>OW285236.1:127213491-132508281 GCA_935421215.2 Melolontha melolontha
AAACGACGAGGAACAACCAAAAGGATAAAGAGGGGTAGCACGCGAAAAAGAGAGAGAGTTTAATCGCACAAGCAAAGGTACCATCATTAATTTTCACCGTTACAGTTCTACTGGTATAGCGTGATGACTGATTGATGCAGCCTCGCTCTCAACGCTAATGATCCTGCTCCGAAACCGTCCGTCGCTTTATCCTACTCATTATTCCACGACCCATAAACTAAGTTTTACGTGAGTATCGTCTCGTCTTTATTATACTTGCACAGGACTCTGCGCAGTTATCCTCGTTCATTTCGTGCCGTGTAGTGGGTTCCATTGCTTTAGTAGAGAGGCTAACAGCATACGCGGCCCGCTCTCGCCTGTGATTATGGCGGCGTCCCTATCTCATTAGCTTCTGGATGCAGGCTGCGGTCGTCCCACATCGCGTTTGTGTCCCTCTTCGGAGAGTGCTCTCGGATGTTTTCTGTGACCTTCGTTTGCACGCTCGGTTGAACCGATTCGGTTTATTTTCATTCTCGTTTGCTCTCTTGTTTTATTTCTATTCTCTCCTTGGCGTCTTTATTGTTTTTCCTCGTCTACGGACGTGGTCCAAAGAATTGACTGAGATTTATTTTGTTATGTTTTAATTGATTGTTATAAAAAAACTCGTTGATGAACAGGAGTTACGGTAATAAATATATTTATCATTGAAACACGTATATTAACATTTTTTGTTATCCATAATTAACCAAATTTTTAGAACAGAAACTAATTTTTGATTCTTGAAAATTTAGCTGAGCAATAATCTAGCAAAATATGTGAGAAGCCTGCAAACATGAGTACTAGATAAACCACTTCCTTTGAAAGTTTTTGATACTAACAGATAATTTTCATTTTGGCATTAAAATACAATATTTTTATCATCTATTTAAAATTTTAATCCTTACACCTACTGGGTGAATTAGGGGGTTTGCCTATTTATATATATACATATATATATATATATATATATATATATATATATATATATATATATATATATATATATATATATATATATATATATATATATAGAGAGAGAGAGAGAGAGAGATAATTATTTCTTGACCTTTGTATGTTATAGTAGATTAAGTTAGTTGGCGATTTAAGGTCTGGTTTACTTTGATATGTATATATTTAAAACAATCTTTCATGTTTCGACACATAGCATCTTTTTCAAAGAAATTAAAAATATAAATTTATATTTTTATTTTCTTTGAAAAAGACACTTTATTAAAATGAAAAATCAATTTAGAAAATGTAAACAACTAATGCAAAAAACGCATCCACGCAAAACCATTTTAAAAAAGCAGGTATTTATAATAATAATTAATCAAAAAATTCAGAACACGTTCAAAATTTCAAAGCAATTTACGAACAACTTCAATCATAATTAAAGATGCTAACGTCAAGAGGAAACAGAAAACAATTGAAAGAAGGGTTCACAGTCTGTGTCCGAGATTCGCGCGAGATTCACCCATCGCGAATAAAGATAGTGAAAAATTGCGTTAGAAACTAAAGCAATTAACTTAGAAAGATACTAAAATTAATACAAAATAAAAACACGAATCTTACAAGCAAATTGTATCAAAAATATTAACGTGAAAGCGACTTATACACAAAATGATAAAACGAAACGATAAACCGCCAAAAACAAATACGGAATATTGAGCGAATAATTATATAAAATTATCCACGCACGACGCAAGGGACAAGACTGATACGTATCCAGGCAAGTTAACCAGAAATTTGGTTCCAAATGGATATTAGAACGGCGAAGGTCCATAGAAGAAAAAGCCCGCGAAAAAAGAACCGCGATGTGGAAAGGCAATTGTTTTACAAATGGCGTCCCGGCTTGAAATTGTCCTACCACGGACAAGGAAGCAGCGGCCAATCAACGGACAACATCAACCGGCGGCAAACTCGCGCAGGAACGGATCCGTTAATCAAAGATGTGTCAGGTACATAAAACGTTTGAATTACGTGAAATTTGGCAAAGCATTCCTAGAAATTATTATTATCATTATTACTAGAATCGATACTTATATGTGATGCACTCATCTTTTGTAAAGCTTTTTTTATATTATCAAAAGTAATATCATTGAAAATTCTTTCAATGGAGACTGTGGTTAAATAATAATTTAAAAAGGTATATAACCCCTTACCACAATTATTAGTCGTATCCTAAATACGTATTTCGACAACTAAGTTGTCATCATCAGTAAGTAAAAACTACTAATTAAAAGTCACACATGGGGCACAGTAAAGTAAAATAAACGCTTCCGCACAACTACTATACACTGCAACCCTGTAAAGACTAAACAGTCTTTACAGGGTTGCAGTGTATAGTAGTTGTGCGGAATAGGGTTCAAATCGGCTTCCGAAAATTAATTATTAATGGACAAAAATAGATATGGAATAATGAACAAGGCAAACTAGTGAAATATAAAGGAGATAAAGAGAAAAAAAACTAATAAGTAGCGGAGTGGAGGAGGATGATAAGGATGACGGACACAGATATGGAAAAGGTAACGAGAAAATAAAATCACAAAAAAAAAATGGAAAGGAACGAACTGGAAATTACGAAATGGAAAATAGGTACATGGAACATTAAAAGTATAACAGGGAAAGAAAAAGAATTGGAAAAAGATTTCGAAGAAATGAGTTTGGATATACTGGGTATAACTGAAGTAAAAAGAAAAGGGAAGGGAATAGTTAAAACCGCTGAACAAAACACTATGATATATAGCGGAGTTCCAGAATGCAGAGCCGCAGCCGGTGTTGGATGTATAATTCATAGAAGAATAGAGAAACAACTGCACAACTGGAAAGCCTGGACAGAAAGAATATTGGCAATAGAAATGAGGGAAGCGAATATTTTTATTAAAACAGTAATAGTGGTGTATGGCTCCAACGAAGATGAGAAAGCAGAAACCAAGGACAGGTTTTGGGAGGATCTGACGAGAGCGACGGAAGAAGCAAAAGGAATGATATTTATAATCGGCGATTTTAACAGTAGAGTTGGTAAGAAGGACGAAGTATATAACAGGTCCATAGGAATACATGGAGAAAACAAGAGAAATAATAATGGTAAAAGAATGTTGGAATTCTGTCTAATGCACGACTTGGTGATTACGAACACTTACTTCCAACACAAGGAAATACACAAATACACTAGAGAAGTTCAAAGTAGAAATGAAAGGTCTATAATAGATTATGTATTGGTGGAAAATAACAATAGAACAGTAGTAATGGACACTAAAGTTAAAAGGGGTCCAGAGATAGGCAGCGACCACTTCTTAGTGGTATCAAAGATCAGGGAAGAAAAAAAATATATCACAAAGAACAAGAATATAAACGGACAAAAGAAACCCCAGGATGAGACAATAAAGTCGTATAAATTAAGAAATCCAGAAATAGCAAGAAAATATACAAAAGCGATAACGGATAAGATAAAAAAGATGGAGGGAAGTAGTGTGGATAAAAATGCAGACCAACTATGGAACTACTTTAAAGAAACTGTGATAGAAACAAGTACAGAAATATGTGGAGTGAGTAAGAAAAGAAAAGATAAAAAGCAGACTGTGTGGTGGACAAATGAAATTAAGGAACAAATAAAGAGAAAGAAAGAGACATGGAAGAAGTATCTATCAACAAAGACAATACATAGTTATGAGCTTTACAAAAACGAAAGGAAGAAAGTAAAGGAACTTGTAATAGAGTCAAAGAAAAACAGCTGGAAAGAATTTGGAGAGAGGATGGAAATAAACAGCAGCGAGAATCAAAAGCTGTTCTATCGAATATTAAAGACGTTTAGAAAGGAAAGAATGTATGAAATGATCCACATTAAAGATCATATGGGAAACTTAATAATGGAACAGGAAGAAATAACGAAAAGATGGAAAGAATATTTTCAAAAACTGCTGGAAGGAAAAGAATTAGAGACACTACAATTGAACAACAAATGATAACCAAAGAAGCCGAGGGAAAAGTAAATATGCAGGAGTTGGAAGAAGCAATTAAAAAGTTGAAGAATGGTAAAGCACCAGGATACGATAAAGTAAGCTCAGAAATGATAAAACATATCGGACAAAAAGGAAAAGAAATGATGCTAGATATGTATAATAAAATATGGGACCAAGAACAATTACCGAAAGACTGGAGGATGACATTGATAGTACCAATATATAAAAAAGGAGATAGGAAGGACTGCAATAATTATAGAGGTATATCCTTAATAAGTACAGCCATTAAAATTTATGAACAAATATTGGGAAATAAATTGAAAGACAAAATCGAGGAAACATTAGAAGAATCACAAAGCGGGTTTAGACGTGGAAGTAGTATACATGATCATATATTCTCCATTAGACAAATAACAGAAAAGGCACGACGAGAACAGAGAAAGGTTTATATGGCATTTGTGGATCTTGAAAAAGCATTTGACAAGGTACCAAGAGAAAAAGTGTGGAATTCACTAAAAGAAAGAAATATAAACGACAAGTTTATCAGGGTAATTAAACAAATATATGAAAATAATATTAATGCTGTAATAACTAATAATACGATGTCAGACCCATTTACTTCCCAATCCGGCCTGAGACAAGGAGGAAGCTTGAGCCCACTATTGTTTATAACATTTATAGACGAAATTATAAAAAAATGCACTAGACAAAGTAAGAAATTCAATGTAGGTTACCACAACCTACAAAGAGTAGAAATATCGGAGGGAGCTTTCGCAGATGATATTGTGATTGTTGCCGAAAGCGAGAGGTATTTACAACGTAATGTTAGCATATGGCATAAAGAGCTAGAAGAACACGGTATGAAAATAAACAAAAACAAAACAAAAGTTATGGTAACAGGAAAGGAGCACACCGAAATAAAAATAGATATAGAAGGAGTAAACATAGAGCAGGTGAAAACATTTCAGTACCTAGGAGTATTACTAGACGAGGAAGGTACTCAAGAAGCTGAAATAAGTAAAAGAGTTGAAAAAACGATGAAACTTTATTATGCAATGAGTAACAAATTCATTAACAAAAATGAAATAACGCGGAAAACAAAACTGAAAGTGTTTAAATCGGTATACAGGCCTGTGTTGACATTCGCATGTGAGTCATGGATTTTGAACGATAGACAAAAAAATAAGATACAGGCTGTTGAGATGAAGTATTTGAGAAGAGTACGAGGCGTGACCAAAAGAGAAAAAATGAGAAATAAGGACATAAGGAAAGATCTAGGAATTCAATCGGTTCTTGAATTTATTGAACAAAAACAATTGGAATGGTGGGGGCATCTCATGAGGATGGAAGAATCGAAACCAGTAAGAAGGATATGGGAAGCAAGAATACAACGAAGTAGACAACGGGGAAGACCAAGACAAACGTGGGACAATGCAGTGGCAAGAATATTACAAGGAAAGAACAAGGGATGGGTAGAGGCGAAACAACTAACACAAAACAGAAAGGAATGGAAGAAGTTTGTTCGCAGTTGAAGCATAAGGGAAACTTTCCTACACCATATTATGGTAGAAGGAATTACTGATTATATATATGCTTTATATTACACAAACAAGCAATTAATGTCATAATTACCTGTTTCTATTACACAATACACCTAAACAGCACTAAGGAATACCAAAGTTAAGCGCAATAATTGCCAAGTTAAGAATCTTAAAATTTTTAATGGTCTTATAAATAAAAACAAAGCATTTACGAGGCTTATATGCACCTCCCTCTCGCCCCTTTGATAAGAACAAGAACACACAGCAACCCTACTGGCTAAGCAAAAATCGGACCACCAAAAATTACGAAGGAATTGCAGATATAAGATCTGTAGTTTCGTCAGGTAAGAAATATTCTATTCTTATTATATTAAAAAAAAAACATTACCTTACATTTAAATTACAAAAATAATAAATAAAGCTTATATCTTGTTTTTAAAACATTAGTATAATATATAGAATTTTATTTATAAATCTTACTCACGATTCAAGTACACTAAATTACATAATAAATCTATCATATATCAAAAAAATTTTAGGTTTTATTTACACAAAGTCCATTTCAAGCAATTCTGTATCTAGTATACAGGTATGTTCTATACATGATATTTATGTCTTTCGGATTTCCATATACCCAGATAACAACTAAATTTATTCTCTAGATTAGGATCTACTACATAAAAAGAAAATAAATCAACTCTTGTCCGATAATAATAAAAAATAAATATTCTAAATTAAATGCTCAAATAATCCACCACATTGTTCTTGGCAGTATGCCAACCTATAACAAAATTCTTGGCGGACATTACTGAGCATGTTAATGTTAAGAATACTCTCAATATTTTTTCTCGCTATTCATTTATAATATGCATTTTTTCGTGGGGATTACTGTAAATTTGTTGTTTGATATGTCCCCATAGAAAGAAATCATTGGGCCATAAATCTGGCGATCATGGCGGCCAACCAATTGTGGAATCCTTGCTTATAATACGACCATTGCAGGTGTTTCTCATAAACTCCTTCACATTTCGCGCACTATGAGCTGGGTAACCATCTTGCTGAAACCAGAGTTCCTCCAAATTAACATCATACGAACGAACAGTGGGAATAATGCTGTTATTTAGCATAGTATTAATATTTATTGGCATTAAGTGTGCCATTGATAAAAAAGGATCGACAATTGAATTATTTAAAATACCAGCCCATACATTTAATTTTGTGGATATTGGGTATTTACAGGTACATTGAGGTGTCTACCGGCATAATATCATTTTATGATTTTTATCTTTTCTTTAGTTGTAAAAACATGCATGGTGAAATCGACTATTAATATATGCACGTAGAGAAATAAGTGCTGTACAACCGGCAAGTGTTTGCTAGGGAATAGGGCATGTAACATTAATGTTCAATATATTCAGTAAAGTTTTTTTTTACAATATTTTAAAAAATCATAAATACAAAGTGCATTAGGAAATGATACGCATGCTAAGACTTCAGCGTAGGTTTAGGCCTGTGCAAGCCTACGCTGTATTTAGCAGTATCTTTGTATTAGTTCCTCCCGAACTGTGGAAGTGTAAACAGTATTTTGGTAAAAAACGAAAACAATTTGACCTTATAACCATGCTCTTGGATTGAATATAGATAAGTGTTTAGAGGAAGTGGCTCCTTCGCCAAAATATAGTTGCCCACATCATACAACCAAATTCAGGTGGTATAAAAGGGCCAGTACGCCCCACCTCATCCGCTATCGAGGAGAACATCGATGTTGTCAAGAAGATGCTTGGGTCCAAAAGCCACATAAGTCCTCGCGAGGTAGAGGAATCTGGGCAAGTGCATGTGATAATGGAATTTATTTTGGAAGATTGTGAAAATTAAAACTCTATTGTTAAACTTTACGAGTTCTCTGTGTGTAACTTCTGTTTTTTTTTTTTTTAAAGTCATCTTTCGAGTATTACATGTAAGTGCTATAATTATAAACTGATCAGCATACTTAAAAACTCGCTAAAATATTTAGCCCTCTTATACACCAATATATTTATACAAATTCTGTGCGCGATATAAAATCGATTTATTCTTAGTAATTGAACCAACTTGGTATCATAATGTTTTGGTTTACGCAAACGATCCAAAAAATTTTGTTTTGTACCTACAAAATACCATCTTAACAAATTTTCATTTGTTACTTTTGCTAAAGTATTAGTCTCTTAATATTTGGTATGTCATGAATAACATACAAATACGGAGGACTGAATATTGTGTTTATTTTATATTCCATTCAAATTAAAAGACATTCAATACGTCATTATCTTATTAAAAACAGTTTAAATCATAAATTTTACAACCACTGTTCAAATTGTCTTTCGTACTACTATTACGAACTTAATAAAAGTATTATTAATCCCAACGGCTGATAGGGGCAAGTGGTAAGTATTGAACAAGTGGTGTGAGAATCCCGTTGATCGAGGCTTCGAATACAGATCCGGCGTGTGAGAGTTTTTTTCAAGGATTTCATGACATTAGTGATAAAAAATAATTTCGGACATATGGCCATCACGGGAGCGTCTGAGGTACGTTATCCTGGAGCACCAATTTTCAACTACTTTTTGAGCATTTGAGGCGAATGTCACGAATGGTGCGCTCGATATTGGTTTCTAAGGCTGCAATAGTTGTTGGCTTGTTCCCTTAAACCAACAACTTCCAACAGCTCCACAGAAAATAGTCCAAAGGCGTCAAATGGCATAGTCTTGGAGGCCAGTTTACAGGTCCATTTTTGGGAATAATCTTATCACCGAACACTTCCTTCAATAAATCAAATGTTACGCGGGCAGTATGGCATGCAGCACCGTCTTGCTGAACCCAAAAGTCTTTCAGACCATGTACACGCACTTTCGGGAACAAAAAATCGTTGAGCATGGGTCTATACCGGTCGCCATTGACGGTGAAAGCTCTTTTTTCTTCGTTTTTGAAGTATAGCCCGATTATACCTCCGGCCCACAAACCGCACCAAACAGTGAATTTTTCGGGATGAATCGATAGTTTAGTGTTTAGGATTAATGTTGCTTATTTACAAAGCCACTGAGCCAGAAATGAGCCTCATCACTCAACACGATTTGACGGTAAAACAGTGGGAAAACTTCCAACTTTTCATGCGTCCAATTACTGAACTGACGTCGAAAACGATGAATTGACTTCAATTCTTGCACCAACTTAATCTTATAGCCATGTAAGCCAAAATCCTTCCGCACAATCTCTCACATAGACGACGGGCACAAACAAAGTTCTTGCGCCCGATGACGAATCGATGAATTTGGATCTTCCTTAACATTGGACTCAACGGCGACAATAGTTTCTTCAGTGCACACTCTACGTAATCTCGTTGGTGATCAGGAGTCCAATAAAGTAAATCGAGTGCAAAATATTTCGATTGTGTTGCGAATAATCGTCTCAATTGGCCGATAATGTATGCTGTAAATTGGGCAAAGCGCTTTGTGAACATTTTTTACTGAAAACTGATTTTGGAAATAAATTTCCAAAGTTTGTAAACGCTGTTCGGGTGTAAGTGTTTGCATTATAAAATGTCAAACAATACTGAATAAAATGGCGGTATGACTTGTCAAATTAACTGTCATAATATCAAAGTTTCTCTCTATTGAAAAAAAATGTCTTAAAAACACACATTACATTCTAAGCGGTGCTGAGTTTCTGACAAGGTTTCAATTTAAGAAACTATACCGCTATACATACACCACAAAAAAAACACTGAATTTATGGATTTGTTTAACCGTCCACTTTAGGTTTTCTTGTACAATTACACAGCTACTTAGAAGTTTTTGTGATGAACATTTTCATAGCTCGTGCGTGGTTTTATCCAAACCAGCAAATTACTGCAGAAAGTGTACAGTGTTGCTCTTTGAAATATTTTTCTTATAGGAAAAGCAATTTAGATTCATTGAAAAGTTTTTACGAACTTGTAGTTTATATAATCAATTTAGTGTAAAGAAACTAAATTTTAATTGAAATACAAAACCGTTCATCACCACGCACCGGCGACTTTTTAAAATATCTTCTTTAATGCATATAATGATAAATACTAATAAACGTAAAACAAGTTTGTTTCTTCAATTATTATACTTATTTATTATTATGCGCATCAATCTATTCTCATTTTTAAACATTATTACACATCAATACTTTCTTCATTTTCGTTATACAGTGTGGTCATAAAGTTTGGAACCAAGCTTATAACCGCATTATTTTACATTTTTACAAAAAACGCTCGGACAGGTAAATTTTCTTTTTTAAAACGCCATCTTTTGACATACAATTTTTTTCTATGACGTCATTGGTTTTCGAGTGATGACGTTATCAACACTTTCTTTAAATGGCAACCATATTATTTTTTTCTCGTTTTTGGTAGATCTTTATATCCACCAAATAGTGATATAAAACAATTGGTATGTTGCATCACAATTTTTTTGAAAAAATGATATAAATTTAGAAAAAAATACGAAAATTTTATTTTTGTACAAAATTAAAATTAAATTAAAAAAAATACATCTGAAATTAAATTTATTGTAACAGTTAACGTAAATTTTCAAAATGGACCCCACCAACCAACTGACACTGTCCCAGCCGAGTGTAAATGCTCGCCTCAATTATGTCTGGGGATATTTGTGTAAGTTCTACGCGAATTCGTTCTTTTAAATTTTCTAAATTGTTCGGTTTGTTAAAATACACTTTCGATTTCAAATAACCCCACAAAAAAAAGTCTAACGGAGTCAGGTCAGGAGAACGAGGTGGCCATTCTATGGCGCCTCTCCGTCCAATCCATTTATTGGGAAATATTTCGTCAAGATAGTGGCGAACCTCTACACCATAATGGGGAGGCGCCCCATCTTGTTGAAACCAAATATTTGGATGGGGTACATCACCATCCTCGTGATTTGGGAAAATAACAGCGAGCGCTGGAACCAGTTCAAATCTTAAAAATTCTAAATATTGCACAGCAGTCAAATTTCCTTCAAAAAAATATGGTCCTAAAATGCGTCGTCCAATCATTCCAACCCATACGTTAACTTTTCCTCTGCGCTGAGTATGACACGCTTGAGTCCAATGCGGATTGGTCTGCGACCAATATCTGCAATTATGGCGGTGAACAGATCCATTTAGGCAGAACGTAGCTTCATCTGAGAAGACTATGTTTTCCAAGAAATTTGGATTTTGGTCACAACGTAACATTACGTCTTCACAGAACTGCAGTCGACGATCTTCGTCATCCTCATGTAATTCCTGTACAAGTTGAACTTTGTAAGGACGATAGTGTTCTTTTTTAAAGTTTTTTAAGTTGACGACAAATGAGTGAGCCACCTGATTGGCTAACGCAAGTTGTCTGGTGGAAACATGATGCCTTTCTTCTGCTTCTAGAAGCACATTTAATTTCACATCTTCTCCTTCTTGAGGTCCACCTTGCCGTGGTCGATCTTTTACGGATCCAGTTTCGGTAAACTTTCCAACTAGTTTTGTCACCGTAGACCTGGTAATTGGAGGTCTATCAGGGTGTTCATGGTTAAACAAATCGCATGCTTCTGCATGCGTTCTTTGTCTGTCCCCATACCCAACCATAATTAAAATTTCGATTCTTTCTCGTTCAGATAAATGTGCCATTTTTTATATTAGCGAAAATTAACAATTTTTAAGCAATATCTCAAAAATTTAATGTCAAAAATAGAAGTAAATAATTCAACAATGTTGTCGCCATAGAAATAATTTCAAACTAAAATTTTTGTACATAAATTGTATAAAAAGAAGCAAGAATATCATAAAGAAATATCTTGCAAAAAAGTGCGTGTTTTTGTTTTTGTAAATTTTTTGCATAGTAACATGAGTACATGTGCTTTTGACGATCCGGTTTTATTTAAGTCCTCACACAAGACAGAAGTGTGAAAAAAACTTACTTACATATTTCAGTAAATTTTGTAAGCTTAATTAGTTTTTGAAATCTTCAATTTTTGGGCGATAATTTTAATTAAGAAATGGTCTGCCACATCATGTCAATTTTTTAAATAAATTAAACTTCTTTGGCCCTTTTTTGTGAAACTATTTAATGTTAAATAAGATTTTTTAATAAGTAATTGGCCGATTAGGAAGACGAATTTCTTTTGACCTGGAGCGAATAACGCAGATTACTATTGATCGCAAAGCATTTACACTCGGCTGGGACAGTGTCAGTTGGTTGGTGGGGTCCATTTTGAAAATTTACGTTAACTGTTACAATAAATTTAAGTTCAGATGTATTTTTTTTAATTTAATTTTAATTTTGTACAAAAATAAAATTTTCGTATTTTTTTCTAAATTTATATAATTTTTTCAAAAAAATTGTGATGCAACATACCAATTGTTTTATATCACTATTTGGTGGATATAAAGATCTACCAAAAACGAGAAAAAAATAATATGGTTGCCATTTAAAGAAAGTGTTGATAACGTCATCACTCGAAAACCAATGACGTCATAGAAAAAAATTGTACGTCAAAAGATGGCGTTTTAAAAAAGAAAATTACCTGTCCGAGCGTTTTTCGAAAAAATGTAAAATAATGCGGTTATAAGCTTGCTTCCAAACTTTATGACCACACTGTATATGCGTATAGATGTAGAATTGCAATAGCACATTCCAGTATCCTCGGATGATACTCTCGGTGAAGTACCAGAAACACCAAGCACGGAATCCAAAATTTACAACACGCTATATCTCCCTGGAAATATATTATAACATGAGATGACATGTCGCAGGTGTTTGTCGAATTCTACCGATCGAGAGCGAACCTACGCGATCGGTAGAGACGCCTGTAATACCATTAGTGTGATCTCATTTCCAGCCTATCTCTCGCTGACGTGTAATTAGGTGGAACGGAGGGAACAGTGAAGGTAAAGCTTTAATAGGAGGTATGAGGCGTCTGTCGGCGAGGCAAAGGCGACTACTTACAGGTGAAAAAGGTCGGTTGCAGCGGATATCCTGCGAAGTATCGAAGCGCGCCTTTACATTTCCAACGCAAATTAACGCTCTCTTTCGAATGCGATACCGATTAGCGAATGGATGGCGAAAAAATTAACAAATGTAAAGAAAAAGTTTAGGAATTAAATAAATTTGTCATTATCTGATATAGAATAAAATTACAAGTTTTATGTATGAGCACATTATGTATAATAAAATTAATTTACTATATAATACGAATGAAGCCAGTTAAATATAAGTGTAGTTTCGATTAACGTTAATACCATTTGATCAAAGTTATCTTAAGAAGTTATAACAATAAGAACTATATATTTGAATAATTGATTAAAATATTAAGATGAATGCAAATTTGTTGCATTTTTCGCGAAGGAATGTAAATATGCTTTCTATATATTACGACGCTAATATATTCGAATTTTTTATAGAAAAAAAATTCGCCCTAGAGTAGGATTCGAACCCACGTGCATGACTTACCGGACTATCGTCTGAACCACTAAGCTATCAAAGGCAGTGATTTAGAATCGTTGTGGTAATACCTTGAGTTACATCAAGAAAACAAGTGATATATATCTTGCCCGTAGTAGGCCGTTGTGCAAATTTATTTCATTTTTCGCGAAGTAATGTAAATGTAAATATGCTTTCTACATATTACGACGCTAATTTATTCAAATTTCTAAATTCGCCCTAGAGTAGGATTTCCCGAAATCACTGCCTTTGATAGCTTAGTGGTCAAAGCGATGGTCCGGCAAGCTATGCACGTAGGTTTGAATCTTACTCTAGGGCGAATTTTTTTTTCTACAAAAAATTCGAATAAATTAACGTCGTAATATGTAGATA
This sequence comes from Melolontha melolontha, assembly GCA_935421215.2. Lineage (NCBI taxonomy): Eukaryota > Metazoa > Arthropoda > Insecta > Coleoptera > Scarabaeidae > Melolontha > Melolontha melolontha. The sequence goes on from OW285236.1 coordinate 127,226,862, forward strand.
ATCTTTTTTATATCACGCTTTACATTAATCAATAATTTCCACAATTCAAAATTAATTATGCCTTTATTAATTTTTAAAAAAGATTTTATTGATATTCGAAAAAAAGTTGTATTTCAAAATAAAGATAAACATTATTTGTGTAGGTACCCGTCTGCAGTGTTTGGATAGAAAAGAGAAGTCACTTAAGGCAAGATCTGGAGAATACGGTGGGCGAGACACAATCTTAATTGATCCAATTTTTCACTAACAACTAGACTGGTGTGAGAAAGTACGTTGTCGTGATGAGAAAAATCTTTCTTATGAGCCTTTTCAGAAACTGATTTCTTCAATTTGTTTAGTAGACCGACATAATAGTCATTTGAAGAGTAATCTATGAAAATTATATTTTTCAAAATCATAGCCACCTAATCTGCAGATTGACATGTCTTGACTTTCTTTAAGGGAGGGCTGTCATGGTGTATCCACGCTGGGATTGGATTCAGGAATATATGGTGGACCCAAATTTCATCAATCGCAACAAATCTGCGCAAAATATCAGCTTTGTTTTTGTTAAACAGCTTAACATTCGCAAGGCCCACGCCTTAATTGTGTGCACGTGTGCAAGGCACACAGGCCGCCAAATCAAAAGCGAAAATTATCGACATTACTAGAGACACTAGTCATTAATCAATAGGTTAAGATAATACTAACTCATAATTTAAAAAACACGCTGGCCTATCGAGAGAAAGAATTCAAGTGCGTGACCGGTTATGTTTACTTTAAACAACCATCCCATCGATAACACACTTCTCCTAATCGTTATATTTTGCGCGTGTGTATAGAATTTAAAGGTCACCAAGCATTAAACTTGTTAGTGCTTAGAGAGTTATTTGTATTACGGGGCTTTTTACCACTTATCGGCGACTGGAAAATTTATGGTCGCGATAAGAAAATATAACACTGTTTGATTTACCCTAATATATTTTTGCAAGTGTTTAGAATTTTAAAATGCATGTGTGTCAGGCTCTAAACTTGCTAGTGTTGAAAATATTGTATTACGGTCTGTTTTACTAGCGCATCAATTACTAAAATTTATGACCTAACAGGGCAAATTTTCGTTTTTTCGTTTTGCACAATATTTTGTATTGTATACAATATAGAATATACTCAGGTATAATCTTTTAAAAAGCAAGTACCGGATGACGAGTTTATATATGAATACGAGAGGCGTGCGAATTTAAACGTGAATAATTTTTTTAGATTTATAAATGAAACAAAAAAAAATTATTAATTTCTCTACATAGTTCCCTCCTTTGTTTAAATATTTTCCCAACGAGTTGATAGTTTCTTAATCCCATCACTGTACAAAGAAGCAGGGCGGGTGTGAACTCAATTGCGCAGAAACGTCTGTACTCCGACATTATCGTGGAAAAGATTCTTTTAGTGGTCGACATATTTGATAATTAGACGGCAATAGGTCGAGACTGTATGATGGGTGTTTAAAGGTCTCCAAGAACTTAAAACGTGTTTGATTTTACGAGTAGGGTCTGGCATTGTCGTGTAGCAAAGTGATGGCTGCCCCCGCCTTTTTCTCCGGTAAGCGACCTTCACTTAGCCCAAGAGAGTGCGGTAATAAACTGCATTAACTGTTCTCTGACCATGAAGAAAATCCAGCAGGAGAGAGCCTTTTGAATCACAGAAAATCGTCGCCAGAACTTTCCACGCTGACAACTGTGTTTTGCTTTCACTAGGGCGTCCTCTCCCGGTTTCCGTCCTTCCTTGCTCGCCTGCTTATTCTCAAGTATAATAATGAATCCAACTCTCGTCACAGGTTACAATACGACTCAAAAAATGATGTTCCCAACTCGATAACGAGTGAAGAGCCTTTAGAAGATGTCATAACGAACGTTTTCTTGTTCTTCTGGAGGAAGGCGCGGTACCCACAAGCCAAAATCTTGCTAAAACCGAACTGATCGTGAATCATCGAAAGGATACTCCGAACGCTGATAACCTTTACCTCAAATCATCATTTGCACTAAGGTCAATAACCGCTTGAATGTATTCCGTCCTAGATCGGCGATCGTGGGGTTCATTCTCGAGTCTCTTTCGTCCTTTAGAAAATGTTTTATGCCAATAAAACGCTCGTACATGTGACAGAGTGTTTTCAACTAACTCTTCTGGCAATCTTCGCAAAATTTCAGCCGGACGGATCCTCTCCCGTTCCAAAAACTTAATGATTATGCGTTACACAGCTACTGGTGTGATTTTCTCTGGTTTATCAAACCAATAGTACCTCTTCCAAGACCTTAAATTCTCATTTAAATTTGTACGTCCTTGTATTTTCATTATCGTTAGAACGCTACACCTAGCCCGGAACAATCCACGATTGTTCGTCTTTTAACAATTTCGCGCCTTTGAAAATCTAGAATCTAAATTCTTATACATTCCGAAAAAAATCATCAACAGCATACAGTAAATGATAAAAACACACAATGTTGTATTAGATTTACACTTTATTTAATAATATTTAATAATGACTATATAACAGCTGTTTCACCGTACAACGGTTTCTTCGGATATAACAAGCGGTACTTATAGTACCGCTTGTTATATCCGAAGAAACCGTTGTACGGTGAAACAGCTGTTATATAGTCATTATTAAATATTATTAAATAAAGTGTAAATCTAATACAACATTGTGTGTTTTTATCATTTGATATGGATTTACATCAAGTAAAGGCAGAATCGATTCAAGCATACAGTAAGTATTTTTTAAATATTTTTTTACATATTTTCAAAGAGTTAACTTTTATGTCTTCAGGAATATGGTTATATATTTTGATACATCTAAATATAATACTTTTTTGTACTTTTGTTAAGCGTGTTTGTGGGCGGAATCAAATGTGCACGTTCATTACCCCTGGCACCATGACTGTAATCCATCTCAAACGCCTTGAAAAGTTCATTGTAATGTCTTTACTCAAACAATGCACACTCTAACACATAAATAGACGGCAAGCTAAGTATATTATTATTTTTAAATATACGTTTACATGAAGCTCTAGGTTTTAAGTTGAAAATAGTTCTTATGGCAGTTCTTTGTAAAATAAAGGTACGTCCAAAATCGACCGCACTGCCCCAGAATACCATCTCATATTGCAGCCTTGAATGAATATTTGCATAATAAGCACACACAACAGCCTCGACACTTACGTTGTTAGTAATTACTTTCAATGCATAACAACACCGACATAGCTTCAGTGCAAGACCCTCGATGTGCGAACCCCATCACAGGCCCGAGTCGACGCTAACTCCAAAGAAGATGGCGCGATCAACACTAGTAAGTATTTTTCCCTGATGATCCAACTCCAATTCCTCGAGAAGATAATTAAAATTATGTAAAAAAATTTATTGATATTTAGGTTGAGATGATGTAGTATTAACCATTGATTCAGAGCACCCAAAACTAATTGTAGGGCAACCGTAGCTTGTTGTTTATCCTTCGCTCGGATGACAGCGGATGTATCATCAGGATATTGAACCACTCGACTGCCAGTGGCTGATCATTAACATAGAGAAAAACAGTAGCGGCCCCAGAATCGAGCCCTGCGGAACGCCACATTCAACATCACGCCATGGAAACTGTATCCTTCTCCCCGAAGCATCCTAACATACGACACTCTACCTCCTACCAGAAACATATGAACCCACCCAATCCAGAGACACACCTCGAAACATTGGTCTGATGATGAGCATCAAAGATCCAGAACGTATGTTATGTATGCTGAAATAATTATATTACAACTTATTAACTGAATAAAACACAACAACGTTGTCCTTACAGTTATTACTTAATATTTACATAAAAAAATTGAGCGTTGATATATTTTAAAGTAATTAAATAAAAGTAATATATACAAGGAGCGGCAAATAAGTAATTAAAAATTAACACACAAAAAATACGCGCTGGAAAGAAAGTTAATTAATTAAATTAATGTGAACGAGAGAAAATAAAATAATTTATATAGCACAGTACAGAGTTACCTTGATAAAATGTCGCGGTCAGACATGTTGGGAAAACAAAGAACACCGGATGTTGTTGGATGCTGGAAAAGCACGTGAAGCAAGATGTTTTTCTTACGAAGTTTGAAACAGAAGAAGCATGAGTTCGATGTAAGAGAACACTCGTTTGGGAAAAGGTTTTCTTTTATGGCAGCAGGCGATGAAGCTGACGATGTTTTCAACTAAGAACTAATCAAATGAGATGAAAAGTTGTGATATCGATGAAACAAATATCATTAAAATATCCCCTATGAAGAAAGCTTTAAAATTATATGCGGCATGATATAATTATAAAGAAGAGTATGTAATAAATTAAATAACTTGATTTAAAAACGAAATGAAAAATATTTGTACAAATTCGAAAAGAACGTAGATACTTGAGGTGAACGTTCAATCAGGTAGATTTCTTGGAAGAGTAGCTCGTAGTACGATCATAAATGAAACACGAAATGCAAACGAATATACATAGAAAATAGCCAAGTTGAATTAATATTTTAAATTCGAGATATATTTGAAGAAATATAATTTAAAATTAAATTAAACATTATTTTTATACACGAAGTGTAACAATATCTATTGTGATGACTCATCCAACGATGCGTCGCGTGTCATACCTCTGGCGTTTTCTCGATGCATGCAGAAGGCTCGAGAAGAGTATTCACCGCGATATATAAGCTGTCGAGGAAGGGATTGAAGCATTCGATACCAGAGCCTCGCGGAGTGAACATAAATATATATACATAAATGTGCTTATTGTTAGTAATTAGTTTTTATATTGTTATTCGTTTTATTATTAATACAGTGTGTGTCTAATGTTACCGCTAGTTTTATTAAGAACCCGAAAAGACAAACTTTACAGCGGTATTCAGGTGTGAGCTAATTAATAAATATCGGACTAAGTAGACAATTAAATGTTAATTAAGTATTCGTTTAAATAAATATACAGTGCGAAAAGACGTTATTTTAAATATCGTGATTGCCAATAGAATGAAACTGACGGAATTAAAAGTGACTGATTTAAAACGAGAATTAGAGGAGAGGGATAAGGATACAACTGGCAAAAAGGCGATCCTCCAGCAACGGCTTCGCAATGTGTTGATCCAAGAAGGCGAGGATCCAGAGAATTATGTCTTTCAAGTTCCAGGCGGAGATGCTGACGTGAATTCGCTGTTGATGAAAATGTAACGACTGATAGACAATTCACAAACCTTGGAACAGCGTCTAAAAGATTCACAAACTAAAATGGAGCAGAAGAGCCTGGAAACTTAGCAAAAACTCTAGAACAAATGGAACAAAAGAATCTGGATAGTGCGAAAAATTTGGAACAACGATTAATAGAGAATGCGCAAATTCAAATGCAACAAATGGAGCAGAAGAATATAGACAGTGTGAAAAGTTTGGAACAACTACTAATAGATAATTCGCAAACCTTGGTACAGCGTCTAATAGATTCACAAACACAGATGGAAGAAAGAAACCTATAAACGTCTAGAATTCTCGAGAAAAATCTAGAAAAGAAATTACTGAAAAATTCTAGAACTTTCGAGAAAAGTCTGGAACAAATGGAGCAAACTTTGGAAATGATGGAAAAGAAGATTTATGAAAATTCGAGAGCTTTGGAGAAAGTTCTAGAACAGCGATTAGCGGAAAAATCAGAAGCCTTAAAGGAAGAGGTTTTCATAGCTGTAGAAGAGAAAATTGGAGAACATTCTAGACCTTTAGAGGCAATAATGACTCAGATGAAATTACCCGTTACTACGAGTCATTCTAATCCCAAGCAGGTCAACGAAGAAGTTATACCGCGGCCCATCGAAATAAAAGAAGAACCTGTGACTATCTCGAAGACCAGAATCAAGCCACCAACCTTTGATGGAAAGACGTCATGGGCGACCTGACGCAATTCGAAGCGGCCGCAGAAGAAAACACATGGTTTTCTGTCGAGAAGGCGACTGCTTTAATCATAGCATTGAAGGGTGATGCTAGTGACTTTTTGCAAATATTGCCTCCTGAGGAAAGTAAAGATTATTCTCAACTCATTAAACGCTTGGAGATGAGATATGGCCATGCGCATTTGGAGGAAGTATACCATACCCAACTGAAGAATTGATCACAGAAGAAAGGCGAGAATCTTCAGGAATTTGAGGCAGATATTGCTCGTCTAGTTCGACTTGCATATCCGATGGCGCCAGATAATTTCATGGAACACCTAGCTGTCCACACGTTCATAGATGGTCTCCGGGATGTTGACACGCAGCAAGCATTAAGTTTGGCACGACTGAAAACCTCGATCGATGCTTTGGCGGACGCACTTGAGTTTGAGACTGCAAAACAAGCCTCTCGGAACCATGCTCGTGGCTGTTCTGTCGACGAACAGGAAAACGAGGAGTTCATGGAGCAGGTGGTTAGTCAAGTCCTAAATCAGATCAAACCAAATAAAAGTGCGCGGCCATGCGGGAATTGTAGAAGAAACGGTCACATTCAGAATAAATGTGGTAAAAGGACCAAGAAAGAATCGGCTGAGAATCCGCAAGTCCCAAGGACTGCCCAAATCGCATCCTTGCAACATTAAACCAATGGCCTGTATGTGGACGCTATTATGGAAAGAAGGACCTATGCTTTCCTGCTAGATACTGGATCGACGAAAACCATCGTGCGGCCCGATTTGATTTCCAGGAATAAAGAATTACTTTCTAGCAAATGGAGACTTAGGACAGCTACTGGAGAAGAAGCTTCTGTGGCAGGTGAAGTATATGTCAATTTTATCATAGAACCAACATCAATCCGACATCGTATTCTCGTAGCCGACATAGAAGAAGAAATAATCTTGGGATTAGACATCATGAACACCTACGGCTTCCAGTTAAACATGAAAGAAGGCACTTTAAAAATAAATAATGAGGAATTGTTTCTTCATGGAAAAAATTGTGGGAATGTACAAGTAATTACAGCAGAAAATGTTGTTCTGGATGCAAGAAGTGAGACATTGTTGACGGCGTGTATGGAAGGTGATTATTTGAACGGAAATGTTACAATGTTGGAACCAAAGGCTGATGATGACGAGGTGGGCCGAGGAATAGTAGTTGCCAAAATGCTGGTTAAGACTCAGAAGACTGTATCGATAAGGGTAATTAATGTTTCATTGAAGAAGGGTACTATTTTGGGGTGGTGTTCGCCAGTGTCGGCCGGTGTCGTACATCGTATAGAGGCGAAGAAGAATGGATTCGTGCAGGTTCCTGAGAAATTGTCCAAGATAATCGACTCCGCCTGTCAAGGATTGAGCAAGAAGGAACAAAGCCAAGTTAAGGATCTAATCAAACATTATGTCTTTGAAACTGAGAGTGGTACGAAAGGAAGAACCAATATTGTAATGCACAAAATAAATACCGGCGATGCAAGTCCAATACGACAAGGACCAAGAAGGTTACCACTGGCAAAACGTGAGGAAGCTGAGCAGATTATACAAGATATAGAAGGCCAAGAGGTAATTGAACTATCAAATAGTCCATGGGCTTCAAGCTACTGCGAAACGACGAACATCTACGTACAGCCCTGAAGATGTCCCTTGAAACAGTGGACGAAACGTTGGCAATTACGCCTAACTCGACGCGGTTCCAACCCGGAAACCGAGATCTACATCTAGAGAACGACCGCGGAAGCCTACACCTACATTTAGCCCATATTTTATTTGGTCACGAAAGAACTCTCAAGCCTGAAGCCAACCTATCGTGCCTTATGGGAGGCCCACTGGCCCTGGCCTACCTGTCGATTTCGCTATCGTTTGAGGGAACCAAAGCATGACATGTTTCGGGACGAAACTTCATTTTTAAGAAGGGGGCAATGTGATGACTCATCCAACGATGTGTCGCGCGTCATACCTCTGGCGTTTTCTCGATGCATGCAGAACGCTCGAGAAGAGTATTCACCGCGATATATAAGCCGTCGAGGAAGGGATTGAAGCATTCGATACCAGAGCCTCGCAGAGTGAACATAAATATAAATACATAAATGTGCTTATTGTTAGTAATTAGTGTTTATATTGTTATTCGTTTTATTATTAATATAGTGTGTGTCTAAAGTTACCGCTAGTTTTATTAAGAACCCGAAAAGACAAACTTTACACTATATAAAATATATTTTTAAAAATGTTTTTCTCAAAAGATTGTAATCAAGCTTCTTTTATAGAAACTTTTTGTTATGAACGGCCTCGTGTTTTCGTTTAATAAAAAGCCAAAATATTTTTAAATCAATTTTATTTGAAAAGAAACTAGTTTATATTATAATTCATATATGTGGAGGTAAATATACATATATTCAGTTCAATAAGCCGAAGCCGTATAAATATCGCAATATAAAATTTTTATAATTTAAATAATGCTCGTATGCATTCAACATATCGAAGCAACAGAATAGTAGGTAAATGCTCGCATCTGACATCCGAGTACTTATTGGGCAAACGCTATGACTATCAGGCAGCAATCGAACGGAAACGGTCAAGTAAGCCGGCCTCTATCTCTTGTAAATGCATCTGGCGACAAAATTATTGACTGTCAGTACACGCGAGTTAATTCCCTTTATTAAATACATGAAATTGTTCTAATAAAAATATCGAATAAACACAGATATGATGTAAGCTGGAGAATATATCAGGTTGACGTATAAATTCGTACCCTTTTTGGTTTCTAGGACGTGAGGGACTGAGAAAATTGTTAGGCATATGTTAAAATTAATGTCTTTTCCTTGTTTAATTGAATAGTTTTTGAATTTGTGCAAAGATCGTATTAATTACTGACAAAAGAATAAGGAACGTCAAATAGAAAAAACGACATATCGTTTTGTTCAAGTTCAACAGAGAAGTTAATGCATCGTAAGCCGCTGGAACCATTTGAGTCATTTACGAAGAAAACGTAATTGGAGAGAATACAACACCGAAATGGTTGTCCTGATTTAAAGAAAACCACTTCTTCATAAATAATTTTCGAGGTTCAAGACGGTTATCGTACAGTAATGAGGAGCTGAACGCTTTAATTCATGATTATCTAATCTAATAGGGAATCTAATAGGGAATCTAATAGGGAATTGGCCATTATAATGGATTGCAGGCAATCGACTATAATACGACATTTGCATTACATTCTAACTCTTCAAAAAACTGTATGCCCTATCTTTTGAGCAAAAACAAGAATCGTGTAAACATTTGTGCCTCTCTACTGGCTCATGCCTGCATTTCTTCTTCTCCCAATTTTATCAGTTCTGGTCTTTACCACTCACTGCTTTGCCAATTTTGATACTTTTTATGGTCATATTTTTTTTATATTATTATTAATTTTTTTAAATTATTATTCTGTTTAGTTTATTGACTAAATTGGTTATTATTTAGATTATGAGGCGTTGTATTTAATTAATCTATATCTATTTATACTAAGAATTCTAAAATTTGTATAATTTCTAAATTTGCTTGTCAATAAAATCCTATTACTAATTTTCTAGATATTCAGCAACTACAAATGTCGAGATCTTTTCTCTAGCAGAGATGTCGTTTTGTTACAATCTTCTCTGTAATTCTTTCAAACATGTAGCAGCAAGTGATATCTCCACGTCGTCAATACAGCCACAATGCAATGACTTTTTACTTTACTATTGTTTATAATATAGATGTGAAATTTCTTTTTCTGATTGAAAAACACATTTTAGAAAATTAAAATGAAGCACTGGAGTTTCAATTTCATCTGAATCAAATTCTGAGCTACATCGAATTAAAATAATGATGTATGTTGGGAGATGTCAAATGTTCTGCTTGGTACTGCTCCATTCTCATCCATTAGCCAAATAATAAGATTCCTCCTCTTAAATAATTAAATAAATAAGTCATGTGCGACTTATACAAGGTACAACCTGTAACCTTTCTTGTTTAACATATTTATATTATAATTATCTAATAACTTGAATCAAATGCGCAGTATTAGCTTCTGTTGACGATCTAAAAGTATATAATATTATAGATAGTGCACGCGATGAGGCGTTTTTCAAGCGTTGCTTGAGCAATTACGCCACGATAGACCTTGGTTCAAGCTAATTAGAAATGCATTATAAAGTAACAGTTTTAATGATTCAGATGTCAGTTATTGAAAGTAGATATCAGTTTTGAAAGCAGAAGTCAGTTTTGAAAGCAGATGTCAGTTTTGAAAGCAGATGTCAATTTTGAAAGCAGATGTCAGTTTTGAAAGCAGGTCAGTTATTGAAAGCAGATGTCAGTATTTGAAAGCAGATGTCATTTTTGAAAGCAGATGTCAGTTTTGAAGGTTTGAAATTGCTAATTATTACTCCATAGCTACATGTATGTTTAGATAATTTCTTTGCCGTTCATTTAATATATGAATTGATAAGTTCTCGGAGCGTTTCGTCTTGTATATGAAATATTTACAAATATTATCAAATTAGTATGCAATTGCGAAGTAAATGTGAATGTAAACATTGCTGCCTACAAATTACAACGCAAATCATACGAAATTTTTAATTGAAATATTTTGTCTACGTTTGGATTTGTACCCAAGTCTACGGTTTCCCGGACCGTTGCTTTACCAATTAAGCCACGATAGACCTTGGTTCAGGTTAATTGGAAATACATTATAAAGTAACAGTGTTAATTATTTTTTATTTTTGCGTTTATGGATTTAATGACTTTAATATATGATTAAAAATAAAGAGTAAATTTTGAAATAAATATATATTGCGTAAATTGTCGGTATATTAATTTTTTAACAGTTCGACATTAATATAGCATGTAGCGTCCACATACAGCTGCGTTACAAAATGCCTTTACCTTATATTAATTTCCACCTTTTCTCATTCTCAGGTAATCTTAGTGCACACGTAATTAGAACTACTTCAATACATATATATATATATATATATATATATATATATATATATATATATATATAATAGTACGTGGATGTGTTCATTCAGTAATCTTTCATTCTTTGTCCATATTTTATCATTATTTCCTTATTTATTGTTCGTCTTGAAATCATTGTTGGACAATTTAATAAATATTGCTATTATTATTATTAATAAACAGAGAATAGAAAATTACTTCAAGAGGACCCAATTGGTTATGCAATGTCGGTGTTAAACTAAAATAATCGGACTATTGAAAGTGTGTTATAATCAGATTATTATTTTACTAATATATTAAAATAATTTTAATTGCATTTTACTTTCGTGAAAAATCTTTTGCTTTTTCAATAAAATATGAATTTTACATATTTTCCATTAACGCTATTTCAATTATTTTCTCAAATATCTGTCCTAAAACGAGAATTAATATCAAGATCTTAAAATTTCCTGTAAGCGCTTCCGTAATGAAATCCAAAATCGAAGGAAAGACAAGTAGATAGACAAGGAGGTGTAAACTAATCGAGGCGAATGGAAGCAGAACATCAACTCAGCAGCTGCAGAGGCAACATCAGGCAGACAAGCTAAGTTACGCAAATATGCTTTCGAACTAGAGTGAAGACGGGAAACGGCAAGAAAGACGAGAACTCATTCCCTTGTGCACCCAAATAGAAGTTGCTGCTACGTCCCGGGCCTTATTCTACTCAAGTCAGCGCGCTTTGTCCCTGAAGTCTCCGTATCATTTTCGGTTGTATACCAAAGCACACAGGAAAGTTTAATACAACATGTACGGAAATTTGCCCTCTTGGCAGCCATTCCATTAGAATATAGATTTACAAATTGTCTAAAATTAAGTGTACTAGGTTAATATATTAATTGTTGTTGATTTACTTAGTTGGTAAAAGTAAAATGAGTAAATACAGTTTTGTCACTCTTCCCTTAAATAAAAAGAAAGTGAATCCTCAAAATTTAAAGAAATGTTTGGACTTGGAAATCATCGTCTATGAGTGGCATCGCTTTAGTTTATTCCAAATATTGTTAATTGCAAATAAATAAATATTTTTGAAAGGAAAGCTTGATCTACATAAGTACTCGTACATGTTTAAAATGAAAATGTTTGCAATAATATAACAATATTATTAGAAATCGGGTGTGGAGAACACATTCATACTTGTGTGAAAATATTTTTTCAGTCATGTAGTCTTACTATAGAATCATCAGTACATACTGCTGGAACTGGAACTGCTACCTTCCCCATAAATCATACCCTTACTGCATTACAATAGTCAAGATACAGCCTAACTAGAAGAACATTCAGTGCCGCTCATTGACTAATGTCAAAATCACGCGCCCCAAAACAACCATCGCTGTCTTCATGACAAGAGTAAGTCTTGGCCAGGGGTTTCTATCTGACGGACACAGCCGTAACCTGCGGAAACTATGTTAACGTACCTACACTCTACAGCTGATACAAGCAATAGCGTTTATAACAAAATAATTTGAAACATACTTGAGTAGGTAAAGCCTAATCATATTTTGTGTAAAACAAAAACATTTTAACTTTATGATTCTAATTCAAACTTTATTCTTCTATGTTATCTGACTTCCTCTAATTCTGATTATTTACTTATTACAGTAATTAAGAAACAATTATCCGTATTCATTGTAACATATATACACATACAAACATAAATATGAATAAAAATATACACAAATTCTACGGTCAGTAAATGATTACAATTATTTAGATTTACCTTGTTAGCCATGATTATGGACAATGTGCCAAAGATATTCTGAAGGCGAAGAGGTTTTCCTTACCTGTAAAAAAACGTAATTTAGTAAGTTTAGTTTGTTATATAATAATAATAATAATAATAATAATAATAATAATAATAAGAAGAAGAAGAAGAAGAAGAAGAAGAAGAAGAAGAAGAAGAAGAAGAAGAAGAAGAAGAAGAAGAAGAAGAAGAAGAAGAAGAAGAAGAAGAAGAAGAAGAAGAAGAAGAAGAAGAAGAAGAAGAAGAAGAAGAAGAAGAAGAAGAAATTGATTTTAATAAAATATTTTTATAGTTAGAAATTTAATATTTTTTGGGTACCTTACACTGATAATTGGAATTTATATAAAGGGTACTTGTGGTAACGTAACAATTTATTTACTTAAAATGCAAAGCGACTTAACATCTTAAGTCGCTCCACAGGCGCAGACATAATAATAACTCATGGCTTGCCAATCCCCCGTAATTGACATCTTGCTGTCTTGAGTTCTGAACCATGAATTATTATTATTAAATTTGAATGTATCTTTGAATGACAACAACAGAGATATAAACCTGACATTAATATTCTGTCATTTATATTTTTAATTTCTTTGATAAAGGCACTAAGTGCCGAAACATGTAAGAGTATTTTAAATATATACATATCAAAGTAAAACAGAAATTAAATCGCCAACTAATAATCTACTACGGACCAGACTCTCTTTGGTCCGGGTACGAATTTTACTCTCTGATATATACCGAACTCTGCTATGTTCCATGCACTTCTTCTACGAAAAGATCCCCAAAGCAGAAGCAGCAGTATTCATACTTAGTGCATCAAAAATATTGATAAAATTACATTTTTACTTACTCATAAAATGTTACAGAGTTATATCGTCAAATGCACGTAAAACATACAAAGTCGATACAATGCTACCTTACCGCGAAGCTGGCGCAGCGAAGGCGTCTGGAAATGGCCGGGATAAAAAAAAACTGTAGTTGTATAGTACAATGTATCGGAGCTTCCATTCATTATGTATGCCCTCAGTCAGTGGAGACGGGTGTGGGTGACTAAAATAAAAGATAGAAAGTAGCGCCACTCAGTTTTACTTACAGAAGCTCAGTCTGAAAACTGAGAAAAGAGATTGCGCGAACTTAGTTGCATGCGCATACAAACTACTCAAACACGCGGTAAATATAAACTTACTATGTACCTACGTACTATACCAGAAGACTGCACAGGATACCTGTAAAGAAATTACTAAGGGAAGTTCCAAAGGCAAAGAAAATACATGGGAACAAATAATTCGTATATTCACTAACCAAGAAATATTTGAATATTATAAAAAAAATAAACTAAATGAAAATATTAATATATGCAAAAATAAATTTAATGAAAATATATTTTAAAAATCAAATCTTCACACTATATAAGTACCGACTGTATAGTCCAATATCAAACTTATAAAATTGAAAAGCGGTAATAAAATATCCTATACAAAAATGCTAATGACTTAAATCTTAAAAATAAAAATTATTATTTTACAAAAAGGCGTCTATAGAACACCTGCATGTGTACTTGTGAAGAACCAGTACATCTGGTGGCACAAAAAAATCGTGACTGCATACGATATATCTATAAAATTGATCGATAACTATATATGTTTTAAAAATTTAGATTTTGATTTCAAGTAGATGAATTAATAATTTGTCATTAACAAGACTAATTAGATATCTTAGTATGCCCAAAAAATGATATATAAGTTATGATAGTAAAAGATTGAATGAGTACAAAATTAATATTTAAGTTATACTCAATAAATTAAATTGATTATATAAATTATTAGAGGAACAAAGGAAAATCTAACAATACTAGTTACTTGTATCCTCTCCCTATTCATCTGTGAAGGTAATTAATGTTTTCCGGTGTATCGCTGTTCGGTGAATTAGATGGCCATGAACTGCCCTGGATGGAGAGGCCGTAGTGTGCGTGGTGTTTTCTGCGGAAAGTTAATTATTTTTTTTCCGAAATCGAAGTCGAAGTAGAACGCCAGCAGACAAGTCGGTTGATAAATTTCACCAACCTTCTTGAGTCGCAAGCTGTAAAAATTAGCTGCTCTAAAATATTCACTCTTAACCTGATCCATAATTAAACGTGATATTCTATAAGTCGAAGAAGCGTGAGTTAACTTCCGTTACGAAGATGTACTTTTTGTCACTTTTTAAACGGCCTTACACAACAAAAGGCTGTCGGCTACTCTCTCTCTCTTCCGCGTACCAGCAGACGCTCACAGAGGGGATGATAGTTACCAATTCCACCACAGATAGCGATATCAGCACTCATACGTATTAAATGATACGCAAGCAAAACAAGATACCGGTACTCGTCAATAAATAATGAAAATTATTAAGAAAATTTTAGAAAGGAAATAAAGGTGCAACAACAATGCAAAGATAAGCAATATATACGAGTAAATACATACAAGAAAAACTCAATAAATAGCATTATGTTTAATATATTGAAATAAATTAAATTATACAGACTTATAAATAAACATACTGTTGCAAACAAATGGACAGTTGTAAAAAAGCAATCCCGACCTAATGGTTGATCAAATTGCATTAACTTGATTATCGAAGAGCTATGAAGTCAAAAATCATTTCTAATTTCTTATACAATATTTAGCAAACCTTTACTACGAAAGAACCCCACTTTAATGCTCCAGATATCCACAACAGCTGTCACTACCAAGAACACAGTTATTATCCGAAAATCAAGAGAAACCGCGATAATATTTGCCATATTTTATGGGAAATGTTAGTGATATAAAATATGCGAAATAGTATAAACATTAATCGTAAACATACAGATGGAGTTGATTATAATCACATATATTCATGCAGAGACAAAATCTTAAGCAATATTGAATTAATATACATGACCCAACCTTCCAGTATTTTGCCTTTTCTGTTTTCTCTTCTTTGTTCAATAACAAACTCAAAACGTAATAGATGCTATATTATAAAATACTATATTATTTATCTAAATATCAATGTAATTGACCGCTGCTAAATATTTCAACGGTATTAATTACGTCAAAATCAAGTGAAAAACATTTAAGTTAATATATAACCCAGTATACAGGCTGTCCCGTAAAAAACGCCAACATTCATAATTCCGTTATTTATTGTCCGGTTTTATTTAAACAAAAAGTAAATTTAATAGCATCAAAAACACTATAAGACGGCAGTGTTTTATTTGTTTTCAATTGTTTTCATTAATGTCAAACGACAGTCAAGTTTTTTATTTTAAATGGCAACATATATATTTTTGGCTATATTCGGATTGTATTTTTTTTTCTGAATTCAACGATGTATAACATGTTTATTTTTGATAAACGTTTATTGCAAAAAAAAAACTTTTATAAATTTCATCTTTGTCTTCCATTATTTATAAATATTCGAATGTGTCATGAAACATTGGAAATGTAAGTATTATAAATATTATTATAAGAAACAAAACACTTTACAATAAATGTTGAAATTGCCCGCCACCTTGTTCAACACATATCGCACATCTCCTAATGACTCCAAAGGTCGCATTTAAAAGACAAGCGGCAGGTACTTCTTGACAAGTGTTAATAATTCTTTGTCTTAAAATGTCAACATTTTCTGGAGTTGTTAAATAAACTCGATCTTGTAGATAAGCCCACAACCAAAAATCGAGGGGCGTAAGATCCGGTGAACGCGCAGGCCACTCGATAGGACCGGATGTTCCTATCCACCTATTTCCGAATTGGGTGTTCACCAAATCAGTATTTACTCTGGCGTTGTGCGCGGGAGCCCCATCTTGTTGAAAAAATATTCTATTTAAATTTGCCAAAGGTAATTCATCTAAAAAGTTTTGGAAATTTTCGTGTAATAAAGTGTAGTATTTTTCTTGATTTAAGCAACCATCTATGAAAAATGGCCCAATTAATTGATCACCTAAAATGCCACACCAAACATTTACGTTGAAACGTCTTTGAAAATTATTTTCAATTACAAATCTCGGATTGTCTGCACTCCACTGTCGATGTATGTTTCTATTAAAAAATACCGTTGTTGCTAAAAGTGCATTCATCAGACCAAATTATCCTTCTGTAAAAATTCGGGTCTTGTTCTAATGCATTTAAATAAAAACGACAAAACTGGATTCTTCGGCCAGGATCATTTTGTTCTAATGCATGAACTTTTCGAGCTATGTACGGTTTAAGTTTGTGTTTTCTTAAAATACCATGAACTGTAGTTTTTGATACCCCAATATTATGTGCAATTTCGCGAATCGAAGTTCGTGAATTTTGCTGTACTGCAAGAAGAACATCTAATTCCTTATCTTCGGAGAATTTCCGTTTTTGTGTTTTTGGTTTGGTAAATGATCCATAATTTCTTAAATTCTTTTCAATTCTCTGAAATATTTTCGAACCTGGAACTTCTCTGTCCGGAAAACGAGCACTGTACCGACGAACTGCTTAAAGGCGATTTTTATTACATTCAAAGAACACTTGTAAACATGTCCGTTAATTCATTTTTATTCATTTTTAACGAAAATATGCTTTTTGTTGCGGCAAAACGTTCAAACAGGATAATACAGAAAACTTAATAAAGTCAAACTGACACTTAAGGCACATTGACATAATGCTAGTGGACTGGGCCAAGTCTACTATAATGAAAGATGAAATTTATAAAGTTTTTTTTTATTTTTTATTATTAGGAGATGTGCGATATGTGTTAAACAAGGTGGCGGGCAATTTCAACATTGATTGTAAAGTGTTTTGTTTCTTATAATAATATTTATAATACTTACATTTCAAATGTTTCATGACACATTCGAATATTTATAAATAATGGAAGACAAAGACGAAATTTATAAAGTTTTTTTTTTGCAATAAACGTTTATCAAAAATAAACATGTTATACATCGTTGAATTCAGAAAAACAAATACAATCCGAATATAGCCAAAAATATATATGTTTCCGTTTAAAATAAAAAACTTGACTGTCGTTTGACATTAATGAAAACAATTGAAAACAAATATAACACTGCTATCTTATAGTGTTTTTGATGCTATTAAATTTACTTTTTGTTTAAATAAAATCGGACAATAAATAACGGAATTATGAATGTTGGCGTTTTTTACGGGACAGTCTGTATATGACAAAATTATAAATTTGTTAGAAACTTGTTTGTCAGATTTCATGGAATTACGCATGTATTACAATAAAATAAAATTCACGACCGACTTGCTTACACTAAGAGAAACCTTACGTAAGTTACTGGCATCCTATTAATGTCCAACGAGGAGAAGTGATTAACATCTGGCAACAAGTTGTTAATAAATCAAGAGAATATCATCCTTTATTTCCCGTTTACTTACGGAGTTTGGATCGTCCCGTTGGACGAATAACTCGCCGTAGTTTCCTTGTAAAGTTAATCTGTGATATTAATTACATATTCAATTCCTTTAATATGACTACACGTTCATTTGACTATGCTAATTTTCACGTATTGGAGTTAAATATTGTGAGCTGTATATTATTTTTATTCTATGTACGAATTAAATGTATAAAAATGATAAGCCCATAATTTTTTTTTATAAAACAAGCGAAATAGATACGTTCATATTTTAAATATAAATTTATAATAACAAAAATATTCATTAAATATTGTTATTATTATTGAAGCACTAAGTAGGTAATGGTAACAAGGATGATCTGGTGGGATCTGTGATTCAATTACTGGAACCACCTTTCGGAAAAACTTATGTCCAAATTCTGCTATCTTTTTAAATTGACAGGCGCATTTTAGTTAATTTCTATCATAGGTTTAAAAGTTTTTTACAGTGTGAATAAAGTGTAAATGAAAAATCCTAAAATTCGTAAACTCGAAATTCGTTGTCCAATAGAATATTTATTGTTTAAAAGACTAAACGCATCAAAATTTGGCACAATTTGCTGCTGGGTTAACGTGATCCGCGTTATAAAAGAAAAAATCGGATCAAACAACGTCCTGAAGATAGCACAACGACGAGCCAGTTTGTAACTTAGCGAGGACGACAAATATGTACGCTTACGGACATTACTGACAGCTTGGACATGTCCAATTCTACGTGTAAAATGTGATGTAACATGAACTTTTGAACGCCTCTGTTTAATTCAGTTAGTTGTTAAAATTGTATAAATACGCACTACAATTCACATATTTCTGTATCATGCTATAAGCGATCAAAATATGAATAAATCTTTATTAATTAATAATACTAAAAATAATAACCTTTGTTATCCAACAGGAGCATATAAAAATTAAGAAAACTAAATTAAAAAATACACTCGTGGACAAAAAATCCTAGACACCAAAGTAAATGTCTACAAGAAAAATTAATTTTTATCTTTTTTTTAACAAGACATGACACATTATCTAGAAAGTAAGAATGAGAAATGAAAAAAGGTACTGAACATTTTATTCAATAACAAAAAGTCATAAAACGGTAAATTGTGCAAAATTAACAAATTCATTGGTCTTATCGGCTAGGTTTTACATCTACATTTTCACACAATTTAAGCGAATAATAGCGCGTACTACCTCCACGAACTCTAATGACTTCCGCCATATGGCGTGGCAAACTTTGAATATAGTTGGCTACCTTTTCTTGTGTAATGTTTTCCCATTCCTCACGAAGAGCTATTCGAAGATCCCGAATAGTTACCGGTATGTATTGTCGGTGCTGAACACGTCGCCATAATGAATTCCAGAGATGTTCGATAGGATTCAAGTCTAGGCTTCGAGCTGGTCATTGCAAACAGCGAAAGTTAACCGCATCCAAATATTACTTAACCAGCCGTGTGCGGTGCGAGGCCGCGCGTTATGGTGCATTAAAGTAAACTTCTCACCTACGAATGGAGCAAATAGTACAACGTGATCAAATAAACACTCGTTGGTGTACTAATAGCTGTCATGGTACCATTTTCAATGAGAACAAGCTCAATTTTCACCTACAGTGAAATGCCAACTCAAACAATTATACCGCCTCCCCCCAAATGCCATTCTTGGAGATATACATCATGCTGAAAATCGTTCACCTTCTCCACATACATTCTCGTCCATCTGGTGAACGTGGACAAAAACGAGATTCATCCGTAAACAATACGGAGCTCCAATGATTCATCGTACAATGTCTATGTTCACGGGCAAGTCGTAGTCGGTGAACACGATGAGTTGGGAGCAATAGTGGATAACCAGAAGGTTTCCTTGACAATCAATCAGTATTCCTTTAATCCTCGGCAAACGGTTGGTGCAAAAACTGCAGTATTGTAAATGTCTTCGACTTGGCGAGGCACAATTGTTGATGGTAAACCACGATCACGTAGTGTAGATAACACCATTAAACGGTCTTCTCGCCGGTTTGTTGTGTTATGTGAGGTCTGTCTGAGCCTGGCCTTCTTGTGTATTCCCCAGTTTGACGATGTCGCTGTATTGAACGGTACTCCTGGGAATATTCAAGACGCAGCGATGTATCGAATACTGCGTCCATCTTCGTTCAAAGCTACTGCTCGGGCTACATTTTCTGCTTGCATTTTGTCAATCAATAAGTGTCTGTCTGACCTTTCAACATAAAAATAAAAGCTGAATAAGGAGCCTACTAAGAGCTTTCGGGTTGGGTTGAATTTTTTGGGGTCGTGGTTATTTTTGTTTTTCTTTTGGTTGTTTTGATAAATTTAATGTTTTGTATCTTCTTTAATCTCCAATTCTAATTTCATAGACAATATTTCACGTCTTGTGAAAGAAAAACAATGAATAAAAGATAATTTTTTTAAATAATAATGATAATGATAATAATAATAAAATTTTGTATTTATCAAACATTTTTGTGTGGCATATTTCATTGCGGCTTGGAGTTTACAATAAAATTAATATTTGGAATTAAGCATTCTTATTTGTTCGTGCCACGTATAATAAAATTATCTTTTCAAAATTCTTAAAAAAAAATTTAAATAAATACTATGAAAAAGAAGCAGGGAAGTGACAAGCGGTGCATTAGAAAAAAAAAACTAAAAGCACCACGGCACTCTAAAGAAATCTCTCTAAGAAACTCTATATACCGGGTGTCTCAATTATGTGGTTCCAATGGCGTATCTCCGTTATCTAATAAAATAAAAATTTAAAATTTTGGACATTTGATAAACACTTAATGTTCTTTAAGTTGAGCCTAATATTCAAATTGTTTCACTTCCCGTTTAACCGAAAACGATCCTAACTTTTTTATTTTAAATAACACCCTGTATATTTTCCTCAAGATTTGAGTTCTACGGAAAATTGTCTTTCTCATAGAGTATAACGCTTTGTATTTAGACTTCAAAATAAAGAAGAAATGCATTTAAAATATTAAAAAATTGGGATTGTAGAAAATGATGAAAAACATGTTCATTATTTCGTATTTGAATTTAAAGTAGCAAAAATACACTTCCCAAAAATGCATTTTTAAGATGTCTGTTAGAAAGAATATTGATTTAGATAAGAGTGATTTACAAACATTTTATGGAAAGTCAAATAACAGAAAAATAATGTTAAAGAATCACAAAATATATTATGCTTATTAATTTTATTTATACAAGAACGGTATTTATGAATCTCTTAGTGGCACCAAACTTGAACCGTGAGAGCCAGAAAGAGCTAAAGAAAATGTTCAAAATGTTGTCCATTTGCTTCTATGCAGCGTTTGGCTCGACGCAAAAGTTCACCAGAAGTAATACTTCTTAATAACTCGGCATTAAGAGCTGCGCATTCATTCCTAACTCAATTTTTTAAATCTTCCAAATCTGCAAGAGAGGCGTGTGGCATACCCTATCCTTCAAATAACCCCATAGAAAATAATCGTACGGCATTAAATCGAGTGATCTTCTAGGCCATCTTATTGGTCCATGTGTGCCTAACCACTTATTAGGGAAGATCTGATTAACATAATCAGTCACAACTCTAGTATTGTGAGCGGGTGCCCGATTATGTTGAAAATATATGTTGGCACGTATATTCAGGGTAACATTTCCAAGAAAACCTGGAAATTCACCCTGAAAGAATTCTAAATATTAATTTCCTAAATTCTCTGAAAATTGGTGTCTTTCATCCAATGAGGATTTTGTACAGACCAATAATGGCAATTATGTCGATTTACGGTTCCATTATTATGAAAGCGGCTCTCATCTGTCCATAATATTGAGCTAATATGCCATCTTCACGGGCAGTCGCTAGCCATACTAGAAGCGCCATCTTCTGTCATAATCTCTTGGTTCTAATCCTTACGTGTGTCAGGATACCGCTCTCCGTAAACATGGAAGACATCACGCCTGTTTTTTCTACACCTCCATTAATGAGGAACCTATTCAATTTTTCCTCATTTGTAAACTCGTGGTTATTCATTTTTCATTCCACTTTGTTCGAAGCAACTTTGAGACAAATTTTAATAATACTTTATGAACTGTTAAAGTTAACAAATAAATAATGTCAAATTTTGCTTTAGTTTCCATAGATCGCTTTGGTTTCTACGATCCCAATTTTGGAATATTTAAAATCCAATTTCACCTCTGTTTTGAAGTCTAAATACAAAGTGTAATGATTCATGAGAAAGAAAATTTTCCGTAGAATTCAAATTTTAAGGAAAATATACATGGTGCTATTTAAAATAAAAAAGTTATGATACAAAAGTATTTTTAATAATATAAAAAAATATTATTAAAAATGGGGTGTGAAGAACACAATACAAGTTCATTTATGTTTTTTTTTTGAATGTATCTTCTCCAAAGACGCAGATACGTATTTCACATTTCTACATGTTTGTCGGTACGCCCCTGTTGGAGAAGAGACACATTCAAAACAAACATAACTACGTTACTATCTAGCCGAAATTATTCAGACAGACCGTGAAGGAATATTCAAAGCTATCTACATAATAACAGCCGAAGTAGACGTGTTTCTTATAGTCGGTAACCACAGTATCTATAAAAAACTGTATTCTCGTGTCTTCACTACTTGTCGGCGTGAGCCGAATGTGTATATAACAACATAATTTGAAACATACTTGAGTGGGTAAAACCTCACTAAATTTGTATAATACAAAAGTATTTTTAATAATATAAAAAAATATTATTAAAAATGGGGTGTGAAGAACACAATACAAGTTCATTTATGTTTTTTTTAATGTATCTTCTCCAAAGACGTAGATACGTATTTCACATTTCTACATGTTCGTCGGTACGCCCCTGTTGGAGAAGAGACACATTCAAAACAAACATAACTACGTTACTATCTGGCCGAAATTATTCAGACAGAGCGTGAAGGAATATTCAACGCTATCTACATAATAACAGCCGAAGTAGACGTGTTTCTTATAGTCGGTAACCACCGTATCTATAAAAAACTGTATTCTCGTGTCTTCACTACTTGTCGGCGTGAGCCGAATGTGTATATAACATTTATATTATTAAAAATACTTTTGTATTATACAAATTTAGTGAGGTTTTACCCACTCAAGTATGTTTCAAAAAAAAAAGTTATGGTTGTTTCCGGTTAAACCGGAGGTTACAGAATATAAATATTAGGCTCAATTTAAAGAACATTAGGTGTACATCAGATTGCTCCTAATTTCAAATTTCTATTTTATTAGATAACGAAGGTACGCCATTGAAGCAACATAACCGAGACATTCGGTATAAAAAAATTAAAAAAAAAACTATAACCCAAAATTATATTTATTTAAAGTTTCATGTCTTTTCATATGCCGATAATTTGGGATCATTATAAAAATCAATGAATAAATATAAAAGGTGATTTCCGTTTAGACGCCTTCCGCATAGAGTCCTCGGGTTAATTTTACCTGTTTTCTTCCGCTTAGACTCCTTCAATTTTAAAAACTACCTGAATCGCTATCAGATATTCCGCTTACACTCCTCCTTAATCCGCATTACCGTTTATCGACGTCGCTTAGAAATATGTATGTTGAAACATTAACCATCTGTTGTTTATTTTTACGAATTTCAATGGTATTTAATTATTTATTCATGAACTCTATAGCGAAGATACACTCCTCCAACATTTACGAGTTAGTGAAAATACTGAAATCAGAAGCGGCTTATTATGAAATCATTAAAAATAAAATGGATTTACATATGCCACCCCCAAAACGAGCAAAGAAGTACAGTGATACAGACGCACGTATATTCAAAACAATTTGTGATTTAACAGAGAACAAAAAAACAGTTGCTGAAACACTCCGACGGTTAATGTATATAGTTAAGTCGTAAATGTGAAACTAAGGTATAAATAAAATTAAGTTGTATATATTGTATATATTATATTGTATATATTTAAAAAAAAAACAAAAAGCAAAAAAAGATGATGCCGTAAATAACGGCAGATACTTAACCACACCTAAGCGTGCGTTTAGCATACTTTGTCAGTCCTAAGTATGGATAAAGTGGGAAGGAGTATTTTGCTTTAATTTATTCTTTCATATGTCGATGACTCTAAACGGAATAATGACGTTGACAAATTTGAGGAAAAAGGTTCGAGGACTCTAGTCGGAAATTTTAATCCGAGGAGTCTAACCGGCATAAATCATATAAAATTCGGTAAAGATATTTAAGGAATAACACTAAACATGAATTGTCTAGATGTGATTGTTTTACAATTTGTAAAGCTAACGAATTGAATGTTTGTATTTTGAAATATTTCTTTTCAGACTACTGATGTAAATCACCGCTAGTTACTATAAGTGTAACTAGCGGTGATTTACATCAGTACATAGTAGAACTATATTTCAATAGTCCAACCAACAAAATAGTGGACTTGTTCAAAATCATAGCAATTTACTTTAAATATTTAGGTCAGTCCTGACGAGTAAACAATAAAACGAGACCCGTGGGCATAGTCCCTGGCATCGGAAAACGTGATAGAGTTTGTCGCCGGCTAAGTTTCAACGTGGTCCCGCGAGATAGCGAAGGAGGAAAAGTGTACATTAAAAAGAGAAGAAAAACGAAAAAAGAAGCGGTCTTTCGGGTTCAATTGCCGCGTGCACTTGGGTGTTGGCCCGGCTCGACTTAGTCCGCCTGGCTCTGATATAGCCTCCGGTTAGCTGTGTGCTATGCGGAGATAGGGTCAGAGCCGGATTAATAATAACCCGAGAAGTTAAAAATATAAATAAAAAAATTAAATATATTATTGTCTTCTTTGGGACTTTTTGAACATTAAAATAAAGATATAACATATGCATGTATATTTAATTTATATGCAAAAATAAAGGTGATACTCTAAAAATCTTGACAAAGAAACTTAACTATCAAGAAAACAGCCAAGAAATCTCTAAGTAACTACTTATCTTATTGAATGATGTTTAAATTATACTATTTTTATTCAATTTATACTTGTCAGAAGCCATGTTACAATTACAAATGTTATCTCGATTTATGAATACACTAATTGAAGCCAAAGTTATGTCAATATAAAAATTATTTACAACGATGCTTTGTATTTTCCTAGCAGAAAAATATTGACTTTCACTAAGCAATAATTTAAGCTCCTTAAAATATTAGCGAAAGACCGTGTAGGTCACTAAGACTATTAATCTGATGAACCCGATTCAAACCCTGGTCTAGCCGATAATATCGATTGCGTTTTTTCGGTCCCAGCTCGACTCAGGCTGACTAAAATAAGTACCTAGAGATAAATCTCTGGAGTAATAATAGGCGGTCGGTGTGTAGCGCTAGCCACATTATCATCCTAGTGTACCGAACGGCTGAAGTTGTAACAAGCCTACCATGTTACTACCCCATGGGCCTGCAAGGTTAGTTACTGGGACTATTATTATTAAAATTTATTATTAAAATATTAACAATAACAAACTTTAATAAAGGATGACCACAGAATGCCAGATCGAAAGGCAATAAAGATAAATGTAGAGATATGCTTGTGAAATAGGACAGAAAAATGACATTGCACAAAATAGTTCCATACAGAAGAGAACAACATGTAAAATTCAAAAATATAAAGACGAAAAAATGGAATATAAAAAAAGATAAATAGTTCAAACTGCCGTTAAACAAATACCAACATGGTCAACTACATATTCGTATATGAGCCATGGTGGAAGCAATGACTTATTCAATACACATACTACATTAAGTGAAGAAAAAACTAATTATTTTAAAATTAAGGTAGGGCCGAAAGAAAAATATATCATAAATCTGCACTGCCACATAATATGTGAAAATATGATGAAAAAATAAGTTATAAAACTGTAATGCTAATTATAAGAAAATTAATATAGTGGAGCCATTATTAAAGATAAAAAAGAAATTTAAAATTTATTGTAACAGTATCTTTTAGAGAAAAGAATTTTAGGCAGTAGAAGGCCATAAAAGTGTAGCGACTAATAAAGTCAAATTTCTTCAATAGGAAAAGGACCCTGGGTTAGAGGAAAGCGAATATTGTGAGAAGTAATAAAACCAATTTTAACCCATGAATACCAAAAACAAATTATTTTTTGATTAGCTTTCTATAACTAACAAATCGGAGACTGTGGCTTATAAGTGAATAAAATAAAATTAAAAAAAAAACTCTTACCACAATAGAATTTAATGAGCCTAAATACGTATTTCTACAACCACGTTGTCATCTTCAGTAGAAAAAACAGTGTAACACTTGAACACACAAAAACACTCACAGAAGGATTGTTCTGAACGTCTTCTAGTTTAACACTGGTGTTAAACTAGAAGACGTTCAGACGTTTTTAGCAATCTGAAGATTGAAAAATCTAACGGAATAAGATCTGGTGACCGCGCTGGCCAAACACCTCTGCTTATTAGCACTAAATTTAATCCTGTAGCCCGAAACTTCTCCATGACTAGACGAATGTGATGATGTACAGCGGTATTATCCACAACTTTATTAGGAAACTACAAGTGAAAAACTGTCGCTTACATTTCGCGTAGGAATATTGCCATTCTCCGTTAAGAAATTGTGCACTTCGGAAATATGCTTCAACAATAAAAATATTTTCTTGCAGTGTGTACATTAATTAGTAGTATTGTTTATTAAGTAAAAGAAAAATATTTGTAAGAAAAAATTATATTACGAGTCACAAAATGCAAATGTTAAAATAACAGATAAATAGTTAGTTATAAATAAATTTAAAGAAATCTTTTCATCATTTCATTCATCTCTGAAATTATTCCTCCACTTGTACGAATTATTTTTCATTGTTAATGGTCAATAAATAAATAAGCTACTAATTATGCTTTAAGCATTTCTTTTTACTAATTACTGGAAATGATAAATAAGTTCTATTTGATATAGAATTATTTCAGTTTTTTCTTTATACTTTAACCATTGGTTATTTTAACCATTATTTTACCATTGGTATCTTAAAAAAAATCTTCCCACAAAATTAAAATTTTGCCTGAAAAGGTTTCAAATTTGCAAAGACAATTAGAATTGATTGTAAAAGATTTTTGTAAATTTGGGATATTTTAAAATGTTCTGGAGATGACATTCTGATAGTTTAATCCGGTCCTGAGCATACGAGCGAACAAGCGAAGGAACGAACGTGTACACATGACTTCTTTATCAACACAGCTGGCACTTGCCCACGCCTGTCGAATAAAAGAAGCATCGCTAGAGCCGTCGCCGCCACCGCGCTCAATGTTTGCTCGTCCGTGGCCCCTCGAGGCGGCCCACTTTGATGATGCGCTTCTTTTCAACGGCGAAGAGCATTAAAATGAAAAAGTGTCGACGACGTTCTTCCCGACTCAACTATCTCTGTCTTTCTCGCGTTTCCTTTCTTTCTTTTTTTTTAGTTCTACCGGTGCTCACACAAATAGAATAGCAGCGCTCGGATTTATTGTGGTCTAACCGCGCGCGGTGGTCGGGAGTTTCTCTTTTCCGTTCTGTTTTTTGTCATCGTTCTTTTATTCTTTTGTTTTTCCGTACGACGTGCTCTCTTCGGTTGAAATGAAAAAAGAAGTAAATAAATGATATTAACTTTAGTAGTATTTAGTGACTTCTCTGAAGTTCAACTCACAGACAGATACGTCAATTGATTATTACGTACTTAAAATGCGTTATGAAATTACGTTTGTAAATTGTTTTCATATATTTGTTTATAATATGCGCTTGCCTTGCGTTTTTGACTTCCAAAATTATTTTATATTTTGTATATACATACATAAAGGTGCTTCAATTCTATTTTTGCCAATTACTAATAATGAAAATCGAATTATTAAACAACAGCATTTAACTAACGAATGCTTTATGGATTATGACTAGACTGCGGAACAGACGCTATCCTCTAATGTGTCATGCAGGCAGACAGAGTCGGTTTCGCTTAATAATCAGATTGATGCAATATTCGCTCATAGCCCTGATTTTAATGTCCTGAAAGGCTTTTGTAATAATGTTCAAAATACGGAAATCGGTAGATATATTAAATTTAAAGATTATTATTTCTATGCGCCACTTACTAGCTCTGATGTTGAGCGAAGTTTTTCTATATTTAAAGGCATACTGTCCAATAAAAGGACGCACTTTACAGAATATGTTATAATAATTAATGTGAATAAAAAATATTTACTGTGGCATGACAAAGCATTCACTTTAATTATAGGTGATAAAATATTTCAAGTTTATACTTTTTCAATATTTTTAATTTTTTCACTGTATAAACTAATGCATTTTGTGTATATATGTATATACATATATATATATATATATATATATATATATATATATGTATATGTATATATACATATATATATATATATATATATATATATATATATATATATGTATATATATATATAATATTTTCGTGACCTTAGTATGATATGATAAATTCAATCAGTCGGCGATTAAAGGTCTGGTTTACTTCAAAGTATATATATTTAAAACAACCCTACATGTTTCGGCAATGACGCCTTTATCAAAGATATAAAATATAAATGACAGAATACAAATGTCAAATAATTGAGTTGCTATGGTTTACATTATTCAATGTATCTTAGAATAATTTAAACCATAGCAACTCAATTATTTGACATTTGTATTCTGTCATTTATATTTTATATCCTTGATAAAGGCATCATTGCCGAAACATGTAGGGTTGTTTTAAATATATATACTTTGAAGTAAACCAGACCTTTAATCGCCGACTGATTGAATTTACTATATATATATATATATATATATATATATATATAATATATATATATATATATATATATATATATATATATCTTGAAATAATTTAAATTCAAATTTATTTGGCTTTATTACGACTCTGGCGAAATATATTTCACACTCCGTCTGTTTGCATTGAAAGACGTACAAACAGACAACTTTTATCAATACCATCGCGCTATAATATTCATATAAACTGTTAAGTTGATCCATTCTACATTGTCGGCACCGGTGAATCACACCCGATACGGGATAGCGCCGGTTCCGCGGCATTAAAAAAATTGTTACTTGCTTACTTTGTTCGCATTTAAAAGAAGAAAAACTTAATAATTACCTGATCAAATCTATGTATATACTAGACCATAAAAAACAGTTTTTCATTTACTTTCTTCCTGACAAAGCATACATTTCTGTATATGAGCTGCATATGCTGACATACTTTCTCAAAATAAAATGGTACCGGTGCTCACACAAACGGCCTATTTTGCTGTCTGTGATATTATTTCATGAACCAAATCAGCCATTTTGAAAATTTATCTGTCTTTTATTTTGTCTAAAATTTAAGAAATGAGAAACATTCATCGTTCAAATATGGAGAGAATTCAGAAAATATTTTACTAAAGTGCCCAGAAATATCCCTGATTGATAATAATATTCTCACAACAGCTTGAAAATAACTACTTCGTAAGCAAATAATAGATATCGTACCATATATTCTAAAACAAAATCGTAATCTATTTCTTCAAAAAAGAATCGTATGCTGCTTTCAAAGCCAACGAATGACAAACAACGAAAATCTCAGGTTGATGCATAAGTTCTGAAACCGATAGACTAATTTATGCCGTTTACGCAAAAAACGTAATTGGAGAGAGTACAGCTTGAAAATGATTTTGTAGATTTAAAGAGCACCATTTTGGCATAAACGGTTGTCAACTTTCAGGAAGAACTTTGTGCATTGAACTTTAATGCAGATAGTCGGAGCGCTTTTCTTAATGGTGATCCACGTTAATCAACACGAGAGTTCACCACTATAATGTATTGTAACTAATCGATCACGTTGCGACATTTACTTTCCATTAGCAAACTTCAAATACTGGGTGTTTGGTTGTCGCATTTTTTTTTTGAGTGAAAGAAACAGGAATCAGCATGTTAACATTTGTGCCTCTTTGCTAGTAGTCATCGTTTACCTCAGCAAGCGTGTTTTTTTTCGCATTGTTACTAGTGACGAAAAATGGTTATGTTAACATCAAGAATATAAAAGAATGACTTAGCCCTAACAAAAAGGTAACTTCCTGCGAAAAAGCTGATTTTTATCCGCGTAAGCTGATGTTGTGCATCTGATGGTACAACTACTAGGAATTTAATCACTGCTGAGATTTTCTGTGCCACAATTAAATAAAAAAGAGACGAGGTCATTCCACGTCCGCCGCATTCTCCTAATTTCGCTCGCCAAGGTTTCCATCTCTTTCTCTCTTTATCGAACAACCCTCGATGGTTCTACTTTAATAACGATGTCGCTCTACAAAATTGGCTAGGCGGGTCATTCGCTTCCAAAGCACCGGATTTTTTTAGGTGTGAAATCTAAATATAATTGGGAAGCGATCGTAAATAATGGACGAGTATTTATTTATTCTTGATTAGTTCATAAATTAACAAATTTTAAGTTCAATAAAAACGCTATGCATCAACCCAATACATTGTGATGAATATGTGAATAGGTCAGACATCGCAATGGCTAAAACAGCGCATCACACAGCATAAACGTGATGTCCGTATTAGAAAGAGATCTTGTGCATTGGTGGACCACGCACTTGATCTTGACCATACATTTAATTATGTCGACGTTAAGATCTTAGACATTGAAAATAACTATAAAAAAGAGCCTTTTTAGAAATGGACCACATTAACAGAAACACAGATAATGTTAATTTTATATAAGTCTGATACTAACGGACTAAGTATAATTTATTTTAATATACTCGGTTTGGCGGTTAGTTGACCATCCAAAATTTGTCGTTAATTGGTCCTTTTATTGTTAAATTTATAGTGCATTGTTTTTTGCTTTTGATATTCTTGTGACTTTAGTTTTTTGCTATATGTTTCGTTTTATATTTTTTATGTTTTAACTTTTGCATATACATTTTTTTTAAAAGTCGATGTGACACCTTATATTTAATTCATTTTTAACCTAAATATATATATATATATATATATACAAATATATATATATATATATATATATATATATATACTAATAATTAATAAGAAGCGCGACCTGAAGAGGTGTTCTATCGATGGCATAAATATTATTAAAATATCCCTTGTGATATAAGCTTTCTAATGATATGAAAGACCATAGGAGATGTACGTAATTAAATTAAAGCAATTTAATGAAATGTATATAGAAATTCTACAGTGAACGTTAGGTCCGTTGACGGGTCAGGTAGAAGACCAAGGGTCTCCTGGTTTGGGATATAACAAAAGAAATGCTTTCTCTTTGCTAACGAATATGTACAGAAAAAATGTCTTAAGTTAAGTATTTTAATCGAGATATTTAAAGAAGAAAATATAATTCTAAAATAAATTAAAACGAAGCGTAACAATATATATATATATATATATATATATATATATATATATATATATATATTTGTTCACTTATGTGTTCAAAATTCGTTTATATGCACAGCATTTAGGAATGTAATATTTTGTTTCGTATTGATATATTTCTTTATGTTTACATAAACAATTGCTTATAAATGTACTACTTCTTAAGACAATAAGCGCTCTTGAGGGTCATATAATCGTCGTATGAAGGTGCAAGATAGAACACTGTAAAAATCGTAAATAATAACGAATAAGATACATTTTAAATAAGCGTTCACATATGGAAAAGTAATAATCGATCGAAGACTGAACATTTCGCAGCAGTGTTTGGGACTTGCGTCGCTCCATAACTGTTGATATGAACTGGATTCATTACTACACGTCTGAGACAAAATTGCAGTCAAGACAAGAAGTTGCTTCGAGATCTCCAAAGAAAACAAGAACAGTTCCATTGATGAGGAAGACAATAGCTAATAATTTTTGGAATGCATGTTGTATAATACGCGTCGACTATCTTGAGAACGCGAGAAACATCACAGGAGAGTATTACAGTTGGAAGGATAATAAATACTTTGAACATAAACATATGTTTTTTTGGTTATTCCAAGAACATATCACTACGTACGTAATTCTATCAAAGAGAATTTTAATTAGAAGTTTTTTTTTTGATAGAATTTGTTTATATTCATAGATATATGTTTGCGTGTTATCCAGAAGACAAAAAGAAATATTTTTATTATGTACTTAAAATGTGCAATATAAATATATATGATGCCCATACATGTTTCTCATTTAAATGTCTACTAGAAGAGGTGGTACGAGAGAGAATCTGAGTTTTCCGTTGTTAAATAAAATCCGTAAGAATTTTAAAAAAAATGAATTCAGGAATCAACTTATTGTCGTCAGGAAATCTCTTACCACGCATAAATCTTTTAATAAACAGAAACATATGGAAATTGTTGGAAGCAATAACTGGATTGTATGGTGGGCGAATGTCCTGTTATACTCCGGTATCGTGTATAAAATTTATTGCTTTTACGTCTTGTTACGCTTAGCATGTGAAATATTTGTATGTAATTTTAAATAATATTTCTTCTTTGAATATCTCGATATTAACTTAAGACATTTCTTCTGTATATTCGTTTCCAAAGAGAAAGTGCATTTCTATTGTTATATTCTTGACCGAGACCCTTCGTCATCTACCTGATCTAACGTTACGGTCGAATTTCTTTCTAGTACATTCCATTTTTTAAATTCTTTTAATTAATATTATTTACATCTTCTATTATATGTCGTGTTTGATATCGTTAGGAAGCTTATGCCACAAGGGTTATTTTAAGAATAATTATGACATCGACAGACCACGTCTTCAGGTCGCGCTTTTAATTAACTATAATTCAAGATATCGACCCCCTCTTCGATAGGTCATAAACAGCCCTTTCCAAAACTTTACTTTCTCTCGATACGGACAACGATCAGGGCTTTTTCGCTAGTGCCTCCGAAGGTTACACACACACCTCGTGTACTGTCCAAGTCACGATGTCCCGCCGTCCAGGTGTTCTTCCGCTTCGAAGGTAATTCTGTATTGTTCTATATATGTTATTCTTTTAAGCGAATTCATATTAATTTAAACTAATTAATTTCTTATCCCACCGGCCAACACCGCTCTACATATACTTGTCCGAGTATATCTTCAGACCACGTGGCCGCCAACTCAAGGTAACTGTATTGTTCTATACAGAGATTATTTTATATTCATCGTAATTAATTAACCCTTAATTTACTACTCCATTTAACGTTCGTTTCAGAGTATTTTTATGTGTTAATTTTAGCTACTTAATTGCCGCTCCTCGTGTACATATTACTTTCTTTTATTACTGTTTCACCTTTCTATTTCAGATATTTTATATTAATTTCTCGATTACTAATTTATCGCCCCTTGTGTATATATTACTAATTTAATGACTTTTACATACATCAATTTATTTTATTTAAATATACGAATTTCGATTTATTATTATGTAAATATAAATATAAATTTTAAGGACGCCGCTGTGTTTTATTTTATGTAACTAAGTTGTTGTATATTTATTTTAATCAACCAATACCACGCACGTCCTGGACCTTTGAAGGAACTTCACCAACACCACTAATTATCTTAATTATTACAAAATAACTTTATTATTATCCCTAGCCAACCCCCCTTATTTGTAATAGTCTATATATAGAGTTACGTTGTCATGGTGTAACAAACGCACATATATTGGTATAAGATAATATCAACTGCAGATGACATAATACCTAATTCTTCTTGAACCACTTTTTGGGCTGTATCCCGATTTTCTGTGGAAATAATGTTTTCAGAACGAATCACTACTGCAGGGCGCCTAGCTTTTGTTTTATCTTTTAATGTTCACCTTCCACGTATAAGTTTACGAAACCAGTAACTAACTGTAGCTGATGAAGGATTATTATCGCCAAATGCTGCCACTAAATTTTGATGACTTTCGTTTTATAATGAACCTCGTTTCAATGCATAAGAATTATAACAGGAAAAGCATTTCGCGTTAATAATATTGGTTATTGAAAAATATATTACTATAATAATAATAAAAATTGTATATCTATATGCTTTAGCTCTAATCTTGCAAAATTGCAACTAGAAACTGTCGAAAGAATAGGCTTGTCGCCATAGTCTATTACTAAATGTTTTTAGAACATTGCTCGTAATATACAAAAACGAAACGACAATCGAATGATCGTTTTCTAGTTGATGTCTTGTCATTGGTAATATATAACAATTTTATAATTTAACTTTGAAAATGATTTGATTTGACAAAATATTTCTACTAACTTATATTATCGCAATAAATACTTGTATTAATTATTTCAGTACAAGTATTAGTTTACTGCTAAAACGATTTTAGGAATCGTTTGACACTAATGCAAAAAGTAAGTCGATAACGAACTTAGGACATATTTCTCTTGAACCGACAGAATACGACGCTGTTATCGGCGTTGCGTCCACCGACTCTTACCGCTGTAAACCCTCTACCACACCCACCACTACCATTTCCACCACCTACTCGAACAACCCCTGTCCTTTAACCCTCTGTTCTCTTTGCCGCACCCCAGAACAACGACTATCGCGTGGTCCCACGTTGATGAGTTCCGGACGTGTGACTTCAATACGGTCGTGCGCAGGGAGGCAAGCTTATTAACGAGCGAAAATGTTCCGGATTCGAATGGGCCGGAATACTTCATCCGCAGAAGAGAAATATTAGTTTGACACTGCATATTTAGTAGTGCTATTGAATAGAACATCTGGCATTGAAAAGTTTCATAACCACATTCACGCATTTATGAATATTGAAGTGATAATCTCGTGCGATAACAGATTGATAACAATTCATGGATTTATTAATTATACTGGCACGGTTAGTTATTGTTTACGGACATTATAATGCCATAACTATCTAAATATGGGTTAGTGGCATTTATAAAATTAAAAAGCTACTTAATTTAAATATTTTTCGCTTTTACAAGTATATAGAAATATATTTGGCAATTAATAATTGATACCGTGATTCTTTGTGAAGTTTTCTTAAATGCTCAACTAAAGATTCCTGTATTCAGTTGATAACAAAATAATTTACTAAATAAAACACTTGGTATATTTGTTTCACAAAATGTATTTAAAATATATCTGACATATGTTTCGACTTATGCAGTCATTCTCAAAGAGTCATGTAAACTAAGTGAAAAGAATACTCCTACCAATATTTATGGCTTATTTTTTAAAAGTTTTATTACAGCATCGATTGTGGGGGTATTTGAAAAATCCAATTGCGTGTTTGTGACCTGTGAGATTTATGGCTTTTTTTTATTTCTAAAATTTCTAAGAAGTCAAGCCTTTTACCCTTATTACAAGAGTGTAAAAGTTTGAAATTGTTAGCGTTAAACAGATGAGAATTTTGAATACAGTGTTCCACGAATCCCGTGGTCATATTGCCATGTAGAATAGAACTTCTGTGCTCTTTGATACGTTCTTTTATAGAGCGTCCTGATTGGCCAATGTATACCGCGTCACAATCACTGCAAGTTAATTCATACACCCCTGACTTATCACGCAATTCTGTTTTTCGTTTATTGTTAACTAGAATATTTCCTAAATTGCATTTATTTAGACTATTTTCATGAATTTTGGTTGTGCTCCTGTTTTTTGGCACTGTTTCTTAAACCATATGTGGTTGGAGGACTTTTTCAGTCATAAGTCAGGGGTGTATGAATTAACTTGCAGTGATTGTGACGCGGTATACATTGGCCAATCAGGAAGTTCTATTCTACATGGCAATATGACCACGGGATTCGCGGAACACTGTATTCAAAATTCTCATCTGTTTAACGCTAATAATTTCAAACTTTTACACTCTTGTAATAAGGGTAAAAGGCTTGACTTCTTAGAAATTTTAGAAATAAAAAAAGCCATAAATCTCAACAGACAGGTCACAAACACGCAATTGGATTTTTCAAATACCCCCACAATCGATGCTGTAATAAAACTTTTAAAAAATAAGCCATAAATATTGGTAGGAGTATTCTTTTCACTTAGTATACATGACTCTTTGAGAATGACTGTATAAGTCGAAACATATGTCAGATATATTTTAAATACATTTTGTGAAACAAATATACCAAGTGTTTTATTTAGTAAATTATTAATCATGTTTCACCAAGAGCCAACCGTGAATTCTATACATTATATGATAACAAAATAGTTGATAATCAACTATTTTGAGTTTTTAAATAACATATATATTAGAATAAACATTGCTTGGGTGCTAGAAACAAATCAAGTAATAAGAAATAAAATATCAAATACAGGTAATAATTTGAAAATATGTCTCGGTAAGTTTACAATGACACAAAGGAACACAAATAACTCGAAAATTCAGAATTAAATTAAACTTAATAGGTTTATAGGGTGGTCTAATATAAGAACAACGGTAATTATTTTAGCTAAAGAATCGCTTGTTTTTTTGAGGGATTTAGGGGCGCTCTAAATACAACACTGCCTTTCGCTATCTGGATTAGTTCCAGGGCGAAAGTAGCACAGGTCTATAGCGCTAGATGGTGCCACGTCTATAGTCAGTCTGTGAAGCACTACTTTGCTAGGTGGTAACAAACTGTTTTTGTGTTTATATTTGTTCAGTTGTGTTTGAGTTATTCTGCGACACTACAATGTCTGATGTGAAAGAACAAAGAACGTACATTAAATTCTGCTTCAAACTTGATCAAACGACAGCGGAAACTCTGAAAATGCTTAAACAATCGTTTGGTGAGGACGCTTTAGGCCAGACGCACACTTATAAGGGCTACAACTGGTCGTCTATCAATGGTAAACACGCCACAAAATGTGATAAAAGTGCGTGATACTATCTTGAAAGACCGAAGGAGAACAATTTATAATATTTATAACATTGTCGACTTGTCGTATGGCGTTTGTCAGCGTATTCTGTCCGGGCAAACTCAACATGCGGCGTACTACTGCGAAGTTTGTGCCAAGGTTACTAAGCATTGAACAAAAACGGCACCGTGTTCATGTGTGGACAGAGTTAAAAGAAACTGCCCAAAGGGATGCGAATTTCAGTGCCAGAATAATTATTGGCTACGAATCATGGATGTATGGATATGATCCCGAAACAAAGCAGCAGTTATCGCAGTAGAAGACGCCATCGTCACCATGACAGAAGTACGGCAAGTTCAAAGCAACACCAAGTCGATGTTGATTTGCTTCCTGGACGATGGTATCGTGCACAAAGAATTTCTCTCACCAGGTGAAATAGTTAATGGACGATATTATTGCGATCTTCTTCCGCAACTAAGAGCGAACATTCGACGCAAGTGGTGCAACAATTCGTGGATCCTACAACACGACTATGCACCAACCCACATGTCACTTGTTATGGCGTCAGTTTCTAGCCTCAACGAAGACAGCAGTACTACCCCACTCTCCCTACTTCCCAAATCTTGCCCCTAGTGACTTCTTTCTGTTTCCGAAGTTGAAACTGAAGCTCAAGGGTGCTGTTTTGAGACGATTGAGATGTCCAGACCGAATCGCAGGCAATGTTGAACACAAATTGACAAGTCAACGGGATCGGTGTATTCATGCGGAATGAGAGTACTTACTAGAAGGGGGTAGTAGTGAGTAAGTTATAAGAATAATTTAGAGAAAATGTAATGAAAAATTTTCAACTGTTTTGAACGTACTTGACGACAGTATAATTAGTTTTCCCGTAGTTTAATTTATTTTGCGGGGTCTTTTTCCCGCTCTCAATTTTGCTACATCCTAAAATTTTTGTTTTTCAGAAAAAAATACTCACTTCAGGTATAATTAATTCATGTATATTAAATATTTCACAAAATAACCGAATAATACAAATAAATCGTAGTTGGGTCAAATTAAAATATAGGCAACAGATAAGTGACTTCGACTTGGAATACCTTTCCCTCGTCACATAAAGCGGGCGATTGAACAACTAAGAAAATTACCGTTCTATTTTCATTGGTTTGCTCTATAAACCCACCAAGTTTTATTTAATTATGAATTTTCAACTTGGTTTGGAACTTTATTGCTTAAGTAATCGAAAACATACTAATATTACCGGCGAAATTCTTAAGCAAAAAAATATTTTTACAGAAAGTTTTATGAAAATATCATATTTTCTGAACTAATCGAAAACATACTAATATTACCGGCGAAATTCATAAGCAAAAAAAATATTTTTACAGAAAGTTTTATGAAAATATCATATTTTCTGATTTTTGGTAGGTATGGTTAAGTGGAAAGAAATGAAGATTTAAAGTAGGGATTGTTCATCCTTTAGATTTGCTTATACGGATTATAGTTCACACTTTCTTGTAGTGTATTAGTCCACGTTTTCATTTCTATCGTTCTGTAGTTCCTGGTGCATTTTAACTACGTTCTTTAACTTTCATCTTTCTGAAATAAGCTACCATTTACTCTTTCCATGTTATTTTTGGTTTTCCTCTCGGTCTATTCTTTACAAGCGTCCACTCTATTATTCTTATTTATCCATGTTTTTCTCGGCTGAAAATATGTCCGAACGATCTTATTCCTTCTGACTTTGTTATTTTTACGATATTTTCTTACTTCATTATTATTTAATTTCGTAGTACATCAAAGATCGGCAGTCATTTTCGATAATCTTCATAGGTTCCATTTTTGATTATTTTTTTTTAAAAATTTGTCAGCCGCTTTTCTTCTTTCAATGTGTCTCAGTCGCATATGTAACTATAGTCTTATTGTTGTTGTAACATAATGACTGATAGTTAGGCGACTATTAGAGCCATTATGATCCCAATTACCAGGTTGAAACTGGTTAAACATTGCCAAAAAACTGTATCACTGATATGGGTGTGAGAACATGAAGAGATCAAAGGCATTGAGATGACCAATGAACTGGCCTAGAAGTATAACTATATGTTGAATCGCAAAAGATTCCGCTAGAATATAGATCTGGTCATATAAAGAGAACATAAAAGAATGGAGGCTAGAAGATCTACTCCATATTAAGACACTACTAGGAGAGCTGGATGTAAGATTTTTAGCCAATCTAATGAGAAGTAACAAAAAAGAAACTAAAACTGTTACCGACTTTATAACCGCGCATTGTCCTTTAAGGAAGCATTAGCTTGGTTAGCTAACCCTGATATAGGAGATGTGGAAAACAGAACAGAGCTAGCCTTCATGTAGTATGTACTTGTGATGAACGGAAGGGACTCAGATGAAAACAATCCGGAAAGGATCTATTGGATCATACGAGTGTACTAAAATTTCTTCTGAAGAGGATAATGGCTTTTATCGAGGACCCAAGACCAACAGAGTGGAAGTGAGAAACTTATTGCGTATGGTATAAGGAGCATTGCGCTGATGTGCCTGGACTAACTGGTGTCAAGCACTAAAGAAGAAGAAGGTTCTTCTTTTAATTTTTAACTTTCCATAGTTTTTTTTGCTATAAAAAGTTTTCTGTTCTAATTGAATTGTTCTTTTTACGTCTAATCTTTCATCCATTTTGCTTATCAATATTCCCACATATAAGAAAGTTTCTACTTTTTTAAAGGTATATTGCAATATTTTATAACTTCTCGGTTATTCTTCCTTATGCCTATTACAATGCATATATATCTATTTTCATTAATATCTATACCTCTCCCTATCTCGCATTATTTTCTATTACTGTGGCCACTCCTTCTAAATGTTGTTATAATTGATAAGTGTTCAGCGTATACACACAGCGTATGACCTGGACCAATTTGGTATTAATTATTCCAGAATTTCTCACTTTTCCTATAATACTATCAAAGGAAGTTATAAACAGCAGTACTGACAGTCCATCTCCTTGTCGCATTCATGGCTATATTTATATCCATTCTAATTATAAGCATTACCTTCGAAAATTTTACAACCACTGCATTTTTGCAATTATAGTATATTTGGTCATCCAATTTTATAAATACAATGAAAGGAAATTACTATCTACTTGTTCCTTTCCTTTAATCTAAAATTTCAAAATGTAATAGTGAAAGGAATAAATTAATTTACAAGAATTTTCAGATTCCAAGTGAGATAGTAATTTCCCTTTTAAAAAGTATTTAAAATGGCCGCGTTTACACGTAGGAAAAGCTCGGTGGATATAGTGCAATAAAGAGACCGCTGTGCGCAAAACCTGAAACAAAGGAAGATTATATCTGCGACGCACAAACCATGAATACTTTCATCAACAGAGGTGAATAAAAGTCAAGCAAGCATGCCATACTCGTGCGGAATATTTATACTCTTTGAAACTAAAAATATTAATTATTAGCTGATTACAATATAATAAATTATTCACGCTTACATGGACAAATTAGAGAATACATTAATTCACATATATACAAATATTGAATTATTGACAGAGATTAGGTTTGAATAACACACACTTTTTTTTTAAATTTTTATTCCTTGAATATATAGTGAGTCAGGAAAGTTTTCGAACGCCCGTGAGAATTGAAGATCATGAAATGTAAACATTTTGTTATGATAGAGTGCATGTACTTAGATGTACTTAGTTAGATGGCACTAATTGCAATATGAAAGCTATTATTATTGTAAATTACAATAAAATATGGTAAGTATGTATTTCAAAACGAAATGTCAAAAATTTTCATACAATAAACAAAATTAAATAAAAAATACTTTGTTAGAACGGCATTAGCTTCTCAGATAATAGAAATATTTTGCCATTTTTCTAGGAATGCCATTTTCAATGATTCCTTATTTTTTATTTTGAGGTAGGTATCTTATTTTTCTTTCGAGATAGTTACATACAATGACAAGGACAATGAATATGTGCTCATAGGCACAAACAATCCTTAGATAAAAGGCGTGTTTCCACTACTTTTAGTAAAATTTACACAAAATCTTCTTCGAAAGGAATAGAAAAATATTGTTATACTGTCATTTCTGACTTAGAGAAAAACTTACAGGCCATGATATTTTTTTAAAATTTGTCATTCTCATATTTAGAAAATAATAATAATAATAATAAAGTAACAATAAAAATAATAACTCAAAATACAAGTTTGTATAAGATGTAGTATAAGCGATAAAAAGAAGTAAATACTATAAATTCAAAACAAAAAGAAAAACTGAAGTCTTCATCTTCAACGCGATAAATATGTCGACGTATATTGAATTCTTCACCAAGTGAGTTAATGGGGCTTTTCAAAAGATGTTAGTGTTTGGAGTACGATGTGCAAATGTAAAACGTTTACGGACACTAACGCCTGGAATACGAAAATTAATGCCAGAAAGCAAGTCCTGCAGTCAATCCGATCACCGATTAACTTATACAAAAACCTTGCGCTATGTATCTTCCTACGATCAGACAATGACTGAACGCCATGCTGCTCCAGCAAAAGAGAATAGTCAATACCACGATCCGTATAAATGCCAGATGTTTTGAAACTTAGATATTTTAAAAATCGACGCTGAATTCTCTTTACAAAAACATTCTAAGCATCGTAAAAGGGATACCAAATAACACAGCCGTACTCGAATTTATTCACAACCAACATAAAATAAAACGTTTTGAGGAGATCGACGTTATTGAAAAATTTGGAAGATCGTAAGCTAAAACCTAGTGTTGTACTCTCTGAATTGCACATATTTTTCACGTGAAGATTGAAGCTTACGCAGTAATCAAAAGCTATTCCAAGATCCCTCACAGAAATAGCTCTCGAACGTATATAACCGTTCATAAAATGGGAGGAAGGAATATCTATTAATTTCCTAGTAAAGGACATAACAAAGTATTTATTAATATTCAACGTGAAGTGATTGGCACTAGACCAATTAAAATCAATATTTTCTTGCAAATGTTTGACATCAACATCACTTGACACTACATTGAATATTTTAATATCCTCAGCATAACCCGAGGCATTAGAAGACAGATTTGCAAGTAACTCATTCGTGAACAGTAGGAATAATAAAGGCCCTAGATTGGAGTCTTGGGAACCCCAGCAGTATATATGAAGGCATCAGACAAGTAAATATTATAAAAAACATAATTAATCCTATTGTTTAAATACGACTTCATAAGTTCAATTCAATTTTTACAAGTCCAATACTTCTATCACTGAACAAGTTGATCAAAATTTTAATATTTTCATATCTAACATTTTTGTTATAGTCAATTACAATCTGTTACTAAATCCGTAAAATTTTTGTTTATAATCACATGTATTTCATATAGTTTTGCATATTGTTAAATATATTAAATACGTAAAATAGCTTTAATCGGCGTAGTCTGCTTTGTCCGTCAGATGTCACGAGGTTATATGGTGTCACTTGATAGGACAAAATTCATTACTAGACCAGAGAGCGAACTACAGCCGTTACTTTCTTCGTAAATCCGCATTAACAAAGTCGTTAGACAGAAACGCATGCGTCTGTGGTTGAGAAGTTAACGCTAGTAGTAAATACGTGCTGTTATGTCCATATTTACAAATACAGATTTGTTTTATACAGATTTGTATCATTTCTAACATAAAATAGATTTTTTCCAATTTTCATCAATACGATACTATTTTAGAATTACACTGTTCATAAAATGGCTCACTCTTTCTTAAAACAAAGCGATATTCTATTATTTTTTAATCCATTCCATTATTTTACGAAGTTTTTCCTGTGAAAAGTAGCTATTGAAAAAATAAATTGAGCAAGAAATACAACTTAGAATTAAAATAAAACGGAAGCAGCAAAATTACTGTTGTCCCAGCAAGATCGTTTTAAAATTCACTTGACGCATCATCAAGCAACACGTGTTCTAAATGTTTCGAGAACATCTATTTGAAGTATAGCAAGAAAAGCAGGTTTTAAATAGTAGGTGAATTCTTGTGCCCTTATTTATTTAGTTGGTGAAAGAAAAGCGGTTGTTAAGAAGCCTACATTTTTATAGAATGTTCGTATTGAACGACATCGAACGCATGCGATTTCAAAACAATTCAATTTCTATAAATTTACATAACAAAATTAATACCTGAAGCTTAAGATTTTACATCTAAACCACTAAAATGTTATGGATTTTATTTCAATGATATGGTATTCATTCAGAAGTCCTCAAGAACTAATATTCAAAATTGAAAATTTTATTTTGATATTTATAACTAATTCTCGAATCTAAACATTTGTAATCAACCACTAATAAATAAATATTGTATGTAAATTGAAGTATTTGCATGCAGAACATATAGAACATCCATTAGAATATTTTAAAAATTGTTACATCTAGGTATAATGTTTTGGTTTTTAGAGAAAAAGTGAAATAAAATAAATCACATCAAGATGGGTAGTGAGTCAATTACGATGCGATTCCCAAAATTAAAAACCTCCTGAAATAAAATTATGTGCCGCATATGGATAAGATCTTCTATAAAAAAGAACACGACCCAACAAACGTGCGCTGCAATACACTGCGATGTTTATATTTATAAAAACGCTAAAATATAAGATTATTTAGATGAATGTCGATGTTATAAAAACTCTACAATGAACCATCTTTGTTTACTTGGGATTCAGTAATCTCAATACGATTACGTACGAATATATCAGCTGTGAATTATTTATAATAATATATTAAAACTTTCTATATTAATTAACTGAAATTATTTAATTTGAAAATATAAAGTATTAGTATGGATTCAGATTGTCTATACAAAAATATTTACACGCTAACACACGCTGCAATGTTTATATTTACAAAAATTATTTGTATTCTAACTGTACGAGAAAACTTCTTTATGTTATTGTCCGTCAGCTTTAAGATATCGTCTCCGATAGTTTTTGTGATATAGTAGCACAGGGGGGGGGGTACAAATATATTTTAATTACCTTTGTATGTTCTCGCTTATGAGAGGAAATTTTGGGAAAATATTTTGGATTTATATTCCATATAATTATATCTTTCCATTTTTCATACGTTGTCTCTATTTCAAGGACAGCCCTGTATATACTAGTCTACGAAAATTTATTTTAAAGTAAAAAATATATTTTATTTTTCGACCTATTTCCATCCAATTCCATACACCTAGCCACTTTCCAATTTCTTTAAGCCGTCTAAAGGCAATCTTTCGGAAGCTTGACAAAGTAGGCATTCATAGCGGCTGTCATGCCATTTTTTTCTTGTGTCCAAGAAAGCTTGGAAACAAGAAAAAATCACTCGGAGCCAGATCCTAATTCGATAAATTTAGCGTTTGCCATAGCGGATGAATTATTTATTATTTAGCGTAGGGCTTACATGGATTGAAATATAAAATTACATATACATCTACACAGAACAGAGTTAAATTTTAAAATCAAGGCCGTTGATCCAGTTCAACACGGAGTCGGTGGCTTCAAAGAAGCCACACATCTTACCTCCATATACTGTAAGATGACAGCTGTAATATGGTGAATAGGCGAGGTTCTTCGCATTCGCAATCGATGCCTCAGTCAGTCCCCATTTATATAATGAGTCACGACAGGTGCCGTGAGACATTCTTATTCTGTTGAATATCTTCCATTCCTAGTAGGCAGGCGGTCGCTGTGGGGATTCAATATTATTTTATTAT
Organism: Melolontha melolontha; assembly: GCA_935421215.2. NCBI lineage: Eukaryota > Metazoa > Arthropoda > Insecta > Coleoptera > Scarabaeidae > Melolontha > Melolontha melolontha. The sequence continues at coordinate 127,271,598 of OW285236.1, forward strand.
ATTTTCTAAATAGGCTTTCCTGTGCCCGGATCGTGGGAGGTGTGATATGGCTTAGAACGGGGTGCCAAGGTAGAGCTGTACTTTTTAGACAACCGCTCATTATTCTCATAACGGATGAATGAGAGGACGCGTTATAATACCCGAACAATTTCTTTGATCTAAATGAATGCCATTGTTTTTACTTCAGTTCGACATCGAAACGTGTCGGTATATCGGCATAATATTAGCCAGGTATTGTACTGCCCCCCGTAAATAGTTAATAATTATTTCACCTTTGGAATCGTGACCGTAATCCTATTAGTGGAGAAAACAGTTTTTGCCTTCGTCGCGGCACTTTCATTAGAAGAAATACATTATTTTGACTGTGTTTTTGCCTCTGGAGTATGGGACCCATCTCAGTTTCATCTACGGTAACATATTGTACGGTAACGTATTGTAACACATGATCCTCCATCTTGCGGTTAACGTTTTGAAACATAATTTTGTGTACCTATTCGATTGAGATGTGGAATTAGTTATTTCACAGACTTTTATTCAGCGATCACTCTTGAAAATGGTATGAACTTTATTAATCATTTCTGAAGAAGTTACTGTTACTAATATGAGCACTTCCATGGGAAGGAGCAGATTTATTATAATATTTATGTAACTTTTCCTCAATTTCTTTAATTGGTTTACAACGTACGAAATAATCTATAATTAATACACAAAGTTATTTTTTCTCCATAGTAACTCAAAAATGACATATACGATAGTTTACTTTAGCCAATTGTAGAAACTTATTTATTTGACGGATTTCAGCGAAATCTTGACAGTAGGCTTTAAAACATGACCGAAGTCAGCAATATATTCAACGCGGCGAAAGTGTTTCCAACATGTGTTGAACTTGTGGAAATTTGTTATAGGAGTCTGTTTATTAGCTAAAAGAATAATATAATCTAGTTTATTTTGAAAATATTATCATAATAATTATGAACTGTTGTATTTTTTCATTTTTTATCCCGAAAATATTTCATGGGCTGTAGTAAATAAATAAATGAATCGAAACTATGCCAATAGCCCTTAGCATGTCCTTTCAAAATACTACAATTTATTTTGTCCCATTCTTGTATTACATATATTTGACTCCAAGGATCGCTTTTCGATATTAAAAATGAGGTTGATATGTAATACGGGACACAAACTTTTAGAAATGCATTTTAAAGTAGGTGGCCAAGTTCAACGGAGATCTGTCCCGGAGGTCTGATAAGGACGTCTTGTTTCGGTGGAAAGAGCGAGAGCGATAAAGTCACATCTGCCGTTGCGGAGAATGCTAATAGCGGAAGCGACTCACACCATGGAAACAGTGTGTATAGCGACGGAACGTTGCGACCAAAAAGAAACCTTACCCGTACAGAACTGAACCGCGGACAATTCCTGAAGTTCTACGAACTGAGCACCGGCAGTAACGTCGCCTTTCTTTAATTCGCCTCGTGTCGTGTAGATTTAATATTAATGCCTTTCTCTGAATCAACAGCAGATAACGGTGTTGCGCACGTACGACGAAATAGGTGGCGGAAGTTTTCCACTTTGTTGTTTTCGTTGACTGTGGCGCTCCATTTTTACTTTTATGTTCTACGAAACTTTTTTTATTATGCTACACTATCAGCTCATTTATGTATTAACCGATGCTATAGAATTTGTTTTAGCCATGAATAATGTAAAACAAAATGATTTTCGACTACTTGATTTTTTACGTTAAGTGATTTTACTTATAAATTAAATTCATTCGTCTATCATAGTAGTAGGTATAACTCACAGAAGACGTGATAATATGTAAGTAAATTCTACTCAATCTATGCTACTTAATTAATTTTATACGGAATATAGATCTATAGACATACAGAAAACACGATTGTAATCAGTAGAGCGGTTCAATCGAATAACATAGCACGGGCGAGCGCATAGATATTTTGTCGGTGGCCGCCGGACAACATTGAGTGCACTACGCATGTGGCATGTTCCGGGGGAATGTTACTCGAAAGAACTTATCTAGTAATCAGATACTTTAAATCTGTTATTTCAGAAATGCACTAAATATTATAAAATATAACATTTGTTTTTTTTCAAGTTATACCGGGTGTCCTTGAAATAAAAAGACAAGGCATGAAAAATGGAAAGATTAAATTATATAGAATATATGCTCAAAATATTTTCCCAAAATTCCCTCTCATAAGCGAGAAAAGATATTTAATATATAATAGTTTTGTTATTGTCTATCTCGCTTTAAATTTCGTTCAGTTATTGATCGTTACGTACGTTCAATGCAATTTTTCGATTAAAGAGTGTTACCAAATAGGCCGTTAAATACCGGTAGAGCACACATCTTGCATGTTCTTTTAATATATCGTCTATACAAGTATAAATTCTTAACAGCTGACTCATGTTGTCAAACCGTTACAATAACAAAACTTAGACACAATGTTATTATCCGGCGTTTTTATAAACATGAACATTGTGGTTTTTAAATTCAATAACGGCATTCTATATCTTACTTCTAACACAAAAAAAGACATTCTCGTAATACACATGAAATGAGGTCAGCTCTAAAAGTCCACATATTATATTTATTATGATTTTTAAAATGAGTCTGTAAAGTAATGTGACACACATCTTAATTTGTAATCATTCACTTAGCATACAGGATGTTATAGTAAACTCACGGTGTAACTTCAATAGAGGTACATAATTATTATTTATGAATTCCAAATATTTTGAATTCATATTCAGAAGATGATACAATTTTCAGGGGGGTTTTAATTTTGTGGTTCGCGTCGTAATTAACTCAATATTTTGTATTCATCTTTCCATTTTTATATACGTTGTTTTTTATTTCAAGGACAGCCTGTATAATAACTAGAGTGGACCAATCCGGAGCGAAAGCAGAGGCGTGACTAACGAATTGGTTCACGATTACTTAGTATGTTGTTCATGGTCATCGTGTATTCACGTATAGTAGCAGCAGGAAAGTGTATTCTGTGTATTTAATAATGTTGCACAGCTATGTTCGATAGAAGACGCAAGAAATGAGTGTATTTTAAGTAAGTTTGAAAGTCACCCCTCTGCTTTCGCTCCGAATTGGTCCACTCTAATAATAACTCTAGTATGACTATTCATTACTTTCGTGAGTAAATTAAGTATGACAATCGTTTCGTCTTATAAACGAAATTAATTTACATTATATATTATATATAAGTATTATTCTTTTTGTATATATTAAATATAAGGAATCGTAGAATATAGTATTTGAACCTAATAATGATCAGGTACAAAATTGAAACCTATGAAAAACTATATTTTATTATCGTAGTAAAATGCAAACATTTACCCTAAATTTAAGATGCGGCCTCATTCATATTTATCAACCTTTATTTAATTCGGTACTTATTTTATTGCTGGTCTCTTTAGACACTTTTCAATTAACTTTGTTTTATTTTATGAGTGAACGTGCCATGTACACAGCTTGTAACATTCAAATGCTTTATCAAACGCATGTTCACTAAATTTTGTACCATAAAATATCAGAATGAAGAATGCAGAAGAATCTGAAATGTTTGCTATTTTAGTAGGCACAGTTTACAAACAAGGCGGTTTTTGGGAACTATAGTATGCTGACCTTTATTCGTCATCTGGCCGCATTCTGTCAACAGTCTACATTTAATACTAAGAGACACCGGTCTCATTTTTATCAACAAGACAACAGTCTTGCTTTATCATCAAATCAACAATTCTTTTGTACCAAATAATGTAAATTTTGTAAATAAAGGTGTTATATTGGAGTGCCGCGTTTCACTAAAAATTGTCACCGACGAGTAAATAATTAGTGGGTATACGCCTTACAACCCGTGCGCGGTGAAACAATACACAGCAGCATCAAGTCCACGTAACAGTGCAGTTGCCCCAACAACAATTGTCAAATTGTTGGATAAATGATTAATGTTTGCTCAAAGCTACAATGAATTACGAGTATATTGAAAGAAATTACAAATTCAATTAACAAAATTACTGTATTTGAGAAGAGATCCACTGACATCTCCTGCTAAAATTTACAGATAGGTTATAAAGAAAAGTTATTACTGATTAAATATTTTAAACAGATTTAAACTTGAAGCAAGTCTTGCAGATGTTCTTTAGCATTAAAATTGGGTATTTTGTTTTTGTTGTTAATGCAATCTTTTCTGCCTATGTTTCATAAAGATTTGTGGTTTAGTTCTAGGCAATGATTAGTCAATGTTGAGTCAATTTTTTTATCGTTGTAGCTTTCTTATATTCACTAATCCTCTGTTCAAAGGTACGTCCTGTTTGACCAATATAGACTTTGTTGCATTCATGTTAACATATAGATCTCTGAATTCGCCTTTCTTTCTATTTTATGTTTGTCATTCCTAATGTATTTTTGCGGAAAATTGTTTGTTTTAAATGCTACGAATTCATTTTGATTTTTTTAATTAATTTTTCCGATCTTGACCGATGTAAGTCCTATGTATGTGTCGAATTATATTGATATTTACTATTATTTGCTACTTTCGAATAAATTGAGAATAGAATTTGCGATTTTTGTTTTTGTATTAGAATTGTGTTAACTAAATCTACTATATATTCATTATTAATTGGGCATTCTATTTTATTCTATATTAAAATTTTGATTGTTCATAGGTACATTCACTAGTGTATGTATCATAGATTGGTATGCTGCTAATTTGTGAGGAATGGGGTGATGAGCTTATGTGTATAGTTGTGTCTGTATGGGTTCGTTAATGGTATGTGTATAGAAAATTCATTTGTGTCTGTTTCGTGAAATGTTGTTAAGTTTAAAAAATTAATTGACTAATCGTTTTCTATTTCTGAAGTAAATTTTATTTTTGGATGAATATTGTTAATATAATTTTCTGTACCTTTAAAACAGGCCAAAATATCATCGACATATCTATACCAGTAAATGCATTTGCTAAATAAGGGGTGTGCTTATTTTCTTTTCTATATGATTCATAAATATTTCTCCTATTAACGGACTTAAGAGATTACCCATCGCTAATCCCCAAGTTTGGCGAAATAATACTGTAGTGTATGTCAAACCGTACTTTGGATACGTGTTTACACAGACGGCTTTTGCCTTTCATACGAAATTACCAAAAACGAGTATTATTTTGGCAAAATTTCGCAAAATTTATACTAGTTGAATTGATTCGGCATTTACTTGATGAAGATCCATAAGTTAAAATAGAAATAAAATTATGGTTCTAATCTTCACTTTTAATCTTTAATCGTAACTGTTTCGCCACACAGTTACTTACATCTAAAGAGTACGTTACAAACTAAATTAAAAAATATATATATAAAATCAAGAAGGCTGGTATTATTTTACAATGCTTTTAAAGAAATCTATAAATTTACAGAAGTATTGTCGGTAGTGAGAAAATGTGGCACATCTGGTCGGCCCTAACTGTTATATTATAGGGTACTATGTTAACATGTTTACGCATAAAATTTGTTTAATAAACTACGTATACATTTCTATTATCGTCTAAACAGATTTTAAGTAAATAAATGTAATAAAGGCGAGTTATTTAAATCTAATTGTTCATTTAATAAAATTTGTGAGTGTTTTAATTTATTGACTTCGAAATTTTCCAGTAAATTTAATTTGTTGCCTTTATTTTCTAAATGCAGAATTTGAAAATCTTTATTGAAAGTGTGGTTTTCTTCTAATAGATGATTCGCAAAAGTGAAATCTTGTTTTTTATTTCTAAACTGTTCTGTTTGATCGACATATATCTTACCGCATCCACACATTAACTTATAGACTCCAGGCTTCTGATTTTTGTCTGTTTTATCTTTATTGTTTTTAATATGTTTGGATAAATTATTATTAGTTTTGAAAACCGTGTTAATATTAAGTTTTTTTCAATAACTTGAAATATGCTTATTAGGTATCCCAATGTACGTTTGTAATCTAAATTTAGAATTTTCCTTATCCTTTATTGCAGGATATACCATAGAGATTGCTTTTTTGAAAAGTTTTTTGTCAGCATATTTTCAATTAAAGTATCTGTGTAGCCGTTATTGATAGCTATTTGTTTGACTAAATTTAATTCTTTTTCATAATTTTCTTTGGGTAGTGGATAATTAATTAAGCAATGTACAAAACTATGAAAACTCACTAATTTGTGTTGTATGAGATGTGTCGACGAATTATGTATAGTTATGTCAGTATGAGATTCCTTATGGTAAATATCAAACTCTAACTTATTGTTTATTTTTTTAATAGTTAGATCCAAAAAATTAATGCTATTGTTTACTTCTTGTTCCATGGTAAATTCAATATTTTTATGAATAGAATTAACGAATTCTAGTAGCAAGTTTAATTGTCTTTGTGATCCAGTGAAACAAAGTACAATATCGTCTACATATCTATGCCAAAAGAAAATATGCTGTCTTAGGGGATTATTAAACATGATGGATTCTAAGTGGTTCATGAAAATTTCTGATAGTAATGGACTTAAGGAGTTACCCATAATTAGTCCTTCCTTACAAGTGTATATTGAATTATTAAACTGGAAGTAATTTTGTTTCAGAACTATATTTAACAAATCTAAAATTTCAGCTTTAATTACCGGGTTAGTGTTCTTAGCTATAAGTAAATTTTCAATTAAATAAACGGTTTCTGCTGGAGGAATACTCGGGAATAAGTTTTTATGAGGTATTGAAATATTTTTGATTTTATTAATTAATTCGTATGAATTTTTTATGCTGTACTGTGGCTTAAAGTTAGTGTATTTAGTAATGATATCAATAAGTATTTTTGATATTTTAACCGAAGGTGCAATAACATAGGAAACGACTGGTCTGATGGGATCGTTTTGTTTATGTAATTTAATTAAGCAGTACAATTTAGGAGGTTGAGGGTTGATAATTACTAAACTTCTTTTCGCTTTTTCGTTAATAACAACATTTATATTTTTTCGAGTGTTTTTAATAGCTAAGTGATATGAATTATTAGGGTCTTTGCTAAGTAAGACATACTTTATCTGAGTCCAAAAAGTCGTATGTCTTAGATATATAATTTAGTTTATTTATAGCAGTATTATTAGTAGCATAGGACATTCAAATATGGGCCGAAATACTTTCTTGAAAATTCCCGGCCACGAGGGTCAATTTTGAAATTACTTTTATACTATTAGAGTACTAGCAAATATGAGATGTAATAAATATTGAAAAATAATATAAATGCATTTTGTTTAGACGAAGAATTTCTTGAATTTGTGTCGCATTTAAAAAGACGTTCTGCTTTTTCAATATGTTTTGCAAGTAATTTATTTGGAACTCGAAATTTATGTAGAACTAATTTATGTGAAACTCAGTTGAAATATACCAGTACCGATATATTATATATACAAGATGCGGCAACTAATAATGGGAACTTTTTATTTACAACCGTATATTAAAGTACAATAAAAGTCACCCCTACTATGCGCAGTCAAACAAACTTTCCAACTCGAAAAACAGCCTTGGAACTCTTTCGAAGTTACCTTTTTAAGAATACGCACCGCGGTCGTATGAATATCCTTAACTTCTTCGAAACAGTCCCTTTGATCTGACCTTTCATCTTATGGAGGAGGAAGAGTCGCACAGGAATGCCTTTCGTAGCCAAAAACAAATAATAAACACCCAATTCTACGTGATGCAGCAACCATCCGTTCTGAACTAATTCCGGGTGAATACGAGCCGCCCTCGCTCTCAAACGCTTCAAAACTTCGAGATAGAATTGACTGTCTCACCGGACGATACAAATTTACGACGGATCACACGTCGGATATCGTCTGGGTGCTTTGTATTTGGAGCGTCATCTCTTACGTTGTCATTAAAGGATTCTTATCCGTTTTAAAAAGATTTACCTATTTGTAGACACCCATAAAATTTTGACCGGTTTTTCACCCAATTTCATGAGAAATTTTATTTTGAACTTACTGCAAGTGAGAATTAATGAATTTAAATAATCTCATTCTTACATGTAAATGTCGACTTATGTGATGCGTTCATAACTACAATCCGACAAACTAAGTTTGTACTAGTATGCAGAACACACCCTTTCGCGACAACAACTTCCTGGTAATTAGGTTAATTAAGAATTGCTGAAAAAAACAAGTCAATCAACGGGAAACGTACAGACGCGTTTCGTTCTGGTTGGAACTTTTCAATGCACGGCATTCCTCGAAGACGGACATTGCTTTTCATTTCTATACTTTCTGTATATATAGTTAACATTTTGAACTTACTGCAAGTGAGAATTAATGAATATTAAATCTCATTCTTACATGTAAATGTCGACTTATGTGATGCGTTCATAACTACAATCCGACAAACTAAGTTTGTACCAGTATGCAGAACACACCCTTTCGCGACAACGAACTTCCTGGTAATTAGGTTAATTAAGAATTGCTGAAAAAAACAAGTCAATCAACGGGAAACGTACAGACGCGTTTCGTTCTGGTTGGAACTTTTCAATGCACGGCATTCCTCGAAGACGGACATTGCTTTTCATTTCTATACTTTCTGTATATATAGTTAACATTTTGAACTTACTGCAAGTGAGAATTAATGAATATTAAATCTCATTCTTACATGTAAATGTCGACTTATGTGATGCGTTCATAACTACAATCCGACAAACTAAGTTTCTAACTAATTCTCACTTGCAGTAAGTTCAAAATGTTAACTATATATACAGAAAGTATAGAAATGAAAAGCAATGTCCGTCTTCGAGGAATGCCGTGCATTGAAAAGTTCCAACCAGAACGAAACGCGTCTGTACGTTTCCCGTTGATTGACTTGTTTTTTTCAGCAATTCTTAATTAACCTAATTACCAGGAAGTTCGTTGTCGCGAAAGGGTGTGTTCTGCATACTGGTACAAACTTAGTTTGTCGGATTGTAGTTATGAACGCATCACATAAGTCGACATTTACATGTAAGAATGAGATTTAATATTCATTAATTCTCACTTGCAGTAAGTTCAAAATGTTAACTATATATACAGAAAGTATAGAAATGAAAAGCAATGTCCGTCTTCGAGGATTGCCGTGCATTGAAAAGTTCCAACCAGAACGAAACGCGTCTGTACGTTTCCCGTTGATTGACTTGTTTTTTTCAGAAATTTTATGTTGATTTATAGAACACATATTACGCAGGACCTACTGAATATTTTGCGCAAAAGAAATTTCGTTATTTACTTGCCACAAATTATTTCATTTTGAAAAACATAAAAATAAGCGGCATTTTGAATACTTCCTTCACTACTTACATATTCAGTTATTTATTGCAAAATACATGGAACCTTACCAACGTTCAACTAAAATCTCAAGTAACTTATACAGTGAATGATTTTTTAATTACTTAAGCATTCTGTGTATTCATATCAGATCTAATCGCATAGTGAGGCAATCAGAAGTTCCATTAAGATGAGGAACATGTACCTTGCGTAAAAGTATATAAGGTTTTTCTGTTTCTATGGCTTTTAATTTTAGATAACCTGATGTAAATATAGTTAAATGTCGATATTTATACCGTCAACGAAATTAGTAATAAGAAGAAAGCCGGTTTCAGAACTGGAAGGAACTGCTGTGAACAAGTCTTGGCTATAACAACGCACATTGAAGCAGGTTTTCAGAAGCGCCTGAAAACAACCGAATTGTCGATCTTGACACTGTCTGGATGATTTTTTGGAATGATTTTTAAATTCTAAAAAATCATTCCATATGCCAAATTAAACAAACTTATCCAGAATATACTGAGCAATCGCTGAATTGTAGTCTGGCTAAGCAATCGAAGTAGTAATGGCAAAACCTGGAAAAACGGCTTTTCTTAAAGATCGGTTCTGAATCCTCTAATGTTTAACATTTATATCAATGATCTTCCACCCACAAAATCACGAAAATTTCTATATGCAGATGACTTGGCTCTGTGTTTCCAAACCAAGAATTTAGATAATGGAGAACTACAACTTACTGAAGATCTGTCAGCTTTAGATGAATATTATAAGAAATGGTGCTTCTAACCAAACTCTTCAAAATCCGAATCAACAGAGACCTGAATGTTGAATTTGGTGGTAGTCGGATCAACGACAACCCTCGCAATAAATATCTGTGCGCAACGTTACACCTGTCTCTGAGATTCAAGTAGCGCCTCTATAAAACTTGTCAAAAGGTGAATTCATGGGAAGCGAATGGGGAAACCTTGCGAACGGCAGTTATTACACATACTTACTCTCCTGCTGAATCCTCAGATGCTGTTTGGTATCAAAGCTCTCACAACAAGCTAGTAGATGTTCAACTTACGATTCAGTGAGGATCGTCATCGCTATTTTTAGATTCACTCCTAGTCTTTGGTTGCAGATTCTTTATAATATTGTCGCACAGGATAACAGACATCCTGCTGCAGCATAAAGTGAATGGGCTAAGATTTGCAATCAAATTGATATTGCCATACACGATGATTTGGAGAGGGTCCCCAGGACTTGACTGAAATCAAATCTAGGAGACCGATTTGACTGGATACGGAAGTTCAGTATCCCATCAATGTGAATAACTGCTGGATAGACCTCCTCGAACAACACCCTGAATTGAGGAATAGAGATTTAATCTCTAATCCTTCAGAACCTCTGTCGGGTGTCAGCTCCCACGTTGGAAATAGTATCAATTAAATAAGCTCGGCACAGGCCACGAAAGGTGTAATTCAATGCTGTATAGATGGATACTAGCAGATAGTAACCTTTGCCACTGCGGAAATGTAGAACAAACTATGGCCCGTATAGTAAATGACTGCACCAGAAGAAGTTTTCCTGGTGGCATCCACGAACTGAGCAAGGCAACTCCTGCAGCTCTAAAATGGTTGAAAAATTTCGATATTAGTGTATAAATTAGTATTATGTGTTAAGGGATTATGGCACGAGGGAATGTTTAAAGCCCCTTAATTTCCCAAGGGCCATAATCACCAATTATACCCGTGATACATATAATTTTAGTTTCCAATGGATTGAAAAAAACAAATATGTTGCTGTACGTCCTAAATTTTTCAAAATTGGCAGTTTGATGTTAATAAATTTTCCATAGTGACTTTTGTTTTAATTATTAATCCAATTATTGCTTAGCAATTTTTGATTGATATGTGCCATAAAGACCATTTTATGCCCGCAATTTGATGCTTATAAACAAGATTATGGATCTAAAATCGAATAAAAGTAATTTATACACTAATATCTATATTTCTGTTTTGCTTCTCATACGAAATAAATAAATAAATAAACCTGCTCAAATGCAAACACTTTTTCATTGTAACAAACCAAATTACAGAGCAAATCATACGAACTTTTTTTTTTAATTTAAAAATATTGTAATTTGTAGACAGCAATGTTTACATCCCCACTTACTTTGCAATTACATACATACTAATTTAATATTTGTAAATATTTCATATAAAAGCCAGAAAACTCCAATAATTTATCAATTGTTATATTTAATAAAGGGCTAAGAAATTATCTAAACACTCATATAGCTATGGAGTAATAATTAGCATTTTCAAACATTCAAATCTGACATCTGCTCTCAAAATACTGACATCTGCTTTCAATAACTGACATCTACTTTCAAAATAGGTATCTGCTTTCAAATCTGATGTTTGCTTTCATAACTGACGCCTGCTTTCAAAACAGACATCTGCTTTCAATAACTGACATTTGCTTTCACTAACTGACATCTGCTTTCACTAACTGACATCTGCTATCAAAACTTACATCAGCTTTCAAAACTGACTTCTGCTATCAACTTGACATCTACATTCAATAACTGACATCTGATTCATTAACACTGTTACTTTATAATGCATTTCTAAATAGCTTGAACCTAGGTCTATTGTGGCTAAGTGGTAAAAGCGACAGTTCGGCAAACTGTAGACTTGGGTTCGAGTCCCAACATAGACAATATTTTTCAATTAAAAAAAAAAGTTCGTACGATTTGCTCTGTAATTTGTAGACAGCAATGTTTACATCCCCACTTACTCTGCAATTACATACATACTAATTTAATAATTGTAAATATTTCATGTAAAAGCCGAAAAACTCCAATAATTTATCAATTGTTATATTTAATAAACGGCTAAGAAATTATCTAAACACGTAACAAGTGTTCATTTGAAAAGTCAATCTAGTAGCATGTGATTTACTGAGAACGTTTTGAAGTATGTCGTAAATTAAAATTTACTACTTAACCTACGAAGTCGTATATTTTGACAGTTTCATACATACAAATAAATAACAAATAACACTGCACAACAATATGACAACTTTTGTCTGATGATTGACTTTCATCACGTGATGCTTACTAATTTGACGTCGCTGATTTCAAATATACCCTCAGTTTTTTTGTAAGAGCTCTTGTTTACGAGATATAGCTTTCACGAAAAAATCGCTGTGTTAGTGTGTTAATTTGCTTGTAATTAAGAAAATATTAAGTTTTCTTAATATAATTTGATATGGCATCGTCAAGAAGAATTTGTGTCAATGATCCAAATCATTTTTGTTCCATTTTCGGAGAGTATATATTTAAAGAATACCGTTTGAATGAGACAGCGTTCGAGATTGAGGCTTACAAAAATTACTTTGGTCACACACTGGAAATGAAAGACAAGCCTTGGATTCCGCAAAAGGTATGCAAAACGTGCGTTGAGTTTCTACGTTTGTGGACAAATAAGAAAAGGAATAGCTGTAGGTACGAAACCGCTATGATCGGGACTGAACCCTTGAACCACCACGACGACTGTTATTTTTGTTTGGTGAACATAACTGGCATTAACCGAAAAAATCGAGCCAAATGGGAATATCCTTCCATACGGTCGGCACATAGACGTGTTTTAAGTCCTAAAATATCACTTGAACCTCAAGCTGATGCTTCACAGGAGGAGTCTATGCATTTTGAGGCGAAAACTGACAAGTAGTGATAGTGACTTTGAATGTGACCTGAAAGCGCCAAAACTATTCAATCAAGATAATTTAAACGACCTTGTCAGAGATCTGGGACTGTCAAAGGCTGCTTCAGAAATTTTGGCTTCTAGGCTAAAAGAAAGAAACTTAGTAACAAAAGAAACGAAAATTTCTTATTACCGCACAAGAGAACAAAATCTCCTCAAATATTTTGCTGAAGAAAATGATTTCGTATTTTGTAAAGATGTACCTGGTTTAATGGCTGCAATGGGACTTCAAACTACGTTTCTAGTGAGTGGCGTCTATTTATAGACTCACCAAAACGTAGTCTAAAATGTGTTCACTTACACAATGGGAATAAATTAGGGCCGTTGCTTATTGCACATTCCACAAAAATAAAACAAGAAAATACAACTATTGCTCTGGTTTTAGACAAAATTAAATATGTAGAACACAATTGGCTCATATGTGTTGATTTAAAAATGGTCAACTTTCTTTTAGGCCAACAAGGTGGTTATACAAAATATCCCTCTTTTCTTTGCTTGTGGGACAGTAGAGCTAAATATCAACATTGGATTAAAAAAGATTGGCCTCCTCGGGAAGCACTAGTTGCAGGACAACAGAACGTGATAAACCCACCTTTAGTATCAAGGGATCGTATAATTTTGCCACCGTTACATAGGACTTATAAAACAATTTGTAAAAGGTCTTGACAAAAATGGAAATTGTTTCCTTTTCCTATCAAAAAAGTTTCCAAAACTGAGTGCAGGAAAGATAAAAGCGAGAATTTTTGATGGGCCACAAGTAAGATTATTAATAAAAGACTCAAATATTATGGACACTATGACAGAGATTGGGAAAACGGCATGGAATGAGTTTGTTTGGCTTGTTAAAAATTTTTTGGGAAATAAGAAAAGTTCTGAATTTTCTCAACACGTCGAACAACTGATGAGTCACTTTCAAAGGCTTGGATGTAACATGAGCATCAAGCATCACTTTCTTCACAACCACCTAGACTATTTTCCCGCCAATCTTGGGGACCTAAGTGAAGAACAGGGCGAGCGATTCCACCAGGACCTCCGTACCATGGAGGAACGCTATCAGGGCTACTGGAACGCACACATGATGGCTGACTATTGTTGGAGCATTCGGAATAGCTCTCTGCCTTCAGCTTTAGCAAGAAAATCATATAAGAGAAAGTTTTTTTCATTATAAGAATTAAATAAATTAGAATTATCTCTAAATTTATAGTGTTTTATTATAAAAAAACACCCGTGTCATATTTGGCAATAAATTCAAACATACAGCTTTTGTAGAACTTCTGATCTCAGGAGATGTACTCGGGATATCGCTGTCACTATTTTCCATAGTTTTCTTCAAATATATTTAATTTAACTCGCAAATTGCAAAAAATTAATTATTGTGCCTTTCAATCTGTCAATTTAAATTTTACATATACTGGTTCCTATTGACGACGCGCAATTTTCAGACTTTATCGTGCTAGAGCGATAAAGTGACGGTCCTCAGTAAACATCAACTTTTCGTTACCAATGACAAACAAAAAAGCATTCTTTATCAAGTGATTGTAGACAAAAAACGATTTTCGGAAAATCCCAGTGTACACTTATTTAGTAAAGTATGTATAACGTTACATAATATTCAATGATACAATAAATTTTCCTTCCATATCATTTTATTTGAATATTTAATACAATAAAAAACAGTGTTTCTCAAGTTCTTCAAATTGCTGAATTATTGTTGAATAGTTTATAAATATGTCTGCTATAAATAATGTATATCTAAAGGCTTCGCCAACAGGGAATACAACTGACAATGAAGATGCTATAGAGAAAGAAGGGACGGTAGAGGAACCACTATTGTGTCAAAGCAATACTGTGCCGGATATGTTGAAATAAGTGGTTTTGACACGTACCGAATTAGCTCGATTAAAGCCCGCCACTACGTAGTTGGAAGCGAGCGTCCGTTTGCCTGAATGCGCATTAGTCTGTTATCCTGCGTCGTCTCGTCTCCTTCTCACTTTTAATTGGGTTGATAATAACTTATTAGTAGTTTGAATACTTATGCACGCTATAATATTTCTTGTTCTACTTGAAGTTTCAATAATTCCAATAAATGAAACAACAAAAATACAGATGGTTTTTTAAAATTGTATTATAATTGTATATTGATTCCAATATATTTATGTTTTCAGCTGTAATTTATAGTCAACTTAGCAATTAGTTAAATAATCAAATATGTAATTGCAATTAAATAGTAATAGGGAAGTTTAAAAAAGTAAAAGTATAAGCTATTTTTAACATTTATACAAATTCATAGAATTCCCTGAAACTAATTAAGGTTATTAACATATTTACATTCCAATAACTCGCAAATATTATATTAATTTACATTATAAACAATACTTGTCGTGGTACATCTATTTTACTAACGTTAAGATGATTTAATTTATTATACATAAAATATAGAATGCTAATCATTTAAGCACTATTATGTGTTGTATATGTGTTTGCTCATCTATATATGTACTTATCTCTAATATGTATGGCTTTATTATATGTTTCTCCATGTGTCCGATAACACATCTTCGAATATTATTTATGTATGGTCAAGTGCATTGTAAGAGTCCGACATTTACATTTTTGGGATAATACGGCCGAATCGGCATTGACGATTTTCTATAGAAGCTATGTTCGGCGATACCGCAATTAGCGGAAGAAGAGATAGAGTCTCAGTGGCGAAACACCGAAGCGTAGGATTCTAAAGGAATTCAGTAGGATCAGCCACGTGAGCGATGTAATGCACAACGATGAAACAGCCAAATCAGCTTTTCAAAATAAAGTGGCCAACCAGTCCAATGTACGGTTCCAAACTAAGTGAATAGAGTAAAACTTTATAATTTTGTACATGGGAAAAGCCTTTCGGAATATGGAGTTAAATATGTTGTCCTCTATGTGAAATAGGCTACCCTGCAAATAAAGTTTTTAATGTTCTTAAAAAATAAAAAGAAACCCAGTGAAGAGATTAGAAAATTTGTATCAGTGTAAATTGTGGCTACAAGACAACAGTCGACGCGAAGGCTGGATCTAGAACTATATTCACCGTATTTTCAGATAATTGAAAATATATCATTTTTGCGCGATATGTATATAAATAAATAAAATAAATTAAAAATGAAAGACCTCGTTGTTCATAAGTAATTAAATATTTCTAAGTGAACTTATAGTAATCGCGATTTAATTTGTATGAATTTGTAATTTTATTTCATTTTTTGTTAAATTAAATTATTTATTTGTTCATTTTACATTTCATTTGATTTGCCGCATATACTGTCATACACACTATTAAACAGAGCCCTTAGGATGATATTTAAACGCTTTGTTTGTTTTATTTTATTGAAAAGGAGTGTTTTGAAATTTATTGCACCTTATTAGAATCTGAATCGTCCTGAGAAGTTATTTACTCAAATATAAGCAAAAGCGAGATTTCTGCTAAGTAAGTAGTATTCGGTGTATTATTTATATATATTTTAAATAAAGTCAAGTCCGAGTTTCATTTATTTTTTGCTAGCCGGAACATTTCAAAGTAAATAGTTTATAGCATCACCCCACGTACTCACTATTTATTTATAATATTTAAATTCTAATTGTCTTTAAACGCGCCCAACAAGAATATTAAAATTTAGGCAACGATTAGATTTTATTAAGAATCGCAAACTAAATAAAAGGGTACGGTAACATGTTGATGTCTCTCTTTCAATAAGTTCTCAATTTTAGGATAGAAAACTTTCTTTCATATTTCTATCTTTCTTCACATTTTCACATATTTTAGTATAATGTAGTACAATCGGAATAATGAATTCTTACTAATGAATGATCATAAAATTATACACAGATTACACAGAGATACACACAGAATTATAACAGAGAAAAGTTTTTTTTCTAATTAGTTTCTATAATATAGCTATTAAAACACCGAAAATGGCGCGTTTATCATTTATAAACACACTGCTTTAGTCTAGTGCCTTTCAAACATGGTCAATTGTAATTTCATATTAAATTCAAATTGTTTATATTTAGTATGTTATAATTGAAAATATACAATTAACAGTTTATTAAAACACAAAGGGCACCATTTTGTCGCACGGGTTCAGTTTAGAAAACGAGCCACAAGCGCGTCGAATTTTCTAATGAACGAGTGCGATAAAAGGCCTTATGAAACGAGTTATTTATACTATTTTGTCTATTTTCCATTTTTTACATTAATAAATTGAAATTATTTAATTTGAAAGTTCAGAGTTTTATTGTTATATAAAGTTGTGCAGTTAGTCACATTAATATTTGACATTTTCAAATTTAAATATGTAATGCTATCCGCCAAATATTATTTATTAATTTTCATTAACATTACTCGATATTTTATTCAAAAATATAAACATGAGTGACATAGAAACTAATATATCTTGTACTCCACCCCAATTGTAGTATTTTTCGTTTATACGTATATCATTTATATCAAATGTACTTAATTTTTTAAATTCAAATGACAGCAATAAAATGTTTAATTCTGTGTTCGAAGAACACCAACATTAAAAAATTAAACAAGAACGTATCGAAATGAAGCTCCTTTCGATACTGTTTTGGTTTTCATAATGTGTTCATTACGAACTCAAAATAGAAGAAATAATTTCTGATACAATCTGAAATTTATTTTCTCTGCATCATTCTTGAAGTTTCAACAGCTTTTTATAATTAATACAAGATTTAATGGGAAGTAAATTTTTTACAATGTTTTCAGAAATTCCTCTAATTTCAGGTGGAGGTAATTGAAAAATTCTCATTCGTTTTGAATTAAACGCATAAAAACGTATAAAATATTCAATAGAAAATTGACAAATCTTAATTTTAAATTAGCTTCAAATGTCAATCACCACGAAAATTTTGAATTGGCATTATTTCTTTATGTAAGAGAAACAAATTGAAAAAATCAAACATAAAGAACGTGTGTGATAAGGTATTTATTGCACTCACCATTTAGGACAATCTTCGCTTTGCTCGTTAGGTCCTAAACTTAAACTCGTGCAATGAGACCTGTCTTATGCCACTCTTTCTTCTAATATACTATTACCTATTGAAGTATTTTTTCTAAAAACTAACAAAATCTATAAATTATTCGATAAATAGATTTTTGAAAAGTAGTTTGCTATATATTAAACGTTTCCATCATCCATCATATGAAAAAAAAATTTAAACTTAACCTTACTGAAACAACAGAAATACTAGTTGCGATGACAGCGATAGCGGCAGCATTAAAGCGCGACAAACGGCTGCCGTCATCAAAGAGGGGTGAGGCGCGGTACGGTACGATCGTTGCTTGGCAACTTCGCGGCAGTCGACTGTTCGGTACGTTAGGTTAATGTCACTCTTTCATCTCATCGTCGTGCTAACATGAATAATTTCGAACTCATAGAGGCTATCCGCGTCAGGAAACCGCTTTGGGATAAATCCACGTGGGAAAAGGTAGACGTTGTTACCAGAGAAGAATTGTGGAATGAAGTAGCAGTAAAGATGAACACAACCAGTACGTATATATAAAAAAGGCAAGAATATATAATAGTATACGTAAAAATAACAAGCATTTAAATAAATTTGACGTCAGAATTTGAAATATAAGTTGCCACTGAGATTTCCTCAAGTTTTTAAAATTTATTTCAGACAAAGTAAAAATTCAAAATAAGCTCAACTTAGATCCAGAATAAGTTAACGGCAAATTTATTTGAAAGCTGAATATACATCGATAATTTGCATAGTGTAAATTACAACACAAGAAACTAAAATCGTAATTTTATATTTATATTTAATTTACTAACTGTTTTATATTATCTAGTAGATGGTATATGAAACGAAAAGTATATTATAAAATTGAATTATAGAAGTAACCAAAATTCGTTTCCAAAGTATATATTATGGGCATGTAGTTAAATAATTTAAATATTTACACAAATACATACATATAGATTATATGAAAAAGTCCCTTCAATTTTTAGCAATGTCAATGTTTTGTTTTTATTTGTTGACTATAAAGCTATTCTTCACATAATATTTCATCTATAATATCTATAAAAAAATGTTCGAATCAAAAATCTTGCTCCAAACCGTAAATATTCTATTTATGGTTATCTATAGACTGTTTCTAAATGAGCTCAATATTTAATTTTTCAATCAAATATATCATTTACTCGACAATTTCAACTATTTTTAAATCAGTGTGAAAAATACATATGGTGATAATGTGTGGAATAGAACACCCAACAAATAGTCTCCACGATTCTGCTGTCGTATTCTTGCTCTTTTAGAAAAGTTGTTGATTACATTTTTGCATATTTTCCCTTCATTATTGCCAATAACACGTCGAATTTCTTGCTTTAGCTCAAGGACTATGGTTGAGCATAGGCGGAAGACTTCGCCAAAACCCCCACAAGAAGAAGTCGCACGATGTTAGATCTCACGATCTTGGTGGCCAATTCTAGTCGCCAGTGCATGAGATTACACGGCCTGGGAATCTCTTGCAAAAACTACAGTACCTCCCACTTAGTCTGCAAATTGCTCCATCTTGCTGAAACCACATCCCGTCTAAATCCATACCGACCAATGCAGGCCACAATATCTAGCCTATCATATTGCGATAACATTCACCATTCACTGTCGCTGCATTCTCCAAGAAATGTGACCCAACCACTCCACCAGCCTAAAATTCGGATTTGAATGCATTCCTTTCTCATGAACATGTTGATTCTCTGTTCCCAAAATCCGGCTGTTCTGTGTGTTCACGTACTCATTCAAGTGGAAATGCGCTTCATCACTAACAACAATTTTTTTTTAATGAGCGTCCGATATTCGTTTTTCTAACATCGTGTTGAGAAAGGTACATGATTCCTTGGTCTAAGTTCTGGAGTCTTGATTGTCTCAATTGAACTTGATACAGATGCAGATGGAAATCTTTCTTTAAAATTCTCTGAAAACTGCTTATTGAAATGGCCAGTTGCGCCAAACAACGGCGGATCGATATAGCTCGATTCTCACTAATACTAGTGGAACTAACTAAGACAATATTTTCAATGGACCGACCCCACTGAGGACGAACTTAGATTTCACGTTCGCAATTGGTGCATTTTGCCGACATAAAATGGCACGCAATCTGCGAACTGTTCCCACTAAACTTCTAACATATTTTAAATAAGTTCTCCCTATTCTGCGATGTGTCTACTTGACAATTATCAAAATTTTGGTCCGGCATTCTTTATTCAAAGAAAGTACCGCTAAATTTAAATTTCAAACACCTTTATTTGCTCTTAGACAACAGTTTTCATAATTTCTTTGAGTTTGATTTAACTTGGCCTCAAAACATTTGCGCTTAAAAAAAATCATTTATTTCTTTAACAACGTTTCCTACTACGAGGAGTACCCTAAAAATTTCCGGAAATGACCACTAGATGACACTTGCTGTATATTTCAATATGACTATCTTAGCCTTTGACATTTAGTATGATAAACACCATTGACAAAAAAACAGTCGGCTGCGTAGTTTTGTATTAATAGCGTTTCAAAGAAATCAATTTAGTGAAAAAATGAACATTTCTCGTGAACATTTTCGTGCAATGATTTTATATAATTTTAAATATGGCGTAACTTAACAATAATGCAATGGTGATGAATCACCATCCAAAACTGGTTTGCAGAATTTAGGCGTTGGCGTACTAGTGCCAGTGACGAATTTCGTGAAGTCGTCTATCAACTGCTGTCGTTCCGGCAAACATCAATGCTGTGCGAGAAATGATTGAAGCGGATCGACATGTAACGACAATCGGAAGATGGAGGCATCCTTAGGTATTGGCTGACGTCAAATACAATCGATTTTACATGAGCATTTAGTAGTGAAGAAACTTTGTAGTCGTTGTATTCCACACAATTTAACCAAAGCTCAAAGAATGGCTCGTGTGAGTTGGTGCAAAATGATGCTCAAAATTCAATCGCTGTGTTTGTGCCAACGTATACAGTATCGTAACGGATGACGAAACCAGGATATGTTCATACGAACCAGAAACAAAATAACAATCCACTCTTTGTTCCAAGATGAACCAAAACCAACAAAAGCTGTTCGTTCATGAAGCGCATAAAAAAATTACCTCTTTTTCTTCAGTAAAACTGGCCTGTTGCTACCGTTGCTCTTGAGGACGAAAGACAGAAATCAGAAAAAAATAGACATCGGCGCATCATCCTTCACTACAACAACATCTGCTCTCACACAGCAAATTATTTAAAGGAGATTAACATTGAATTAATAACTCATTGTCCATATTCGCCTGACTTATCACCTAATAACTGCTTCCCGTTCCCTTTTGTCAAAAACAATTTGCGTGGCAAGCGGTTTTCGCCACCGGAAGAGGCCTTTAAAGCATTTAAAAGGCATGTTTCTGAGATACCCACTTCAGATTGGAATAAACGTTCTGACAACTGAATTCTTCAAATGCAAAGGTAATTAAAATTTAAAGGCGAATATTTTGAGAAACAATAAAGTGGTTTTTTTTCGATAAAATATTTATTTTTCTTACTTTTTCCGGAAATTTTTAGGGCTCCCCTCGTAATTATCGCAAATTAAAAAAACAGCCTTTTTTAATATACAAATGGCATAAAAACCACATGAGAAAATTTCTGAAGGAAATACTCTTTTAATATTGTAAATAAAATTATTGCTAGATATATACAAATGATTACTTAGACCCGGTTTTATGAAAACATATAGATAGAGTGTACTGCAAAAGTTTTGCAATATGACGCAACCGATTGTTGCACGCCCTGCCAGGTTTATTATAGATTGAGGCTATACTGTAGTCAGAGTCGTTTCTCTGTTGTTGCCCGAACTGTGGCAGTGTAAACAACTCGTTGTCATTTTAGTCAAAAAAACGGAGTACTGGACAATTTTACGTTACAATTTTGCACGTGGATTGAGTATTTATCAGTGGTTAGAGGAGGTGGCTCCTGTACTGGAAGATTACTGCCCACATCCTGCAACCGCATTCGGGTAGTATTTGTAGATAAACGCATATTGTTCTTAAATTTATAATAAAGAGCTGAAGTGTTAACTTTTGTAACTATAAACCGCCCTATCCAAGCGTGTCTGTATAAACAAGTTTCTTGAATGTTAATTTTAAGCATTATAAACTTTACGATATACATTATAAAAAGAAATTCGATCTTTAAATTTAAAATTAATAATTAAACAACTAGGTATACATGGGGTATATAATAAAATGCGTTTCTTGAGTAAAATTTAAAACTACTTGATTTTCAAAAATAACACAATTCTGCTAATAAGAAAGAAAAGCGTAAACCGGCCATTCAAAAAATGTTAATCTCTGGAGATGTTGAAAAATTCAAAAGCGCCATTCATTAGGAAATTCTTTTTTCTTTGAAAAGTTTGATGAATATGGTGAATGCTGTAAAGTTTCATCATTTAATTTATTAAATTTCTAAGCTGCTGGGGCTTGAATTAGTGTAGCAGATGATGTATTTTTTTTATTTATAGGAATTCGGCGCTATATTTTCAATTTAACGTGCATTTGTTGAATATATACATATTGGCAGTATCTATTCGATATTTTTTGGGCAAGAAAGGTCAGCACCGCTATCACAATTTTATGTGCATGAAGTGGAAGCTTAACAGCATGTTTTAAAATCGTAGTACTTATCTGACTATTGACTATTCTACACCGTGTTTCAAAAAGAACTTCATCTGAGAAGGCACTGAGTAACTAGTACTTGCAAATTATTATAAGCCACTCGCCTTTCATTTATAACTCATCATTTTGACATTTGTCATTTTGTGACTAGCAATATAATTTTGTCTTACAAATATTTTTTACTTAATAAACAATACTAGTAAATAATACATTGCAAGAAAATATTTTTATTGTTGAAGCATATTTCCAAAGTGCACAATTTCATGGCAATATACGCGGAATGTAAGCGACAGTTTCACTAGCAGTTTCCTAATAGAGTTGTGTATAATACCGCTTTACATCATCACATTCGTCTAGTCGTGGAGAAATTTCGGGCTACAGGATCTGTGTTAAAAAGCTAAAGTTCTGGTAGACCACGTACCCAGCAAAATATTTCCGAACACGCAGAAAACCTTGTTCAGGAATATCTACAGACATCAGTTGGTCGTTTGTCAGTTCAAACGAACGTATCTTCTAGTTCCGTTCATAGAATTTTGAAGCGTCGTTTACATATTGTGATGAACTTTTCCCCGAAGACAATTTTAATATTTATAATTTATTTATGTATATTTATTTTTCCAGGTTACTATAGATATATTTTGAAAATTATTTAAAATTTTATACTGGCACAGTTTTGTTGATGATGACTGTACACTTTTATATGTTTATGTTGTTTAGCGCAGTCCGATGTCCAGGAAGTGGATCGACTGGAGTATATTTTGATTTATTTGTACTTTTCATGTGCGGTGAATATTTCCGCTATATTTGTCTTCAAGTGAGCGTGTTGTGTCGAGATAAAAAACTTCTTTTTATCTTTTATTTAAATGTAATTTTCGGTTTTTCTTGCTTTGTAGTATTTTGTGCTATAGTAAGTCATTACCGTATTATATACGAGTTTTGCTTTTCTCGTATTTTTGAAGTATTTGATAACTCACTTGCAATCTCTCAAAATTATTTTTTTTTCTGTGTGTGGAAATCTTACGCTAGCGTAAGTACTTTTTCATACCATATTTATATGATTTCTTTTCTTTGTAAATTAATTGTAATTTTGATGATTTATATTTATTGATTTATTGTTATATTAGTTTAATAGATAGATAGTGAAGAAAACTATCATTTTTTATAAGGGAGTTTTTGTATGTCAAGATATTCTAGAACATTTTGAAATTCAGGTTTGGAGGGAAATTTATACTCGTGTTAGTGCGCATGAGTGAAAGTTATTTACGCGGTTGACAGTTGGATCTGTTTATTTTTGAATTTGGGGTTAATTAGTTTTTGAAATTGAAAGTTTTCTAAACAATCTATTAGGATTAATTTTGCTCGCGTTTCATGTGAGGTTTTCATTGTGTGCTTGTTATTTATCACACAATCCTAAAGAGTTTTTTTTTTTTTTTTTTTTAATAAAATATAATATAGAATTGTGTATTTTTACTAATTTTTAAATTTCAACATTCCTTTACGGGAAATCCTGGATCTCCTGGAAGAGTCTCAATTAAAAGAACAAAAGCTGACTGAGTTCAAGTTTGGACATATTGTGGTGAACAGTGGACTACCTATCAATTAATCCCACTATTCACAGCAATATGTATCCATACAAATCTTACCTAGAAATCACCTAGTAGGCTTCTTTCAAGAAAATTTAAATAATGACGAAATTCTTGATCTAAGTTTGTTTGCTGATGAAGCATGGTTTCATTTATGTGGGTTTGTAAATAAACAAAATTATAGAACATGGTCTATAAAAAAATCCAACAATCATCGAAGTTCTTTTCCATCCTGTTAAAGTTGGTGTATGGTTAGCTGTATCTCGTCGTAGAAAATTAGGACCAATATTTTCTCACAATAACATTAATAGCCAACGATACCGAGAACAGTTATTAACACAATTTTTAACTCAGCTACAACGAGACGAATTCAACGCGGGTTAATTCCAGCAAGATAGGGCTACTGCATATACAGCTCGTGAAAATTTAGCGCTTTTAGAAGTATACTTCTCTCATCGAGTTATAAGCAGAGCTGTTTGGCCAGTGCGGTCACCAGCTCTTACTCTGTTAGATTTTTCTATTTTTTGATTGCTAAAAAATTAAGTATATAAGACAAGAATGAATAATTTAAATGACTTGATGAATATAATTACAATTAAATGTAATGAAATAACACTAAATCTATTGCAGAATATTTTTGATAACAGGAAACGTCGTATTGGATTATGCGTTTAACAGAATGGTGACCATTTTGAACACTTGTTATAAATTATAACAATTAAAATTTTTACAAATTAGTTATTTACTTTGGTTGTTTGATAAATATCCCATCTTTAAAGTTTTCTTATTAAGTAAATTAATAATCTTGTACTTGTTATTAATTTCATCACTAT
The DNA here is from genome assembly GCA_935421215.2 of Melolontha melolontha. Taxonomy (NCBI): domain Eukaryota; kingdom Metazoa; phylum Arthropoda; class Insecta; order Coleoptera; family Scarabaeidae; genus Melolontha; species Melolontha melolontha. The sequence goes on from OW285236.1 coordinate 127,296,781, forward strand.
ATCTCTCGATGATAAATTTTGACAGTGACAGGTAGATAACCTTGATACCATTTAATCTATTTTCGCAGTTCACGAATGCAGAACATCATAATTTATTGGGGAAATTCATGGACAAATAGATGTAATTCTTTTCGAAACACGTTGTACAATTGTCTTTAATATACATTTTTCGTCGCCATTCTTTGCCATTCTTAATATTTAATCTTTATCTAAGTTGTTTCAAGGTTTGGCTCGGAGCTCTATTTATATGTTCACTTTCTAGTTACCTACCTCTGTAATGAAACTTGCAAACACAATTTCACGTATTTCACTGGAATTCATCTTGTGACAAAAAAATTATAAGTAAGGAAATGCTTGAATAAAATAGGTGTTAATTTTATATTCCACCCAATGACTCATTCACGTTCCAAATTGTATTATCCCAAATATAACATAATATTGCCTATGGCTTCTGTATCAAATATATTCATGTGCTAAATAGGTACGAAGGCGGTTTGACCAAAAAATGACTTTTCAATGAAATACTTAGTTTAGGGTAAAAAAATACATTTTATATTTTGGCATAATCCGCTTGCAAGTCTACATACTTGGCCCAGTGAGTTTCTAATTTTTTCAAACCATCCAGAAAGTAATCTCTCGGAAACTCTGCAAAATATGAATTTGTCTCGGGTATCGCCTCTTGGTTTGTTTGGAAATTAAAAGAAATTACTATGAGCCGGATCTGGCAAATATGGTGGATGAGGCAGCAATTCGGCAAAATTTGTTGTAGCAATAGGGGACGATCGTTGTGGAATAACAATCTTTTCTTCAATAAATGTGGTCGCTTTTTCTTTAGTTTTGCATCAAAACTTCAGCAACGTCAGCAAATCAGGCCAGTTATCATTTTTCCCTTTTTTAAACTATCAATAAAGATATCGTCTTTGGAATCCCAAAAATCTATAGCTATGACTTCATAGGCCAAAAAATTGATTTTTGCTTTCTTGGGGGCACTTTCGGGACAGAAAGCCATTGCTTCGACTGAATTTTCGTTTTTGGAATATAATGATGTATCCAAGTTTCATCTACTGTGACATATTGATGGAAGAATTTCCTTCTATTACGGTTAAAGCTAGCCAAATATTCTCCTAGTGTTTGGATGCGAGCGCGCACTTGATCAGCATTAAGCAAACGAGGCACCCATCTCACGGATATTTAAATGCTTATGCAAAATATTGCATACCCGTTCGGTTGAAATATTTACTTCATTAGCTATCTTACGTACTTTCGATTAACGATCGGTACTTACAAAGGCATGAACTTTATTAACCATTTCTGGAGTAGTTACAGTAAATCACGGTCCGGGACGTTCCGCATTATCCGTGCTCACATGACCACTTTAGAAATCATTTAATGGGACGGAGCACATTCACGATTATATTAACGTAAGTTTTCCTCGGTTTCTTTAATTATTTTTCCACGTAAAAAATAGTGTTTAATTAACCCGGAATTCATTTTTCTCACAACGAAAACAGTTTTCTTTAAATAAGTCTAAAACACAACCTATCTGACAGATTTACTTGAAATTTTGACAATAGACGGAAACATGACGGTGTAGTCAGCGATATAATCACCGTATTGAAAGTGTTGCCATACTTTGAGAAATCACTTTTCTGTCAAACCACCCGCGCATATATTTTATTAGATATATACATTTGTAAAATATTTAAGTGTGATGAGGGTGTCGGCTCTTGGAACCAAATTGTTGCGGGTCGAAGACCAAACTGTTTACGATGAATCCGATTTCTGGAGGTGATGTTTCGACCCAGTTACTAGAATCACGACCCCGATGTTACTTCTCTCTGCACAGGTTGTAAGGCTGTATACACTTTACTATTTAAATCTTCGGTGACTGTTTGTTAAATGAATAAATATACTTTCATCTAAATTTATTTATTTACACTATATAGATTTATTTTTGGATCTATAACGACTTAGACTAACATAAAACTGTTGTTAAGACTGGTGTCTATTGTTAAAATATGATTGTTATGTTGATGTTTAAAGTAAGATTGTGTGTCTTGTTATTGATGTTGATATGTATTTGACAATGTTGTTGCTTGTTATGATGTTACGAATGAGACTGTTGTATATGACTGTTGCTTGATATGGCGTTACGAATACGACTGTTGTGTTAAGACTGTTGCTTGTTATATTACAAATGAGACTGTTGTGTTACGACTGCTGCTCGTTATGAGTTACGACTGAGATTATTGTGTTAAGACTGTGTGTCTTTATTGTTGCTTATGAGACCGTTGTGTTAAGCCTGTGTTACAAGTAGGTAATAATATACATACCACTAGCCCTACAAACTATTACATGTGTTATTTTCGTAGAAATTGTACCTACTGTCAATAATACCCAAGGTTTACGATAGAATCTTAAAATTCTAATCTGCCTAATAAATAATTAAATATCATTGCTAATTCAGTATTGGTGTTATAAATCTAAGTATGTAATTCCAGATCGTCCCTTGTTAAAGTAATAAAATTTATTACGCATATTTAGGAAACACAATCTTAAAAGTAAATCTACAGATTAAAAATTTTATTCACTATGACACTAGGTAATAAAATAGTGGTTTAAATTATAAAGTAGGTAATAAATAAATTTACAAAAATTCTTAGAAGTTAAATAAAGTTTTACAATTTGAATGTGATAATAAAATTTTCTTATACAGTAGTTTAAACTCGAAAATGAATTTTACATATTTATAAAAACGAAATTAATCAAATTAAAATATTACAAAATGATATTAAATGTATCTTCAACAAAGTGTAATTGTAAATTATTTTAATCTCATTTTGATTATTAGTTATTATAAATTTGGTACTTAAAACCTTCCTGATCTACATTTAATTTTAATTTATTAAAATATTTGTTTTTATTTTGCAGAGGACATAGCAAAAATACGATGGAAGAACCTTAGAGACTCCTATCGTAAAATAATCCGAAAAATGAGTTCTTCGGATGTGAAGGGTCCTAAATGGCATTACTTCAAAGCGATGGAATTTTTGAAAGAAATAACATTGAATATTAAATCAAGAAGTACAGATATTTCGTTAAAGAAAACAGACGTACAATTTGAAGCAGATTATTCGCTTACCCTATTATCGTCTGCTGAAGATGACGAATCTGTAGACCCACTTTCTTTTTCTGGTCAAATTAATCAGCAACAAACCCAATGCCAGTCGTCCTCAGCATCAACAGTAAAACAAGAAGTAAGAGGAAGAAAACGTTCAGCAGATGACGACATTACGTCTAGTTATTTAGATATAGAAAACAATAGTAATAAGTGTGAAACTTCCGAAACAACACTTTCAAAACAAATCGTGGATCGAAGAGTGCCAAGAGGAACTATGCAAGATGACGATGATTATCAATTTTTACTAAGTTTATACCCACATTTGAAACAGGTTCCAGTGAACAGAAAACTAATGTTACGAATGAAAATTGAACATCTTATTTATAATGAACTTTATGTTTCGGAATCAAATCGAACAACACAAACTACTTTTTCAATCGGAAATACACAGATTGATTAACGAATTGCTAAAGTGTTTATTATTTTTACAGAAAATATATATTTTTCCTGACAAGGAAGTCCAGTCAATTTTCATTAAATCAAGTACTTAAATTCTATTTATTGATGCTTTACAACATCATTCTATCAACGTAACTAACTATTTCTATGATTTGAATGTAAATAATAACAATAAATAAATAAAAATGCAATTTAGATGTAATACATTGGATAAATTTTAATAAACTTTAATAAATGATGATATTGTTATTTTGATCTTCAATCTATATATGTATATATATATATATATATATATATATAATATTGTGGGGCAAATTACCCATCAAAAATATATTTACTTGATTAGATATTTCAAATTTTTGGGATTTAAAAGTCTTAGTTAGATAATATGAAGTCCAAAGGATATATAAGCAAATATTTGAATAGTTTTGAATCCTTTAATTTAAATATTTAATAATTAAGTTAATTTGACTCTGTAAGAATTAGTAATTGTACAAAAATGTATACGAAACTTATATTTATTAACGTATCAACTCCGTTGTGGTATATTGACCAATGGGAGGTAAGATAATTTTAAAATTTCGTCTTTTGTAGGATAATAGCGTCCTGGAAGTCGTTGTCGATATTCCGTAAGTTACGGACGCCATTTTTCAAAATTTAGAAGCATTTTAGGCACTCCGAAAATTCTTAAAATCGTGATAAATTAAAAATTAACGACAAAAAGCGTTCAATAATATTTATAAACGTTAGCCTTAAATATTAGCTATTTATTCCTATCAATTTAATCGACTTCGACGACGCATTTTATTAATTTTTCGATTAAGCATCATTTTCAATTTGTAAATTCAAGATGGCGACTATTGATATTCGAGTTAAAAATATATCTTTTTAAGAAGATTACCTCAAATTTGGTACTTGAAGGAGTATATTAATTAACCTTGAGCATCCTGCCTTTAATCGAGACCAGTTTTTAAGAAAGTCGAGCAGTTTTTCATATCTCCGAGCAATTCTAAAGAATTCCTTCCCAGAACTTCCTATTTATACCGTCCATCTTGTTTATTTAAGTAGAAGGTGCCTACAATTAATCTTAGTTACTTGTTTTATAACAACTTGTTTAAATTAATCAAATCTATTTCAATAATTCAATCGTAATTGTACGATTCAAGCAAATACTATTCAAATACTCTCCGCATCAACATATCTTTCCTTGCTTATTAAAAATTATTATTTACAGTTAATTGACCTGTTCAATACTAAAACGTACATATTTCTATAGTTTAATTAGATATACCTCGGAAAAGTTGATTACTCTCCGATATATATATATATATATATATATATATATATATATATATATATATATATATATATATAAAGATAATTATTTCGTGACCATTTTGTGGCATGGTAAAATCAATTTGTTGGTCTAGTTTTACGTCAAAATATATATAGTTAAAACAACCCTACATGTTTCGGCAAATGATGCCTTTATCAAGGAATATAAAATATAAATGACAGTATATTAATGTCATACATTTGAGTTGTTATGGATAAAATTATTCAAAGATACATTCCAATTAAATAATAATAAATCATGCCTTAGTATTCTAAAATAGATAGACAACAAAAACAGGGAAACGCAAGACATGCTGACAGTTCCGTATTTTGATTCCTGTCTGGTTGTCCGAGTAGGTTTTCGTGGTTTTCCTTCTCGTTTAAGGCGAATGCCGACAACTTTACATCTTAAGACGCTCCACGGGCGCATACATAATAATAACTCATGTCTTGCGCTTCCCTGTTTTTGTTGTCTATCTACCATATGATCATATATTTCTACCCTCTAGAAGGCAATGACATTTTTCTTTTTTAAACTTAAGTTTGTACCATTATTTAAGTTAACTTATTTTGCAGCGTGTGTGATATAGGTTATTTTATACTGATGACAGATTAGGTTTTGTCATTTTGACAAATAATTACATACAAACGTTTCAGTTGAAAAAATAAAAAGTTTAATAATAAAAACAGCTACAATAAATGCTCAAAGTGAGCTCCTTCATTTTCTATGCATAGCGCAACTCTTCGTCTCATATTATTGAAGGCATTCCTTAAATTATGTGGTGTAATTTCCTCACAGACATTTCGGATAGCATTAGTAAGTTCTTCAATTGTATGTGGACGATTCGTAAATACTCTATTTTTTAGATGTTGATAAATGAAGTAGTCCATAATTGTTAAATCCGGAGATCGTGGTGGAAAGTCTACTATTCGATTATCAAAGAATTCATGCAATAATTCCATCGTTTCTCTTGTCTTATGGGCTGTTGCATTATCTTGCTGGAAATATCCCTCGCGGAGCTCATCATCATGTAATTGATTTACAAATGGTAGCAATAAATTATTACGATATCGTTCTGCATTTATCGTATTACTAAAGAATATTGGACCAATAATCCGTCTACGAGAAACAGCAAGCCAAACGCCTATTTTTTGTGAATGCAAGGGTGTTTCAAGAATTTCATGTGGATTTTCACTAGACCAGATGCGCATTGTTTGTTTATTTATATATCCTGAAAAATGAAACCATGCTTCATCGGACCAGAAGGATTTGTCAAGAACGTCATCGTTATTAATCGTACCTAAGAACCACTGACAGTAATTAACTCTGGTTACATGATCGATTGGTAAAAGCTCTTGCACGCAATGAAATTTGTATGGAAATTTTTGTAAGTCTTTTTTAAGGATTCTCTGGTAGGTCCCATATGACAGTTGTGTTTGTTGTGAAAGCTTACGAATCGATTTCTTAGGTGATTGATTTATTCGTCCCTCAACATCTGCTATATTTTCATCTGTCCGCTTTAGTGGTCTACCAGCACCTGGTTTTCGGGACACAGACCCTGTTTCACGGAATTTAACCACTGACTTTTGAATTAATTGCCGCAAACTGTCATATGTTGTTGGAAAATTTGGAAATTCTGCCCGAAATTCTTCTATACAAGACTGCAAGGAGTACGACCATTCTCCATTTTCTAATTTTACACCATTCCTAAAGTATGATTCGATCAGAAAAACTTTATGATTTATTGTAAATATTTTTAAGTGTCAATTAATAAATACATTAATGACAGATGAGTTTTATTTATCAGAACATACACATAATGACAGATGTATTTTATTTGTCACTACCAACACGATATTTTCAAGAAATAATTTCATGGCTTGCTAGAGGGTAAATATAAATGAACATATTGTATTTTAGAATACTAAGGCATGATTTATTATTATTCAATTGGAATGTATCTTTGAATAATTTTATCCATAGCAACTCAAATGTATGACATTAATATACTGTCATTTATATTTTATATTCCTTGATAAAGGCATCATTTGCCGAAACATGTAGGGTTGTTTTAAATATTTATATTTTGAAGTAAAATCAGACCTTAAATCGCCAACAAATTGAATTTACCCTATATATATATTGGATATGAATTGAATCAGTTCACATAAGTTTTTACACATAATTAGGCGAATAGGCTTATATTACTTTTGACAAAGTGGATTACCATTTCTATAAAAACAATAGTAGAGTACACTAATTGTAAATATTATTATTTTATATATAGAGCCTACCTTAGTGAATCCAAATTTCATATTTACATCCATACCTGCTATGTCCTATGTTAATTTATCCTATAATAAATGTTATTTTTGTATGTTTAAAGAAGTGTTGTTGTTTATTTAATGTCGTTTCTATCAAGCGTACTTGTTGTTAAGGTTATAATAACAAACCTAGTAAATAACTATATTACTAGCTTACCGTTGAAGTACCTACTTTTCTCATATTGACGTCAGGTTAAATAACTTGAGTTTGAAAGATAATGATATTTTCCCGATAAATCAATAATAATATCGCCAGAAATAAAATCATAAATCTGTATGTGAATTTCTCCAGCTTTCCATAGGACTAACTGCACGCCCTAGAGAAATATTTAAAGAAGTTTTAGTGTCTCATAGCCGAATTTTGTAGCAATAAATAAATTGATTTATATATATTTTTTTCTTTTCATTCCATTGTAAAATATTCTTTTCATAATTATTTCTTTTTTTCTCAAGGTGTGCAACATTATATATATAAGGAAATATTCCTATGTGTGTCCTTTATAGACTAAGAAACTACTAGACCGACCTAAGCGCGTTTGTTTGCAAAATGTTCCGCGTTGTCCGAACAAGGTTTAAAGCTACTGAGATCCTCGATCTAATCAGTAGAAAGAAAGTTAGGGGCGCAATAATGTAATACCAATAGTAGCAGTATTATTATTTAAATGAAATGGAACATTGATGTTCACACATTGCATGCTCCCGTGTAAGATAACCAAGGGACTTGACTGTGTATATGTCAGATGGAACCACCAAAAACATTGTATATCCAAGACCACTGCAATGAACTTATGTAATCCAAAACACTAAAATAAGAATGTAAATATCTAATTTTAACTAAATACAATAATTGATATCAAACTTTCAATTGTGTTCATTTAATCTACATTTACATATACATACTCAAATCTAGTAATAGCCAAGGCATTGCCGAGTTCAGCTAGTATTTACAATTACCACATCAAGGTACCGAAATATATTACTCAAGTTAATTAGGAAATATTATGTAGATGAGGCTGAGGAAATGATGTATATTAGTTATAGTATAACTCTTCTTTTAAATTATTCATAATATGTATAAAGAAACAAACATTTATTGAAAATAAAATGAAATATCAAATTTAAAGATATTCTATAAACTTTAACACATTTAACTCCCATACTGCAATCCTATAACCAATATATATATATATATATATATATATATATATATATATATATATATATATATATATATATAACCAATATATATACCGATAGGACCAGCTCTCAACGGGCCATACCGAGCAATAAGTGGCAACAGCTAATCCCCTCTACGGGCAATAGCTTACATTACCATACATTGCAGAGTTATGAATTTAGTAAGACTTAAACCGCGCAAGGATATAGTCGTTTGCATATTCGTTCTGTATACGTAATTTGCCCATTTGTTTCAGATATAAAAAGGTCGTTATATCTCCAAGTTATTATTATTGTATTCTTAGCTGCTACGGAAAAGTAATTTTAAGTAATAAAAAAACAATAACGTTTTCTAAAAGATAAAAGTAAAAATATCAATAATTCTGCAGAATAAATTTTAATTCTAAGAAAGTTACTAAATATAGGTTTCGAAAATACCGCCCTCTCTCCCCAAACAATAGCCGAGCCTATTGTAAAACTCCCGCCTCACTCCCTCGAGATTTCTAGGGGTTATTGTCTCGAAAATTCTAAACAGTTGAACTTGCAACTGTTGCAACCTTTACATTTGCACAGCTAGATACGAATGACGGGCAATCTATTGCTCTCGATCATCGGACTTATGTATGCGCACGCGGAGTGGCGTCGTACATACGTTGCCACATCGCATTACGTTCCATACGTATATTGTTCCGTATGGCCCGTTGCGGGCTGGACCTATCGGTATATAACCAATGTTGCCAGACGTAATGATTTTTCAAGACATGTAGGGAATTTTGAACAATGGTAGGGGAGGATATTGAAAACGTTATTTTGCAGGGAAGGTACAATTCTGCAATAAAATAATTAGCTTTTAGATTTTTTTTTATATAGTAGTAATCCTCATGTCATTCGTTGAGTAATACTATTAGTATTAACACTTCTTAAATTTCATATGACGTCATAATATGAATAACCTTCTGTTTTGAAATTGCCTATTTGTATATTTAATATTTAGTTCCGATTTTATGCACATTACTTTATGCTAGTGTCAATCGTCTATTAATAAATTTACTTTTAAGTGTTTTTTTTTGTATATAAAAGTGATTTTTAGTTAACATATTACATTTACAATGAACTCAAATGAAAGAAAATTAGTTGCTGCCGAAATTAGTAACATAGTGTGATGTGACTCATGTATTGACGTTACCCGCCGTACGCGTCAACACGTCCAGGCCTTTCTGGAAAACACCGAACAGAAAATACTAGAAAACCTAACGTTCGAGAGTTTCTCCCTTGGATATATATATATATATATATATATATATATATATATATATATGATAATTGTTTCTTGACCTTTGTACAATATTGAAATATTCGGCGATTGAAGGTCTGTTTTACATTCATATGTATATATTTAAAATAAGCTCTTACATGTTTCGATAAGTATTACCTTTATCAAAGAATTATAAATGACAGTTATTAATATCAAAGTTATATAACTGATGTAGTCATGGTGAGAGATACAAATTCATAAATACAATCAATTCAATTAATAATAATTCATGACATAACAAAAGTTTGATATCAATTATAAAGAGAATGGTAAGTCATGTGTTATTACTACACTTCCGTCCGTGGAGTGACTTAAGATACTAAGCTGTCGGCACCTACTCGGACAGGCAGTCAGGGATCTAAACACGGAACTGTCAGTATGATAAACAAATGTACATATATTTAAATAAATATGATATGTAATTATATAACAGCAACATATATTATGATGCAAATCGTTACATTATTAGGTTATAATATATACTGCTTAGATTTTTTTATATCACTTCTGTTGTTAATTGAATTTGTTTCCTGTTTAATATTAATCATTTCTTTAATTTCTCTTTTCATTGTGTGTTGCTCTCTATCAATTATTTGTGTGTTTTCAAAGTCGAAATGGTGATCGCGTTGCAGTTTGTGTGTAAATAAAGCAGTTTTGTCTGTTTTGGAGTATTTGTGAGCTTATATTCTTTTGCATAAATATTGTTTGGTTTGACCTATATAGTAACTGTAGTCGCGACATGGTATTTTATAGACAATATGTGCTTCTCGATTTTTGTCTATTTTAGGTTTTAATTTTGAAAATAGATGTTTATTTGTATTGCTAAGTTTATATGTTGTAGCTATAACATATCTTCTTAAAGTATATTTTATTTTCTCTGATAATTGTGGTACATATAGAATCATGACATATGTTGTTTCATTGTTTAAATTGTTATTGGTGGCTGTAGTGTTGTATATTTGGTGAATTCTTTTTTTAAAATTAATTGATTCGTCATTTACTTGATGAAGACCCATAATTTAAAATAGAAATAAAACTACGGTACATCTTAAATCGTAACACGACAATTGTTTCGCCAGCACAGTGGCTTCCTCAGGTGCTTACATCTGAGCTTGTAACGTACTCTTTAGATGTAAGCACTGAAAATATGTGTTGTCGAGACAGAAGTGTATACCTCTAATAAATTCGTTTTTATTTAGTGATGTGTGTGGACTAATTTCATCCCATTTGGATTCTATTATGTTTATAGCTAGATCTGTAGGAATGTTAGTATATAAAGATTCTACATCAAGTGATATAATTTTGTGATTAGTTGGTACTTGTTCTCATATTCCTTTCTTTTTCATAATTTCAGAATTAACATGATTCCAACCTGTCGCTAAGTTGATTACTGCGTCTCCAATACTCAACTTTTTCAAGGTATCGAAAATATTAATGTCGCGCGTTATCTAGCAGAAGTAAGGCTTTTATCGGGAGAACTTTATCCTTTAGAAACCTTTTAACCTTTAGGTAAAAAATTTGACTGAGTTTAAGATCTAGGAAGTAGAAAATTAAAACTTACCAGAGGTAGAAACTAATAATGAAACCAGTGTTTGAAAATGCAAGAAGTCATCCAAGTTGATTTTGAGTAATCCACAGAACATTCGGAATTTTTAAATAACCTTGGGTTCGCAGTTTCACCAATGGCTTTACTTTATGAAACTCAGTAGCATTAGGACATGCCGAAAATATTATTCTCTACTTTTCTGGTTTTCAACCAACAGAAAATTTTTCTTCCGACGAGACAAATGTTTTGTCTGGTAACAATTTCCAATAGAGTTCTATCTCATCGGCATTGTACGGTTGCTCCAATATAATACATACCAAGTTCCTCTATTTTATTTTTTAACTGAATGTTAAACGGATCCACGAGTTCTGATTGAGACAAAAATTTTTCCCCATAATAATGAATACCAAACCGCTTTTTAAAGCGTTATAACCATCCGTCGCTGACTGGCCATAAATTTTTTATCATTGTCTCTAATTTGCGAATGAATTAGTTTTGCTTTTTGCGTAATTATTTCACCAGTTACAATAAAATTTTTATTTGTATGGTCAAGAAAACATCTATACATTTTCCATGTTTGAAACTCCGTCTCTTGCCTGGTCCGACATTAGTATCTCTCACGGCTGTAGAAATAATTTTCTTTTTTTGGTTTATTTTACAAATTGTAGATTTTGCTACACCAAATTGTTTTGGCTAAATACCTTACATTTTGTGTATTAAATTCTTGAGTGACAAGTGATTTTTAATAGAAAATTATGCACTTTGGACATTTTATTGGTAAACACCTAAATTATTATGTAAACACAAATAACAATCGCTAACAACGAACTACCTATCAAGAGTGAATACACAAAATAAAATACGTGACTGGAGAAGTACCCAATACATATCTATATCGAGGATTCACAAACAGATAGTACATATATAAGTAAGGGCGACGAGCTAGCGAAGCAATGAAAATTACAGATGTTGATTTAAATAAGTGTTTATATCGGCAGCGCAACATCGAGATACATGTGGATTTTGCAAATGAAATTCGTTTTCATAAACGAAGGTACGGTATACGGTGCAGGCGCGGCTCCTGATGACGTATTTGGGAGTGCAAGTACAATGATGCGATTGCCTCGTGTGTTTTCGGTGTTTACTAAGAAAACGTTACAGTTAGTACACGAGAATACACGAAGCACTCGCATCATTGTACTTGCACTCCCAAATACGTCATCACGAGCCGCGCCTGTACGGTGGCCCAGCATAATTAATACGTTGTTCACGTAATGTGGAGTTTTCGTTATGCGACGTTCACACTAACGAGAGTCTACTGTAATAACAATAATAATATTAATACTGTAATAATAATGCCCCGCAAAAAAATGATGGAAACACCTTATCTATACAAAGTAAATCGTTGAACTAGTGTTTCTTTGTTTTGGTTTTATGACATTTTAGAGTTTTAGATGCTTTACATCTTCTAATTTTTTTCAAAAATTAGTAAGTTTAAAATTACAGTTTTTTCTTTTAACATTTATCACGTGATTCCATGTAGGACCATCTTGCCTTGTTTGGTAAAGATGACTAATGGTCCCTCCAATGCGCAATGCACGTAATTTTGAGCCAGGAAGAAATTGTCCAAGCGATTTCGTTAATTAATGATGGTAGAAGTCAAAGATACCTTGGTAGGGTGTTAGGTGTCCGAGAAACAAAAATTTCTAAACTGGAGCGCTGGTATAGAGAAATTGGGGGATCTAACAGGAGACGAGGACGAGGCAGTTAACTACGGCCATATGTGATCACTTTTTACGAATTACAGCCTTGCGAATAAGGAATTGCACTGAAAAATAGATCAAAAACAATCTGGTTACCGTTTGAAATGCAAATGTTACGTATCAGACGGTAAGAAACGGACTTAAAGAACAAGAAATACGTGCAAGAATACCGGCTAAAAGCCCGATACTTATTAGTTTGGTTTAATTTGCGAGAGATCATCGAGATAGAATCGCTGAAGGTTGGGCTAACACTTTGTTCACAGAAGAGTCTAAGTATTGTCTGTTCTCATTAGATAGACGCTTGCCAGTATATAAGCGCTTCAGTCAGTACGACATCAAGAAAACAACAAATTTTGAAGGTGGTTCGATTGTGATATGGGGAGGAGCATGTTCTGAGACTAAGACGGAGTTAGAGGTTATTCATAATGGCTCTATGACCGCAGATAGATGCATTAGAATTATCTTAGAGTCACTTGTGGTTCCATTTGCACCTTACACACACCCGAATTTCTATTTAATGCATGACAACGCTCGCCCTCACATCGCCAACATTGTACAAAATTACCTAAATGAAGTTGACATGCGTGTTTTGGAGTGGCCAGCTAGAAGCCCGGACATGAATCCAATAGAGCATGTCTGGGGCCACATTGAGTGAGCACTACGAACCGGACAAATTCCACCAAAAACGCTAGAAGTGCTAGAAGCAGCGGTCACTGAAGAATGAAACCAGGTTGGTCAAGACTACATCAGAGGTCTTATTGAGTCTTTGCCTAGGCGGATGGTGGCCGTAATTTGAGCCAAAGGCGGAAATACTCATTATTAGTTCAAGTTTCCGTTAATTAAATTCTTTGCATTGGTGTTAGTTTTTTAATTGTAATGTTTATCAAGTTATTAATCGGTCTTTGGTTTCTCCTTTGCATTTTGTTCTATTTTTAATATCTTTTTCTTTGTGTACTAATGTACTTAGTTATACAGGGTGCGACAAAACTGCTTCACTAGTTTAGTTTACGTATAGAAAAGCGAGTCATAACTATAGGGAGGGGGTACCGGTTGAGAAGGGCAGTGGAGAGGGGAAGTTTTGTTTACCGCCAGTGTTCAGTAGCCACCATGCCTTGGACGTGTAAGCAATGCGCTTTTGTTGTGGAAGCATTTTTCACAAACGGTCATTCCGTTATCGCTGTCCAGCGTGCTTTCCGCACACGCTTCTACTCCCCTCGTGCGGCAGTTCCAGATCATAAAAGCATAATATTATGGGTATCGAACTTTAGAGCAAGTGGTTCTGTGTTAAAAAATAGCGGAGGAAGGCAACCAAGCGCTCGCACTCCAGAAAACATTGAGACAGTTAGACGTTCGATTCATCAGTCTCCAAAACGGTCTGCACGCAAACATGCTGCAGCTCTTCAGGTGTCTGATTGGAGTGTGCGTCCAATTTTATACCTAGGCTTGAAATACCATCCTTATAAAATGGTCGTTGTTCACGAAATGTCTGAACGTGATTGGCAAAATCGTGTGACGTTGTGTGAAAGCATCCTTGAAAATATGCCAAATGATGCTGTGGTTTTCTTTAGTGATGAGGCACATTTTCACATATCGGGATGTGTGAATAAACAAAACTATCGTTATTGGAATGCACAAAACCCTCGGGAACTCCATGAAATGCCTCTGCATAGTGAACGTGTTACTGTTCCGTTCGCGATTAGCAGTGTTAGGCCCATTAGCCCCCACATTTTTGAAGAATGAGGAGTGGCAGTGACCGTTAACTCGGATCGATACGTTCAAATGATTCTGACTTTTGTAGTACTAAGACTCAATGCGCTGCAGATTCACCAGGATGTGTGGTTTCAGCAGGACGAGACCACTGCACACGAGCAGGAGATCTCTCCAAGAGCCGAGACAGCTGATCCAAGGACGCTTGATGTTTTTGCGTGGTAACATCCCCTGGCCAGTACGATCTCCAGACCTTACCCCTGTAGTTTCCTTCTATTGGGGTTTCTTAAGGCGGAAGTTTACAAACATCGACCGGGGACTCTGCCAGCCCTACAACATGCGATACAATAAGAAATCGCTAGTATTCCTCAAGAAATGTTGGTTAGAGTAACGGCGAACTTCCGAACTCGCATTCAGCATGCATTAGTAACGAAGGAAAATACTTGAGCGATATAATGTTAAAAAAATGAAACTTGTAAAAAATGTAACGTAGCTTCCCATTCTGTAGATTTCGTTCATGTTAACAAAGTTTCTTTACTTTGTACCATCTGTTTTTTGTTCAACCTTTAAATTATGGAGGGAGTTTTGCCTCACTTTGTAGAACATAAAATTTTGAAAAAATTGGGTAATTCCATAATTTTTTTTTTTGCGGAGTGTAATTATAGTAATAATAAACTAATTTATTTCTATTGATATTATGCAAAAATGAATTTTATAGCACTTTTAAAAGTTGAAAAATTATTCTTGATGAATAAATAAAACAGAATAGTTTGATATATTGGTGTTCATTTTAGGTTATATTTATAAATTTTTAAATATGTTACAAATGATATTGTAAAACCGAGGATTACATAAACTCTAATAATAACAAACTGAATAGAGAAAGTGTCTTCGAAAATCTATTATTACACTCATTAGGTAACGTACAAAATGTTTTGTGCCCGCATGCCCATTAGTATTTTCACACAGTAGCTATAAAATGATCCTATAAGTATGTATGTAACGACAGAGATAAAAATCAAAGCAAACGAACTCAATTGCCGAGTAACTTTT
The DNA here is from genome assembly GCA_935421215.2 of Melolontha melolontha. Taxonomy (NCBI): domain Eukaryota; kingdom Metazoa; phylum Arthropoda; class Insecta; order Coleoptera; family Scarabaeidae; genus Melolontha; species Melolontha melolontha. Next base: position 127,312,581 of record OW285236.1, read on the forward strand.
CGAATCCGAACGCCCTTCTTCTCTTATTTCCCGCTTCCTGTTAGATTTGAGATCCACAGCATTGTCAATACGCAAGGTGAAATATTATCCTTGTTAACTGAACCATTATACTCGAGGACTTATATATAACGCCATACTTGGGAAAACCGTCCTGAGTATTTACATCATCCGAGTTGTTTAGCAGCGTTGTAGTCTCTCTTCGAGTTGCCGTGTATAGTTGAGTGTTTGACAAAGACAAAACGTTGAGAAATGCAATGAAGTTATCCGGCGCTGAGGACCAATGCAGGAACCAACTGAACTAGTTGAAGCGGGCGTCCCTTATACATTGCCGCGATTGTCTGGAGCCGACCGAGTAAACAAACCAGTCCGTTATTCCCCGATACTATTCCCTCTCGCCATTGTTCACTACCGAATTCCCGATTCAGATATTGCTGCTCTCCGGTTTCATGTAAAACAAAAGGAAAAAGACGATCCTTCACGCTTCCAGTAGCGCGCATCTTCGATTTTTATTCAGAAGTTCGAGATGTTTTACTCACCGAGCAATTTTTACTGCCGACTGGAACAGAAATAAACTACAAACTATGTACTAAACCTGGAAACTGGAAATGATAAGTTTTCTGTTTTGTAATATATTTATATATCCAATATATATACCCAACCATAAATACATCTGATAAAATGGTGTGCATACTATTTTGCCAAATTTTAACAATCCGATTTAACTTAGAAATATATGCTCGGAAATCTATATTCTGATAGGCTTTATTCCTTTCAAGCATTTGCAGTAAAGAAAATAATAAATCAGGTTGCGGAGTGATAACGAATGGTATTGATAAAATGCTTTTAATACATCGACTATACTTTTTAAATTTAAAAATGAAGAAATCTACAAAACCAATTAAATCATTTACAATTTTTAGGATTAACGCACATATTTTTGCAATTAAATTTCTTTTTTTATTAAAGAAACTACAAAGTTCAAATATTTAGATATAATTACTGAACCACATAGAATATTGAAAGAGCCAAAAATGAATAGAATAAATCAAATAATTGAGGGGCCCGGAAGTAAAACGGTTCAAGTGCATTTTTTATGGTTTTAATATAAATGACTTCAAACTTTCTTGGTTTATGAGAATTCCAGCATTAGGTTTGAAACGATATTTTTGCGACAGTGATTTTACTTAAAGGCATAAAATTATGATGGGGAAAAAATGTTTAAGGATTTTGTATCAAGCTTTATTCTTTCGATAATGCATTTGAACCATTTTGTAGTTAAAATAAAAAGTTGTAGTAAAATGATTAAAATGGGAATATCTATTAAACTTTATTGCAAAAATAAGTCTACAATAAGTTCCTTTTTATTATTCATAATCTGAATCCAATAAAACATTATCTGCATCACTATGATCAGTATCTGGGTCAGCTGTATTCTTTTTTTTTGTCTACGTCAGCTTGATGTCGTGTGGCATGGGCAAGTGCCGATTAACTTTCATTTTCATTAAGAGGCACTGTTTCAGCTTGTTGATTGATCCTATTTGGTATTTTTTCATCATGTTTAAGATTTTTATAAAATGAATGATTCGGTAGTGAAATATAGTCAAGTAGGGCAAGCAGCTTTCTGTATTTAGAATTTCTATTTTTATTGAACTTAGATGCAAAGGCTTCAATATGGACCATCGGAAAGACGGAGGTCCAACTTCAGAGGTTCCCATTGTGCAAATACAATACCCAACATCATTGCTTAGGGTACGTTAGTACTTAAAGGATAGTTTTTCGCTCTTCTAATAGAGGTAGTAAGAGATGCGAGCAAATTCCTCTCCGCTCTTTTTCACCTCTTCACCAAATAATGACGGACCTTAAAAATACATATGGTTACTCTGTGCAGTGGCGAAAAAGAGTAAAAATCATCTGTAGTATTGTATACTATAAAACTTTTTGATATGCTTCTTATAGCATTTTGCCAATCTAATGGAACAAACACTTACGGAACTTGGCGTTTTTCTTCTAGATTAACTCAAAGCAAAGATTATGCTCCACGTATGTGTCACCGGGTTCCAGAAACGTATGGTGAATCTCGACTATATTGGTAGGTTCAACGATAAAACTAAAGAGTTACGAATATTTTTTCTTATTCGAATTAAAACTTTACGATAACCCCTCGTAACATAATAAAAATTATTCTAAAACGTGTGGCAACAAATAATCAAATACTTTTATGCAAATTTAGATTTATTCAGTTTTTCAGGTTGTTATAATGTTTATAGAGAATCAAATAGAGAATAAAATAAATTATGAATTTTAAACGTGTTTTCGAAAACACACTATTCTTATAATTCTGAAAATTTCTGAATCACAAGATATTTAAAGGAAATTAATGAATAGGAATTATAAACTTGTATTACTTACTTATATAATATTCATACAAGCGTTAACTAAGAAAATTTTTTAGAATAGTTCGCACCATCTGCATTGCTCGACATATCCACGCACAGGTCTTGTAGATCAACAACATAAACTATGAAATTATATGCTGTGGTAGGTTGGTTAGACCTGTTCGCTCTGGACGTTATGTGCTAACGAACAAGTAAATGTAAGACCGTGTTTTGTTATGTGTCAAGTATAAAGCTACCAGCGGCGGGTATGTAACATTGGTCATTATAATTTCGAAATATTCCAGTAATATTTTTTTACAAGTTTTATATTAATAAGCAAGCTACTTAGATATTGTTAGCATTTATTTAATCAATTATTTTGTTTGGAATTTTGGCGTTTCAAGGGTTCAATACAAACAATTTTATAAATCTTCCATTATCAAATAATTTATTTTATTATGATGGCAGTTCTCAAGAAAAAAAAATTATGAGGTACAAGAGTATGGGAATTCCCAGTCTTAAATTCCATGAATTCAAAATAGATCGTTTTAAACCGTCAACGGGGGTTTACCTATATTTACATAAGTAAGTAAATAAAAATAGATTTCTGAATTTTATTTCTGATTGTGCATTTGATACATGTAACAAGTCTTGCTCATGCTTTAAATAGAGTTGCCGAAGAGATTAGGAGACATTTTCCTCTTGTAAATTGTTTAATTTCCAACATGAAAAAAAAATCTTTCTTAAAGCGCCTATAAGGGTTCAGTTCTATAAAGAAAAACTACCAAACACTTCTCTTCCACCTCAACCCGTTATTACAAGATGGGGCACTTGGTTGGAAGCCGCTTTTTTATTTCGAGAATTTCTGTAAACTAAAATATCTAATTTAAGAATTGTCTGACGCATCTTCCCAATCCCTCACTGTTAAGTGATTATTCAAAAACAAAGAAATAAAACAACAGCTTTCGATTAAAAAATCAATTATATCTTTGTTTCTAAAACAATAACACAAATGGAGGAATCTAATGTGCCATTAACTCGAAGTGTAGAACTAGTAAAACAATCTGAGGTAGCTATTCAAAATGTCGTAGGCAAAATGGCGGACAAAATTCTTCAAAAATTCAAAAATATAATGATTTTGGTTTCTTAGCCAAGTAGCAAATAATTTAGAGGGATAATGTACTGAATCCATTAATTTGGATCCTGTAATATTAAGCAATTTTAAAAACGCCCCTATTACATCGGTTGATGTGGAAAGGAATTTTTCCTTTTATTAATTTTTATATTCAGAGACGAGACAAATTTTTTTAATTGAGAACTTCGAGAAATATTTAGAGGTTTACTGTTTTTACAACTAACGACAACCTACTTTGTGTAATAAATGCATATTTAGGTTTATTTCAGTATGCAGAAAAATGAAAATGTTTATTTTTGAGTGAATCAATAAACTTATGTATTATAAGTATATTTTATTGCAGTTTTTCAACATTTTTGTCCATATTTTTACTAAATGATTTGCATGTTTATGCGCATATTTTTAGGTTTTCCACTTGCATATTTGGATTTCCCTAATGATTACATTAAATAAAACTGTCACCAACGACTGCAATACATAATATATAGACCGTATTTCGTATTACTCACTGTATTAAATATTTAAATAAACAAATGATTAACGTTAGCACTATTAATATATCATACTCTCAAACAATGAGTTAACATTTTTAATCCCTAGTTTTGCAATGGAACATAAAATTACTTGGGCCATATCTCTATGTAGCAGTTACCATTTGATTTTCTATTATTTCCTACTTTTCTGGAAACCGAAAACGCAAAAAGGTAACCATAATGCAATTAGGCATATATAATTTGACGTGATAAACAAATTACAAATTTCAAAATGTTTACAAAAAAGAAAATATTATTAACACAAAATTGTATATTATCAAACTCATTACATGTAAACCTAGTTAAATTAAATAGACTGAATCTATAAAAGCAATTTAAAAATAAAATCTAAGCCCAATGTAGTCTTTAGTCCTGCATACGTATTTTAACAACTACGTCATTCTGAACAATAGAAAAAAAGGATTAGCTGTGAAACACTAGCACACATTTGACACAAGCATAGCATAGTGATGCGCTATGCTTGTGTCAAATGTGTGCTAGTGTTATCGTCACCGTACTAATATTTTTTAATTAAACTATTTAGATCTACATACATCTATTGACTCAGGTAAACATTATATTATTTAATATATGTACACTGAGAAAAATATATAGCACAGGTTACTACAATTGTAATATCCCCCAGGTGTAATAAAAAATGTTGTTTCTTGAACTAGTTGCTTGTAGAATACTATTGTAGTAAAAGAGTGTAACAAGTTGTAGTGAAACACTATACGTCGTAGAAATTCTTAACAGTTCTTCTTCTTCTTCCTACGTTAGGGTAGTGACCTGTGTTTTTACTGGAGTTTAGTTTCCCTGTTCTTGGGAGATTGATGACCAGCTGTCTTACCAACTTTTCAGGGGTCTTCCTGGTGGTCTGGATCCTTCTGGTTTTCTTTCGCGTGCCATTTTGACTATCCTTTCGTTGTCCATCCTTGAGATGTGTTGGTTCTATTGTCTCTTTCTTCTTCTCCCCCATTTTACGATGTCTTGTATTTGACATTGCTCTCTTATATTTTGGTTTCTGATGCGGTCAGGTCTTGTTATTATTATATAATATAATATAATAATATAAATTAATAATGAATTAAATTATATAATTTGCTTACGAACCAAGAATTTGGTTGAATTATTACAGGTATGATTAGTATTGAATAATTGAATTGATTCGAGTTTTATTTGATGAAGATCGATAATTTAAAATAGAAATAAAACTAATGGTTAAAATCTTCACTTTTTTATACGTAATAGTATAGCAGTTAGGGTCGAACAGATGAGTCACATTTTGTCACTAACTACAAATATTTCTGTAAATTCTTAGATTTTTTAAAAAACGTAAAATAATACTAACCATTTTCTATTTTTAATTTAGTATGTAAACGCTCTCTATAGCTGTATTAAGTACCCGCTGAATCAACTGTGCTGGCGAAACAATTATCGTTGTACGATTAACGTATTAAAAAGTGAAGATTTTAACCATTAGTTTTATTTCTATTTTAAATTATGATTATTGTTTGTTTAATTTATGATAACAATTTTGTGCAATATATTTGTAGTTCTCGTAACGCCTCTGGCTTTAGAGCTTCTGTTTATATGTATAAGTACGTGTACAGATATAGCTTTGTATAAGTGTGTTTTGTTCAAGTTGGACGAGCGAATCGAGACGTTTTAATTGATGCCCGGAATGAGTAAAGCGGTACAGTAGATGACCGCAGCCACCCAAAGTTACGACCGTCGGTAACCGCATACTGCTCAATTTGTTGAGTTCACCTCTGAAATACAACGGACCTGATTAACAAGATGCGCGCACGTACAAACAATATTTGCATACACATTGTAGGGGACATTTCCTTGAGCAATAAACATAAATAGATACATAAACCATTAACGCACATATATACGTACATACATTCTTGTAAGTATGCATAAATTAATGAATTGATCTTGAGAAAGACTAGCAACAAGTTAATTTTAAAGTTGCTTATTTTAATAAAAATTTTAAATAAGATTTTCAGTACTATAGTATACTATAGTATAGTATTGTAGTTAAGATACTTGCATCAAAAATAAAGCTTAAATACCTTGAATACCGTTTACATTAAACATCGAAAAAATCAATTACTACTAACTACTAATATTCAATGAAACATCTGGCGTCGAAAATATAGGAAACCTCGAATATAATCGATGACGTATTAAAGCGCAATGTGATTGACACAACTACAGTCATTCTCTCTCATATGGGTAGTCTGGCGTGTTAGTGATATCAGTCAATATTCAATTCTAATTAGTACTTTTGACTTCAGGATTAATATGCCTCAAAAAACTTTGCATTATCATTTTTCGTTTTTGAGATTTTTGGGAAAAACCAAATTTTCACATTTTATTTTTTCTTCAATAACTTTATTGTTATGCAGTGAATTGAAAAGTCAAAAGCACTTCTTCATTGTAACTTTTTCTGCTGCATCCAGCGGTGCTCACCAATTTACGTGATAACTTTTCAACACTTTACAACCGTCATCAACTGAAGAACTTTAAATACGGATCTGGATTTTAAAATCGCTTTTATAATTGCTACTTATTTTTATAATATTGGTGTAAGGGTATTTCTTGACATTATCACTTATTTCTCATCAAAATTCATAATACGTAAAAAAACACATTACGCATTACACATTATTTTTCGAAAAGAATTAAAACAATTGATTTGAAACAACAACGAGAATCAACAATAACAATGAAATAAATGTTCGAAGATGCCTCCTTCTTGTTCAATGCACAAGTTAATGCGTCGATTTAATGTTATTAATAGCACGACTGATGTCGCGTCGTCTTAATGTGGTAAATGCATTTATAAGTTCCTTATATGTCAGGGAAATTCTCTGTGCATGAAGTCTCTCACCGCTCTTGGGTTGTGGGGAGGTGCTCATCTTATTGGAACCAAAGATTATCAAATCATCCGAGTGGCAAATTTTCTAAGTAATTGATTAAATAATTTTCCAAAATATTTAAATAAGTAACACCATTTAAATTATTCTCATAAATAAACAGGCCTATTACTTTATCGTTTAAAATCCCGGTTCACACATTTAAACCAAATCGCACTTGGTTTCTAACTTGTCTGTTCTGGAATGGGTTTTCTACAGCCCAGAAATGTTCATTATTTCTATTGAACATTCCGCAATTGGTAAATTTACATTTATCTGTCTACATTATGGAGTTCAGAAAATCGCCATTTAAATTTATTTGTTGTCTGACCCAGTTGGACCAAGCTAATCGCCGTTCTAAATCTCCAGGTAACAAGCTCTGAGACACATGCATTTTCCGAGGTTTGTACACATTTCAACTGGTATTTGATTTGTCGATTTTCTTGCATGATAGAAAAACCTACTGCTCTTATTTTGTAAATAAACCGTTGTAATACTCGATTAGCATCCTCTTCGTTTATCCCGTTTCCGTATTTGTACCGTGGTTTTTGAAAAGAACCGTATTCAACCAAATTTCCTTCTAATCTACAAAAATGGGAGTAATGCGGCTGCCGCCTTCCCGGGAATTCTTGAAGATAAGCTTCACTGGTACGCACAGAATTTATAGGGTGTATACATACAGTTTCAACATGTCACGATTTTCTTCATTTGTGTAACTCATTTTTACTTTTAATGCTGAACGACAGATTAACAAACTCGGATAACTGACACTATGAAGATATTAGATTTTACTTTTTACTTTTTACTTTTAAGGCTTACATGTAAGTTTGTAAATGGTTGGCCAGCAATTGCAATTGAATGTTTTTTTTTCTCATCAATTGTTTTAATTCTTTTCGAACAATAAATTCTTCAGTTTTTATTTTGAATTATGTCACGGCCCGTAATGTTTCTCTTTATTTATTATGAATTTTGATGAGAAATAAGTGACAATGTAAAGAAATACCCCCGCACTAATGCTTTAAAGATAAGTAGCAACCATAAAAGCGATTTTAAAATTCAGGTCCGTATTTCAAGTTTTTTAGTTGATGACGGTTGTAATGTAAGGAAACGTTATACCTAAAAAATGGTGAGCACCGCTGGCTACAGCAGAAATGTTACTATGGAGAAGTGATTTTGGATTTTCAATTCACTGCCCAACAATCAAATTATTAATGAAAGGAGAAAACGTGAAAATTTGTTTTTTTACCAAAAATTTCAAAACCGACAAATGATAATGCGAAGTTCTTTGCGGCATATTAGTCGCCATTAATTTTCGCAACTTTTCCCCAATTTAACCTTCTTCGTATCTCTTATAGTTTACGAGATCCCAATGGTGAGCATTGAATTTGAATAACCCTGTATATCAAGAATTTTAATCATACTTTCAAGAAAGAGAAACTCTTTTTTTCTTATTGGACCATAATTAAAATCCAGAGAACCAACCGAACTGTCAGACGAATTTAATATATTGTTTTAAAATTTATATTATACACTTTTAGTTATTAATTAACGTACATTTATATTCAGATTATATATTAATTCGTAATTTTACTTTTTATTAATCAATATGCTTTATTTGTCAAAATTATACCGGCCGCATATTAATTGAAATTCTATTTCGCTCGATATATACATTAATTTCATTACATTTACAAAACTGTCAATTTATTTCCACCTGTGAATAATATTCATTGTTACCTGAGTACATTACTCTTTTTTTATTAATTTTAATTATCCCAAAGCTTCAAGTTCCTATTATTTACCTATTATTAAAAAAAAATTTAAGAACAACGTTCTTGTGTTTATTTTATTTGATACATTTCTTTCAACAGAATATGATGCTCATTATTACACTATTTTCAATCATTTTTATTATTGTTAGGAACTACAGCTAGCCCGGAACAAAATCAACAATAAAAACATTAGCGTCCGCGTAACAATTTGACTCGCAAACGTCTGTAACAATACAACTCAACCAGCGTCTTAGTTACAATGCTTAAATGAACCAGTTTTGCTTACAAAATGTTTAATGGAAACTAGTTTATTTGGAAAAGGAACCTTTGCGTGGAAATTTTGGGTCATGATTTTAGTTACGATTTCAAATTTCATGTAATGCTGAAACAATAAATTGGTCGCCTTTATTTGGCTTTTGAGGATAAAACATCATTCAGGAGTAGTGTTTACAGTTAATTTGTCGAATTTTAGTGTAGACGCACAACTTTCAAAGATGAATTTCAGGTGTCCATCGACCTATGTTGTTACCACTAATGTTGACGCTGTGCGTGGAATGATTGAACAAAATTAACATGCCACATACCTTGAGATGAAATAATCTTAGGCATTGGAATGAAAGCAATAGTCACGTTTTTGCATGAACATTTGAAGTTACGGATGCTTTGTAATCGTTACCACACAATTTCACAAAAGATCAAAAACGAGGCCATGTCAAGTGGTGCAAAGAAATACTAAAAAAATTCAGCCGAGGTCGTCTAAATTTAGCCGAACATCATTACTGATTATGAAAATTCGCACGATCCTAAAAGTAAACAACAGCTCACCGCTTGGATTTTCATAGCAAGCCAAAACACAGAAAACTTGTTTACGCAGTGCATATACAAATAATCGCTTATTTCTTCGATTGTACTGAACACCTGGTAACCGCAAATTTAGAGAACCGAAGACCGTGAATGCTGATATATCACAATTTGTTTCTTCTCTTCTTCTTTAGGTGCCGTCTCCGCTTCGAAGGTTGGCAATTATCATAGCAATTCTTACTTTTGAAACCGCAGCTCTAAACAGTTCATTATTATTGCATTCAAACCAGTCCCTAAGGTTCTTCAGCGATGAATTCCGTCTTCTTCCTATAGATCTCTTGCCCGGGATTTTTCCCTGCATAACTATTTAAGTTATAAGTATTTGATATTTTTCTCTCCTCATGACATGTCCCATGTACAGCAGTTTTCTTCTCTTAATTGTCGGAATCACTTCTCTCTCCTTATGCATACGTCTCATCACTTCTACGTTGGTTTTTCTCTCTACCCATGAGATCTTCAATATTCTCCGGTATACCCACATCTCACATGCCTCCAGTCTCCTCATGTCGGTTACCTTCAGCGTCCAGGCCTCCATCCCATAGTATAGTATAGACAGCACATAGCATCTCATCAGTCGTATTTTTAAGTCACGGTTTAAATCTCGGCAGCAGAAAAGTCTTTTCATCCTTGTAAAGGTGCTTCTCGCCTGTTCCATTCTGACTCGTATTTCTTGGGAGCTGTCATTGTTCTCATTAATGATCGTGCCCAGGTATTTGTATTGTCTTACTCTCTCAATAGGCTGGTTCTTCACATATATCTTACGATTATCTTTAGTTGTTTTTGTTATCAGCATATATTTTGTTTTGCTTATGTTCAGCGTTAGTCCATACTCTTCGCTTACTGTGACCATTCTGTTAATTAGCGTCTGTGTATCCTCGTGTGTTCCAGCTAAAATAACTGTATCGTCAGCGTACCTCAGATTATTTATTGTCATGCCGTTAATCTTAATGCCCATGTCCCGATCATCAAGTGCTCTATTTACTATGTCCTCCGAGTACAGATTAAAGAGGATTGGCGACAGTATACACCCCTGACGAACACCTCTTCGTATTTCTATTTCCTCTGATGTCGTGTCTTCTATTCGTACTGCTGCTTTTTGGCCATAGTATAGGTTTGAGATTAATCTTATGTCTCTGAGGTCTATCCTTCTCTTGACCAATGTTTCTATGAGTTGATCATGTAACTTTATCAAATGCTTTATTGTAATCTATAAAGCAGGCGTATATGTCCTGGTTTACGTCTAAGCATCTTTGTGATAGGACATTTAGTGCAAATAGTGCTTCCCTTGTTCCCAGGCCCTTACGGAATCCAAACTGACTATCGCTGATATCTACATCCAATTTCCTGAATATTCTATTATGGACCACCTTCAACAGGACTTTCAATGTATGAACCATCAGGCTTATTGTGCGGTAGTCAGAGCAATGCCTGGCATTTTTCTTTTTCGGAAGGCTTATAAAAGTTGTTAGCAACCACTCATTTGGTATTATTCCTGTTCTATATATGGTATTAATTACTTCTACCAAAACATGAATTTTTGAAGCAATTTGTTTGCTGGAAGTCAATGAAATTAGAAGAATCAAAATCGACCAATTATTCTTCATCTTAGCACCGCGAACTCTCAGGCATACAAAATAAAGCAATGGTGAGCAATTTTCCTTATAAAAAACAATTGCAAACGCAGGTTTTCGGAGTATCAACTTCAGAGTGGATAAAACGCTTCACAAATTAATTCGAACGTATGTAAAAGTGTATTGATGTCAAAGGCGGATACTTTGAAAACATGAACAACGTTTATGACGGAAAAATTGTTTAACTGACTTTTATATAAACTTTATCTATTCTATAGTAACTTATATGTTCATATTTATCGTGTAATCTATATGTGACAAGGACTACATTCAAGCAATCAATAATTTAAAATACTATGCTTAATTTCTTAGGTTCGACTAAAAAACATTAAAAAAATATTTCAATATAAAATAACAATGTTTTCCAGTAATTAGAGAACAGCTTACCTTAAGATGTAAAAATAAAATAGAATTAATTTTAAACCGTAAACGAAAAGCTTCAAGATATACATTGCGTGCATAGAAATCGACCCACTGTAAACTTTCGACTTTAACTGTATTTTGTTTCGAATTTATTTATCAGATAGAGAAAAAATATATGCTGTTTGAAAGACGATTTAATACGCTTTGATGTGAGCTTGAATTTATCAAGTGTGTTTATCGTCTATATGCCTAGTAATTGATAAACAAATGAAACGTATTTATGTTGTGGTTATAACGAGAATAAAAAACTTGTGACAGATTGAAATTTTTGCCTTAGCAATTCAAATTTGAACATTATTAGTTTTTCATAATTTGATTATTTATCAAGTGTGTTAGTTTAATGTATACTACACCGCAAAAAGCCGCCCAAGTAATTGCTTTAATCGAAAATGGACTTAGTCGGCGAGCTGTTGGTCGACAACTACGTACGGCATGCGCAGCTGTTAGGAGAATGTACCAACGTTATGAGGAGACTGGATCCTTTCATAGGCGACCTGAAACCGGCAGAAAGCGACATACAACGTATCGCGATGACCGATTTATTGCGTCAACAACACAACAACATTAAGAAATCGTCACCTTAATGCTGTTCAAGTGCACCAACAGCTCCGTGAAATAAAAGGAATAGCAATTAGTCAGTGGACAGTAAGATGAAGACTAAAGGAATGTAACCTGTATTGCAAAACACCTGCACTTCATTCAAAACTTATCGCAGCTCATCGTCAAGCACGCCTGTGTTTTGCACGGGAGAATCTGAATTGGATATTGGCACAATGGGAGTTTGTTCTATTCTCAGATGAGACCAGGATATGCCTTTATGGTAGCGATGGAAGAAGAAAAGTGTACCGGAGACCAGGAGAGCGATCTTCAGAATACAGTATTGTAGGGTGGAATGTTTGTGGAGGTGGTTCTTATATGATCTGAAGTGAAATTTCTATGGAAACACGGACCGACCCAGTTCTCATCCGTAGCGACGACCGTGGTCACGGAAGAAGAGGTTTAACGGGTGCTAGGTACATCGAAGAGATTTAAGCAGTTCATGTGGCACCTTACGTCAACTACATTGGAGACGAACTTATTTTTATGCCAGGGCGCACACCGCAAGAATCATGCAGGATTACATTACAGAAGTCAGTTTTCGGGTTATGAATTGGCCAGCATGCGGTCCCGACCTTAATCCGATCGAACACGTTTGGGATAAGCTAAAACGCAAAATTCGTGATAGACCTCGTGCCCCAACCTCGATCCCAGAGCTTATTGCTGCAGTCGAAGAAGAATGGGTTATTATCCTAAAAAAAAACAATATCGAACTTACGTAGATCTATGCCTAATCGTTAGAGACCGGACGCATCAGGCCGAAATTACGATGGACGATATAAATAGCCTATAACACCGCTAAGCACAACACGCAGTTAATGAATAGCACTATTCATTCTGTTAACCGTACATCTGTTTTTATCGTTGAATTGCGATGCAATTACTTCAATATTACAGTTAAATTCCTTTCTTCAAGGGCGTAGATAGAAGCATGACGAGTTTTTATAATTTATTTTATTTATTAGTTTATATTTCGTAAGATAAATAAAGTAGGGTGAGTTAGTTTCTTTTTCCATTGTTGTACATACTTCGTAATTTTTGTAATAGATCCTGTTTAATATCGTTTCATCGAATCTGCTTCTCCCAATTATTTTGACGTAAGTGTGCAGTGAATTTTGTTAAGTTTCAATAACTTACGCATACATTTTTAATATTCATTTATTTAGATCTAGAACATTGTTTAAGTTACTTTTGCCGAGACGATATGAAACAACGTCGAGAATGGCATCGTGAAACAATGGCGAGTTGGATTAAGGCTCATACTGATTGTATGTCCATTTCCAGTGATTCCGAAATTTATTGCAATTTCTATAAACTATCGTTAAAAAATTTCAAGTAATCGCACGTAAAACGTTACTAAGCATCGCTAACATATACACAGAAAGTAGACCCGCTGGAATCTGAAACTTTAATGGCGGCAAATATTCCATTAAATAAACTTTACAATTTCACCTTCAAAACATTTCTCCAAAAATATACTGGTCGAAATGTTCCTGATGAATTCACCTCACGCAAATATTATGTATCTAAGTGCTACACGAAAGTAGTGGAACACATTAGAAAGCATCTTTCAAATCAGTACCTATGGATAAGTGCCAACGAAACTGTCGATATATTAGAACACAGTGAGGTAAATGTTGTAGCTGGTGTACTACATCCAACTATTCCATATAAAGCATATGTAATATCAACAAAAGTTATAAATACAGTTTATGCGGAAGCAGTAGCTAAAACCATTTACGAGAATATGCACCATATGCTTCATTCGGACGACAGGTACAAAGAAAAAATTATTTTATTTGTCAGTGACAGTGCTGCATATATGGTAAAAACAGGCAGACTATTAAAGGAAACATATCCTAATATGCATATTACTTGTCTAACACATGCTCTCCACAGAATCTGTAAATATAACAGAGACATCTTTCCGGAAGTTGATAGACTGGCATCAGCTTTTAAAAAATTTTTAAAGAAAAGCACCATTGAGAATAGTTCTTTACAGTGAAAAATTTCCATCTACTGCCTCCTTCTCTAGTAATAACTTGATGGGGACTTGGTTGGAAGCTACTAGTTTTTATTAAAAAATTTCGATAGTTCCCAAAATTTCGTTACATGTTTAAATGACGATACTCGAAGTATTTTTGAGTGCAAAGAACTAATACAAATTCCAAATTTAAAAAATCAGTTGTACTTTCTTCAGGAACACTTTGCAAATTTTCCAAAACTAATCACTTATTGTGAAAATCAAAATCGCAAATTAAATGATGGATTAACCACATTAGATGTGGCTATTAATAATTTGAAAAATATTCCAAGTGACTTCGGATGTGGCCTTCGACAAGAGTTAGACGCAGTTTTTTATAGAAATTCAGATTTAATAACATTGCGACAGTTGTGTATGAGGACAAAGCCTTAAAATCTAACTGTTAAGAACGCTGAAATGATAGAATATTTCCAGTATGCACCTATAACAGTTGCGATATAGAAAGGACGTTTTCTACAAGGATGTATTTCATTCAAAGAGAACGAATTTTACAGAAGAGAACCTTGAGAAAGTATTGTTAGTTAATATTAACACTCCTTTACTCAACTTGAACTACAAATTGAACAAATAAATATGTATTTTATATTTTATAGATTACCACCCATTTGTTTCCAAATTATATAAATAAAATACAAATTTTCAATAGTACGCTCGTGGGCGATGAGTCATCGGCCTCTCATGTCCCAATTATAAAAAAATTAATTGTGAATTTAGGTAAATGTTAATAAACCATACTTCCTTAAGCAATAAAAAAAGATAATTTGTTTTTTGTATTAATTTCACAATTTTAAGTTTAAAAAGTCGAAATAAATTTTAATCAATTTCAACTCATATCAAAGCATATTAAATTGTCTTTCAAACAGCATATATATTTTTTGATCCGATAAATAAAGTTTACAAAAGTTTACAGTGGGCCGATTTTTATGCACGCAATGTATATAAGAATGTAAACACCATAATAGCGCGTGTGCAATGTACTGCCTAACAAACTATCAACCTGAATTAATTCTATAAAATGTAAAACGAAGGCGCCCTTGTTTTATTAAAGCATTATCTTATGTATTCTGTTTCTGACCTATGCGGTAGTGTATGCAGGTGACTATTTTGCCGCTCACCCTCTTCTCGAGCGTCGAAATGTGTGTCGTCTAATAAATCCCGCCGGACGTAAATCTTGTTATCGCAAGCGCGAGCGGAATTTTACGACGAGATAAATCGACGCGCTGACACGCGAATGATTCACTTTTTTTTCGGTTATCGCGCATAACTCATCGTAACATAACAAATGGACAAACAAAGGAACGCACTTGAACGCCGCAACGTGTTCGAACATAGATGAGCCGACATTTGTTTTAATTAGTTACTAAGCAGTTTTTGACATAAATCACATGCGCAATAACGAAGTTATTTGTATAAATAACCCTCATGAACCGAAAGTAACTAATTTCCACTTAGAATACGCACTAAACATTAATTTCATAAACGCTGAAACAGCAACGAATTATTTTAAAGAAATATTTCTCACCGTTAAAATAGGACAATGATAATATTATTTCCTATGCAATAAATCTAGAATCTAAACTGATGATGTGTATTTATAAAATACAAATATAAATAAACACAATTTCCAAATTATTACTAAATAAAACAACTTTTATTTACTTTATTTAACAATTATAATTTTAATAAATGTTTATTAATGATTTTGTTATTGTAATATAATGAACCCTGCTATTAAAATGTTAATGTTAATTGAAAACACGTTAGGGTATAAACGTGCTATATGTATTTGATGATATCTGAATTTTTAAATATCGCGCTACAAAAACTTGTTCATATGTTAGAAAATTGTTACTAGTAATTATAACCTAATTACCACGGTCTAACTAGTCAAAGAGACAATAAGTGTTTACTTTCTCCAGGGTGTAGTTCTTAATAACGATATGTATACGGTGTGTCACAGAATAAATATTCCTAATTTTCAGACATGATAGAGGCCACTTAAGTAAATATTTTTTATTAACAAACTAGTGTCCGGAAATTTTTCAGTATCGAGATACAATGAAAAAAATTGGCTGCCACCCCAGGACTTTCCCGGCTATATACAAAGTAAAAATTGAATCATAGCAACCTTTGAGAAACAACAATTATTTTAGGAGTTGCCATTTTACGTCTGTAACAAATTATTTCTTATTGGAGAAGTGTGTTTAATTGTCATTTTACGTGTCACAAATTAATCCTTATTAGATAAATTAGTTTTTAATTGAAAATGCATAATTTTACAAATATTGAATTAGCAGACATGTATCTTGCCTACGGAGCAACTTACGAGAATGCTAACGAAGGAAGGCGAATTTATGTGTCACATTCCTTGTCATACATCATTTTCAAGATTGGATCAGCGTAATCGAGATACTGGTGAATTCCAAATAAAGATAATAGATTCGGGAGCCAATCGTACTGTCCGAAATGTTAACTTTGACTGGAACACTTTGAAAATAATCCGAAAACAAGCACTCGTGCCACTGCCGATGCGATGCATACAAGTTACGCATCCGTATGGAGGATATTGAAAGCATACCACAAGTATTTGTTTCACGTTCAAAACGTGCAAACGTTAATTCCAGCTGAGTATCCCAACAGAGTTCAATTTGTTGAATGGTACTTGAATAAAATTAACGACGAACCAAGATTTCCTAGGAGTGCTTTATGGACAGACGAGGCATTTTTTACAAGAGATGGCTATTTTAATACACACAATAGTCACATTTGAAGCGAAGAAAGTCCTTACGCCGTTCACAGGTTACATCATAAATGGAAGTTTTCTTTTAACATTTGGGCTGGGATTGTTGACTGTTATGTAATGGGACCATATTTTCTGCCTATTAATCTCGAAAGTATATTATTCAGTCCAGGAGTTTGTTCATGATTGTGATGTATAATATTAGTTGCAATGCAGTTAAAGTTAGTGTGGAACTCTATGTTATTGCGTAGGCTTTTAATGTTTTGTTTCCTTGCATATTATCTTTTGTACTTTTCTTAAAGCAGTAGTATTAGATATCAGTGTTTATTTTATATATGGATATTGACACTCTTACATATTGCTGTGGCTTTTTCCCCGCAACATAGTGAACATTTTTGAAAATAATATTTTTGTAATGTACTTTTATTTATAACTGTGTATGATTTTTATTGTATGAATATTGATATTATTTTGATTCATTCTGATTTATGTGGTGGGATGTCGGTTCTGACTTCCGCTTCAGACACGTTTTGAACTCAAAGTAAGAGAGTCCTGTATCGGGAGATAAAATCTTTTTTATCTTTCATTTCAATTAAAGTCGGTTTTTGTTTTTTTGAATTCATTGTGTTTTGTGATTGCTTTTCTCATTAACGAATTTATACGAGTGTGTATACTTCATATTTTGAATTTATCACTCTATTATTTCCACGTGTTCTCCTATGTTATATGTGATATAAAAAACCTACGTAAGTTTTATTTCACAGTAATAATATTATTGCTTTATTGAATGCATTCATTGTAATTTTCATTGTATGAATTTATATATATTTTATAGTATTTAAGACATAGATGACAAAGATACTTTTTTGGTTCTTGTAAATTTTTTTTAACGTTTAAATTCTTGAACAATTTTATTTTCAAGGTTGGTTTTTATATCTGTGGTATCTGCGCAGGTCTTATTCATATTTTTCGAGTTTGACAGATTTGATTCTGTTTACATTTTGACTTTGTTATTCTGGGGTGTTAATTAAAAATATCTTTGTGATTTATTAGTTATTATTTTTGCTCGCGAGTCATAAGAGGATGTTTAAATTATCCTAACGTTTGATGATATTTGTGATCGTCCGCACCTATTTCGAAGAATTCGGCAGTTGATTACACATCGTTACAACTTGTGTATCGAAAATGGCGGTCGTAATAATTTTTATAAAGTTTGATGCAGTATTATTTCTAATAACTTAACTCTTTCCTGTTGTAACTGAGATTACTTTTATCTAGTTTATATTGACACCAAGAAATTTTCAGACACTAATTTATTAATAAAAAATGTTTATTTAAGTGCCCTGTATCGTTTCTGGAAATTATGGATAGTTATTCTGTGATACCTGTATATACTGGATGAGCTTTTTTTCCTTTTTCTTTAGGGATCTTAAAAACTACAATAGATAGAGGTTTGGTTAAATGAGGGAAATGCAGTTTTACGAGGTTGACTTAGTGCTGATTCTATTTCAGCAAAAGTTCACAGCTTACTAGATATTTGCTAAAAATTAAATTCCTTTATTATTCATTTTAAGGAAACGTTGAAAAGGAAAAATATTAAGGTAGCTATACCTTCTATCAACCTAGGTTAATTAATTCTTTATCGAACTTGCTATTTTCGAGTTATGACACAAACTTTTGTTTTCTTAAACAACATTTATAGCTGGCTATGACTTCATTAAAAAGAGCTTATTTCCCATTACAACAATCTACCACTTAAGGTGTCCGATATATATGGGTAAGTTCTTTTTAATACCTATTTTAATATTAGTATTTCTGTAGATGCGAATATATTTACTATTTAGCAATATTTTCATATTATTTTAGAATATAACGTTTATTATTGCAGTAGGCATAATTTACCAGGAATCGGTAATTTTGGAAAATTCCGAAATTAACTCGTCACCCAGCCGTACAGGTGATATAGTCCACTTTTATTAAATATCCAATAGTTTGCTGGGGCAGTGGCAAATTTTGTCTACTTGCTGTATTTTGAAGACCACGACAAATAGCATCATTCTAATATTAGAACAAATAAATTCAATTTCATCAAGGTATAGACATTAAAAGAATTTAAAAAGTTTAACATTTAGATTTGTGGGGCTTATTTTATGAAAAATGTTTACGCGTTTTTATCAAATATATAGAATAGTGGAAACAAATCTAAGTTTGAATATAAATACCACTAAATAAATTAAGGAAAGCTTATACGGAAGTTATGCCTTGTGAATGATGGGACAAAACGTAGCCTTCTAAAGATGTATGCTTTATAAACAGCAAATAAATTTCCATAGACAGTAAAAAATCAGTAAAAATTTTATGAAATTTAGTAAGTAATAAAATTAGTTAATAACACTGAATGCATATCTCGGTCAGTAAATATTTGAACAAAGAATTGATATTGAGTTTCCTGTTATAAATGGTGAAAGCGCTATAGAAACAGTTGAAATACTTAAAATACTGTAAGAAGATTATTGTTTATCCCAAAAAGTTTATGGGTAGCATCGATGATTTTGAGAAGCAGAGAGGATGTAGATAATAAAAACATTTAGGGCGATCAATTGCAAGGATGGCCGAAGAAAAAGTTCGTGATTTCGTGAAAGTTTTGAAAAAATATTCAGTATAATATGATAATGAAACTTCAAAATACCAAAGATAATAAATAATTCATGGCATTTTAACCCAAAAAAAATTATTTCAATAGCTAAAATCAAAATTTGTTCCGCGTATGTTGACGGATGTCCAAAAATTATACCAAATGGAGTAGTGGTAAGACATCAATTAGGAAAGCTCGAAGAATTATGTTAACAAACTTCTTAAAGCAATTGTAATTGATGATTAGATTTAGGAATCCACTACCTTACTATTGTCTTAATAATTCATTATTGTATACTTACAAGCAAGCACTTATATGGCCATCTATATTAAAAATTAATTGAATAAGCATAAAATACAAATTATATGAATAAATAAATATTTTAGAGTTTTGTTACTGAATGTCTAAACTTCAGTGAATAACAGTGTATACACATATGTATCTATATTACACATGTACAGCAAAACTAGAAACATATTTCAACAGAGAACATGTAGCGATCAATATGATAGGTATGTTAGCGACAATTTGGTCAGGAAAGGGTGAATTCGGGACAACAATAACATCAAGCGATGGTAGCGGCGGCTGTGACACACGCGCTGTGCCTCTCCCATCTGCGGAATAATACATCAGTCCAGTAAACGAATTGACATGGGTCGTGACGACGATTGTATTGTCATTTATAGTCGTTAATCGTTTAAAACTGTGATTCAGAGCATAGTCAATTAACCAGATAATTGTATGGTAGTAGTTGACAAACTATGCAGTAATACACTAAGTCTTAGACGATGTAATTATTTAGTTAATTCTATTATTTTTTCGAGACAGCAACAAAATTTGACTCAAGTAATTTGATGTTTCCGCTGTAATTCTACTAAAAACATAAAGTATAAATACAAATATACAAAAAAGGTTTTAAATACATATATCTATACCTTAATATGCACGTATAACGCTTTTGTTTCATTATGAAACAGACATGTAAAAAATTTACATATCTGTAACTGTATACTTGGACAAAACCTCGTATTTCCAGCATTTACTTCTGCTTAAGACATATGTTTCTGCCATCTATAATAGGCGTCGTCAGTTAAGCTAGTGAAGCAATGTATACAAATGATACAAATCTTTATAAATAGATCTGTATATGCCATTAAGCCGGAATCCCTTACTAGATAAAGCAAATTTCATCGTATAAGGTGGCACTTATTTAATAAGTGACATCTGATGGACGAAAGAGACTTTGCCGAAAAAAGGGATCTTTCGTTTGATCAGCTATGCTGATACAAAAAACGAAACAATACGGGTTGTCCATAAATAAGCCAGATGGCGGTAAATATACAAAAAAGGTTTTAAATATATCTATACGTTAATATGCACGTATAACGCTTTTGTTTCATTATGAAACAGACATGTAAAAAATTTACATATCTGTAACTGTATACTTGGACAAAAGTATACAGTTACAGATATGTAAATTTTTTACATCTCTGTTTCATAATGATATAAATACAAAATTAGAAGCTTTAGTTATAGAATTTGCATCTGGTTTTCTTATTTAAAATGTTTACAGCTTTTGACGTCACTCTATGAGATAATTTTTCAAAGACATAATCTGTTAATTAAAAAATGTTTCTAAATATTTATTAACCATTGCCGAGTTGAAGTTTATTTCTATATGTAAAATAGTCAAATACATGCTAGAGATGTGACCAAAATTCTGGTATTATTTCTTTGTTTTATATTAACTTTTATATATTTCATTGTAATTTTTACATATAATATGCCGTTCATTATTATGTTGATCAGAATAAGATACCTAAAAGAATCAGTTCAAAGATTTGAGAGTTGTTTTACTCTCCTCTACAGTTTAGGGACCACATATTAATTTCTCGCAAAACAGCCACAAAAGCTATAAACTTTTTTATCTTTCACAGATTTCAACCCTGAAGCTTTACTATGCGCGATAGTTACAAGTAAATTCGAGTAGGCAGCTACTGTATCAAGAGTTTATGTTAGAAAGAATGCAAAGAACGCTTCTTAAAGAGTCAAGATTGATAACTTCTATCCGCAAAGAAATATTATTTAGTTCACCGTAACACACCTTAAAGACTCATGGAGTTGTGAAATGGTAAGTCTGCAGAGACTTACGCCTTACTGTGCATGTCAGTGTGTCAACGTGGATAAAAATTACGCACCACCGCCTATTATTATCCAAGAGTTATCTGCAGTCATTTTTAACAGTCGAGCTAGGACAGAAAAACGCCATAAATATTATAAGCTCTGCCATAGTTCATAGCGGTTCAGCACTTTCAGTCACTCCTAAGTTAAATTGAATGATGTATTGAAAAGCTAACTTTGATCAAATTAGTCCGATAAATTTGAAACGAAAAAAGTAGACTATGATATTTAACCAAATAATAGAAAAGCGAGAAAATAATTGCATTTGGTCGAGTTATTGTAACTTTTTCCTGCTTCTGTGATATGTAAATATTAGATAAATAATTAGAAGCAGTCACAGAATAAATTAAATTTTGAAGATGTATCAAAGCACTTATTTTTCCATTGTGGTAATAAATTATTTAAAAGTTTAGACTTAGAAATATTTTAATACTTTGAAGAAACCTAAGAGAAAACTATTACTTTCATTTGTAAAGAATTTATTCTTCTATCTGTTTGTAAATGCATTTAATTAATAATTTCGATTAAAGATTAGATAAATATCACGCTTTAGTTTATAATTGTAAAGAACTGGAATTTTCGTATGCTATTTTGCAATCAAAATTATTGCTGTAACTTTGTTGTATCATGCGTTCAAAAAAACAGCCTCAGAGTTGGCCATCAAATTTTTAGGTATGTTGTAACTTAATTGCACCGTTCTAAATTTTCAAATGTTAATGTCATCAGTTTTATCTAATAAAAACGCTAACACGGAATTTTATTTATTAATGTCAGGAAGATTATAACCTAGCAATTAACCTTGCAATTTTCTAACCTTGCAATTTCCTAAAGCTGTCTGTCATTTAGATGTAACTGTCATTTAAGAAATTCATATTAGTAAAGTTACGACATGCTTTTTGATGTTACTTAGAAATCATGGCTCACTAGAGGCAGGTTGTTTTTGAACGCACGATATAGGTATCTTCTTGTCGCATGTTTATAGATTAATTGCTAACCAAATTAGGTGTAGGATTTTTCCGGTTTGACCCGTAATGTCTGTTTCGCCTTTTTTATTACTTTTAATTTTATTACCATTCATCCCTCTCTTTGAAAACCCCAAGTGAACCTAAACTAGAGGAACTACAGAAAAGCACTTTATTAGTGGGTAAAATTAGTTTCTTTCCAAGCAGGGCTGAACCCCAGAAGATAAAATTTCAATTCAAAAATTTTCAGATTTTTTAATTATTCATGCGTCGATCCGGGGAGATACTGTATATACACTTGTATACAAATGGTACCCGTTGATTTCCGTTTTGGAATAGAAGATTTTATTATTTAGATTTAAGTATCGTTTTTATCTTACATTAATTATTGTCTTTGTAGGTATTACATTGGATATCTAAAATGACAATAATATAAATAAGAAGCAGAGCATAAAAATAAATCATAAGATCTTATATATCAAAACAGATATCAAGGGGTATCACCAGAATTGCAAACTTCTACCATAACCATGTCCATAATGGTAATCCCAATAATTTTCTTAATAATAAATTGTCCAAAATATTGCAATAGGATAATATCGAACAGAATAGAAGATATTATAAATAGAAAAAAAACTCCCTTCAGATATAAACTTTTAAATAATCACAAATAGAATTTTAAATATATAAAATTAAGAAAAAAGTGCTAAACATGACAATACATCGTAACATTTTCGTTATCTAATAGTAATATATATTGTAGTCCATACGAAATATTGTAAAATAAAAGAAAATAAAGCGAACTTATTACATTTTTAAGTTTACGCATTTTTAATTTTCTTAACAGAAGTGTTTAATAATACCTAATAACTTTAGACAGAAGTACTTGTATCAAATCATCACATACATACATACGATAGGCAAAAGTTTCGCAATGTTTTCGGAAAATATGATAAAACATTAAAAATTTTACATCACCTGCAATGTACATGTATCCACTTTCAATTTGTCTATAGTAAAATGGTATAAGAAAATCTAGGCTTATATGCACATCTTAATTTTTATGCACAAAATTTGCAAACTGAAAAGAAAATATTAAGTTATTTGTTTTCAGAAAATTATTGAAATGTTTGGAATAATGGTCGTTATTTTGAAATAATGGTCGTAGTTCCCGCTAGACACAAAAAAAAACAAGCATCGCAACAAAATAAGCACGAAAATATAAAAAGCCAGTAAAGCTTCGTCAACCTTGGCATATTGACTTTCAGAAAAATCAACGTTGAAATATGATAACGGACAGCGCTAGAAATGGATGACTCATGCCGTAACATACATCCCTGCAGCGAACATGTTGCCAGTGTCTTTCAGGGATTTCAAACTCGCCGGGCCCATTTCAATATTTTTACTGCGGTAGAGCGTTGTGGGCCATTGCGAAGGGTTCGTTAGAAATACTCCCGAGACAGATAACAGCGGCGCTTTGTACGGAATAGCAGCAACATACGTATGTATACATAAAAGCACAAGCGTGTATGATGTGGTATAATAATAATAAAAAATAGTGTCGGATAAAATCGCGATGGTATTTGGAATTAAATTTAGAAACTATGTACAATCTACTAACAATATCTAAAAATGATTTTGTGTATATTTATTGCGTACATAGATATACAAGATGTTATTGGAATGGCAGCGTGTATTTTCAGGATTACTACACAAGTATCTGCAATAATATATGTAAATATATATGTAAATAATTTACATATCTGTAACTGTATACTTGGACAATACCTCGTATTTTCAGCATTTACTTCTGCTTAAGACATATCTTTCTGCCAAGAGACTTTACCAAAGTCTTTTGTCAAAGTCTTTGGTAAAGTCTCTTTCGTCCGTAAGATGTCACTTATAAATAAGTGCCACCTTATAGGATGAAACTTGCTATATCTGATAGGCGGTTCGGCTTAATGTCATATACAGATACAGATCTATTTATAAAGATTTGTATAATTTGTATACATTGCTTCATTAGCTTAACTGACGACGCCTATAAATGGCAGAAACATATGTCTTAAGCAGAAGTAAATGCTGAAAATACGAGGTATTGTCCAAGTATACAGTTACAGATATGTAAATTATTTACATGTCTGTTTCATAATGATACAAGATAATAACCAAAATTTACCTAAAAATATCATATAGACGTGAAACAATTGATCTTAATTGATCTCCTCAATGCGGGTTTGTGTGTACAGATACAGATACGTTTTATACATAGTTGTATTAATATGCATACTTTTGATATGTTTCACATCGATATGCTACTTCTTAGTACACTGAGTCACCTGGCTACGAGTTAATGGACTACACTATTACACGTGTTTTTTTTGTCCTTTGTAATGGCATAGCCATTCGAGAGGAAACGCTTTTACCGGCGAGTCTCTGTTATCCGTCAAATGTCACGAGATATCTTTTGTCAGTTGACAGGATACGTTTATTTAGTACTAACGAAAGCGAACCATAAGACGTCACTGCGCAAACCCACGCTGATGAGATCAATTAAGATCGAAACGCCTGTGGCTACGGTTGAAGTAACTACTTGTTAAATACGTGGTATATGTCCATGTGTACAGATACAGATAAGCTTTATATATTTTTGTATTAAACAAAATTTGTTCATGATCAAAAAATCAATTAGGAAGATAACTGTTTTACGTCCTTGGGTTTAATTTTTATTCAACTGCTATAGCTGAATTTATTTTGTTTATATCCTGTTATAGAACTTACTTTAATATTAGATAGATAGAATTTTATAGTACAGTAGACTCGCGATTATCCGAGTCCCGGTCAACTGAGCCTCCAAGTTAACGGAGCTAGTCGTTTATTAATGGCCCACCCCTATTGGTTCGCTCGCAACTCATCACATTGGGCGCGTTCATTAGACTCGTAGCGGTTTCCTTTCCATCGATAATAGTTGAGTCTGATGAACGCACCTATTGTCACAGCTACCAGTTGCTACCTGCAATGCTTCTGGTTCTTTGAAATTAAAGCCTCTGCTTATTGGAAAGTCTAAAAATCCAAGAGTCTTTAAAAATTTCAAAGTCAACAGTCTGCCAACAATGTACCGCAACCAAAGAAGTGCATGGATTGACATTACGATTTGTAGTGAATGATTTTATGAAGAATTTGGTCCTATAACTGAAACATTTTTGAAAAATCGTAAGTTCCCCAGAAAAGATATTTTATTATTGGATAATGCACCATCTCACTTAGATGCCAAAAAACTGCGCAATGGTGATATTAAAGCTATATTTCTACCCTCTAATGTGACGTCACTTATATAACCTCTAGACAAAGGGGTTCTAGAAAGTACGAAGAGAAATTACTGGTGAAAGCTTCTCCAGATGTTGATTGCAAAATTATAGAAAGAAATGACTGTTAAGGAAACCTTAAAGTAAGTCACATTAAAAGATGTAGCTTACTGGATTGCTTCAGCGTGGAATGAGGTAAAAACTGCCACCATTCAAAAGCTATGGAAAAATTTATTTGGCTTAAGCACACCCCCCAAAAGAGTGATAGAACAGGAGAATGTGAGCAAATTAGTTCAACTAGCCAATGAAACTACCCATTGAAAATCAAATCAATAGCGAAGACATTATGATTGGTGCAATGAAGATGCTCAGATGGAGATTAGGGATGGGGAAATGATCGATATGCTGGACAGTGAAGAACACGAAGATACGGACTAGATAACTACAAAAATATCACATTCCAATGGGCTGAAATCGATCGGCGCTGCTCTTGCGCGTAACATCGCTTCATCTAAGAGAGGATAGAAAAACAATCAAAGACTTTTTTAAGAAATAATCTCATGTTTCTACTTGCTTTCAGGTCTGTAACTATGTTTATTTTACGTTTTTCCTTATAATAAATAAATTTTGTACATTTCTCAGGAGTTTTTACATTATTTTTACCACAATAGCACTTAACCTCCGTATTATTTGAGTTTTACCGTATCCGAGGTGGTCTCGGTGGCAATTACCTCGGATAATCGCGAGTCTACTGTATTACGATTCAAGATTACATAATAATCGTTCTGTAACGGTCAATTCCGAGGGATACATAAACATGTTACAAACGTTTCTCATGACAGAACTGATTAGACGGAGATTACTAAGTAATGCCCTGCTATTCCACAAGATGGAGCAACAGCTCACATAGCCAGAAACTCCATGAGGATTCTGCGAGATTTTTTTAACGGCCGTATAATTTCGCGATTTGGAAATTTGCCTTGGCCACCTAGGTCCCCCAACTTAACGGCACCCGATTTTTTTCTATGGGGGTATTTTAAGAAAAAGGTCTATGTAAGTCGTCCTGCAACAATTGAGAATTTATAAATCCAAGAGTATTGTTTGTACATTATTGCATTAACAGATTTTTTTATTCTACTTGGAAGGATTTTATTCGAAATATAAAATGGGTAGTCTAATATAGGGAATCCTGTATAAACGAAACTTAAATTAAATTTTAAAACTCTGTTAAAAATTTAAATGTACACTAATCGAATCTGTACCACGTACATTAACTATTGCCCGAAGCACTTTCTTTTTAAATGTCTGAATTATTTCTAAATTTAAATTATTGGCTGTCCCAATGTAGTAATGTTTTTACCTCCTATTGTAACTACTCTCATTCAGCCCATGGATCAGCATGTGTCCAAAAATTAAAAAATACTTACAGGCATTTGCTGTTAGAGTATATTTTAAATGAAGTTGATAAGAGTGGTAGTCTTATTGGTGGTTTAAAAGAGATAAATATAAAAAATATTGTATATTGTTTAGCTTCAGCCGGGAAATATCATCTTGAAAATATTGGTCAAAATTCATTCAGCAAGAGGAGGGATATCTCACAGATACGGGGACCGAAAATAATGAAAGCTTACATCGCAAAAATATCGGGACGTAGAAGTGTTACTGATAACGATAATCATAAAAAATTAGAAGCTACTGACAATATTGCAATAGAAATACCACATTCAAAAGGAACAGAAGCGCTAGAGGCGGAGTTGATTCATCTGAAGCTACGAAAGTCCTTCCTCGACAGCCGTTTCGGATTCAAACTCTAGACTTCAGCGTGATGATCCAATAACTTACCTTACCGAGCAATCAGTTGGCTTTAAAGGTGTGAAAAGAATAGCCAAAAACAAGAGACACATGTGCACACAATTGACATAAATGCCGAAAAGATACCTTGAGAAAAATAAATTCTTTCCTTCCGATATTTTGTATCCAATTACCATCTATCGATGAGTAAAATACATACAGATCATATATCATGTGATAAAGAATTAAAAGATGAAACTTGCTAAGATTTAATATTTTTAACAATTAAATATTAAAATAATCATGTAGCAATCTATTATACTCAAATTCTATATACTTTCGTGTTATATATATATATATATATATATATATATATATATATATATAAGCATATTGCGCTAATACAATAATATTTTTCCTAAAACCTGTTGATGATCAAGTTAAAGTAATAAAGTTGGAATGAGAATTTATCGAAATGCAAATGCATTAGATGTTAGAACGAACGCTTTATAAAGACATAATATAAAAATATAAAATTTCTGAATATTAAGAACTCGTGGACAAAAAATTCCGGACACTGAAGTAAATGTCTCGTCATCATAATTAAATTTTTTTTTTATAAGACACGAAATATTATCTATGAAATAATAATTGGGAATTAAAGAAGACACAAAACATTTAATTTATCGAAACAACTAAAAAAACAAAAAAAAGGACGAACCCAACCCGAAAAACCTTGCTGTGCTCTTTATTCAGTTTTTGTTGTGTCTAAAGGTTATTTGAACTGTCAGTACTGACATTTATTGGTTAATAAAATACAAGCAGTAAATGTAACCCGAGCAGTAAATTTGAACTAACATTGATACATCGCAGTAATTGATACATCGCTGCTATCTTGAATATTCCCAGGAGTACCGCCCAAGGCGTAATACAGTGACATCATCAAACTGGGGAATACACAAAAAGGCCACAATCAGGGAGACCTCGCACCACAAACCGGCGAGAAACTCGATGGTGTTATCTACACTACGCGGTCGTGGTTTACCATCAACAATTGTGTCGCGTCAAGTCGAAGACGTTTACGGTACTGCAGTTTCTGCACGATCCGTTCGCTTAAGATTGAAGGAATACGGACTGATGTCAAGGAAACCTGCTGCTTTTTCACTTTTGCTCCCATCGTGTTCAGTGACTACGATTTGCCTGCAAACATAGACATTGGACAATGGATCAATGGAATTGTTCACGGATAAGCTCGTTTTTGTTTGCGTTCACCAGATGGACGAGAATGTATGTGGAGCAGGTCTGGCGAATGATTTTCAGTGTAAGAATGGCATTTGGGGGAGGTGGCATAATGGTTTAGGCTGGCATTTCACAGTACGCGAAAACTGAGTTTGTTCTCATTGAAAATGGTACCATGACCAGTATTAGCTACATCAATGAGTAGCTGATCATGTCGTATCATTTGCTCCATTCGTAGGTGAGAATTTTACTCTAATGCATGATAATGCAGACCGCAGGGGCGGTTGAGCAATATTTGGATGCGGTTAACTTTCGCCGCTTGCAATAGCCAGCTCTAAGCCCGACCTTGAATCTTATCAAAAATCTCTGAGATTCATTAAGGTTCGGCACCGACAACCCATACCGGTAACCATTCGGGATCTTCAAATAGTTCTTCGCAAGGAATGGGAAAACATTACATAAGAAGAGATCGCTAACTGCATTAAAAGTTTAACACACCGTATCGCAGAAGTCATTAGAGTTTGTGGAGGTGTACGCAGTATTAATCACTTAAATTGTGTGAAAACGTAAATGTGAAACCTAGCCGATAACACCAATGAATTTGTCACATTTTTTGCACAATTTACTGTTTCGTAACTTTTTCTTATTGAATAAAATATTAAGTACCTTATTTGAAAAAATAAAAAAGAATATTTTTTTCTTGTACTAACAGACATTTACTTCGGCGTCCAGAATTTTTTTATACTAGTGTATAAAAAATATTAATATTTAGTATATAAATACCAGAAGTCCAAAATCTAATAGAGAAACACATTGGAAAACCAGCAAATATCGAAATAAAATATATGTAAATGAATCATAAAATAATATAAATGATCATTTATATTGTATCACATATAATAATTATTTTGTGCAAGGTTCAAATTTATATGGTAAATGTATTTTACTATTTATAAATATTTCAAATAAATTGAACTTTTTTAATACGGAATGCGTTACGCCACTGGAAGCCAATGTTAAAAAAGGAAAAAAGATACGGGAGTATAGTCAGTGTACAACTACGTTCTGTCCGTGATATCGGATTACGAGTCCCGCACGTAATGGAGCATGTCAACCGAAGCGGGCTGGTGGCCGCAGCCCCATCTATCTAAATGGCTCTCGTCGCACATATCGGTGTGCTTTTGGCGTTTGTTTGTTTGCTGATACAGTGATCGGCAACATTGGACCGACCAACATTTTGCGTCGGTTAAGGGCACACACTACTAACTTCTAAATATAAATTAAAAATTATTAGTAAACATGTAATATATAATTACTTGATAAAACGATTTTATTGAAGTACATATACATATTTGAAATTAGAGCAGCAACAGTTAAAATATGACAATATTAACGTTATTATACATATTTATATAACGTTAATGTTTAAAATTAAAAGCAAATCCTATTATATGTACATAAAACATACATAAGTACACTCTTGAAATACTGGGTGTAAATGAAATATGTCGACATACTTTAATATATAATAGCTGCAATAATATTAAGCATAAAATGCTAATGCACGAAAACACTATCTCGAACGAGATCAAAGAAAAAAAGAATTAATAAATGCGCGTGGCTCGGGCTGACCCTGGTAAATTTAGTATTCCTTTATAACTACAGCGCTACCCCTACTGAAGCGTAATGGTGGGAGTTGTAGATGCGATGATGCATACTGTAAGTCAGAAGTCAGTCTGTTATCAACTTCCGTGAAGTATGACTTATTAAAATCACGAAATATCGTCTTACTATACGGCGAAACAGGTGGAAATGTTAGAGCTACTAGACGTATTTATAAAGGGCGGTTTCCGAAACGAAGATGTCCATAAAATGATTTAATTTTACTAACCATGTATAGATTGAGAGATAGCGTTACATTGCATCCAAGTTATGAAGGCAGTGGCCGTCAAAGATTATCTTCGGTAACGTATTTTTCAAGCTGCGACCCATATCCGTGAAGACCGAGCCGTGTTAAATCGTGTACTTCGAAAGTTTACCGATCGGTTAGACGCTTATATTTACGGAAATGCATTCCATCTATTTCACGCAAATCCGCCCTTTTTATGGCAAAGAAATTGTCATTAAGAAAAGAGGCAAATAGAACACAGAGAAAAAAAATGAACATTTAATTAAAATTACAAATGAAATTTATTATTTTCTGGCGTGAATTTAATATTAAGACAACTAAATTACAAATTCCATATCGCCGTAAGATGATTATACCGTCTAAAATTTTTAAAGAAACTCAATATTTATTTTTTTCGGGATATTACGAAGGTCAGGCCATTGACCTACTTATAGATAACAACAGAACAGCTGATACACTTAGGAAATTAATGACTACATGTTTATAAACTTAGCTACTAATTCTCTAACTTTTATTGAAATAACAATGCATGATATTCAAAAATTATTGCTGATACACGTGATATACATGTAGTTTATGTCTTTTGTCATGCTGATTCTGAATCTTATTTAAAATTTGCTAAGTCAGTATTCTGAGATATTTTCTTAAATAGTTTTTTCAAAAAACGCATTTTTAAAAAATTTCAAAGTTACTTTTATATAAGAAAGATACTACTAAAAATATTGTTCTGTCGGATATTGAGTGGACATGTCTGAGCGTGTCCGTGAAATGTTTCGTACGCCAGAGCACTTAAACCCTGCCCACTTTTGCTCTGGAACCAATGACATTAGAATCTGGCTATATGGGTATATGAAGACAAACCACTCTTTCGATTCAATGTAAGTCGGTTTGTGATAGCTGAACATTTTTTTTTCATAATGTCGCGTATGTGTATAAATAATCAACACAGTTTCTGTTATGTATGTGGAGAATTTACTACCAATCAGCATAAGCGGAATATTACGATTTAAATAGAAAATTTATATTTCCAATATTTTGACTTAACCATCGAACATCAAGACAAGGGCACGGGTCCCCAGCAATTGCTGCACATGCTATACTGTTAGACTGAGGAGCTGGTCAAACGGTAAGAAATGCACTTGTAAGTTCTATGATTTCGCGTGAGCAAACGGACCATTCGACTTACTGGTACTTCTGCTGCACAAAACTTTCGGGTTTTCCAACAATAATAAGAAAAGAATTAGTTATTCTAGATTGTTCTCTGCTACTCGTCCAGTATCTCACTGTAAAGCCTTGCAAGTACCAAGACCCTTAGATGTTTTCTTAAACCTTATTGAATCAAAAAAGGTTCTACAATAAAATAAAATGGTAGATACAAGAGCAAACAAAAATATAAACGCAAAAAAATATTTTTGCTAAATGCTGATTTTATGACAGTAATTACAAGTATTGATAACAGCAGTAAATCAAAGTACAGATGGTTACTTTGTCATATATATATATATATATATATATATATATATATATATATATATATATATATTATTCAGTTTTGGAAATAACCACAAAAGATATTCCTTCCCTCACTATCCCATCTGCATAACCAAATATATTTAAACTATAAAACGATTTAAATCGTAGATAATAAGGAAAAATAATTTTTAAATAAATAAAAATGGGCAAGTTTTTGAGAAGAAAAAGAGATAATGGCTTATAAAATTAACGAACAATTTTTCAGGAAACAGAAAATATTCCACAGGCAAAGTGGAATAAATATATAATTTGGGAGTAACGATAACATGTCAGGCAGGCGAAGAAAAGCAAATAGATAAAGAGTTGGTCAAAGGAAATAGAGACACAGGAACATAAACAAAAATGATAGTGGCAAAAAATGTATCTAGAGCTTCGAAAATCAGATTTATTAAAGCTTGCCGTTACTTATGCTTGCGAAATACGTATAATGAATGAAAGAGATGCCAACAAACTTATAATATGCGAAATGAAAACTTTAAAGAGAATGTATGGAGGAATTAAAGAAGGCGTAGGATTTGGAAGAAAAACAAGCAAAGAAATAGAAGAGCTGTTTGACAGGTCCAACATTATACAAGTAGTGAGATGGGAAAAAGCCAGATGGTTGGGAAACATAACTAAGATGACTAACGATAAATGGTTCGAAAGAATTTCAATGGGAGGAGAAGAACGCAAAAGAAGAAGAGGACGACCCAGGAAAAGATAGTTGGAGGAAGTGAAGAAAAATGTCAAGGATGTAGCAGTCATGAACTGGCAGGAAAAGGCAAAAGACCGAAGGAAATGGCAAAGGAAAGTGGTAGAACTCAAAGCCAAGGGTGTAGTGCTGTTTTAATTTAATTTAATAATCCCCGTATCAACTATTGTCTATAACTAGAATTCTTACATTAAGACCCTTTTCCGTAATCACCAGTCCAAAATAGTTTTTACGTCTGCTATTCCAGGCAGCAGATTTCTATCCAAATTAAAGAGTACGATACCTTCGCTTTTACAAAATCATATAGTTTATGCAGTCAAATGCAATGAATGCTCCAAATATTATATAGATCAAACAGCCCAAACAGATCAAATCAGTACTTTGAAACACAATGTCAATTTTAACAATGTAAATTACTTATTCAGCGAAAATAACTATTACAAAAGCATTACATTAGAAAAATCTCAATACTAAAGAACGTACGTTCACTCATGCTTACAATGGTCTCATTAAATACATTAAAATTAAATTAATTTGATTGTTTTATATTTTCTGGTTTGATTTTGTTTGCCCAGTCCTCGTATTCAATTTTATTTTATTTCAAACCGTTACACTCACAATTATATATATATATATATATATATATATGTTTTCTTTCAGGTTTATATATATATATATATATATATATATATATATATATTTAGTGTTTATAAGAATTTTATTTTTCTTATTTATATTATTGGCCGTGTCTTAATATTAAAAATAATAGACTTTTTATTGGTTTAGCGACCTTTTATTGAATTATGATGTTTTATTCTACGACGTTTCGACTTTTACTATTTTTCAGTCTTTTTCAAGTATCTAGAAACAAGAATTAATACAATGAGAATATGAGAATTGTGTTTGCTTTTGTGAGATTGAATTAACAATTAATTTAACAATTAAACAATTAATTGTTAAATTAATTGTTAATTCAATCTCACAAAAGCAAACACAATTCTCATATTCTCATTGTATTAATTCTTGTTTCTAGATACTTGAAAAAGACTGAAAAATAGTAAAAGTCGAAACGTCGTAGAATAAAACATCATAATTCAATAAAAGGTCGCTAAACCAATAAAAAGTCTATTATTTTTAATATATATATATATATATATATATATAGAAATACATACATATACATATATATATATATACAAGGTGTGTATAAATTGGCGGACCCACTACACGCGGCGATGTTCTTCGTTAAATTCGGAGTCCAAAGTCCTAATACGAAAATGTTGTACCATGCTCCATATCTTTGCACGAGGTTCCTAAAGTTCGGACTTTCAGTCTTGAAATAAGCATTATTACTCGATATTTGTTGACAAAAAGAGCTACAATTTAGACGAAAGAAGAATTGTTGTTATTATCCTTTCGTTAAAGTTTTCTTTTAGATTTTAAAGTTTGTTTTTAATATTTGTTTATTAACTTATTTTGACGAAAAACACATCTGACAACGTTGTAAAGCAATAAGTATGCAGCCTAATGTTGTTCTAGTCAAATACATTACTACTGTCAAATTTTGACACTTATGTAATCTAGCCTGATACATCGTTTTAGGATTAGGACTTTTAACTCAGAATTTGACCAAGAATGTCGCCACATGTAGTGGGTCCGCCAATTTATACACACCTTGTATATATATATATATATATATATATATATATATATATATAAATTTGCCACATCTGCTTCTTATATCTCTCTTATCGCTTCACGAGTCTTTCTTCGGAGTTACGCAATTTCGTTCTTGGTTTCAGTATCCACTGACATCCAAACCATTACGTTTTAAACTTTATTTCCTAATATTTTTAATTCTTATTAATATGTTGTGCACTTTTCGCAATAGTTGGTCTTTCAAATGTAAATATAGTTAAGATATGATTTTTAATTGATATCTTCATTCAATAAAATCGCTCAAGAATTGTTATTTTGCTAATGTAAATACATTTTTATATTTTACTTTGTATGGCTAATTTGTAAATACTCTATTAGGTCTGATGAAGAAACAAATACAGTTTATACAGTATATATATATATATATATATATATATATATATATATATATATATATATATATATATATATATATATTTAGTGTTTATAAGAATTTTATTTTTCTTATTTATTTTATTGGCCGTGTCTTAATATTAAAAATAATAGACTTTTTATTGGTTTAGCGACCTTTTATTGAATTATGATGTTTTATTCTACGACGTTTCGACTTTTATTATTTTTCAGTCTTTTTCAAGTATCTAGAAACAAGAATTAATACAATGAGAACATGAGAATTGTGTTTGCTTTTGTGAGATTGAATTAACAATTAAATTAACAATTAAAATTAAAATTAGATTAAAGACTGAATTACCAATTAGATTAACAATTAAAGTTAAAATTTAAAATTAGATTAATAATGAGTAAGGACAATTAAAGTGATTACATCTGTATAAATGAATAGAAAAATTTGAATTAAACTACAATACAGTAAGGTAAATAGAAACAAGAATTACTACACTGAAAACGTGAGGGTTGTGTTTGCTTTTGTGAGACTGAATTAACAATTACATTGACAATTAGAATTAAAATTAGATTAAAGACTGAAATACCGATTAAATTAACAATTAAAGTTAAAATTTAAAATTAGGTTAATAATGAGTAAGGATAAATTACAGTGGTTAAATCTGTATAAATGAATGAGATGTTAAACTTTTGATGTTAAACTACATTACATGAACAATGAATGACAAAACTCACCGTTTCTTTTGGTTTTCAAAATCACGCATTCTGTGTAACATGTGTATCGGGTACCCGAGACCTTTTTTTGTAACGAACCGATCGCACTGGTTGGAATATTGTAAGTGTTTGTGGCTTTGTTAAGAGAGGTTAATTTTTGTTCTGTTTTTGGAATTTAGCAAATTGATCAGGACCGTGTTTAGGGGTATGTAGTAAAAGTATTTACAAATGGGAACTGATAAAAAGTTTTTTTTGTTTTTTTGGTTTGTGTTTGTGTGTGCGGGGGGGGGGGGTTGATTTTATCTATTGTTTAATCAGTGGGTAATAGAGTTTAGACAGTCCATCAATTTCGTTCCTGTCGTTTATTGTTCTGCTGTTTTTGAAAATGTGGATCATTTCTAAGACCTCCCTAGCTTTTGTATTCTTTTTCTGTGTTATTACTTTGGTGTTATCAAAATCAAAATTATGTTTTAGTGTCAATTGGTGTTTTTTTAAAGCAGTTTGATTTTTTGCGTATTTGTGACCTTTCAATCTTTCTTGTAGTAACTGTTTTGTTTGGCCTATGTATACCATGTCACAGTCTTTGCAGGGTATGTTGTATATTGTGTGTGATTGTTTTAGTGTAGGTGTTGAGTCTTTTAGTTTGGTGTGTAGGAATTTTAGGTTTTTACCGCTTTGGTGTGCTATTTTATAGTTAAATGGTTTAAATATATTGTCTAGTTTTTCATCATTATGCAATCGTCGACATCAAAAGATATGTCGACGATTGCATAATGATGCTACCAGAAAATGAAATAAACAATGTACAAAATAGTTTCAACAATTTCCATCCAAATTTAAACTTTACCATTGAAATAGAAAAAAACAACTCCATAAACTACTTAGACCTAACACTGATAAAAACAAAAAACAAAATACAAACAAAATGGTACACCAAACCAACCACATTCGGCAGATATGTAAACTTTTTTTCAAACCAACCCCTAGCCCACAAAAAAAATGTAGTAACAGCGTTAGTAGACAGAGCCTTAAATCTCACTAATCCAATTTTCAGACCAACAGTACTAAATAAAGTAAAAACAATACTAACAGAAAACAATTATCCACCACAATTTATACAAAAAATTATAAAACTAAGACTTAATAAAATTTATAACACAACAAACGACCACAACAAAACCATAAAAAACAATGAATTAACATATATCCCCACACCCTATATAACGGGATTATCCGAAAAACTAGACAATATATTTAAACCATTTAACTATAAAATAGCACACCAAAGCGGTAAAAACCTAAAATTCCTACACACCAAACTAAAAGACTCAACACCTACACTAAAACAATCACACACAATATACAACATACCCTGCAAAGACTGTGACAAGGTATACATAGGCCAAACAAAACAGTTACTACAAGAAAGATTGAAAGGTCACAAATACGCAAAAAATCAAACTGCTTTAAAAAAACACCAATTGACACTAAAACATAATTTTGATTTTGATAACACCAAAGTAATAACACAGAAAAAGAATACAAAAGCTAGGGAGGTCTTAGAAATGATCCACATTTTCAAAAACAGCAGAACAATAAACGACAGGAACGAAATTGATGGACTGTCTAACCTCTATTACCCACTGATTAAACAATAGATAAAATCAACCCCCCCCCCCGCACACACAAACACAAACCAAAAAACAAAAAAAACTTTTTATCAGTTCCCATTTGTAAATACTTTTACTACATACCCCTAAACACGGTCCTGATCAATTTGCTAAATTCCAAAAACAGAACAAAAATTAACCTCTCTTAACAAAGCCACAAACACTTACAATATTCCAACCAGTGCGATCGGTTCGTTACAAAAAAAGGTCTCGGGTACCCGATACACATGTTACACAGAATGCGTGATTTTGAAAACCAAAAGAAACGGTGAGTTTTGTCATTCATTGTTCATGTAATGTAGTTTAACATCAAAAGTTTAACATCTCATTCATTTATACAGATTTAACCACTGTAATTTATCCTTACTCATTATTAACCTAATTTTAAATTTTAACTTTAATTGTTAATTTAATCGGTATTTCAGTCTTTAATCTAATTTTAATTCTAATTGTCAATGTAATTGTTAATTCAGTCTCACAAAAGCAAACACAACCCTCACGTTTTCAGTGTAGTAATTCTTGTTTCTATTTACCTTACTGTATTGTAGTTTAATTCAAATTTTTCTATTCATTTATACAGATGTAATCACTTTAATTGTC
The DNA here is from genome assembly GCA_935421215.2 of Melolontha melolontha. Lineage (NCBI taxonomy): Eukaryota > Metazoa > Arthropoda > Insecta > Coleoptera > Scarabaeidae > Melolontha > Melolontha melolontha. Next base: position 127,350,910 of record OW285236.1, read on the forward strand.
CTTACTCATTATTAATCTAATTTTAAATTTTAACTTTAATTGTTAATCTAATTGGTAATTCAGTCTTTAATCTAATTTTAATTTTAATTGTTAATTTAATTGTTAATTCAATCTCACAAAAGCAAACACAATTCTCATGTTCTCATTGTATTAATTCTTGTTTCTAGATACTTGAAAAAGACTGAAAAATAATAAAAGTCGAAACGTCGTAGAATAAAACATCATAATTCAATAAAAGGTCGCTAAACCAATAAAAAGTCTATTATTTTTAATATATATATATATATATATATATATATCAATCGCTAATTATTATAATTATTTCTAGCTTTGTATTTTAACTGTCTTTCTTCTGTGTTCCCCATTCCCAAGCATTTTTTTCCTGTGAAAATCATACGTCGTCTTCTCAGAGGAACTCTCCCGTTTTCCCCTTTTCCATCCTTTGTCGATTTTCTTTTTTCATCGGCGATGTCCCGAAGCTCTCGAGAATTTTTCCAATATGTACATACAGGAACCCGCATTACACACACAGATATACAGCACTCATACAGCTACACGTACACTCACACACAAACACATTCACATCGTAAACCCGACCGTTCTTCCTATCGGATAAAAGGGTCTCCACTCAATCTCATGCTCGAATTTCCGTAGCGGTTTGTTGCCGTCCTTTTCTCTGTCTGGAATAGAATGTCGAGCAAGAGTGAGCGCGACATATTATTTTTATTCCACTATATCACAATCATACGTGCGCCCGTGTTTCTGCTCCCAACAGCGCTCTGCGTGCCAACAAGTTCCGCTCGCCGCAGGATAACGAAGCGGGTGCGACGCAATGGCGGTGGTTCTCTGTCGGATTGGGTTGGGTTAGGTTGGTGGCGGTAATGGCGTAAGCGGCATGGAATATAGTGCGAGGGAAAAACGGGTATCCAACCGTTCGTTCGTTCGTTCATTCGTTCAGTTAACAGCGCAAAAAGGACGATTATTTTCAGGGCCGTAATAGAAAAAATTCTAAAAGATAGGAACATGTTTCTCAAATAAACGAATGTAAAGTTGAAAATATATTTAATATTTATAAAAAATATATATTCTAAAACGTAGTTTTATTTAAAAATATATTATTCTATATTTGCAGAATTACACCTAAAATTCACGATCTATAATCAATTTGAAAGAAGTTTTTGTCGTATCTTTGATATTACAGATATATTAAGAAACGCACAAACACATTGTTTCTAGAATTCACTTGTTTGCATTGAAGCTAAATAAGTCTCAAAAATACAATAGATATAAAACTTAAGCAAATGAAGAGAAACTGTGGATTGTAAATTATCAAAAGAAATCAAACAAAATTATTAAATAACTAATTGCATAAACAAACAAACAGATGTCAATGTAAAAATACTGAAAACGAAATATGCTGAAAATATATGGGTTGCGGAAAGATGTAATTATCAATGAAAAAATGTGAAAAACACTTCTTCAGAGAATAAAACGAATAAAAATATAATAAAAAAAGAATAAAAATATTGTTCTCATTCTATAAGAATATAAAAACACACCCCATTCAGAAGGCGAAACACCCTACAAGATCACAAAATACTGTAGCCTAGAGTTAATCCCTGCACAGTATAGTCACAACAGCGCTTGTATTGGGACATGTTATCAAATACTGCGGATAAGATAGATTTAGGTGAACATTTTTTTCGAAAACCGCATACAGCGTTCAAAGTATCCTGAATAGTCACTTTAAGAAACTTCGTCTTGTGATTCCGCTCTAACATGTGACTATACAATGAAGGTCAGAAAAGTGTTTGTGATCACTTTTCTGTCTGGTGTCGAAGTTTATATATTTTGTATTGTCGAAGCTCAATCACAATTGATTATTGTGGAAGCTTATACAACTTCACTTTAAATTAAAAAAGTAAAATTGTTTTCTCACCATATATATAAAATTAATTATTACTTGGAATTCGGCTTAATAACTATTCATTTAATAAAAAAGCTCATTTTAACGTTTCGACTTTTATTTTGTCTTCATAAGAATAAATTTGATTATAATACTTAATTATTGTCTGAAAAAATGGTTTTATTTTATTTAATATGTTTTTCTGTATTGAGGGCTAGTTAATTACCAACAATATAGAGTTAATAAACCAGCAAACACAACGAAAAAATATCTATCAACACTGTATGTTCCGCAACTATTTGAAAAATTATATAAATTTTTTATAGAAAAAGTATGATATCCACAATGCTCACAAACATTATAATAATTTGTTTAACTAGAACAAAATCAAAATCAGCCATTCCACGGGAAAACACTCACATGTAGTTTATAGCATGTAATTATTGTAGTCGTGTTTATATAGGTCAAACAGAACAAGATTTAAAAGAAAAAAGTCAACGGTCACAAATATTCAAAAAACATTACAGCTTTAAAAAAATGTGAAACTAAAAATAACCACACTTTCAATTACAAAGAAGTTAAAATACTATAAACCGAAACAAATTACAAAGCGAGATCTGTATTAGAGTTAATTCACAATAAAAAACATGAAGAAATCGCCGTTAATGACCGCCATGAAATTTCAAATCTGTCAAAATTATATCTATCAGAATAATTGAAACATACATGAGTAGGTAAACCCCACCAGTTTTGTATAATACAAAGGTATTTTTAATAATATAAAATATTATTCAAAATCTGGTGTGAAGAACACAAATGCAGGTTCACTATTAATATTTTTTGTGAACGTGTCCGAATATATCCTATCCCCAGAGACGTAGATACTTATTTCACCTTTCTACAGGCTCATCGGTACGCCCCTGCTGGAGAAAGAATATTCCCAGACACTTTCACAAAAAAGAACCACATCGCCCTATCACCGTAATTATCCAGACCAGGCGCAGAAGTAAATTCGGCGCTGCCTGTTGTCAGACAGCCGAAGTAACTCGCATACCGTCCACATAATTAATGTGAAGTAACGACGCCCTTCCAAAGGTGGCACAGCCAATCTCTCTAGAAAACTGCATTTTTTTTTTGTGTCTTCACTCATACTACGGCTTAACCGCATGTGTAATGATAATAATAATATTGAATAATTGAAACATACATGAGTAGGTAAACCCCACCAGTTTTGTATAATACAAAGGTATTTTTAATAATATAAAATATTATTAAAAATCTGGTGTGAAGAACACAAATGCAGGTTCACTATTAATATTTTTTGTGAACGTGTCCGAATATATCCTATCCCCAGAGACGTAGATACGTATTTCACCATACTACAGGCTCATCGGTACGCCCCTGCTGGAGAAGGGATATTCCCAGACACTTTCACAAAAAAGAACCACATCGCCCTATCACCGTAATTATCCAGACCGGGCGCAGAAGTAAATTCGGCGCTGCCTGTTGTCAGACAGCTGAAGTAACTCGCATACCGTCCACATAATTAATGTGACGTAACGACGCCCTTCCAAAGGTGGCACAGCCAATCTCTCTAGAAAACTCACATTAATTATGTGGACCGTATGCGAGTTACTTCGGCTGTCTGACAACAGGCAGCGCCGAATTTACTTCTGCGCCCGGTCTGGATAATTACGGTGATAGGGCGATGTGGTTCTTTTTTGTGAAAGTGTCTGGGAATATCCTTTTTTCCAGCAGGGGCGTACCGATGAGCCTGTAGAAAGGTGAAATACGTATCTACGTCTCTGGGGATAGGATATATTCGGACACGTTCACAAAAAATATTAATAGTGAACCTGCATTTGTGTTCTTCACACCAGATTTTTAATAATATTTTATATTATTAAAAATAAAATTATATATCTCATTAATTTAAAATATCCTTAATATAAATAAGGTAAAAATTTAAATCCAATAGCACTTAAATCTTTTAAAACTCACGCACACCAAGCCGAAACTATCAAATTACAGGTAAGGGCAAAACACAAAAATTTAAAATATATACATACTTTAGGCCTACTAAAATTCAGTCTACATATGTTGAATGTACAATGTGCCAATTTTATACTGTTAGTAAAATAGTTCAAACTGTTGAAAAATGTAAAAAATAAGAATACAAATTGTAAGTATCATAAATATATATAAATTTATATTTTACGAAAAATATTAGTTATTATATTATTATTATTATATATATATATATATATATATATATATATAATATTTTCGTGACCTTGGTGTGATATGGTAAACTTAATAAGTCGGCGATTAAAGGTCTGGTTTATTACTTCAAAGTATATATATTTAAAAAACCCTACATGTTTCGGCAATGATGCCTTTGTCAAAGAAATAAAAAATATTTTTTATTTCCTTGACAAAGGCATCATTGCCAAAACATGTAGGGTTGTTTTAAATATATATACTTTGAAGTAATAAACCAGACCTTTAATCGCCGACTTATTAAGTTTACCATATATATATATTTATATATATATATATATATATATATATATACGAGGGTATATCAGATATAAACGAGACTGATTTTTTTAAACTATTCATGCTTTATTGAACAAGGTTAATACAAATGTAGTATTTTTCTACATAATCTCCCGCCCGCGCAATACATTTTTCCCAACGGATTGGAAGCTTTTTAATCCCGTTATCGTAAAAACTTTTAGGCCGGTCACACAGCCACTGGAGCACAAATGTCTCTACCGCTTGGTCGCTATCGAAACGCTGGCCTCCAAGAGCTTCTTTTAGAGGTCCAAACAAATGGTAGTCACAGGGCGACAAGTCTGGACTGTAAGCAGGATGTTCCAAGATTTCCCAGCCGAATTGTTCCACTTTTTGCCTCGTAATGTTTGCCGAATGTGGTCTGGCGTTGTCGTGAAGGAGAATGACATTTTTAACGGATTGCGTCTTTCTTTTTCGTCGTAAAGACAATTTTGTGGCATCCAAAACGTCGCAATAATATTGGGCATTAATTGTGCGGCGATCATGAAGAAAATCGACGTGAAATGCACCTTGTCGATCAAAAAACACAGTTGCCATGATCTTCCCGGCAGACAACCGCGTCTTCGCGGCCTCCAGAAAATTGTTTATGCCATGCAGACACGCGAGGTCGTGGAACTGTGCCGAACTGTGCGTGCAATCTACGTAAAATGTCTGTTGGATTCATCCCCTCATTGGTCAAAAACTTAATAATTATCCGCTGCTCCACGGAAACGCGCACTGCTTGCTCACTCATGGTCACTGCACTACTGAACGGTCTCGACGGAATTTCAGATGTTGCTCTCCCCACCCTAAGTGCTTTGTCTAAATAGCCACCTACTTCGCCGATTCAAAAAACTTTTGTACGAGTCATTAAAAAATCAGTCTCGTTTATATCTGATATACCCTCGTATATATATATATATATATATATATATATATATATATATACGACTATACATTTCAGTATGGAATTGCAGCCGCTCTTTGAGATCGTAAGACCCGTTTTGTGGTGAATGACTCCATTTTTTGTGGTTCTTGCCTTCTTCACCACTATTCGCCATTCTTACCTATTTAACATTAATGCTCTCTCTGCTACGGTCCCCAGGTCTTTGATATCATCCACTACTTGGTCCTCCCATCTAATTTTTGGTCTACCTCTTGTTCGTGCTCCATATGGCTTCCTTCCATCTTTTGATTCGCCTCAACGCTGACCCTTCTTCTCTTCTGCTGGCATGCCCATACCACCTTATTATCATCGATTTAATAACACTTATCTCCAATAACTCCTCCATCTCATGATTCATAAGGCTTCTATAACCAGCTTCTTTGGTCCATAAATTCTTCTGATTATTTTGCTTTAAAATGTTCTTAGAGCTTCTTCATCTTTCTGTGTTAGTCTCATTGTTTCTCCAGCATATGTCACTACCGGTCTAATGGCACTTTTATATATTCTTATTTTTCTGTTAATGCTGATTTCCTTATTTTTCACATATTTCTTGTATCTGTAATATGCTCTGTTCCCTGCTTGAATTCGATGTTTCACCTCGTCTGTTTTCTGATTCTTACTACTTATCATTGAAGCTAGGTACTTAAATATATCCACTTTATCAAAATTGTAATTTCCCATCGCCTCTTCTTTGCTTTCCTCAATGTTTTCTTGTCTTGCGATTCTCATATATGTACTTTGTTTTCACTTGGTTTATCTCAAGTCCTCTCTTCTTTGCCTCCGAGCCGAGTCTCAGCAAGGCTTCTCTTAGACTATTTGGATCTCTTGTTATTAATGCTATATAATCTGCATACGCTATGACTATATTATTATTAGTTTAAATTTACCTTTGCAGGAAAACACCTAGTATTGTAATCAAATTTATTCCAATGAAGACAAAATAAAAGTTGAAACGTTAAAATGAGCATTTTTATTTAATGAATAGTTATCAAGCCGAATTCTAAGAAATAATTAATAATTTATAATTAAGAGAATCTTACCATGAAACCAAATGTAATCCTACAATTAACCCTATCCCACCTCCACGCACAATCGAGTCTGTTTATTTTTCACAGAAATCAAAATCGCCTAAGTTAACTAGGTCAACGCAGATACAGCGAAAGAATTCTCCGAATCGACATCGAAATCCAATGCATCAACGAAGGGACGCGGAGCAGGTAGTCGAGCGACGCCGCCGCTGCATACCTATCTTGACTGCCGTCGATTTGCAAGACCGGGGACAGTCAACAGCAACCGACCGACAACGGACAAAACACGCCATCGAAAATCCAAGAATCGACGCCAAATACCAACAGCAAGATCGCCGCTACATGGTGAATAGTACGCGAACGGGTATTTCAATTAAATGTTAGCAATAATAATTTAATCAAATTAGTTAGATATGTAATGATAGATTAGGGCCCATTCTCCTTTTTTGTTTTCGTTCGATATTACATATTTATACAACATTGTGTCGCGACTAACACCTAGCGACTTACTAATCAGTTCAGTTTTTTTCTTTTGCATTTAATTAATCGAACACTGATTAATTACTCAAGTCAATTAGTTCAAACTGTACCTCTGATTTTTAAGAGCGCAGACTTGCCTAGTACGGGTTTCCAGGTTTCCCCGTACGCCATACGTAACATGGTGTGGGTAAAGTAAGCACAAAATCGGTCCTGGCCGTGTTTTTATTGTCCTTAAAACAACGTAACGACTAATTAAACTTAATAAAAATTTCTTATGCAAGACACTCATAGACAAAAAAATGTCTTTCAAAGGGTGGGCGAATTGTTACGCCTAGCGTACAGAAGTTTAATTCACTTAATTAAATATATATTCGTTTTTAAATATTTCATATTAATTATATTTAAAATTAAGACATTTTTTTTCATTTGTACAAACTTTCATTTTCGTTACAAAGAGAAAGTATTTCTATTTCTTTTGTCACCTTCTTATCTTGACCGACGACCCTTTTTCTACCTGACCGACTCAGAACCCTAACGTTAATGTCGAATTTCTTCTAGATGAATTCATATTTTAAATTGTTTTAATTTAATATTATTTACATCTTCTTTTATATGTCTTGTTTGATATCGTTAGGAAGCTTATGTCACAAGGGTTATTTTAAGATTAATTTCTGACATTGAAATACGACGTCTTCAGGTCGCGCGTTTAATTCACTATAATTCAAGATATCGATCCCTCCCTCTACTTAGGCCATAAAGCCCTTTTCAAAACTTTACTTTTTTTCCGATACGAACAACGATCAGGTCTTCTCGTTCGAACGTTCGAAAGTGCAACACCACCGCCGTACCGCTCATGTACCGGTGGCATGGCCACGTGCATCTCTTCCGCTTCTAAGGTAATTCTGTATTGTTCTATATATATTATTCTTTTAAGCGAATTCATATTAATTTGAACTAATTAATTTCTTATCCCACCGGCCAACCTCGCTCTGCATATACTTGACCAAGGTATACTTTCGAAGACCACGTGACCATCATCGCCACATAAAGGTAACTGTATTGTTCTATACAGAGATTCTTTTATATTCATCGTAATTAATTAACCCTTAATTTACTACTCCATTTAACGTCCGTTTCAGAGTATTTTTTGTGTTAATTTTAATCTACTTATCCACCACTCCACGTGTACATATTACTTTGTTTTAATTGCTTTTAAATATACGAGTTCAAATCTTTATTATGTAAATATAAATACAATATTTAAGGACGCCGCTGTGTTTTATTTAGTAACTAAGTTGTTGTATATTTATTTTAATTAACCAATACCACGCACGTCCTGGACCTTTGAAGGAACTTCACCAGCATCCGTAATTATTTTATTATCTATCAAATAATTTTATTATTATAAATAGCCCCCCCCCCCCCCCCCCCCCCATCCATTTGTAATAGTCTTAAAATAGGAAAAACTCAAGCAAGTGAAATCATTCCGTAAAAGCATAGACTAACTACAAAGGGGTGTCAAAAATCAATGTTAATCAAAAAAGAAGTTTCTTGAAAAAAGAAGGACTGCAAATTGATAACAATTGTTACGAATGAATTGAGAAAGCTCAAAACAAAAACATTCCATTATCAGGGCCGATAGTGGTTCGAAAAATTCCAGTTGCGTCATAACATCAGTTTATCGATTTTCGGAAAAGCCGCTAATGTCAACCCTGAAGACGTGACACAATCCTTCGAAAAAATTCCATCATTAGTCGAAGTCTATAGCGAAAAAGACATTTCCAACACGTACGTAACCAGACTTTTTTTCGTTGATTACCGAATAAGACTTTTGCGCTAAAAGGTGAAAAACGTGTAAACGGAAAGATGTCAAAAGCGTTTAATACTTTTACATTGTGTAAGCATGGCCAATGAAAAAGAGCAATTGCTTGTTATCGGAAAAGCAGCACGTCTTTGTGCTTAAAAAAATAGTATGGCGCGTTTGCCAGTAAAATGGAAATCAAATCGGAAAGCTTGGATGACATGTGATATTATGACAGAATAGCTTCTTCAATTGCATAGGAAAATAGGTGCCCAAAAAAGAAAAAATTCTGCTTATCATGGATATCGCAGCTTCTCATCCACGGCAGCCCCCTCTGCATAATATAAAAATCATATTTTTTCCTCCAAATACAACCTCTTGATCAAAAAAACATACCAAATTTTAAAATTTTATACAGATCTCTTATTTTAAAACGTATTTTAGCCAAAATGGACAGTGTTACGTCTGCAAATGAATTGGTAACAAAAATAGATATGTTAGATTCAACTTATATGATCACAGCTGCATGGCAGACAGTCACCTTCGAAACAATTGTTCTAAAAAAGCGGGATTTTGTTAAGAAGATCCAAATCCTACAGTAAAAGAAAGTTTTGATGCCGAAGATAATTTATCGCTCTCTGTGCTCAAAGAATATTTAATAAGTATGAAAAGAATTCATGATCAGATTGATGACCCTCTGGAAAACATGAATATTGACGACAATTTAGTTTTAGAAGATAAAATTATCGAATCTTCGGCAGCAATTATTGGAGACGATCCAATGAAATTAGAGTCTAATATGAAGAAGAAAATGAGTATCAAGCTTAGCTATAAACTCTTATAAAGAGGGTTTTAAAAATGTGAAAGAAAGTTATTTTCTATTAACAATAATTTAAAAGCGTTAGATATAATTGGCAATTTAGAAATGCATTTTGAGAATTGTATAACGCAAAACGCTGTCTTACGACAAAGTTCTATGTTAGAATATGTATCATTATAAATATGCAGAAGCTTTGTTAAATGACTCCATGTTAAGCAGTAAAAATTGTTACCGTTAAAATTTGTGGTTTTTATTAATAAATAACCTTCTTAAAAACATTTCTGTAATACTAATATATTTTTCTGTTCACCGGACACCTCTCTGAAGCTAACAAAATTTTGTGAATCATTGGTGTCCGCTTAACAGAGAGTTTACTGTGTATATAGCAATTTTAAAGTTTATGGAATCTGATTTTTGGAAAAATAAAATTTGCGCAATGTATATGAATAATAGCGATTTTTTTGCAGTCTTTCTCTATCAAGTTCAAATAGTGTTTGCCACAGAAAAGTTGAAAAACATATCATTTAGAAGTATTATTCTCCGATATTAAATGTTAACGTGCAAATATAATTAAAACACCAGTCTAAGAACACAAAACAAGAGCGAGAAATAATGAATATTCATACATTAACGTAGAAATACTAAAAGCTTAGGTGCCAGATTACGAATAACATTAGCTTTTTTTGTAAAAAATTGTTTGCAAAATTAACTAATGTTCAACACTTCTTCTTACACATTAATACGTGTATGTATTTTATACGTTTTTGAATCCTGATTCTGAATTTAGTTTGAAAGTATCTTGAGATATTAGCTTAAATAGTTTTCCCTGAGAATATGTTTAACTATATATTTTAAATAATATTTTATTTTAACAACTTAAATATAAAATATTGCAAGAAATATCATATTGCCTAATATGTTAAGCAGTACAATAGTTATAATAACTTTAAATATATATATATTTGCCCGTCATATCTATTCAGTTACGCCTCCGTTTACTTCACAACAAATTAAATTGAAAAATTTATAGTTGTTATTTTGTTATATAAGAAGCTGCCTACTTGTTATTGAAGTCAAATTAAATCAATTTATGATAGTCGAATGTGAGTTTATATCAGTAATGTGTGCATGTGTGAATGATTCAAATAGCATTTATGTGTGCGGAGAATTAACTGTTCGTTCAACAGCATAAACAAAATATTACATTTTTCATAGATAAAGAATATTACTGCTATTATGGTTTAAAAATTAGAAACTAGGATGGGCTCCTCGTACTTGATGAAATTTACCATAATGTAATTTAATTTTTTTAAATAACCATTTATTTTAGTATTCCAGAATTGTAACAGAATACTTTCTTATCATTACTTACACGTATGTGTAAAGCTAAAAAAAGAGAAGTCAATGCATTGGTGGCATAGTAGGTAACCAGTTACCTACTATGACGCATTTTTCTAAATGTCAACTATTTCTGATTTTTCATTCATACTTAAATCTAAAATTAAATACATTTTATTGAAAAATAGATAATTTATTTAAAACAATTAATTATCCTAACAGGCATATATCTCGTGCGAAGACAATTGTAAATATTTTTAACAAATTCAAAGAAGATGGATAGTATTTCTTTAAGGATGAAATATATCTAAGATAGTAAAATTAGTGTATCAAAAAAGATAGAAAATATGAAGGCGTTGATAACAAACAAGTACAAATAGATTTTACCATTTTATGAGATTGTAGAAGTCCTCACATTACTTCTAATGAATTACCGAACGTAACTCACATATTGGGGGCATTTCAGTAACACGATAAAAACAAATAACAGCTCGTAGTATCTTACGAATAAGTAATTTTATAAAATGGAGAAATGTATCTTAAAAATCAGTAGTGGGAAATTCTTGTAGGTAATAAATATGTTAGTATTTCTTTAATAATCACAATAACTTTTGGACTGTACAATTATCTGACAGTATCACTACTGGAATTAAAGATTGAGGAAGGGACATTGTGTAACAAACTTTGGAATCTGTTAAAGCAAGGCTATTTTCGTATGAAGGATGATCAGTTACTAGAGTAGCAACTGTTTTAGACTCTCGATTTGAAAGAGAAGGTTTTCGTTGTACTGAAAATCCTATTGAAGCTACTACTTCTTAGAACAAGGCATGTTTAATATTATGAAGAAAATATAGCCTGAAAATAAAGAACAAATGACTGTAATCGAAACATGCCTGTAATTATTTTGGCAGGTAAGTTTAAAAAAAGAGTACCTAATTGAATGTTTTATTGGGATTTTTTTTAGGTAACAGAAATTGAGGTAAAATCCTTAGGTTTTAGGAAATACTTCTCTATTCCAGCGAGTTCAGCAGAGAGTGAAAGAGTGATTAATACAGCTCGTTTAATAATAGAACAAAGGCGTGCAAGACCAAAACAGAACAATGTTAATCTAAATAAAAAGTATTTATTTTATTAAAATTACACCCAACCTTTTCCTATTAGCGAAAGAAATAATCCAATGGGTTTCATCTTACTATGCTTTCTAACTATTAAAGATATGGATGTTTAAGCATTCAAAGAGAAATGATTTAGATTGCCATACAGAATGTACATGAAAATCTTTAAATCTACTACGGAACTGTTTGCTTTATCAGTAAAAATTATTTTATATAAAATTTCTTTGTTTTCATTTAACAAATTAAACATTATATCATTATATTATCTTCCTCGAAAAGCTTTTGATGGTTTGATACCTTGTATGGCTTATATTTGAAATTCTTTCAGGATTTTGAACACGAACTGTACGATACTCCAAAATGGCCTGGCTACATCTAAAAGCGATCCAACATAACACAGGATATTTAGCTTCATGTGTTCTGTTAACACGTGAATGGCTTTTTTCTGGGAATTTAGAAAACAACCATTTTCTTTGAACTTGTTGAAAATATTTAAAAATGTCTTCACACAAGGTATACGCCTGTTAGGATAAGTAACTTTTTTAAATAAATTATCTATTTTTCAATAAAATGTATTTTATTTAAGATTTAAGAATAAATGAAAAATCAGAAATATTTGATATTTAGAAAAATACGTCGCTGGTGTATGTAGTATGGTGTATATTGATTGCCAATTATGCCATCAATGCATTGACTTTTCTTTTTTTAGTTTTACACATAGGGCGATGTATGTGTAATGGAAAAAAGAATCTGGTATAATTTTCGTGATCATTTTCAATAATCAAGACATCGAAAGAATTTAATTTAATCAATTTGGATGATAGACGGTGCCTTTTCAGACCTGAACAAGGAACAGCAGATTTGTAAGTAAACATTTGACAGAAATGATATACGTAGAAAAGAAAAATGCTACACAAACAACATTTATTGTATACAATTGACAACAAGATATATTAGTTTCTATGTCACTCATGTTTATATTTTTAAATAAAATATCAAGTAATGTTAACGAAAAGTAATAAATAATATTTCGCGGATAGCAACATTTAAATTTGAAAAGTCAAGTATCAATGTGACCAACTGCATACTTTATATAAAAATAAAACTTTAAATTTCAAATTAAATAGTTTCAATTTATTAAGGTAAAAAATGCAAAATACAAAAAATACTTTAAAAATCTCGTTTCATAAGGCCTTTTGTCGCACTCGTTCTCTAAAAAACTCGTTCGTTTTCTGAGCTGAACTCGTGCGACAAAATGGTGCCATATGAAACTTGTTTTAATATACTATTTTCTATTTTACGTTCGTAGAAACGGTATTGAAATTAGCTTCATTTTGATATGCATTTTTAATTTTTCAATGTTGGCATTGTTCGAATCCAGAAATACAAATCTTATTTTATCACTGTCATTTGAGTTTAAGAATTTAAATACATTACTGAGGTAGAGTACGAGATATATGTTTCTCTGTCACTTATGTTTATAGTTTTAAATAAAATATGAAGTCATGTCAACGAAAATTCATAAATAATATTTCGCGGGTAGGAATATTTAAATTTGAAAATGTCAATTATCAATGTGACCAATTGCATATTTTATATAAAAATAATTTGGTACTTTCAAAGTAAATAATTTCAATTATTATAAAAAATGCAAAAAAACAGTATAATTTCATAACGTCTTTTGTCGCCCCATTCTTTAGAAAACTCGCTCCTGTCGCTGCTCGTTTTCTAAAAATGAACTCGTGCGCAAAAATGGTACCTTATGAAACTTTTGTTTTAATATATTATTTATTTATTACTCTAATGAATCAAATAGCTGGATGTGGAGATAAGCGTAAGAAGCTACAATTAGGGGTTAGAAATCTATGACAAGTATTGGTATTTCAAATGGTATTTGTTAACGTTTTGGTAATAACGGCAAATTCAGAAGAAGGTGTACAGAATAATATCAACATTCGTAAATTTCTCAGTGTAACTATTTCCGAAGACTAACGTAACCACTGCGTCGAAAAATTATGTTTTAAAAACTATCTTGTGGAATTTTCAAATTATAAAAAGGGTAATTAAAACAATCAGTTCTACTTCTGTTTTATTCTACCACTATTTCTTAGAAAGATTTGATTTTTAAAAGCAAATAGGTCACATAATGGTTTTGGTAATGAATTACTAGTACCTATATTAAAGAACGAATGTCATTACTAAAGTTCAGATTTTTATGCACAAGAAATGCTTCAAATATACGCATAAATATGTCAAATTCTTCCCAAAAATATGTCAAACATATCCTCCTTTTTAGCCATTTAGGCATTCTTATGCACTTTATTTTTTATGTATTTCGCTTGCTGGAAATCAAGTAAAGAGTTGTAAAACAACAAAAAGTATTCTCGGCTGTTGTTGCAGATACTTCTTGGTGAAACATTTTAACTTCATACAGTAAATAATAAAAATAAATTAAAACACTTGGCTTGTTTCACTATGAGATTTATTTAAATACTCTAACAATTGTTTCGGCTGTTATGCCATTCTCAAAGAGATCTATAAATCTAACTTAAAGACTATCGCACTTGTTCTTATATGTTGTCTGTTCTTGTGTGTAGTGGGGGTGGTATTATATTGTGTATTACGGTGTCTATAAAGGGTGTATTGGCATATTCTATCTGTGTGTTGGTGATTAATAGATTTTGTTTTTTCGCTATTTTTATTTCTAATATTTCTAGGAGGTCCAATCTCTTGCTTTTTGTGATATTGTGTATTAATTCGCAGTTATCTATATCGGGGAAGTGGTTGAGTTCTATACAGTGTTCGGCAAAGCCTGTGTTTTTCTCACTATATAAAATTGACTTTTTGTGTTCTTTAACTCTGTTTTTAATGGCTCGTCCACTTTGGCCGATATAGATAGCTTCACAGTCTTTACATTTTAATTTATAAACACCTGATTGGTCCATTTTATCTCTTTTATCTTTGTTGTTGCTAATCATTGTAAGCTGGGTAAATAAAACAAATTTAGGAACAATGATTAGCAACAACAAAGATAAAAGAGATAAAATGGACCAATCAGGTGTTTATAAATTAAAATGTAAAGACTGTGAAGCTATCTATATCGGCCAAAGTGGACGAGCCATTAAAAACAGAGTTAAAGAACACAAAAAGTCAATTTTATATAGTGAGAAAAACACAGGCTTTGCCGAACACTGTATAGAACTCAACCACTTCCCCGATATAGATAACTGCGAATTAATACACAATATCACAAAAAGCAAGAGATTGGACCTCCTAGAAATATTAGAAATAAAAATAGCGAAAAAACAAAATCTATTAATCACCAACACACAGATAGAATATGCCAATACACCCTTTATAGACACCGTAATACACAATATAATACCACCCCCACTACACACAAGAACAGACAACATATAAGAACAAGTGCGATAGTCTTTAAGTTAGATTTATAGATCTCTTTGAGAATGGCATAACAGCCGAAACAATTGTTAGAGTATTTAAATAAATCTCATAGTGAAACAAGCCAAGTGTTTTAATTTATTTTTATTATTTACTGTATGAAACAAAAAGTAGTCTAAATTACATTTATACATAGAAAATGATTATTGTTACATAATATATGATAAGAACATTGCATAATAATATGGTAAAAGATTACTATTAATAGCTATATACATAAAATTCTATAGATGTATAACTATTATTAATAACTATTCACTTTCACAATGAGATCTACTTATGATTGTACAAATTAAGTGCTTTTCAAGATTTTCGACACTAAAAGTTTGTCTTCTATCTCTTAAAATATTTTTGTATGTTGAAAATGTTGTTTCGACTTCAAGTGAAGTGATAGATGCATAGTTTAATAATGCCAGATGTTCGGAGTCTAAATGTAAATTATTATCTTTAACAGTCCAACTTAATAATAATAATAAAATTTCTGAAATTTCTGTTAACTTTTGAAAACCATCATTCTTTGTTGTAGCACTATAAAATTTATCTAGTATAACTTTATCCGTTCGACCTGGGACATTTTTCAATAAATTTTCACAATGTTCTACAATAGAAATGAACTCTAATAAAGACATTTGGTCAGTTTTGAATTAATTCACTTAAGAAACTATAATGGGATTTAATATACCTCAACTTACCTAGAATTTCGCGTTTTTCGAATAAACTTTTGGATTTTATAGTTAATTCAGCTGAATCAGAAAAATCTAATGCAATATTTTTTACATAATTATAGTTATTCGGGTGGAATATGTCTGCGTCTAACACGTTCCCCATCGGGTAATTACCGGTTCAGAAAGTAGAGGAACATTCGTCAATTTTTCTTTATATACTTGGACTCATAAAGGTGCTTTCTTAAATATTTTTTTACGTTCAAAATTAAAGAATTAACTAAACGAAACTGACCTCTAATTACCTGGAAAACTCAATTTATTCCATGAATTTTGTGTATCGGCAGAATTTCTGGGGCCAAAAATCATCAAACTTTCATTAACAAAGCCAACAATTTCTACGCTATTGGTTTATTCCAACTCTTTTGTAATATAGCAAAAACAAATTGCATATCGATGCGACAATTCACATCAAGCTTTGATACAAAATAATACAACTCTGTATAAAAACAAATTTGTATCTGTATATACACGTATTTACCAGAGTTTGCTTCAACCACCAGACACATGCGTTTCTGTCTAACGACTTTATCAATGACGGATTTACGAAGACAAACGACTATAGGTACACTTCGCGGTCATGTCGCAAATTTTGTCCTATCAGATGACACCAGATAACCTCATGACATCTGACGGACAAACCGACCACGCCGATGCAAAGTGTCCGTCATTGATAAAGTCGTTAGATAGAAACGCATGCGTCTGGTGGTTGAAGCAAACGCTGGTAAATACGTGCTGTGTGTCCATGTATATACTACAAATTTGTTTTTATGCAGATTTGTATTATTTTGTATCAAAGCTTGATGTGAATTGTCGCATCGATATGCAATTTGTTTTTGCTATATTACGCCACCTGGCGACGAGTTAATGGACTCACAGTAATATGCGTATTTTTTATTTTCCTGTAATAGCTTAGCTATTCGAGAAGAAACACTTTGCACCGGCGTGGTCGGTTTTGTCCGTCAGATGTCATGAGGTTATCTGGTGTCATCTGATAGGACAAAATTTGCTACATGACCGCGAAGTGTACCTACAGTCGTTTGTCTTTGTAAATCCGTCATTGATAAAGTCGTTAGACAGAAACGCATGCGTCTGGTGGTTGAAGCAAACGCTGGTAAATACGTGCTGTGTGTCCATGTATATACAGATACAAATTTGTTTTTATACAGATTTGTATTATTTTGTATCTTTTGTAATGATTAAAAAAGAATTTGGGAAAATATTAAGGTTAAGAACACCAACTAATAAATTTGCAATATAGCGACCACGAACATGGGTCGTGTCAATTTTTTATTAAATATTTTATACTAATTGAATTTATTGCAAAATGAATGAAAATTTTACATGTACCTCGCTTGAAATTAAAGATATTGCTGAAAACATAATAAATAATTTATTTTTGCTTAAATCTCGTAAACATATATCAAAATTTACTTTTTATAAACCGGGTCAACAATCAATTATTTTTAAAACGTCTATTGGTCTTTCGTAGACAAAAACACACTGAAGGTGCTTTTGAAACTAATAATACTAATTTGACTAAACATATCTACTACTTAATCATCAATACATACAGGTGGACAGAACGTCCCATTTCAATATATAATCAAGTACTATCCTGGCCACTTTATGGTACGGTGCCAACAGACGGGAGTCGTGCCGGTTTCTCTGATAATCTAATCGGGCAGACTGCAATCCTCCCTAATGACACGCTCGGCGTAGCCGGGATATTGCGTCGCCTCACAACCCTCCTGCCTTCTTCTGCCTCTATTCTACTGTTCTCGCTCCGGAATGACAGCCCGCTCTTGTGTTTATTCACTGTGTTTGTTGCCGATGTTCAGGCCGCATCACAGCTATTCTCTCCCGGCTGTTATATCGAGTTACCTCTTTGTTCACGAATCCGAAATATTCAACTATCTACGCTTTTTGCAGTTAGTCAGCAAATCTTCGGTGTTACATTTTTAAGTCCAGCTTTTAATTTTCTTCCGTTCCACGCTTGAAACACGAAGTTTTAATTTTTTACTATCAAGAAGTATAAAGAAAATTAATCTGAAATAATTTATTACATATTAACAATTTATAAATACCAAAATTTAAAATATTCGTTAAATATATTTGTTGCGTGACTCATTGCAATGCATTGTTCTGAAATATTGTTTGATTAACACTATTATAAAAACATTCGTGGACAAAAAATTCCAGACACCGAAGTAAATGTCCGTTTGTACAGGTTGGCCCAAAATGACCTTATAACTTTTTTATTATAATTTGTTTATTTTTTTGTTTTCAGTATTTTGCAAAGAAGACTTGGGGAATTTAAAATGGAACAGTACACAATTGAACAACGTGCCAAAATCGTTGAACTTTATTTCTCAAATCAACGATCCATTGTTTTGACTCAGCGTGCATATCGTCGTTATTTTAATGTGCGGGTTGGACCCTCAGAGTCAACAATAAACCGTCTGGTTGCAAATTTTCGAGAACAAGGTGCAGTAAGGAACCTTCCTGGTGCCGGCAGACGACGAACGGTGCACACGGATGACAATATTGAACGGGTACAGGAAAGTATTCGGGAAGATGGAGAAACATCAACCAGGAGACGTTCGACACAACTTAGCCTCTCAAGAGGGTCGCTGCAGAGAATTTTGCATACAATAAGAATGTTTCCATACAAAATTCAGCTTGTCCAACAATTGAAACCGACAGATTACCAGCAACGACTTGATTATGCAATTTATTTTCGTCAAAAAGCAGAAGAAAACCATGATTTTATTCATAATTTAATTATGAGCGACGAAGCCCATTTCCAATTAAATGGATTCGTTAATAGGCAAAACTGCAGGATATGGTCTACGGAAAATCCAAAAGTAGTTCAACAGCGAGAATTACACCCAGTGTACCGTTTGGTGCGGTGTTTCGTCGGAAAGGATAATTGGCCCATATTTTTTGGAAAATGAACACGGTGTCGCCGTTTCCATCACTGGTGTTAGATATCGGACAATATTGGAAAATTTTTTAAGGCCAGCCGTGGAAAACCATCCGCAAGTATGGTTCCAACAGGATGGAGCCACAGCGCACACTGCGAGGGACACGATGGCTCTTTTACGCGACATCTTTGGTGAACGAATTATTTCCCGTATAAGCGATTTTAATTGGCCTCCGCGTTCACCGGATTTAACCGCTTCAGACTGTTTCCTTTGGGGTTATTTAAAAGGAAAAGTCTATATTAATAAGCCTCGAACCATACAGCAATTAAAAAATAATATACGCGACGAAATCAACAACATAACACCTGAAGTTTTGCGAAAGGTTATGGAAAATGTTTTGGAAAGAGCACGAATATGCGAAGCAGAAAATGGCCACCACTTGCGAGATATAATTTTTCATAATTAAATTAAAAATATTCTCCATTAATATACTGTATTTAAAATTTAAAAAAATTAATAATTATGTCTTAAATAAGAAGTTATAATGAACTCAAACCCCTTCGGTCATTTTGGGCCACCCTGTACAAGAGAAATATATTTTTTTCTGAAACATTATCCACGAAGTAAGAATGAGAAATAAGAAAAGTTACATAACATTTTATTCAATAAGAAGAAGTCACAAAAGAGTAAATTGTGCAAAATTAACAAATTCACCAGTCTTATCGGTTAGATTTTACGTCTACGATTTCACACAATTTAAGCGAATAAAAGTGCGTACTACCTCCACGAACTCTGACTTCTGCCATACGGCGTGGTAAACTTTGAATGCAGTTGACGACCTCTTCTTGTGTAATATTTTCCCATTCCTCAAGAAGAGCTATTCCAAGATCCCGAATGGTTATCGGTATGGGTTGCCGGTCCCAAACACGTTTCCCTAATGAATCCCAGAGATTTTCGATAGGAGTCAAGTCCGGGCTTCGAGCTGGCCATTGCAAACGCGAAAGTTAACCGCATCCAAATATTGCCACCCGTGTGGTGTGAGGTCGCCCGTTATCGTGCATTAGAGTAAAATTCTCACCTACGAATGGATAAAATTGTACGATGTGATCAGCTAAACACTCGTTGATGTATCTAACAGCCGTCATAGTACCATTTTCAATGACAAGATCCATTGATCCATTGTCCAATGTCTACGTTCACACAACTTCAAGATAGCAGCGATGTATCGAATACTGCGTCCATCTTCGTTTAAATTTACTGCTCGGGTTACATTCTCTGTTTGCATTTTGTTAACCAACAGGTGCCAATACTGCCAGTTCAAATGACCTTTCGAGACAACAGATAGCTGAATAAAGAGCACACAAAGATTTTTTGGGTTGAGTTGGATTTTTTTGGTTCGTCATTATTTTTGTTTTTCTTTTGACTGTTTTAATAAATTAAATGTTTTGTATCTTCTTTAATTTCCAATTCTTATTTCATAGATAATATTTCATGTCTTATTAAAAAAAAAGAAAGGAATTTTAATTATGACAAGAGACATTTACTTCAGTGCCCGGAATTTTTTGTGCACGTGTGTACATAACAGTTTCTTACCATCCAGATGAAAGCTGTATTTAATTGTTTCTATGCAATTTTGAATATATTTACATTTCTAGCAATTCCGGTCTTTTTCTAATGTTTCTACTTCATTAGAGTTATGAATTCGAAAGTAAATCGCATAGATGAAATACGTCAACAAACTAAGAGAACAACTAATAAATTAAATTATGAAAATAACTAACGGGTGTTCAGAAAATTTCGAAGTCAAAGTAGTCCTTGAACATTTGAAATCATGAGATAGAGTACGGTAGAATGATCATACACGCAAATATCAATTTACGTCAAAAGATATTGCATTAAAACGATATATGAATTAACAGAAATTAGTCAAGTAATAATTTTAGAAGGTAAGAATAACTGATTTGCAATTTTAAAATTAAGCGTTTTGATATTTTAGAGAATTCTTGCTGAACAATACCACCTCTTCATGCGATACCTTACTTTAGAGCAAATTGTATAAACCGATTCATATGCTTAAAATGACTAACGTGTGTAGTATTACAGCGCCTATTTATGTGTGTTAGAAAGAGATAAAGTACAATTTGCGGTTCGCACTTTGAGCAGTACGAACTGCAAAGAAATACTTTATCAGCTGTATTTTAATATTAACATTCAACAAATTATTGTAAAAAATGGCTTAAAATAATTTTGAAACACATTACTTGTTCGTATAGACCTTAGATTATAACCTTAAAATAAATATCATAAATTGTAGTTGTATAAATTACCAACAATAATGACCATAATAACTTTTAAAATATGTTTAAATCGTCCACCACCTTCTTCCAAGTATTTTGTGCACCTTCTTCCAATGCTACCAAATATATTTTGTAATACGGGACTATTTCTAATTTCATTAATTTTATTCATAATTCTGTGTTGCAGATCTATATAAACAAAAAGACCATAAAAAGAATTCACGCTGTGCAAGATCACAAGATCTTGGAGGAAATTCATGTTTGCTATTCAAATTAATTAAACAGTTTCCAAACACCTCTTGTAACATATTCATTGTTTCACATGCTGTGTGAGCTATAACACCATCTTGTTGAAAGTAACCCAAAGCTAGTTCATCATCAATATAAAAATTATTGGGATTTATATCACTCCACATTCTCATGTTTCGTAAGTAACGTAACGTATCCACTAACATGAAATCATGCTTCATCCGAAAATAAGTTTTGTCTAGGAGTTCATCATTAAAATTATTTGTAAACCATTAGTAAAAAACTACTCGTCGCGGATAATCAATATCGAAGACTTCTTGTAAGCAAGTTATTGGATTTTAAAACTGTATGACAAGAACCAACTGACAACCCGATTTGTTGAGGGAGAGTTCGTACTGAAGTTTTGGGGCATCAGTCATTATTCGTCTAACACTACCAATCGCTTCTTCTGTCTGGGCTTTTAGTCGTCCACTATCCTCTTGTCCTCCCACACTACCGGTTTGTCGAAAAACTGGAACAACTCTAATCAGTTTACACTGAAAAGTATTGTAATCAAAAGCGAGGTTGGGAAAGTCATCTCGAAATTCTTCTAAACAGGCTTGAATTGAGTACTTCCACTGTCCATCGATCTTTTGACCATTTCGAAAATAAGACTCAACCATGAATGCTTTGGGTACGTTAGTAAATACATAAATATAAATTACTATCGTTGATATTAGATTCTGATAATTATTGACAGACAACAGTTGACATTGGTTGACATTTAATATTTAATACAAATCAAGAACATTGTTAAACATTTGTTCAAAACCTACTTGACTTTGAATTTTTCTTAACACCCATTATTAAATTATAATAATATGAAGACGGGTCCGTAATTAGTGAGCCCGACGAAATAGGGCAGCACTGGAAAAGCATTACTTGTTTCTCGAGTTGATAATCCTTCAAAACATAACTGTCAAAATTTGTGTAAATCTTAATTGTAAAGACGCTTGTTATTTGAGTCGAAAGTGAATTGCTTCTAGCTTGTTTTGAACATGGGAAATGTTAAGTACCGATCAGTGACTAAGGTCTTATTTTTAACGAACAAAACAAACTACGTAATCAACGCTGATATGGAGTCTATTTCCAGGAACCAGTCTCGATCGACTTTAAATCGATGGAT
The DNA here is from genome assembly GCA_935421215.2 of Melolontha melolontha. Classification (NCBI taxonomy): domain Eukaryota; kingdom Metazoa; phylum Arthropoda; class Insecta; order Coleoptera; family Scarabaeidae; genus Melolontha; species Melolontha melolontha. The sequence continues at coordinate 127,373,722 of OW285236.1, forward strand.
AGACAGCTAAGTTGAAACGTAACTGGACCATTGTATTTAATGAACAAAGCAATGAACGGCCAAAGGACGTGTATACTCCAGTTATGGTAAAGAAGTACACGATATGGTGCTGGATGACCGTCGAATAAAAATACGCAAAGTAGCAAAAGCTTGATACATCTCATCTGGATCAGTGAAAATGATGTGCGAGATAGGTGCCGATTTCAGTCATGAATTTAGCAAAGTTAAAACATGATCCAAAGAACTTTTGGTGTCGAATAATAACGGCTGATGTAACTTGGTTACACTATTGTATACCCTAGATAAAGCAACAATTGAAACAATAGACTGAGAGTTTTATAAGTTTTCAGAAGAGAGACTGCAGTGAGATTCGTATCGATTATTTTCAATGTTAAGATGATTATATGCAAATATTAACCGTAGCATTTAGATTAACTGCACGATATAATGTAATTCAAGAGGCCCCACTTAAAGAAGAAACGGATACTTTTTCTTCAGGATAATGCACGTATTCATACTTCGGCTGTTTCAATGACAAAAATTATTAAGCTACATTTCGAACTGCTTCCAGCTTATCCACCAGATTTTGCCCGTTAAACTTTTTCCCAAATTGAATAATTGGTTTAGTGGCAAAGGCTTTGAGTCGAATGAGGAGGTAATCTCTGAAACTAATACGAACTTCAAACAGTTTAATAAGCTTATTTTCCTGAAAGAATGAAAATATTTGAATTTCGGTGGACTAAATATAATAAGTTATAAGGAGAATACGTTGATAAATAAAATAATTTTTTGCCAAAAAATTATGGTTTATTGTCTAGGCCCACTAATTACTGAGCCTCGCTCGTATAATAGAACTTTATTCCAAAGTCATTAATATGAGTAGCTTAACAATTTCTTGAAATTAAGTAAATCTTATCTTTCGCATTGAGTAAGTAAATAATATTAACATCCTTTAAATGTGCAGGTTAGGGCTGGGTGAAGTACCGATACATCGCCTAATACCCGATGCCATAACTGGTATCGAATCCCCGATACCTTAGATAACGAAGATATCGATCTTAAGGTATCGATAACTAGGAATCGATATTTGGGTATCGATACCTAGGAATCGATACTTGGCTATCGATACCTAGGAATCGATACTTCGGTATGGATACCAAGAAATCAATACCAGAGTATCGATACCAACGAACCGATACTAAGGTATCCATACCAAAAAATCGGTGTTAACTACAAAAATGACTGGAATCGATCTCAATGTATACCGAAGTATTCATTCAAAGGTATCGACTCCAAGCAAGAAGTCCAAAACATCAATACTAAGATAGTACGTGGGTGTCGCTTTATTTTGGCATCGGTTAAACTTTCACAAGTCTCTTACCTATATATTGGTATTTGTAACAATTTCCTTTTCTTTATTTAATATGATCTTTTTATTTATTGCATTTGTGTTGCAAGTTTAATTTATGGTTCATATAAATGGAGATTAATTAGGTAAAAAAAAATGGCGTCGAGGATTCTTATGAAGCTATTGTAGGTATAAAACGTGTTTAGCTTATTTCTATTTTGAAATAGAATATTTTAGGCTTTTTGTATAATTTGGTAATAGCACGCATATCTGTATATATTATCTTAAGTTTGTGTATTTTTTAAAATGTATGTAAAGGAGGCAAAAACTTTTTAAGTAAAGAATACTTCAGTACATGTATGTAGGCATTATATATATATATATATATATATATATAAATATATATATATATATATATATATATATAAGTAAAAATTCATTAACGGGTGAGCGGTCTGTCAAGTAGAAATAAAACTCTTTTATTCCACTCTATATTTCATAACGGATTTATTACTTCATCAGGAGTGTAATTGAGAGTTAAAATTTAGCAAGCAACGGCACTAAACATGTTAAAATTCATCAAATTTAAAACATTAAATCAATATGCTGTTAGTTTATCGTCAACCTTTAAAAAAAAAACTCAGGTTGACGATAAACTAACAGCATATTGATTTGATGTTTTAAATTTGATGAATTTTAACATGTTTAGTGCCGTTGTTTGCTAAATTTTAACTCTCAATTACACTCCTGATGAAGTAACAAATCCGTTATGAAATATAGAGTGGAATAAAGGAGTTTTATTTTTACTTGACAGACCGCTCACCCGTTAATAAATTTTTTTATACAGTACGGTCGATAATACTTAATAGTCTATATATATATATATATATATATATATATATATATATATACATACTTAAAAGGATGTTGTTGAATTTTACATTTTGCGCAGCAAATATCCATATTATGACATAATAACCATAATTATTACAAAAACAAAAAAAAATATCACAATATTGTAAATTTTATACAGTAGATATTGTAGAATCCGCAAATTATTTTTATATCTCTTGAACCCGATATCAAACAATCGATACCTAGAAAACGGGTTATGAATACTGATTCCTAGGTATCGAATCAAGGTATCTATTCCAAGGTATCGATTCAAGGTATCGATTCCAAAGTATCGATATCTATCGATACTTTACCGATTCGACAACTCAGAATCGATACATCACTAAGTATCGATACCTCGATTGGCGATACCGAAAACGTCGGTATCGCTCAGCCCTAGTGCAGGTAGTTTATTGTAAAGTTTGTATCCTACGTAAAAGATTCACTGTTGTATTAGGAGATAGTCCTTTCATTTGTGTACAATAATCATGATTTACTTTATTATAAGCAAACTCCTGTTTACATTTAAATACAAAAAAAAAACAATGAAGTTCTAAAATATAAAAATCATAAAAAGTTGGTAGGTTATTACATTTAAAAGCATCTCCGCAGGAATCTTTATTATTTTAATCTGAATATAGTTCTTAAAGTCCTTTTTTGAATTATAAGTTTCTTTTCTGCTTCGCAGGAGATACCCCAGTGCATGACGCCACAACTTAGTCTAGAAATGAAATTCGCGTGATAGAGAGCAAGCAAAATATCTACATTATATATTTTACTTAGTTATTTTAACGCAATACTAGTTTTTGCAAGAACATTGCACACTGTACCAATATGAGTCGATTACTTCATACTTTCTAAAATGTCTAAAATTTTAGTAGAATTATCTAACGTATAAAGATTATTATCAATAATCATATTACAAACCAATTTATTTTTGTTATAAAGGATCAATTTTGTTTCATTAGCGTTAATTACAGTCATGTAATTGCGAATATTAGAAAAGATGTTTGCTTTCAGAATTTGCTGAGAAGAATCATTAATACTTAGTACGACACTAATATCATCTGCATATAAAATTGTACCATCAACATCTTTTGTTGTTCTAGGAAGGGCATTGATATATAAAAACAATAAAGTAGATCCAAGAATGGTGTCTTACGGTGTGTCTACAACCTTGTTTATTAATGACTTGTCCCCGATCTAATACCTTCGTGAAGTCTTGGAATTTTATTGAAAGAACTGATGTGACCCTAGCCATTATAAAATGTGTAATTGAAAACTGGGAAAACTTTTTTGGAGTGTTGTATTTGTGGTTTTCAAGATAGTAGTTGTAACTAGATTTCATTAAAGTTTTTTGGGGATAATTAGCAAAAGGTAAAATTTATTATAATTTTACCTTGAATCATGATTTAACAAAACAATTCAAACAGTTGGATATAACAAGAGAAAATTAATAATAAAGAAATAAATTAAAAATAAGGAATTTAATATTTTGTTTGGCCACCGTTTCTTTCAATAACTTTTTCCAGTCTTCTTGGCATGGAATTAAATAAAGAACGCCCTAAATCTTCGTTATTTGCAGTTCTTGCCATGCTGCTCCAAATCCATTGCCACAGTTCTTCCACGCTTTGCAGTTGAGTTTGTCGATAATCTTAACGAAAAACCCCCAAACATTCTCGATCGGATTTAAGTCCGAAATGTTTTAAGGCCTCGATGTTATTAGTTATAAACCAGTCGTTTATAATTATAGCAGTATGGATCGGACAATTATCTTGCTGGAATATAAAATCGGGATTCGTATGCAGGGGAGTTGGAAGCATGATATATTCTAGAATATCTCGTATACAATAGTGAAAATATTCCTCGTTGAAACGAGTTCCCCGTGGCCTATATACTCTGATTTTATCGTTGTAAGTAGTCTGAAAAGTCTTCTCATCACCAAAAATAATTCGGTTCCAATAGTCTAAATCATTATTAATATGATTTAAAGCAAATAACAATCGTGATTGTTTCTGCTCATTCGTTAAGTACAGTTTCCTTACAGCAACACGACACTTTAAATCAGATTTTAATATTCTTCTTCTATAATTTTTGTCGAAGAGTCCTGTACCAATCTTTTTTTTTTAAGTAATTTCGTTTTTCCATCGTTTCTTAGTTGCAAACACTGTATTTTATTCACGTTAAAATGGCGTGAAATCATTCCTATCGACCAACCGTCTTCAATTTTTGAAACAATCTACGGTTGTTTAATTATTGTAAGTTTTGGAGGCATCTTTCAATGTAAAAATGTCTTTGGAAAATGCAATTAGACTTTGACACTTTGACAGTTGTATTAAATAAACTCTGTAATTATTGATGATAGTATGAAAACCATGGAAATTTTGTTCAATTTATAAACATAAATGCCTTTAAAAAATCAAAATTGTTTCAGATTTATTTGAATAGTACTGTACATGCATTGAAAATTAAGGATATTTCTGCGTTCTGTGATTCACCAACAATATCTATAATAAACAATAAAAGTAATAATCAAAATGCTAAAAACACGTAAATTTTCCGAAGAAAAATACATTAGGCCGCTAAACAGAAACATTCATTTATATACATTAGTGAAATATACATCAGTATAATCTTCCTCGTTTCACGTGTTTTATCTCGCCGGGTTTAGGCACTCTAAAGACCGGCAGTATGTGGTTAAACGTGCCTGGTAAGCGAACAGAGCAAAACAGAGATGGACCGATATCAGACTGTACATAGCATATGAGTCGTCGTTCCTATATCTCTATGCGTTCCTGTACGAGAGACACATGTTTCAGAAAATGTATCATCAAAAAAGGATGCAGTGCACGTGCCATATCCCTGCATTAACCGCCGTGAGGGAAGTAAAAATGATAAATGTTTTTGCAGCCTAAATTCAAAACGCTCGTTCAGAATATAAAACTGCATATACCTAGAATTGTTAGGAATTGTGACCTGATCATATTAAATGCCTATATTAAATAGAAGGGTAAATTTATTTATAATTACTTTAAATAGTTTTAGTGTTTTACAAGGGAGAGCAAAAATAGACCAACTTAAAGCCCCGTATAAACCAAAAATATCTAAGGTATAATGATCAAATTTGATATATCCAAAAAATTACAATTCGCTGCTCATCAATAATGAAAAAATTAGTTATTTTTTCTTCTTCATTTTAAATAAGTACCGTTTTGAAATGTGGTTGTATTGCGATTACCAGTTAGCACATACGCGCTTAATATCTACATTTATTTACTAAGACTATTGAAAATACTGCCGAGTGTGAAATTCTTTTCTTAGATGCAAGAAACGTGAAAACGGCCCGAAATTTATGGGTAGGTTAGTCGAGTACATGGAGAAAGCTTTGAACAATAAAATTTTAAGAAAATGGGTTAGAGCATTTAAAGATGACCGCTCAAGCGCGCACGATGAGGAACGAAATGGGTGCCCCCGCCCGTTAATAATGACCTGTGCAGAAAGTTGATGAAAAATTCGAGAAAGCAAACGCTTTACGATTTAATCCTAAATTTCCTCAAATTTCAAGAAATGTTTTCTATTAAATTTTAAATTATTGGAAGTTACGTTCACGCTGAAGACCAAAAATTTTGGAAAAAGTTGGCTAAAATCAATGGCTTAGCCAGTGCTTTGACTTTGCTCAAGAGGTTCACCGTCGAAGGGCATGTGTTTTAGCCAAATTGTCACTTGTGACGAAGCATGGGTTGCTCACGTTACACCAGCATCAAAACAATAGTACACGGAATAGAAACATACATCACCAAAGAAGTTGAAATTCAAGCATACAATTTCAGCCCGAAAAATAATGTGCGCATTATTTTGGAATAGGCAGTGGTGTTTCTTGTCGATTTTTTGCCCCGGGGTGACACGGTAAATAGTGACACATATTGTGAGAACTGAAATAAACTGCGTGTCGTGCAATCCAAAACAAAGTGTATAGAATGCTCAGTAGAGAGATTGTTTTCCTCCAGGACATTGATGATCTACACGTCGAACCGAAGATCATCGTGTCCCATGTTTGGTAACAACGAAGGGTGATCCTTCGTATAGCCGTTGCAACTACCATTTGTTCCTACACATAAAAAAGCACCTTGGTTGCCAGCGTTCCGAGACGATGACGATGTCCAAACAGTCTAGCTGCAGTGGTACCAAATCAAGGGGTAGATTTCTATGAGAACAGATTTTTTCTTTGGACACTATTCCTACGAATTTTTAACAAAATCGGATGTACCTAAGTGTTCGAATTTAGATCCATTGTTATTTATAATATACATTAATGCTGATGATATCAAGATATATTATTCTATTTCGTGCGACACTGATATTTGGGTCTTGCAGGAAAATGTCGACTTTTGTCGACATAATAGCTTGAAACGGCAATGAACTGAGCCAACCATTTCCTCATAATACAATATTGATGAACGAGTTTATCTAAGGTTGACGTGTTTAAAGATCTTGGTGTGGTTTTTGATCCACACCTGAGCTTTAGGAATCACATTGAATACGTTTCTAGAATAGTTTTTAAATGACTAGGATTTATAATATTCAGTCCCAGACAATTTAGTAAGTCTACTACTCCAAAGTCCTTATATTTCGTGAGCAGTAAAACAAATTCAACTTAATCTACTAAAACTTATCTATAATTTAATTTATTAGATATATTTCGCATTGCCTAAATTTTCTAATAAATATTAGATAAACATTTAATACTCTTCGACTAACACACTTGGAGTGGTTGTTTATACGATGGCAGAAATTTAAAAAAAAAACTTTAAAGAAAATACGAAAATGAAACGCCGACAAGAAAACAGCAATTCTTTATTTTGTTTTGTATGGAAATATATATAATTTTTATTTCAGTTAATAACTTCAAAATGTCTGTTTCTCATGGTGTCATACAAATTTCTTAAAGCTTCCGGTAGAATTTTGTTTTACGCCGTTGTTATCGCTGTTTTCAATTCTTCTGTGGTTTTGAACTATATTTAAGACACATTAAATTTTATTGTCATTCCCAAACATTTTCTAAAATATTTACGCATGTTGATAGGAACTTTCTTCTTCAAAGGATTGTTTAACGACATTTTCGACATGGGTTGTTGCACATACTGAAATGTTTATCATATATATATATATATATATATATATATATATATATATATATATATGTATGTATATATATACATGTACATATAAGTCAAAATTAATTAACGGGTGAGCGGTCTGTCAAGTAAAAAAAAAACTCCTTTATTTCACTCTATTTCACACTTTTTTTTTACTTGACAGACCGCTCACCCGTTAATTAATTTTTACTTATACAGTACGGTCGATAATACTTAATAGTCTATATATATATATATATATATATATATATATATATATATATATATATATATATATATATATACATATATATAATATTTTCGTGACCTTGGCATGATATGGTACTATATATATATATATATATATATATATATATATATATATATATATATATATTTCTTTAATTTTTCTTAGCCGTTTTCTTAGCCTAATTATAAATGGTTAATTGTTTCTTGGAGTTCGGCTTAATTATTATTCATCAATTAAAAATACTCATATTATAGTTTCAACTTTTATTGTCTTCATCAGAATAAATTTTTGATAATACAAAATGTTTTCTGTAAATAATTTAAACTAATAATACATTAATCATATATGTTAAATATTACTTATAACATTGTTTTTATCGGTTTTACATTTTATATATTTTAAACTATTTTACTTAAATATACTGTGACATATTGACCATTCTACATATAGAAGTAAACTGAAATTTAGTCGACATACAGCATCTGTTTATTTTCAAATTTATTGGGCTTATCCCTGCATGTAATTTGATACATTATTTTCTTGCAGGTGATTTTGAACAGTTAAGTATTGACATTGAATTAAACTTTACTGTATTAATAATATTTCTATATTATAGAAAAATCTAATTTTGATAAATTTGTAATCTCGAGAATTAGTTCCAATGTGTGACTATTTCTGTTTTCGTGTTTTTTTTTAAAGCCGTGATGTTTTTGCATATTTTTTCCGGCCGAATACTTCCATCAGTTGTTTGATAGTACGGAAAAATAAAGTACGTGGCCGAATCCTATCCGGAAAATGCTGAACATAGAGATTGACAGCACTATCAAGACATCTGCCAGTTTCTTCATACACCAGAACCAATTCAACTTCCACTTGTACAGTTAAATACTCCATTCAGTAGTAGATACTATTAACAGCGTAACAGAAACAGGTCTTTTACTGTTCGAAATATTTTTCGAACTGAGTAAAATAACTTGTTTCTTCTTTTGTACGTTTTTGGAATTAGAAAAAAATGCGAATTTAAGAAATAACACAAACATTAAATACATACATTTGTACATACAAAAACATTTTTATAAAAATTATTTTCAACATAAAAAATGGTATTTAAAGAAAAAGTACTCCGATAAGTCATGAGTCATGACTGTCATGAGCGAAGGAAACCGCGTAGACCAAGTATGTGAAGAAGGACACCCGTTCCTGGGTTATAATAGTAGTACTTTCTTGATAATTAATTTCTTTATTGAAAACGAATTAAAGAATCGTGTGCATAGGTTCTCAGTGCCAGAAAATTAATTTAATCGATTATAGCGTCATCTATCATGAATTGAAAAAAATGTGTCAGACCAATCCTACGTACTTTTTCCAGTAGAATTCGAATCTGCCGTAAAATGTACGGGTTCCTATTTAAGACTTCAAGGTTACCCCCGCCCCACTAACATGGGGAAAAGAGGGACTAATTCCAGCACTAATGTATTTGCTCCATTGAATTATTAAATTTTAAATCTGGACATTTTTTTTTCGTAAACTGCTTATTTTTCGAGATATTAGAAAGTTTCAAGTTAAGAAATACACCCGGTATATTTAGATTGACACAGGTGCGCTGTTGCCTATTCATATATAGCTAATTTCATCATCGTTGTCGCCCTAATAAATTGATGTCAATAAATAGATAACCAAATAACTTTGTTTTAATTTTTGACAAACTTGCCTTTCATAAAATATTTACAATAAAAAGCTAATAATATGGAAAATAAGATTAATATTATATATACAATTATATTTTATCAAAAGGAAGAATATTTTAAACTATTTTTGCATTTTTTAAAGTTCTTAGCTTTTCTTCAGAAGAGGGAATTGAAAAATTACTTTAGTGTTTAATTTAATGGATTTAAGTAAAATTTTCATTTAATGTATAAATAAAATTATAATTCAATTTATTGTGTACAGAATAAACAATTTTGAAGTTTTTATTATTAGAATAAAATACAATGAACAATTTGTTTATTGTCTACATTTATATCATAACAACATATTGGAAACTTTAGTCTATTTCAAATAAATTTTATCCATTACCATACAGATTAAAAAGTTTATATAGGTTGCACAAAACATTACATTATTAAATAAAGAAAATAAAATTTTATTAATCGGGGAAAGAAGTTTGTGAAGAAAATTCTGAAGAACTTGAGTCAGTTAATGAATGATATTATAAACTCCTCGATATCATCTTCTAATTCATCTATTCTCCACATATCTAGTTCAACTGTAAAAAACAACAATCATGAAAAAAACTAAAATTCATGATCGTATACCTTTTTTAATATGTTCAACATAATTACGCAGCTTTTTCTCTAAAATACTATTAAATGCTTCATCTATAAATGGTGTCATGGCACGTATTTTAAATATTGCATTATTGGTTCTAATAAAATGTTTCAATTGAGCTCACACCATTTCAATTGGGTTAAGCCTACAATGGTAAGGCGGCAACTTTAATACATAATGCCCTCTTTTCTCTTCTTTATTATCGAGGTTCTAATCATTATATCCAAGTTTAATTGTGCAACCATATGTAGGAGACCTCGTTTTAGCATTTCTTCTGCAGTGTGAACCTCTTTATCTATTACCCATTCTAAAATATCATTTTTTTCCAGTTTGTTGTTGGAATACTCTCTAGTTTTCTGTAGTGATAAGAGGTATTATATAAGACGATAATTGTATAAGGTGGTAAATATTTGGCAGTTGGTTTAAAAACCATTCTTCAAGGTTTTCATCATGTACATCGCCAATATTTCTTTTACACATTATCGTAAATTTTGCACCAGGTACAAAGTCTTTTTCAGTCATAGCATGAATTATAGCAAGCCTTTTCCCACAACCAGTAGATAGTGTGAGTCCTGTACGACGAGTACAGCCTTCAATAAATGCCTGCCGACAGGATTTAATAGTTGTATCTCTCCCAGCTTTGCTTACAAAATACCCAACATTAACCCAAGTTTTGTCGGTATATACAATGTTTCTTTCTTGCAGTCGAAATTGTTTTATTTGTGGTATAAATAATTATGTCGCCATCTTATAATGTCATCACGTTCATTAAGAACTGTCCTCTTACCAACTTTTTCATAAGCAAAACCAATGTCTTTCAACAATCGGTACAATGTCAGTTTACTAAATGTTGGTAAATCAAAATCACTGTTAACAACAGCAAAAATTTTGTTTAACGTAGGTGGAGCATTATTCAAAAAGAAATTATGCACTTTACGTCGAATAATAAGCTGCACATTTTCATCATATGTGTTTGTTCAAGTATTTTTCTGTAAACCACTTCTTTTCGACATTTGTCTACGTGGGCTTGTAAATCTTTGTGATTTTCGTACTGCATATACTACAAATGATACTAAATGCTTTTACTACAATCAAGAGCTTTACAAGTTTCATAAACTGCTGCTGATACACCCATTGTTTTATTAAAATTGTTAACCATTTGCCGTTCTCTAGATTTATAAACTTCACCTAGCCGTCTCCTTTTAACTGAAAACTCCATAGTAAACTGCAAATACAACACAAGTCAGATACAATAAATGCCCATACATCTCATAATTATATCTTGCCCGTATTAAAAAAAAATATATTTCTTAATAGCTGTAAAAAAAAACTGGTTGTGTAACTACTTGAGAAAGATATGAAATAAATAAAAAAGCAAACTAATATACAATGAAACACAAACAAAGCTATAATGACAGATTGAACAAATGTTACTATAATTATGATTTTACAACGTTGTACGTGCTAGAAAAGGATGTATTAATTGTCAAGTATGCATGATAGCAAAAGAGGGAAATAGTCCATAAGAGCCTGTACTTTTTTCTAAGGTTGAAACTAGCTATAGCCGACACGATTTTTATAACTGACCCAACAATCTAAAATTTTAGTGTTTTACATTGTTTTAAACATACAAATTGTATTTTAATATAGGATATAACGTTACATTTTCAAAATAAAATTTTTATCTGTTTTCACTAATTGTAAGATTAACGTAAAATTTAAAATTTAAAAATATTGTTACAAGCTTGAGTATATTCGCGGCTATTCCGCGGCAACTACAAAGGATGCGACGTCACGCGTTCCAGAGAGAAGTAGAGAATTATAATAAATTGATGATCGCGGAATATACTAAAATGGATGGAATCGATACGTGACGATATGAAGGTTGTAGCCGGCGTAGTGATTCATTTATTATTGAGTTGTTGCCGCGGTCCGGCAAGAGACAAATGAAATGTCACTGAACTGTCACTTAGTTAAGAATGTTTGAAGCAGTATTCCAAACAAATTGTGTTGCGTGTGATTTTCAAGAATGGGAAACCGCGCAGAGGCTGTAAAGATTCTCCGGACAACTTTTGTTCTGTTTGTGGATTATATGTTACAAAATCGCAAAACAAGCCTTTAAGTGAATTAATTCAAAGATGCTATGAACAGTATTTTGGCTTCAAAATTAAAAATCAAGACAAAACATGGGTACCATATATATGCTGTATTTCGTGTTATGTCAAATTAACTCAGTGGAACAAAAACAAGAATTCGTCTAAAGTCCAGTCAGAAAAACCGATTATTTGGCGTGAACCAACAAATCACGTCACGGACTGTTACTTCAGTCTTGTAAAATTGAAGGGTTTTCAAAAAGAAATAAACACAAAGTAACGTATCCAGACATTCCATCTGTAAGCAAACCCTTGAAAAGAACTAATTACGAGTTTCGAACTCCAATGTATTTAAATTCTTCTAACAAACCACATCTCATTACTCAATCAGATTTCAATAACTTGATACGGGATTTGGGTTTAACCAAAGAAAAATCACAAATTTTGGGATCTTGATTAAAATAGTGGAATCTTTTACACGGACAAACGATATCAGGGTAGGAGAGATCCCGTCATGGTGGGAGATTTTTGCTGGTTTCTCGTTAGAGAAGGCAACAGCCAATATAAACGGAAGAAATAACTCTATTTATGCAAAAGTTTGACAAATCAACAATTTTTATTTGTGGACAGATAAGTGTTTTTGTATTCTTGACACTAATTAAACATTCTAGTATTTGTTATGTCAAGATTCTTGTACTTCTATTTTTTTATAACTTCTATTTAACTAAATTTGTAAATACAATTATTACCTATCTACTAGCGGAGTATGATTATAACTCTAAAACTAGACGCGGGGGAAAGATGTGGTGTTTGAGTATGCCTTCAGTTAAAGACTGTAAGAACTTTACATCCATTTTTACAATAGTTACTAAAAAAAAAATTAAAATTGTTGGCTAGTGTTATTTTAGCAGGAACTTATTTTAATTTTCTTAAAATAATTCACACAAACTCTGAGAAATACAATAATTGTAGTTTCTTATCTATTATTATAACATTTGCTGCACATAAATAAAAACGCAAGAGCAACAGACTAAAGAAATATTTACGCCTCTAGTAATAATTGAAACACGCAAACGAAAAGTTTACTGAGACCAGTGAAGAAGATCCGGCGAAACAGTTCTCGCCTAAAAGTTCGATTCTTTTTTCTCTGAAAGTGCAATGCCAATAAAAAAGCAATAAAAGTCAATAAATAACGAATATTAGAGGCATTACAGCGATCCCCGTTTCTCTCCAATACTCCAAAGTTACAGGTCGAACGGAGGCCTCAGGTTAGGTCGATCTGGATATCAGGACACGTAGGGTCGGCGGCCACATTGTTGATGGAAAGCTTGTGCGTGTTCAACCTTCTCTCGGCCCTTTCCGTAACCACCTTCTCTTTCTTCTCATCCCTACTATCGCTCCGTACTTCACAACACCCGCCCGGCCGTCAACCAGCGCCACAACTGTTCGTCGTATTCTCTCCTTGCTTTACCCGTCCCCTTTTCCGTTTTCTCCCTGGCTCGCTTTCTTCTTAAAAACGGACCGATCTCCGGAATTCTCCGGCTCGGAATTCTGACGTCGCCATCGGTCTTGTTAGTATCGCTGACAGATAGGACTGGTTTTCGCGATCGAGTGACGTTAACCTATGCAAAGGCGTTGCGTTCACTGAATGCCACCGTATTTTCGTAAAATAACTCAGTCAAGCGTGTGTAGAAGTAGTTTCCTTTTTTTTAAACATATTCATTATTTTTTTTCATCTCTAGAAAATTATATTACTACTAATAATTTTAAATAAATTATTAATAGTGTTTGCTAAAAAACTTTGTTCTAAATTCCATTAACATATTATGTAAATGGAAGCATTATAAGATTTCCGTTCTTTCATTTTTATAGAAATTATACAACATATGTTTCAAATGTCTGAGCGAATAATATCGTTTATTGTTTTTTCGATGAAGCTACTTTTTTCAAAAAAATTTGGCCACGTTGAAAAAATAAAATCGCCCTATTACAATTGAAGGGGTGAGTGCAAGAACCAGACAGCTCCATTTTAGCAAATTTGTGGGAAATTGAAAAAAAAGTTACAGAAAAATAAGAAGTATTGCTATACGGTTTTTACTCGATTCTGCTACAAATATATGCACAAAGTGATATATTTCAGCATTTCTTTTTGAAATTTTAATTACTTGCAGGCCTAAAATTTTTTTCGAAGATGTTGGAGCTGCCTGTTTCTTGACAAAAATTTAAAAAAATATGTAATTTTTACAATTTACTGGCGGTTATGTATTCTATTTTATTGCGAAAAGTAATAAACATGAAAATTCTTTGATGAAAAATACAAAACTAATGAAACTAATACTAAAGTACAATACAAAAAATTAATCGTCTTCATCATCAGTTTCTGAAGTCAGAATATCTTGGTCTTGTACAGGAATCAGTTGGTCATAGTACCGCATATCAGTTTGGCCTACATACTGTCTAGCTAACTCCATCACATTTTTTAACTTCTTTTCTTTAAGAGGTAAAAGACCATTATATAGTTTATCATCAGGTCCGGGAAATAATGGCATGACCGAAGGTTTCTTCAAAAGATTGAACCTTGCCACTAAAAAAGCACTTGTTGTCTCCGAACATAAAATTGTTTTCTTATGTTCCCCACTAAATTCCATTATCCTGTACTTTGAGATTTTGAATTTTTGCCCATCAGTGTTTTTGATGTTCTGTTTTTTTAAAAATGGGGCTAGTTTCGCTTTATAGTTTAATATCATTTCTTGCGTAAGATCTTTAACAAAAAATTTCTTGCTTGTGTTTTCTATCATTCGTTTCCATTCTTGTGGCAAGTACACTCTTTCCTTCTTCCTTTTTTCTTTTTCTACCAGAGCAAAGGACCGATCACAAGGTAAAAAGCTATGTCCCGGCTCTGGATAGCGATGTCTGCTTTTTTGAAATCCACCTTGTAATATTAAAGTCTGCCAAAACTGAACGAGAACTGCATTCTTGTTTTGTGCAGCACAGTTATCACTGAAAACGTACAGGGTAGTTACTTCCGCTGCTATGTAGTTGTTAATAAAATCGTGTAAGGAACTTATTACTTCGTTCGGAGATTTTCGAGCTGTGACCTCATCAAAAACATAAAAGAAACTCTTTGAAACACTACCTTTATGAACGCAAAAAGGATAAAACCACATTTGTCGCTTGTAGAACACATTACTAGAGGGGATATGTGGCAAGGGCATGTTTTGTTCGAAATCAAATGAGATGACTTCGATCGAAGGGTCCTCTTTAGCCAAAGATGTTTTTTCTTTCAACTCCTTATAAAAAGTATCAGCTTTCGTCAAGTGTACCTTTTTTTCAGCATTTAATTTATTTGTTTCGGCAACATTATCCTTTGCAGAATTTATTTTATTATCTAGCATATCGCAGACTTTACAGGTATCAGTTCTGGGAGAACCAAAACTCAAATTGAAATTTTCTACAAAGACGCGTCGATAAAATAAATATGTCACTTTTGGCTTAAAGTGTTGCTCATCGATTATGAGGTATTGTTCAGGTTCGTATTTTTGAAGATACAATCTGTGCATCTGTCTTACATTCAGTTCTGGCGAAAGGTATCATCTATGAAAGTTATCACTTCTGCTGTAATGGCTCTTCCTTCTTGGAAAGCTTTTGATATGCTCCTTAACGCATTCTATTGTAACTTCTGGAATTTGATTCGTTCTGGTATTATGACGACCTCTCTTATCCTTTGGAGAAAGTACGTGGTTAGTCAAATGATTGCCTATTCTTTCTATTCTGCTGTCTGTGATTCCATGCATACTTGTAAATGCTTGCTTACAGATGATCTTTTCAAGGGTTCCATCGCGAATTTTATAGAAAAACGTATGACCTTTGACAGCTCCTCCACCAGTTTTCGGCCTTCTTCTCTTAATGGTTCTCACTTTTAATAAACCTCCTGCAAAACAATGAAGCATCAATAATGATATACTACAATAAATTCACATAAACTGTACTTACCTAAATAACAATCTTGTTCATCTTTATTTTGAATTTGATAAAATGCTTCAAATATCCTATTCATTACTTCATCACTTAAGTTGTCACAACATTTCCATCGACAGTTACATGGGGCACCTCTACGTTTCTTTTCAACCAGATTACCCTTAATGTTGACGTACTCTTCTCCTTTAGACCTTTTCAGTTTTCTCACGTTTCTCTTCCATGCATCCGGATTTCTAGTTCTCTTTTTAGATATTTTGTTTACTCCAGGTACTGAAGGTGCCTCTCGTGATGTACCTGCAGTGCTTTCCTCTTGTTCTAATATCTCATCATTATCGCTTAAATCCTCAGATTCGGGAACGTATTCGGACGATGAATCTTCATAGGGCTCCAAATATTCACCATCACTTGCTGTACTTGTACTTGCCATTTTTTAAAGTAGCGTAAAACACGGCATGTTGTCTGTGTCACGACACACGGTTATCTACGGAAGAACAACATATTCTGTCATGATAAAACAGAAACCTTAACCAACTTGTATAACTGAGCGCAAGATGTCAGCACGTTAGTGCAAGAACCAGGTAGTTCCAGGAGCTGTCCGGTTCTTGCAGTAAACTGGCTGTGAATTACAGCCAGGTAGCTCCAAAATAATGCATAGCGTCCGCTACGTTACCAGGAACTGCGTGATTCTTGCACCAAACGATGGAGCGATTTTTTGTGCATCGGAATCAACAAAAAAACGTATTTCGTCAAAAAGTGGAGCTGTCTGGTCCTTGAACACACCCCTTCAATTCTCTTATATAATATTCTAGTAATAGTTCGAAACTGGACATGTGAATAGGTATGTATTTCTAATAAAATTGAAATTATTTGAATGTAATTTCATATTTAACGAATGCATAAACCTTTTAAGGGCCGTTTCATCAGACATTTCATTGACAGTTTTCGATTTATTTTCAATTTTATCCGAATATTTCATTTTCTAACCAAACTAGTGAATATATAATATGGTACTACGGTTGCACTGAATGCATTACAAAAGAAACAAACACTATCTTTTAGCAGCAGCCTTGAAGATCATAAGAAACGGAAGAGCGAAGAAGTTGTTATGTCGCACTAGAAAGATTATGTTCAGTATGGTCACCATCCGGCTTCAGTAATCAAAGGATGTGTTCTACGAAGGTAACCCTATTAATTTTTGTAAGGTTTGAGGTAAAAATATCGGTCGAACTGTAGCTACAAACTATGTTATAAACTGTGGCGAACCCTCTAACATATTCCTTGTTTAGGAGGAAGAAATGGGTGTCACAGGAATCGACACTCGCTCACAAAGCAAAAACTACTCAAATTAGACTGGAAAACAACGTTCTTAAATTTATTAAACTATCAATTGACCGTCTAGTAGTCCGGCCATGAATCCTCTCGAATATCGATTATAGGATGTTCTCAAAGATCATGTACGAACCGTCATGCAATTTTAGAATCTCTGAAACTAAGTATTCTTTAAGTTAAGCAACAAAAACTATCGCAAAATATTTATGGCTAGACTGTGTATAGGCCTTTATTAACATGGTCGATATTGAAAATACATGAACTTTAAATTCTTGGTTTAATACATCGGATTTCGCCTTTGATAAAAACCCGTTGATGATTGATAATTGCAACAAGTCCAGAACATAATAAGAACATAATACACAAGGTGAGAAAATCTATGTAGTATAAAATATTCATCATGACAAAAATATATATAATAATGAAATATGAGTCATAGAATTAGATAGAGCATCAAGTAGTCTAAGAATATACAATCTGTTGCATTTAAATAAAATAACTTTTCAAAACTTTGATCTACGCTAGAAATATTCTTAGTAGTACATCGAACATGCAAATCATATATTTAAAGTATATTTCGACTTGCCTTAAACAGGAAACGCGGAGTCAATATGTCGCCCCGATATTGATGTACGGTTTTGAAGCAATCACATTAATGAAGCAAATCATCAACAAAATAACATTTATTCTATAAATTATGGAAAAGATAGATCGGATATCGAATGATGATCGAATGATTTATAGACTCTGTTTAAAGGATGATATTTTGAAAATAGAACTGTTCTGACGACATTTTAAGAGACTTTGATCAAAGTAAAAAGCAATTGGAAAAATACGTAGACCGCTAAACGGTGGAATAAAAAGAATGACCGCAAGTTGAATACAAAATATCCAAAACCGTACGAGGTAGTATAAATTAAGGAAAGCTTATATTCCACAATTTATGTGGAATAATAATACAAGTCTAGATATTCAAAACTAAGAATAAAATTCAAAATCTAAATGACAATGCAGAATTTCTATAAAACAAAAAGAATTGATCGGTGGCGTAACCACAAATTTTGCAAAGATGGGTCTACGGCATAAACTTAACATTAAAATATGAATATAGAAAGTAAAAATATAAAATCTAATGCAAATTGAATCAAAAAAGTAAATATCGCCTTACAAATATACAGATAGGTATCCAATATATAAAAATAAAAAGTTATTCAAATAAGAATGTTCCAAAATAAAGAAAAGCGTACACATTACGTGTTAGAATATTATTTATTGCTTTGGTCTCTTGCTAAATCATTCTCAATAGCGAGTAAAGATATAGCTTGCAATTCATGTTGTGATATATTGTTTCTAACATAGTTTTTAATTATCTTTAGTTTTGGAAAAGATCTTTCGCTACTTGCGATGCTTGCAGGTAATGTTAGGTATAATTGTTTCTTTTTCTATTAGGAGGTACTTCAAAAAACAACATTGCTTGTGCCTCCTGGTTTGAAGGACCGTTACATATGGCTCAAAGTACCGAATGCTGCGTTGTACTCGATTCTCGAAGGACCATGTATATGTTTTGTATTTGACCTACCGCTCACGGGGCGTAACTTCCGTATAAGCTGGTTACTTCTTTTGGTTGGTGGTAGTTATATTGAAAATTGGTGTATTTTCTGAATGTTTTATTTATTTTACAAAAAACACTTAAACCTAATTTCATAAGATAATTCTCACAATGTAGCACTTAATGTTAAATTAAACTTAATTCTTTACTGTTTTATTGTTGTAGAATGTATGTTGTGTTCTATTCTGTATGAATGATTATGTTTTATGTTCAGATTGACGATGTTCTATATGTATGACTGTATGAGTCCTTGAATTTTGTTTCGTGGTCGAAGATTGCCTCCATTTCCACTCCATTGTTTCGTATCTCCCAGGGATGTGATGTGTTTGAGTCTGATTAATAATCGTGCGTTGTTGTGTTTTTTTGTGCGGTCATGTGTTTTGTATGTGCAGTCTGTGCGTCAGTCGCGTTTTTGCGTTTAAGTCATGTGTTATTATTGTCTGTGTTTGTGTTACGAAGCATTGTATTTGTTCGTTTGTAGCGTTTGTCGAGTGTCGTGTTATTAGCATATTGCCTAAGGCAAGTGCTAGTTCGTCAGCTGTGTTAAGTGTCGTGTTTTTTTGTCTTTGTGCCCATGGATTAGTTGTTGGGGGTGGTACTGGTATGTATTTAGGTTGAGGTGTGGTTTTGTTTGTAGGATTGTTTGGGTTATTGGGGCAGTTTATGAAAGTAGATAGGTGAGGGCCACTGCAGTTTGCACACTTTGGTGGGGTTGTTTTGGTCTTGGTACATAAGTGTGTCGAATGTCCGTCTCCGCATTTCATGCATTTGTAGTTTACGTTGCAATTCCGTTGGTGATGTCCGAAAGTCTGGCATTTGTGACACTGTATTATGTCTGTCCGTTTATGTAAAGGTTCTATTTTAATTGCAAGTCCGCGGCAGTCGCGTAAGTTGTAAATTGACTTGTACTGATTCGTTAGTTCGATTAGTGCCAATGGTGCAGGTATGCCGTGTTTACCGTTCATTCTTTTAATTTTTAGTGTCGGGTAACCGTGGTCGGTCAAGTCGTCGGTGATGTCGGTGTCTGTAATGAAGGTAGGAATGCCACGCATAACTACCTTTAGTGTCTTTTCGCTTCTAAGTTGAAATGTATAGTATTGTATGTTTTCTTTGTCCAGTATTTGTTTCAGTGTACGGTAGTCATTGTCAGTTTTTGGTTCGATGTGAATACCAGGTTTCACAAGTTTGCTTTCTTCAGTGTTAATGTTGTTTGTCTTAAGTAAGTGTCGTATGTGTGTCCATTTGTCTTTTTCCGTTACTATTATTGGTGCCATTTTGCGTGGTTTTCGTGTGTCAGTGTTTGTGTTATGTTGGTTTTGTCACTTACCCTGGGTGTACTGTTTGATGTTGACGGTTGTGGAGTGAATTCGGAGTGTTGGGGCAACTATTGGTATTTGGTCGTCGCTCCTATGTTGACTCACCACGCACGGGTTGTAAGGCCGTATACGCACTAATTTATTTAATCTTCGGTGACAGTTATTAATGAAATGCGGCACATCCAATTTAAAACCTTTATTTACATATATACATTAATTCATACATGAAATTGTTGATAAAGTAAGTTTGTTATCTTGAGCATTGTTCTTACGAGAATTGTAAGAACGTTGTTCTGTGGCAAAAATAACCACTCGAACTGTCTTAGTGACTTGCTTTATTGTAATGCTACTGTATTCATCGCGCGCAGACCTATTTAAAGACCTTTTAAACATGGTAAGCAAAATTTACCCTTTCCCTACCATTAACAAAATAGGCCACATGCGGCTAAAATGATCAACAAAGTTCGGCAAGTTACAAAGAACCGCTTGATTGTAAATTGTGCCTGCAATGCAAACGTTGCATCTAGTTTTTGAATCTATCTGTATACATGGCTTAGCACGTTCATTATAATAACATTCGTTCAACGTTCATATAATAACATAATTTGAAACGTATCAAATACTATAATTTAAAACGCATTTTGAGAAGGCGTTCAATAAATAACTGCCGGTAGAATAACATTGGTATACATGTGGAGGTACGTTAATCGATAATAACTTGAAACTTATTTACAAAAATGAAGCGATAAATAAGTTTCGGTGTAAACAACGGTTACAAATACGCGTGCGGCAGCTTATTAAACGCAGACATATACAAAATACAAATATGCGTGCTGCAGTTTATTGAACGCAGACATATACAAAATTGCCTGGCGTCACAATATCTGTTGACAAAAACGTAATACGCGGTATCATAGATTTATGAAACGTCTGCATCTTGATATAATAAGAAAAATATAATTACATATACAGAAGGTTTTAAGTTTGTTTCTGATTCTTATATTTAAATACTAAAATCTATGATTTTATCAAAAAATGAATAATACTTATATAATATATAATGTAAAATTAATAATATTTATGTTTAATATATCATATATAAATTAGTTTCGCTATAAGACGAAACATACTGCCCGCCTTGAAAGTATGCACTTTCAATAAAACAATGATCTGATATGAAACGGGCGACACTGCACTTGTTTTAATTGTCACTTGTCTCTAGCGGAAGTATATATAATTTGGCTGTGGGTCTCTTCAAAATGTTTTTGTGGAGGCGAACACTTGCCGTACGGATAACACCATCCTGCCCGGGATGCAGTTCCACGATGCGTCCGGTAATCCAATGCAGCGGGGGAACATTGTCTTCCTTGACAAGCACGAGTTGTCCTATGGAGAAAGCGTTTTCGAGGTTCTGCTTCCATTTCCCTCTCGGTTGAAGCTGACTTAAATATTCATTAACCCATCTCTTCCAGAAATGCTGTTTGATTTTTTGAATATGCTGCCAACATGACAAACGATTTAATTTTGTATGAGTTAAATCAGGTTCTGGTATCGCCATAAGAGAGTCTCCAATCAGGAAATGACTGGGAGTTAAGACAGATAAATCATTAGGATCGTTGGTTAGAGGAGTGAGAGGACGTGAGTTAAGAACTGATTCGATTTCGGTTAGCAAGGTATAAAACATTTCATACGTTAGGCATGCCTTACCTGCTGTTTTGATTAGGTGCTGTTTCATTGACTTTACTGCAGCCTCCCAAAGACCTCCAAAATGAGGAGCTCTTGGAGGAATGAAATGCCAACTTATACGTTCTTCGATCAGTAATTCAGATAATCGCTTGTTATTTTGCGATAATAATTTGCGCATGCCTTCCAGTTCCTTATTAGCGCCTACAAAGTTTGTCGCATTATCGGAGTATAAATTCTGAATTTTTCCTCTGCGTGCTACAAAACGTTTCAATGTATTTAGAAATGCTTCTGTAGATAAATCGCAGACGGGTTCTATATGAACTGCCTTTGTAGATAGGCATACAAATATAGCTACATACATTTTAATGTTTTTACTGTTTCTTCGCTTGCTTTCGCGAACTTGGAACGGTCCGCAATAGTCAACGCCACAGTTTGCAAATGGACGTGCAGGCTGTATACGGTGAGCTGGCAAATTTCCCATCAAATATTGATTTCCATATGGTTTTGCCTTAAAGCAACTAATGCATCGCCTCACAATTTGCCGTACGTTAGATTTTAACGATAGCGGCCAATATTCTGTTCTGATCGCTGCCATGGTTCCTTGTATCCCTGCGTGTAGCTGTTTTTTGTGGAAATATTCAATTACCAACTTTGTAAAAATGTGTTTTCCCGGAAGTAATATCGGATGTTGATGTGAGTATGCTAGTTTTGCGTTCTTGAGTCGACCTCCAACTCTGATAATGCCTTCGTCGTCGATAAAAGGATTTAAGCAAATAATGTGAGCCTTTGAGTTCACCGCGTTATTTTTTTGTAGTTGTTTTAATTCATTGCTGAAGCACTCAGTTTGAACTAACTTAACTATGCATTTCTGAGCGGCGGTAATTTCTGACGAGAGAAGTGAGCCTGTAAAGGCATATGTGCCGGTTTTTTGTCGGGACATAATATTACATTTAAAGCGCAGACAATACGCTACTACTCTTAAAAGTTTTGATAAACTTGAATACTTGACTAATATAGACTTGAATGATGCTACTGAATTTTGAGCGCAAATAAGAGTTGCTGACTTTTCTTCTGGAACGTTTACAATTTCTGGAATTTCAGAAGGAATGACACAATCTGTTTGTAGCCAGTTAGGACCATGCCACCATAAGTTATTATCGAATAAAGCATCTGGTAACATACCCCGTGATATGATATCGGCAGGGTTGTCGCTTGATTTTACATGATTCCAAGCAGCAACATTGGTTAATTCCCTGATTTCACTAACGCGATTAGCTACAAAGGTTTTCCATTTTTTGTTAGTTGCCTTGAGCCATGATAAAACGATTGCTGAATCAGTCCAATAATGAATTGATTGAAATTCTCGATTGATTGTTTCAGTAACCTTATCAATTAGTTGAGCTAATAATAAGGCTGCGCATAATTCAAGTCTTGGTAATGAGGTACTTTTTATAGGAGCCACCTTTGATTTGCCGCATAATAGATTACAAGAAATGTTTCCTTCGTAATCAATACCCTTGATGTAAATGCACGCCCCGTAAGCCACTTCACTAGCGTCACTGAAGCCATGCATTTCTAAAATAGATATGTTTTTTGTGTGTATTACCTTTCTAGAAATTGTTCTAGAGGATATGTGGTATATGTCTTTCTTGTATTGTTCGAATTGCACGTGTATGTCATGAGGAACGGATTCATCCCATGCAATTTTCAATTGCCACAGTTTTTGGATTAATATTTTACCTATGACAATAACAGGGCCGATTATTCCCAATGGATCAAATAAACTGGCGATAAAGGAAAGTATCGAGCGTTTTGTTATTTTTGTGTTTGAAATCGTATTTGGCAAATTATACATGAAATTATCTTGCTCTGAGTCCCATGAAAGGCCTAGTGTTTTACTGTTTTCCTTTTCTAATGACTGAAGGGGATTGTCAGTGGAATTTATTGATAAATCGTTGAAGATTTCAGGATAATTTGAACGCCATTTACGCAATTCAAAGCCACCTGTTTGAAGAAGAGCTGCTGTTTGCGTGATTGTGTTTTTTGCTTCTTCTATAGAATCCGCGCCTGATATCAGATCGTCTACATAAAAATCTCTTAACACTGTGGACGCGCCAATGGGATAATTATGTTTTTCATCTTCAGCTAATTTATGAAGGCACCTGATTGCTAAAAATGATGCAGAAGCGGTTCCGTACGTGACAGTGGAAAGCTCATAGATTTGTATCGGTTGATTACTGGTTTCTCGAAACAAAATTCTTTGAAATGGCCTGTCCTGTTCGCGAACCAATACCTGCCTATACATTTTTGTTATGTCGGCAGTTATGACAATTTGATGTGTTCGAAAACGAATTATGATACTAAATAAATCTTGTTGAATGGTGGGGCCTACCATTAATTTATCATTCAATGATACTCCCGTGGATGTTTTGGCGGAGCCATCGAAAACAACACGCAATTTAGTTGTTAAACTAAATGGTTTTTCAACGCCGTGATGCGGTAGATAATAACCGTGAGACAGATTGAATGAAGGAGTTGAATTGTCAACGAGTCTCATATGATCTAATTCTAGGTATTCCTTTAAAAAGTTCGAATATTGTTTTTTAAGACCGGGATTTTTGTTTAATCGCTTTTCTAAGTTATAAAACCGTTTTAGTGCAAGGCTATAAGATTCACCTAGTGGATTGCTATGGTTTGTAAACGGCAGGCTTACTATAAAGCGCCCGTTATTATCGCGAGTGGTATTTTCTAGGAAATTGTTTTCGCAGCTTTGTTCCTCTGGTGTAAAATTGATTTTTTTTGAACATTCTTCTAACTTCCAGAATAACTTAAGCCTTTCATCTAATGACGTTTCCAGTGAAAGATTACAAAGTGACCCGGTTGACAGTGACATGTTACCAGTGAGAGAACCTGATACTATCCAACCAAAGTGCGTTTTTTGCAAACATGGATGTTTGTCGTTAGACTTGATTTGGCCTATACACAAGATTTTCCAGAACAAATCTGCGCCTAACAGCATATCAATAGGCCTTGAAATGTTAAAATCGGGATCTGCTAATCTAATATTTTTTGGAATATTAAATTTGTTACAATCAGTCGTTCTGATTGGAAGGTTTTCAGTAATTTTATTAATTACCAAGCATTTAATGTGGGATTGAAATGCATTGTATCTTGATTTGATTTTAACATGCACGGCACTATTTATTTGTGTAGGTGACTGATTTATACCAACAACTGGTATTTGAAATGGATCGGGTTGTAATCCTAATCGATCAACGCATGATTTAGATATAAAGTTCGACTGCGAACCAGAATCTAGCAAGGCTCTGCATGACTGCAGAGTACGATTTTTGCCATATATGTGAATTATGGCTGTGGATAAAAATACCTCTGAAGCTACCTGTTCATTAGAGCAATGATTATTGATAGTTGCATTTGTAGCTTCTGATGATGTGGATGGTTGAGGTGGAGCATTTTCTTGTGTATAATGTAATAAAGTGTGGTGTCTTTTGTTGCATTTTTTACAAGACCTACATCTGCATTGTTGAACTGAATGATTTTCTCGCAAACAATTAATACAAATTCGTTTGCCTTTTATTTCTTTGAATCTTTGTTCTGGTTTCATTTTGAGAAATTTATCGCATTGATATATTAAGTGATTTCCAGAACAGACTTTACAAACTATATTAGTTGTAATATATGAAGTATGTTTATTGATTTTATTATCTTTTGATGATGAACTATTCACTTGTTGTGTGTACTGTCTTGATATCGACTCTAACGTTAAGCATTTTTTGTTTAGAAAATCAGTCAATTGTGCAAGTGTGGGAAGAATGTCTGATATTGGTAACTGATTTTCCCATTCTCTATTTGTAACCGAATCTAATTTAGTTGTGATAATATAAATTAGGAAATGATCACAGTTGTTTGTGGGAAGACCAAGTGACTCTAAGGCACGTGTATTTTTTAAAATACCGTCTTGTATTTGTCGCAATTGTCCTAGGTTTTCCCTTGACATTATGGGCAGATCAAAGATGGCTTTAATGTGTTTTTGAACAATGATTTTCTTATTATTATATCTACATTTTAACATGTCCCAAGCAATAGTGTAATTTTCATTAGAAATTGAAAGTGACTGTAGTATTTTACTAGCATCTCCTTTTAAGGCTGATTTTAGATAATGAAACTTTTGCACATTGTGTATTGAATCATTAAAATGTATTAATGATGAAAATGTGTCATGAAATGATGTCCATTCTTCATACAAACCGGTGAACTCAGGCAACGTAATTTGCGGTAACCGTACGCTATTCGTTTGATTGTTGTCTGTGTTAATTGAGTTAATTGTAGCATTCGGATTAATATTTGCATGATTTTCTAATAATTGGTCGACGCGACCTACCAGCTTGAAATATGTATTTTCAAAGTCATCTAAATCTCTTTCTTGCGTTTTAACATTTTCTAAACAGCTAATTTGAATTTGTAATTCGTGGAACTGATCAAAATAATTTTCTATTTTTTGATAACGCTTTTTCAGTTCAAATATATTAGTACTTTTGTTATCATTGAAACTGTCTAAGTAAGCTTCAAATTTGGTGAGAGCTGCTTTAATGACACCTCTTTTGCATTTTAACGCCTTTAATGTATCGGCATCTGACATTTTGAATAAGGATGGTTATATGTTTATGAAATAAAGGAATTGATTGGAGACCTACCTCTTTGTCTTCAATGATGATAACTCGATGCTATGTGTCGCTGTTATCCGGCTCGAAGGACCATATGTTGGGGCAACTATTGGTATTTGGTCGTCGCTCCTATGTTGACTCACCACGCACGGGTTGTAAGGCCGTATACGCACTAATTTATTTAATCTTCGGTGACAGTTATTAATGAAATGCGGCACATCCAATTTAAAACCTTTATTTACATATATACATTAATTCATACATGAAATTGTTGATAAAGTAAGTTTGTTATCTTGAGCATTGTTCTTACGAGAATTGTAAGAACGTTGTTCTGTGGCAAAAATAACCACTCGAACTGTCTTAGTGACTTGCTTTATTGTAATGCTACTGTATTCATCGCGCGCAGACCTATTTAAAGACCTTTTAAACATGGTAAGCAAAATTTACCCTTTCCCTACCATTAACAAAATAGGCCACATGCGGCTAAAATGATCAACAAAGTTCGGCAAGTTACAAAGAACCGCTTGATTGTAAATTGTGCCTGCAATGCAAACGTTGCATCTAGTTTTTGAATCTATCTGTATACATGGCTTAGCACGTTCATTATAATAACATTCGTTCAACGTTCATATAATAACATAATTTGAAACGTATCAAATACTATAATTTAAAACGCATTTTGAGAAGGCGTTCAATAAATAACTGCCGGTAGAATAACATTGGTATACATGTGGAGGTACGTTAATCGATAATAACTTGAAACTTATTTACAAAAATGAAGCGATAAATAAGTTTCGGTGTAAACAACGGTTACAAATACGCGTGCGGCAGCTTATTAAACGCAGACATATACAAAATACAAATATGCGTGCTGCAGTTTATTGAACGCAGACATATACAAAATTGCCTGGCGTCACAATATCTGTTGACAAAAACGTAATACGCGGTATCATAGATTTATGAAACGTCTGCATCTTGATATAATAAGAAAAATATAATTACATATACAGAAGGTTTTAAGTTTGTTTCTGATTCTTATATTTAAATACTAAAATCTATGATTTTATCAAAAAATGAATAATACTTATATAATATATAATGTAAAATTAATAATATTTATGTTTAATATATCATATATAAATTAGTTTCGCTATAAGACGAAACACGGAGGTTTCTTCTTCCATTTTTTCTTCGGTTTTGGTATTGAGGGCGTCATATGAATTTTTTATTTCTATCGGTGTACTTGCGTGTTCTGTTTTTTGTTTCTTCGCTGTTTTCTTCGGGCTTGTGAATGCGTCGGTGATTATTTTTTCGGTTGTCGGTTTTATTGGGTTTGTTTCTTCTGTGTGATGTGTGGTAAATATAATTGCTACTGTCGGATTGTCGCGATCAACCATGAATATTTGCGATTGATGGCGCAAAAGACGTTGTATTTCTTCTTCATCGGTGGTTTCTTCCATTATAGTTTCAACGTCTCTTTTTTGCTGCTCGGTGCATCTTCTTATGAAGTTTGGTCTCAGCGCCAGGTTAGTGATGTGGATAATATTATTATCTGCTCCTTCTCCGGCCATTTCTTCCGGGTTCGTTTGACGAATGTCGTCGTAGATGCTCTCAACTGCGATGTTGCGTGAACAGATATCGCAGTGAGAATGCGCGAATGATGTATGACTGTTGTGTTACAAGTATATATAAAATATATGACTACCCCTACCTTAACATAAATAGAATTTCTAATTACGTATTAATAGGGTGTCATAAATCTTCTTAATGTATTTCTATATATTCGGTTCATCTATAATAGATTTTTATGATACATGCATATTTGGATATTTTGAGCCTATTATGTATATTAAGATCATTAATAATAGCAGGTATTGAAAGGTCTATTGAAATTGTTAACTAATTACACTACGCAATAAAGAAACGGTCTAAATGTATAAAGGAAGTAATAGAGATTACTAAATGTAAATTCTTCGAATCTAAGGAAAATATTACAATTTTGAATATGTTAATAAAAATACGTTGTATATAGTGGTTTACCCTTGAAAATGGACATTGAATATTTATAAATGTTATTCTTTAATTATGTTATACTAAATTTAACTAACATTAACTAACTATTGTGGTAAGGGTTTTTTAATTTTATTATTATACTAAATTTACTCATATCTAAAATATATGAATATATACAATATAAAATATTTTGTTTTATGACGAAACAAATTTACTTCTCCAAATTTTTCAATATCCTAACAAATTAAACTATTGTTTCTTATAGCAATAAGTTCTAGACCCAGGGATGCAAAAATAGTATTTTTATAAATTGATTGGAGCGCATCACCTTTCTTAAGAATTTGATCTGGTGCTAGCTTCAAAAAACTAGAAGGGTTAGGAAAATTAAATTTTTCGCTAAGAAATAAGTAATTAATTGATGAAATACTGTATTTCATCCACCTGATGAAGCCATTGTATGGCGAAACAATATTGTAGTGGTATTTACAATAAAGGAATTTTTGAAACTAGAAGTTAAATTACTTATTTCTTAGCGTTATAATGAAGTTTCAACAAGTATCTCCTTCGTCAATTAACTAATTAAATTTTTCATTTATATGACTTAAAGATATAAACCGTTTCTTTATTCGTACGTTTACGATATCTAAAGTAGTGTAAAATATATTAATTTTAAATTTATTTCGTTGATTAACGAAAAAGATACTTGTTGAAACTTCATTATAACGATAAGAAATAAGTACTAAACTTCTAGCTTCAAAAATTTATTGTAAATCAACTACAATATTGTTTGGCTTCATTCACCTGATAAAGCCATTGTATGGCGAAACAATATTGTAGTGGATTTACAATAAATCTTTGAAACTAGAAGTTTAGTACTTATTTCTTACCGTTTAAATTTATTTTCCGCCTTTAAACCTATGATCAGAGCGAAGCTCATCAAAATGGGACTTTATTTATTTATTTATTATTAATTGTCTTTTTTCCACAAATTAAGGATAAATATTCAATTTCAATGCAATTCCTATAGCTTCTTCTTTAATTTTATAATTTCATTGCTTTTCCTAAAAGAATACATAAAGAGTTACATTTGTTTTTGAGTTTTTCTTTGCTTTTGACAAAGTATTTATTATTGTAATATATGATCAAGAAAAGCACAAAATTTTCGATGTTCTTTAGTAAAATTTGCTTAATCCCGCTCCTCTTTTTTATTGAATGTCACAATTATTTTTTGTTAAGAAACTTGACAATATCTATGAATAGATATCTTACAGCAGCAAGAGACTGTTCCTAACCTATCAGACCATCTAGTGGGATTAACCCTTAAATTGTCAATGTATTTAAGGAGATACATTACATTACAAAATTTTTATACGATTCCTTGAGTAAGTCAAACGGAAATGGGCGACGTGTCCTATAGTGCACACAAGCATAGACCGTCGTTCAGGTAGTGGGAACGATTAAATCGGCGAAATAAATTTTACAACGGTCAGTTAGTTGTTGCGTGCTATGGCAACCTCGACGAGTACCGACGAGGTAAGTACTACAATTGTCAAATAGCATATTTTTATCACATTTTTTGTTTTATCTGATTGTCATAGGTAACAAGGTATTTAGATTATTGTGAGAACTCTTCGTTTTGATAAATTCGCTTTTTTTAAATAACTAAAACTAAAACTCGATTTGAATTGTTTGTATCCCACAGTACACACTTCACGTAATGGTGCCTATAAATGTTGTTATGTTATTCGTGATCATCAGTACTGGAAAATAATACATAGACTTTTTTTTTAGTTATCAGAAATTAGTTGTGATAGTTTTTACAGCCAGAAAAGAAAACACACTGAATACATTGCCATATTGCCGCCCGAATATGACAATTTGTCCGATGTTGGATCATCATCTAGTGATGAAGAATGTCATGACAACAATATAGATCGTGATTATAAACCCCATTTGCCAATAGACGATCGTAGTAGCTCATCAGATGAAGAAGCAGAACCATGTTCCATAGCTTCGACTTCAAAACCCAATGCCCGACTGCAAAAACCACTGTGTCGACTTCAGACACCAAAGCACATACAAGGAAAAAAGGAAAAACCAAGAAGAAAGTAGAAGCCACTTATAACTGGGTAAAGGAAGACTTTCAGCCTACTCGCGTCCCTGTCGATAAGGAATATATTTATTACTTCATCTGAAATTCTGATATACCTTACACAAAATGTGTTACTTTGGCAACCTCACTTTGGCTACTTTACTTTGGCTACTTTGGCAAGCTCATTTCATATAGCCCTCTCTCTAAAGTAAAACGCTACAGTAAAGATGAGAAGAAAAAAGTTGATGTTAATTGTCCCCATATTGTAAAGCAATACAACACCAATACAATAACTTTTCTCTAAAGTATTAAAGAACGTATCAAGCTCCTTAATACCTTTGACAGTATCATTAATAACTAAGTTCGAGTTATGCACGGCGTAGTTGATTCAATATCGTTTTTTTTTTTAACACCAGAGTATATACCGCCCATAATATGTGCCCCATCATATCCCTATCCACTGCAATTATGAATATCTAGCCTCAATTCATTTAACTGGTCTATATTGGCACGTTTTAAATTTATTCGGTTCTGGGCCTTTACGACCCTTATCCCCCCTTCCCCCTCCGGCGGGCTTACGGCTCTGGAATTGATGCCCATGTCTACTCTAGATTCAAGAGCCCAATAAACAAACGTGTTATAAATATTTTCACTGAATAAATTATAGTCAACTGTATTTCATTACACTGTTTCCAATTTAAATAATAGGTAAGAATATCTGATTATGTACTAAGTATATCAGTATAAAAGTTGACTGACAATTTTTCCAAAATATCTGGAATCAGAAATTTAACGAAAATCTATTCTTAAAAGTATGTATATACCTAATAAATATATATAACTACATTATATAGCATACAATATAATTGGCTTCTCCTATTTATTTTTATGTAAATTCTTTATCTGCGTGTTTTGAAATCGCGTTTATACCTAGCTGTTACACGTGTTAATAGTGACACTACACTATTTTAATTTGTTGTCCAAAAACAGAATTCTAGATACCTGTCATTTCAAAATACCCTAAACTATAAAATCTTAATTCAATTTAATTCTTCCAATGTACGACGCACTATCTTTTAATGAAAATTTAAGGATTTTCAGAATATAAAAGCAAAACATTTAAAATACTCTCCAATTGTAACAAGAAAAAATCCAATAGAAAAGAACTTAGTTATCGGAAGTGTTTGCTAACCAATCTAAAACGAGGGAGACGTCAATAAGAACGTGGCGACAAAAAAAGAAAACCACAGGCAATAAAAACAGCAGAAGGTCGTCGACGAAAAACGCTTTTCGAAACGTTAAATATTCTAGTTAATTGCGGGGACGGCGTCGGAAGACCGTCCGAAAGCCTACGGACTGATCCGATTTTAATAAAATTGCTTTCGTATTCATGTATTCGAGACCAGCCGGTCGGGTAGGTCGACTGTTGTACGGTCGGGCAAGTTTAGCGTGAGGGAAGCCTCTTAAATTGCAGACGCGCATCGGCTAAAAATGGGATGAAATAATAAGCCCCGGCGTGGACTTCCGCAGTGGCCTTTCCAGACTGTAATTAATCCCCGACACGCATCGTAGAATGCGTGGGATTTCTACCGGACCGCACTAACTTCTACTGTGGGTCTTAAATATTTCATGATCAACGTTTTCCTTCATTTCTTTTTGGATTTCTTTTACAACAGCGTTTTGAGATTTGTAATTAGTAACTAATAATTTTCGTTAATAAATTTCTCGTAGTTTACAGGATATTTTGAAAGACCTTTCAATATTGTTTATTAAATAAATGTATCATTTACAAATAGTCATAAAAAATTCCAAGAATTACATTTAATGATAAAAAAATCTGTACGTGGAAAACAATTATATTATTTAGGTACGAGAAAATTATACACTAAGCGGAGCCTTAAATAAGAACACACGCTTGATATGAAGGTGACCGAACGCGGATTCTCTCTATACTACTCTCTACACTATAATTGTAATTTACGTCGGTGAAAAGAACCATATAAATAAAATATTTTTAATATGACTCATTTCGATCGTATTTTTCTCTTATTATGTGGCAAAATTCGATACGTTTATAATGGCCTTCGGGAAATATTGCCTGCGTTTTTTAAATTTTGTATGATTGGTACTTGCTCCTTTTCGAAACCTTACACACGTACACTTCTGCCAGAAATATCGAATTGATGTTCAATTCGTTTCCCGGTTTTAGTTCGAATTTTCTTCTACAAAGGACAAATAAGTAAATTAAGTTAGTAATTTAAATTATTGTTTCTAGGCCTTTTATGTAAATATATGCCGGTGATTTTTTTACCGTGACTAAAATGTCACGGTTGTCAACGGTGATATAAAATAAAAAAGAACGGTAGCCGTGATTTTTCTTATGGCAAGAATGCAACTAAATTTCTCTGATAGATTTCTATTACATGACGACTATCGAAAAGCAACGGTAACAAAACGAATACGTTCTTTATAATATAAAGCCGTCTCTAAAGAAACTTACCATTTCACCGAGTAAAGTACCGGGTATTTTAATATTGAGGGATTTTTAAATCAGGGAGATTGCTTATGGAGATCTACAAAACTATGTGGTTCTACGGACACTCTCAAATGACGTCACGATAATACAAATACGAAACCACTTCCAAAGCTTCCAAATCCAACATTTCATTTCATAAGCATTTGCACAAATGTCTGTTTTAAAAAAAAGAGTGAACTAATAAAATGTGGGGGTTCTTTGGACCGCTTGATGAAAGTATGTATTTCCAAGTGTAATACATATATGCACTACAAAAATTTCGTACAAATTTCGGATTGTGTGGAGTCGGGGATTAGCAGTATTACATACGATATACCGCATGATATACCGAACGATTAGTTAAAATTACTCTATTAAATTTATACATCCAAGTCTAGATCCTTATATACATATTGCTGTGTAGTTTTATTCTAAAATGAGATCTAATTATCAAACGTGAATCGTTACATAGGCATATATAATGTTTAGACTCTTTATAAATTCTTCTCAGGGTCTTTGGTTCCAAAGGGGTTCTTTTGCAATAGGCCTAGCATCCAATGTAACAAGGAGTGAAATAAGACGACAAGATATCAAATTTAATACATTTATTGTTCACACCTTGTAAAGTATACATGAATTTCCCAACATGATGAACATTATTAATTATATTTTTATCTCAAAATGAAACATAGCATTTAATCTTTAATAATGAATATATATATATATATATATATATATATATAACTTTGAAGGTCTTTGTTTGATTTTTTAATAAATCTTGCAAACACACCTGTGTATTACCTTAGTCCAGTGAATGTGGTACTCTACAAAATACCAAGGTATGACACAACGTTGTTTTATTTTAAATTTATAATGTAACGAAGCTTATGGATTTATTTGAAATTTTTCCGGTATGGTTGTATTTAAAAGAGTGCGCTATTTCATATTCATATGACGAGAACAATTCCTACCACATTAGATATGTAATTTCACACTATAGGTTTAATTTCAGTTTCTATAACTTAATTAAATTTTTAGCTACAAATGAAAACCCAAATATCTTTAAATGCTTCTGAGACTTTTCCCTACTTGCCATTCATAATGTATGTGTTATCTCTTCTGTCTTTAAAACAAGAATTAGAATTAATTTGCAATTAATTAATCCATATCTATTTAATAATCTCAAAATCTTTTTATTTTACGAACTTCAAAGTCTTAGATGTATTCAATACCTTATACAGACCTATTGCATTCATTGTACAAGTTGTCGAACTCTACATGATATATGTCCATCGTTTTACGAATGTGATGTAAGTTAATTATTAAAGTATACGAAAATATCTATACAAACGAGTGCAATTTTTAAAATGTGACCGCTGCTCCCAGTGGGTTTAAAGAAGTTCTGTCTTTCTTGAAAAAAAATTATATATATATATATTGTTACGCTTGGCATGTGAAATATTTTTATGTAATTTTAAATAATATTTCTTCTTTGAATATCTCTATATTAAACTTAAGACATTTCTTCTGTATATTCGTTTCCAAAGAGAAAGTATTTTCTTTTGTTATAACCCCAACCGCCGACGACCCTTATTACCTGCACCGTCAACCGATAACCGAAATGTAGAATTTAGAATGTCGAAATTCGTCTAGAACATTCCAATTTTAAATTGTTTTAATTTAAGATTATTTACATCTTCTTTTATATGTCTTGTTTGATATCGTTAGGAAGCTTATATCACAAGGGTTATTTTAAGAATAATTATGACATTGAAAGACGACGTCTTCAGGCCGCGCTTTTAATTCACTATTATTCGAGATATCGACCCCCTCTTCGATACATCATAAACCAACCGTTCTAGACCCCTTCCTTTGCGATACAAACTATAGTTCCTTCTTCTCTCTCGAACCATTCGTGAGAAAACAACTCCTCGTGTACTGTCCAAGTCACGATGCTATCACACCGACCAGGTGTTCTTCCGTTTCTAAGGTAAATTGTATTGTTCTATACATTACTCTTTTAAGTGAATCCAAATTAATGTAAACTAATTAATTTCTTATTCCTCCGGAAAAACATCGCCCTACATATACTTGTTCGAGTATATCTTCAGACCACGTGGACGCCATCGCCAACTTTAAAGTAACTGTATTGTTCTATACAGAGATTATTTTTTATTCATCGTAATTAATTAACCCTTAATTTACTACTCCATTTAACGTTCGTTTCAGAGTATTTTTATGTGTTAATTTTAGTTACGTAATTGCCGCTCCTCGTGTACATATTACTTTATTTTGATTGCTTTTAAATATACGGGTTTCAATTTATTACTATGTAAATATAAATACAAAATTTAAGGACGCCGCTGTGTTTTATTTTATGTATTAAGTTGTTGTATATTTATTTTAAATTAACCAATACCACGCACGTCCTGGACCTTTGAAGGAACTTCACCAGCATCCGTAATTATTTTAATTTCTATCAAATAATTTTATTATTATAAATAGCCCAACCCAGCTCCCCCTCTATTTGTAATAATATATATATATATATATATGGCTGGTAACGTTAATCCTTTTTTAAATGTAAAATAGTCTTCTTTGGTCCCTTTTTCAAATCATATTTTATATTTTAAAACTCTTGTTCTTTCATGGATTTTTAAATGTTTTTCAAATAAAATAAAAACTTCCACAAGATGTATTTTTATTTTTATGTGTTCCATCTTTATCTTACATATCTCGTTTTATATGCTCTCCTTGTTTAAAATGACTAGGATATTTCTATATTCAATTTGTATAATCCCTCTCTTTCTAATATACTAGCTTACTCTGTCTTTCATTCGACTTCATGTCTTGATCTGTGATTCGTGTCATACATAACCTTCAAATTTCAAACACAGTTTGACATCTACATTGTTTATTGTGTCAAAATAAACATATAGCTATTTTAATAAGCAACAAATACCATATTAAGCTTTGTCTTGAACTTGGTGGAATCTTTTGAAGTATTATCAATATTATTGATCCTCTTTTTGGTCAATTACACCTGTTTTTAAATGAATGCCGTACTGTTTCTTATAAGTAGGTATTACGAAATGACAGTATTAAAACACACATTACGGCATGTTCTGTTTTATTACGAAGTTCTTATTGTCTTTTTTTAGGCTATTCCAATGTGTTGTGTATATATTATGTAGTAATATGTACCTAATTTCCTAAGATCTCCAATGGAGATCTTTTATCTAAGATTTAACGTAATTCTTAAGTGCCAAAACAAACAATGTTTATTTACCGAAGAAAATCTGCAAGATTTAAATGTTGATTATAAAATTTTGCTACCATTATAATCTTCTAAATATCCTTTTAAATTTTGGTACGTATCGCATATTCTTAAATTCTAGATTTTAATATTTATAAGCTAAATAGTAAAGAAATGATAATCTATATGACATTGAACATTGAATATGAATTTAACAAGTAGACATTGATATGTTTTTTAAACACGATCAGTTTTGTTACATATGAAACCTATTACAGAAAATAATTTAAAAAAAATCTCTTACGTAGTAAACATTAAATTTGCTCTATCGTAAGTTCGTACAAGATGCATTTAGAATTTTCCCATTTCAAATGTGTTTCATTACTATTTTTGCTCTAATTTACTTATTTCATTTACTTTGAAAGTGAAATACACAGCAATATATACATATTCATTAAGGTAAATTGCAGATCGCTACTTCACATTATTAAATTATAATATATACTGCTTAGATTTTTTATGTCACTCCTTTTGCTAATTTAATTTTTTTCTTGCTTATAATCAATATTAATTTCTCTTTCCATTTCTCTATCAATTAAACCATGACAATATCAACATACTGTAATCTACACATACTGTTATCTTTTTATGAAATTATAATTGTATATTTACATTTTTAGGTAACCCTTCGATAAAGGCAATAATTTGCCGAAACCTGTAAGAGTGGAATTAGTTTAAACAAACAAATATTTAATTAAAACAGGCCTTAAATCGCCGAATAACGAAAATCTCCTATAATACACGAAGGTCAAGAAAAGAAAGAAACAACTATATATATATATATATATATATAATAAACGTAATACTAATGAGAACTCATAATTATTGAATTCTCACATACATGCCATTGCCGCTCTAATTCGTTGCATCAATTTCTACACATGACAAAATCACCTTTGTCTAAGAATATAGCTGCAACGTGTCACGGCGTCAACCGTCCAGGTTGTCCGGGAAAATGAAAAAATGTGTGAAAGCCGTATCCATCCGGGATGTGCAGACGTCGACGTTTCATAGTTATTACTAATTGTCAATACACCTTACCCAGAAATAGATACGACTTTCATTTCTGTAATGACGAATTAGAGCGGCAATGGCATGTATGTGAGAATTCAATAATTATGAGTTCTCATTAGCATTACGTTTATCATCATTAGTATATATACACGCAGTATAGAAATGAAAGTCGTATCTATTTTTGGGTAAGGTGTATTGACAATTAGTAATAACTATGAAACGTCGACGTCTGCACATCCCGGATGGATACGGGTTTCACACATTTTTTCATTTTCCCGAACAACCTGGACGGTTGACGCCGTGACACGTTGCAGCTACATTCTTAGACAAAGGTGATTTTGTCATTTGTAGAAATTGATGCAACGAATTAGAGCGGCAATGGCATGTATGTGAGAATTCAATAATTATGAGTTCTCATCAGCATTACTTTTATCATCATTAGTATATATACACGCAGTATAGAAATGAAAGTCGTATCTATTTCTGGGTAAGGTATATTGACAATTAGTAATAACTATGAAACGTCGACGTCTGCACATCCCGGATGGATACGGCTTTCACAATTTTTTTCATTTTCCCGGACAACCTGGACGGTTGACGCCGTGACATGTTGCAGCTACATTCTTAGACAAAGGTGATTTTGTCATGTGTAGAAATTGATGCAACGAATTAGAGCGGCAATGGCATGTATGTGAGAATTCAATAATTATGAGTTCTCATTAGCATTACGTTTATCATCATTAGTATATATACACGCAGTATAGAAATGAAAGTCGTATATATTTCTGGGTAAGGTGTATTGACAATTAGTAATAACTATGAAACGTCGATGTCCGCACATCCCGGATGGATACGGCTTTCACACATTTTTTCATATATATATATACATATATATATATATATATATATACACAAAGTAATTTGCTGGGTATTTAATAAATTATTATTAATTAATACTTATTTATATTGTGTATCCATGTGCTATAACAAATTTAATATAGTAGAAGTTTTATATGTATCTGTATTAGGGAAATAAGCAGGAGAATGGCGTATTTATTGTAATTTTACGAGTCCTAATAGAATATAAACATGCGGAGTTGAAATAAATACGCTATTCATCATCATCAATCAATCACTTCAAAAATTACCCAAGTTACAAAGTAAAAATCTATAACTGCTGGCATTTTTTTTTTAATATAATCGGTGTTACATAATTTACCTCAACCATTCGTGAATTAATCAATTTTTCTACATCATTTCAATGTGTCACCTATATACATAGATGTTAAATGAAAACAAAACTCGTTGCTATAAAAGCGGTCTCTTACTTATCCTGCTAGATAATCCGGGCCTGCTAGCAGGTGGTGCGAAAAGACACGGATAAGATCACAGGACAGACGAACGGTGAGGGTAAATGTCGTACGGGTGATTAACCAAGGCGCTCGAGGAGCCGATAACGAGGCCAGTACACCACACCAGCACCACTAGGTTATGAACATCGATCTGTCACCCGCAGTATTCATTAGCATTAGCGCCGTTCCAATGGGTATATGCCTAGCCTCACGCTGTGTAAACTTCCCCAGGAACATATATACACAATATGTATAACCAGTATACTGTGTATACGCATACAAACATGTATACACATACAACTCACACCTAGCCACACATAAGCGTAGACGTTACAGAGTTATACACACTCACACTATTAAATCAACTCTATTAATATCGGATGGATTAGACGGGTTAAGTTTTGGGTTTCTGTGCGACATATTTCAAGATTAATTTCAGGGACAGTTTATTGTATTAGGATGTTTGGATGTTGCTTGTGTTCTCTTGCCTATCAATAAATAATAATTGGTGTATCCGAAATTGATATAAGATACACATTATAATTTCCAAAACTTAATTTAAATATAAATCACACTATAAACTTTTATCGCGATAATTTTTATTTGCGATTGACAAAATGATGATTATTTTGGAATTAGTTACATTTGTTAGTTATGAAGATATTTTTTATATTTAAATTAACAGCAAATCAAAAATTTAAAACTATTTTTAATTTCTTATGAGACATGACCATAAACATAATAAAAAACAGTGTAATAACAGTGGGACATAAATTTGCGTTGAAAAAAGATATGAATTATTTTATTCAGCAAGACACAAATAAGATTTTGACAATCTCAATAAATACAGTATGGCCCAACAGTCGCGCAACCGAATGAAAAAAAAAGAAATGAAATTGTGTAGTACAAATACAAAATTTATTCTTCTATAATAAAAATAATTCAAATATGTTTGAACAAAAACTGACTCTTTGGGATCACAGCTTATGTTCGAAGTGTCCTCCACCTTCTTCAATGCATCTCAGACATCGCTTTTTAACCGCGTTACAAATGCGCCGAAGTAATTGTTTGTCATCATTGAGTTTGGCGACTTCTTCGGTTATAACATTTTTCATGGTCTCAATATCCGGCAACTGATGATGGAATACCTTATCCTTTAAAATACCCCACACAGCGAAATCTAGTGGGGTTACGTCCGGAGATCTCGGAGGCCATTCGACTTGACCTCTTCTTCCAATCCATCCGGGGAAAAATTCATCGAGATATTCGCGAACAATTAAAGCGTAATGTGCTGGAGCACCATCTTGTTGAAGAGTTAAACATTGACCAGCAAACACTGGGTTATTGGCAAGTTCTTCACGTAGTTCCATCAACAAATCGAGGTATGCAACACCTGTTACAGTATTGTCGAAGAAATAGGGGCCGACGATTCCGAAGGCGCAAACACCAAGCCATACCGTTACTCCAGGCACGTTTAATTCTTCTTCAATGGTAATATGCGGATTTTCAGTGGACCAGTACACACAATTGTGTCTATTGATGCGCCCATTTAATTTAAATTGAGCTTCGTCCGACCACAAATTTGTTTTGAAGAAATTTTGAAAGGCTTCACATTGAATGACATACCATTCTGCGAACTGTAGTCGACGATCCGGATCATCTTCTGTCAATGCTTGTAAGAGGCGTGGTCTGTAAACCTTCAAACCTAGTTCCTTCATTATTCGCTGTAGGGTAGAACGAGAAATATCCAGTTCATTTGCGGTTTTTCGACAGATCGCGCAGGCGATTCAATAAAACTCTGAGCTACAGTTTGTAAGTTATCATCTGTCCTCAGACTACGTGTCCGGCCTGTACGCTTGGAATCATCCACAGAACCGTTTTTTTCGAATCTTTTTATCCAGCGATAAACAGTCTCATGCCTCGGAACTTGACAGTCAGGGAATTTACCGCGAAATCAGAAAATATGTGTTCATAATCAGCATGGTAACGATAGTACGAAGACACCAAGAATACCCGTTGCGCTACGGTATACCGATAATGTGGGCTTGTTGCCATGATAACGCGTTCACACACTTATAAACTCCGACAAGATATTGCTTCACACACAGACAACCGCTGTACTGCCGACAGACCAGCCGTCAACCTTGCATTAGGGGGAGAATGGCGCATTTGTATTTCATTTTGACGTTGCGCGACTTTTGGGCCACGTGGTATATGAATAACAACTCTTCAACTATTGAGGATAGCTGGAACTAATTTAAGTAAATAATATTGGAATATTGGAAGCTTTTGGGAATATGTGTGGACATACTAAAAGCTGGCCACTCTTTCAATATACATAAAGAATTCAAATCACAACGCAGGTGCATAAGATTGTTAACAGGCGTTGAATATAGCGCTAACTGTAGAGAATGGAGAGATAAATCCGTGAAAGTACTTACCACCACACCGGCGTACATTTTTGAGTGCGCAAATTTTGTTAAAGCAAATTCAGGAAACTACAAAGATGACTTGACCGAAGGCGAGATTTGCCTATCAGTATTTGTGAAAAAAAAATGGTAATATTTTCGAGTAGGCAATGCTTTTACCAGAGGCTATTTAAATTTTTACTATCGTTTGACATTTAGTTTGACAGATACAGTTGCTAAAAGAAGACTTGTTTAACGAAACTCGTAAAATAGATAAAATAGGTATTCCTTTTACAATTCAATAATGTTTTTTAAAAAGATGAACCAACTCAGATTTTGGAAGATATGCAGCAAAAATTGGACAACGATGGGCCTTCAAAGACTACGATTTTTCGTTGGGTTGCTCGCCTTAAAGGTGACGACACAAATCTCGAAGATGAAGAACGTCCTGGAGCACCATTTTTGGAATGGTAACATACTACCATTCCAAAAATGTCTAAGCTATCTGCCAGGTGAGTGCCGCGTTTACTGAATATGTCGGGTTTCCCAACAGGGGCGATATGTTATTAAAACGCCATGGCAGACATATTTAAAGTGGTAGAAATGTCACTAACTGTCATTTGCACTTAGTAATGTTTGACAATTCATTATGGCAAAATACACGTTTCAACAACGTTTGGATATTATCCAAAGATTTTGATTTTATCTCAAATATTTTGTATTTTATTTAGTTTTAAAAACATCGTCCTTATTGGGAAACCTTTTAGATCAAGAGCGTGGAAGACCGAGAAAATTTGAAGCTCTTTAACATCAACCCAATTCATTTTATTTTTCCTTCGACTCGATAGGTAATGGTTACGATATTTTGGGATTCTAAGGGGATATTTCTTATTGACAATCTCGCAAAGGGTCAAACTCTCAACACGATACTATGTTGCTCCTCTTGACAAAGTGGAAGTTGCCATTACCGAAGCAATGCATCGTCACCCACAAGTCGCATTGTTCAGTAAAAACTGGATGTGGGCCCAACTACCCTATCGGATTTACCCCCACAAAGCTTCCACTTGTTCTTAAAACTCAAGCTGCTTCTCGCTGGAAGGAAATGTAAAACAGACGAGAAAATTATTGCAGAAGTAGAGCACTATTTTTATGATTCTGATGCTGATGATTATAAAACTGGATAATGGCACTCCATTACCATTGGTCCAAGAATATTAATGTTGAATGAAAATATGTTGAAAAAATCATGCTGTAGTTCAAATGTTTTATTTTAAGTCCCATCTTCCACCAAATAATCCTGGAATTCTCTTAATTCAAATATTCGTAATTACTCTACCACACAAGGTAATAATATTATATTTCATTTTCTTGACTAAATAAAAGCAAAAACGGCACAAACTATTATGAAGTAAAATGTTTCAATGCATTACATCCTGTATAACAAATAAATAATAAAATAATGCTTTACAGAAAACTATGTATTCATCATTGGAGCCTCTCACACGTTAATCAATAGTCAAGTTTAAAAACTATTAACTTTATGCTGGCGAAAATACGAAAATACGAGTATTATCCAGAAAGTAAAGAGCGCGTCAAAATGACACGGCACACAAACTTCCTGCCACCGTTGCCGCTAAGTAAGTGGGGGAGGGATCTTTGAAATATTTGATAATTTCAGTGATCCTGCCAGATAGCATGATTTGTTATTTTAATTCGAAAAAAGTTCATGCTATCGAAATTCGTAGATTATAGACGTGTATTATAACGTTATGAATGAAAATTTAGTTAGAAAATGCTGTATTACGTTTAACAGCGGACGATTAAATGTTCTTCATGAGAAAAGACTAGGCCTAACTTCAGCTGTGATCAAACAACCCGAAACAAGACTTGACGAAGAAATCCGAGATGACAAACATTTTAACGCTTGACAATTTGCACGTATTTGTTCCTGAAATTTCAAGATTTCTACTGCATCAAATTTTGGACAATATCCTAGGCTACAAAAAGTGTGTGTCAGATGGGTGCCTCGAATTTTGTTGGAGCAGTACATAAAAAAAACTAGTGACAGCTGCATTAGATTTCCTTTCTCGTTATAAACAGGGGGATTTGTGGATAACATTGTTATTGTTAGCAAAACCATAAGTTCTGTATAAAACGTCAGAGAGAAAACGCGTGAAATTACATTATTCACGATCCCCTACTGCACCAAAAAAACGAGCAAATGAACTTTAAGCACACGACAAGTAATGGCTACAGTTTTTTTTGGGGTCAAAAGACTATTCCTCTAGTTGATTTTATGCCAACAGGAGAAACAAATAAATGCAGAAGCCCACTACCAAATCGTCTTCGCCGCGCCTTTCAGAATAAACGGCGTGTGTTATTGTCGTATTGTTACTAGTGGCGTTGTGACATTCGACCATATACATTTGTATTAACACAAGGCTGGTTTCAACAGTTAGAGTGGGAAATTTTTAAACAACCGCCGTATAGTAGCGCTTAGTGATTTTCGTCTTTCCCCATGAATAAAGATTGTTTAGACTGTCACTTTGCAAATGATGAACTGAAAACGACCGTTCAATAACCTGGCGACAAGCGAGTATGAAGAAGGCATAGGAATAACTTATAAAACATTATAAGTATTTGAATTTGACTGGAGGCCATGTAGTGTGTAAGTGTAGAACAAATTTTGTTTTATTGGCTCAACTAATAAAAGTCTGAGACAAAAAACATTCTTTATTTTCTGTATCAACATCGTATATAAATAGTCCATTTCAACAATGCAAAGAGATAAACGCTACTGTTTTAGTTGTTATATATTCATAAATAATGACTTTAAGCTATTTGTATACATGGATAGTTTAACTTTAGTTTAAACAAAGCACACCAAACAT
The DNA here is from genome assembly GCA_935421215.2 of Melolontha melolontha. NCBI lineage: Eukaryota > Metazoa > Arthropoda > Insecta > Coleoptera > Scarabaeidae > Melolontha > Melolontha melolontha. Next base: position 127,417,974 of record OW285236.1, read on the forward strand.
TCATGTAGATCAAGAGCATATTTCAGGACTTATTACTCGTAGACGCTCAAGATCAGTCACCCACAGGAACCGAAACCGTAGTAAAGAGAGACATATTTCGGATTGAATACTGGATTAGAGCGCTCTTATCACAAACAATTTCAAAATGACTACAAATAATGTCGTCGAAACTACCAGAACATAGAGGTTGTTATCGAAATTAGATCGACACGTAAAACACTACATGGGAACTCAACTATCATATATGCGTATATACTTAATTTGTGATGTGCGTAAATATATCATCTATATGCGCTTCAGTTTTAATTAGTATATCTTTGTAACACATTTGTGAATATTACTATCTTTCATAAATGCATAAATATTTAACCTATGCCTTAATGTCAAAATTATTCACAGTCCAAAAATCACGGAATAAACAGGAGAAATGTAAAATGAAAGGGAATGGACGAGTGGTAAAACACACCGAGTGATACAAATGTAACAAATAAGAGAACAAAGAAGACATAAATCTATAGCAGGCAGATTACGTTGCAGAATTGGAATATCGGAGGGCTAAATTGTTCTCAGTGTCCGTAGAGCGGATTGCCGCCACCAGTTTTCTGCCTACGCCACACCACTCTTCGAACCACCAACGCCCCTCCCCCCAAAGGTTGAGGGTGAAACGGCAGAGAGAGCGCAGTCGGCGGTCGAGAGGTATACAGCTATACTGGGGATGACGGAAAAGCCTGGAGGGGATCTCTAGCCCACTTGATAGAAAGCGGTACGGACTACGTTTATATTCCGGTTTCGCTTATTTACCAAGTTTGGCGGGTACACGGAGTTTCTTGGAATCCGCGCGAATTATCGGGACCGCCTCGGTACGTAATTAGTCGTTAAAAATTCCGTAGGTAGTTTCCCGGAAATTTTCTTGCAAAAAACAAGGCCTCGATATCGATACAGGCAATAAAAGTTGTACTACGCTTTGTATGCCATTATGGTATTTCTATTTTGAACAATTTTAATAAGAAATTCGTTTTTGCATGCATAATAAATATACAGGCGGTTTCCGATTAACTTGGCCAAACTCTAGGGGCGTATTCAATTCACCAAAATAATCATAAAAGTTTATATACAAAATTTACAGAAAACGTTCTCTTAAATAGTTGTGATGGTTTTTCATTATTGTTAATAATTTTGCAAATTATGGAATATAACTTTATTATTGTAGTACTTATAACATTTTATTATTTTAATGATTGCTCGAATAAAGTTCATCCATATGATCATAGCAATCGGTGTCTTGAGATTCGAAAGATACCTCCCGAAATCTCGTCCACAAAAAGACAAAAGACAAAGACAAACATTGTCATGTCAATATTGACATTTAGTTTCACACATACATGTCATATTGAATGTGTAACACTTTTAAGTTTCTCATAATGTATAAATACGCTAATGCAGAAATGACAGATATCCATGTTACTTCTGGACGTGCGAACGGAAATTCACAAGAAACTGTCCAGCTGTATCGTGAAACATATCCAGCGCGACATTGTCCAGCTAAAGGTACTTTTGCGGATATTTATCGTCGTCTTGGAGAGACAGGATTCTTCGCGGAGGTTGCTTTCGACTATGGGGCTAACCGAACTGCTATAGAAGAAGATATTCTTGAGATAGTTGAGGCTGACCCAAGTACAAGTACTAGACGAATTGCTGCTGATGTTGGTATTTCATCGAAGATGTTTGGAATGTTCTTCATGACCAATTATTGTACCCCTTTCATGTACAGACAGCGCAAGATCTTTCAGATGACGATTTTCTTCCACGATTGCAATATTGTCGTTTGCTTTTAGAACAACGCAATGACCCTAATTTTCATAACAGTGTTTTTTTTAACCGATGAATGCAGTTTTTGAGAGATGGAATAATGAATACTCGTATAATCTTCGATGGACGAACGTGAATCCACATGAAATAGCACATATGCGACATCAACAAAGATTTTCCTACAACGTTTGGGCCGATATAGTTGACAACTATCTATTAGAACCAGTGTTTTCACCACCGAGACTTAATGGTCAGTATTATAGTCAGTTTTTAGAAAAAGAGTTGCTGGATGAAGTTCCATTGCAAATACGCCAAAATTTATGGTTCATGCAAGATTTGCGCACATTTTAGCGTTGCCGTACGAGAGTTTTTGAATACGAGGTTTCCTAATCATTGAATTGGAAGGGCATGACCGATTGCATGTCTATCACGCTCACCTGATTGCAATCCATGTGATTCTCTCTTATGGGGACATTTACAAAGTATCGTATATCAAACACCAATTGTAAATGCGCAAGTTCTCCGGCAACGTATCGAGCATGGTTTTCAATCAATTAACGAGACTGCTGGAATTTTTCACCGTGTAAGACAATCGATGATAAGACGCTGTGAGACCTGTGTTATTGCTCAAGGTGGGCACTTCGAGTAATATAAGTACTACAATAATAAAGTTATGTTCCATAATTTGCGAAATTATTAACAATAGTGAAAAACCATCACAACTATTTAAGAGAGCGATTTCCATAAACTTTGTATATCAACTTTTATGATTAGTTTTGTGATTGGAATACGCCCCTAGAGTTTGGCCAAGTTAATCGGAAACACCATGTGTACGTATATATATATATATATATATATATATATATATATATATATATATATATATACAATATGTCTGGCGAAATGCATTACCCAATTTAAACAGCTTCTAAAAAGTTATTCACTTTAATAATAAAACGAATTAATAAATATTCTTATACTAGATAGTTTTTTTATGATTTAAATATAATGTTTCGTAAAAGACCACCGTTGTTCTCAATGTATTCTTTTAATTGATTAGCAAATTTTTGCATAACATTTTGAAGAACGTGACAAGATATTAATTTCATTTCTAATATTTTATTTCAAATTTTTTAAATTTTTGGGTTTATTCACAAACACTTTAAACTTTAAATAACCCCAAAGAAACTAATCCGGTGATGACAGGTCTGGGGATCTTGCTGGCCATGGAATCGTAGTATTTCTTGAAATCAGTGTGTTTGGAAAGGATTCTCTTAAAATGTAACATTCTCGCCGTAGGACTTGTTGCCCCGTCTTGCTGAAACCAGTAATGTTTTATTTCTTCTTCAATTTGAGGTAATAAGAATGTCCGCAGCATTTTAACATAGCGTGCAGCATTAACTGTTAGCGTCTGTCCATTCTCTTGAAAAAAATAAGGCTAAAATTATTCTAGACGATGAAATGGCACACCATATGCGTTTTAACATTCCTCTCGTGCTTCGATCACTCAAACCAAGGATGGAAGCATGTTTAGCAACGGATTTTTCGGACTAGTAATAATTGCATTTCTTACCCTTTCTTCGTTACATTCATTGCTGGCAGTTCTTGGTCTTCCAATTGATTTTTGGTCTACAATAGATCCCAGTTGCCTCCATGTGTCGCGCCAAGTCGAAATAGTCTTATGCTGAGGGCAGCGATGGATATTAAAATAACGTCGAAAACACCTTTGTACAGCGATTACTGAATTAAATTGAATAAATTTCTTAACACAAAAGACACGATGTTGTGTAAACCAATGCTTCATTTGGACAACTGTCAACAATTCTAATAAAAGCCTACTTTTGGTAGAATTGTTAACAGTTGCCAACAATTCTAAGAATGCCTACTTTTTTCCATTTAAAACTTTGTATTTTCATTCGAAATAACCAATTCGTTGTTGCGTTATTCGTGAAATAAAATAAGTAATACATTTTGCCGGACCCTGTATTTCATTTAAAGAAAGTGGATACAATAATGCGTTAAGATAATTAAGTCAACCTTGAGAGGAAAGGGCATTTGTACGATAATTGATTCTACTGATTTAGTATAAAACAATACTTTAATATTTGGGATAATTTAAACCTTAAATAACTATATCAAAAATATCAGAAAATGTGCTTAAAATCGATTATTTCCTCCTAAAAACAAGGTAAGTCAAGAAAATAATGTTATGTATACCACAATATTCTATACTAAACATGTTACTTCAATGTCATCAAATAAGCTTGCAATTCATTAATGATTTATGACGTCGTTCGCTAATAGTTGGTATAATAATATAAACTGTGCAATTACCGATGCCGTATAGAGTAAAGCTTCCCTTATTATTCCTCGCAAGAGCGCGTAGGATGCAGAATGTAAAATAAACCTGCCAGAACGATTTTATGACTTTTCACAAAACCACTTCAAATATTTCATTTCGAACATGACAATACCGTTAACATTTAGTTTAGTAGTTAGGTAGAAGATCAAATGCAAGAGAATATAGACAACGAACAAATCATATTTACATACATAAAATTTTATAAACTAAATGTAATGTATACTTTTATTAACAGTATATATATAAAGGAGGATATAACAGAAAAACTGTAATTTTTTAATCTGTTGTAAAAGGAAAGACATACACATATTTTCTTTTACATTTGAATTGTTGAAATTTTAACAAATAAGGAACCAAAGAAGACAAGTCTACACAAAATATAGAGTCCTTTCATTTCTAATTATCAATTTTAAAGCTGTAAAAGCACAAGAACTTTTTTTCATAATAATAATAATAATATTTACATACAGTAATCCACAGTTTGCTACGTAAATGCACAGTAACGTAATTGGTGCTTAGCAATAGGAGGAGAAAGGTGGGGCAAACTCAGTTGTACAGAACGCGATGTAGTATTAACTAATCGTTAGATATGTATGGTTGTCCTAGTTAATAAATGACAATAAATTCAAATTTAAGTGTCACAATAAATCTAGGTTACACCAAATTACTTATTTTGTGGCATTTTATTGGAGAAATGATTGATTTTGCAGGAACTGGCTAAGAATTAATAAAACTATAAATACTTATAAACTTAATTTAATAAATAGAACTAAAAACTTCTTCTCTATTACAGGTGATTTAAGAATTGTGTGTATTAAGTGTGTAATATGTATAGTTGTAACTCAATGGGCAGAACGTTCATCTTGTTGATTCCAAATGTCTTCCATTACAATTTTAAGTATTCCACGTATAAAAGGAATAATATTGTGTTGCAGTATATCTAAGTATTTCTGTGCGTTCTACATGCTATCTATTAAAAATGGGCCAACGATATTATTCCCTAATATCCCAACCCATACATTTACCTTTTGTGGATATTGTGTCTGAGCAGTATACGCAATGTGTTTATTGTTCTGAACCAATATCGTAGTATCGCAGGATTATGTCAGGCATGTAAGAAAAATGTAGATTCGTCCGTGAAGACGATGTTTGAAATAAAATCTTTATTCTCTGCACATTTTTTAATTATGTCTAAATAAAACTAAATGCGATCATAATTGTCTTGTGAAAAAATTTCATTTATCTTCTGAACATGATTAGAGTGATATGTATTTGTTTTTTCCTAAGACTCTTCTCACAGTTTCACGTAATACATCCAGTTCTCGCCCTATTTGAGATGTTGTCCAAGTATAATTCTTTTCCACGATAGCACATATCATTACTAGAGACCGGAAACATCGGGCCGAAATTATCTTGAACGAATATTAAATAGTCTATAACGCGCAGTACAACACGCAGTTATTGAATAGCACTATTCATTCGATTAACCGCACATCTATTTGTTGTCGTTGAAATGCGACGCAATAACTTCAATTTTACAGTAAAATTCCTTTCTTCATAGGCGTAGATAGCGTGAGAAGTTCCAAAAATTATTTTATTTATTAGTTTATATTTCGTAAGATAAATAAAGTGCGGTGAATTAGTTTCTTTAGTTCATGTTTTAAATGTTAATTACATAGTGAATTTCGTTAGGTTTCAATAACTTACGCATACATTTTTAATTTTCATTTATTTAGATCTAGAACATTGTTTAAGTTATTTTTTCAGATATGATATGGAACAAAGTCGAGAATGTCATCGTGAAACAATGGCGAATTGGATTAGGGGACATACTGATTGTATGTCCATTGCCAATGATACCGAAATTTATTGCAAAGTCTGTAAAATATCGTTAAAAAATTCCAAGAAATCGCACGTAAAACTTCACATCGTATCGCAACCACATACACAAATATTAGACCCGTTAGAATATGACAATTTTAACGAAGAACTCTGTGAAACTTTAATTGCGGTAAATATTCCATTAAATCAACTTAAAAATCCCACCTTCAAAACACTTCTCCAAAAACATACTGGTCGATATGTTCCTGACGAATCCACCTTACGCAAATATTATATTTTTAAATGCTACACAAAAGCAGTAGAACGCATTAGAAGGCATCTTTCAAATCAGTACCTATGGATAAGTGCCGACGATATTGTCGATGTATTAGGACTTTGTGTGGTAAATGTTGTAGCTGGTGTACTACATCCAACTATTCCATATAACGCATATGTAAAAGCAACAAAAGTTATAAATATAGTTGATGCGGAAACAGTTGCTAAAACCATTCACGAGAATATTCAAAAAATACTTCATTCGGACGACAGGTACAAAGAAAAAGTACTTTTATTTGTAAGTGACAGTGCTGCATATATGTTAAAAACAGGCAGACTATTAAAGGAAACATATCCTTAGATGCTGCATATTACTTGGGTAGAACATGTTCTCCTCAGAATCAGTAAATATATCAGAGACACCTTTCCGGAAGTTAATAGACTTGTGTACCCGTATTTGAAAAAGTTTTCAGAAAAGCAGCATTGAGAGTAGCTCTTTACAGGGAAAAACTTCCTTCTTTGTCACTGCCTCCCTCTCCAGTAATAACTAGATGGGGAACATGGTTGGAAGCTACTAGATTTTGTGCAAAGAATATAGACAGTTTACAAAATTTCGTTACATGTTTAAATGACGATGCTCGAAGTATTTCCAGTGCCAGGAACTAATATAAATTTCAAATTTAAACAATCAGTTGTACTTTCTTCAGGTACACTTTGCAAATTTGCCAAAACTAATCACTTATTTTGAAAATCAAAATCTCAAATTAAATGATGGATTAACCACATTAGATATGGCTATTAATAATTTGAAAAATATTCCAAGTGACTTCGGATGTGGCCCTCGGCACGAGTTAGATGCAGTTTTTAATAGAAATCCAGATTTAATAACATTGCGGAAATTGTGTATGGGGACAATGCCTCAAAATCTAACTGGTAAATACGCTGAAATAAAAGAATATTTCCAGTATGAACCTATCTACGCGAATGTAGTTCATTCAAAGAGAACAAATTTTACCGAAGAGAATCTTAAGAAAGTATTGCTAGTTAATATTAATATTCCTTTACTTAACTTGAACTACAAAATAAACAAATAAATGTGTACTTCGTATTTTATAGATCACCACCAGTTTGTTTTCCAATTATATAAATAAAGCTAAAAACTCTTTAAAAATACAAATTTTCAATAGTACGCCCATGGGAGATGAATCATCGGCCTCTCGTGTCCCGTCTCTAATCATTACAATGCGATCCTGGTTATCGTTATTTTGAGGTTTCTTTTGAAGCGACGGCGGAACGCAACCGAATTTTTCAAAATTAGTTTTGATGCGATGAATGGCATTCAAACAATAAGCCGATTTTCAAAAGTATCTCGAAAGAGAGCTATAATAGACACTAATAAGTGGCCTTGGAAATATCATTTCACAATCTGCACTTTCCATCTATTGTATAGACCATATCCATAATTTTACTCAGTATGACAGACACTTGACAGATCACGAACAACTCACATAAACGAATAACACATGTACGTAAGTACGTAAAGTATATTTGCCTGGGCGTCAGATGTTGTGTATCACTCCTGACTATATTCCCCTTTCAATATATTTTCGCAGTATGCTGTGGTTTACTGTACATATACATTAATTTATAATTAATAATTTCTTTGGTATTTCACCGAATATATAATGTAACGTTAATAGATACAGTAAAAATACCACGTAGGTACAAGATGATGGAAATAAAATATCATCGTTCGTCCATCTGTCATATAAAATAACTGATCTATGGGGCAAGTACTTTGAATATATGATCACCTTTCTCTTTTCTATCGAGGATAAACTATAAGTCTATCTGCGTCGGCGTCGCGCCTCCGTCTTGGTCCTCACCATGCGGTAGAAAAGCCCGTCATTTCATGAATGAGGGTACCGACGCCAATGCCGCAGGCGCCGATGCGCATCCTGGCTTTCGTCGTCGTAATCTCTGAAAGCTTCTAGACAGCTCACCGCGATTACATGCAGCGCTCCTGGCGTCTAAATGGAAAGTCTTTGTTATATCACGCCGTGATTTTTTGCTCGACGCCCGGCGTTCATCGAAACAAACTTATTTATATGCACCCACTTTGCTATCGACTATACGCTGAGGTAAAGTCGTCAGCCAACGCTTTCTCGTATATGTAAACCCCGTTATTGTCGAGCAGTAACGTGCCGCATTGTAATTCAAATTTGACGGCGAGAAGTTCGGTGAAATTCGACAAATTGTTGACGATGATTGTCAAACGATCGAGAGGTTGATTTACTGGTTAATACAATTGATGAAATTTGTCAATTGCTGAAACCATAACGCAAATATTAATAATTCACCCAATTTATTATTTATTTTATTATACGAGGGATAAGCTGAATTTATTGAAAAGAAGAAAATCTAGTAGACTGTAAAAAACAATCATACAGTGGTATTTAGAGCAATTCTTTATCCATCATTTCACATTTTGTTGTTGAAGTTACATTCGTTATAACTCAGCTACTTATTTTTTAAAAGTAAAAGAAAATGGAATTAACCAGAGAGCACTTTCGAATCATAATTTATTATGATTTTAAAACGTTTAAGCGCTTAAGCGCTTATGACTAAATTGCTGCTGTTAGAAAAATAATTGAAGAAAACAATAAAGGCACTTATGCAGTAATCGAGCATCAACTCAAGATTGGATCTTCAGCTATTAAAACAATCACACACGATCACCAGCATTTAGAAAAAGTGGTAATTTTTTTTGTGCCACATCACCTTTCTGACTTCCAAAAAGCAGAGCGTATAAGAATTTCCCATGAAACCTTAAATTTCTTAAATAATGGCGGGCACCAAATTTTTGCCAAGATAGTGACATGTGACTAAACTTATATTCCCTTTTTCGACCTTCTTACCCGTCAGGAGAGTCGTGTATGGATTCACGCAGATGAGGAAACAATAACTAAAAAGCAGCGAACTATGAAAAAGGTTATGGACGTGGTATTCTTCAGAAGTACGGGCTTAGTACATGATGGACAAAAGACAGTTACAGCTAAGTGGTACACTGAAAAATGTTCGGCTGAAGTGTTCAGTAGAGTTCCAGACATGGGAATTACGCTCCAATATTCTAATGCATCGTCCCATGCGGCAGTTTTAGCTCTTCAGTTTTTGGCTGGAAAAAATATAAAAGAAATAGAACATCCACCGTACTCGCCTGATTTCACAATGTGTAACTTCTGGCTATTTTTTGGGCTTAAACGCAGTTTGCGGAGTAGAAGGTTTTCGTCTGAAGAAGAGATTGATACCGCAGTTCACGCTTATTTTGAAGGTATTTCGAAAGAAGATTGGTTGGGAGCTTTTAAACAGTGGAAAGTAAGAACGGTCAAGTGTATCATAGCTGAAGGGAATTACTTTGAGCATATTTCAAATAAAATCTTAGAAAATAATATTTTTTTAATTCTCAATAATTTCAGCTTGTCCCTCGTACACACACATATTTGTATATATATATATATATATATATATATATATATATATACATATCACGGTCCTTGAAATAAAAGGACAACGTATGACAAATGGCAAGAAGTGATTATATAGAATCCAAAATTCTCTCTCACAAGCGAGGAAAAAATAACAAAAATATTTAAAAAAATTTTGTGACGCCAATGTGCTAATATATCATAAATATGATTAGAGACGATGTTTTAAAGCTAACGCACAATAACAAAAAGGAAGTTTGTTATTGTCGATCTCGCTTTAAATTTTTAACAGCTGACTTTTCTCACATGTGTACCAAGCAATCTAAGCAATGTTATCTCTTCAAGTGTGTTTATTAATATAAACACTGCAGCGTGTAAATTCTATGGCCATATCTTTTATACATTATGAATCCATAATAATGTTTTATATATTTTTTACTTCTCGTAACAAAAAAATCATTCACATAATGCACAGCGTATTAGATACGAGAGCCCTGTCATTGGGTTTGTGACAATTATTCACGTGTATCTCCATGCTGAAGGCAGGCACTTCAAACATTTCATCTGAGCTTTTCATCTGCTTCACCTATGTACAAATTGATTCTTTTCAGTAACAATAAAGATAATATAAATTCAAAAAGAAATAACATATAAATTCAAAACAAAAAGAAAAACTGAGGTCTTCATCCCTAACGCCGGCTCTCAGTAAATATGTCGAAGTATATTGCCTTGGCATTGTGTACCATGTAAGTTAATGGGGCCTTCCAGAAAATGTTCGTGTTTGGTGTGCGATGAGCAAATGCGGAACATTGCCAGAAAGCAATGCGCAGAACACGAAGGCCAACGCAAGAAAGCAAATCCGAACAGTCAATCCGACCACATATTAATTTATACAAAAACACTACGCTATGTAGCTTCCTGCGATCAGACAGTGACTAAACGCCATCGCAACATTCTGAGTATCGTAAAAGATACCAAACAACAGATCCATACTCAAGCTTATGTACAACGAATACAAAATATAACGTTTTGAGGAGATCGACGTTATTGACAATTTGGTAGATCGTAGGATAAAATCTAAAGTTTTACTCGCTGAAAGGCACATGTTTTGCACGTGCAAATTGAAGCTTAAGCTGGGATCAAATGCTATCCTAAGATCCCTCACAGATGCAAATCTAGAAAGTATATGACCGTCCATAGAATAGGAAGAAGGAATGGGTGTTAATTTCCTAGTAAAAGACATGACAAAGCATTTATTTGTATTCAATGTCAATTCATTGGCACTAGACCAATTGAAAAAAATCAATAACTTTCTGCAAATGCTCAACATCAGCTTCACTCGACACTACATTGAAGATTTTAATATTATGAGCATAACCGATGGCAGTCTTATAAGTAAATCATGTATAAAGAGCAATAATAATAAAGCCCTAGATTGGAGCCTTGGGGAACCCAAAATGTAGATATATAAAAGCACCAGATAAGTAACCTTTATAGAAAACGTAATTGATCCTATTATTTAAATACGACTCCAGAAGTTTGGGAAGACAAGGAGAGAAACCAAATGAAGCAAGTTTATTTAGAAGTATTACATGAGCGATAGTATCAAACGCACGAGAATAGTCAAAATAAATGCTTATTGTATGAAGCTTGCCGGATTAGTTACAGTAGATCTTCCAGAGATGTTGCCGTGGAGAAATATAAGAGCGGATATTAGAGAATATGTGATTGTATAAATACTGTTCATATATTTTAACAAAATTGGAAAGAATAGCAATAGGACGATAGTTCGATGTATTCATCTTCTTGGCCTTTTTAAAAAACGGAGACTATTCTAGCCCGTTTCCATAATCTAGGAAAGACAGATGATGAAATGGAGATATTAATAATCTTTTGCAAAGGAGCAGTAAGAATATTTCGAGCATCTCTTACAAGAAAGCTATGTATTAAGACGTTGCCAGATGTGTATTCGGAAAAGAGGACATAATTTCTTTCAACTCAGAATAAGATATTAGAGGGATCCAAAAAGTTGAAAGCTCCATAATAGGGACGTTAGATGTGAATGTATTCCCAGAAGTAGTATATACACGCTAGAGAAAGATTGAGCAAAGAGTTTAACAATATTTTGAGGATCATTCCAGATGTGAATGTATTCACAGGAGTAGTTTATACACGCTAGAGAAAGATCGAGCAAAGGCATTAACAATATCTTGAGGATTATTCATCCTCATATGCATCGTCATGCATATCTTCAGGAATGTGAGTAGTTTCTTGCCGTGATTGCAAGAAAGACCATATACAACGAGGATCAGATTTAATGGATGCTCGGCATTCCTCATATACTCGTATTTTTAAAGAATCGGATATTAAATTCTTAGCTAGAACATGAAGCTTTTTAAATTAATTATAATCAGTAATACTATGAGAACATTTCCGTAAACCATGGTATTTTCTCCTTCGTTTCAGAATTGCTATGATTTCTTTGTTAAACCAATGAGGATAATTAGAGTGACCCGAAGTCTGATACTTCGGAACAAATCAATCTAAGATGCCATAAAACTTCTTGTAAAATTCAACAAGTAAAAGATCAACATCACTGAAATCATAAAGGAATCTCCACTCAACGTGACTTAAACCGTCATAAAGGTTGATAAAGTTAGCCTTACCAAAATTGTAATGACTCTTACGAGTCACGGGAAATTGTGTAGATGCTGAATAAACAAGACTATCAACTTCCACGCATAAAGCAAGATGATATGGATGTTCCGGTACACGCGATTGATCATGAGTAACTGTCACAGTGCCGTTAATATTGGAAAAAATTAAATTAAGAGCACGATTATTGACATTCGGTACGGTATTAACTTGTGTTAAATCAAGTAACTCCCAAGGATTTCTCGAGAAAGACACTTTAGATGAAAACGAGTCGTGTTCGGAGATAAATGAAGGTACATTAAAGTCCCTAAAAAGTATGACGTATTTATTAACAAGATAAATCTCTAGAGCCTCAAGGAATGATTCAAAAACATCAGCATGCGTGCCAGGAGGAATATAGATATTTAATAAAATTAAGTTAAATGATTTAAAAGAACAATCACAAATTATGCAGTCAATTAAGAACGCCACCACCTTCATCATTGCATATCGTCTAAACTATGATATAAAATACTAAAATAAGAATTAAATAATAACTTTTTCTTGTTCCTAGGTTTACTTTGTGTTTACAAAGTCAATTCTAGTTTCTGTTCTGAATCCTCTTATATTCTTAATTAATGTTACTGTTATCGGGATAAAATAAAACAAATTTTAATGAATTTCACTTTTTACTTTACACCGTAACGATCGTTTCGCTCCAACCTGAGCTTCATCAGTCATATAACTAACTTATGGACAAATTTTTACACAAATGTACCGTAACAAACACATGTTTTGTTTTGAATAGTTGAAGGAATGGGTACTTTTTATTACTCACAAAACTTTCACTACGGTTTATATAATATTGTTCTTAAGTGATAAAACTGAGAGTCTACATTATGTTAATGGGAGGGAAAGAAGTTCTATGGAAAAATACAACATATGACTGTCTGAATATCAAATAAATAAATTGAATAAGGGTGAATTATTAGTTTCTAATTGATCATTGAGGATCTTGTTGGTTTTCTTTAATTTATTAATTTCAAGTGACTCTAATAATTAAGTTTTTTGCCCTTATTTTCTACGTGTAATATTTTAATTTTTTTGTTAAAATTGTGGTTTGTTAAATTAATATGAGACGCATATGAAGAGTCGCTCTTATTATTTCTAAATGAAGAAAAATGTTCTTTAATGCGCCAAACGATCTGCCTGTCTGTCCGTAGTGAAAGTTTTGTGCATAGACATTTTAGTAATAAAAAGTACCCATTCCATCAACTATTCAAAATAAAACATGTGTTTGTTACGGTACATTTGTGTAAAAATTTGTCCATAAGTTAGTTATATGTCTGATGAAACTCAGGTTGGACCGAAACGATCGTTACGGTGTAAAGTAAAAAGTGAAATTCATTAAAATTTGTTTTATTTTATCCCGATAATAGTTATAATGGAATTTCATCAAGTAAAGGCTGAAAAAATCCTATAATGTTACAAAAGCAAAATGTTGGTTGCCTCAATTATAACAGCACGCATTCAAGCTAGTGAGATTTCAAAATTTCATTTCTTCCTTCATCAGATCTATCATTAATTTAACTAAGGAGTTTTTATAACACAACTATACTCACAAAAGTTTACAAATATCTTACGAATGAAAAATCAACGTATACATGCTACGATATCTTATCCTAAACAGAAAGCAAATATTGGAAGGAATAATTAAAATTCCGAAATATGACAGTGTTTTAATTGACATAACCTATGTTCTGATTTTATAACAATAACATGAATTAACTACAGGCTTTTAATTACAAAACTCAATAGTTGCAGAAAATGGCATGAAATCACTTACAAGCACAAACTAAATATTTTCTTTTGATCCACAAAAGACTAGAGGCCACACTCACCTGCCGATAACACTAAAAAAAGAAATTAACAGTTTAATAAATTGAGGATTATTCGTTTACACTCATCTCATAAGAAGCACATTAAAATATTCTGTGCTAAAGACCACATTTCAAAAAAAAAACGACTAGGTATGATGTGTTTCTTGTGAAAATTCTATCAATGGAGACTGTGGTTAAATAAAAATTTAAAAAACCTCCTTGAATAGCAATAAATCTCCAATACCGTTCAGCTGTCTATTCACATTTTTATTACCATAAGTGGGTGGGGGGTAACAGCAGAAATATAGACATGTGGGAATCCATACACGTGAAAGAATGCAAAAAATTACCTCCTTAACAATGGTTTGCTGAATGAAGCACTTGGTGTGATTGTTTCACAAAATCTAAAATGTTTCGCGTTTTGTGGAACAAATGTACCGGGTGTTTTGTTTAGTATATTATCAATCATGTTTCACCTAGAGCCAACCGTGAATTCTATACATTATATTAAAGTGCTTAACTCCTTAACAATGACATGTCACCTATTTATAATTAACTTTTAAATTATATACCTACAATATCTAATAATTCATAGATCCTTTTCACGTTAATTGATTCTTATTTAACATAACACAACACAGTCAGATGTCTTGTTCTTTCACATGTAACGGCCCTTCCCAATTTTGTCTTTCTCAGAATTTCAATAGAGTTCGGTTTTTACAATATACGACCATACTTTTTAACCATTTGTAATGGAAAATTTTTACACCACTACCCATATTAGATATTTTTACTATACATGTACTCGAAATAATACGTTTAAATAATAACTACTGATGTGTGCAATGCACATGAAATATACATATAGTTAAATATACTAGTGTTTTGTGAAAATATAAGGTGTTTCATTTAAGTTTAATAGTGGGTCATCGTAGTTTTTAAAAATCGAATTTAGTTGGCGCCTCCTTTAGATATGAATTTCTGCCGTTCCTTTGTTCGACAATTTAACACATGTTTAAACCTTTTCCTTAAGAGGCAAGTGTTTGTCTCGTAGTATTGAGATTGGCATGTTAAATTTAGTCTTTACAGGGTTGCAGTGTATAGTAGTTGTGCGGAAGCGTTTTTCTTACTTTACTGTGCCCCATGTGCGACTTTTAATTAGTAGTTTTTACCTACTGATGATGACAACTTAGTTGTCGAAATACGTATTTAGGATACGACTAATAATTGTGGTAAGGGGTTATATACCTTTTTTAAATGTTTCTTGTGATTGTTAATGTGTTATCGTCAAATATCAACGAGTGAATGTGGCCTGTAGTTTTTTTGTGAACCAGTGTAACAAATAAAATATTTAATTTGTGCCCTATTAGATTCCTCTAACTATTAAATTTTGTAATTTTCCATTCAGGTCGTCTGAAGAAGGTTTTAAATCTTCTTTTTGGAAATCTTTTGTATCAAGATATATTTAAAGCCGTTTAAAATAATATGATGTGATATAGTATATTTACATAAGTAGATTTGGCAAAAAAACAGACAGTTGCCGCAAACCGAACCCTTTTAAATCCACTTATTTAACACTTGTCCAACACTTTTTTAAACCTCTGCATTAATATTCATATATACATACATAAAAATATATATTTGCATGCTTGTTAAATATAAATATTTCTACCTGAAAAGGTCTCTATTTCACACTACTTTTTAAATTTTTAAGGATTTAATTTCATTGTAATTTGTAAATTCAGGACAAAATACTTTCCATAAGAACAAACGAACGCCTCGGTGTAAAAAAGTAACATTTTTGTCGAAACTGAGATGATTATACCATCCGTTAGAGAATTTCAAAAGCTACTCAGAATCGCCTAAGTGTTCAATGTTGTTGTTAATAAGTATGCATGGTTCTCACAATTGCAAGAAGTACCTATGTTTGTAAAAGTACCCAAGTGGTAATTTCAACATATTTAACCTCAAATTGTGGTGCTTGTAATTTCATGGTGCAGCTAACGACAATTTTGTTGAATACAATAGACTGCATAAAATATGACAGACAGCGAATAAAGTGTAGAAGGTAAGCTCTTAATATTAATTTTACGTATTCTACAACAGAATCGTTCCAAAAAACGAAGACGAGTGGCAACCCCCGAGATTAAAATTGCCGCCATCAAATTTTTCTTCTTCGTCAGAGGAGGCAGTGGAAACAGAAGAATCCATCAATATTAATAATGACAGCAATCAATCTAGTTCTTTACAGAGTGTAGAAATGACTGAGGTTACTTCTAAAGAATCTAGGAAAAGAAGAGTTCAAAAAGAAATGTGGAAGCGCAATATTAAAAAGGTGAAAAAGCAAAATAAATTAGTTCCAAGCGAAATACCAAATTATCGGTGTAACTGTAAAAACAAAATTACTGAAAGTGCAGGAAGATTAATATTTAATAAGTTTAAAGAGCTGAAAAATCATAACGAACAAAACTTACATCTTCGAGTGGTAGACACGAAAAGATATAAAAATAAAAATAAAATTCAAAGAAAGGAATTTAGTCTTAATATTGATGAAAAAAATCTGTCATAATTTGTCAAGAAAGTTTTTTGTCTCTTCAAGGGATCGAAAGAAGTAGATTACGAAAAAAAAATTTGAAATTTGATGAAGATCCAATGGATTTCCGGGGAAAGCATGAATCAAGGCCTACAAGAACAAATCCTGAAACAATAGAGCGGGTATATGATTTCTTAAAAAAAATCTATGTTTTGATTACGAAAAAAATCTTCCTTTTTAATATTTTCTTCGCTAACTGTGGCTGCATAATTTTGGAGTTAACAATGTAGTTACCAATGAAGCAACAATGTTGCTTTACACAGAAAATTTTGCATACAAAGGTCCCAACGATGTGATTACATATCTCAATTTCTACATTAAAAACAACAAAAAAAATCATAGGAAACTGATTCTGTTTTGTGATAATTGCTTCTCGCAGAATAAAAATAAATTTTTATTTGCTTATCTTGACTATTTATCTTATCTCTTTATCTTTTTTGAAGAGATAGCAATATATTACCCTATACCAGGACATTCTATGACGTCCATTGATAGATGTTTTGCTCTCATCGAAAAAAGAAAACTGAAATATGAAAAAGTAAACGACTTTAAATTCGATGTATATAAAAACAGTCACAATTAAGGACCCGTTTATGGTGGTATTTTCTTAGTACTCATTAATCGCGCCATTGGAAACCACAGTGATCAACACGAACCTGTTTTAAAAGTCAAGGATTGTAAAGCTCTTTACCATAAAAGGGTAAATTAAATTCGTTACAAATATACCTATACCTATGAGGCGTCCCATCAAAATTTACTTCACGAGCCAAGTTAGACAGAAACAGTGTTGGTAAGTGGTTTCCATCGGACGATCACAATCGCAGCCAACGGAAACTGTATTAACTGTGTCTCCATTATAAATCGAACAGCTCCGACAGCGTACATAACAAAACACTTTGAAACATACTTGGGTGGGTGAAACCTCACAATTTTTGTATAAAAAGTTATTTAGTGGAGATACGTTAATACAGTTTCCGTCAGCTGCGGATGTGATCGCAACTGACGCCAGGTTTATGAGTTATTGCCCCTGTTTCACGAAATTTATAAACATGACTTAGAAGCTGTGCATAAATAACTGGCAGATTGGGAAACTGTTGCCGGATGGAAACCACTTGCTAAGTCTTACATTTGTAATGAGAATGGCACTAAATCGGTTGACGTTCGTGATATTAACATTGACAATGAGCGGCGCAGAATGTTCTCCTATGCAGTCTTTTGTGACTTGATTGTTTGTAGTAAGGGAACTATTTTTGTGATTTTATTAATTTTGACAATTCCAGCGTTACGCAGTGACGAGTCTATTGCAAGACGAAACACGTGTCTGCATGTCTGGATAACAATTTTCACACAAATATGAATTTGTATTGCGTTTTGCACATCCGATTTTGAATAATATTTTATATTATTAAAAATACTAGTGATTAGTAAACACCGCCAGTCTCGGTCGGCTCACAGAGGCGCTGACAAGTGAGAGGTTCGGGAGTCTCACGTTACCAGCCTTTGGCGAGCTATATCTATGTAGCACATTAACATCTATGATAGTGATAAACGTATAAACGTATTTACGGTATGCGTAGGTGTAATTCGAACGGAAAGCATAATTTATAAATAACGCGCACTTTTGTTTCAGTAAAAGCAACGCAGTGACGCCGCTGCTTGCCTACTTTTGAGGATACATTTAATATACTTTTGTAATACTTTAATTTCATACATTTTTTATGATTAAATATAAGTAAATCCAGAATTCAAACATTTCCAATTTTATAAAATATTTAACGTGCATCTTCAAGTTTAAACCACTTTTATTAGCACATTATAAAAACGTTTTTTAAATTCCAAGAAAGCGATATCCTTTACTACATTTGCAAATCTATTTATTAACTAGGGTTATTTAATAATCGGCATCCTTTTCAAAATTTATTTATTGCTTTATATATCAGACCGTTTGTTTATTGCCTAGAGTTATTAGTGAAGGACTTCAATATCAATATCAATCAATCCTTAATATCACCCATGATGATCAGTCACTGTTAATTAAATATGTATAACAGGCTCCACGATTCCTAAATATGTATGTACCATAAAAATCCATTAGTGAACAAAGGCTTTAATTTGGATGTTCATTGTTAAGATCTCCTTTCTTAGGTATGTATAATAGGTTTTATTACTCTAACAAGGGACAATCCAGAAATACACATTTAGGCTTCCGACACCTACTAATACTTAATTAGTAATTATATTTTATTATGTATTTATTAGTTAAGAGTATAATTTTAAGACTCTTTTGTAAACCTTGTGTATTATTTTTTGTAGGTATAATTTCCACGAATTAAATAACACATGTTATGACGTCAAACAATACAGTATCCAATCAATACGATTTTAATATGTAATAGTGTACGAGTAGTTGTATATTTTTACCTACTTGTAAACAGAACAGAATAGAACAGCGTAGAACAACACTACAAACTCAACATCAGTACAAGACACACAGTCTTACTTCAACATCAACATAACAATCATTTCTAACAAGAGACACCAGTCTCAAGAGCAATTTATGTTAGTATAAGTCGTTGCAGATCCAAAATAAATGTATGTAATAAATAAATATATTTACATGAAAGTACATTTATTCAACAGTCGCCAAAGATTTAAAAAGTAAAGTGTATACAGCCTTACAACATGCGCACGGTGAAGCAACAACGGGGTCATGATTCTAGTAACTGGGGTTGAAGCATCACCACCAGAAACCGGATACAAAGAAAACATTGGTCCTCCAGGAACTCTAAACATTTTGGTCCTTCGGCTGGATTCTCCCGAAAACAAATACACAATTTGCTCCTACATGAATCATGATTCCCCAACACCTACTGTCCGTGTTTATTTATTACTTTGAAAAATAAAGTAAAAAATTTTTATCACTTTTGTTTCGCAGTTAGCCCGGGGATTTATGACTGTTACTGGATACAAACGTTGCTATTCTACACATTAATATATATAGTATTTTAACTTTCAAAACAAGCAAAAACTAAATATTCCAATATTAAAAATAGACTTTTGCACATTTAAAAAGTCACTAAGTACAAATAATAAATAAATAAAAAAACAAAACAACTTTCTTATCAGAATCCGTCCCTGTTGTTCACATTCAGTATACTGATATTTGTTTCATAAAGATCTGGTATGGTGCTGTGCCGTCAGTACAGGAAAGAAAGAGACCGAGAGAGAATAATTTCGAGTGCCCTGGTTGATGTGCGCGGAGTCGCTTTGATTTTTTACGAGCATTACGCGTGACTGCATAAAACGCATTTACGGCTCTGTATAGGAAGACTGTGGAGTAGTGTGGAGACTCGTTTCCTCTCTACAACTTCTTTCTCCATTCCTGTTTATCGCATCTACGTGTAATACATATGCTAATGAACAAATATTTCAAGCGATACATAAATAACAATAACATTACAAAATCGTGAAACATTTATTAATATTTAAAAAATTTGATTTTAGCCGACTTGTAGTCATGCAATTCTAATTTAGAAGAAGGCTGAAACTCGAACGTTATTTAGAAAATACACCTTGATTGTGTTTTGGTAATGCATACAAATCAAAAAATTCAAACAAAACCCTCTTTATGTTCTTCGTCAGACTTTCCCATCACAAACAAAATTAAGAGTAATTAACATGGCTATACACTTTAATCCACAGTGCATGTCTTATAATGCATAACTATTTTGATATTGCTCCTAGAAAGTACTACTTTCTAGCTTTCAGTTACTAAATGAGCAAAGCTGTGCGAAATAATCGTGCGAGAAATTAATATAGTTCATATTGTTTTGTTTATATTCCAAAGTATTCCAAAACACATTTGAAATGTCTCATAACTGTTCTATTTCTATTTACAATCGGATTTGGAAAAAACTTTTCAGAACTAATTGCTTGAACACTTTCTATTACCAATACTTAAATTATTCTGAACAAAAGATTTTTACATAATGTTACAAATTTGTTTATTTCTTATGGAAATCAGCAGGTTTTTTTAATTAAATTGATATTTCACTTTTTTCAACGCTATTCCCAAAGTACTGCACCATACCAATACTTCCGTCCCGTGTATTCGTGTACCCAGGCTCTTAGAGAAAGTCAACTCCTGTATGTTATCGAATCTACTTTTAGTGAGCGCATAAATATCTTACCTCTTGATATCCACTGCCTCTCGATCTTCTCTAAGCGATTCTTTAAACATTCAAAATTACGTTACGCGCTCATTTAGGTGCAAAAAATATGAACTGTGTATAAAATATATTATTATTCGAATTTCCATTTAAGGATTTTCTATGAGTTGTTATTGAGTTGTAGATGTGCAGATATATATATATATATATATATATATATATATATATATATACAAGGTGATTTAGACATTAAAGGTTTGATTGTAATTATTTAAATTTTCATTCATGGCTATTGTTATGATTTATTAATAACAAAACAAAGCATGAATACACATGTCAGTCTGTATCAGTCTAATGTCAGTATTCTCTCGTAGCGTTCAATTATAACTTAAACTATAACTTGTAATGGAAATGCTCGCGAATTGGTGCGCACATCTATTTTTTGTGTGCGGTTAACCGAATGAATAGTGCTATTCAATAACTGCGAGATCTACTTAATGACGTCATTTCATCCCGATGTGTCCGGTCTCTAGTAATAATGGTCCAATTGCATGGCCACCGAGATCACCCGACTTAAATCCTTTAGATTTCTATTTTTAGGGGCACATGAAACAAATTGTAATTAATACACGACCACAGTTATTACAGAGAATACAAAATTCTGCTACTCAAATTAGAAATCAACCAAACCTTTTCGTAGTTCGTCGTTGTGAAGCATGCATTGAAGCGGAAGGAGGACAATTTGAGCATTTATTATAATTATGTATTCACATGATTTTGAGCAATTTATATAAATATTTAAGTGATTTTGAACATTTAATATAATTACAATCAAACTTTTGATGTCTTTTATTTCCTTAATAAGTAATTGAATCGGACATATGTCGCAATAATGTTCTTTGTTAAAATTATATGCGCTTCCATATGGCAAAGTTTGTCGGTGAGCTCATAAATCAGCCTATATATATATATATATATATATATATATATATATATATATATATGATATAACGGGTGTTCATTTGAAAAGTCAATCTAGTAACATGTGATTTACTGAGAACATTTTGAAGTATGTGGTAAATTAAAATTTACTACTTAACCTACGAAGTCGTATATTTTGACAGTTTCATACATACAAATAAATAACAAATGTGATTGATTTGGAACTTACTGCAAGTGAGAATTAATGAATATTAAATCTCATTCTTACATGTAAATGTCGACTTATGTGATGCGTTCATAACTACAATCCGACAAACTAAGTTTGTACCAGTATGCAGAACACACCCTTTCGCGACAACGAACTTCCTGGTAATTAGGTTAATTAAGAATTGCTGAAAAAAACAAGTCAATCAACGGGAAACGTACAGACGCGTTTCGTTCTTGTTGGAACTTTTCAATGCACGGCATTCCTCGAAGACGGACATTGCTTTTCATTTCTATACTTTCTGTATATATAGTTAACATTTGGAACTTACTGCAATTACATGTAAGAATGAGATTTAATAATCATTAATTCTCACTTGCAGTAAGTTCCAAATGTTATATATATATATATATATATATATATATATATATATATGTGGGTTAATAATAAATTAAAAACGGGCAAATGGTTTGTCAATTAAAACTCATTTATTTTTTATCTATATTTCACAACGAGTTCGTTGCTTCTTCAGGAGATAAGAATGCAAAGTTAAAAACTCTACATTCTAGTTGATCGAAAACAACAAAAATAATAATTTGGTATTGTCCATCTCATTCAGCTGTTATGTATGTAAACATACGCTATAGCGTATGTGTGTGAGGTATTTATTATTTATACACATTCTGAATTTTTGGGGTGTTTTTAATTTCGGGGTTTGCGTCATAATTCAGTCACAATATTTTGGATTTATATTCTACATAATTACATCTTTCGATTTATCATATGTTGTCTCTTTATTTCAAGGACACTCAGTATAGGTATATTATGAAAGATGTGTAAACTAACGCGTTGGAGTGTAAACGTCGTTTGACTTATTTTCAAATACAAGTTCATAGTTTTTTAAATACGCGCTAGACGCCTAAGGAAGACATTGCGTTTTGCAAATAAGACAAAGAAAGAAGAAGTATAATAAAAATACGTTACTTTTATTTAAATCATACAAGACCCGACTACCAATGAAATATACGTATTATAATACTTCGTTACTAACCATATATATATATATATATATATATATATATATTCTCGGCTGTTGTTGCAGATACTTCTTGGTGAAACATTTTAACTTCATACAGTAAATAATAAAAATAAATTAAAACACTTGGCTTGTTTCACTATGAGATTTATTTAAATACTCTAACAATTGTTTCGGCTGTTATGCCATTCTCAAAGAGATCTATAGATCTCTTTGAGAATGGCATAACAGCCGAAACAATTGTTAGAGTATTTAAATAAATCTCATAGTGAAACAAGCCAAGTGTTTTAATTTATTTTTATTATTTACTGTATGAAATATATATATATATATATATAATTGGTTACATGGTGCGACAAAATATTCAAAATTAACAACATTAAGAACACGGCTTTTTAGAATACAGGTGTACAGTTGAAGAAGGGCTCAACACAAGATTTTTCTATATTTGAAAATCACTTAGCATGTCCAAGCTAGTAAATGACTGTTTTGACAATAAGAATGCGATTCTATTGCGGGCGACACCTCTGAAAGGTGTAAAATTTATTTTATCTTAGAATTTGTACATAATAGCTAATTTTAGAAAATATTTTTAAGTTTCATTATTTATAAAACGTATACGTTTTTAATTTTATTTATTTTAAACGTGGATTTTATTACGAATAGTTAATTTTCCTTTGATATTGTGATATCAAACAAAAATATATCACGAAGAGTTTGATAATTTATATAATGAAGAAAGGTCTGTATAGATCACGAAATACGGTAAATCTTGAAGTTCATAGATTAAAGAATTGAAATTTTAAGCGTATATGGATAAATTTGTAATCAATTTATCATTATTTGTGTTATACAACCGGGCAATAACGCAAGATATATTGGTGAACACGTAGAGATTCTTGTCATACAAAGGATTCAATGATACCTGTGTTTGTTTGTAATAATGATTCATGGTAGCAATCAGATTTGAAATCATATAGCGTGGAGATAAATATTCCATGCGGTAGGAATTATTTTCCACTAAAATATTGAATATCACACTTTTTTAGTACAAAAATATCAGTAAATTCAAAAATCCATGAAGCTTTAATTAATGATTCATAATGCTTTATTCAGTTCATGATTTATAAATGTATATTGAAAGTATGAACAAATGTAATAAATGTATTTAATTCGAGACGACTTATTTTTTTACGTTGAATGTTAGGCCTAGTTACAAAGAACTCGAAAACAAACCCTGCGAGTTATACTTATTATACTTATTCAAAGAGTCTAACATTATATATGCGTCTGTAACGATTTACATTTAATATAATTTGAGCCCAACTTATTAGAGTAAAACTACACAGTAATATGTATGTGATTTAAATTTTAGTGTGGATAAAATATTTCGAACATTATGTAATATAATTTAGATATATCTTCTGTATTCAAATTTGGGCTAATACTATTTTTAGCTTTTTCTATACTACAAAAAGTAATTAACAAACTTCGATAATTTTAGAAATCTGCCTGTTCTAAAATTAAAGATTATATTCGTAATGTTTTTATTTATATTATGATAACTACTTAATTTACTAATTATAGTACCACAACATTAAGGTGTCACAGGAATGTATATCGACTGAATTAAATAATACATAAAACACAAGTTTCGCTCTATTTCAAATTACCGAAAGCGATTACAAATTTTATCAAGACCGGCCTAATGAACGAAATGCTCCCATCGAAATTCACCCTATATCATCCCACCCTTGAATTCACCTTTTCATACGCTCGCTGTTTTATTCGACCGTGGGGTAAGTAATATTGCCGTAGCTGCGGGACAACAGCGAACGGTCTCTCACGCAATGGACCGTGATCCAAATGTTTTACCCCAACCTACGGACAACAGTCGGTCGGGCGGCTACATGTAGAGATTGAACGAACAAGAGGTGGTGGTGGCGGTAGTGGCGTTGATGCTGTAGGGTAGAGGGTGGCAAATTTGATCCAGTCACCCTCTTATTTCGCAATATCACAATTCCGCATTGATGGGACGTCAATATCTTTCCCACTCGAGTCTAGTGCTGCGTAGTAAGCGGATATTTCTGATTGCTAGCGAACAAACGTTTCGCCGATCCCTAGATGTGACACCGATGTCCCCTATGATTATTGAAAATATGATGTTCGGGAAGTCGTGCACGAAATACACGTGTCATATTAATAATATATTATAATATTTTCGACTGACTTGCTTGTCTTTCTTTTAGTAAATTTCTTCAAAATTAACAGAATAATGAATTTTTTCAAAGTAAATACATCACAATAGATAAATTCTACTAGTCTGAAGAGAAAACGAAAACCGAAAAGCATATAATACACGAAAATTAAAGTGCTAATTAAAAAATATTTATGTCAACGTCCAATTAACAGTGACAAAAGGGCTGCAACCGTAAAGTAGGAGATTATAACTAGAGTTCGGATTTTATGTTTTGTATATTCTATTATTAGGAATATCGCCCCCAATATTATGTATATATCCATTCTACATTGAAATAATGCGATTAACGGAATAAAAAATTACATATTTTGCAAAAAATTTAAGCTTAAGTTCATATTTTTAGTTTGTGGGCATAAAGTGAATATTTTTTTTACATTTTCAATATAAAATCTTAAATTTTCGATCCATTCATTAGTTTATAATATAATCAATCAGATGAGAAGTGAAATCATATAAAAAACAATGTATTAGGTTTTTCTGATTCAGGTGTAACAATTATAAAATCAACAAATTATTATAAAAACACACTTGGCTATTTCACAATTTTTTATTAGATCTATGTCTAACATATGTTTCGGCTGTTATGCCATTGACAATGGCATAACAGCCGAAACATATGTTAGACATAGATCTAATAAAAAATTGTGAAATAGCCAAGTGTGTTTTTATAATAATTTGTTAATTACAAAATGTTTCACCAAGAAGTGTCTGCTACATCAATTAATGAAATTATAAAATCCAAAAGTTTATTCGAAAAAACGCGAAATTCTAGATCAGCTGAAGTATATTGAAGCCCATTATAGTTTTATAATTAAGTTTTTTAATTAAATAATTAGAGACCAAATATATAATAGAGTCAACTTCTATTGTAGAACATTATAAAAATTTATTTAAAAATGTTCCAGATCGAACTGGTAAAGTTATACTGGATAAATTTTATAGTGTTTCAACAAAGAATGATGGTTTTCAAAAGTTTACAAAAATATCAAAGATTTTACCATTACCATTATTCGATTGTTAAAGATAATTATTTACATTTAGACCGCGAACATCTGGCATCATTAAAATATGCACCTAAAATTTCAGTTGAAGTCGAAAAAACGTTTTCAACATATAAAAATATTCTAAGCGATAGAAGATAAAATTTGAGTGTCGAAAATCTAGAAAAGCACTTAATTATTAATTGATTAAAATAATAAGTTAAGCAGATCTCATTACGAAAGTGAATAGTTATTAATAATATCTATACATATTATTCTATGGATGTTACTTAATAACATAATAACTTATTATGTTGTAAATATTACTTTCTACATTTTACGAAGCTAATTATTCGAATTTTTAATTGAAAAAGTTCGCCCTTGAGCAGGATACGAACCCACGTCCATGGTTTGCTGAACCATTGCTCTGCCACTTGAGCTATTAAGGATTGTGGTTCCGAATACATCGGGAAGCCCTAACTTACATTAAGGAACACATGTTAATATTCTGCCCGTAGTCGGCACTTGTTGCAAATTAATTGCATTTTTGCGAAGTAATGTGAATGTAAATATTACTTTCTACATTTTTTTATTGAAAAAATTCGCCCTTAAGCAGGTTTCGAGCCCACGTCCATGGTTTGCCGGACCATCGCTCTGCCACTTCAGCTATATTTACATTCACATTACTTCACGAAAATGCAATTAATTTGCATCAAGTGTCGACTACAAGCAAAATATTAACATCTGTTCCTTAATGTAACTTAGGGCTTCCCGATGTCTTCGGAACCACAGTGCTCAATAGCTCAAGTGGCACTGTATCGTCTTGGATAACCATCGAGTAAAAGTGGGCAAGATAGCAAACATTGTAAGTATCTGAAATGACAGTGGGCACAGAATTTTAACTGGAGACTTGAAAATCAAAAAAATATTCGACGCGTTGGGTGCCGTAGTTAACTCACATCGGAGTAAAAATTGAATCGTTTGAGTGTTTCTCGCGACCTTTTGGCACGTTTTCGCAGAAATCAGAAGGACGTTGTACGCCGTTTCATTACCGTCGATGAAACTTGGGCCCACCGTTACACTCCTGAAACCAAAGAACAATCTAAACAATGGAAAAAAGGTGCTACGCCACCAAAGAAGGCAAAAACGGTTTTGTCAGCAGGAAAGGTTACGGCAACAGTTTTTTGGGATTCTCATGGAATTATCTTGGTCGGCTACTTAAAAAAGGGGAAAACAATAAATGAGAAGTACTTAGCCAATTTGTTGCAACAAAGAGAAACGGCCTCATTTGGTAAATAAAAAAGTGCTTTTCCATCAGGATAACGCACTTGCCCACAAGTCTGCGATTGCAATGACAAAAATTCATGAATTGGGATTTGAATTAGTGCCTCGTTCACCCTATTCTCCAGATTTAGCTCCCAGCGATTAATCGTCTCTTTCCAAACCTGAAAAAATGGCTCGGCGGTAAGAGATTTTCGTCTAATTCCGAGGTAATCGCTGCTGTAAATAGCTATTTCGAGGACTTGTATTCATCGACCTGCGATGAAGGCATTACTAATTTGGAATATCGTTGGAATAAGTGTCTTGAGCGAGCAGGAGACTATATTGAAAAATAAAACTTGCGTTTTTTTTTCTGGGCCACGCAGTTTCCAAACTACCTTCCTATATCATTGAAAAGTCACTCTCTCGTCAAACCGCCCACCAGAAAAAGAACATTTCTAAGAGTAGCATCAACTCTGAAACCCTTAATAAGTACCGTAGCGAGTTAAATGCTTTTCTTAAAATCAGTTCCGTGTTTTAAACAAACGTATGCTATGTGTTTGTGCCCAACAAAACATCTTAGGAATAACAAATAGAAAACTATACTAAATATGATAAAAATACAAAATATTATAAAATTATACTAAATATACAATTAATAGTACATATTTCAAAAATATGTTAGTGTAAAACCCTTACTGACGTGCAAATTTTGTTCACATGAATTAAATAAATACTAGTACTAGAAAAGGCATATACAATGCAAGTGAAGAAGATTAATAGCGATTAGTTTATAGAGAAAATCTGCGCGTAAATTGTATATTTCCCGTTTCTGACGAAGCAATATCATATTAAAGATAATTTTCCTAAAATTGAAGGCGTTGTAGTCGTATAGTGCCGAGAACGCAAGGAATAATATTATCAGGCTAAACGCTTCTTATAGAAGGTGCGTAACAGTCCATTTCTCCATATGTTACTGCGGAGAAATACTGCGTGGAATCAACAAGCTAAAATAAAATATCACTTCTGGTAGTGATGATTTACCAGGCCGTTTTATACGAGACTGCATCCGTACCTTGTTTTCCAATTGGTTTATCATTACGTAGTTCAACTTTCGCAGACTATTGGAAGATCAGTAGAATAATTTGAGTATTTAAGAAAGGTCGTCGTCACGTGTATATGTACGAGTATTGCATATGCAATGTACTAACATTATTATACGAGGGATACACGACGGTACGTTTACTTTTAAATGAAAAACAATGATGTATTTGTATAAAGAAAATACGTTTTCTTTTTCTAAATAATCGCTTTCAACTTTATACACATGGGCCAGCAACATTATAACTTCTAAAAAATATGACCTTTGAAACTCTAAATAAGTGTTTGTTTTAGAGATGATATGCTCGTCCGATTCGAATCTCCGCAGGCTGAATCATTGCTTCAGTTCGGTAGTAAAAAAAACACAGGTTTACAGATCAAACAAATATTCAAAATAATGATTACGCGCTCCGTAGAGATGTTTAAAATCTTTTTTTATTCCATATATCACACACTTTAAATCAGCAAATTTTTAACACCATATCACGGACATTTCCTCACTAGTTACTGTTAACGATAGACCTGGCCACTCAGCCTCATCCGTGCTCATAGAACAAATGCAGTGAATCACTTTTGAACCATCCTTTGAGAAGTGATAGAATCTATTTATAATGTTTTTTCACGCATTTTCACAATAGACTATGAACGTATCAAAGCGCGTGAAACAAGAACTACTTGATATGTCTACTTGAAAAAACATATTAAACTTGATGATTCTAGCGCCCTCTATTGAAAAGTCACGACACCGACAAGCAGACCTATACTATAATGACTGAAAATGTACTTTTTCTATTTTTCGGTCGAAATGAACTCATTATGAAACCCAAAACAATATCGAAATGAGCTTCATTTCGATACGCTTTTTTTCATTTTTCAATGTTGGCGTTGTTCGAATACAGAAATAAATATCATTGCTGTCATTTGATTTTAAGAATTTATGTACATTTGACAGATATGATATATGTTCGTATTTTACACAAACAACGTATGTTGTATACAATTGACAACAACATATATATGTTTCTATGTCACTCATGTTTATATTTTTAAATGAAATATCAAGTAATGTTAACGAAAATTAATAAATAATATGTAATATAATATACTTCGCGGATAGCAAGATTTAAATTTGAAAATGTCAAGTATCAATGTGACCAACTGCATGCTTTATATAAAAATTAAACTCTGAACTTTCAAATTAAATAATTCCAATTTAAGCAATTTATTAATGTAAAAAACGCAAAATAGAAAAAATAGTATAAAAAACTCGTTTCATAAGGCCTTTTGCCGCACTCGCTCTTTAGAAAACTCGCCGCAAGCGGCTCGTTTTCTAAACTGATCTCGTGCGGCAAAATGGTGCCTTATGAAACTCGTTTTTTTAATATACTATTTTTCTATTTCGGCGCTATAAAGTGCACTTTTCGACACCCATTTGGGTTGCATAAAGTATTACTTTTTCGCACGCAAAATTTTGTTTTTAGAGGTTGGTCACAAAAAAAGAAATGGAACTAAATCATATGTAAATGTCAAATATAAATGTGTATAACAAGCATGTGTAGTAAAAGTTGGATAGGTACAAAGAATAAAAAACACTTGCTAACATTTTATTTATACTAATTAACAATATAAATTGTTAAACAGAGTTGGAAGATCTAATGCTACTATTGACATTTACTTCCCATTTTGAATAGTGCAACTGTTATAAACGTTTACTGTAACACTAGAAGATTCATGTGCATTAATGGAGATTCCAGGCAGATTCTGGGAACACACTATGTTTTGTTTGAATTCCTGTTGATTCACATTGATTGACACATCACTGCCTATTGCATCAGAAGTCGATGGATTCTGAATAATTTTAGTGGATGTACTAGACAGTATTCGAGCAACATCAACTTTTTTCATGGTGGAATTATCAATGTAACCTTCAGCCACTGCTGAAGATTTCCATCCTCCATGGCGCTTAATTGTTATTAAGTCACCTCCACTATTAGCCAAGTGTGTCACACTTGAACGCCTAAAGCAATGTCTAGTGAAGAGCTCAGGATTAGGCAAATTTAAGTAAGTAGCAATAACTTTTGGTACTTTTCCTATAGTATTAATGCCAATTGGATTATTCACGCAAGAACCATTTCTATATTGCAGGAAGAAGCGTTTATGTGTAACATGAGTGGGACGAAGTGAATAATATTTTTTAACCAAATCAATCCATAATTTTTCTGTTATAATAAATTGTCTTGGAATATAAGTTTTAGTTTTTGGCACTCTAACCATTATGACATAATTTTTAAACTGTATATCATCTAAAATCATGTTCATGATTTCTTCACCACGACAAGCTCCATTATAACCCATTATAAGGATAACCTATCAATATTAATATGACTATTATAACAAAATAATGTAGAACATTAATAAAATACTATTACAAGGATGTTTGTATTATTTACTTTCATTGCTAAATATGTTTTATCATCGGCTTCTATTATAAAACAGTTAATATGATCTATTTCTAAAATCTTGGATTTCTTAGGCTCGTAGCCTTCAGATAATCTTTTTAAATATGCATGAAGCCTAGAAAATTTTGAGATATCTATATTTTTATAAATATTTAAACAACATCGTAACATCGAATATGTGGACCACAAGGTCGATGCCTTTTTTATCTTGCTTTCCTTATCAAAATAAGCAATAATTACATTTTCAGTAATATTCGCGATATTATTTTCTTTACACCAAGTTAAAAAGTGCTCGTATTGCTTTTGATAAATATGTGAAGACTTTGTTGGCAAAAGATTTTGTAAATTATCTTCTGCTATTTTGCGAATCTCTGGGGGCGTGCAATTATTTGCTTCGTCCATTTCGTTAATAATTTATTGCATAAATCAATCAAAATTTTAAACTTAAAATGACATATAACACCGCTGATTTTCAAATATTTAAAATGCTCTAGTTAAACATCAATGCTACCTACTTCAAAAAAAGAAAATTTCTACAATTTTCGTACAAAACATGCCTCTTATTTTAAGTCTTTTTAAACTTTTAATGTCCGAAATAGAAAAAATAGTATAAAATACACGTTTCATAAGACATTTTAGTGCACTTGTTCTTTAGAAAACTCGCCTTGCGGCTCGTTTTCTAAACTTGAACACGTGCACTAAAATCATGTCTTATGCAACTTGTACTTTAATATACTATTTCCGGCTAAGGTTTGGCAACTGATTGAGATAATACGATAATATCCATAATACAGTCATAAATTTATTTACGTTGTTTATATATCATTGTATTACAATACACTTTCATGTTTCTATAATTTTTGAGACTATAAATATTTTTTTAATAACACATATCTGCAACCAAAAAACTGCACAGGATTTTTAAACTGTTTCTTATAGATTTTACTCACTAAAACCGGAACATAATCTAAATCTCATCAAAACCCGTGTTTGTAGCTTCATTTAAAATGAAACGCCCGTTTCGCGAAATGCGAGGAATCTTATTGGCTAGGTTAAGCATTTATATATATGTTTGCCAGGGTATACTAAAATAAGTTTAGCGTATCCTCATTTTTGATCATGTTTCGACATTATAAATAAGTTCAGAATCTTGGTTGCTGTATAAGCCACACTCAGTTTACATTTTTCATTCAATGGTGGCTGTACTCGTGTTTTAGCTATAGATTATGTCTCCAAGAGGTTATGTTATTTCTTCTGACGACTTGTGTTATATTTATGGTGAATACGCTGTTAAGAAAGTGTATTTTGCTCTCTTCAAGTAGGGATCAAGACAAAGCCTGGGCTCCTCATAAGGTTTGCAGAAAGTGCTAGGAAGCCTTTCGTTTGTAGTTTGAAACACTCATTTCGTTTTGATATTTCTATGATATGGCTTGAACAGCAAACCCACACTGCTGACTGATATTTCTGGTCAGTAGATGTAAAGTGTTTCAATACAAAGAATATCTTACCCAAATCTTAATTCAGCTATTCGTCCAGTCCCTCATAGCTCTAAAATACCAGTTCTACACACACCGTCCAGTTTATATGATATCCTGAGTGATTCTGAGGATGGAAACACATTAGCTCCCCAGGACGAATCTACTTTAGATTTTTTTATTAATGAGGGACCCCAACTTTTTTCTGAGTGCGTACTCAGTGACATAGTTAGAGATTTAGGCATTTAATATATGCTGCCGAATTCCTGGGGTCGAGATTAAAAAATAAAAACTTGCCATCACCCAGGACCTTATTTTCGTGTTACAGGCAACGAGAGAGAGAATTCATTAAATTTATCTTGAAAGAGGGAAATCTAGGTTTTTGTAGTGATGTTCAAGGAGTAATGTAGTGTTTTGAAATAGAATATTATTCATCTGAGTGGCGCCTGCTCCTTTATTCGTCAAAAACAAGCCTCAAAGCTTATACGCAAAAGGATTAAATTTGCATTTGCCTTTTTCAAAAAGAAAAAAACTGTTCGTGTTGGAGGGAAATGGAGATCATTTTTAGATACAGTAGACTAGAAAACATAATATTTACCAAAAATATCCCATGCAGCTGAAATTTTTTTTTGCAAACGTGTGTAATTTATAATATCATTATTTAATTTTCAGCTTGCTTGCTGTATTATTTCAATAATAATTTGTGTTAATAAATAATAAAATAATTTAATAAACTTTTTCAAATAGTTTATAACATTAGGTGTAAGTAGTACTTTTATTTTTAAAATTAAATCCAGAACTAGGACTTCAACTATATACATATTTAAATAGTTAATTGACGAAGGATATACTTGTTGAAACTTCATTATAACGCTAAGAAATAAGTAATTAAACTTCTAGTTTCAAAAATTCTTTTATTGTAAATACCACTACAATATTGTTTCACCATACAATGGTTTCATCAGGTGGATGAAATACTGTATTTCATCCACCTGATGAAGCCATTGTATGGCGAAACAATATTGTAGTGGTATTTACAATAACAGAATTTTAGAAACTAGAAGTTTAATTACTTATTTCTTAGCGATATACATATTTTCTTTGAAACTAATAGTAACGTATCAAAACCAATATTTGCTTTTGCTCGATTCATTTTAAAAAATCTTAAATTTTTTTGTTTTTTAAATAAGAAATTCTTTTTTAGCATATTTTCTTCCAATGAAATTGTTTTATTTATTTCAGTATTACTCAACACGTGAAGTGGAAAGTAAGGTTTTAATAAAATTCGTTTCTTCTTGCTATTATAATGTCCAAATTATTGAATAAATATTACAAATGCTGTAATTCGCCCTCTGTAAAGTCTTCTGCTAAAGTTGATAACTCTATTTTTAGCAAAATTTAGGTGCATTCGACAATACGTCGTTACACATATTCAAAAGTATAAGACTAAGTCTTTTGCTAAAAGTTGATAATTTTATGTTTATGACTTTAGGTGCATTCTATTACTCTGGCTAAAAAGTAATGAGACTGATTAAATAAATATTTTTATTTATCTAAATTGTGTCTCCTCCAAAATAATCCCCTCATACTCGAATGTACTTATTCCAACGTTTCTTCCAGTCTTTGAAAATTTATTATACCCAGCTTCCGGTATAGTCTCCAAAGCGGCTATTGACTCAAAACGATGTCCACGAAGTGGTAATTTCAATCGAGGAAATAGAAAAAACTCACACGGAGCCATATCTGGCGAATAAGGCACTTGCAGACCGACGTTCACTTGATTTTTGTGAAAAACTGACTGCATTATCATGATGCAAAAACTATAAATTATATCAACATAATTGTGGTCGTTTTTTCTACGAATTGACTCGCGCAAACAACGCAAATAGCCTAAATAGTATTCTTTGTTGACTGTTTGGCCAGTTGCAAGGAACTCTTTGGGAACAACGTCACGGTAGTCGAAGAAAACAGTCAATATGACCTTCTGACCTTTATTTTTGACTTGCTTTGACGTGTTTTGTTTTGTTTTAGTTCACCTGCAGCACGATTGTTGAGCTGTTTCTAGGACATAAGCATAGATCCAAGTCTCATCGCCAGTAATTATACATTTCAGATCATCATCAGTAATAGAAAGCCACTTCAACACGTTGTTTTTCAAACAAACTCAATTATACAAAAGTATTTTTAATAATATAAAAAATATTATTAAAAATGGGGTGTGAAGAACACAATACAAGTTCATTTATGTTTTTTTGAATGTATCTTCTTCAAAGACGTAGATACGTATTTCACATTTCTACATGTTCGTCGGTACGCCCCTGTTGGAGAAGAGACACATTCAAAACAAACATAACTACGTTACTATCTAGCCGAAATTATTCAGACAGAGCGTGAAGGAATATTCAACGCTATCTACATAATAACAGCCGAAGTAGACGTGTTTCTTATAGTCGGTAACCACCGTATCTATAAAAAACTGTATTCTCGTGTCTTCACTACTTGTCGGCGTGAGCCTAATGTGTATATAACAACATAATTTGAAACATACTTGAGTGGGTAAAACCTCACTAACATTGTATAATACAAAAGTATTTTTAATAATATAAAAAATATTATTAAAAATGGGTTGTGAAGAACACAATACAAGTTCTACGTCTTTGGAGAAGATACATTCAAAAAAACATAAATGAACTTGTATTGTGTTCTTCACACCCCATTTTTAATAATATTTTTTATATTATTAAAAATACTTTTGTATTATACAAATTTAGTGAGGTTTTACCCACTCAAGTATGTTTCAAATTATGTTGTTATAAACTCAATTATTTTGAAACAAGACGAGAAGACACACGAGACAAGTTCAAATCGTTCTTTAAAATTGTTTGTATTGATCTTTTTCATATACCAACAATGCTGACAATGGAAAGTACAGGGTCCTTGATTTTGTTGATGTTTTCATCAGTAATTCTTCCTGAACGAGGTTCGTTTTAGACTACATCACGACCCAAATAATTTGCACCACTCAAAAACTTTGTGGTCTTGATAAACACTGATCACCGCAACATTTTTCTAACATATTTAACATGTTTGTACAAGAAATTCCGTTTTTTTCACAAAATTTAATGTTAATTCTTTGTTCAATAGATTTATCCATGTTAAAAAATCGTCGCAACAAATTCTTCACAATTACAGAAGACGCTGTAATTTTTAAACTAAAAAGCAAATGTCATGCGATTTCTGGCAGCTGTTCACAACAGTCATACAAACCTACCAAGTAAATATACACATTGATATTCATAGCGCACGTATTTAAAAAAAATACAGTCTCATTAGTTTTTGTCCACAGTAGTATTACATGTTGATAACTTTATGTTTAGGAATATTTAGGTGCATCCTACAATCAAATTTAACTGATTTTGGCAAAGATAAACTGTCAGCATTCGGTTTTATTGATTTAAAAATTTATCAAGAGATACATTTCTTACTACCAATCTGATCAACCAAATCGTTAAAAAATCAAACAATTCAAATTCATTATTTTATGATGCTTAAAATACTCGAAATCCATTGTAACAGATTCGAGGGTATATTGCAAAAAAAAGGTAATAGTTTAAACCACAAACAAATATAAATTTATCAGAATAATTGAAACATACATGAGTAGGTAAACCCCACCAGTTTTTCCGAACATGTTCGGACACGTTCACAAAAAATATTAATAGTGAACCTGTATTTGTGTTCTTCACACCAGATTTTTAATAATATTTTATATTATTAAAAATACCTTTGAAATATAAATTTGGCAATTTTTATAACGAAATGCATATTTGTGGCAAATTAATGAATATAACTTAATCAAATGACAAACTGTACATTATTTTGTTCGACTTTCCAGTTCGATTCTGTAGCTGTTAAATTAAATTCCGCCGTAATAAAACACTTCGTCACCATCGTCATCATTGTCGGCGTTTTTTCCCACTTTCTATCAAAGGCCGCCGGCAACATGTGAAAATCTCATTACGCAAAGGCCGACCGCGCCAACATATACAACACACAAACACATAAGCTGAGGGCGTCGTAATGAGAGGACATACGGAGAATGTGTGCGCGAGTGCTGGACGGCCTGGCCCGATCGTGAGGGAATGGGGCAGAGGGGCCCGAGATATGTATGTATGTGCACATCGTTAAGAAAGGTCGTCGGATCGGTGGTCGGTCTGCCGAGGTCCCGTCGTTGAGTAGTCACAGCACGCCGCGATAGACGAGCCTTACGATAAGTGGTCCCCGATCACGTAGCCCTGTGCGGCTGGAAATACGCCGCTAGATGGACGAGGGGATGTATGTACGATATTTTATATGCGGCGGTGGGGCCATTGGACTATACGACGGCGCGTCTGCCTGTATGAATGTGTTTTATGCATGTGTGTGTCGTACGAATATGTATGTGTTCGTAAAAGACCTCGTATCTTTTATGTTTACTGCGCACACATTTGTTCGTAACATATGATTTTGACACCTAACCATTCTGTTTATTAATAACGCATGAAAAATGTAATTTCATTTAATAGAATTGTACATATTCTTTAAGCTATGCATTACGTTGTTCTAGAAAAAAGAAAAGATAAAGAATACAAGAAAATCAAAAATGTACAATTTTATCGAAGTTTTATAGTACGTAGGGGGCATATAATTGTTACCACATTTACATTTATTGACACCACTTGCATCCTTAAGGATTACTTTCATTTAAATTGATTTAAATTGTTGTGATATAATTTCTTTAAGAGTTTTTCTTTTTGTACAAAATTATATCAATACTAGTGGAGTTCATTATGTTATCTACCTAGCTATGAAAACAATATGCTATCGTGACAATTTTCTTACGTCAAATTTCTGTGAGATTTTGTAGTCTCATCTCCAAATTTGGTTCGAATTGCTTAACATTTGTTACTTTTACATTTGTTTAAACAAGAGAAAACGAGTAATTTAAACTTGAACGCAGAAGCATCATCAAATTTTTATCAAAAGAAGGCAGTAGCCGGAAGAATATTCATGAGAGAATGGTGGGAGCGTATGAAGAAAATAGCCCCTCCTATTTCCAAGTCAAATCTTTGTGTAAGCAGTTCCAATGGGGCAGAGAATCCATTTATGATGACCCAAAGTGTAGAAGGCCTCTGGAAGCACGAACTGAAGAAATCATCAATATAGTTGTAGATTTGGAGCTGAACGCCCAGTAAAAGTTTCCGTTATAGCTAGACAAATAGGAATATCAACAATGGATGTTTTTAATATTCTACACGAACATTTGGGAATAAGCAAAATGTTAATATGATAAATTTCCAGGTTGCTCAATCCCGAAAAAAAATTGTGTAGACGACAAACTTGTGAAGTGTTTTAGCTCAAGATGAAGATCTCTTAAATAGAATTGTAACTTGGGATGAAAGTTGATTACACTTTTGGGGTCCTCCTACAAAACAAGAGTCCATGCAATATATTCATAAAGGCTCTCCCACCGCCCAAGAAGGCAAAAACGCAATTTTCTGCGGGAAAAATGGTGGCCACAGTTTTCTGGGACGCGGAAGGGGATTCTCTGAATTGAATATATGCCAAAACGCAATACAATAATGGGAAATGTCTACAAAGACTCTATTAAGAACTTGAACACGGCTATAGCGCGAAAAAAGAGCCCACTTTTTGCTCAGAAAACTCTATTTCTGCACGACAATAAGGCACGAATTGTTCAAACAGAAATCAATGAAAGCGGCTTTGAGAAAAACAACACCAACCCACAGTCCCGACCTCGCCCCCTGTGACTATTATCTCTTATCCCAAAACTCATAAAATACTTAAGAGGGCGTCGATTTTTATCAAATGACAACGTGCCGTGGAGTCATATTTTTCGGAATTACTAAAAGAATTTTTATTGAAGGCATAGTGTTATTGAAGAAACGTTGGAATAAGTATGTTAGTGTTAATGGTCCTTACGTTGAAAAACAATTTTTTTTTGTTTTCTAACTCGTTTCTTTCATAGCTAGGTAGATATAATAAAAAACTCCCCTCGTAGCTACAGCTATCCGTTCTTAATTACAATTCATTAATTAATTAATAATCCTCCTGCTAATTCTTTATAAGTATTTACTACGCAAGAGTTTAATTATATCATATCAGTTATTAAATTCTTAAACGCAGTTACACTACCCATCAAATTGATGTCCATGAAATGGAACCAAAGTAACTTAATAATAACATAACGTCTGTTACAAGAAATTCTATTATAATTTTACCCTAAACTGCCAAGTCGAGAAATAAAGACGTGTCAAACATTTTCAGTTTGTAATAATTTCGCAACACTTTCTGCACAAATAAAAAGTTTGATTAGAAAAATCTTTAAGACAAGAAATAAAAACGCAGGAAGCAAGCAATTGAAAAGAAATGGTAGACAAAGGAGAATGACAGGAAGAGAAAAAGAATATATATCTAATGCAGTTTTTGTATAACATTAAATCCTTTTCTACAGAACACAAAAGAATCCAAAATATATGACAAGTATATGAAATATACTATATATGAATATGAAATTAAAAAAATTATAAGCAACAGTATCTCTTCTCAGTTAATAAAACACTCGATTAGTATTTACAAGACATTAGATTCAACATGACAGATATTACTATTGGCTTATTCTCCTGCTGAATACTGCGCTGCAATAAGGATCGTCACGGGTACAGTTAGATCCACTCCTAGTCTTTGGTTACCGATTCTCTCTAACATTGCCCACCGGATATCAGATGTCTCCTTGCAGCACAGAATGAATTGGCTAAGATTTCCAACAACATTGATCTTCCTATACACGATGATTTGGAGAGCGTTCCCAGGACCCGATTGAAATCTAGGAGACCGATTTAGCTGGATGGGGAAGTTTAGTATCCCATCAATGCAAATGATTGCTGGATAGCCCTTCTTGAACAACACCCTAAATTGAGGAATAGAGATTTAATTTCTAATCCTTCAGAACCTCTGCCAAGCGTAACCCTCCCACGCAAGCAATGGCCTCAATTAAATATGTATCGCACAGGCTACTGAAGGTTCAACTCAATGCTGTAGATATGGAAACTAATAAATACCTACTAGCCTCTGCGACTGCGGAAATGTGGAACAAACTATGACCTACATGGTAAATGGCTCTTCCAGAAGAAGTTTCCCTGGTGTCATCCGCGAGCTGAGCAAGGCATCTCATGTAACTCTGGACTGGTTGAAAAATATAGATATTAATGTATAAATTAGTTTTATGACTCTTTTTTGTCGTAAAAGTTATTTATACACTAACATCTAAGTTTCGATTTCGCTTCTCATAGGAAATATATAAATAAATTACTAGTGTAAGGGAACCTTTTTTATTAGCTACCATATAAAAAATTAATAGGCAGTAATCGAAGGTTTAAATGATTTGCACAAGAAATTACGGAACTAAATAAAGAGCATTATGTAGCAATGATTTCTGACAATGTTAAAGATGGCTTGGCAATGAATTTCAACGTAGTTGACTTTCCTAAAATGATATATCAAGTTTCTAATTGAAAAACGGAAACAATATTGAATAGATTGAAAAGGACCGCCACTTTACTCTAAGGAGTATCCAAACAACCCTAAAAATTATTGTGAAGACATCTTACACATACATTTGAAAGTACGTAAGCTTTGTTCCCGTTGGATTCCCCCAATTTGAATTCAAAAAAAAAAGTTGGATATACTGTTCTGATTCCCAAGAAAACAGCAATCGACAGTTTGGACATTTGAAAATGAGAAAGCTCGAATGAAGGTTGTTCAAGAAAAAAGTTGAAATAAAAAGATGGGCGCCACCTTTTTTGGGACAAATGGACGTGTTTCTACTGTAGCGCTAGATGCCACCCGTACTGTGAATTAATGGATCATTCGACATACAGTCGAAGCCCCAATCACCCAAACTTTTATTTTTGTTTCCACCTGTAAAAAATTTACGAGTTTTAAGTTGTACATCTAAAGAAGCGATTGTCTCATTTAAATAATGTTAATCTTCAAGACTGCAAAAATGCACTGACTGAGGAAGAGAATACTTCGAAAAATTAAAAATAAATGTTTGATTTCTGTGATATTTCTATTAACTCAACAAAAAGAAAACAGTCCCCCTACATTAACTTTCCTTGATACAAGAAACAAATAGAATCTATATATTTACGAGAGCGAATTGACATAGATCTCCAACTGTATAAAATAAGAATACCTAGGAAAAGAGAAAATAATGATGCTAATCTCAAAATGAAGCAAATTTACTATGCTACCAATGTACGTACTTATTTTCCCCACAACCACCATTTATTGCAACACATTTCTCCAAACAATGAATACATTTCTTCATTCCGTCCATGAAAATACTTTCTAGTTTACTATTGATCCAATTGCGAACAGCAGCCCGAACTTCGGTGTAAAATGAAAAATGTTGAACTTTAAATACCTCCTTCAACTTTAGAAACAACCAGAAATCTGAAGGTGCCAAATGCGAAACAACCGTAAATTTTAGGGTCGTTACTGTCTTTATGGTTTCGTTGCTGCAATGCGATCTAACGTTATCATGGTTCGTTCTTTCCAGGGATACGATTTTTTAGTGACAATAAAGTTTTA
Organism: Melolontha melolontha; assembly: GCA_935421215.2. NCBI lineage: Eukaryota > Metazoa > Arthropoda > Insecta > Coleoptera > Scarabaeidae > Melolontha > Melolontha melolontha. The sequence goes on from OW285236.1 coordinate 127,459,376, forward strand.
CAGTATCTTATTGAATTAATCGTTGATTCCTTCAGCAGATATTCGGTATGAAAGACTCTCTTTGCATCTCAGAAAATGGTAAGTATGACGTTCTGCGAAAGCTGATGAAACTCTTTTGAATTTTCGTACGTGGAAAATCAGCACAACGATATTCTATTGGATTGCGGACATCCGTTAATTGTCGCAGGACCCATCTAGCGCATTTTCTTTTGCTGTAATTCAACGTCTAAACAATATACTGTTTTTTTTCTTGAGTAATCCCTAATTGCCGAACAACTTGTTTCTGCGTAATCCGGCGATTTCCTTGAATCGGTGCATTCACTTGTCTTTGATTCTTCTCATCTTCATTTCACCCCTATGACAGAGTTTTGCACATCGAACCCACTGGCGAACATTCTTCACATCCATACAATCGGTGCAATAACCAGCTTCCAAGCGCCTATAAATTTCGATGGTCGCGCAATTTTCCAATCTAAAAAATTCTATCACGAATCGTTGCTTGGTACAATCTCAGAAATCGAACTCATGATAAATGACACTGACTCATACAATGACGTTGTTCGAGATCTTATATATTAATTCGCCCTCATAATTGAGTTTTCGTTATAATTTACATTTACACAAACATCTAAAGTGAAAATATAGAAAATTAAAAAATAATTTATTGTACACTAATATACACCACAATATTGTCTCGCCAACGTTTGGCTTCATCAGGTGATGATAACTAAATTATTTATTTAGTTATCATCACCTGATGAAGCGAAATTTATTAATAGCTATTTAAATCACGACGAATGTAAGGTCGTATTAACATTCAAGGTAAGCAAATACAAGCTAAGGCGAAGCCGACGCTTGTTGCCTGCCAAAAATGTTAATAGTCGATACATTTCATGTTGCTTATTATATTTTCCTGTTGTCATCGGAAATAAATCTAAATATTTTAAGAAATCGATTTTTTAAGAAATCGATTTTTTAAGAAATCGATTTTTTAAGAAATCGATTTTTTAAGAAATCAATAAAATTATTGAAAATTCCATAAAACGCTGGAAATCAATTTGAAATGGACATTGTGGAATATAAGAAGCCGTAAAAAATCGTAATTTTGTATATATGTATTTCATAATAAAAATTTTCAATTTTGATATTCCTAATTTTTACTCCAAACAACAAACTTTTGAACCAGATTCATGAGTTGTTCATTATTATCTTAGGAATCTTCATAATAGTATTAAGTTCCGTTGTCAAGACGAAACTGAAAACGAATGTTATAGTCGACTTACACGCCATGTTACTAGGGTTGTATCACTGATTTACATGATCGGCAGGAGGAATAGCTATTTAAATCACAAGGAATGTAAGGACGTATTAACATTCGAGTTAGGCAAATACGAGCTAAGGCGAAGTCGAAGCTTGTTACCTACCAAGAATGTTTATAGTCGATACATTTTGTGTGACTTATTAAAGCTTTCCTGTTCCCGTCAGAAATTAATCTATATTTTTTAAGAAATCTTTTTGGTTTGTCATCTGTCAGAATTAATTTTGATTTGAAACCCTTTTCGTGAATCGGGTTACCTGTGTTATCATGTCATAAAAATAATTGACATTATAAACAAACCGAGAAGATGATTGAAAATTGCATAAAACACTGGATATCAATTCGAAATGGAGTTTGATGAAATAGAAAAAGCCGTAAAAAATCGTAATTTTGTATATATTTCATAATCAAAATGTTCAGTTATGATATTCCTAATTTTTACTCCAAGCAAACTTTTGAACCAGAATCATGAGTTGTTCATTATTATCCTAGGAATTTTCATAATAGTATTATGTTCATAATAGTATTAAGTTCATAATAGTATTAAGTTCATAATAGTATTAATAATAGTATTAAGTACAAATGTTATAGTCGACTAACACGCTATGTTACTAGGGTTGTACACTGATTTACATGATCGGCAGCAGGAAAAGTTATTGTTTGTATCTTAAAAATCAAAATGCCCATTTCTAATTGCTATTAACTATTGTTGAGTCATCAATTCGGACATATTTCAAAATTAAAATATGTAGACAATTGTTTTTAGGATCAATATAGCTTATATTTAAATAACGATGAAGATGTGATTATTAAGAAGTGCAGGCCCATAAATAACTTTTGTGTTTGATAACATATTTTGTCAAAAAAGTGAAATTAATAAATATCTGTTGTACAAATTCAATTAAAATTTCAGTATATCTTTCACGAACTAAATTTTTGTGAAGATTAATTCACATATTTGTCTGTTAACACCCATCTCTCGAGTTGCGTCAAAACTGATAAATTCGTGTCTCGCTGATAATCTGGGTCATATAAAATTACCATTTTTTCGCATCCTTCAGCGCTCCATTATCTCTCAACCGACACCAAATAACAGCAAAGAGATATCTTGCCCGTCCGTATTTGTTATTGAAATTCGATGCAATCGGAATGCTATATGTATGTATATGATAGGTTAACGTCTACAACACAGCTAACATACTACAAATTTATAACGATGCCTCCGTTTATTTTACATGTAATTAAATACGAAATTAATCTCAGAAAACAATTCTTATGCGCTAATTTATGGATGATTGTAATCTACCCAGTACAAAATCGTAAAATGAATAGCATTTATAAATAAAAATCAACAGTTGTCTTATTCTTTAAATGTCTTATTGTTTATATTTTCCCTTAGTTACGGATATTATCCGTAATTATCCAAGTCTTTGAAGTCACCATACTATATATTTAGTTACATAGTATAATATTTTCAGAAATGTTAACATTGTTCATTTCAGTAAAGTAATTTCTTCTGTCATTAAGAAACTCCCATATACGGGGATGAGACTTGAAATCAAACAAGTGTAAATATATGGTTTGTTAAAAATTAATTAATATTCAGTCGAAGGACCTTTTGATGAATTATTTATTTTAATACATAATCGTTACACCCTTTTTACAAAATAAACTGTATTGCATTACTCCCGTGCATGTCTTTCTTACTTAATTACATTTCCTCGCACCAACATGACTTTTTTTTTGGGAAGATCCACGGTAACGAACTTAGCTGAAATTACGCAGTGTATTAGTCAATACTTGGACTTGGAGAGCAGGTATATGTGATATATACAGATTTTGCTACAGCGTTTGATACGATTGACCATAATATACTCACCACGAAAATGTCCTTTTTCGACTCTTCGTCTAATACTATAAAGTTAATTGATTCTTATTTGTACAATAGGTCGGCCTAGGTTTGTAATTCTAACATATTCACTGCGTCTTCTGGTGTACCTCAGAAGTCCAAACTAGGGCGTTTACTATTTATAATCTATATAAATGATCTACTATATAAACAAACTACAACGCGAACGCCATTTCGATTTTGAAAACACACAGATAATTGATAAAGAACAAAACACAATGAAAAGGGAAATTAAAGAAATGATTTGTATTAAACAGGAAAAAAATTCAATTAACAACAGAAGTAATTTAAAAAATTTAAGCAGTATATACTATAACTTAATTATGTAACGATCTGCAATTTACCATCATAATATATGTTGCTGTCATATAATTATAACAAGTGTTCATTTGAAAAGTCAATCTAGGTTACTTTGAAATTTTGATAGAATAAGACGCAAATATATTAATATGTGTTTGTTGTTCCGTAAACGTAAATCGAAATGACATTTGATAATGTCAATCGCAAATATCAGTTAGTGCATAAAATAATCGTGCTTCGATTCTGGTCTAAATAAATTGCTTCTCAGTTTTAACAACAGTTATTGACAATTACATAGACAATTTTTTCAATTAAAAATTTCGTATGATTTGCTTTGTAATTTGTAGACAGCAATGTTTACATCCCCCCTTACTCCGCAATTACATACATACTAACTTGACATTTGTAAATAATTCATATAAAAGCCGAAAAACTCCAATAATTTATCAATTGTTATGTATATATATATATATATATATATATATATATATATATTCGTTTATTTTATGTTTGTTAGAAATTAATTTTGTATATTTTATATATTTAAGACGATGTGGTTCTTTCAGGTACAATTCTTAGTATCTTAAATTTTATTCTTGGAGAAAATTTAGGTGCTGAGTAAAGATTTAGTTTAGTACCTTCAAAATAATATTACATTGGAATGTAATGTTATAATTACAAAAGAACGTCGCTGAAATTAAATTCGCACATATATTTTTAAACCTTGGTAAAATGCAAATTGTGCATGTGGCTTGGTAATGAAATTTTAGTATTGTATCTCAAGTATAATTTAGGTTATAGTAATAAAGAAAAACCGTATAGTAAAATTGTGTTAAATCATAAATCTTTGAAAAGATGCATTTGCTTTATTTGATTATTTACTTAATTTTATTGCTCCATTGATCAAGTTTAACAAAAGTATCTTTCGTAGATATCTGTTTGATAATTCATCGAGAAATATACGTGTTTAGTTTTAAAACGCCCTGTTTTGTAATCTCTACCACTTATTTTAAATAGTGATGGTATTAATTTTAAATTAAAGATTTCTTGAGAAGGTCGGGTTAAGACACATGGAAGAGTTATCTAAAATATCGAAAAGGAAATTTCTACCTTCTAGTTGAAGAAAAGCTTTTCTACCTCCACAAGAGTGCTACGTAAATGTTTAGTCATTCATAAATTAACAATGTGAAACTAATAAAGTTACAATTGATTTGTAAATTTAACTATAAGTTTCCAATGCATATGCGAAAACACAATGGAAATTTGCAAACTGCCCAGTCCGGGAATATAAAAATGACTCCTCGTATGCAGGTTACGTTATTTTCTGTTATGGTATATAGTTTAACTCAATTTTAAATGTAAAGTTTATCAAGATCACAAAATCCTAATAACCAAGTTATGTATATAAAGCCTATCATGACTTTGTTGACGTAAGAGAAAAGAACTAACTAATTTTCCATGCAAGAAAACGCATACCTCGAAAGGCCAATATGACGTATTAATTCATTTGAATCCTTTGAATATATAATACAATATATAATTTCAGTTTTCTCTCTTACCATTCGATCATCTATATGTATTAGTGATTCAAAAACAAAAATTTATAATTTTAAAACAATTGTAAACCTATACTAACATGATACCTTTGACTAATTAGTATTTATGTATATAATTATATATATATATATATATATATATATATATATATATATATATATATATAATAACTTCGTGACCTTGGTATGATATGGTAAACCTAATCAGTAGGCGATTAAAGGTCTGTATATTACTTCAAAATATATGTATTTAAAAAACTCTACATGTTTCGGCTGTATACGCCTTTTTCAAGAGAATACAAAATATGAATAATATATTCATATTTTGTATTCTCTTGAAAAAGGCGTATACAGCCGAAACATGTAGAGTTTTTTAAGTTTTTTTTTAAGAGCTTTCTGAAAAGCTAAAATCTGGTCGAAATGCCAAAATACCAATATAAACTTTGTCCACATACGTATATATATTTTATATATATATATATATATATATATATATGGTAAACCTAATCAGTAGGCGATTAAAGGTCTGTATATTACTTCAAAATATATGTATTTAAAAAACTCTACATGTTTCGGCTGTATACGCCTTTTTCAAGAGAATACAAAATATGAATAATATATTCATATTTTGTATTCTCTTATATATATATATATATTATATATATATATATATATATATATATATATATATATATATATTATATATATATATATATTATTATATTATATATATATTATTATATATATATATATATATATATGGTAAACCTAATCAGTAGGCGATTAAAGGTCTGTATATTACTTCAAAATATATGTATTTAAAAAACTCTACATGTTTCGGCTGTATACGCCTTTTTCAAGAGAATACAAAATATGAATAATATATTCATATTTTGTATTCTCTTGAAAAAGGCGTATACAGCCGAAACATGTAGAGTTTTTTAAATACATATATTTTGAAGTAATATACAGACCTTTAATCGCCTACTGATTAGGTTTACCATATATATATATATATATATATATATAAAATATATATACGTATGTGGACAAAGTTTATATTGGTATTTTGGCATTTCGACCAGATTTTAGCTTTTCAGAAAGCTAAAAGCAACGACAAAATATCAACGCGTACGCTTATGTTAATGAAAATGCATCACACATGCATGCATTTTGGTAGAACTTTATCGTATAACGTAAAACATCGTATTCCAACTAAAACAGCCCGTGGCAATGTATAGGCCCCTCACAGATGCCTTTGCCGCGACTCGGCTCTACAACACCGTCGAATAAACGGCATCAGATAGCGAGCTCATCACAAAGACCGAGAAGAGCAAACTCTGATATGTCAGAAGCCGTACGGAACGGCTGAAGAGGTATGCGGGGAAGGGATGAGTGGAAGAGGGTCGACAGTAACTGCGAGAGAGCGTGGTTCACAGCCGCCGGCTGATGACTGTAGACTTTGTCACCCACTCCACCATCTCTCCAGAGTCACACTAAGGATACATGCCCACGATAAAAATGACTGAGGTGTCTTAATAATTTAACTTATTATTACAAAATTATTTTAATTTCGTTATTTATTTTTTTTTAGATACGCGTTTGATGAATTTCACACAATTACAGATAGAACTATGGAAATATATCCATGTAAATACTGCAATCTAAGAATGTGTAAATATCGTTTAAATTAAAAGCTTTTTATAATTCGAGCGATAAGGCATCTATATTCTATATTATTTACGTATATGAATGCCAATTTTTAGCGAATTATTGCTTGGAATACAACAAGTGATAAACTTGTATTTAATATAAATTTATTCCTCCATTCTCAACGTCATCCGTTTCAAATTTCTAATCTCTTCTTAATGATAACTCCCTAGATAAATAATTAGATCGTTATATATCTTTATAAAAAGAATTGTGTATGTACTTTTTCTGAGATTGACACTTTCAATTAATTTTTAGCAAATAAACCAAGTTCATAAAAAACGTACATATATTATAATAATAAATAATTTATTAATCAAGTAGATCCCTGAATATCTAAACTATTTACACTACAATTATTGTACATATATTTTCCTGCTATGAGATGTCTAAATATGGTTTTGCTAGAAGTTCAGAACAGTGCTTTAACTTTACGATGTCGAAAAATAACCTTTAAATAACAATATACACAACCTAGAGATATTTTTTATCATAATAAGATCATAGATTAATCACAGAATGAAAATTAACAATTACGGGGTAAGTCCAATTACCTGGTAAGTAAGAAATCAAGTAGAGATACAGAAAGACTATTTATTACAAAACAATCAAGAAACCTTAAGTTATTTTTCTACATAGTTCCCATTTTGTAGGCCTTTGTCATAGTTTGCACAAGTTTTTGTATGCCTTCTTCATAAAAGGTTGCCGCCTGTGTTGTCAACCATATGGTAACACGTCCTTCGAGCTCATTTTTCGAGGTGTCAAGATTAGCTTAGCTTTAGTCCTTGCTGGTGAGGAAGTGTGCCTCCATTCCATCGATTGTCGTTTAGTTTCAAGAGTGTCATAAGCAATCCAAGTCTCATCCCTAGTAACGTGTTAAAAAATCAAGTGCAATGCTCACACGTTGTCTTTTTTCTCCATTCTTAACTTCATGAGTAAATGATCTTGAAATTTGCGGAAAGCCATAGAAAGAGCAGAAAGTGTAAACTTACCGTTTTCCTTAATCACTCATTTTATTTTCTCCATAAACCTCGCAGATTTGTTGATGAATATCCACTGGTTTAATGTTCTTCGCATTTAGAAAACGAATTACAGATCTAATTTCACAAGCGGCGGAATTTTCAATCAACGCCGTCATTACAATCAAGCACTACAAAGCATACACTACAACCAACGATCTCAAAAACGCACAGAACTGCGATCGCAGCGCTGGCGCAGCAAAAAATATAAACGAGACTTACTTTCTGGATTTATCTCGTATATACGAAGAAGATATTATAGCATATTCATTTACATAATATTTCATTTCCAAATTAATGGACGTACTAAAGGTAACAACAGGGTCACATTGTAAAAACCACCAGTAAAGCAACAATTGCCTTAGACAGGTGTAGGAGGACAGGTGTTGCGTGGAAAAACTGGGGACTTAGTCGATAAGTGACCCAATCCTTGTGGGCAATAGAGTAACTAGACCCGTTATAAGGAGCAATCTCATGGTGGCCAAAAACGAAGCAAAAAGTAGTTAGTAGTGGCAATATAGTAGCATAAGTGGCATATAGTGGTTGCTCGTGTGTGTTAACATTGTAGTATTTAACTTACATATTTCTGATATTATACTATTGTAACTAACATGCCTGAAATTAAATTTTCATTAGGAGTAACTTATGATTTCAATATAAATTTGAGAACACTGTGGGACAGTAAGGTTTTTCGAAAGTCAAATTTTGACAACTGTCATCTGAAAGATTACCATTTAGTTGTTACAACCTAATCTTGTTTCTTGTAAAATATTTTAAATAAGACATTTATTTACAGAAATGCGATTATTGTAAAAATACTAGGTTAAAGAAGATGCTCCAAATGTTGCTTTCTTATCTGGATGCATACACGAACTCGGCGTTTCATGTTTTCAAATGTTTTTGACAAGTAAGGGATTACATTATCACAAACTTCTCTAATACTATTGCAAAGTTCTTCAATTGTATATTGTGGCATTCTAAAAATCGTGTTCTTCATGTGCGGAAAAATTAAGTAATCCAGATTTGTGAGATCTGGAGACCTTGATGGAAAATTCACTATTCGATTATCAAAGGACTCTTCCAAACGAGCACGTGTTTGTTGAGTTATATGTGGTGGAGCATTGTCTATTAATTAATAAAAGATTCTAATAAATCATGTTGGTATCTTTCAATATACAGGCTTAGTTAAAAGTATGGAGACGACGATTTATTGTCGTGAATATTCCTTTTAGGGAATTATGTTCAATATAAAAGTTTGTTAGGATATTTTGATCTACATTTGAGAATATTTGAATTTTTTTTTTCTTCAATTGTTTTTTAGTTACGCCTGTCCGCGCAGTTTTTTTAAATGGGAACTAGTAAATTTTACTCTACCATTCGATAGAGAATTTTTTTCTCTTTATAATAATAATTTTGTTTTTTTAAAATTCATTTTAATAACTTTTTTATAAGAAAAGGCCGCTTCATGTGTTTAACAGATGTTCGGTACATCGCAGATAAACAGAAGCGTAGCGATAAACAAACTTGAGCGACATACTTTTATCAGTGGTCATTGTGTACGTCAAATCTTTGACAGAAATAATTCATTTGTGCAATTTGTTGCTGTTAATATTAACAATGGCGAGTTTAAGTGAACATGAACGAATTGAAATACTTATGATGTTGGGTTATGGATATAGACGCTGAAGTTTACAAGACGTTTGTAATTTATTTAATGATACGCATCCAAATAGAAATCCAATTTCTAAATCCGTTGTTGGTAAAACTTTAAGACGCTTTGAACAAACGGGTAGCGTTAAAGATTTGCAAAGGAGTGGTAGACCTAGAACAGCAAAAAGCGATGATAACAAACTGGATATTTTATTGGCTGTATCTGAATATCCCCATTTATCAACCAATCAATTAGCGGCCAATTTCAATATTTCACAGTCACCGATCGTGTCATTTTTAAAAAGTGAAAAGTATAAACCTTATAAGGTACACCTTGTATACGAGTTAACGGAAGATGATTTTGATAGGAGATTACAATGTTCTGAAGAAATGTTAAATATTTGCAATAATAATGAAAATTTTGTCAACAATATTCTTTTCTCTGACGAAGCTACTTTTTGCTTTACCGGTGAAGTAAACAGACATAACTGCAGATACTGGTCATCGGAAAATCCCTCTTGGTTTTTGGAGCACCATACGCAGTACCCCCAAAAGGTTAATGTTTGGGTTGGCATTCTAGGCGGTCATATTATTATCGGTCCCTTTTTCATCAATGGCAATTTAACTTCGGCTCTGTATTTGCAGTTATTGCAAAATGAAATAATACCTGCCTGTGCTACGCTCTATCCTCATGAAAACAATGAACACCTGCCCAATGACAGTATCTGGTTCCAGCAAGATGGCGCCCCACCACATCATGGTGTAAATGTTCGTCAATATCTGGACAACGTTTTTCCCCACAGATGGATTGGAAGACGAGGAACCATTGAATGGCCAGCCCGTTCGCCAGATTTAAGTCCTTTAGATTTTTTTCTTTGGCGATACGTAAAAAACAAAGTTTAGAAAGATAAGCCCGATAACGTCGAAGATTTACAAATCCGAATTACCAGAACGATACAAGAAATTCCCCGAGATTTTTTACAGAACTCTGTTCGGGGTTTTGTAAATCGATTGGGTCATTGTCAAATTACTAATGGACGACAATTTGAACACTTACATTAATTTACTTTGTTATTAATTTGTTTAATTTTTCTTGTAAAGAAGATATTAAAATGAATTTAAAAAAAGCAAAAATATTATTGTAAAGAGAAAAAAATTCTCTATCGAATGGTAGAGTAAAATTTAGTAGTTCCCATTTAAAAAAACTGCACGGACAGGCGTAACTAAAAAACAATTGAAGAAAAAAAAAATTCAAATATTCTCAAATGTAGATCAAAATATCCTAACAAACTTTTATATTGAACATAATTCCCTAAAATGAATATTAAGGGCAATAAATCGCCGTCTTCATACTTTTAACTAACCCTGTATTGTTCCATTAAAAAAATATTACACAATAAATATAACAAAAATATTATTGTAAAGAGAAAAAAATTATCTATCGAATGGTAGAGTAAAATTTACTAGTTCCCATTTAAAAAAACTGCACGGACAGGCGTAACTAAAAAACAATTGAAGAAAAAAAAAATTCAAATATTCTCAAATGTAGATCAAAATATCCTAACAAACTTTTATATTGAACATAATTCCCTAAAATGAATATTAACGACAATAAATCGCCGTCTCCATACTTTTAACTAACCCTGTATATTGTTCCATTAAAAAAATATTGGTCCAATGATTCGCCTCCCTGACACCGCCAGCCAAACATAAATTTTATGCGTATGTAATGGTGTTTCCACAAATGCACGAGGATTTTCTGCGGACCATATACTCATATTTTGTTTGGTTAAATATCCTGAAAGATGAAACCAGGCCGCATCACTAAAGAAGCATTTATTAGGAACATCATAATTATTCAAGTTATTCAAGAACCGTTGGTAGTACTCGGTTTTTCTATCGTAATTAACGAGACCGAGTTCATGAACAGCTTGAATTTTATATGGTATAATTTTAAATATTTTTTAAGAATTGTGCGGCATGTTCCAACTCATAACTGAACTTCTTGCGACAGTTTCGCAATGGATTTCTTTGGTGGGTTTTCCATTCGATGTGGAACATCTTCAATGCAATCAGCAGTACTTTTCTTCTCCGCTCCCGGATTCACGAAATCTGTCAACACAGCCATGAATTTGACTAGCCAGCTGTTCATAGATGATTGCAAGATTAGGGAACTGTTGCCGAAAATCCTCTATAGATTGATTAGTTGCATAAATCCACTGTCCATTTACTAATCTACCAGTTCTAAAATAACTTTCAACAATAAAAACTTGGTTGTGTAGTATTTCCAACATGATAATAAATAATTTAATTGCTAAGACAACTTTTCAATAAATTGACTTAACTATGACAATTATCAAAATTTGACATTCGAAAAACCTTAGTTACTGTTCCACAGTATTTCCAAATTTATATTGAAATAATAGGTTACTCTAAATACAAATTTAATTGAAGGCATGGTATATTATATGTATTATTAATACTCATTTTTGTTATTATGTTATGGTAACTTTATTTGTTCAGACTAGTTGGGTCGTACATTACAGCAGACAGAATTTACTTAGCAGGTTAGTTCATAAGCAATACTTAGGTTAGGTGGAGCAGCTCACATAATTACTATGTGGCTGGACTTCACCCTAAGATTATACACTAAATCTTAGGGTGAGGTCCAGCCACATAGTAATTATATGAGCTCCTCCACCTAACCCTGTTTCCTCTTAAAATGAATAATTGATTTAAAATATTGCTTATGAACTTTGTAATTTATATTGTACCACATTACACGATTTTTGTTAATTTGTATACACTTAATAAAGGCATTATTATTATTATACAAAGACTAGAATGTCTATGTGTTCAAAGGGCCATGAGAAAAACTCCTACCGCTGAACTGGAGGTGATTTTAAATTTATCACGTCTAGATCATCATATACAGGAAAAGTTAGGCCAGCAGTCTACAGATTAATGTAAGACTAAACACCTATAAGCCAAGTCCGCGACACTGACCATGACATGTTGATATAAGATGTCAAGGTAGATCTCATTACAGGGAAAACGAGTAATGTCATGGTTCGGATATTCGGGTTTTATAGCAACTATAAAATAGCCATATCATATAGGGAGGAGTGGAAAAAGGCCCTTGCGTGCAGGCGATATCTATCTGGCACACTGATGGCTCCAAACCAGAAAAAGGTGTTGGAACCGGAGTATATAGACTCAAAGAAAGGACGATGATCCAAGTAAACCTAAAGTGGAGATACTATTGTATTTCAAGCGGAAGTGGCCGCACTGTATCATTACGTTGGAAAAATTAATAGGCAGGCGAGAACAAATCGCACCGTGGTCATTTTCTCTGACGGCCAAGCAATGTTAAAGGCACTGGATTCAATTCAAATTAAACCGAAACTTGTACGAGATTATGTGTGTGCCCTAAACGAGCTCAGTAATCACAAGGTGACATTAGTCTGGGTTCTGGGACACGAACGCCACAAGTCTAATAAGAAGGCGGACGAATTGGCTGTACAAGCTTTGTCTACAGCCTTCATAGGACCGAAGTCCTTGGCATTGCAAAAACAATTATTAAAACAGACATGAAAAAATAGGCAATAGGGAAAGGTGGAAGATGTCCCCAAATCACAGATAAGCAAAACAGTTCTTTAGAGAATATTCGCCTATATTTACAACAAACCTAGTGAATAGAGACGGAAAGTCTGTTAGGATGATAGTAGGCTTATTAACGGGACATTCTAAGCTCAACAAACATATGAATAACGTGAGCTTAACAGAAGAAACGGTGTGTATATTTTACCAAAAGAAATCGCGATTCAGATTCATGTATTATGCCAATTTAATGAGATCGCGGTTCTTACAAATAGGTTTAATTAAAGAGCAGGGCTAGAGAAAGTAGTCTAACAAAGTATAAGAGCCATAATAAATCTAGAAGGGTCGCAGTGGAATTGACTTTAGAGCAACCATAAACTTTTAGTGTCATAATCCAAACAATTAAATTTAGATTATAGATTATATATACAAGATAAAAAGTACAACTGTTTCTTTGGGAGTAACCAAATGTTAAGTTGAGAAACTCTTCATCTTATGACTAACAGTGCACAAGTCATAATTTTTAAAAGCAAGTCATTGCTAGAATGACTTGCTTTAAATGCAAATCAACAACGCGAAAATATTCTACATTAAATTTTGTTAAAGGATTTTTTTTTTTTATAAATGAGCATTAATTTAAGAAATTAATGCTTAGAATTTCTTAATCACGACCGAATTTTGAAATTAATGTACTCCATTATGTGATTTCGGTTTTTAAATATCTTCATGCAAATAATATGATCCAATTACATAATGTTACTACCTCTATGAAAAATGGGCAACCTTTTATCTAAGCGCGGCCCTGATTCCCGACCTCGCTTCTCTGTCTCTCTATTCCGCTTCCAGTTCTTCCGTCACAGGCGTCCGCGATGCGACGGCTGCTTTCTGGCACTTAACCATCCCAAAACGTCCTCCTTTCCCGACCATCGCCCGTTCACCTCACGAACCCGCCTCCACCGACCGATCCACTTCAAATTGATTTAGGCATCGATTCATCCGTCGATCAGGTGAAGTGAGCGGAAAAGAGAACCGACAGACGAACCAAGAGGAAAGGGAACGTGACGATGGAAGACGGAGGATATTTTAATTATCATAGTCAGATTTCAGTGCAATTGGGCGTATCAGGTTGGTTAAAGAGAAGAAGTGAAAGACAGGCGCGAGTTGGCGGATTAGCGTTCCATGATTAGATTTCGCGTTCCAGAAACGAATATTAAAATGTGTTAGGCTTCATAATTTATAGATTAACAAAAAAAGTTTGTAGAAATTCTGTTTCGAATATTCTCTTGCCTTTTCGTTTTCTTAGGATGGTAGATTATTTAAGTTTCAGTATGTTTTTAGTTTAATACAAAGTACACACAAATTTTGATATACAAATTTATACATAGATATTCTATATCACTCTGTCACCATCTCTCTATACATAAAAATTCAGCCTGCGTATGTTTGCGCTCTCAAAACTCGAAAAGTAGTCGCTCGTTTGACTTCAAAATTTTGACGCAACGTTGCATTCGAATACGCTGGTGTTTTCATAGTAAAATTATTTTTTTATAACACAGCGCGACAAAAGTCTTCCCGCACCGGTGAAATAAGTAGACATAAGTAGCGCAAAAATTTCTCAAATACCTTTGGTAGTACTTCTTTATTACAAGTTGACGCTTGCTAATCATATATTCTATTTACGCTAAGATATTGTTATGAAATCTTAATGATAAAAAAGAAAATAACTTTGATTCAATCTTGAATGAATTGTCTTATATGAAAACTTAAAATAATGTGCATAGGATAGATGTAAAAGTCAAGGTGTTATTAAAAAAAATATGACAAATGCCAAATTTAAAAGGCGAAAATATTAATAATATTAATTTTTGAAATTTTAAAAAATGAGAAATTATTATTGATTTTATAGAGATTCGTCACCCACGTTCGAAGATATGCCGCGGTTTTCGATAGGCAATCACAGAACGTCAAAGATCAAACTGCAATGATCAAAACATTTTAGACGAAAATACACGTGTTAGAGTCAGAGCTTCTCAAAGGCGCGCAGAAGAATCGTCAGATTAACGGAAAGAAAGACATGAAGTCTTACGAGTTGAATCGAGAAGAATGAAACCAGCACAAACGTTTCAACAACGCCAAGAACAATTAGATCAACATTGGACACGTATGCAGTTGCAATATCTGAATGATCGAGTTTTGTATCACCGAATTGCTTTTTCATACAAACCGGATGTTCAATGTAATTTCGTTTAAATCGGGAAAATGGACAAAGTATAAAGCACACAATTTGTAGTTAAAAAATTAATGAATAATCTAATTGAAGCAACAATTGTGTTTGGACCTCATAAAGCTGAAGACGTACTACTTCCACAAATACCACTCATTCCGGCCGACATGGCGTTCAATTTCAAACGACTTCAATTTCCAATACGCCTTGCGTTCGCTAGGACTATCAATAAAGCGCAAGGGCAATCTTTGCAAGTGCGCGGTTTGAATTTTGAAAACGATTGCTTCTCTCATGGGCGACTATACGACGCATGCTCCAGAGTCAGTAAACTGTATGATCTTGATGCTTTTGCAGAAAACGGACAAACAAAAAATGTAGTCTATCCATTAGTTTTACAATAAAAAGTATTTTTTTGTGAAAACATCTTGTTTCTTCCTTACCTTTCATTCCACATAGCCACAGCAACGCAAGGCAGGGTATGTAGGGTATTGAATAGAATGATGTGTTTTCTCGGTGAATCTATGTTCGCTACAATAATTTTATTTACATTCCCATTCGTTTCATCAAACTGAGCCAAAGCGAAGCGTGGCCGAATTTAGCTAGTTATTTATAAAATAAGTTTGTAATAGATTCTCTTCTTGCTTGAATTTCTTGTATTCTATGATTTGCTTCACATTTAAAAACATTTGCGATATTACATTAAGTGTTTTCATACTAATCTTTTGAAAATAAATTTTTTGTATGTATTTTAAATTACGATATAACCTAATCTTTTTAATTCTTTTTAAACTCTATACCTTAATTCATTGTGTCGTGTTTATATACTTCCATCCATATCTGCATGTATCTAGCTTGAGGAAAATAATTCATATATTTGTTATATAAAGTAAAAAACTGTTCATTTATAAAATCCTTGTTTCGATTAAAAAAGTATTATATATTTCAAATTATTGAACAAAATTCGCATATTTCTGTATATTTACTCCAGGTAAGCTCCACTTAAGAATTAATATATTGTTTTGTCTCTTCTCATATCCATTCTAGAACTTATCTATGAATCCTCTTGCTTGAGAAAACAGCTATTTACTACATCCATATCAATTTTCAATTGTCCATCAAATTCACCCACCTGATTTTTTACAACGAATCCAATTTTGTCAGTGATATGATGATCATCTGCATAATAAATTTTTACCAGAAAAATATTACGTTCTATTCTGATGAAGCACGGCTTCACCTGCCTGGTTATGTTAATTCGCAGAATGATAGAACTAGTTGGCAGATAATCCACACAATTTAATCGAAGTTCGGTCGCATTCAGATGAAGTTGATATTTGGGCGGCAATGTCAAGACGACGAATTATTGGAGCAATATTCTTTTAGAAAACAATGAACACTCGAAGATACAAACCCATTATTTTAGAATTATTTATGAATCTGTTGGATAACAGAATTAACTAACTGATATTTCCAACAGAATTCTGCTACACCCCACGCTCCACATACAACAACATATTATTTACGGCAATATTTCCTAGGCCGTTTTATAAATGTAGGCTTATAGGCAAGTACATCGCCTGATTCATCATTAAATTTCTATTTATTCCCTAAAAAACAAAAACGTAATATTTCGGAACTTCATAAACAATTTGCGCAATTGAAGAGGCAATTACAAACGTGGAATTTGTCACGAGTACAGTATTGTTTAAAAGTAGTAGGCCAACATTTTGAGCATTTTCTTTGTATATACATAATTGTATTATTTGTAATACGGGTTCGAAAATATTTGTTTCAATTACTATTTTGCATTAATTTTAAATAATATTGATTTACGAGTAATACTAACCATATGTCATCCATATATATGTAAAATATTCGAATGCTATAAGATAAATATAAAGCGAATGACCAGACAAGCAAATTTCTCAAGGTTACTATATGAAAAATTTACTTCGGTCATTTATATATATTATAATATTACTCTTAGGGTCATTTCGCCATACAAACAGCACGAAACCCGAAATAAGGCGCCAAGTCCAGATTTAAAATTGAATAATTCAATGGAGGAAACATATTAGTGGTAGAATTAATCCCTCTCTCTCTCTCGCCCTCCATGTAAGTGGAGCGGGAGTAACTTTAAAATCTTAAATAGAAACCCGTATATTTTATTACAGATTCGAATTTTACTGAAACATTTTTCTCAATTCATGATAGATGACAGCAGTGACGTGTACGTAGTATCACCTTGGGGTGCTTGATTAACCTGAGTCCCCTCGACTCTCACGTAACAAGGTGCTTCATTTATGTAAGTCCCTTCGCCTCTCACTTATCAGAGTGCTATTTTTCCCCTCGCCTAATCATTTTTCAATTAAAGTAAGCGCTCAAAATTATTGCCTACGACCTCAACGCACTTATTGATCCGCATTTCAAATGAGTGTTTCACGTGTTGTTGGTACTTGATTGTATACTTTTCATTTGAGATAACCCCAAAAAAGAAATCTGGTGAAGTAAGTGATTCATCAGGCCAATTTACTAAACTAGCTCTACCGATCCAGCGACCATTAAAATTACGATCAAGTACTTCACGTGCTACCACCGAATAGTGTGCTGGACAACCATCATGTCGAAACCACATGTTTTGTTGCACTTCTAAGCTAACGTCTTCAAGTAGTGCTGGCAGTTCATTTTCCAAACTGTCTCGGTACATTTCGCCATTTAAGTGGCCTTCAATAATGTGGGGGCCTATGACTTTGTTTCTAATTATTCCACACCACACATTGACAGTCCAAGGGCGCTGGTGTTCAACTTTGTGAAGCCCGCACGGATTTTCAATACTCCAGTAATATGTATTGCGTCGATTAACCGTTCCGTAGTTTGTGAAAAACGCCTCGTCGGAGAACAACACGTATCGAAAAAAATTGGGTTTTATTGTAATTGTTCACATGACTGACAAAAAGTAACCAGATTTTCAGAAATCAACACCATGAAGATCTGATATTTATGACGTTTTGAAATTTTAGAAGTACTGGTGTAGGACAATCGATAATCGCGAGCTATTTCTCTTGTGCTAACATGAGTATTAACAGACACTGCAGCTAATAGAGCGACTTCATTATTTTCTCCGATGACTGTTGCTGGACGCATCCTTTTTTCGGTTGAACACTTCCATCGGTAGTGAATTGTTAGATAGTACGGTATACAGGACTTTTCGAAATATTATAGGAACTGAGTAAATAAATGTTTCTTAAAGTTATTTCTTTCTTTTGTACATTTAATTTGTAGTTTTGGAAGTCACTTGGAATATTTTTCAAATTATTAATAGTCACATCTAATGTGGTTAATCCATCATTTAATTTGAGATTTTGTCTTTCAAAATAATTGACTAGATTTGCCAAATTTCCAAAGTGTTCCTGAAGAAAGTAGAACTGATTTTTTTAATTTGGAATTTGTACTAGTTCCCTACATTCAAAAATACTTCGAGCATCGTCATTTAAACATGTAACGAAATTTTGTAAACTATCGAAATTCTCTGCATAAAAACTCGTAGCTTCCAACCATGTTCCCCATTTAGTTCCCCATTAGTGGAGAAGGAGGCAGTGACAAAGATAGCAGTTTTTCCCTGTAAAAAGCTACTTCCAATGGTACTTTTCTGAAAACTATTTTAAAAGCGGATACAATGTGTCTTTGATATATTCACAGATTATGTGGAGAGCATGTTGCTACTCAAGTAATTTACAGCATATTAGGATATATTTCCTCTAACAGTCTGTCTGTTTTCAACATATACGCAGCACTGTCACTGACAAATAAAAGTATTTTTTCTTTGTTCCTGTCGCGAATGAAGCATTTGGTGCATATGCTCGTAAATGGTTTTAGCTACTGTTTCTGCTTCAACTGTATTTATAACTTTTGTTGCTATTACATATACGATATATGGAATAGTTGGATGTTGTACACCAGCTACAACATTTACCACACAGCATCCTAATATATCGACAGTTTCGTCGCCTCTTATCCAAGTACTGATTTGAAAGAATGAAAAAAGGAAACTAACTCACCGTACTTTATTTATTTTACGAAATATAAACTACTAAATAAAATAAATTATAAAAACTCCCCACGCTACTATCTACGCCCGTGAAGAAACGAATTTAACTCTAATATTGAGGTAATTTCGTCACAATTCAACGACAAAAAACAGATGTGCGGCTAACCCATAGACAAGGATAAAACTATTAGATAGTGCTTCAATCTGCGCGAATGTGAGATAACATCACATACATATAAATAAATATACCGCTCATGGTCTACTGCGCATTTGTACGGAGTTTGTAACTAGAGGAGATAGAATTTTTACATTTTTACATATTTCCTGCTATTTAGGCAACCCAATCACTGCCGTTGTATATAAACATCTTTGATAGTAGTGTTCACAGGTAGTGTTTATTGTTTAATACATGTGACGTTTTTTCCAATTCCGTTGATTATTGAGATATATCCACGTTATATTGTGTTTATTGTAGTTTAAAATAATATTAATTATATTTTACTCTAAAATATTTTATGTTATATGACTATGCCGATGTGTGCATATGTACATATATATATATATATATATATATATATATATATATATATATATTTAATAATTATATTTAATATAAGTTTCGACTTCAAAATAATAAAACTCTTATTTAGTAGCGTGTGTCCCTTTTTCTTATAATTCCGGGGAAAATAATAAAAACTGTATATTTATTTAAACAGATATTTAATTAACACTTAATTATTTATTTATTATTTATTAATTAACTCACACCGGACACCACTGTAAAGTTTTTCGTCTTTCTGCGGGTTCTAAATAAAACTAACGGTAACTTAGACACACACTATATTAATAATAGAAACAAATAATAATTTAAAAAATAATTACTAACAATAAGCACATTTATGTATTAATATTTATGTAAGTTCACTCGGCGATGATTTGGTATCGAATGAATAATAGGTGGCAGAGGTATGATACGTGACGTATCGTTGGATGAGTCATCACTAAAGACGGCAGACTATGTGCCCCAGCAGTGGCGTTGCGTGGAGA
Source organism: Melolontha melolontha (assembly GCA_935421215.2). Lineage (NCBI taxonomy): Eukaryota > Metazoa > Arthropoda > Insecta > Coleoptera > Scarabaeidae > Melolontha > Melolontha melolontha. The sequence goes on from OW285236.1 coordinate 127,479,757, forward strand.
GTTTAGCAGAATAACAGTGCGCTTACTTAAAAATAAATATATCGAATCCCTATACAAAACGTTAAGAAAAAACATAAATAACTTACCCAACATGTTTACATTGTTGCAAAAAAATGCGGATGTGCGCGATGAAAAAACTGCACCATAATATATGTTTCTGTATTAGTCTCGGAAAGGTTCGTACGTAGCGACGTATATATATGTTTATATACAGAGAAGGATTGTTCGACGTTGGGAGATGTTATATTTGCATAGTTAAAGCGCTCTTTGTATCTGTACAACGGATCTTCAGTATTGGTAAAAAGTTGCCCCAATTTTGTAAAATCTACATTTTTATCTAATACACTGTTAAATTTTTTACGGACACAATCACTTTTTTCATCTTCAAGGATATGCAGCACTAGTTTTACGTGGTCAATAATTGCTAATGAGTCCGATAAGGACAGCGCAGTGTTCTGTAAATTTTTTATTGCGTCCAGTATTGAAACGTAACTGTCGTAAATAATTTTTAAATTTGCTGCAACTTGAGGATTGTTAAATTGAACCTGGCTGAGCCGTATTGCAGCTGCTTCTTTGGCATCTAGTTGTAAAATAACTGATTTAATTTATTTTAAATGTTTATAATAATAAAATGCTGCTTCTAACCAAGTACCCCATCGTATAAGAATTGGTTGCGGCGGCTCGGGTATATCAGGACACAGCGAATGAAATAGCCGAATCCGTTTCAGAGATTTAAGAAAAACCGCTTTCGTTTGTCCTATCAGTTGATCCACATCAGGATAAGTTGTACGTATAGTGTTTGTTACAAGGTGTAAAGCGTGAAGCAAACACGTGACATGCAGCAGCTTTGGCTGAATCGTTTTGAGTAAGTTTGCCGTAGAACACATAACCTTGGCAGCATCGGTAACTAACATTAACACTTGCTTCGGTAAAATCTCAAATTTGTGTAGTGTTTCTATTAATACATCATATATCGCTCTGGCAGTAAACCCTTGAATTCGTTTACAGGTTAGTAAATAAGGAGGAAAAGGTCCTTGCGGAGTCAGCGTCCGTACTAGAATGGCTAGGATGGACTGTTTTTTGATATCTGTAGTTTCGTCTATTGTTAACCACAGGAATTTTCTTTTACCGTATTTTTCGTACAATTTACAATTCTCTCACGCACTGACGGTACGTAATTCCGTAGCGTACTTCTTGCTGGCAATTTCCACGTAGGATTGTATTTCTTCCAAAACTGACGAAACATTGGGTGTTCCACTTTCTGCATTGGTATATTGGTCGCAATTAACATCATTGTTAAATCACACACAAATTTATTATATGATCTGCGTCCACTATTATTCGATTTATGATTGTCACTATTTATATGTCTTTGGCACTGACTTGCTTTCCAAGTTAATAAAGTTGTTTCACAAACTAAACATTTCACTACGGCACCGTCATATATTAAATCGGGAAACCGATGTAAGAATTTCTTTACTACGTTAGCATGCAACCGAGTCGATGCATTGTTTCTACACACTCCCGACATTTTCAACACGATTGTGTTAACAATGTATCGCTTACAACGTCTCAACGGCAACTGAATTGATCGTCGTACGCCTCTACTCGATCCCTCCACATCACGCTACTGTTCGGGCACATAGTCTGCCGTCATCACAATATGTTATGAATTTTCAAAATCAACCATAATAAATTCACGAAGTATACCTCTTCTAGATTTTTGTTTAACCTTGTTTACAAGAAATAGAATTATTTCATATAAGTAAATGCCGAGTTTGAGTTGCGCAATTTTATCAACAAAACTCTAAGAGAGTAAAGGGCTAATTGGTTTAACTTAAAACATCTTCCTATTTTGGTAGAATGACCCATGTTTCATCAAGAAAAAAGGTGAATAGGAAGAGGTGGTTCTGTACATTGGCCAGCTCGGTCACCTGACTTGTCGCCTTTAGATTTTTTGTGGGGTTGCCTCAACTCTCGGTTGTATAGTAATGGTAAACCAGATACACGCGAAGAGTTGACTGACCATATAGTTGAAGCTACTAATTCTCTAAAGAATGAATTGGCATCAATTAACTGGCAACATTCTATTACACGAAGAATAGCTGCTTGTTTAGAAAATGGCGGTTCTCATTTTGAACAGTTACTGTAATTCGGTGTTAATGTTGTTCTATCAATTTATGAATAAATATGGTAAGATATAAATTTGTCGGTCGAGTTGTGGAACACCCTGTATATAAATATATATATATATATATATATATATATATATATTTCTGGGTTAAAAACGTTGTACTAAACACATTATGTAATAAATTATCATATGACATAAATAAGTAAGTCGCACAAATTTTCATCTTTCGCATTTTTTAATTAAATCTATTCCTTTCTATGTTCTTCACTGTTTTCTCTGTGAATGAGGATTAGCAACCAGACGCTGATGGTCGCAAATTAGGACGAATTATAAAATCTGATTGTCCGTGAAAGGCAATCTGCTTAAGACAACTTCGGAATGAGCTCTAAAATTAACACTCACGGACACCGGGAAAATGAAACATTCGCGTAAAAGTCTGCCGCGACGACGGCAAATTAAAGATACGGACGGGTCTTATTTAAGGACGGGCCACGGATTACTGCTTTAATTTCGACTTTGCTCGAAACATTTTCGTGAAAATAGGGAAGACCACTTTCGTAACAACTTTTAGTAAAATAAATTAGTGTTCTATATATTCTATATGAATAGGAAAGCATTGGCATGGATGGAAATAACACTTAAATTAATTTACTTAGTTTTAAGAAATAAAATTGGGAAAAATTAATGGCATTTCTACAAAAAGTAAGATAATCCGTGCATATCTTTCGACTTAAATTTGTATGTACCTGAGTTTTATACGTATACATTCACTATAAGTCCTAAGCAATTGTCTATCTGTATAATTCACTATTACTGAAGGTAATAATATAATGTTCGAAGACGAACAGCTTTCATCAAACATTCGGTAAATTAGATGTTCAACGTCTGAAAGAAAATGCCTAACTAATGTATGCAAAATCAAAATTTTTGGTGCATCAAAATAGTATATTAAAAACGGTTTCATAAGGTAACATCTTGCCGCATGAGTTTTCTAAAGAACTAGTGCGAACTTATGAAACGAGTTTTTTTATACTATTTCTTTCTATTTTGCATTTTTTACGTTAATAAGTTGAAATTATTTAATTTGAAAGTTTAGAATTTTATTTTTATATAAAGTATGCAGTTGGCTACATTGATACTAGACATTTTCAAATTTAAATATTGCTATCCACGAAATATTATCTATTAATTTTTGTTAACTTTTGTTAACTTGATATTTTATTTAAAAATATAAACGTGAGAGACATACAAACTAATATATTTCGTTGTCAATTGGTTGTTTGTGTAGTATTTCTCGTAATGTGTGTTCATTTGAAAAGTCAATCTAGGTTACTTTGAAATTTTGATAAAATAAGACGCAAATATATTAGTATGTGTTTGTTGTTCCGTAAAAGTAAATCCAAATGACATTTGATAATGTCAATCACAAATATCAGTTCGTGCATAAAATAATCGTGCGTCGATTCTGGTTTAAATAAATTGCTTCCCAGTTTTAAAATGGCTTTCACTTTAGAACATAAAATTTTTTTAGTCAAGGCTTATTGTCGAAGTGGTAATAAAATTGATGGTTTATGGGTTTATTCAGTTCAAGATTGCATGGTTGAATTTCAAGTTGAGTTTCCACATTTTGTAATAGATATAGATTATATACAATTTAAGAATACTTTGGATAGAACTTTAAAACTTTTTTCTGAAACTGGTAGTCTCTTAAGAAAATCAGGCAGCGAAGCAGTTAAGAAATAATGGAAAATGAACCACAAACATCTGTTCGACATTTGAGTCAACAAATAAACCTTTCTGTTGGTACAACTGTTATTAAAAAAAAGATATGCAACTTTATCCATACCGTGTCACAGCAGTACAAGAATTGTTAGAAATTGATTACCCACGTAGACTACAGTTTTGTAATTGGTTTGTAAATATGAACAATAATGGAGAACTTTCGCAAAGAGTCATCTTTACTGATGAAGCATGGTTTTATAAAACGGGATACCTAAATTCACAAAATACAAGAATTTGGAGTAGTGAAAATCCATATATAATTAATGAAGAATCGCCACATCCAGACAAAATTGGTGTTTGAGCAGCGATAAGCCAAAGGCGAATCATTGGACCAATATTTTTTCAGGGAACGTTAACTGCTCAAAGGTACCGCATGGAAATTTTACAACCATTTGTCAATCAGTTGCATGATGATGAACTTCAAAATGCATATTTCCAACAAGACAGAGCACCTTGTCACTGTACTGCAGAATCTTTGGAATATTTAAGAGAATTTTTTGATTAGCGTATAATTAGTCGAAATACTGAAATTGCCTGGCCTGCACGTTCATGCGATTTAACTCCTTGCGACTTCTTTTTGTGGCCTTATCTAAAAAATAACATATTTCGAACACCTATATTGAACAGAGAATCGAACAGAAATGCATGTAAATTAATAACAATCCAGTAATGTTGCAGAATATTATCAGAAATTTTCAACGGAGGATTTTAAAGTGCATTGATCTTGAAGGACAACATTTTCAACATTTGTTATAGTTTTCAATAAATACCTATTATTTGTTATTTATTTGTATGTATGAAACTGTCAAAATATACGATTTCGTAGGTTAAGAAGTAAATTTTAATTTACGACATACTTCAAAATGTTCTCAGTAAATCACATGCTACTAGATTGACTTTTCAAATGAACACTTGTTATATCGTTTCTGTCAAATGTACTTAAATTTTTAAAATCAAATGACAACAATAAGTTCAATAAGATAATTGTTCCAAATGAAACAGACATGCAATATACATATCTGTAACGGTACACATGGACAATACACCTCGTATTTTCAGCATTTACTTCTGCTTAAGACACGTGTTTCTGCCATTTACTATTAGGCGTCATCAGTTAAGCTAGTGAAATAATTTTAAAGCTTAAATCGCCTATAAGATATAGCAAATTTTTTCCTATCAGGTAGCAACATATAATATAGTGACATCTGACGGACGAAAGAGACTATGCCGAAAATGGCAACCCTTCCCTTGACCAAAGGGAAGGGAAGAAAATAAGTATATAGGTGTAAGTCCATTAACACGATGCCAGATGGCAGTAAATATACAAAAATGGTTTAAGTATATCAATACGTTAAGCACGTATTACGCATTTGTTACAAATGAAACAGACATGCAATATACATATCTGTAACTGTACACATGGACAATACACCTCGTATTTTCAGCATTTACTTCTGCTTAAGACACGTGTTTCTCCCATTTACTATTAGGCGTCATCAGTTAAGCTAGTGAAGTAATTTTAAAGCTTATTTTAAAGCTATATGGTACTACCTGATAGGACAAAATTTTCTATACCTTATAGGCGATTTAAGCTTTAAAATTACTTCACTGGCTTAACTGATGACGCCTAATAGTAAATGGCAGAAACACGTATCTTAAGCAGAAGTAAATGCTGAAAATACGAGGTGTATTGTCCATGTGTACAGTTACAGATATGTATATTGCATGTCTGTTCCATTTGTAACAAATGCGTAATACGTGCTTAACGTATTGATATACTTAAACCTTTTTTGTATATTTACTGCCATCTGGCATCGTGTTAACGGACTTACACCTATATACGTATTTTCTTCCCTTCTGTACCGGCATAGCCGGTCAAGGGAAGGGTTGCCATTTTCGGCATAGTCACTTTCGTCCGACAGATGTCACTATATTATATGGTGCTACCTGATAGGACAAAATATGCTATACCTTATAGGCGACTTAAGCTTTAAAATTACTTCACTAGCTTAACTGAGGGCGCCTAATAGTAGATGGCAGAAACACGTGTCTTAAGCAGAAGTAAATGCTGAAAATACGAGGTGTATTGTCCATGTGTACAGTTACAGATATGTATATTGCATGTCTGTTTCATTTGTAACAAATGCGTAATACGTGCTTAACGTATTGATATACTTAAACCTTTTTTGGAAGATAATTGTTTCTGTGTTCTAACATCGTCAACATTGAAAAATTTAAAAAAAGCGTATCGAAATGCAGCTCATTTCGATACTGTTGAAACGTAATGAACTCATTATGAAACCCAACATACGAGTAACACAGAGTTCATTACAAAGGCAAAATAGAAAAAGAATATTTGTTGGTAGATCAATAGACATCTAGAGGTTTAATAGCTTCTAGAGCCTACAGTTAAAGTTTCGTATTGTGCTAGTAGATCCACACAAAATCTAGTAAGTTAGTATTTTAATAAAAGAATACTGTACGAAAATTTTAATAGTAGGCATACACATCCTCAACACGAATACCAAAATTATATAAAATAGTACAAAACACTAAGATGAAGGAAAGTAGCAGTCAAGATTTGAAAAGAAATTATATATAAATATTGAAATCATATATTTCACACATTTGTCTCATTTTAAATGAAAACATTTTTTTTAATTTGTTTGGACTGTATTTATATTTTTCTAGGTTAATATGTGCATTACTTAATTTTAAAATACGTATACTTTTACACTTATTATTTACTTATTTATTTGCACATAACGAGAAATAAATTCCAAATAGTACAATTATTTAAAAATAAAATAAAATGTGCACATTTAATATAATAATAATAAAATAATAAAGAAAGAAGAAAATACTATAATAATAATAAATAATAATTCTAACGAAAATCAAATAAAATTTACATAGATTCCTATATACGAGGGGGTATTGATGTACTCTTAGCCTACTATTGAAACTAAAAAAAAAGATTCTTCTTGGTCTGCAAACCAGCCCACCACAGCTTCTATTGCCTCTTTATTACACAAAAATTGACGTCCTTTTAAACTTTTTTTCAATCGAGAGATCGAGAGAACAGAAAATAGTCTGAGGGGGCTAAGTTTGGAGAATAGGACGGGTGTTCCAGTAATTCGAACCCTAGATGCCGAATTGTATTCATGCTAATGCGCGATTTACGTGCAGGGGCATTGTCCTGCAAACACTAACACACCACGTCTTGTTTCCTTAATTTTCTCTCTCAGGGTTGTTAGTAATTTAGAATAAGAATCCCCAGTGATGATCTGACCCTTTTTTAGGTACTCGATCATAATTATTTCACGTGTATTAAAAAAAATTGAAGCAAAAACTTTTCCAACGGATTTTTCAACTCGAAACTTCTTAGGCCTTGGAGAACCATGATGCTTCCACTCCATCGATTGCAGTTTTGATTCCGGGTCATAAAAATGATAGTCACAAAACGGTTCAAAAAATCTCAATCTCTTTCAAAACGGGCACAGATGAAAGCATCACGGTCAATGCTTTCACTCTTGGTGGTTTGTATTCGGCGTTCAAGCATTTAAGAATCTATTTTGCAGAAATTTTTTTTATATCTAAATCGACGTGAAGTATATGATGGACGCATTCATATGAAATCTTTAGTGCCTCAGCTATATGTTTCAGCCCAATTCGTCAGTCTAAAAATATCATGTCTTCCTGGTCGCTTCTCATGTTCAACGGAAAGTTTTCCTCTTTTGAATGACGCAATTGAATTTTTGACAGTTGCATATGATGGGCATTGATCGCCAAGTGTGTTAAGCATATCTTCGTAAATTTCCTTACCACTTAACATCTTAAAATACAAGTATTTGAGGTACCTGGATACTTCAATTTATCAATTTTCACATTTATATTTGACATGCTTTCTTTCAAAATTTACTGCACGGCAATACTTCAACTTCTTGATGTAAAATTTTACAGTGACACTTTTAAAATGTCATTATTTCTTGCTATAGTAACAAGATTTTGTTTTGTTCAAGGAAAATGGTCTGGGCTAACTAGATATCAATACTCCCTCGTACACAAGTACAATACAACGAAATACATATTCAAAAATAAAATAGCATATCGATATATAAACACATCAAGTATTTGTGAATACAAGTTAATACAAATATGTCTGTGTTAAATGTTAAGAGAGCGCTAATTGTTTTGAATGCTATAACATTTGATTGAATATTCTCATTATCTCTGGCACTTTGTGCAGATTCCTATCTCAAGGATCTGCTGTAGAAGCTGACTCTATAAATCAAACCTATACTAATGAGAGAAACCAAGGAATTAATTTTGAGGAACGTTAATTTAAAAAAGGCTCCCGGATATGGATATTATAGGTGGTAAGATTCCAAAAGAACCCCTGAGGTAGCATATATTTAACGCTATTTTAAGAATTGGACACTTTGCGTCGCAATGGAAGGTTACCTCAATTGTTTTAATTCCTAAGCCTGGCAAACCTGTAGAAGAAGTAACATCCTACCCCCGATTAATAGCCTGCCTATTTTGTCAAAGATATTTGAGAAATTACTCTTGAAAAGACTGAAGTCCTTCATTGATGAACTCCCAGTGATTTCTTATCAACAATTTGGTTGCACCTAAATTGTTGATAAGAGATCATTGCGAGTTTATCAATTAAGGACTTCAGTCTTTTAATGCATGCCACTATTGATCAACTGCATCGTGGTGGAAATCATACACAAAGCATATGAAAGGAAAGAATACTGTTCAGCAGTTTTCTTAGATATTTCCCAGACTTTTGACAGGATCCGGCGTGACGGGTTATTGTGCAAACTAAAATCTAAATTACCACACCCTTACTATCAGATTCTATCCTACTAATAGATATTTTCTGGTCAAGTACCAAGATGAACTGACAACACTGAACCGAAGCTGGAGTACCTCGAGGCAGTGTTCTTGGCCCTATTCTGTATTAAATTTATACTGGTGATATACCAACATCACATATTACAACTATCGCGACATATGCTGATGATATAGCATTATTGGCGACAAGTAGTAATCCTACAGCGGCATCACGTTATCTCCAAAGATTATTAAATAACCTCCAGGGGTGGCAGGAAAATGTAAAATAAAAGTAAAACACGCGAGTATGAAATATCTTACACGCCTTGAAGCGCATCCAAATCCTTTGGCAATGAACCTTTTGAATAATAATCCACAAATATATCGTTTAAAACGTATAACGCCTTTAGATATAGTAAACTCATACAGTTAATTACAGTCCAAACCCATTGATTTTAAGCTGTATTGAAAAGAAAGTCCGACATCGTCAAAACAAAGTTCGATTAACAGTAAGACATTTCTAATCTCCAAAATAAAATCCGATTATTCAAAACAAAGCCCATTTTCATCAAAAGAAAGTTCGGTTTACATACATAAGAAAAATCGATTTCTTGAGTACTGCTATTATAATTAAATATTTTTTACATATGTTTAAGTAGCAGTTAAATTTAATAAATGCAAATGTTCTACTTAATAACATACTTATACACGATTAATGTTCGATTACTTCGCGCCTTAAGGATCTAGGTATGTAGCTTTGCATATGACTAAAGTAATTTAAACAGTTTACGTGGCTTGTTTTCAACAGCATTTTCAATAGCTGTGTAAAATTCTTCTACGTTGTTAGGTTCCTGTCGTCTTATTAAAGTTTTCCACTGATGAAATAAATTTTCAATTAAAAATGGAGAATACGATGATAGATATATTGCTTCGTGTCCCAAAGCAACTATCAGATTTCTTGCATGTTCAGTAAGATGAAATGGAACATTGTTCATGATTATAAAGGCATGTTCGATGTTATCATCCAAAAACTTCTGGAAAAAATTTGTTTAAAATTGGAAAAATTTGTCTGCATTTTATGCTGAGTCCTTTTTATCAAACTGGAATACCTCGATGTTGTGGATTTCTGTACAGATTGATATATTGCTACGAATTTGCCTCGTTTGTTTACGCACATTTATGCCAACAACAGCTCTTCCCCTAGTCACTCTTGAATATATTTGGATTCCACGTTTATCCAGAAAACACATTTTTTTTCTGGATGACACATCCTTTTTGTAACTTTTAAAGAATAACGGTACCTCTTTTCTATCGTATTTTTGCAATTTAGTTTTTCTGGAACTACAGTATAATTAAATTCGGGTAAACATCTGAAAGTATTTGAAATTCGAGTGTTTCAATTCTGAGTACTGGAATATAGAATACTTGTCTGTTTCTAACATTTTTTCCAAATACCACCAAACATTTCATGCGCAAAGTTTTGGTTAATACGATGCAGTTTTCATCCACCCAGTCAGATATTTGTTCTTTTTCTTCAATCGTTAATTTTTTAGGATGATGTCCTTTGAGGTTTTTGTTAATTCTATATTCATTTTGATATATCTTCACAATTTTTCGAACAGTATCGTATTTTACATGAAACATTGTACTTAAGTTTTTTATAGTTTCACCTCCCTTATACGCTTCTATTATTGAACGTCTTCTTTCGTTACTGATTTTATTGTAAACCATATTTCTTGGATTACTAATAACGAATGCTTGTGACTAACTAACTTGACAGTGACCATCCTTTCATTCCTTCATAGTGGACTTTATTTTAAAAAATAGAACTTTGTTTTGGAGATTAGAAATGTAACGTTTACAACCGAACTTTCCTTTGACGATAACGGAATTACGGAATATAGCTTAAAATCAATTGGTTTGGACTATAACTTATATAATAGTGAATTGATTTTGCTAATTTTTTATTTGGTATCTAGGTTTCTAACTCATGTCTTATTGCACATGAGCAAAATTTTCATTTAATACTCGCCTGAGTAGATTATAAAATTTACATGAAGTAAATAAAAAAAAACTAGTAACACCGGCCGTGAAAGCCTACAGAATTCGCTATTTGATTTTTTTTTTTTGTAAACTAACTAATCAAAATGTTGGGGCACTACTTGCTTGTTTCTACACGCAACAATTCTTGACGAATAGATATCTTTTAATTTGTTATTCGTTTTTCTCAGTTAATTCTAAAAGATTAAAATGGTTTTTGGTACTTCATCATGTGTTTATAAATTTTGTATACTAATTCTTCCAAATTAGAGCAAAATTAATCGTCATGTGCACCAACGCTGTATTTTTTTTTTTTTGTGACATGTGTATAGCGGCGGAAGGTCTTCAGCTGGAAGCTTGTCAGGAGTGTTTGGAGTATACAGGGCAATCCAAATTAAGTGTTCACCATTGGTAACTTTGTTATTATTAAAGATACAAGATTGTTTAAATTAGCAAACTAGTAGTACTTTTAACGCTCTTTAAGATGGAAGAATTAAAAAAACAAATGAGTAGCGCGTTTTCGAGTTTTCCCGAAAAATATGTTTTTTTCAAATGGAAACCCCTGTATATTATATCATTTTCTGTTAGAAATTCAATTTTTAAACAAAAAATCTTATAAGAACTTTTTTACTGGGATTAAAAACACTTGAGTTATAATGTATAAACAAAAACAGCTAAATAATTATTATAAACTTTATTTTATACATAAACATATCATTAAAAGAAAATAAAAATCACTGATTTTTTCATAGAAGATGTTCAAAAATACCACCTTGTTGTTCAATACATTTTTGAACACGTTTCTGAACTTGTCGAACTGCTTTTAGTATGGTCCTACCATCTATTTGGTTTATCTTTTCACTAACTGCAATTTTTAGGGCGTTTACGTTTTCGTACCTTTGCTTATAAATCTCTGTCTTTAAATAACCCCATAAAAAAAAATCAAGCGGTGTTAAATCTGGCGATCGGGGAGGCCACTGAATAGGACATTTGTTCCTATCCATGAATTGTTAAAAATAGTATTTAAAATTTGATGAGTACCTCTGTAGTTGTGCGCAGGTGCGCCATCCTGCTGAAAATGCAGATTCTGTCTACTTATGAGATCAATATCGTCTAAGAAATTATTCAAAATTTCAGTCAAAAATTCTATGTACCTTTCACCAGTTAGAGTGCCCTCATAAAAGAAAGGACCAACAATCCTTGAACCAATTAAACCGCACCAAATATTAAAACTGTAACGGACTTGCGGGCGTCTTGGATGTACTAAAAGAAGATTTTCCTTTGACATGATGATTTTTTGTATTGTACATTCCAGAATTTGAGAAATTTGATTCATCGGTCCATAAAATATAACGAAAGTTGTTTACATTTTGGCGACAAAAGTTAAGATACCAGTGGCAAAAAAACATTCTTCTCTCTGGATCCCCTGGCAAGAAAACTTGAACTGGTTTGTACTTATAAGGAATGAATTTGTGTTTCTTCAGAATCCTATGCACAGTACCGTGACTCAAATCAGATTCCTTGATAATATCTAGTATGGAATTCTCACGGTTGGCCTCAAAATATGCAAGAACTAGAATTTCCGTGGCCTCGCTTATTATAAAAGTCCTTCTTGTTCTTGTTTTGGCAAAAACACTCTCATTGCCTCTAAATTTTCGGTACAGTCTCAGAAAAAATTGCTCATTTGGTTGTGTTGGAGTGGATATAATTCAGCGTAGTGTTCTTTTGCCCTCTTAGAGGATTTTCTGCACACTAAATAAGATTCTAACATATCACACTTTTCTGCATGGGTAAAAATCATTTTTTTGTCAAATTAATAACTAGCAAAATGAAATTTATGAGTGAAAGACTAATAAAACTGTACTAATATTTGACGTTTACTAGAAAGAATTAACGTCGTTATCATAGAAACATAGAAATGCACTTGACTTAGCTGTTTTTGTTTATTCACTATAACTCAAGTATTTTTAATCCCAGTAAAAACTTTCTTATAAGATTTTTTGTTTAAAAATTGAATTTCTAACAGAAAATGATATAATATACAGGGGTTTCCATTTGAAAAAAACATATTTTTCGGGAAAACTCGAAAACGCGCTGCTCTTTTTTTTTTAATTCTTACATCTTAAAGAGCGTTAAAAGTACTACTAGTTTGCTAATTTAAACAATCTTGTATCTTTAATAATAACAAAGTTACCAATGGTGAACACTTAATTTGGATTGGCCTGTATATCATGCATGTAAACTGTTCCATCATTTTGGCATTACACCCTCTCTCCGTAAGAGGATAGAAATGTCGATTTGACATTCCCTTCCTCAACATTTAAGGATAGATGAAAAGGATACCGATACCGATCCCAGAAAAACCTACGGCTACGAGATTCGACCCCTCGACTAACGGGTTTCGTTCTAGTTGTAGCAAGTAGTAAGAGCGTCCTCTTACTATATGCGCCGTTCAGCCACCTCAAATATTAATGCTAGCAGTACAATAGAGAGTATCACAAGGATGTGATTCACAAAGTGTAAAGGATGAGAAGCCATAATTCAAAAAAATTTTTTATAGTTACTTAAAAAGCTGCTACTTAAACCACAATGAAAGTAAATATACCATTGCTAAAGTCACTGATAATTAGCTTTGATATTCAACCATCATTGTGGATAATAAAATTTATTTTATTTTATGTACTAGAAAATGATTAAAATTATTTTTGGGACCCTCACAATGAAGACAGAGCAAATAAGATAAAATATCTGAAAAAAACTTTTGTAATTAGTAAATATTATTGAGATAATATTATGATCTTTTAAACACAGGTAAGATGCAGGTTATAGCTTAAGTAACTATAATAATAAGCATAAAATATAAATTTCAGTACAGATTACAAGAAAATTTTCAGTTAAGTGTCCAAATTTGGTAAAGGGTAGACTGTTGAGTTTGATATGGAAAACAATATATTTTTAAAATTAAGCCCCAAAACTGTACGCAATTTCGTATGGACTGTTTGAACATTTTTTTCACCTTTTTTTATTACAATCAATCTAACAATTGTTCTTGCTGGAATTGCTGGAATAGGGTACATTAAGCGTAAACACACACTAAAAGTAAATGAATTATTTTCTCATCATTAATGTTTCATAATTTTATTTTTTCTTCAATCCACTGCGATTATAGAATTTCTATTTTAATGTGTGCACGTACCTATATTATCTATATCTCAAGGGACTATTTATTAGTCTTTCCTTATTCTTGAATTATAATAAAAATCTTAGGCGTTCCTATATCTGACAAAATTTAACCAGAAAAGTAAATATTGTATGAAATCGACGTATTTTCCTAAATTATGTAATTGATAAGTTTTGTTTATATCTGACGAAGTCCTTATATCACAAAAATTGAATATATACATTCACAATAGTGTTGAATTAATTTATAAGTTATGAGAAATGTGTACATGTTTGTACAACGAACACTATATGGCGCTGAGGTTCTTATAAATAATACTAATAGTATAGTACATAATACACTTCAAACAATGATACTTATTTGTTAAGAAACGATTAAATTATATTAAAGATCTATTTCTTCAAAGAAAAAATATATGCAAACACAAGATAATTCATTACTTAGAATAGAAGGGTACAGACAAAGGCACTCAGATTGTTATTAACTAACAAACTTAATAGAAAGATCCATGAAAGCCCGGTGAGAGACAGACATTAGTATTAGTGGGACTACATACCTTGAAAGGAGCGTTGGGTACATAAAGAGGCGGATCCTTGGCAGAACCCGCAAGTTTTTCACTGACAGCCGGGATTCCCTCGTCAGAATCACAAACACTATATCGTCCCACGATAGCATCCGCCGGCTTCGGATCGTAACTAGGGGGTTTTCCCACATGAAAACCCTTGGCTTTCACCCAAAATCTGAACTTGCTGTTATCCGCACTGACCACCTCCTCTCCTCTCAATGTCCGCAATATTCTAGCGTATTTTTTTATAGTTATAGTTTTAGTTTTGGCCAAATCTCCGTATGTCTGTATCACCCAAGGTTGATAAGCTGCGAGCATGTCTTCTTTACTATCAGCTGAAATACGTTGCCTTTTAACATTATTATTCTGCTCGGATCGCGGTTGTTTTGGAGTGCTTTTGCGTTTCGAAGGTTTTTTAGCAGGTTTTTGAGTCTCTTGCTCAGACTGATTCGTTAATTTTCGACGCATTCCTTTCTCTGTCAACATTGCTGTTGCCATCTTTCGCGATGTTAGTGAAATGTTAATTATACTAGAGTTATATTATCTAAAACATACACAAACACCTGTTGATATATAGAAATTGTTTATTTTTTCGTGAGCGCACAAATAATTCTTATAAACACGTGAAATTTCTAAAATAAAGAAACCTGTCACAATATCATAGAATCCATAAAGGCTATTTGTTTACGCATAAATTCCTTTATTTAATTATAAACTGTTAAAAGTTAATTATGTATGCTATTACAAAAATTCAAGGGTGATTATATATGTACATATATAGCTACATATTTTCGCACTTCATAAACTCCAAATCATTCACATGTCTATACGCACGCATTGAACAACAAACATATATTTTGTCTACACGTAAAAAAAGTAAATCTATCAAATGTTATAGCAGTTTTTTTTAATTTTTCTCGTGTCGAATAGTTCGACTGTCTTTTTTTTTTCTATTCGAGCGCTTGTCGCAGTCGGTTGTTTATGTGTACAGTGGCAGTCGCAACGTGATGAAAGCACGCACGCATCTGCGGGCGCCTGAACGTTTTGATCGCGTCTAGATGCCGGATTGTCCCGTACTGGTTGTTGGTGCGTCGATCTGAGACGGCCGCGCTCACGGGACACTAGTGGCGTACCCCCACCATTATTCACCGTCCCGTGCGGGGATCGTATGCATTTACTAGGCGCCGCTAACCACTGCGGGTTTGCTGCTGGTATGTAATAAATAGTATTCCGTATTAGGATCGACTGAAGATGTTACATAACAGTTGTGTACGTATGTGGCGCGCGATAATCTTTCATTGTACATCCGATCTGTTGTCGCGGATTATTAACGTATATTTATAAATATATACTATAAGGATACGTGTTTAATACTTTGTTATAGAATATAAACCGATTTTCGTTTTCAATTTTTAATTTTATTAAATTCAACGACTTATTAACTGTACAGAAGAATTGTTTTTATAATAAAGGTACTTAAAGATCATTTTCACTTTCTGCATCCATTTTTTAATTATTATGTTTAAATATTCTAGATTTTAGAATATGTACTTTCCCTTATATAAATTTTAATTGTTACTTTTGCCATTTAACTATATTTAGCTCATAAATTGTACGTTTATATTTTATCGTGTATAATTATGTAGAAAATTATATGATAATGTACAATAAAATGAAAAGAAAAACGTAATTTTATATAATTCTATCAATAACACGTTACTAGAATTTTTCAAAACAGAACCAAAATAGCAATAAAAATATACCGAGCCATCGAAAAAATTCATAATTGGAGTAGACTGTGAAATTGCGTTGGTACTTTAGCCACTTCCACATAATGACATTTATTATTTGACATTGAAACTATAAGTTTGTGTCAAATTTTTCAAAAATCTTATTAAGAAAATTGAATTTATTTAAAAAATGGTATTCAACATAGAACAAAAATCAAAAATTATCGAATGTTACATCCGTACAGGTGTGAAAGTAAATGGCGAGTTGCAGTATTCAATTACGGAATGCATGGCTGATTTTAGTGAAGAACATCCTGAATTAGTGTTTGACTACAATGATTTCAGAGAGATTGGTAGCGTCGGTCGAAAAACTGGAAGTGGACGGCCATCTAAACGTACAGCTGATAATATTCAAGCCCTTCAGAATATTATTGATGAAAATCCAAAAACATCCATTGCAGTAGTGACCCAACAAACAAATTTATCTTATGGTACGTGCCAATTCATTCTTAAAAAAGTCTTACATTGTCATCCATACAAGCTGCAATGTTTTCATGAACTCGAGTGGATTATTTGAGACGAGTGGAATTTTGTCAATGGTTTCAAAATAATCTACACAATCAGGACATCCATAACACAGTTTTTTTCACGGATGAGACCTGGTTTTATCTTTCTGGATATGTTAATTCACAGAATAGGAGGTGTTGGTCCTCCGAAAAATCCTCATTTTTTTTGTTGAAAAAACATTGCATCCCCAAAAAGTTGGTGTTTGGGTTGGAATATGTCGAAGAAGATTGGTGGGTCCCATTTTTTTTTGAAGGTACACTTACTGCTGCACGATATCGCAATGAGATACTCGGCTCATTCATAAATCAACTGGATGACGAAGAATTACAAAATGGGTATTTCCAACAAGATGGTGCAACAGCACATACGACCAGAGAAACACTTCAATATCTCAGAGAATTTTTTGATAACAGAATAATAAGCAGGAACATTGAAATCCCATATCCAACTAGGCCTTGCGATTTAAACATATGTGATTTTTTCGTATGGCCATACATCAAAAATTCGATTTATTCAACGCCAATTCATAATCTGGAACAACTGAGAATTCGCATAACAGAAAAGTGTGAAGAGATCAACAACTCATCGCAAATGTTGCATAAAGTTTTTGCTGGGTTGCGGAGAAGAGTTGGTTTGTGTTTAGATGTAAATTTTGATTATGATTTCGATATTAAATAAATTATTTGTTTTCTTTTTTGTTGTAGTATCATTTCAATGCCATAACCTTTTATTGCAATGAAACCAAATGAAACTGTCAAGCATCAAGTAATGTCATTATGTGGAAGTGGCTAAAGTATCAACCCAATTTCACAGTCTACTCCAATTATGAATTTTTTCGATGGCTCGTTACTAACAGTGACAATGCGCTCATTCTGTCACAAATGTATAATTTAGATAGTTTGGTTATGTCATGTAAATGTATGTAATAATTAGTAATTTGTTTATTACAATAGTCAAAATTAAAAGAAAATAATACTAAAGCTAATGGTGTAAATGCTGACCATCATTTTGAAGACAAAGTAGAACTACGCTTCATGCATTCAAAGCCATTTATTAGGATTACTTGGGTTATGTCAGTAAGAATTCACAATAGCATTACGAAGCTCTTCGATTGTGTGATGTCTGGTCTTGAAAATGGCATTCTTTAAAAATGGAAAAATTAAATAGTCTAAATTTGTCAAATCTGGAGATCTTCGAGAAAAATTCTTGTTTTGAAAAATTTTTGCAAAAAAGTTATTGTTTCTCGATATTTGTGCGCTGGTGCATTATCTCGCTGGAAATATCCTTCGGTAAATTAATCATCATGAAGTGCATTATAAGCGGCTCTACAATTCATTTCGATATCTTTCAGCAGTTATGGTTTGATTAAAAAATATAGGCCCAATAGTTCGTCTTCTTGAAACTGCTACCCAGGCGCCTATTTTTTGTGGATGTAGCGTAGTTTCCACAAATTCATGAGAGTTTTCTGCAGACTAAATTCTGCATATTTTGCTTGTTTATATATCCTGAAAGATGGAACCAAGTCTCATCCGAAAAGAAGCATTTGTCGAGAATGACATTGTTATTTACGTTATTCAAAAACCATAAACAATACTGTGTTCCCATAACAAAATCTACCTGTTTGAGTGCTGGAATTTATTACAAAGTAATTGTTTCGTCTTATAAACGAAATTAATTTGTATTATATAATAAATATAAGTATTATTCATTTTGTATATATTAAATATAAGGAATCGTAGAATATAGTATTTGAACCTAAGGGTCAGCTACAAAATTGAAACCTTTGTATAACTATATTTTATTATCGTATTAAAATGCAGACGTTTCCCTGAATTTAAGATGTGGCATCGCTCATATTTATCAACCTTTATTCAATTCGGTACTTATTTTATTTGCTTGACTCTTTAGACACTTTTCAATTTACCTTATTTTATGAGTGAACGTGCCATCTACACAGTTTGGAACTTTCGAATGCTTTATCAAACGCACGTTCACTAAAGTTTGTACCATAAAATATCAGAATGCAGAATGCAAGCCATCATAAACTGGGAATTTAGTTATAGTTAATATAGAAAAAAAGCGTACGCGACAACAGTCGCCAGTGTCAACACAACAATGTTCAAGACAAGACTCTCAACATAACAGCGTCCTAGACAACAGTCATAAGAACAATGTTCAAGTGAACAGTCTACATTTAATATTAAGAGACACCAGTCTCATGTTTTATCAACAAGACAACAGTCTTGCTTTATCAACAATTCTTATGTATCGAATAGTGTAAATTTTGTAAATAAAGGTGTTATATTGGAGTGCCGCGTTTCATTAAAAACTGTCACCGACGTGTAAATAATTAGTGCGTATACGCCTTACAACCCGTGCGCGGTGAAACAATACACAGGAGCATCAAGTCCACGTAACAGTTGCAGTTATCCCACTATATGGTCCTTCGAGGTCGGATATCAGCGACAAATTCACGAGTTGCTCCAACAGTAATCAAACAATAAAAACAGGTGAAACTTTATACGTATTTAATAATAAATAGAATACTAAAAAGACATTTGTGTTACATCAGTATATATGTTGAAAGAAAATGAAAAGTACCAGGTATTATGAACAAACAACTTAAAAATAAGTGACACAATAATCTAAAAATAAATCGTCGTCATTCTCAGAGTCTTCGCCAAGATTAATAATAAATTCGCCATCGCATTAAATATACAATGGTACGGTGGCAGACGGAGAACTATGTGGTCATACTGATGGCCCAGATTATCAATTTTATAGACCGGTGAAGATCTATTCCTAAAGAGAATTATAACCACAGATATGAAAAACACCATGCCTCCAATATAGTACGTACGCTCTTCTTGGATCATCCTTTTTATAATGGTACCGAATGTACCGCAACACTAGCCATAAAGATGTTTTACCACTCAAATATTCCTTTCAACAAGTATGGTATTTAAAGATGTTAGGGTAATATGTTGTTTTATAATTATACCACAATTATATTATAATACAGTCAATTTTTTCAAAAATCTTACTATTTCTGTACATCTCGTAGACAACATTCTTATGGCATCTTCAGCGAAGTAATCAATCTCCGCTATAGGTTTCTTTTTGCCATGTTTCCGTTTGGAGCTGCAAAATGCGTGTACTTTTTGTATTTACGAGGAAATTCTGTTGGCAGATGTCACGTTTACTCCTAAAGCTTTTGCTACGCGCTACATAAAAAAAGTGCAATATGTAATATAAAATTTTAGCAAAATACAAATACGATTTTACTTCTCCCATAGCTGATAAAGGCAGTAACGGTCCATCATTATCGTGTTCTGCTTCACAGTTTACAATTGCGGATGCAACAAATTGCTTATATTGGCAGCAAAACGCTTTCGGCATTTCAAACCAAGAGTAAACAAACACACGTAAAATATGGCAGAACGATATGTGTCAACACTGGACATTCACACCAACATAAATATGCATTTACAATGATATTGATATGTTAATATTATAGTTCTTTGTTGTTTTTGTGATGGTGATTCCGAAAATTCCGAATCGTGAACACGCCCGTTCGCGATATTCGACGTCAAATGGACAATTCACTTAAAAAATCAATCGCAAAACTATCGTATACGCCATATGATAGTTTTGCGATTGATTTTTAAGTGAATTGTCCATTTGACGTCGAATATCCTCTATGCAATTTGCTGTTCGTTTTCTAGACGCTCCACCGCCAGGTTTACGAATTATTGTGTCTGTTTCACCAAACTTAAATATGTTTTTACAGTTGTGCGTAAGTAATTGGCAGATTAGGATACTGTTGCCGGAAATCCTGTAAGCACTGATTAGTGGAATAAACCCAATCTCCATTTTCTAATTTTGGCGAGTTCTATAGTAACTTTTAATAATAAATATATTATGTTTTAACTCACATTATAACATTATAATAAAATAATTTAAAAAATATATGCGTTTATATTTTGAACTTTCCGGAATTTGAAGTTTTCTAAGGCTTCGCATGTGTACTAATCTTTGATTACTTAATTACTTAAAAAACAGCCTACTATAATGAGGATAGTTCTTGAAGGCGCGTTATTATGGAGGTTAATAAACGGATAATTTTAAAACATAAAAAAATTATTTTCAATTGAGTATATTTCATTACATGAACGTAAATGATACAGTAATCTCCATTCAGTAAATATACCATTCAGTCTAACGTATTCAAGATTTAAGCTTGGGGAGTGCTCAAGTTATGATGACTTTAATTTGGAAAACCTTATTTACGAAGTAACTGTAATTCTCAGTAATATGCATAATTTTAAATTATTCATAATAATTTAAAGGTACTATATTAGAAATTTGTTTCACTACTCTTTAATCAGATGTTTTGGGATGCGTTCACTGAACTTATTCACTTCAGTCAACACGAAAATAAGTATATACATCGAACATTATACTACTGATACTATTACTTAATTAAAATTGATGTCATGATATAAAACAGATCAAACAATATATGTTTCTTTATAACCCTTGAATTGATTAATGAGGTTTGAATCTTGGATCGTTATTATTTAATATTTATATTAGTGATTTTTTAATTAACTGCTTATATTTGAGATGCGATGACGATTTGAAAATATCCAATCCTATTCTTATGTTTTTCTACGCTTCGGCGTAATTGGAATATATTTCTTAGATCTATCCATTATATATTTCTTTCTATTGCGGCTTGCTTTAGCTCATCCTCCCACGTATTTCTATGTCTTCCTCACCTGTTCTTTCCATAGGGTCTCGATTCATATACTTTCCTTGTCGTTCTTTCTTCTATGTCCTGCATATCTTTAGACGATGCTAGTCAATTAGATGTTATTTATACGGACTTCAATGGCGCATTTGATACCATCAACCATATTTTACTTTTACAAAATTGTCATCTTTTGGGTTTAACGATTTTCTACTCAGGTTTATGAAGTCATATTTGACAGGTAAAGCAAACTATGTTACCTACAATGGTTATAAATCTAGATTTTTTACCCCACTTGTAGAGTTCCTCAAGGTTTCAACTTGGGCCCATTTATGTTTAATGTATTGATCAATTATCTAATAGCATCACTTGAGTGCAATGTGCTAGCTTCTGCAGATGACCTTAAAATATATCTTGCTATTACGAACATAACTATTATGAACATAACTGAGAGTTTTTGCGAAAGAACTTGACTACCGTCCACAGCTGGTGTCGCATGAATAAATTTAATTTAAATATTCCCAAATCCTGTGTTGTGACTTTCACAAAGAAAATGAATTATATAAACTCTCTTTATTACATCGATAATACTGCTATAGTAAAACAAAGTTCTACAAAGGATCTTGGTGTTAATTTGACAGTAAGTTGACCGTCAATGATCAACGCTTTAACATTACTAGATCTGCCCTTAAGTCTCTGGGGTCTATTATTAGAATTCCCCGAAATTTCACTAACGTTGGTACCATTAAATCTCTTTATTTCGTATATGTCGTTAGTAAGTTGGAATATGCGTCTTCGGTTTCATACCCAATCTATAATCTACACGTGAATCAAATTGGACACGTTCATCGTAAATTTTTGAAGTACTTGAATTACAGGCTAGACGGTATCTATCCAGAACGAAATATAGACTGAGGCGATTTGATTATGAGGTATGGATTGAAAATGCTAGCGGTACGAAGACAAAGGAAGAGCGCATTAGGTATATTTACCATTGATTCTACTACTTGTATTCTCCTTTCTTATTTATGCCTCTTTCCTTTTTGTGTTATGTAAAATGGATACCAGATCAAGCAAGTGTATTCCAAGCGGAATCTCACCAACGTATTCCAAATGGTTTTCCAAAAATGATTATAGGATTTTGTTTTATTGTAAACAAGAAAATGTAAGGAAAATTTCCGGTATCTTTATTTTAAAACAAAGTAAAATAGATTACAATTAAACGTGAAAGATTATATCGTTTAAATTTCCACCACGGCTACGATGGCATGCATCAATGCGAGAATTGAAATTGTCCATGATTCGTCCAAGCATGGGAGTTTCAATATCCTGTATAGCTGCTCTAATGTTATTTTTAGGGCTTCAAGTTAGCTGGCTTATTAGAGTAGACTTTGCTTTGTATGTATCCCCATTGACAACAGTCTAAAGCTGTCAGGTCGCAAGACCTTGGATGCCAATTTACATCTGCATTCCGAGAAATGTCACGTCCAGGGAATCGCGTGCGTAGTAATGTGATGCTGTCTTCGTGTTATATAATACGTAGCACCATCTTGTTGAAAATATGCCTCATCAATGTTAATTTCGTCTAGTTGAGGCCATACAAAATTTCTTAACATTGCATTATAACGTTCTGCAATTACCGTAATAGCGTTGCTGTGATCGTCCTCAAAGAAAAATGCGCCGATTATTCCTTCAGACCATAAACCACACCAAACCGTACATTTTTTGCGCATAAAGTGATCGCTCATGTATAGTTCGAGGATTTTCTTCTCCCCAAATACGACAGTTTTGTTTATTCACTGTCCCATTTAACGTGAAATGTGCGTCATCGCTAAAAAATATTTTATGCGCAAAATGTGGATCTGTTGCTCTTTGTTCTAAGATCCAACTAACAAAATTTCTGCGTTGTCGATGGTCCGTCTCCCTGAGTTCTTGCGTTAACTGAATTTTGAATGCACACAACTGCAAATCTTGGAGTTGGAGTAATGCCTAATTCTTGAGAGCGTCGCGGGATTGATGTTGATCGATCATTTGCGATACTCTCTCGTATAGCAACGATATTTTCGGCAGAACGTGCACTTTTTGGTCTGCCTGAATGAGGTTTTTCTCGAAAAGATCCAATCAATTTTTTTAACTAAATTTCTAATTACTAGTTCAGTAGGACGATTGAAAGCTCCAAAAAGACAACGAATTCTACGATTGGTTTGTTTTATCGACCGACTGTTTACATAATACATTTTTATGATTTCAATACGCTGTTCTTCAGAAAGCGGCGCCATTGCTCGATTTGTATAGGACACACACTAGCGTGTATGCAGTTTCACCTGAAGCAAAATAGATACT
The DNA here is from genome assembly GCA_935421215.2 of Melolontha melolontha. Lineage (NCBI taxonomy): Eukaryota > Metazoa > Arthropoda > Insecta > Coleoptera > Scarabaeidae > Melolontha > Melolontha melolontha. The sequence continues at coordinate 127,503,694 of OW285236.1, forward strand.
TTAATACTACAATCAATTAAAATCCTATATTCATTTTTGGAAAACCCTTTCTAAAGAATTCAATACATTCACATTAGAAAATTGACCATAGTTACGGATAAAAAACCCTAGAGTTTATGTAACTTGTTTAGATATATTGTTGATGTACCTGTTAAAAGTGAGCATCAAAAGTAACGTTGATTGATTCGACGCGTGTTATATCACTGAAATTTATAATATTTATTCTTTTTGTAAATGCTAATATCACACTCTTCGAAGTAAATTGTTATTTGTACACCAATTTTGTATGTTAACTATATCGATTTGTAGTTGAAAACAATTTTTTGTGTTGATGATTTGAGAGAACAACTTTAAATCATCGACAAAGAAAAGATAATAGAAAGATATTGTCCTAAATTCCTCGTAGAACTCCAGAAGTGACAATGTGCGGCTTTGAAAAATATACGTTTATAGAACACACGTAGGCGGTCTATTCTGTAGATGCAAAGTTGCGAAAATCTACCAGCGGTTCACTAATCCAAAACTCATCAATTTAGGTGGCAAGATCCACTCCATATAACGCCTTGACAAAGTCGGTGTATATAGCATCAACATGTGTTCCGTCATCCAGAATCTTCGCAACGTATTGAGAAAACATTGCAAGGTTAGAGACAGTAGATCGCTTTTCTATGAAACCACGCTGATTCAATGATATTACAGTTTTAATAGAACGATATAATTTTCGGTAGAGCGCAATTTCAAAAATTTTTGCGAAGTTGGACAAGATACCAATTGGAAGATAGTTGGTTCTGTCCAGAGTATCACCAACTTTGAACACGGGAATTACATATTTTAGTATTCTTTCAAACAACTGAAAGAGTAAATATAGAGAGATCCACACTAAACATATTGCTATGAATTGTGATTTTGAAGTTTGCTTATTCACAATTCACGACAAATCTATCCAGCTAGGATACTCAGTCGGTTTAATTTCAAAAAATGGGACTGCTTTCCTCTCAGGATTCCAATTGGAAAACGTGGTTTTTCTCTTCTACAAATTTATAATGCGCCAGTAAAAGAGTATTGATAAATGTTATCATTATATTTCTTTAAGTTACTTGTAATCTTCTTGGAGTAAGGTTAAATAATAATACACAATAAAATTTAAATGAAACTTTAATACAAAAATAAAAAAAATTAAAAAAAATCTTTATAAAGTATAAAGATTAATATTGCCTCATTTAACAATATTATTAAGGTAAAAATGTCGCATGGAAGTGACCACAGCATGCGATCAAAACCCTTAGTGACTTCCGATCAAAATTAAAACTAATAAATTACAATGATGCTTTTTAATTTCTCCCACAAGAAACAAAATCAAAATAAACAAAATTGACAGCTCGAAGCAAACTCTAACGCATGTGCAACCACGTGTAAAAAATGCCCTTGATATCCCAAGCGTACTAAAATTTTACAGTTACAGAAATTTTTTTATATTAGAAATTTTAAAAAACCTTCTTTGTCATTTATATCAAATAACTAAGATTAAATTTCAAAACAATAATAATAATAATATAGAAAATTACAATATTCATTCATTCAATATAAAAATAAGATATCTTTTATTAAATATATTACTTACGTAAAAAATTTTTTTACGTAAGTAATATATTTAATAAAAGATATCGTAATTGATTTTTACACTTTCTTACTCACCGTGTCTCGAGTTTATGAATATATTATATTCATAAACTCGAGACACGGTGAGTAAGAAAGTGTAAAAATCAATTACGATATTCACAAACTCGTAAAAAAAATCGGTAATAATATACTCAAGCACAAACCACAATTATATAAAAAAAACAAAATCCGAAATTACTAAAACAAAGATAAAGATTTATCTTTAAATAAGCACACCTTTCTTACTTCACCGCACATTTGTGTCTGGTAAGTCCACATGAAGCACGTAGGCTTCACATAAAAAAATACAGTATTCAAAATTGTCCACATCAATGTAAACGGCTTGCTCCAACTGCGCTAGTCAAATACAAATATTCAAAATAATAATTCACTCATAAATAATTAAACTTTTCAAAATATTTGTGGGGAAAAGTTCATACCAATATGTTATTAGATGTGAATTATAAAGTTCCTTAAATGACCAGCAAATGCGTTAATTATAGTTTGAGGATCCTCAATACAGTCCCCAGAAAATTAGATTCTGCCAGGAATAAAAGAAACCGTATTCCTGACAAAATACAATTACTTTCCCCATTGTAAGACTAAAATTGTCAGTGTTTCAGTTTTTGCCAGATAGTCCTTATAAGCTGAAGATATTTTCAGAGTCTGACTCAAAGACGTGCATTTTCTGATGCCAATCTCTTGGCTTCTAACTTATTTCCTCAACTTTCATGTGTCTACACGTAATACAAGAAATTTTTATATTTTTCATACTCCAGAACTAGAACTAGAACAATAACCATTATGCTGACATCTTTTAGTAAAGGAGACAAGATAATTAAGAAATTAAATAATATAGCTTTTATTAATTACTATGGTAATATTTGTTTTTTTTAAATTTTTATCATGTAAATGGATAATAAAATTATTATTATTGTACAAGTTAGACATAAATTTAGTTATGCAGTTTAACTTAACAGTTTTCTTAGGATGTATAGAATTTGCCACCTAAGCTTAAAACATATTGCTATGGATTTTTATTTAAAAAATTAAAATATTTAAAATAAAATATTTTTGGATAGAATTGTATATTCAAAATGTATATAAATTTAACGAGTGAGAAAAACTGGTTATCCGGCGTAAATGTGTTATAGAGATAGAGGTCAATTCGAGGAGACGTATTCTAGCTGTTAAACGAAGAGGTGCTGGCTTCGAGAGATATATTTAAATATATTTTATTAATTCGGTTAATTGATTGAAAGTGATATAGATGTATTAGAGATTTAAATTCTCGAGATTTAAAGAGTTGCATTCTCGTAATTATTTGATGTTTAAATTGATTAAGCACCTTTGTTCGTAAGAGTCTCCATTAAATAGTTTTTGTAAGTATATAAAATTTTTATGACGTCATAAATACCACAATTATATTCCTATTGTATTGAAACAAGTAGATAAGACATTTAATTATTAAGCATACAAATAATACAGTTTAGTATTAAGAGTCTTTGTTAAAATTATAATTGAAAAGTTTGTTCGATTGGATTCAGGGTTTTTGTGCATGTTAATACACATGCGTGGCTTTTAGTTCGTGGTTCAGTATCTGAGTATACAGTGTGGTTCTTTGGGAAAAATTTAATATTAAACATGATTATTTTTAGATAAGTTTTGTTCGGAGTCATTAAAGAGGATGTTTTCCATTCATTTAGCTGTCAATTTTCAATGAATGTTTTTATCTCCAGTATTTTTGTATGATACAGCATCTTTATACTTTGAAAAGATATATATATTTTTTTATTTTTTTTATTTTGTATTAAATATTTATTTGAAATTTTAAGCTGCGTTTGTTTTACTTACTCACTCCAATTCTGTTAAATATCAATTTCATATAAAATAAGTAAATAAATTTTTGTGAACATTTCACTGGCGCTCAACTTAAATTTTAGACACGTATTTCCTAGGTGGAACCCGAGAAGTTAGAGGTCTCACATTTGAAAATTCACTGCCTGAGAAACCTAGTTGGGAAAACTAGTTGTGGATGGTGGCGTGCTAAATTTTCAAACCACTATTCATAGCAATATGTACATATGAGGGGACTTTTCTATCTTCCAGACAAAGCATGACAACAAAATACTAGAGCAAGGGTGTCGCAGGGATAATAAAGGTGGGTCGCGAAATAGCCTAAACAATAATGAAAATCATTTTCTGAAAAAAAATCATTTATTATAAACAATTTACTTACAACAAAGTACACATCTAAAGAAAAGGAATTAATGTGATGGTTGCATTCGTTTTTCATTTAAAAGTTTGACCATACGTTAGAAACATTAAAAGCACACAAAAACAAATTGTTTTCGAGTAATAAGAGACGATTCCTGTATTTAGTTTCTAGCGCGACCATAGACGAAAAACTCTTTTGACAGAGATAAGACGTGGCTTTTAGGCTTAAGGGATTAACATTTTCAACATTTCTGTAACTAAATGTCATATTCATTTCGACGTGCAATCCAAAACGTATTTAAATTTTCAGGTTGTAGGGTTTTGTCGGCAGATATTTCGATGAGCTAGTCGTGAATCTCAACTGGTAACTTAGCAGTGACAACAACGTTTTCACTAAACGGATTCAGTACCCATCCTTTCGATAAATCATTTTTTATTTTCCGGAAAGTACTTCATCGACTGAGTTTTTAGCTCACGAGAATGCATCTTCATGCAATTCTAACTGTGTTGAACAATATGTGTCTTTTTCATTCAAATTTTTCTCAATATAATCCGAAGCGAGTGGGAAGATATTCAAATTTTTGCTTTGAAGGCGAATAATCCATTATATCAAGCTTCTTAATGAAAACATGAACTTTGTCATAACGTCATCACGTCCTTGTAAATTCACACTCAAGTCGTTTAAATGCGAAAATAGATCAGCTAAGTAAGCCAACAACAACAGCATACAGTCATTATTCTGTAAAAACAATGAGAATGGCGTTTGTTTATCCTGGAAAAAATATTATTAATTCTCGCAATTCCAATTCCCAGGTTACCACTTTCTCACGATAACCATTTAACTTCTGTATGTAAACGAAAATTGTTTTATTTTTGCCCATTTGATCGCATAGTTTAGCAATCAACCTGTTCTGCAACGACCGACTTTCATTAAAATTAACCATTTTTACAGCTTCACAAAGAATCTGATTGCGATTTTCCGGCATGTTTTCTGCGACAAGAGCATCCCTGTGAAAGCAATGCGCCCTTTACGCCCTTGCTATAAAACGATCCTTTAATATTTTCATTAATTCACTGTTCTTTCCTGTTATCGCCTTTGCACAAGTAAGACATACTGCAATACATTTTGTCCAATTTATGTTAATATAGTTTCTAGTAGCTTCATTTAAAACATAAAAAAGACATTGTTCTATTGGATAACCCGGTACTGTTTGGCAAGACAACATATTTTCTTTGATTGATGTGTCCCTATCACATTCATACCTCACAATGCAGAAGAACTGAGACATGTTTTCTACATCTGTTGATTGATCAAATTAAATACTAAAAAAATCACTTGAACCCACTTGCTGAATTATCTGATCGAAATCGAAATTTTTAAAATTTTTTTTTTCGTTCTTCCACGCCAATTAAAACACTGACCATATCAATTGCAGCAGGCAATACGAGGTTTTCGGCGATTGTATGGGATTTGGATATCTTAGCTACTCGTAATGCTACGAGATAAGATGCTTGACATACACTTTTATCAGTATGGCTTGGCTTACAAACAAGAGTTTGTCGATCACTCAAGGTATGTAATTTTCTTTCGAAAAAATTCTAAGGTTTTGTTTTTTTTATCAGCCGGATGTTTAGTTTCCAAGTGTCTAACTAATTTTGATGGCTTCATGCTTTCATTGGAGAGAACTTGAAATCAAACAACGCGCCGTGGCTTTCCATCCAATGGGGTAAAACAATAATTTAAATAATTGTCCTTGTACAACCTGGTCTTTTTACCAACCGATTCACTGGATGTAGACAGTTCACTTTGTTTTTTCACAAACTTATCTAATTCGTATAAGAAATTAAAAAAAACAATTCAGTTTCACCGTTGACCACACACTAAAATAAAAGCAACAGACACATGCTTCGCATTCGAAAGAACTAAAGTTGTGCAATTTTGTTCTGGTGACAGCACGACTTGTTCAAATGCATTCAAACATGCTCTCACAGCGGATATTACAGAAAGAGACCAAATTACAATGGGCACATACACATCAAGTTGAAACTTGAAAATTGCTCATGTATGTACACGTCATACATGCATGTTCATACCCGTCGTAATAAACGCAGGGACAGAAAATAATAGGAATAGTAGTATTACATTTTTTATACTGTCGGTATTTTCTTAATGTATAAAATTAGTGCAATGTGATTATCAGAGAGCGGACTCGAGCGATTGATGATTCATAGCTCATAGGCGTCTGCCTTGTATTCGCAATAGGTCTGTTTCTGTAAGCGATCCGTGAATTTCGAACAATTAGATACGTGTGGGCAGATGTATAAGTGGCACCTACCTGCATATGCAGTTAATATGTATCTGTCAATGCACAACAGAGCGAATATAATAAACGGTTTGGTAACCGGCCGCAACTACTGCTGAAACAAAAGTAATGCTGACAACCGAAGTGCGTATCGAATTTTGAATAAACATAATTTAGAAAGAACAAAACTCAAAGCTATGTCTTTTCTGTGAAACATTGAAAGTGTAAAGTATTACTATGAACAACTAAAATTTGTTCAAGATGTTCCTTTGTTAAATTAGTTCTTTTAGATGTTAAAACGTCTTTAAAAATAGAAAATGTCCGTTCCACATCACAACTGACAATGGGTGCGTGATTAAAATGTTGCAAAAGTGTACACTTCGAATATACAGATTTTTCAATCAGCTCTATGCAGAATTGATATAACATATTCAAATCTTGATTTCTGCTAAATATGGCATTTACTTTTTGTCTCAGTTTTGAGAAATATCTTTTTAAATGATGTAACTAACTTATCAACAGTTGGAAAATGACCCCTGATGTATTCACATACTCTGTGTAGTGCATGTGCTGCACAGCTAACGTGTAGCATATTTGGATAATATTGCTTTAATAACTTCCCTGTTTTGACTGGAGCTACCGCATGAATACATTGATCAATTACCTCTGCAACTGTTTCACCATTTACGACTAGCAATATTTTAGTTGCAATTAAGCATGGTTGGTATGAAGTTGTCAGATGAAGAATACCAACAACTACATTTAATACATATCGTCCCATTACGTTCGTTATTTCGTCTGACTTACCCAAAGGTAATGACCAGATAGGTTGGTTCGTATTTTTTCAATGGTTCTCTAATAACATTTTGGTAAGTGGTATTTGCGTAAAGTAAATTCATCTGGTATATGACGATCAGTATATTTTGTAAGAAACCTCTTGAGGACTTGATTGTTAAGCTTCTTGAATGGAATATTGGCCGCCATTCTTCGTTGAAAGTGTCAGGTGCAGATGGACATATTGTCATGGATTTTTCCCCGAAGAAAAATCAAGAAACAGTAAAAGACTATTTATAATTATGTACATTTTATTCCAGGAAAATAATTAGAGATTTTGTATATTTAATTTAAAAGTTGATTATAACGTGTATTTTTGTCCACGCCTGTAGGTTGTCCGAGCGTTGTCTTGAGCCAGGCAGTATGACGGTTGCCGGTTGGAGATTTTCGTAGTCGGTCTTTTGATTTATGTTCTAGGCATGGAGATATTCATTTCCGTGTGGGAGAGTTAGAGATTTTTCATCCTTTAGACAGATAGGTCGAGTTATTTTTTTTTTAATAAGAACTTCCTTTTTATTCAAAGCATTATAGTTAATTTCGGTTTGTGTTTTTAGTTGTGATCTTTGATGTGTTTAAAGTAATTTTCGAGTAATTACGAGTTTTTGATACTTGTAATTTTTTATTTGTGCGACCTATCTGAAATCTCTCTTCAAGTATAATTTTTTTTAGTGATGTGCGACGACCACATTAATTAATGTAGGTGTGCATTTGCAAGTATATTTATATTTATATTAATTTAGTTAAGATATTTGTATATTGATTGAGCTCGTAAATTCAGTAAATTTTATTTTATAATATATATTTATAGTCAGAAAAATTTTCAACATTTTAGTTTTTTTTGCTAGTTTTTGCTTTCGTTGGCGGTAGTTGTATGAAGGTCAGGGAAATTTGGTGGGAATTTGATCATGTTATTGCGCATGATTCAGTCATTTTGAGTTGCGCGCTCACAGATAATTTTCTGTTTGACGTTTGAAGTTTTTGGTTAACGTAATTTATAAAGTTTGAAAGTTTTTCCAACTACATATTTAATTAGTTTTAATTTAGTTCGCGGTCAAATTGAGGTTTTTTCCTTATATGTGTCAATTTTTATACAAGTTTTCCTCAGTCTTATACATTTGTGTTGCATAAGACACTCTTAATACTTTGTTAAGAGAGTTTTTTATTTTTTTTTTAAATTATATGTTTGTGTTGTTAACGTGAGTTTTATTTCTAATACCTTTTTTTATTTAACACATACCCCTTCGTGGGTAACCTGAAGATACAAGAGCTCCTGGAAGGCTGAACCGACTAGAGTTAAACCGAGCAAGCTGTTGTGTATTGTGGGCCAATTCAAATAATTAATCAACACCACAGTTCATAGCAATATGTTATCTAGATGAATTTTCGAAGAAATATGTCTCTGCACATTACACTTTTGTGGACGCCTTAAACTTAATGAACAGGCACTGCAATATATATCGGTATCATTACAAATATGCAACCAATCTGTATGGCCTCTAATCCATCCTACCATGGTTGCCCTACGGGAATTCTCCATAGTTAATGAAAATAAAGAGAAATACTAAGAACAGAAAGAAATGGACTAAAAAGAAGAAACGAGAACTACTCCAAAGATAAGTTAGAAATTAACATTTCTAAAAAATTATAGGATAAATATACAATATAATAATATAAAACGGATTTTATAATATACTAAAAGTTGTAACCAAATAAAACTGAAAGAAACAAAACTAGAAACACGCCACTGTAAAATATAATTTTATGAATGAATAGGCATAATAACGACGAAAATAATGACGAATTCAATCGAGCAAGCAAATAGTGGGGCTCTTATAACATGCATACTATACATGACGCCACAAGGTTTTATCGGGGCAATTGGTCATTCAATCGCTTCAGTCCGCTCTCTGGTGATTATATAATATTAAATATTTTTTACATTTATAATTACAGTAAAAATTAAATTAGTAATAGTAAGTCTTACTGTTATTATTCCTTTGGATCGGAGGCGGGGGCTGTCACGAAATATTAATTTTATTTACATTTACTATTTGAGTGTTGCGGAGCTAAGTAAGTTGAGAATCGCTGGAGTATAGTACCAATAAAAATTTATTTTTCAATATAGTTTCCTTGTTTTTGAATACACGCCATTTTAATAACATATTTAATGATTGAATTGATTCGGCATTTACTTGATGAAGATCCATAATTTAAAATAGAAATAAAACTACGGTTCTAATCTTCACTTTTAATCTTTAATCGTAACACGACAATTGTTTCGCCAGCACAGTGGCTTCCTCAGGTGCTTACATCTAAAGAGTACGTTACGGCACCTGAGGAAGCCACTGTGCTGGCGAAACAATTGTCGTGTTACGATTAAAGATTAAAAGTGAAGATTAGAACCGTAGTTTTATTTCTATTTTACATATTTAATGCATCGCAAAAATATTCTTTTTATTTCTCTGCAAAACGGTACACTACAGCTGCTATAAGTTCTTAATTGTCTTTGAGTTTTGTTCTAATAAATGTTTTTTGAGATTCCAGAAGCAAAAAGTAGTCACTGGGTGCTAAATCCAATTTCTTCAAAGCCACAATCAGCAATTTGTACACTGGTGTATGGTCGTGGACCCCTGGCGTGAGTGTTTTGCGTCTTTTCACTTTAATAGAATTTCTGAGACAATATATCAAGCTTCCATAATACTCTCCATTTACCATACTACCTTTATTCAGATAATCAATTAGCAAAATTCCTTGACAATCCCAAAAAATAGTTGCCATTATTTTTCCTGCAAAAGTTAAAATCCTTGGGATAGCTTGAACCCTTAACATGCCACTGCATCGACTCTTGCTTCAATTCTGGATCATATTAATGAACCTAACGTTGATATCTAGGAAGAAATTGGTCGTTAATAAAATTTGATTCGTTCCCAGAGAGCGCAAAGAAATTTCTCATACGTCTTTACCCGGACATGCATTTGCAATGGCGAAAGCATTTGTATAACCCACCTTGCATTAACTTTTGTCATTCCAAAGTACTCCTGTAGAATTCTAAAAATCGTGGTTTCTGAAACACCTAGTAAACCTCTAAATTGTCACTTCTTGAATTTTGTATCTTCCAGTACCAAACTCTTATCTTTTCCAACAACATCTGAAGTAATCACATCATTAGAATAATCTGGACGAGAACTACCATTCAATGATTCTCGACCATGTTTAAACAATTTTAACCACTCCAAAATAGTTGGCTTTGAACGACAATTATTCCCGTATGCAGCCAACATTATCTTCGTTTTGTAAGAAATTTTATAACATCCCTATCTTCTATTTTGTTCATTTTTATATAAAATCAATACAGACAACACGAATCATTTGACATTTATTTAGTAACACAATACATAAAATATTTTCAAATACACAGAAAAAATTAATAAATATAAGAAAACTATGTATTTCATATTAAAAAAAAATACACGTTATATTGCAAAAATTAAATTAAAATATCCTTCAGAAGATTAACTAATTTTTCGGAACCATAAAAAAATACTATTTTTAATCTTATGGTGTATTATAATGTTTAAAAAGGAACACTAATTTAGATGCTTTTTCATTACCCAATCCATTTCTTAATTCTGAATGGACAAGCCCATATGATGAAAAAGTTCTATCGATATTTGCAGAAGAAACGTTTACACACAAAATCGGAACAATGATATCCAATGCTTGATTAATTTCTGGAACATTCTTCTGAGATCTCCACCTTTGTACTGGATCTACATTTTGTAATATTTCTTGAGAAAATATTGTTTCGTGGAACCGAGCTGATTTAGCTTACAACTTAATGACTAATGGTAATAATCCAGTACCATAATAATATTTGGTATTTAAGATTCTTCAGAACTTGTAAAAACTGCGTCAAATTTTTTCCATTCTTCAACCATATAAGATAAAGAGGCACGTTTCTGCTAAATTCTGTTAACTGTCACAGACATTGGTTTCAATAATCCTAAAACGTCTTCGCACTTTCTTCTGATTTGAATATTCGAAACTTTTTTTAAAAGTCACTGGATCAATGTCATCTTCATCCTCTTCACAAATATGTAATAATTTCGACCATTCACTGACATATGTTTCAAAACAGTCAGAAAGTCTATTACATCGAATTTCGTGAAGTGGTATTAATTTTTTGTTTCCTTATTTTGGCAAGCATTAGGCAAATTGATTGCGAAATTATTTTACAGATTCAGGAGCTCTGATAGTTGTTTTTCTCATGCTACTCATATTAGCCGCAATGCTTGTGACAAAGCTTATTACTTACTGAGTGTCACACTTATTTATTACATCTATAGCGAGCTCTATAAGATAATCAGATGTATGTGAATGCCCTTATGTATCTATATTTTCGAACAAGAAACTGTTTCCAGCCTCTGCTGTCAAAATGACACAAATTATTGGTTCATTATGAATATTTGACCATCCATCAAGAGATAGACAAACTGACTTGCCTGACAGATATTTAAAATATTTTGATATCTCCTCTTCAAATATTTCATCTAAAAGATAATACTGAAACCTAGAAAGTGGAACATATTCTGGGACTAGCATTTCAATTGCTTTTAGAACTTCTTTATGTTCAATTGACCTGAAGCTACAATTTGTTGCAATTTCCAAACAATAGCTTAACAAAATACTGCCAATACTAACTTCTTTTCTACCTCTACTTTTCATTTTCGCGTGTACATGTACACTTTCGCACGTTCAGATCGAAAGAGTAACTGTGATAAATGCGGCACGGCATCCGACTTTTATACGGTCCAGCCGTCTAGCACAAGTTACAAGTTTCAACACGTTTCAACACGTTCGCGGTAGGATTGCTAATTTGCAGCAACAAAACCACAAAACGCGTTACCTTTTTACCAATTTCAGATTCTTGGCAATATTGTATCAGTACTTTTTTTATGAAAATAGTATAAGACGCTTTAATAAAGTGTCAGTATTTAAAATTTAAAATAACCAAAAAAATCATAATTTTTTTATAAAAAATCTGCGATTTTTTATTTTTTCAAAAAATTGTGATCTCAACATCTCAACATTAAATATTATTTCAAATTCAATAAATTAGTTATACGCTAAAATAATAAAAAAGATGAAATTAATACAAAAATTAAGCAGACTGATTACTCTGATTAAAGCAATCGATTCGCAAAGTCTGCGCTGAACTAATCTAAACATAAATTTAATCAAATAAATTTCATAATTGAATTGATTCGGCATTTACTTGATGAAGATCCATAATTTAAAATAGAAATAAAACTACTGTTCTAATCTTCACTTTTAATCTTTAATCGTAACAGGACAATTGTTTCGCCAGCACAGTGGCTTCCTCAGGTGCTTGCATCTAAAGAGTACGTTACAAACTAAATTAAAAAATATATATATATAACAATTGTCGTGTTACGATTAAAGATTAAAAGTGAAGATTAGAACCGTAGTTTTATTTCTATTTTAAATAAATTTCATTTAGAAACGTGTTTAATAAGATAGGATAATGAGGACATACTCATACTCATTGCAGAACACATTTCCTTCACAAGTGAGTAAGAATAAAAATCAAATAGTGTTTATTTAAAAACATGAAGCGCTCTTTTTGTGCGTTCACGTCAAAAATTAGAGTCACCACCCGCAACAAGATATATGGATAAATCAGAGAAATTTGTATAAATTTAACTAAACTGTTACAGCGCTATAAAGCAGTAAGCGAGGGTATACCAAACTGATACAACTCTACTCAGTACTATTAAAAATCGCTTATTTGGGATGTCCTGAAGATACAAGAATTGCTATTTCCCAATCGAAAAGGCGACTTGATCTAGACAGCAAAAGTAAGTTATCCAAAGCATAGTAAAACCCAGCTAAAGTGCATATGTTACGATCGTTCAAGATACATGGTTTTGGAACATTATCTTTACAGAAAGGTCTTTGCGAAATCGTGTTCCTAAATCCTAAATATTGTAATATTTGAAAGATTGAAATTTAAAAATGGTATCTTTATGTTGAAATGCCCCTTTCACGTCCCATATGCTTAAGTCATCGAAAATGCATGAACAACAACAATCAACCAAAATCTTAGTACTAAGCATTACTACACGCCTATCTCAATATAAATTTGAGAAAAGTTGGTTACAAAGACATTTAATATAATTATAAAGCTTCATTTTTTGTTATACAGTCACAGATTTAAAATAAATACTTATTCAAATGTAACATTTTGTACATAACGATATCAAAATATAATAATATCAGGATCTAACTGTTCTGGAATCAGTGTACCAGGCTTTTATTTTGAGTAGATTAGAGTATGCCATGGAGTATCCTCTCCTTAGATATTGCTCGACGCACGACTCCTCACTTGAACGGGTTCAGAGGCGATTTCTGAAATACCTTTCCTTGGGATGTGATGGTAGACCGAAAGAAATACTGACTAAAACCGCCTTCTAGACAGACATAACTTCAAGTCCTTAAAATATCGTCGAGAGGTTAATGCTGCGCGATTTATTTGTAGGTTAATTGACTCGTCCGAAATATTAAATTGTATAGCTTTTCACGTGCCTCGAAATGACGTCAACATCTAATCCTACTGTTTACTCACCAAGAGCTAGAGCTAACGCGCTACCAAGAGCTCCAATTAATCTTATGTACCTATGTGCGGTTACTATTTATAGTGATATTTTTACAATAGGTATTTACAATATGAAACAAACATGTAAATAATTTACATATCTGTAACTATGCACATGGACAATACACCTCGTATTTTCAGCATTTACTTCTGCTTAATACAAATGTTTCTGCCATCTAGCCGTCCTCAGTTAAGCTAGTGAGGCAATGTATACAAATTAATACAAACCTGTTATAAACAACTGGTTTGTATCTGTATTTAAATTTACTGAAATAGCCCGCATAGATCAAGCAAGTTCCGTCCTATAAGAAGACAACTATTTAATAATTGACATCTTACGGGCGAAAGAGACTTTGTCTGGAGGGCTACCTATCGTTCGAACAGCTAGGCTGCTAAACTGAGGACGCCTAGATGGCAGAAACATATGTATTAAGCAGAAGTAAATGCTGAAAATACGAGGTGTATTGTCCATGTGCATAGTTACAGATATGTAAATTATTTACATGTTTGTTTCATATTGTACAAACGCTTTATACGTGCATAACGTATTGTCATTCTTAAACAAAACCTTTTTGTATATTTACCGCCATCTGGCTGGTTGTTAATGGACTACATCTACATACGTATTTTATCGTTTCCCGTAGCAGCTTAGCTGTTCGAACGATAGGTAGCCCTCCAGACAAAGTCTCTTTCGCCCGTAAGATGTCAATTATTAAATAGTTGTCTTCTTATAGGACGGAACTTGCTTGATCTATGCGGGCTATTTCAGTAAATTTAAATACAGATACAAACCAGTTGTTTATAACAGGTTTGTATTAATTTGTATACATTGCTTCACTAGCTTAACTGAGGACGCCTAGATGGCAGAAACATATGTATTAAGCAGAAGTAAATGCTGAAAATACGAGGTATATTGTCCATGTGCATAGTTACAGATATGTAAATTATTTACATGTTTGTTTCATATTGTACAAACGCTTTATACGTGCATAACGTATTGTCATACTTAAACAAAACCTTTTTGTATATTTACCGCCATCTGGCTGGTTGTTAATGGACTACATCTACATACGTATTTTATCGTTTCCCGTAGCAGCTTAGCTGTTCGAACGATAGGTAGCCCTCCAGACAAAGTCCCTTTCGCCCATAAGATGTCAATTATTAAATAGTTGTCTTCTTATAGGACGGAACTTGCTTGATCTATGCGGGCTATTTCAGTAAATTTAAATACAGAGACAAACCAGTTGTTTATAACAGGTTTGTATTAATTTGTATACATTGCTTCAGTAGCTTAACTGAGGACGCCTAGATGGCAGAAACATATGTATTAAGCAGAAGTAAATGCTGAAAATACGAGGTGTATTGTCCATGTGCATAGTTACAGATATGTAAATTATTTACATGTTTGTTTCATATTGTACAAACGCTTTATACGTGCATAACGTATTGTCATACTTAAACAAAACGTTTTTGAATAGGTATTTAGATTAGGTTTTTGTTTTAGTTTATTAGTGCGCTTACTTATTTTATTTCATACATTTTTATTTTATATTTTTATATAATTAGCACACATCTGTTTCTTTTTTCTATTTTTTTTATGCATTTGTCACAGAAATGGAATTATCTGTTGAGCAATAAAGATTATTATTATTATTATAATTTTTGTTGGAAACAGAAAACGTATTCAAATTAACGCACTGTATATAATTACGTAAAAACACGGCACTCAAGGTATTCAATAATTTACATCAACCATTTCTTAAAAAATAGTCAGTTTTCCCAAATGATAAATAAAGTTAAATGAAACTACATCATTCTGTCATTTGCATATGTAAATTTAAATAATTTGAAAGCAAGATTTATATTAATACAACAAAAAAGGAAAGCGAAGTTAATCAATAAAATCTTCGTTATACAAAAATTTAACGTTTCAGAAAATAAATTTCGAAATATCAATTAACTGAACTAGTATGGCTTAAATTTTAATGAAGCAAACAACCTGACAAACAATCGGAATGGTTATAAGTAATTATTTTTCTTAATTAATTAATTTTAGCACTTGTATGGTAGGCGATTGAAATTTCTGTCTCAAAAATTATTGAAAGAAGTCTTATTCATGTTGTTCAGATATCTATATTCGACATAATGATATATTTTAATGAACAAATGCAGAAATACACATATCTGTGTAGAATACGAAAATAACAGAAAGTAATTAGAAATTAAAATTAAAACAAAACATATCAAATAATAATATGTGCTATCATACTATTTGTTTTGTCTGATTTTAATAAAATATATTGCTAGTTAAATTTGAAAAGTTTCGTTGGACCCCTTAAATGATAATAAGAATTTCTATATTGATAAAAATAAATAGAGTAAGTGGGGTGTAACAATTTCTTTACTTTGAATACTCCGACTAGCAAAGAATAAATGAAACTTGACCTATTCAAAAAGTTATACAAAACATAATTAGAATACTACTTACATTAACATAAATTGCTAAAAAAAACATATTAACCACTTATTTTACAGATATCTTGTTCGTGCTTATCTTTGAGTAAATAACTTGACAAAGCAATTCAAATTCTTAAAGGCGCAATAAATATCAAAACAACACTTTTTAATACGACATTAACAGAAAACGTAAATGACCGCGTTCATATGGAATCTGGAACATTTTGTTTAAAAATGTGAGACAGTATATGCGATAAATCAAAGAAAATGGTAAAATTAACAAATAAACAATTTAATTTAACAAATATATATATTATCGATACCTTATTTACCGTTAGGTGTTAAGGTTGAATACAAAAATCAAACAATTCCTTGAAGTTACAGTACATTAAATCAGTGAGTGCAGCCTATCAAAGTCTATCATTATTATTTTATTCTAATTTCGTTCCGTATATCATCCTTGCCCATTCTTTCTTGTTGAGTGCCATTCTTTTCGCCTCTCTCCCTGACATCCCTTGGCTCTCAATATGTCTTCCACTTGACTGTCCCACGAATTCCTAGGTCTACCTCTTGGTCTTCTCTGATATCTTCTTGCTTGCCATACTTTTCTTATTGTTCTCTCCTCTCCCATTCTTGCCAAGTGTCCAAACCATCTTAATTGACTTCGTTGTATATCTTCCTTCAGCTTCCGTACTTTAAGTTCTTCCCTTATTTTGCTATTTCTTACTCTGTCTCTCTTAGTAATTCCCATTATTCCTTTTAAAAACCTCATCTCCATTGCTTGGATTTTGTTTTCCATTCGTTTCGTCAATGTCCAACTTTCGCTTCCGTATATCAATACGGGCTTAAATATAGTTTTGTAAACTGAGGTCTTAGTTTTCCTTGACACTCCTCTTCTTCCCAGAAACGAATTGTTCAGGGAGTAATAAAGTGCTGATGCTGCATCTAACCTGTCATTCAATTCTGTCTCCATAGTTCCTGTTTTGTGTATTTTCACCCCTAGGTATTTAAATGTTTCTACTTGTTCTATTTTAGTGTCGTCCAGTTTTATTTGTAATTCATCATCTTTTTTCCCTATTACCATAACTTTGGTTTTCTTTGCGTTTATTTTTAAATTCTTCTTTCGCAACGCCTCTGCCCATATATCTAGATTACACTGAAGGTTGCGCTTACTTTTCGCATAAATCACCAAATCATCCGCAAATATGCTCTCTGCTATTTTTACCGGTTCCATGTTGTAGTATCCCACCTTCATTTTATTAACTTTCATTTTCGCTTCTTTTGTTACATCATCCATTATTATATTAAATAATACTGGGCTGAGGTTGCCTCCTTGTCTTAATCCCTCCGTCGTTGCAAATTCTTCGGATCTTGTGTTCCTGGTTCTAACGTAATTTCTTGTGTTCTTATATATACCTTTAATACAGTTTATTAATTTTTGCCCGACTCCTCTCCTTCTTAGACTGTTCCAAACTAGTTCCCTTGGCACGCTGTCAAAGGCTTTCTTGAGGTCTATAAAGGCCACATACCGCGATATCATAAAGTTTCTGGGTCAACGGTGGCCATGGGGTGAAAAACGTCTGTCTTAATTTATATCATCCTTTTGAGAAAAATCTGATAAAAGTTTCAGGTTAAGTGTCATGCTGACGTTAAAATTTGTCAATATATTAATCTTAATGTCAGTATGACACATAACCTGAAAATTTTATCAGATTTTTCTCAAAAGGATGATATAAATTAAGACAGACGTTTTTCACCCCATGGCCACCGTTGATCCAGAAACTTTATGATATCGCGGTATATATTGTCATTGGTACATTTCTCTATTAATTGTTTCAGTGTGAATATGTGGTCCTGAACTCCTCTTCCCTTTCTGAAACCACTTTGTGAATCTTCTAATTGTTTTTCCACTGTTCTTTCTAGTCTTTTGGTCAGTATCCATTCATAGAGTTTGGCCATCGTGCAAAGCAAAGTAATACCCCTGTAATTAGCGCAGTCCCGTTTATTCCCTTTCTTGAATATCGGTATCAATATTCCTATCTCCCAGTCATGTGGTATTTGTTCCTCTCTCCATACTTTGTTTAATAGCTTCACCATTATTTCCATAGCTTTCGGTCCTAGGTTCATTATCATCTCCGTATATATTTCATCGTGCCCTGCCGCCTTGCCCCTTTTTAATCTTCTCACGGCTTCCGACACTTCTTCTATTGTTATATCTACGTCTTGTTCATTATTTTCGTTAATATTCTCTTGTTCTTCTTCAGTTCTTATGTCATTGTTATTTTCTATCGTTAAGAGTTCTTCGAAATACTCCTTCCACCTCTTTATAATGTCCTCATCTTCATCGAGTATTTTCCCTTGTTTATTTTTAATAAGATTTGGCTTATATGTTCTTCCGTGTCTAAGGGTTTTTAGTACTCTATAAAACAACTTTAGGTTTCCGGAATGGTCTCTCTCCATCTTGGCCCCAAATTCTTCCCATGATTCTTGTTTCGCTGATTTTACCATTGTTTTAACTTTATTTCTCTGCTCTTTGTAAATGTCGTATTTTTCATTTGTTTTATCGTTCAAATACTGCATCCATTTCTCTTTCTTGGTTTTTATCTCTGCTTTTATTTCTTCATTCCACCATCTGGTTTGTTTGCTGTTTTCTCTAATTTTTGTCATTCCGCAAACTCCCTTGGCTGCTTTAATTATTAGTTCTTTCATAATAGTCCACAACTCTTCTACGTTTAATTCATTTATAATTTCTTTTGTTTTGTCAATCTCTATTTCTACACGTAATTTAAATTCCTTTGCCGTCTCTATATTTTTTAACTTGTACGTTTTAATTCTTTCTGTATCTAGATTTATCTTTTCGCAGGTTCTGAGTGGGCATTTTTGTTGTGTTTGTATCTTCATTTTAGTCACCACTAGATAATGGTCTGAGTAGATTTCATTTAATTTAACAAATAATGAAGTAAAATTAGAAATGAATACAAAATAAATAGACATTACTGCTATATACGGAGTGAGGCAAGTTAATTCTAGGCTTGGTACAAAATACAAGAACACGAACTACTACAAAAAATGTTTTATATTTGTATAAAATAATTTCCAATCACATAATTCAAATTATAGAGCAATTATGCGAACGAAAGTGATGAATTTTGAAACAATATATGGATGAATGGAAACCATACTTGTTACATATTTACACTATTTACGTATTCATTTTCTTACTATTCATTTAATATAATGGTTCAAAGAATTTAGAAACTTTCCATTATTCTGCAGAATATACAAAGGCTGTTTCTTTTCTATTGACCCTAGTAAAGTAAATACAATTTTTTAACACAGCACATTTATTTATAATTTTTATAGTATTTTCCTCCTCTTACACTTTTGCATGCGCAAAAACTCATCTTCAAAACCTCTTCTCCAGTATTTTCGGGTGAAGTTGTTTGTTTTATGTTTGAATGCGTTAACCGCTTCTTCGATAGATGTAAAATGTAAACCCCCGTATCGTATCCTTTACGTGCGGAAACAAAAGAAATAATTAGGTGTCAGGATCTTGATTATGGCGAATGATTCTTTACTTTAATATTCTGAGCATTCAAATACTCAATCGTTCAAGAAACAGTGTGAGCTGATCGCTTCTGCTGGACGATTTCGCTGACACTTTGAAGAACTTGAAGCAAACATTACTGTTGTGCACTATCCTGCATTCACCCAATGGGAACAAAGCTTACGTATTTTCAATTGTTTGCGCAAACGATACAGTATAGACAAGCTTAACAGAGTATTTAACTGGAGCTGTGTGTATGGGAAATCCGACGGGAACGAATCTAGCTACAAATGTTTGTGTAAGATTGTATTAATCGCTTCCACACTAGTCTTTAGAATTGCTTGAATACTCCTTACAGCAACATGCCGATCACTTTAATCATGTCGTTTCATCCAGTCGTTTTTGCTTGGGATCTCGAAACGGAAAGTCGATCGCGTTGAAATTAATTGTATCGCCGTTTTAGGATAGCTAAAGAACATGACTTGTTACCAACAGCCCCATTGTTTTACTCAAAACATTTCTGACAGCTTAAGCCACGTTTAAAATTGTAAAAATCTCAATTCGAGAATGCTCTTTGTTCAATATCATGATTCGTTGTACACATGATCAGTATAAATCAATGTATTCAAAAGTACTCAATCATATTTTTCGATTGTCAGTGTCATTGAACTTGTAAACAACTAGATTAAAATATCAAACGAAATGTGTAGTAAACTATTATGAGCTGCTAGAAAGGCTCAGCGGAAAAACATCAGCCCTTGTTCTGTAGCAAGTATTTAGATCTCAATTCAATTAAATTTTTTGGGCCATTGTTACTTCTATTTCTATATTCAACAAAGATTAGCAAAATATTTATACAAAAGTTAGTATATATCTTTTAGAATTTACAAATAGTTTGACAAACGTTATCATTAGGCATCGGCAGTCAGGGGTACATTCTAGGTGGGGACATAAATAAGTTTGTAGTGGGCCGATCTATTGTTTAGTTTTATTAGTTACTTGAATTATCTACTTACATCTAAGAGAATCGAAACAATTAATGCAGAATTTAAATAAATTGATCATTTCTCTGAAAGAAGTTTTTGGGAAGGCACCTACTTGCAAAAATTTATTTAGTGAAAAACTGCAACATCTGGCACTACCACCAGAACCTGTTATAACGCGCTGTGGTACATGGATAGAAGCAAAATCCTATTATCACATGCATATTGACGACGTTAAAGGTATAATACAACTACTGGATCCGAATGTTACTGTTTCTATTTTAGACGCTCAACAAGTATTTATGGACCTAACTATTCAAGTAGATTTAACTAATATTCATGGACATTATTCCATAATACCTGTAACCATCCGCCATCTAGAAATTACTCTGGGCAACCCACAATATTCTATAACTAACGCCCTGAATATTGCATATCATCTTCGTTAATTCCTTTCCCAATTGCCTGGAGATGCTACTGATAATAAAGAACAATCTAGGATTTCCTACTGTACGCCGAATTGTTGACTTGTTTGATGTTAAGGAAGAAGATTTCTCCGAACCGGGGATGCCGTCACTAAAAAACTTTGTTAACTTTAAATATGCTCCTACTTCATCGGTAGATGCTTAACGATCGATTTCAATGTACAAATTGAGTTTCAGTGACAGACAATTGTTAACACATCAGGATACCGAACAATTATAATTATTGGTGATTTACTATCGTTTGAATTTTAGATATAAACGCTGCACAGTCAGGATGTGTGATATGTTATATAATCCCTGGAATATTCCTTCTGGAGAAGATCTATTTACTCTTACTTGGTAAGTACTTGTTTCCCTATACATATTTTGATTTGCGTGTGAAAATTGTTAAATCGGGATTCATGATGTCCTCGCGTCGTCCGTAGCACTGACGTCATGTACCTCTAACTGCCGATCCCTAGTTATCATTATTTGTGGTAAAAATTACATAAGCAAGTTTGTCCATATAAATATAAATAATAAAAGATTTTCAATTATTTGCAATCTCTTACCAGTACCACTGAAATAAGATTTCAATTTTTCATGCATTTAATTGCATTAGCACTTTATTTATCCCTTGATAGCTCTATTTACATGACAATATGTTATATACACCAAAGTGAGTTAATAACCAATTAATTACACTCTACAACACGATTTTTGCTGACTTGTAAGCAAGACTTATTTTTTACTAATTCGGGTGTGCTGAATTCGAAAATCATATTAGTTTTAGCGTATTACGTCAAAATTAAACTGGATACTGTACTATGCTCACTAATCCGTAATATGTAAGTAGTTACTTACATAAGACGTGATACGATATAAAAAAGTATAAAATTTAATAATTCATTTATTTATTTCAATACAATATTAGTCACGCACATTGTTACAATAAACAAATTTACACTCTTCTGTAAAATATTGCACAAGATCACTTTCCCTGCTACGATAAAAAGTTATCTTTATACTTTGCTCGAGTAACTTTTTTTCATTTAATCTTGAAGCTAGCAGTTCCGATGATTCCTTTGATAGGCCCAAATTGCTTACTAAATCATTCAATTCTGCTTGAATAAAACTTTGTGGTCCGTCATCAGAAATTATATCTCCATAGTCACAATCTACATCTGAATCTTGCTCCTCAATAGCATCCGCCATGTCTTCAGCATATGAGTAATCAAGTGAAGGAAGCTTTTCATAAACTAGCACGGGTATTTCATCAGAATGAGGCACTGGTCAAATCGCGGAGTCGATATTAGGATATACAATTTTATTCTTATTCTTGTTATTATAACCAGAGATCTTCCAAAAACTAATTTCTGGCGTTTTCCCTTGCTCCACTGCCGAAAATTTTCCGCACACGGTTTACACACATTATGTAGCCCATGACTTGTCCTGATTAGTAGGTTTAACGTCAAAATAAGCCAAATATATTTTCTTAACGAAAGCAGTAATAATTACCCTTTGACTGGGAACGGTGAAGCTGCCACAAATGTAGCAGACCGAATCGGCACTATTTACACATCTTCGAGTAGTAGACATGATGTAGTTTCTTCCCTAACAACTAACATGTAACTAACATTTTATTATCACCTCTCATTAAACCCTAATATCATCTAATATGTTCATGTAATGAACAGGTTTAGCTTAATAGACTTCATTTCTTTATAATTGTTTATTACTTAATTAGTTCATAAATACTTAAATATTATCAGGTACAAGTGTACATTATGCTAAGGAGATAAATGTATTTGGAATGTCTTTCAATTCTTTGAACAATTAAGAATTTGCTGCATTTACTTAATGATTTTCAAGAATTTTGAAATCGGCAAACAATAATTGCCGTAGAAAGAAAACTTGACATGATAGGGACAAATGGGTTTCATTATACATTAGCGTACCAATAATAATTAAAACCAGTCAGATTATAGTCAGCACAATAAAAAAATTTAATTGTTGACCAGTGCTATAGAAAATAAAGCTTAATATTTTTTTCCCTTTTATACATTCATTTAAAAATATTATATTTCTTTTATGTGAGTCACTATTGCCTAACGAAACATAAATTTTGTACTCTAAATAAACTAAACTGGATTGTACTACTATTCTGGACAAAAGTTATAGTCATCACTGATTACATTATAAAGCTAAGTTTCAGTTAAGTTCTGGAAAGAATCAAATAATCGCACTGAATTTAAATGTGTGAAAGATATAGATTTATATAATCCGTTATAATATATCCCCTTTGCTTTCTAGTTTCTGAAATAACAGGTTTGAGGAGTATTTAGATAATTTAATATATTTTACCCCTTCAACGTCGAATGAATAAGAGACAGCATCCAAGAAATATTATTATGCAATATTTTTAAAAATTCAACTTTATTACAAATTGTCAGGAAATAAAATATTCCTTTTTTTTGTAACTTTCCTCACATCATATTTTATCATATTACTAAATTAAAGAAATTCATAGAAGAGAGACAATTATATTGATGGGGACATCTGCAATGAATGAATGAAGTAAGACCAATAAAAAATATGGCAAGCAAAAATCCAAATAAATAAAAACCGAGAAAGACCAACAAAGACATGGGATAAGATAATGGCTGGAATCATGACAGACAGAGGCTAAACCTGGAGAGAGTGATGGCTCGAGACAGAAAGAAGTGGAAGAAATTTGTCGAAAATTAGACATGCCCCACACCATTGACAGGTAGAAGGGGTTTGAATTATACACATATTGTAATGTTTGTCTGTCTGAGTCCTTAAATAAAAGTAACGGTAACTTAGACACACACTATATTAATAATAAGAACGAATAACAATTTAAAAACTAATTATTAACATATATGTATTTATATTTATGTAAATTCACTCGGCAATGATTTGGTACCGAATAGCATAAATCCCTCTCGACTTCTACTTATTGTAACGGGACAATCTTCTGGCATATTCGATGTTCGCCTTTCTTTTCATGCGTTACGTATTTACATTTTCTAGACGGTTCTCGACGTGTGAGATCATCGGTGGCTCATTACAATATATATTTCGAAATTAAAGAAAAATTAATTTAATATTCGATAAATATTTGTATATTGGTATTACAGTTATTAAACAAAACAATTCACAAAATTATTTTAAATTATTATAAATAAAATTACTAAAATACAAAATAAATTAGTACCTAAATACGGCTCCAAATAAATTATCAGAAAATGGAAAAGTTGTGTAGTATTCAAACAATTTTTTAAAAATTAAGAGCAATAGTGATTAATTATGTATTACAACATTCTGATATTCTTATAACTTCAAAACAAGAGTCATTCCTACTTAATGCTTTTTGTGTTTAACCTGGAGTACAGATGGAATGGAAGAAACGATATTATACGTTGTAACCAAATGCTTCTAATATTACTTGTTCGAATCAAATATTGTTTCCAAATTTGGTAGTAGATTACATGCAAATAAAATGTAGAGAGAAATTTAATTAAATACAAGAAATCAACATTTAATTACTGTAGAACCACTACATCTAAAAAATAAACTATTTGGGCGAATAAATGAAGGAATATTAAGTGCTCAAAATATTCCGCAGACAATTTGCAACCATCTATTGATAACTTAAGCCCGGATTATATGCAAAATGCATATTTGTTGTTAAAAGTATATCAACAAAATTAGGAATTTTCTGGGTTCATTTAGCGTTTTTTGAATCAAATAAGGTATTTGAAAAGAGCATATTTTGCGTAATTTACTACTTGATGTAATACTGCATATTTATGAATATTTTCTTCAAAAAATTCCAGTAGGCGGCAAGTTTAAAAATAACAATTCAAAAATAACTGGCAATGGGAAATACCAGATTTTCAAATGTTCTGGGAAAGCCAGTCAAGTGGATAAAACAACACTCTTGCGGCCTATATATGCCTAATTTGTTAATTGGTTGTTTGGACGCGGAATTTCTAGGAAATCATTTTTAATAAGTTGTAAGTACTTAAATAAAACCAATAACTCTACAATAACTAGTCTTATTAACAGTAGATAAGCAAATTTCTGCCTGCCCGACGTAATATCACATAATAAAATTATATTAATGTTGTCCGATGCTGTTCCTTATATATGTAAAGCTTCAGTTAATTTAAAGATATATTTTCGTAATTTAATTCATACTACTTGTCTAGCTCATGGCATTCGTAGAGTTGCCGAAGAAGCCTGAAATCAATTTCCTCTTTGAATGAACTAAGTTCTAATGTAAAAAAATCTTTTTAAAAGAGCCATCAGTTCTGGTTTCGACTGAATCTGTAAATTCAATATACAAATACCTTAACGCATTGTCAACTATTACAGGAGCTGGAGAAATAATTTTTAAAAAGCTAAACTCAATATGAGAAAAAATCGAAAAGTATCATCTACGTGTAATTTGAAAATACATTTTTAAAAATTCAAATAGTATACTTGCATACGACCTTTCAACGCGTGGTTGGAAGGTACAGTAAATCCCCCTGGACTATTGGTGTCCTCTATGCATAATTTGATATAATTCGAACCAGGATTATACATTGAAAATCTCAGATAACGATAAGTTGAACGAAATCGAAGCATTTCGAATTTTAGTCAAGAAATCATTATATTTCTTTTAAAAATCGTTGTATTATTTCTTTAAATATACAGGATATTTAAATAAAAACGTCGGATATTTTACTCACTTATAGTACCCATCTAAACAAACAAAAAGAAAAAAGAACAAAAACATAGGTCCACAAACTAAGTGTTTCGAAGATAGAGTTTTTATTCGCATAAGCAAATATTTTTTAGTATCAGACATGTCTGATTGTCCGAGTAGGTTTTCGTGGTTTTCCTTCTCGTTTAAGGCGAATGCCAACAGCTTTACATCTTAAAACGCTCCACGGGCGCATACATAATAATAACTCATGTCTTGCGTTTACCTGTTTTTGTTGTCTATCTATTTTAGAATACTAAGGCATGATTTATTATTATTCAATTGGTATGTATCTTTGAATAATTTTATTCATAGCAACTCAAATGTATGACATTAATATACTGTCATTTATATTTTATATTCCTTGATAAAGGCATCATTTGCCGAAACATGTAGGGTTGTTTTAAATATATATATTTTTAAGTAAAACCAGACCTTAAATCGCCAACAAATTGAATTTACCATAACATACAAAAGTCACGAAATAATTATCTTTATATATATATATATATATATATATATTGTTAAAAGGCTGAAGCCCCCCCGCCCCCAGGTTGGTAGATTGAATTTAAATGGAAAAGTAATGAATTAATTTGATAAGTAATTTAAAAATAATTAGAAAATTCACAAGTGTAGTTATAAATGTGACCTAAAGAGGGAGTTAAGTTTAAATATTACAGTTGTCTCTTGTATAATATTCAGAACATAAATAAATGTACATAAACAATTTATACTTAACTTTAATAGGCCTCTTCCAAGTGCAAAACTTATTGATAAATACTTTCTGTGTATCTTAATCTAAGTGCCGGCTAGCTGTGTTACTATTAGTGATATTACCCTTTGATGATAATATTAAATGTGCGAGTTCGGTACCCAATGAATAGATATATAGATAGATATATGTTTTAAAACAAGTTATTAAATATGTGATGCTTCTGAATGTATAATTTAATAAATAAAACAGGAGAGTGAAAGGCAAAAATAACTGGTTTAATAAGAAAATTCTATTCAAAAAGGTAAGTTTTTAACATGATAGTGAAATACATTAACCTATATATAGTCACGTGATCAGATATGTTCATGATTGTAAGGTTAACTGATTTAAAGAGATAATGTTTGTAAATTTGATCTAAGTAACTATAATTACGCAAGGGAACTGTATTTTTCCGATTAAAAGGTATACTAATTAAATATTAACATACATAATAAATATAAATATACATTCAGATTCGTTCAGATACGTTCAGATTTAAATAAAAATTGTGGATATAGGATGTTCGAAGGGTGTTTGGATTCCTATGCTCAGGATAAAGGCTCTGGTTGTGGAAATATACTGGTATTGTCTCTTGGCGTGGGTAGATATGTAGGTAGCGTCCCTCGGAAAATGGAATTTCGTTTTAAAACGTCCAGGAAGGTTTTAGGTTGTGGAAATTTCGTCGATCCTTGCCTGGTAGGTAGGAGATTCGTAGGATATATTTTGTGGTAAGATTATAATGATTTATTTACTACTTTCTCACTAAGTTTCAGGAACACACTTTTTTAAATATGTCGACGCGTGCAAAATTTTATTAATTCTCCAAGCTAACTCTCCGTTGTTTTTCTTCAATATCCAGGCGTCTTATTTGTAATACTTGTTTGTATTTATTTAATCTTGTTAATAAAATTTATATAAATGAAATAATTTACTATGACTAATCGTTTGGATATTTTACAAAAATTATAGTTTTAATTTTATAATAGACAAAACTGTTTTTGAAATGTTCAATATTTCGCTAGATACCTGTTTACAATTGGGATATTTCCCGCCGTATACAATTCAAACAAGGTACAGCTATATCCATAATATGTGTCAAAAATATACTCAATCAATTAAATTAAATATCTTCGGTAAAATAATAATGTAGATGAAAATGACTTAAGCAAATGACTACAATAAAATAAATAAGTAGGTGATTCAAATTTGAGCAATTAAAAACGCGGAATTAACTTTATTGATATGACATGTGAAAAATGCAGTTCCAACAGTATCTTATATTTTAAATTAACATTATAAGTTTGAAAATTATTCTGTATTTTTATTTTAGGGCCTCTTATGTACGTGGGTATGACCTACCACAAATATATATATATATATATATATATATATATATTTCGTCGAATGTTTTCGCGGTCGTTTGTTGAAGCGTTGTTCTTCGGGATACTTCGCCGGGTTTGGATGATTTCGTCCTGAGAAGGACAACTTTCTTCCTGACGTTTCGGTGACATCACTTTCACCTTTTTTTCTAGAGGATCTTCTCATTGCGATGGTAACTTCAAGCCCTATGCCCTATGTATGTTTGTTCGCATTCATACCAACCAATGGGTCTACGAAATACCGTGCTATGAATGCGAACAAACATACATAGGGCATACTAACCGTAAAACCAGCGTACGGAGGGAAGAACACAGAAATGCGGTAGCTAAAAAAGAAACAACATCATCCCTAGCTAAGCATGTGCTACATTCAGGACACACCATCGACTTTGACGGTACAAAAACTATAGCACGCAGTACGAGGTTAACGTACAGGATTATAAGAGAAGCTATAGAAATTGAAATGTATGAACAAACGTGACGACGGACAGCGTTTGCCTGACACATGGAAGCCGGCCTTGCTCAACAGGCAGATTACACATAAGCGACGTAATGATAACAACTTGCCACAGCCCAGTCATACTAACTCGGACCGAACGCAAACCGATCGACCAATAGTCGAAAGCGACAGAACAACCGACGGACCAATCACCAGGAGTCAGACATGCGTCCCCACTACGACGAGACCATATAATACGAGCAGCACAGAAAATCGACGCAATCTTGAAGTTACCATCGCAACGAGAAGATCCTCTAGTAAAAGGTGAAAGTGATGTCACCGAAACGTCAGGAAGAAAGTTGTCCTTTTCAGGACGAAATCATCCAAACGCGGCGAAATATCCCGAAGAACAACGCTTCATATATATATATACACTATTGTTAACAACTTAATATTAAATATTTCTTATACAATACACAGCAGTTTATAGCAACAGGTTTTAGTGACTTTAGCAAATTGAATAAGTCACTAATTCGTTATCGATACTTCTATATATACAGCCTTTTGAGCTATAGTTCATAAATTTCAGGATTCGTTTTTTACAATAAATAATTTAAATGTAAATGCTTACTCCACATACATTCTATATGAAATATTTATTCAATATAGTCACCAAATAATCGAAAATACAATACGTAAATGTAATAACAAATAAAATTTTACCGGTCTTGAATTCTATTCGCCATAGCTAATAAAACGCTGCCTGGCTGATCGATACGTTTTCAAATAATTCATACAAATACCCTGGCATCAAACCGACAAAAATAGTTTAGGCATTCGCGGCACTGAATACGGGCAGTAATCAGGACCCAACCATATAATGTTTTATCAACCTCGCCGCTCACACCTACGCTTTCCTGACATTTAAGCGACCGACCGAATCTCTCTTGTTTGGGATGTGTTCAGGTTAATACGGTCGTCATTCCATTGCATCGGTATAATTTAAGAAACTACGCTGCGTTTGCTACATTATTTTGAAAACAATAAATCAATTTTTCATTGCAAAGCTTATTATGTTAAATTTCCAAACGTATTTTAACAAAATAAATACTATTAAAGTGTAATTATTAATATATAATGCCTTTGCTATAAAAGTACCATGTTATACACGGTGTTGAAATGAATTCATGCTGTTGAAGTGCCGTTATACGGGGGTTACTTGTATATATCGTCGGTCTAAAGTCTAATATATTTGGTTGATAACTAAAGACGGGTACTTAGGTAGGCAAACAGCCGCGTCAGTGCGTTGGGCTTACTGAAATAAAAGTGCGCGTTATTTAGAAAAATGCCTTCAGTTCGAATTACACCTATATTCGTAAATACGTCTATAAACAACTGCACACTATGATAGCTGTACACGTATTCATGCACTACATACACATAGGACACGAAACGCTGATAAAGTGAGCCTCCCGAACCTATCGCTGGTCCACGCCTTGGTTAGCCGACCGAGAATGCCGGTCTTTATTAATAACTCCTGCAGCAATTTCATAGTGATTGAGTCAAAAGCTGGGACTTTTTCATGTTGACTCTTTCATTTTTCATAATCACATTTTTAACTTCGTTTATTGTTATTTATGTTATGGGTATATGCATTTGAAATGACGATTACATCAATTTCCTTATTTCATTGTCGGCAGTTTATTCAAAATCAAAGGGTTAAAATACATCTTTGAGATATGCGGCAAACATTTCTGTTCACTGTTACTCTTTGCACAATTTTTGCCATTTCTAATAAGTGAATTTGATTGTTGTGACCTTTTATTAACTTTTTGAGACCTTTCCATAAGGAGTAGTCAACAGTCTGTCTTGGATTTAATGATGTTAAGTAGTTATGCATACTTATATTTTCGATGTTAGAGGGTAATTATGAAAGCTCTTTTGAAACTTTGTTTATTTTTATTTTCTGGTGTTCTATTTTACTTTCAATTTTTTCAAGTTTTCACTTTATGTTGATTTTTTCTTTAATCAAAGGAGATAGTTCATTTTATTATTTGTAGTAAAGATTACATACCAAACTGCTGACCGAATACATATTTGTTGCCAAACCATTTACTGCTCCACCTATTTCGCTTTCTATCTTCATAACACTGAAGATATTTCGAATTGGTCGAATTCATATATTTTAACAATTCCCTATTTTTAGTGGTTGTTAGACGCGAGCCACCAGTCAGAAATTTGTTGCCAAGTGTTTTAAAAGAATTCTTCGTATTGTACTTTTTCTTGTTTATGCTTAGATGGACAGTAAGCAAATACCAATGCTTGGAAAGCCTATAAGTTGGATTCAACTAAGGAAAGTCTTCAGATACAAGGAAAGAGAACCTACAGCTGGGCTGCTCTTGCTCAAAACTTTTGAAAGTGGAAAAATTGTCAATAAATCAACAATCTTACATCTAGTGTTCAATATAGAGAAATATTAACATACTATCAATAAATATTCTAATTTAACCTTAAAACGCAAAAATCCCAAGTAACAAACATTCTAAGCGATATATTTCCTCAATATTTCTCTCAAAATCTAGAATTAGAAATTTTACGGGATTACTCTGATTGGATAATTGTAGTTACCTTAGCAAAATTTTTCATCGGTTCTAACTTAAACTTAAAGCAACATTCGCTGTCTCTCCCACTCCATACATTGACTAGAGCTTCATATGTACGTCGACAAGTCACGAAATCGAACACGATCTCCGTGCACACCATAGTATTAATATTAATGGACCGCTTAATTTAATGGAGCGTATAAGGGAAGTACGCTATGTACATTAACGATATCCATTCTATTGACTAAATAAATATAGATACTGTAGTGACATAAAATTTAAATGTTAAAAACATGACATATATATTTTATTTCTATATATTTTATAATTTGGCCTACGAAATATTAATATAATTATACAATATTATTTCATACATGTTGCTGTGTTATTTCCAAAGTAATAGCAATCAAGTATCTACAAATTAACTAAAGAAATGAGAAAATGTGTGTGCGCGAAGTATGTTTGGAACAGGTTGTACTCTGCGTGCACCTGCCAAACATGCAGGATAATAAGATTTGAAGTTCAAGTCCATATAAATATAATTTAAAAGCTTATAAAAATAGAGTACAGTAAGAATTTTAAATCCAATTACCAACTAGTGGGAAATAAAAACATTTGTGTACATCATCATTGTATCCAATGCTATATTAACAGGCCATTAGAATCTAAGGCCTATTTTCGAAACCACAACATGCCCAAACTTTACTGAGAGTACAAACCAAGAATTTAACATTTTGGTGAGAAGAGTGACCGTAGAAGAGGCAGGCATCTCCACAAAGACAGAAGATGGAAACAATAAGAAAATGAGTGTGGTGCTGAGGAATGACACTATCATCAGGGTGACATTATCCTCTGCTGTGAAACAGGTTTTGACGAAACTTAATTCAGAAAACTAATTAAAAGAGATTCTGTTAAATTAGAGCAGGAAAAGAAGAAAATTAAAATTAATTTAGGTTTAGAAATATTATTTTTAGTTCACAAATTAGTTTATTAAAGATCTAGGTTGGCTTCATATACAGGTTCCCCATATTAGACTACCCATTTTGATATGCGATTTAAATCTAGACGAAGTACGTGATTATTTTTTCTTTAGTAGGTCAAGTTCAGTAGGCTTTGGGATTGCATTTTATCGAGTAGGCGTCTCAAACCAATCGAATAATTACTAGACATAAATTCGCATCAGTGTCACAAACAAAGTGTACAATTTGTGTCAAATTTTATAAAATTTTTATTACATTAGAACTGGTTCAGAGAAGAAGTTCGGCGTGCATTTCGACGGCAGTTTGGTGATAATAATAAGGGTATTGGGTCAACGCGCAAAACAGTTATGGCATGGGTTCATCAATGGCGTGAAAATAGTTCTGTGTACAACATTAAAAAACCTAGACGTCGAAGAACGGTTTGTATGCTTGCAAATATTGAACGAGTTAGAGCTGATTTCACGAAAAGTCCTACCAAATTTGCTAATCGGCAATCACTTGCTCTACGAATATCCAAGGGAAATCTTTACAGAATCCTTCACAACGTTTTAAAATTTCATCCGTACAAATACCAAATGGCACAGCACCTTAACCATTGAGATAAAGAAGCGAGGTTAACATTTTGCCAAGAATTCTTAAATCGGTATCGAGAATCAATACACAATTGTTAATGACCAACGAAGCAAATTTTCATTTGGATAGGGTTGTTAATAAACAAAATTTTAGATATCGAGGAGCTGTAAATCCTTGCAAATTGTTTGCAAAGAAACTCCATAGTCCAAAAGTCGTTGCCTGGTGTGGTGTAGGATCATTTGGTATCATTGGTCATTATTTTTTTGAGAATGAAAATAACCATTCTGTAACAGTCAATTGGCGTTACATAAACATGTTACAAATGTTTCTCATCCCAGAATTGATTGACGGGGATTACTAAATGATGCTCTGTTATCCCAGCAAGATAAAGCCACAGCTGACACAGCCAGAAACTCCCTGAGCATTCTGCGAGAAGTTTTTAATGGCCATATAATTTCGCGATTTGGAAATTTACCTTGGTCACCTAAGTCCCCGTATTTGAAGACAACAAGAAGAACTAAAAGACTGCATTCGAGAATAAACCAGACGGATAAATGAAGATTTGCTTCACCGGGTGACGCACAATTTTGCATTCAAAAATGAAAATTGTATTCAAAGGAGGACATTTAGAAGACATGATTTTTAAATAATGAAGAAAAGTTTGAGTTAATTATAGATTCAAGAGAATTACTTGTACATTAACGTATTAAAAGATTTTTTACTCTACTTAGAAGGATTTTATTCGAAATATAAAATGGGTAGTCTAATATGGGGGACCCTATATAAGGCATTTATTTGATGATCATCAGTAAATGAACGTAATGTGTTAAGTGTAAATAATAGTTTGCATTATTTATAGCAATAGACGAAAAGGGCGACCAACGCAAGCTGTCGAAAAGGACTTACGGGAAAAGAATATACAGGACTGGAGGATGAAGACCAACAGTCGAGAGGAATGGAGAGAAATTTCTAAGCTATGGCCTAATAGGATGTTAACGCTTTATACATACACACATATATATATATATATATATATATATATATATATATATATATATATATAGATAATTATTTCTTGACCTTTGTATGTTAAGTAGATTAAATTAGTCGGCGAATTAAAGTCTGGTTTACTTTGATATGTATATATTTAAAGCAATCTTACATGTTTCGGCACATAGTGTCTCTTTCAAAGAAATTAAAAAAAATATATATATATATATATATATATATATATATATATGTCATATATATTTTTAATTTCTTTGAAAAAGACACTACGTGTCGAAACAAGTAAGATTGCTTTAACTATGTACATATCAAAGTAAACCAAGTCGCCGACTAATTTAATCTACCTTTATATATATATATATATATATATATATATATATATATATATATATATATATATATATATTATTTATAGCAATTTCCTACAAATTAATGTGTTAGAGGAGATGGTGCGTAGGGTGGATGACAGATTGCTGAGAATCTGTACATTTTATGATGAAAGGAAGCCATATGCAATGAAACAGGGTCCGAAATATATTAAAGTTGTTGTTGATACTTTCGCGATAAGTAAAGAAACAGAAGAAAAGAATAAAATTAAAAGAATCACACTGCGTAATGGCAGGTGGAGGAGAAATATTGTGTATGTGTTATTTTTTGATATAGTCATTCGTCCGTGACCAGTACCTTAAAATGTAATTAAAACGGTAAAATGCCGATAATTTTGAGAATTAACAAAACCGTTTAATGTAAAAGACGCTTCATCAGTGAAAAGTATTTTCTTCTTCATAAAATAATTGTTGGTGATTAGAAAACTTGCAAGATTTGTATTTATACTGTTTGAGAATTTTAAATACAGACGTCTTTGAAATATTAAATTGTTGTGCTATTCTACTTAATGGTATTATGGGGCATTCATTCCTCTGTAACATAACACATTTAATTTTAGGTCTTCTGAAAGAATGTGCGGGGTTTTAATTTTCTTTCTGTATTCCAGCCATCAGAATAAAATTTCCTAGTAATCGCCTGAATTGTTCCGATAGATGGTATGAACCTGTCTAGATATTTAATATAAAACAGATTCCGCACTTTCCTTAAACTGTGTCCAGCTTTATACCAGTTTAAAATTTCTATTTTTTCATCTTTTATGTACATTTTTTAAATTAGTTTACTACAAACAAATGTTAAATTCTAAAATATTTAAAATGTCATTTCTTTTATGCACATTACTGACATTGATTATGACATTTGTCGAAACACATCGAGCGATGTTGGTTGCATAATATTCCCATGCATTGAGGCGTTTCTTTTGAAACTGAACATAGGCTATGTATAGAGATGAAAAAAAACTCACGTCTTATATATACATATATACACACATGACGTTTCGTCGAGATCGCACTCATCATTTTCTATGGTCTGTGGTTTAACGAGTTTAAGGTCGTCAGCAGACGACCCCAAACTCCAGCTAGTGCAGTAACATATTTATTGACACATAAAAATATATTTACACAAGAGCGTTGTGCGAACCGTTTTCGAAAAATGTTTTGAAAAATTTGTTAATACTTTTGCAACAAATAAAGACAATCAAAGTAGATATAACTCTCAGGATATTTAAACAAAACATATCACGATTTGAACATAATTATGATGGAGAGATAATTTATTATTGTAAATACATATACAAATATTAGTTTAATAAATCACTAGTCAATATAATATAATATAAGTAGCATATATAATATAAAACATAAAATACTGTGAAAACAAGATATACAAACAATACTTTAAAATTCAAAGATTAAAAAGTTATCTAAAGTTTAGAACACTTGCTGCACAAGTTCTTTTTCGCGAACCGAAATTAACTTGTGTTGATAGTATCCTCATACTCTTTGGAATTTATTGTAAACTTTGACATTACAGTAATCCACATAATTATGAGTATTTGTCAAAGGGTGGTACGATCTGTTTAAATCGTCACTGTAACATGTTTCGTATTAACATGCAACTTATTTAAGTGTACATATTCGACTGGTAAGGTATACTGGGTTTAAACGAAATATGCCTGGAGATTGAGAGATCGCGGTACATTGCATCCAACTTATGAAGGCCGTGGCCGATCTTCGGCAACGTATTTTTCAACCTGCTGGACCATATCCGTGAAGACCGAGCCATGTTAAAGCGTGTACATACTTGTATTTACGCAAATGAGAGCCACATTTAATATCTCCTTTAAGCATTCCACCTGTTTCACAAAAATTTGGCATTAAAAAGAGAGGCAAATAGAACACTTAAAAAAAGTTAACATTCAATTAAAATTACAAGTCTAATTTATTATTTCTCAAGAATTTTATATTAAGACAACTAAATTAAAAATGCCATACCACCACAAAACTCATATACCGTTTAAAATTTTTAGGGAAACTGGATATTGTATTTTTTCAGTATATTACAAAGGTCAGGCCATAGCCCTACTTATAAATAACAAAACAACAGCTGATGCGTTTTATTTATTTATTATATTTATTTATGATTAAAACTTTCACACAGAGACGTACCTGTTATTAACCGAAATGTCAAGGGCATTTTTTGTTGAACTTGAACAAATAAATGCCTATTTGTTTGTTGGATCGACAACATATAAACATATAACATCTATTCATTTAAATTCAATCTGAATACCGTATTTGAAAAGTTTGTGTTCCTAAATTTCGGCAAAAATTAAAGTTCCGATAGAATCAATTTTTTTGTAGTTTTAAATTACTGTCTTATGTATCTATTATATATTAGCGCACGACGGAATATTTCATTTACACCCTGTATATTCTGTACCAAGTATTCACACTTTTTAAAACTACATTCTACAAGATACATCTTAATTTAACCCTACTAGAACCCTGAACGCCATCTTCTGCAACAAGAAAATTCCGTTAGCTTAACCACTCTCCAAGAATTTGGGCCCGTGAAAATTCGCAAAGAGTGATAATCTTACGGCTTGACACTCTCTTTATGTATCGGATACTATCAATCGCAGCTGGACAGCCTAGTTATATGATCTCTCCGGCTTCATTTATTGTCAATAATCAATTTAAGAAACACAGTAGCTTTTGTTTCTGCTGATCTATTTGTAGTAATTTCAAGGTCCTGTGCCTTTTTTTATAATTAATTGTGAGTTTATTGGCACTAAACCACTTTTGATATTCTCATTTAGTTTTGTTTGGAGGTCTAATGATGAAACTGCTCTTGTCACTATGGTGATATCATTTGCGTATAGCCAAACTTTACTAGCCTTCCGTACTTCAAATTGATTATGTAGATTATAACCAGTAGTGGGTCCAGTATCGAGCCTTACACTACTCCTTGTTCTACTGTCGCAAAATTGGATATTCTTTCCTGAAATTTTACATATCGTTGCCTGTTAGTTAACAGGAATTAAGCAGTACTACGGTGAAGCGAATATATTATAACGTATTATATAAAAGTAAAATACAGACTATTTCTTCTACTCAAAGTTAAGTTACAAATAGAACTTTGTTTTCAAAGTTCTAGTAATGTTAGAAATAGAAGAATATAACTTACCTGCATGCATTTTCCAGTCAATACGAAACTAATAAATACAATATTTAATTTATTCATCGCACTTATACCGTATGGAACTGGGGTGAGAGAAAGGCGGGTAGGTAAACGATAACCCATCAGTGTACTAGATAAGAGAGAAGGGCCGATTATAGCACCAGGCGCCATACATACGACAGAAATACGAGTACATACACAATACATATGTGTATACCACACCTAATCCTGACGTATCATTTCTTATCCAATCATACGTATGTGTATACCACATCTCCTCCTGACGTATCATTGCTTATCCAGTCATACGTATGTGTATACCACACCTACTCCTGACGTATCATTGCTTATCCAATCATACATATGTGTATACCACACCTACATCTGACCTATCCTTATACTGCCCTATGCTTATCTAATCGAATGCTACACTATACATTCAATAAACATATCGGAGAAGTAAAACGACGGGGACGCGT
Organism: Melolontha melolontha; assembly: GCA_935421215.2. Taxonomy (NCBI): domain Eukaryota; kingdom Metazoa; phylum Arthropoda; class Insecta; order Coleoptera; family Scarabaeidae; genus Melolontha; species Melolontha melolontha. Next base: position 127,541,396 of record OW285236.1, read on the forward strand.
CTTGCGCAACAGTGTTGTTTTCTTACCTCGTTTACACACGGTATAGTAACGATCAACAAGAATTCAATCTATTGATCCTTACTTGTAATAAAAGTATTTGCCTCATTTTCCGGCGAATTGTGTTTTGCACGATCGCCGGAAAATGAGACAGTCATCCCAAAACGGTTGAATGAAGATCATGAGGCACTGAATTTAGAGAATAATGGAACCTGATGAGGATAATTATTTTGAATATATTTAAAATATAGTCGTGCTCATAATCCTATAAATTCGACTTATCCATTAACCAGAACTACTTTTAATGTTAAAAAATCATTACGTTATTAACTTCGTTTTACCATAAGGGTGCAATCATAGACTTTTTGTCCTTGTCTCGTATAAACTAGTGCAATCAAATGAGGACTTCAAACTATATCGATACGGCACATATACACAGTAGTGTTCATATTTTTTTTGCATATGCAAAGTTGTTGATAGCTAGATTTACAACTTCGGTTGTCAACCTCACTTAGCTAATTGCGCACAGTATGCGCTCATACCCCACACCACTTCCATCGAACCGAATCCACCATCAATAGCAGACCATTATCAACTTTATACGTATACATAGCACACAGAATACGCTGCAACCACAGGCAGATGTCCCGCATATCTGGCATTACCGGATGTAATTAAGTACCCGACCCACGAGCTACTTATTGAACTACTGTGAACCCAATCCAATTTTTTTGTATACTGTTATCGCGTTTTTAACACTAGCACTGCATTCGAATAACTAATAATCGGCATATTTTTTTCATTTCAACTTCGTATTTAATTACTTTTAATTGTTAATTCACGATACAAATATCTCGATTTTCAAAAACAAAAAATTATAGATGTAGCCTAAAGAACAAGTTGTATCGATATGGGCTTTAAAGTTATTTTTTTTGTTATACAGACGCTAATTCAGTGATCACAAATTTATTAATTTCATCGTAAAGGAAGAATTACATAATTTATAGTTTATTATGACGTGCTAATTGAAAAAGCCTAATTAGTAAGTTCAATAAGTTCAATCTTCTTAATGTAACTTTATAATCAGAATAATTGAAGTATAAAGGTTCTCACCATAAACATTCCTAAATATGGCATGGAATGAATAGTACCTATAAATAACTTTCAATAAGTTTACCATAACCTTATGATTTGATTACCTGCATCATTTTCGGGTACTAACTAAGAAGAATTCTTTACATCTGCAAATTTATTTATTACCTACTTTATAATTTAGACCACTTGTTTTATTACCTAGGGTTATTAATAATCGGCATCTTTTTCTAAATTTATTTATTACTTTATGCATCGGGCCGCTTGGTTTATTACTTTGGGTTGTAGTGAACAAAGTATTTGGTCTGATCACCCATTGTTGACTAGATATGTATAATAAGGTTTTATTAATTTAACAAGGGACGATCCGGAACAACATAGTTAGATTAATAACACCAGTACTTAATTAGTAATGGTTTTTTATTATTTATTAGCGTTAAGATTAGATTTTTAATACACGATCGTAAACCTTGAGTGTTGTTGTTCGTAAGCGCAATTTCCACGAAGTAATAACACAAAAATTCCCCATTATGACGTCAAGCAATACACTCTACAACCAATCCGCATATGTTAATAATATGTAATACTGTAAGGGTAGTGGTATATTTTTACCTACTTTAAAAACAGTTCATAAAAGTACAGTACGAACTCAACAACAGTACAAGACACACTATCTTAAGACAACAGTCTCACACTAACATTATAACAAGCAACACAGTCTCATCGCGACAGTCTTCTTTGTAACATCACAACAATCATACTTTAACAACAGACACCAGTCTTGACAGCACCCTTATGTTAGTATAAGTCATTGTAGATCCAAAATAAATGTATATAGTGTAAATAAATATGTTTAGATGGAAGTACATTTATTCATTTAACAAACAGTCACCGAAGATTTAAATAGTAAGGTGTATACAGCCTTACAACTTGTGCACGGTGAAGCAATATCGGGGTCGTGGTTCTAGTAACTGGGGTTGAAGCATCACCGCCAGAAACCGAATAGAACCATAACATTGGTACATCAAGCCTGCATCATTTTGGCCCTTCGAAACCAGATAAACAATAAAATCTCAAGTCTTCAGTGTATAATAAGTTTGCTTCCATGGTTCTCAAAGATTTTCTGTTAAAGAAAACTTACCATGCGTTTAGGGTTACTGTCTTTCATGAACACCCATTTTAATGTAATTCTCTTGTGGATACAGTATTTTTTCTAATATTGCGACATATCCTAATTAATTTAAAATGGCCTTTGATCCAATATATGAAACTTGTACCAATATAAAAAAGATTCCTAAACCACCATGTTAGAGCCGCTTGTAATGTTTGTTGTGGGTTGAAAGCTCTATTTATCGACCGTCTAATATACACACTCCATCACTACAGAAGGTGTAGTGTCAGTATTCTTTAGGCCAGTTCTGGTACATTCTAGCGAACTTAAGACGTTAGCGGATATGTCGTTTATTTAATAACGGAATCTGCCGTGAACTTCTTGCTATTAAATTACAATCATGTAATGTCTTTTCTTTTCTTAATTTAGTCAGGGTAATCGTTAATTGTATAACGTGTTATAATTTTGTTTTACGGGTTGTAGGTATCTTCTTTCAATCGAATTCTTCCGTCTTATCTTACCACTGTACTGCATTTGTCTATACTATCTAACGTTAAAGGAATTACGAACGAAAGCGGATTCATTCGATACAAGTGTATAGACTTATACGACTTGTTCGATATAAGATGTTACCGAAGCATGGTTATCTTTCGATGTGTGCAGTTCGGAAACGTGATGCTGGCGTCCTACTAGCTTGTAAATCAATCTATACCATTGAACCGCTTGATATTTCTTCAGTGTTGTAGATTATCTTTAAACTCACTCAAAGTATATGTATGTACTTGTAATTTATATTCCTTCTGATACACTTACAGTTGATTGCAAATTTAAATAAGTTTATTCAATTGAAATACAGTCTAACTCTTATATTAGACACTGGCTGTGCCCCTAAATTCAATAAGATTACAGTAAATGATAATAACTACTGCATTAACAACTTTATAGACTATCTTAATTTAAGACAAATTAATACAATCCCAAATAGTAACAACCGCTTATTAGATTTGATTATGACCAACTTAAATAATACTAGTGTAACAAAAAGTGAAATACTGTTTGTTAGTGAGGATGTACATAACCTCTCACTTTAACTACAACTTCGTACAGGGCCGTGCCTAGCGGTTCGCCCGCCTGCGTGCGCTCCCGAAATACGAAACATCTATAACGGTATAGATTTTATTATATTAAAATAATAAAAAAAAGTGCTATTCTTCTGATTTAGATACTAAAAACACTGTTTGTTTTTATATTTGTATACTTAATAATAATAATTTAGCTTAATCACTAAACATTCAAAAACTATATAATAAAATATAAGAATTTATAAATTAAACGGTTTTAAAATGTTAAATTATAATAATTCTTCAATATGTATATGTATTTATGTATATAATTAGCATTTCGTATAAAATATGGACGAATGATGAAGAAATTTTAAAATTTACAACTTTTAATATTTTTTACTTGTAGCATTTTCACAGCACTAGTACACAGTGACTCTGCTTATATCTCCAATTAATGTTACGTGTTAGATAAACTCAATTGTTAGAAGTTTAGTTATTTTTAAGTGACCGAATTTTCGTGCTTCTTCCAGGTCTTATCATATTATATACGTACCTTACGTATTCTCAAGATACAAAAAGATAATCATATTTACTAGCCATGAGCAGAACCTTAAACTAAACAAGGATGTACTGAAAATTCTTAGCGTACTATAGAAGCAACCAAAATTTGAAAGCCAAACTATTTTATTATTCAATATACTCTCCTCTTAATTAGATATATTTATTACAACGCACCCGTAACGCCTTTAAACCTTTAAAATAGAAATTTTTATCTTGCTCTGCAACCAGGCCTTAATTCACGATCTTTTAAACCTTTTTTCAGTTCAGGAAAGACATGATAGTCTGACGAAGACAGATCTGGTGTTCGCGGGCGGGTGTTCGAGTAATTCAAACCTTAATTCACGAATTATTTGCAAGGCAACATTAGATTTGTGTGCAGGGGTATTTTTCTGAAAAAACAAAACACCTTTGGATAACTTTTCGCATCTTCTCACCACAATTTTTTCTCGTTGAGTGGTCAGTAACGTCGAATAATAATTCCCAGTTATTTTTCTACCCTTATCCAGAAAGTCAATAATGTTTACTCCATGACAATCCCAAAAAACTGAAGCAAGAACTTTTCCTGCAGATTTTCAAGCGCACATCTTTTTAGGGCTTGGAGAACCAGAGTGTCTCCATTCCATCGATTGTTGCTTTGTTTTTTGTTTATAGGTCGTAGAGATGTACCCAAGTAACAATACGGCTTAAAAAGTCTGCATCACTTTCAAACCGAGCACAAATTGAAAGCGATGCTTCTACCCTTGCACGCTTCTGGTAAACATTCAGACATTTGGGGATCCATTTTGCTGAAATTTTTCTCATGTCCAAATCGACGTGAACTATATGAAATATGCAGTGCCTCAGATATTCGTTTTAGCCCAATTCGACGGTCTGACAAAATTATGTCATGAACTGCATCAACATTTTCGGGGACAGATACAGAAACTGGCCTTCCCGATCGGTGTTCATCCTCAATGGAAAATTTACCCTTTTTGAAGTTTGCAATCCAATTGTTCACGGTCGGCTTGACTTTTTGACGTGATACTTTACACTGACAATTCTAATATGTTATTTTTCGTTGCTATGGTATCGCAATATTTTTTTTATCCACGGAACCGGTCTAGGCTAACTAGATATCCGTACCCCCCGTAACTATCACAAATAATCAAAATTTACCTTTTTGTGCTTTTACAGCTACAAAATTTCTTACTGATTCTGCTATATCGAATATTTTCACTTATTTTTCTTTCTATCGATATCAAAGCAAGATCTGATAATCTCTCTTGGACATTGTTGACCGTAAATAATTTTTAATTTATTTTCAACTTGGAAAAGAATCTTTCTTCTGAGACAACTGACATAGGTAATGTTAATAAAATTCTTAATGCAATCACAGTATTTTGGAAAAAGATTTAAAATAGTATTTTCACATAAGTATACTAATAAAGAAATTGGATCTATTGCTTCTTTTTTATGTATTGTTAATGAAAACAGTTCATCAGAAATTTGTAGTGGATCTATATCTGATTTGTTTCGACAAGTGTCATGCAGTCTAATATATAAGTTGTTGGAATAAATTCTTATTGTGCTGTCTTCCATTTTCCAGAAGTCATAAATAAACAAATGTATTTCCATGAAGTTCAAAGTGTTCTTTAATTGAATTAATGGTTTGGTCAAGGAACATATAACAAAAATTCATTTAAAAATTGTGTTTAGAATCAGCTATAGGTTAATCCGCACTCTCGTAATAGAACTGTATTTAATTTAATTTAATTACCGAAACTGCAGGAAATTCGAGCGTAATATCTAAGTTAGTTTGCGAGAGATCTGTAGTAATAACCATATATTCTTCAAAACCGTTATCATTACGATTACTTTTAAAAACAACTTGCAAATTCTTTAAATAGTCAATGCAAAGTTTAATATTTAAACTTCGATTTTTCAGTACTTTACTGACCGAATTAACTTCAAATCATGCCAAATTATGGCTGAACATATGAATTTATATGTATATAATTTTGTAGCCAATGACTGTGCAGCTGCTCTAATGGAAATATCTCTAGTATTATCTTCCATCAAAGCAACTAAGCTATTGTAAACTTCTCCTAGTTGAAGTCTTAGTGGTCAAGTGTATAAACTATTGGCAAGGTGCTTGAATCGTTGGTGGCTGATAGAATACTTGCATCTTATTCTGAAGTAATTGTCCCGGCACAACATGGATTCGCTCGCGGCCGTAGTATTGAGACAAACTTACTAACATATTGTAACTACATTTTGGAAAACATCCAAGAGGGTTATCAGGTAATTACTTACAACTATATACACTGACTTTAAAAAAAAACATTCGATCGGGTAAACCATTCCTTACTTCTACTGAAACTAGAAAAATACGGCATAATTGGGAATGTTCTGGTATGGTTACGATCATACTTAACCGATCGTGTCTAGTGTTATCGTCGGTGACACCAGGTCACGAGATGTCCTTACTACATCCGGTGAGTCTCAGGGGAGTCATTTGGGTGCTATTTTATTTTTGCTATTTATAAACAATATAAGGTTTTGTCTTCATTCCTGTCGTTTTCTTTTATTTGGCGATTGTATGAAACTTTACTTACGCATTTTCTCTCCTAATGACTGTGTTACACTCCAATCGGATCTAGATGCCTTCCAGTCGTGGTCTAATAGAAACCTCATGCCCCTTAACACCAAAAAATGTAACGTCATATCATTTACTAGAAAAAAGAATGGGCCTTTGGTAGCACAATACTTCTTGAATAATGCTCCTCTTGAGAGATTGCAGTCGGTTCGGGATTTGGGAATTACTCTGGACTGCGAACTGAGGTACCACCTACACATATTCGATATCTTATCTAGAACTAATAAGATCTGTGGTTTTATCAAGCGCCAGACACGGGATTTTAGAAATGTTATGGCTATTATAAAATTGTACTATTCACTGGTGCGGCCAATCTTGGAATATTGTTACATTGTATGGAACCCATATACCGTGGACGCATTGAGAGAGTTCAACGCAACATGATCAATTACGTATTCTATAAGCTAAACATTGATAAAAATCCCTCTAATTACTCACAACAACTGCACCTATTGGGCTTTGAATCGCTAGAATCAAGACGAAAGAAGGCACATCTCAAATTTGGATTCCGGTTGTTCAACGGTTACATAGGATGCTCGGAGTATGCTATCCCTATTCGATGTAAGAGTACCAGCGGCGGGTACAAGAAATAAAAATGTTATTTCAGTGCACTACCATCGGACGACATATGGACTCAGAAATCCAATAGATTCGATTATGAAGAAACTGAATGGCTTGCCCTTTGATTTAGATGTGATTCATTGCACAAAAACTGTTTGTTTTAAGTAAGAAATAAATGGTATGGACTTCGATGTAAGTTAAAGTTTCTTTTATTTTGTAAATCTTAGTTATATGTGGCTATTTATATACTTATACAAGGTGTCCCGTATCGTTATGTTCAAATTTTAGGAGTGTAAAGTAGACTTTATTTCAAGTAACAAAAACATAAAACTTGTATATTCATTTTTATTTGTTTCAAAGTTACAGATCTATGAATGTGATTGTAAGATCATGAAAAACAATGTAATCCAAAGTGAATAAAAACTGATTTTATTTAAAAAAGTTCAATTAATAATATTTTCGAAATGTCCACCTCCTTGTTGAATGCAGGCTTGTGCTCGTAAGCCAACAGAAGAAGTACTTGTCCGAATTTCATACTTGTTTTGTCGGATTTGCTCGGCAGCTAGGTGAATACGATCCAACAACTCTTCTCTTGTGTTCGAAACTTGCGCGTACACTAAATTTTTCATGTACCCCCATAAATAAAAGTCAAGGGGATTAAGATCGACCAATCCATCTTGGATAATTGACGTTAACCCAATTTCGGACAGCAATTCCGAAATGTGGTGGTGCCCCATCCATGTGAAACCACATGTCTCGTCGAACATTCAGTGGGACATCCTCTAAAAAAAACGTGTCAGTTCGGTAATAATAAATTGAAGATAATTGTTCGCATTTAACCTCTCAGGAAAAACGACAGGACCAATCGACAAGGCATCGATTAGGGCCGCCCAAACGTTAATAGAAAATTCATGTTGAAATTTAGATGGGCGTATAGCTTTGGGATTTTCTGATGCCCACTTGTGCAGGTTTCTCAGATTTGTAACATCACTTCTCGTGAACGTAGATTCATCTGTCCAGATGACTGTTCTGCAGAAATTAAAATGAAGCCGTGACTGTCTTAATATCCTGGTAGAATAAACTAGACGAGCATAGTGGTTTGCCTCAAGCAAACCGTGTCCCCTGCGATAGTGAAATGGATATAAGCCCTCGCGTTTTCAAATTCGCCAAACTGTCGTTCGCGACATTCCTAGTTGTCTAGCGATTCGACGTACACTGAGAGTTGGATCCCTTGTAACAATTGCTACTGCTTCTTCCTCTAAGTCTGCTGGCAAATTTACTCCTTAGTCGAAAAGATAATCACGCAGTCCGCATTCCCGAAATTGTCTGTGTACTTCCAGAAACGTTCTGTAATGAGGAATGCGCCTATCGGGAAACCGATGTTGGTATTCAATAACTGCTTGACGTAGCCATACACAAAATGCATGTCCGCATACTCTTGAGAAGAAAATCGGTAAGGCATTTTGAATAAAGAAAATGTGTCCACTCACTAATAAGCTGTTGTGTGAACTGAAACGTATTGTAATCCTTTATTAAAAAATGCAACGTTAACAGTCATCTGAACATTTGTTTATTGTATGATATTCATGGTTCAGCACTTACGAAATAAGTAAGAACCTTCTTTATCATAAATCAATTTGCAGTACTCTTTTTTGTAGATCTCCAAGAAATTACTGTATGCACTACCACACGTGTTTATTTATTTTAGGATAACATTTTATTATGCGACGTTAACAATCACAGGCCTCTTATTGAATCGTATAACTTTTTTAAATAAAATCAGTTTGTATTGACTTTAGGATTACATTTTTTTTCATGATCTGACAATCACATTTATAGATCTGTAACTTTGAAACAAATAAAAATGGATATACAAGTTTTGCGTTTTTGTTACTTGAAATGAAGTCTACTTTACACTCCTAAAATTTGAACATAACGATACGAGACACTTGTATATTGTAGAAATGGTTTGGGATTGAATGTCCTGTAATGTCTGATGCTTAAATAAATAAATAAATAAATATGCATTATTATAGATTGCACAGGTTTTTCTATATAGATACTATAATTTTTGTTTGTATGTTTGTCACGCACTCTCCTATAGGTAGGCACGGGCCTGACTTGTAGTTTGCATGGTAAATGTAATCCTTTGCTCCAAATACTGTTATTCAACATTGCAATTTTAAAGAAGCCAACTTAATTGATTAGCTGACGTTAACGGAACCTGTACTGCTTTCTACAATAAAATTTTCAAACACCTGGATACATTTCTACTCTACCAAACAAACCACGTTAATATTTCTTATCCGGTATGGTTCTTCAGAGAGCATATTTATAATATTAAACTAAACATAAATACCGCCGTAGATTCAAAAAGACCAATAGCATTGATGATAATAATAGGTATATGTGGAAATGCGAAAAATTCTTCTAAATTGTATAGTAGCTCATGAACAAAATAAAATTAAATGTAATGTCAAGTAATTTCGGGCATTCATAAAGAGAAAAAAGGAGGTATTTCTAATGTTATGAACAGTACACCGATCTAATTACTACTCCCTCAGATATCATGAACGCTTTTCAGAGTTACTTTCAGTCTACATACATTCACCAAGTTCCAACCATCAACCGTCTATAAACTGTTTGCTATAGTAGTGCTATACCTGATATGCCCGTACTTGAAGTATCCGATTTATGTAAGCCCTAAACACTTTTAAAATTAAACTTGCCTAGCTTTCTGACTAAAAAAGACTGTGCTATCGTTTTTGTCAAATCACTCACAATTTTGTTTAATCTCTGGCTCTAAACATGTACTTTTTCGGAATGTTGGAAAATTTCTAAAATCATTCCCATACACAAAAAAGAAAACAAAGCAATAATCTAATTAATAATTATCATCCTAAATAACTTCGCCAAGTTATTTCTAAAAATGCCTTTATTATTATTATACATTGCCTTAATTTCGACAAGTCATAAATATGTTTCCACAATTTTTCAATGATGAAAACGACCGTTCCACATCGAGTAATGTTATATTTGCAAATTTAAGGTAATCCTTGTGACAACTTAATGGATCTTTCGACGCACCTTCATAAATTTGTCTTAGTATGAGAAAAACTGAATCCTAGTCAATAACACTTTCAAAATATTAAGTATTACACACATTTTTTCCCCTTCCGCCGCACATAGGTGTGAGTGAACATCACCCACAAATTGGACAGAATCCACAAAGGACATCGAATCATTTTGTAATTTTTCAATTCCCTCCGCTAGTCCATAGTAGTTTTTGCGAATAGTTTCTAAATCACTTTTTACCTGACTATCTGGCTTTTCTTGATAGCTTCAGCGTGTCTCAGATCGAATTGTAAAATTACCTTCTTTTGTTCGCAGTAGTAAAACGCAGCCTTTAACCATGTTCCTCAACGCGTAGTAATCGGCTGTGGTGGTTCAGGCACTTTGGGACACAGTTCGTGAAATTTTATTGTACGTTTTGGGGACTTTATAAACACTGCCTTCGTATGAGCTATTAAAGCATTTACTCGCGGATAACATTTAGGTATCAATGGCGTCACACGGTTTAAACATGTATTTTACATGTTACATATAACAGATTGCCACTCTCTTCTTTAAGAGATAGGCATAACGAAAGCATGTTAGCGGCACCGTCACTCACAAACATTAAAAGTTGGTTTGTTGAAACTTGAATTTTGTTGAATGCGCCCAACACCACTTTTAAAATTTCATCGCTAGTACATTTTGCAACTCTTTTGAAAGCAAGTAAGATAGAGAATGACGGTTCAAATTCTTCCATTGTACATACCATCACATTAACCACATAATTTTTTTTGCCGATTGGTTGTTTCGTCCACACATAACCACAATTTTTTATCTTTCAATGTCTTCTTTCAACATAGTCACGAGCAGATGGCATAACATTTCTTATCGATGTCCGACTTGGTAATGTATAATCCGAATACTTGCTCCAGAAGGAGACAAATGCTTTTTGGTCTAGTAAAGTGAACGGTAGATTACATATAATAACACAAACACCTATATCAAATGTTAATTGTTCGCTATATCGTTTGCCACGGATAGCAGAATAGTGTTTTATACTTTTTAGGTGGCATTCACACTTCTACCTGCTGGTACATGTCAAATAGTCGTCGCACCTTACACATTTAATTCTATCGCCTTCGTATTCTAAATCTGACATACTCGCTATTATGTTTTCTAGTTCTGCGACATTTTCTAACTATGTGTGTACTGACATACACTCACAACGACCAGTGGAATAATACTGAATGGGTGTGTTTTGATACGGATGCTTGAGTTTTCGTGCCGCACGTTTCTCCCCTCGAGTCTAGTTATCATTCAGATGAATACGGGAAATGAGTGAATAATTCAACATTTTTACTGACTAAGGAATCAACAGTTTGACATGCTTAATGATAGCTGGCGTTGTTATGATGAAGAATAAATCGCCGATTTTGATTATTTCTTATTATTTTGTCCATGACTTGTGGCAAACAAATTGCGGTATACCAATCAGTTCACGATTCTTCGTTTCTCTAAAATTATGGTTGCCACATGTCCAGTAAAACTCGAAAAAAAACAAGCGGTCATGTCTTACATTTGACCTGCTTTCAGAGACTCAAACCGTGAATTGTTGTTTATTTTCAGAATCATGCCAATAAATCTAAGTTAGTATCAGTAACGATGTTATAGACTAAGCTTGGACGACCTTAATCGGATTTTCTTAGTATTTTTTTGCACCATTTGACACACATTTGACTTTGGACGTGTCTCTCGAGTGGAAAACTTCCGTACGTTCAAATGTTCATGCAAAATCGTGAGTATTAGTTTTATCTCTAATGCTCAAGAATTATTTAATCTTATGTGGAATGCTAATTTCATTCAATCATTTCACACCATCAACATTAGTGGCAACAATAGACACCGACGAAGACGTCTGTGAAAGTGATGCGTTCACGCTAAAATTCGGTAAACCAAGTGTTAAGCTTTTGGATGATGCTTCATTCTCAAAGCCAACTAAAGTCAATCAATGTATTGCTTCGGCGTTATACCATATTTGAAACCTTACAAAATCATAGCTCGAAAATTTTTCAACGAAAATTACATTTTTACACAAAACTACTTTTAAATGCTGTGTAAATAAAACTAGCTCACTTAAGTACAAATTATCAACTTAATTATTTATTAGTAATGTCAAATTTTAACGAATATGAATTGAAAAACGAAGGCACCACTTAAACTACTAGAAAATTCTGGAAATTATTCATGCAGAACTGCTATGCCTAAAATTCCAATAATTTTTGAAAATTACTTGTTAGTCGTTCAGTTTTGTACATGTTTTATAATTTTATGCAATTTTAACAGTTTTAATATGTAAATATTTTCATAAAATAGTATTATTGGATATAACATAAGGAGCTTTCTTCTGGGCTCTTATTTATTGTTCTAAGTATATTATTATTATCACCTTTGATTGTTTACAGTTGTCAATTCTGGCACACCCCAGGAGAAGTGACAAATCAATCACGAAGTATTGATTTAATGAACATAGTGTATAGGTATTTTGTCCGATATTAACTAAATTACATTAATTTAATTAAGTCAGTGTGTATAATATTATTTCCTAATGTTCTCCTGATAATATGAGTCTTAAATTATATCTTAATAATCCTGTTCTGCTTATTTCAACGTTATCTGTATTCAAACTACGGGTATATTGACAAAATTCCACGAAAACATATTTTATACAAAGATTTGGAATACGATTATAAGTCAAATTTCTATATAAAGTAAAACAGTAATACGAGATACAAATGTTCTCTCACTGAACTAGGGACATTTGTGGGACGCCAACTGGACCAGTTTCCGGTGAATTAATCTGACGGCCGTAACGGTCATTGATTATGTGCTATGCGCGAGCCGCTAACGGACTTTGATATCCGGCGTTGGAAGGTAAATAGTGATGCGAATAGCGGCCCCTGAATTGACCCCACCCGATTCCAAATACACTCTCACAAAAGTACGTGTAGCATAATTTGACCATACAAAATTGATTGTTCAAACTGATCGTTTCGATATTTGAAAATCGACAGTGGAAAGGTCTACCAATTTTTCCGCAAAAAAATAACATTTGCTATGGTAATTATTAAAAAAATATGTTTCACCAGACGAGCAAATATATACATATATAGATGTATACTGCTATACTGGCTGTATATAGCTGAACTATTATATATATAGTAGATTCAATTAGTTGGCGATTTAAGGTCTGGTTTTTCTTAAAAATGTATATAGGTATTTAAAACATTTTTAAGTAAACCCAGACTTTGAATCGCCAACTAATTGAATCTACCATGACATACAAAAGTCACGAAATAATTATCTTTAATATATATATATATATATATATATATATATATATATATATGTATATATATGTTGTAACTGGATTCCGGGTTTTCTTCCGCGTTTCCACTGTTTGGTACTCGTAAACTGTTTATGAGTAACCAGAAGCAGAAGCAGACAGTTATCGCAGACCTGAAGATGGCAAATGTGATTTTGCCGAAACGTCGTCCAGAAAGCAGCACCAGTCTTTACGAAGACCAAACAGTGGAAACGCGGAAGAAAACCCGGAATCCAGTTACAACACATACTACTACCCGGGGAAACCAAAAAGAAAACATATATATGTATATATATATACATATATAGTTAATAATAAAATTAAAAACAGGCAAGCGGCCTGTCAATTAGGACTTATTTATTATCTATCTCTCTATATTTCGTAACACATTTATTGCTTCTTCAGGAGGTGCTACAAGATTAATTAAAAAAAAACATTCAATAAATTAATGTATATAGCAATAGGAAAATACTCACAGAATGTAGAATTAGAAAATAGAAATGACGTATATAGACATATTATGACTGATAAAATTTAAATTTCAAACATTAAGATAACTGTAGATACATAGTTTCACATCTACCTTTAAAAAAACATGTATATGTTAAAGTTAGAATATAAGGATAGCCATTGTTGACGAAGATGCTGAAAAGTTCTTTAAGGTTGTCTTTTAAGAAGGTTTTATGGCATATATGTGCTATTCTGTTTCTCATAGCTATGACAGTGTTATACTTCTAATTTAAAATAGCGTGTAGCACAGCATAAAGGTAATGTCCGTATTGAAAAGAGATCTTGTGCACTGGTGGACCCATGTACTTGATCTTGATCATACATTTAATTTTGTCGACGTTACGATATAAGACGTTGAAAATGCCAATAAAGAAAGAACCTTTTTAGAAATGGTCTACGCAAGGTTAATTATAGGTCCGATACCATCGGATTAAGTATAATTTATTTCAATATACACGGTTTGGCGGTTAGTTGACCTTCTAAAAATTTTTGTTAACTTGTCTCTGTATTGTTAAATTCATAGTGTATGGATTTTGGTTTTGATATTCTTGTGACTTTAGTTTTCTTGCTATATGTTTCTTATGCTTTTTATATTTTAACTTTTACATATCCATGCTTTTTAAAGGTTGATGTGAAACCATGCATCTATAGTTACGTTAATGTTTTAAGTTTAAATTTAATCAATTTTAATATGTCTACGTACTTCATTTCCATTTTCTAACTCTACATTCTGTGAGTATTTTCCAATTGCTGTATACATTAATTTATTGAATGTCTTTTTTTGCATTAATCTTGGAGCATCCCTGAAGGAACAACAAATTCTCTGCAAAATATAGATATATAGATCATAAATGAGTTTTAATTGACAGACTGCTTGCCCGTTTTAAATTTATTATTAACTAATATAATACGGTCGATTATTATGAAAAATTTTTAGAGATTTTAAAAATTTAATGAAAATTCCACATTTCACAGTTCAAATTGTAAAATTTTAATATTAGAAAATAGAATATAAAATTTAAATAATATAAAAAATACTACAATTTATTCATTCGATGTTTTGGTTCGGGTGATACCTTTTGCTTTTTACATTAGTAGCTGTGAAACTATAGGAGATATCGATTGTGATAACTCCTGAACATACTCCAGAAGTATTTGTGCATTAACACCCTTCACATTCTTCATATGTCGCCAATCTGCGAACTCAGCATGCGCTTTATAGTAGCTTTGGCGCGATTTCGCGGATAACGACAAGCTGGCTTACTCTGCGGCCATTCTGACATCTTCAGGTATATCTTGTAATTGCTTGTTGATTCCATTCGTTTTACACTATTTTTACAGCTAAACTTTGAACAAATAAAATTGGAATTTTTTAATGAACAACGATTGACAATGACAACGCCCTGTGTACTCTTAATAAATCGTTTTTCTATTTTTCGTTCATAATGAACTCATTATGAAACCCAAAATAGTATCGAAAAAGAACTTCATTTCGATACGCTTTTTTTCATTTTTCGATGTTGGAGTTGTTCGAACACAGAAATAAATATCATTGCTGTCATTTGTTTTTAAGAATTTAAATACCTTTGACAGATATGATATATGTACGTAGACTACACAAACAACATATATTGTATACAATTGAAAACAAGATATATTCGTTTCTATGTCACTCATGTTTATATTTGTAAATAAAATATCAAGTAATGTTAACGAAAATTAATAAATAATATCTAATATAATACACTTCGCGGATAGGAAGATTTAAATTTGAAAATGTCAAGTATCAATGTGACCAACTGCATACGTTATATAAAAATCAAACTCTGAACTTCTACTATTTCAGTTACAATGCATCTACGTGTATTAAATATTCCACAAAATAACAGAATTGCCTGAAGAATGTACAAGAAAAATTCAGTACAACCGCCGTAGATACATCACCTAGTTCACCTAGTTTGTTCTTGGTTTCGAAGATAACTTCTTGAGTATGACAAGAAGTATACTGCATTATAAGAAAATAATAAACAACTCCTATTGCACCTGATTATTTTGCTTTAATCTTGGTGAAGTTGTATTGGTACTAAATCTCGTTTGTCTTTTACTTTTACCTGGGCGATAGCCTAGTGGTAACGCATTGGTTTATACTGGGGTTTCCAGGATCGAATCTAGGACTCCGAGAAGGTTTTCGTGATTTTCCTTCTCGTTTATGACGAATACCGACAACTAAACATCTGAAATCGTAACACTTGCCTGTCAATAGCCTCTGTAATTGGCGTTTGGGCTTTTGGGGATGCTATATATGAATTATTATGCTAAAATATAAATTATTATTTTTCCTTGATATGCTTCAGACGGTGTCTTCAGATTAATTTGGGAATGATAAGAAAGTTATATTATTTCACGTTTACGTTTATCACACCACATGCACAGAAACTGACATAAAGAAGATTTTGAAGAAGTATTGTATACTACCAAGAATTATAAGGGAGTGCTGGAGCACTGGAGGAAGTATTGCCTAAGAATTGACTTGTTAAAACTTCGTTGTTCATGTAGTTGTTGCGTAATAGTTTGCTATATTACGAGAATTACCCCCTCTTTCTGCTAAGCCTCTCTAGCAAGAAATAACATTTTGCTAGAAATTTTAATTTGGAAAGTTCTAAAACTATTTGCACAAGAAATCATGGAAATGAAGAAGAAACGTTATCAAGTTGCAATATCAAAAGTGATTTAAGCCCTAAATATTCAGGACATGATTGAAGAGGAAGATCATATTATTCAATGGAGCTACTAACACTACCTTTCACAGACATTTGAAGGTGCGTAGAGTTTGATTACAGTTCAAAAAGTATACTATGAGTATGATGCGAGATTTTACACTAGATCGCTTTACTAATTTATTGTGTCATCTTCTATACAATATCATTAGAGGTAATGAAACTTCGGCATGCCGCTGTAATGTGGAAAAAAGCAACAATTTTCAGTTTAAATATTTGAAAATTAGTCGGTTCGAGAAAAAACCGAAACAATAAAACGGTCACCACATTTTCTTTGATTAATGGACAGGTTTCCATTAATAATTTGCTATAGCTTGCTTGTAACAAAGTTCTCTAAAGTGTCTGCGAAAATAGACCAAGAGGAAGGAACATCTTGCATCACAACAACGCGAGGTTTTGCAGTGCTGCTTGAACAATTGAGTATTTGAATGCGAAGACATGGAAATAATAGGACATTCGTCGTATAGTCAAGACCTGGCACGAGTAAAGGATATGTTTCGAGTTTCTGAGTTTTACATCCATCTGTCGAAGAAGAGGTTAACGCATTTAAAAATGAAATACCACCTAACGCGGAAAAATTAAAGAAAATGTTATGAAGATTAGAGTTTTACAGATGCAAACATGCATTAACTGTAGAGGAGAATACTTTGAAAAATTATAAATCAATGTGTTATCTCAAAACATTATGTATTACTTTATTACTAATAAATATAAATATAAAGATAATAAAATATAAATATTGAGACCGGACGCATCGGATTGAAATGACGACGTGATTACGACGGACGATATAAATAGTCTACAACATCTGTAAGTACATCACGCAGTTATTAAATGCATTATTGAACTGGCTAGCGCGCACATCTGTTTTCATCGAGAATTGCGACGTTTTTCGTTGGATATTTACAGTTAAATTTCTGCTTTCATGGGCTTAGATAGAAGCGTGAGGAGTTTTAATAATTTAGTCTATTTAGATTATATTTCATGAAATAAATAAAGTGCTGTGAGTTAGTTTCTTGTTTTCATAGTTTTAACTGTTAATTACATCGTAATTTTTGTTTAATATCGTTTGATTGAATCTACTTCTCCCAATTATTTCGACGTAAGTGTGCATTCAATTTCGTTCAATTTCAATAACTTACGCATACATTTTTAGTTTTCACTTATTTAGATCTAGAGCATTGTTCAAGTTACTTTTTCAGATATGATATGGAAGAACGTCGAGAACGGCATCGTAAAACAATGGCGAGTTGGATTGACGGTCATACTGATTGTATGTCCATTGTCAGTGATTCCGAAATTTATTGCAAAATCTGTAAAATATCGTTAAAAAATTCCATGAAATCGCACGTACAACGTCACTTAGCATCGCAAAGACATGCACAGAAATTGGAACCGTTGGAATCTGACAATTTTAACGAAGAACTCTGTGAAACTTTTATGGCGGCTAATATTCCATTAAATAAACTTAACAATCCCACTTTAAAAATATTTCTCCAGAAATATACTGGTCGAAATGTTCCTGATGAATCCACCTTACGCAAATATTATGTTTCTAACTACTACACGAATGCAGTAGAACGCATTAGAAGCGATCTTTTAAATCAGTACATCTGGATAAGTGCCGACGAAACTGTCGATATATTAGGACGCTGTGTGGTAAATGTTGTAGCTGGTGTACTACATTCAACTATTCCATATAACGCATATGTAATAGTAACAAAAGTTATAAATACAGTTGATGTGGAAACAGTTGCCTAAAACCATTAACGGAACTATTCAAAAAATACTTCACTCGGACGACAGGTACAAACAAAAAATACTTTTATTTGTAGCATATATGTTAAAAACAGGCAGACTATTACAGGAAACATATCCTAATATGCTGCATATTACTTGTGTAGCACATGCTCTCCACAGAATCTGTGAATATATATGAGACACCTTTCCAGAAGTTGATAGACTTGTATCGGCTTTTAAAAAAGTTTTCAGAAAAGCACCATTGGCAGTAGCTCTTTACAGGGAAAAACTGACATCTTTGTCACTGCCTCCCTCTCCAGTAATAACTAGATGGGGGGCATGGTTGGAAGCTACTGGTTTTTGTGCAGAAAATTTCGATAGTTTAAAAAATTTCGATGGATGTTTAAATGACGATGCTCGGAGTATTTCTGAGTACAAGGAACTAACACAAATTCCATATTTAAGAAATAAGTTGTACTTTCTTCAGGAACACTTTGGAAATTTGCCAAAACTAATCACTTATTTTGAAAATCGAAATCTCAAATTAAATGATGGTTTAACGACATTAGATGTGGCTATTAATAATTTTAAAAGTATTCCAAGTGACTTCGGACGTGGCCTTCGACAAAAGTTAGACGCAGTATTTAATAGAAATCCAGATTTTATAACATTGCGGCAATTGTGTATAGGGACAATGCCACAACATCTAACTGCAAAATACGCGATGCACCTATAACTAGTTGCGATGTAGAAAGGACGTTTTCTATTTACAAGGATGTATTTCATTCAAAGAGAACAAATTTTACAGAAGAGAACCTTGAGAAAGTATTGCTAGTAAATATTAATACTCCTTTACTCAACTTGAACTACAAAATGAACAAATAAAAATGTATTTCGTATTTTGTAGCCGTATATATATATATACCCGTTTTATTATTATAAGTATAATTATATAAATAAAATTAAAATCTTTAAAAATACAAATGTTCAATAGTACGCTCGTGGGCGATGAGTCATCAACCTCTTGTGTCCGGTCTCTATTTATTAGGTTTAACAGACAAACGACAGCTCTTATGGAAATTAATGCTGTTTTAAAAAATGCCGAGTACACTTAAAAAAAATTCGTCTGAATATTGTAACTAGATATTTTACAACCGAAACCTCTAGTCACAATAAAAAGATTGTTCCATATTCTTCCTTCTTTGAACTTAATATAACTTATATACAATCAAAGGCTATCGAAGATTCTAACATTAATCATACGAAGGAAATAGATATCTGCGACAAAGTTTAAATTCATTTCCATTCGTTTTCTTTAACTTTCTTCTGATATCACAACATAACATTGTTGCACTCATGTTTCATTCGCCTTGAATCATATATGTATATGTGGGTGCAAGATTAATGGCCTCATCTCCGACTGCACGCATTCGATTGTTCGCCTGACCGAAGTAGGTTAGATGGAAGTCCCGAACCAGCCGGTAATGGACACATCACTTAACAATGCACGCTTCGGTTCGTCCGGTCGCCCGACTAGGCTGGCCAAAGCCATTATCCGACGCGATTTGCTGTAAATACATGTACCGGACATCACAACAGGCTTGGCAAAGAATCGATGCATATATGTATGTATATATGGCTGCTATCGAATAGACGTGCCATTATATACATGTATATGCCTATTATTTAATTGTGCTCTTGATATCCAAATATGTATGCATATATACAAGAGATATAATCTTGTTATCTAAATTAACGAATCGAATTATTTGTTTCAAAATTAATTTACAACAAACACATGTTTGATAAACTATGAACAGCAATTATATCTCTACAATACAAAATCAACATTCAAAATTCGTGGAACTGTCTAATATACTAGGATAAAATATCAATTTGATTGTTTGGTGCCTTTATTGACAGTTTGTTAAGGTAACAATACTTTAATTGACATAGCCAAACCGACCGTACCATGGACGATGGATCATCAGTTAAAATAATTTACTGTAGAGTCTCTCGACTTCGAAGGGTTAAGTTACGGTAGGATTAATTATGTGGGTATTTTTTCAGAACATCTACGTGCTAATGCTCTAACTCAACGATTCCGAACCTTCTTAGCTACGCGACCCCCCAAATAATAAATGTAAATAAAATGAATATTCCCCCCCTCCCAAAGGAATAATACCAATAAGCCTGACCATTACTAATTTAATTTTCACTGCAGTAATTAATGTAAAAAATTAATTAATATTATAACATTGCACGAATTTTATACATTAGGAAAATACCGGCAGTATAAAAAATGTAATTCGACTATTCCTATTATTTTATGTCGCTGCGTTTATACATGCCTGTATAACGTGTACATACATAAGCAATTTACAAGTTACAACTTGATGTGTACGTGCTCTTTGTAATTTGGTCTCCTTCTGTAATACTCGCTGTGGGAGCATGGGTGAACATGCATATGGATGCGTTTGAACAATTGCGCTCGCGATTACACAATTGTTTCTTTTTTTAATTTCTTTTGCGAAATAGATAAATTCGCGAAAAAAAAAGTAAGCTATCTACATCCAGTCAATCGGTTGGTAAAAAGACAAGGTTGTATAATGACAGTTATTTTAATCATGGTTTTTCCTCATTGGATGGAAAACCACAGTGCGTTGTGTGCTTTCCAGTTCTCTCCGATGAAAGCATGAACCCATCAAAATTAGTTCGACACTCGGAAACTTTCCGGCTCATAAAAACAAATCCTTGGAATTTTTCGAAAGAAAATTACATACCTTGAGAAATCAACAAACTTCTATTTGTAAGTCAAGCCATATTGATGATAGTGTACTTGAAGCACCTTATCTCGTAGCATTAATAATAGCTAGGATATCTAAACACCATACAATCGCCGAAAACCTCATATTGCCTGCTGCAATTGATATGGTCAGTGTTTTAATAGGCGTGAAAAAACAAGAAAATTGAAAAAAATTCCCCTTTCTATTGACACAATATCAAGGGGAATCGATGACATGGCTACCGATGTTCGCGATCAAATAATTCAGCAAGTGAGTTGAAGTTATTTTTTTAGTATTCAATTTGATGAATCGACAAATATAGCAAACATGTTTTGTTTTGTGAGGTATGAATGCGATAGGGACACATCAATTAAAGAAAATATGTTGTTTTGCAAAACAGTACAGGGTCATCAAACAAGATAACGTCTTTTTGATATTTTTTTATGAAGCTACTAGAAACTATAATAACGCAGATTGGACCAAATGTATTGCAGTATGTAGTGATGGTGCAAATGATGGATTAATAAATATATTAAAAGATCGTCTTATGCCAAGGGCGGAATGGACGCACTGCTTCCTTCACAGACATGCTCTTGTCGCAAAAATTAGGCCGGAAAATTTCAATCAAATTCTTTTTGAATCTGTAAAAATGGTTAATTTTGCTTGCTAAACTATGCGATGAAATGGGCGAAAATAAAAAATCTCTTCCCATACAGAAGATAGATGGTTATCGCGAGGGAAAGTGTTAACCCGTGTATTGGAATTGCGAGATGAATTAATAATATTTTTCCAAGATAAATAAACGCCACTCTCATGGTTTTTACAGAATAATGAGTGTAAGTTGGCTTACTACTTAGCTGATGTATTTTCGCATTTAAACGACTTGAGTGTGAATTTACAAGGACGTGATTAATGACAGGCAAAGTGCATGCCTTCATTAAGAAGCTTGATATCTGGAGTATTCGCCTTCAAAGCAATAATTTGGATATGTTCCCATTCACTTCGATTATAACAAGACGACATAATTTTGACGAATCCAAACGCCACTAATGTTTTCACATTCCAAATTCGTGTTCAGTTACTTATTACTTTCATAAATGTTGTATATAATAGAAACGCACTCGCGAATTAAATAATGAACGCATACGTTTAACATTAGAAAGCTCACAAGGCTAGCATTTTGATGTCTAAGTTTCAAGTATGTATAAACGTTCTAGCAGAAAAGCTCTATCAGAACAATGAAAAAACTAGATCACTACAGATGCCGTATACGAGTTCGACAATCGACTTGATTCGTAAACTAAGAGTGTAATCACAGTGTAACCAATAGCCGCCATTAAGATTCCAAAGGAACTTACATATCCACAATTGACAAATAAGTAAATAGTTATATATAAGATACAAATACGAAATTATATATTATGTGTAATAATAGATTTGGTACTTTGGTACTAGCAATTTTTTACCGAAAGGTTAGGAATCTATTGATAATATGTCTTTATATAATGGCATGAAGCAATGTGTGCTGCTTCAACGGTTTTGGTTTTATTCTTTACCTTAGCCTATTGTTTTTAGTTTTTCCACTTAGGCTTACAGACTTAACTGAATCTATTTCACTTATTGTCCGCACTATCTGGATTAATATTTGAAGGCCCAGGAATTGGTTCCAAATGCAAATCATTTGAATTACTTCGCGGAAAGTTAGAAGAGGGACATTCTTCAGTCTTTAAATAGGACATATTTAGTCTTTAAATAGCACACATACAAAAAGACACTCAAATTTAAAAAAATAATCATTAAAGAACTGTTGCAATTGTAAAATTCTAAATTAAAAGTTGCACTGCGCGGTAATTGAGTGAATACGAAGGAATTTGATTTTTTAAAAGGATATTAATTCTATTCATTTCGGAAACACAATAAACACGCAGTCACACAAACGAAACAGTCAAAAACAGTAAAAATTCAAATTCGCGATCAAACTCATCAACACGGCATATAAGTCAGATCAAATTGAGCCAGACACAAGCTAGCCTCAACGATTTATAGAGTTGTTGTTTCTCACTCCAGCTGATACAAACTGATAGAATTCCGGGCCATTTGATACTTGGCTCAAATGTGTTAAAATAAAATCATTTTTATAAAGCTTCTAACGCGGGCGTACAAAACCGGCCAACTCTAATGTAGCTCTAATCACGTGTCGACAGCGTTTATTAATTAATCAAATAATCGTTTTTTCAAGAAAAATAAAGACTTCTGATGTGTGGGTCCATAGCTGAGTGACTCTTTAAGAGGAACCGTCACTGCACTTTGCAGCGAAAACGAAATAACAGTACAAACAATGAATCACACGATGAGAACCGGCTCTGAAACAAGCAAAATACGTTACATCAACTTTGAAGGTGATGAAATCAGTATTTTAGAATGCGAAAGAGATTCACCTGATGAACTACGTCGAGAAGGGAAAAACTATTATTAGCATGTACTATTCATTATTATAGTTTTTTATTTTCCTTTGTTTTAAAAGCTTAGCGTGGATAAAGTTATACCGCCCTGTATTTAAATTTTACTTAAGATTTAGTACGTTATATTCTTTGTCCTCTGTATGGTTAGTGTGGACCTTCGACAACACCGCTCTTTGCGCGTCTTGTCTTACGAAAAGATGGTTTAAGAAGTCGCTTAGTTTAGTCGCCGACTTCTTATGTCACCTGAACGCCGAACATCCGAAAATTCAGTTTACAATGGAGATAAAAGAACAAGGAAAACTACCTTTTCTAGACGTGTTGGTAATAAAGAAAGAAAATGGCTCACTAGGATACACTGTTTACCGGAAACCTACACACACAGATAGATATCTGAAAGCCCAGTGACACCACCAGTCGGCACAATTGACCTCTGTAGCAAAAACATTAGTATCCGAAAGATTAGCAGACGAAGAACACAAATACGAGGAAAGAACAACTATTAATAATGCTCTACTCGCGAATCGTTACTCACATAGGACACTAAACAAAGCAAGAAACAGCCACAACAGAACAAACCCTACAGAAAAAGTAAAAGAAGAGTATACATCGAGAGCGTTTCTCCCGTACATAAAAGGCACCACAGAAAAAATCGCCGAATATTACGAAAACATAATATCGATACCGTTTTTACCTAACATAGAAAAATAGCAAATATAATAGTTAACGTTAAAGATAGAATCCCACTCAAAGGTCAGGACGTCTATGAAATACCATGTTTGGACTGTGAACAATTCTATGTGGGCCAGACAAACAGGCGAATATACGTAAGGAGAGAAGAACACAAAAATGCAGTCGCCAATAAAGAAATAACATCATCCTTGGCACAACATCGGCTGCTGAAGGGTCATACTATCGACTTCGATAATACTAAGATTCTAGCGAGGAGCAAATTATTAGAGAAGCGATAGAAATAGAAAAAACACCAAACAGATTTAATAAACGCGACGACGGCCAGCGCCTGCCACATACATGGAAACCCCTTCTAGCTCACCTACATATCAACACTGAACGCAAACATGACACACCGCTATGTCAACCGGACCTCCTACACAACACATTAAGATCCGGACCAATCACACGAAGCCGTTCACGTGCGACAACGACAAGGCCACGCCACCCTCCGACGCAGCAGTATATAAGCATAGGCAGCTCACAACAACGGCAAAAACATTCTCACTGCGACATCTGCAAGAGACACTCGACTCAAACAGCTGCCACCTTGAGAGAACCGATGACGTCACACCGTCAAGCTAAACCGGAAGCTATGGCCAGACAAGCACAGGCAATAATCGACAATACCTATGAGGAAGATAAAATCCAGCATCTATTACGAGAAACACCGTTCATATTCATGATTGACCAGGAAAAACCGACTACAGAAATTGAGTTTACAGAACACATCGTCTAACCACCGAAAGAAGAAAAACGCCCGGTAAAACCGAAGAAGAGCCAACCGGAACAGAAAAGTGAAAACAAAGCCAGAAACACATTCACATATCCGAAGAAAACGACAAAAAACTAGAAAACAGAACATGTAACCGCTCCAATACATGTTAACAACTCAACTCAACTCAACAACTCAAGAAGAAGGCATGGACCAAGACGCAACAGAATTTACTCCTCAATCGTCAACTTCAGACAGCACTCCCAGGGTAAGTGACAAACGAATCACTACACAAAACACAAACACCCAAAACACCTAAAATCGCACCAATCATAATCACAGAGAAAGACAAATGGGCACAAATACGACAAATACTTAAGACACACAACATTAAGACAGTACAAAACCAACTTGTGAAACCTGGAATACACATCGAACCTAAAACAGACAACTACCGCACACTTAAACACGTACTTAACACAGAACACATACAATTTTACACGTTTCAATTACGATGCGAAAAGACACTAAAGGTAGTTATGCGAGGTATTCCTACCTTTATCACTGACACAGACATAACAGACGACCTGACTGACCAAGGCTACCCGACACTAAAAATCAAACGTATGAATGGAAAACACGGCAAACCTGCACCACTTGTACTAATAGAACTGACGAGACAATATAAATCAATTTATAACATACACGACTGCTGCGGACTTACAATTAAAATCGAACCACTTGACACACGGACAGACATAATACAATGCCACAAATGTCAGACCTTTGGACACAAACAAAGATACTAGAAATGCATGAAATGCGGCGACTCACACTCAACACACTTATGCACAAAACCGAGTGTGCAAAGTGTGCAAACTGCGGTGGTTCTCACCTATCAACATTCTTCACCTGCCCTAACAATCAAAACAACCCTGAAAACAAAAGCACACCAAAATATATCCCAGCACCACCCACAACAACTACCCCTGGACACAAAAACGAAACAACACAACGCCAAACACAATTGACGAACTCACACTTGTCTTAGGTAAAATGCTAATAACACTACACTCTACAAACGCAATAACACAACAGATATAAGACTTTGTAACACAAACAGAGAAAATAATCACACTTTACAACAACAAACAGTAAACACATACAAAATAATACAAGACTTAAACGCAAAAACGCGACAAACACACAGACAAACAATCAACACAGGACCGTACAAAAACACAACACTACACGATTATTTAATAATCAGACACAAACACGTCACAATCCTGGGAAATACGAAACAATGGTGTGGCAATGGAGGAAACTTCGACCACAAAACAAACTCAAATGACCCATAAAACAACAACGGCATTCGACCACCAACTTCGACGAGCGCAAGACCAACTCCAGAAGATAATGAGTGCGATCTCGTTGAAATGTCGAAAAAATGAGTCCTTTTCAGGACATATCTCACACGCGGAGAAGAACCCGAGAAACAATGATTTCTTTTATATATACATATATATATATATATATATATATATATATATATATATATATATATTGTTGTGAGTCAACCTACCTCTTTAATTAATTCTTTTACTAATAAGATATTGGTTTCAAGAATGTTATATCTTGAATGTTCAGATTTGTGAAGTATTACTTTTTAGTAAGAATTTTGTAATTTTGATATGGGTTCATAATTGGTTTTTGAAATCATGTTATCGTTTAATTTTGCATGTTATATTTAATCTATTGTTATGTATTGCTTATTAATAAATTTACTTTAATTTATTTTCGCGAGGTTTTTGGATTCTTAAAACCAACTATGTTCTATCTTACTTTTGAGCAAATATCTGTAAGATTTGTTATTCGTTTGACTTATGTGAACTTCTTTTTAAAAAATTTGTAATTGAGATTATGTGGGTGGATTTTCCTATTATTTTATCTTTTATATTATTTTAGAAACCTTTGTATATATTCCTTAGAATATCTGATTTATACTACTGCAAAATTTCTTATGGGAGTCTTGACGACGAAAACAAGATTATTGATTATCATTATTTTGATTGATTAAAAAAGAATTTCGCCTGCATTTTATAAATATAGTGATATTTATTAATATTCTAATAATATTAAACATTTTAAATGTTAATGGGCACATTTTAATCACAAGGAAGCAGTATATTAAAATTTATTGGGCATATTAACTATATTTAAAGGACATAGGTATATGCGATTACGAAAGGAGTATTTTATATTAAGGCAACGATCGTAAGGAAGATTCTGGATGTCTTGTTGGAGTATTTCGGAATAAGAACATTTCATCAGGATCTTATATTGAATATAACCTGGCAGAATACTTTGAAAGATTGGATCAAAAGCAGATCAGCGACTAGTAGGAAATATTCCTGTGGGTTTCGTCTAAAGAAGATGATGAAATTGTGATTTTCTTAATTTTACGTAATTATCAGGTATTTTAGACAAAATTGTAATATATAAATTTGTTAAAGGTATAACATTTCTTGAAGTCACAAATCTATACATCATTTACTCACGTCATCTCAACTGTCACATTATTTTGCTTTTAAATGTCAATTTTGAAAGTTATATTTATAAATCTTGTAACTTGTTCAATTTAGATCTTGACATACGAAATTATATCATTTAAATATATTTTTATACATAAATTTGACCTTTTGTTTTATTTCATGTATTTTTAAGTGTTTGTCTGTGTATCTAGAACTTGCTTCGAGACCCTAGAGATTAAATAGTCTTCTTGCAATTATTTTTTTTTATATCTGAAGATTTCGAGCTAGCATTTTGTTATTTCATTTTATTTTACATTTATCATTATTTCTCGCCTTCAGCACATTATATATATATATATATATATATATATATATATATATATATATATATATATAATAACTTCGTGACCTTGGTATGATATGGTAAACCTAATCAGTAGGCGATTAAAGGTCTGTATATTACTTCAAAATATATGTATTTAAAAAACTCTACATGTTTCGGCTGTGTACGCCTTTATCAAGAGAATACAAAATATGTATATATATACATATTTTGTTAGCTCGAAATCTTCAGATATAAAAAAAAATAATTGCAAGAAGACTATTTAATCTCTAGGGTCTCGAAGCAAGTTCTAGATACACAGACAAACACTTAAAAATACATGAAATAAAACAAAAGGTCAAATTTATGTATAAAAATATACATTTATTTATGTATATATATTTTGTATTCTCTTGATAAAGGCGTACACAGCCGAAACATGTAGAGTTTTTTAAATACATATATTTTGAAGTAATATACAGACCTTTAATCGCCTACTGATTAGGTTTACTATATATATATATATATATATATATATATATATATATATATATATATATATATATATATATATTATAGTAAGATGTCTAATTGACAAGTAAGAATTAAAGTTAAATTAAATTCATGTATCTATGAAAACAAAGTAATATCATGAAGATCATTGAATCTAAGTATAGTAATTACAACACAGCAAACAAAGGTCAATGGAAATTAAATTTCTGTTCTATTAAATTATTATTATCAAAAAGAAAGCAAACAAAGGTATGTGAACGAGAATAGAATGTAGAAAATGTACATTTAGTTATTGAGAAAGAAATTTTGAAACACGCACTATTAAAATGAAAAATCAATTTAGGAACAATGTAAATAATCAATGTGTCAATAAATTACGTCCACACTGATATCATTTAAGAACAAGGTTTTTATATTAATAATTATTATTTAAAAAAGGTCATTACGCATTCAAAATTTCTATACGGTTTACAAACAACTTCAATCACAATTAAATATGCAAACTTCAAGTCGTAAACAAAAACAATTGAACGACGGGGTTACAGTCCGTTGGAATCGGAGATTCACTAAATGTCGTCGATGATGAAAGACGTATCTTCACCGTAGCGAACAAAAAGTGTTATTAAAAAGCGTTAAAGCTAAAACGATAAGCTCCAAAACATCGCCAAATTAAGGTTAAATAACAGTGCAATTATTAGAACGAGTTTCACCAAAATATTACGGTGGAAACTTATTTAAAACGAAAGTGATACTAATACAGCGACAAGTCGCCGAAATACGTACGGCAATCATATAGAAAACTTAGATAAAATTCTACAAAAATATTGTCCACGACGAAAGTGAGAAGAAATATACTTATCCAGGCAAGATTGCAAGAAAAACTGGAAATCCAAATGGCCGCCAGAAGTATGAAGACTCCAGAAGGAAAAAGCGCGCCAAAAAGCCAAGAAGCGGGATAGCATTTGTCCGTGTTTGAAATCAGCCCACCACAGCCAATAAGAGCACAGCAACGACCTACAACAGTTGGAGATGGAAAATTATTAGTTAACCTAATAAAACATTATCAATCAGTAATAAAATTTAAATTACGTTCAAATTAGAAAAGAAACTATATTAGAGATTATTATTATTATCATTAGTGTTAATAAATGTATGTGAGGCACATACCTTTTGTAACGCTTTCTAAAATCATCTAAAATCAATACTATTTTATATAGATATTCAAGTAATGTTTCATGTAGTAACATTCACCCATATGAATACCAGTTACGATAGGGGCGTTGTTGCGTTTACAAAAGGTAGAAAAAATATTAGCTTGTGTTATTTTAAGTTATTTAATGGGATATTTAAGTTAAATGAAAGTCATGACATATGTTTAAATAAGGAGCACGTGTACATAAAAGTCGACACTCACTTTGCACGTTATTTACCTAATGTTTATGTACTAAATAAAGTATTAGTTGATATTATACTGGCCTGTTTATCTTGAGAATACACCTAACAGCGCCAAACTATTGAAATAAAAAGCAGTAACTTCCAAATTTATTTGAATTTATGAGCACTTGTATGAATTAAATAAAGTGCCCAAGGCTTACATACATCAGTCCCCCTCTGTAAGATCCTTCCCATCTTTTACAAGAATTGAAATATTCTGTGCATACATGGTCAGAAACACATGATCAAAAAACTCAAATACGTTTTAGAATGTAGCGATATCATTGACATACAAATTAAAAAGAAGTGGCCCAACTCAGATCCTTGCGTAACGCCATGTATAATCGGCAGCCATCGGGATTTCACAGCTGTCACACGACCATCATTGTCGCAATGCCCAATCCTGACACACTGTATGCAATCTTGTAAGTATGAAGAAAACCAGCGTTCAGCAGCGTTTCCTCTAATTCCATACTGAATAAGTTTATCAAGGAGAATGTTATGTTGTACGCAATTGAATGCTTTCTACTAATCGCAAAAAATTCCCACAGGAATTTTCTGCCCGTCTACATGTTTCAAAATTTCATTATAAAATTCTCTTAGAATAGTCACAGCTGATTTCCTAAATCCATGTTGTGATTGTGCAGCTACTTCGAGCCTTGTTAAGAAGTACGCAAGTCGAGTCAACATGCAATATTCTAGTATTTTAGAGATGGTAGATGTTAGTGCCACGGGAGTATTATGCACGTCTCCTTTTTTATAAATTGGCACAATGACTGATTTTTTCAAAATATCGGGAAATATACCTTCAGAAAAGGAGAAATTTATTAGATATGTCATGAGTGTCATGACACTAGCTAATAAAGACCCACATTCCTTGATATTGATTATAATTATCAGTTGATGATACTTATAACATTAAGAGTTTGCCTATACAATTGTCGATTAACAGTTGTGTTTAATTGAACTGAATAAAATTTAAATCATATTTTGAAAACTCTTTCACAAAAAATACTGAATTATACTTTGGAAGTAGTAAAGAAATAGTTGCTCTTTACAATGTCACAACTGGTAGTTTTTGAAATTTGAAATTTTGTGGTACAACTTATAAAAATAGATAAACAATATCATACGCCAAAATTGCAAGATATGTGCGGCAATTATTAGTTTACAAAGAACTTCGGAAGGATTTCTACGAATTACAAATAATTTTTATTCATTTAGGTAATTTCATTTAATGTGCTCTTAATTCTATGTAATTACTTTTTATCATATTTTCTCCTCCATCTAAAAAAAAAATATTCTTCGTTGCTGAAAATTTGTGATACAT
Organism: Melolontha melolontha; assembly: GCA_935421215.2. NCBI lineage: Eukaryota > Metazoa > Arthropoda > Insecta > Coleoptera > Scarabaeidae > Melolontha > Melolontha melolontha. Next base: position 127,572,705 of record OW285236.1, read on the forward strand.
TTAATCTTGTTTGTAATCATGTTTGCATTAACCAGTCGTTTATATTTTAATATAATTTTATACTTTTATTTCTAAACAAAATCTCTCAAGCTAAACAGAAATCTATGTATGCATTTTTCAAAACCCGTTGATTTAAAACCGTTAAAATACAATGGCATTTAAAAGATGTGAATATTTGAGTGTAAATAAAAATGAGAAAACCAGATTCCGTGGTCCAGTGATGACCTACGACCCATCCAACCCTTCACTTCTTCGACCAGATCTCTGCATCTAACACTGCAACCTGTCACGATCTATCACTGGACTTTAAGGGTCCGTTCTCCGATAGCGCATCGCTCTTTTCCCATAGCTCGTGAGTTTGTTCCCAAGTGGAGATACGAAGGCTGTTATTTCTTTTTTAGATCTTGATTTATCGTAATAATCAAAGGGTTTGCGAAGTAGAACTAGACACTTTCATCAAATAAATACGTTACATTGTCATGATAATAAATGCATTTCTCACTCTGTATTAGTAAATTAATAATAAAAAATTAATTTGTCTTTCATATTAAGGAACGTGTATTAATATCTCATCATATTGTTTCTGTAATGATTATCACATTTATACACACAGAAAACAAATTTGAACAAGTTAGAATCACTTGAATCAAGAAATTTAATTTCTTGGATAATCAAGGAATTACATTCTTAGTTTGAGAAATTTTTTCGTTTTATGAATAAAATAATTTTTTATACAACCAAAAAATAGTGTTGCAACTAAGTAATTTACTTTCTTAAACAAGAATTATTAACTTCATATAAGAAACATTAATAATTAAGATGAAGTTGTAGTTTGTTTGGAATAATTATTTGATTGTTTCGACCTTTGCTTGATGTAAATCCATATCACAAATAAATAAAACACACATAAGATGTTTTAGATTTACACTTTATTAATAAAATAATGACAGCTGTTTCGCTAACATAGTAGCTTCTTCAAATTCAACTTAAGACTAAAGATACATACAATATACAGCGTTAAATCAGGTAGTTGACCCAAGTTAAAATTCTAGGAAATATTACATTTATATTTTGCTTTTTGAAAACTATACCATGTCCTACTTGTGTGAGGTTTAAGTTTAATTATATAACATAAGCAACTAAGAAACAATATTTCAATGGGTGAACAGATTTAACAGTGGGGATGAATTCAAGTCTAATTTATCGTTTAATAACATTTTTACTAAACTTACTAAACGATAAATTAGACTTGATTTCATCCCCACTGTTAAATCTGTTCACCCATTGAAATATTGTTTCTTAGTTGCTTATACTATATTTTTATACTTAAACCTCACACATGGTATAGTTTTCAAAAAGCAAAATATAAATGTAATAGTTCCTGGAATTTCAACTTGGGTCAACTACCTGATTTAACGCTGTATATTGTATGTATCTTTAGTCTTAAGTTGAATTTGAAGAAGCTACTGTGTTAGCGAAACAGCTGTCATTATTTTATTAATAAAGTGTAAATCTAAAACATCTTATGTGTGTTTTATTTATTTGTGTTTGGAATTTTGTTAATGTACATGGATATATCTCAAGATAACGTATGGTCCCAAAGTTTTCGGAAATATTTTAGATGATTTGTACTCGCACTTGTACTAAATGAAGTTCGGTTAAATTGTTGCTGGAAGTCATATGTCACAGTTAACTTGTTTTAGTTCTGGCAGTTTAGTTTTTGTGGGACACTGGTTTCGTGGGAAAATGTCTTATAAGCTAGATATTCGTAAAGGAATTTACAATCTAGTTGGGCGAATGTCCAAGCGTGGTATTGACGCCATTTATTGTGAATAAGATATTTCTTTATTAACAATTTATCAAACCATAGAGGAATGTAGGTTAATTTGCCCAAAAGCGGTTGACCAAGAATTTTGAGCCAGTGACGGAAACACGAATGCTTGAAGCCGTTAAGGACAGAGTTGAAGTTTCACAGTGAAGAATAGATCGAAGATTCAGCGTTTCAAAGGCCACTGTTTTTCGAACAATTTCCCGAAATAACATGGTGTTTAGGAAACGGAGGAAAGCACCAAAATATACCGAGGCCAAGTTAGAAATAATTCATGCGGTAAAGCACTTCCACTGATTGTAATAGATATATTTCACCTTGTCCCACTCAAAGATGAAGGAAAACGACGGTTTTTATACCGACGACATTGAAAACACACCAGGCGATGTCAAATTCGAAGATCAATCCAAATTTGAAGACAAAATTTTAGTGGGGTGTACCATTTCTAAGGCCGGATTTATCTCGCAGCCGTACAATGGTCGTGTTCGAGGAGAAAGCCTTAACTACACAACTTTACATTCAAATATGCCTTCTAAACTGCTCCAGTTTTTAAATACACATCATGGCAATTATGACATCATGTTTTGACCTGATCTAGCTGCATGCTATATACTAGAGTTTCTAGAGACTAGTATAACGCAAACAACATAAACTTTGTTCCTAAATTAAACAATCCTCCAAATGTACCTTCGACTCGGCCTATAGAAGAATTTTGATCAATATTGACCAAAAAAGTATATGAAAATGGAGAAAGCTGCAAATGAAGACTGATTACGAAGTCGAATTTTTCAAAAAAATTGCGAGAAATTGACCCTGCTGTTGTCCAGAGGATGATGGTACAAGTCAGAAGAAAACTGAGGACAATCGAAGACACTGGTCCACGATCCATAATTTGAAAATTTTTCCGAAAACTTTGTCACCATACAATAAATCCTTACAAATTTTATTAGCAATAAATAATATAATTTGGTTCAAAAGAATACTATTATTTTAATAAATTCACATTTCTTGCTTAAATACTTGACAAGTTAAGATAGATATCCGTCATAGCAACAAGCCTTATGTTTATATAAAAATTATTTTCAGAACTTCTACAGAAATAGGCAATAGATTGCAAAACTACAACTACATCCTTTAACAGATACATATCCAACTGTAGACAATTAAGTAAGAATCAGTCAGTAAGCAGTTAATGTGAGGTTGAATACTGTCAAATAAGGTTAAGACAAGTTGAATCTTATCAAGATGAGCTCGTCAGCGCGTACCCTAATATACAAGTGTCCTTTATATAAAGAGACAACGAATGATAAATGAAATGATGTAATTATATAGAACATAAATCTAAAATATTGTAAGTCAATTACGACGCAAACCTCGAAATTAAAAACACCTGAAAATTGTATTACGTGACGCCTATGAATTCAAAATATTCAGAATGTGCATAAATAATAAATACTTCAAACATACATACGCTACAGCGTATGTTTACATACGTAACAGCTGGATGATATGTACGATAACAAAACTATTCTTTTTAAGTACATTGTACGTACTATATCCACTCTGAGATTTTATAGTACATAGGGTTTTAATTATCGTACAAATACTATATTTATAGCACGGTTGGCAACAGTCAGATAAATAAATGGACAAATTACAACCAACCCGACGACTAACACTGGGATTATCCCAGATTCTTCGCAGAAATAAACTTTTATTACTGAAAAGAATGTCGAATTGCCTGCCCGCTTTGTATAAGGATTATCGAGATATACCTTTTATTGTCAGGTGTGGGCCGGTGGTCCTATCCCTCTCGACAAGTACTGGTCCTGGAGACAAAATATTTACCTAAATTGAATTTAAAACATTCATTTCTTTCTAATTTAAAATTATTTCAGATTCAATTTAATTATTTTGATTTTTCATATTGAAATATAATTTGGATTGGAAATGCTAGTTATTGCAACTCTTTTTATCCTTTTTCTTATGTTCAACTTATAACGATGTCCACCATTACATCTTTTTTTCCCCGTACCCCCTGAGACAATTTCAGGTACCAACTAGAACTACAATTACGTTAATTTTCATACAAAATAGGAGAAAATACAAAAACTATTGCTTAACTTAATCGGTTAAGCAAGCTTAAGATAATTTGAACATGCTTTACTTGCAGAAATGTGCGCGTTCGAGATAAGTCAAACAGCGTTTCATTTTATTTTATTGTAATATTCAGAGTCTACAACACAAGCACCAAAAATAATTAAATAAAAGTCATGATTATCAATTATTATTCTTCTCAATTGGTTGATCTTCGTTTTAGATATAGAACAGGTAACAAATACGTAGGAAACAATATTTTTCACAAAAAAAGACAACACTTATTCAGACTAAAATAGCGACACAAAAAGAAAATGGCATGTTTACAGTTTGTAGTAGAGATAAAGTAACAAAAAATAAATAAGACTTACCTTGCATAATATATTATACAGCCAAAGATAGTAGATTACAGTTAGTGATTGCAATACCGGTATACCGAATACCGGCATTTCGTCCTACTTTGTAATTTCGTGAAACCGGTATTTGCCAAGGTAAAATACCGGTATTTTCGGTATAACTATAAATAGTAAATTTTTTTTTTATTAAAGGGTTTATTTTAAATTTAAGCTAAATTGGTACGTTCTTTTTCCACAAATAAGTAACACATTATGTATTATACTTTATTGTTCAAAATATTGATATTTGAAATGTATGTTTTCAGATTTATTATTTATTCATAATGACTAATAATGACTTTAAAAAACATAAAAAGCATCTGGCGATAATACTTTGGCTTGGTTTTACTATTTACATGATGAAAAAATTATGCTGGCAAGGTTCAGGGATTATTAAAGTTTTTGGAGGAAGTACAAGAGGACTACATACACATATAAAAACACAACATAGCATTAATTTATGAAAAGAAAAGAATCCGAGAGAATGGTGTAGGTGAAGTAGACACCTACACCAAAAGCCAAAACCAAAAACATCACAAACTTTTTTTAATAGAAAAAATTACTGTTTCGATGAAGTTTTGTTTAGAATGACGGCAATAGATGGTTTGCCGTTCAGAGTGTTTTGTAGTTCAATTTAATTGAGAAAGTTATTAATTGCAAAAAGTTTAAACCATATATGCTCAATGACATGGAAACTGCAACACCAAGAAGTGGTGCGAATTTTTTGACCAAACTTGGTAGAAACGTATAACTAGTCAAACGTAATAATTAATTAAAATTTTGTTGCGATGTATCAAGTGGTCATGGCACTTCTGACACTTCATTCAGTTTTCGCTGACATTAATGTGTGGTGTATTTATTGTTTGTTTCAAATTTATTTCAACGGTTTTGTCTTATTATACCTTTGTTTAACGTGTTTAGAGAGTTTTATTATGCCTAGAGTGCGGCAACGTGGAAATTATCGCCAATTAAGCGAATTCGACAGAGGTCGAATTGTTGGTTTGCGAGAAGGTGGGTTTTCATACAGGGAAATTGCAAATCGCCTTAACCGGAACCAATCCACCATTATGCGCTGTTATCAATCATGGACTAGGCAGGGTCAGGAAAGACGCCGAAGAGGAACCGGAGGCCGAAGAAGAACTAATGGGATACAGGACCGCCGCCTTCGCCTAATGGCACTAAGAGACAGGTTCTCCAGTACCAGATCAATTGCTGACGTGTGGTTAGGTAATCAAGGTCGTCCAGTAACCCTTCGAACCGTTTATCGCCGAATTAGGGGTTTAGGCTTACAATCTTATCGTCCACATCTTGTGTTACCACTTACGGCTCAACACCGACAGCAACGTTTGGAGTGGTGTAGATTGCGAATGCATTGGATCGTGGAGTGGCATAAGGTGGTGTTTAGTGATGAATCTCGATTTTGTCTAGGGATGCATGATGGCCGTATGAGGGTCAGACGAAGACGTGGGGAACGTAGTGATATTCAGTTTTCCGTTGAAAGGCATGTGCATCGAGCAGTGGGTGTTATGGTATGGGGTGCTATAGCATATGGGAGTAGGTCTCAGTTGGTGTTCATCCAAGCCACCATGAACGCCCAGCGTTACATTGATGAGGTGGTAGAACCCCATATTCTTCCATATCTTCAAATGCTCGAAGACCCACTTTTCCAGCAGGATAATGCCCCTCCCCACGTAGCGAGAATTTCTATAAATCGCTTCGAAGAGGCTCATGTCAATATCTTGCCATGGCCACCCAAATCCCCCGACCTCTCGCCAATAGAACATGTGTGGGACATTATGGGACGAAAACTTATGAATTTAGCCAATCCCCCGCAGACACTAAAAGCTCTCCGGCATGAATTACAGGTTGCTTGGGACTCCATACCCCAAGAGGATATCGACCACCTAGTCGAATCAATGCCACGAAGAGTGAGGGAGTGTGTAACTAATAGGGGCGGCTCGACACATTATTAATAAAAATTATGTTAAATTGTGTTAGTCTTTTGTTTTTTTCTTTGAAATTTTAATCAATTATTGCCTTTGAATAGTTATACGTTTCTACCAGTTTGGTCAAAAAATTCGCACCCCTTCTTGGTGTTGCAGTTTCCATGTCATACAGTATATACCAAAATAGTACAAAATTTAGTCTCACATTTGATGAATGGACAAATGTACGAAATAGACGTTATAAAATATAAAAGAAAACTTACTGGTGGTGAAATAAGTTAGAAAGTTTATTAATGCAAATCAGCAATTATGCTATGCTCATGAATTTCAACTTGGAGTAATCAGTGTGCTATATCAACAAAATCAAGAGCAAAAAAGGCAAAATACTCTGGATTTAGAAACTTATGATTTTGACTTCGAAGAGAGCGACAATGAAGAAAATAATAATTCAATTGTTAAAAGTACCTTATTTGGATATGAAGAGGGAAAATAGCAACGAGGACGAAATATTAACTTACCAAAGATTGCTTCCTATAATTAAGAAAATTCGAAAAGTTGTTAAGATATTTAAACGGTCCCGTACTAAAAGTCCAGTTTTACAAAAATATATACTTACTGAAATGAAAAAAGAACGTACTAATGTTAGATTCTTAAACACTCTGAAACAATTTGCTCTTAATTATAGAACGATTTTGAAATTTCAAAACCCGATTCAGAAAGCATTAATTGACTTAAATTTACAAATTAATTTTCCGGTAGTGAATTCGATTTAATATCTGAAACATTATCAGCTCTTCTTCCAATAAAGCTTACTGTGGAGGCAATATGTCGGAAGGATTTAAACTTATTAACAACGAATGCAACAATACATTTTATGTTAAAATCACTTAAACATCAGGACACACCACTATCTGAGGAATTATACAGTACATATAAACAGTACATGTAAAATTCGCATAGAGGAAATGCATACTGAAGTAGAAAACATTTTAAGTTATTTATAGCAAACGCCAATTAAGTTGGCGCGAGGAGGGGTAAGTTCGCACAGGATTAGAAGTAGTGGGGAGATTTGTATTTGGTTTTACATCAAATCAAATGTCAGATAATTCTAACCTCTGAGCGTGTATCACTTTATGATCCTCTAGCAAAGACATTATGTTCCGTCAAACGTCAATGACAAATGTATTCTGACAATTACTTGAGTAGTGGGGGTGGACGTTTTTAAAAACGGCTTCTGCGCACCCCCTCCTCGCGCCAACTTAATTGGCGTTTGCTATACATAATTATAACGACTTTAAAAAGGAAATAAAAAACATACTAATAAAGTACAACATTTATGAAAAACAAACACAGACCTATCCAGAGGAATCGTTAATAATGTTGATGTTAATTTTGGAAAAAAATTGTCTCTCGAGAAGAATTACGACTAGCTATATGAATTCAAACTTAGACATTTTCTGTGTATATTTCGTATTTGCAAATAGAAAGTCTTTCTTTTGTTATCGTACTACAAACGACCCTTCGACATCTACCTGGACGCGAATAATCAACTCATATCTAACGTTCGTGTACGAATATTTTACATTTCGTTTTTAAAACTTAGTTATTTAATTAATCACATATACTTCTTCATAATTATGTCATGTCACATATCATTTTAAAGCTTACTTCACAAGGAATATTTTAATGTGATTTATATCATCAATTTCGCAACCCTTAGCTCGCGCTTTTAATTAGTTCTTAATTCAAAACATCGTCAGCTTCATTCGCCTCCCTAAACTTAAGACAGAACTTTTTCCAACCACCAATGTTTCTTACACCAAACTCATCCCTTCTTCTGTTTCCAACTCTTGTAAGATACACATCGCTCAAACTCGACACGTGATGTTCCAGCACACAAGCGCCGTTCGGCTTTGCTTTCCACATGTCCGACAGCGAGATGCTCGCAACACAAAGGTAATCTGTATTGCTCATAACGTGTGTTCATTTGAAAAGCCAATCTAGGTTACTTTGAAATTTTGATAGAATAAGACGCAGATATATTAGTATGGGTTTGTTGTTCCGTAAACGTAAATCCAAATGACATTTGATAATGTCAATCACATTAGTTATTTATTTGTATATATGAAACTGTCAAAATATACGACTTCGTAGGTTAAGTAGTAAATTTTAATTTACGACATACTTCAAAATGTTCTCAGTAAATCACATGCTACTAGATTGACTTTTCAAATGAAACTTTTATTTAATTACTTTAATGCATTTTAAATAGTTCAATTTCTTATGTAAATATTAAATAAAAACTTCAAGGACAACGTTGTTGTGTTTTGATTTAGTTAATAAGTTGTAATATATTTATGTCAGGGCACATTATTCGCGTCCTGGACCTTTTATGCATTACCATCACCACCATTTATTATATAAATATTTACAGTATTGTTAGGCCTCTCCAGCTAGCCCTGAAAAAATCAACATGAGCCACAAGCGTCCATCCTGTAACAATTTGGAGCTCCCACTTGCTCAAATACAATACACCTTAACCCCATCTAGCGTTCTAGTAACAATAGTTCAATACATTTCAAATACGTTGTTTACCATCACTAGAAACTGGACACGAGAGATTGATGACTCACCGCCCACGAGCGTACTATTGAACATTTGTATTTTTAAAGTTTTTAATTTTATTCATATAATTATACTTATAATAATAAAACGGGTATATATACGACATTGTACCCATACACGATTGCCGCAATGTTATAAAATCTGGATTTCTATTAAACACTGCGTCTAACTTTTGCCGAAGGCCACATCCGAAGTCACCTGGAATAATTTTCAAATTCTTAATAGCCACATCTAATGTCATTAAACCATCATTTAATTTAAGATTTCGATTTTCAAAATAAGTGATTAGTTTTGGCAAATTTCCAAAGTGTTCCTGACGAAAGTACAAGTTATTTTTTAAATGTGGAATTTGTGTTAGTTCCTTGCACTCAGAAATACTACGAGCATCGTCATTTAAACATGCAACGAAATTTTGTAAACTATCGAAATTCTCTGCATAAAAACTAGTAGCTTCCAACCATGTCCCCCATTTAGTTATTACTGAAGAGGGAGGCAGTGACAAAAATGTCAGTTTTTCCCTGTAAAGACCTACTGTCAATGGTGCTTTTCTGAAAACTTTTTTAAAAGTCCATCAATTTCTGAAAAGGTGTCTCTGATATATTCACAGATTCTGGGGAGAGCATGTGCTACACAAGTAATATGCAGCATATTAGGATATGTTTCCTTTAATAGTCTGCCTGCTTTTAACATATATGCAGCACTGTCACTTACAAATAAAAGTACTTTTTCTTGTACCTGTCGTGCGAATGAAGTATTTTTTTAATATTCCCGTTAATGGTTTTAGCAACTGTTTCCGCATCAACTGTATTTATAACTTTTGTTACTATTACATATGCGTTATATGGAATAGTTGGATGTCGTACACCAGCTTCAACATTTACCACACAGCGTGCTAATATATCGACAGTTTCGTCGGCACTTATCCAGAGGTACTGATTTGAAAGATGGCTTCTAATGCGTTCCACTGCTTTCGTGTAGCACATGGAAACATACTATTTGCGTAAGGTGGATACATCAGGAACATTTCAACCAGTATATTTTTGGACAAATATTTTTAAAGTGGGATTGTTAAGTTTATTTAATGGAATATTAGCCGCCATAAAAGTTTCTTCGTTAAAATTGTCAGATTCCAACGGTACCAATTTGTGTATATGTATTTGCGATGCTAAGTGACGTTGTACGTGCGATTTCATGGAATTTTTTAACGATATTTTACAGATTTTGCAATAAGTTTCAGAATCACTGACAATGGCCATACAATCAGAATGACCGTCAATCCAACTCGCCATTGTTTTACGATGCCGTTCTCGACGTTCTTCCATATCATATCTGAAAAAGTAAGTTAAACAATGCTCTAGATCTAAATAAATGAAAACTAAAAATGTATGCGAAAGTTATTGAAACTGAATGAAATTCAATGCACACTTACATCGAAATAATTGGGAGAAGTGGATTCAATCAAACCATATTGAACAGGATCTATCACAAAAATTACGATGTAATTAACAGTTAAAACTATGAAAACAAGAAACTAACTTACAGCACTTTATTTATCTTACGAAGTATAATCTAAATAGACTAAATTATTAAAACTCCACACGCTTCTATCTACGCCCATGACAAAAGAAATTTAACTGTAAATATCCAACAAAAAACGTCGCAATTCTCGATGAAAACAGATGTGCGCGCTAGCCAGATCGATAGTAATAGATGTTGTAGACTATTTATATCGTCCGTCGTAATGTAGACCATCTCTCTGACCATCACATTTCAAAATATGCAGTTAATAGGTAATTTAGTTGTTTTTTTTCTATTCATAGGTATTGTGTAATAGACTACACAACACAATTTTTATCCAGTATCTACTCTTCATAATCATAATTATATTTTTTCTTTCTAATGGTATAAATTATTATTTTACTGCTCTTATTAATATTTGATTACAAAATTTGTTTCTTTATTTTATATTTGTACATAAAAAATTGTTTTATATTTTTATAGTTTATGCATTTTTTGTATAAAACCAATAAATATCGTCAAAGAAACAACTTTGTCTATCTTTTTGTATTAACAGTATTAACACCAGTATTCCGGTACAATGTTTAAAAAATTACGAATACCGATATTGTATTTTTGGTCCAGTATTGTAATCACTAATTACAGTGCAACTACTTGAATGATCATCTAGTTTAATATACTCATAACTATTCCAGGGAAAAGGTGAGGAAGTACTTCAAACAAATACAAGATTCGTTAGTGAAGCGTTAATGTTTTCACAGTTTTCTGTTAAGTTATATTTGCCATTTTATTTTTTAAAAATAATACTTGACAGGTGGGCACCATTACGATCTACGCATTCTTGTAGTCTTTTTCAAAAATTGTGCATTGCTCTCCGTAACAGCTCCGGTGTAATACGTGCAACTCCTTCTTGAATTTTTAGTTTTAGTTTTTACACCTTGCTTTTGAGCCAAACCCAAAGAAAAAAAGTCACATATGGATAAATTAGGCGATCTAGCCGGCCAAATAATGTCTCCATTTTTTGATATGATATGGTTCGGAAAGAGTTCCCTTAAAACAGGAATAGACATACGAACAGTATGACTGGTAGCACCCTCTTGCTGGAACCACGTAATCTCTGGAAATCGAACCAATTCTTGCCTCAAAAATGTTGTGACCATGTTTGTGTAACGAACTACAGTAACAGTTGTAGCATTTCCTCGATCGTCTTAAAAAAAATGGTCCAATAATACTTGATGACGAAAGAGCGCACTATACTGTCACCTTAGGACTATGCAAGGGTTTCTCATGTAACTGAGCGGGTTTTCAGCGCTCCTATATCGGCTATTCTGTAGGCTTCATCTGACATAAACATATGGTGGATTATAAACATATGGTAGATTAAGTTTTCATTCCTATCCAAACGCTGCAACATTTCTTGACTAAGATTCATGCGATTAACCAAATCAGCTTCTTTTAATTTTCGGACAACTTGAATTTCATAGGGGTGACGGTTTACTGATTTTCAATGCTCATGCATGTTTAATCGCAGAACGGTTTGGACTACGTATTATGTCAGTTCGAACTCTATCATCATTTTTGAGCATTCTAACACTTTTTGCTACTCCTTTTTGTTTTAAATATAAAGTAGATCCAGTTTCTTCAATCTTTTGTACGCACAAGTTAATTTCGTAAATAGATGGAATCCGGCCATGGCGGGGAATATTGAACTGATTGCGAAATAACCTTCTCTCACAGTTATCGCGGAATCACCATTTTTATAAAACGATTTAACACAGTAAGCTCGATGAGCACCAGTTTACTAAATGGCATTAAATGACTGACAATTTATCATTAACTTCAGCGCGCTCACCCAACTCACAGTTTTTAAATTTTCCCGCTTCACTGACGAACCCTGTATTTTAACATTTATTAGATATTTTACGTCTGAAAAATGGAGACCAGAAAATAATACATTTTTGAACAAAATTGGAAGATTGATAGAAAATTGCTATAATAGTACTACGACTTACAAAAAGACATTTTCTTAGTTTCTTCTGCCTTCTACGAAAACAAAACCTCCTGCTGTATCATATTTTGAAAGTTATCTTACGAAAGAAAATATGTTTTCTTTTTTTAAATAGATGGACTTTACTGGACTCGACAAAAAGAAAACAGCTTCTATAGAAATCAAGAGTAAGTAATATAAAAATAACAACAAAAACAAAATCTTAACAGTATTATTTTGTTTCCAAAATTTTAAGTAATAAAACATGTAAATGAATGTATGAAAATTCAATCTAAAATATCACAACAAGGTAATATATGCGGACAAGAGTATCTGTCTGTATTGGTTCTTTTAAAAATTGGGTTAAAGCATTTTGTTTAATTATGAAACAGACATGTAAATAATTTACATATCTGTAACTGTATTGGACAATATGTACCTCGTATTTTCAGCATTTACTTCTGCTTATAGGATGAGATTTGCTTTATCTAATAGGCGGTTCGGCTAAATGTCATATACAGATACAGATCTATTTATAAAGATTTGTATCATTTGTATACATTGCTTCATTAGCTTAACTGACGACGCCTATAGATGGCAGAAACATATGTCTTAAGGTGGCAATTATTTAATAAGTGACATCTGACGGACGAAAGAGACTTTACCGAAAAAAGCGATCTTTCATTTGACCCGCTAAGCTGGTACGAAACGAAAACAATACGGCTGTAGTCCTTCAAAAACGAGCCAGATGGCGGTAAATATACAAAAAAGGTTTTAAATATATCTATACGTTAATATGCCGTATAACGCTTTTGTTTAATTATGAAACAGACATGTAAATAATTTACATATCTATAACTGTATTGGACAATACCTCGTATTTTCAGCATTTCAGCCTATCAGGTGGCAATTATTTAATAAGTGACATCTGACGGACGAAAGAGACTTTACCGAAAAAAGCGATGTTTCATTTGACCCGCTAAGGGTCAAAAAGCGATCTTTCATTTGACCCGCTAAGGGTCAAATGAAAGATCGCTTTTTTCGGTAAAGTCTCTTTCGTCCGTCAGATGTCACTTATTAAATAATTGCCACCTGATAGGATGAGATTTGCTTTATCTAATAGGCGGTTCGGCTAAATGTCATATACAGATACAGATCTATTTATAAAGATTTGTATCATTTATATACATTGCTTCATTAGCTTAACTGACGACGCCTATAGATGGCAGAAACATATGTCTTAAGCAGAAGTAAATGCTGAAAATACGAGGTATTGTCCAATACAGTTACAGATATGTAAATTATTTACATGTCTGTTTCATAATTAAACAAAAGCGTTATACGGCATGTTAACGTATAGATATATGTATTTAAAACCTTTTTTGTATAAAAAGCATTTGTAATAATTCCAAATCTAAAGCAACATAGTTATAATGCAGACCTAAACTAATATTATGGTCACACTTTCTTTAGCAAGATATGGATCAGGTATGTGCGATGAAAATAACGGAACCACATTACATACTTTCAAAATTTTTACTTCATTCGTAGCTAATCGACAAATATTGACTTCAGTAAAGTCATTTGGCTTGAAAGTGTCGAAATAAACCGCTTCTATAACCTTAGTCTACGCGCAGATACAAGACGGAATCGGGCGATACTTAGCTTAGCGGGAAAAGTGGAAAACCTAACGTATAGATTTGTGTGCATGTGATCTATTGCGGAATTCTCAGGTATTCTCTGGAAAGTCGACGAACAGGAACGATATGGCCACACTAGCAGTACTGTTGCTCTTGGAAAATCCTTTAATGAAACGTCGTCTTGCCAGGAAAAGAAGATGTTGGACACAATATCAATGAAAACACTTGACGAATTTAGTCACTTATATTAAAGTTTGCAAGATCTTAAGGTTTTACAGGTATTTTCGAATGAGCAAAAATACGTTTTCCTATATTCTGAAAAAAATGAAAGGACGCATCTTGAAAGAAAACACAAATTTTCGAGAAGCTGTTAGCCCTACAGAAAAATTGGCAATAACTTTCAGGTCAGTATTTAAATTTGTTCGTACTTGGAATGTTACTAGCATATTACTAGAATCAAACATTTTTATTCTTTTCATTTTTTTAATTTATATGTTTTTGAAGTACAAATCATTATCGTTACTGGTTGATGAATACGAATAGATTGAAGATACAAATGATGGATTCTGATACAGCGTATTTTCCATAGTTGCTAATGAGTTATTGTGTATTGTACAATTATTGTTGCGTCGAAATTGACTGGTTGAAGTATTTTGGTTAGGTTGATTTTTATTGATTAGCTCGTTGTAAATTAGTTCTTGCATTTTAATGTCGTTCAATCGAAAGATTACTTAGAGGTTTATGAAGACTTCTTCAAAAGTAATATGTTATCCTCTGCTTTTGATTTTTGTGTACTAGATATATGAGATTCAAGTTTAATTTTTTTCTTGTAATAATTTATGATCTCTTGAATTTCTCATCCTCTTTCCATAATTATTGGCGTTTGTAGAAGTTGTCAGCAGATTTTAACTTACTAATGATCGATCTTCGGTGTCTTTTTCATTTCCTTCGTGTTCCATACTCTCTAAATTGTCATTTTCCGTGTCAATCTTCAATTTGTGAGTCTTATAATGTCGTAGCGATAGGATCTGAAAGATTGCTGCTCATTTTTCTTGAAGCTATTTGATCTTTTACGAAAAATAATTTTTTAAATCACACCCACTTGGATTGATGTTTTGTTGGACTAATGCCAGCATCTCCTGATCTTACTTTGACCTTTTTGTTCCATTTTGTATGAAAATTGTCACGCAAATTCTCCCATTTTGTTCAAGCAACATCAGCTAAAAACGTAATTACATTTAATATTTGTACATACTTTTTAATGGTATTATTTTAAACTGCAATATTTGCAAAACGAAAATGTTTTAAAAGTTTATGTTTCTCCTATATTCTAAATTTAAGATGTTTCGACAACCCAGAACACTGCCTGAACTTGCTGATTTTAAAATCTTTGTGCTTTAGATAATAAATTAAAAGAGAGTTTGTAAATATTTCCTTTTAGGTTTCTAGCTACCGGATTATCATACAGAGCTTTGGCAGACTCCTTGAGGATGAGATTTTCTACAGTAGCTGGTATAGTGAAAGAAGATTGTAGAGCAGTATGGGACAAACTGCAGCCAATTCATCTCGCGATACCCTCTGACATCAAGACATTTTTTTGTTAAGTGGAATTTCCCCAGATGTTTTAGATATATTGATGGGAAACATGTTAGAATTAAGTGTTCATCGAAAAGCGGAACAATTTATTATAATTGTAAACAGTATTTCTGAATTGTTTTACAAGCAGTAGCTGATGTTAACTGCAAATTTATATTTATTGGCACAGGTGCTTTTGGTAGACAATTGGATGGCGGAATATTTCGAGAAAGTGTTCTATGCCAGCATCTACTTTCGGGGAACTTAAACGTCCTAGCAGATGGTAACTACCGAACTCTAATTCTCACGGCATTTTAATAAAGACAATAGAAACATCTCCAGAAAATGCAGAGAAAATTGTTAACTGTGTTTGTGTACGGCACAATTTAATAATCGACAAAGAAGGTGTTCTCCCAGTAGAAAATATGAATGAAAGTCCAAATTTGAATAAAGACGAGAAAATTAATAGTTCAACGGAACATGCTCGAGAGATAAGAAATAAATTTATGTTATATTTTAGTTCTGATGAAGGAGTACCATTTCAGTAAATTTTTTTAAAAATATTTCTTTATTAAAATAAATCAACTATACTTACATGTTATTCCACAAGAATCAGCTATTTCCTGCCAGTACTTCGAAATTATATCACGATTGTGATGCAATCAAAACTTTTTTGATCCCATATGGGCGTTCGCAAGTATATTTCATTGTTCAATTTTTCTATATCCACCATATTAGGTACGAATACGTGAGCGGCTTCACGCTTCAAGATAAACTGATTTGTCTTTGAGCGGAATGCTCGGTCAGGACTCGCTAGGACATGTTCAGACACGCTGACAATATGTACACACCCATCAAAATGTGTTAGCTTGTGTTTCCCGCCTTTTCCGCTATGCTAAGTATCGCCCGCTTCCACTTTGTATGTACACGTAGACTTAGTGCTCATATTATACTTATTGTTCGGTATCAGTTGCGACGTTTTAATTTAGAACGCGAGAACGCTATTTGTTACCGCATCTTTGGGCTTATATTCACAATTTTCAGTAAGTTTCATTTTAATTCTTCTCTTTATTACAAGTAAATCAAATTATCGCTATAAGTAGCTCACCGCACACTACTGATATGAATAATTTATACATATACTTTTAACAAAAAAAAATGTTATGATTAATAATTTATTTTCATTAAAAAGAACACACGATACATTCAAAACACTTTTACTTATTTTATAGAACAGGTAACTAATTAGTGTTTATTTTATCGTGTCCATACTTTTAAATTGAGCACACTGAACACCTAATGAATAAAGTATGTGCTTAGCGTCCGCAAATTCCCCTTCAAGTCTAATTATTTTCGAAGACTCTTTAATGTAAAATTCCAGTTCTCTATCAGTGTGACCAGAATTAGATCCAGTCAAGAGGTATTTATTAGTAAACTGTGCCAACCTCGAAAATACGGAACTAAAGGCTTCATCTAAATCAAAGAGTTCCAATGAAGGAGGTGGTAGCTCTCTGAATGACGGTGGAAATACCTAAAAGTGTTACTCACATTAGATAAAATGTTTATTAGATGTCAAATAATTATTAGTGATTGTTTCACATATTTGTAACTAGATTTCGGATAATTATGCATTTGCATAAGAACATTTGCAAATGCATATTTTAGTTGTTATTATGTATAAGTGCATATTTTGAACCTTTTTCATTATAAATGCATATTTGACCTTTTTCAGCAAAATATTATTTTTAAAACAGTCTATGACTTCACATAAATATTTAATGTTCTTCTTAGTAGAATTACACTTTTGCGATTTCTGTCGCATATATGTCTACCGGGTAATATTTCTTAAAACTTCTTAGCATTAAGATATTTCGCATACTTGTAAAATAACATTCATTACCTGAATACCAAACACCAACAGACACTTTACAGCAGACAATTAAGTAATCTTCTAAACCATTGAATAGATAAGTGAAGTGAATAGCATGTTAAAGCTGTTTTTACTATAAACAGCCAACATAATAGATAGTGTTTTGAAACCATAATACTTGGAAATATTAAGAGGATTACCGGGGATTAGCTAAATTAAAGAATGAAGTTTTTCGCAACTTTATGGAGAAGTATACAGAAGAAAATATTCCAGATGAATCAACATTAAGGAAAAATTGCGTTCCCGAGGTATATAGAATACTGAACAAATTAAGAGAAAAAGTAAACAATAATTCTATTTGGATGTTGTTGAATGAAACAACCGACGTAGAATTTGCTATTTTGTGTTAGGTATATTAGGAGTTAATGAAGAATAAGATGAATTATATCTGCTGACTTTAAAAGTACTGAACAAAGTGAATCATTCAACAGTCGCTGTTTTTTTCAACGATTTCAAAGTTTATTGTGCTGTCTGAGATTTTATACGAAAAAGTGCTACTACTTTGTAGCGATGCTGCACCGTATATGTGCAAAGCAATGCGGGGATTACATATTTTGTACCCATGATACATGATTGTAACGCATACTTTACACCGAGTACCGAGTGATTTAGTTCGTATTCTTTATCCGGACGTTAATATGCTGATATCGTCTGTGAAAAGATTTGTCTTAAAGCACGAACTCGTGTCCAGAGGTTTCGAGAAATTGCAGGAGACGTTTCACATCCGCCCGCGCCAATTATTACAAGATGGAAAACTTGAATCGACGCTGCTGTATATTACGCCTGAACATTTTGAAATTCTGAGTAAAATTGTTCATGAATTGGACTCTGAAGAAGCGCATTGCGGAAGCACATAATGTTCTGAGAAAAACAAATATTTGGGAATATTTCATTTTTATTCGAGCTAATCTGGCGTGCATTTTAACTGCAATGTCTACTTTAGACAGAAAGAAGACAGCACTGAAATAGAAAATATAGTAGTTAAACGTTTAGCAAAATTCCAAAAAAATTGTTTCGTCAACAAATTAAACTCAGTGCTGTCAAAAAATACGGGCTATCAACAACTGAATAATATCAGTGAGGTGTTGCGAAATAAAACAATTAACATTTAAACGCCAGTGACATAAAATATGAATTTGTACAAATAGTGTCGTTTGATGTCGAGAGAGTTCTTTCACAGTACAACAATATTTTAGCAGACAATAGGTGCAAATTTATTTTTGAAAATTTGTTACATCACGTTGTAGTTAATGTAAAATAAAAATGCCTTAATATAAAAAATTTGTATTTATTTTTTAAAAGTTGATGTTTAATGCATATTTTAGCGCATATTCTGAATATTTTGGGTGCATATTTGCATGCATATTTTGCAATTTTTTAGTGCGTAATTATCCTAAGCCTATTTATAACCTAGCAGAATAATCCTAGAATCAACAGATATAATATAAAAACTTTTAAAAATTAATTTAAAAAAAATTAGAAACGTGTCTAGTACCCAATCAACATGTTCTGATTTGGTAAAACACAAAGAAGAAAAGTTAAAGGAATTGAAAAAAAGCGATTTCGTAGACAACTTAATTTTTTATGAAATAGTGAATTTTAGAAAATGCCAATTGTTGAAAGTTAAGCCAAAGTTAATCCAAGTAATCTGAAACATACTTGAGTAGATAAAACCTCACCAAATTTTGTATAAAACAAAAACATTTTTAATAATACACTGCTCAATAAAATTAGCGGAACGCAAATTTAATACTGCAACATTTTTAACTAAAAGAGAGACATAATTATCAACTTTGGAATATCAAATTTTTAACATTAGTTAACAAGATTTTAATAACAAATATGCTATAATTTAACAATTTTCTTGTATAATAATAAACAATTGAGAATACTACCAAAATCCAAATGTACGTACGACCAAAACCTCGTGATAGCGATGGGCCAGTCTGCGCATATTGTATTAGAGTGGGTGGAGTTATGCGATATCCGTTATGCAATATCAGACCGGCAATTAGGCTTATCTAGCTTTACGCCCGCCCCTTTTATCAGCGCGCCAATACGATGCGAGCAGCTCTATACGTTTTGCTACCGCGCAACTATCACGAGGTTTTGGTCGTGGTGTATTTTATTATTCAAAATTATTAAAAATCCTGTTTAGACCCGAATATCCAGATTTAACATCGTGTATGCCCTCCGTTATCATTAATTATAACCTGGCATCGTCGACGCATGCTGCGGATATAGCGTCTTAACATTTCTTGTGGAAAATTTTGCCATTCTTCTGCAAGACTTTCCGCTAACTCCTAAAAAGTATGAGGTGCAACAGGGCGCTTTCTGATATTCCTATCAAATGAATCTCAAACATGTTCGACAGGATTCAAGTCTAGACTCATTACCAGCCACTCCATCATTTGGATTTCTTGTTCTCAATGAAAATTACCATCTATCCTGATTCCACCCCATATCATAATCCAAATCGATCCATTTTCTATATACACTCTGCAGTTTATCTCTCCCCAGGACGTCTGTACACTCGTACACGACCATCGTAACTAGTTAAAGTAAACCGGGATTGATCACTAAAACGCACAGACGTGCCGACGTTGCCATTCCACATGTTCGCGAGCAAAGTTTAGGCGGATCCGTTTGTGATCCCTAGTCAAGCAAGGAGCTCATACAGGCCTCCGAGAAGTCAAATTTATTTCTTTAAGTCTTCTTCTAACCGTTTGATCAGAAATTGTTATACCAGTAGCATTTCAAAGTAGGTTTTGTAAGTCACGAGCCGTGGAAGTTCGACAATGAAGGCAAAAATTGATGATGTAACGGTCTTTCCGACAATTAATTTTTCTCCTACGTCCTTGTCCAGTTCTCCTAGAGTATCTGACCATTTCTCGATCTATGCCATGCTCTGCAGATAATCGATGGACTTGCTCGTAGTTGATAATAATAATAATAATAGCTTTATTGTCCAACGGTCAACCACTTACAGGACAAACCAAAGATTGCACATACATATTGCTATGGATTTTTCCTTAAATAATATTTAAAATTTAATTAAAAATAAATGTACATAATTTTTGGATATCCGATATGTTATTTCATGTGTGAGACAAAAACTTGATTTTTGGAGGTCGACTTTATGTGAAAGCGATAGCGACCGAGATATTGAGGGGGAGACGAAGTTGTGCCCTAAGACAAGAACGTTTTATTTCTTTGAAAAATATATATACATATATATATTTTTTTTAATTCGGGATGATTTGATTGTGTTAATTAGTTGATGGTATTTCATATTTAATTCCCGATAATTCTACGAGATTGTTATTCTCGTAATTTTGATTTAGTATTTGATTAAACAACGTTTTGTCGTAAACGTGTCTCTAATAAAAAATTTTTATGTAAGTAGAATTATATTCTTAAGACGTCTTAATTAGAAAAGCTTTTAAAAGTGTATTTCAATTGTATTAATAATTAGTTAAGAGTCTTAATTAGTAGAAATAAATAATAAAAAGTATTTTTAAATTTCTATGTAAAAAAATATAACTGTGAAAAATTTTGCTCGTTTGGAAGTCAAAGGTATTTCTTGTTACATGTTATTGCGCATGTGTAAAAATTTTGAACGTGTTTCAATAAATATTATATACAGTGTGGTTCTCTGGGGAGAAATTAAAAATAAATTTTATTATTTTTTTAGATAAGATTGTTCGGAGTAATTTAGAGATTACTTTACCTCATTGTGTCATTGAAAGATACTTTATCTTTATACTCTATAAAGATAGTTTTTTTTTTGTATTAACGTTTTAGTTTGATTTTATACTGTGTTTAATTTTGTGTTCTGGCCCTTACAATTAATTAACTAATTAAAATATAAGTAGCTCAGAAAATATAAGTAACTCAGAAAATATAAATATACATTATCGTGAATTTTTTTACTGGCGCCTTAAAAACTTTGTAGAAAAGACCACGTATTTCCTTTTTGGAACCGTGAGAAGTAAGAAGTCCCATTTTTGGAAGTCAACCGGCTGAGAATCCTAGTTGGGAAGATTAGTTGTGGATGGTGGCACAATTCATTCAACAATACACTAGAGATGATATAACCTACTCCTTGAGCGGAGTAGGTGCACCTACCAGGATTCCAGTTCCGAACTAGGTGCGGCAAACTAGGTGCACAAATCAGTTCCGACTCCGACCGATTGTGAGTCATATTTTGCGTCCGATCAGTCAGGGTAATCTTTGTTTACTTGGGCACACAGCTTGGATATACAAATAGCAGTTAAATTATTACATTTTAAATGAGGTGTCAGATTGCAATTTATAGATTTTTTTTTTAATTAAAGTGCATACGATATACATACATACATAGGTTTAAAATAATTTTTGTATGCTTTTCAATGCAACACTAGAAAATCCCATGTCATTCTAATATGCAATGTGTTGAATGTATTTAATTTATTGACGGCGGCGGTTAGAAAGGATGTTTAAAGTTAGAAAAAAAGAAACATTCGTTAGACTAATCACAAAAATAATACCAATAATACCTCAATAGATAAAATGTTATCTAATGTTGAAGTCCCAGGGTCTGCAAATTCTCTCGCAATAATGGAAGTGCAACGATATTTAGAATGTGAAATGGCTGATCGAAATCAGGATCCATTTCAGTGGTGGAAGGACAGTGAATATTTATTCCCGAATCTAAGTATCGTTGTAAAGGAAATATGTTGTGCAATGGCTACTTCAGTTCCATGCGAGAGACTCTTTTCTAAAGCGGGGTATATTTTAAATGAAAGAAGAACACGGTTAAGTGCGAGTAAAGTAGAAAAACTAGTTTTCCTGAATATGAACGATGATTTCATTTAGATTTAAATACAAAAATTAAAACTATTTTTTATGTATTAGTTCTTATTATTTTTACTTTTTATTATATATTTTTTGTGTAGCTAAAAATTTAGTTTTTCTTATGACTAGAAATCATACTAATTATTAAAAAATAAATATATTTGGTTGCACAATTGCTATATACAATTATTCGGAATCGCAGCAACTACAATTGCCAGTTGTATTTATTTATACATAGGTATAGGAGTAGTTGCGTCGTTTATTTCTCACATTTCGCTTCGCTTAGTCGGACTCGTTCCAGGCGGACCTACTCTTTTACATAATACGATGCGAATATGTAGGTGCAACTGCGAGATCAACTCTCGGGCGCTCCGACTTGAACGATCGGAATCAGAATTGTACGACTCGGAATCGTTTCAATCGGATCTACTCTTTTGGAAAATGCGAACTAGGTGCACCTGCTCCGGCACGCGAACTAGGTTCAAAGGAACAGGTTCGGTTCAGAGCAACCATCTCTGCAATACACTATTCATAGCAATATGTATAAAAAAACATAAAATAAAAAGATAATTATACCTAAAAAGAAACATAAAGAAATACATATACATATTGCTATGAACTGTGGTGTTTATATTTGTTGTACCACCATTCACGACAAATCTATCCAGCTAGGATATTCAGTCGGTCTATTTCCAAAAAATGGGACTGCTTTCCTCTCAGGGTTCCAATTGGAAATGTGGTTGACTCTTCTACAAAATTTTTAAGGCGCCAGTAAAAGAGTATTGACAAATGTTATAATTATATCTTTAAGTTACTTATAAAACTCGTAATGAAAGGTCAATTCAATAATAATCACAATATAAATTTAAAATGAAAATTTAATACAAAATCAAAAAAAAAAGAAAAAATTTGCTCTTTATAAAATATAAAGATTGTGTAATACAAACTTACACACAGGTAAAAATAACACACGGAAATGACCGCAACGTGCATTCAAAAACCTCAATGAATACCGAACAAACTTATGTTAAAATAATAACAAAGATTATTTTTAATTTCTCCCCAGAGAACAAAATAAAAATATAAACAAACTTGACACCTCGATTAAAAATCTAACGCATGTGCAAAACATCACACCTAAAAAAATTGCCCTTGAAATCCAAACGTATATAATTTTACATTTACTGTTTTTTACTTAGAAATGTTAAAAATCCTCTTTGTTATCTAAATCAATTAACTAAGACTAAATCTCAATAACACAATATTAAATACAAGTGAAATACAATATTCAACTCTTTTAAATAAATAAGATATCTTTTAAAATATATATATATTTTTACTTACATAAAAATAATGTGAGACACATTTGACAAGAACACGTTAATAAATCAAAAATTACGAGAATCGTTATTAAATTAAATATTCAAAATTACGAGACTAACAAACTCGTAAAATATATACGGGAAATTGAAATACAATCACATACACTATTTTAAATCAAAAACAAGCCCGAAGTTACTTTACAATAGATAATATCTATTTTAAATAAAAAGAACGTACTTCTCGTCTTAAGGTTAACTTGTGTCTCTCCTAGTCCACATCTAGCACGTAGGCTTCGCATAAAAAAATACAGTTTTTGTTACACATAAATATTTCAAAAGTATACACATAAGTTCAAAAATATGGTACAGGGTTATTCATTATAAATGTCCCAGCCCTTACCATAGTTATTATTGCATAAAAAATAAAATTTTTGAAATAAAAGTTGTATGGTTATAGACTAATTTTATTATAACGTTAACAAAAGTACAGTGGCGTGCGTAGTTTAGGGGACACAAAAAATAATTGTTTTTTTTTAAATGAGACACCCTGTATATTATTAAATTTTTGAAAAGATCCTTTTCTTCTGATTTCAAAAATATACCATACCATACCCCTGTCTTACACCGTTCTTATGTTATTAAAGGATAAATATAGTAAATTAAACTAGTTACTATAAATATTGAAAAGTTAATATCATCAAAGAAAGCTATGAAAATCACAACTGTCATGTTTATTAAATGTCATTTCTTTAATGAAACATTCAAAATGGTTTACAGTGTAGCAGAAAAAATTCAAATATTTACTTGCTATATAGAAAATAACAAAGATAAACGTGCAGCGCAAAGAGCATATAGGGAGTTGTATCCAAATCGTCCAACACCCGCAGACAATACGTTCAGACGTATTTACCAACAGGTAAATAATACCGGTAGTTTTAATAGAAAAGCGAGTAGTTCATGCAAACAATGAAGATCAATTAGATGTACTGCTTTATTTCGACGGTAAGCCCTCTTATAGGTATTCTTGAAAAGTTTTTTTAAACACTATATTATTTTTTTAGAAAATTCTGAATGTAGTATAAATAATGCAGCAGCTCATTTAAATATAAGTTACTCTAAAATACAACGTACGTTGAAAACTAACAACTACAAACCATAAATTTTACCCGTACTACTTTTGACAGTCTCATAAAAGGAAAAGGTTAGAGTTTTGCCGCCAAATGATCCAAAAGTTATATGAAGATCCTGATTATTTGACTAAAATATTATGGACCGACGAATCATGCTTTTCTACGGCTGGAGTTTTGAATAGGAAAAATCGTAGGTCATGGGAAAACAAGGAGAATAGGAAAAGATTGATAAAACCAATAAAAAAATCAGGAAGAAAAACTCTTAGTGTATGGTGTGGAATTTTCAGAAACAAAATTGTTGGACCCATATTTTATGATTTCAATTTAACTGGAGTTACCTATCTGGAAATGATTCATCCTGAAGTTGAAAATATTCTTGTAGAGAATTGTCCGGACGTTCAACTTCAGGATATGATTTGGATGCAGGATGGGGCAACTCCGCATAATGACCTACCTGTTAAAGAGCATTTGAACAATGTATTTCAAGTGTGGATAGGGAATAATGGAACCATATTATGGCCTCCTAACAGTCCGGATCTATCCCCTATGGACTCATATTTTTGGGGGTTTTTAAAAGACATAATATATAATAATAATGACTGTATTCAAGTCATGAAAGACCGAATTCAATTAGAAATAAATAATCTAAATGTAAACAATCAAGCCATTTCTGATACAATTCAAAATATAATTAGACGTTTAGAATTATGTATTGAAAATAATGGTGGACACTTCGAACAACTTTTATAAGTTATTATTTATTTATAGTTGTAAAGTTATCTTTGTTATATTCGTTTTATAGGTATTATTTGTAATTTTAATTAAATGTTGACCAAAACTCATTTGTAGATACAAAACTTTTATTTAATAACTTAAGAACGGTGTAAGACAGGGGTATGGTATGGTATATTTTTTAAATCAGAAGAAAAGGATCTTTTCAAAAATTTAATAATATACTCTCATTTAAAAAAACCAATTATTTTTTGTGTCCCCTAAACTACGCACGCCACTGTACTTTTGTTAACGTTATGATAAAATTAGTTTATAACCACACAACTTTTATTTCAAAATTTTTTTTGTTTATGCAATAATAACTATGGTAAGGGCTGGGACATTTATAATGAATAACCCTGTACATACATAAATACATAAACTTTAAATATTTATTGGGGAAAAATCCATAGCAATATGTAACACATAAAAAAAATAAAAAATGATTTAATCTTAGTGTTATTGTTCTCTGTACTATGGCATTGAAAAAAATGTCTTCATAAAACACATCAGCAATTCGGCACATTGTCACGAGCGGAGAGCCCTGCAACAAGTTGGTCCTAGAAAAAGGTAAAGCAAAGGTAGGAGAGGAACGAGAGGATATACGAGGAACTTGAAAGTTGATAGAGGAAAGTAAATAGGGACAATCAATGGTACTACGAACAATCTTCCACACAAATCTCGCTTCCAGAGTATCTCGTCGATGGGTTAACGATTGTAAACCATGTCTTCCAAGTAGCAAATTGTAGTCCGTATTTCGCTCGGGATAGATGCCATCAATTTTAAATGATAAATACTTTAAAAAACGACGTTGTATAACTCAAGATAAATATAATGAGGCGACCAAACAGAAGAAGCATACTCTAACTTACTGAGGACAAAACTATAGTACATAGTTCTGAATAAAGACATAGAAGAGAAGAGCTTGCAGGTACGCGGAACAAAACCTAATGTCTTCGAAGCAGCAACACACATGTTATTTATATGTGGCACAAAAGTTAAGCGAGAGTCGAACAAAACACCAAGGTCCTTTATGTTATCAACCTTATTAAGTATTGAATCATTTATAAAATAACTGGAGTCAATAAAATTAACTTTTTTGTATAAGAAACGTAGCAGCATTTCTTGATGTTCAATCCCAATTGGAGCACCATTGGGAGAGAATGTTCAAATTCGCCTGCAAATGCAACACGTCGTTCCATGTTTTAATGGAGGAATATATTTTCAGATCATCTGCATCATCTGATAAGCGACATATCGCATAGATCGACTACCAATTAAGTAAAGCAACCACTTTCGTGACTTCGATTTCACTTAAATAAGGCATTTTAATCTTAGAAGTAAAATGACGCTCAAAATTAACGTTTAAACAACTAATTTAAAAAGTTTCGATTGTTTACTTAAGGAACAAAAATCATTTTGTTTTGGGAAGTGTTTTATATTTGAACATCTAAGGAGAAAAAGAAAAAAGTATCAGCTAAAATATTCCAGACAATAATAAACAACACGAAAAAAATCGTCCTCTACTCACAGAAAAGTTACAGGAGTTCGAAGTAGTGTTCCGCTAATTTTGTTGAGCAGTGTATAAAATATTATTAAAAATTGGATGTGGAGAACACAATACAAAGTTAATCAGTTTAAAAAGTATTTCTTTTCACATACATAGTAAAACATGCAATTCATTTACATTTCGGTAAAATTACTAAAATTATAAAAAAGAAAAAAAAATATTTCTTGATTATAGAAAATATTTTTAAAGGAGATGTTATCAACAATAGCGTTTAATTAGCCATTAATATCAAGATATAAAATTTAACGTTTATACTGCAGATATAGTCCAGTCATCCTGTCCGATAATAGGCCGTGAATTCATCAAACCACATTTTTTTTTAATTTTTTCAGAAGTCGAGGGTCAGGAGTGTCTAATTTGAAGTTCTCGAACGAAACCCTTGTGACTATTTTCCGCTATTTAGAAAATAAGGGTCGATTTTTGTTTCCGTTATAACTCGGCTCCTCGTCGTTCTACGGGGACGTTGTATGGTTACTTTTTATTCCTTTTTTATTCTCTACAATTTGTGTCGTATGACTTTTTCACCTAACATCGTCCGTTCTCGAGATATCGGCGAAAATAGGACAAAATTTGGGGTACGAACTCGGTTTTCATTTTTTTCTTGTTCATCGTCACGCATAGCGAAAAAATATTTCTCGTCAAACTTGTAGAGCACGTTCGTACCTGCAATTCTATATTTTTGTTTCCCCTCCACCTCCAAAATTACGAGTTCTAGCGCTCCGTAAAGTCGGCAAGTCGGCACATCCGTACGAGGTTTCGATCTTTGCGCTCGTGCGCCGTCATCTTGAAGAAAGATTGGTAAATTATGATTTTCACGATAACTTGGCTCTTCGTCGCCCTACGAAGAAGTTGTTACTTTTTACCCCTTTTTTTATTCTCTACGATTTGCCTCATATGACTTTTTCACCTAACATCGTCTGTTCTCGAGATATCGGCGAAAATAGGACAAAATTTGGGGTACGAACTCGGTTTTCATTTTTTTCTTTTTTATCGTCACGCATAGCGAAAAAATATTTAACGTCAAACTTGTAGAGCACGCTCGTACCTATAATTCGATATTTTTGTTTTCCCTCCATCTCCAAAATTACGAGTTCTAGCGCGCAGGACCATCGAAAGAAGGAAGACATGAATATCTTTTCGGTAGATATAATAAAACACAGTTGTATAGTTTCAAAATAATATATATAATGTTAACACACTACATATGTTTCACCACACTGTGGCTTCATCAGGTGGATGAAAATACTAATTCAAATTATCAATTAGATCTTATGTATATCAATACAAAGTACAGAACTAATCTCATTCTAAGAGGGGGTGGACATGTATGAGTTTTAAGTTTGTAGGGGGGAGTTATTTATGTCTAGTTGGTCATTTAAAATTATACCTAATTTATTATATTTGTTAATTTCTAAACTTTCTAACATATTAAGTTTTTTACTTTTATCTAGAACATGCAAAGTTTTAAAATTAGTGTTGAATTTGTGATTATGTTCTAGGCAATGATTAGCGAAAGTTGAGTCTGTCTTCTTGTCTCTGTGGCTTCTTTCATGTTCTTTCATTCTAATATCAAATGTCCGTCCTGTCTGTCCGACATACACTTTTTTACAATCTTCGCATGTCAACTTGTAAACCCCTGAGTTTAATCTATTGTCCGTTTTATCTTTGTTGTTTTTTATAGCGTTTTGTAAGGAATTGTTAGTTTTGAATGAAATGGTCTCTTCTTTACTTGTTTTGATTAAGTTTCCTACTTTGTTTGAAATTGTACCGATATATGTGATAGAATTATAACTAAAAGTTCTATTGTTTCTTACTGTGGGGTAGATTGAAAATATCGTTTTAGATTTCTGTAGTTTTTTTAGAATATTATTAATTAAATTTATGGTGAAACCGTTATTTAGCGCTATAACGTGTATTCTATTTAATTCTATATCGAAGTTTTCTTTACTCAATGGGACGTTAATTAGTCTGTGAAGCATTGATTGATAAGCAGATAATTTATGTGTAATAGGGTGAAACGAATGTGCGTGTATAGGTGTGTCTGTATGTGTAGGTTTGTGGTAGATAGAAAATTCATGTTTTTTAGTTGTGTGTGTGTTATAGTGAGATCTAAAAAGTTTATGGATTTATTTTCTTCTATTTCAATGGTAAATTTGATGTTTGGGTGAATAGTGTTAATGTAATTATGTAAAGATTTTAATTGTCTGTCTGTACCGTTAAAAGAAACTAATATGTCATCCACATATCTTATCCAGTAAATACAATGTTTGAACAACGGGTGTTGGCTTATTATGTTTTCTAAATGATTTAAGAATATGTCAGAGAGTAATGGACTTAGGGGATTTCCCATAGCTAGCCCCTCTGTTTGTTTATAAAATTCATGTTGAAACTGACAATAGTTTTGGTTTAAACACATTTCTAGTAAATTTAAAAGTTCCATTGTAACAGTGGGATTGGTCTTGTTTTTGTTCAAATTTAAGGAGATTATGTTTATTACGTCCTGGGGTGGAATACTTGTAAATAGATTAGTGACGTCGAAAGATAACAGTTTACAATTGTTAGGTAAATCTATATTTGAGATTTTATTTATTAAGTCGTGAGAATTCTTAATTGAAAAGTTGGATTTGAATTTAGTATGTTCAAGGATAAGGTTTATTAAATATTTTGATAAATTTCTACATGGGGCTTTTACATAACAAAACTTAAAACTCATACATGTCCACCCCCTCTTAGAATGAGATTAGTTCTGTACTTTGTATTGATATATATATAAGATCTAATTGATAATTTGAATTAGTATTTTCATCCACCTGATGAAGCCACAGTGTGGTGAAACATATGTAGTGTGTTAACATTATATATATTATTTTGAAACTATACAACTGTGTTTTATTATATCTATATAATGAAGTTTCAACAAGTATCTCCTTCGTCGATTATTAATATCTTTTCGGCTGGAAGAAAACAAATTTGCATAATAAATTTTATACGTGTGATTCATAATTTCACTGTCTTACTTACCTATATTGTTTTTCAATAATTCTATTCAGAACGGTGAATCCGTTACAACATATCTACACAATCGCGCGAGCTATAGAATCGAAACTTTCGCACGGACTTGCCAACTTGTCGACTTTGCACGACTTGGCGCTAAAACGCCTAATTCTAAATATGAAGGAAATACAAAAATATCGAATTATAGGTACGAACGTGCTCTACAAATTTGATCATCAACATTTTTTCGCTATGCGTGACGATAAAGAAGAAAAAAATGAAAACTGAGTTCGTACCCAAAATTTTGTCTTATTTTCGTCGATATCTCTAGAACAGATGATGTTAGGTGAAAAAGTCATATGACACAAATTATAGAGAATAAATAAAGGAACAGAAACTAATAATACAACTTCCCCGTAGAATGACGAGGAGCCGAATTACAACGGAAACAAGAATCCACTCTTATTTTCTAAATAGCGGAAAATAGTCACAAGGGTCGAGAACTTCAAATTGGGCACTCCTGACCCCCTCCCCAACAATATATAAAAAATTTGACTTGATGGGATCTCGTTCCAATTCAAAAGTACATAATAACTGGACTAATAGCGCAGTGGAAACGCAATGACTGATCGTGTCCGTGATCCCAAGATCGACTTTGAGGTTTTATGGTGTTTTTCCTTCTCGTTTAAACTAAATGCCGACAGCCAATGTCTTAAGTCGCGTCACGGACGTGGATATAATATCTCTCATGCCTACCAATGCCCCTGGTCTTAAGCTGTTAGGGGATGCTAAGGCATAAATTACCAAACGCTAAAAATTCGGTAGCAGACATGAAGAATCCATGCGAAGAAATTGATTTTTAATCATTTTTAGAATCGACGGTGAGGGCGCTGTTTTTATTAAAGCCCAGCAATTATTATAGCCAATACTTATCTTCGTGCAATTTGTTGTTGTTGAAATATTTATAGAATTAATACACTCAAGCTACTAATCTCAACTATGTAAAGGAATTATGAAGCTATACAGCGCCTTCATTTAAAATGACAATCTTATGCAACCAGTTTAACAGATTGGTAATAGTGTGGATAAAAATCGGTATCTTGAAATAAATATGTTTAAAATGTCGTGCAGATTTTATAAGAAGACTTAAAATAGAGTAACTATCTTTTGTGCATAAAACCAGACATTTTATTAATAATAAAAGAAGTAGAATTATATTGATTTTTATTGTACAGATTGTATTTATTATTTATCGTAGTAAATTTAATATTTACAATAAATGTTGTCCATCTTGTTGCAAACAATAATTTACTCTCCGTTTTAAATTCTCGAACACATGATGCAATTCCACTGAAGTAATATTACTTATGATGCAGTTCTAACTTTACATGGATGCATCTGTAATTTTTTACGAAGAGCCCTGTGTCACGTTCCCGTTGGTGATGATTGTATAATAAATAGATAATTAGAAATATTCTAATAAATAATAAATTGTGATAATTTGCAATGATTTGTTCCATTACTTGTTGAATATTATCCACAATATCTTCAGTAAATTTAGACAGCCTCCCTGTAGGTTTTGCTTTACAAATGTAATTCCTTTGCTCAAATATGTGTATTACAACATGTTTACGATATCCAAATGCATCATAATCCTATTTAAAGTTTGGAAAACGCTCTGTAAATTGATTCATACAACTTTCAAGAGAATATTTCCAATTGCCTTCAGCGTTCTGAATTCGACTTCTGTAATGTGCCATTAAAATCATAGTATCATGTTCTCCAATAAAAGTCATTGGTAATAAACTAAAAAAAATAATTTAACCAATTCTTTTTTTAATACTTATATTTATCTATGACACAATATTTACTTGCAATAGCTGTAAAACAACTGATTTGTTATACTATGGAAGCGAAATATTAATGAAAACACAAAATACAAACGAAGATAAGTAAATATCACATACGGTATGGCAATTGTAGTGCAAAACAAGAAAATCATACCTTTGCAAATTGGGTTGAATAAGTGTCATCTTACGATATTAAATGAAGGCGCGGTATATACAATGCACTGAATATTGATTTATTTTTAAAGCACAATTTCTTCTAGTGCTCATTATCTACTACCATTTGTCTTTTTAAAATAAGTACTGGTTTATCGTCTCGTTTATCCACGCATTTTAATAGTTTGCTATATATTAATTAAATAAAATAATAATAATAAAATTCAAGACTCATTGATATTATTAATCATTGTATGCTAAGAATATCTGGAAACATTTCTCATTAATGCAAAAAATAAACCGCCTTAAGTTTGCCTAGAACAAATTACGCCTCAACATATGCAACCTAAATATCACTACTAGCGGCTGTACAGGGATTACAAGACAAGGGTGCTTAAATTGCTTATGAAAATATAACATAAAGATACCATAACAGATAAATTTAAATTGTACGGGCAGGTTAAAAAAATAATAATTCAACTATATCGATTAATAGGAACATTATATAATCCACGTAACTTGACAAAAGAAGCTAGTCTTAGAGTAATAATACTACATAAAACCACATATTCTTAACTAGTAGGATAGTTTAATTCATTTCAATATGTGGATAATACTGTCTTCTTTTTTAATTGTGAAACAGAGTAATAGCAATTTTCAGTAATTTTTTGTTTAACACAAATTTATAATTTAATATGTGTACCTACAAATTGTTTTACTGTGTTTTGAATATTATTCTATAATTATATACGCTATTTTCTAATTCTTGTAGTATATGTAATACATGTAGAAACGTTACCCCCTAATTACCTCTCTAGTTTAACGAAATTAAAGAAGCCATTAGAAGCCATTAGATGGAGAAAGATTTATGAAATATCAATCTTCATACATAATATGTAAAAATTTCAGAACATTTCATTCTATAGAAGCCAAGATATTAACGCATTTAAGTGACAGTAGCTTGTACATTTCAGTCGAAAAATAAATAGAGAACAGAGAATCACCATTAAGCTCTATATGAAAAACGGTTTACAGTGCTACAGAAGCCCTCCAAATGGTTAAAATCGTTTACGGCGGTAATTGTTTCATACAAACCCTGAGTGTGAGTGGCATCGACAATTCAGAGACGACAAAAATGATATGGATGATAATAAACGTTCAAACCAATTAGTTGAAACAATAATCGAAAAAAATGTCGAAAAAGTGAAGATAATGAAAAAATCTTCAACGGAAGTCAGTACCAAAAGCCAAGGAATTTAATTGACAGTGGTTTATATACTTCAATCGAAAAATGAATAAAAGAACCAAACAATAAATATTAAGTTCTGCATGAAAAAATTGTAAGAGTACTATAGAAACCCTTGAAGTGGTTAAAATCGCTTATGGAGATAACTGTTTATAACAAACATTAGTTTTTGACTCGCATCGACGATTCACAGAAGGACGTGGATAATGATAAATGCTCAAACCAATTAATTCAAGCGGCGACCGAAGAAAATGTCGAAAAAGTGCATGATTTCTTCAGTGATATGCACGAAAATGGAAATTATTTAACGGGAAAACTTGGTCTTCGCAAGCTAAATTCAAAGTTAATCAGTAACTAAAGATTTCACTAAAATGAGCATTGAAACATTATTCGAGAAGCTCTAAAAAATCTCATTTGAAGAACTCAAAAATCCATTCAATGCTTTTTGCGATTCCAAGGAGATTATCAGCAAAGAATTCATGCCCAGTAAGACAATGACTAATACTAAATATTTTCTTGGTATACTGTAGTGTATGACATGCTGTATTCGCTTTTTCCCTGAATATCGAGAACCACACAATTGGTGATTGTTGCAAACCATTTTTCTTGCTTTCACGTACCCTTTCTCACCCAATTTGGCGATCAAGATGAAATCACATCAATTGAAGACATTCATTGGTCAATGACGAACAATATCAATACTATTACAATCAAAGACAAAAACGTAATTAGGTGAACTTCTTGAACCTGAAAATCATTGTATTTCTGCTCAAGTAGCATATTTGAAATAAATAAAATTATTTTTTGTCAATATTTTATAACAATGTTTTTTATGCCATTTCTGTTATTTTTGGGATAAATAATTTCATTCAGAATACAATAATATTATACCGATTTTTTCTTTTGTCATTACATGTATGTTGGCATATAGTAGACAACCAGTTATACACCAGTAACATTTTCAAACTGTCAAAAATTTATGATCGAAATAGCCATTTCAGTGACACGATAAAAGCAAATAACAAGTCGGGGTATCTTACGAATAAGTGGTTTTATAAGATGGAAAAATTTATCTTAAAAAGCAATAGTGGGAAATTCTTGTGGGTAATAAATATGTTATTATTTCTTTAATAATCACAATAACATTTGGACTGTACAATTATTTGATAGCATCACTACTGGAATTAAAGATTGAGAAAGGGAAGACATTATTTAACAAACTTTTGGAATCTGTTAAAGCAAGGGTATTTTCATATGAAGGAGGATCAGTTACTAGAGTAGCAAATATTTGAGAACCTCGATTTAAAGAGAAAGTTTTCGTAGTACTCAAAATGCTACTAGAAGAAGCTACTATCAAGAAATGTTTAATATTACGAAGAAAATAGATCCTGAAAATAAAGAACATATGCCTGTAATCGAAACAGACATTAGTCCAGATCACAAGTCACTTTCATTATTTGAAGTTTTGCAAGAAAGAATAAGAGAAAGTAAAACCAATTACAGCCGATGTAATAGTAACTATAAGGCAATACCTCGAAAGGCCAAACTCAAATCAGGACGTAGATTCTGTTATTTTGGAAGATAAGTTTCAAGAAAAAAGGGTAATTATATTTTTTATTTAGATTTTCTTTTAGGTAACAGAAATGGAGTTGAAACCCTTAAAGCAATATGCTAGGAAATACTTCTGTATTCCAGCGAGTTCAGCAGAAAGTGAGAGTGTATAGTACAGCTCGTTTAATAATAGAACAAAGGTGTGCAAGACTAAAGCCGAAAAATGTTAATATGATATTGTTCCTAAACAAAAATTTTAAAAATATTAATAAGTAAACTTAGTATTTATTTTATTAAAATTACACCCAACCCTTCCCTATTAGCTACAGATATAACTCAATGTATTTCATCTTACTATGCTTTCTAACTATTAAAGATATGAACATAGGGAAATTATTTAGATTGCCATACAGAATGTACATGAAACTCTTTAAATCTATTTCAAAACTTAAAATTTATCGCGAAAGTGTTCTAGAATCGAGTATCGCAATAATACATGTACTGGCAACATTGGGTTATGTTTTTAGGAAAGAAAGAAAATCTCAGCTTGAATGAAAAAGTTAATTTATTCTAACGATTACTTAAGATAAACAAAACAAGATAACAAAAGCGTTTATAGCAAATTTTCGAAATGTCCTCCTTGTCTTTCAATCAATGCAATAAGCAAGACGATTTTGATAAAGAAGAAGACGATAAAAATTGAGAAATATGTGACATTAAAAAAATTTTATTTTCTCTCCATGGCAATCTATTTAAGAATTAATCTATTGTTTGTACGTAGATTTTGGTGTATAACTGGTTGTCTATGCCACCATACATTTATGCCTCTGTGTAATTGGAAATGAAAATAAGTCAATCATTGCATTATACCTACGTGTAATAACAAAAGAAAAACCCGGTATATACAACAATAATAACAAATATTTGCAGAAGTTATATACAAAAAAACTTTGAAAATAAATAAGGGT
Organism: Melolontha melolontha; assembly: GCA_935421215.2. Taxonomy (NCBI): domain Eukaryota; kingdom Metazoa; phylum Arthropoda; class Insecta; order Coleoptera; family Scarabaeidae; genus Melolontha; species Melolontha melolontha. The sequence goes on from OW285236.1 coordinate 127,608,637, forward strand.
GGCTTTATTTAAACAGGCATTAGTGTTTATTATTCGATAAGGGGAAATATCTACAGGGATAAGCGATGCCAAAAATATCTTAAATTTTAATTTTATTAAGGTTTTTAACAGGGCATGTGTAATTTTGAGTCTATTTTAATGTTGTTATATGTATATTCTTTAAGATAATAAAATGAGATTTGTTGCATATTCAATTAGCTCATATAAGTTAAAATTTTAAAAAAATCACTGTGCTGTATACTTGCATAAGTTTTCTTTTATAATAATACGTTTGGCATAAGCAAATGCAAAAAAAAAGACACTACACGTTGAAAAGGCAAATAGAAACAGCCTGTTACAAAGGAAACACTTAAAAATGTTGAAATAGAATTTATAGAAGAACAAGACTTCTATAAATATATAAAATACTTTGGCTTTCATCAAAATAAAAACATAAACAACATAAAAGAACAGATACCCTAATATATAGACTAATCGCCATCGTCAAATAATATCAAAATTCTGAAAATCTAACAAGAGCATACTCATTTGGAATAATTAGATGGCCACAGGTAGATTTTAATAATATTAATTCCACAACACGCGCACTTATGCAAAAATACCAAAAACGATACCGTTGAAAAAATAACACTAAGCAGAAAGTTAGGAGTAAGAGGACTATTTCATGTGCACGCACTCCTAGCGAAACAAATACACAACCTTGGAAAATAATTTCACGACAAACACGATAACCTACATCTCCCAATAACAAAAGCAAAACTACACATCCTTAAATCTAGCACTAAAAAATACACACACACGATTCGTATAACGATTTAACGTACATTCAAATGAAGAAAAAGATATGAGAAGAAAAAACTCCATAGAAAATATTGGTTCAATATGGCAAGAAAAAACATAAGCAGTATAGCAGTTACAAATGGCTAGAAAGTGGACAACTTTTCCCAAAGACCGAAGGTTTCATAGCAATACAAGATCAAGTAATATGTACAATAAACTATGGGAAATACACATTAAAGACATAAACATTCAGAAAGATAGCTGCAGAACCATAGATCATATTACACTAGCAGGAACAGAATATACTAGTAAACATAATAATTCAGCTAAAATACTACACCAAGCAATAACACAGAAATACAACCTCATCAATCATATATATATATATATATATATATATATATATATATATATATATATATATATATATTGTGTAATGATTCAGTTTAATCTATGTTAACCTTTCTATGTATTAACTTTTTTAGAATACTTACTGCTGCTTGAAGTGGTGGTAATGGAGCTTCGAAATTGGGTCGAATAACCTTTAAATTTTGATGCTTGACTCCAAGTTTTTCATAGAGACTTATTGCCTCAGGCACTAAAACCGAGAATAACATGTTCAATTTCCGTTATACAAAATCGTCATTACGGGGCGACATTACCAAGAATTGTGTTCATTGAGTACATTTTATGGTCAAACAATTTTGTATAATCCGCAGACACCGTATGACTAATTGCGTCCGTTAGGCAAAGTTTCGGTCTCTCTGATAATTCGGCCGTATCAGGCACGATATGATAATCCCACACCTAAAATTAGAGATTTGTGTTTTCGATACTACTTCAAATTAGGATAGGGTATAATAATATAAATATATGTAATGTACTGATCGTTACTGATATTATGAAAAGTAAAGATAGAATATAAAATATTACATAAATAAATACTTATTATATTCAGCCAAAAGTTCTAATTTTCCGGTCGTGTGTTGAAGTTAATTTGAAAATTGTATTTTTCAGAATAAAAACTAACTAAGACAAACACGACATATTCTCGAATTTTTATATTTTAGACTACAGTATATTACTATAATTAAACACCGCCACTTAGGTGGGCAAGCAGCGGCGTTACTGCATTCGCTTTACTGAAATAAAATGCATTCCGTTCGAATTACACCTACACATTTTCTTAAATACGTCTATAGACGAGTTCACACTATCATAGCTGTTCATGTACTACATATACATACATATATTTATATATATATATATATATATTATATATATATATATATATTATATATATATATATATATAGCACGCGAAGCGCTGGTAAAGTGTGTCTCCCGAACCTCTCGCTTGTCCACGATTCTGTTAGCCGAGCGAGAATGGTGGTGTTTAATTATAATACATATCGAAGTTATTAGATCTAAACTTTAAAAAGAACAAGGAGTACGGGTTGGTTTCATTTACATTTCTCATATTTATTTATGAAGTGAGCACTTAAAAAAGTGGTGCGCGGAACTGAGCATCAAATACACAAACATGGGCTGAATAATTACTTGAACCGCTTACTCTCGATTACAAGTTCATTCACAAGGATAGATTCAAGTTTATTGAGAAAAATTACAAAGCATTAAGGCAGGCAGTCACTAATCAGCAATAAGTGGACAAAATAGGCAGAAGATATAAAAATAACAACAACCATATTCCTCTCTCACAGTGCACAGATATAGTAATTCGCGACAGACGAAATCAATACGACAAAAAGATATTATGTAAAGAATCATGAAGAGAGGACAGAGGTGTATTTGCAATCGCAAATATCTTTTAAGGGATATCGTGTCACCTCTCCAGTACTGTAGGCGGTCCGAGAAGTGTAGAAAATAATTTTTTTCTGCTTAGAAAATCCTCTTTCGACTCATCAAATTTCAGAGAGTGCGTATCGATTTTTTTATTATTTCCAGTCACCATTTCAAATTCAATGTGTAAATAGTGTTTCATTGTATCACATCAGTTACAATTTATAACTTAAATGTACTTACATATTTATCAAATCGGCGTCTATGGACTGTAATAAAAGCGGACAGCCTTAACAGCATGATAAAAATCGGCTATATCAGTGCCTAATACAGCCGGTACGATATTTGTTGAGCCAGAATTCCTAGAAGACCGCTACGTCATTTTTTGGAATTAACCGCACTCTCACTAGATATTTGCAAGCCTTAAAATTTACCTCGTTATTTTCTTTCAGCAGTATGGCGTTACGGAATATAAATATGGGAATGTACGATACCTACATACACTAACGCTCAGAAATATTTTCCGTCACTTTTTTCCAACAGTGTAATAACGATAAACATACGAATATAGAAGTAGGTATCTAACTATAGTCATTACTACTTAATCATTGCACCATTAGCTTCTAAAACCTGTGCAAGTCTCATTGGCATTGACAGAATAAGATTTCTCCAAATGTCATTGTCAATTGCCACCCATAATTCATTTTTATTGCGGAATCTTAAATTTTGTTCTTATATTCGTTTCATCATTTCACTCTAAACGTTTTCAATAGAATTTCAATCCGGGTTGCGTGATGGCCAAGGTAATATGTCGACGTTCCGATTGGTAATCCACTATGTGATAACTTTAGCGGTGTGCACAGGATTGATATCTTGCTGAAAAATTAAGGTATTATTAGGGTTATGTTTGTGATATTGACGAAAGCATAACATTCTCTAAAATATCTAGATATTATTGTGAGTTTAAACGGCCTTCAATTTGCCATGTAACTCCCGTACCCTGTGCACACTTCCATGCCCAGACGTTAATAGAAAATTTTCCAGATCTATTTGGAGGGGACACATATCTTTCATCACATCTTGTGTTTCTTGGGCGGTACACATTCACGTGACCATCGTGGCTTGACTGAAATATTTTTTCGTCTGAAAATACACTTTCCCAGAAATTTTGTTTGCGATTGTATATAATTTAATGAAAATAAGACTCTGGATTGTTTATTTTCTACAGATAATAACTGTGTTATAGCACTTGCATAAGTTTTTAATTTGGAAGTGCTAAGTCTGCGGCATGATGTTGACCAAGATCCTAGAAAATTTGTGAGAAATATAGCATCTGTTGCTGTTTTAAATGGATTTTCTCTTGAATAATCCGATAAAAACATCATATTGTTGATGATTTGAAATTCTCGGCCGCCCTGAACCTCCTTTCCTTTTAACACTTCCATCTTCTTCCCATTTCTTCTTAACACTCAAAACCCCAGATTTATTTATATTAAATATCCTAGCCACATTTCTTATGGATCATTCTTCTTCTAATTTTAATAATATTAATACTTTTTCGCAATCAGATAATTTTAACATTTTGATCAATTTTGATTGATTTAAATTGACTAATGTCAAATTAGAAATATCACCAGAAAAGTCAATTTAATACAGCCAAAACTAGGTGTACGGGATTTTATTGCAAGCCAGCGTACATTAAATGACGAATTATACTTGTTATATTATATTATATTATATTATATTATATTATATTATATTATATTATATTATATTATATTATATTATAATATATTATATATTATTTTGTTTGACCAAAGGCTTACGTGCAATCCTCACATCGTAAAAAACACAAATAAAGCAACCATTGAACAGGTGTAGGCGAATGTGTGGGAAGAACTAAGGACTTAGTCTGGAGAAATCGCATGGTAGTCAAAAACTAAACAAAGAGGAGTTAGTAGACGGCCAAATAGCATACAAAGACTAAGATGTTTAAGTGTCGCTGAAATCATGAGAACGACCCCTACCGTTGCGCTGCAGGTAATACAAAATTTTCCACTTCTGCATGTACATATACAAGGAGAACCAGGGTTAGTAGCCTACAAACTAATGAAAGGTTAAAAGCCTATAAGCCAAGTCCACGGCATATATTTATCATAAGTTGATAGAAGAACTCAAATCAGATCCCATTACAAGGAAACCGAGTGATGCCATGGTTCAGAAATTAAACTTTGATAAGAAATATAAAATAGTCATACCAGATAAGGAGGAGTAGAAAAAAGGGACATCCGTCCAGACGAAATCTATCTGGTAGCCAGCCAAGCAATGGTAAAGGCACTGAAGTCGGTACAAATTAAATCTAGACTTGTATGGGATTGTGTGTGTGCACTAAGCGGGCTCAGTGATCACAAGAAAGTAACGTTAGCCTGGGCACTAGAGCACCAAGGCCATAGGTCTAATGAGAAGGCGGACGAACTGGCTCGATAAGCCTCATCTACAGCCTTCTTAGGACCAGAGCCTTCCTTTGGCATTGCAAAAACAATTATTAAAACAGCTATGGAAAAAGTGGACTGGAAATAGATCTAGGAAAAGGTGTAAGAACTACCCAGATCAAAGACCGACAAAACAGTTTTTTAGGGAACAGAAAGTCTGTTAGTAACCCTATTAACTGGGCATTGTCAACTCAACAAACATATGAATAATATGGGTTTGACAGAAGAAATGTTATGTAGATTCTGCCAAGAGGAAACCGTGATTCATACGCTATGCCAATGCGAAAGTTTGTAATTTTGTAATGTCTGCATTTATTTAAACAAGGTATGAGGTAAGTGTTTTTTTTTATTTAATAATTTCTTGATCTAATATCTTAATAACACACAACCGCAATCAAAACTTTAATTAAAAAAAAAGTAATAGGTATGTTTGTTTTAATATATATATATATATATATATCAAGCGCCAAATAAGATGGCGAAAGGAGGGGGTGCGCAGAAGCCATTTTTATAAACGTCCACGTTATATATATTTTACTCTAATAAATTATTAATTTATTAACTGACAGATGTGTAGTTTACGCCACCTAAGGTATCTTGCAAATTGATGTAAAACTAAATACAAATAATTTCTTTGACAAAGGCATTATGTTCCGAAACATGTAAGATTATTTTAAAAGTATACATATTAAAGTAAAACAGACCTTAAATCGCCGACTAACTGATTCTACTAGAGCATACAATGGTCAAGAAATAATTATCCATATATAAGTAACGAGTGATCATTAAAATTTCCACTGTATAGAAAAATCATGTCGTAATTTAAGTTACTATAGGAGATCGGTCAATATGTTTTCAAACGTCATGATTGTCATAAAATAAATTAGAATGTTGGATTTTATATTAATTATATTTATAATTTGTATAAAAGATGTGAGGAAGTAACATTGTACCATAAAAGCTTAATGCATATCGTTAAAAGCCATTCTTTTTTCTTTTGATTAAACTATATGATATATAATTGACATTGATAGACGTTCAGTTAACATCTTGCCGACTTAAGTTACGACATACTTTTCATGTATACGGCCTGCTACGAGTGAAAATTTTAATGATCACTCGTTATAATATATAAGTTCATTTGCCTTGATAAACGGTATCTTACATCTATATCATCGTGATCTGATGGCGTAATTCGTAAACTTTCTGTAGTTGTCAAAAATTCAAATAACATTTCTCTAAACAATTCATTTTTCTCTTGATCGATATATTTATCAGCAAACATATGTCCCGATCCAATAGCAATCAATCTACCACCTGAAAGAAAACATCAAAATTGATTTACCTATTGAATAATTTACGTAAACCTTTTTTCGAATGTAAGTCTGTACTACTAAATTACAAGGGTATTCTCCCTAGCTGAGCATACCTGTATTTTGATTGTAATATAGTGCCCCTAAAGGCCGATCCACGGGAAATGTAGTCGACCCACTTGTAAACGCCACTACGCCCGGTTTATTGACGCTCATGGTGCATCCGAAAGGATAAATTATATTAACGTTTATCTTTGCTTTATTTAATGATGAATTTATCGATACATCGGAAATATAGCATTCTTTAGGATGGAAATATTTGTAGTAATGGGTGCGTACAAGACAATCTATGAAAAATGTAAAACAGAATTAGAAAGGATAACTACTATAGTGCGTTGAAAACACAATTGTCTGGGTTTGTCAAGAAATTTTCAAGTATGTCTTAACTCAATTACAAAATTGTACTGTTGTCAGCTAGCTGTCACTTTTATTTATACGTATAATAAATCAACAAAAATTTATCTAAATTAAAATTTAAGTTTAGTTTTTAATTTTTGTGGATATTTAAATTGAGATAATATGATTTTATGAACGTATACTGGCCTACAGGCAACTTTTAAATCCATGCTGACGAAAAGGTTGTATGAAATGTAACGAATGTTTAAGAAAATACTATTAATCTGATCACAATTTCCTTATTTAAAATAGTAGATAGTTCTCACCATTTCAAGGAAAATTATTAAACACTGTTAAATACTGCAAATGTACAGTTCATTTCAATGAAATCGAGTATAACTTAAAAGTCAATATAAATTAGAATTTTATCTTAAATATACAATGAATAATAAAGAAATAAACACTTTATAATATGAAAATTTATATTTTGTTACGCCACCATTTTCTTCAAGAACTTTGTGCATCCAAGAAATGACATTCTGCCACAGATTTCCATCTTGAGAGCCATCTTCTATTGCGGTCCAAAGTTCAAGGAAACCCCGAATGTTTTCCAGTGGGTTCAAATCAGCAGTTTGTTGGCCAGGACAATAATTCTACAACATTATTCACAAACCACTGTCTTACAATGTCTGCCGTATACAGGCAACAATAAAATTATCTTGTTGAAAGATAAAATTATTCTCATATAACTGGAATACTCTGAGAAGCATAACATTTTCCAGGATATTCAAATATTCATGGGCGTTAAAACGGCATTCAATGTGCCATGCTGTATCTGAGCCCTAAAATCGTCCTGATATTTTGACGGAATTAAAATATCTTTCCTGAAATCGTGAATTTTTTTGGATGATAGATTCTTATGCGGCCAGAATATGTAGATTGGAAATTTTTTCGTCAGAAAAAATTAGATTTTCCCAAAACTTTAGTGGATGATATATATATATATAATTTAAACAAAAAAGGATACATGCCTGCTTTTGCTCTTCTATCAAAAATGGTTTTCTAATGCTAGTTGAGTTTCTTAATTCGGAATTTTTAATTCTTCGGCATATGGCCGACGATGAGCCAGCGAAATTTATTAAAAAAGCCGCTTGCCTCGCTAATTCAAATGGGTTTTGTCTCAATTTGTTCAAAAGAGCTGTATTCTTCCCTTCTAGTAATTGCTGCTACTTGATCCCATCTTTTTTTTTACCCTCTGCATAATGCTTTTAGCAATATTATAATGCCGAGCTATTGTCCGTATCGACCAACTGTCTTCTAATTTGTAGAGAATTAAAAGTTATCATTTTCACATCATTTCGACATCTTGTCATAGTGACAGGTAAGTCAAATATAATAAGAACGACTTAAACCATACAAAATTAGGTGTACTCGATTTCGTTGAGATTAAATGTACGGCTAGGTCGTAATTTTAATTTTCAGCCTTTACTTTAAATATATTGGGAAACAAGAAAGTGATCGAGACTTTACGTTGAATATTATTAAATAATAATTAAAAATATTATTAGATTTTCTAAAATATGTGGATTATTACTAATTTCATTAATTTTAATTTAATAATTTAATTATTAGATAATTCCTTTTGCCCGAGTTCATTTAAATTTTGCACATATGTTTCAAAAGTATTCTTAAGGTAAGAACACAAAAAGAAATGGAAACGTATTAAGTCGCATAATCTTGCGACCTAATGATTGGGCATATTTCGACTTATTATTCGGCCATTATAATACTTATTAATTCTGTGTTTCATGTATGCAATGAGATGATACACAATTTTGTTGGGAATTATCCTAATTGAAGTTCATCATACGGTTTATAACCGACTCCAACATTTTTTCCTCAAATAAGTATAATTTAATGTTTTCAAGTAACATTTAATGTCCATTATGAAACAGACATGTAAATAAATTTGCATATCTGTAACTGTATACTTGGACAATACCTCGTATTTTCGGCATTTACTTCTGCTTAAGACATATGTTTCTGCCATTTATAGGCGTCGTCAGCTAAGCTAATGAAGCAATGCATACAAATGATACAAATCTTTATAAATAAAATCTGTATCTGTATATGACATTAAGCCGAACCGCTCATTAGATATAGCAAGTTTCATTCTATAAGGTGGCACTTATTTACGAGTGACATCTTACGGACGAAAGAGACTATACCAAAGAAAGCGATCTTTCGATTGACAAGCTATGCTCATACGAACCGAAAGGAATACGGGTAGTCCTTCTAAAACGAGCCAGGTGGCGGTAGATATACAAAAATGTTTTAAATACGTCTATACGTTATATGCACGTATAAAGCTTTTGTTTCATTATAAAACAGACATGTAAATAAATTTACATATCTGTAACTGTATACTTGGACAATACCTCGTATTTTCGGCATTTACTTCTGCTTAAGACATATGTTTCTGCCATTTATAGGCGTCGTCAGCTAAGCTAATGAAGCAATGCATACAAATGATACAAAGCTTTATAAATAAAATCTGTATCTGTATATGACATTAAGCCGAACCGCTCATTAGATATAGCAAGTTTCATTCTATAAGGTGGCACTTATTTACGAGTGACATCTTACGGACGAAAGAGACTATACCAGGCTCGTTTTAGAAGGACTCTTTAGAAGTATTCCTTTCGGTTCGTATGAGCATAGCTTGTCAATCGAAAGATCGCTTTCTTTGGTATAGTCTCTTTCGTCCGTACGATGTCGCTCGTAAATAAGTGCCACCTTATAGAATGAAACTTGCTATATCTAATGAGCGGTACGGCTTAATGTCATATACAGATACAGATTTTATTTATAAAGATTTGTATCATTTGTATGCATTGCTTCATTAGCTTAGCTGACGACGCCTATAAATGGCAGAAACATATGTCTTAAGCAGCAGTAAATGCCGAAAATACGAGGTATTGTCGAAGTATATAGTTACAGATATGTAAATTTATTTACATGTCTGTTTCATAATGAAACAAAAGCTTTATACGTGCATATAACGTATAGACATATTTAAAACATTTTTGTATATTTAATGTCCATTTTATTTTAAAAAAATATGGGGCCAATTAACCGTTTTCTTGTCAAACTCCAACTTTTTTGCGGATGTGGTTCAATAAAGATATGAAAATTTTCATCACACCACGTAAGTACACATGTTTTTTGAATGAATATATCTCGAAACATGAAACTACGATTCATCTGAAAAAAGTTCTCAATAGAATATCATCATTGTCTAAGGTATTAACAAACAATTCACAAAAAGGAGCCTGCGTAATGGATCAATTGGCAGAAGTTCCTGAACGAAGCCTCAGCGCAAATCTTTTTTCACAGCTCTATGGGAATGTTGAATTTGTTGAACGTATTGAAATTTTTTATTAATTATTAATCTGTTACATATTTTCAATTGCTGTCTCAGTGTGTTTTTAGGTCGTCAACCGCACATCTAGTCTCACGAAACTACGTCATGAAAAGATTTAAAATTTTACGGAACCAATCGTATTCTACATATTCAATTCGAAATTCAGTTGAGCATTAAACAATTCAATAAGACCAAATTCCAACAACTCTGACCATTTCGAAAGTACGATTCAAGATTAAAACTTTTACGATCTTGGCAAAATGGCGTTGTTAGCAACCAATATTAACAATTAACAATACGCTTGTTTAAAAAAGAACATATTTTTTCAACTGTCAATTAATATTCGAAGTAAATAAACGAGGTAAAACAGAATAACAGAAACTAAATATGTAAATGACAGGTAAATGCAATGACGTGACAGCCCTTTTCCTTCGCAGTGAAATCAATTCTAAACAGGCAATTTTTCGAACGCACGATATTATCTGTCCGAAATAAGTTTTATACATACTCGATATAAGTTGGCAAGCAAACAATGCAAATGACTAGATCTAGTATAATTTTTAATCAATATTTGATAAAGTTTGGCTTCTAATTAGTTGTATCTAGATGTAGAAACATTTAGGTTTTTATTAATGAAATAAAAATAGAAAAACAATATCACTAAACTGACACTTTATTAATAAAGTGGAAATTTAGGTAATATTGTTTTTTTTTCATTTTTATTTCATCAATTATGAATTTCCATACTTCGATTCAAAAAGGTTTTTTATTATATTTACAAAAATTGATGTACTGATTTACTTCTACATATATGTACAACAGAGTTCTCTGAAATAATGAGACACTTTATTTGGGTATAAACTACAGAATTTGCAGACCTTTAGTAAGCTAAGCCCTACGCCTCTCTATCAGATCAAGTAGTGTGTTATGTTTTCAGTGAATGTGAGAGCTTAGTCTGCTACAAGTTTGCACTTTATTTTTTCTATAGGCAAACAAGATGTCTAATTACGTAATTGAGCTGGTAATCATGTAATAGTCTTAAAATGTCTTGAAATAATCTATACAATTTATATATTTTCAAGGTTGCTTAATTGGACAAATTAAGAACTAACTTTAAGAACTACTTTCATATTCGAACTTAATTCACCGCAGTATACGTATAAGAATAACGGTCAACGGATTTAGGTATTTCCTCAAAAATATTTACCGCAATTTGTACATGTAGGACATAATGTTTGAATTATCTAACAATTATTTTAAACAGGGTTATTAAAAGAGAAAACTCTAAATATTTTTCAATAGCTTACCCATATTTGGTATTATTCCATATTCTTCTAATAAAATATTTATATTACTTGTATCATCTTGATTGCTTTCTGATAACAATACCAATACACGTCCACCTTCATTAATAAAAGATTTTAAAGCATTTAATTCGCTTTCGTCAAATGGATTTTGCGATCCCGGTAATATAATCACATTTGAGCTTTTTAATATCTGAGAAGATATTTCTTCCTTATTTCTGTAACAGCCGTATACAAATTTGAATTTAATATACATTATTTCTTTTTGATTAATATTTCTCACTTTTTCACCAGAAATTTTTAGGCAAATTTTATAAACTCCTATATTTATGATAGCATTTCTCACCACTATGACGAGAAATATATATATATATATATATATATATATATATATATATATATATATATATATATATATATATATATATATATATATGTACATATATACAGGCTGATTCATTTTCGGCCCTCACAATGGGGATCTCGCTTATTATTGGAGATAGAGTATAGGTTTAAATTTGGTAAAGTTGTTAAATTTTGTGTTTGTTGTAAATCTGTAAAGAAAATAGACCTGTGACAAATGACCTTCGTTATTAAAAAAAAAACGCGAAAATCCCATTTTCTTCTTTTACCTGTAGCACCGACATTTGGCCTTGTAGAGAAAAAATAAAAACACAACCTTGTGGCCATTTCTAAACCTCTATCCAGTGGTGTACTATAAATTTGTATACGACGTTTCGTTTCTTTCTGGCCATCATCAACTATCTAATTTCTTATAGGCGCCATATTGGGTTTAGACATCTTCAGAAAGAGTTTTTTTTCTGATTTCAACCATGTACCACATGCTGACTAAAGTTTTTGACATTAGGTTTTATTTGAAAGAATAAATTATAAGATTAAATAAGGTAGCCATGGAATTTCAATCTGTCAAACATTTCATTTATATTTATTGTTCATTAATAATACAAAAATGTCATACACTAACGAAGAGAAACGAGATATGAAAAGTATTTTTTATTCTTCGAACCGAAATTCAACAGTAGCGAGTACAAGATATCTACAATTATATCCAGAACGACAACAGCCTCATCGTACCATTTTTCGAGATCTCGACAGAAATTTGGTCGAGAATGGATCGTTTACTAAGCCGCGTAATGGTCAAGACAACAGGAATTTAAATGAAAATCGACAAGATATTTTACAAATGGTAAATTAAAAGCGTGTTTTCAAATTTCATGTTAATCTTGTATTTTTATAGATAAATAATAATCCATCAATTTCTACACGCGAAGTAGCGTCAGAATTAAATTTGTGCCAGTCCAGAGTTTGGAGAACTTTATATAAAAGTAGGTTTAAACCATACAGGATCCATGTTAGTCACTCTTTACTGCCTGGAGATAATTTGAGAAGGCTAGAATATTGTAATTGGTTAATGGGAAGGATAGAAAATAACGAAAATTTTTTAAGCAAAATCATCTGGTCAGATGAAACAAAATTTACAAATTCTGGAATGTTCAACAGAAATACGGAGCACTATTGGGCAGTACAAAATCCCCGACAAAACAGGGCTAGAAGACCACAACATCGTTTTGCAATAAACGTTTGGATGGGTATTTTGGCAAAACGTCTCTTAGGACCAGTTATGTATGAAGAACATTTAAATGGAGAAAGATATTTAAACATTTTACGTACATACGTATCTGACTATCTTGACGACAATATCCCATTAAATCAATTACAATATTTATGGTGGCAACAAGATGGCGCACCAGCACACAATGCAGCTGTTGTTAGAAATTTATTAAATCAAGAGTTTGCAAACCGTTGGATTGGAAATAGGGGAGTTGTTGAATGGCCTGCGAGATCACCTGATTTAACTCCGCTAGATTTTTTTTTTATGGGGATATGTTAAAAATAATATTTATAAAGTAGATGCGCCACAAAACATTGAAGAATTACGAGACAGACTTCAGAATGCCTTCGATGCAGTTCCTAGAAGAACTATACAAAGGGCAGTACAAAATGCCAGAAGGCGTGCCCAATTGTGCATTGCCGAAGATGGCCAGATAATTGAACATTTACTGTAATTGTTTATTGTTTACTTTTCTATGTATTTTTATTAATGTTTTTGTTATCTTGTACTCGCTACTGTTGAATTTCGTTTCGAAGAATAAAAAATACTTATCATATCTCGTTTCTCTTCGTTAGTGTATGACATTTTTGTATTATTAATGAACAATAAATGAAATGTTTGACAGATTGAAATTCCAAAGGCTACCTTATTTAATCTTATAATTTATTCTTTCAAATAAAACCTAATGTCAAAAACTGTAGTCAGCATGTGGTACATGGTTGAAATCAGAAGAAAAACTCTTTCTGAAGATGTCTAAATCCAATATGGCGCCTATAAGAAATTAGATAGTTGATGATGGCCAGAAAGAAACGAAACGTCGTATAAAAATTTAGAGTACACCACTGGATAGAGGTTTAGAAATGGCCACAAGGATGTGTTTTTATATTTTCTCTACAAGGTCAAATGTCGGTGCTACAGGTAAAAGAAGAAAATGGGTTTTCGCGTTTTTTTTCTAAATAACGAAGGTCATTTGTCACAGGTCTATTTTCTTTACGGATTTATAACAAACACAAAATTTAACAACTTTGCCAAATTTAAACCTATACTCTATCTCCAATAATAAGCGAGATCCCCATGGTGAGGGCCGAAAATGAATCAGCCTGTATATATCAATTGATAAATTCTGTATATACATATATCTATAATGGGTTTCGTATGTTTACAATAGAATTAGTGCATTGATATTACAAAATATTTTCTATTTGTTGTAAATAGAAACTCTGTAATTCAATATTTAAATAAATAGTTCCTTTATAAACCTTTTGACTTAATTTATTGGATTATGTTCATACATTATTTATTGCTGACTCCTATAATATTTGTGTTGTTTTTTATCCATTTTAATTATACGCAGTAAACCATTCAACCAAAGTAATGCGATCTTTCCGATATTAAATTTATTTCATGTAACATACCATTGATTATAAATTATTTCATGTGCAGAAAGATATGGATAGCAATATTAGCTCTTTTGTATTTGATATATTATGTACGTAGTTATAAATTACTTGAATAACTTCTAAATTTCATTAATTCGTCTTTACTTTACTTCATTACTACGCGATCAGCATTAATCAATACAAAAACATAACCCATATATCACTTAAGTGACATAAGACATCAGACATAACCTATTCTGTAATTGTCTGTTAACCAGAAACAATGTGGAGGGAAAGCGACGTTTGAAAAAATCGGAACTACAATGAACGGAGTATATATTAATAACTATAATATGCCATAAAATATCATAAAAACCCACGTTGTATGCTCTTTAATTTTTTAAAATACACGTTACGGTCAAAAAATTAATTACATAAACAAATATGATGCTTTATTAGGAACACAATTTGTATAAACTAGAGCAGTAGTGTTTGCAGAAGTACTGTGTTCAATTGCACTTATATTCTCACGAATCAAACTCGCAAGTTTCTCATTTCAGTACATTAAACAAATCAACAAATCTAAGCAAACTAATTACTTATTGCTTATGATTATACGTAAATTAAAACATTTTTTGTTTCCTCACAATATTACTTATTAGTTATTAGGTATTTAACCAAAATTAAATATCTAGGTTATATACACAAATTTGCGAAATTTAAAGAAAAACGTACTTACATTAATATCTTCCAATATAATTTCAATTTACGTTGAAATATCTTATAATTTTCGGCAAGTTTAAATAGCTCGTTTTTTGATCCGTTAAATAATATAACATTTTTATTATCAGTTAGATCCTAGAATTAGAGTTATGTAAATATTAAAATATTTAATACTATCAAAGTTTTACTTCTACAGGAGGCATTTTTACTATATAACATCAGGAAGGAATATTAGAAAATATTTTTAGAAGTAATTTGCGTTTGTATACATTATATTGACGTTGCCTAGCAACTACCTTGTAAGGACAACACAATTGAGCGGGAAATTTGGCTGAAAATCAATTTAGTATAAATTATTTATACGCGTTTAACAACAAATTCCAGATACTTCAAAGTTTTACTACAAAATTATGAACAAAAATAATTAATTTTTTCATGTATTATTTGTGCATGATTTTATAAATGTAATGGTTTGTCATTGGAAATTTTATCTCAACAATATTTAGCCTCTATATAGCTAAGTAAACATTATCAATAACTATTATTAATATTATTATTAAATTAAGAAAATAGAAGCAATTATACGCTTGCACTAAATAATGAACTATTACTGAAAATTACCTATGTAATTCAGATTTTTTAAATATGTATAACGATTTTATGTAATATTTTTAATAAGGTACTAAATTTAGTATGATTTTACATGTCCATTCTAAAATAGTTAACATTCGCAATTATAGGTACCGGCAATAAAAGAAATCTTTGTGTATTTCTCCTTTCCCCGTGATATTTGCTTAATACGAGGGATATCTTTTTAGTGTTGCATATAGCCATAAAATCAAAAAGTGGACAAAGTGCTTTATTGCTTTTCAAAATATATCTCGTATATACCTTCCACTAAAATTGATACACTTCTGTATTCGTTTAAAATAATTGTTAAAGCAGTTATTCCAGTCTTCAGTTGGGGTAGTCAAAATTGTCGTTTTGATGTCATCTACCTACCGCTTCTTCCTGCAATTGAAATTGTCGATCACGCATTCCATTCTTGGTCTTAGGAACGTAAAAAAATCGTTGGAACTTAGGTCGGGACTATACGAAGGATGATCTAATAATTCGATATTTTGCAGCTCCAAAAACTCAATAGTTTTTCGAACTGTGGGCGAAGTCGCATTATCATGAGGCAGGATGATCCGCTGTTGTGGGTTGGTTTCTCGGAGCACAGTGATTATTTCTGGCAAACAAACGGTTGTGTACCAATCAGAATTAACCGTTCTTCGATCTTGCAGAGGAATTGCAGCTGCATGACCTGATTTTGGGACAAATGTTGCGACCTTCTTTTTCGACACACTTAGCGAACGGATAACTTTTGTCGGATTCTCTTCATCTTAAACTGACTTTTTATTTTCGGGCCCGTAAGAATAAATCCATGATTCAACGCCACTCACAATACTGTAGAAGTTTTTTGAGTTTTCGTTATTGAACCAGCTCGAGTTTTGCTCTTGGGTTAAAAGTTGTGGAATCCAACGGGAAACTAACATTCTCACACCCAGTTCATCATGTAGGATCGTTTTGATTGAGGTCTTTGAAATACCCATGGATGTATCAATTTCAAGATATGTCGTATGTTTATTTTCCTTAATCAGGTGGTGTACCGAATTGATGTTTTTTTGAGTGACTGCTGTTCCTGGCGGATCTATCCTGGGATCGTCGCTTATAATGATGCGTCCACATTGAAATTCACAGTACCAACGCGAAATTGTCGATTAATGTGGTGCTTCATCTTCAAAAACCAACTCATTGTTGTTGAGTTAGTCCTCTCCGAAAGTTGTAAAAAATTATTATTAGCCCCGGTCATGCTGATACAACATATCTTGCATCAGGTAGAGTGAAACGTCTTCCAGAAGTTCAAAAAATATGGTGCTCAAAAACTTATGGTATCTCTCCGCATTTAGTTTTTCATTAAATTACCATCTAGTTTTCATTGCCAAAGTTTGTAAAGAGGCTAATGAATCACCTGTAGACCGTGAAGTCACGTACATGCATAGCATTTATTAATTATTTATTTCACATACCTACTCAATTCCCGTATAAAGGGAGAATGATTATAAATGTTTACAATGTACTACGAACATTCTTATTTTTTTCTGAAAAAAATCTTATTTGATAGTTCTTAATCATGATTAATTTTCTATCATTAAAATAACCCAAAAAAGTACACATTTTAACACAAACAGTTATTTTTTAAACGTTACTTAAATACGCGAGTTTTGATATTGGAATGAAAAATACTACCCATACAACGCATTACATTTAAATATATTTCTGCAAGGTGTATATGAAATCATAATACATATTTGGGATATTCCAAATTAACTTTAGTAACATATTTCCGAATATATTTATGCAACAAACCAGAAATATTATAAGTAAGCACTGACGTAGCTGGGGGGGTCAGGGGCGGCCCGCCCCGGGTGCCACTTATTTGGGGTGACCCCCCGACCGTAGAAAAAAATAAAAACTTACGCACACCATTACAATGTTTTTCAACGATAAATCCATTTGACTCAAGTTATCCATACTAGATAAATTAATTTATTAATTGTGGTAATTTGTAAATACACGTACGCTATGAATGAAATAAATAATTATTTACTCCTAATTTAAATGTTTACAAGTGGCAGTTACATAATTACTACAGTTTTGCGAATTTTATAGGTGGCAGTACTGGTGTATGGTTCTGATTTTTTTTCAGTGTACACACTGTCTGTCGCTTTTGTTTTCGAGGCTCGGTCGATCGGGGTTCCCCATAATTTTTTTTCTTTTTATTTTGGTAGTTAGCTAGCTCTAACGATTGCTCGGTAGAGGATTCGCCTGAAATAAACGTTGCTTGTCATGTCACCTGTGTTATTCCTCATCAGAGACCAACGAGACCGGAAACTAATAACAAAAATTTGTTCGAGTGAAATGGAAGATCGTTACGTCCTTCTCTAATAATTGGACAGTCAATTAAAGATGGCACTGTCCAACGAGGACGGATTCACCCGCCAAAATTTAAATTTGCTTTTCTAGTTTATTGTCGTATTTATTTTTTATGTTCACACGAAATGTTTATCTTTACATTTTCAGCAATTTCTTCATGTTTAAATTCACAAAGAAAAAGAACTGAAAATGTATAAACATATACAAACTTTTGTAGTCTTCTTTAGTGGTACACTTTACTAGGTTCAATGAAATAATTGGAATACTTCACATCAGATTTACTTTATTATAACTACTATACAATTCTAAATAACTAAAATAATATACAATAATATAGACCTACGAAAATTAATATCTTTAATATCGATAATGGTATAAAATAGACATATTTTAAAAGTACAATAAAAAAACATATTTTCTTAATAAATAATTGATGCTTTAATGTTTTTAATTTTCTTGTAGTATTTTCGTTCCGTAAATTCCTTACTAACCTTGTGCAAGAAAGTCTGTTTGATACAAACCATATATTATTGAGCACCAAATAAAATGGTAATGCTTTGTGGAAGACATCCACGAAAAATTAGATGTTCAATCAATCATTAAGCCAATACCTTGTATTTTACTGTCCATCTCCTACCTTTTGGAAGGTGCTTCGCACAACGAAATTGAGAAAACAGTAATGATTGTACCACTTGATGATATTCCTGTTGAATAAATGAAATAATTAGACAGATAAAAAAAGAGGAGGAATAATTTACCTTTAAATATATCTTTGATCAGTTGACTCATTTAAGTTTAATTTTGATATATTTTTGATTGTACAGCCTCTTTTTTGTGCATATTGATTTTAGCTTTCAAATGTGCTTATGTTCTTTCCTTATTGCATTCACTAATGCTTTTCCTTTTTTCTTTCTTTTTACTGTTGATGTGCTTGATATATGTACTTGCTGATGGGTAATAAATAGAGACCGGAAACATCGGGCTGAAATGACGTGATTACGACGGGCGATATAAATAGTCTACAACATCTGTAAGTACATCACGCAGTTATTGAATAGGGTTAACCTCACACAAAAAATAGATATGCAGTTAACCGAATGAATAGTGCTATTCAATAACTGCGTGATGTACTTACAGAAGTTGTAGACTATTTATATCGTCCGTCGTAATTACGTCCATTTCAGCCCGATGTATTCGGTCTCTAGTAATAAGACACAAACTTAATTGCAAATAGATATTCTACAGGTACTGTAGGTAAATTGCAATCAATTACCGATGTATTTTCTATTGCTTGCAATGGTAATTTTTGTGGAATTTATGTTTCTTCTTACAGTTGAGATTCAGAACTTTTTGATAGTGACATGATTGCTCGTGCTAGATGTAAGGATGGTACAGCTCCGGAGTAAAATGTGTAACACATATTCTTAAATTCCTAATATTTCCTATTTTCCTAAACATTCCTAACATTTATTACTGACTTTTAAGGATTTCGTGGAAAATAATTTTTGAGTAAAAAAATATGGCGTGGCGTATGATGAAATTCCTTGTAAACCCAATTTACTTTTTCAGCAGCAAAAAAACTATACCTATATAGTCCAGAAAAAAACTGATCTGGTTAATACTTGGTTGTATAATAAATATTTCGATAACTCAATTCAAATCCCGATATTGTATTATAATTCAGAACGATATGGACCATAAGTATCTATAAACCACGAAAATAAGATAACACATAACCATTAAAACTGAAATTATAGAAAATTTCAAACTTATACTCCGACCTTCAACGATTGATAGCGATTAGACACGAAATTGTACGATTACAGTGCCCTCTTTAAATGACTGCCCAACTGGACGATAAGGATGAAAAGAGCGTTGGTCTCTGTTCCTCATTTCTTTCGTTGATTGTAATTAACGTAAAGTGAATTGTTGCTGTTTTAATAGTGTTTTATGAAACAGTTGAACAAGAGAAATATGCCACGGGGAGTTCATATATCTAAAAAAAAAGTGGGTTTCAGCAGAGAAAAATCAAACAGACTGAAATGGATGTAGTTCAGAGCATGTCTAGATCCAAAGTTCATCAAAAGAAACTGATTCTCATGTTGATGAAAGAAATGATTCTGATAAGATTAGCCAATCTTTAGGAAGCAACGGCGACAATACAGAATTAATGATGATAACCCATAAAGAAGACAAATCTGAAATAAATACTGAAAATGACAGTGGTATTACTGATAATGCTTTTACTATCGAATACAGTATGTATATGAATGAATCACCTCAGGACTTGAGAGATGTCTCACATTGGAGCATACCCGTTCCTGATAATGTGCGCATCGAGCTAATAAAAAAGGAAGTGAACATTTCCAAAATAAAGAAGGACCGTTTACTATTGTATGGTTAAAAATAAAAGGTGATGTTAGCCGTCTTTCAAAGGAATGGTTTTACACAGTAATGCGTAATGGTATAGAATCTCTCAGGACATGTTTGGTTTATTCTCCTATAACTAATAACCTGTACTGCTTCTGCTGTCGTTTATTCGCTGCCACCAATAGTACTAATACAAAAACAGCATTTACGACTGGATTTAGTAATGAATCACTTCAGGACTTGAGAGATGTCTCACATTGGAGCATACCCGTTCCTGATAATGTTTGCATCGAGCTAATAAAAAATGAAGTGAACATTTCCAAAATAAAGAAGGACCGTTTACTATTGTATTTAGACATTGATTAAAAATAAAAGGTGATGTTAGCCGTCTTTCAAAGGAATGGTTTTACAAAGTAATGCGTAATGGTGTAGAATCTCTCAGGACATGTTTGGTTTATTCTCCTATAACTAATAACCTGTACTGCTTCTGCTGTCGTTTATTCGCTGCCACCAATAGTACTAATACAAAAACGGCATTTACGACTGGATTTCAGAAGTGGTGGAAACATAATCCCAGAGTATCCGACCATAAAACTTCAAGTGAACATCTGGAAAATTTTGAAATTTTTTGCATAAAACAATAGATAACGCAGCCTTGCAATTAGGCAATACTGAAACAGAAATGTTTTGACCGATTCAATATTGAACTCCGAGCTAGATAAAACTCCGTTCAAGATGTGGCTTCATTGTTTGAGGATGTGCGGACACATACTTTACTTTTGGCCAACAATAAAGAGCTGAAATTAATTGTATCAAAATTTACTTGTTTTTATGATGAGGTATCAGAAATAGAACATCTCTTAGAGATACCAGGGTTGAGAAGACATTTAAAAGACGTCATGTTACAGTTTCTAATTGGGTGCCTCTAGATTTCTTAAAATTAATCGTGGAATGGGATTTTATAGAATCTCTTCGGAATCTAATGATCGCACTAAAGTTATTTATGACAATTTGCGTATCAGTTGCTTCTTGTGAGAGGAGTTTCAGCAAATTAAAATTAATAAAAAGTTACTTGCGGGCTACAATGAACAAAATGAGACTTAACAATTTTGACATATTAACATGTTACATGGTATTTTGACATGTTTTGTGTTGCCAGGCAATACAAAATATAAATTTTGAATTATATATGATTTCCGAGTTTGCAGCTGTTAAAGCTAGAAAGAAGAGATTTTAAGTGTTTGTACATAACATGTATATGAGAGTATGTTACCTATCATTTTTTTGTTATACCTGATTTTTGATTTTATACATGAATGTCAAAGAATGTATAATAAAACATTTGTATTCATTAAAAATCATACTTTACATTAATCAGATTTTTAATAATTTTAAGTTTTCATTCTTGGGGTGACACCTCAATATCTGCACCGGGTGCCACCGATGCTAGCTACGCCACTGTAAGTAAGTAAGGCGTGCATATACGATGGAATCAATTAATTTGTACTAGATGTTGTAAGGGTACATAGTCCAAATGCGACAGAAAAAAATTTGGTTCTTAATGCCTTCTTCGATTCACTAGACAACATTAGGTACTAGACAACAGTATAAGATTGAGTCATTGAGATAAATATAATGCACACCAAATAATGTAATTATTTTATTTAAATAAGTTGAAACAGAATATAGTTTACATGAGAATTACATTATTATTTTTGTATATTTTTTAAATCAAGGTTTTTAAGTAGGTAAAATTGAAAATAGTCCGGTTTGAAATTTCTACCTTCCACCCAGTATCTAGGGACATACAGCCATTTGTCGATCCTTATTAGCCCTTTCTAACTGGACAACTAAAATATAGGTCTCTCAGATCAACCTCTGATAACTTTAATGAGCACCTAGAGGAATACAAACACTCATAAAACAAAGGCATTTCAGTTGATTCACTTTTTGCTTACTAACTTGATTCTCACCAAAACAAGAGTGTGGTAGCAATAGTCAAATAATAAGATGATCTTATATTTAAGTTTGTGATGTACCTATCTTAGCACGAATTTATTACATTAAAAGTAACACTAACAATTACATATACAGTAGTGTTCAGGAACTCTATGAAACTCATTGAAATATGCAAGTCTACGATGAACAGAAAAATAACGAAAGCTAATATGTGGCCGTACTATCAATTTTGATAAGTTATAGTCTTACTAAGAAAAACATTTGATGTTTTATTTACGCTTTAATCTAAATAGGTAGCGTAGATTTTACGATATAGTAAATAGAGTATCCTACCCGTCATAAATAAATTTAACACTCAGTTAAAGTTCGTATATGTATTTTAAAGAAATTTTCAGAAATTGTATATTTTATTCGTATTGTAAACACTAATACTACATCGCATCTTAAACATTCAGATAGTATATTAGGCATACTTGAAATTATCGAATCGATGGTAACTTGTGGAATGCTACGCCAGGCTTCTAAAATCCTTTGTTGAAGAATATATACATTATTTGGAGGTGTTTGTTAATTATTGATCTTCTGTCCTACCATATCCTACACGTGTTCTATTGGTGACAAGTCCGACGAACGAAAAGACCATGGTAAGGGATTAATATTAGCACTGTTCAGAAACTCCATAAATAACCCTTGCAGTACGTAACCGCGCATTATCCTGCTAAAAAATTGTATTTTATCGGTTGTTGAAAATATGGTATTAATACTGGTTCAAGAACATTATTAAAGTGGCCAATTGCATTTAATGTTCTTTGAATTACTACTAGAGCAGATCTACTACAATACAATCGCCGTCACACCTTGATTGTTGCGTTTCATTCTTGATTGCGTTCAGATTAAATAATATTGAAGAGCAATAATGCTCGCTGTTTGCTGTATAAAAAACTTAGTTTCTTTTTTTTCGGGGACGTCTTGTCTCCATTTTACGACCATCATGGGCCCATAAACAAAATCTAGATTCGTCACGGAAGCCGACTCGATTCCATTCCTCATTCTAGTGCAAACTTTCGATACACCACCCTAGCCATGCAATTTTATGGCGTGGTGTTAGAGGTTAACAATAACATGGTCGGTACAATCTAAGCTCAAAAGATCGAGTTCTTCGATATATAGCCACAAGCCGAAGAGCACGATCATCATGATCTGAGACATCCGAGCCATAAACGTCGTCGTTCCCCATTATTTTCTGCCCATCTTCTCCAACACAGAGCAATTGTAGCAACACTACGTCTTTCATGATCAGCAACATCTCGAATAGATAATCCAGCTTCTCGTAGGCCGATTTTCCTGCAGAATTAATTGATGAAAATTTGCAATGTTGAATAGGAGGCATTCTCTTACACTCTACTAAGACTAAAGTTCTAAGTATACTTTACAGTGACACTTAAGTAAAGATTGTCAACAAAAAACTTTTTAGTGCATTGGCAATGCTACCTTGAGTAATCCAACCTATCTTGTTGAAATTTTCATCGTTTGTTAGTACGATCAAACTACATATTTTTTGAAAATTTCATTAAAATATAGGGACGCTAACTGGGTGTTCACTCATTTTTGCACGATTGTGCATTTTTGTTTATTTATAAGAACGGTTGGTTTGGTTAAGTTTACTGTTTGTGTTATTTCAATTGTGGTAAATTTAATACGATCGTGTAAAAAAGTATAAGCATTTGGAACGTTAAGGCTGAACGTATACTGAGACACAGTCTACACAGGTAACGCGGTACAGCTCAGGCCAGGTTGCAATTCCTAATTCCCCGTATACCGGCGAGATAGGCGCGTTCAGGCAGTAACGTGTCTGTGTTTACACCTGTGAGTTTGACACAGTTTCCTGTGTGCATTTTTGTGACCTATGCAGTCGAATACTCACGAAGAGGATAAACGTATACTGGACCATCGATGACAGTACAGCAAAGCATATTTTTCTATCGTATGTTTGAATTTCATCAAATTCTTGCCTGTTTAGTCTGAACTAATTTTTAAACTGCGTATCAGATAGCTTATATGTTAAACTATCTATAGATTCTCCATATGAAGCACTTTCATTAATAACTTAATACCAAATGGAACGTTTCTGTTTAGATATGATAAAAAGTAATATTAAATTTTCAATTTCGAGATCTGAATTTGAATCAGATTCAGAAGACATTTTTCCTATCTAAATAAGTAGCATATAATCTAATCAATATAAGTGCGCCGATCCGACATCAACTGAAAACACATTATAACATGCCTTCCAGTATACGCATCATATAGACTACCCTGCGTTTGTTTGTCCAGTGTTGAACTGCTCTGCACTGTCTTGAACGGCCCTGCGTGTCAGTTATATATACTGGCACACAGGACAGTACAGATCAACTTCTGGAAAGGTGTCTCTGATACATTCAGATTCTGTGGAGAGCATCTGCTACACAAGTAATATGCAGTATATTAGGATATGTTTCCTTTAATAGTCTGCCTGTTTTTAACATATATGCAGCAGTGTCACTTACAAATAAAAGTACTTTTTCTTTGTACCCGTCGTCCGAATGAAGTATTTTTTGAATATTCTCGTGAATGGTTTTAGCAACTGTTTCCGCATCAACTATATTTATAACTTTTGTTGCTTTTACATATGCGTTATATGGAATAGTTGGATATAGTATACCAGCTACAACATTTACCACACAGCGTCCTAATATATCGACAGTTTCGTCGGCATTTATCCAGAGGTACTGATTTGAAAGATGGCTTCTAATGCGTTCTACTGCTTTCGTGTAGCACTTAGAAACATACTATTTGCGTAAGGTGGATTCATCAGGAACATTTCAACCAGTATATTTTTGGAGAAATATTTTTTAAAGTGGGATTGTTAAGTTTATTTAATGGAATATTAGCCGCCATAAAAGTTTCTTCGTTAAAATTGTGAGATTCCAACGGTACCAATTTGTGTGTATGTGTTTGCGATGCTAAGTGACGTTGTACGTGCGATTTCATGGAATTTTTTAACGATATTTTACAGATTTTGCAATAAATTTCGGAATCACTGACAATGGACATACAATCAGTATGACCGTCAATCCAACTCGCCAGTTTTACGATGCCGTTCTCGACGTTCTTCCATATCATATCTGAAAATGTAACTTAAACGATGCTCTAGATCTAAATAAATGATAACTAAAAATGTATGCGTAAGTTATCGAAACTGAACGAAATTCACTGCACACTTACGTCGAAATAATTGGGAGAAGTAGATTCAATCAAACGATATTAAACAGGATCTATCACAAAAATTACGATGTAATTAACAGTTAAAACTATGAAAACAAGAAACTAACTCACAGCACTTTATTTATCTTACGAAATATAATCTAAATAGACTAAATTATTAAAACTCAACACGCTTCTATCTACGCCCATGAAAACAGAAATTTAACTGTAAATATCCAACAAAAAACGTCGCAATTCTCGATGAAAACAGATGTGCGCGCTAGTTAGATCAATACTGCATTCAATAACTGCGTGATGTACTTACAGATGTAGACTATTTATATCGTCCGTCGTAATGACGACGTCATTTCAACCCAATGTGTCCGGTCTTTGATAATAATGCATATATACATATACTGAAATAAATATTTGATGGTTTCTTTACTGTAAAAGAATTGACATCAATGCTTTTGGTTTTAAGTGTTTAAGCAAACATCTTCGAACTGAGGTAATAGATAAACATAAAACATCTGAAACTGAACAAGGCACCCGGACTAGATCGAATTGCAACAGATACTCCGTATACTAGATGACGACGGCCTTGAAATAATGCTAGATATATGTAACAAGGTATACCGCACTATACACAAAAAAGGGTTCAACGAAAAAATGCGAGAATTACAGAATGATTGCCCTCATATCATATGCAAGCAAGATACCATTAAGAATAATAGATCAGCGTCTTAGTTTATACAGCCGCAAATACCACCGCAACAGGCAGGCTTTGTAAAAGGAGGATTTTTAACATAAGACAGTTAATAAAGAAATCAAGACAGTTTAATTCACCGCTGGTACTGTGCTTTACTGACTACAAGAAAGCCTTTGACTGTGTTCAATGGTGAACTCTTGTGGGTGGTATTGAAAGAAATAGAAGTACCTAGCCACATCATTAAGCTCATATCGCAATTGTACCAACAAAGTGAAACATGCGTTAAGCTAAATAACAACATATCACGGACATTTGAGATACGAAAAGGAGTACGACAGGGGTGCATACTCTCTCCGCGAAATTTTAACGCATATGGAGGATACATTATAAGACGAGCACTAGATGACTTTGAAGGAGAAAAATCAATTGGAGTGAGGAAACTTACAAATCTAAGATATGCGGATACTATATTAATTGCGAATAACTTAGACGAGATGCAAACAATGCTAGAGCGGGTGTCGAGAGTAAGCACGAAGTTAGGTCTGGAGATTAACTTAAGCAATACCAAAGTCATGCTCATTGACAGAGGAAACATACTTCCACGAGGCAATTGACTAAATGTGGAAGAAGTCAATGATTTCATGTACCTTGGATCGCTTATAAGCAATCAAGGAGGATCTGAAAAAGAAATCTCAATGGCGAACCTGAACAAGATAATGGAAAGACCGGCAAATTACGTAAAACACTAAAACCATGTTAGTTAAATCCTTGATATTCTCGATTTTTCTGTATGGAGTTGAGCCCTGGACAATCAAAGCCTTGGACAGGAAAAAGATAGATGCATTTGAGATGTGGTGCTGGCGGCTTATGCTACGTATATCTTGGACCGAAAAACGTACTAACGCATCTATACTGGATGAACTTAAGGTTAAAGATACACTATCTACGATATGTCGCAGAAGAATCCTGCAGTACTTTGGACACACAACTGGACGAGCGGGAGATAACCTAGAAAAACTGATTGTACAAGGCAATGTAAAAGATCACGGGACAGATCGCCAGGCAGGTGCATTGATCAAATAAAGGTACACCATTGCAAGACCTGTTAACAGAAACTAAAGACCGTGAAACGTGGAAAGAAAAAGTGAACAACTGTACCTAGAGATGGGATCACGATTTCTCAGTCATGAGAACACGATGAAGATAATAAAATATATACCGTTATAGGTGTTATTGTTTTTCGGTAGCGCACGCATATCTTTAGCACCCAGACGGCCGAACCCCTAGGCTCTGCACTGTAACGTACATACCTAGGTGTTTCTACCATATCGCATACTAAAGAATAAATTAACACACATCTAAATTTCCTTCTTTAATCGGAATAATTTTTATTGTTGGAAATGTACGTTTTTTTTATGAAATTATGCATATTTGAAATAAATAGAATTATATCCTACAATTAATTACATTTTAAAAATTGTGTTAATTCTTTAAAAAGATATGTTTATGAGTTGCTTAACTTTTGTCCACTACTGCAGGTGCTTGATTACGGTTTTAATATGAGTAATGTAAAAACAATATTGCTCTAATATTACAACATAGTGGCAGTATACACATTTATAAAATATTACAATGGGCGTTTGTATATATTCCCGGAATATTTTACAATAATTTCAAAATACATTCATGACACATTATAGACATTTTCACGTTATAATACGCCTCTTTAATATTTCAAAATATATTTGTTATATCACAAATCTTTCGGCACCACATGGGTAAATTTATATAATTTTACATACTTTAAGATTTTAAATTTTGCTGATTTGGAATTGATTGTGACTTTACAAAAGGAAAACACTACTGATACTAGATAAATAAAAATATGTTCCAGAGCTAATACAGAAAATAAGTGTCGTTTCTTTATTTAAATCTAACCTCGAAATTTTAACTTAATGGTAGGTAGGTGGACAAGAAAACAAGACTCCTTACAGGCTGATATATTTTCATTATGGCACATTTAATAGTTTTCTCAAAGGCTATCCAAAAGGCACATACATTTACATAATTCACAAAGTATCTAAAAATATTAATCTCTTAATACTAAAACTACGTGCATAGTACATCTTGATTTATATAACAAAGAAATAACTATAAACAATTATAAACAGTAGTTATTAGTGCAACCAATTTTGTCTACATTATTTTATACATACAAAATTATTAGAGCTTATTGAAACTAAGTGTTATACCTACATAATATATAATTTTATGGAAATTTTAACAAATATGTACTTCATTAAATTATCTCAAATATATTTGTCTAGATTAATAACAATTGGGATTTAAGTTGCTAATTATCAAATATATTATTTAGCACGAAAATCAAATAATGCTGAACTCGTATTTGATAAATCAGTCAAAAGAAATGTAATATGCACATTCAACTAGTACATTTTAAAGTAATCTGTGTGTTTTTGGATTCAGAATATTACTAAATCGTTAGTAGGTACTCATCTAACAATAATTTATTTTAAAAATTATATAGTGAACCGGCTAATTTGTTTGCATATAATATAATTTAGGTTTGTTTATAGATTTAATAATGTATTACTTATTTGGTATAATTGCGGTTAATAAATTATAGTTGAACTCTGATACAACGTGCCCCAGATGTAGCGAACAAAAATTATTTCTTCGACCAAATATCCTATATTTTATTTACAACGAACTCGTTCATAGCAAACCCTCGCATTCCCCCTCGAGGCAAGCATAGTAAAGAACATAATAGTACTAGTGTACCTACGCAAATATGACTGGCATGGAAAAGCAAAAGTTATGTCATGGGAAAGTCGAGGAATCCTATATGTTTTAAAAACTGAAATCATTTGCCCGTTTCCTATACATCAAATAAAAATATATGGGGGTCACATCCAATATTTTTTCAAAATGAGTTAAGTTGGGGTAGCGGACCAGAAAAGAAAAATTTCGTTAATGGTGGATAATTGTCCAGCACATCTACAGTTGGTAAATTTCAAATTCATTAAGCTGGTCTTCCTACCTTCTAATACCAGAGCAGTATTACAACCAATGGATTAACTGCCTTGAACGGAAAATAACGGACTAGACGCCGTAGTCATGTTGAACGCTGCTTAGAGATGTTACCTCTTATTACTATTGAAAACTGGTTTCGCCATGTTCGATAAAGTACGTTGTTTTAAAATTTGCCGATGATGAAAATGATAATAATCTTCCTCCTTAAAGATCTAAATAACATTAAACTATTTGAATGTGGAACTGTGGAGGTTCCATCTGAATCAAAACTTATGACAAATTCTTTTGAAGATGATTCATAAGAGGTAATCGAAGATTCAAACATGGAAGAAGACGCAACGAAACTACATACCATTGGGGGGTGTATGCCATGATGAGTATCGCATTTATCGACTTACATTACTTCTTCAGAAAATAACAAAAGAGATATTTAATTTGTTACAAAATAATATTGAAGAAGATAATGTTAACAAAAAAAAATCTGTTCAATTGAAATTCGCAAATTTTTAATTGAATTTTTTGTCAAAATCATGTGTTCAATACATCTGTATTATACTTTCTTAGTATAAGTTTTTATTATGTTTATTAAGTTGTAAAAATAAAATATATTTATACCAATTACACTATAGTGTATATTATTATTTTAAATATAAAATGAAAAAATCGTAAAAACCATTTATAGGCAATACTTTTTTTTAACTTTTGCGTATTCATTATATCCGAGTTCAACTGTATATTTCCAATGAAAACATAAAATAAAATTAAGTAATAAAAACTTTTTGAAATATTGTTTTCTTCGTTTAAAACTAAAACATCAAAATAACACTTTTATTTATTATTTTATTGTTAAGAAATATACCAATACATCTATTTTTTGTAATACAAAAAAAATATAAAAATACTTCCATAAATGTTTTATTTTCTTAACTTTACATTTACTTTCTGCTTACATTTCACTTGGCTAAATAAACGAAATAGATCCTAATAAACTTGTTCCTGGATATTATTTTCTTTAGAATTGACCTTTATTAATTTTTTGAATAAATAAATTATATTTGAAATTTTGTAACGCAGAGTATTATCAAAAATTTACTCGAGATAATTGTTATAAAGTAGTTTCCGGCATTTTTGTGTATGATTCTAAAACAAAGTAGGATGGAATAAAAATACTTTAAAATAACTCAAGTTTGTACCATAGATATTTTACCAGTAGATACCTTATAAAACTTATAGAACACAAGTTCGTCGAAGGCAATTTCTTAAAAACTAGTTTTATTTTTAGTAATATGTTAATACTATTTGATTTTAACAACTTACACCTATGATGATTTTGAACATGTTTAGAAAAAATCGTAAAACTCCATTTGCTGATGGGATCCATCTATTTGCACAGAAACTTACATTTAAATTTCTACTAAACAGTAATAATATCTAATATGTTAGCATCATAAAAGTAGTATTAGTAGTTAACATTAAAAACAAATACAATTTCTTTCACATATATATATATATATATATATATATATATATATATATATATATTTGTTATATGAAAATAAAGCTAATTAAAGTAAATGTAAAATACTTTTTAAATATTAGTAGTAATTAGTCAACCATAACGATATGAAAAAATATATAAGTTTACGTATAAAAACAAAGTACAGGCATAACATCATTGTATAGATTTGAATAATTGCAACAAACATAATTTTATTCGAAACGTATCATACGTACCTAATTAAACTACAATTACTATTTGCGCTTTCCTTACTTACATAGTCCAAGGCCTTTCCACTCTTAAATTTAAGACGTTTTAACTAATAATTTTTAAAACATAACAAATAATAATAATCCTAGATAACTTAAAATATATTCTATTCCATGAAATTACTTAAATAGAGTTTAGGGTTATGCTAGCCCATATATTCTTAACTCCCAATATATGCAGAAGTACAATAAAACACTTAACGGCACGTAAAGTTTCATTCTTTATAAATGTGGTAGATGGTTTAAATAGGTTAGGTAATACTAGGCATTATCAGTACTAAAGGCACTCTCAGATATATAAAACTCGTCATGTAGCACTATACATTATTTTGAGTCGGCTTCAATAATAAAATGTAGCTTCCACTATCCTGCAAGACTTCCAAGTTAAACATCGTTTCTTCTTTAATATGACTTATGACATCGTTGTTCAGATGTATGTGAATAGAATGTGGCCCTTGCATATAAATATCGCGTATTTGTTCCTTCGACACTCCGATGAGGATACTCAGTTTTTGCAATAACTCCATACTGCTATGTGCCGACAGAAATATAGCGTTGTAAACACTTTTGTTGTTGCGGCATACGTAAATTGTCAACTTAGGAGAAATGGCCCTGCAACAAAAATAGATGTGGCAATAACATATCCAAAGTTATCTTTATATACATATGCATTAGTAATGCAATACAAGTTGTAAAATTCGTGGTTATTTAAGTTGTAATAATCGGCGTTTTATTTTAATTAATTAACATTACAAAAATACGATAAATGAAAAAAATTGTTAGATAATGCTACTCCCCATACCGCTCGCGCAAAGTCGATTATTTGCGAAGTAAAGGCATCGAATAAATTAATGAGTCATTCAGCCAATAGTTCTGGCTCCAAGTGATTTTTTTTACGTATCCGACAATAATTAAAAAAAATGCGGGGCCACCGTTTTTCCTGTCTAAAAGAGGCCATCAACTGACACATTTTGAGTACGCCAACTTCAGAATGGCGTAAATGTTTCTATGATTGGTTTGAACGAATGAAAAAGTGCATAGAATATAATAGTCAATATTTTGAAGAACAATAAAACCGTTTATTTGCGGATTAAATGTTTTCTTCATAGCTTTTCCCGAAATTTTTCAGCTGTCCCTCGTATTCAGTGACGCGCCGTCCATATGGGCAAGGTCGTGCAGCGCACAACGGCGCCAAGGCCTTAAAGGCGCCTACGGCCACTTGTGATAAGTTAAATTTTAAAAATTGACTGACTTTTTAAAGCAGCTGAATATTGAAAATCTTATTAATGAATTTGCCAAAAAGTAAAGCTAGAAAAGTCCAATTTCTATAAGACATTTCCGTTGTTTTCCTTCACATTTATCTATTTAAAAACACGGGCACTCTAAAAATATTTTATTTGACCTTTTGTTTTTTAATAATTTGGAATACTGTTTTTTATTTTGTTACTGTTATTTCAGTGTGCAATAAAAATTTTAATATTTTTTTGTATGTGAACCTATTGTTTGCCTCAAATAAAAAATACCTACCAGTACTAACAAGTCTAAAGAGTTCGTCATAAATTTCAATGTTGAACTGTGGGAGAGTGGCTGGTAATTTTGGCTCAATACATATAGGGTAAAGGCGCCTATCAGTATTTCGCACGACGGCGCCGAAGATACTTGGCGCGTTACTGCTCGTATTGATTTTTCTATCTTTAAATGTTTTATTTTAATAACAAAAACATAAAACTTCAGCAAAATAAGTGTAACACAACTGGATATTAAACAATGTTCTCCCATGTGCGAAATCTTAACTTGTTTCGTTTTAAATTTGTTACTCATTAATTAAAAGAGACAAATTTAATGGACTATTTTTATACAGACAGAATACACTTCAAGTCGGGATATATAAAAGGAATCAAAGAGAAGTTTAAATAATTCTACTTATCGTAAAGCATACAATTTGGAAAGTACATCGAGCGGTTTGAGCTTATCACTTCTGCGGTTAGTAGTTTTAGGTGAATAAAATTAACTTGGAAAGAGATGAATATAAACATCTATCCAATTTTTACTGTAAACATCCTGAATTTGTAGTTTCAGGATTCGTTTTAAAATAATCTTTCGTTCTAAAAATAACTATTCCTTACATTAATAATTAATAATGAAGGTTTTATAAAAAATTAATTTAATTTTTGTTTACTTTATTCATTTTGTAATAATCTATTAATGGTGTAATCCTGCTCTTAAGTTCTTAAAAACATAGTTTAAATATATTTTAGCTATTTTCTCGAAGCGTAAAAACTAATCGACCAGAACTTCGGATTTAACATTTCCATACTAAAATTTTTCTATTTCATACATATGAGAGATTTATGCTTATGTTGCAAATTAGTTATAGTTATTTTTTTCATTTCCTTTTCCCATTATTTTAAATGTATATAAGTGCAAATTGTTTGTATTTATTACTCGGACAATTTATTTTATTAAACATGACGAAATTTAACACACGAAAGAACAATTATCTAATAAAAACCTTACAACATTTTGCCGATTAAAAAATACTTGCAATTATTACAAACTCATTTTAAACTAAATATGTATTACTTAAATACCTAGGTATTGATAATTCTATCTCTATATATATTTGTTCAGTAAATTTCTCGCCCACACGTATCCTCAACCATGAAATAGTTCTAACCTATATAACCTAAAATTAGTAACGGTACACTCATGTGGTTACATGTACTACGTTTATTGACTCTAGTAAAATATTTTTGCATATCACTAATAAAACAGTTAACTTGAAATTAAAGTTAAAAAAAATAATTCTAATTTTATCACTAAATGGGGTTAAAGCTTTAATTAAAGCAATTAAAGCAAAAAATTCAATTTCCTACAATAAAAAATTAAAATGTTTAAAAAATAGAAAATAAGACATTATGATAATAAGTGAGTTGAAAGACTTCATTTGCGAGGAAATATCAGAAAATAACGAGACCGGTGCTGTAGTACAAAAATGAAACATTTATTTAGAAAACTTGAACTATCCTTCAATATACTCCATTCTGTACAATACGCTTGCCCATTGTTTTATCCACCTGTCATAAACAACTGAGAAACCATTTCTTGAGAGCAGGCGCGGCTCGTGATGACGTATTTTGGTTTGCAGTACAATGATCCGAGTGCTTCGTGTATTCTCGTGTACTAACTGTAACGTTTGCTTAGTAAACACCGAAAACACACGAGGCACTCGTATCATTGTACTGCAAACCAAAATACGTCATCACGAGCCGCGCCTGCTTGAGAGTCTATTTAGTATACCCATCAGCGCGTTCTTAAGCTCTAAATTCGACTCAAATTTTCGACCTCCCAATTCTTTTTGGACATCAGGAAACAAATGAAACTCACATGAAGCAAGGTCAGGTGAATAGGGAGGGGAACCATAATTTCCACCCCCAGTTCTTCAAGTGTTCGTTGACAAATCGCTGATCTGTGGGCCGGAGCATTGTCGTGATGCAGGATCCAACCGATGTCTTGATAAAAGACCGTTTTTTTCTTTAATTTTGCCTTTAAGGTTCCTCAAAGTACATTAGAATAGTACTCTCCAGTTTACTGTAACGGGTGTTCATTTGAAAAGTCAATCTAGTAGCATGTGATTTACTGAGAACATTTTGAAGTATGTCGTAAATTAAAATTTACTACTTAACCTACGAAGTCGTATATTTTGACAGTTTCATACATACAAATATGATTGACATTAGCAAATGTCATTTGGATTTACGTTTACGGAACAACAAACACATACTAATATATTTGCGTCTTATTCTATCAAAATTTCAAAGTAACATAGATTGACTTTTCAAAAACACACTCTATGTACAATGCGATCATAAATAACGCCCCATTTATAAAAAAAAATTAAGTGCATCACTTTACCGGCATTTTTCAATTTTCGCCTTCAGCGGTCTTGGACTGCCTTTGTGTTTCCATTGCATACTTTGGGACTTTAATTCAGGGTAGTAATGATAAAATCAACTCTCGTTACATGTAACCACATTGTTTAAAAACTGTGGATTATGTTGCAGTTGCCTTTTCCACTGCCGACAAATTGTCACTCGATTGGCTTTTTGTTCATTCATTTATTCCGCCGCGACCTTGCGGTATCCCAAAATCTTCATAAATATTTTTTTGAGTGGAACCATAAGACAAATTAACAATGTCAGAATCAAATGTCAGAATGCCAAGACCGCAAATTAGACAACTGTTTCGAGATGCCAACTTTAATGACTATGAAAGACGAGCGTGGGTTGCATTTGAAAACATTTGCACCCATTTTCTTGAGAACAATAAATCAAACTATCAGGACGTAACACGTGAAAGAATTATACCTCATTATGGGACACAAGATATCGTTAAAACTCAATTTTACTATTCCTCATTT
This sequence comes from Melolontha melolontha, assembly GCA_935421215.2. Taxonomy (NCBI): domain Eukaryota; kingdom Metazoa; phylum Arthropoda; class Insecta; order Coleoptera; family Scarabaeidae; genus Melolontha; species Melolontha melolontha. The sequence goes on from OW285236.1 coordinate 127,644,381, forward strand.
GGATTTATTTTCTGAAAATTTTGGAGCAGTATCAGACGAAAATGGAGGTAGATTTCACCAAGACATTGCACCGATCGGAAAACGGTATACCGGAAAATGGAGCTTAAACATGTTGGTCGACTATTATTGGAATGTAATACAAGAAACTGCCGGTGCATCTTCTAAAAGGAAGATTACAAGTAAAGAAAATTAATTTAGAACGTGTATATAGTTCTTATGTTTATTGTTAACAAAATGTATAATACTTTTCCGATTGTTTAAGGCGAATAAATCAGAAGAAATGGAGTTTTCACTACTTAGTTTTAATTAATATCACAATATTTCGATCTCTCTTATCATTGCAGACTGATATCGAAATTCTGAGGCTAGAGCTGGATTCAGCATACCAAAATAAATGCTAAAAAGTATTCCAGGAAGGAAAAAAGCTTTTGAAATCTTCAACAGTGTTATTAGTTCAATTTTTTTTTTGGTCAGTCTTGACTCAAAGCCCCACAATAATTCAAATCAATTTATGACTTTGAAGTGGACAGGTATGACAAATGTTAATTAATATAATATAATAAAAAAATAAAAGGAAATGATTGTATAAAATTACATTTCATTAATTTAATTTTCTTGGAGTGTATTAATATCCATTGATATTAGAAGAACTTCCTTACTATTGCTACGGTTGTTTTAAAAATTATTATTAATATACTACCCACGCCGGTAAAAAATGCAGGTCAAATTGAGTCTATTCAACTTTCCAACAAATGGAGCTCATTTTGGCGTTTGTGCGGATTTGACGAATTTGTGTCACTTCCTAATATAAAATACAAAAGCGGCAACTGCCTAAATGTATAGTAAAATTACTAATACAAAATGATAGGTATTGGTTTAACTACAGTAATATATCGTTATATCATTTTCTTTTTTAATTAATTTGTTTTATTTGTTGAGTAATGCTACTGACTATAAGGAAAATGTTGCGTGTATTATAATAATATTACTAGCCTTCCATATACTGTTTCTATAAATATCATTATTAACTACGAATTATATATTTCACTTTTTGAGAAGAAACAAATCTATTATGTTCTTTAGATTACTTTCTTTTATCTTGGAATGAAATTATATATTTTTTTTTTTATTGATTATATATATATATATATATATATATATATATATATATATATATATATTACATTCTATCGAAATTTATTGGTTACATTCATATTGACAAGGAATTTACTTCCTAGTGATTGATGATCTAAGTTAGACCAAAACCCGGATATAAACAATCGGATATAAAAATTTCAACTCACTCAAAAGTCACACGTTATTAACACAAACTAATTGCTAACTGTTTTTGCAAGATTTATTATGTATCATATACTTACTTTAAATGTACAGCATTGTACAATCGTATGCCATCAGCCTGTCCACAGATTTGAATGAAATCGTCCTTGCTCATGCGTAGCATATCAGCTCCAGAAAAACTGGAGAATGTTGACAAATACTTTTCAAAACGATTATTCACTAACCAGCATACTGTTTGCTTAGTATCAGAAGCAGTGCAGAGAACGTCGGTTATTTTCTGTAATAATATTGTAATCGTTATATAATATAAAAAACATGTTTTATTGTTTTTGTATATATTTCGAACATTAAAAAATTAAACGGTACGCTAAAGACAATCGATTCTTAAAAAAAATAGTTCTCTAATTGACAAAATTGTTAGGCAATATGTTTGAAATGAATAGTTATCGTTTTTATTGTAAAATGTCGAGAAGTGAGCGAAAGACGAAGATAGTATTCACGATAACTTTCATTTTCACAAAATTGTATCAAGTAATAAAAAGTTTCGCAATTTATACACACTTCTATAAATAGCTAATTAAATATTTAAATTATTATTCTATTTTTGTATTTGGTTAATTTAAACATTTAAAACACATAAATAGAATTTTATTAAAAACAAATACTAAAGAAACACTTCTACAATTGCATCTATAGTTATTCTGAATTCCTTAAGTTTTACTATAAATAAATGAATTATGTATATATTCTATAATTTAAACAATGCAAGGTTATAGTCAACTACAAGGTACTGGGGTACTCATAATTTTTAGTTTTATGTACTCGGAATATCTATATTAGTTAAGATTTGTTATACTCGTATAAGTAGTTCTAACCGTGATTCAAATTTGACCGTATTTATTTTTTTTCTGGTCGATAGAAACTACAAATGAATATTATATATACAAGGTGGGGCAAAAGTAATGTCATAATGTGAATTAGCTGCCATTGTGTAAGACATGAAAAAAATTAGACTATGTTTTCACGGAAAGTTTATTTGAAGGTGTAAAATTGATGACTTACTGTAAATGAAAACTAATGAGTATTATATCTCTCTTTACATGCAAATGTCACCTAATGTGCTGCGTTGATTTCTACATTTCGACAAACTAGGTTTGTACCAATATGCAGAAACGCTAGACGTCGCGAGGCCACCTTCCTGGTTGTTAGGATCAGTGGCGGCTGGCGCATAAGCGCTGCAGTGCTGCAGAGCTCCCAAAAAATTGGGCGGGCGAACCTGTATTAGTTATGTTATAACTAGTTTTCTTTTACATAATTTTTCCGACATTTCTGATGTTTATAAAAGCGTAACATATTGTTGTGAAAATTCTCCCCCTGTATATCAAAAAATTTGCATATTTTTCTACATCACCAGTAGAGGACATCAAACCCTACAATTTGACACCTCAATCATCAAAATCCGATCAGTAGAAGCCGAGATATTCGCTTCCGATATTCCAACACTAACGCCGGTTATATCGTATATACTATATTATCAAATATACAATAGGCGACCAGTGGAATAACCAACCTAATTCGCGCGATCGCTCACTTGTTCCTTATCTGGTCCACACGAACGTGCTCTGAGCGCTCTTTCCAACACCCGCGCGCACCCCGCTGCCCCCGTGACTGTCTAAAACGGATGCATGATTTTACCAGGCAATATTCGCTGCATTCATTCCAGCGCAGAGGTCATATGAATCGGTATAGGTATTTAATATTTTCGCGTGTTTGTACTGTACGGCGAGTTTCAACGTAAAAACAATAATATTAGAGTTTGCGTGCTTCTGTTTTTCTGTATTGTTGACAATTTATATAAACTCTGTGTATTATGGAGGCGGTCTTTAATTTAATTAATGTGAAGAGATTCTTTAAACATACATACGAAGAAAAGTTAAACTTAAAAGCAAATGGTAGGCCATTAGTAGATATCACTATTGAAAAAACTGGTGTAAGTAGAGGGAAAAATTATACACGTAAATTTAGTAGCGATATTTATTCAAAAAACGAATAGATTTGTGGATGCAACAAAAAAAATGCTTTATATTGTTTTCCCTGTTTACTTTTTGGTGGCGATAAAGCTTGGACGGAAATAGGGGTCACGGATCTAGAGCACTTAAGTTTGAAAATAAAAAGACATGAGAATTCTAAAAGCCATCTTCATAATTGTATGGAATTTGCGTTACTAGGGTCAACTAAAATTATGGCTCAACTAGACTCTGCTTATTGGGTAAATATACAGAGACATAATGAAAATGTGTCAAAGAATCGTTATATTTTATCAAAAATTATTAATTGTATAAAATTTTGTGGAGCTTTTGAATTGGCCCTTCACGGACATGATGAGAGCGATACTTCCGAGAATCCGGGGATATTTCGTGGACTTATTAATTTTTCGGCTGAATTAGATGCAACTCTAAGTGAGCACCTAAAAAATTGTTCGGTATTTAAAGGTACTTCCAAAGAAATACAGAATGATCTGTTACAGTGCATACTTGAAGTCTGCCAAGAACAAATAATTGAGGAAATTAATAATTCTCTAGACAATTTTAATGACAAAGTGATAACAAAATTTGCAAATCGAAAAGAACGTAGAATAGATTTAATTTATAAGAAATAATTTGTTAGTAAAGTAGTGCTTAGTGACTCTTATTTTTTTGTGTGACAATTGACAATCGTTCCAGAAATCCATTACTTCAGTGCGGAAGGCGAAGAAAGCACGATAAGATCGATGGGAGACAACCTCTTACTGCCCGTGCAAGGTAAATTTTTTTGTAAAACTTGCAGAACACCTTAAAATTTTTAGCACGAGCCGCCACTGTTAGGATAATGAAAAATATATATATTTTTTTTCATTATCCGTATAGAAGAGGAAAGTCGTATCTGTCCAGGATACTGTGTATTGACAAGCTCCAATAAGAGCAAAATGCATCCATACATTTCGGTATAGATGTGACTTTTTACGAATTTTTATCATTATATATATATTTTTTTTAGTTCAAAAAGAGTAATTTCCATAAACCGTATTACTCGTATGTCATTTTACTTGTCAAGTTGAGGGAAGATATTTTTGAAAAATGACCCGGATGACCAATACGAAAAGTTCTATTACATCACGATAACACACCTTCTTAAACCAGATAAGTTGTTGGCAAAAAAATGGATGAATTGAGATTTTAGGTGCCCAAACCACCTTAATTCACCAAATTCAACCCCAAGTGATTTCCACTTATTCTTCAAATTCGAACTTTTCATTACTTCCAGAAAATTCGATCGGGTGAAGTACTTATTGAAGCAACGGAACAGTATTTTGAGAATCTCAAAACAGATCGTTACATATATATCACAATTCCAGCATAATCAACATCGTTAATCGCTAAATGAACAAGTTAAATATGTATGTTGAATAATAAAAAAAACTTAATGACCTAACCCATATATTCATTTCAAGTTTCACCCTTAAATCATCCTTGTAAAAGTTGAGTGCGACTTTAAGAATATATGGCTTCTATAGAATTTCTCAGGAGAAAATAATATTAGTTTTCGAATGTACGAGTATGTATATGATTATTTAATTTTCCCAAGAATTAATAAAATATTTAGAATAATTTATCATCATTTGCATTGATAGTAAATTCTACACTGTAATAATCACTGTCTGTTAGACATAAATAAGTATATTTTGGTCTAATAACATTTATTAAATTAATAAATTTAATAAATAAATATTAAAAATTATAACCGGCCGGTTAAGCCTAGGAAAATGTAATAAAAAATAGATATAGATTATAAGGAAGGAACATTGAAATATTCAAGTTCTTCATCATTTTGTCAGCAGGAAAGTTAAACTTGTCGTGAATCAAGTATTGCGTATGATATCAAAACAACTTGTAATGTAGAAAGTTATAACTAAATTTAAATAAGTAAATAAACATATTTCTGATAAGTATCAAAACTTTATCAGTGTTTTAGACATTTTATGATCTGAATTTTTTGTTAACGAATAAAAATAATGAAGTACTTGACTTTTATGTAGATAATAATAAATAAATAAATAAATAAATATATATAATTTAATTTTATACTTAAATTTTAAAACTCACCGGTATCTCTGGAATTGGTCTACTTTCAGTAATAACACTGTTGGTTACTGAAGTTGTAGTGAGAATATTGCTCTCTACCTTTGTAGTCGGTTGAGTTTGAAGAGGACTGGGATTATTCTGGGGCCCACTAGCAAAAAGAAATATATAAATAGACAAAGAATATAAACCTGTGATATGTTAAATAATAATAAGTGGATTAAGTTGAAAAATATTGAAATTGAAGAAAGTGTATCATCAATTCTGAGCACAATATGAAACAAACATGTAAATAATTTACATATCTGTAACTATGCACATGGACAATATACCTCGTATTTTCAGCATTTACTTCTGCTTAATACATATGTTTCTGCCATCTAGGCGTCCTCAGTTAAGCTAGTGAAGCATTGTATACAAATTAATACAAACCTGTTATAAACAACTGGTTTGTATCTGTATTTAAATTTACTGAAATAGCCCGCATAGATCAAGCAAGTTCCGTCCTATAAGAAGACAACTATTTAATAATTGACATCTTACGGGCGAAAGAGACTTTGTCTATAGGGCTACCTATCGTTCGAACAGCTAAGCTGCTACGGGAAACGATAAAATACGTATGTAGATGTAGTCCATTAACAACCAGCCAGATGGCGGTAAATATACAAAAAGGTTTTGTTTAAGTATGACAATACGTTAAGCACGTATAAAGCGTTTGTACAATATGAAACAAACATGTAAATAATTTACATATCTGTAACTATGCACATGGACAATATACCTCGTATACCTCGTAGATGGCAGAAACATATGTATTAAGCAGAAGTAAATGCTGAAAATACGAGGTATATTGTCCATGTGCATAGTTACAGATATGTAAATTATTTACATGTTTGTTTCATATTGTACAAACGCTTTATACGTGCTTAACGTATTGTCATACTTAAACAAAACATTTTTGTATATTTACCGCCATCTGGCTGGTTGTTAATGGACTACATCTACATACGTATTTTATCGTTTCCCGTAGCAGCTTAGCTGTTCGAACGATAGGTAGACCTCCAGACAAAGTCTCTTTCGCCCGTAAGATGTCAATTATTAAATTGTTGTCTTCTTATAGGACGGAACTTGCTTGATCTATGCGGGCTATTTCAGTAAATTTAAATACAGATACAAACCAGTTGTTTATAACAGGTTTGTATTAATTTGTATACATTGCTTCACTAGCTTAACTGAGGACACCTAGATGGCAGAAACATATGTATTAAGCAGAAGTAAATGCTGAAATTACGAGGTATATTGTCCATGTGCATAGTTACAGATATGTAAATTATTTACATGTTTGTTTCATATTGTACAAACGCTTTATACGTGCTTAACGTATTGTCATACTTAAACAAAACCTTTTTGTAAATTCTGAGCACTTTGAAATAACTGATTTATAAGTTTAAAGGATACGTTTTAATAACAGAAACACCAAAAATTAATGTTACACTTTTTTCGAAATTCTACTGAGAAGAAATAATTATTATCATAATTAGTCCAGAGCAAAGAGCATATAAGTAAAATATAAACAATTGGAGTATTAATTTGAACTGTGAAAATAATATTATTTAAATAAAATAATACTGACTTCATTAATTTAAATACATATTACGAGGAGAGTTCTTTATGTTATCTATTTAGCAATGGAAACAATATGCTATATCGTGACAACTTTCTTACGTCAAGTTTAATTTTATAGTGTTCATCTCCAAGTTTGGTTCGAATCGCTTAACATTTGTTACTTTTACATTCCTTTAAAAAGAAAATGAGTGATTTTAAACTTGAACACAGAAGCGTCATGAAATTTTTATTAAAAGAAGGCAGTAAGTAGCCCGAAGAATATTCATGAGAGAATGGTGGCAGTGTATGGAGAAAATAGCCTGTACTATTTCCAAGTCAAATTTTAGTGTACGCAGTTCAAATGGGACAGAGAATCAATTCATGATGACCCAAATTGTGGAAGACCTCTGGAAGCACGAACTGAAGAAATCATCAACAAAGTTAAAGCTTTGGTGTTGACTGACTGCCGAGTAAAAGTTTCAGCTTTTGCTAGAAAAAGAGGAATATTAGCAAATTCTATACGAAGATTTGGGAATGAGCAAAGTGACGGCATCATGTATTCCTAAGCTGCTCAGTCGAGAACAAAAATTGTGTAGACGACAAATTTGTGAACTGATATTGACTATTTTATTTAAAGATGAAGACTTCTTAAATAGAACTGTAACTGGGGATGAAACTTGGGTACACCACTGGGACTGCCACGCAACAAGAGTTCAAAAACGCAATTTTCCGCAAGAAAAGTTATGGCCAGTTTTCTAGGACGCGGAAAGGATTCTTTTAATTGAATATATGCCAAAAGAGACTACAATAACGGGAAATGTATACAAAGACACATATAAGAACGTGAACATGGCTACTTTGCTTCTACAAGACAGTTGCAGGGTGCATAAGGAACCAATTGTTCAAGCAGTATGAATTAATGCGGCTTTGAGGAATTACAACATCCACACTACAGGCCCGACCCCGACCCCTGTGACTATTATCTCTTTCCAAAACTCAAAAAACACTTGAGAGGGCATCGATTTTTATCGAATAACGACGTGGAAGACGCTGTGAGGTCTTATTTTGCGAAATTACCAAAAGAATTTTTTGGAAGGCATAGCGTTATTAAAGAAACGTTGGAATTCATACGTTGTTTCTTTTTTCTTTCAACTATACACCCTGTATATGTATATATAAGAAATAAGCTAATTGGTTTAGCTTCCCAAAATAATATTTGGAAGTGGAATGAAAATTATGTGTAACATATTACGATCCAGGAGATACGAGGGGAGTTTTTTGTTATATACGTAGCTATGGAAGAAACGAGTTAGGAAACAAAAAATGGATTTCTCAACGTAAGAACCATTAACACTATCGCACTCATTATGGAAAAATTAAATTATATAGTATACCCAAAAAATTGTGAGTCAATTACGACGCGAACCCCAAAATTAAAAACTCTGAAAATTGCATTATGTGCCGCCTATGAATTCAGAATGTCCATAAATAATACCCCTATTGAACCTGTTACACATACATACGTTACAGCGCATGTGTGAGTATTACGTGCGTAACAACTGTCGATGTTAAGATAACATCGTATGCTAAGAGTTCAATAACCTCAATATATTTACGTACGAAAATAAACTTTTTAAAATTTATACTTTTATTTTGTATGCAAGTGAATTATTAAAAATTAAGATGTGTGTTGTACGGGGAATTTCATGTCCACAACCTTCGTAATTTGGTAACAATCTACCCATTTCCCTTAATCATTGGAACACGTAAATGTAAATCATATCGAAGTTACACATGTATAGCAAGCGCCAAATAAAATGGCGAGAGGAGGGGGTGCGCAGAAGCAATTTTTATAAACGTCCACGTTATATATTTTACTCTAATAAATTATTAATTTATTAAGTGATAGATGTGTAGTTTACGCCACCTAAGGCATCTTGCAAATTTATGTAAAACTAAATACAAATCTCCCCAATACTTCTAATCCTGCGCGAACTTACCCCTCCGCTCGCCAACTTATCTGGCGCTTGCTATACACATGTAACGATCGAAACTGACTAAATGGGTGGCAAAAATTGTTTCGCTACTTAATGCTACCCCTACTCCTTGCTATATATGAACTTTTTAAAATGCAGTGGCGGGACAAATATTTTATTAACATTTTTGTTTTTTTTTTCTCGGGTCTGTGGGGGAATTTGTGGAAATAATTTTGGATTCATATTCTATATATAATTACTATAATCTTTCATACGTTGTATTTTTCTTCAAAGGACACCCGGTATAGATATTTATTTGAAATATAAACTTCAATAAAATTTAAAACTTTGCTATTAAAAATGTGTTTTATTTAGGAAATAGTAATCTTGTAACATTTTCAAATAAACAGTTTTATATCTCATTTGCGGTAATTTAATTATTTTATGTATCAGATTCAATTTTATTTTATTACCTACGGATACTCCACTTTCAAGTGACTTAGCACTGCTTCTTAATTTTTTTTAATATTTTTGAGTTCTACTACTCTTCAAGTAGTAAACACTGTGACCAATATCAACTGACTAGTTGGCTGCATTAAAATCCCTAGATAGAACACATTTTAATATTCGTAAATTGCTCATGCTAGTACATGTGCTTGTTGGCGATCTGTCATTAGTATGTTGTTCATCGTTGTGTTGTATTTTTGTTCTTCTTCTATTTGTATACTCTTACATTCTGATTAAAAATCTATATTTTTCAAGATATTAGAATAATGCCTTTAAACGTACAACAAAACAGCTTTAGTATTATGGCCTACTGTCACTTTCAAAGTGGAATACAAAACATTAGATGGAACATGGAACAGTTTTCGACAGAATATCTTCATCAGAACGTAGCCCTATGCGCATTTAAACATCAAAATAAACTGGTTGAAACGTTTTTTTTTAAAGTGCTCGCATTTTGAAACGAAAATCCAAAAAGTCGCCAATATTGTTGAAAGATGCTATTCGAAATAGAATAGAAATTAAGCCAAACATGTCTCAGGATATTATCTGCCCAAACAAATACGATATGAGAAATAAAAATATGGTTTACTTATTACTTTTTTAGGTATTTGTTACGGAGTATTTTTTATGATTCAATAAATGCTGATCGTTATATACAAATGATTTTGGATTCGTTTATCAATTAGGAGGATGACAATTAAATAAAAATGGATATTACGGAGCTGCACCACATATTTCACAAACTACAATTAATTATTTGGAACAATTTTATGACGACAAGCTTATAAGTTACTGATTTATAGTTGGTCAATTCGCCAGACTTGACACCTTTGGATTTTTTCTTATGTGTAGATTTAAAGGACACTGTATTTCAAAACCGAGTATATAATTAGATGAATAGGTAACTGAGATTAAAGAAGCCGTAAATAATATCTCTGCAAAGATGTTGATGAGGAACGTTTTTAATACTATGAAAAGAGATATATATTTGTGTCTCGAAGTGAATGGAGGTCATTTGGAACATCTCTTATAGTGCATAATACAACTAACTGTTCTTTTGTGTCGGCTTTGAAATATTAATAACATTGTTGCGAGTTTTAATAAAAATATATAATATAAAATAGTTGATATTGCTCACCAGAAGGCATACATAGATTATTTGTACCATAAACGTTGGTAAATTTATATGCATATATGTATGTATAGTGAGCCACTGTACATGTCAGTAATTGGCAATAGACTTAGATTAGCACCAATATAACATTGGCTATATTATTTACCACTGTTGACATTTCTCATTTCTGATAGACGGTGATGACATTAACCCTATCACACAAAGCATTTTATAATATGTATATACTTGCATTCAAAGTCACAACAAATAAGCCATATTTCAAAAAATGCAATACCGTCAACCTACAAATATTAAAATGTTCTAATCTAGAGATTTTAATGCAATCAATCAACTGCGGTCAGTCGAAATTGATCACGATGTATAACTACAGTTAGTTGATACAATATACATAAAAGTTCCGTTCTAAGTAAAACAAATAAGAATATCTAATCACAAGGCAGAGCTCAAATGTTTATTTTCCTTATTTTTCTTAGTGTCCACCTCATTTGAAGCTTCTCGCTGTTTATTTAAAATACTTTTTTTCGGTTTTAAACCTTCATCTTTTGTTAAGAGTGTAGCAAACAAACACTTCAACCACAATACTTGTAGATCTACTGTAAGACTAACATGATATTCGTATTTCAAATCTACGAGAAAATCGTGAATATTCGGATAATTTGCTTCACTATATGATTTTTAGCTCTAGGTTGTTATTACAAATATTTGTTTTGCTAAGGATTGAACATTTATATTTTATGTATGTATATTAACTGTATAACTTATTTAAAATATTTAAGGCAACAAATAATTCTTTAATTTACTTAGTTCTAAAGTTATTTTATATATGTTCAGAAGTTTTATTGTGTAAATTACAGTGTACTATATCACATTCAAAGTCTTTATTTCTAATACTAGAACTTCAAGTATCAATACATACTCCCATAACTACATACATATTTACCTACATTTTGTAATGTAGACATAAAAGATGACGCAACACGCCTACAATTATAAAAAGTAGGCATACTTATATTTAATTTTACAATTATAAATTTTTCAAATTATTTAATGCTTTTCTGTAATCAATATGCTTATTTGAATTTCTTTTGAATTTACTACAAAATGATTTAAATTGCTCCATATTACTGAATATATGTATAATAATAACGTATGTATTGGATAATTTTGTATTCTTTATATACATATTTCCCAATAGAGAAATAAGTATAAAGTAAAAATCATTTAAAAATGAAAATTCTAATAGGCAAGAAGAAATGCTATTATTTATTATAATCTCTATCTAGTTTTAATAACCACACCCTTTATACGCGAGAATTAACCGCAGGTCTACAACTATGGAGGTTAAAAAGGTAAAAAATTCTTTCAGTGGAGACTGTGGTTAAATAAAAATTTAAAAAAAGGTATATAACCCCTTACCACAATTATTAGTCGTATCCTAAATACGTATTTCGACAACTAAGTTGTCATCATCAGTAGGTAAAAACTACTAATTAAAAATCGCACATGGGGCACAGTTAAACAAGAGAAACGCTTCCGCACAACTATTATACACTGCAACCCTGTATAGACTAAATTTAACAAGTCAATCTATAACTACGAGACAAACGCGTACCTACTTTTGGAAAAGGTCTGAACATATGTTAAATTGTCGGACAAAGGAACGGCAGACATCCTCTCTAAGGGGGGCGGCACTTCGATTTTAAGAACTACGATGACCCATTATTAAACTTAGATAAACCACCTTTTATTTTCACACAACAATAGTATATTTAAAGCACAACAATAGTATATTTGAGCACACTGCACAATGTGTCGATTACAGGTTTGAAGTTGATCAAAGGAATTAATAAACCCCACGAACTAGATGCTTATGAAAGTATATTTATCGCGAAAAATAAACATACCTCCTTGAATAGCGATAAATCACCTATACCGTTCAGCTGTTTATTCATATTTTTATTAACATAAATGGGTGGAGGCGTAACAGCAGAAATTTAGACATGTGAGAAGCCATACATATGAAAAAACACAAATATTACCTCCTTAACAATGACATGTCACCTATTTGTAATTGACTTTTAAATTGTATACTAACAATATCTAATAATTCATAGAACCTTTTCACGTTACTCGTTTGTTTTTTAATATAAGTCAACACAGTCAGATGTCTTGTTTTTTCATATGTAACGGTTCCTTCAAAATTTTGTCCTTAGAATTTCCAATAGAGTACAGTTTTTACAATATACGACCATACTTTCCGATTTTAGCATTTTTTTAACCATTTGTAATTGGAAATATTTTTACACCCCTACCCAAATAGATAATTTTACTATACATGTACTCGAAATAATACGTTTAAATATACTATTGTTGTGTGAAAATAAAAGGTGGTTTATCTAAGTTTAATAGTGGGTCATCGTAGTTCTTAAAATCGAAGTGCCGCCCCCCTTAGAGAGGATGTCTGCCGTTCCTTTGTCCGACAATTTAACATATGTTCAGACCTTTTCCAAAAGTAGGTACGCGTTTGTCTCGTAGTTATAGATTGACTTGTTAAATTTAGTCTATACAGGGTTGCAGTGTATAATAGTTGTGCGCAAGCGTTTCTCTTGTTTAACTGTGCCCCATGTGCGACTTTTAATTAGTAGTTTTTACCTACTGATGATGACAACTTAGTTGTCGAAATACGTATTTAGGATACGACTAATAATTGTGGTAAGGGGTTATATACCTTTTTTTAAATTTTTAAAAAGGTAAGTTATGGTTTCCACAGATATATAAAATATTGGTCATAGTGAAATCCTAACAGCCTTTATAATTGACGGATATGTTCAGAATTTAAATGTATAAAGGAACGCTTAACGAAGGATGTAATAATAATCATTTTTAACTTAAGGGTAATTCAACCGTAATCGTATAACTGTCGATCATTACAACAACTTTATACTGTCAGTAAGTTCATTGCTCTCAGGCATTTTATATGTCGTAGCGGTGCACTAGGTAAAAGCAAATTGTAAAACAATGAAATTTCTTAAATGAAGACTAAATTTAACTAACTATACTATTTGCGTTCTATATTTTATAATACGATATAAGTTAAAAGTATACGCAGAAAAACAAAAACGAATTGTTTTCAGTACCTCCTATTGACATATAGATCAAGCTGAATTTTGTTCTTTTGGATTAATGCAGTGGAAACTAGTTTTCATCAGCTAGAGCAAAAGTTAAGCCTGTCAGAGGCATTATCAGTAAATTTTAAATGACAATGAAAGCACAGTAACATAAAAATTGCAACATGCGTTTATCTTTATTACTTTTCAGTAACAATATCAGAAAAATTTTCTGAAACTATATTAATAAATTGATTGGTTCAAGTTAAATTTATTTAACTGTCGTATCATAAATTTCATGAGATTGTCATTGACTTCTTTAAAATAACGCTTTCAAAATAATCTACCTATGGTTCAACTGCAAAATGAACTACATCGACAAACAATTTTTCGTACTCTATAAAACCTGTTTAATTTTGTTAGGAAATTGTGATTTTTTGTTTCTAGAGCAATGGAAAGGCAAACGACATTTTAAGGTACCACAATTTTTACAGCACAATAAGTATATTTCGTAATAAATAATCACATGTTTTTTCACTTCTTTGCCCGATAATCAAATACAATTGCGATGCATTCTTCAGTAAAAGAGATTCACTAAACAACTCGTATAATGAACTTATTGCAAACGAGAATTAAGGACTATTGAATCTCATTTCTACATGCAATGTCGTCTGTGTCGCGTTAAGTTCTACAATTTGACAAATTGTACCAGTATGCAGAACGCACACGTCGCGACGTCACCTTTTCCCGGTTAGGATAATTAAAAATTCGTGAAAAATCACATCCATCTTGGAACTTCGCTCTTATTGAAGCTTGAAAGTATAGAATAGAAAAGTCATGTCTGTCCAGGATACCGTACATTAACAAGCTCGAATAAGAAATGCATCTGTGCGTACCAGGTTAGGCGTTTTTTCACTTTCCACGAATTTTTAATTACATTCATACAATACTTGATTGTCAATACATGTATTTATTTTGCTAGATGAATCTAAATTTCTCGATGATATTTGGTAGTTTATAGTAATTAGCCTTATTAGATCGTTGAGGATTGATTTTATAAATTCTCTTGCTAGAGGTAAAAATAAAACATAGGCTATGGAAGAATAAGATTCAAAATAAACAAAAGTTTTGTAGAAAAATACATAATACTATTTTTAGCTAATGTTGAAAGTCAGTCACGATTATGACCTTGACAAATCGGTCAATTTTAATTTGTTTATTATGCTACATTTGCATAATAAGAATAGTTAATTTTGTGAAGCAAATTACAAATTACAGCGCCAGCGTTATCGTAATTAAAGTAAATTTGACGGTTTCTTTAATATTTAATCAGAGTAGCAGTTTAATATATGCTAAGTTACTTATACAAGGGCTTTCTTTAGTGGGGGTGAATTAATTAGCCGACTCTTAAAATTATATTTAGAATAAAATTAAAGGAGGCTATCCAATATTAATTAATGCCACAACATTTCATATCTCAAATTGTACCTAAAGTTTACGCAAAAGCATTTATTCTTAAAGTCGATTTAGAGAAATAGATGAATACGGAATGTACATTTTAAATAGAAATTTCATTGTAATTTATTCTAGTACGGTACTTAAATGGAATTAATGCTTGTGTAAGAAGTATTATCCAATTATTCGTTACAATGGTACATTACTTGTGTTCCATTGAATTCTAAATGTAAACATCAGTTCAAATTTTATACTAATACATATATTGCTAAGTAATTGTATTGACCTCTTATTTTCACTATTACAGTGTAATATTTGTAGCTAAATCTATCTTCAGATTGGTCGGATATAAATTAAATTTAATTTTTTAGTGCTAAATCGTTTATGAATAGTTTAATAGGTACGTAATTAAAATATTTTAAGGAACTTTGGGTATATGAACTTAATAAGACTGAAATACTTATGCCTTTAATACAATATTTCTGGACATGATGCAGAATTGTTTTTTCATATTAATTACCTAGTCTTTCTTCAAAATGAAAAAGAGACTTAAAAATTAACATTCTACAAAATTAAATTTTACCGTACATGTGTATAGTTCTTAAGTGATGCCTAATGTGTCCAGAATTTCTCTTCATCAACGTTTTCAAATTTGGTGTGTTAAGTCGTTGATATCCAACTTTATTTCTGTTCCTTTGTAAATTAGGATGCAGCCGGAGACTCAAACGTCTTCCAACTAATTTCGCATCTTCTAATCTTGCCAAATTGCTTCCTAAGGCATGAAAAAACTGCGCTTGTAAAACAAAATCACATTCAGTGATTGTCATTGTATGAATTAATAGAAACATCCTGTGCTCTTTATCTGGCAATTCAGATTAGGGCTTCACAATTTCTGCCGTGGCAGAAATATATTTTCTTTAAAGAATATTCCTTCGAAGATTTTCTCTTTACAGCCTGTGCAATTCTGCGCACTTTTTTGTCATCTAATGTAGAAACTTTGCAAGAACATGCGGATTGGTAAAAATATAAATATTTCAACTCTTGTTGCATTAACACAACTGTAGTATATGATAGGTTTCGAAGAGCAGATTTTTTTATAAACCATTCCTGATGGATTTTGTTTGCGCGTTTTACGCTGTTCTTTAAAAAATACACCATATGAACAAAAGATAGGTTAGTCACTATACTTTAAATTATTGCAAGTCTGTAACGCACTATTATTAACAAAGATTTATAAGTCCGAACGAACTATTATATTCCATTAACTTCTTAATTAAAATATTTAACAATATCAACGATAAATCATTTCAACGTAAACGATGTTTGTATAAAGCTAACTCTACGAACTGTATCCGACGCGTATTAATAGTAAACCACAACATAACCTATATTTCGAATTAATACACTGGCACAAATCTATCAGCGTACGTATTGTTTTAAAAAAGCACTGAACAGCATTAGTGCTCGAATATGAATGTTAATATTTCGAAAGAAATCCGGTGATTTAAATAACAATACCCTATCTAATATCTTCTATTTATGTATTGTACTACCTCGACGGTTGAGAGATGTCTAGTCAAAAGCAACTTAGTACTAGATACAGTCACGAACTGGTTACGTCTGGTTAGGCCGGGAATGAGCGGTTCAATTCGGTAGATGGAATAAAATTTCGAGCGATCGTAAACAACATTCGTCCTTAGTATATGTTCGTTAATATTAGATCTGTTCATGGCTATTCAATAATACTTTTACTCCATAGTTATTTTAGTTGATCGTTGTTATATTTAGCAGTTTGTTTATCATATCATACCGTTACAAGAAGATTATACATACGCGGGCGCGCACACACACACACACTTTGCATAAAAACAAATACATTCCTGTCTTAAACACAGTGCTTGCTCTAAACTTTCAGTTTGTGCATTTCCCTTTCTTAGATTTACAATATTAATATTTTATAGTAATTCATACACAGAATAAATACAATGTAGTAAAAAGAAATATATACACATTTAGTTGTCTTATGTCTATATTGCCTAAAAATAGTAGCAATCTCTAGGAATGTAATGTCATAATTTAAATTTAAGTTTCCTCAAGAATAATTTGGCCACGTATTCTTTTGTTTGCATATACCCCATATTTTATAAAAACCATTCCCATTTGTAAAATTTTAAAGTTTTGATTTTGAAGTAGTAACTTAGTTTATATAACCAAATGTTACGGATATTGATAAACCTCCAGAACTTGGTATATTGATAATGCTTAATAGCAAAAACAATGGGTTAATAAATTATTGGCTCAGGCTCACCTGTAAATTTGTCATGTCAACAAAAAATTGAAATTGATATAATTAGAAATATTTACATATATCAAAGAGACGTACTTAACAAAAATCATGAAGATTTTATTCCATAAGTTTAAAAAATATATAACTTAATTATCTACATGTTTAAGACACCTACTTTTGGTTGTCACTGTTTGTTGTTGCTTATATGACGTTTACGCAAATTTACCACTAATATATGCCACAGCTTCTCAATAGAATTGAGTTCTGGGCTCTGGGGTAGATAAGGAAGCGTCTTTGGGACCTTATATAACATTCTTAATAATCCAAGCATAGCGTTTTAGATCACTGTCCTGCTCAAAAAGGTAATTATCCCTAGATATAATTTATCAACACTTTGCTGTAATTCAGCTTGCAATATCTTCGAGCATTTAAATACTATCGATAAATTGCAATCGAGGCAGCCCGTTATAACTAGGGAACGGACATTCTTACCACATGACTCGGCGTAATTCAATGAAGTATTTGTTAGTCTTACGCGGCCATCTGGTCCGTTGCGATTACAATGAACAACACAGCGATTGTATTCGGAGGATATATTCCATTAAACGCAATCCGCAATTGGAAATGTTTATAAACTTCGCTCAGTACATCCCGGCGTAATACAATGAAGTATTTGTGTTTGATTTTCTCGGACACCTGATTTTCGCAGCGTTAACAATGGACAACGGCTATTGATTCGGAGAACTTAGTCATGTGGTAAGAATGTCCGTTCTCTAGTTATAACTTCTACATCGTCATATCATCTGATGACCTCCTCCATGTTTTACGGCAGATATGATATTTTCCTTCTGAAATTCCATATTAGGTAGACGCCATACCATTCTATGACCATCTAAACCGAATAGGTTGAACTTACTCTCCTCGGAGAATAAAACATTTTTCTAAAATTCTAATCGTTTTTCAGTATAAGCTAAATTTAACTTTCTAACTCGATTAACTTCGTTTATGAATGTTTTTTCTTTTGCATACGACACTCTTTTTCACGCATAGTTTCTCCACTTAACCTATAGTTTACATACTCGCGCCCTTTGTTCAGGTACGGATTAGCTTTCTGCAGTTCGTTTCATTGCTTGCTTTTTCCTTTTCCTTCCTTTTTCATTTGCTGCATTTCTTGCAAACGGATTTTTTCATATGAACAACAGCCTTTATAGATCTTCCCATTATAAACAAAAATACATGAATGCAAAAAAAAACAATAAAAAGCATGAAATAAAATATTTTTGGAAAAAATAAAACTAACCTCCAAAAAGGCCACAAACTAGACATCAGCAAACAATAATGTTGCTCTAAAGAGAAAAAATCTGTATTTTATTAATTTCATTATTTATTACATAAAACGGATCAAACTAAACTCTTCGGAGCCGGAATAAAATTTAAAACAAAAAAAGTGCATATACAAAAAGGTTAAGTATATCAATACGTTATGCACGCATTAGGCATTTGTTACAAATGAAACAGACATGCAATATACATATCTGTAACTGTACACATGGACAATACACCTCGTATTTTCAAAATTTACTTCTGCTTAAGACACGTGTTTCTGCCATCTAGGCGTCGTCAGTCAAGCTAGTGAAGCAATGTTAATACAAATCGAGCAAATCTTTATGAATAGATTTGTATCTGTATATACATTTCATTGAAATCTCCTACAAGATAAAGCAAATTTCATCCTATAAGGTGGCACTTATTTCATAAGTGACATCTGATGGACGAAAGAGACTTTGCCGAAAAAGGCGACCTTTCGCTTGAATAGCTAAGCTATTATTACATAAACGAAACAATACGTATAGGTGTAGTCCATTAACACGAGCCAGATGGCGGTAAATATACAAAAAGGTTAAGTATACCAATACGTTATGCACGCATTAGGCATTTGTTACAAATGGAACAGACATGCAATATACATATCTGTAACTGTATACATGGACAATACACCTCGTATTTTCAAAATTTACTTCTGCTTAAGACACGTGTTTCTGCCATCTAGGCGTCGTCAGTCAAGCTAGTGAAGCAATGTTAATACAAATGAAACAAATCTTTATGAATAGATCTGTATCTGTATATACATTTCATTGAAATCGCCTACAAGATAAAGCAAATTTCATCCTATCCTAGCTTGACTGACGACGCCTATATGGCAGAAACACGTGTCTTAAGCAGAAGTAAATTTTGAAAATACGAGGTGTATTGTCCATGTGTACAGTTACAGATATGTATATTGCATGTCTATTTCATTTGTAAAAAAAGTGCATATAAAATGAACTAACACACCTTGTAGTTAAACACCGCAATCAACGTAAGTTTTTAAATAAAAAATAATAATAAAAAGCAAAATAGTTTATCTTAAATTAAATATTCCCTAAGTAAATACATAAACAGTTAAAAAAATATCCCATGTATGATGGTTGTGTGATTACGCTATTATCCACTAGGGGGCGACTGACAGGTTGGGCTGTGTTAATAGCATAGAAAACTTTCCTCTAGTGCTGGCAAAAATTGTTATTTTTAAATATCAGCTTTTTCTAAATAACAGTTAAAAATAAAAGATAAAAATAGCAGTTGCTATTTTCTGTTTGTATCACCCTACAAAAAAGAATATAACAGGAGAAACGTATTAAAAAAAAACTAAATAGGCATAATGTTTATGGTCCTAGGGTATGAGAATACAAGAAAGAAACAAAAAAATCTTACAATTATCTACTAAATATTAACAGTAGGAAGTTATTGTATAAATATATTGTAATCAGTCCATAGCAAATTACTATTTCTGCTATTTAACTTATTTGTCTACAGAATAGCAGATTATATGATATGCAACGGCATTAACCGATAGTAGTTGTTTGATGTTTCTACATATTACCTGTTATTTTTATTTCTGAATAGCAGGTTGCTATTGCTATTACCAAATAGCAATTGTAAAATAATAGATAGATAAATGGCAACTCATCTCTACTTTCCTCCCACAATAGAAGTTGTGGCGTTCTCTGTATAAGTATGAGTCGTGTGTCAATGGTGAATCCATTGAGCTATATAAGCATTTTAGCAAATTCTTGTTTTCTCGACTCGCTTGAATATATTTGCCAAGTTACTGGACAAATCGTCTATTTTGAAAACTTAAGTTCATCGTAGGGTTGGTGTATTCCATTTAAATTTAGCGCCGATTCCAAAAAGCCTAGTTTGATCGGTTCTATGTAATAACTAAACACCGCCACTTGACAGCGTCGTCACTGCGTTTGCTTTACTGAAAAGTGCTCGTTATTTAGAAAAATGTTTGCGTTCAAATTACACACACGCGTATTCGTATATACGTCTTTAAACAACTTCACACTATCATAGCTATTCATATACTACACACATATAGTACGCGAACCGCTGGTAAAATAAGTCACCCGAACCTCTCGCTTGGCCACGCCTCTGTAAACCAACCGAAAATGTTGGTGTTTAGTAGTAAATAGAATTGCACATCTTGTGCGTATAACAGAGTCGAACGCGCCCACCGCTACCTAACCGTGCATATAACTTGATCTCTAGCATTTGTTTAAATATGCTTTAATTCTCCCGCATTTATTATATAATCTTTATTTGTAAAGTATATAATGCCGAACTAGCTGTTTAGTATTATGTATATTCTTTACTTTGCATTTTTGAATTAGTCCGAGGCCGTAAACGAGACACATAGTCCAATTTTGTTGTACGGACGAAATATCGCAACTCTAGTAATAAATAATGAAATAAAATAAAAAATAGATTGTTTTTTTTTTCGTTTTAGAGCACACTGGGTTTTTTTTTTGGAAGTCGTTTTTTTCGAAAAGTTTTTCATACCGCTTGCCTTGCCAATAAAACTTGTATTTTACTAGTTACTCGATTTACCTTCGACCTGGGCAAATCATGTTGTTATTGCGATGAAGAACCTTGATTGCAGGAGATAGATAACGTATAATATAACGTGAAGTTCACTAATCGGATTATTGATGCGTAATTTAACGATTTATTATTAAGCCATACGTAGTCTGTAATGGTCACGAGTAAGATATTTTGGTAAAGGGGAACGTTTCTAATTTGTAGCACATAATAAATATGAATAAATAATATCAACGAATAAATTATAAAATTTAATCTTATAAATAGAATTAATTCACGAACGTCAAAATTGCTTCTAGAATTGGTTTTGGTTAATTTAGCTTATATCACATGCAAAGTTGGTCAAAGCTTCGAAATATAGTTAACTTCTTTACATCTTCGCATTGTGAAAGACTCTTCTATAATATGTTTGTTGTTTCGTCTTATAGCGAAACTAATTTATATATGATATATTAAACATAAATATTATTAATTTTACATTATATATTATATAAGTATTATTCATTTTTTGATAAAATCATAGATTTTAGTATTTAAATATAAGAATCAGAAACAAACTTAAAACCTTCTGTATATGTAATTATATTTTTCTTATTATATCAAGATGCAGACGTTTCATAAATCTATGATACCGCGTATTACGTTTTTGTCAACAGATATTGTGACGCCAGGCAATTTTGTATATGTCTGCGTTCAATAAACTGCAGCACGCATATTTGTATTTTGTATATGTCTGCGTTTAATAAGCTGCCGCACGCGTATTTGTAACCGTTGTTTACACCGAAACTTATTTATCGCTTCATTTTTGTAAATAAGTTTCAAGTTATTATCGATTAACGTACCTCCACATGTATACCAATGTTATTCTACCGGCAGTTATTTATTGAACGCCTTCTCAAAATGCGTTTTAAATTATAGTATTTGATACGTTTCAAATTATGTTATTATATGAACGTTGAACGAATGTTATTATAATGAACGTGCTAAGCCATGTATACAGATAGATTCAAAAACTAGATGCAACGTTTGCATTGCAGGCACAATTTACAATCAAGCGGTTCTTTGTAACTTGCCGAACTTTGTTGATCATTTTAGCCGCATGTGGCCTATTTTGTTAATGGTAGGGAAAGGGTAAATTTTGCTTACCATGTTTAAAAGGTCTTTAAATAGGTCTGCGCGCGATGAATACAGTAGCATTACAATAAAGCAAGTCACTAAGACAGTTCGAGTGGTTATTTTTGCCACAGAACAACGTTCTTACAATTCTCGTAAGAACAATGCTCAAGATAACAAACTTACTTTATCAACAATTTCATGTATGAATTAATGTATATATGTAAATAAAGGTTTTAAATTGGATGTGCCGCATTTCATTAATAACTGTCACCGAAGATTAAATAAATTAGTGCGTATACGGCCTTACAACCCGTGCGTGGTGAGTCAACATAGGAGCGACGACCAAATACCAATAGTTGCCCCAACATATGGTCCTTCGAGCCGGATAACAGCGACACATAGCATCGAGTTATCATCATTGAAGACAAAGAGGTAGGTCTCCAATCAATTCCTTTATTTCATAAACATATAACCATCCTTATTCAAAATGTCAGATGCCGATACATTAAAGGCGTTAAAATGCAAAAGAGGTGTCATTAAAGCAGCTCTCACCAAATTTGAAGCTTACTTAGACAGTTTCAATGATAACAAAAGTACTAATATATTTGAACTGAAAAAGCGTTATCAAAAAATAGAAAATTATTTTGATCAGTTCCACGAATTACAAATTCAAATTAGCTGTTTAGAAAATGTTAAAACGCAAGAAAGAGATTTAGATGACTTTGAAAATACATATTTCAAGCTGGTAGGTCGCGTCGACCAATTATTAGAAAATCATGCAAATATTAATCCGAATGCTACAATTAACTCAATTAACACAGACAACAATCAAACGAATAGCGTACGGTTACCGCAAATTACGTTGCCTGAGTTCACCGGTTTGTATGAAGAATGGACATCATTTCATGACACATTTTCATCATTAATACATTTTAATGATTCAATACCCAATGTGCAAAAGTTTCATTATCTAAAATCAGCCTTAAAAGGAGATGCTAGTAAAATACTACAGTCACTTTCAATTTCTAATGAAAATTACACTATTGCTTGGGACATGTTAAAATGTAGATATAATAATAAGAAAATCATTGTTCAAAAACACATTAAAGCCATCTTTGATCTGCCCATAATGTCAAGGGAAAACCTAGGACAATTGCGACAAATACAAGACGGTATTTTAAAAAATACACGTGCCTTAGAGTCACTTGGTCTTCCCACAAACAACTGTGATCATTTCCTAATTTATATTATCACAACTAAATTAGATTCGGTTACAAATAGAGAATGGGAAAATCAGTTACCAATATCAGACATTCTTCCCACACTTGCACAATTGACTGATTTTCTAAACAAAAAATGCTTAACGTTAGAGTCGATATCAAGACAGTACACACAACAAGTGAATAGTTCATCATCAAAAGATAATAAAATCAATAAACATACTTCATATATTACAACTAATATAGTTTGTAAAGTCTGTTCTGGAAATCACTTAATATATCAATGCGATAAATTTCTCAAAATGAAACCAGAACAAAGATTCAAAGAAATAAAAGGCAAACGAATTTGTATTAATTGTTTGCGAGAAAATCATTCAGTTCAACAATGCAGATGTAGGTCTTGTAAAAAATGCAACAAAAGACACCACACTTTATTACATTATACACAAGAAAATGCTCCACCTCAACCATCCACATCATCAGAAGCTACAAATGCAACTATCAATAATCATTGCTCTAATGAACAGGTAGCTTCAGAGGTATTTTTATCCACGGCCATAATTCACATATATGGCAAAAATCGTACTCTGCAGTCATGCAGAGCCTTGCTAGATTCTGGTTCGCAGTCGAACTTTATATCTAAATCATGCGTTGATCGATTAGGATTACAACCCGATCCATTTCAAATACCAGTTGTTGGTATAAATCAGTCACCTACACAAATAAATAGTGCCGTGCATGTTAAAATCAAATCAAGATACAATGCATTTCAATCCCACATTAAATGCTTGGTAATTAATAAAATTACTGAAAACCTTCCAATCAGAACGACTGATTGTAACAAATTTAATATTCCAAAAAATATTAGATTAGCAGATCCCGATTTTAACATTTCAAGGCCTATTGATATGCTGTTAGGCGCAGATTTGTTCTGGAAAATCTTGTGTATAGGCCAAATCAAGTCTAACGACAAACATCCATGTTTGCAAAAAACGCACTTTGGTTGGATAGTATCAGGTTCTCTCACTGGTAACATGTCACTGTCAACCGGGTCACTTTGTAATCTTTCACTGGAAACGTCATTAGATGAAAGGCTTAAGTTATTCTGGAAGTTAGAAGAATGTTCAAAAAAAATAAATTTTACACCAGAGGAAGCAAAAAACACAATCACGCAAACAGCAGCTCTTCTTCAAACAGGTGGCTTTGAATTGCGTAAATGGCGTTCAAATTATCCTGAAATCTTCAACGATTTATCAATAAATTCCACTGACAATCCCCTTCAGTCATTAGAAAAGGAAAACAGTAAAACACTAGGCCTTTCATGGGACTCAGAGCAGGATAATTTAATGTATAATTTGCCAAATACGATTTCAAACACAAAAATAACAAAACGCTCGATACTTTCCTTTATCGCCAGTTTATTTGATCCATTGGGAATAATCGGCCCTGTTATTGTCATAGGTAAAATATTAATCCAAAAACTGTGGCAATTGAAAATTGCATGGGATGAATCCGTTCCTCATGACATACACGTGCAATTCGAACAATACAAGAAAGACATATACCACATATCCTCTAGAACAATTTCTAGAAAGGTAATACACACAAAAAACATATCTATTTTAGAAATGCATGGCTTCAGTGACGCTAGTGAAGTGGCTTACGGGGCGTGCATTTACATCAAGGGTATTGATTACGAAGGAAACATTTCTTGTAATCTATTATGCGGCAAATCAAAGGTGGCTCCTATAAAAAGTACCTCATTACCAAGACTTGAATTATGCGCAGCCTTATTACTAGCTCAACTAATTGATAAGGTTACTGAAACAATCAATCGAGAATTTCAATCAATTCATTATTGGACTGATTCAGCAATCGTTTTAGCATGGCTCAAGGCAACTAACAAAAAATGGAAAACCTTTGTAGCTAATCGCATTAGTGAAATCAGGGAATTAACCAATGTTGCTGCTTGGAATCATGTAAAATCAAGCGACAACCCTGCCGATATCATATCACGGGGTATGTTACCAGATGCTTTATTCGATAATAACTTATGGTGGCATGGTCCTAACTGGCTACAAACAGATTGTGTCATTCCTTCTGAAATTCCAGAAATTGTAAACGTTCCAGAAGAAAAGTCAGCAACTCTTATTTGCGCTCAAAATTCAGTAGCATCATTCAAGTCTATATTAGTCAAGTATTCAAGTTTATCAAAACTTTTAAGAGTAGTAGCGTATTGTCTGCGCTTTAAATATAATATTATGTCCCGACAAAAAACCGGCACATATGCCTTTACAGGCTCACTTCTCTCGTCAGAAATTACCGCCGCTCAGAAATGCATAGTTAAGTTAGTTCAAACTGAGTGCTTCAGCAATGAATTAAAACAACTACAAAAAAATAACGCGGTGAACTCAAAGGCTCACATTATTTGCTTAAATCCTTTTATCGACGACGAAGGCATTATCAGAGTTGGAGGTCGACTCAAGAACGCAAAACTAGCATACTCACATCAACATCCGATATTACTTCCGGGAAAACACATTTTTACAAAGTTGGTAATTGAATATTTCCACAAAAAACAGCTACACGCAGGGATACAAGGAACCATGGCAGCGATCAGAACAGAATATTGGCCGCTATCGTTAAAATCTAACGTACGGCAAATTGTGAGGCGATGCATTAGTTGCTTTAAGGCAAAACCATATGGAAATCAATATTTGATGGGAAATTTGCCAGCTCACCGTATACAGCCTGCACGTCCATTTGCAAACTGTGGCGTTGACTATTGCGGACCGTTCCAAGTTCGCGAAAGCAAGCGAAGAAACAGTAAAAACATTAAAATGTATGTAGCTATATTTGTATGCCTATCTACAAAGGCAGTTCATATAGAACCCGTCTGCGATTTATCTACAGAAGCATTTCTAAATACATTGAAACGTTTTGTAGCACGCAGAGGAAAAATTCAGAATTTATACTCCGATAATGCGACAAACTTTGTAGGCGCTAGTAAGGAACTGGAAGGCATGCGCAAATTATTATCGCAAAATAACAAGCGATTATCTGAATTACTGATCGAAGAACGTATAAGTTGGCATTTCATTCCTCCAAGAGCTCCTCATTTTGGAGGTCTTTGGGAGGCTGCAGTAAAGTCAATGAAACAGCACCTAATCAAAACAGCAGGTAAGGCATGCCTAACGTATGAAATGTTTTATACCTTGCTAACCGAAATCGAATCAGTTCTTAACTCACGTCCTCTCACTCCTCTAACCAACGATCCTAATGATTTATCTGTCTTAACTCCCAGTCATTTCCTGATTGGAGACTCTCTTATGGCGATACCAGAACCTGATTTAACTCATACAAAATTAAATCGTTTGTCATGTTGGCAGCATATTCAAAAAATCAAACAGCATTTCTGGAAGAGATGGGTTAATGAATATTTAAGTCAGCTTCAACCGAGAGGGAAATGGAAGCAGAACCTCGAAAACGCTTTCCCCATAGGACAACTCGTGCTTGTCAAGGAAGACAATGTTCCCCCGCTGCATTGGATTACCGGACGCATCGTGGAACTGCATCCCGGGCAGGATGGTGTTATCCGTACGGCAAGTGTTCGCCTCCACAAAAACATTTTGAAGAGACCCACAGCCAAATTATATATACTTCCGCTAGAGACAAGTGACAATTAAAACAAGTGCAGTGTCGCCCGTTTCATATCAGATCATTGTTTTATTGAAAGTGCATACTTTCAAGGCGGGCAGTATGTTTCGTCTTATAGCGAAACTAATTTATATATGATATATTAAACATAAATATTATTAATTTTACATTATATATTATATAAGTATTATTCATTTTTTGATAAAATCATAGATTTTAGTATTTAAATATAAGAATCAGAAACAAACTTAAAACCTTCTGTATATGTAATTATATTTTTCTTATTATATCAAGATGCAGACGTTTCATAAATCTATGATACCGCGTATTACGTTTTTGTCAACAGATATTGTGACGCCAGGCAATTTTGTATATGTCTGCGTTCAATAAACTGCAGCACGCATATTTGTATTTTGTATATGTCTGCGTTTAATAAGCTGCCGCACGCGTATTTGTAACCGTTGTTTACACCGAAACTTATTTATCGCTTCATTTTTGTAAATAAGTTTCAAGTTATTATCGATTAACGTACCTCCACATGTATACCAATGTTATTCTACCGGCAGTTATTTATTGAACGCCTTCTCAAAATGCGTTTTAAATTATAGTATTTGATACGTTTCAAATTATGTTATTATATGAACGTTGAACGAATGTTATTATAATGAACGTGCTAAGCCATGTATACAGATAGATTCAAAAACTAGATGCAACGTTTGCATTGCAGGCACAATTTACAATCAAGCGGTTCTTTGTAACTTGCCGAACTTTGTTGATCATTTTAGCCGCATGTGGCCTATTTTGTTAATGGTAGGGAAAGGGTAAATTTTGCTTACCATGTTTAAAAGGTCTTTAAATAGGTCTGCGCGCGATGAATACAGTAGCATTACAATAAAGCAAGTCACTAAGACAGTTCGAGTGGTTATTTTTGCCACAGAACAACGTTCTTACAATTCTCGTAAGAACAATGCTCAAGATAACAAACTTACTTTATCAACAATTTCATGTATGAATTAATGTATATATGTAAATAAAGGTTTTAAATTGGATGTGCCGCATTTCATTAATAACTGTCACCGAAGATTAAATAAATTAGTGCGTATACGGCCTTACAACCCGTGCGTGGTGAGTCAACATAGGAGCGACGACCAAATACCAATAGTTGCCCCAACATTTGTTTTTAGATGTGCAAAGATTCTGAAAGTCGTTTAATAATATGAGCATTTATGATTTCAGTAAGTGTGAGAGTGTTGGTTTACAGTTATGACTTTGCCATAACTGTAGACTGTAGATGTTATGAACGTATTTTATTAATAAAATTCCATTCCTAAAGCTAAAAGGTTTCTGGGATTATCTGAATGGAGCAGCACCTTTGATATGTTTACTTTGAACAATTATCTTTATTATCTTTACCTGTTTTGTCGCTATATTTGCGAAAGAAAAGTGAGATAAGTTCTTAGGTAGACTGTGATGACAACATGACTAGCGCTAGACATTATTAACTCGGAGTACTTATTTTACTACAGCTTTAATATATAGCGATAGAGGCGTGTCCGATACCTCACCACCAAACCTTCTCCAATTGGCTTAATACTAACAATACTCCAACGAATGCGGCACTGAACTAGGTGAATATTGTTCAAGAAATATTGTTGTGGGAAAGCAGCCAAGCGCAATTAACCGTTGCTTAGGCGAAAATTCACGGTGTATAACATAACAATCTACTAGTAATACAAATAATATAAATATGCATAAACTAAACTGCTGTTCAATTGAAGTGGTCCACTAATGAAAAAATAATATAAATCAACCTTTTTCCAAAATAAATTAACAAAAAAGCAAAAGGCGGCAGGAATATAACAAAATATGTATTTTTTAACTATTAAAAGCCATTTAAGCACTAACTTAATGATAAGAATGAATAAATTGTTAAAAAATAAACTTAAGTGATAATTCAAAAAAATAATGTTTTAACTAAAAGGAAACATTTTTTACATAAAAAATAACTTTAAATGTAGCAACTTCAATTTTAATATTTTATAGGGCCCCCTCGAGCTCGTGACACAGCTAAGCATCTTCTTGGCATGTTTTCTATTAGCATATTGATGAATTCTTGCGGTATTCTTTCCCATTCTTCTCGCACCGCTTCCGTGAGTTCATCTAGCGTTGCGGGAGGACGAGCACGAGATCGCAACTGTCGATCAAGTTTGTCCCAAACATGCTCGATGCAATTGCAATCTGGAGAATTAGGGGGGCCATATCATTCTTTCAATATTATTGGTAACAATGATATCCTCGACGATGTGGGCTCGGTGGGGACGTGCATTATCGTCCACAAATACGAAATTTCTTCCAAAATTTCGGGCAAATGGTACAACTATTGGCAAAATACATAAGTCCCTATACCTCTCTGCATTCATGGATTGATTTCTCAAAACCACCAGCTCGGTGCGACCGTTAAATCTTATGCCACCCCAAACCGTAACACCCCCACCTCCAAATGGCACACGTGGGGCCATGTTCCTTTCAAGATACCGTTCTCCACGCCTCCTCCACACTAAAACTCTACTATAAGAATGATGTAGAGTGAATCTGGACTCGTCAGAGAAAAGGCATCTTTTCCAGTCGCGGGCCTCCCATGGTAAGTGATTTGCAGCCCACTGCCTCCTAGCGATCTTGTGTTGCCTGGTCAACAGTGGGCATATGGCCCTTCTTCTAGCCCTTAAACCAAACTCGTGCAGCCTTCTTCTAACTGTTAGATTAGATATAACCACTCCTGTAGCTGCACGAAGATCGTTATTCAATGTCCTAGACGACTGAACCCCATTTCGTCTGACCTGGAGTCTTAAATACTGATCTTGTGAAGGAGTTGTACTCCTCCGACGGCCTCCCCATGAGTAAATCTTACACTACCACTTCTACGAAATCGTATTGCAACTCTATTAATGACACTGTGAGATACATTATAAATTCTAGCCACTTCTCTGTTGGAATATCCATTTTGTATGAATCTTAGGGCATTGTTCATAATATCTTCACTAAGGCGCGGCATTTTTATTAATTTAAGTTACTTAACCCTAGTTTTAAGTCAGCAACCAACTGACAGATATAAACTAATATCAAAAAGTCAATGCCAACCTAACATTTTGCGTGAAATATTCCCCTAACTTAAAAACATATTTCCATTAGAATTTAATCTGATAAATTAACAAAGTATCATAAGTTAAAATTTTAACAAAACGAACATTATATTAGACTTGCTGCGTTAAATAAACTATAAAACATTTAAATTCATCATGCTATGCATTGCTAATTACTTAGACTAAGAGTAACATCAAACTTTTAATAGTGGACCACTTCAATTGAACAGCAGTTTATTTGTATCTGTACACATGGACATACAACACCTAATTAACCAGTGGCCACTTCAACCGCAGGCACATGCGTTTCTGCCTGAACGACGTCATCAGTGTGGGTTTGCGAACTTACTGTTACTGCAATTATGCAATCCTTGATTATTTCACCGTCAGCAGATAGTTTCCAAAGTTTCGTTATTAATTAGTATTATATGATCCACGCGGAAACTAGCACGAGAAGCTGGTCCTTGTTCAGCAAAAAATATTTTTGATTTCGTTATTCTTTCCTTGTAAATAAAGTAGTTAAAACGCAATCATATA
Organism: Melolontha melolontha; assembly: GCA_935421215.2. Taxonomy (NCBI): domain Eukaryota; kingdom Metazoa; phylum Arthropoda; class Insecta; order Coleoptera; family Scarabaeidae; genus Melolontha; species Melolontha melolontha. The sequence goes on from OW285236.1 coordinate 127,675,464, forward strand.
TGTAATACATTGCTGTTAGATATTAAAAATAAAGTAAACAAATTTTAGAATACGGATAGATGCTTTGTGACATACATATCTGTCATCTAAATAGCACATACCGGCCTGGTAAGAATTATACGAACTATGTATAACAATATTAAAAACAATCAAAATGAAAAATTTTTATAATTGTTTTAGAATGAGATATTAAAAGAAATAATGTAACATACAATAGAAATAAGAAGGAAGTCAAATAAAATTAATAATCAGCCAATAAATAAAAGACAACTTGAAGTGTATCCTCCCTAACTAGCAATGAAGTTATTATAGTGAAATCTCTCTTCAGACACTATATATCTATACATTTATTTGTATTAACGAAAAGGTATTGTCCATTTGCATAATAACAAGCCTATACATATAAATAAAAGCCTATAAACTATGAATTCTAATAAATAAAAACACTTATACAAAAAATTCTAATATGATAGTTTGACGAGTTAATTTAAGTACGTTGTACTTCATTTCCAAGTTTTACAGTCAGCCAAAAGTTTCAACATCTGTCATTTATACTCAATTGTTTTAAATCTCATCACTTTTAATGCATCACTGTAATTTTTTATTGGATTATATCTTCGTTAACGGAATTTTATATCTTCATCTTCAATTATGAGGTTAGCCACATTTATTAAATCTTCAACACTAGTTCTGTTTAAGCTAGTTTGTATTACAAGCTGTAAAAACATTAATAATGGTACATAATATTCCATTTTAAAATCTTCATCACTGTGGTCATTGGTACTGCATCTAAATCCTGCTTTTCGAAAACAATTTTTTATGATTGTATTGGTCACACTTTGCCACGCTTTATCAATGAAACATAACAAGTGTTCATTTGAAAATTCAATCTAGGTTACTTTGAAATTTTGATAGAATAAGGCGCAAATATATTAGTATGTGTTTGTTGTTCCGTAAACGTAATCCAAATGACATTTGATAATGTCAATCACAAATATCAGTTAGTGCATAAAATAATCGTGCCTCGATTCTGGTTTAAATAAATTGCTTCTCAGTTTTAAAATGGCTTTCACTTTAGAACATAAAATTTTTTTAGTCCAGGCTTATTTTCGAAGTGGTAATAAAATTTATGGTTTATGGGTTTATTCAGTTCAAGATTGCATGGTAGAATTTCAAGTTGAGTATCCACATTTTGTAATAGATTATATACAATTTAAGAAAACTTTGGGTAGAACTTTAAAACTTTTTTCTGAAACTGGTAGTCTCTTAAGAAAATCAGGCAGCGAAGCAGTTAAGAAACGTACACCTCAAGTTGTCAATCGAGTTGAAGAAATAATGGAAAATGAACCACAAACATCTGTTCGACATTTGAGTCAACAAATAAACCTTTCTGTTGGTACAACTCACAAGTTATTAAAAAAAGATATGCAACTTTATCCATACCGTATCACAGCAGTACAAGAATTGTTAGAAATTGATTATCCACGTAGACTACAGTTTTGTAATTGGTTTGTAAATATGAACAATAATGGAGAACTTTCACAAAGAGTCATTTTTACTGATGAAGCATGGTTTTATAAAGCGGGATACCTAAATTCACAAAATACAAGAAATTGGAGTAGTGAAAATCCACATGTAATTAATGAAGAACCGCTACATCCAGAGAAAATTGGTGTTTGGGCAGCGATAAGCCAAAGGCGAATCATTGGACCAATATTTTTCAGGGAGCGTTAACTGCTCAAAAGTACCGTACGGAAATTTTACAACCATTTGTCAATCAGTTGCATGATGATGAACTTCAAAATGCATATTTCCAACAAGACGGAGCACCTTGTCACTGTACTGCAGAATCTTTGGATTATTTAAGAGAATTTTTTGATGAGCGTATAATTAGTCGAAATACTGAAATTTCCCAATAATTTTGAACACAGGGCTTCTTGATGTATAATGCAATGAAACTGCATTAATTCCTTGGTATCTAAGTTTTTAGTTTGTAAATACTCTTTTAACATAGTTATTATCCCAGATTTACTACCAACCATTGAAGGTGCCCCGTCAGTCGTAATTCCAGATAATTTCGTTAATTCCAAATCCATTATAGAACATTTTTCCAGAAGAGCTTTGAGTATGTCACTCCCCTTGGTTTGACTTGTCAAAGAACTCATACCAACCAGTTCTTCACTCACTTCAAAATTTTGCGTTACACCTCGTAAAAATATTAAGAGTTGAGCAGTTGAGCTTATATCTGTAGATTCGTCGAGTGCTATAGAAAAATACACAAAACTTTTCGATTTCCTAGCTAATTGCTCTTCTATATTAGCTGCTAATGTGGTAAGTCTTCTTTGAACAGTCATCCGATTTAGTTGAATTTTCTCAAACCTCTTTGCATCTTTCGGACACATTTTTTTTGCGGCGATATCTAAATACTGCTTAACAAACTCACCATCTTTAAAAGGCCGACAAGTTTTCGCTATTATTCGAGATATTTCAAAGCTAACTTCAGTAGCTGTTTCAGCATCTTGAATTGGTTTTGTAAACATAGCTTGCTGACCTATTAGTTCCCTTTGTAAAGTGGAAATTTTTTGCGTTCGATTTTCGCCGGTTAATTTGGTAAAAGTATGATGCTGGGTTTCATAATGCCTTTTCACATTATATTCCTTCGGAATAGAAACACTACTCTTGCATATTAAACAGACACTTTTGTTATGCGATGAAATAAAAAAGTATTTTTCGGTCCAAATATCTTGAAACTGTCGATTTTCATCTTCAACCTTACGACTACGTTTTTTACTGGGGCCTGGTTTATCCATATCAAAATTGATATTATATACGTAGGTAGATGCCAAGTTCGAACGACGAAATATTTGTTCTTCACAGATTACAATTAAACAATATAACGTTCGCTTGTCCGTAGTTAAAACTTAACTGCCCCGATAGATTTTCATGAGTCTTTGAATTTTGTTTCGTGGTCGAAGTTGCCTCCATTTCCACTCCATTGTTTCGTATCTCCCAGGGTTGTGACGTGTTTGAGTCTGATTAATAATTAATCGTGTGTTGTTGTGTTTTCGTGCGGTCCTGTGTTGTGTGTGTGTGTAGTCTGTGTTCGTCGCTTTTTTGCGTTTAAGTCATATGTGTTCGTTTACTGGTCATCATCATTATTTTTTTGCGTTTCAGTTTTGTGTGTGTTTAATGTTTATTGTTGTAAAGTGTTATTATTGTCTGTGTTTGCGTTACGAAGTATTGTATCTGTTCTTTTGTTGCGTTTGTCGAGTGTAATGTTATTAGCATATTGCCTAAGGCAAGTGCTAATTCGTCAATTGTGTTAGGTGTTGTGTTTTTTTGTTTTTGTGTCCAGGGATTAGTTGTTGGGGGTGGTGCTGGTATGTATTTAGGTTTGGGTGTGGTTTTGTTTGCAGGGTTGTTTGGGTTGTTAGGACAGTTTATGAATGTGGATAGGTGAGGACCACCGCAGTTTGCACACTTTGGTGGGGTTGTTTTCGTTTTTGTACATAAGTGTGTCGAGTGTTCGTCTCCGCATTTCATGCATTTGTAGTTAACGTTGCAGTTTTTTTTATGGTGTCCAAAAGTCTGGCATTTGTGGCATTGTATTATGTCTGTCCGTTTGTTTAATGGTTCTATTTTAATTGCGAGCCGCAGCGGTCGTGTATGTTATAAATAGATTTGTACTGTCTCGTTAGTTCGATTAATACCAGTGGTGCCGGTATGCCGTGTTTACCGTTCATTCTTTTGATTTTTAATGTCGGGTAGCCTTTGTCAGTCAAGTCGTCTGTAATGTCAGTGTCGGTGATAAAGGTAGGAATGCCTCGCATAACTACCTTTAGTGTTTTTTCGCTTCTTAATTGAAAAGTGTAGAATTAAATGTGTTCTGTGTCGAGTATATGTTTAAGTGTACGGTAGTCTTCGCAGGTTTTCGGTTCGATGTGTATGCCTGGTTTGACAAGTTTGTTTTGTACAGTGTTAATGTTGTGTGTTTTAAGTATGTGTCGTATATGTGCCCATTTGTCTTTTTCTGTTATTATTATTGGTGCGATTTTGTGTTGTGTATTGCGTGTTTCGGTTTTTGTGTTTTGTGTAGTGTTTGTCTTATCACTTACCCTGGGAGTGCTGTTGTTTGAAGTTGACGGTTGTGGAGTGAGTTCGTTTGTGTCTTGTTCCATCTTTTCCACGGCGTTAGTTTTTTCGAGGACACTGTAGGAGTTTTTTATTTCGATTGGTGTGCTTTCGTGTTCGGTTTTCTGTTTTTTCGATGTTTTCTTCGGGTTTGTGAATGCGTTGGTGATTATGTTTTCATTTTCCTGTTCCGGTTGGATTTTTGTCGGTTTTATTGGGCTTGTTTCTTCTGTGTGATGTATGGTAATTTCCAGTTTTGCTGTCGGATTGTCGCGATCTACCATGAATATTTGTGATTGATTGCGCAAAAGACGTTGGATGTCTTCTGCCTCAGTGGTTTCTTGAATTATGGTTTCAACGTCTTTTAGTTGCTGATCGGTACATCTTCTTCTGAAGTTGGGTCTCAGCGCCAGATTAGTAATGTAAATAGTATTATAATTTACTCCTTCTTCGGCCATTTCTTCCGGGTTCGTTTGACGAATGTCGTCGTAGGTTGTCTCAAATACGATACTGCTAGTTCAGATATCGCAGTGAGAATGCCCCTATAGCGGGCGATGCGTTGTATTTATACGAGTTACCTAACATCGAGAACCTACCACATTGTTCGGGGATAATACCGACGTGTTTCGCGAATCTTCGAGTAATCTAGTTGGTTCGACAGATTTCTAGTCTCGTAACAATATGCTTGGAATGCCGAGGAGCATACCTGTCCTACGTAGTAAACCTGAACAAGAAAGTAGTATGTACTTAAAGATACATATCTTACTAACAATTACAAAAGTTAGAATAAAATAAAAAGTTAAGAAATATTGATTTGAATGGATTTTTACCTACTATTGTAGTTTTTCGAACAATTTTTAAAATTCGTTGGCGGGTCGCATAAATATCGACAGTGGGCCGCGGTATGTGCATCGCTGCCCTAGATGCATGACGACAATTCCTATTTATGTTGCCGGCAAGATGTCAATTATAAGAGTATAAGATTTCAACTGTAAAAAGGTCACTAAGGAAGCAATTAATTGCTTCGACTGTTTACAGAAACCTTTCGGCATTATATCCAAATAACGAAACGAGAATAAATACAATGCAGTTCTGAAAGGAACTGTTTTTAAACAATCAAAATAAATGGGGAAAATGTACACAAAACTAGGCTTATTTGACAGATATGTTATCTTTCAACTCCGCAAGTAACTATTAGGTACCCTGTAAAAATATATACAATAAACATTTAGTATTGAAACGGAAATTATGTGTTTATTTGCAATGAATGTCTATATTATCTTCAATTTATAACATTTTGTATTTAAATTAATGAAATAAAAGCTATTAAATATAGTTTAACAAACTAACTTTTTTAGTTTCTCTAATACAATTATGGCAACATGTAAACGTCATCAATGACGCACAATCATACTTAACGCGTTTCTTCTATAAATACCATGCCTTGAATTAAATTTTCATTTCAATGGAAGAGAATGGTTTTTCTAAAGTTAAATTTTAACAACTGTCATAGTTAAGTCAATTTATTGAAAAGTTGTCTTACCAATTAGATTATTTACTATCATGTTAGAAATACTACACAATAAAGCTTTTATTGTTGAAAGTTATTTTAGAACTGGTAGGTTAGTAAATGGACAGTGGGTTTATGCAATTAATCAATGTACCTATACAGGACGTTCGACAACAGTTCCCTAATCTTGCAATCACGTATGAAAAACTTACTAGTCAAATTCATGGTTGTGTTGACAGATTTCGTGAAACGGGGACAGTATTTCGTAAATCCAATAAAAGAACTGTTGATTGCATTGAAGATATTCAACATGGAAAAGGAAAACTCACAAAAAAAATCCATTACGAAATTGTTGCAAGAAGTTCAGTTATCAGTTGGAACATGCCTTATTCTTAGAAAAGATTTAAAATTATATCCATATAAAATTCAAACTGTTTATGAACTTGAATAATGATGATATTCTCAATAAATGTTTCTTTACTGACGAGGCCTGGTTTCATTTTTCGGGATATTTAAACAAACAAAATATGAGAATATGGTCGGCAGAAAATCCTCATGAATTTGTGAAATCACCATTATATTCGCATAAAATTGGTGTTTGGCTGGCGATGTTAAACAGGCGAATCATTGGACCAATATTTTTTAATAGAACAATATATGCTGAATGATACCGAAATGAGTTATTAGAACCCTTTATTAATAAGTTACATGACGATGAAATTACACAAGGATTTTTCCAACAAGGCAATGCTCCACCACATACGGCTCAACAAACACGTGCTCGTTTAGAAGAGTTCTTTGATAATCGAATAGTGAATTTTCCTCCAAGATCTCCAGATCTCACAATTCTGGATTGCTTCCTTTTTCCACACATGAAGAACACAATTTTTAGAACGCCACAACATACAATTGAAGAACATTGTAATAGTATTAAAGAAGTTTGTAATAATATAATCCCTCATTTGTCAAACGCATTTGAAAACATGAAACGCAGAGTTCGTGTGTGCTTCGAGACAATAGGGTAACATTTCGAGCATCTCCTTTGCCGTAGTATTTTTACAATAAACACATTTCTGTAAATAAATGTTTTCTATTTAAAACATTTCACAAGAAATAAGATTAAATTGTAACACAACTAAATTGTAATCTGTCAAGTGACAGTTGACAAAATTTGATTTTCGCAAAAACCTTACTGTTCCACAATGGTCCAAAATTTATATTGAAATCAGAGGCTACTCGAAATTAAAATTTAATTGAAGGCGTGGTAGCTCGCGCTTATGTTCAAATCCTATTAGTCTACTTTAATTGGAAATTTATAGAATCACCTGATGAAGAAGAAATAATAAAAATGACTTTTCATACGCGTCCCATATAAATTTAACAAACCACAACTTTAACAAAGAATTTAAAATAGTACACAGAAAATAAGGGCCAGAAACTTAATTTATTAGAGTCAGTAAATTAAAGAAAACTGATATTATCAATGATCGATTAGAAATTAATAATTCACCGTTACTTAATTTATTTATCAGGTTATTCCCTCTATTTATTTGTCATACCTTTCTTTAACATAATGTAGATCCTTAGTTTTATCACTTTATAAATTGTATTGTATAAACGGTAGTTCAATATTTTTGTAAGAGTTTTCGTTCAACATTTAAGTAATAAAGACTACCCATTCCTTCAACTATCCAAAACATGTGTTTGTTGCGGTATATTTATGTAAAGATATGTCCATAAGTTAGTTATATGTCTGGCGAAGCTCCTGTGTGAAACGATTGTAATTTTGTAAAGTAAAAAGTAGTGAAATTCATTAAAATTTGTTTTATTTTATTCCAATGATAAATATTTTATGTTGTAACTCTAACATTATAATAAAATAATTAAAAAAATATAAGAGTTTATCATTTGTCAGAATATTTGTCAGAATTTGAAGTTTTCTAAAGCTTGGCATGTGCACCAATCTTTGATTACTTAATTACTTAAAAAAGCAGCCTACTATAATGAGGAAAATTTTTGAAGACACGTTACTTCAATAATATTCTTTAGTAAATACCAAAACTAGTAAAAAATTAAAACAGAACAGAAACAAGAAAAACAATCCCTAACCTCAAAATAAATTAATAAACAATAAATACGTATGTATTTCGACTAAGTTCGTTTTCAGTAGAACAATCTAAATAAAAATATATTTAAATTGACTTCAACTTATATAATAGAATAATACGAAATAATATGTGCCTTTGGATGACTTTTTATCGTCGAATACTTAAATTGTTTCAATAAATGCGTAAAATTATTCAGAAAAATAATGGTAATTTAATTTTGATAATTTTTCTTTTTCAAATTGTTCTACTGAAGATGGCAACTTACTTGCCAAAATGCGTATTTAAAATGTATCAATTTATATGTCGTTTTTTTCTTAAACTATTAATTTATGTTATAAACTCTTTTTTTAAAAATCTAGTGCCAATTATAAAATATTTACCAAATTATTAGTTCCATTATCTACTAATAGTATTAATACATTCAATTAAAAATTTTCAAATTTTTTAGAATATAATTTTTTTTTGCTAATGTTGAAAAAGATATAGGCTGTTATTTTGTCAACTACATATTAGTTCTACTAAAATTAAAACTAAACCACACTAGACTTTCACAAAAATATATGTAATTGCTTCGAAATCAAAATGCATATTTTTTAAATCAACAAAACTAATTTATTTCGGAATTTTTGTAAACTACTGTTTGTACCAATTCATATGTGATGCATGGTATATTAAGGTAAAGTACGATATTGTGATTTCATTTAGTATTAAACACAATATTTTCCAGGAATTAATTATATATAACCATAATATTCTTTTACAATTAATTTATAGCTAACAACACATGCCTTTTGTGTCTAAAAATTAGCTAAAGGAAGGAACTCCCTGAGACACTATATCAGTTTATTATGAAATGGCATAAAATATATCAAGTCTTATGACTGATGAGTAACTAATCACGTAGAGACTCGATATTTCTGGCAGGTATAAACTTGATTTGTCTGGTTTCTAGAATGCGAAGAATAGCATTTAACTTCGTAAATTTTTACTTCTACATATGCATACATCCATACACATATTTATGTATGTAGGACTGCATGCGTAATATCAATATTCCACAAAAGCGTACGTACGTATATATTTACTTACATATTTGTATACGGAGGCTGGCCGCAAATATAAACGATTTTTTTATCTATACATACATCCACAGCGCTTCGAACAATTTCATTTGTATTTTTCAGTATAAATGTTACCTTTAAAACAGCATTGTGAGAAATAAAGGTGTAGATTTAAAAAGATGTAATCACATGGCAAGTTGTATAAAAATTATTTCTAACTAAGTGATGCGTGGGCATGTACTAAAGTCATGTGTCATTCTGTTTGTGTGACATACATAAATATATAATTCTTCGCATAGTACTCATTTTTAAAGGTGATTTTATACAGTATTTTGAGAAATGTATAAAATTATTTTAATATTTTACTTTGATATTCGTCCTTCAAGAGACGTATATTCTTAGCAAGGTCCAATGTGAAGTTATGTATAAAGAAAACAGATACAAGATCGCTCATGCACAAAATTTTTTCAGGGTGCATGCATCGAATATTTTCAGGTGAAAGTAAGATTAGACAATAATGGTTCCTAATTCTAAAAATGTAAACGAAAATTAAGGCAAACAATTTATCGGTCGGCCTATGGTGATTATTAGCAATTTGTTGTCAAAATTAGTTAAAATCACGAGTTTGCAAATAAAACACAGTGGCAATTCATAAGATATTAGATGATGTCGAAAATGTTGTCTAATATACCAAATTGAAAGCATACAGCCGCTTTCTGAAGCTTTATAGTGAGTGATTTTTCTGCGATTCAAAACGAAAGACCATCAATTCGACAGTTCTGATCTTGCATTGTAAAAAATCGCAATAGTTCAAATTGATTTCAAAACAGCACTATATTTGTATGTTTTTTATTTATATATAAAACTATAATTACCTATACAATAAATCATTTTAATTTTTCATTTTGATGAAGCCTATTTATAAATAAATTTGTACAACGTTTCAATAACTTAACCAGTAACCATTTACTCAAACATGATTATTTATAAAGCAATTTATTGTAAAAGTATCTTATTTTAAATCGAAACAGCATGTAAATTGACGTTCTGCCAAGGTTACTTATCTAAGCGTAACCAGTTTGTTCCAAATGTTATGTATTTACGATTCAAAGGCAATTTAATAGATATTAAAAAGTACAATTCATACGCTCTATTTTAAAAAAATAAAATGTCACTGTAATCTTAATTTCACAAAATGTATAATCCAAATAACTATAATAAAATAATGTTTAGTGTATTACGTCCCAAATTTTATTCCAAGTAAGTCTAAAAACTATCAATTTTGTTATATAGATATTAGACTGTTAAAAAAAATGGATAATATATGTAATTTATCTCTCTCTGTTTAAAAAAAATCACAACAGAAACCGGAAATATTTATAATTACATTAGGAAATTATTGATTTTATATAAAGATAATTATTTCTTGACCTTAGTATGTTATGGTAGATTCAATTAGTTGGCGATTTAAGGTCTGGTTTTACTTCAATATGTATATATTTAAAACAATCTTACATGTTTCGGCATATGATGCCTTTTTCAAACAAATTTGAAATATAAATGACAGTATATTATTAATGAATATATATATATATATATATATATATATATATATATATATATATATATATATACATATATAGTAAATTCAATTTGTTGGCGATTTAAGGTCTGGTTTTACTTCAAAATATATATATTTAAAACAATCCTACATGTTTCGGCAAATGATGTTTTTTCAAGGAATATAAAATATAAATGACAGTATATTAATGTCATTAAATGTATGACATTAATATACTGACATTTATATTTTATTTATATTTATATTTGAGGCACAATATTTAACAAGGAAGAACTAATATCAAAAGCCATACCAACACTTTATTTACCAGGTAGGTAATCCTTCGCAACATATTTAATTGATCTATGAATGTTTTCTGTAATTTAGAATCAGTTGACGTGTCTGCTGCCTATAAACCAACAAATATGATATTAGATGACATGCATAATGTTCCAATTACATCAAAATATGCCATAGAAGATATTTCAAAGGAAGCAGTTATTTGTTCTACTAACATAATTGGAACAGTAGTATGAGAAACCCCTTGCTCCAATATTAAGAAGGAAAGCATACTGAGAGGTAAAGATATTTTTTTACGACTAGGTATTTTCTTCTTTATCATTTTTATACAGTATCCAGTAAATTCACATTTTGTATCATTTGTAATGCTTTTACTAATATAAGTTTAATGTATGAATTTTTTTGTCATATGCTGGACTTTTGAAATACAACCAATGTGTAAAAATATAGCTGTTTCTTTTTTATTTATCGCCCATCTATACATTAAACAGAAGAAATTTATTATTTATTACTTTATAATCTACTAGCTAATCCCGACCACGCTTCGCTGTGACTCAATCTGAAATGAAATGAATGAGAAAAGAGATAAATGTATTATAGTAAATATAAATTCACTTGGAAAACAAGTTAAAGGAAAAAAAATGTTTTTGACAAAAAAATTATTTTTTTAATTGTAAAGCTGATGAATTGATTACATTTTTTGTTTAGTCCATTTAGTTATTTAACATAACTTATAAACAATGTAACCCGCTATTTTAATAATGTTCCTGTCACTTGGCTTTTGACACATTGTCGAAATTACTTCAAAAACGTCACCTTTCAAATATCTCAGTGTTATTTAAATTCTTTTAATAAAATTTGTATCGTATATGTTCTCTTTTCTTCGATCCTACCTTGAATAAATACAATAGTGAGTGTATTCTCTTAAATATTTAATCTTCCTTTCTTGTGATCCTTAATTTTTGGATTTTATATCACTTTATGTTTAACTTCTTTCTATAACAGCTTCTCTGTGCCTGTTTCCTATTACTTTTCATTCTCATTGAACTTGTTATTAAATTACTTCTGCCAATACTATTCTTATTCCAGTTATAATTTTTCGATTGTCAATTTATTACAAACAAAATGAATATGGCCATCGCTATACTACTACATTATATTACATATAACATTATTTTCTTTAGATTGGCATTTTTAAATTCGTTATATCTTTTGAATGGAATGTCCGATTTTAATAATTTAAAAAGTATTTTACTGGTATTGAAATGGTCTTTAATAAAATATCATTTAATAGGATAAGGAATAATACAGAGGTATGGATAATATGGTTTGATTATTGTCGGCACTTTTATTAACTTTTAAAATGTTATAGTAGTTATAGTGGCATAACTACAGTAGTTGGACATATGGTTTCGCGGAGTTTTTTGTAGATATTAATACGTTCTATAATACTGTAGAACATTTTTTTGTTCTATCAACAATAGTTTCCGCAGCGTACGCGATGACAGATTTTTTGTGACTAATTTTTTCACACCTTGGGTTACATTAATGCATTTTTATTGGGGATCCCTTTTTTTTTGAAAATGTAATATAGCCTATGTCACTCAGTGAAAATGCAGCTTTCTAATGGTGAAAGAATTTTTGAAATCGGTCCAGTAGTTTTTGTGTGAAAACATTACAAACATACATACAAAAACACAAATGTTTCCTCTTTATAATATTAGTTTAGACATATGTATATTTAAAACTAATTTTTATTCTCCTTTTTATAGGTATAAAAATAAAATGCAATATTTAATCTAACCAGATTTATTTATCATTTTAGTTTTTTACTTATAAGAAGAAGAATAAAAACTTAGTATATTTTTATACAAAAAATTTAAATTTTTAAGTTGAGGCAGGTCAGTTCTATTTTAGTTCACGGATATGGATTCGAGGTGGGGTTAAACGCTGTCTCAATTATTTTTCATGAAGTTATACTAACTTCTTGGGGATTTGTTCATGGTAGAGTCGAATTGACTCGTACAACCCGCTTTACAACCATGTATGCTATAGTTTGTGATTTAGTATATTGCAATAGTTTAGTGATTTCTTCTCGTGCAAATAACTTTTAATAAAAACGGGTCGTTTTGTCAAGTCTGACAAAAAGCTGAACGAGTAATTCATTGCTTCTTCTTCTACTTCAGTTCCTGATTTGGAACCAACACAAGATGGCGATATTGAAAGTTATAGTGAGCTACTGCCTCTCCAAACTAAAAACAACGAAAAAATAGATGAACATGGTGAGAAAAAAGGAAAGAAACCAAAATATGAATATTTACAAATGAGTTTTTATTTTACCGGGGAAAAGTCAGAACCTAAACCGCTTTGTAGAATCTGAAATGAAGTACTTGCCACCAACAGTTTAAAACAATCATTTCTTCGTAGACATTTTGAAACAAAACATTCAACGCACAAGGATAAACCTGTCGAGTATTTCAAAACAAAATTGGCAGATAATAAAAAGTGTAGTGTTTCTTTTTTCCTGTCAGCTTGAAACGAAGATTGTAAAACGGCTCTTGAATCATCATTTCGAGTAAGTTACAATCTTAAAAAGTTAATTGCAAGATCTGGACAAACACATACAGTGGCAGAAAGTTTGATTGAACCACATGCAAAAGACATCACGAAGCATATGCTTGGAGAAAAGGCGGCAAAGAAAATTGACCTGGTTGCTTTATCAAACAATACGGTGTCGGGGAGAACTAATGATTTGGCAAATGATGTGGAAAGTGAATTTTTGAAAAGAACGGAATTGGATTATATCGCGATTCAACTCAACGAGTCGACTTATGTAGCAAACGCTGATATATTATCGGGTGTCCGTTTAATACTGAAGCTGACAATTCGTGTCAAATTTTGGTTAAGTTAGCATTACAGCACTTAAGCTCGACCGCAACAATTAACATTAGCGTCCTATGCGGTAATCACTTTTGACGTAAATATAAAAATTGAAAAAATCAAACAATAACCTTACTTTTCGAAATGTTTATTGCCAATATTTGCTAATTACAATTATTAAAGAAAATGGGATAGATTGGCGCGCGTTGAAACAAGAAATATGAATAATAAAAGCTAACGGAAAACGAGCATGTACAACTATGGCAAAAGATGTCGAACACCAATTGACAATAACTATAATTCTCAGTGTGGCAAATACAAAACAAAGAAATTTCCAAAATTTGACAGGCGTCAGCTTCAGTATTAAACACCGACCACTTGTCTATATTAGATATATTTTCAAGAATTTCATTCAAGAAAATGCAATATTTGCAATACCTCTGAAAACCTATACGACAGGAGAAGCACTTTTCGGTAGGATCAATGGTTATTTTGAAACAAAAGGAATAAACTGGTCTTTTTGTTTGAGCGTGTGTATAGGTGGTGCAAAATCAATGGTTGCAGCATATTCTGGTATTGTAGCGCGAGTAAAGAAGATCAACGAGAAAATTGAATGGACTTATTGCGGTATTCATAGACAAGCACTGGCATATAAGAGTATTCCTGCAGTGTTAGCTAGCACTTTATATGACGCTATAAAAATTGTAAATTTTCTTACTATTTCATACTGAAATTAGGTGACAAAAGTTTTGACCCGCTTGTTTGAAAAAGAAATTGCATGTGAGATAAAATTTTAATAATTATCAATTGTTTGAATTAAAATCTGAAGTTCAAGCATTTTTTCTTGACAAACCATTCATTATACTCTTGTATATTCGATATTCTTTGGCCTTTTGGTTTCAATGTCTGGAAACGAATGAGTAAGAATGTTTTGGTTCTCTCAGCAGCATTTTATCAGAAAATCTAATCCAACTTAACGAAAATATTAAAAGCGATATAAGTGAACATCTCAAACAACTTCAATTAACTTTTAAGGACTATTTTCCAAATAGACTTAATATATCTAGATCGAACAATGAAACGTAGTCTTTTTCAATGAGAAATAAGTTAAATACTTCTTTCACTTTACTGGAAAAGGAAAAGCTTATTGATTTATCCTCCGACAGTTCTCTGAAAGCTGTTTTTAAAGATCACTTTTTAACACTTTTGTCTCAGTGTAAGAAATGAATATCCTATTTTCTCAGAAAAAAACCATTAAAGTTTTATTACCCTTTTGTAAAATCACAGCCATATAATTTGTCATGCCATTTTGACGTTGAAGGAAATTTTAACTAAATTTACACGTCGTGAACCAAACTTTCAGGTTTGGAGGTTATTATGACTCAAATGTCAATGTATACTATCTGTCTTGAATTAAATGCGGTATTTTATTTATAATTTTATCAAGTTCCTCACTGGTATAGAATTTAAACATAAGCGCAATTTCAGAGCTTCTGGCATTGTGTTGAATGTTTGGTGTTTTATGTTGAAAATACCCACTGCTTTTTGTATATATAATTTTATAAGAAATTCGAAAAAATATAAAATGAACAAATTACTGCAACATATTTTAAATAAACTGTAAGTAGAACTGTAAGAAAACTAAGAAACTATTTGACACACACTAACTTTTAGCAATTAGTATTTTAATTTACTACAATTTTTTCTAGTTATTTCTTCCAAACGGCATGACATAGACAAGATTCTACGAGATATCCCATTTAAACTTTCCCAACATTCAATAATTTTTTGCCATAATACGTCCTCGTTATCGGCCCTAAAATTACTATTATACATATTTTTTGTCATCCCTCCCCACAAATTTTCGATGAAATTTGGATCCGAACTATTCGCTGGCCAGTGTAGCAACTCCACATGATTTTCTTGAAAACAGCTCTTTCTGTTAAGTCTATTCTGTAGAACTCCCCGGCCAACAAAGTTAATACAAGCCGAAAAGCGGGCGCTTTTTTGATATGATTAGCATACCGTTCCTCAAATCTCGTGTTACATAGTCTATATACCCTTATTCGCCCGCCATGAGATGATTGAAAAGTTTGTTCATCTGAAAAAATTACGCGATTCCAAAAGTCCATACCCTTTCCTAAAAACTCCAGCGCCACCCCCACTCTAGCTTCGTTATGATGTTGCGTTAAAAACGGTGCTCTAGCTGCCGCAAAGTTGAATATTCCCACTTTTTTTAAGCGGCGAGCTGTTCCGGACGATCCGGGAAAATTTTTAAGCTCACAGCATTTTCGAATCGATTTATTCTTAAAACATTACATAACAGTGCATCTTGTGCAACTGTTGGAATTTTTGGTGGTCCTGACCCTATCTTTCTTTTCAATGTAGCTTCCCGTCCCCATTTTCTATATATGCGTTTACAAATATTAAATTCACAAGCGACTTCATTAGGGGTATGACCACTTTCAAGTTTAGCAGAAACTCGTGCACGTTGTAATTCATTCAAGAACACAATTTTAAAAATTTGAAAGCATAAAATAATGCTGGCGGATTAGGAAGCTGTTGCCGGAAATTATGCAAGGCACTGATTAATGGCATAAACCCATTCTCCATTATCTAATTTTCGACGATCTAATTTTAAAGTAACTTTCGATTATAAACTTTTTGTGTTGTAATAACTCTAACATGTTAATAATACAATAATAATATCACATGTAAGGTTATCTAATTTAAGTTTGTCACTGACAGCTGTCACAATTTAAAGTAAAATTTCAAAGTATCGCAGTGTCGCCAATCTTATTAAAGAAAATACTTAAAAAACAGCCTAACTCTAATCAGGAAAGTTTTTGAAGGCATGATATTATTGGTCACGTTATGGACAATTTATTTTAAAATTTTTTAGTTCTAATTTTTTGTCGGTGTATAATTACTGACATCTATAATATAATCTAAATTTAGATCGTCTAATTTGAAAACTTTAGATATTTCTGAAAGCTAAAGATGCAATTTAAAAAGTATAAGAACGAAAAACTAGCATAATTTGGAATGTACTAACATATATAACATGTGTTGTAGTATGCTGAACACATAAAAGTTGGCACGGATTGAGAATATTATATTGGTTTTCATGTAAATATTTTTTTTTTGTTCGGGTAAGGGTGTTTAATACGTGTCTATATTTCAAATATTCGCCACTGCCAAAGATGCCAAGAATTGTTGCCAAAAAGGAGATATTTATTGTACACAAAACCCAAAGTGTAGTAACCAAGTGCCAGAACAGTTTTGTACATTTTTAGTAAATGAATTAAGTTGTCAGTTTTAGTTTGTTAAAAGTTTGTTGAACGTTGGTGTATTGAACTATTGTGGATTTCAATTAGATGATACTCTCCTATTAATTATTATAAAAGGTGTATTTTTTTGACTTTTCATTAGCAGATGAAATTTATAGATAATTATTAAAAATTGTAAATAATTTTTGAAAGAAAGTAATATTATCCAAATATTTATTTTTAAATTTTAAGGCTATGAATTTAGCGTTGATGACAGATCCAAAGTAAAATATTGTGATATTCTTCCTATCTATGTAAATTCGTAATTATAACATTGCTCGTTATTTCCATGGCACCAGTTCCTCCACTAAAGTTATGTTAAGGACAACTTTAATAATTGTAATAGTAAATTAACTTATTCGTTATATAATACATAAAGCAAAAAATTCAAATGCACCTAGACATTTACATATCTATAAAAAACACACAAAATAACAGTCGATAATAAATAGATAAAGATAAAGAAATATAATTTCAGGCTTTTGTTAAAAGAATCATTCGAAAAGTGAAATTCTCGGGACGTTGCTTGATTCATTTTTCGAATCAAGCAACGTCCTGAAGATTACAACAACGAGTCTGTCGAAAGCTCGATGAGGAAGAGAAATAAGTCAACTTACGGACTCTACAACGCTGATCATATTTAGAAATAGTGACTCTTCAGGTGTTGAAAAACGTTCTCGAAACATTTTACTTTCAAACGGTAACAAAAAGAAATCACAAGATGAGAAATTGTGACTACACGGGCAACGGCACACTAATTCCTCATTTTTCGCCTTTAACTATTCACTTGTTTGGCCAGCTGTGTGAGAGCTCGCATTCTATGATGAAACATGATTTAAGAAATTTAATTTGTTTCACGCCATTGATAAATAACTTCTGACAAACAATTTACGATGTACGTAATCCTTCGATCCCCTAAAGCGAGAGTAAACACATGAGCAGTAATTTTTTGTTTGAGGCACTGCAAGAACGGACAAATTTTGTTGGTTTAGGCTCATCTCGAAATATCTAATCAGCTGATTGATATACAGTTTCGACCTCGTAGGAATAAATCCAAGTTTCATTATGAGTTCCATAATTTCTTTGCTCCATTTGACATGATCCATTTTCTTTTGAGCTTCGGTCAAATTTTGCGAAATAGAATAGGTACTTACAAGACTTTTTCGCAACTATCGATGTACGGCGTTTGATATATGTGCAACAACAAAAGCTCATGGACGACCTTAACAAAATTGATCACTAAGATTTCTCGTTCATTCTTGAATTCTGCAAACTAACACGTGTCCGTAAATGTTTGAAGCTGACGTCTGTCAAAATGTATGCGCTTTTCGTCCTTAAAGTTCACCCTCCTGAGAATTTCAGTTGGTTTATTCCTATATGCTCATAGTCGCACGTGTGTATTTTTCGTTGGGTTTTATTATAGTTTTTCTGTTCAATTTTCATCTCCGTATTAGTTTTTCCTTGTATTGACAATCAGTTATTGGTTTTCATAACTACTAAAATAAGTTTGTATAATTTGTGTAAGTAACATTCGATATTAAATTCCAGCGAACTGATGTTTAAATATGTGTTTAAGATTTTATTAACGATATTGCCATGGTCTTTACGGCGGAGCAAAACGCTTTCATTTTAATGGCCCATTTTCGGAGTGCCACACACAATCCTGATGGAAGCTGAACTTATTCTGTAGAATCATGCATAGCGCAGTTTAATGAAGCGTTTTCTGATGCAAATATTCCGTATGATGTCTTTGTTCAACATAAGCGAAGAGTTTTGGATCGCTTTGAAACAAAGCATTGTATTTGTACGGGAAAATCAACTGGAAGACCTTCGCTTCTTACTCAAGCGGTTGGTGATGATATTCAGCAACGTATTGAAGATAGTCCAAAAAAGTCATTGCGAAAGTTATCAGCACAGACAGGTAATAATATAAAAATGTACTGAGAAATAGGTTTAACGCTTTAACGCAAAAGCTTTAAAGAAGAGCCTCCATATGCATCCATATAAGGTTTCCGTAGTCCATCGATTATATCCCATTGACTTTGAATCAAGAATAACTTATTGTAATTGGTTTAATGAAAACATAAACAATAATGAAGTATTAGATCTAACCTTTTTTACGGATGAAGCTTGGTTTCAATTATCCGGTTATGTAAATTCTCAAAATTATAGAACATGGGCAACAGAAAACCCACATACCTTTATTGAAAATGAACTACATCCTATAACAGTTGGCATTTGGGTAGCAATATCACGTTGTAGAATAATAGGACCGATATTTTTCCATGATACGACCAATGCTGCACGTTATAGAGATATATTAAAACAATTTGTGGACCAACTCCATGATGACGAGTTGGAAAGAGGATTTTTTCAGCAAGATAATGCTCCAGCCCATACTGCGCAAGCGACATTGGCCTTTTTAAGAGAATTCTATGACGATCGTCTTATTAGTCAAGGTAGATGGCGTCCAAGGTCACCACACTTGACCCCTCCAGATTATTTTATGTTCGGAAAGATTAAAGATAATATTTGTAAAAATAGGTTACATCATTTAGATGAATTAATGCAAGCAATTGAAAACGAGATTCAAGTGATTACACAACAACAACTTCAAAATGTTTTCGAAAATATGAAACGAAGAGTTAATTTATGTCTGCAGCAGCAAGGTCAACATTTATTGTAATTGCAAAAATTACTAATAAAGAATGTTTGTATTTTTGTCATTGTAATGAATTTATAGTTATGATTTTACAATTATTTTTTTAAATAATGTTAATTAGCAAAAAACTTTTCCAAAAGTAAGCATATTGTACTTGATTTTAAGAAACAATTTTAATCACTATGCTGAAAGTAAGTACCGCGTGGGACGCTAATGTTAATTAGGGATCGCAATCAGTAGTCAAATCAAATGTAGTGTTACAAACTTAACCAAAATTTGACAGTAGCTGTCAGCTCCAATCATTTACGGACACCCGTTAGTTGCAAATAGTGTCATTTAGTGGTATTTTGTCCCTAGCATTGTTGTTGTGTTATCTCTCACAGAAATCGTACAAAATTATTCACAAGAACATATAATACTAATGCAGTTATAAAATTATGGCTTCATTTTGATCTGTCAATGGTATTTAAAACTACAATTTTCAGTTACACCATCTGGTATTGATTTCTAAAAACTTTCATTGAACCTAGATATAACTGGTGTCCGTTAATGATTGAAGCTGACGTTTGTCAAATCTTGGAAATTCCTTTGCTTAGTATTTGCCACACTGGTGTTTGACATCTTTTGCCATAAACGTACGTGTCTGTTTTCCGTTAGCTTTTAATATATTGTTTTCGTTCACTATTCACTGTCGTATCAATTAAATTTTCATTATATTCACAATCAGTTAAATTCATAACCCCGAACATACATTTTTCAAATTTGCGAAAAGTAAGGGTATTGTGTTGTAATTTGACCAAACATTTTTATATTTACATCAAACGCTAGCTAGGACGCTAGTCTTAATTGTTGCGGTCGAAATCAAGTGCAGTGGTACTTACTTCACCAAAATTTGACACATACTGTCAGCTTTAAACATTAACGGACACCCGATACACCAATTACTATCTTAACTTCAACATCTGTTTACTATTTACAAAGCATAATAGTAGCTAAATAGCTATACTCTGGCACTCAGAAAATTTCCATGAAGCCCAAAATAAACATCAGTCCGCTGTTTCGATGTTTCAAGATGAAGAGAATCCGACAAAAGTTATCTTTCCCGGCAATAACTTAAAGCATCCATGTCATGCTCGGTCTGAAGGATCACATAATCAATGCCGCGAGGAGGGTACACGCCATCATCCCTAAAGGATAAAAACTTGAGGAAGCGTCGCTGAATCTTCTCTACCGAAAGCTGGAGATAAACATAGTATGGCGACCATACTTGTGTCGCGTACTCCAATTTACTTAGGACTAGACTATAGAAAAGACTCTTAAAAACACGGACGTCATTGAAGAATTTACAGGAACGCAGAACAAAACCCAGACTACGACAAGCAGTCATACACAAATTGAGGATATGATAAGAAAAAAAGCAGCGACTATCAAAATACACTCCGAGATCTTTCACTATTTCAACTTTCTGCAAATCTCTACCACGTAATGTATACTCCGACTCAACCGGATTTACTTTTCTACAATATGTAACATAGCAACATTTGCTTATATTTAGATTTAATAGTATATTACATACCAAGGCGGAAAGTGGTTTATTATCGTCGAGAAATTAGAATTCAATGAGACGCGAAGCGTCGAGGTGAGACGTGAGTAAATCTTTCCGGCGAGGTTTGTATACTATTTTACTCACAATCAGTTAGTAATTAATTATTATATAAACTACTAAATCACTAAATTTTAAAAATATAATAGTATTAAATTTCATGGAACTTTAGCAAATGCTTTTGATAGATACTGTTTCTAGGTAACGTAACAATTAAGTGATATTTTCTACAGATTACTAAATTATTATCCTACGATTTCAAACATGGTCTTTCTCTAACAGTAAACAGTCATGTAAATTCTAATGTAACAATTAATATTAATTCCAAAAGCGAATAAATTTTGCATTAAAACGTTTACTTGTTATTTACTTAATAAAGATTTGTGATTCGTTTTATTATAATTTGATTTACTTATTTAAATGACGTTTCATAAATAATGAAATGACATTATCTAGCCGGGAAAGTCACATAAGCTACGGGTAAAGTGCTATTATCTACTTCGGTATGTAATAGCGCATTTTCTAACCTGTTTGAAGGTTAGAAATGTTCAGTTTACTAACCGACCGTGAGTAAACTAAATTTCGAACACCATGTTCTTACTGTGCCTAAATCGCACTGTAGTTCAAGTACAACATCCAGAAAATGGACACTAGTGTAGATTTTTAAATCATTTGCATAAGCCAAAACCAAGTACGATAAGGAAGCGAGTAGGTCATTAATATATTAGTACAAAAAGCAGTGGCCCCAGATTAGAGCCCTGTAGCACACCAGAAGTTGGAATAAAAGTAGAAGATATAAACCCATTATAAAATACATAGTTACACCTTTTGTTCAAATAGGACCAAAGTAATTGCAACGGTGCACGACTGAATCCAAATGCAGAGTTTATATAAAAGTACACCCGGATCAATACTATCGAATGCGCTACTAAAATCAGTATAGATAACGTCCATTTGACCTTGCTGACTCAATTCCTGGCAAATATATTGTGTGAGAATTACAAGTTACCGTTGATCTACCTCGAACAAAGCCAATATATCGAATAATTAGATCATCCTCTGTATATTCCCGACCTAAGTCCCAACGATTTTTTTACATACCCAAAGATCAAGAATGGAATGTGTGGTCGACGATTTCAGTCGCCGCAAGAAGCAGTAGACGCCTTCAAAATTTCTAAAAGCAATAAAACATTTTGACTCGATCCACTGTTTGATTTTATGGCTATATGTAACACTAAAAAGACATCCGTCGTATTATATTTGCATGTGTATAAATATTTAGTGTGAAAATTTGCATTATTTATAAAACTTAGAATTCTATTCGAGAGTTGTGAAAACACTACTTATGCAAAACAAAAATATATTAATTCCATCTAGGATGTCACAGATAAGATCATATCTTATTAAATTACTAAAACAATGCATTTATTTGGTATTTCGGATTCTATTCATATATTTAAATAAAAAATATGGATATTGATGCATTAATTAACAAGCAGTTTACATGCGTCTGTACAAAAAATAGGCTGCTTTAGAGTACGTTTGGTTTTATTAGTACTGTTGAAGAAACTTCATTGTAAACAACGTATTTACACCTTAGATGAATCAGTAAAATCCTAATTGATATATTAACACATTTTTACGTACATATATGTTAATAAATCTGTATATAAAATACTTGTACATAATGAATGTACGAGTACAATACATATACATTCAATTTGCCAATATGTAACAGAAATATAATGAAAGATTAAATAATATTAACTGCTTCCGACTTGTATAACTGGTAAATAAATAAATATTTTTATATTAACAAATGGTACGACAAAATGTTTCTCTTATTGAAATAAGAATGAAATATAATAAATAACAAATAAAAAAGAATATAACTTAAGTAAACGTTAAACAATCGCTGTCATAAATGTTTTCAATTAAATAACAAACACATTACCCAAAGTCTGAATATTTGTACGGAACCAGTGGATACTAGTATAAAATGATCGCTGCTTTGTACAAAACATTTTCTTAGTGAAAACTGGCTTCACTTGGATCTTACTACCTTAACTCTAGGTGTGGTAGGTAATAGATTATGAAAAAACAATACACTACTGGTATAGTGCAAACTGTAGGTATAAAATTAGAGAAAGTTAATATGAAATATTTAGATAATCTCTACAAAATCTAAGTTATTAGTTAATTTTCAACATAACATAAGTCATAACTAACCCGTTTGCTAAAACAATGTACTAATGCAAAATTAGTATGTGAATGTTCATAATGTTAAAAATTGCCGAAACTGCAAATGGCTAATATATCACATATTAAAATTTACTTACTTGAAAATTATTTAAATATTGAATTGTTTGCCAATGAGACATTTTTAAATCTAGAGGATTTCTCCTTGGTTGGTAATGCTAGTAATAAAGGTTACGTATTCCATTACAGAAATTAGCAAACAGGATATTTTTAATAGGTACCAGTTTTTATTTTGAATTTTGGTTTCGTTTCATATTAACAAAATTTGCATACTTATATTAATATTCATGCTGTAATAAAACGAAATATAATTTTCCATGTTGTTATTTTCTGCCTCGGACAATTTAAAATACTCGGGAAAAATGTCTCATTGGGTTTGACTTATTTTAATCCACGGAAGAAAACAAAAAAAAATGTGTTGGCATTTCTAGTCTCCTATATTTCATTGTCAAAATTTCTCGTACACGTGTGACCATCAAAAGCTCAAATACGGAGTTGGAAAGTTTTAAAATCAATTATATAACAAACATAATTAATAAATAGGTATTGGTCAAGTTTTAGTAATTTAATATTATATAGCTACAACATATAAATATATATTAGCAATACTAATAAACATCTTTTTCCTAACTAAAACCGAAAATAGAAAAAAATCGAGAAACACATGTCATCTATAAAATACCATGTCGCGATTGTGATAGTTACTACATAGACCAAACTAAACAATATTTATACAAAAGAATACAAGCCCATAAATACTCCAAAACAGACAAAACTGCTTTATTTACACACAAACTGCAACGCGATCACCATTTCGATTTTGAAAACACACAGATAATCGATAAAGAACAACACACAATGAAAAGGGAAATTAAAGAAATGATAAACTTAAAAAAAAAAAAAAAAATTCAATTAGCAACAGAAGTGACATAAAAAATCGAAGCAGTATATACTATAACTTAATAGTATAAAGTAACGATCTGCAATTTACCATCAAGAATAAGTACATACTATTGTTATATAAATCATATGTTATTTAAATATCTGCACATTGGCTTATCATGCTGGCAGTCCCAAGTTTAGATCCGGGACTAAGCTGTCCGAGTAGGTTTTCGTGATTTTCTTCCTCGTTTTAGACGAATGCCGACAGCCGAACATCTTAAATTGCTCCACGCGCGTAGACATAATAATAACTCATGACTTACCATTGCCCCCTGTAATTGGCGTCAAGTTGTTAGGGAATGCTAAGGCATGAATTATTATTATTAAACTGGAATTTTTAAACTGGAATTATTATTAAACTGGAATGTATTTTTGAATAATGTCATTTTTATCCATGACAACTTCACATATAGAAATATGACATTAATATATTGCCAATTATAATTTAAAATTCTTTGAAAAAGGCAGTAATTGTCGACACATGTAAGAGATTATTTTAAATACATATATACATATTAAAGTAAAACAGACCTTAAAGCGCCGACTATCTAAATCTACTATAATATACAAAGGTCAAGAAATAATATATATATATATATACACAGGGTGATTCTAAATATATGTGACAAATTTTATGGGGCCATTCCTACGGTTATTATGATCATAAAAGTTTATATTAATGTATGTCTTAAACGGCTTAGTTTTAAATTTACAGGATGTTTAATAGTATATTAAAAGTTCATACAATAAAACGTACTAATACAACAAAATTAACTTCTGCAACAATACGATTTCTGAACACATCGACATTTTTAATGGGAGTCGTATAAACTTGTGATTTAAGGTGACCCTAGAGAAAAAAAATCTAGAGAGAAGAGAAAATCTAGTCTGGAGAGCGCGTACACCATAAACAAAATGCATATCGCATAACTCAGCATTTGTGTAATTCATTTTAGAAAACTTTGACAATACTTTGACACAATGTTAATATGATAAATAAATATTTACCTTTCAAAACGAATGCTTTTGCAGAGACAGGTGTGATATTAAATCTTGTTAGTTATACTAACGGCTGTTCAGAAACATTCGAAGTCAAAGTAGTCCTTGAAAATATGAAGTCATGTCTGAGATAGATTGATTTTTGACAGACAACAGTTGACATTTAATAATTATTACAAATCAGATACTTTAGTAAAGATATACGATTTTTTGTTCAGAGCCCACTTGACTTCGAATGTTTCTGAACACCCGTTATAACAGACGTAGTCCCAGTATTCTTGAACGCATTCATCATCAATGTAACGGAGGATAGAAGTTTGCGTTGCAGTTGAAGGCGGTCATTTCCAACAACTTTTATAAGTATATTTTGTTGTATTGGTATTGTATCAACTTTTAATTTGGTATTAAACATTACAGCGGTTATTCGTGTATTATGACGCAAAACGAATATACGAACTTTTGTATATTCGGAATATACGAACTCTTGTATATTCGCTGTCAAAACTACTATTAGGTTACTATGGTATCGCCTTCATAAATTTGACTACTGAATTGTCAGATTTGATAGTTATCATCATGACTCGTTTCGCACAACTTTTTTTTCTTTTTATTATCATGATATAGTCTATCTGTATACAACTCGACACTTAAAAATTCTCGAAACTCGACGTATTGCCTAAAATCAGGCAATACATCTCGTATCATCGAGTATTTTCAAGTGTCTTGATGTATAATGTATGAATATTTATAATGGTGAACATACTTTTTCTTTTTCTTTCTCTTATGACTGAATACCTATCCTAAGATTATCACGGAAAGGAAAGCGGAAGAAATATTAATAAATTTAAAAGCTATTTTTAGGATAGATGGCATGAAAGTAATATTCGGTTATTTGAAAAGATAAGAATATAATAAAATTTAATGAAACTTATAACGAGCACGCATACGTAAAACGAAGGATATAAATTAATGAAGAAACGGTTATTTATAAAGAAAATATCGAACACTAGGGCATAAATTATAGTCGGTAAAAACATATACACATTTTGTAGTAAAACGACAAAGTTATTAAACATATACAGAAAGACAATTACTATAAGATAATCTTTAACTTGTACAACTTGTATGAGACAAAACTTAATTTTAAAGTGAATAATAAAAATTACAAAAGGATAGACAAAATCTAGATAGATATAGTAAAAACACTAGGTAATAAATTATAACAATGGAGAAGGTAATTGTACGAGAAAGACAGAAAAAAAAATATATGGGTTAAGAAAAGATCCGACTAATAAATAAAAAGCTAAAAAAAGAAAAAAAAGTTTGCTAGGTGGAGTGCAAATGAATATCGGTAACGAAAATTAATCAAAAGTTGTTAATTCTAAAGTAATATTATATGAAATCGTTTATAAAATAAGTTAACAATCTAAAAATAATAATGTCAGAATAACATTTATATCACAATTTATATTAGTTCGGACAGTTAAGTAAATTCTCGAATGTGACATAAACTATGAAACGAAAATTAATTTACATTATATTCATATACAGAGAATTTCACTTAAGATGCAATATACAAAGAATTCAAATAAATTTTACCTCAAAGTAGCCCTTGGAAATTATGATTATGTCTTAGCTTGTTACTAATTTTAATAGGAATTTTGTTGGTTATGAGATGAGATATTTGATTGAAATGACAAATGTCAAAATAATAAAACGAACATTTTTAAGTGAATGAAATATGTTTATTTCCAACAAACAAGCAACATTTTATAAAAATTGTTCAAAGTGTCCACCACGTTGTTCGAAACATTTCTTACATCTTCTTCTAATGGAGGAAAAAGTGTTTTGTAGTCGCATTGTCAATTCCATTAATTCTTTCAGCAATTCTGATTTGAAGGCCTGCAAGATCAGGTATCTGTACTTGATAAATTGAGTTCTTTAAGAATGGCCATAAAAAGAAATCACATGGGGTAATGTCACAAGATCTTGGTGGAAATTCATGTTCAGTGTTTAAACTTATCAACCGATTTTGAAAAAATTGCTGCAGAATATGAATTGTTTCACCTGCTGTGTGTGCTCTAGCTCCGTCTTGTTGAAAGTAACCCTGTGTTATTTCTTCGTCGTCAAGCTGTTCGATAAATGGCATAATAATTTCTTGTCGATACCTTTCTCCTGTTAAGATTCCGATAAAAAAAATAGGGCCAATAATTCTCCTTCGACTAATCGCACACCATACACCAATTTTCTGCGGATGAAGTGCGGTTTCAACAAAAAAATTATGTGGTTTCTCATTAGTCCACCTCCTCATATTTTGTGAGTTCACATATCCATTCAGATAAAACCATGACTCATCAGAAAAAAAGGTTTTGTCAAGAAGGTCATTATCAAAATTATTTAAGAACCACTGACTAAACGTTATTCTTCTGGGATAGTGGATTTCCTTGATTTCTTGATAACAGGTCATGTGATATGGAAATAAATGAAAGTCCTTTTTCAAAATTGTATGACATGTGCCAATTGACACAAGCACTTGTGATAATGCTCGTACGAAAGTTCTTGGTGCATTATTTATAATTTCTCTTACATTATTAACTAGCTCTTCTGTACGCTTTTTCGCCCGACCTGCGCCTTCTTTCTGTTTAACACTCCCTGTTTCTCTGAAAACCATAACGGAATGTGTCACTGTGTGCCGAAAACTGTCATAATCAAAGATGACGTTAGGGAACTCATTTCTAAATTCTTCTAAACAATCTTGAAGAGAATACTGCCATTGTCCGTCAATCTTACGTCCGTTTCGAAAATAAGATTCTAGCATGAATGATTTGTGTTGTATAGTAAAAACCATGTTAAATCAATTTTAAATTACAAAGCAATTTTTGTCAACTATGCATCTGTCTAATTGACAACTAATGCAAATTTAAATTATTAATAATCATACGTTTTTAAAGGAATGGCCTACTAGAGGCAAAGCTTATTTGAACGCTTTTTACAAACATGTATAGGTTTTTTATTTCGATAGAAACTAGGCAATACATTCTTACATTGTCCCACGTAAAATGCAACATATCAATATAATTTGACATTAGTTAAGTCAAAAGTAGCAGTATTTCTATTTCGATATTAGCTTAGTATGAATCTTAAATGATATACACAAAGGAAGAGAGAACTCAGTTAGTGACATGGTATCTTTCGGGATTTAATTCAATAAACGATATTTATCGGAAATGTAGTTTTAATCCTGAATTAAATAGGCTTTACTGTCAATAATTTGACAAAACAACCATGAAAGATATCATATCGATCATAACTCATATCATAAATAACTATTACATATTGCATTTTATGTGGGACAGTGCAAGTGCATAGTATTTTCGTATCTATGGTTACTACATTCATATATTGCAAGTTACATGAAATTCTCTGTATATTAACCATCTTTTGCATGAAAGATGTGCATGCGTTCCATCAGGTTTTGGAAAATTATATTTGATTTGCTCCGTTGTTTGTGTAGAATATTCCATAAATATGTTGAAAATATAGAGAAAACTTTTCGAACTTGTTGAGATTAATATCTGAGCTTTTCGGCGATCACGTCATTATTTATGTGTATTATTTTACAGATTATTGCTTAAATAATATTTGTATATAAAAGTTGTATGTCTGGTATTGTGTCGTGCACGAGGAGGTCCTAACAATATAGATATTTTTTTGGAATATTTGAAAATAACTAATTTGCAAAAAACATATCTTACTTATTCAAGTACCTTGAACCTTGAACTCGTCCATTCTTAGTAGTGGTTTGGAAGTTTTTCTTGTTAACTATTTATGTATTTGTGTTCACTGAAGCAATTTTCTTCCTGTTCATTCATTATACATTTCCATGTCCGAACATCGTCAATACTTTACATAGCCGACAAATATTTTGCCACGGCTATAGCTTTGTTATTTGCAAGGCACAGGCCAACTGTGCAGCCCTCCTCAAGGCCAGGGCAACACAACAGATGCTGGTCGCTCTCCACCTGGAAATTCCATTTCCTAAAGTTTATGTGACAGCGAGTAGCACCAGTCCGCAGTCTATTCAATATCCTTCAGATTGTATACGGTTGATTATGTCCTGATGTGAGTTCCTCCTTCAGTTCAAATGGGTTATTCGATGTTTTGTTCTTCCATAGTTCTACGCATCGTGATACATAATTAAAGGTTTCTATTATTGTCTCCCTTTCCAGGAAGCATTTCCTGGATTTCAATCTCGATCTGGCCAGAGTGTGGTTGTGTAGAGGATGTCTTGTGTCTGTTATTTGTTTCTTCCTTTCCTGCTCCAATGCTGTCTGACGCCCATATCAGATGGAGCGATGCCAGCGAGAGGGTACATCTTCTCCAATCTCGCTTAAAGAGGTGTCTACATGTTTTATATGAGCAGATCTATTCTACACCGGCGCTGTATATTCCCTGTCCACCTAAAAAGTTTTATGCTTTGGAAAAGGTGATAGTCCGAGGCGCCAAATCGGGGGAATATGGTGGGTGCAAAAGCAAATTAAACTTCAGTTCATGAATTTTAGCCATTGAAACGACACTGGTATGGGACCGTGGATTGTCATGGTGACAGATAATCTTTTTTCGCGCTAATGTATGTCTCTTTAAATTTCTTGGTGCAACTTCTTCAAAAGATTAACGTAATATTCCCCGCTTATCGTTTGTCCTTTTAGGAGGTAATCAATTATGATTCCTTTTACGTCATACAAAAACTCATACCATTACCTTATCAGCAGATTTCGTGACCATGACTTTCTTTGGCACCGAACAGCTAGGTTCTGTCCACTGTTTAGACTGAAGTTTTGTTTCAGGGGTATAATAATGGACCCATGTTTCACCGGTAATAATAAAACGTCACATAAAATCAGTTGTAACAGTTGCATTCTCACGCGCTTCTGCACCATTGTGAGTAAACGTGGCACCTACCTCGCCGACAATTTTTCACCCCTAATTCTTAGGTGACGATATTGCATACCCGCTCTTTTGAAATGCCCACGCTGATGGCTATTTCACCTAATTTGAGCCATCAGTTTTTTTAGGTATCTTAGGGACCATTTCTGGAATAGTGACACTTTTAGGGCGTTCAGATCGATGTTCATCCTTGACACTCGTACGACCGCGTTTGAACTGATCCACTCGGTGTTTTAACATTGCGTACGAAGGAGCACAGTCAGGGCGTTCAGATCGATGTTCATCCTTGACACTCGTACGACCGCGTTTGAACTGATCCACTCGGTGTTTTAACATTGCGTACGAAGGAGCACAGTCATTTAAAACATTTTTGATCTTTTCCAATATTTCTTCATTACTTAAACCTTTCATGTAAAGAAATTTAATGACGATGCGTTTCTAAACGTTTTCCATTTCAACACAAACTTAAAACACGTTTGGTTTGAAGAACTGCTCTCACAACCAAGTATTTGACAAATGACTATCAAATTTTCAGCGTTGCCAAATAAAGGATGAAGCTTGAAAAATATAATCAAACTATTCATCTAGCAGCGCCATCTACGTAGAGGTTACCTAATTAGCATCCCGCCCTGGTACATAACATGCGTAGAATTATTTTTTGTGTCAGTGTGTTATGGTGGTGTAATGTGATTGACTGTGACTTAACAAGTAAGTACAATGCATAAGAACTGTGTAAATAACTTCAACAGTTTTTGTTATGTATGTGGGGAACTTTTTAATCGTAAAAACGGACTTTCAGCACACTTGTACGAAGAGCTTACGAATTTTATTTCGGAGTTATGTTGTAACATTGTTAACAGGTTGGTTGAAAGTTACGAAATGTAAAATGCGCTTTACAGTACCAATGTTGTCGAGACAATCGAAAGACCATGTCACGGATTGTTACTTTTGCCTCACCAGCATACTGGGCATCGGACCAAACATACTTTATAGCATACTTTATAGTATTTCCAATTTACAATAAGCTTTACGGATGCTCATCTCGATTTTTTGCCGGAAAATATGCATGTCGTAAGCGATGAATATAGGAAGCGGTTCTACCAAGACGTTGCAATCATGCCTTTTTCTCTCAAATTCCACGAATTCCACGAGTTTTGTACGAGGTTGTTACTTGTTACCACAAATTTTCAGGACGGGTGTCAAAACTTCTTACTGAAGACTATAAAATAAAGAGAATTGGAACAGCACTAACTTTTCTGACACGTTACGATGGTGAAGATGAAGATTTCCTCAAGCATATCGATGAGATTTGGGTCGCCTATGTCAACGTTGAGACAAAAAGACAGTCAATGCAGTGGGGTCGTTCTAACTCGTCTACGAGAAAACCTTTAAAGTACTTTTCTGCGAGAAAAGTCATGGTCACTATCTTTTGGGACAAAAAGCTGTCCTTCTTGAAGACTTTATGGAACAAAGAACCACAATAAATACTGAAAGCCTGCTGTGTGAAGTCACAAGCGGCAGAGTTCTTTGAAGAGGGCATTAAAAAACTGGTTCATCGCTACAACGTGTAGAGTTGTATATAATAAAATCCTCTTCATGTCTTGGCGTTCTTTTTTAGTAATCAAACGGAGTTTACTTTACGGATCGCCCTCGTATTTCATTTTGAATTAATTGATGATTAGTGAATGCAGAATGCAGAAAATGCAGAAATCTATTAAGGGTAAATTTGAAATATAAGTATATTTCAAATACTTACAAAATGACATGCGTCAAAGAAACTGGGCAAATTATTTGGCTTGGCAGTACACTAATGCATATTGCCTCTTCAGGAATATGATTAATATCAAGTTTTCTTTGAAACTACTACTTTGAAAGGGTATGAGATATAGAGGACCAAAATGAATGCATATTACTGGTCAAATCAAATAATAACCCAAATCTTGTGCTTTTTATCTGGGTATTGATACTAAATTCAAAGGGTATTAATATATGACTGGTTTAATTATTTTTGGAGAAACTACAACCACGCATTTATTAATAGCCAACTTAATTCTGTTTTCCTGCCATTTTCCTGGCACCAATTGTTAAAGTTCTGAAATGTAAGAAAATTAGGTATTTCTTAAGAATATTTTCAAGGCATCAGCATATGCAAGCACTCTGCAGTGTATCTATGTAACAGATAATTAACATAATTAAATAATAAAGGTCTCAGGTTTGATCCTTGAAGCACTCCAGAGGTGCGAGTAAAAAATGTGGAAATATAATTTTAGTGCAAAAAACTCGATCTATTTTCGAGATAAGCGGCGATTATCTCGGTGAGAGAGTCATATATGTTCATATATGTACGTACTGAAGTATTAGGTAACTTCAGCTAAATTCGATACGGTCGATCTTCCCATCATAAAGCTGTGCTGCTGTGCAGAGATATAATATCTTACAGCCTTGTATAGCTTATTGTAGAGTAGATGTACAACTAAATTCTAATAAGCTCTAGGAATGTGAACGGGTGAATAAATAAATTGAAAATAGTACATAATAATAATAATTCAAATCTTTGAATAAAGAAATTGGGAAGTTCATCATCTCCAGTGACAGAATGCATCTTCATTCTATCTATAGCTATTTTGGACTTCACCAATAGAAAACTGATATGCGTAAAAAGAATAGGAATGTAAAAAGAACTAGAAATTTCGCGAA
Organism: Melolontha melolontha; assembly: GCA_935421215.2. NCBI lineage: Eukaryota > Metazoa > Arthropoda > Insecta > Coleoptera > Scarabaeidae > Melolontha > Melolontha melolontha. Next base: position 127,708,453 of record OW285236.1, read on the forward strand.
CGGTTAAGATAAGCAAAATAGAAGAAGGTTGATATACAGGAGAAAAGCTTTCAGAAAAGGCCTCAACTACTTGACTTAGATTTGTTATCATCTCATCATCAATTTTAATACAACTGGAAACTGCTGGATTTGTCGGTGTTTCCGCTAATGTAACTTCATAACAACTTGTGTTCGTTTGAAATTCTATTCTCAATGGATTGAATAAATCAGATATAAGTTTTCTGTTTTCATTTTTAAGTGTAACTTTTTGGTATATATGGTGATCAGTTTCAGACCCAAGCCACTACTTGCTAAAATGTTTTTAGTTTTACTAGATGAGCTATATTATACTATTTAGGAAATTTGCGGAATTTCTGTCTGAATTTGTGAACAATTTTGTCTACAATGGAGAACATTACGGAGTAAAAGTATAAAATGACAACCTTAATGTTTAAGCTCGAGTCTGGATAAGACCAATCGATGATAAGAGTTAGTTCATTAAACACATCTCAATCAGTTACGTTATAATTATATGGAAATATCTTTATAGTATTATTATCGCCGACTTAAGATAATATTTAACGCTGGTATTTCTCTTCAGTTACTAATGGTATATTGTCTTCTCTAACAGTAAATAAAAACTAAATAAAATAATATGTGTTCGCAATTTACAGTACATTCTTATGTTGTAAGCTTTGTAAAGTAGTTAATTTGTGATTATTTAAATTGCCACAGCTACTAAATTTAGGACAGGTGAAATATATACATAACACGACTTTATTTAACAAACTTACAACCTAGGCCTTTAAAAAATAAATTATTAGCATTATTGTTGAGGAGCAGTGGTGCGTTCAAAATCTCACAAAAAGAGAAATTCTAGAGTAAAATAACGCCTAAGCAAAAAAATTTTTTGGTAGAGGAGCAAAAAACATATTTTTTTTGAGACGGGAAAAAAGTTTGACGTTTTAGCCCTCTTGACAGGTAACAAAACTTCAAATTTCACAATGATTGAATTTCTGACTTTAATATGTATATTGTAATATATTTTTTCAATACTAAATCGTCGTATTTGCTGTCACAGAAAAAATATTATACACGAGTAAAAACATTAGATTTTAGCTCTCGGTGTTTTGTCCGCTTCGCGTCGGGAGACAAACACAACCTCGAGCTAAAATCTAATACTTTTTTTCCATTGTATAATAAATATCTATTGTTACAAACTCCAATAGAATCCTACCTTACTTCAAATTAAGTGCTATACGTCTATTTTCTTTTGAAAACTCATCTATGACGTTATCATAAACAATTTTTGGCGAGAATATTCTTGCATTAATTCCTTTTCAATTGACATTAATTTTAAAGCAGAAAGTCTTTCTTGTCCTGTAGAATTTCTAATAAAGTGTTTTCTTCGTTTAAGCACAGAAAAGGAACGTTCGGCAGACGCATTTGTGGCGAGGATGAGTATTAATTCACATAGTTTAGGAATTTCAGGACAAGCATGATCTAGTTCACAATCTTTAAGAGATTTTGATAAGCCACTAGCACACGTTTTATTTAAGCCTTCTGAGGTGTTGTAAATCACTGTGAGTTCGGAACTTAATGCAGGAAAGTCAAAATATTGTGGATAATTTTGTTTAAGCGATTCAAAAGCCCCTTCAGAAACCGTGGGCTTATCGCAAAAATTAACTAATTCTAGAAATTTTAGGGTGTTAAAGTTCTTAAATCTGGTGTCTATGTGGGCCTAACCATAATAGACAAAACAACAATAATGAACACCAAGAGAAATAATATTAACAACAATTGACGATTTTGAAATAAAAAGCTTTTAAAAATTGTACTGTACTAATAGCAGATTACTAGACAAGTTATTTATTTGACAATTAAAAATGGCCTTGTTTGATAGTTCGTCCGTGGCTAACTTAGTACAAAAAAGTAAAATTAGTAAAATTATTCATTAGTGCATTTAATGTTCAATAAAAGTAACAAGTGTTCATTTGAAAAGTCAATCTAGTAGCATGTGATTTACTGAGAACATTTTGAAGTATGTCGTAAATTAAGATTTACTACTTAACCTACGAAGCCGTATATTTTGACAGTTTCATACACACAAATAAATAACAAATAATAGGTATTTATTGAAAACTATAACAAATGTTGAAAATGTTGTCCTTCAAGATCAATGCACTTTAAAATCCTCCGTTCAACATTTCTGATGATATTCTGCAACATTACTGGATTGTTATTAATTTCCATGCATTTCTGTTCGATTCTCTGTAGCATATCATTCAAATTCAATATAAGTGTTCGAAATATGTTATTTTTTAGATAAGGCCACAAAAAGAAGTCGCAAGGTGTTAAATCGCATGAACGTGTAGGCCAGGCAATTTCAGTATTTCGACTAATTATACACTCATCAAAAAATTCTCTTAAATAATCCAAAGATTCTGCAGTACAGTGACAAGGTGCTCCGTCTTGTTGGAAATATGTATTTTGAAGTTCATCATCATGCAACTGATTGACACATGGTTGTAAAATTTCCGTACGGTACCCTTGAGCATTTAACGTTCCCTGAAAAAATATTGGTCCAATGATTCGCCTTTGGCTTATCGCTGCCCAAATACCAATTTTCTCTGGATGTAATGATTCTTCATTAATTACATGTGGATTTTCACTACTCCAAATTTTTGTATTTTGTGAATTTAGGTATCCCGTTATATAAAACCATGCTTCATCAGTAAAGATGACTCTTTGCGAAAGTTCTCCATTATTGTTCATATTTACAAACCAATTACAAAACTGTAGTCTACGTGGGTAATCAATTTCTAACAATTCTTGTACTGCTGTGACACGGTATGGATAAAGTTGCATATCTTTTTTTTAATAACTTGTGAGTTGTACCAACAGAAAGGTTTATTTGTTGACTCAAATGTCGAACAGATGTTTGTAGTTCATTTTTCATTATTTCTTCAACACCATTGACAACTTGAGGTGTACGTTTCTTAACTGCTCCGCTGCCTGATATTCTTAAGAGACTACCACTTTTAGAAAAAAGTTTTAAAGTTCGATCCAAAGTATTCTTAAATTGTATATAATCTATTACAAAATGTGGAAACTCAACTTGAAATTCTACCATACAATCTTGAACTGAATAAACCCATAAACCATCAATTTTATTACCACTTGGCCTGGACTAAAAAAAAATTATGTTCTAAAGTGAAAGCCATTTTAAAACTGAGAAGCAATTTATTTAAACCAGAATCGACGCACGATTATTTTATGCACTAACTGATATTTGTGATTGACATTATCAAATGTCATTTGGATTTACGTTTACGGAACAACAAACACATATAATATATTTGCGTCTTATTCTACCAAAATTTCAAAGTAACCTAGATTGACTTTTCAAATGAACACTTGTTATGAATGTGAGGGTTTGAACATTTACTCTAGTCAGCGAATCATTGTTTGTTTTGTTAAAATAAATAAATCGTTAAAATCCAGAGTTTAAAGGACTTGTTTTTGGAAATTGGCTATTTTACCAATTCATTCATGGCTTATGATGCTACTAATGAAAACTGATTTCCAGAAAGTAATGTTTTTGATCTCAACAGTAATGTGAAGATTTACTGTATCCAGAATTTAACAAGGCATTCAAGAACGTAAAAATATACGGGGTGTACATATAAAATAACAAATTGGATGTCTATTTCCGGTATAACCGGAAGTGTCATAGCAAATCTGATATTATTTTTAGAATCCTTGAATTTTTTACAAAAATATCCCAATTTTATTTAAAAATAATGAACCGTTGTAGAGATACTTAGGGGCTTCCATACTTTTTACTAGCACTGTATATTAACAAAATGTACGAGAGAGGATTAATGTCTAGGATCTTCAACAATTCCATTGTGCGAGTAGCAGGGATGAAAACAGATTTTAACCTTCAAAACTGTAATTTTCAGTATCTTGTCTTAGCTTATAGTTTTATATTCCTGTGTACCGTCGTTGAGTAACAGTGCTATTTATCATGAGTTTGATTTTTGAGATGCATATCAAGCAACGATCCGATAGAATTTTTAATGTCGAAAGGTGGCACGCCCATCGAAATTTATAGGTGTATGAAAGGTGTTTTATGGAAACGAATGTATGGATGTGAAGATTGTTCGCCAATGGGTTCGACGAAAAGCAATAAGGTCGATCAGTGTCAGTGATGCATGAGAAGAATCAAAGACAAGTAAATGCACTGATTCAATCAAATCGCCGCAAGTAAGGCCGAAAAGAACGAATTTTTTCTTGCGCCACGACAACTTCAAACCGCATTGCAACACAACGAAACGATGAAGACCGTGACGAACCTGAAATGCACGTTTTTTCGCACCCTCTGTACAGCTTTGATTGAGCATCTTCAGATTTCTGGTTGGGTTGAAGAAGGTATTGAAAGGTTAACATTTTTCATCAGACTCTGAAGTTCTGGGTGCTGTTTGCATCAACTGTAAACAAGAAGGTTTTTTTATGGATGGAATGAAGAAATAGATTCAGGGTTTCTAGAAATGTGTTGCATTAAATAGTAATTATCTGGAAAAATAATTATGTACACTGGTCATACAATACTTCATTCTGAGACTAGTTTCATTATTTTGTATTCCCATATTCTTCTTTAAGATAGTAGGAGACCTTATATATCAATCCGCCTTCATATTGTTAAAGATGAAATTGTGCATTTAGAATGACGTGTACTAATTAACTACCGGTTAAATAAGACGTGTAGCATGAAGCAACAGGCACAGTAAAGCAATACTTGGCCATTAGTAGCGCTTCCTACAAAATAATGACACCTGTTTTCTAAACCACTATACGTGTCGCATTAAATAATTAATTCGTAGCGTTTTATATCAGGAGTAAGCCACGCTTCATTTTCCTGTGATTCAGACGATAAAATAACGTCTGAATCACAGGAAAATATGACCGATACACTTCCTCAATAGCGTACTAAGTAAGGAAATTGCAATATCTATTATTATTTTACCTGTACTTAAATATTAATATAATTTTTGTATTTCTTTAACAATTGGAAATTTGGTATCAAAATAATACTTATGGTGTATCGGACGCAGAAGATTATAAAGAAAGTATTTATATCTATCATATATACCACCTGCAATTAATCACACACCATGCTTACATTTTATCCTTATTTTAGTTACATTTTTTTTAAACATTACGACGAATGATATGATCTTGCATTTACCCAAAAACAAGGTTTTATTACTGGGATAATAATAAAAATACAACTCGTTTTCGAAAAAAAGCTTGCAATAGCGTATCAGTACTTATGAATATATTTAGCAACATTATCAAGTCACATGCTTGAAATAGACCTTTTAACATAATGTAATAACTAACGCATAAATTTAGACGGCTTCGTGTGACAAACCCATTCTCAAATGAAGCATCATTGTGAAAAAAATCATGAAACCGGTTTTTGCTAGTTTTTAATGAACACGTAAACTAGATGAACATCTTGTGTGTCCCAACTTAGCGGATTATTTCATGTAATTGTCATATTTTTTAATTTCCTACAATTGATTACTAAATCTGTGTGAAAACATATATATATATTAGAGTTGCTACGTTCTACATATGTTATGTTCTCGAAATCTAATAGGTATCTTCATTACGAAACTCTTGTATACATGTTTCGGGAAGAAAAATGTATGACAAACAAATAAAATGTATGAGTAAATTTTAAAACAACATAAATGTTTAGAACCGTAACAATTAGAACGGCTATGCAATAATTAGAATCAATTTTATGGGTCAATGCTTATGAACTCCGAATTCAAAAAATTATTAATTGAATATGAAAGGTCGAAACTCCTTTGTAAAATCGTTTTGCAATCTATTATAAACTTATGTTCAAAATTAACGCACCACTCAATGTTTCTGATATAAATAATTTTTGATTTTATCTGTAGTAATACCATAAGAGCTTTGAATTTATCGATAGTTTCACGAATGCTTGTTGCATAGCGACGAAGACGAGTGTCAGTTTGACAAGCATTTAAATCACGACAGCCCGTAGGGCTGGAGTGGTTTAATTGTCAAATTGACACGAGTCGAAGTCGTTATGCAGAAAGTATGAGTGAAATTATCGATTTTAATTCAAAGCTCGTATGGTATTTGATTAGATTATTTTACGTAATACAAAATGAAATTTATCTAAACTCTTTATTTATTAATTCATGTATAAATTAGTACACTGAAAGGTACAATTGTTATATACATTCTGTTTTTTATTGGATGTGCTTGAATCAATATTTGCACTGTTGTAACTATTTCCTCGCATTTGATTAATAATAGTTTCATGGTGTTCTTTATCTAGTTGTAGATACGGCTTAATAGAATGCGAACTACTATGGCCAGAAATTTTAATTAATTGTTGCTCATTTACACCAGCTTTTGCTAAATTTGAGACAGCTGTCGCGCGACTGGAATGGTTACTTATTTTTTGGTTTTCTGTGTTGAAACCAGCGAGTTCAGCACTTTTCTTAAACCATTTCAAAATTTCATTTCTTCCAATAGGCATATTTTTATACCAGCTACCTTTTTTCTTATTCCACGCTTGATTGACAGTTAAAAAGAGTCTATCACTTTTATACGAGCGTTTTCTGTCCTCTTTGAAATGAGTTTTTTAAAAAGTCTGACTGGGCAATTACTTGGTTTTACTTTGTTGGGAATCAACCATTTACTGTCAGCACATTTCTGTGCTCCACCTTGGGTAGTTTTCGTGAATATGGGATTGTACTCTATTCTTCCAGTCGGTGTATTGTATACGTTCATTTCTTCTCGGAAGTAGTGAATCAAACATGCCGCGCCTTCTCCTCCTCGCCATGCCAATTCAATCGACACTATCAGGTAAAATTTCTTTTGTAGTCCATCTGGATTCTCTTCATCCCAAACATTTATCATTTTTTCATATTCGTTTTTCTGTAAAGCTGCTCATTTACCGTTTACCAGGTATCGCTTGAAGAATTCTCCTTTTGGAGTTCCTTGCATCGCGGGCTGCTTTAAATATGATGCTCTGAAAAGGATCAATTTTTCTGTTATATTCGTTATTAAACTTCTCTTGTAGCAATTTTGCCGTGACATTCCACATCGTTTTAACAACACCTTCTTTATATTCTTCCCCATTCACCTTCCTCATATTGAAGGCCCAGTCTTTCAGAATATCTGCAAGTTCCTCTTCTGTATCATTTTATTCGATGCTGTAGTTTTTCGCATCACAAAACTCACAAAATTGTCGCCAAATTGACGCTTTACTCTTCTTCGTATTAGCCGGTTCAGCTTGTTTTACTATTTGATCAATGTTTACAACTGATTCTTCCCCAAATCTCAGCATTGTTTTGTGACAATGAAATCAGAACTTTAGAAATGTCTATCCTTATTAACCGCATTTCCATAACAACGCCTAATTATTCTACTATGAAAATTATCGATAAATTACCGCTGTAATTTCGAGTTGCTTCAGTAATACGCGAATCTGATTGGTTTATATTTGTATGCGTAAAATAATCTAAACATAATTTAGTAGTTTTATCTCCCCGCAAAGTAATTTTGACATTTCTGATGAAAAGAACCGAAAGTTAATATCAAATTTGTTGAAGTTACCGTTCAAGCATCATTCAAGCAAAGTTTTAATTATGAGTTTGTTAATTCTTTTGCGTATACAGAATTTAAGTTAATAAAGTTTGAAATCAAAATTATGAACCGACCACATCACTTAACCAATAATGAATGTGTAAAAGCTTCAAGTTTGTTAGAATAAGGACGTACAATGCGTTATGTAGCTAATTTGCTGGGCGTTAATTCTTCGACAGTCAGTCAAATATTTAGAAGATCTAAGGAAACCGGATCGCACTCGAGAAGACATGGTCAAGGTAAAAATGACCTACAAGTGCGAGAGATGATCGCTTTTTTCAACTGCAAGCTTTCAGAAATAGGCGATTAATAAATACAAAACTCAGTAACCAGCTTGAACCTGTAAGAAATGTCAGAGTTTCTGCTTTAACTGTAAAGAGAAAGTTGAGGGAAGTAAGATTGAATAGTAGGAAGCCTGCAGTTAGACCATTACTTATCCCAGCAGACAGAGTACAACGTTTGAGATTTGCTAGAAATCATGCAGATTAGAAGCGATTTTTGTTTTCGGACGGGACTAGAGTAAGTTTAAAATCACCAGAAGGTCGCGAAAGAGTATGGCGAAAAATTGGAGAAAGATATTATGACTGCACAATCTCTCAAAGGGAGCCATTTGGTGGTGGATCAAGAACGTTCTGGGGAGTTATTTGCTTTGACATCTGCACAGAGTTAATCTCTATTCGCCAAAGGTCAATGAATGCTGAATACTATCTCGAGAACATTATTAAGGACCATATACGAGGGAAGATCGGAAAGCTTCTAGACTGAACCAGAAGATGGCGTTGTGCGCGTGTACCGGTCATGTGTTTTGAATGTTCCATCTATTATATAACTGGTGTTAAATTTTTAGACAGATAGTGCATAAAGTAAAGCCGGTATAGTCAAGCAAAGTAACAGTGCGCGCATTTTCTTAATCATGAATAAAATCGATTTCCGTGAAGTTATTAAACATTTCTTTTAGAAAGGCTTAAATGCTAAATAAATAAAAAAGGAATTAGGCGAAGTTCATGGAGAGTCTTCGCCGTTGTATGCAACCGTTGCGAACTGGATTGGTGAATTTAGACGTGCTCGAACAAACATAGAAGATGCATCGCGTTTTGGGAGACCAAAGACATCTACCGATTGAGAAACCATAGGTAATCGTATTGAATAATCGCCGATTAAAGTTGAAAGAAATAGCAGAGGCACTAAGCTTATCATATGACCGCACGCATTACATTTTACATCAACATATTGCTATGAATAGTGGTTTGAAAATTTAGCACGCCACCATCCACAACTAGTTTTCCCAACTAGGTTTCTCAGCCGGTGAATTTTCAAATATGAGACTTCTAACTTCTCGGGTTCCACTTAGGAAAATCGTGTCTATAAAATGAGCCAGTGAAATGTTCACAAAAATTTATGTACTTATTTTATATAAGTTAAGTTAGAACTGCAATATTGGTATGATTAAATAAAACAAACGCAGGATAAAAAATTAAAATCAATATTTAATACAAAAATAAAAAAAATAAAAAATATATCTTTACAAATTATAAAGATGCTGTATTATACAAAAATACTTGAGGTAAAAACATTCATTGAAAATTGACAGCTAAATGAATGGAAAACATCCTCTAAATGACACCGATCAAAACTTATCTAAAAATAATCAAGTTTAATATTAATGTCTCCCCAGAGAACCACACTGTATAATCAGATATTGATGCACGAACAAAAACTTACACGTGTGCAATCGACACGCACAAAAACCCTTGAATCCTCTCGAACAAACTTTTCAATTATAATATTAATATAATTTTAATATTTGACAGTATTATCTATATTCTTAATAATTAAATCTCTTAATTACATGTTTTAATATAATAGAAATATAGTTACTATATTTATGGTTATGACGTCATACAATTCTAAATACTTACAAAAACTAAAATGGAGATTCTAACGAAGAAGGTGCTTAATCAACTTTAAACATAAAATACAATGAGAATTTATCTCTATAAATATCGGGACTTTAATAACAATATAACAAAATCACTTTCAATCAATCAACCCGAATTAATTAAAATATATTTAAATATATTTCACAAAGCAACCTTCTTGTTCAAACTATAAATTTCATCTCCTCGCTACTTCGATCTCTACATGAAATCTCGAATAACGAGTTTTTTCCCTTTTTAAATTTATATACATTTTCAATATACAGTCCTATTGAAAATAAATGTACATTTTTAAATTAAATTATTTTTAATTAAAAATCCATAGCAATAGGTACATTAGAAAGCTCCATTTGTTCCATTTTTTTTTGTTTTTAGAGTTTTTAAGATTTCCGAATAATATCGTCTAGTTTCTGAACTTGTAATTTCTTCTTCTTATTTAAGCAAAAATTCGGTGTATTAATTTTATTTCTTGTTATATAATTTCACTTGAGGCGCAAAATACTAAAATGTTATGATAATAGATTTAGCCATCACGTTATTACTTAGCAGCTCTATTGACATATTCTGTTTAAGATCACACTTAGAAAGGTCAATTCAGTAAAATAGTTAAATTGAATTAGACTGATCGTATAATTAAGTTCTATTTTTATTTATACGATCCTATCAAATTTAAGCGCCAGTTCCATTCAGAATTATCTGTACGAGTACAAAGATTGTTTGCTAAACATTAACGAAACTTATCAATGAGAGCCGGAAAAACATTTATAACCGCATTCCAATTGCCACAATTTCTTTTATTATCTTTAAGGGAAAATTTTATTTTTATAAAGGATACAACACAATTTTTTCCAATCACATATACAACGTGACAGGCAAATGCGTATACATAAATGTATATTTAAATGTAGGTAATAATTATTTAATATTTCAATTTCTTGATTTTTTTCATTTATGGTCGACATAAGAGTCGGGAAAAATTATTAAAAAATTAAATGCTGAAAAATGTACAGACAATGATTGTATAATGTAAAATTGCTACATGATTTTGAATGTAAGATATATGGATACATTATTTAAGGTGGCCGTAAAGTCTTTTCACTGTGAGCTTTTCAAATCTATTGTGATCTCTATGCCTCGTTAGAGTACTTCCTCTAGTCCTTGCTCTCTTAAGCAAGCTTAGCAGCTTCGAGAGCGGTTCTTTTAAATATAGTTCCGTTTTAGGTTATTGATCTCCCATTTTTGGAACTGCGTTTCAAAGCTCATATTATTCATGTTTGTTGAGCTTACAACGCCCTGTTAATAGGCCAACTATCATCTTAACAGACTTTCCAGCTCTATTCAGTAGGTCCGTTACAAACTTATACTATCGCTCCATAAAAATGAGAAAATTATCAAGATATTACTTGGCTGAGTGGTTGTAAGATGTATGAATGAATTTTAGAGTATAGAAAAAATTAAATTTTTATGAAAAAATTTATAGGATACGTGTGGCTGTAAAAAAACCGGGTTGATCGTTCTGCAGAGTTTTGCGTCAAGGTGTAACAGTGAAAAACGTGTTATGTGACATCCTCCCCCTCTATTGGTTTTATCTGGAGGGTGCGCGCCGCTCCGTTGAGCTGTAGCCCTCATTGAAATTGGACTTTGCATCTATGAAAAGTGTTCAAGTACAGCAACGTGCCCTATGTAAAATTTCCTGTGAAATTCGGAAAATCCGCCACAGAAACTTTTTATTGAAAGAATGATATGGAGATGAGCGTTTATCCCGCGTTCATGTTTTTGAGTGGTTCGAATCGTTTAAAGAGAGGTGAGTAGAGGTACACTAAGTACATTAAGTATTCGCACTGTTGCTGAATTCATAGGTATCGACAGAGATAAACTAAGAAAGTGTTAGACATATTTAAGTTTTAACATGAAGAAAGTGTGTTCCAAAATGGTACCGAACAACCTAACACTCGAACAAAAGGAATGACGAATGATAATTTGTGCAGATACTTTGCAAATCATTTAAAGTGATCCGAAATTCTTAGAAAGCGTAATAACTTGTAATTAATCCTCATAAAGCCGATCAATGGAAGAGCCCTAGTTTACCAAGAGAAAAGAAAGTTTAAATCGAAATTCAAAGCAATGATGATTGATTGTTTTCTTGACATACATGGGATCGTGTACGTTAATTAGGTTAGGTACCTAAACCAAATTACTACATCAAAATTCTGACTACCCTTCGTGAATAAATAAGAAGACGACAATCTGAATTGTGGAAAACCAAGTCATAGGTTCCTTGTCAGGACAATACTCCGACCCATAAATATACTGTCTGTCAACAAGTTTTGGCCAAGCGACCCTACTTACCGAATCTCGCACCATGTGACTTGTTTCAATTTCCCAAGGTCAAATTAGTGCTAAAAGAAACTAGATTTGAGACAGTAACAGATGTTAAAAAACCGGCGAAAACTATAAACATACTTTCGAAAAATGTTTTCAAGCACTAATTTCACCAACGGAAAATTATCATGGAGCAGTGTAGGGGTCGTGTATATCAAAGGAGATAATTTTAAGGTTATAAAAGAAAACCAATAAAATTTTTTTTCTATTTTGCGTTCGTAATGAATTCATTATGAAACCCAAAACAGTATCGAAATGAGCTTCATTTCGACACGCTTTTTAAAATTTTTCAATGTTGACGTTGTTGGAACACAAAAATAAATATATTATTGCTGTCATTTGATTTTAAGAATGTAAGTACAGTCATGGCCAGATAAATGTAGTACAACCTTAAATTTCATATATGTCATAAATTTGATATATTATTATTGTAAGACGAGCTTCAGCTTAAGCTACTTGTCATAATAAAATCAAATGTCAGATCATACTGGAATATATTTACTTTATTATTGTTTGAGTTAAGAAATATAAGTTAAAAGTATAATAATAAGTTAAATTTAAATTTAAAATTGAATTAAGGAATACGAAAAATAACTTTAATTTAATAATAAAAATTTTTTAACAAAAAGCTAATATTTTGTTGGACCGCCATCAGCATCAATTACTGCCCTTAACCTTCTAGGCATGGAAGCCACCAAACTTCTAAAATAATTTGGTTTGTGAATGAGAGATTGCCAAGCATTTTGAATTGCTTCCCACAATTGGTCCTGATTTTGAAATCTTATACATGACATACTTTTGGTCATCTCGGCCCATACGTTTTCTGTTGGGTTCATGTCCGCACTCTTGGCACTCCATTGCAAAATCTCAATGTTATGTTCTTCCATCCATCGCGACACTATGTTTGCACTATGAACTGGGCAATTGTCATGCTGATATATAAAAATGTTTTCAGAATACACATCTTGGACTAATGGTAACATAAGATTTTCCAAAATATGAATATAATTCTGAGAATTAAATCTCATTGTGGTAACTTATCCATCCCCAAATATTTATAGAGAATCTTCCTTGCCGATCTGAATTATCTATATATTGCTCCTCGTATCTTGTACCGCCAGGTCTGTAGACACGAACAGAACCATTACTTGTGGATTGAAATGTTTTCTCATCAGTAAAAACTACATTTTCCCAAAACTCAGGTCCATTGTTTATATGATTTAATGCGAACAAAAGCCTGGCTTGCTTCCTTTCTTCACTCACCTGAATTTTTTTGGCTGCAACACGCGACCTTATGTCGCTATCTCTTATTCTCCTGCTTGCAGTTCTACGTGAACCAGGAAAAATGGTCTCCGCAACTGCTACTTTCACTGAATCGAAAGGATGTTCTCGGAGATGTTGAACTAGATTATGGTTCTGCTGTTCAGTCGAAATTCTTTTAAGCCCAGTACCCGGCTTTCTGTCTATGCTCTCATCAGTCTCCCATCTTTTCTTAACCTTCATCACGGTGGTTTTATTTAACTGCATTTGCTGCGCAATTTCCCTAATACTGTACCCTTCTTGTAATTTAATTAATATACGAACTTTATCAGTTGCGGTTAGCTTTCGTGCCATCGTAAAAATATGTTTGACGTTTAATAAAATTTAAAATGATTTGATATATAATTGTCAAAATACTAACTTACACCATAAAAATTTATTAAGAAAAGCTTGTACTACATTTATCTGGCCACGACTGTACATTTGACAGAATGATATACGTGAAAAGAAAAATGCTACAGAAACAACGTATAGTGAATACATTTGACAACGAGATATATTAGTTTCTGTCACTCTACCTTACATTTTTAAATAAAATATCAAGTAATGTTAATCAAAATTAATAAACATTAAAACAACGCCTTTGGTGGAGTTGTAAAACTCAATAATTTCTGGTTTCTTCGAAACCTCGTTAACATTCTTGTCAGCGTGCATGGTCGAGATTGGTGTGACAGATTTATTTCTCTTTGGTGTAAACGAAACCAACGTCAAATTGTCTGAGAAAGCAAATTCGGAAGTTAGTACGGGTTTGTTTTTAGAAGGTAAAAAAGAAGGTGGTATTTCTCTTTTATTATGTCTTATTGTTCCCACGATTGTTAGACCTTTGTTGCTAAGCATTTCTTTGACTACTGGAACAGACGTAAACCAGTTATCCATTGTAATGTTTCTATTTGTTCCATGAATAGATTTGGATAACTCTCTCACTAAATACATTGGAACAGATTCGTTGGATTGGTGTTTTTTCCAATGTATGGAATAGCACTTATCATGTAATATGTACGCGAATCACACATACATACAACCTTAATTCCGTATTTGTCAGGTTTAGATCCTATATATACACGAAACGGGCATTTGCCCCTAAAACCAAGTAGCTGCTCATCTATAGTTACGTAGCAGTGAGGAAAGTAACTCTTTGTACAATTTTCTATAAAATCCTCCCATATTTGCCTTATCGGTGAAAATTTGTCTTCACGATTTCTTTTTTCTTTATCATCAAATCTTTGACAATTCAATAAGAATTTGAAACGTATTGCAGGCATAGTGCATCTATATATTAGAGGTCCTTGTGAAGAAAACATTTGTTCTACAGATAGATGTGCATCTTTTCGAGCACCAGCTATGTACAAAAGGCCTAATAGGGCATAGATTTCTACATTATCTGTAGGATGTACGTATTTCGTACCTGGCTGGTATTTGACACCTTGTCTTTCTATTTCTTCATTTGTATGAGTTATAATTTCATTTAAAAGTTGTAGGAGTGAATAAAATGGCCCAAGCATCTATTTCTGTGGTAATTACACGTGCACTCTTTTTTCCAGGTACCTTTACCACGATGTTTCTTGAAGGCGTTCTGCTTTTTGCAGGTTCTCGTGAACTCCATGCAAAACCATTTCTGCCCTTCAAAATTCCTTCACGTTGAAGTGGACGTTCTTCAAACTCATCATCTTCAGAAGAAGTGTCATCGTTGTGTTCCGACAACTCTTCCACCTCGTTCTCACTGTCACTTTCTGCAAAATTGGCTTCAATATCGCTTTCTGCTTCATCGTACCATTGTAAGACAGTTTTTTCAAAGTCCGGATCTAGAGCACTAACGGTTTTTTTAGACATGTTTCACAAATATTCTATCACACGAAATTACAAACAGTATTATTTCACAATACGCAAACGTATCCTGGGGTCACTCACAACCCCAAATAATTTTTGAGAAAACGATAACCGGCAACGTAAGGTTCACTGCACGTGTTTATACTATTCACAATCGACTAACCTTACCTAAATTATCATATAAGTGGGAAAATTCAATTCTGTTGGGGTCACTCGTAACCCCGGTATACCTTCTAGGGTTATAAATTAAATTGATTTCAGAAAGATGCTTGGATTCTAAAATAAAATCAACGAAAAATATTGTAAAGATGTTGGAAATAAAAAATTTCCTTCCAAACCAATAAATACACCACCACATAATTTATCAAGTCCAAGAGCCTGTTCTTCCCCAGGATCACATAATTAGATGG
This sequence comes from Melolontha melolontha, assembly GCA_935421215.2. Lineage (NCBI taxonomy): Eukaryota > Metazoa > Arthropoda > Insecta > Coleoptera > Scarabaeidae > Melolontha > Melolontha melolontha. The sequence continues at coordinate 127,724,009 of OW285236.1, forward strand.
AAATATTTAACTACTTAACACAATAGCGTACAATGATGTTATCGAATTCATAATCAGATATACGAAGAGAATAAATCGAATATATAATTACAAGCGTCTGAGGAAATTAAACAAAAAACAAGCTACCAATTACCTGGTTAATATTCAAAATTCAGCCGCAGTGAATCCAAACTCTTTTTGGCCATATGTAAAGAATAAAAGACAGCCGTAATAGGATTTTAAGTACCATTAACCTCGACTAGATATTATTAACTGCTTCTGTGATTAATGATTAGAAGTTTATCAACATTGCATCTTTAAATTTAGTTTTAGAAGTCCATGACCCAGACTATGATTATGTAAACCATACTTTTACAAGTCTTAATGATATTGGTAGTACTATATTAAAGCTGAAACATAAACAATGGCAGCGGAACATGACCATATATCAAGATGTTTGATTAGAGAGCGTAAACTCCTTCTAGTTTTTCCGACATCTGAAAGATTTCGCACGGTACCTCATTAAAAATGGTGATCCCGCTAATATTACTTATTTTAGACCTGAAAGTATTTGATCAAATTTTGTCTGAGTTTTTGAGGCCTCCATACACAACCATATATACCATATATACACAGCTCGAATTTCTCATACTCAACGTGGTGTGATGAAGATCTAGTCAACCATATCGAATTTGACTTGCTTTATTTACTTAATTACTAAAGCAATTGATAGTATAGATCATTTCATTATCACCTGCGTTTTAGGTTTGCAAGCCATTCTGATTCCCTTCATAAAATCGTATTTAAGTAACAAAGAGTATTTGTATTGTCTATAAATATTATAAATTAATAACTAACTAATTTCATGTGCATAATTTCGCAATAAAACTAGTAAAAGGGTATTTATTTTATTTGCTAATATATTAGACACGCGCATTCAAACGCGATCCTTAAGAAACTGCCTATAAGGCCGTATGTTGTAGATATCTAATATCAGGTTGTTCATTCGGGCATGGTTCATCGTCCTTCACTAAAGTCAGCATTTGAAATAGCCATGGGCGCCCTTTGATTAGTAATATTAGGAAATAATTTAATATATAATAATAAAGTTTAATATTAAAACTTTTTATTTATACACTGTATTTTACTTGTTTCGTGTAGGGGAAGCTGTGCTTCCTTAGTTTCCTCGGCATACACGCCACTGATAGTAATATTTACTGTTTATATATACATATTGGATAAAATCACTATATAGAGAAAAAAGAGAAAACTGGAAAACCACACTAAAAGAAAGATAAGTGGAATGTTTTTCTTAAATAGCTAGATGAAAATCACTCTACGAAGATTGTACGTTTAGTTATATGTAATGTACATATACTGATACTGAATAGCATTGTGACAGGTTTCGAAAGGATATTCTTAAATGCGTCACACCAGGGCATGATCTTCTGTGACTGTTTTCCTTCCTGAACCAACCTACTTTGCTACCAAATGTTCTACTAATCATTTGTGTCGAAGCTTATAAATACTCGTATAGTTTACACCTAACTCTTTATCGACATCTCTAAAGGAAATTCACAGATACTTAATGCAAACTTGATACTATTTTAAATTATTTTCCCACTTATGAAGAAAACGTAAGGGCAGTTAAACCATGAATCATGTTGCAGGCACAGAATGAATCACATATGGAGTATAAAGGCTATTCAATACATTTTATGTACACAGAATTGAATAAATTAAATTGAACATTTTACGCAATAGCAAATAGCATTAAATAAAAATACCTATACATACACATAATTATACAGGCGTCCTTGAAATAAAAAGAACAACGTATGAAAAATGGAAACATTTGATTATAGAATATGAATCCAAATTATTGTCAATAACGATGCGAACCCCAAAATTAAAAACTCCCTGAAAATTGTATCATGTTCCGCCCATGAATTCAAATATACAAAATGTGTATAAATAATAAATACCTCTATTGAAGTTTCACACACACATACGCTACAGCGTATGTTTATATACCGATGTTATAAAAACATAACATTTCTGTATGCTAAGGTCAATAACCACGTACAAAATCAGGTGATACATTCTAAAAATTGATGTGTATTGAATTTTTTTTGTTACCCCCGAGAAGTAATAAATATATGATTTCAGAAGGTTGACATTGAATTTGCACTCTGCATTGTTTATGTTTATAAAAAAATTCCAAAGAATAAACTTGTATCCGCGGCTATCGATATTATGATAAAAACTGGGTAATAGAGCAACTTTGTTTACTTAGGGTTCACTAACATCAATACGATTACGTAAGAACATATAAGATGTGATGAATATATGTTTTTTGGGATATAAAAGAATCGATTTGTAAATTGTTGAAGCAGGTGGAGAGAGCTTAAATGAAATGTTCGATGTGTCTCCTTTCATTGCGGAGACACGCCTCCATTCGACATACATAATTATCACAGCCTCGATGACAGGGTACCTCATGTCTAATACGCTGTGCTGCGTCTAAAATTCTTTGCCGTAGGTCTTTTACGTTTTCAATCTCTCCAGCACTGTAGATAAGGGTTTTCATATAACCCCACAAAAAGAAGTCGAGTGGATTTAAACCCGGGCTGCAAGTAGGTCACGTTCTAAGACCTTCACGTCCAATCAATCTAGTATATGTGGCATTTAAAAAGCCAGGTACTGCTCGTGAAAAATGAGGAAGAGCTCCGTCGTGCATAAACCACATTTGCTTCCGTGTATCAAGCGGTACATCGTCCAGATAGTCCGGCAAAATATTTCCTAGCTCCATTTAATCGCTCTGGAAGTACATGAGATCCTAGAAAAGTATTTCTTACAATACCTGCACATACGTTCACCAACAAACGATGCTGAAACTGATGCTGCCTTGCCACATGCGGATTAGCATCAGCCCTATTATGATAATTAATACTATTTCCTGTAAAGCAGTATTCATCGGTGAATATAACATTAGCACAGAAATTTATATCTTCCACTACACGTTGAGGGAACTAGGTGCAGAATGTAATAGGCAGGGGGCGATCGTTGTCAGTCAATTCTTGCCCACGCTGAATATGATATGGGTATAATAAATTACTTCTTAAAATGCTGTGTACCGTATTGTAATGTACTTACATCTGGATTTCTCTCCATATCTAGTACCTCTTCTACAGCGCGTAAGACTACGGGGCCTTTAACGCCTGCGGGTTTCGTAATTTGGTAACAAACGATCTGTTTCTCTTAATCGGAACACAACATCCATTACACACGTATAAGATGGTGCTTGACGATTTGGAAAACGCTCCCTATACATACGGCAAGTTTGACGAGCATTTCCACAATTTTACCATAAATGTAAGTAATATCGAACAGTTCATGCGTTGTGTAAAGCATAATCGAAATATACACATGCAATGATCGAAATTGATTGAGTCACATACAAAATTGTTTGGCTAGTTATAGTCCAAACAAAAGTGGGGCGAAAAATATTTTCTAAATATCTTTTTTTATAGCATTTTCAAAATCACACTTTATCACAAATCACATCATTTCATGTGTATTACGAGAATTTTTTTTATTACAGAAATTTTAATACGAATGTCGTATTTAAAATGACCCATTGTATTCGAAAGCGGCAATGTTTATATTTATAAAAGCGATGTTTTGTTATAGCAAGGGTTGGATAACCTGAGTCAGCTGTTTATTTTTATAAATTTATACTTGTAAATTCTTAAATATATTGAAAGAATATGCAAGATGTGTGCTTTACGTTCACTTAAGATACAATCTATTACCTTTAATTGAAAAATTATAACGATCGACCAGAACGAACTTAAATTGAGATATACAATAACAAGACTATTCATTTTGTTATTGTGGGTCACCTTTAGGTTTCATCTACGATAGTATTTATGATATATTCAGTAGCATAACACAATTTTTTTAAATATAATGTATGATTTATTTTTCCATTTTGCATACGTTGTCTACGATCGTTTCATACGATCGTTTCACTGACACTTCACTTCATTAGACATATCTAACTTATGAACATAACATTTCTTTACATAAATATACCGTAACAAACATGTTTTGGATAGTTAGAAGGGATGGGTAGTCTTAATGTCTATGAACGAAAACTTTCACATAAATATTGAACTACGGTTTATACAATATGGTTCATAAAGTTATAAAACTAAGGGTCTAGGTCTAGATTATGTTAAAGAGAGGTAGATCAGCACTTTGGAAAAATACAATATATGACAGTCTTAATGGTCAGATAAATAAATTAAGTAACGGCAAATTATGAATTTCAAATTGATCATTGAAAATATTATCGTTTTTTTTTAAATTTATTAATTTCAAGTCCCTAATAAATTAAGCTTTTTGCCCTTATTCTCTATGTGTCATATTTTAAATTCTTTGTTAAAGTTATGGTTTGCTAAATTAATCTGAGACGTATATGACTCACTTTTATTATTTCTAAAGGAAGAAAATTGTTTCTTGGTGCGTTCTCCAAACGATCTGCCAGTCTGTCCAATATACGTCATGGGGAAACTACCGCAAGTTAGCTTATAGACCCCCGACTTTTTATTGCTATTTGTAGAATCCTTGTTCTTTATAAATTTTGAAAAATTGTTGCTAGTTCTATACGCTCCATTAATGTCTAATTTTCTTAAATATTTAATAAGTTTTATGCTTGAAGAGCATGTGAAAGTAATCATTTAAAATTTTTGGGTATTATTATTTAATATTGGATATATTTTTGATATGGCTTTTGTAAAAAGTTTTTTAGTTAAAATGCTATCTATTATGCTAATTTGTGTTGTATCAGAAGGCAAGAAGTGTTATGAATAGTTATATCTGTATTTGATGGTTTGTGGTAAATTGCAAAGTTACAGTTGTTATTATATTAATTCGAGTAATCGTTAAATCGAGAAATAAATACTATTATTTGTTTCCTGTTCCATTGTAAACTTGATATTGTGATGCAATGTATTAATATAATCAAATAATAAATCTAATTGTCTCTTTGTTACTGTGAAACCTAGTAATATACCGTCCACGTATCTGTATCAAAATAATACATAACAAGAAGAGGATTTTTTCAAATAGTGTTTTCAAGATGATCCATAAAAATGTCCGCTAATAACGAACTTAAGGAATTACCCTTAATTAAACCTTCTTTGCAAGTGTATATGTCTTGATTAAATTGAAAGTAGTTTTGTTCTACTTCTAAGACCCCATCCCTTCCAACTATCCAAAACACGTGTTTGTTACAGTATATTTATTAAAGAAATGTTATGTTCATAAGTTAGTTATATGTCTGATGAAGGTCCTGTGTGAGTGAAACCATCGTTACTTTGTGTAGTTAAAAATAGTGAAATTCATTAAAATTTGTTTTATTTTATCCCGATAATAGTTATAATAAAATTTCATTAAGGTTTAAACAATCCTATATATGAATAGAATTCATTCATAGTGAAATTATTGCGAGATCTACAAATATCAAACGGAGTTATAGCTTTAGATCGTCAACCTTTTACTGTACATATATACCTATTCATTATACATATCTAAAATATAACTAATGTCAAATAGAATACTATAATCATGTATTCTGAATACACTGTGTTCATTAATGTTTGATACTGATGCGTAGGCAACCCAATATGCACGATTGCCCCCACTGGTTTAATAAAGTTACTAAATGAATAAATGTACTTATCAGTGGCGTAGTAGTATTTAAATAAAATATGATAAACAAAAATGAAGACAAAATAACATATGGATATAATTTAATGTACCTTCATATTTCCAAATTTCATCATTCTTTTTCTCTTTAATTTAAGAACTAAAATACTGCAAACATTTATTGCGAACAAAATTTAAATATAAAAATTTGATAATAATTAAACTTAAAAGTTAAAGTAGTGAAAATTCATGGCCTAATAAAATATGGAATATTAAGTTTACAAACATTTGATAAATAATACACATCATGAATTATAACTGAATGTGTCATTTTATTCCTAATGAATTTATATTGTCAGATTGTCTATTGATTATCACTTCACAAATAAGAATCACTACAAAAACTGTTGAAAATGATGTCCTTCATGTTCAATGCACAAGTTTACTCTTCGTTTCATATTGTCAAACACATGATGCAACATTTCTTGGGGAATTTCATTAATTTTCCTTGTAATAGTATTCCTCAACTCTTCGATTGTATGAATCCTATTTTGAAAAATTTTATTTTTCAAATATCCAAATAAATAAAAATCTGGGGGTGTTAAATCAGGTGATCTTGGAGGCCACAAACCCTGACTGATAACTCTGTCACCATAAACTTGTCGCAGAAATTCCAGTGTGCCGGGGCTCCGTCTTGCTGAAAATATCCATGTGCTTTTTCATCTTGATCAGCTAATTGGATAAATTCCTGTAAAATATTTGTTCGATATCTTTCACCATTAATAGTATCATTAAAAAATATAGGTCCCACTATTCGTCTCCTAGATATTCCAATCCAAACGCCCACTTTGAGAGAATGTAAGGGAACTTCTATTACTTCATGGGGATTTTCAGTTGCCCATGTTCTGTAATTTTGACTATTTACAAACCCAGACAAGTAAAACCATGCTTCGTCTGTAAAGAATGTCAAATCTAACAAATTGTTGTTTGGAGCTAAATGTTCGTTGAACCAGTGACAATATTGCAACCGACGATCATAATCCACAGGTAATAATTGTTGGACCATTGTTACTTTATATGGATGCATATGAAGTTCCTTTTTTAATGCTTTATGAACAGTTCCAAGAGAAAGTCCTACAATATGATAATGTTTATATTTATAGCTATTTAACTAGGAAAATAAACAATGTCAACCTGTTTGCGCATATAATTTTCTTAATGATTTCTTAGGACTTCTGTCCATTCTATCCCGAATATCTTCTACAGTATCTTCAGTTAAAACCTTAGGACGACCTGTAGATTTTCCCTTGCATATGCAATTTTTATCTTCAAAACGTTTAATAATAATGTTTTTATGGTTTGTAAAATATTGGCGATCAATATTTCCATCTGGAAAATTTTCCTGAAATTGCTCGATACAGATTTAGACTATAAACCCAAACCCCGTCCTGGTTCCGTGTGGCACTTCGGAAATGTGCCATTAAAATAAAGGCGTCTTGTTCAGATGTAAACACCATTATGCAAAGTCTAACCTAATAACGAAAATAAAGTTAAATCAACATATTAAATTGCAAAATAACTATTGAACTTACCAATGCAAGTATTAAATAACTTAATGAGCTCTTAAAAGAAATGATATAGATAAATAATTTAAAATAATGGAATTTTATAACGCAAATCTATAATAACCAAATACACGAGACGCCAATGAAGAATTTTGTGATGTTTGGTTATATTCTTAGTTACAAAACCAGTTTCTCACTATCGGTTTTGAAGACGTTAACCTTTACACACTAAAATCACTGTTCTTGCAAAATGGCGGTCTCAAACATTAATGAACACAGTGTATAATTCTGTATGGTAAGTAAATAAATAAATAAAAACAAAAAATAATTTTGTCATTAGGTTTTGATTTTCTACTAAAGCTTTTTTTTTTGATACAACATAGATGACTGAAAAGAGACTATGTATCTAGAAAAATTTGTTTTTAGTGTTAATAATTTTCAAATTGCGTCTTAAGAATCTAGTGTCAACGCCACATTTAACTACAATTTTTCTGTAGTTATGTTAAACATCTTGCTCATAGAGATTCGATTGGTTTTTAAAAATTGTTATTCTTAAAACAAAAAGTTTGTTGTGCATTCTTCTTCTTCCTCTTAACCAGTGTCCGTTGCGGATTTTCCCTGATTTGGTATAAAATATAATATCGGTGTGGTGGGGCGTCCATGAAAGCCAATTGTTCAGTGGCAATAATACAGTGGCGTTCACAACAATTATTGTAATTTATAAACGTTTTTAATATTTTTTAGAGCATCAGTATTCATACAATTTATTCTTGAAAGATTGCTATTTAGATTTTCTTCACCTACCGCAATAGTGTAAGTGGTAGGTGAAGAAATTCTAAAAATCTGATAGTTAATTGTAAATATTCTTTCTACATTTTACGACGCTATTTTATTCGAATTTTTCATAGAAAAAAATTCGCCCTCAAGTAGGAATCGAACCCACGACCTTTGGCTTGCCGGACCATTGCTCGACCACTGAGCTGTTGAGCGTCGTAAAGTATAGAAAGAATATTTACAATTACATTACTGCGCGAAAACGCAATTAATTTGAACTGATAGTTAATTTATGTATGATATTATTTTTTATTTGCAGTTATTATTAATTTTTAAAATGTAAAAGACACTTTGCCATTTCAGTGAATTGTTTATTATTAATTATTTTGAACTGACTAAACGCAAAACACACTGCTATTTGAAAAAAGTTTCTGCTTTTTTAAGATATACTTAGGCAATAACCTTATTTTCTAAATTGTCATTTGTGTATTAGTGCTTAGCTGTTGCTAACAGTTATAACCGTTTGGCCAAACACGTTATTAATCAATTGTAGTAAACTGCTAGTAATAGAAAAGTTATTATTTGCTACCACAACAATAACCTAGGATACAAGTAATAAAATATATCGTGACTATTCATAGATCGTTTACTAATGGATCGAAGATCTAGTTTGAGTTTTAAATATTTATTGTCTTATTCGTGTATTTACATTTCAAGTTGATGCTCATTAAGGTTTTACGCGTGTGTAAATGTGTACACTTTCTTGAATTTGCACGCTTACTAACCAGAAGCAATAGAAAATTTAAAATTAACAGACTGAACAAAATCTGAAGGCAAAAGTTACTCTATACAAGTAGGAAAAAAGCAAATGAAATTGAAAGTTATTGATTTCGATCTATATATGTTGACATTAACAGTTTGTATATAAGCATTATCTTAGGTTAAGTACGTTATATATTTGTTTATAGTTACTTTGAATATTTCTACTGTCAAAACTTCAAATGTAATGTAGGGATTCTAGATGTCCGCATTTATTTATTTATTTTTAAGCATAATAATATTTAATTAAAAATACGAAGCTATCTCATATTATTAAATTTGTATATATTTTTAGTGATAAGAAAACGTATTTACGGTTGTAAATTCATTTGTGTAATGAATTTTCTACGAAATCGCAAGTGAGTTCCGATTGCGCCCTGCGGTTTATATTTGGCAAATTCATGAATGGAAAAGCGTAATTTACATATTAACTAACGTTCTAACGTGACTATTTGGTCCCTTTCTACATACTAAACTTGAAAGACGTGTTGCTCGCGTTCTTTGCACTTTAGACGTTAGACGGCCTGTCACTCTTCAAGATAACAACACTTACTAATCGTGCATCATATATTAGGCATTTAGTAGTCGTTTTATACTGATCACTTCAATTTTATTTTCATTGTGATATTTCTCTAGTTAGAATTTAGTTAATTGTTTTATTTTATTTAAAACATTATTGGCTGTCATTTAAATATTTTTCCACAATATTAAATACTTTGCTATATATCGGAACAAAATATATACAGGTCGGAATTCGAAAAATTATATGAAGACGAAAAAAAAACATATTATACTGAAGAAATCAATTTAAATTTATTTTTATTGATTATATAGGTGTAATGCAGTTCATATATTAATGTATGATGTATTTACGGAGATAACTGTAAGCATTCAAGGAGGATTTTGTAAATTCCAATGAATAACGTAAATTTATTTACTTGTACGAATTAATTAGTTCTGGCTGCACTTCAAATCTTTTAACAGAGGTATATTTTCATATGAAATTGTTCGCGTTCGGAGGTACACGACTCGTGAGAAACGTATGCTCGTTTTACGACGAAACATATCATTAGCGTCCAGCTACATCTATTTTTGAAATATATTTTTAAAAACTCCAGTAGTATACCTGCATAGAATTATTCAAAGAGCACTAGTATGGCTCGCTAAAAATTATAAACGGTAAGTTATTACTTACTATTTATTTTAGGTATGTACTATCAAGCGCACCCCTGTGGCGTGCAATTTCGATTTCGCTAAAGCAAAATCACATTTTTCAAAACAATTATTTTTGTAATATTGTATTGTATGCAAATTTAATATTAGTAGTTAAAGTACATATTTTTTTATATTAAATTAGTACTTAGAGTTTATACTGTGCTTACCTAGTAGAAGCAAAAGATCCGAGAGGAGGAGGAGACGTGGTAATTGAGTCACATGGAATCTGAAAAAAATACATATTTCATTAACATATTTGACCCAAAATACATATGTAAAGGTCTAACTCTTCAATTATTCTATACAGGGTGTAAACGAAATAAGACTGTATACTTTAATATGTAATAGCTGTAATCATATTAAGCATAAAATGCTAATAGACGAAAACTCAATCTTGAACGAGAAAAAAGAAAAAAAAATTAATAAATGCGCGTGGCTCGATTCGACTTATAAATTTAGTATTACTTTATAACTGAAGCGCTACCCCTACTGAAACGTAATGGTGGGAACTGTAGATGCACTGGTGCATATGAATTGGCAGATATCGTCTTCCTATACGGTGAAACAGGTGGAAATGTTAGAGCTAGTGGACGTATTTATGAAGGGCGGTTTCAGAAACCGAAGATGTCCATCAAATGATTTAATCTTACAAACCGTGTACAGATTGAGAGATCGCGGTACATTACATCTACGTTATGAAGGTCGTGGCCGTGAAAGATGATTTTCGGCAACGTATTTTTCAACCTGCGGCCCATATCCGTGAAGACCGAGCCATGAATACTTGTATTTACGTAAATCAGGCACATTTAATATCTCCTTTAAGAATTCCATCAGTTTCACACAAATTGGCCCTTATTAGGGCAAAAAAATTGTCTTAAAAAAACAGACAAATAGAACACTTTCGTGAATTTAATATTATGATAACTAAATTAAAAATTAACCACAAAACTCTTATACCGTTTAAAATATTTAAAGAAACTTAATATTGTATTTAATTGTATTTTTTTTCGGGATATTACAAAGGTCAGGCCATTGATCTATTTACAAATAACAAGACAACAGCAAAATTTCGTGAATTTAATATTATGATAACTAAATTAAAAATTAACCACAAAACTCTTATACCGTTTAAAATATTTAAAGAAACTTAATATTGTATTTAATTGTATTTTTTTTCGGGATATTACAAAGGTCAGGCCATTGATCTATTTACAAATAACAAGACAACAGCTGATACATAAGAAAATTTATGAAAAAATAAAAGGGGATTTTTTGGTGAACTTACAACAAATAAATGGCTGTTTGTTCGTTGGATCGACAACATATAAACATATAATTTCTATTTATTTAGATTCAGTCTGAATACACGACCGTATTTGAAAAGTTTGTGTTCCTAAATTTACGCAAAAATTAATGTTTGGATGGAATAAAATTTGTTGTAGTTCTTACGTATCTGTTATATATTAGCGTACGTCGCCATATTTCATTTACACCCTGTATAGAGCAGCCATCGCGGTATTAAGCAGGGTTTTCACGGGTCGTGCGCCACGCTTTCGTGATCTACGCCTCGTGGAAACAACTAATTCGTGCAATTCGATTGATTTTTGGTTCATGTTGTTGGTCGTGAGCTGAATATAAGAAACAAGTTGTACGGTCAGAATGGCTGCTCATATTTTAAAACTGAGTGGTTCAGACACAAAGTTTTTGGAATTTTGTCAGAATGAGCCGGTATTGCGGAGCCCGACTAGAAAAGGCTATAAAAACAGGAATGCCGTGCAGCTGCTGCAAGGAGAATAAGTGTTGCAATGAACATTCAGAGATTCACAGATGTTCAAGTAATAATGAAATTTAAAAATTTACGTAGTTCCTATGAACAGGAATTAAAAAAAATTTCCGAGAGTAGAAAGTCCGGGTGTTCTTCTAAAGACATTTATGTCCCCAAAGTAATATGGTTCAAAACAATGTATTGGTTTCTGAACCACACGTGAAATCAAGATACCCATTCAAATTTAGTAATTATTTATTTCAGAATTTTGAATTATTAATACGGGGTAACAAAATATTAAAGCTAAAGCAAATATTAGAGAGTTATTGTAAGTAAACTTCTGAAGTCATCCAGATTCTCTAATTTAATTATTTTGGCCTCTCTGGAGAATTCATTCTCTCGTTCATCATCTCCTATTATTTCCTTTTTTCCTTCTAGAAGTTTCTCTTAAAATACTGCGTCCCAATAACTCATACATAACTCGACATGCTTCTGCAACAAATGACTACATTTTCACGCTAACGTCAATCTATGACTACGACGAAACATCCGTGTACACTCTGGCCAGGAAAGAAGAACACACAGTCGTGAAATTTGAAATTCTTGAACTCACGATAGTGTCTCACCAGTGAAAACTAGGCTTTAATGTTGAAATACATACAATAACGCAATTTATAAGTGAAGTATTGGATAATGAGTAGAGGGGTTCATTCGAGTAACATCCCACGAGCGAAGTACGCTCGACGTTGTCGCGGCCACTCCGCGACAACGTCGAGCGTACAATATCTGTATATATACGCACGTCCATGCGATGTTACTCGAATGAACCTTTCTAATTCTAAGGGACAGATCGATGTCATCTATATAGATTTCTCGCGACCCTTGGACAAAATTGCTATTATTACACAAACTGAGTGCTTTAGTATTTTCACCTGTATTCCTAAATCTAATAAATTCATACCGGGAAGACAGACCTATATATTTATTTATGTGTATTATAATGGATACGGGTGTGAATTTAATGCTACTATTACTATTTGTGCTGTTTTTTTATGATCTACTGAAGATATTCACATCTCGAACATGCTTGCTTACGCTAATGATATATTTAAGAATCAGGGCGATCGAAGATAAGGATACATTACAAAGTGATATTGATCCAATTTTTTCTTGTTAGGTAAGTTATTTGTGAGAAATATGGAGTTAAAGGATTCTTCAATTCACAATTACCGTTTGCACAACATACTGATAACTATTGTTTATTTTAAACTAAGAGGAGCGTTTTAAATTAATCGCGCCAAAATTACTATGCGTGATTGGTTGCTTCAGAGGTAGGATTACGTTATGCAAAAATTGCGTGTTCTGTTCAGTTGTATAGTTGTATTAACGTAAATAAATGCGTTCTTTTTAGAATTTGCGAAACCTTTAAGATACCCTTCTGTAGTTATCGATAATTATTCAATATTCATATAAATATGGATACTGTTGCAACAAGTTCAGCATCATTTTCACCTCCGAAAAAACGCAAACGTTTAGATATAGGGCATTTATCTGTTGCTGAAAAGCAATGTGTTTTAAATATGTATAAACAGCTGCGAACTGATGAACCGAATCTTAAAATAACTGTTATTGTTTCTAAAATTAGTAACACCGTGGGTAAGTTTTCATGGATTGAATAATGTAACCAATTTGATAATGTTCTGCTTTTAGGCGTTGCACAATCGACAGTATATCACACCATAAAAGAGTATAATGAGACTGGTACAGTTACTGCATCTAAACACTATGGAGGACGACCTGGTAATGTTGCTGCATACGATGAAGTAGTTAAACAGTCTGTGCGGCAAATAGTGCATGCTTTCTTTTATAAAAACGAATTACCTACGTTGGACAAAATTTTGATGGAAATAAAGAAACGTCCAGATTTACCACAAATGTCCCGTTCGTCATTGTACAAATTTATGAAGCAAATTAACTTCAAGTACATGAAAAGAAACCGTAAAAGTATTCTTATCGAACGAACAATATAATTTGTATGTGATTGATGAAATGGCAAAACGTAATAATAAAGTTCTATTAAGGTTGCCACCGTACCATTGTGAACTCAATCCAATTGAGTTGATATGGGCAAAAATAAAGAATGAAGTAGCATCGAAGAACATCACATTTAAATTGACAGAAGTGAGGGGGCTGTTATCGCAAGCTATCGAAAATGTTCAAAATGTTAATTGGAAAAGTTGTTGAGCATATAATTAAGGAAGAAATAAAAATGGCCACACTTGATGGCATCGTAGATGATCTAATCGAACCGTTTATTATTTCTATTGGTGCTGATAGTGACAGTGATACTTTCTCAGACAGCTCAGATTTAGAATAGATTATTTTGTTTAATTTTTGCAAGTAACAAGTAGTTAACGGAGCCTTTGATTTCTTTAAATCCTTTATTTATGTTATTTTTGTGTTTAATGTAAATAATTTTTAATAAATGTTTAATTACGTTGTGACTTTATTGATGTAGAGTTTATATTCAAAATTAAGCGGGAAATAACGCTAAATTAAATGTTGCCTTTGAGCTCAATGAATAAAGAAAAACTAATAAAATACGAAAATTTAAAAAAACATTCAGAATGTCATTGATTTGGTAACTTTTACAGTGTAAATGTGGCTTTTCCATTTACTCCTCTTAGTTTAAAAATAGACCATAAAGTCCGTATTATATGCAACATATACTTTTTTTAATTGCCTTATTTCATTCAAAAAACATTAAATAAACCCAGAAAATTATTTTGTTGTTAAAAGGTATATAAACGAAATTATGAGTTTTGTGGGTTTATTTAATTTTTTTTTTGAATGAAATACGGCAATTAAAAAAAGCATATTTTACATATAATCCGGACTCTACTGCTAACACCTGTGCTTAGCAATATTAGGATTGATTGTATAGCCGCAAACAAGATGCTTTAGGCATACGCAGTTGTTGGAGATATTGTATACAGCTTTTGCATAAATAAATTGGAATATGCATTCCTAGCATAGTATTCCCATTACTAGTGCCAACATTAAGCCACTTAGGAACAATAGCTTCGCTTTTTAAAGTATGAGTCGTATAAGATTGATGATGCCTAACCAGCGACAAATATTCATTACCAAATTCATTTGCAGCGCCACGATGTACTCGATTTCTCCTTAATTTGCATAATATGATTAATTGTCGAATTTGAACTATTTTCGGGTAGTGAGTTTTGTGCCTCGCGGTTAAAGCCCCATATTGCGCATACTTTCAAAAAATCGCTAGTCATTTATAAAGATTTTTGTCGGTGAACTGATGTGTGATTAAGTGTATAATTTAGCTTACTTATTTTTTTTTTCTTTTATTTCTTTTAGTATTAGCAAAAGTTTGCTTTCAATTGAGTGTTTGAAAACAAATAGTCAATATCTTGTAATTAGATTTTCTATTATTAAGCAGATAAGTATTACTACAATGATTTATAAAAAGGAGGTCCCTAATATAACTTACGTCACTTAAAACTGTGCATTCATAGCTGGGTTGGTATTTTTCTTGCTCTGATGGAGGTCTCTTCATTATTTTTTCACGATCCTGTTTATGTTTTCTATCGGCTCCTTTCAGTTTAAACACTTTAATTTGGCAAACAGCTGCGTGAAGACGTTTTGGTGTATCGCTTCCCTCTTCTGCTTGCTGATACGTTTCCACTTGTATCCTAAAAGGTACACCTTTCTCACCACCGTGTTTCTTTGGAGTAAATTCGGTACTTATGCAATTAACCTGTGCAATAAGATTATGTACAGTAATATGTAGTATATAAACGACGTTCAACATTTTTTACCTTTATGTAAACTCCTACTTCTTTTGTGGGATCCCAACTAAAATGAACAGTATTGTGCGCACTTGTTGGTTGGGAAACGTCGCAAAGACCGTATGAAAGGGGAACATCAACTTCTAATATTCTATCACCTGGCCTAGACTTTTGCCATAAAACCATCTGTTCCTTTTCCATGTACTGTAGGCGGCGTTCATGAAAGCATATGCGAATAACAGACTGCAAAGAGATACTTATTTAAAACCTAGGAAATATTGCAGAACAATAAGTTTATTGGTTACATAAAGTAGTTAATTATATTACTATGCTTTGTAAAATTTGCATTACCATAAATTTAAATTGCTTTTGGTAAGGAGGCCCTAGCTATAATTCTAATTAAATATAGTATTAAATAAGCAACAGACGAATAACAGAATAGGTACTTTTTAGATTAGAAATATTAATTTAAATTGAATAAAAAATTTAAATGTTTTTCACTAAACCGAAAATATTTAAATTTTAAGATAAACACAATCACAAAGTTTATTTTTTTAATTTAGAGGTTGAAGTAATTTTAAATTTACATTAAAAATAATAAAATTATTAACAAGAACACTATCAAACATAAGTAACAAGTGTTCATTTGAAAAGTCAATCTAGTAGCATGTGATTTACTGAGAACATTTTGAAGTATGTCGTAAATTAAAATTTACTACTTAATCTACGAAGTCGTATATTTTGACAGTTTCATACATACAAATAAATAACAAATAATAGGTATTTATTGAAAACTATAACAAATGTTGAAAATGTCCTTCAAGATCAATGCACTTTAAAATCCTCCGTTCAAAATTTCTGATGATATTCTGCAACATTACTGGATTGTTATTAATTTCCATGCATTTCTGTTCGATTCTCTGTAGCATATCATTCAAATTCAATATAGGTGTTCGAAATATGTTATTTTTTAGATAAGGCCACAAAAAGAAGTCGCAAGGTGTTAAATCGCATGAACGTGCAGGCCAGGCAATTTCAGTATTTCGACTAATTATACGCTCATCAAAAAATTCTCTTAAATAATCCAAAGATTCTGCAGTACAGTGACAAGGTGCTCCGTCTTGTTGGAAATATGCATTTTGAAGTTCATCATCATGCAACTGATTGACAAATGGTTGTAAAATTTCTGTACGGTACCTTTGAGCAGTTAACGTTCCCCGAAGAAATATTGGTCCAATGATTCGCCTTTGGCTTATCGCTGCCCAAATACCAATTTTCTCTGGAGGTAGCGATTCTTCATTAATTACATGTGGATTTTCACTACTCCAAATTCTTGTATTTTGTGAATTTAGGTATCCCGTTTTATAAAACCATTCTTCATCAGTAAAGATGACTCTTTGTGAAAGTTCTCTATTATTGTTCATATTTACAAACCAATTACAAAACTGTAGTCTACGTGGGTAATCAATTTCTAACAATTCTTGTACTGCTGTGACACGGTATGGATAAAGTTGCATATCTTTTTTTAATAACTTCTGAGTTGTACCAACAGAAAGGTTTATTTGTTGACTCAAATGTCGAACAGATGTTTGTGGTTCATTTTCCATTATTTCTTCAACACGATTGACAACTTGAGGTGTACGTTTCTTAACTGCTCCGCTGACTGATTTTCTTAAGAGACTACCAGTTTCAGAAAAAAGTTTTAAAGTTCTATCCAAAGTATTCTTAAATTGTATGTAATCTATTATAAAATGTGGAAACTCAACTTGAAATTCTACCATGCAATCTTGAACTGAATAAACCCATAAACCATCAATTTTATTACCACTTCGAAAATAAGCCTCGACTAAAAAAATTTTATGTTCTAAAGTGAAAGCCATTTTAAAACTGAGAAGCAATTTATTTAAACCAGAATCGACGCACGATTATTTTATGCACTAACTGATATTTGTGATTGACATTATCAAATGTCATTTGAATTTACGTTTACGGAACAACAAACACATACTAATATATTTGCGTCTCTTTCTATCAAAATTTCAAAGTAACCTAGACTGACTTTTCAAATGAACACACGTTATAGATGTGTAATTGTAGGTAATAAATACTCGTATACTAAGAAAAAATTAATTGTATATAAAATAACAACTAATAATAGTAATATTAATTTGTTGAGCAACACTCAGTTTATAAAGTTCTTAGAAGTTTGTTTGAAGTCATTCACAGACATGTGGTCTTAAATTATCAAAAAATACTAAAAATTGCGCTTTCCAGTAAAATTCAATGACTCAAATATTTCAATGTTACTTTTTGTATTGCGCTGATGTTTTATTGCTAATTTTATTAATTTAATATTGGTAGTTTACCGGAAATATAGATTCATTTCTATTTATATATGTCTATTTACAGGGATTTATAAAATTTATATGAAATACATTTACTTTATTGAGCAAATAGGTGTTGATTTAATTCTATAGAAAGCAAATAAAAATTATAATTAATAATACATATTTGGAAAGAAAAACTGTCATTAAAGATGTGGGTGTACTACTCGTGTTTGTAGTAACATGGAATTGAATTTCGCTTTTGTTGTTATCAGAAAAATGGATTATGCAACTATTACTTGGTATCCCTTCTATGGCTCTCATAGACTGCTTTTAGATAGAATACATCAGAGATTTTTTAAATTTCTCTCTTTCAAAATTGATGGAATTTATCCACCGAATGGAAAAGCCAAAGAGATTTGCTGCACAATATGCCTTCGCTCTCGGACAGAAGGGATCGCCAATGTGCTATCTTAAATACTCTTAAAGAATGAAATCGATTGCCCCTTACTTCTGTCAAGAATTTACTTACACATACCGAGTCTTAAATTCGTAAGTTGATTCAACTGCATCGCTCATGTGCCTACAGCTAGGACCGATGTGTTGCAGCGTTCCACTGTCAGTATGATGACTACTACTGCTAATATATTTTTTTGAAAATTTCTTTTTCAATTCCTAGACTAGTGAATTTCTTATCCTACTTTGCTTAACTTATTTGGTTCAATTTTTTTTTTATTTGCCTAACCTTTTATTTATTTATTTCTTATAGTAATTATACTGTTAATATGTTTTTCATTTTAATATTGTAATTATTACATTTATAGCTTGTAATTGAGGATCATCTGTTGGATATTAAAGTATATTATTAACTAATAAAAAAAGTATTCGAGTACTGTACTATAATAGTTGAATTTATTATCATGAAACGAGTTTTAACAAAATCTTTATAATCTGGCGGTGTCAGAAGACGAATAAGAATACCGTAGTCTAATTCTTTAGTCGTTGTGTTTGAGTTAATGGGCGCAGTTTCACATTGTCTTGACGAGACATGACTTCTTTTCGATTAACCAAACTTGAATTTTTTCTTAAATTGTTTGCCTGGATTAGGTGACTCAATTAGTGACATACATATTCGTGCCAACCGTTCCAGTAAAAAATTACATGCAGATATACATCGATCTTATTCTTTTACCACTCGATATATGAAAGACCAACACGTTCAACTTTGAAACGTAGTCGAGTTTTTTAGTATGCTCATAAAGCGTCGATATGACACAACTTTGTCTTTCAGCAACTTCTTTAGTTGATATTCGTATGTAATGTTCTTGTCAGGATCATCTAAATATCAATCATACAAACAGACAAATTGAATTTGCTTTGTTGATTTTGCACAATTTCTCAAGCTCATGATGCATAAATTAAATATACTTCTTTAGTATTTTTTTACGGTAATTTGAACGTTTAAACCTTTCATAAAACCATACTGTATACAAACAACTCTCAAATGAACTAATTCTGCCTGCCTGTGCACTTCCTTCTTTGCAAATTGTTATTATGTACGAGGGTGGATCAATAAATACCCATGTTAGGAAAGAAGACGCAAGTTTTTCACAATTTTTTTTTATTTTTCAACGTAATCACCTTTTAGTACAATACACTTTTCCCAACGTTTCTGCCATTTCTTTAACCCCTCCAAAAAATACGATTTGTCAAACTTTGCAAAATACGCTTCTGTCTCGACGATATCCTCCTCGTTTGAGCTGAATCTTTTTCCCCCGAGCCACGTTTTCATGTTGGGGAACAGAAAGAAGTCGCAGGGAGCCAAGTCAGGCGAGTACGGTGGGTGCGGCAGCAATTCGTAGTGCAGTTCATGCAACTTTGCCGCGACAATTCTGGATGAAATCATTATGAAAGCATTATCGTGGTGAAACAGCACTTTTTTCTTAGCCAAATGGGGCCGTGTCTCCTTCAATTTTATATCAAATCGGTCCAATAATTCACTGTAGTACTGCCCCGTGACCGTTCTTCCTTTCTGCAAAAAGCCCATGAGAATTATTCCGTTGGAATCCCAAAAAATCGTGACCATGACCTTTCCGGCCGATGGGACCGTCTTTGCCTTCTTCGGAGCAGATTCACCCCGAAAAATCCATTGTTTTGACTGTCGCTTGGACTCTGGCGTATAATAATGGCTCCAGGTTTCATCAACGGTGACGACTCGACGCAAAAACTCCTGCGAATTTCTCTTAAAGAGGTCCAAACACTGCTTCTACATTGAGAACCGTATCCGCTTGTTGTCCACCGTAAGCAATCGCGGCACCCATCGGGCCGACACCTTTCTCACCGATAACTTATCATGTAAAATATTAATTGCCGCTCCGTACGACACGCCTACGGCCTCTGCTACTTCGCGCACTTTCGTTCGGCAATCAGCGAGAATCATGTGGACCTTTTCAACGATTTCCTCGGTAACCACGTCTGCCGGGCGGTCTGGGCGCTCCTCATCAAAAACAGATGTACGACCACGTTTAAATTCGTTGAACCAATATCTTACGGTTGTCATAGATGGTGAAGACAGCATCCAACTTCGCTTTTATTTCTTCGCATGTTTTTCCATCCAAAAATAAAAAGCGAATTACGGTTCGATATTGCTCTTTTTCCATTTTATCGAGAAACACGAAACACGTGTGATACAACTGGCTGCCAAATAAAAACTAACCTATGAATCAGTCTGAAATTTATTATGGTGTTGTCTGACAGATGGTAATACACGACGGTAATGCCAACTTCCCTCAGCAGCGCCATCTGTCTTCAAACACGGGAATCCCGGGTACTTACTGATCTTCCCTCGTATATTGTTACTTCGATATAGATATACTAAAAAGACTGTACTAACTTTAGTTTGTTCAAAATTTATATTCTTGAGTTGTAGAAAATTTTATTGTTTATGTTTTAGTTTGTTTTACATCATTTCTGGTTTTCCATTAATACTATCATCGTATATTTATTATATTTGTTGGCCAACCATTAATTATTAATAACTAATTTTCAGAGAATTAAGTTTGATGTTTTTACATTTTATTTTGAAACATTCGAAATTATTTTATAACTTATTAATAAGTTTTTCTACCAGAAAGTTTCGTAAGATTTTCAATATTTGATTTCCAATTTTCTCTGCAATATACAATCTTTTTAAATCATATTTATAGTCCTTTCATGTACCTATTTTCTAATTAGATGTACCCTAGATTTTCTACTTTCTTGTCTTTTATTCTGGTTTCTCTAGGAAATTATTTATAGCTTGTTTCACAGTCCACTCATCGACTTGTTTTACAGAATAAATTGAAACATACATGAGTTGTTTTACATTTTTTTGTGATCAAGTTTTACTATTTTCACTTTCAAGCCTTTCAAAATATCACGTTGTACTGTATTTCTTCACGTTTGCGAGCCATTTTCATTAATTATTACTATATAATGTTAATAGAGGTCTGCGCAGCAGATCAAACTAATTTCCTACTAATTTCATAAACACAAAAACCGTGGAAACCTTTTCCACGTCTCCAATTGTATATTATGAACATTATGATGTAGACTATCGGCTGTTCTGGTCAAATCCATAAAAGCTCTTGCCTTCTCTTATTTGGTGTTATTTATAAGCTCCTGAAGAAAATTTGGGCATCACTTTATTAACCTTACATAATTACAATATCAAAATTAATATTATAATAAAAATGACATAAAAGCCTGTACCATTCGATTTATCTAACCGTTTGCAAACGAATTTAGAGGAACTTGATCTTATTTTAATTCATTTCTGATTTTAAAAGTTCTTTTGTTGAAAATACTGTAAAACATGAAAAAAAACGAAAATTATGGATGTAATTAATTCAATGCTGTATTAGTACCGGGTATATCCTATTCTTACTCTTAATTACAGCATTCATGCGCCTTGGCATACTAAAAATGTTCTAATTTCTTCAGGAATATTCTCCCATTCTGCAATTACTGCATCTACTAGTTAACTGGGTTTGGCAGGTGAGGGCATACCAAACAGCTACTCCATAAAAAGCATATTAACAGCTTTCGTGTAGTCGATAACTTTCCTAACTACGTGGGGACGTGTATTATTTTTATTTTGCATAACTGGAATAGATTTCTTCCCACAACATTACAGGCCACCTCCGAATAGAACCCTTAGAGAGATATTGCAATTTGTAAATTGCCTTCGTGTTGTTTACCAGATACATTCACGTCCCCTTGTTTCATCTGAGATTAATACCTTCTTTCAATCATTAATGGTCCAATGCTGACCATTTCTGGCAAAACGCAGTCTTTGAACTTCGTGCTCTCTGGTGAGTAATATTTTTTTGCCATGTTTTTGGCAAGCTTTCTAGCAGTCTCATTGGTAGTGACTCTTCTGGTTCTTAGGGTAGATTGTCTAAGAAAACATTATTTTTTTGGATTTCGCCCTTGTCCTGATCTTCGAAAGTGAGATCCTATCTCTTTAAATCATTTAAGCTTGCGATTTACGTTGGGATGATTTCCTTCTATCAATTACCAACATAATGCGTATCCGCTATCCAATAAAATTGATACTCTTACTGTCTCTCTCACCGACTTTTCCTGGGCGATTTAAAGTTCACAGCACTTGTTTACTGATACAGTATAACGAAAAAAACAAATAGTTAAAGATAATTTGTCTTAATATGCAGTTTTCGAATAAATTGTAATCAATTTTTGATAAAAGTGGACTTAATTTACAATTATGATTTTAAAACAAAATATTTTTTAATAGTATTCGAAAACCAACTTACAATACAATTAGTAAACCAAAGTTTATCGTTATTTTAGAATTGAAAGCGTCAATTTTGTCCAGGAGTTTATATATTTAAAAAAATTGAAATGTAGCACGTATGTACATTAAAGTTTCCTAAAACTATAGAAAACTTTTTGTCGTTAGTCGTTAGATTAACATAGCTATATCGATATTTCTTATTTCAAGTTTAAGGCATCTTTTTGTTTTAAATATTGCTCGACATTATATTTTGCACCCCTCACATAGTTTCCATTTTCTTTTTATTTTAATTTTATCTGTCTTACTTGTACATCATTGAAAATAATTTTAATTATTTCTACCTCTTGCTACTTTTTACTTTGCTTTTTATTTTAAGAAGTATTTTGTATTCTTTTTAGGCATGACTTTTTTGCGTTTACGTTGGCTATACCGTGTGTCCCAATTTCGATGCTCACCATTGGTGTCTCGGTTATTAGAAGATATAGAACAACGGTTAAATGGGGAATGTTTTGCAGAATTCAATACTCGCGGCAAATCTCATTTCAAATTCGACCTAACTTTTTAAATTTTTAAAATATTTTGAAAAATCAAAAATTTGCCGATTTCGTTATTCCTCAATAACTCGATAACGCTTAGTCTGACCTCTTTTAAAGTTTTACATTGTTGAGACACTTTTTTAAAACAAATTATTTGACACAAACAGAAACCCCCGATTGTCATTTCTTTTTAAGTTATTACCACTATCTTTCGTTTTTCATATGGCGGCCATATTGGATTTTGGGTTTGTTAGGTAGTCCTCAAAATGTGCTTTTCAACGATGTATAACATGCCTGAAAAATTTTTATTTATAAGGAAAATATTAATAAAAACGTAAATTAATCTTTAATATGAAATTAGTAGGCTGAAAAATTAAACACCAATGTCAAATGAAAGTGAAAAGATATTCTAAGTAATACTGTAAACAAACGAAACGATAAAAAATTATGGAAATAAAAAGTAAAGATACAGAACTTAAAGTTCACATTCACTTAAAGAAATTGTTCAATATGACGACCATTCTGTTCCACACAATTTTGACACCTTGTTCGAGTAGAGTTACAAACTCTACGTAGCGTGTTTCCGTTTACTGATCGTAGCACATCTAGTACTCTTTGTTCTAAAATTTCCCGAGTTTCTGGCGGTTCAAAATTAAGTACTTCGTTTTTAGTGGTACCCCATAAATAAAAGTCAAGCGGGGTAAGGTCGGGCGATCTCGCAGGCCATTGCACGGGTCCATTATTTGAAATCACTCTCTCATTAAAGTTTTCCCTCAAAAAATGTTGCACGTTACGAGTGTTATGGGCCGGGTAACCATCTTGCTGGAACCAGATGTTTTGCATGTTCTCGGGATTAATAATTTGCCTCAAAGCAGGCATTATCTCGTTTGTTAGTAGCTCCAAATATCTGTTACCAGTTAAATTGTAATCAAAGATGAAAGGACCTATTAACTGATTATCTAAAACGAAAAAAAGAGTTTAAAAAACAAAAAAAAATGTAAACAAAATATCATACCAATTAAACCGCACCAGACATTAAAACCAAATCGAACTTGAAATCTTCTTTGATTTACCAAATGTGGATTTTCAGTAGACCAATGATGATAGTTATTCCTATTGAACACTCCACAATTGGTAAATCTTGCTTCATCTGTCCATAGTATTTTCCTAGGAAAATTAGCGTCATATTCACATTTTTGAAGGTACCACCTGCTAAACTGTAATCGTCGGAGATTGTCATTATCACTTAAACCTTGTACAATTGTTGGTTTGTAAGGGTGATACTTGTTTTTCGTGAAGGTTCTGTGAACAGTAGATTTTGAAATCCCTGTTTCTCGTGTCACACGACGAACTGATGTGCTGCGATTGTTCCTAACGTTCTGCAAAATATTATTTAGACGTGTATCAGCATCATTAACTTCATAGTTAGCTCGTTTTTGTTCGAAGCTTCCAAAGTTTTTTAATTTGCTAACTAGTCTTCTAAAAATTGTCCTGTGAGGCTGTTGTCTTTCTGGAAAACGCTCTGCATAACTCGTGCAAGCATTTTTAGTGTTTCTATTTGCTTTGAAATACACTTCCAACATTTCAACTTTTTCTTCGTTTGAATATGTATGTGCCATTATCAATACTTATAAATCTTAATACTTGACAATAATTACTTATCAACTAACTACAAGTAGTTTTAATTAACTTATCTCTGCAGCACTAATTGTACTTTGACAGGTTATCGTTTTGTTTCATTGTCAGAATACATTTGTCATTGACGTTTGACGGAACATAATGTCTTTGCTAGTGATACACGCTCAGAGGTTAGAATTATCTGAAATTTGATGTAAAACCAAATACAAATCTCCCCACTACTTTTAATCCTGCGCGAACTTACCCCTCCTCGCGCCAACTTAATTGGCGTTTGCTATACTTAGAATATCTTTTCACCTTCATTTGACATTGGTGTTTAATTTTTCAGCCTACTAATTTCATATTAAAGATTAATTTACGTTTTTATTAATATTTTCCTTATAAATAAAAATTTTTCAGGCATGTTATACATCGTTGAAAAGCACATTTTGAGGACTACCTAACAAACCCAAAATCCAATATGGCCGCCATATGAAAAACAAAAGATAGTGGTAATAACTTAAAAAGAAATGACAATCGGGGGTTTCTGTTTGTATCAAATAATTTGTTTTAAAAAAGTGTTTCAACAATGTAAAACTTTAAAAGAGGTTAGACTAAGCGTTATCGAGTTATTGAGGAATAACGAAATCGGCAAATTTTTGATTTTTCAAAATATTTTAAAAATTTAAAAAGTTAGGTCAAATTTGAAATGAGATTTGCCGCGAGTATTGAATTCTGCAAAACATTCCCCATTTAAACGTTGTTCTATATCTTCTAATAACCGAGATACCAATGGTGAGCATCGAAATTGGAACACACGGTATATTTCAAACTTCTTTGTCGCTTGATAAAAAATAATTGACCTTTATTCCTTCTAATAATTTGTTTTATATCGTCTGTTTGTAAATATTATTTGCAAGTTTTCCAAGTTCAAAATTAAATATTTTGGTAACTCACCCTACATAGGTAAGTTCTTCTTCTTTTTAACATCACTTTAAATATTATTCTATTCTTTATTTTTATTTAAGCTACACACATACTGCTTGTGTATCTATTGCTCTTTCAACTCAGTAATTAAAATGAGGTGCGATTCTTATATGCGCAACATTTCCTATACCCTAGTGTTCAGTTTATATTTAATATTTATAATAATAATTGATAAACATATTTCCCTCAAAATTTCTTCATCAACTCTTTATGATATTGTTACAATACAACTTGGCTATCACAAATTTTGTGCACGGTGATTACCCAAATATCTCACAGACATTCACAAACATCAGCGGCGTAGTTCTACGCCAAGGTTTTTGCAGCGCTACGTAAGGAAGGGGAAGCTTTCTTGGAAAAGATTGTTACGAAAGACGAAACGTGGATTCAGTTTGTGAACACCTAGATAATAGAGCATTCGAAGTAATGGATGCATACGAATTCTCTCAAGAAACCCAAGAAGTTCAAACAAACACATAAGGCTTATAGCTACTGTGTTTTTGGACTATAGAGGAATTTTGCGGGTGGGGAGTTCATGCAACCTGGGACCACCATTACTGCAGCGAGATACTGGGAAACCCTTACACGTCTACGGAGAGCAACACAGAACAAGGAGAGGTATGTTGTCATAGGAAATTGCCCTTTCCATGATAATGTACCCCCACATGCAGCCGCACAAACAAAGGAACAAAAGAATTTCGGATGGGAGCTGTTCGACCGCCCGTCCTACAGCCCGGACTTGGCATTAAGTGACTTCCATTTGTCCATCGGAATGAAAGTGTAGTTGGGATAGCAGTGGTCCAGTATTAATAAGGAGCAGAAAACCTGTGTGCAAGATTAGCCGAGAATCTAGGCGGTATGGAGAGGATATATAGAAACTGATTCCCAGTTGTGATAAATGCCTCAATTTCAGTGGCGGTTACATTGTGAAATAGTTCAGATTTATGTGTAACTCTTCTGTATATTAAAACTTTCTTATTGCCCTCATAAATTTTTGTTGGATGCAGAAATAGTGAATCGTATACGCACGTTATGGTAAAGCGTTTTCAAAGTAATGAATTTGAATATCAAACAAAATAAATTTTTTAAACAATTTGCAAATAATGAGTACTAAATCCATTTGACGTTAAAAAGAAATGTGCAAATGAGTTATCTCTTTTTTTATGCAATCATAATGACTGCAAAAAATTATTGATCAACTGATTTACTCAAATTAAATTCAGATCTGTTCTATCTATATGCACAATCTATTAAGAAATTTTCGTCTTTTTTGCTTTTTGCATGACTTATTAATGAATCATGTGAAAATCGTAATAATAGAGAAGTTTAGAAATAAAAAAAAACGCCGACAATCGTTTTGAAACCTAATACACATATGTGTGTATACGAGGTGCTACTTAGAAATTCCCGGAATGTGAAAAAAAGACAATAAATTGTTCTTACAACTTATTCACTAGCATCGTTTTCCAAATACTCTCCTTCCGCATGAACACATCGATCCCAACGACTGCGCATGACTGGAAGCAATGCTGGAAGTCTTCGCGTATTAAGGTGTCCAACGCTGCCTGCGATTCGGCCTGAACCTCCTCAATCATCTCAAAACGGCGCCTCTTGAGTTTCAGTTTCAACTTAAAGTTACAAGAGGCAAGATCTGGGGAGTAAGGAGTGTAGCACTGCCGTCTTCCTTGGGGCTAAAAACTGACGCACAACAAGTGACGTGTGAGTTGGTGCACTGTCATGGTGTAGGACCCACAAATTATTGAGCCACTTGGCAGGCCGCTTGCGTCTGTTTTGTCTTAGTCGCCGAAGAACATCGCAGTAAAATCGTGCATTAACTGTTTCACCTGGTAGGTGAAATTCCATTATCGTCATAAAAGCAAATGAACATCGACTTGACGTTGCTTGGAACTTGCCGTTTTTTCTGCGGTCGTGGTGACGATAGCGACTTCCACTGCGATGACAGCTGCCAATGATTCGTCGCTAGTAATGTTCTGAAGTTCGCATTTCTTTCGTCAGTTTCTATCAGCTCTGTGCATGCATGAACACGGTGGCGTTCAATGTTTGGTGAAGTTTGTGCCAACATTGGCACAAAGTTCGCAGCAACATGCCGCATGTTACAAATGTGATAGATTATTCTCCTTCGGTCTTGCAGGATAATATCACGCACTTACATTTTGTGGCGTGTTTCCCGTCGATGGAGAACCGGAACGCTCATCATCATCAACCGACACACGCCCATTTTTGAAACGGTTGTACAACTCATAAGTTTGCGTCTGACCTAAAGCATCCTCACCAAACGCTTGTTCAAGCATTTTCAGAGTTTCGGCTGCCATTTTACTAAGTATGAAGCAGAATTTAACGCACGTTCTTTCCTCTTTCAAATCAGATATTATTGTGCCACACAATAACTCAACCAATAATAAACGTTAAAATTGTGTCACTACCTAGTAAAGAACCGTTTGACAGACTGACTTACACCATCTAACACTATAGAGCTGTACTACCATGCTTCCGCGTGTCACATCTTAATCCCTACACCGGAATGAAAAATATTGTAGGAGAGTGCCTGTTAACATAATTATGCACTGTTGCAATTTGCCCGCCATAACACAAATATAAATAAAAGGGCAATGCACCTACAGAAACGGGATAACACGGTAACAACCTTATTGCTACTTAGGGAGGTCCACTTAGCTTGTACTTTATTAAGTGATATAAGGATTTTACTCTTTCTTTTTTATTTATTACAACTTTTATGGGACTTTCTTGTTAGTATAAATTATTTCATTTAATAATAATAATATAAACTATCCAGTCTAAATAGTTTCATTTTTATTGTTTTAGTATGTTCATGAACATAGTTCGTATAATTCGATTTTCGAAGCGTCTCTATTTTAAAATTTGATTTACTTCCAAAGATTAATCTGTTTATTTAGTACAGCTATAAACGATGATTTGAACATTTAGTATTTTGATGTTTCAATTTCAGTTTAGGATTTTCGCTATTCATTTTGACACGGATTTATAAGATTCATTTATATTTAAATTATACATTTTAAATATTTTTATAAATTCGTCTATTTATTTATTCGTGTTTTTATGGTAAGGTGCCAGTTTATTTTTCGAATAAAACTGTAGCGAACAGGGGCGGCTCGTGAGATATGGAGGGTGGGCACAAAAAAAAACTTACTTATTTTTTCTACATAAAATCCATTCTCCTAATTTTTGAATTGAACTTGTAACGCCAATTCAAAAGCTCCGCAAAATTTTATACACATAATTCACCGACGCAAAATATGATAATTTTTTTCTAATATTCGTTGTACTTAATTTTATGTCGCAAATAAGCACTGTCTAACGTATGTCCAGAGATGATATTCCTTTGCAAATGCTGGTAAAAAGAATAATTAATACTCCGTCAACCCCAAAAAAAATCGTCGCGTAACGAAAAAACACCATGAGTGGATACAACAGGACTTAACAAATGAAACAGAGTTTTCTTTCATTAATAGTTCAAATTTTGAACAAGAAAGTCCTTCGGAATTATTCGCTCTTTTTTTGACGATAAAATTTTGGATCTGATAATTACATAATCTAATCGTTACAACAAAAAAAAACTTTTTCTCAATAGAAAAGTCCGAACTAAAGAGGTTCATTGGAATTTTATTGCTAAGTGGTTATGTTAGGCTTTCTCGAAGACGCATGTTGCGGGAAAATGAAACCGATATTCGCAGCAGTTTGGTGTCTGCGGCTTTTATCTCGAAACAAGTTTGAATAAATTTTGTCTCATTTTCATGTTGTGGATATTACGACATTAGACGCCACAAGTGAGACCGTTGTTTGATCATCTAAACCAAAAGTTTATAGAATACAGTATTTGTGAGTAAATGTTCTATTGACGAAGCTGTGATGCCCTATTTTGGACGCCATAGCTGCAAGAAATTCATTCATGATATGGTTACAAACTATGGGTTGGTGTAACAAGATTGGACAACTGGTTTCAGTCGTACCAAGGAGCTTCCACCAGCATTAACACAAAATACGCTGAACTGGGATAGGCCCATCTGTTGTTCTTGAATATTCAAAAATTTTGAAACAAAAATGGCCTGACGTTCAAATGCACTTATTTTTTGACAATTTTTTTCTACAATACCTTTACTTGAATTACTTTTTGATAAAACTTTAGAGGAACTGGAACAATTCGCGAAAACCGAATTCCTAACAATAATCTAAAAGATTCGAAAGAAGTAAAAAAAGAAGTTCGAGGAAGCTACGATTATTAAAAAGCGGTTGGTAATGACATAATCGTTGTAAAGTGGCACAACACCAACATAGTAACTCTGTGTGCTAATTCAGCACGGGTATATCGTCTTCACACTGTAAAGAGATTTTCACAAAAAGAAAAATATACAGGTATTTTGTACTCTAGGTAACGCAACCTCATTTGATAAATTTATATAACGCTAGTATGGGTGGTGTGGATAGGGGCGATCAAAACGTCAGTTTGTATAGAGTATCTATAAGAAGCAATTCCTCGTTGTATAGATATAACTGTACATAACTCATGGCAAATGCACAGGAAAACTAGTGGTGTGCTAGATCAGCTACAATTTAGAAGAAGAAATGCTGTTCCCTTATTACAACAAAACAAAAAGCAAAGCTGGGCAACAGGACATTGTTAACGCAACGAAGGAATAGATATTGGCTTTGATCGAGCAGACCATTTTGTAATACCTCAAGAAAACAAACAAAATGTGCTTTTTGTCATTCAACAATCACTAAAAGATGTAGAAAGTGTAACAAATGTTTACATGTAAAATGTTTTACGAGACCATCCAATGATTTGTGAATATGGAGTTTATGTCACTTATTTGCCCAACGTACATGTAGGATGACATTTTTTTTGTATTTTGAAAAATTAATTTTAAGTTTATTGGTCCTATAAATCTTTTTTATATTTAAAATAAAAAGTTTATGCAAAAATTAATAAAAAAATGACACAGCTTGAATGGGCATATATAGGTTAAAAGTACAGAAAATCGACGTCTCTACTATTGTTAATGAAAGGGCGACGTTATATATTATATTAATCGTATAACATTTACTATAAAAAAATTACTTTTTGTATATATGTATTTGTAATGTTATTGAAATTACATGATAGTAAATATAGATTTTATCTCTTATACAAATTTAACGCACTGACGTAATTATTTTAAATTAACAATTGATAAATAACATTGACGCAAACATGTTAAATTACGTATGTAACTTTATTGATTTTTTAATATTTGAATTATTAAATCATTGAGAAATTAAGCATTATAAAGAAGTACATAATAATATAAAGTATTTACACCTGACCAAGACCGTAGCGAAACTTTAAAAATGCATTTAAAAGTTGTTTGACCGTACATATAAATATACCGGGTGGTCCATTTATCGTGGCCCCCCAAAAATTTGGAAGCAGTCAGTTTTATGAAAAAAAGTTTCAAGTAAAAGTTTTACTACAAGACTGTTTTACGAGAAGACTGATGGTTAGGCAGTCGTACACCAAGGAGAACGTATGAAGGTCATACGAAGGTCAAGTTTTTTTTTTAAATAGAACATGGCATTATTTTTTACAAATTCTGAAAAAGGATGTAATTGCGAGTAGAAAAGTACTAAAACTCATGTGGCCTAAAATTAAGATTCAGCGAAATATTCAAGAAAAACAAAATATAAATTGGAAACAATACATGAAAAACATAGTATTTTCAAAGCAATAATGTGGACGTATTACAAAATAATTAATAACAGATTTACATAACAGATAAGTCATATTTGAAATAGCGGTTGTAGGTAATTAGAAAGTAATTACCTACGTATAAGTTTGTTCTTTATAATTGCATATTAATAGGTCGTATGAATTAGTTGCTTGTTGTAATAATGAGTTATTTGTTGCCCCTTAATCCGGGAATACCATCGAAAAAGCCAATTAACTTTCTATTTGTAATCCCTAGCAGCTGCATAAATATGGGTATAAGTTTGTTCTTTATAATTGGATATTAATAGGTCGTATGAATTAGTTGCTTGTTGTAATAATGTGTTATTTGTTTCGCCTTAATCCGAGAATACCATCGCAAAAGCCAATTAACTTTCTATTCGAAATCCCTTGAAGCTGCATAAATACCTCACAAGCTAGGTAACTGACTTAATGTTACTTGTATCGTTGTGATAAAACTACCAGTGTTTGAATATCAAGAATGGATCCAGCAACACGTGCAAAAATTGATATGATTTTCATTTATGGTGAAGTGAGAAGAAATATTCGCGCAGCGTGTCGTTTGTATGCTGTAAGATACCCTGATAGACACCAGCCGAGTCGCACGACCTTTCGTCGTGTTGTACAACAGTTCACTACCACAGGAAGTATTGTGAAGAAAAAAATTCGAAAAAAGAGTGTTACCAATGAAAACGCGCAAATTGCTGTTTTAGCGGCAGTGGCTTATTATCCACACGTCAGTAATAGAGAAATTGCCGGCCAGTCTGGAATCTCACGAACTAGTATTGGTCGAATACTGAAACACAAAAAATTTCACCCATACCACATATCGATGCATCAAGTCCTTCACGGAACTGATTTTGAACATCGTGTACAATTTTGTGAATGGGCTCAGCAAAAAATTCGCGATAACAATGCTTTTTTCTCAATGTGCTATTTTCCGACGAATCCACTTTTACGAATCATGGGCAGATAAATAGGCATGATATGCATTATTGGGCAACGGAAAATCCAAAATGGTTACGACAAGTAGACCGGCAACATCCATGGAATGTCAACGTCTGGTGTGGGATAATTGGTATGAAAATAATTGGACCTTTCTTTATTACTGGCAATTTAGATGGTAATAAGTATAGCGACTTTCTACACAATGTGTTACCGACACTACTTGAAGATGTACCCTTAGAGCGGCGAACCACAATGTGGTACCAACATGATGGGTGTCCAGCTCATTATTCACACGCGGCTCGAGAAATATTAAACAGGGATTACAGCGATCACTGGATAGGACGCGGCGGACCTACATCTTGGCCTGCTCGTTCTCCAGATTTGACCCCTCTCGATTATTTTCTGTGGGGTTCAATGAAAGAGAAAGTGTACCGTACTGCCCCAACAACACCGGAAGATATGCAGCAAAGGATAATAAATGCATGCTCAGAAATTACGGAAGACGTGCTAATAAACGTCCATGATTCGTTTAGTCGGAGAATTCTAAAGTGTATCGAGGTTGAAGGTCAACACTTTGAACATTTACTTTAATGAGTCCGAAGTTTCCGAAACAATTGTCCCGATTAAATTAAATTAGTGTAGCTCGGGGGTGATCGGATATTTTGTGTCTATTTATGTTATTCTTTTAATAAATTTTTATCATTTTTTTTGTGTTTTTCTTGAATATTTCGCTGAATCTTAATTTTAGGCCACATGAGTTTTAGTACTTTTCTACTCGCAATTACATCCTTTTTCAGAATTTGGAAAAAAAAATGCCCTGTTCTATTAAAAAAAAAAAAATTGACCTTCGTATGATCTTCATACGTTCTCCTTGGTGTACGACTGCTTAACCATCAGATAGGACACTTCTTGTAGTAAAACTTTTACTTGAAACTTTTTTTCATAAAACTGCTTTCAAATTTTTGGGGGGCCACGATAAATGGACCACCCGGTATATATCAGGAGTTCAGAAAAATCCGGAACCAAAGTAATCTACTCTATCGCACTCTATATATCATGTCTGGTTTAGAGTACGATAGAATGATACATTAACTTAACACAATTTTATAGCAAAGTAATTTGAAACATACTTGAGTAGATAAAATCTCACCAAATTTTGTATAAAACAAAAACATGTTTAATAATATAAAAATATTATTAAAAATCACAATACAAGTTCATATATGTGTGAAAGTATATTTCTAGTATAGGTTGTGTCTAGAGAATACAATCTTCAATCCCGGGATTACGGGATTTTTGAAGCGTAATCCCGGGATTCTGGGATTAGACTACGTGGTTTCTAATTGGGCTCAAATGAAAAAAAAAACTTAAGTAATTTCTTAAAAATTTTTTATTAGTATTGTTGCACAACACAATATACTAAAATAAGGAACAGAAAAGACAATACAAAAAACTATTTAGAATTTTGAAAATACAATCGCAGAAATATCAAAGCATCCATGTTTGACTTCCAAGCCTGTTCGTAGTTTATTGCCAACATAAGCAGCAGCTGAAAACGCTCGTTCAGGTTCTACACTGGTTGGAGGAATAGACAATAGATATTTATATGCTAATTCTAAATGATATCCACGAACTCCCCCATTTTCGAACAGGCTCATTTCGCGTCTAATACTATTTACCAACCCCGATTCATTTTGTACTTGAGGATCTGGGAATTCCATGCTCTTATTAATTTCCAGCTGTAACTTTTCCTTTAGTGTCAATTGGGGTTGGGAGGTTTGTTGCCTTGGCTCATCATCTGTTTGTGATCGTGACCTTTCTTCCTCTTCCGTGTCATCTCGACTATTTAGTCTTTTAACAATACTCTTTATTTGCGTCCTCACTAAAGCCTGTGTAGGAACTAGAAATAAGTCAAGCCATTCCAAATCCTATAATAATTCATCGTCTTTTCGTAGATTTTGTAAATAATTCAACACACCAGTTAAATCTTCATTTCGCCGTTGCTTTATACGTTCCACTAAGGATGTTTTCATTTTATTGGCGAGTCTGAGTTTTTGCTAGACAATTGTTTTATACGAAATTTCAAAGCAGCATCAGCTGTGCATAAATTAACATATCGTCGACAGATTGCTTCTACTGTTAATTAAATTGGGGTCAGCACATCAACAATTTTATTTACCAAGTCAAAATCAGCATCTTCTAAACGGATTGGGTGATTGAGATCTATAAGAGCTTTTTTAATGCAGGTTTTTAAAAGAGAAAATCGTTCCAGCATCGTTAAAAGACTATTCCACCTGGTTTTACAGTCCAAAAGAAGTGACAGCTCTTTTTCATATTCAATCTTCACATATTTTTGAAGTACTGTTTCATTTTTCAATGGTGATCTTTTGAAATACACTACAACTATGCGGAATTTCTTTATCAGCTCATTAATGTTTTCATCTTTCGTTAACTCTGGTATGTGTTCTCGCGCAAATTCATTTTGTGACATTAAGATTAAACCTGATTCTGGACACTCTAAGTCTTCTAAATTGTCATCACCATCATCGCTATCGTTCATATAATCAGCAGTCACAGCTGGTTCATTTATAGTATTATCTGAGTCTGAGGTAGGGCTGTCTTGCCTGTCTTGAAAATAATTCTTTATTTTATAAAGCACATCACAGACGGCCAAATTGATACCATGTGCGAGACACAGTTGTTGTTCAGTGCAAACAAGCTGTCCCACCTATATCATAACGTTCGGCCATTGGTTACAGCAGCCACGATATCAGTTTCCAGGGAAATATCAAATTTACGTAGACGCTCTTTCAATATACGAAGACAATTTTCAGCCGTCATACTTCCATGAATAAGAACGAGTCCTAAGCTCCAAATTTTTTTATATGAATGAACGTTGACAGCCATGTATCGTTTATTGGACGTTGATGTCCACTCGTCGAAAGATAGACTAAATCTTTCACCTGCACTTTTCAAATGTTTTAATTCTGCAGTTTCTTGCTTTCTGACTTTTTTCACTGTAATTCATAACACGCTTTCGAATTGTGACGGCCGCCTTTGGTAAATCCGTGTATTTCGCTAAGAGCAATTTTCTCAAATCGTCTGAAGTTATGAATACACTGAATGGAAATCCATCTAATGCAATTATTCTTGCCAAAACATCATCCAGGCTATCGTCGGCACTTTTAGTAAAATAATCTTCTAACTTTCGTTTAGCTGGCGGCGGTGCCGTGTTCAGATTTTCAGAATCTTGACTTGTTGAAGCTGTTAAACGATTGACATCAGCTAAAATCTTAATGTTATGTTTTGATGACAAATGTGTATGTAATCCCTTAGCCGATCCACCCAAAGTCTTGAGAATGGCAGGGCATCGCTTACATTTAGCACTATTCCCGTCTTTCGCAAATAAAAAGTAACTCCACGCTGACGACGTATCACTGTTTTTTTATGTTGAACAAAGTCTCCCGCCATTTAAAATAACTTTTTCAGATAATTGACTTTTATATTTAAATGACGTAACCTGCGCAACCTTGTCGCTGGTAGAATAATAAATGAAAAAAGTAAATCCTAATAAGCGTATTTGTACTTTCGTACAGGGAATCCCCGACGGGGAATCCCTCGCAACAATATTATGATATAACATATGAGGTGATCGGGTGATTCCCTTGTTGGCCCGTTGGGGAATTACTTTAACAGTATTGTATGAAGTATGCCGGGCGGGGAAGTCCCTCCTAAGTTACATATTATTTGGGCTGTACCTGTGTAGTTCTTTTATCGTACGGCGTACCTAAGGTTGATTTTTTGTCTTTATGTAATAAGTGCCCTTAATATAATCTAGGTAAGGTCATTGTCAAGGCGCAACGGATTAAGGAATGCAAACTGGAAATCCCGAGATTAGCCAAGTACAGTCCCGGGATTTACGGGATCAAAACCCGGCCGGGAACCCGAGATCCCGGGATTGTATTCTCTAGTTGTGTCCGATATATGGCGGACGCACAAGATAGTTTCCGCAAGTTGCGGTTGTGTCCATCAGATGGAAACCCCTGAGTAAGTCTTACAGTTGTTATGAACACAGCGATGGTTGTTTTAGCATTCATGACGTTGACATTAATCAATGAGGGGAGCTGAATTTTCTTCTAGTCCGTTTTTTTTTAATAACTTGCGCTAATATGGTAAGGGTGTTATTTATAGCGAAAGTATCTCTCTAGCAGCATGTACTATGATTCTATAATAAGATAAAATACGTGCTTGCATGTCTGGAAAGATGCTTTCGCACAAATATGAACTTGTATTGTGTTCTTTACAGCCTATTTTTTAATAATATTATATTATTTAAAAGAATTTTGTTTTGTACAATTTTATAGGTAATCGTACACGCAAGTGTCAGTTTATGTGAAACAATATTTCCGTTTGCACCTAATTGTAACATCGCTTGAAATTTAATTAGTATGTCTTAAACAGAAATGAGCCAAGTAATGATATTAGACGAAAGAATAATAATTTGCAAATTTAAAAGTAAGCATTGTCATATTTTAGAGCTTGCTAAACAATAACATCTCTTCATGAGATTACACAATCCTATTCCTTTTCATCCTTTGGCATAAAAAGAAAATGCAGAATTGACGGAAATAGTTTTAAAAGTTTTATTCATCTTATAATAATAGTTTCTAATTATCGTATTAGTTTAATATTAATGTTGAACAAATTATTGTAAAAATGACTTAAAATATTTTTGAAACAAATTAATTATCCTATAGTTCTTTAAATAAATATAATAAAGCTATTGTTCAATAAATTAAGAGAAATAATAACTCTTTAATTGTTTCGACCTTTGCTTTGGTACATGTACCAAAACATATATTGGACAGATAGGTAGAACGTTTAAAAAACGAATCCAAGACCACTATCATTCTTATATCAATAAGAAAACTGACTCAACCTACTCTAATAATTTAATAGAGAATGAGCACGAATTTAATTTACAATTCGATGTCATACATGTAGAAAATAAAGGTAGAAAACTAAATTGTTTAGAGTCTTTAGAAATTAATAAACTTAAAAACTCAGAAATGTTACTAAACGATAAATTACACTTGAATTCATCCCCACTGTTAAATCTGTTCACCCATTGAAATATTGTTTCTTAGTTGCTTATACATACTATATTTTTATACTTAAACCTCACACAAGTAGGACATGGTATAGTTTTAAAAAAGCAAAATATAAATGTAATAGTTCCTAGAATTTCAACTTGGGTCAACTACCTGATTAACGCTGTACCTTGTATGTATCTTTAGTCTTAAGTTGAATTTGAAGAAGCTACTGTGTTAGCGAAACAGCTGTCATTATTTTATTAATAAAGTGTAAATCTAAAACATCTTATGTGTGTTTTATTTATTAGCAATAATAACCATAGTAAATTATAAAATATGTTGAAATTATCTACCACCTTTCTCCAAGCATTTTACCGAGTGTAAAATGCTTGGAGGTTGTGCTTCTCCTAATGTTACCAAAAATATTTTGCAGTATGGGACTATTTCTAATTTAATTTATTTTCTCTATACTGCAGCCTTCCAAAATATGTACATAATTTTGCACTAATAGAACTCACACGGTGTAAGATCACAAGATCTTGGAGGAAATTAATATTCACTGTTCAAACTAATTAATCGATTTCCAAACACTTCTCGTATTTATTGTTTCACACGCTGTGTGAACCATCTTGTTAAAAATAACCCAAAACTAGTTCATCGTTACGAAGCTGACTACGGAAAGCCATAAATATTTCTTGTCGATATCTTTCTATCAGAATAATTGAAACATACATGAGTGGGTAATAATATTTTATATTATTAAAAATACCTTGATATCTTTCTACATTTATTGTACTACTAAGAAAATTGGATCGATAATCTTTCTACTTATAGCGCAACCGCAGTTTTCTGAGGATATAGAGGAATTTCAACATAAAAATGATTGGGCTTTATATCACTCCACATATCTTTTGGTTAACGTATGAACAACATGAAACCAAGCTTCTTCGGAAGAGAAAACTTTGTCTAGGAGTTAATCACTAAAATTATGCTAAAACCATTCATAAAATACTACTTGTCACATATTATCAATATGGGTTTCTTGCAAATTTACACAATATGGAAATAACTGTAAATCCTTTTTTTTTTAATTGTATAAGAACCAACTGACAGCCTAGTTTGTCGAGCGAAGGAGTTCGTATTGGAGATTATGGGGCATCAGTCTGTCTAACATGCCCACTACCCCCTTGTTGTTCCACGCTACCGCTTTCTCGAAAAACTGTAAGAATTCTATTGATCAAAATTTTGAACAATCCTTCCTCTGTCTATTGATTTTTCGGTCATTTTAAAAATACGATTCAATCATAAATACTTTGTGTACGTTATTAAATACCATTTTAAATTTCAGAAGTAAGCAATACTATTTTTCTATTTTGCGTTCGTAGTGAACTTATTATGAAACCCAAAACAGTATCGAAATGAGTTTTGTTCCGATACGCTTTTTTCATTTCATTCTTCAAAGTTGGCGTTGTTCGAACACAGAAATAAATATATCATTGCTGTCATATGATTTTAGGAATTTAAGTACAGTCGTGGTCAGATAAATGTAGTACAAGCTTTTCTTAATAAATTTTTATGGTGTAAGTTAGCATTTTGACAATTATATGTCAAATCATTTTAAATTTTATTAAACGTCAAACATACTTTTACGATGGCACGAATGCTAACCGCAACTGATAAAGTTCGTATATTAATTAAATTACAAGAAGGGTACAGTATTAGGGAAATTGCGCAGCAAATGCAGTTAAATAAAACCACCGTGATGAAGGTTAAGAAAAGATGGGAGACTGATGAGAGCATAGACAGAAAGCCGGGTACTGGGCTTAAAAGAATTTCGAGTGAGCAGCAGAACCATAATCTAGTTCAACATCTCCGAGAACATCCTTTCGATTCAGTGAAAGTAGCAGTTGCGGAGACCATTTTTCCTGGTTCACGTAGAACTGCAAGCAGGAGAATAAGCGATAGCGACATAAGGTCGCGTGTTGCAGCCAAAAAAATTCAGATTAGTGAAGAAAGGGACCAAGCCAGGCTTTTGTTCGCATTAAATCATATAAACAATGGACCTGAGTTTTGGGAAAATGTAGTTTTCACTGATGAGAAAACATTTCAATCCACAAGTAATGGTTCTGTTCGTGTCTACAGACCTGGCGGTACAAGATACGAGGAGCAATATATAGATAATTCAGATCGGCAAGGAAGATTCTCTACAAATATTTGGGGATGGATAAGTTACCACAATGTTGGAATGTGTCATAGAATAAATGGGAGATTTAATTCCCAGAATTATATTCATATTTTGGAAAATCTTATGTTACCATCAGTCCAACATGTGTATCCTGAAAACATTTTTATATATCAGCATGACAATTACCCAGTTCATAGTGCAAACATAGTGTCGCGATGGATGGAAGAGCATAACATTGAGATTTTGTAATGGAGTGCCAAGAGTGCGGACATTAACCCAATAGAAAACGTATGGGCCGAGATGACCAAAAGTATGTCACGTATAAGATTTCAAAATCAGGACCAATTGTGGGAAGCAATTCAAAATGCTTGGCAATCTCTCATTCACAAACCAAATTATTTTAGAAGTTTGGTGGCTTCCATGCCTAGAAGGTTAAGGGTAGTAATTGATGCTGATGGCGGTCCAACAAAA
Source organism: Melolontha melolontha (assembly GCA_935421215.2). Classification (NCBI taxonomy): domain Eukaryota; kingdom Metazoa; phylum Arthropoda; class Insecta; order Coleoptera; family Scarabaeidae; genus Melolontha; species Melolontha melolontha. Next base: position 127,764,376 of record OW285236.1, read on the forward strand.
TATTAGCTTTTTGTTAAAAAATGTTTATTATTGAAGTTATTTTTCGTATTCCTTAATTCAATTTTAATTTTAAATTTAACTTATTATTATACTTTTAACTTATATTTCTTAACTCAAACAATAATAAAGTAAATATATTCCTGTATGATCTGACAATTGATTTTATTATGACAAGTAGCTTAAGCTGAAGCTCGTCTTACAATAATAATATATCAAATTTATGACATATATGAAATTTAAGGTTGTACTACATTTATCTGGCCATGACTGTACATTTGACAGAAATTATAAACGTAGAAAAGGAAAATAATACACAAACAACGTATATTGTATAAAATTGACAACAAGATATATTAGTTTCTATGTTACTCAGGTATATATTTTTAAATAAAATATATAAAGTAATGTTAACGAAAATTAATAAATAGTATTTCGCGGATAGCTACATCTAAATTTGAAAATGTCAAGTATCAAAGTGCATACTTTGAATATAAATAAAACTCTAAACTTTCAAATTAAATAATTTCAATTTATTAATGTAAAAAATGCCTAATAAAAAAATAGTATAAAAAACTCGTTTCATAAGGCCTTTTGTCGCACTCGTTCTTTAGAAAACTCGTTTTCTAAACTTACCTCGTGTGACAAAATGGTGCCCTATAAACTTTTGTTTTAATATACTATTTTGATATCGGATTCGGATAATTATTGACACATAACATTGGACAATTAAAATTTAATCAAACCGCTTTTGTTATACATTTTTTTTCAAAACCTACCGACTCCGAATCTTTCTGAACATCTGTTATATACATATACTTAATCTCTTATTGATTTAAAAAAGATATTTGAAACAATCAGAATCTTTTTACCTTCAATACTTTTCCTTTGTAAGTGGATAAGTCGCCTAGTTTCTTTAACTTTATTTCATAACTTTGACCTTGATTTAAGTAAGTCAAGGTATCTTCATTAACTTTGGTCGCAATGCTTGTCGCTGCAGCTAATACATATTGGAAACGACAGTCTTCGATAGAGGATGCACTCGATACAACACCAAATCCATCCTGAGATAATGAAGAAGGAGATGATAGCAAATTACCTAAAATAAATAGATTTAGTGTACTTTTGATATATTCTTATAGTTTTTGGATGTCATTATTAAAATTGCTATTAGACACTATTAGTCAAATAGATATCATTAAGTTTACGCAAACACACCAAACAAGACATTATTGTTTCGATAATAAAGATTTTTAATTATATTGGGATGGGTTTTAACAAAGCGTTATTGTGAATGCTCGTATATCTCAAACTTGGAGAAAATATCTTGATAACGAAATTGTTTGTAATTACTTGTAATAATTTCATGTTTCCTCCCTTACTCAAGTGTAAGCTGATGTTAGTCATACTGAATATATTAATAAAAATAGAATACACTCTGAAGTAGTGAAAAACATAAATATCAATTCAAAAATCAATTTAAATCGTAAGTCTAATTATAAGATATGTTATAACTTAATAATTCTAATAACACATACGTACGAGGTGCTACCCAGAAATTTCCGGAATTTGAATGTGGAGCGCGAAGGGATGGCAGTACAGCTCTATAACGCTAGATGGTGTGAGCTTAGTCTATGCTAAGTCAGTCAGTCAAAGTGAACTTTGCTACAAACAGTTTTTATGTTTATATTTGTTGAGTTGTGTTGAGTAATTCTGTGACACTACAATATCTCATGTGAAAAAGCAAAGAACGTGCATCAAATTATGCTTCATCCTTGATGAAGCTGCAACGGAAACTCCGAAAATGCTTAAACAAGCGTTTGATGGGGATGCTTTAAGCAAGGCGCAACCTTATGTGTGGTACAACCATTTTAAAAATGGACGTGTGTCAGTTGATGATGATTAGTGTTCCGGTCGTCCCATGACGGAAAATCCCACAAAATGTATCAAAAGTGCGTGATGCTATCCTGCAAAACTGAAGGAGAACAATCTAATATTGTCGGTTTCTCGTATGACGTTTGTAAGCGTATTTTGTACGGCGAACTCATGCGGCGAACATGCGGCATATTTCTGCGAAGTTTATGCCAAGATTACTCAGCATTGAACAAAAACCGCACCGTGTTCGTGTGTGCAGAGATCTGAAAGAAACTGCCGAAAAAGGATGCGAACTTCGGTACCAGAATCATTACTGGCGACTGGCAATGAAATTCTCCCACCAGGTGAAACAGGTAATGGACGATTTTATTGCAGTGTTTTTCGGCGACTAAAATAAAATATTCAACGCAAGCGTCCTGCCAAGTGGCACAACAATTCATTCCACACCACGACAATGCACCAACCCACCCAGCCTCAACGAAGACGGCAGTACTATCACTTGTAACTTCTTCTTGTTTCGGAAATTGAAACTGAAAAGCTCAAGGGGTGCCGTTTTGAGACAATCGAGGAGAACCAGACCGAATCGCAGGCAGTGTTTAACACGCGAAGACTTCAGCACTGCTTCTAGTTATCGACAAGTGACTGGGATTCTAATAAGTTGCAAGAACAATTTATTGTTTTTTTTTTCACATTCCGGGAGTTTCTGGGATAGCATCTCGTATGTATAAAGATTTAGGAAACGTTCCAGAAATACAGAGAAAGTGTTTCTCAAATATTTCAAAATTTGTTTTTAAATCCGCCGTTCCTTATTTTAGTTGTAAATAACTGAAGAGTGTATTAAAATTATTATTTTGTAATAATGAGAAAAATAAAACTATTCCTCGCACTAAATATGAAAATAACGATTGTTGAAAGGCACAAATAAAAACACTGAATTGTATATTTTATTTATACTAGATAATATTAAGATAAAATTTAACAACAATCATAAAATACTAATAATATTTAGTATTATTTGATAAAATATTTAAATGAAAATAAGAATTATACTGTAATAATGTGCAACGAATATTAAAAACTATTGAATACTGGTAAATTTATTAACGTTTAAATACACTGATTTGTGGCAGGCATTTTATGTAATACTTTGCTTAGAATGTGTATGACTTATTATTTCTTAAAGAAACTAAGCTGTAAGCATATTTTTTCTAATACACCAACATATAAACATTTGTATTTTAATTACGTACATATGTATATTCTAACTGACACAGAATCCACAATTTATTTATAAAGATAGAGCCTAATTTATTGTGGAAATTGTATTAAAATATACCTAATCTCTTTCTTTAAACAGGTGATTTAATATAAAATATTTATATCATTGAGATCGCTAATGGGATCATTCCATAAGTTAGTTTGAATGTAAATCATATATAAAACTTGATGCAGTAAAAAATCTGATGAATATCAATAGCTTTTCTATTTTTTTTTGGGCCAATCCTTTGGCTTAATTAGATTAAAATATTAGCCCGATACAAATATGTATGAGCTACACTAAATTCGACAAAAATATGATTTTGCGCTCTATATGTGTATATAAAATGCAACGTTCGTATGTGTATCCGTTATAAACTAAAAAAACTACTAGTCCGATTTACGAGCAGTTTTTTGCAAAATGATTTGCGTTGTCCGTGGCAGGTTTAAAGCTATTGACATCCTCGATCGGATCAGTTAAAAGAAAGTTAGGATCCTAGTAAGATAATATCAATAGTAACAGTATGATTATTTAAATGTAGATGGCGCCACGAAACAGTATTTAAGTATTGTGACAATGGCATTAGGGAATGCCATCACCTAATGGACTACCTAATGAGATATTTCGTACTGAATTACAACGTGAAAATAACTTAGACATCAATGAATTCAATATATTTGTATGTACAATCAAATATTTAAAAGTTACTCCCAGCACAAAATCACGTTTATGATGCGATAAGGCTAGTAATAAATGATAAGAGTGGTGTAATGTGGAATGTATTTCTTGGATGTGCCAGGAGGCACAGGAAAAACATTCCTTATTATGGTACTAGCAATCATACGTGCACAAAATAATATCGCATTAACAATCGCATCATCTGGAATTGCGGCGAGCCTTTGGGATGGTTGTCAAATTCAACATTTAGCACTTAAACTACCATTGAATAAGCAATATTTACATGGAAACGATCAGCCATTCGGTGGTGCGCTAATATTATTAGCAGATGATTTTCGGCAGACCTGTTATTCCACGTTCAACACTAATTGATTAACTAAATGCGTGTTTAAAGGCATTACATTTGTGGAGAATGTTAATAAATTTTCATTGATGACAAACATACATTGTTAAATTACAAAACGATCCTTCTCCAGATAATTTTGCGATACAATTATTGGATATTAGAAATGGGGAAAACACAATTGAAGAAACAACAGGCTGCATTAAATTTCCAAACGATTTTTACAGTATCACTCACTCACGAGAAACGAGAATTGGCTCAATGCGTATTTCCAGATATCAAACAAAATTATACAAGCCATAAATGGTTAAGTGAACATGCAATATTAGCTGCAAAAATGTGGATGTAAATTTCCTTAATATCAATATTCAACATATGTTACCAGCAGAAACAGCTACTTATAAATCAATACTGTTATAGATCAAGATGAAACAATAAATTATCCAACTGAATTGTTAGATTCTTGATTTATCTGGATTGACACCTCACATCATTAATCTGAAAGTTTGTGTTTCTATCATTCTTCTTAAAAACATTTTTTGCAATGGCACCAGATTGGCAGTCAAAAGATTATTAAATAATCTCATCGAAGCAACAATTTTAATTGGCAAATTTAAAGGAGAAGATGTGCTAATACCACTATACCAATGATACCAACAGATACGCCTTTCCAATTCAAACGATTGTAATTTCCAATTAAACTGGCTTTTGCAATAACGATAAACAGATCACAAGGTCAATCATTGCAAGTATGTGGATTGAATTTGGAGAATCCATGTTTTTCTCATGGACAATTACACGTTGCATGGCTCCCGTGTTCCTACAGCCATGCAACGTGTAATTGCCAAAAGCCAAGGAATTTGTTTGTATATATGCCAAGCATTAACCAAAACGTGCTTGTTAACTGTTTATTAACTTATTTATGGAGAGTTTCTGGAAAGAAGAAATAGAAGGACAATACTTACAATATATCAACATAAGAGACACGAGACACTATTTTTCCACCACATCAATGGACAACACACGTCCATCAAATGCACAATCAAAAAAAGAGGAGATCTATTAGTAGATCAGCGCATAAAAGCAGAACAACAACATTCTCTCCATAGCAAAATATGCTCGGTCAAGACACAATTTATTGGCACACTTACGAACAAAGCAATTACTAGTCATACTGAAAGGAATTATTAAAAATATGTCGGAGTAGTTCTGTAAAAAAAACGGACACAGAAAGAGAGAGGTTTGAAAATCCAAAAAATATCAAGAACACGAATCTAACTGAAGATAACCGAATCAGGTAGAGAATTTATTCTGCCTGTTTAAAGCTGAAAGAAGAATAACTAAGAAGAATAAATACGCTAATAGTCTTTACCACAACAACATTAATTCAGCCATATTTCTTGGGAACCAAGAACAAGCAAACTAGAATGAAAAGTGAAGGAATCTATAAGTTAATCTGCGAATGTAAGAAGATCTAGAGCGTCTAAACAAAAAGAATCATAGACTCAACTATGTACTAGCATAATCTTTCGGAAAAATTAGCACATAACCTAATTTTTCCATCTTTTATGGCAACAAAATTTGTTTAATTTCTGACATTTGATTTGAAAGTTACGGCTGTGTGAATAAAGCGTCTAAATCGAAAATTCATAAAAAATGCATAAACTCGTAATGCAATCTAATACAATTTATTTTTAAAGAATTAAATACAATTGACGTTTTGGCTGGTATGTAACAAAGTTCCAGTGACAATGCTCCCTTAAAAGTCATAATTTGTCGTTGGGTTAAGCAATTTAAACGCGGTGTTACGAGCATCGAAGATAAGCGACCGGGATCACCAAAAACAAAGTTCCGCTCTGCTAGAAATTGAAAATTAAGATTTCTAAAAAACAACATGGAATGCCCCATAAAAGTTCTCTTTCACCATCATACTTGCACCTTCTCAGAACAATTAAGTTCTTTGCGAAAAATTGGATCAATTGAGATTTCAAGATGTCATTCGCCAGACTTCTTCACTTATTACCCAAACTTAAACATTTCCTTGCTGGAATGAAGCTTCGGTTGAATGAAGACTTTATTGTAGCACCAGAGCAGTATTTTGAGAAAGATCATTACAAAAATGGCATATGGCACTTCAACATTGTTAGTTCAAATGCGTTGAAGTTGAAGGGGAATATGTTGAAAAATAATAACCTTTGCCAATGTTTCATTAACTTTTGCAAGGGAAATACTCAGAGCTGCTACTACAGTTGATGTTGCTGAATTGAGACTTCTTAATGCTGTTACTAATTTGTTTCATTTCCAGTCTCACTTCATGTTAAATCATCCTGGTTCAAAAAATTGATTATTGATAATAATATACATTGAAACACAAGTTACGGTTATGAACGGGTATTTTATTAGATTAAATTTTACGTGAAATTATTTCTTATTATTAAAACAAATAATAAGATTTACTAATATTATGGAGAACAACTACTTAAGCTTAAGCACTACTTTGGTCTGAAATATCAAATTATTTAAGCTGTGTGTTTCGGATATTTGAATCGCTTGTTTTTTAAATCTGAAGCAAACTGCAAGTGATGGAAGCATGAAAAATAATGTCTCGTTGGCGGTTGACAGATAAACGAAAATAAACACAAGCAGTTTAAAATATACACTGTTCATTAACCAGTACACTTAATTTTATAAACACGCGACTATAGTCAAACTCAGTATTTATTACTTTGATGTATTATGTAAATTAACTGATACTGAGAAACAAATGCTAATTTTGATAAAAATCTATAAGTAACAAATGATATAGTTAAGAAGCTATGCATATTTTATATTTTTTTCTGATTATATATGTATGCACGGATATTACAGGTAACAGGTTCTACTTTTATATAAATGTGCGCTAATGAGTATATTTGTATATATACTTTGGATGTTTTTTTCTTTGGAAGATAATATACTTATTAATATAATAGTACATAATATTTGTTACTGAGAATATTAGAATATTCAATAACAAGTCTGCAGCAATGATATTAAATTCTTTTGGATGCTTTTCGATATTAAAACTATGTATTTATCATTGATACACAAATTGCATAAAATAATAGTTATTTATTGTACAAGTGTTTTAGATAGCATTTTATCTACACAAGAATGTGTAAACGCGAGAACGCTAGTTCGAGCGTTTAATTTTCTTAAGTGGATAAAATGCATCTAAAACAAGAATGTAATACGTTTTATCCAGAATCACCATGGAATTATTCGAAATTTAATTAAAAAATACTCGTATTTATAAAATGAAATGTGTCAGGCTGTGTCATAATTACTGGTTGCGTGTTACGTTATTTATTGTTTACATAAAAATTGTGAAATTTTGAAACATGCAAAAAAGTGATTGTGTTCCTTCTGTAATTCTTGAGGAAGCTCAAGAAGCAACTCTCCAATTATTGCCTGTGAAATCCAGAGAATATTATGAAAAAGCGTTTGGCGAATCAAACGAATAATGGAGAGAGAAACGGCAGGTAATGATAATAAATGAAGAAGTCATGATATCGTATGTCTTAAATTTGAATAAAAAAATATGCAATTTCATCCATGTTGTCGAAGTTTTCAATGTTGAAGGCTGTTATAAAAGTCTATGAAAACATAAATATAACGGAAACGAAGTGAAATATAAAAAAGCGAAGAACGAAATGGCTATTAATATAAATGTTAATTTAAATAAGTAAATTAAATTTGATTTATTTAGTATATATTTTACATTATTTCACTAGTGATCACTTTATCCACTCAGTTTATATGCTTCATAAGTGTGGATAAAACTCTTATTATAATGGGATTGTGGATAAAATATTTTAATACTCCTAGTATCAGCATGTAAAAAAACATCGTAGCGTTGTACATTATTTTCAGCGCTGTTGCACATGTTTGAAATTATACAGATTGTAAGTGTGAGTACGTACTGTGTACATTTTACCATACTTTACTATTATTCAAAAAACTTACTGTCAATAGCATTTTGTAAATTTGAATATCCTGTTTGGCCCAGCAGTTGGTGGAGAGTTGTATTTATAACATTTGCATTACTGTCGCTGATGGTATTATTTTGGGAAATAACAGTAGTTTGGGTTGTTACAGGTATACTGTTGTTTTGCCTTGCCATTTGTAAGGCGGTTACATCTTGAGATATTGGTGGAGAGGGCGCTTCCTGTTTGAATACAGTCAATCCAGATATTGACAGAATTGCATCGCTGGAAATAAGGACGTATATATATATATATATATATATATATATATATATATATATATATAGTAGATAAGCTATAGCGGTTCTAGCCCAAAATCCCATGTATTTTCTTATAGAGGTTTATTTTACATTTTTGGGAGCGAGTTGTGGGGGAAAATAAGTGTGGGGGAGAGCTTGTAATTTATGTGGGAATGAGTTTTCAAATATATAGGGGTGAGCTAGGTGATCAGCAAGGGGTCTCGGGGAGGCCAGTCAGTTGAGGCTGCAAGGGGTTGCCGGGGCTCTGCTGGGTGTCGAAAATAATGTCCAAATGGCTCTAACTGTCGAGAGTTGCGAGATACCGCCTCGGGTAACTCATGATCGGTTATAGTTCATACGCAGCCACCGCGTGACCCCATGCGTCTTTGAGCTATAACCGATCAAGTGTCATCCCTAAGGGACAGTATCTCGCAACCCTTGACAGTTAGAGCCGTTTTGACGCTATTTTTCCCTCAAATGGCTCTAACTCCGGCAACCCCCTTGCAGCCTCATTTGCCCCCCCCCGGAGAGCCCTTGCTGCAAAGCCGGGAGGCTTTGCTTCTCATCGACATAAAATTACAAGCTCATCCCAACTTATGTTTCCCCACCACAACTCACCCCCAAAAATGCAAAATGACCCTCCATAAGAAAATACTTGGGGTTTTGGGGTTAGAACAGGCATGGTTTATCTATTATATATGTATTATTTATTACAATTGTTTATAATTAATTTTTATTTATACTTTTTTCTTGTTTGGAACTTTTCAGAATATATTTAAATTGGTTTAAAACGTATATTTCGAAACGTTTTAACATATTTTTAAAATTTTGATTTTTCTATATGTATTAGAGAATGAAATAAGTCCATCACAATTGGCACTAAGTACTTTATATTTTTATTATACAAAAATTACGGGGTTGGCCATTTTATGCGGCTGCTTTAAAAATGGCGCTATTCACTTGTGTAAATAGTAATCAGTATAATTTTTATCTTGTATAGTAGCAGTTGCCCAATAAGTATGTGAAAATTTGCATCAGTTTTAAAGATGGCGTGGCATTCAACGGAAGTGCGTATGGAATTAATTAAATTATTTTATAAACATGGAGAATCGTTTGCAGCTACGGCAAGACTCTTGCGTACTCTATTTGGGAGAAATAAACGCTCCAACGGAAAACACCATAAAAAGGTAAAAAAAGGCAAATTTTGGATACTAACAAAGTAGTCAATCGTTATCGTATTATTTTTACTAATGGACAAAAGGATTGAAGCGAAATTTGAAGCAACGGCATCTACGGCAGATGAAAGATCAACTGTTGGAGAACGTCAAAGGACCATCCGAAGAATCTGAAACCATAGAACGAAGGTGCAGGTTAAGTGCTCCTGTACACTTAACCTTCAGCATCGACCTTAAAAGCATCCCAAGAACTTGCAATACCTCGTACTACACTATGGCATATCCTAAAGCAAGAACTAAAAGCGAAACCATATAAAATTCAGATTAACCAGCCGTTGAGATCGCTTGATATGGAGCGCCGATACAAGTTAGTTTGCAAATGTTATAATCAAACGCAAACGCATTAAAAATAGGCTTGTCAATTGGGCGAATGTGGTGGTTGGATGAGGCACAATTTGGCCTATCCGGTTACTTGAACAAACAAAATCGGAGACATTGGTGAACAGAAAATCCACATCTACCAATTGTTTGTCCACTTCATCCCCAAATGACTGTATGGTGTGCTATCTCGTCGGCAGGAATTATCGGTCTTGTGGCTTTCAATGAAACCGTTTCTTCGCAAAAATATTGTGAAACGCTTGAAGAGTCGTTTTTTTCCTGTGCCTCATGGATTAGATATGGTGGAGAATGCAATATTGAGCTCGTCGGCATCGCACGGCACCAGTTTACCAAATTTTAGAACATTTCGCCAACAGAATCATCGCTCTTGACGCTCCAGATTTTACAAGCGGAGGGATACCATGGCTACCATTTAGTTCTGACTTAAATCCTTGCGACTTTTACTTGTGGGGATCATTAAAAGATACGGTTTATCGCACAAACCCTGAATGACCTTGAAATGGTGATACGATAGCGAATAGCAGCAATTCCACAGACCACGCTTCAGGCAGTTTATGGGGAGTTTTAAAAAAGGCTGCGACACGTATTTTTTGTAGAGGCTCTCACTTCGAAAACCTGATTTATTAAACCGCACATGTTGTTTAATTGCACAAATAAATCCTTTTTGTAATTTAATGTTATGTATTTTTAACATGAATACCCACCCAAACCAGCGCCTTAAGTGACCAACCCTATATATGTTTAATAATGTACAATAAATCAATGCGTTTTCATAGAAACACCTGAATATATTTTGTAATCTTTGGTAGCAACAGTTTGATCGTAAATGACTTTCTAGTTTCTTTTTTATTTCCATAATGTAGAATCAAGAATTTATAAAGAAATTTTAATTTGATATTTTGTAAGAATAAAATATAATCAATTTTATACTCTTCAGGCAATAAAAATTTATACAATTGTCTCAGTCGTAATGTTAATACATTCTCACTACATATATTGGTCCTTAAAAATATTAATCAACAATAAATGACATGTAAAATGATTAACAGTTATATACTATGTAGTACTAGATTATAAAAAAATAGTATACCTCATATTATAGGAATTGTTGGATAGTTCAGATCCCAGTCCATTAAGGGAACCTTCAATGTCGGCGTTGAGATCTGTTATATCTTCTACCTGCCACTGAGGCATTCTTGAATTACCTGAAACGTAAAAATTTGAGCATGACTTTAAAGTGACTTCAAAATATATTAGTAGCTCATACACAAAACATTCAAAGTCTATGCATATATGAATATTAACACATATTTAAATCTTGGATAAAAATCCCGATAATCGCGTGAGAGAGATTTAATAGTTTTATCATTAAATACTGATAAAACTGTAGTAACTGATAATTTTAAATAAAATAGATCCTGGAACATTTGTTGACGAACATTAGCAAGACGCGTACAGTAATTAGTTTCTACGCTCTAAATACTTGCCATAATTTTCCATTTTATGTTCAAAAAGGATAATGTGAACACGTCTACATTTGAAAAATTATTTTCAAATCAGTTAAGATGTAAACAAGTAAATAAATTTGTTGTTTTGAACTAAATGAACCTATACTGAACCTAGTTTTTAATAAGTAAAAACTACAAAAAGTGCTTATGTATATATTAGATTAACAATTGTTTTTTCAATATCAAACTTATAGTACGAGAATATATTGATACATAGATAGCTCAAAAAAAGGTATATTACCCCTTACCACAATTACTAATCGTATCCTAAACATGTATTTCGACAACTAAGTTGTCATCATCAGTAGGTAAAACCACTAATCAAAGTGTCGCACATGGGGCACCGTAAAGCTAAACACATATGAAAACGCACCAACTTTACACCGCGTCCACGTATACACGTATAATACGTATTTAGGATACGATTAGTAATTGTGGTAAGGGGTTATATACCTTTTTTAAGTTTTACTTAACCACAGTCTCGAAAGAAAGACTTTTTACATAGTTAGCTTTTAAAGTTTCTAATAGAAAAAATTCAATATGGTTGCTATGGTTACAATTATATTGTTTTATAAATAAGTTGTCAAAGTTTGACATTGACAAGTTGAACGGTCATAAAATTGTGAATTTTTGAAAACGGCATTTGTGACAAAAAGCTAGATTTTGAACAAAACGAGTTTCGGTCAATTATTAAGTATTTATTTCTGAAAGACTCATCAGGCAAATAATTTTTGATGAAATGACAGGAACCTTAACTGATCACTGTCACATCTTCAGATGTTGAAGATGAGCACTGCTCGGAGAGATTATATTCTGTAAGTAACCATTCCGAAAAAACCTATCTGCCTAAAAGATGATTGTAGAAGATCGACAAATTGGCTCAAGTGTATTGCAGAAGCATTGCACATTTCCTATAAACGTATGTTTCACATCATTCGTGGCGACTTATGTATGAGAAAGCTTTAGGGGAAACGGATTCCGAGATGTTTGAATGCTGATCTGAATATACCCTTCGATCGATAACGTCGAAGAAAATCTGCCGCCATTTTGAAGATTTTTCAAATTTTTTGGATTAGCTTGTTACTATTGGCGAAATGTGAGTTCATCACAACGATCCAGAGACTTAAGAGCAATTGAGAGAGTGGAAGCATTCTGGTTCCCAAAATATTTCATGTTCAAAAATCGGCTTGCAAGAATGTTGATTCAGTTTTTTTGGAGATGGGATAATTATGACAGATTATTTAGAAAAGTGCAGAAGTATTACAGGAGCATATTCTACTGAGTTGCTTTCTAAATTATGTTAACAAAATGGTGAAAAACCCCCACGGAGAAAATTTCCAAAATTTCTGCTCATATGTTGCTGATTGCACTGTAAAAATTTGTGAAATTGGTATTGAATCGATGGACTACTCGCCCGATTTCCCAAACTCCAAAAATATTTTGAAAGGTAAAAGACAAAACATTTTTTCCTTTTTAAAGGACTTATTTTATGAACGTTCTGTTAAATGTGCAAGTTTGAACTATTTTACCGTCAATCACAGTAAAATAGTTAAATTATCAAGAATTTTAGTGTTTGACGATAAGATTTTAACGTGCCCATTTTGGTAATGTGTCTATTTGGAACAAAATTAATCAATATTAGAACCGTCAGTACCAGGAGCTTATAGATACTTATATAAATTATTACACTTCGTATAATAAGAATGTTTTAATTTAATTTTAAATTATATTTCTTCACAAATATATCTCGAATTTAAAATATTAATTCAAACCCAGACATTTTCCGTATATATTCCTTAGCAAAGAGAAAGCCTTTCTTTTGTTATTATACTGTCATTTGACCCTTCCAAGAAATCTACCTGATTGAACGTTCAACGCAAGTATCTGTTAGTTGTCTAATTAATTACATATGTCTTCTCATGTCAAGTTTGATATTATTTTTAAGCTTTTTTTTGAGGAATATTTTAATGATATTTATTTCGTCGATATCACAACTTTTTAGCTCGCGTCTTTGATTAGTTCATTATTCTTAGACATCTCCACTTCGTTTACCCTCTCTCAAAAACTGGATCGTAAAGCAACGAAACTTTTCGATCACGAGTGTTCTCTTACACTAAACTCAGCCTTTTTTTTCAAACCTTCGTAAGATAAACATCGCTGACTCCACGTGCTGTTCAGCATACAGAACGACGTCCGGCGTTCTTTGTTTTCATGACATAACCGGCCGCAGCATATTTTTAGGGTAACCGTACTGTTCGGTACAGAAATTATTTTATTTACTTATGTTCACATTAATTTAATTAACTTTCTTTCCAGCGCGTAATTTTGAATTTTCATTATAAGATACTTATTCGTCGTTCCTTGTTTATATTGCTACTTTTATTTAGTCACTTTAATGCATTTTAAATCGCTTAATTTCTTATGTAAATATTAAATAAAAACTTTAAAGACAACGTTGTTGTGTTTTCTTCTAGTTAATAAGTTGCAATACATTTATTTCAGTACATCGCACACGGCCTGGACCTTTGACGCATCATCGTCACCACCATTTAATTATTTAAAAAAATTTCCTTTATTGTTAGCACGCCACAACCGAACTAACGTTTCTTAACCATATATATACATATATACAATGTGTCCGGGAAAATGTGGGAAATCTCTCGGATTCAGATAGAACATTAAAAAATAAGATGGCAAGTTCCCATAATTTTTTTCCTAGCGGCCCTCCCTACGGAGATACGGCCTCCTAAAGGACGCCACTGGAAATCAATTTTTCTTGAATAACTTTTAAACTACTTATTATAATTTAATGAAAATTTAATATGATAAACAGTAGTAAGGACCTCTTAAAATACTGCCCTTAAATTTAAATTAGCTTGTTTTGTTTACCAGGGGCGGACTAGGTTGTACATTTTAATGCTTACATTTTTAACACCCTGTATGATAAGGAGTTAAAAAAAACAAATTTGGATACCTTAAACATTAAGCTAAAGAAAAGGTACTCTTGTTCATTGTCGATAAAATGAACCGTTTTCGAGAAAAAAAAATAATAAAAGAATTAATGTTTTATTTCTATTAAAAAGAACCATGATTTCTAATTTATTATGTCTGCAACGAAGTGTGATACAAAAGTCATTCCAGGAACAAAAAAGTTTTAGTTTAGGTTATTTAATCCGACAAAATTACAAAGATTCTTAGAAATGCAGTTTTGTCCCAGAAAGGCACCTTAACAAAAATTATGTTTAGAAATGTACTCACTAAAGCTTGCAACGATTGAACTTAAATACGCTAGTTAGAAATAATCAATTAAAAACTTCATAAGTGGGTTCAACATGGGCTCAGTGAACTCTGATACACTCGCGGGAACGACGAATAGAGGACTGCTGTACTCGCCACAACAACCCAGCATTGTTTCTTATCACATCACAATGAAATGTGATTCTCTGTAAAAGGTCCTCCCTAGTATCAACCGGAGAGGAATACACCAAGGTTTTGAGATGACCCCACAGGTGAAAATCCATTGGCGTTAGGTCGGGAGACCGTGGAGGCCAGGCATGGGACCTCCTCTATCCAACGGTTTGGATAGACGTTATTCAGGTGGTCGCGTACAGCAACGCTAAAATGAGGTGGGGCCCCATCATGCATAAAATACATGCTTTGGCGGGTTGCAAGTGGCAAATGCTCTATTGAATCCAGAAAAGCGTTCTGAAGGAACTGTAAATAAAGTTCACCATTCAATCGTGGCGGCAATACGCATGGTCCAATCAAAAAATTGCCAATTATTCCTGCCCAAACATTAATTGATTGGAACATATGTTGATAATGATGAACGACAGTGGCATGAGTGTTTTCATCAGCCCATATATGCGAGTTATGTAAATTTACAATACCATTTTTGGTAAATCCTGCTTTATCGGTAAAAAGAATAGTGCTAATGAAGTTTGGGTTTGTTCGTTGCTTCGTTGTTCCTGCTTTATCGGTAAAAAGAATAGTGCTAATGAAGTTTGGGTTTGTTCGTTGCTGATCTAACAGCCAGTTTGCGAACTGGATTCTACGAGGAAAATCTTCAGGAAGTAGTCTGCATTTTGTGCAGATGATAAGGGTATAACAACTGTTAGAAATCATGGTTCTTTTTAATAGAAATAAAACATTAATTCTTTTATTATTTTTTTTTCTCGAAAACGGTTCATTTTATCGACAATGAACAAGAGTACCTTTTCTTTAGCTTAATGTTCAAGGTATCCAAATTTGTTTTTTTAACTCCTTATCATACAGGGTGTTAAAAATGTAAGCATTAAAATGTACAACCTAGTCCGCCCCTGGTAAACTAAACAAGCTAATTTAAATTTAAGGGCAGTATTTTAAGAGGTCCTTACTACTGTTTATCATATTAAATTTTCATTAAATTATAATAAGTAGTTTAAAAGTTATTCAAGAAAAATTAATTTCCAGTGGCGTCCTTTAGGAGGCCGTATCTCCGTAGGGAGGGCCGCTAGGAAAAAAATTATGGGAACTTGTCATCTTATTTTTTAATGTTCTATCTGAATCCGAGAGATTTCCCACATTTTCCCGGACACATTGTATACATATATATAAGTGTTTAGATAATTTCTTAGCCGTTTAGTGGTAAAAACGACAGCCCGGCAAGCTGTAGACATGGGTTCGAGACCCAACGTAGACCATATTTTTAAAAAAAAAATTTCGTATGATTTGCTTTGTAATTTGTAGACAGCAATGTTTACATCCCCACTTACTCTGCAGTTACATACATTCTAATTTGATATTTGTAAATATTTCATATAAAAGCCGAAATACTCCAATAATTTATCAATTGTTATATATATATATATATATATATATATAATATTTTCGTGACCTTGATATGATAAGGTAAACTTAATAAGTCGGCGATTAAAGGTCTGATTCATTACTTCAAAGTATATATATTTAAAACAACCCTACATGTTTCGGCAATGATGCCTTTGTCAAGGGAATACAAAATATAAAATGATTTTATATTTTGTATTGTATTTGTAAAAAGACCACTGGAAAACTTTGACGGGCTTTGCAGAATTCTTGGGATCGTTACTATGTTGAAAATGCCATGCAGGCAAATACGCTTCAGCAAATAGAAGGCATTACAGTTCTGAGGATGTCTATCTACTGAGGTTTGTCCATAATGCCATTTATGCATCCCCAAATAATTTTAGTAATAGAAAAAGTCAGCAAAATGTTAGAAGACAGTATTAGTATATAAGAATATTAAGAAAATGTCACTTTCAATTTGTATTGAACTTTAATTTGATTAGAGTAATTTCTCAAAGGTAAACAACAATAAAGCAAATGTTGAAATATTAGTGTATAAAGCCCGTTTTACATTTGTCAAGATATTGATCAATTTCTAGATCTTGAAATAGATCAAGTTCTAGTTCTTAACTTGAAACTTGTTGTCGTATTACACTTGTCAATAAATTTGTCTTACATTTCAAGATCTAGTTGTAAAATAAGAACTTCTTCCTGCTTTACATCCGACAATAAATTGCTGGGGAAAGTTGAAATGAAAGTGAATTTATTTTTGCAACATTTTCGTACTAGGGAAATTTGACGATATATGTATATGTAAATGAAAAGAAACATTAATTTCATTCATTTTGCCGTAAGCATTTATCGACTCTACATTGCATAAACAACGAACGCTGAATGAATTTAGATAGAAATTAAACACAAACATACACTCCACATACAATAAACTAAATCCCTCAATAAATTACTAGAAAATTGAGGGAAAAATAGAACGTGTTTGTTTTGGTAAATTTCTAGAACTTGACCAAGTTCTGGAAATTGATCAATTTATTGATAAATGTAAAGTAGTGAGCTTGAAGCTGAAAATTGAAGACAACTTGAACTAGAAATTGAACTTAAAATTGAACTAGAAATTGATAGATGTAAAATCCCAACTTGACAACCAAGAGCCCAAGTTCCAGAAATTGATCAATAAATTGACAGATGTAAAACGGGCTTTACAGACACAAAACAGTCTTCAAGAACTAGAGAAGAAATAGAGGAAGTAACGTTTGGTTTTATGAGGATAACAAATATGAGAACCTTTTTAAGAAGAGAGAAAAGGAATCGTAATTTTCTAAAATGAACCAAGTGTATTTAGAATGTAAATGTGTAGAAGTGAACGCTACTATTTTTAACTTAATTACTCAAAAATGTGTATAAAAATACGATTCGAAGAAGTTAAGCGTTAATTATTAATTACTAAAATTAGGCTATTTTCATCGCATCGCATGGATTCTGATATTATTTAAACGATCACGTGAAAATAACAAAGAACTACATACATATATCCATTGTAATAGATGCACTTTGTCATTGAAAATAATAAAATGTTAAATATGCTGAAATAGAGCTTCAGATAAAATAAATTGGTGCGTTCGCAACACTAAAGCAAAGCAAATAGTAACTATTAAGTAGGCGTTAAAAATTGTATAAGACGAAATGAGATGATAAGTGAAAAATTACACTGTGACGTAAATGTAGTTGAAGTGACCTTCTGAGTTAACGACTAGTGACAATATAATCACTTAAATAGCTGTACGCAGCTATACATACAATATTTAGTTCACTTTATGAGTTCATATGTATGCAAACAATATACACTGCCGAAGAAGAACAACGTATCCTTTTGTTTTATTTCGTTACTTGCAAATGTAAGGTATATTAATTTAATGTCTCCAAGAAGTACATACTTTAACATAGTATAATTTGAAAGTTTGCCCCTCTATAAAAATAGGAAAATCTGAATCTCCGAGTTATTGATATCTCTGCTAAATATAAAAAATTAATTTTTTATGAGAATAGTTAAGGTAAGTTCCGAACAAGATGAGAAAATAACCAAATATTTTCACAAAACTACTAGTAGAATCACATATTCAAGAACTGCGATTTATATGCATTTTCATACTCAATTCTCAGACGCTCAGGAAACTTCATGCTTGAAATTACTACTGTTAAAGTTTAAAATGAATATATTTATTATCCATATTTTAAAAATGTATTCAAGATGAATCATATTTTTTTGAACAATGAAAGAAATTGCAAAATATGTATTTGATTTCTTTATTCGCTCTTCGTCTATACGTTCTCGAGATGTTTTTGTTTAATTTTTTATTTCTATTATATTTCTTTCTATTCCTTTCCCAAACGGTTTCTTCTCTCATTAAATGTTTTAATTTCATTCCAAATTTTTCTGATACTCTTTTTACGAGGGCAGGTTGATATAAAGGTGGAGCAGAGGAAATGCACGTTTTTTTAAACCGCTAGTACTTAGCGAAGAGTGGGGGTATTGACCTTGGGCGACCACTGGCGGACAGCTTTGACAACGAAGTTTCAGGCGCTATGTAACGTTGGAGCGTAGGGCATCGCGAGATTGCTGTTGAACAGTTTTTTAGAAACAATGATTTTGTGGTCACTGTTCAACGTCTTTTCCGTCGAAATTTTGATGTCGAACGTCGGGGTGCAGTCCCAGATCGAAACACCTTATTCCGATGTGTTGAGGAGTTTAGAGGTACTGAATCCGTGATGAAGAAAAAAACACCAACTCTTCCCAGATCAGTCCGAACTCCAGAAAACGAAAAAGTGAGAAGGGTAGTTCTTGCTAGTCGAAACGACCCACCAGGCGACAGGATGTAGCGTTAGGTATGTCACTGAACTGTCGATACTGGACCTCTGAGAACTCGCGTGAACTACACCAAAAACCTTTCTACACCTCAAAAGTAATAGTGTTGTGCAGTGTCTACAAGATATGGATTGTTGGTCCTTACTTTTTTGAAAAGGGGGAGAACCACAGTTATTGTGACATCGTGCGCTACATCGAAATATTAAACAACTTCTTACGTCCAGAACTGGAAAGGCAGCAAGTGAACATGAGAAAAATGTGGTTCCAATAGGATGGTACCACAGCTCACACGTCAAGAGCATCTATGGAAGTGGTTCGACAAATGTTTCTTGACCCCCACGCTCTCCTGATCTATCGATTTGTGACTTCTTTCTGTAGGGCTACCTGGAATCAAGAGTGTACGTGACCAAGTCCCTCACAATCGATGACCTGAAAATTTGCATTCGTCAAGAAATTGAAGTTGCATCGAATGAAATGTTGTACAAAGGCGTGCAGAGCTTTGAGGAGAGACTCCTATTTTGCGCCCGACAAGAAGGATGTCATCTTATTGACATCATTTTCCAAAACTAATTAATGTATGTGCATTTCAAAAATGCAATAAAAATATTATTATTTAATGTAAAACTTTGTCTTTCTATACATAAAACAGCGGAAGTTATTCAGTTCAAAAACATGCGTTCAAATGAAAAGACAAAATAATGAAACCAATCTCAAGATGAAGTAAACTTATTATACTACCAATCTACAGAATTATTTTTGCACATAATCACCATTTAGGACATCTTCATCTTTTCGTTGTCGCAATGTTTTCCTCCTTTTTGCGCGTGCTCGTAATAACTCAGGTCCGCCAATGTCCTCTGTCATTGGCGTTAAGTTGTTGGAGGATACTAAGGCTAGAATTATTAAGTTGGTGAGTAAATGTGATGAATTGAAAAAACAGAAATTAGTATATTATACAGTGCCCGCCATATTGTTCGCACCATATGGGAAAAAGTCTCATCCTTAATTTCTTTAAAAATTTAAATCAAACTTTGTGCATGTTCAAAAACCCAAAATGGATATAAAAAATTATTCTCGATGAATTTTGAACGCCCCTAGTATATACACATATATGTGTACATTAGGCTTAGGTTCATTATAAATCCGGCCTAACATTCAGAGTTATGTAGAAAATCTAGTTCAATTCAAGCTATTTTTTTGGATGAGAATATAGTAGGTAGTATTAAATATTGATAGTGTCCTTTTCTATAAAAACTCAGATATCATATTCTTGTAGCAGTTTTTAAAATAAATTTACTTTTTCAAATTGATACATTTCGGGATTTATCTGAGATTTTTTCTCGCTTTGTTGACACTGCCAATACTGCATGCTCAAGCTAGCGCAGGCAATGATAAAAACCTTACATAGAGTTGAAAAAATCAAATACTTCTTCAAACAGTTTGAAGTAAACTAAAAACTAACTTAGATAATAAAACTTAAAAAAAAACGATTTACCATGTAAATTAACTTCTCGTTTACCTTAAGCATCTAAAGAAGCCAGTTGAGAAAATTATTATGTGCAATAATTAAAAATTTTAAAAATTGTTAAAAATATCTGCATTTATTACCAATCAATATAAATAAATTGTTTTCTATAGCGATTCTTGAATTGATTTACAAATGTTACGCAATTAAACACAATAAAATTGTTGTAAACCTGCCAAAATTAAACACAAAAATTAAAATATGTAATAAATAATTTATAGATAATATCGGGTCCTTCAAAAAGGTATGACCTATTTTAAATAGGTGGCTGTGGCTAGTAGTATATGTTAATTGTCGTCATTTAGTTATCAAACTGTAGTGCAATATATGTATTTTTATGTAAAATCGACAGATTTCCAATTAATTAAAGAGTTTTTGCAGTTAAGAGTTTTATTATAAATTAAACAATTGTGCAAACGCAGAGAAGCTTTCGGCGAGAATTCAACGTAGCAAGACACGCCAGAAAAACTATTTTGAGGTGGGTGAGGGATTTTTATGAAAGAAGGAATGTTTCATCAAAATATACTGGAAGAGTACGGACAGTAAGGACATCGGCAAATATTAAACGGATCAGACAACAGGGGCGCCTCGTGACGATTTGCAGCGGGTGGGCAATCATCTCAAAAACAAATTAGGACGAGGGCGCTTTAACTCCCTATAAAAAGAGATTTTGCCCTCTGAGCGAAATTTTAATCGAGCATTGCTGTTATTATAATTGATTAACTTGGATACATTAATCTTAACCAGACTACAGGAAAAATAGTTTTTATAAACACTAATGAAAAAAAAGTGACGAGTACACCCTGTATAATCTGGACGTGTCAAGATAAATGCGTATATTTAGCGGAGCATTAAGGTTTCCTCTAGACGAGTTTGCGCAGCGAGTTTTGATTTTTTCTATAGCTGCATTTTTTACTGCCTCCGACAGCTGCAATATGTTGTCTCCATGGAGAGCGATGCGGGGAGGGAGAAACCGGTTATTGTTAGTGTGGTGGAAGCGGGTAGTTGTAGTCGTACTTTGTGCGTGATGGAAGGCCGTTCGCGTTATCTGAGTGAGTTTGAGCGAGGAATGGTTGTGGGGATGTACATGACATGAGTGATATCGCCGTCTCGAGCGGTCATTATCGGCACTGCAGCCGGCATGGCGAGAATGGATAGAGCAAGGACGTACGCGCCTTCAGCCGCGAGCGGACCGGCCCCGCACGAGCACAGCACGCGAGGATCGCGTCCTTGTGCACAGCGTTTTAGCGTTGCGTACGTCTTCCTCAAGGCAACTTGGAGCCATTTGGCCAACAGAAAGGGAAGGCGTACTCACTACGCGAACTGTACGGGGACGTTTGCTAGAAAGTGGACTGCGAGTGCGCTGTGCATTGCTGCGGATTCCACTGACTCGCGAGCACCGCCGTACACGGCGCCAGTGGGTGGAAGCTAGACATCAGTGGGTTGTCGAGTGGAGGCACATTTTGTTTTCCGACGAATCAAGATTCGAATTGAGTACCGATGAGGTGCGAATTTTGGTTCATCGGAGACGTGGTGAGCGTCACCACAAGGAGTGCATCCAACCACGCCCTTCCCACCGCCAGCAGAGCATTATCGTATGAGGTGCTATTACACATGGTGCACGTACAGGTCTGCTGCGTATATAGCATAATGACGGCTCGCTGCTACGTAGATGAGGTGCTACGGCCCGTTGTGCTTCCCTACGTTCGACCGCGCCCACGTCTTCTATACATGCACGACAACGCCCGACCGCACACTGCACGTGTTGCCCCGACCTTTGTGGAAGAGAACCATATACGGATGCTTCCATGGTCGGCACGTTCTCCGGATCTCAATCCGATCGAACATGTCTGGGATATGATCGGTCGGAGATTTCAACGTTATCCGACTCCCCCGGATAACGTTGAGGAGCTATGGAGGCGAGTTGAAGCAGCATAGTTGGACATTCCTCCCGCTACCATACAACGACTTATTGACTCCATGGCTCGTCGTGTAGCGATAGGTGAGGGTAAGTTATGCTACGTTAGTACTACTTCCATACCAAATTTCATCGCGTTAGAACCACTTCTTCAGATTATACAGGGTGTACTCGTCACCTTTTTCCAACAGTGTATTTCGGTGCTCTAGATTAGTCAATATGTTATACCATTTACCAATTTTGTGAAATTGAAAATGTACAATATAATTGTTCAGCAAGAACCGACGAGAAAGTCTACAGCAACTCTTGTTGAGAAAGGAGCATAAGGAACAGGATGTATGCCGAGTTAATAAATCGAAGGCGGGCACGTCCACCCTGGGTTTACAATATCGCATACATTGTTCATTTGTAATTTTAAATTTACAATTTGTTTTTAATGATATATACAGCATACAGTGCACCTCAAAAAATAGAATAAATTTATTTCAACTGTAGCAAGTAGTTTTTGGTAAAAAATACGTAAGAGTATCTTATTTGCAAAACAAAGTAATATTTGTCATTTGTTTTCATGTAATGCCGTCCTTATCAATTTTCAATTTTTCTAAATGATAATTCCCCACCTATATAACGATATTATTTTAATTTTTAGATGAATTTGTTCCGTATTTTCCACTTGCTATATAGAATATTATTTGTAATTTGCCATTTTATATTTTGCTTAAATATTTAATATTACTCTATCATTTATTTATGACTGTTTATACTTTTGCAACTGTACTATCAAAATGAAGAAAAGGAACGGACTACGCGATCAGATTTAAAATCTTATACTGTTACTATATGATTATACTGCATATGTTCTAGCTGGGCCAGTACAAACGAGACACTTTTTCTGACGTTACGCATGGCAATCTCATCTTTCTTCCGCATTCCCTTCATGGGAAACGTCCGTCTTTGATTGCAGCTATGCAATGGGCAGCCAGCCTATTTTATGCCGTGCCAAATTCTTACGTTGCGAGAAGGTTGGGATAAATTCTGTTTCGGAGAGTGTGACAATTTTTTAATGTAATAATTAGAGTGGAACAATCCGGAGCGATATTGGTAAATATTTCATATAAAAGCCGAAAAACTCCAATAATAATTTATCAATTAATATATATATATATATATATATATATATATATATATATATATATATATATATATATAAATTGATAAATTATTGGAGTTTTCGGCTTTTATATGAAATATTTACCAATATCGCTCCGGATTGGTCCACTCTAGTAATAATCTAAACTTTGAAAGATTAAAGGGGTGTAAATATATACATATAAAAAAATATTTTAGAGATTCATTTATATTAATTAGCGTGAACAAGATAGCGTGAGTACTGCCCACCCTGCCCACCCCGACGAGCCGCCATTGTCAGGCAAGCACTTCAATGAAGTCCGTTGCGTTCTGCAAAAAAACATTCAATTGCTTTGCAAATTACTGTAACGAGTCTGCTGAGAATTTTACCCGATGCTTCACACTTTCACCCCTACAAAATCCAAGTTGTTCATAAGTTACAAGATGGTGACCGAGATGCCCGAATGACTTTCTGCGGGAATATGTTGGAAATTTTGAGTTAAGACAAAAAGGCGATTAATTCTATGTGCTTGTGTTCGATGAAGCTCATTTTTATGTCAGTAGAAGTATAAACAAACAAAACTACCGTTATTAGGCGGCTGAAAACACACATTAATTAAACGAAAAACCGCCTCATGATGAAAAAGTCACTGTATGGTGTGGTGTTTCACTACTATTCCAAATAGTAGGGCCGTATTTCATCGAGGAAAACGAGGGAAGCTGTTACAGTCACCTTGGAGACTTACATCTTCATGTTAGAAACATTCCTATGGCATGAACTACGTAGAGTAAGACGAAGAAACATTTTTTTGCAACAAGATGGTGCTATACCGCATACAGCAAGGCAAAGTTGGCCGTTGCGGCGAATGTTTCCGAATAAATTAATTTCAAGGTTTGGAGACTTACCATGGTCGTCAAGATCCCCCGACCTGATTGCGTCAGATTTCTTCCTTTGAGGGATCTCGAGAGACGCCCGCCGACAATTCAAGATCTTAAAGAAGGCATGCGAGAAGAAATACGTGCGATTAATCGTCCAATGTTACAAAGAGTTACTGATAATTTCAGGAGCAGACTTGAACCATGCATTGCAGCCAATACTTGAATGACGTTGTTTTTTAGGAATTAAAATTGCATATAATATATTTCCCGTTTATCATAAATTTGTTTAATTTCGCAATTTTTTGATCTTGAAGTGAATGTTTAAAAGTAGGGCATACCTATTGAATGACCTTGTATAATTGCTATATTTTAAACAAATGCATATTTCTGCTTTAAGAGCAGCGTCAACATTTGTGGATGTTGTATCCAAACACTCAATATTTTTGTAGCATATCTATTAACCAAAGATTTTGAGTGCTTCAGACATTTTCTATAGCATTAAGCGCCGGAAAGCTACTGAGCCATGGTTGCGCTGATAAATCGGGGTGGCGAATTTGCGCCAACAGTGGCGGCCGCATAAAAGTTTACACATAAAATAAATGGGAAGAAATAAATTATATACCGCCTGATTCTGAGCAAACGCAACGGCCTGAATGTACGAATATTTCTCCCGCTCCGAATAAAAATCCCCTGAACGCGTTAAGCCAATCACAAAACAGTCTGTTGCTAAACCCCCTCCTCGCGCCAACTTAATTGGCGCTTGCTATATGTATGACATCGATGTTAAGCCAATCACAAAACAGTCTGTTGCTAAACCCCCTCCTCGCGCCAACTTAATTGGCGCTTGCTATATGTATGACATCGATGTTGACGTGCCTACAGCATTCAGGGGAATTGTATTCGAAGCGGGAGAAATATTCATACATTCGGATCGATGCGTTTACTCAGAATTAGGCGGTATATATATATATATATATATATATATATATATATATATACCGTGTGGCCGCCATCGATAGCGCGATGCATGTATTAGTAACTACTGATCGACTATAATGGGCGTGCCAACTTGAAATGCCACACCGACAGCGGGCGTATTATAAGAATTCATTTTCGTGATATTTATTTATCATTCTTTCGCAAAATTGCATACGGCGATAATAATTATCGGGAAAAGGTACTTGTGAACTTATAAATTTGTATGAACGATATTTATTAGTACGTAAAATATTTTGTGCCGTTGTTTTGCTGATACCCAATTCGCGGGCAATTTATCGAGACGACATAGTGGGATTTACTTCGACTAAAGCACATACTCGAATTTCTATATCACTTATATTCTTATCCGGAACAACTTTATTTTTATTAGTTACTAAAGAAAATGTAGTTTCGAATCGATTAACTGTCCTACGAATGGTGCTTGCATTGGGAATTTGACTTTCAGGGTAATTAGCTGCAAATAAAGCTCGAGTTACTTCCGCGGAATTACCACCGTAAAATTGTTTAATCATAAAGAGTTTTTGCTCCGGTGTATAATACTCCATTTTTTAAATGACCGTTACGTACATCAACAACGCGGTTTATTACATATTGTGAGCGAGTAGTTCCCCTGACGATATAAACATTGCAACTAACACCCATATGCGGGAGCGACAGCTAATGCGCTTGCGCGACTACACCGTAGAAATGTGAATTTATTGGACAAATACGACTGCATCATAGGGATATGCGAAATACTAGGCTCTCTTGTAATCCATTGGAACATTGCGTCTACTTCTTTACCGTTCTAACACATGGACACCTCTGTGTGTTTTGCTTACACTACAGGTATCGCTATAGTGCAGACGCACGCGGCCACATGGTATATATATATATATATATATATATATATATATATATATATATATAAGTAGACCAGGAGTCTTTGCCGTTAGAACATGTACGAAAGGGTTCTTTTTTGTGGAATCCAGCAAAATTAAACTCTATTAATTAAGTCAGTTCTTTATTTTTTAGCCCAATATTTCGCACCGAAATTCGAGTGCTTCCTCAGGGGATCAAAATGTGAACTTGTTTTTTCTGGAGAAATTACTCATATGTTTATAATGTTGTAAATTAATAAAACTACTGTCAACGGACGTACACTGATTGTTTTGAAATTACATTTTAAAAACACAGGACAGCCACATCTAAAAGGAAAGCCACATGTGTAATATAACGAACAGAAGAATTAACCGTACACACACATGTTCTTGTCACAAAGTTAAAACTTAAAAAAAAAAATTTTTTACTTAAAAAAAACAGAAGAATTAATCGTACACACATGTTCTTGTCACAAAGTTAAAACTTAAAAAATAATTTTTTTTTACTTAAAAACAATTTTTTTTTTTAAAGTTTTAACTTTGTGACAAAAACATGTGTGTGTACGATTAATTCTTCTGTTCATTATATTACACATGTGGCTTTCCTTTTAGATGTGGCCGTCCTGTGTTTTTAAAATGTAATTTCAAAACAACTCAGTGTACGTCCGTTGACAGTAGTTTTATTAATTTACAACATTACAAACATATGAGTAATTTCTCCAGAAAAAATAAGTTCACATTTTGATCCCCTGAGGAAGCACTCGAATTTTGTTGCGAAATATTGGGCTAAAAAATAAAGAACTGACTTAATTAATAGAGTTTAATTTTGCTGGATTACCCCCAAAAAACCCTTTCATATATATATATATATATATATATATATATATATATATACATATTAACAGTCTTCCATGAAATAAGGTGGATAACATCTCTTAAATATTTCAGTCATTAGATATGTTTGCACAGTTCTTTGATTCAAGTTAGTACAACGTGCGGAATAAATGTTTAATGCCGAAAACAACCGTTCTACTTCTAGTTCTAATTTTTGAAATGGACCTTTAGACGCACCTACACATATTTGTCTTAATGTGAGAAAATCGGAATCTTTGAATAAAACACTTTCAAATTTTTGCATTACACACTCATTTTTCTCATAATAATATAAAACCCGTCATTTCTGCAGTGTCCGACAGCGTTTTTGCGTCGTATGTGACTGCGACATCTAAAACAAATGTAGAACTACGAAATAGTACTTATGACAGCATACATACATATATATATATATATATATATATATATATATATGGAAAGGATAATCGTTTTTTGGGGAATCCAGCAAAATTAAACTCTATTACTTAAGTCAGTTCTTTATTTTTTTTATCCCAATATTTCGCATCAAATTCGTATGCTTCCTCAGGGGGTAAAATGTGAACTGCTTTTTTTTGGAGAAATAACTCGTCTTAACATTCATATGTTTGCAATATTCTAAATTAATACAACTAATATCAACGGACGTACACATAGTTATTTCGAAATTACATTTTAAAAGCAGGACAAACACATCTAAAAGAAAGCCACATATGCAATATTGACGAACAAAAGAAGTACTCGCACAAACACATGTTCTTGTCACAAAATTAATACATATAATGTATGTAGGATTATATGTATTAACAAAGACTCCTGGTCTAATTATATATATATATATATATATACAACAAATCTCGTACATAGTCAAAGTAATACTGAAGGTTGCCGTACCACTATTTATTGTCAAACCTACACCACTGCCTGTTGGCGCTATTTGGCAGCTCTATTGATAAATTGTGCTCTATGGAGATGACAAGGTCCTATATGTAGTATGATCGAAAATTCCTATATAAAACAATGAAACAGGGTTCGTTTTATTTTTTTCTTCTACACGACGACCAGTTGATGATATGTTTTCTTTGATGAGTTTTTTTAATTAACTGTACAATTCTGTGACTGCTTTTGTGAAACTTTAAGATATAAAATATTAAACGATCAAAAATGCAATTAATAATCTACATAATATCGCACTTGTACGAATCTGTATTTTATTTATTGTAGTTTAGGCAATCCGTTTCCGTCTAAAGGGGGTAAGGGAGCTAGTTTTCAATGAAGCTGGAGATTTAGTTGACTTTAATAAAAAAAGGTTAGCGGAGCTAGTTTTCAACGAAGCTGAAGATTTAGTTGACTTTAATAAAAAAAAGGTTAGAAATTGCCCACATCCCTAGTTCACTTAATAAAATCGTTCTAACAATAATAATCCTACCCTTAAACCTCTATTTAAATTGATATATTCTTCGCCTACTATTGAAACAATTTAAAGTTGTGACTTTAATAGTAGATTATTCAACAAAGTCTCCTCTTAAATTAATACACTTAATACATCGATCTTGCAATGCCTTTAATCCTTCTAAAAAAATATCGTTCTTGAACTGCAAACCAGCCTTCCACAGCATCTATTACCTCTTCGTTACACAAAAATTGACGTCCTTTTAAACTTTTTTTCAACAGAGAATATATAGTATTCATGGTAATGCGCGATTTGTGTGCATGGGCATTGTCCTGCAAAAACAACACATCCTTCGCTAACATGCTACGTCTTGTTTCCTTAATTTTCTCTCTCAGGGTGGTTAATAATTTAGAATAACAATCTCCAGTGACGGTCTAACCCTTTTTTAGGTAATCGATCATAATTATTCCACGGATATCCCAAAAAACTGAAGCAAGAACTTTTTCAGCGGATTTTTGAACTCAAAACTTTTTAGGTCTTAGAGAACCATGATATTTCCACTCCATCGATTCCTGTTTTGTTTCTGGGTCGTAAAAATAGAACCATGTTTCATCCATAGTCACAAGACGGTTTAAGAAATCTGGATCTGCTTCAAAACGGGCACAAATTGACCGTGACGCTTTCACTATTGCCCGTTTGTGTTTGGCGTTCAAGCATTTAGGAATTCATTTTGCAGAAATTTTTTTCATATCTAAATCGACGTGACCTATATGATGGACGCGCTCATATGAAATCTGTAGCGCCTCAGCTATATATTTCAGTCCAATTCGACGGTCTGATAATATCATGTCATGAATTGTCAACATTTTCAGGGGTGAACACCGAAATCAGTCTTCTTGGTCGCTTCTTATTTTCAACAGAAAGTTTTTCTCGTTTGAATGATGCAATTCAATTTTTGACAGTCATATATGATGGGCATTAATCGCCAAGTGTATTAAGCATATCTTCGTAAATCTCTTTACCACTTAACTTCTTCAAATACAAATATTTGGTGAAGCCTCGATACTCCCTCCAATTTATCGATTTTCGCATTTGCATTCGACATGCTTTCTTTCAAAATTTACTGTACAGCAATACTTCAACTTCTTGATGTAAGATTTTACAGTGACACTTTTAAAATGTCATTATTTCTTGGCGTTATAAGAAGATTTTGTTTGTTCAAGGAAAATGGCCTGGACTATCTTAGATATCAATACTCCCTCGTATTACAAATGAGTGATGAACGTTTCAGCATGTTCATATCTATAGTACCAAGGGACTATAAACGATTGAAGCAAAAATTATTTGGCAACCATGAGAAATTAACTTGCTTGGTCATTCGCTTTTGGGTATATTTATATTTGTGGCTTAGAATATTTTATGTGAATATGGATGACATATATGGTTAGGATTACTGGTAAATCAATACTAACTTATATCAGAAGTGAGATTCATACAAAATAATAATTGAAACAAATTTTACTTATTTATATCACAAATAATACAATTATGTACAATTGGTGTTTCATAATACAATTATGAAACACCAATTTTAGCTGGAGGAGGTGGTTCTTCGATTAACTTGTGTATTATCTTCCCACCAAGTTCTATAATTCTGCAAATTAACTTGGCCAAACACATAAAATTCATGCTACATCCGAGTAGAAAGTAATATTTTGTTGGTTAATGATACTATGCAGATAATCACTATACTACTAACAATACTGGAATCATAAAAAATCGGCGGGTAAATATGATCGACTATTGAAAACTTATATGAGTGTAAATACAGCTATTTTTCTTTCAGAATCTGCCGAGAGGAATAATAAAGTTCCAGAATGGATGCATAAAAGGTTAAAAGAACATATTAATTGTGTTCTGAAATGTAGTGATATTCAATTTATTTTTCTGGATACATTCGAATAAATTGATCGTCACTCGGTTGCTTGGAATATATCCATTTACATAGTTAATTGACGAAGGAGATACTTGTTGAAACTTCATTATAACGCTAAGAAATAAGTAATTAAACTTCTAGTTTCAAAAATTCTTTTATTGTAAATACCACTACAATATTGTTTCGCCATACAATGGCTTCATCAGGTGGATGAAATACTGAATATGTACAATACAAGTTTGAATATTTATGTGAAAATTATTGGGGAAATGGTGGTGGAAAAATTTTTACAATCTTAAATTTAGTAGAGGGGAGTTGTTTAAATCTAGTTGGTCATTTAAAGCTAATCCTAAACTATTGTATCTATTAATTTCTAAGTTTTCTAACAGGTTAAGGTACATGAATTAATCTATATACCATATATCTATATATCAGCATACCAATCAATGGTATATAGATTAATTCATGTACCCATGAGTAAAAGTAATTTCGACCTTGAACTAAATAGAATATAGACAATAGCATTAAACAATGGTTACTCTATAAATATTGTCAATAACATCCTAAATAGCCAACAAAAATCTAAAACCCTTTCCTTAGTTTATCCAAAATTAAAATACAAGATAATTAATTCCTATAATTCAATCACTTAATTAAGAAAAATTTCGGAAAAAATTGGTACTTTCATTAAAAACTTAATAACGAACATATATCATTTAAAACAGACAATACTATACAGAACATTATTAAAAAGAACAAAGATAAAATAGTCAAAGAATCAAACTCTGGTGTATATAAGTTAACATGCGAAGATTGTAATAAGGTATACATAGGACAAATGGGGAGGACATTCAAAATTAGGGAAAGAACACGAGAGAAGCCAGAAAGAAAAGAAAACAGATTCAACTTTCGCAAGTCATTGTATAGATATCAATCATAGATTTAATATAGATTTCAAAATTTTACACATTCAAGAAAAAAGTAAAAAACTTAACCTGTTAGAAAACTTAAAAATTAATAGATACAATAGTTTAGGATTAGCTTTTAATGACCAACTAGATTTAAACAACTCCCCTCTACTAAATTTAAGATTGTAAAAATTTTTCCACCACCATTTCCCCAATAATTTTCACATAAATATTCAAACTTGTATTGTACATATTCAGTATTTCATCCACCTGATGAAGCCATTGTATGGAGAAACAATATTGTAGTGGTATTTACAATAAAAGAATTTTTGAAACTAGAAGTTTAATTACTTATTTCTTAGCGTTATATCCATTTACCATTTTCATTTTGCAAGTCGCTTCGAAAATAGGTTATTACAATAAATGTATTTTACTCGCCAGTAAAGCCTATTTTGAAAATAAAACCAATTAATTGTTTTATTTATTTGTTTGTTTGACGTTTTTTCAAATTTTTGACAAATTTGAATTTAAAAATCAGGCATGTCAACATAAATTTGCAGAATTGTTGCCATCTTAATAACAAAAGTTTCATTCATTTATAGTCACCCGTTAAAAGGATTATGTGCAGACACAAGAACAACGGTAATTTGCACAAGCGAATAGAATAGCATATCTTGTATATAAACAAAATGTATGGTGAGTCTAATTCTATCGTCAGTGACTGTATATGTAAAGTCCATACTAAATAGTAAATAGTCAAATTTAACTCTCTAATCTATACTTTCATTTTTGATAATGGAATAAAAAGTGAAATATAAAAACACAATAAAAATAAAATAAGAACCTATATTTAATTGAGATCTTCGCACATTTGTCAGTAAAATAAAATATATTAACATACATTTTAGTAAATAATCCATCCTTATCGATTACTGCCTTTCACTACAAAACATATCAAATCAAAGTTCCCTATAAATGTGTACAAATGTGTACATGGAGCAGGTAGTACTCGTATCACCTAATATTAAAGAAGACACAACAGTCAACAATGGCTACTACCAATAATAAGACAAACACTTTATCTACCAAATTCTGAACTTGGTTCCCCATTTCATAATATACGATTATTTATTATTACGAATATATACTACTGATAAACCAACAATACTAGTCAAATATACACGATATTAGTTACTAAATGAATATGCGGCAGTGAAATAAGATAACGAGAGTGATAAAGCGTTTTAATTTAAGTACTCTCCGCGACAAAAATTCAACCTATCTATCAATATAAGCTAAAATAATAGATTCTATACACTTGATTATATATTATAGACATATTAGCTAAGTTTCGCACCAAGTATGTTCCTTAATGGAAGCTACAACATATGAAATTGTGTAAGTTGAAAGAATTACCAAGGTTTCGTACACCAAAATTATAATCCATTTACAAATATGAATAAATCATAATTAGAGCTGAGGATGTTTGCGGTACGGCAGGACCGTATGTAGTGCATCCCTACATTTAACTATTTATCTAAATATTCTCTGAAATGTTTTGCCGGATCTCATAAATTAATAGAGTGATATTTTAGTATGCACTGGATATTGTTATTATACAAAATCATAATAGCCATTTGCATTTATGGATCATAAATAATAATACGCATGTATTTGTATTTGGTTGTGAATTCAATTTAAACTTAAAACGAATCGTAATATTTTAACGACAAGCCGTCCTTACAATACATGCATTCGAGACAAAGTGTGCAACTCTACGAATAACTTCCATAATTGATCGAAAATGGACATTTTGGAGCTGAAGTAAAGCCCCTATTCTTAGAAAATTTTATTACTGTCGTTAAGAACTATTATTATAAACAACAAAGGCCTTTTATTAGTGTTAAAGTTTTAGTTTCATTGAATTTCCATGTTGTAATATTCTAAAACAAGGTGTAAATTTAACTAAAATACAGAAAAACATATTCTGATAATATATTACTAGATTAGAAGCTGTGTTTATTACTATTTATTATATTATTTTTATAACCAAATGCAATAAAAGCTACGAAAACAAAAGAAACCTCGATTTATTAAAATCTTGTCACACAGCCTTTCAAAGCCTGGCAGCACATATTTTGTATATATTTTATATATACTACCTACTTGAACTAGGTGAATGAAGTTAGAAGTTATAAGTTATAACTTCTAACTTCATTCACCTAGTTCAAGTAGGTAGTATATATAAAATATATGCAAAATATGTGCTGCCAGGCTTTGAAAGGCTGTGTGACAAGATTTTAATAAATCGAGGTTTCTTTTGTTTTCGTAGCTTTTATTGCATTTGGTTATAAAAATAATATAATAAATAGTAATAAACACAGCTTCTAATCTAGTAATATATTATCAGAATGTGTTTTTCTGGATTTTAGTTAAATTTACACCTTGTTTTAGAATATTGTGAATGAACACTTTACAATTGACCACTTACAACATGGAAATTCAATGAAACTAAAACTTCAACACTAATAAAAGGCCTTTGTTGTTTATAATAATAGTTCTTAACGACAGTAATAAAATTTTCTAAGAATAGGGGCTTTACTTCAGGTCCAAAATATCCATTTTCGATCAATTATGGAAGTTATTCGTAGAGTTGCACACTTTGTCTCGAATCCATGTATTGTAAGGACGGCTTGTCGTTAAAATATTACGATTCGTTTTAAGTTTAAATTGAATTCACAACCAAATACAAATACATGCGTATTATTATTTATGATCCATAAATACAAATGGCTATTATGATTTTGTATAATAACAATATCCAGTGCATACTAAAATATCACTCTATTAATTTATGAGATCCGGCAAATCATTTCAGAGAATATTTAGATAAATAGTTAAATGTGGGGATGCACTACATACGGTCCTGCCGTACCGCAAACATCCTCAGCTCTATTCATAATATATCAGCATTACATTGATAATCGCGACAATGCATTTTAGAGTCCATTTGAATACTTTTTAAAAAATCAGAGGGCGCCATTTGGATAATCGGCCTAATTGTTAATTTTCGGAGTCAAGATTACAAAAGTTAAGAATATTTTTGGCATTAATCGTAATAAGTAAATTATTTAAAAATCCTGAGAACAATGGAAAAACAACCCGCTCTAGAAAACTCTTTACCCCGAGAATAACAGAAAACACTTTTACACTTACAAACAATAAAGTCACAGAGAGTGTTGGTGCTGAACTTAGTACTAAGAACAAGTGCATTTTAAATGTAAGGATATGAAATAGAAGAAAATTAAGAGAAATCCTCTCTTAAATGACATTTAAAATAAAATTGTTTATAAAAAAGTTTCACAAATTGGTAGTCTGTGAGTAATTTTTTCTTTAACGGTAAAATTCGTGATACATTTCCTCAATGAAATTTTGAGAAAATATATGATGTTTCTAGTCATTATAATTACGACTTAAATTGCAATCAATTTATTCACATGTATGATAAAATTGAAAGACGAGAAGCATTTTCATGTTCAAACTGCGTACAAAAATTCAAAATAATAACACGTGATTATTACGATATTTCATACTGGTACATTTAATGTTTCATTCTCACTGCATATTGGCAATAATATTGGAAATGTCTTCTGGCAAGTGCATTGTAAATTCTATTTCCGATGTTGAAATAGATTTTCTACATATCATTTTAAATACTCATAGTCGTTGTCGAACTATGATGCTAGAGGATTGGGAAAAACATTCGGATATGTCAATATAAGCTGACCAGTAATTAATTAAGTTTTTAATTTTAGTACCCTGATGATTTCTCACGAGGAAATTGTTCCATTACTAAATCAAGTGGAAGAGGAGGAGGAAGCTGTCGAAGAATATCAAGGGGAATGTCTTCTGAATTTGATAGAATTGAATTGGCAGGAACCGTTACAGATTCCGATGTTGATTATGTGGCTAGAGATGACAATATCTCATTGCATCAAGGACCAGTATCTGACTGGCAACAGGATCTACAAGAACTTCTTGATGACACTACGGAAGATTTCGAGAGAGATGAAAGACGTCAAAGTGAACTCACAATCCGAAATTATCTTCGAGAAGTTTGTGGAGTTCCTAAAGACAAAAAAATATTCAGGATATATACAACAAAAAATTAAAATTCCATGTTGTGTCGGTGCAAGAGAAGATTGTAGTCAATATTACGCTAGGGAAAAGCTCCATCCAATTTGAAAGACAAACTTTAAAAATCTTCTCTGCACTTTCTCAACCATCTGCTGTTGGATTGTATAATAAGGATACCACACAACCGATCCATATTCAAGCTTAGAGCGCACATATGCGTAATACAAAGTTGTTAATGTTCTGGAGGTCATCAAAATCCCTGGTGACACGTATAATAATGACAAGTGACTTGACAGCTAATGAGGTAACGTTAATCAGATGCTGCGAAAAATTCAACTTTTTCATGCACCATTCAACTACAACGCTCAGTGCGTTTTGCAGAAAAGTATTGTCTAGTTCATTTAATATGGTACGATAAATCTTAAGGTCATCTGCCTAGGCCAAAACTGCACAAGGTATGGAAGTTAGCGGGTCATTGATAACATAATGAAAAGCATTGGGCCCAAATTAGAGCCCTGCGGCACACCAGTGGTGGAGATGTAAAGCTCTGATCTAAAGCTATTGTAATACACGTAATTGTGCCTATCCTGAAGATAACTATGAAGTAATCTAATCAAAGCATTAGATAGACCAAATGCACTTAATTTCTGCAGCAATATCACATGGTCAATGGTATCAAAAGCTCGTGTAAAATCAGTATATATTACATCAAGTTAACCGCTCCCATCGAGCTCTTCAGCTATCTCCTGTGTAATAATAGCAACATTTGTTGTAGTAGAACGACCAGTCATAAAACCATGTTGAGACGGCGAAATATATACTCTAACGTTCTTCATTATAATATTGTGCAGCAGATGTTCAAAAACTTTTGAAAAATTACTTAGAATGGCTATAGGTCTGTAATTCAGCACGTTGGCAGCATCTCCTTTTTTAAAGACAGAACAAATTCTAGCAATCTCCCATACACTTGGAAACTTGGAAGTACGCAAAGGCAGGTTAATTTTCAATAAAGGTGCAGAAAAGATGCGAGTACAATCCCTAACCAGGAAGCTTGGGATATTTTCGTGCGCATTTTCCAGCGCATACAGTGACGTCATCAATGTCAACATCAACAATGGTAGTTGGAGGAAGGTTAAAGAGCATATCAGACAATGATGTCACAAATGATGGCGGCAGAAATGCTATGAGAAAGCAGCAGAAAATGCGTTCACTATGTCATGTTGTTTATCATAATGCATATTGTTAAAATATACTTTACCAGGAATTCTGGAGGTACTTCGTTTCGATTGAATAAATTGCCAGAAATTTTTAGGATCAGAACATATGGCACCTTGCATATTCTGAAGGATGATATCTATCTTCCGGCACCACGGGACAGAGATCTCGTTCAAGTAAGAGATTACAGTCTATGTTAGATAATACTAAATCTAGTAACATTCCCTGCTCATTTAGAGTAAGACTAAGTGAGTTAGTAAAGTCTATGAAAAGTGATGCTTTAGTATCGATAGACAGATAGAAGGCGAAGAAAAGAAATCATGAAATTGAGGAAGATTTAAATCTCCCAGAAGGATAATTGATTTGCCTAACAAAAGCAATTCCAGACAATCTAATAGTTGTTCAAAACTCAGGTAATCTATGTCGGGAGACATATATAAAAGTACAACAAAGAAAGAGAAATTATCAAGATAGCATTTACAGATCAGAATATCAATTAGAGGAATAATGCTTGTAATGTAGGTGGTATCGGTGACGTCCTTTCCCAATTACCTGGAGCTACTGCTGATAACAATCCAGGATTTCGTACTGACGCCGAATTGTTGATTTGTTTGATGGTAAAGGAGTAGATTGTTCCGAATCGGGGATAAATATGCATCATTAAAAAACTTTATGTATTTTAAATATGCCCCTATTTCATCGGTAGATGTTGAACGGTCGTTTTCAATGTATGCAGATAAAGATGGATTTACGGTGACAGACAATTATTAACACAAGAGCAAATGGAATAATTATTGGTGATATACTATCATTTGAAGTCTGGATATGAACGGTGAACAGTCAGGATGAGTGATATGTTTTATACACCCTGCGATATTCCTTCTGGATTAGATGTATTTACTCTTACTTGTTTCTCTATACGTATTTTTATTCGCGTGTGAAAAATGTTAAATCGGGATTCATGATGTCCTCGCTCCGTCCCTACTATTTACGTCATATACCCCTGACAGTCAATCTCTGGTAATTAGACATAGTAATCACATTTCAGTTTTTGTTGATACGGCTCGTCTAACCACAGTACTAAAAATTTCATCAAAACAATTTTTTTTGCTGCAGTTAATACTTTTTAAGTTACAGTAGATTTGACATATCATGTACCTTAAATAACAGAGGTATTTTTTAATATGCCTAGTAGTAAAAGTATCTGTGTCTGTCCTTATTTTAAGATAGGAAATGGTACATACTTTTTTTGATGGATCAATTTATTAATTAATTATTTTCATATTATTATAAAGAAAGAAATAGGACTAATATGTAGAAAGTAAAGATGTTTATTAAATTTAGCATAGTACATTATGTAAAATTAAATAATAGTAGAACACGCTACAAAGGCAATAAAACAAATAATTATTAAAGAAAAATATAATAACTAACAGACCAGCACAATCTTAAAGGTGGCGCCTTTCGTTTACATAATTAACTATTTGAGTATTCCATTATTAAAGAACATGTACCATAAATCTAGTCAAAGACTGAATGCATTGCCTTTGTTCAAATAAACAACTACATATTGCAGTGAATTTTTCCCCGAAGAAAAATTTTAAAGATACTATAAAAGACTATATATTTATCTGTATTTTATTCCAGAAAAATATTTAAGAATAATTAATATTTATTTAAAAATTTATTATAATGTGTATTTTTATCCACGACTGTAGATTGTTCGAACAATTGTATTGATGTATGCAGTCCAGGTCTAGTGGAAGTATATTGCAATTGCAGTTTTTTTTTATTTATGTTAGGCATGCGGATATTTTCCATTTTCCGGGAGTGGAAGAGGCAGAGATTAACCAGCCATCGTACAGATAGGTCCAAGTTCTTGTCGCTGAATAGAAACTTCTTTTTTATTCAGAAATTTTAGTTAAATTCGGTTTGCGTTGTTATTTTGTGATTTTTGATGTGTTAAAATTAATTTGCGATAATTACGAGTCTAATTTTGATTTTTTGGGACCTATCTGAAATCTCTAAGTTTTTTGTGAAGTGACGTATACATTAATTAATGTATGTATATTTTTGCAATTACATTTATGTATTTAGAAATAATTTAGTAAGATAGTTGAGCTCAATAAAGTCAGTAATATTTTAGTTTATAAAATATTTTGTAATCAGAGGAATATTAAGGAAAATTTTCAGATTTCTTTTGAAGTTTTTTTTTATGAGTAAAATATTTTAGAAAGCAGATTTGGTGGGAAAAATTTTATTTGTTTCATGTTCAATGTGCGCATGAATTAATTTTGGTTCCGTGCGAAAACAGATAGTTTTGCTGTTTGACGTTTAAAGTTGGGATAACGTAATTTGATAAGTCTGACAGTTTTTCTAAATATTTATTTTAGTAATTTGCTCGGGATTCATTAGTGAGGTTTTTTGTCTAGTGTAGCAGTCAAATTTTACACAAGTTTTCCTCACTTTGGGACACAGTAGGTGTTTCAACACTGCTTTATATTTGATAAAGTGGAATTTTTTTTTCTTTTCTTTTTTTTAATTGTTATTAAAAATTTCGTGCGGTGTATCTTTGTTTTCGTTTCTAATACCTTTCGTTTTATTATTGTACACGTACCCTGTGAGGGTAACCCTGAAGATCCAAGAGCTCCTGGAAGGCGTACCCGATTTGAGCTAGTCCGGCCAAGCTACTGTGTGTTGTGGACCAAGTTAAATAAGCAATTAACACCACAATTCACTGCAATATGTACTTTTAGCAAATCAACGATTCACACCCGAGTCTAGCCCGTTTATAATATTGCGATTCTTCTAACAGAAGAATCGCAATATTATAAACGGGCTAGACTCGTTACATTGAAAACTTGAAGATTCACATCGAAAGTATTTGGCTCGATGCAGACGTGCCTATAATTACACGGCGTATTTTGACGCGTGATTGGTCTGTATATAGAAATTAATGATGTAATGCACATGATGGAATACAACGCTATGCCGACGTCTTTTTTGAGGTAATAACACTACTGTAATCTATATTTTAACACACGTAAACCGTTCCAATGCCAATATTCCATGCCAATATGCAGTCCTAACGTTTACATTGAAGACTACGGACATAATCAAATATATTAACAAAAAAATTGTGCATCTAAAAAAACCAAGAGAAGTAGTGCCGTTTTTGAATTATAATTTGTTTTAATACTCGTAAATTATTAATTTATCTACAACAATACTCATTGAATAAAACCTCTTGACGAACTCGTTTGTAAATTCCTTGTGTTACAATTGTTTACTTTAACAAAATATTTCTAATTCATTAATTAAAAGCGTTGCTATATCGATAATTAAATATATAATAATGGAATTATTACTTATTGTAGAACAATATTGCACTAAATAATTAATTTATTATGTAAAGTAAGCATACACAAAATATTTAGGTTCACAAAGAAGGTAGGGGGATTTAGCATTATTGAAATATAATTAACAATTTAATGTTTAAATCTAGGGGTTTAATAAGGAAACTACTGTTTCCACATATCGACATTAATTGGCATATTTAAGCCAAATCTCAATGATTATCAAGTTTTTAGTGGACAAAAACTATTAACAATAAATTTTGGAACTTGTATTCCAACATACTAGAATAATGTTATAAATCACCACAAAATATTTTTAATGATTTATCTATGCATTTGCCAAGTCAGATCGCATACAACCTTATATTGAACTCTAATTGGTAACTGACTGGTATCTAACCCCATCATTATCAATCAACTCCAGAGAATGAATGGGCTAAGATGTTCAACAACATTGATCTTCCCATAGACGATTATTTGGAAAACGTCCCCAGGACCAGATTGAAATCTAGAAGGCTGATTTGGCTGGTTACGAAAGTTCAGCATCCCACCAATGTGAATGACTACTGGATAGCCCTCCTCGAACAACATCTTGAATTGAGAAATAGAGATTTAATTTCTAATCCTTCAGAACCTATGCCGGGGGTAACCCTCCCACGTAGGCGCAATGGTCTCAACTCACTGCTGTATAAATGGAAACTAGCAAATCCTAGCTTCTGAGACTGCGGAAATGTAGAACAAACTATGGCCTAGATAGTAAACGACTGCCCCAGAAGAAGTTTCCCTGGTGACATCCACGAGCTGAACAAGGCAACTCCTGCAACTCTAGACTGGTTGAAAAATTTAGATATTTAGTGTATAAATTAGTTTTATGATCTTTTTTTGTCATAAAAGTGATTTATACACTGATATCTAATTTTCAATTTCGCTTCTCATATGAAATAAATAAACAAATAAATGATTCCAGCGAGTTTTCGCGCACTAAAAAACGAAATAAAATCTGAAAGTATACACTGAAGACATAATATAGCAAAAACAAAGTAGAAATGTGTATGTCAGAATCGGTTTAAGCTATTTTGACATTCCAACCACTCAATTTTTCTTAAAAAATTAAATTAATTAATTAATAATTAAGAGTATAATTAAGAGAATAATTAATAATTATTTATTAATTAATAATTCATAAATTAAGATTCATTAAAATCACGAACTATACTATT
This sequence comes from Melolontha melolontha, assembly GCA_935421215.2. NCBI lineage: Eukaryota > Metazoa > Arthropoda > Insecta > Coleoptera > Scarabaeidae > Melolontha > Melolontha melolontha. The sequence continues at coordinate 127,805,901 of OW285236.1, forward strand.
CTTTGCTCTGGGTTTTGTATACACATATATGTATTGATATATTTAATATAATATATCTAAAAATATATCTTTTGGAATTGGAAATAATAAGACGTTGCAACAAAATTCGTCATCGACGCCTAAAGCACCCCGATGTAATGTTCTTAGTCTATTACGCGCAAAATTTTATCCTAACCTAATAGATATAGGAATCAGTTCGACTATGGATGACGAGACGTTCTGGAAATCAAGGTGTGCTCTTAACAACAATTTGAAAAGCCAAAAATAAGAAACATAATTCGTGTATGAAGAATGTCCGGTTACTAAGGTACATTTGTGAATTACATACAGACTACTTTATTTATAAAAATCAAACATACACTAAGAAAAAGCATGAACTGTTAGCTACAAAATAATCGCCGCCAATGTTAAGGCACTTATCCCAGCGAGGCACAAGCTTCTGTATACTCTCTTCGCAAAAGGTGCGATTCAAATTTCTAAAATACTGCCGTACTTCATCTTGAAGTTCTCGTCGTCTTCAAACCTTTTACCCGACAAATGAGCTGTCAACGGCCCAAACAAATAAAAATCAAAAGGAGCTAGGTCTGGACTATGGGGCAGATGACAATTACTTCCCAATTGTGTTTCTGAAGCCAGGCCTTCGTCTGATTTGATGTGCGCGGTCTTGCATTGTCATGTAACAACCTGATTCCTTTTGTCAACCTTCCTCTTCGTTTCTGTCGAATGGCTTGGTGTAGTTTTTCAAGAGTTTGATAATAAATATCGCTGCTGATTGTCGTTTTCGGTGGTAAAAACTCTATGAGAAAAATGCCTTGCATATCCCAGAACACAGTTGCCATTGTCTTTTTTGTAAACTGCTGAACCTTTTTCGGTGTTGCTGAACTCGGATGCTTCGACGTCATGGAGTCTTTTCTTGAGTCAGAGATATTGACTCTAGAAATCCATTTTTCTAACGATAGCGCGTTAAAAAGTTCAATTGCCGCCGCCATTCGTTGCATTTTGTGTTGATCGGTCAACAATTTTGATACTCATCTCGCGGACACTTTTCGATAGCGTAATTCAGATAAGATTTTATGAACAGAGTTTTTAGGAACGCCGGTCAGTAGAGCAATTTCCCATATTTTCAACCGACAATCTTCTCAAATCAGCGTATCGACCTTTAATTGATTCTCATCCGTTTCCGTTGTTGATGGTTTTTTCGCACACCTTCGGGATCATCTTTTAGAGCTGTACGTCCACTTTTGAAGTGTTTACACCAAACACTAACTTGTTTTCAACTCATAACGCTTTCTCCGTAAGTCTTCAGTATTTTTTTATGAATTTCGGTAGGTGTTTCATTATTTCCACGCAAGAAACGAATGACCGCTCGCACTTCAAATTTGGAGTTGTTTCGACTGGAACTGATATTGTGCGGCTGTCACTGCGCACGTTGTACTAAACCAAAGTCAATGACAATAACCACCTATGTAGTACATATGCGCATCTAAAATGCGTGCAAGCTTCAACCTGATCGGAGCGACGTAGGCGGTATGCCGCGCAAATGTACCTTTGGAACCGGACGTCCCTCGTAATAGGTGAATGGGCGCAATGTATAAAACTACACACATTTTATATATAATCAATGCTCACCTATTACTAAATATTACAATCGTACATGAATATTTCAGTATCCAAACCTTATTTATATGATAGAAATTTCTCAATATTTTTATACGCCTTGGAATATGATCACACACAATTATATTCGCATGCATACTTTTATAAAAAAAAATGACAAAAATAATGGAACAAGACTGAATTCGATAACGAGCCCGTATACTATCATTACCCAACCAATTCATATCATTTGTATAAGAAATGTGTAGTAAAATTTTCTGTTTATCTATTGTTTTATATTTTGTTACGCTCGAAAAATGATCCTTATACCATTTGGGCATTTTTAAGGAGTTAATTACATTTATTACTAACTTTAGGTCATCATAGGCTATTCTAAATTCAATATTATCGTTTAATATAATTTTATTTACTTTAATTACTAATTATAGATCATCATAGACTATTTCAAACTTTAATATCTTCATATTATTTTGTATGTTCAAATATTTTGGATGTCTCTATATCCATTTTATTCTTAACCGGATTATTTTTAAATACTTCGGCGCAGTTTGACATTTTGGAAATTTTATGCGAAGTCATGCTTCGTTTAGTTGTATTGTTATTTCGATTTTTGTTTCTTCTTAAACAATTAAAATTATACTGCACAAGTCATTGTGGTATTTTTTATTAGAATTTTGTAAATCTATTAGGATGCTTTAATTTAATGAATATCCTTTTTTTAAACTTAATTTTGGGTTCTCATTTTCATCAGAGGGACATCTTCGCGCAACTAAGTTTAACTTCCGATTATAGATCGCTTGACGGTTGGTACAATTTTAAATTGGCTAATTATCCTTTATTGCTGCGAACTAATTACCGAATTTTTGTTTGTTAGCTTCCTCATTTACTCTTTAACCTTGCCAGGGTATTTGGGTAATTATCTTCCTTTCTTTCAAGTATTCCGTCCAGAATAGTTTTTGTTACTATGACGTAGTTTTCTTCCCGAATAAATAGTCGTACATACGTTAGGAAGATCCTCTTTCTTTACTGTTCAGGCTCTGAAGTAGTCAGTTGTTTGAAAACTCGAAGTCAATTTTTGAAATTTATAAAGTGTTACTTTCTGCTGGTGCAGGATTTGGTCAAACATGACTTTGTTAATTAAATTCACTGGTGTAGTGTCTTTATTCGGGGATTGTTCCTCGGTTTTGGAAGTTTTCATGATCACGTGTTGCTTCAGGTGAGTTTCTAGATAAGGGGACGGCTGTAATTTTATCACGGCATTGGTCTCCGCTTTTTAATATTACTTTGGGATCTTCCATTTATTCTTTTCTTTTCTCATTTATTTAGGGCTGCTAGTGCAGGCTACTGAAAAGCTATTTTGTGTATCGAATAAGGGAAAGTTGCGGCGATATTTTATGCGAGATATATCGATCTTTGTCAGCATCCCCGCCGAAATACGCATCCTTGATCATCTGATAACTGGTACAGGAAAATCTCTTAATTGGATACAAGGACAACTAAGACGCAAGGTAGTGTGTCCGTAGCATATTATTCTCTTGAGACAGAGTTCTAGATAATTGTTATATTATTTTTTTTGGGAGGACCGCATGGTGTTCGACCCACCATTTTGTGTAATAATATTTGCGATCTTGCATCCCTGTAAATTTACAGTTCTTTTTTTTTTACAACTAGCATAATCATTTTTCTAATATTAATTGCTGTAATATTTGTTTTTAATATAAATATAATATCAACCTCATATATATAGATTGGATTAAAAGTGAGAAATTTCTGTAAATTTAATTCTTTTTTTTATTAATCAGTATCGAATTCTTTTTTTTTTATCTAAAATTGTTTTAATAAATTAATCACCTTATTAGAAATCAATTTCACCATATAGAGTATTGTTCTAGTTTTTTTTTATTATTATTCATACATATAATTTTACTTATACTGAGTGTAGCATAATTGTTGTAAGGTACGTCAAAGCTTTGAGGAACTACTTATGCAAACTTTAAATAATAATACACGAAGTACATATTGACTTTTATATTCTATAACGCAAAACTATTTTGTTGAATTAATCTCTGACCTGTTGATACAGGGTGTTTAACTCTCTATTAAGTCTATTTGGTGCAAATTTATTTATTTTCCTTAATAAATATTGTTGTTATTGTTATATACCGTTGTTAGTGTTTTATTTCTGTAAGTCCTTATGAGCAAAAGTGTTAGTTTTAGTGACACGGTTAATCAGGTATACGAACACCTTTATAGTATTCTTAAGCCCTTATGGCCCAAGAGTGATTCTACGTTGACCTGTGAACTTGCCAGACCTAACGTAGTGGTGCCCAATTAACTATCTATGCGTTGTGATAGCCCACGACGCTTCCGCAATTAATTTCTGAGCTGGCCGGTCAGTTTTTCGGGGGCCTTTGTAGACCAGGGGCGGAATTAGGGCTAATTCCCACTGTGGTTTTTGTTACCTATTCAGTTTAAGGGCTAACAATTTTCATTGTTTCTTTATCGAAATTAAAATATTTTCATTAGAATTTTCTATTCTAGACTTTTAATGGTACTAAAAAAAAACAAAATTAAAAGTTATTAAAATATTTAGTACTACTAAAAATAGCATAGCAAACATACAAAATTCTAACTCTAATATTTTAGGATTAGCTCTTCGTTTTAGGGTACGTAGTCCTGAAGTAGTTTAGAAGCATAGTTTAGATCATTATCTTGTTACATGTGTAGGGAATTCGGTAATACCTTTTCAATTTTATGATAAATTTGCAAATTGAACCCGAAAAATTTTCTCCACTAAACTATAACGTTGACGCCATCGTAATTCATCGTCGGAATTATTCAATAGTTCTAGAAAGGCTCACATCATTGCCGCTGCATAAAAGTTACTCATTTAATACCAATGATTTCGAACTTCGATTGTTCTGTACATTAGCACACACATTAGTCGTTTTGCTTTACTTACTTCCCTGGGCAAAGGTTTCCGTAGAGTAATATTGCCATCTATCCTTCTGGTCTTTAATAGAAATATACAACTCGAACACTAGTCCTTAATGATATGAATTTTTCACATAATTATCTTTGTACGTACAATTTGAAGAATATGCAGATATGCAGCAAGCGAAACTTGAGTTACTCCAGTAATTATACGACGTTATTATTTCATGTTTAAAATTTCCGGAACAAGTAAATGATATGATGTGTTCCATCATAATACCGCATTTCAACATTAATTGTTTATCTAATGTTGCATACCATACAATTTGGCTAAAACATTACAACAATTAAACTCAAATAAAAATCAAAGGAATTGTTCACGTTAGAATTAATTTCAGTTAATAAGATAATCATTCTTTTGGGGTTTTTTATTGTAAACGCAAATTTCTTTCTTTTTAATTAATTAATTTTTTGGAATTGTTCCAAAAAACCTTCCTTTTCAAAACAAAAAAAAAACAGAAAAAAGGAGAAGTAGGGATAGAAGAACACGCGTGCGATTGTTGTCACATAAAAGACAGAGTCAATTGGTACGGCAGACGAAAGTGATGTGATTAAAGTTAAATTATTCCTGTTAAGCGAGGTCCTATTGTGGCTACCAAATCTTTAAGTGAAAGCATTTTATTCCAAAAATTACTTCTTTTTTTCTACGCCCAAATACCGTTAAGGATTGCAACAAATCAGAAATTTCTGGTGTTTACAGAATTCCATGCTCCTGTGGTAGTGTATACATCGGTACAAAGAGTTCGCCGAGCGCTCATGTTGCAAAACATGGGCTTGTATTAGGGCATTGCGCTCGACCGAGTCTGTACTACCTGAACATAAGTTGGACACCAAATTCAATTTCAATCTGCCCTGATTCTATCTCGCAATCCTTATTACTTTAACCATAAAATACGTGACTCCATAGAGATGCTAAACCATACCAATAATATCAACCGTGATGAATGGTAATACCTGCCAAACCCTTCTATCCCAAAAAGTTAACCGTAACGTTCTAGTGATTCGAAACCGCTCCTATACAAGTATAACCCCGTCCCAAACTAACAAACTTTCAGTTTCACTGCAGCAACAGTAGTAGTAGCCCTGAAGATGCCCGTTGCAACAGTGGACGAAACGTCGCTCAAGAAGGAAGCAGTGACAAAAACGCGGTTCCAGTGCGGAAACAATCCTGTACATACATATTCTGAATTTTTTTTTTTCAGACGTTTTTTGTCTGAAAAAAAAAACTCCATCGAAGGCAAGAAAGCTCATCGATTTTGGAGGAATTAGCATAGGAAGTAGGATCTGAGTATTCTTTCAAGGCCATTTAAATGTTCAAAGTTATATTTACGAAGTTCTAAAGCCATTCTCTTTACCATATATCCAAGAGCTAAATAATGTCACATTCCAGCAAGATAATGCGCATCCTTATATTTAACTGTTATATTACGATTCCTGCAACGAGCCAACATTAATATTCAATTGGCGTGCACAGTCGTCAGACCTATCGTCAATGAAACATGTCTGAGATATGATAAATCGAAGAGCTGATATGTTTCCTAACCATCCAAAGAATTTACCATAGCTGCATGATACCCTACAAGTTATTGAAATGAATTTCAACTTGAGTCCACAGATCATCTTATTAGAAGCATGCCCAGGCAAACAACATATTGTATTCATTTACACTTTTCAATGAAAATTTATTAATCTATTATTCTCAACAAAATTAGGTTAATTGCGCCTTTTGGCACAGTTGATATACCTTCTAAGTTTTCTAAAAAAAAATTGTTTTATTTTCATAAATCATAATTACTAATCTTGTTTTTCCTTTCTTTTTTGAAAAAAAGTTATACACTATTTATATGTACACATACACCACCATCATCGTATTTTACACATGTATATTTATGTATTTTGTAAACAACCGTCGCTCATTCTAAATGAAATAATAACATTAATAACACTAATTCAATCAGCTGATCAAAGATAACAAAAACACACGCGTGGAGTGAAACTAAACGTGATCATATTAAATTAAATTTTTAGTTATTGGAAATTTATCAGGATATACAAAAAAAAATCTTTAGGGTAGGTAAAACATGTGTTAGGCGAACAGGAGTAGCGTTAAAACATGTGATATAATATTGGTCTTAAACGAAGATAGATTTCTTATTTTAGTTAATAGCAATTATTTAATTAGTAGTAATAACAAGTAAGGGCATTCTTTCTAAAACATCGAAGAGAAAAAACTTTTCTGTAAGGCCTTAATAACAGGACAGTAAAAAGCAACAAACAAATTGCCATGGAATTAAAATTGACCAGACAAACAATTGTCTATACGTATAGGTATATGTACTACATTTATATTTAATTATCAATTTATCAATTTATCACTATATTACATGTAATATTATATGTTATTTTATCATTATCATTTAAATTTATATTATTGATTCATGTATCAAAGTTAATCATCAGCTTATCTTGACGACGTTTCAAACCATTATTATAAAATACATGCTGTCCCAAAAGTCACTTCCCCGAACTGAATGGAGTAACTAGGATGGTGGAGTGATCTGAGGGCTACCTTCAATATACCGTTTAGTGTGCTGCGGGCGGTATTCTATCAAATACGAAATTTCGGGCAAGATGTGCGCGCTGTAGGAAATCTATGAATAAATATGGTTAACTATAAGAGTATGCGACGTGACAACGGTGCACGGTACCGAGGATACAATAAAAATGCAAATAATAATGTTGTAATAATAGTGTTTACAATTTTTTTTTGAAGAGGAACAAATTTTTGGCTAACTTTTATTATTATTAATTGTTATAGTAATAATTAATTTTAATATTTTGCATAAAAATTTACTTTTGTAATGACTTTTCCAAGTACGCACAAATATAAATGTAAAATTCCAGGTTGCGAAAATCGATATTATTCCAACAATTTTCTGATTCGAGTTATCAAAATAAATAATTCTTCACTCTCCCTTCTGATGATGGTAGAAAACAGGTATGGTTGAACTCCATTAAACATTTTTTGGATATTGATATTTGCGAGGATCATTTTGAACAACATCTAAATAATTTAGTGTCTTCTCATTCCATCGGGTTCAATTATGAGGAGGATAGTGGACATATCATAATTAATCTGCAATCATTTATGTCTTCTATTGAGTCTCAAAGTGCTAAGATTAGTACATTGTATACGATTAGAAGATTATTCTCTAAATCTTCCGTTTAATGATGAGGATGATTTTAATTACCAAGCTGTCACCTATGCATGTGGATTCTTCCTAAAAAACTTAATTTACCCGACTGCGAGGTTTGTAATTTTTTTTTATTTTATGCTAACGTAGAACATCGTCACACATTTACAATGTTTAAGGAATTTAGTGAATCATGTTGTTAAAATCTTTTGACCAATGTAAATTCTATTCACAAGAAAATTTTGGTAACTTTGCAGAAGGTTAGTTTTTCATGGTATACTTGTGTTAAATCCGATCATCAAACTTTCTAATCTTTTGTGCATATAAAGAATTGTCCTTATTTTATATTACTGTTTATTAGAATTTCTGTTTATTGGAGTATATAGTTGATTTTATTTTATTGCAAAGAATTTTGCATTTTTTTATATAATTGTTGAATTTTAAATATTTACTTTTCTCACACATAGAGTTTAAATTTATTTTTTAACAGAATTTTTATTTATATGCAGGTAAATACGTGTCTGTGATTTCTATATTTATAGATATATTGCACTGATGAGATCAAAAAAGATCGAAACATGTATTTATAGCATACTTAGAACAAAAGAGAACAGGAATTTAAAAATGCCGTTATCACGGTTGTTTACGAATTTAATACTACTAATCAACATCAGAACCGCTAGCGTAAGGGTCTAATTTTTAACACGGAATGTAGCACTTTTATATGACATGCGCCTTGCTGTGGTTTAGCATTTTGCAGCGATAGTGTGTCTGAATTGTTTTCGTAGCAAAATATCGAAAGTTAACGGTGGATCTGCGTGTTTACGTGTTGCAAACATGGCGGGAAACACATAAAAGCAATGCGCAAACAAGAGATCGAAATTTAGTGAGTGATATCCGGATGCTGTTGCTCCTAGCAGAAGATCAATTTACATTATAAATAAAAGATTTAATCGAACCGGCAGAGTAGCGGATTTGCCTAAAGGTACCGCAACGACAAACGCAAATGCGCTACCATTGTAAATGATGCATCCACAACAACGGAGGACACTTTGAACAGTTAGAATTAATATGTATCACATTATGTCAATAATGTATTTCCTATTACTTGTTTCTCTATTTTTTTTGGATTCCTCATATCCGGGGAAGTGACTTTTGGGACACCTGTATATCGATAATGCATCTTAGGCAATTTATAGTTAGTAGACTTTACTGACAAACATCAAAGAATTAAGAATGAATTGAATACCATAGACAATTTTTAAGCTGTTAGAATGTTCAAACTTTATAGGTACCAATTAGTAATTAAAAACGTGTTAGTACAATCATAACAGTAAAATATATTCAAATAAATGCTTGTAAAGAGGTATTTTTTAGTCAATATAATTTAAGTACGATAAAGTTTTTAAAAGAATGTGCAATGTATTCAGGAGATTAATAAATCATAACCTCAAATCTATTTCGTAACATTTTTCGAGAATTAAAGAAGTCTAATCTAGAAATTTGTATTAACAAAATGCATTATATCAAGTATTCAATTGAAAAGATCATCTATTTTTACATTGGATTAGTGTTAATTAAAATTCTCATCTTTGCAAGATTTGCCTTGTTCTACAAAGTTTTGAATTTACTTTCACTTTAAAGCATAACATTTTTTTAGTCCAAACTATTTTCAAAGTAGTAACAAACTTGGTGGTATATGGGTTTATTCAGGCCTGCTACAGTATTGCATAGAGAAAAATTTCAAGCTGAGTTTCAAATTTTTGCAGTAGATTACATGCAATTTAAAACGCCAGAGAGAGTTGTAAAATTGTTTCCTGAAACTGGAATTCTTTTAAGGAAATCAGGCGGTGGGGCAGTTAAGAAACGTACATCAACAAGTGCCGCTTATATTAAAGAAATTGAAGAATAATTTTGAACGGAGAATTTTAAGATATACTGACCAAGAACGAGACCATTTTCAATATTTATTTGAACTTTCAGTAAGTAAAATAAGTTTAACTTTGCTATTATCTAATATTCGTATTGCACATATGAAGATTAAATAGTTAAGATTATTTTAAGATATACTTCAAAATATTCAGAGTATATCAAGGACACCTAGATGAACTTTTCAGTTCAACACATGTTATCTTAATAATACATATATCAGTCTAACAATTTTTTAGCATTACAATTCCGAAATTTCCCATTCTGATTTGGATTTTAATATAAAGTTGGCAATATTAATATTTTTTTATAAAATTTTGGCAGTTGCTATTTTAATGTTAATTCATTAAAATTTGTACACCGTGAGCAATATCAGAATACTTTATACACAAATTGACAGTTTTGCTCATGGTCGTCCATGGGTTTGTTTACTTGTCATTATTATTTGTTGTTGATCGTTTTGTTGTATTATTGTTGCTCCTCTCTCTCTATACTCTTACGATCTGATTCAAAACTGTATTTATAAAGATATTGGAATAATGCCGTTTATGATGTAACAAAACACATTCATTATTTTGGCCTATTTTCGAAGTGGAATACAAAACGAAAATGAGACATGGACTTATTCTCTACGATCGTGTCTTCGGTAGTTTTTGGCAGAATATCCTGAACTGGACATGACTGAAGGTCATCGCAATAATACTGTTCTAAAGTTGTTGGTAACCGGTAGTATTTTGAAATGAAAAGCCGCCAACACTGTTGGCACATGATATTCGGTATAGAATAGAAATTAATCGAAGTTTCTTTAAAAAGATACGATTGTATAAAGTATCTGATTTACATCACTTATTTGAACAACTTTCAGCAATGAAAATATTGTCATTGATTTAATAATACTTTAAATGATGCGAACTTAAGTCACATTTTTTTTTATGAAGCGTGTATTATGTTAACTCACAGAACTACCACACTTTGTCAACAGACAACTCTGATGATTCTTTTGAAACAGGCATTCATGTAATGAGGATGCACATAATCTCAAAGTGTACAAAATTATAATTAACTTGGAGGATGCAATGAGCCTACAACATAAATCAAAATTGTCAAAGAATGATGCTCGGATAATAAATTATCCCTTAATATAGAAAAATGCTGTGTTATTAGGAACTAAAGAGGCGAAAGCATGTGACATCTTATGATTACAACATAACGAGGATGTATTGGAGTTCAAGATATCTATAAAAGAATTTGATAGTAATTAGCTTCAAAACTCTTGGATTTGTCATGCGTAACTCCAAAATTTTTACTAAACTCGATACTATTAAGTGTATTTGTGTTTGACTGGTACGCAGTACCACCAAATTCAATTAGAGAGTTCTGAGGCGATTTTAAAGTACTATCGAATTAAAAAAAAAGTGGTACAGTCATATTTTAATGTCTTTAAATTAGGCTGCGTGAATGTAGGCATATATTAATTGTAGACGTCAAATTTAAATATTCAAATAACGTATAAGTGTCAAATAACATATAAGTGTCAAAAATGACTTTCACACGTTACTACGATCTTAAGTACGTTAGCAACGCCACAATACTAAAATATTTAGAAATCAACTTTACATATAACTTCACTACTATACCACTTTCTTTTAAATTCGATAGTACCTCTCATATAGAAGAGACAGTTCATATCCAGAGAGAAATACAAGTTATACTAAGCTCCAGAACTGTACTGTATTGCAAATGATAAATTTAAATTTTTGAAATATGAATTACTTGTTGTGACTTATAACATAGAATGCCTTGTGTTATTGTATTAACAATTGAACTACTTTCATACGAACATTATTTTGACAAGTTAATGTCGCCAGTATTAGTCAAAAATGGCCAATGTCAAGAAGGGTAAGTAAACAATATAGCTATACGCTGTTCACGATTCGAAGACGTGCACGTCATTAACAGTATTTTCGGAATCACCATCACAAAAACAATAATCGAACTATAATATTTACAGTTATCGACAAATGAAACGGGACACTTTTTTAAATTATTGTAAGTCAGGATTGCAGCTATTAATTTGATTTAAAGTTAGCGATAGATGAAAAATGTTATTTATCAGATCAGTCTAACAGTACCCAAATGTCAAAACCACAATTAAATCATATTTATTTAAATGGCGAAAAGTAAAAAAAAACCTTTTATTGAAAATTACAATAACATAAACATCTTATAAAAATTAATATTTTGTAAAAGCACCTTCTACCTCTATCAGAGCATTAATTCTTTCAAGCATTGATCTTACTAAATTAATGAAATGATTTTCAGGTATTTCTGCACAGACCGTTTGTATTATGCGAAATAATTCCTCTTTACAATGCACATGAAGATTTTCTTTATTAATGCGTCTTGCCATTAAACCACGCGATGCATATTTGACATTTATAACATATGTAATGACAAGAAAATTAATAACAATTGTTTTAGAAAAAGACTTAGTCACACAAATAAAATTAAGCCAAAATCGTAATAAGACGTGTCCCGTTTTATTTGTCGAGAACTGTATATACCAACATAATTGCGAATGTACATTTATGTTGGTGCGAATGTGCAGCGTTGACACATATCGTTCTGTTATATTTTACGTGTGTTTGTTTACTCTTGGTTTGAAATGCCGAAAGCGTTTTGCTGCCAATGTAAGCGACTTATTGCATCGGCAACTGCAAACTGTGAAGCAGAACGCGATAATGATGGACCGTTGCTGCCTTTATCAGCTGTAAGTAAAATCGTATTTGTATTTTGCTATAATTTCATATTACATATTGCACTTTTTCTTGTAGCGTGCAGCAAAAGTTTTAGAAGTAAACGTGACATCTGTCAGCAGAATTTCCTCGGAAATACAAAAACGACCACGCAATTTGCAGCCCCAAACGGAAACATGACAAAAAGAAACCTATAGTGGAGATTGATTACTTCGCTGAAGGTGCTATAATGTATGTTGTCTACGAAATGTACAGAAATAGGAAGATTTTTGAAAAAATTGACTGTATTATAATATTATTGTGGTATAATTATAGAACAACATCTTACCCTAACATCTTTAAATACTATACTTGTTGAAAGGGATATTTTTATGGATGTAAAACATCTTTATGGAAAGTGTTGCTGAATATTAAGTACTATTATAAAACGAATGATCGAAGAAGAGCGTACGTACTATATTGGAGGCATGGTGTTTTTCATAATTGTGGTTATAAGTAGAGAACGGACACGCTTACCACATGACGCAAAGCCCAGTGCAGTACTGGCGAAAGGCTGTATTTCTAAAATATTTAATTTTATTTATATAATTGGAAAACGAACGGGTGGTGATCTATAAAATTACGAAATACATATTTATTTGTTGAAAAGTTGTATTTATAAAGTTTTTAATTTTATTTATATAATTGGAAAACATATGATCTATCTATCTAAAATTACGAAATACATATTTATTAATTAATTTTATTTATATAATTGGAAAACAAATGGGTGGTGATCTATAAAATTACGAAATACATATGTATTTGTTGAAAAGTTGTATTTTTAAAGTTTTTAATTTTATTTCTATAATTGGAACATTTTTATTTGTTCATTTTGTCGTTCAAGTTGAGTAAAGGAGTATTAATATTGACTAGCAATAGTTTCTCAAGGTTTTCTTCTGTCAATTTTGTTCTCTTTGAATTAAGTACATCCTTATAAATAGAAAACGTCCTTTCTACATCGCAACTGGTTATAGGTGCATACTGGAAATATTCTTTTATTTCTTCATATTTAGCCGTTAGATTTTGTGGAATTGTCTCCATACATAATTGCTGCAATGTAATTAAATCTGGATTTCTATTAAGAATTGCTTCAAACTATTGCCGAAGGCCACATCCGAAGTCACTTGGAATACTTTTCAAATTATTAACAGCCACATCTAATGTGGTTAATCCGTCATTTAATTTGAGATTTCGATTTTCAAAATAAGTGCTTAGTTTTGGCAATTTTCCAAAGTGTTCGTGAAGAAAATACAACTGATTTTTTAAATTTGGGATTTGTGTGAGCTCCTTGCACTCACCAATACTTCTAGCATCCTCCTTTAGCAGTGTTACGAAATGTTTTAGACTATCGAAATTCTCAGCATAATAACTAGTAGCTTCCAGCCATGTTTCCCATCTTGTTATTACTGGAGTGGGAGGCAGTGACAGAGATGGAAATTTTTCCCTGAAAAGAGCTACTCTCAATGGTGCTTTTCTGAAAACTTTTTTAAAAGCTGATACAAGTCTATCAACTTCCGGAAAAGTGTCTCTGATATATTCACAGATTCTGTGGAGAGCATGTGCTACACAAGTAATATGCAGCATATTAGGATATGTTTTCTTCAATAGTCTGCCTGTTTTTAATATATACGCAGCACTATCACTGACAAATAAAAGTATTTTTTCCTTGTACGTGGCGTCCGAATGAAGCATTTTTTGCATATTCTCCTTAATGGTTTCAGCAACTGTTTCCGCATCAACTCTATTTATAACACTTGTTGCTATTACATATGAGTTATAGGGAATAGTTGGATGTAGTACACCAGCTACAACATTTACCACAGCGTCCTAACATATCCACCGTTTCGTCGGCGCTTATCCATATGTATTGATTTAAAAGATGGCTTCTAATGCGTTCTACTGTTCTCGTATAGCACCTAGAAACATAATATTTGCGTAAAGTTGATTCATCAGGAACATTTCGACCAGTATATTTTTGCAGAAATGTCTTCAAAATTGGATTGTTCAATTTAAATAATGGAATATTAGCTGCCATAAAAGTTTCACAGAGTTCTTCGTTACAATTGTCAGATTCCAACGGGTTCAATTTGTTTTTGTGCTTTAACGATCCTACGTGACGTTTTACGGTTGATTTATTGCAATTTTTCAATAACTATTTCTCTTACGAAATACGATAAACTTATTTATTTTATCTACGTACACGACACCACTGAAAACTATATTCTGAACACTATATTCTCCGAATACAATAGCTGGGTTGTCCATTGTTATCGCTGCGAGACCAGGTGGCCGAGTAAGTCAAACAAATACTTCATTGAATTACGCCGGGATGTACTGAGCGACGTTATACACAATTCCAATTGCCGATTGCGTTTTATGGAAATTGCATCCGTTCTCTAGTTATAAGTCTTTTTAGGAATAGAGTCTGCACCGGTCTATGGCCGGTCAGTATGGCCACATAGTTCTCCGCCTGCCACCATACCATTGCATATTTAATGCGATGGCGAATTTATTATAATTATTAATCTTGGCGAACACTCTGAGAATGACGACGATTTATTTTCAGATTAATGTCACTTATTTTTAAGTTGTTGGTTTATAACACCTGGTACCTTTAATTTTCTTTCAACATTTATACTGATGTAACACGAATGTCTTTTTAGTATTCTATTTATTATTACATACTGCTATAGACTTTTCCCCGAAAATATTTTGAAAATTTATTTATTATTTCTGAGTGATTTATTATCTTGAATTTATGTATATTTGACTTGCGCAGTTGGTGCGAGCCGTGTGCGAGCCGATTGCTTTGCTGTGTACGTTGATTTTCACTGTATTTTTTTTATACGGAGCCGGCGGCTTTGCTGTATCCCCAGACACTATTGTACGCTGAGTTTAGAAGGTCGTGTGTTAAGAAGATAAATCTTTATCTTTGTTTTAAGTAGCTTCGTGATTTTGATTTAATTTGTGGATGGTCTTTGATTTCAATACCGATTTTTTTACAAGTGTGTAGAACTCGTAATTGTTTAATTAGTGGCTTTCTAACTCAGGTGTCTCGAAAAAAAAAATATTTTTTTTTATTATACGTAAGTAAATTATTTTATAAGATATTATTCTTATTATTTTTATTATTAGTATTTTTAAATGAATTGAATTGAATTGTGTATTTTCCATTGTGTTAATTTTGATATATCTTATTCTTAGTTATTTGAATTAAATGACAAAGATTGTTTTTTAAAGTTTCTAGTAAAAAAATCTGTATCTTTAAAATTTTATACGTTGGTATATCAAGGGCATTTTTTCATGTGGTTTGCACATGCGTTTAGAGTTTGTTTCGGGCTGTCATTATCAGTTTGTTTACTTTGTTTATTGAGGGAGAAATTAAAAAGCCTCTTTGTAATTTATTAGTTTTAATTTTGATCGGAAGTCACAAAGGATTTTTTTATTGCACGTTGCGGTCATTTCCGTGCGATATTTTTGCCTTAATAATATTGTTTAATGACGCAATATTAATCTTTATACTTTAACGATATATTTTATTTTTTTAAATTTTTGTATTAAAGTTTCATTTAAAGTTAGCTGTGTGTGTTTTTGAATTTTACCTTTCTTCATTTGTGCTCAGAAGTAACTCTAAGACATTATAATTATAACATTCGTCTATACTCTTTTACTGGCGCTATATAAATTTGTAGAAGAGAAAAACCACGTTTTCCAATTGGAACCCTGAGGGAAAAGCAGTCTCATCTAGAAAATAAACCGACTGAATATCTAAGCTGGACAGATTGGTTGTGAATAGTGGTATTATCAAATTCTAAACCACTATTCATAGCATATTTTTGGCTGAACCAAGCGTGGGGCGAACAGAAAAGCAGTAGTACAAAGTAACAAACAGAGCACATAAAAGATGGAAGGTATCTCCGGTGTACAACAAAGAAGCGAACAACTGGTGGAGGCAGCGAAGAAAAGAACAGGTCCAATGAGTACCATACATGAAGAGGGGCACGAAGGGGTTAACAGGGATAAGATTATGCTGGACATGTTAAGGGAAATGCAAATAAGACAAAGGAAAATGGAAGAGAAAATGGATATGATGATGGAAAAAATAATGGCATTGAGTAAAAATAATCAAGAAGAAGATATAATAATGGATTCGCTACAAATATCAAATATCAATCAAGAGAATATGATGGTATTAAATAGTAAACTATCTGAAGAAATCGAAAGAAGACAGTTTGCGGAACAACAAATGAAATACATGGAGAAACAGTTAAAAATGGAAATAGAGCAAGTGAGAAAAGAGAAGAATGAAGTAAATGTACCCGCATATATTCCTGTTCTTGTACAAAACGAAGTGCTACCCAAATTTTATGGGATGTCAAACACAAATCCCATGTTTCCATAAGAAAGTCAAACCCTTGTTGGAGGATGTGCCAGGGACGATAAAAAGTTGCAAAAGATAGGAAACTGCCTGAAGGATGACGCAATGGTATGGTGGGAGATGGTGTCGGACGAGGTACACACGATGGAGGAATTTGAGGCCAGATTCACGAATCAATTCTGGGGAAGAAATAAGCAGACGAGGGTAAGACAAGAACTATTATTTGGTAGATATAATGTAGGAACTAATGAGTCAAGAGAAACTTATGTTTTGAAAAGATACTCAGTGTTAAAATATTTAACCCCTAGAATTAGTGAAGTAGATATGGTTTCACAGCTAAGTCGACACTTTGATTCTCAAGTCAGTCAGGCATTAGCCATACAAAATATTAATGATATGCAACAGTTTCTCGAGTTATTAAAGAGATTAGATGATGTGGAGAGGGGTAAAAGATATAATAATAATTATTTAGATAGAAACAGTAATAGAAATGAATATTCTGGGGTTAATATAAATAATACCCCTCCGAGTCCGCAAAGATCTATTAATAATGAATATACTCAAAGAAATAGTAGTAGAATGGCTTCTCCAAACAGAATGAGATATAATTCAAGTAAAGATGTTGTTAAAGAAAATAGTATAGACCCTAAGAAATATACAGGTACTAGGTATAAAGATACCAGGCCAAATTTTAATTTAGAAGTTAAAGTTGATGATAAAAAGAATTCAGAACTTGCTTGTGGTTAGGATTTTTAATAAGGCCAACCAAAAAGAATGAAAGTTTTGCATTGTTATATGATAAGTCGGATTGCGCAATTAATACGGTTTTACCAGATATTAAAATTAATATAGGAAAAAGGGAATGTAATTGTTTAATTGATTCTGGTAGCGAAACATCGTTTTTGGATGAAAAGGTTGTTGAATGTTTAATTAAGAATAAAGAAGGGAAATATGTACCCACTAGTAAAATTACTATAGTATCAGCTACGAAAAAGATTATAGTTGTTGTTAATAAGATTTATGTCGTCGAATTTAAAATAGAAAATAATAAATTTATCGGAGAATTTATAGTGGTAAAAGGTTTAGGGAGAGAAGGAATACTGGGAATTGATTTGTTGGATAAAATTAATACTATAATTGATATTAATAAGAAGAAAATAATAATTAATAATAATAATGTGAAATGGATCTAGGAGGCTGGAGATGAAGAAAAAATTATAAATAATATGCAGAAAATAAATTGTATGGAAAAATTAAATAATATGGAAGTGGATGAAGAAGTTGATGTTATAGAGGAAAAGGAATTGATGGTGATGGAAGAAATGGAGAAACAAAAGGAGGGAGAAGTTGAATTTCCCGAAGATATTGATGTATTGAAAATAGATTGCGAAGAAGAATATGAAAAAGAAGTTAAAACAATAATAAAGAATAATATAGAATTAGTAAATAAATTTCCCAGTATTGCCAGAAATTATCGACATTCGTTAGAAGTAGATGAAACGAAACCTTTTAAAATTGAAAATTATCCCGAAAAACATTCAACAACACGTAGAAGAGGAAGTAAAGAAGATGTTAAATGATGGAATAATTGAACGAGGAAAAACGAGCTATGTCAATCCTTTAGTTGTGGTTAAGAAGAAATCAGGAGACATTAGATTATGTCTGGATGCGCGCAGACTTAATGAGCGGACAAAAGCTCAATTTGAAACTCCGATAACAATAGAAGCATTATTGGCGAAATGTGGCAATGCAAAAGTGTATAGCAAATTGGATTTGAGGAGTGCTTTTTGGTTGGTGCCATTGGAAAAAGAATCCAGAAAATATTGTGGCTTTATGGTGAACGGTAGAGTATACCAATTTAGGACTGTATCATATGGATTAAGTAGTTCTGCAGCAGCGTTAATAAGGGCTATGCAACAGATATTAGAACCTTACGAAGATTATGTGGTTCATTATATTGATGATATATTGATTTATAGCAGGAATTATAGGGAACACCTGGAACATGTGAGAAAAATAATGGAAGTGTTGGTAAGCGAAGGTTTGAAATTAAATTTAAAGAAGTGTGAATTTTTTAAAACAGAAATAAATTTTCTAGGATATAATATAAATCCTAGATATGTCAGCGTGGATCAAAGTAGGTTGGAGCTTATTAAACAGTATCCTTTACCTAAGAATGTTAAGAGGGTTCTTAGGCATAGTTAATTATTATAAACGTTTTGTACCATACCTGGCACGAACAAGTGCACCTTTGTATGAGATGCTTAAAAATAATGAGAAGTTTAAATGGAATGATATAAGAATGAAAGCGTTTGAGGATTTAAAGAAAGATTTTTATAACCAATTAATTTTAATTTTACCTGATTTTAATAAACAGTTTATATTAAGAGTAGATGCAAGTGATGTCGTTATTAGTGGAGTTTTAATCGAGATTAATAATGAAGGTATGGAACAACCGATATGTTTCATATCTCGAATTTTAAAAGGCTGTGAAATTAAATATACTATTAGTGAAAAAGAAATGCTGGCTGTAGTACACGCGGTTCAAAAGCTTAGATTTTATTTGTTGGGCAAAAACTTCATAGTAGAAACCGACCATGCTGCGTTGACATCACTGTTGAGTACAAGATTTAAGAATAGTAGAGTATATCCTCTTCGGTCCACCGGTGCAGCCGGCTGGACACTTTAAAATTATTTTTTTTACATGAATTCAATGAACCCGTTGTCGCTTAAATCCATGCGGTCAGCGGACTGGACGTGCATAGAGCAACGTAGCATTTTTTGTACTAATGTTTACGTAGTCGCGCCATTGTTATTGGAACGAATTGTGTGAGGTTATGAGTTAAAATGGATCGTTGTAAAAAAGACGGTAAGATTCGTGTTTTTTTATGTACATTTCTACAAATTATAATTGGAAACTGTTAATTAGACAACTGGCATTGTGTTGACGATGTTTGTTTCAATTTTATTTACAAAGGGATTGCTCAAGGGGTAGTTTTGTTAATGTCCAGTTTACTGGACGTTGGGTTTGAATTCATCAAATTCATAAAATGTGTTTCTTAGTATTTCACCTTCAATTGAATGACATAAATTAATTTTTAGTTCATTATTGGAAAAAACCATTGTCTGAGCAGGAGTTGGCCAAAATGGCGGAAAACAGTGATCTTGAAGGCGATTCAGAAGAGGACATTGATGAGCTACATGAGTCTTCACAAATAGGTTATGAACTATCTGAAGAAGAGGAAGTCCTGAACGCAGCTGAAGATGACATGGTGCATACTGTAGATTTTGACGTGTAAGGCACACTCCAGTTCCAGTAGCTTCACCACGAACTCTTCATAACTTTTCATCAGAAGACGAACTACCTCTAACTTCATTTCATAAACTTAACCGCAAAAAGATCAGTAAGAAAAAAACTATACCATTGAAATGGGACGAAGGTGTTTTTAATCCTCCAATCGTACAAGTCCAGGAGCCAGAATGGAATGTAGGTGAGAGAACAAATTAGACACCTTACAAGTATTTTTGCCAGTATTTTAATGACGAATTTTGGGAACTCGTTGCAGAGCAGAGCAACATTCGAGCATTGCAGGACAATAAGCCTCCTCTTAGAGCTACTGGCACCGAGTACAAAAAACTTATAGGTGCTCACATCATGGGATGTATGAAACTGCCTCGCATCCGCATGTATTATCAATCATCTTTGCAAATGCCTTTCGTCACACAGATACCTAGGAATAGGTTTTATAAATTAAGAAATTACATGCATTTTGTAAATAATTTAGACGTTTCGGAAGATACGAAAGAATCTAACAGGCTATGGAAAGTACAACCAATAATAACGTCTGTAAAGGCGAAGAGCAACAGTCTACCACATTCAAAAAATTTAAGTGTCGATGAACAAATGATCCCGTTTACCGGTACAACGAGTCTTAGACAATACGTAAAGAACAAGCCCAACCCAGAGGGCTTAAAAAGCTTTGTCTTAGCAACTCCTGACTGGCTTGTTCTCGATTTTATTGTGTATCAGGGATCAAAAACATGGCCGGGTGGAAAACCTGAACCGGAGTTAGGAATTGGTGGCAGTGTAGTTAAAGCTCTTGCAACAAATGTGCAACCTGGACATACTTTATTCATGGATCGATATTTTACGAATTGTCGGTTATTGGAATATTTATGCAGTGAACGAGGAATTTACGCTGTTGGAACAATCCTTACAGGACGAGTACCAGCAAGTTGCAAACAGAAGCTAACTAGCGACAACAAGCTTATGAGAAGGGGTCGAGGTACATTTCAAGAGTTAGTTAGACAAGATAATAAAATATGTATTACCAAATGGTGTGACAACAAACCGGTCCTAATGGCATCAACCTCAGAAGGATCGCATCCAATAACGTCTGCCCAAAGATGGGATAAAGGCACAAAAACCTACATTCAAGTTCCAAGACCTAATGTAATCACTGCCTACAATACAAGTATGGGAGGAGTGGACCTAAATGATAGGATGATAGCTTACTACAGAATCGCACAGAAAACCCGAAAATGGCCTCTTCGTTTTATGTTTCATTTTATTGATCTTGCTCTTGTTAATTCTTGGATAGAATACAGACGTGATCGTAGGGCATTAAGAGAACCAAATAAAAACATCAAGGATATTCTTGCATTTAGAATTTACGTTGCAGAATGCTTGGCAAAGAATGTGCCTTCAGTTACAACCGACTTGGTAGAAGCAGAACAAAGTACTTCCTCATCCGACAATGATCTAGGAGTAAGTACGGAACCCCTAACAGACCAGAGAAGAAAAGCTCGTAAATCAAAACCACTCCCCAATGAAGACGTACGCAAGAGTGGCAATTTACATTTACCAATTTGTGCAGTTGGAGATAAGAATAAATTTATGCGGTATCGCAAACAAGATTGTAAGGGTAAATCTCGTTTTAAGTGTCAAACTTGCGACGTATTTTTATGCATTCAGTATGACAGACAATGTTTTTATGATTTTCATAAGTGAATTCACATTTTATAATTTGCATTTTTCGAATTTTATATTTAGTTGAAATAAAGTATAATTTTAAATGTTTTTGAAAAAGTTTGACTACACCCCCCATGTCCAGCTGACGGTACTGCCTTTTTTGAAAAAAATAGATGTTAATTAAAATGTCATTTATATCATATACACGCCAGGAAAATGGAAAAAAATACAAAATTTTCGACTATTTTTTGTTCTGGGACCGAAGATATATCGCTGGTCTTTGTTATTGTCAGAGTATAATTTTGAAATTCTGCATATAAAGGAAGTTCTAAATGTTACTGCCGATGCGTTATCTCGAATGTATAACAGTAAAAGTAATTTTCATTATGTTGAATTAAATGAATATAATAGAGAATATGCTGAAGGGGCTTTCGAGTATGAGGTGATCCTTCAGGTCCCTCAGGATGAAAGTTTTAAATAATTTTAAAGAAGTTTTATGAAAATTAAGATAATTAAGTCAAAGTTTTATGGTGCAAGAAGAATTAATTAATGGGAAATGGTAGCGATTAAAGTTATATGATATGGTTATTGGTATTGATGATTGACATGCATTTTTACAAATATTATTTTTTCTCTTTTATACGAAATCCATGGGAGTGACACATGTCCAGGAGGTTGAGGAAGATATCAACTATTCGCCAACAACTGTTTACTCTGGAGTGTTCCTCGTCTGCGATGTATGGTACGAGGCTTATTAATATGTCAACAATCAAAATGACATAAGCTATTTATTAAAATGTCAAAACACAAAATGACATACAAGTTGATATAAATCTAAAATTGGAAATTTCTGTCTTATAAAAAAGAAGATATTAATTACATGGGTGCTCTGCAACCGTTCGCTTCACTGCTGCACATCGAGGAGGATGATCCTGTATGAAATGGTGCATCGGCTGAGTGCGGGGATCGGTTATGACAGGGTGCCTAACTGTCTATGGTTCATCGAGTGCGGAAGATTATATGATGTAAAAGATTATGACATGTACAGGCTTTTCCATCATATAATCTTGGGGAAGTGCTATAGACTTTTCCCCGCAAATATTTTGAAAATTTATTTATTATTTCTGAGTGATTTATTATCTTGAATTTATGTATATTTGACTTGCGCAGTTGGTGCGAGCCGATTGCTTTGCTGTGTACGTTGATTTTCACTGTATTTTTTTTTATACGGAGCCGGCGGCTTTGCTGTATCCCCAGACACTATTGTACGCTGAGTTTAGAAGGTCGTGTGTTAAGAAGATAAATCTTTATCTTTGTTTTAAGTAGCTTCGTGATTTTGATTTAATTTGTGGATGGTGTTTGATTTCAATACCGATTTTTTTACGAGTGTGTAGAACTCGTAATTGTTTAATTAGTGGCTTTCTAACTCAGGTGTCTCGAAAAAAAAAATATTTTTTTTTATTATACGTAAGTAAATTATTTTATAAGATATTATTCTTATTATTTTTATTATTAGTATTTTTAAATGAATTGAATTGTGTATTTTCCATTGTGTTAATTTTGATATATCTTATTCTTAGTTATTTGAATTAAATGACAAAGATTGTTTTTTAAAGTTTCTAGTAAAAAAATCTGTATCTTTAAAATTTTATACGTTGGTATATCAAGGGCATTTTTTCATGTGGTTTGCACATGCGTTTAGAGTTTGTTTCGGGCTGTCATTATCAGTTTGTTTACTTTGTTTATTGAGGGAGAAATTAAAAAGCCTCTTTGTAATTTATTAATTTTAATTTTGATCGGAAGTCACAAAGGATTTTTTTATTGCACGTTGCGGTCATTTCCGTGCGACATTTTTGCCTTAATAATATTGTTTAATGACGCAATATTAATCTTTATACTTCATAACGATATATTTTATTTTTTTAAAATTTTGTATTAAAGTTTCATTTAAAGTTAGCTGTGTGTGTTTTTGAATTTTACCTTTCTTCATTTGTGCTCAGAAGTAACTCTAAGACATTATAATTATAACATTCGTCTATACTCTTTTACTGGCGCTATATAAATTTGTAGAAGAGAAAAACCACGTTTTCCAATTGGAACCCTGAGGGAACAGCAGTCTCATCTAGAAAATAAACCGACTGAATATCTAAGCTGGACAGATTGGTTGTGAATAGTGGTATTATCAAATTCTAAACCACTATTTCTAGCAATACGTATAAAGTTTTAACCTGTTTTCATTATTTGATTACTTTGTAAGTGAATTAATAAACTCGGTTATTTATAAATTATAACCTAAATATTGCAAGTTTGACATAAGCGTTTACTACCCTAACCTAAAATGTAAACAAATCGATTTTACCAATGGATTTTGCAAATAATTTCGCAAAATTGTTTTGACATCATTGATGCCGTGCACGTCTTCGAATCGAGAACGGCGGATAATAACTATTACATTGATGTCAATCTAAGTATTCTATTGCCAACTACGGATACTTTATATTGCTCACCCGGTATTTTCAAGTCGAATATTTAGTATCATATTAGAATTACAACTCAAAGTTTTGATTGTTGAAAGTTATTTTCGAACTGGGAGATTATAAAATATAAATGAAGGTACGGTATACTAAACATAGATAAATATAAGATTATATAATTTTGCCGCAGTAAGTTAAAAGCATTATTTAATCAATTTTAACTTACTATCCAACTTTTTAATAATTTTTTTAAATTATTTCCATATATACTGGCCGTACGCGCAGAAAATACTATTAATAGTATGGTAAACTCTCGATTACAGAAATAGAAATGCTACTTACTAATTATTTAGAGTAAGTAACCAACCGATCAGTACTTTTACTTATTAATAAATAACGGGTGTTCATTTGAAAAGTCAATCTAGTAGCATGTGATTTACTGAGAACATTTTGAAGTATGTCGTAAATTAAAATTTACTACTTAACCTACGAAGTCGTGTATTTTGACAGTTTCATACATACAAATAAATAACAAATGTGATTGACATTATCAAATGTCATTTGGATTTACGTTTACGGAACAACAAACACATACTAATATATATGCGTCTTATTCTATCAAAATTTCAAAGTAACCTAGATTGACTTTTCAAATGAACACGTTATATTTGAATACTATTATGATGAACAATGGAATCATGTTTAGATATGTAGCGAAGACAGTAAATGTAAATGAAATAAGTTGACCGAATAAAGTAACATCTCTTAACAAACACGTAATGGGATCTGATTATTAAAAAAAAAAACAAGAAAAAATCATATTTGATTCGGCTGTTTCATACAAACGTTCTATTTCATTTAGAAATAAGCACATTTACTAAATGCAATTCTACTGAAAAGTGCAAGATAAATAACTCAGATAATATTTGAAAATTCAAATTATCAGAGGCTTTTTTCTATGTCTTAATGGAAATGTGAAAAAGAACTACTTTTATAATCTAAGCTCGTTTAATTCATTTGTTTATTTGACGATTGGCATACCTCTTCTCTAGCATGACATACTATCCGCAAACTTAAAATTGCTCTATTAAACTATTTTAATAGAAGTGTGTTGCCATATTAATTTGTTACCAATATTATGTAGGAGTACATATTGCATGTAAAAAATAATAATAATATGTGAACCAAAAAAACTTTTTCAAGTAGACTATGACGAGAAAGATAACTATATATAATTCATACCTAGTTTGTGAAATGTTGTCTGTCACTCATTGATTAAATTGACAATCTGAGAATATCTTCGATTATTTCCCTCATTTTCTATCTACCAATAACATCTTGCAAAATTTCAAATTCATATCTAGCTCTGAATACCAATAGTATTTCCGCCAAATTTCAAATTTCATCCAAAGGAGTGATGATTTTGACACAAGTTGCCAAATTGTACATATTCTTTTCATAAGGTATATGTCATTTGAGAAATAATCTTAATAGGTACCGTATGTCCCCGGATTGAGTTTACAAGAGGAAAAAAAAATTTATTTTTGATTTTACCAAAAAGTGCTAAAGGAATAAAATTTGTTGCTTAATTTCAAATGACCAAATCTGTAATTAGAATTTCAGTACCACTTATCTATGTTCTAAAAAATTTTTTTTTTAATTTTTTTCATCGCAGTACATCTATTATTTTTTAATGGTAGAAGCCTTTGACTTGAAAATGTCATACACTAATTTATTTGTCAAAAATAACTTCAAACTGTAATTCTGTAAGTTTTGGTGTAAATGTTAACGTTATCACAAAAAATATATTTAATACAATGTTACGGTATTGGGGAAAAGAGCTATCGTCGTATTGCTGAAGAATTTAATACAAAATTTCCCGAAGTAACTGTTTCCCGTATGGGTATAAGGAAGTTGGTGAAAAAATTTTTGGAAACTGGTTCTGTTCTGAATTTAAAGAAAAAGAAAATAGTACGTGATGAAGATGATGCTACTACAGTTTTAATTTTGGATTCGGTGCAAGATAATCCTAAACTTTCATTGCGGAGACGGGCGCTTCAACTGAATATGAGCAAATCCCATATTCAAAGAGTTTTGAAGGAACGTAAATTATACCCCTATAAACCGATTTTTAATCATACGTTAGAACCGGGAGATGATGAGAGGCGTCTTTATTTTTGCATGTGGAAGGGAGATGAAATAATGGAGAACCAAAATTTTCACAAAAGCATTGTATTTTCCGATGAAGCAACTTTTTCTAGCAATGGTACCGTTTCGTCACAACATGTTCGTTATTGGAGTGATACTAATCCTCACTTTAGAATTGCATCAACACGTCAATACTTTGTTAAGGTAAACGTGGTGGTGTGCTGTTTCTTATCATGGAATAATAGGGCCATATTTTTTTGATGCTAATGTAAATCAGCATAATTATTTGGAAATATTGAGCAATTTTTTCTGGGATGGTTTAAGTGAACTCCCACTTGCTTATCGGCAGAGGATGTATTTTCAACAGGATGGTTGTCCGGCCCACCGTTCGCGCATCGTAGCTGCCTGGCTCAATCAAAAATTCGAAAATAATTGGATTGGCTGGAATGGTCCTGTTTTGTGGCCTCCAAGAAGCCCTGACCTAACTATTTTAGATTTTTATTTGTGGGGACGGTTAAAGCAACTAGTCTACATGGACAACTTGCCTAACAATGTGGATGTATTAAAAAATCGCATTAGAGATGCTGTTGCATCCTTGACGCTTGAAGATATTCGCAACAGTTACAAGGAACTGCGGCTTAGAGTCGAATTGTGTGCTGAAAGGGGTGGCGAATTAATAGAATAGTTTTAAACATTATTGTTTCTAGCCTAATTATTTTTTTATTGTTGTGATTGAAAATAAAAAATAAAAATTTGTAATTCTAAATAGGGGTTTGACAGTTTCGTAATTCTAATTACAGATTTGGTCATTTGAAATTAAGCAAAAAATTTTATTCCTTTAGCACTTTTTTGTAAAATCAAAAATAAATTTTTTTTTCCTCTTGTAATACGGACATACGGTATATACCTCTCGAGCTGTCAATTTTATCACACACACTACGGGCAGCTATATTTTCTCAAAATTTTGCTTTTAAGCAAATGGTCTCAACTTAATAATTTATTAAAAATGTTCGAGAACTAATAATATAAATTATTAAGTTTCAAACATTTGCTAAGCAACATTTTGCGAATAACAACCCGCAGTTTATCCGATAAAATTGCTTGTGACAGCTCTCGGGATATAACCTATGATTACTCTTACAAACTTATCATTAAACAATGGCTTATGTATCTAATGAGCAGCAAAGAAGGTTTATGGTTATTTAAAAAATGGCAGAAAAATCGATGGTGAATGGACTTTTCTCTGAGAGATATCGACGAAGATTTTTTAAACAAATTTCTAAATGACACTGTCCCATATGGCCATTTCTATGTTTCCATTCGTCGTTTTATGAATTTATTCAGAGAAACACGAAGTGTGAATCGTAAAATGGGAAGTAGTATGGTCAGAATGGTCAGAAATAAAATTACTGTCGAAGCGTTAAGGCAAGTATTCGAAGAACGTCCACAAACTTCTATACATTTACAGCATGACTTAAATCTTTCTTACGGTGTATCGACACATCCTTAAAAATGATCTCCACATGCATCCTTACCGTACACACGAGAAGAGATTACGAAATACACGTAAACAGCATACCCCATGGCAACAAAAAAAGGGGTGTGCCAGAAAAACAGATTTTATTTTGGTTTATCTTTATCTCTTATTGCGTGTAGTATACCGTTTGCTGTACTAGACCGCTATGCATTTATCTTCTTTTGGAATAAATACGCAAAGTGCAAATTTCCAAGTCGGACAACGTTATGAAATTTTAAATTTAAAAAAGAATTAAATCGGAATTGAAAGATACAAAACTGTGGTTGTGCGTAGATGAAATGACGGATCGAAAAAAAACAATCAGTGGTACGTACAATGGAACCTCATCAACTGTCACCTGCTATGTTACTTGCTTTCAGACGAATTGATAAGTGTCAATGTGATTTGATGGTGAGAGAGGTGGTGCTGAAGTCATTGGACAAAGTTGAAATTTCACTAAAGCAAATACTAATGTTTGTGAGTGACGGTGCCGCAAACATGCTGTTTAGGTTGTTCTCTCAAAGAACATAGTGCCAGTCTCTTATATGTAACGTGCAAAATCCACGCTTTGAATCTTGTAGCACCAACGATTCGTAAATGTTATCCACGAGTAAATGATTAATAGCTAGTTCGAAAGTCCCTGAAACGTACTCGACTATTTCACAGACTGTGTCCCGAAATTTCTGAACTACCAGAGCCGATAATTACGCGTTGGACAACATGGTTGAAGGTTGCGTTTTACTATCATCAATATTTTGATCATGTAAAGATGATAATTTTAAAATTCAAACCGACAGAAGCTGCAGGTATTAAGCCAGGAATTATTTAAAGATCCTCAGGTTAAAGAAGATTTATAAACTATACACAACAATTACTTCAGACTAGCCGAGGGAATAGAAAAATTTACAAAATGTTTCGATGTCGTTTGTAGATTCTGCTCAAATTGTGAATGTTGTTCACGCACAGCTATGCGCTGTAAAAAGCGAAAGAAATAAGTGTGTGAAAAATGTGAAAATGTTTTAGACAAAAATATCGATTTTCACATATTCAAACTAATCTGGGAAGGTGCATCTAAAGAACCATTAAGTTCTTTCCAAGATTATTTTAAATATGCAAATATAACATTTTTAGATGTGTAACGGTCGTTTTCGCCATTAAAACACGTTTATTCTGCACGTCGCACTATCTTAAGTGAAACAACTGTAGAGACATATCTGATTGGAATATTTTAAAAATATTATCCAGATAATTAATTCACTGATGATTCATAATGCGGTAAGTGTTTGTGCACGTTTTATAATTTGTTTCTTATAATTTAAATTAAATGCAAAATTGCGTGCGTACGCCGCTGGCATGTGTGTCAAATTTGCCAACTCTAATAATAAATATTTAGCTTTCAAAATATTTATTATTTATTTTGTTTGAGAAATATTACATCTGCTGATATAATTAGATAGAAAAATATCTTTTTAAAATAGATTATTTAGTTTGAACTATCATTAAATTAAACGAAGTGACAGGTAGCTCTAAGTCGAACCAAATTAAGACACAAATGATTTTATTCATGGCATACACTGAAAAACTTTTTTTTGGCTCACACATACAATAATTTTAATTTTAGAGAAACTTACTTTCATTTTGTGATTCTGGTTTCTTATTGAGGGTCTGTTTGACATTTTCTATGTTGCCTTCGGTATTAGCTTTTAATACTTTCAAACCATTCGTCCTGATTTTCGTAACTTCTGATGATGAATTTCCGTTAAATTTGCGCTTACGTCCATTTTTTTCTTCGTTAAACTTCTCGTCGATCTTCAAACTGTTTGTCCAATCAAAATATTCTTCGTTATCCATACTATTTTCTACAGGTGAAAAGTCATTTATCTCAATTTCTGCATTATCTGAGCAATCGTACATTTGGAAATCCATAATCCGGTTAAAATTAAGGGTTGTCTATAAATTGCAGCAAACAGCCGAACTATATTCACTTGTTCTTAATCAAAGATTCACATATATTCTCTAATAAATCTCTATAACGTGCACTCGGTCAGATTAATAATTCTTTTTTCTCTTTGTAAAACGTGAATATAAAAACGCAAGCTTCTTTCTACGATACAAAACTAATTGCCAATGTCGATATAAATCCGCAAACACATAAACTATTAGCTTTTAGAACATTACAAAAAACGAATTATATAGTTTCTTAATCCCAGTGGTTTCTCTTTGGCGATGATTCTGTAGCACAGTGTTATCGATGTCCATCATTTTATTTTGTAAGAAATAACATTCAGTATCCATTTATCACAAAGTGTTTATAAATGCGAAGAAACTAACTATTGAACAAAGAAAATTCCGTTCGGATGAACGAATTGCCATTCAAATAACCAGTATCTTTCGAATTTTGGTTTCCCGGTTAGTGCCGTACTGGCGAATTAACTCACTAAAAAGGTAATGTTTATTTAAGACTTACTTAAGAAAACAGGAATGTATAATTTAAAATTGAAAATGAAAAATTTAAAAAACCGGCCACTTTCAGGTATCCACGGACAAAAAACTTAAGGAATCAAAGAAACGCATAGTGCATAAATATAGACAGCGCCGCTGATAACAATTTGATGTAAACTTTACTTTGTTTAAAATAATACGCGTTACTTATTCTTTTTCAATTGTTACCAGTATGCGTTTGGAATCTCGACTGAGCAATGTCTTACTTGCCCTGGTATTTCATTAACAAAGGCATCAACTAAATTAGTCCAATTTAAAACAAGCTATTTAGCTGTGTCCTAGTATGTGAGTCAAGATTATGGCAATTGATAGTTGAACGCGGTTTTCAAACCGTGTGGATGTGCGTATTCTTAAAATTGTGTTTGTAAGGATTCGTCTCTTTTATTTAGTTGTAGATTAGAATATCCTCTTTTTCTCTCGCTTGTGAATCCAAAAACCCGATCTTCTAGGTAATTTATCCACTTTCCAGATGTGCGCTTTCTCTGACCAAATATTTTCCTGTTCAGTCCGTAGAAATGAATACATCAGATTCTGAAACAAAAGAAAACCATGTTTAATAATAATAATAGAAGTATCACAATAATGCCGAACTATATAACCAAATATAAATACAAAAAAATACAACATAGTGCATAAATAATAAATCCATAAAAAATATAACAAAATTAACATTAATATACGAGGTGCTACCCAGAAATTCCTGGAATGTGACAAAATACAATAGATTGTTCTTACATATTATTCACTACCATCCCACTCAAAGTACTTTCCTTTACACCCATCCTAACGACTTGTCCAAGATTGGAAGCGGTGCTGGAACGACTTAACGTGTTCAACACTACTTGCGATTGAATGTCTTCAATCGTCTCACAACAGCGCCCTTTGGGCTTCAGTTTCAACTTCAAAAACAGGAAGAAGTTTCAAGAGGTAAGATCTGGGGAGTAGAGAGGGTGAGGTCTTTGTTGAAGCTAGAAACTGACGCCCAACAAGTGACATGAGGTTGGTGTATTGTCGTGGTGTAAGGTCCACGAATTCTTGCACCACTTGACAGGCCGTTTGCATGGAATGTTTTCTTAACATCGCAATAAAATCATCCGTTACCTGTTTCACCTGGCGTGAGAAATTCTACGTGCGCGATGCCATCAGCATTAAAGAAGCAAATCAAGATCGATTTGACGTTACTCGAACTTGCCGTGCTTTCTTCGGTCGTTGGTGACGATGGCGTCTTGCACTGTGATGACTGCTGCTCTATTTCGGGATCATACCCGTACACCCATGATTCGTCACCAGCAATAATTCTGGTACTGAAGTTCGTGTCCCTGTCTACAGTTTCTTTCAGCTTTGTGCACACATGAACACAGTGCCGTTTTTGTTCAAAATTGAGTAATCTTGTCGCAAACTTCGCAACAATACGCGAGATTGGATTTGCCGGACAGAATACGCTGACAAACGCCGTACGACAATGTTACAATTCTCATGGATTGTTCTTCTTCGGTCTTGCCGCACTTTTGCCACATTTTATTTTATTTTATTTTATTTTCCGTTGATGGACGACTGGAACATTTTTCGTCATCAACTGACACACGTCCATTTTTAAAACGGTTGTACCACTCATAAATTTACGTCTGGCTTAAAGTATCCTCACCAAATACTTGTTTAAGCATTTTACCAAGTTTGAAGCAGAATTTGATGCACGTTTTTTGCTCTTTCACATCAGCCGCAGAATAAGTCAAACACAACTCAAGAAATATAAATACAAAAACTGTTTGAAACCACGTAGCAAAGTACCGTTTGACAGACTGGCTTAGTATACACATTGCTGACACCATCTAGCTCACGTCCTTTGCGCGCTACATTTAAATTCCGAGAATTTATGGGTAGCATGTCGTATCTTATACAAAAATCTAACAAAATTAAAATAAATTAATAAAATCAAATATCATAGTTTAATCCTCGAGTCCAAGAAAATGTCATGAAAGTATTTGTTTATAGTTGGCCTGGACTTTTAACTAAAACATTACTTCTAAGCAAAAGTCACAGAGTTTCGGGATGTAAATCGAGTCACTGCAAAGCAAATCATCTCTAGTAAATTTCATTACCATAAATTGGGCTGTAACATGAGCCTTAAAATACATTTTTTGCACTCGCATCTGGATTTCTTTCCCCAGAACCTCGGCGATGTGAGTGATGAACACGGCGAAAGGTTTCATCAAGACATTTCTGTTATTGAAAAACGTTATCAGGGCAAGTGGAACAGTGAAATGCTTGCTGATTAATGTTGGACATTAACATCAGAAAGTGCTGAAGAACAATATAAAAGAAAAGTAAAAAAAAAAACATTTTGAACAGGACGATACCATATACGACGATACTAGCTCCATATAATGTATAACCTAATTAATATTATTTTTCAAAACCTGACATGTCATTATAAATTTGTTATTACTATTGTTAGAACTATAAAAAAAAAACGAAAATTGTACATAGTTTTTAAAGAAAAATTTGAAAAAATGAAAATTTGTTGACCAGTGTAATTAAAAGCGGCCAACTACCTACCAACAAAAACACGGAGGGGACATGGCCAGTTAGAGGTAATCCGCGTTGTAAATTTTATTTGAATATTAGTCCTGGTGTGAAGTAAATTTTATGTTAAAATGAGTTATGTATACGTGAAATGTTTTGTCTGAAATGAATGTAAATGCAGCTGCAAAATATTTAAGAAAGTCTGATGTGCTTGTAATATTATGGACTAATCAATATAAATCAACAAAGACGCTAGATGATATCCCAAGTCAAGGCATATTAGGTGCAATCACAAGAGAAGATAGGGCTATTATTAACTTGTTCAAAAAAGTCAGGATTGACACTGCGAAAACAACAAACAGAAATGGCCAAGTAAACTATTAAAAAAATAGGTTTGCTTTTTCGAAAGCATATAAGCAAAATTTAACAAATGTCTTATTCAAAATGGTAGACAGACTCAGACCTAGAGAACGCAAATAACATATTCGAATATAGTGATATGATAAGAAAATGGCATTTATGTCTGATAAATAACGTAAGATCAAAAAGTCTTTGGATCGTGATAGCCATGAAACGTAAAGCATCTATAAAATTATTTACTTCGGTGATTCATTACCTTGAAGTACGCATAAGTCACAAATAAAATAGATTTTTGGTTATGGTATTTATTTACATTTTATGTATGTTATATTTAATAACATTTATAGAGATTACAGAATACATTTATAAATAAACGAAGTTTTAATAACTAATAAAAAAAAATAAGGCTCATTACAGTTAAGAAAAGAACTCCCACAATGAAACAATAACATTCAGGTAGGTACACTTTTACAATAAAAAATTATAAAAGATGTTGAAAATGTCTTCCCTGTTCTTGAATACACCGGTTAACACGTCGGCCCATGTTATTAAAAACTTTAATTAAAAGATTAGGTGTTACTGTGAGACAGTTTTCAACAATGCGTTCTAGTAATTCATTTAAAGTGTGAACTGGAGTTTTAAAAATGTTATTCTTAAGCAATGGGAATAATAAGTAGTCTAAAGGACTCAAATCACAAGACCTAGGTAGGTAACGTCCGTCTGATATTAACTTTTCATCATAAAATTGACGTAAATATTCCATGGTTACTCGAGCAACAGGCGGTCTCGCGTTATCTTGCTGAAAGTATCCATTATGAAGTTCATCATCGTGAAATTGATTGATAAAAGGATCAAGTATTTGATTTATATATCTTTCAGCGTTTATGGTATCTTGAAAAAATATTGGCCCTATAAAATATATAAATAATGCCTTTCTCAAAGAATTTAAAATATAAATGACAGTATATTAATGTCATTAATATACTGTCATTTATATTTTAAATTCTTTGAGAAAGGCATCATTTGCCGAAACATGTAAGATTGTTTTAAATATATGCATTTTTAAGTAAAACCAGACCTTAAATCGCCAACTAATTAAATCTACTATATATATATATATATACATATATATTAAAATAATAGACTTTTTCTTGGTTTAGCGACCTTTAATGAATTCCAATTTTTTTTTTTTTTAATACGACGTTTCGACTTTTTTATTAAGTCTTTTTCAAGTAATTAGAACTAAAAAATGAATATAATTGGAATTCATTAAAGGTCACTAAACCAAGAAAAAGTCTATTATTTTAATACATATTATGACACGGCCAATAAAATAAATAAGAAATAAATTTTAATTCTTATTAACACTAAATATATATACATATATATATATATATATATATATATATATATATATATATATATATATATATGTTAAAAATAATAGATTTTTATTGGTTTTAGCGACCTTTTATTGAATTTTGATGTTGTTTACGACGTTTCGACTTTTATCAATTCAGTCTTTTTCAAGCATCTGGAAACAAGAATCATTACAATGGACATGAGAACTGTGTTTGTTTCGTGTGATAGATATAACAATTAAATTAACAATTTTAAATTTTAAATTATATTAAGAAATGAATTATGGATTAGGTTAGCATTTTACGTTGAACATTAAATAACATAAATTAAAATAGCTTAAAAGAATGGTAGGGGGACATTAAAGTGATTAATATCTGTATGAATTAATTGGAGACTTAACAATTATTAACAAATTTAAGTTTAAAATTAGATTAAAAAATGATTACAAATTGAGTTAACATTTAACGTTGAAAATTACATAAATAAAAAAAAATAAAAAATAGCTTAAATGAATAGGTAGGGAGACATTAAAGTGATTAACATCTGTATGAATGATTTGGAAAGTTGAATTACACTACAAATAGGTAAAGAGAACAAAGAAAAGACAAATACACTCACATTTGTTGTTCGATGGTTTTACAAGGGTACGTATTCTGTGTAACACATGTGTTTTGGGCATCCGGGACCAAATTTCTTAGGAAAGACCGTGCTTGTGCGGATATTGTAAGTGAACTAATACTTTAGTTTGCGGGGGTTTTAATTTCTGTTCTTTGGAATGAGCATGGTGGTCAGGACCGTATTTAGGGGTATATGTTAACGTTGGTTTTTCTAATGGGAGCTATTTTTTCCCGTTTTGTCTTGTGCGTGCAGGGGGGTTTTTTTTGGTTTTATCTACTATATACAACAAATGTGAGTGTATTTGTCTTTTCTTTGTTCTCTTTACCTATTTGTAGTGTAATTCAACTTTCCAAATCATTCATACAGATGTTAATCACTTTAATGTCTCCCTACCTATTCATTTAAGCTATTTTTTATTTTTTTTAATTTATGTAATTTTCAACGTTAAATGTTAACTCAATTTGTAATCATTTTTTAATCTAATTTTAAACTTAAATTTGTTAATAATTGTTAAGTCTCCAATTAATTCATACAGATATTAATCACTTTAATGTCCCCCTACCATTCTTTTAAGCTATTTTAATTTAATGTTATTTAATTTTCAACGTAAAATGCTAACCTAATCCATAATTCATTTCTTAATATAATTTTAAATTTAAAATTGTATTGCATTGTAATGTTCTTGTTTCCAGATGCTTGAAAAAGACTGAATTGATAAAAGTCGAAACGTCGTAAACAACATCAAAATTCAATAAAAGGTCGCTAAAACCAATAAAAATCTATTATTTTTAATATTAAGACACGGCCAATAAAATAAAAAAGAAAAAGAAAATTCTTTAAACACTAACATATATATATATATATATATATATGTATATATAATTTAAAAGAAATTATCGACGGTACTGTATTGGATAAAATAAAACGAAATATAGAGATAATTAATAAATGAGTTTTTAAACGTTGAAAATAACCATAAAAAAAGAACCTTTCTAGAAATTGTCCACATTAACAGAGACACTAATAACGTGATATATAGATCTGCTACTAAGTATAATTTATTTCAATATACTCGGTTTGGCGGTTAGTTGACCATCTAAAAATTGTTTTGTTATTTTGTCCTTATATTGTTAAATTTATAATGCATTGTTTTTTGATATTGTTGTGACTTTAGTTATTTGCTATATGTTTCGTTTTATATTTTTTATTTTTCATGTTTTAACTTTGACATATACATGTTTGTTAAAGGTTTTAAAGGCTTATATCTATAGTTACTTTAATGTTTTAAATCTAATCAATTTTATTGTCCGTATTCGTCACTTTTATTATTTTTTTTAAGTCTTCATTTTGTAAGTATTTTACTACTGCTTTATACACTTATTTATTTAATGTTATTTTATCTTATATATATAAAATAGCGTGTGCCCAGATTTTCTTTACAAATGGCAGTTTTTACTGATTATTCTAAAAAATTTTCGTAGAAGAGTTTTGGATTAGTTTAAAGTATTATTTCAACTCTTAGGCTGCCTATGAGTTGTGTATAAACGCTTAAAAGAAGCCACTTTGCTTGATGTCAGATGCAATATTTATCTTGAGAAGTTTTAAAATGAACCTAACAAATAAACAAAAGGTGAAAAGTAGTTAATTGTAGGTAATAATTACCGAACTATTCGTCAATAATGGATTCAATAATACTGTTGCTACTGTATTAAAAGATTTTAATTTTATTGTAATTATTTATTTTAAATTCAACAGTATTTAATTAATTAACTTAAAAATAATTTTGAAATTAATAAATTTCAACGTGTGCCCCTAAGCACTCCATGCACTTGATGGCTCACATCCTTGTGTTTTTGCAAACGTTTCTCAGCATGTCTTGTGTAACGGTTTGACAAGCTTGCCTAATTCGCTCCTTTAAATCTTCTACACGTCGTGGTCTAGTTTTGTAGACCTTTTACTTTAAGAATCCCCATAGAAAAAAATCTAAAGGAGTTAAATCGGGGACCTTGCAGGCTACGTAAGTGCTGAAAAATCATGCGTTGCCCGACCAATCTATTTATTTGGAAACATAGTAGACAATAGTTAGCCAATTTCCCACTAGTGCAGAAAAATAACACGGAGCACCATCTAATTGCATGATCATGTGCATTCTTTCTAAAGCTGGCAAACTATGCAAAAACTCTAAAAATTATGTCTCCAGAAAGTTCAAAAAAATTGCATTGTTATTATCGAAAAAGAAGGGTCCAATAAGTCTATCCCCTTTTATACCGCACCACACATTAACCTTTTTTAAATATAGGCTTCTAGATTCAATTGACCAGTGGGGATTTTCTTTACTCCAATATCTTGAATTTAACTAATAATGAATGAAACTAATAATTCCATTAGTAGTAAATACAGCTTCATCACTAAAGCAAATTTTTTTAAAAAATCTTGATCGTCTTCTAAATATCCCAGAATCTTTGCACAGAAATCCAAACGATGGTTAGTGTCGCCTTCAATTAAAGTATGAATAAATTTGGGTTTAAAAGGTTTAAATTTGTGTTTCTTCAAAACATTTCTAACAAATTTAATACTTAAATTTAGATCACGAGACATTTGCAAAATACTTTGTTTAGGGTTTTCTTGAAAAGCCAAGACTACATCTAATCCTTGATCATTAATTTCATTTTGCTCCTGTCTGTTATGCTTGCTAAAGAAATTGGGCTTACATTTCTTAAAATTCTTCATAACGTTAGCTACAGTCACATGTGAGATGGTTGGTCTGTCAGGGTGGTTATTATTCAATTCATCGGCGGCCTGCCGAGTCGTACGATAATTGTTTCCAACAATTAATACAATCTCTACCTTTTCTGCATTAGTTAAAAACATTTTTAAATAAAATTCAGTGAAATTTGCCTACTATAACTATTGCAACACACCGAAAATTATGTGTTGTACGTAAATCACAATAGAAGAAACATATTTTAAACAATTAGACAAAAGTAAAGAGCAATATAACAATGAAATTAGTATTTTTAAATAAGGCAAAAGTTTTCTACAAAAGCAGTTTCCAGCGAAGAATAAAAAAAATGTTAAGCAAATCTAGGTACACGTTGTATAAACATACGCATAATATTACTTCTAAATAATTTTTTTACTGGAAATAAAGCTCCAGAATTATGTGTGGGTAATTGCATTAGATGGAAGAAGTCATTAATGTGTAGCATTCCATAAAACAAATAACCAGTGGTGCCTAGTGGTAACGCACTGGCTTATCGTGGACCTGGAGCTCGACTGTTCAAAAAGGTTTTCGGTCTCGTTTAAGGTAAATGCTGACAGCTTAGGTTTCTCCACGGGCGCTGGCATAATAATAATTTATGGCCTGCCAATGTTTGCTGTAATTCGCGTTAAGCTGTTAGGAAATGATAAGGCATGGATTTATATATATATATATATATATATATATATATATATATATATATATATATTCACTTATTTATTATTTTCTAACAATTTTATTAAAAGTCTATAAAAATCAAAATGTACCTCTCTCCCTTTCGACGCAACATTTGGTCAGATTCTTTATAAACCATTGTATTTATATTTTATAAATTAACATTTTAAACAAAATTTCCATATGCTATCTATCTGATCACCGTCGTTTATTTTATAAAAAAGACAATCAAGACATAATTAAATTTTTTATTCATTTATTCCGTACATAGAAGAAAATATGTGAAATATATTATATATTTTATTCAATTTTTTTACACTTATATTCGTACTCAAGGTTACCACATTTTCAATATTTGATATTTTCAGCCATGTTTGTTTGAATTGCTTTGAATATAAATTGTTATAATTAAATTCTTAAATACAATACACGTACATATGTATGTTTACATGATATGGAATAAAAATCTATACTATCCTTGACACGCCTGTTATGCATTAAAAACTAAGTGGTAAATAAAATATTAAATATTCACTTAAAGAATATTTTCTTGTTATTTTGTTCATTGCAATGGTATATTAAAGCCAATACAGTAAATATCAAACTCTAATTCTATAAAGTTGGATGTAGGTATATATTTCATTCACTTAATTATTATCATTACTTGTGCTTACAATTTGTATTGAACATCTTCGTCGTTTTTTGAAGAAATCTGATATATAACAACTTACATGATCATATGTCATCCTTAGGTGAATTTTCGGACACGTTTCTTTTTGATTTAGACGCATGAAATAACTTGTTCTTCAACGTTACAGAGTTCTTGTTGACATAAATAATACTCTAGTAAGCGGAATAAACCATAATTAGATGAGGTGATGTTGGGGTTATGCTCAATTTAGTAAAACTTCCACTAGGATAAGTGCTATATGGTGCTGGTACGTTAACTGGTTGGTACAGTATCCGGCATACATCCAGTTGATAGTACAGATAGACATTAATAACTATTTTCTGGAATTTGTACAAAATGCATTTACTAATTAGGATTGACAAATAAGATCTACCTCTAAGTTGAAGTCACAATCTTATGCAAAAAAATGATTGGTGTAGTTTTCAAGAAATTGTCTGTAGATCTCTGATTTTCGGTTAATTCATGTGAATAGTGTTCTGAGAACTTCGAAAATTCACAACATATGATAATCATTTGAACTAATAGAACCCTGTTTGTCAATTTATGTTCTCACATTCGATCGCATATTTCTTTCGCTGCTGTCGTGGGATTACAGCCTTATAGTTTCCTCAGTTGAATAATAATTTATTTTGCTAAACTAAACCGTTAAAGTAGCGCTCGTTAACACTGTTAACTTTAATATATGAGTAAAGACGGCAGACTATGTGCCCGAACAGTAGCGTGATGTGGAGGGATCGAGTAGAGGCATACGACGATCAATTCAGTTGCCGTTGAGACGTTGTAAGCGATACATTGTTAACACAATCGTGTTGAAAATGTCGGGCGTAGAAACAATGTATCGACTCGGTTGCATGCTAACGTAGTAAAGAAATTTTTACATCGGTTTCCCGATTTAATATATGACGGTACCGTAGTGAAATGTTTAGTTTGTGAAACAACTTTATTAACTTGGAAAGCAAGTCAGTGCCAAAGACATATAAATAGTGACAAACATAAATCGAATAATAGTGGACGCAGATCATATAATAAATTTGTGTGTGATTTAACATTGATGTTAATTGCGACCAATGTACCAATGCAGAAAGTGGAACACCCAATGTTTCGTCAGTTTTGGAAGAAATACAATCCTACGTGGAAATTACCAGCAAGAAGTACGCTACGGAATTACGTACCGTCAGTGCGTGAGAGAATTGTAAATTGTACGAAAAATACAGTAAAAAAAAATTCCTGTGGTTAACAATTGACGAAACTACAGATATTAAAAAACAGTCCATCCTAGCCATTCTAGTACGGACGCTGACTTCGCAAGGACCTTCTCCTCCTTATTTACTAACCTGTAAACGAATGCAAGGGTGTACTGCCAGAGCGATATATGATGTATTAATAGAAACACTACACAAATTTGAGATTTTACCGAAGCAAGTGTTAATGTTAGTTACCGATGCTGCCAAGGTTATGTGTTCCACGGCAAACTTACTCAAAACGATTCAACCAAACCTGCTGCATGTCACATGTTTGCCTCACGCTTTACACCTTGTAACAAACACTATACGTACAACTTATCCTGATGTGGATCAACTGATAGGACAAACGAAAGCGGTTTTTCTTAAATCTTCTTAAATCCGAAACGGATTCGGCTATTTCATTCGCTGTGTCCTGATATACCCGAGCCGCCGCAACCAATTCTTATACGATGGGGTACTTGGTTAGAAGCAGCATTTTATTATTATAAACATTTTGAAAAAATTAAATCAGTGATTTTACAACTAGATGCCAAAGAAGCAGCTGCAATACGGCTCAGCCAGGTTCAATTTAACAATCCTCAAGTTGCAGCAAATTTAAAAATTATTTATGACAGTTACGTTCCAATACTGGACGCAATAAAAAATTTACAGAACACTCAGACTCATTAGCAATTATTGACCACGTAGAACTAGTGCTGCATATCCTTGAAGATGAAAAAAGTGATTGTGTCCGTGAAAAATTTAACAGTGTATTAGATAAAAATGTAGATTTTACAAAATTAGGGCAACCTTTTACCAATACTGAAGATCCGTTGTACAGATACAAAGAGCGCTTTAACTATGCAAATATAACATCTCTCAACGTCGAACAATCCTTCTCTGTATATAAACATATATATATACGTCGCTACGTACGAACCTTTCCGAGACTAATACAGAAACATATATTATGGTGCAGTTTTTTCATCGCGCACATCCGAATTTTTTTGCAACAATGTAAACATGTTGGGTAAGTTATTTATGTTTTTTCTTAACGTTTTGTATAGGGATTCGATATATTTATTTTTAAGTAAGCGCACTGTTATTCTGCTAAACTCCCCACGCAACGCCACTGCTGGGGCACATAGTCTGCCGTCTTTATATATGAGAAATAATGTGACGAGAATAATAAAACATCTGAAATATAGCAAGCTCTGCGCAATCATACTAAATTTAGAGCTAAATATTATAACGCGCCAACCATAGATAGAAACATCCCATTTTAAAACAACAAACAGTTCTTCTGTCTTAATCTCACTCGTTTTGTCACGATGGACAAGCGAATCTCTGCTTCAGCAGTCTTGGACAGCATAGCACTTGTAATATCTCCATCTTATTAAGGGTGGGTATTATTCTTTTAATTTTGTACCTATTGGAGCTGCGCTCCGTGTATATTAGTATTCATTTATTTTAATATTCGAGAATAGTTTTAAATACTTCATACCATAGAATGCCTATTCACATTAATATAATTACTTTATCAATAAGGATTTTATTAAGCGTGCTATAGGTGGTTTATTAGCTTGTTATAATTTAATTGCACTCATACTTATTTTAGATCTTTGTGACAATACTTATTGACGAAATGGTATTTGCGTTTTTTTAAACTCGTTATATTGTATATATCTATTTAAAGATGTTAGATATAAGTAAATTTAGCACAAATGAATTCAAGTATAACATTTCAAATTTTATAAATATTCAACGTGCATTTTCATGTGTAAACCAATGTATAATGTACTTTTATTAGTATATTCAAAATTATAATATTTTCTTAGATTCCAAGAATCTACATTTGCTAATCTATTAATTACCTGCTTTATACATTAGACCATTTCTTGATTGCCTAGGGTTATTAGTGAACGATTTCAATAGACCCTTAATATGGACACCCATTGTTATTAACTAGCATAATATGCTCACGGTTCCTAAATACGTATGTACCATAAAAGTCTATTATTTAAGAATGGAACAGACAAAAATACATACTTAGATTTATGACACCTACTAATACTTTATTAGAAATTCTATTTTATTACTATATTTATTTATTAATAAGATCTTTAAGACAATGGGTATTGTTGCACGTAGATACAATTTCCAAGAAATAGTAATGTAGGTAAATTCCCTGTTATGACGTCAAGCGTATACGTACATTTTAGTTATGTGTTGGTAGTGGTACTGATATATTTTCTATATACTTGCAACACAACATTCTCATTCTAAATACAACATAATACAAAACAATACAGATCAAGACATACAATCTGAACACAAACAGTAAAGAATTAAGTTTAAGTTAACATTAAGTGCTACATTGTGAGATTTATCTTAAGAAAATAGGTTTAAATGTAAAATAAATAAAATATTCATAAAACACACCAACTTTCAATATAACTGCCACCAACCAAAATAAATATCCAGTTTATACGAAAGTTGCACCGCGTGAGCGGTGGGTCAAACACAAAACTATATACATCGTCCTTCAAAAGTAAAATATAACAAAACATTTGGCTCTACGAAAGCACATTAGTAAATAAATAAGTTTATGTTACAATGCATTTATCATTTACTGTCACCGACGAGTAAGAAAATACAGCCTTGCACCGGTGCATGGTCAAGCAACAGAGTTCAGCAACCACCATCATTAGATCCATCAACGCCGGATAATATCTCCAACAAATGGCCCTTCGTACCTGGACATCTACGACATTTCTTTGTGGGTGAACCGGATTCAGGCCTCACAGTATCTAAATAAATCCTTTCCACGGGATAAATACTACATATGGTTATAAGTATGTTATTTCATTTTTATATATAATCTCACAATAAATAACATTATTGTACAAGGCAAGTATTAAAAAATAATATTTTCACAGTATTGTGCTCGTGAAGCATTTCGCTTTTACATGATCGCCTGATTTGTTATGGCGAACATTTGTAGTGGTAACATAAAATTTTTAATCTAAAAAATCAATACATAAAAAACTCCATTATTAAAACAGGGATCCTCGCTCGATATCGCGCTACTACATTTAATAGATGAAATCATTTCAATTTTCATATGACATCATCATTTTAGTGATCGAAATTGGTTGTTACTATCTGGTTAGATATAAGATTTGACGCCAAAGTAAAATAGAATCGTGTATTTGTTTTTAAGCTTGTGTAATAATCAGGCTAAATATTCCGAATACTTTCTAACAAAGTATAAATTTTAGCATTAAAGATAAAATCTATAAAGTTAAATAACAACTAAACTACGTAAATGTTATCATCATACGTGAATGTATATCAAAACATCCTTTAAAACAATAAAATGTAAATATAAGTGCATTTACAACTAACGAAAATTACGCTCAAATAATGACATTGGAAAAACTGTATACGACTTTGATAAAGCAATTTGATTGAAAATGCCTTCAAAGATTTATAGAAAAAATGTACTTAGGATTCGAATACAGTATGGAAAATTTATTAAATT
Organism: Melolontha melolontha; assembly: GCA_935421215.2. Classification (NCBI taxonomy): domain Eukaryota; kingdom Metazoa; phylum Arthropoda; class Insecta; order Coleoptera; family Scarabaeidae; genus Melolontha; species Melolontha melolontha. The sequence goes on from OW285236.1 coordinate 127,850,180, forward strand.
TTAAACTCATGTAAAAGTTACAGAGATAATAGAATATGTTGAGTTCAAAGAAATTAGGAACAAAGAAAATAACTATTTTGTTACAAACCGAAACCAGAGTTATATAAATTTTAAAATTAATTCAAAGTATTTTTTGCATAAAAAGGGATTTGTGTTTGTAGTGACTAGTCTGTAGGACACTTGATTACGGATCTGATGGACCGAGTTGGAATCTTGGTATAGCTGATAACATCATTTGATAAATATTAGTACCTGGAGGCAATTCTGGAGTAATAACAGACTGTCGGTGTGTAGTAGTAAACACCTTACCACTCCAGTGTTCCTAAGACTCAAATCCAGTGACAGGCAACTATTATTATCCTATGTAGTACATTTAAGACCGGTAAAATAAGTCGATTATATATGCAGGAACTATACAGAGAATACCATAACGCGCTGATGGAATATTTTTTTTAATTTATGGTGAGATTTTGAATTTGTTTGCGGATTCGAATCAAGATAGCAAGGGAGTTTGTTTGGCATTAAGTGTAATTAGTGGTCATAAACAATTACATAGTTCAGTAGCGCGTTTCTAGTGTTACGCACTATTTGCGTACAAAGTCGGGTGTTGCGACCCAACGTTCGTTCCGTCGTCAATTTAATCATTGTAATGCACCATCCCGTAATACCATCTTGGGATGGTATAAGAAGTGGCTTAATGACGGTAATATAAATAAATAAAACTAGTGTTCATAGAAAGCTTAGGCGTATTAAATTCCACCTATATAAATTGGCACTTGCTCAAAGAACTAAGCCTTTTAGATAGGCAAAATCGACTGGAATTTTGCACACAGTTTTTAGATCTGTTTGCTGGTGAACCCAATATTGCACGTTATCTGTTTATGAGCGACGAGGCTCATTTTTATCTAAATGGCTTGGTTAATAAACAAAATTTAAAATATTGGGCAACAACAAACCCACGTCAACTTCACGAACGATCACTTCACGCAGCGAAAGTAACGGTTTGGTGTGTGCTATCAGCCACAGGAATTATTAGACCATATTTTATTTGAAGAGAACAGGCATAACATAACAGTAACATCAAGAAGATATTGTAACATGATTGATACTATTTTCCAGCCAAGGTATGAACAACTTGATGGTAATTATTGGTTTCAGCCGGATAAGGCAACGGGCTACATGGCCAGAATCAGTATTAATATGCTGCATGATATGTTTCCCGGCCGTTTAATTTCTCGCAATGGGTACATAACCTAGTCAACTCGGTCGCTTGACTTAATAGCGCCAGACTTTTTTTCTGTGGGGATATATAAAAAGTCGTGCATATAATAATAGACCCCGTAATTTTGAAGATCTTAAATAAAACATTTTAAAACAAAATTGAAGCGATTCCACTGGAGATGCTAGACAGAGTGATGGATGATTTCGTGCGACGACTAGAAGAACGTGTACCAGAAGAAGGAGGCCACCTACGCCATTCAATTTTCAAGATGTTGGTGTTGTAATTTTTTAATGTTTAACCAATAAAAATATATTCCATATCAAAAACCGTTAATGCATTTTGGAATTCTCTGTATTTTAAAAAAGTTAAATAGTGTATCTACATAAGAGGAGCAATCTTGTATATATGTAGTAATTTAAGTCCAGTAATTTGCATATATTCTAAAATGACTGGCTGGAACGTTGTCGAAATTAGGAAGAGTTACATTTATGATTTTCACGTAGGTTTTAATATTGTAATGCTAATGAAATTGTCTCAAATTATGTTTCCAAGCTCTAGCAAAAGTTCCGTAAATATCATAAATTTCGTGAGCAGTTTCAGCAATTTTTCGTAAATTAAAGATATAATATGGATCAAAGATAAATATTCGTGGATATCAACTCTAGTGGTCTGGGAGGCTAAGGTCTTAACCTATTCACCTTTCTTGAATTAATGATTCAAATATTGGCGAATTTTTCAGTCATGAATTCTCACTAATATTCAACAGAACGTTTTCCGGTAACACGGAAAAAGAGTTGGAGGGGTAAATGTTTGTAGATCAGCTTTGCTAAACGATTAGTAGTAGTCGACAATATCAGCCAACATTAACGTTTGCGATGATTCCAAAGGTATTATTTACGAATTTTCTGCTGAATGTATCATCTCATGTAAAGCTCGTCAGAGTAATCGGACACACCGCAATAGGTTTAGCCGCTCTATAGTTTGAGGAATAATTTAAACTACAGGAGAAAAATCAATTGGAATTATTACTTTAACTTCTCAGAAATGATCGAAATGAAGTTATTATTCATGTAAAGTTCGATAAATGGAAAGTGATGGTTTTCATAAGCGATTTTATAAGTACCACGATCGAAATTTCAAATTCGACCATTCTAACAAATCTTTCGCCCAAAAATCTTGTTTGTTCACTTTGATCGCGCTGCTTTCAGAAACTTTACTGTTAATTGCAAATATTCTGTGTCCAGAATGATGTATTTTTGGAGAACGTTCCTAGTAGTACAATAGTACATGTCAATTTCTTGCAATATATGAGAGACGCATATTCACTAATATTCACACATATATGTTTTGTGAGAGTAAGGATGATATTTTGTCAAATTAACAACTATTGCGCCTACTTTGTTATAAATGCCATAATACTATACGCCATGCACGATTTGACGACGTGCATGTTATCAACAGAATTTTCAATCACCAAAACAAAAACAATAAACGAAGTATAATATTTATATCAACATCACTGCGAATGCTTATTTATGTTGGTGCAAATGTTTAGTATTGACATATATCGTTATGTCATATTTTGCCGACTTTGCGTCTGTTTGTTTACTCTTGGTTTGCAATGCCGAAAGCGTTTTGTAGCCAACATAAGCTGACTTGCATCTGCGATTGCAAACTGTGAAGTAGAACGCGATCATGATGGATCGTTGTTGCCTTTATCAGCAGTGAGAGAAGTAAAAATCGTATTTGTATTTTGTTATTATTTCATATTACATATTGCACTTATAACCTAAATATTGCAAGCTTGATATAAGCATTTACTACTCTAACCTAAAATGTAAACAAATAAATTGTGCAAATGATTTTGAAACATTGTTTTGATCATTGATGACGTGCACATCTTTGAATCGTGAGCGACGTATATCTTTATAGTCACAAACACATATAACCCAACAATTCTTTTAGTATACAGCAAACTGGCAATAAGAAAAGCATAAGTTTTAAATTTAGTAACTTATAAAACCATAATAATTAAGGAGATGTTTCTGTATATGCATTTCTTTACTCTAATTGTTTCTATCATTACACTAAACGTTCATAGTATTCAGAATACAGAGCGCAAATATCTACGATTAAACAAACCAGTTCCTATTTCAGCATGCGATTCCAAATAATATAAGCATTTATATAGAAACATTTTTGTTGTTTAACCATTCGTTTCTATATGATCAAACAACAAGAACAAGACATAGCTGTACAAGAATTATTAGCACAGCCGAGAATTTGGAGTAGTGATTATAAGATCTTCTAGGCGCTACAACGATGTTCTCGGATTTTCCGAGTTGAACAATAAGAATAATTTTGCATAACGACTTACACCTGCATCTATATACCGGTTTTTTTACTTGGAACAGGAGCACGAGACGGAAAAAGAAAATATAATGTAGTGTAAAATGTAAATACACTATAACAGTAAAACCTCGTTGTTCACCGGTCTAATGCTGTATAATTAATAAACATTGAACTGTGTAGAACGTGACAGTCACTTCTTACTTCTCCATCACGCATGCCTTCACCATACACGCTTCTTATAAATGAGCGGTGTCATTACCTCAGCCTGTATATAATTATTTATAATAACTTAGGAGATCTAATATTTACATTTCTTTAATGAATTTTCTAATATAAATTAAATAATTAAGAATAAGGAGATGATAAAATAAATCATTTTATTTCAATTTATATTATGATTAGTGAAGAATATCCTAAATAGTTATTATAAATGCGATTGGTTAATAATTGGATAACTATTGATATTAATTATTACCACCTTTTCTAAGTTCGTCTCAGTAAAAAACGTACGCTTACAGATTAATATTTCTTTAAAAGCAGAAAAGATTGTTCCACATGGCGACTACAGAGAAAGACGGAAAATATGACAACGAAATATATTTTATACAATTTTGAAAAGCTTTAAACATGTCAGTACATAGTTCATTTAAAATATGAAAATCTGGATTTTGATTAAAGACAGGCTTAGCTTAAAATGGTTACTAAACGAGCCAGATGTTAATTAGATGATGAACATATTTAAAGTATTAAACAGTTCATTTAATTCCATGTTTCTTTCCTCAAAATATTTGATTCGTAACTGTTCAAAAAGTCATTGCTTCTTTAAAAGTTCTTTGCATTCAATAATACTGCGATCAAAAAAATTACATTTTCAATAGGAGCAAACTTCTAAGGAATGAAAAGAAAACAGCGGCATTTATTCACGACGCCCGTCGTGTAACACCGGTGTTAGAAGTAAAAGCAAAGGGCACAATTCTCTACAATTGCAATTTTGTGAAGCGCCTTGCGAAAAATCTGTTTACATGTAATAATAATTAATCTGTCTACGCCTGGAAATTTATTTCTCATAAATTCGCTGCTGCGATATAAACCATAAGCGAAGAAGGTAATATGAAGCATATTTTGATGCAGTTTTTTCAACTGTAGCGCAGGCTGTAACATTTGAGTCGCTCCAACTGTCACAAATAATAAAACTATATGTGGTGACATATTATTTTTAGAAACTTTATTTAAATTGATAAAAATATGAGATAAAAATTCTAAAACCACCTCTATTCATCCTATTCGTGAATAATGTAGTTTCTGAAATGCCATCATCAAGAAAAGCTTCTCTTTGCTGACACTTGAAAATGATATATAATGCTAGCGACTGCAATCTACTCAAATTTGATAGTATCAAAGATCTAGGTATATTATTCAATTATAAGTTGCCTTTCAGCGGACACATTGAAAGTGCTGCGACTCGTGCTAAACAAACCTTGGGATTCATTATGCGCAATTGCCTATCATTTTCAAACCTGGTTTCTTTAAAGATCGTATTCTATTCTCTTATCGGATCTCGCCTTGAATACTGTATAATTTGGTATCTACATTACGAGTTGCATAAACACAAACTGATTCAGCCAACATTTGCCAAATTTCTTTGGTTTTTAACAATTCTTACTATTTTTCTAGAAATTTTAATAATTCTTCTATTATCACGTTTCAACCAACATCACTTCGCTTTCTTTTCGAAAGGGTTTCTATAGTATAACTTTTTTACATAATCTGATCCGAAGTTCTATCGATTGTCCCACGCTATTATAGCAGATAAATTTCTTTGTCCCCTAAATACTCCTCACGGCCTAATTTGCTACTCAAATCCCCAATATATACAAGATGTCCCGTATCGTTATATTCAAATTTTAGAAGTGTAAAGTAGACTTCATTTCAAGTAACAAAACGCAAAACTTGTATATCCATTTTTATTTGTTTCAAAGTTATAGATCTATGAATGTGATTGTCAGATCAAGAAAAAAATGTAATCCTAAAGTCAATACAAACTGATTTTATTTAAAAAAAGTTATACGATTCAATAACAGGCCTGTGATTGTTAACGTCCCATAATAAAATGTTATCCTAAAATAAATAAGCACGTGTCGTAGTGTATACAGTAATTTCTTGGAGATCTACAAAAAGAGTACTGGAAATTGATTTATGGTAAAGAATGTTCTTACTTATTTCGTAAGTGCTGAACCATGAATATCATACAATAAACAAATGTTCAGATGACTGTTAATGTTGCATTTTTTAATAAAGGATTAGATTACGTTTCGGTTCATACAACAGCTTTCTTTATTCAAAATACTTTACCAATTTTTTTCTCAAGTTTATGCGGACATGCATTTTGTGTATGGCTACTGTAACGGCAGTGCACGTCAAGCAGTTATTGAATACCGAAATCGGTTTGCCGATAGGCGCATTCCTCATTACAGAACGTTTCTGGAAGTACACAGACAATTTCTAGAATGCGGACTGCGTGATTATCTTTTCTACCGAGGAGTAAATTTGCCAGCAGACTTAGAAGAAGCTGTAGCTATTGTTACAAGGGATCCAACTCTCAGTGTACGTCGAATCGCTAGACAACTAGGAGTGCCACGAACAACAGTTTGGCGAATTTTACAACGTGAGGGCTTATATCTACATCACTATCGCAGGGGACACGGTTTGCTTGGCAGACCACTATGCTCATCTAGTTTATTCTGCCTGTATATTAAGACAGTCACGGCTTCATTTTAATTTCTGCAGAACAGGCCTCTGGACAGATGAATCTACGTTCACGAGAAGTGGTGTTACAAATCTGAGAATCCCAAAGCTATACGGCCATCTAAATTTCAACATGAATTTCCTATTAACGTTTGGGCGGCCCTAATCGATGACTTGTTGATTGGTCCTGTCGTTCTTCCTGGGAGGTTAAATGCGGACAGTTACCTTCAATTTATTATTGAGGAACTGCCAGGTCTTTTAGAGGATGTCCCACTGAATGTTCGACGAGACATGTGGTTTCACATGGATGGGGCACCACCACATTTCGGAATTGCTGTCCGAAATTGGGTTAACGTCAATTATCCAAGATGGATTGGTCGAGGTGGTTCTGTTCATGGACCAGATCACCCGATCTTAATCCCCTTGACTTTTATTTATGGGGGTACATGAAAAATTTAGCCTACGCGCAAGTTTCGAACACAAGAGAAGTGTTATTGGATCGTATTCACCTGGCTGCCGAGCAAATCTAACAAAACAAGTATTAAATTCGGATAAGTACTTCTTCTGTTGGCTTTCGGGTACAAGCCTGCATTCAATAAGGAGGTGGACATTTCGAAAATATTATTAATTGAACTTTTTTAAATAAAATCAGTTTTTATTGACTTTAGGATTACATGATCTGACAATCACATTCATAGATCTGTAACTTTGAAATAAATAAAAATGGATATACAAGTTTTGCGTTTTTGTTACTTGAAATGAAGTCTACTTTACACTCCTAAAATTTGAACATAACGATACGGGACACTTGTATTATGTGTACCAATTTACAACAGCATCGTGCAATATTCGGATATTCATTTTAATACCCTCAACGGGTTGAAAACAATTCTGGAGGAACATTATTATAATATATAATTGTTTCAGCCTTTACTTGATGAAATTCCACTATAACTATTATCAGGATAAAATCAAACAAATTTTAATGAATTTCACTATTTAATTGACACTGCAACGATCGTTTCGCTCCAACCTGAGCTTCATCAGACATATAACTATAGTTATATGTCTGATGAAGCTCAGGTTGGAACGAAACGATCGTTGCAGTGTCAATTAAATAGTGATTAAATAATTAAATAAAACAAATTTTAATGAATTTCACTATTTAATTGACACTGCAACGATCGTTTCGCTCCAACCTGAGCTTCATCAGACATATAACTATAGTTATGTCTGATGAAGCTCAGGTTCTGTAAGATATCTGTAATCTCATCGGCACTCATACAAGTATGGTACTTACCAATATTGGTAGTTATTTGATACATTATATTTGAGTAACATCTCTAAACATATGTTTAACGTAATTCCGATTACTCTAAAATGGATCAGCTAGTCTATTTTTCAAGAAAACTCATTAAAAAGGGATTTTTTAATTATCCAGATGTATATTTCATGCTAGAAATAATGCATTAGTGAGTTCTTCAAATTTGATCTGCATGGTTACTTGAATATGTTGAGTGATATACAGATTGTCCTGAGACAATGTATGATAAATGGAAAGATATAATTTATATAGAACATACCTAAATTCAAAATATTGTCAATTACGACGCGAACCCCGAAATTAAAAATAACCTGAAAATTGTATTACGCGACGCCTATGAATTCAAAATATTCAGAATATGTATAAATAATAAATACCTCACACACACATACGCTATTAGCGTATGTTTACATACGTAACAGCTGAATAAGATGGATAATAACAAAACTATTCTTTTTGCTATTGTCGGTCAAATTTAAGATATCGCCCTTTATAACATAGTGACGTGACAAAATTTTTTAAAATGTATTTGTAGTTTTTTTCTCGCTTATGAGAGCGCATTTTAGGAAAATATTTTGGATTTATATTCTAAATAATTACTTTCCATTTTTCGTACGTTGTCTTTTTATTTCGAGGACACTCTGTATATTGTTTTCTTTAAACGTTCATGTTTTTACAGCAAGCTTTATAAAAAACAGTGATTATTAACAATAGAAAAATCATTTTCATGCCCACTAATTCAATTTGTACTGGAACTGTTAGAATGAAATATTTCTGCAGCCATATTAATTCTTCAAATATAAAGTAAAAAACTAATAAATTTATGAAATAAAAGACAGCAATAACAATAAAAATAGTAACGATAACAAAGGTACAACAACTATAAATAAATTAACAAAAATAACTTTAGTCTGTTCCGTATCGCAACTCGATTAGGCACGGCTGATATTCGTATAAAAAAGTGCGTGGGTGTATAGATATCCTTTATACGATTCAGAGATAACCCTTCCATTAAATAGCTAAAATTATAGAATTACAAATTGTCTTTTAAGTCTGAAAAAATTAAATGTTTTAATGTGAGATTGAATTGAGGAAGTATTATTACTAGAGAACGGACACGCTTACCACCCAGTGCAGTACTGGCGAAAGGCTGTATTTCTAAAATATTTAATTTTATTTATATAATTGGAAAACAAACGGGTGGTGATTTATAAAATTACGAAATACATATGTATTTGTTGAAAAGTGTATTTTTAAAGTTTTTAATTGTATTTCTATAATTGGAACATTTTTATTTGTTCATTTTGTCGTTCAAGTTGAGTAAAGGAGTATTAATATTGACTAGCAATAGTTTCTCAAGGTTTTCTTCTGTCAATTTTGTTCTCTTTGAATTAAGTACATCCTTATAAATAGAAAACGTCCTTTCTACATAGCAACTGGTTATAGGTGCATACTGGAAATATTCTTTTATTTCTTCATATTTAGCCGTTAGATTTTGTGGAATTGTCTCCATACATAATTGCTGCAATGTAATTAAATCTGGATTTCTATTAAGAATTGCTTCAAACTTTTGCCGAAGGCCACATCCGAAGTCATTTGGAATACTTTTCAAATTATTAACAGCCACATCTAAAGTGGTTAATCCGTCATTTAATTTGAGATTTCGATTTTCAAAATAAGTGATTAGTTTTGGCAATTTTCCAAAGTGTTCGTGAAGAAAGTACAACTGATTTTTTAAATTTGGGATTTGTGTGAGCTCCTTGCACTCACCAATACTTCTAGCATCCTCCTTTAGCAGTGTTACGAAATGTTTTAGACTATCGAAATTCTCAGCATAATAACTAGTAGCTTCCAGCCATGTTCCCCATCTAGTTATTACTGGAGTGGGAGGGCGTGACAGAGATGGAAATTTTTCGCTGAAAAGAGCTACTCTCAATGGTGCTTTTCTAAAAACTTTTTTAAAAGCTGATACAAGTCTATCAACTTCCGGAAAAGTGTCTCTGATATATTCACAGATTCTGTGGAGAGCATGTGCTACACAAGTAATATGCAGCATATTAGGATATGTTTTCTTCAATAGTCTGCCTGTTTTTAACATATACGCAGCACTATCACTGACAAATAAAAGTATTTTTTCTTTGTACGTGGCGTCCGAATGAAGCATTTTTTGCATATTCTCCTTAATGGTTTCAGCAACTGTTTCCGCATCAACTCTATTTATAACACTTGTTGCTATTATATATGACTTATAAGGAATAGTTGGATATAGTACACCAGCTACAACATTTACCACACAGCGTCCTAACATATCCACCGTTTCGTCGGCGCTTATCCATATGTATTGATTTAAAAGATGGCTTCTAATGCGTTCTACTGTTCTCGTATAGCACCTAGAAACATAATATTTGCGTGAAGTTGATTCATCAGGAACATTTCGACCAGTATATTTTTGAAGAAATATTTTTAAAGTGGGGTTGCTAAGTTTATTTAATGGAATATTAGCCGCCATAAAAGTTTTACAGAGTTCAGATGTGTTTGCGATCCTAAGTGACGAATTTTTGACGATATTTTACGGATTTTGTAATAAATTTCGGAATCACTGACAATGGACATACAATCAGTATGACCGTCAATCCAACTCGCCATTGTTTTACAATGCCGTTCTCGACATTCTTCCATATCATGTCTGAAAAAGTAACTTAAACAATGCTCTAGATCTAAATAAATGAAAACTAAAAATGTGTGCGTAAGTTATTGAAACTGAAGGAAATTCAATGCACACTCTTACGTCGAAATAATTGGTAGAAATAGATTCAATCAAACGATATTAAACAGGATCTATCACAAAAATTACGATGTAATTAACAGTTAAAACTATGAAAACAAGAAACTTACTCACAGCACTTTATTTATCTTACGAAATATAAACTAATAAATAAAATACATACATTATAAAAAGCCCACTTCTATCTACGCCCATGAAAACACTTTGAAAAGCACTATATTCTCGGGATACAATAGCTGGCTTGTCCATTGTTATCGCGGCGAGACCAGGTGTCCGAGTAAGTCAAACAAATACTTCATTGAATTACGCCGGGATGTACTGAGCGACGTTATACACAATTCCAATTGCCGATTGCGTTTTATGGAAATTGCATCTCACCTCCATATGCTGTAAGGAGGGTACTCAGTTGTAATATGGTGTATAGTCTGGCCAGGTTCTTCGCATTCGCAAGTCGGCGTTTCAGGCAGTCCTCATTTATAGAATGAGGGTGCCGTGAGACGTTCTTATTCTATTGAGTATCTTCCATCAGTGGCGAGGCAGCTCCGTTTCTGCTAGGGATATAGTAGGATCGGTGATATGGGACGCCTGAGTGAGTTCCAAGGCTTCCCAATACTCTCTCCATCTATCATTTGGGTTGAAATTTTCTGCTATAAGTTGTTCTGTTTGCAGTAGTAGAGGAGATCTAGACTTCAGTATCGACAGGCCGGCATCAGGCAGGTCACTGTGTACTGAGAGATGAAGATCCGAAATTACTTTATTATATTCTCTATCCAGGCTTTCCTCTCTCCGGATGGTGGCAGGTACAAATGGCTTAGAACGGGGATCTAATTATTCTCATGGTCTCATTGAGTTTGATGTCAATCACCTTTGCGTGATAGTTGTTTAGCCAGACTGAGGCACAGTATTCAGCTGCCGTGTAAACAAGGCTAAGAACTGACTGAGGAAGTGATGAAAGTAAATGGAAAACTTAATATAAAAGCAACAGATTATGGCTGAAATATATAAAATTTACTTCTCCTTAGCAAATATACTGAATGTTCATTCAAACCAAACGTTTGATGTGGTCTTATTGGTATGATACAGAATTTGTTTGTTTGTTTGTTTATATACAGGTGTCCCATTTATGCTTCAAAACAATCCATATGCGGGTACATCGCGCCAAAAAAATGCGGGTTTGTCTATAACAACTTTCTTCTAGACGCTTGTTGATTGAGATACCGAGTGTTGAAGTTTTATCAAAAAAATATATAAATTCAACTACATATATACAAAATATTTTTAGCCAACTTCATCTAACCATTTTAATCTTTCCTGGCCTACTTTTTGAAAGTAACTTCAAAAGAAAAAGTTAGCTACTGGCATACATAGTAAATTTTGTTTAAAAAAAAATGTTACGTTACTGATTTTTTTCAAAATTCCATCCAATTTCAATACCTATGGCCCATTCCCTAAAAAATATTATTGTTCAATTTTTACACCGAAATAATTATGACTGAAGTTATAGGTTGTCGTGAGTCTAAAAAACATATAATAGAGAATGACTGTTGACATTTCGCAAAATTTCAATCAATACACAGTGAATAATATAAAGAGAATACAATTCTAATTCTTTAACGTGGGCAAGGCGAGAGGCTGAAAAGTTACCAATAGACGGATTCCTCATTAAAGTGCATTTGCGGCTGTTGATAGATTTCAAGAGAAGGGAATTTTTTTACGTCATACCATTGCAGCAGCAGTAGGCTCCAACAGAACACCAAGTTGTGCAGAAAATGTTTCGAATGTTGTCACAGAACACCCATATATCGGTCTTAGGCGAATAGCTACAGAGTTGTTAGTTCAAAAATCGACGGTTCATAAAGTATTGAAAGAACAGTAGTTACATCTGTATCATTTAAGACGGATACATGAACTTTTACCACAAGATCCAAACTCTAGGCTGAATCTCTGTAATTGATTCAAAGGTAAACAAAACTAAGATAACAATTTTGTAAATATGATTTTAATGACTGATGAGGCATCTTTTACGAAAAACGAAGCAATAAACACAATATCCATCAATGATCAAATTCCACACTGCGAATCATTCATAGCACCAGTTTAAAGTCAATGTCTGGGTTGGCGTTATTGATAACTGCCTCTCAGGATCAATTGAGCTACCTCAGCATCTGAATGAGCCTCATTATTTGGATTTTCTTTAAAATGCGCTCCTACAATTACTGGAGGGTGTTGATTTGATTACATGAAGAGAAATGTGAAAAGAGGCACCAGTAAGATGGTCACCAAGAACAGCTGATCTTAACATCCTTGACTTTTATTTTTAGAGGGTTTTATGAAAGGTAAAGTTACACCACTAAAAACTCGACAGGAACTACAGCAACATATTTTAGATGCTTCGGATCTTGTTCGTCAAGATGCATGTTCTGTTCCGGGCAAGGCAGTCTCTTATTCGTCGCATCAACTTATGTGCAGAAGCTAACGGCCAACAATTTGAACCTTTTGTAATTAAGATTTACATATTTTTTAATTCTATTGCTGTTTTTGTTACTGTATTATTTTCATTTCTTCGATTTAATTTTCGATTAGTGTAATTTATCTTGTTTTTGTTAATTATTGCAGAATATGATTTTGTTACCATATATAATATTAAAAATCAAATTTGAAATAATGTAGAAGTGATAATGTTTATCTTCAGCTCGAATAAAAACCATTATTAGCCATGCAGTCATTCTCTTATACGAGGGTATATCAAATTTAAACGACAGAGCGTTATTCTACATTATATACAAAAACATATTTTTCCTAATAATCTGCCGCCCGGGCAACGCATTTTTCTTAGTGGATTGGAAGTTTTTTAATTCCTTCGTCATAGAAAGTTTTCGCTTGCGCACGTAGCCATTGGAGCACAAATTCCTCTACTGCTTGATTATGGTTTAAACGCCGACTTCCAAGTGCTTCTTCCATGGATCCAAAAAACAAAATGAATGGATCCAAAGAGATGAAAATCATAAGGCGACAAGTCTGAACTGTAGGAAGAATGCTTCAATACTTAGCCCGGGCTGTCTAATTTTTGCCTTGTAACGTTTGCTGAATGAGGCCTGGTATTGTCATAAAGAAGAATCACACTTTTGATAGATTTCGTCCTCCTTTTTCGTCACGAGGACAGCTTTGCGGTATCCAGAAGCTCGAAAAAAAAATCGCATTAATTGTAGGTCGATCATGGAGAAAATCCACGTGAACAGCGCCAAGCCGATGAAAAAATACAGTTGCCAAAACTTTTCCAGCTGACAACCTAGTCTTCGCTTTCATCGCCCTTTCTCCACTCCATACTCGCTTGCTTTGACTCGGGAGTGTACTGATGCACTCAAGTTTCGTCGCACGTTACTTATCGATTCAAACACGCCTCGCCCTTTTGCCGAAATCGATTCAACAGACGCTGACAAACGTCTAGCCGATGCAATTTCTGTTCAACCGACAGCAGCTGCGGAACCCATCGAGCAGACACCTTGTGGAATCCCAAGTTCAATATCACGATGTGCTGAGCACTCCCGTAACTAATGCTAAGTTCCTCGGTAATATTTCAGAGCGTTATGCGCCTGCCGTCCTCCATGAGTTGTCGAACCGCCTCAATATTCTCCTCGGGCGCGTCTAAGATTGTGGCTCTGGTTCTCAACGTTTTCACACCCTTCAGAAAATTCCTTGTGCCATGCAAAAATACGGGTTCGTAACACAAATTGTGCTTGTAATCTCAGCAAAATTTCCGTTGGTTTCACACCGTCCTTGGCCAAAACTTGATAATTATCCGCTGCTCACAGAAACATGCACTTGTTGCTCACTCATGGTTTCCATAGTACTAAGGTGACCTGGAGAATTAATTCGAGTCGTTCCTATCCCCTCCTTAAACTCCCACCTTAGCTGAAAATCAACCCATCTCGGGTCAGCGACCTATGTGGAATTTTAAAAAATCAGTCCCGTTTAAATTTGATACTCCTCGTACTATGTATATATATTTGGACTCACGCTAACCTATAATTTCAGTCACAATATTTGGAAAACTATGAACTCTACAATAATTGAAGAATAATATTATTTTTTAGGGAAAGACTTTAGATATTAAAATTGGATGAGATTTTGGAAAAAGTCAGTGGTGTAACATTTTTTCGAAACTAAATATTTGATTTCATTTACCGTGTACACAATTGGTCAGCTTCTCCTTTTAGAGATACTATCAAAAAGTAGGTCACGAAAAATTAAAACTGTTAGATGAAGTTCGCAAAAAATATTTTGTCAATTCCGAGTGATAGCAAAATATATACTTTTTTCATAAAACTTCAACGCCCTGTATCTCAGTCAACAAGCGTCTAAGAGAAAGATGTTATAGACTAACCCACTTTATTTTACACAAGGAACCCGCGCACGGATTTTTTTAAACATAAATGGAACACTCGGTATATAATAAAATTTTTATATTTTTAAAAATTAATGATTATAATTCTCAATAAACAGTACTTTCCAAAATTATTAAGTTCAATGTCGTTGTCAACGATTCTCCTGTGTCTGCAATTATGTATGTATACCTGAAGGAATAGGAAATTTCTAAAAAAAAACGATCAAAATCATTAACTTATGTTTATCTATCAGTACTAACAGTAAACTTAAACCAACGCTGGGACTTCAAATATTTACATTGATGATAATCGTCGAGAAATATGCCAAAGGTCAGAAGAACATAAATTTATCAGCAATAAATTTATTATTGCAGAGGCTAGTGGGTATTTTGCAGATCTCTCTATAAAACATCAAGATTTTTTATCTAAGAGAAAAGAAATAAATTTATTCTAACGAATATAGGCATATAAAATGCGAGACAAATTCATAACACATTTTATATGTGAACTATTTGAAAGGTATTGTGTTATTTATACATATATATGTATATGTGTGCATATAAATATTTATGTACATACATACTTCTGTATTTTCGTGTGCAAAATCGTGAGATACAAATTATTTGATAAGGCGAAAATAAACCATATAAATATAAAAATTAAATGAAATGACGAAATACTTTATCTCATGTAAATATGTTTAAAAGATGGCCAAAAAAACTGCAAAGTTGCAATTGGTTTCTACACTGGGCAATATAGGTATCTAGGGACAAGTTTATTGCAGAATGCCCTGATGGGACAGAAAAAATGGTAAAATACTTTATGTGTTTGAGTCATTAAGTAAATAAGCAAGAAGGTGTCAAGTTGATAAAAGTTGTGGGTTCCAGACCCCATAAATGATGCCAAAAAAAGGATATTCCACAGTTGAGCTTCACTATTTAGTCTGTTGCAGCCCTGATTTATTAATCTTTTAGATACATAGAATCTAATACACCTTTGCATTTTGTATGCCTATTTATAAATTAGCTAACACTAATACTTTTTACCTTTCCGCTTTGATCCATGAAGATAACCAAGAAGCTGAAAATTGTGCCGATTTTAATTACAGGTATTTATTTACGAATGAATATGTTGAATTTGTGTTGTTGCTCAGCTCAGCCGTGAAATATACTTTTTTTGGAATCATTTGTAAGATTTTATTGGGACGGACTTTTTTGGGGTCTGGAATCCACAACGTTTATCATCTTGACACCTTGTTGATTATTTGCTTAAAGACTCAATCACATGAAGTATATTTTCCTTTTTTGTGTCCCATCGGAGCATTTTGCAATAAACTAGTCCACAACTTTTTTGGGGAATACATTGCACTTTGACAAGGAAATATGACTAGTTTCAAAGCTATCAAATTTATGCAGACACATGGTTGGGGAAGGGTAAATCCAAAAGCTATTCACATCACAGATAACCATTAAAGCATAATTTTTACTTTTCTAGGAAAATTTTACTGTAATTGTGAAGTTGATTTACTGCCTCAAAACTCTAGTCTCCCTTTTGGCAAATATGAAATTAATTACTAAATTGAAACTCATAATTTTAACACTCAGTTACTGAAAAATTTTCCTAGAAAAACAAAAATTGGATATTATGACACCACACACACTGTTGGGTTTTCATTTTTTTTAATAGTAAAATATTAATAATAGAATTGATTAGGCTCACAGAAACGTTTACATTTTCGGTGAAAATGCTATGAGAAGTTAGAGTAAAAATTAAGTAAAAATCTGAACTGTACAACATTCGAAACTTAAGAAAGTTGATAATTATCTTTATCTAGTTTACATTAGCTTGTAGAAATAACGCAATTTATTAGCAAAGCTATCGATGATCGGCTCCAGGTCGATGTAATATATACGGATTTCGCCAAAGCTTTCGATTCCATCGATCACTCAATACTAATATCTAAATTAGATGTATTTGGTTTCTCTCCATTGCTGTTGAATCTCATTTCTTCTTACTTAGCTTCTCGCTCATGTTATGTTTCCACTCTCGATGTTTCCATCCAACATTCGGTGTACCACAAGACTCTAATTTGGGGCCTTTACTTTTTAATATATTTCTTAACGATTTACTCTGTTCACTGGATTGCGGAGTTTTGGCTTACGCGGATGACTTAAAACTTTATATGAAAGCCATGAACATTGAAGATTATGAGCTTGATAACAACTTGAAGTTGGTGCACAATTGGTGTAATGAAAACAGAAAAGAAATAGATTTTTCTTAACCGAGGATAATAGTGCCGTCACTAAAAAACTTTATGTACGTTAAATATGCCACTATTTCATCGGTAAATGTTGAACGGTCGTTTTCAATGGATTTACGATGACTAACAATTATTAACACATGAGCATATGGAACAATTATTGGTGATTTACTATCATTTGAACTCTGGATATAAATGGTGAACGGTCAGGATGTGTGATGTTTTATAAACCCTGCAATATACCTTCTGGAGAAGATGTTTTTACTCATACTTGTTAAGTACTTGCTTTTCTATACGTATTTTAATTTGTGTGTGAAAAATGTTAAATCGAAATTCATGATGTCCTCGATCCGTTCCTGGCATATACGTCATGTACCCCTGACAGCCTATCCCTGGTAATGAAATTCGGACGTTCTATTTAATGTACATTCTATCAATCTCATATATTACTAAATGCATGCAAATGAATTTTATTAGCAATTTATGAACATATTAGATTAATCATTAATTAGAATAGCGTTTTGTATATATTATACGATAATTTTTGAACAAGCGCTTAGCAGACCGCGTAGAATTGGAATGATGTCATTAATGGAGTAATTTTATCTTGTATCTTGTTGTAATTATAATTGTGCAAATGACGTAGGTGCTGTTAATTTAGATTTGTTATAGCAATTTACTGTATAAAGACAAATATATGCAAAGAATTTTTCCTCTAAATTACATAAAACTTTGAAGAAATAACATATATTTCAATTTTCTAAAATTGTTTAATATACGAGGGATGTTTCCAAAGTTCTGGGAATTTAGCTATAATTTTATATTTCGTCAATTTTCATCAATATTACAATGTAGTTTTTCAACATAATCACCATTTAATTGAATACGTGTATCCCAACAATAAATTAATTTTTTAAGCCGTCCTCAAAGAACTTTTTCGGTGTCTCCTCAATCCGCCTATTTATGGCAAGTTTTAGTCAGTTAACTTCTCAAAATGAGAAGGTTTTTTTTTAAATCTGGGAACAAATGAAAATCACGCGGTGCGAGATCCGGTGAATAAGATGGATGCAGAAACAATTCCCATCGTAAATCGTTTAAAACATCATTCGTTTCTCTTGCGATGTGCGATCTTGCATTATCCTGTTGCAATAATGGACGCATATGCAATTTCCCAGGCCGTTTTCTGATAAGTAATAAGTTCACAGAATAATATTCGCTATCCATAAAAATAATCCTTTCGCAATCCCAGAGGATAGTAAGCATTACCTTTCCAAAAGACAGAACTGCACGCGCCTTTAGTAGAGGCCCTTCTTCGAGTTTACGCCATTCTTAGGATTGACCTTTGGTCCCAGGATTGAAATAAGGAATCCACGTTTCGTCGGTGGTTATTATCCGTTCACCGTAACGGCCTAACAGCTCTTGAAGTTGATGACAAATGTCAGACTTATTGAGTTTCTGTTCCAGCCTTGGCACCCAACCTTGCTTACGCCCAAACAAACATGTAAGATCTCATGAACTTGTTGTGTACCTATTTCTAGGCGTATACTAATTTGAGAAATAATTATTCGTCTGTCCTCTTTCAGTAGGTTCTCCACGGCAGTAATGTTTCTTTCATTTACCGACGTGCTCGGGCGACCACTGCGTGGATTGTCTTATAATTATGTTCTACCACTTTTAAAACTATCGATCCACCGATATACAGTACTTTTCGATTCTGCAGACTCACGAAACACTCCTTGCAGACGTTTAATAATTTCTGAAGTTTTCACACCCTCTTTCCACATAAAGAAAATTATTGCTCTTTGAGATTTATCCGCGTTTTCCATGGTTACACAAACAGTGCTACGAAAATGGTCGATATCGGTCGAACAACTGAACCAGACTGAACGATATTGAACTGGATAGCTAGATAAACTTGTTAAGACTTATCTATCACCAATAGCATTGCCTATAAGATCTGCGTAATTTAATTAGAGGACAATTCCCAGAACTCTTGAAACATCTCTTGTAGTTTGACTTATAGTCTCATATAGTTTATCAAAATATTCTTGATATTTCGTAAGTCATATTTTTTTTAATTATTTTGAAATTAAAAAATTTTTAAAAATAAATAAATGATGCCATGTAAAATATATTATTTAAACTGTCCGATATTCATTCTGGACTCTAGATTCAAACACCAAGCTTTTCATTTAATATTACATCACACTACAGAAACGATAATTGTAATAATAAACAGGTGAGAAAACCTGGAAGAAGAGTGTTTTATTATTATCATTAATGCAGTCGACAATAAAAATTTATGGTATTTGTGCTTTATTATTGCAAGCATCCCAAGCAATTTTCAAATATTGAAACAATAGTTAAAAATTGTTTCAATATTTTTGTTCTATGATTTCGATTCTGCCTTCTGTTTTGATATATTTGGCAAAGTAATGGATAAAAAATAATATATTATTTTTCAATATCAATTCGAATATAAATACAGATTATACAAATCTGTCACTTGTAGTCGGTACATTTGATATTTCTGTATCAGATTTTATTTTTGCGCATAGATTTTATACTTCCTTCGCGCATATGAACAGAGCCTAACTAATACGTGAATCAAAACCGAACTAAGGACATATTTTTAAATACATATATATATATATATGTATAAATATATATATATATACATATATATATATATATATACATATTTCCGCTTCGGCGGAAAACGTTAAGATGGCATAAGTGTGACCATCGTCGACCGAGGTAGCCACTAAGAGTGTTCCCTTAGTTGCGATGAGCAACCCCGTACAGGGTGCGCTTCGCCTGTCTGCGCCTTGCCTCGTTGGGGCGGGGGTCAGACCGTCGAAGTACTGCACGGAATTGTAAAGAAGTTGTCGGGAAAGGGTTGGCGGCCCTACGCAACGGCTGGTTATCCGACCTCTCTAAATTCATGCGACCGATCACTAAACACACGCACGAACGCACCGACATACAAAACCCTACACTTACGCTCTCACACAAAACCACACACCCATAGAGAGACGCAAGCTGCCAGCAGCAACCAACACACAAGTTCATACCCAGAAGGAGACACAAATTGCTAGCAGCGAACAACACATATTTTCACACCTTGTTATCTATTTTTTGGAATACTAAGGCATGATTTATTATTATTACTAGAATGTATCTTTGAATAATTTAAACCATAGCAACTTAATTACTTGACATTTATATCCTGTCATTCATATTTTGTATTCTCTTGAAAAAGGCGTATACAGCCGAAACATGTAGAGTTTTTTAAGTGCATATATTTTGAAGTAATATACAGACCTTTAATCGCCTGCTGATTGGGTTTACCATATCATACCAAGGTCACGAAGTTATTATATATATATATATATATATATATATATATATATATATGTACATACGATTTGTATTTGTATGATATACATATATGCACATACGATTTGTATTTGTATGATATACATATATGCACTATAGAAGAAGTAATGAAAATAATGAACTGCTATTGTGTTATTCTGTACACTTAAACGGAAGGTTTAAAGTAAATTCGCGCTTTATTTATATTTAAACAACTACATGTGATTTGCATATTTGAAATCCAAATTCGCTTCTAGATATAATTTAAGAATTTCCTTACCTCTGAATATATCAAATATTGAACATTTAAAATGAACGATGTAATTACCTAATTAACATCTAATTTGATAAAACCTTTGTTGAAATAGATTGATTTCTTTTTTATTAAAAATGCCAAAAAATATATTTTGTATATCAACAAAATTATGAGTTTTCTGAGTTTATTTAATGTTTTTTGTATATTTTTACTATTTGATGCATATTTCATGTAAGAGTGCATATTTGGCCATATTTTCTTCAAATTATAAATTTCCTTCTAAAAATTGCAGTAGGCGACAAGTTTAAAAATAACAATTTAAAAGTAGCTGACCATAAGAATATCAGATTTCCAAATGTTCTGGGAAACCGATTAAAACACTGCCGACATTTCGTGGCCTATAAAATTAAAATAAATAAATTACAATACTTATGTGACATATCAGTACAGTTGTGTCCAGAACGTGACAATACAAAACCGTAATAGAAGGAATAAAGTGACTGTAAGTAAGGTACATTTTGGTTAGTTATAAACCGGTGGCGTAATTATACCGCCGCAGTGTGGGAGATAACAAATTTAAAACATGCCAAAAAACAAAGAATGTATCTTGTTAATGGATGTAGCAATCGGTTCTTGGTGAAACATTATTTAATTATTAACTTAGGTAAATTAAAAAGGGTTTGTTTAGTTTCACTTGTCTATTAGATTTTTACTCCAGCAATTGTTTCGGTCCATTCAGCCATTCTCAGAGAGTTTACTCAATAATATTAATCAACCTCCAGTATTTATATAGTGACATATAGTCAGATTATAAAAATTTTAAACCCAGAAATAGAGAAAATTCGTCAACATAAAAGAAAAATTGAACAGTAGTTACCTTAAGATGAGACATTTTAATTAGCAAAATCCTCTTTGCTTTCTATTAAAACTAAAAGAAAACTACTATTAAAAAGGATATATCGTACAAGAAAAATACATTTTCTACTGTAAAAGCCTCGTAAAGTCAAATTTTAACTCCATTAAACAAAATGATATCCATACCTACAGCTGAAAGAAGAACAAGCAGTATGAAGTCAAAGAAGGAACCAAAATACACACTAACAAGCCAACAAAATTAACATGCGAACAGAATTCATAGATATCGGGTTTTTCCACAGACCAACTAAAGGAACCTAAAAAACAAATCAAATAAAACAATAATAGATTTAAATTACTCAAAACGGGCACAATTTACAAATACAAGAGGAATAACTAAACATAATATGAATTTATTTAAAATTTTGGAAAAAATTACATATTTTTGAAATTCGAAAAATAAAGTAAATTATATTACGATACCAATTGCTGAAAGGGCAAAACTCATAAATAACAATATTTTAACATCAAAAACAACATTAATTCAACAATTAAATGAAATTTTGGAGAAATATAAAAATTTTGACATATTAATTAAAATGTTGAATTAAAATAATTACCTGGACAGTTATAAGAAAAATAGGGCTAATTTTCAATGTTAGTTTCATCAAATTCCAAAAAGGCATTTGAGAGTTAAGAAAAAGCAGCGTAACAAAAAAAATATCGTTTTTGTTTAAATTGAAAATGGTATAAAAGCCAGAGACCGAAAAAATAAAGGAATTCATTATTTTGACACTTAAATAGTAAACACGTACTTCGTGTTGTCAAAGTCATTTTATTTAACCTAACAAAAATCGACGAACACATAAATAGTGTCGATTAAGTGTGATACAAACAAAATAAAGATAACAATTAAACAAGTTAGGTACTGCCCAGGGGTGGGGAAGTTAAATGGAACGAAAAAATCACTGATTGCAGCGCCTTCTGACGATTCTGCTAGCGTAATTTGGTATTTGTAGTATTTGAATGCGATAGGTGACAGCACTTCCGCCATAGAAAAAAACTCGCTTTTCCTGTTTGTTCCAATTCGTTGACGGTTGTCGTATTTCGCCATATTTGATATTCGTATTGTGTCGTATATGTAATTTTACTATAGTTTCGTAAATCTTGTGAGTTGTGTTACTTGTGTTATAGTAGTTTAATATAGTTTGTTATAGAGGACAATTTTTTTTGGGGATTATATTCAGTTGTAAGGTAAGAACCGAATTATACAAATAATTGAATTATGTATTAAAAGCTTTCTTTTGCGTTCAGAATGAGTGGTGGATATATTCAACGATGTTCTGTCAAAGGATGTTATGATCGAAATTGTACCAGGTAATTTATCAAAACTATAATGCAAATAAATCTGTTAATAAAAATAAAAAATTGTTTCTAAACATCAGATTCCAGTAAAAGATCAAGCGATAAAAACCAAATGGCTAGAATATTTATAAGGCGAAGAATTGATGAATATAAGTGATGAAAAGTTATACTATAAAGTATATGTATGTAATGCTCACTTTCTAGATGAGTGTAAAAGTAGTAGAAGACTGCTCCCAAATGCACTTCCAACTTTCAATATGCCAGGTATGTAATGTACCCCGAAAAATAATGAATAAAACACTGCTTTTTTAGTTTTTAATGAACTTGCTACGATAGAGAATTCATTTTATCATGCCAGACAAGATCCATTTATGTACGAATCACACCAGTCATCTTCCAAGCCACTGATTATGTATATTCATGACAAAGATGCAATTCCGTCAACATCACACGCGAGGGAAAACACTTCTATTTACCGCAAAAATGAAGTTGTGAGAGAAATAATCAAAGGTATTATTTGATGTTAAATTCGTAAATACCAAATCTTTTTTTTTTTTTATTGTTCTATAGAACATCAACCATTAGAGTGGCAAAAAATTGTAACAAAGGTATACAGGAGGAAAAAATCAGCTAGACCCGTGTAAGTAAAACTAATTGTAAATAGGCATATTGCCTTTTATAATGTAAAATTTTAATGTTCGATACAAAGAAGGCAAGAGAAACAAGGTTTATTTTATTTTCACTCAATTATATTGCCCTAAACATGGGTATGTATATATGTAATATATAGATTAGCTTTTTATTCAATTTTTTGTGTATGGCATATTTCGTTAGTGTTGTTAGCTTGGATAAAAAATTGCTTTGTGAATCTAACAAATACATATTGCTGGTAGTATCGCTTCAGTGAATATTGTAATTCTTTATTAATAATTGTAAAAGCTGTTTAATTTGCATCACAAAAAAAAACAAAGAGGGTTAAAATAATAAAAACTTGAATTATTTACTTAAGATCCGCTGCAACAAACAGGTGAAATAGTAGTGTGAATTCTACATCGAATAAACGAAATTCTTCTGTAGATAGTTACAGGCAATAATTATTTATTAAACCATATAGTTTTAGAACTAACCTTTAGCTGCATGTAACTTGATTACTCTAAGGATATATAATTTAGCTTCAAAATACTTGAGGACATGTTTGTATTGTTTTCCTTTCATTTGTTATAATATTTATTCATTTATTTGTAAATCTATGTATACTTTTTTCTTTTTTGTGTTGCATATTTCTATACAATATTATATATAATTATAAATACTTTGTACCAAATTATATAAATATTTCTTTTCACATAGCATGCATGTGTAATATACATTTGTTTTGTATTTGACATTGATTCATACCAAAAACTATTTTGTCGATACATTTAGATGAAGACAATTGGCATAATACAAATATTTTATGCAGATGTATTTAATAAATGTTTTTATAAAATATTATGGTATTTTATTATTCTTTACCCATACAATTTAGCCCAAGAACATTATTAAGCATATTGTATTCTGATATAAATGAATTTATTCAGAAGCAAATTATTATTAGGTTGGCGCTTTTTTATTATAAAATAGTTTAGCGAATTATGTACTAAATTATAAGTAAATCTGGAATGTATTATAAATTGCAAATTATTTGAAAGATATCCTATTAATTACTAAATAAAAAAAAAGAGGTTAACTTGCTATTTGTGTTACTTTGTTATTTTATAATACATTTCATGTTTACTTATAATTTGGTGCTAAATTCGCTATAACTAGTATTTCAAATTTAGTGGTCATAGTAAATCTACGAACCTAGAAAGTATGCAACTATAGATTTCTATTTGTTACGCTAGCAGAATCGCAAGTCGGCGCTGTTGTCTATCTCACGTCTCTCTTCAAGGAGTTGCCGTTCTAAGGTATTCTTTTTCTATGGTACTGCCTAAATAACGGGTGTTCAGAAACATTCGAAGTCAAGTGGGCTCTGAACAAAAAATCGTATATCTTTACTTAAGTATCGGATTTGTAGTAATTATTAAATGTCAACTGATGTCTGTCAAAAATCAATCTATCTCAGACATGACTTCATATTTTCAAGGACTACTTTGACTTCGAATGTTTCTGAACACCCGTTATAAAAACGAAAATCAGAAAGAAAGATTGCCAGAAAAGAAAGAGCCATCTATCATCCACTAACATAAGGTCAGAAAAATGCCAATTTAAAAACACCTTTTCATAAACGTCAAATTATAAATATTGAAAATATATATAATTCAAAAACTGAATTCAAAAATAAGAAATTCAATTACAAAGAGTCGATAGAATTTTTTACATTAGCTGTTCTTTGTTCTTGTTTCTCGAGAATCCACGAACCTGATTTTAAAATAACAGATTAAAAAAATTATCGCAACAATTGTTTTTTTGCGCATTATAAGACCACTTGCTGTAGAGGGGGAGGGGATAAATATGTAGATGGATTTAAAAATTATACAAACGAAAAATAAATATGCTGTCGAATGTTACATTTTCTAAACTAAAATCATATTATTCAAAAATAGAATTTATGTACATACGATATATCTCTAACAGTACCAGTAATGGAAACATTGCTAAATGTCGCAATTTTTTATTTAAAAAGTAATCGAAATATTAAAAAAATATATTTTAGAGTTCTCTGATGATTCAGATGCCATAAAAAAAACAAGAGTCTTTAAAAGATAATGTAATACCAAAGCAATTGGCATTTATTTGCAACAATTTTTTTTCTGTAGTAGCAGAAACAATTTTTAAATTAGAAGCAAGAGAACTGCTTTTGACGGAATCTGTAAATTCAATAAACAAATGCCATCATTGTCAATTATTAGAGGAGCTGGAGAAATAATTTCTAAAAAGCAAAAGTCAGCATTAACAAATTCTTTCAAAAATTTCTAATATTTTGAAAGGGAAAATAGTAGATGACATTAAATTAAAGCCCTCCCTACATTTTAAACGATTAAAAAAATGCTTCAATTACTTTCGTCTATGAACGATTTTTTCCAGATTCGAACACTTGCTGATATTAATTTAAAATAAAAATTTTGAAAAGCATCTAATTGTCATTTTTTAATAGCACCTAAATGACTAGTTAAGATTCATACATCATAAGTAAATAGATGTACTAATTGCCAAATATTATTAATTACTAAGAGTTACTAAATATTAATAATTATACACGAGTATTCTTAAATAGCATTTATAATGTCCAAGGATATTTTAAGTTTTTGTAAACATATTGTTAATAGTCTTACACAAATATGTAATGTAACAGACCTTAAACGTAAAATAAAGTTTTCTTTCATAGAATAAGATTTCAAAAGTATTTTTAATAATATAAAATATTATTAAAAATGGGGTGTGAAGAACACAATACAAGTTATATATTTGTGAATGTATCTCCTCTCCAGAGACGCAGATACGTATTTCACCTTTCTACAGGATCGTCGGTGCGCCCCTGCTGGAGAAGAGATACATTCAACCAAACATAACTACCTTGCTATCAACCAGAAATTATTAAGACAGAATGTGAAGCAATATTCAGCGCTGTCTACATAATAACTGCCGAACTAAGCAACGTGTTTCTATAGACGGTAACAACCATATCTATAAAAAAACTGTATTATCGTGTCTTCACTACTTGTCGGGCGAACCGAATGCGTATATAACAAAATAATTTGAAACATACATGAGTGGGTAAAAGCCACACCAATTTGTATAATATAAAAGTATTTTTAATAATATAAAATATTATTAAAAATGGGGTGTGAAGAACACAATACAAGTTATATATTTGTGAATGTATCTCCTCTCCAGAGACGCAGGATCTACAGGATCGTCGGTACGCCCCTGCTGGAGAAGAGATACATTCAACCAAACATAACTACCTTGCTATCAACCAGAAATTATTAAGACAGAGCGTGAAGGAATATTCAGCGCTGTCTACATAATAACTGCCGAACTAAGCAACCTGTTTCTATAGACGGTAACAACCATATCTATAAAAAACTGTATTATCGTGTCTTCACTACTTGTCGGGCGAACCGAATTCGTATATAACAAAATAATTTGAAACATACATGAGTGGGTAAAAACCACACCAATTTGTATAATACAAAAGTATTTTTAAGTATTTTTTTTTAAGTATTTTTAAGTACATATTTATATTATTAAAAATACTTTTGTATTATACAAATTGGTGTGGTTTTTACCCACTCATGTATGTTTCAAATTATTTTGTTAGAATCAGATTTGGTTTTTGTTAGAATGTTATAAAAGATTTAGCATATTGATGCATATTTTTCTATATTAAAGCATATTTGTCAATATTTTGTGTATATTTCTGTCAAAATATGTGCGTATTTGCTATTTTTACATGCAAATGCAGCTTTAGTAATTATATACATAGAAAGCATTGTTTAAAAAAACCGAACAATATTTATTACAATGAAATTACTGCCAAAGGTATTTTTCTTTTTTGAGTTGAATGAAATATCGAATTCAATTTTAGATTCGTAAGATAATCAGATTACCATTATACTTGTATTTTAATAATTATATAAAAATATAAACAATGTTATTTTGTTGAAACATGAACATATGTTCTAAATTTCTTAATTTCTCGTATAATGTTTTACAGTTGCTGTAACTGCATTCATTAGAACAAAAATAGAGTATTCTAAAAAATATATAATGAAATAATAATAATAATAATTTGTTTTTGAGTTCGATTTCTACGTTTTACTAAACAGAATACTCTGGGAAAAATTCAAAAATATTCATATCTAGCTAGAAATTTATTCAACAAATTCATAGAGTGATATTATTAATTTTATTGTCCCTTGGTTTTTCTTCGAATGATTTGAAATATACGATTAAATTAGCTTGCTCTAAGTTACTATCACGATATATTTCTCGCAATCATGTTTTGCTAAACATTTTTTTAATAAATAGCCGTACTGGTATACATTAATACATTTGTTATCGCAGAATCCATCTGAATAAAATATGTTGTATCAACTTTTAAATTCTGGAAAACAGTTTTTTTTGGTACAAATCTTAAATAATGTTCTCTCCGAGTCTTCAAAATAATTTAGAGAGAAAAACTTTTTAATCGCTCTGGAAATTTCATTAATATTATTTTTCTTCATTACTTCCTAGCATACAAAATGCCTTGATCGTGATTTGCCGACCTTGAATAAATTTGACTATTTTAACACACTTATTTTCCCAATTAAATTATATTGACACTGCGTTTTTTTTAGACAATGTTTACTAAGTCCATTTTAGAGACAGCATTTAATCTTTGAAATGCTCAGCACAAATTGCACAGCACTATGTTTAAAAAAATTATTTTTTAACTTTTGCAAAAGATAAACTATTGGAATAGTAAATCTGCTAGTATACATTTATTCATTACTTAAAATATATACGAGGTGCTACCCAGAAATTCCCGAAATTTCAATGTGGCTCGCGAAGGGATAGTAGTACAGCTCTATAGCATTAGGTGGTGTGAGCTATGTCTATAGTAAGACATTTGCCAAACGATACTTTGCTCGGAGGTGACAAACAGCTTTTTTGTTTAAGTTATTCTGCGATGCTACAATGTTTGATGTGAAGAAATAAAGAACGTGCATCAAATTCTGCTTCGAACTTGATAAAACGGCAGCGGAAGCTCTGAAAATGCCTAAACAAGCGTTTGGTGATGATGGTTTAGGCCAGTCGCAAACTTATGAATGGTACAACTATTTCAAAAAATGGACGTGTGTCGGTCGATGATGATGGGCGTTCCGGCGTTCATCCATCGACGGAAAACGCGGCACAAAATGTGGCAAAAGTGCATAATTCTAAGTTGCAAGACCGAAGGAGAACAATCCAGGACATTTGTAACATTGGCTTGTCGTACAGCATTTGTCAGTGTATTCTGTCCGGTAAACACAACATGCGACGTTTTTCTGCGATGTTTGTGCAGATTACTCAGCATTGAACAAAAACGCCACCGTATTCATGTGTGCACAGAGCAGAAAGAAACTGCCGAAAGGGATGTGAACTTCAGTGCCAGACACATCACTGGGGCCGAATCTCGGGCATGGTCTCCAAACAAAGCAGCAGTCATCACAGTGGAAGACCCCATCGTCACCATGAACGAAAAAAGCACGGCAAGTTCGAAGCAACGTCAAGTCGATGTTGACTTGCTTCTTTGACGCTAGTGGCCACCAGGTGAAACAGTTAGTGTAGTGCGCCGGTAGTCTGAAGTGCTCTTAGCCTGATAGTAAAAATGACAATTTTTGTTTTCAAAAACTTTATTTTTAAGTTTTGAAGAAAATCACTCTTGTTTTTCGTAAAACGCGCCAAGTTGTTCGGAAAGTGTCATACGAATGCGTTTTTAATCCGCAGTGATCATGTGGGGCACAAAGCTAATTCATGTGCAATTTCTCGTGCAAAATGTAACCGGCGCATTTTTTTAAATGCGTATAGTATTAGCAATTTAACGCACTTTCCTGAGCTGATTTTCAAAAACATATTGTGCACTTTTTCGACGATTTCCGACATGGTTGCACTTTTCGGACGTTCTTCGCGTGGATCGTCTTGGATGCTTTCACGGCCACGTTTAAACTCGACCGCCCATTTCTTCATGGTGGAAATACGTGATGTTCATGAGAAAATCATGCTTGGTACGCATCTCAGAAATCGAACTCATGATAAATAAAGATTGAAAATCAGTTAAAAAAACAATCAAGTTGAAATTTGAATTGGTAGCAAAACAAATCGACGATTTTCTAGCGCTTCAAATAAAACAAAAAAAATTACATCGAAAAGTTTCCTTTATATGAAATAATTCAAAAATAAAAGATGATACAGAATATTTTTAACATTCGCAATGAGACAATTTTTTTTTCTAAATTCCTTATGAATAAATATATTTTCAATTAATTTAGAACATGTATTTCTAAATTATACTGGAAAACATTTAAATATTTTGTGATCTATTTAACTATGTAACGTATGCATTAGTATACTCTTTGTGAATTAATATAATTAACATTTCGTTTCTATTACACTATACAATTTACCTTAATGTCACATTTCTGAATTTTTTCTAAAAAACTGTTACTTGATTTGAAGCCATTTAATTATTTTCCATTAATTGAATGATATGGTAAAAGCACTAATATTTCGAGTGATTTCATTTATCGGATTAGGTTATCTTTTTTGCATTTAACTCTTTTAATTTAACGAAAAAATCAAGGTATAACATTGTTTTGCTTATATACCCCACAATTTAATTGACTTATACTAAATACATATATTAGGTAAATAACCTATATTATATCCTTTTTTCAGGTGCTATACTAGAATACTTTTTAAGTTAGCTATTGATTATAATTGGTGCAGATACAATAATTGCCTTTCAAGTCTTCAATTAGTGCTGCTGTACTTTAAAATTACTTTACTTTGATCATACCACAAACTAACACTCCGTGGTCAAAATTTGCGTTTTATGTTATAAAATAAAATACCATTCTCAATGTGACGATTAGATTATTTGAAATATACTTTTGGAGAAAATTAAGGGACCACCAATAAAATTCAAAATAAATTTAAGACAAGATAACGAAATTTAAACGAATGAATATATAATAGTAATAAATTTATAAATTCAGGTGTTTCTTTAGAGTTTAGTTGTTTTAAGGGCTATTAAAATTAACAAACTTTACTTTCACGGACAAAAAAGTCAAAAATTAAACTAAAATACCAATGGTCTTCTCATAAACTTAAATTATAATTTGTAATAAGTTAACAAAAGTAACACTATTAATAGCGTATATGCCCTCCTCTTACAGCAATACATGCTGCTAATCTTCTTGGCATGCTTGATAGCTGTAAGAATTGGACCGGTTACTGGATTTCTAGCAGACAAATTGACTACTTTCAGTTTTCTTCTTACTGATTTGGTAGAAATTTTTTTCCAGGCTAATCGAAGATAATTTTTTTAACTTAAGAGATGTTACAAACCGTTTTCTTAAACTCTGAAGTTCAATATAGCGATCTTCTCTGCATGTTGTTTTTCTTTTAACACCTTGTACGCGCCTTCTTTTAAAACTACCTATGCTTCTGTACCGTGCTGCGACATTCTGTACCATAGATTTGTTGGTATTTAGAATTCCAGTAATTTCTTTTTGTGAATATCCTTCACGAAGAAGAATAATCATTTAGGATACTTCTTCTGAACTGTAATGACGCCTAGGCATATTTAATTAACTTAATGCAAAGAAATTCACTAATTTTAGAAACAACGCTTGATCAATTAATTAATTAAATGACTTGAAAAGGTGTCAACGATTAGGCCTTTTTGTTGACATTTCGTTTCCTAGCAGAGAATGTCTTGCTATTGTTAATTGTTTCATGCTGCACTATTTGAATCATGATTAATAAACACCAAATTATAACATGTGAAAAGTCTATGAAAAATTACTTGTAAATTGTAAATTTGTAAATCAAGTTTATTTGGTGGTCCCTTAATTTTGTCCAGAAGTGTAGTTAAAAATAGAAAGACAACATAGTACTTAGTCGCATCTACTACTAAATACTTTAGAAACGAACAATAGTACAAACTCGATATGTTGCCTTAGTCATCTTATAAATTTGCTTTAATTTTCATTTTTCATTATATTAATACTACAAAATATAAATTTTTAGAATATTAAAAATTACCTGATGGAAAGAGAAGGCGAAGAATAGGAAGTTATGGCGAAGTATTATTGAACATGCCATAGTCCAGTTAAGCTCGCAGAGCTAAATTATATATAATACTACAAAATAAGTACATACTTGCAGTGCATAGTCCACCGAAGCATTCGCAAAAGAAAAAATTAATCCAAGCATAAGCATCTATTGAAAACATATTTTATTGTAATTCTAGAACTTTTTCGATGCAATATATATACAAAAAAACTCATGTCACTTAAGTCTTTTCTTCTCTTGAACATTCTTTATCCGTAACTTTGGCGTACGTCAACGTAATGTAACTAATGTGCTAAACATTTCCTGGTTTGCGCACCGATATGATAAACTAAGTGGGAGTAAAGCAAATATGTGTTCATATTAGCTAAATTTATGTTGACATACCTCAAAATAATATTATGGCGTGCCTAAAATATTTCGGAAAATAAAATTTTTGCCATACTTCCACTGATGTAAACAAACTTTAAAAAATATTAGAGCAAATTGGTACATAATTTACAAAGTGACATAAGTTCAAAACTTTTTGCCCAATTACACTAAACTCACGCAAAAATCAAGTTGAAGTGACAATTTAATCATTATCTCAAATATGTTTAATTTATTATTCAAATTTAAGTAGAGTTTAATTATTTAAGTAGATGGAAACTGTCCTTGTCTACCTAAAAATAGGACATATAATGCATTATTTTTCAATATTTGTTCTAGAAGCTATATCTAATTTCATACATATATTAAAAGACACAACTTTTTGTAATATTAAAATTAAAGGCGTTGAGTGAAAACGAATTAGTACAATGTATGATATCTCCAAATTGACCTTTCATAAAATTTCCAGAGATGTACGAGGTCCGGCTATTAAATAACGAGACAGATGCTACTGCAGCATGCGCCAACGTCGTATGACTGACTGCTGAACAGCTTGAACCCTTATCTTTTGATTGCCGTACCTCCCGTGTCTGTAGACATAATAGCCTGGCTGTGGCCTTCGTTTGTATAAGATCAATTTCTTTGTTTTTCCGGAAAAATGATAAGTAGTAGAGCAAACCAATTATCGTGAAATTTCATATGAAACTTAGAAAAACCGCTACTGGCACTTTTATTAAAAGAAGTATATGACAATGAATTTTAGAGCTGGTATTTCAATTTCAGTATAAGCAATATACTGAAGATATTTTGATATTTTAATCTTCAGATAACGGCTATCTTGGAGATAAGTTACCGATAAAGTTACACGGCACTTCACGGCAGGAATATGAGTTTTATCCGTAAGATAAGATACGATAAACGTCGAAAAGATTCGAATATATCACAATTGTCAAAACTCAATTCAATTTGATATAAATGAGGAGTGTTCATTTTCTTTAATATAAAATTCACTGCTCGTTTTCTTTTCTGCATATTCTAATAAGGTGTCACGAAAGGTTATACGATAAGATGTCCACGTATTTGAATTCTTTCTTTCTTGTCTTTTACACGTAAGTATCGCATAATAACATCATTTTCTACTTGCGGAAACCTCTAAAGTGCTACCAACGTACGTATAAAATACACCATCTACGGTATTACTATCTTTTGAATATATTTGCATTCTACTACACTCGAAATAGCGACAGTGTAAGCGGGTAGATTATACTTTAGTATAATTTTATCTGAAAGATACATATACAACGCTTTATACTGAGATTTAAATACCGGCCCTTAGTGGTTTAAGCGTTTCCAAAATGGCCAAGAAGACGTTGAAGATGACAAATGCCCGGGACCCCTCCTTTCCAAATCAAAAACGGATGAAAATATTGAAAAAATCGGTAGTATGATCTGATCTAACCGTCGACCTCATTCATGCGATTGCTAAAACTGAAGGAATTGACAAAGAATGCGTAAAGCATATTTTATATAAAAATTTAAACATGCAAAAAGTGTGTGCAACAATGGTGCCGACAATTCTCACAAACGAACAAAAAGAAGCTCGTGAAAATATTTGTACTGGCACTTTACTTGCCATTGAAAATGACCCAAACTTCTTGAAAAGAGTAACTAAAGCTGGGAATTATATGCACATGGAAACTGTATTATATGCACATATATGCTTCCAAAATTCGATGAAAATATGTAGAACTTTTATAAAAATATGCAAAAATATGTAAAGCTTAAGTGATAGTTACACAACTAAATTATTGTTAAAATATTAAATAATGTCAATATAAATGTAGAGATACCACAAATATGTACTATATCAATATTTTATACGAAATTTTAGAAAATACATGTATAATAATAACGCTAAGAAATAAGTCCATACAATGGCTTCATCAGGTGGATGAAATACCATTGTATGGCGAAACAATATTGTAGTGTATTTACAATAAAATAATTTTTGAAACTAGAAGTTTAATTACTTCATACAGTAAATAATAAAAATAAATTAAAACACTTGGCTTGTTTCACTATGAGATTTATTTAAATTCTCTAACATTTGTTTCGGCTGTTATGCCATTCTCAAAGAGATCTATAAATCTAACTTAAAGACTATCGCACTTGTTCTTATATGTTGTCTGTTCTTGTGTGTAGTGGGGGTGGTACTATATTGTGTATTACGGTGTCTATAAAGGGTGTATTGGCATATTCTATCTGTGTGTTGGTGATTAATAGATTTTGTTTTTTCGCTATTTTTATTTCTAATATTTCTAGGAGGTCCAATCTCTTGCTTTTTGTGATATTGTGTATTAAGTCGCAGTTATCTATATCGGGGAAGTGGTTGAGTTCTATACAGTGTTCGGCAAAGCCTGTGTTTTTCTCACTATATAAAATTGACTTTTTGTGTTCTTTAACTCTGTTTTTAATGGCTCGTCCACTTTGGTCGATATAGATAGCTTCACAGTCTTTACATTTTAATTTATAAACACCTGATTGGTCCATTTTATCTCTTTTATCTTTGTTGTTGCTAATCATTGTTCCCAAATTTGTTTTATTTACCCAGCTTATTTTGATATCTAATCCTTTTACTATTCTGTTTATTTTATTAGTGAGTTGAATAATGATGAAATCAATCGATGAAAATAAAAATGTCAACATTCAATAGTTATATACATAGAGCCACAAACACTCCATTAAACAAGACAGATTTTATACAGAAATATACACAATTAAATTAATCGCAAGAAATAATGGATATGACCCTAAAATCGTAGATAAACTGTTAAAACGTAAAGAAATACAAAATAATAAGAACAAATACCTATACCCGAAAATAACAGAAAATATACAAAGATGGCACAAAATTACATACATACCACAACTCACTAATAAAATAAACAGAATAGTAAAAGGATTAGATATCAAAATAAGCTGGGTAAATAAAACAAATTTGGGAACAATGATTAGCAACAACAAAGATAAAAGAGATAAAATGGACCAATCAGGTGTTTATAAATTAAAATGTAAAGACTGTGAAGCTATCTATATCGGCCAAAGTGGACGAGCCATTAAAAACAGAGTTAAAGAACACAAAAAGTCAATTTTATATAGTGAGAAAAACACAGGCTTTGCCGAACACTGTATAGAACTCAACCACTTCCCCGATATAGATAACTGCGACTTAATACACAATATCACAAAAAGCAAGAGATTGGACCTCCTAGAAATATTAGAAATAAAAATAGCGAAAAAACAAAATCTATTAATCACCAACACACAGGTAGAATATGCCAATACACCCTTTATAGACACCGTAATACACAATATAGTACCACCCCCACTACACACAAGAACAGACAACATATAAGAACAAGTGCGATAGTCTTTAAGTTAGATTTATAGATCTCTTTGAGAATGGCATAACAGCCGAAACAAATGTTAGAGAATTTAAATAAATCTCATAGTGAAACAAGCCAAGTGTTTTAATTTATTTTTATTATTTACTGTATGAAGTTAAAATGTTTCACCAAGAAGTATCTGCAACAACAGCCGAGAATGTTTAATTACTTATTTCTTAGCGTTATAATGAAGTTTCAAGTATCTCCTTCGTCAATTAACTATGTAACGGGTGTTCAGAAACATTCGAAGTCTAGTGGGCTCTGAACAAAAAATCGTATATCTTTACTTAAGTAGGTATCTGATTTGTAATAATTATTAAATGTCAACTGTTGTCTGTCAAAAATTGTCAGAATCTAATATCGAAGATACTAATTTGATAACCTATAAAATTGTATTAAGTAAATGTATCAATCTATCTCAGACATGACTTCATATTTTCAAGGACTACTTTGACTTCGAATGTTTCTGAACACCCGTTATAATAATAATAATAAGTAAGCTAAACAATGTAACTCTTTGTATTTATATTTGCCTTTGTAAAGGATTGTAAACATTTACAATTAAATGCTTTTCTAAATTCTCAACTAAAAATGTTCTTCTGCGATCCATCAATAATAGCTTGTATGCTGAAAAGCTTCGCTCAACGTCAACTGATGTAATTGGCGCGAACTTATATTTGCAGATAATTGATGGACCCATGTCAATAATTTCATCGTAGTTTTCTTGCAACACACTGGATATTCTACTAAGATGATTAAAGACCTCGTTTTTCTCTAGAACTTGGGTTAATTTAATTTTGAACCGCTCTTCCATGGTACCTCTCACGTTATAGATTTTATTCTTGAAACTTTGAATCAATTCTTTCGATTCACTGTTCACGAGTTCGACACCTCGTGTTTCAAGTTTTCGTAATGTTTCACTAATAAAACCATTGCTTGCTTTGATAAAAACTAATTTTTGGCGCATTTGCGGTTTATTTAGTATATCGTTGCAATCTGCAATTGCTATCGAGTCGTTTGAAGAGAGAATGAATTCTCTTATCTGTTCAAAGGTGTCTGCATAAAATATAGCCGTGCCCCATCTTGTTAATTATTATAGGTTGTGGTGGGAGTGCTAGGCCAAGTAACTTATCTTTGTATGCTTGAACCCTCAGCGGTGCTTTAATAAATACTTTTTTTGTCAAATTAATCGATGAATTAATATCTGGAAATGTGTAACGTATTTCTTCTACTACTCTGTTAACAGCATGGGCCAAACATGTTACGTGCATCAGATTCGGGTAAAAAATCTTCAAATTCTGTGATGATTTCACCTCACCAACAGAATGCAGGATGATCTGTTTACTTGAGGATGTCTCGCGGATGGACAGCACTATTTAAGTCTATAGTTCTTTTGATTGAACTTCAATGTCATGTAATTACAATTATAATGTACCTTGTAATTGGGCCTAGCCTGTTGAGTATTAAAGTATATTATTATTATTATTATTATTATTATTATTATTATATATGTCGCAGTATCCTATCGGTAATACCTTGTCACTTGGAACGGCATTCAGCAAATAAAACCTCCTTAAACTATCGTTTATAAATCTTGTTATAGTTATTTGTCTCTAATTCTTCTGTACTAATTAAAAAGGATTGCCGGCGCAATTCTCATTTAAAATACGAATCAATAAGTTGGTAATATAGCATCCACAACTGTCTGTTGTCTCATCGACAACGAAATAAATATAATTTTCACCTATTGTTTCCTTAATTTTCATCATAATTCCCCAAACAATAGATTAATATACTTTTTTCTTGTAGTTGAGCGACTAGGAACTGATAGTTTCGTATACTTCTCTAAAAAAAAAATAACGTTGAATTATCCAACTTTAAAAGTGGAATGTTTGCACTTAAGGAAGCGTTACACCAGTCATAATGGAAACTTATCTGTTCTATATTTGTAAATTGGCGAACAAAAAACTGTCCAACTCATTTTGACATTTAACAACATTTGAACAAAATTAACATGTTGTGAATCGTTTTTAAGTTTTGAAGGTTATTGAGATGCAAAATGTCAATGTAGGTATATTATCTGCCACACAAATCACATATACAGATCGTTGCATCGCAAGTGCCGTCAAAATATTATATCGATAGTTGAACGGTATGTCTTAGTTAAGTCCATATGCCGCGCCGGCGCCGATACATGTTGCAGAGAATACGTATGAATATTTGGATATTTGCAGTCTCCAGTTAGGCATTGCAGAAGGTAGTTGTCTCATATGTTCTAGCGCTTTGCGATATTTTATTACATTTTCATTTTTTTATTAATCTTGTTGAAACAATATTCTTTTCATTTGCATTTTCTTATTTTTATCCTCATAAAAACTAAATATGTAGTTATAACAAGAATAGCAAACTTGTGCACAGAATATGTATTGTTAGAAGATGTTTATGACGAATGAAAAATGTAAAATATTAAAGCAATGTGGAGAATAGTAATACTATGTATGTATTATCACAACAATTCACAGTAAAATAATGAAATTTAAATTCTGTAATTAGTAGCTAAATAAAAAATGAATATTCTCATATTTGCAGGAATAAACGTTAAAAAAATATGCATATGTTACAACAGAAGGAATCTATTATTAGTCATAAATTATTATTTTATAAGTTAATATAAAAGCGACAACTTTTCTAATGCATTAAATGCTCGAAACGTCTTCCGGTCGCCTCAAAGCAATATGCTAAACGATCGTAGAAGCCTCGTTGCGCATTCTGTAAAATTGCTGGAGGAATGTCATCAAAAGTGTTAATAATTTTTTGTTGCAATTCTGCCAAATTGTTTGGTCTATCGTTTTCAAATGTATAGATCTTAGTTTTCATGTATCCCCATAAGAAAAAGTCATTAGGGGAGAGATCTGGTGATCTAGGTGGCCAGCGAATAGTTCCCAAGGTACTTAGAACACGGTTTGGAAATACATTATGAAGATATTCCCGTACAACTCTACTATTATGAGCGGGACACCCATCCTGTTGAAACCATATGTTATCCAAGTTGAGCGCCAATTCGTGGAAGCGTGGGATAATTCGATTCTGGAGCAAGTTAAGATACTTCTCGCCTGTTAAATTGCCATCTATAAAAAATGGTCCAATTTTATGCTCTCCAAGTAATCCCGCCCAAACGTTTAATTTTTGGGGATACTGAGTTCTAGCATTGTATGTTAGGTGCGGGTTTTCTCTTGCCCAGAGTCGAGGTACAGCGGCATTATGTCTTCCGTGCAACGGGAAAGTACTTTCATCCGTAAATAATATATTTGCAATAAAATTTGCGTTTTGATTGCAAATATGCATCATATTTTCGCAAAATTCCATTCTCTGTTCTTCATCTTCGGGAAATATTTCATTTGTTTTCTGTAATCTGTAGGCATGTTATTTATTTTTCTTTAAAACACGGCATACTGTGCTTTTAGAAATATCCAGCTGCTCACTAATACCCAATGAAGATATTTTCGGGTTCTGTTCGACACTGGCACAAATTAAAAGATTTCTTTCGTCTTGGCGAACAAATGGCTGCCTATTACGTTTGTGTTTGTTCGGCATAATACAGCCCAATCTTTCAAAATTATTTATTATTCGCTGAATTGTTTTTAGAGCGGGTCGTGATTGATAATTCTCATAAAAGCGCTCTATTATTTGCCTTAAGGGTATTTCCTGATGATACCACTTAATAATTTGTTTTCTTTGAACTAAATTATAAACATCCATTATTTTTATAACATATAAATACCAAACTAACAAACTAAATAAATACTTATGTATGTATCTTACACTAAACTGTAATAAAATATCGCAAAGCGCTAGAACATATGAGACAACTACCTTCTGCAATGCCTAACTGGAGACTGCAAATATCCAAATATTCATACGTATTCTCTGCAACATGTATCGGCGCCGGCGCGGCATATGGACTTAACTAAGACATACCGTTCAACTATCGATATAATATTTTGACGGCACTTGCGATGCAACGATCTGTATATATATTATATCTGTATATATATATATTATTATTATTATTATATATATAAAACGGGTGTTCATTTGAAAAGTCAATCTAGTAGCATGTGATTTACTGATAACATTTTGAAGTATGTCGTAAAATAAAATTTACTACTTAACCTACGAAGTCGTATATTTTGACAGTTTCATACATACAAATAAATAACAAATGTGATTGACATTATCAAATGTCATTTGGATTTACGTTTACGGAACAACAAACACATACTAATATATGTGCGTCTTATTCTATCAAAATTTCAAAATAACCTAGATTGACTTTTCAAATGAACACTCGTTATATATATATATATATATATATATATATATATATATATATATATATATATATAGATGTGTAGTTTGATAGGCAATCCGTGTATAATTTTGCAGGATAATGCATCCTAACACGGTGAGGGGAGGGAGATTAGTTATGCAACTTCCACATCACAAGGGTGTTGCATTTAGAAGTTGTTTTGCTGTAGGAATTTAATATGTTAACGAAAAATTTAATATTGGCTATCTTGGTAGATTATTATTCGCCGTATTTAAATTTTGTGATATCGTGCCCGTGGTGTTATATGTTATAAACTTTCGTTGGACTTATTGTTTGTCTGTATAAGTAGCATTTAGGATTATGGATAATGTATACCTAGTTTTACCATTTTTTTTATATTATTAGTTGTAGATATTTTAGATGAATATTAACTGGATAATGTCATATTCTGAAACGTCAAACTACACAATTTTTGAAAATAATATTGTATTTCTTTAAATTCATCTGACATAAGAATTGGTATAGATCCTAAATATATTTTTATACGAATTACGTTTGTTTGTAATTTTCATTTGAATTTACATTTTATGATATATTTTGAAGATATTCAAGAAGGTGGAAAAGAATTAAAGAGAGTAAGTATGGAGAAAAACAATGTTTCGTTCGATTAAATTCTGCATTGAATATGTCTAAGAAGTTTATGTAATGGGT
Organism: Melolontha melolontha; assembly: GCA_935421215.2. Classification (NCBI taxonomy): domain Eukaryota; kingdom Metazoa; phylum Arthropoda; class Insecta; order Coleoptera; family Scarabaeidae; genus Melolontha; species Melolontha melolontha. The sequence continues at coordinate 127,890,768 of OW285236.1, forward strand.
TCTAAATTACATACCGATAGGTCCAACTCGCAACGGGCCATAGGGAACAATATACGTATGGAACGTAATGCGATTTGGCAACGTGTGTACGATGCCTATATTGAGTGACTTTCTTAAAATTTAAATTTATTTTGCAGAATTATTGATTTTTTTACTTTTATCTTTTAGAAAACGTTATTGTTTTTTTATTACTTAAAATTACTTTATATGAAAAATAGTATACCATAAAAGTGTAAACAAAGACAGTATACATTGAAACGAATATTCATTCAATTGTATTGTCATGAAATTGAATTTGTCAATCGTTAAATTTGTTAGAATGAATAGATATTTATATTTATCCGAAAATACTAATACTTAAAGCAAACAAATTCCATTTCTTCCTGCATATTGATTATGCAGCTGATGCTTTCGTAATATGCTCATATTTGTATTATTTCAACTTATACTTCGGTCGATACATATCGACTTCCTTCAAACCAGGAGGAAGCTACAGTTGTAATTAAACTATATTTCCTTTTTTTTTATTACCTACGGATATTCACAATTCCAAAATACGTTACAATGTTGCTTATTTTAGATTGTAATTAGCTGAATGCTGTCGCAAAACTGATCTCTGCATTTTTAAAAATGCCAGAATAAAATTAACCCCTGTCCTTATTATAATTTTACAAAGGAACAGACACGTTATACATGAACTGTAGGCTTAGTTTTTCGTAGAAATTGAAGTACGTGTCTGTTCCTTTGTAAAATTATAATAAGGACAGGGGTTAATTTTATTCTGGCATTTTTAAAAATGCAGAGATCAGTTTTGCGACAGCATTCAGCTAATTACAATCTAAAATAAGCAACATTGTAACGTATTTTGGAATTGTGAATATCCGTAGGTAATAAAAAAAAAGGAAATATAGTTTAATTACAACTGTAGCTTCCTCCTGGTTTGAAGGAAGTCGATATGTATCGACCGAAGTATAAGTTGAAATAATACAAATATGAGCATATTACGAAAGCATCAGCTGCATAATCAATATGCAGGAAGAAATGGAATTTGTTTGCTTTAAGTATTAGTATTTTCGGATAAATATAAATATCTATTCATTCTAACAAATTTAACGATTGACAAATTCAATTTCATGACAATACAATTGAATGAATATTCGTTTCAATGTATACTGTCTTTGTTTACACTTTTATGGTATACTATTTTTCATATAAAGTAATTTTAAGTAATAAAAAAACAATAACGTTTTCTAAAAGATAAAAGTAAAAAAATCAATAATTCTGCAAAATAAATTTAAATTTTAAGAAAGTCACTCCAATATAGCTATCGTACAGACGTTGCCACATCCCATTACGTTCCATACGTATATTGTTGCCTATGGCGCGTTGCGAGTTGGACCTATCGGTATATTGATTGCAATACAGAAGTAAATCGAATGAAATATTATTTTTCCTTCATACATAAAATTTGAATAACCCCAATAGTAATTTAACTACAGCTACGTTGGTTGCTTACACAATAATCCCTTTCCCCGCATGGTGACCAGTCCACAAGCTATACATAGGGATCTATTTTACTATTAAGTTACACATCTATATTATTACTGATCTGTGATCTGCCATATGGACCTATTTAAATATCTTATTTACAACCAATAACAATTCATATACTATTTTTGAGAGATCGATAACCCATTTTACAAGGAAAAAAAAAGAGTCGGACAATTTTCTTGTCCACCAGTTTACTTGTTGAAGTAAACGATTGATTCAGAGTAGCTTGTGGTGCATTTTTAAATCTTGTGATATTTCTTTTACGCAAATCAGTTCCTACATGCTGTGTTAACTGAAATTTTTTGTCGCATCGAATCTACAATAATTCATTGAAGGTATTCAAATATGAAATTAAACGTAAACAAATATAAACTTACGATTTTACTGCAATACTTACAAAACACTCTGCCATTATCTACACAAAATTCTGGACAATATTTTATTCAGATAGACACATGTGAATATGATTTCGAATATGAAAAATAACAAGGTAAAATTACGTGTACATATTGGGAACTAACTTAACACAACTAGCGATATGACTGACCTATAGGTCAACCTCATTGCTCGTAGATTCACTGGAACTTTCCCGATTTGATAAAAACAAATCTGGGAATTCCCGCTGTAAGGAAGTTCATACGAACGGTTTGAATAAGTGGTTTTATATATTTTTTACTGTGCACTTTAGAAATATATTCTAAAATATGAACAAATATGCAATTTTATATGAAATATGCTCAAAGCAGTATTTATATGCAAGATATGCAAAACAAAAGTAGTCGCAAATGTTTTGTTTTTACGTGATTCGTATACCGCCTGATTCTGAGCAAAAGCAACGATGCGAACGTATGAATATTTCTCCCGCTTCGAATACAATTCCCCTGAACGCGTTCAGCCAATCACAAACCAGTCTGTCGCGCAACCATTTAACAACTAATGTCACAAATTAGTGTCACCACTGTCACCCTATACGGAGTCTCTTAAGCGTTTGAATAGTGAAAATAAGAAAATAAGAAAAGAACATAGACATTACTGGTTCTGTACAAAATTTAAAACCATTATTCCCAAATCGCAGAGTTCCGAATGATACGTTCATTTTAGTATGCGCTGCAATAGAACTAAATTCAAATTTGACAGTTAGCGATATTTCCAACGATTTAGGCATATGCTGCTCTTCCGTTAACCGCATACTAAAATTAAATGGTTTTCGTAATTATAAATATTCCAAACATCATCAATTATTTTACGGTGATGAGTTTAAACGGATGAATTTCCGTTATTATATAATTAATTTCTCATTATGAACAATTTATTTTATTATCTGTAAGAGTAAATTTTTCTTAACATTACTAGAATTTAATTTAGTTTTTATTTATTTCTGAAGTTTATTTAGTTTACTATGAACAGTTTTTGTGACCTTTATTATTAAAATTTAATTTATTAAATCTCTTGATGCCTTATTTGCAAATTTCTTAACCGCTTATTAATAATTTCATTACGCTTTGTAGAATAACGTATTGCAATTTACTCATTACCATAACACAGGACTAAACAATTTATAGTCCTTTAATAGTAATTTGGTAATCAGATAATTTTTCTTACGCGGCTCCATAATATGTAAGTATGTATGATATATGACATTGATGTTGACACGCCTACAGCATTCAGGGGAATTGAATTCGAAGCGGGAGAAATATTCATACATTCGGATCGTTGCGTTTGCTCAGAATTAGGCGGTATATATGCAAGAATTTTGGTAAACATATCATAAATAAAATATATCATTTTGATATAATCCCAGCTTTAGTGATAACATGTGATGAATCTTTTTTTTTACCTATGATCCAGAAACTAAGCATCAATCAAATCATTGGAAGAGTCCAACTTTACCAAACCTAAAAAACGCGAAAGGGTTTATTTGCCCTTTCGCGTTTTCAAAGCTATGATTGTTTTTTCGATGTCCATGAGATTGTGTACCTTAACTGGGTTCCTGAAGGTGAGACTGCTTAATTATTACTGCCATTACTAACCATTACTACCTTGAACTTTTTGCTCAACTCCGTGAGAAAATCAGAAAAAAGACGTTTCTAGCCGCGTATAACATCCCAGTGTTAGACATCCACCTTATTCGCCTGATCTGGCACCATGTGATTTTTATGTTTCCAATGTTAGATATGCATTAAAAGGAACAATATTTCAAACCGTTGAAGCTATGAAAGAAAAAACGACACCCGTGATGAACGAGCTCATAGAAGGAGACTTCCATAATAATTAAATATGTATAAATTTAAAATAAAAGCCACACCTCGTATCTACTACTATGAACGTCGGTTTAGAACTATTTGGAGAAGTGAAGGCAATAATTTTACAAATATCTGTCATTATCTAGAAACAAATAGGTATGTCTCTTGTAGAGTGTTGAAGATAGCAGAATGGAGAAATTGCAGTTTCTATTTTGAATATCAAATTCAAATTTCCATTACATCAGTCGATTCTTCATAAAAAAAAAAACAAGATGGAAAGGTCTAAAACGTTTTATTGGTTAAAATTGATAGACAAAAGTTCAAAAAGGTATAGCTTTTAATTATTACATTCAACTCTTTTTATTTATGAGAACGAAAACTTTTTTATTAAATTATGTACAAAAACTATTATAAATTTTCACAAAACATATGTCGTATCATTTATACGACATGTATTACGTACACTGGCAAGCAAAAAATTGAGGTCACATGAAATTGTGATATATTTTTAGAATCTTGTATCTGCACTTGTAGATGCTTAATCATTGAATTTACGAATAATCTTATCCGTCATATTGTTATCGGTCATGTATTGTCACCGTAATTACAATTTTTATGAAATAGCGCGCATTTGTTATAATTGAAAATTCCTATTTCAGTGTCTATGTGTTGGTGTTTAACGTCGATATCTTTGTATAAACCTTTTTAATCGCATGGTAAAGTATTTGTAGGGTTTATTTGACTGGTCATAATGCCTTTAGATCCTATTGTTGTGTACATAATTATAGTTACGTTATGACAAGATAGACAACGTGAAACTGTAAGAATTTTTGGTAAAAGCTTTTGTGCTGAACAAAAGGTGTGCCAGCGCTTTGAGGGGACTGGCCTGATAACCAGCCAGAACAACAAAATTCTGTCGAAAAAGAGTGACAACCCAAAAAGATTATTGTTTTTTGTGTTCACAAGTTTACGGAATAGAACAGCTTCTGCGGTTTGGCTGCGAAATCAACTCCTAGAAGTTAGAGATGCTAATGTTGGTGAATATTAGAAGAAAAGTTCGTGCTGCGAGATTGTCTTTTAGGCGAATAGCTGCAGGTCCACCATTGCAACGCCAGTATCAAAATACAAGCTGTTTTCGAAATCATCTGGCGTGAAATAACGAGGAGTCGCGTTTTTTGCCTCAGTGGATAAGACCAACTTCGGCAAGTTTAGGGAAGACATGCAGAAAGATACGCTACACTTTGTATTAACGAGCGACTTCCATTTGGCAATGGGTCGGTTATAGTTTGGGCAGAAATCTTTTCATAAGCACGCACAGAGTTGGTTTTCATACAACTCACTCTCTGACAACTCACAGGTACGTTATAGGTATTCTACAAGAACATGTTATGGCTTTATGATCAATATGAACGAGCATGGCACTTCCATGCAAGATAATGCAAGAACTCACATAGCCAGAGTTGTCAGAGATAATCTGGATGTTGTAAGCCTTAGGCTGTTCGCGTGGTCAGCTCTCAGTCCAAACATGAGTCCCATTGAACAGGTGTGAGATAAGTTGGGATAACGTTACCAAAGGCATACTCCAGCTCCAAGAACTGCCCAGGAGCTAATTGAAAGAATGCCTCGTCGACTACAAGCATTCATTAACACAAAAGGAGGGAATACAGAATATTAGTAAAGTTTTTCATTGTTTTACTTTAATATTGGTCTTAAAAGCAGAAACTCTAGCTTAGCTTAAAACGTAAATTTGTGGCTTTTTCAAAATAAACCGTAAAAAACAAAAAAAAATTACTTTCTGAGTCGGTATTGAATATTTAATTTGGCGTTCGAAATACTATATAATGATTTACAATTTACATATAAAGAGTCTACCAATAGGAACATGAGATCTTTCAAAGTATATTGCCTTCATTTTGTAAATGTGATTAGTCAGTGTGCAATTTAGGTAGTAAAGTTAACCTTTTAATCATGACGAAGTATACGCCACAACGTTTGGAAATTGTAAAAATTTATTACAAAAATGCGGAATCAGTTCGAGCTATGTACAGAGCATTGCGTCATATCTAAGGCCGTCATAATCTGCCTAGTGAACAAGCGATTCATACAATTATCAATCGTTTCCAAACAAACTTTACATTGCTCGACCATAAGTCAAGCGTTCGTGTAAGAATCGCCCGTAGTAATGCAAATATCTGCTGCGGAAGCCACAATCACGCATATTTTGCTTATTAACGAACCCATCCATCCAAAAATAAGCCTTGTCACTAAACATGATTTTCTTCCCGAAATCGGCATCATTTTTAGAAAGCCCCAATGCCCGAGAACTACGGAACACCGACAAATTCGAGTTTTCGGCTACACTGGCTCAGCCAAAAACCCACACGTGATTAAAGATAAATGTCTTCATTCACAGAAAGTGACTGTTTGTTGCGGCTCGAAGCATTATTGCGCCAGTATTTTCAAAATGAGGATGGAAATACTGTCACAGTGAATGGAGAGATATCGAGCAATGATAAGAAACTTTTTATGGTCGGGATTGGAACAACTGGATGTGGAGGAGTTGTGGTTTCAACAGGATGGTGCCACATCCCACACTGGAAATGAAACAATCGCCTTATTCGGTTGTTCAATCATTTCACAAAATGGACCTTTCAATTGGCCAGCTCGTTCGTGTGACTTAAGACTTATGGATCTTTCCCTATGAGGTTATGTGAAATCATTGGTTTACTACAACACACCTCAAGCGATTAACGACTTGAAAACAAACATCGAACGGAAAATTCGTCAAATTCAGCCGAATTTATTAGGAAAAGTAATTGAAAATTGGATTCAGCGATTGCGTACCTGCACACAAGGAAGAGATGGACATTTACATGATGTCCTATTTCGAACATAAATGGCACACTCTTTAGCTTATAATATATACAAAAATTAGCATTGTATTTTACACATTAAGTTTTTTATTAAAAAATAAAGTTCTCAAACCCCAAAGGGTCTACCACCTTTATAAGCGTTTAACTGAAAATTCTAAAAATATATCTCGATTTAAATGTGACTTTAATTTTTGCTCGTCACTAATTATAATCTCTGGCATTTACTCTACAAGATTTTGCAATAAAAATTTAATATATAGTTATTAAAGTTATTAAAATGAATAAGAGACTAGTAATTAATCCACAAATGTTACACTAATTGACTATTTTTGTGAGCAAAACTTTTGAAATCGTTTCTCTCTCCAAAAATAAACGTTTATTGATCATGTGTAATACGTACACATACCGTAGCCCCCACTACTATGTTCTTAACGTAAACGGAGTATAGTACTAGTGTTATTTATAGTATACATTTTTAATTTCTTAGGATGCAAAGTCGAACATGGTAGAATAAATTTAAGGAAGTTATTTGGAAAAACAAAACTTTGGGTTCCCTACTCTATATAATTTTCGATATTGAAAAATATTGACAGAATATATACAGGGTGTCCAGAAACTCTCCTGACAAACGAAGACCGGAGATTCCTCTGATAATTTTAAGACAATTAAACCCAAATTCACCTCGTCCGAAAATGCTTTCTAAGGGAGCTAGAGTTCTTTGAAGATGGCGCCTTGTATTTATTTTTTTTTAAATTCCTCCAGAACGCTTCTATTTAGAAAAACAAAAACTGGTATGCTTATTTATCCTCCAGAGATGAATCGATTCCATCAATTGCGAATTTCTAGTACCGGTCATAGGCGTCCGTTTTGGGTAGGTCAACGGTTATTTTAAGGCATAACTTTTTTGTCTTTAACTTTTAAGCACTTGTGACACTAGATTATTAAATTTTCAGGTATTCCAGTACTAAAATGTACTCTTACTTTAAGTCGGTAGGATACACCGTTTTCTAGAAAAATCGATTTGTAAATTTTTCGTTTTTTCTTCATTAAAGTTCAATTTATTATGTACCTACTTATTTTTAGCGACAAAGTTGGCTTGGACTATGAAGGCATGGATGAAAATTAATTTAATAAATTAAACACAAATTATTTATTACAATGGAACGAAACTAACAAAAAAAGAACAAGTATCAAAGGTAGATTGTTACAAAAGTTGCTCGATGTGATGACCATTAGTCTCTATGCATAAGTTTACCCTTTTGCTTAGAGAACGCCGAATTCTTGCAAAAATTCCAAAGTTATTTCTAAATTCGTTGCAAGCATCTTGTATCCTTAGCCAGAGTTGTGCGCGATTTTGTATCGGAACGGAATAAACAAATGCTTTTATGTATTCCCAAACACAATAATCGCAAGGATTCAAATCCGGCGACCTTGCTGGCCAAGCAACTGGACCGCCTCTTCCAATCCAATGGTCTTCGTAGTTATTATTTAGAAAGTCTCGTACATTCCTGCTAAAGTGGGCCGGACAGCCGTCGTGTAGAAACCATAAGTTTTGCCGAATATTTAAACGCACCTCATCTAACAAATCAGGTAAAATATTTTGCAGGAAATGTAAGTAATCAGCACCATTTAAACGAGCAAGTAATTCCACAGGTCCTAGTAGATAATCGTCAACTACTCCTATCCAGACGTTTATGCTAAACCTATGCTGATGCTTAAATTCTTGAACAACGTGGGGATTGTCACCAACGTACGAATAATAATGTGCATTATGTACATTAAAAATTCCATTTTTTGAGAATGTAGCTTCGTCACCAAACAAAATGTTCCTGAAGAAATCTTCATCTTGATTTTTCTGATTTTGTAACCATCTAGCGAATTCTACGCGAGCAGGAAAATCTCCTTCTAGCAGTGCTTGCACCTTTGTAAAATGAAAAGGATATAAATTTTCTTTGTGTAAGATATTTCCTACGGAAGATTTTGAAATTGTGGGGTACATGGCAGATAGTCTTCGAACGCTAATTTCTGGATTTTCCTCAACTTCCATTAAAATAACATCTTCATGTTCTGCTGTTACATCATTATGTCTCCCTGTTTCATTATTTTTTGGGACCACTGAACCTGTTTCTCTTAATCGTTGATGAAGAGCTGTAAATGTTGAGTGAGTGGGATGCTGACGATTGGGAAATTTTTCAGCGTATCTACGTTGCGCCGCTCGAGCGTTACACCCCATTTCGCCATAAACTAAATGCATATCGGCGTATTCCTCATTAGTAAAAACCATTCTTTTTTAAATTGAAATCGTTGTGTTTGAATAACACATAGTAAAAAATGAAAAGATAAACATCGCGAACTGACAACAATTTGACAATGAAAAACGTAGGTTTTACTTCTGTTGGCAGTTCAGAGCTAACTATTGCAAAAAAAAAAAAAAAATAGAACTTTAATGAAGAAAAAACGAAAAATTTACAAATCGATTTTTCTAGAAAACGGTGTATCCTACCGACTTAAAGTAAGAGTACCTTTTAGTACTGGAATACCTGAAAATTTAATAATCTAGTGTCACAAATGCTTAAAAGTTAAAGACAAAAAAGTTATGCCTTAAAATAACCGCTGACCTACCCAAAACGGACGCCTATGACCGGTACTAGAAATTCGCAATTGATGGAATCGATTCATCTCTGGAGGATAAATAAGCATACCAGTTTTTGTTTTTCTAAATAGAAGCGTTCTGGAGGAATTTAAAAAAAAATAAATACAAGGCGCCATCTTCAAAGAACTCTAGCTCCCTTAGGAAGCATTTTCGGACTAGGTGAATTTGGGTTTAATTGTCTTAAAATTATCTGAGGAAACTCCGGTCTTCGTTTGTCAGGAGAGATTCTGGACACCCTGTATATCTTATTTGATCATCTGAATCATAAGTTTTTTGTATTGAATATTTGCTAGAGAAAGTATAATATTGATTATGTCAACTGACACGAATGCAAGTGATATATTTATTAAAACACCTATACGCTTTAAAGCTTTAAATTGATTTAGTTAAAACAACAAGCGAGATTCCCAACATTGGATATATTCATGACAAACCAAATCAGTGTGAGCATCCAGAAACTTTTGCATTTGAAAGTCCAAGAAATACAATTCACCCTCAATGTTCAATTTGTGGCGCTGCAGATATCAGTAGATGTACGTGATGCAACCAGTTTTTCGAGTTTTTACAGGTTGCATTATTACGATTTTGGCAAACGTATACAATATATAAGAAAAATGACTGTCATCATTTTAAGCTAGATAGAATGTACAAAAACAATTAAAAAAGGCAAAAATCAGTAGTTTTCACGTAAAAAAATTACAAGGTGCTTTATCTCTAGTAGTAATGTATATTTTTGATTGAGTTTTATACAGTGAATGCACAAAGATAATGCAAAATAAAAACTCTAACGACAATTTGCTGCATAATTAACCACTTCCGTGAAAAAAAATTATAAAGTCCCCATATCATCGTCTTGCGATGTGGAAACATCACCGATCCCGACCTATATTACTTAAATCTTTATTGGGGGTTTGTTTATTTACTTTTACTCCGTTGACCTCACAATAATATTCGTATGAATATAACTGTTCAGTGCGCAATTTTCAATGCATAATAACAGTCAATTGTTACACATTTCGTCTATTCATAGGAAAACTGGATAAGTAGATGCAATGCTTGTGTTGAAAATAACGGCGATTTCCAATGTGCGTTGTAAAAACAGTAAGTACCTAGTTAATACATGTTTATTATTAGCTCATTATTAGGTTAGATTATGTCTTCAGATATTCAATAAACATTAATAAGTCGAAATGAATATCTATTCCATACAATACATACGCGAGAGATTGCCACCTTTTCCTTACTTCGCGTTCAAAATACTCAGTACCAGTTTGTTGTAGACGAAAAACTTATTTAGAAATGTTTTATTTAATTTAATTGAATGTATATTTAAAAAATGACAGACATACTCCTTACACCCTGTATATTATATAAATAAACGTTCGCTTTGTCTACCTTTTTTTCTATCTACACCTATAAATATAAATATACACTTTATACCTTATATAAACATTTTCTTTGAATAAATACACTTATTTTAAATTAAATATTTTTATTATTATATATAAGCGATATGTGTTATAGTCATACATATTGTATGAATAAAACATATATAAACAGGCCCGTTCACATCGCGTACGTAACAGCTACGCCAGTACATACCAGCCTAGTAAGAATTTATGAATGATCGTTGTTTCCATAGATACTGCCAATACAGTTGCTGCTTGTAATAGATATATGTAATACGTTATCTATGCGGACCTACGATATGCGTATGCTTTGTATGAACTCCCTCAAGACAACTCTAAGTAGTTGACTTACTAAACACCAGGATGATTATAGGTATAGCTACGCGTTGTATCGAAGTAAATGTAATTAATACTAGTGTCCATTAATTTTAAAAAAATTGTAGAAATTTTAGTTATTATAATTTATAACAAGTGTTCAAAATGGCCACCATTCTGTTGAATGGATAATGCAATACGACGTTTCATGTTGTCAAAAGTATTCTGCAATACATTTGGTGTTATTTCATTACATTTAATTGTAATTGTATTCATCAAGTCATTTATTTAAGTTATTCATTCTTGTCTTATATACATTATTTTTTAGCAATCCGAAAATAGAAAAATCTAATAGAGTAAGATCTGGTGACCACGCTGGCCAAACACCTCTGCTTATAACTCGATGAGGGAAGTCAATTTCTAAAAGTGCTAAATTTTCACGAGTTGTATGTGTAGTAGCGCCATTTTGCTGGAATTAACCTCCATTGAATTCGTCTCGTTGTACTTGAATTAAAAATGGTGTTAATAACTGTTCTTGCTATTGTTGGCTATTAATGTTCTTGTAAAAAAATATTTTTCCTATTTTTCTACGACGAGATAACCATAATCCAACTTTAACAGGATGTAAAGGAACTCCGATGTGATTGTTTGGATCGTTTATAGACCATTCTCGGTAATTTTGTCTATTTACAATCCCGTTTAAATGAAACCATGTTTCATTAGTAAAAAAACTTAGATTAAGAATTTCGTCATTAGTTAAATTTTCTTGAAAGAAGTTGCAATAATTATGGATGCATATGTAAACGACGCTTCAAAATTCTATGAATGGCACTAGAAAATACGTTCACTTGAACTGATAAACGACGAACTGATATGGGTTTTGTCCAACAAGGATTTCTATGTCTTCAACAATATTTTACTGTGTACGTGGTCTACCAGAACTTTTGCCTTTTAACACAGATCCTGTAGCCCAAAACTTCTCCACTACTAGACGAATGTGATGTAAAGCGGCATTATCCACAACTCTAAAGTGAAACTGTCGCTTACATTCCGCGTAGGAATATTGCAATTCTCCGTTAAGAAATTGTGCACTTCGGAAATATGCTTCAACAATAAAAATATTTTCTTGCAATGTGTACATTATGTAGTAGGGTTGTTTATTAAGTAAAAAAAATATTTGTAAGACAAAATTATATTGCTAGTCACAAAATGACAATTGTCAAAATAACATTAGATAAATAGTTAGTTATAAATAAAAGCAAGTGGCTTATAATAATTTGCAAGTACTAGTTACTCAGTGCCTACTGAGATGAAGTTCTTTTTGAAACACGTTGTATAATAGCATATTAAAAGCAATCAAAAGGAAACAGTTTTAGAATTTAAATACGAGATATTAAACGAAATAATCCAATAGAAATAATAAGGAAACTAAACAAAAGCCGCAAGGAATGAAAACAAAACAGTATAGTCTATATCAACACTAATGTTTAATAATTGATTGATTCGGCATTTACTTGATGAAGATCCATAATTTAAAATAGAAATAAAACTAGAAACAATTGTCGTGTTACGATTAAAGATTAAAAGTGAAGATTAGAACCGTAGTTTTATTTCTATTTTAAACTAATGTTTAAGCTAAGATCTGCAGTGGTCCTCCCTAAATAGGCTTATTTTAGTTATTACTGAGTCTGCGTAGGTGTATCGCACGACTTCCACTTTTACTTACATTTTTGTTATACATACTGGGCAAATCTTGCAACAATGCATATGCATTTTACACAGGCACTTTCCTGCAATATTGTCTACTCCGGTATATTAGACACTTTACATTATTTTATTGACATAACTTTATTTAATTTAAATAAATTTTATGTATGTAAAATTGTTGGAATATTTTTGTAGTTCGGCGGGGTGGGAGTAAATGTTTGATTTTTTTAAATTATAATGTGGAGTAACGTTCACATATATCTTACAGCTTCAAAAACCAAATACTTTAATATAGGTATAACACTAATACTTTATTTCTATTATACTGTATACTATACCTATATATGCTAAAAATCCTTGTAAGTTTGGAGAACGTTTTGCCTCCAAAAAATAGTTGCTAATAATCCACAAAGTTTTTTTTTTAATTTTCGGGTAGGGCGCTTTCTCTTGTAATATAAACTTTTGAAATTTGTACCCCGGTCACATTTTCATAATGAGCTTAGGAGAAAACGATCGATCGATAGGAAATTCTATTTTTTCATCGAATAATAAGAACAAATGCTACAAGCCTTTAGGAGAAAAACAAGTGATAATACAACCATCAAAGGCGATATCTTTATGTCTTAGTGGACTCAAAACCGGCCATTTGATTATCGCAAGATTAATAAATGTTAAAAACTTTGTAAGAGAGAGTTAATCTTACAGTCGTATACACATAAGACCAGCTCTCAACGGGCCATACCCGGCAATAAGTGGCAACAGCGTATCCCCTCTACGCACGGTAGCTTACATTATCATACATTGCAGAGTTATGAATTTAGTAAGACTTAAACCGCGCAAGGATATAGTCGTTTGCATATTCGTTCTGTATGCGTAATTTGCACATTTGTTTCAGATATAATAAGGTCGTTATATCTCCAAGTTATTATTATTGTATTCTTAGCTGCTACGGAAAAGTAATTTTAAGTAATAAAAAAACAATAACGTTTTCTAAAAGATAAAAGTAAAAAAATCAATAATTCTGCAAAATAAATTTTAATTCGAAGAAAGTCACTAAATATAGGATTCGAAAATACCGCCCTCTCTCCCCAAACAATAGCCGAGCCTATTGTAAAACTCCCGCCTCACTCCCTCGAGATTTCTAGGGGTTATTGTCTCGAAAATTCTAAACAGTTGAACTTGCAACTGTTGCAACCTTTACGTTTGCATAGCTAGATACGAATGACGGGCAATCTATTGCTCTCGATCATCGGACTTATGTATGCGCACGCGGAGTGGCATCGTACATACGTTGCCACATCGCATTACGTTCCATACGTATATTGTTGCGTATGTCCCGTAGCGGGTTGGACCTATCGGTATATATAAATATATACTGTACATTCAGTGGAAAAGTTTTCCTGACAGGAGAAGAAATTTATGCAAGTCAATTAACAGCACAAAGTAAATATTTATTAAACTTTGACCTAGTATAGTGTGCATTATTCATGGTAAAAAAAATATCCACCTTATCTTAATGCCGTAAATAAAAGAATTAAAAATATGTAACGCTATAGGTCAATCCTAGGTCTAAACCAGTTATTCAAATAAGCGAGTTAAAATGCGTATGATATGATTAGACTATATCATTTTATTACATCCAGCAAACAAACAAGATGTTATTGCCATAACACAAAACTATTATTATGTGTAATAAATGTAATATCAGTCTACATATGAAATATTTTTCCACAAAATTTAATCCTTTTATATTTGACTTATATAATTTGCTAAATCTTTGTCATATTATATTAAAATAATAAACATATTATTTTAATATTTTTTGTAAAATTTAAAGCAAATTAAATTTGGGGCATACATTATATGAAATAAATAAAACTCCTTTCTTGCTTATAAATTTACCTAATATAAGGCTTACGCAATATTATAGATACCAAAATAATTTAGAAAAATTATTCAAAATTAATGAAAATGCTATTGTTTGATTAATAAATGCGTTGCTAAAAATACTGCACAAACGGTGTACAGTTTGTTGAAAAATAAATGTCTTCGGCTAAATATCAATCCTACCTTCTTGGACGGAACTGTCAATAACGCATGTAAACACTACTCACAACTAATATGACGAGAGTCGCCTTTATGTAATAGACAAAAGATTGAACAAACAATTATTAATAAATTCGTACGTATACAACTATACTAAAATACTCATAAATATTATTTCTATTATTACTAGAGAACGGACGCAATTTCCATAAAACGCAATCGGCAATTGGAATTGTGTATAACGTCGCTCAGTACATCCCGGCGTAATTCGATGAAGTATTTGTTTGACTTACTCGGACACCTGGAGTTATATAATTAAAATATATAATAAATATATATAAACACATTATAATTAAACTACCTGTATATGCAGTAGTTTTCCACTGCATAACAATTCCTAGAAATAAGATAAAGTATTACGCTGCTTCCTTTCGTAAAGCTTAGTCAGCAGCGTCACCGAGATTTCTTATAAGTTTAAGATGCATATAATGTTAATTCAAGTTTGTTTGTCATAGTAATAAGAACTTAGCAAATTAATAAGAATTCAAACGTTATAACATTGTACATTTGATTTTAAAATAAAGATTGTTTTTAAAAATAAAACAAGTGTAAAGTGTTATTTAACTGGCGCAGTCAGTAGGATGCTGGAAAGGTAGCCCATGGAGAAGATCCCCAAAAGTTGCCGTTGATTTCAATCATTCAATCCAGTACCCGAGCCCGAGGTCCTACGGAAAGCAACATCTTTACTACAAATAAGGTAAGTGTTGAACGATTCCTTTTGACCGTCCCGCAAACAAAATAGACTTCGTAAGACGCAAATAATTTCTTTTAACGATCGCGTGTAGGAAATATATTTGTTCAAACCTTATATAAGTCATACAAACAAGTGAAACAGAATCAATCGAAACAGAATCAATCGAAACAGAATCAATCAGAAACAATTTAGTGTTAGTTTAGATTTATAATAGAATTAGTTATTAAATGCCAAAGACAGAATCTTCACTAAGTAATAGAAAAATGACCGAACCAAATATTAATGTACCTTATGTACCAATTAATTTAAATGCACCAACACCTGCTTTGCTTCAACAACAAACACAAAAAACACCCACAATCACAGCAGCTAAGGCAAACGCTGATTTTATTCCAAGTTTTAACGGTAATTCATTACATTTAGAAAGTTTTATTTCAATTTGTGACAAATTCTACAATCAATATGGTAGAAATGAAGACGATAGTTTAAAACAATTTGTGTCAAATGTATTAATTTTCAAACTTAAAGATCAAGTGTTAGATTTTATTTTACAAAGAAATATACAAGAGTGGCCTGATATTAAAACAGCATTACGCGAACATTTTGGAGACAGATTAGATAGACGCACCTTAGCGCAAGAATTTAAACATACTATTAGAAATAGAAATGAAAATTTGTTAGACTTCATTGATAGAGTTAAATGTTTGAAAACGCGATTAGCGACAAAGATTTTCTCTGACGATACTTTAGATAACGGCAGAAAAGATTATTTAATAGAGCAATTAGAAAATGATGCGATAGATTTGTTAATGATTAATACAGACGGAATTTACCGATATATTTTACAACTAGAACAACCTGAACATTTTACCGCAGCATGTCAAATTGTCCACAAACAATATTACTCTACACAAAGACTTAATAATTTACAAAGTCAAGCTATTCAATTACAAAAACCTCATATTAATAAAACAATTGTTAATAACTCGAGACCACAATTTGTAAAACAAATGCCATCAACATCGTACACTCAGTATACTCCAAATAGGTATATTCAACCAAACTTGTCAAGACCGAATTCATTTCAGCCAAACCCTTTCAATCATAGACCAAACTTTGCATCGCAACAATTACCGCAAACGCATAATAATTTACCAAGATTTCCAACAGGTCCCGTTAATATACAAACTAGACCAATAAAACAAACCTTCCCGACAAATCAACAAGTATTTGGAAAACCACAAAATGTATTTAAACCACAAGGTAAAATCCCTTCTCATAAACCAGAGCCTATGTCAATAACAAGTAGTCTCCCTAGTAAACAAATAAGGAATTTTCCCCAACAATACAGATCTACTCAAAATACCGCCCCTCAACATCCAATGAACGTAGAAGAATTATTTAACCAAGAAACAAACCCCTATTTCGAATACGATTCAAGCTACGAAATCGACAACGACACCGAAAATTACGATCACGACGAAATCGATGAACCCCAAAACTTTAACGATGACGAATACCAGCCCTATACTGATCAACCTAACTATCAAGAATATTATGAACATAACGACCAAATGGAAACACCAGAAGAGGATAACGTAAATTTTCGAGTACCAGCCTCAGTAAAAAGAAAGGAATAGATTTAAATAATATAATCCCAAATTCGTTACCGTATATACAAATCCAAAATCCACCCATTAAGTTACTAATCGATACCGGATGTCACCCTTCGATACTAAGACCCTCGATAGCAGAAAAATATTACCCTAAAACAATATTCAAAGCCATTACACCTATACAAACTTGTGCAGGATCCCGACGAGCAGATGCCAAAGCAAAAATACCCTATTTCAATGAGTTTTTCCCTCTAAAAGGAAATATAGAATTTGTTCTCTTTCCCTTTCACGAATATTTCGATGGTATTATCGGCATACGCGATTTAAGGAAGTTAAAATTAAATTTAGATCTAGAAAATAGAAATTTATATAACGATAAATTAAAAATACCTATATATTATCGAAACGAATTTGATTCGCAAGTATTAGAAATACCACCCGAAAGCTCAATACTAAAGAAAATAAATACAGATTTACCAGATTGCGAAATTATAATTCCCGAATTAACAACACAGAATGGCACCGCTATCATTTCGCCCGGAATTTTAAAAATAAGAGATAACCAGACAATAATCGAATTAACTAATAAATTATCAATATCACAAACAGTTTGTATCGGAAAAGATATGTTAACGCCATAAGCTAGTGAATTTATAGAAAACGAATTCGAATGTTATAATATAGAACAATTTCAAACAGAAATAAATTATAATAATTATTCAGAACCCTCAAATATTTCTCTTAATAATTTAAGAATAGATCATTTAAATATTGAAGAAAAATCCCAATTAGCGAAAATAGTTTCCGAATTTTCAGAATTATTTCACAATGACAAAAATAAATTAACATTCACGAACAAAGTAAAACACGAAGTAAAAACAACCGATGAGATCCCAGTTCACACCAAATCATATCGATACCCCTATATTCACAAAAACGAAATAAATAAACAAATTAACAAGCTATTAGAAGACGGAATAATAGAACATTCATATTCCCCTTGGTCCAGCCCTGTATGGATTGTCCCAAAAAAAGCTGATGCAAGCAATCAAAAGAAATGGAGAATGGTAATCGACTATAGAAAGATAAATGAGAAAACAATAGATGATCGCTACCCTTTACCGAACATAACGGATATTTTAGACAAATTAGGTTGCTGTAATTATTTTACGACGATAGATTTAGCTTCAGGTTTCCATCAGATAGAGATGCACCCAAATTCAATCGAAAAAACAGCTTTCACTGTCGAAAACGGTCATTATCAATACACACGAATGCCTTTCGGATTAAAAAATGCCCCCGCGACATTTCAAAGAGTAATGGATAACATTTTAAAAGAATTATTAAATAAAAATTGTCTTGTCTATATGGACGACATTATTATATTTTCCACATCTTTACAAGAACACATGAACGATTTAAAACTAGTATTTAAAAAACTCAAAGAAGCCGGTTTAAAAATTCAAATTGATAAATCAGAATTTCTGTGTAAAACTGTTGAATTTTTAGGACATATTATAACGCCCAACGGAATAAAACCGAACCCGAAAAAAATACAAGCAATAAAAAATTTCCCAATACCTAACACAGCCAAAGAAATTAAATCATTTTTAGGATTGGTAGGATACTACCGAAAATTTATAAAAAATTTTGCGAAAATAACTAAACCATTAACAAATTGTTTGAAAAAGGGAATACAAATTAAACATACCCCGGAATTTGTTAAAAGCTTTGAAACGTGTAGGAATATTTTAATGAACGACCCAATATTACAGTATCCCGATTTTAATAAACCGTTCAACGTAACAACTGATGCCTCTAACTTTGCAATTGGCGCAATTTTATCACAAGGTTCAATTGGTCAGGATTTACCAGTCGCATACGCATCACGTACCCTAAATCCCGCCGAAATTCACTACAGCACCATAGAAAAAGAATTGTTAGCTGTAGTATGGGCAGTAAAAACATTTCGACCCTATTTATTTGGAACTAAATTTAACATCATTAGTGACCACAAACCACTTCAATGGTTATTCTCACTTAAAGAACCAAATTCGAAACTTGTACGCTGGCGATTAAAACTAGAAGAATACGACTACAAGATTATATATAAAAAAGGTAAATATAATACTAACGCCGACGCATTATCCCGAGTTGAGATCAATCCAATAGAAGAAAATCACGATACAATATCTCTCATAAATAATATTGACCCGAAAGATCCGATCCCGGACGATATTGAAATAGATTCACCATCTGTACACGACGAAAATCCAGAGAATATATCTAACAAACCAAAAATAAAAATCTTACAGAATATCAAACTTAATTCCCCTTACTCAAACAACGAACAAAACATCACAGACTCACAAACGGCACATACTAGCATAGAAAATCCCATATTGACTATTTCATTTACAGAAAAAGCCTTAAATACGTACAAAAATCAAATCATTTTGTCAACCACTAAATACCCACAACACCGTTGCATCCGAGAAATAATATTCGACAAAAATCGACTCTTATGGCAATTATCTGAAGAAGATATTCAAAATTCAATTATACAATTAGTAAAAGAATATTTGAAACCCAAAACAACCTATTGTTTATACTTTAAAAATGAACAACTAAAAACTGTATTTTCTAATATAATGTCAGAACTATTTCATAGTAACGCTTTTAAATTAATTATTTCAAACAAAGTATTAACCGATGTAACAGAAGAAGAAGAAAGACAACTTAAATTAAAATACTATCACGAAACGAAAACGAATCACAGAGGTATAAATGAAAACCTTCTTGCTATTAAAAAACACCTGTATTGGCCTAATATCGACCAAGACGTGATAAATTATATTAACTCATGTGAAATTTGCCAAAAGACAAAATACGAAAGACATCCTCACTCAATCATTTTTAAACCAACAGAGATAGGTTCTAGACCTCTCGAACACCTATACATCGATACTTATAAATTTGACTCTCAATCATTTTTAACCATTATAGATAGTTTTTCTAAATTTGGACAAGCATATTACCTAAATTCACTATGTGCAACCGAGATTGCCGATAAATTAATTGTGTTCCTCAGCCATTACGGTCTTCCCCACAAAATAACATGCGATAATGGAACTGAGTTTAAAAATAAAGTGTTACAAGACCTTTGTTCTTTACACCGAATCGAAATACACTATACTACCCCATTTAATCCCAACAGCAACAGTCCTGTTGAAAGATTCCATTCCACTTTAAATGAAAGTTTACGCATATTAAAAGACCAAAAACCAAAAATACCAATTTCTAATCTAATAAATTACGCATTACTACTTTATAACAATAGTATTCATTCGACAACGAATTATACACCCTTCCAAATATTAAAAATCGACTTGAATTTAAAAACCCCATTTGAAATGAACGAAAACGAACGCATAACCCATTATATAAATGATCATGCAGAAACTTTAAAAATTCTCTCTGCGGAAATTCACAACAAATTATTAGAAAAACAATCTAAAACATTAGAAAAACGAAACAAAGATAAAACAATACCCGTATTCGATGATAACAAACCGATATATCAAAAAACACAACTCGACGCGAGCAAAAAACTTAATAAATCGTCATTATTATATAAAAAATTAGACAAATGCGAGATATTACCTGAACAACAAAAGGTAAAGGTAGGAAGTAAACAATACCATATTAAAACACTAAAACCGCAACATCTTGTTTCAGATAAAGAAAAACAAGATAAACAAAATGAAGATAATCGTTCAAATAATTTTAACGATGAGCCTTCTGTATAATGGGATTGATACTCTCCAAATTAAAGAAGTACACAACCCCATATTACCTGTACAAATAGGTAAAGTAAAACTAATCACCTCTAGACATACCTTTAAATATCATATAAATATAACTCACCCTACAGAAATATTGAATGGAATAAATAAAGAATTAAATTCACTAGAAAACAATTTAAACAGTAAGCTAAATCACTTCCATGTTTTTGTCATAAATAAAATCAGATACGCTAAACAGTTAAGTAAAGATATTGAAAATAAATTAAAAGTATTCACGTATGCAAGCAAAAGAACTAAACGAGCTTTAATAAATGCTGTAGGAAAAGTAAGTAAATGGTTTTTCGGAACTTTAGATGAAGATGATAAAAACGAAATCGATCACTACATTCAAAATATTTTAAAAACAGAAAAATTAACACAAGATAAAGTAAATGAACAAACAAATGTTCTAAGAGAAATTACTCTAAAATATAACGACGCTTTCAAAATCTTAAAAGAAAATCAAGACACTCTTGCTAATCAATTAAATCAAATTCAAAAAGAATACGTACAATCAACTAATACATTCGAACAAACACTATCTCTCATAACAATTGTAGATGGCCTAGTAATCCAATTAAATTTTATTAAAACACTTATTGAAGAAATAAGAACCTCTATTTCATTCGCTAAATTAAATACATTACATATATCAATTTTAAAACCAGAGGAACTTGAACAAATGTTAAATAAACTACATAAAATGTATAACCCGAATCAGATTCCAAAATTAAGTAATTTCATATATTATTATAATTTATTTGCGACTCAAGTAGTCTTACACGATGACATCATATTATTTAAAATTCACGTCCCTATTGTATCTCATCCATATGATTATTTCCAATTATACCCTATACCTGTAAAAAATCAAATTGTCATACCTGAACACCCTTACCTGATGTTCAACACTTACAATTATTGGACTTCAAATGAAATCTGCCCTGAGATAGAAAATTACTACTACTGCAAAAGCAAGATGGTCAAGCAAAATCAAAAATGTTTAATGGATATCCTTCGTAATGGTTCCAATACCTGTCCGACAATGAAAGTCGAGCTGAACAATACAAGCATACAACAAATCAATGGACATCAAATACTGATAGTTCCTGTCGAACCCGTCACTGTTCAATCACAAGGCGACGACAACGGTCTACACAAGATACATCACCCAACAATCATCTCCATGGACCAATTTCCAATAAGGATAAATAATCAATACTTCCAGCGAGAAGAAAGTGCGCATGAAGAACTTGTCTTCGAACTTCCACTATTGGAATTAGAAAACATAAGTAATACTCTAGAACGACATAATTTTGTAAAACTAAAGACATTAGATTTTAACGAACTTAAAAATATAAAAACAATGTCTGAATCAATAAAACCATTAAACTTAGAAAATATATCCACTTATAATAATTTTCATACTGTATCAATTATAATTGTTATTGTAATAATTACATGTACTTTAATGTATTATGTTTATAAAAAATACTTTGAAAAGCTGAAAATAAAAACACAGAAACCAAAATTAACTACCCCTTTACAAGGCGAAACCTCTCAAAATATGAAGTTCACTCAACCCCAATTTTTCGAACTTAAGGAGGGAGGAGTTATATAATTAAAATATATAATAAATATATATATAAACACATTATAATTAAACTACCTGTATATGCAGTAGTTTTCCACTGCATAACAATTCCTAGAAATATGATAAGGTATTACGCTGCTTCCTTTCGTAAAGCTTAGTCAGCAGCGTCACCGAGATTTCTTTATAAGTTTAAGATGCATATAATGTTAATTCAAGTTTGTTTGTCATAGTAATAAGAACTTAGCAAATTAATAAGAATTCAAACGTTATAACATTGTACATTTGATTTTAAAATAAAGATTGTTTTTAAAAATAAAACAAGTGTAAAGTGTTATTTAACTCCTGGTCTCGCCGCGATAACAATGGACAAGCCAGCTATTGTATTCCGAGAATATAGTGCTTTTTAAAGTGTTTTCATGAGCGTAGATAGAAGCGGGGTTTTTATAATGTATTTTATTTATTAGTTTATATTTCGTAAGATAAATAAAGTGCTGTGAGTAAGTTTCTTGTTTTCATAGTTTTAACTGTTAATTACATCGTAATTTTTGTGATAGATCCTGTTTAATATCGTTTGATTGAATCTATTTCTACCAATTATTTCGACGTAAGAGTGTGCATTGAATTTCGTTCAGTTTCAATAACTTACGCACACATTTTTAGTTTTCATTTATTTAGATCATTTATTTAGATCTAGAGCATTGTTTAAGTTACTTTTTCAGACATGATATGGAAGAATGTCGAGAACGGCATTGTAAAACAAGTTGGATTGACGGTCATACTGATTGTATGTCCATTGTCAGTGATTCCGAAATTTATTACAAAATCCGTAAAATATCGTCAAAAATTCGTCACTTAGGATCGCAAACACATCTGAACTCTGTAAAACTTTTATGGCGGCTAATATTCCATCATTTAAATTGAACAATCCAATTTTGAAGACATTTCTGAAAAAATATACTGGTCGAAATGTTCCTGATGAATCAACTTTACGCAAATATTATGTTTCTAGGTGCTATACGAGAACAGTAGAACGCATTAGAAGCCATCTTTTAAATCAATACATATGGATAAGCGCCGACGAAACGGTGGATATGTTAGGATGCTGTGTGGTAAATGTTGTAGCTGGTGTACTACATCCAACTATTCCATATAACGCATATGTAATAGCAACAAAAGTTATAAATACAGTTGATGCGGAAACAGTTGCTAAAACGATTAATGAGAATATTCAAAATATACTTCATTCCGACGACAGGTACAAAGAAAAAGTACTTTCATTTGTAAGTGACAGAGCTGCATATATATTAAAGGAAACATATCCTAATTTGCTGCATATTACTTGTGTAGCGCATGTTCTCCGCAGATTCTGTGAATATATCAGAGCACCTTTCCAGAAGTTGATAGACTTGTATCAGCTTTTAAAAAATTTTCAGAAAAGCACCATTGAGAGTAGCTCTTTTCAGGGAAAAATTTCCATCTCTGTCACTGCCTCCCACTCCAGTAATAACTAGATGGGGAACATGGCTGGAAGCTACTAGTTATTATGCTGAGAATTTCGATAGTCTAAAACATTTCGTAACACTGCTAAAGGAGGATGCTAGAAGTATTGGTGAGTGCAAGGAGCTCACACAAATCCCAAATTTAAAAAATCAGTTGTACTTTCTTCACGAACACTTTGGAAAATTGCCAAAACTAATCACTTATTTTGAAAATCGAAATCTCAAATTAAATGACGGATTAACCACATTAGATGTGGCTGTTAATAATTTGAAAAGTATTCCAAGTGACTTCGGATGTGGCCTTCGGCAAAAGTTTGAAGCAATTATTAATAGAAATCCAGATTTAATTACATTGCAGCAATTATGTATGGAGACAATTCCACAAAATCTAACGGCTAAATATGAAGAAATAAAAGAATATTTCCAGTATGCACCTATAACCAGTTGCGATGTAGAAAGGACGTTTTCTATTTATAAGGATGTACTTAATTCAAAGAGAACAAAATTGCCAGAAGAAAACCTTGAGAAACTATTGCTAGTCAATATTAATACTCCTTTACTCAACTTGAACGACAAAATGAACAAATAAAAATGTTCCAATTATAGAAATAAAATTAAAAACTTTATAAATACAACTTTTCAACAAATAAATATGTATTTCGTAATTTTATAGATCACCACCCGTTCGTTTTCCAATTATATAAATAAAATTATATATTTTATAAATACAGCCTTTCGCCAGTACTGCACTGGGTAGTAAGCGTGTCCGTTCTCTAATTATTACATATGAATAATGGAATTCCCTTTGAAGATGTTTTTTATTTAGAATTTTTTCTATTGCGGGATAAGCAATCTTCTAATAAATCGAAATCTCAAATTAAATGACGGATTAACCACATTAGATGTGGCTGTTAATAATTTGAAAAGTATTCCAAGTGACTTCGGATGTGGCCTTCGGCAAAAGTTTGAAGCAATTATTAATAGAAATCCAGATTTAATTACATTGCAGCAATTATGTATGGAGACAATTCCACAAAATCTAACGGCTAAATATGAAGAAATAAAAGAATATTTCCAGTATGCACCTATAACCAGTTGCGATGTAGAAAGGACGTTTTCTATTTATAAGGATGTACTTAATTCAAAGAGAACAAAATTGCCAGAAGAAAACCTTGAGAAACTATTGCTAGTCAATATTAATACTCCTTTACTCAACTTGAACGACAAAATGAACAAATAAAAATGTTCCAATTATAGAAATAAAATTAAAAACTTTATAAATACAACTTTTCAACAAATAAATATGTATTTCGTAATTTTATAGATCACCACCCGTTCGTTTTCCAATTATATAAATAAAATTATATATTTTATAAATACAGCCTTTCGCCAGTACTGCACTGGGTAGTAAGCGTGTCCGTTCTCTAATTATTACATATGAATAATGGAATTCCCTTTGAAGATGTTTTTTATTTAGAATTTTTTCTATTGCGGGATAAGCAATCTTCTAATGAAATAACTTCTCCTCAGTGAACTGGAGTGAATTTATACTTTTTTTGTTGTCCTACGCTTTTTTTTGTTGTTTTTTTTATTTATTGTTTGTCATTTTTCCGAAACTTATTTATGATTCTTTGGGGATTAATTGTGAAACAGCACTTTGTGACGCTTCCAATACTTCTCCTGGGAAGTGCTCGTCTTCACTTTCCGAGCTCATTTTGAATTAATCACTCTCAGAATATGAATTACAATATATAATTCTGAAACTACTTTTTCAAGCAACTAATATTTATTGTTTACTAGGTTGTTATCGTTATGATAGTCACCGCGCCTAAACCGTCTTGATTCAAATACAGTTCAAACGATTTCAAATATAAATTAAATTGTTGTGCATAACACAATTGTCTTATTTTATTGCAGTTTTCGAAAAAATATTGTTTGCATCTCGAATTCGAAATACTTTTGCGTTCTGGAATGGATATTTTATTCTTGAACGCAAAAATACCATTTCGCGTTCTAGATACAAAAATAACTATTTAAGATGTTTTAGACATGTCTATTGCTTTGAATTTTATATTTATTTTCTTGTAAGTTTATAATAATTTTTTATCATTGACCATTAGTCTCAAATTTTCCGTTAATTACAATTATCAAAATGTCATATTGAGTATTAATGCCTGTGCACTGATGGGTGAATTGAGTAGCTCATCGGTGTGCTGCCGGTCGCAAATCCAGATAAACGTCGGCGGGTTGGGGTGATACACGAGCTCTTTATTATCCGAAAACCAGTTTTTCTGTTAAGAAAACCTAACAATAACCTCTAAACTAAATGAAAGTACATCAAGAGCAATGAGGTCTAGATATCTAAGTGACGGCCAATGGAATTGCAGAACATAAAAGGCATAAGGTCACCGGACGTTTTGAATATATATATACCGTTTGTTACTTATTGATATACGAATATTTAAGGATGTGAATCTACATGAAAAGTAAATGATAGTTTGCTTTATAAACTATGGTCCAAAAATGTTCCTTTACGAAAATAATTTCAAAGAATTCATAAAGGGTGGAAGACCTCAGGAAGCACGAACTGAAGAAATCAATAACAAAGTTGAAGATTTGGTGTTGACTGACCACCGGGTAAAAGATCCAGTTATTGTTAGAGAAATAGGAATATCAGAAGCGATTGTTTTTAAAATTCTACACAAAGATTTAGGAACGAACAAAGTATCAGCACGATGGATTCCCAGGGTGCTCAGTCCCGAACAAAAATTGTGTAAACGACGAATTTGTGAAGAGAATTTGATTGTTTTATTTCAAGATAGAGACTTCTTAAATAGAATTGTAACTGAGAATGAAACTAGGGTACATCACTGGGACCCTCCCACGAAACAAATGTCTACAAAGATACAATTAAGAACTTGAACAAGGCTATACGCGAAAAGCGATCCCATAATTTTGCTCAGAACACTCTGCTTCTGCACGATAACTGCAAGGTGCATAAGCCGCGAATTGTTTAAGCAGTAATCAATGAATGCGGCTTTGATCCACCCTATAGTCCCGACCTCGCACACTGCGACTATTATCTCTTTCCAAAACTCGAAAAGCACTTGAGGGCGTCGATTTTTATCGAATGACGATGTGGAAAACGCTGTGGGGTCTTTTTTTGCGGAATTACATTATAAAAATTATTCTAAGGAATAGCGTTATTAAAGAACATTGGACTAACTGTGTTAGTGTTCATGGTTCTTACGAACGTTCCTTGCATAGATAACATAAAAAAACTCCCCTCGTATGTACCACGTTTGCAAAAAAACACATGTGGCAAAAGAACATATGTGGCAAAAGAACAAAATTAGACCAGAAAATCTACAAACGTTTGTAATCCAAAATCTCTTGAAGATATCTGAACTCGTTGCACAGAGAAGCCCTTGCAGCTAAAGAAATGCGTGTT
Organism: Melolontha melolontha; assembly: GCA_935421215.2. NCBI lineage: Eukaryota > Metazoa > Arthropoda > Insecta > Coleoptera > Scarabaeidae > Melolontha > Melolontha melolontha. The sequence continues at coordinate 127,918,324 of OW285236.1, forward strand.
CCGCTAAATATTGATGTCAACATGCGGCTGTATGCATGAGATGGAAACTCCTGCCCTGATCTTGCACTTGTCATGTCGTGAAGGTCGTGAAGACAGCGATGGTTATTTTGGGGTTCACGATGTTGACATTAGGCAATGAGCGGCGCTGAATGTTCTTCTGCGTGGTGTCTTAATGACTTTTAAAATGTAGTAAAGGTGTTATTTATAGCTAAAGTATCTTTCCAGCAGCATGAACTGATGATTCTATAGTGAAACACGTGTCTATAGTAAGATGAAACTTATCGTGTTTTGTGTTTTCCAAACCCGATTTTTAACAATATTTTAATATTATTGAAAATGTTTTATTTCATACAAAATATGGTAAGGTTCTACATTCTCAAGTATATTTCAAATTATTTTGTGAAATAAGCTGTATGTATATATTTCTTTCTTAGAGGGTGGTAAATGCGCTAAACATCCATATTTCAATGGTTCAAAAAATTTCTTCTCAATTTACAATTAGAGATTCTATTTGATATGTATAAAAATAAATACATAAGTGTTAATAAAATTGTTTTACCTTAATATATAGTTTACTATTATTTATTCTAGAACAACATGTAACGGTGACAACGTTAAATAATGTTCTTCCGAAAAAGAGAAATATTGGATTTCGTTTTAAAAAAGATGATCCTAAGCGGCGATCATTGAAGGAATTGCCGAATTATCCCCTGCTGCCTTAAAAAAAGTCGATTTTCTGCAGTACATCCGTATTAATTTTTTTTTATTTGAGATTCTAGATGAGACATGAGCTTTTCAAGATGGAAGCAGTTTAGAATCTTAACAAGATATTAATGTAAAATCTGTTAAAACAAAAGATGTAGGTGGAAAAACGTATTATTTATTTAAGAAAAAAAGTAATGCGAAGAATATACTGTTCAATTTATACATATATAGTTTTACATGCTAGTAGTTATGACGGGCGGCGATTCATTCCTGGAGCAGAGGAGCTAATATTTTCATAAACTACTAAAAATATGAATTACCATAGTGACATGAATAGAGAAAATGTCCTGAAGCGATTTGGAAATCAGCTAGTTATGAATTTGAAAAATTCTTCAGTGATTGTTATGGATAATTCCATTTATCATAGCACAGTAATAAATAAACTTTCAACAACTCTATCAAAGAAGTGTGAAATTCAGGAATGGTTGACAAATAATGATAATCCAGCATTAAAAGCAGAATTGCTAAAGTTGATTGAATATTTAGTATATGTATAATATACTATTGGCGTCACACAGAAAACGCTCCAAGCTGTATCTCTGTTATTTACATTCCGATTTTTATGAGATAGCTATCAAATAAAATGGTTTGATGAATACTATGTTTGAAGCTATTTTTACTATTTTCTAGCGCCATCTTCAATTTGTAGCGACTGTAAACTCTTTTTTTCAAATTGCTCGGTATATTTTTTTTTGCTTCACTGGATAGATTTTTTTCCTGAATTCATTGATGTGCAACACATCAATTTTAGTTAAATTTAGAAGAAAAAAATTATTAAAACACTGTCCGTATATTACCAAAAATTTCTTCACTTGTGTTATACTGTATACTTGTGATGTTGAAAGTTTTTTGGATGAATTACCGCTTGCGGAACTGCGTGAAGTATAATTTCAACAAGATGGCCCTACTCCTCATAATGCACGAATAAATGTTGATTGGTTGAATAGAAATTTTAATGAAAATGGATTGGCACATATGGACCTATTCGTTGGCTTGCGCGTTCACCTGATCTTCTGCCTCTAGACTTTGGCTTCAAGATCGAGTTTATTTAATAGTGCCACAGAACGTAAACGATTTACGAAAGCGAATAATTGAATCTTGTCATGAAATACCTAATAATTTCGTATTAAATGCCACCCATGGTGTTATAAGGAGATGCCAGTATTGTATTGAGCATGACGGTAATCAATTCCAACAATATTTGTTAAATTTTTTAGTTTTGAATTTATTTTTTAGTTTTGTTATTTGCTTTTCTTTGTGAATTAAAATTAGTTAAAGTGACTTTAAGAGAAGAAAGTGTTTTAAATTTTTTTTCTCTTCTAAATTTACAATTAAAATTGATGTATTGTACATCAATGGATTCAGAAAAAAATCTAATGACACAAAAAAATATATACCGTGCAATTTGACAAAAAAAAAATAATCGCTAGGAATTAAAGATGATGCTGAAACAAGTAAATGTAGCCTCAAACATAGTACTCATCAAACCATTTCATTAGGTACCTGTATCATGAAAATCGAAATATGAATTACAAAGCTACAGCTTGGGGCGTTCTTTGTGTTATATACACACAAAAAACGTGTGTGAGACACACTGAAGCAGAAATAAAAATATGGTGGGATAGAGAGGTAGGATTGAATCTAAACAATATGACTTATCGTCATTAACTTAGAAGATCAAAGTTTGGATTCAAGTGATTCAAATTGAAAAGAAAAAGTTATTGTGTTATAATAATAAAATAGGTATTAAAATGTAAAAAATATTTATTTTTCTTATTAAGAACAGCTATTGTATTATTATGTGTAGTGTATAGCATCCTAGCAAATGATATTACAATGCATTAGGTTTTAATTTAATAGCAAAATAATTAGTAATTATTAACTTCACTATTCATTAAAAAGAATATTGTAGGAAATTGTCTTTATTGCGTATTTTTCAGATACATATTTTATAATAATTATCATTAAATACCTTACTACTATGTCGAGATATTATTCCAAATTGCGTAAAACGGTAGTTAAAATCAAATATATGAGTTAATTAACATTTGGAATTTACTGCAAGTGAGAATTAATGAATATTAAATCACATTCTTACATGTAAATGTCGACTTATTTAATGCGTATAAATCTACAATCCGTCAAACTAAGTTTGTACTAGTATGCAGAACACACTCTTTCGCGACAACGAACTTCCTGGTAGTTAGGTTAATTAAGAATTAAGAAATACTGAAAAAACAAGCCTATCAACGCGAGGAAACGTACAGACGACCGTTTCGTTCTAATTGGAACTTCTCAATGTACGGCATTCCCTTTCGATGACGACCTTGCTTTTTCACTTCTATACTTTCTGTATATATAGTTAACATTTGGAATTTACTGCAAGTGAGAATTAATGAATATTAAATCACATTCTTACATGTAAATGTCGACTTATTTAATGCGTATAAATCTACAATCCGTCAAACTAAGTTTGTACTAGTATGCAGAACACACTCTTTCGCGACAACGAACTTCCTGGTAGTTAGGTTAATTAAGAATTAAGAAATACTGAAAAAACAAGCCTATCAACGCGAGGAAACGTACAGACGACCGTTTCGTTCTAATTGGAACTTCTCAATGTACGGCATTCCCTTTCGATGACGACCTTGCTTTTTCACTTCTATACTTTCTGTATATATAGTTAACATTTGGAATTTACTGCAAGTGAGAATTAATGAATATTAAATCACATTCTTACATGTAAATGTCGACTTATTTAATGCGTATAAATCTACAATCCGTCAAACTAAGTTTGTACTAGTATGCAGAACACACTCTTTCGCGACAACGAACTTCCTGGTAGTTAGGTTAATTAAGAATTAAGAAATACTGAAAAAACAAGCCTATCAACGCGAGGAAACGTACAGACGACCGTTTCGTTCTAATTGGAACTTCTCAATGTACGGCATTCCCTTTCGATGACGACCTTGCTTTTTCACTTCTATACTTTCTGTATATATAGTTAACATTTGGAATTTACTGCAAGTGAGAATTAATGAATATTAAATCACATTCTTACATGTAAATGTCGACTTATTTAATGCGTATAAATCTACAATCCGTCAAACTAAGTTTGTACTAGTATGCAGAACACACTCTTTCGCGACAACGAACTTCCTGGTAGTTAGGTTAATTAAGAATTAAGAAATACTGAAAAAACAAGCCTATCAACGCGAGGAAACGTACAGACGACCGTTTCGTTCTAATAAATACGTTTCCTCGCGTTGATAGGCTTGTTTTTTCAGTATTTCTTAATTCTTAATTAACCTAACTACCAGGAAGTTCGTTGTCGCGAAAGAGTGTGTTCTGCATACTAGTACAAACTTAGTTTGACGGATTGTAGATTTATACGCATTAAATAAGTCGACATTTACATGTAAGAATGTGATTTAATATTCATTAATTCTCACTTGCAGTAAATTCCAAATGTTAACTATATATACAGAAAGTATAGAAGTGAAAAAGCAAGGTCGTCATCGAAAGGGAATGCCGTACATTGAGAAGTTCCAATTAGAACGAAACGGTCGTCTGTACGTTTCCTCGCGTTGATAGGCTTGTTTTTTCAGTATTTCTTAATTCTTAATTAACCTAACTACCAGGAAGTTCGTTGTCGCGAAAGAGTGTGTTCTGCATACTAGTACAAACTTAGTTTGACGGATTGTAGATTTATACGCATTAAATAAGTCGACATTTACATGTAAGAATTTGATTTAATATTCATTAATTCTCACTTGCAGTAAATTCCAAATGTTAACTATATATACAGAAAGTATAGAAGTGAAAAAGCAAGGTCGTCATCGAAAGGGAATGCCGTACATTGAGAAGTTCCAATTAGAACGAAACGGTCGTCTGTACGTTTCCTCGCGTTGATAGGCTTGTTTTTTCAGTATTTCTTAATTCTTAATTAACCTAACTACCAGGAAGTTCGTTGTCGCGAAAGAGTGTGTTCTGCATACTAGTACAAACTTAGTTTGACGGATTGTAGATTTATACGCATTAAATAAGTCGACATTTACATGTAAGAATGTGATTTAATATTCATTAATTCTCACTTGCAGTAAATTCCAAATGTTAACTATATATACAGAAAGTATAGAAGTGAAAAAGCAAGGTCGTCATCGAAAGGGAATGCCGTACATTGAGAAGTTCCAATTAGAACGAAACGGTCGTCTGTACGTTTCCTCGCGTTGATAGGCTTGTTTTTTCAGTATTTCTTAATTCTTAATTAACCTAACTACCAGGAAGTTCGTTGTCGCGAAAGAGTGTGTTCTGTATACTAGTACAAACTTAGTTTGACGGATTGTAGATTTATACGCATTAAATAAGTCGACATTTACATGTAAGAATGTGATTTAATATTCATTAATTCTCACTTGCAGTAAATTCCAAATGTTAACTATATATACAGAAAGTATAGAAGTGAAAAAGCAAGGTCGTCATCGAAAGGGAATGCCGTACATTGAGAAGTTCCAATTAGAACGAAACGGTCGTCTGTACGTTTCCTCGCGTTGATAGGCTTGTTTTTTCAGTATTTCTTAATTCATATGAGTTAATTGTCAAACATTTTAAATTTTTCAACCATAATCTAAACAGCAGTCGAAAAATATAAAGACTTGGCAACTGGCAACATAGTGTGGTACGATTGTGATGTGCCTCGTCTGTAATTGTATGAATTCCATTTATTACAGTCGTAGAATAAAAACTGTTTATATTTAATTTTGTATCTAATTAAAACCGCAAAGAAAAGACAGTACATATTAAATTCCATAGCTTGGCAAAAATATATTTCCTGTACATAAATATTGCAAAGACAAGATAATATACTATATATACAGGCTGTCCAGAAACTCTCCTGACAAACGAAGACCGGAGTTTCCTCAGATAATTTTAAGACAATTAAACCCAAATTCACCTAGTCCGAAAATGCTTCCTAAGGGAGCTAGAGTTCTTTGAAGATGGCGCCTTGTATTTATTTTTTTTTAAATTCCTCGAGAACACTTCTATTTAGAAAAACAAAAACTGGTATGCTTATTTATCCTCCAGAGATGAATCGATTCCATCAATTGCGAATTTCTAGTACCGGTCATAGGCGTCCGTTTTGGGTAGGTCAACGGTTATTTTAAGGCATAACTTTTTTGTCTTTAACTTTTAAGCATTTGTGACACTAGATTATTAAATTTTCAGGTATTCCAGTACTAAAAGGTACTCTTACTTTAAGTAGGTAGGATACACCGTTTTCTAGAAAAATCGATTTGTAAATTTTTCGTTTTTTCTTCATTAAAGTTCAATTTATTATGTACCTACTTATTTTTAGCGACGAAGTTGGCTTGGACTATCAAGGCATGGATGAAAATTAATTTAATAAATTAAAAACAAATTATTTATTACAATGGAACGAAACTAACAAAAAAAGAACAAGTATCAAAGGTAGATTGTTACAAAAGTTGCTCGATGTGATGACCATTAGTCTCTATGCATAAGTTTACGCTTTTGCTTAGAGAACGCCGAATTCTTGCAAAAATTCCAAAGTTATTTCTAAATTCGTTGCAAGCATCTTGTATCCTTAGCCAGAGTTGTGCACGATTTTGTATCGGAACGGAATAAACAAATGCTTTTATGTATCCCCAAACACAATAATCGCAAGGATTCAAATCCGGCGACCTTGCTGGCCAAGCAACTGGACCGCCTCTTCCAATCCAATGGTCTTCGTAGTTATTATCTAGAAAGTCTCGTACATTCCTGCTAAAGTGGGCCGGACAGCCGTCCTGTAGAAACCATAAGTTTTGCCGAATATTTAAACGCACCTCATCTAACAAATCAGGTAAAATATTTTGCAGGAAATGTAAGTAATCAGCACCATTTAAACGAGCAGGTAATTCCACAGGTCCAAGTAGATAATCGTCAACTACTCCTATCCAGACGTTTATGCTAAACCTATGCTGATGCTTAAATTCTTGAACAACGTGGGGATTGTCACCAACGTACGAATAATAATGTGCATTATGTACATTAAAAATTCCATTTTTTGAGAATATAGCTTCGTCACCAAACAAAATGTTCCTGAAGAAATCTTCATCTTGATTTTTCTGATTTTGTAACCATCTAGCGAATTCTACGCGAGCAGGAAAATCTCCTTCTAGCAGTGCTTGCACCTTTGTAAAATGAAAAGGATATAAATTTTCTTTGTGTAAGATATTTCCTACGGAAGATTTTGAAATTGTGGGGTACATGGCAGATAGTCTTCGAACGCTAATTTCTGGATTTTCCTCAACTTCCATTAAAATAACATCTTCATGTTCTGCTGTTACATCATTATGTCTCCCTGTTTCATTGTTTTTTGGGACCACTGAACCTGTTTCTCTTAATCGTTGATGAAGAGCTGTAAATGTTGAGTGAGTGGGATGCTGACGATTGGGAAATTTTTTAGCGTATCTACGTTGCGCCGCTCAAGCGTTACACCTCATTTCGCCATAAACTAAATGCATATCGGCGTATTCCTCATTAGTAAAAACCATTTTTTTTTAAATTGAAACCGTTGTGTTTGAATAACACAAAGTAAAAAATGAAAAGATAAACTTCGCGAACTGACAACAATTTGACAATGAAAAACGTAGGTTTTACTTCTGTTGGCAGTTTAGAGCTAACTATTGCAAAAAATAAAAAATTCAACTTTAATGAAGAAAAAACGAAAAATTTACAAATCGATTTTTCTAGAAAACGGTGTATCCTACCGACTTAAAGTAAGAGTACCTTTTAGTACTGGAATACCTGAAAATTTAATAATCTAGTGTCACAAATGCTTAAAAGTGAAAGACAAAAAAGTTATGCCTTAAAATAACCGTTGACCTACCCAAAACGGACGCCTATGACCGGTACTAGAAATTCGCAATTGATGGAATCGATTCATCTCTGGAGGATAAATAAGCATACCAGTTTTTGTTTTTCTAAATAGAAGCGTTCTGAAGGAATTTTAAAAAAAATAAATACAAGGCGCCATCTTCAAAAACTCTAGCTCCCTTAGGAAGCATTTTCGGACTAGGTGAATTTGTGTTTAATTGTCTTAAAATTATCAGAGGAATCTCCGGTCTTCGTTTGTCAGGAGAGTTTCTGGACATGCCTGTATATTTATATTTACAGACATATGTAGCAGCTATGTACATTGCTTTGTCTTTCAATACAAATTGTTCATACAATTGTATATGTTTTTTTTTTAATTAAATGGAAGCGGTAAAGATATTCTTGGAAAGTTACATACAATTAACGCCAATTATTACATTGTCATTCTACAATTAAAAATATTGAATAGTTAATTGATTAACTAACCAGAATGGTATTTGTCTATTTTTAACGTACTAGATTTTCAGCAAGGATTATTTTCTTCATTTTTATTTATACATTTTTTTTGTATAGATACAGAACTTCACTGTATTTATAATAAACATAGACTGAATTTAAAATGATATTGATAAAAGACATAATTATGAATAATAAATTTCTTACCTCAAAATATAATAAAATCTTGGTAAATATTTGATTTGAAAAGTTTATCGGAACACTTAAGAACATTTTATAGATGACAGAATTAACTTACATTGTAGGAGGGTCTATTTGGGTGACAACCTCCTCGCTGGTTTTTTCAAGTTTGGGAATAAAAAATGTCAATGCGGGCCAAATTTGGCGAATACGGAGGATGCTGTAATAATTTTAAGTTTAATTCGTTGATTTTCGCCATCGAAATTGCGCAAGTGTGCATTCGTGCATTGTCTTGGAGGAAGAGAATCTTTTTCTTTGCCAAATGAGGACATTTCTCCTCGATTTCTTCGCTCAGCCGGTGCAATAACGTTGCATAATACTCTCCATTTATCGTTTATTCATTTTCAAAGTAATCGATGTAGATGATTCCACGTGCATCCCAAAACACACTGGCCATCACCTTGTTGGCCGATTTCACTGTCTTTGCTTTCTTCGAATCCGCATTACCTTTAAAAACCCACCGTTTCGACTGTTGCTTTGTTTCTGGAGCATAGTAGTGTATCCATGTTTTGTCCACAGTTATGTAGCGACGTAAAAACTTGTCAGGATTGCGACAGAAAAGTGCCAGACCAGCCTCCGATTCGATCACATGATTGCGTTTATTCTCCACTGATAGCAAACTCGGCACCCATTTTGCCGAGATTTTTTTCAAACCCAATTTTTCGTGTAAAATTAAGAAAACTGTACCTTGTGATATACCTGTGGCCTCAACTATTTCGCGCACTTTGATTCCTTCATCACTCAAAGCCATGTGGTGGATTTTGTAAATTGAAGGAAGTCACTTCCATTGGTCGTCCCGAACGATATTCATCTTTTGTGGATATATGGCACGTTTAAACTCATATACCCAATTGTAAACAGTCGCAAACACAGAAGCAGATGTGCCATGAACTTCATCCAACTCAGCTTTGATCTCATTCGGTGATCTCTGGACGTTGCTTCAAACTTGCTGTGCTTACTTCGGTCGTGGTGGCGATGGGGTCTAACAAAAGCGTTACCGTCAGAAAATCGTTGAGAGAATCGCGCAATAACATGGAGCCATATAATAAAACATCCAGTGATTGTGCACGTGGGCTTGTTTCGACGTACGAAATTTTCGATCATTTTATGTAGATGCACGAAGGATAATTCATTTATATTAAGAGGAACTTTTAGTTAAGAAAACGGTTTGGTAGTAACACCAAAAAATTATTTTTGTAAGAGGGCAACGATCCAAAACATCGCAAAAGACTACGTCGAAAGAAAAGTAGCAAACGCTATTCAAACGATTGACTGGGATCCGCACGGAAATCCAGTTGAAAGCATGTGTCCTACCTATTATGAAGCAAAAACACTATATATCGACACATAATTCAGGTGTATTCTGTAGTACGTATTTGTATTGTTCCAAAATAATATACTTATTCCAACGCTTTTCTAATTGCCACGGGAGTTCTATTCCGGTATAGGCTTCAGAGAGCGTTTCAAATTTTATTTTATCTCTTCAATCACACGGTGCGAAATCAGGCAAATATTATGGCTGTGGAACAATATGTGTTAAAGTGGAACAGCTTTCCCTCAATATGAAAATGACATAGCAATACCGACTAATCTAACCTGAAAATTTGGTAGCAAGCATGAAGAATCTATGTGAAGTTAATGGAACAATGGAGATTGGATACCTTATTAATTACACTAGTCACCAAATTTTAATTTTTTTAATTTTTCTTTAGAAACTATATACAATTTTCGTTTCTTTTATAGTTCTAACAATAGTAATAATAATAACAAATTTATTCTGACACGTCAGGTTTTGGAAAAAAAAATTGAAATGTAAATGAAATAATATTAATTAGGTATTTACATTATACAGAGCTTGTTTTTTTTTTACTCTTCTATTATACTATTCTTTGGCACTTTCAGATGTCCAACAATAATAAGAAAGCATTTCACTGCCCTAATACGTTTCCACGTTTTCCAATAACAGAAATGTCTTGCTGAAACCTTTCGCCGAATAAGAAACTGGACGAGTAGCAACGGGCAGACTAGCATAAATAATATTTTTCTTTTTGTTGGAAAGCCCAAATGTTTTCGTGCAGCAACTAGCAATCAGTCGAATGGTCCGTTTGTTCCATTTTTCTTACCGTTTCACCAGCCCATTAGAGTAACAGCACAACATGCATACCAAATGCTAGGAGCCCATGGCTTGTCTTGATGTTCAATGGTCAAGTCAAAATAGTGAAAATATAACTTTTTTATTAAATGTGTAATATTCCGCTTATGCTGGTGAGTAGTGAATTCTCCACATACATAGCAGAAGCTGTTTGGATTATTTATACACGTACGTGATATTATGAAATATAAATACGTTCAGCTATCACAAACGGACTTACATTAAATCGAAAGAGCCGTGTATAGCTCTTTATATACCCATATAGCTAGATATCTATCAATTCTTAATTTGATTGGTACCACAGCAAAAAATGGACGTGGTTTAAGGTCTCTGACGTAGGAAACAAGGACATGTTCAAACATGTCCACTCAATGTTCGACAGAATAATATTTTTAGTAGTATCTTTCTTATATAAAAGTATGTTTGAAATTTTCTAAAATTTAATGCGTTTTTTGATGACAAGACATAAACTACATGTCTTGGTATATAAGAAAACCGAACTGTGTTGACCAGTCTTATTCACCATATTAGTTGTTCGTATATATATTAGTAAAGCTTTGGTTTTATTAATTCATTTTATAAATATTGATATTTTTAGTTTGTATACAGACTGTACTTTACTACTTGATTACAGATATCTTCAGTGAAACTATTTGAAGTCCATGTTTGTTCGTACAAGGAGTAAGAAAATGAGAAAGTAGCAAATGTAAATTTGGAAAGCACAAAAATTGAAATCCTTAATCCAACTAGTTCCAAAAATAGTTTATATTAATAGATGCTTCATTTATGACACTCATGTTTCTACCTGTTATTTCGTTAATGCTAATCACAATTATTTCATTGTTAAAATTGATAGTTAATAAATACTGTTCAAAAAATAAAAATCTTAGAAGTAGAAGTAGAAACTTAACGTTTATTAAATTTCACAAATTGATTGTTTCTATCATCCGTCCACTACTGCAATTTATACAAAGCCTCTTTTAAGTCACATGACGAAATTAGTTCGTAGACTTCGAAACACGAATGTGCAATTTAATTGTTTCGACCATATTATTACATAAATATTTCAAAATTAAATATAAATAAATATATGTTTGTTGATACTTTAACACAGACTACTTCAGAAATATGAAATAGTATATGTTGATGCTGTCTAACTCATATCTATCTATGATTTCTAACCAAAGAATCAAACAAAAATGGAATATATAGGGAGGGTAGAAATAAAGCACATATATAAAAAAGAACTGTAATCAATACTCAGAAAATTAAAAACATTTTTTGGTAGTTAGTAATTCAAGCTTATAAATGTCTGAGTGGGACTTAAATTCAATCACAGCACTCAGTAATAACTTTAAGTAAGGTAAGATGCCGTACCCTGTGCGTTTGTATCTTCGGACAAGATGTAGCACACTAAGGTGGTGCTTAGGTGTAGGGCTAATTTTTTTGGTTAATTTTTGTAGGTACTACCCGTCATTTTTTTTTCCTTTTAGAAGTGTATATAAGTGTGTAATTGGAAACGATCAAGCAAAGGAAAACGTGCCTCTCAGCTTTTTTTTACAATCTTTTTTCCATATTTTAGATAATTTCATACAAAAATACTGAAAATAATACTAGAGACGCTATATAAACTTTAAAACACCTTTTATTCTTATTTCGGCAATATTAAGAAAATCCTTGGTGGAATTTAAATAAATATGTTTGGTGAAATTATTTACAGAAATTTGATTTTAAACAAGTTGGATATCTTCTCCTATAATCTTTAACTACCTGTAATATGTATTGTTTCTGCTCTTCATTTTTGGTTAAGATACTGTTGCATTCTTCCATTAATTTAACAGCTCTTTCTGCTGTATCATTTGTTACTCGCTTATTGCGAACAATCTTCATACCCTGCTAATATCCTTGATGCATTTCCCAACGCTGAAAAAATATTAGTGTTTTTTAAGATAGAAAATGTTTTAATTCACGATATACCAAGGAGCCAATTTCTTCTAGTTTTATGAGTAAACGCTTAGGACTTTCTGGAGTAGCTTTTACAGTTAAGATAGGCGCAGACATTTCTCGTTTTGTATTGTCTGCGATTGAGGCATTAAAGAAGGAAAGTGCCATGTTTTCTTCAGTGAGATACCACAAGTGTTCCCAAAGTGTTTATATACCTATTATTTATACTTTTGCATTCATAAAGATTTTTTTAGAATAACTAAATCTTGGTAGGGCGTCATGGCTGCTATAGAGCAATTAAGCCATGTTTTAATATAAAGCCGAATGAGAAAAATACATACGTCTCTTAACATTGATTTCCTGAACGGTTAATTGAAATCGATTCCGACAGAGAAAAATATTTAGACAGGATATTCCCTTACCCATCTATCTTGCATAATGTGTAGCCCCCAGAGTGCGAAACGATATTCCTCGTAGAGACATTCCACCTGAACATATGACAACAAATTACAGAAATTCTCAATAATCTTCGCGACTATGATGTTCTAGTAATTGATTTACTGCAAATTTTAGTACTTCATCGACAATATCTTTTACTGCAGAATTAAAAGCGATGTTTTTAATCGCCACCTCATAATCGGCTTTGTTTATTTTCGCTCACATCTGTTCAAATCGCTTAGAGTAATATTTCTGGGCCTGACGATACTGCAATACATTCCGTAAAGGCGCTTCTTAAAATCAATTCATACTGCGTGGTAAATACATCAGATCTTGTTCCAGTTTTTGTTCAAGAAGAATACAGCCACTATTTAAGCATCCTGTATTTTCGCCGTTGTGTCACAGCAAACTCCTTGTATTTTGGATAAAAGCTGATTTTTCTCTAAACCTTCTTAAACTGCAGTAGTAATTTCACTTCCTTTCCCGGAATCTGAAGCTGAGACATCCAAAAGGAATTCCGTATTATCTCGATCGCTCAATTTACATTTATCTAAAACCGCTACAAGCCATTCATTAATAATATTAATTTTTGCTCTTTTTCGAGGTCGGGATGGACCTGCCGTAGATTTAATAAATTCGTACATATCCAGGTTATCTGCTAACTTTTTATCTTTATCGATTATTTAATACGCGTCTCTTAGTTCACCTTCTGTACTGCTTGTAATATCTGCATTTGAAAAAAAGAAACATTACTTAAAATACAAAATTCATGCGTATATCTCACTCAATTCAACATCTAAATTACCTACATCATATGATTCTAGATGATTCTGTAACTTTTGCTTCCGTTGTTCTTCCTTCGCTAGACGTAAAGCTCTTTTTTTTTGTGTTAATTTCTTGTCGACTCCTGTCATAGCGTCTGGTCTTCCCTTCTGTCTTTGCACAATAAGAAAATCTCTACCTTCTGGGATCTTATCATTTCTAGAGCTTCAGCATGTACAATATCAAACAAATCATTTAATTTGTTGGTGAATTCTGTCTCTTTATTCTTTTGATATTCACCACCTCTTGATGTATTTTGAAATTTTCTCCATTCTTGATATAATGTTTCTAGTTTTGTGATGCAATTACACAATTTACGTGTCGGTATTCGTGCTTCTTGCCAAAAAATTAACGTTTTGTCTACCGTCAAGTGCGTCAACCTTTAGAGGTTAACTTTACAATGTTAAGATTATAAAAGATAACTAAGCTAACTTAACGATTAGATGGTAACTTGCATCCCAAAATTTGACTAGTTTCTCCCTGATAAATATACTCCACGATTTTTGGACAAAAAGAACTGTTAACAACGGCAACAAGATAAATACGTGTGGCAAATGGCGATGACAATTAATCCAAATAAATTTGTTCTAAGACATCCGCAGTGCGTATTAATAGGCGCGTGACTTTTATATGTACCACATTGGTAACGTGTATTCAATTGGTTTCTATTTTTTCAAATTAATTTGTTAGGAAAGGAAAAAATCTGAACGGGGGGTAGCACCTAAAAAATTGAAACTTAAAAAATAAGGTCCACCCTAGTGACACTATTAATAAACGTTACTAGTCAACATACAAATGTGTTCTATTTTGTAAATAGATGTCTCTATTCGGCAAACAATTTTAAGCAGGAATCAGCTCATATTAACTGTTTCCTATTTCATTATTTTTGTTGTGTGCAAGGACCTTTTGTAATTTATTATTGAAGAGTGGCAAAATTTTGGTGTAATACATTTATTTTTAACAATATAACATCAATATTATATCTTGAAATGAAAATATGATAATATGCAAACCCTGTATTCCTCAGACTGCATTCTTGCATATTTGGACAAGGTACAAATCTATTTAGTTAAGGTACCGCATAACTTTTTATTAATAAATTAAACACATAAAAAATATTACTGCATTTATTTTTAGCTCAACGGCCGAAAAGAGGAATGCTAGTCTCTAAGAAGTATTCAAAATGCAGTTCAAGTAGTTTTAATTGAAAAGGCATATATTCAACAAGTAGTTACTATTTCTTTGGTTTTAACATATCAAATCGAGTCTTGCGTGTTATTTACAATTTCATAAAAGTTTTAGCAATGCAGAATTTGCATATAGTGCAAGTAATGCAGTCAAACTAGTCTTTACAGAAGTACATGAAAAAGGGTTAGCTAAATATTTAACATTAATTAACATATATCAATGCAGCCTGACAAGAAAAGTAGAAATGTCTAGCATAACAGTTGGTAAAGGCAGTGGAAATAATTCCAAAAAAATGGATGAAAACATAACGTCAAGAAAAGGATGGTTGAGATGGTTTCTGAAACGACAGCCCTCTCTTTCACTAAGAATTCCGGATACTACAAGTATAGCCAGATGCCACAAGTTTTAATAAAGTATTGTATTCCAAAACCTCCGCGAATGCCTTAAAGGAAAGAAAACCGATCTATCATATTTCGAATATTGATGAAATTAGGAACAATAATGTTTACAACCCAACTAAAATTATAGGCCCAAAGGAATAAAGCAGTGAGGAAGTTGACCTCCGAAAAACGTGCTTACTACATAACAACGCTGACCAACACTCTCAGAAACCATGTGACACCATTATTGGTATTTTCACGAGTTCGTTTTAAACATCTCATCCTTACTGGAGCACCACCAGGTTTGATAGATACAGTAATAAAAGTCAAATAAAACTACTTGTTAACAGTTCATCATGGCATTTCATTACTCATGTTAATCCTTCAAAAGAAACCCTGATGTTAGTGATTTTTGATAATAGTAATATTTCGATATTATTTATAGACCTAGATAATGCGATAGAATCTGTATCTGTAGGCAGGAACAAAAAAACATAAAATTCTGAGAAACCTATTACTCATTACCAATTAGCCGAAGTGCTTGAAAAGGTATAGGAAAAGATACTTGTTCAGAAAAATATTATCAACATCTTTCAAGTGACAGGAATATATTCTGTCAGTTAAAATGTTTTTGGGGAAAACGAGTTCTACCTTCTATAACAGACTGGCAATTGCAAGATATCGATAGCAATATTATGAGTAATATCGCAACGACCACCACATCTAAATAAATTTCTTTAAAAGAATCGAATTCATCGGCAAGCTCAAACACAAATTTAAATAACCTACATTTCTTAAGACCATTTTCCAAGGCATAAGTATGTAAGATAACGCACAAAAGACAGAGCCAAATCTAGTATTAACCAGAACAAAACGAAATGAAGGAAGCGTTTGAGAAACGAAGGAGAAACTTTAAGAAAGTTACAACGAATCTGTTGCCAGAAAGACAGAAGAAATTGAGCCTGAAGATGAAAGTTTTGAATTTTGAAAAGTGATTTCATTTAAATTAAAATTTCCGCTATAAAAGTTGGAATAAAAATGCTGTAATAGCATTCAGAACACGACTTATGTACTATCGAAAGCGTGGTGAAGAAAAATGTTTATGAAACGAAAGGAAATCATCTCTTCTTTCCATTTCATAAATTATTAGAAAAATACCACCACCAAACACCAGTCGCGTCATTGAAACGCAATTAACTGAAATAACATTTAGTAATAGCACTCTACTAATAACTTAAGGTAAACGTTTCCTGTTTTTGTTTAAATAAATTTTTACAGCTTTTTAAGTAACGTTTATTAATGAAACTATTGTGTAATGTTTCCAAAAATAACAAAATACTTTTCTAGTCAAATTAAAAAAACTAAATTGAGGATATTGCAAAAATTTATGTTGCCTTAAATCTTACTTTTAATTGAATGACTAGAGACATATCTACACAAACCTTTTCTTTTTGTCGCAAGATACGGTACCTTCCCCTACTATATATCATTCCCTGAATATGCTGTGTACTGGCTAGATACTCGCTGAAACTACTCGTCGAAACTGTCACTATCAATAAGAGCTTTTACGACAGACTTGTGCGAGTTTTCAGACAAAGAATGTTATTTAATTTGCACCATGCTCGGTATTGTTTAAATCTTAAGAATTTACATAGCCTAACATTTAATGTATCGCTCTAATTTAATTTTAAAAGTTCTTCACATTCTTTTTCTAAAAGCCCGCCAAAAGCCTCGTAGTGATGATTCAAATCTTTAGTTGTTTGTACTTTGCATAAAGTGCAAAGACCACCATTTTTAGTTTTTGCACCAAAAAATACTCGCTTTACACGACTATGTACCAAAGCCATAGCGCACATTAAACATGGTTCATGTGTTATATAAAAGTAATAATTGGTACATAAATAGGGAAGTTCTTCCAAACAACTTTTATTATCAAATAATTTAACACCGAAAGATATTTCAGAATATTTTTCACACAAAAATTGAAAATCTTTTGATATTCCAGATATATTCAAGTTATTTATAACGGTTTTATTCCTTCTGCTCCAAGCACCTCCATTCTGAGTAACAGCTACGTTATCTATAGCCGTCATTACAGCGTGTTTACAAGGGTTATTTTGTGTAAAATCAGAACCAATGGCCACGATTGCAACAGTTTTAGGATCAAAAACCACTGCACCCACTCTTTTCGATCGGTAACATTCTCCGGCAAATTTAGCTATATCTATTGCTATGTTCATACACACTAAATTATGTTTCATTTCGATATCGTTAAAAACACTATTAGTGACTACCAATTCAAGATACTTATTACAGTGAAAATTGCATGGCCATAATTTATTTACCTTCTCGTATTGGCTTCTTATCTTTGGAGGTGTTTTCGCTACCAATACAACTTCGATTTTATTTGCAAGGTACGAAGTATCAAAATCTCTTTCATTAAGGTATTGACAAACTTCATTTAATTCACAAACCGATTTTGGAAATAGTAAAACACGGCGATCTTTAATTCTCTTTAAATGTAATAATTCTGGACAAGGCACGGCAGAATTTATTGCTGTTACTACTTTGGAAATATCCTTTGGATTGGTGATTTCATCCACGTATACTTCAACTAAGGAAGTATCTTCACACAAGTCGGAAGGTAATATAGGATACAATGTAGATTTATTAATTGCAGAATCCGTTTTTTTTAAACAATCAGTATTGTCTTTATCTAACACAGTTTGGAAGTCAACTTTTCTTTTTTTAGAGGAACTCATCTTTGTCATTTGATTTTTCTAATTATTTAAATTGCAAGTGCAATATGAATTTTAATCGTTGCGTCGATGTTTTCTTTTCTTCTACAGCCATTGGATTGTTTCACCTCAGACGATAAAAGTGTTTCCTCGGAAAATCCTATGAGTAATACAATAGCGCATTAACTTCAATAAACACAAATATCGGCTTATACATTTAAAAAAATACGATGTATAAATTTATTTAGTTGCCATGTACTAGATAAAGGATCTTTCAAATTGAGCGCCTTCTTTAAAAAAGAAATGAAACCCATAATTTGCATTGATTTTCAAAAACTTTTAATTGTAGTAGTTGTAGTATCAGTTGTGACATTTATACATGAAAAATAATATCTGACAAGTGACCACCTCTTGCTGCTTCACAGCTGTTTATCCTTTTGTTAAAATTTTCTATTACATGTCGACATAATTGAGGCCCTATTTCGCCAATGACACCCTTTAGTTCAGGAATAGTGGCTTTTACGTAACCCCAAAGAAAATAGTCCAACGGTGTTAAATCACATGATCTTGATGGCCAATTAACATCACCATTTCTTGAAATAGTTCTTCTAGGAAGTTTTTGTCTTAATAAAGCAATTGTTTTATTAGCGAAATGAGGTGTTGCACCGTCCTGTTGAAACCATCTATCCTTTAGATCAATATCATTCACTTCAGGCCACAAAAATTTAGTTAACATCCTCCATTCCCTGTTACAGCATCACCAGTAGCATTTTGAAAGAAATATGGTCCAATTACACCACCTGACCATAATACACACCAAACAGTGACACGTTGAGGATGTAAAGGTCTTAATAAAGCAATTGTTTCATCAGCAAAATGAGGTGTGACACCGTCCTCTTGAAACCATCTATAATCTAGATCAATATTATTCACTTCAGGCCACCAAAATTTAGTTAATATCCCACGATATCGAATTCCATTCACTGTTACAGCATCACCAGCACCATTTTGAAAGAAATATGGTCCAATTACACCACCTGACCATAATACACACCGTTGAGGATGTAAAAGTCTTTCATGAATCACTCGTTGATTTTTCTCACCCCAAATTTGACAATTTTGTTTGCTAGCAAAACCAACAATTTCAAAATGTACTTCATCAGAAAAGATGATTTTTTGTAAAAAATCATTTGGTTGTTCTTTAATCCAACTGACGAATGCACGACGTTTTGAACGATCCAATGGCTTTAGTTCCTGAGTCATATGAACCTTATATACCTCTAAAGCTAAATCCTTTCGTAAAGCACGCCATGCTGTTGATTCATTGAGTCCAACTTGTTGTAAACGCCGACTAATGGACATTTCAGGTGCTTCAGCAACACTTTCACGAATCAAATCAGTATGCTCTTGTGAACGACCACTACGACTATATCTTTCTGTTTTTGATCTTCCACCGAAGCGATCGCTTGAAATTTTCTAATAATTCGAGAAATAGTTCTTTCAGATGGACGATCATGTAAACCATAAAATTCACGTAATTTTCTAAAGACATTTTTCACACAAGGCTGATAATTCAACAATTTGAACGCGTTGCTGTATCGTGTAAGAAGGCATTTTTATAAATGTCATACATCACACTTCGTAATTGTCAAAATACCCAGACGAATACAGTGCGCCATCTATATTTTATTAATTTTTAAAAAAAGGCGCTCAAATTGAAAGACCCATTACATTTATATATAACGGGTGTTCATTTGAAAAGTCAATCTAGTAGCATGTGATTTACTGAGAACATTTTGAAGTATGTCGTATATTAAAATTTACTACTTAACCTACGAAGTCGTATATTTTGACAGTCTCATACATACAAATAAATCACAAATGTGATTGACATTATCAAATGTCATTTGGATTTACGTTTACGGAACAACAAACACATACTAATATATATGCGTCTTATTCTATCAAAATTTCAAAGTAACCTAGATTGACTTTTTTATTCAAATGAACACACGTTACATACTTCTATATTTAACGTTATAAATAGACCCGGTTGAATTGGGGAATTACAGAAGTTGGACGCTTTAACATGGTCATTTAATGACATAACTAATATTAAATATAACTAAATACAAAAACGTACTTTCTATTCTTGCCCAAGAAATTAGAAAGAAAAGTCTAAGCTATATTAAATAACTACATTAAAGTTTCCCGCCATTGGTATTCCCAGATTTAACCGACTAGTTATAAAATATATATTTAAAACAATTTCTTAGAAGAATATATAACAATAGTGATTAGATACTGAGATGAATATTATGTTTCAGTATATAGTAGTTACAAGTAAGTTAGATAGTAAGTGTTAAAATAAAAAATACTGTCATACATAACGAACATACAAAATAGTGAATTCAAAAATTATCAATAACAAAATACCCTTACCATTCCTTACCCGCTTTCGAGCTCAAAACTAGATTATAAATAGAGAGGCTCATCGCACCGGCGGCTCGTCTTCGCACGAATACATATATGTATTGTCAGTCGCCGCCGGACAACGTTGAGCGCTCTTCGCTCGTTTAGTGTACTAAATTATTACTGTTGAAAACGGAAGCGTATCGAACCCTATATAAATAAGTAATAAGGTATAAATTTATAAAAAGTGGTGAAACACTTACCAATTTAAACGCCTTCCATGAAGTCACAACTGGGTAAAATCGGTTAAATATTTGCAACATCAGATGTGTTTCCACAGTAATTTTCGCAAACCGAGTGCGCTACCGAGAAGAAATGTGCTTATATATGCAGAAAACGAACGTTCCACATCTACTGATGTTATATTTACATAATTAAAATAATCTTTAAAACAACTTAACTGTTCTACATGTAATATCATATTATGTGTAAAATCAATGCTTTACACTTGGTGGCAGAAGCTATTTGTAGATGTTATCTAGATATAGATACATTAATTGCAAGTACGAAGGCTGTGTTTCTCAAATCCCCAAAACGTGTTACCCAATTTCACAGACTGTGTTCCGATAATCCTGAACCACCACACAATTCTTACACGTTGAGAAACATGATTACAGGTAGCGTTTTACTATCGTAAATATTTTGATAATATTAAGAACGTGATTTTTAATCCGCTTCCAAAGAAGCTGCAGCTATCAAAGAAAGCCAGTAAAATTTCAAGATAATCTGGTTAAAACAGATTTAAAAACTATTCAGAACAATTACGTCTGACTAGTGGAGGCAACGGAAAAATTAGAAAATCCTTCGGTGTCGTTAGTGGAATCTCTGCAAATAGTGCAACATATTTACGCACAGCTAACGCAAAAAATGTTTGGGTTCTAGGAAGGTTTGAAAGTGTTTTAAAAAAAGATTCAGATTTTGCCACAATAAGACAAACTTGTGAAGACAACAGAACCGTTAAACTTTTCAAAGATTATATTAATTATGCAAATATAATATCAACAGATGTATAACGCTCGTTTTCTGCAAATAAGGAAACGTTTTCCCTGCAACGCACTCGGTTTGCGGAAACACATCTGATATTGCAAATATTTAACCGATTTTACCCAGTATGTGACTTCACGGAAGACGTTTAAAGCGGTATGTGTTCCACCACTTTTTATAAATTTATACCTTATTATTTATTTATATAGGTTTCGGTGCGTTTCGGTTTTTAACAGTAATAATTTTTTAGTCTAAAAGAGCGAAGTGCGCTTAACGTTGTCCGGCGGCGACTGACAAAATATATATACGCGCGAGGACGTGCCGTCGGTGCGATATTACTCGAATGAACCTCTCTAATATAAATTATTTAAATATACGAATTAAAGTAGATTAAAAAAAAGAAGTAAAGCTAACTAATTTAAAAGTGTTATATTATTTAGCAATTATATTTATTTATATATATATATATATATATATATATATATATATATATATCTAGATAGATAATTATTTCTTGACCTTTGTACAATATAGTTGATTTAGATATTCGGCGATTGAAAGTCTGTTTTAGATATATAGATATTAATGTAAAACAGACCTTCAATCGCCGAATATCTAAATCAACTATATATATATATATATATATATAAATATATATATATCTTATATATAATAAGTATCTTTATATATATATATATATATATATATATATATATATATATATATATATATATAAAGATAATTATTTCGTGACCTTTGTATGTTATGGTAAATTCAATTTGTTGGCGATTTAAGGCTGGTTTTACTTCAAAATATATATATTTAAAACAACCCTACATGTTTCGGCAAATGATGCCTTTTTCAATGAATATAAAATATAAATGACAGTATATTAATGTCATACATTTGAGTTGCTATGGATAAAATTATTCAAAAATACATTCCAATTGAATAATAATAAATCATGCCTCTATCATCATATAATCATGTGTCTATCCAAAAATGTTAAAATATACAGAATGATCCATTTAAAAAACTACAGATGACGCCATATCTCGAAACAAGTAAAAGTTGTAGAAAATCAAAGTATGTGATAGAGTAGAATAAAAATACTACAAAAACTTTTATTAAGGTTATTTTTTAATAGAACACATAATTTTCCCAGAAATCTGGTGTTCCCACACATTTGCCTGACCCTAGATATATATATATATATATATATATATATATATATATATATTGTATATATATATATATATATATATATATATATATATATATATATATTGTATATATATATATATATATATATATATATATACATATATATATATATATAATGAACTTCATGTGTATGAGAATTAATAATTATTAAATCTCATTTTACATGCGATTGTCGCTATAATTTGTTGCATTTAATTCTACAATTCGGCAAATCACTTTTGCCCTAGATTGTAGACGCAACAAGCCGCGACATCAACTGTACAAGTTGTCAGTACAAATGAAAAATTTTGTGAAAAACTTATCTGCGCGGAATGTGCATATATCGATATTTCACTGTTTTTTACAGATCATCAGTGCACCTTACCGAAGACAGACATGTTATTCACTTCTATACTACGTGTATATATACGAACTGTAATGAACTTCATGTGTATGAGAATTAATAATTATTAAATCTCATTTTACATGCGATTGTCGCTATAATTTGTTGCATTTAATTCTACAATTCGGCAAATCACTTTTGCCCTAGATTGTAGACGCAACAAGCCGCGACATCAACTGTACAAGTTGTCAGTACAAATGAAAAATTTTGTGAAAAACTTATCTGCGCGGAATGTGCATATATCGATATTTCACTGTTTTTTACAGATCATCAGTGCACCTTACCGAAGACAGACATGTTATTCACTTCTATACTACGTGTATATATACGAACTGTAATGAACTTCATGTGTATGAGAATTAATAATTATTAAATCTCATTTTACATGCGATTGTCGCTATAATTTGTTGCATTTAATTCTACAATTCGGCAAATCACTTTTGCCCTAGATTGTAGACGCAACAAGCCGCGACATCAACTGTACAAGTTGTCAGTACAAATGAAAAATTTTGTGAAAAACTTATCTGCGCGGAATGTGCATATATCGATATTTCACTGTTTTTTACAGATCATCAGTGCACCTTACCGAAGACAGACATGTTATTCACTTCTATACTACGTGTATATATACGAACTGTAATGAACTTCATGTGTATGAGAATTAATAATTATTAAATCTCATTTTACATGCGATTGTCGCTATAATTTGTTGCATTTAATTCTACAATTCGGCAAATCACTTTTGCCCTAGATTGTAGACGCAACAAGCCGCGACATCAACTGTACAAGTTGTCAGTACAAATGAAAAATTTTGTGAAAAACTTATCTGCGCGGAATGTGCATATATCGATATTTCACTGTTTTTTACAGATCATCAGTGCACCTTACCGAAGACAGACATGTTATTCACTTCTATACTACGTGTATATATACGAACTGTAATGAACTTCATGTGTATGAGAATTAATAATTATTAAATCTCATTTTACATGCGATTGTCGCTATAATTTGTTGCATTTAATTCTACAATTCGGCAAATCACTTTTGCCCTAGATTGATTGTAGACGCAACAAGCCGCGACATCAACTGTACAAGTTGTCAGTACAAATGAAAAATTTTGTGAAAAACTTATCTGCGCGGAATGTGCATATATCGATATTTCACTGTTTTTTACAGATCATCAGTGCACCTTACCGAAGACAGACATGTTATTCACTTCTATACTACGTGTATATATACGAACTGTAATGAACTTCATGTGTATGAGAATTAATAATTATTAAATCTCATTTTACATGCGATTGTTGCTTGTTGCGTCTACAATCTAGGGCAAAAGTGATTTGCCGAATTGTAGAATTAAATGCAACAAATTATAGCGACAATCGCATGTAAAATGAGATTTAATAATTATTAATTCTCATACACATGAAGTTCATTACAGTTCGTATATATACACGTAGTATAGAAGTGAATAACATGTCTGTCTTCGGTAAGGTGCACTGATGATCTGTAAAAAACAGTGAAATATCGATATATGCACATTCCGCGCAGATAAGTTTTTCACAAAATTTTTCATTTGTACTGACAACTTGTACAGTTGATGTCGCGGCTTGTTGCGTCTACAATCAATCTAGGGCAAAAGTGATTTGCCGAATTGTAGAATTAAATGCAACAAATTATAGCGACAATCGCATGTAAAATGAGATTTAATAATTATTAATTCTCATACACATGAAGTTCATTACAGTTCGTATATATACACGTAGTATAGAAGTGAATAACATGTCTGTCTTCGGTAAGGTGCACTGATGATCTGTAAAAAACAGTGAAATATCGATATATGCACATTCCGCGCAGATAAGTTTTTCACAAAATTTTTCATATATATATATATATATATATATATATATATATATATATATATATATATATATATATATATATAATAACTTCGTGACCTTGGTATGATATGGTAAACCCAATCAGTAGGCGATTAAAGGTCTGTATATTACTTCAAAATATATGTATTTAAAAAACTCTACATGTTTCGGCTGTATACGCCTTTTTCAAGAGAATACAAAATATGAATGACAGGATATAAATGTCAAGTAATTAAGTTGCTATGGTTTAAATTATTCAAAGATACATTCTAGTAATAATAATAAATCATGCCTTAGTATTCCAAAAAATAGATAACAAGGTGTGAAAATATGTGTTGTTCGCTGCTAGCAATTTGTGTCTCCTTCTGGGTATGAACTTGTGTGTTGGTTGCTGCTGGCAGCTTGCGTCTCTCTATGGGTGTGTGGTTTTGTGTGAGAGCGTAAGTGTAGGGTTTTGTATGTCGGTGCGTTCGTGCGTGTGTTTAGTGATCGGTCGCATGAATTTAGAGAGGTCGGATAACCAGCCGTTGCGTAGGGCCGCCAACCCTTTCCCGACAACTTCTTTACAATTCCGTGCAGTACTTCGACGGTCTGACCCCCGCTCCCTAAAGGCATCATGATGCCTTTTTCAAGGAATATAAACTATAAAAATTTTTATATTTTATATTCCTTGAAAAAGGCAGCATTTGCCGAAACATGTAGGATTGTTTTAAATATATACATTTTTAAGTAAAACCAGACCTTAAATCGCCAACAAATTGAATTTACCATATATGTATATATATACACATAAGACCAGCTCTCAACGGGCCATATCCGGCAATAAGTGGCAACTGCGAATATCCCCTCTACGCACGGTAGCTTACATTACCATACATTGCAGAGTTATGAATTTAGTAAGACTTAAACCGCGCAAGGATATAGTCGTTTGCATATTCGTTCTGTATACGTAATTTGCCCATTTGTTTCAGATATAATAAGGTCGTTATATCTCCAAGTTATTATTAGCTGCTACGGAAAAGTAATTTTGAAGTAATAAAAAAACAATAACGTTTTCTAAAAGATAAAAGTAAAAAAATCAATAATTCTGCAAAATAAATTTTAATTCTAAGAAAGTCACTAAATATAGGATTCGAAAATACCGCCCTCTCTCCCCAAACAATAACCGAGCCTATTGTAAAACTCCCACCTCACTCCCTCGAGATTTCTAGGGGTTATTGTCTCGAAAATTCTAAACAGTTGAACTTGCAACTGTTGCAACCTTTACATTTGCACAGCTAGATACGAATGACGGGCAATCTATTGCTCTCGATCATCGGACTTATGTATGCGCACGCGGAGTGGCATCGTACATACGTTGCCACATCGCATTACGTTCCATACGTATATTATTGCGTATGTCCCGTAGCGGGTTGGACCTATCGGTATATATATGTATATATATATATATATATATATATATATGTATATATATATAAATCTAATATTTTCGTGACCTTGGTATGATATGGTAAACTTAATAAGTCGGCGATTAAAGGTCTGGTTTATTACTTCAAAGTGTATATATATTTATATTTGTTTTAAATATTTATACTTTGAAGTAATAAACCAGACCTTTAATCGCCGACTTATTAAGTTTACTATATATATATATATATATATATATATATATATATATATATATATATATATATTCAAGAGAACTATTCGCACTCTACATAATATAACGTTGCTATAATTAGTACTCTGACCTATTACTTTGTGATATTTCATGGGGTAAAGTCGTATAAATAAAACCACTATAACTTTGTTAAAATATCACTTTCTATTGCACTTTCAAAATGACTGCAGTTTCGATGAACTTGGGTCAGTTTGATTAGTTGAAACGACAAGACAAAGACAAGCTAATTGAAACGGTAATTACTGTAAAAGTGCAAAACAGTTGACATTTTATCAAAGTTATTGTGAATTTATTTCTACTAGTTTTATTCTTGAAGAAACGTTTGCATACTAAAAACCTAACCAAGGGCAACACGAATAAAAACGGTTCATTTTATCGACAATGAACAAGAGTACCTTTTCTTTAGCTTAATGTTCAAGGTATCCAAATTTGTTTTTTTAACTCCTTATCATACAGGGTGTTAAAAATGTAAGCTTGAAAATGTACAACCTAGTCCGCCCCTGGTAAACTAAACAAGCTAATTTAAATTTAAGGGCAGTATTTTAAGAGGTCCTTACTACTGTTTATCATATTAAATTTTCATTAAATTATAATAAGTAGTTTAAAAGTTATTCAAGAAAAATTGATTTCCAGTGGCGTCCTTTAGGAGGCCGTATCTCCGTAGGGAGGGCCGCTAGGAAAAAAATTATGGGAACTTGTCATCTTATTTTTTAATTTCTATCTGAATCCGAGAGATTTCCCACATTTTCCCGGACAATTGTATATATATTTAACAAATTTCGATTAACTTAAACAATTTGAAATCAAGTTACAAAAAATAATCAATAACAATAGAGACTAATGTTTACTAAACTATTTGTATGACACGTTTTATGTTTGAATAATCAACAATGAGTCATTTGAGTTAACTTTGCATATCACACAAATCTTCACAATCAAGGACAAGTCAATGATTTCCAAAAGCTTTTCAATCGAATTGAACATCATATTCAAGAAGAATTTAAGAAGAGATGGACTGTGAGAAAAATATAGTTATCTTTTCTTTGGACAAAAATAATTCCTTTATAGAAGCACAGCAATCGGATTCGGATATCAAAACTATTGGAGATATACTTACAACAGTTGAAACTAATATCCATCTGAAGCTTATTTGGTTAAGAATATATTGCCCCTCCAAGCCTAACCCTTCTCGTCCAGTAAAGCTTCAATTATCGTCCGCGGATTTGACTCATAAAGCATTAAAATATAATCATTATTACTATTACTTAAGCTCCGCTCTAATTTTTCGAAGGTTAGGATCTCCTCTAATAAACTGCTCATGTATATGCAGTATTATAAAAGCGTTAAGATGGAGATTGATAAAGGAGAATCCAGTCGTGAAAATAGCATTGGCATTAAATATATTACAGGAATACCTCAAATTCAAATTGTACAAGTAGGAAACTAAATTCGTCTAACAGATCTTCCACTAAGTTACAGCTCTTCTATCAAAATGTCAGGAGTTTGAGTAGTAAAATACACAAATTATATACTTGAAGTCTTGCTTCGCATTAAGATATTTTATGACTATACAGAGTATTAAAAAAGTTGTTCGAAAATTTTACGTACTAATGGTTCTCGTTAAGATAAAGGAAAAAGTCTTAGTAAACCTAGGTCCTAAAACCAGTCGTTTCTGAATTATAATTGATTTTACATTTTTTTCATCAAAAGCATAACTAGACATTTGCTTATATTACTCATGTAAACGGGGGGACAAAAAAACTGATCCACTCGTTTTTTGCATTATAACGAGCCATCGAAAAAATTCATAATTGGAGTAGACTGTGAAATTGGGTTGGTACTTTAGCTACTTCCACATAATGACACATTACTTGATGCTTACAGTATCATTTGGTTGCATTGTAAAAAAAGGTTATGGCATTGAAATTATGCTACAACAAAAAAGAAATCAAATAATTTATTTAATATCGAAATCATAATCAAAATTTATATATAGCTACAGAAGTTGTTGAAAATGTTGTCCATTTACATCTAAATAAATTTAATTTTCTTAATAAGAGTTTTGAAAAATTTGACACAAACTTATAGTTTCAATGTCAAATAATAAATGTCATTATCTAGAAGTGGCTAAAGTACCAACCCAATTTCACAGTCTACTCCAATTATGAATTTTTTCGATGGCTCGTTAGAATAGTCTTCAATATCAATATTCAATAATTATTATAGCTGTCATAATGTGTCATGGAAAAAGTCATAATATTACTACGATGGTCTACTTAAATAAAGAAGGTATAACCTCCAAATTCACAAACCTAATTTACACCATGTAAATATACTTAAAATGTTATTAAATGTCAATATGATGGGTCAGTTTTTTGTCCGCCAGTTTACAATAAATGTGTATCCTAGCTTTTATTTTTCGTTATTTACTGTCATATCATATGTCTTATCGATCTCGCTTTTGCTGTCGGTTAAATATGAATAGATACACGAATGCAGAAATGGCAGACATTCACTTTATGTATGGTGCTAGTAATGCTTATGGGGTGCGTCACCTTTATGTGGAAGCTTACCCTAATCATATTTTGCCTAGAGATAATTTTAAGTTAATTTCACCAAAATTATAGCGATGCTGATATATCTCGATCTGTTTGTACTTCTGCAGCAAAAGAGGATGTTTTAAGAAAGGTTGAAGAATATCCAGGTATTAGTGTTAGAAGGATCTCTGCTGGAGTAAATATTAGCGCTCCTCTAGTTTGGAGGACCTTACACCAACAACTGTATCCTTATCACCTTCAACGAGTGCAAACACTAGCCGCTTCTGACTATGCTTCGCGAAGTGTGTTTTGCAAAAGATTTTGCAGAAAATCCAATCTTTCCTGCTATAGTTTTATTCAGCGATGAAGCTGCATTTACTAAAGTTGTTAGGAAATTTGACCCATTAAGATGAAGAAAAAGTCTTAGTAAATCTAATAATCTATAATTTTCATGATAGTACGTTTGGGCGGACGAAAATCCTCACGCTGTTATGGAATCAAGGAGTCGGCATAGGTTTTCTGTTAATGTTTGGTTTAGTATTCTAAACGATCGACTGATAAGACTAGCTCTTCTTCCTAATCGCTTAACTGCTGAAATTTAACTGAAATTTCTGCGAAACACTTGGCCAATATTATTAGAAGATGTACCCGTTCAAGATAGGTTACAGATGTGGTTTATGCATGATGGTGCGCCTGCACATTTCGCGCACATTATTCGTAATTATTTAAACAATGAATTTAATGGTAGATGGATAGGACGGGGGAGTCCAAGTGCTTGGCCACGTAGATCACATGATTTTAATACTCTAGACTTTTTTGCTTGGGGTTACTTAAAGTCGTTAATTTAGTCCACACCTGTAAATGACAGAATATCTCCAGCAATGAATACAAAACGCATGTGAGACAATTCGCCACTGTCCAGGAAACTTCGAAAGAGTGCGAGATTCTTTTGTACGTAGATGCTCATGGAAGGAGGTCATCTCGAACATTTAATTTAAGCATCGCTTGTTGAGTTGTTCATTTTTGTTTGTATGTTTTCCTATTAAAAGAATATTTAATGACTAAACCGCTTTATTCAATAACAATATTGGAATTGTTTATATCTCCAAAACGACTGATTTTAGGACATAGATTTGCTAAGACTTTTTCTTTATCTTAATGGGTCAAATTTCCTAACAACTTTTTTAACACCTTGTATAATTCTATTAATAATGCTAAACCTTTTCATAATAATTATAATGTACATTGTGATTGCAATGGTGAATTTACCAGTAAAAAATACTTGCTTACAGAACGAAATTTCTCTACTTACATATTCGCTTGAAAATTCCAAACTTTTATTATGCTTACTACTTCATGGATCTACTGTTTAACACCTGTAATTCGTGCATCAGCTCTACCGTGTTACTTTATCACCATTTTAGTGCACATTTTTTTCCAATTCCGCGCAAGAGGAAATTTTCATCTTACTAAGATGATTGTCGGTATCACTATAGATTTCTTTTCAATCTCCTTTATTATACATTATATGCTGGATTTATTTTTGCCAATTACCTATTTCACTGTAATACCTCATTTACATAATTTATTTACTATTTATTTTCTGCTGTTTCGCTGCTCTTCCGCTTCATTGTACAGATCGCTTATCACTAAAGTAAGTTGAAACTTAGTATAGAATCGAGAAAATTCTCAATTTAAATTAGTATATAGTAGGAAAATCACCTTAGTTTATCTTATCTTTTAAAAGTACAAATAGTTCTATGGAAAGAAATTTTCATTCTTCTATGATAAAAATTTATATGATAAAAGGTAATCGTTTAATTTAAATGAAATTTTTCATGTTTATTAGATATTTAAATTTATGCACACATAAGAAAATTAATTAACCAACCAACTAATCTAAATAATTCAGGTATGAAACAGCGATGTGCAAAGATAAATAAGTTGGTTATTATAATAAATGTAGATTTTAATAGTTGTGAATTGTTGATATGTATGTTTTGCAACATTAAAAGCTCCATTCAGCACATTCTTACAAATTTATGGTTATTATTTACATATAGTTTGATCGTCTACTTTTAAATTATTAGCGATTGATCGTAAAGTTCAACCAATTTGCTATTCTAAAAGTAAGATCAATAAAAAATAAGAGTCTCACATAGGTAAACACACATTAATGTGTAGCTATAAAGCCAAGCGAATGAGCATCAATGACAATGTGTTTGCGTAAAACCAGACTTAAAGTAAATGGCAAAAGTGCAGCTGCTTGATATAAAGACTAGACAGCCCAACACGGTATTTTTTTAGGCTGATCAAATTTAATTGATGATACAGATGTTATTTAATTTATTCGACGAAAAAATTACGACTACGTTGAAACTAAAAAATATCAAAGTTTTAGACGCAAGATGTATATAATTTAGATATATTTTACTAAGCCCATCAAAGAGGATTTTGAAATTGAGATAGTTGTCCATATAAGCAAGGTATCTAAATAATAAACTAATCTAAACCATTGAATCATCGTAGCCAAATCTAGGTAAAGTATTTAAATAATCGAATAACGACTAAGTACGGTAAAGAGGATATATGTATATGGAGATCTTGGGCGTCGGTAGACATAGATATTCGCTTTTAAATTAAGAAAAGGTTGCATACTCTCATACCCCTACTGTGTTTGATGTATTTAGATAGTTTAAAATGTATAAACTCAATAATTTATTTATATTTAATTAATAATTTTAAATATTAGCTGAAATTTAATATGCTTATAAAAGATAACTCAACGAAACAAATAAATAGCGAGTAATTATCTAATTATTAAATGCTAAAAAAAGATGTGCTTGTCAACATATTTTTAATTATACATGCCGTATTAGTTTGTTCGTACTAGAGCAATTAATTGTTTAGTAAACCATTAAATAAAGTATCTTTATACAGAAAAAAAAAAAGGACGCAAATGCACGTGTAATAAGGCAAATACAAATAATTCTCCTTGCCAATAATGACAGGAAGCGTATCGATTTCCCAATTTACTTTATTTTATCTCTTTTTATTTATGTCACATTTTTCACTAGGAAACTGTATAGTTACTGCTGATTTTAAAAGTTTCATTTTCATTTCTTCATAATTGTAAACAATCACCTATTGTGTATATTTTGTTTCACACAAATGAAAAATAAGCTAAGCAAATATACCTAGACAAGAAACCAGAAAACCCGGAATAAGCTCACCAAATAATGATCCTTCATAAAACCTAATATAAATCAATAATCTAACAAGATTCTAAACGAAAAATGATGTGCTGCGTTAGATCATAAGCATATGTATGTATTTACTATTATGCTATGTGATAACAATATCGTTTGCATGACGTTTATTTGAAACTAAGTATTTATAAGTATCATTTGAAAATTTAAATTTAATTAAAATTCAATTTGGGTCTGAAAATTAGCGCGACAGATAATGAAATCTGTTAAAATATATTTCCAAATTTGTCAAGCTCGACCGGGTCCTATAACACATACAGCAATTAAAAAGAATCAATTTGAACTAACTAATTATTCGAACAAAGAATAAAAATTAATTTCTTCAGGGGAATAATTGGTATTGGTCAATATAGTTAACTACTTACTCCAGTCCGTATTTCCAAATTAGCTTTGACGTTAAATATTTTCCAGGTGCAAATTAAATTATGGTTTTAAGATATAATGGCCGATGCTATTGTAAATTGTCAAATTATGATAATGACTTTCGTTTCGTTAAGTAAAAAAAGAAATCAGTCGCAATGTAAAGATAAGATTCAAATTGTGATAAAATAGAATGGATATTTTTAGAGTTTACAGTGAGTTATCTTACACGAAGGATCCATTAGTATTAGCATTAGCAATAGTAATTAATAAGTGTTGTTAGTCTTATTAATAATGAAAAACGTAAAAGTCATAGTTAATACTAGTTCGGATTAGGTCAATTATCTAATGATAAATAAATTCAGTGGATATATGATGACTATATTTTTACCAAAGAACTATTGATCCCTGTTCAGAAATGTTTAACTTCGCTCAACTAAAGGCTAGTCATAATTGCCTATTCTCCAAAACATTGTAGTACAAGAAATATTTAGTTAAATGAGATTGAAATTTAAAAATAATTCTTATAATTATATTGATTACGGCGATTAGAAAGAAGGTTATCGATGTTATCTAAACACGAAATTCTAAAAGACCATACGCATTCGGCGTTAAAATCTAAGTTATTCGGTAAACAGAACATTGTATTCGGTTAGACAATGTTAATCAAAAATTTATAAACAAATATAACGAAGTCAGTGATAATCTAAAAATTATATGGTCCAAATTTCTTATACCTTTCGGTAACGGAATATAGCTTTAGTATATCTAAACACAAATTTGATTCTTTTCTTAACCGTTTTTTACTTATTTTAATTAATATCATTCTTATTTTTGCATATACAAGCTGTCCCGTATCGTTATGTTCAAATTTTAGGAGTGTAAAGTAGACTTCATTTCAAGTAACAAAAACGCAAAACTTGTATATCCATTTTTATTTGTTTCAAAGTTACAGATCTGTAAATGTGATTGTCTGATCATGAAAAAAAATGTAATCCTAAAGTCAATACAAACTGATTTTATTTAAAAAAAAGTTATACGATTCAATAACCACGTGTCGTAGTGCAAACAGTAATTTCTTGGAGATCTACAAAAAAGAGTACTGGAAATTGATTTATGATAAAGAAGGTTGTTACTTATTTTGTAAGTGCTGAACCATGAATATCATACAATAAACAAATGTTCAGATGACTGTTAACGTTGGATTTTTTAATAAAGGATTACATTACGTTTCAATTCATACAATAGCTTATTAGTGAGTGGACACGTTTTCTTTATTCAAAATGCTTTACCGATTTTCTTCTCAAGAGTATGCGGACATACATTTTGTGTATGGCTACTGAAGCGGCAGTGCACGTCAAACAGTTATTGAATACCGACATCGGTTTCCCGATAGGCGATAGGCCGAGCAAATCCGACAAAACAAGTATGAAATTCGGATAAGTACTTCTTCTATTGGCTTACGGGCACAAGCCTGCATTCAACAAGGACGTGGACATTTCGAAAATATTATTAATTAAACTTTTTTAAATAAAATCAATTTTATTGACTTTAGGATTACATTTTTTTTCATGATCTGATAATCACATTCATAGATCTGTAACTTTGAAACAAATAAAAATGGATATACAAGTTTTGCGTTTTTGTTACTTGAAATGAAGTCTACTTTACACTCCTAAAATTCGAACATAACGATACGGGACAGCTTGTATAGTACAGATTTCTTATACCTTTCGGTATCGAAATATAACTTTAGTTTAACTAAGCACGAATTTGATTTTTTAACTCTTAACTTATTTCGGATTCAAATTCTGTTATTCCTCTGGTTTCTAGTATTCTTGCCAACATATTATTCCATTCACTTCGTGGTCTTTCTCTATTTCTTCTACATTATATTTTGGCTTCTATTTTCACTCATTCTTTGCATGTGTTCTCAATAGCTCATTAGCTTCTATTCTACACAGTCCTAGCACATATTTTATTTCTAGTCCTTTTCTTATCTGCGTACTTCCTATACAGCCTCTCATCGTCACGCACTTTAGTGCTGCATTTTACATTCTACCAGATAAAAACCATATATGTTTGATGAGGCTTCTATTTTCACTCATTTTTTGCATGTGCTCTCAATAGCTCATCAGCCTCTATTCTACATAGTCCTAGCACATATTTTGTTTCTAGTACTTTTCTTATCTGCATACTTCTTATACAGGCTCTCATCGTCACGCCTTTTAGTGCCTGCATTTTACATTCTACCAGATAAAACTATATATATGTTTGATGAATGACTGATCAGGCTGCACATGTTAAAGACCGTCAGTTTCGTTTCTCTCATCATTTTCCTTTTTTTTTTTTGATAAACTAGTTACTCATTACTAGAGACCGGACACATCGGGTTGAAATGACGTCGTCATTACGACGGACGATGTAAATAGTCTACAACATCTGTAAGTACATCACGCTGTTATTAAATGCACTATTGATCTGTCTAGCGCGCACATCTGTTTTCATAGAGAATTCCGATGTTTTTTGTTGATATTTACAGTTAAATTTAGTTTTAATAATTTAGTTTATTTAGATATTAATACTCCTTTACTCAACTTGAACTACAAAATGAACAAATAAAAATGTATTTCGTATTTTGTAGCCGTATAATACCCGTTTTATTGTTACAAGTATAATTATATAAATGAAATTAAAAACTTTTAAAATACAAATATTCAATAGTACGCTCGTGGGGGATGAGTCATCAACCTCTCGTGTCCGGTCTCTACTCATTGCGTAGAATGCTGACGTTATCTTTTTTATTTTTTCATTTATCTATTATTTATTATTTCTTTTCAAATTTCAAATTTTTTAATTTAGTTGCCTATGGTTGACTTAAATTAACTAAAATCAAAGAACGTTAGTTTCTCTTCATAAAAAAATATTTGTTATTGTATTGTAAATATAATTACCATTGAATAAAATGTTTATTAATTGTCGGTTTAATCATAACCTTAAATTATTATCACTACGACTACTGAGTCAATAGTCATAGTCATATAAGTCATATATAGTCATATAAGTCAGTAGTACTGACTTATAGACGTAGTGTGACCAACTTAAAACTGAATCCGCTAAATGTTCCATGCTTTAATGATTTATAAAAGCACTCATTTTGAGTGCTTTAATAGGTTTCTTAGCAACGCTAATTGCAAAAAAAAAGTAAATATCGCCTTATAGGTATATCTAATAAATGTTGTTTAAACAAGAATATTATAAAGTAAAGAAAGGCATACACGTTGTGGATTAGAACGTTTTTTCTTGGCTTTTTGCTCGAAAAATACATTTATTGATTGGTTATTGGTTAATATCCATGTTTCTTGTGTGATCTTGCTTCTAAGATAGTTTTTAATTATTTTTACTTTTGAAAAAGATCTTTCGCCATTTGCAACGCTTACAGGTAACGTTAGGTATAAAATTAATGCCTGAATAGTGTTGGGAAGACTTAACGCTATTAAAGATCTGAACCGTTTCTTTATTGTATGTTTACGATATCTAAAGTAGCATAAAATATATTAACTTTAAATTTATTCTCCGCGTTTGTAAACCAATGAACAGAACAAAGGTCATCACAATGGGACTTTATTTTTGATTTTCTTTTTTCTGAAAATTAAGGGATAAATATTCTATTCCAATAACTTCTTCTTTAATTTTGTAATATTTTTCTCTTGCTTCTAGGAAAAATTTCATTGTTTTTTTTCTAAAAGATTACATAAAGAATTTAAATGTGTTTTTCTATTTTGCGTTCGAAATGAACTCATTATGAAACCCAAAACAGTATCGAAATGAGCTTCATTTCGATACGCTTTTTTTCATTTTTCAATGTTGGCGTTGTTCGAATACAGAAATAAATATCATTGCTGTCATTTGATTTTAAGAATTTATGTACATTTGACAGATATGATATATGACCGTATTTTACACAAACAACGTATGTTGTATACAATTGACAACAACATATATATGTTTCTATGTCATTCATGTTTATATTTTTAAATGAAGTATCAAGTAATGTTAAAGAAAATTAGTAAATAATATGTAATATAATATACTTCGCGGATAGCAAGATTTAATTTTGAAAATGTCAAGTATCAATGTAACCAACTGCATGCTTTATATAAAAATTAAACTCTGAACTTTCAAATTAAATAATTTCAATTTAAGCAATTTATTAATGTAAAAAACGCAAAATAGAAAAAATAGTATAAAAAACTCGTTTCATAAGGCCTTTTGCCGCACTCGCTCTTTAGAAAACTCGCCGCTAAGGCGGCTCGTTTTCTAAACTGATCTCGTGCGGCAAAATGGTGCCTTATGAAACTTGTTTTTTAATATACTATTTTGAGTTTTGCATTGCTTTTGACAAAATATTTATTTCTTGTAATATATCGTCAAGAAAAACACATAAAAAGACAAATTCAAAATTTTACTAGTTTACTGTTCATAAACTGCCACTTTAAAGTAGTACCTAGTACTTTAAAAACTGAAAAATGGACTACTCATTGTCAATGTCAAATAATTGTGAAACTCAACTCAAAAACCTTATTTCAGTAAAACATAAAGATCATTTTAAACATAATTTAATATCTAATTTTTGTAGTAGTTAATATTTATCGTGTTATTTGTGTTGTTGCAAATGTTCAAACCTCTTGCATTTGCCGCTAATTTGTTGATATCTTCTATAGCATTCGCATTCATTTTGCATTGCGTATTTTATTAACATACTGAACTGTGAGATAATGTATATTTATTAAGTATAAAAGGGCAGCCAAATATAAAATTATGTATATAACTCGTACATTTTGGACTTTCTTGGCCTTGTATTTATTATAGCTTCGCTCGCAAGCTCGCTCGGACATAAACTCGACTTGGCTAAGAAAGTCCTACTTTGTGTACTTGTTACATAAATAACTATTTTGTAATTAGCGTTGCTAAGAGACTCATTTTGAGTGCTTTAATAAATCATTAAAACATAAAACATTTAGAGGATTCAATTTTAAATTGGTCACACTACGTCTAAAGTCATAGTGATAATTTAAAGTTATGATTAAACTGACAATTAATAAACATATTATACGGTAATTATATTTACAATACAATAACAAATATTTTATTACCTATGAAGAATGAAATGTCAAGTTAAATTAAGTCAACCGTACGCAAATAAATTCAAAAATTTAAATTTTATTCTAAACATATGCGGACGTTGCCAACTGCCATAAAATTTCCAAATTTAAGCTAATTGCAAAAAAAATATCATAAAAAACACGTTTCATAAAACATTAAAGCACTCATTCATTAAAACAACTAGTTCTTTAAAGTAGAACTCGTGCTTTAAAACGTGTCTTATGAAACTTGTTTTTTAATATACTATTAGTTCTGGGCTCTTACGACCCTTGGGCTTGCAGGGATAGTTACGCCATGGCATGCACAATCACGAATACTTAATTTATGGCACTTACTACTTAGTTTCTTACAACTTTAAGCATCCTGATTTTAGCTTATGTGATATTGAAGTTACTGCAAAAATTAAAAAATCTATTATTACAACTTTAGCAACATGTAGTCACCACTATATTTTTTTGAATTTGCTTAACCCGGTCAACACCACGTGAAGGTGTAATTGTGCTCACTATTACAATTAAGAATATAAATATTAGCTTTGATTGGTTAAAACGCTCACGCACTATACTTTTTGAATAATTATAAACTGTAGTACTAAATTGGTATCTTTTTAAATGTTTGTATTATCTTTTATAATGATAAATAAATTTTATAACGGTTCGGGGTGCAATAATTTTTGAATGGTTAATCTGGTTGAAATAAAATGTATTAGAACCTGAATTCAAAAGATACATATTTTTAATAGAATTTCCCAGATATCATACTACTTTTAGTATTTTTTAATTTATGGTGAATTTGAAGGCAGCTACATATCTACATATGCGCCTACATTGTCTTCTGACAGCGATAATACCATACCTAATTCTTTAATTAAGCAGCAAAGCAAATAAAATTTAAGCAACTTTTATAACAACTAATTCAAAAGCTAAATATTTAAATATTTCACTACTTATATTTTATATAATAGAAGTACCTATTTTATAAAAACTAAAAGGCACATTATATACTGTATCAATTTAAACAATAAAACTAAATATTTTACGAACGAAACGTTCCAATGTTTCATATCAATTCTACGGAGTCAATTAAACCGTCCTCGAAATAATCAAAATTATTAACCTCTATTAAAAGTGTCAAATGGAATATCATAAACTTATTTTTATTAAGAAACCGCTCGTTCTTCTTTGCATATTATTCCAACGAAACTGACCCATGACTTTATATTTACTTAGATATTACCATTCATTACACTATAATTTTATGTATTGTTTACTATTATTATTATATGCCCTGTAAACAATATCGTTTAGAATTCTTTTACATTAGAATATGAATGGCTATACTTATGCATAAGTTTTATTTGAAAATCCCGCAAATAAAATTAAAATTCCATTCTTCACACTATTTATACGCGAACACTTACGCTACTCACGTTAGACGGTTTTGCTGTGTTTAAGTAGATTATAATCAAACGCAATGTGTTAATAAAATCTGCCAAAACTTATTTATTGATTCAAGCACACTTTAAAAATAAATTCTTACCTAATATGGCGATAATTTAGGTTAAATCACTGTCTTGTATGAATTCGAGATTCACTTATTTCTTTCGGAAGCAATGGATAAAAATAACATGATCTCAAACACTTCAAAATATGTAACTATTAAAATCAGATATGCAAATTGTTACAACTAAATATTCTACTCTCAACTCTAATGATCTCGTTGATAACTGACGTAAATTAGTAACGCCCTCTCTGATTTTATTCTGCGTTCACAAGATACATTTTCTGAATCGAGTATCTGTATATATGCAACCAATGTAGTTACATGTAAAAGACAGACTATTTAAAATTCAATTTCTTCCATTTAAAATCAATTGTATTTGAAAACCTATAGTAATGAAATCAAGTATTAGAAAACAAACACTAAAGACGTGGATTGTGGATAAAATAAATGTTAATACCAAATGTAAAATT
The DNA here is from genome assembly GCA_935421215.2 of Melolontha melolontha. Taxonomy (NCBI): domain Eukaryota; kingdom Metazoa; phylum Arthropoda; class Insecta; order Coleoptera; family Scarabaeidae; genus Melolontha; species Melolontha melolontha. Next base: position 127,958,254 of record OW285236.1, read on the forward strand.
TCATATTTTTATTTACCATGGTAATTTTACTAAACGTTAATAGATTTTTAATAGCTAATATAATTACTAGTATACGTATTTCAAAACTGTAGTTATCATAGTTGCATAATATTAATAGGAATGTTTACGCGTTTGCTTTTGCCGTTTAAATATCGAAGTATATAATTTGTCAAACCATGATAAGTTCGGATGTACTTTATTAACGTCATATTTATACATAGATCTCGTCTTTTGCAAATAAAGGAATTATTATTATTTAAAACACTAACAAACAATACCTTATAATTAATTTTATGAATAATATTCGTTATATTTATTTTCTATTATTGTGTACGAATGAAAAAGTACAAAGGTGCATTTAAAATCGGTACATCGAGATTTAAAATATGTTAAATTATCATTGACGTCAGGTGTTCAGCAGTCAATATTTGTAATAAAAAAGCAATCATGAACATGGGAAATTGTTTTTAGTAATTATATAACGGGTGTTCAGAAACATTCGAAGTCAAGTGGGCTCTGAACAAAAAATCGTATATCTTTACTTAAGTATAGCAAGCGCCAATTAAGTTGGCGCGAGGAGGGGGTGCGCAGAAGCCGCTTTTAAAAGCGTCCACCCCCACTACTCAAGTAATTGTCAGAATACATTTGTCATTGACGTTTGACGGAACATAATGTCTTTGCTAGGGGATCATAAAGTGATACACGCTCAGAGGTTAGATTTATCTGACATTTGATGTAAAACCAAATACAAATCCCCCCACTACTTCTAATCCTGCGCGAACTTACCCCTCCCCGCGACAACTTAATTGGCGTTTGCTATATCTGATTTGTAGTAATTATTAAATGTCAACTGTTGTCTGTCAAAAATTGTCAGAATCTAAGATACTAATTTGATAACCTATAAAATTGTATTAAATAAATGTATCAATCTATCTCAGACATGACTTCATATTTTCAAGGACTACTTTGACTTCGAATGTTTCTGAACACCCGTTACAATTCCTAAATTACATTCACAAATTTTTCATATTTGTTAAAATTACATATATGTATAGTATCTGGCATTCAACAATTAATTCTTGCATTTATATTTATTAACAATAATAAAATAATAGTCTTCAGTTATAGAAACCAATTCTGCCAGTGTTTAAATGTGCAGCCATCCAATTAGTCTATTACAAATTTAGCTATCACAGAACACTTAAATATCTTTTAACAGATCAAATGGACATTTATTATAGACAAACCCTTAGAGATTCCTTATAATTATTATTTGGTAAGGACCCAATTATCATTATCCATGTTTAATTTTTAACATAAAATACAATATTACTACTAAAATTGTTATGCTGAAATATAATTTCAAAAAGCTTCCTATAATCAAATAAATTATTTCTTTTCTTCGATCGATGAACATTTAGCCGTGAAAATTGTTGGTGTTGAATGTCGCATAATTTGACAAACGCTCAAAAAAAAGGCTTCTGTTGATTGGTGCAAAAAAATACTCAAAAAATACTATACAATCGTAGTGCGTGTAGGTATAACCGTATGGGTGTTCCAAGATGACCCAAATCCAACAAAAGTTGTTCTCGCAGGAAGCAATGTCCCTTTTTTTCTAAAATTGATATGTAACTATCAATTTTGTGTACCATTCAGAATCCTAAAATGGTTAATTCTCAATGGTACACAACCACTTATTTGTCAGAAGTTTTGGAGATACCCCAATCGGAATGGAAAAAGTGCTGTGAAAATTAATGCAAACGTATGCATTCTCACGGAAAATATTTTGAAAAACAACAAAACCATTTTCAATAGTAAATATTTGTTTGTTATTCTGGATGCAACTTTCCTACTATAACTATTCTAAACTTCCATTACTTCATTTTATAAATCCCTTTAATTTAAATAATGTAACCATTAATTGGCAGGAAATTCGTTTTGATGCATATGCATGTACAGAAAAATTAAACGACATAATCCAAAAATGTTGTTAAAATTTTTGTTTCTATTATTTATAAAGTATGTCTTCTGAATACGATCAGGTATTTCAATTGATTAATAAAAAGTTATAAAAATAAACACACTTATTCCGCGGCTCTAGAAGCAATTAAAAGTGATTTAGAAAACATACGAGTCGAAATATTAATTTCAGACATATAATCTAAATTTCACTCTTATAAAATGAAAATGAGCATTAAAAACATAAACTATATTACACATATACATTTTTCCTATGTGTAACTTTAAAAAGAAAATTGTCAATGCATTAGCAACATAGTAGACAACCAGTTATACATTTATGTTTCGACGAGCGAGAACAATGTGCTTCTAGCAAAACAAGTATTGCTAGAGTAGTATTCTAGTACTACTTACGGATCTATTTTAATGCAAATAAAATAACTATTCTGTAAATCCGCTACTCTTAGTTCAAGGGATCTACTATCACTTTTTTCTGTGTTGATAAATTATTCTTTCCAGGATTCATGAAACTTTTTAAATCTATTAACGAAACTGTTAAAATTTATCGCGAAAGTATAGTAGAATCTGGTTCGGTAATAATACTAATAATTAAAGACGGCAGATTATGTGCCCACACTGTAAAATTTAATATAATATAATAAATTTAATATATATATATATATATATATATATATATATATATATATATATATATATATGTTTATATACTGAAAAGGATTGTTCGACGTTGAGAAATGTTATATGTATTTGCATAGTTAAAGCGCTCTTTGTATCTGTACAATGGATCTTCAGTATTGGTAAAAAGTTGCCCTAATTTTGTAAAATCTACATTTTTATCTAATACACCTTATGTGTATTATTTATTAAATTTAACAGTGTGGGCACATAGTCTGCCGTCTTTAGTAATAATACTTGGAACTGGCAATAATGGGTAATACAGAGCAAAATAAAGCCACGAAGAATTAGCTTTTGTTTTTAGAAAAGAAAGTGCAAAATCTCAGGTTAGAATGAAAAAATTATTTTATGCTAATGATTAATTAAGGCAAACAAAACAACATAACAAAGGTGAAGTCTATTTCATAGCAAGTTTTCGGAGTGTCCTCCTTGTCTTTCAAGGTAATAAGCAAGGCGATCTTGAAAGTAACGCAGAGGTATTCCGAATAAATTCTGGGTTTATTCCATTATATGTATACGTATACGGTCTTTCAGTTCGTCCAGGTTATGTATTTACACGTTATTATAAATTTTACTTTTCAGGTAATCGAAAAGGAAGTAATCAGTTGGAGATAAATCGGTTGATCTTGGGGACTATGGTATGAAGGTTCATTACCATTTAGCATCTGAATTGATGGAATGATGTGGTCTCGCAAGAGGTTCAGCAACGAGGTTACCGTCAATAAGAAAATAACTCTAATCGCTTATTATTCCAATCCAAACATTAATTTTTTTAAGTGTATTGCGCTCTGCTTAAATTTTGGGAATGAGTATTTATACGGGACCAATATCTAGTGCATTCATGGAAAGGAAATGTAGTATTTTTCAACGGATAAATGTAGGATACGAACCGGAAGTTCTGAGAGTTGACTTCACCATTTACAGTAAATGTAGCTTTATCAGTAAAAATATATTTTTTTTAATTTCTTCGTTGTCAGTTAACATATTAAACGTTATTTCACAAAAATCACTTCGTTTTACTTTATCTTCCTCGAAAAGCTCTTGATGGTTTGATCTTGCATGGCTTATATTTGAATTATATAAATATACGTGATTGGTTTTATTTTTTTTTGTTTGTGAATTTAGAGAATAACCATCATGAATTCCTTAAAAATATTTAAAATTGTTTTCGCACAAGGTATAGGCCTGTCAGGATAATTAACAGAGCACATGTCTCTGACCGTCATTAAACTATTATTCTTCTGGTACTACATTATTACTGCTACCTTTTCGTCTTTGCTGTACTTCGTGATATAAAAAAATTATCTACTTTTCAATCAAATGTATTAAGATTCACGTATGAAGAAAAATTCAGAAATATTTGACATAAAATTTTTTCTCAAACTAATTTATTAAGCTATTTATTAAGAATTAGCAATAGGTAAATCCTTCACTGGTGTATAACTGGTTGCCTACTATGCCGCTAATGCATTGACAATTTTCTTTTTAAAGTTCCACATAGGAAAGATGTGTGTGTCATAATAAAAAAAGAACCCGATAGCAACCACATATCACTTCTATCACTCTGTATCACTCGTATTTACTTTGTCTATTTTTAAGACTATCAGCAAATTTTTATTTAATGAGCATCTGTACAAGTAAAATTTTATATTAAATTATACATAACTACCATAAATTGCATGCAATTAATCTGACAAAGTTGCTGACAAATATTTATGATTAACGGCCTTCTGCTACACTACTATTCGTGTTCTAAGTTTATCTGGCGCTTTCTTTGCTATTCGTTTATGCTATTCTTATTTTCCAAATTATTTACATTTAGCTCACATCTTTTATTAAAATCATTATTTTTTGGTTTATATTTTTATTTTTTTTTTCTCTTTATACGTAACCTTTCCCAAATATTTCATTTCTATAGGGTGTAATGTTTTTTCCATTCTCTAGTTCACTAATCTAACTTTTTGGTTGATACTCTATCATTGATGAATTGTTTGTCATATTATGAGTTTAGTATTCATCATACAATTTATTTAAAAAACGATTAATCGAATAGTTGGTCAAGATTTTTAGAATCAGTTTTACCTATTGCCTATAATCTTTGTTTCTCGTCATTTATAAGTCGGTATTAATACATTTATTCGTTGTTATTCATTTGTAACGTGTAATCACAGTTTTTCATCGCGATGCATTAGCAGTTTTGAACTACGAGTACATCATTACGCTAATTATAAACATATACTTACACTATTTAGATTTGCGCGTTTCCTTGTTTATACATACATTTACGCATGCATATTTTCTGTAAACACTCATTTGAAAGATAATGTAAAGAATACAATTTAATAAATTGTATTCTTGTATTCTATAATAAATTTTATTATTGAAGCAATATCTTTGTTATTATAAATTATTTTTTTATATTAATTTCTTACCTTTTTATAGAACACTATTTTCAGACGATTAAGTTTCTTCATTTATTTCTATCGGAATTAAACTCTAATTAAAAATGTCAATACACGATCGGGTAATAACATTCGACAAACGAAAAAGCTACAAATGTTTACGTATCTGTATCACTTAACAATCTAGACAAAAAGGCCACTAACAAGGGAATTCATATTCAAACAGGATGCTGCAATTAGTGTTATTTAAATAAGTATGTAGGAAATGTTGTAATACCAAAAGTAGCGTTTAACTCAACCTATATAGATTTTAATTTTCATATAAATTTCTTTATTGTAACGTGTTTTTACTTCATATGCATATCATGTATATCTATTCGTCTCATCCTATGTTAATTATTATATAAGTATGTTAATTAGGTAAAATTGATTAATTTGAAAATGAATCAAATTCTGACGAGTGTTTAAAAGTCGAAAAGGAACATACTATTAAACAAAATATTCTGTCCTAACGAAAAAAAAAACGCGAAATGTATAAGAAGAAACTGTCGAACATTATTACTTTATAGAAAACGGAATAAGAAAATAAGATTTAGAAGCAAATTGTAAAAACAAACTAAATAAAATTACAATAGTTGTCAGATAATTTAAGAATTGCCAAGGAAACAATACATAATATACAATAGACTTTTTATTAGAGCGTTTTGAGCGGAGAATTATTTTTAAAAAGGTGGCAAAATTTTCACTATGTTAAGCATTTGCTGACTTCAGCCATGTCTTAGAAGCCTACTGTCCAAATTTCACCTAAATCTGTAGATAAGTTTTTGCAATCGTGTAAAATAAACTACACTCGTGAACCAAAAATTCTGGAAACTGAAGTAATGAAGTAAAATTCTTTTTTTTTTGTTTCTTTTTTCACAGCACATGCAATAGTATCTATGAAATAAGAATTGGAAAATTAAAGAAGACACAAAACATTTAGTTTATCAAAACAGTCAAAAGAAAAACAAAAATAATGACGAACTCAAAAATCCAACCCAAGCCGAAAAATATTGGTGTGCTCTTAACTCAGTTATTATCTGTTGTGTTGAATGGTCATTTGAACTGTCAATACTGACATTTATTAATTGAGATAATGCATGCAGAAAATATAGCCCGAACAGTAACTTTGAACGAAGATGGACGCAGTACTCGATGCATCGCTGTTGTTTTCAATATTCCCAGGAGTACCGTCCAAGACGCAATACAGCGACATCGCCAAACTGAGGAATACACAAGAAGGCCAGGATCAGGCAGGCCTCGCACCACAAACCGGCGAATAGACCGTTTTATGGTGTTATCTACACAACGCCATCGTGGTTTACCATCAACAATTGTGTCTCAAGTCGAAGACGTTTACGGTACTGCAGTTTCTGCACAAACCGTTCGCCGAAGATTGAAGAAATACGGATTAATGTTAAGGAAACCTGCTACTTGTCCATTTTTGCTCCCAGATGATCGTGTTTAGCGACTGATTTGCCCGTGCACATAGGCATTGGACAATTGATTGGAGCTACGTATTGTTCACGGATGAGTCTTGTTTTTATCTGCATTTACCAGATGGACGAAAACGTGTGTGGAGAAGGCCTGGTGAACGATTTTCAGTGTGTTGTATATCCCCAAGAATGGCATTTGAAGGAGGTGGTATAATGGTTTGGGCTGGCATTTTACTGTACGCGAAAACTGAGCTTGTTCTCATTGGAAATGGTACCAGGACAACTGTTAGGTACATCAACGAGTGTTTAGCTGATCACGTTGTACCATTTGCTCCATTCGTAGGTGTGAACTTTATTCTAATGTACGATAACGCGCGACCTCACACCGCACGGGTGGTTGAGCAATATTTGGATGCGGTTAACTTTCGCCGCTTGCAATAGCCAGCTCGGAAGCCCGGACTTGAATCTTATCGAAAATCTCTGGAATTTACTAGGGAACGTGTTCGGCACCGACAACCCATACTGATAACCATTCGGGATCTTCAAATAGCTCTTCGTGAGAAATGGGAAAAAATTACACCAGAAGAGGTCGCCAACTGCATTTAAAGTTTAATACACCGTATGGCAGAAGTCATTAGAGATCGTGGAGGTAGTACCAACTTTCAATCACTTAAATTGTGTGCAAACGTAGATGTAAAATCTAGCCGATAGGACCAATTAATTTGTTAATTTTGCACAATTGACTGTTTCGTGACTTTTTCTTATGGAATAAAATGTTAAGTATCTTTTTTTATTTCTTATTCTTACTTTGTAGATAATGTTTCATATCTTGTTAAAAAAAAAGAAAATAATAAATTTTTCTTGTACACACACACTTACTTCGGTGTCCGGAATTTTTTGTCCACGAGTGTATTTGCTGTTTTTGTATTAATATTGAGAAAAACGAGGTGTTCGGGTGTTAATTAACCATAAGAAACTGAAGAAAAAATACATAAATATTGTGCTCCTTCCCATGGAATGATTTGTAAATGATTAATAAAACCGATAAATTGGTAATAATAATAAATTGGTTGGTAAACTTTGTGTTTGTTATGAACCCGAAGAGAAAATGGACCGGTGTCAAATGACGTTCGAGATTTTTTTTAAAAACGAAAGAAGCTCATTTTCTTCTTTTACCTGTAGCACCCTTTTCTGGGTTTGCAGAGGAAAACTAAAAACACATTCTCGAGACCACTTTCGATCTACTATCTATTGGTAAACTCGAAATTTCATATAACGTTTCAGTTCTATCTGGCCATCATCAACTTTCTTATTTCTTATGGGCACTATGTTGGTTTTTGACATCGCCAGAAAGAGTTTTTTTCTGATTTCAACCATGTATGACATGTTGACACAAGTTTTGGATATTATGCTTTAATTCACGAAGAATACATTTTAGGATTAGGTAAGGTAGCCATGAAATTGCAAACTGTCAAACATTTCAATTATCGTACATTACTAATGGAAAAATGTCGTACACCAACGAAGAGAAACGAGATATGTTAAATATTTTTTATTCATCGAATCGAAGTACAACAATAGCGAATACAAGATATTTACAATTGTATCCAGAACGACAACAGCCATATCGTACCATTTTGCTGGATCTTGGTACAAACTTGGTCGAGATTGGATCGTTTATCTGACAGCGTGATATTTATGTTAACAGGAAATTGGAATAATAACACAGGCCTGCATAAAATTTGTGATGACGTGATTTTTGTTTGTTAAGCTCAGTTTTTATATAGCAATAACTAATTAAAATACAGTTGCTCTCTACCACACACAGGTTTTTTTTTTGCACAAAAGAAAAAAAAATATATAAAAAAAATCTTATAATAGGCGTTTTAATACATTTTAAAATGAATGTACTACTTCAAATTCTAGGTATTAACCCACAAATGATTTTCTGTTGTGGTTTTAAAGAAATTTGTTAAATAGGCTTTCATTACCTGATGTAAATCTTTTATTACATGTATTAATTTTGGACAAGATTTCCGGGAATTTTTACCTGCTAAATCCTATTTATTATGCTTTCACTTTATTAGTACTGCGAAGAAGGATTTCAAGTTTATCACTCCAAACAAAATGTATATTTTAATGTCATTTACTTCATTGTAGCTCTGAGTGTCGATCAGTAAACAAGTAAATTTAATTTGTCTTTAGTGTTGTGCGTGGTATTTGATAAATAAACATTGCTTAAAAATATGTCTAGCCGGTGTTGCAAAAACAAACCAGATGATTTCTGCTATATTTGTGGATATTTCGTCTTGAAAAATTTTTAAGAGACCATTGGTGAATTTGTGAAAAATGCATATTATGCTTATTTCAAAATCAAATTAGGAGATCAAGATAAAGATTGGGCACCGCACGTTGTTTGTAAGGTATGTGAAGAAGGTTTAAGACATTGGACCAAAGTGAATAGAAAAAGCCTTCCTTTTGGAATACCGATGGTTTGGAGAGAACCGCAAAATCATCATGAAGATTGCTACTTTTGTCTTTGTGATATTAAGGGGCATAATAGAAAAACTTTGCAACATATTTTGTACCCAAACAATATTAAATCAGCTATCAGACCAGTTCCTCACAGTGATCATGTACCTATACCTATACCCCCCTAATACTACAAGAAGATATTGAAACCTCTTCAACTTCCGGCTCCGTACAGATGGGTAGTGATTTTGAACCATCAACCTCAGGTCAAAACCAACCTCAGCTATTTTCACAAGCCGAACTGAATGATTTAGTAAGAGATTTGGGACTTTCAAAAGATCTTTCTGAAGTACTGGGGTCTAGGTTGAAACAAAGAAATTTGCTTGCCCCAGAAACTACCTTCTCTTGATATAGAAATCGTGAGGCTGGATTTGTAAAATATTTTGCACAAAACGGACCACTCGTGTACTGCCAAGCAATTGCTGATCTACTTACTTTCCTCGGAGCTCCTGAGTACACACCTTCTGACTGGAGACTTTTCATTGACTCTTCAAAAAGGAGCCTTAAAGCTGTTCTTTTACATAATGGCAATGTTTTTGCTTCTGTTCCGGTCGGCCATTCTGTTCATTTAAAGGAAAACTATGAAAATTTACAGGAATTACTTTTAAGAATACAATATGAAAATCACAACTGGGAAGTGTGTGGAGATTTAAAAATTTTAGGCCCTCTCTTAGGTCAGCAGTCTGGATATACTAAATTTCCATGTTTCCTGTGCGAGTGGGATAGCAGAAATCGAGAACAGCATTGGATAAAAAGAGACTGGCCACAAAGGGTGACTTTAACACCTGGAACCAAAAATGTAATTCGCGAAAGTCTTTTTAAATATTTGTGTAAAACATTTCCGACTCTGTCAGAGGCAAAATTAAAGGAGGGAATCTTTGTAGGCCCGCAGATTAGGAGCTTGGTGAAAGATCAAGAATTTGAAAATGTGATGGAAGATAAGGAAAAACATGCATGGAATTCTTTTAACGAAGTTGTACATAAATTTCTAGGGAGTTATAAAGACACAAACTATGTTGAGATCGTTGAAAATATGCTGGAAAAATTCAGGATTCTTTGTTGCAATATGAGCATAAAAATTCACTTTTTACATTCCCATTTGGACTATTTCCCAGAAAACCTTGGGGACGTGAGTGAAGAGCAAGGAGAAAGATTTCACCAGGATATTAAAGAGATGGAAAAAAGATACCCAGGGCGCTGGGACACAAAAATGATGGCCGATTACTGTTGGACATTGAGAAGACATCTTCCTTTAGCTGAATATGACAGAGAAACAACCAAACGAAGCTTTTCTGAAAAACGAAAACGTTTTTTTAAGAAGCATAAAGAATAAATAACTATTTCTAATAGTTTCTATGTGTATATTTTTGCATTTTTTTAAATATAATATAAAACTAGCTTATAAATGAAATAAATCGTGTTTTTTCTATATTTTTTGACTTTACTGGCAGCAGACGGGCGTTTGCTTACTGTTGGGCAATTGCGAACTCTTGTTACAATTTTAAGTGAATTTTTCGCCGTCACCGTCGATGAAACCTGGATCCATCACTATACTCTAGAGACAAAGACACAGTTAAAAAATGTGTTTCTTGTGCTGAACGTACTTCCAAGAAGGCAAAAACTGTTTTTCGATCAATAAGATTATTGCCAGGATTGTTGGAATTGCAAAGGCGTAATCTTTAAATATTTACAGAATAGAAGTATAAAACTAGCCAAAATTATCCTAACGTACTGGCACGTTTCGATGCCGAACTGAATAAAAAATCCCGCATTTATTCAGAGAAAAGAGTTTTGCGCCATCAAGAGAAAGTACCCTCTCATTAATCCGCTATTGCAACCGCTAAATTTGTCGAATTGAATACAAATTGCTGCCTCATCCACCATATTAACTAGATTTAACTCGGAATGACTATTTCTTGTTTCTAAACTTCTAAAAATAGTTTGGTGGAAAGAGATTCAGGTCAATTGAGGAAGATGAATGCCTATTTAGACGAGCTTCCGAAAAATTACTTTTAAGATGACTTAAAAAATTGGAAAGTCGGTGGGCTAAGAGTATAGAATTAGTTGGGAATTATATAGAAAAATAAAATATATTTTTTACCGTAAATTAAGTTTTTCATTGCGAAGTCACTCTGTCGTCAAATCACTTTGGGCGTATTGTACACAACAAATAACAATCTGCATACAATTGCATCAAAACTTTTGCTGTGTTCCGATTCTAAATCGTATAACCACGAAGTGTAAGTTAATCAGAGTTGAATTTAATGGCGATACATTTGCAGGAAGTTTTAAAAATTCTTTCTCTTGACATAGGGAACTAATGTAGAGGTAGTGTTGTCTTTTTTAAATCTAAAATGTTTTAAAATGTAAAGTAATATGATATTGACTGATATCATTATCGTAAATTGTAATGCAAAATTACAGTTTATTGCAATATATTTTAGTAGTGAAATTATAAAAAAAATACATGAAATTTGGAATAACTATGGTAAAGTATGGAACGTAATAAATGTTCCATACTTTAATGTTTCGTAAATACTGCGCTAATAATCATAATCTTTATTTTGTTCGGAATTGTATAGTACTCGTCAAGTATACGTATTATACAAGTACATGTAAGTACAGAGCCTTCATTATTTGTTGTAACATGATACATATGCAACCAACATTACGGATTGGTACTACTCCTATACAAATATTCCTAGTTCAAAATAGTTTGACAGATGTTTTTTAATTTTATTTTAATTGAAACGTAAGTAATTTCTTGGAATAATAAAAATAAATTTTAGTTGTATGTTTATTCAATTAAAACACTAGTGTTTATTATCATTTTAATAGCATAAATTTTATTTACAGTTAATAATGAAAAAATTGTCAATTTTGCCTCTGTACAAACACATTTTATGAGGAGCTAACGTACTGAAAGCTCTTTCACAATAACATATTTATAATAAATGTTGGAAATGATGAACATTTTGTTGCAAACAAATATTCACCCTACGTTTTAAATTTTCAAAAACATTATGTAAATCATTCTACGTAATGTTATTTATTTCATGCACAATTGCTGCTTCTAGTTCTTGTAAATTATGTAGTCTATTTCTATATATCCTATTTTTCAAATGTCCAAATAAGTAAAAATCAAGCGGAGTAAGATCGGGAGAACGGGTGGCCATAAATTAAACAGTCTATCGTCGTAAAATTCTGTCAAATAGTGGTGTGTGTCTCTGGCCGTGTGAGCAGGTGCATTATCTTGTTGACACCAGCCATTTTCTAATTCATCGTCATGCGGCTGATTAATAAATTCATTTAATATTCCTCGATATCTTGCTGCAGTAATGGTATCGTAATAGAAAATTGGCCCAATAATTCTTCTTCTCGACATTCCCACCCATATTCCTACTTTTAAAGGATGTAATGATGTTTCTACTAGTTGGTGTGGATTTTCTGTAGCCCAAGATCTATAATTTTGTGAATTTACGTATCCTGTAAGATGTACCAATGCTTCGTCACTAAAAAAAGTTAAATCTATGAGATCTTCGTTCATTCGATTATTAAACCATTCACAAAATCTAATTCACCTATCGTAATCGACTGGATGTAACTGATGAACAACAGTAACTTTATAAGGATGCATATGTATCTTTTTTGTTAATGCTTTGTGACATGTTCCAACTGAGAGACCTACAAGAACATTTTTTTGAATGTTAACTTTGTACAATTAAAAATAAATATGAAATACCTGTTTGCTGAGATAGTTTTTTAACTGATTTATGAGGACTATGTTCTACTCGCTGCCGAATATCATCTACAACAGCTTCAGTTAATTTGGTGGGCCTCCCAGTCGATTTCCCTTTACAAATACAATGTTTATCCTCAAAATGATGTGTTATAATATGTCTACGATGTCGAAATGAATCATAATCAAAGTCAAAATCTGGGAAGCGTTGTATAAATTGATCTATACAACTTGGAAGTGAATAACTCCAATTGCCTTCGGCATCTTGTGTAGCACTTCTATAATGGGCCACTAAAATGAATGCATCTTGTTCGACGGTAAATGCCATTTTGGAGGTTATAACCTAAAATGAAATTATTTTATTTATACATACATTCAATGTTATTAATAGATAACTAACCTTCACAAAAGTTAGAATATCTTCAATAGCTCTTCAAAGAACTGACTTTTTTAACGCGAAATAAATATAAAATTAATGCAAAGAAAATCTAATTGACACAATACACAAAACGTACAAAACTGTCAACAAAATAGTGATGGAATAATCCGAATGAAAATACTCGGTGATGCCGAATATCGAACTACTCGGATGATTCCGAGTATTTAAAATTAATCCGAATTCATACTCGGCAACGATATTGTGTTCCAACTTCGGTCAATATTTCAATGCAACGGAATCAACGGATTAATCTAGACGGCATCGAACGTTGTTTTGTATTCTGCATATCTATTAATAGTTTTTAATATATTTATCGTCCATATATCAATATATGTACCTTAATAAATAAAATTTGGAATAAATTAATAAATAATAGTTATAAAACTTAACTTAATCTTTATTTCTATAAAAAGACTAAGTACTCGTACATAAAACAAAATTTATAAATTTACTAAAAGAATAACAAATATATAATAAAACATACGTAATAAATAAATATAATGAGTAATAATGACAATATTAAATATTCTTTAAATCAGGCGCGGCTCGTGATGACGTATTTTGGTTTGCAGTACAATGATTCGAGTGCTTCGTGTATTCTCGTGTACTAACTGTAACGTTTGCTTAGTAAACACCGAAAACACACGAGGCACTCGTATCATTGTACTGCAAACCAAAATACGTCATCACGAGCCGCGCCTGCTTTAAATAAAAGAAAACAATACTTATCACCGATAATGGGTTTCATTAGGGAATAAAGTAGTCTGTTTACAATCAAACATTAAAAAAAAAAGTAATTGCACCACAGAATTAACTATACTCATATAAGAAAAAATTTAATTTAAAAACAAGTATTAAGAAATAAAATTTTTTCGAAATGGGTTGAATATGCCGAGTATATAAACCATCCGATTCCGTACACTCGAATATCAGATTAATCCGAATATTTACATCACTGTGTAATGGTATATATGTGGAAGTGGTAAGATTTCGAAATCGGATGAATATGCCGAATATATAAATCATCCGATTCCGAATACTCGAATATCAGATTAATCCGAATATTTACATCACTACAACAAAACATTTGAGTTTAGGAACTTATTATGCAGGATTGCCAATCCTAATGTATGCAACCAATATTGCAACACGTCACGTGGGTTACAACCTATTATGAAGGCACGTATATAAAAAAAAGAAAACAAAGCGTGACACAAACAACACATTAAAATTTTTTGTTCAAATAAAATTCATCAAAGAATAAAAAGATTGTATATATAACAAATTTTCTAATGCTTTTCCCTGCTCAAGTCCTTAATGTACTTTGGGATATGATTATAAATATTTAAAACCTGACTAGTTGCGTTCTTTTGTACCCTGGTCAGAGTTATTTGTGCCATCGCAAAATAGACACTTTCTGTCCCGCGAGTACTGTACTTGTGATTCAAGACATACCTGGCAAGCGCACTGCTCATACCCCTTCTGACACACAAAGCACACTCCAGAATGTAGAGACCGACAGGCGTATGTATTTTTCGTGTTCTAAGTATTTCCCGGCACGAGTCAATAAGCCCCAATTTAAAAACTGCACGAAGACATTTTTCTGTAGAATAAAAGTCTTACCACATCCACACTGCGCCTTCAGAAAACCAAAGCATACCACAACCGCGATTCTACGTAAGCTCGGTACGCACACAAACTGTCTTCACTGTTTAATGAGCCGAAGATAACCCTTAGGGCATAGTTAAATGGAGAAATCCTCCGAAATAGATGGTGTATCAGGGACTTTCAATTTAGTTGTGACTCGGCCCTTCTGCCGAGAAACACTACCTCGGGCGACGAGACGAGTACACTATCTCCACAAATTACAACAAGATCTTCCCGCTGAGAAACAGCGAAATGGATGATCTGGGCCTTGCCCATGTTCAACTTAAGATCGTTTGTTTTGAACCACGCGCTCACAGAGGACAACGCCTGCACAATGGTCTCCCTTGAGACGTTTGTTTCCAATGATCTTATTGCCAATGAAACATCATCCGCAAATTAAATAGCGGTAATCCATTTATATAAATTAAAAATAAGGCCCCAGTACGGATCCGTGCGGTTCAACCCTGATAACAGTGAGCCACCCAAACCCAATCCTGGTCCCCTCTTCATTCACCGCCACAACACTTTGTTGTCTGTTCACTAGATAAGCTTTAATAATATACCAACAGTTTTCTCTAAATTCTAAGTTCTCCAATCTCTCCAATAGCATTCTGTGATTAACACTATCAAAAGTCTTGGACAAATAAAAATTCCTACTGTGTGCTCTTTAGTCGACCAGGCATCAAGTATTTCACAAATTACCGAAAAAATGGCCGAACATGTCGATTTTCCCGGCTGATAATCATTCTATCTATAATAAGTATATGTTTGCCAATAAACCCAATATATCAGTTTTTCAAACACCTTGGCCACATTCGAAATGAGTGAAATAGGAATTTGTGATATTACATCTCCCCTCTTGTACCGGACACACGATAACCGTCTTCAAAATAGATGAAAACATATTTGTTGTAAAAAATTCGGATTATTAATACAACAGCTCTTTTAAATCTGTCTAGCATTGCATTAATATAATTTTTATATAAATGATCTAATCAGAGATTTTCTGTACCTATAGTTAAATAAAGACTGATATACAAATGAAACAGACATGCAATATGCATATCTGTAACTGTACACATGGACAATACACCTCGTATTTTTAGCATTTACTTCTGCTTAAGACACGTGTTTCTGCCATCTATAGGCGTCGTCAGTCAAGCTAATGAAGCAATATATACAAATGATACAAATCTTTTAAAAACAGATTTGTATCTGTATATACATTTCACTGAAATCGCCTACAAGATATAGCAAATTTCGTCCTATAAGGTGGCACTAATCTAATAAGTGACATCTGACGGACGAGGCACTATGCCGAAAAAGGCGACCTTTCGCTTGACTCGCTATGCTAGTACAAAAGCAAAAAAATACGTGTAGTCCATTAACACGAGCCAGATGGCGTTAATATACAAAAAGGTTTTAAGTATATCAATACGTTATATGCGTATTACGCATTTGTTACAAATGAAACAGACATGCAATATGCATATCTGTAACTGTACACATGGACAATACACCTCGTATTTTCAGCATTTACTTCTGCTTAAGACACGTGTTTCTGCCATCTATCGGCATAGTCTCTTTCGTCCGCCAGATGTCACTTATTAAATTAGTGCCACCTTATAGGACGAAATTTGCTATATCTTGTAGGCGATTTCAGTGAAATGTATATACAGATACAAATCTGTTCTTAAAAGATTTGTATCATTTGTATACATTGCTTCATTAGCTTGACTGACGACGTCTATAGATGGCAGAAACACGTGTCTTAAGCAGAAGTAAATGCTGAAAATACGAGGTGTATTGTCCATGTGTACAGTTACATATATGCATATTGCATGTCTGTTTCATTTGTAACAAATGCGTAATACGTTCATATAACGTATTGATATACTTAAAATCTTTTTGTAAAGACTGATATACTCAGAAAACATTCTTGAAAAAATAATAATAGCATTCATTACAAATAATTTGTATTGTATGTCGAATAGTGCTTATTGTTCCTTATCTAAAAAAAATGAAAACGTGAATGTATTACTTACAAGTCTAAATTTTTGTATGTTCTCGGTGACGAGATTATTTTATTCATCGAAAATAGAGATGTGCGATTCCGTGATTTTTAAAGAAGGCAGTAATCAGCAGAGACCGGACACATCGGGCTGAAATGGAAGTCATTACGACCGACGATATAGTCTGCAACATCTGTAAATACATCAAGCAGTTGTTGAATAGCACTATTCATTCGGTTAACTGCACGTCTATTTTTTGTGTGCGGTTAACAGAATGAATAGTGCTATTCAAGAACTGCCTCATGTACTTACAGATGTTGTAGACTATTTATATCGTCCGTCGTAATGACGTCATTTCAGCCGGATGTGTCCGGTCTCTAGTAATCAGTGACCATTCTTTCTGAATCACCATGATTATAAATGGTGATTGAATCACCGCTTGCCTCTTATAATTCACTGCATAACTCTATTGAAATATTTCGGCGAAGTTTTTTTGTAGTGAAACAGTGAACTGATATCTTTATTTCGACGAAATAGCATTTGTCGCGGACATCTTTGGGAGGCAAATCGGTGACTTGCTCGCGATATCACTACGTTTAATTTTTTAATTAATAAATAAAAAATAACAAACAAAACAAAACATTTCAAGCAATAATGTTTCTATTAACTACAATAAATGTTACAAATGTAGAAAATTACAATAACTAAAACAGCAAAACAGAAAGAGATTATTATAAGATCGCGATGTTAAAACTAAAATATCGCGTTACGTTTTAAAATAATTTATAATATTCTCTAGTTTATTAATAATTAGTGCATATATGTACCACCATATGTATAATTTTGAATTAAAATAAGTATCATTTTTGATTTTTTGTAGTTCAGGGAACTTCATCTTACGCTAATTAACTACCCTGCTTTGGAAAGCAATCGTGCACATGGAACATTAGTTACAAAGGTACATAATATTTCTTTAGCAACTGAAGTCAAATTCGGAAACATAGGGTTGTGATTATTTGTTTGATCATAAAAACAGTTCACCATGGTGATCCAAAACTTCCTCATCTAACTACCTCTATAATTACTCGAGAAGAAGCTGTTTCGTTTGGGGCAAATACTGACTTGCTTTTATAATAATACGTGAAAAAAAATTAACAACAAAGCATAATTCAGAAAAACAAGTAAATTATGGTAATATAAAAGAATAAGGGAAAAAAGAAAAAACATTAAAAAAGAAACAAACTAGCAAAAAATGTAATGTAATGTAATTCTGAATTTTTCAGAAATTCTCCCATAATTTTCATATTTTAACTACTTTATCCCATTATTTTCAAATTTTGCTGTTTCCATATTTTCTAGTATTTCATAACCTTTCAGTAATTTTCGCATAATTTTCATATTTTTGCGTTTGTTTCTCATTTGTTTAAATTTTTCGAATTCCATATTTCTGCATTTTTCAGAAATTCTCGCGTAATTTTCATATTTTAACTACTTTATCCCATTATTTTCAAAATTTGCTGTTTCCATTTTTCTAGTATTTCAGAAACTTTCAGTAATTTTCGCATAATTTTCATATTTTTGCGTTTGTTTCTCATTTTTTTAAATTTTTCGAATTCCATATTTCTGCATTTTTCAGAAATTCTCGCATAATTTTCATATTTTAGTGATTTTATTCCATTATTTTCAAATTTTACTGTTTCCATATTTTCTAGCTTTTCAGATTCTTTCAGTAATTTTCGCATAATTTTCATATTTTAGCGATTGTTTTCCTATTATTTTAAAATTTTTCCAATTTCATATTTTCGCATTTTTCAGAAATTCTTGCATAATTTTCATATTTTAGCGTTTTTATGCGATTATATTCCAATTTTGCCGTTTCTATATTTTCCAGTTTTTCAGAATCTTTCAGAAACTCTTGCATAATTTTCATATTTTAGCTACTTTTTTCGATTATTTTCAAATTTTGCTGTTTCCATATTTCCTAGCTTTTCAGAATTTTTCAGTAATTTTAGCATTAATTTTCATATTTTAGGAATTTTTTCTCATCTTTTCAAATTTTTCTAATTCCATATTTCCGCATTTTGCAGAAATTCTCCCATAATTTTCATATTTTAGCGATTTCTTCCAATTTTTTTCAAATTTTTCTAATTCTATATTTCCGCATTTTTCAGTACTTCTCGCATAATTTTCATATTTTAGCGATTTGCTCTATTATTTTTTTAATTTTTCCAATTCCAAATTTCTGCATTTTTTCAGAAATTATCGCATAATTTTGATATTTTAGTGATTTTATCATATTTTATCATAATGAATTATATAAGTTAGAAGTAAAAGCGCTTCATTCACTCTTGAGTTTCGACAAGGTACTCGAAAATTCACTTCTGCAAGTAAATCGATCTTATAAAAATGACATTTTTTACGAAGTTTGAACTAATTAGGTGCCGTCTTGTTTCTAGCGAATTAAATCCATGATGATTCAAGGGCAATTTATAGCCTAAATTACGAGGAGGGTATACTCAACAACTTTATAACTTAAATACTTTAGAAACTTACGCTGTATGGATTCAATTGCATTAATATAGCAATTATATATTGGATACCACACGACAACGGCGTATTCTTACTAACGACCGGCGCATAAAAAAGTGACTTGAGTGAAGCTATGTTATTGAAGTCCTTACAAGTACGGATAATGAAACCTAATGTTCGATATGCTGACGTAGTGACTTGGAAAATATGATCAGCGAAGGTCAGCTTTACATAAAAGTAACTCCAAGACCATTGACATGCGTTTTTCGGTTGATTGCGATGTTGTCAATGAATAATTGGAAAGAAATCTATTGAGTTTTCTGGTGATTTAATTTGTTTGAAGAGCACCAATTTGAGACATGATCCAGATTCTCTTGAAGAAAGGCAGCATCTTGAGCACCGCCAATTCGATGAAAAATTTTTAAATATTTTATGAAATGAAGATCAGATATTTAATTAGTTGGGATTTATGTTTGAAACAACTCGCTTAGTGTTCTTACATTTGATGTGCACAGTTTTTTGGTACTTCGTCAATTATAATCTTTTTTTGCGTAATCTGCAACAGATGCGTTTGAAAACGCAAAATTCTGAAACCTCGGATCCAAAAGTAGTTATATCTAATGTAACGCTTACTTTTCACTAGTCGCGATATGATAGAAATCTACCCGAGCAATTTAGTCGCATACCATAAAAACATAACGGCCACCGTTCTTTTTTATTTTACGCAGTGACGTAACTATGGGTGGGCCTAGGCCCATCCTGCGACTTAGAATTGAAGTGCCCACCCTGCGACCCACCCAATCATTTTCAGAAATTTATTTCTTTGTAAATATTAAATTTCTACTCCGTTACTGTACCGAACAGAAAGTACTGCAAAAAATGTTAAGTGAATAAAATTTGTCAAATACCTAATGATTTCCTAGAAATTTTCCATAGTTAGAATACAGCGTTCCTATTGTTTCCCGTGTAGACATTTTTCCGCCAAAACCGATTGCCGAGAATCAACATTTATTTCAAGTGGATTTAAAAATTGGAAGCGAGCTTGAGAAAAAGATGCAGGTTTTAGGAAACACGGAAAAAGTGTAGAGCATAAAAATAAATTAAGTTAGATGGGTAAATTGTAAAAGTTTTAAGTAATAAAGAAAATTCTGAGAGTTTTGCTACAATAATGAATACATCGCATTTGAATTTGGTAAATAAAAATAGAACCTACATATCTGTAATAGCAGATATTTCAACGCAATGCATAGGTCAACGTGGTAATAAAGAAGGTTTGAAAAGAGGATATTTTTTGGAATTGTTATATTTAATTGCTGAGCATAATGAATTGGTTTGGAAAAAAATAAACGAAGAATTGCCGCACAATACGAAATATACCAGCTCACTTATGCAAAATGAAATTTTACTTTCTAACAACACAATATCAAAGCGAATCGATGGCTGTGGATGCTTGCGATCAGATAATTCAGAAAGCGAGTTCAACTGAATTTTTTAGTATCAATTTGATGAATCGACAGATGCAGCAAACATGTCTCAGTTCTTATGTTTTGTGAGGTATGGATGTGATAGGGACACATCAATCAAAGAAAATATGTTGTTTTGCAAATCAGTACCAGGTCATGCAACAGGACAATGTCCTTTGATGTTTTTTTTTTTATAAAACTACTAGAAACTATACTAACATAGATTGGACAAAATATACTGCAGTATGCAGTGATGGTGCAAAGACGATAACAGGAAAGAACAGAGGATTAATGAAAATATTAAAAGATCGTCTTATACCAAGGATGGAATGGACGCACTGGTTCCTTCACAGACATGTTCTTGTAAAACACATGTTGGAAAATCTCAAATTCTTTGTGAAGTTGTAAAAATGCTTAATTTTATTAAAAGCCGACCGTTACAGAACAGGTTGTCTGCTAAACTGTGCGATGAAATGGGCGAAAATAACAAAAATCTCTTCTTTTCCATACAGAAGTTAGATAGTTATCGCGATGGAAAGTGTTAACCAGGGGCATTGGAATTGCGAGTTGAATTTTTTTCCAGGATAAATAAACGCCATTCTCATTGTTTTTACAGAATAATGAGTGTATGTTGTAATTTGCTTATTTAGCTGATGTATTTTAGCATTTAAACAATTTGAGTGTGAATTTATAAGGACGTAATAAAACCATTTTATTAATGACAGACAAAGTTTATGCTTTCATTAAAAAGTTTGATATCTGGATTATTCACCTTCAAAGCAAAAATATGGATATGTTCGCACTCACTTCGGATTATATTGAAAAACATTTGAATGAACAAGACATTATTATTCATAATACAAAGGTATTTTTAATAATATAAAATATTACTAAAAATCTGGTGTGATTCTGATACATTATTATTCACCACAGTTTGAATAATTGCATGAAGATGCATTTGCGTGAACTAAAAACTCAGTTGTTGGAGTATTTCCCGGAAGATAACAATGAAGTCTCGAAGAGATGGGTACTGAATGCGTTTAGTGAAAACGTTGTTGCCGCTGTTAAGTTACCAGTTGAGAATCACGACCAACCCATCGAAATGTCTGCCGATAAAACGCTACAAAAGGGTTTTTCGTCTGTGGTTGCGTTAAAAACTAAATACAGGAATCATCTATCACGCGAAAACAATTTGCTTTTATATTTCTAACGTAGATCCACGCATGGAGAAACTTTTACATGAAAAACAAATGCAACCATCACATTAATTTCTTTTTTAATTTGGTGGAAAAAATTCTATG
This sequence comes from Melolontha melolontha, assembly GCA_935421215.2. Lineage (NCBI taxonomy): Eukaryota > Metazoa > Arthropoda > Insecta > Coleoptera > Scarabaeidae > Melolontha > Melolontha melolontha. The sequence continues at coordinate 127,980,448 of OW285236.1, forward strand.
TAGAGTATGATTTTCTCTGCAATTTATGAATGTAACTCGAATGAATTTAGTTTCGTCGATATGCATACGCCACTTATACAATACTAATTGTGTATAGTGATAAATAAAAAAAGGAATGAAAGGTATATGTGAGTAATGCCTTCATACAAAAAATCGCGGTCCAATGTTTACGTAGTAACGAGTTTATTCGAGTCCGGCCCTGTCGCAGGTAAATATACGGGCTTCTAACTCTAATTCATCAGTAATTCTGTTTAGCGACGAATTATATTGTTCTGTTGGTATTTGTCAGTACCACCACAAATTTAAAGACAAAAAATTATATGTAAATAATTCCATACAAATAATTAAAAACCAGGTATCTGCTTTTTCCTTTATGACTATTTTTGTTTTATTATAAACATAATTTTACTTTTAAAAGAAACGTTCAAACTTTAATTTTAATAACATTTTAATTAATGCGGCATAGGACATATTCGACGTAAAGGCTTATTATTGATATCCACAAAAAATAACATCGAAATAAAAGCACCATATGTGTTTAAATGTTTGTGCATAAACGTTTTGATATCCAAATATAAAGGTTTACTATTTTTATGAATAGAAACTTATGTTAAGCGTATCGTCTAACCAATATCTAGGAATTTTATCGATCTTTTCCTCAGGTCGATTAACCTGAATTACATCTGTATTTTCCTAAATAAAGAATAAATAAAGGTATGGACCCACTTTAACTACATTTTGGCCCTAAAAATTTGGAAATTTTCGATGAATTACAGGGAAATTTCTTTTTTTATTTTCAATTAGACATTTATATGTATTTTTCAGATTCGTATAGATGGGGCACTATTCGGCGGCAACCCTGTATAACAAAGCTTATATTGCATAGATTTGTTTGCAAATTGTGGGATGCAGTAATGGGGATTAATATGACTTTGCCGTCAGTCAGCATATGTGTCTGTTAAACATCTTTGGAATTAGAAAGATTTTCGGTATATGTAACATAAAAATACTAATATTGATTGGATGTAAGGAAGTAATTTCATCTTGATTCTGTTGCTTCTGTAGCAGATCGTTTTGAATACCAGTATTATTGTTTGTTTAGTACTTCTAATTGCCCTATAAGTTTAGCTTTCTTTTCTAGTGTTAAAGTTCTATGCTGTATCTTTCTCAATCTTCGTTTTTCTGTTATTTTTTTCTTTGATCGAATTGAATAATTCTTATGTTGCATTATTTGTTTTCTGAATAGGCGTTGCTCCAAAATTGCATTTGCTGCGACTAATTGAAATGTTTTACAATATTGTCGATGTTTATATTTGATCGACTTGACGACCTATGTATTTCAAAATATATCAACACATCTCTATATTTAGGAACACATGAACATGTTTAAAAATCGTTGAAAAGCAAAAACAATTTAAATAGTATACTTTTTATTTAATCAGTCACATTTACATATGTATAGTATCTCATATAATATACTACATACAGTAAAAAATGCTTCTTTTAAAATATTTATATTACATTACAAATGGCATTTGTATAAGGATAAGGTACTTGAAATGATAAAAAATCATTTGAAATACCTTATATAAGGCAATATTTTAATTACCTAATTAGTGTTTATGTATATTTATAAAGTTTCCCGAATTTCGATTTTTAAACTAAACAAACTTAAACTATATTCACACATCACAAATAACAAAAAAACTTAAAAATACTTTACCTTAAATATAATCTTAGTAAAAGAACATAGTTAACGATTGTCAGTAACTTACAAAATAAAACTTTTTAAATACTGTATTATGTTACCGAAATTTAAAGCATTTTGATTGGCTTATAAATATTTACATTATTGTAAAAGATTGGATGTTTTTTCGTAAGTATTCTTTTACGATAATGTAAACTGCCAATATAAATAGTACTATAAATATACTTAAATTTACAAATATATGTACAAAATTTGTGGCATCTAAGAAACCTTCTCTTAAACATTTAATATTGTTAATTTAAAATAACATTATTAAATGATTAAAAAAATCACAGGAATAAAAATTTCGCATTCGTCCTCACATACACTATGTGGTAATTTTTAAAGGCAAGAATACTGAATACATGATTGTACAAATTTTACGTAGATTAGAAAAAAATGCTAAATACGCCAACTTAAAAAGACTGAAAATCTATTTATAAATGTTTTATAAATTTTACGTAATTGTGTAAGCACATTACTTAAATTAAAGATCAGTTCGCTTATATTACTATTTCACTATTTAGTTACTAATTTAAGCTTCTAATCCGATTTTGTATATAAATAAGTCTTTCCAAATACTCGGTATGATTTTCCATATATTTACTATTTGAGCATTTAATGAAGAAAAACTAATCATTTAAATATAAAAATAACACATATTCTCATACTCTACATTTTCAATGTAACTTATAATATGCCTACACATTATAGTAACTATGTATGAAATTAATGTACTTTACCAAATATAGTATAACAAATTTATGAAATGGACGGCAAATGATAGCGGCAAAGTAAATATACCACTTTTAAAACAAAGAGTAAAAAAATATCGCTAGATTATCACAATCTTTACCTACCAAATCTTTCTATTTGAATTTATAACATAAATTGATTTAAAATATATATGTATTTATTATGGGTGGGGCATTAAGAGCGCAACATTTGCTTTTCATGGTATTATTTTTTAATCAAATATGTTGCGATCAAAATGTCGTATTCGATCTATCGAAAATATTGCAGCAATGGCTGAAAGTATTGCTGGGAATTCAACAACCTCGACTCGCAATCATTCACAGGAGTTGGTAATTTCAAGAACCACTTTACGGCGTGTTTTAAAGAAAGATCCTTTATCTTTATCCATATAAGATGCAATTAAGCCAGTAGATAACGCGCAGCGCCTTACATTTTTCAACTGGGTTTTGCTAAATCATGAAATGAACGTTAATTTTTGGAAAAAATCCTGTTTAGCAATGAACCGCACTTTCATTTGGATGGGTATTAGAATACCCAGAACTGTCGTATTTGGGCTACTGAGAATCCTAGGTGAATTCATGAGAAAATGATGCATCCACAAAACGTAACTGTTTGGTGTGGGAACGCAGTTACAGTGAATGGTTGACCATTACCGTAATAAGGTAAAAAGAATTTTTGTGGCCTGCATTGGTCGGTATAAACCTGGACGATATGTGGTTCCAGCAGGATGGAGTAACCTGCCATACAGCACAAGAGACAATGCGATTATTACAAGACAGATTTCCGGATCGTGTCATTTCACGCCAAGGCAGCCAAAATTTGCCACCGAGATCACGTGATCGTACGCCATGCGATTTCAGGCTGAGGGGGTTTGTAAAGTCTCACGCATATTCCAACCATCCAACGACAATTGATGAGCTTAAGGATGAAATTCGACGCGTCATTGGTGAAATTGAGCAGCAAATGTGCGTAAATGTGATCAAAAATTTTACTAAAAGAATAAGAGTGTGCCAGCAAAGTCGTGGTGGCCATTTATTGGATATTCTTTGTCGTACTTAATTGGAGATTATGGTTGCAATAAAAATAATATTTATTAAAAAAACATGTCTTTTATTAAAGAATTAAATGTTGCGCTCTTATTGGCCCACCTTTACAAACAAAGGTGTATATAAATCAAGATAATTTGTAATCGAGTCAACCTTGAAACCGAAATTGTATGTCGTAAATACATTCGTCCTCAGTTGCATAGTTTACATTAACTGTTGTTATTTTAGCTGTCAAATGACATTTTACTTGACGTTTGTAATGTAAGTGCAGTTCAAGTAAATACATACGATTTCGGATTCAAGGTTGACTCGATTACAAATTATCTTGATCGCTCGATACATATTTAGACCTCTGAATGTATATGCACTTTAAATCTGCATAATCATGCAAAAATACTAATTACACATAATAATATTGTCATTCAAAAATAATCGCCCCAAGCATTTATCATACTACATTGAGATTCCATAAATATATCTTCTATTTGGATATATGGTTAAAGTAGAGATCCTTGTTTAACTTTCACAACCAGTATTATCAAGATAACGTTTCAACTCATAAATCCACACAACAATACAGCAATTCGCTAAGATAATTTATATTAGGTCTCTGTGCGTAAGATATTGATATAGAGTATATTAATGTTCGTGAGATATCAGTATAATATAAATAGCAATTAAAAAAATCACTACTGCTAATACAAAATTTGGGTGCTTGAAAATTCTGAAATTTATCTGAAAATCTGATTTCAGATTCAATTAAATATTGATAATGCTGGTTGAAAATGTCGACATAACATAAACAATTCACAAAAACATGCGCTACATACAATGTGCCCTTAAAAAATCAACACACATCATTGATCATTCCATTAAAATTTTAAAATAAATATATAAAAGTGACTTGTCTTTATCACACGTTTATGTCGCTAAATGACTGTCATTTTCAACACTCAAATTCGTTAGCTGTTATTGCGTTGAGAGTCATCATGAGACCCTCCAAATTTGCCATTTCTTGATTTAGTTCTTCTGTGGAGTGCGATGGCTGTAGTCTTTGAACCTCTTCCGCAGTATGTGGAGGAGGATTTGAGTTGCTTATCCGTGAAGGAGGTGTATTAGTTAATGTACTCGAACTACTGGATGGAGCTTTTTTGTAGGGAGATGAACTAGGCCTAACTGTTAATTGAGGTTGTGTTACTAAATGTGAATAAAAATTTGCATTAAAAAAATACACAACTTAAACAATTATCTCAATATTTTGAGATCGTGAAAATAAAATTTATGCAACCGTAAAAAATAAAATAGATTAATTAAAAAATATATATTAAAGAAAAGTCGTGTTTGAATCGAAGGGTAACTAAATGTGCACATCGATTCAAACAGAAAACAACGAGGTGGTAGCTCATTGAAACTTTGACATGGAAATTGGAACACCAAGAAGGGTGCGAATTTTTTGACCAAACTTGCTAGAAACGTAAAACTATTCAAAGATCATAATTCTTTTCCTTGCGATGGATCAAGTGGTTAGGTCATGGCATATCTGACACTTCTTGTAGTGTGTATTTCTTGCGAGTTTTGATTAATTTTCACCGTTTTCTCTCGTCATACTTTTGTTTAACGTCTTCTAGGGGTTTGATTATGCCTGCAGTGCGGCGCCGTAGAAATCAGTTGAGTGAATTTGACAGAGGTCGAAATGTTGGCTTGCAAGAAGGTAGTTTTTTGTACAGGGAAATTTCAAATCGCCTTAAACAAAACCAATCCACCATCATGCGCTGTCATCATACAGGACCGCCCGCCACCTTCGCCTAATGACACTAAGAGACCGACTCTCCAGTACCAGATCAATCGTTAATCTATTGTTAGGCAATGAAGGTCGTCCTATAACCCTTCCAACTGTTTATCATTGAATCAGGGCTTTCAGCTTGCAATCCTATCGACTACATCATATGTTACTACATCACTTACAGCTCAACACCGATAGCAACGTTTGGAGTGGTGAAGGTTGCGCATGCACTGGAACGTCATATTCTCCATCACGATAATGGCCAACCCCACCTAGCGAGAATTTCTCTAAACTGGTTCGAAGAGCCTCATGTCAATATCTTGCCACCTTCCGACTTATCACCAATTGAAGACGTGGGGAACATTATGGGAAGGAAACTCGTGAACGATTTCCCCGCAAACACTAGAATCTCTCCGAAATTAATTGCAGGTTGCTTGGAACACCATACCGCAAGAGCACATCGACTACCTACATCGATGTCACGAAGAGTGACGAGGTGTGGTGTGAAGCTAATAGGGGCGGCCCTACACGTTATTAATAAAAATGAAACTAAATTGTGTTAATCTTTCGTTCTTTTTCTTTGTAATTATTACCTTTGAATAACTATACGATTCTGCTAAGTTTGGTCAAAAAAATCGCATCCTTTCTTAGTGTTGCAATGCTCCAGGAAGCATGTTTAGGAAGTAAATGATTGATATATCTTATGAGTTATACTTTCGTCTTTACCAAAGCTTTAAGCCTATATAGATCTTTTGTTCTCCTTGTAACAAAAAATTATATCTTTTATATAATATCTTTAGTTGATTGATCAGTACATCGTTTTCACTCATATGTTTAACTTAAAGAAAATGTTTAATTAAAGTAAAAGCTGAAGAAGCCACTCTACGACGCATTTAAATAAAAACATTCATTAATATGTAGTCTTTTATTAAAGCTATGCAAATATGACAAACTCCATGCCCATTATTCTTTCTTCTTTGAAAAAAAAATATTATATTATATTTTTATGTTTGTTAATATTCGTGTTAATTTATTAACACATAATTAATAATTATTAATTAATAATTTATTTATTTATTTGCGCGCATCTTATATTATTAGCTCCTCTAACCCTAGTTAAAAATGCTTAAAGATTATGTGATACTTGCAGGAAGCCAACATAATGGTAATAATATTTTTTATACTCCAGTTATATTAATTACTCTCTGATTCGAAAAATTTGGTGATATAAGAGAACAAGAGAGAACTCATAGCCCGTATCTAAACATAAAAGAACATATTTGGGAAGCGAAGTATAAGAGATTGTCCAAAATACTAATTTTGGACATTATTTAATGTCTTGCAGGAGGACTGCAAGAATAATGTTTGCCTTTTTTATTAATGTATCCGATTTTATTTTACTTGCCTATAAAATATTTTAAATTCACTTACAGGAAGACTAAATGTATTTATCGAAGGATGTTTTGAACGATTTACGATGGGAATTGCTTCCTTATTCACCTTATTCACCGTATCTCGCACCGAGTGATTTTAAACTGTTCCCAGATTTATAAAACCTTAAATAGGTGTACTGAGGAGACACCGAAAATGTTCTTTGAGGACGAGTTAAAAAAAACATTTATCGTAGGGATAGATGTATTCAATTAAATAGCGATTCTGTTAAAAAATTACATTGTAATATTGATGAAAATTGCCAAAATTAAAAAATTATAGCTAAATTTCCAGAACTTTGGAAACATCCCTCGTATTTACAAGCATTCCAATATATCAAGTCAGCCACAAAATTTGTATCCTAGGTAGGCCACGAACGACTGAGATAGAAATATATGTCACGCCTGAGCCTAGAGAATTGACGAAGTGTCATTTGTAAATAATCATAAGTTAAATTGACAAGTTACAATTTAACCTCTTACTAATAGATCCACATGTAGGTTAGATTACTTAATCAATCTAAGACATAACTGATTTAATCCATGGCATACTCTGAAAACTTTTTTGTGGCTCACTCAATACCTACTATCGTTGGTTGAAAACATCGGGCGATCTAACGATTCAGATAGGTAACTTTCAAGATGTCTTGAGTGTTCAATCGTTCCATGGGACCAAAAACTCGTTCGCGACATTAGACTCGAAGATCGAAAAATCGAAGATCGATAGATCGAAGATGGATGTCGTAGAAGATAACTCTTGAAATTTTGATTTGGAGGAAGTTCATGACTCGAATCAAGTCATTAAGTTTTAATATTTAGTAACCTAATTTGTATTTAAATCAGTACTCTTGTAGTGGTTGGTTACTATTGATTAAAATAAATTGTAACTAAAGCAAACTATAGAGGTTATATACTTTGTACAATTGCGAAATTAATTGATAACAAAATAGCATGACAGACATATAACTATTAAACTTTTGCAGAATTTTTACTTTATTTATGTTAATTTTAAGTTGATGAATGTATTGCAGTTTTTAAAACTGTTATACAAATGTGGTTTCAAACTTTCCTATCTTTTGATGACGTAAAATTTGTAGAAATAGAAAGAAACCCCTTTCAATTTTATATATTCCCTAAAAGAAGTACAGCAGTCGCAAATTAGCAAATAAGAGCAAATATTGTATAATAATAGATATATTATTTTGAAGTGTATCTAGAAAACAAATCTATATTCTATTATTTTTATTTTCATATACTACATACACGGTCGTTTCAAAGAGAAACCAGACTATTTTTTTTAAAGAAAAGTTGGCGTCATCTTCTAGTGCCTAGACATACTAATGTTTAGCATAAAGTCGAATCCATCATTTGACATTCGTTTCGCTAAAAATGGTGTAGTAGTTTGCGAATTGTGACAGTACAAAATTAATAATTTTTCTTATGCTACCAAGATTGCGAAATGGAACAGAGTGCTTCAATTAAATTTTGTTTTTTACTTGGCAAAAACAGTTCCAAAACACTTGAGTTGATAAATCAAGCGAACGCTCAGGATGTTGTAAGTCGTTCGCAAGTATATGCAAGGTTTTCACGGTTTAAGAAAGGTCGTAGACCTTTAAAGGATGATTCGAAACCAGGCAGACCAATAACGAGAACTCGTTACGAAACTATGGAGCGTGTACAAGCTCTTATTGTTTTTTTTACCGGTAAATGGTACGTAAAATGATAGTAGTACAGTGGAATAATAGCATCAGAATTTTTATACGATTTTAAACGAAAAGTTGAACAAAGAAAGTTGTGCGCAAAACTGGTTCCACATTTCCTCGTAAAAATTAGGAAAACTGACGTGTCAAAGCAGTGTAGGATTTTGTCCAGTTTGTAGGTAGTAATCCTCACTTTTTAAACAAAATTATCTCCGGCGATGAATCGTGGTGTTTTCAATATAATATCACCAGCAAAAGACAGAGTGCTGAATGGAACGGGAGGAGCATCAAAATCACGCGTCGAGACCATTTTGATCAAATTTTTCGATGCGCTTGACATTATCCATTGAGAATTCATTCTCCCCGGTGCCTCAATTAATGTTGTGTACTAAAAAAAAATGTTATACATCACCTATTGAAGCGAATTAAAAGAGTAAGGTCGGAGCTCTACAAAATAGGGGATTTGTTTCTTTTGCGCGACAATGCTCCGTCATTTTGCTATCCTTGTGCAAATATTTTCGGCCGCAAAATATGTATGTTCGATCACGTACTCGCCTTTAGCTTTATCGGATTTTTGGTTTCCCAAACTCAAACTTCGCCTCAAGAGAACATGTTTTAAGAATGTTGAAGCGATTCAATCCGAGTGATAACGGTCCTAAAATCCTTGCAGACAATTTTTCCCATGGTGTCGATAGATTTAGTAAAGCTGCCAATAATGAATAAAGTGCCAAAAACATTTACAATTTTTCTTTTTAAATAAGTCCGGTTTCTTTTTCATCTGTCAGTATATATATTGAAAATTTTTCCACAACAAAAAAGATATATCAAAAATATATTTCTTTATCATTTATTTAACATTTTCAACTCACCAACATGTTTGGGTTGGGGTGTACCTGGCGCTGAAATTGGAGGAGGCGCAGGTACTGTGAAGCTTTTTAAGGGATGCCCCTGCCCTTGAACTCTTTTACCTGCTTGTGATTCTGCTAAAACGCTCATTCCAGGAGCGTATGCACTAGTAGGAGGAACATGAGCAATAGGTGGAGGTTGACTGAAATTGTTACATAACAATGAGCAAATAGGTGTAATCTTATAAGTGTAAAAATATTGATAAGCAGTGTATTAAAGAGTAGAAATTTATGATATATAGGAACAGATTTACATAATTTACCAAATAAACTTGAACTTATTGCAAATGAGAATTAACGACTATTGAATCTCATCTCTACATGCAAATATCGCCTAATGTGTCGCGTTAATTTCTACAATTTGACAAACTAACTTTGTACCAGCATCCAGAACGCACACGTCGCGATGTCACCTTTTTCCGGTTGTTAGGATAATGAAAAATTCGTGAAAAAATCACACCTATCCTGGAATGCACAAATGCATTTCGCCCTTATTGAAGCTTGTCAATGTACGGTATCCTGGACAGATATGACTTTTCATTACTATACTTCTTGTATATACAGGGTGATTCACAACTCATATAACAAATCTTTAATAGTTTGCAATATACTGGATTTCTGAATTATCCGTTCGCAAACGTAATACTACAAATAGAGTACAAATATTTTTATTAATTAAAGTTGCCATAAATACTAAATTAATTAGTATCTAATTAGTATCTAAGTTGCACTAAAGAATTATAAACACTATTAATAACATTTCGTGCACGCATACCATTGTCACAGCTAATAATTCTGTCCAGTAATTGGTCACGAGATTCAATCTCCACTGCACACATATTTCATTTTAATTTTCCCCAGAAATAAATGTAAAAGGGTTTAGGTCTGGCGAGCGTGGTGGCCATTGCACCGGACCACGTTGTCCAATTAATCTTTCCGGATAATTTCTATTCAACCGCATTTTTATCGGCCGAGCAGAATGTGGAGGTGCTCCATTTTGTTGTAACCACATATTCTGTCTATTAAGTAATGGTACATTTTCAAATTTATCATTCAAATGAATTTCAAAAGATTTAAGTAATTATTACCATTTAAACGATGTTATAAAATTTTGATTTCTAAAATTAGTGAATTAAGGAAAGATGCCTGTCCAAACATCAATATTAAAACGTCGCTGATTTCTTCGCAGTCGAATAGCATGTGGATTTTCTAATGACCGTAAATGTTCATTACGTGTGCTGTTGATTCCATCACACGTAAGTGTTGCTTCATCCGTCCACAATATATTAGATAGGAAATGCTGGATGTTCTGTTATTTTATCTAATAGCCATTGACAAAATTGCATTCTGCCACCATAATCTCTATTCAGTAAAGATTGAACTGTTTGAAAATGATAGAGATGAATCACTACGCGGTGTAAAACTCTCCATACCGAACTTTGACTAGAATTTACCTGTAGTGATATTTGTCGAGTACTGATGCAATAATGATCAATTACAGCTTAGACAATTGCTTCTTCCACATTCGGACCTTCGGTATGTTTTGGCAATCCAAAACCAGTTTCTCGGGTTCTTTGAAACGGTCTTGACAATGCTTCTCGTCCAAATTGTCTTCTATTTGAAAAACGTCGTTGGCTTTCTCGTGCAACATTACGAACATAACCATCACAAAAACCATAAACAGAAATCATATCCGTATATTCAAGCAAACTAAAAGATGTCATGTTTAGAGATTTTTTAAGCGTTTGCAGAAAAATGAGTTAATTCAGTAAGAATTTGACAATTCTATTATATTCATTTGTTTGTAGGACACCAAGTAATGCACACACTTTAGTATCATAACTCGTGGAGTGCATTTTTCTGCAGTTAAATATATAGTATTATGAGTTTACACACAGATAATTTAAAAACCCAGTATATCGCAAACTACTAAAGATTTGCCACATGTACAGTAATGGACATAAATAAATAGGACAGTGAATAATCCAATAATGTAAACTAGGCTTTGACAGACATCCTCACTTACCAGAATTGTAATTCAAATGCAAGTTAATAATTTTATAATACATATAAAACAGAACAATTTAATTTCGGTAAAGATTTAATACACATAAAAGGTTACTTAATTTTTTGACTTGTCCTAGTTAATTATGTCCACTACTGTACATAGAAACTTATTTGTTCAAAACAGCATTCCTGATCACACATTTACCTTTGTCGTATAAGTTATGAATCACCTTATATAGTTATTATTTTGAACTTATTGCAAATCAGAATTAATGACTATTGAATCTCATTTCTACATGCAAATGTCGCCTAATGTGTTGCGTTAATTTCTACAATTTAACAAACTAAGTTTGTACCAGTATGCAGAATGCACACGTGCGACGTCGCGACGTCGCCTTTTCCAGGTTGTTAGGATAATTAAAAATTCGTGAAAAGTCATACCTATCCTGGAAAACACAGATTAACAAGCTCCAATAAGAACGAAATGCATCTGTGCGTTCCAGAATAGGCGAGACTTTTCACCAATTTTTCATTATCCAAATAAACTTGAACAAAATCATTTGAAATGATTTTATTTCTGTATCTTATATATAAAAAGAACAGAAACAGATTTTAAATGTAATTTAAAGGTTTTGTCAATTACAATTAAAAGTATGCCTTAAAACTTACCTTGGATAGGATTGCCCACTACTCGTATGATCATACGTATGAGGAGGATGAGATGCGTATGGATTTTCAACAGGTGGGTTATTTGCCATGGCATTTTGATCTAAAGTAACGTGCGCCCTTGATATCGTGTACTGTGTTCTAGGATAAGGTGGTCTATTTGATGGTGTGGAATCTGAACTCGTTTGACTAATATTTGCAGAATTCATGGGCGTCGCCGTTGCAATAGCTGAAAGCAACGATTTCGCAAAATTTAGATATTATAGAAAAGTAAGAAGTAATCATGCATTCAACAATTATCAGCACAATATCTTAATTGAAAATGTTAATGAAATTTAAATGTAGGATATACATATATCGTTTAATATTTAAAAGTTTATTTTATCATTGTATTTGTATGAAACACAGACAAAATAAATAAAAATAAAATAAATAGAAATCCACTAATTAAAACACGACATGAAGTAAGTACTACTATTTTTAAAAAGTTGTATTCATTTCACAATAAAATACAGTGTCTCATAACTAGAACTACATATTGTTTTATTTAGTTTAAAAAGTAGAAATTTTACAGCCCTCTAAGATGAAAAATTTGTTTTATTAATAAAATAATGAAAATAAAAACCGTAGACAATTTTAACATGTCTTATTCTTTATACAGGGCGTTACGGATTAACTTAGCCAAACTTTAGGAGCGTACTCTACTCTTCTACTTCTACGTGAAGTAACGGCGCCCTTCACATTACTTCACATTGGTTATGTGGACTGGGCGAGGTACTTCGGCTGCCTTGACAACAGGCAGCGCTGAATTTACTTCTACGCTCGGTCTGGATAATTTCTGTGATATGGCGATGTGCAGCGGCGTGCTGATGAGCCTGTAGAAAGGCGAAATATGTATCTGCGTCTCTGGGGAGGGATATGTTCGGACACGTTCACAAAAAATATTAATAGTGAACCTGTATTTGTGTTCTTCACACCAGATTTTTAATAATATTTATTATTAAATATACCTTTGTATTATACAAAACTGGTGGCGTTTTACCCAATCATGTATGTTTCAATTATTCTGATGCGTACTCTACTCACCAAAATAATCATAAAAGTTCGTATACAAAATTTACGGAAAACGCTCTCTTAAATAGTTGTGATGGTTTTTCACTATTGTTAATAATTTCGCAAATTATGGAATATAACTTTATTATTGTAGTCCTTATAACATTTTATAATTTTAAGTGCCAACCTTGGGCAATAACACAGGTCTCACAGCGTCTTATCATCGATTGTCTTACACGGAGAAAATTCCAGGAGTCTCGTTAATTGATTGAAAACCATACTCGATACGTTGTCGGAGAACTTGCGCATTTACAATTGATGTTTGATATACGATACTTTTTGAATGTCTCCATAAGAAAAAATTACATGGATTGCAATCAAGTGAGCGTGGTGGCCATGCAATCGGTCCTGCCCTTCCAATTCAATGATTGGGAAACCTCGTATTCAAGAAGTCTCGTACAACTACGCTAAAATGTGCAGGAGCCCCATCCTGCATGAAACATAAATTTTGGTGTATTTTCAATGGAACTACATGCAGCAACGCTTCTAACCCTTCTTCTAAAAACTGCCTATAATACTGACCATTAAGTCTCGGTGACAAAAACTCTGGTCCCAATGATAGTTGTCAACTATACCGGCCCAAACGTTGTAGGAAAATCTTTGTTGATGTCGAGTATGTGCTATTTCATGCGGATTCACATCCGACCACCGATGATTATTACTAGACTGCAGAAACGGCGCTATCCCGTCTTTTTTACGTCTTTTAATGCAAACAGATGTAGTTGTGAAATATATTTCGCCAGAGTCGTAATAAAGGCTTTGTATATACGGAAATTTATTTTTATGAAAATAAATAAAACACTGAAGTTAAATGAATTTAAATTAACTTGAATTGAAATTAATTCCAGATATATATACAGAACGCATTTACTTTATACACTGAAAAAATTCAAAATATTGAAAAAGTATAAACTTGAAATAATTATATCAACTATAATTAAAGTGAATGCTTCGTCACACCACAGTAACCATTTTTTCTTCGCATTAATTATTACAATATATTCTAAACTTTGCTCTGTAAATTGCATTCTTTTATTAGACAATATGTCTTTAAATATAGAAAAACTTCGCTCAACATCAGAGTTAGTAAGTGGTGCATAGAAATAATAATCTTTTATATTTAATATATCTTCCGATTTCCGTATTTTGAACAATACGGAAACTACAAAAGCATTTCAGGACACTAAAATCAGGGTTACGAGCGAACATTGCATCAATCTTATTATTTAAGTGAAACCGACTCTGTCTCTGCGCCTGCATGACTCATTAGAGGATAGCGCCTGTTCCGCAGTCTAATTATTACGAGTATTCATTATTCCATTTCTTGAAAAACTTCACTCATCGGTAAAAAGGACACTATTATGAAAATTAGGGTCATTGCATTGTCTAAAAACCAACGACAAAATTGCAATCGTGGAAGAAAATCGTCATCTGAAAGAGCTTGGACTGTCTGTTCATGAAACGGGTACTATAATTCGTCATGAAGAACATACCAGTCTTCGATGAAATACCAACATCAGCAGCAATTCGTCTAGTACCCGTACTTGGGCCAGCATCAACTACCTCAAAATCTTCTATAGCAACAATACGAACTGTTCGGTTAGCCCCACAGTCGAAAGAAACCTTCGCGAAGGATCCTGTTTCTCCAAGACGACGATGAATAGCCGCAAAAGTACCTTTAGCTGCCCAATGTCGCGCTGCATATATTTATACATTATGAGAAACTTAAAAGTGTTACACTTCAATATGAAATGTATGTATGAAATTTAATGTCAATATTGACATGACAATGTTTGTCTTTGTCTTTTTGTGGACGAGATTTCGGAAGGTGGACCATCCTGCGAATCTCAAGGCACCGATTGTTATGATCATATGGATTAACTTTATTCGAACAATCATTAAAATAATAAAATGTTATAAATACTACAATAACAAAGTTATATTCCCTAATTTGTGAAATTATACAATAGTGAAAAACCATCACAACTATTTAAGAGAGCGTTTTCCGTAAATTTTGTATATGAACTTTTATGATTATGTTGGTGAGTAGAATACGCCCCTAGAATTTGGCCAAGTTAAGCGGAAACAGCCTGTATATCACTAGCTGAATGATAATGGATAATAAACTGTATCAAACTATTTTGTAAAATTTAGGGAAATGAAGTTGAATGAACTAGTTGGATTTAGATAATCGCGAGAGGCACAAAACTTAATAGAGAGCAGCTGATGTGCATTTAAATACCGTAACAAGTGTGCATTTAAATATCGTAACAAGGAGAATTCATTCCGGACAATCGCATGAATGCCATTAGCCTAGATGAAATATCTAGATATTCTTCATGACTTTCACGAAAAGCGGTTTTTCGACAAAGTTTTACCCATTTATTCCCATAGTTGCGTTAATGCAAGACCAAAAAAATTTTTTTTTTCGTACTAAAAAGTAATCATTTTGAATGTACTGTCAGTAGCATTGCGTTAATAAATATTTAAACAACCTAATAAACATTTTGGGAACGGGTAATCGCATTTTCAATTTTGAATAAAAATAAAATAAAACTATGGAATTTTCAAGAAAAAAACTTGTGTATCTAAGTTTAAATTAAATAACATACAGCTTACTTTTTCATTTATCATTATAAAAGATACTTCACGTAACATTATTTTGGAAAAAAATCAATCCCCTTTTTTTCCGGAAATATTTCTCAAACGGATTTGAAACATAGCGTTGCGAAAACGCAACATTAGGACAAATGGTGTAAAACTTTACTGGTCATCTGATGAAGATAAAGGTGTTCAATTTGTGAAAAATGCGATGTCTCGAAACAGATTTCTCGACATAAAGCAGAACATTCATCTTGCAGATAACAATCAATTAGACAAGGCAGACAAATTTGCGAAAGTAAGACCGCTGGTTGATCTCTTGAACAGCAATTTCTTGAAGTATGGTGTTTTTAGACATCACTTATCAATTGATGAGCAAATGGTACCCTACTTCGGCCGCCATTCAGCGAAAATGTTTTTGAAAGGGAAACTGGTACGTTTCGGGTTCAAAATGTGGTGTCTGGCATCTAGCGATGGGTATTTATATCAATTTATACCTTATGCTGGAAAAACTGGTGAAAATGCCAAAAGAGAATTTGGTTTAGGTGAAACAGTGGTCATCAATCTTTTGAACGTATTAGAAAATAGGTCGACTCATAAGGTACACTTTGATAACTTTTTTACGAGCTACAAGCTATTAGTTCATCTGAAACGGCAAGGATACTTTGCTACTGGAACTGTAGGTGAGAGCAGAATGCTGAAATGCCCTTTAGAGACTTGTAAGTCTATGGGAAAAAAACCTCGTGGTACGATGGATTCTCGTTACGATCACGTAAATGAAATAAGCGTGGTCCGTTGGAATGACAATTCTGTGGTTACAGTAGCAACCAATTGTGAGTCTGCACTGCCTAATGTGTTTGTGAAGCGGTACAATCGTACAGAAAAAAAAGACATCTCTATACCACAACCAAATATGATTGCCAAATATAACAAATATATGGCAGGCGTTGATCTACACAATAACGCAGTTGCAAATTACCGAATAAATATTCGTGGAAAAAAATGGTGGTGGCCATTATTTATAAATATGTTAGATTCTACTGTGGAGAATGCTTGGAAACTGCACAGATTTGTATACACAGAGAAACCCATTTCGCAGCTGGATTTCAGGTCTGAACTTGTACGAAGCCTAATTAGTGCTAACAAATGTAAAACACAATCTGTTCGAGGACGTGGTTCCAGTGTGTCTCTATCATCCAGTGCACGTTTAGATAATGTGGGTCACCTAATTGAAAGAAATCGTGAAAATTGGAGGAGACGTTGTAGAGTATGCAAAAGTACAACCGTATTTATGTGTAATAAATGTGGAGTTCCATTACATTCACACTGCTTCAAAGACTACCATAATTAATAATTGTAATTGTGTTGTGTTGTGTTGGGTTGGGTTATTTTTTGTGCATATAATCCAATTGTTGCGTTAAAGCAACGCAAAAAAAATATAAGAATCAATGGTTTGTCTTTTTTTTACTTTAAAGGAGGTTTATAAATAGCTAAATAAAAGTTTATTCCTTAAAGAATTTGCGTTTTCCTTGATTTGTCTAATAGTGGTCCTAAATGGGTTAACTAACTAATGTTATTGTGTGACTAGTTATATTCTGATCATCTGCAGGAGCCGAAATTTAATACACGTAGCTATTCTCTATACAGGGTGTAAATGAAATACGCCGACGTTCGCTAATATATAGTAGTTACGTAAGATAGCCATTTAAACTGCAAAAAATGTTATTCTATCGAACGGATATTTAGGAACACAAGCTTTTCAAATACGGTCCTGTATTCAGATTGAATCTGAATATGTAAATAGAAATTTATATGTTTACATGTTGTCGAATCAACAAACAAATAGACATTTATTTGTTTAAGTTCATCAAAAAATTCGCTTCACATTTCAATAATATAATAAGTGTTTGTGTGAAAAGTTTATAAACAAGTATTCATTCATTTCCTAAATATAAAATTTCTTATGCATCAGCTGTTCTGTTGTGATTTATAAGTAGGTCAATGGCCCTTGGTAATATCCCGAAAAAAATGCAATATGAAGATGTTCAATGTGGTTGCTATTTGGATAAATACATGCTTATAACCGATTGGTAAACTTTAGAAATACACGATTTAACACGGCTCGGTCTTAACGGATATGGGCCGTAGCATGAAAAATGCGTTGCCGAAGATCGTCTTTCACGGCCATGAATTTCTAACTTCGATGCAATGTATTGCGATCTCTTAATCTATACGCGGTTTGTAAAATTAAATCATTTGATGGACGTCTTCGGTTTGGAAACCGCCGTCTAGTAGCTCTAACATTTCCACCTGTTTCACAGTATAGCAAAACGATATCTATTAATTCGTGATTTGAATAAGCCATTCTTCTCGCAAATTGATAAAAGACTGACTTCTGACTTACAGTATGCATCATCGCATTTACAACTCCCACCAGTACGCTTCAGTAGGGGTAGCGCTGCAGTTATAAAGGAATACTAAATTTACCAGAGTCGTGTCGAGCCACGCGCATTTATTAATTTTTTTTCTTTGATCTCGTTCAAGATAAGTGCTTTCGTGCATTAGAATTTGATGCTTAATATTATTATAGCTACTACATACTAAAGTACGTCGGCATATTCCGTTTACACCCTGTATTGTAGATACCGCAACAAAGTGAAACTCATTTCTGCAGCATATTATAGCCATTGAATGAAACATGGATATGGACGCATGAGCTCGATCTAAAAAGCGACATTGAAAACTGTTACCTAGGATTGACACAATCAGAGAAATATTGCTCATATAACCTTCACAGAGATAGAGAGTCAAAATTTGGCTGACCAATGATATTGCTTGGCTGGTTAGATTTTGATCATCTGCGAGAACCAAAACTTGTGACATACGATACTGACGTACAGCAATCGAGGCGCCATTATTAGTTATGGCGTTTTCCATGGTGAAACTGTTAATGCAGCATGCTACTATTATTTGCTTGAGCAGAACATGTGCTCTCTTCTTCCAGCCTAATAATTTCTTGAATAAAAACACACACTCTCATGTATAATCGCCGTATTGAGCAGATGGCATTACTTGTTAATGTCATCTAATGGCTTCTACGTATTTGGAAAAATATCAGCAGTAATTACATTTAAGAAACGTAATGTAATTTAATATGTGAATTCGATAAAATGGTTTTAGTGTCTCGCATAAATAAAAACTTGTTCTCCTTTATACGATTATCATTTTTATACAGTTAAGAAGTACATTTTATAATATGGTTGTGCGTTACTATATAATAATATTATCATAAATATTGCGTATATAAATAAATTTGAATCGAAGTTGGCGTTAGACTCAAAATTATATTTACTATAACAGAGAACTATTAAAATGTATGTAGAAAATAATGTGTTTCATAAATTTTGAGTCATAAATCATGTTCGCTTCAGTAAAAGAATTTCATTTATTAATAAAACAAACAATTATGATATTCGTCATTGTTTGCACCCATTAAAGAAAATTTTCCACATCAAAATAGTTTGCAAGGGATCCTTAAAGGTTAATCAGATGGTGTAAGGTTAGATGAATATGACGAACGAGATCAAACAGATCTGCCGAACTATAGAAATTTTTCATGCGTTAGCATGAAAACACTCTCTATAGTCCTGTTGCCTTATCATGGAGAACATATAATAACATCACGATGATCCCGCAACATATAACATTTTTCTTCCATGAAGCTCAGCCTTTGAGGTCAGTTGTGGAGATTTATTCTCGTCGCTCCACGGCCTTCTGCGTTGAATATGTGCCACATTTTTATAATCTGTTATTTATGTTTCAGAAACGCGTCGTTTCTATATTGTAAAAGAATTCTCGCTCACTAAAAATATGTAAAATATAACCGACTTTCTCTATCTTTCATTGCATCAATGATTTTAAAATCTGATGAGCGCTCTAGTCTCGGTTCATGTTCGAAAGACTATGAATGAAAGAACTATGGAATGACATTTGGTAAACCAATTACGCCCTTGCCAGCCAGTTATAGCTCTTTCATCATAAACATTATACAGTGATGGGCAAATGTGTGGAACCAAATAAATATCTGTTAAATTAAAAAAGAAATTGTAATAAAATTTTAGACAATGAAGAGTATTTGTATTATTTTTTAAATACACAGAATGTTAAAAAAATGTGACGTACTAAAGTTATACATTTTTAATTGTACGCCCTGTATTTTTTTTTATATTTTTGCATTCTCATGGATAACACGATTTCAACAAACTATAACATTTGGGGTCTAAAGAATTTTGTATTTATTAATTGGTAAGGGAAAGAAAATAAATTGGTCATACAAAGAAAGTTAAACTTAATTTACGAGCTTTTCAACCTATTTCCTGACAGTAAGCCAATCTGTTTGTACATTCTCTTGTAACCTTTGGTATATTATCTGGCGAAATACTTCGTATCTCTTCATTAATTCCTTCAGCAAATTTCTAAGTCGGGTAAAATACATTTTCTATTTTAGATGAAGTAATCTAGTGGATTGAGATCGGGGAGAGCGTGCGGGTCATTTAATTTCGCCTCTTCTTCTAATCTGTGATAAAAATTTCGATCTAATCGCTCTCGAACGATAACTAAATCTATCTATAGATATGGATGGTGAGAGGGTGCCCCATCCTGCTGAAACCAGATGTTTTGTGGAAGTTGGCCATTTTCTCTAATGTAGAAAATTATTTGGTTATTTAAAAGTTCTAAATATCTTTGATTATTTAGAGTTTCTCTACAAAAAAGGCCCTATTATACCAGCCCAAACGTTAGGCTTTGAAAGGTGTTGTGTATGCGTCTCTTGTATCCAGTGAGGATTTCTCTGTGCCAAATACCGACAGTTATGTCTATGAATAGTACCGTTCAAATAAAAGATTGCCTCATCCGAAAATACTATATTATTTACAAAATTGTTATCACGATTACAAATTTTCATCATTGATTTACAAAACAAGGCGAATTTTACAAGGATGATATTTTTTCCGTACTCTTAATGCTTATTTCAATAGAAATGGTTTGATCTCAAATAAAAATTTTATTAGCATGAACAATACCATTTTTAATGTGGCTGATATACTGGATTTAATAAAGAGAACATATGATTTAAGTTTTATGCGAACAATGGACTAATTAATTTAAAAAGGTATATAACCCCTTACCACAATTATTAGTCGTATCCTAAATACGTATTTCGACAACTAAGTTGTCATCATCAGTAGGTAAAAACTACTAATTAAAAGTCACACATGGGGCACAGTAAAGTAAAATAAACGCTTCCGCACAACTACTATACACTGCAACCCTGTAAAGACTAAATTTACCATGCCAATCTCAAACTACGAGACAAAACACTTGCCTCTTAGAAAAGGTTTTAAACATGTGTTAAATTATCGAACAAAGGAACGGCAGAAATTCTTCTCTAAAGAAGGCGCCTACTAAAAACGATTTTTAAAGTTACGGTGACCTACTATTAAACTAAATGAAACACATTATATTTTCACAAAACACTAGTATATTTAACTATATGAATATTTCATGTGCATTGGACACATTAGTAGTTATTATTTAAACGTATTATTTCGAGTACACAGGTAGTGACAAAATCTATATTGGGTAGGGGTGGAAAAATTTTCCATTACAAATGGTTAAAAAGTCGTATATTGTATATTGTAAAAGCCGAACTCTCATTGCAAATTCTGAGAAAGACAAAATTAAGAAGGGGCGTTACATGTGAAGAAACAAGACATCCGGCTGTGTTGAGTTATATTAAATGAGAATCAATTCACGTGAAAAGGGTCTATGAATAATTAGATATTGTAGGTATATAATTTAAAAGTTAATTATAAATAGGTGACAATGTCCTAGTTAAGGAGTTAAGCAATTTAATATAATGTATAGAATTCACGGTAGGCTCTGGGTGTGTTAAGGAGGTAATTTTTGCATATTAAATGAGAATCAATTCACGTGAAAAGGGTCTATGAATAATTGGATAATGTAGGTATATAATTTAAAAGTTAATTATAAATAGGTGACATGTCCTAGTTAAGGAGTTAAGCAATTTAATATAATGTATAGAATTCACGGTAGGCTCTGGGTGTGTTAAGGAGGTAATTTTTGCATATTAAATGAGAAACAATTCACGTGAAAAGGGTCTATGAATAATTGGATATTGTAGGTATATAATTTAAAAGTTAATTATAAATAGGTGACATGTCCTAGTTAAGGAGTTAAGCAATTTAATATAATGTATAGAATTCACGGTAGGCTCTGGGTGAAACATGATAAGTAATTTAATAAACAAAACACCCGGTACATCTGTTCCACAAAACGCGAAACATTTTACATTTCGTGAAACCAACACACCGAGTGCTTCATTCAACAACCATTGTTAAGGAGGTAATTTTTTTGCATTATTTCACGTGTATGGATTCCCACATGTCTATATTTCTGCTGTTACCTCCCCCACCCACTTATAAAAATGTGAATAGACAGCTGAACGGTATTGGAGATTTATCGCTATTCAAGGAGGTATGTTTATTTTTCGCGATAAATATACTTTCGTAAGCATCAAGTTCATGGGGTTTATTAATTCCTTTTATCAATTTCAAACCTGTAATCGGTACATTGTGCAGTGTGCTCAAAGCGTGATTTGCGACATTTGATTTATCCGGTCTATTGTATTTGATATGTGCTATGTGTTCTTTAAAACGTGTTATTATAGGTCGTTTAGTTTGGCCTATATATTTCAAATTACAATCCGCACAACTAATTTCATAGATTCCTGATTTCGAATTGGAATTAATTCTATCTTTAGTATTCCCTAGCAGACTTTTGATGGTGTTTTCAGACCGAAAGGCTACCTGGAGACCTCTTTCTTTCACAATTCTATTAATGTTTTTCGTGACAGGGTGGTATGGTAGACATATGTACTTTTTCTCTTGGTTATTTTGGGGTATCAAACTCGTGGATTCGCGGATCGTATTTTTTATTTTAGTTTTTCTAATTAATTTATTGATTATTTCTATGTCAAAGCCATTGTATGTCGCAATGTTTTTAATGAAATCTAGTTCTGTTTCATATCTCTCTTTTGTTAACGGAAAATTTAGTAACCGATTGACTAAAAAGTTAGAGGAAGCTGTCTTATGTTGATACCTATGATTTGAATCCGCGGTGATGAATCTATTAACGTTGGTTTCTTTCCGGAAAATATCGATTTCTATTTTATGTTTATTTCTAATCAGTAAAGTATCTAAAAATGGCATCTTGCCGTATTGTTCCTTTTCCACCGTAAATTTAATAGTCGGATATTTCAAATTTAATTGATTAACAAACATGTCTAATTCGCATTTCCGTGTGTCAAAAATCGCAAGAATGTCAATCATAAATTTACGGTGGAAAAGGAACAATACGGCAAGATACCATTTTTAGATACTTTACTGATTAGAAATAAACATAATTAGAAATAAACATAAATGGTTTCACGAAATGTAAAATGTTTCGCGTTTTGTGGAACAGATGTACCGGGTGTTTTGTTTATTAAATTACTTATCATGTTTCACCCAGAGCCTACCGTGAATTCTATACATTATATTAAATTGCTTAACTCCTTAACTAGGACATGTCACCTATTTATAATTAACTTTTAAATTATATACCTACAATATCCAATTATTCATAGACCCTTTTCACGTGAATTGTTTCTCATTTAATATGCAAAAATTACCTCCTTAACACACCCAGAGCCTACCGTGAATTCTATACATTATATTAAATTGCTTAACTCCTTAACTAGGACATGTCACCTATTTATAATTAACTTTTAAATTATATACCTACATTATCCAATTATTCATAGACCCTTTTCACGTGAATTGATTCTCATTTAATATGCAAAAATTACCTCCTTAACACACCCAGAGCCTACCGTGAATTCTATACATTATATTAAATTGCTTAACTCCTTAACTAGGACATTGTCACCTATTTATAATTAACTTTTAAATTATATACCTACAATATCTAATTATTCATAGACCCTTTTCACGTGAATTGATTCTCATTTAATATAACTCAACACAGCCGGATGTCTTGTTTCTTCACATGTAACGCCCCTTCTTAATTTTGTCTTTCTCAGAATTTGCAATGAGAGTTCGGCTTTTACAATATACAATATACGACTTTTTAACCATTTGTAATGGAAAATTTTTCCACCCCTACCCAATATAGATTTTGTCACTACCTGTGTACTCGAAATAATACGTTTAAATAATAACTACTAATGTGTACAATGCACATGAAATATTCATATAGTTAAATATACTAGTGTTTTGTGAAAATATAAGGTGTTTCATTTAGTTTAATAGTAGGTCACCGTAACTTTAAAAATCGTTTTTAGTAGGCGCCTTCTTTAGAGAAGAATTTCTGCCGTTCCTTTGTTCGATAATTTAACACATGTTTAAAACCTTTTCTAAGAGGCAAGTGTTTTGTCTCGTAGTTTGAGATTGGCATGGTAAATTTAGTCTTTACAGGGTTGCAGTGTATAGTAGTTGTGCGGAAGCGTTTATTTTACTTTACTGTGCCCCATGTGTGACTTTTAATTAGTAGTTTTTACCTACTGATGATGACAACTTAGTTGTCGAAATACGTATTTAGGATACGACTAATAATTGTGGTAAGGGGTTATATACCTTTTTAAATTATTATTTAACCACAGTCTCCATTGAAAGAATTTTCACAATGGACTAATTATAAAAAAGGGTATATGCTTAATTAATATTCTTACTTGAGATGATTACTGCATTAAATATTTCAGTTGAAGAAGAAATGTGGCAGGTAGATGAAATTAAAGATAATATACAGGAATTAATCATATCTGTAAATGATGATACAAATAACATACAAAATAGTGACTCCGATTTAACTGACATGCCAGACTAGAATAAGCGATAATTTTATAAAAATTTAAGATTTATAAGAAAGAATTCTAATACTTTGGAATCTATCCATTGACCAACAATACCAATGATACTTGAAAAATTAAATTTCTTTAGATATTTAGTAACAATATGTATTTGTGCAATCAAATTTTATTTAAATGAATTATGAAATAATGTATTAATATCTCATATGTTTCTATTGAATATATGTTTCTTATCCACTAACATAATCAAATTAAATATATTTTTTATATATCTATCTTTACTTTACTACGAATGAATCTGTGAATCTCGTTAAACATTAAACAAAACTCTAATTTCTATTTATTCGTTAGATAAACAGATATATTTAAATTTGATAACAAGTTAGCTTCTTAAGAAATATATCCTTCATATTCACAGACTTTGCTAAAATAAATTATTTTTGAATCTTAATTTACTTGTATTGTAACTCAAAGGTATATATTGATAATTTTGTAACTTAGGTTTTGGTTATTACTCATTATGTGTATAAGTCAAATATCGCCTATGAATATCGCTAATCCGTGCTAGTTAAATGCCAACTATAAACATCAAAATATAGAAATTCCTAATGATAATCATTTCTTTAAAAAGTTTATTATATCAGAACCTCTAGTTTAATAATAATTTAAATTAATTTTTCCGTTTTGGAATTAAATCAAGTTTCGCAAGCTTATTACACTGATGGAAAAAAGTGACGAGCACACCCTGTATAATCTGAACGTGTCAAGATAAATACGTAGATTTAGCGGAGCATTAAGGTTTCCTCTAGACAAGTTTGCGCAGCGAGTTTTGACTTTTTCTATAGCTGCATTTTTTACTGACTACCTCCGACAGCTGCAATATGTTGTCTCCATGGAGACCGATGCGGGGAGGGAGAATCCGGTTGTTAGTGTGGTGGAAGCGGGTAGTTGTAGTCGTACTTTGTGCATGATGGAAGGCCGTTCGCGTTATCCGAGTGAGTTTGAGCGAGGAATGGTTGTGGGGATGCACATGATAGGAGTATCCTTCCGTGATATCGCGCGCTGTCTCGAGCGGTCATTATCGGTAGTGCAGCGGGCATGGCGAGAATGGATGGAGCAAGGACGTACGCGCCTTCAGCCGCGAGCGGGACGGCCCCGCGCGAGCACAGCATGCGAGGATCGCGCCCTTGTGCAGAGCACTTTAGCGTCACGTATGTCTTCCTCAAGGCAACTTGGAGCCGTTTGGCCAGCAGGAAGGGAAGGCGTACTCACTACGCGAACTATACGGGGGCGTTTGCTAGAAAGTGGACTGCGAGCGCGTTATGCGTTGCAGCGGATTCCACATTTTGTTTTCCGACGAATCAAGATTTGAATTGAGCACTGGTGACGCGCGATTTTGGTTCATCGGAGACGTGGCGAGCGTCACCACGAGGAGTGCATCCAGCCACGCCCTATCCACCGCCAGCAGGGCATTATGGTATGGGGTGCTATTACACATGGTGGACGTACACGTCTACTGCATATACAGCATATGATGACGGCTCGCCGCTACGTAGATGAGGTGCTACGGCCCATTGTGCTTCCCTACGTTTGACGGCGCCCGCGACTTCTATACATACACGACAACGCCCGACCGCACACTGCACGTGTTGCCCAGACCTTCGTGGAAAAGAACCAATACGGAAGCTTCCATGGCCGGCACGTTCTCCGGGACTCAATCCGATCGAACATGTCTGGGATATGATCGGTCGGAGACTTCAACTTTATCCGGCTCCCCCGGGCAACGTTGAGAAGCTATGAAGGCGAGTTGAAGCAGCATGGTTGGACATACCTCCCGCTACCATACAACAACTTATTAACTCCATGCCTTGTCGTGTAGCGATGGTACGCGCCGCTCGCGGGGGATACTCCCACTATTAATGCATCTCTTCCCAGCAGGGCTGCGCCGCTCTCCAGGCAAATTTCATTGCGTTAGAACCGCATCTTCAGATTATAAAGGGTGTGCTCGTCACTTTTTTCTAACAGTGTATATTGGATTTGTGTTAATATTTTAATCAAATATTTTCCACGACAAACACAAGACTTGGCAGCTCTATACGGTATTCCCACAAGCGCTGTTGTATTGTTTTCTAAGGTGCGAATAGACTGTAGTAGTAGTATATCTTACCTATTGGCTAGTGCTGCGTAATTCTGTTTAACTTTTTTAATATCTTAAATTAAGAGTCTTACTAAGACGTATAAAAAAACATACCTGGAAATATAATTTAATCCATAAATCGTCAATGTATTCCTCTTATATTTATTATATATATTTTCTCCACTAAATAAAGTTATTTGTTTTAAACATTTTGGTTCATTTACCTAAATACTCGAGTTTATAAGAAAATGTGATTTCGATTGAGATATTCCTAAACACAAGTCGAAAAAACTAAAAAACGCTCGGTTTTCATATCGGGAATTGAACCTATGTTTATAAGATTAATAAATTCCTTGAAAGGACACTAGACTACATGGACTATCAGTATTATTATTACTAACTACTGTAAAAAGCTACTATACAAGGTTAGTAAGACGAGATAGTTTAAAAGTTAAATAAGATATTACCACACTTTATTCAATTAAACAAAGCGAATGCGTGCAACTTTAGAATACTTACGTTCACGAGGAGGTTTAGAATCAACTGGCAGCGCTATTGGCTTGGGTTTCACGACCCTTTTGCTTTTATCATCAGAAGAAACACCTACGTGCAGCAAAAGCCAAAATTGTGCATACAAACAAAATTCAAAAAGTTTAAAGTTTATGTTTTCAAAATATATGAATGTTACCCAGGGCAAACTAAATGTGTGTGAAAGTTTAAATAGACAATGCAAAACTAGAAAAAATAATGTCAATATTGGAGATATAGTAACTAACAAGTTTATTAAGCATTCTTTATGCATTTAAGATTTTTTAATTATAAATTCTATTATTGTCTCATCATTTTTTGATTATTTTATTATTAAAATAATTTTCCTTCTTTAAAATAAGTAATTAGTAATTATCATACAATGGCCAAGCTGAGGAGAAATTATTCATCCTTTTCTGAAGAATAGATAAAGTTTTAGTTATAAAACAAATCAAGCATCAGTAAAAGATTTTGTGTATTTTAAAGTAGCAATTTTAAGTAAATAAGGTTTACAAAATGACATTATTTTTGAAATAGTTTACAATTGTTTTTTAAGTGATAGTGGATGTTATTCTGTATTAGAAATATGGAAAAATGTAATATACTAAAGGGGCAATGCTATTAAAACTACTATAAAATGTTTATTTATTGCAAATAAATACTCACACATATAACTACTAGGAACGTATGTACGTTTATCTAAGGAGTTCGTGTGATGATGATTATCGTGAGACTCAAAATCATTACCACCTGTGCTTCTAGGTAAGGTCATAGCTCCACTACTACTAGCAGCATCATTGTTCGAATGACTCTTCTCCAATGCTTTTAATTCCATCTGATCATGGTGTATCCATAAATCAGGCGGTTTTATATTCATGCTACCTTTTTGATATCCCTTCTTGTTGCGATCTGGAGACTGAGTGCTGATCTCTTGTCGACGACAACACAAAATTGCAATAACTGCCGCTACAGTGATTATGGCGAGGAGACATCCGCCTATGATTAAATACAACAATGTATTTCCACTAAACATGCTACGACCATCTAAAACAAAATAATGCAAGTTTTAATATAACTTAATTAAAAGTCATACTATACAAGGTGTGTATAAATTGGCGTACTAACTATACGTGACGAAGTTTTTGGTAAAATTTGGAGTTAAAAATCTTAATACTAAAATTCTGCATCATGCTTCTTGTGTTTTCAGAAAGAATTTGAAAGAAACATACATTTGGCAATATTTGTGAACCTCACGTATTAAATCGTGCTCTTGAAGCAAAAGAAATAAAATTAGCTCTTGAAATAACATATTTATTGTGAAAATATTACAAAGTTTTAAAATTTTGTGATAGTATTGACTTATTTTTGTACATCTCTTTGACAGAAACAATATCATTATTACCTACATAATTGTTAAAGCTATAAAGCTACAATCTATGTGGTATCGTTTATATTATTCAAGTCTCAAGTACTTCTGCTGTGATTTCTAATACTGCGGCATCAATTCAGGCTCTAACTTCGTCGGCGCTTTGAGGAGCTGTAGAATAAACTTTCCTTTTAATGAAACCACAAACAAAAAAATCTAATTGAATGAGATCAGGGGATCTCGCAGGCCGTAATAGGACCGCCACGACTAATCCATCTGTTTGGAAAGTGTTCATCCAACCAGTCTTTTACATTACGAAGAAAGTGCGCAGGGGCTCTGTAATGTAGCCGGGTCCTGCGGAGGCTACATTGTTGCGTTGATACGCAGATGCGTATAAGCATCGAAATAATACTCAGATAAGGTTGGTTTAACGTAGTATAATAATTCAACACATAACAAACATAACAATTAATGTATATATAACAATGAATAGTGCAGTAGTCAAAGGAGAGATCTAACTGGCTCTCTAGCAATGATTGATCCTTGTTCTTCAATAGAACATCTTATATACCATATTAGAGTGCCCTCGTTTGACTACGTCCTTACTTATCTGTAAACAAGATGTGCAAGCGTGTAACCTCCGATTAATAATGCTTGTGTTTAATTAAGCAGGTGGACCGAGGTCGTGTTTTCTAATACAATGCAAATAAGACCAGGGCCACGCCTTGACTGATCGAGTACTACAAACATTACTTAACTAGGTTATCACACCTGCCACCCAGCGAGAAAAGAAAAAACAACAGGATTTGTTTGCTTTTTTCTTTCTCTAGAAATTAGGTATAGAAATTTCTATATGTTTCCTTATTTACTATCTGCAGATATAATTTACATTATTACATTTACTTATCTTCTAAATATTTTCGATATTTATTCGACACTAGTTCGGTAAAATTATTTAACGTTATTACACAAAAGAAATATTTTATTTACATATTACACATAATAGTGCTTGAGACGGTTTTTGTGTACCTCAATGTACTTGTCGTCTATGCGAATTGTAACATTTGGTGGCTTATTCGTTTCCGTAATGGTAAACGGACCGTTATACAATGTCTCGAGTTTAGTTCCTGCTTCATTCTTTACCAAGATTTGATCTCCGACACAGAAGTGTGTGGGTTTGCGATGATTGTTTAATTTTCTTTGTCTCTTAATTTTAGATTGAATTAAATTGTGTTTTGCCTCATTCAGGGCTGTTTGTAATCTGTATTTAATTTCCGCGGTATAGTTATCCAAATTATAAAGTGGCTCTATCGCGTCGGTTAATGAGGGTAGCGGGTTGTGTTTTCCAAAAACTAACTCGTGTGGGGTATATTTTGTTTCTGTATGCACTGTGTTGTTAAATGCAAAGCACCAATAAGGTATCCATGTTGACCAATTATTTATGTGGTTATTAAGTTGAATACGTAAATACGCTCCCAGATTCTTGTGTGTGTTTTCTAATGCGCCTAACGTTTCGTGGTGGTATGCAGTAGATTTTAGCTGCTTTATGCCTAAAAGAGAGCAAGTTTCCTTAAAAACTGCAGCCATGAATTCTGTTCCCTGGTCGGAAGCTATCTGTTCGGGAATAGCGTACCTCAGTATAAAATTCTCGACCAGAGCTTTGGCTACTGTGAAAGCTTCTTTGTTCTGGATGGGATAGGCTTCTACGAATTTCGTTAGTGCACTGGAGTGTCAAAATGTATTTGTTTTCCTCTAGGTCTTGGTTTAATGGACCTACAATATCCACAAAAATCTTCTGGAAGGCGTATGATGATGTAGTTGTAATTTTAATTGGTTCTTTAATGGGTATTGAGTGCTTGTATTTTTTGCAATCACTGCATCGTTTCACGAATGATTCGATGTCGTGTTTCAGTTTTGGCCAAAAATAAAATCTCTTGATTTTGTTACATTACATAATGACATTACATCATGCATGAAAATCATATTACGTCGTATGTTCAGCGGTATCTCATCTATAACTTGTTCTAAAACATTTAAATATTCACCGGTATCTACAAGATTTGGTAAGTAAATTGATCAAACTCCCCTGTGGTTTATGATACCCAGCCAAACATTAATGGAAAATCTACTTTGGTGACCGTATTTGCGAAATTTAAGAGGATTTTCATTTGCCCAATGATGAAAATTATGAGTATTAAACACACAATCTCTGGTATCTCTGGTAAACATGCACTTATCACTCCAAAGAATACGTCTTAGAAAGCTGCCTTCTTCCTGAAGCATTTAAAATTGTATTGCAAAAATTGATTCGAAATTAGTTTATCATTTCCGTAGAGGGGCTAAACTTTAGACACATGTTATGAATGAGGTCAGTTTTCTCGTAGAACCAAATGAACGATCTTGTTACTGGGGATATTTAATGTAGAAGCTAATTGACGGGTACTCGCAAATGGATCTTTCTGTATTGTGGCTAGAATTTGCTCTTCTAGTTGCACAGTACGCCTTTGTCTTGGGCGACCAGCCTTCGAAATACATTGTTACTTGGATGTCTCCGGTTTGGATAACGCACTCGATATTCCGTTCTGCCATGTTGGCATTTCCACGACAGAAATCGTATATCATGTACAGTTCTGTGCAATAAAATTAACTACAATAAATTTGTTAAACATTAAAGTGGACTGGGTATGACATTTGTCATTTTTTATATTGAAATTATCTTTAAACTGCGTTTTATCTAAATGCCACGCCATTTAAATGAACATGAAAAGGTGAAAATTATTTGTAAAATAGAAGAGGGTAAGTCTATTAGACAAGTAGCTTTAGAAATGAATCTTTAGATGTAAAAAACACTGGGAACAAGATATGACTATTAAAAGAAAAGCAGGATTAGCTCGCCCTAGAGTCTCTACAAATGAAGAGGACGCGGGTCATATCGACTATTTAAGACAAAATCCATTTGAATCTGCTCGAGTATCTAAAATTATTACAGATTCTTCTGGTTCTAGATCAACGGCAGGCAGAAGAATAAAATTATCCGACATTCAAAATAGAGTGGCCGCCAAGAAGCAAATATTGATTGAAGAAAATAAACAATCCCGTGTTATATTTTCAATAAATTATATTTATAGGAATTTACAATTTTGGAAACAGATATTTACAGACGAAAAAATTTTTAAGTCGACATACGATGGCAAGATCAGAGTCTATAGACCCCAAAATTCAAGGTTCGATGAAAAATATGTGCAATGTGTTCAAAAATCTGGAAAATTTAGTATCAATGTATGGGGATGGATCAATTATAATGGAATAGGCATATGTTGGAAAATCGATGGACGTTTTAATGCTGAAAATTACTTGTGGATACTGGATAATGTAATGCTGCCTTCGGTAAAACAATTGTATTCGAACAATAATTTCGTTTTTCAGCAGGACAATTGTCCAGTTCCCACTGCGTTTATCGTGCGTGAATGGTTTCGAAATAAAAATATTGAAGTATTACCTTGGCTTACACGTAGCCCTGATATAAATCCTATTGAAAATCTTTGGAGAAAAATGACAAAGTTAATATACAAAAGAAATTTTCGTGTGCAAAATTCAAAGACTTTATAGGATATAATTCAAAATGTTTGGGAAGAACTAGCTGAAGATGAGAACTATGTTAAAGAGTTAATTTGTTCGATTCCAAATAGATTAAATTCGATAATTGAACGGAATTGCAGTATGACGAAGTATTAACTATGTTTCTCTTCTCTATTTTTATTTATTTTATTGTTCAGATTTGTTTACCTTATCTTACAATTTCATAATAGTTGCATAAGTTTTGTATTTTAATAAAAGTTTCCAATTTTATGATCTTTCAATTAAAAGTATTGATAATAATAACTCCTTAATAATACTATCTTATATTATCATTTATTAATATTTGCATTTTGTTGGTATGTTGAAAATTGAAAGCAATTACTGATTACAACTAAAATACTCAATCATATCGCAGAACTATGCACGGCATTTGTTATTTGCGTAATCTAAAAATATCTGTTAAATAAGTGAAATTATTAACCTGTATTGATAAAAGTTGCTAAGAAAGCTTCTCACATAACTAAAATATTTCAAAAATTAATCATAAGACTTGTAGTCAATTTTATTGCACAGAACTGTAAACTGGCGCACAAAACAGCTGTCCATTTTGACGTTTGACAATATTTTAACAAAATTAACACGATGTGAATCAATTTTTAAGTTTCGGAGATAATTGAGATGCAAAATGTCAGTGTGGTTATATTATCTGTCATATGGATCTATTTAAACATTTGTTTATAACCTATGACAATTCATATGCTATTTTTGAAAGATCGATAACCCATTTTACAATGCAAAAAAATGAATCGGACAGTCTTTTTGTCCGCCATTTTACATATCGGCATATTCATTGAACGTAAAAATCATAATGAGCAAACAAAACAACAAGTAAACACGGAAACAAGAAATCTAATCAAAACTAAACAAATAAACACGATAAAAAAAATAGAGATCGCAATAGCAAGTCGAATGAACTATACGGCATTCCAAATAAGAATAAATAGTTGGGAAAGATAGGGCTTAAAATAAGAGCTTGTGATTGGCTAAAACAGAGGCCGCTTTTATGCAGGCAAAATGATGTTTATTTAGTTCTGTCTAATTAGCGTTTTGCTGCTAGTACTGACCGGTATTTCTGTCAGTGCTAGTCAATTGTGTGTTTTACTAGTTGTTTATTGTGATAAATAGCACAATATTCGTTAAAGATAGTTCTTTATAGAGATTATAAGGTGAAAACCTCATTTTCTAAAAGTATTTTATTACTCATTAATTTATTTCATTTATTTAATCGCAATTGTTTTAGAGCATGGATGACGCAGCTTTACCAGGTCTATGCAAAAAGTGGACAGAGGCAGATGGCTTATAATGTGTATTTTAAGAACAAAGCTAATATGTCCAAAACAGCTACTGTTCGTCAAACTTTAAGGGAAGTAGGGATTGGTAGGGATACTATGTTTGACATTATTAAGGAAATTGAAATGTCTGGAGTTACACATTGTCCTTTAAGAGAACAAAGTTGCCAAGATGCTTACAATAGATTAGATTTAGATGAAGTATTTAAAGTACGATTAGAAGGCACGTGCATTCATTTTTCTTTAAAAATGAGTTACAAACTTGCACAAAAATATGTGAATCTATTAAAGGGGATGCCAGTTTACCTCCTTTAAAACGAACACCACTTTGGAGAATCCTAAGGAAACTAGGATTCAAGTGGGAAAAGCGCACATGAAATAACATATTAATTAATTGAACGAATTATATTATCTTATAGAGACGTCGTTATTTGACAAGTATAAGAAAGTTTCGTGCAGAAGGGAGAAAAATCTATTATTTAGATGAAACATGGGTGAATGCAGGTTACACAAAAGCAAAAATATGGAAAGATACAACGGTACTTAATCCAAGGCGAGCATTTGTTGAAGGTTTTTATACTGGTTTAAAAGATCTATCTGGCAAAGGAAATCGACTAATTGTGCTTCACATTAGCAGCGAAACTGGTTTTATAAATGGGGGTTTGTTATTATTTGAATCCAAGAAAACTGCAGATTACCATAAAAATATGAATAGTGAGGTGTTCATCGCATGAATGCAAAATATATTACCTTCTCTTGAGTCCAATAGTGTTACAGTCATGGATAATGCGCCCTATCATTCTACTAAAACTGAAAAGTCGCCTACTTCGTCATGAAAAAAGGAGGCGCTCATTGAATGGCTTTTAACAAAAAGAATTTAAGCTGATAATTATGTGCTAAAGATTGAATTGTTTGAGCTTGTAAAAAATTACACATCCTGTCATCCATTGCATACGTGGTCGATGAAATAGCTAGAGAAAGTGGCCGTAGTTTTACGTTTACCTCCATATCACTGTAATCTTAACCCCATTGAACTTGTATGGGCTCAAGTCAAGCATCATGTTGCAGCCAATAATAGGACATTTAAATTGGACGGAGTAAAAAATTTATTATTAGAAGGATTAGACATGGTTGATGCTGACGCATGGAAAAATAGCATTCATCACGTTATAACAGAAGAAAACAAGATGTAAGATAATATTGTTGAAAATGTATTAGAAAATTTGACTTTTACTGTAAAATAAATACGGGGTCATCTTTTCAGAATTTTCATTCAATTCAGGTTCTGATCTTGAAGATGAGTAGTTTTCAATATATATATTCGTGAACAATATGCAACATAATGAACTGTGGTGTGTTAAGTTTAGTTGTGTGTGTGATGTTCTTGATTTAGATTCGTGTGTGTGTGAGATGTGTTAGATATAATTTTATTATACTTATAAATTGTATATGTAGTTTGGTAAATATAGTGAATATTGTGAATATAATGTAAATCAAATACATATAATTATATAATAATGTTTACCATATAAATTCATGAGATTATAAGTTGTTGCAGGTCCTCAGAAATTGATCGACGTCCTGAATCTCAAGTAACTACCAGATATTGTGATAATTGCAGAATATTAATGAAATTTCTAAGTAGGAAATGATTATATAATTTTTTTAATGTAATTATGTAAGTGTAGGTAAAAGATTTAATGTACATTATGCTAATAAAAGAGGGTTTTACAACCATTGTGTTCAGACATTTACGAAAAAAATTGTTTTTACTGAACACACGGAGTTTCCCATCAAAGCAATTTCTCTTTTTATTTATTCTTATTTTTTTTTTCAATTACATTGAAATCTGAAACCTTAATCAAACCATATTTCTGCTAAAAGCAAAAAAAAATCATTGTACGATAGTAGCAATTTATCCCATACATAAGCAAAAAAGTAAGTATTAATCAACCATAAGTTGGAATAAAGGAACAAACACATGTTTAACCAAATACTGAAACTGAAAAAATGCTTACATTTTACCTATCTTTTGGCGCTAAACTGCTGTTTTACTCTTTTTAACATGTACTTACTTATTTTTGTAAAATGAAAATATTTTTAAATACCTTTTTTAGATGTATTGCTCTCTCATTATAGATACTATTAAAATAACTGTATTTTGTAAAATGCTATATTTTTTAAGCTAAATGATAGACAAATATTATGATAATTATAATACACTGTCACCATCAATCCTTTATTAGTATTAATCATTTATTAGTTTCACATTTACACAAAAGTTTTGTTCTCTAATAAAATAAAAGAAAGATGTAAATATTTCTCCTGTAGTAATTTTAACACATTCTCACTTTATTTACGCACAAATTTATTGTAGATGCAACACCTTCAAACAATAAATAACAGATTATAAGATATTGATTGAAATATTTTATATAAGTCTAATACCTTGAATTTGTATATATTTGCCGCTTCTTGCTTAAATAAAATTATTAAAGTCTAAGCTTTCTTAATAATAAATATTTTAATAATCAAACATCAAAAAATTAACTTTTATATAGGTTAGTAGGTATATAACCTCACATACAAATTATCTACTTTTTTGAAATTCCTGTGTAAATTATACTCATATTGCCGCGCCCTCTGGTCCTTTCTTAATTGGAATGCATAATAGGTAGGTACAGTTGCGGCCACTACAAACTAAAACACCGATTTTAGACACATTCTGTCAAATTAAAAAAATTCGTGATTTGTAAATTTTACTTTTATCCGGTATGGTTATGTTAGTGTCAGTTTATTGTAAGTCGAGCGTACACAATTTTTAAAATACCTCAATTAAACGAACTGCAAAAGTCGATAATTCAAACTAGGCTAGAGGACGACATGAGCATTAGGCACATCGCAAATGAAATAAATGTTGATAAAAATACGATAAAAGTCAATGATACCGCGATATCATAAAGTTTCTGGGTCAGCGGTGGCCATGGGGTGAAAAACGTCTGTCTTAATTTATATCATCCTTTTGAGAAAAATCTGATAAAATTTTCAGGTTATGTGTCATACTGACATTAAGATTAATATATTGACAAATTTTAACGTCAGCATGACACTTAACCTGAAAATTTTATCAGATTTTTCTCAAAAGGATGATATAAATTAAGACGGACGTTTTTCACCCCATGGCCACCGTTGACCGTTGACCCAGAAACTTTATGATATCGCGGTATATTGCCCATGCCAATATTTTTTAAATAATTAATACCTTTTGCCACCTACTTGTTTTGCTTTTACAGATTTAATATTCTCATCTTGCCGTGGCTTTTGAGAGCTTCCATCTTGAAAACTCCAGATTTCATCAAGAAAAACAATCTGGAATGCATTTTCATTTTAAAAACGCATATATTGTTGCAAAAACGTTATTTGTATTTGAATTTTTCCATTTATCATATTTTTTATTTTATACGCCATTGACTTTCTTTTAGTTAGGTGACATTTTATAAACGTCAATATTAAGACCATGTTACAAAACCAACATTTATTATTTGTCAAATTGTGTTAGTTTGTAGGAGCCGCAACTGTACACTGTCCGACATATAATACTCATACCGTATCAATTTTAGCCAGGCTTATCAAATATGACAGGTCTTATTTGACTTAAGTTATAGCAAGGAGTTATGTGTTATACGCATTAGCAATGTACGTATAACTTAGGAAGTCAATAAGTGACAGTATAAATATATTTGTTCCGTTTACGCAACGCAACTAAAAAACTGACTTTATGTTCATAAGAGTTGTACGGGTTTTATATGTCGCGCAGTGTAGATAAGTACCAAAATTTCACAGTAGTAATACATTTGACTGGAACAACATTAGGCTACCTACTTGTGGCTACTTATTGTTTTACAACGTTCTCAGATGTGTTTTTAGTCAACATAAGTTAATAAACAAATATTAAAAACAAACTTTAAAATCGAAAAGAAAACTTTAACGAAAAAATAATAATAATTCCTCTTTATTCTAAACTGTATCTCTTTCTGTCAACAAATAACGATTAATAACGCTTATTTAAAGACTGAAAGTCCGAAATTTAGGAACCTCGTGCAGAGGTATGAAGGTACAACATTTTGGATTTAGGATTTTAGACTTCAAATTTAACGAAGAAC
Organism: Melolontha melolontha; assembly: GCA_935421215.2. Classification (NCBI taxonomy): domain Eukaryota; kingdom Metazoa; phylum Arthropoda; class Insecta; order Coleoptera; family Scarabaeidae; genus Melolontha; species Melolontha melolontha. The sequence continues at coordinate 128,018,271 of OW285236.1, forward strand.
ATCGTCACGTGTAGTTAGTACACCAATTTATACAAACCTTATATTTTTAAAGAATACTAAATGGATTCACAATTTTTTATTTTTATGTATTTTTAACTCTAGCAAATTATTTAAAGTTAATATAGCGAAAATACAACAGGAGCAGTAATGAAAAATAAAAAGAAAATTAATAACGTGGATGAAATGATTTGTTAAAAAAAGAAACAAAAAATTACCCTTTCCTTGCCGCGAGTCGCTTGTCATTCGAACATCTAATAAAACAAAAATAAAAAATAAAAAAAATTATAGATATTAAAACAAGGCAAGCATAATAATAGTTAGTGAACTTTTAAGCATTAATTACTGCCTAAATTAAGAAATTTGTGAAAGAAGGATGACATATTCATAATAACAAGTGTTCATTTGAAAAGTCAATCTAGTAGCATGTGATTTACTGAGAACATTTTGAAGTATGTCGTAAATTAACATTTACTACTTAACCTACAAAGTCGTATATTTTGACAGTTTCATACATACAAATAAATAACAAATAATAGGTATTTATTGAAAACTATAACAAATGTTGAAAATGTTGTCCTTCAAGATCAATGCACTTTAAAATCCTCCGTTCCAAATTTCTGATGATATTCTGCAACATTACTGGATTGTTATTCATTTCCATGCATTTCTGTTCGATTCTCTGTAGCATATCATTCAAATTCAATATAGGTTTTCGAAATATGTTATTTTTTAGATAAGGCCACAAAAAGAAGTCGCAAGGTGTTAAATCGCATGAACGTGCAGGCTAGGCAATTTCAGTATTTCGACTAATTATACGCTCATCAAAAAATTCTCTGAAATAATCCAAAGATTCTGCAGTACAGTGACAAGGTGCTCCGTCTTGTTGGAAATATGCATTTTGAAGTTCATCATCATGCAACTGATTGACAAATGGTTGTAAAATTTCCGTACCGTACCTTTGAGCAGTTAACGTTTCCTGAAAAAATATTGGTCCAATGATTCGCCTTTGGCTTATCGCTGCCCAAATACCAATTTTCTCTGGATGTAGCGATTCTTCATTAATTAGATGTGGATTTTCACTACTCCAAATTCTTGTATTTTGTGAATTTAGGTATCCCGTTTTATAAAACCATTCTTCATCAGTAAAGATGACTCTTTGCGAAAGTTCTCCATTATTGTTCATATTTACAAACCAATTACAAAACTGTAGTCTACGTGGGTAATAAATTTCTAACAATTCTTGTACTGCTGGGACACGGTATGGATAAAGCTGGATATCTTTTTTTAATAACTTGTGAGTTGTACCAACAGAAAGGTTTATTTGTTGACCCAATTGTCGAACAGATATTTGTGGTTCATTTTCCATTATTTCTTCAACACGATTGACAACTTGAGGTGTACGTTTCTTAACTGCTCCGCTGCCTGATTTTCTTAAGAGACTACCAGTTTCAGAAAAAAGTTTTAAAGTTCTATCCAAAGTATTCTTAAATTGTATATAATCTGTTACAAAATATGGAAACTCAACTTGAAATTCTACCATGCAATCTTGAACTGAATAAACCCATAAACCATCAATTTTATTACCACTTCGAAAATAAGCCTGAACTAAAAAAATTTTATGTTCTAAAGTGAAAGCCATTTTAAAACTGAGAAGCAATTTATTTAAACCAGAATCGACGCACGATTATTTTATGCACTAACTGATATTTGTGATTGACATTATCAAATGTCATTTGGATTTACGTTTACGGAATAACAAACACATACTAATATATTTGCGTCACATTCTATCAAAATTTCAAAGTAACCTAGATTGACTTTTCAAATGAACACACATTATAAACTTTAGATAAAAAGTTTCTTTTTTGTGATGTGTAAGGGGCCTTAGTTATCTAGCTACGCATCTAATTTATTTCTGTCAAGTATTCTTATCTCACATCGACCAACTAAAATTTGAATTCTTTGTTCCACTTAATTTCTTACTGTATTCGTGTCAGAAGACTTCTTTTAAATCTCTGTGCTGTTCAGTTAGTTTGAGAGTGAGATATAATCATTAAATGTTGATATTATTACAGTAAAATGTAAAGAAGTTGAGGTAGTAGTAAAATCAAACTCAATATTTGAAACAATATTAATAACAATAATTAGGGATCGGCAGTGAGGGGTACATTCTAGGAGTGGACTTAAATCAATAATGTAATTCGAAATTGGACACAGTAATAACAATAATACGTAACAAGCCGTCCATTATACCGGGTTCTTTTTTTTTAGTGACTGCATATTTATCCTCGGTTTGTATTTATTCGTATATGTACATTACGACACTAAATAATCGGGTTCTTTTTTATTTTTCCCTAGTGTAACTTTAAAAAGAAAATTGTCAATGCATTAGCAACACAGTAGACAAGCTAGTCATATATTTGTGTCCACGAGCGAAAAAATTACTATTCTGTAAATCCGCTACTCTTAGTTCAAGGGATCTACTATTTTTTTTTTTTAGTATTAAAAAATGAAACTTTCCACCATACATGAAACTTTTATCTTTAAATCTATTACAAAACTATTAAAATTTATAGCGAAGGTATAGCAGAATCTGGTTCGGCAATAATACTTGTACTGACAACAGTGGGTAATACAGAGCAAAATAAAGCCACCAAGAATTAGGTTATGTTTTTAGAAAAGAAAGCGTTAAATCTCAGGTTTGAATGAAGAAATTATTTTATTCTAACGAATAATTAAGACAACCAAAAGAACATAACAAAGGTGAAGTGTAATTTCATAGCGAGTTTTCGAAGTGTCCTCCTTGTGTTTCAAGGCGATCTTAAAGCAACGCGCAGGGTGTTCCGAATAAATTTTGGGTTTATTCCATCATATGCAATACGTATACGATCTTTCAGTTTGTACAAGTTACGTGTTTGCACGTTATTTGCAAAGAATCATTTGGAAATAAATCGGCTGATCTTTGGGGGGCATGGTATGGGGCCAAATCTGCCAATCCACCGTCTTTGAAATGCGTTATTAAAAAATTCCTGACGGCGTTAGTAGAATGTTCTGGAGCCCCATCCATTTAGAACCAAGGTTCATCAACATTTAGCATCCCAATTGATGGAATGATGTGGTCTCGCAAGAGATTCAGATATTTTGCTGCAGTGAGATTACCATCAATAAAAAATGGGCCTACGAGTATATCGCTTATTATTCCAATCCAAACATTGACATTTTGAGGGTAATGCGTTCGGGTTAGGTTTTGGGCATGAGTATTTGTACGGGACCATTACCTAATGGATTAATGGAAAGGAAATTTAGTATTTTTCAAAGGATAAATGTAGGATCCAACCGGAAGTTCTGAGAATTGGCTTCACCATTTACGGTAAATGTAACTTCATCAGTAAAAATTATTTTATTTAAAATTTCTCGCTTTTTAAATATTAAACAATATTTCACAAATCAGTTCGTTCTACTTCCTCGAAAAGCTCTTGATGGTTTGATATCTTCTATGGTATATATTTGAATTCAGGGTTTTGAACACTGAACTGTACGATACTCCAAAATGCCTGGCTACATCTGAAAGCCATCCTACTTAACACAGGTTATTCAGTTTCATGTGTTCTCAAACGGTCAGGATGTGTGATATGTTTTAAAAACCCTGCAGTATTATCTTCTGGAAAAGATGTATTTACTCTTGCTTGGTGAGTACTTGATTATCTATACTATTACAGTATTTTAACGATTTACTCCCTTCCCCTGTATACTCTTTAGCGTTAATATCGTATTGCTGCAATGTGTGGTAGACTTTTTTCGGAGTAGTGGGGTAGAGATGGCGCGTGACTTTATGTCACTTTTGTAATGCCGTTAATTATTGATAATTACGCACCCTTGGTGGTGGATACAACCACGTACTAATCACAGAATTAAGGTTCAACTTAAGTTAATTTACACGACACTTGAATTTTAAACTCAAGGAAAAAACTTTATTGGTAAGTTACGTTTTCATTATTGTTAACTCCCTTGGTTGTATTATTTATCGCTAAAACTAGTGGTATCTTCTTCTGTAGGGTGTCCAGATTATCCTTAAGTAATTAGGGTGCAAAATTCTGCGAGGCCACGCTGATGAGAGTAGGATAATTTTCCATCTTGACTACATGTCCATAGGTTTGTGCCAGGCGCCACATTAAAGATACAAATGTTCAATAATACGCTCGTAGGCGATGAGTCATCAACCTCTCATGTCCGGTATCTAGTTATAAAATACATGGTGGCGCATTTCTTCTCAATTCTAAGCTGGATAATTTTTGACAACATTTAGAAAGTAACCGCACCACCGTCTTCACTCGATGCTGGCTTGTTGGTTCTATATTTGACTACAATATCTCGCTCACTAAGGTAAGTACTAAGTGCATAATGAAATTTAGTAGCTTCTTTTTCAAACCAACTTTCCTTTATTAACACCTGATGGGTTTCTGATATCCTCTATGATCTCCGTGTGCCGTAGACCACTGCATACAAACCAACAAAGTTATAAACAGAGACCGGACACATCGGTTTGAAATGTCGTCCTCATTACGACGGAAGATATAAATAGTCTAGAACATCTGTAAGTACATTAGGCAGTTATTGAATGCACTATTGATCTGGCTAGCGCGCATATCTGTTTTCATCGAGGATTGCGACGTCTTTTGTTGGATATTTACAGTTAAATTTCTGTTTTCATGGGCGTTGATAGAAGCGTGTGGAGTTTTAATAATTTAGTCTATTTAGATTATATTCCGTAAGATAAAGTTCTGTGAGTTAGTTTCTTGTTTTCATAGTTTTAACTGTTAATTACATCGTAATTTTTGTGATAGATCCTGTTTAATATCGTTTGATTGAATCTACTTCCCCCAATTATTTCGACGTAAGTGTGCATTGAATTTCGTTCAGTTTCAATAACTTACGCATACATTCTTAGTTTTCATTTATTTAGATCTAGAGCATTATTTAAGTTACTTTTTCAGATATGATATGGAAGAACGTCGAGAACGGCATCGTAAAAGAATGGTGAGTTGGATTGGCGGTCATACTGATTGTATGTCATTGTCAGTGATTCCGAAATTGATTTCAAAATCTGTAAAATATCGTTAAAAATTCCATGACATCGCGCGTACAACGTCACTTAGCATCGCAAACACATGCACAGAAATTGGAACCGTTGGAATCTGACTTTAACGAAGAACTCTTTGAAACTTTTATGGCGGCTAATATTCCATTAAATAAACTTAGCAATCCCACTTTAAAAATATTTCTCCAAAAATATACTGGTCGAAATGTTCCTGATGAATCGACCTTACGCAAATATTATGTTTCTAAGTGCTACACGAAAGCAGTAGAACGCAGTAGAAGCCATCTTTCAAATCAGTACCTCTGGATAAGTGCCGACGAAACTGCCGATATATTAGTAAATGTTGTAGCTGATGTACTACATCCAACCGCATATGTAATAGCAACAAAAGTTATAAATAGTTTATGCGGAAACAGCTGCTAAAACCATTAACGAGGATATTTAAAAAATACTTCATTCGGTGACAGGTACAAAGAAAAAGTATTTTTATTTCTAAGTGACAGTGCTGCATATATGTTAAAAACAGGCAGACTATTAAAGAAAACATATCCTAATATGCTGCATATTACTTGTGTAGCAAATGGTCTCCACAGAATCTGTGAATATATCAGAGACACATTTCCAGAAGTTGACAGACTTGGATGGGGGACATGGTTGGAAGCTGCTAGTTTTTATGCAGAGAATTTCGTTAGTTTACAAAATTTCATTGCATATTTAAATTACGATGCTCGAAGTATTTCTGAGAGCAAGGAACTAACACAAATTTCAAATTTAAAAAATCAGTTGTACTTTCTTCAGGAACACTTTGGAAATTTGCCAAAACTAATCTCTTATTTTGAAAATCGAAATCTCAAATTAAATTATGGTTCAACGACATTAGATGTAGCTATTAATAATTTGAAAAGTATTCCAAGTGACTTTGGATGTGGCCTTCGGCAAAATTTAGACGTAGTGTTTAATAGAAATCCAGATTTAATAACATTGCGGCAATTGTGTATGAGGACAATGCCACAACATCTAACTGCAAAATACGCGGAAATAAAATAATATTTCCAGTATGCACCTAAAACCAGTTGCGATGTAGAAAGGACGTTTTCTATTTACAAGGATGTATTTCATTCAAAGAGAACACATTTTACAGAAAAGAACCTTGAGAAAGTATTGCTAGTAAATATTAATACTCCTTTACTCAACTTGAACACAAAATGAACAAATAAAAATGTATTTCGTATTTTGTATCCGTATATACAGCCTGATTCAAATTAAGTGCGCACTATTGCTATCTCTGTTATTATTGATTCTAGAAAGTAGGTTAAATTAGCAAAGTATTAGTGTTTTTAACATTGATTAGCATGCAGTTCATGAAAAAAAATTGAATAACGCATTTTCGAGAAATTTTGAAATTTATATTTTTTTAAATGGAACAGCCTGTATATTTTTTAAAATTCTGAATGATAATGTTCTTTGTAATATAAAAGTTTCAATACACTATTGTCCTAAAACGAATAATAAAGTATTTACGGTGGAATTTAGTTGATGTCAAAGATACTCTTTCATTCTGTAAAATCAGTAGTAGGCTTCTTTCACTTTAAACAGAACAAATAGTAGGCCCTTTGTAAATGTCAATAACGTACTGAATATAAATCTTTCGCACGTTTAGTTATTATAAATATTCTTTTTTTATTTTGTGTTGTGTTCATTAGTTCTCTATTTATTTTTCTAAACATTTTGGTTTTACTTTCGTTGCTTAGTGTTTGACAATATTTCACTATGGTATTTCCTTATTTGGAGAAATGCGATATGTTGGAAGCATACATTTTATGTCGTAAAAATTCAATAAGGACTAGCGAATATTATGCTGAAAACTATCCTTTACGACAGCAGCCAGATCGACGTTACTTTCGAAAACTTTACAATCAGTTTAGACTGCATGATTGCTTATTTAGAAAGAAAAGAACAAAGAAAAATATCGTCGTCAACGAAGAAGTAGAAATTACAGTGCTACTAAGGATTTGACATTAAGTTATTCGTCACTTCACAGAATTTTGAAAAAGCATAAGTATATCCCCTTTAAGTTCAGAATCTCTCAAACATTACAGCCAGGAGATTCCGCCAGGAGATTAGCTTTCTGTCATTGGTTTGTTAGTTTTTGCGATGAGAATTTGAATGGCGCACAGTGTATTTTATGGAGTGACCAAACAAATTTTTCAAATAGAGGCATGTTTAATAAGAAAAATAGCCACTACTGGTCTCAAGAAAATTTATTAATAGTTCGTCCACATGCTGCACAAGTTCGATTTAGTTTTAACATTTGGTGCGGATTAATTGGTTCGGTAGTCGTTGGTCCACTGTTCTATAATGGTACGTTGACAGAAAACAGATATCTGGAATTTATTCGTAACGTTCTAGAGGATTTCCTTGATAACGCCAATTACTTGATGCGCCAAAATTTATACTTTCAGCAGGACGGTGCCCCTGCACACAACTATCACCTAGTGCAAACCTACCTCGACACCATTTTTGCCGAAAAGTGGATTGGTACAAATGGTCCAATTCAATGGCCAGCACGCTCCCCTGACCTCTCACCTTTAGACTTTTTCTTTGAAATGAGGTGTACAAAACGCGATACGACAACGTGCGCGAATTGCAAGACAAGGTCAGAGAAGTTTTTCGCCAATTAGATAGAAGGACAACCTTAAGAGCCACCCAGAGTGTACTGAAGCGGGCACCAAAATGTATTGAGCGGGAAGGTGACACCTTTGAGCAGTATTTATAAATTATACATGTACTTTCTTCTTTTTAATTTAATTTTGTAAGCTGTATATGTTAAAATAAACATTATAGACAAAATATGTATCTGTTTTGTCAAAAGTTAGCAGAGCAATGACAACATTTAGAAGGAAATAGAAACTGCAATAACTATGTTATTATTCGTTTTAGGACAATACTGTATTGAAACATTTATATTACAAAGAACATTAGCATTCAGAATTTTAAAAAATATACTGGCTGTTCCATTTAAAAAAATTATAAATTTCAAAATTTCTCGAAAATGTGTTATTCATTTTTTTTTTCATGAACTGCATGGTAATTAATGTTAAAAACACTAATATAATGTATAGAATTCACGGTTGGCTCTTGGTGAAACATGATTAATAATTTACTAAATAAAACACTTGGTATATTTGTTTCACAAAATGTATTTAAAATATCTCTGACATATGTTTCGACTTATACAGTCATTCTCAAAGAGTCATGTAAATTAAGTGAAAAGAATACTCCTACCAATATTTATGGTTTATTTTTTAAAAGGTTTATTACAGCATCGATTGTGGGGGTATTTGAAAAATCCAACTGAGTGTTTGTGACCTGTCTGTTGAGATTTATGGCTTTTTTATTTCTAAAATTTCTAAGAAGTCAAACCTTTTACCCTTATTACAAGAATGTAAAAGTTTGAAATTATTAGTATTAAACAGATGAGAATTTTGAATACAGTGTTCCGCGAAACCCGTGATCATATTGCCATGTAGAATAGAACTTCTATGCTCTTTGATACGTTCTTTTATAGAGCGTCCTGATTGGCCAATGTATACCGCGTCACAATCACTGCAAGTTAATTCATACACCCCTGACTTATCACGCAATTCTGTTTTTCCTTTATTGTTAACTAGAATATTTCCTAAATTGCATTTATTTACTAGGATGACATTTAAACCTAATTTATTTAGTTTATTAGAAACTTTATTGCTAACCCCAGGTATATAGTTTAGGGTGTGAAACACCTTGTTAGTTTTTATGTATGTATGTCCGGAGTAAAAATTATTCATAAGGAAAGCGCGTTGTTTTCTGTAAATCATTTTGTCTAAGAATTCTGTTTTGTACCCGTTATTTATAGCTATAGTTTTTATGGTATATACTTGTTTTTAAAAGTTCTTATTATTAAGAGGGAAATTAATCAGTCTGTGTACGAAACTGTGAAAAGCTGTCATTTTTATATTCCACGATTGGTTGGAATTTGCCGGAATTACTGTATCTGTTGTAGTGGGTTTTCTAAAGATATCAAATTCAAATCGTTTGTCAACTCTTGTTAATTTTAAGTCTAAAAAGTTAATCGTTCCGTTTACCTCTTTTTCTATTGTGAATTGTATTTTATTATTAAGGGAATTTAAATAATTAAGAAATTGGTCCAGCTGTCTGTCAGTGCCCGACCACAAGCACAAAATATCGTCTACATATCTGCCCCAAAAGGAAATGTATTTTAATAAAGGACTGCGGTTGAAATTATGAATGTGTTTATCTTCAAAATCTGTTAGATAAATTTCAGCGAGTAACGTGCTAAGAGGGCTACCCATCGGTAAACCGTTGGTTTGTGTATAAAATTTTTCATGAAATTTAAAATAATTTTGTTTAAGACAAATATTAATAAGGTTAAATAAAGTGTTCTGTAATTCGATATTCGGAATAGATTTTTGAATGTGACTCTTTAAAACTCTATCCCCTTAGATGAACTAAAAACTATTGTAAAGAGTCACATTCAAAAAATCTATTCCGAATATCGAATTACAGAACACTTTATTTAACCTTATTAATATTTGTCTTAAACAAAATTATTTTAAATTTCATGAAAAATTTTATACACAAACCAACGGTTTACCGATGGGTAGCCCTCTTAGCCCGTTACTCGCTGAAATTTATCTAACAGATTTTGAAGATAAACACATTCATAATTTCAACCGCAGTCCTTTATTAAAATACATTTCCTTTTGGGGCAGATATGTAGACGATATTTTGTGCTTGTGGTCGGGCACTGACAGACAGCTGGACCAATTTCTTAACTATTTAAATTCCCGTAATAAAAAAATACAATTCACAATAGAAAAAGAGGTAGACGGAACGACCCTAAACTATATACCTGGGGTTAGCAATAAAGTTTCTAATAAACTAAATAAATTAGGTTTAAATGTCATCCTAGTAAATAAATGCAATTTAGGAAATATTCTAGTTAACAATAAAGGAAAAACAGAATTGCGTGATAAGTCAGGGGTGTATGAATTAACTTGCAGTGATTGTGACGCGGTATACATTGGCCAATCAGGACGCTCTATAAAAGAATGTATCAAAGAGCATAGAAGTTCTATTCTACATGGCAATATGATCACGGGTTTCGCGGAACACTGTATTCAAAATTCTCATCTGTTTAATACTAATAATTTCAAACTTTTACATTCTTGTAATAAGGGTAAAAGGCTTGACATCTTAGAAATTTTAGAAATAAAAAAGCCATAAATCTCAACAGACAGGTCACAAACACTCAGTTGGATTTTTCAAATACCCCCACAATCGATGCTGTAATAAACCTTTTAAAAAATAAACCATAAATATTGGTAGGAGTATTCTTTTCACTTAGTTTACATGACTCTTTGAGAATGACTGTATAAGTCGAAATATATGTCAGAGATATTTTAAATACATTTTGTGAAACAAATATACCAAGTGTTTTATTTAGTAAATTAAAAAACACTAATACTTTGCCAATTTAACCTACTCTCTAGAATCAATAACAGAGATAGCAATGGTGCGCACTTAATTTGAATCAGCCTGTATACCCGTTTTATTATTATAAGTATAATTATATAAATAAAATTAAAAACTTTAAAAATACAAATGTTCTCTCTCGTGTCCGGTCTCTAATTATTATTAAGGATCGGCAATGACGTCAGTGCCAGGGATGGAGTTTTTCAGAAAGATGGTACTAGTAGTTGACTTTCACTTCCCCCCAAATCATTCTTGTGTACTCCCAAATGAACTTATAATACTAATTTTTTCTCCCATTTTTATGTTAAATGTTATCATTCATCATAAAAATAATAGTTTCAGCTATATATGTTTTAAAACAGCAATCAAGTAGTAATATTGTGTGTAGCTATTTATATGTGCCTTACAAAAAATGAATAGTTATGATACTTTTTACACAAACGAAAATCATTCAATAAAAATTATATACAAACAGAAAATACTTTAATAATGTAGTTCCCTTACTTAATAGAGAAGAAACTTGATTTAGTTCTTATTTTGAAATACACATGAAGCTTAGCTTTAGTATCTATGATACTTACTTTCCCCAGTTTTTAAAGATACCACTGATGAAATAGGTCCATATCCTCTGCTGTTTCGTGCTTGTATTTTGAAGTAATAAGTCGTTGATGGTAGCAGATTATGAATAACATAAGAATGTTTATCGCCTTTAATTGCCTCAACAGTCCAGTCGCGGTCTTTTTTCGAGCTGTCGGTTGTGTAAAATATGATATAACCTAAATAAATATTAAAATATTGGTTAAAAATTATATAAGAATAACACATTTAATTAATACCAGTTACATGTCCATTTTGTAATTTTGGGGGTTGCCATTGTAACTCTACTATGCTTGAATCGTCACCATCTGCAAATATTTTTAAATCTCTTGGAGCACTACTTAAAGCGATTTCATATGTAGTATTACTGACAACCATACTCCACGAACTTTCTCTCCGTCCTGAAAAACGGTCTTATTTCAATATCTTACTTTATATTGCTATTTTTAGCACGAGTGCAAAAATTACGTTAATTAAGAAGATGATAATATAACAAATTTAATCATATTCACTTAATGTAGATTATCTGCACTACCATTTAAAACAACTAATGAGTCTCCATTTCTCAAAATTATTATATATCCTTCAGTAGCACTTATCTTGATGATGTATTACTAGTACTTCAAATAATATTAAAATCACTTTGATTAATAGCAAAAACATTTTCCTATGTACTTTTTAGTTAATAAATCCTTATTGAATGACCTTAAACATTAATAGAGTGCGAAAATTCGGTCGGCGCTTCATAGGGCGTACAGATGTACAGTTTATAAAGTATTTCTTTTCAGTCCAAGGCCAAATTTAAGGCATAAAAATAATTTAAAATGACTAACATGTGTAGTATTACAGCGCGTATTTATGTGTGTTAGAAAGAGTTAAAGTACAATTTGCGGTTCGCACTTTGAGCAATACGAATTGCAAAGAAATCTTTAACTATTATATATATTTATGTATTGCAGTATGCATATCGTTCGGACGTTTTTAGTTGTACTACCTAACTTCTATATGTTATATAGAAGTATGTCGCTGCTTAAAAGAGCAAATGTTTCACATTTCATAAACTAGATATGTTTATTTTATTTTATTTACCTACTATCGAACGCACAGCTCTGGTGCGCCGACCATATTTCGCACTCTATACATTAATTTGTACAACCCAACCCAACCTCCGCATCCAAATTATCATCTTAAATGCTCAACATTCTAGCAGTTCTATTTTCTATCAATAGACAATATGTTGTATTTGGTTACAATCAGAAAGAGTATTTCAATTGTCGGATAAATTCTTCAGAAGATAAATTTCGTTTTAAATATTCTTTCATGAAATAAATATATCTAATATGTTGATGTTTTTTCAAATGGATTTCGTTAAGTTAATCCAATAAAACATAAAAATAAATACATTGTACTGATTTAATCCCGATATGACCATAACCTAATAAAATCAAAGATTTTCTTTATACAAGAAATAGCAGTACGAAAACAATTAAGTAACTCTTCCAAATTACGCAGAAAAGTACTATGAATCATCTTAGGTGTTCATTGGCGGCGTTTATTTACTGTTTATGTCGTTTTTCATTTTCCCCATCAAATCTTATTATTGCTTCCTGTGGCAAGTTAAAAATATAGTTTTCCATTAAGGACGCACCAACTTTAAATTTAAATAAACTAAGTTGTGTGTGTGATATTTATTTCTTTTACTTTTTTGCTCGAAAGGGTATTCGATTACATTATGTATGGAATACAATATTGTTTAAATGGCCGCCGCGGCTTCGTTGAAGTCGAGAAGTCCAATTTTCGATGACTCGACCGCATAAATCTGGCTCGATATCATTGATGGCATTGGTTACGTTGACTTTTAAGGCATCAATCGTGTGCGGCTTATTCGCATAGATCCGTGATTTAACGTAACCCCACAAGAAAAAGTCTAAAGGCGGTAAATCATACAATCTTGATGGCCAGTTGACGTAACCGAAACGAGAGATAACCATGACGTCAAATTTATCGTGTAGAAGAGCCATTGTTGCATGCGCTGTGTGGCTAGTAGCGCCATCTTATTGGAATCAAATATTTTTTTTTTGATAATATAGTATTAAATGCAATTAATTTTTTTTCTAAATATATAAAAAACTTTTGAGGCTGATGTTGATTCATGTATAAAAGACTACTGCAGGGTGTGTAATAATAAGAACAACATTACATGAATAAAATATAATTTGTATTGTGTCGGAGATAACGACTTCACATTGGATTACATCCATAGATCTTAAAAAAGGTATATAACCCCTTACCACAATTATTAATCGTATCCTAAATGCGATTTCGACAACAAAGTTGTCATCATCAGTAGGTAAAAACTACTAATTAAAAAGTCGCACATGGGGCACAGTAAAGCGAGAGAACCGCTTAACGCAATAACTACTTTACCCCGCGTCCACGTATAGACTAATTTTAAACATGCGATTCTAAACTACGGGAGGTCGAAAAAACACTTATCCCTAAGGAAAAGGTCTACACATGTGTTAAGTCTCCGAGTTGAAGTATGTCGAACCGAGGGACGGCCAACATTCCTATCAAAGGGAAACGGCAATAAATATGTCCCAATAACTACAATTTTAAAAACGACGATGACACAGTTAGGGTAATAAAAATGAAAAGAGACAGCTGAAAGGGATCGGTGACCTGTCGCTATTCATTGAATTATATTTATTTTTCGCGATTGTGCAGTGTGCTCAAAGCGTGGTATGCGACATTCGATTTATCCGGTCTATTGTATTTAATATGTGATATGTGTTCTTTAAAACGGGTTATTATTGGTCGTTTAGTTTGGCCTATATATTTCAAATTACAATCCTTGCAACTAATTTCGTATATACCTGATTTCGAATTGAAATTAACTCTATCTTTAGTATTCCCTAGGAGACTTTTGATAGTGTTTTCGGACCGAAAAGCTACCTGGAGACCTATTTCTTTCACAACTTTATTAATGTTTTTCGTGACGGGGTGGTATGGTAAACACATGTACTTTTTCTCCTGGTTACTTTGAGATATCAAACTTGTGGATTCGCGGATTGTATTTTTTATTTTTGTTTTTCTAATTAATTTATTGATTATTTCTATATCAAAGCCATTGTATGTCGCAATATTTTTAATGAAATCTAGTTCTATTTCATATCTCTCTTTTGTTAACGGAAAATTCAGTAACCGATTTACTAAGAAATTAAAGGAAGCTGTCTTATGTGGATAACTATGGTTTGAATCCGCGGCGATGATTACAGGGTTGAAGTTACTAAAAGGAATTAATAAACCCCACGAACTTGATGCTTATCAAAGTATACATATCGCGAAAAATAAATATAATTCAATGAATAGCGACATGTCACCGATCCCTTTCAGCTGTCTCTTTTCATTTTTATTACCATAACTGTGTCATCGTCGTTTTTAAAATTGTAGTTATTGGGACATATTTAATGCCGTTTCCCTTTGATAGGAATGTTGGCCGTCTCTCGGTTCGACATACTTCAACTCGGAGACTTAACACATGTGTAGACCTTTTCCTTAGGGATAAGTGTTTTTTCGACCTCCCGTAGTTTAGAATCACATGTTTAAAATTAGTCTATACGTGGACGCGGTGTAAAGTAGTTATTGCGTTAAGCGGTTCTCTCGCTTTAATGTGCCCCATGTGCGACTTTTTAATTAGTGGTTTTTACCTACTGATGATGACAACTTAGTTGTCGAAAAACGTATTTAGGATACGATTAATAATTGTGGTAAGGGGTTATATACCTTTGTTAAGTTTTTTACTTAACCACAGTCTCCAAAGAAAGAATCCATAGATCGTTTATTAATTTGGGGAATGTAGAACATGCATTTGTTGAAGATTTCTCAATGAACACTTAATAGCTGTGCAAATCCCTTGTAATTTTACAGAATGACTGAACTTTCGGTCTAAATACTTATCATGTTTAGTTGGTACTTTACAGGGAATATTAAAGACAAGAGGATTATTTTAAACTTTCTGAAAACTATTGTATTTATTGTTTGGAATTCATTTCTTGTTAGACAACATTGCATATTTAGGAAGTAGGTTCACAATTACAGAAACAATGAAATGCATTGTATCAAATGTAGTTGATTGTGATTGATATATTAAATCTATCGGCGATGAAGATATGAGTGTCTCCTGTACAATGTCGTTAACAAACTTTTAGACAGCATGAATTTTTTTTATCAACAAACTCTTTGGAACCTTCACGAACACACGACGGACGTGTCATTATAAATAATTTGGAAATGTCAATTTTTATATATTGTCCAATCCATGCTACGTGGTAAAGGGATACGCAGACATGATCCTCTTTAATTACATAAGGCTACCAATGCGGGTTCAGGAGTACTTAGTACAATTTCAAAAAGTACGCTAGTCATATTTAACAAAATTACTGATAGTTCATTAACTACAACGCGAGGTAACCCAGTTTCGATTTTTTTATTGATGGGACTCTTTTATAACTGAAAAAATTTTTAGAAATTAAATCAGCATATTTAAATTCAATTCAATAAAGTGTATGGTTAGCACGTGTTTGTAATGGGCGTCAAAACATGCGTTAAACAAACAAATAGGTTATGGTCTCTGTCATGGTGTTTTGCGCGTTACAAATTAAAATTGATGACGTCATGTGCAACATATCCTAACCAAGGTCACCATGGACCAATCAGTACCACGCGCATACGGAACCTTACCATTCCCAATCGAATTCGCCTATATATACTCTGTATCTCTAATATATTACTTACCTTTAACAACTTTCACCTTAAAATCGTACATTGTGTTCGGTTTAAGATCATCAATCATAACATTTAAATCAGAAACATTTAAATTCTTGTTGCGAGAGCTCTTTTCAGTTGCACCATACTGTACAATATAGTACCGATCATCATTTATGTACTAAAAAGAAGTTATTAAAAACATTATTTAAAAGAAATTTCTGTGAAATTACCTGACTTTTACTTAAAGTGTTATCAGTCCAATATAAGATGACAGTAGTAGGACTAATAACAACAGCTTTTAATCCTACAGGTGGCATAAGTGTACTTGCCAAGGGTGGCTCGTCAGTTGTTCTAATGGTTGCATATGCAGCAGGACCATAACCTACCTTGTTACTGGCACGAATACTGATTACATA
This sequence comes from Melolontha melolontha, assembly GCA_935421215.2. Lineage (NCBI taxonomy): Eukaryota > Metazoa > Arthropoda > Insecta > Coleoptera > Scarabaeidae > Melolontha > Melolontha melolontha. Next base: position 128,034,687 of record OW285236.1, read on the forward strand.
TTCAGCGTTGGCTTCTGTAAAGTATTAAATATATTAAAATTTAACACTTAGATATAAATAGACAACGCACTAGGTTTCAGCATTCATTGACTGTGTAAATCAAATAAATGTGTAAAAATAAGCATTTAGTACGATTATGTTTGAAGACAGAATTATCTTGATTTAAGTAAAAAGAAAGAAATTTTGTTTTTAAGTTATTAATGATGTTTGTGATGTGTGTCTAAAATATCCACTCCAATTTTATTCTTTTTACAAACGAATGATATGATTCTTAACAATATCATCTGTTTCAATATATTTCCTGCTTAATTCAACTATTTGAAATGATTGTCGCAAAGCGTGAGACGAAGACAAAGATAAATGGATATTATTATAGCAAAGAAGAGGTGCAATGTTCCAAATAAGTCAAGTATTGCTGTGCATTTCATTGTGTTCATCCGACTTTATCAATATCTATTACTTTTAATTAGTGCATTAACAGTTAATTTCAATTAATTGGTAGTATCAGTTAGGCAAGCAGAAGGTTCCCTGACTAAATATTTTCATATATTTCTTTCATTCATAATACCTTCATCATATAGTTCGATGAATTCTTGACAAATTGCCTTAGAACAATTAATTCTAGCTCACTTTGCAATTTGGCACTGATTGATAGCTTTGAGCAAAGAATTTTAAGGATATAATATGTTAAACGACCCTTATGCTGTGTTTACACGATCAAATAAATTCATGAAATTTTTGACCTTGAATTTATTGGAGCGTGTAAACGCTAAAATTGTCGTGAAGTTTTTCTTGTCAAATAATTCATGAATAAATTGTCGGATTAGAACTCGCTCTAATTTTTCGTCAAGTTTCTAGGGAATTATGGTTACATTTGAGTTTAAAATGTATTGCCAACATTCCCATTGTCTTGTAAATACACGTGTTTGTGCATCATTGAGTTTGTTTTTATTATTAATAGTTAAAAAAAGTTAGTAAAATCAATCAAATTCAATCAAATAATTAATAATACGTTGAACCTAACCTTCAAATGAACGTATGAAAACAAAAGAAATTGGACACAGTTGCTGGAAAACAAATGTCACTATTTGATGGTTGGTCATAATGATTATTGTGAATAAAATGTTGGAAGAACTTTTGCGTTTACACGGTCCAATAAATTGATGAATAAATTCATGAATTTCTTCATGAAGAAATTCGTCAATTTATTCATGAATTTATTTGACCGTGTAAACACGGCATTAGTTAAAAGTTATACTTGTAAAATCTAAAATTTAAAGCAATTGTGTTCCGTGATTAAAATTAGAGATTATATATTCAATTTATCAAAACTAAAAAGACAACAGCAAAAGACAATTTCTGTACAGATATTATTGATTTATTTACTGTTGCACAAATCGTTACTACAATCAGTTTAAAATGTATATTTTTAGAAATACAAATTAACTTTGTTATTTTAAAATATAAATCTGATATAAGAAATCATATTTACCTAAATTATTAAAGACGAAACTTCTCTGTTTATCGTCTAATTCCTGCGTAAAACTATCTGGAATACCTTTACCCCAACTAAGCCAATAGTTTCGAATTTTTATAGTCTGATTAGGGGGCGGATTCCAAGTAACACGTACTCTATTCTGTTCCTGTGCAACTAGAATCAGAACGTCTTAATTTCTACAAATGACCTATAAGCGTGTAAGACCTACCTTTTAGGCCAAAGGGTGCGCTTGGTACGGAATTTTCATCCATATCATTAGCTAATGTATTCACAAGAAGCCATTCTGTGGAAGGACTTGTACCATTAACATTCATGGCCCATAATTTAATCTGATAGACTGAACCTCTTTCAAGATTATTTAAAAAATATGACCTTTGATTACTAGCAGTTGTTGCAGTATCACCTTTACTTCCTTGTTTACGATATCGGATTTTATATCCAGTTATAATTCCATTGCGACCTTCTGGTGGAGGATGTTCCCATCTAACTGTTATACTCTAAAAGTGAAAAAATAAGTAATAGTTTCATGAAAGAAAAACAGTAAAACATGAATTATATACTATTATATTTCATATAGCCACTAAGTCTGTTTACACCATAAATATATCCTAGTGATGGTTATTTATATTCATTTTTTTGCTAACTCTATTCTCTAAAATCACATTATGACATATCTTTTTATATTCTAATACGATTACTAATATAAAAAAATATATAAACATTTTAAATTTTAATTTGCAGAAAAAAAGTAACCCAAGTAATTCACATATACACTGTGTTTATTAATGTTTGATACTGATGCGTAGGCAACCCAATATGCCCGATTGCCCCACTGGTTTAATAAAGTTACTAAATGAATAAATGTACTTATCGGTGGCGTAGTAGTATTTAAATAAAATATGATAAACAAAAATGAAGACAAAATAACATATGGATATAATTTAATGTATCATATTCCAAATTTCATCATTCTTTTTCTCTTTAATTTAAGAACTAAAATACTGCAAACATTTATTGCGAACAAAATTTAAATATAAAAATTTGATAATAATTAAACTTAAAAGTTAAAGTAGTGAAAATTCATGGCCTAATAAAATATGGAATATTAAGTTTACAATCATTTGATAAATAATACACATCATGAATTATAACTGAATGTGTCATTTTATTCCTACTGAATTTATATTGTCAGATTGTCTATTGATTATCACTTCACAAATAAAAATCACTACAAAAACTGTTGAAAATGATGTCCTTCATGTTCAATGCAGAAGTTTACTCTTTTCGTTTCATATTGTCAAAAACATGATGCAACATTTCTTGGGGAATTTCATTAATTTTCCTTGTAATAGTATTCCTCAACTCTTCGATTGTATGAATCCTATTTTGAAAAATTTTATTTTTCAAATATCCAAATAAATAAAAATCTGGGGGGTGTTAAATCAGGTGATCTTGGAGGCCACAAACCCTGACTGATAACTCTGTCACCATAAACTTGTCGCAGAAATTCCATTGTTTCTCCAGCAGTGTGTGCCGGGGCTCCGTCTTGCTGAAAATATCCATGTGCTTTTTCATCTTGATCAGCTAATTGGATAAATTCCTGTAAAATATTTGTTCGATATCTTTCACCATTAATAGTATCATTAAAAAATAGAGGTCCCACTATTCGTCTCCTAGATATTCCAATCCAAACGCCCACTTTGAGAGAATGTAAGGGAGCTTCTATTACTTCATGGGGATTTTCAGTTGCCCATGTTCTGTAATTTTGACTATTTACAAACCCAGACAAGTAAATCCATGCTTCGTCTGTAAAGAATGTCAAATCTAACAAATTGTTGTTTGGAGCTAAATGTTCGTTGAACCAGTGACAATATTGCAACCGACGATCATAATCGACAGGTAATAATTGTTGGACCATTGTTACTTTATATGGATGCAAATGAAGTTCCTTTTTAATGCTTTATGAACAGTTCCAAGAGAAAGTCCTACAATATGATAGTGTTTATATTTATAGCTATTTAACTAGGAAAATAAACAATGTCAACCTGCTTGCGCAGATAATTTTCTTAATGATTTCTTAGGACGTCTGTCCATTCTATCCCGAATATCTTCTACAGTATCTTCAGTTAAAACCTTTGGACGACCTGTAGATTTTCCCTTGCATATGCAGTTTTTATCTTCAAAACGTTTAATAATAATGTTTTTATGGTTTGTAAAATATTGGCGATCAATATTTCCAGCTGGAAAATTTTCCTGAAATTGCTCGATACAGGAATTTAGACTATAAACCCAAACCCCGTCCTGGTTCCGTGTGGCACTTCGGAAATGTGCCATTAAACTAAAGGCGTCTTGTTCAGATGTAAACACCATTATGAAAAGTCTAACCTAATAACGAAAATAAAGTTAAATCAACATATTAAATTGCAAAATAACTATTGAACTTACCAATACAAGTATTAAATAACTTAATGAGCTCTTAAAAGAAATGATATAGATAAATAATTTAAAATAATGGAATTTTATAACGCAAACCTATAATAACCAAATACACGAGATGCCAATGAAGAATTTTGTGATGTTTGGTTACAAAACCAGTTTCTCACTATCGGTTTTGAAGACGTTAACTTTTACACACTAAAATCACTGTTCTTGCAAAATGGCGGTCTCAAACATTAATGAACACAGTGTAGTTGTTATGTATTTGCATTTTTTAGTATTTCTATTCATTTAAATACAAGTAGAGTATAGCAAGCGCCAATTAAGTTGGCGCGAAGAGGGGTAGTTCGCGCAGGATTAGAAGTAGTGGGGAGATTTGTATTTAGTTTTACATCAAATCGCAAGATACCGTAGGCGGCAATGTCAGATAATTCTAACCTCTACGAAAAAAACTATAATTGAACAGATTAAAAAAACATAAAACACAAAATATTTGATATAAATAATGAGATTGTAATGTATAAACAGGTTTTTAAGAATATTTTTATAAGCATCGTTCGAGCGTGTATCGCTTTATGATCCCCTAGCAAAGACATTATGTTCCGTCAAACGTCAATGACAAATGTATTCTGACAATTACTTGAGTAGTGGGGGTAGACGTTTTAAAAACGTTTTCTGCGCATCCCCTTCTCGCGCCAACTTAATTGGCGCTTGCTATACCTACCATAAAAAAATTGAAGATATAGTGTTTACTTGGTAAATTTATTCTAGTGTTAATTAGATCGAATAATAGTTTAATAGAATTATAAGTTATGTTGCTTTACATTGTTTATGTTATTTTAAATTCAAAAGCTTTGTTGTATATTCTTCTATTGAAGAGGCAAATTAATTATTCTTTTCTTTCATTTATTCAACACCATTCCTAAACTTTTGTAAGCATGAAAAAAACTTCTGTTTTGTTTTATTACAACTTAAAAGTTTAGTATTTTGAAAATAGTGGACATATAGTTAGTTCCATTACCATAGAATTTGAAATACTTGATATATCTTTTTTCTATTTTTTTTTACTATCCCAAAGAGTAATGCTTATACCATGCCTTGAATTAAATTTTCATTTAGAGTAGGCTATGATTTCAATATAAATTTGGGAACACTGTGGAACACTACTTTTCGAAAGTCAAATTGTGTCAAAAAGTGTCATCTGACAGATTACAATTTAGTTGTGGAACAACTTAATATTATTTCATGTGAAATGTTTTAAATAAAAGACATTTATTTACAGAAATGCGTTTATTGTAAAAATACTACGTTAAAGAAGATGCTCGAAATATTATCCTCTTCTCTCGATCCATGCACGAACTCTGCATTTCATGTTTTCAAATGCGTTGACAAATGAGGGATTATATTATCACAAACTTCTCTAATACTATTGCAAAGTTCTTCAATTGTGTTGTAGCGTTCTAAAAAACGTGTTCTTCATGTGCGGAAAAATTGAGTAATTCAGAATTGTGAGATCTGGAGATTTTGCATTAAAATTGTATAAAAGAATTTTTCCAAGCGAACACGTGTTTGTTGAGCCGTATGTGGTGGAGCATTGTAATTTCGGTATCTTTCAGCATTTATTGCTCCATTAAAAAATATTGGCCCAATGATTCGCTTCCTTGACACCGTCAGACAAACACCAATTTTATGCGTATGAAATGATGTTCCCACAAATTCATGAGAATTTTCTGCAAATCATATTCTCATATTTTTTTAAATATCCTGAAAGTTGAAAGCAGGGCTTATCAGTAAAGAAACATTTATTAAGAACATCATTACTCAAGTTATTCAAGAACCATTGGCAGTACTCGGTTCTTCTATCGTAATCAACGGGACCGAGTTAATGAACAGTTTGAATTTTATATGGATATAATTTTAAATCTTTTTTAAGAATAGTGTGGCATATTCCAACTGATAACTGAACTTCTTGCTACAATTTCGCAATGGATTTCTTTGGCGAGTTTTACATTTGATGTTGAACATCTTCAATGCAATCAGCAGTTCTTTTTTTAGGACTTGCTCCCAGATTTACGAAATACTGTCCCCGTTTAACGAAATCTGTCAACACAACCATTAATTTGACTAGCCTGTTGTTCATATATGATTGCAAGATTAGGGAACTGTTGTAAAAAATGCTGTATGCATTGATTAATTGCATAAACCCACTGTTCACTATGTTCACTATGAAGGTCGTCAAAATTCGACTTTCCAAAACCTTACGTTCCAAAGTGTTCCCAAATTTATGATGAAATAATAGGCTACTTTAAATGAAAATTTAATTGAAGGCATGGTATATGAACAACACAAATTGCGGACCTGTAGCAAGTCAAGCCCTTACCTCACATTCAGTGAAAGTAGGTATACCACTTGATCAGATAGAAAGATATAGATAGGTGCTTTGTTTGTTATAGGTCTGCAATTTGTGTTGCCTATAGGTCTTATTATTTCAAAAGGTTTCTGTATACTTACAATAATTTATAAAGCAGTATTTTTAGACACTTGTGAAAAGAATCTTTTTTAAAGACACGATATTTGTCACTGGTATAAACTAATCATTAAAGACCGCCACTTAAGTAGACAAGAAGCGGCGTCACTGCGCTAGCTTTACTGAAATAAGAATGCGCGTTATTTAGAAAAATGCTTTCCGCTAGAATTACACCTACGCGTATTCGTAAATTTGTCTATAAACAACTTCCTTCTCCTAAGCCTCTCGCTCGTCTACGCCTGTGAGTCGACCGTGAATGGCGGTCTTTACTGATAAATCAACTGTATAATTTGTGTTATAATTTAAAAAATATATGAAAATTAATACCCTTCTTAATATTTTTCTATATGCTTTTAGTGATACTCAATTACAATATAGCAATTACTAAAAATCATCAAATCTTAATTTTTAAGTGAAGACCAATGGCAGCCATAACTATTATCAAAATTCATTATCAGTTAAAGAACTGTATCAATATTCAAATATTTCTGTTACCGTAAAAACTACATATCGATATAATTAAGGTAATTAAGTTATGGTTATTTGAATAAATAATAGTGCATGCAACATACAGTGCTAGATGGTTCAAAGGTAACATTTGATGGTGGTTCTGTGGGGGGTGCACTAAAGGTTCGAACAATTCTTTCTTCAGAAGCTGCGCCAGGGCCTTTTTCATTCACAGCCACAACGAATAAATTGTATTCCGTAAATATTGTCAAACCATCAATATTAAAATCTAGGTTGGTTGTTTCTACTTTGTGTTCTGCAGAACTAGCTGTCTAAAATGAAGTTTATTTTTAGCAATTAAATATCTAAATATATGTTAATATACAAATGAATAAAATATGTAAACTAATTATAAAAACGTGTTTCGAATTCTTTCGTATTTCAAAATTTTGGTTTCACAATCCAATAAGAAAACGAAATATTTTACAGTACAATGTAGAATTTGTAAAATTTACTAAGTGAAATGTCGAAAACCTATTTAAAAAAAAACGAAACATTAAAACATAAATATATTGTTATAGACTTTATAAAACTATATCAACTCAGCAAATGCTACTAGAATTAAGAAGGAAGAAATAGGAACAATTTATAATTAGTTATTGTTATGCATACAGTATTGAGAACTTTTGCTATTCTGTTTACTAAAAGACATTTATATGTGTTATTTGTTATGTATCTCATTAGATTATTGTTCTTAGATATATGTCAAATAAACTTGGAGTAAAAAAAATTCTTATTGTAAAATATGTAGCAAATCTATTTTCAAGTTATTATATCGATATCAAACTCTATTTAATTAAAAAATGAATATATGCAAAAACTTTGAACAACGTTACAAACCTGAATCAAGAAAAAAATTCAGAACTAGATTTTTGGAGAAATTATCGACTGGACAAGAGAATTTAGTGCTAGATGCAATAGTTTTCAATTCCGGAACTAAATGTTTTTGAAGTGACATTTTATACCTTCCTTCTCTTATATAAAATTATTCACTTTCCAGCTTTTAACAGACTCCGAAAGCCCAGATGATCTCGAACCAAGGGTAAACAACAAAGCCAGACAAAGAGAATGGAAACTGCCCACAGAGGTTGTAAGACCAAATAGAATTAAATAGGCTATAAATAAATTCGAACCATTCAAGTCTCTCGGGATGGATGGAATAACTACAGAACAGAGCAGAGGTATTAATATTGTGTGAGCGAATATGATTGCCGCCAACGTTACCAGTTTTTTTCGCAATTTATTTCATAGGTTACTGCATTCATCGTATTTACTTCATATACAAGTATGTCAAGTACCATCAGCTGTCGTCATTAACGTCGGGTCTAGAAATCGTTCTTGATAGTTTTTTTCAGAGCGTAATACATCAAGTTTGTGTGTGTGATGTGAGTATAATATTATAAATTATTAATTAATTATTATAACTAATGGCTAAATGAATATTATTTTGGAAACGGTTTTTTACATTGGAACATGAAGCATATATTGTAGTGGCTTATTTTCGGAATGGTAATCCTAATTTAGACGGAACATGGACTTAATTTTTACAATCTTGTATTGAGTAATTCACTAAGACCTTTCCCAAAGTAGTTTTTAGTTATGGCAATTTTGCTAGTCATAAACAATGACTCTTGTTGCATTGCTTTGAAACCAAACGTTGCATCTGTAAAGGGAAGTCCACAGGCAGACCAACTGTTTTAACACCAGAAGTCATTAATGATATTCAAACTCGAATAGAACACACATAAATCACACAACATAATCACTAGGGTGGGTCAATTTTTTTTTTTCTCGTATCGACTTCTAATAGCGTAAATATGTTGTATTTTTGTCTGCATTAGACCCCTGTAAAATATTATTAATTTATTTTTAGTGTAAGAGCCCGCGCTTTGATCTTCAATTTTGTTAAATTTTGAATATAACGACCATATCCCTTTTTTACATAACAACATAACATTGTATTGCAGACAAGCATATTACTGTATCCTAACGACTTTTAAGTTCTCGAGAATTCAGACACACAAGCAATTCATTCATTGAAACGTATATCTTCTTCCAGGAAATATTTTTGATAGAATACATATAAAATAATACATAATAAAAAGATCAGTTTGGTTTTACTACCGGACAGTGAATTTGTGTGTTTATTTTTTTATTTGAACTGTTTTAACTTCTAATCGTTATTATGGAAACCAGAAGCCAAGGTTATTTCTGCCCGATATTCGGAAATGTAGAAGATATTAATGATAACGTTTTGCCAACTTACGAAGGTGTTATGAAATGCTATGAGTGGAATAGGTTGCAACTAAAAATAACGAGGAATACTACCAAAGAACCATCGTTTTTAGATATTGCAAAACTTGTAGCTCAAAGGGTAGAATGTGTTTGGAGAAAATCGTCTCTTCCTACAGTTTCAAATACAAGAGTCATACAACTAATAAACGGTTATCATATAAAGTGCAAAAATCTCAAAAAGTCGTTGAAAAAAATATCCGTTTATCAGAAAGAAAATTTTCTCCGACGTAGCAGAGTTTTGTTTGATATTTGTTCCTGTAAATGTAAACAAATTGAGCTTTGTTGCTGTCCAAGGCAATATAAGGTACCCAAAGAAGAACAGGAGTTTTTTAGTGACGAAAGGGGGGCGAGAAAGATGCGTATTGGAGGAATAGATCGAGTTCTTACAACTAAATTGCAAAAAAGAGCAGCCCGAGCACCAAAGACAGAAAAAAACGTAAATAAAAGTCACGACAAAATTAACTCAAAACAGCAGGTCTTGGAATTATCTGTAAGTAATTCCAGTTCTTCTTGTGATGATTCTTTTAATTTACCTTCCAGGTCAAAGGCAGAAAGAAAAAAAGAAAAAACCAAAAAAATTTTTAGTTTGCCTATGTTGTCAAAAACTTGTGACCGTTACGGTGTTTCCGATAGAGCAGCGGCTGCTATTGCTTCTTCTGTATTGCAAGATATATCTCCTGGCAGTGAACCAATTGATAAATCAAAAGTACGACGGGAAGGAAAAAAAGTACGTAAAGAATATATTCAAAAGCAGAAGCAGCTAGACCTACCAGCTTTATACTTTGACGGCCGAAAAGATAAGACGCTTAATATTATTAAAAAGGGAGCTAAGAAATACAGACAAATATTGATTGAGGAACATGTATCTGTTCTTAAGGAGCCAGATTCAGTTTATGTTGGCTATGCAACACCAGATCGAAGTACTTCTAAAAGTATTGAAATGTCAATTATTGCCCTTCCTTCGTCTCAAAAAATTAATAAAGAAAATTTGATGGCAATTGGTTGTGATGGTACAGTCACTAACACTGGGAAATTTAACGGAGTAATAAGAGTATTGGAAAAAAAACTACAGCGCCCACTGCAATGGATTATTTGCATGCTACATTTGAGCGAATTGCCATTAAAACATCTATTTAACAAACTAGATGGTGTTACCAAGGGACCATATTCGCATGCTGGTCCTATTGGCAACTTATTAGAAAACTGCGAAAAACTACCCATAGCCAGGTACGAGAGAATTGAAGGCCAGCTTCCGGAGATACAATTTGAGGGCTTAAGTACAGATCAAAAATATTTGTATGAAATAACTATATCTGTTATAAGTGGACACTGCCACGATGGCTTAGCTAACAAGTCTCCAGGAAAAATATCCCATGCTTGATGGCTAACAAAAGCAAATAGAATTTTACGTTTATATATTTCTACATCAAACCCGTCATATCAGCTAAAAATATTAGCTGAGTATTGTGTAAAAGTTTATGCTCCAGTATGGTTTGAAATAAAAACAAATCCAACTTGCAAACATGGGTCTAAAAATTTTTGGAAATTGGTAACAAACTCACGATACCTTCCTGCAGAGTTAAAACTAGTAATAGATCCCGTAATTCAACGTAACGCCTATTTTGCTCACCCAGAAAACTTGCTTCTATCGATGTTATTGGATGAAAATAAAACAGTGAGAGAACTGGCAGCCAGACGAATTCACGAAGCTCACCTCATACTTGAAAGCAACCTCGCGTGTTTGAGGTCCCGACTATCTACTTTGAAGTTATAAATTGGAATCAAAAGTTTTTCGATCCACCAATTCTTCGAAGCAACACTACTGAAGAAATAAATGCGGCAGTTGAGTGTCAAGAAAGTGACAATCTAATTTTTGCCAAGTCATGTCATGTCATACTCAGGCGGTGGAACGAACTGTGAAAATAGTGTCAGAAGCATCCATGACTCTATGCGATAAAAAATCAAGAGAAGGTTTAATACAGACGAATCTTGAATCAAGACGAGAGATGCCCAGATTTGACAGTAAACAAGATTTTGTGACCAAAAAATAACTAATATAATTTCGTGATTTTATTGTTTTATGTTGTATAAGAACTAAAGTTTTATTTTTTTTTAAGTTTAATTAAAAATGTTTTCAGTTTTAATTAATAATAATTGATAGTAAATAAAATATTAAAATTTAAAAAATTGCTTTTTTTTCAAAAATACTTAATTCTTAGGAGCTCCGGCGCGGGCTCAAGATGTGACTTTTTTTAACTTTTTTTAGCAATTTTTATTTGTTTTAACGTAAGACAAAAAAATATTGCTATTAGAATATGATTCGAGAACTTTTATTTTTTCTCATACATCAGTGACCCACCCTAATAATCACACCACATAAATCAGTTAGACAATTGTCACAATATATTCTAAAAATTTATAGACGTATGTTATGGTCGAAAAGCACTGAAAAAGGCTGTTCACATGCAAGGGACGATGGCCAGCACAATCATCAGATCTATCTAAAACTTTAGATTTTTATTGATTTGAGACTTTGAAAAATAAAATATATAGAAATCGTATGCATAATATTAATGAACTGCAAGCAGCAAGTACAATAGAAATAAAACTAATGGTTACAATCTTCACTTTCGCCAGCACAGTGGTTTCATCAGGTATTTACATCTAAAAAGCGCGTTACGGAGTTCGTAACGTGCTCTCTAGCTGTAAGTACCTGATGAAACAATTGTATATATTAAAAAAGTGAAGATTGTAACCATTAGTTTTATTTCTATTTTAAATTATGGATCTTCATCAAGTAAGCCGAATCAATTCAATTATACAAGAAATTACGATGAATAAATTGCAAAGAGTATTTGAAAAGATGAAGAGGAGGGTAATTATATGCGTGGACATATCCAGCAGCTATTGCAATAGATTTAATCACATTGAAATATTTGATGTTTACAAAATAAATATCAAATAAATTAACTTGCAGCAAGTATTTCTGTTAATATTCGAACAAAGTCTCACAAACTCCAAAGTCATGCAGACCAATCAGTCTATCGTATTTCTTGTTGAAAACGCTGGAGAGGCTGCTATACAGACACTTAAAGGTGGAGTTCCTAGCGGAACGGCCCCCAAATAATTATTTAAACACGCTACTTTCGAAGTCGATTGAGGACAAAGAAATGGCGGTAGCCATCTTTCTAGTTAGAACAAATATTTAATAATGCCACAACAAACTTTTCAATTAAGGCATTAAAACGGAAAGGAGTAACACAGGTGATAGAAAGATGGGCAAACCCACCATTGAGGCCAGAGCAGGTGGGAGTTGCCCAGAAGGATCTGTGTTGTCACTTCTCCTGTGGGCTCTCTTAGTAGATGATATCCTTAATGAACTATCCAACGATGGCTTTCACTGCCTGGAATACGCAAACTGCCAAGAAATTGCTAGGTAGTCTGCATATCCGATAAATCCATGACATTGACCATCATAACAAGTTGATAAAAGAACTCGGGATCCCATTACTGAGAAATCGAGTGATCCATGGGTCAGAAACTAAATTTTGATAAATATAAAATAGTCGTAACACACAGTGAGGAGTGAAAACAGGCCCACCCGTCCAGGCTGAATGTATCTGGCAAACTGGCGGCTCTAAAATAGATAAAGGTGTTGAAGCCGGAATATTGGCTCAAAGAAAACAGGACGATCGAAGTGAGCCTAAGTAGATAGTACGGTATTTCAAGCAGAAGCGGCCGCATTGCATCATTGCGTTGCAGAAATTAAGAGACAGAGTGGAACAAATCGCCCCGTGGACATTTGCTCCGACAGTTAAGCAATGTTAAAGGACATTAAATTTAGTACAAGTTAAATCTAGACTTGTATGGGATTGTGCGTGTGCCCTAAATGAACCCAGTAATTACAAGAAAGTACCATTAGCCTGGACTCCAGGGTACGAGGGCCATAGGTTTAACGAGATTGCGGTCAAATTGTCTCGAGAAGCCATGTCCACAACAGTCGTCATAGAACCGGAGCTTTCCTTTGCCATTGCAAAGACAATTATTAAAGCAGCCATGAAAAAGTGGGCTGAAAAGAGATCTTGGGAAAGGTGGACGCACTTCCCAGGTTAAAGAAAGGGAAAACAGTTCTTTAGGGAACATTAAGTTTACAACGGACCTACTAAATAGAGGCAGAAAGTCGGTTAAGATGAAAGTAGGCCCTAGTAATGCCTAACGGGGCATTATAAGCTCCACAAACATGAATAATATTGGCTTGATGGAAGAAACGGTGTGTAGATTCGGCCAAGATGATGAGGAAACCGCGTTTCATGTATTATGCCTATGCGAAAGCTTGACAACAACGCGGTTCCTACAAATGGGATATTAATATCCTACAGTGGAGCTGTATTTAAATGAAGCGCCCTTGAAGCTGCTAAGCTTAATTAAAAGAGCAAGACTGTTGAAAGTACTCTAACAAGCCATAAAGACCACAATAGATCTAGAAATGTCGCAATGGAATAGACCTTACGGGCACCTCAACTAATATAATTTAATCTATAAAAAATTAATAATTGAAATTGTTTTTTTTTTATTTAGCTAGTTTTTGCTCAGTTTATTTGCAAATATATGGATATTGGCGTTAAAATACTCTAACTTTAATTATTTCTTAATATCTTGTGAGCAATTCATTATGATTTTAGAAATTAAATATCCAAACATTAGAAAACTTTAATATGTCTAAAAGTATAAGGAAAATAACTTCTAATCATTTTCTCAAAATCGGTATATACAAGGATTTGCATCTAGTGTCTTTAACAGTACATATTTACGTCTCTAAGAGATCACTAGTTAAGGTTTCGCTCTTACCTCTACATAATATACAATATATTTTAAAATATGTCCATTTGGAACTTCAGATGGCTCCCAGTTAACTCTAATAGAGTGACTGCCTATTGCATAGGCTGTAAATTTTTGTGGAGCTGTAGGCACGTTTTCTTCTGCTAAGGTTGTAACTGTTAAACTCTTTGAAGATGGACCAGCACCATACGTATTATAAGCAACGACACGAAAATGATACACGCAATCTGGTCGCAAATTTCTTATATTAATTTCTTCGGCCAAACGTGAATTCGTTGTATTTTGTACTCGTTCTCTAAAATAAAAAAGTAACATTGTTATTATTAAATATTATCTTAAAAACAGATATAAAACTCCTTAACCACATATAATATTTGTATCCTAAATACGTATTTCGACAACTAGTCGTGGCATTGTTCTAACCGAGAAAAGATCCAGCAAAGCCGAAGTATCACTGCTGTGCCATATATTTAAAATCCTGGAGACAATGGTGCTGAGCAGAATAGCTGCCAACCTTGATCAGAAAATCATATCAAAACAGAACTAGAAGATTGTATACTGGATAAGTTCCTAATCTGGTTCAGCATTTCCAAGACGGATTTGAGGGCAAACTGAATACGTGGTCGCGTTCGTGACAGATTCACGAAAGCGACCGCATATGATACGGTGAACTAGCGGAAACTAGTTTATAAAGTCTATCAAAACACAAAAGAATTTTGAGCGGCCATGCACCATAAGGGCTTTTTTTTTTTACAAAATAGAAGATTCTTTGTGACAATCAATTGTAAGAATAGGAGGTGGCAAGACAAAAAAAAAACGGTCAGCGTGCGTGCTCTAATTGTGTACAACCTATATACAAATGATTAATTAGTTAATGTATTAACCCGTAACTTCATACACGGTAACGACACGGCAGTAGCAGTCTAGGGAGAGTCCTTTGAGGGCGCCGAAAATAAATTTAGGAAACCCTGGAGGATCTAGCAGTGCACTATGAAAATAATCAAATAAATCCGAATCCAAACTCAAGTTTGTGCTGAGTAACAGGGAGGCTAAACGTAAACTAAGAATCACGTGGAAAAGTGAAGAGCTGGAGTCATGTGAGTACCCAAAATATTTAGGGGTAACCCTGAATCGCATTCTCTTATTTAAGAAACACTGTCAGAACACAAAGGTCAAAATCCAAACTAGAAATGGTATAACACGTAAGCTCACCGGCACGGGCTGGAGAGCCGATCCTTCGGTTCTACGAACTTCTGTTTTCCCTGTTTTTCTCCCGAGTGGTCTGCTTATACAAAACACGTAGATACCACTTTAAACGACACGGTCCGCATAGTTACAGGATCCTTACGTCCCATTCCATATAAGGCGACAGGCTGCCTTGGAGCAGGAGAGAAAGAAACAAATGACAGACACAAGATGTCCTCTACACAACCACAAGAATTGAAATCCAGGAAATGTTTCTACGCGCCTGCATCACAGCGCGTAGAACTGTGGAAGAACAAAACACCGAATAATCCATTTGAATTGAAAGAGGAACTGGACATAATAAGCTTTATACAAACTGGACGAGACATTGAATAGACTGCGGACCGTGGTTACTCGCTGTCGCGGGTGGAATTTCCAGCTGGAGAGTAATCTGTTGAATGCGGAGAGGCCTAAACCGACCAGCACCTGTTGTGTTGCCCTGGCCTTGAGGAGCGCTAGACAGTTGACGACTTGTACCTCGCAAATGACAAAGCTACAGCCGTGACTAAACATTGGTAGGCTATGTCGAGTATAAACGATGTTCGGACATGGAAATGGATGAACATAAAATTGTTTTTATTGCGTTATTTTTCAGGTATTTTAAAATAATTATTATCATTATAGGTATTTACGATATGTGTATCGTAATGGGTAATTTTACAATACGCGATTGAAAAATTGTATTTAAGGGTAGTCTAATAAATCTAGTTACGTAGAAGCCTAACTGCAAAGTTGTTTGTTTTCTTCGCAAGCGTTCCAGTGACAGCAAGTTGCAAAAATTTGTGATTCAGAGGAGAGTTTGGCTGTTGGAGTTCTGCTGCAAAATTGGCTGCTCAATCTGTTATAAATACATTAATTCTAGCCAAATCTAAAGAGCGCTACACGAGATAGTATGTAAATATTTTAATGAATGGATGGAAGTTAAGAAAATTAATGAATTTTCTCAAAAGGTGATCCTTGCCTATTTTGCGACGAAGAAAAACATTGATATTGGTCAATATCATCAGGTTATGGTTTTCTCGGAGAGGAAATCGGTAAGATATCGACCAAAAAAATCGCGTATTTTTTGCAAAGAAGAGATACATCAATTTTCTAAGAAAATGCATGATAAGGATTTCTTATTAATAAAGGTAAGTTAGAACTGAAATAATTTAAAAAAATCTAAATCTTACTATCCTTTCAGGTTGTTTTTATAGTTGGAGTTTTTGATACTTGTCGACGCGAGAAAACCACAAACTTGATGAGGCAATATGTTCAAGACGAAAGGAAATTTATCAAAATCATTTTGCCGAATTACAGACAGAAGCAGTTTTTATAAACGTCCACGTTATATATTTTACTCTAATAAATTATTAATTTATTAAGTGATAGAAGTATAGTTTACGCCACCTATGGTATCTTGCAAATTGATGTAAAACTAAATACAAATCTCCCCAATACTTCTAATCCTGCGCGAACTTACCCTCCGCTCGCCAACTTATCTGGCGCTTGCTGTATGTGCATAGAACTATAATCTAAAAAGCAGTTAAACATATAAACAAAACTTGGCAGCGTATTGTGGTACGATTATGACGTATGTTTATAATGTGCCTCCTCTGGAATCGTAAATAGACTATAGTATCAATATCAACATGTCGTGTTAAGTAAATTAAGTTATGGTAAGTGCTGCAATTTAAAATTTAAAAAAATTTCATTACCTTTCGTTGTTTTCTTGACGGTAATAGACAGAGTAAGCAATAATATCTTCATTATTGTAATCTGGAGGTCTCCAACTTAATATTACAAATCGTGGTTGAATAAAAAGTGCTCTCAAATCCTGTGGTGGTCCAGGTACACTATCTATTGGTCTGCTGTCGAAGTAATCTTCAGCTACAAAAGTTTTGGAAAAAGGAGAGGATTCAGTATAGGCACTAAGTGTGTCTCCAAGACCGTTATCTCCGGCTTCGCTACTGCGCAATGAAGTTAATATATGATGGGGATCGTACTTTGGAAGTGGTGATGTTTGATTTATGTTTTTGTTAGTATCAATACTTTCTGACTTCAATTGTGTGAATAGTTTTCTGGATTGCTGTTCCGGAAGTGGAATTACTTCATCAGGTTTTTGACTACTCACGTTATATTTCTTTTTTCGATTTTTCGTTTTATTCCTTTCCCTTTCTGCCATGCAGGGTTTTCATGCAGAATAAATCGTAGTAATGTTTCATGCATTATATGGGAAGTGGGAGATAAAATAAAAAGGAAAAGGGGAAAAGAAAAATGAAAAAAACAAAAAATTAGAACTCATTAAATAATAAAAAAAAAGATGTGGAAGCACATTTTTACATTAAAATACAAAAGAAAAATTACATGCAAAAAAGGGTTCTTTTAATCAAGCAGTTATTTGTTTGCCGCTAAAAGTAAACATATATTTTCAGGCATTTGTGTAAACTTTGAGGCGATATTTAACTCTCAAAACCCTTGAATCAATTTTAAAATTAAGTCAAAGTATAAAATCTTGTATCATTAAATGTAAGGTAAACAAAGATATCTGCAAATTAAAGCAAGTAGAATTCAGTGGGAAGAATAAAATTGAAATTGTACAAAAGAATGTGTTAATATTAATTAACTTGTTATATTGTAATTAGGAAATTATAGGAATTTCTTATTAGATAAGTGTAAAATTTTTATCAAAAATCAATATTTCGCAGTAAGCGGAATACAGAATCTAATTTAATTAATATTTAATTTATACTGTATATTGTAATTTCTTTTTAAAACATCAAAACATTATATTTTCTGTAATAAAGCTAGGACCTAGGTCAAGTATAAGAAATTCATGTTCATGTTATATTTATATTATTAAAAAAAGTGTATTAATTGTGCAGAGTAATTAACAATGGATTTATTTATCGTTGGTAAAATTTTTACAGATTTTAGTTGGTTTTTAAAAGTTTATTTACCATGTATATTATGCATGATCTTAAAACAATTTTACTTGCAAGAGAAGTTTCGATGGTCTTTTCCAGATTATCATCAGATAGTTTACTTATCTCTTGATTTAATGAAATATTTATGTTTACAGACACATAATTAAACACAAATTTCGTTTTATAAACAATGTAACAAAAAAAGAAAACAGGTGCAATGAATGTACATATCATGACAAGCTACGATAAAATGTGTATAGTTCAGGTTTGATAACATAAAACAGCTTTTGAATATTTCAGATTTTGCATATACAATTTTGTATATCGCAGACTATTTTTTTTTTGTTATATGTTATTAATAAATTTTCTCTAATTTACTACAAACATCTTATATTTTAAACTTAAAAAGGTATTCAATGTTAATTATTTAGTATTTTCTAATAATCTAATATAAATTAAGTAAGCCACTTTTTGTCACTTAGAAATATTTAATAATATAGAAAATTACTTTGACTATAATATTATAACAATTAAGCACTTTATCAACGATATTTGATACAAAGTTTGTTTGACGGTAGTGTAACTTTTAGATAGAGGGCGGTAGGATCACCAAGATTAATACGTCTTTGATAATGGGTGCGGCAAAATATACCCAGATATGAAATATGATTAGTATTTTGTTATTTCATTGACAATTGTTAAGTGAAGTTTGATATCAAAATAAAAATTAACAAAATTTTGTTAGGGAACGTTATTTGCATCCAGAACGCGCACAAATTATTAAATTGTATTTCCACAACTTTTCTTCTATAACTTCAAGTCAACGCTCTTTTAGGAGAGCGTATGATAGTCGAAGAGCTTCACACGGAGAAACAATTCTACGTTTAGCGAACGCATTTGTACAAAATGGCACAGTAAGTGATGTAAAGCATACTGGAAGACTTCTGCATTCTAGTCGTTCAAACGAAAATATAGAGCTTGTTCAGGATGCTGTCCAGGCAGAACCAAGAACTTCCACAAGAAGACGTGCGGCGCAATTAGTATTGTCTGAACGAACTTTAAGAAGAATTTTGCACTTAGATTTATATAAAATTCAAACTGTGTTCAAACTACAGCCAATTGATAGTGAGACATTTGCAATATGCATAAATCGTTACAAACTTAGTGAAAGCAGAACCCAATTTTTGGCAAATTTGATAATTAGTGATGAAGGAAATTTTTGTATTCCTGAACAGAATACCCTCGTCTTATTCAAGAGAACGTGCGGTTTGATCAAAAAGTCGTTGTTTGGTGCGCAGTATACTCCGAATTGAACCTTTCTTTTTTGAAGATGCCACAGGCAATGCAGTTACTGTTAATGGACAAAGGCATAGAATAATGACACGTGAATTTCTGCAACCACAGTTGGAAGACGTTGGTATAGAAAACTTCAGGTTCCAGCAGGGTGGCGCTACATTCCACAGAGCGCGTGAAACGGTCGCTCTTGTTAGGACATTTTCCTTGCCAGACTGCTCTAACAAAATGAAGATATTAAATGGCGGCCTCATTCCCCTGATATGACGACACCAGATTCTTCTTTGTGGGAATACTTTATGATGCACGCTCAAAGTAGAGTTGGTCATTGTCTGGCTTGCCGTGGTGGTTATTTACTAGATGTTGTTTTTCATAAATAATTTTAAATGTTTTAATAGTTTTCATAAACTAAAGTTAATCACTTTTGCGTTGAATTATTTATTATTTCAACAAAAATACCTGGATATATTTTGCCGCGCGGAATATAAGGAATTTCAAATCTTGATAAAACGCTACTTTTTCTGTGGAAAATGGTTCAAAAGTGGTTCGTTGCATTGCGTTGTGTTTATGAGTACGGATAACTCTGGCCGTCATTCGTTTACAATGATTACGGAAGAAATGGTCAACGAAGTGCCGTGATATGGTGATGGCTGACCAAAGGCGGGATAAATAGCTTAGGTTGTAAACATTTCTACTGCATGTGGACCCACTTATTATCTTGCACGAATATTGAGGTATGGAAAATCTATCGCCAAGATTGGTTTATTATGAGATAACCAAAAACAAAATTGCGTGACAATTTCAACGCATCTTTGAATATGTACAAGCGTAATCTAAACGAGTTTTTAACTATGAACGAAACAGATATATCGCGCCAAGCGTGTGGCACAGGCACGCTTGGCGTCTATATGGTACCTCCCTTCTCTCTTATCTAGTGTATTAGTGGGGCATCGTTCACGTCTCCGCCGTTAAGTCAAAACATTTCCAAACGATATATGGATATTGGACGCTCTTAGATATGCAAGAAGAATTGTGACCACTATTAAGAATTTATTTTACTTTAAATTGTTGACTTATCCTATACTATTGTAGTCAAATAGATGAAAATAAATTATTATTATTATTATTAATCGTGTGATTAGTCGTTTGGGTGATGTCAATTGACCTCCATGGAGCTACAATTTAACACCGTTAGATTTTTTGGGGGGTGCCGTTAAAGATAGATGTTATGCCGACAATCCAGAAACGATTCAGGTACTTAAACACAAATTGTTCGCGATATTGCTGAAATAGGGGCCGAAACCATCGGAAATGTGCTGTAAAATTGGATTGACAGGATGGGCTATTGCAAGCCCAACCGAGGCAGCCATTTGAATAATCGGAACGTTTACTCTTTCTAAAAAAACAAAAATAATTGAAAAATATTGAACAGTTTTTTATAGAATTTTTAAAGAGAAACCAGTTGATGGCCCACCCCCTATAACATATAGAGATTGCTATGGATTTTTATTAAAATAATATTTGAATAATTTAAAATAAAATATTTTAAAACCGGACTGTATATATAAATGTAACGAGTGAGAAAAACTGGTTTTTCGGCGTAGAGATAGAGGTCAATTCGAGGAGACGTATTCTAACTGTTAAACGAAGAGGTAATAAATATATTTTATTAATCGGATATTTGATTGAAAGTGATATAGATGTTTTAGAGATTAAAATTCTCAAGATTTAAGAGTTGCATTCTCGTAATTATTTGATGTTTAAATTGATTAAGCACCTTTGTAAGAGTCTCCATTAAATAGTTTTTGTAAGTATATAAAATTTTTATGACGTCATAAATACTACAATTGTATTTCTTTTGTATTGAAACAAGTAGATAAGACATTTAATTATTAAGTATACAAATAATACAGTTTAGTATTGAGAGTCTTTGTTAAAATTATAATTGAAAAGTTTGTTCGATTGGATTCAGGGTTTCTGTGCATGTTAATACACATGCGTAGTTTTTGTTCGTGGTTCAGTATTTGAGTAAACAGTGTGGTTCTTTGGGAAGAATTTAATATTAAACTTGATTATTTTTAGATAAGTTTGATCGGAGTCATTTGGAGGAAGTTTTCCATTTATTTGCGGTCATTTTCAATTAATGTTTTTACCTCCAGTATCTTTGTAATGATACAGCGTCTTTATACTTTATAAAGATATATATTTTGTATTTTTTTAATTATTGTATTAAATTTTTATTTCATCTTTTAAACTGCGTTTGTTTTACTAACTCACTCCAATTTTGTTAAATATTAATTATATATAAAATAAGTAAATAAATTTTTGTGAACGTGTCACTGGCGCTCAACTTACATTTTAGACACGTATTTCCTAAGTGGAACCCGAGAAGTTAGAGGTCTCACATTTGAAAATTCACCGGCTGAGAAACCTAGTTGGGAAAACTAGTTGTGGATGGTGGCGTGCTAAATTTTCAAACCACTGTTCATAGCAATATGTAAATATTTAATATGTATGTAATATTATTAAACATTTTTAGAACAAGTGCATATATTGCAGGCCAAAAAAAAATTTTAACATTCTCTTTTTACAATTTCAGTCATTAAAAACAATTTTCAATTTATTAGTTTGTTTTTATTAGGTCTAGTAATAATTAATATCGTCCTTGTGGTATTCGTTAAAACTATTTATTTAAGAGGTGAATAAAATTTGGTCCATATTATTACCATTGTTTTCGACTACTTTTGCTCAACGTTTTGGTAGCTTTTGAATTCCGTTATTATAAAACTCTGGAGGTTTTGATTGAAAAAAGTTGGAGGAGGGGTGCAGTCTTTATTAACAAATCTTCCTCCAGTAAGAAAGTTCTGTAAGGAATCGATTAAGTGATGGTGCAATATTTCTGCAGTAATTCGTACTGTATTTCTGTACGAGGGCCCGCATTACTATGTTGAAGAATTACTCTTTTACAATTTCGAAGTGTGTGTTCTATTTGATCTAAAGTTTGAAGCCTCTTCAATTGTTGACAACAGTAACTGCAGTGGTTTGGTTATATGGTGAGATCTTAAAATGAAACATCAATTTTCCTGAGTTATTCTCTTATAATTTAGAAGTGTGAGTTCTCTTTGTCTTAAAATTTGAAGCCTCTCGAACTATTGACTGTAATGTGATGGTTTGGTTGTATGGTGAGATTTTAATATTAATTATTTCTTCAAAGTTCCACCCCATGCACAACATAAATTTCCTTGGGTGCGGTCTCGCTTTTGTGTAATCAATAGAGTTTTATTCAAATTTTTCGTCTCTTGATTAAAATTGAGAGTATTGCCAAGTTTACTTTTATCGTCTAATAGAAAGTTGACGAAATTTTTTTAATCAACCTTGGCAATCTTCGATTGTCGACAGAAAAGTTACAGTTTTGCACAGATCATGTGTTCACTAAAACTCGCATTTTCTATAGATATAAGATATTGTTGGGTTATAAATCATCTTTAAACAACATTACCAATGCATGCTATAAAAATGACATTAATTATTACTAAACCTGATCAACATTCATATAGACGATTAAATGAAATCTGTAAACATTTGTCATGCTAATACTAAACAAAAAAACAATATGCTTCCACATAAAAATAATAAAGGCCTAAAAGTGAATCTTCAATTACCTGATTCTACAACTTTTAAACTAGCTGATGCTTGTATATTGCCTGCATCATTTGATGCGATACATTGAAATATACCCGTATCACTTGTCATAAGGCCCATAATTTTTAAATTGTTTCTAAAATTTGTTGTTGGATGTTAGGTTAAATAAATTTTAATATCGAAACCTAAAAGAATTACCCTTTAACTAATTGGTAATATTCGTTTAACATAATTGATTCGCCATTTTTCAACCATTGAACTTTTGGATCTGGTACTCCATATACACTACACTCTAGTTCTATGTCTTTATTTGTTGCTTCTACTTTGTCTACAGGTTTATGCAAGAATCTAGGAGGAACCTAAAACAAAACTCAATTATAAATTAATTTTTTTTTTTAAATTCAATTCACATATAGGTGATGAGAATTAGATACATAATAGACAGTTGATAAGAGGTGGAAGTAATGTCAGTTTACTTATAGATTTGTAAGCGCTTGGATTAGAAGTACAGTGGAAGAAAAGGGAATTACTTATATTTTATAAAGACAAAATGAAATATATAGATGTCAGGTTCTTTCTTTATCATTACTAGAGAACGGATGCAATTTCCATAAAACGCAATCGGCAATTGGAATTGTGTATAACGTCGCTCAGTACATCCCGGCGTAATTCAATGAAGTATTTGTTTGACTTACTCGGCCTCCTGGTCTCGCAGCGATAACAATGGACAACCCAGCTATTGTATTCGGAGAATATAGTGTTTTCAGTGGTGTCGTGTACGTAGATAAAATAAATAAGTTTATCGTATTTCGTAAAAGAAATAGCACGTACATTCCTTTTCTTTTCATTTAAGCAACATCTTCCAATTATTTTCGCGTAAGTGTGCATAAAATTTCGATATTTAATTTCGTTTATTTGGATCTAGAATATTCTTACTTTTTCAGACAATGGAAGAGCATCGAGAATGGCATCGTGAAACAATGGCGAGTTGGATTGAGGGCCATACTGATTGTATGTACATTGCCAGTGATTCCGAAATTTATTGTGAAGTGTGTGAAACGTTATCGAAAAATTGCAATAAATCAACCGTAAAACGTCACGTAGAATCGTTAAAGCACGAAAAAAAATTGAACCCGTTGGAATCTGACAATTTTAACGAAGAACTCTGTGAAACTTTTATGGCAGCTAATATTCCATTATTTAAATTGAACAATCCAATTTTGAAGACATTTCTGAAAAAATATACTGGTCGAAATGTTCCTGATGAATGAACTTTACGCAAATATTATGTTTCTAGGTGCTATACGAGAACAGTAGAACGCATTAGAAGCCATCTTTTAAATCAATACATATGGATAAGCGCCGACGAAACGGTGGATATGTTAGGACGCTGTGTGGTAAATGTTGTAGCTGGTGTACTACATCCAACTATTCCCTATAACTCATATGTAATAGCAACAAGTGTTATAAATAGAGTTGATGCGGAAACAGTTGCTGAAACCATTAAGGAGAATATGCAAAAAATGCTTCATTCGGACGCCACGTACAAAGAAAAAATTCTTTTATTTGTCAGTGATAGTGCTGCGTATATGTTAAAAACAGGCAGACTATTGAAGAAAACATATCCTAATATGCTGCATATTACTTGTGTAGCACATGCTCTCCACAGAATCTGTGAATATATCAGAGACACTTTTCCGGAAGTTGATAGACTTGTATCAGCTTTTAAAAAAGTTTTCAGAAAAGCACCATTGAGAGTAGCTCTTTTCAGGGAAAAATTTCCATCTCTGTCACTGCCTCCCACTCCAGTAATAACTAGATGGGGAACATGGCTGGAAGCTACTAGTTATTATGCTGAGAATTTCGATAGTCTAAAACATTTCGTAACACTGCTAAAGGAGGATGCTAGAAGTATTGGTGAGTGCAAGGAGCTCACACAAATCCCAAATTTAAAAAATCAGTTGTACTTTCTTCACGAACACTTTGGAAAATTGCCAAAACTAATCACTTAGTTTGAAAATCGAAATCTCAAATTAAATGACGGATTAACCACATTAGATGTGGCTGTTAATAATTTGAAAAGTATTCCAAGTGACTTCGGATGTGGCCTTCGGCAAAAGTTTGAAGCAATTCTTAATAGAAATCCAGATTTAATTACATTGCAGCAATTATGTATGGAGACAATTCCACAAAATCTAACGGCTAAATATGAAGAAATAAAAGAATATTTCCAGTATGCACCTATAACCAGTTGCGATGTAGAAAGGACCTTTTCTATTTATAAGGATGTACTTAATTCAAAGAGAACAAAATTGAAGAAAACCTTGAGAAACTATTGCTAGTCAATATTAATACTCCTTTACTCAACTTGAACGACAAAATGTTCCAATTATAGAAATTAAATTAAAAACTTTAAAAATACAACTTTTCAACAAATACATATGTATTTCGTAATTTTATAGATCACCACCCGTTTGTTTTCCAATTATATAAATAAAATTAATTAATAAATATGTATTTCGTAATTTTAGATAGATAGATCACCACCCGTATGTTTTCCAATTATATAAATAAAATTAAAAACTTTATAAATACAACTTTTCAACAAATAAATATGTATTTCGTAATTTTATAGATCACCACCCGTTCGTTTTCCAATTATATAAATAAAATTAAATATTTTAGAAATACAGCCTTTCGCCAGTACTGCACTAGGCTTTGCGTCATGTGGTAAGCATGTCCGTTCTCTAATCATTACACATACATTTCCTATGCGTAAATGATAAAAAAAGAATTGTCAATGCATTAGTGGCATAGTAGGCAACCAGTTATATACCAGTGAAGTATTATCCTGTTGCTTAATTCTTAAAAATTTTTAATGTCAAATATTTATGAATTTTTGTTTATACCTGAATCTTAAATTAAATACATTTTATTGAAAAATAGATTATTTATTTAAAACATGAATAAAGACGAAATTTCTACCTTTCCATAGCAATGTGATACCAGAAGAATAATACATAGTTTAAGAACGGTCAGAGACATGTTTTCCGTTAATTATCCTAACAGGACTATACTTTGTGAAAACAATTTTAAATATTTTTAACAAATTCAGAGATGGTCGTTTTCTAAACTCACACACAAAAAAAATAAAACCAATCACGTGTTAACAGAACACATGAAGAAGCTGAATATCCTGGTATGTAGCATCGCTTTTAGATGTAGCCAGGCATTTTGGAGTATTGTACAGTTCCAAACCTTGAAAGAATTCAAATATAAGCCATATAAGATATCAAATCATATAGAGCTTTTCGAGAAAGATAAGGTAAAACGAACTGATTGTTGTAATATAATGTTTAATTTGTTAAATGAAAACGAAGAAATTTTAAATATAATTATGTTTATTGATGAAGTAAATAACTTCGTAATAGATTTAAAGAGTTTCATGTACATTCTGTATGGCAATTTAAATAATTTTCATTTGAAAGCTTAAACATTCATATCTTCAATAGAAAACATAGTAAGGTGAAACCCATTGTGTGATTTCTTTAGCTAATAGGAAAAGGTTGGGGGTAATTTTAATGAAACAATTTCTTATATAATATAAATATTTTTTAAATTTTTATTTAGGAGCATTATCATATTAACATCTTTCGACTTTCGTCTTGCACGCCTTTGTTCTATTATTAAACCAGCTGTACTAAACACTCTTTCGCTTTCTGCTGAACTTGCTGGAATACAGAAGTATTTCGGAGCACATTGTTCTAACGGTTTCAGCTCCATTTCTGTTACCTAAAAGAGAATCCAAATAAAAAATGCACTTACCCTTTTTTTAAAACTTAGTTTCCAAAATAAAAGAGGATTTACATCTCGATTTAAATTTGGCCTTCCGACCTATTGCCTTTTAGTTATTATTACATCAACTGTAGTCGATTTTAATTTCTCCTTTATTCTTTCTTGCAAAAATCCAAATAATGAAAGTGACTTTTGATATGGGCTAATGTCTGTTTCGATTACAGGCATTTGTTCTTTATTTTCGGATCTATTTTCTTCATTATATTAAACATTTCTTGTTCTAGAAAAGAAGTAGCCCCAGTAGCATTTTTAGTACTATGAAAATCTTCTCTTTTAAATCTGCTATTAACTTCCAAATAAGCTCCTTCTAACCTACTACCACTTAATGTATATGTATTAGGTAATTCAAATCTTGGTTCTGATATTTTGACAAATAGTCTGAAGTCTCTGTCAGTAACCATTGTAAATGGTTATAAATCTAGTACAATCATTTCAAATAAAACTTTCTTTTTTCCTATAAGATGTATTGTCATAAAAACGGCTCTTTTGAAATAAGGTGATATACACATATTTGTATCAGAATAATTGAAACATACATAAGTAGGTAAACCCCACCAGTTTTGTATAATACAAAGGTATTTTTAATAATATAAAATATTATTAAAAATCTGGTGCGAAGAACACAAATACAGGTTCACTATTAATATTTTTTGAGAACGTGTCCGAACATATCCCACCCCAGAGACGTAGATACGTATAAATAGTTCGTATAAATGGTTCGCATTGGTTACGTGGACAGGGCGAGGTACTTCGGCTGTCTGACAACAGGCAGCGCTGAATTTACTTCTACGCTCGGTCTGGATAATTTATGTGATGTGGCGATGTGGTTCTTTTTTGTGAATATCTCTGAAGATATTCTTTCTCCAGCAGGGGCGTACCGATGAGCCTGTAGAAAGGCGAATAACGTATCTACGTCTCTGGGGAGGGATATGTTCGGACACGTTCACAAAAAATATTAATAGTGAACCTGTATTTGTGTCTTTGTGTCTTCACACCAGATTTTTAATAATATCTTATATTATTAAAAATACCTTTGTATTACACATATTTGACCGAACTGAGCTTGAACTACTACAACTTGCAGATGAATTAGACCTAGGCTCTGTGTCATCATGTATACTTAAGATAGAATGGACACGTTTTAAATGATCAGATAAGTTGCTGGTATTCCCACTAACCTTGTATTTTTTCCCATAAGTTGTACATTTAGCCAGTTTTTTGTTATTTGAAGCTTTAAAATATTTCCAAACAGCTGATTTTTAAGATAAATTTATTCATTTTATAAAACCATTTATTCGTAAGATACTACGAGGTGTTATTTGTTTAACGTATACATTATTTTATCATGTTACTGAAATGCCCCCAGTAGGTGGGTTACGTTCAGTAAATCATAAACATGTCTCTGACCGTTCTTAAGCTATTTTTCTTCTGGTACTACATTATCATTGCTATGAAAAGGTAGCAATTTCGTTTTTATTCATGTTTTAAACATATTATCTACTTTTCGATGAAATGTATTTAATTAAGATTCATATATGAACAAAAATTCATAAATATTTGACAATAAATTTTTTTTAGCCTCTTCAATCGCCATGGCAATCTAATTTTAAGAATTAACCAACAGGAAAATACTTCACTGGTGTATAATTGGTTCCCTACGATGCCATTAATGCATTGACTATTCTTTTTTATCATTACACATAGGGAATGTATGTGTAATGATAAAAAAAGAATGCATATATATATATGTGTATATATATATATATATATATATATATATATATATATATATATATATGAACTTCATGTGTATGAGAATTAATATTAATTCTCATACACATGAAGTTCATTACAGTTCGTATATATACACGTAGTATAGAAGTGAATATCATGTCTGTCTTCGGTAAGGTGCACTGATGATCTGTAAAAAACAGTGAAATATCGATATATGCACATTCCGCGCAGAGAAGTTTTTCACAAAATTTTTCATTTGTACTGACAACTTGTACAGTTGATGTCGCGGCTTGTTGCGTCTACAATCTAGGGCAAAAGTGATTTGCCGAATTGTAGAATTAAATGCAACAAATTATAGCGACAATCGCATGTAAAATGAGATTTAATAATTATTAATTCTCATACACATGAAGTTCATTACAGTTCGTATATATACACGTAGTATAGAAGTGAATATCATGTCTGTCTTCGGTAAGGTGCACTGATGATCTGTAAAAAACAGTGAAATATCGATATATGCACATTCCGCGCAGATAAGTTTTTCACAAAATTTTTCATTTGTACTGACAACTTGTACAGTTGATGTCGCGGCTTGTTGCGTCTACAATCTAGGGCAAAAGTGATTTGCCGAATTGTAGAATTAAATGCAACAAATTATAGCGACAATCGCATGTAAAATGAGATTTAATAATTATTAATTCTCATACACATGAAGTTCATTACAGTTCGTATATATACACGTAGTATAGAAGTGAATATCATGTCTGTCTTCGGTAAGGTGCACTGATGATCTGTAAAAAACAGTGAAATATCGATATATGCACATTCCGCGCAGATAAGTTTTTCACAAAATTTTTCATATATATATATTGAAACTATATCCGGGCAGATTGTTTAAGGCACCTATTACCTACGGTTATTTAACTCTTGTAGTAGAAGATGTAACACCAAAGTCGTAAAAACTAAAAACCTAGAGATTGATATGCAGGTAAGAAGGAAGAATAATATAATGAAACAGTTTTTGAACAAGATACTAAAAATCTACCAACCTGGAGGAGCACAGAAAAGTTCATTAATCAACACGAATCAGTTCATTAAAGCGGTAGTTGAAAAAATAATATTGATAGAAGAAACTACACGAAAATTCTGCTAGGAAGAAAACGAAATCAGAACCCATTTTCAATGGCATAGTGGATTTAACAATGATATATATTTTACTATTAAACTAGAACGAGACCTAAAACGAAATTTTATTGAGAAGAGTTCCTGTCGGCTGGTAGGTGCAACTAAAAGTGTAAACTTAAATGATATAATTTTTTATACATATATCTGAAGGCCATTATTTGTTTAAAAAGGTTGGAGTTCAACAGCCTGCATATGATCACCGTATAATTTACATAATAAACTTATTTCATTTATGGAGTATGTATTATAAACGAATAAAATAAATATTCCATTATTGAAAAAGTAAGTAAAGGAGTATACAGAAGAACTTACATGTACTTTAATATCTGTTGATGCTTCTTTGCTATCTTCTTTATTTTCTGCTCGACATTGATAAGTACCTGTATCGACCTCCTGTATATTAGTTATTTTTAATGATGTCGTTGTACCCACCATACCGAATCTAGTATCTAAATCTCTAGAAAAAATTGTAACTATTTTGTCGATCAAAACAACTGTAAATTTTACTCACGCTAAGTCTATCCTGACTCCGTCTTTCAACCATGTTATAGTAGGATTTGGGTTACCATTTGCTGCACAGTCTAAAGTAACGTTCTGGCCTTCGACTACAACTTGTCGCATGGGCAAAGCTATAAAATGGGGTGGCGATTTGCTGGAACCTTGTTCGTGGTCATTACTTATATATAAAGCTGCTTTATTGCTTAACTTATAGGAATTCAGTCCTGAGGCATTACACCTGAAAAAAATTAAAAGATAAAAATTATTGTATATAGATACGTTCAAGCAAATGTATTATAAGAACTTGGGCAATAGTATTAATTGAAGCACAAATCAGGCTGATGCAATTTAAAGGAAGACAAGTAGTACATTCTTGATTGGTTTGTATCTAAGATAGTAGCCTCTTCTAGCGTTGTAGTGTAATGAAATTAAAATATCGCGCCTTTTTAATGTATTGCTTTTGGGTTTACAACAACTCGTAGGGATTGCTTCTATAGGGGGGCTTCTATATACTCGTATATAGGGATTGTTGTCTATGTTTATAAGACATATTTTATTCATGTTTCAACGCCATCTCTCCTTTGCTATTTCGTGACTAATTTTAGTTAGTGAAGTAAGTTAATAGCAGGTATCATATTTCTCCACATTTTCCATCTTAGCAAACATTTACTTCTGCCAAGGACACGTGTTTCTGTCACAACAATAGGCTTCGTCATTTTGGCTAGTGAAGGAAAGTTTGATGGAACGCCTCATATGACCTAATAGGATAGAATTTGCTATACCTATGAGGCGTTCCATCAAACTTGACTTCACTAGCCAAACTGACGGAGTCTATTGTTGTGACAGAATCACGTGTCCTCGGCAGAAGCAAATGTTGGTAAATACAAGGTGTATATCCATGTATACAGATACAGATGTGTGTAATGCATATCTGTTTCATTTGTAACAAATGCGTAATGTGTGCTTAACGTATTGATGTACCCAAATTACATTCTAATTATTTTTAATTCATTGGCGGAACATCATACAATTTTCGGGGATTTTTGGTTTTGGGTTCGTGTCGTAATTGACTCACAATATTTTGGATTAATATCCTATATAATTACATCTTTCCATTTTTCATACGTCTTCTTTTTATTTTAAGGACACCTGTATATACATACAATTAACAACGAGCACCAAGTAATTATTGCTCGAGAACGTAACTCAAATATTAAAAAGCTTATATATTCTCATATAAATGCAATACATTATGTTGAATATACATTTAATACTCTTTCATAATATTTTAATTTCAAACATTTTTTATTATTAAATATAAGTAAATCTTAGATATAGAATTCAAATATAACATGTACAATTTTATCAGTATTCAACGTTCAGTTTCAAGTTAAAACCACTGTAGAAACATAATAATAGAAGTATAAAACTTTCTGTATATTCCAAGAAGCGGATCTTTTATATTTGCAAGTTTATTATTTTATGATTTAGACCGCTTCTATTATTACCTAGTTTTATTAGTGAACAAATTCAATAGACAGTGTTTAATCTGGCCATCAATAAATTAAATACTACATTAATAAATTAAAAACATAAATTAAATAATACATTAAAGGTAACAATAAATGCCTTTACTAAACAATGGTCTTTATTCAGGACTGTATACTTAGATTTAGAACCAATATTTAATTAGTAATAATATTTTAAGATTAAATTGTTAGAAATCCTGAAAATTATTATTGCCATCTTTACCAAGAATTGTTCACTTGGGAATCTTTCCTAATTATACTGTCATTTGGCCGTACAACCAATACGGCCCGCATTTAATTATGTAATAGTTTGTTGGAGTAGTGGTGAATTTTACCTACTTGCAGTGTTTTTAACATCAAGACGAACAGTCTGAACCAGAGTCTCACACAAGTTGCAAGATTCTCAACCCAGGTCTCACACTGGCAACAAGAATCATACATCAGAGTCTCATCAACAGTCATACCTTAACAAGAGACACCAGTTTCAACAGCAGTTTTATGCCAGTGTAAGTCGTTATAGGTCCAAAAATAAATATATAAATTATAAATGTAAATAAATACATATATTTATATGAAAGTGCATTTATTCATTTAATATCAATCACCAAAGAATAAAAAAATTAAGTGTACGTAGCCTTACAACCTGTACACGGTGAAGCAACATTACTGTAAATCGGAGTCATCTCCAACACATTTCACTTGAGAAAATAAAGGTTCTACATATCACTTTTTGTCACCTTGTCATAAAATTTCAACGAAGAAGATTATTTTATGTATGAATCAAAAAATTAATTTAGAACATGTACATCATATGTACGACGCAACTTTCCATTCTGCCTCTGCGCCTCGTACTCGTTAACGGTAAGAGGTAGAGAAAACTTTTAAAACAAAAAATGTTTGTTTGAATTAATTTTATTAAGCAGATAGGAGAAAAAAACATTTACTGTATTTTTTCATTATATTAGATTGTTTCATATCTAGAAGAGGTAGCTTATCTAAGGAGCTACATTAGACCAGTAAATAATAAACATGTCTTGTAAAAAAAAATGGCTGATCATGAATGAGATAAGCAAGTAGTATATATATATATATATATATATATATATATATATATATATATATCATCGAACTTGAAATTAATAATAGTTATTGGTTTGTTATATAGTAGACCTGTAATGTTGGAAATGGCCCCCATAAGTATTATAAATGTAATTCGTTTACTGATGGTAACATCCGAAGTTGCCAATAATAATAATAGTCCCCCCTGTGAATACCAACGAAATCGAATTGCACGACATAATAAAAAATATCCTTCTCGATGCTCAAAGAGAAACATTGTTTTGACTGGGAACTGATACAACTCTAGAATTTTTGCAACTGCACAGACCACATTTCCTAGATATTTGTAGATAAGGTACCTATATGCGCCCACAAGGAAAGAAGCGGTAGAGGCAATAGAAGCTGAAGATGAAGAGTGTACATCAGAAGAAGGAGGTATTGTAACTTTAGAATATAAAATCAACATTGTTACGTATTGGAAAAGTGGGAAGAAAAGACGACTTCCGTTGAATACCGTCAGTAAAAGTTTCATCTATGCAGCAATTGTACAGGTAAATGATGAAGTAATATTGTAACACAGCAACGATTTGTTCCTACTTGTATTATTCTACAGTACTATAAGATTATATTTTTTCTAGGTGGTAAGAAACAATAAACATAGGTGGTACGCGATGAGAAAACTTGCTAAAAATTTCTCAATTCGTATATAATGAATTTGTAAATAGCATTGATTCAGGCGCCATTATTCATGACTTGGACGTCCAGCGATGGGCATTACAAGTTAACAAGACTTTGGTTTAGAAAATTTTAAAGCAGCACCACATTGGGTTTGAAATTTTAGGAGAGCTTACGAAATAATAAAAAAAAAAAATAAATAAATTTATTACCCGATCATATGGTAATTGAAGGAAATTGCCTCAACTTTCGTTAATAGTACAAAGGATTATATAGGGCTTGTCGGGATACATAATACATTCAATTCTGATGAGAGTGGTTTTAATCTTGAGCTACTTTAGCTGTGCAGGGAACAAAAATTGTTACAGCAGTTGCACAGTCTATATCCGCAACTACACATAGTTATACCATACTCTCAACAATATCAGCTTCCGGAAAACTGCTCTCGTCTTTATTCATTGTTCTCAAAGAGCGAAGTGAAAATATAGGTCGAGGCGTATAACAGTGTTTGTTTCGACCTTGAAATGTTCATTTAACAGCATCCATATCTGGAAAATTAACAAAAGAACTAGTTCAGCAATGGTTTACCGATGCTTATTTACCAAATGTGCTCACATGCTCGCAGCATTTTGTTCTTGGACTCTTAGACCGGTCACTGTCCTGCTACATTACAAACCAGTATACCATTCAACAAACATGTGAATATATTAACGATCCTGAAGGAAACTACATCAATGATACAACTTTTTGATGTATATGGTTTTCGCATTTGGAAAAACTTTGTAAAAAAATTTTCTGACCTTGTACTACTGTAAGGTTACGATATTGCGATACATGAACGCAATAATATTATAAAATTACGATCTCTTATTCATAATCAACTTTCGGCGCCAAAATATCACGACGTATTTGTTTACGCTTGGTATAAAAGCGGATACGTTGACCAAAGACCGAATGAAAATCCAGAAACTTTTGCCTACACACAGCAAGATTTTGTTCATCCTCCTGGTTGTTCCATATGTGGTAGCCATGTGCATGGTGTAACAAATTCTGTGTTTTAAATATTTCTTTGAGGAGTTTCATCACCATGCATAATAATCCATTGTATGTTTACATATAAAAAAAAATTCTATAATGGTAGGTGTTTTAACGTGTAATCAAATTGGCAGGATAATGCTGTTATGTTATTATTAACTCTAATGCAATACTTTTGTTAGTTTTTAAAATTCATATCAACACTGCAGCTACAGGTCTGTTACACAACCAAACAAATTCTGTTACCTATTTTTAATCCAAACATATTTACCCGTCGAAAATAATATATATAAAAATGTAGATATATTTAACTTTTTTTGTTACCTGCTTATTAAAACTCATTCAAACAAACATTTTTTGTGTGAAAACTTTTTCTCTACCTCTTACCGTTAACGAGTTATGCGCAGAGGCAGAATGGAAAACTTCCAATTTTCAAAAATCCATTTCCATTTCACCCAGTGGGGAGTGCTTTTCCGCAGAAAAAAAAATTATGTACTACATACCTATATGCGATGTATGTACATGTTTCCAAAGTTTAATAATTTTTTGAATTTCCGGGTTCGGGATCTTCCTATGTTAGTCGATGCCCCCCACACATGTAATATATTATAAATATTTGAATTACCTATAAATACCCTGATCTGATTCAGTTACTTCGTCAATTTCAAGAGCACCAGACGGAAGTACAGTCATTCGCAGTTCATCCAGTTGTAGGGGTCGTTCGTCTTTTAGCCACCTAATCTTTGGTGGAGGAGACGCTTGCACTCGACAAGCGAAATAGGCCTTTTGTCCAGGATAAACTGATAAGTCTCGAGGTTCTTGTAAAAATTCGGATAAAGCTAAAATATAAAAAATACATTTATAAGTAATAAAATCCAATTACGTTCTGTTTATTTTATTTATATTGAACAATATTTATTATTAATTGATTATTGTGATTTAAATATCAAATTTTAAAAAACATAAATTTAAATCCAAATTGGTGGAGACTGTGGCCTGAAATCTGAAACAGACACAAACAAGAAAAATAGCTAAACAGAAGATAAATTAATAAACTCTAAATACGTGTTCCAGCAACTAAATTACAATCTTCAGTAGAACAATCTGAAAAAGAAAAATCGTGGGATAACATTAGTGTTATCCCACTGGAGATTTGGTGAAGAGCATATTTTAAAAGGTTGTACCTTAGCCAAAGATGCGCAAATACTATTTTTCCTTGCAGATTGTTCTATTCAAGATGCCAACTTAGTTACCGAAATACGTGTTTAGAGTTGTTTTAATTTATATTGTGGCCAGGGATCTTTCTTGTTGTCTGTTTCATAAATTTAAAATTGAAAACTTTTTAATCTTAACAATACAATAAATATAATGTTTGCCTGTTTAGTCTGAATTAGACGGATTCAGTTGAATTAAAATAATTATCAAAACAAATAAATTTGATGATACCTACAACCAATATAGTATTACTTATAATAAATATTATTATAATTCTTTGTCAACTATTTTTTAAACAAGATTGTGCATAAGATTAAATAGAAATTACAAATTCTTATTAATTTAAAAACCCTATATTAATAGTGTGATATTGATTAGTTATTAAAATTTGTATCTAGATAGCACATATTTGATCTGATCAAAATATAAAAATTAACTTTGGTGTTCATTGCCATATTTACTAAGGAAGCTTAACTTTCTTGTTCCCAGACAGTCAGCAAGATATGTTCCCATTTTTTCTGGATTCGGTTAAAACTAGCCTTTCATTGAAATCGTCCAATGCGTAAGTGCTTATAACGGTGTTAGTTTAGACAATAATATATTGCAATTGTTCTTCGAGCAATTTCTTAAAATATTGTATCAATACATAATACTATTCTGAAATATTAAGCATTATATTTTGCTATTTATCTATTTTGATAAAGGTGCTTCTTTTTGCGTTTCCTAGGAGCGCGTATTATATCTATTTATTTATATATTTTTATGTTTGTGAGAATGATTTGGAGGGTAAATGGGACCTGACTACTATACATCATTCAAAGGAGCTTTGGAAAAAATAGGGCTTAAAATAAACTCTTGTGATTGGTTAAAATAGAGACCGTATTTGCGAAGACAAAATCAAGATTTGTATCTTGTTCTGTCAATTTTTTTAATTGTCACTACTGGCCAGTAGGGCTGGGCGAAGTATCGATACATCGTCCAATACCCGATACCTCATATAACGAAGGTATCGATTCTAAGGTATCGATTCTTTACCGATTCCAGTACCCGCTAAGTATCGATGTATCGGGTAGCGAGGTATCGATTCCAAAGCATCGATACCTTTCGATACTTTACCGATTCCAGTACTCGCTAAGTATCGATGTATCGGGTAGCGATGTATCGGGTAGCCATGTATCGGGTAGCCATGTATCGGGTAGCCATGTATCGGGTAGCTTACTTTTATGCATTTTTTTAAATGTACATAAAAGATGCAATAACAAAGAAGAAGAAGTATATATAGCATTATACACTATGTCTCACTAAGTTGGAACCATATGAAAAACTTTTTTATTATTAATTTTAGGAAAAAAAGTTATTCTTCATAAAAAGTTCTGCATGTTCTAAAATCTAAAATGCAATCATCAGATATTAAATTTTTTCAGTCGTATACGCTGTTTGTCAAAAAATATGACTTTTACTCAAGAGTAAAGTACCTTTATACGATATTTGACAATATTGAAAATTGTTATAAATAAAAGATGATTAGAACTAAAAACTATGTTCAAATATGCAATTACATCCATTTACATAAAAAAAAATTATTTTTTCTTTTTTGTCTATAATATCAATGCAAATTTAACTGTTGTTATATGTAATCTAGGATGAATTGACATACAAATGATTTGTTGATAGCAATAAATGTTTGACGGTGAGTTTCAAAACGCGTTAGAATTTATGACACATAAAAATGGTAGCGTTAACTTGTGAAGAGAAAATAGAAATTGTTTTGATTGTGGGAGAAAATTATAAAACACATAGAGAAGCAGCTATTATTTTTAATAGTAGACATCCCAATAAAAATATTAATAATTCAACTGTTACGAAAATAGTAAATAAATTTAAGAGTACTGGAAGTATTAAAAATAATTTTAATGGAAAACGCCAAAAGCTGGTTGCCGATGAGAATACGCAGTTTGAAGTCATGCTGTCTGTGGTAGAAAATCCAAAACTGTCATTGCGCAAAAGGAAATCGTTGATGCAACAAAATGTAAGTAAAGATACAGTGGCAAGAATTTTGAAATTAAATACATACCTAGAAAACGGGTTATGAATACTGATTCCTAGGTATCGAATCAAGGTATCGATTCCAAGGTATCGATTCCAAAGTATCGATTCCAAGGTATCGATTCCAAAGTATCGATTCCAAAGCATCGATACCTATCGATACTTTACCGATTCCAGTACTCGCTAAGTATCGATGCATCGGGTAGCGAGGTATCGATTCCAAAGCATCGATACCTATCGATACTTTACCGATTCCAGTACTCGCTAAGTATCGATCTATCGGTTAGCGATGTATCGGGTAGCTTACCCTTACGCATTTTTTTAAATGTACATAAAAGATGCAATAACTTTTTAAGTAAAGAATTTTTAAGTATATATAGCATATATATATATTA
This sequence comes from Melolontha melolontha, assembly GCA_935421215.2. Lineage (NCBI taxonomy): Eukaryota > Metazoa > Arthropoda > Insecta > Coleoptera > Scarabaeidae > Melolontha > Melolontha melolontha. Next base: position 128,073,101 of record OW285236.1, read on the forward strand.
TATAGTATATATTTCAAAGGATGTTGTTGAATTTTATATTATCGTAGCAAATATCCATATTATAACATAAACATAATAACTATAATTATTACAAAAAAAAATATCACAATATTGCAAATTTCATACCGTAGATATGGTAGAATCGATAAATTAATTTTATATCTTTTGAAACCGATATCAAACAAACGATACCTAGAAAACGAGTTATGAATACTGATTCCTAGGTATTGAATCAAGGTATCGATTCCAAAGTATCGATTCCAAGGTATCGATTCAAGGTATCGATTCCAAAGCATCGATACCTATCGATATCTTACCGATTCCAGTACTCGCTAAGTATCGATGTATCGGGTTAGCGATGTATCGGGTAGCGATGTATCGGGTAGCCATGTATCGGATAGCTTACCTTCGTGCATTTTTTTAAATGTACATAAAGGATGCAATAACTTTTTAAGTAAAGAATTTTTAAGTATATATGCATTATATATATTATATAATATATATTTAAAAGGATGTTATTATTGTGTGTAGCAAATATCCTTATTATGACATAACTATAATTATTACAAAAAATCTCACAATATTGCAAATTTCATACCGTAGTTATGGTAGAATCGGTAAATTAATTTTATATCTCTTGAAACCGATATCAAACAATCAACACCTAGAAAACGGGTTATCAATATTGATTTCTAGGTATCGAATTAAGGTATCGATTCCAAAGTATCGATTCCAAGGTATCGATTCCAAGGTATCGATTCCAAGGTATCGGTTCTAAGGTATCGATTCCAAAGCATCGATACCTATCGATACTTTACCGATTCCGGTACTCAGAATCGATACCGTGCACAGACCCGATACATCGATAAGTATCGATACCTCGATTGGTATCGGTATCCGATACCGAAAACGTCGGTATCGCCCAGCCCTACTGGCCAGTACTACCGATTTGCGTATTCTACTAATCACTTATTGCGCTATTTTCTATTAATATTCATTAAAAATAGTTCTTTTAGTGCCCATAATGTTAAATACTCATTTTCTGAAGATATTTGATCGTTTTTATTAATATTTTATTTACGTAATCATAAATGTTCTACAGCATGGATGAAGAAGCTTTATCAGGTCTATAAAACAAAACACCTAAAGCGACACAGATGGCCTATAATGTGTATTTTAAGAACAAAACTAATATGCCCAAAACAAATGGTGTTCCCCAAACAGCAAGGGTAGTAGGGATACGAAGTTACCAAGATGCTTATAATAAAGTGGACGAAGCATCAAAAAGTACAATTAGAAGGAATGTACATTCAAATTTCTTGAAAAATGAGTTACTAACTTGTACAAAAATATGTAAGATAATTTATATATTTTTATAGTTATAATTAGAGACCGGGCGCATCATGCCGAAATTACGATGAACCATATAAATAGTCTATAACATCGCTAAGTACAACACGCAGTTATTGAATAGCACTATTCACTCGGTTAACCGTACATCTGTTTTTTTGTCGTTGAATTGTGATGCAATTACTTCAATATTACAGTTAAATTCCTTTCTTCATGGGCGTAGATAGAAGCGGGAAGAGTTTTTATAATTTATTTTATTTATTAGTTTATATTTCGTAAGGTAAATAAAGTAGGATAACTTTGTTACTTTTTTATTGTTTTAACTGTTAATTACATACATCCTGTTTAATATAGTTTCATCTAATCTACTTCACCCTATTATTTCGACGTAAGTAACCAGTGAATTTCGTTAAGTTTCAATAACTTACGCATACATTTTCAATTTTCATTTATTTAGATCTAGAACATTGTTCAAGTTACTTTTTCAGATATGATATGGAACAACGTCGAGAATGGCATCGTGAAACAATGTCGAGTTAGATTAAGGGTCAAACTGATTATGTATGTGCATTGCCAGTGATTTCGACATTTGTTGCAAAGTCTGTAAAATATCGTTAAAAAATTCCAAGTAATCACAGGTGAAACGTCACTTAAAATCGCAAACACATACACAGAAATTAGACCCGTTGGAATCTGACAATTTTAACGAAGAACTCTGTGAAACTTTTATGGCGGCTAATATTCCATTAAATAAACTTAACAATCCCACTTTAAAAAATTTCTCCAAAACTATACTGGTCCTAATGTTCCTGATGAATCCACCTTACGCATATATTATGTTTCTAGGTGCTACACGAAAGCAGTAGAACGCATTAGAAGGCATCTTTCAAATCAGTACCTCTGGATAAGTGCCAGCGAAACTGCCGATATATTAGGACGCTGTGTGGTAAATGTTGTAGCTGGTGTACTACATCCATCTATTCCATATATCGCATATGTAATAATAATATGTAATAACAAAAGTTATAAGTACAGTTGATGTGGAAACAGTAGCTAAAACCATTTACGAGAATATGCACCAAATGCTGCATTCGGACGACAGGTACAAAGAAAAAGTACTTTTATTTGTCAGTAACAGTGCTGCATATATGTTAAAAACAGGCAGACTATTAAAGGAAACATATCCTAATATGCTGCATATTACTTTTGTAGCACATGCTCTCCACAGAATCTGTGAATATATCAGAGACACTTTTCCGGAAGTTGATAGACTTGTACCTGCTTTTAAAAAAGTTTTTAGAAAAGCACCATTGAAAGTAGCTCTTTACAGGGAAAAACTTCCATCTTAGTCTCTGCCCCCCTTTCCAGTAATAACTATATGGGGAGCATGGTTGGAAGCTACTAGTTTTTATGCAGGGAATTTCGATAGTTTACAAAATTTCGTTACATGTTTAAATGACGATGCTGGAAGTATATCTGAGTGCAAGGAAATACAAATTCCAAATTTAAAAAATCAGTTGTACTTTATTCAGGAACACATTGGAAATTTGCTAAAACTAATCACTTATTTCGAAAATCAAAATCTTAAATTAAATGATGGATTACCCACATTAGACGTGGCTATTAATGATTTGAAAAATATTTCAAGTGACTTCGGATGTGGCCTTCGGCAAGAGTTAGACGCAGTTTCTAATAGAATTCCAGATTTAATAACATTGCGCCAATTGTGTATGGGGACAATGCCTCAAAATCTAACTGCTAAATACGCTGAAATACAAGAATATTTCCAGTATGCACCTATAACCATTTGTGATGTAGACAGGACGTTTTCTATCTACAAGGATGTATTTGAGAAAGTTAATATTAATACTCCTTTACTCAACTTGAACTACAAAACGAACAAATAAAAACGTATTTCGTATTTTATAGCACACCACCCGTTTGTTTTCCATACAAATTTTCAATAGTACGCCCGTGGGCGATGAGTCATCGGCCTCTCGTGTCTGGTCCCTAGTTATGATTCAGTATTCGACTTTACATTCAACACGGCATATGGCAGACCTTTCACTGACGAAGAGTGACATGCGTATATTGAAGCATGTAACAGTAATGAAGATATTTCCGAATATGAAGATCGTACAAATAAAGTGTCTGAAACTAATTCGGATAGTTCGGATAGTGTAGTCGATAATAAGCATCTAAGTACAAATGTACAAAGTTTTTTTTCAAAGAATGGAAGAATTAAATGGAAGTCTGAATAAGCGCAGCAACGTGGTCGCTTTTCTGCTGCCAATGTAATAAATAAAATCAGGAATTACAAGATATGTCAGTAGCCGCACGGTGACATCAAGTCGTCATTGCAAGTTATATTTCATAATGCTGTAGAAAATAATTGAAATGAGTCGCAAAGGACGAAGGGTTTACGATGAGGATTGGAAAAATTTAGATAGTACTGTTTTTTGAAGTTTACGTAGGATTGTTACTTTCTGGAGTTTATCGGTCATATGGAGAATCTGCAAAAAGCTTGTAGAATAAAGAAACTGGTAGAAATATATTTAGAGCAAGTATGTCATTAGAAGCATTTTCCATGATATGTTGTGTAATTCGATTTGATGACAGAAATACAAGGCAAGAGAGAAGGCAAGCTTGCCCGTATTCGAGAAATCTGGGAGAGATGGGTAGATATTTTTCCAAAATTGTATAATGCTGGAGTAAATGTTACAGTTGACGAACAGTTAGTAGCATTTAAGGGGCGATGTACCTTCAAACAATGTATTCCTAGCAAACCGGCAAAGTATGGAATTAAAATTTGGACCCTTTGTGATGATGAAACTTTTTATGCGTTGAAATTACAACTATATACAAGAAAAGAACCGGGTGTAGCTCCTGAAAATACTCAGGTCATGTGGGTTGTATGCGATCTTAGTTACGAACTCAGAGGTCGCAATCTAACTTGCGACAATTTCTTTACGTCTTACAATCTGGAGCAGTTACTTCTGAAACGAAATATAATGATGTTGGATACTAAAAAAAAAACCTGAGCTTCTAAAACTCGTAGTAAATAAAGGAGTATGTAGTTCTTTCTTTTATTTTACGCATGACACCACCGTAGTCGCGATCAGATAATTTAGTGAGTTCCAGTGATTTTTCAGTATTCAATTTGATGAATCAACAGATGTAGCAAACATGTCTCAGTTCTTATGTTTTGTGAGGTATGAATTTGATAGGGACACATCAATCAACGAAAATATGTTATTTTGCAAAACAGTACCGGGTCATGCAACAGGCCAATGTCTTTTTGATGTTTTTTATGAAACTACTAGAAACTATATTAACATAGATTGGACAAAATGCATTGAAGTATGTAGTGATGGTGCAAACGCGATAACAGGAAAGAACAGTGGATTAATAAAAATATTAAAAGATCGTCTTATACCAAGGGCGGAATTGCCGCACTGCTTCCTTCACAGACACATGCCCTTTTCACAAAAAAACATGCCGGAAAATCTCAATCAAATTCTTTGTGAAGCTGTGAAAATACTTAATGATATTAAAAGTCGACCGTTACAGAACAGGCTGCTTGTTAAACTGTACGATGAAAATTGACCCGGGTATTGAAATTGCAAGATGAATTAATATTTTTCAGGATAAACAAGCGCCATTCTCATTGTTTTTACAGAATTTAGTTTACGTTGTTGTTCGCTTACTTAGCTGATGTATTTTCGCATTTAAACGACTTCAGTGTAAATTGACAAGGACGTGATAAAAACAATTTATTAATGTCAGACAAAGTTCATGTTTTTTTAAGAAGCTTGATATCTGGATTATTCGCCTTCAATCGAGATATTCGAGAAAAACGGTAGGCACCTGGAAAACGACAAATTTCAGCGTGACAATGTTTGTACAGTCTTCCTTAAAAAATTTGGATATGTTCCCATTAACTTCGGATTATATTGCAAAAAATTTGAATGAATAAGACACTATTATTCACAACAGTTTGGATTGCATGAAGGTGTATTTGCGTGAGCTAAATACTCTCAGTTGACGGAGTATTTCCTGGAAGATAAAAATTATTTCTCGAAGAGATGGGTACTTAATCCGTTTATTGAAAGCGTTATTGCCGCTGGTAAGTTACCAGTCGAGATTTACAACCAGCTCATCGAAATGTTTGCTGACAAAAAGCTACAACTGCAATTTACATCTGAAGATTTAAATACGTTTTGGCTTGCTCGTCGAAATAAATATGGAAATTTAGTCACAGAAGCATTGAAAATATTAGTCCCTTTCGTCATGTCTTATCTTTGTGAAAAGGGTTTTTCGTCTGTGGTTGCGCTAAAAACTAAATGCAGGAATCGTCTCTTATCACTCGAAAACAATTGGCTTTTACAACCATAACATTAATTTCTTTTCTTTACATGTGTACTTATTTCAGTAAAATGTTTATAACAAATTATTTTTCATTAGGCTATTTCGCGACCCTCCTCCTTCAATATCGCCGCGACCCCTTGGGGTTCGCGTCCCCCAGGTTGAGATACGATAGTTTAAGCTATTTCGCGACCCCCAGGTTGAAAAACGATACTCTAGATCAACTTATAACCACATATACTTGTATGCGCAAAACATATGTCTATGATAGTATTCTATATGCTTGATATCTTAGCTTATAATGCCTTTTTTATATCCAATTGGAACGAAAACAAGCTAACTAATAGAATAATATTTTTAGAAGAATTAGTAAAATCTCTCCTACCATATAAAATGCAGAACACAGATGCCTCTTGGCATGTGATCTGCTCTGTTCTTACAGAGCAATTGCGAAAAATTGTGCAAAGAATTCAAAACATTGGAAGTGCATGCTGTTCCGTTATAAATGTGCCACAAACAACTAATATAAATCGCAGCCATTGTAAATTCTGTCCTTCAACTAATGACAATAAAACAAATATAGTGTGTAATCATTGTCATATACATGTTTGTAAAACTCACTGCACATATTCTTGTCCAAATTGTAAAACATAAAAATAGCTTTTTATAACAAAACATTTTTCATTATTATCCGTAATTTCTGAGTTTTTAAGAATAATTATTTGTTACTTTTGCATTAAATAAATGTGCAATTTCTTTCCTTTTTTGAATGCTTCGGATCATGTTGACCCGAACGATAGAAGTGTATAGTAAATGTGAACAGACCAGCAGGGTTAAGGAAACGCAGGATATGTACGTGGCAAGTGTTTTGATTACATTAGTGTATTAGATCCAAATTCGAAAAATATAAAACAATAGAAATCAATTTGCAACACTTTTCTATAGGATCAAAATAGTTTAGAATATATTGCCAATACGAAGATTTACAGAAATTATCAACTATAGCATCGGTACTAATAGTTTTGTGTATTATTTTAGAAATATTTTTCCAATTTGGACAATTCGAATTCGTGAGTTAGTCATGTATAATATACGCTAATACATTACGATTAAATGGTAAAACTTTATAGTTAAACACTACCTTCTTATTAATTGAAATATATTACATACAGTTTATTCATATTGCCTATTAATGCAAGAAGTTACCAACAGTAAAGTTAAATGCTCATAAATCGATTAGTTTGACATGGCTTTAATTGCTTAGGCCGCTATTAGTCTTACTTAAAGATTACTGATAATTCAATGAATAATAGAGACATTCCAATTCTATCATGATAAATTAAATACATTTTGTTTCCACAATATTATCTAAGCACCCGCTTCATTGTATACATATGCATATTAATTATGAGCATAGGTATCTAATGTGCAAATACACTATAATAAACAACATTTACTTAATAATTTCAAGGTCTGTGGTGTAGAAAGGATTTCTTCCTATTTTCATTAAGTAGAGATAGTAACAAAATAAAATCATGCAGGCAAAAACTTAAAACATTGTAATAAAAGGGTTTGTAGACAAAACTGACGATGAAATAATAGGGAAAACACCATATGAATCTAATAAATTGGGAAATTTAAAATCCCATCTAATACAAACTTATTTGGAAAGAAATGGATAAAGAAATATAGTAGTCAGTAGGTGTCCAGCAGGAATAAAATTGATATTGGCCTCACAGAACGGATCTACCATAAGTTATAAGAAAAAAAAAGAACTAATTAATCATTAAAAATTTGAATGTAACTATATTAGCGAAAATGAAAATGTTAATTTAAGAAAAAGAAGGAGATGATGTGAAATAGACACTTCCTTATAAATACTTACACAACGTTCGTTAATGATAATAGAATAATCGTCTAATCAAAGGAAAAATTGGCTTTCCGATTAAGATAGTATCTAAAACAAGAAGAATAAAGTATAGAATTGTAACAAATGAAACAGACATGCAATATACATATCTGTAACTGTACACATGGACAATACACCTCGTATTTTCAGCATTTACTTCTGCTTAAGACACGTGTTTCTGCCATCTATAGGCGTCATCAGTCAAGCTAGTGAAGCAATGTAAACAAAATAATACAAATCTATTTAAAGAACAGATTTGTATGTATATACAGATACAAATCTTGTTCTTTAAATAGATTTGTATTATTTTGTATACATTGCTTCACTAGCTTGACTGATGACGCCTATAGATGGCAGAAACACGTGTCTTAAGCAGAAGTAAATGCTGAAAATACGAGGTGTATTGTCCATGTGTACAGTTACAGATATGTATATTGCATGTCTGTTTCATTTGTAACAAATGCGTAATACGTGCATAACGTATTGATATACTTAAACCTTTTTGTATATAGAATTGTTCATAGCCATCAGAACAAAAACCCAAAAAGCAAGACAAGACAAAAGCAGTTTTTCAAGATAGTTCAAGAAAAAATTGGAAATAAACAATTTGAACTTTCTTTTTCCTGTTTGCAGTGATACGAGGAATAAGCTGAATTTATTGGGAATAAGAAGATCTAGTAGACAGTGAAAAACAATAATACAGTGTTTATTTAGAGCAACTCTTTATCTGCCATTCGACGTTTTGTTGTTGAAGTTACGTTTGTTATAACTCGGCTACATATTTTTTAAAAGTAAAAGAAAATGGAATTAGCCAGAGAGCACTTTCGAATCATAATTTATTATGATTTTAAAAGAGATTTAAGCTTATGTGCAAAGAGAGTTTAGATTCAGTTTTTAGTGAACAATCACCTTCCTTGGCTACAGTTTACCGATGGCATAAGGAATTTGAACGCGAAAGGAATTCTGTTCAGCATTAAAAAGGAGCAAGGTGTCCTACGGCTGTTAACTGACAAATACATTCCTGCTGTTAAGAAATAATTAAAGAGGACAATAAACCCACTTATGCGGTAATAGAGCATCAACTCAAGATTGGATCCTCAGCTAAAACAATCACACACGATCACCTGCATTTAAGAAATGTGATAAGTCGTTTTGTGCCGCATCACCTTTCTGACTTCCAAAAAGCAGAACATGTAAGAATTTGCTATGAAACTTTAAATTTCTTAAATAATGGTTGGTACCAATTTTTTAAAAAAAATAATGACAGGTGACGAAACTTATATTCCCTTTTTCGACCTTTCTACCCGCTAAGAGAGTCGTGTATGGATTCACGCAGATGAGGAAACTCCTGCAATTACTAAGAAGCAACGAGCTATGAAAAAGGTTATGTATGCGGTATTCTTCAGAAGTTTATTATTATTATTATAATCGATAAACCTTGAAATTACCCTACGGGTGTCAAGGTATACACTTAATTTTCACTCTGAAACTTAATTCTATTTTTTATTGTAAATGAATTTTTCCCATTCCTTCTTATTTTTTGCCGCAACTTCTGCTTCTCTCCATGTCATTCCACGTTTTTGCAGGTTTTCCGCTACTGTATTGTGCCATGTATTCTTTGGTCTACCTCTCTTCCTTTTCTGTATTGTCTTAGCTTTCCATACTCTCTTTGTCTGCCTTGTTTCTGCCATACGAACGACTTGTCCGAACCATTTCAATTTTTGTCTCTCTATAGTTTCGAGGATCGGTTCTGTATTCAGATCTTGCCTTATCACTTCATTTCTTGTTCTGTCCCTGCGTGTTACTCCTTTGACTGCTCTTAAATACCTCATCTCCATCGCTTGTATTTTGGATTTTGTTTTGTTATTTAGTATCCAGCTTTCACAGCCATATGTTAGTATTGGTCTATATACGGCTTTAAACACAGTCATTTTTGTCTTCGTTGAAATTTCTCTATTTCTGATGAAAGTGTTGTTGAGTGTATAGTACAACTTTGTCGTGCTTTCAATTCTGCCATTAATCTCTGCGTCTTCTTTCCCTTCTCTATGAATGTTTACTCCTAAGTATTTAAATGTTTCAACTTGTTCAATGTCCTTTCCTCCTACTTTAATTGTTAACTGTTTATGGTTTTTCCCTATCGCCATCACTTTAGTTTTGTCTGCGTTAATTTTCATGGTTCTCTTTTTCAGTGCTGTTTTCCAAATTACCAAGTTTGTTTGCAGGTCCTTTTCGGTATTTGCGTATACTACCAAGTCATCAGCAAACGCGTTCTCCGCTACCTCCACCAGCCCCATATTTCTATATCCTACTTGTTTCTTTTTTGTGTCGTTTTTAATATCTTTCAGTACGTCATCAAGTATTATATTAAATAGTATAGGACTAAGTACTCCTCCTTGCCGCAATCCTTCCCTTGTTTCAAACTCTTCTGATTGCCAATTACACGCTCTCACCACGTTTCTTGTACACTTGTATATGCTTGCTATTGCTTTCCTCAGTTTGCTATTTATTCCTCTTTTTTCTAGGCTTCTCCACACCAAGTTTCGAGGTATACAATCGAAAGCCTTTTCTATGTCTATAAAACCTATGTATATCGTGCTGTTTGCACTCTTTTCCGTCATTTGCTTCAATGTGAATATATTGTCCTGTACACTTCTACCTTTTCTAAATCCACTCTGTGATTCTTCGAGTTGCGCCTCGATTATTGTTTTTAATCTCTGTTCCAAGATTCTTTCATAAACTTTTAGTATGACACACAATAGTGTAATTCCTCTATAATTCTTACACTGTTTGTTGTCTCCTTTTTTATATATCGGTAACAAAACTCCCATTTCCCAATCCTCTGGTATTTTCTGTTCGTCCCATATTTTATTAAATAGTATTTCTAATACTTCTATTCCATTTTCTCCCAAATTCTTTACCATCTCTGTTGTTATTCCGTCAATTCCTGCTGCCTTGCCTCTCCTTAGCCTCTTTAGTGCATCTTTTGTTTCTTCCATGGTTATTTTGTTCTGTTCCGTGTGTTCTTTTTTTCTTGTATGCGACTCGTGCAATATTTCCGGTTTCTTTACTTGGTCATTAATTTCCGTGCTTAGTAAATCCTCAAAGTATTCTTTCCATCTCGCCATAATGTCGTTCTCATCTTCTAGTATTTTTCCTTCTTTTGATTTTATGTACAAGGTTTTAACTTGATTTTCTTTCCTTAATCGTTTCAGTACTCCATACAACAGTTTTTTATTTCATCTGCTATCTCTCTCCATTGCTTTCCCAAATTCTTCCCATGTCCTTTGTTTTGCATCTTTTACCAGTTCTTTAACTTTTCTTCTCTGTTCTTTATATTTGTTGTATGTTTGATTATTTCTGTTGCATAAGTAGTTTTTCCATGCTTGTTTTTTTCGTTTTATTTCTTGCTTTATCTCTTCATTCCACCACTTTGTTTGCTTAATATGTTTCCTTATTTTACTATACCCACAACTTTCTTCCGATACTATCATTATTGTGTCTCTGACTATTTTCCATAGCGTTTCTGTGTCTATGTTTTTACTTATTTTTTGTTTGATTTTACTCATTTCTCGCTCAATTTTTTCTTCACTTCAACGGTCTCTTCATCTCTAAGTTTGTATGGCCTAACTACCTTCTTCTCTTTGCCTCTTTTATTAATATTTGTTTTTACTTTCTCGTTTGTTTCTTGGCTATCTATTTTTATTTTCGAGAGAACCAAATAATGATCTGTATTTATCTCACATCCTCTCTCTCCATTCTTCAGAAGTACGTGTTTAATAAATGTAATTAAGCTAGATGGACAAAAGGGCCGTTCAAGTATTACGTAAGCAGAATCTTAGTAATTTTTAACTGCTGGTTAATTAAAAATTCATAATATTGAACAATTGGCATTATGAGCACTCACACTACCTCATTCTAATGCCGAATATGAGCGGATCAAAAAAAAAAGGAATAAAATGGGTAACAATTTAAATGCAGCGTGCGTGGTGAGGTCAGCATTCAAATAAAAAAATACTATCTGTGTGTCATTTGAACCGATTGAATCCCATCTCACATTATTTAATACCGATATTTATCAAATCAAAGAGTAAATAAACCTTATTTACTGTTTTTTTAGAAAGTATTATTAAATATTTTTTGTAAATAAAATTTTAATGCTAACTTTCATTATTATTTACATCCAATATACCCAGAAATAGTTAATGCAGTACATACCACTGTACTTTAAAATTATACTGATAGGGGGAATGGCCAAGTGTATCATTGTTGAAGGTAATTACTTTGAGCACATTTAAAATAACGAGCCATCGAAAAAATTCATAATTGGAGTAGACTGTGAAATTGGGTTGATACTTTAACCACTTCCACATAATGACATTTATTATTTGACATTGAAACTACAAGTTTGTGTCAAATTTTTCAAAACTCTTATTAAGAAAATTGTTTGTGTTTAGATGTAAATGGACAACATTTTCAACAACTTCTGTAGCTATATGTAAATTTTGATTTTGATTTCGATATTAAATAAATTATTTGTTTTCCTTTTTGTTGTAGTATCATTTCAATGCCATAACCTTTTTTTACAATGAAACCAAATGAAACTGTCAAGCATCAAGTAATGTGTCATTATGTGGAAGTGGTTAAAGTACCAACCCAATTTCACAGTCTACTCCAATTATATGAATTTTTTCGATGGCTCGTTATAATCCTAGAAAATATTAACTGTATTTTTTGGTCTCAATAATTTCAGCTTGTCCCTCGTATATTAGTATTGGTTTCTGGTTATCGATAACCATAAAGCAAATTGTTTGTTTCTATCTGGTCTGGTTCAGAACAAATACTTTTTAAATATAAACTATTAAACCATAGAAGCTTTTTGTCGATAACATGTGTTTTCAATTTGAAGTTTCGTAATCTAGAACCAATAATTTCTGCTGGGGCGTTAGTCTAGTACGAGATTCCAAACTAGGGGGTACCGCTCCCTAGTGGGGTGCTAAGATACTAAAGTGGGGTGTGGAATACCTACTATATTTCTTATGTAGTTAGCTAGTATCAAAAATTTTTATCTTAACGTTATCGCATCAATAAGCATAAAAAAATTAAATTAGTATTAGGTATAGATGTTACTTAATTCGGTTTAATATTGTTGGAAACAAAAGTTGCTAAGCAAAGATTTAGGCAAACAGGCATGTTTCGACAAAAATATCGAATCCTGTAACAGAGCAATGCCTGTTAACAGAGCAATGCCTGTTAACAGAGCAAGTCGGCGGCATCGCAAACAGGAAAATATATACAAGCTGAAACGTGCACAAAATCAAATGTATAAAAAGCAGGGATAGCCCTAGGAATGTCTTACTACATTTGTATGCTTCGTCAAGAACCCATACGAACAAATGCATTCTAATGGAAAGGACGAAAATTTATTTTGTTTCAAAGACTGGAAAATAAATATTTAAAACAGTCAACTATATCGAACTTTTGGCGTCGTCTTCTAAACACATGATGATGGACTACGAGCTTCATATAATATTTCATTGTTAATCGTAAAAGCGGGAAACTCACAAACAAATGGCAAATAATTGATTTTACAGGCAGTCGAAGAGGTGATAAAAACTTCTTCATCATAAAACACCATTAGATATCATCGGAAAAACTCGTTTAAGTAATAATTCCGTGCAAAGAAAGCTAGTTAAATGACTAAAGCCGTTGAAATATAATTATCCAATTACTTAAAGACATGCAAATTTTCCATTCAACTCGATGAATCAACTCTACCGAGCAACGAAGCATTACTCTTATCATACGTTCGATTCATAAAAGAAGAAAAACATTATTAAGAGAGAATCTATATTTAATACTATGAACAAATTTTTTCAAGACAAAGAAATTCCTATTCGTAATATTTTGTCAGCTACTATTGATGGTTCTCCAGCCATGGCGGAGAATCATAAGGGTTTCATACCGCATTAGAGAAAAGCAGTACTCACTGTATATTGTGTTATTCATGTTTTATCCTTCTAAAAAAAAGATTCTTCTTGCTCTGCAAATCAGCCCTCCACAGCTTCAATTACCTCTCCGTTACACAAAAATTGATGTCCTTTTAAACTTTTTTTAATCGAGAGAACAGATAATGGTCTGAGGGAGCTAAGTCCAGTAATTCTAATCCTAGATCCGGAATTGTATTCATGGTAATGCACGATTTTCGTGCAGGGGCACTGTCCTGCAAAAACAACACACCTTTCGCTAACATGCCACGTCTTGCTCCTTAATTTTCTCTCTCAGGGTGGTTAGTAATTTAGAATAAGAATCTCCAGTGATGGTTTGACCCTTTTTTAGGTAATCGATAATAATTATTCCGCGGATATCCTAAAAAACTGAAGCAAGAACTTATCCAGCGGATTTTTGAACTCGAAACTTCTTAGGCCTTGTAGAACCATGATGCTTCCACTTCATCGATTGCTGTTTTGTTTCTGGGTTGTAAATATGGACCCATGCTTCATCCATAGTCACAAGACGATTCAAAAAAATCTCCTTTAAAACGAGCACATATTGATCGTGATGCTTTTAGTCTTGCTCGTTTGTGTTTGGTGTTCAAGCACTTAGGAATCCATTTTGCAGAAATTTTTTTCATATCTAAATCGACGTGAACTAAATGATGGATGGGTTCATATGAAATCTTTAGTGCCTCAGTTATATATTCCAGATAATTCGACGGTTTGATAATATCATGTCATGAACTGGGTCAATATTTTCGGGGGTAGATACCGAAATGGGCCTTCCTGGTGGCTTCTCATCTTCAACGGAAAGTTTTCCTATTTTTGAATGACGCAATCCAATTTTTGACAGTCGCATATGATGGGCAATGGTAGCCAAGTGCGTTAAGCATATCTTCGTAAATTTACTTAGCACTTAACCTCTTCATACAAATATTTGATGATGTCTCGATACTCCAATTTATAGATTTTCACATTTGCATTCGACATGCTTTCGTTCAAAATTTACTGTACAGTAATACTTAAACTTCTTAATGTAAGATTTTACAGTGACACTTTTAAAATATCTTTATTTCTTGCTATTATAACAAGATTTTATTTTGTTCAAGCAAAATGGCCTAGGCTAACTAGATATCAATACCCCCTCGTATAAGCCTTTTTTATAGTGTAATGTTTTCCTGTATTGACGAATTGTTAATTCACCGCACACATCACTAAGACTATTCAGGTTACACACATCTTGAAAATATTTTGAACGTATTCAGTTATATTATAATTCTCTAGAATATAATTTTCATACCTACGCAATTCTTTAATGATTTTATAAATCTCAATAAGGAAAAGGGAGGAAGCTACCAACTGCGATTAGCATACAAATCTCGATTTGTTGAAATGAACATATCTTTTCTAGAAGTATTATGTAGTAATTAAATGGAAATTAAAAATACTTATAAAGTATATACTCTTGATCAGAAGTTATTTTCAATTTATTAAAATCTACTCAACAAAATTTGATATGGTCTTTGCAACGATTATAGACATATAAATAATAATAATAAACATATCAACTGGTTAAAAATGATATAGAAACCCCTTACCACATTAATATTCGTATCCTAAATACGTATTTCGACCGCTAAGTTGTCATCTCCAGTAGGCAAAATTACTAATCACAGTGTTGAACATGGACCACAGTAAAGCTAACACAAAAATGGCGAAACACTTTACAAAACGTCCACATATACGTGGACATCTTGTAAAGTGTATCGGGATTTTTGCATTAATTTTACTTACTTGAGGATGTCAACTTAGTTGTCGAAATATATGCATATTAATGTGGGAAGGGTGTGAAGTTTTATACCTTTTTAAAGTTTTTGCTTGTCACGGTTTCCAAAGCACGACTTTTTACTTCCATTGGTATAAAAGTAAACAATTCTTTGTTACACAGTGTTATTTATTTATACAGTAAATTCTATTACTGGAGTATACATACATGTATTAAATTTTTCAGTATATT
The DNA here is from genome assembly GCA_935421215.2 of Melolontha melolontha. Taxonomy (NCBI): domain Eukaryota; kingdom Metazoa; phylum Arthropoda; class Insecta; order Coleoptera; family Scarabaeidae; genus Melolontha; species Melolontha melolontha. Next base: position 128,088,735 of record OW285236.1, read on the forward strand.
TATTGTAATATGCTTAAATGATGTTAGAAATTTAGTTCAAAATGTGAATGTAAACATTGTAGTGTTTGCAGTTGGATCCCACGATTACATACGCTATAGTTTGTAGACAATAATGTATAAGATACAAATTCGTGAAATTCCTTCCGAACTTGTTTGGAAGTTTGGAGAGATTACTTACTGGCTAAACTAAGTTTGGCAGTTCTGCTTACTATAGAACCGGCACCGTTAGGTAATGAAGCCATACATTGGTAGTTGCCTGTTAATCCTTGTTCTTCACTTACGCTACTTACGTACAACGAGCCATTTGTCAGTTGAGATCTGTGAAAATAACATTGAAAGTAAGAACTTATTTTTCTAAGTAATAAGGTTATATGTATTGTGGCACAAATAATACAAGGAAAGCTTTATAATTTAAAAATATTAAGCTTTTTGTTTAATTAATAAATTTGAAAATTTTAATATGCGTCCTGCCTTATATCAGTAGATAGCAATTAATTCGTCGAATAATTATAAAGATTAATTATAAACTAAATACGAGTCCGGAAAACGTATTTAAGAATTACTCACATGTACATCTGTTAGGAAATTAAAGAATAGTTAATAAAGACCCAAGTGGAAACAAGAGAAAATCTACTATTATTTATAATAAAAAAAAATTGTCTTGTATTTTTTTGCAATATATGTTTCGTTCAAGCAACATTTCATTCGAAAATAGTGTTAAATATAAGTGGCACTTAAAAAATGATAAGGAAAAATTCCGTAAATTCAATAAAATTTACTAATCTTGTTTCTTTGAAAAGCCTCTTAATCCAATAAAGAATTAGTATTTTGGTATCTTCGTATTATGACCGAACCACTTTTATAAAATATCTATTCCCCGAATAATATAAGTATGCATGGACATATTTCCTTCTTTTCGCAGGTGGTTTCGCTACCGTATCCTACACGTGTTCTATTGGCGACAAGTCCTGCGAACAAGCAGGCCATGGCAAGCGATCGGAACTTAGCATTATCCAGAAATTCCATAGAAAAATTGGATTTACCAGTTGCTGAAAATATGGTTTTAACACTGGTTCACAAATATTATTGTCGTAACGAATAATATTTCTTACTCCTCATTCCAGTGAAACCTTTCACAACACCACTCTAGCTATCTAGCAAATTTATGGAGTGGTGTTACCAGGTAAACCAAGAAATGGTCGGTATGATCTAGACCCAAAAAATCGAATTGTTCGATATATAACGTGTGTATAAATTGTCGCAAAAGCTACACGCAGCGACGTTCTTTGTTTGGTTCTGAATAAAAAATCAATTCCATAGAAAAATTGGATTTACCAGTTGCTGAAAATATGGTTTTAACACTGGTTCACAAATATTATTGTCGTAACGAATAATATTTCTTACTCCTCATTCCAGTGAAACCTTTTACAACACCACTCTAGCTATCTAGCAAATTTATGGAGTGGTGTTACCAGGTAAACCAAGAAATGGTCGGTATGATCTAGACCCAAAAAATCGAATTGTTCGATATATAACGTGTGTATAAATTGTCGCAAAAGCTACACGCAGCGACGTTCTTTGTTTGGTTCTGAATAAAAAATCTTAATCTTAAAATGTCGTATCATGCTTCGTTTGTTTTCACGGGGTTCTTGAAGTTCAGACTTTTAGTGCGTAACTAACCTTTGCTCTTCGATATCTGTTAATAGAGATAGATGCAATTTAGTTCCAAAAAAAATTTTACTAGTATTATTTCGTAAACGTTTTCTTTTTGATTTAAAAGCTTGTTCTAAACATTTATTCATTAACGTACTTCCACGAAAAACACATTTGGCAACGTTGTAGAACAATAAGTTTGTATTTCAAAGTGAGTTCAATCAAAATCATTACTGTCAAATTTTGACATTTACGAATTTACGAAGCATGATACGACATTTTAACATTAAGATTTTTTATTCAAAACCGAACGAAGAATGTCGCTACGTGTAGCTTTTGCGACAATTTATACACACCTTGTATATATATATATATATATATATATATATATATATATATATATATATATATATATATATATATGTTCACACCTTGCTATTTATTTTTTGGAATACTAAGGCATCATTTATTATTACTATTGGAATGTATCTTTGAATAATTTAAACCATAGCAACTCAATTATTTGACATTTATATTCTGTCATTTATATTTTTTATTCCCTTGACAAAAGCATCATTGCCGAAACATGTAGGGTTGTTTTAAATATATATACTTTGAAGTAATGAACCAGACCTTTAATCGCCGACTTATTAAGTTTACCTTATCATACCAAGGTCTATCGTATGGGAATTTATTGATTAATTACACCTCTCCAATCACCAATTTTGAGGGCGTGATCTTGAGGCCTTGGTGGCATATACCAGTAAGAACAATTTGGAATTGATTATCGGCAAGGCTTGGGACCGCAAGGATAATACTTATAGGGGTAAGTCTCTCTTTAGTACTCTCTGTGGTACTGAACTTTATTGTCTGAATCAAGGTGATAAACCGACATTTAAGACATCAAGGGGGGAATCAGTCATAGATGTAACCTTATCCACGTTAGGAGTACGGGATATTGTAAGGGGGTGTATCCGACGAGCCGTCGCTCTCTGATCATACATATATCCGCTATAAATGATGTTTAAATTTAACGGAAACCAGATTATACAGGGATCCCAAGAGAACAGACTGGGGCCCTTACAAGGAAGACCTGTTAGCTGCAACCCGAAGCATCCCTGTTAGAATAGGGAAATGTGGAAGAGCTGGAGTTGGCGGTGGTATGGTTGCAACGGACAATTCTTTCCTGCTATGAAAATGACTGTCCCCTTTGGGAGCGCCGTATAGCTAGACGGGCTGCCTGGTGGAACACAGAGTTAACCAATCTAAGGAAAGAAGCTCGCCGGTCATTTAATAAGGCGAAGAAAACAAGTGGTAATTGCCAGGTAAGCTTACAAGGCTCACCTCAATAAATACAATGATACAATCAAAGAGAGCAAAAGGAAGGCCTGGAGAAAATTCATCGAAGGTCTTCTTGACATGGCCAGAATTAACAGAATTCTCAAAAAAGATCCTTCCAATGCAATTAGATCTATACAAAAATCGGACGGGAGGTGTACCAGTACCGTGGAAGAGACTTTAGACTCTGGGAGTAGGGCGATAGGATCGTTTGAGCCATACAAATCCGCAGGACCAGACGGAGTATTTCCCAAGCTCCTTCAAGAGGGAATTGGGGAAATTATGGGTCCTCTATGGGAGATATTCAGGTCTAGCCATGCTATGGGTTATATCCATAGGGCATAGAGAGAAACTTGGATAGTGTTTATTCCGAAGCACGGAAAAGAAACATATACCCACCCTAAAACATTTAGACCAATTAGTCTTACCTCCTTTATGTTGAAGACTATGGAAAAAATGATATATTTAAATATTAAAGAAGGGGCTCTCGATAGATCTCCTCTACACCCACTGCGATGAGCATACCATATGGGAAAATCAGGTGAGGGTGCCCTGCATAGCCTGGTTAGAGGGCTCGAAATGAGTCTACACCACAAGGAAATTGCACTTGCAGTCTTATTAGACATAGAGGGAGCTTTCGATAACACCTCGACATCTCCCATTATTCGATCTTTACGAGAACGAAAAATAAAAAGCACTACATGCAACCGGTGTCATACATGCTGCGTAGCAGAGTAGTTCATGCCCAAATGCAAAACAAAACGATCTACATGAGGACAACAAAAGGGTGTCCTCAAGGAGGCGTATTGTCACTGCTACTATGGAATCTACTAGTGAATAATCCCCTCAGGACATTAAATGACCAGGGAATATGGACGCAGGGGCTCGTCGATGACATTATCATAGTGCCCAGGGCAAATTCCCGGGGACAGTGACGAGCATCATGCGAAATGCTCTGCGAAGTGTGGAAAGATTGGTGCCTTGAGGAGGGATTAACTGTCAATCCTCAAAAAACCAAGTTGGTAGCCTTGACCAACATGAGAAAACACTGTGTCGCTGATATGGATGTCAGGACATGAGGGAATTAAAGGCAATGAGATAGCCGACGAACTGGCCAAACAAGGTAATAATAGGAACTTTATAGAACCAGAACCTGTATGTGGAATCGCTGGGGATTCTGCTAAAAGAGAGATCTGGTTATGGCTAGAAAGAGAACATAAAAAGAAATGGAGTTTAACGGAAGGTCAACTCCATACTAAAACACTACTAAGGGAGCTGGACGGAAGGTTTTCAGCCAACCTAATTCGTAGTAACAAAAACGAAATTAAAATAATTACCGGCTTAATAACCGGACATTGTCATTTAAGGAAGCATCTGTACAGCATGGGCTTGATTAGCGAGCCCTGGTGTAGGAAATGTGAAAAACAGGAGGAAACTAGCCTTCATGTAATATGCACATGTGAGGAACTGAAGAGACTCAGACAGAAACATTTCGGGGGAGATCTTTCAAACTTCCCCTGAGGAGGATAGTGGTTTTATCGAGGACACAAGACTAACAGAGTGGAATTAAGAGATATATTGGGGATAGTACAAAGAGCAGTGTGCTCAAGTGTCTGGACGTGCTGGCGTCCAACCCAAAACAGAAGAAGAAGAAGAACGAAATCAATGAAGGATGATACCCAGAATACCGGCATTAGTATTTAGATGGAGAGTAGTTAGAGTGTGATCGTGAAATTTGGCTATATTTTTGGGACCGATAGTGCTTCAAAATTTCAAACTTTTATTATTTTAATAGGTTAAATTTTGTTAAAGTTATTTTATTAACGTGTGAAAATGAGTGGACGGAAAAGGTATCCTATGTGGAAATATTTTGAGGAGTGCAATAAACAAAATCGAATCATCAAAAAAGCTGTGTGCAAAGCATGCGGAAGAACATTGCAAGCTATGGTTAGCCGCATACAAAAACACAAAAGAATGTAAGAATGTTCCTGAAGAGACGAATACAATTATACAGGATATCAGTGGATCCTCCGAAGACTCCGAAGTAGAGGAGGAAATGCCATTAGCTGCACACTCGGCTGCAATAAAAAGAAAAATTACAAATTCCTCACAAAATGGATCTGCTAGAGAAACTGAGCTTTTAAAAATAGATATATTTAATTAATTTAAAGTGGAGGTCTTGGAGAAAAGTTTAAAATTTCCTACTAATAGTTGATACTAATGTATTAATAGCTAATTCAAATTTCTTTTTGCAGAACCGCCAACTTTAAAAATTTGCAAGACAATAGATGAAGCTGCAACTAAAAAAGTCACAACAAAAAACATTAAACTCATTTGTAGTAAAAAATACTTTAAATGACAAGAGTATATATACATTTGATAAGCAGCGTGCCAGATTTATTTTCGCTACAAATTCGGCTTTCAAATTTGGAAATGCTACATCCTGGATAGAAGTCTCACAAATAGAAAAGTAATTGGAGGTACTTTGTTAGATTAAGTTTACCAGGAAGAATTAGAAAAGTGTCAAATTTACTTGGTTATCACAACAGATACATCTGGTAGTCCTCATACCAGTGAGTATTTGGCAAGTTTAACTTTAAAAATTATTCAAGACACTAAGAAAAAATTCAAATTTTTATAAGAAGTGTAGTAACAGATAATGCTGCCAATATGGCAAGTATGAAACTGCAAATACAAGAGAACATTGATGACGTAAATGTTATTACATATGGCTGTTCGGCCTGTTTATTAAAGTTACTTACCGAAGATTTAAATGTTGAAGGAGTTATGAATATAGTGCGCATCAAAAAGTACTTTGGAAATATCCATTTAGCAAAAGCATTATTATCTTCTGAGGGTGGATCATTCCTTCCATTGACAATTGAGATAGGCTGGAACAGCTCATTTGACTCACTTGAGGCATATTTGGAAAACTGGCATACACTGGTCAAAATTTGCGAAGAACATCACAATAATGTTGATAATGGGATAAATAAATTGGATTGTAACATAGTCATTAAACGTAATGCTGAAGATCTGATGGGTCGACTTAACTCCATGTCGTGGGCACTAAATTTAATTAAAAAGAGAATTGCACAATCGCTAGGTCTGTTGTTATTTGGAAAAATTTAATAAACAATATAAATGAGGGTCTAGACAGCACTACGAAAAAAAAGTTATTTCCAAGTATACACAAGCTGTTGATAGGTACCACTTCATTGCGCACATGCTAAGTCCAACAAATATCAAGGAAGATATAAATTTAACTGAAGAGGAAAAGCAAAAGACTTTGGAATCTGCAGCTAGAGGGTTTCTAAATCTGCTACCGGCATTGTTACGATGTCATAGAAAGTTGTCCCCTTTTAATAGGCCTTGATGGAAGACTCTTTTTTCAAACATAACAGATATAAAGTAGTAGATGTCAACAATTTCACTAACAGAGACAGATCCTGCAGTGCAAAGTAGCATTAAACAACTTATGACAGCAGTAGTTTCATCCCCAGCGTGTTAGTACATTCGGATCTACGCAATCGACTAGAGGTGGAAAAAGCCGGAAAATTAACTTTTCTAATAAAGATTCTCAATAAATAACAAGTTGCCTATGTATTTATTATTTATTCAATAAATAGTTTGTTTGTTTTGCAAAAATTGCATGTTTTGTTATGCTTAGCTTTAAGATTTTTGAAGAAAATAAAAACTTTTTTTTTGTTTTTTGTATTTTCTTTTAGTAAGTAAATAAAATTTAATACTGGTAGCCGTAACTTTGTGGTAATTCATTTTGAAAATAATAAAATAAAATAAAACAATAACTTTGTAATACCACTTTATTCACATGTAATAGTGACCGCGGTTTCGACATACAATGTCATTATCAAACTGCAAAAGTTACAGGCCTACATAGATCTTATAAATGACACAAAAATATATGGGGGTGGTTTATGATGTTCTTTAAAATTACTACTATATACTTAACTATTATATACAACATTGGAAAAGAGGTGTATATATAAGATCCAACTGGTCGTTCAAAACAATATCTATTGTTGTTTCCGCTTTTAAAAATTTCTAGTGACTCTAAAAGATTTAATTATTTAAAGGTCATCATAAAATATTGCATTTGGCCGAGAAAGGTCGTAAATTTTATTTTATTATTTTCTAAATAAAATTTGATTGTTTTAAAGTGAATTATTCCAACGAAGCCTTAATGAATTCAAAAAGTCGGACTTTTTAACGTTTTTTATAAAAGTCATGAGTAGAGCTGAGGATGTTTGCGGTATAACCATGGTTATATCATGTAACCATAGTAATTTACTATGGTTACATGATATAACCATGGTTATACCGCAAACATCCTCAGCTCTAGTCATGAGTCATGACTTGTTCCAACCCTGATTTAAACTGTTAATTGATGAAAATTCACACGTTGTCAAATGGGAGGCATTTTTTTAAACTCTACTCTACTAGGATTAAATAAAGCTCTATAAGTATTCTTACTTACAGTGACACTTAAGTAAATATGTCAAGAAATTTTTTTTGTTCATAGCCAATTCTACATTAAGTAATCGAATGTATCTTGCTAAAATTTTCATTTTGTTAGTACGATTAAAATACGTCTTTCCTGAAAACTTCACCAAAATATATCAACGTTTATTGGGTGTTCATTTATTTATGGAAGACGATATTTAATTTATAAGAGACATAAGTTAAGCAACTTTTAATTTAACCATAATAACAGTAAATTTCTAAATTTATTTATATGAATATTAATATTTCCTACTTCGAATGGCGTGCGAGTATCGTCAAAGGATATACTCTAGTAAATTGTGAAGATCTTATAATTAAATTTGTTGGCATTGTGTTAATTAATAATACCTCAAAAATTTAAGGGCGTTTTTATTTTTGTTGTTCCTTATTCTTCGGTTTATGATCTTTTACAAATTCTCAATAAGACTGAGAAAGAAGTTTGACTTGGCCAAGAAATATCATTAATGACTGCTCAGTTAGCTACTCCTTAACGGCACTAGCAGGTGCTATCGTGCTGAAAATAATATTTAAGTAGAATATTATATTTCAGAAAATGGCAACACTACGTCTTCAAATAAATTTTTGTATACAAATCTGTTCATAATACGGTTTATACAATGCAGTAGACTCTATAACATTACCAGAAAAGCACCCTCACATCATCACACAACCACCTCCATGCTTTACAATTTATTTTGATTTAATCTTTTCTTTCTAGAATGCCGTATATAATAAATTACACTCTGCACTACACATCAGTGTTACAAATTTTCAATTTGGATTTGTAACTGAATAAAACGGTTTTCTATTGTTGTACAGACGACGTACTCCTTCATAAAATGTATTCACACTGCTTTGATTTCGTGACAATAAAGCTCTTTGTGTTGGTTTTCTGCTATAAAGTCCGTCCAATACTAAACACGATACATCTTTCCTGAAAATTTCACTCAAATACGTGAACGTTTACTGTTCATTTATTTCTGGCGAATATATATACCGTGTGTCGCATTTAAGATGAAGGCACCCCCATATTTTCGTTATTTGAAGGAATACAGATTTGAATTTTTTAATTCATACAAGTTGATGGGTCACATTTTCTAAGATACTCAACTGAAATTTAAACTTTAAGCTCAACCTACTACAAATTTATAAACAGGGTCAATTCTGGATATTTTTATTCGCGTTAGAGAAACAAAATAAAAATTAAAAAAAAAAGTTGTTCAGAATACTATTCTAACCCCATATACCGAGTTTCATGACAAAATTCGCATTTTTATTTTTTTTTTGTCTTTACACAAAATTATTACGTTTATTTTTCAATTTGATGACTAGAGTGCCATGGATGGTAATAATTTGACACATTGTCAATTTAGTAGTGTCATGTATTCAAATATTTCAGCAAAATAAAAAGCACTTACAAAGAAATAATTATTTTATTGTTCTAGGAAAACAATTTTTGGTAATTGATTAAATTTAGGAAAAAGTAAGCAATAATTTCATAATGCAGATAATTAACTACGAATGGTGATCCCTCTCAACTAGTCCTCCGTCTATTCGAATACATTTTTCCATTCTTTTACGATTGTGTTTAGCTACTCGTCTAAGTTCCGGGATGCTGATTTCTTGACAGACTTGCCTTATTGTGGCACAAAGTTCATCTCGATTTCTGGGCCTTGTTTTATAAACTTTATTTTTTACCATTCCCCAAAAATAAAAATCGAGGGGTTAATATCGGGAGACCTCGTAGGCACAGTTCAAAAGGACTGTTTCTTCCTATCCAGCGCATAGGAAATGTTTGGTTCAACCTAGATGGTGCATCCATCCATAATTAAGATATGTATTTGCAGCTAGATGCTGCAAATACATATCTTGTCACACATTAAGAGGAAGATTTTCATCCCAAAATTACCTATCGAATAAGTTAACTAAACGACCAGCATTCAATGAATCATTAAAGAAAAAAGGACCAATTATTCGGTCTCCTAAAATCCCAACACCAGAGATTGACTTTCTGGGAATATTGGTCTTTATAATTTATAACCCAGTGAGGACTATCTCTGGCCCAGTATCTACAGTTTTGAGACGATACAACCCCATTCGTGGTGAATGTAGGCTCATCAGTACACATAATCTTCTTTAGAAAATGTCTGTCATTTAAAAAATTATCTTGGACCCAATAACAATAGTCTACTCTTTTATTATCATCACCTTCTTTCAATGTATGTAAGAAATTCGGTTTATAGGGCTTGATTTTGTGCCGAACAAAACATCTTCTGATTTTATCCTTGCTAATATTCAGTTAAGACGATAAATCTCGAAGGCCCATGCATGGATTTGCTCGATTTGAAGCCAATATATCGTTATCTTCAGGATGCGGGTGTATTCGACAAGGTTGAACATTCCGATAGATTTTAATAGCACAGCCAGTTTCATTCAATAGAGCATTTAATGGGAACACGTTGGGGATGTCTCAAGTTAAACTCTGCAGCAACGTCTCTGCTACTACGAGCATGATCACCAAACAACCCGATTATTTCCATTTTTTCTCTTAATGTTAATGACATTTTACTTCTGTGACCATTGATTAGAACTTAACGCAATAGACACAAAGTTTAATCTGACTGACATTTAGCACTAGTGTCAAATTATTACTCTAATTATCAAATTGAAAAATAAACGTAATATTTTGTGTATAGACAAAGAAAATAAAAATGGAATTTTGTCATGAAACTCGGTATATGGATGGGGTTAGAATAGTATTCTGAACAACTTTTTTTAAATATTTTTTTTTGTATCTCTAACGCGAAGAAAAATAACAAGATTTGACCCTGTTTGTAAATTTGTAGTAGGCTGAGTATCTTAAAAAATGTGACCCATCAACATGTATGACTGTGCAAAAATTCAAATCTGTATTTCTTCAAATAACGAAAATATGGGGGTGTCTTCATCTTAAATGCGACACACGGTATATATATTCGCCAGAAATAAACACGGTATATTTAGAAGTATGTATTTGTCTGAAAAATATTAATTCTTTCTATATTTATGGGTATAGTTGTCATATACGAGGTGCTACCAAGAAATTCCCGGAATGTGAAAAAAAACACAATAAATTATTCTTACAACTTATTCACTAACATTTCTTTCTAAGTACTCTCCTTCCGCATGAATATACCGATCCCAGCGACTTGTCCAAGACTGGAAGCAGTACTGGAAGCCTTCGCAAGGTGTTCAACGCTGATTGCGAGTGGGCCTGGATCTCTTCAATCGTCTCAAAACGGCGCCCCTGAGCTGTAGATTCAACTTCGCAAAAAGGAAGAAACCACAAGGGGTAAGATCTAGGGGAAAGGAAGGTGAGGTAATACTGCCGTCTTTGTTGAGACTAGAAACGGATGCTCAACGAGTGACGTGTGGGTTTGTGCATTGTCGTAATACGCCGCATATTAAGTTCGCCGGACAGAATACGCTGGCAAACACGATACGACAAGCCGACAATGTCATGGATTACTCTCCTTCGGTCTTGCAGGATAGCATCACGAACTTTTGCCACATTTTGTGGTCTGTGTTCCGTCGATGGATGACCGGAACGCCCATTATCATCAACCGACACACGTCCATTTTTAAAACGGTTGTGCCACTCATAAATTTGAGCTTGTTTAAGCATTTTCAGAGATTCTGCTGCCGTTTTACCAAGTATAAAGCAGAATTTGATGCACGTTCTTTGCTCTTTTACATGGGACATTGTAGCGTTGCAGAATAACTAAAACACAACAAATACAAACATAAAAACTGTTTGTCACCACCTAGCAAAGTACAGTTTGAAAGACTGACTTAGTATAGACGTAGCTCACGTCAACTAGCCCACATCATCATAAAGCTGTACTAGCATCTCTTTGCGCGCCACATTCAAATTCCTGAATTTCTGGGTAGCACTTCGTACATATATTAGGAGAACTGAACATGTATATAGAATTTTTTTTTTCTCCCAAACCATCTTATAAAAATGTTCCAAAAAGCTACTGCTAAGAAAAGTTACAATACGACAACATATTCTAATATAGCATAATTCAATTTTCACGAATAACCTAAAATTATGCATTATTTTGTAAATACGGGCTCGCAAGTTAAGATCACCGCAACATGGATCCTCCCTAAGATTAAATCCTGGATACGCCACTGCCACGAAATGTACGCTTAAGTTAAAAATGTTAGATTTATAAAATAATTTACACCTCATAAATTTGTAAGTGTAAAATAATTTACAGAAGAAGAATGTAAAGAAAAAATTTAAATCACCTCCAAATATTTGAACAGAATATACGCTTGAATTATTTACGAACTTTCCGAGATACAAAGAGAAAACTTGGATTTTGTTTTTCGTTTTACAAGAATTTCTACAGCAAGATTGAACGATGCCTTTCTTTTTCTCTGTTCCATACATTCTACACAAATTTCAATGCAAATATTTGATTGCATTTTCAAATAATCAAGGTGTTTATTATGAATACATAATATTATGAGAATAGCTCGTAATGCCACTACTGTAAATATATATCTATATTATGCATAGTACTGATTGATTTACCTCAAGTGTACGTGATATCACATAATACAAGGGTGAATCAAATATAAACCGAAATTCTTTTCGTACCAATAGTGAAGTGAACAAAGAGGGACACGTCTGAGGTTCACCTGGCGAGGATGCCTAGAAGACTTTGCACCGCTATAGAACGCCACACTACCACGTGTTCAGTAACTATCGCGATGTCTAGTGAAAAGTACCGCAGTCCGTTGCGCAACGTATTATAGTTAAATTTCTTACGAAAGAAGGCGTAAAACCATCAGAAATTTTGAGAAGACTTCGGGGATAATACACTTAAAAAGACACAAGTGTATTCATGGCACAAACCTTTTTTAGAAGGGGAAGAAGTAGTCGAAAATTTTGGCAGTGCTCAGACGATCATTACTGACGACCTCGGGTTTCGGAAAGTGTCCACAAGGTGGATACCGCGTCTTCTAACCGAAAAGCAAAAACGGAATTATATGGAAGTGTACGGCATTTGAACAGCTACAGTTCGAACTTATCGCCCTGCGACTACCACTTGTTTGGACCGATGAAAGAAGGTGTTGGTGGACAACGTTTTCATGACGATGTTACAGTTGAAGATTATGTGCGCAATTGGCTTATGGTGCAACCATCTTCGTTTTACGAAAACGGTATAACAAAATTACCCATACGTCAGGAAAAATGTGTCACGATATCAGGAAATTACGTACAAAATTAATTTTAAGCCTTTGTATTTTTATCATGCCCAATAAAGTTTTAAACAAGAATTCCGGTTTATACTTGATTCGCCCTCGTATTTAAGATGGCAAAATTTACTCCGTTCAAGGGTTATCTAAGGCTCTAAAGATGAAATTTCTTTAGCTTGTCAAATTATTATGAAAATGTTCAGCATGCACCAACGATTGAACACCGACCATTCTGGAATTTCGTAGATTCTAAGCTCAACTGTTCGACAATCCCTGAAAAAGTTTACTACGGTAATACTCAAATTGTTAGTACCTAACACATTATTAATGCTTTTTATTTTCTTAAATGTATTCCTACCAAAACATAGCAATTATATTATTCCCGATGTGCATAGTAACTTACAATCGTTAACTATCCTTGAAATTGAAGACAATGAAATTTTTAATTTCTTGAAATGAACGAATAATTGTTTGATATCTGCATATGATCATATTCTCGATTTTGTTCTTTAAGTCTGCGCGTTAATTTCTGCGATGCGTCTGTGTAAAATATTTGATCTGTCTTTGCGAACATTTACTTTTCAAGACGTTTTAGAAAATTGTTACAATATATGATACACAAAAAGGCGATAATGCCAATCCAAAGAACAATAGCAATTTTATAACGAGAGTTCAATTAGTCTTTACGTCCGGGGTAGCTATGTATTGTAAAACGCATATCGTTACAAATTTATAAATGTCATGAATTACTACTTACTTGACAGAAGTTTGACTTAAGCCAAAACATATATTACCTATTTTCTGTGTGTCACTTAATAGGTTATATTAATAATTTAAGCACAGACATGCGTTTACAAATCCATGACTGCCCAGGACCTAAAGACTAATTGAACGCTTGTTATAATTTTGCGAAAGTTCTTGAAACTATCATCTATGAACGCGTGTCCATGAAATAAAGAGACAACGTATGAAAGATGTAATTATATAGAGTATATATCCAAAATATTTTTCCAAAATTCCCTCTTAGAAGTGAAAAACAAATGACAAAGATATTTCAAAAATTTTTGTCGTACCACTGTGCGACCGACTAATCATAAACAGTACAAGAGATGATATTTTAAAAGCTGATGGACAATAAGAAAAATAGTTTTGTTATTGTCGGCCTCGCTTTAAATTTTTAACAACTGAATTTTCTCTAACCCTTAGCATATAAAGCAGTCTAAAGAACTTCTTCAAGAGATTTTATACATATGAACATTGCAGTGTGGGTAAATATTTTTGTATATACATTCTGAATCCATATTATTTATTTTCCACAAATTCCTTCGTAAACGCGATAAAAAAGTGACAAAGATATTTAGAAAATATTGTCGTCTTTAGGGTCTCCACGCTGTTTATAAATTATTCACAACTGATATATTCGTACGTTACTGAAGTAAACAAAGCGGCTACATTGTCGAGTTTTTATAAATCGACAGCCGCCTAAACAATGTTATCATTTGGAGTTTTTGTAAACATAAACATTTCAGCGTATGTTTGCATGTAAATTCCATCGAGGCTTTTTGATGTGAAACATCTAATGGCGCGCCACGGGGGTAAATTCGGATCTTGAATGCCATCACGGGATCGCGGGACGACCGCTCAGTCAGCGCTCCCCTCTCTTTGCCATACCGCTGGCGTTCCCCTCTCCCTTCTCTCAGCGCGTATACTGTGTGTGCGTGTATATCGATGAACGCTATAACTTGTGTTTGTGCTGGCGCCCGCTATCACCGCTATCCCTACAAGGTATTCACTAGGCGTTCGCCCCTTTGTGTGTCCATCGGTGCGCATTATAGTCGCTTTAGTTGTGTACACGGCATCGTCTCAAGTTTTCATTTCAATCGGTGCGACCTTTCGAGTTTAACATAGTATTTCCAACCGAATACGTTGCAACTTCTTTACAAAACACCTTAACAACATTACGTCGAATACTTTTGTTACATATTTCAGTTATCATCGGCTAATTATTTCTTTAATACCATCTGAAACAGCATCAACTGTTTTACATCTGCCAAGCTTCCTATGACTGCTAATTTTTTTTATAGACATTCCCATTCCATGCAGCACATAATTTTATTTTCAGGGGAGGTGGTTAATTTTGGGGTTCGTGTCGTAATTGATACACAATATTTTGGATGTAATTGGATCTTTCCATTGTTCATACGCTGTCTCTTTATTCCAAGGACATCCTGTATCACTGTGTTATGCCATTTTTTACCTATATGGATTTATGTGCAGGCGATTGACGGTCTCTCACTTAGCTACGTTGTCTCACGATTTATGTGAACCACTAGACGGTGGTGAACAAATAGATGCCACCGATATCGATTTCACCTACGCTTTCGATACAACGTATCATACAACTCTGATGACAAGAGTTCGTTTGGACACAGTAAATCTAATATTCATGAATTCCTACTTTCAGAATTGATAAAATTATGTCTACTACAACGGCACATAACTACCTATATTGCATCATCAGGTGTCCCACAGGGATCAATCCTCGGACTAATGTGCAATATCTACATCAATAACTAATAACTTAATTATTTCCTTCGAATCTCTGCTGGAGATTAAAAAAATACCACACTATTGATAATAGGGAAGATATGAATTTCGATGTTATTAACAACTGGTGTTCATTAAACAAACTAAATTGAAACATAGAGAAGTGATGGTTTATATACTTCACTAAGAAGACATCCATAAATAATTTTGAATAACATCGAGATCGATGTGAAACTTAGTTTTCGCTTCATTATCTCTTCTGGGTTTCGAGCAATGGGATTTATTATTCGGACGCGCAAATATTTCAGTAATATAACGGGATTTAAATCCGTTAGCGTTAGTTAGCAAGATGGAGTACTGTGTCGTAGTATAGTAGCCCATATAAAAGAGTCACGTTAATAAAATTAAGCGAACTCAACGTAAATTTCTAAGGTTTGTCATTTAAGATTGATGGAATTTATCGTGCTCGTAGTTTGGATTATGTTCTAATATTAGAACGACCTGGATTTGAAGCACTGACTAAAGGAAGACAGATTATCGGGGGGAATTTCACAAAAAATTTAATAACGAACAAGATTGACTTGTCTGCTTTCTTGTCGCGGGTCAATTTCCTTGTATCGCGCTTGTCGGCAAGAACATTTGAAACAGTTGCAACGGCAGCTCCTAGAACTAATTTACTTTTAAGAGCACTTTTATTAAAAATTGAAATAGAAATTTTAATATGTTAATCTTCACTTTATTAATATATAAACGTAATACGATAATATTGTTTCGCCTACACAGTGGCTTCGTCAGGCATGAACCACCAACGCCATACATAAATGCAAAAAAGGTTAATATTATTACTAGAGATCGGTAGTCATCAGGAGTACATGACGTCAGTGTCAGGGACGGAGCGCGGACATCAATACTTCTGATTTAACATTTTTCACACTCAAATCAAATCAACGTATACAGAAACAAGTACTAACAAGTAAGAGCAAATACGTCTTCTCCATAAGAAATATTGTAGGGTTTATAAAACATATCACACATCCTGACTGTTGACCGTTTACATCCAGACTTCAAGTGATAAGTAACACAGGCTTGCATAAAATTTGTGATGACGTGATTTTTGTTTGTTAAGCTCAGCTTTTATATAGCAATAACTAATTAAAATACAGTTGGTCTCTACCACCCAGTTTTTTTTTGCACAAAAGAAAAAGAAAAAAATATAAAAAAATCTTATAATAGGCGTTTTAATACATATTAAAATGAATGTACTACTTCAAATTCTAGGTATTAACCTAAAAATTATTTTCTGTTGTGGTTTTAAAGAAATTTGTTAAATAGGCTCTCAGTACCTGATGTAAATCTTTTATTACATGTATTAATTTTGGACAAGATTTCCGGGAATTTTTACCTGCTAAATGCTATTTATTATGCTTTCACTTTATTAGTACTGCGAAGAAGGATTTCAAGTTTATCACTCCAAACAAAATGTATATTTTAATGTCATTTACTTCATTATAGCTCTGAGTGTCGATCAGTAAACAAGTAAAATTAATTTGTCTTTAGTGTTGTGCGTGGTATTTGATAAATAAACATTGCTTAAAAATATGTCTAGCCGGTGTTGCAAAAACAAACCAGATGATTTCTGTTATATTTGTGGATATTTCGTCTTGAAAAAGTTTAAGAGACCAATTGGTGAATTTGTGAAAAATGCATATTATGCTTATTTCAAAATCAAATTAGGAGATCAAGATAAAGATTGGGCACCGCACGTTGTTTGTAAGGTATGTGAAGAAGGTTTAAGACATTGGACCAAAGGGAATAGAAAAAGCCTTCCTTTTGGAATGCCGATGATTTGGAGAGAACCGCAAAATCATCATGAAGATTGCTACTTTTGTCTTTGTGATATTAAGGGGCATAATAGAAAAACTTTGAAACATATTTTGTACCCAAAAATATTAAATCAGCTATCAGACCAGTTCCTCACAGTGATCATGTACCCCCATACCTATACCCCCCAAAGTACTACAAGAGGATATTGAAACCTCTTCAACTTCCGGCTCCGAACAGATGGATAGTGATTTTGAACCATCAACCTCAGGTCAAAACCAACCTCAGCTATTTTCACAAGCCGAACTGAATGATTTAGTAAGAGATTTGGGACTTTCAAAAGATCTTTCTGAAGTACTGGGGTCTAGGTTGAAACAAAAAAATTTGCTTGCCCCAGAAACTACCTTCAGATCTTTCTTTAATTGAATATAACATAAAAACAACCAAACGAAGCTTTTCTGAAAAACGAAAACGTTTTTTTAAGAAGCAAAAAGAATAAATAACTATTTCTAATAGTTTCTATGTGTATATTTTTGTATTTTTTTAAATATAATATAAAACTAGCTTATAAATGAAATAAATCCTGTTTTTTCTATATTTTTTCTATTTTGCGTTCGAAATGAACTCATTATGAAACCCAAAACAGTATCGAAATGAGCTTCATTTCGATACGCTTTTTTTCATTTTTCAATGTTGGCGTTGTTCGAATACAAAAATAAATATCATTGCTGTCATTTGATTTTAAGAATTTATATACATTTGACAGATATGATATATGTCCGTATTTTACACAAACAACGTATGTTGTATACAATTGACAACAACATATATATGTTTCTATGTCACTGTTTATATTTTTAAATGAAGTATTAAGTAATGTTAACGAGAATTAGTAAATATGTAATATAATATAGCGGATAGCAAGATTTAAATTTGAAAATGTCAAGTATCAATGTGACCAACTGCATGCTTTATATAAAAATTAAACTCTGAACATTTAAATTAAATAATTCCAATTTAAGCCATTTATTAATGTAAAAACTCGCCGCTATCGCGGCTCGTTTTCTAAACTGATCTCAGATCTGATGACACTTGTTTTTTAATATACTATTTTGATTTTACTGGTTTGAAAAATAACCTTACGTGATACAAAAAAAAATAAAAGCAGATTTGAAATCAGCGCTACCCAATTACTAGAAAACAGTTAAAATTTTTAAATCAACATTCAAAGAGTTGAAAAATGAAGGCCTCTGTAATTGTTCCATATGCTCGTGTGTTAATAATTGTCTGTCACTGTAATTCCATTTACCTATTGAAAACGGCATATTTAAAGTATATAAAGTTTTTTTGTCCCGCCACATTTATTGCCGGTTCGGAAAAATATACTTCTTTACCATCAAACAAGTAAATAATTCGGCATGTAGTACGAAATCCTGGATTGTTATTTAGAACTGTTTCAAATTCCTTTTTTACATTATTAGCTGATTAATCCAGCTCCAGGTAATTGAGAAAGGAATTGACGAAGATCATAAGAGATATCCATGGCGTCAATTATAGAATATTGGGGGTTGCTCGGAGTAAATTTTAGATGGCGGAAGTTACAGGCAGTCTGGAATAATGTGCATCCATTTTGGCTAAAGCTACCTGAATAGATGGGTCGATAAATACTTGTTGAGCGTGTAAAATAGAAACAACATAATTCGGATCCAGTAGCTGTATTATACTTTTAACGTCGTCAAAATGCATGTGATAACAGGCCGCTGATTCTATCCGTGTGTCCCAGCGCGTTATCACAGATTCTCGTGGTAGAAGCACAAGCGGCAGTTTTTCACTAAATAAATTATGTGCTTTCGCAAAAACTTTCTTGGCAGGAGATATCAATTTATCTGCAATTGGGTAGCATTTTCTGACTTCCTTTGATACTCGATGAAGAGCATATGCTAAACATGGGATATGCGTCATACTACCATACCTACTATGTTTGTTGTAACAACCGACCAGTCGCCTTCATATATGGAGCTTCATCATAATAACCCTTTTTTTGTATTAGATCATGTTTTTCAGCCCATAGCGATTTCAAATACGAAGTTACACTTGTTGGGAAACAGTGACGAGCACACCCTGTATAATCTGAAGAAGTGGTTCTAACGCAATGAAATTTGATACGGAAGTAGTACTAACGTAGCATAACTTACCCTCACCTGAAGACCCTGCTGGGAAGGGATGCATTAATAGCGGGAGTATTCCCCGCGAGGGGCGCGTACCATCGCTACACGACGAGGCATGGAGTCAATAAGTCGTTGTATGGTAGCGCGAGGGATGTCCAACCATGCTGCTTCAACTCGCCTCCATAACTCCTCAACGTTACCCGGGGGAGCCGGATAATGTTGAAGTCTCCGACCTATCATATCCCAGACATGTTCGATCGGATTGAGATCCGGAGAACCATGGAGGCCATGGAAACATCCGTATATAGTTCTCTTTCACAAAGATCTGGGCAACACGTGCAGTGTACGGTCGGGCGTTGTCGTGCATGTATAGAAGACGTGGGCACCGTCGAACGTAGGGAAGCACAAGGGCCGTAGCACCTCATCAACGTAGCGACGAGCCGTCATCGTATGCTGTATACGCAGCAGACGTGTACGTCAACCATGTGTAATAGCATCCCATACCATAATGCCCTGCTGGCGGTGGATAGGGCGTGGTTGGATGCACTCCTCGAGGTGACGCTCACCACGTCTCCGATGAACCAAAATTCGCGCGTCACCGGTGCTCAATTCGAATCTTGATTCGTCGGAAAATAAAATGTGCCTCCATTCGACAACCCACTGATGTCTAGCCTCCACCCACTGGCGCCGTGTACGGCGGTACTCGCGAGTCAGTGGAATCCGCTGCAACGCACAGCGCGCTCGCAGTCCACTTTCTAGCAAACGCCTCCGTACAGTTCGCGTAGTGAGTACACCTTCCCTTCCTGCTGGCCAAACGGCTCCAAGTTGCCTTGAGGAAGATGTACGCGACGCTAAAGCGTTGTGAACAAGGGCGCGATCCTCGCGTGCTGTGCTCACGCGGGCCCGTTCCGCTCGCGGCTAAAGGCGCGTACATCCTTGCTCCGTCCATTCTCGCCATGCCCGCTGTACTGCCGATAATGACCGCTCTAGACGGCGCGCGATATAATGGAAGAATACTCCTGTCATGGGCATCTCCACAACCAATCCTCGCTCAAACTCATTCAGATAACGCGAACGGCCTTCAATCATGCACAAAGTACGATTACAACTACCCGCTTCCACCACACTAACAATAACCGGTTTCTCCCTCCCCGCATCGGTCTGCGTGGAGACAACATATTGCAGCTGTCGTAGGCACTCAGTAAAAAATGCAGAGATCGAAAAAGTCAAAACTCGCTGCTCAAATTCGTCTAGAGGAAACCTTAATGCTGCGCTAAATCTACGCATTTACCTTGACACGTTCAAATTATACAGGGTGTGCTCGCCACTTTTTTCCATCAGTGTACCTTATAAATTCTGCATTAGTTGTTTCGCTTCTCCTATATGCAATGTGATGGGTAGATATTGCCGTGTCGCTGTCCATCACATATTTACGCAATAGAATTGAAGTAACCAATAAAACTAAACAATAGATCGGCCCGCTACGAATTAATTTAAGTCCCCTCCTGAAACGTACCCCTGACTACCGATTCCTAGTTATTACTTTCGTATAAAGCTTTGGCTTAAGTTTTTCCGAGATGGGTGTTTATAATTTTTTTCTTGATTATATTTAATTTGCATTCAATAATATACATACTCTGTTTATCTAGTGCATCTGTATATGGGTATGTATGTTTATCTGATGATATTTTACGTTGCCTTCTTTGGGATTTATATTGGGGAAATTAATAGTTATTTATATATCAAGGGATTAAAGTGGAGCTTTAATCCTGAGGGAGAAAGTTTAAGTCACCAGTTTTTAGCGAGTGACTTAAATCTCCCGAACGAATAAAGCTTAGTTTAATCCCGGATATATACAATATTTTATTTATAGTTAATAGTTTTTAACTATGACAATTATCAGTCAAGGAGAATTATTTATGACATGCGATTTGTGAAAAAATTGTAGTTACACCTAACTTTAACTGCCTTGGGGAATAAAGTGAATTTTAACGCCCTGGGGAATAAAGAGTCACTTTAGCAACAAGAAAACAAACAATTCGAAGCATACTTTAAATGCGTGTAATAAATAAATTTTTTCCAATTTTACTTATTAAAATGATCATTACATATATTGAATTTCATTATTAAAACAACATTTTAATCATAAAGGTGAATAAAATTAATCAAATAGCAGTGTGAATAAAGTGTTGCTAGAAACATTTTATTCACACTGCTATTGACAACAGTAGCAGAACAGTATATCGACGAATCAATTGCTCAGAAAATGTCCACGTCAAAAAAAATTTTGACAGATGTAAATTCAAATTAAAGGCCTGGAACTTCCACTGCACTTGACCCTGACGAAAGTAGAGTCAACTTAGCTTGCACTGTACTTGACTCTGACGAAAATAGAGTCAACTTTCCTGGTTTAAGAATTCATCAAATTATTAATAGTACAATCAATATTCATGTAAGTAAATTACCTTAATAATCGACGAAGGAGATACTTGTTGAAACTTCATTATATAGATATAATAAAACACGGTTGTATAGTTTCAAAATAATATATAATGTTAACACACTACATATGTTTCACCACACTGTGGCTTCATCAGGTGGATCAATATACTAATTCAAAATATCAATTAGATCTTATATATATCAATACAAAGTACAGAACTAATCTCATTCTAAGAGGGGGTGGACATGTATGAGTTTTAAGTTTAGTAGGGGGGAGTTATTTATGTCTAGTTGGTCATTTAAAATTATACCTAATTTATTATATTTGTTAATTTCTAAACTTTCTAACATATTAAGTTTTTTACTTTTATCTAGAACATGCAAAGTTTTAAAATTAGTGTTGAATTTGTGATTATGTTCTAGGTAATGATTGGCAAAAGTTGAGTCTGTCTTCTTATCTCTGTGGCTTCTTTCATGTTCTTTCATTCTAATATCAAATGTCCGTCCTGGTCCTGTTTGTCCGACATACACTTTTTTACAATCTTCGCATGTCAACTTGTAAACCCCTGAGTTTAATCTATTGTCCGTTTTATCTTTGTTGTTTTTTATAGCGTTTTGTAAGGAATTGTTGGTTTTGAATGAAATGGTCTCTTCTTTACTTGTTTTTATTAAGTTTCCTACTTTGTTTGAAATTGTACCGATGTATGTGATAGAATTATAACTAAGTGTTCTATTGTTTTTTACTGTGGGGTAAATTGAATATAACGTTTTAGATTTCTGTAGTTTTTTTTAGAATATTATTAATTAAAACTACAGAAATCTAAAACGATATCTTCAATTTACCCCACAGTAAAAAACAATAGAACACTTAGTTATAATTCTATCACATACATCGGTACAATTTCAAACAAAGTAGGAAACTTAATAAAAACAAGTAAAGAAGAGTCCATTTCATTCAAAACAAAAAACAAAAAAAAAGTTGACATGCGAAGATTGTAAAAAAGTGTATGTCGGACAAACAGGACCAGGACGGACATTTGATATTAGAATGAAAGAACATGAAAGAAGCCACAGAGATAAGAAGACAGGCTCAACTTTTGCCAATCATTGCCTAGAACATAATCACAAATTCAACACTAATTTTAAAACTTTGCATGTTCTAGATAAAAGTAAAAAATTTAATATGTTAGAAAGTTTAGAAATTAACAAATATAATAAAGTAGGTATAATTTTAAATGACCAACTAGACATAAATAACTCCCCCCTACTAAACTTAAAACTCATACATGTCCACACCCTCTTAGAATGAGATTAGTTCTGTACTTTGTATTGATATATATAAGATCTAATTGATATTTTGAATTAGTATATTCATCCACCTGATGAAGCCACAGTGTGGTGAAACATATGTAGTGTGTTAACATTATATATTATTTTGAAACTATACATTCAAATCAATAAATTTTTTGAAACTTTTTGCAAAATTGGAAAAAATATTGTATGATACACGTGAATAAGCAAATTTTATCCACTCAAAAACATTATCGCACTCGGCTTGCACCTCGTGCGCTAAACAATTTTTTCGTGGATAAAATTTGTCTTTATTCACTTATACCATAAATAGCTATTATTTATTTTGATTATACGACATGCATGGGATAGTTGAATAGATGGATCTAATGGATGTTCTTTCATTTTTCGTTTACACACGTAATACCCAGCAATATCCTAAAAATTTAGAAAAACTCGAATTAGTAAATAATGAAAAGTAGCAAATAACCAAATGACACCGCCAATACGGAAAAACTTGACAGTGAATATCATTCAAGTAAGTAACGCGTGACTATAAGTAAATTTGTCAAAGTAAAAGTTAAACAAGCAAATAAATAAAACAATTTGTTGTTTTACTTTCAAAATGTTCTTTACTGCCGAGCAAAATAGATTTGCTGTATGGTTTAGTTTTAAAGCGGTTTTACAAAATTAAGATTATAACTGCATATATTCGAATAATTCGAATATTGAATATAGTTATATTTTAAAATACAGTATGTATTACAATAATCGAAAGGCTTTTAAACACTGGCAATGTGGCGGAAGGTATATGTACAGTCGATTTCAGAAAAATCGGGTACACTTTCGATATCATAGGCTTGACATTTTCTACTATTTTACGTGTATGAATCGCTCTTTTTTGCATTATCACGTTTATTTTTTAAATAGGTTTAGAGAAAGAGAAATAGTACTACATACCATAAACACGTTTATTTTGATTAGAAATAAAAACAGAAAATATTCTTATAAACACCAAATTCTAATAATTCTGCAACTACGTAGTATTTAGTTAGAGCCTCCTGAACTCCTAGCATTTTGTTCAGTCTACTTGGCATAGACGAAATGAGATTTTGCCAATAGTTTTCATCACAAATTAACTCCTCCCAGCAAAATTCAATTGCTGTTCTGAGGTCATTGGCGTTTCTAGGCCTGAAACTTCGTTCATGGATTTTCTTCAAAAGTAAACCCCAGACGTTCTCTATAGTGTTTAAGTCAGAGCTGTATGATGGCCACGGTAACAGTTTTATATTATTGCCTGCAATAATGCCTCTAATAATACCTGCCGTGTGCACAGGGGCTATTATCTCGCTGATAGGTAAAATTGTTTGCATGTGTTACCGACGGAAGCATTATATTATACAAAATATTTAGATATTCTTCTGAGTTACAGCGACCTTGAATGCACCACAAAACACCTGGACCGTTGACGCTTATTCACCCCCAAATATTAACAGAAAAGTGTCCAGTTCTGTTCCGAGAACTTACGTATCCACTTGATACCTACAACTTCTTGGCCGATAGACTCGTATGTGGCTAGAATTGGAAGACTAAATTTTTTTCGTCTGTGAAAACAATATTATTCCAAAAATTTGGTGGTTTGGTGGTAATTTAAACAGAAAATAATTCGAGACTGATTCTGTTCTTCCGTCAATAACTGCTTTTTAGAACTAGCACAGTTTCTTAACTCCATAGTTTTTATTCTGCGGCAAATTGTTGACGATGATCCAGGGAAGTTATTAGAAATGCAGCTTACCTTGTCGTCTGAAATAGATTTTACCTTAAATAATTAACAATGGCTGCATCTTGTTCAGCTGTAGAAATTTATGAACGCTCCGATCCTTCTTTTCTACTAATACTCGTGTCTTCATTCCACCCTTTCTTAACCCTCTGCACAGTGCTTTTGGAAATATTATAATGTTGAGCTACAGCCCTTATTGACCAACCTCGTTCCAATTTTAAAAGGATTAGAATTTTGTCTCCTGTCTTGTAACTTTGTATATTTGTCACTTACGTTTTAACATTGTATTAGTCAGAAAATAATTAAAAATTGACATTGATAGGAGCGATTTATATCCAAGGAAATTGGTTGTACTTGATTTTATTGAAATCGACTTTTGACACATTCTGTAAAAATTACAAAACTTGTAATGTGTAAATTTGACTTTTATCCGGTATGGTTGCGTCAGTGTCCGTTTATTGTAAGTCAGAAGCGTACACAATTATTAAAATGCCGTAATTAAGCGAACTGCAAAAGTCGATAATTAGAACTAGGCTAGAGAACGGCACGCGCAGCATTAGGCAGATCACAAATGAAATAAACGTTGATAAAAATACGATACTTTTGGCAAAAGAAAAAAATTAGGAAACTGGAATTATTAGATGAAAGTGACAACGTAGACATTTTGCTAATCTTACGAGATCATCATCCAATGTTGTAAACTGTTTCAAAGCGGCAGAGAATATTAACGCCTAATAAAGATTGCGTTAGGGAGCACCTTTTCAGTACCATAATACGAGCAAAAGTGTAAACCAATTTTCCCGGTTCCATAAGAACCAGACGGAGAAGAATAAAAGAGAGTGAACTACGAAATCGAAGTGCGGCCAATAAGATATTTTTGTCAGAAGCAAATAAAGAGGAAAGACTGCGTTTCGCCTTCAACATATAAACAACAATGTCAACTTTCGTGAAAGCGTAGTCTTTTCAGATGAAATGTCCATGTTTATAGACCAGTTGGTAAACGATTTTCTGAACAATATGTTCATAAAATTTTGCGCAGTGGACGTTTTTCTGGGTATTTTTGGGCGGTGGGTGAGTTCCCGTGGAACAGGAATATGTGTTTGAACAGCTTTAGATTATAGAAACATTCTACCTTCAGTTCTACACGTTTTTTGAAATAATTTTGTATTCCACCAGGATAATTGTCCAATTCATACAGCGCATCTAATAAGAGATTTTTTTGCAAGCTAATGAAGTAACCACATTAGACTGACCAGCGAGAAGCCCAGACCTCAGCCCCATGGAAAATATTTCGGGTATCATGGCTAAATAAATTAATAACAAGATCTTGCCTCAAAACCGTTAAGTATTGATTTAAAGTATCTCGGATACATGGGGACAAATATCTGTGGACTGTGTACAATGAACAGTTCTGTGAATAGATGCAATGAAATATTAACTTTATTGTATTTGAATTTTTATATTTTTTTTTATACGCCACTGAGTTTCTTTCAGTCAGGTGACATTTTATAAACTTCAATTTTAAGACCATATTACAAAGCCAACATTTATAACATTTGTCACACTGTTTGAGTTTGTAGGGGCCGCAGCTGTATAATCGATTTATCGAAATATATCCAGAAAAACAAATTGAATATCGTTACATTTTACAATACTGTATTACAATAATCGAACTGATTTTAAACACTGGCAATGTGGCTGAAGGTATATGTACTAGTCGTCCCACTGTTGTTGCATCCAATATTTTGGCAAAATGTGAATCAAATTGTTGAAGAAAATCTCATACGCAATGGATTAATTTTGTCAGTGTAATGGGCATCTGTCTAATAACATTGACCAGCAAAATATTACTTACTATTCCGTTGAAACATGCTTTCAACTGTCTGGTTATGTTAATCTACAGAATTATAAATCTTGGTCAACAATTAACGTCCAAAAATATGAAACCATTATTTTAGATAATTTAATCTTCACTTTATTAATATTTGTTCGTAAAACGACAATTGTTCCGCTACACATTCAATGATGATTTCCAAATTTTACATTTAGAAAATAAAAGCACAAATTAAATTTACTGGAAAGTTTAGAGTAAATGTAAATTCTGACATTTTAAAGACATTGTAAAATAATATTAACCTTTTTATTTTTATGTATACCGATATTAGTTTGTAACGTAGTCAAGTAAAGTACCTGATCAAGTTGGGCTGGTGAAACAATTGTCGTTTTACGAACAAATATTAATAAAGTGAAGATTTTAACTATTAGTTTCATTTCTGTTTTACATTATTTTAGGGTGATTTATAAATAAATTGGATAACGTACAATTAATTAAGAGTTATTTCCAACAAGATTTTGCCACATCACACACTGCATATACTTCGTGAGCAAAAAAAAACGGGACACTGTTTCTGCGTGGGTTTAAATTGTGACTACTTAAGTGACTATCTCTACTCATAATACTAATTCAAGAATTGTCAAAAATGTGTGTTTCATTGACATTTATTAAACATTTTTAAGATATATATATAAACAAAAATTTCTAAAAACGATAGAGAATTAATATAATTAAAATAATTAGTATTTCGTCATTCCACCATTATTATTTATAACTGCATCTAATCTTGTAGACATTAAAGCGAGAATATTTTGTAAAATATTTATAGGAATTTGATGCTAAGCATTTTAAACAGAAAGGACTGTGAGGCGAAAAATCTCAAGTTTAAATTTCATTCTCTTGTAACCATTGTGTTACAAGATGAGACAGGAAATTGTGTTGTTCTTATAGCTTCATTTAATATTTTGAAATAGGGTTGTGCCTAATCTCAGTAACTAATGTTTCGTCTTCCTGCGAATTAGAAATTTTGTTACGCCCGGAACCTATTTTCCGATTTAAATAATCCTCTTTCCTCCATTTTTTGTATATTCTTGCGGATGAACTTCTACCAATATTAAATTAAACCGATACAGTTCTTAATGATCTCCCATTTTCCAAACTAGTAAGAAGTCTGGCTTTATCAGTTTTCGAAAGACGGGGCATTTTCAATTTTGAATTAGCAACTGTGATAGACAATTTGACGTACAGTTTGAAAATTAATCAAACATCGTCAAAATTACAACACTAAAAAATAGAGGAAATTGACATAACGATTTTGACACTGTCCCGATTTTTTTGCTCCCGACAGTGCAACTATGAAATATTTACAGTAATTTTTGCCAGACTGTCTGATATATTTAAGTTTATATCCAAGTAGATCATCGAATTTAACGACTCTGGATTTCTTTTTACTCCCCCATTAAAAAAAAACGTAATATTCCCGAATACCATAAACAATTTGCGAAAACTACCGTCCGCAAATGAAGGACCTCAAATGTTAAATAATGTCTATAGCAATTGATCACGACGATTTTATTGTTGTTTACAAGTACGAGGAATGCCGTTTATATTTCGGGAAGCGGCGATCCTGGTGCTGCCATCTGACAACCGATGTGTCTACCGTAAAGTTCGATATTTTTGACAGAATACTAACTCAAAACAATTGACGTACAGGTGCTATTTGTGTTCTTTACAGTGACTTCAAAAATTCACGTCGGCCTAAAAATGGAACTCGTGAACTTTCCGTGCGATTATTTTTTACATCATTTGACGTGGATTATCACAAGAACAGTGTATCGATGAACTTAATTCGACTTTTGGCGATGAATCACCATAAAAAAATCAACGTATATAGGCGGTATACTGAATTCTATCCTGACCGTGCTTCACTCACTGACGAATTTCGTGAAGGTTGTACAAAATCGGTTGTTCCGAAAAACATTGCTGCTATGCGTGAACTGATATTTCAAGATCGTCATATGACTTATCGTGAAATAGATACTTGGGCATTAGTGGGACCAGCATACATTCAATTTTGTATGAACATTTGGTTGTCAAAAAAATTTGTTCGCGTTGGATCCCACATAATTTCATAATCGCTCAGAAAAGGCTCGTGTCGATTGGTCGAAAGAAATGCTAAAAAATACGATCGGGGTGCTTCAAAACACGTCCAGGACATTGTAACAGATGACGAATCATGAATATACGCGTATGAGTCCGAAAGTAAACAGCAGTCGGCTGTATGGGTTTTTCAAGAGGAGCCAAATCCAACATAAGTTCGCGAACGAAGCACTTCGAAGCAAATGGCCGCTTTTTTCTTCGCAGTGCAACGTCGGACGGTCATTTCTGAATGGTTCACAAGCATTTGCTTGCCAGAAGTATTCGGAAAAATAAGGGAAACCAACCGCCAAAGACGGATCTTTCTTCACCAGGACATTGCGAGCTCTCACACATCGGCTCAAACAAGACAGTTTTTGGCAAATGAAAAAGTGGAACTGATGAGTCATCCGCTATACAACCCTGATTTGGCACCCAATGACTTCCTTTTATTCCCGCAAATCTAAAATAAATTACGAGTTTAACGTTTTTCGACGCCTGAGGAAGCGCTTGATGGTTTCGAAATGCATGGTTTGGAGGTACCTCAATCGGAGTGGAAAAAGTGCTGCGAAAATTGGTTCAAGCGCATGCAAAAGTGTATTGATCTTAATAAAGAATATTTTGAAAAACAATAAAGCCATGTACGATGATTAATTTTAGTTTATGTTCTCTATTCCCGAAATATAAAAGGTATCCCTCATAGAAGGCCAATATTTTCAGCATTTTGTATAAATTTCACTTCACAAATACCGTTATTTACTACTGAGTATGTATGTGGCTTTATATCTACAATTATATGGTAATATAGTAATAGCGATTCTTCGAAATTCGAAACATCAGTTTCTTTCTGTTCACGTGTGCAATTATGAAGAATGTACCTGACGAGATTAATAACACAGGTCTACAGTGATTTTGATGTTTGAAAGCTGTTTGCTAATTTGTATATATTTGGGGGCCCTTATTCCAAAAAACGCCATATTTTTGCTCTATCACGTAAATTTTTTTTATAGCGCTCTATATCTTAAAAATGTTAATTTATTAATATACATACTTATGACAAGAATATGTTTGTTCCATGTTAGGCATGATTTCTAAATGAATTGATTTTTATGAAATTAAATGTGATTTGGCAACACTGGTTAATATTAGATTTCTCAGCAAAGCAACAGAGTCGGCGCAGAAGCGTCAATACAACGTTGAAACCTGCTTATGTGCAGTTTGGTTGTGTTAGTCGTCGTGCTACTGTGTCCGCGCGCTTGTTGTCTTCGTTGTTGCGTATTTTAAGTGTTCTAGAACGTATAAATATGGAAAGAAGACATTGTGTGAACAATCCGAATAACTTTTGTTATATCTGTGGTAGTTATGTCGTAGTAAAGCAGAGGCAAACTATAACTTCGTTTGTTAAAAATGTATACCACGCTTATTTTGGTGTAAAAATTGGCGACCAAGACAAGTCCTGGGCTCCTCATACTGTTTGTTCCGTTTGCGTTGAAGCATTAAGAAACTGGCAAAAAGGTAGGAAGAAATGCTTAAGCTTTGGTGTTCCTATGGTATGGCGAGAGCCTAGAAATCACAATGATGATTGTTATTTTTTGTTCGTGTAATGTTCAAGGATTCAACAGAAAAAATAAGAAACAAATTGTGTATCCCAATCTTGACTCTGCTATTCGACCAGTTTCTCATGGACCAGATGTACCGATACCTACCGCCCCAAAAGCACTAGAAAACGTCATATCGTCAGAACCAGAGGAAACTAATTGCGACCCAGATGACTCAGATTTCACACCAGATTTCAGAGAGCCCGAAATGTTTAACCAGAGCCAACTAAATGATTTAATTAGAGATTTGCACCTTCCAAAGGATGCATCCGAATTGTTAGCCTCCCGACTTCGTGAGAAACATTTACTGGCACCTGGCGTCACATCAAGCTTTTACCGGGATCGCGAAAAAGAGTTATGTCAATATTTTACTCAAGACGGACCGCTATTGTATTGCAACAATATTCCTGACTTAATTTCAAAATTAGGAAATGTGCCGTATGTAAAAGAAGAATGGCGCCTGTTTATTGACTCAAGTAAGCGTAGTTTAAAAGGCGTTTTATTGCACAATGGTAACGAGCTGGCCTCGGTTCCCGTTGTCCATTCGGTACATTTAATGGAAACGTATGAAAATTTTGAACTTCTTTTAAAGAAAATAAACTACCAAGAACATCAGTGGATGCTTTGTGGTGACCTTAAAGTGCTGTGCATGCTACTAGGACAACAAGGAGGTTATACAAAATTTCCATGCTTTATTTGTGAGTGGGATAGTCGAGCAAGGGATAGACATTGGACTCAAATAGAATGGCCCTCTAGAATAAGCCTTACACCTGGTAGCAAAAATGTATTAAGAGATAGCTTGGTTGATCCCAAAAAAGTTTTACTGCCTCCTCTCCATATCAAACATTGGCTTGATGAAGCAGTTTGTTAAAGCCCTAGACAAAAATGGACAGTGTTTTAAATATTTGTGCGAGGCATTTCCAACCTTATCCGATGCCAAGTTAAAAGAAGGTATTTTTGTTGGGCCGCAGATAAGAACATTATGCAAAGACAAGGATTTTCAAAACACAATGACCAATGTCGAGAAAAACGCCTGGGTTTCATTTAAAGAAGTAATTGATAAGTTTCTTGGGAACTCTAAGGACGAAAACTACGAAAATATTGTTCAAAATATGTTATAACACTTTCATCGTCTAGGTTGTAATATGAGTTTGAAAGTGCATTTCCTGTTTTCACACTTGAACTATTTTCCTGAAAATCTTGGAGCAATTAGCGAAGAACAGGGAGAGAGGTTTCACCAAGACATTAAGGAAATGGAACGGCGATACCAAGGCAGATGGCGCATAACGATGATGGCGGACTACTGCTGGATGTTAAAACGGGATATGCCCTTAAAAACATACAACCGAATGTCCGGACAACGCAGCTTTCTGGCAAAAAGACAAAGATTTCACTTAATTTCACTGAGTAAAGTATTTTTTTCCACTTTTTTAACTTGTATTCCACCTTTTTATTCAATAAACAAATAAATTTTTTTAAGAAATATCGTTTTTTTTTCATTTAATATTTGCAAAAAAACCTTACGTGATACAAATAAATGCATAGAATTTTTGAAATCAGCCTACCAAAATTATATAAAATCAGTTTGCAAAATAAAAACATCTGTCAAAAAGTTTAATTTTGTAGACCTATAATTAAACTTTAGTTTTGAGTTCTAACGATGATTATGAGGAGTAAGTCTATATAAATATGTGGCTAATTTCTTTTCGTTTTTGAGATATTCTATCTAAATCGTTTTAAACAAAGTTGGAGTATTTTTCATTTCTCTTGCAATATCATAAATGCAATTGATTAAAATAAATAGATATTTTGTCTACATATTTAATTTTAAGTGTTAGATCTATTTTCTAATTACCTGTAAGAGTCACCTATAAACGTCAACATTTGTCGGTCTTGATCTTGCCATTGTGTATTTATCGTATTTGGAGGGTAATCTGATTTTACTACACAATCTAATACTGCCGAGTTGCCTGCTTGGACGACAGTATCTGAAGGCTCGACTGTAAATTCTAATGTATGACCTGCAAAAGAAAATAAATAAATATAAACGATTCTATTATTATTAGTATTATTTAATTATTTATTATTTTAAAATGTCATAATTAATAATCAACGAGAAAAAAAATGTCAGAGTAAGAAAAAAGTATTGTAAAGAAATTTCATTATCAGGAATAGAATGAGAATAAAAACTAATCTTTAATATGATCAATTTGTATTATCTTTACAACGTTAATATCGTTGTATATTTATAAACAATTAGTAAATTAAAGTATGAGTTAGTAACCATTAAAACTTACATATGAATATTTACCTCCATTATTTATTTCTTTTGCTGAGCAATGCTATACTAACAATAATAATAGTGCAGTAATTCTTCTGTTCGGTTCGTTTAATAAAACACACGGTAATTAAAAATAACTATATTCATAAAAAGTATACTAGACTAACAATAACTACAATCAGAATAATTGAAACATACATGAGTAGGTAAACCCCACCAGTTTTGTATAATACAAAGGTATTTTTAATAATATTAAATATTATTAAAAATTTATATTTATATTTATTTATGCAGGGTTACCGATGAATAGCGACAAAGCTATGCGAATCTGAAGAATACGTCTAATGTCTAACTGGAAATAATAAAAAAAAACATTATTAGTAATTCATCAAAATTTCCAAATTTTTAGGTCCAAAATGTAGTTAAAGTCGGTCCATATCTTTGTTTATTCCATATTTACCAAAATACAGCTGTAACTAAAGTTCATTGACCTGTAAAAAATCGATAAAATTCTGGACGATACTTGGAACAATAAGTTCTTATTCATAAGACAGTGAATGTAGTTTTTTTTTTTTACCAAAACATACTCGGCTGCATTTATGGGCAATGTCCTTGTAAATATGAATAATAGAGTTTACATCGAATATGTCGACGAACCTATGTAGCACTTTAATTTACCTAATTATAGTTAAAGAGTTCCAACGTTAAACTTCTTTTAAAATAAAATTATGTTTATAATGAAACAAAAATCGTCATAAAACATAAAGCTTTATGTAACGTGTCCATGGCGCATTCAATGGGATAGATACTTGTTTTTAATTATTTGTATGACATTATTTACATATATTTTTTTCTTTAAATTTGTAGTACTGACAAATACCTATAGAATATAATTCGTCGGTAAAGAGAATTACTGATGAATTACAGGTGAAAGCCCGTATTGCCGCTCCTTTATCTAACTGCGACAGGGCCGGACTAGAATAGAGGAAAATCATTTTCTCGTTACTACGTGAACATTAAATTACCGATGAATTAGAAGTGGAAGCCCGTATTGCCGCTCGTATATTTAACTGCTATAGGGCCGGACTCGAATAAAGAAAAATATTTTTCTCGTTACTACGTGAACATTAGACCACAATTTTTGGTATGAAGGTATTACTCACATATACCTTTCACCCCTTTGTTTCTTTAGTGCTATACACTACTAGCACTGTATATATTATATTGTATAATAAATAAATTGCAATATAATGTGCAATTACTTAATACACAAGTTTAAATAATTGTCTGTCTATACCTATTAAACACGATGAGATAGACATTGCTTTCTCCGAAAATTTGAGCGAAAGAAATAGCTTTCTTGTCCAAGGTTTGTAGGAAATGGTGAACATGATTCGTTAATATACTGTTTACGACGTTTAAAATACCGATTTAAGGATAACAGAATATATTACTAAACGATTCATATCCAAAATGTGAAATGATATTACTTGGCATATGGAAACATAGTTATGACAACCTGTATATATATTTACCAAAGTAATTAATGTCGTCTTGGCGGAAAAGCTATTACTTTTTTATGTATATTTAATAATTATATAAATCATTTAAATCCGTGATTATAACTTGTGGATTACACAGGCCTACAAAAAAAAAAAAATTTTTTTTGGTGCATCTCTGTTTGTTTGAATTGTCGATAAAGTAGGGAATGTACAGTATATTGACATACGTCATTTTAACTCATCAGCTCTAGTTTACCTACTACCCTCATTGTGAATTGTTGTCGCTCTTGTTCGTAACTAGTCATTATTACAATATCATCGATAAAGTTTGTGCTACTATTTCATTATGGCTAGTACATCCAGACGTTGTGTTAACGATCCTGATATATTTTGTTTTGTTTGTGGTGAATACATACTGAAAAATCAGCGTAAATCGATTACAGACACAGTGCGTCGTTTGTATTTTGCTTACTTCGATATTGAAATTCTACACCAAGATAAAGTGTGGGTGCCTCATAGTGTTTGTAAAATATGCGTTGAACATTTGCGACAATGGGAGAGAGGGAAACGTAAGTCTTTGAAGTTTGGAGTGCCTATGATATGGCGAGAACAAAAAAATCATTATGACGACTGTTACTTTTGTATGATTAATATAGTGGGCATCAACAAAAACAATCGCCTTAAATGGAGTGGTGAGTGGTTTGCTGGCTTTCATGGGTTTAACGATCTATCAGCCCAATGAATGGCGTCTCTTTATTGACAGTAATAAACGAAGTCTAAAAGCAGTTCTTCTACATAATGGAAATAAATATACTCTCGTTCCAATTGCTCACTCAACATGTGTAAAAGAAGAATATGAGGTAATTTAAAATCTTTTACAAAAAATAAAATATATTGAACGTAACTGGGTGATCTGCGTCGACTTGAAGATGGTTAATTTTATATTGGGTCAACAGAGTGGTTATACTAAATACCCATGTTTTATTTGTCTCTGGGACAGTCGAGCTAAATCACGTCATTGGACTGCAAAAAATTGGCCTGTGAGAGATGCTCTTGTTGTTGGGGAAAGAAATGTTATAAATGAACCCTTAGTTTCAAGAGAAAAAAATCATTCTTCCCCCATTGCATATAAAATTAGGGCTAATGAAGCAATTTGTTAAGGCTCTCGATAGAAATGGTCAATGTTTCCAGTTTATTTCTCACAAATTTCCTGGTTTAAGTACTGAAAAACTAAAAGCAGGTATCTTTGATGGACCTCAAATACGTAAATTGATGAAAGACACAACTAATTTTGAGACTTGTATGAATGATGTGGAGAGGCTTGCCTGGCAATCTTTTGTAGCAGTTGCACAAAATTTCCTCGGAAATCATAAGGCTGACAACTATGTAGAACTAGTAGAGGAAATGCTGGTGCGATTCAAATATTTAGGCTGTAATATGAGTATAAAATTACACTATCTCAATAGTCATCTACATCATTTCCAACACAATTTAGGAGATCTAAGCGAAGAACAAGGGGAATGTTTCCACCAAGACCTAAAAACAATGGAGAATAGATACCAAGGAAGGTGGGACAGTCATATGATGGCTGACTATTGCTGGGGAATCATGTGAGATTGCCCGAGTCAGTTTCATTCTAGAAAATCACTCAAAAGACAATTTCTTGATGTTTAATGTCAATAAAATATATATTTTTTCGTGAATTGTGTTTTTTTTTTCTCGGGAACTAGAGCTGACAGAAGAAAACGGGTAACATTTTTGATATCGCCATGTAAGACATACTTAAAATCGGGTCTAAAATCTCCAGCACCAAAATGGTTGTAGGCCAGTGTTATAGGCATAGCGTTGCATCAAAGGCCATTTCATACATCCCTTCCATCTTCGTCGGAGTTTGCCGGTGTTTCGTTCCTTGAATTTTACCGCAAATAGAATGGACTAATTTATGGTCCTGTCGAAACTTAATTCATGTTCATTCTTGGTTTCTAATATAACTAACCACGGAATCTCAAGATTCGTTACGGTTTTTTCGCTGACAATTTAGAATTTATTTAACTTTTTGTCGAAAGATCTTTGAATATTCTTCTTATGTTTTGGTAGGAATACAATAACATTCGCTATACACCGTGTTAGGGAATACTTTAGCTAAAATTAAAGGACAGATTCTTCATAAAAATTCTGCAAAAAGCTTATTATCCCTTTTCTCCTAGTCGTATGGGTTTCGAGAAACACGATGTACAAGATAGACCCCAAAAATTTAGGCAACTATTGATATAATCTCCTTTTTTCTATCAAGTGACGTGTTGATTAAATTATTAAAATTGGACGAGGCAGACCGCATGCCTGGTCACCTCAATCACCTGATCTTCACAGCTGTGATTACTATCTTTGGGACTACCATAAATCACTGGTCTACCAGACTCGTGCAGAAAATGTAGAAGATCTTGAAAATCGCGTTATGGCGGCTGCAGAATTTATATGAAATAAGGAAAATGAACTTGAGTAAGTCAGTTACTAAACAGGCATGCTGAAGCTTGTCTTGAAGCAAATGGTGGACATTTTCAACATTTCCTTTAATTTTATAAATTTTGCGTTGTTTTTATTTTTGTTAACTAAACGTCATATCGACAGTGCTTAAAATGTCACAGATATCATAAGCATCTGTAACAAATAAACGTGTTGCCTATAAGTAGTTTTATTGTTTGTATCTTGTCTTTATTAGTAACAAATTTAACTATGCATTTTTTTCCAAAACGCTACATATTTCACAAAAATGTCATATAACTTTTTTGTCTTTATTTTATAAATAAATCGATCTGTAAATTTTGGCAAAGCATTCCCTAACACCATGTACGTATATGAATAGGAACTAATGTTAAAAGTATCGTCTGAAATTTTATCTATTTCTTTGCAGGTCAATGAGCTTGAATTATAGCTGTATTTCGGTAAATACATAATAAACAAAGATATGGACCGATTTGAATTACATTTTGGCCTTAAAAATTTGGAAATTTTTGATAAATTACAAATAAATTTCTTTTTTTGATTTCCAGATAAACATTTATACGTATTATTCAGATTCGCATAACTTGGGCGCTATTTAACCATGTATAATTCTTTTTTGATTGCTATATTTATTAGAGGAATTGTCAGAAAAAATTCTAACCGGCAATATTGCAAAAAATATGTTTGGTATATAAATACCAAATAAAATAAACACTTTTAATAATATCAACAATATAAAAAATCGGGTGTGAAAAACACAATACAAGTTCGTATTTGTGTGAAAATTACTATTCGGGGACACAGACAGGTGTTTCATCCTACTATGGACTCGTCGGTGCATGATGATGGGATAGATAAAATTTACAACAACAATTCCCTTGGTGCATACAATTAAGTCGTAAAAGCAATTGGAGCTATCCTCAGAACAATAATAAGACCTAGCATGTGGTTTCCATCAGACGATCAGTTGTAATACACGGAAACTGTATTCACTATAAATCGAACAGCTCTGACAGCGGACATAATAACAATTTGGAACGTACTTAAATGAGTAAAACCTCACCAAATTTAAAACAAGTAACATCGCAAAGCCACGAATCGATGCTAACTAGTAGCACAATAACATGCATTCGCGATCGACAATTGACGGAAATATTCACTTCACTTGTTCAGATTTGTCTATGTATGTAGGCAGGTGGGCACATACAACGGATCCTGACCTGTCGCACCAGAACAAATGATAGGCCTATTTATTATTAAACCTGGACAAACAAAAGGATATTAGACGCGACATTATTGTATCTAACTTGTGTAAATGTAGCAATTTGAATAAATATGTTTTTTTCTCACAAATTGAATTTCTATAAAATATTGTGTTCACACAGTAAAACCATTCAATTCAGATTGCGTGCCGAAATATTGATATATCACAATACAATAGAAGCATTTAATTTAAAAGCGGTATTTTACAGAAATTTTGTTTGTAGCGAAAAATAAATATTTATTGGGATTGTTGTATATACAACATGTAACATACACATGGCATTTTCCCTTTGCTTTGTCTAGGTTTATTTATTATATATGTTTTATTTTACAGTGTGATAAGCAGGCTAATATTTCTACAAAACAGAATACAAATGGCATGTACTTTCTAATATTTTCAAGAATAGTTTAATATATTTTTGTAAGAAAATGTATAGATCTCTCTTCCGCAAAGTTGATGACTTCACAAGAAATTAAACATTTTAAATTAGATAAGCTATCTAATAGAATAATCTTATCTTATATAATAAGTTTATTTTGGTAATAATGCCTCAAAAAGTTTTGTCTACGCTGCTTGTGTTCATAAAAACTTAACTTCTATTAATCCTGAAACCGACTTGTTAGAAAAAAGGTGTTTCTATTTGTTCTCTAAATATCATCTCCCCAAACTCTTCCCTTCATGAGACACTAGGCTGAACAGTTAATTACTTTTTTAAACATTTATCACAATTCTGAAACTGTATATACAAATTAATTAGTTTAAACTAAATTGAATATTCTATATCTTACACTCGTTTGTCCGTAATATTTTTGAAAACGTGTATCTCACATATATCATAAAGCCGCAAAAAGTTTCTTTTACGTTTAACAAAGTTTCCTTTCGTTCGAAATAGTTTTCATGAATTCTGTACATACTATGGAAAGAGAGGAGTAGATTTTTTAAAGAAAAGTTCCTATAAACCGGAGCAGTTCTAGTAATTCAATTCAATTGCCGTCTGCAGGATTCCCGTCTAAATCTCTGATTTATTCAAAGAGACGATTGGGCGGCGACGGGTTTTGCATTCGACGCGTCGAAAAGTAGCGTTTGGTGGCCTATCTCTTTCTCCCTGTCATCCCTCCGTTGAATTCCTGGCTTCTCGAAAGTAAGTTTAAACTTTTTCTCATTGTACAATGCCTTATCAGTGTGAATAAGGTTACAGCTACTACGAAAGTTTCGTTTAGTTTTTTTTTGTTGGTTGATATGTTTATTTCGTACATGCATTTCGCGCAATTTCACAACCACGATATTTTATTGCGTAAAATAAAAAGTTTGTATTTATCTGCATTTTTGCTACTATTAATTTTTACAGTTTTAAACAGTTATTGAAAATCGGATCAAGAGTAGTGCGCTTGATACTGGCTACATAAAATAAAATGAAAGCAGTAATTTACAAAACGCGATAAAACACTTACCGTTTTAAGCGCTTTCCGTGAAGTCACAAAGTGGATGGAATCTGTTAAATATTTGAAGCATATATTTCCACAGTTGCTTCAGCAAACCGAGTTGGGAAAATATACTTATATGTAGAAAACAACCATTTTACAATTACTGATCTAATAGTTTTATAATTGATATACTCTTTGAAATCAATTAACGGATCTGTAGAAACACCTTCAAATATTTTTTTTGATGTAGCAAAATCCAAATATTTGTATAAAATATAACAAATCATTTCTTACGTCACTTCCAGTACATAGCAGTGCGTGAACATCGTCCATTACTTGCAGTGACTCCACTAACGACACCCAACGACTTTGGAATTTATCTATAACCTCAACCAGTCTCAAGTAATTATTCTAAATAGTTTGTATCGGGTGGCACATAAGTAACGTTATGATTTAATTAGTGAATGAATTTTTTATTTAGTTTTTTTTTGTTTTCAGAATTAACTTTGAAAAACTTGGTAAATTTATGATGGAAAGACTCAGCACAGAACAAAGAACCAAAGTTGTTCAATTTTATTTTGAAAGTCAGCGTTCGATTATTCAGACACAAAGATCACTTTAAACTGTAACTTTAAAAAAAATTGTCAATACATTAACAACATAGTAGGCAACCATTTATGTTTCGACGAGCGGAAAAATAACTATTCTGCAAATTCGCTACTCTCAGTTCAAGGGATATACTATTATTTTTATTGTATTGAAAAATTAAACTTTTCAGAATACATGAAACTTTTTAAATCTATTACGAACCTATTAAAATTTATTACCAAAGTATAGTAGAATATGGTTCGGCAATAATACTTGTACTGGCAACAGTGGGTAATACAGAGCAAAATAAAGCCACCAAGAATTAGGTTTTAAAAAAACCATATTATTTTTTGAAAAAAATTGAGATAAGACATGTCTGAAATGATATTTCAAAATACCTTGAATCAAGGTCATTAATTATCAATCAACGATTTCTGAGCATGGGACCATTATTTTCTTGACGTGGTTTTCATCAGCTGATGATGGTCGCCCTTTATATTCACCTCCAACCTCCTTTAAACATTTTGTACCACTCAAACATTCTAGTTACCGAAACCTTTCTTTAATATTTTCTATAAATCCGTGACAGGAAGTTCGTTCTGTAAACAACAAATTCTTATTTCAAAATCGTAGTAAACACATTTCTTGTGTGTAACAATCGTTTATTTACTCACTAGCATAATGACCAGAGAGCGGACTGAAGCGATTGAAAATTGCCCCGATAAAATGTGGCGGTATCAGGTATTGTATGCATGTTATAACCGCCCCACTTTTTGCTTGCTTTTTGCTCTAGGGGGGGTCTGCCCGTTGGGCAGTCAGGTGCCATTCCGCCTTTCCAGCAAGAGTGAGAAACCATGCTACGCGGCGCTATCTCGGCGCCGCGCAATGCACACACCACTAGGACCGGTCCTGGGCGGCAACCTGGCTAGGCTGCCGTTAACAGCACACACACGTTCGACGTGTGTGCTATGCCCCCGCTTCGGCGGAAAAAGTTAAGATGGCACAAGTGTGACCATCGTCGACCGAGGTAGCCACTAAGAGTGTTCCCTTGGTTAGCGATGAGCAACCCCGTACAGGGTGCGCTTCGCCTGTCTGCGCCTTGCCTCGTTGGGGCGGAGGTCAGGCCGTCGAAGTACTGCACGGAATTGTAAAGAAGTTGCCGGGAAAGGGTTGGCGGCCCTACGCAACGGCTGGTTATCCGACCTCTCTAAATTCATGCGACCGGTCACTAAACACACGCACGAACGCACCGACATACAAAACCCAACACTTACGCTCTCACACAAAACCACACACCCATAGAGAGACTGCCATCAGCAACCAACACACAAGTTCATACCCAGAAGGAGACACAAATTGCTAGCAGCGAACAACACATATGTTCACACCTTGCTATCTATTTTTTGGAATACTAAGGCATGATTTATTATTATTACTAGAATGTATCTTTGAATAATTTAAACCATAGCAACTTAATTACTTGACATTTATATCCTGTCATTCATATTTTGTATTCTCTTGATAAAGGCGTACACAGCCGAAACATGTAGAGTTTTTTAAATACATATATTTTGAAGTAATATACAGACCTTTAATCGCCTACTGATTAGGTTTACCATATATGTATATATATATATATATATATATATATATATATATATATATATATATATATATATATATATATAATTAATGCAATTTTGTAAATTAAAATTGTGCTAATATTGTTTGTAAAATATGCCAAATAGTCGGAATGGACCAAATTAAGATAATTGTTTAAGATTAATGAATAGAAGCTTAATATATAATAATTAAAGACCGGACACATCGGGCTGAAATGACGTCATTACGACGGACGATATAAATAGTCTACAACATCTGTAAGTGCATCACGCGGTTATTGAATAGCACTATTCATTCGGTTAACTGCACACAAAAAATAAATGTGCAGTTAACCGAATGAATAGTGCTATTCAACAATTGCGTGATGTACTTACAGATGTTGTAAACTATTTATATCGTTCGTCGTAATGACGTCCATTTCAGCCCGATGTGTCCAGTCTCTAATAATAATTAATAGTTGTAATTGGGTAAAAGGGTTATTTAATCATAATTAATGAACTACGTACACAAGGTCCTGTGGCGCAATGGATAACGCGTCTGACTACGGATCAGAAGATTCCAGGTTCGAATCCTGGCAGGATCGCTATCACTTTTTTTTAGAAACCCTTTAACTAAAAATTTACTTGAACAAAATACGTAAAATATTAATATATTTCATATACAGGGTTGGCGCTGAATAGCGTCCAAGCTATGCGAATCTGAATAATGCGTATAAATGTCTAACTGAAAATCAAAAAAGAAATTTCATGAAAAATTTCCAAATTTGTAGCGCCAAAATGTAGTTAAACTCGGTCCATATCTTTGTTTATTCTATATTTATCGAAATGCAGCTGTAATTCAAGTTAATTGATCTGCAAAAATCGATAAAATTCCGGACAATATTTTTAACAATAAGGTCCTATAAACAAATAGTGAATGTTGTTGTTTTCTACCAAAACATACTCGACCGCGCATATGGTGATTTTTTTTGTGGATATCATTAATAGCTTTACGACGAATATGTCGACAAACCTTTGTCAAAAATCGTCATAAAACCAAAAGCTTTATGTAGCGTATCCAATGGGATAGATACCTGGTTTTTAATTATTTGGACTTATTTACATCTTTAAATTTGTAGTGGTACTGACAAATACCGATAACACAATATAATTAATCGGTAAAAGGAATTACTGATAAATTAGTAGTGGAAGCCCGTAGACAGGGCCGGACTCAATCAAGAAAAATCATTTTGTCGTTACTACGTAAACATTGGTCAATTATTAACCATATGTCCTCAAGATGCTGAAGACACAATAAGCAGGCAACATATCCGAGCGTGTTATAACTCGTAAATACGGCTAGCACAAGCTTATATTCAACCAAGAGGCGGTAACTTCGAGCACTGGCTTTAGGACGTGTTCCTGTGTTGCTCGCATAAGTGTGAATATTTCGGTTATTTTACAACTTTTATCACATTTTTTTTCATTTGTCATCATTTTATGTGTATTATTTTCAGTTATTTTTTTATCAACCTGTATATCTTTAACCCCTTTTCTCTGGGTCACTATACACAACTAATATTGTATAAGGTGGGATTACAATATTTTACTTCGTAAAATTTTTCTAGAATTCAGTTTCTTTGTATTAAAAATGAAATTTCTATAGTTTCACAAAATTAAGGGTTTTTAGATTTTATCCAGAGTCGTGTATGCCTTCTAGTTCAGTATGTTCGGAAGTGTGTTTACGAGGATGACTCAAAAAGTAAGGTAAGTCATAGTCGATCTCTTATTTGAATTTAGTGCCTGCTTACATACAATGTTATAACACAGTTGTTACATAGCGACTTTCACATTATCATTTGTACGATGGATGCGTTGAAGGGAATATGGTCAAACATAGAAGTATATAGTGTGATAGGTTTGCGTCTAAAGAGCACCCTGCCAATAGAAATCCATCCTCAATTTGTTCAGGTGTACTGAGCTGATGTCATGTCACGGGAGCATATGTAGGTTGGTGCAGTAAATTCGATAATGGCAGGACAGGTGTTCTTTGGATGATTGAAGAAACAGCTGGGTGGCAAACATTTAACAACCGATACGGAAGTTCAACAAGTTACCATGAAATGGATACGCCGAGAAGGTAATGTTGCTATTTATACTTCGGAAAAAGGCAAAGAATTTGTCTTTTAAAAAACAATTATTAAAATAGTTAGTTTTTCATCCATAATAAGCAACGCCACAGTGTGAACAAACTTAAATCAGTGTTAGAAATAAATTTTCTTTGAATATTAAGAGATATAAGAAACAAATAATGCAGCAATATATCGTATAAGAATTCATAAAAATAAATATATTTTTCTATTTTGCGTTCGAAATGAACTCATTATGAAACCCAAAACAGTATCGAAATGAGCTCCATTTCGATACGCTTTTTTTCATTTTTCAATGTTGGCGTTATTCGAATACATAAATAAATAGCATTGCTGTCATTTGATTTTAAGAATTTATGTACATTTGACATATATGATATATGTCCGTATTTTACACAAACAACGTATTTTGTATACAATTGACAACAACATATATATGTTTCTATGTCCCTCATGTTTATATTTTTAAATGAAGTATCAAGTAATGTTAACGAAAATTAGTAAATAA
Organism: Melolontha melolontha; assembly: GCA_935421215.2. NCBI lineage: Eukaryota > Metazoa > Arthropoda > Insecta > Coleoptera > Scarabaeidae > Melolontha > Melolontha melolontha. The sequence continues at coordinate 128,132,939 of OW285236.1, forward strand.
TATGTAATATAATATACTTCGCGGATAGCAAGATTTAAATTTGAAAATGTCAAGTATCAATGTGACCAACTGCATGCTTTATATAAAAATTAAACTCTGAACTTTCAAATTAAATAATTCCAATTTAAGCAATTTATTAATGTAAAAAACGCAAAATAGAAAAAATAGTATAAAAAACTCGTTTCATAAGGCCTTTTGCCGCACTCCCTCTTTAGAAAACTCGCCGCAAGCGGCTCGTTTTCTAAACTGATCTCGTGCGGCAAAATGGTGCCTTATGAAACTCGTTTTTTAATATACTATTTTCTATTTAAAATAATTTCAAGTGTTTTTAATTATGTAAATATTGATTAATATATTGAAAACACTACCGGCCATATAAATGCGTCCAATTAAGATTGTTTATTTTGAAATTTGAAAAAACCCAGTGTTTATTTGAAAAGTTCTGATATTTTTATTGTAATAAAAAGTGTAGACATGGAAGTTATGTATGGAACACAATATCCGATAAATGGCCGCCTCGTGACTGATGGCAGTCGTCGGTATTTTTGACGTAGTGCCGGCTGAATTTCATCAATGGCGCGTCGAATCTCGTCCTTCAGTTCAGGAATTGCTCTTGGGTTATTGGCATACACCTTTTTCTTAAAAAAAAACCCAAAGAAATAAATTTAATGGCGTCAAATTCCATGATCTTGGTAGCCAATCACATCGCCGCAGCGCGAGATAATTCTCCCTTCAAATTTTGTTTTCAACAATTCTATTGTTTCGTTCTCTGTGTGGTAGGATGCGCCGTCCTGTTGAAACCACCTGTTTTCCATTTTGAGGCCAGAAGTTGTTCATCATCGCACGCTAACGAACGCCGTTGACGGTAACCGCATTCTCTAAAAACGGTCCAATCATTCCGCCACCCCAAAATGCGCACCAAACAGTGGATCGTAGTGGATACATGGGACGGTGAAGGATCACTCTAGGATTCTCGGCTCCCCAAATGCGACAATTCTGTTTATTGATACTGAATCAAGTTCCAAATGCGCCTCATCAGAGAAGATGATTTTCTTCTACATACAGACACGTGTTTCGAACTCGTCTTAGTTTTCATCAGTGCACTTGAAGAAGCATACCAATGAAGTCATTCCCACTAAGGATAACATAATCTTGTACGTCACATGTCATGAAAAGAGACTTCGAGACATCTTATATCTTATATGGCTCAAATATATCATTTTGAAGATAGTATATCAATGTTTAACTAACATCAAGTATAAATACAGTAATACAAAAATGTTAAAAAACATATAACTTCGAAACACGTATCTGTACGGAGAAGTAACCAATGCGTAATATATGCGTTTTGGATGCATATGCAGATATGTTTTTAACATTTTTGTATTACTGTATTTACACTTAATGGTAGTTAAATATTGGTATACTATCTTTCAAATGATATATTGGGGTTATCTAGATTACGAGTAGTGTACGATACAGTTAAACGCATAGTTTCCTTAGTAGTAGCTTAGCTATTCGAGGAAAGCGATGCCGGCGTATCTCTCTTGGCCGTCAGATGTCTCGAGACACCTTTCGTTACGCTTACAAACGCTACTATTGAACTTCACCGGTAGTTACTTATATTTCTGATATTATTTATTTATACAGGGTTTTCATTATAACACCATCCTCTATTTTTAAATATTGAAATTTTATTTGAAATATCTTAGGCTTTTAACAGCAGCAGATAAGATTTACTATGCGTATCTGAACGAACTTTTTATAATTAAAAACGAGTAGGTAACTATAAACTATGAGACAAGGCACTATAAAAGCAGTAATTATATTCCCTCATTTGTTATGATTAGTAATAAATAACTTGCCGATTGAAAAGAAGCATCATTAGTTCAATATTTCAAACTCAAAAGTTTTTACAGGTTTGTAAAAAGAAAACAGCAAATCAATCTGGAAAGTTATTGATAGATCTACATGTATAGAAAGCATAAAATAATCGAATGAGGTTAATACTGCAAAATTGGAATGCAAATAAATTAAAATAATTTTTTTTAGCTAATTTTTAAGATTTTTTGGGTAATATCTAAGTGGATTAAAAGAAAGTTATAAAAATGAGGAGAGGCAATTACACGAGGGGTGCTAGGAAAATTTCTGGAATTGGTACATCGTTTAAGTAATGTTCGTGTTTGTCAACTGTCATATTCATCAAATTTGACATTTATAACAAAACAATTCGTTTGACAGTTCGTACTTAAGTGATCTAGTTTTGTTTACACAGCATTTAAAACAAAGAAAACAAAGTAGTTTTATGCAAAAATGAAGCTTTCGTGTGAAAATTTTAAAGTCACGATTTTTTATGGGGATTTTTTTGCAGGATGAAGGCACCATCCAAAGTTCACAGTTGGTTTACCGAATTTCAGCGTGGACGCATCATTCCCAGGAATGAATTTCGTGTAGGTTGTTTAACAACATCTGTTGATATTGCGCGTGAAATAATTGAACGAGATCGGCATGCTATATATCTTGAGATTCAATCATCTTTGGACAATAATATGAAAGCAATCTATACAATTTTGTATAACATTTGAATGTACGGAAGTTTGGCAGTTATTGGATCCCTCACAATTTGACCGAAGCTTAAAAAGAAGGCCAAATGGTCAAATAGTGCAGAAAATAATAAAAAATTCCGCGAGGTTCTTCAAATTTTGTTTACAACATCGTTACTGATAACGAAAATTGGAATTATTTGTACGATCTTGAATGTAAAGAACAATTCACCATTTGGGTCTGTCAAAACGAACCAAAACCTATAGAAGTGGTTCGTTTACTCAGTGTTACGAGACAAATGGTTGTTTATATATTTAGTTTTATTGGACATTTGGCAATCTAACTTTGAATCGCAAAACCAATCACTGGATTTCAAAGCACCAGCTCCAGAATGGAAAAAGGGCTTTGCAAGTTAGAGCGTATGCAAATTGTATTGATGCCAAAGGTGAATATTTGAAAATCATTACAGTCGCTTTTTAAATTTGCTTGTCTTTAGATCGTTTTCAAAACTTTTTTCAGGAGTCCTCGTACTAGCAGATAATAATTATGTACACCTATGTGTTAAATATTTTGCAGCAAATTTATTTAGTACGACTCAAATAAATGCTAAGCACATCAAATATCGTGAAATGTTTTTAGCGTTTGCGGCTGCGTTTTCAAAGACATGTCGAATTAATCTAGAGGCGTATGCAATACCCCACCACCAAGCTTCCCCCCCCCATCAGGTTGATACTAATGATACTCTGAACTACTATGTTTGCAATATAAATATAAACAAGGTGGATTGAAAATTATTTTCAGTATTAAATGTTTTCAGGACTCGAGTTTTTAATTTGCATTTATTTAGTTTTGTTTTAATATTACATATACTAGGTATTACGAAGTATTGGAAAAGTTCATTTATGAAATATCAAACATCATCTTAAACAAACATTTTTTTGAGAAACCTTTGTTATGGATAAATACCGTTCTTTACCATATTATTTGTAAATATACGTAAATTACCTACTGTAAGCTGAAAAATGTCTGCTGCTATGCCAAAAACTTGCGTATTAATAATAACATACAAAGTTCACTAGTTTAGTTATACGTAATTAGTAATTTAATTAAACTATCTGCATCCTATTAAATGTGTCTTATAATAAGATGAAGCATTCTTTGCTGGTTTAAATTAACTGAAAAATCTGAAGTAAGTAAATAAATGAACATTAAAATTGATACTCAATGATTAAAGGAATTGAACATTCTATATTACAACAAATCAAGGTTAATTTCATTATCTATAGCTTCTGTTCACAGATTATTTATCGATCTTGAAATAACAGATAATAAAGCAGTACTTTCTGATTGTAACGATTGATTATAATTTTACCAGCAATATATATACGATAAATACACGTTGTTCTATTGTGTTTGTGTACTTTACTCTTGGGACCTAATTGAATGAGGGCGGAAATCAATAGAGATCAGATTCTCAATTTGACCAGCTTTATCCGTCTCGTTCCTTGCACCCTGCAGCTGTTTATATCTCAATGGAAACAAACGACACCCTGGAGAAATAAACAGATCAAGCGAATAAACATTAGAGTTGACAAGTAAATAAAGTTAAACGACACATCGGACACCAAATAAAACGTGTATTGTACACATGTACATACATGTGGTGGGCATTTATAAAAATAGTTCATCACTTTATCACTTATTTTCTTTTCTTAGTAATCTAATATTTACTTTCGTCTGCAGAACTCCTGATGTATTTTCCTCTTTGAATTGTAAATAGTACTGTAGCCACGAGCTTCATTTAATGTCAAAGAGATATTTTATTGATCTAAAAATCGAGAGTGCATGTTTTCAAATTTAATTCTTTTACTCGTGAATGTCTAAATAAGAATTGAATGATTAGTATGATTACTATTGAATTTAATAACATTGTAATATCGTTGTTTTATACTACATAATTACAAAAATTACGTATTGAATGGAATTGATGGCCACAATTTTTGGATTATTAATAAGGTAATTTTTGTGTCATTAAATGCTTTAAGTGGTATGATTTTATCATTATTATATGCACATGTATACAGCTCACGGAAGTTTAGCCAAATAGAAATATAGAGAAAAGCAAATAAATTTAAAAAATAAATGCAGTTTAAATTTAATATTTAAGTAATTCTGTAAATTTAAAATTAATCTAATTGCATCGTTGAAGTACCAACATCTGGTACATGAAAGCACATCTATTTATTAGAATTGTGCAAATAAGTAATTTTTTTAGCGTCGACTATTTTTGCTTAACTAATCTGTTTTCATCTTTTCTCATTACATGGTCTAATCACTTGTTTAGATTTTCTCTGAATACCTGGTTTCTAATTTTATCCGTTTTTGTTTTTCCCCTCTATTCTTCTCATGACTCTTATTTCTATATTTCTTAGTTAAGTATACTTTTCTGTTTTTGTTTCAGATATTTCCTTTTGGCCTAAAAAGTTGCTCTTGACGCTGTTGTACAATCGTCCAGTTTTCACTACTCTCTCTTTATTTTTTCTTCTGATGCCCTTTCCTTGTTTGTTATTACTCCAAGTATGTAAGTTTATCTACCTGTTCCATTATTTAGTTGGCTATTTGTATGCTATATTTTATATTTTTTGTTCAATATCATTGTTTTAGTTTTTTTAAATTTATTTTCATATTTAGTGGTTTTTGTTAAGAATATTAATTAACTAATATTCTTAATAATAATAATAATAATAAATTAATTACTTCATCTATCATTAATGTAGTATTAATATGTTAGAACTACAACCTCAAGTTTTTATTATTGAAACTTATTTTCGAACTGGGAGATTGATAAAACTCACTGAGAACACATAACTAGAGTGGACCAATGCGGAGCGAAAGCAGGTACGTGACTAACGAATTGGTTCCCGCATGCGAAACATTATTAATATCTAGAGATATACTATCACGAACGGTGCTGTTATTATGTTATTAAGTAATATAATAAGTTATTAATAATAACTTATTCGCATATCGCATCTGCTTTCGCTCCGAATTGGTCCACTCTACACATAACACTTTCCATAAATGTGTTGAGTATACATGACTTTAACAGAAAGGGACTTGACTTGCCTATTCACCAAAGTATATAAAAATGGATTGCTGCATTGAGTGCTCCAGAACACTTTAATAGAAAACTTAAAATTCATGTCATAAACAAAAAAAAAAATAAGTTTAATTCCTAAAGTATTCCTAAATAAGACGCAAAAATTAATCTCATTATATTAAAGTTGTTTATTTATTTAAATTACCTAGTTATCCGAACAAAATCCTAATTTCTGTTTATAGACTGATAGATTCCCCCAAATATGAGTTGGTATATTATTCAAAAATTAAGTTTAATGAAATTTTATACGCAATTTTGAGCTTTCAAGAGAACAAATGTAATTCTTCTGTTCAGTGTGAAGTAGGTTTGTTTATTACAAGCGGAGATTTTTATATTCTACATAGCTATGGATTAAAGGCGTTATCAGAAAGGCTATATTTTATTTTTAAACATATGATACACTTATTCCAACGCTTTTCTAATAAGGCTATACCTTCTAAAAAAAATCTTTTGTAAGTCTTCAAAAAATTCCTCCCTGTCTTCTTTCAGACAATCATATGAAGAAGAACGTCGTCCACGCAGATGCTTTTTTAATTTACTAAAGAGATAATAATTACTCGGTGCTAAGTTCAGGCTGTAGGATGGAAGTTAAATCTCTATAAAGCCGCAGCCGTTAATTATTTCTCGAATTTGGCGAGCCTTGTCAACTATGCAATTGTTATGGCCCAGCATAATGTTTTGAATAAAGCTTTAAGGTCTTCTTGGCTTCAAATTAGTGATTGTTTCCTTATATACTTCTCCTGTAATTGTGTTGCCTTTCTTCATGTATTCAATTTACAGGATTCCTCTGTAACCCAAGGCACCGTCGCCATCAGTTTTCCAGATGAATTTTGTGTCCTTGCCTTTTTTGGCGGTGAGATCCCCTGTTAACACACTGCATGAATTCTTAATAATGTAGCTTCTGATATCTCAACCTTGATAATTGACATTTTCTTTCTTCCATCTGATAAGACCTGTTCCTCGACTTGCTTCACGTTTTCCTTAGTTCTTGCATCTACAGGCCTTCCGAATCTTGGATCGCCTTGAATTAGTTCAGTATCCTAACAAAATTTTACTATACAATATTATGCATCGTCCTTATACACACTAGCTATCCTCTGATAAATATTTTTGGCACTTCCATGTTCTTTTTAGTTGAATTTTTCTCATTTTTTGTTAAGTAGAACTCTGTAAAATAGCACTCTCTGGATTTCGACTAAACTTAGTCAATATAAATTCAAATGTGGTAGCTACTTAACAGCAATAGGTTGCTATTGTCGCTTAATTTTTTCATCGCTAGGTATAAAGTATATATATATATATATATATATATATATATATATATATATATATAATATATATATATATATATACATAATAATATATATATATATATAATTTTGTATTGTATTGTATTTTGTTTTTACAAATGCTTTTAATATATAATATTCTTATTATTTTGTTACTCTAAAGATACGATTAAATTATGACTATTTAAGTAGTATGTCAAGTAATGTTCATTAACCAATCAAAAAACATAATTTTAGTCATTTCCATGACGACAAAAAAAATTGCACCTGTTATTGAACTACAGTTCATAAAGTATAAGTTTTCAGTTCGTACTGCCCAAGTGTGAAACGCAAATTGTACTTTATCTCTTTCTAACACACATGAATACGCGCTGTAATACTACACACATTTGACATTTTCAGTCAAAACGTACGTCTTAGAAATATTAAATAAAAAGGATAAGTTGTCCAAGAGATAGTCTTATGTCTTATGATATTCGGCTTGCTGTCAAATTATTTCAATATGGCTCTTTATTGACTTTGTTTCCGGCATTCTGACTTCTAGGTTAAGCATTCTTCTAATTTAAATATTTAGTTTGTCATCAAAAATTACAAAATCTGTTGTTTGAGAACAATACTGATAATAAATAGTCAATTAGTGGCAATAAGTACGAAATTGTTTGATTATCACTTTGACATTTATTTTAGAGAATATTTCTTAGATGCCTGATAAACCTTTTGGTTCTCAAGCTCACCAGCTTGTATTAAATTTTACAGCATATTTTGAATATTAAAGTAATAATTTCCGCATAGTTTTCTTGGATAGAATATATTTAAGAATAGGAATAAAACTACGGTTTTAATCTTCACTTTTAATATATATATATATAATAAAGAATATATTTATACAAAACTAGAAAAGAAACAATACTTTTGAACTATTCATGTTCCTACTTTACTAATTACAGTCGACACTGTTTATGGTGAAACTCTATATAATGAAAAATTCTTTATAGTGAAATTTTTTCAAGCCCTAGAATATTTTAATGAAATTTCATGTAAAAAGCACTGAATATAGTGAATCTGTAAAATAGTAACACTCTATATAATAAAATATTTACCGAAATTTCATGTATAAATTTTTATGCATTTATTGAGATTTCCTTCTACTCGTATAATTGTATATATCAGCCCCCCCATATATCACTGCGCTCAATTTACGTGGACCTTTTCAAGTACAAAAAAGTCTTGCGCTCAATTTCAGTATAATGTAACCGTGCGCTCAACTATGTCCGCCGAAATTAATGATTATTAAATTTAAAGAAAAATCGTCTTATAATATCCCATAATATATCTAAAGAAAAATCAAATATGGCCTTTTAATTCTAATACTAGGAAAAATAGTTATTTTATTATGACTAATGGTTTACGCTTAAGCTAAACGTGCTACTACTGCAGAATGTAATGTATTTTTTAAAGTTATGTTATAATTTTTATATATGTTTGTAAGACTGAGAGCCGCTTTATTCATCTTTCATCTTCCAGTAAAGTATCGAGTAACGCTGTATGATATAGCCTTACATGAGAGATTAACAGTTTATTTACCGTCAAGTAAAATTTGACCGCCCAGTAAAATTACTTACTTGGCAGAAAATTTACTTGTTGTTCATCTACCCTATAAAGTGTCAAGTAAGACTAAAATCGTGTTGCTTGTGAACTGTAATACGAAATGCAGTTATTGACAAGTAATAGTATATTACATACCGAGGCGGAAAGTAGTTCATTACCGTCGAGAGGTAGTAAGTAACTTAATCGCGAAACGGGAATGAATCTGTCCGCCAGGGTTTGTATACTATTTTACTCACAATCGGTTAGTAATCTGTAGATTTGTACCCTTCGAAACAGTCGGGAAGCGACTTATTGCTTACACAAATATGGCTTCACAAATATGACATCATTGACATTTTGGCATTAAAACATGTTTTTAAGAATAAATTGGAATCAAACTCTGTATTTATTTAGTAAAGAAACAATAATAAACCTATTTAGAGTTGTAAATATTAATGGTTACATTAGAATTATCATTACTGTTAACTGTTAAAGAAAGACCATATTGTTGCTTAAAATTATACTGTTCATTTTTAGAAATCGACGATCTTGATTGTTCTACATTTGACAACATATTAGAAATTTTTACTTGTCCATGTAATGAGTTCTCCACATATCCTTCAGCAACAGTACTGGATTTCCACCCCCCTAATCTTTTCAACTGTAGAATGTCTCCAGCTGTATTTGCCAGTAATATCGCTGAAGTACGTCTGAAACAATGTCCTGTAAACCCATTAACGCTTTCCAGTTTTAAGTAAGTTGCAATTTTTTTGGGAAAATTTCCGATAGAGTTATGCCCAAAAGGCTGTCGTATAACTTTGCCATTCCTCATTTGTAAAAAAAATCTTTCAGATTCAATGTTGTTGCGAAGGCCGTAGTATTGCTTTATTACTTTCATCCATTCCGGTTTTGTGATTACGAATGTACGGGAGGAGTTGGTTTTCGTTACAGGAATTACTATTATAATTCGGTTTTCTAAAATATCCAGATCACTTATTTTCATTTTTAAAAGTTCATCGCATCTACAGGCACCAGAGATGCCAATAATTAAAGCAACCTAATAGAAATATGTAATTTAACATAAATTTAATATGCACTGAAGAAATTAGAATGTTACCTTTTGAGGAAGATATTCTATCGGAGCGTTGTTGAGAAAATTATCAATGTCTGCTTTGGACAGAACGCTTGACTTTTTAGCTTTGTATCCCATATTCTGCCTTTTTAGGTATGCTCGCAATTTTGCATAATTACTGATATCAACATTTTGCCTAATATTAAGAACTGCTCGCAACATCGAATACCTTGACCATAATGTGGAAACTTTATTTTGTTTACTTAACGGGTTTCTCATTTCTACCTAACATTAGCACGAACTCCATTTTTATGACGAACTGTTTTGAAAAGCTTCTTAACGCGTTCATAACGCTGAGTCATTAGCTGAGAAAATTAAAGTTTTGGAGGAAGTTGATAAAGGCTGCAAAATTCGGTGTTTCTCCAAGTTGCGTCTCTCTGATAATAAAAAGTCGCGAAAGCATCATCAAGAAAACGAATGTTCCAAGCAGTCGAAAATGAGTACGGGTGTGTTCTTACGAGAATGTAAATGAAGCAGTTTTACGATGGTTTCAAGTGGCCCGTACGCATCAAAACGGACCAATATCGGGAAATTTAATAAAGCATAAGGCTCTACAATTTGCTAAAGAATTTAACTGCGTTAATTTTCAAGCTAGTGAAGGGTGGTTGAGTGCCTGGAAGACTCGCAATGCAATTGTTTTCAAGACGGTGTCCGGCGAGAGTGCAAGCGTTAGTCAGGACTGTGACATGTGACAAAACTTTTGCTTTTAAAAGTGATAAATGTTTTGGTGTTCAAACAAGTAAAGAAAGGGTGACACTGATGGTTGGAGCAAACATCAGTGGCTCAGAAAAACTGAAATTACTGCCGTAAAAGCAAAAATCCCCGTTGTTTAAAAGGAGTTAAATCTCTGGAGTTAGATTACGCCAGTTATAACAAGGCATGGATGACTTCTGAGATTTTCGAAAGATGGATCAAAGAACTGGACACGAAAATGAAAAGCCAAAAGCGAAAGATTGCGATGTTTATAGACAATTGTCCTGCACATCCAGTTACTGTGTCACTCATGTCAACGGCGTTTTTTAATTCGACTCGTGCAAGCACTCGTTAAATTCATATCCCAGCGCTGTTGACACCACAAAAATAATTAACATAACATTGACTACTCATCGTATTATAACTGAATGTTGTCTGTAGTATTAAACTTCTAAATATTGTTAAAAATAGTATTATGAAACAATAATGAAGCATTTTGAACAGGCATATTTGTACTTGCGTAATGTATGTTGATAGGTCAGACATAATTATATAGACAACCAAGCGAACCGCTCAGTATACGACTTACATTAATTAAAGATCAACATGCACATACTTAATTTGATTTATTTAAGTTAACGCCCAGTGAGATAGTGAATGAGATTTCGATGTAAATTAATGTAAATAAACTTTGAATTGGTCCTTTAAACATAAACTAAAAAAAAAAACGCATATTCATTAAAAAAATATGTAAGGAGTTATATTGATTCCAAATAGTTCGTATTCATCTGCACGATGATATATTGTTGATGCTCATATTATTATAGAATGAAATTGTTTGACGATTACACTGGTCAACAAATTTTAATTTTAATTTTTCTTTAGAAACTATGTACAATTTTTGTTTCTTTTATAGTTCTAACAATACTTATAACAACAAATTTATTCTGGCAAGTCAGGTTTTGGGAAAAAGATATTGAAAAGTAAATAAAATAATATTAATAAGGTATACAGTAGGCGTAACCCAAATATATGAACGCTATTTGGTTGTCATGGGATTTTTTACTGAAATTCATTACTGTAATTCTGGCTTTGGCCAGTGATATTAAAAAGACAAGGGATAATATTGAGAGAAAAAATATATTCCTTTTATTAGTGTCTTTTTGTCTAATCAGTATAATCTACATTAAATGTGCAATAAATAAATAAAAGAATATAAAATTACAGTAATAGTTTATTTTTAAAAAAATAATTAACATCTACGCATATAAAACTACAAAAAAACATTTATTACAAGAGAAAATCAATGGTTATAGCAAAATTGGAATAGTGCTATTAATATGTTATTGCAGACCCATTGGCTGCCACAACACTTTTCAATCTTCTTCGCATGGACAAAATTAAATGTCGCATGTGCCAGAGTTCCCAGAGTTGACCGCGGTTTGACGGGCTAAAGTCTCTTTGGTATATCTTTTTGATTAAGAATCCCCTCCATACATTTTCAATTAAGTTCAAGTCAGGACTTTTTGATGGCCATGACAAAACATTTATGTTGTTTTTGTTGACCCACTCTCTTACTATTCGAGCGGTATGAACTGGAGAATTATCCTGTAATAAAAATCGATTATTATAAACATTAGTGTATATCATACTGTTTCCTTACATGTTGAAAGGTAAAATTGTCAGGATAAATTTCTCTTACTGATAGTAATATCACGGTTTCTAAAATGTTTATTTAATTATCGTCTGTTAATCGCCCATCAATTTGCCAACACATTCCAGGACCGTTAACGCTTATCCACACCCAAACATTGATGGAAATGCGGCCACTATTAGTAGTACTCCACGTATAATTCTCCTTGAATCTAGATTTTCTACGACGATAAACTCGTAACCTTCCACTGTTAGAAGAATGGAAAGTCTTTTCATCGGAAAATACCAGGTTGTTCCAAAATTCTTCCCCGTGATTTAAATATTCATTTTCAAACTGCACTATCCTGCGCTTATTTTCTGCCATCAAAAAAACTTTGCGGGCAGCAACGCAGTTTTTAAGCCAGATTGTTTTAAACGCATTTGAGTGTTCTGATAGATCCTGGGAATGGTGTTTCTTCTCGTGCTTTCACAGTCGTTTCAAAAGGATTTTGACGGATATATTCTACGAGAGTATTGTCTTTGATTTCATTAGAGAGCTTCCCTACACCTTACCTGAAAAGTCTCTTGCAATCTATGTTGTTCTTACAGTCACTTCACTTAAAAACCAATTTTCTTCCAATTTTGCTATAGCCCTCGACTTTTGAGCCTCAGTTAAATGCTGAGGCATTTAAAAAAAATTATTTGACAATAATTATTACAATCTGTCAAATTTAAACGAGACAGACGACTATGATGCAAAATGTAAATTACACCATTAAATTTTGGGGTTCACATTTGGGTTTCGTCAACGGTACATTATATGGAGCTGTATGGTATCGTCCTGTGTAAAATGTTTTTCTTTTTACTTTTCTTTTATACTGTTCTTCGGGACTTTCCGATATCAATGTCCAACAATAATCAGCAAGCAGTTCACTGGTCCACTGGAACATCATATTCTTCACTAGAAACACCTATGGGTCTTGGTATTGGCAAGGCTTCAGAATGAGGTACTGAACGAGTAACAGAGGGCAGACTAGCATAACTAGTGTTTTTCTTATTTTTGTTGGAGAACTCGAAAGGTTTCATCATTTCATGCATACCTTGTGTTGATGTTCAATGGTTAAGCCAAAATAGCAAAAATATAGCTGTTCTCTTGAAGGTGTATTCCGCTTATGCTGGTGGGTAGTGAATTCTCCACATACATAACAGAAACTGTTCGGATAATTTCTACACGTACGCGACATTATTAAATAAAAAGACGTTCAGGACTGTAATCGTGTTATTAGTTACATATTATGGGTCTAAGAGGTTATGTTATTTCTCCTAACAGTTTTTGTTTTATTTGTGGTGAATACATTAAAAGTCAACAAAGAAACATAAGTGATTTTGTATTTTACTTATTTCAAGTTGAAACTTGGAGATCAAGAAAAACCTGAGCTCCTCATAAGGTATGCAGAAGGTGGAAAGAAGATCTTCGTTTGTCGTTTAAGGGTAAAAAATACTCATTTCGTTATGGCATTCTTATTTGTCGTGAACAACGAAACTACACTATCGACTTCTATTTCTGTTTTGTAGATGTGAGAAGTTTCAATTCAAAAAATAAAAAGAAAATATCTTAGTCCAATCTTAATTCAGTTATTCGTCCAGTGCGTCATGGCTCTGAAATACTAGTTCCACGCCAATCGACCAGTTTAAATGATATCCCGAGTGATTGTGAGGATAGAAACACATCACCTCCCCAGAACGAATCTAGTTCAGATTTTTTGTTGATGTATTACCCCCACTTTTTCTCAAAGCGAGCTCAATGACCTGGTTAGATATTTAGTGCTTTTAAAAGATACTACCGAATCATTGTGGACAAGACTAAAAATAAAGCAACGAGGAGAGAGAATTCTCTAAATTTTTCTCCAAAATCTCGTATTTTGTAGTGATGTTGAAGGGTTATAAATAAGTGTTTTGAAGAAGAATATAATTCACCTCAGTGGCGCCTATTACTTGATTCGTCAAAAACAAGCCGCAAAGCAGTTTTGCTGCCTAATTGGAATAAATTTAAATCTGTATATTGCAAAAAAACTGTACGTGAAGGAGGGAAATGTAAATTATTTTTGGATTCAGCAGAATATAAAATAAAATATTTGCCAAAAGCATCCCATGCGGCGAAAAAAAATTTTTTGCAGGACATGTCTTATTTTACAAAAATACTATTTAAGAGATTATTGATATGACTTTCGCAAATTATTATGACAGGTAATCAAATGTAAGTATGTTAAAGGAAATAATACATTAATACTTAATGTTTGTCAAGTATTCGAACTTTCATGAACGGTCATGTATCTAATGACAATATTGGCTTTTAGTCGTATATATTTCAGTTTATTATATAAGAATAATTTAGGCCAATATTTTAAATTGAAATTTAAGCGATAGAGTATATTTGGAAGCATTCTATCTTTATCTACCTACATTTGATGCAAAGGAACAGATTATTATAGCATTTTAGACATGAATTTATAAAAGCACACAGTTGACATTATCTTTTTACGAAAAGTATTTTGTTTGTTGACGTCAATTCATAAAAGAATCTACCTTGTGTATTGTATAAAAAATAAATTGATCCTTAATTGGATAAGACAAAGCATGCTTCTATGTTTAACAGGCTGCATCCCAGATGTTCCTGGAGCCCATTATACTCTCTCTGACAAGCGGGTTATTTCAATGTGATATGTAATATTTACGGACAGCAATATATCGAATTTCTTCCATAATAGCAACCCCAGCTATTAGGGTCGTCTGTTCCAAATATTCGTCGTGTGTCGTCTGTGTATCTACCTACTTTCTCATACATGACGGGCAGTGAGCGCGGAAGAATTTAAACATACATATTTTCTTTCTAGCTCCAAAATTTATAAAGGTGTCGTCGGTGAAAAACAATGCAGCTACATTATAAAAATGTATATTATCCTTGAGCTACTTAAATTAGGAATGACAAGGATTTATAGCAAGTTAATACTTTAAGTTTTTGTTTACTATTTTATACATTTTAGAACTCGTTTGCTATACAATATATCCAAAATTTCTCTAGCAATTACTGTTTGACCGTTTCGAATAATGGTTAATAGCTAAGATGATAAATGTTTATATGTTTATTCTGTCGATTCCATTGTCATTTGTGTCTTCTTTATTAAATATTATTTAACAGAATCATTTGAAACATACTTGAGTGGCCAAAAACTTCACCAATTTTGTATAATACAAAAGTATTTTTACTAATATAAAATATTATTATCTTCGCACCAGATTTTTAATATTTGATATTATTAAAAATACTTTTGTATTAAATATTATTTGATTTATTTCGGCCTTTTGGTTTTCAGTTGTTCTAAAATGAAAGAAAAATAATTCCCTTAAAAATTTTTTTTCTGCAATTGCAAATTGTAATCATACTAATCATTAATACGAGGATGATTTGGCGGGAAGTTAAATTCGACTGCTAGAACCATTTTTCTGATTTTGAAGATCATTAATCGCTTCAGTCAGACTGAAGCGGATTGAATGACCAATTGCCCCGATAAAACGTTGTGGCCGTATCAGGTATAGTATGCATGTTATAACAGCACCACTATTTGCTTACTCGATTGCATTCCTCAAGCAGGTGCTGTTATTTCCGTCATTATGAATAGTACATTGTGTGTATTCCTTCATAAATTAAATTCAACAGTGGCGTGTAAGACGGAATATATATTTTATATATTATTTAGTTAGACTTCGTTGAAATAATCGCTTATATTATACAGTGCTTCTCAAAAGTCCCCCCCCCCTCTTATCTTTGGAACGATTATACATTCACAAGTGAAATTTGGAAACTGAATATTATAGGTTATAAACTTCCCTACTAGTGATGATAGATGACAAAATCGTCATAGATGACGTCACAAGGCCATTGTGACCAATAATTTTAAATGGAACGCTACGGCAAGCGACACCTCTTTTAAAAGGTATCGAAAAAACCTATTCAATTTTGTTTGTGTTGGAGGCAGTTTTAATGGCTCATTAGTAAACATGAAAATTTAAATTCCATTCAGTATGATATTAAATACAGATTTAAGAAATAGTATGTACTTAAAGAAATTGCTCGAAGTGACCTCCATTTACTTCCTGACAGTAAAATATCCTATTTTTAAACTCTTCTCGTACTTCTTCAAATGTGTCTGCGGAAACAGCCTCACATTCTGCAACAATACGTTGTTTTAAAACGTCAATATTGTCAAGTTCAGTGGCGTAAACCTTCGATTTAAGGTGACCCCACAGAAAAAAATCCAAAGGTGTGAGGTCCGGTGATCGAGGTGGCCATTCCGTTGAACCTCGTCGCCCAATCCATCTACCAGGATACTCCTCATGCAAATACCGTCTTACCGCACCGTAATAGTGTGGAGGAGCACCATCCTGTTGGAATGTTATTTCCAAATTGCCGAATTCATCTGGATTATCTTACAAAATTTCAAGGATTAACGGTTCTATTGCGTTTTGCAACATCTACCGATAAACCTCACCAGTTAAATTAGTATTTAAAAAAAGACGGCCAACGATGTGGTTTCCCAGGATACCTGCCCAAACATTCACCTTCTGGGGAAATTGGGTATGTGTTTCACGAAACATGTGAGGATTTGCGTCACTCCAATACCTCGCATTCTGTGTATTTACATTTCCATTTAGATAGAAAGTATTTTCGTCACTAAAACAAATTGTTTTGACGTAGTCTGGCTGTTGGTTAATTTTAGTTTCCATATTTTCACAAAATTCTAGTCTACGGTCTGGGTCGTCGTCTGAGAGTTGATGAACCATTTTTAATTTGTATGGATGAAATTTGTATTTTTTCAACACCCTGTGTACTGTACTTCGACTGACTTCACAGGTAGATGCAACTTGAGTTGTTGAAGAAGTAGGATTAACTCTTACTTCTGCCAGTATATCAATTTTTTTCTCATCAGAAATTTGTGGTCTGCCAGATCGTTTCGCATCATTAATACTACCCGTTGTTTCAAACTTACGAAGAAGCTCCCTTAAATAAGTCCTCGAAATGGGGCGATCGGGAAACCTCTCATTAAAAATGCGTTCTGCTGCATGAATATTTTGTCTAGTTTCACCAAGAATTAGGACCGCTGCTACTTTATCACCTAAAGCACGTACCATTTCGCTTCTTGAAGCACTTAAACTTTTGGCTCACAACAGTTTAACAAATTATTAAAATGTACAAAAATATTAAAAGTACCAAAAGCTGTTAAAACAGTGAGACGTGCGATCAACAATACACAAATTATTAAATGTACAAAAACTTGGACAATTACAAAAACATCGTATTTCGGAGACTAACAAAAACGTCAGATTATTTGACAACTATCCAGAGGCGGAGCTTGAATTTGGAATTTTAGTATTAACTTGACAATATTGACGTTTTAAAACAACGTATTGTTGCAGAATGTGAGGCTGTTTCCGCAGACACATTTGAAGAAGTACGAGAAGAGTTTAAAAATAGGATATTTTACTGTCAGGAAGTAAATGGAGGTCACTTCGAGCAATTTCTTTAAGTACATACTATTTCTTAAATCTGTATTTAATATCATACTGAATGGAATTTAAATTTTCATGTTTACTAATGAGCCATTAAAACTGCCTCAAACACAAACAAAATTAGTATCATTGAATAGGTTTTTTCGATACCTTTTAAAAGAGGTGTCGCTTGCCGTAGCGTTCCATTTAAAATTATTGGTCACAATGGCCTTGTGACGTCATCTATGACGATTTCGTCATCTATCATCACTAGTAGGGAAGTTTATAACCTATAATATTCAGTTTCCAAATTTCACTTGTGAATGTATAATCGTTCCAAAGATAAGAGGGGGGGAGGGGACTTTTGAGAAGCACTGTATAATGATATCCGCTAATTTCCAAAGTGTATTCTCGTGTTTACATGCATATACATATATTATTGTTCTTAAGAGAGTATATTTTCTATTCTCTCTATAAGGGATTGTTTCTGATTTCGTTTCTTTCAGTGTTATTTGGTTAGAAGGTTTAGTATTTTACAAAATCCATTTTATATTGTTATATCGTATATTTATCCTATAATTTTTTAGAAATGTTAATTACTAACTTATCTTTGGAGTAGTTCTCGTTTCTTCTTTTTAGTCCATTTCTTTCTGTTCTTAGTATTTCTCTTTATTTTCATTCATGGAGAATTCTCGTAAAGCAACTATGGCAGGATAGATTAGAGGCCATACAGATTGGTTGCATATTCGTTATGATACCGAGATATATTGCGCCCCGTTCATTAAGTTTAAGGCGCCCACAAAAGAGTCATGTTTCTACGAAAACTCATCAAGATAACATATTACCACCTGCA
Source organism: Melolontha melolontha (assembly GCA_935421215.2). Classification (NCBI taxonomy): domain Eukaryota; kingdom Metazoa; phylum Arthropoda; class Insecta; order Coleoptera; family Scarabaeidae; genus Melolontha; species Melolontha melolontha. Next base: position 128,151,376 of record OW285236.1, read on the forward strand.
CCTGACACTTTTAACGAAGAACTGTGAGAAGCTTACATGGCGGTCTATATCACATTCAAAAAGGTTAACAATTCAGTCCTGAAGAGGTTTCTTACAAAATATACTGATCGTCATATACCAGATGAATCTACTTTACGTAAATATCACTTACCAAAGTGTTATTTGAGAACCATTGAAAAAATACGAACCAACCTATCTGGTCTTTGGGTAAGTGTAAATGTAGAGTTGTTAGTATTCTTCATCCGACAACTTCATACCAACCATACTTAATTGCAACTAAAATATTGCCAGTCGGAAATAGTGAAACAGTTGCAGAAGTAATTGATCAATGTATTCATAATAGTCTGACAACGGTTAACAACTATAAAGAGTATATGTTATTATTTTTGTCTGATGCGGCAGCTTATATGTTAAAAACAGGGAAGTTATTCAAGCAATCTTATCCCAATATGCTACACGTTACCTGTGCAGCACATGCACTACACAGAGTATGTGAATACATCAGGAGTCATTTTCGAAATGTTGATAAGTTAGTTTCATCATTAAAAAAGATAGTTCTCAAAGCTGAGACAAAAAGTAGATGCCATATTTAGCAGAAATCCAGATTTGAATATATTATATCAATTCTGCATAGAGCCGATTGAAAAATCTATACATTCGAAGCACTTTTGCAACATTTTAATCACGCACCATCACCAGTTACGATGTGGAACGAACATTTTCTATTTTTAAAGACGTTTTAACATCTAAAAGAACTGATTTAACACAGGAACACCTTGAACAAATTTTAGTTGTTCATAGTAATATTTTACACTTTCAATGTTTCACAGAAAATACAAAGTTTTGAGTTTTGTTCTTTGTAAATTATTTTTATTTAAAATTCGATACGCAATTCGCTTGTCAGCATTACTTTTGTTTCAGCAGTAGTTGCTGCCGGTTACCAAACCGTTTATTACATTCGCTCTGTTGTGCATTGACAGATACATATTAATGTTAATGCTTATGTAGGTATGTGTTAACCTGACGCCTATGGGGTATGAATCATCAATCGCTCGACTCCGCTCTCTGTTCATTATATTACATAAATGAATACACGAGTATGTCGTAAATAGTCTTGTAATATTTACTTTTAAATAATTTCTTGATTATTGACTGTTAGATTTGATTTCTCGCTTGTTCTTAATGAGTGTGGGGATATACCAAAATATTGCATTACTAAGCCGGTACTTCTGAAGAATACCGCATACATAACCTTTTTCATAGCTCCGCTGCTTCTTAGATATCGTAGGAGTTTCCTCATCTTGTTTTACGTAAAACTGAATCTAAACTCTCTTTGCACTCTGAAGCGCTTAAACCTCTTTTAAAATCACAATAAATTATGATTCAACGTTACTTTTAAACAATAAGTAGCTGAGTTTATAACGAACTTCAACAACAAAACGTCAAATGACAAAATGTTGCTCTAAATAAATACTGTATGATTGTTTTTCATATTCTACTAGACTTTCTTATCCTTATTATGATCATTATCAATTATGCTGGATCTTCATTAGAATCAATTATCTAGTTGTTTAATTAAATTCAATATTGCCTAGGTAAAAAAATAAAGTAAATATTATGTATATGATTAATACTGAAAAGCATCTTGAAGTTTTTACAAAAAAGAGATTAAAAAGGCAGATTAACAGGTGCAGAATACGATCGTTATATGCAGGTCTTCTGTCTAATTGTAACATGTTATGAATTATATTCCAAAATAGTGTAGCATAAAAAATATGTGCCAAGAATCTACATAACGTGTTGTCACTGTCATTCAACTTCGTACATGTTTTTAGTAGGAGTAAAAATAAATTACTACGGCACTAAGCTTTCCTTTACGAGAAAAGTAAACAAACTATATAACAATAATAGTAACTGGATAGTGATAATGAATTAAGAATTTGCTACATATTAAAGAGATAGAGATCAAGTAAAATATATGTCCAAGTAAAAACATGTAGTGTAGAATGTAAGAGATGCTTAAATAAAGAATGATATAGACTACGTTTATTTCGATGCTCGTGCTTCAACCTTAAAATCCGATTCTGAAATGTGCGAGATAAACAATAATTCAAACGACTTGAAATATTAATTTCAATCGGCTTGTAAACGGATTGACTCAGTCAAGCCGCTTAGAATTTGCGAGATAAACGGTTTGACTAAATTAATTACATGTTACTAATTTCACTATGCAATATTTAATTAGCACCAGATTCCTTTATGAATACTCGCATAATTATATATAATCCTTAAAAGGATAAAGCGGAAAATAACGAGTTTTTATAAATAACAGAATTTTTTTCTTAAACTGACAACAATTCTGCATCTTTATGCTTCACTTTTAAATTTGAATTGAAAGTAAAAATCTAACAAGCAAATAAATAAAATAATTTGTTGTTTTTATTTTCAAAATGGTCTCTATTCTCGAGTAAAATACATTTATTGTAATGGCCTATTTTGGAAGCGGCTTGTTGATGAATGAATATAGTAATTACATATATTCCAAGCAGTTGACTCATAATTAATTTATTTAAATGTATCCATAAGACTAAATTCAATTGAATATCGTTACAACACAGTGTTAGAATAATCGAATGATTTTTAAACACCGGTAGCGAGGTTAAAAGTAAATCTGCTGGTGGTCCACTGTTGCTACAGTCAATCTTTTAGAAAAGGTGAATCAAATTGTCGACCAAAATCCTCATATTTCTGTTTGTTGTCTATTGCAACTAATAGGCAAGCTCCACTTAACAATTAATCTGTTATTTTAACTTTTCAAACATCCATTTTAGAACTTTCCTATGTATCCTCTCATATTATCCTGAAAAACAGCTGCATTTACACTCATACAAATTTTCAACCGTATTCTTTACGACGAATCCAGTTTTGTCAGTGATATGATGATTATCTGCGTAATAAATTTGACCAGCAAAATATCACACTTTATATCCCGATGAAGCACAGTTGCACTCACAGCGATTTACCATATTTGCTACCAAATTTTCGGCATAATTCATAGGTAATGAGCGCCATGTCCTTTTTATATTGCGAGATAATTGGGGAATTCTATATACACGTTTCCCGCGAAATATTTGATTCATAAGAGCCGAAACGTTTTTAATTGAGTTGGCGCCTGAGGGCACTGAAGGCCTCTTCATTGATGCAATACCATTTGCAGCCTTCTATTTTTTACACATACATTTGCTTTGTTGCTTTGAATCGTTGAGTTCTTATAGAAGTCATTCTAAACTGTTATCTTTAAACCACACACGTATCGACCGATCATAGGGGTCCTTTTTGGTACAATTTTACCATTTCTTTAGCGCTTAAAATACGGTTACCCACGCACAATGTTCCGAAACCCCGCGCTTTAAAGTAACCCCAGACATGAATCTTTACAGGATGATTTTCAGTGCGCTGTATAATAGGTTTTTATCCGTTGACCATGTCTTCTTTCCAGGTGACCAGGCCCAGAAAGATGATCCATTTGTAAACACAACGTCAGACCAATATTTACATAGATTTTTATGTACCCAGATCACACATACCTGCAGATGCTTACCCGCAAGCTACAATTTAATAATCTGCTTCTAATTGCCATAAAACTAATTGCCGGATTGACAAAGTGTTGATTGCAGGTTTTCTTAAATAAACTAATTACTTCTTTCTACGTTGTTATAGGGCGGCTTTGCTTGCGTCCTGGAAGTTCAACACTTTGCCTTCGTTAATAACCAGTGGCGGTTTTTGTATAAGACATTAATTACATTTTGTAAAGCAATAAAATTATTTAAATTAATTATATTGACTGCTTAGAATATTTTAAAAAATGTGTATTCTGGATAACACACGACTGTATATCCAACATTTCATACAAAATATATGTACAGCGAACAGTTATAAATATATGCCATTGTGATTGGTTATTCTGGGCTATTCATCACGTGAATATATGCCTTTCTTATAGTTTGTGTTCTGTGAGAGTTGCAGCTCAAGCGGAGATATTTCACGTCGAACAGGTTTCATCTACCGATCTGTACCGATTTACCAATTCATTGTTAAATCTACCGAAATTAAGCAAATTTAACCATCTTTAAAATAGTTTAGTTATATGTAAAATATAGAAAATAATCAATTTATTAATACTAAATCAGTATTTTAAATGTCTGCGCTAGATGCCATCTATTGTTGATGTCGACTAAATACTATTTTCACCTAAAATGGTGAAAAAAAAACTCGATATGTATCTCCATCTACTGAGTAAGCGTCCTTATCATTTTAAAATTATAATAGATACCTATATGAATATATGTAATATATTATATAGTGGACCCCCGCTATTCGCGCCTCCTGTATTTGCGAATTCGCTTATTCGCGATTCTGTTTTTACTGCCATTTTTCGTTATTCGCGGTAGTTCCCCTAAAGCTTTGGTATTTTCCTTGTTCATTTATTTCTTTAAAAGTTCGCATACCGTATACGCAATATGTATATGCAGTGTGTATATCTATTTCTGTCGATTACATACATACATACCAGTAGTTTATCCGTACGTACATATCTATTATTTTTGTACCCCCAATATTCCAATGTATTTGTACCTTGTATTATAATTTTATTAAATTTATTTACTGTTATATTTTATAAATAAAGTTTATATCAAGTTACCCTAAAAGTTTTTAATTTGTGAAAAAAAAAATACCTGATTACAAGAAATCTACCGAAATTTGGAACCGTCAACCGAAATTTCATCGGTAAAATACCAATTTTTAGAGTCGGTTGTCTGGCAGCACTGGTCGTGTTAGGAAACACTATAAAATCAGTTAAAATTAATAGCGTTACATTTTTACAACGAAATACGCAATTTAATAATAGTTTATACACTAAAATTAGATGTGCGGTTGTGATTAAAAAACAAAATAGTTTCTTGTTTTCAGTGTTTGTTATTTGATGGTGATAAATTGTGGACAGTGTACGGTGTAAAAGACTTAAGTCATTTAAATTAAAGCATTAAGAGACACAAAATAACAAAAAATCATCTATCTAATGAGGCGAGCTTAGCTCTGTTAGATCAAATAAATATCAGCCAATTAGGTTCTGCTGATTGGATTAATTTACAGAAGCACAATGAACAAGTTGCAAAAAATTGATTGGCAGAACACATGTGATCAATGCTCACGCCGCCACTGTTGATAACACTTATCAATGGTAAGACGATTTGCGCAAGTCCCTAGTTGCTGCTACAATTACATTTAAGGACCTGTATGGTGCTTATACAAAATCATTGCTTCCGAAACGTTTCGCATAAGCACTCATTTCAACAAAATCTGCGTCACCTACAACGGATAATTGAACTAAAACTGACTAGCTACATTAAAGGGAAGATATTTCTACCTATTCTCATAGTCTCACCTTCTTGCTTCTTAGCTTGCCCTTTATGGGATATTGGCCTGTGCTTTTTATTATACCCACTATACATTACATTCTGTTACGCTTTAATTCCAATTTTTAGTATTCCCTTATTTATTGTAAAGTCCGGGTATCTTAATTTGTTTGTGAATCATTTAAATACATTCAACGGGTACATTATCACTATCTATGTTTAAAATTTGGTAACTGTATCACCCCCCCCCCTATCGTTTTCTATGCCAGCGGGTGATTGTGGGATTTCGAAGGCCGACCTTCGTGGTGTTAAGATTTGTAAAGTAGTGCAAATCTTCAGTAAAGAAAGCTATAGTCACGGCTTTTCGACATATCGTTATATCGCATAAAGCGGATCAAGTCGAAGAAGTGATTAAAATTATTAGGAATAGCCAATTTTGTTTGAAGCGACTTTAGAACTTTGGGAAATAAATTAAACCATAGTCTAATTGTATAGTCTAATTTCATTTGATATTGTGTTTTTGTTTTCTATATCCTGCCGTAATTAATTTAACGTAACATTTTAGAGCTCGACTCATTGTAATTTCAACTTATCTTTTTATATTTCAACTTAAAAATCATTTTTGTAGATTCATATATTTCATTAGCATTTAAACATAAAATTAACCTTTCCTTATTTGAAATTAATTTATAAAATTTTGTGTCATATTCGTACATAGACCTTTTTCTGTAACACATTTCTTTTGCTGACAACTTTTTATTGCCGGCTGTGAAACTAAATGTTTTTTTATGTCCAGCTGCATATTGTACGATATATGTCGATGCATTTTGGATATAACTTTTGAATTTAAAATAAAATTTTTTTTGGTACCTTGCTGCGTTTATTTAAAAGCAAAACTATTGTAATTTAAATTTATTCTTATACCGGATTTATTTATGACTTGAGAATTTAATATTTTCCAAACTAGTTTTAAAATAATTTTGCTGTAGTCTACGGGTTCTCGTATTGTTATAATTTATTTTTCCTTTTGAAATGTAGTATGAATATGTATATATATATATATATATATATATATATATATATATATATATATATATATATATATATATATATACAAGTGTCCCGTATCGTTATGTTCAAATTTTAGGAGTAGACTTCATTTCAAGGAACAAAAACTCAAAACTTGTATATCCATTTTTATTTGTTTCAAAGTTACAGATCTATGAATGTGATTGTCAGATCATGAAAAAAATGTAATCCTAAAGTCAATACAAACTTATTTTATTTAAAAAAAGTTATACGATATAACAGGCCTGTGATTGTTAACGTCGCATAATAAAATCTTATCCTAAATAAATAAACACGTGTCTCGTAGTGCATACAGTAATTTCTTTGAGATCCACAAAAAAGCTGCAAATTGATTTATGATAAAGAAGGTTCTTACTTATTTCGTAAGTGCTGAACCATGAATATCATACAATAAACAAATGTTCAGATGACTGTTAACCTTGCATTTTTTAATAAAGGATTACATTAAGTTTCAGTTCAGTTTCAGTAAGTGGACACTTTTTTTTTATTAAAAAAGGCTTACCGATTTTCTTCTCAAGAGTATGCGGACATGCATTTTGTGTATGACTACTGTAACGGCAGTGCACGTCAAGCAGTTATTGAATACCGACATCGGTTTCCCGATAGGCGCATTCCTCATTACAGAACGTTTCTGGAAGTACACAGACAGCTTCGGGAATGCGGACTGCGTGATTATCTTTTCGACCGAGGAGTAAATTTGCCAGCAGACTTAGAGGAAGAAGCAGTAGTTATTGTTACAAGGGATCCAACTCTCAGTGTACGTCGAATCACTAGACAACTAGGAGTGCCACGAACGACAGTTTGACGAATTTTAAAACGTGAGGGCTTATATCCATATCATTATCGTAAGTCATCAGAAAATCCCAAAGCTATACGCCTATCTAAATTTCAACATTAATTTTCTATTAACGTTTAGGCGGCCCTAATCGATGACTTGTTGATTGGTCCTGTCGTTCTTCCTGGGAGGTTAAATGCGGACAATTACCTTCAATTTCTTATTGACGAACTGCCAGGTCTTTTAGAGGATGTCCCACTGAATGTTCGACGAGACATGTGGTTTCACATGGATGGGGCACCACCACATTTCGAAATTGCTATCCGAAATTGGGTTAACGTCAATTATCCAAGAGGAATTGGTCGAGGTGGTCCTGTTGCATGGCCGCCCAGATCACCCGATCTTAATCCCCTTGACATTTATTTATGGGAGTACATGAAAAATTTAGTCTACGCGCAAGTTTCGAACACAAGAGAAGAGTTGTTGGATCGTATTCACCTGGCTGCCGAGCAAATCCGACAAAACAAGTATGAAATTCGGATAAGTACTTTTTCTGTTGGCTTACGGGCACAAGCCTGCATTCAACAAGGAGGTGGATATTTCAAAAATATTATTAATTGAACTTTTTTAAATAAAATCAATTATTATTAACTTTAGGATTACATTTTTTTCATGATCTGACAATCACATTCATAGATTTGTAACTTTCAAACAAATAAAAATGGATATACAAGTTTTGCGTTGGTGTTACTTGAAATGAAGTCTATTTTACAGTCCTAAAATTTGAACATAACGATACGGGACACTTGTATATATACACGAGAAAAAATAGATAATTCAATATTCTTATTTTAGTGAAGCCTTAAATATATTTCATTTTTATAAATATACATATTAATTAATTTTTTTGTCGTGAATATACGAGTTAATTGATTCTAGGTATTTTTTTCTTTGCCTTTGGGTTTTCCCCTTTAGAGATTTCTTTTCAGGTATCCTGTGCAGCGTTTTTGTATTAACACTTAGTAAGTGTATATAGCGTGTATAGCGCGCAATCCATTTTCGCAGTTTTCAGACTGAGCTTCTGTACGCAAAATTGAGTAGCGCTACCTTCTATTTGTTATTATAGTCACCCACACCCGTCTCCACTGACTAAGGACATACACAGTAAATAGAAGCTACCAGATATTGTGCGATACGATTCCGGTTTTGTTAGTTTTCGACCATCTTCAGGCGCCGTCGCTGCGCCTGCTTCTCGCGTAGGTAGCAATTCAAACTAACAATTATTATCTATTAACAATATCCTTTATTAGTAGGCTAAAATGTAAATTTCCATGTATGCATGAAATATTGTTTAGGACGCTACTTACGCCAATTGATTATATTATATTATTCTTATAAACAAATGATCAAAGTCGACACAACTAATTCAATGAAGTATTTACAACTTGCTACTGTACTTATGTGTGCAAAATGTAGTTCATAGAAGAACTTATAGATTACATTGCAAATGGCACATAATTTCAATTCAATTTCAATGTAAAAATTTTAAATTATCGTACAAAATCAGAACAAAAATTTAAAGTTATATTATTAGTTAAATTGGAATTGCTTTATACGCATAATACACACTTATACATATACCTATATGTGCGTGCGTATGCATGTATTTAACGATGGTCGATAATGAAAAAGTACACATTAGATACTACAAGTCAACACTACAAGTGTGACTGTTTTCTAGATATAAGATACTAATTTTAAGTTATGTAACTCACATAACTGTAAGATAAAGCGTTCGTTATGATAAAATATTGGACAATTAATGTGATTACTGTCGTCTTTATGTTTTTTATTCTGTAGCTATATAAAATAACGGGCCATATTCAAATATACGGGTGATATATTGATACTATACTTTAAAAAAAAACGACAGTAAAACAAAAACAGGATATTGACACAACATATATGAGGGCGGATTGATATATAAGGTTTCCAACAACGTTAACGCCAGTGTGTGTAAGTAGTAGGAATAGAAACAAGTTTCATTTTCCTGTGTATGTCGTTGAGTGTAATTTATTATCCGAAATGCGTAACAAGCAATGATCTGTGACAGAATTTTGAACGCTGGAAGGCAGCGTCTTCATTAAAATTTACGCGCTTGGAAGTTGTTTATGGCAACGATTGTATGTATGTGAAGAATGTTCACCAGATAAGTGATTAGGTCGATCAGTCGATGGAAAACCGTGGTCCTGATTCTCCGCATGTACGAAAATTCGAGAGTTCCATCAGCGCAGAAAGTCATGGTCACGATTTTCTGGCATGCAAAGAGAGTCATCTATACCGAATTTCTTCCAAAGAGATCAACGATTAATACAATAAAATACTACAAAACTTTACGATCTTATTTCTGTTTTCTCTAATTTTCATACTTATTTAATATTTTCACCCCTTTGTGTTTTTATCTATCGTGGGTAGTCTAATTTTTTTCATCTCAATACGTTGTTTCCATGTTTATATATTTTTCCTTTTCGTTGTAATTTTAATATTTGTAAATTTTATTATGGAATAGTAAACTTTTAATCTAGTTCTTCCCGGAACGGCATCAAATGCTCGTTCGAACCCGAAAAATTTCGGGGAAAGTTGTCTACGTGTCCTTTACGTTTCTCCTAGTGTTTTCTTTCCCTTTTTTCCGCCGCGTTCCTTCGTATGGTGTTGTCTTGTCCTTTGCTTTCCCTCGCATGTCCCTTCGATGCGTTTATATTATTTAAGCATACGCCTTTTGATATGCTTTCGTCAAATGGCTTTGTTAACATCGCAACACTACTGCATTAATTGCTTTTATTTGTATTTTACAATGTTTGTTTGCTTCTTGTTACTGATATTCTTGTTGCTTTTAGATCTTACTGGTCCTGATTTTCCGTTTGTATGGCTTATATAATTATTTTTCTTATTTTAAATATCCATTGGACGTCTGATGGCAATCCATCAATTTTGGCAAGGTTATTTATAACACTATAATGAATTGAAATTAAATGTAATTAGTAAAGACCGGATTATATGCAGTTTGCATAAATTTGCATATTTGCATTGTGTATATTATTTGCATATTTTCTAGTAATTCAGCATTTTGTATATTTGAAGTACCCGAATTTGATTTATTTACTAAATAAAATTTATTATAGGCATTACTAAAAATATGTCGTGGATGTAACAAACAAACAAAAATTAAACAGCCCTCTTTAAATTAAATATAGCATTTTATTAAGACTCTTCCCATTACTTTTCCGATAAGTGTCTCCAAGAATTTATTAATGCTCTTCCCAGACATCCAGGCCGAGACAGAATTCCAAGAAAATCTAATACCTGAAAACTTCTAAATATATACAAAAATACATTTTACCAGAAAATTAGTAGTATATGTGTTTCTTTGCTATTCGGAGAATTTATTCCCACATTCGAAAGTAATTTTATTTTATACGTCATTTTACGTTGGCTTTTCGAAGTGTAAACTTGTGAGTTGTGATATATAATAGCAAAAATGCCGAAAATAGCGTGTGCCCGGATGGATTGTACCATATTCAGAATTGTGTATGGATGGAGAAAAAGTGTTTTGCGTAGCATTGTGAGTAAATTTTTTAAGTTTATTTCCTCATATTAATTAATTAATTTAGTTTTTAATTTTTCCTTTATCTTTTACTAACATTTATTTTATAAGAAAACAACCCATGATATGATATTTTTTGCAGATTACAAATGAGAGAAAGTTCCAAGTCGACCAACATATGAAAACTCCATCTCATGCTGCAAAACTAACAAAGATGAAATTGGCGAAGAAGAGTCAGCAAACATTACCGCAAATTTTGCCATCAACTTCCAAAAAATCGGAAGAACAATTTAATGAAAATTTTTGTCAAATGTTTGTGTCGGCAGATATTCCACTACATAAATTAAACAATTTAAATGTCAAGTTATTTTGCAAAAGTACATCAGCAAATACAACATTCCCGATGAGAGCACGTTAAGAAACAATATATATTCGCGGTATCTATGCAGAAACATTAAATAGCATTAAGAAGGTTGTTGCAAACAATTATCTTTATATATGTGTAGATGAAACTACTGATAGTGTGGGCCGATACATAATTCATTTCATGATTGGTATCCTTAACGTATCGGTTCTAGCAAAATCTTGTTTAATTTCATTCAAACTGTTGGAAAAAGCCAAATAATTTGACAATAACAAGATTTATACAGCAAGAACTGGCAACTTTCTTCTTACCGGAATCGATTCCAATAGAGAAAATTCTACTGTTTTTGACGGATGCTGCACCATACATGAAGACAGCTTTCAACTTGAAAATCTTTTACCCAAATTTAATTCACACAACTTGCGTGGCGCACGGACTAAATCGTGTTGCAGAAGAAGTCAGAAACCATTTTCCCTTAGTAAATACTTTAATTAGTAGTGTTAAGAAAGTATTTTTAAAGGCCCCATTACGAGTTCAGTTTTAAAAACAACATCAACCCGGTATTCCGCTTCCTCCTCAACCAGTAATCACACGATAGGAACGTGGTTGGAGGCTGCTATTTTTCATGCAAGTCATTATGAAGGAATAAAGACAATTATTATGGATCTTGATAGGGATGCACAATCTGTGATAGACGTCCAAAAGGTGTATTCGAGTAAAGAAATACCTCAACGGTTCTAGCGTTTATTAAAGCCAATTACAGTTTTATTTCCACTTCTATATTGCAGTTGGAAAAACAATTTATGTCGCTAATCGAGAGCGTTGAAATTTAAAAAAGGTTCGACAACTAAGTTGTCATCATCAGTAGGTAAAAACTACTAATTAAAGTCACACGGGGCACAATAAAGTAAGATAAACGCTTCCGCACAACTACTATACACTGCAACCCTGTAAAGACTGTCTTTACCTATACCTATACCTTTTTTAAATTATTATTTAACCACAGTCTCCATTGAAAGAATTTTCAGCGTTGAAATAATAAATAAATTTGAAAAGTCATGTTTTGATGTTAAAGGAGGAGCGTATGAAAATTTTTTAGGTGTAATAGGAAAAAAATGAGGGTTTTAAAAAGCTAAAGGACATTGCTAAAATCTTGTGTGGTGATTCAGTAGAAAATATTGATTGGACAATAGATGATATTTCTAATTTGAAATATGCTCCTATAACAAGCGTCGACGTAGAACGAACCTTTTCAATATATAAATACATGCGGCACAATTTTTCTCTTGAAAAGTTTGAGAAATATGTGATTGTAAATTGTTTTCATAGTTAATTATGTTGTAAAATGTTCTAAATAAACTTGTAGTAAACATAATAGAATATTTTTTTCTACAGTATTCCGTTTTCTAACAATCCTCGTATTTTTTACCTGCATATTTTTCAGAAGGAAGCGCATATTTAATTTACTTACATTCTAAGCGTCTAATAATCAAATTAATCTAAATTTTATTGACATTTCGTTACTTATTTACATATCAATTCCTGGAAATATACATCTAAATTTTTAATATTACATTCGAATACTATATACGAGGTGCATTCAAAACACAACCTCGATTGATTTCCTTTTTAATTTGTTTTTGCTTTTTTGCCACAGTTACGTTTAATTAATTTATACGTTATTAAGTCTATTTCTATTTTATTTCCAAAGAGAATTTCACAGCATCATGTTTCCGATAGCGGTGTTAGCGGCCCATAGCGATTAAGATTATTACTCTAAAATACCAATGCACGCTGATACGTATGCTTATAAATAAATAATAGTAAATAATAAATAAATTTATAAAACGTGCTGGAGCCGTTTTAAACGTCTAGGTAACGTCCCTTTCCGTACTTTTTCGAAAATGAACGAAATGGTTTCTTTTGTACTAAAGTAAACGATGCATTACACAAAATTAAAGTTATACATAACTCGAACAGAAATACGTCATCATTTTTTCCGTATATGCTTTGCGCTACTCACATACCTTTAGCAGTTATATTTTGTGGTACACGAGAGCGGTATTTCACAAACTTTGCATTTTATTGTAGTACCTGCGTATACTAAATCCGAAAATCTACTTATTGATTTCTGTGCTTCGTGTTAAAATGGTCTCTTTATAGCTTTGTACATTATTGATTTGTTATTTTTCACTTTACACGAAATAACTGTGCTATATTGTAGCCGACTTGAGACTGGCCATTTATCGGAAACATGTACATATAAAATATAATACATGCGCGTGCAACCCAAGCCCCTTCTACTGCGACGCTGCGTTTGCTCCCAAATGTGCATCCTTACTGATGAGTCATCTGCGGTGCCCTTCTTCTGAGAGTCGGCAATCTTGTCCCAATCTTGATTGTAATTTTCCTGTGCTCATAGAAATCGATGATAAATTTTGACGAAAGATCGTTACGAGTTTCTTCCGTCTTTTCGCTATTGTGAATTTTACCCTAAAGCAAATCATCGTTTCGTTATATTTTTACACTCATTTTCCAACAAATGACATCGATTTTTATAAATATCTAGTGGCGGCACCGCTTCAAAGCGCTTATTAAATATGCACGCCAATCAGGACAATATATATATATATACACATAGAACGGCAATCAGTACAATACTAAAATTTCGTTGAATGATGAGTATTATGACCAAGAGGTCATCGGTACTCGCTTAATCATTAAATTTATTATTGTTTATCGGATCCTTCATAGTAATCTCGCTCGCACATACTATAAACAATACCAGATGCAGAATTTTTAAAGGAGTGATTATAGGCGGGATATAGGTGGTTGCACAATAAAATCGTATATATATATATATATATATATATATATATATATATATATAATGCTAGTTGTTTATAGAGCCAAAGAAAAAAAAGGGGTGAAAGGTGTATGTGAGTAATGCCTGCATACAAAAAATCACGGTTCAATGTTCACGTAGTAACGAGAAAATGATTTTCCTTTATTCGAGTCCGGCTCTGCCGCAGTTAGATATACGGGCGGCAATACGGGCTTCCACCTTTAATTCATCAGTAATTCTCTTTACCGACAAGTTATATTGTTCTATTGGTATTTGTCGGTACCACGCACAAATTTAAAGACAAAAAAATTATATATAAACAATTATAATTACATAGAAATAACTAAAAACCAGGTATCTATCCCATTGAACACGCTACATAAAGCTTTTTGTTTTATGACGATTTTTGTTTTATTATAAACATAATCATTTTACTTTTAAAAGAAGTTTAACGTTCAAGCTATTTAATTTTAATCACATTTTAATTAACGCGGCATAGGTTTGTCGACATATTCGACGTAAAGGCCATTAAAAAAACATCGTAATAAAAGTACTATATGTTTGGGCATAAATGTTTTGATATGAAAATATCAACATTTACTATACTACTAATAGGTACTTATATTAAACGTATCGTCTAAACCAATATTTAGGGATTTCATTGATTTTTTTGCAGGTCAATGAATTTGTATTATAGCTATAATATGGTAAATATAGAATAAACAAAAATATGGACCAGCTTTAACTATATTTTGGCATTAAAAATCTGGAAATTTTTGATGAATTTAAACATATTCTTCAGGTTCGCATAGCTTAAGCGCTATTCAGCGGTCATCCTGTTTATATATGTGTGTGTGTGATGTTCCTTAATTTGATATCTTTTGTGTTATATTCTATTTTTGCTACGTGTATCCCAATTGCAAGTCAATTCTTCTATTTGTATTATCTTATAACTATAACGAGAGAGTTATTGCTGTAAATTATCATGCTTGCAATGATATTAATAAGTAAAAATGTTAGTATAAAATGTATAAATAGTATTATGAAGCACTTTACAGTGAACCAAAATAAAGTTAGATTTGAATGATGAGATTAAAATAAGTCTTATCCTTGCTATTTACGACTATTTTCATAGACATGCTGGGTTCTCTTCATGATGCACATATACACATATCAAGTTACCAAAAAAAGGAAACCGACAGTTATTACTATACGGTGGAAGGAAATAAGATATTTCGCGAGAAAGCTATTTATTATAACGCTTTTAATTCTTTTTTCAGGACTCTTGGTACTTCACTGCAAGATCTTAATTGTGTGTGTGTCGTAAAAACAAAAGAATTATTTAGATGTCTTGATTAGCTAAACGAAAGATTTAATTTATTTCTAAATTTCGGATTTTCAGACTATTTAAATACTTTGAATTTTAAAGTTCATATTAACGAAGTATGTAATTATAATCAATTTCTAAAATGTATACAACTTTTTTAGATAGTTAACAATAAATAACAATGTTGAGTAATTTACACTAAACTTTATAGCATTTGTTTATAAATTCGTTTTTATTTATAATGTACTGTAGTACATAACAAAATGCCATAATCATTGCGAATGAGAAAAAGATAATGAAATAAAATAGAAAAACAAAACTCTTTAGATTAGATTAGACTACTTGGGGTGACCACAGAGCCTATTTTACTGCGACTTTTCTAGATCTGTGGTCTTCATGTCTCATTAGCTAACTTTGTTTAGCCTTGCTCTTTTAACTAAGTTTAGTAATTTCGACAGCAGTTTTGTTAAATATAGTTCTGCTTTAGGATATTGATGTCTCATTTGTAAGAACTGCGTCCTTGCCAGATCTTCGCATTGGCATAGTATATGAACGGTGGCTTCCTTTTCCGCTAGTCAGTATCTACATACTGTTTCCCCTATAATGTCTATATTATTCACATGTTTGGTGTACTTATAATGCGCCGTTAAGAATTACACTATTATATGCCTCTATTTATTAAGCCCATTTGTATTGGGCCTTGATTTGGGCAAATTTTTACCTAAGTATCTGTTTTGCTTGTCGTTGTCTTGGGGCCTGTTTCACTTCTACTAAACAGGAAAGTTTTAAGACCAACTTTAGCTACGGCGCTGTAAAAAAAATGCCTTTTAGAACATGGCTAAGCGCGCCTTGGCATGTCAGAATAATGTAAATGTTCAAAGAAACCAACAAACTAACAAAATAAAATAATATATTACGTAGACCATGAATAAATTCTTCAACAAAATAAAACAGCATAATTTGGAAACAGCCAGATCAAGTAGTCACCAAGACACTAATTTAAGATCATTTACACTGCGATGTGGAGTAGAACAGTGTAACTTGGTATCACATTCAAGAAGATTAACCTAGTCAGAAGCAGATAAAAAAGAACTATGCAAAACGTTCAATCAGACGCGCGAATCACACTCGTCATCTTCAAGTATTCTAATTGATTGACGATTCTGTGTGATGTAGAATAGAACTTTTTTCCGATCTTGCTGTTTTGTGAATACATAACGACAGCTGTCTATGTTTTACTTGTAGCTTTTATCCTTTTTTTCAACTTCTTCACGTACAGATGGTAGATAGTTGTGTAGCACTGTCCAGGACAGTAGTTTCCACTTGAGATTGTATTAATTTCAGAAGCAACTGAGAAAGAAATCAAGGTGAGAAAACTTAGTAAGATAACTATTGTACGGTTTTCCGGGTTTCAAATTACATATTTGCAAATGAGGTAACCAAATTAATAATAATAATATTTATTTAGTAACAGCTATCTATACAACAATCTACATTCTTAACATAAACTTATAGCTACAGCCTCAAGGTTACGTAAATTTTCACATTGTGTTACATGATTAGGTAGTTCATTAAACCCTATCAGACCATTCACAAAAACATTTTTTGTGGTTTGCACTTTATTGTCTCTACATAAAAATAAATATTATACTCATGTATATCATGTACATAATTCAACTTCCCTGTTAAATAGCTTGGGAACCTGCCCAACTTTACCTTAAAAATAAACAGCAAAAACAGAATACAGAATAGAATGCTTTATATTCATAAAGTTCAGAATGTATCTATTACATTTCAAAATAATGCGCATAGCTCTATTCTGCAATACCTGCAACCTCTGGAGCTCACCCTGAGTCAAACTGAATAGCATGGTCGCGCAAAAAATCAAAATGAGGAACAATTAAGGATTTATATAACAGTTTAATGCCCATGGATAGATGTTTACTCACTCTATTCAACAAATACAAATTGATATTGTTCAATCTTTATTGTTAATATAAATTTTCGCATTATTAAAATCTAATTTACCTAAGTTATTCGACCCAACAACTTTGTTTTGTTTACATTAATTGATAGATTATTGATACACAACCATTTATAAAAATCACTTAATTCATTATTCACTATTGTAATCCTATCATAAATACTACTTATAGTGACATAAACCATCATATCATCAGCGAACATGGACACTTCAAAACTTTTAAAGCATTTGCTCAAATCATTAATATACAAAATAAACAACAAGGGCCCCAATACCGTTCCCTGTGGTACATCATGGATGGTATCCCTTTCCGACGAAACCACACCATTGAACTTCACTTTCTGATGTCTTCCACAGAGATAGGATTCGAATCATCTATAAACAGTGTCTTTAATACCGAAACTAGCCAATTTATTCAACAATATCCTCCCGTTGACTGTTTCAAAAGCCTTGGTAGAATCCACGAAAACTGCTAGAACAATATTTCTCTTATCCAGCTTCTTGAACCACAAATCACATATATTAATAATTGCAGTTTCACATGAATGATTCTCCCTAAAGCTTGACTGATGCAACACCGGTATATTATTCGAGTTACAAGTTTGAAGGAAGATATATCAACAAAACCAATAATTATGGAAATTTATTATAGGTATATTTCTAAAACTCGGTAAGACGTTTAGTATTACTAGCTATCCAAAGTTGTCATTTGAAAAATATTGGTTCAAAGAATGACGAATAGTATATTCGTCATAGTATAGAATATTCAAAAGTATCTAAAAGATTAGAGACAAAAATAGAAACAAATACAGACATATTTTCACTACGTCTAAATCCATTTTTTATATTTGCAGTTATTATTATATATGTACGCTCTAAGTCGTTAACAATAGTTGTATATGCGTGGGTTGGGGGTAATATTTCTATCCCTGATCCCTTCTCTGCTTCCTAACTAAAAACATAATACCGAAATGAGTAATGTATAAGAAAAAGATATGAAGCTGTTTTCTTAGTTAACTATCCCTAAGAGCCAACATTTCAGACAGAGGTATAATAAAAGTCGCAACGCTGATGTCTTATCTAAAAGCGGCCGAGAGCCATCGACAACGTAAAATAAGACAATAACCCCTATTAAAAAAAAAATAATAACAAAAAAAATATTTTCCATTAAGCAAAAGAAATTCTCATGGAGAATATGAATGTGTCTCTAAGCACAATTCAAAGAATATTAGAAGAACACAATACATCGAGCTACAATTATGAAACTTTTGCTCTCAGAACAATAGAGGAAAAAATATGTCTATGGTTGCTACTGTTCGTGGTTTCGTAAAACCGATCGTATTCATCGGGCTTCTGACTGGCCCCAGGATGATTTGATCTTAAAAAAATGGCTTAGCAAAGTTTGCAGAAATGCTTTACGACTGGATAGTGCAGGAAGATAACAATGAGGCCGCGTGTGTACCTAATGGAAAGAGGAACATAACATCATCATTATGGCAGAATCCAGATATCAAGAATCCGGTGCTAATAATTTTAGGACTCTATATAAACTTTGGAAGGATCTGTCTCCAGACTGTGCAAGAAAAGTGGTAATGAGTATGTCACCTGAATTAATAATGATGGCGACTGGATTGTATTTTGATATTTGCGTAAAAGTCCTTGGAATAAACTTTTAATAAACTGCATGTTTTTTTATTTATAAACTTTTCTAATTACAGTCCATCCAATTCATTCCAAAATATTCAAAAGTAAGTTCGACATTGTCAAAACAAAGTTCAATTGACAATGTGACATTTATAAATTTCAAAACAACATCCGTTTATTTAAAACAAAGCCCGTTAACATCAAAAGAAAGTCCAGTTTACATACACAAGAAAAATCGATTTGTTGAGTAACGCTATTGTAATTAAATATTTTTTACATATATTTAAATAGCAGTTAAATTTAATAAAGACAAATGTTCTACTTAATAACAGACAGAATCTTCGATTACTTCGCGCCTTAAGGATCTAGGTATGTAGATTTGCATTTGATTAAAGTAATTTAAACAGTTTGTAGATTTGCATATAATTAAAGTAATTTGAACAGTTTTAGTGGTTTATGTTTTCAACAGCATTTTCAATAACTGTGTAATGTTCTTCTAACTTCTAAGTTGTCGATTATTCGGGCTTATCGTCCGAAAGCTTCTGAAGAAAATTTGTTAAAAATTTGCAAAATTTGTCTGCACTGTATGCTGAGTCCTTTATATAAAATTTGTATACCTCGGTGTTGTGGATTGCTGCACGGAATAATATATTTTTGCAATTAATTTGCTTAAGCGCATTTATACCAACAACAGCTCTTCCCCTAGTCACTCTTGAATATATCTGGATGCCACATTCTCCAGAAAAAAACATTTTTTTCTGTTAAATGTTAAAGCATAACGGTATCTACTTTCTATCGTATTTTCGAAATTTCGGTTTTCTGAAATTACATGAGTATTTTTGATGGTATAGAGAAATTCGCGTAAATATCTGAAAATATATATTTGAAATTGAGTGTTTCAATTCTGAATTGAACCCAATCACGTATTTGTTTTTTTTCGTCAATAGTTAATTTTTTAGGACGATGTCCTTTGGAGTTTTTGTTAATTCTATATTCATTTTGGTGTACCATCGCAATATTTTTGAACCATATCGTATTTTACATCAAACATTGTGTTTAAGTTTTTCATAGGTTTTCTTCTGTTATACGCTTTTACTTTCGTTACTGAGTATATTGTAAACCATATTTTGTGGATTACTAATGTCACAAAATAAACAAATGTTTGTGACTAATTGAACTGACAGCGACCGTCCTTTATTGTTCATAGCGAACTTTTTTTCTTTTGAATAATAGAACTTTGTTTTGGAGATTACAAATGTAACATTGACAATCGAACTTTCTTTTGATGAAAACGGAATTACTTATGAATAGAGACCAGACACGAGAGGTTGATAACTCATCGCCCACGAGCGTACTATTGAACATTTGTATTTTTAAAGTTTTTAATTTTATTTATATAATTATACTTATAATAATAAAACGGGTGTACATATATACGGCTACAAAATACGAAATACATTTTTATTTGTTCATTTTGTAGTTCAAGTCGAGCAAAGGAGAATTAATATTTACTAGCAATACTTTCTCAAGGTTCTCTTCTGTAAAATTTGTTCTCTTTGAATGAAATACATCCTTGTAAATAGAAAACATCCGTTGTACATCGCAAGTTGTTATAGGTGCGTACTGGAAATATTGTTTTATTTCAGCGTATTTAGCAGTTAGATTTTGAGGAATTGTCCCCATACACAATTGCCGCAATGATATTAAATCTGGATTTCTATTAAAAAGTGCGTACAACAAGAAAGTACAACTGATTTTTTAAATGTGGAATGTGTGTTAGATCCTTGCACTCAGAAATACTCCGAGCATCGTCATTTAAACATGCAACGAAATTTTGTAAACTATTGAAATTCTCTGCATAAAAACTAGTAGCTTCCAACCATGTCTCCCATCTAGTTATTACTGGAGAAGGAGGCAGCGACAAAGATGGCAGTTTTTCCCTGTAAAGAGCTACTCTCAATGGTGCTTTTCTGAAAACTTTTTTAAAGGCGGATACAAGTCTATCAACTTCTGGGAAGGAGTCTCTGATATATTCACAGATTCGGTGCAGAGCATGTGCTACACAAGTAATATGCAGCATATTAGGATATGTTTCCTTTAATAGTCCGCTTGTTTCTAACATATATGCACAGTAACGCGCCAAGTATCTTCGACGCCGTCGTGCGAAATACTGATAGGCGCCTTTACTCTATATGTATTGAGCCAAAATTACCAGCCACTCTACCACAGTTTTATTAGAGGCAAACAATAGGTTCACATACAAAAAAATATTAATAAAATTTTTATTGCACACTGAAACAACAGTAACAAAATAAAAAACAGTATTCCAAATTATTAAAAAACAAAAGGTCAAATAATTGTTTTATGTAAATTTGTTGATTTGTTGTAAACTTTCAAAAAATGTTTTTTATATTTTTAAAATTTAACTTATCACAAGTGGCCGTAGGCGCCTTTAAGGCCTTGGCGCCGTTGTGCGCTGCACGACCTTGCCCATATGGACGGCGCGTCACTGTATATGCAGCACTGCCACTTACAAATAAAAGTACTTTTTCTTTGTACCTGTCGTCCGAATGAAGTATTTTTTGAATATTCTCGTTAATGGTTTTAGCAACTGTCTCCGCAACAACTGTATTTATAACTTTTGTTGGTATTACATATGCGTTATATGGAATACTTGGATGTAGTACGCCAGCTACAGCATTTACCATACAGTGTCCTAATATATCGACAGTTTCGTCAGCACTTATCCAGAGGTACTGATTTGAAAGATAGCTTCTAATGCGTTCTGCATCCTTCGTGTAGCACTTAGAAACATAATATTTGCGTAAGGTGGATTAATCAGGAACATTTCGACAAGTATATTTTTGGAGAAATATTTTTAAAGTGGGATTGTTACGTTTATTTAATGGTTTATTTATGGTCGCCATAAAAATTTCACATAGTTCTTCGTTAAAATTGACAGATTCCAACGGTTCCAATGTCTATGAATGTGTTTGCGATGCTAAGTGACGTTGTATGTATGGAATCACTGACAATGGAATCAGTGTAACTGTTAATCCAACTCGCCATTGTTTTACAATGCCGTTCTCGACGTTCTTCCATATCATATCTGAAAAACTAACTTAAACAATGCTCTAGATCTAAATAAATGAAAACTAAAAATGTATGCGTAAGTTTTGAAACTTAACGAAATTCAATGCACACTTACGGCGGAATAATTGGGAGAAGTAGATTCAATCAAACGATATTAAACAGGATCTATCACAAAAATTACAATGTAATTAACAGTTAAAACTATGAAAACAAGAAACTAACTCGCAGCACTTTATTTGTCTTACGAAATATAATCTAAATATACTAAATTATTAAAACTCCACACGCTTCTATCCACGCCCATGAAAATAGAAATTTAACTGTAAATATCCAACAAAAAACGTCGCAATTCTCGATGAAAACAGATGTGCGCGCTAGCTAGATCAATAGTGCATTCAATAACTGCGTGGTGTACTTACAGATGTTTATATCGCCCGTCGTAATGACGTCATTTCAACCTGTGTCTGGTCTCTACTTACGAATACAGCGTAAAGTTAGTTGGTTTGTCACTGTATTTTTATGCCATGTACATTTTTGTGGAAATGACCATAAATATGCAAAAAATATACTTTAGTACTTATACATATATTAATTCGAAAAATCGTTTCTTTATCTTAACAAAACAAACGGGGATATGAAATTTTGAAATCATATTGTCGTATTACAACATTTAAAACATGCAGTTATTTCAAGAATTATTCCTTAAAAGGCAGAGATATAATTTGCGTGCGGTTTAATATTGCCCGTACATTCCGTGTTTGAGATTTAAATTAGATTGATTAAGTTTATATTTCTGTCTCTTTCTTTAGGTGTGAATGAAGTTGCGCGCTGTGCGTAGCGAATATTTTTAATATGCACATGGAGATGAGTATAAGACATGCATAAAAATAGACCTAGAACATAAAATTATCTAATCAGTGTGGAGAAATGGCATACCTACATATATTTTCAATAAATATCTTTCCTTGCCCTTCTGAGAAATTGGTTACTTTAAATTTCGCTTAAACGTTACTGTTGATATTTCTAAAAAGAATCTATCGAAAACTTGAAATGAATGATTAATAAGAATCAATATAAAAACGCATTTGGTTTTCTATGTGTTTATCATCGCAGACTCCTACTGAGTTTTGTGTATTTACATACACTAGAATTGATAAACATCTATTCATGAATGATATTTAACGTTTAAGTGTTGAAATAACCACTTAATAAATAATTATTCTTTCAATATGTGTAAAATTATCTATACAGACTTAATGGATAAATCTCAAATCGTATTGATAATTTTTATCACGAATAAATTGCCAAGGTATTTACAAAATTAAAGAGTTTTGAACTTGCTTATAGATATCTAATATCACTATTATTTATTAGTTCAGATTTGCTATATTTAGTAAAATTAAATATAATAGAATGTTTTGGTCACCTTTTTACTATTTCCTCTCAGTCGCATATAAATTTTTAATAATTATTCCAACGAAACATTGATTATAAATTACATTATATCAAACTATAATCTCGGCCCTGTAAAGTCACAGGCAAACATGTTCTTACAGTCAAAAGTTATTAAAATTACATAAATAAGAGTTAGAGCTCTTACAAAAACGACCCAAGTTCTATAACGCAAAACCCGTATTTGAACAAAAACCTTAAATAAATCATGCTGGGTTGAGCTTCATTCACAAATATACCCATTATGGCCGGTTGTACAATTCGAGTTTAGGAATAGCTTAACCTCTAGCGGTACTTAGTGTAAGTTTAGTGACAGTAGTGCATTATATGTTTAAGGTCGAATATTTTAGTTTAACTAAGCCCTTGAGAAAGCTTGAGAGAGTTAAGTGAGTGCATAACCTATTTAGGTTATTAGAAAAAAATTCATTGAGATTATTAGGAACCGGAGACGAGAGGCCTATGACTCATCGCTCATGGGCGTACTATTGAAAATTGTTTTTTTTTAAGAGTCTTTAATTTTATTTATATAATTGGAAAACAAACGGGTGGTGACCTATAAAATACGAAATACATTTTTATTTGTTCATTTTTAGTTCAAGTTAAGTAAAGGAGTATTAATACTAACTAGCAATATATTCTCAAGGTTCTCTTCTGTAAAATTTGTTCTCTTTGAATGAAATACAGCCTCATAGATAGAAAATGACCTTTCTACATCGCTACTCGTTATACGTGAATACTGGAAATATTCTTTTATTTCAGCGTATTTAGCAGTTAGATGTTGAAGCATTGTTCCCATACATAATTGCCGCAATGTTATTAAATCTGGATTTCTATTAAAAACTGCGTCTAACTCTTGCCGAAGGCCACATCCGAAGTCACTTGGAATATTTTTCAAATTATTAATAGCCACATCTAATGTAATTAATCCATCCTATAAATTAAGATTTTGATTTTCAAAATAAGTGATTAGTTTTGACAAATTTGCAAAGTGTTCCTGAAGAAAGTACAACTGATTTTTTAAATTTGGAATTTGTATTAGTTCTATGCATTCAGAAATACTTCAAGCATCATCATTTAAACATGAAATCAAATTGTGTAAACTATAGAAACTCTGCATAAAAACTAGTAGCTTCCAACCATGATCCCCATCTAGTTATTATTGGAGAGCGAGGAAGTGACAAAGATGGAAGTTTTTACCTGTAAAAAGCTACTCTCAATGGTGTTTTTTTTAAAAGGAGATACAAGTCAATCAACTTCCGGAAAGGCATCTCTAATATATTCAAAGATTGTGTGGAGAGCATGTGATACACAAGTAATATGAAGCATATTAGGATATGTTTACTTTAATAGTCTGCCTGTTTTTAACATATATGCAGCACTGTCACTGACAAATAAAAGTATGTTTTCTTTGTACCTGTCGTTCGAATGAAGCATTTGGTGCATATTCTCGTAAATGATTTTAGCTACTGTTTCTGCATAAATTGTATTTATAACTTTTGTTGCTATTACATATGCGTTATATGGATGTAGTACACCAACTACAACATTTACCACACAGCGTCCTAATATATCGACAGTTTCGTCGACACTTATCCATAGGTACTGATTTGAAAGATGGCTTCTAATGCGTTTTACTGCTTTCGTGTAGCACTTAAAAACATAATATTTGCGTAAGGTGGATTCATCAGGAACATTTCGACCAGTATATTTTTGGAGAAATGTTTTTGAAGGTGGCATTGTTAAATTTATTTAATGGAATATTTACCGCCACTAAAGTTTCGTTATAATTGTCAGATTCCAACGGGTCTAATTTTTGTGTATGTGTTTGCGATGCACGATGACGTTTTACGTCTGATTACTTGCAATTTTTAAACGATATTTTACAAACATTGCAATAAATTTCGGAATCACTGGCAATGGACATACGATCAGTTTGACCGTTAATCCAACTCGCCATTGTTTCACGATGCCATTCTCGACGTTGTTCCATAGCATATCTAAAAAAGTAACTTAAACAATATTCTAGATCTAAATAAATGAAAATTCAAAAAGTATGCGTAAGCTATTGAAACTTAACGAAATTCACTGGTCACTATATATAAAATTAACAGTTAAAACAATGAAAAAAGGAAACTACCTCACCGTACTTTCTTTATATTACGAAATATAAACTAATAAATAAAACAAATTATGAAAACTCCTCCCGCTTGTATCTGCGCCCATGAAGAAAAAAATTTAAGTAAATTCGTTACAATTCAACGACAAAGATCAGATGTACGGTTAACCGTATGAATAGTGCTACTCAATAACTGCGTGTTGTACTTAGCGATGGTATAGACTATTTAAATCGTCCATCGTAATTTCGGCCTCTCGCGTCCGGTCCCTAGACATTATATATTAAAAAATGAATTATTTATTATATAGTTATATAATTGCTATTGACATACCTTAATGAATGATTGGTATCATTAATAGAATTGATATAAAGATTAATAGACTACTATAAGATTTATATTATTATTTATATTATGTTTCTGTTGTTATATGTATACCTATATATTATTAATAGCGTATGAAAATAAATATTGAACAATTTGGTTTTCTTTTTTTTTTAAATCAAATCTACTATGCTGATGAAAAAAGACAAATATATTCACTATTTTATAAAGGTGGTCCATGATCATGAATTAGGATACCATCATTTACAAATAATTATTTCGCTTGCAATTTTCTTTGCATGTAAATTACATTTATAAAGCTTAGTTTCTTGATATTAACTTTATGGGGTAGATAATGTATAACAAAACTCTAAGGAAACAAATTAAAATATTTTAATTATATATATTTATATAGGATATTTTAAATATTTGTGTCGTTTAAAAGTTGTAGTTTTATTAAGGTCTCCACTGATTGGCAAACTGGTTCCTTAACAGCAGATTACCAACATCAAAGAAAAATTTTGCACAGAAATCCCTACTTTTGCGTAGCCAACCTTCGATATGTATGGTTTACTTAACCTCCGCTTAAACCATCTTTCTACAAAGCATTTCGGATTAAGCCGTACTTATATGTTAAGCCTGGCTTTGTTAAACTCATGTTTAAGCTATCATTTTATAGCCCGCCCTTAGAAGACCATTAGTAGAGCTTGGCTTATGCGATAGTAAAAAACTTGTCGAATCGGATCTAACAGAAAAAAAAATTGGTGTGTGGGAAAACATTGATAACTGTATCTGACTGATCAAAAAACGTTTGGTTCAACAACTTCTTCATCAAATAATTGCTGGAGGTAACCTTAAAGTGTATATATATCGAGTGCCCGTTAATGACTGAAGCTGACGTCTGTCAAATTTCTTTCCTTAGTATTTGCCACACTGAGAGTGATAGTTATTGTCAATTGGTGTTTGACATCTTTAAAATCTAGATTTAAAGATATGTCTTTGATAAAAGAATTGCTGCCGAAACGTATGTTAGAATTATTTTATTACAACCAGTGAAATATAGTGAAATAAGTGTTTTATGCTCAATATTTAATTAAGTCAATTTATTAAGAAATTACTATTTAAATACATCCTTTATCACGAAAGTACATGCATTCTCTCAAAAGGGATACAAAAATTCTACGTTTTAAGCAAGTCGAGGAAACACATTCTGACAAATTAGACTAACATTGTAAATGGTTCAAAAAAGAAGTGTAATTTTTTCGGTAAAGAAACGGGTACAGTAATAACGTAATTGTAAGAAAACTTAGACGTTTTTTTTTGTAAATACATAATTCCTTTGGGGTCGTAAAAACAAATCAACAGCGTGGATTGACTTTTTTCGGAATTCGTTGTTCTGGCGAATTTCGTCCATAACTCCGGTATTTGGTTTCAAAATCAAATTGAAAACACTACCAATTACAATATTGTAAATAAAATTGTCAACATTTTTCTATATATCTAACGATATTTAATGTTATACGCTTTAATTACCAACTTGGGGACATGAGTATAACACGTGTTGAATCAATTAAAGACTTGCGCGTTACCTTCGATATGAAACTGACCTTGAATGAGCATATCAGCAATGTGTCTAAGCAGGCGACACATACCCTTGGATTTATTATCCGTAACTATGGTGAATTTTCTAACGTGAACGTATGACTTCCTTATTTAACTCATTAGTCAGATCACGTTTGGAATATGCCAGCTTGATATCGTATCTATTTTATCAAGGACAAAAACGTCTCTCTGAGCAAGTTCAGCGACGATTTTTTAAATACATGTTTTTTAAGGACGGCGCCTATCACCATAGGGGCTTTGATAACATTCAACTCCTTTCTCGCTTCAATGTGCCTTTTCTCTCTTTTAGACGTTTTGTAGCCAGCCTCAACTTCCTTCATAGGCTTCTTCACTACGAAATTGACTGCTCAACGCTATTATCTTATGTTAATTTTCTTGTCCCACTATTCTTCACACGTCCTTCCCGTACTTTCTATCTTTCTTTTCGTCGAACAAACGTATTATTCAGGTCTCCTGTCTATGTTATGAGCAGCAACTTTTCAATCAGGTTTCTTCTGATGTGGATATACATTTTTATAGTTTGTTGACCTTCAAACGGCTTCTTTATGACACCTGCGATATATATTCGTTCCAGTATTTATCTTGCTTTAATTAATAGCTGGATGTTCTTGTTATTTGTTTTTATTGCTTTTGTTCACGTTACAGATTTTTACAAACAGGTTTTGTTTAAGTATGACAATACGTTAAGCACGTATAAAGCGTTTGTACAATATGAAACAAACATGTAAATAATTTACATATCTGTAACTATGCACATGGACAATACACCTCGTATTTTCAGCATTTGCTTCTGCTTAATACATATGTTTCTGCCATCTAGGCGTCCTCAGTTAAGCTAGTGAAGCAATGTATACAAATTAATACAAACCTGTTATAAACAACTGGTTTGTATCTGTATCTGTGTTCGAACGATAGGTAGCCCTCCAGACAAAGTCTCTTTCGCCCGTAAGATGTCAATTATTAAATAGTTGTCTTCTTATAGGACGGAACTTGCTTGATCTATGCGGGCTATTTCAGTAAATTTAAATACAGATACAAACCAGTTGTTTATAACAGGTTTGTATTAATTTGTATACATTGCTTCACTAGCTTAACTGAGGACGCCTAGATGGCAGAAACATATGTATTAAGCAGAAGTAAATGCTGAAAATACGAGGTGTATTGTCCATGTGCATAGTTACAGATATGTAAATTATTTACATGTTTGTTTCATATTTTACAGATTTTTGTTGATATTCATATATCTCATTAATTTTAATATTGTTTATTGCTTTATGGTTTCTTATTTATTTTTTTATATTTAGAGGAAATCATATTTTGTTTTTTTTGTTACTAGTAGTACTTATGCATGTATATAATTCAAAGTTTATTTTTATTTTATCCTGTAACTGAAATTATAATTCTGTTTGGTAAAAACAAAATAAATAAATATTTTTGTAATGTTAATTCAGATCCTTTGTTAATTGCTGTGGAACACACTTTGGATTCAGTTTTTGAAGCAAGCGCGTGTGTGCGTCTAGCGCTAAGTCATGACTACATGCTAAGACCAATTTACACAATTTCGGCTTCTCTACATGAAAGTGTTAATGAAGTTACATAAAACAGTGTCATCAGAGCGACAACCCTTCTCGTACACAATTATGGGCCGCCGATATTTTTAAGCCCAAATTATTCGGTTAAGTGAGCTTCGTGTGCTTTTAAAATATTTGTAG
Source organism: Melolontha melolontha (assembly GCA_935421215.2). Lineage (NCBI taxonomy): Eukaryota > Metazoa > Arthropoda > Insecta > Coleoptera > Scarabaeidae > Melolontha > Melolontha melolontha. Next base: position 128,180,743 of record OW285236.1, read on the forward strand.
CTTCATTTCTATAACTCTTATTGAAAATTTTGGTTAATTTTTGATAAATTTGCACAACTTTCCAGTGTTTTCTTTTGATTATTTATTATAGACTTTCGAGATCATCCTAAAATTGGATACACACTCACGGAATCATTGTTTGAGATCCACAATCATCATAGTAAGCCTTAGTTTTTGCCATTATATCTCTGACTGCAATTTTCGTAGTTAATTCCTCACATAGCAAAAATAGTTTGACGATAATTAGACATACAGATATATTTAACAACACCGACAAAAGTATTTCCCCATTACAAGTTCTTAATCAAGTGTTAGATTTTAAGTTTTTTAGGTTTTACACTTGAAAAATAAAAAAAAATATATTAATTTGAAATTTCTCTTTAAATTCATTAAATCGTCAAGCAAAATGTTTTAAGTTGATTAAGGGACACATTTATATTTTAACGTGAGGAAATCACAATGTTACTACGCAAATTTCCAAATACAATAAACAATTTCATAAAAGTTAAAATATAACTTGTAAGTCTATTAAAGAGGGTAGGAACATAGTGAAAATTAAGAATAACATTTTTCGGAAGAATTAATGTTTGTTATTGATATCTAGCTTACCGCGAAGCTGGCAACTGTAGTTGTAGCGCACAAAGTATGGAAGCTTTTATTTATTATACATGCCCTAGTCAGTGGTGTGGGTGACTAAAATTAAAAGTTAGCAAGTAGCGCCACTCAGTTTTACTTATGGAAGCTCAGACTGCAAACTGAGAAAAGTGCCAAAGAAAAGTGAGGAAGTGCCAAAGGCAAAGAAAATACTTGGGAACAAATAATTCGTATATTCACTAACCAGGAAATATTTGAATATTATAAAAAAATTAAACTAAATGAAAATATAAATATATGCAAAAATGAATTTAATGAAAATATATTTTAAAAATAAAATCTTCAGACTGTATAAGTACCGACTGTATAATCCGGCACCAAACTTATAAAAATGTCTATACAAAAACCACAACTAAGTATCGCAAAAATAAAGTGTAACAGTACGGTAAATATATTTTGAAAGTAAAAAAAAGACACTGATGAAAATAAATAGAAAATTAATTTCAATTACAGATTAAATCCCGTCGCTTTCTTCTACGATATCATAGATTCAAACATACAAAAATTTTATAACGAAAAAGCGGTAGTAAAAATATCTTATACAAATAAGCTAATGACTTAAATCTTAAAATCACAAATTATTATTTTAGGAAAAGGCGTCTATAACACTTGCATGTGAAAAACCAGTACATCTGGTGGCACAAAAAAATCGTCACTGCAGACGATATATCTATCAAATTTATCGATAACTGTATATGCTTTCAAAATTTTAGATTTTAATTTCAAGTCGATGAATTAATAACTTGGCATTAACAAGACTAATTAGATATCTGAGTATGCCCAAAAATGATATTTACGTTATGATAGTAAAAGAATGAATGAGTACAAGATTAATATTTAAGTTATGCTCAAGAAATTAAATTGATTACGGCCAAAATATGATAGTAATATATATATATATATATATATATATATATATATATATATATATAATTGGAGTGAGAAATAGCAATTATTCAAATCTCCTCTCACATGCAATATATATATATATATATATATATATATATATATATATATATATATATATATATATATATATATATATAGTAAATTCAATTTGTTGGCGATTTAAGGTCTGGTTTTACTTCAAAATGTATATATGTAATTAAAACAATCCTACATGTTTCGGCAAATGATGCCTTTTCAAGGGATATAAAATATAAATGACAGTATGTATATTAAGGCATCATTTGCCGAAACATGTAGGATTGTTTTAAATATATACATTTTGAAGTAAAACCAGACCTACCTTAAATCGCCAACAAATTGAATTTACCATAACATACAAAGGTCACGAAATAATTATCTATATATATATGTATATATATATATATATATATATATATATATATTGTTGTGAGTCAATTTTCTTAATTAATTAATTCTTTTCTAATAAGATATCGGCTTCAAGAATGTTATATCTTGAATGTTCAGATTTGTGAAGTATTACTTTATAGTAAGAATTTTGTAATTTTGATATGGGTTCATAATTGGTTTTGAAATCATGATACCATATAATATTGTATGTATATTTAATTTATGGTTATGTTTTGCTTATTAGTAAATTTACTTCGACTTATCTTCACGAGGATTTTGGATTTTTAAAACCAACTATGTTCTATCTTTTGAGCAAATATCTGTAAATTTTGTTATTTGTTTGACTTATGTGAACTTCATTTACAAGATTTGTAATTGAGATTACGTGAGTGGATTTTCTTATAATATTATCTTTTAAATTATTTTAGTAACCTTTGTATAAATTTCGTAGAATATCTGATTAATACTTTTACAAAATTTCTGATGGGAGTCTTGACGACGAAAAACAGAATAATGATTATTATTTTTCTGACGGAGATGAAAAGATTTTAATCTGCATTATATAAATTTAGTTTAATCAATATTCCGTTAATATACCTTAATATTATATGTTTATGCACATTTATTGTACATAAGGAAGATATATATTAAGTATTCTGGATATATTATCCATATAAGGAAAACATAGACATGCATGTGATTACCAAAGAATAGATTTATATGAAAGAAACGCTCTTAAAGAAGAAATCAGATATCTTCTGAATTATTTTGGTATAAGAACATCTCTTCAGGGACTTATATTGAACATAACCTGGTGGTATATCCTGAAAAATTGAATCATGAGCATCGTAGCGACTAGAATAGTATCCAGTAGTTTGAATTAAGCAATTGACAGCCAATCTTGATGTTCTAGTTGGAAACTGTCCTGAGAACTTCATTCAAAGAACTTAATGAAATTGTGGACTTCAAAATTTAAAGTATTTATCAGGTATTTTTGTGAAAATTGTGATTTATAAACTTGTTAATGATATAACATTACTTGAAGTCACTTATCTATACAATATTAACTCACGTCATCTCAAACGTCATTTTACTTTTTTTAAATGTCAGATTTGGGTAATTATTTTTGAAGATTTTTAAGCTTATTATATTTTGATTGATTTAATTTATATCTTGTATTAATCAATAACATTATTTAAATATATTTGACTTTTCTGTTTTATTTCATGTATTAGTAGATGTCTGTCTGTGTATCGAGAACTTGCTCCGAGACCCTTGAGAATAAGTAGTTTTCGGGCATTTACTATCATTTATAACTTAACTATCGTATTTTTCTTGAGCTAGCCATTCTGTCATTACATTTTATTTGACAATTGCTATTATTTATTACTAAACTAGCAATTCTCCACGGCATTCACAGTATTATATCATTTTACAGTCACAACTTAGTGGCTGTTGTCCGTATTATATCAATATATATATATATATATATATATATATATATATATATATAATAACTTCGTGACCTTGGTATGATATGGTAAACCTAATCAGTAGGCGATTAAAGGTCTGTATATTATTTCAAAATATATGTATTTAAAAAACTCTACATGTTTCGGCTGTATACGCCTTTTTCAAGAGAATACAAAATATGAATGACAGGATATAAAATATTTTATATCCTGTCATTCATATTTTGTATTCTCTTGAAAAAGGCGTATACAGCCGAAACATGTAGAGTTTTTTAAATACATATATTTTGAAATAATATACAGACCTTTAATCGCCTACTGATTAGGTTTACTATATATATATATATATATATATATATATATATATATAAATTATTAGAGGAAATTTAAATTACACAAAGGAAAATTTAACAATACGGGTTATCTGTATCCTTTCTTTCCCTTTTCGTCTGAGATGGTAATTAATTTCTTCCTGTGTATCGTTGTTCGGTGGATTAGATGACCATGAACTGCCCTGGATGGAGAGGCGGTAATGTGCGTGGTGTTTTCCGCGGAAAGTTAATTATTTTTTTCCGAAAACGAAGTCGAAGTAGAACGCCAAGCAGAATGAAAAAAACCCACAGTAGGTTGATAATTTTCTCCAACCTTTTTGAATTGCAATCGGCAAAATTGGCTGTTCTAAAATATTCACTAACTCTTGACCGGATCCGTAATTAAACGTTGGAATTCTATAAGTTGAAGAAAAGTGATTTAACTTCTGTTACGAAGATATACTTTTTGTAATTTTTTAAACGCCCTTACACTACAAAAGGCTGTCGGTCAGTCTCTCTCTTCCGCGTACTAGCAGACGCTCGCAGAAGGGGATGATAGTTACCAATTCCACCACAGATAGCGATATAGCACTCATACATATTAAATGATACGCAAGCAAAATAAGATACCGAAACTCGTCAATAAATAATGAAAACTATTAAGAAAATTTTAGAAGGGAAATAAAAGGGTTACAATACATATTACAATTAATTACTAGAGAAGCGGTTGATGTGTGTAATAAAACGTGGTCCTTTTAATATAATCCCCAAGAGATAAAGCACCCGTACATCTCTAAAGTTGCTTATATTATCAAAAATGAAAAAGGTAAGAATAAGGACATTGAAACTGCTGGCAATGTTTATTATTTTTTACAATAAAACACAACCACAACTGAAATTTTTTATGGTGAAGTGATGGATTATTACTAGAGAACGGACATTCTTACCACATGACTCGGCGTAATTCAATGAAGTATTTGTTAGACCATCTGGCCATCTGGTCGACAGCGATTACAATGGACCTATTGTATTCGGGGGATATATTCCATTAAACGCAATCGGCAATTGGAAATGTTTATAAACATCGCTGAGTACATTCCGGCGTAATACAATGAAGTATTTGTGTTTGATTTTCTCGGCCACCTGATTTCGCCAGCGTTAACAATGGACAACGGTTATTGTATTGGGAGAACTTAGTCATGTGGTAAGAATGTCCGTTCCCTAATTATTACCTTAGAGTGTTGACGATATTAAAAAATATGGTGCAGATTGTGAAAGAGTAACCTCGCAGTACATTTGTGATAAACTATTTTAGGGATAAAGAGGTTCCACTGCTGCAGCATTCTTTTTGTTCTTGCTAGCCAATCTGCAAATTTTAGTTGCTTTTCAAAGTAAATAGTGTTCTGAAAAACTAATTCTAAATCTTTGGTGGTTGATGCAAAAATTACGTTGCAGCATGGCATTCATGGGCGTTGATGGAGGAGAACATAAATATTTAGTTTCGTAGTAAAAATTCATCTATAAGCAGCCCTATTTTGTATTAAGAGCAGCGGAAGACATTAAATTGTATTTCCACACATATAATGTACTAAGTATAAACTAAACTTTCTGTTCATCAGAATGTATTAATTTTTATGTAGTATGTAATCCCTATGAAGGAATGCGTTTGTTAATATTAATCTCTGTGTGATTGTGATTACAATCTTAAATATAGATATATGTTTATTTGGTATCCACATGAGGGAAGAGCTAAGCAAACAGTTTTGCCATGTGAACTGATCGTGAGTAGTATCAGATCGTGTTTGTTTGCTTTTAGTGCATTCTACTTGAAAGATATGTCCGCTACTCGAAGTATTGGCGGATTATTTTATAGATGATATATACGTAACTAATAAACTGATGCAGGACATTGCATGCATATATACCGAGATAAAATATCAAGTTTATGAAATTATGATTTATATAATAACATTAATGGTTTTTATTTAAAGTTAATATTTAAATATTATATTCACATTAATAAAATACAATTATATATCTGGAACTGAAGCCATTACGAGCGGAATTCAAATTTTTCTAATTCTAATTAAATTAATTTATTATATAGTATTAAAGTATAGTATTAGTTATAACTAGAGAACGGACATTCTTACCACATGACTCAGCGTAATTCAATGAAGTATTTGTTAGTCTTACCCGGCCATCTGGTCCGTTGCGATTACAATGGACAACACACCTGTTGTATTCGGAGGATATATTTAGAGAACGGACACGCTTACCACCCAGTGCAGTACTGGCGAAAGGCTGTATTTCTAAAATATTTAATTTTATTTAAATAATTGGAAAACGAACGGGTGGTGATCTATAAGATTACGAAATACATATTTATTTGTTGAAAAGTTGTATTTATAAAGTTTTTAATTTTATTTATATAATTTCAAAACAAACGCGTGGTGATCTATAAAATTACGAAATACATATGTATTTGTTGAAAAGTTGTATTTTTAAAGTTTTTAATTTTATTTCTATAATTGGAACATTTTTATTTGTTCATTTTGTCGTTCAAGTTGAGTAAAGGAGTATTAATATTGACTAGCAATAGTTTCTCAAGGTTTTCTTCTGTCAATTTTGTTCTCTTTGAATTAAGTACATCCTCATAAGTAGAAAACGTCCTTTCTACATCGCAACTGGTTATAGGTGCAAACTGGAAATATTCTTTTATTTCTTCATATTTAGCCGTTAGATTTTGTGGAATTGTCTCCATACATAATTGCTGCAATGTAATTAAATCTGGATTTCTATTAAGAATTGCTTCAAACTTTTGCCGAAGGCCACATCCGAAGTCACTTGGAATACTTTTCAAATTATTAACAGCTACATCTAATGTGGTTAATCCGTCATTTAATTTGAGATTTCGATTTTCAAAATAAGTGATTAGTTTTGGCAATTTTCCAAAGTGTTCGTGAAGAAAGTACAACTGATTTTTTAAATTTGGGATTTGTGTGAGCTCCTTGCACTCACCAATACTTCTAGCATCCTCCTTTAGCAGTGTTACGAAATGTTTTAGACTATCGAAATTCTCAGCATAATAACTAGTAGCGTCCAGCCATGTTCCCCATCTAGTTATTACTGAAGTGGGAGGCAGTGACAGAGATGGAAATTTTTCCCTGAAAAGAGCTACTCTCAATGGTGCTTTTCTGAAAACTTTTTTAAAGCTGATACAAGTCTATCAACTTCCGGAAAAGTGTCTCTGATATATTCACAGATTCTGTGGAGAGCATGTGCTACACAAGTTATATGCAGCATATTAGGATATGTTTTCTTCAATAATCTGCCTGTTTTTAACATATACGCAGCACTATCACTGACAAATAAAAGTATTTTTTCTTTGTACGTGGCGTCCGAATGAAGCATTTTTTGCATATTCTCCTTAATGGTTTCAGCAACTGTTTCCGCATCAACTCTATTTATAACACTTGTTGCTATTACATATGAATTATAGGGAATAGTTGGATGTAGTACACCAGCTACAACATTTACCACACAGCGTCCTAACATATCCACCGTTTCGTCGGCGCTTATCCATATGTATTGATTTAAAAGATGGCTTCTAATGCGTTCTACTGTTCTCGTATAGCACCTAGAAACATAATATTTGCGTAAAGTTGATTCATCAGGAACATTTCGACCAGTATATTTTTTCAGAAATATTTTTAAAGTGGGATTGCTAAGTTTATTTAATGGAATATTAGCCGCCATAAAAGTTTTACAGAGTTCAGATGTGTTTGCGATCCTAAGTGACGAATTTTTGACGATATTTTACGGATTTTGTAATAAATTTCGGAATCACTGACAATGGACATACAATCAGTATGACCGTCAATCCAACTCGCCATTGTTTTACGATGCCGTTCTCGACGTTCTTCCGTATCATATCTGAAAAAGTAACTTAAACAATGCTCTAGTTCATATAAATGAAAACTAAAAATGTGTGCGTAAGTTATTGAAACTGAACGAAATTCAATGCACACTCTTACGTCGAAATAATTGGTAGAAATAGATTCAATCAAACGATATTAAACAGGATCTATCACAAAAATTACGATGTAATTAACAGTTAAAACTATGAAAACAAGAAACTTACTCACAGCACTTTATTTATCTTACGAAATATAAACTAATAAATAAAATACATTATAAAAACCCCGCTTCTATCTACGCTCATGAAAACACTTTAGAAAGCACTATATTCTCGGAATACAATAGCTGGCTTGTCCATTGTTATCGCGGCGAGACCAGGTGTCCGAGTAAGTCAAACAAATACTTCATTGAATTACGCCGGGATGTACTGAGCGACGTTATACGCAATTCCAATTGCCGATTGCGTTTTATGGAAATTGCGTCCGTTCTCTAGATATATTCCATTAAACGCAATCGGCAATTTGAAATGTTTATAAACTTCGCTGAGTACATCCTGGCGTAATACAATGAAGTATTTGTGTTTGACTTTCTCGGCCACCTGATTTCGCAAGCGTTAACGATGGACAACGGCTATTGTATTCGGAGAACTTAGTCATGTGGTAAGAATGTCCGTTCTCTAGTTATAACCAATTCGAGATATTATTTACTCTATGGACAGAAGTAGGAAGTTTTTGTATTGAAATTTATTATATTAATTAAAATGTATAGCAAACTGTTCAAAATTCAAGATCCTTCTAGCAGATATCAAATATAAATAAAGAAAATTATAAAAATGCATGATAAATTACTAATAATAATAGTACATATTTATTGCTTCTCTTATACGAGTAGAAGCAAACGTAATTCAAACCAAAATAAACGCATAATAATCATAAATATAGTAATAATAAGTTCATACTTGATTCTTAAAGGCTTAATTAATCTTCAGTGGTCTATGGTCTATGTTACAAAATATCTTAAACATATTACATAATTCGAAATATAGAAAAAAATGTTAATGTTTCTCAGTTCAAGAGGCAATTTGTTAAAGAATTTATGAGCGGAATATGCAAAATCGCTCTAATTTAGAATAAGCCTATTCCTTGTGTAGTAGCAACAATCTGATTCGTAGATTGGTATTGTATCCTCGCCTTCATAAATTTTCATTACATAATTTCTTGTTTTTGAGAAAAAACTTTAACACCTCATAAATACATATACCTAGCATGTATTGTCAAGAGACCACTGCTCCTGAAATAAGCCCCCACAAGACTGTCCAAGGTTCAGCCTCTGCACAGTACTTAATAATATTTTTTGAGCGCAATTAATATTCTTGAAAGATAACTACTGTCATCCCAGACAACGATGTTGAATTTAAAGTGAGCATAACAACTACCGTAATAAGCTGCAGGAAGTATCCTTATCCTTGGTATAGCAGATCTATATGGCCTCTCCACAACAAATTCGTCGATTGTTAACCCGAGTAAAAAAGCACTAGATCACGTTGTATATTTACAGTTGTTAAATTCTTTATATAATTTTACTGTGAGAGTTTGAACAAAAATACATATTGGTTTTGTCACGATTTATATTTAAATTGTTTATATTTAGCCATTGTTGAAATTCCGTGATACAGGTGTTTTCTGATATTTTATTATTTTCAAGCAAAAGAAAAGTATCGTCGACATAATTCATAGTGAAGAGATTTTCAGTAGAAGTACATTTTAAATTGAAAAGTCGTGAAAATACATTAGAATTGGTTGGTAATAAAGGACCTAAAATACTTCCTTGTGTATGGTGCTTTCATTTGTTGACAAATACACCGTCTACTACATGTTTGATAAATAACTACTGAACCAAAACAGGGCAACGCCCCTAATTCCGTAAGTTTTCAACTTTAGAAGTTGTAATGATTATTACTATCAAATGCTTTTAAAGGGCTAACGGTATATCATATTGAATATTATATATAATGACACGATACGCCTCCACGTACGGGCGTCTAATGAAACGACAGCCTGAATGAAAAATAATAAGAGAATAATATGTACTTAATAGTGAATAATAGTAAATAATAGTACTTCAACCGATAGCTTATATTGGGCGCCTTTATTTGAACTTTTAAATATTTTTTGGTCTATCAGCTTCGATTACAAATAGATGCCGTTAGAGCATAACAAAGATACTGAATTTATTAGACTCTATCTCTGGATCATCGCAAGTAATTACCCTCTTATATATCTTATATGTATTATTTAAATATCTATACATTTGCATATCATGCTGACAGTTCCGTGTTTTGATTCCTGTCTGGCTGTCCGAGTAGGTTTTCGTGGTTTTCCTTCTCGTTTAAGGCGAATGCCGACAGCTTAACATCTTAAGTCGCTCCACGGGCGCATACATAATAATAAATCATGCCTTGCGTTTCGCTGTTTTTGTTGTCTATCTATTTTATAATACTAGGGCATGATTTATTATTATTAAATTGGAATGTATCTTTGAATAATTTTATCCATAGCAACTACAAATGTATGACATTAATATACTGTCATTTATATTTTACATTCCTTGACAAAGGCATCATTTGCCGAAACATGTAGGATTGTTTTAAATATATACATTTTGAAGTAAAACCAGTCCTTAAATCGCCAACAAATTGAATTTACCAAAACATACAAAGGTCACGAAATAATTATCTATATATACATATATATATATATATATATATATATATATATATATATTTATTGTAATAATATGCAATGAAGTAGTAATATGCAGCCCCACGATTGGGACAAGCCAAAATGATATAATGTGATATAATGAATGGACGATTCTAATTTATTTTGAGTAGAATAATAATAGTGATAATATACTTACATTGAACGTTGCACTGGTATAGCTTATAAGTAAATAGATTGAGCAAAAGACCTCTTAATCTTTGGTTAAAGTAGGTACCAGACCACAGAAAATTATTATACTTATACACATGACATAAAAGAATCTTTGTTTCTAATAAATAAATTTAATTAAAAAAAAATTGATTTTCTTTCCAATATACAGATAACAAACAGTGATACAACCCTCCAGATATGAGTCTAAATGGTTGCTTACTTATGCAAAACACATATAATATTGTATGTTTATCCTATTGTATATAAAGTTTCATAATTTAATTGTATTTATCTATGTATTTAATAATTATTAACTGGAGTTCTTTACACATAAATAAGGTTGATCAAATGTTACTACAAAGTATTTTTACCTTTTACACAAATTACGTGACGGTAAGTTTTTAACTTTATTCATGTACAATTTGTATATTTTAAATTACGTTAATTAATAATGTTTGACTGGTTTATAACCTTAATGAAATACCTGTTGGATTTGTTAATTTATGGATATGTTTTCCCGGTATATCTCTCTGGAATAGCAACCAGTAGTTTATTGGTGGGAAAAATAGTCAGGAATACTAGTTTTGGATCGGGAGTCGGTTTATATTATCCTCGTGACGTTCAGGCTAAAAGTTAACAGGTAAAATATACCAATTTATTTGTAAAAACACCTTCTTATATTATTTTCTCTCCAAACATTAATATTTTAATTTCTTTCAGCTTAATGATGATTACCAATATGGGTTTCGATATGGACAATATCCGATATTTTCTAATTATTATAATTGAACACTTTTCTGGATTGGAAACTTGTTTAAATGGAGGTTATGTACCTTTTCTTTGAGTATTTACTAGTTTTAGAATATATTTGATATTATTTTAATGGTTTTTATAAATTTTTGAATTACTAATTCGAAAATGCGTGCTTTTTGTGACCGCAGTGAAAAAAACTTCTTCTAAACAACTTTTTTTCTCCATGACAACGGTAATAATTTCTCAAAAACTAATTTTTAATTTTCATTTTCTAAATATTTACAATTTAAATAATTTTCTTCGGTGGATATTTTTTTCTTAATTTTCTTCAAATTACCATATCATTTGTGTCCGTATTTGAATGATAAATACTATTTCAATATGTACCTGTCACGTGGTTCGATGTTGTTTGTAATTATCAATTAACAAGGGTCATTCAAAAGTCAATATACACTTGGATACAAAATATTTGAACATTAAGTTTTTAATCGTAATTAGCTTTAGAATTCTTGATTTAACGCAATAAATAAATATAATGAATGCTTTAATGGCTGAATAAAATAAATATGTAAATTAGAATTAATCTCGATATCATAATTAGAAAGCTAATTAGAATTTTACAATTTGTTTATATTAGATTCTCTCGTGTTCTACTATTGTTATCTTGTTGGATATTACTATGTGTTACCTTTTTACTCTTTTTGTGTTGCTTTTAGGGTCAATTCCGCCCTACAACATTATATTATATTGTCATTATTTCTTGACCTTTGTGTGATATAGTAGATTAAATTAGTGGGCGATTTAAAGTCTGTTTTACTTTGATATGTATATATTAAAAACAATTTTACATGTTTCGACACATAGTGCCCTTTTCAAAGAAATTAAAAATATAAATGACAGTATATCAATGTCAAACTTAAATATCTGTAGTTGGCATGGATAAAATTAAAATATTCAAAGATACGTTCAAGTTTAATAATAATTCATGCCTCAGAAGTTTCGACAGCAAGACGTAATAATATCTCTTGGCTTGCCAATCCCCCGTAATTGGCGTCTTGTTGACTCATTTATTGAGATTTTTTAAAAATTTGCATTCGTGTAATTTTACAATCTGTTTTACAAATAACAATTAGTAAAATAAAATTTTTGATAATAAAGCTGACTTAGTAGAAGGTAGCCCAATGGGTTATTCCCTTAATTTATATGAATGACTAATTTATGACATGAAATTTCAGCACTAATTCATTCATTTATTCAAGTTTCTGCTTTGTAGATCCAAAGGATCATATTTGTTTAGACTCTTCACAGTAAAAAAATTATGCAAGTCTCTGGTAAATGCATCAGATTGATTCTGAAGATGAATTCTATATTTGGTACTAGTGTTTTTAAAAACGTTTTTGACGATTTCGACTTTGAGATCATAATGTATCTCTTTAGTTGGAATGACCTAAGATGCATTCATAACGTAACGGAGCACTTTTAACAGAAATCCTTGCAGTATTGCTAATTTTATTCACTTGCAGCACCCCATAGTTGAACACCGTACGTCCAAATTGTTTATAGAACTAATTTATATAACAAACGTACTTTATTTTGAGGAAATAAAATACTCACCGTGAAACAAAAACTGACCCGGTCCTCCAGGTTGGGGGTTGAGGCATTAGACTGGTTCTTTAATACTCGGAAAAAATATACAAATACCAAAAAACCTAAGCGAAGCCTCGGAACAATGGACGGATCTTTGAGACAACGAAAACGGCAAAGAAGATGGATTATGAATTTTGCTACGTGGAATGTACAGGGTATTAGACTGAAAACGGATATTATTGCATCAGAGATTAAGAAATCGAACATCGATTTGATAGTGCTGACAGAAACCAAGAAAAAGGGAAGTGGCACCGAGAATGTCGGAGAATACGTTCACCTGTTTACTGGGGTGTCGAAGGAGATGAGAGCAGCTAGAGGGGTATCCATACTATTAAGGAAAGACTGGAAGAACAAAATTAACAACTGGGAAGCAGTGGATGAGAATATTCTGATGGTCAACTTGAAACTACATGGATATAACATCACCATTATAGCGGCCTACGCACCGTCAGATGACGAAAGAGTCGGCATTAAGCAGGAATTCCTAGACAAATTGGACGAAATCCTAATAGGTATTGGAAGGAAGAGAGAAGTCATAATGATGGGAGATTTCAATGGAAGAACAGGAAGGGCAAACAATAGCCCAGTAGTGGGACCATTTGGTGAAGAAATAATCAATGATAATGGCCGAAGACTCATAAATCTCTGCGAGACCTACGATCTTAGAATAAACAACGGATTCTTCAAACACAAAGACATCTATCGCTACACATGGATGCAGAACACCCGTAATCTAAAAACCATTATTGACTATGTAATAAGTAGACAAGAAACGAACATAGAGATAAACGACGTAAGAGTCCTAAGGGGAATAACTTGCGGGTCGGATCATTTTTTGGTGAGAGCCAAAATAAGAATGCAATTTAGGAAAGGAAACAAGACTCAAGATGAACAAGACGGCAGGACGACACTCACAAACGCGGTGGATACAACCCAATATAATTTTGACAGTTTTAAGGACGAAAGCACTGTATTTCTATATCAGAGACGACTCGACAGCAAACTACTGAACCCGGAAGGGTGTACCTTTAACAAACTCTACGATAACGTTTTAAGTAGTCTAATAGAAGCCACCCAAGAAGCTGTAGGAGTCAAAAAGAAGAACAACAACAACAAGAAATACTGGTGGAACGAGGAAATAGTACAATTAGTCAAAGAAAAGAAGCAGAAATATCTGAAATGGCTGACGACAAAAAGTGAACAGGACTTTGACGACTACAAAGATACGAAAAGACAACTTAGAACGAGCATCTCTATAGCTAAATGGGATAAGAAATGCGAAGAAATTAACAATTACATGGGAGGTAGGAAGTGCTCGGAGGTGTGGAGATTTATATCAAATGTTAAAACCCCAGGAAGGAACAATGCTAACATCAGAATAATCAAACCGGAACAGTGGCTAGAACACTACAAAGGCCTGCTACAAGAAGATAGACAAGAGTATATAATAGAATCCCCCAGACAGTTTGTAGTACAAGGGGAAGAAGTTGAGATATCTGAAGAAACAATAAAGAAGACTGTTAGGAATCTTAAGTCAGGCAGGGCCAGCGGCCCGGAAGGGATATACTCCGAAATGCTCAAATATGGAACAGAAAGGCTCTACAAAAGTCTCACAGTAATTATCAATAAATGCCTAAATGGACATCCTGTTCCGCAAGACTGGAAAACGGCTTTTATATCATCCATTCATAAAAAAGGAAATAAGCTGGACTTCAATAACTATAGGGGCATATCTGTCACAAGCACACTAAGCAGACTGTACGGTAGAATCCTGCGTGACCTCATTGAAGAAGATCACCAAGACAAAGAAGAGGAAGAGCAATGTGGTTTTAGAGCAGGAAGATCATGTACGGACAACGTATTCTGCCTAAAACAAGTTATAGAAAAAAGATCTGCTAGACAGCTGGAAACCCACCTCACGTTCGTGGACCTACAAAAAGCATATGACACAGTCCCAGTGTCAAGATTATGGAAGGTATTAGAACAATCTAACATCAATTACAACTATATAACGGCTCTTAAAGAATTGTATAAAGACTCCACATCAAGAATTAAGATGGGTAAAGAACTAACAGATGCATTTACGGTAAATAAAGGACTGCGCCAAGGATGCTGTATTTCTCCAACACTCTTTAAGATATATGTAGCGGTGGCACTAAGAGATTGGAAGAGGAAGGTCAAGAGAATGGGTATAGAGATAAATGACAGGTGCTTATTTACCCTTCAGTTTGCTGACGACCAGGTCATAGTGGCCAATGACAAGGAGGACATGCAATACATGGTGAGGAAAATGATGGAAGAATATCGAAAATGGGGCTTGACAGTCAATATAAACAAAACAAAATATCTGTGTATTGGCAACCAGGACGGAAATCTGGAAGTCGACAATGGTCAAGAAATAATGCAATGTCAGGAATATGAATATCTGGGCATAACTTTCGACAACACCGGAACAGATGTGAGAGAGATCGAAAAACGTATAGTCAAAGCAAAAAAAGTGATCGGATGCCTGAATGGAATTCTATGGAGCAAGGAAATTACAAAGAAGAGAAAATTTAATATATACGAGACTATGGTAAAGAGCAGCCTTCTATATGGAGCAGAAACTTGGAGGATTGCAGATAGACAAAGGAAGAAGGTTGAGGCGGTTGAAATGGATGCCATTAGAAAATCCTTGCGAATTTCACGAAGAGAGAGAGAATAAGGAATGACTATATAAAGCAACAAATGGGAATAGAAGGCACGATAGTTCAAGACATCGAAAAGAAACAACTTACTTGGTACGGACACGTAGAACGAATGCAAAATAACAGGTGGCCCAAAACAATAATGCACTGGCACCCAAGAGGGAGAAGGAAACGGGGAAGACCGAAACTGGAATGGCAGAAGAGCATACAAAGATCCATGATTGAAAGAAACCTCACACCAGAGGAGTGTGACGATAGAAGAGGATGGAAGTTAGGTGTCGGACAACGAAGGAAAACGTTCTAAACCGGCATATATATATATATACTTTATTTTTTAGAAACATCTAAGACTTGTGTTCCAATTTTAGAGAACTGAATGCCAAGTTGTTTCCGTTTGGTTAAGACACGTGTTTTCCAAGTAAACCTTCGGTTCAGCTGCTTATAGGTACCACCTCATTTTGTGACAGAATATTTATTTAACTTAATTGTTGGACAAGTATTAATTTTTAGTGTAAAAGTATCGTGCACTGACTTTTTTGTTTTATTCGCTTTTATGCGCAACAGCCAATTTTGAATAACATAGATGCTCCTGCAGATTTTGAGAAGCAATTCTTAGAGCTTTTGATGATGCTAGGATTGCTGTATCATCAGCAAAAGAGGCAATTTTCGTCTAATTTTGGTGAACAAAAGAAGCAGCATCGACTCGAGAACATGTCCTAGATACTAACTTTATTAGAACAGGGATTATTTTGAAATACTGATACCTTACCATGAAGTACTTGTCTGTTAGGTAGGACTGCAATATAGCATAGTAACTGCAAAGCAACTGAGTTTTGATTTTATTATATAAGAAGCCTTCATGTTAGATCAAAAGCTTCAGAAGTGTCAAAACACACCGCCAACAATACCTACTTGTTTTTGAATCGTGTCTGATTTTTGTGATAAACTCGATCTCGCCTGAACCCAAATTGGTGTTCAGGAATTATTATTCTCTTTTCAAGAATAGGTTTGAATAATGTCGGTAGGATTTTTTCAAAGATTTTAGAAAAATAAATGTGAAACAATCAAGTTCAAATATTCGAAATTGTACATTTTGGTAAAATAAAACATATTTTATTTAAAAAATCGTTGACTAATCCTTAAAAATGACTGCGATGTTAGTGACGGTAAATATTTTTTTCACAATAATGTTAAAAAAAGAATTCACATGATGGACTTTTCTGTGGACATTGTACACTTACCATGCCCAGAAAAACGTAGATGGGAATAATGCGGCTAGTGCGGTGTCTCCGTTTTTTTACGTTTGTTTAACTCTTGCAGAAACATTAATTTCGTTTTGTAATTTGTCGAGACCGTATGATTTATTAGGGCCTGAATAAGTTTAATGAAAATAAATTAATCTATAGAGTTTCTTAATCAGTATTATTCGATTTTCAGTTGTGTAAATTCATTGGGAAATATAAATAATATTCTCTTGTATAAACTTTAATGACAACTTTCTAATTTACAGTGTAGCCAATATAGGATACTCGAATTGGATAACCAATTCTTTTAATAAATAGTTAATCATTTACTCATACTTATTATTCTTTCAAACATTTTCCCAGAGACACGTAAGCGACAATGAAGGTCGACAATTCGTACATAATATATGTACGTCACTCTTTTTCTGGATAGCTCTATTCATTTTTAAACTACTGGAAGACCTTTCAGATAAACAACGATTAAGTATGTACATATATATATATATATATATATATATATATATATATATATATATATATATATATATATATATATATATTCAGGGTTCAAGTAAGTAAAATAAGACATATTTTATTAAAAGGAAAGGTATTTGATCGATTCCCACGGATGTTCCCTTGTCATATATTATCCAAAATCGCACCCACATCATAGTTATCAATTTTATTGATATAAGGCAAAAAGAGTGACTTTTAAAATTAGAATAGGGTGAGATAAATTAGATAGTACAACGCATAAACATATGAAATTTGTAATAATTTTTTAATATGAGTTAACATTTTGTTAAGATATGACGTAGGTACATTTGGTTAGTTCTTTATTAATTTTGTTTTGAAGATTTCGTCCATTAATGACAGAGTACTTTCATTAACATATTATCGGAACGGATTCAGAAGTAGGGTGAAACTGAAACCAAAGTGTCTGTTATATTAAAATTAACTGTCTCTATTTAATATAACCATTATTATACGTGCATACGACAGATGAATAACATTAAGAAAATTAATATTACTCGTTTCACACAATAAAGAGTTTAAGGCATAATACGTAGATCAAGAATAATGCACATTACTTTGAATGCAAAATGTAACTCTTTTGTTCAATCTAAAATGTGGCTAATTCTGTTTCCGGATAATGTTTAGAGCAGACATGAAATGATTAAATTTTGAATAAATAATTTTTACGTCCATTAAATTCAGAAAGTATAATTTATGTTAATACCGGTGTTATAAGGAAATTTTAAACATTCTTTAAACTGCTTAGTATTCGGCAAAGCGCAAATTTTCAACAGCTGGGTGAATTTAAAAGAAGTCAAAATGTAGGGTATGCGAAATCTTTAATATTTCCTTACTGTCAATAGTTTGAGCAGTGCTACATTTAATTATAAACATGTTAATAATGGTCTCAAAAAGATTGTTATGAGCGCTATAACGTTAACAAATCGTAGAACAGCCTATGTCAGGAAAAATTGTTATCTAAGAAATTTAGTCTTAAGATACAGGTTTTAAATAATACAAACAATTTCTAAAATATTTTAATGAAAAGAGTTTAAATTGCGTAGATTTATCGAGACATTAATAGTCTTTGTTATAGCTTTTTCTTGCTCTTATCACTTATTCCGTGCCACGGTAAACGCAGATTAGACTGGTCTACTACATGAGGGAATTGGGAATAAAACTGGCAAATCACCAAATTCTCTGTTTAATTACAAATTTGTTCAAGGACCCATGATGGTCGTAAAAGAGATGTGAAGGGCATAAAATTTGCTTTAGTCTGTTGTACGATTTTTGCTTAGGGAATAATGCTTTTACGCACACTAAAATTTAGTGTAGTCTTTTAGAGATTTTAAAACGACTGAATATATTTAGGATATAATTAGTAGAAAAAAGTAATTGTAATAATAATAATAATATTATTTCATAAAAGCAGTATAAGAAAGGAAAGAAAATATGTACATGCCAGTGCGTGAAGCAAATTCAAATCTAAAATAAAATTATTCAAACAGAATAGTATTAAGTTTAATAACTATGAATGCTATAACAATTTGACAAAAATAAATAATTCAGAAAAGAAGCTTCCACGAAAATTGCAAACACAAGCGACAACCTCATCTTACGTTTAAAAATATAATTTTTAAATAATAATTGAGTATTTTGCCCAGTGGTGTACTACCAGTGCAGATATGTATAGGTGCGTGCCACATTTCAGTATTGGAATATTTTATGAGTTTAGAAAATTTTTCACTAAATAAGTGGATTTAATGTGGCCGCACATTGGTGAAATAAATCCCGAGATATCGGATTAATTATAATTAGCACACCCAGCTTGTTGTACTTGTTGAATTCATTTGAAACATTAATTTAATTACCATTTTTATTTAGCATACCGTTTTTCTGAAATTTATTTAGTGTCATATCTTCGTTGGAAGATTAAGACCTATTGTGTATATATTTGTTATATTTTACGTAAACGCTACTAAGATCTCACGAACGTAAATATATTATTTTATTGTTTTGAAAGTATGTAACATATAGACACGGCCAAAAAGTTTGCACCGTACATTTATCCAACTTCAAGGCAACAACAAGGCAATTATGATCTACATCTAGAGAACGACCGCGGAAACCTACACCTACATTTTCTAAATTACCATTTAATATTTTTGTTCATTTTTTTGCTGTAGTCATAATTTAAATATATATACAGGGCTTCGCCCAATATTCTATTTTTTACTTGTTTATATTTTTATTTTTCCACGTAAACGTTTATAACAAATATTTTTATTTGATTGTCGTTTCGTTAACTTTGCTTTTGTTTTTAACTTGCCTTTAGCAAATTTTGCTTCCTTGTATACCACCTGAATCAGCGTGGGTACATTATCGCATGTACGTCCCCCACGTAACGTATATTAACTCATATAAGCAGCCTACAAAACGTGGCGGCGCCTTTTAAATTTAGATGAGTAAAGTAAACGACGTTTCTTCAAGGAACCCACCCGTCTTCACTGAGTTGTAGCCGTGGTATTAGTCTGCTGACTTGTATTTTTAAGAGCTACCCGCCCACGTAGGGTAAGTCCAAGGAGGGCTATTGAATTTAAGTAGCGAATTTTGTTGCTTGCACAAGGCAGGTAGCACTTAGTAATTGGGCGTCCCCTGGAAATGTCTGAAAACCACCGGATCACCGAACACGGAAAGTAGGTAACTAAACATTAAACTTAAATAAACAAATTTTTAATAACGCTGGTTAATTGATTATATAATTTACAACCCGTATAATACCATCCGTTTTGATAAATGCAAAGTGAGTGAACATCTTAATGAGTGATTTGTTGCACATTTGTTGAGTCTTGTAGTTATGAGCACATTGTGAGGCAAGTATCTATAATAATAATAAAACTCTTTATTTACCCAACAGACGATCTACTTACAGGATAAAGCAAAATATTATAAAAAACATTAAATCTAAGTCGTGCAGGCCAGCAAGCTAACGTAATTGAACTCTTTTATAAATTACTATAATAAATTCAAAAATCATAATCTAATGCAATTAAAGAAAAAATAAAAAAGCAAAAGCACTAATGAGACAAACTAATGTACAATGCAATTAAATAATGAAATTTTGCGTCTCTGCACATAATACATATTAGTGCTTTAGTCAAAACATTCGTCTGACCAGTCGATACGTAGAAGGTATGAGATCTAGAGGCCAGACATGGTATCTAAAATCCACTCCTGGAGAACAAGAATGGACAGTCAATTTAATATTCAATCAATTTTTTCAAAAAGAGGGCGCTGCTGTAAGCCCGCTTCTCAGCCAAATAATTGAAGCATACAGCTTCCATAATATTTACCAAATTAGCGCCACTGCCCAAGATAAGTGCCAGTACTTTTATAAGAAGTAAATTTTAGAAATCTGCGATGAATACGTTCTAAATTGTTATGAGTGGCAAGCGTATAGTGTATACCATACAATGCTAGCGTACTTCAACTTCTCATTATAAAAGCAAAGTAGATTGTTTTTATTAACATGACATCGGTGAACTCTTTACAGTTTCTTAAAACTAAACTCACTGCTCTTGACGCACTCTTAGAGAGTTCGTTAATATGCGTTACAAAGGTAAAGCGAGAATAAAAAAACAACCCCCAAGTCTAGAGTGGTTTCAGTTAATGTCAAAGGCGACCATCATATATTATAATTAGTATTGTAGGAAGTTGCTTTATTGGCATAAATAACTTTTCAGCACTTAGCAATGCTAATCTATAGTTTATTTACCACACCAGTCGGCAACTACATTAATATTGTGCTGAAGGAATTGACCATCAACATCGAAATGCATGAATACATTTCTAAATTATAGGATATGCTACAGTAGGACAAATCAATGAAGTTAGGAGATCATTGGCATATATTAAAAATAATAATGGTCCATTTGAACCCAGAAGCACTCCAGGGGTAACAGTGTATTCATAAGATGAATGTCCATTATAGTAGATATAGTCAATCCTATCGGAAGAGTAAGAAGATTTTAACATTTTTAATAAAAAAAAAAGATGAGACACCAAAGGACTCTAGTTTTGATAGCAATATACTATGACTGATAGTATCAAATACATGCGATATGTCAGTATTACAATGCTATAGCGTCAAAGAAAAATAAGGGGTGAAAAGTATAAGTAATGCCTTCATATAAGAAATCGCGGTCCAATGTTCAGGTAGTAACGAGAAAGTAATTTTTCTTTAGTCCGGTCCTGTCGCAGTTAAATATACGGTCGGCAATACAGGCTTCCACCTCTAATTCATTAGTAAGTCTTTTTACTGACTAATTACATTGTTCTATCGGTATTCATACAAATTTAAAGAAAAAAAATATATGTAAATAATTCCATATAAATAATTAAAAACCTGGTATCTATCCCAACACGCTACATAAAGCTTTTTGTTTTATGATGATTTTTGTTTTATTATAAACATAATAATTTTATTTTAAATGAAGTTTAACGTTCATTTAATTTTAGTCACATTAATTAAATGCGGCATAGGTTTGTCGACATATTCGACGTAAAGGCTATTATTGATATTCCAAAAGAAAACATCGCAATAAAAGCACCATTCGTGTGAGCATAATGTTTTGATATGAAAATATCAACATTTACTATTTTTATGAGTGGGAACTGTTATTATCTAACAATGTCTAGGAATTTCATCGTTTTTTTTTTGCAAATCAATGAACTTGAATTACAGCTGTATTTCGATAATTATAGAACAGTTATATTCTTACAGGTATCTTATTGGCCCCTTTAGTGTAGAATTCAGCTGATTTTAATAAAAAGGTTTTTAAACCACACTTAAATTTGGTTGTCAAAATATTTTGTAGCGATCTAAAAATTAATGAGATTGTGTAATGTCAGGTGAGTATGCCAAGTGCGATAGAATGGACCATCCAAGCTCTAATTTTTGTTCCCTGCTTTACTCTGGCTGTATACGATCTTTTGTTGTCATAGAGCAGAACATTTTTGCTATTGACGAGCGCACATAAACATGTTGCGTAAAAATTTGCGTTAAGTGTTTCACTGCGGTTTAAAAACTCTAAATAAACAATACCACGATAATACTTTCAACCACACAATATTTTGATTGCGTGATGTTCAGCTTTTGGGGCCGCCTATTCCACTGTCAAATTTAATGTACATGGAATAGAAGGTATTATTAAAGCTTAATTCAGCTTAAAGCTGAATGCATCAAATCGATAATTAAGCAAGTGTGATGGCATGGGATACATTTCTAGTAAAGGAGTTGGTTTCCACTGCAGGCACTGCAGTGGAACCCAACTCAATATGCGACAAAAATAATGCCTGAACAGATTCACAGGGTGGTGGACCAAATCAACAAAACATTCGAAAAAAAAACTACTGCATAGCAATCTTGCTCGATGTGAACCAAGCCTTCGATAAGGCACCTTCAATAATACATAAAAATAAAAACATACCTGCAACGAAATGCGTTAAATATTTAGGCCTACACCCAGATCAGAAACTAACCTGGAAAGTACACACATGGAAAAAATCGGTAACAACATTTCAGAAACACTATTGGCTCATCGGAAGAAAATCCTATCTCTTAATTAGTAGCAAACTTTTGGCTTATAAGGTACTGTCTGGACAGCTATGGGGTACAGTAGACAAATCCAATATTGCGATCATTGAGAGATTCTAATCAAAAACACCGCATGAAATTATTGATTCTCCCTACTTTGTGACAAATAGAGATATATAACATAATTTGGATGTTCCTACAGTAGAGGAAACAATCAGGGAATGATGTACACTTTCTGCGACGACTCGAAGATATCAGAACACTGAAACTCGGAAAACTATTGGAGTGTGAAGAAATTACGGATATAACATTATGCTATAACTCATGAGATGAGCATTGAAATTGTGTCATATAGAGTTATATTCAGTAGAATAGGGCTCTATCATGCCGTTTATGACTTAAATCATATATGCGCATTGTTTGTATAAAGATAGATTGCAAAATACACGTAAAACAAAACAAAAATAATAATAATACTATGATTTTTATTGAGGCGTCTAGCTATCTGAAAATGTTAACGCAACGTTTATTGCCACATTCTAAAGAGGAATTCATTTCAACACAACACTGCATCTTTATCCTGATCTAACACGTATACATAGGTATTCGTTTCATTGTAGAAAATATTGTTTATTCGCGTGTAAAATAAATAATGTCGACCTAAAATCGGTTTCCCTGATTTAAAGAAAAAAATACACTTTTCAGTAAAATAAAAGATGCTATCTGATATTTGAATGAACTTTTTACCAAAAAGTAGGTACAACTGAAAGGTTTCGTGAAGTCGTTTTTACATGTTTTGAGATATTTAATGTTTTTGTTTTTCTTTCATCCTGGAAATATTTTAATTACGTTTTTCCGTACGGTTGTTGGTGTAGGTTGTTTAACATACTTTAATCAAGGTTAAGCGTAAAAAATACCATATTTACCAGAAAATAATAATAATAATACTTTTTATAGAATTTAATAGACCAGAAAAACACAAAACGTGGGAAATTCTAGATTACAACATAACCTACTAGTCAAAATATGAAATACTACTGCAAAGAAGTTGTCTTCTGCGGTAAGGGCCTTTTTACAACACCGGGTCTTTTCGCACAAAATTTCCAATAAAACTAAAAGTGGCCATACGAAAATTTAGCTACTTAGGGACTATTAAACAAATTTAAAACATAGCAAATGAATGTACAGGTTATTCTACAACAGATGGAGTTGAGAGTACATAAACGCCAAATTGTCACTTAGGGACTTCTTGCAAGGAACCCTTCATTTAAAAGAAGTATTGCAGCATAACAAAGTTGTTAGTGTTCGAATTTTATTTCACAGTAGTGTATGTAGATTGGTAATGTTCCAAGTTATATGAGCCATGTATACATTATGAAGTAACAAATTACCATACCATATAAAAGCTGTAGGTAGTTTTAAGAAGTTAAACTTATTTATAAATTTATTCAAAATTTGCTTTTTTTATATATTATTATTGTTCCTATTTATTATTGTATAATAATTTGAAATAGTTATTATTGTCATTATATAAAGCAGCAATATTATTTTACGTATGTATATAGATATGAGATGATGTATAAGTTTGTTCAAAAAGAAATACGTAGGAACGAAAGACACAAAGTACTAAGAATTTCTATTGTGTGTAAGTTGTATCGGCAATTCCATCTCAATAGGAAAGGATAGATTAGAAGACTGACCGTTGAGTTGTTTCTGTGGTGGAGTAACAGCTAACATAACACATGCGTTCATTCCGCTTTGACACAATAATCCTTCTATCGCCGTGTCCTCTTTTACTACACTATCGCCATAACAACGAGTGGGTATGAATATTACGAATTCCTTTCAGCATGTGCAGAGGAGAATTTATATTAAAATAAAATAAATACTGAGCTTCCTGCGATCCTTGGGATTTAATGCCTATGTGTCTGAGTCGTGCTGAGATATTTCCTTTGATATTGTTTAGCCGTGAAATGGGTTAGCAAGCCGACAGGTATTCCAAAATTGAATACAGACGAGTTTATAAAGGGATTGAATTTATTATTAAAGACAAAATTAATTTGAAAATTGACATGTTTATATAACAATAGTAAATATAAATATAATGATAATGTTCTTAATGCTCTTATGCGAATACTGCAAAAGCAAATGTTGAATTGCTTTTATGTAAAACCTGTGCTAGGACTCTTTTGTCTCAAAAAACACTAACAATGAAAGAAATTGGACAGAAAAAACGTACTATATCTAAAAGTGCACAAGAAGATATTAATATACCGGTGCCCTACCGGTGGAAGTAAAAAAAAATTACAAGATACTTCTTTGCCATTTTTTTTCACTTATGAAAGGGCCATGCATTTTTTGCCACGCCGACTATATTATAAAAAGTTTCAGAGACGATATCTTAGAGCTGGCCGACAAGAATAAAAAGGATAGTTTTGTTATTGTCGGTCTCGCTTTAAGTTTCGTCTAGTTTGCGACCGTTACATACGTTCGATACGATTAACATTTATGTCTTTGATTAAAGATTGTTACCAAATATAATGTTAAATACCCGTAGAGCGCACATCCTACGTGTTCCTCTAATACATCGTCTTTAAAAATTCACACGCAAATATAAATTTTTAACAGCCGAATTGCAGCGTGTAAATTCAATAGGGGCTTTCTGAATCCATATTAATATTTTATATTTCTTACGTCTCGTAAGAAAAAAATCACGTAACATACATGAAATGATGTCAGTTCTATATATATAATCTATATTCCCTTCTACCATATAATGTCGGGACGAAACTGTATTTTTATTTTAGGCGTCTACAAATTCTTTCCATCCTTTTCTTTCTTCTGCCATTTTTTTGCTTCTGTCCATGTTCTTTCCTTTCTCTCCTATTACTCCACCCCATTGAGTTTTTTGGCCTACCCCTTCTTTTGTTTTTAGTATTTTTACCTCCCACACTCTCTTAGCTGGTCTTACTCCTTCCATTCTTTGCAAGTGGTCCCACTAGCCCAGATGTCTCTTTTCTATGAATTTGAGTGATGGTTCTATTTCTAGGTCTTTTTGTATTTTCACGTTTCTAATTTTATCCAGTTTCGTAACCCCTCGGACTCTTCTCAGGTTTTTCATCTCGACAGCCTGTAGCCTGTTTTTTGCTTCTCGCTTAAAACCTAGAATTCACAGCCAAATGTCAGTATGGGTCTAAATATCGCTCTAAATACTTTCATTTTTGTGTCTCCCGAATTTTCTTTATTGTTTTTAAATTTCTTATTCATCATATCAAGCGAGCCACAAAATTTGTATCCTAGGTAGGCCATGAACGACTGAGATAGACATATTAGTCACGTCTGAACTGAGTGTCATTTCTAAATACATAATCATAAGTCAAATTGACAAGTTACAATTTAACCTATTCCTAATAGTACGATATATAGGTTAGATCACTTAATCAATCTAAGACATAACTGATTTAATCCATGGCATACTCTGAAAACTTTTTTTTTGGCTCACTCCATATAATATAGCTTCAACGTTTTCTCTATCCTCTGGTTGATTTCTACTTCTTGTGTTCCCTTTTCATCTATTGGCACTCCAAGATATTGGAAAGTCTTCACTTGCTCTATTTTTACCCCGTCGATTTCTATACTTCTGTTTTTTTTCTACACCTCCTATCATCATCACTTTTGTTTTACTTCTATTTATTCTCATTCTGGGGTTTTTCAGTTTTGTGTTCCATATTTCTTAGTTCTTTTTCACTTTTAGCGATTATCACATCATCTGCGAAAGCTCCCTCCGAGATAATAATAATAATCTTTATAATCCAACAGCAAACCATTTACAGGATAATAATTAACGATAACTATAAACGGTTGGTATCTACAACAACTATACAGTGCTTCTCAAAAGTCCCCTCCTCCCCTCTTATCTTTGGAACGATTATACATTCACAAGTGAAATTTGGAAACTGAATATTATTGGTTATAAACTTCCCTACTAGTGATGATAGATGACGAAATCGTCATAGATGACGTTACAAGGCCATTGTGACCAATAATTTTAAATGGAACGCTACGGCAAGCGACACCTCTTTTAAAAGGTATCGAAAAAACCTATTCAATGATACTAATTTTGTTTGTGTTTGAGGCTGTTTTAATAGCTCATTAGTAAACATGAAAATTTAAATTCCATTCAGTATGATATTAAATACAGATTTAAGAAATAGTATGTACTTAAAGAAATTGCTCGAAGTGACCTCCATTTACTTCCTGACAGTAAAATATCCTATTTTTAAACTCTTCTCGTACTTCTTCAAATGTGTCTGCGGAAACAGCCTCACATTCTGCAACAATACGTTGTTTTAAAATGTCAATATTGTCAAGTTAATACTAAAATTCCAAATTCAATCTCCGCCTCTGGATAGTTGTTAAATAATCTGACGTTTTTGTTAGTCTCCGAAATTCGACGTTTTTGTAATTGTCCAAGTTTTTGTACATTTAATAATTTGTGTATTGTTGATCGAACGTCTCACTGTTATAACAGCTTTTGGTACTTTTAATATTTTTGTACATTTTAATAATTTGTTAAACTGTTGTGAGCCGAAAGTTTAAGTGCTTCAAGAAGCGAAATGGTACGTGCTTTAGGTGATAAAGTAGCAGCGGTCCTAATTCTTGGTGAAACTAGACAAAATATTCATGCAGCAGAACGCATTTTTAATGAGAGGTTTCCCGATCGTCCCATTTCGAGGACTTATTTAAGGGAGCTTCTTCGTAAGTTTGAAACAACGGGTAGTATTAATGATGCGAAACGATCTGGCAGACCACAAATTTCTGATGAGAAAAAAATTGATATACTGGCAGAAGTAAGAGTTAATCCTACTTCTTCAACAACTCAAGTTGCATCTACCTGTGAAGTCAGTCGAAGTACAGTACACAGGGTGTTGAAAAAATACAAATTTCATCCATACAAATTAAAAATGGTTCATCAACTCTCAGACGACGACCCAGACCGAAGACTAGAATTTTGTGAAAATATGGAAACTAAAATTAACCAACAGCCAGACTACGTCAAAACAATTTGTTTTAGTGACGAAAGTACTTTCTATCTAAATGGAAATGTAAATACACAGAATGTGAGGTATTGGAGTGACGCAAATCCTCACCTGTTTCGTGAAACACATACCCAATTTCCCCAGAAGGTGAATGTTTGGGCAGGTATCCTGGGAAACCACATCGTTGGGCCTCTTTTTTTAAATACTAATTTAACTGGTGAGGTTTATCTGGAGATCTTGCAAAACGCAATAGAACCGTTAAACGTTGAAATTTTGGAAGATAATCCAGATGAATTCGGCAATTTGGAAATAACATTCCAACAGGATGGTGCTCCTCCACACTATTACGGTGCAGTAAGAGGGTATTTGCATGAGGAGTATCCTGGTAGATGGATTGGACGACGAGGTTCAAGGGAATGGCCACCTCGATTACCGGACCTCACACCTTTGGATTTTTTTCTGTGAGGGTACCTTAAATCGAAGGTTTACGCCACTGAACTTGACAATATTGACGTTTTAAAACAACGTATTGTTGCAGAATGTGAGGCTGTTTCCGCAGACACATTTGAAGAAGTACGAGAAGAGTTTAAAAATAGGATATTTTACTGTCAGGAAGTAAATGGAGGTCACTTCGAGTAATTTCTTTAAGTACATACTATTTCTTAAATCTGTATTTAATATCATACTGAATGGAATTTAAATTTTCATGTTTACTAATGAGCCATTAAAACAGCCTCAAACACAAACAAAATTAGTATCATTTAATAGGTTTTTTCGATACCTTTTAAAAGAGGTGTCGCTTGCCGTAGCGTTCCATTTAAAATTATTGGTCACAATGGCCTTGTGACGTCATCTATGACGATTTCGTCATCTATCATCACTAGTAGGGAAGTTTATAACCTATAATATTCAGTTTCCAAATTTCACCTGTGAATGTATAATCGTTCCAAAGATAAGAGGGGGGAAGGGGACTTTTGAGAAGCACTGTATATATATATATACGGTAGATTCAATTAGTTGGCGATTTAAGGTTTGGTTTTACTTCAATATCTATATATTTAAAACAATCTTACATGTTTCGGCATATGATGCCTTTTTCAAAGAAAATTTCTTTGAGACATAACATGAGCGAGAAGCTAAGTAAGAAGAAATGAGATTCAATAACAAAGGAGAGAAACCAAACACATTTAATTTAGATATTAGTATTGAGTGATCGATGGAATCGAAAGATTTGGCGAAATCCGTATATATTACATCGACCTGAAGGCGATCATCGATAGCTTTGCTAATAAATTGCGTTATTTCTACCAAATTAGTGGTGGTAGAACGCCCAGCAACAAAACCATGTTGGTAAGGAGACAGTAGATGACGTGCCTCAGGCACTATTTGTTCATATATTAAAGATTCGAAAACCCTAGCAAAATTGCTTAATATGATAACTGGTCTATAATTGGAAGTATCACTGCGATTACCACTTCTATGGACTGGCACAATCTTGCCAATCTTCCAACATTGAAGAAAGGAACCAGTAGAAATAATTAAGTTGAAAATTACTGCCAAGTGTTCACATAAAACAGGTCCACAATCTCTAATGAAAAAACTTGGTAGACCGTCGTGACCAGACGTTTGGTTAGATTTGAGCTTGCGAATGCAGTTCAAGACTGTACAGGAAGCAACAGAGCATATTGTTATATTATTAGTGCAAATACACGCAGGGGACAAAGCTGCAGATTGAGAACGGAAGACCGAGGAAAAAATGAGGCGTAGAAATTTCGTGATCGTTGAATACCATGCAACTAGGTATCCTAGAACTGGTCCCTCCTGTTATTTACGAATTTCCAGAAAGAAGCAGGGTCCTGAATTATTTGTGCTACGCGGGACTGATAATCAACGTAAGCTTTTCTGATCTCGAGCTTCGTCAAAGATCGCAGTCTATTAAATTCATTCCGGTGACAGGGCGACCTACTCTTCTTCCACTTCCTAAAATAATACTCCTTCATTCGTAATAGGTATTTGATATCAGGATTGTACCATGGAGGAAAACGACAACGACCAGAAGTCCTAATCTTGGGAACAGAATTGTCCACTATAGAAAAGATTCCATCGTATAGCGCAAAAACAGCAACATTCACATCAGTGGAGGAGTTAATGAAAGACCAGTCAGTACTAGCCAACTGACCATATAACTGCATAAAATTTGCACTACTGAAGTTGTACCGGATATTATCATTAGAAGGACAATAAGCCATGTCCTTCCTAGCAATGTTGAAAACAAAGGCAATGTCTAAAGCCGGCTGATAAAGATCCTCATCAACCACCTGATAAAGATCCTCATCAACCACCGGGCGGGCTGGTGTCTACTCTCGAGATGTCTACTCTTTGTAGTTGTAAGTGTCCTACATTAGATTTACTAGTTTTTGTTGTACATTTCTTTATTATTTCATCCATTTCAGCCGAAAAGTGTTGGGCTTAAACTGCCTCCTTGTCTCAGGTTGTTTTGCGTTGTAAATGTTCTAAAAGTTCACAAACTATTTTTAGTATGATTTTTAAAATGAATTTGTAAATTAATATAACACACATCTTAACTTTTAATAATTCAGACAGCTGTTACGCATGTAGACATACGCTGTAGCGTACGTGTGTGTGTAACATAAATAGAGGTATTTATTATTTATACACATTCTGAATATTTTGAATTAATAGGCGGACCATGATATAATTTTCAGGATGTTTTTAATTTTGAAGTTCACGTCGTAATTGACTCACAATATTTTTTATTTATATTTTATATAATTACATCTTTCCATTCTTCATATGTTGTCTTTTTATTTCAGAACAGCCTGTATAGTTAACAAATATAAATTATAACGAGCCATCGAAAAAATTCATAATTGGAGTAGACTGTGAAATTGGGTTGGTACTTTAACCACTTCCACATAATGACACATTACTTGATGCTTGACGGTTTCATTTGGTTTCATTGTAAAAAAAGGTTATGGCATTGAAATGATACTACAACAAAAAAGAAAACAAATAATTTATTTAATATCGAAATCATAATCAAAATTCAAATATAGCTACAGAAGTTGTTGAAAATGTTGTCCATTTGCATCTAAACACAAACAATTTTCTTAATAAGAGTTTTAAAAAATTTTACACAAATTTATAGTTTTAATGTCAAATAATAAATGTCATTATGTGGAAGTGGTTAAAGTATCAACCCAATTTCACAGTCTACTCCAATTATGAATTTTTTCGATGGCTCGTTGTATTCTTCGCAAAAATTCTTAGATAGCATTTGTCTCTCATGAAAATGGATATTTTGACATTGAAGTTACAGCTAAACCAATTTAGTGAAGATTCACAAATTAGTTAGTTTCATTACATGAATAGCAATTAAAGCTTTACTATTTTTAGCTAATAAATTTTTGTAATGGTGCAACAAAAACGTAAATAACAGAATTCTGAATATATAGGTGTTTGTAAGTTAAAGGTATAGGGTCCTTCAAAAGGTATGACTTATTTTAAATAGGTGGCTGTGGCTAGTAGTATATGTTAATTGTTGTCATTTAGTTGTTAAACTGTAGCGCAATATATGCAGTTTTATGTAAAATGGGCAGACATCCAATTAATCAAAGAGTTTTTGCACTTAAGAGTTTTAACACAATCAATTGTGCAAATTCCTAGCAGTAAAACTATTTTGAGAGCATGAGGGATTTTGGTGAAAGAGGGAATGTTTCATCAAAATATACTGGAAGTGTACGGACAGTGAAGACATCGGCAAATATTAAATGCGTCAGGTAAGCACTTCAACGAAGTTCGTTGCGTTCTGCAAACAAATAAATATTC
Organism: Melolontha melolontha; assembly: GCA_935421215.2. NCBI lineage: Eukaryota > Metazoa > Arthropoda > Insecta > Coleoptera > Scarabaeidae > Melolontha > Melolontha melolontha. The sequence goes on from OW285236.1 coordinate 128,212,682, forward strand.
AATTGCTTTGCAAATTATTGAAACGAGTCTGCTCATAATTTTCATGACGCTTTACACTTTCACCCCTACAAAATCCAAGTCGTTCATAAGTTGTAAGATGATGACAGAGATGCCCGAATGACTTTGTAGGAGTATGTTGAAAATTTTGAATCAAGACCAAAATGCGATTAATTCTTTGCTTATGTCCGATGAAGCGCATTTTTATGTCAGTGGAAGTGTAAACAAACAAAACTGCCGTTATTGGGCGGTTGAAAACTCACAACAATTACACAAAATCGCGGTTCATTATGAAAGTCACTGTAGGGTGTGGTGTTTCATCATTTGGAATAGTAGGGCCGTACTTCTTCGACGAAAACAAGGAAGCTGTTACAGTCACCTCGAAGCGTTACATTTTCATGTTAGAAAGATTCCCATGGCATGAGCTACGTAGAGTAAGACGAAGAAACATTTTTTTCTAATAAGATGGTGCCACATACAGCAAGGCGAAGTTTGATTGCGTTGCGACGAATGTTTGCGAACAGATTAATTTCAAGGTTTGGAGACTTACCATGGCAGTCAAGTTCCCCCGACCTGACTGCGCCAGATTCCTTCCATAGCTCAAGCAAAAAGGCTTCGTGAGACGCCCGCGGACAATTCAAGATCTTAAAGAAGCCATTCGAGAAGAAACACGTGTGATTAATCGTCCAATGTTACAAAGAGTAATGCATTGCAGCCAATGAGGGACACTTGAATGACGTTATTTTAAGAAATTAAAATTGCATATAATATAGTTCTCGTTTATCACAAATTTGTTAAATTTCGCCATTTTTTGATCTAGCAGTGAATGTTTGAAAGTAGGTCATATATAACAAGTGTTCATTTGAAAAGTCGATCTAGGTTACTTTGAAATTTTGATAGAATAAGACGCAAATATATTAATGTGTTCGTTGTTTCGTAAACGTAAATCCAAATGACATTTGATAATGTCAATCACAAATATCAGTTAGTGCATAAAATAATCGTGCATCGATTCTGGTTTAAATAAATTGCTTCTCAGTTTTAAAATGGCTTTCACTTTAGTACATAAATTTTTTTTAGTCGAGGCTTATTTTCGAAGTGGTAATAAAATTGATGGTTTATGGGTTTATTCAATTCAAGATTGCATGGTAGAATTTCAAGTTGAGTTTCCACATTTTGTAATATTAAATTTAAGAATACTTTCGATAGATCTTTAAACCTTTTTCCTGAAACTGGTAGTCTCTTAAGAAAATCAGGCAGCGGAGCAGTTAAGAAACGTACACCTCAAGTTGTAAATCGTGTTGAAGAAATAATGGAAAATGAACCACAAACATCTGTTCGACATTTGAGTCAACAAATAAACCTTTCTGTTGGTACAACTCACAAGTTATTAAAAAAAGATATGAAACTTTATCCATACCGTGTCACAGCAGTACAAGAATTGTTAGAAATTGATTACCCACGTAGACTACAGTTTTGTAATTGGTTTGTAAAAATGAACAATAATGGAGAACTTTCGCAAAGAGTCATCTTTACTGATGAAGCATGGTTTTATAAAACGGGATACCTAAATTCACAAAATACAAGAATTTGGAGTAGTGAAAATCCACATGTAATTAATGAAGAATACATTCAGAGAAAATTGGTGTTTGGGCAGCGATAAGCCAAAGGCGAATCATTGGACCAATCTTTTTTCAGGGAACGTTATCTGCTCAAAGGTACTGTACGGAAATTTTACAACCATTTGTCAATCAGTTGCATGATGATGATTTTCAAAATGCATATTTCCAACAAGATGGAGCACCTTGTCACTGTACTGCAGAATCTTTGGATTATTTAAGAGAATTTTTTGATGAGCGAATAATTAGTCGAAATACTGAAATTGCCTGGCCTGTACGTTCATGCGATTTGACACCTTGCGACTTCTTTTTGTAATGTTGTAATGTTTTGTATGTTATTTTTTAGATAAGGCCTTTTTGTGGCCTTATCTAAAAAATAACATATTTCGAACACCTATATTGAATTTGAATGATATGCCACAGAGAGTCGAACAGAAATGCATGGAAATTAATAACAATCCAGTAATGTTGCAGAATATCATCAGAAATTTTGAACGGAGGATTTTAAAGTGCATTGATCTTGAAGGACAACATTTTCAACATTTGTTATAGTCTTCAATAAATACCTATTATTTGTTATTTATTTGTATGTATGAAAGTGTCAAAATATACGACTTCGTAGGTTAAGTAGTAAATTTTAATTTACAACATACTTTAAAATGTTCTCAGTAAATCACATGCTACTAGATTAACTTTTCAAATGAACACTTGTTATTAAAGGACCTTATAACGAGCCATCGAAAAAATTCATAATTGGAGTAGACTGTGAAATTCGGTTGGTACTTTAGCCACTTCCACATAATGACACATTACTTGATGCTTGACAGTTTCATTTGGTTTCATCGTAAAAAAAGGTTATGGCATTGAAATGATACTACAACAAAAAAGAAAACAAATAATTTATTTAATATCGAAATCATAATCAAAATTTACATATAGCTACAGAAGTTGATGAAAATGTTGTCCATTTACATCTAAACAAATTTAATTTTCTTAATAAGAGTTTTGAAAAATTTGACACAAACTTATAGTTTCAATGTCAAATAATAAATGTCATTATGTGGAAGTGGCTAAAGTACCAACCCAATTTCACAGTCTACTCCAATTATGAATTTTTTCGATGGCTCGTTATATCAATTACACAAATCTTATGCGCCAATTATTTGCTACATTTGAATTCTTGAATTCTCTTCATCCGCAAACACATTGTTTGAAACGTTGTATTCTGCTTATTTCGTCTAATTTCTGAATAGATTTGAAGATTTCTTCAATATTTTTTCATTTACAAAATATGTTTTTTTATGTTACCGAAATTTTCATATATAAGTGAAGAACATTTTTCACCAGTAATGGAAGACTTTTCAGAGAGTTAATATAAATACAAATTTGAACTTACGTATGTACAAGAACAATCTACGCCAACGTACCTAAAAGAAAAATATAAATTAGTATTCAATAAATAATACATACATATTTATATGTACAGTATATAGAATATCCACATCGAAATAAAAATATCGACTTGGAAGAAATTCCTAACAAATACAAAGCATATCAAATGTGTAACATGGATAATGGTCTACCATAACTAAAAGAATATAATTGCATATTTTAGTGCTAAACAAATTATGTCTTACATATATTGTTCTAAAAATAAATTGCAAATGTTGTTAATATTTACTTAGCAGCGTTGGTGTACATAAAAACAATTGTCGGAAAGGTGTGGTAAGGTATGTAACACATAGATATTATTGATTTTATAAATATAAAGGCAGTATGTTTATATAAAAGACATAGTAAAAAGCTAATGCAATAAGTTTAATAAATACATTTTTAATATCACAAAGACCATTTTAATCAATGGTAAATTGTGCGTAGTGATCTTAAACTTTAATATAATTTCGGAACAAGAGCATTTTCTTTGTTATTAAATAAGTATATTATACAATCTTGGCCATATGTTTGAAGTATCCATTAACTTTTAAATGTAGAAGAACGCAAGTCCACTACATGCATATCCACATTTTAAACAATAATTTATTAGTAAATATTTTCAGTTTGTGACACCATTGTGTTTACAAAATTCCTGCAAACTTCAAGCGAAATTGCTTAGCCTCTTTCTACAGTTTTTTAGTAATTTCAATTTTCAATGGTAGATATGCCATTAAAATAGTGGGATATTGTGACCATGTTATTGTTCTTTTATATACAGGGTGATAACGAACTTCTTTAGGAGCAATGAAGTATGAGTAGCCCATAGGGATGTAAACAGCATATAAAAAAATTAGGGTACTTTATGTATACAAATTGTGCAGAAAATTTTTTTTATTTAGAGTGTGTATAACCGTTTTCAATGGCACTATATGCACACAATGTTATTGACGCTTTCGTATGCACAATGAAATAACTGATGCACTGTTACACGTGCGCTATCCGATACAATATTGATGTCTTTAACCTACCTCAACGTCTGAGAATGCGAAAAGAAAATAACGGATAGATAATGCGCTGTTAAAATAAATACGCTTCTATACGTACATTTTTTCACATCGCCACGGCAGATCCACATTTCGGAAACCGCTGAAGTGGGGAGTTATTATAGTAAATGCTCGATGATGCCATCTCCCTCTTCAATACAAAGGTTTAATCGTCGGGTCAATGATTCACGAATGCGTTCCATGTTGATGCTGTCTCTGATTGATTGTGCGCTTACGTAGATGCGATTGATCAACTCATTTACGTCGTTAACTGGGGTTGCGTAAACAATATTTTTTAAATGTCCCCACAGAAAGAAATCCAGCGGAGTTAGGTCTGGAGATCGGGGCGGCCATGCTTCGGGTCCAAGACGGCCAATCCATCTTCCCGGAAACTGATTGTTCAAGAAATTTCGCACTGCTTGTGCAAAATGAGCCGGGGCCCCGTCACACATGGAACCACATACGCTGGCGTACATCTAAAGGTACATTTTCGAGAAGCTGTGGTAAGTCCTCTCTCAAAAAGTGTAGGTACGCTTGACCATTTAAACGCTGCGGCAGTACAAAGGGTCCTAGGATTTCATCGCGAATCATTCCGGCCCATACATTTACCGAGAATTGATGCTGGTTGTAGTGCCTGTGTATTGCATGCGGATTTTCCACAGCCCATTGATGTGTATTGTGCATATTGAACATTCCATTTCGCGTAAAACCGGCTTCGTCGGTAAATAAAATATCGGGCTTGAAAATTAGGATTCTCATGTTGCATATTCAAAAGTGATTGACAAAACCCCCACATAACCAATGTGAAGTAACGACGCCCTTCCTTCACATTGGTTATGTGGACGGGGCGAGGTATTTCGGCTGTCTGACAACAGGCAGCGCTGAATTTACTTCTACGCTCGGTCTGGATAATTTATGTGATGTGGCGATGTGGTTCTTTTTTGTGAATGTGTCTGAAGATATCCTTTCTCCAGCAGGGGCGTACCGATGAGCCTGTAGAAAGGCGAAATACGTATCTACGTCTCTGGGGAGGGATATGTTCGGACACGTTCACAAAAATATTAATAGTGAACCTGCATTTGTGTTCTTTACACCAGATTTTTAATAATATTTTATATTATTAAAAATACCTTTGTATTATACAAAACTGGTGGGGTTTACCTACTCATGTATGTTTCAATTATTCTGATACATTACACATGCGGTTAGTCCGTAGTATGAGCGAAGACACAAACAATATGCAGTTTCTAGAGAGATGGCTGTGCCACCTTTGGAAGGGCGACGTTACTTCACATTGGTTATGTGGACGGGGCGAGGTACTTCGGCTGTCTGACAACAGGCAGCGCTGAATTTACTTCTACGCTCGGTCTGGATAATTTCTGTGATGTGGCGATGTGGTTCTTTTTTGTGAATGTGTCTGAAGATATTCTTTCTCCAGCAGGGGCGTACCGATGAGCCTGTAGAAAGGCGAATAACGTATCTACGTCTCTGGGGAGGGATATGTTCGGACACGTTTACAAAATTATTAATAGTGAACCTGTATTTGTGTTCTTCACACCAGATTTTTAATAATATTTTATATTATTAAAAATACCTTTGTATTATACAAAACTGGTGGGGTTTACCCACTCCTGTATGTTTCAATTATTCTGATACAATGCACATATTTATACTTGCTACCTTTAAAATTGAAAAATTTAAATATAAACAAAGTTAGAGCAAATTACATTAATAAATCTAAGCACCTCCGTCAGAATCTTGCATTCGTAAACACCTGTCCAAAGCAATAAAAACAGGATTAGTTCCATAGGTAATATTCTGTTTTAACCAGAAGTATCTCAGGACAAATGATATAGGCTATATTACTAGTTATCTAGTTTGATTAACATTAGTAATACATAGGTTTATATTAATAAACTATCTAGTCACTATTATAGTCGATTGTCGCATCATACCTTCGAGACATACTTTCCACTAAATATACGGCGTATTTGTCCAGTAAGGATTGCCATATTAAGCGAATATGCCGAGATAATTTCTTAAGTATAGTCAGTTTTCTTCCGCGAACTTTATTTTTCACATACGCCTAAACATTCTCTATCGGTTTCGCATCCGGAGATGTAGCGCCTAGTTCAGCAGCATACAATTTTCAACTTTCCACAGGGTGTACAACTGACTTCGCTGCGTTGCATCATTATCCTTCTGGAAAATCCATTGCCGTCTACTACATATCACTTTTGGATGAATGATAGTAATGCCTCTTCGATTACTTTTAACATTCTTTCAGGGGTTAAATTGTTGGTAAGTTTTCTTAACGTACTCCTTGTATTTCTATTATCCTATTATAAATTTACACCCTTCTGTTTTTATATCATCTGCCCTTGACATAGTGTAGTTTTCCTTCCTATGCCACGTGCTGGTAGATTAACTGTATTTGTTTTCAAAATAAAGTTGCACCCATTTGTTAACACATCTTTTAGTTTTTTTTTATACATTTGGCAGCTGCATTTGGCTGCGTTCAGATGAAAACGTTAGTAGCCGTTTTCATCTGTACATCGTTTTATATACTCTGCACTCATTATCAAGAAATATGTGGCCTTCTCAAAAACTGGTCAACCACAACTGAAGATCATTAGAATCATGGGTAAACAACCCTGGCACCTGAATTTTACTTGCGACTCTTTCCCCACTTCAGTTGTACCGATCCATTTCTTACTTGACAGACTGTAAAAAGGGTACTAGATACCTTTTGCAATATAACGCAACAATGAGCCTCAGGAGGTTGTTTTTCGCTGTGTGTTGAGACATGTTCACACTCGCACAGTGGACGCTACGCTACGTCTGTGGGATCAATTGTTTATTAGCAGTGATAGTATGAAGTGTTTGCTATGGCATCGTGGTCACGAAGTGAGATACGGGAAGTTTTGCGGTATAATTTCGCGCGTGGTTTAAGCGCACACTAGTGCTTAGAAAAAAATGATTCTTGCACTAAATGAGGACTGTCCACATTGTATAATTACGAGGGAAGATCAGTAAGTACCCGTGTTTGAAGACAGGTGGCGCTGCTGAGGGAAGTTGGCATTACCGTCGTGTACTACCATCTGTCAGACAACACCATAATAAATTTCAGACTGATTCATAGGTTAGTTTTTATTTGGCAGCCAGTTGTATCACACGTGTTTCGTGTTTTTCGATAAAATGGAAAAAGAGCAATATCGATCCGTAATTCGCTATTTATTTTTGGATGGAAAAACATGCGAAGAAATAAAAGCGACGTTGGATGCTGTCTATGGGGACCCTTCACCATCTATGACAACCGTAAGATATTGGTTCAACGAATTTAAACGTGGTCGTACATCTGTTTTTGATGAGGAGCGCCCAGGCCACCCGGCAGACGTGGTTACCGAGGAAATCGTTGAAAAGGTCCACGACATGATTCTCGCTGATCGCCGAACGAAAGTGCGCGAAGTAGCAGAGGCCGTAGGCGTGTCGTACGGAACGGCAATTAATATTTTACATGATAAGTTATCGGTGAGAAAGGTGTCGGCCCGATGGGTGCCGCGATTGCTTACGGTGGACAACAAGCGGATACGGTTGTCAATGTCGAAGCAGTGTTTGGACCTCTTTAAGAGAAATTCGCAGGAGTTTTTGCGTCGAGTCGTCACCGTTGATGAAACCTGGATCCATTATTATACGCCAGAGTCCAAGCGACAGTCAAAACAATGGATTTTTCGGGGTGAATCTGCTCCGAAGAAGGCAAAGACGGTCCCATCGGCCGGAAAGGTCATGGCCACGATTTTTTGGGATTCCAACGGAATAATCCTCATGGACTTTTTGCAGAAAGGAAGAACGGTCACGGGGCAGTACTACAGTGAAATATTGGACCGATTCGATATAAAATTGAAGGAGACACGGCCCTATTTGGCTATGAAAAAAGTGCTGTTTCACCAAGATAATGCACCAGCACATTCATCCAGAATTGTCGCGGCAAAGTTGCATGAACTGCACTATGAATTGCTACCGCACCCACCGTACTCGCCTGACTTGGCTCCCTACGACTTCTTTCTGTTCCCCAACATGAAAACGTGGCTCGGGGGAAGAAGATTCAGCTCAAACGAGGAGGTTATCGTCGAGACAGAAGCGTATTTTGCAGAGTTTGACAAATCGTATTTTTTGGAGGGGCTAAAGAAATGGCAGAAACGTTGGGAAAAGTGTATTGTACTAAAAGGTGATTACGTTGAAAAATTAAAAAAAAAATTGTGAAAAACTTGCGTCTTCTTTCCTAACACGGGTATTTATTGATCCACCCTCGTATATTCAGGTGGTATAAAGAATTCCAGGTGGAATTTCACGCTAGAGGACGCTGAGAGGGCGGGAAGGCCACGAACGTCACTTACAGAGGAAAACGTTATTGCTGTGAGGAAAATGCTTGATGAAAATAGGCGAGTGACCCACCAGGAGATTAGACAATACCTTGGGCTTAAATGCACCAGAATTCGTTGGATTCTGTATGACCATTTGCACGTGAAGAAATTTTGTTATCTCTAGGTACCGCATAGACTGACTGAAGAGCAGATGACGCGACGTGTGAGTTGATGCCGGGAGATACCAAAAAGTTAATTGAGGGAGAGTCTCGGTATGTGAACCTCGTGACAGGTGACGAGACTTGGCTGTACTTATATGATATTCCAGCTCAAAACTCAAAACAAAGTTTGGATCTTTGATGGTGAGGACACAGTCGTAGTTGTCAAAAAATGTTTTGGACACACAGAAGACTGTAACACCGAAGTGATACACTGAGCAGTGCCTAAGGTAATCAAATCACTGAAGAACCACAGTCATGAATGGAAACCTGGTTCCTCTATCATGATAATGCTTCAACTCAACGTGCCATAGTCTGCATCGAATATTTGACAACTACAGGACTGAAACTTCTTGAGTACCCTTCTTATAGCGCGGACCTAGTGCTTGCGACTTTACACTGTTCCCGCATGTGAAAATGTAGCTGAAATGGAGGCGGTTTTCTAGTGGTCAGCACCTTTTGAGGTCTTGAGACGAGTGGGCCTTACTCCAGAATGAAACTTGGCAGAGCTGATTTAAGGATTGGTTTCAGAGCATGGAGAGGTATATAATGTGCATGAAATTATTTTGAAAAAATTTAATAAATAAAGCTATATTGCAAAACTTTTCTGGTAAACTTTGTATATTGATTCTAAGATTGAGTATAAGAATTGTTGGTACTATCACATCTTAATAGATATCCTTTTTTGCAATATGCAATGTTTTGCAATATCTGTTCAACTCGCAATAGGTTGACTTTACTTTGTAAACTATGACGAAACAGTCGGTTAATTTATAATTTCCGCATAAACAAATTACCGTCAATGAAAATGCACGTTGATCATTTGTGAACAATAAATGAAGAAACCAGACGAAGATCTTGTTTAAATACAAGAAACATTAGCGAACACACGAAGGCTTAAATAGACTAAACATGTGTGAGAACACTTTGGTTTTATTGAAACTGCAAGCACTAAGCGATTACGGTAATGTAATATTTGACAAATCAATAATGAAAATTAATATAACATTACTAAATAGTTAATATTTATGATAAATGATTTCAGCTGGTTAAATTTGCATCGTAATATAAACTACTTATAATTTTAATGTGGATGGTAAATATCCCAGCCTTAGGATTAAATTTGCATGATTTTATTGAATACATATGCATGTAGTAATCGTGTAGATTGCATAAATTAATTATTATTAAACCGCCAGTTTAATAATAATGAAAATTGTCATAATTGTTTGTGTTATATATGTACATACGTCTATAATTGTCCCTATTCGCATATTAAGTCAATTTGCTCGAATATATTTTTAGTTATCACAAATTAATATTAAGAGTATATATGTTTCTTGTTATTGACATCGATTGTACTTATGTACGCAATATATTGTGTGCTCTTTAATGAAATACGTACAAATTATAACAAATGACAGAACTGATTCTAAGCATAACTACTATAGTACTAATTTTCATTTATATCTGTATGTAGATGATGTAATCAAAAGAAAATAGACGCGGAAGACTTTAAATTTGGATATTTCTCATTTTTTTTTTGTATACGATGGTATCTACCAGTTAGGATTGTAGTTTTTATTTATATATATATATATATATATATATATATATATATATATATATATATATATATATATATATATATATATGATTGAGCTTGTTTGAATTACGCGTATAATTATAATATGATTAATTTTTCACGTACCCGAATAAATTGAGTGTCAAATTGGAACTAGGCTTAAAATTGCGAGTTGTAATTGAGTAATAAATCTAACCTAAATAACGTTCAATATCTAAACGTACTTAAATGACATTTAATTAAAACTCGACCTATGAAATCAAGTAGAGTAATTTAAAAAATATATTTCACACTCATTTATAGATTTCGTAAAGAAACTTTAGCGACACATTTTGATCATACGATATTTTATGTACACAGAGCGACATATAAAACCCGTAAAACTAATATGAGCATAAAATCAGAGTTTTTAGTTGCGTAAGGGACAAATATATTCATAATATCACTTATAGACTTCATAGGTTATACATACATAATACGAGGAAGGATCGGAAAGTTTCTAGAACGAACCAGAAGATGGGGTTGTGCGCTCGTACCGGTCATGTGTTTTGAGTGCCCCATCTATTATATAACTGGTGTCAAATTTTTAGACAGTGCATAAAGTAAAGTCGTTATAGCCAAGCAAAGTAAACAGTGCGCGCATTTTCTTAAACATTAATAAAATCGAATTCCGTACAGTTATTAAACATTTTTTTTTGATGGGCTTAAATGCTAAAGAAATAAAAACGGAATTAGATGAAGTTAATGGAGAGTCTTCACCGCTGTATGCAAAAGTTACGAACTGGATTGGTGAATTTGAACGTGATCGAACAAGTATAGAAAATGCAATCGCGTTCAGGGAGACCAAAAACATCTACCGATGAAGAAACCATTAGAAAAGTTCAGAGAATAGTGATAAATGATCGTCGATTAAGGTTGAGAGAAATAGCAGAGGCAGTAAGCATATCATATGGCCGCGCACCATACATTTCACATCAACACATGGACGTGAGAAGACTCAGTGCAAGATGGATGGCGCGTTTGCTGTCACACGATAAACAAACAGCAAGCTCATGTAATCATTTCTCAGCAATGTCTAGACTTGTTCAAGCATAATCCTATAGATTTCTTGAGACGTTTTGTAACTACACCACTTCACGCCAGAGACTAAAATACAATCAAAGCTGTGGACAGTACGTTGTGAACCAACTCCAAAGAAAGCCAAGACGATGCCGTCAGCTGGAAAGGTGATGGCTACCGTCTTTTAGGATTCCCGAGGAATAATGTTTATTGACCATCTGCAACACGGAAGGACAATAACAGGCGCGTATTATGCGTCGTTAGTAGACATGTTGAACGACGAAATCAAAAGTCAAAAGGCCTCATGTGGCAAAGAAAAAAGTCTTGTTTCACCAAGGCAATGTCCCATCCCACAAGTCTGCGAAGCTGTACGAATTACGATTCCAATTAATTGAACATGCACCGTACTCGCCAGACTTGGCCCATCGGACTCATTTCTATTTCCGAACATCAAGAAATGGTTGATAGGAAAGAAATTAAATGAACATTTGGAAGGTTTTGATAGTTATTTTTCTGAAGGAATGAAAGTTCTTGAAAAACGTTGGACTAAGTGTATAGGGTTACTAGGAGACTATGTAGAAAAATAAATATGATATTACCCCGAATGGTGGTGTTGTGTCTCGTTCTAGAAACTTTCCGATTTTCTCTCGTATGTCAAATTAGATAAGCCTGGCTTACATTGACATATTAGTCTAAGGGTTTTTTATGTCGGACACTGTACTTATCATGCCTTTACAGCTACCAATGACGAACTTAAATTAGAAAACATTACATTTGATTGTATTATTTTTATTATTAACATTAGAATTACAACACAAAAAGTTTATAATCGGAAAATTAGATAATAGAGAATGGGTTTATTCCAGTAATCAGTGCTTGCATGATTTCCGACAACAGTTTCTTAATCTGCCAGTTACTTATGCACAGCTGTTAAGTCATGTAATGCTTCCATTAATAAATTTCATGAAACAGGGGCAATAACTCGTAAACCTGGCGGTGGTGCATTTAGAAAATGAACAGCAAATTACATAGAGGATATTCGATGTCGAATGGACAACTCACCGAAAAAATCAATCGCAAAACTATCACATGTTCATTTGTCTGTGGGAACCTGTCATACTATTTTAAAAAGGACTTAAAGTTGTTTCCTTATAAAATTCAAGCATTTTTTGAATTCACGCAGGTAGATTTTATTATGAGAATAGAGTAATGTCAATGGTTTTTACATAACATAAATAATGACAACGTTCTCCAGGAATGCTTTTTTTCTGATGAGGCTTCGTTCCATCTTTCTGACTATTTAAATAAGCAAAATATGAGAACGTGTTTGGCAGAAAACCCTCATGAATTCATAGAAACTATATTACACCCACAAAAAATAGACGTCCAGCTAGCAGTTTCAAGAAGACGAATTATTGGGCTTATATTTTTGAACCAAACCGTAACTACTGAAATATACCAAAATGAATTATTACAACCTTTTATTAATGAACTTCATGAGCACGAACTTACACAAGGATTTTTTCAGCAAGAGACTATCTCTTATATAGTCTCTTTCGTCCGTCAGATGTCACTTATTAAATTAGTGCCACCTTATAGGACGAAATTTGCTATATCTTGTAGGCGATTTCAGTGAAATGTATATACAGATACAAATCTGTTCTTAAAAGATTTGTATCATTTGTATACATTGCTTCACTAGCTTGACTGACGACGCCTATAGATCGCAGAAACACGTGTCTTAAGCAGAAGTAAATGCTGAAAATACGAGGTGTATTGTCCATGTGTACAGTTACAGATATGCATATTGCATGTCTGTTTCATTTGTAACAAATGCGTAATACGTGCATATAACGTATTGATATACTTAAAACCTTTTTGAATAGAAATATTCCACAATATTGCGCAAATATTGCATCAACCCGACGGTCTCTATATAAACGTTCACGAGCCACGTGCAGACCGAAAGACAGTAGTCAAAGTGAATTTATTTATAGAGCTAAAAAGATATAAAAACTTGGTTAAGGCGTATGTTGTTATATATGCTGATGAGAAATATCCTAAAGTAGGTATTGCAAAATTAACAGATGAACTCTTTGTGGAGCCTGAAAGAAGAGATATCTTGGAGAGTTGGTGTGGAAAAACAGTTAAATGCATATCAAAGAATGGGTTACCAAATATGCTTGAAAATGCTTTTCTTAGATTCACATTTAATGTTTCTTACTGAAGGCCTTGAAGCAGTAAGTAATAAACAAGGTGGACATTTATCAAGGTTTCTGAAATCAAAACATGATAGGGGATTACTGTCGGATATTTTATTCTGACGATTCTAATAAAGCATATGAACGATGTGTGAAGAGTTTTCTTTTTGATTTTATAAGAGTAAATTTACATAGAGAAACTAAAATTATATTAGAAATGTTGCATGTTTTTGTTACTCATGAAGATTTAAATAACTTAAATATGTAGATAATTTAGTACTACTCTATATGTAAAAAAGTGTTGACGAACTGACAAATAATTATTAGTACATTAGAAATTAGCATAAAAAAGAACATTTGGTGTTTAAAAACACTTAATATTTATAGATCAGCATATTTAATGTCTGGTTAGTCAATCACCCTGTATCGAAATTGCAAGCTGCATTTGTTATAATTTTTAAATAACAAAACGAAAAAAATAACTATTTCCTTTTTATAGAAGACTAGCTGATAAGGAAAAGCTATTTAATAACAGTACATTTTTTGCAGTGACAAAGCAAGGACAAGAAATCAATTATTTCAAACCAGAATGTAGAATTTATTATTTTATTACCTGTGAAAACAGGTGTACGGAAATAATGTAAATTACAAACCATTTTATTTCACATTACTATGTTCTGATTAGTAAGTGGAAAAAATTATATGTATATTTGTTCTACTATTTGCATTAAAGATATTTTGAAATTTCCGTGTCTTGTAAATGGTCACCGATAATTCAATAAATTTATAAACAAAGCATTTATGATGTACAGAGGTGACACAAGTGTGTTGTAAAGAAAATGGCTGCAGAATATTTTCGAAAAGTAAATATCGAAATCATTGAGGGACACCTTAAGTAACAAATTTTCCTTATAAACTTATTTGGGGAAATGTACTGGAAAGCTATAGATAAATATTCGTAAAATACGTACAATTACGTAATACGTAAAATGTATACATAATAATTGTTTGAAAGTAATTACAGGCTTCTTGAATTCGGCGTTCCAAAACAGTCAGTTTTGGAACACGACAAAAATTGGCGGGCAAGGATGCTCGTAAGTGATGGCGCATTGTCGTCCAATAACATCCAATTTCCGGTCTCGATCATCTGTGGCCTGACGCGACGAATGAGCTGCAACAAACGTTTGAGAATCTCTAGTTAGAACGTGGCATTCACTGTTTGGCCAGCAGGGACAAATACCTTATGGATGATTCCTTCTTTGTCGAATCTGATCAGCATGGTCTTCACCTTAGATTTTGCACGCAGCTCTTTGTTTGTCGCGGGGAAGAAGGTGACCACCATTCCGGTGATTGCCTTTTCATTTCGGGGTCGTACTGGTAATACCAAGACTCGTCCCATGTGATAATGGAACCCAGAAAGGACGGATTTTAGTCACACATGTCGATGAAATCGCCACTGGTCTTAAAGCTTCACAAATTGTGAACAAATCCTGCGTTTACTCAAATCTTCATGGATGATGGCTACTACTGTGTCTTCGCTAATACCCAATAATCGCAGTCAGTCGTCGATCTTTTGCTAGCAACAAATGCACACGTTTGATGTTTTCCGGTATCCTTCACCGATTCCTTACCAGGTCGAAAGCGTGCAAACCAATCGTACACACATTTTCTATAAACAGCATCCTGCCCGTAAACTTGGACCAACGTTTCATGGGTTTCCGTCGCCTTTTTACCCAATTTGAAGCAAAACTTAATGCTGTGTCGTTGCTACATGGCTTTTTAATGCGCACTGCTCGGAACGCTCTGCTGAAATGAATGCAGTAGTGCTTTAGCAGCCTCGCGCAATCTCCGGCAGAGGACAGGTCCAGACATGTCTATGCATACGAGCGACCTTGTTTCAACTGTTGAATACCAATACATTAGACCATTCAACGAATTTTATAGATAAACCTCGTATATAAGCGAATACAAACACCGAGGGTTTACCGTGGTGTTCATTCATATCATCACGTTCTATGATATTTAAAAAGTACTAATAGTGACGCAATAAGTGACACTATGATTACGCATCTTGCAGGAAATATTATTATTAGCATTAAATAGACTCGAAACCATATAGAAACAATCTGAAAGCTATTGACAAAGCTGTCCGATATTAAGGGTACAAGTCAAAATTGCACTAATATTTTTAATTTATAAAAAAGGAAATATTTAATATATCCAACAAAAAAAAACTGATACCTTTGTTTATAATATAATATCATCCTGTACACACAGTTGATTTATTGTTGCATTCTCTTCTCTACTCCAATAAGCTTCCCAATAAATAATAATAATAAACAGGCGCTACAATTTAGGGAAGGCAAATTTCCAAAAGTTTTATTCTGAATTACTTTCTGTTGATTGATCCTTCCTCGATGTCTTTTTTATGTTGATGCCTCTGTTGATCGGTTTTACTGTGCGATGGACTCTTGTATTCCTAATATTTGCCACAATAGTAAGCAACGTTTTCCTCCGTGCTTTACACCATCTATGGCAGGATTATTGGATTTGAAGCTTTATTATCATCGGAGATGGAAGCGCACTCGGGATGATATCTTTCACATCTTTCACAGTATTCAGTATTTCCTTGTGGAGATTTGTAAGATCGAAACGTGGTAGCTGCAGAATTCCTAAGAAACCCTATAACGGCGACTCTGAATTCGACGACCCTCAGGGGATTGTTGATGCTTTTGCATCTGCTTTCTCTGGTGTATTCTTGCCAGGTGCTGGTAGTAGTGACATTCAAGACTTGCATACAAATATTCGGAGAGTTGTATAGGATGATGTACTGAAACAACTAAAAAAATCAAAGAACAGTTTCACCTACGGGCACGATAGCATTCTCAGCTTCCTTCTTCGTGAATGTGTATCAATACTTGCTAAGCCTCTTTGCAAGATATTAAATTTATCTCTGCAAACATCAGTTTTTCCTATTACCTGGAAAGTTGTCAATATATATCCTGTACACAAAAAAGGAGATAACTGACGTTAGTAATTACAGGCCCATATCAATCCTACCTAACTTTGCAAAGGCGTATGAGGCTATTCTATATGAACATATTTACTTACTCTAACATAAAATCATTCCTGTCGCCAAATCAACATGGTTTTATGTCTAAAAGGTCTACCACTTCAAACCTCGCCATTTTATCTCAGGCTTTATGTGAAACACTTGACAGTGGAGAGTAGATTGATGTTATTTATACTGACTTTTCTTGTGCCTTCGATACCATTGACCATGTTACTCTCCTGGGTAAAATGAGTTTATTTGGTTTTGGTAACTCACTAATAATGCTTCTTGTCTTACAGATAGAAGGAATTTTGTATACTATAATGGCTACAAATCTAGGACGTATCTTTCTACTTCCGGAGTGCCTC
Source organism: Melolontha melolontha (assembly GCA_935421215.2). Taxonomy (NCBI): domain Eukaryota; kingdom Metazoa; phylum Arthropoda; class Insecta; order Coleoptera; family Scarabaeidae; genus Melolontha; species Melolontha melolontha. Next base: position 128,229,622 of record OW285236.1, read on the forward strand.
AGAGTTTCAATCTTGAACCCTTATTATTTAGCATCTTTGTTAATGATTTAATAACCTCTATTAACTGTCACGTTTTGGCTCATGCTGACGATTTAAAAATTTTTCATAGAATTGGTTGTGCTCAAGATGCTGTCTTTCTTCAATAGAACCTGAATCATGTTACAAGTTGGTGCTCTTCAAACAAATTAAATTTAAACATCGACAAATGCTGTTTCATATCTTTCACCAGAAAACCCAATAGATTTCTTTCCAATTATTCTGTTGACAACATCGCAATCAACCGAAAAACGCATGCCAATGATCTTGGAGTTACTTTTGATGAAAAGCTAACCGCTGATCATGTTTCCAAAGTCACTTCGTCAGCATATCTATCATTAGGTTTTCTTATCCGCACGTGTAAGGACTTCGACTACATAACTTCATTCAAGTCACTTTTTTATGCGCTGGTTGTTAGCAAGTTAGAATATGCCGTTGTCTTGTGGTATCCAATATATTATTGCTATATTAATGCAATTGAATCCATACAGAGCAAGTTTCTAAAGTTATAAAGTTCATCGAGTGTACCCTTCTCGTGGTTTGGACTATAAGTTGCTCTTTATCAAAAATGTAATTCTTTATAAGATCGACTCAGCTGATTTACTTGCAGAAGTGAATTTTCGAGTACCACGTCTAAGCTCAAGAGTGAATGAAGACCTTCTACTTCCAACGGCTGGAACGAATATTTTGCTGAGGACTTCCATGGTGTATTCTGGCAAGAAGTTTAATAGTTTAAATAATTCTATACACATTTTTCGCTAGTTTATTTCTTCGTTTAATCTTTTTTTTCTTTTCTTTCTCTATTATTTTGTATTACGGTAGTTTGCTTATTTTACTAAATTATACTTTCTTGTTAGTTTCTTTTTTCACATATATATTATATTTATTATTTGTATATATTGGTTGTATTTGGGTGCCTTGTTAGACAATTTAATAAATATTATTAATATTATTGTTATATATAATAATATAATATAATTTTTGGAAGCGCTGCCACATTTATACCAACGTGACATTAGTTGGAGCATTTCTTTACGGTACTGTTACTTGTAGAATTATTTGAAGTAATAACAACGGTGTCCTGTATATCCTCCTGACCCGAAATGCGTTTCACCGCCAAACATTTCTTAAAAGGTCCGAATAAATAAAAATCCGTACTATACAGAGGAGATTGTAGGACCTCCAAATTTCGCTATGACAACCAGTTCGGTATGATTTGATGTGTGGGATCTTTCGCCATCGAGCAAATCCTTCACATAATCGTCCTGGCATTTTCCTTCTAATGGCAACGTGTAATTTTTATCATACAGCAGTAGGCCTTCACTATCCCTGAACACGGTAGCTACAGTTTTGCGGGTAGATGGCTGGGTTTTGATTTTTTTAGTAATTGAGGAAGCTAGATGTTTCAATATGATGGACTGTTGTTTCGTCTCTGGAGTGAACTCATTTTCGATAATGATGCTTTCAAATGAAAGAATTTCTTTCTTCACTAGAAGAGATGTTGAAGACAAGCACTCATTCGATAAGTTTTTGCTCATTGCAGGGTATTTTCGGCACCGAGCTAGTCGAAACTTTGTGGAAGTTTAGGTCGCATATGTTTTCATGAACCAACTCTTAGTCATTTCGGTATTTTTACAAAACTTAGTGTGGCGATCTTCCCCTGAACACGTTCAACAATCAAACGTTCGACTACGTCCTCACAATGCTCAAAATTTCTTCGGTATAGAAGAAAATCCTACGTCTGGTATCACAAATATGAGAGTGGTGGCATGAAGTCGAGAAATCTTTTTCTGTAGGTTGCTTTCTCAGTAAAACTATGAAGTCATATTGACAATTTTGAAATTTCCTATTAACGAATTTTTCGGCTTATCTTCGTGTTGTAGCCATAGAACTTTCAATAGCTTCACCATAAACCGGTACCACATCGGTTAACTCGGCAACACTGAACAAATATGTAGCACCACCAATAATGTGAAATATTACAAAATAAATCGCCAACTGCCAGTTTTAGAGATAATATAACAAATAAAAGTTAATTGAGTGAAAGTACTTCAAACATAAGCGTATAAATTTTACGTCAAAAGTAGCTATCGAAAGAGCGAGTTTAGAGCATAAGATTATTAATATTTATTGGAGTAGAGTGATGCTTTATGTTTGTTGGATGAAATTAAAGAGTAATGATTTCTTCTCAGAAATAAAAGGTAGGTAGGTAGGTAGGTAGGTTCTATAAAGTATGTACGGTAATCTTTTTTAAGATTTAAATGTTAATTAGTTCTACTTAACAGACGGAAATTGACCATTGCATCATTACAACGGATTACATTTTCAGTGATGATATTCTTATATTGAATATATTTCAAGGTCAACTAGTTTTGTGTATAAAATCAGCTGTGTTATAATTAAAAAATGTCCAATTTGATTAAATAGAAATTTTAAATTCTAAAATTTGATAAAATAACAAAGTACATGAAAAATATAAAAGTTAATTTTCTAATAAATAGTAATTAATAGATCATCATTATGATGATCTATTAAACCAAATCAGTGTGTTTCTAGGACTTGCAAATTTTTCGTGTTAAATTTCAAAGTTGTCACATATATACATATTTTAAAATTTTCTTTTTGAAATTAGAACTGTCATTTTTTTTAACAGAAGTTTGTGCCTAAATATTTATTAATTCCTAATTTTAAAGATTAAAAAGGAATTTTAAAATTTTACTTGAAGTACATATATATTATTTACAATAAGAACTGTTCTGTCATAAGCACTGACAACCTCGAATAGATGTTAATTAAGAAAGTAAATAACATCAAAAGAACTTATACTTCGTTTCAAGTTATATAAATCAAACCATTAAGGATCTATTGCGCTAATCCCTCCATTATCCGGCAATGGTAAACACAAATTTTAAAGCTGGAATCTATATGGGCCGGCTTAAGGGTATTAAGAAAATAAAGTAAATAATATAAATTTTTAATTTTAATACTGTATACTTACTTATCTATCTATCTATATAGTGTCAGTATGCGTATGTTTGTGCTCGCAAAACTCGAAAAGTAGTCCGTCGATTGACTTGAACCTTTGACACAAGGTTACATTTGAATACACGAATGTTTTTATAGTGAAATTAACATTCTTTGTGATACACAAATTCATCGACTCCGTGATGAACCAAAGTGAAGTAATTAATTTTCCAACGGAATTTCTTAATTTTCTCGATGTTCCCGGACTACCGTCACACATTCTGAACTTGAAAATTGGAATGCTAATTATATTACTCCGAAACATCAATCAGTAAAACTTATGCAATGGCACAATATTAGTAGTTACGAAAATGATGCACAATCAAATTGAAGAAACAATTCTGAATGAACCTCATAAAGGTGGAGACGAATTCCACGAATAACACTTCTTCCGACCGATATGGCGTTCGATTTCAAACGACTTCAATTTCTAATATGCCTTGAGTTCGCTATGCAATTGCTATACAATTTCTTCTCTCATGGGCAACTATTTTTTTGTGAAAAACATATTTTTTCTTGCCTTCCTTTCATTCCACATAGCCACAGCAATCCGAGACAGGATATTGAATTGAATGATGTGTTTTCTCGGTGAATTTATGTTTGCTATAATATTTTTATTTACTTTCCCATTCATTTCATATCAGACTGGCTGTGGCTCACTCTGATATGAAATGAAGCATGGTCGGGTTTAGCTAGTATGTTATAGTTAAATAAAGTTTTCAATTCAGTTTTCATCTCCTTTGTTTATATGTTTATGCTCAATTTGTAAATTAACTGTCATACAATTTACAGAATAAATTAGCATCCAAAATGTATTCTTGTATTCCACATAGCGTAGGTGACATTTCGTATAAATATACATTCGTATTATAATACATGGGCACTTTTATTATTTATAATCAAATATTGATAATACGGGCCTGTAGCATGTTTCTCATATCTATTACTTTTACTGCATACCACCTGTCGTGCTTAATCAACTGTGGAAACTTGCCGTTGACACTATATCTTGAAACAGACATACATGCTATATAATTTCCTTAATTCCAGCATGAAAACTGTATATTGATATACATTTAGCAAATTAAGTATATCACAAAAAATATCACTAGTGAAACTTATAAGCTCGAAAGTTTAATTTAATCATGACGTATAGCAAAAAAAGAAAATATCGAGTTTTGAAATAAATTAATAATAATAACAATGCCAATTACAAGGTGTATTGGAATGCCATGAGTTATTATTAACCGGTGACTTAAGATGTTCAGCTGGCGGCATTCACCTGAAGCGAGAAGCAGAACCACGAAAACATTCTCGGACAGCCCAGCCCAGGATCTGAGACCGGGATCCTCTGAATGATAGGCCAGTGTGTTCCCACTAGACTATCAGCCGGTAGTACATAAGACAATGAAAATTTAGTCTTAAGATTAAAACGTAAGAGATTGACTGTTTTGATAAACAAGCAATTGTTTGTTAATACCCGACAAATAGTATCGACATGTTTTCCAATTAAAACTTGTAAATCCACGTAGAGATGTAAAATTATAGCAATGTTAGGGGTAGTGAAAAAATATATGTTGGAACTAGTTTATTTATGTAAAGAAAAATATATTCTTCTATAAATATGCGGAATAAAATAAAACCTGTGAATAATCGTCATTAAAGAATTGTCTTTTTGGAGGTAAAGAACATTTGCTTATAACACCTGAACATTTCGAATTATTTCATGTTAAAACGCACTTACTGTTGGTGTAATAAAATTATAAGATAATATTGAATAGCATTGTACGAACTGATAGAGAGGTTCAGTAAGTATCCACTGATTAAATATTACTGGAATGTCGATTAGTAATGATCATAATAAGAACATAATCTATTGCAATCAATTTTCAATGACTTTAATTACAGGTTTGTAACTCGCATCCAGTATATTTTAACACCCACGTGTGAAATGAAACATAAACCATTTGCATACATATTTATGTATTACCTGTAATGGGGACTTGCGATTTCCTAACATTGATTTTTTCTATATTGACACGATGGCACGGAAATTAAATAAAAAATGCAAATGACATCTGGCGCCAACAATGAATTTTAAACGTTGCACGAAATGTATAATCGTGCAATATTTGTGTATACAGAATTGAAGACAGTTTCATGGGTTGTGGAATAAACTGTTATTTATTTTAGTTTGCTGATGTATTATGTATATTACATATTAAGAAATAAAATACATATAATTAGTATAATTTAAATGTATTAGTACTGGTTATAAAAAATATATACTGAAATGACTACTTGTAGCTATTCTTTATTGTGGTGTTTAACTACGCAGTTTATTAGTTCATTTAATATTGATTATCTTTTTTTTTGCTTTAAATTTGGCGCTCTTCCAAAAGTTTAGCTTGATATGTCGTAATAAATAAAGAAGTGAAATTGTATTGCGCGCCATAGGCGTGCGCTTGATAATAGGTACACAAAACAAAATAAATAGTAAGTAGTAATTTATAAAATATAAAGTTTATATTCCTGTTTATAATAAAGTTATTCACTGCATCTTCTACTTCTTTAGTAATAAATAATAAAATAAAATAAGATTTTTTTTTTTAGAGCATATATATTGTACATATACATATACTATATTGTTATAGTACAGCTCATACCTACGGTTTATAAACAATTTAATTAATTTGTATTGTCCCAAGAAAGTAATATCTATGAAATAATAGTAATTAAAACGTTAATAACTAAGTAAATAATATGTATACACGATGAAAAATTAAAATTAGCTTTTTAATCATGATACCGAACTTAATTGAATATTTTTTTTGCTTATTTATTTTATTTGGTCATTTATTAATTTATCATAACTTAATATCGCGTAAAATCAAGAATTTTAAAGCTAATTATGATGAAAATATTTATGTACAAATACTTTTGAACATTATTGTTAATTTAACTTTTGACCAACCCCAGTAAAAAGAATGCAACTTTGATCACGTAGGATAAAAATAAGTTCTTATAGAAATATCCAATATTGACATACGAACAAAAAGCACACAGGAATATTCAGAAAAATAATTTATTAAGATGGACAAAATTCCTTTATTTATATTATTTGGATTTATAGTAAAATTTTACAAAAATATAATTAATTATCACTAGCTTGCTGTGGTAGTCATGAAAAAAAAAACAAAAGTTGTTTAGAGGAGATTTTTGCATGACTTGTAATAGAAACGATGTTTTTTCGACGCATCATTTTTAAAATTCATAAAACACAATATATATTCAATCATAAATGTCATTTTAAAAATATAGTAAATGCAATTACCTTAATTGAAGACGTATTTTCAATAATAATAATTATCAAGAATTTTCCTGTTTCAAAGCCAGTTAATTTTTGAAGTATGTATTGGCTTAAAAGAATTATATAAACCATATTTAGAACACCAAGAACCATTTAAAAGTGCTAAATTAATTAAACCTGGTTCATTTCTTCAAGAATTTATTCCGAAAGTGGCCTTTCGTAAAGGAAACTTTCCAGTCTTACGTAAAGAGTACCACAAAAGACAAACACCTATGAATCTTTTATATAGTAGTCCTGAAAACTTCATGCTCTCCGTTAACAACAGGTATTCCCATGTGGAACTATATTTGCATAATTTCTAAAAGATACTTCATTTGTTAAACCATATTATTATTATTTAGTATATCATTAAACTCACGTTATCTTGAGGCAAAATACCATTTTTAAGGAATATATATTCATATAATTTCATTGTTAGTACATATAATCATTTCTAATATAACCTCCTTTTTTTTTTGTTCTCCCTCTCTCTCGTCTGTGTGTTTGTATAAAAAAAACTATATAAAAAAATATATATTTGTAATATTTGTTCTTTATTCCTAAATTAAATAAAAAACAACTGAAAGCTACCGTTTATAGAATTTTTACGAAAATTTCAAAACGGTTGTATCGTGCAAACCGAACAAAATCATTTTGGATAAAATTATTAATCTGAACACAGAAAAGAAAATCAGCAGTTAAGTTCATACGAAAGACACGCTGAAATTATTGAGAATAAAAAAACATGGTTAATATTTTCTTGGCTTTTGTTTTAAGTATGCTCAAAGTAATTCCCTTCAGCAATGATACACTTGACCATTCTTTCTTTCCACTGTTTAAAAGCTGCCAACAAATATTTTTTTGGAATATCTTCAAAATAAGCGTGAACTGCGGTATCAATCTCTTCTTCAGGCGGAAACCTTCTATCGCGCAAATTGCGTTTAAGCCCAAAAAGTAGCTGAAAGTACATATTGCTAAATCAGGTGAGTAGGGCGGATGTTCTATTACTTTTATATTTTCTCCAGACAAAAACTGGAGAGTTAGACGTTCTGCTTTCTGGAAGTCAGAAAGGTGGTGTGGCACAAAACGGCTTACCACTTTAAATGCAGGTGATCGTGTATGATTACTTTAACAACTTGGGATCTAATCGTGAGCTGATGCTCTATGACCGCATAGCAGCATTAACAGCAGCTATGTTTTTGTCGCTAACAGCCGTAGAAGGACGTCCTGCTTCTTTTTGATGCTGAACAGAATTCCTTTCGCGTTCAAATTCCTTATACCATGGGTAAATTGTAGCAAAGGAAGGTGCTTGTTCATTAAAAACTGAATCTAAACTGCCTTTGCAGACATATATGTTTCAACCTCTTTTAAAATCTTAATCAATTATGATTCGGAAGTGCTCTCTTGTTAATTTCATTTTCTATTACTTTAAAAAATAAGTAGCTGACTTATAATGAACGTAATTTCAATAATAAACCGCCAAATGACATAAAAAGAGTTGCTCTAAATAAACACTGTATGATGGTTTTTACGGTCTACTAGATTTTCTTATTCTCAATAAATTCTTATATGCAAGCGCAAGGAATTACATAAAATATTACATTCTTATATGCAAGCAATTACATAAAATAAAAACTTAAATTAAAAACACAGAAAATATTTAGAGTAGTCATCTATTAGTTAATTATTATAAATTATTTGAAGAACTGCTTGTTGACGAATTATGGTTCAAGTGAAAAAATAGATTGTGGATATTTAAGAAAGTAAGGATAAAAAACGCGGTTCTTTCAGTTACTTGTAATCGATTCGTATTTGAGTTGTGATGAAAATAAAACATAAAATCGGAGTAGTTATCATAGATAAATCACCATCTTGACGAAGTCATTTCATAACATAAACTGGATTTGCAAAGTCTTTCATTTTCTACTTCGTTTCCTAATTAACGAAATTGGTTTATCTGTTCTAAAAGACACTCGCGATAGACCTGGCGTACTATTCTTCAAGTTAAATGACTAATTTCCGTAAACGAAGAAATATAGCGGGCATTTAGTAGCTGCGAAAATAAAACGTACTGGTAAGGTAGGAAGTATGTAATATTAAAATATTTACTTTTATATTTAATATTTGAGCTATCGCCTAGTGGTAACGCACTGGCTTATCTTGTTGGGGGTCTCGGAATCGAGTTTGGGGTTAGGCTGTTCGAGGTTATCCTTCTCGTTTAAGGTGAATTTCGACAGCTAAATATTATAATTACCTCCATGGGTGCTGGCGTAATATTGGTCCGCGAATGCCTCCTGTAATTGGCGTTAAGCTGTTGGGGGATGCTAAGACATGGATTATTATTATTATCATTTGGGAGTGCCAGAGGTTACATCTCTTAGATACTTCGGTTATTGGGACCAGAGCTGAAATTGCGCAGATTTGACACTTGGCACTCGTCAACTTCAATAGTTCCGTTTAAAGTTACGTTTAATTTCATCTGTTAGTAAGATGTTTTCGGATTGCGATGGGGGAACTTGTGTGCTGGTGCATTGGAAGGGAGTAAAGAAAAATAGCTTAGATAATTTCTTAAACGGTGCATCAAACTCTTATAATACTCTTCATTTACCGTATTACCCTTATTCAGATAATCAAAAAGCAAAAGCCCTTGACAATCCCAAAAAGCAGTTGCCATTATTTTTCCTACAGAAGCGTTGACTTTAAACTTCTTGGGTTCGAGCCTTCAACATACCACTACATCGACTGCGAAAGTATTCGTGGAACCCACCTTGCACTCACTTTTGTCAGTTCAAATTACTCTTGTAGAATTCTAAAGACTCTGGTTTCTGTAAATCCTGGTAGACCGGCTAATTGTCGCTTCTTTAATCTTTCATCTTTTAGTACCAAACACTTGGTCCTTTTAGCAACATCTGAAGTGATCACATCATTAGGTCGACCTCCACAGGGATCATCATTCAATGATTTTTGACCATGCTTAAACGATTTTGACCACTGGCAAATGGTTGATTTGGAAGGCCAATCATTCTCGTACACAGCTAATATTTCTTCAGAAATAATTTTTGCAGCTTTTTCTTGCTTTGTAAGTAATTTTATATTAGATTTTGTTCATCTTGATGTAAAATCAATGCAAAATCAAGACAACACAAACTGACAGATAATAAAATGAATAATGTTGCAAATGTTTTGTAAATATGCACAGGTTACCAAGGCATATGTGATTTAAAAAAAGCGTAATGAGAAATTGCATTAAATTTAAAGCTGCATAGTTCGGGATGATAGAAACAGCCCTTCGTATCTTGCATAGAGACAAAATTTCAATATATTTTATGTTCGAATGAAAAATTGAATGTACAAAAGTATAAAAACCAAGGAATAATAAACTGCCTTAGTCACAATATCGGTTTCCTTTGTTCTCTAATAATTGGTTAAATGCTAGTAATGAAAGAAATATACTGGGTGTATTTTTTAACTTGAAACTTTCAAAAATCTCGAAAAATAAGCAGTTCACGAAAAAATGCCCAGATTTAAGATTTAGTACTTAAATGGAGGAAATACATTAGTGCTAGAATTAGTGAGAGAAATTTAAAAAAATTCAATTTCATCAGGTCATCTATCATGAATTGAAAAAAATGTTAAAGACAAATCCTACGTACTTATTCCAGTAGAATTCGAATCTGTAATAAAATATACGGGTTCCCATTGAAGATTTCAAAGTTACCCCCACCCCACCTACATGGAAGAAGAGAGATCCCTCTCTCTATGAAGGGCAGAAATAGCAAACGTTAAATACATCCATTGTACATACAAAAACATTTTTATAAAACTAAACGGGTTCCTATTGAAGATTTCAAAGTTACCCCCACCCCACCTACATACGAAGGGATCCCTCGTCTTCCATGTAGGTGGGGTGGGGGTAACTTTGAAATCTTCAATAGGAACCCGTATATTTTATTATAGATTCGAATTCTACTGGAAAAAGTACGTAGGATTTGTCTGTAACATTTTTTTCAATTCATGATAGATGACTGATGAAATTGAATTTTTTTTAATTTCTCGTACTGAGAATCTATGTATCCAATTCTGTAATTCGTTTTCAATAAAAATAATACCACGAAAAATGACTTATTAGGAAAGTACTATTATAATAACTCAGGAACAGGCGTTCTTCTTCACATACTTGGTCAACGCGATTTCCTTCGCTCATGACTTATCGGACTGCAAATAAAACAAATTGTATTTTTCTTTTATTACCATTTCTTATATTGAAAATAAGTTTTATAAAAATATTTTTGTATGTACAATGGATGTATTTAAAGTTTGCTATTTCTGCCCTTCATATTTTTTCTAATTCCAAAAACACAAAATAAACGTACAAATGAAAGAAACAACTTATTTTACTTACTTCAAAGAATATTTCGAAAAGTAAAAGACCTGCTTCTCTTACGCTGTTAATAGTATCTACTAGATAATGGAATAATTAACTGAACAAGACAAATTGTCCAGATAGGATTCGGTCATGTGCTTCGTTTTACCGTACTATCAAACAATTCACTACTAATGGAAGTGTTTAACCGAAAAAAAGGAGTCGCCGGAGAAAATAATGAAGTCGCTCTATTAGCTGCAGTGGCTGTTAATTATCATGTTAGCACAAGAGAAATAGCTCGCAATTCTGTATTGTCCCATACTAGTGATTGGAAAATTAAAATGTCATAAATATCATGTATCTCTACATCAAGATCTTCATGGCGCTGATTTCCAAAATCAGATAACTTTTTGTTAGAGGGCATGTGTACAATTACAAAAAAAAACATTTTTTTTCGTTATCTGTTGTTCTCCGACTACGCGTCTCTCACAAACTACGGAACGGTTAATCGACGCAATATACATTACTGGAGTGTTTAAAATCCGCACTGGCTTCGCCAAGTTGAACACCAGCGCCCTTGGACTGTCAACGTGTGGTATGGAATAACTGGGAACAAAGTCATCGGCCCCCACATTATTAAAGGCCACTAGCTTAGAAGTGCGACACAACGAGTGGTTTCAAGATGACGGTTGTCCAGCACACTATTTGGTGGTAGCACGTGAAGTACCTGATCGTAATTTCAATGATCCTTGGAGCGGTAAAGATGGTTCAGTAAATTGGTCTGCTAGATCACCAGATCTTACTTCGCCAGATTTATTTTTATGAGGTTATCTCAAACGCAAAGTATCATAACACGTGAAAATATAATTGAGCGAATCAGAAATACTTGTGCCGAAATTGAGGAAGATATACTTCTCAGTTGACTACACTCATTTGAAATGCGGATCAATAAGTGCATTGAAGTCGAAGGTAATCATTTTGAGCACATACTTTAATTAAAAGATGATGCGGCGAGGGGAAATCTAGCACTCTAATAAGTGAGAGGTGAAAGGACTTACATAAATGAAGCACCCTGATACGTGACAGGCGAAGAGGTTCAGGTTAATCAAGCACTCCAAGGTCGTATGTACACGTCGTTGTTGTTGGGTTACGCTAAAAGTTATTTATTGGCCAGCAATTCATTCGAAATTTGTAAAATGAATAAAGTTTTTCTATGATTAAGTTTGATTATTTACAAAGAAAATGTATTTTTTTGCACACGTATTGCAGAATAATATGCATTGGTTCTCAGTGCGAGAAATTGAAAAAAAATTGAACTTCATCGATTACAGCGTCATCCATCATGAATTGAAAAAAATGTTTCAGATAAATCCTACGTACTTTTTCCAGTTGAATTCAAATCTGTAGTAAAATATACAGGTTCCTATTTAAGATTTCAAAGTTACCCCCGCCTCATCTACATGGAGGGAGAGAGAGGGACTAATTCTAGCACTAATGTATTTCCTCCATTGAATTACTAAATTATAAATATGGACATTTTTTTGTGAACTGCTTATTTTGCGAGATATTTGAAAGTTTCAAGTCAAAAACTACGCCCGACATAAATCCGTTCACACAATTTAGTATAATAAAAACTCGTCCGTAAGTAACAGAAAAAGTTACTGCCAGTTGGTTACTTGCTAACAAAAGAGAAATTAACATAACTCTGTTTGTAACTTTAAGAAAATTTGATAAAATAAAATTACAATTAAATTCTTATAAACTTCCAAAGCTTGAGTATATCACTATACCTAGTTCATCTCTCCTTGTTTTTAAAGTGTTAAACATTTTTCGTTTATACTTATTTATGTTTATACAGGGTGTTTCTGAATTGATACGATAGATTTCAAAGGCTGATTCTTTAGCAAAAATTAAGGGGGGTCTTTCATATAACTTTTTGTTCAACACCCTTTTCCCTCCAAGTTACAGTCCTTTAAAATTAGGTAAAAAAAATTGTTTTTATTTAATATATCCACTTTGGAAAAATTTAGAAGAATGAAATTTGGCAGATAACTGATGCTAATGAAATGGCAGTTTTTCAGTGTTTTTGTTACCCTAAAATGTAATCACAAGGGGCTGAAAAAAATAACCCCTATAATATTTTGCATCAGAACTTTTTAATGCGCCTATATTTTCCTATTTAAAGAATTGATTTAAAAAGACAGACTCAATCTGCAACTTTTTTATGACTTTTTATCATAAAATTGTTAGTTTGATCACAAAAAAATAAAATACTGCTCAGACTCTTTTCCCATAAATACACAGAGAGGTTATTATTTATTTAAAAAAAAATCAAGTAAGCTGCTGTCAAATGAAGTCATATGGCAAAGAGTTTTATTGTCCTGATTTTCTCTAATTTCTAGACAGTTTTATAAGGACTTCAAACATTTTTCACAACTAAATAAAACTTTATTGAAAGAATGGCATTTTTTTATTTAGTTGAAGAATATTGTAAATTAGAACGGATTGAACAATAATTATACTACTAATAACAATTAACAAATTACAAAAGAACTAATAATAACGTGGACAAAATTTCAATTACAAAAATCATAATAAATGTTGAAAATGGCGCCCCTCGACCAAAATGCAGGACTCTACTCATCGTCTAATTGAATTCCGTATTCTTTGAAATAATCCTGGTGTATTTCTAATAGTCTCACGTGCTACGATGATACGATCCCTTAAGTCATCGATATTTTCAACGGGAGTGGAATAAACCAGTGTTTTTAGAAAACCCCAAATGCAAAAGTCCAATGGATTCAAATCTGGAGATCGGGCAGGCCAATTCTGGGTGCCTCCTCGTCCTATCCAGCGATTTGCATAAACTTCGTCTAACTAGCGACGAGCGTTATTACTAAAGTGGGCTGGAGCGCCATCATGCATGAACCATAGTTCTTGCCTAATTTGCACAGGAACATCATCAAAAAGTTGGGGTAACTCTTCTTCAAGGAAATGGCAGTATGCGTCTCCATTTAATCTTATTGGGAGAAAATATGGCCCAATTAAATAATCATCAATAACACCAAGCCACACATTCAATGAAAATTGATGTTGAAATTTAGATTCAGCAATTTCGTGTGGGTTTTCATCTGCCCATATGTGATTATTATGGAAATTTCTGATAGATTCCCGAGAAAAGCTTGCCTCATCAGTAAACAAAATACGAGATAAGAACTGCGGAGCTTGTGTGATCATTTGAATTATCCATTGACAAAAAATTAAACGAGGTAGAAAATCTCGAGGTAAGAGCGCTTGGACTCGTTGGATATGGTAGGGATACAGCATTTGTTCTTTTAAAATTTTAAATACTGTGCAATGGCTCACATTTAACTCTCGGGCAATTTGTCTCGTACTTGTTCCGGGAGATTCTTCAATTAAATTAAAAACAGCCTCCTCTAGTGCTACAGTTCGTACTTCTCGAGAACGTCCGCAATCGACGGTTGTTCTTGAAAAATTTCCTACTTCTCGTAAACGTTGATGAATACGGGCGAATACGCTATGATGGGGTAATGTTCGTTCTGGATATAACTCAGCGTAAAGCCTCCGAGCTCTTAATCCATTTCCATTAGCACGACCATATAAAAAATGCATATCTGCCATTTCGGCATTTGTGTAATTTGCCATTTTATTTACTTAATTAGTTTTAGTTCTTCAGAGATTACAGAATAACACAGAGAAAATCAGGACAATAAAACTATTTGTCATATGACTTCATTTAACAGCAGCTTACTTGATTTTTTTTTTAATAAATAATAACCTCTCTGTGAATTTATGGGAAAAGAGTCTGAGCAGTATTTTATTTTTTTTTGGGATCAAACTAACAATTTTATGATAAAAAGTCAAGACATAAAAAAGTTGCAGATTGAGTCTGTCTTTTTAAATCAATTTTTTAAATAGGAAAATATAGGCGCATTAAAAAGTTCTAATGCAAAATATTATAGGGGTTGTTTTTTTCAGCCCCTTGTGATTACATTTTAGGGTAACAAAAACACTCAAAAACTGCCATTTTATTAGCATCAGTTATCTGCCAAATTTCATTCTTCTAAATTTTTCCAAAGTGGATATATTAAATAAAAACAAATTTTTTTACCTAATTTTAAAGGACTGTAACTTGGAGGGAAAAGGGTGTTGAACAAAAAGTTATATGAAAGACCCCCCTTAATTTTTGCTAAAGAATCACCCTTTGAAATATATCGTATAAATTCAGAAACACACTGTATATCTTTCGTAATTTATTACGAGAAAACGGGAAACCCATATTTTAGGAGGAAAAAAAAACAATAGAAGGGCTTCGTTATTTACATTTGCTTCACATCATTTATTATTATTATTATTATTTCAACACAACGTAGCACTGCATTCGAAATACTAGGGAAGATGGTCATAACAGTATTTTCCGATTCATGTGGAAAAACAAGTTATAACTAAAACACGACTTTCACACATCCCTTAGTTCCCTTAACGATATTTACGGTAGCAGAAAGAAATTCTCGGTCACGTACGAAAATATATATTTGAGGGTTCCGAGATGAAGCAGCAGGAATGGCACCCCTTTGAATTGTAATCACAGCGTTCGAATAAAATGGGTCAGGCCAACGTCGTTTCCAATTATGCCGTTTTCATTTAGCCGAAGTGTTTCGGTTCATTCGTGTATTTCAAAGTACGTATTTACATCGAAATATATAAACACGTTCCGTGTATTTCTACTCATGGATACTGAACAATAATTCAGAATCTGAATTAAAATTGATGTGTATCATTAACATCCTTCTTTATGATGATTAAAAAATGCATATGGAAAATTAAAAATGCATGTTAGAAAGTTAATTTTAAAAGTCAACAAAGATTAATTAACTTCATAAAGATTCTTAGTAGCATAAATTTTGGTTTAGGTTTATAAACAACAAACATTTAACGATGTTAGGCTTATATACCAGTTGGTGTTCTGGGCTCACAACTTGATAGTGATTCCTTCTTTCAATACTCAACAATAGGCTGAACTTTTTAGACTACTATTTATGCACTTAATACACACTGGTCTACAAAAAAAAAAAAGATTCAGTCACAAAAACAAAACACGCTGTTTCTGGAAAATAACACAGGTCTACAGTGATTTTGATGTTTGAAAGCTGTTTGCTAATTTGTATATGTTTGGGGGGCCTTATTCCAAAAAACGCCATATTTTTGCTCTATCACGTAAATTTTTTTATAGCGCTCTATATCTTAAAAATGTTAATTTATTAATATACATACCTATGACAAGAATATGTTTGTTCCATGTTATGCATGATTTTTAAATGAATTGATTTTTTATGAAGTTAAATGTGATTTGGCAACACTGGTTAATATTAGATTTCTCAGCAAAGCAACAGAGTCGGCGCAGAAGCGTCAATACAACCTTTAAACCTGCTTATGTGCAGTTTGGTTGTGTTAGTCGTCGTGCTACTGTGTCCGCGCGCTTGTTGTCTTCGTTGTTGCGTATTTTAAGTGTTCTAGAACGTATAAATATGGAAAGAAGACATTGTGTGAACAATCCGAATAACTTTTGTTATATCTGTGGTAGTTATGTCGTAGTAAAGCAGAGGCAATCTATAACTTCGTTTGTGAAAAATGTATACCACGCTTATTTTGGTGTAAAAATTGGCGACCAAGACAAGTCCTGGACTCCTCATACTGTTTGTTCCGTTTGCGTTGAAGCATTAAGAAACTGGCAAAAAGGTAGGAAGAAATGTTTAAGCTTTGGTGTTCCTATGGTATGGCGAGAGCCTAGAAATCACAGAAAAAATAAGAAACAAATTGTGTATCCCAATCTTGACTCTGCTATTCGACCAGTTCCTCATGGACCAGATGTACCGATACCTACCGCCCCAAAAGCACTAGAGAACGTCATATCGTCAGAATCAGAGGTATCTAATTGCGACCCAGATGACTCAGATTTCACACCAGATTTCAGAGAGCCCGAAGTGTTTAACCAGAGCAAACTAAATGATTTAATTGGAGATTTGCACCTTCCAATGGATGTATCCGAATTGTTAGCCTCCCGACTTCGTGAGAAACATTTACTGGCACCTGGCGTCACATCAAGCTTTTACCGGGATCGCGAAAAAGAGTTATGTCAATATTTTACTCAAGACGGACCGCTAGTGTATTGCAACAATATTCCCGACTTAATTTCAAAATTAGGAAATGTGCCGTATGTAAAAGAAGAATGGCGCCTGTTTATTGACTCAAGAAAGCGTAGTTTAAAAGGCGTTTTATTGCACAATGGTAACGAGCTGGCCTCGGTTCCCGTTGCCCATTCGGTACATTTAATGGAAACGTATGAAAATTTTGAACTTCTTTTAAAGAAAATAAACTACCAAGAACATCAGTGGATGCTTTGTGGTGACCTTAAAGTGCTGTGCATGCTACTAGGACAACAAGGAGGTTATACAAAATTCCATGCTTTATTTGTGAGAGGGATAGTCGAGCAAGGGATAGACATTGGACGCAAATAGAATGGCCCTCTAGAACAAGCCTTACACCTGGTAGCAAAAATGTATTAAGAGATAGCTTGGTTGACACCAAAAAAGTTTTACTGCCTCCTCTCCATATCAAACTTGGCTTAATGAAGCAGTTTGTTAAAGCCCTAGACAAAAATGGAGAGTGTTTTAAATATTTGTGCGAGACATTTCCAGCCTTATTCGATGTCAAGTTAAAAGAAGGTGTTTTTGTTGGGCCGCAGATAAGAACATTATGCAAAGACAAGGATTTTCAAAACACAAAGACCAATGTCGAGAAAAACGCCTGGGTTTCATTTAAAGAAGTAATTAATAAGTTTCTTGGGAACTCTAAGGACGAAAACTACGAAAATATTGTTCAAAATATGTTACAACACGTTCATCGTCTAGGTTGTAATATGAGTTTGAAAGTGCATTTCCTGTTTTCACACTTGAACTATTTTCCTGAAAATCTTGGAGCAGTTAGCGAAGAACAGGGAGAGGTTTCACCAAGACATTAAGGAAATGGAACGGCGATACCAAGGCAGATGGAGCATAACGATGATGGCAGACTACTGCTGGATGTTAAAACGGGATATGCCCTTAAAAACATATAACCGAATGTCCGGACAACGCAGCTTTCTGGCAAAAAGACAAAGATTTCACTTAAAAAAGACTGAGTAAAGTACTTTTTCCACTTTTTTAACTTGTATTCCACCTTTTTACTCAAGAAACAAATAAATTTTTTTAGAAATATCGTTTTTTTTCATTTAATATTTGCAAAAAAACCTTACGTGATACAAATAAATGCATAGAATTTTTGAAATCAGCCTACCAAAATTATATAAAATCAGTTTTCAAAATAAAAACATCTGTCAAAAAGTTTAATTTTGTAGACTTGTGTAATTCGCCCCTGAATCCAGATGTAATTTCGAATTTCTGTATCGACCTCAGTTTCCATGTGATACTAGTTTTTGTAAATGCTTACGTCAGCCTATGTATTATAGCATTGTACGTATCTGGCATAAGGAAAAATCTGTGTCTCAGTACACAAATTAATCAAAGAAATGAGCAACATAAGAGTAAAGAAATGTATATAGACAAAAACAATGGATAGTATCTATTAAATATTGACGTCAAAATGATAGACATCTAAAAATATTTTCTTCCCGATTTCCTGGAATACTTTTCCTCAGGAACGTCTCTTCGTAAAGTCCAGCGTAGTCGAGCAATACTGCAGCACTCCAATTGCCTTGATAATGCTTTTCCAATTGGGAAATGTTCTGGCCTTAATTGACAAGTTACATTCCATATTGTGGTATGATCTCGTTAGTTCTTGTACAATATCGCGATAGTTTTCTGCCTTATGGTTGCCTAAAAAGTTCTTACAAACATTTATGACGGACAGCCATGCCATTTTTTCAACATCACTCAAATCAAGGAAATGTTCATCACCTATTAATTCCCTGATTTATGGCCTCCATAATTTTTGCTTCACTGATCCTTGGGAACTTATCTCGCAAATACATGAATCCATGTGATGTTTTATACATGGCTAGTGTTTACCACTTCTTCTCTTCAGACAGCAGTTATTTCCGAGTAGGCCATTTTTTCCAGAATAGTGGTTTGTTCTGTCTCTGCTGTCTCACTCGTATATAAAGTAGCAGTATTTTGTGTATCCGAGCTGCAAGCTGAGCAGAATTGCAATTATCCTGTGATCTCCACATATATGCCATTTGTATTTCTCATATTGGATATGATATAATAGCAATTTAAAGTTCTCATATGTCTCTTGCATGTTAACTGTACGAGCAATCGGAACAGAAGGAAATTTGTCCCCATTGTGGAGCAGTACTGCTTTCAATCTAAGTTTGCTAGAATCTATGAACAAGTGCCAATCACACTGAAATCATGGTCAAGAGTCTCCAAAACGGATTCGATGTCATTACAAAAAACCATGTCACCTTCCTTGAAGAAATATTCAGAAAAAGAGCATGGTGGTCACGATAAACACTTCCGTATCAGGAAGAAGAAGACTTCTTTCTTTTAATCGTGAAGGTAGATGCTGAGCTTGTTGCTACGACAATTTTAAACCACGAATAAGATCATTGAGATCCCCTTGAGACAAAAAATGTGGCTCATGTCCACAGGGAGCGTGCAATGCTGGGCCGGCATGCATATCTCCTTCGCTGTCTTTTAGGTGTTCGTCTCTGTAATTATCTTCACTCACTGGCACATTCTCAGGAGGCATTGGTATCGGCAATTCTTCACTGAGGCACACAGGTCTTAAAGCAGACGGTAGATTAGGATATGGCTGTTTTCTTTGTTTTAGAGGTGTATGACTCCTGTCAGGAGTGTAACACATGTCAAACAGCGTATGTGGGGGGGCTCATTTTGATCTTAGTCGCCAACCTTGCACCCAAAATAAAATTCACAGCAGGATTAAGTTTTCGTTAACTCAACGCAGATATAGCAAAAAGAATTTGAGTTATTTATAAAGGCACAAGGCATTTCTTCTTCTGAATTCACACAAAACACAAACCTTCGTGAACCTACAGCAACTCACTTCACAAGGTGAAAGCTCTCACTACTTGATGCAACAAACACAACGCGATGCGATTATGCGATGCAATGTGAGCTTGACCCATCGGTCTCCTTCGTATACTGGCGGTGAATGTCGGAACTGATGCATCATTTTCAAGTTATTTTATAGATATCAATAAAATTGAGCCCGATAGGCAAAAGCGGATTTAATTTTCGAATTCAGTACCCACAACTTAGCTAAGAACACCATTCAAATTCTTTGTGTGGTGGATTAGTCCACATTCTCCTTCATTTCTCTCAGACTTTGGTGACTTCTTGCCATCTCGACTATTTTCTTCCACTTCTTCCTGTTTGCCACTTGTTGTCTCCATCCCTCTACATTTAGCGTTTTTAAGTTTTCTTCGATCTGTTGCTTCCATCTGCTTCTGAGTCGCCCTCTCAGTCTATTTTGTGCTGATTGCCATGTTGTTACTTTTCTTATCGGTGCTCCTCTCTCTTCTCATTAGGTATGTGACCGTACTATCTTATTCTTAAAGCGTTGATTTCTCTCACTAGATTTTTCTGTACTAATTGTTTATTGATCTCGTGGTTCATCAGAGCTCTATATTCGTTATTTACTGTCTTTTTTGCAACTACTATTTTTGTGACACGGCGTTCAAAAATCTTTAGCTTTTCTTCTTTTCCCACTGTGAGCGATGCCGTCTCCGCGGCGTATGTTACTACTGGCCTAATGAGAGTCTTATATAATCTCAGTTTGTTCTCCATACTTAATTTTTTGTCCTTCAGCAGCTTTTATCACAATAGTAGGCTCTATATCCTTTCTGGATTTTCTCATATGATTTCCAGATAGTTGACTTCTTTCACCTCTTCAAAACCGGAATTTCTAGTTTCTGTATGCCTACGAAAATTGCCTTTAGTTCTAGGTCGGATAGTCGATCGACAAAATTGCATAAACTTTAGATCGGCGATAAGTCTAGTATATAGATGTGTTAGGACAGCACAAATTAGTTGTCCAAGTGAGTATACTCGTATTATGTGCCACATGAAGTTTATCGTTAGCTTATCGAAATGGCCCTATCTCTGTAGTAAGGATTTTATTTTGGCTTTTACGACCTAGTCATATAGCACTATCTACTAAAAATGCCTTGAATGTGTATTAGACTGTTCCGTGATTTAGGCACTTGACACCATTACGCCACGCTGTAGTGTAGTATGAATGTGTGGTAATATAAGATGAATGGTTTTAGCCATGACGAAGCAACAGGTTATGGTTCATGGTTACTCACCAAATACATACGATTTTATTCTTGGTCCCAGTCGTGTCGCTTTAAGATCTATTCCTAAACGCTAATGACAATGAATATTGGTGTCGACCATAGCAAAAAAAGGTAGTTGTTTGAAGTCTTCTTGCTATAAACGGTGTCGGTTACTGCTAGGGGAAAATATGTGACGCATTTTCCTACTTTTACTTTTAAACCTGCTATGTTGTAATATGTTTGTTCAACTCACTGCGCACTTATAATCGACCCTCTTTTGCGCGTTCTTCCACGCATATTAGATTCTTGTCATATCTTCGTTTTTTAACTGACGCTATACCCGTAAAATGATACTGGCTATATGACGAATTACTGTTCCGCATCCTAATAATGTTATGTCTCGCATTGCATGTCTAATGGGGATGGGCTTAATAGTTCTTTTTAGTGACCTAATTCGCAAAAATTGGTTCACAATGACGAACTAGTTGGAAGAACTAGAACAACGACGAGCTAGTTCTCAACAAGTTATTAATTAAAATTAAGAAAAAAAAATGAAGTAAAAACGCTATCGGTCGTCCTTATTAGTTTACGGATTCAAGCAATCTTCAACCTTATATCAAATTGTCAATAAGATTGAGAATTTCTTGGATTATGGTGTATATACACATAACGTTTAAATACTTCGTAAGTTTTTTATTTAAGGCTTTTGATAAACTAAATAGAAACGACATATGGAGAACATTGGAAAAAAAGGGGCGTAAGCGATAGAATGATAAAAGGCATAAAAGCACTGTATAAACAAACTAGAAACTTCGTTAGAGTTAAACAGGAAAAATCACATACGTTCGAAACTAAAAAAGGAGTGATACAGGGTTGCATCTTGGGTTCGTTACTCTTTTTAATACTGTTAGATGAGGGAATTAAAGAGGTTAAAAAGAATTTCAACCAATATAAATAAAGTAGGACACTGGAGAATGGAAGATATAAAGGTCACCGATCTGATGTACGCAAACGATTTGGTGCTGATCGCCAGAAACGAAAGAACACTAAATGAAAACATACGAATGGTTAATAGCAGGTTGGAAGCAAGAAATATGACAATACATGTTAAAAAGACAGAACAATGGTTATAAGCAGAAAAGAAGCGAAACATCGAATACAACTTGGGAGCACAATATTAGAACAAGTTAATAGGTTTAAATATTTGGGAACGAAAGTAACACAAGATGGTAGATTGGAAGAGGGAATCACGGAAAGAACAGGAGCAGCGGGAAGAATATTCAATTCATTCAAGAACTAGTTTCTAGATAAAAAAAGGAATACCCAAACAGATAAAAACTGAAATATTTAAGAGAGTAGCCACCGAATCTTGATATTTGGCTCTGAAACATGGACGTTGACAGAAAAACAGGATTCAAAGCATGGAAATGAGATTTTTGCAGAAAATGGATGAACAAGTATGAATTAATAAAATAAAAAAATACCGAATTAGAGATAATCTGAAAACGAGTCCAATACTAAACCTAATAGAAGACGGACAGCTGAGATGGTTGGGACATGTATTGAGAATGGGGATAAATCGATAAGAAGAGTCTTTGAAGCAAGAAGATACAAGCGAAGAACGAAAGGAAGGCCAAGAAAGACGTGGAGTGATGTCGTTAGAAATGCGGCTAGGGAAAGGAGTGTTGAGTGGAGTGAAGTGAGACATAGGGTGCAAAACAGAAAAGAATGGAGATATGTAAGAAACTGAAAGCCTGACTCAGCTCCGTACTGCCTTACACCTGCAAAGGGTATAAAGGCTTTAGGATTAAATAAGTTTTTAAATTTGTAAAAACATATTAAAAAATAATAAAACGAGGAATAACGAAGGATTTCTATTATTGCTGACGAATGATCAACTAATTGTCTTTATACCTTATACTTATAGCTAGCACAGCTGTTTACAGTTCGCCGTGAACTAGTTCAGCTACTTCGCGCTTGGGAATCGTTCTTTTTAATATGTAGTTTGTTTTGGCTTATCGCGGTTACTATACAAAAAAAATAAAATATATATATATATTTTAGATGATCACTCATTACTCATATTGTAGTGATTTTAGTTCTCCTATTTCTCTATGTTGCAATTTTCATTCACAGTGCTGTATAATTTTATCCATCCAGAGGATAAGTGTCGAATTTTAATAACTGCTTTTCATAAGTGGCGGTGTAAAAATCAGTACATATGCTTTAATAGTTCTATGTTTAACTTCACGTTTTAAATTTTAATTGTAAGTGTAATAATTTGACTCTAACACTTGTATTTAATTTCCTTTCTTTGACTCGTTATTGTAACTTCCATTCACAATAATCTATAATTTTGTTGATTAGGATAGGTTCGCTTCAGATTTTAATAGCTGTTCCTCGTAGTTCATGTAAGACTATAAGTACGTTGTGACAGTTCTTTATGGAGATTATACAAATGTAAACGCAGTACAGTACATATAGTTTTTAATATTAATTTCTTGTTAAATTGATTTCTGTACCTATTCTATTTTCGAGTATAAAACGCTTTTTGTTAAGAATAAATTAAAATATTCTGGTCTAAATAAAATACTATTAGATATTTTTCTCACATAATAAAAACAGATATTCTAAGTGTTGTATCAATGAAAATCCTTAGATATTTTAATTTATATGCTGTAAACAGTAATTTTAACGTAGCTTAAATACATGCTAGGTAGGTAAAAAAAAGAGTAGTACCGCTAGGATATTTATGGAATGGAGAATTCATTTAAACTTTAATCATACTAAATTCTGACAATTTTTATTTAGGAACTAATATTGCTTCTAAATGGAGTAGTCTCTCATTAAAATAACTGTGACAATAGTAATGGGAGCACGGTTTTCGTTTACTAGCCGCAAAGGCTGCTTCTAAACCATGTGTAATACGATCAGCTTCTGAAGACTATACGTAATTTATTTCTGGTATTCGTGTCACATATTTATTCTCCGTTCCCACTGCTACTATTGTATATAATGGAATTATACACGGTTCGGAAGCGAGTAAAGGCGACGTTATTAAATTGTGCGATTCCAAGGTAGGACTAAAAATTTAGAAATCTACACAACGGGTAGAACATGTCTAATATATATGGATTTATGCGCTAGTGGATTTAATGAAACAGAATGCCGATTATGCAGTATACGTTTCATTTCTAAGATATTATGTAAAAATAATTTTTTAATACAAAATGGTTGAAATATTTAGTGTGTTCACGGATTTGGTGCACAAAAACTTTTCATTCCTTATTTTCTTATTTTATAAAAAAAAGTTATTCTGTATGACAGCTTTTGCTTGCCTTAAAACCATTAGAAATCATATTGAAGTGCACTGATTACCTTCTGTTTGCATATAAATGTTGAAAACGTGAAACGTGTTTGCTTAATTTCAAAAATTTAACAAGTTCAAATTATTGTTGATAATAATCCGTGGACACAATATATATAAATAGTAGATTAAATTAGTCGGCGATTTAAGGTCCGGTTTACTTTGATTATTTAACTTTATCACCTTCAGTTAATTTAAGTTATTTTTTTTGTTACAACGCGAAGAAATAAGTAATTAAACTTCTAGTTTCAAAAATTCTTTTATTGTAAATACCACTACAATATTGTTTCGCCATACAATGGCTTCATCAGGTGGATGAAATACTCCTGAAATACTGTACAGTATTTCATCCGCCTGATGAAGCCATTGTATGGCGAAACAATATTGTAGTGGTATTTACAATAAAATAATTTTTGAAACTAGAAGTTTAATTACTTATTTCTTAGCGTTATAATGAAGTTTCAACAAGTATCTCCTTCCTCAATTAACTATTTTTTGTTACACACTACACACGTAATTTACACGATCAAAATCATAATTTAGCTAGTAAATTATCATTCAATTTAGTTCTACGTGTTAAAATATTAAGATTTAGTTGTTCTTTATACATATTCAATTTTTATTTATTTTTGTAACCACGTAATTCCAAGCATCATATCAAATTTTATTTAATTAATTTAATAGCATCCCTGATTAATTTATTTCATTTGGTTTGCTATAATTTTAAACAATTAAGTTTATTTTAAGAGTACAACATAATTACACACCTGTTACTCTTTCATAAGAAAAAACACTTTGGTTTTAAATGTGTACAGATCTTTCTGTTGAAGTTTTTTCCTTGGTTGTTTTGCGTAAAATATAAATCGTGTATAAAGATATGTGGTTCTTATAGCTGCACGCTAAAATATAAAATTTAGTTTTCTAGTTTTTCAATTTGTGATTTAAAATTCAAGATCTGCATTTTCTCTACGATTGGTCAATTAATTAAATATAATCATTCATTCTTTTTTCTTGATATTATAAAACTGCCAACATTAGTTTAATTTATCTTCAATATTCAACTTAGTAAATTTTCACTTTCACAATTATGTATTTACACATGTGAACCGGATAAATACGTATTTTGATGGGGGTTAGCTAGCTGTGCACAAACCGGACTGATGATAATTAACTTACTTAGTTTCGTTCTTTCTTTAATATACCAGTCGAATTTTGAACACGAACTTGTTAAGCTAATTTATTGATTTTTATTCAATTTTTTTGACGGTAGAATTTTGAACATCATTCTTTTGTTGTTAGTTTATATTACTTTTATTTCTAATTATCGCTTTTCCCTTTTTTTGTAAGTTAATTGATTGTACTTAACATACCATTAAAATAAAGATTTGTTGTACTTAGCTGAGGTTCGTACTCTTCTTTTCTTTGTTGTGTCGTTTCGGACGGCGGGTGGCGCCATTTCCCCGCCGCGTGCTTGCTATATTTCAGTTATCGTGTTTTCCGGGTTTGCGGCGTCTAGCGGTACCAAATTCGGTAGCTCCCCTTTCCCACCTTTTCTTATTAGTACCTCCGGGTCTACCACCCCTGAGCTGAGGCTGTCTTTGTAGCCGGGTGGGCCGCTAGACTTGGCAGGAGCGGGTAGGTGGAGCAATCCACATCACCCGAAACTTTGTTTTTTTTTTCCTTCTCTTCCTTTTTTTAATTTTTTTTTCGTTGCCGTATTACCACCGTAGCAACTCTATAACTAAATTCTCTGTAAACGTTTCTAAATGTTCTTATATCAATCTCACTTATTACTGTTCAATTTTTTTTAATGCTTTCAAATTCACACCAAAATTATTATTTTCGTACACTCTCTGTTTAACTTGTCCCCAAATATAAAAATCCATCGGCGTTAAATTAGATGAACGAGCTGGTCCATGAATGGGTCCAACACGGCCGACCCATCTTTCAGGAAAGTGGTTGTCAAGGCAGTTTTTGATTAAATTAGTTTAATGAGTAGGGCATCCATCCTGTTGAAAGTAGCCAATATCATCTCCTTAATATCCTCCAAAGATGGTAAAACAAAATTTTGTAACATATCTAAATAATTATGTTTAAATTGTTTTCGAAAAAAAGGCGTCAACAAAAGGACCCACACATTTACTTTCTTATAACGCTGATTTTTCTGTAGTACAATAAATGTACTTCATTTTGAGACTAGCGTCATTATTTTGTCTTTTCTTATTTCTATGGAGTTGAGAACCGTATATATCGTTTCGCCCTCGTATATATGCAATAAATGCAAATAATGTAGATGTTACTAGAATTGTTCAATTTTCAATATAAAAATATATTTCTATTTTTCTATTAATTACATTCTTTTTAAATATTGTTTAAGTTTTCAATTTTTCAAACTAAACTACATTATGTTAATATACTATATTTATTGTAATTGCATTTAATTTCATTTTACGACATATTTGTAGAAGTAAGTAAACACGGTTGTTAAGTTTCTTTCAAACTTACGATTATATTTCGTAATATAATGTTACTCTTTTTAAGAATAAATGTTTATGAAAGTAAGTCCGCGAATCGACTAGATGTACCTATTAAATTGGGATTTCCGATCTGTAATACGATTATATTTACTAAGAAAGTTCGGCTAAAGTACCCATGTTTCGAAGTTAATCGATGATCGGAAATTTAATAGCCCTTTTCACGAAGTAGTAAATATCGTATATCAGAAGGTATTCACTGTCTCCAACTTCTGTATTATTTTACTTGCCTTGTGGATTGAGCGCTTGAGAGGAAATGGAATTTCAATTCAATTTTCAAACAATAGCGAAGCGAACAGTCAACAGTAAATCAACAACTTCCACTGTGAATATCCGCTTCCTTCCGCTGGCGGCTCTTGGCACTTCGCAAATCAATTTTCAAGTTGTTTCGTTAATTTAATTGAAACCGGGAATTAAACAGCCGCAAAAATAATGATGTCTCTTTCCAATAATAAAAATAATACTTATTTAGATTAAAATTCTTTGCAAATCGTTAAAATAAGTAAATAATTCATACGATAAGAATTAATTACATTAAATTAATTAAAAGTTCGTGTTTAATTCCTAATACAAACTTTTAATAGAATAAAAATTAATTCAAAGACTAATTTCATTAGAGACACATTTCGTATGAAGAACAAATCGAAATGATGTATATACCGATAGGTCCAACCCGCTACGGGCCATACGCAACAATATACGTATGGAACGTAATGCGATGTGGCAACGTATGTACGATGCCACTCCGCGTGCGCATACATAAGTCCGATGATCGAGAGCAATAGATTGCCCGTCATTCGTATCTAGCTGTGCAAACGTAAAGGTTGCAACAGTTGCAAGTTCAACTGTTTAGAATTTTCGAGACAATAACCGCTAGAAATCTCGAGGGAGCGAGGCGGGAGTTTTACCATAGGCTCGGTTATTGTTTGGGGAGAGAGGGCGGTATTTTCGAATCCTATATTTAGTGACTTTCTTAGAATTAAAATTTATTTTGCAGAATTATTGATTTTTTTACTTTTATCTTTTAGAAAACGTTATTGTTTTTTTATTACTTAAAATTACTTTTCCGTAGCAGCTAAGAATACAATAATAATAACTTGGAGATATAACGACCTTATTATATCTGAAACAAATGTGCAAATTACGTATACAGAACGAATATGCAAACGACTATATCCTTGCGCGGTTTAAGTCTTACTAAATTCATAACTCTGCAATGTATGGTAATGTAAGCTACTGCGCGTAGAGGGGATCGCTGTTGCCACTTATTGCCGGGTATGGCCCGTTGAGAGCTGGTCCTATGTGTATATATACATACAAGGTGTGTATAAATTGGCGGACCCACTACACGCGGCGACGTTCTTCGTTAAATTCGGAGTCCAAAATCATAATACGAAAATGTTGTACCATGCTCCATATCTTTGCACGAGGTTCCTAAAGTTTGGACTTTCAGTCTTGAAATAAGCATTATTACTCGATATTTGTTGACAGAAAGAGCTACAATTTATAAGAAAGAAGAATTGTTGTTATTATCCTTTCGTTAAAGTTTTCTTTTTGATTTTAAAGTTTGTTTTTAATATTTGTTTATTAACTTATTTTGACGAAAAACACATCTGACAACGTTGTAAAACAATAAGTAGGCAGCCTAATGTTGTTCTAGTCAAATACATTACTACTGTCAAATTTTGACACTTATGTAATCTAGCCTGATACATCGTTTTAGGATTAGGACTTTTAACTCAAAATTTGACCAAGAATGTCGCCACGTGTAGTGGGTCCACCAATTTATACACACCTTGTATATATATATATATACGATGTGTCCGAGATAAAGAGGGCCACTATGGGGATCTCGGAAACCTTAAGAGATACAGATTTGGTTAAATGGGAGAAAAGTTGCGTAATCAAAGGTCTAAGAAATTGGTGTTTAGATTTTCCTGAAATTTTTTTTAGTTTTTGAGAAATTTTGAAAAAATAGAATTTTTCGATTTTACAAACTATTTTTTCCTGGCATTATTTGACCTAGAGCAAAACCAATGACACTTCTCCACAGCAACTTTTAATACTGTTTAAGTTGGCGTTGTTAGTTTTTTAATCCAACGTTTCGTCTTTGAGGAACCATCATAAACTTAATTTTTTAAAATACATCCCTGATGTGTTTATATTAGATACTGTAAACCCTTTTTATTGCGAATTCAACGACTAATCATACTTTATCATTTAATTGCGGTTTCGTTGTTGGAACGAAAGGACAGTCATTCCCGTATAACCAAAATTTCTATATTCGATTTTGTTCATTTTGATTTAAAATCCATGCACGACAACACAAACTGACAGGTAATAAAATTAATAATACAAATGTTTCGTAAATTGACACACAATTTATTAAGGACGTGTGTGATTAAAAAAAAAGCGTAATGAGAAATATTATTATAATTTTAAGATGAGCTAGCAACAAAAGTTGTTCGCCCACAAAGCACTTCAAAACAAATGGTGGCTTGTTAATTGGGGAAAGCTGGACATGTGGCTGCAGTGCCACTAAATGATGATAGAACCGTCAATTCCAAATGGTATACAACCATTTGTACGCCACACGTCTTTGCAGAAATAAGAAAAAAACAATCGGTGATGTAAGATCATTCTTCGCTATGACAATACCAGAGCAAAAACAACTCAATATTTGACCGGTCAAAATATTGCATTGATGTTTTGATCGGCCATCAGCAGTACAGTTTTTTTCAGTTTTGAGACAAAAAGCATAGAGCAGTAATTCATGACGAGCTCGCAGTGTAACACAATATTTACACTCGTAATGTAATAACATTCAATATTAAAGTTGTAGAAATTAGAATATTTCAGTTGATAAAAAAATTATTTCCTTCATAAATCAATCACTTATGTAGTAGTTTTCCTGTTAATATCTTCAAATTTTCTCACATGATACACTGAAATTAGTGGTATGTATATGCACAAGTAAAAAAAAAATTATCTTTTAAATATGACTTCAAGAGCTATGAAAACAGCACAACTATGACCCACAACATACTCAGGTTAACATAGTCAATAACTAATGGAATTACATATTAAACTAGTTCAACTAGCATTTATTGGCAATTAAGAATTAGTCATGGGTAGATGCTGTTAACCTACTTTTATGTAAACAAACATTCTTCTTGTATTAAATATAAAACAATAGGATATCAACATGAAAATTAATTGCATAATGATAGTTCTAAAATTAAGTGTGATAAAGAGTAATTGATATGTTAAATAATGTGTAGCAATTAATCGAAGAAGTGTATGAGGAAAAATTTAAGAATAAATACAATAAATAAGGAGAATGACTGCCGTCTTTTTGAAACTAGATAGAATGTTAAAAAAGCGTAATAAAATGTATGGCAAAAAACAGTAGTTTAAATATGAAAAATACAAAGTTTAGTTTTGTAAGGTACTTTTTGCAATTAGCGTTGTTAAGAGACCTATTAAAGCACTCAAAATGAGTGCTTTTGTAAATCATTAAGGCACGGAACATTTAGCGGATTCAGTTTTAAGGTGGTCATACTACGTCTATAAATCAGTAGTCATAGCGATAATTTAAGGTTATGATTAAAGACCGGATTATATGGAAAATATGCTGTTTGTAATTGCCTTATTTTATTCAAAAAAACATTAAATAAATCCAGGAAGCTCATAATTTTGTTGATATACCTTTTAAGAACAAAATTATAAGTTTTCTATGTTTATTTAATTCTGAATAAAATAAGGCAATTAAAAAATCATATTTTGCATATAATCCGGTCTTTAGTTATGATTAAACTGACAATTAATAAACATTACATTTACAATACAATAACCAACATTTTATTACGAAGAGTGAAATGTCGAGTTAATTCAAGTCAACCAATGTTTCAAACTGCCATAAAAGTTCTCATTCTCTCTTGCAAAAAATAGCATAAAAACACGTTTTATAAAACATTAAAGAACGTGTCTTATGAAACTTGTTTTTTTAATATACTATTATCTCTAATAATAAGGCATATTTTTGACTTGAGCTTAGAGTGAATGTAGAAACAGAATACAAAAGAATTAACCATTAACCAATAATTCACCATTTCCGTGAATAAAAATGATAAAAAAGTTTCCATATCGCCGTCGTACGATTTAGTAAGATCACTGATCCCGATCTATCTTACCTAAATCTTCATTGGGAGGTTTGTTTATTTGCTTTTAATCCGTTGAGCTTACAATAAAATTCGTATGGATAGAATTGTTCAGTGTGCAATATAGTATTCGTAAGAACAGTCAACTGTTACACATTTTGTCTATTCACACATGTTCGGAAAAATTGGGTTCGAAACGCTTGTGTTGAAAATAACAGCGGACATTTTCAAGATTCGTAAGTATCTAGTTCATACATGTTTATTATTAGCTCATTATTATTAGGCTAGAATGGTTAGATTATGTCTGCCGATATTCTATAAACATTGATAAGCTGAAATGAATATATATCCCGACATACATCAAATACATACGCAAGAGAGTGTGACGTTGCCACCTATTCCTTACCTGGCGTTCAAAATACTTGGTACCAGTTCGTTGTAGACGAAAAATTTACTTACAATTTTCATTTAATTTAATCTAATTATGAATATTTTAAAAATGGCATCTATACTCCTTATACCTTGTATATACAATTTGATTTGTACAATATTATAGGTACAATTGCGGCATTAAGAAACACACTTGAAATTTTTCTGTGTAATTGTTTTTTTTTTTCAAAAGCCACCGCATTTTATTTTGCAATTTAATCGCGATATAAAAGTCATCTTGGCATGGCGCAATTAAGTGTTGTCAAAAAACCCAAATATGTAATTACTTTTTAGATTGTACATGCTATATACTTTTATTAGAAATATAGATTATGGTCAGTGAATTTTCGTTTGACGTTTTAAAAAAAAATAAAACTGACATAGACTGTTTTACATTATTAAAATATTGCGAAATATAGCCTAAAGAGTTGCACGCGTTTTTAAATGCCGTAATTGTACATAAAGTATTGTGTCCCATCATCGTTTAATGTCTAAAAAATACGAAACTTTAGACCATGTTTTCTATATTATTTATTAATATTTTGGCTATACTCTATTTACCATTACAAACGAGGCACGTCATAATCACGTCACACAATGCTGCTAAATTTTGGTTATGATTAAAGACGGCAGACTATGTGCCCGAACAGTAGCGTGATGTGGAGGGATCGAGTAGAGGCGTACGACGATCAATTCAGTTGCCGTTGAGACGTTGTAAGCGATACATTGTTAACACAATCGTGTTGAAAATGTCGGGAGTGCGTAGAAACAATGCATCGACTCGGTTGCATGCTAACGTAATAAAGAAATTTTTACATCGGTTTCCCGATTTAATATATGACGGTACCGTAGTGAAATGTTTAGTTTGTGAAACAACTTTATTAACTTGGAAAGCAAGTCAGTGCCAAAGACATATAAATAGTGACAAACATAAATCGAATAATAGTGGACGCAGATCATATAATAAATTTGTGTGTGATTTAACAATGATGTTAATTGCGACCAATATACCAATGCAGAAAGTGGAACACCCAATGTTTCGTCAGTTTTGGAAGAAATACAATCCTACGTGGAAATTACCAGCAAGAAGTACGCTACGGAATTACGTACCGTCAGTGCGTGAGAGAATTGTAAATTGTACGAAAAATACGTTAAAAAAAATTCCTGTGGTTAACAATAGACGAAACTACAGATATTAAAAAACAGTCCATCCTAGCCATTCTAGTACGGACGCTGACTCCGCAAGGACCTTCTCCTTATTTACTAACCTGTAAACGAATGCAGGGGTGTACTGCCAGAGCGATATATGATGTATTAACAGAAACACTACACAAATTTGAGATTTTACCGAAGCAAGTGTTAATGTTAGTTACCGATGCTGCCAAGGTTATGTGTTCCACGGCAAACTTACTCAAAACGATTCAACCAAACCTGCTGCATGTCAAATGTTTGCTTCACGCTGTACACCTTGTAACAAACACTATACGTACAACTTATCCTGATGTGGATCAACTGATAGGACAAATGAAAGCGGTTTTTCTTAAATCTCCGAAACGGATTCGGCTATTTCATTCGCTGTGTCCTGATATACCCGAGCCGCCGCAACCAATTCTTATACGATGGGGTACTTGGTTAGAAGCAGCATTTTATTATTATAAACATTTTGAAAAAATTAAATCAGTGATTTTACAACTAGACGCCAAAGAAGCAGCTGCAATACGGCTCAGCCAGGTTTAATTTAACAATCCTCAAGATGCAGCAAATTTAAAAATTATTTACGACAGTTACGTTCCAATACTAGACGCAATAAAAAATTTACAGAACACTGCGCTGTCCTTATCGGACTCATTAGCAATTATTGACCACGTAAAACTAGTGATGCATATCCTTGAAGATGAAGAAAGTGATTGTGTCCGTGAAAAATTTAACAGTGTATTAGATAAAAATGTAGATTTTACAAAATTAGGGCAACTTTTTACCAATACTGAAGATCCGTTGTACAGGTACAAAGAGCGCTTTAACTATGCAAATATAACATCTCTCAACGTCGAACAATCCTTCTCTGTATATAAACATATATATACGTCGCTACGTACGAACCTTTCCGAGACTAATACAGAAAAATATATTATGGTGCAGTTTTTTCATCGCGCACATCCGCATTTTTTTGCAACAATGTAAACATGTTGGGTAAGTTATTTATGTTTTTTCTTAACGTTTTGTATAGGGATTCGATATATTTATTTTTAAGTAAGCGCACTGTTATTCTGCTAAACTCTCCAGGCAACGCCACTGCTGGGGCACATAGTCTGCCGTTTTTAGTTATGATTGATAAATTTAAATGGCAGAAAACTAATGACGAAAGCAACACGAATAATGACTATCCCTCTGCCAACGTTGTGAAGGGTAGGTAACATAATACATCCTAAATGTTGTAATAACAGGGCTAGTATGTTAGTAACTTGTGTCTTTTAGATTACTGCGTTAAGTCCATGTCACCGTAACTTAGAAGTATTGGGTCTTACGGAGTATAACCTCCTATTAACTTCGAGCGATTCGTATATAACTATCTCTTTTGGCACTAGTTATGTTGCCAAGTTATTTGGCGCGCTTTGTATCGAGGGAATATTTTTATTTTGCGTTGTACTTTTTTAAGTCACACGAAAATTTCAGTCTGTCATCTGTTTGTGTATATTGCGTTTTGTTTGAGTTTTTTTCTATTTCCAAAGTAAAATGAGGTTATTGATTTAAACAAAAATTGTCGAAACGAGTTTGTTGTTTATTTTATCTTTGTACATTTACCTCCTTTTCCATTATATAATATTTCTAGTTTCTGTGAAATTGAACGCCTTGTAAGTACAGAATTACGATAGAGTTTTCTAACCTAAAAGGTAAACAACAAAGGTAAAACAATTTTAAATGTCAAATTGAAAATCCATCTTACGTATAGCCAACCTATTAAGTAAATAACCCTAATGTTAGAAACTTGGCAACTATCGTATGATCCAAAAAGTCTTTGGATCGCTATTGCCATGGAATTTACTAGATATCTATGAAATTATTTATTTCAATTAGTTTTGACATTTATTTGACATCTTTCAAGTCAGCTGGTTATAAAATATACCTAAAATGCAACTAATTACCATAACCTAAAATCTATTTTATTTGTGACTTATGTGTACTTCAAACTACAGAAGTAAATAATTCTATAGATGGTTTTTACACTTCATGGCTATTGCGATCCAAAGACTTTTTGATCATATGATATAATGCAATCTCCATAAATGCAATACTTCGAAGTTAGGTCGACATGGACTATATATTAATATTATTTCACAACTTACGCGAACATTTCAAAAATGTATATGGTCGCTACTACGATGTATTGAAGTTAATTCCATGCAAAATAAAACTATTTCATAATTATAATTAAACTATGTATGCAGATTATTCCATTCGGGAACTACAAGGTGGCTTGATATACAGCCTGACCTTGAAATAAAAAGACGTATGAAAAATGCAAAAATATAATGGTATAGAATATGAATTCAAACTATTTTGAGTAAATTCGACGCGAACCCCAAAATTAAAACCCCTTGAAAATTGCATCATGTTCCGTATATAAATTCAAAATAAATACACAGATACGCTACAGCGTATGTTTATATAGCTAATAGACGTCGATGTTATAGAAACTGTATGCTAAGGTCAATAACTTCGTACAAAATCAAGCTGTGTATACATTCAAGTGAATTAAAATTAAGATGTGTGCTACATTAATTTACAAACTTATTTTAAAAATCATATTGAAAATAATTTGTGGATTTTTAGAACTGATATCATTACGTGAATGTTCTTTTTTTTTGTTATGAGAAGTAAGAAATATAAGGATTCAGAATGCTCCTATTGTATTTACACGCTGCAGTACTTATGTTCATGAAAACACTAATAAATAATAACGTGTATAAGTTTTGTTATGGTAAGAGTTCGATAAGCTGGTACGAAAGTCGGCTGTTAAAAATTTGTGGAAAGATGATGTATTAAAAGAACGACCTCTACGAGCATTTAACGTCCTATTTGGTAACAATTTACCTTTAATCGAAGAAGTATAAGGCGAAGTAACTAGACGAAATTTAAAGCGAGATAGACAAGAAAGAACAAGTCGATCGCGCAGTGGCGTGATAATTTTTTAAATATTTTCGTCATTTTCTTTCTCGCTTATGAGGAAATTTTGGGAAAATATTTTGGATTCATATGCTATACAATTAAATTTTTCCATTTTTCATACGTTGCCTTTTTATTTGAAGGACGCCCGGTATAAAGTCTCCAATAACGCCATTGTATGAGTAGTGGAAATAGAAGCAACCTGTAAACGGTAACTACAAATATCTCGTCTTAGCATGCATCATTTTTCTGTGCCGTTGGTGATTAACAGTGTAATTTATCTTGAGTTCGATTTTTGAGATGCGTATCAAGCACGATTTTCTCATAGACACTACCACCAGGGAAGAATATTGGGTTCAACATTATGATATCGAAAACAAGCGGCAGTCAATGGAATATCGCCGTCCCTTATTCTCCGCGTGTAAGAAAATTCAAAAGAGTTCCATCAGCGCTGAAATTTTTGCTCACTATTTTCATTTTCTGGGATGCAAAAGGAGTTATTCATACCGAAGAGATCAACGATTAATTCGATAAGATACTGCAAAACTTTATGTTCACTAACCATAGAGTACGGTCGGAAAGAACGAATTTTTCCTTGCACCACAACAACGACAGACCACGTTGCAGCAACGAAACAATGAAAATTGTGACAAGCCCGAAATTCACGGCTGTTTCGCACTCTACGTACAATCCTGATTCGGCACCTCCAGATTTCTGGTTGCTTCCAAAATTGAAAGAGGTATTGAAAGGTCAACATTTCTTTTCATTAGACAATGAAGTTTGGGCTGTTGTTCGCAATTGGATCAATAGTAAACAAGAAAGTTTTTTCATGGATGGAATGAAGAAATGGATTCAGCGTTTGGAGAAATGCACTAAATGGTGATTATATTCGCTCGGTGCGAGATCCGGTGAATACGGTGGATGCCGAAGCGATTCCCATCGTAAATCGTTCAAAACATCCTTCGTTTGTCTTGGGCTGTGCGGTCCTGCATGATCCTGTTACAATAACGAACGCTTATGCAACATCCCAAGCCCTTTTCTGATAAGTGCCTGTCGCAGTGGTCCGGATAATAAGTTCGAATAATATTCTGCATTAATTGTAGGCAACTTTCGCCAGATAATCCATAAAAATAATCCCTTCGCAATCCCAGAATACAGTAAGCATTACCTTTCCAGCGGGTTTACGCCACTCTTTGGATTGACTTTTGGTGTCAGAATTGAAACAGGGAATCCACGTTTTGTCAGTGGTTATTATCCGTTGCCAAAATTCATCACCGTAACGGGCTAACAGCTCTTGAAGTTGACGATAAGTGTCAGACCTATTGAGTTTCTATTCCGGACCTAACAGCCTTGGCACCTAGCGGGCTGAAACGTTGCTTACGCTCAAATAATCATGTAAGATCTCGTGAACTTGTCGTGTACCTATTCCTAGGCGACGCTAATTTGGTAAATAGTCATTCGTCTGTCCTCTTTACTTTTACCACGGCAGTAATCTTTCTTTCATTTACCGACGTGCTCGGGCGACTATTACGTGGATCGTCTTCTAATTATGTTCTACCACTTTTAGAACGATTGATCCACCGATATACAGTACCTTAGTTTGCACACGTTTAATAATTCCCAAAGTTTTCTCACCCTCTTTCCAGAAAAAGAAAATTATTGCTCTTTGCATCTATATCGGTAGAACACTTGAATCAGACTAAACAAAATTGCACTGGATAGCTGCATAAACATGTAAAGAGTTGTCTATCACCAATAGCATTGCCTATAAGTTCGGCGTAATTTAATTATAGCAGAATTCCTAGAATTTTGGAAACATCCCTCGTATATTTATCCGCCCTCGAATATTAACTTAACAGCAGTATTTGATGTTTTTAATACAAGATGTATTTTTCTAAACAAAATTCTATAAAATTGATTTGATTCTTCAGTTAACTATAAACTTAAGCATTAAAAGTTAGTAATAATGACCCAAAATTTTGCTGCTTAATATTCATAATCCTAATGCGTTCTATGTAGCTTCATTATCCCTTTTCAAATTCAATTATGGTATGACATAGGATAATCACTCGTATATTAAAAATACCATTACGTGGCCTACACACATTCCCTTATATAGTCTATATGTATATAATATACATTTGCTTTTTTCTGGAAAATAATGGGTGTTCAATTAATTTATTGACCCACTGAATATAACAGTAAATAGAAATGATATTTTATAAATTATTAAAATGAACCACTGCACTTTAAAGCAAATTTAAAATGTTTTGGTTTTAATTAAATACAAGATATTAACACGGAACAGTTATTTGGTTTTCTATGTAAAATTAATTTTACAATAAAAAATTATCGACACTTGATGATGTGTGTAGCGGACATCTCGTTACGCGTGTTATTTTTCTATATCAGTATTTATAATCCTAGTAACTACAAATAGATACTTGAAGTTGATTTCGTGGAATATTGTATCAGATTAGCGAGGATCAATTAAATTTATACTCATGAAGCACTACCGCTACTTGTTTCCGAATAAATTGAAATTGTATTTTTTTTTTAACAAAATAAAGTTGTTTTTAACAAGAATATAACATTTTTATGCATGTCAGTAAAATGTTTCAACATTTCTTTTCTGTGGTTAATTTCGATTAATTATTTTCAAATATTTTAAGACAAGTTTTAATTTTAGAACCTTTATACAACTTATACCAGCAGCAAATAATGTTTTCTTAGATGTACAACATAAATTCAAAATGTTCGCCACTTATTTGAATGCTGATCGATAGGGATCAATTACAGCACGCACCAACAGTCAATAATAATGGCGCATATTTAATCGGGACGTGCATAGAGTCAGCTAAACGATTTGCTAAATTTTGAAACATTTTGCTTGTTGTTGTCTTGTTGAAAAACCAGTAGCTTTCTATTAAAGACAGTTCAGTTTAGTAGTTTAACAATTTATTCTAAGAGATTTGTTTGGCAGGCCTTTTTACGTTATTTCTTTTTTCATTAAAATGCGGTAATAATTAAAATGTATGTATTATACGCTGCTATTTTTTTGACTAAAAGTGACAGGAAGAAATATGTATAGTAGTGTCTGTATGGGTGGGCTTATGATAAATTGCATATTCTAAACGATTATTATTTTTAGAAATCGTTAAATCTGGGAAGGGTATTATTAACTTCTATTTCAGTAGTAAATTTCTTATTAGAATGTAAACCGTTAATAGAAGTAAGAAATCTATATAACTGCCCCTTAGTACTTACAAAACATGCGGATATATCGTCTAAATACATCAATGTTATGTAGGTACTAAACTACTACTACTACTACAACTACAACTATTAGCACGGTTCTCATAAAGAGGTGTCTGAAGGGAATTATTACTCCACTGACAGTTCATTCACTAGTTACTTAAAAGTTGCGAAAGTAATTCTGGTTTCGAAATCGGGATCTAGACACCTTGTAAATAACTATAGACCTATTTCTTCGTTGAGTGTATTTTCCAAAATTATTGAAAAAATAGTAGCCAAAAGATTGACAAAATTAAGAGTACCCCAAGGTAGTACATTTAGACCGCTCCTTTACATAATTTATGAAAATAATGTGTCAAACAGTAAAATGGTGATGTACGCGGATGACATGTCGTTGCTGGTGACGTGTAATGAATATGAAAATGTACGTCTTGCAGTGGAAACCTCATCGAGTATCTTGAACGAGTATTTTCAAAACAATGCCTTGTACTTAAATACCAAAACAAAAATAGTCGAATTTAGTGTAAAAAATGCAAGAGGAACTGTTCATATTTAATTAGAGTAAATGGTGGTACTGTTGTTCAGGTAGAGTCGAACAACAAAATTTTTGGGTGTATGTACAGATGAGAATTGCTCTTTTAATAAGCACATTGATTGACTGGAGTATGTTACGCAATAAGTCAATTGCGAAACAGGGTAGATACGTGTATCGTGAGAATGTATTATTTTGCTCATTTCCATTCCCAACTTGCATATGGAATACTTGTTTGGGGTGGGTTCAATAGAAGTAATAAGAATTTTGACTTCAAAAGAGAGAGATTAGATTAATGAGCAAAATCAGTGTACGAGTAAGTTGTCAAAACTTATTCAAGGAAATGATCATTATAACATTGGCATGTGCATGTATTTATAAATTATTAATTTATGTCAAGCAAAATTTTAATATTTTCACAAAATTAAATGAGAATCACCAGTATCATACACGTAATAGTCATATATTGAAAATTTCCAAACATAGGTTAGCATTTACTGAAAAAACTCCTAAATACCAGATGATTAGTTTGTACAATAGATTACTACTTAAGTATAGACAGCTACCACTGGATATGTTTGAAAACAATATTACGGACGTATTAATCTCGAAAGTTTATTATTCAATCCAGTTTTTACATGATTGTGATGTATAATGTTAGTTGGAATGTAATTAAGATTAGTGTGAAATTATTGCGTAGGTTTTTTAATATTTTGTTCCTTGCATATTCTCTTTTGTACTCTTCTTAAAGCACTAGTATTAGATAATTAGTGTTCATTTTATATATGAATATTGGCGCTCTTACATAATGCTATGAACTTTTCCCCACAAATATTTTAAAAAGTTTAATTATTTTTGAGTGTATTATTATTATTTTGAATATTTGTAGATATGACTTGCGCAGTTTGAGAATGCCGTTTGATCTGCTGTGGACGATTTTTATAACTTGTTTTTTTTTTAAGCGTAGCCTGCGTGCTAGCTGTATCCAGACACAAGTGTTCAGTGAAGTAAGAAAGGTGTGTTTATTTAAAGATAAATCTGTACCTTTGTTTTAGTAATTTCGGTTTTTGTTTTTTGATTTAATTGTGTTTTTGTGCTTGCTTAAATCATTACCGATTTATTTACGAGTTTGTGAATCTCGTAATTGATTTTTAACACTTTCTTACTCATGTGCCTCGAGTATATGAATATATATTTTTTGCGTAAGTAATATATTTTATAAAAGATCTTATTTTTATATTGAACGAATTGAATATTGTAATTTTTCTATTGTATTATTATTATCGTTTTGAAATTTAATTTTAGTTATTTGATATAAATGACAAAAAAGGTTTTTTAAAATTTCTAGTATAAAAAACTTTTCAGTAAATGTAAAATTTTAGTACGCTTGGGATATCAAGGGCATTTTTTTACATGTGGTTGCACATGCGTTAGAGTTTGTTTCGGTCTGTCAAATAGTTTATTTTGATTTTGTTTCTTGTGGGAGAAATTAAAAAGCATCTTTGTAATTTATTAGTTTTAATTTTGTTCGGATGTCACAAAAGTTTTTGATCGCATGCTGCGGTCACTTCCATGCGTTATTTTTACCTATATAATATTGTTAAATGAGGCAATATTAATCTTTATACTTTATAAAGATAAATTTTTTTTTTCTTTTTTTGATTTTTGTATTAAAGTTTCATTTAAATTTTATTGTGTTTATTATTATTAAACCTTATTTCAAGAAATTTACAAGTAACTTAAAGAAATATAATTATAACATTTGTCAATACTCTTTTACTGGCGCATTATAAATTTTGTAGAAGAGACAACCACTTTTCCGATTGGAACCCTGAGAGGAAAGCAGTCCCATTTTTTGAAATTAAACCGACTGAGTATCCTAGCTGGATAGATTTGTCGTGAATTGTGAATAAACAAATTTCAAGATCACAATTCATAGCAATATGTAAGAACTTTGATCACTATTAAGATTTTATTTTACTTTAAATTGTTGACTTATCCTAGGCTACTGTAGTCCAAGGGATGAAAATAGATTATTATTGTTATTATTATTATTATATGTGCCATTAGACATGCAGATATGTGCTTTGTCCTACTATGAACTCGTCAGTGTATGATGTCTATAGATAAATTTTTTCACAAGATTCATGACAATTAGTTACACGCGAATAAACACACGTCACAACAGATGGAAACTTGTATTAACATGCCTTCACTATCATGCACTGATGAGTTTATAGTAGAACGAAAGACGTCTCTGCATGACTGGATGGCAAGTTTCATACAAATATATTATATTAATATTAATGTATTGTGTTCTCCACACCCGATTTTCTATAATATTTTTGATATTATTAAAACAGTTTTTGTTGTTTACATATTGTGAGGTTTTATCCAGTCAAGTATGTTTGAAATGATTTTCGTTATGTACGCTGTCGATGCTGTTTTACACATCATAGCGACATGTTAATACAGGTTCCTATCAGGTTCCGAATTCAAACCAAGTTTTAGATTTGTCATTGTGATGGAGTGGGTTACGTTGTGTCCGTGATGTTGATATTAATGAATGGGCGGCGTTGAATTTTCTTCTAAGTTGTCTTTTATGTCTTAACTGAATGCGGTAAGGTAGTCTCTGTTGCGAAACTTGCCTATACAGTATTACACACTGGCGAGTCCATAGTAGTACGAAACACTTGTCTGCGTACCTGGACGGAAATTTTAACACAAATATGTACTTGTATTGTGTTCTACATAGTAGATTTTTATCTTTGATTTTTTTTAATGCAAATTGTGAAGTTTTACCGACTCAAGAACGTTTCAAATTGTTTTTGATGAATATTTTGTGCAGATTTCTTTATTCATTAATACAGGTTAATAATTGAGACTAAAAACTACTAACTTCACATATTTCTCTTACAAACATTACACAAACATATAAGATGCAGTATAAATATAGGTCAGTTTCAAGTTCGAAAAACGTTTAATTT
Source organism: Melolontha melolontha (assembly GCA_935421215.2). NCBI lineage: Eukaryota > Metazoa > Arthropoda > Insecta > Coleoptera > Scarabaeidae > Melolontha > Melolontha melolontha. The sequence continues at coordinate 128,272,143 of OW285236.1, forward strand.
AAAATAGAGTTGATAATATATTACTCCAAAGAAGTATAAAATCATAGAAACCAATGCAAAACCATTTACTGGAAGAATAAATTCACAACGATATCAATTTCAGTCGGCGTAATTTTAACTTGTTCCTGGCATTCGTAGTGATTTTATTGAAAATTTAATATACCACTTCTGATAGCGGAATTATAACCGGAGGGTTTTTCATCATCCTATTGGAATCCTCATTCAATAACAAAATATAGGATGTATCCAAATCCCGTAGCACAAAATCTCTTCCCACGTGTATATTAAACACGATTTTTTCAAATATAAATATTTATTCAATGCTAAGCAAGAGAATCTTGCACAGCAGAAAAAGTATGGTATGTTTTCAGTGTGAAGTACATTAATCAATATCAATGGTGTTTCGTTTTATTAATTATTAATTAAACTAGAGACTTTCATTCCAAAATTTGTCGTCAAGGAAAAGCTACGAACTAGCGATCTTTCATTTTCACTACGGATACAGAACGTATTAAAAATTATATTCAGATACGAGGGATGTGTTAAGCCTAGCTAGTGGAGACTAATTTATTGATATAGATGTCAGCGTGACATTTTTTTCTCAATTTTTGTAAATAGCAGATAAGTAAATATTGCAGCGGTTTTCAGTTACTGTCATTTAAACTACTCTGAAGAATCTCGAAATTTAATAATGAGCGTTTTCGAAAGGGAACTTTCTATATCTTCATAAAAATGGCCATCACCAATAAAAATATTGCAATTTTACGCTACATGAGAGGGGATGTTATGTCACTGTTCGTTGGATTCAAGCAACACTGGACATTGATGAGACACCTATCTATATCATATACAATAATTAGAGTGTTCCTAAGTTACTTGCTCGTTGGCCATCTTATACCAGTTCAAAAGACAGAATGCTGTATCAAGGAACGGAAATTGGATCTATTCATATGGTTCCGAAGAAAGCAGCAATAAATTGTTTGAATCTTTCGAAATGAAGTTGTTGCAATAAAACTTGCTGGCGAAAAAGCCGAAATGCGAATATACGAGGGAAAGTCAGTAATTAAGTCACAAATGCATATAGCAAGGTAGCCTACAGCACAATTCATGATCGTTTGAATTTCCGAATACTTGTCGAGTTTACAAAAAATGATAAAACTGTGAATGCTCAGTCATACTTTGATGTTCTTTTCATGCTTCGGCCTGCCATTCAGAAGAAACGTCCAGGCCTATTGCGCAGAGGTGTGCTACTTCATAATGATAATGCGAGACCTCATAATTCGTGCCTTAGCCAATAGCATATATTATTTTACTTTTGAAACGCACCATCTATAAATTACATAGATAAAAATCGCACATCGAAATAGTAATTAAACATTTACGCAGGATCGAATGATGAACCAGAGGAAAGGAAGAACTAGAATCCCTGGGAGACTTTATTATCATGAATGTGAATTTAGTGATCCTCAGGGGTAGTTTTTCCAGCGTTTTTCTTCTTGAATCCATAACAACTGTTCCAGATACTGCCGCAAACATATTGTCCTTTAGATTTCTCCCTGTATCTCTTACTGAAGTTGAAAAAATTTGATTCTCAGCTGCTTTATTCGTAATACTAGTAAAGTGTTAGCAAAGCCGTTACAGATTGTTATTAAGTTGGCTCTGAAAATGTGTACTTTTCCTGATCAATGGAAGAAAGTTAGAATTACACCTGTTCACAAAAAGGGTATCGTGCTTGGAAAATTATAAACCCATAGCGATTTTGCCAAATTTTGGTAAAATTTTTGAGTAAATTTTATACAACATTATTCTTTATAACACTCGTCCATACATATCCAGCGACCAACATGGATTCTTGCCATTGCGGTTTACCGTTACTAGTCTAACTAAACTAAACTAAATCTAATTTAGTTAAACAAATTGAGTGGTTACGGTTTTAGTCTATCTACGTTAGAACTTATTGCATCATACGTTGTGAATAGAGTTAATTATGTATTTTATAACGGCTTTCACGCTTACCAATTCATTTCAACATCTGGTGTGCCTCAGGGCTCAGGGACTTCTTCTTTTTCTGCCTTTCATTGATGATCTCTCACATCTTTCAATTGTTCTGTGCCGGCCTACGCTGATAACACTAAATTATACTTATCCGTTGAATCACAGAATGATGTTGATGTCTTACAAGATAATATTAATGTATTTGCGAATTGGTGTAGTAAAAAGCAGGATAAATATTAATGTGAACAAATGCTGTGTTGTATATTACACGCGTAAAATTAATAAAGTGGAGTCATCATATAGTATTGGTGGCCAAAAGTTAGTGAAAAGGAACTCTATCAGTGATCTTGGCGTCAAATTCGACTCGGATAGGTCCTTTAACTTGCACCTTTCGGATACCATCTCTTCTGCTTCTAGAATGTTGGGCTTCGTTATGAGATTTACCAGTCAGTTTCAGGATTTAACTATTCTGAAATCGCTGTACCAGGCTTTTGTTTTGAGTAGATTGGAGTATGCTTCGGTAATATGGTCTCCTTACTACTCGACGCATGACCCCTCACTTGAACGGGTTCAAAGAAGATTTCTGAAATACCTTTCCTTTAGATGTGATGGTAGATATCCCGAAAGAAAATACTTACTACAACCGCCTTCTAGACAGACATAATTTCAAATATTTAAAACATGGTCGAGAGATTAATGCTGCGCGATTTATGTATAGGTTGATTGATGGTCGAATTGACTCGCCTGAAATATTAAACTCTATAGCTTTTCACGTGCCTCCAATGACGTCAAGATCTAATCCGACGTTTTACCCACCAAGAGCTAGAACTAACGTACTACCAAGAGCTCCAATTAATTTTGTGTGTATTAATGTGCGGATAATATATATGATGACATTTTTACGGGAGGTGTAGATTAAGCTTTTGTTTTAGTTTATTGATGTACTTACTTATTTTATTTCATACTTTTATATTTTGTATTTTTATATAATTTAGCACACATTTGTTTCTTTCTTCTATTTTTTTATGTATTTGTCCCGGAAATGGAATTATCTGTTGGACAATAAAGATTATTATTATTTTTATTATGATCTTTAGATGCAGCACTTCCAACATAATCCAGAAATTCATAGCTTATTCAACAGATTTTTTTAAATGACATATAATAGGCAAGTTAACTAACACATTAAGAATACAGAATGGATGACGCATCCTTGAAAGTAGTTTTATTTGCCAGCAAATGTAATTTCTGTGATTCAGCCTTGAATCATGGCATAATTCGTACCTCAAAAATTAATTACATTAAACGGACTTTCAATAACATTTTTAATAAACTAGAATATGATGAACCGATTTCAGAAACTTAAAAAAATATAATATTTTAAATTGTTTTAAGAATATTGGTTTGTCTTTAGGTGATGTTAAAGCATTTGACTTTAAAATCTATGGCCACAAGAAGTTATACCAGGCAATACTGTTCTGACAACTAAAGAAGGAATATTCAGAATTATTACTTTATCACAAAGGTTTGAAAAGCAAAAATTTGACAATTTAAATAAGTGTGACGAAATACTAGATCGTAAATTAACAGATATTGACTTAATATATATAACTGAACAATGACTCCACAGTAGAAAATCTTTGTAAAGCTCTTGAATTAGCCAAAAAAAATGGAAAGTGCCGTTACATCGAGAACATACCTATGATTTAGTCAAGTAAGACAATGATACAAACATTCAACAAGCTTTAAAATTTCGATAAGATTCAATGAAATGCTGTAAGGAATGAATATCAGCAAATTTATGAAAACTTAGTAAAAGAACAAATTATTCGAAAAATTAACATTAACAATGAAAATCATGATACGTTTTGTTATGCGTCGATATTGACTACTGTATTTTTTTCGGTATAACTTATAATTATTGTAAAGCGATTGTCCTAATTAATTTCTTAAAATTACCCTAGCTTAAATATCATTTTTGCTTGTCCTATAATTTTGATTGTCTAGGTGCATCGAGGGATTTCCAATTACTATATTTTTTCCTCTCCCTACATTTAGAATCGTTCTGCTTGTATTAATATTCTACACATTTATTAAGGACCTATTCTATAACGATTTCTTTGATTTTGCTATCTGTATAATGAAATGTCATTTATAGCTCTATTGTATTTTTAATAGTTAATTTTTGATACATACTTAATTAGAACTTTAGGCACATATTGTATGTCGAGCATATTATTAAATGTCTTAATTTCCCTATACATATCTTCTGAGTACGAATTATTTCACAGCATAACCCTGTAGTTGAGTTTTATACTTTCTTTCTATCATTTGATATCTTGCGTTGTTTATCTGAAATATATTATTAATTAGAAAATAGCCTGGATATTGTCTTCTAAATTATCATCGATTCAATTCGTAATTTTGTACGGTTTTCATAGTTAATTAAGCCATTCCCGGCTATGTTTTGGGGTTTGCTTACAATACCGCTTAAGCTAGATCTATTTTACAGTTAAAGTGGCGCATGGTCTTTGAGATCGTAAGCGGACTCTTCCCGTACATGTGAATCAATGTATAGGTGTGCGTTAACATATGAACAAAATGGATGACTTACGTTTGTCATTTGTAAATGTATTTTATTTCATTAAAATACTGTTTTAATGTAATTTTATAATTTTAACTTGGATCTTATTAATTGTGAAGAATTATTATGTCGTAACTCTTTATTTTGCATGTTCGTTATTGTGTCCGACTAACAGAGCCATCTTTGATTAATTAGCCTGGGCCAATAGCTTTCTTTCCGTTATTAGCAATTTTCCTTTATGAACGAATAACGACGTTACCTAAATTATATAACTCCTTACAGTATGGTTGTATTCGCTTAAGCGGATTCTAGTTATAAAACAATAGTGGATAGTGGTCTACGAAGTTGTTTTGTCGTTTGATGTGACGGATTAGAGAAGATTAAATTTTGCGATCACATGGACTGAAACTTCATTTTTGTTTCATACGAATTTACGGGCATGAGGTGAGTGATTTATACACGATGTTCTTGTATAAAGGCATTGTTTCCATCATTATTTTGTTTCTGTTCTTTATATTGGTTTTCTTTCATGAATTTATTAGAGAACTTAGCCAGGGCTATACAATAACTTAGCAAGGTTATCGAGGACTTAACAAGAGGTTGTCAGGTTGAGCATATTACGTGAGAGATTATCCTGGACGAGATATTAGCTTTGTCTCCATCACGAGGTTAGCATTTTTTATAACACCAATTGGACACCTAAGGTAGGAACTATTTTGCTTGTAATTACTGAAGACTGCATATAGTTTCATTCGACGTCTTACAAGGGAAAAGACGGGTGTAAATTTTGTAAATAAATTATAAGTAGATTCGTTCATTAATTTTTTTCTGTGTTAAAATACTTAACTAATGAGTTAGTTTATGATATCGATACCCTTAAGCTTTAAGTCATATATATATATATATATATATAGGGTGATCGAACACTTGATGTTACACTAGGGTCATGCTAAATTTGGTAATTGTCATTTAATAAAGTTATTTATAATAAAGTTATTATTATTTAATAAAGTTATTTATTACATTTTTTTAATATAAATTCAAAAGCATTTAGTATAAGGATATAGATCAATGTATCATTTTTCTTTATTAAAAATTTGAACTATCAATCATTTAATTTAGTGTTATATTTAGTCATTTCTGCATATACTGTGTGGAAAAAAAAATCATGATATATTTAATAATTTCTGCTTATACTGTGTGTACTAAAATCTCAATGTGAAATTTATCCAAGATCTTAGATAAATTACCTATACAATTTTTAAGTGAATTTTACTATTTAATTTAGTTTGATTTATAATTATTATTCAATCATTTCGATGCGTTGATCTTAGTATTTTTTAAAATTTAAATCCTATGAACTATTTTCGGGATTTGTCTAAAACTCTAAAACTATTCTGTGCAATTTAACGTTATTATTCGATTTTTTTTTTTTTTGTATACGATTTAATGTTTTATTTAACTTACTATACGGGATGAGTCTTTCTAGTCATTAGTTTGCTTTCAATGAGAGTGAATATATTTATGTTAATGTAATTATCAAACTGGTCAATGAAATTTTTTTAAAATTTGTATTCATTAAATTTTTGTGGCTTGAAAGCCAGTGTAGATTTCTTGTCTGCATTATTATTTTTGGTTGTGGATTTTGTTATTGATTATTTCGTTGTAAATAAATTCTCTATTGTTTTACATTTGTTGTTTTATTGTTATGATAACAACGATACACGTAGATACCTATGATTTAGTCAAGTTACCGCCGGCAGTGTCTATGTTCACTGTAACGGCTAAAGAGTCTAAATTACATATAGTGGCGCCTACATTAAAAGAACTCTCCCTCCGCCTCTAAACTGAGTTGGGTCTTTAGCCGAAGATTTCCGGGGCAATTATGTTATTGGGGTAAGTTGGTGAATCGTAAGTAGGTATTACGTTGAATACGCAGGCGCGGAACTATTGCGCGTGGGGGCATATAGCAGTTTCTGCCAATTAATAAGAAGAACTACAGTAGCGATAGTGACATCCAATAAAATTTACAGCATTATCTTTTTTTTTTTGGTTAAACTATTTCATTGAAATACGTAATTCTAAAACTTATATACATTGGCAAAAATATAGTTGTACAGAGAACAAAATATTAATAGTGAATGTATTGTAGAAATATACACTAAAATTGTAGTTCAGTAAACAAAAACGAATATTACATCCAACTAGAGTAAAGGTACTAGAAATTACTATGTTTTTGTAGTTTGGTATTGCGGTATATTTTACAAACCTTTATTATGTAAATAAAACGATACTTTCGAAGTTAAGATGTTGTGGTAATACACAATATAATTAGTAGTTAAATAGAGAAATGTGAGTATCAAATGTGACCATCTTAAAAGTAACATAGACCATTATTTGTTGTATAAAGAATAATATGCATTCAATCTCTGTCGAAGGAGATGATTAAAATCGAAACAATTAATATTGCTTGTTATAAGTATCTAATACAGTGCTGTTATAATAAAATTATTATTTTTTTATTATTATAATACATAGTACTATTTTGCACTCTAACGATTCCTACGCCGATGGGTATATCAGGGGCGATATATGTGTAATAATATTATACAATCAACAACAGACAATACAGCAGTTTACTGAAGGTAACAATATAACAATTAACATAGTGAAACAGACATTATCGTGGTCAGTTAGTGGATGGGTGGTTAGCAAGAAAAATATTATGGTTGTTCGGTGCGTTCGGTCCAACAACACCAAAATGCAAAATAGGATGGAGAACAGAATTAAAAAGAAAGATTAATTAATATGCATAATACTAGTTTTATATATCAACTTTACAAATTCCTACTATCACTATAGTAAATATCGTTTGCAGTATCGCATATTGCAATTGTAGTAACCTATAGGTACTACACATCTTTCTCACTTTATGTACTAGCTTGAATTTTCAATATATTTTCTTTTGTACTGATTTTACACGATTTTCATTCCCATAAAACGAAGCCACGTGGAACGGATATTCCGCGTAAATTGTAATCATAGAAGTTTAATGTTAAGTTTTCCACGAATTATAAAAACTTTATTTCGTTAAGGGTTCGTTTTCTTCATTATTCATGGAATTTTGTTGAGTAAATTGTCAAACTCCCAATTACTCTTTTGTGTTTTGAACGTTTTCTGCAGCATATGTTACGGCTATTCATATACATTCGTCGATGGTGACTTATTTGAAAACACATATCACGAAGACTTCGAGACGGTGATATTATATTGCCTACATATAAATATTACCTATAGGGGTTGTATGTACATATACGGTTCAGAAATAGTAAAAAAATAAATATATGTATTAACATGGAGTGTGTAATGAAAGATTATTCAGTGTTTCTCCGTAAATTGTGTGCAGAATATTAAGTGACGACTCCTTCGTAATAATAAATTATATGCAAGTGTATAAGTCGCTGAGATCTTAATTAATATTTATACGCCAATATAAAAAATAAAAATGCAGATCGAAGAAAAGGATATAGAAAAGGATAGGTATCAATGGTTAAGCTAAATAAGCGTAAACAATACGCTACTTCGTAATAAGATTATATTACTGTGATATAATTAAACCTTAAAGAAATTTAAGGAATCTTTCTTCGTCCTTTATTACTATTAAGTTCAATTATATAGAAGTGTGAGATGAAGCCGTAGAAATTCAAAGCCAGGGTGACACATGAGACTAATATATTTGAAAGCAAAGGAGATATATAATTTATAATTAAATTAATTCTGTATCAATTTTCAATATTGTAAACCAATCACATGTGTGTTAAATATCCTAAGACTAACAATGTAATAATAGAAATACAGTATGCGCCAAAATATACAGTACTGATTTAGCGATTTCTTATGCGCACGTCTGCTTATCGGCGTATTATTGTATCAGCGTTATCTGTTCGTAGCATTGTGTTGTGAGGTTAGAGTTAAAGATGGATCTCACGACGGAGGAAAAAGTGTTTATTGTGGAGATAATTTCCTCTTGTACGGAAACGACTATCAGGATGGGCCGAGTTTGAAGTTCGTTGCGGAACAATTTCATCTAGCGGCACCAAGCAACGCAGTTATGATTTCTATTGTTAAGAAATTTCGTGGTACTGGCAGTGTATTGTGCCAATGGAAGGGAAAGTCTGATAGGCCAGTAACTGTGAGAACAAATGAGAATCATGGACGTGTCGTCGATTAGATTTTGAAGTCACCTGAGCGAAGTCTTCGACGAACGTCCTTGAAATTGAATTGTTTAAAAGAAGTAGGTAAATTTCCGTACCGAATTCAGATTGGACAATGATTGACAAACCAATACATGCATGCCAGGGGTTGTGTATTGTGGACGAATTTTGGCTATGGTGTACGAGGATGCAAATTTTTTGCGTAATGTGTGGTTCTCTGAGGAAAGCTACATTGAAATGTATAGAGCGAATTATTTAATGATTTGAACACCAACTACGTAATTTAGATAAAGCAATTGCTATTATTATGGATAATGCCAGTTATCACAGCAATACTGTCAAGAAACCACCTACAGCAGCATCTACAAAGCAAGACATTCAACAATAGCTCATAAATAATATAATTATTCCTGACAGTAATTTGCTAAAAATAGAATTACTCGCGTTATTTGACAAATAAGTACATCCGTACAATCGGGAATATTTCTATATGCAGATGACATGAATTTTTGCCCCCAAACCAATAATTTAGAAGATGGAGAATTAAAACATGCTGAAGATCAACAAACTTTAGACGAATATTGTGAGAAATGGCGCTTACAACCAAACCCATCGAAATACGAATCATGTGCCTTTTCATTTGTGTGATAAAGAAGCCCATAGAGAGCTGAATGTTGAATTTTGTGCTGATCAGATCAACCGCAACCCACCCTAAATATATGGGGTAATGTTATACTAGTCTCCGATATTTAAGCAGCATCTCTATAAAACTAGTCAAAAGGTGAAGACCCGAAAAAATAGGAGCGACAAGCTGAAATTATTGAGAATAAAACACGGCTAATATTTTCTAGGATTTTATTTTAAATATGCTCAAAGTAATTTCCTTTATTTGATATTCTTTCGTTCCACTGTTTAAAAGCTCCCAACCAATCTTCTTTCGGAATACCTTCAAAATAAGCGTGAACCGCGGTATCAATCTCTTCTTCAGACGAAAACCTTATACACGGCGGATGTTCTATTACTTTTATATGTTTGCATTATTATGGTGGAACATAATTCCCTTGTCTGGAACTCTAATGAATACTTCAGGCAAACATTTTTCAGTGTACCACTTAGCTCTAACTGTCTTTTGTCCATATAGCTTAATTGCATATACCAAGCCCGTACTTCTGAAGATAACCGCATCATAACCTTTTTCATAGCTCGCTGTTTCTTAGTCATTGTAGGAGTTTCCTCATCTTCGTGAATTTATACACGACTCTCTTGGCGGGTAGGAAGGTCGAAAAAGGAAATATAAGTTTCGTCACCTGCCACTATTTTGAAAAAAAATTGGTGCCCGCCATTATTTAAGAAATTTAAAGTTTCATGGCAAATTCTTATATGGTCTGCTTTTTGGCAGTCAGAAAGGTGTTGTGCCACAAAACGAGTTACCACTTTTTTTTAAATGCGATTGTTTTAACGGCTGAGGATCCAATCTTGAGTTGATGCTTTATTACCGCATAAATGGCTTCATTGTCCTCAGCAATTATTTTTTTAACATCTCTTTGATGTTGAACAGAATTCCTTTCGCGTTTAAATTCCTTATACCATCGGTAAATTGTAACCAAGGAAGGTGCTTGTTCACTAAAAACTGAATCTAAACCCTCTTTGTACTCACAAGCGCTTAACCCACTTTTAAAATCATAATAAATTATGATTCGAAAGTTCTCTCTGGTTAATTCCGTTTTCTTTTACTTTTAGAAAATAAGTAGTCGTAGGAGTTATAACTAGAGAACGGACGCAATTTCCATAAAACGCAATCGGATATTGGAATTGTGTATAACGTCGCTGAGTACATCCCGGCGTAATTCAATGAAGTATTTGTTTGACTTACTCAGCCACCTGGTCTCGCAGGAAAACAATGGACAACTCAGCTATTGTATTCGGAGAATATAGTGCTTTTTAAAGTGTTTTCATGAGCGTAGATAGAAGCGGGGTTTTTATAATGTATTTTATTTATTAGTTTATAAAGTATTGGTGAGTGCAAGGAGCTCACACAAATCCCAAATTTAAAAAATCAGTTGTACTTTCTTTACGAACACTTTGGAAAATTGCCAAAACTAATCACTTATTTTGAAAATCGAAATCTCAAATTAAATGACGGATTAACTACATTAGATGTGGCTGTTAATAATTTGAAAAGTAATCCAAGTGACTTCGGATGTGGCCTTCGGCAAAAGTTTGAAGCAATTCTTAATAGAAATCCAGATTTAATTACATTGCAGCAATTATGTATGGAGACAATTCCACAAAATCTAACGGCTAAATATGAAGAAATAAAAGAATATTTCCAGTATGCACCTATAACCAGTTGCGATGTAGAAAGGACGTTTTCTATTTATAAGGATGTACTTAATTCAAAGAGAACAAAATTGACAGAAGAAAACCTTGAGAAACTATTGCTAGTCAATATTAATACTCCTTTACTCAACTTGAACGACAAAATTAACAAATAAAAATGTTCCAATTATAGAAATAAAATTAAAAACTTTAAAAATACAACTTTTCAACAAATACATATGTATTTCGTAATTTTATAGATCGCCACCCGTTCGTTTTCCAATTATATAAATAAAATTAAAAACTTTATAAATACAACTTTTCAACAAATAAATATGTATTTCGTAATTTTATAGATCACCACCCGTTCGTTTTCCAATTATATAAATAAAATTAAATATTTTAGAAATACAGCCTTTCGCCAGTACTGCATTGAGTGGTAAGCGTGTCCGTTCTCTAGTTATAACACACGTAACTTCAACAATAAAATATCAAATGACAGATTAAGGAGTTTCTCTAAATAAACACTGTATGATTGTTTTTCAGTCTACTAGATTTTCTTATTCTCAATAAATTCAGCTTATTCCTCGTATATTACATAAATTGTTTCAAATATGAGAAAATTAAAGTAGATTTAGGGAAGACATGGGGCGTATAGGACTGTATCTTTTCGATAACCGACAAAACGAATGTGAGATAAAGAGACAAGTTATAACCTGATTACAAATATACTTGCATAGAGTTCCAAGAGAAATAGGCAGACATTGCAATCTTGTATATAAATACTAGGAATTACGTACGAAAAGATAATATGGATGCAGAAGAATCTAGCGTCGGTGATGGTCTCTAAAAAGAAGTTTTAAATCCAGTATTATTTAATAAAATTTGTATGACATTGCGGAAGATAAACGCAGTAACAATGTTGGCCATTGCTTTATAACATATATATATATATATATATATATATATATATATATATATATATATATATATATATATGTATATATATATATATATATATATATATATATATATATATATATATATATATATATATATATATATATATATATATATATATATATATATATATATATATATATATATATACAAATATATATATAATTATTTCGTGACCATTGTATGTTATGGTAAATTCAATTTGTTGGCGATTTAAGGTCTGGTTTTACTTCAATATATATATTTTTTAAAACAACCCTGCATGTTTCGGCAAATGATGCCTTTTTCAAGGAATATAAAATATAAATGATAGTAATATTACTATACTGTCATTTATATTTTATATTCATTGAAAAAGGCATCATTTGCCGGTTGTCTGGTTTTACTTCAAAATATATATATTTAAAACAACCCTACATGTTTCGGCAAATGATGCCTTTTTCGAGGAATATAAGATATAAATGACAGTATATTACTATACTGTCATTTATATTTTATATTCCTATGATAGTAGTCCTAATGACAGTAATATTACTATAAAGGCATCATTGCCGAAACATGTAGGGTTGTTTTAAATATATATATACTTTAAAGTAAAGCCAGACCTTAAATCGCCAACTGATTGAATTTACCATATCATACCAAGGTCACGAAAATATTATATATATATGTATATATATGTATGTATATATATATATCATATATATCATCAACTTTGTCATTCACAGAAAAACATCGAACATATTTAAAAAAAAAGGCCGAACATATTTCAGATCATACCATTTATTCGAAGTTGTGATTAAGAGAAGACTACACCAGAGTTTTATAAAATTTAATGAACTTATTAGTTGCTCGAAAATAAAATGAACATGACTAAGTTCTCCGAATCAATAGCCGTTGTCCATTGTTAACGCTGCGAAAAATCAGGTGGCCGAGAAAGTCAAACACAAATACTTCATTGTATTACGGCGGGATGTACTCGGCGAAGTTTATAAACATTTCCAATTGCGGATTGCGTTTAATGGAATATATCCTCCGAATACAATCGGCACAGAATACAATACAGATGGCCGGGTAAGACTAACAAATACTTCATTGAATTACGCCGGGTCATGTAGTAAGAATGTCCGTTCTCTAGTCATAACATGTACTTATGTACATAAGTCAGAAATCAACCACCGATCAAATCTAATGCATTTATTTGGTTGCTTGAAAATCAGCACAATAGATGAGCGGAGTGAGTAAAATACGAAACGATTCATTAAAGTGAAGAGCATTGTAAGCATTAAAACTAAAGCACGGCCATACATCTACAGTCTAGTGACTAAATATAAGGCACCAACACTCATACAACACCTACTTATGTACATAACTCAGAAACTAGAACATGTCATACATGAAGTGAAGTAAAGCTATAAATCAATCACAGTGTAGCACCACTATCCCGCTCCTTACATGTCACGTCACAGACAGCGAGAGTTACAACAACAAGTTAATCGTTTTGACGACATCGAAAAGATCCGCTGAAGTTCGCTTAAGATTTCGCATTTGTAAATTTACAAATGAAAACTTTGCGCTAAATTTTTTGATAACAAGATTGTGAGTTTGTGTAAATTGCATGTTTGGTTTTTGTTAAATGCAAAGGATGTAATATGAGGGATTATATCGATTAATTACTCATATTTACGACAATGACGAAAACGTTATTGAAAGCGAAAATTTGTTATATTAAAAAAATGCAATCCCTTACATACATACATCTTTAATTCTGACCTCGTGCGATGTCTGCTCCGAGAAAAAACAAATATAGTATTTAGTAAACAACTATTATTATTTTTCAAAGCATTCGTCTTTCATATCAATATACTTTTGCATACATTAGAACTAACTTACGAAGAATTTTCCCACTCAGCAGCTAATACTTTCAACAGCTGCTTCTGGCGACATAAATCCATGACCACGCGTTTTATTCTTTATGTTTGAGAACAAATACATAAAAACCGCAAGGAGTTAAATCAGTATTTTTACTTGAAAATCAACAGTTTGATGTGCTGAGTAAGGATTGGCGTTGACCTGATGAAGAATAATTCGCCGATTTAAATTATTTCGTCTTACTTCATCGAGGACTTCCAGCCAACAAAATGTACTATACCAATCAGTAGCATTCGCGGTTCTTCTATTCTAAGCGATCAGTTGCTTTGCAGCATTGCGTGTAAGAATAACTTTCGGGTCAGCGTCAACATTAGTGGCAATAATAGCCGTCAATGGATGACCTTCACCGAATTCGTCCTGTGGTGCGTCCCCGCTGAAATTCGGCTATAAACAATACCCTTGGACAGTTTTTTATCTTCCAATGTCAAATAAAGTCGATCGATGCATTATGTCGGTGTTATATCACATTTGAAATCATAAAAAAACTTGGCTCAAAAATTTTCGCGCGAAAGTCCCATTTTTCAGAAAAACAATATGTAACATACTCGAGTGGGTATAACCTCAGCACTTACAAAAAAAAGATAAAAACATTTTTAATATGAAAAATATTGCTAAAAATCGGGTGTGGAGAACACAATACATTAATATGAATATGTATAATAAATTTGTATGAAAATTGCTAGCACAAGATCGCTCATCTCTAGAGCGATCTCGTCGATTTTTAAAAAAGGACTTACAGTTGTTTCCATATAAAATACAAGGAGTTTCGGAACTCAAACAGGTAGATTTTGTTATTAGAACACAGCATTGTCTATGGGTTTTGAATAACATAAATAATAATCACATTTTCGACAAATTCTTCTTTTCGGATGAGGCTTGCTTCCATCTTTCAGGATATTTAGACAAGCAAAATATGGAGAATTTGGTCTGCAGAAATCCCTCATGAATTTGTGGAAACTATGCTAGATCCACAAAAAATAGGCGTCTGCCTAGCAGTTACAAGAAAACGAATTATTAGGCCTATATTTTTGAATCAAACTATAAGTGCGGAATGTATCGAAATGAATTATTAGAGCCGTTTATTAATGCACTTCATGAAGATGAACTTACGGAAGGCTCTTTCCAGCAACATAATGCACGAGCGCACAAATCTCGAGAAGCAATAGCTTTTTCGCAGAATTTTTTAATACAAGAATTATTAATTTTCCCCCAAGATCTCCAGAGTTGAAAATTTTAGATTATTTTATTTCCCCATATTTAAAGAATACCATTTTCAAGACCAACCATCACTCAATCGAAGAGCTTCGTAATGCTATTGTGAATTCTTGTGCTGACATAAACCAAGAAATTCTAATAAATGCTTTGAAAGCATGAAGTGAAGAGTTCAACTTTGTCTTCAAAATAATGGTGAACATTTTCAACATCTGCTTTAGTATTATTTTCTTTTAATTTTGACTATTGTAATAAATATTTTTTCAAAAACAAAGTTACTAATTATTACACACATTTACATGACATAACTAAACTATCAAAATTATTGTTTGTGACAGATTACGTGCACTCTCACCAACCATTAAAAAAAAAAAGAATGGCCGTCTCTAATGAGGAAAGTTTTTGAAGGCACGTTATTATTTGTCGTAAAACAGTGAACTGACATCTTTGGGAGGCCGGTGACTTGCTCCCGTTATAATTACGTCTCGCTTCTGCATACACCTAACTAAATTAATAAATAAAAAAAAATAGCAAATAAAACAAAACATTTCAAGCAATAATGTAATTAACGACAATAAATGTTAGAAAATATTTAAATAATTAAGAAAATTACAATAACTGAAACGAAAAAGAAAGGTAGAGGAACAACAAGACTTAGCAACTACATCTTACTGTACTCAGGAGTAGCAAAAGACCAAAGAGCCACATCAGGGGTTGGTATGGCAGTAAACGAGAAATACGAAAAGAATGTAGAAAGCACAGAGTATGTTAACGACAGAATTCTAAGAGTAAAAATGATGTTCAATCATCCCCTGCACATTATATCAGTATATGCACCTGACATTGGTAAACCCGAAGAAATGTCAATAGATTTCTACGAAAGCCTACAATCAGAACTGGACAAAATCCCAAAAAACGAAAAGATAATCCTATTAGGAGACCGAAATGCTAGAATAGGAAATGAAGCAGTAGATGGAGTAAAACAAAAATACAACGAAGAAGTAAATAACAGAAATGGCGAAATGTTGACAGAATTTTGTGCACAGAATGAATTACGAATAAACAACACATACTTTCCTCATAAAGACCAACACAAATACACCTTTTACGACAATAGACAAAATAAATCCATAATCGATTACATCATCACAAACAGAATGTTCATGCCCCAACAAATAGTAGATATAAGAGTCCTGTCCTCAGCCAACATTGGAACAGACCACAAATTAGTGCTAGGAAAACTACGAATAGCAATGTCACTGAGGAAACAAAAGCCAACAACAAGAGCTGAAAAATTCAACATAGAATCGCTCAAGCAGGAAAATACGAAACAACTATACGCAGACCGATGCAAACAATACATTACTCTTAACCCAATAAAACAACCCGACACTCCCCAAACAGCATGGGATAAACTGAAACAAAACATCTATAAAGCCGCCGAAGAAACCCTAGGCACACGCACGGTATCGCAGAACAGTAGACCGAACAATAAACCTTGGTTTACAACGGAAGTCAAGGATATCACAAGGGAAAAGAAGAAATATTATTTGCAATACAGGGAATCTCCAACTCAAGAAAACTGAAATAAGTATATTGAAACTAGGAACAAGGTCAATAATAGGGTTAGAGAGATCAAGGAAGAATACTGGCAGGAATTCAGTAACGAAATGGAAGCAGATATGTATGGAGCACAAAAACGAATTTGGAAACTACTAAGGGGCATGAAACGGGAAACGAATGAAACAATACAACTCGGAACAATTACCAAAGAAACTTGGGAGAAATATTTCAGAAATCTATACGCAGACATAGAGAACCCTGTAGAAACACAAGAAGAAGACATACAAAACGACCCACCAGAAGAGTGCACGCAAATCACCGAAGAGCAAGTAAGAGAGACAACGAGGAAACTTAAGAACAGGAAAACTCCAAACCAAGACAAAATACCAAATGAGCTAATAGAAAATGGAGGAACTGCCACCATAAAAGAATACACAAAACTGTATAATATCATACTACATCATAGAAGAATACCTGAAGAATGGAAGAACATCGTAACAATACCCATCTTCAAAAAAGGAGACAAAACCGATCCAGCAAACTACCGTGGGATAACATTGTTGAGCACCTCGCTAAAACTCCTAACTAAGATCATTGCGGACAAAATAACCCCAACAATGCCAATAAGCGAAGAACAACAAGGATTTCGAAGAAGTCGATCCACCTCTGACGCTCTATTCATACTCAGACAACTGATAGAAAAATCATTAGGGTACAACACCCCTGCCTATCTTTGCTTTGTAGATCTAACTAAGGCCTTCGACAGAGTACAACTAAAAGACGTCATCACGATCCTGGAAAACAATAATACGAAGAAAGAATACGTAGAACTCATTAAGGACCTAAACACGAACACAAGAACGCAAATACGCACAAACCTCACCCTAACGCAACACCTACGAACCACAACAGGCATCCGTCAAGGCGACAGTCTCAGTCCTTTATTATTCAATGCAATCATGGATGAGCTGGTGAAAGCTGTAAAGAACACCGGATTAGGATATCAGATGGGCATACACAACATAAATATACTATGCTATGCTGATGACGCAGTACTTATTGCGGAATCAGAGGACGACCTACAAAGAATGTTACATGCTTTCAACAAACAGGCAGGAAAGCACAACATGGAAATTTCCATAGACAAGACCAAATGCATGACCATAGCAAAAGAACCTGTACGCTGCAAATTGGTAATAGAAAATAAGACCGTCGACCAAACCATGTCAATCGAATACCTTGGGTGCAAAATTACAAGCGCAGGGTTTTTGGGTGATGATGTGAGGAAACAAGTAAACAAAGCAGCAGCAATATCGGGACATCTTAGGTATCCAATCTGGAGAAACAAACACCTAAGTACGGAATGCAAATCAAGGATATACAAAACATGCGTACGACCGGTGATGACATATGGTGCGGAGACGAGAGCGGAAACGACGATAACAAAGATGATACTAAGAACAACCGAAATGAAGACCCTAAGAACGATAACAGGATACACATTACATGATAGGCAAAGAAATACAGATATAAGGGAGAAGTGTTAAACGGATGACGTAGTCAGATGGATACGGAAAAGAAGAAGAGAATGCAACCACCATGTCAGCCGAATGACTCCCGACAGAATGGCCAGAATAGTACGAAACATACCTCACGGAAGAAGACCCATAGGACGACCACCAAAACGCTGGCGAGACAGCTGGCAATCAAATTCACAAGAACTGCCGCTACAAAGAAACCGGAACTAAACAGGCGATACGCCTATCGAAAGAAGAAGAAGAAGACAATAACTGAAATATCAAAACAGAAAGAGATTATTATAACGTCGTTATAATAAAACTAAAATATTGCATTACATTTTAAAATAATTTATAATATTCTTATGTTTATTAATAATTATCGCATAATTTCTAATTTTGTCAATTATTTGAAAACATTTGAAAACGCTAAATTTTTAAATCTAGGTTCCAAAAGTAGTTCTAGCTAATGTAACGTTTGCGTTTCGCTAGTCGTAACGTGATAAAAATCTGCCAGAGGAATTTAGCTTCATTCTTGCATTGGCTTCACCATAAGAAAACACAATTGCGAACCGTGGTATTTTAGTAACAAAATTCCAAACAATTCTCTTACTACAAACATAAGTCATAAAAGACAACATAGAAGAAAGTTCAGTGCTGCCCATTGACTAATGTCGACAAACGCCAAACCAACCAATTCCGTCCTCACTGACTGTGAACGTCCAATGCTTGATTTAGCGTTCGTGATGTTGCCATTAGTCAATGAGTGGCATTCAGTTTTCTTCCATGGTGTCTCCTACGACTTAAGTGCATGCAGTAGTGGAGTTGTTATTGTGAATTTTGTCTATCCCAGCATCATGCACTGACGAGTCTATAACGGGACGAAACACGTGTCTGGGTATGGATAGCAATTTTCACACAAATATCTGATTGCATTGTCTTTTTCACACCTGATTATTTTACAATACTTCTGATATTATTAAAAACGTTTTTGTTCAAAACAATGTTATTTTAAATGCTGTGTAAACAAAACTAAATTGAATTGTCAAGTAAATCATTGATGAAAAATGTTAAATTATACGAATATAACAGCCGAAAAATGTGGGCACCACTTAAACTACTAAATTGGTCGAGTTCAAAAATTGTATTAGCTTGATTTTACGCTGAACTTGGCTAACTTTTGCTTTATTACAAGTTCAGCAGAACTTCAAAAGAAATGTTTGCTTTCTTTAAGAACCATCTAGTATTATTATTATTAACATTTTATAGTAATTGAATTTCTTTAGAGTTAAAATGACTTTTATGTATTCCTTTACCTAAATTATATAAAAATGTAATTTTTTATTGAAAATACATAGGTACATCCATTAAATTTAACATGAGAATTTCAGTTCGCCTTTAATTGGCAATAAAAGCTATTTCACTTTCATATTATTGCTCTTCTCTAAAGAAACAAAAATCTCCTATAATTTATTAATTTAGTGTCTAATAAATTAAGGCCATAATTTGATCAAGCTAATTACCAAGGACGTCAGATTGCTTTATTAGAATTAATCACATTGCCCTCGATGATGTAGGGAGGTCTTTAATTAAATTTACATCTAAATATACCCGAGACCGTTTTCATGAAGCGCAAGACGTTCAATTTTTCGCATTAAAGTCGCTGTAGTAATAGTATTAGAATACATTAGCAAGCAGTATCGATTCGATACTAGAAGTAAGGCAACATTTTATTTTAGGCCCTGAAGATTTGCAGTGCGATTGACAAACAAACGAAATTTGCTAGTCCAATTACATAATTTCTTTTTCGAAATATCTATAGATATAACAATATATTTACATATACTTCGAGGAGGTAAAAAATAGATATTTCAATATTTAGAAAGTGACTACATTTTATCAAATATAGCTAAAGGTTTTAAAATAAACAGCACAAATAACCAAAATTATAATTTAAAAAAGGTATATAACCCCTTACCACAATTATTAGTCGTATCCTAAATACGTATTTCGACAACTAAGTTGTCATCATCAGTAGGTAAAAACTACTAATTAAAAGTCGCACATGGGGCACAGTAAAGTAAGAAAAACGCTTCCGCACAACTACTATACACTGCAACCCTGTAAAGACTAAATTTAACATGCCAATCTCAAAACTACGAGACAAACACTTGCCTCTTAAGAAAAAGGTTTAAACATGTGTTAAATTGTCGAACAAAGGAACGGCAGAAATTCCTCTCTAAAAGAGGCGCCAACTAAAAACGATTTTTAAAAACTACGATGACCTACTATTAAACTTAAATGAAACACCTTATTTTCACATTTAAGTTTCATAGTTTCGTTTAAGTTTAATAGTAGGTCATCGTAGTTTTTAAAAATCGTTTTTAGTTGGCGCCTCTTTTAGAGAGGAATTTCTGCCGTTCCTTTGTTCGACAATTTAACACATGTTTAAACCTTTTCCTTAAGAGGCAAGTGTTTGTCTCGTAGTTTTGAGATTGGCATGTTAAATTTAGTCTTTACAGGGTTGCAGTGTATAGTAGTTGTGCGGAAGCGTTTTTCTTACTTTACTGTGCCCCATGTGCGACTTTTAATTAGTAGTTTTTACCTACTGTTGATGACAACTTAGTTGTCGAAATACGTATTTAGGATACGACTAATAATTGTGGTAAGGGGTTATATACCTTTTTTAAATTTTTATTTAACCACAGTCTCCATTGAAAGAATTTTCAAAATTATA
This sequence comes from Melolontha melolontha, assembly GCA_935421215.2. NCBI lineage: Eukaryota > Metazoa > Arthropoda > Insecta > Coleoptera > Scarabaeidae > Melolontha > Melolontha melolontha. Next base: position 128,293,176 of record OW285236.1, read on the forward strand.
ATTAGTAAATAAATGAAATAGTTCATGTATAATTCCAAATTTTAGTTACGAATGGAAACACTTTAGAAACTTAAGCTAATGTATTTAGCTAAATTTCATACGGTGTATAATAATTTGCTTGCACTCGTATTGATCGGCATAAGAAAAAAACGGAAACATGAACTGCAGAAATTTTAATGAAGACTAATCGGATAATAAAAAAGAGCAAGATTGATATCGAACAATATCGCAAGACGTTCTAAAACAGATTACAAGAAAAATGAATGTACGAGGGCGGGTTGACTTATTCGCACGATCGCCTAGAGTAGGTTGTGAAATAAAAAAAAAATACCCATCTTTGACAACCCATGCCTTGTCAGTTTACTGTTCGTGTTTGGTAAGTTTGTGACAAAGTGTGCTTCGTAGGCAATTTTTTTAATTTTAATGCTACTTAATTAAGTATAAATGGATAATTTTGAATATCGTGCAGTGATTTTAAAGAATGCCCATGTCCTTTACCGAAATCTGTGATGATATGCGAAATACACTGGATGAGGGTTGTCCTTCGTATACAGCCGTCAGAAAATAGGGGGAATGAATTTAAGAGTGACAGGAGTAGGCTTAGAAGATGATTTCCGCAGTGGTTGATCGAAAACAGCTACCAGTCCAGAAATAGTGGATACGAGGGTAGCACCGATTATTTCTGCAAACTAATATTTCTATTGAATCAAAGGAATCGCACATGCTACGAAACAAATGTTTATTGTTTTCTATTCTGACAGTTCGAATTTAGTTTTGATAACTGCAACAGTTATTTTGCAAGCTAATTTCAAATCGAGTGGTTTGCATTTAACGAGAGAAAATTTTAGAGCCATGATTTACTATGATTTTAAAAGTTCTTTAACTCCCAAAACAAAGTATTTCAAGACTTCGGGCTGCAGTTGGTGACCAAGCTACTTCTCAGAGGAGTGTTTACAACTGGTATAACGAATTTAAATTTCAAAGGGTCTTACTTAGCGACAATTTTCGACAATCGAGTCACGTATAGAATTATTAGGAGCACCTTGGGTATTGGCATGACTGCAATATACAAGATTTTACATAATAATTTGGGTGTTAGGAAAGTCTGTTGTCGTTGGATACCTCATAATTTAACACAGGAACAAAAATAATACCGAGTGGAATGGTGTAAAAAAACGCTTAAGAAATATGATGGAGGTAGGTCTAAAACAGTTTACAACATAATTATTGGTGATAAAAGCTGGGTATATGAATTTGAACCGGAATCAAAACGGCAGCTGGCTCAATGGGCGTTTCCAAAAGAACTTAATCCAGTCAAAGTGAAAAAATTTCGAAGTGTTGTAAAGGAAATGGTAGCCAGTTTCTTCTCAAAATCAGGACCTATCACAATAGTTGTGTTTGAAAATAAACGTACGGTTACCGCAGAATGGTACACGACAGTATGTCTGCCAGATGTTGTTGAAAAGGCTCGTTTACGATGCCCTAGATCGGAGATTATCCTTCATAATGCTACAAGTCATACTGCGTGTCAAGCAAACGAATTTTTGAAAGCTTCCGGATTAAAATTATTAGATCATCCGCCATATAGTCCGGAACTGGCACCTTCAGATTTCTTTCTATTTCCAAGACTAAAGGATAAAATGCGTGGTGTACGATTTGCAAGCCCAGAAGATGCAGTGGAGAGCTTTAAAATCCTTACATCTGAAGTGGCTCAAGAAGAGTGGAATTTATGCTATGATAACTGGTTTTATCGAATGTCTAAATGCATTGAGTTTAAGGTCGAATATTTTGAAAAACAATAATAAAAATAATTTTTGACTACAACTTTTTTGTTTTATAAGTTTGCAGAAATAATTGGTGCCCCCTCGTAGAATCCATGATTTGTGGCTAAGTGACCGACGATTGAAATCGTTGAAAATAGCAAGTGGGCATTTCATGGGAACGGGGGTTTGATATTTTGCATGAAAAACTTGACATGAGAAAGCTTTCAAGATGGGTACCCCGTTTACTGACGACTGAACAAAGACGTGTTGAATGTCAAATATCAACGAATAATTTGAAAATTTTTAAACGCAACACAACAGATATTTTGAGCCGATTTGTTACTTGTGACGAAATATGGGTTCATTGTTATAAACTCGAATCTAAGCAACAGTTGACCAAACGTGGAGAACCAACTCAAAAGTAGGCCGAGACAGTTTTATCTACGGGAAAGATGATGGCATCGGTATTTTGGGATGCAAGAGAAATATTGTTGATACACTGTCTTCAAAGGGGCAAGATCCTAAATAGCGAATATTACGCAAATATTCTAGATCATTTGAAGACGGTATCGCTAAAAAGTATAAAGAAATAACTAATAAAGTGTTCTTTGACCATGATAATGCACCTGCATACCAGGAAGGAATGGGGTTGGTGCAAAAAAGTTGAAGAATTAAAGTTAGAATCAGTTCCGCATCCCGCATTTTTGCCAGACCATCTGACTTTCATCTATTCTCTAAATTAAAAGAGTTTCTCGAAGGCAAAATATTCTGTACAAATGAAGAGGTAACTTCAACAGTGGACTAATTATTTTGTAGTGTCAGAAGAAAATCACTTTAGAGACGGAATAAAGAAGCTTGAAAACAGATGGACCAAATGCATCGAATTAAGAGATTATATATAAAAATAAAGTTTGTTTATTTAAATTATTTCTGTACGATCGCACGATTTAATTAAGCCACCCTCGCCTGCGAGTGATTTATAACCAGTTTTCGTCGATGATAAAACAAACAGAAAGTCGAATTATTAGGTAACGCAGTTCTTCCTTCTTTAATGGTTAATTTAATAGTTAAGACGTCCGTGAAAGTATATATGTAGTTGTACCCCAAGTTGCCACTGTATAAGAATCATTTGAAAAATAGCACTGATATACACAAATTAAACATTTTGAATGTTACATGAATAAAGGTGATTCTTATAGAATTCTTTTTTCTTATAGAAAATTTAAAAAAATAAAATTTTTGAAGGAATATTATAGGTTACGTAACTTATAACGTATTGTTTCCAAAACATATTTCAATTCTACTTTCGTCCTCAAAGTCATCTAGTGGATCTTGCTCAGAATACAGAGTTCATGAATCAGGTGAAGATGATATGTGAAGCACAGGTATTATAGTTGAAGGGAGGTTTGGATATTTTACTTCACTTCTCGACTAACTTGATATGCTAGCAATTTTGGTTGTATAAAAGTATCTGTCTGAAGAATGGTCTTTTGCCCTTCTATATTACTGGAATTGAAAACGGCCTGTGACGAGATTTTCAATCATCCAGCCAATGAGCTACAAACCTCTTGTGTTATATGAAGGTTGTAAATATGTAGGATCCAGATCTCCAACTTTATACCCGAAGTACAACACTACATCACTGTTTGACGAGTGGGGTGATATTTCATTTTTGAGGCTTGAAAGTCACTTCACCTCACACCACTATTTATACTATTCTAAAGGGTGAGTGGTTCACAAATTTGGTTTGTAAAAGTGTGATACTGATAATAATAATAATAGTATAGATTAATAGAGGGTACGTAAATGAAAATGTAGACATTGAAGTTATCTAATGTATCCGAATGAAATAGATTTCCCTATTTGCCTAAGTAAGTAGAAAGAAATAGCAAAATAGGCCCCTCCCCCCTTACATTTAGACGCTAGTAGTGATAGATGTAGTGCAACTATACGTATGTTTATTTTATTTATGCATTAAATAGCTCTCTCAATCCCTATTATCAATCAAACCAATAGCATGTGTATAAAGAAAGTAAAGAGTATATCAACTACTTCCGCACATAGCTTCGCAATGCCAAGAAATTAATTTACGTACCCTAGTATACATTTCACTTACGACAGTAACGAAATGAACAATTTAAGACACAAAGCTTCCTTCCCAAGAAAACGCAACACCACGCTATTACTAATTGCCCGGAAATTTTTAAGTGTTTAAACTAGCGTTGTTTTAAAACGGCTTCGAAAATTGGAAATCCCAAAAAGTAAATATAAGGGGTAAGTTATGTTAATTTGGGAGTAAACCATACAATTACAAAAGAAATGGTGGGTGATGGACAAGTTCTGATGGTATATTCGGATACAGCAGCTGAAATTAAATAAAAATCAACGAGAACTATTCCTGCAACAAAAACCTTGTATACCAGTTGAATTGAATGACTTCTGCTACAATACAATTATATTCTATTTAGATAAAACGAGAAATTAAGTACAAAAATAATATTTTTTAAATAACTAACAATTATTTATTGGAAAAAAAGAAAAACAATTGTAATTTTAATGTGAAATAAATATAGTTGCACTCAGAAATACAAGAATATTTTTTCCAGTTTTTGGTAGCTTGTCTTCTTTCCCTTCTTTAGTTAGCAATTCGTATCTTCTATTTGGTTACGTGTTCTATTGTTTTTTAACATATTTTGGGGCATTGCATTCTATAATTTGTCGATTTTTTTAGGAGAATACGGAATATAATTTATTACATGCATGAATTGCGTTCTTGCAAAATTTTTAAACAAATCTGGTCAACGAACCGATTTATCCCGTTGAACACTTTTATACAGAGGAGGAATTTTTCGAGAGCTTGTATTCAAAAGATATTCAAATATACTGTCGTTTGAAATTATTTTTTATGGAAAATACAAAACCGCAAGAAAAATAAACTACCTCATTTCATCTCAGCAATACAAGATCAAATAATATGTACAAGAAACTATTGGAAAATACGTCATTAAGGACACAAATATGAAGAAACGTAGTTGCAGGAGACCACCATATTACTGCAGGATGTAGAACACTAGCAGGGATAGAATATACTAGTAGACATAAAAATGCATCTAAAATACTGCACATGTGCCGTTGCGGGATGGCAAATGCAGATTTATGCAAAAATAATAGGCATCGATTTTGGCATAATTGCTTATATTAATCAATATATTTTTCTTAGATCAATTATGGAGTAATTTATGAAAAATAAAAAATGGTCCGAATTTCAATGTCGTTTTTCATCCCCTTAAAACACTTTTACCACACTGATCGAAAACTTATATAGTTATATAGTCCGTCATTCAAGTTTCATTCAAATAAGTGTTTCTGGTTTAGGGAATTTTCCTGTTCAGTAAAAATCCAATAATAAAATCAATAAAAAAACTCGCCTCATTGCCAATTTAAATTCGGTGTTCATTTTAGGTCACTGTTTAATGCAAATTAAAGTTTAATTTGAGTATTACTTGAATAATTATTTCTATATATATATAAATATAGTATTTTCGTGACCTTGGTATGATAAGGTAAACTTAATTAGTCGGCGATTAAAGGTCTGGTTATTACTTCAAAGTGTATATATTTAAAATAATCCTACATGTTTCGGCAATGATGCCTTTGTCAAGGATATAAAAAATATAAAATTAGTTTACTACTAAATTTTATATATATATATATATATATAACTCCATAAACTACTTAGACCTAACACTGATAAAAACAAAAAACAAAATACAAACAAAATGGTACACCAAACCAACCACATCCGGCAGATATGTAAACTTTTTTTCAAACCAACCCCTAGCCCACAAAAAAAATGTAGCAACAGCGTTAGTAGACAGAGCCTTAAATCTCACTAATCCAATTTTCAGACCAACAGTACTAAATAAAGTAAAAACAATACTAACAGAAAACAATTATCCACCACAATTTATACAAAAAATTATAAAACTAAGACTTAATAAAATTTATAACACAACAAACGACCACAACAAAACCATAAAAAACAATGAATTAACATATATCCCCACACCCTATATAACGGGATTATCCGAAAAACTAGACAATATATTTAAACCATTTAACTATAAAATAGCACACCAAAGCGGTAAAAACCTAAAATTCCTACACACCAAACTAAAAGACTCAACACCTACACTAAAACAATCACACACAATATACAACATACCCTGCAAAGACTGTGACAAAGTATACATAGGCCAAACAAAACAGTTACTACAAGAAAGATTGAAAGGTCACAAATACGCAAAAAATCAAACTGCTTTAAAAAAACACCAATTGACACTAAAACATAATTTTGATTTTGATAACACCAAAGTAATAACACAGAAAAAGAATACAAAAGCTAGGGAGGTCTTAGAAATGATCCACATTTTCAAAAACAGCAGAACAATAAACGACAGGAACGAAATTGATGGACTATCTAAACTCTATTACCCACTGATTAAACAATAGATAAAATCACCCCCCCCCCGCACACGCAAACACAAACCAAAAAAACAAAAACACAAAAAAAACTTTTTATCAGTTCCCATTTGTAAATACTTTTACTACATACCCCTAAACACGGTCCTGATCAATTTGCTAAATTCCAAAAACAGAACAAAAATTAACCTCTCTTAACAAAGCCACAAACACTTACAATATTCCAACCAGTGCGATCGGTTCGTTACAAAAAAAAGGTCTCGGGTACCCGACACACATGTTACACAGAATGCGTGATTTTGAAAACCAAAAGAAACGGTGAGTTTTGTCATTAATTGTTCATGTAATGTAGTTTAACATCAAAAGTTTAACATCTCATTCATTTATACAGATTTAACCACTGTAATTTATCCTTACTCATTATTAACCTAATTTTAAATTTTAACTTTAATTGTTAATTTAATCGGTAATTCAGTCTTTAATCTAATTTTAATTCTAATTGTCAATGTAATTGTTAATTCAGTCTCACAAAAGCAAACACAACTCTCACGTTTTCAGTGTAGTAATTCTTGTTTCTATTTACCTTACTGTATTGTAGCTTAATGCAAATTTTTCTATTCATTTACACAGATGTAATCACTTTAATTGTCCTTACTCATTATTAATCTAATTTTAAATTTTAACTCTAATTGTTAATCTAATTGGTAATTCAGTCTTTAATCTAATTTTAATTTTAATTGTTAAATTAATTGTTAATTCAATCTCACAAAAGCAAACACAATGCTCATATTCTCATTGTATTAATTCTTGTTTCTAGATACTTGAAAAAGACTGAAAAATAGTAAAAGTCGAAACGTCGTAGAATAAAACATCATAATTCAATAAAAGGTCGCTAAACCAATAAAAAGTCTATTATTTTTAATATTAAGACACGGCCAATAAAATAAATAAGAAAAATAAAATTCTTATAAACACTAAATATATATATATATATATATATATATATATATATATATATATATATACATATATATACAGTGAAAGTTCTCATAAGCGGGCAGTCACGGTTCCAGGATTTTTGCCCGCTTATGGGAGGTGCCCGTTTAAAAGAAAACTCTGAGAAATCAAACAGAACTCGTATAATGTAACATGTAACTACTATATAGGTACATATATGTATGTACATAATATGTAATGACATAGACCCAAACAAATTATTAAGGTACAGCTGGAAAATATCTTAAAATGGATGACTGCTTCATTTTCCTTTGCTGTTCTTCCATACGGCACTTCTGAAAATGACATTCCAGATTTTTGATATGTTCAAAAGCCATATAGTCATCTGTAGAAAACTTTTTCAGTTCCCTGATGCAATTTAAAGCTTCATCAAAGCACTTTATTTTATTTTCTTCTTCTTTTTGTTCTTGAACGTCTTCTATTTCGTCATCGGTCTCGTTCGCTTCACTAACTTGACTGGATGTAGTCTGGTTTTCAAAATCATCATCTTCTGTTGGTGTCTTATCATAAATTTTTATAAATTCATCTAGGTTCCGGTCAGTGGTAATATTTAAATCTTCTGCAGCTCTTCTCATCATCTTCAATGTCGCAAAAACAGACAACGGTAAGTCATCCTCATCCTCAGAGTCAAACTGAGGAACCGTCGCATCCGTTTTTCTGAACCCAGCCTTTCTGAAACAATTTTGTATTGTTGATGGAGTGACCTTTTCCCATGCCGTTTTGATAAAATATAATGCCTCTAAAATATTAATTTTTCATGATAATTCAGATGATGATTTAGAAGAATCTATGTTTGATAAAGTATGTTGTATAATCTGGCTGCGGTAATAAAGCTTGAAATTCTGAATGATGCCTTGGTCTAGTGGCTGGCAAACAGAGGTTGTATTGGGAGGCAAAAAAATTAATATCACATTTTCGAGGTGTAATTCTCGAGGATGTGAAACAGTCTTATCTAAAAACAGTAAAATTTTTCTCTTTTCAATTCCCATTTTTCGATCAAGCTCGATTAACCATTCACTCATTATATCGCCTGTCATCAAGGCTTTCCAGTATGATATCCACTTGACAGGTAAATCCTTAATGCTTATGTTTTTCAGTGCTCTAGGACGAGCCGATTTTCCAATCACTAGTAGTTTTTCTTTCTGCCCTGTCATACTTGCACAAAACAACACTGTAAGTCTTTCTTTGGCCAATTTCCCACCTACACACTTTTCAGATTTTAAGGAAAGGGTCTTATTGGGAAACGCGCGAAAAAAAAGGCCACTTTCGTCGGCGTTGTAAATGTCTTCGCATTGGTATCCGAGTAATATTGAAGGAAGTTTTTCTATGAATGCATCAACTGTCTCTTGGTTTACATCAGCTGCTTCACCAATAATGCATTTAAAGCTTATATTATGTCTTTTACGCCACTTTTGTAGCCACCCATCAGATGCACTGAAACTGGTGTAGCTGAATTTTTCTGCAATTTGTTTTGCTTTTTCTTTTAGAAGCCCTCCAGAAATGGGTATCTTCCGATTTCTAGCATTCACGAACCACTGATAACATTCTCTATCGATGTTGGAACCTTCAGTTCTGAAAAAACTTTTTTTTTGATGCACATTTACACCAGACTGCCACAAACGTCTAATGTCCTCTTTATTTTTTGCTATCATCGTAGCTTGCGTCTTTCCTATCGAAAATCGCGCTGCTATAGCCCGAGTAGATAGTTTTTCTTTATCAATTATATTCACTATTTCCATTTTTTCTTTTAGTGTTAACATTCTTTTTTGTGGAGGCATTGTTAAAAATGCACACACCCGATTCTCTATCACAACTAAAGCACAAAGAACCAACGACCAGCTGTTTCTTAAACGGTAAATCCCTTAAGGGAATCACCGAGTCTAGAAATGTGTAATGCGTGTTAAAATCTTAATTCGCCCGGTTGTTGGAGCTTCGTGGTCGCTTATGGGAGGCATTTTCTGGCTTTGGCTAAAAAAAATGTTGCCCGCGTCTGTTTATAGGAGCGCTCGCTTATGGGAAGGTGTCTTATGTAGTAAAAGATAGGGCGAAAATCGGTTCCGAACAATTTGGTCGTTTAAGGGAGATGGTCGCTTATTAGAGCTGCCCGTTAAGGAAGCTTTCACTGTAGATGTAGAGGAGAAAGTACAAGTAAAAGCTACCATTTTATTTTTAAGCTAAGCCTAGGCTACTTTAGTTTCTTGACTTTTTTTGGTTAATATTATAACAATAAAGTTTATCTACTCAATTTAATAAGAAATCAAAAAGTATAGCTAATAACACTGAAAGAAACGAAACCAGAAACAATCGCTTATAGAAGAGAATAGAAAATATACTATCTCAATAACAATAAATACATATATGTACATGCATGTAAACACGAGAATACACTTTGGAAATTAGCCGATATAATTTGTTAAGCGATTATTTCAACGAAGCCTAACGAAATAATATCTAAATGTATATTCCGTCTTACACGCCACTGTTGAATTAAATTTATCAAGGAATACACACATTATACTATTCATAACGACGGAAATAACAGCACCTGCTCGAGGAATACAATCGAGCAAGTAAATAGTAGGGCTGTTATAATATGCATTATATACCTGATACCGCCACAACGTTTTATCGGGGAAATTGGTCATTCAATCGCTTCACTCCGCTCTCTGGTTATAACCGTTGTTTTATGCTATACTTTTGATTGTATTTATTTCTTTGTTATATTCTTGTTTATTTAAAGAAATATTTATTAGTCTATGCGCGTAACTATGGTAAAGGGACATTTTAATTTTCCATGATTGTTTTGAGTTTTCATGTATTAATTTGAAAAATATTGAATAAATTGGTTATCTTACTATCTTACTTCTATAAAATGTGTTGAAAATAGACAGCTCGAAAAAATATACTAGCTTTGAAACTTTCTTTGCAACCATGAAATTGCAGTAAATCTGTCAGCCAAAATTTGCTTAATTATGGGCATGCAATTAACACTTGAGTATTTTTTTGATATATAGCGCTGAACTTCTTCAATTAAATATTTATTCCGACAAGTTAATAATAAATTCATCTCGGTTGATGAACCGTATCCAGAGATCCGATCCATCAGAGCGGGAGCGTCATTTTTTGTCGCCTCTTAGCATCCAGGATAGAGTAACTAATTATATTCTGTCAAATAATTCATATTTCAAGCGAACCCTCGCACATTTAAATCCATGTGCTTCGCTTATTTTAAATCACATGTGAAGGGGAAAAGCTGGTGAAAAATTATAGAACAAGGCTATTATTCACGCAGATTATAAGGAGTGTAAACACAGCTGTATAAAAATTCGATAAAAAAAGAGGTTTTTATGAGGAACACATCTATCCTAATGCAAAATTGTATAATTTAATATATGATGTCCATAGTAGAAGCGATATTTTATAAAATTTAAAAATATTACAAAGTTTGATAATTAACGAACAAGAAAAAAAGGTTAGTGGAGAAAACTTCTAACTTATTAAAATACTAATGGTGAATGAATATGAAAGAGTTTATTCTCGGTGCACGTGCAAGCTAATTTGTAAGTTATGCCAAGCGTAAGTGTACAATCTTGTAGATTTTAATAATCATTATAGGATATAGATTTATAAAGTTCAAAAAACTTTTTAGACAGATTGAAATATTTATCACATTCATTTCACGTTCGTACAATTAAAACTAGGTCTATTGATAAAATTATCATTGCTTTATTTTAATATGCTATACATAAATACTTGAAGTTGCCGATTTTTATAAAAGTTCAGTAGTTTTAACAATACATATCCACCAAATTAAAATACTTATGTACCACGTTCGTACAATTAAAACTAGGTCTATTGATAAAATTATCATTGCTTTATTTTAATATGCTATACATAAATACTTGAAGTTGCCGATTTTTATAAAAGTTCAGTAGTTTTAACAATACATATCCACCAAATTAAAATACTTATGTACATACAGTAAGCAGGACCTTAAATAATAACAATAACACGAAGTTGGCCTAATGCGGATCTCTCGGTACCCTATAAACACGAATGTGATTTGATCCTGTGTTGCCGTTTTAGTACATTTTTGTTATTTCAGTGCATAAGTACATTTTAGGGTCAATTTTCACCAATTTAATACATTTCTATGATTTTTGACATAATAAAAATACCAGGTGGCCTTGAAATAAAAAGACGACGTATGAAAAATGGAAAGATTAAATTATATAGAATACATACCCAAAATATTTTCCCAAAATTCCCTCTCATAAGCAAGAAAAAAATGACTAAGATATTTAAAGAAATTTTTGTTACGCCACTGTACTACTGAGTATATCATAAATACTATCGGAGATGATATCCTAAAGCTTATTTGCGACTTGGTACTGTAACTATAATAAAAAGAATAACTTTGTTATTGTCCATCATCCTTTAAGTTTCGTTCGTTGTCGATCGTTACGTACGTTCGATACAATTGGAAATTCTAGATAGTTTTAGCTAATCAGATCCACTACGATATTGACCCTCCCAACCTTATTATTACTTTTTTATGCAAGGTATAACGCTATAGATACCGTCAATAATTTGGTGAAATGTGGAATTTCTGTCGCAACAATAAAAAACAAAGTAAATGATCGTTCAACATGTCAAGCACAAACGAAATTGATTAAAAAAGTTTTAAATAACATAAATAAATAAAAATAAAAACAATTAGCTGACGCTTACAAGCCGAAAATATCGAATGTAAAAGTACTAAGGTTAACCCGCTTCTCCCTCAAAAATACATTGACCGACGATTTCTGTATTTATCGATGAACTCACTTTGTGTGTGGACTACCAGAAGCGAGGCTAGGTGGCACACAACTCATTAGTCCTCGAAAGGATTATTCAACAACCTTTTAAAATTCATGCATGGTATTAATATACTGGATTTTGGATCGTTATACTTGTTTTTCGAGAATTTGGATACAAAGAAAATTGTGGAAATTTATCCAAAATGTGTTCTGTCAAACGGTGTACACATCGAAAATGAGGTGATAGTCAAACATCCGGTGATTGGGACGTCCAATCACCGGAAGCTAATCCGATTGAAAGACTTGCATGAAAATGAAGCTGAGAAAGTGCCTATCGAATTTGAAACATCTATTGTATCCGATCAAATTAATTCGGCGGATTCGTTACAAAGATTGGTTGGGTTTTTGAAGTTTTTGAAGGCACGTTATTTGCGACTTGGTACTGTAAAAATGCATTCTAATAATCTTAAATTCACAGATGCAGTAAATAAAGCTTATAATTAGGCATGTTTCAACTATACCGCGTTGAATCTAGAAGCATCGTGGTGTATGTGTATCATGTGAAAGCAAGCCTCGGAGTACGCTCGAAACCTTGATCGATAATGAAGTTCTAAGAACCTTAGTGGAAATGGATTCTTGAGATACCTTGCAGACAGATTAAATGTTAGCCAAACTACTATGCTACGGCATCTTCATGTTACAAATAAAGTTGGATAAGTGAGTCTCAAGTGAATTTCATTATAGGAAGAAGCTGGATGAGTTAAATGTTCTTCGCATTTGATATGAAACAATCGCGAATATTTTCTAGGCGAGTGTAATATGCAATTAAAAATGGATATTATAGGACAATTGTTGAAAAATAACTCAAAAGTTAAATAAATAGGACGTCCAAAATATGATCCAAAGACACCAGCTGCATCGCAGAAAATTTTGATAACAGTTTACTGGAGCGCACCCGGTATAATTGATTATTATTTTTTTCTCACCCAATAGTGCAAGGCTGATAGTAAACAAGTACTGTCAGCTACCTAGGCAAGTGTAGGAGAATGTGTGGGAAAACTGAGGGCTCTATGTTAGTAGATGACTAAATGGCATAAAAAGATCAACATGTTTACGTGTCACAGGGGTCATTAAAATATCTCCTACAGCTGCTATAGGTTATCTTCCTTAAATATCGATATAAAAAGAGAAGCAAGGTCAATAGCCTACAGACCAATCTAAGATGAAAACACCTATGAGCCAAGTCCACGATACTAACCATTACAAATTGATAGATGGACTAAAGACAGATCCCATTACAAGGAAACCGAGTCAGAAATTCAACGTTGCTAAGAAATATAAAATTTGTTGCACTGAAACAGTTTCAGTGTACCAGTAGCTCTGAAGGTGCCTTTAGCAACAGTGGACGAAACGTTGGTCAAGAAGTAAGCGCAGTTCTAGTCCGGAATCTCAGAAGCAATCATAAACAGTTTTAAATTTACTCATCAATTCCGACATTTCATTTACAAATTTATTAGAATATTTACTGCAAATACGAACCAATCAATTACATGTTTCTCTTCTTATTTGATACATATTAGTACTTAGAGTTAATATAATTTAAATAACTGCCTACACATATTTCCTAAATTCTCGTAAAAAAAGGGGGAACGAATGTGCTATTAAACAGAATCTTTCTTCCCCTATTTTTTCTACTCTTCAGGGTTTAATACCCTCAAAGCAGAAATTTGTCTGAAGGACACTTCGGAATACAATAGATAAGTCTTTGCACATATAAAGACCTCTTTTTGCACCCTTTCAGGCGGGAGCTTCTAGACATTGAGCACAAATCATTTTCAACGAGAAATAAATTATTAACTGGAGAGACGGAGTCCTTAAAAACAGAAGAAACGTAGATGATAATCTGTCGCAATGAAGAGGAGCAAGAATCTTTAGTGCAGAAAGATTAATTTTGCGTTCGTCGTTTACGTTTTAATGGTTACAGTTAGAAACGACTATGTGAATAAGAATGTGTTTGAATTATTGCCGAATATGGATTATTTTTTATGTTTATTGAAAAACTAAATTAAATACTTATTTAAAAATGCTATACCAATTACGATCTCTTGCAGTATATTTATTTCTCACAAAAATCCCCACTTCGTCCCTTACCGTTTAGGAATATTTGTGTATTGTTGATACACGTATGGTACGTTCGATGTTGGTTCGTAAAATTGCTAACAGCTTAACTACAGTCGAAGAACACCTGTTGTCTTTATTTCTGAGTGATTCAAAAAAACTTATTTAAAAGGGTTTATTATGTCTTTTTATTTATTGACTGATTAAATCTGTATTTTATTACTATTAGAGATATTTCAAAATTGGGTAAAAAAGTAAGTTTATTTCGTATATTATTTATGTGTATCCACACTTTGTTAATGTTTTAGTTATATATATTTTATACTTTTCTTTTTCAGAATATATATATATATATATATATATATATATATATATATATATATATATATCATTTGATAAATCTTGGAAATTCGGCTATACTAAATATTTAATTAGTTATTTCGTGAAGTGATGTGAAAATGAAAATATTGCTATCTACAAATTATAACGCAAATTAACGAATTTTTTAAAAAAATTTCGTCTTTTGGTGGGACTCGAACCCACGCCTTTTAGTTCTCTAGACTAACGCTCTATCTACTGCGCCACCAAGGCTCTTGCATTTGAGTATTGCTAGAAATGCCTTAAAATACTTATTAAGGAACAGATATTAATATTCTGTCGCCGATGGAAAATATATGTTCCTTAATAAGTAATTTAAGGCATTTATAACAATACTCGAACGCAAGAGCCTTGGTAGCGCAGTGGATAGAGCGTTAGTCTAGAGAACTAGAGGTCGTGGGTTCGAGCTAAAGCTACGGAATTCATTTGTTATAGTATAACTAACATGATTTAATATCACACATGTCTCTACAAAAACATTCACTTTGAAGGGAAAATATTTATTTGTCATTTCAATATTATTGTGTCAAAGTATTGTAAAAGTTTTCTAAAATGAATTACACAAATGCTGAGTTATACAATAAATATTTTGTTTACGGTCTTACCAATGTTAATTCTGGTGCAGCTAGACGTCTTTATGAAGAACGATACCCGAACCGTGCCATCCCGCATCATTCGATATTTGCTCGTCTTCACTAACGTTCTTAGTGAAATGGGAAGTTTTAAAACACATACGGCTAATAACGAGCACCTACGTATAGTTAGAACTCCACGAGTGGAAGAAATGGTGCTAAATGAAACTGAGAAACATCCTACTACAAGCACCAGAATAATTGCCTATTTCTTAAACAGTCAGCCCACAGTTTGGAGGATATTTAACAATCAACTGTTGTATCCGCCGCGGGCACAGGCACTTTCGCCAGCAGATTTCCTGCAAAGATTGTCTTCTTGTCAATAGATACAATAGAAAATCGCCTTAAAGCCTCAGCTTTTGGCTCAAGTATTCTTATCAACGAGGCTAATTTCTCAGACAAGCTATTATTCATTTTCATAATAATCACACATGGGCCGAAGAAAACCCACACGAATTGCCAATGAGGTTAAATGGAGAAGTATACTGCCGCTTTCTTGAAGGGAAGCTAGTGCTCCTTCAAGTTCCGTTGTGATTAAGATAACAAATGTATTTTATGTACGATGGTGCTCCAGCACATTTCAGTTTAGTTGCTCGTGAGTTTTTGGACGGTGCGTATCCAAATCGGTGGATAGGGAGAGGAGATCCACAACCATCGCCTCTACGATCTTCAGACTTAAATTCTCTAGATTTTTTACGCTGGGGTCATCTTAAATCATTAGTTTATACAACTTCCATTGAAAATGTTGATAAACTGAGAAATCGTATTGTTGCAGCATTTGAGACAATTCGAAGCACCTCCGGTATTCTTGAAAGCACTCACCAATCAATGCAACGGAGGAAAGAAGTTGCATTGCAGTTGAAGACGGTCATTTTCTCCATTTTTATAAATTTTGTTGTATTAGTACGTTTTATTGTATGAACTATTAATTTACTATTAAACATTCCGTAACTTTAAAACTAAGTCGTTTAAGACATATATTCGTATGAACTTTTAAGATCATTAAAACACTAGGAACCAGCCCGTAAAATTTGTCGCATATACATATTTAGAATTACCCTGTATATATGTAGTAGTATATAGTATACTTTTAGTTGATCATACACATAAATATGTACACATGTATGTACTGTATTGTATTAGCTTTGTAAGATAACATGATTCTGAATTAAGATGCGCTGTGCAGAGATTTTATATACCAATACGATGTTACATCGTATTAATATGGATCTTCACCAAGTAACAGCCTCATCTATTCAATTTTATATACCCTCTAATATATTATAAACTGACTTTCAAAAAAATCCGAACACCTAGTAGAGGTTGATCAATTTAATAAAAAAATATACATAATCTTTCTTTTCTCAAACTTAAGAAATGATTACATTTTGAAAGTAAAATATTTAAAAATAACAATGTTATTTAATAATGAGTGGATCCATCGCGGTTTCTTATGCATTCGATAACTCCTCGAGTCATGCCTGAAATTAAATGATTTATGTTATTCTGGGGAATGCCATACCAGGCTTCTTGAATTCGGTGACGAAGGTGAATGTCATCGCTAGTTTTTATTAACAGAAACTTGAATGCAAATGACTTCATATGGAACGTACTGCAGCCATACTTACGAAGGTTAATTCAACCCCTTTTCCATTAAGACAACGCATGTTCTCATACACCAAAGATTACTGCAAGCTTCTTACAAGAAAATAGCGTAACCCTGGTACCATGGCCTTCTCTCTCCGCAGACGTGTTACCAATCGAACATGTGTGGGATACGATTTGTACTCGACTGGATAATGTACCCCAACCGTGAAATAACCTACCGTCACCGAATTCAAAAGGCTTGGAATGACATTCCCCAGCATATCAAAACTATCATAGAAGCGAAATGAAGGTATAAAAAATAAATTGCTCAGCAATTAGGCATTAGTCGGAAAAGAGTCCAGACGTTTAATTACTAAAAATGTACGCCAGATGACTATTTACCAAGAACTTTTTAACCATTATAAACGTGAAGGAGATGATTTTCTCATGAACATCACCACAGCGGGCGAATCTTGGGTTCATGTTTACGACCCCGAAAATAAGAGGCAGTCCATGGAATATCGTCGTCCTCACTCTCCAGGTGCACGAAAATTCAAAGGAGCTCCATCAGTGCAAAAAGTCATGCTCACCATTTTCTGGGTTTCATACCGAATACCTGCCGATGTGATCCACGATTAATTAATCCAATAAAATACTGCAAAACTTTACTATCACTAAACAATCGCATCCCTAGTGTAAAGCCGGAAATAACGATTCTTTTCTTTCTCCACAATAACCACAGATCGCATTGCAGAAACGAAGCGGTGAAGACGATGACGCGTCTGAAATTCACAGTTGATCCTAATTTAACACCTTCAGATTACTGGTTGTTTCTAAAATCATTGTAAGTATTGAAGTGTCAACATTTTTCATCAGACACTTAAGTTTAATATTGCGACATACCGTCTTGAAGATTGTTAAGTTTCCAACATTTGCCACCTCTTTTCTACATAATAATCGCCTAATTTTCGAACACACAAAACAACCCCTTCAGATCTATTAATTTTCATTATTATAACCTTTATTTTCAGTTGAAATATTTAAAGTTTATCATATTAAATAAAAATGTGTAGTAAACATAATTACCTGTAAATATAATTATTTATCTGCAACACAAAATTGCTATAAAGCGATAAATTTCATAAAACGCTTATCTTGTCTAGATAGTTTGAACAAATAAATATCACTCGCTCACTAGTAATTAAAAATACATACAAAAAAAATATAATAAAAATTCGCAAAAGAAACCATTAAAATTTATGGTAACGGATGAAAATATTTACTTAATTTTGTATTAATTATAGTTTCGAGCAAACTACAATATCAATAGATATGGCATTGACAAAACCCATTAAAAACATACTAAAGTTACGCAATATTTTCATCGACAATTTTTAGATTACCCCATTGCTTTTCTGATAGTTACTTGCTTATTTATTAATGTCATAATGATATTTTAAATAACGGTGTACTTTCAAAATTTTGAATGAGCAATACATGTACTAGATAAAACGAATTTATTAAATAGGAAAAAAAGCATTCTCGAATAAAAAAAAAATGTACATATTCAACAACGTAATGTAAGCCAGTCTTATCTTAAAATTGAAGTGCACTTGAACCTATCACACAAAGGATAGAATAAATGTATTTCATGAATACTAAATCACCAAGTTCTTGTAGTTATTTTTGTTTGTTATTTAATAGTAAAGTTTATAAAATTTATATGTATGTCTTAGCCTGTCTTTTGCGCGCCCATCGAAATTATCGTTATGCCCAGAAACAAGCGGCAGTTAATAGAATATCGTCGTCCTAATTATCCATGTGTGCGTATATACAAAAAGTTCAAAAAGTGCTTTTCTGAAAACTTTTTTAAAAGCGGATACAAGTTTATCAACTTCTGGAAAGATGTCTCTGATATATTCACAGATTCTGTGGAGAGCATGTGCTACACAAGTAATATGCAGCACTGTCACTTACAAATAAAAGTACTTTTTCTTTGTCCTGTCGTCCGAATGAAGTATTTTTTGAATATTCTCGTTAATGGTTTTAGCTACTGTTTCCGCATCAACTGTATTTATATCTTTTGCTGCTATTACATATGCGTTATATGGAATGGTTGGATTAGTACAGCAGCTACAACATTTACCACACAGCGTCGTCCTAATATATCGACAGTTTTGTCGGCACTTATCCAGAGGTACTGATTTGAAGATGGCTTCTACTGCGTTCTACTGCTTTCGTGTAGCACTTAGAAACAAAATATTTGCGTAAGGTGGATTCATCAGGAACATTTCGACCAGTATATTTTTGGAGAAATATTGTTAAAGTGGGATTGTTAAGTTTATTTAATGGAATATTAGCCGCCATAAAAGTTTCACAGAGTTCTTCGTTAAAATTGACAGATTCCAACGATTCTAACTTCTGTGCACGTGTTTGCGATGCTAAGTGACGTTGTACGTGAGATTTCATAGATTTTTAATGATATTTTACAGATTTTGCAATAAATTTCGGAATCACTGACAATGGACATACAATCAGTATGACCGTCAATCCAACTCGCCATTGTTTTACGATGCCGTTCCCGACGTTCTTCCATATCATATCTAAAAAAGTAACTTATACAATGCCCTAGATCTAAATAAATGAAAACTAAAAATGTATGCGTCAGTTATTGAAACTGAACGAAATTCAATGCGCAATTACGTCGAAATAATTGGGAGAAGTAAATTCAATCGAACGGTATTAAACAGGATCTATCACAAAAATTACGATGTAATTAACAGTTAAAACTATGAAAACAAGAAACTAACTCACAAAACTTTAACTTACGGAATATAATCTAAATAGACTAAATTATTAAAACTCCACACGCTTCTATCAACGCCCATGAAAACAGAAATTTAACTGTAAATATCCAACAAAAAACGTCGCAATCCTCGATGAAAACAGATATGCGCGCTAGCCAGATCAATAGTGCATTCAATAACTGTCCGTCGTAATGACGACGTCATTTCAACCCGATGCGCCCGGTCTCTACTTATAACATAGAGTTGGAGACCATATTTATCAATTCGCCCTTGTGTATACACTTGATATAAAACATCAGTATAAATCTGAAAAGCTATCTGAAAAAAAAACAAATGCTCGAGAAATATTAGCAACAATTATGCCGGAGAGCCCATTACTTCATTAATATTTATTACGTTACTTGAAATATCCGACCACTTAGAATATGCTCTCTTTTTTACTAAACCTAGAATGTAAACAGAATATAAATGAAAATCGTACGTGAATTTAAAGCAAAATGATTTATATTCTTTACGTAGTATTATATATTTAGATTTAAGTTTTTTATACCTATGTATAACATCTGAAAATAATTTCTCTAGAACATCCGCAGCACATTAAAACATACATAGTCGCAACGTCATCTAATTATTCAAGGTGATTTAAAAAAAGTAGAGACGTGCTGTCTCGAACGTAGCATTATTTACTTTAGATAAGGTTAATGTCATCGATGAGTTATCGACTATTTGTCAAAATATATTATATTGTTAATATACGCCCAATAATCACATTAAGTATCTAACAGATATGAGCAAATTTATTGTAGTGATCCAAATGTATGTATATTGCAAGTACTTGTTTTGTAAAAGCAAAAATATAACAAGCGTAGCAATTCATATACTTTCAATAAGCTTTGGAATTGTTCTACATTAAGTTTGGACAAACCATCTAGAATTTGTAAGATGTGGAACAAACACAACATGGCCAATTTCAACGGACTGCAGTTGGTTGCATTAAATCCTTAGATTAAAACATTTTAATATTCATAAATTGGTGGCACTGCTTATGTTCGTATTTGTACTTGTTTACCCCTGCCACTATTGTTTGTTGTGGATATTTATCTTGCATTTTTGTTGCTTTTCTTTCTGTATGTTCTTGCGTTCTGATTAAAAGTCATCTTGTATAAAAACATTAGTAAAATGCCGTGACGGTGTAATAAAATACCTTCATTATTAAGGGCCACTTTCGAAGTGGAGATTAAATGGGGGGGAGGGGGGGGGAAATGCCTGCGAGCGAAACTTCAGCAGCTTTCGGCAGAATATCCTGATCAGCACATCGCCTTCGACACATTCGAACATCATCGCAATAGGATCGTTCAAGCCCCATTTAAAACCGGTAGCGCTTTGAAATAAAAATCCGAAAAGTCGTCGTTGTTATCAGATGATATTGTGGAAGATATTCGGAGTAAAGAAGAAATTAGAAACAAGTCTTTTAAAAAATTATCTGATTAAACAGGTACCATATATGTATAGGAAATAAAAATATAAATTTGCAATTAAAAAATTTTTTTAGGTGTCTCTTACGGAAGTTTTCGGACTGCAATGCAAAAGTGATTGGTATAAAGTATTTGTTTTACTTACATCATTCACGTTAACAGGATTTGATCAATAACAAAGTGATTATCATTGGTTTAACAATAACGTGCCTTCAAAAACTTTCCTTATTAAAGTAGGCTTTTTTAAGTAATTAAGTAATCAAAGATTGGTGCACATTCCAAAGTTTAGAAAACTTCAAATTCTGACAGTCGTCATACATAAATTCAAATTATAAACTCTTATATTTTTTAAATTATTTTATTATAATATTAAAGTTACAACATAAAATATTTATTATTCAAAGTTAGTAGAGAACTGGCCAAAAATATCAAAATGGAGATTGAGTTTATTCTACTAATCAGTGCTTACAGTATTTCCGGCAACAGTATCCTAATCCGCCATTTACTTGCGCACAACTGTAAAAACATGTTTAAGCTTGTGTTAATAAATTTGGTGAAAGATGGGCAATAACCTGTAAATCTGATAGTGGAGCACCTAGAAAACGAATAGCAAATTGCATAGAGGATATTCGACGCCGAATGGACACTTCACCCAAAAAATCAATCGCAAAACTATCGCAAAGTTCATTTGTCAGTGCTAAACATGTCATACTATTTTAAAAACGGACTTAAAGTTGTTTCCATATCAAATTCAAGCAGTTTAGGAACTCAAACAGGTAGATTTTGTTACGAGAACACAATTTTGTTTATGGTTTTTGAATAACAAATAATAATGACATTCTCGACATATGCTTCTTTTCGGATGAGGCTTTCTTCCATCCTTCAGGATATTTAAACAAGCAACATATGAGTTTGGTGTGCAGAAAATCCTCATGAATTCGTGAAAACTACGCTACATCCACAAAAAAATAGGCCTCTGGCTAGCAGCTTCAAAAAGACGACCTATCGGGACTATATTTTTTAATCAAACCATAACTGCTAAAAGATATCGAAATGAATTATTAGAGCCGCTTATTATGAATGACTGAATTTCATAGCGATTAACTTACGGAAGGATATTTCCAGCAAGATAATGCACCAGAGCACAACAATAGCTTTTTTGCAAAAAAATTTCGATACAAGAATTATTAATTTTCTTCCAAGATCTTCAGATTTGATCATTTTAGATTTAATATTTAAAGAATACCATTTTGAAGACCTACCATTACACAATCGAAGAGCTTCATAATGCTATTGTGAATTCGTGTGCTGATATAACCCAAGAAATCCTAATATGTATCGTAAATGCCTTTGAAAGCATGGAGCGTAGAGTCAACTTTGTCTTCAATTTTGACTATTGTAATCAATATTTTTTTAAAAACTAAATTACTAATTATTACACACATTTAGATGACATAACCAAACTATCAATTATACGTTTGTATCAGATTACGTGCACTGTCATCAACCTTTTAAAAAAAGCATGGCGTCCTAATGAGGAAAGTTTTGCAGATTTGGATTTAATCCTTTTTGTGATAAAGAGCAGTTTTAGGTTATGTCAACTCATAGAACTACCGAACAAGGTCAACAGACAATCTTCAAAATATTTTGAAAGCAGATAAAAATTGATGTTTGGATGTTTTAGTATATATGGTTGGTTTGTGGAAGGTGTTTCAATGGCTTTGTCACTACACTTCGTCGCCGTAAGAGGATCGAAATGTTAATTTAATTTTCACTTACTCATCATAAGTATAACTGAAGAAGATATCGATTCTGGAAAAAACGACTCTCGCTTGCTGATGGCAAGATAGAGCCCACGACTATCTCACTCCCGTTATCCGGCGCTCCTATCACTTGCGTGGTTCAGCCATCGATGATGCTAGTCAATATATACAAATGATTTTAGAGCTGCTTATCAATTGTTGCATAACGATGAAATAAGAAATCGATTTTTAAGATGGAGCTCCACCACATACTCTACAATGAATTATTTGCAACAAATTTATGACAGGATTGTACGAATTTGGTGGCCAGCGAATTCACCAAATTCTTTGGGCTTTTCTTGTTTGAATATTTCAAGAAAACTGTATTTCAAACCGACCTCGTAATTTAGACGAAGCTGCGATTAGAGAAGCTGCAAATATTTCTGCAGAGATGCTGAATTATGTTTTTATAATATGAGAACACGTACAAATCTCGATCTTGAAGCGAATGGAGATCACTTTGAACATCCTTTATAGTACGTAATACTTTGGATATTTGTTTTTTATTTTTCCAAGACCATTGTTTTGTAAATGAAAAATCCATTAATTTCTTAAAATATTAGGAATTTTGAGAATTGCAATAGAAAATCGATGCATACTAAAATGAAAATTTTGGAACTTAATTAATTTTAAATAGCAAATGTCTCGACGAAAGCATGTACGATCTTCACACTGTTAGAAAGAGCGTAGAAAAGAAATTTTGTCTATTGTATGAAATTTAATTATAATACTAAGATCTGAAAAAATCTACATTGCATTGAAATTAATAAACGTGAATTTATTTAGCTAGGAAAATAAGTAGAATGAGATATGCATGATATACTAGAACTTGTAGAAAAGAAGTGGCTACATATCTTGTGCATGGAATGAACGTGGTTAGCAAACATTGAGTTTTAACATCTACCAATTGGCATAGAAGAGAGTCAGTTCTAGACTCCGGAGAAAAATAAAGGAAATATTAAAAAACATTATTTAAAGACCAAAACTAATCCAAAAGTTTTGAATTCGATGGCAAGGTAAAGGCTCTGCGTAAAACTAATAGATTCGAAGATTAAAAAAACTCTGATAGTGTCAAACACAGAGTCAATGTTATGTTATGACTCGGGCTTAAATATTAGAAGCTGCGATTAGAAATTTGATTTTCAAAGAAGCCAGGATCGATCGGTTCCGTATTTATCGTTATATAGTCTATGGAGGGTTTATATTATATGAGGGCTGTTTTCTTTCCGCTGAGCCTATCTAGTCGGCGAAGATATTTTGCGACAAATTATGTTTGACAATCTCAATCTAGTTATTTACCAGTTTAGCTATAGTCACAGTTGTCAAATATACCTGATTATTTGTTTACATAAGTTTAAAGTAATCCTTTCGCCAATAAGTCATGGAACTGAACAAGAAGCATTATCGAGGTGTGATTTTTTACAATTTCAAGCGTGGCTTAAGCCGTAAAGAATGTTTTGAGGAAATCAATCGAGTGTATGGTGACATGTCGTCTTCCTTCGCTACCGTAAAGCGGTGGTACAATGTATTTCAACGCGGTCGACTTTCCTTAAATGACAGTGTTCGATCTCCTAAGCCAAAAAACGCCAGTTACAGGAAAAAATATTGGTCTTATTAGGAACATTGGTCTTATTAGGAGGGCCGGCATACTACTGTCAGAAGGATTCAAACACCTTTAAAGATTAGTGTGAAAGCAATTAACATTATTTTACACAAACATTTGAAGGTCTGTAAGCTTTGTTCTTGGTAGATTCCCCACAACTTGATTTCAATTCAAAAAGAAGACCATGTGAGATGGTGCAGGTATACACTAGATCGCTTTGACCGTGGATCGTCTCATTTGGTGCACAACATCATCACAGGTGATGAAACATGGGTATACTGCTATGATCCCGAAAAAACAATCGTCAGATTGGGTCTTTGAGAATGAGTCGACTCCAACAAGTTGTTCGTGAAAAAAGCCGAAACAAGAAGATGGTCTATACATTTTTTTGAGTTACAGGACATGCTTTCACATTGGAGCATAGACGTACTGTTAATTCAGAATGGTACACTACAGTTTGTTTGCCTCAAGTTCTACAAAATGTTCGCGA
Organism: Melolontha melolontha; assembly: GCA_935421215.2. Taxonomy (NCBI): domain Eukaryota; kingdom Metazoa; phylum Arthropoda; class Insecta; order Coleoptera; family Scarabaeidae; genus Melolontha; species Melolontha melolontha. Next base: position 128,318,129 of record OW285236.1, read on the forward strand.
AAAATGTCCAAGAGGAAGGACCATCTTGCATCAAGATAACGCTTGGGCGCACACTGACGCTTGAACAACTGAGTATTTGAATGCCCAAAACATAGAAATAATGGATCATTCACCGTATAGTCTAGACCTAGCACCTAATGACTTCTTATTTCCGCGGGCAAAGGATAAATTACGGGGTTTACGTTTTACATCGGCCGATGAAGCGGTTGATGCCTTTAAAAATGAAATAAACAAACTACGGCCAGACGATTAGGGAAAATGTTTTCAAGATTGGTTTTCACGGATGCAAAAGTGCATTGACTGTAAAGGAGAATACTTTGAAAAATTATAAATAAATGGTTTTTTGTAAATAAATTGTGTTTTACTTTACCAGGCTCAGCGGAAAGAGAACAGCCCTGGTGTCTATGAAATGATTGCTTCTCTTTACGAATTAGGATGTGATTTATTTGGCTATAACTTTTTTATCTGTAGACATTCACGCGACTTTATGCTGGTTTTGGTGTTTAGACTTAGTACTACTGACAGCTATATGTGCTATATGATTTTCCTTTGCTATTTGTACAGAAGCCTCCTATCAAGATAAATTTTTTACATGCATCTCATCTAGGTTTCCATTTTCTTTTGATGCGTACATATTCACACCAATATCTTGTTCCTCCTCCTCTGTTATTCTTTAACTTTTTTTTTCCGTCGCATTTTGTGGATTGCGTCTATATATCTCCTAAGCTCGGCTGTCAAATTTCCAAAATTCATTTTTTTCCTTTTGTTTGTTGTTGTACTTCTACAATATCTAGTATTTGCCCACTTTCCGTTAATCGTTTCCCATTTCATGCTAAGAGTTCATTTTATTACTGTTTAACAATTTTTTGCTGCACTTTTTCAATTTTTTCTTTGTTTTTGTACTATCTCCATTTTTCTTCCTTTACAGGAATATAAATTCTATTATATGCGACCTTTTCAATTTAAACTTTTCCTTTATCTTCTCGTACTAAATCTTATAATTATCTGTTTTTCTTTTTCTTTTTTCTTAAATCTGCGTTAATGTATACTTTGGATTTTAATTTAGATTTATCCTTCTTGTAATTGGCGTTAAGCTGTTGGGCGATGCTACTAAGGCTTGGATTATTATTATTGCTTTTCTTCTTCATTTCCTAATTTGACCAAACGTGTTTAAATTCGATATCTCTTTATTTAAATTAATTTCCTCCACATTTGCTTTATGTAATGCTGATCTTGTTTTATATTTTTCATAATTTCCAGAATCAGAGCTAGCTTGCTGTCATTCTTTGTTTGGATCTTCAGTGGTGTTATTAAAGCCTGCTTATACCTTCCAAAATAAAATTGCGTCATCGATAGTGTAATTGCCACTTTTCATTTTTCCAACCTTATTTTCTTTGAATATGCCCAGATATCGTCCGACGCTACAAGAAGTACCAACAGAAGATGACGAATGAGATTCCGCCGAACCGTTGTGGGAAGTGTGGGAACTTCCTTCACCAGGAGCACGTGACAATGGGAGAAGATGCACGAAAAACCTCTGCTACGCGAAAACCGACTGAACGTATTACAAAAACTAATAATTTTAGGATACTTTTTAAAGTTATGTACTATACCTCTCGTACCTGCTATCAGCAAAATTGAAAAAATGCCGTTGAATAAAATTATCAGTGCTACTAGAAAATAACTTCGGATTAGTGTACTAAATGATTTCTTTATGTTTATCTTCTTGGAATACCAACAGATGTCGTTCAAATTAAAAATATTTAAATTGTAAAAATTATTTACACCTGCATGTTTATGTTACTATAGATACACAAAAAAAAATCAACTTTTACAACCCTCGAAATACTAATTACTAAATTGAAATTAATATGTTGATGTAAGTATTCGAAAATGAATACTTCAAAACGAAATTGCTGTTCGACCATAATTCGAATTCTAACTTGGCAGATTTGAACCCATAAATTTCTACAGAGGAAACCCTTTTTATTCTGTTTAAAAAACCGACATCACACTTTCATGATAACCATACGTTAGTCAGTTGTTTATAGTGGAATAAAATTTAATCAAGGGATTTACCGACCATCCCAGGAGTACACAGTACATAGTACACTGGAATGGAATTAACGCAGCAAACGTGTTCGTGGTACAAGAGGTGTCAGATATATACAATATATCATTGCTGGTTAACCTTTTGGATAGGCACTGCATTCATTAAAATTTATTATACAGAAGCTGTACTCTTAATGAACAGGTTGAGAAGGGGAAAAGATGTACCATTCTGAAAAAAATATATGTAGTGTTTAAAGCCATACATACATGAAATACAGTTTTCAAAGAGAATTTCTAAATTAAAATTTCCACTGTTTGATCATTATTAGAGTTACAACAGGTACAACAGAAACGGACTAGGCGTTTCGGTTACGGCATCGGACTAATTTAAACATGCGAAGTAAAAAATATAATACTAAACAGCTACTTATACGTTATGTACTTTATAAATAGAGATGCTGTAGATCAAGTTATATGACACTCACGTAACGGTAGGCGCATTCGACTCTGTTGTACAGACAAGATTCGCAACTCTAGTCAATATAAAAGTATAGGTACAAACGTAAACGAGAACGCATTTCAGGCTTCCATTTGGTGTAGTTAAGACATAATTTGAAAGACTTTTGGCGCCCAATAATAACGGTCGATCAAACCTGTATACACCCGAAATAAAGCAAATCGAAACCATGGCTGGTACAAGTGCTCCGAAGATGAAAATTTACACTCACCTGGAAAGATACGTCTACTGTCTTTTGGGACTGCCGTGGGATTCTTCTTATCGATTATTTTCAAAAAAGTAACATGATGCATCCATTTTAGATCAACTGCATGATACAATATATCGCAAAAGGCCTTACTTAAAGAAAAACGAGTGCTATTCTTCAGTACAATACACGTGCTCTTATTTGGACTGTTTTAATAAACAAAAATGTTTGAATTGAACTACAATTCGAATACTTCCTCATTTAGCTTATTCACGAGATTTGGCTCCCCAGATATTTACCTCTTTCCCAACCTGAAAACTTGCTTCGGCCACAAGAGATTTGGGTAAAATGAAGTAATTACTGAAACTCACATATATTTCGAAGACTTTGATAGTATACTTTTCTAAAGGTGGTTAGATCGGTTGAATACGTTAAAAATAAATTTTTACCAAAAAGTTTGTCTTTTCTTATTTAAGCTCACTAATAACCGTACCTCTGTCGTAAAACAAAAGGGGAAAAGTAACTACATACCGTGTGCACAACGTCGTGCGATCGATGGATATATAAGTAATGACTGGCCAACTGCAAGTATATTCGCCTTGCTTGAACACAATGAGCGACTGATAGGAATATTCAATGTGTTAGAGAGAGATTATTTGATTCGTACTTAGATCGTATGTAGAATGTGTTGGATAAAGAAATGGAACGCCCGTACAGTTAGACAGTAGAACAGATTGAATATACTCTCTCAACCCTGACCACATAAACTCGCTATTCGTCTTCGTCTTACTACATTGTGGTAGATCAATCACTCCCCGGCGTTCATACGGTATACATTAAGTGTAAAGTTTGGTTCCTATGTATAAAAGAACGAAACTTAATGAGAAGGAAGTATATGTCGAGGCTAAAAAATAAAAATTTCAGGAATTACGATGAATACCTAAAAAAAAGAATTTATACTATAGTAACAAGAATTCTAGAGAACTGCACAGAACGTACAAAATGAAGGTAAATGCCAAAATTAAATGAACGCTAGGAGGAAAGATGCGAAAAATATTAAAGTCAGTAACCGCAAAAAGTCGGGAAATAGAAAAATTTAATAATTAAAAGATGTGCATTATAAATCTAATTTATAAAGCACTTAGCCTAAATAATTAAGCGACTAGACAAAAAGCTAACATATTTTTTTTATTCTGCTATCATTTTGACCACATGTTCTGAAACCCTACGTGCATGCTGCAAATATTTTTAATATTAACTTTACATAAACTCATATACGAGGTATATTGAACAACTATTAATTCAGAATCGTCCATTAAACTTTTTTTTGGATAATGCATAATTGGACAAACATACAGTTTGTAGAACCGAAATATCTTCTTATCTGTACAAAATGTATTAAAATCATATATGAAATTAAAAGGTTTCTACCCATATTCTATAAAACCTCGATGTTAAAATTAGGTACAAATTTAGTTATCCTAAAATGTTATATTACATATACCGATAGGTCCAACTCGCAACGGGCCATAGGCAACAATATACGTATGGAACGTAATGCGATGTGGCAACGTGTGTACGATGCCTATATTGAGCGACTTTCTTAAAATTTAAATTTATTTTGCAGAATTATTGATTTTTTTACTTTTATCTTTTAGAAAACGTTATTGTTTTTTTATTACTTAAAATTACTTTATATGAAAAATAGTATACCATAAAAGTGTAAACAAAGACAGTATACATTGAAACGAATATTCATTCAATTGTATTGTCATGAAATTGAATTTGTCAATCGTTGTTAAATTTGTTAGAATGAATAGATGTTTATATTTATCGGAAAATACTAATACTTAAAGCAAACAAATAAGGTGTAGTGTTTTGTTATATTGATTATGCAGCTGATGCTTTCGTAATATGCTCATATTTGTATTATTTCAACTTGTACTTCGGTCGATACATACCGACTTCCTTCAAACCAGGAGGAAGCTACAGTTGTAATTAAACTATCCTTCCTTTTTTTTTTATTACCTACGGATATTCACAATTCCAAAATACGTTACAATGTTGCTTATTTTAGATTGTAATTAGCTGAATGCTGTCGCAAAACTGATCTCTGCATTTTTAAAAATGCCAGAATAAAATTAACCCCTGCCCTTATTATAATTTTACAAAGGAACAGACACGTACTTCAATTTCTACGAAAAACTAAGCCTACAGTTCATGTATAATACAGTGATAATGATAATGAAGACTGGAGCGTTTGTCGACCTACGAAGTTGTACTTTACTTGTTTATTGTTAATAAAAGGCTGATGGAAACATTACGTGAGATTTTGGTATCTGTATTATAATAACATCACGATAATAGTAGAAATACAAATATGAGCATATTACGAAAGCATCAGCTGCATAATCAATATAACAAAACACCACACCTTATTTGTTTGCTTTAAGTATTAGTATTTTCCGATAAATATAAATATCTATTCATTCTAACAAATTTAACAACGATTGACAAATTCAATTTCATGACAATACAATTGAATGAATAGTCGTTTCAATGTATACTGTCTTTGTTTACACTTTTATGGTATACTATTTTTCATATAAAGTAATTTTAAGTAATAAAAAAACAATAACGTTTTCTAAAAGATAAAAGTAAAAAAATCAATAATTCTGCAAAATAAATTTAAATTTTAAGAAAGTCACTCAATATAGGCATCGTACACACGTTGCCACATCACATTACGTTCCATACGTATATTGTTGCCTATGGCCCGTTGCGAGTTGGGCCTATCGGTATAACAATTCAAATGTATACTGCGTATATTTTATTGTAAACTATTTTAGTAATTTATGATTTGCGTCATACCAGCAGTAAATAGAGACAAATAGTGCCTATGATTGGGAAGTAATTCATATCTGGTATTTGTATTAATTTATTGACTACAAAATGCTTTCAATAGGTTTGATTTATTTCAGATTAAAAAGCATACTTTGTATTTTTTCTTATGAAAAAATATTTTATTTTAGTTTTCAAAAATGCATTGAAACCTATAACGTAAATAAGTCAAAAAAAAACTGGTAGTAATTCAGGGAGCACTAAATGAAAGAAACACGTGTCTACATATCTAAAAACATTTTTTATTCAATTTGCTATTTTTCTTTTGAAATATGTATGTATGTGCGTCTGTACATATGTATGTGTGTACATTTACAGATAGAGTAAAATCGCTTTGGGAAGACACCAATCTGCGCGAGCGAATCGCGCAACCTGAGTATTAACGCCCTCAAAAACATAGGTCGGGCTGGGTCTAAATTAGCGCGCAATTTAAAATTCGAATTTTACGTAAAACGCTTTGTATTTTTATTTCGTGTGCAGCGGAAACAACATATTTCATTTATTATGTTCGTTTGCCATGAAACATAATTTCATAAACACATTCTATTGTCTGAATGAATAATAAAGCGTTATTATTTTATTTATTTTCAAGTGGGATTTTTAACAGAGATACAACCAACAATTTCTGTTTCAATTATTTATTTTCATTATAATTTAAACATTTACATATATCACAGTTTTTTTTCTTTTACCAAGATTTTATTCATTATATTTGTAAATTTATGAATATTCATTCGGAGTAAAAATAATTTGTTGTTTATACGTCGTCTTTTATTACTACATAATTATACATAAATACCCTTAGTTACTAATGACATAAATACAAAGATAACTACATATATAAATAAGATATATTTCAACAATTATTCATCAACATTACATTATGACAGTTTAAAGAGTAAAACATAATTTACCATTCATATTTCTCTTTTTGATAAAATTGTACACGTTATGAATGATTTCCCGTGATTGTTCTGCTATTATTTGTCTTTTTTTCACTGGTATTTCAACATCTGCTGGATCACGACATCCAGATGTGGACGGTAAACTAGACATAATAATCTATAACAAATAAAGTACATGTTTCAACAAATCCTATTAAAAATTTATGAAAAATAATGTAATACCTACAGATATAAAGGCCTTCTATTCCAAATAGTTGTGAAAACAACTGATTTTGTAATAAAATAAACTCAAACAACTGATTTTGTAATAAAATAAACTCAAACAACTGATTTTGTAATAAAATTAACTCAAAGAACACGATCGACACCTTACGGACGCTAGAAGACAACTGGAGAATATTACAGTCAATGTTATTCGGCCTGTCTATACATGCAAGAACTATGTCTTTCTCTCTCGTTTGGGGTACACTTTTCTTTATAAGTTCCAAATTGGTTTCTGCGTCAGTGTCTTCCCAAATTGACAGTACTCTATTTAAGTTTGGTTCAATGATAATATTGATAATTCAATGTAGTGCCTGTTGTTCCTGTGATTTTAACCCTAGAATACGGGTCATTCGTAAATTTTACGATGCTCTTATGTACTTATGGTTAATGCGTCTGATTGTCGTACTGAGTACCTTCAAGTCGTGTTTAGCTAGATTGTGTTGTGTGGTCATTCTGGTTTCCGACCACAAAGCGATTTTTCGGCGTAAATTTTACGATAATCCCGTGTTTACGTCATTTTATAAATTAAACTGGTACTTATTTTTTATACCGATTTTGAGTGTTTTAGAAATAGAAATTTGAGGTAAGATTTTTCTTCATGAATCATGATTATTATTTAGATTCATATTAATAAACATAGTGATTTTTTTATTAAGATGTCAAATCGAAAGTTTTTGACCAAAAACAACTGGAGGAAGGAAGCGGCACGTCTCATGAATGGAGAAGAGATTGGTCCAGAAGCATTTGATGAAAGGTTTTGGCATTCCGAGGACGCTGTTCTTTTTGGATGTACATTCCTAACAAGACCGCGAAGTATGGGATAAAAATTGTTATGGTACGCGATTACGTCACCAAGTATGTCAGATGCAAGTCCTTACTTGGGAAAACAACAGAGAGCAGTGGTTGCCTCCAGCCGAATTTTATATAAGAGTTAACAAAATCAATTCATCGTACAAATCGCAACGTTACCGTGGATAATTGGTTCACCTCGGTTTTCCTTGCTAACCAGTTGCTACAAAATCCTTACAAATTAACTATGATAGGAACTACACGCAAAAATAAAAAAAAAAGAGATACCCAAGAGGTTTTGGATGGAAAAAGTCGAAACGCAAATACATCAATTTTTTGTTTCGATCAACAAAAGACATTATCTTGCATAACAAAGAAAAACAAATTAATTTTGCTACTTTCAACTATGCATGAGAAGGCAGAGATTGTAGAAGAAATCAGTAAGCCAACAAGAATTCGTAACTATAGTGAGACCAAATCAGGTCTGGACACCTTCGGCCAAACGTGTTCAAATATGAGTTTGAGCAGAAAAACACGGAGATGGCCATTATGTGTGTTCTATGGGATAATAAATATGGCCAATATAAACTCTTATGTTATTTACACTTTTAATACTTTAAAAAAGGCCTAAAAATCTATTTCAAGATACCAATACATGATTGATTTAAATCTTTGCCTTGCCAAAACATGGATGCAGTATAGATATAACAGCAAAACTTTACGTTGATATCTTCACCAAGACATAGATGAAAGCCTCGGTATACCAAAAGAAAACATTTTGAACACACCCCGAGACAAGATGAAGACTTGTTTTTACTGCCCAAGCAAAAAAAAAGGCGCGTGATCACTAATTATTAGATCGAGCGCAAAAATCCTATTTCCGGAGAACACCGAGGAGATATTTGCACCGTATGTTGTGAAAAATGATAAAAAAACGTTGATTTTATAATTTTAAACGTTTGTTCTGATAATGAAAAACGTTATCTTTTTTTGTATTTTTTAAAATAAAGTTTGATAAGGTAATTCTTATTTTTTTCATTGAGTAGTAAAATATACGATAGTCCCGTAATTACGTTTGACAAACACAGTCCCGTATTCAAGGGCTAAACGTTAAAAAAAAAACTAACGTTAACAATCATTTATACTCTAACAAACATATATTAAACGTATGCATGCAACTAAGTAAAATACAAACGAAAGTAATAATTTCTGTGAGAAACTGTATAGAGGATTTGTTTCCACATATTCCGTTCAAACAACAATCATCCAGGGTTGAAAATTTTTTTGTAAAAGTATTGTCGTAGATCAAAGCACTGTAAGAAGAAAACTAGATTCCATCAATCTCACACAGATACAGGCAATAAAAGAAGACATAAGGCAAACATATCTTTGTATCAGTGGATGAAGCTACAGATACAGAGGGACGCTCAATCAGCAATGTTATTGTAGGTACGCTAGAATCAACCAAACCTCCAAAATCTTAGCAAAGTTTTGTCTACCATAAATTTTCAATATTACGGAATTTGTGAAAAGCAGTCTAGATTCCATAATTCCAGGTTATACAATAAATAAACAAATATCAAGTTTAATAAATGAAAAGATTAATGCTAACTCTATTTTAAGTAACTACAGTTATGCTCTAGTGACCTGTTGCGATGTAGAAACATCATTTTTACAATTTAAAAATATTTTTAAGTGCGAAAAGACAAAGTTTTATATCTGAACATTAGAAAAATATGTCATCGCATATTGTAACAATCGTGAATAATAATAATTATTATTATTATAATAAAATCTTTTACAAAAATTCAAAATTAAAAAAAATTCAGTAAGACACATTAGTCTAGAGAACGGACGCAATTTCCATAAAACGCAATCGGCAATTGGAATTGTGTATAACGTCGCTCAGTACATCCCGGCCTAATTCAATGAAGTATTTGTTTGACTTACTCGGACACCTGGTCTCGCCGCGATAACAATGGACAAGCCAGCTATTGTATTCGAAGAATATAGTGCTTTTTAAAGTGTTTTCATGAGCGTAGATAGAAGCGGGGTTTTTATAATGTATTTTATTTATTAGTTTATATTTCGTAAGATAAATAAAGTGCTGTGAGTAAGTTTCTTGTTTTCATAGTTTTAACTGTTAATTACATCGTAATTTTTGTGATAGATCCTGTTTAATATCGTTTGATCGAATCTATTTCTACCAATTATTTCGACGTAAGAGTGTGCATTGAATTTCGTTCAGTTTCAATAACTTACGCACACATTTTTAGTTTTCATTTATTTAGATCTAGAGCATTGTTTAAGTTACTTTTTCAGACATGATATGGAAGAATGTCGAGAACGGCATTGTAAAACAATGGCGAGTTGGATTGACGGTCATACTGATTGTATGTCCATTGTCAGTGATTCCGAAATTTATTACAAAATCCGTAAAATATCGTCAAAAATTCGTCACTTAGGATCGCAAACACATCTGAACTCTGTAAAACTTTTATGGCGGCTAATATTCCATTAAATAAACTTAGCAATCCCACTTTAAAAATATTTCTGGAAAAATATACCGGTCGAAATGTTCCTGATGAATCAACTTTACGAAAATATTATGTTTCTAGGTGCTATACGATAACAGTAGAACGCATTAGAAGCCATCTTTTAAATCAATACATATGGATAAGCGCCGTCGAAACGGTGGATATGTTAGGACGTTGTGTGGTAAATGTTGTAGCTGGTGTACTACATCCAACTATTTCCTATAACTCATATGTAATAGCAACAAGTGTTATAAATAGAGTTGATGCGGAAACAGTTGCTGAAACCATTAAGGAGAATATGCAAAAAATGCTTCATTCGGACGCCACGTACAAAGAAAAAATACTTTTATTTGTCAGTGATAGTGCTGTGTATATGTTAAAAACGGGCAGACTATTGAAGAAAACATATCCTAATATGCTGCATATTACTTGTGTAGCACATGCTCTCCATAGAATCTGTGAATATATCAGAGACACTTTTCCGGAAGTTGATAGACTTGTATCAGCTTTTAAAAAAGTTTTCAGAAAAGCTCCATTGAGGGTAGCTCTTTTCAGGGAAAAATTTCCATCTCTGTCACTGCCTCCCACTCCAGTAATAACAAGATGAGGAATATGGCTGGAAGCTACTAGTTATTATGTTGAGAATTTCGATAGTCCAAAACATTTCGTAACACTGCTAAAGGAGGATGCTAGAAGTATTGGTGAGTGCAAGGAGCTCACACAAATCCCAAATTTAAAAAATCAGTTGTACTTTCTTCACGAACACTTTGGAAAATTGCCAAAACTAATCACTTATTTTGAAAATCGAAATCTCAAATTAAATGACGGATTAACCACATTAGATGTGGCTGTTAATAATTTGAAAAGTATTCTAAGTGGCTTCGGATGTGGCCTTCGGCAAAAGTTTGAAGCAATTCTTAATAGAAATCCAGATTTATTTACATTGCAGCAATTATGTGTGGAGACAATTCCACAAAATCTAACGGCTAAATATGAAGAAATAAAAGAATATTTCCAGTATGCACCTATAACCAGTTGCGATGTAGAAAGGACGTTTTCTATTTATAAGGATGTACTTAATTCAAAGAGAACAAAATTGACAGAAGAAAACCTTGAGAAACTATTGCTAGTCAATATTAATACTCCTTTACTCAACTTGAACGACAAAATGAACAAATAAAAATGTTCCAATTATAGAAATAAAATTAAAAACTTTAAAAATACAACTTTTCAACAAATACATATGTATTTCGTAATTTTATAGATCACCACCCGTTTGTTTTCCAATTATATAAATAAAATTAAAAACTTTATAAATACAACTTTTCAACAAATAAATATGTATTTCGTAATTTTATAGATCACCACCCGTTCGTTTTCCAATTATATAAATAAAATTAAATATTTTAGAAATACAGCCTTTCGCCAGTACTGCACTGGGTGGTAAGCGTGTCCGTTCTCTACACATTACACATACAAATATTATACATTATTTTTATATATATTATATGTATATTATGTATATTATATATATACATATATATTTTATATATTATTATACAGCATTTACATACATACCGTGTGGCCGCCATCGATAGCGCGATGCATGTATTAGTAACTACTGGTCGACTATAATGGGCGTGCCAACTTGAAATGCCACACCGACAGCGGGCGTATTATAAGAATTCATTTTCGTGATATTTATTTATCATGCTTTCGCAAAATTGCATACGACGATAATAATCATCGGGAAAAGGAACTTGTGAACTTGTAAATTAGTATGAACGATATTTATTAGTACGTAAAATATTTTGAGACGTTGTTTTGCTGATACCCAATTCGCGGGCAATTGATCGAGACGACATAGTGGAATTTACTTCGACTAAAGCACATACTCGAATTTCTATATCACTTATATACTTATCCGGAACAACTTTACTTTTATTAGTTACTATAGAAAATGTAGTTTCGAACCGATTAACTGTCCTACGAATGGTGCTTGCATTGGGAATTTGACTTTCAGGGTAATTAGCTGCAAATAAAGCTCGAGTTACTTCCGCGGAATTACCACCGTAAAATTGTTTAATCATAAAGAGTTTTTGCTCCGGTGTATAATACTCCATTTTTTTAAATGACCGTTACGTACACCAACAACGCGGTTTATTAAATAATGTGAGCGAGTAGTTCCCCTGACGATATAAACATTGCAACTAACACCCATATGCGGGAGCGATAGCTAATGCGCTTGCGCGACTACGCCGTCTAAATGTGAATTTATTGGACAAATACCAAGGATTGTATAAGAACATAGGATTGCTCGATCCCGCAATATTTTCGCCGCGTAGTGGGGAGTCATGACATCACAAACGGACCAGGTTGAACGCGTTCACTACTGTAAAGTACCTTATAAAATGGGTTTAGCTACTACAACAATTAATTATCGAGTTATATTAGTGCTATTATTATGGTATATAATATTTCATTTGACAATAACATATCCGTCAGTGTACTGTTATAAATATAATACACGTTTTTATTGCCATAAGGTTATACTTTGGTTTATAATTTAAAAAAAAACTTTTCCAACTTCAAATAAACACATTTATTAGGTACATAAACATAAATAAAGAAAGCCGATGAGCATGTATTCTCTATACAAAGCCAAAAATATATATTTTTCAATTAAAAGAGTCAGTATATAGCAATGTTTTATTACGCAGTAATTAAATAAAAACGAATCAAGTAGTGGTTTTTCGCATTTTTTTAGCTAGTGTTCGTTGAGTGTCTGACGGTGTACTAGTAGAAAGCTTACGTTTACTCGATTTTTTAGCATTGTCAAGGGTTCTTTTTGTATTTAAATAATTCATACGGATAACAGTTCTTAATTTACAAAATAATTTTATAATAACAAAGCACAAATTTCCTCGCTTTTTAATTTTTAAAGCTAGTCTTTTAACAACCAGTGTTTCTTTCCGCAGTTTATTATCGCCATGATATATCTCAAAATATTTGTTCCACTGTTTAATGGTAATTAAGAAATCTGTTAAGGGCTTAATAAGACCACCAAAAGAGAGCTGTTGTACCCATGAGGGTAAATTGTAGGCGTGATCGGCTTTAATTTTATAAGTATAATCGCCGAGTTGCGGATGATTGTTTTTAAATTTCTTCGCTATAAAACCAGCAATGTACTCAAATGCATCGTCCGTTGTTTCTGGTGATTTTGCATCAGATATTTCTGAAATCCCTGATGATGAAAACGAGCTTCCATTGCTACTTTGAGTTTCATTGCTGTCAAACTTCTCTTCCGGTAATTCAAGTGAAACTTTCGCTTGTTCCAAAACTGTGGCCACTATATATTCTTCAGGAACAGCTTCTTGTGTGTTCACCTTTAAAAAAAGTATAGCTATGTAGATAGGTATCTACCTATATAATACTAGGAATATGTAAAGAATTAATAAACACATTTTATGTACCTGTGCTTCTAAAATACCAGGATTCTTCCCAAGAATAATCATTCTTATTCTTTTGATGGCTTCCAATGGAAATGGATGTTCATTTGGCCCTCGACATCTAAGCTGGAAGAAAAAATTCTCCAAACAATCCTGATTAAGTTTATGAGTACATATATAATGTACATCTTCAAATTCGGTCTTCATATCTCGTAAAAGTAGTTTCAACGATTCTATAGAAATTATTATTCCTTTCTGAAAAATTTGCAAAGTGTTTTTTCCTTCAGCTCTCATGTCAAATATTAAATCTCTAACTTTATTTAAGTGTTGTTCTTGGTCCTGTAAATAAATTCCAAAAGGGGCTTTCATAGGGTCAGGGCCAGGAGATCTATTCACATGGCTATTAAAAATATCAAACCAAGAATTAATATTGTCTATGAACATTCCGACATCTTCAGCAAGTTTTTTATCAGGGCCTGGTTTGTATCGTAATAATGCCTGGGCGGTCTTATGTGATAACAATTCAGCCGCTAGTCTTACATTTTGTCTTTTACTCTTTTCAACTGTAATATGCTTTTCAGAAATTTTATAACAGGAATTTACTTCTACATTGGTTAATTCTATCAAACTTTCTAAAGGTTCTTTTCTTATCTCTTTCTTTCCAGCACTTCTCAATATAAATCCTGTGTCCAAAAACCAATTACGGAGAAGTTCAGTAAATGAGGAGCATCTGCGAAAACATAAACATTTTTCTTGCGGATGCTCGAAATAGGTCTTATTTATGTCAACGGACAACGCTTTCCAGAGACCAACATTACTGCTTCCGCAATCACTTACAATTGCAACACAGTTATATGATATTTTATGCAATTGGGTGATCAGATCCATTAACACATCCTTTGTCATCTTTTCGTCAAAGTCTAGATAGATAGGCTGTTTCCAAGTAGAAAATAAGCTTCTAACCATACAGACTTGCATTAAATTGTAAGGACCTAGCACCTGATCTTCACCAACACAATACTCTAAAGTGGTTTTAACTTTGACTTCATCAAAAGAAATGACTACAGTTTTCTCTCTTGCAGACATATTTTCTCCTGCTACCTTTAGAAAAGTTAGTACATCTTCTAAAACTCCCTGCGTTATTCTGATTTTTGATGCCCACTTTCTCAAAGATGACAACGCTGGCAACGGAAAATTAAGTTTAGTTCGCAAAAATATATAGCATTTCTTGCTGAGGTAACGAATAGTAAAAGCAACTGCAATCTCTTCAGTAGTCCAATTAACGCGTTTCTTTTTGTTTAGAAGAATAGAAATTTGATTTTCTGTTAAGAGTTTTCTCAGTAATTTTACCGTTTCCTGTTTTTGTGCAGGTTTATCGTGCTTGTTCTTTCTTCTATAGTATAAAAGTTGTTTTCTCTGCAAATTCAATTTGCGTTTCATAATTTCCATCTCTGTAGATAATTTAGTGTGACTTTCACGAAGCTCCGCATATTGTTTAGATAATATATTTTCTGCTGGGACAGTCAAAGGCTTATCGGTTTTAAATTCTGCTGTTGACAGCTCACTTGCCGCTAAACATGAAGCTATCGATTGTTCGGCAATCGATCCATTTACTTCTTCTTTCCTTTCATTTTCCTTTTTTCTTTTTAAATATGCTTCCCCTCTTGTCGCAACTTTCTTTATATCTTTGAACATTTGTGGAATATTTACACTAGGCACAGCAGTGTATTTAAGCTGTTTTCGTACAGGTAACCCTAGCAATAATTACTATGTATTAGAATAATTTATCTCATAACGTATAAATACATTTATTACCTAATAATTCGTTCCGCATATCACGTTCATAATCGTTTGCATTAAAGTGGATTGAGCAAATTTGGCTAGTATTTGGATTCCACTTATCTGCTCGTTTGCAGCGCCTTTTCCATTCTTTACGGACAGTATCGGATACGAAGTTTGTCGCCTTTGGAAAGTTGTGATAAACGATTTCTCTATTGGTAATTTTCGTAGAAATACGACTGTTATTACAGGCAACTACCGCACAATGACATCCCGGCATTTCAGTCGCTAATTTACAAAGGGTAACGGCGAAAACTAAATTAAAACACTTTACTTTAACTCAAGCAACCCAAGACCTCAACTATTTATCGGTGCGACTGGTCCGTTTGTGACGTCACAGGAGGCGGAGTCACGGCTCGATGCGAACAACACTGCCGGTATAGGGATCTGGCTATCCTATGTTCTTATACAATCTTTGGACAAATACAACTGCATCATAGGGATATGCGATATACTAGGCTCTCTTGTAATCCATTGGAACATTGCGTCTACTTCTTTACCGTTCTAACACACGGACACCTCTGTGTGTTTTGCTTACACTACAGGTTTCGCTATAGTGCAGACGCACGCGGCCACATGGTATATGAAAACGCTGCCTTTGCAGTTTTTTTTCTGGCTATATCGAAACTACCAATTCTTTCGAACGGTAAGCGGTACAATGGCTTAACTTCGAAGAAATCGGACTAGATAAATCGTATGGCTAACCATAACGCTTCCTATTGATGAGTTTTAAATTAGAGACCTATATTGCGTCGTTCGCCGGGCTCTAGTCATTATTAGAGACCGGACACGAGAGGTTGATGACTCATCCCCATAGACAGTTTCGTCGGCACTTATCCAGAGGTACTGTTTTGAAAGATGGCTTATAATGCGTTCTTCTGCTTTCGTGTAGCACTTAGAAACATAATATTTGCGTAAGATGGATTCATCATGAACATTTCGACCAGTATATTTTTGGAGTTTATTTAATGGAATATTAGCCTCCATAGAAGTTTCACAGAGTTCTTCGTTAAAATTGTCAAATTCCAACGGTTCCAATTTTTGTGCATGTGTTTGCGATGCTAAGTGACGTACGTGCAATTTCATGGAATTTTTTATCGATATTTTAGCGATTTTGCAATAAATTTCGGAATCACTGACAATGGACATACGGTCAGTATGACCGTCAATCCAACTCGCTATTGTTTTACGATGCCGTTCTCGACGTTCTTCCATATCATATCTGAAAAAGTAACTTAAACAATGGTCTAGATCTAAATAAATGAAAACTAAAAATGTAGGCGTAAATTATTGAAACTGAACGAAATTCAATGCACACTTACGTCGAAATAATTGGGAGAAGTAGATTCAATCAAACGATATTAAACAGGATCTATCACAAAAATTACGATGTAATTGATAGTTAAAACTATGAAACCAAGAAACTAACTCGCAGCACTTGATTTATCTTACGAAATATAATCTAAATAGACTAAATTATTAAAACTCCACACGCTTCTATCTGCGCCCATGAAAACAGAAATTTAACTGTAAATATCTAACAAAAAACGTCGCAATTCTCGATGAAAACAGATGTGCGCGCTAGCCAAATCAATAGTGCATTCAATAACTGCGTGATGTACTTACAGATGTTGTAGACTATTTATATCGTCTGTCGTAATGACGACGTCATTTCAACCCGATGTGTCCGGTCTCTACTTATTTATTACCTTCCTAATAACTATCAACTGCCACTGTCAAAACTTTACTATTGGTTCTAAAATTATTTAAATGTGAGTTACTCATGTGAGTTCGATAAATAGTCAGCGATGATGCTACCGTCATTCCGAAAATTAAATTATCAAATCTCCCTAATAGTTCGACAAAAATATGTACGTATATAATACTGAAATTCGAATTTGAATCCTATCCTCATGAATCATGAACATACCTAAATGGTAAATAATAATTGAACATTAATGTTCAGTTTCCTCTATAGCTTAGATAGTAAAGAAGGGTAAATAAAAATTAAATTAGAGAATTTAAAAACCTGTAGATATGTGACATTTTTCGAATCTTGTTGAAACAGGTAGATTATTTGGTATAGAAAATATAATATAAATATATTAAATGAGTGAATTAAACTAAGCAACCTTTGGGATGTTGCAATAATGATTAAATTAAAATCAAAGTATTGTTGTTTAATTATAATTTCTCATTCAGCTACAATTTGTTTGATGTACAGTAGCCGCTCGGTGGGAGTGAATACTCTATTCGGTGAACAACTCGCTTATATGAACTAAAATTTAATATTAAATCTCGATAGAGTGAACAGGTTTGATTCAGTGAAGAGGGTAAATTTCCGGCTTGTGCATCATTTTGCTGACTTGCCTTGTAAGACGCACCGTAATTAATATATGTGTGTAATATATTTGTCTAAAAAGTACGCAATTGCTAAATCCACCGTATGTGCAATCAAAAACAAACCGATCCATTTTAAAAGTCACATCAAAGCTAGTGGAATACAGAAAAGAAAAACTTTAACATCCTCAAATGCTACGAATGGAGAAAAAAATGGTTCATGGTTTTGTGCACAAGACTTAAAAATGTACCTGTTTTGATTCAAGGTTTAAGGCGAAAGCTAAAGCTATCAATGAAACTTTCAATCAAAACTCAAATTTTAATGCTAGTGACGGATGTAGCCAAAGATTTGGAACAAGACATAAAGATTTTGGAAGAAAAGTTCAGCTGTTCCGGAACATGTAGATCCATTCAAGATGTATCTTCGAAAGAAAATACAGAAGCTACACTTAACACATGATCAATTATGTAATGTCGACCAAACAGGTTTGTTTTGGAAATTACTCCCAGAAAGAACCTTGGTTACGCCTCAACAAAGAGCGAGTCCTGGTCAAAAAATGGAAAAAAGTAGAGTCACTTTTCTTGCATGCACCAACGCAACTGGTGATAACAAAATCAAACCGTTGATGATTGGAGACGCCAAAAATACAAGATGTATTAAGAACTTTTCACTTCCTGTGGCATACGCAAATTAAAAAAAAATGCTTGGATGACGTCCGGGATATTTAAAAATTGGTTTCATCATTCATATATCCCGCAGGTTCGAAGATTTTTAAAACAAAAGAGATTACCACAAAAAGCCCTTATATTTTTGGACAACGCTCCAAGTCATCCACCAGCAGAAAACTTGGTTTCCGATTATAGAAAAATTCTTACTGTCTACATGCCCGCGAATGTAATGGCTTTAATACAGCCCATAGATCAGAATGTCATTAAGTTAACGAAACTTATAAAGCAGCTTCGTTAACTCGGTCATTAAAAATTTGGGCCCAAAAAATGCTGTTGCACATCTAGCATTGAAAATGTAAAAGAAGAAATAATTGTGTTGGAAAAATATTTTATTGAATTCTTTCAATAGCGACTCTGATTCGGAAAAGAATGTTCCACTAGCTGTTCTACAAGAAAAATACAAGAACAGCGAACTGAGACATAACATACACCAGTGAAGACGTAGAAAACTGGAATAAGGATGTCATAGAATAACTTGAAGAGGATGTACTTGAAATTGAAGAATAAAAGAAATAATGAATGAGAGCCAATTCCAACTAACATCCCCATTAAGGAAGCTTTACAATGTCTTAATATAGTGATTTCTTGGGCAGAACAAAACATGCTGAATTCAGAAGATTCACTAACTTTGCGAAGAATAAAAGAAATCGCAGTTCAAAGATGCTTAAAAGACAAGAAGATTCAAACAAAATTTACTAGTTACTTTATCAAGCAAAACTGACTTCGTTAAATCATTACCTATTCATGTATGTATGTATGTATGTAGTTTATACTTTTCATTTATAAGTTATTTTTGATGTTACTGTATACAAACCACACATTCGATTGAGTAAATATTTCGCTTCTGTGAACAGGTAAGGTTTTAATTAGTGCACATAATCGAGCGGCTACTGTACATTGAAGTATATAAGGGCATGTCACACCAACGTATTCGGCTACTAGCGTCTCTGGCATTCAGCGTAATAACTTCGAAAACCGTTTGATGCGTGATATTATTTGCACAAACTTTTTAGCAAAGTACACATACAAAAATCATAAGAAATAAGCAAATTTAAAGTAACAATGCAATCATCATAATCTACAATAAATTCCGCTAAGCATGAGTAATTCGTCCACGAGCTTAAATACGTTAAACAGGGAGAATTATTTCCGAGTTCGGTTAAATACCTTCAGCTGCCCATAGCACGCGATATTTGTTCTCCCAATAGGGTCACAATAAGATACTGTCACAACCAAGGATAAGTACATAGAACCTTCTCTCTAGCAGAAGCACAATACAAAATATACAGCAAAACTGTCTCATAATTGTTTGTGGCAATTAAAACACCCTGACTTCAATAAAATTGATTACACCCAGCTTCCGAGTTTAATTCCAAGGAGCTATTTTGGGATAAATTGGATCGTGAATGGATAAAATCAATACTATCCACAATCACAAGCATGCAGCAACGTTTAGAAGCATGGAACGAAATTACACCACAAATTCTAGATTATGTAATGCAGTACTTGAAAAGAGGTGGTTATATCAACAAATTAAAAATTTAGGAATTTTTGTTTTGTTTTATCGATTTATTTTCACATTATAAATAACTTTATTAAATAAAACTTTAAATTTGAATTAAACAATCCAACTTTAAGGAATGGAAAACCCAATACAAAGAAGTTTATCTAGCGAATTCCGGGGAGTAAAAATGAAAATATTTTCATTGAATAGAATACACAATTGTTTTATTGGAAATCTGAAGTTCAAACTATTGCTAAAACTTTGAAAACATCTAATAAACTGGTTCGAGGAGTGACTGTACACTCACCATTCTCTATCTTTTATCCAACGACTTACAGGTGACCGATTTATTTGGTTTCTACAAGATTGTGTGTAAATATATAGTTATATAATGAATGTATGTTTACACTTCGAGAGAAAAAAATACATAAACACACAAATTCGTTTCTGTTTTTATCTAACCAGCTGTTCGATAATTTAAAAACATCAGTACGACTACAACGGCGATGTCAAGAGGTCATGGCTAGTTCAAAGTATATTTTCAACATATGTTCAATATACTCTCAAAAAGAGTATTTTTACATGCATGTATATCACCTATTCTATATTTTGTGGAATTATCGTTCTATTATATGTGCATGAAAGTGGAATAGTCAATCCAGCTATAAAAGAAAATTAAATAAATTAAAATATAAAATTTCCACCGTGTCTAGATAAAGAGTGAAGGAAAAATTAGATATAATAAATTATAAAAAAAATGTGCTCTTGTTATTACTATATATTATCGTTCATTTCGAATTTATATACACTGGTACAAAAAAGTCTTCGTACGATCCTAGTTTTGCATATTTCTTAGGCACACAATTCGATACGAAGTTATATATGAAGATTCGAAATAATGAATTTCGAATAACATTAAAGTATTCTCTTTATATAAATGGACGAATGAGTATAATGGTAACAAACATTTTCTAGTAATATCAACATTTACTCAGACAATCATTAAATGTATTACAAAGTCTCCGTACGAACAAATGAAAATATTTAAATTAAAAATAAAAACAATATACAACGTGCTACCAATTAATTACCGGAATTTAAATGTGGAGAACGAAGGGATAGTACTAGTACAGCTCTATAGCGCTAGACAGTGGCGGCTGGCGCATAAGCGCTGCAGTGCTCCCAAAAAATTGGGCGGGCGAACCTGTATTAGTTATAACAAAATAATTTGAAACATACATGAGTGGGTAAAAACCACACCAATTTGTATAATACAAAAGTATTTTTAATAATATAAAATATTATTAAAAATGGGGTGTGAAGAACACAATACAAGTTATATATTTGTGAATGTATCTCCTCTCCAGAGACGCAGATACGTATTTCACCTTTCTACAGGATCGTCGGTACGCCCCTGCTGGAGAAGAGATACATTCAACCAAATATAACTACCTTGCTATCAACCAGAAATTATTAAGACAGAGCGTGAAAGAATATTCAGCGCTGTCTAGATAACAACTGCCGAACTAAGCAACGTGTTTCTCTAGACGGTAACATACAATATCTATAGAAAACTGTATTATCGTGTCTTCACTACTTGTCGGGCGAACCGAATGCGTATATAACAAAATAATTTGAAACATACATGAGTGGGTAAAAACCACACCAATTTGTATAATACAAAAGTATTTTTAATAATATAAAATATTATTAAAAATGGGGTGTGAAGAACACAATACAAGTTATATATTTGTGAATGTATCTTCTCTCCAGAGACGCAGATACGTATTTCACCTTTCTACAGGATCGTCGGTACGCCCCTGCTGGAGAAGAGATACATTCAACCAAATATAACTACCTTGCAATCAACCAGAAATTATTAAGACAGAGCGTGAAAGAATATTCAGCGCTGTCTAGATAACAACTGCCGAACTAAGCAACGTGTTTCTCTAGACGGTAACATACCATATCTATAGAAAACTGTATTATCGTGTCTTCACTACTTGTCGGGCGAACCGAATGCGTATATAACAAAATAATTTGAAACATACATGAGTGGGTAAAAACCACACCAATTTGTATAATACAAAAGTATTTTTAATAATATAAAATATTATTAAAAATGGGGTGTGAAGAACACAATACAAGTTATATATTTGTGAATGTATCTCCTATCCAGAGACGCAGATACGTATTTCACCTTTCTACAGGATCGTCGGTACGCCCCTGCTGGAGAAGAGATACATTCAACCAAACATAACTACCTTGCTATCAACCAGAAATTATTAAGTTTTTCCGAATAAAACACTTATTTGTGAACTAAAATACATATTTTAATCTACTAAGTACATAACTATTTAATTATTCTATAAAAGATACTTGAATGTCTGAGCGAATGCTGAGTTTTCTCCAGAGTCTTTCGCGTTTTCGCTAGATGTTTGCTCGTTGAGTTCTTCGTAGACACTATTCTTGACTGCCAGGTAAATTACGGGGTTCACATCCACGATTATTCCGACAAGGTAGTAAAATTAAATTAAATTTATTTTAAGAAATCTAGAATATTAATCAATAGGTAACGGAAAAACTCCCAATGAATAGGACAAAGAGGGCTATAAACTGTAAGCGTAGAACCCTTAATAGACTTTTGCATTCAATTTTGCCGTTGGATATTTAACCAAATAACGTGATGGGCCACAGAATTACATTTATATGTTAAAGCAATTAGGAAATTTTAACTACATTATTTGGAAATTTCGGCATTTCGCATGGATTATGTAAGATATGTAATTAACATTGAATAGCAATTCGTATGACCCAAATGCCAGATCTTCTTAGTATACTAAATACATGATGAGTATGAATTTAAGGAAAGTAATTAGCTAAATATAGATAAACTAAACTAAATCTATGTAAAACAAAAAGGACACAAAACAGTTATGAATATTATTGTTTTGCATTGAATATATACATATACGGTGTCAAACAAATGTTCGCCTTTGTCTTTTTTAACAAAGTCAATCTGTCAAACGGCACCTAGCTAGCTGGTGGCAAACACTACAATGTCAAAGAGCAAAGAACGTGCAACAAATTGTACTTCCAACTTGGTGAAAATGCTTAAACAAGCATTTGGTCAGGATGCTTTAGGTTAGACGCAAACTTATGAGTGATACAATCGTTTGAAAAACGGATGTGTGATGATTGTCCATCGACGAAAAACACGCCGCAAAGTGTAAACGAAGGAGAAAAATTGCGATGTTCTTCGGCGACTAAAAGAAAGTATTCGTCGCAAGCGGCCTGCTAAGTGGTGCAACAATTCGTGGATCCCACATCACGATAATGCACCCGCGTCAGTTTCTAGCCTCAAAGAAGACGGCCGTACTACCCTACCCTCCATAATCCTCACATCTTGTCCCCTGTGACCACTTCCTGTCTCCGAAGTTGAAGCTTAAGGTGCGCCGTTCTATGACGATTAAGGAGATCCAGACCGAATCGCAAACAGTGTTGAACACGTTAACAAGCGAAGACTTCCAGCACTGCTTCCAGTCATGGACAAGTCGCTGGGATCGGTGTATTCATGCGGAAGGAGAGTAGTTTGAAGGGGATGGCAGTGAATAAATTGTAAGAACAATTTATTGTTTTTTTCCCCCATTCCGGGAATTTCTGGGTAATACCTCGTATTAATATTTGGTCGGGTTTTATATTGACTGAATAACAGATCACAATCTATGTTCCATTTAATTCGTAAGTTTTTCCGAGTCGAAGGTTCGATTTTATTCCATCCTACTTTTAGCTTGTCCTTCGAGTCCTTTTTATTATTTATTTTGTTTTCGAGTGCGTTTTTCTAATTCTTTCCACAAATGTTCTATCGAGTTTAAGGCCAGTGACTGGGGAGGATGTGTATGTTTGACGTTGTATAGAAGTCACTCCTTCAGAATTCGTGAAAAATGTAGGGACCTTGTCATGTTTAAATATCAATTCGTAGCATATCCCTAACTATTACCAAATTTTGTTGTAAAATCATGGGGCAACCTTTACTGTCCATCGTTGTCTCTATAAAAGACAATTTACCTGTTTCTACAGCTGCCATATAGCTCCAAAACAAAGCGTTATCTCCTCTGTGTTTTACGATCGCATTTAAATTTTCTACATTTAACTCCATGTGAGGTTTTCTTTATACTATATGTCTTTCATCTGACCAATGGATATTAAATTTCCTCTCGCCACTGAATTACGTTCTTGTTCCTCTGAATCTTTGGATCGGAAGCCTAGAAGTCTACGCACTTGAGCACACTGCTCTTTGCACAACCCACTTCCACTCTATTAGTCATGTGCCTTCGATACAAGCCACTATCCTCGTCAGAGGAAGTTTGAGTACTCTCATAGGGTCCAAAACATTTTTTCCGAAATATTTTTCTGTCTAAGTCCTTTCAGTTGCTCACAAGTGCATACTACATAAAGGCTAGTTTCCTCTTGTTTTTCATATCTCCTACACCAGGGGGCTCGCTAATCAAGCCTATGCTGTAGAGATGCTTCCTTAAAGGACAATGTTCGGTTATTAAGCCGGTACTTAATTTCTTTTTTATTACTACGAATTAGGTTGGTTGAAAGCTTAGCGTCCAGCTCTCCTAGTATGGAGTTGACCTTTCGTTAGTATCCATTTCGTTTTATGTTCGCTTTCGAGCCATAACCAGAAAGCGAAATCTTTGGCGATTCTGGTCCTATGAAGTTCCTCTCAGAGTCTTTCTTGGCCAGTTCGTCGGCACAATACTGTGTCATTGATATGGGTCCCAGGACATGAGGAGCTCAAAGGACTGTATTACCTTATACAGTAAATAATAAAAATAAATTAAAACACTTGGCTTGTTTCACTATGAGATTTATTTAAATACTCTAACAATTGTTTCGGCTGTTATGCCATTCTCAAAGAGATCTATAAATCTAACTTAAAGACTATCGCACTTGTTCTTATATGTTGTCTGTTCTTGTGTGTAGTGGGGGTGGTATTATATTGTGTATTACGGTGTCTATAAAGGGTGTATTGGCATATTCTATCTGTGTGTTGGTGATTAATAGATTTTGTTTTTTCGCTATTTTAATTTCTAATATTTCTAGGAGGTCCAATCTCTTGCTTTTTGTGATATTGTGTATTAATTCGCAGTTATCTATATCGGGGAAGTGGTTGAGTTCTATACAGTGTTCGGCAAAGCCTGTGTTTTTCTCACTATATAAAATTGACTTTTTGTGTTCTTTAACTCTGTTTTTAATGGCTCGTCCACTTTGGCCGATATAGATAGCTTCACAGTCTTTACATTTTAATTTATAAACACCTGATTGGTCCATTTTATCTCTTTTATCTTTGTTGTTGCTAATCATTGTTCCTAAATTTGTTTTATTTACCCAGCTTATTTTGATATCTAATCCTTTTACTATTCTGTTTATTTTATTAGTGAGTTGTGGTATGTATGTAATTTTGTGCCATCTTTGTATATTTTCTGTTATTTTCGGGTATAGGTATTTGTTCTTATTATTTTGTATTTCTTTACGTTTTAACAGTTTATCTACGATTTTAGGGTCATATCCATTATTTCTTGCGATTAATTTAATTGTGTTTATTTCTGTATTAAAATCTGTCTTGCTTAATGGTGTGTTTGTGGCTCTATGTATATAACTATTGAATGTTGACATTTTTATTTTCATCGATTGTTTCGCGTTTGCATTTAATATGTTGTCTGTAAAAGTGGGTTTTCTGTAGATTTCGAATGTAAGCTTATTATTATGTCTGTTTATTGTAATGTCTAGAAAGTTTATTTTCTTGTCTTTTTCTGTTTCTTTTGTAAATTGTATCTTGTGGTTTATAGAATTTATTACTTTTAGGAACTCCGTTAATTGCCTATCTGTACCCTTCCATATGCAAATTACGTCGTCTACATATCTGGCCCAGAAATGGACTTGTTGAATTAATACCGTGTTTTTCTTGAATAGTTCTTCTTCGAATTTATTCATGTATATTTCTGCTAATAGCGGGCTTAACGGATTTCCCATCGGTAATCCTTCTATTTGTGTGTATGTTTCATTGTTGAATTTGAAGTAATTCTGATTTAGACATAAATTTAAAGTTTCTTTAATTTCTCGTTTATCTGTGTCATTAAGGTTATTGTTATTAATGTGTATGTCAATTATCTTTTTTATTTCATTTATTGGTATAGAGGTAAAAAGGCTTTTAATGTCAAATGAGTGTTAGAGTATTTAAATAAATCTCATAGTGAAACAAGCCAAGTGTTTTAATTTATTTTTATTATTTACTGTATGAAGTTAAAATGTTTCACCAAGAAGTATCTGCAACAACAGCCGAGAATATGTATTACCTTATTTCAATATATTTAACTTTTATTCACAAGTTCTTTTGCATACTCTAATCTTTTTGATTTGGTCCTTGCTCAAATGATTCCTTTCTATGGTAAGATCATGCACTATAGTTATGCTTTCATAAAACATTTCGTCCTGTTTCTATATTAATTTCATTTTGTAATTCTTTTAAGAGTTTTATAGCACTAGTCTTCGACCGGATCGAAAGTTATTCTTCATGGTGCCGGTTCTTCTTTAATGTTGCATTGTATATTGGACCGTGGATTTAGATTCCTTAACGAAAGTTGCTACCTTCCACACATATATAATTTAACTATTAAGGTACGCAAATTAGCACCCGATTCATATCTTTTGTCACTCATTATGGATATTTGTGTATTTGTCTGGTATTACTAGTTAGTAGCGAGAGTACGAGATCTTTTTGTAATGAAAAAGTCAATGTTTTTTTTTTGTAGTCACTTAAATCAAATCCTCTTTCCTGGAAAATTTTATACCAATTTATACATAGATAATATGGCGTGGCATTTAAATTCATTGTATTTACATATAAACTTTCGAATTTAATAATATAAATAAACTTGTAACTGCTATCGTACGAGGGCTTTTTTGTACCACTCTATATATCATCAAGAAACCTGAAATGATGAGGTAACGCTATTTTCTCATTACTCTTGTACAATATTTTATTAGTATTATTTCATTATGATCCTTTTACTTGGCTTTTGGATAATTTTTTTTAATAATTATTAAGCACGTAAGCGTAACCGGCTTTAAAGCCCTATGAGTTTTTAACAGTGTATCCCAGTTACGAATATTAAAGGTGTTCTGTAGGCTGAAATGGTAACGAGAATAGCGCTACGCATTAACCGTCTATTATCTCAGTTACCTCAAGGTACTCATTTTACAGCAACCTAAATAGAGTTGGGGATCGAAAAAATCCCATGTATGTGTGAGACGGGTCGGTCCGGGCTCCGAACCCGGAACCTTCCAACTTATAATCTAATCTCTATCGATTAAACAACCGCGGTCCATTTTGTGTTTATTATGGCTGAAAAATTATAGTGCAAATGAGAGGAATATTGAATTATACAAAAAAGAAAAATGAATTTGATATAGTGTCCCTGAAATAAAAAGACAACGTATGAAAAATGGAAAGATCTAATTATTTAGAAAATGAAACCAAAATATTGTCAATTACGACGCGAACCCCGAAATTAAAAACGTCCTGAAAATTCCAATATGTGCCGATTATGAATTCAAAATATGCAGAATGTCAATATGTACATTTTTCACGTCGATCATTTTTTTGACTGGTGGTACTTAAACCACCTAAAATGGAATTCACGTCCAGTGTTGCTATGTCAGGCGCAAAAAATATTGTTATTTATTTACCATACCTCGTAATATTTTTTATCATTCCTTTAGTTAAACCCCCAAAAGATTAAATAAAAAACGTTGTCATTTGTAGTAATTAATCACCTTCTGGTTAGGTTAAACATTAAGAACGCGGATTTTTTTGAGTTTGAAAATCAGAGTTTAATTTAATTTTAAGAATACTAAACATTCAAAATAAAATTAGGTTGTTAATGGGGCGACATTCTGAAGAAATCTGTTAGATAGCTCATGTTTTAATTTAAAAATTTCTGCTAATTCTAAAGGTACGTTTTATATACTTGACTATCCTTGACATAAAGGACAACGTATGAAAAATGGAAAGATATAATTATATAGAAAATGAAATTTTAGATTCATATTGTCAATTACGACGCGAACTCCAAAATTAAAAATCCCTGAAAATTGTGTCATATTCCACCTATGAATTTCAAATATTACGAATGTAAATATGTACCTCTATTGAAGTTACAACCGTATGTTTACATACGTAACAGTTGCCGATGTTATGAAAGCTATAATATCATGTATGCTAAGGTCGATACCTCGTACAAAATCAGTTTTTTATACACTCAAGTAAATAATTAAAAATTAAGATGTGCGTTAGATCATTTACAAACTCATTTTAAAAATCATACTAAATTTTCACGTACTTTACGGGAATTTTTTGTTAAAAGGAATATACAACATGAATATCGGATTCAGAATGTCCTATTGTATTCAAATGCGGAAATGTTTATATTTGGAAAACCGATAAGTTTTGTTATGATAAGGGTTTGATAACTTGAGTTAGCTGTTATAAATTTATACTCGTAAATTTTTGAAGCTGATATATTAAAGGAACATGCAAGACGTGTACTTTACGGGCATTTAAGTTACATCTATTATCTTTAATCAAAAATTGTGTCGAACGTACGTACCGATCGACAACAGAACGATACTTAAACGGAGATGAATAATAACAAAACTATACTGTGGGTCAGCTTTAAAATATCGTCTCCGATAGTATTTAATATATATTCAGTTGCGCAGTGGCGTAACAATATTTCTGTAAATATCTTTGTCATTTTTCTTCTTTCTTAGGAGGGAATTTTTGGAAAATAATTTAGGTATATATTCTATATAATTTAATTTTCCCGGTATAAAGAATTTGAATGGAAATTAATTTTTGTCTTAATTAAAATTCTCTAATCCTTAATTTCGTTATATTTTTTGAGGTACATTTCATTAAGTAGAATTTTAACTTCACGACGATATAGAAAAAAATATAATAGTACGTGGTCATACGTAAAGTTCTGGAAATTTTTTTTTATGAATGTTATTGCATTTTTTGAGGTTTAGAGTATTAATGCAGATCATCTGTTTTTTTTTAAATTAAAATTTACTGCACCAATTATTATATACTACGTGCCGAAAAAACAAGTCACTCAGTAAAAGTACATATTTTTAAACCAAATATTGTGCAAACGTTTACTGTGTTGAGACTACTAAAAGACTAAATTTTCATTGAAAAAATTGTATCCACAATAAAGATAATTTGATAACGAACTTTCGCTTAACGTAAACGAATATATTCTGTTATTCTTGCGGAAGCTCATTCCAAGGAACGTGTAGCTGTTGTAGGTGCATTGGAGGGTTAGGAAGCATACCAACACTTTGACATATCATATTTCAGACATGAATATTGATGTTGGCCTCTGACAGGAATCGTAATGTAACAGCTTTGACATAAGGACAGGTATTGTCTTTGCTGGATATATTTGGATATTTCTTGGATATATGGTAAAGCCAAGGGTTCCAGAACTTCGTAATCGTGCTTTTGATCATTTAAATTGCCTTGAAGGAATACTAAAGAGCCCTACTTTCTATGCTAATATTAGTCTGCGACCATAATGGGCCTGCAAAAATAGAAACTGGATTTTTCTGAAAAAATGATATTGTTCTACTCTTCATCCTAATCTGTCCGTACATTACATCATTCTAATCTCAAGGCACGATACCGATTAACGAGAGACGGTATTAGGAAATCAACTCAAAGTAAAAACAATTTACTGGAACAATTTACTCTACCATATATGTATCCACTAAATAATGCCACATTCTAGCAAGACAATGCCCAGGTAGCATTTAAATGTTCCATATATCGCAGTATTCGTTCGTTTGAGTTGATTTTCTATAGTCTAAGTCTGACTAATCAGCATCGTATCTTCAGATTAGGATGATGTAATGTGCGGGCAGATTGGGATGAAGAGTAGAATATCATTTTTCAGAAGAATCCAGTTTTTGTTTGCGGGCCCATGATCGCAGACGAGTATTAGCATAGGAAGTAAGACTCTTTAGTATTCCTTTAAGGTCATTCAAATGCTCAAAAGCACGTTAACTAAGTTCTGGAAGCCTTCGCTTCACCATATATCCAAGGGTCAATAATGCCACATTCCACCAAGACAATGCCCCGTCCTCATATTACAGCTGTTACATTACAATTCCTGCAAGAGGCAAACATCGATATTTTCAAGTGGCTTGCGCGGTCGTCAGTCCCATCGCCCATCGAAAGGGTGACATGGTATGCTTCCTAACTCTCCAGTGAACTTTCAACAGCTATTTGATGCCCTACAAATTGCTTGGAATTAATTTTCGCAGGATTCCCATGGTCAGGAGAACAGCCAAATGTATGCGTTACGTGAAGCGGAAATTCATTATTAAATTTTCTCTATAAAGTGTACGAATTGTTTAATGAAAATTTAATCATTTATTATTCTCCACACAGTAACCATTTGTACAAAATTTCTTTAAAAAATACACATAGATATGATTCTTTCACATGATTCTTTTTTTGCCACAGTATAATTCATGAGCGTACAAACTATTGGTGAAAAAGTATTTCAAAATTTATTCTTCATATTTATATCTTCATTACAACAGGAACGATAGATTTTAAATTGCATTATTGACTTCTTACAATTTTTAAGTGGCACCCATAATCAAAATTATACCTAAAATTGCAAAGTATGTTGGTGAACATAAAATTGCATTTCTTAATTATTAATAGTGTATTATCTTTTGCCTGCATCTATAAGAATTGTTCGTAATTTTGCAAGAATTTATATCTTTGTAAGTAATAAATTACCCTGATATTCATATTTCAAAAATATGCAGACTAATTTATTTTAAAATCTTGATGTACCTAGTAATTTACCTCTACAGAACCGAGTCTTTCTCCAGGCTCAGTTCTGGCTCCTCTATTGTTACACCAATGATCTCTCATTCCCAAAATCACGAAAATTTCTATATGCAGATGACCTGGCGTTATACACCCAAACTAAGAATTTCGAGGCTGGAGAATTACAACCTGCGTATATTCATAATCCGAATTATGTGCCTTTCATTTGTGTAACAAAGAAGCCAACAGAGACCTGAATGTTGAATTTGGCGGTAGTCAGATCAACTACAACCCCCACACTAAATATCTGGCTGGAACGTTAAACCGGTCTCTGACATTCAGGCAGCACCTCTATAAAACTAGTCAAAAGGTGAAGATTCGCAATAATATATATTACATAATCTAGACAGCAATTCATGGGGAGTCCTTGCGAATGGCAGCCAATGCACTAGCTTACTCTTCTGCTGAATACTGTGCTGGTGTCTTGTATCGAAGTTCTCACACCAAGCTAATAGATATATAATTTAATGATACAATTAGGATCGGCACTGGTACTGTTAGATCCACACCTAGTCTCTGGCTACCGATTCTTTCAAACATTGCCCCGCCGGATATCAAACGTCTCGCTGCAGCACAGAATGACTGGGCTAAGATTACCAACAACATTGAGCTTCCTATACAGGATGATTTGGAGAGCGCCCAGACTGAAATCTAGAAGACTGATTTGGCTGGATATGGAACTTCAGCACCCTATCAATGTGAGTGATTACTGGATGACCCTCCTCAAACAACACCCTGAATTGAGGAATAGAGATTTAATTTCTAATTCTTCAGAACCTCTGCCGGGTGTAACCCTCTCACGTAGGCAATGGTGTTTCAATTAAATAGGTACCGCACAGGCCACAGAAGATGTAACTCAATGTTGCATAAATGGAAACTAACATATACTAGTCTCTGCAACTGGGAAATGTGGAACAAACTATGACCCACATGGCATACGACTGCTCAAGAAGTTTCCCTGGTGGCATACACGAGCTGAGCAAGGCAACTCTTTCACTGGAATGGTTGAAAACTTTAGATACTAGTGTATAAATTATTTTATTACCTTCTTTTTGTAACAAAAGTGATTTATACACTAACTTCTAATTTTCATTTTTTTAAACATCGCCTCTCACACGAAATAAATAAATAACTTCTATAAATTAGATATAATAAGCTAATTTAAAATTATTTTTAGATAACAAAAATAATTGAATAATCTATATTTCAAATATAAATTTAGTATGCCTGAGAACATTTATTGGCAACATCAACATTTGGAATTACTTTTGTAATCTTTATCATTGTAATACTTGAAAATAGAAAAATATTACAAATAAAGATTATTAGTTTTGCTCTAATTTCGTACAATGGATACTTAATATTGCTGTTAGAAACAAATAAATTTTCATATATTTGATAACAAAAATTGATTATGAAGTATTGATATAGCAAAACTGAATTGCAACGTTAGGTTTTGTTATTGTAAATATTTACAAGTAAAAATTAATCAAAACTTCTATAATATAAACGCAATACATCAGTCACCATAATTATATTTCGTAAGTAATCGATATCATCTCATTAATATTACAGCTGCTCATTTTATTTCAATTAAGTATTACTCAAACTTGATATGATGTAAAAATGTAGAAAAATATGTTATAATTTAAAATCAAGTCTTTTACGTAATTTTATAAAAAAAAAACATTCTGATTTCAGGCTGAAATTTGAATAAATAAATAAAAGCAGTTACGTTGTTAATTATTATTATTAATTTTATGTCGTTTTCACATTATATGATCATTTTGTTCATTATATGTCAAAAAATAATATAATACTGATAATACAAGATGTGAGCTAACACCACTGGACTTTCTCTAGGATTATGTAAAGGGAAAAGTGTGCGCCAACAAGACAACAAAAATGAATGACCACAAAGAAAATATTCAATGTGTTACTTAAGAAACATAGCCAGGTTTATGTGCTAAGTGTTAAGGAAAATTTTGCTAAGCAAGGTGGCTGTATGAATATCATTTTCATTTGTAGCCGTAAAGTCTAGAATTTATGTTGAAGAATAAAAAAGAATCAGTTACAAATTATGTGTCTTATTTAAAAATCTAATCCTACAGTTTCAAATGAAACGGCCTTTATGTCTTACATTTTTAATATTTAGCTACGTTTATGGGTAAAAAATATGAGCGAATCTTCTCATAAATCACAAACCGTATCATGACGTACTTCAAGGTCACCATGTAAATAGCCCCATGCTGAAAGCCTCATTTGCTTACGGTTCCTTGGCGTCTGAATTTCGCGCGAATCGTAGACATGGTCACATGAGGTAGATAGTGGAGGGGATAAAAATGCAAAATTACACCCCTGTAAATCTTATAGCATTTTGTTCCAGAACTCTTAACTATACTACTGTTACTACTATACGATTTCTTGGTGTTTGAATTTCGCGCGGGTACGTGGACGTGGTCACGTGATGACGTCCGTGAGGTGGGTAGTGGAGAAGATAAAAATGCAAAATTGTGTTGAATCTTATAGGATATTGGTCCAGAACTCTCTTATACAACTGGTGGCTCCGAAAAGTCTCATAAGATAAAGTGTGTGTGTCTTAAGAACCAGATTGCGGTATTTTGCTACCCCCTAGCGGGTAGAGCCGCTTTGATGTCATACGCCCACCCATCGTATCACGACGCACTCCCCATGTAAATAGCCCCAATTGCTTACGGTTCCTTGGCGTTTGAATTTCGCGCTGGTCCTGGGCGTGGTCACGTGAGGAGGGTAGTAGAGGGGAAAAGAATGTAAATTGAGACCCCCGTGTTAAATCTTATGGGATTTCGGTCCAGAACTCTCTTAGCTATACTACTACGTTTATGGTTTATGTTTACGCTTGTGATTTATGAGCGAATCTTATTTCCTTTAAGATTTCAAGAATACTCTATATATAGTTTGGATAATTAAAAGTGTCTGGATTACTTGCTATGATATATGATATGGTCAAGTAAAGGAATCGTCTTAATGAGCGTTGTAAATTTTAGTTGAAAATTAGTTCTTATGCGAAATAGATATAATTTAATGTTAAAATGAGTTACACATGAGTATAAACGTTTTGAAGTGATTTTATTGTGTGTACATCTAAAAGAATCAAATCATAAAATTATGGATTAAGTAGCTATACCTAAATCAACATACAGAATGATGATATCCAAGGTCGAGGCAGATTACAAGACAAGAAAAGCTTGTATTAGCACTTGGATAATGCCAAGTAGAATTGGCAAAGAAGAATATAAGAAGCAGTTTGATGTCTTTATTGGATAGATTACAATAAGAATAATATGCCTTTATTGTTCAACATGTATTACACCTATTGGAAAAACAATATTAAGTATGTATTGAATAAACGAAAAATATGCCTAAGTTTGTCTGCTTTTTTACACATAATTGTTAAAGGTGCAAGTTGAAGGATATCAGTCCCCGCCGTTGGTAGATGGAAAATGCGCCCATATCTGGTAGAATCTCTTAGGACGTGGAAAGTTATTTTTGATAGCAAAAATTCGCTTTCAATCTCTTGTACCAGGTTCCATAGAAATTTCGCAGTGTACATTTCTTCTATCAAAAATTGATAGTATTTTGTGTAGTGAAAATAATTTAGCCTAATTAGTTTCGATAGGTGGAAAAACTCCATATATTTTGAAACATTTTCTGTGAATCCGATCCAGCAACATGTAGTGGAAAGCATAAATGGGATGTAAAGGGTGTTTCAATAAGAGCGCAGTGTTCAATAAAACATGGTTTTCTGTAGCAAAGTATTGAAATATTTATTGATTTAGAAGATATACATTTGGGAATTATGTATGAAACAAAATATCTTGTAAATGGCCGCCACGGCTTTGCTGGCATATGCGTACCCTTTTGACAAAATTTTCAATAACGTTATTGAATACATGTGGTGGTATTTCATTGATACAGCGTCTAATTTCGGCT
The DNA here is from genome assembly GCA_935421215.2 of Melolontha melolontha. Lineage (NCBI taxonomy): Eukaryota > Metazoa > Arthropoda > Insecta > Coleoptera > Scarabaeidae > Melolontha > Melolontha melolontha. The sequence goes on from OW285236.1 coordinate 128,353,092, forward strand.
TTCAATGCCTCGATGGTTGCAGGCTTATTGGTATAAACCTGTGACTTCAGATAACCCCACAGCCAGAAGTCTAAAGGCGTTAAATCGCAAGAGCGTAGAGGCCAATTCTGGTCACCAAATAGGGAAATGACACGACCAGGAGCAAACTCGTGCAAGATCGTCAATGTTTCACGGGCGGTATGACATGTGGCACCGTCCTGCTGAAACCACATGTCGTCAAGATCAATAGCTTCGAAATGAGGCACAAGAAACTGTGGTATCAGAGCACGATAACGTTCGCCATTCACCGTTACTGCATTACCTTCTTCGTTTTCGAAGTTTTCGACAGTGACCCGTTGTGGATGCATTGCTTTCTGATGAATCATTCGTGGATTTTCTAAGCCCCAAATGCGACAGTTTTGCCTATTAACGAAGCCATCGAGGTGAAAATGGGCCTCATCACTGAAAATGATTTTGTTTGCAAAATCAGCAGGTTGCTCAAGGATCCAATTGGTGAATTCTCTTCGCTGTTCATGGTCTACTGGCAGAAGTTGTTGATTTGGATTTTGTAGGCATGCAGCTGTAAATCTTTAGTGAGAATTCGCTGAAGAGTGCCTGTTGAAATGTCCAATTCTTGTGCCCGATGGCGAATTGACGTCTCTGGCTTTTCTGTCACACTCTCGCGAACTGCCGTGATGTTTTGTTCTGAACGACCTCTACGAGCTCGTATCGTGTGTTTCACATCACTAACCGAACCGGTACTTTCGAATTTTTCGATTATTCGTTTAACCGTAAATGAATTAGGCACATTATTTCGACCGAACATTGGACGCACTTTACGAATAGTGGCAATTAAACTTTCACCATTTTCATAATAATTTTTGGCAATCAGGACGCGTTGTTCTACCGTGTAATGCTCCATGTTTACTAACTCCCATCTGTCAACTTTCGATCTGCCACGTCATAATCATGGGACATTATGACTGTCAAACATGGCGCGCAATTCAAATCTTGCGCTCTTATTGAAACACCAATTATAAGCATGTGTGGCTTTAAAACGTTGGGATCTCTAAAGCATTTAGAAACACACCTAATAAAACCATGTAATTGGCACTCAGAAGCAGAAACGCACTCAATGTGTGGTCTAAACGTAAATCGTAAGTCTAGAGTAACTCCAAAAGCTTTGATTACGAGTGCTTAGGTAAAGTTTTGTTACCAGTTCTATAATCTAACGAATGGAGAGTACCTACTGTTCAACACAGCGACGTTTAATTTAATATGAAATACCTCACACCATAACATCACACACAAATATGACTTTACAAGAGAAATTACAGATAAAACAAAACCAATATAACTAAGTTTAGATAAAAGAGTTTCATCGTATATTATAACAAAGGTACACGAGAAATATATATACAGAGTTTTGTAACCCGTTTGTTAGAAGTTTTCTATGTTAACGCCTTAAGACGCTTAGGACAAAATTTGTGGAACATAATCTTGATATTTGGTGTATTAAAATAAAATATTTACTTTACACTCTCATTTTTGATTATACCGGAAGTCATAGGCAACTTTGATATTTTAAATGGAATGTTATATTTTTATTGCTTTTTTAAATTCCTTGTGTGCTATGACACTTTATATTAAGGTTTCTTTTGTAAAAAATTAATCGTTATGAATTATTTAAATTTTTGTGAAATTTTTTGTTTTTTCAATGTACTTTTTAAAACCACATATCTAGGGTGTATTTGAACTAAACTACGTCATATTTCTATACTTGGAGACAGCGAAAGGTATAAGATTCTGACTAACTAAACATTTAATAAAATCTCTTACAGGTATTGGAAATTTATTGATTATTTAAGTAATCTTTAATTAAAGAAATTGTTATTTTGGGAAACATTTGTTTACACAACCCTTATACAAAGAATTCAAATAAATTTTACCTCAAAGTAGCCCTTGGAAATTATGATTATATCTTAGCTTGTTACTAATTTTAATAGGAATTTTGTTGGTTATGAGATGAGATATTTGATTGAAATGACAAATGTCAAAATAATAAAACGAACATTTTTAAGTGAATGAAATATGTTTATTTCCAACAAACAAGCAAAATTTTATAAAAATTGTTCAAAGTGTCCACCACCTTGTTCGAAACATTTCTCACATCTTCTTCTAATGGAGGAAAAAGTGTTTTGTAGTATCGCATTGTCAATTCCATTAATTCTTTCAGCAATTCTGATTTGAAGGCCTGCAAGGTCAGGTATCTGTACTTGATAAATTGAGTTCTTTAAGAATGGCCATAAAAAGAAATCACATGGGGTAATGTCACAAGATCTTGGTGGAAATTCATGTTCAGTGTTTAAACTTATCAACCGATTTTGAAAAAATTGCTGCAGAATATTAATTGTTTCACCTGCTGTGTGTGCTCTAGCTCCGTTTTGTTGAAAGTAACCCAGTGTTATTTCTTCGTCGTCAAGCTGTTCGATAAATGGCATAATAATTTCTTGTCGATACCTTTCTCCTGTTAAGGTTCCGTTAAAAAAAATAGGGCCAATAATTCTCCTTCGACTAATCGCACACCATACACCAATTTTCTGCGGATGAAGTGCGGTTTCAACAAAAAAATGATGTGGTTTCTCATTAGTCCACATCCTCATATTTTGTGAGTTCACATATCCATTCAGATAAAACCATGACTCATCAGAAAAAAAGGTTTTGTCAAGAAGGTCATTATCAAAATTATTTAAGAACCACTGACTAAACGTTATTCTTCTGGGATAGTCGTTTTCCTTGATTTCTTGATAACAGGTCACGTGATATGAAAATAAATGTAAGTCCTTTTTCAAAATTGTATGACATGTGCCAATTGACACACCCACTTGTTGTGATAATGCTCGTACGGAAGTTCTTGGTGCATTATTTATAATTTCTCTTACATTATTAACTAGCTCTTCTGTACGCTTTTTCGCCCGACCTGCGCCTTCTTTCTGTTTAACACTCCTTGTTTCTCTGAAAACCATAACGGAATGTGTCACTGTGTGCCGAAAACTGTCATAATCAAAGATGACGTTAGGGAACTCATTTCTAAATTCTTCTAAACAATCTTGAAGAGAATACTGCCATTGTCCGTCAATCTTACCTCCGTTTCGAAAATAAGATTCTAGCATGAATGATTTGTGTTGTATAGTAAAAACCATGTTAAATCAATTTTAAATTACAAAGCAATTTTTGTCAACTATGCATCTGTCTAATTGACAACTAATGCAAATTTAAATTATTAATAATCATACGTTTTTAAAGGAATGGCCTACTAGAGGCAAAGCTTATTTGAACGCTTTTTACAATAATGATGTATTTGTACCTAAAAGCAACCAAATCCTAGTATAGTTCTATGCGTATTCTCCACACTATTTCTAGTGCCTCCTACAATTGCTGTTTTGTGATGGATGCTTTTTAAGCAACCGCATTTTTTACATCTACTAATTCCCATTAATTGCACATTTGATTAAAGTCTGGCAAGTGATCTTCAACATTTCGACTCTTGCGAGTACAATTATCATAGTACATGTTCTAATGGAAAATATACTGTCTGGTTCTCTACTTCGCAATAGTAAAATAGTATTTTGCACGTAAGTCTTGTCCTATTTTCCATTTAAAATGTTATTTCTCATTTTTGTAGACATTTGAGTAAATTTATACTGATTCGCACGTTTTTACTTTTTCTAATTAATTCACGTCGTTTATTGGTACATTTTGTAAAGTATATATAGAAAGCAATGTAACAATCTTAAGTTAGGGTTTGGTTTTAAAGCTCTTGTTTTAAAGATCTTGTTAAGGATTACAAATCTCTATCTTTTTTAATATTCTGTTATGGGTCCTTGGGAATTTTGCAGGCCCAGGGATATGTAAATCAATAGAATACCTGTTTTAATCTAACTTTGGATGAATTCCGGAATATTGGAGGAAAATGAATAACAAGATCGAACTCCGATTATGGCGGGGGTGTTGGGGGTGATTAGGTATAAATTATTATTATTACTATTTATAATAATATTGATTTCCAGTCCCTTTTTTTTTGTTTATATCTGGTGGGAAATGTTCAATTTGATTATCACCAGTATTTTTGTATATTATTAGGTTTTGTCCGTTGATAACAACATGATAAACTTGATTCAAATCATATTTTAATACTTATTTATACGTAAATATGCAGGTTTGAATTTTAATACAGGATAATCTTGTTGCGATGTTAAGTTGTTGGATTCTCTAATAAAAATAATTTCCGTTTTCTTTTTAAAAAACCTGCTTTAAGATGCCAAAATTAGGCTGTTTCAGGTCACTAATTTACTAGAAACAAATGCACAAATAAGTGTGACATAAATTTTTTGTAGATTAAATCTTGTATGTATAAAAACAATCACGATTTTGAATTTGTAAAATGAAGTGCAACCAATGCATTCTGTTTCAATAGAAGACATCATTGACATTGCAAATATGTAAGAAACTCGTAAGCAATAAAATTAATCAGAATTCTACTTAAAAGGTCACTACTAATTAGGATTGCTTTCATTAGTTTGTCTTTCCCATCCATAAATAAATATTATATACAAATAAATTTATGCAATCTAATTGGAAAGAATTTACAGCAGGTTCATTTCAAGCAAGATTATCGCTTCAAACGTATATAGGTAAGCGATATTTTCTTAGTTTTTTTTTTTAAATATCCGTAGTTATATTTATCTCGTATATGTATGAACTTGAGTTGTATAATATTAATATTTAACATTAAGAAGTATAAAAGTTAAATGAAACTAAATAGTTTGAATTATTAAAATATATAGAATTATTATAGTCACTTAAACTCCGCCAGGGTGACAATCAGTACATTTCCTTTGATAAGAGCTGTACCGTTGTGTAAAAGAGGACATAAGTGTTATCTATTGATAATATAATTTAAAACTATGCGCAATATTATGCATAGTTTTAGTTTACCGTGTTACAATCAATGTTAATATTTGTGAAGTAACAATGCTAATATTTAATTTTGTTAGCGAATATACTAACATTTCTAAATGGAGATTCTAAAGCTTGTTATAATTAGGGAACGGACATTCTTACCACATGACTCGGCGTAATTCAATGAAGTATTTGTTAGTCTTTCCAGGCCATCTGGTCCGCTGCGATTACAATGACAACACACCTATTGTATTCGGAGGATAAACATCCATTAAACGCAATCGGCATCTCGAAATGTTTATAAACTCCGCTGAGTACATCCCGGCGTAATACAATGAAGTATTTGTGTTTGACTTTCTCGGCCACCAGCGTTAACAATGGACAACGGCTATAGTATTCTGAGAACTTAGACATGTGGTAAGAATGTCCGTTCTCTAGTTATAATGCAAAGATAATACTAATTAATATTTGAAATCGATAACTGGCATACATCAGCTAATACGCGAATATTACAAATATGAGCCAAATTTATTTTTAAAATTTTAGTTAGCAATAAATAAAAATTATTCCCCGGCTAAATTTCTTAGGAATAGGCATAATTTTGAGGCTCGTTATATTTGTTTTGTAGTGCGAAAATAGTAATTAATAATCAAGCCATTGTAAGCGAAAATAAAAAACCGACTTAAAGTTGGCTGGGTTTACTAAACAGTTTGAAAATGATTGCTTTGTCAGGTATAGATGCACGAATGACGTAAAATTGTCGTCTGTAACCCAATTATTAGAAAAATTAATTATTTGATGTATTCCAGTAGTGCTAGTAAGTTTAAACTGATGTTTGAATCTCTAGGAAGAAGTGTCGATTGCTTCAAGCTTGAAAAAAGTTATTCGTGACGAACTTGATTACAGGAAAGTGTTTGGATTCCGCATCTTTTTGTTAAGTCAACGATGTTAAATTAAGGTTTCAAAATTTTTGAGTTAGGTATTATAAAAGAAAACTAGATTTGTTTTGAGTCTATATTAATGTATAAGGAATCTTGGGGAAATAGATGAAATGATGCTAATTCCTTTTTGGGGCCTGAAAAGTGCCGTATGCATTAATTTGATTACATAACGAAGCACGATTGATTCGTTACTGTTCTCCAATTAATAAGAAATGTTCGATTGCTTCGTGAATTAATATATTCTCACCGAATTGATTAGAACGAATAGAAACGTTTTTTCAGGCTCCAGGTTGTCCAGATTTATCTTCTTGTCATACTTGGGTTATTTAGATGAAGCACTGGCAAGAGTGAAATTTAAAGGCAACGACGAAGTGAAGAATTTTGTACAACTTTGGCTTGTATTCTTGGGGATGACGCACCAATATTATAGTTGATGTTGGCTCGTGGAACAAACTGTTTGCGATGAATCCGGTTTCTGGCGGTGATGCTTCAACGTCAGTTACTAGAATCACGACCCCTTTGTTGCTTCACCGTCCACAGGTTGTAAGGCTGTATACACTTTACTATTTAAATCTTCGGTGACTGTTTGTTAAATGAATAAATGTACTTTCATCTAAATATTTATACTATATATATTTATTTTGGATATATTAACATGTTCATTTCGTGAAAATTGTGCCTACAATCAACAATATCCAAGGTTTACGATAATGTCTTAAAAATCTAATCTTAACTAATAAATAAATAATAAAATATCATTACTAATTAAGTATTAGTAGGTGTCATAAACCTAAATATGTAGCTCCGAATCGTCCCTGTTGGAGTAATAAAATTTATTATACACATCTAAGAAAGGAGATCTTAACAATGAATATCCAAATTAAAGCCTTTGTTCACTAATGGATTTTTATGTTACTTACATATATATTTAGTAATCATGAGCCTATCATACATATTTAATGAACAGTGGGTGATCATATTAGGATCTTTGAATAGGTTCACTGATAACCCTAGGGAATGAACAAACGGTCTGATGTATAAAGCAATAAATAAATTTGGAAAAAGATGCCAATTATTTATAACTCTAGGTAATAAACGAGTGGTCTTAATTATAAAGTAGATTTTCAAATGTAAAGGATATTGTTTTCGTAGAATTTAAAGAACGTTTTTATATTGTGCTAATAAAAGTATGTTATACAGTGGTTTAAACTCGACAATAAACGCTAAATATTTTATAAAATTGGAAATATTTATATTTGAATTCTATATGCTAGATATACTTATATTTAACCGCAAAAAAATATTTGAAATTAAAGTATTACAAAGGATAGTAAATGTATCCTCAACAGGTTAAACACTCAATTAAGAGTTGTACTTTGAAGATATTATAAAATTGCCGGTTAGATCGCGTAAATACGCGTACGCGGAACAAATTGAACAATTGAATGCCGATAGCCAAATATCTCGCCTCACGAGCGCAATAATAACTCATGGTCTGGTAATGTAATTGGCCTTAACTTGTTGCGGGATGCTAAGATATAAATTACTATTATTATTGCTTATCCTCATTTTCGAATTCAAATTTTTCTTATGTCATAATCACAATACTAATATTTAGATCGTTCAAAATACCCCTTAAGAGTCAAACTAGAAGTGGAACAAAATGAATTTAATCCTTTAACTATGTTTACAAGATATTTTGTATTGTGTGAATAATTAAATGGTTGCAGTAAAATTATAATTAGGAGTATTGTCTGCTTTTCTTTTAACAAAGAAATTATGGTAATCATTTACATAGACCGCAATCAACGAACTAGTTTGTTAACATTAACGATTCCTATGTTCGTTTGAAAGTAATAATCGTTACTGTAAAGAAGTTTGTGGAATCAATGAACTAAACTTTATGCTGAGGCCAATGAAACGGAAAAAGTAAACAAGTAAATGGAACAAAAAACAACCCCCGAAGGAAAAATTTACCTGAATATGTAACGACCGCTGACCACGGGCTTTGTGATGAGATATTCAAATGAGCTAGGGTACTAAATATACAGCAGTGTCTAAATTTTTTACATAGTCAATTAACTAACTTAAATGCCGTGTTTGGAAAGTTACTATTAAAAGTTTTACACACACTAAACGTTGGTTCGATTTACCAACTTAGATTGCATATTTACAGAAATGACTGCAGAAAGTTTTGATTCCAAATGTAAATTATAGTAAATTCACTTTTATTACTTACATTGTACTTTTATATTAATTAATTCCCAACACACATAACTTCGTGCAAAATAATGAATCAAGGGGAAACTTAATAAAAGTACACACGTTTGATACAATGAACATAGAAAAAGAAAACTATACAACAGCAATAAAGTACCGCATACTATTTACAATTTTGATACTAAATAATTTTTGGAAAAACCGCTGAAATGCGTTAACCTTGTCCTACTTACTATCTAGAGGAATATTCAGAAAAATATACCTAATGTCCTTGAAATTAAAAGACAACGTATGAAAAACGTAAAGATTAAATTATATTAATATTTTCCCAAAATTCTCTCATAAGCGAGAAAAAAATTAACAAAAATATCTAAAGAAATGTTGTTACGTCGCTGTACAACTGAATATATCATAAATACTATCAGAGACGATATTTTAAAGCTGACCCATAATATAACTTTGTTATTGTTCATGTCGCATTAAGTATCGTTCTGTTGTCGAGACGTTCGATTCCATTTTTCGATTAAAGATAACAGATTGTAACTTAAATGCCTGTAAAGCACATCTTGCAGGTTCCTTTGATATGTCAGCTTTAAAAATTTATTAAATATAAATTTTTAACAGGTTATCGAACCTTTACATAACAAAACTTATTGGTTTTATAAATACAAACATTGTCACCTTTGAATACAATGGGGCATTCTGAATCCGATATTCATATTTTGTATTACTACAAACAAAAAACATTCTGGTAATACACATGAAATTTTAGTATGATTTTTAAAATGGGTTTGTCAATGAATCTAACACATCATAATTTTTAATTATTTACTCGAATATATAAAAAGCCGATTTTGTACAAGCTAATGACCTTAGCCTACAGGATATTTTAGATTTTATAATATCGACAGCCGTTACGTATGTAAACATAAGGTGTGTGTGTAATTTAAATAGAAGTATATACTTACATTCCGAATATTTTGAATTCATAGGTGGCACAGAAACGGCAAAAAAGATATTAAGAGGTGCGGAAATTAAATAACGATATTTTTTGCGCTCGACGTAGCAACATTGAATGTGAATTCCGTTTTTAGGTCAGTACCTTCAATCTGAAAAATTATTGACGTGAAAAAAGAGCAACAAACAAACAAAATTTCTGGTGCAATTTTACACAAATTGCACCCCGTGTATGGCGAAGAATGTTTATCACTAGAGAAGCCAAATTGATGTGTGCGTCATAAGTAGTCGTCAGATTTTCCTCACATTCCAGGATCCTACTCAATATAAGTTAATATATAGGTACGGACGTTTTCAAAACACATCGGGTTTTATAAAGAACACGTGTTCGTATGAAATTACAACTCAGCATTTTTGTTAATATACACAGTCCGATAAGGTTTAACAACATAGCGCCTAAGTTATGCGAATCTGAAGAATAAGTATAAATGTCTAATTGAAAATAAAAAAATAATTTCTTTGTAATTCATAAAAAATTTCCAAATTTTTAGAGCCAAAATATGTTGAAATTTTCATATTAAAACAATTATGCCCACACATATGGTGCTTTTATTACGATGTTTTTTTTTTGTGGACATCAATAATAGCCTTTACGTCGAATACGTCGACAAACTTATGCCGCATTTAATTAATGGGATTCAAATTAAATGAACGCTAAACTTTAAAATAAAATTATTATGTTTATAATAAATGTATGGAATTATTTACAAATAATTTATTTTTCTTTAAATTTGTGTGTGGTACTGACAAATGCCGATACAACAATATAATTTGCAGGTAAAGAGAATTAGTGATGAATTAGAGGTGGAAGCCCGTATTGCCGCCCATACATTTAATTGCGGCAGGGCTGTACTCGAATAAAAAAGAAATAATTTTCTCGTTACTACGTGAGCATTGGACCACAATTTTTTGTATTAAATTTTAAGATAATATTAGTTAGCACACCTTTGTACAATCACGCGATTCGACAATAATTCTAGTTTTTTTTATTCAAATTCAATCTTTTAACTGTATTTTAAAATTGGTAATAATCCATTAATAAAAAATTTCAATATTAAATGAATTTTGCTATAAAACTCTTAACTCAAACTTGTTAGTAAGATTGACTATTCAAAGATAAAACAGGGCAATTAGTGAAATTGGAGAATTAAGTGAAATACATAGTGTTCTTTATTATATTTTATAATTTAATATTATTTGTAAGTCAATCTTATACAAGATTTCCTTAATTTAAAAACAAATGCATAGATAGTAGATATACAAGTTATGACAAAAAAACTACTTAAATATTAAGCGTAGTGAAATTATTTATTAATAATTTTGTGTTATGTATTCTTTGGGTGAAACTTTATTTGAAAAACAATAATCGTTTGCAAATGAAACATTTCACTATTAAAATCTCGCATACGCTTCAATAAAAGCGACAGCAGAAATGGTTTATCCCAGTACATAAATCACTCGGCAAGCAATTCCATTTTATCTCCCTACAGTAAACTTCACTTATCCAGCTTTACAAATAGAGTAATGTTTAAATATCGAAAAGTCATTTATTATTTACCTAAGTACCAAAAATTTTAAACTAAAATCTGTCGTTTATTCAGCATTAAATTGCAAATTTGATGTAATAGTTTATATGAAATTGATAATTTCATATATACTTATTTACTTGCGTTCTAAAATATAATTTAGAATTTTCAACAGCACAAAAAAACACACTAAAAGTGTCACGAAAATGTATGTTGCAAACATTTACATTTTACCTTTACAATTGGTAAGTAAAATACTAGCATTCGTCAAAAAAATATGAAATAAGAACGGCAGCCTTGAATAAATTGTGTTTTTCATTTGAAATTTTAGAAATTATAGAAATTCATGTTTGTCTGGTCTGAGACAAGGAGGCAGTTTAAGCCCAACGCTTTTCGTAACATATATGGATGAAATAATAAAGAAATGTACCACAAAAACTAGCAAGTACAATGTTGGACACTTACAACTACAAAGAGTAGATATCTCGGAGGGAGTTTTCGCAGATGATGTTATAATCGCTAAAAGCGAAAAAGAATTACAACAGAATCTAGAAATATGGAACACAGAGCTGGAAAACCACAGAATGAAAATAAACAGAAAAAAAACAAAAGTGATGACGATAGGAGATGCACCAAAAAGCATAAATATAGAAATAGACGGGGTAAAAATAGAGCAAGTGAAGACTTTCCAATATCTTGGAGTCGCAATAGACGAAAAGGACACACAAGAAGTAGAAATAAACCAGAGAATAGAGAAAACGTTAAAGCTCTATTATATGATGAACAAGAAATTCATAAACAATAAAGAAATTTCGCGAGACACAAAAATGAAAATATTTAAAGCGATATTTAGACCCATACTAACATTTGGCTGCGAATCCTGGGTTTTAAGCGAGAGGCAAAAAAGCAAGTTACAGGCTGTCGAGATGAAATACCTGAGAAGAGTCCGAGGAGTTACCAAACTAGATAAAATAAGAAGCATGAAAATACGAGAAGACCTGGAAATAGAATCAACACTCAAATTCATAGAAAAGAGACAGTTGGGTTGGTGGGGCCACTTGCAAAGAATGGAAGGCGTAAGACCAGCTAAAAGAGTGTGGGAGGCAAAAATACTGAAAAACAAAAGGAGGGGTAGGCCAAAAACGCAATGGGATGGAGTAATAGCGAAAATACTGGAGACAAAGGAAAGAACATGGACAGAAGCAAAAAAAAATTGCGGAAGAAAGAAAAGGATGGAAAGAATTTGTAGACGCCTAGAATAAAAAATACAGTTCGTCCCGACACCATTATATGGTAGAAGGGAATTTAGATTAATTATTAAGTAAAATACTAGCATTCGTCAAAAAAATATGAAATAAGAACGGCAGCCTTGAATAAATTGTGTTTTTCATTTGAAATTTTAGAAAATATAGAAATTCATGTTTTTAATAAATTTGTAATTTTTTAAGTTTCAATAAATAAATATTTATGATATTAATTAAATAATTGTCACAATAACTAGTGCTCAATAAACGTTATATTTATCCAAGTTTAATGCTCGCGTTATGCAAGCGCAATGTATTTATGGCAAGAAGAGATAGTCAATATCTCCTAAAAATATGTGCATATATTCAAACTTTAAAGCGTTAGCAATATTTAAAGTGAAAACCAATATCGATAACTCTTTGGTCATTATTCAACAAAACTTTAGTATTGTATTGATTGTCGATGTCTTTCGTCATGACATGAGATCCGAGAGGATCTCAATTAAGTGTAGCAACCGCCGTCACATAACCTAAAAAATAGTTTATTATTACGAGCTCGGCGCAGAAGTAACGTGCCTTCAAACATTTTCCTCATTAGAGACGGTCATGCTTTTTTTTAAATGAAACGTATAATTTTGATAGTTTGGTTATGTCATGTAAATGTTTCTAATAATTAGTAATTTAGTTTTTCAAAACATTTTTATTACAATAGTCAAAATTAAAAGAAAATACTATTAAAGCAGATGTTGGAAATGTTGACCATTATTTTTAAGACAAAGTTGAACTCTACGCTTCATGCTTTCCAAGCCATTTATTATTATTCTTAATATAAGGAGACGTTAGCACGAGAACAATGCGCGAAAATCGCATACCTATGTCAACTTTAAAATCCAGCGCCACTATGAAAAAGGAGAACCGAGGTGTTTTCGACTATACAAAAATAAGTGATAAAAACATCATATTTGTTAAGTGGAATGATAATAATATTGTGACATTTGGATCTTCAGCAGCTGGAATTGCCCCCATCAATTTCGTAAAAAGGTACTCACAGAAAGTCAGGAACTTTATACAAGTAGACCAGACACAACTTGTCAAATAGTACAATAAAAATATGGAAGGCGTAGACCGATACGACCAAAATATATCTCAGTATAGAGTACAGATACTTGGAAAGGAGTGATACTTTTCCCTTATTGGAAAGGAGTGATACTTTTCCCTTATTCCCTTGATAAGGCAATGACGAATGCTTGGCATCTTCACAAAAAACAAGGAGGTAAAATGGACCAACTCGTCTTTAGAAGAAGTGTAGCCATTACCATTTTGACACAAAATAACAAATCTTTTGCTTTGCGAAGAGGAAAGATTCAACAAAATAATGAACTGAGGTACGACCGTCTTGACCATTTTGTGGTACCACTAGAGAAACAAACTAGATGCGGCTTATGTCATTCAAAAACAACCATTCGGTGCAATAAATGTAACATTGGTTTACACGTTAAATGCTTTGTAAATTATCATACTCAATAATAGAAGTAGTATGTTATATGCCTACTGTCCTAACGGGTGTTCATTTGAAAAGTCAATCTAGTAGCATGTGATTTACTGAGAAGATTTTGAGTATGTCGTAAATTAAAATTTACTACTTAACCTACGAAGTCGTATATTTTGACAGTTTCATACATACAAATAAATAACAAATGTGATTGATATTATCAAATGTCATTTGGATTTACGTTTACGGAACAACAAACACATACTAATAAATATGCGTCTTATTCTATCAAAATTTCAAAGTAACCTAGATTGACTTTTCAAATGAACACACGTTATATGTAGGACACCTGTACAGCCATTTGTTCGTTTGACGTTTTTAAAAATAAATGACAAATATTTTCTTTATGACTGCCTTTTATTACTTTTTCACAAAAAAACAACATGCAAAGTTTTAGGCATATATGGGTTAATTACTTAAAAAACAGCCTACTATGAGGAACGTTTCTGAAGGGGCGTTATAACGAAATACACACCGCCAATGATTTACCACAACGTGGAATTTCTGGTGGAACAACAGAGAGCCAAAATAAAATGATCGAAGAGATACTTCGGCGATACGCTAAATAAAATTATTTTAAAAATGATTAAATATACTGATAAAAACAATTAACCAACGTTTACAAGTTGCAAATTTGAAATATATAAGTACTCACCCTAACCCACATAGTTTTCTGTCAGTATGAGAAAATTACAATTGAGATTGGGACTGCTGCGTTTGCCGATTAAGCAATTTTATGAGTGGGTTCAAAGAAGAAGGCCAGCGGTGCTCGTCATTACGCGAAGGAACTTTTAAACACCTTTTAAATCATTTTGATTCTTTGTCATGACAAGCTATCATGAGCAACTATAGAGTAGTGACAAGGAAGGCTAAAGTAACGTCATTCGCTAAAAAAATCTGTTTTTGCGATTGCTGGGAAATCTTAGATCATAGATTTTAGAGAAATAAATATACCTATAGATAGTACAAACAATATTATGCAATACTGCACAGATAGTGGTATTGCATTCGTGAAAAAAATGGCAGCTGCAGTTCCTAAAATTCAACCATTCCTTTTAAAATTGCGACTTAGCTAAATAATTGCCTCTTTAATAAACGAAAAAAGAGCTGTGGTGAAACGTTTTAGAGACAACAGCGAAGCATAGACAGTTATAATTAGTTGTTAGATTTTCCCCACATTCCAGGATCCCATTCAGTATAAGTTAATATATACGTACGAAAGTTTTCAAAACATAAAGAACACGTGTTCGTATGAAATTATAACTCAAGATTTTTGTTAATATATACAGTCCGATAAGATTTAAGTATTAACAACAAATTACTTATCGCAAGGGATGTTCATGAAAAGTTCTTTTTACGAGACATACAGTTACAAAAGAAAGATTGCGAATTTGAAGATAAGCAGGTTCATTGTATGCATTGTTAGGTCGCGTATGCGGGCCAGATATTTATATTTTACTTAACGCGTAGATATCGACGCGAGGCGGTTGAACTTGTGATATTAACACAATAGATCAGTATGTCGAACGAAAGAAAACGTGAAAGACAACCAATGTTTGACACAGTGAAGAAGTTTATCGGAGAATTTCCCGATTTATATTATAATGGTGCTAAAATTATGCAAAGTTTGCGATAAACCGTAGATGTGTAGGCATTTATCTTTCGCTGAGCTATAATTTCTTACGGATAACCTTCTTTACAAAACGCGATGTATATTGAAAACATTTGCACATATTAACTTGTACTGAGTAGGACTCTGGAATATGGAGAAAAATAACACTCTTCTTATAATGATTTATTTTAAAAAGAAAATTCCTTATTACTTTTATTAGATATATCGTAAAACTACATATTAATTATGCAATGTAATAAATGTGTAGAGATGAAAAATAATTATCACTATTCATTCTTTTTTCCTCGTTAGACCGTAGTACAAACATTTCAGGGATAATTTTAATGTTTTCAGTTGCAGGTGTCTATAAATTTATAAAAATTGTACCACTCGTGGAGTTCAACATCCCTACTTGAAATAAATTGGTAAGAATTAAATTTTAGCACTTAAAATCAGAACTAAATATTCACGACTTTTTACATTCTAAAATGTAATTTGGAATTTTTAGCATCACAAAAAAATGTTACCTTCAAGTTACAGAAAAAAAAGTGAGTAAATTTCTATTTTACCATATTTTAAATAAATTGATATTCCAATAAGTTGTTATTGGCAGAAGCGCAAATGTAGGCTTCTTTCTTTCGTCGCTTCATTAAATATGTATTGTTCATGCATTATGTATGTGAGTGTATATAGGATAATTATATTCCTTGGGAAAAGCTTTTTTTCTTCTACAAGCACTTGTAGTATTCTTTAGTGTGAATAAATTTCTGCATTATGTAATAAAGTAGCTATTTCTAGTGACATAAGCAATCAACTCTATTATCTTTGAGGTCTATATATAATCTTATTAATAGAAGTCTTCAAGCAATTTTGCTTTCTTAATTATTTAGGGTGTGTAACTCCGGAAATCTAATCAAATTTGCAGATATCCTGATAAGGTTTATTAAGTATATTGCGGTTATTTAGATAAACAACCAGGCATTCATTTAATATACTAACTCACGCTATCTTAAATGTGGTTTCTCCATTATTTTCTTAAGAACCACATCAACAGTTATCGTTAATAATAAGTCAATAACTGATTGCAAAATAAAAAAGAGTCTTTCGACTTAAAAAATCACAGTTATCGTTAATAATAAGTCAATAACTGATTGCAAAATAAAAAAGTCTTTCGACTTAAAAAATCAATATAATGAAGTTATTAATTATATCAGCGTAAAACATTTATTAAAAATTTAGTTCAAATTGTGATATATTTTTTATTGATAAAAATATTGATAAAATTGATTGATTGAAAATGCCCAGATTACAAAAAAAACTATGATTCATATTTCCAATACATAACAGAAAATAATTTATTAAGTATATTTACTATAAAACAGTGAGACGTAAAGGACGAAAATGGAAGACCATGTAAAACTGCAAACAATGTGACAATTACGAACACCGATAAATTTTTAGAGGGCTTTGGAAACATAAACACGATAAGTCAAAATCGCGGTGATAATGACTAACACTTTGATACAACTTACAGCAAGCTTCTTTGTTCATTTTATTGTATATACATACTACATTTACTAAGCATATTAACAGCCAAAATACTTCACCAAAAGTTGTCAAATATACAGGGGGAGTAATTACTATTATTTAAATTGTTTTTAAAACAGTATATATATATATATATATATATATATATATATATATATATATATATACAGTACAAATCTCTTCCCTATAGTCACCTACAAACGTGTATTACGTATGTGTGCGTTCGACAAGCGAGGAGTGGGGACGCACATAGCATGTATGTATGTATGTATGTACTGTAGATCAGTTTTTATGTAATAATAAACACAAATAAGTGTGGACTTTTTGGAAGATTTTAATATTTTTAACGTTTAAAACAATGTCAGATATACCTATAACAATAAATAAAGCGGTAAATCATAATAACTTCTATATTCTATACATAATAAATAAAACTAGAATTAAAAAATAAAAAGTAAACATTTAATGTATTGTATGCTCAAAACGGTCTCCTAATGCAAACAAGCAATGTCCTAATCTGTCATAAAAGTTTCTCTGAACATTTAAAATCGTTTGCGGTTGAATATTTAGGATAGATTCAACTATTTTCGTCCGTAATTATCGTTTCAAACGCAATGGTACGTTGAAAGTTAATTTGAAATACCCGTGCAATTTCTCTTATGCTGCGACCAAGATGATACTGTTTTACGACATATTTTTTTTGTTCAAGGGTAAAAATATCCATCGTGAATACGGACTATTCGCAAAAGTTGAGCAAACCAACCAACTTCACAAGTAAACTGTAACTAATGGCATATGGCATGTATGCATCGCTTCGTGCGTCCCCACTCCTCGCGTCTTGAACGCACACATACGTAATACACGTTTGTAGGTGACTATAGGGAAGAGATTTGTACTGTATATATACTGTTTTAAAAACAATATGCAAAGGCATCATATGCCGAAACATGTTTTAAATGTATACATTTTTAAGTAAAACCAGACCTTAAATCGCAAATTAATTGAATCTACCATATACCGTATGAACGCCGGGGAGTGATTGATCTACCACAATGTAGTAAGACGAAGACGAATAGCGAGTTTATGTGGTTAGGGTTGAGAGAGTATATTCAATCTGTTCTACTGTCTAACTGTACGGGCGTTCCATTTCTTTATCCAACACATTCTACATACGATCTAAGTACGAATCAAATAATCTCTCTCTAACACATTGAATATTCCTATCAGTCGCTCATTGTGTTCAAGCAAGGCGAATATACTTGCAGTTGGCCAGTCATTACTTATATATATCCATCGATCGCACGACGTTGTGCACACGGTATATATATGTAAATTAATTTTATGAAATACCTATCTGTGACCTTTTACCTAGTAAATATTATCTTCAACGGCAATAATAGTAAATCTATGTTATTTACGTATCAGTGCTTATCTTATAAGATTGTATTGATAATATAAGTTGTCGTATGTGTGTAATAAATAATAACTTAGTAATGTTAGATTGAAGTTAAGCAATTTTGAAATAACAATGACTGAGATATAAATAAGTACCTAAAAATGTCCTATTTCTTTATTTCGTACTTATAGGGTGAAAAATTAAACAATAAATTCGATGCCTTTTTTGGCTTTTAGGATCAAGTCGGCGTGTACGATATGTGACGTTAGTTGTACATTCAGGACACATTGACACAATTCTTCACATTTCGAGGTGTCTCAGAGTGACTATAAAAAGACAATATTAGTTGGTAAAGGTACTCGAATTAAATTTTGATAAAACTTGAACGTACTGCAAAAAAAGTAAGTTTGTACCAGTATGCAGAACGCAACATATCGCAACGTCAACCTGATTGTTAGGATAATTAAAAATTCGTGAAAAGTCCCATCTATTCTAGGAATGTGATATCCTGGAGACAGACATGATTCTTCACTTCTACATATACTTCGTGTATATATATAGTTCACATATTGATGTTTTGATTTTATCAAAATGTTAATTATACACACATGAAGTAGTGAAGCGAAAAGTCGTGTCTGTCTCCAGGATACCGTGTGTTGACGAGCTCCAATAAGAGCGAAATGCATCCTCACGTTCCACGTGGTCTTCACGTAAATGGCAACTAAAAAAGATGCAAGTTAAATCTGCGCTTTCAAATCCACAATTGTAGATTGGTGGTAAAACAATACCAATTTGGTATATATGTACTTGAAACTGTTCGCGATCAAGTTTCAGCCTAACAATTGTGGTCATTCATACAGGTTCGAGAAACGATTATATTGCAGTGAGCTCACTTTACAGAAGGAAATATTGAATATTCTCTCTGAACGTGCAGCTCTCCACTCTTTATTTAAATTTTGTTTTAGAAGAATATGCTTCACATAGATAAGTGTCGTACTTTATCACAGAGCTTCTAGATCGTAATTGGTTCGGCCGTAAAACTAACAGCATTGATCTTGAAGAAATGCTTTTTCAAAGTTATTGTTAAAAATGTAGTAGGCTCATTTATAGATCTATCGGCAAATATTGTCAGTGTATGCGAAACAGGACATAATACTTTGAAATAGTTTTCTGTCGTGTACACTAAGGCAAAGTTCCAACATTGCTACTACATTTAAAACTTAACTTAAACCGTAAGAAATATCGTGCCTACAAATAAATATGATAGGAAACCTGTCTATGAAGACATAGTTAGAACTTATCTGACGAATATTGTATTAGAAATAATACAAAGCGTCAAGGAACTTTTAGACATAAAAAATTATAGAACTAAACTAGACACTAAACATATATATATATATATATATATATATATATATATATATATATGTATATATATATATATATATATGAAAAAATGTGAAAAAAAAAAATATATATATATATAAGTGTTTAGATAATTTCTTAGCCGTTTATTAAATATAACAATTGATAAATTATTGGGTCTATTGTGGCTTAGTGGTAAAAGCGACAGCCCGGCAAGCTGTAGACTTGGGTTCGAGTCCCAACGTAGACCATATTTTTCAAATAAAAAAATTTCGTATGATTTGCTTTGTAATTTGTAGACAGCAATGTTTACATCCCCACTTACTCTGCAATTACATACATTCTAATTTGATATTCGTAATTATTTCATATAAAAGCCGAAAAACCCCAATAATTTATCAATTGTTATACAGTATAATCCGCTTATAATGGACTCGAATATAATGGAAATCCGGATATAATGGACAAAGTTTATAGGTCCCAATTTCAATCCTATTTAAACATGTGTATTTTAATTCGCTTATAATGGATCGTTGATAATGGACTTTCGGTTATAATGGACTATAAAACCACGAGAAATCCACTATAAACAGAACGTTTTGGTAATTCCCCTAAATATATTCAATAAAATTTGATATTCAAACCGTTATTTGAAAAGGTGCTTTCAGTCGTGTGTGCGCTTTTGAATGAATAATACATATTTAGATAACATGGAGAAGCATATTAAAAATCGCAACTCATTTTCATTAAATGAAAAGTTAAAAATTATTGAAGCGATTGAAAGTGGTAAATCGCAAAGTACAATGTGTAAGACTTTAAATTTAAATAAATCAACAGTATCAAATATATGGGGAGATCGCTCAAAAATTAAGGATGAATGGCATAAAAATGCGAAGAAAAAAACTGCGTAGTTCGTCACGTCCAGAAGTGGATACAATGTTACTTAGATGGTTTCAGCAGCAGAGAGCAAATAAGATTCCAGTGAGTGGGGCAATGTTACAATTGCAAGCCGAAGAATTTGGAAAATTAAGTGGCGGTGATTTTAAGTGCAGTAGTGGATGGTTAGACAGATTTAAAAAACGGCATGCAATAGTGTTCGGTAAAATAAGTGGCGAATCAGGTTCTGTCGATAAAACGATCACCGACCAATGGCTTGCAGATATTTGGCCATCGCTTAGTAACGGATATTCTCCGGATAATATCTTTAATGCAGATGAGACGGGGATATTTTACAAGCTCACACCAGATAAAACTCAGAAATTTAGAGGTGAAAAATGTTTTGGAGGGAAGCTTTCGAAAGAACGTATAACAGTGATGTTATGTGCAAATAGTTCCGGATCAGAAAAAAGAAAGCCACTAGTAATAGGAAAGTTTCAGAAGCCTAGATGCTTCAAAAATACTGGAACTTTACCTGTAGATTACACATTCAATAAAAAGGCGTGGATGACGTCATCTATTTTCGAAAATTATGTGAAAAAATAAATAAAGAGAAACGCCAGATACTATTACTTATAGACAACTGCCCAGCCCACCCTCATATTCAGTGGCGGCTCTTGATGACGTACGATGTGCGCTGCTGCACGGATGAGACTGTTTCGTTTAAGCTTTCATATATACAGAGAAGCAAGTAACCGTACCGAAATCTTCCGAAATAGTTCAAAGTAGTCTCATCCGTGCAGCAGCGCACGTCGTATGTCATCAAGAGCCGCCACTGCCTCATATTGAATTAAACAATATAAAGCTTGCATTTTTTCCACCGCGGTCAACGTCAGTTTTACAACCGATGGACCAAGGAATAATTTGGAGTCTAAAACAGACCTATAGAAAAGAATTACTCTTAAAAATTCTTGAGATGCAGCAACAGATGCGATCATAATTCTTCACAATTCATGAACCAAAGTGTCAACAGATACGATTAGAAATTGCTTTCGTCACGCTGGTGTAATAAAAAAATGCAGATTCAGAAGCTTTCAACAATAATTTTGATCCAGAAGATGATCTTCCATTAAGTCAATTATTGAAAATGGAGATGTTTCTACATGAAAACATCCAGTTTAAAGATTATGGACATAATCTTTCGATAAGAATGTTATAACTACAGAACATCCAATTACTAATCAAGCGTTAGTTGACGAAGTAATGAGAGAATGCGGTGAAGAAGTTTTGTCAGACAGCGAGGATGATGAAACAGATATGGAAGTCATATCTACAAAGGAAGCACTAACATGTGTAGGAAAACTTCAACATTTTTTTCAACCTCAAACAGATAAAAAGGACATCCTAGATAATTTAAACAAGATGCATAGGTTTTTGTTGTACCAATTTATGCCTAATACGTCTGTTCAAACAAAAATTACAGATTTTCTGAAATAAATACATACATACTTCTCTATTATCTAGATACATATATGTATACGTTTATATACATATTATGTTTTAATTTATTTTAAAATTATTTTTGCGTTCACGAGTTCCAGAGTTACTTAACTTTTTAAAATATAAACTTTCATATAAATTTTGCTATATTATTTCACACCTATCTCCTCCTTCCTATATAATGGACACACGGATCTAATGGACGTTTATCGGAGGTCCCTGGGAGTCCATTATAAGCGGACTATACTGTATATATATATATATATATATATAGACTATAAAGTATTATCAACCGTACTGTATAAGTAAAAATTTCATTAACGGGTGAGCGGTCTGTCAAGTAAAAATAAAACTCCTTTATTCCACTCTATATTTCATAACGCATTGGTTACTTCATCAGAAGTGTAATTCAGAGTTAAAATTTAGCAAATAAAGGCAATGTTAAAATTCGTCAACTAAACTATCAAATAAACTATACTTTACCTTTGTAAATAGGTATTCTTTGTTTGGAGCAGAAAATAAGAATTCTCTAATTTGCTGGGGGGGTGTCAATATTTTCGGATTTTTGGATCTGTAACCGTCTGATTTAAGCTTCAGAAACGCACACAATTTGGGGAACTTGTTTATATCAACATTGTTTTTTAGATTAATTGTCATATGCAGCATTGAATAAATTGCCCACAAAGAGGAAGGTTTCATCTTTTTCGAAAGATTTTGGAAATAAGTAACACATTTTCAGATAATGAATTTGTTTGGCTTTATTGACGCCAATCTTGGAAAAGTTTATATGCACGTTCGTACTGACTTCTTGATTTCTTCGGCAGCAAATTAGCAGTTGCCGATGCTTTAGTAATTTCGGGTGAAGTACCAATGAAAACATCTTCACTTCCACTTTCGTTTAGGTTTATTTTTTCCACAAAATACAAAATTACTTGTCTCTTGTCACGAGTTTTTGGACAGATTAACGGCACGGAACACGGATAACTAATTTGATATTTTGCAACTTGAAAAATCAAGAACTAACTTTAGTTCATAACTAAAACGCCCGTTGCTAAGTTCACCCCGTGACTAAAACGTACGAAGCCACGGCTTCTTGCGGTGTATTTAAAAGATCACTTAGCGCCATGGAAACATATACGATATATGGCATTTTAAAGGTGGGAGTAGAAAAAAGAGGTTTGGGCGCTTATACGTGCAAAGAAAGTTAAGATTTAGTTTTTAGTGGTCAAGCACCTTCCTTGGCTACAATTTACCAATGGTATGAGGAATTTGAACGCAAAAGGAAATCAGCATCAAAAAGGAGCAGGCCGCTCTTCTACTTCTGTTACTGACAAATACATTGCTGCTGTTAAAAAAAATAATTGGAGGACAATAACCGACTTATGCGGTAATAGAGCATCGACTTAAGATTGGATCCTCAGCTGTTAAAACAATCATTCACGATCATCTGCATTTTAAAAAAGCGGTAAGTCCTTTTTTGTGTCCGATCACCTTTCTAACTTCCAAAAAGCAGCAGCGTGTAAGAATTTGCTATGAAACTTTAAATTTCTTAAATAATGGGGGGCACTAAATCTTTTCCAAAATAGTTTTAGGTGTCGAAACTTATATTCCCTTTTTCGACCATCTTAACCGCCAAGAGAGTCGTGTATGGATTCACAAAGATGAGGAAACTCCCGCAATGACTAAGGAGCAGCGAGCTATGAAAAAGAATGCGGTATTCTTCAGAAGTACGGGCTTAGTAAATGCAATTAAGCTAAATGGACAAAAGACAGTTACAGCTAAGAGGTACACTGAAAAGTGTTTGCCTGAAGTGTTCAGTAGAGTTCCAGACAATGCTTTATCATGATAATGCATCGTCCTATACGGCAGTTTTAACTCTCCACTTGTTTGCTACAAAAGTAATAGAACAATCGCCGTACTCACCTGATTCAGCTGTGTGACTTTTGGCTATTTTTTGGGCTTAAACGCAATTTGCGGGTAAAAGGTTCGAAAAAAGATTGGTTAGGAGATTTTAAACAGTGGAAAGAAAGAATAGTCAAGTGTATCATTGCCGAACGGAATTACTTTGGCATATTTAAAATAAAATTCTATAAAATATTAACCGTGTTTTTTATTCGCAATTCGCTTGTCCTTCGTATGAATACTAAATATATTTCCTAAATATGATTGCAAGAAGTGAATCGTATGGTTGTACTCGTATAGGTATGTATGGTTTCAAAACAGATACCTATGTTATTGTTAAACCTACTTCAATTAATTTCGTTGAACTATTTGAAAACTCTTTAGGAACGATATAATGTACAGCTACTGATGCAATGCACGTGTTTTTGTAGTGGAAACGTGTCTTTATGGAATGATTTTGTAGTTTTGCTTGTGAAAAAATAACTACAATAAAATTGCAAACATTTGTCTGTCATTCGCAACCACTAAAAATTGAGAAAATCAAACAATTTACTTTACATGGTTCCGTAACATTATTTAAAGATTAAGTGTTAAAAAATTGAGCACAAATTCAATGCAATGTGTCAGGAAAAGTAGATAAAGAGTTTGTGAATGTTATTTTTCTTTGCGAGTGATTTCGGCTGCAGATAATTGGCGACTAAACTGATCGATCATTAATTTTAAGAAATAATACTTCAGAAAAATATAATTCTCATACAGTCGACTAGCTAGTTACAAGAAAATTATAGTTGAGCCAGGAAAATGGATAAAATACTTAAAATGCGTAAAAGTTCACCGTAATTGAACAATCGATGACTAGAAAAATGTATCATGGAATAAAAAATTGTAGCTTAACAGTTTTAGGTAAATGTAATAATAAATGCAAAACAATCCAAAAGAAGACAAAAGTTATTTGGTTCTTAAGATGTTTAGCTGTCGGTATTCACCTTAAATGAGAAGGAAAACTACAAAAAAAAAACTTCTCCGACATTCGAGCCCCGGATTCGATACGGAATTCCCAGTATGATAATGATAAGCCATAAGTGTCACCACTAGGCTATTACCTTTAAACAAAATCAGTAATTTAGTTAAAATCGCTGAAATCGTGTAAGAAGAAACCTACTAAAAAATACTTAAGTAGAACAATAGTCTGTACGGTCCTCAATTAAAGAGAAACTATTTTGAGTTGATGTACGAGAACTATCACAAATACACCTCGTTACCTAAAAACAACCAGAACCGACCAAACATTATATTTAGGAGAAATGTTATGGTAATTCGAAGAGCTAAATTTTATCTCAATGAAGAATCTTTTTCGGGTGAATTAAAAAGAACAGAAATCTTTAAAATTCTTAGCAAGAATACGTCAAGTTATTCAAGCCTTATTAAAAGCCAAGAGAGACTTGTTTAATATAGCACAGATTTCATTAAATTTGACTAAATTTATAAAAATGAACATAAAGCATTATAGTATTTATTTAATACAAATTAAACACTAAAAATTTACAAAATACTAAAGTTAGATAGAATATAATTCGAAAATAATCTTATTCTTATTAGTACATATAAGAAATATTTCATTTAATTATAGAATATGCAGAAATTTCACATTCGATAGTTTGTATATTTTTCGCGCAATCAGAAATGGAATAGTTATTTTAGGTATCTTTAAGAATCTAAATTATTGCGTTTACACCCCCATATTAAAAAACTAAATACTAGTTATAAAAATTAATCTGCGTTTTCTGTAGCATAACATATTTTTCATATATATCGGCACAATCAGGTATCTTGTATAGTACATATATATTTAAATATATGAAACTTGCTTTAATTAGAAATTTAAATCTTTGGGAATATGTAAGTAACTATTATTTCCATTGAAGATAACCTTTTTCACTTGAAAATAATTGTTGTAACGGTAGTTATATAGTCCTTTTAAATATATTTATTAGTTGTTATAAAAAAACGTGTAGTTAAAAGAAAAATATTTGTTTACAATTGAATGATACTAGAATATTTATGATTTCAAAGGTATAAACTTACGGATCATGCGTTGTTTTAATATTTGAATTTTACAACCAATAAATTTAAATAAAATGAAAATCATAATATGAATATATAGAAATATAATTAAATAGAAACTACTAATATTTCTACTTAAAAAAACATAATGTTACCTGCTATACATGTCAACTCTGAAGCAGTAGTAAATAAAAATACAAACATGTATTTACAAAGATTCACAAAATTTGTTTCAGTCATTTTTTTAATAACAAACCGCTGCTATACAAAGACACGGCATATATTATATAACACACATTTTCATTCATAAAGTTCTGAAAAATTCATCGCACAATCACGACACCACTCTTACTTGTGTTATTCTACCGCCATCTTGAAATAGATGGCTTTTGATTTTTATCTCTTCAGAAAATTTAGTGGGGAGCTCCATGTGAAGATAGTCAAAAATTACACCAACATTGCATAAATAACGTATAATATAAAAGATATGTATTAATAATAATTATTCGTATAACAAAATAATGATAATAAAATTGTTTGTATTTATTTCTATATATTGTTACTGTACCGTTTTCGTATTTACAATTTTGTTTACATTTTTTCTTGCTAACTTCATTTGTTTCTAGTTGTCAAACGTCTTGTTTGTTTGGTTGTAAATATGTTTTAATGTTTTCGGGTTTTATTGCCAATTAAAATGATCAAGGCAATTCTAGTTTTTAATAATCATGGCAAGCCACGTTTATCCAAATTCTATCAATACTTTGTAAGTGGATTAGGTTAGAATTTTCTATTTCTTTATGTGTATTTCTGTTACACAGAGTGAAGATATGCAACAGCAAATAATAAAAGAAACATTTCAACTAGTTTCTAAACGCGATGATAATGTATGCAACTTTCTTGAGGGTGGTAGGTATGTGCTATTTTTACTTTGCAGTTATGAGAATAATAATAATTGATTTTTAGTTTAATTGGAGGCAGTGATTATAAGTTAATATATAGGCACTATGCAACATTGTATTTTGTATTTTGTGTTGATTCTTCTGAAAGTGAATTAGGGATACTAGATCTAATACAGGTTTTTGTGGAAACTCTTGATAAATGTTTTGAAAATGTTTGTGAATTAGATTTAATATTTCATGTTGATAAAGTTCACTATATATTAAATGAACTAGTTATGGGAGGTATGGTTTTAGAAACAAATATGACAGAGATTTTAACAAGAATTGAAGATCAAAATAAATTAGAAAAACAAGAGGTGTGCTTCCTTCTAATATTCATAATCACATAATTATAAAATTATGCTTAGTTATAATAAGGAATTGCGGAGTTTGTAATATATACGGGAAGTGAAAGTTATCAGATAAAAAGTAGTGCAAGTTATAGAGGACCTAAAAAGAAACAAGTTTGAATATAAAGTTAAAGGGGAAACGTAATTTGAAAAAAAATTAAAAAATACAAATCATTTACTGACATTACATTTTGTCCATTTTCAACAAGCAAAACAAATTTCGGATAATTATGTTCTCCGAACATCCTAATGTATTAATTAAACATTACTTTCATGTATTTTTGCTATATTAATCTTCAATTTTGTTTTTTCAAATTACATTTCCTCTACAAAAAAGGGATATTTATCAATACGTTTTGCACGTATTATGCCGTTGTTATATAATGAAACGGATATGCAAAATACATATCCGTAACTGTAAACATGGACAAACACCTCGTATTTTTAGCATTTACTTCTGTTCAATACAGATGTTTCAGGAGACGATTTTATCGTAAATGTAGATACAGAATCAGATCCGTTGTTTAACAGATCTGTATTAATTTGTATATACATTGCTTCACTAGTTCAACCGATGAGGCCTAGATGACTGAAACATATGTATTGAACAGAAGTAAATGCTAAAAATATGAGGTGTTTGTCCATGTTTACAGTTACGGATATGTATTTTGCATATCCGTTTCATTATATTACATTTCCTCCTTTAAGTTTATACTCAAAGTCATTTATTTACAAGTTCCACAACTTTTTATCTCGTAACTTTTACTCTTGTATACTTAACATTACCCGGAATGGCATGCTCAATGAAATATTAATATTTATTTAATCAGTATTTTTTTAAATATAATTAATTTTTTTAGGCTGGAATTATTGCTGCCCCAGCTCGAGCAGTTTCTGCTGTGAAGAATATGAACATACCTCAACAAATAAAAGATATGAAACTACCCGATTTACCTCAAGCAATCAAAGACCTTAAATTCTGACCTCTAGTTTCAAGTCAGTTTCAAAATATGGAATTACAAGCAAGTTATTTATCTGGTGATTGTAAATCATTATTGTATGAACCATCATCAGCAAAATATACTTGACAGGAATAGATTTTTTATTGTTATTTTATCAATACGTGAATGTAATAATATAAGTTCATATCAATTGCCAATAGTATATTAATATGTGAGAAATGTTGCATCTCTTTATTACTGTACTTTTTAATTTTTTTTTATAACTATACCAAATTATATACTAAATAGTAGCTATTTTTTTTTAATACTTATATTTCTAATTTGACTGGTGCAGTTTAGAATAAGAAATATAGTGTTTTCTTGACAAATTCCATAGTATGGGGTGGTGCAAAAGTTTTTCTGTTTCCTTTTTTTTGTGCATAGTATACTTTGATATTGATAAATTGCTCATAATAATTCATATATTATATGTAGAGAACGGACACGCTTACCACCCAGTGCAGTACTGGCGAAAGGCTGTATTTCTAAAATATTTAATTTTATTTATATAATTGGAAAACGAATGGGGGGTGATCTATAAAATTACGAAATACATATTTATTTGTTGAAAAGTTGTATTTATAAAGTTTTTAATTTTATTTATATAATTGGAAAACAAACGGGTGGTGATCTATAAAATTACGAAATACATATGTATTTGTTGAAAAGTTGTATTTTTAAAGTTTTTAGTTTTATTTCTATAATTGGAACATTTTTATTTGTTCATTTTATCATTCAAGTTGAGTAAAGGAGTATTAATATTGACTAGCAATAGTTTCTCAAGGTTTTCTTCTGTCAATTTTGTTCTCTTTGAATTAAGTACATCTTTATAAATAGAAAACGTCCTTTCTACATCGCAACTGGTTATAGGTGCATACTGGAAATATTCTTTTATTTCTTCATATTTAGCCGTTAGATTTTGTGGAATTGTCTCCATACATAATTGCTGCAATGTAATTAAATCTGGATTTCTATTAAGAATTGCTTCAAACTTTTGCCGAAGGCCACATCCGAAGTCACTTGGAATACTTTTGAAATTATTAACAGCCACATCTAATGTGGTTAATCCGTCATTTAATTTGAGATTTCGATTTTCAAAATAAGTGATTAGTTTTGGCAATTTTCTAAAGTGTTCGTGAAGAAAGTACAACTGATTTTTTAAATTTGGGATTTGTGTGAGCTCCTTGCACTCACCAATATTTCTAGCATCCTCCTTTAGCAGTGTCACGAAATGTTTTAGACTATCTAAATTCTCAGCATACCTAATAACTAGTAGCTTCCAGCCATGTTCCCCATCTAGTTATTACTGGAGTGAGAGGCAGTGACAGAGATGGAAATTTTTCCCTGAAAAGAGCTACTCTCAATGGTGCTTTTCTGAAAACTTTTTTAAAAGCTGATACAAGTCTATCAACTTCCGGAAAAGTGTCTGATATATTCACAGATTCTGTGGAGAACATGTGCTACACAAGTAATATGCAGCATATTAGGATATGTTTTCTTCAATAGTCTGCCTGTTTTTAACATATACACAGCACTATCACTGACAAATAAAAGTATTTTTTCTTTGTACGTGGCATCCGAATGAAGAATTTTTTGCATATTCTCCTTAATGGTTTCAGCAACTGTTTCCGCATCAACTCTATTTATAACACTTGTTGCTATTACATATGAGTTATAGGGAATAGTTGGATGTAGTACACCAGCTACGACATTTACCACACAGCGTCCTAACATATCCACCGTTTCGTCGGCGCTTATCCATATGTATTGATTTAAAAGATGGCTTCTAATGCATTCTACTGTTCTCGTATAGCACCTAGAAACATAATATTTTCGTAAAGTTGATTCATCAGGAACATTTCGACCAGTATATTTTTGAAGAAATATTTTTAAAGTGGGATTGCTAAGTTTATTTAATGGAATATTAGCCGCCATAAAAGTTTTACAGAGTTCAGATGTGTTTGCGATCCTAAGTGACGAATTTTTGACGATATTTTACGGATTTTGTAATAAATTTCGGAACCACTGACAATGGACATACAATCAGTATGACTGTCAATCCAACTCGCCATTGTTTTACAATGCCGTTCTCGACATTCTTCCATATCATGTCTAAAAAAGTAACTTAAACAATGCTCTAGATCTAAATAAATGAAAACTAAAAATGTGTGCGTAAGTGATTGAAACTGAACGAAATTCAATGCACACTCTTACGTCGAAATAATTGGTAGAAATAAATTCAATCAAACGATATTAAATAGGATCTATCACAAAAACTACGATGTAATTAACAGTTAAAACTATGAAAACAAGAATTTTACTCACAGCACTTTATTTATCTTACGAAATATAAACTAATAAATAAAATACATTATAAAAACCCCGCTTCTATCTACGCTCATGAAAACACTTTAAAAAACACTATATTCTCGGAATACAATAGCTGGCTTGTCCATTGTTATCCTGGCGAGACCAGGTGTCCGAGTAAGTTAAACAAATACTTCATTGAATTACGCCGGGATGCACTGAGCGACGTTATACACAATTCCAATTGCCGATTGCGTTTTATGGAAATTGCGTCCGTTCTCTAATTATATGCCATATGTCAAACTGACAAGAATTGTATCATTTGTAGTTATTTACTAATCAAATTTTATTTGAAATATGTTCATTTATATCATTTGCAAGTAAAAAGTGTCCAATAAATTTTATATACATATAATGCAATATTGCCTCATTATGGAAAATTGGGGAGAAGTACTATTTATCTGGATGGTATATTATTGCCTGAGATTGTCATCTTGGACTGTACCGTGCAAAGCTGATATAAAGAAATCAAAAACTGATAAACTGACTTTCAAGAGTTCAGGACGCAGAACTTGGTGAAATGTGAAAGCTTTGAAACGAATGTGAAGTGCTGAGTTTGGTAGAATTTTGAGGTGGCACCTGTAGGAAGAGTGATGAGCATTGAATGAATAACTCGACCACGAGAAGGATATTCCATGTTGGTCAATAGAAATCTTGTACTATTCCTGCAGAGCAACATCATCTCTGTAAACTAGAAGTCTCTGAAGGACTGGAGTAACCCCCTGGCTTGCATACAATCCACTGATTTCTCACCATCAAATTACTAGCTGTATAGGTCGATGGCGCAATTTTATTTTGTACGTCTATTTGTCAAGGTTGTGGATGTAGTCAAGGAAATGGTATGAGCGAGGAATTCAAAAAAAAAATGGAAAATCTGGATAGGCAATGGCAATAAATCATGCAACATAGTGGACTGTATTTTGTTTGCTAATTGTGATTGTATGTTTTGTGTTATTAGTCTAAAGTTTTATATTGAAAAATGAAAAAACTATTTCACCACCATAAAGTTTATTTCGATATAGAAAGAAATATTTTTTTAGGTTTTAAATTTTAAGAAGGTACATTCTAGATATTTTTAACTGAAGGTGTAAATATAAATATGATGTCTAGAAGTTAGTTATAACTCACAGTTGAGGTCTGTAATTATAAGAAAAGTATAAATCAAATTCATAGATCTATAAAATACTGATTCTTAATTCATTAATTCACATGCACTATAACTCAGTAAAAGAAACCCTTATTTTATCTGAATTTTGCCTTCCATAATATTATGTAAATGTGGTGTTGTATTGAAAAATGCAGAGGGAACTGTTAAACGTTGATGTTACCATTTGAAAGATGTATCTATGCAATGTGCTCGAGGATGCTGAATAAGAAGATGGTTATATGTGTTAGTCATATTGACCATTTACGTAGTTATTCAAATAAAGATGTTTCAATCAAAAACAGAACCAATCATTGTTTTTTTCTTGTAGTACATATAATTCAATTGTTTCAGTTATTTTTACTTTCATTCTTCACAATGTCTCGGTATACTTATAAGGAACATTCTCTTCATGTCTAGCCTAATTAGTAAGTGGAGATCAAAGAGAAAACATACTGTGGCATGTGGAAGTAGACATTTGAACTGATCACCTCTAGAAAAAAATATTTAATAACAAGTATTTTGGAGTTGCAATTTTATAAGTCAACTGTGGATTAAGATGGTAAAAATGTTTCGATCAACTGAAGGAGCTGTTTACTTGTGAATCATGTTCATTAGTTAAAGTAAAACAATATATTAAACTTAGTTCATTTTTTTATTGAGGAGCAGGAAGCTCCAAAATAGTTGTCACTCGCAAAACCACGGTGTATCCGAAATGTTAAAATTAAATTGGCATGTTATTTAAGTCAATCCTGGGCGTTGGTGTAAAAGCAATGAGCATGCTTTTTGTATTAGCGTGCAAAGCTGCACTCGCCGGTTTACAATTCCTATGACTTAGTTCATAACACACAAGAAACAGCAGTGGCAGCAATGCGATGAGTCGCTTAAGGTCAATTTTGAATGTTAGTATGGCGTGCTTGCTCGAAGTCTTTTAAATATTTGCGAGAACCGACGAGTAAGAATCATAACTTTTTTTACCAATTACCACAAGCACTGAATTTCTGTTTATTTGTATAATGTGAAAGATAAGTTGTAGGGAATGAGTTTTATTTGGAGTACCTAATAAAGCTGTATATATATATATACCTACATTCGAAACAGATAAAATATCGTATCTTCACAAACAGAACTTTTTTCGAAAACTGGTTTTTCTTTGCTTGCAATGAATATTTTGAAAAAATGACATAAATATTTAATTTTGTTAGAAGAATATTTCTCATTTTTTATTTTGAATTTTCTAGAGCTAATTTGATTAATATTATAAAATAACTATGTTTGAAGGTAAAATAAAAAATTGTCAGATTCACATACACTGAACTATATTCATAGTTTTGTGGCAAATGTCTATACCAACAGATATTTGTGTTATCAACTTTTTTCTCAAACAGTTTAAAACTTGCCGTAAAAGTAAGAAATTCATGTTACGAATATGTTCTGTTTGCTTAGAATATGCGTTTGATCTTAGCAAGTATGAAAATGTTTCTAAGAGCCAGTTAGGTGTAGAAAACTTTTTATATTTCACTATTTATACCTAGTTATGGAGACAGTTTTCAAACCAAGGAAGTTCGGATAGTAAGGTTAAAGTATTTATACTCTTGGCCCTAAAAGAAACTGTGTATGCGCGATTGTTTCGATTGATAAGCGTTTTATAGTTAATTATTTTCTCTGATAATAATTGATAATTACATAAGCCAGAATGAAGAATAGAAATAATTTTGAGATTTGTAATAAAAATTAAATTTGGTTTTGCTATTGTTAAACCATATGTTTATTGTACCGGGTTCTTTTTTCAGTATTACACATACATTTTTCCATTTTTGTATAACTAAACAGAAAATTATCAATGCTTAGCGGTATAGTAGGCAACCGGTTAGACACCAGCGAAGGATTTACCTATAGCTTATTAAATTAATTTGGCATGGAGAAAAAGAAAACATTTTTATGTCAAATATTTCTGATTTTTTATTCATACATGAATCTTAAATTAAATGCATTTGATTGAAAAGTATATAATTTATTGAAATCATGAATAAGTACAACAAAGATGAACAGGTACCTAGCAATGGTAATGTGGTCCAAGAAGAATAATAGTTTAAGGACGGTCAGAGACATGTTTTCCATTAATTATCCTGACAGAGTTATACCTTGTGCGAAAACAATTTTAAATATTTTAAACAAATTCAAAGAAGACAGTTGTTTTCTAAATTCCCACAAAAAAAAAAGAGACCACGTGACTACCTGTGTTATGTAGAAGAACGGTTTGTAGTATCCCTGATTTTTGTGAAATAATGTATAGTAGATTTAATATGTTCAATGAAAACGAAGAAATTTTAAATAAAATAATTTTTACTGATGCCAAACCAGATTCTAGTATACTTTCGCGATAAATTTTAACAGTTTCGTACTAGATTTAAAAAGTTTCATGTGTGCTTGAAAGTTAAATTTTTCAATACAAAAAAAAATAATAGATCCCTTGAAGTAAGAGTAGTGGATTTACACAAATAGATCTGTATTAGCACTGGCAACATTGGTTTTGCTAGAAGCACATAGGTCTTGCTCGTCAAACTTAAATCTATGACTGTTTGCCTACAAAATTTGTATCCTAGGTAGGCCATGAACGACTGAGATAGACATATAGGTAAGCCACGTCTGAGCTTAAAGAATTGCCGAAGTGTAATTTGTAAATAATCATAAGTCAAATTGACTAGTTACGATTTAACCTATTACTAGTAGTACGAAATATAGGTTAAATCACTTAATCAGTCTAAGACATAATCGATTTAATCCATGGTATACTCTAAAAATTTTTTTGTGTCGCTCCTTATATTGCTAATGCATGGTCAATCTTCTTTTTAAAGTTACACATAGGAAAAATGTATGTATAATAATTAGGGACCGGACACGAGAGGCCGATGACTCATTGCCCACGGGCCTACAATTGAAAATTTGTATTTTTAAAGAGTTTTTAATTTAATTTATATAAATGGAAAACAAACGGGTGGTGATCTATAAAATACGAAATACATTTTTATTTGTTCATTTTGTAGTTGAAGTAAAGGAGTATTAATATTTACTAGCAATACTTTCTCAAGGTTCTCTTCTCTAAAATTTGTTCTCTTTGAATGAAATACATCCTTGTAGATATAAAACGTCCTTTCTACATCGCAACCGGTTATATGTGCATACTGGAAATATTTCTTTATTTCAGCGTATTTAGCAGTTAGATTTTGAGGCATTGTTCCCATACAAAATTACCGCAATGTTATTAAATCTAGATTTTTATTAAAACCTGAGTCAAACTTTTACTGAAGGCCACATCCGAAGTCACTTGGAATATTTTTCAGATAGCCACATCTAATGTGGTTAATCCATTATTTAATGTGAGATTTTGATTTTCAAAATATTTGATTCGTTTTGGCAAATTTCCAAAGTGTTCCTGAGGAAAGTACAACTGATTTTTTAAATTTGGAATTTGTATTAGTTCCTTGCACTCAGAAATACTTCGAGCAACGTCATTTACACATGTAACTAAATTTTCTAAACTATACAAATTCTCTGCATAAAAACTAGTAGCTGCCAACCATGTTCCCCATCTAGTTATTACTGGAGAGGGAGGAAGTAACAAAGATGGACGTTTTTCCCTGTAAAGAACTAGTCTCAACGGTGCTTTTCTGAAAACTTTTTAAAAAGCGGATACAAGTCTATTAACTTCCGGAAAGGTGTTACACAAGTAATATGCAACATATTAGGATGTTTCCTTTAATAACCTGGCTGTTTTCAACATATATGCAGCCCTGTCACTGACAAATAAAAGTATGTGGGTATTTTTTCTTTGTACCTGTCGTCCGAATGAAGCATTTAGTGCATATTCTCGTAAATGGCTTTAGCTACTGTTTCTGCATCAACTGTATTTATAACTTTTGTTACTATTACATATGCGTTATATGGAATAGTTGGATGCAGTAAACCAGCTACAACATTTACCACAGCGTCCTAATATATCGATAGTTTTGTTGGCACTTATACTGATTTGAAAGATGGCTTCTAATGCGTTCTACTGCTTTCATGTAGCACTTAGAAACATAATATTTGCGTAAGGTGGATGCATCAGGAAAATTTCGACCAGTATATTCTTGGAGAAATGTTTTGAAGGTGGGATTGTTAAGTTTATTAAATGGAATATTTTTAAAGTTTCACAAAGTTCTTCGATAAAATTGTCAGATTCCATAGAGTCTAATTTTTATATATGTGTTTGCGATGCTAAGTGACGTTTTAAGTGCGATTTCTTGGATTTTTTTAACGATATTTTATAGACTTTTCATTAAATTTCGGTATCACTGGCAATGGACATACAATCAGTACGACCTGTAAACCAACTTGGTATTGTTTCACGGTGCCATTCTCGACGTTGTTCGATATCATATCTGAAA
Organism: Melolontha melolontha; assembly: GCA_935421215.2. Taxonomy (NCBI): domain Eukaryota; kingdom Metazoa; phylum Arthropoda; class Insecta; order Coleoptera; family Scarabaeidae; genus Melolontha; species Melolontha melolontha. The sequence goes on from OW285236.1 coordinate 128,389,026, forward strand.
AAGTAACTTAACGATGTTCTAGATATAAATAAATGAAAATTAAAACAATGAAAAAAAGAAACTAATTCACCGTACTTTATTTGTCTTTCGAAATATTAACTACTAATAAATATAATAAATTACAAAAACTCCGCACGCTTCTATCTACGCCCTTGAAGAAAGGAAGTTAATTGTAAGATTGAAGTAATTGCGTCACAATTCAACAACATTAACCGAACGAATAGTGCTATTCAATAACTGCGTGTTGTACTTAGCGATGTTATAGAATATAGACTATTTATATGGTCCATCGTAATTTCGGTCTGATGCGTCCGGTGTTAATATTATCAATACGGATCTGATTTGGTCCGTTTCTGATATGTTCAAACTAGTTTAAGTTAATATTTAAATGCTTCTTTAGAAAGATTTGATATGTGACTTACTTTTACTGACCCTTCTAACCCTTAGATTGGTCGTGGTACTGTTGAAAAAGACTAATTAATATTCTAGTAATTGGTTTTATGTTCATACTTTTCTTTACATATAGGTAAGTTCTATTGATAATTTTAATAACTATATATATATATATATATATATATATATATATATATATATATATATATATATATATATTAAAGTCCAGTGAGTTTGACTATTACTCATTATTTGGTTCAGTTACAGTTATAAAAAGTTCTAAGCTAGTCTAGCTTATAATTTTTTGTAATTATATTTGAACTCTTAGCTATTTTATTCGTTTTAACTATGAATATTTTCTATACCACTACTTCAAAGATACCTTATATACCTTGTTAGCGTCTTCTATTAGAGTTGGGCCTTACCAATGCACAAAAGCAAGATGTGCAAATCACACGGTTGTGTTATGGGTTGCCTCGAGCGGTATGTGTAGAGAATAATTATTCTCTATAACTAATTCAAAATTATAACTTTCTGCAAATTATATTTACTTGCTACCATTCATATGGTATATATATATATATATATATATATATATATATATATATATATATACATATATATATATATATATATATATATATATATATATATAAATTGATAAATTTTTGGAGTTTTTCGACTTTTATATAATATTTACAAATATTATCAAATTAGCAAACATTGCTGTCTACAAATTACAAAGCAAATCATACGAAATTTTAATTGAAAAGTTTTGTCTACGTTGGGTCATGAACCCAAGTCTATGGCTTGCCGGCTGTTGCTTTACCAATTAAGCCACGATAGACCTTGGTTCAAGATAATTAGAAATGCATTATAAAGTAACAGTGCCAATGATTCAGATGTTAGTTATTGAAAGCAGATGTCAGTTTTGATAGCAGATGTCAGTTATCGAAAGCAAATGTCAGTTATTGAAAGCAGCTGCCAGTTTTGAAAGCAAATGTCTGTTGTGAAAGCAGATGTCAGTTTTGAAAGCAGATGTAAATTTTGAAAGCAGATGGGGTTATTGAAAGCAGATGTCAGTTTTGAAAGCAGATGTCAGTTTTTAAGGTTTGAAATTGCTAATTATTATTACTCCATAGCTATATGTGTGCTTAGATAATTTTTTAGCCGTTCATTTAATATATCAATTGATAAATTCTTGGAGTTTTTCGATTTTTATATGAAATATTTACAAATATCAAATTAGTATGTAATTGCGAAGTAAATGTCAATCTAAACATTGCTGTCTGCAAATTATAAAGCAAATCATACGAAATTTTTAATTGAAAAATTTTGTTGCGTTTGTTTGTCGTTATGTAAATGTTATATTGAGTTTTATGATTGTCACGACATTGTTTGTTCTTACGTATGTATGAATTTGTCTTTGCGTATCCATAATGTTTATTTTTTTTTGTACTTGTGCATGTAATATCCTACTATAATATATATATATATATATATATATATATATATATATATATATATATATATATATTGAAATAATTGAAATGCTGATGAACGGTGAAATAATAATGTGTGAATAAAATGTGTAATTTTGTGGTTAGTTTTGAATCGATCATACTTCAACTGATAGATTCGGTTGGGCGCCTTCTAATATGAACATATGATACCAGCCGATAGTACGCAGTATCTCTAATTACAAATAAATATCGTTAGAGCATGACTAAGATACTGAATAAATTTGACTCTTTCTCAGGCTCATCGCCGGTGATATTATACTCCTATAAAACTGATGAAAAATTAATTAATAATATCAAAGAGATATTTTTAGCTACGCCTAGATAAATAAAAGAACCTCTTTAAAATAATAAGTATAAAATATTTATTCAACGCAAGATATCTATATACAATAATAAGTAATTTGACTAACGGCAAAACAAGAAATTATAACTTTATAAATATAACATGATACGTGTGAAATTATGGTTATGTTATTAGTGATATAATAAAGCAAAGTTTGTTGTGATATAAATAAGTAAACAATGTTATGGTAAGTACTACAAAAATCTCTATAGGTACTGTTCTTTTCATAAAATTTATCAAAATAGTGATATTTTTAAAAGCAAAATCAAGATGTAATTATTAAATTTTGAATTGTTAAGAAAAAGTTACTAATTAGGCTTTTACAAAAAAATTAAATTAAAATTAACCTGTGTCTTGCAGGGAAGGCGTTTAGGCTTACGAAGGATTACGGCTACTCAGGATATTCGGCTGAACAGGATCGAGAGAGATATTCTTGGGTTAAAATGATGCAGGTATGTAGAAGTTTATTATGGTACGTAGCTATGATGTCGACGCTCCGCCGCAAAAGATGTTTTCGCAGTTTTCTTGCCGGTATCTGATCTTATTCTCGTAAAAATTGGTTCAAACGTTGCTCTGGTATTATTTACACCTTTTATATATATTTTTATACTTTTAACACTGATATTTCGGTATATAATAATTTAAGAGAACAGAGTATCACTTTTCAAGGCAACTCTTTTCAAAAATTCTGCACCGACGCTGACTTTAATTTTTTTCTTTTCAAAGCCTTATTAGAAAGTAAAAATTGTCTTGATTTGTACTTTTTACAATTATTTATATTAATCAAATTGTAGATATAATGTTGATTTTGATCGAAGGAATAAATTAAAATATTAATTAACAGGTACATGTTACTTGTTTTTTGATGTTAGGTTATGTTATAATTACGAATACAAACATAATCTGTTCGCGGGTTTTTCTTATGATTTGAAAAGTGGGCGTGTTCAATTAGTATCGATATAAAATTCAAATGTAAATAAATTAATGTCGCGTAATTGACTTGAATGACAAAAATGAAAATTGAAAATATGAAAAGTAAATTTTGAAATAAATATAATTAAAAAACTCTACATGTTTCGGCGGTACGCCTTTATCAAGAGTATACAAAATATAAATTTACATTTATATTTTGTTTCGGCGGTACGCCTTTATCAAGAGTATACAAAATATAAATGTAAATTTATATTTTGTATACTCTTGATAAAGGCGTACCGCCGAAACATGTAGAGTTTTTTAAATACATATATTTTGAAGTAATATACAGACCTTTAATCGCCTACTGATTAGGTTTACCATATCATACCAAGGTCACCAAGTTATTATATATATATATATATACAGGGTGTCCAGAAACTCTCCTGACAAACGAAGACCGGAGATTCCTCTGATAATTTTAAGACAATTAAACCCAAATTCACCTAGTCCGAAAATGCTTCCTAAGGGAGCTAGAGTTCTTTGAAGATGGCGCCTTGTATTTATTTTTTTTTAAATTCCTCCAGAACGCTTCTATTTAGAAAAACAAAAACTGGTATGCTTATTTATCCTCCAGAGATGAATCGATTCCATCAATTGCGAATTTCTAGTACCGGTCATAGGCGTCCGTTTTGGGTAGGTCAACGGTTATTTTAAGGCATAACTTTTTTGTCTTTAACTTTTAAGCATTTGTGACACTAGATTATTAAATTTTCAGGTATTCCAGTACTAAAATGTACTCTTACTTTAAGTCGGTAGGATACACCGTTTTCTAGAAAAATCGATTTGTAAATTTTTCGTTTTTTCTTCATTAAAGTTCAATTTATTATGTACCTACTTATTTTTAGCGACGAAGTTGGCTTGGACTATCAAGGCATGGATGAAAATTAATTTAATAAATTAAAAACAAATTATTTATTACAATGGAACGAAACTAACAAAAAAAGAAGAAGTATCAAAGGTAGATTGTTACAAAAGTTGCTCGATGTGATGACCATTAGTCTCTATGCATAAGTTTACCCTTTTGTTTAGAGAACGCCGAATTCTTGCAAAAATTCCAAAGTTATTTCTAAATTCGTTGCAAGCATCTTGTATCCTTAGCCAGAGTTGTGCGTGATTTTGTATCGGAACGTAATAAACAAATGCTTTTATGTATCCCCAAACACAATAATCGCAAGGATTCAAATCCGGCGACCTTGCTGGCCAAGCAACTGGACCGCCTCTTCCAATCCAATGGTCTTCGTAGTTATTATCTAGAAAGTCTCGTACATTCCTGCTAAAGTGGGCCGGACAGCCGTCCTGTAGAAACCATAAGTTTTGTCGAATATTTAAACGCACCTCATCTAACAAATCAGGTAAAATATTTTGCAGGAAATGTAAGTAATCAGCACCATTTAAACGAGCAGGTAATTCCACAGGTCCAAGTAGATAATCGTCAACTACTCCTATCCAGACGTTTATGCTAAACCTATGCTGATGCTTAAATTCTTGAACAACGTGGGGATTGTCACCAACGTTCGAATAATAATGTGCATTATGTACATTAAAAATTCCATTTTTTGCGAATGTAGCTTCGTCACCAAACAAAATGTTCCTGAAGAAATCTTCATCTTGATTTTTCTGATTTTGTAACCATCTAGCGAATTCTACGCGAGCAGGAAAATCTCCTTCTAGCAGTGCTTGCACCTTTGTAAAATGAAAAGGATATAAATTTTCTTTGTGTAAGATATTTCCTACGGAAGATTTTGAAATTGTGGGGTACATGGCAGATAGTCTTCGAACGCTAATTTCTGGATTTTCCTCAACTTCCATTAAAATAACATCTTCATGTTCTGCTGTTACATCATTATGTCTCCCTGTTTCATTATTTTTTGGGACCACTGAACCTGTTTCTCTTAATCGTTGATAAAGAGCTGTAAATGTTGAGTGAGTGGGATGCTGACGATTGGGAAATTTTTCAGCGTATCTACGTTGCGCCGCTCGAGCGTTACACCTCATTTCGCCATAAACTAAATGCATATCGGCGTATTCCTCATTAGTAAAAACCATTTTTTAAAAAATTGAAATCGTTGTTAGAATAACACAAAGTAAAAAATGAAAAGATAAACTTCGCGAACTGACAATAATTTGACAATGAAAAACGTAGGTTTTACTTCTGTTAGCAGTTCAGAGCTAACTATTGCAAAAAATAAAAAATTGAACTTTAATGAAGAAAAAACGAAAAATTTACAAATCGATTTTTCTAGAAAACGGTATATCCTACCGACTTAAAGTAAGAGTACCTTTTAGTACTGGAATACCTGAAAATTTAATAATCTAGTGTCACAAATACTTAAAAGTTAAAGACAAAAAAGTTATGCCTTAAAATAACCGTTGACCTACCCAAAACGGACGCCTATGACCGGTACTAGAAATTCGCAATTGATGGAATCGATTTATCTCTGGAGGATAAATAAGCATACCAGTTTTTGTTTTTCTAAATAGAAGCGTTCTGGAGGAATTAAAAAAAAAATAAATACAAGGCGCCATCTTCAAAGAACTCTAGCTCCCTTAGGAAGCATTTTCGGACTAGGTGAATTTGGGTTTAATTGCCTTAAAATTAGCTGAGGAAACTCCGGTCTTCGTTTGTCAGGAGAGTTTCTGGACACCCTGTATATATATATATATATATATATATATATATGTATATATATAAATATATTTTCGTGACCTTGGTATGATATGGTATTAATAAGTCGGCGATTAAAGGTCTGGTTTGTTACTTCAAAGTATATATATTTAAAACAACCCTACATGTTTCGGCAATGATGGCTTTGTCAGGGATATCCTTGACAAAGACATCATTGCCGAAACATGTAGGGTTGTTTTAAATATATATACTTTGAAGTAATAAACCAAATATATATATATATATATATATATATATATATATATATATATATATATATATGTATATCTAAACTGTATGTGAAAGTAAACTCTAGTTATTATTATTGTTGGATACTCAACTTTTAACTGGGATATCTCTAGATTGATGCATAATAATAATTTATTTTACCTATACATAGAAATATCTCAAGAGTGTAGTAAATGTTGATTTTAGTAAATGATTAGTTCAATAAATTGCATAAAAGAAAACAAATTTATATTAGTATTTAATATTTATTAAGCTCTTTTTATTTCCAAAGATGTTTTCTTTTTATACATTTATGTATACCATAATTATTTTTAATTTTAGTACCTTCTCACAGTCATTATTTATATAGAAATTTAAAATTGTGATATTTTGTAGAAAGTATGTATTTCATTTTTATAAATATGTATATACTCGTATAAATATAAATGATAAAAAAAAGGATATAAACGATTGCTACAATAGTATTTGAGTGATTTCATATGAGTACACGAGTAGCTTCGTGTGAAGCAATAATCGAAGGCCTGATTATTTTGCGCTCGAGTTATCCCATCACTAAGTGAAGTATAAAAATCAAATTAGTGACTATATCATAGTAAGTAGTCGTGTTTGCTTGTGAAAAGTAGATTGATTTGTAACATTCCGTAACCGGTTGCTTGAAATATGTTGCAAGAGGTCAGTTGTCCTTGATCATATAGTTTTTGATTGTCAATACTAATCAGGGTTGACCTTCCACTAAGAAAATTATGTTGTAGTGGAGCAATAAAGAGTTAATATTAATTTATAGATTGTTAACAGTTTTAAAAATCATAGCGAAGATCGATCAAATAGGAACATGAATGCTGAACATAGTTATCTAGTCTCTAAAAGATGGAGAACTAGAAATTCATCATATTTAATACAAAAGTAATATAACATGAAAATTAGGAACTAAATACTAAATCATTAATATCAAAAAAATTGTCATAGTTTTAATAAGTGTGACGTTTGTAGATACATATTAAGGCATGAAAAAGAAATAATTGCAATTTACGAAATTGTTTATATTATTGAAGTTTTAACTGAACTAAATTTATTTATATTTATTTTATAAAAGCCGTGTAAGCTTTAATCCGACAGGACCAATTCAAATTTTTTAATTAACTTTTATCTAACAAGGCAGTTTCCCCTTTTTTCATTTGTAAAATGGAAAAAATATGATATTAGTTCCACCAAGAATTATATGTTCACAGGATAATATTTTGATAATTCGATTACTTCTAGCACAGAACATATAGAAGCGTCACTCTCTCTTTCCGCGCTGAAAAAAATTTTATATGCATGTGCGAAATCCGCCTTATTTTTGTAGGTATTTCTCTCAAGCACAAATCTCCACAAGCATATTGTATTGTAAAAAACGATGTTGGAAAAATATATTTTCATATTATGAGAGTTGTAAAATTCAATGCAGCATGTTCTAAGTTTCCCATTACATAATTAAATTATTTATTAGACTAAGGATTTTTTACAGTTTCAAATTTCTAAACAGAGAATTAAAAATAAATAAAATTATATGTAAAATTAGAAAATTGTCCATATTATATCATTAAAGCCAGCATATTTGATTGTTAAGTTTAATTAACAGCATCAGCTTTTACCATCATATTTATTTATCTAATTGAGATATTCTCTTTTGAAAAACTCACGAACTTATTACAAATGTATACATATCTTGAATATAAAACTATATTTTACATGTTAAATTTTGTCTTGTATGTATTTCATTAAATTAATTCCTTGATTAGGGATTTTTTTCATTTTCATAAATATTTATATTATTTATTAATAATAAATATTTGTGAAAATATAAAATAATATATTACAAATTGCATGCCTAACCAATCATATGTATAGTAATTATAGTAAAAATATGGAATAAAATATTGTACATGTTTATTTCTCCTATTTTGCTTTGTTGCTCCTTAATTTGTCTAAATTAAATGCTTACTGCATGTCATTAAATTATATTTTTTATGCTTATTTATATTTGGAAAGACTTATTTCTTTTTTGTATGTATTCCACTTTATTAATTAAAAAAACAATACTTAAATATCACTAATACTATAATTTCATAATGTTGACCATTACAATATTCAACTATGCATCAATAACATTTAAACTTGGTGCTTAAAACTACCTACAAAAAGATCGCGAAGGACTCGGAAATCGGACTCTAATAGATCAAAGGTGTCGACAAGAGTGTCGCTTTTGTGTGTTCTGTGCTTCTAGTATTATTAATTTCCTTGAAGTGCCTATAAATTCGAGAATTGTAGATTATGTGTTAACCTAGTTACTTTATTATTTTTAAAAGTTTACAATAAAAAGTCTTGGTTTATGCTGATTAAGTGGTTTTTTATTTAATAATACAAAAATAATTATCGTATAGTATAGTCGGGTGTCCATTAAATTATAAAAAAATAAATTATCTACATGCTAGTAATCAGTCAGTTGTCTTCTGGTTCTCTGACACGTTGAATTTCCTGCAATAGATTAATAAATTGAAAACGTGAAATACATTATTTCCAATAATTAATCTTACCCTATCTCTTCTTTCACCATACATTGACCAAAATGTCACCTGCGCTTGTGATTTCTGCCCTGTGTTTTCATTGAAAATAGCGCATTTATCATATGGCGGACAATACAGGTGTAAACTTACAGCTCCTTCAACATATGACGTATTTTCTACCCTGTGTAGTCCAATAGAATCTGCAACAATTTATTATTATTTCTATATGTGCCATATTAAATATTAAAGTTATTTTTGCTCCCTTTAATGCATTTTCTAGCTTACTAGTCATTTCAAGTAAAGACTACTTAATGTAATCTTACACACCATTAGAAAAAACACCATTTTCAAATAAGAATATTAAAGATGTTATATAAATTAAATTTAAATGCAAATATGTAAATAATTTTTCTTCACATGTAGGCAATAACCTATTAGGTATGTATGAGCCAAACGGAAAAACCCATTTGAGTAAATGTCACGAAATTTATAGATTAACAAATTCTAGCTAAAGTTATTGCTTAAATTTTATTATTTATTAATGATATTTTGGAAGTATATCAGGTTTAAAGGGTAACAACTTTGTTCTACTTACTTTACGTTCATAAATTTAATTTCCATTCGAACTAGTCTCTTAAATTATTCGATGTAATTTTACAAATTATAATTTACTTAAACCTAATTAAATTCACTACTAAATGACAATTTCATATGTAGTGCACACATCATCAGTTTTGACAGGTTTACACATCGTTCTTGGGAGCTTATATACACAGAAATAACACAGGTCTACAGTGATTTTGATGTTTGAAAGCTGTTTGCTAATTTGTATATTTTTGGGGGCCCTTATTCCAAAAAAACGCCATATTTTTGCTCTATCACGTAAATTTTTTTTATAGCGCTCTATATCTTAAAAATGTTAATTTATTAATATACATACCTATGACAAGAATATGTTTGTTCCATGTTAGGCATGATTTTTAAATGAAATTGATTTTTATGAAATTAAATGTGATTTGGCAACACTGGTTAATATTAGATTTCTCAGCAAAGCAACAGAGTCGGCGCAGAAGCGTCAATACAACGTTGAAACCTGCTTATGCGCAGTTTGGTTGTGTTAGTCGTCGTGCTACTGTGTCCGCGCGCTTGTTGTCTTCGTTGTTGCGTATTTTAAGTGTTCTAGAACGCATAAATATGGAAAGAAGACATTGTGTGAACAATCCGAATAACTTTTGTTATATCTGTGGTAGTTATGTCGTAGTAAAGCAGAGGCAAACTATAACTTCGTTTGTGAAAAATTTATACCACGCTTATTTTGGTGTAAAAATTGGCGACCAAGACAAGTCCTGGGTTCCTCATACTGTTTGTTCCGTTTGCGTTGAAGCATTAAGAAACTGGCAAAAAGGTAGGAAGAAATGTTTAAGCTTTGGTGTTCCTATGGTATGGCGAGAGCCTAGAAATCACAGATTGTTATTTTTGTTCGTGTAATGTTCAAGGATTCAACAGAAAAAATAAGAAACAAATTGTGTATCCCAATCTTGACTCTGCTATTCGACCAGTTCCTCATGGACCAGATGTACCGATACCTACCGCCCCAAAAGCACTAGAAAACGTCATATCGTCAGAATCAGAGGAATCTAATTGCGACACAGATGACTCAGATTTCACACCAGATTTCAGAGAGCCCGAAGTGTTTAACCAGAGCGAACTAAATGATTTAATTAGAGATTTGTCCTTCCAAAGGATGCATCCGAATTGTTAGCCTCCCGACTTCGTGAGAAACATTTACTGGCACCTGGCGTCACATCAAGCTTTTACCGGGATCGCGAAAAAGAGTTATGTGAATATTTTACTCAAGACCGCTAGTGTATTGCAACAATATTCCTGACGTAATTTCAAAAATTAGGAAATGTGCCATATGTAAAAGAAGAAGGGCGCCTGTTTATTGACTCAAGTAAGCGTAGTTTAAAAGGCGTTTTATTGCACAATGGTAACGAGCTGGCCTCGGTTCCCGTTTCCCATTCGGTACATTTAATGGAAACGTATGAAAATTTTGAACTTGTTTTAAAGAAAATAAACTACCAAGAACATCAGTGGATGCTTTGTGGTGACCTTAAAGTGCTGTGCATGCTACTAGGACAACAAGGAGGTTATACAAAATTTCCATGCTTTATTTGTGAGTGGGATAGTCGAGCAAGGGATAGACATTGGACTCAAATAGAATGGCCCTCTAGAACAAGCCTTACACCTGGTAGCAAAAATGTATTAAGAGATAGCTTGGTTGACCCCAAAAAAGTTTTACTGCCTCCTCTCCATATCAAACTTGGCTTGATGAAGCAGTTTGTTAAAGCCCTAGACAAAAATGGACAGTGTTTTAAATATTTGTGCGAGACATTTCCAGCCTTATCCGATGCCAAGTTAAAAGAAGGTATTTTTGTTGGGCCGCAGATAAGAACATTATGCAAAGACAAGGATTTTCAAAACACAATGACCAATGTCGAGAAAAACGCCTGGGTTTCATTTAAAGAAGTAATTGATAAGTTTCTTGGGAACTCTAAGGACGAAAACTACGAAAATATTGTTCAAAATATGTTACAACACTTTCATCGTCTAGGTTGTAATATGAGTTTGAAAGTGCATTTCCTGTTTTCACACTTGAACTATTTTCCTGAAAATCTTGGAGCAGTTAGCGAAGAACAGGGAGAGAGGTTTCACCAAGACGTTAAGGAAATGGAACGGCGATACCAAGGCAGATGGAGCATAACGATGATGGCGGACTACTGCTGGATGTTAAAACGGGATATGCCCTTAAAATCATACAACCGAATGTCCGGACAACGCAGCTTTCTGGCAAAAAGACAAAGATTTCACTTAAAAAAGACTGAGTAAAGTATTTTTTTCCACTTTTTTAACTTGTATTCCACCTTTTTACTCAATAAACAAATAATTTTTTTTAGAAATATCGTTGTTTTTCATTTAATATTTGCAAAAAAAACCTTACGTGATACAAATAAATGCATAGAATTTTTGAAATCAGCCTACCAAAATTATATAAAATCAGTTTTCAAAATAAAAACATCTGTCAAAAAGTTTAATTTTGTAGACCTGTGTAATTTAAAAGAGGAAATTGCGAAATTAACATAAAATTGATACCACCCCAACCCGTAAAACAGAAGAACTACAAATATATGTACATGTATAATAAACTAGCACACGTGGGAAAATGCCCTATTTCTGTAAAGGTACACATACAGTGGTTGCTAAAAGAATCAAGTGTTTAGGGAAATTTTAATCGAAATTGTACAATATACAGTGTCCGCCATATTGTTCGCACCGTATGGGAAAAACTTTTATTGTAGAGTTTTTTAAAAATCGTTTTCGGCCTGTTGTTTGTGATTGTTTGAAAACCTAAAATGGGGTATATGAAAATTTTTTTCCTTATACAGTGTCCGCAAAAAAGCCTAATCCATATTGGAAGTTTTTTGATTAATTGATTTATTGAAAAATTGTTTTTGGAATTAGCCTCTGCTTCACCCCCAACCAACAAAAAGCATAAAGAAATTTTCATGGCACACTTGTTCTACCATTAAAACGTTTCTTGAAATTTTAAAATGGGCCAAAAAGGGCCAAAATGGGCTATTTAATTAAAATGAGATAAATTATACGTAAAACTAAAAATAATTTAGTATATTTGCTGTTTAATTGACCTATTAAGCAGGAAGAAATAACATTTAAAAGCTACTTACAAGCTAAATAAATAAAAAATTGAAATGAATAATTAAAAATTTAAATTTTGGTAACAAAAATGTCTATTTCCACATGTCTTCCTTCGTTTTCTATGCACATAATAATTCTGTTGTACAATTCATTTGACACATTTCTTAGGTATACAGGTGGAATCTGAACAACACAGTTTCTAGAGGTCTTTTCTGGGTGGTCAATGTTTATAAATTGGCTATATTTGTATACTTGATTTTTCAAAGATCTCCAAAGAAAAAAATCAGAAGGTGTCAGATGCGGGGATCGTGGTGGCTACGGATTTTCAAAAAAGCGACCTATCCATTTTGCCGGAAAGAACTCATTTAGGTAATTTCTAAATTCGATGGTACTATAAGTTGGAAAACTATCTTGTTGGAAATACACTTTTTTTCTTAACTCCAGGGGACAATTTTCAATTTCGTTGAAAAATTGATTTTGTAAAAATTCCAAATATGTTCCTTAATTTCAATTATTTTTAATAATGTATTGTCCAAATATTATGAATAAAATATTATTAAATATTCCATACCACACATTCGTTTTGAAGTGATTATGTGCTTATATTTGAAAATGTGGATTTTCATCTGTCCAACAACGACTGCGAGCTTATAACTCCATTAGAAGAAAAAGTTGACTCGTCACTAAACAACACATATTTCACAAATTATCGTTGTTCTTCTAATTTTCTTTGAAAAAAAAAACTAAATTCTAGACGCTGGTCGTAGTCCCGTTCTTGTAAAGTGTGAATACATTTTGGTTGTAGGGTTTGAACTTGTTCTTCTTTAAAATTCTTCTTACGGAAGTGTCAGAAATACCACTATTTAGCTCAATTTGTGATACAGACGTTTTAGAATTATGTATAACTGTTTGCAAAATTTGGAGCTGGTGTTCTTCGTCAGTGATCCAGTGAACATGTGGATGTTTAAATTTATTTGCAATAGTTCCCGTACTTTTAAATTTTGAATAAATTCTTCAAACTGTTGCATGGGAAATATTTTTACCAGGATGTCGGTGGGTAAAAATTAAAGTTGTCCCTCTAAACGTTTTATAATTGCCGCTTACAATTAAAACAATTTCAATTTTCTCACTTTTACTAGATTTACGGTCTATTATGAAAATAATAATGACACTGAATTAATATTGAAACTGCTTACGAATTTATGTAAAATATAACGATGATATTATAACTTTCTAATGCGTTTAACAGAAAAATATACTTTTTTGTTGCATTTATTCACATTAATTTTTAAGTTATATTTAGTTAGCGTAAATTATAATACAAGTTCAAACTTAAAATGAGGTTTTTCACGATAAAAAGGTTTTGCACCAAAAATGTGAAATAACGTGACAAATATAAACAAACTAATTATGCTTAGATTTTAAATACTTAAAATTCAAAATTACACGTGGAAATTGTAAGTAAATTTGAAAAATAAAAATTTTCTGGACATCTGTTGAAGAAACTGATCTGGTTTCATAATTAGCATCCCATTTACTGAATATCTAACTAATGTTACCCAAATTTCGTCAAAAATACTTTTCATTTCAAAATTAAATTCATTTTTTGAAATTCCGATAATTGCAATTTTCCCTAAAACCAAAAAACCTTGCAGAGTCAGTGTTTTTTTTTATATACACGTGGAAATTGTAAGTAAATTTGAAAAATAAAAATTTTCTGGACATCTGTTGAAGAAACTGATCTGGTTTCATAATTAGCATCCCATTTACTGAATATCTAACTAATGTTACCCAAATTTCGTCAAAAATACTTTTCATTTCAAAATTAAATTCATTTTTTGAAATTCCGATAATTGCAATTTTCCCTAAAACCAAAAAACCTTGCAGAGTCAGTGTTTTTTTTTATATGCACAAACTTTTGGCAGATTTAGATTTTTAAATGAATGAAAGATAACAATTTTTCCCATATGGTACGCACAATATGGCGGGCACAATATTTGTTATTTCTTAATGTAGATCCAAACATGGCGATAATGAAAACTTGAAAATGAAGTTAATAAGTTCGAAACTTTGATCGACAATAAAGTTTTAAGTAATTCCATGGGAAAAGGCCCGAATTAAAACTAAGACAGACTAAATATTAACTATACTACAATACTAAATGGAAAAGATACATGATGAACTTGGTTCTTTGCGTTCTTTGCTTTTGATAAGAATCGGCTGCGAACCTTTTCTAGCATGTTTTTCGTGAGAAACAATCATAGTGAAAATAGAAGTAAGCGCCATATATTCTTTGCCTGACAGAAAAAATAACGTTTTGAAAATAAATTAATTAATAATTCTATACCCTTGGAAAAATAAGATAAAAAATAAAGGTCTTACCGCGGCTGTCTGCAACTCAATATCGTCAAGAAAATGTGAAGATCTTTTTTCTAAATAGGAACAGTGGCGTAGCTGGGGGGGGGGTCAATGGCGGCCCGCACTCGGTGCCACCTGTTCGGGGGTTACACCCGACCGTGAAAGAAAATAAAAACTTACGCAAACCATCACAATCTTTTTCAACGATAAATCACTTAGGTTTGAAGCCATTTCGATCAAGTTATCCATACTAGATAAATTCTGCAGATTTAAATGTTTACAAGTAGTTATACAATCACTACAGTTTTGCGAATTTTATAGGTGTCAGTACTGGTGTATGGTTCTGATTTTTATTTCAGTGTACACACCGCGTGTCATTTCTTTCGTGGATTGTGATTGACGTGAAGTGAATCGTTGCTGTTTTAAGAGTGTTTTATGAAAGAGTTGAAAGTCGGCTGAAAAGATATCTTAAAAAGACAAGGTAAGTGGATTGGCCAGTTCAATATTTTTTTTTCGGCCTACATTCCGTGCAAATCCATATATTTCGAATTTATGATAACGATAGTACCAACTAATCGAAAATATTTTTTTAGAATACGTGTTCCCAAAAAGAGAAATATGCCACGGGGAGTTCATACATCTAAAAGAAAAAGTGGGTTTTAGTAGAGGAAAGTCGAACAGGCTAAAATGGATGTAGTTCAGAGCATGTCTGAATCATCTTTAAATATGCTACAACAAACGACACCCAAAGTTAATCAAAAGAAACGGATTTTCATGTTGATGTAAGGAACGATTCTGATAATATTAGCCCATCTTCAGGAAGCAACGGCGACAATACAGAATAAATGGTGATAATCCAGAAGAAGACAAATCTGAATCAAATACTGAAAACGACAGTGGTAGTACTGGTAATGCTTCTATTATCGAAGACAGTATATGCACGGAAGAATCACTTCAGAGCTTGAGAAATGTCTCACATTGGTGTGTACCCGTTCCTATTGGAGTATAAATGTTCGCATTGAGATAATAAAAAAAGGAAGTGAACATTTCCAAAATAAAGAAGGACCGTTTACCACTGTATCTAGACACGGCTTAAAAATAAAAGGTGATGTTCGCCGTCTTTCAAAATAATGGTTTTACAAAGTTATGACATCTTGAATTTAGAGCATGTTAAATCACGAAAAGTGGAAGACAAAAAAATATTCCTTTACATGGAAAAAAAGTCCCTGATTTATGTGATGAAATTTTCAAGAAATTCGAAAATGAATGTTTAGTTATGTTGTGTCGCTTCCAGCAGTGGCGGCTCTTGATGACGTACGATGTGCGCTGCTGCACGGATGAGACTACTTCGAACTATTTCGGAAGATTTCGGTACGGTTACTTGCTTCTCTGTATATATGAAAGCTTAAACGAAGCAGTCTCATCCGTGCAGCAGCGCACATCGTACGTCATCAAGAGCCGCCACTGGCTTCCAGGGTTATGATAACGCAGTTGTTATGAGCGGCATACATGAAGGAGTGCAGGCTATTATTAAAGAAAAAACTAACAAAGCAATTTCTGTTGGATATATAGATCACTCTATTAGTTTATGTGTCCAACTCTCATTCGCACAAAAGATATCATGGTGTAACATTTTTCGGAACAGTAGAGACAATTTTTACAGTGTTTTCTACTTCCACTAGTCGCTGGGAAATCCTTCTTACACAGCAAAGTATCAGTTAAAAGACTCTCAACAACACGTTTGAGTGCTCATTATGCTGCAGTAAAAGTGTTGGCTGAAAATTTCGATGGGATTGTGGCTGTAATTGAGGAACTATGTGACCAACAAGAAAATTTAGACACCAGAGATGCTCCATAGAACCTTATGCTTGCTGTGTGTAATTTCACATTTCTTTGCTATCTTTTCTTTTAGAATGATGCATTAAGGGAAATAAATTGTGCTCAGATTGCATTGCAAAGTAAAGCCTTGAGTGTTGATCAATCAGCTATCAAAATAGAGGCACTTCGTCTTTAGTATAAAAACGGAGTTATTGTAGAAAAGGCAATAGATCTTGCTGTAAAAAAATAGAAGGACTACGACATTCGAATGGAAAGACGAATTCGTCCTAAAAAGCGAATGGCCGGTGAGTTGGCCACCGATGCAGGTCTGACACTGAGAGCTGAACTTTAGAAGGATATGTTGGAATGTCTTGACCGATTCAGTATTGAACTCCAAACTAGATCAAAGACTGATCAAAATGTAGTTTCATAGTTTGAGGTTGTGACAAATACTTTGCTTTTGGCAAACATTAATGAGCTGAAATTAGCTGTATTCAAATTTACTTGTTTTTATGACGAGGAATCAGAAACAGAACTTCTCTTAGAGATACCAAGGTTGAAGAGACATTTAAAAGTGGCCAATGTTACAGTTTGTAATTGGGTGTTTCTAGATTTTTGAAATTCATCGTGGAATGGGATTTTACAGAATCTCTTTGGAATCTAATGATCGCACTAAAGTTATTTATGACAATTTGCGTATCGAGAAATCGTAAAATTAATTCAAAATTACTTGCGGGCTACAATGGCGGAAATGAGACTTAACAATCTTAGCATATTAACGATAGAATACCAGGCAACACAAAATATAAATTTTGAAGATATGATTTCCGAGTTTGCAACTGCTAAAGCTAGAAAAAAGAGATTTTAAGTGTACATAACATGTATATGAAAGTATGTTAATTATACTCTTATTCTTTTTTTATTATAGCTGATTTTTTATTTTATACATGAATGTCATAGAATATATAATAAAACAGTATTATTACTATCATAATATTGTAATTAATGACTCTCATTTGTATTCATTAAAAATAAATCTTTACGTTTATCGGATTTTTAATAATTTTAACAGTTTTCATTCTTGGAATGACACCTCAATATCCGCACCAAGTGCCACACACTACGCCACTGAATAGCAAAATAAATAATAGTAACCAGGAGCTATATCGGGAGTATACGGTGAATGTACAATTTCTTGAAAGCCACATATGCGAAGTGCAGCAATATGAACGGGCGCATTATCATGTAGTAACCGAAGGCCTTTTCACAATTTTTCTCGACATTTTTCACGAATATTGTTTTGCTACAAACAATCATAATATGTGACGATGATAGTTGTTGCGGTCTTTTATGTCGCAGTAAAATGCCATTACAATTTTATAATTATGACAATAATTATGACAATAGCCTTTCTCGTTGATTGAATGGCTTTTGCCTTTATGGGGCGAGGTTCATCTGGTCACCGCCATTCCATCAATTTATTTTGGCATAGAGAATCATAATAGAGAAGCATTGTTTCATCTCCTGTGAAAGTGGATTACTAAGTCGGTTTTGCGTTGTCTCCACACATGTTTAACAACGAGCACACACATTGAACACGACTTGTACTTCTAATACCAATTATTCAAAATGAAATCTTTTGTGGCATTACCACTTCACCTGGCCTCGCTCATCATGTTCGAAGAACACGAAGTTATGTTCCAAAACTAAGATATGTTATAAACAGTTTGGCAGAATACCCGGTGTAATCAATTATGTCTTCTTATGAAATGGTGAAAACGT
The DNA here is from genome assembly GCA_935421215.2 of Melolontha melolontha. Classification (NCBI taxonomy): domain Eukaryota; kingdom Metazoa; phylum Arthropoda; class Insecta; order Coleoptera; family Scarabaeidae; genus Melolontha; species Melolontha melolontha. The sequence continues at coordinate 128,407,395 of OW285236.1, forward strand.
ATTGGCGAATGGGTATTGCTAATATAATCAACAAATGCACGGTAAATTGAAAACACTGTGTCCAGTGTTCAGATTTTATAAACAGGTGGGGACAGGTACTCTGTTACATGAGAATGCAAGACGTCAATGAGTTACACGTATTGTATATACTATGTTTTGATCGACGATTTGTTTGCTAGAATTTGCTAGAAATTGGAAATCAGCAAATATTACTTAACTGTATCTACTGCAGTTAAGCATTATTTCATATCAGAACAATTGAGTGAATGTTTATTTTTGATGGAAGACGAAAAAATTATAATTCTCGAAATCCGGGTAAGCAAATCTACGAAAAAAATTTTAAAGTTGAATTCAACGTGAGAGAGTGAGAATATGTTATGTTTCTAATTCTTCATTTGTCTTAATACCAAAGATAATTTTTTAGACTCTTTAATTTAGATCTTATACAGAAAATACGAACTTTATTTCCTTACCATTTATATAGCAAACAGAATTAAGCGGTAGAATTTTTGTTGAAATTTCTTGCATTTCTTCGTTATCTGATTTCGGCCAGGCGAAACGAATTTCTCTTAGGGAACCTTGTAACATCTTCATGAAACAGTGGCTGTTTGCATGATCGTGAATTGCCGAACCGTGACCTTCGCCCCAACAGAGTATCATCAGATTATATTTACCATTTCCAGAATCAACCAAATTGCGAGTGTATCTAAAAATTAATAATAATGTCTATAAATAACTTAAATGTGTGTATGTAAACATGTATAATGCTTCTATATAAATTTATTTTTATTTATCAACTTGTGTATATATAAAACTCAATAAATGTTGTAAATATAGACAAGGTTTTAAACAAAATTGATTGCGCGATTATTTATTCATTATCTTATGCAATGTGTCAAAAAATAAGCATAACGAAAGGTTGTTAGCAATCAAAATATGTTTTATACAAATTGTGTAATGATGTATAAACAAGTTAAAGCAGATTAGAATACAGTGTTTTTCAATTGCTTTTGTCTATGTATCGGTTTGTTTCTGCACTTGGAATTTATACTTCCTAGTTGTCAATATTTGCCAAAACACTCTTTTCATAGCAATGATAATGTGGTACCAGAAGAATAATAGTTTGAAGACGGTCAGAGACGTTTTCTGTTAATTACCCTGACAGGCCTATACCTTGTGCAAAAACAATTTTATAAATATTTTAATAAATTCAAAGAAGATGTTTATTTTCTGAATTCCCCCCCAAAAAGAGAGGAACGGTCTGTGGGATCGCTTTTAGATGTAGCTAGGCATTTTGGAGTATCGTACAGTTCGGTGTTCAAAACACTAACAGAATTAAAATATAAGCCATACAAGATATCAAACCATCAAGAGCTTATCGAGGAAGATAAAGTAAAACGAACTGATTTTTGTGAAATATGTTAAATGAAACGAAGGAATTTTAAATAAAATAAATTTTACTGTTGAAGCTACATTTATCGTAAATGGTGAAGTCAACTCTCAGAACTTCCAGTTTGTATCCTACATGTGTCCATTGAAAAATACTAAATTTCCTTCCCATTAATCCATTAGGTATTGATCCCGTACAAATCCTCAAGCCCAAAACCTAACCCGAACGCAGTACCCTCAAAAAGTCAGTGTATGGGTTGGGATAATAAGCGATAGACTTATTGGCCAATTTTTTTAAATTTACGGTAACCTCATTGCTGCAAAATATCTGAATTTCTTGCGAAACCTTGGTTCCAAATGGATGGGGCTCCGGCACATTCTGTTAACGCCGTCAGGAATTTATTTAATAACGCATTTCGAAGACGGATTGGCAGATTTGGTCGCATACCATGCACCCTAAGGTCAGCCGATTTATCTCCAAATGATTATTTCCTTCCTAAGTCGGCCATAAAAATTAGTCTACCGGTTTATAGAGAAGACGCTCTCACACGTTTCAACCATCGTAAAGAAAATAAGTATTCTTCGACCGACCGCATGTAGTGAACCACCCTGTCCAAAGGCTTTTTTACACGTTTTTTATCCGTTCCAGATATGTAAATACGAGAGATGTTTCTAAAGTTCTGGAAATTGTGTTTTAATTAAATTATGCAGAAGTTATTCTATTGGTGATAGACAAGTCTTGACATATTTATGCAGAACCTCGCCAGACTATTCACAATATTACAGCTGAGTGCACCCTTATAGTATATGGAGGTGAGATGAGTGACTTCTTTGAAGCTACCGACTCCGCGTTGGACTGGATAAATGATCTTGATTTTTTAATTTAACTTTTAGAAGTATATTTCTAATCCATGTTAGCCATACGCTAAATAAATTTTATAAGGATATTTCAGTTTTAAGGTTTACAATCACCTATTATCATACGATGGCATAAAAAGAACTTATTTTCAAGTCTGTTGGGAACACTTAACGAATTTTTGCTTTTTGTCTACATATACCGTATGGAACTGGGATGAAAGAACGGCGGGGAGGTAAACGATACCCCACCAGTACACTAGATAAGAGAGAAGGGACGGTTATAGCACCAGGCGCCAGGTGTCTGTGCTCAGTCTGATCAGATACGTTGACGATAGATGTGCAGAGTAATTATACGTAGCACATCGATTGTAATGGCAAAGTATACACAACCGGAAAAAAATTATTTAACTCATTATCTCTCTTAATCATACCATAGCTTTTGTTTTTTTTTCCTCAGTAAACTTTTTATTTTTTTTGATGTAGCGGTTGTGCATCAGTACTTTTTCACCTGTAATCCATATTACAGATTTATGCAATTTACTAATAGGTACACATAATCTTTTCTTTTCTTTAATGGAATTACGCGTCCGTTTTCTGTGAATATTTTTAATTTTCTCTTCAAGTGCAGCATTTTATTTAGTTACGTTAGCATAGTTTTAATTTCTTTTCATTTGTTTATATTTTCCTTGATGTAGCGTTTCCACATCACCGGAATTTAATTATGTATACAATATAGGTTTGTGCTATTTATATATACACAGATTTTTCTTTCGTTTTGGTGGAATTATGCGTTTGTTTTCTCTGAATATTTTAATTTTTTTTATTGTACATGATTTGTGCATTTTTATCATTATTATCTTTGAAATACGTTGCGTATATACATACGCAATACGTATGCGTATACCACACCTTCTCCTGACGAATCATTGCTTATTCAATCATACGTATGTGTATACCACACCTATATCTGACCTATCCTTATGCTGACCTATGCTGATTCAATCAAATGCTACACTATACATTCAATAAACATATCGGAGAAGTAAACCGGCGGAGATGCATTTTGCGCAGCAGTGTCGTTTTCTTACCTCGTTTACACACGGTATTTTGCTGTACAAGATATGATTATCCTAAAAAAATGTTTTGCAATTGTAGCAGATGGGAAGCGATGAATACCTTTTTTATAAAAAAAATTGCTGGCAACAATTACGATTAGTTATAAACCTACTTTTATTTTAGATAGTATCTTATTATGTAAATTCCATGTTGCCATATTGTTTGATTATGCGATTTGCGCAAAAGTACTTTTTTTTTTAAAAGCAGGCTTGTTTGTTTTGTATCTTCGAAATACTTATTGCACATATACACACACACAAACATATATATGCTTATTGTAAATATGAAGCGGTGCCCTTGAGTCGTGTATAAATAAACCATAACAGCATTGGATGTTGATAAACATGCATACGCGTTTGGGCTTTGTTTATATTTATGTGATATAACTCTACATCATTAATATCCGCAGATACGTCATATACATTTAATGAGCCGATGAATTGTTCTATTATTTATTGTGTTAACGTATATACATATCAGAATTAAATAACAAATGAAATAATACAAAGGTATTTTTAATAATATAAAATATTAAAAACCTGGTGTGAAGAACACAAATACAGGTTCACTATTAATATTTTTGTGAACGTGTCCGAAAACATCTCTCACACACAAACAAAATGCAGTTTCTAGAGGGATGACTGTGCCACCTTTGGAAAGGCGTCGTTACTTCACATAGGTTATGTGGACGGGGCGAGGTACTTCGGTTGTCTGACAACAGGCAGCGCTGAATTTACTTCTACGCCCGGTCTGGATAATTTCTGTGATGTGGTGATGTGGTTCTTTTTTGTGAATGTGTCTGGAAATATTCTTTCTCCAGCAGGGGCGTACCGATGAGCCTGTAGAAAGGTGAAATACGTATCTACGTCTCTGGGGAGAGATGTTTTCGGACACGGTCACAAAAATATTAATAGTGAACCTGTATTTGTGTTCTTCACACCAGGTTTTTAATAATATTTTATATTATTAAAAATACCTTTGTATTATACAAAACTGGTGGGGTTTACCTACTCATGTATGTTTCAATTATTCTGATACAAATGAAATAGAGGGATCCAAAGTGCATATTCGATACGTATTGTTGTGGGGTTTAAGCAAGGAAAGATATTGCCTCGTCTTATACTGATAGGAGTGGTATGATAGCTGTCCCCCAAATGCATAATTGGTTTGCCAAATGGCTGCCAAATTCTAGAGATAAGTTGCTGAAATATGAACCCAGGCCAGGTTGGTCATCAGACTTTCATATTGAAGTTTTAAAATATTCGTAGAATGCAATCCGCGGTAATTTACTCGGTAATCATCACAGAAGTAAAACATTGCCATCCACCATATACCACCATTTCGAAAAGATGAGGAAAGTCGACAAGCTGGGTGTTTAGGTTACACGTACTTTCAGTGAAAAGAACAAAGCAGATTATTTAACCACAACAAGTTTTCTTTCGCGACAGAGAAATGACCTGTTTCTTAAATATATAAATAAGTGATGAAAAATGGGTTTTATATGCGACATTTGGTTCAACGCAAAAGGCAGTAGACTGAAGAGGATAAATCACCATAAACGATCTCAAAAGTGTAATTTCATTCAAGTAATATTGCGATATTATTTATTTAACGAAACACTTAACACAGATTTATACGTGCAACAATTGCAGCGTGTTCATGAAAGGTTGGTTGAAAAACACTGTGCACTCGTCTATAGGAAAAATCTCTCACATGACAACTCAAGGTAGCGCATAGAGCAAGAGTAATACAGAAAAAAATTAAAAAACTTGTTTGATCTGTTTTGTCTCGCTCGTCATACTGACCTCGCCCCTTCACATTCTAATTATTATTTTCGCGATCGCTAAAAAAATATTTTGACGGAGAAAAACCTCTACTATCAACTAATTTCAAGAGTTTGTTAAATACTTTTTTACATAAAAAACAGTTAATTCTACGCCAAAAACATTCAAAAACTATCTGATAAGTGGTAACAATAATTGAAAAAAATGACGAATATATCATACTCCTAGATTATTTTTTGCCGATTTTATTGATCAAGTATTTGTGAAAATCACACAATTGTGTTTCGTCTTTAATTTTACAATGGATTTTCATGGAGTCCAGGCCGTAATGGTTAATCATTTAGTAGAAGCGAATACAAGCTATTTGGCTCTTTGGTATTTTAAGCTACTACTACGGATTAGACAGACTTCGCAGAACATATTGTCATAACAAGTGTTTGAAGAATCAAGTGTTGCCTAAATATATGAAACTCTAGACCCACAACAACTCTACCTCAATTCAACTTGCGGGATTGAAGAAATGGTTAATAGTAGACCGGAAATCACAATACAAAAATCGCGGCATTTAATGTACGTATTTTTTTGTAATCCACTCAGAACTGGCTTATAGATTCTCATATTTAGAATTTATTTGATAAAGTCGTTTTAGTCAAGGGGTAATTATTTATGACATGTCACTGATTACATTGTTGCCCAGAGGTATTTTTCATTTTACATGTACTTACTATAATTCCTGAATAGTATTAATTTTGAAAGGCTGCACTGAAAATATGTACGGATTTGCTAAACTTATGATTTATAATTAGTGAATATTTAAATATGTACTATAAGAATTGAATTTAAAATAATTTATTATGTGATGTGATAAGTGTTAAAATACTGAAGTAACTCAGTGCATGTTACATTCTATTAATGTCTTCCATTAGTAGGAAAAATAATCCCGATCAAAATTAAATAACAATTTTTATTGCAGCAAAAATAATTAATGTACTGATCTTATAGACCGTTTAGATTATGTGACTTTTTGAAATCTGTTAATTATATAAGTACGATTGGTACAAACAATATGAAGATTTACACGCAATGGCAAATTCAAAACTTAGGGAGTGAAGGCAATAGGTTAGCTAGAATTTTCATTCTATTGTAAGCATATGTTTTGTAGATACTGCTTTTGTAAATCTGGAATATCTAAAATACTCGCGCTAAGCAGTCTGTAAGATAGCCAATGCTGTAAACATCTCAATCGAGGGAGTACACAATTTTTTTGCATAAACATTTCAATATGAAAAAGCTAACCGCAAAGTTTGCTTATGTTAACCAAACGCGAACTTGTGTTAGAATTTCAAATAATGCCATGGCGAAGTTCAAAAATCCAAGAGAATTTTTCGTCGATATATCCGATATGAAACATGGATACATCACTATACTCCAGAGACAAAAACTCAGTCAAAACAATGAATTTCTTCTGGGAAACATGCTCCCACGAAGGCAATAATCGTTTTTCGACCAATAAGATTATAACTACGATATTTTAGGATTTCAAAGTTAGTAATCTTTATTGGCAGGAGGGAAGTACATTCATTGAACGATATAAACTGACACGTTTTGATGTCGAACTGAAGAAAGACGTCCGCATTTATTCAGAAAAAAGTTTAGTTCACTCAGGATAACACACCCTCTCATTCATCTGCTATGGCAATCGCTGAATTGATGAAATTATTATACGAAATACTGCTTCATTTACCATATTCATCAAATCTAGCTTCAAGTTATGTTTGTTTATACTCTTATATAATATTATTACATATACAGCCTCTAATTTAGTGATCGGCATAGAGATCGTGTACAAAATACGAGCGCTAACAACTTAATGTTCGGACGATACTAATTTTTATAGTTAATATTTTTTGTAAATACTGAAAATTGTTAATTATTCATTTTTATTTCTGATTTTGTACATACACAATTTCAAATCATTACTGACAAAAAGTAAATGTTCTCTTTTAAAAAGTATAATTTTTAAAATAACCGGTGTGAGAATTTCGCAAGAATGTTGCAGACACAAAACAGGACTCTGTTTTTATAAGGTATAATTCAAATATACTAATATATTATGTATTTGAGTTTTCTTTAATATTAAACGATTCTACTATAGGCAAAAGAAAAATCGCAGTTAACAAAAGCCCAAATTAAAAATCGTCTAATCTAGGCCAAGTCTAAATTGCACTGGACAGTATAGGTGACTGGTCCGAAGTCATATTTGGCGACGAGTCCAAATTCGACGTTTCTGTAGGTGACAATAGGAAACGTATTATTCGGGATAAAATTGAAATTTTTAATAAGAAGTGTTTAAAAAGTACTGTGAAATTTGAAAAGGGTGTTATGATTTGGGGTTGTATATCTGGAAAGAGTGTAGGAAAGATGTAGATAATAGATGGAATTGTTAATGTCAATAAATATCAACAAATTCTGAACAATAGTATAATTCCTAGTGTAGAAGAGCTATATCCCGACAGAGACTATATTTTTCACCAAGATGGGGCATCATCCCATACGGCAAAATAAAAAAAATGGTTAGAAGAACATGACATGAGAGTCTTAGCATAACCTCAAAGCTGTCCAGATCTCTATGTTATTAAGAACTTGTGGCACCGCATGAAAAGTTACTTAAGGAATAATCCTCAACGAACAATAAGTGAATTAAAGACAAAACTCTCAGAAATTTGGGAATCCTTTACACCAGATTATTGCAGGTTGCTTGTGGAATCTATGCCAGCCACAGTAAAAGCTGTTATAAAGGCCAAAGGTGATGTGACTTCGTTTTAAGTCATGTAATAAATTATGGTCCGAACATTAAGTTGTCAATGTAATTTGTTCATTTATTAATTTGTTAAACGTCTATGTAGTTTGAGTAAATTCTATTCTTTTGATAAATATAATCTTTCGTTGTGTGCCAAAGCTAAATATGTGAATATTAAATCAAATTATAAACTCTCAAATAGAAAATCAGAATGTCATCCGAACATTAAGTTGTTAGGGTTCGTAGTACCATGTATAATAATAAAAAATTAAAAGTTTATTATTATAGCGTTATATTAGGTACTAACAAATAATACTAATTGGTTCGATTTTAATAATCTCCTGTGACTAGGATCGAATGCAACAAATAATATTTTATGTTACTTTTAGAATATATTCGTATTTCTCTATTTGACTATTAATTGTGTTGTGGTAATACACAACACAAATGCCTAGCTTCGAAGTTATTTCATCAAACGTTTGTCAATTTACAACAATACCAAACTACCTAGAAATAGTTTCCAGTACTTTTACTCTAGTTGGATTTAATAATCCTTTTTGTTTACTGAACTACAGTTGTAGTATATATTTCTACAATGCATGCACTACAAATATTTTGTTCTCTGTATAACTAGGTACGTTTTTCTCAGTGTAATCTCCTACCAAAAAATCAATTTGGTATGTAGATTATATATTTCATGATTTCTTATCTTAAAGTTACAAAAATTATCTCTGTAGTGTGTATATGTGTATAATAACAAAAATAGAAATTTTATCAGTTAATAATTTTGTATTACAATCTATAAATATCTTGTTTAATATTGTGAATGTACATTGATACGCACATATTATGTTTTTCCGGGATATGTGGCATATTTACGTATATGTACTCGTACTTACAATAGGTGACATAAGTTGATACTAGGACGAAATAAGTTAACAATACTAGCTTTCCCTAGACTTTGTTAGTTATGTTTATTGACAATTTTGAGTGCGGTTTATACGTACATAGTTTGTGAACCGAAAATTAACCGAATCGCTTAAATATTGATATCTACTGATCATATTTCATACTTTTTCCAATATTTTAATTTTTTGTATTATCAGATTTATCAGTAATTAATTAATTCAAGCAATACTACGGGGGATGTCTTTTTGGTGTTGCCTATAGCCTCATAGAGGCTATATGCAAGTCAGGTGTCAAGATTAATCTCAATCTTTCGTTAACCTAAATCTAAAGTTTCATCAAAATATGGCAGTGATTTAGTCATAGTGAATTTTTAAAGTTTATAAGTCGGCCGAAAAATGGAATTGAGACGAAAATTTTTTTGCGCAATCGTTTTTTACAACTTTCGTTGAGGATTAACTCAACGATAATGTCTTGTTGAATTGCCTTCCGTTTTTGAAAATTAACAACATCAATCGATAATTTTCGCCGCTGATACTGGACGTACCAGTACCAGCGACGATTTCAGGACATGTTCGCCAAGAACATATCACCCAGAAAAACATCGAAGCTGTGCGCCGTGTGTGATTAAGGAAGATAGATATATGCCACATATCGTGAAATTGAGACATCCATGGGTATTTCGAAGACCTCAATCCAAACGATCCGACATGATGAACTGGGTGTCAGAAAGTTAAGTTTCCCGTTGGAGTCCGCAAAGAGCAAAAGTCAGGTCACGTGAATTGGTGGCGAAAAACTTTAAGCCAATTCAATAACGGAAACTAAAAAAAGAGGCGATGAATCATGGATTTATTCCTATTAATCCGAAAATAAACGTCAGTTCGTTGTTCGGGAATTTCCAGATGAAGAGAATCCGACAAGGTATCTTTTCAAGAAGTGTGTCGAAAAAGATAGTTGCAACGTTTGTCTCAAAATCGGATCAGGTAGCTACAATTCCTTTGCAAAATCGAAGAACCGTTAGTGTGGATTGGTACACAACCGTTTGTTTGCCAGAAACAATCGTTGTGCTTCGAGAAACCAACCAACAACGGGGAATCATCCTGCATCATGACAATTCGTAAGACAATTGAGACAAAATATCGAATTATTAAATCATCCTCTGTATAGTCCCGACCTAAGTCGAAACGATTTTATTACGTCCCCGAAGATAAAGAATGGAATGCGAGGTCGACAATTTCAGTCGCCAGAAGAAGCAGTAGATGCCTTCAAAACGGAAATTTTGACTGTTCGAACTGAAGACTGGAATAACTGCTTTAACAATTGGTTTGAAGAAATGCAGAAGTGTACAATTTTTGGTGAAAATATTTTTAGAAGCAATAAAGCACTTTGAGTTGATTCATTGTTCGATTTTATGGCCATATGCAACAGTAAAAAGACATTCCTCGTACCAAACTCGTTTTATATAAATTCAGGAACAAAATCAGTTATCTTCGAAGGAGAACGTAAGAAGAACAAAAATAATAAGTTAAAGTAAAATATTTATGAAATGTAATAGAAAATACCACCATGGATCGATAGAATAATAACAGCAAAACTGAATGAAGTTTTTTTTTTACCAAGATTTAGAAAATAGTCTCAAAAAAAGCTAGGTATATTGAAACACAATTAAACTAAAAGGGAATTTATACTGAAATTAAAGAAACGGAAAACAATTATAATAAAAAATATACATACAGCTGCGGCCACTGCAAACTCAGACAGTGTGACAAATACTAAATTTTGGCTTTATAATATGATCTTAATATTGAAGTTTATAAAATGTCACAACTGAAAGAAAGTCAGTGGCGTATAAAATAAACAATTTGAAACATGGAAAAATTCAAATACAAATAACGTTTTTGCAACAATATAGGCGTTTTAAAAATGAAAATGCATTTCAGTTTGTTCTTCTTGATGAAATTTGGGGTTTTCAAGATGGAAGCTTTCAAAGACCACGGTAAGATGAGAATATTAAATCTGTAAAAGCAAAACAAGTAGGTCGCAAAAGGTATTAATTATTTGAAAAGTATTGGCAATATATTATTGACTTTTATTATATAGATACATAGTTGTACATGCTGATAGCAATAATGGTTTTGTTCCTGGAGCAGAATTAACCTTTGCAACAAATAGTAAAAACATGGATTAACATGTGAAATGGATCGAGAAAATTTTTTAGAATGGTTCGCAAATCAGCTGCCTAAAAATTTAGAAAACCCTTCAGTTATTATTATGGATAATGCGAGCTATCATACAACAATAATAAATAAATATCTTCACAAATTACCAAATTCAGGAATGGTTAAGAATAACTAACAACAAAATCAACTTTGACAAGACAGCATAAAAATACAGTTACTGGAATTGGTTAGACTGTTAGTACATAAAGTAATTAATAAATTATCGTGTTTTTATCAACGTTTATTTCATTTGCGATGGGCCTAATGCTCATGCCGTCCTCTAGCCTACTTCTAATTATCGACTTTTGCAGTTTGTTTAATTGAGGCATTTTAAAAATTGTGTACGCTTCTGACTTACAATACACTCAGACTAACATAACCATACCGAATAAAAGTCAAATTTATACATTACGAATTTTTTTAATTTGGCAGAATGTGTCAAAAGTCGGTGTCTGAGTTTGTAGAGGCCGCAACTGTACACAGTTTAATTATTCGGTCTCGGTAAAAGAAAAGAACATAGTGAAAATATACGAGGGAGTATTGATATCTAGTTAGCCTAGGCCATTTTCCTTGAACTAAACAAAATCTTGTTATAACGGCAAGAAATAATGGCATTCTAAAAGTGTCACTGTAATATCTTACGTCAAGAAGTTGAAGTATTGCTGTGCAATAAATTTTGAAAGAAAGCATGTCGAATGCAAATGTGAAAATCGATAAATTGCTGTATAGAGGCATCATAAAATACTTGTATTTGAAGAGGTTAAGTGGTAAGGAAATTTACGAAGATATGCTTAACACACTTGGCGATCAATGCCCATATGTGACTGTCAAAAATTGGATTGCGTAATTCAAAAGAGGAAAACTTTCTGTTGAGGATGAGAAGCGACCAGGAAGACCGATTTCGGTGCCCATCCCCGAAAATATTGACGCAGTTCATGATATGGCATTATCAGACCTTTGAATTGGCCTGAAACATATATCCGACGCACCAAAGGTTTCATATGAACGCGTTTATCATATAGTACGTCGATTTAGATTAGAAAAAAATATCTGCAAAATGGATTCCTAAATGCTTGAATGCCGAACACAAACGAGCAAGAGTGAAGGCGCGGTGAATATGTATCCATTTTGAAGGAGGTCCAGATCTTTTGAATCGTCTTGGGACTATGGATTAGTCCATTTTTATGACCCAGAAACAAAACAGCAATTGATGCAGTGGAAGTATCATTGTTCTCCAAGGCCTAAGAAGTTTCGAGTTCAAAAATCCGCTGGAAAAGTTCTTGCTTCAGTATTTTGGGATATCCGTGGAATAATTATGACCAATTACCTAAAAATGGATCAGATCATCACTCGAGATTTTTATTCTAAAGTACTAACCACCTTGAGAGAGAAAATTAAGGAAACAAGACGGGACATGTTAGCGAAAGGTGTGTTATTTTTGCAGGACAATGCCCCTGCACACAAATCGCGCATTACCATGAATACAATTCGGGATCTAGGACCGAATTACTAGAACACCCGCCCTATTCCCCAGATTTAGCCTCCTCAGACAATTATCTGTTCCCTCGATTGAAAAAAAGTTTAAAAGGACGTCAGTTTTTGTGAAACGAAGAGGTAATAGAAGCTGTGGAGGGCTGGTTTGCAGATCAAGAAGAATATTTTTTTACAAGGGTTAAAGGCATTGTAGGATCGCTGTATTAAGTGTATTAATTTAAGAGGAGAGTATGTTGAATAATTAAATATTCTAAGTCCTAAAATATTCTAAGTCCCAACTTTAAATTGTTTCAATAGTAGGCAAAGTATGTATCGATATCCCGTCGTATGCAAATATTCTTATTCAAAATAATCCTCGAAGTAGCGTAACTGTAACCAATATGAGACTCCAGCATTACAAAAGCAGACTATAAACTTGAAAATCTAAGGTTATTATTATGGAAATTAAATACATTATATTTTGATAAATGAACTAAGTTTTTGACATAATAAATTAATAACCCAAATTAAAGAAACTCAAAATTAAGCTCAAATTATATGTATAGAAGTAGAAAATAAAAAATTTGTTGTAAAATTAAGAAAATTATAATAATATAGTTAATGAATCAGAATATCATATACAATTTAATAAACTCAAAGAAGCAATACAAAAAAGTGAAGGCAAAAAGTTAACAAGCTACAACGTGCAATATAAATAAGAAATGAAACAGAAAGGGCTAAAAAAAATGAAGTAAGCCCATTGGAATTACACCATCTCAACAATAAGAGTAGGCATAGTAATCATGAATTGTCATATACTAAAATATTTTAGAATAATTTGTATTTGTTGTAAGTAAAAACAAAGGCAAAATAATATTAATGAAAAATTATCTATATGTACCAAATTTTGAATAGGCGAGCATTAATGCTGCACAAAACATGTGACCAGAAGAATGTGTAAAGTATTGAAAGATATTGTTAATAAAAATTATTTGTAGGATAGAATATTAGTACATAAAAATCATAATTTTAAAAAATTGTTCGTTTTGTAAAATATTCTTATTTTCATATTGCTATCTTACTTCTGTAAACATACCTGTATCGATCGAATTTGGCATATTTTTTCCACTCAGAAGGTTTAGATTTATAAGATGACATTAAAGCGTGCACATATTCGACGTTTACGTTGTCACTTTCGAAAATTCTTGTTAGTTCCATAATCAGATCTTCTAATGTATTTATTATGGGCATTTTTTCCATACCCTTAAACATCTTAAATGTATGTTCATCATCAAAGCATTGTGCTGGATAAACACTGCTTGGAATAATCTCCATTATTTTCTTCTTTCTGTGTTTGATTCGCTCAGAAATCTTCTTAACACTGGCAATGAACTCTTCATGCAAAATATATAAGCACACATCAGAACCTCATAAGATAAGAAGATAATTTATATTGAGACATGACATTTCAGGTCAGAATTGTTACGAAAAATATTGTGTTCAATGTTAATGTGTTTTGTTCTTTAAATGCTGTGGGTTCATAAAACATAAACGTTACATAAAAGGAATTTTTGGTTTCGCTTAAATGAGCATAAATAAGATAATTAATCTTTTTTTTTATGCAATAAAATATTAGAAATAATGCCCTATAAATTTTTTTATTGCCTTTGTAATATTTACGGATTAATAATTACTACGTTGATATGATTTAAACATATTTCAAGAATATATTTTAAATTATATTGGCATAATGTGACGTTTAAGTATCTATTACGATGTTTTAGTTGTTTTACTCGCCTTGTCATGACGGATTTAAAAATATATCAGATATTAGTTTAAAAAAATACTACGCACTTGTTACGTACTTCAAAACGACAAACATAAAATTACGTCGATACCTGCACATGTATATTATAATTTGTCCAATATACATAGTCTTTTCTTGTTTTATGGATTGGAATCGCAATCTAAATTCTGCTGCTACCATTAAAGTTTCGTCTTTGTTTGCATGAAACATCTTCAAGACTGATGTCCAGCAATACCACTAAGAGCAAAGATATACACAGGCCAGCAATAAATTCTGGTTGTCAATGTGATTCTTAATGCAATTGACAGCGCTCTAATGTACTATCGAATGCAAAAAAAGTGGTACAGTAGTGAAGTTATATGTAAAGTCAATTTTTAAACATATTAGTATTGTGACGTTGCTGAAGTACTTAAGATCGTAGTAATGTGCAAAAGTCATTTTTGACACTTACACCTACTTGTAACGGGTATTCAGAAACATTCGAAGTCAAGTGGGCTCTGAACAAAAAATCGTATATCTTTACTTAAGTATCTGATTTGTAATAATTATTAAATGTCAACTGTTGTCTGTCAAAAGTCAATCTATCTCAGACATGACTTCATATTTTCAAGGACTACTTTGACTTCGAATGTTTCTGAACACCCGTTATATCAACGTATATGTTATTTGACACTTATAGGTTATTTGAATATTTAAATTTGACGCCTACATTTAATATATACCTACATTCACGCAGCCTTATTTAAACCGATAAAAATATAACTATACCACTTTTTTTTTTAATTCGATAGTACACTGCGCGACATATAAAACCCGTAAAACTCTTATGAGCATAAAGTTTTTAAGTTGCGTAAACGGGTCAAATATATTCATACTGTCACTTATAGACTTCATAGGTAATACATACATTGCTATTTATAACTTAAGTCAAATTTGACAAGACAAATAAGACATTTCAAATTTGTATATTGATAATAACGTGTGTTCATTTGAAAAGTCAATCTAGGTTACTTTGAAATTTTGGTAGAATAAGACGCATATATATTAGTATGTGTTTGTTGTTCCGTAAACCTAAATCCAAATGATATTTGATAATGTCAATCACATTTGTTATTTATTTGTATGTATGAAACTGTCAAAATATATGACTTCGTAGGTTAAGTAGTAAATTTTAATTTACGACACACTTCAAAATGATCTCAGTAAATCACATGCTACTAGATTGACTTTTCAAATGAACACCCGTTATGTTAGTGTATCTGGTTTTTCAAACGTTGACTTTTTTTCTATTTGTCAGATACTTGTCAAATATGATGAATATTGGTACAAAAATACAATAAAGACATTAAATAAGAAATGGAACACCGTTCATTAGACTAAAAATAAATAAACAAGATTTTAGTACTTGATCGTGTCTCCGTTCACTTGAATAACTTTATTTATATTTAAGCGATTGGGCATAGACAAACATAAATTTCTGAAATAGCCTTGTGGAAGTTCATTCCAACCTGTACGTCTAGCAACCAAAAGTTTCTCCCTGTTTTGAAAACGTATAAGTTGGTTTTGTATACTTTTGACCAACATTTCCCACATGTCAAAACGGCTCAAATCAGGATTCAAACTCGGCCACTCAAGCACTCACAATATTGTGGTTTTGAAATCATTCTGTTATCCTATGAGTAGTATGGACTGGGCAATTGTCCTGTCGAAATATAACGTCGCTTTCTGGAAATACTTGCATCACTGAGGTCATTTTCCAAAACCCTAATATAAATGTCAGTTGTGAAACGTTCTTCTGGATGCAATAATTCTCCAGGACTATTTGAAAATATCCATGCCCATATATTCACCGAAAATCGGCGGCTGGTTTTAACCTTTTGTGCAGATTTTGTATCATACCGCAGACTTCTTGGTCTATATACTCTAGATTGGTCAGAAGGGGATGATGGGAAGGTAAAAATTACCCGTTTCCAAAAGTTTTTGTGATTCGCAAGGTACTGTAATGCAACGGCCAATTTGGATTCTTTGTATCTAACTGTGAGTTGGAGTTTTTAATTTGCTTCCCGAATACGACGTCGTGTGGAGAAAACAGATGCGGGGAAGTCAGGATAAATGATTGCCTCTATCGCTTTTAGAAAACTATTATTTTCAATATTTTGGGTCAAGAAAAGATCGTCCATGGTAGTTGATGCTCGAGGTCGTCCAGAACCCACTCGTCGTTTCAAAACTCTCTTTCCACCGTCTTACAATTAAATTTACCGAACTCTTTGCCATCCCTAACTTACCTACTACAGCAGCTTCTGATAACCATGTTTATACTAGGGAAATGGCTCTAACTTTATTAAAGTAAGAAATTAGTGCTATGACTAGAAAATTTCTTGACAACTCGAAATAAAATTTGACAGCTTGTTTGACAGCTCAGTTGGTTAGAGCTATGGTCCGGTAAACCGTAGAGTTGGGTTCAAGACCCAACGTGGACGTAAATTTTTCAAATAAAATTTCGTATAATTTGCGTTGTAATTTGTAGACAGCAATGTTTACATTCACATTTACTTCGCAAAATAACATACTAGTTTGAAAATATTTAATATAAAAGCCGAAAACTCCAAGAATTTATCAAATGAAAGGCTAAGAAATTATCTATATATATATATATATATATATATATATATATATATATATATATATATAGGGTAAACCTAATCAGTAGGCGATATCATACCAAGGTCACGAAGTTATTATATATATATATATATATATATATATATATATATAAATTAATTTAAATTCGGGTAAGCGGTCAATTAAGAAAAAAAACTCCTTTATTAAATAACCCTATATTTCGCAACAGACTTTGTCGCTTCTTCTGGGGTAAAAAATGTAGAGTTGAAGAAAATATAAAATAATTTTTGGTATTTGAAAAGGTCAGTAGAAAAGCATATGCTTTTCTACTGACTTTTCAAATACCAAAAATTTAAGTCACCATAATACACATAACACTAGCTCAATTAATGTTATTTAACACATTTGCCCTCCGTAATATATTATATATAAAAAAAATTTTTGTTTGTAAATTTTTTTAATTTTAGTTTAAAATTTTTTTAAAAAAAATTTTTTCATGAGATTGTACTTGTAATTTCAATCCTTAGAGTGAACCGTTTTTGTAACAGCACATTCAAGATTTAATATGGGACTTTTTAACGTCATTGTATAATTTTTGTTAACCTTGACATTGGGTCTTTTCACCGACGCATGTTTTTTACATCTGTTTCACATAGAACGACAAACTGCATTGAATTTTAAATAAATTCCATGCAGTTCCATTTAACATCCGAAATGACAGAGTGTAATATTACATCATGAGTGAATTGATTCACTACACGTTGCTCATGATTGTTTTTAGATGTGTTGTTATATTATAAATTATAATAGTTTTTTCTTTTTTTTTCTAAGAGTTTTAAATTAATTATGACGTTTTGTTTGTGTTACGTGGGACAATTGACAAATTTATCGACCTATCATGTTTTGTAATATATAATTTTCGCATAATAAGTGTTCACATTTGTAAGTAGAATTTTTCTTATGATTGTTTGACTAAATATCTAAGTTATGTAATTTTTTTTTTCTTATTAAAGTGACCCCCGAAGAAGCTCTAAACCTCAGAGCGAAATATAGGGTACAAAAATAAAGAACATTAACTAATTAATGGTTTTTTATTAATAGCTAAAGGGGTAAAAATTAGCAATTTCAAAATTTCAAATTAACATCTGAATATTAACATCGGTGCCTTATAAGGCGGTTCTAATAAACTTGAAACCAATGTCCATTGTGGCTCAGTTGGTTAAAGCGACGGTCCGGCAAACCGTAGACTTGAGTTCAAGTTCCAGCGCGGATGTAAATTTTTCAAATAAAATTTCATATGATTTGCGTTGTAATTTGTAGACAATGTTTACATCGAAAAATAACATACTAATTTGAAAATATTTAAAATAAAAGCCGAAAACTCTAAGAATTTATCAAATATATATATATATATATATATATATATATATATATAAATATATATACGTAACTCCATTTTAATATATATATATATATATATATATATATATATATATATATATATATATATATATATAGTAAACCTAATCAGTAGGCGATTAAAGGTCTGTATATTACTTCAAAATATATGTATTTAAAAAACTCTACATGTTTCGGCAGTACGCCTTTATCAAGAGAATACAAAATATAAATGACAGGATATAAATGTCAAGTAATTAAGTTGCTATGGTTTAAATTATTCAAAGATACATTCTAGTAATAATAATAAATCATGCCTTAGTATTCCAAAAAATAGATAGCAAGTGTTCACACCTTGCTATCTATTTTTTGGAATACTAAGGCATGATTTATTATTATTACTAGAATGTATCTTTGAATAATTTAAACCATAGCAACTTAATTACTTGACATTTATATCCTGTCATTTATATTTTGTATTCTCTTGATAAAGGCGTACTGCCGAAACATGTAGAGTTTTTTAAATACATATATTTTGAAGTAATATACAGACCTTTAATCGCCTACTGATTAGGTTTACCATATCATACCAAGGTCACAGAGTTATTATATATATATATATATATATAATATATAATATATTCCATTGTGGGGCGTAACTCCATATTAATGTATATATATATATATATATATATATATATATATATATATATATATATATACATTAATATGGAGTTACGCCCCACAATGGAACGTCATATTAATATGGGAATTCCTTCGTCAATTAACTATTATAGTATTTTGTCAACATCATCAAATGATTCATTAAATCTCATATCGGTTACAAGACAAATTAAAATATCTTGATATAATTTCAAGTCATGAACTAAATTAAGTATAATTGAAGTTAATGTAATGGAATAGGATGCCATTATAATATATTAATCTGATAGAACAATTATGCGTTGTTAATAACCGGTGTGACGGATATGTTGGTATTCAGGTGAAATTATGTACACAGAAGATATAAAATTAATAAACTTGAAGGATTAATAGTGACAGTGATGCGTATTATAATTATCATAATTCATATTTATGTACCTCTTAACACTAGTGTTTGCTTAACAAATATATCACATTACAAAATACAGTTATTTTAATAATAATTTAAATAGAAATAAATAAAGAAATTCATTTAAAATCATTTCACATGTTTTGGATAAAAAAATTTCTAAACCTATAAAATGTATTTATTTCAAAATATTTTTATTTTATAAAACAAACAGTACATATTAAAAAATATGAATACAATTTAAACTATATTTTTATTTAGTATTACACTAAATTTGTTAATTAAAAAACGCTGAAACTTAATTTTATTAGTCAAAATCTAAAGTAAATGCAATCAAACTTCCATTCAATTATTTCATTATTTATATTTATATATAAACATATATTATAATTAATGCCGAACATATTAAAATTACTCACTTTCAATATAAAAACCTTTATCGTATCATCAACTATTATGCCATCTTTATGTGAAACATTTATTGATAATTATTAGGAACATAATATTACAATATCTTAATACTTTAGTTACTCATAATACGTTAGTAACGAACTAATAACACGTTAGATACAGCACCATAATACGTTAGATACAAAACCATAATACGTCAAATAGTACATTATTTCTGAACATGAATTTCAATATTTTGACAGTTCTCAATTTTGAAAGATATGTCTTTCATATCTGTCTTTAATCCGCGATCTTCTGCAGCTTTACAAACAATTTTTTTTTCGGATGATTCAACACACATGATGTTCAAGCCGCTTACGTCCTCCAAATTTTCACTTTTACGTGAAAACTCAATTGATTGTTCAGAGTTTGACACACTGTTTATTAAAACCTTTCCCATCTGAATCTTCTGCGCAATTGCAGTTTTCTTCGTTACGTTGTCTTCTAAATACCCCCTAGCAACCTTGCTCGACTCCCACCCACCCAGCTCTTGCAGATCTAAGATGTCTCCGCCGGCGTTAACCAGAAAAGTCGCTGAAGATCTTCTAATACAATGACCAGTATACAAAGTTGGATTTTCTAGTTTGAGGTATGTAGCGATTTTTCAGGTATTTTAGAAAAGAAATGAATACCACAAGGCTGAATTGTACACCTTCCATTTCTGTACGATATAAACAGTCTCTTATGCGTAACATGACGCGGTCGCAATGCTACATATTTTTTAAATAAAAGTACGGAATTAATGTCACCGTCAGGTACAAGGACAAAAAATCTTTTTTTGAGAGCTTTTGTGTCAGGAATGGTAACAACTACCTTAGTCTCTAAAACCTCAACATCGTCCGTAGACATTCTCGCTAATTCAATGGTTCTACAAGCCCCTCCTAGACCAATCAAAAAAGCTACTTTTATCATCGAAAATATCTCGTCTGGAGCTGTAGGCATAAATTCATCAACTTGCTCTCTAGTGAGTATTTTGGATTTTTTAACTCGATATCCAACATTCTTTTTCTTGATAAATCTTATCAAAGCACCATACTTATCAATTTCTACTCTTTCTTTAATTCCAAGCAAGCTCGCAACATGGAATATTTTGGCCACAAACATGAAGGAGCGTAGTAATTTGACAGCCTCACGAAAGAAGCGAGCAAGACTGTTTCCCCAGCACCTTGAACATGTTCTTCATCTCGCCATTTACAAAACAGACGATATTCGTTTTCGTAATGCAGTTTTGACTTCGCTGGCAACAAATCCAATTTGGCACTATTTGCAGCCTCTACAATATTTGCGGGAACATCAAATTCTTCCATGATTTATTAATTTATTTCAAAAACGTCCAAGTAGGTATTTTGTATGACAGACAAATTGTTGATTTTGTTTTAATCTTGATATCGTTGATGATACGATAAAGCTTTGAATATAAACTCGAACATCAGCGATTTAAACCCTCTCGGACGTTACGAGGTGACGCCCTCGAGTATTATAAATCGCTTAATGTTTTCGTTATATTAGTAGCTATAATCTAATGAAAATTCTGAAGATCCAGTATTTACAGTAAAGGTCAAATTTTCTAGCATATTATCTACAATATTATGTAAATCATAAATTTTGTTATCTTCTGTAATCACATGTGTGTTGTTCTTCCATGTATCGACATCAAAAGAATTATTTTTAATTCATATTAATACTAAATAGCACAATAAACAAGAACAGAAGACACAGAAGAACAGAAGACTGTAATCATATCTGTGTTATTCTTCCATGTATCGACATCAAAAAACTGTTTTTAATTCATATTAATACTAAATAGCACAATAAACATCTAATAAAATACGTTAATTGGCAGTACCTACGGACAACAAAGAAAATCCTGAATTAATTTTGGACGGAACAAGTTAAAAATCTTGATTTTACCTGCGTAAATCGCCTATATTTTAGCCAATCACAAACATTTATTTTAAACCTTATCTTTCCAACTTAGAGCGAACGATGTATAGTATTAATTAGAGAAATTAGCTCAAGTATTTTATTGGCCGAAGTTGATTTTATTTTTTGACATTTTTGGTTTGATTG
This sequence comes from Melolontha melolontha, assembly GCA_935421215.2. Taxonomy (NCBI): domain Eukaryota; kingdom Metazoa; phylum Arthropoda; class Insecta; order Coleoptera; family Scarabaeidae; genus Melolontha; species Melolontha melolontha. The sequence goes on from OW285236.1 coordinate 128,429,359, forward strand.
TATGCATTCACCATAGTAACGGTACTGTAGGTGGGTACATATTTTATAAATTTTTATATATGACTGTATCATAGTTGCCTATTTTATGAACCAGTTTACTGTCACTTTATAGTACTAGTACTTTAAAAACTGAAAAAAATGGACTGCTCATTGTCAGTGTCAAATAACTGTCAAACTCAAGTCAAAAACTTTATTTCAGTAAAACATAAATCTCATTTTAAGCATAATTTAGTAACTAATTTTTTTGTAGCTTATATTTGTCGTTCAATTTGTCTTACTACAAATGTTCAAACGCGATGTTGACGGAGTATTTTCATCATATATTTCGTTTTTGCAAACTAGTTTCCAAAATATTGTCAAAATACCCAGCTACTATGTCAATATTAACATACCGAACTGTCAGATAGTGATCATTGTAATTATTTATTTATTAAGTATAAAAGCCGAACATAAAATTGTGTATATAACTCGTACATAAATGGACTTTCTTGACCTCGATTTTATTATAGCCTCGCTCGGCATAAACTCGACTCGACCAAGAAAGTCCAACTTTATGTACTGGTTAGATAAGTAACTATTAAAATACAAATTTGTAATTTTCAAATTGTAGCCTTTAATAGTTGTTTAACGAACAAGTGAATTGATAAAAGCGATTAATAATCGAGATATTTTAACGCGTGAGCATCTAACGAGCGCGTTAATGATCGAGACTATTAATAGCATTTTAATATAACAGTTAGTTATAATAAATGTAGGTGTAGGTTTCCGCGGTCGTTCTCTAGATGTAGATCTCGGTTTCCGGGTTGGAACCGCGTCGAGTTAGGCGTAATTGCCAACGTTTCGTCCACTGTTTTAAGGGACATCTTCAGGGCTGTACGTAGATGTTCGTCGTTTCGCAGTAGCTTGAAGAATGCTATGACAGAGACCGATACAACTTATATAGGGGGGCCGGGTCAGATGGTGGCCTGCTATTGGCTGGGGACAATGAGCCAATGGCATGCGTCGTATGGGCGTGGTGATTCTTAGTAGAGTTCAGTAGAGTTTGCCACGTCGGATGTAACGTACAGCCATCGTCTCTATTTAGATTGCGGGGATGTTTGTAAATTTCAATAGATTCACGGATTTTCCTAGGGAAATAATGCGATTCACGGGACAGAAGCTTGACATCTTTGAATAGAATTTGATGACCGGAGCTGAGTTTGTGTTTTGCCAGCTCTGAACCGGCTATATGTAACAGTCTAGTACAACGTTCATGTTCGGACACACGCACGCCGACTGGCCGCTTAGTTTCGCCAATGTACATACTGCCACAAGAACACGGAATGCGATACACTCCTTGGGCTTGGAGCGAAGATATTTTGTCTTTAACCAAGGGTAAGAGGTCCGAAACTTTAGAATGGGGTCTGAAGACAGTTTTGATTTTATTTCTATATAGAACCTTTCCTATATAATCCGTGATACCTTGAATATACGGTAAGAAGGTGGTGCTGATGTTAGGATCGGGTTCACTTCGAGGTTTGGGGTTACGATGTCTCACTATAGTACGGTGTATGTCGTGGGCGTTATAATTATTCTAGAGTAGGATGTCAGAAACATGCTTAAGTTCGGCGAGTAGTGCCCTAGGTTCTGAGATAGAAAACGCGCGATGTACAAGAGTATCGATGACCGCTTGTTTGTGTGCCGAGTGATGATGGGAAAACCCGTTCAGATATCGGTCTGTATGAGTCGGTTTCCTGTAAACCGTGTGGCCCAGTTTGCCATTGATATTGCGGGTCACTAAGACGTCTAAAAACGGGAGACTTCCGTCTGATTCCACCTCCATGGTAAAGCGAATGTCACGGTGCTGGGAGTTTAGAAAAAGTAAGAATACATCTAAAGACTGCCGCCCATGCGGCCAGATGACGAACGTATCGTCTACATATCTAAACCAACATTTAGGCTTTAAATGAAAGGAGCTTAGTACCTGTTGTTCGAACGTTTCCATAAAAATGTTAGCGACAACCGGGGATAAGGGGGAACCCATAGCGGCTCTCGACACTTGTTCATAGAACTTGTTTCGAAATTGGAAGTACGTGGAAGTGAGGCACACATTTACGAGTTCGGATATATCATTCAGTTTGCCGTGGGCGGCTATAGTGTCGGAGATGACAGACACTGTGCCCGGGATCGGGACCTTCGTGAAAAGAGATTCAACGTCAAAACTAACTAGTAAATCACTAGTGTCTAAGGAAAAATCCTGTAAACGAGTTACAAAATGTTGAGAATTTTTAATCGCAGAGTTACTGTCACCTGTGTATTGTTTGAGCGTGTTAGATTAATATTTGGCTAATTTGTTGGTGGGGCTGTCGATAGCGCTGACAATGGAGCGAAGAGGCAAGTTGAGTTTGTGAATTTTAAGTAATGCATATAATCTCGGCGGCTTGGAGTGTCTTGGGATAAGAGATTTTTGTATGTCTCCGGGGATAGATGATCGTTTGATGAGATCTGTTACAGAACGTTCTATCCGGGCCGTAGGATCCCGCTTCAAGAGGCGATAAGAATCGTCTTGGAGTAGGGTGTCTATTTTCTCCTGATAGACATTGTTGTCGAGTAAAACTGTTGCGTTCCCTTTGTCCGCATTTAATATTACAATGTTGTGGTTCGTTCTGAGAGTTTTTAGGGCAGATATTTCTGATTTTTGTACGTTCAGTCTAGGAGGTTTGACACGTCGAAGAATAGCTGAAGTTTGGTGTCTGATAGGATCTGCAATGATATCTGGGAGTTTTATGAGGGCACTTTCTATACCGGATATAATCTCTTCGGTAGGTATGTGTTTCGGCGTCAAAGCAAAATTTGAACCTTTTGAAAGAATAGATTGTCCGTCGGGAGTTAGAATGTGCTGTGACAAATTGATGACGGTCTGGCGTGGGGGAGAGACTGATTTAGTGACCTGTTTGGATTGAAGTACGATTGAACTCCCAGCACCGTGACATTCGCTTTACCATGGAGGTGGAATCAGACGGAAGTCTCCCGTTTTTAGACGTCTTAGTACCCGCAATATCAATGGCAAACTGGGCCACACGGTTTGCAGGAAACCGACTAATACGGACCGATATCTGAACGGGTTTTCCCATCATCACCCTGCACACAAACAAGCGGTCATCAATACTCTTGTACATCGCGTGTTTTCTATCACAGAACCTAGGGCACTACCCTCCGAACTTAAGCATGTTTCTAACACCCTACTCCAGAATAATTATAACGCCCACGACATACACCGTACTATAGTGAGACATCGTAACCCCAAACCTCGAAGTGAACCCGATCCTAGCATCAGCACCGCCTTCTTACCGTATATTCAAGGTATCACCGATCATATAGGAAAGGTTCTACATAGAAATAAAATCAAGACTGTCTTCAGACCCCATTCTAAAGTTTCGGACCTCTTACCCTCGGTTAAAGACAAAATATCTTCGCTCCAAGCCCAAGTAGTGTATCGCATTCCGTGTTGGTGTGGCAGTTTGTACATTGGCGAAACTAAGCGGCCAGTCGGCGTGCGTGTGTCCGAACATGAACGTTGTACTAGACTGTTACATATAGCCGGTTCAGCGCTGGCAGAACACAAACTCAACTCCGGTCATCAAATTCTATTCAAAGATGTCAAGATTCTGTCCCATGAATCGCATTATTTCCCTAGGAAAATCCGTGAATCTATTGAAATTTACAGACATCCCCGCAATCTCAATAGAGACGATGGCTATACGTTACATCCGACGTGGCAAACTCTACTGAACTCTACTAAGAATCACCACGCCCATACGACGCATGCCATTGGCTCATTGTCCCCAGCCAATAGCAGGTCACCATCTGACCCGGTCCCCTCTATATAAGTTGTACCGGTCTCTGTCATAGCATTCTTCAAGCTACTGCGAAACGATGAACATCTACGTACAGCCCTGAAGATGTCCCTTGAAACAGTGGACGAAACGTTGGCAATTACGCCTAACTCGACGCGGTTCCAACCCGGAAACAATATTTTTCCATCAACCGTATTTTTAATACATCAGCATCAGAATCGGTTTTTAAAATGTTTATTTAATGAATAAACTAAATACAAATTCAATTATCTGCTCATTAATTACAATTAGTATTATTTTCTTTATTTTTACCGATATTTATAATTATATTAGAAATAGTACAGTTATTAAAATTGAAATAGGGGACAGTAGAATTATCTGATGTAGAATTTTTTTTAAATTTAGGTTTATTCTTTATTTTGTATGTTTGTTATATAATTTGTTTCGTGTCTGACAAGTTTTTGTTGCAGTTTCACAGAGGATTTTTTCAGCTGTAGCAACTTTATTTTGTAAAGAATTTTCAATATATTCTTCTGCAACAGCAGTGGATTTCCAACCTCCTAATCGTTTAATGGCTGAAAAATCAGCGCCACTCTCACAAAGTATCGAGGCAGAAGAACGCTTAAAACAATGTCATGTGTAGAGATGCTGGTGTTCCAATTTCAAAAGATGCTATTATGGATGGCAACTTAGAAAATATATTTATATCAACTGGCTGGCTAGAACATTATTATTTTACTATTATTATGTTTATAAAAAAAATAAAAAAACATTTGTGTGGGGTGTGTGCAGGCCTCAATGAGATATAGCGTGTAACTAAATTAAGAATTGTATTTTGTTGGTTATCTACTAAATATTATGTAGGTGTGTGTTTTAGATGCCCTAATATTTTGATTCTAAATTTTCAATATCGTCCGTTTGTAATTTAAAGAATTCATCTTTTCTCAATGCACCAGTTACTCCGAAAATCAATGCAACCTACGAAATGAAGTGGTATTTACTGCTATAATTTTAAGTTTTTGATTTGTTTGTCCGTGATTAAGAATACGTTGTTAGGAGCATCAGAAATAAATTTTTGTACGGACTTTGGACTTCTTTGGTAGATATCCTTCCCTTTGTTTCTTGATAAACATTATTAATTTATTAAATTTGCCTATATCGATGTTGTCTTTCACATTTAATGATGGTTTAAGCATTGAATATTTTGGCCACAAACTTGCAATTAAGCCTTTTATTGCAATATTCGTGAAATGGGCCAACAAATTTATTCTAAATAACGCATTACGAGTATTTGTTTTCATTTCTCTATGATATAAATTCGGCGTAAGTTTTTTCACACAGGCTTCTATCATTTCTTGGTAGTAAATTTGATGTGGAAAAATTTGCAGCTTCTGCCACTTCTGGCGGGGTTAACGTAAAATTTACATTGTTCACATCCATTTATTCAACGTTTTCACGAGACAGATTTAGAATAGAATTCTGTCGGAGTTAACATAAAATTTTCGTCGTTCACATCCATTCATTCAGCGTTTTCACGACACAAATTTAAGAATAGAATTCTGGCGGGATTAACATAAAATTTTTGTCGTTCACATCTATTTATTCAACGTTTTCACGACACAAATTTTAGAGAAGAAACTACAAATTTGGTTGACAGTGACAATGAATAATTTAGTGCACATTAATAAAGTAGGTATATAAATACATAGTCGACGAAAATAGTAATTTTGCTAATTTGCTGCTACTATATGAGTCAAACAAATTTTTATAAATGATAGCTGTGGATTTCGTATATTTCAAAAATATAACGGGTGTTCATTTGAAAAGTCAATCTAGTAGCATGTGATTTACTGAGAACATTTTGAAGTACATTTACGGAACAACAAACACATACTAATATAGTATATGCGTCTTATTCTATCAAAATTTCAAAGTAACCTAGATTGACTTTTCAAATGAACATACGTTATGTCCTAACTTAATATCATTTACTTATTTGTCAAAAGTGATTAATTTTAAATGTCAGAATATTGTATTTCTAAATGGAAATTCTGACATTTAAAATTCATCACGTTTGATACTACTAACAAACTGCAATATCTCTTAACGGATGGCAATGCAAGGTACATGAAACAAGCGATCACGTTCAGTAACAAGTTAGCAGTCAAAACACTTAATTTTGAAGTAGATATTACGTGCAAGGATATCAATTGAAAATAATATTAGATCTATACGTTCATTTGTTCTTAATGTAATTCCAAATTCTGTAATCCAAGAATTGAACATAGGTTACATACAAGGTTAGTAAATAGATAAGGTTGCCTCGTAATTAATGGCTCTCGCCATATTGCGTGTCATCGGGTATGCCATGCGTTTTCTGTCTAGTTGCCAAATTACCGGTCTATGTTGATGTTTGTTGTGTGCCTAGCGTTGTTTTCTAATTTCATAGTGTTTTATGTGCTTATATATAAACTTTACTTGACTACAAGTGCTATACATTATAGGGAGAGCAAAACATTGAAAAAATTAAAAAACTTGTGAATTAAAGTAATGTATTAACTCAATAAAGTTCTTTGTTTATAAAGATTGTAATTTTATTTTAGTTATTTATAAGAAAACTGCATCAAATAATATCTTGGTATCCAGTTAGTATTTGCATTTGTGAACTCATTTTTTTAGACATACAAAACCTTTTATTAACTCCGTAATAACAGTTTATTGAAAGAACTGGGTTGTGACAGTAGAATATTAAATTAATTAATATGTGACGGTGTTTTATTGAGTCAACCACCTTCATTCCCTTTATAATTTATAAGCGCATTTTTTGTCAAAAATATTTATCATTTGGAACTTACTGCAAGTGAGAATTAATGAATATTAAATCTCATTCTTACATGTAAATGTCGACTTATGTGATGCGTTCATAATTACAATCCGACAAACTAAGTTTGTACCAATATGCAGAACACACCCTTTCGCGACAACGAACTTCCTGGTAATTAGGTTAATTAAGAATTGCTGAAAAAAACAAGTCAATCAACGGGAGGAAACGTACAGACGCGTTTCGTTCTAGTTGGAACTTTTCAATGCACGGCATTCCTCGAAGACGGACATTGCTTTTCATTTCTATACTTTCTGTATATATAGTTAACATTTGGAACTTACTGCAAGTGAGAATTAATGAATATTAAATCTCATTCTTACATGTAAATGTCGACTTATGTGATGCGTTCATAATTACAATCCGACAAACTAAGTTTGTACCAATATGCAGAACACACCCTTTCGCGACAACGAACTTCCTGGTAATTAGGTTAATTAAGAATTGCTGAAAAAAACAAGTCAATCAACGAGAGGAAACGTACAGACGCGTTTCGTTCTAGTTGGAACTTTTCAATGCACGGCATTCCTCGAAGACGGACATTGCTTTTCATTTCTATACTTTCTGTATATATAGTTAACATTTGGAACTTACTGCAAGTGAGAATTAATGAATATTAAATCTCATTCTTACATGTAAATGTCGACTTATGTGATGCGTTCATAATTACAATCCGACAAACTAAGTTTGTACCAATATGCAGAACACACCCTTTCGCGACAACGAACTACCTGGTAATTAGGTTAATTAAGAATTGCTGAAAAAAACAAGTCAAGCAACGGGAGGAAACGTACAGACGCGTTTCGTTCTAGTTGGAACTTTTCAATACACGGCATTCCTCGAAGACGGACATTGCTTTTCATTTCTATACTTTCTGTATATATAGTTAACATTTGGAACTTACTGCAAGTGAGAGTTAATGAATATTAAATCTCATTCTTACATGTAAATGTCGACTTATGTGATGCGTTCATAATTACAATCCGACAAACTAAGTTTGTACCAATATGCAGAACACACCTTTTCGCGACAACGAACTTCCTGGTAATTAGGTTAATTAAGAATTGCTGAAAAAAACAAGTCAATCAACGGGAGGAAACGTACAGACGTGTGTTCTGGGGTGTGTTCTGCATATTGGTACAAACTTAGTTTGTCGGATTGTAATTATGAACGCATCACATAAGTCGACATTTACATGTAAGAATGAGATTTAATATTCATTAATTCTCACTTGCAGTAAGTTCCAAATGTTAACTATATATACAGAAAGTATAGAAATGAAAAGCAATGTCCGTCTTCGAGGAATGCCGTGCATTGAAAAGTTCCAACTAGAACGAAACGCGTCTGTACGTTTCCTCCCGTTGATTGACTTGTTTTTTTCAGCAATTCTTAATTAAAAATATTTATATTAGGTAAATACTTTTTACACCCATGAGTACACCAATACCTAGCAGTCATTAACAATTACTTAAACCAAAATTTTCAAATAAAGGACGACACGCTTTGTGTAAGTACCTATATGTGATTAGATCGTACATAAACCAATCGTATTGTCTATAGAAAACAGTGATTTACTTTACTCGATTTATACCTGTTTAACTAATGATAAAAATGATAAAGTCAAAATCATTTTAATTTGAATGGGCACGCTGAGTGACGCAATCCCGCGTAAGAATATTATTGGTGGAGAGTTACAAGGCAACCTTATACATTTAGTAACCTTGGGTTACATATATCATTCAAAAAACGTCTTAACACAGTCAAAAATTCATTTGAAAAAGTTTCAAAGTCTAAAAAGCAATTCAAAAATATCCATATTATCCGGGAATATTGTTGATTGTAATACTAGGTGTTTTACTTTGTTTTCATCATTTTTACACTATCTACAATTGAACTATTTTACTTAAATATACTACGACATATTGACTATTCTACATATAGGAGTAAACTCAGTTTACTCCTATATGAGACAACGTTCCCAATATTTCGTATCGAGTAATTTGAATTTTGTTTATCTAAGTTCAGAAATTGTATTATTTATTTTCAAATCTAGATAACTATATTATCTTGAAAATCCTTAACCAAAACGAGACCTGTCGCTAAGATCTTTGTGTTTATATGTTAAAGAAAAATATGTAATAATTCATTGATGTTGGGTCAATTGGGGTAAATGTAAACAGAGGCCAATGTAAACGCACATAAAAAGTTAAAAATGTAGGCATTATGATTTGAAACACGGCGCGAAATCAACTAAGCGGTTAGTCCCGCCTTCACCTGCAACGGCAAGTAAATGTTTTCCTATCTTCTTAGCGCGTTTGCCGGTATTTTGCACTTTGGTATTGTGGTGATTCTTTTTATTTCTGAAGTAGATGTTTTGAGGTAAGACTTCATACTGGGCAATACTAGTTATGCTTAGTTAAAGTAATATTTTTAAGAACAAATACTTTAACTAAAACTGAACTCTAAATGTTTAGGTAGGTGTTTACATTTACCATAATAGTCTGTGTTTATGAGGACAACGTAAACAATATTTTGGGGTAAATGTAAAGTATATTTGAGAAGTAGTTAAATTAAATTAATTTACAATTTACATATTCCACTGAAGATCGTACACGTGCTGTTGAGGATATCATCAACTGAAATAAGGGTCATCGTGTAGCAGAAAACCATTATGGGGTGCCAGAAGCAGTTATTTACAACAGAATCTCTGGAAGAAAAACTTCAGTGAACGTCGTTAACAAGTATTATCGCTGGAAATTGGAAACGAAATTGCACAGTGTTTGATAGTAAGATCGAAAATGGGTCTTCCCTGTGATAAAGCAAAACTGCGACAGTTAGCTGGAGAATATGCCAAGGCCAAAGCATTGATGACTCCTTTAAAGATGCGATCGCCGGAGAAGACTGGTATTATTCTTTTATAAAAAGGAATCCAAACCTTTCTTTAAAAAAGCCTGAATACTTTCAAAAATTAAGAAAGGATGCAGGAAAGTTAGAAGTTATTTACTAACTTTATCAGGTCCTTCAAAAGGCCATAAATGATAACGATTTAGCTGATGTCAAAGGCAGTTTTGTATTTAATGCTGACGAGTCTCGATTCAACTGTAGTAGAATTAGGGCCATTGGGAGTAAAGGAAAGGCTCTATGCCGTGTATCTGGTGGTTCTGACAGGGAGTCCATCACAGTACTAGCATGTATTTCTGCAGCTGGCAGGGCTATACCACTACTGATCACATTTAAAAGTGCTGCGGTCCAACCTTGTTGGACATCAGAAAATGCTTGCCTTGGAACATTGTATGTTGCTTCTACAAATGGATGGATGGAGGAGCCAAAGTTTTACAATGGTTTACTAATGGTTTCATACCTTAAGTTAAGAAATTAAAAATTTATCAGAACAAGCAGTCTTATTACTATATGATGGTCACTGCAGTCGTATGAGCGTAAGGTTGATTAAGGAGGCGATGAAACACAACATCATTCTTTTCAAGTTTCCAAGTCAGTTATGTGACAGATAAGTTGCAGCCACTAGATAAATGTGTGTTCGACCCATTAAAAGTCAGTTGGAATAGACAGCTAATCAAGTATGGTAAGCAACGGATGGGCCGTAGTTCAGGAAGAAAAACATATTTTCTGAATTTATTGTCGGCTCGACGTGGGCAGAATCTATGCTGACTAAGAATATAATATTCGGGTTTAGATGTACCGGTATATACCTTGTTAGTTCAACATGATTCCCTAAAAAGAGTTTGCCATTCAAGACTAGGAAAAATATAGCATTTCTTTACAGAATCAACCAAAAAAATTAAATGAAAGTGATGCTATTACTGTTAATGGACTGCCTATTATGCCGACGTTTAGATGCTATGCTGAATAGAGTTTACCATTTCCAGTTGCTCAAATAAATTTAAGTGAAACTGTAAATCAACCCCAGCCAGCAACTTCGTTTCGAGTTGCAGAAAATCCTCAGCCATCAACGACATCTGCAGCTAATATAATGCTATACCGGTATTTTCATTCTGGTCGAAGTCAAGCCTTTAAACCCTGCTACTAAACAACAGAAATTGGGAATTTCTAGATTGAAGCAGCAAAGAATGGAGAAGTGATGACTTCAAGTGAACTGCTGAAACGACTAAGAGAAGCAGGGGCGAGAAAAATACCTAAACCTAAGCGTAAACAGGAAACAAACATAGAAAAAAATACAATGAAATCCGAGATAAAACCAAAGAAAATAGGAAAAGAAAAAGAAGAATTGTCGGATGATGAAAGCGAAATAAGTTTTCTCGAGAATAATGAAGATCTCTGAGACGAAATATTTGATGAAGATGTAGACATTGAAGAAGTAGATACTATTTCCCTATCAAAAGGAAGATTTATTAATAAAAATCACCGGTCTATAGTCGTGGGACTTATCTAAAACGTTATTTATCATTAATGAAACCGATGTTAGGTACATAATTATAGATCCTTCCTGTGATTCAGATGAAAGGTGAAAGAATTTTAAACAAATTTCCATCGGTTGTGCCAATGCAGGAGAGCAATTAGTTTATTTTTAACTCTCAAAATATCAGGTTGATTTTATATAACAATATAGATTTTAGTTTCTTTTTATGTTTTAAAATCTAAAAACCGTGTTTATTTTGGGTTTGCTAATTCAAAAATAACAATTTCGTGGTTCATTTTGGATAATATGGTGTAAGTATAAACATGACTTTATATTATATATAGGTTTACAACAAAGGCATTAAGAAGCACACATATGCTTCATAATTTGACGTAATACAATGCTTGGCTAAAAAGTTGTTCGTTTACATTTACCAGCTCAGTAATATAAATATTTATTCTCAAAACATGTACATATATATTTATGAAAAACCGCCTCGTAGCTTTAAAAGAGAGGGTAGAACTCGTTTATATTTAAATTGGTACATCAAACAGACTTCATTACAATTAAAAAACTAAGTTGGAAATTCAAAAGTGTAAAAACCGTCTCCGTTTATCCCAATTGACACTAATTATTAGAAGTAAATAGATACTTTAAGCATGAGTAAGGATTATTCCGAAAACTAATAAGAAAAATATTTAGAAAAACATGCCATGTAACAATTAATCAAATCCCAAATTATGTAAGAAAATAACAAGACGTGTGATATTATTATCTCTGAGTATTAGTTGACGATAGCAAAATTTATATATTTCCCCCACATATTTTCGCAAAAATACAAGAATTTAATTAACAAACTCGATAAGCGTAATTCCCCCGAAAAGCTTATGTTGTAACTTTTACAATTACATATATATACATTTACATCTAATCCCAAAATTCCACATGTATATGCATGTGTTACTATCATGTTATAATATTTTATATATATTTTATATATATATATATATATATATATATATATATATAATATATATATGTACATATATTACATACATATACAATATGTACACATATAGTTATCAAAAACATTTGATATTGTCTATATATTTATAAAATTATTAGTTGATTTCCGATAATAATAATACTTAGTTACTAACTTTCTCTACTGTATCTATGTAATTATTACTTTGACTTTACCTCACTAATTCAGAATATTTTCACCACAATCCAAATAATCACATTGTTTTCGAAAGATAGTTCTGAAGTTAGAATACTTCTTATGTGTAAAAATATATCTGTATTTTTCGAAATGTAAACAAGTTTTCTATTTACAATAACAGCACAATTTCATTACTTGTTGATTCACGAACATATTTTATCAGTACTAAATCGCTTTGAGAAAATTCTTCACTGTATAATTAGAGTTTCTTCTGTTGTATTTCTGTGTATCTGTGAGTGAAACTATACAAAATGAAGCTCAAATTCTCAGATTTGTGTGTGTTGTGTGTGTGTGTGTGTGTGGTTGATTTATACTTTACTGACCATTCTTGTCATTAAATGGTGCTGCATGTCCGACATACTGTAATTTTACATAGGCAGTCGGTATATATTTACCGAAATACTTCTTCTATTCTAGCGAGAAAAACAGTTAGGTATATCCGTGCTTCGAATCTCAAGCAAAACTAGTCTGATCACTTTTTCTATTACAATGAAACAATTTAACTATAAATATTTAGCTAGAACAGCAACAAAACGATATATTTCAAACCTCGGAACTAAAGTGAAAAATTTGCTTATGAAGATAAGAGATATGTAACATTGATTACGTTAAGAAGGAACATTACGTGTACATATATTTAATGATCTTGCTTAATATAATTATCTATACTTACTATATTTGTCTATAAACAAATTTATAAATTGAAGTGTTTGTAGTTATAATCAGTAGCAAAGTATTTATAAATTCAATACTTTTGCCAAAATATAAACATATAGATCTAGAAATATATGTATAATATACTTGTATGTATAATATACTATAAAGCGCTTATTTCAGAAATGTTTTATAGGGAAATAAAACGCTATTTTAATTGTTAAATAAAGTATTCGTACTTTGCGGAAAATTCCATTAATTTTGTGCTTTTAAATGTTGACGTTTCTGGAATATGATAAAACTAATATCACATAAGCAGCATTCGTAAATATAGTCTTCTCGGACCTTAGAAAACATATGCTTGTATGTGACTATATGTATCTCTTTTCAATTATACAATTGTGCACAAAAAAATCCGGACACTGAAGTAAATGTCTACTAGTAAAAGGAAAATTTATTTTTTTCTTTTTTTTTTAGCAAGAAATGAAACATTATCTACAAAGTAAGAATGAGAAATAGAGAAAGGCACTTAACATTTTCTTCAATAGGAAAAAGGTGCGAAACAGTAAATTGTGCAAAATTAACAAATTTTGTTGTTTTTCCGTCGATGGAGGATCAGAACGTTCACTATCATCAAGCTACACATATCCAAATTTGAAGCGGTTCTACCATTCATAATTTTGCGCCTGGCCTAAAGCATCTTCACCAAATGCTTGTTTAAGTATTTGCAGAGTTTTCACAGCCGTTTTATCAAATTCGAAGCAGAATTTAATGCACGTTTTTTGCCTTTTCACAGACATTGTAGTGTCGCAGAATAATTCAAGCACACCTCAAGAAATATAAACACAAAAACAGTTTGTCACCACCTAGTAAAGGTACAGTTTGACTTAGAATAGACGTAGCTCACCATCTAGCACTATAGAGCTGTACTACTATCCTTCGCGTTCCAGATTCACGTTCCGGGAATTTCTGGGTAGCACCTTGTATATGATTTTATTTACTGCTAATATGTTTCGCAGCTATAATAGCTAACAAATTACGAAATTAGTAATTGACACTGCTATATACCCCTACGGGTACTAGTCTTGCGCCTACTTACGTAATACCTTGGCTTATGAATTTACCCAATTTACCTCAATACATCATTGACCCGGAGATCTTTCGGTTAAAGACCAACTCAGTTTAGAGGCGAGTGGAGGGGGAGTTCTTATATCTAAAAGGGTGCCACATGTTATACCTTTAGCCATAACAGACTCTGCCGTAGTAAATTGAATAAATCCAGGTAATAACGTGTATCGTTGTTAAACAAAATAAAACAACCAAATCAAAACAATAACAATAAGGATTTGTTGTAATCCAGAACATACACAATAACAAAAGGATAACGTACCCAGAAGGTCGCAATAAAATTTCTTCTGAATCATTTAAAAAAGACAAGAGTGAAAGTTGAATGAATAAAAAAAACTATGGTTAAATATGACCGAAGAGATACTGACATTAAGATATATATATCTAAATAACAAAACAAATTCTAGTTATGAGTAAAAGACTCACCTAGTATAATATATGAATGAAATTATGTATTTAAAATGCAGACAATAACATTGAAATAAATGTGAAGTTAATTATATGCACCTAAAAGCATGTGGTTTAGACAAATTAACAAAAAAATAAGATCACCAGATGGTATATATAAAAAATTGGAAGTCAACGGTTGAAATAATTTGACCAATATGGAAAACAATTAAGAAACTTAGTCTAAGAATTGCATCAATAATTTATCAAAGATCTTTCATAAACCTTACATAGATATTTACACACTGTATATGCAATAATACCTTATATTACACACAATTAATAATTTAATTGCATAAATTCAAGTTATAAAAATTAATTCCAAAATAAATCTATTAAGTTTTGCCCACACCGTATATGCAAAAATTTATTATTTATAATAAAAAAAATTGAATTGTTCAGTACAGTTACTGATAATATTTACAGAAAAGATTTACACAAATTAATTCCAGAATTTAGGTTTCCACACCGTATATGTAGAAATATATTAATTATAATAAAAATTATTTGACTATTTGAATCGGTTACAATTTTCCAAATACACAAAAAAAAACAAAAGGGAAACTTATCTAAATTGAGTGACACTAATGTTTCAATACAAAAAAAAATATTAACTCATATCAATTATATCTGTACAAGATTTGTACAATTTTTCCTTATGACGCTGACTCTTAATGATAGCGTAGTCTTCCAGAATTATACGCAAAATGGATACTACCTTATGATGTTTCTGCCGGAAGGAAGAAAAAAAACGAACCGCCTACCTCGTGGTCCATAGTATATTCATATAAAGGGAAAATTCTCAGCTTCTCGTTTTGTCAATTATGTGCAAAATCGGATTACATCTGTTATACTCTATTTTATGGGGGTGTTAATGTCCTATCCAATTTTTTTTGCCCTAACCAATTTGCTCTGTTATATGAGAAAGAGAAAAAGAACACAAATATAAGAACAAAGAAATACTCTAGTTAATGAAACCAATCTTTATTGAAAAAATAATAAATTCTATAAGATATTCTCGAAAACACTCACCTTGTTCAAAAATGTGTTTGCAGACACAAGATGGAAAATGTCCACATGGCCAAGAGATTCACTCCATGTTCAGTTTTTGTAGCTGAAACTACGCCTTTCGAGGAAAAAACGTATTCGAAAGAGTATTCCAATTATACCACATTTAATTCATTTCAGAAAAGAAGTCGATCACAAAGAAAACATAATACTCTTTTGCAATCTCTTTCCTATTAAACTTCAACTAATAAAAGCAAAATTTGCCTAATTAACAAAACGGACTATATCACCAATGACTACGTATAGATGTCACTGTATGCCTGTATGCCCTAATCAATTACAATGAAATTATATCTTCAAAAATTTCGATAAAATACTAAGTTGCTATACTCAAAATATTTTACATTAAACAGCACTGTTTAATTAAAATATACAATTGCCTAACGAGGACTCATATGTATATATATATATATATATATATATATATATATATATATATATATATATATACTATTTGTGACAATCCTTCTTCTAGTAACGTAATTATTTGAGTTTTCCATTGAATATTCAAATGTGGCATATTAACCTAATATTTTGACAAACCTGAATGTGACACTGACGGATGTAAACAGAAGCAAATAGGTACCTATTTACTCTTAATAAGCCATATTAAAACCAAACAAATTAAGTGTCCGATTTTTAAATGCCGCAATAGTACTTGCCAGCATAAAAATAAATCATATAAAGTGGAAGTGAATTTATTAATTCCTTGCAATAATCTGGTTATTAACTTTAGATGTTGTGTCCATAATGTCTTGCCCTCTGTTTGTTTGGTGATCACAGTATCAGTGTTATAGTCTCAGTATGCATGTTCATGGAACAAGTCGGACAAGTGCAAAATGGATCAGTTATGAAATTAAAAGACATTTTTTCAGCAAAGTTATTGTGCTGTCGTAGAGTTGTAACTGATGAAGAAGTTAACAAATTTAAATCTAGCTGTACCGGAAATATGATAAAAATAGCAAATAGCATGTCTTTCTTATTTTTTCTTTTTTATATGTAATTACATGTTAGAACAAATATTTCAATAATACATATAACTATGGTAAAGAAAATTAGTAATTGGATATCTGAAATATGAATAATAAATACTTTTTTGTTTCTGTTAAACTGGCATTTATTATACATTGAAAAAAATATGTACATTAAATAGTAGATTCAGAAATTGTTATCCATCTTTCTGAACTCGTTAAGTTAAGCCTTTCTTTCTTCTGTTTGAAACGTATTGGTCTAAGAAAATACGTACAAATGCACCTGTACCAGGTTTTTTAAAATATCTGAAAGTAGATTGTGTAACACTTATTAAAAATATAAGCAATCGGAGGGAGCTGGACATATACGAAAGTATTCATATTATTAAAAACAAACCTAATTTTAGTTTTTAAAATTCATGCCTGGATGCAGTGTATGCGTGGACCCCTTCTAAAGTGTTTCGCGATTCTGTGTTAGCTCTACTGTGCCACATGTTCAACACTGATTATTAATTTTATCTTAAAGTATTTGAAATAACATATAGAAAGATTTCACACTATTAAAAGTATCCGAACTATAATCGATTTCTTTCAGATCTTTGCTTTGTAGGAAACTTCCTCTTTGATTATAGTCTTTGCAATGTGGGCTCTTACAGGTCACCATAATCAACTGAACTGAAATAGAAAAGAGCAATGTATATAGTTGTACATTTAATCATAGCAATACGAAAATTATGTCCAAATATAATAATGTTATAACCTCACATTACTAAATTTAGATAAAATTTAATTTTAATTGATAAAGACATACCAATAAAAGGTTTCTTGTTATTTTGAATATTATATACTATGTATTTACTTTTTATTAGTTATTTAACTACAGGAACAAATTCAGACTACTTTAAAATTTCTCTTATGAAAGAGTCTCATTGCGTCGAAGTTTGTTTGGATACTGGACGCTTATTTTCTTAATAAAATGACAGTTGCGACGTCAGCACTAATAACGCGTATTGTTGACACTGTACGGGTTGTTATTAGCAGTAACGCGCCAAGTATCTTCGGCGCCGTCGTGCGAAATACTGATAGGCGCCTTTACCCTATATGTATTGAGCCAAAATTACCAGCCACTCTCTCACAGTTCAACATTGAAATTTATGACGAACTCTTTAGACTTGTTAGTACTGGTAGGTATTTTTTATTTGAGGCAAACAATAGGTACACATACAAAAAAATATTATTAAAATTATTATTGCACACTTAAACAAGAGTAACAAAATAAAAAACAGTATTCCAAATTATTAAAAAACAAAAGGTCAAATAAAATATTTTTAGAGTGCCCGTGTTTTTAAATAGATAAACGTGAAGGAAAACAACGGAAATGTCTTATAGAAATTGGACTTTTCTAGCTTTACTTTTGGCAAATTCATAAATAAGATTTTCAATATTCAGCTGCTTTAAAAAGTCAGACTTTATAGAAATGATAGCAAGATTTTCTAGCCGCTCCTGGCCCATTCTAGATCGTAAGTAATCCTTAATTAACTTTAATTTAGAAAATGATCTTTCGGCTGTAGCTACAGAAATTGGTATAGTTAACAATATACGTAATGCAATTGTAATGTTTGGGAATGAGTGGGTTAAGTTATTTATTGTAATGTAATTTCTCATTTTTGTCGCAATTTTGCAGAAATTGCAATTCATGTAAAAGTTCTGTTCCGTCTATATCTTTTTCGTTTCGATTTTTGTCAGTTAAAGCTTCTTCAAGTTTTTTACAAAAATTAAATTGTTCTTGGTCAGAATACTTGCCAAAATCCTCAATATTCCACAAAAATTTGAAAACATCAGAATGAGAGGATAGCAGTTCAAATCTTTCATTTACAGATGAAAGAGTAATGTCTAGCATTCCAAAAAAACAATTGACTTTGAATTTTAATTCTTGGTTTTCAATTGGCTGATCTTCACTTTCGTAGGAAAATTGTTTTTTTATTTTTCGTGGCCTTAAAATTTCTGAACATTTGTAAGATGCTAATTCTTTGGCATCTACGAGCAAGTCACTGAAGCCTTTATCTGATCGATATTCCTTTAAAAAGT
Organism: Melolontha melolontha; assembly: GCA_935421215.2. Lineage (NCBI taxonomy): Eukaryota > Metazoa > Arthropoda > Insecta > Coleoptera > Scarabaeidae > Melolontha > Melolontha melolontha. The sequence continues at coordinate 128,448,032 of OW285236.1, forward strand.
TATTTAGGTTGTTCAAACTTTCGCAAGCCTGTGAAATATTGAATTTTTTAGTTTGCAGGATCTTGGTAACAACATTAACTTTACTTAGTATCTTGTACCGCAACACTAACATACATACAAACTCATAATTTCTAATTTTTTTAACTATAGAAATAGCCAGATGTTTTGTAGTGTTATCAAAATTATTTCCAGACAAAACTTCATAAAAAGCATCGTAAATTTCGCCTAACTGGAATCTTAGAGGGGTTACTGCATCAATTCTGCTAGACCATCTGGTTTCTGATAAAGGTTTTAACGTTAAGTTTGAAATGTTACTTTTCAAAACAGACCACCGATTGGTTGAAGCAGAAAAAAAATTATATACCTCTTGAACAGTTGAGAAAAAATTTGTACTAAACATATTGGATTTCACAGCGTCGTTTATGACAAGGTTTAAACTGTGATTACAGCAAGGTACAAATATTGCTCGTGAATTAATGTCTAAAATTCTTTTTTGTACACCTTGATGTTTACCCTTCATATTCGCACCATTGTCGTATCCTTGTCCGCGTATGTTATAAATATCTAAACCATAATTTTCTAAAGTTTTCGGTAAAAAGTTGGTTAAACCTTCACCTGTTGTATCATTTACAGGACGGAATGTTAAAAAACGTTCTTCGACACTAAATTCATTGTTTTTTAAATTAACGTATCTTATGCATACAGAAATTTGCTCCTGTTGGCTCACATCGCGAGTACAATCAAGTAATATTGAAAAATACTTTGCTTTTTTAACTTCATTTAAATTTTGTTTCTTATATTATCACCTATTAATTTAATCGTTTCGTTTTGAATTTTATCTCCAAGATAAAATGGCATATTTCTTTGAGATCTGTTAATATGTACAGACATCACTGGGTCAAATTTTGCTATCATTTCTATACATTTCAAAAAATTTCCATTATTTCTTTGAAATAATTTATTATTAGGACCACGAAAAGCCAAGTTTTGTTCAGCCAAAAATTGAATTGTATAAATTATTCTTTCAATGACACTGCGCCAGTGTTTAGTTTAACATTTTAATAAATTTTGCATTTCGGAATCTACGGTTCGATTAGTTTTTAATCTTTCTAATAAATCTGACCAAGAACGTAAATTTTGAAAGTGAGATTTACTTTTTTCGTGATTTTTCAAATGTTCGCTTAAGTGATGCCAATCATTGAAACCGTCTTGGTTACCTAATTTAGTATTTTTAGTCAATGGATTATTGCTGTCACTGAATATTTTACAACAAAAACAGAAAACTACATTTTTCTTAATACAATATAGTAACCAGTCTCGCTGAACCTTTTCACCATTTGACAAAATTCGAGTGAACTATATATCAGAAAACTTACGTCCATTTTTATCTTTAGGATACATAGTTTTATTTAGATAATACATAGTACCTTTTTCGACTAGTTCTTGTACCTGGGTTGGAGATAATATACTCGGCCAAAGACCTGGATCGTTAGAGAGGAGCGAATACGCGTCTTCGGATGATTCGTCTTGCTTACTCGAACATGATGGTACCGACTGAAACGTATCAGAACCTGAATCTATCGGATCCTCATCCTCATTGGCTTGCTTCTCTAATTCTGATGGCAACTTTGATGTTGATGGAAATGGAAAACCACTGTTATCAGTAGAAGTACTGTCTTGAAAATGTGTGAGCTTCCGAAAAAAGTTGGTAACTTTTAAATTGCTCTTCTCCAAGTCTTCCTCCCGTTTTCTCTTGTTAAGCAAGTTTTGATAACCAGATAATTTCTTTTTTTCTTCTCTGGCCATCTAAATAAAATCACTAAGAATTAGGAAACACAAAGTTTTATTTGTTTTATATAAAAAATTCTTCAAAAAAATTCGAAATTTTAAATTTTGTAATTACTGTAATGCCAAATTTCGTTAAGTTAAATATTTATAGAAATTAGGTAACCTGAATGTATAGTTAAAACTATGTAAGTTTTTTAAAGTTGAATAAAGCATTATTATAATTATTATTACTATATAAAGCTGAATTCACTTAATCACTTACCTTATTTTTTAATTATTTTTCACAATCACTATATTATCAAATCAGGACTTACTACATACATATATTTGGTACGCTCATACGGCTCACGCGCCTACGACAACGATAAGTTAATAAACCTGCACCGACTGCGAAAGCGTTTAAATACACCCAAAATTTTGTAAGTTTAAACCTGCAGCCAGATTCTGTAAGCTCGATATCGACCATATACATAATACCTACTAATACACTGCGCACTTGTTATATATGCAATGGTTCTTGAATGAAGCCGAAAAAAGTCTGTATTCATTTAATAAAATTATTACAGTATGATTATTAGCTTCTATTAAAATGCTTAAGATACCCCTTTCACCTTTTTTAATTATTAAATAATATTAATTAAGTTAAATTTATACAAAAAACAGTGTAGATGCAAATATCATGTACACTCTTTGAAGTAAAAATAAAATTATTGCTGTCAATGCTAAAATAATTGTAATAATTGTTTTATGTAAATTTGTTGATTTGTTGTAAACTTTCAAAAAATGTTTTTAATATTTTTAAAATTTAACTTATCTCAAGTGGCCGTAGGCGCCTTTAAGGCCTTGGCGCCGTTGTGCGCTGCACGACCATGCCCATATGGACGGCGCGTCACTGGTTATTAGTAATAACAACCCGTACTACTTACCTGTATTTTTAGTCCGCTCGGTACCTTATTTTTGATGACCCTATATCTTGCTAGAACTTTTGTAAGTTGATTATTGTTTTTTTTCTCTAAATCCTATTTGCATCCTTCTTGGATGTTTCTGAATATTTTTTTAGTGACTTGATTAGGTCATGGCATTTAACTGTGTGTTTGGTTATAGGTAGTTCTTGTTCTCTCTGTAAAGAGAACTGTATCAACGAGGGTATTGTTTTCTGTAATGCTAGTTTAAATTCAATACGTACTGCTATATTTTGGTATTACATCATCAAATAAAAGGATTTCTTTTGTTAAATCGTATACATTTTTGTTTGTATTTAAAAACTTCATTTCGGGACTAAAAACTTTGTTTTTGTAAAAGATATTTATCTTTTTGTCTAATTACATCGCTTTTTGATTACCTGAAATGTGATATTAAGTACTTGAAGGTTTTACCGTTGTAGAAATTACCTTAATCTGGTATTATCATTCCATAAGGATTTCACATCAATTTATAAACTGTCTAGATTACATTTGTGTTGTGAAGGTTAGGTCATTTTGTGTACATATCTGACAGTTAAATATACGTGCGTGCTCGTATTTGTGTCCGTGAATTTCTTAGGAGGCGTAGTTAAATTTTAGTAGACAATAGAAGTGTATTCTAGATTTTACGATGCTAATTATTCGAATTTTTTAATAGAAAAAATTCGCCCTTAAGCAGGAGTCGAGCCCACGTCCATGGTTATATTAGTATCGCAAAATGTAGAAAGCATATTTACATTCACATTACTTTGCGAAAATTCAATAAATTTGCAACAACTGCCGACTACGGGCGAAATATACATGTGTTTCCTTAATTTGACATAAGGCCTTCCCACAATGATTCGAAATCACAGTCCTTAATAGCATAGTGGTTAAAAGCAATGGTCCGGCAAATCATGGACGTGGGTTCGAATCCTGCTTAAGGGCGAATTTTTTCTATGAAAAAATTCGCCCTTAAGCAGGATTCGAAACCACGTCTATATTGTTTACTATATTTTAGTTGTTTCTTTTACATTTAACAATTCCAATAACTGGTAAAACTGTAGTTTAGGGCTCCCATCCGAATTTCCCGCCACTAGCTTACGGAATCAGCTGCAACGTTGACAAATTTCGGTGACTTGGCATTTTGTCATTGAAACGTGTTATTGATACTTATTATTGATTTGTATTAATTCGTTATTTGTTCATAATTTCTATTAAAATGGCAAGTAGAGGAGGCATTGCAGGACACACCATTGTTCAGGAAGACGAAATAATGGAAATTCAAGTTATTCGTGAGGAAAAGGTTATGTTTATTAATTTAATTTTTCGCGAAGAGATTGCAATTCTAAGGTGGTTGGCTAAACGTCGACTAATAAAGAATTTAAATAATTGTCAGCAGTGTGAAGTGCCTCTGTCATTTGTAAAGAGGAGGAAACTTAAAGATAACTATCGTTGGCAATGCAGAGTTTTCCGTAGATCAGCAAGTATTAGACAAGTCTCCTTTTTTGCAAGTAGCCATTTGAAACTTCAACAAATTATTATTTTTATTTATGAATGGTGTCGTGATAATTCACAGGTAAATATTGTACATGAAGCTGGACTTGGAAGCCATTCAACGCATACAATTGTAGATTGGTGTAACTTCTGTAGGGATGTTTGCGAGCAGGCTTTAATTGATAATACTACAATAGTTGGTGGATTAAATGAAAATTTTGAGCCGATTGTTGTAGAGATTGACGAATCTAAGTTTTTTCACCGTAAATACCATCGTGGCCAGTGGCGTGAAGGCCATTGGGTTTTTGGTGGTATAGAACGTGGTTCTGGCAAATGTTTCCTTGTGGAAGTTGCTGATCGAACAGCCGAAACCCTATTAGCTCAGATCTACTACAAACTACTGACATGATACTACTTTTTGAGATTTGTCTGTTTCATTTCCTAGATTTATTTTACCTGGAACCATCATTATGAGCGATGCATGGAGAGCATACAATGGTATCAGCGAAATGGATGGTGGTGTATATGAACATTGTGTCGTCGTTCATCAAAAGAATTTTATTGATCCTGATGATGATAATGTCCATACACAAACTGTCGAGAACATGTGAATGCGTGCGAAGAGGAAGCTTTGACGCCAGTTTGGAACGTCTGAACACCTTTTCGAAACTTACCTACACGAGTTCCTGTGGAGAAGCCAGTTTCATCAGGATTTTCATTTTGCAGAGTTTATTATTGCACTTTATCAACAATATCCAGTGTAATTCAAGTTTCATTTTTATTATAATATAGTTTAGATTGTAAATCAATTCTCTGTTGTATGTATAGGTAGTTTATACTTATTCTATTTTCAATTTTGTTTAAGGTATATATATATTTTGTAATTAATGTAGACGTACTTATTATTTTAATAAATATATCCTTCCCCTAAAGCTAGATTTTCATTATAGACATTCACATGTTTTAAACAATTTTAGCGAAATCCGCTTAAAGTGAAAACGGCTTAATTTGTCTTGTTTACCAATATTTGATATTGATGTTCGGTTGGCAACGCTGCCCTACTTTATTGGGTTATGCGCATGCGTATAAGAGTCCGATGTGTCACTTTACATGGGAGCCCTAAACTTCGGTTTTACCGAATAGCTTTTCTTTTTATTAAATAAAATAGCAAACACACAGAAACAAGAAAAAACCCTAACCGCAATATATATATATATATATCAATAATTCTAAATACGTGTTTCGGCAAATAAGTTGCCATCTTCAGTAGAACAAACTAAAAACGCTGCTAAATGTAGCGTCTTTCGCTTAAGGTAAAATCTTTGAAGATGTGCTTTTCACCAAATCGCCAGTGGGATAACATTCCAGTGCCAGTGTTACCCCACTGGCGATTTGGTGTTTTCAGTTTTTTTTTACTGAAGATGGCAACATAATTGTCTAAATATGTATTTAGAATTATTGATATATATTGTGATTAGGGTTTTTCCTGTTTCTGTCTGTTTCAGATTTCAAGCCCAGTCTTCACCAATTTCGGAAATAAAATACCATTTAGAATAGAGTACACATGAAATAGCTTATTTTAAATATAATATTTGTAATTTACTGATTTTACTTTTAATGTTAATTAACATGTATGTTAATAATTATTATTCAATTTTTCTAGCCCATTATAACGGGTGTTAATTTGAAAAGTCAATGTAGTAGCATGTGATTTACTGAGAACATTTTGAAGTATGTCGGAAATTAAAATTTACTACTTAACCTACGAAGTCGTATATTTTGACATATACGAGTACATACATACAAATAAATAACAAATGTGATTGACATTATCAAATGTCATTTGGATTTACGTTTACGGAACAACAAACACATACTAATATATATGCGTCTTATTCTATCAAAATTTCAAAGTAACCTAGATTGACTTTTCAAATGAACACACGTTAAGTTTGCTCATAAAATCTAATTAAGGATACACTGTGTTACAAGAACGCTTGTTAGGTTTGGTAGATGGTGTACTTTACAACGTGAGAGTCTCAAATTGTTACAAGCTGGACGTATGTGGCTTGTATTGATTCATTCTGGGCTAGCTATGGCGTCCTAACAATAATGTAAATGATTTAAATAATAAATGGTGTGATAACGACACATCAAAGGTCCGGGGCGTGTATGATATGCTGAAATAAATATATTACAACTTATTTAATAAAATAAAATACAATGACATTGTTTTTAATGTTTATTTAATATAAATCGACAACGACACACATGAACGAAACATATTACAAGAAAGAAATTGAACGTAATAACGGGTGTTGGCAAAAATTTGAAGTCAAGTAGGTTTTGAACAAAAAATCGTATGTCCTTACTTAAGCCTATAATTTGTACTAAATATTAAATGTCAACTGTTGTCTATCAATAATTGTCAGAATCTAATATTAGAGATAGTAATTAATATTTTTGAAATTTTAAAATGATATTTACTAACGCAAACGCATTCATGATTGGATATTATTTTCGAAATGGTCAAAAGATCAATGGACTGTGGAAGTACTCAATTCAAGCTTGTTTAGAAGAATTTTGACATGAATTTCCCAACCTCGCTTATGATTATAATACTTTTCAGTGTATACTGATAAGAATTGCTTCAGTTTTTCGACAAACCGGTAGTGTAGGACAAGAAAGAGGGTAGTGGGCGGAAGTCCGGACAGAAGATGCGATTAGTAATGTTAAACGAATAATGACGCCTCAAAAACTTCAGTACAAACTCTCGCACTGAGTTGCCAATAGGTTATTGTCATATAGTTTTAAATTCAAGATTTATAGATATTCCCATATTTTATAATTTGCTTGCAAAAAATCTTCCATATTGATTATCCGCGACGAGTAGTTTTTTGCGATTGGTTTAGAAATAATTTTAAGGGTGAACTCCTAGATAAAACTTTCTTTTCGGACGAAGTATGGTTTCATGCTAGTGGATACATTAACTCACAATACATGAGAATGTGGAGTGATACAAAGTCCAATAATTTTTATGTTGAAGCTCTTCTACATCCTCAGAAAGTTGGTGTTTGGTGCGCTATAAGTAGAAGGAATATTGGTTCAATTTTTTTTTAATTGTACCTTGACTGCAGAAGGATATCGACAGGAAATACACTAGCATTTCCTTAATCAGCTTCGTGGTGATGATCTAGTTTTGGGATACTTTCAACATGATGGTGCTAGAGCTCTCACAATGGGTGAAACAATGAATATATTATAAGAAATGTTTGGAATTCGTTTAATTAGTTTGAATAGCAAACATGAATCTCCCCCAAGATGTTGTAATCTTACGCCGTCTGATTATGGCCTTTTTTTAACAAATTCTATCTATCAAGTACCAGCGCACGAATATATAGATCTAAAAAACAGAATTATAAATTTATAAATAAAATTAATGAATTTAGAAATAGTCCGGTACTACAAAATATAGTTGGTAGCATTAGGAGGTAAATGCTTCGAAGAAGGCGATGGATAATTTCAACAGACTTATAATTTATTATGGCGATTATTGTTGATAATTTATATAAATACAATTTATGATATTTTTTAAGGTTATTATCTAAGCACTATATACCAACAATTAATCTGTTTCAAAATTATTTTTAGATATTTTTTACAATAATTTGTTGAACGTCAATATTAAACTAGTACGATAACTAACTAGATTCTATAATCACTATAAGGTGAATAAAACCTTTGGTTATAAAATTATTCACTTTAATTCTGAATTTTATTTTTACGTTTTAATACAGATAAGACGAGCTTTATTACAAAAGAATGAACGGCATCCGAATCGTATTATGTAATTTCTTCCAAAGTAAGGTATAATTAAGAGGTGCTTATTGTTCAACAAGAATTCTCTAAAATATCAAAATGCTTAATTGTAAATTTGCAAATTATTCTTACCTTCTAAAATCATTACTTGACCAATTTCTGTTAATTAATTTTAATGGAATATCTTTTGAAATAAACTTTTGACATTTGCGTGTATGATAACCTATAAAATTATGTTATGTAAATGTATCATTCTACCGTACTCTATTTCAGACATGACTTTAAATTTTCAAGGATTACATTGACTTCAAATTTTTATTACCACCCTTTACGATACAGAGTTTACCTTGGTGTTATGTTGCGGTCGGACATGTGCTTCACGGTATGTACTTGGTCAGTACGTGTAGCAAGATCGATGTAACTCTCATGAAAAATCTGGATCGAAGAGGACGTTTTGTGTTAGAGGAACTCGTCGTTGGAGGTTTTCTTTTATTACGCAGTGTTAAGGGAGGGTAAACCAACTATATTGCAAGCTAGCGATGTCTTAAGAATTACGAATCTATTAAAGACGCTAGTTAAAGAGTTGCAATGCTAATGAAATAAATATAATTAAAAAGAAAGCGCTAAAATTATATCAGGCATCATATAATTTGGATGAACTTCATACAATAGTGATTATAATTGTAACTATTAAAATATGTGAATATGGTATAATTTTGACATTTAGAGAAAATAGCGCGATTATAAATAAACTTCCTAATTAACAAATAACTAGAAGAGAAGTCGTATGTAATTAATTAATATCTAAATTGAAACAATATATTAAATTCTAAGAAATATGATGAAATGCCCTGGGTTGTCGTTTCTCTAAACTAAAATATAGGAAATTATTTCTGAAACTCTTGCCAAACATAAATTTTCTGATTTTAAAACATGTATATTGATAAGCTTGTTTTCAAATATATTTCTGTGATATTGAGTGTTATTTGAATTATAAAATTTGAATAAGGGGCGACAATTTAATGATACTGAGAACGAGGACAAATATCATATTTAGACCAATGACTACCAATACGACAAGAACCGCGAATTAATTATGTACCTATGCTTTCTGCACATTCCATAAATTAGTGTAAAGTTTATAGAATTCACTGTCTTACTCTATAAATTAATTTATAACTTCTCCTATTTTGCTTCTTGTCAAAATAATTTACTATAACATACTATACAGCGTTTCATGTTCACGGTTCAGTATGGGCTTTATGGAGAAAGCTTACATAGTTGTCAAATTGTTCAATGCAATCTGCCAACTGATAAAATAATTTTTGAAGTTTGATTTTAAACTAACCTCTATTGACGGTGTTGTCATAGCACATAACCTACATTAATTTAATCACGTAATTATAATGAAGAAAAATCTTGTTTATATTGAATTGTAGTTGTCCAATTAGAAATACAATATTGATTATCAGCATGCAGGGTTTGAACAATCAGTTGATGTTAAAGCAATTGACTGGATGGATCTGTTAATAAATCAGCTTTGGAGCCATCTGTTGAACTAGCTTTTATCGCATTTATCACAATGTTTTGTAAATTACAATATGAGAGCAATAATTATTGAATGTCTTTTTTTGTATTGACAGTGATAATAATATAAACAACAGTACTTTTTCCAGTTCTATTACATAATATGCACATAAACATATTGATTTCTGTTAATTTATGACACTCATTACTCACTGACATTCATTAGTCACGGACAAAATCTCATAAGTCACGGGTTGTTAGCCAGTCAGACGCACGATTAAGGTTAATGTTTATCAACCCATGGCAACGAATAAACTCAATTGAAAATAATCTAGATAATAATTCAACACCATCTATGGAATTTAAAAATTGTAATGTCAAAATTTATTTCTATAATAAATTTTTATAAATATGTGTAACCTTATTTGAAAATTAATTAATTAGAGCACTCACTTCATATGTAGAAGTGGAAAAAGTATAGTATTCTACTCTCGTCTAAATGGAGATTAGTCACTCGGATAACTTAGGACACTCGCCTGGCGGCTCGTTTCTTAAATATCATCCTCGTGACTAATATCCATCTTTAGACGCTCGTTGAATAATATACTATTATTTATTTTTATAGAACTAAAATTACATTTAATTATTTGGATACAATTCATTTTTGAAAAGTTTAAATTACAATTGCAATATCACGATGAAGGATTTGAACATGCATTTGATGTTGATGGGAATTTTAGAGTAATCAATTAATTGAATCTGTTATTCTTCCACATGCATTATGAATTCCTCAATATCATCCAGCAGTCCATCGACAATCCACATCTTCAAAATACATTTTCTAGAGACAAGGCAGTTCCATCTCTAGAAAAACCCCGTTAGTTCTGCATTAGTTATGTAGACAAAGCGAGAGTACTTCGGCCGTCTGACAACAGGCAGCCCTGAATTTACTTCTACGCTCGGTCTGAATAATTTCTGTGAGATAATGATGTTGTTCTTTTTTGTGAGTGTGTCTGAAGATATCCTTTCTCCAGCAGGGGCATACCGATGATCCTCTAGAAAGGTGAAATACGTATCTGCGTCTCTGGGGAGGCATATGTTCGGACACGTTCACAAAAAATATGACCTGTATTTGTGTTCTTCACACCAGATTTTTAATTATATTTTATATTATTAAAAATACCTTTGTTTTATACAAAACTGGTGGGGTTTTACTCAGTCATGTATTTTTCAATTATTCTGTTTTTACATATTTGATGTAATTTTCCCAAATTTCAGCTGTTACATTATTATAGGCGTTTACAATTAGAGATGACATATCTTTTACTTTGAATGTAGTGTTGTTCATCTTTATATGGTTATTTACTTGTACCAAAGCCATCTCTATTGGATTTAGCTCACAATGGTAGGATGGTGAACGCAGAACTTTCCGGTGAGCTTTTTTTGCCGAAACATCAAAGTATGTAACATATTTATATCGAACTTGGGATACACAAAATAATAAATCTCCTTTTAACATATTATCTTCGACAGGTATATTCTTTCCAGTCAGACAGTTTATTATATTTTCCTTCCTCCATGCATTTGTAGGAATCTAATCTTTCTGCTGTGGTATGCCGCATTATTTAGAACAATAACGGCATTTTCTGGGGTGTTTGGCAATAACTGCTCACAAATGTTTCTACATTCATTTCATTATGAGCATCAGCAGTATTTTTTTACTCAGAAATGTTAATTCTGCACCCACGACAAATCCATTTTCATTACCGGCATGTACTAAAGCAAAACGAGGACCAAGATTTGGAGATTTTAATCCTGTACTCAGTCCCCGAATAAATGCATCTCGAGTACTTTTAATAGAAGTATCATGTCAAGTTTTATTTGCAGTGTGCTGTACATTAACCCATGATTTGTATACATCTATCTAAAATTATTATTATAATATTTAAATATTTAGTAATATCATCCCGTTCAATAAGAATGCTTTTTCCTTTTACTTTTGAATTTCAATTCAAACACCAATAAATAATAATAACCACGGGAAAGTAATAATAATATTTGATAGACGTAAAATAAATTAAATTATCACATGTAAATTTTGTCAACTCTACATATGGAAAATCACTAACAAAAATATGGATACATTTGGCAACGGTTAGAGAGATAGAAAAAGTTTTCAAAATGAATTACCACAAAGTTACGGCTACCAGTATTAATAGAAAAAGTAAACATTATTGTAATTGTTTATAGAGAAAAGGAGATGTATGTATCCCCATAAGAATATACACTGCACCGTGAACGAAAGGGCTATAGGAACATTCTGTTATCTCTTACTTAGCTGTGATAATAATATATGATTGTTTCGGCCTTTACTTGATGAAATTCCATTATAACTATTAAGATAAAATAAAACAAATTTTATGAATTTCACTTTTTAATTATCACTGTAACGAGTCGTTTCGCACCAACCTGGGCTTCGTCAGACATATAACTATGATGATATATATGTCTGACGAAGCCCAGGTTGGTGCGAAACGACTCGTTACAGTGATAATTAAAAAGTGAAATTCATAAAATTTGTGATAATAATGTTTACAATACTAACAGCTACTGTAGATCGTCCAGTACTTATTTTCTATGTACACCTTCCACATACAAATTCACGAAACCAGTAACTAATTGTATATGGACTATTGTTACCAGAAACTGTAATTAAATTTTAATGACTTTTGTCGTATGATAAACCTCCTTTAAAATTGTAAAAAACTATAGCCCGAAAAGCATTGCGTGAAATTTCCGTACTGGCTGGCTATTCAATAACATAAAATTTATAACAATATTTAGTTTCTATCTTTGTTTTAACTTTAATTTTCACTGAGAAAAATATAAAGTATGTACTAGTAAAAACACGGCATGCGTCGCTACTCCAATTAGTGGGTTATGGCGTTTGGCATGCTCTCCGTCTGGCGTTTCGTCAATTAATGAAACCTGCACGAATGTTGACGCTTTGGCCTTTTTTAATAACTGTTTGGTTCATACTTTGAGAGAGTTCGTCGAAATTTGCACCGCACGCTTGTAGTCAGGCTTAGTCTTTTGTCAAAGCGCATTTATTAAATTGACAGCTCTTTCTGCTACTTTGTAACAACGTTAAAGCGCATTTATTAAATTGACAGCTCGTTCTATCATTTCGTGACAACGTTAAAACATATTTACCGCACATTTTTTTTAGTTATACTCTTCTTTTACAGAAACCATCGCCGGCACGAAAACAACAATTTATCAAAGTTTCATCGCAATCAGATGAACAGTATAGGAGCCTAAACGGAACGAACAGACGCATTCATTTTTATATACAATGTGTCCGGGAAAATGTGGGAAATCTCTCGGATTCAGATAGAACATTAAAAAATAAGATGACAAGTTCCCATAATTTTTTTCCTAGCGGCCCTCCCTACGGAGATACGGCCTCCTAAAGGACGCCACTGGAAATCAATTCTTCTTGAATAACTTTTAAACTACTTATTATAATTTAATGAAAATTTAATATGATAAACAGTAGTAAGGACCTCTTGAAATACTGCCCTTAAATTTAAATTAGCTTGTTTAGTTTCCCAGGGGCGGACTAGGTTGTACATTTTAATGCTTACATTTTTAACACCCTGTATGATAAGGAGTTAAAAAAACAAATTTGGATACCTTGAACATTAAGCTAAAGAAAAGGTACTCTTGTTCATTGTCGATAAAATGAACCGTTTTCGAGGAAAAAAAAATAAATGAATTAATGTCTTATTTCTATTAAAAAGAACCATGTTTTTTATTTTTTCTTGTCTGCAACAAAGTGTGATACAAAAGTCATTCCAGGAACAGAAAAGTTTGAGTTTAGGTTATTTAATAAGACAAAATTACAAAGATTCTTAGAAATGCAGTTTTGTCCCAGAAAGGCACCTTAACAAAAATTATGTTTAGAAATGTACTCACTAAAGCTTGCAACGATTGAACCTAACAACCCAGCACTGTTTCTTATCACATTACAATGAAATGTGATTCTCTGTAAAAGTTCCTCCCTAGTATCAACCGGAGAGGAATACACCAAGGTTTTGAGATGACCCCACAGGTGAAAATCCATTGGCGTTAGGTCGGGAGACCGTGGAGGCCAGGCAATGGGACCTCCTCTGCCTATCCAACGGTTTGGATAGACGTTATTCAGGTGGTCGCGTACAGCAACGATAAAATGAGGTGGGGCCCCATCATGCATAAAATACATGTTTTGGCGGGTTGCAAGTGGCAAATGCTCTATTGAATCCAGAAAAGCGTTCTGAAGGAACTATAAATAAAGTTCACCATTCAATCGTGGCGGCAATACGCATGGTCCAATCAAAAAATTGCCAATTATTCTTGCCCAAACATTAATTGATTGGAACTGTTGTTGATAATGATGAACGACAGTGGCATGAGGGTTTTCATCAGCCCATACATGCGAGTTATGTAAATTTACAATACCATTTTTGGTAAACCCTGCTTCATCGGTAAAAAGAGTAGTGCTAATGAAGTTTGGGTTTGTTCGTTGCTGATCTAACAGCCAGTTTGCGAACTGGATTCTATTCTACGAAAATCTTCAGGAAGTAGTAGATGCACTTTTTGCAGATGATAAGGGTAAAACAACTGTTCTTTACGTACTTCATGAATTGTCGTTTTTGACGTATTAAGCTGCGCGGCTAATCTGCGGGTGCTTATTGAAGGAGCATCACCTACAGTATCCAAAATATTTTCCTCCAATTGCACCGTACGTACTTTTCTTCTCACACCAGCATTAGTACTTTTTTTCGCAAAACTACCTAAAACATTAAAGAAAGTTAATAATGTTACCTTATTAACTGGAATCGCCCACCAGTCTCTCTTAGACGTTGGTCAAGTCGCTGAAATGTTTTCTGATTTGGAATATTGCGATTAGGATATCTTTCTTCATACAACCTTCTTGCTTCCAAAGCATTGCAAGATGCAAGACCGTACATAAGATGCATATCTGCATACCCACTAAATGTGTATCCCATTATCAAATTAAATTTACCAAGATATTCAAAATTCAATAAATTAATATCGAAGTAAAGGATCAACGTGTTAACATTATGAAAGATTACAAGATTTAAAATTTACACGTCAATGCAAGATATTTATTAATTCGTGGGTACCATAGTAACGTTTGAAAAACAATGCGTTTTTTAGTACTGAAAACAGTTTTATTTCAGACTTTTGTATCACACTTTGTTGCAGACAAAAAAAAAATAAAAAACATGGTTCTTTTTAATAGAAATAAAACATTAATTCATTTATTTTTTTTTCCTCGAAAACGGTTCATTTTATCGACAATGAATAAGAGTACCTTTTCTTTAGCTTAATGTTCAGGGTATCCAAATTTGTTTTTTTTAACTCCTTATCATACAGGGTGTTAAAAATGTAAGCATTAAAATATACAACCTAGTCCGCCCCTGGTAAACTAAACAAGCTAATTTAAATTTTAGGGCAGTATTTTAAGAGGTCCTTACTACTGTTTATTATATTAAATTTTCATTAAATTATAATAAGTAGTTTAAAAGTTATTCAAGAAAAATTGATTTCCAGTGGCGTCTTTAGGAGGCCGTATCTCCGTAGGGAGGGCCGCTAGGAAAAAAAATATGGGAATTTGTCATCTTATTTTTTAATGTTCTATCTGAATCCGAGAGATTTCCCACATTTTCCCGGACATATTGTGTAAATAGGTTACTACAATTGTAATATCCGATACTATAAACGGTAGCTATTATAGTATCGAAATGTAATAAAAAATACGACAATTATGGTTGTTTTTGTTATTACATTTATATCGTGCGTTCAAAAAAAACTGCCTCTAGTGAGCCATGATTTCTAAGTAACATCAAAAAGTATGTCGTAACTGAATAGTAATATGAATTTCTTAAATGACAGTTACATCTAAATGACAGACGACTTTAGAAAATTGCAAGGTTAGAAAATTGCAATTTTAAATGCTAGGTTATAATCTTTCTGTCATGAATAAACAAAATTTAGCCCTTAGCCATCGGTGTAGGAATCGTTAGAGTATAAAATAGTAGGACTATGTATAATAATAGAAAATAAGTAATTTTATTATTTCAACATCATGTTAGATACATATAACAAACCATACTAATTTTTGATTTCTATTTTAATAAACTCCTTCGACAAGCATCCAATGCACATTGTTCTTTATACAACTAGTAATGGTTTGTGTTACTTTTAGGATGGTCAAATTTGATATTCACATTTCCCTAGTTGACTACTAATTGTGTTGTGTATTACCACAACATGTTAACTTGCGAAACTAATGAAAGTATTGTTTTACTTACATATCAAATGTTTGTAAAATCTACCGCAATACCAAACTACAAAAAAATAATTTCTAGTACTTTTACTTTAGGTGTATTTAATACTCGTTTTTATTTTCTGAACTACTACAGTTGTGGTGAATATTTCTACAATATATTCACTACAAAGATTTTGTTCTCTGTGCAACTATATTTTTCTCTATGTGGATAGGCAACTATCATAAGAATAGACTTGCAAAATCTTTTGTTTTTGTCCTGATCCGTGGTCTACTACTAAAAATTTTCAAAACATCCCTCTAATGATTTTCATTACTTTATTTCTAAATGCAATTAAACGTAAATATAAATTTGTTAATGAACTTGTTTAAATAATTTTATTAAAAAAGATCTGAGTTATTTTAAATTTAGGTATTCTCAAATATCTCAGTTATTTATTCTTTTAATTCTGGATTTACAAATACTGAAGTGCGGTTAGATATAATTGTTTAATTTGGTTTTTGCTATGACGATATACTTTGTATTAGTAAAACTGTCATGTTACAAATTTCTATGTTTTCTTAGTTTTAATTTTTGATAAGCGTTGATTTATATGAGAAAGTTTATAAAAACCTTATAAAAATTTATTTTATGACTTATGAATTTAATTTATGACTGTGCTTACTTAATTTATGACTGCACTTACATATTTATCCAAATAATGCAGAAATTGTAATTTTTTTATTAATTAATAATTGAAAGTATAGTTAATAATGTTCATTAAGTTTCATTGGATTCCTTAAAATTATTTCAAAATAAATAAATAAATAGTAAACCATAGGGACAGCCAATAAAATCACTCGGTATTGAAAAATAAATACAATTAAGTTTAGTACTTTATAGAAATGATATCAGTATTTCTTTTATGATAGTATAAAAAATGCACTGATTTTAAGTTTCAAATAATTTAATCTAACTTTCCACTACAATATCGTTTCGTCACACTGTGACTTCATCAGGTGGATGAATAAATAGTGAATTTACAAATGTACAAGGTATATATACAAAGCCTGATAATTATAAATAGTAAAGTAGGGGGGAATTACAAATTTCTGTTTAGTCGTTTAATACTAACCCTAATTTCTTATATCTAGAAATTTCTAATGATTCTAGCAAATCTAGTTTTCTACTTTTATCTTGAATATGAAGAATTTTGAAGTTTGTATTAAAGTTGTGGATATTCTCTATACAATGATTAGCAAAAGTTGAATCTGATTTATTATTTCTATAGCTATTTTGATGTTCGGATATCCTTTCAGTGAATGTTCGTCCTGTTTGACCAATATATGACATATTACACTCGCAAGTTAACTTATAGACGCCTGAACCAAGTTTTTTATCCGTTTGTCCTTATTATTTTTTAAAAAACTTCCAACTGTATTATTGGTTTTGTACGCTACGATAGTATTAGTTGCTTTCTTGATAAGATTACTAATTATGTCGGAAGTTTTCCCGATATACGTTAAGGAAGAATAATATACTAAATCTTTTAATTGTTTAGGGTATATTAAAGAGCGGGTAAGTATTTTTTGTTTGTGTTGGAGGATTCTATTGATAATATTGTATGAATATCCATTATTTTTAACCATGGTGTGTATTCTGTTTAATTCTATGTTGAAATTGTTTTTATTAAGGGGTATATGTAAAAGTCTATGTATCATAGATTCATACGCGGCTAATTTGTGTTTTAAAGGATGAAAGGAGGAAGCATGTATTGTTGTATCTGTATGTGTAGGTTTATGGTAAATGGAAAATTCATGTTTATTAGCATTATGTGATATAGTAAGATCTAGGAAATTAATTAAGCCATTCTTTTCTATTTCTAGTGTAAATTTAATATTAGGGTGAATATTATTTAAATAATCAAAAAACATTTTTAATTGTCTATCCGTACCATTAAAGCAGACAAGCACATCATCAACGTATCTAAACCAGTAAATACATTTTTTAAAAAGGGGGTGAGTGCTTAGTTAGATTAAATTATTTGAAACTTAAAATCAGTGCATTTTTTATACTATCATAGTTATGGAGTTTCAACAAGTGTCTCCCTTATCAATTAATTAGTATTTCTTTTATTAAGTATACAGTAATACATGTTAAAATTTGGAATTTTATCATTAAATCTATATTAATACTCAACAGTTTACTGTTATAATAATTTTATTATTTATTACAAGAATTATATAAGTACATACAATTGAGTGGATTTCGAAATAAATTTACAACTTTAACAAAAGGCAATGTTCAGCTTCACTAATATCGACTATTACTCTGTCCTCCAATGCAGTTGCGACAGGTGCAAGGTTTGTTCACGTTATGTTTAATGGGACTAGCTGACCTATGTGAAGAGGGATTGTAGTAGTTCGAACAGTGCTGATTTTTCGGATAATTGTCATAATCGCGATACATTGGAGATGGTATTGGAGGTAATGGAGGGAAATTGTTTTCAAAGTCATAACCATCATAAACTTTTACCCACTCGCCGCTCCTTGGATCCATCTGCCACTTGCTATTTGTGTTGTATTCACTCTGAAATTTTGGATATTTTTGTATATTATCGTTCATTGTTGGATCCATATACCTAGCTACCTTTTCGACATATCCTCTATTTCTTGGGAATGGCGTAGCAGTATATGTTGGCTTCTCTGACAGACATTCACTTCTCGTTTGGTAATTTCTATTCCTATCATAGCAAAATCTATTCGCTTCATTACTTGGTGGCCTATTGAATGGCGGACCTCGTTTGTTGCAAGAAAATCTATTCGAGGAACTTTCGTCTTCATCGTCATCGTATATAGGTTTGTCTAATCCTTTATTTTGTCTACTTAAAAGTTCGAACTGTCTCATAGTTTTGCGAACCCTTTCTTTATTACGCATAGATATAGTGTTTTCAATCTCGTCAACTAAAACTGGATACTCTTCCGTTTTTTGATAAGCTAAATTCAGACCTTGCGATTCCTCTGAGTAAGAACTCATTTGATCATCCATTGGTCTTTTAGCTCTCATGCAGTCATAACATTTGCAATTTCTGTAATGATCTCTTCGTGGAATGCGCCTGGTACAAATCTCACAGATACAGTTTCTTTCGTGACTATCGTTATTGTATTCGTCATCCTGTATAGGTTCCTCGTATGGATATTTTTGTGGATATCTACTCTTCATATGATCCTGATTAGGTGCATAGCAGTCATTCTTAGTACCTGATCGTGTTGACATGTAGTCATTGTACATATAGTCCGGGTTATCATTACTATTCATTTCGTTTGGTTTGATCGATAATCGATTTTTGCTTACTTCTGGAGAAGAATATGATTGCGGACCCCGCTTACTTTGACTACTGTAATTGTTTAGTTTGGTTAAGTCGTCTTGTCTGAGATTCTCTGCACTTTTTGCTAAATCGTAAGTAGTTCTTTGACGCCTGTCTGGGCAAAATTCACTTTGGCAAAAGCTTTTCCTTCTACTATACTGATAACACGTGTTATAATCTTGATGTCTTTTGCAGTCTCCTGTATTTCGATACTGACAACAGGATGATTTTAGATTTTCTTCATAATTTTGATCCCTCTCTGGTGGTTCACGTGAATATCTTGTCGAATTGTTCCTGTCCAAGGAGCTTCTCTTACGCTCGATGCTCATTGGTGATAATTTCACTTCATCCGATATTTTCTCTTTTTGGATATCTTCCTTACTCGATAACTTACTTTTATTTGTTCCGTTTCCTAATTTTCGTAAACTACTCTGAAGACTACTTCGTCTACTATTTTTTCTATCAGTATTCGTAATTTCACTTATACTCGCTCCTGTAGAATTACTTACCTCGATATTACTTTTTATATTTTCAACTTTTTGTTTTGTCTCTTCTTCTTTCTCCTCAAATTTACTTACTGAAGTTTCTTCTGCTTCTTCTGGCTCTTCGCTATCTTTTTCTTCTGATATATTTTCTTTTTCTTCTGCTCTTTTTTCTTTCTCTTGCTCTTCTGCTTTGTTTTTGTCTTTTGATTTGTCTTCTCTCTCTTCCTCGTCTAATTCGCTTTCGCTATCAGATAATGAAAATTTTGGAAGGTCTTTAACACCACTTCTTGATGTTTGCTTTCTGACGTAATTTGTTGGAAAGTGTAGTTCAGATATTTCGGAATCAGTACTATCGTAGTATCCAAATTTGTCCGCAATTATCTTAAAGGATTCTTCCGATCCACGTTCTTGTATTTTATGAGATGTCTCTTCGATATCCGTATTTTGTTTAGTTGAAGCTCTTCCGCCCATGAAAATATTATAAAACGCGCTGGTGAAATATGTGCCTATGTTATGAATTTGATACTGAGATTTTGCTGTTTCGGTCCGACGTAAGAGAACATTTGTGGAAACTATATTTTTTCGATGCTCCTGATTGGTCAATGAGGTCGTCGATGTGGTTTCGTCACTTTCGCTTAAAAAAGATTTAGTTAGTCTTGGCCTTGTTGAGGAACGGTCAAAAATATCCTAAAATCAATTATATACGAAAATTTAAGTGTCAAAATAAGGTGATTACACCTGTCAGTACAGTGGATTCTAGAACTCTGTCAAATTTTGTCTAGCTTTTTGTGATATGGAAACCACAATTTTTTTTTTATAACGTAGTTGATATTTATTACTATGAGTAATATACGACAATAATAAATGTATATGTGTTAAATGATATAGTAATATTTATTAATTCTTTAAATATAAGTTGAAAGTCTAATAAATATTATTAACGTATTTGTTTGATTGTTATTTTGTACGTACCCATTAACATACCTGTAATATTCCGTTTCATTCCATTTCAAATTCTTTGAAATTAAATATTATATACATTCAAAAATTAAAAATTAAATTTTGATGTTGGATATTTTCAAAAAATTGACAGTAATGTCAATAGTAGATAAACCATTTGTTCAATACTAATTTGACAGTACACATAATGTAAATACATACATATATGATCGATAAATCGATAAAACTTTTTAAAAGTAATGAAATGACTAATTATTGCTTTCAGTTTTTTGTTTGAATTGAGGTTTGTTTTTGCAGGATCTATTACTTTTTCTTCGAGATTTCTTAACTCTTGGTTTATTGAACAGTAATTAAAAATAGCCGATAAGATAATGATATGGAATTATCTTTTCTCGCGTTCTATTTTTTTATTAGAATTGAGGAATTTCTCTCTATACTTAATAGGGGTACTTAGGGACTGGACACGAGAGGCCCATGACTCATCGCTCACCGGCGTGTTGTTGAAAATTTGTATTTTTAAAGAGTATTTAATTTTATTTATATAATTAGAAAAGAAACGGGTGGTGATCTATAAAATACTATAAAATACATTTTTATTTGTTCATTTTGTAGTTCAAGTTGAGTAAAGGAGTTCTCAAGGTTCTCGTCTGTAAAATCTATATATGAGTTATAGGTGCATACCGGAAATATTCTTTTATTTCAGCGCATTTAGCAGTTAGATTTTTAGTCATTGTCCCCATACATAATTGCCGCAATGTTATTAAATCTGGATTTCTATTAAAAACTGCGTCTAACTTTTGCCGAAGACCACATCCGAAGTCACTTGGAATATTTTTCAAATTATTAATCATTTAATCATTAAACATTTAATTTGAGATTTTGATTTTCAAAATAAGTGCTTAGTTTTGGCAAATTTGCAAAGTGTTCCGAAAGAAAGTACAACTGATTTTTTAAATTTGGAATTTGTATTAGTTCCTTACACTCAGAAATACTTCGAGCATCGTCATTTAAACATGTAACGAAATTTTGTAAACTATCGAAATTCTATGCATAAAAACTAGTAGCTTCCAATACTAATCCCCATCTATTTATTACTGGAGAGGGAAGCAATGACAAAGATAGAAGTTTTTTACAGTAAAGAGCTGCTCTCAATGATGCTTTTCTGAAAACTCTTTAAAAAAAAGGATACAAGTCTATCAACTTCCGGAAAGGTGTCTCTGGATATATTCACAGATTCCGTGGAGAGCACACAAGTACTATGTAGCATATAAGGATATGTTTCCTTTAGTAGTCTGCCTGTCACTGACAAATAAAAGTATTTTTTCTTTGTACCTGTCGTTCAAATGAAGCATTTGGTGCATATTCTCGTAAATGGTTTTAGCTACTGTTTCCGAATCAACTGTATTTATAACATTTGTTTCTATTACATATGCGTTGTATGGAATAGTTGGATGTAGTTGGGCAGTTTCGTCGGCACTTATCCATAGGTACTGATCTAAGATATGGCTTCTAATTGCGTTCTACTGTATCGTGTAGCACTTAGAAACATAATATTTGCGTAAGGTGGATTCATCAGGAACATTTCGACCAGAATATTTTTGGAGAAATATTTTGAACGTGGGATTGTTAAGTTTATTTAATGGAATATTTACCACCATTAAAATTTCACAGAGTTTTTCGTTATAATTGTCAGATTCCAACGATTATAATTTCTGTGTATGTGCTTGCGATGCTAAGTGACATTTTACGTGTAATTTCTTGGAATTCTTTAACGATATTTTACAGACTTTGTAATAAATTTCGGAATCACTGGTAAATGATATACAATCAGTTTGACCAGTAATCTAACTCGCCATTGTTTCACGACGCCATTCTCGACGTTGTTCCATATCATATCTGAAAAAGTAACTTAAACAATGTTCTAGATCTAAATAAATGAAAATTAAAAATGTATAGGTAAGTTATTGAAACTTAACGAAATTCACTGGACACTTACGTATATATGTAATTAACAGTTAAAACAATTTAAAAAAGAATCACCGTACTTTATTTATCTTACGAAATATAAACTAATAAATAAAACAATTTATAAAAATTCCAAACTAAAACTCCTGCTTTTATCTACGCCCATGAAGAAATAAATTGAAGTAACGGCATTCAACGGCAAAAAGGAGATGTGCGGTTAACCGAATGAATAGTGCTATTCAATAACTGCGTGTTGTACTTAGCTATGTGTCAGACTATTTACATGGTCTATCATAATTTCGGCCTCTCGTGTCCGGTCTCTAAGGAGTACTTTTCTAATTCTGTTTATATCAGTAACAACCTATGCTAAATACTTAAAAATGGAAGTGTTTAACATATACGACAATTTTTTTTCTGAAACAGGGAAATTTAAAATCAAAATATTGTTCTATGTGCAAATAACATGAGGCATACAATGGTTTTTCCCCTTTAAGATCTGAGTAACGTTCCCGATCATTTATAATGCGCTGATTAGGAGAAAAATAGTCAAAACAAACCATCACGTCAGCATATTTTTGTATTTAGCATTTTACATTTTGCTTAAAATTGCCTCAATTCGAACATGGATAAAACTTTTTTAAACGAGTTGTAACTTATAATGGGTAAGCCCATAAGAGCGCAACATTTGCTTTTCATGGTATTCTTTTTTAATCAAATATGTTGCCATAACCCAATTATCAAAAATGCAGCGTTACACGAATGAACAGCGCACAGTAATTGGAAAAGCTTATTTCAAATATGGGGAAAGTTTCGCAGAAACAGTTCGCAGGTTAAGTGCAATTTTTGGTAGAGAAAACGCACCCATTCGTTCGACAGTTCAGCGATTGATTGAAAAATTTGAGGAAACTGCCTTCGGTTGTCCATAAGAAAACATCAATTCCTCATAGGCTGGCACGATCTATCGAAAATATTGCCGCAGTGGCTGAAAGTATTGAAAGTAATTTCAAGAACTACTGTACGGCGTGCAATTAACTCAGGAAATTAAGGCAGTAGATAATACGCAGCACCCTTACATTTTCCAAGTGGGTTTTGCTAAATCATGAAATGAACGTTAATTTTTCAAATAAGATCCTGTTCAGAAATGAAGCGCATTTTATTTGGATGGGTATGTGAATACCCAGAACTGTCGTGTTTGGACTACTGAGAATCCTAGGCGAATTCATGAGAAAATAATGCATCCACAAAAGGTGACTGTTTGGTGTAGGTTGTGAGTAGGTGGAGTTACAATGAATGGTGACCATTACCGTAATATGTTAAGAGAGTTTGGAGCGACTTAAGATGTTAAGCTGTCGGCATTCGCCTTAAACGAGAAGGAAAACCACGAAAACCTACTCCGACAGCCAGACAGGCCAGACAGGATCTATGATCTATACACGGAACTGTCAGCATGATAAACAAATATAAAGATGTTTAAATAACATAAGATATATAATTATACATACTATATAATTATACAGGGTGTCCAGAAACTCTCCTGACAAACGAAGACCGGAGATTCCTCTGATAATTTTAAGACAATTAATCCCAAATTCACCTAGTCCGAAAATGCTTCCTAAGGGAGCTAGAGTTCTTTGAAGATGGCGCCTTGTATTTATTTTTTTTCAATTCCTCCAGAACGCTTCTATTTAGAAAAACAAAAACTGGTATGCTTATTTATCCTCCAGAGATGAATCGATTCCATCAATTGCGAATTTCTAGTACCGGTCATAGGCGTCCGTTTTGGGTAGGTCAACGGTTATTTTAAGGCATAACTTTTTTGTCTTTAACTTTTAAGCATTTGTGACACTAGATTATTAAATTTTCAGGTATTCCAGTACTAAAATGTACTCTTACTTTAAGTCGGTAGGATACACCGTTTTCTAGAAAAATCGATTTGTAAATTTTTCGTTTTTTCTTCATTAAAGTTCAATTTATCATGTACCTACTTATTTTTAGCGACGAAGTTGGCTTGGACTATCAAGGCATGGATGAAAATTAATTTAATAAATTAAAAACAAATTATTTATTACAATGGAACGAAACTAACAAAAAAAGAACAAGTATCAAAGGTAGATTGTTACAAAAGTTGCTCGATGTGATGACCATTAGTCTCTATGCATAAGTTTACCCTTTTGCTTAGAGAACGCCGAATTCTTGCAAAAATTCCAATGTTATTTCTAAATTCGTTCCAAGCATCTTGTATCCTTAGCCAGAGTTGTGCGCGATTTTGTATCGGAACGGAATAAACAAATGCTTTTATGTATCCCCAAACACAATAATCGCAAGGATTCAAATCCGGCGACCTTGCTGGCCAAGCAAGTGGACCGCCTCCTCCAATCCAATGGTCTTCGTAGTTATTATCTAGAAAGTCTCGTACATTCCTGCTAAAGTGGGCCGGACAGCCGTCCTGTAGAAACCATAAGTTTTGCCGAATATTTAAACGCACCTCATCTAACAAATCAGGTAAAATATTTTGCAGGAAATGTAAGTAATCAGCACCATTTAAACGAGCAGGTAATTCCACAGGTCCAAGTAGATAATCGTCAACTACTCCTATCCAGACGTTTATGCTAAACCTATGCTGATGCTTAAATTCTTGAACAACGTGGGGATTGTCACCAACGTACGAATAATAATATGCATTATGTACATTAAAAATTCCATTTTTTGAGAATGTAGCTTCGTCACCAAACAAAATGTTCCTGAAGAAATCTTCATCTTGATTTTTCTGATTTTGTAACCATCTAGCGAATTCTACGCGAGCAGGAAAATCTTCTTCTAGCAGTGCTTGCACCTTTGTAAAATGAAAAGGATATAAATTTTCTTTGTGTAAGATATTTCCTACGGAAGATTTTGAAATTGTGGGGTACATGGCAGATAGTCTTCGAACGCTAATTTCTGGATTTTCCTCAACTTCAATTAAAATAACATCTTCATGTTCTGCTGTTACATCATTATGTCTCCCTGTTTCATTATTTTTTGGGACTGTTGGGGCAACTATTGGATTTGGTCGTCGCTCCTATGTTGACTCACCACGCACGGGTTGTAAGGCCGTATACGCACTAATTTATTTAATCTTCGGTGACAGTTATTAATAAAATGCGGCACATCCAATTTAAAACCTTTATTTACATATATACATTAATTCATACATGAAATTGTTGATAAAGTAAGGTTGTTATCTTGAACATTGTTCTTACGAGTATTGTAAGAACGTTGTTCTGTGACAAAAATAGCTACTCGAATTGTCTTATTGACTTTGAGTTCGCGGCTTGCTTTAGCGAATTGCTTTATTGTAATGCTGCTGTAGTCATAGCGCGCAGACCTATTTAAAAACCTTTTAAACATTGTAAGCAAAATTTACCCTTCCCTTCAATTAACAAAATAGGCCACATGCGGCTAAATGACAAACAAAGGTCGGCAAGTTACAAAGAACCGCCTTGATTGTAAATTGTGCCTACAAACGTTGCATCTAGTTTTTAAATCTAACTGTATACATGTGGAGGCACGTTAACCAATAAATATAACTTGAAACTTATTTACAAAAATGAAGCGATAAATAAGCGCCGGTATAAACAACGGTCTACAATATGCGTGCGGTAGTTTATTGAAGCATACATATACAAAAGTGCCTGACGTTGGTCTGTTGACAAATATGTAATACGCGGTATTATAAATTTATGAAACGTTTGCATCTTAATATACGTTCGTAATAAGAAAATATAACTACATATACAGAAGGTTTTAAGTTTGTTTCTGATTCTTATATTTAAATACTAAAATCTAGGATTTTATTAAAATGAATAATACTTATATTTAATATATAATGTAAAATTAATAATATTTATGTTTAATATATCATATATAAATTGGTTTCGCGTATAAGACGAAACATACTGCCCGCCTTGAAAGTATGCACTTTCAATAAAACAATGATCTGATATGAAACGGGCGACACTGCACTTGTTTTAATTGTCACTTGTCTCT
Organism: Melolontha melolontha; assembly: GCA_935421215.2. NCBI lineage: Eukaryota > Metazoa > Arthropoda > Insecta > Coleoptera > Scarabaeidae > Melolontha > Melolontha melolontha. The sequence goes on from OW285236.1 coordinate 128,474,742, forward strand.
AGCGGAAGTATATATAATTTGGCTGTGGGTCTCTTCAAAATGTTTTTGTGGAGGCGAACACTTGCCGTACGGATAACACCATCCTGCCCGGGATGCAGTTCCACGATGCGTCCGGTAACCCAATGCAGCGGGGGAACATTGTCTTCCTTGACAAGCACGAGTTGTCCTATGGAGAAAGCGTTTTCGAGGTTCTGCTTCCATTTCCCTCTCGGCTGAAGCTGACTTAAATATTCATTGACCCATCTCTTCCAGAAATGCTGTTTGATTTTTTGAATATGCTGCCAACATGACAAACGATTTAATTTTGTATGAGTTAAATCAGGTTCTGGTATCGCCACAAGAGAGTCTCCAATCAGGAAATGACTGGGAGTTAAGACAGATAAATCATTAGGATCGTTGGTTAGAGGAGTGAGAGGACGTGAGTTAAGGACTGATTCGATTTCGGTTAGCAAGGTATAAAACATTTCATACGTTAGGCATGCCTTACCTGCTGTTTTGATTAGGTGCTGTTTCATTGACTTTACTGCAGCCTCCCAAAGACCTCCAAAATGAGGAGCTCTTGGAGGAATGAAATGCCAACTTATACGTTCTTCGATCAGTAATTCAGATAATCGCTTGTTATTTTGCGATAATAATTTGCTCATGCCTTCCAGTTCCTTATTAGCGCCTACAAAGTTTGTCGCATTATCGGAATATAAATTCTGAATTTTGCCTCTGCGTGCTACAAAACGTTTCAATGTATTTAGAAATGCTTCTGTAGATAAATCGCAGACGGGTTCTATATGTACTGCCTTTGTAGATAGGCATACAAATATAGCTACATACATTTTAATGTTTTTACTGTTTCTTCGCTTGCTTTCGCGAACTTGGAACGGTCCGCAATAGTCAACGCCACAGTTTGCAAATGGACGTGCAGGCTGTATACGGTGAGCTGGCAAATTTCCCATCAAATATTGATTTCCATATGGTTTTGCCTTAAAGCAACTAATGCATCGCCTCACAATTTGCCGTACGTTAGATTTTAACGATAGCGGCCAATATTCTGTTCTGATCGCTGCCATGGTTCCTTGTATCCCTGCGTGTAGCTGTTTTTTGTGGAAATATTCAATTACCAACTTTGTCAAAATGTGTTTTCCCGGAAGTAATATCGGATGTTGATGTGAGTATGCTAGTTTTGCGTTCTTGAGTCGACCTCCAACTCTGATAATGCCTTCGTCGTCGATAAAAGGATTTAAGCAAATAATGTGAGCCTTTGAGTTCACCGCGTTATTTTTTTGTAGTTGTTTTAATTCATTGCTGAAGCACTCAGTTTGAACTAACTTAACTATGCATTTCTGAGCGGCGGTAATTTCTGACGAGAGAAGCGAGCCTGTAAAGGCATATGTGCCGGTTTTTTGTCGGGACATAATATTACATTTAAAGCGCAGACAATACGCTACTACTCTTAAAAGTTTTGATAAACTTGAATACTTGACTAATATAGACTTGAATGATGCTACTGAATTTTGAGCGCAAATAAGAGTTGCTGACTTTTCTTCTGGAACGTTTACAATTTCTGGAATTTCAGAAGGAATGACACAATCTGTTTGTAGCCAGTTAGGACCATGCCACCATAAGTTATTATCAAACAAAGCATCTGGTAACATGCCATGTTGTCGCTTGATTTTACATGATTCCAAGCAGCAACAGTGGTTAATTCCCTTATTTCACTAACGCGATTAGCTACAAAGGTTTTCCATTTTTTGTTAGTTGCCTTGAGCCATGCTAAAACGATTGCTGAATCAGTCCAATAATGAATTGATTGAAATTCTCGATTGATTGTTTCAGTAACCTTATCAATTAATTGAGCTAGTAATAAGGCTGCGCATAATTCAAGTCTTGGTAATGAGGTACTTTTTATAGGAGCCACCTTTGATTTGCCGCATAATAGATTACAAGAAATGTTTCCTTCGTAATCAATACCCTTGATGTAAATGCACGCCCCGTAAGCCACTTCACTAGCGTCACTGAAGCCATGCATTTCTAAAATAGATATGTTTTTTGTGTGTATTACCTTTCTAGAAATTGTTCTAGAGGATATGTGGTATATGTCTTTCTTGTATTGTTCGAATTGCACGTGTATGTCATGAGGAACGGATTCATCCCATGCAATTTTCAATTGCCACAGTTTTTGGATTAATATTTTACCTATGACAATACCAGGGCCGATTATTCCCAATGGATCAAATAAACTGGCGATAAAGGAAAGTATCGAGCGTTTTGTTATTTTTGTGTTTGAAATCGTATTTGGCAAATTATACATGAAATTATCTTGCTCTGAGTCCCATGAAAGGCCTAGTGTTTTACTGTTTTCCTTTTCTAATGACTGAAGGGGATTGTCAGTGGAATTTATTGATAAATCGTTGAAGATTTCAGGATAATTTGAACGCCATTTACGCAATTCAAAGCCACCTGTTTGAAGAAGAGCTGCTGTTTGCGTGATTGTGTTTTTTGCTTCCTCTATAGAATCCGCGCCTGATATCAGATCGTCTACATAAAAATCTCTTAACACTGTGGACGCGCCAATAGGATAATTATGTTTTTCATCTTCAGCTAATTTATAAAGGCACCTGATTGCTAAAAATGATGCAGAAGCGGTTCCGTACGTTACAGTGGAAAGCTCATAGATTTGTATCGGTTGATTACTGGTTTCTCGAAACAAAATTCTTTGAAATGGCCTGTCCTGTTCGCGAACCAATACCTGCCTATACATTTTTGTTATGTCGGCAGTTATAACAATTTGATGTGTTTGAAAACGAATTATGATACTAAATAAATCTTGTTGAATGGTGGGGCCTACCATTAATTTATCATTCAATGATACTCCCGTGGATGTTTTGGCGGAGCCATCGAAAACAACACGCAATTTAGTTGTTAAACTAAATGGTTTTTCAACGCCGTGATGCGGTAGATAATAACCGTGAGACAGATTGAATGAAGGAGTTGAATTGTCAACGAGTCTCATATGATCTAATTCTAGGTATTCCTTTAAAAAGTTCGAATATTGTTTTTTAAGACCGGGATTTTTGTTTAATCGCTTTTCTAAGTTATGAAACCGTTTTAGTGCAAGGCTATAAGATTCACCTAGTGGATTGCTATGGTTTGTAAACGGCAGGCTTACTATAAAGCGCCCGTTATTATCGCGAGTGGTATTTTCTAGGAAATTGTTTTCGCAGCTTTGTTCCTCTGGTGTAAAATTGATTTTTTTTGAACATTCTTCTAACTTCCAGAATAACTTAAGCCTTTCATCTAATGACGTTTCCAGTGAAAGATTACAAAGTGACCCGGTTGACAGTGACATGTTACCAGTGAGAGAACCTGATACTATCCAACCAAAGTGCGTTTTTTGCAAACATGGATGTTTGTCGTTAGACTTGATTTGGCCTATACACAAGATTTTCCAGAACAAATCTGCTCCTAACAGCATATCAATAGGCCTTGAAATGTTAAAATCGGGATCTGCTAATCTAATATTTTTTGGAATATTAAATTTGTTACAATCAGTCGTTCTGATTGGAAGGTTTTCAGTAATTTTATTAATTACCAAGCATTTAATGTGGGATTGAAATGCATTGTATCTTGATTTGATTTTAACATGCACGGCACTATTTATTTGTGTAGGTGACTGATTTATACCAACAACTGGTATTTGATATGGATCGGGTTGTAATCCTAATCGATCAACGCATGATTTAGATATAAAGTTCGACTGCGAACCAGAATCTAGCAAGGCTCTGCATGACTGCAGAGTACGATTTTTGCCATATATGTGAATTATGGCCGTGGATAAAAATACCTCTGAAGCTACCTGTTCATTAGAGCAATGATTATTGATAGTTGCATTTGTAGCTTCTGATGATGTGGATGGTTGAGGTGGAGCATTTTCTTGTGTATAATGTAATAAAGTGTGGTGTCTTTTGTTGCATTTTTTACAAGACCTACATCTGCATTGTTGAACTGAATGATTTTCTCGCAAACAATTAATACAAATTCGTTTGCCTTTTATTTCTTTGAATCTTTGTTCTGGTTTCATTTTGAGAAATTTATCGCATTGATATATTAAGTGATTTCCAGAACAGACTTTACAAACTATATTAGTTGTAATATATGAAGTATGTTTATTGACTTTATTATCTTTTGATGATGAACTATTCACTTGTTGTGTGTACTGTCTTGATATCGACTCTAACGTTAAGCATTTTTTGTTTAGAAAATCAGTCAATTGTGCAAGTGTGGGAAGAATGTCTGATATTGGTAACTGATTTTCCCATTCTCTATTTGTAACCGAATCTAATTTAGTTGTGATAATATAAATTAGGAAATGATCACAGTTGTTTGTGGGAAGACCAAGTGACTCTAAGGCACGTGTATTTTTTAAAATACCGTCTTGTATTTGTCGCAATTGTCCTAGGGTTTCCCTTGACATTATGGGCAGATCAAAGATGGCTTTAATGTGTTTTTGAACAATGATTTTCTTATTATTATATCTACATTTTAACATGTCCCAAGCAATAGTGTAATTTTCATTAGAAATTGAAAGTGACTGTAGTATTTTACTAGCATCTCCTTTTAAGGCTGATTTTAGATAATGAAACTTTTGCACATTGGGTATTGAATCATTAAAATGTATTAATGATGAAAATGTGTCATGAAATGATGTCCATTCTTCATACAAACCGGTGAACTCAGGCAACGTAATTTGCGGTAACCGTACGCTATTCGTTTGATTGTTGTCTGTGTTAATTGAGTTAATTGTAGCATTCGGATTAATATTTGCATGATTTTCTAATAATTGGTCGACGCGACCTACCAGCTTGAAATATGTATTTTCAAAGTCATCTAAATCTGTTTCTTGCGTTTTAACATTTTCTAAACAGCTAATTTGAATTTGTAATTCGTGGAACTGATCAAAATAATTTTCTATTTTTTGATAACGCTTTTTCAGTTCAAATATATTAGTATTTTTGTTATCATTGAAATTGTCTAAGTAAGCTTCAAATTTGGTGAGAGCTGCTTTAATGACACCTCTTTTGCATTTTAACGCCTTTAATGTATCGGCATCTGACATTTTGAATAAGGATGGTTATATGTTTATGAAATAAAGGAATTGATTGGAGACCTACCTCTTTGTCTTCAATGATGATAACTCGATGCTATGTGTCGCTGTTATCCGGCTCGAAGGACCATATGTTGGGGCAACTATTGGATTTGGTCGTCGCTCCTATGTTGACTCACCACGCACGGGTTGTAAGGCCGTATACGCACTAATTTATTTAATCTTCGGTGACAGTTATTAATGAAATGCGGCACATCCAATTTAAAACCTTTATTTACATATATACATTAATTCATACATGAAATTGTTGATAAAGTAAGGTTGTTATCTTGAACATTGTTCTTACGAGTATTGTAAGAACGTTGTTCTGTGACAAAAATAGCTACTCGAATTGTCTTATTGACTTTGAGTTCGCGGCTTGCTTTAGCGAATTGCTTTATTGTAATGCTGCTGTAGTCATAGCGCGCAGACCTATTTAAAAACCTTTTAAACATTGTAAGCAAAATTTACCCTTCCCTTCAATTAACAAAATAGGCCACATGCGGCTAAATGACAAACAAAGGTCGGCAAGTTACAAAGAACCGCCTTGATTGTAAATTGTGCCTACAAACGTTGCATCTAGTTTTTAAATCTAACTGTATACATGTGGAGGCACGTTAACCAATAAATATAACTTGAAACTTATTTACAAAAATGAAGCGATAAATAAGCGCCGGTATAAACAACGGTCTACAATATGCGTGCGGTAGTTTATTGGAGCATACATATACAAAAGTGCCTGACGTTGGTCTGTTGACAAATATGTAATACGCGGTATTATAAATTTATGAAACGTTTGCATCTTATTATACGTTCGTAATAAGAAAATATAACTACATATACAGAAGGTTTTAAGTTTGTTTCTGATTCTTATATTTAAATACTAAAATCTAGGATTTTATTAAAATGAATAATACTTATATTTAATATATAATGTAAAATTAATAATATTTATGTTTAATATATCATATATAAATTGGTTTCGCGTATAAGACGAAACAGGGACCAATGAACCTGTTGCTCTTAATCGTTGATGAAGAGCTGTAAATGTTGAGTGAGTGGGATGCTGACGATTGGGAAATTTTTCAGCGTATCTACGTTGCGCCGCTCGAGCGTTACACCTCATTTCGCCATAAACTAAATGCATATCGGCGTATTCCTCATTAGTAAAAACCATTTTTTTTTAAATTGAAATCGTTGTGTTTGAATAACACAAAGTAAAAAATGAAAAGATAAACTTCGCGAACTGACAACAATTTGACAATGAAAAACGTAGGTTTTACTTCTGTTGGCAGTTCAGAGCTAACTATTGCAAAAAAAAAGATTGAACTTTAATGAAGAAAAAACGAAAAATTTACAAATCGATTTTTCTAGAAAACGGTGTATCCTACCGACTTAAAGTAAGAGTACCTTTTAGTACTGGAATACCTGAAAATTTAATAATCTAGTGTCACAAATGCTTAAAAGTTAAAGACAAAAAAGTTATGCCTTAAAATAACCGTTGACCTACCCAAAACGGACGCCTATGACCGGTACTAGAAATTCGCAATTGATGGAATCGATTCATCTCTGGAGGATAAATAAGCATACCAGTTTTTGTTTTTCTAAATAGAAGCGTTCTGGAGGAATTTAAAAAAAAATAAATACAAGGCGCCATCTTCAAAGAACTCTAGCTCCCTTAGGAAGCATTTTCGGACTGGATGAATTTGGCTTTAATTATCTTAAAATTATCTGAGGAAACTCCGGTCTTCGTTTGTCAGGAGAGTTTCTGGACACCCTTGTATAACAGCAACATATATTATGATGGTAAATTGCAGATCGTTACATAATTAAGTTATAGTATATACTGCTTAAATTTTTTATATCATTTCTGTTGTTAATTGAATGTTTTTCCTGTTTAATACTAATCATTTCTTTAATTTCCCTTTTCATCGTGTGTTCTTTTTTATCAATTATCTGTTTGTTTTCAAAATCGAAATATGAGCAAAAAATAGAAAAACTATTAAACGATAAATTCACCTATAAAAAAGAAAGAAATAATCCAATAGAGAAAACTCAAAAAGAAAATAATAACTGGCATAGACAAAACCTAATAGATTTCAACACTAAAAACAAACTTCGCATTTTTAATTCCCACCCTCCATCAATATATAGTTTACCAAAAATCCACAAAAATAATATCCCTTTAAGATCAATAGTATCTAATATACAAGCCCGTACTTATAATATAGCAAAATTCCTAGGTGATAGCATATCTAAGATGTTAGGAAAAACTGAATACCATACCAAAGACTCATGGCAATTTCAAAATTTCATCGAAGAGCAAAAAGTACCAACTAATCACAAAATTATATCACTTGATGTAGAATCTTCATATACTAACATTCCTATAGATCTAACTATAAACATAATAGAATCCAAATGGGATGAAATTAGTCCACACACATCACTAAATAAAAAAGAATTTATTAGAGGTGTACACTTCTGTTTCGACAACACATATTTTCAGTACAAAAATTATTTTTATTGTCAAACATTTGGTATTGCCATGGGCTTTAGCTGCTCCTATTGTAAATCTGGTAATGGAACATTTGGAACAAAACGTTATCAATTCATTAGACTTCCACCCCATTTTCTTCAAAAGATATGTAGATGACATCATAACATGTATACATGTATATATAATAAAATAAACTATCTTTTAAATAAATTCAACAATTTTCACAACAAATTAAAATTCACTATTGAAGAAGAAATTAATATTAGTATTAATTTTCTTGATATTTCTTTAAGCTATGATAGACAGGGTACTATTTACACAAATTGGTATAATAAACCCATAGCTTCTTTTCGATATATGAATTACTACTCAAATGCACCTACAGTATTCAATAAAATGATTATAAATAATCTGACTGATAGAGCAGTAAAACTATCACATACTCAATACATAAAAGATAACATCAAGAAAATTAAAACAATCTTAACAGATAATAATTATCCACCACAACTTATAGACCAAACAATTAAAAAAAGAATCCACCAAATATACAACACTGCAGATACCAATAACAATTTAAACAATGTCACAAAATATATCACGATTCCATATGTACCACAATTATCAGAAAAAATTAAATTCCCTTAAAAAAATATGATATAGCTACAACATATAAACTTAGTAATACTAATAAACATTTATTTTCAAAACTTGAACCTAAAATAGAAAAAGATCGAAAAACACATGTCATCTATAAAATACCATGTCACGATTGCGATAGTTACTATATAGGCCAAACTAAACAATATTTATACAAAAGAATACAAGCCCACAAATACTCTAAAAAACAGACAAAACTGCTTTATCTACACACAAACTACAACACGATCACCATTTCGATTTTGAAAATACACAGATAACACAGGCCTGAATTTTTCAACTCTTTGAATGTTGATTTAAAAATTTTAACTGTTTTCTAGTAATTGGGTAGCACTGATTTCAAATCTGCTTTTATTTTTTTTGTATCACGTAAGGTTATTTTTCAAACCAGTAAAGTCAAAAAAAAATAGAAAAAACACAATTTATTTCATTTATAAGCTAGTTTTATATTATATTAAAAAAATACAAAAATATACACATAGAAACTATTAGAAATAGGTATTTATTCTTTATGCTTCTTAAAAAAACTTTTCCGTTTTTCAGAAAAGCTTCGTTTGGTTGTTTTTCTGTCATATTCAGCTAAAGGAAGATCTGAAGGTAGTTTCTGGGGCAAGCAAATTTTTTTGTTTCAACCTAGACCCTAGTACATCAGAAAGATCTTTTGAAAGTCCCAAATCTCTTACTAAATCATTCAGTTCGGCTTGTGAAAATAGCTGAGGTTGGTTTTGACCTGAGGTTGATGGTTCAAAATCACTATCCATCTGTACGGAGCCGGAAGTTGAAGAGGTTTTAGCCCTAGAATACGAAACCGTCGTAAAATTTACGAACGTACCCTACGCATTGTTTAAGTTCGGCTATTTTCGGTGATGGGAGACGATTGCTATTTTTAGTACCTTTCTACATTAGTGTGAACGTTACGGTGCTGCAGTCATATTGTCCTATTAGCGAATTTTTATATAGTTTTTAGCCACCGCGTCGTCAAATTTACGAGTGATTAGTATTAATGCAAGGTTTGTTTTGGTAAACCCAAATTGTGTTTATGTAAATTATTGCTTTTTTATTCTCATTTATTCAACAGTTGACAAAATCTTCTAAGCAAAATTGCAGCTAACAGGAAGCCATTATCAAGCAAGAAAATTTCTGACGAAATTGAAAGGATTATGAATGGAGAGATTGATGCAGACGACCAAGTTGAAAATGACTTTGAAGACAATTTTAGTGATCTTGAAGAAGATGTTCTAGAGCAAGAAGAAATACATAGTGATGATAGCTTAGGAGATGCTAGCGATGATGATAATGATTTCAATGAAAACAACGAGAATTTTCTAGTTATTAGCGATACTTTGAATAATGCAGTAAAAGTTACCCATAGAAATCATTCGGTAGGAATTAGCGAAGTACAAGACGGGCACAGAGTACAGGATACAGAAATGAACGAAGAAAACGATGCTGCAGCAAATGATGTTGAAGAGGAAGTAGAGGATGTAGAAAAGAACGATGAAGAAAATGCAGTATATAATGATGTAGAAGTCGAAGAAGAAGATGATGATAACATACCATTAGCAAGAATTGCTCAAATTCAAAGTAAAGTGTTTGTTCTGCAAGCTAATTCTCTCAAAGGTAGAAATAAACATCGGTGGTACACCAAACAACCTACATGATCTAGAAGAACGGCTGCACGAAACATAATTAATTTTTTTGCGGGAAGCGCAAATAATGCAAGAGAATTACTCGACCCTACCCAATGCTTTCTACATTTTTTTAGTGATCAAATAATTCAGGAAATTGTAACACACACAAATCAGCATATTCAAGATAACTCTGCCAAGTATGCGAAACAAACGTCCACTATTAGTCAAACTTCTAGAGAAGAAATTCGAGCCCTTCTTGGACTTTTGATTTTCTCAGCAGTTATGAAAAACAATCATCTTTTGGTAAGAAAAATGTTTGATACCAAATTATCAGGATCTATATATAGAGCAACAATGAGTTCTGACCGTTTTCAATTTCTAATCAATTCATTGCGCTTTGATGATAAGAATACAAGAGCTGAAAGAAAAAAAGTTGATCCTTTCGCACCCATTCGTAGCATTTGGGATGTATTTATCACTATTTGCAATACATCTTACACTCCAACTTCATACACAACCATTGACGAGCAGCTTTTAGCTTTTCGTGGAAGATGTCCATTTCGTATGTACATCCCAAATAAACCCACCAAATATGGGATCAAAATTGTTATGCTCTGCGACTGGAGCACCAAGTATATGATTGATGCTAGCCCATATTTGGGAAAAGGAACAAACACCGGAGGACTTCCTCTTTCCAATTACTATGTCAAAGAATTAACAAAAACCATCCGCGGCAGTAAGAGAAACGTGACGATGGACAACTGGTTTACTTCAGTACCAGTTGCAGAAGAACTTCTAAAACTCCATATATCTTACTATCGTAGGTACTATACGAAAAGATAAACCCCAAATTCCTCCTGAAATGATTTGCTCAAGAAATAGAAAAGTTGGAACGTCCATGTTTTGTTTCGACAAAGAAAAACACTAGTTTCTTTCAAAGCAAACAAAAAGAAAATTGTTACCCTATTGTCTACAATGCACCAAGAAGGAAGTATACACCCTGAAACTTCTAAGCCAGAAATTATACATTTCTATAACACGACAAAATCTGGAGTTGATTCGTTGGACCAAATGTGTTCTAATATGAACTGCGGAAGAAGAACCACAAGACCACGCCTCTGTGCGTATTTTACGATATGATTAATACAGCAACCATAAATGCCTTTGTCATTTATTGCTTCAATATGAATAGGGCAAATCAAAAACCTGTGAGCCGCCAAGAGTTTATGTTAAGTTTGAAAGATGGACTTATAAAACCCTGGTTAGAAATCAGAAAAAATATCACAACTTTGAGGCGTCCAATCCGACAAGATATTTGCGATATCTTGGAAACTGAATTGCCCACGGATCCACCTATCCATGCTGCTAACAGGCGTACAGTTTGTAGTTTTTGTCCAAGCCGGCTTCGTAAAATGACAACACACTATTGTCTAAGATGCAAACGATCCATCTGTGGTCAACATCGATCATTTTGTTGTCTAGATTGTTCTAATTAATTTGTTTATGCAGTTCAAATGTATGTTTTTTTTCTTTAAAAGAATGTTATTATAATTTTTTTACGAATAAAGTAAAATAAAATTAAAAAGAGAACCCAAAATGCTTTTTTTAATTCGTAGTAAATTCTACGAGAGTTTAGCAATCATGTAACATCAAAACTAGTTTAGTATTCTAGGGTTAATATCTTCTTGTAGTACTTTGGGGGGTATAGGTATAGGTACATGATCACTGTGAGGAACTGGCCTGATAGCTGATTTAATATTGTTTGGCAAAGTTTTTCTATTATGCCTCTTAATATCACAAAGACAAAAGTAGCAATCTTCATGATGATTTTGCGGTTCTCTCCAAACCATCGGTATTCCAAAAGGAAGGCTCTTTCTATTCCCTTTGGTCCAATATCTTAAACCTTCTTCACATACCTTACAAACAACGTGCGGTGCCCAATCTTTATCTTGATCTCCTAATTTGATTTTGAAATAAGCATAATATGCATTTTTCACAAATTCACCAATTGGTCTCTTAAACTTTTTCAGGACGAAATATCCACAAATATAACAGAAACCATCTGGTTTGTTTTGGCAACACCAGCTAGACATATTTTTAAGCAATGTTTATTTATCAAATACCACGCACAACACTCAGGACAAATTAATTTGACTTGTTTACTGATTGACACTCAGAGCTATAATGAAGTAAATGACATTAAAATATACATTTTGTTTGGAGTGATAAACTTGAAATCCTTCTTCGCAGTACTAATAAAGTGAAAGCATAATAAATAGAATTTAGCAGGTAAAAATTCCCGGAAATCTTGTCCAAAATTAATACATGTAATAAAAGATTTACATCAGGCAATGAGAGCCTATTTAACAAATTTCTTTAAAACCACAACAGAAAATCATTTTTGGGTTAATACCTAGAATTTGAAGTAGTACATTCATTTTAAAATGTATTAAAACGCCTATTATAAGATCTTTTTTATATTTTTTTCTTTTTTTTTTGTGCAAAAAAAAATCTGTGGGTGGTAGAGACCAACTGTATTTTAATTAGTTATTGCTATATAAAAACTGAGCTTAACAAACAAAAATAACGTCATCACAAATTTTATGCAGGCCTGTGTAATTGATAAAGAACAAGTTAGTATTAAACAGGAAGAAATTCAATTAACAACAGAAGTGATATAAAAAATTTAAGCAGTATATACTATAACTTAATTATGTAACGATCTGCAATTTACCACCATAATATATGTTGCTGTTATATAATTATATATCTTATGTTATTTAAATATCTTTATATTTGTTTATCATGCTGACAGTTCCGTGTATAGATCCCTGTCTGGCTGCCCGAGTAGGTTTTCGTGGTTTTTCTTCTCGTTTAAGGCGAATGCCGACAGTTTAACATCTTAAGTCGCTCCATGGGCGCATACATAATAATAACTCATGTCTAGCGTTTTCCTGTTTTTGTTGTATATCTATTTTAGTATACTAAGGCATGATTTATTATTATTAAATTGGAATATATCTTTGAATAATTTTATCCATAGCAACTACAAATGTATGACATTAATATACTGTCATTTATATTTTATATTCCTTGAAAAAGGCATCATTTGCCGAAACATGTAGGATTGTTTTAAATATATACATTTTGAAGTAAAACCAGACCTTAAATCGCCAACAAATTGAATTTACCATAACGTACAAAGGTCATGAAATAATTATCTATATATATATATATCAAATTATCGAAATATAAAAACTGTTTTTTTAAAACATATTTGTCATAGCTATAAATTTGGTTAAATTAGTAATCTAAGAATATAATTAAATTTATATTCGAACAATTTTAAAAATATTTGTATGTTTTCCTGATGGAATGCTCTACATTTTTGTATACTTTGCTGCAGCATTAACAAACGATGGTTTCTAACCTCCTCTTCCAAAAAATTATGTGTGAGTAAGTCCACCCGAGAACATGTTCAGAACTATTCGTTTTCGTGGCGAAAAACGCTTTATGGGGGGGAGAAACGCCCTAGGAAGTTAAAACGATTTTCGAGTTTGACTGTATCTCGGTTATATAAATAGGTAAAATATTACTTTTATATGCCAAAGTATTTGCTTTTTGATGCTCTATATGAAACTTATATGAAACTTGCACTACATTTTAATTTAAAAATAGTAAATTTAACCCCAACTCGTCGCAATCAAAAATTTTATAAATTACATAATACGAAAAAACGTTTGACATGGTACAAAATACGTATATAATTTAAAACATTGATTTATGTGAATAAAATAATGCAAGGGCCCAGTACTTGTACTGGCGCACGTATTTGTTCGTGTTCCGTGTTTCTAGAAATCCAAATTCTCGGTATCAAGAATGATATGTTCAGCAAGATTGATAGAGTGGCAGATTCTCCGTTAACGTGTAGGCATGGATAACTTTTGAAAGATTAGGGATTTGCCATCAAATTGAAGAATGATTAACGGGACTTATATATAGAAATTTATTGGAAAATGTAATGCTACCTTCGGTGTTGGAAAGTTTTCCAGATGGTAACTTTACATTTCAACATGATAATTGCCCATGTCATACCGCCCTAACCGTTAGGGAATTGTTGGCTACCCAAACTACTCAAGTTTTGTGGTAGCCTGCGAAGAGTCCAGAGTTGAACCTAATTAAGCATGTTTGGGGATATATCGTCCAAAAGCTATATAGAAATAACTTTAGTTTGATGATTAGAAACGAGCTTTGGCAAACTGTTCAAGATGCTTGGCAAGATGCTACTGAAAATTATGACACAAGAAGCTTAGTTCAAACAATGAGGAGACGACTAAAATTGGTATTAGATCATAATGGTGCTTCAATAAAATACTGATACAATTGTATAGTTATTTAAGCATTAAATATCTTCAGTATCTTGACATACAATTTTTATTGAATTGTTTATGATTTACGCAGGCATGACATTGATACATAATCTAAAGCTGTAAGTGACAGTAAAATACACGTTTACAATAGTAAATATTTTGAAAAAACTGCTAATGGATAAATTGTGGCTAAAAATAGTCTTGACTTTAAGATGCATACCCACTCGAAATAGAAGAGGTTTGTTTATATTTTCTTAAACATTTAGGCTGTTCTTTAAGCAATGATACTATGTGATGAATTCTATCTTATATTTTATATACTATCGAATGCAAAAAAATGGTAAAGTCATATTTTAATCTGTTTAAATTAGGCTGCGTGAATGTAGATATATATTAAATGCAGGCGTCAAATTTAAATATTCAAATAACCTATAAGTGTACAATAACATATACGTTGATATACAGGTAGGTGTAAGTGTCAAAAATAACTTTTGCACGTTACTACGATCTTAAGTACCTTAACAACGTCACAATACTAAAATGTTTAAAAATTGACTTTACATATAACTTCACTACCGTACCACTCTTTTTTTTGCATTCGATAGTACATTCATATAATGATATTTTAGAAATTATTGAATTGGCATCAAAAGCAGAAACGCTACGCAAAATCCATGTGGAACATGGTTTAACTGGATCATTCAAGGATAAACCAATAGCTGAATGGCTGCCTAAACATAATCCATCACAAGTGGTGTATAGTCGGGCGGTGGAAAACTTTACGGGTATGTTGGAGAATTCTTTCCATATTCGCTTCAATATATACTAGTTGTCTGAAATTCAATGCTCACGACTGTACGGTTGCGGCCTCTAAAAAATCAGACACCGACTTTTGACACATTCTGCCAAATTAAAAAAATTCGTAATTTTGCAAATTTGACTTTTATCCGGTAAGGTTGTCAGTGTCAGTTTATTGTATGTTAGAAGCGTACACAATTTTTAAAATGCCTTAATTAAACGAACTGCAAAAGTCGATAATTAGAACTAGGCTAGAGGGCGGCATGAGCATTAGGCACATAACAAATAAAATAAACTTTGGTAAAAGCCAATTATTTTATGTACTATGCTACGACTTGCACGTCGAGCTTGAAAGTAGAAAAAAGAAAGAGGAAAGGGAAGGAAATAAAAAGGAGTAAACCCTGGAGCCGACCCGGTCTCGGTGATGGAACCGCCCAACTACCCGTTCTTGCCAACGTCCAACGGCTCACCCGGCTTCTGAGGCTGCCTCAGCTCATGGGAGGGGAGACCCAGAGGTACTTGCACGAAAAAGAGACCTAAAGTTGTGGTTAAGGGCGCCACCGAATTTATGCCGCTGGACGTCGCAAACTCGGAAATATGGCAATCAAAACAGGCAAGTTGCGCGGGGTAGTGAGCCAGTTCCAGACCGAAACCCGCTCCACTCCAGAGGAACGAGAGTAGAGACAAAAAAACTACGTAGCTACCAAGAGATATGTATAATAAGGAAGTAACGCAAAGGTATAAAAATTTTAGTGTTACAATTTGCCTGAACAATGGTGTATAATTTTTCAAAATTAAAAAAAAAAGGAATAAAGAAGTGGCAAATGGCCTTGTTAGGGATAAAAAAAATATCACTGAGTCTGTGAGCTGGGAATTATTATGCTACAATATTATAGAGTGGCTGAAGGCCTTATTTCGCCCTAAAAAAAAACGAATACGTATTCTTTCCTTTTTGTCGGTTCACATGGTATACGGATTTCAAAATTACGTCATACTAAACCTACCTTAATTTACAAAATTAGGTTTAATGAGTAATAATAAATATATATGTGTAATACTACGTGACTATAAATGATTGTAACAAATATTTACTTTGGCAACACTGAAAAATTGGCTAGCCTGGTTAATCGTATATAGGTACAACTTTGTAGGTTATGTCATTTGTATCATATGCATGCGTTAAAAATCAGGTGTGCTAACATAAAATTACAGAAGTGTTTCCAACTTAAGTCGAAAATTTACAATCATTTATAGTCTCGTTGTATTAATAATAAAGTTTGAAAGATATGCGACGTATAAAACTAAAATTGTCACATAAAATACACAAAATAAAAGTATGTTGACATTAAAATTTTACCTTGGTTCGTGAAGCGCTTAGAAAAAAAATCTGAAGAAAGAAAAAAAAGACCAATAAAAAAACTGGCCACGCGACACAGGATATTTCGTAGGGAAACACCTGGGAGTTTATTTAAGCTGATTAAAAGTTAATTAAAAAAAAAGATAAAAGCAATGAAACAGATCATTAATTGAAAGAAATGATGATGATTAGATAAGTAAAAGATATAGTAGCTTATCTGCGGAGTTCGAAGACGTCGGCTCCGTTTTCCTGGATAAAGCGTCTCTAACGGTGCAGAATAAGAGGGTTGTTTATTCGCCTGACGATGGGACCATCAGGTGGAACGTTCGATGGCTTGCAAATTAATTAAGAGGCAATGGTTAACGTTAGCTTTTCCCTATTCTAACACTAAATTCCTCCTAGGGAGATATCGCCTAAGCGATTAATTTCGGTAACATAAATCAATTATATCCCATATGGAGCCAATAATTCAAAAAAATTTCGCTAAGGCCGCATTGATTAATAACAGTGAAATCAAAGGGAAGCGTGACCTCTATTAAGATCGGCACTTAACATACGTCTAAGAGAGAGTTTCGTACCTACTTTAGAAAAAGCAAGTACTGGAGTACGAGAAAAAAAGAAAAAAACTTAAAAGAAATCAAATATATTGACAAATAACGAATAACGATACCTATACAGGTAGGTTCGTTGGAAATGGAGCAAAATATACTCAAGATATCATGAATTTTATTACAAAATAACGCGATGAAGCGTTGAGCGTTACGGACACGTAACACTTAACAGTCTAACCAATTCCAGTAACTGTATTTTTAAGTTGTCTTGTCAAAGTTGATTTTCAACTATGTATCTACATAACGAAAGTCAATGATATATGGCCCATGCCAATACTTTTTATATTATTAATAACTTTTGCCACCTACTTGTTTTGCTTTTAGAGATTTTATATTCTTAACTTGCCGTGGTTTTTGAGAGCTTCCATCTTGAAAAACCCAGATTTCATCAAGAAAATCAAACTAGAATACATTTTCATTTTTAAAACGCCATATATTGTTGCAAAAACGTTATTTGTATTTGAATTTTTTATACGCCACTGATTTTTTTTCAGTTAGATGACATTTTACAAACTTCAATATTAAGACAATGTTACAAAGCCAACATTTATTATTTGTCATACTGTCTGAGTTTGTAGGGGCCGCAACTGTACATGTATATCATAAATGTGATACAAAAAGACAAACCAGTTTGTACCAGTAATTTTGTAAAATCAACAGAGATCTGGGAGGGAGGAAATATTGCTCTGTTGCCTTTCTAGACATACCGAAGGTGAAAACTTGGCATAAATTTTATATTCCTGTTTACGATTCCACAAGCATTTATTTTATTTTTATGTAGGTATCAAAATAGTCTAAGACTACTGTATTAATTATCCACAAACAGAGAGTGACCTTTGTTCATATATTTATCCAATAAGGTTAATACAATATCACTGCTTTTTGCTATATCTATATTATTTGTAAGAAGTTCTGTTGAAGCTCCACAATATACTACAAACTTCAAGACGTATCTCGTTTTACAGTAACACATTACAAACAGTTTTACTCCAAATCTACTTCTTTTTGAAAGAATGTACTGTTTGAACTGAAGCCTACCTTTGAGTAGAACTATACTCTCGTCTATACATATACTTTCATAAGGAATAAAAGTATTTTGAAATGAGTCTAGCAATGAAACCATCACTAAACGAAGTTTATATAATCGATCGTTATTGGGAGTGTTGTCATAAAATGTAATATTCGCATTATAAAATTGTGTGGGTCATGTGTCATAACCTTCCCAAATAACGGAGTTTCAATAAGAGGGTTAGTGGTCCAGTAATCATTAATTTTTAATTTTTTAACTTGTGTCAAAAGTAAGGTAATGCCCACAAAACACAACAATTCATCAGAATCTATATCTTTATAATTCCTATATGTCCGTGTAATGTTACTAAGTTCTGCGAGATGCGTATAAAACTTATTACTTTCAATTACTATTTGTTCTACTAATGTGGGAGTAAATGTTATTTCAAAGATCTCTAGGCTGGTAATTTCACTGTAATTTTCTCTTTCATATTCATAATGTTGTGGTAACCAGGTTGGCATGTATTTTCAATTGTACAAATTTTCTTCATTTGTATCCTCTAAATGTAACTCATCGCTCTCAGCAGCGCCATCGTGGAATTAATTTCCCCTTGGTGCCTAAGTTTCCTTTTCGAACTTATATTATTCATCACTTGAAATGTTTTCATCGGTTTCACCTTTACTGATAATAAATGTATCATCGTTATTCATAATACTTCCTGCTATTTCTTCTAGATATTTTTGAGTTAATATTCTGTTTATATCCATTTTAGAAATAGAACACGTAGAAGTTCTGAATTATGCGTACGTACTGTGTAGTGCTAATCCCCAGCTGTGCGCAATAACAGGTTCAGACTTGATTACGTATGAAAGATATACGTCTTATACAGGGTTATGATAAAGTAACGCACAAAATTCATAAAACGTACAATGTTCATTTTTGAAAAAAATGCAAAAACACTTGAAACAGTTTATTTTATTCCGCGTCTTTTAACATAAGTCAAAAAAATAAAACGTCAAATTTGTCAAAGTTATGACGTCATCAATATTTTTTTTAAATATGAAGCTTGGTTTTTTTTTACTTTATTTGATAAAGCTTGTTTTTCTGCATTATAAAGAAATAATTGAAGTAGGGGTCACATAAGAAAAAACTGAGAGAATTAATAAAAAAACAAAATAAACTAGTTTTTGAATTTATGAAAAGAAACTAAATATTAAAAGAATTAAAACTTAAAGTTACCTAGTAATAAAACAACTGTTTTTCAGTGTCAGTCTTACAATTAGTGTCATACCAATTTTATTATGATGGCTCCTTTAACGGAAAGAGAAAGGATAGAAATTCTAATGATGGTAGGTTACGGCGATAGACTTCGAAGTCATGAAGAAGCATGTGCTTTATTTAACGAAACACATTTTGAAAGACCTCCAATTGCTAGAAGCACAGTAAGCAGAAAGTTGCAAAATTTAATGAAACAGGAAGCGTAAGTGATGCTCCAAAATCTGGAAGACCGGGAGTAAGCGACGATGCAAAGTTAGATATTTTGCTGTCATTAGAAGACAACCCTCACGCAACTACAGCAGAAATTGCCTTACAACAAGATGTTAGTCAGTCGTTTGTAGTAAAGTTTTTAAAAAAAGAAAAACTGCACCCATACAAAGTTCAACTTGTTCACGAACTCTCAGAAGATGATCCGGACAGACGTTTGGAATTTTGTGAAATCTTCATGAGGCATTGTGACGAAAATCCAAGTTTGCTTAGTAGTGTAGTATTTTCAGACGAGGCAGCGTTTTATTTAAGTGGTACAGTAAAAAATTGACACAATTGCCGCTACTGGGCTCGGGAAAATCCCAACTGGATTCAGACAAAACACACCCAGCGCCCCCAAAAAATTAATGTATAGGTAGGAATCGTCAGGGGAAAATTTATTGGTCCTTATTTCTTTCGTGGGAATTTAACAGCTGAGCGATATTTGGAACATCTTCGTATGGCAGTGCTTCCGGATCTAATTGCGGCATTTCCGGATCCAAATAATAGGGAAAACTTGGATCCCAGTATTTGGTTCCAACAAGATGGTGCACCACCACATTATGGTCTTAATGTTCGAAGGTTTCTGGATAACCAGTTTGAAGGAAGGTGGATTGGAAGACGTGGACCAATGGAGTGGCCACCTAGGTCACCTGATCTCACCCCCCTTGATTTCTTTCTGTGGGGACATTTAAAAAGTCGGGTCTACGTTAACCGACCAGACAATTTAGAAGGCTTAATGGAACAAATTAGACATGAAATGACTCGTATAACTCCGCAGATGATCGAAGACTCTGTAAATCAGGTCTGCCATCGTCTTGGCCTATGTCAGATAGTGAACGGGACACAGTTTGAACAATTCCTGTAAGAAATCGTTTTGGTTTAATGGACTGTTTAGTTAATTTAAATGTTATTACTATAATAAAGTTTATTTTGTTTTTTATTAATTCTCTCAATTTTTTCTTATGTGACCCCTACTTCAATTATTTCTTTATAATGCAGAAAAACAAGCTTTATCAAATAAAGTAAAAAAAAAAACAAGCTTCATATTTAAAAAAAAATATTGATGACGTCATAACTTTGACAAATTTGACGTTTTATTTTTTAAACTGTTTCACGTGTTTTTGTATTTTTTTCAAAAATGAACATTGTACATTTTATGAATTTTGTGCCTTACTTTATCATAACCTTATATATCTATTACTTACATTAAACGTGTGTAGTAGCGTCGGTCTTTGGTATTTAGGTGCAAAAATTCTAACCGGAAAAACATTGTCTTCGAAGCGAAAGGGTTAAAACTTTCAAAAATTTCGAAATCAGTACAAATCAGACACCTAGAGAGATGAAATTCTTGGGAGCCGGAGTGTTATTTTGGTTAAACAAGACACCTCGGCTCAATTTTTTCCGTCTACCTTTTTCTTTAATTGTGTGTACTTTTTGAATAAAATTTGCATAATATTAATCAGCGATGGTGTGTTCAGATGATAAATAATCAACAAAAAGAACCTCTTCAAATCTCAGAAAAATATTGCCATAATCTTGTTGACGGAAGAAAAAAATTTTTATGTTTGGGGGGCGTTTATGCCCTCATTTTATAATTTTTACTTTTGACGCTAACTCTGGTTTAATCCTCCATAAAAAATATATACAAAACATTTCCTAATCTATATTTACTATCGTCAAACGGACTCACAAACAAGCAAAAGCTTTTTAAGACCTAATTTATCGTATCATACCTTTTCAGCACTGTCTACTGAAAAGGCACTGATATACATTTTGCTGTAATCCTTCCACAAATGAGTATTATGTCACGGACCAAATCAACACTATCTTTGACCTTAACAGTTTTCGGTGCCTCTACACCTCGTGCATGTTCACATGACTCTCTTGCGAATTTAAAATTCCAACAGCAGTTTTTAATTACATTATATGGTACTAATTCATTGGTCATATCATTATAATTTTTTAAGGCTTTAAACCCTTTTTGCAAAGATACTTTATAATAGTTTCCTTTTAAATTTATCAGTTCTTGAATACAGGCAAATATTACTATGCGTTTAAAAAAGTTTTCAACGAAACAAGACAAACACTTAAATTTTTAGTACAATAATGTGAACAAACGATATGGGCACAGCAACATTTATTCGATTCTCGGTAAAAGATTCCAATATTATAGACTTCGTAAACACTGGTTGCAATTTATGGACATTTTACAGTATATTTTTCCTTAAAAAAAACGAAGGTGGTGAGAGATTGCGACATATTGCTTCCTTCCTAAGAATGAAATCTCTATAGTTACACTAAAATATTTTTTACAGTTGCTTAAACACAATAGTTTTATGTGCAAGTGAAAAATAGATAAAATTGACTCGTGGTATGATTCAATTCTTTTTTCTAGAAGGGAAAAGAGCGAAGGAAGTTCATGTGAGGATTGCACCTACATTAGGTAACTCATCCACTTCCTATGTGACCGTGGGACTCTGGGACAGTGAATTCAAGCGAGACGGAACAATCAAGTTCACGATATCGCGAATTAGTCCCCAGCCATCTTAATTGGCCGAGTGGACTTCATTTTGCTTAATTAATTGCACATGAAAAAACCTTGCGCAAGATGGGTGCCGAGTTTGCTCATTTCGGAACACGAAAGAAATCACATGCGAACATCTGCTGAATGTTAGCTGTTTAAAATGAATCCTAAAGAAACTTCAATTCAGCCTTATGCGCCGGAAACGAGACAAGAATCAAAACAATAGACCACTCAAGGAGAACCGGCTTTTTGTCACGTAACCTTCTCAGCCATCAGCTGAGAGGGTGACGTGACGTCAGTCGCTTGAGATGCGAACGGAATTTTCCTATAGTAGTTATAAATCTAGATAAATATATGTATATTGTTCGAGTAAGTTGACTTTGTTCTTAAAGATAAAAGTGATTAAAAATGGATTTGATTTCTATAATAAAATTATTAAATAAAGTTGAAAGATCATCTTATTGCGTAATTATATAGTATTTATTTTATTATTTAATCCAAACAAAGAATAAATATTTATCACGGCATTGTTTATATTTCCATTAAGGCTTATATGTACACTACTGCGAATGTTTAAGAACATCTGCGCCATTTGTATTTATCATAATTTTTAGGTGATTTGTTAATAAATACGAGGTATGTCTCAGAAGTAATGAGAATGATGCATTTTAAAATTAATTAATAATTAAAAGTATTAAAGCATTATCTTTGGGAATGGGCATAGCGTCTTCAGCAATTTTGCCATTCCTGTTAACAATTTTGAAAGCCGTGTTTCTTTAGGCTATTTGGAAGCTGGGATGTGATTTTTTGGATGTTATCTATTGCTCCGTAATGATAACCTATCAATTTCCGCTTAAGCGTTGGAAAAAGAAAATAATCACATGCAGCCATATCTGGACTGTAGGGTGAGTGTGGGAGTACTGGAATGTTTTTCTCTGCCAAAAATTCTCTAACAGACAATGAGGTGTGATTGGGGGCATTATTGTGATGCAAAATTTAAGAGCTGGCAATGTCAGGTCGTAGACGCAAAAACCCTTTTCGGCAAACGTTCAAGAACCTCGCGATAAGAAGTTTCATTAATTGTCTGACCCTGCTGTTCGTTCTTTGTGGACAATTCCACGAGAATCAAAAAAGATGATAACCATGGACTTGATTCGGGATTTGTTCATGCGAGCTTTCGTCGCCTGCAGTGATGATGATGTGTACTACTCCAGGCTTTGTGCTTTTGTTTCAGGATAGTATTCAAATACCCGTGATTCGTCACCTGTTATCACTCTGTGCATGAAGTTGGGTTCGGTTGTTAAGCGATTCAATAGTTCTTGGCTAATGGATAAACGATTTTCTTTTTGTTCATTAGACATCAGCTTTACACAACCTTTTCTCGTGCCTATTTCTTCTGTCAGAATTTGTTAAAGAGTATTCTTACTCATGCTTACTGTAACTTACTCATGCTTAAGTGTAATCATTAGGGACCGGACATGAGAGGCCAAAATTACGATTGACCACATAAATAGTCTATAACATCGCTAAGTATAACACGCAGTTATTGAATAGCCCTATTCATTCGGTTAACCGCATATCTGTTTTTTGTCGTTGAATCGTGACGCAATTACTTGAATTTTACGGCAAAATTATTTTCCTCATGGGCGTAGATAGAAGCGAGAGGAGTTTTTATAATTTATTTTATTTATTAGTTTATATTTCGTATAAAGAAAGTACGGTGAGTTAGCTTCTTCTTTTCATTGCTTTAACTGTTAATTACATAATCACTTACTTCGTAATTTTTGTAATAGATCCTGTTTAATATCGTTTCATCGACTCTACTTCTAGCACTTATTTTGATGTAAGTATTCAGTGAATTTCGTTAATTGTATGTCCATTGCCAGTGATTCGAAATTTATTGCAAAGTCTGTAAAATATCGTAAAAAAATTCCAAGAAACCGCACGTAAAACATCATTTAGCATCGGAAACACATACACAGAAATTAGACCTGTTGGAATCTGACAATTTTATCGAAGAACTCTGTAAAATATTCCATTAAATAAACATAACAATTCCACCTTCAAAACATTTTTCTCAAAATATACTGTCGAAATGTTTCTGATGAATCCATCTTACGCAAATATTATGTATCCAAGTGCTACACGAAAGCAGTAGAACGCATTAAAAGCCATCTTTCAAATCAGTACCTATGGATAAGTGTCGACGAAGCTGTCGATATATTAGGACGCTGTGTGGTAAATGTTGTAACTGGTGTACTACATCCAACTATTCCATATAACGGATATGTAATAGCAACAAAACTTATAAATACAGCTGACGCGGAAACAGTAGCAAAAACCATTTACGAGAATATGCGCCAAATGCTTCGTTCGAACGACAGGTACAAAGAAAAAATATTTCTATTTGTTAGTGACAGTGCTGCATATATGTTAAAAACAGGCAGACTATTAAAGGAAACATATCCTAATATGCTGCATATAACTTGTGTAGCACATGCTCTCCACAGAATCTGAATATATCAGAGACACCTTTCCAGAAGTTTATAGACTTGCATCCGCATTTAAAAAAGATTTCAGGACAGCACCATTGAGAGTAGCTCTTTACAGGGAAAAACTTCCATCTTTGTCACAGCCTCCCTCTCCAGCAATAACTAGATGGGGAACATGGTTGGAAGCTACTAGTTTTTATGCAGAGAATTTCGATAATTTACAAAATTTCGTTGCATGTTTAAATAACGATATCACATTTAAAAAATCAGTTGTACTTTCTTTAGGAACACTTTGGAAATTTGCCAAAACTTATTTTGAAAATCGAAGTCTCAAATTAAATGATGGTTTAACGACATTAGATGGCTAGTAATAATTTGAAAAGTATTGAAAAGTGACTTCGGATGTGGCCTTCGGCAAAAGTTAAACGCAGATCTTAATAGAAATCCAGATTTAATCAGATTGCGGCAATTGTGTATGGGGACAATGCCTCAAAATCTAAATACGCTGAAATAAAAGAATATTTACAGGATGCACAAATAACCGGTTGGAATGTAGAAAGGGCGTTTTTTATCTACAAGGATGCATTTCATACAAAGAGAACAAATTTTACAGAAGCGAACCTTGAGAAAGTTTTGCTAGTTAATATTAATATAATACTCCTTTACTCAACTTGAACTACAAAATGAACAAATAAAAATGTATTTCATATTTTATAGATCACCACCCGTTTGTTTTCCAATTATATAAATAAAATTAAAAACTTTTTAAAAATATAAATCGTGTCCGGTCCCTCGTAATCATCCTGACTGTTAGCCGTCTATCTCGTGCTAACGCAGAACGTACCTTCTACACGATTTCATTCGTTTTCGATCTGAACGGTCGTCCGGAGCGACGTTCATCTTCAATGTTTTCGCGGCCATTTTTGAAAGCATTATTCCATCCGAAAACTTGTTCTCAAGACAAAGTAGCATATTCATATGCTGTTCTTAACATTTGAAGTGTCTGAAGCAGTTCTTTCCAGTATAACAAATTTTTCGTTTGACGCAGTATTGCAACACAACTGTAAATAACTAGCGATCACACCGTTAACATTAATTTCATACCTACAAACCTTTTGGAAAAGAATTAGTCCACTGACATTCGAATATTTTCATTCATTCAGAAAAGTAAGTTTTATCAAACTGTACGAAATATGTGTTAGTTTCAGCGATTACCTCCTAGTTTGACTTAAATCTTTTGCCATTCAGGCAACTTTTCAGGTTTGGAAGAAGAAAAAAGTCTGAGGGTGTCTAATCTGGTGAACAAGATAGACGAGGCAGCAGTTCGAAATGTAGTTCAAAAATTTTTGTCATTGAAACCGTCGTGTGAACACGTGTATTATCTCTGCTTCTTCTTTATGTGCGTCCTTTTGCATTATATTGTATCATGCATTTGATCTAAAAGGGATGCATAGTATTTACCTGTTATTGTTTTATCTTTTTGAATAATCGATATGAAGAATCCCACTCCGTCCCAAAAGATAATAGACTTCTTCGTAGCACTTGTATTCGGAGTACAGACTATTTTTCGGATTGTGGTTTCATTTCGGGTGTTGTTTTACAAAAACAATATAATAGTTTATCCAGATTTTCATCAATCGTTATTATTCGGCACCAAAGTCCTTCGAATTAGATAACCTCTTGCACATACTTTTTGCATACTCAATTTACTGTGCAAAATCAAAACCACTGATCCAAATGATAAGTGTAGAGTTTTGAAGAATTACCAGCTCGAAAAATAAATAACGTTCTTTTTAGTGTTGCCGTTTTTCGTCGGATTCACTAATTACTGATCTATCCTCGTAATGTGGTTTGAGTCGCAGCAGTATAAGAATTGTAAGAAGTTTATTATCCAATTTTGCAATTGTCTTAAGAACCTGATCAACGAGAGAGACTTTTCGCAAATAATGTTTTTCAATGACGTAGCATGGGCTTATAAATTTGGATACCTCAACTTACTAAATACATACATGAATTTAGAGTACCGAAAATTCTCATGCAATTATTGAAGAACTGTTACTATTAGGTGCGGTGTCTGGACAGTACTAAGCCGAAGATGAATAATTGGACCAATTTTTTTTTCAAGAAACAGAAATTCCACAGAAATTTTACAACAATTTATGGATCAATTGCATGATGATAATATTGGAACGTCTATGAAGCGTTCCGTGGAACAGTTGTGTAATTGAGTTACATACCTATTTTAAAATTATATCATATAACGTGCCTTCAAAAACTTTCTTCATTAGAATTGGCCATGCTTTTTTTAGTGGTTGGTGACAGTGTGCGAATTCTGTCACAAATGTATAATTTTAATAGTTTGGTTGTGTTATATAAATGTGTGTAATAATTAGTAATTTAGTTTTTCCAAAAAAATTCTATTAAAATAGTCAATATTAAAAGAAAATAATACTGAAGTAGATGTTGGAAATGTTGACCGTTATTTTCAAGACAAAGTTGAACCCTACGCTTCATGTTTTCAAAGCCATTTATTAGGATTTCTTGGGTTATGTTAGCACAAGAATTCGCAACAGCATTACGAAGCTCTTTGATTATGTGATGTCTGGTCTTGAAAATGGTATTGTTTAAATACAGAAAAATATAATAGTCTCAATTTGTCAAAGCTGGAGATCTTGAAGGATAATTAATAATTCTTATATCGAAAAATTCTTGCAAAAAACTATTGTTTTTCGAGATTTGTGCGCTGGTGCATTATCATGCTGGAAATGTCCTTCCGTAAGTTCATCATCATGAAGTTCATTAATAAATGGCTCTAATAATTCATTTCGATATCTATCAGTAGTTATGGTTTGTTTTTTTTTTTTTTTTTTTTTTTTGTCATATACCTTATGTTATTTAAATATCATATACTTTTGCTTATCTTGCTGACTGTTCAGTGTTTTGATTCCTGTCTAGTTGTCCGAGCAGGTTTTCGTGGTTTTCCTTCTCGTTTTAAGCGAATGCCGACAACTTTGCATCTTAAGTCGCTCCACGGGCGCATACGTAATAATAACTCATGTCTTGCTTTTCCCTGCCTATCCCTGTTTTCTGTTTTTTGCTGATGTGGTCCTCTACTGGGTTGTAGCCTAGCATATGCGCTACAAAACTCTAGGGGGGTCTGCCCGTTGGGCAGTCAGGTGCCATTCCGCCTTTCCAGCAAGAGTGAGGAACCATGCTACGCGGCGCTATCTCGTCGCCGTGCAATGCACACACCACTAGGACCGGTCCTGGGCGACAACCTGGCTAGGCTGCCGTTAACAGCACACACACGTTCGACGTGTGTGCTATGCCCCCGCTTCGGCGGAAAACGTTAAGATGGCACAAGTGTGACCATCGTCGACCGAGGTAGCCACTAAGAGTGTTCCCTTAGTTGCGATGAGCAACCCCGTACAGGGTGCGCTTCGCCTGTCTGCGCCTTGCCTCGTTGGGGCGGGGGTCAGACCGTCGAAGTACTGCACGGATTTGTAAAGAAGTTGTCGGGAAAGGGTTGGCGGCCCTACGCAACGGCTGGTTATCCGACCTCTCTAAATCATGCGACCGATCACTAAACACACGCACGAACGCACCGACATACAAAACCCTACACTTACGCTCTCACACAAAACCACACACCCATAGAGAGACGAAAGCTGCCAGCAGCAACCAACACACAAGTTCATACCCAGAAGGAGACACAAATTGCTAGCAGCGAACAACACATATTTTCACACCTTGTTATCTATTTTTTGGAATACTAAGGCATGATTTATTATTATTACTAGAATGTATCTTTGAATAATTTAAACCATAGCAACTTAATTACTTGACATTTATATCCTGTCATTCATATTTTATATTCTCTTGATAAAGGCGTACACAGCCGAAACATGTAGAGTTTTTTAAATACATATATTTTGAAGTAATATACAGACCTTTAATCGCCTACTGATTAGGTATATAATTTTGCGGGGTCAGGCATCCAAACAAGGTGAGGGGAAGGAAATTAGTTATGCAACTTAAACATCACAAGGGTGTTGCATTTAGAAATTGTTCTGGGGTAGGAATTTCATATGTTAACGAAAAATTTAATGTTGGCTGTCTTGGTCGATTAGTATTCGCTGTATTTAAATTTTGTGCTCTCGTGCCCGTGTTATATGTTATAAACTTGCGTTGGATTTATTGTTTGTTTGTGTAAGTATCATTTAGGACTATGGATAATAGTGCATAGTTTTACCATTTTTTTTATATTATTCGTTGTAGATTTTTTAGATTAATATTAACTGGATAGTGTCATATTCTGAAACGTCAAACTAGACAATTTTTGAAAATAATATTGTGTTTCTTTAAATTCATCTAGCATAAGAGTTGGTATAGATTCTAAATATATTTTTATACGAATTACGTTTGTTTGTTATTTTCATGTGAATTTACATTTTATATGTTTTGAAGATATTCAAGAAGGTGGAAGAGAATTAAATAGAGTATGGAGAAAGAGAATGTTTCGTTTGATTAAATTCTGCATGGAATATGTCTAAGAAGTTTATGTAATGGGTTCTAAATTATATATATTGATTGCAATACAGAAATTAATCAATGAAATATTATTTTTCCTTCATAGATAAAATTTGAATAAACCTAATAGTAATTTAACTACAGCTATGCTGGTTGCATACACAATTATTTCCTTTCCCCCCATGGATATCAGTCCACAAACTATACATAGAAATATATTTTACTATTAAGTTACACATCTATATTATTACTGATCTGTGGGTTTACCAGTTATTGCCCCTGTTTCACCAAATTTAATAACGCCAGAAATCGTGTAAGCACTGATTAGTGGAATAAACCCAATCTCCATTTTTCAGTTCCAGCTAATTTTTGGCTATTTTTCTCTATAGTAACTTTGAATAATAAATATTTTAGTTGTAACTCTAATATTATAACGAGCCATCGAAAAAATTCCTAATTGGAGTAGACTGTGAAATTGGGTTGGTACTTTAGCCACTTCCACATAATGACATATTACTTGATGCTTGACAGTTTCATTTGGTTTCATTGTAAAAAAAGGTTATGGCATTGAAATGATACTACAACAAAAAAGAAAACAAATAATTTATTTAATATCGAAATCATAATCAAAATTTACATATAGCTACAGAAGTTGAAAATGTTGTCCATTTACATCTAAACAAATTTAATTTTCTTAATAAGAGTTTTGAAAAATTTGACACAAATTTATAGTTTCAATGTCAAATAATAAATGTCATTATATGGAAGTGGCTAAAGTACCAACCCAATTTCACAGTCTACTCCAATTATGAATTTTTTCGATGGCTCGTTAATAAATAGTTTAAAAAATATAAGCGTTTATAACTTGAATTTATGTATGACAACTGTCAGATTTGAAGTTTTCTAATGCTTCGTAAGTACATCAATCTCTGATTACTAAATTACTTAAAAACAACCTACTATAATGAGGAAAGTTTTTGAAGCCACGTTATTTGAACCTGTATAATCTGAAAAGTCTTTCTTTGGAGACTGTGGTTAAGTAAAAACTCAAAAAATGTATAAAACCCCTTACCACAATTAATAATCGTATCCCAAATACGTATTTCGACAACTAAATTGTCATCATCAGTAAGTAAAACCACTAATCAAAATGTCGCACATGGGGCACAGTAAAGCTAACACATAAACGTGCAACTACTTTACACGGCATCCACGTATACACTAACTTTAAAATAAAATTCACAGACTAAAAATTACGACAAACCTTACCTCTCTTAAGAAACCAGGTAACTCGATGAGACCTGTCGTTTCAGGTATCAACTCACCGACTTACAGGATTTTCAAATGGTTAGTTAATGAATTTAAAAAGTTACTCGTGAAACCAGAAACTTTGTCAGTTAGTAGTTCCTTAGAATTTGTTAAATTGATTAAAGATTATGAACTGGAAGACGGAGAAATTTTAGTTTCATTCGATGTAATGTCATTATTTCCTTCGGTACCTATATAAGAAACCTTGAAATATTTAGAAGACTTGCTGCACAAGAATAACTTTGAACCTTCAAAAATAAAGGAATTAATGACGCAAAACTGTTTCCAAGTAGGAGAAAAGTTTTATGAATAGAAACAAGGCACAACAATGGGTAATTGCCTATCTCCTTTCAAGCTAATTTATTCATGAGTCAATTTGAAGTAGAATTTAAAAATAACGCTAAATACTTTCCAAGAATCTGGATCAGGTACGTATATGACATTTTCGCGATTTTTGATACACGGAAATGTGAATTGGACATGTTCGTACAACAATTAAATTTCCGAGTATAAAATTCACGGTCGAAAAGGAAAACAATGATAGGATACCATTCTTAGATACATTAGTAATTAGAAATAAGCATAAAATAGAAATCGATATCTTCCGGAAAGAAACTAATGCCAATAGATTCATCACCGCGGATTCAAATCATAGTTTTCAACATAAGCTTCTTTTAATTTCTTAGTCAATCGGGTACTAACCTACTAACCTTTCCGTTAACAAAGGAGAGACATATCTCTCCTTTCATAAAATAGATTTAAACTAGATTTCATTAAAAATATCGGGAGATATAATGGCTTTGACATAGATATAATTAATACATTAATTAGAAAAATGAATTTAAAAAAGACCATCCTCGAATCTACAAGTTTGATATCTCAACTTAATCAGGAGAAAAATTACATGTGTTTACCATACCACCCAATCACGAAAAATATTAATGGAGTTGTTAAAGAACGAGGTCCTCAAGTTGCTTTTCGGTCCGAAAACACCATCAAAAGCCTCCTAGGTAATACCAAAGATAAGGTTAATTTTGATTTGAAATCAGGTATATACGAAATTAATTACGACAATTGTAATTTAAAATATATAGGTCAAACGAAACGCTCGATAATAATCCGGTATAAAGAACACATATCACATTTCAAATTTAATAGACCAGAAAAATCTAGGATAGCTTATCATGCCCTACACAGAGATCACAACTTGTGGGTTAAAGGGTTAAAACTTGTCAAAACCATCAATAACACCAGAGATCTCGACGCATATGAAATTATTCATATCGTTAAAAATAAAAGTAATACCTTGAACTTGGATAGTTTTTTCTTAAGAGAGGTTAGGTTTGTCGTAATTTTTAGTCTGTGAATTTTATTTTGAAGTTAGTGTATACGTGGACGCCGTGTAAAGTAGTTGCGCGTTTAAGTGGTAGCTTTACTGTGCCCATGTGACACTTTGATTAGTGGTTTTACCTACTGATTATGACAACTTAGTTGTGGTATTTGGGATACGATTATTAATTGTGGTAAGGGGTTTTATACCTTTTTTGAGCTGTATAATCTGAAAAAATTATTATTAGTTAAATATATGAAAATAAGTTTTGTTGTAATACATTTTGTATAGGTAAATAAAGTTATATTATTACAGTTTTTCGGTAATAATATCCATAAGGGAACGATATTGGAACAATACGAATATATACATATATTATTTTCGTGTTATCCCACAAATAAGTATTTTAAAGCAATTCTATATGATTTGGCACAAAGGGCTATTCATTCTTTTTTCCATTTTTATTGGACTCGTTAACTCGCTCGCTTTTACTATACCATCGTTGTTTGAAAACGTAGCGTTCTGTCGATCTATAACTAGAGAACGGACGCAATTTCCATAAAACGCAATCGGCAATTGGAAGGAATTGTGTATAACGTCGCACAGAACATCCCGGCGTAATTCAATGAAGTATTTGTTTGACTTACTCGGCCACCTGGTCTCGCAGCGATAACAATGGACAACTGAGCTATTGTATTCGGAGAATATAGTGTCTTTTAAAGTGTTTTCATGAGAGTAGATAGAAGCGGGGTTTTTATAATGTATTTTATTTAGTAGTTTATATTTCGTAAGATAAATAAAGTGCTGTGAGTAAGTTTCTTGTTTTCATAGTTTTAACTGTTAATTACATCGTCATTTTTGTGATAGATCCTGTTTAATATCGTTTGATTGAATCTATTTCTACCAATTATTTCGACGTAAGTGTGCATTGAATTTCGTTCAGTTTCAATAACTTACGCACACATTTTTAGTTTTCATTTATTTAGATCTAGAGCATTGTTTAAGTTACTTTTTCAGACATGATATGGAAGAATGTCGAGAACGGCATTGTAAAACAATGGCGAGTTGGATTGACGGTCATACTGATTGTATGTCCATTGTCAGTGATTCCGAAATTTATTACAAAATCCATAAAATATTGTCAAAAATTCGTCACTTAGGATCGCAAACACATCTGAACTCTGTAAAACTTTTATGGCTGCTAATATTCCATTAAATAAACTTAGCAATCCCACTTTAAAAATATTTCTGAAAAAATATACTGGTCGAAATGTTCCTGATGAATCAACTTTACGCAAATACAATTATGTTTCTAGGTGCTATACGAGAACAGTAGAACGCATTAGAAGCCATATTTTAAATCAATACATATGGATAAGCGCCGACGAAACGGTGGATATGTTAGGACGCTGTGTGGTAAATGTCGTAGCTGGTGTACTACATCCAACTATTCCCTATAACTCATATGTAATAGCAACAAGTGTTATAAATAGAGTTGATGCGGAAACAGTTGCTGAAACCATTAAGGAGAATATGCAAAAAATGCTTCATTCGGACGCCACGAACAAAGAACAAATACTTTTATTTGTCAGTGATAGTGCTGCGTATATGTTAAAAACAGGCAGACTATTGAAGAAAACATATCCTAATATGCTGCATATTACTTGTGTAGCACATGCTCTCCACAGAATCTGTGAATATATCAGAGACACTTTTCCGGAAGTTGATAGACTTGTATCAGCTTTTAAAAATGTTTTCAGAAAAGCACCATTGAGAGTAGCTCTTTTCAGGGAAAAATTTCCATCTCTGCCACTGCCTCCCACTCTAGTAATAACTAGATGTGGAACATGGCTGGAAGCTACTAGTTATTATGCTGAGAATTTCGATAGTCTAAAACATTTCGTAACACTGCTAACGGAGGATGCTAGAAGTATTGGTGAGTGCAAGGAGCTCACACAAATCCCAAATTTAAAAAATCAGTTGTACTTTCTTCACGAACACTTTGGAAAATTGCCAAAACTAGTCACTTATTTTGAAAATCGAAATCTCAAATTAAATGACGGATTAACCACATTAGATGTGGCTGTTAATAATTTGAAAAGTATTCCAAGTGACTTCGGATGTGGCCTTCGGCAAAAGTTTGAAGCAATTCTTAATAGAAATCCAGATTTAATTACATTGCAGCAATTATGTATTGAGACAATTGCACAAAATCTAACGGCTAAATATGAAGAAATAAAAGAATATTTCCAGTATGCACCTATAACCAGTTGCGATGTAGAAAGAACGTTTTCTATCTATAAGGATGTACTTAATTCAAAGAGAACAAAATTGACAGAAGAAAACCTTGAGAAACTATTGCTAGTCAATGTTAATACTCCTTTACTCAACTTGAACGACAAAATGAACAAATAAAAATGTTCCAATTATAGAAATAAAATTAAAAACTTTAAAAATACAACTTTTCAACAAATACATATGTATTTCGTAATTTTATAGATCACCACCCGTTTGTTTTCCAATTATATAAATAAAATTAAAAACTTTATAAATACAACTTTTCAACAAATAAATATGTATTTCGTAATTTTATAGATCACCACCCGTTCGTTTTTCAATTATATAAATAAAATTAAATATTTTAGAAATACAGCCTTTCGCCAGTACTGCACTGGGTGGTAAGCGTGTCCGTTCTCTACTATAACCATTCGAGGTGTTTTGAGCGTACATATATTTTCGTTTACATTGAACATTATCGGGTAAGGAGTTAGATTTATGGTAACCATTTTTTGTCTAGTGTTATAAATTGGTTTTCAATATACGTATTATCTTATTTATATAATTATATAATATATTTATTAACAACTTCATACAGATTCTTGATATTTGTATGAAGTAGTTAACGTATTTCAATTAAATTTAATTTAGCACAGTTAAGTACTTTGCTTGCCGAAGTAGTATTTTTACACCATTATTTTCGGTAAGTTTCCAAATAAAAGATCAGTTACATTTCATTATAAGAGACGGAGTTTAATACTACATATTATCTTATCATTTGATAACAGTATTTATATTTATTTGCAAAAACAATAGATAATGACTGTACTATACAGAATGTCCGATGAGGAAGTTCGAGAACTTTGTACAGTGATTCTGTTTAGGTTAGAATTAATTTTCTTTTGTTTTTTTTTTGTTTTGTAATACGCGCTAATTTAATTTTGTTAACAATACTAAAATAAGTACTGCTGAAATATCTTCAAAATCTTGCTTCCCCCCCTAAAAAACCGCTTAAAAGAAAAGGGGGAAAAGATCCAGAAACCACATGTGAACATTATCGTAGTGAATTTTTGAACGTTGTTCCTGCTGTTGGAAGCCGAAATACCCACCGGTGGTGTGTGCGCGCCTTTCTTTCCAATCTCTTTTTTGAGAAATTCTTCTTCTAAAGTAATATACGCTTAAAATACTTTTTTAAAAATTTTTAATCTTTAAATTGAAATTAGTAATTAACACAAGCGACATTAAAAACGATTTAAACTACAATACGAATGTTATCAATTTTTTAAATAGAAGTTTCGCAATTGCTCGGCATGTGCACCATTAACAGCCACACATGATTTAGCCCTTCTTCTTAACTCTCCCTTGCAATCCACATTTTTCATCCTTCCTTCATCGTACGTCATCAAAAGCTTGTTCGATTTTAACCAGTAGTTTTTCCCTGGTATCAGGCTTTCGTCGTCTGTACGCATTGGTTTTTACGTGGCCTCATTCGCAATAAAAGTCCATAGGGTTCAAATCGGACGAACCAGCCGGTTAGTGCACGGGACTGTTACCTCCTATCCATTGATTTGGAAACATTGCGTTAAAAAAATTTGCGACGACTTGTTCATGATGCGCAGGGGCTTCGTCCTGTTGGTACCACATTTGCTGGCGTACATTTAAAGATACATCTTCAAGCAGTAACGGAAGTAGTTCCGCAGGATATCTCTATATATCATAGTGTTAAGATTTCCTTCGAAGATATTCGGCTAAAGCAAAACGTTACCAATTAGTTAGTCCTCCGCAAACGTTTACAGTAAAACGGTGCTGAAAATTGTTCTTGCATGTGAATTTTTAGTATCCCATACATATTCATTATACAAATTAATGATTCACTCTCCGCTGAAAGTGGATTCGTTACAGCAAAGTGTAATCGTATTCAACTCTTCATTTTCCAAAATCTATTTAAGAGATATGCGTAAAGGCATAATCACTAGGTTGCAAGTTCTGGACTGGGTGAAGATAGTACGGGTGCAAGTCATTTCGTGTAGCGAACTGTGTGTGGATGACTGTCCTGTTACTGCTGCGATTCATCGGAAAGTTTTTCGTTGGCCCTGATTTACTTCCGGTATCACAACTTCAGTATTATCCCTTCAAGGTACTTCACGTTCGCTGTTTGGTCTGGGATAGATCTTCTTTCTCTAAGGATGTGAAAACAGTTCTGGATAGTTTCGTCAATTCGGATAACGCTCTACGTACACTCTTGCAGCTCTAGCAGCGCTACCTTCGCAGTAACCGAAAAACCATATCTGCATACTTTTGATTTCTAAATAAATTATGTAAAAACAGGGACAAATTTCAATAATGATGACTATTCGAGTTTTGTCACAAGGAGCTTTTCAATTCTGATAAACCAAAAAGGGAACGAACTTTTTGTCAGATTTATGTCCAAGGAATCAATGTACTATTGCGGCATTTAAAAACCGGACACTTAATTTGTTTGGTTTGAATATGACTTTTTTTATATCTATTTGCTTCTGTTTCCAGATCTATCAGTGTCATATTCAGATTTGTCAAAATATAAGGTTAATGTGCCACATTTGAATATTCAAACTAAAACTCAAATAACTACGTTACTAGAAGAAGGCTCCGGTGGTATCCGTGTGTCAACTCCCGAACAGGATAAAAATCTTATTAATTTTATAAGAAACGATCTGTTCGAAACAATAGTAAATGCAGTGACCGCAACACATTTACCCGGGCGTGTCCACACAGCAAGAAAAGTGCTGAAACAAATTTCAGACTTGAGAAATCGGTCGTCTGCGAAAAAAAAACATGATATTTGGAATGATTTGTCACCAGAATTTATACCTAATGTCACAAGATCTATTCCTAGACGTTTACAAGAGGTGTTAGACAGAAATGGTGCTGAAATAAAGTATTAAAAATTAAAACCAAATAATTGTAGTATTCTGATTAATAAATTCTTGTCTTTCATTTATTCACTCAGTAACATAATTTTATAACAAAATGTATAACATAATTTGGCGTGAGAAGTTACAGATAAATGTTAGTATGCTGTCATCTACACAACAATTCAATTATACAAAAACCGAATTACAATGCTTAATTATAGCGAAAATAAATATCTAATCGTCCGGATTTTAAATGCTGCGATAGTACGTTGTTCTCGAACTTCCTCGTCGGTCACCTCTATAGTAACTAAATAATAATTAAATTTTTTAGTTATTAAAGTTAAATTATAACGAAAATTTAAAAAATCGCGAAAAAAATTTAGGTTTATTTTTCAATTGTGTAATTAATAATTTATTAAAGAAAAGAAAAGTCAAAAAATTCGGGCTTTTGCTTGATCAAAGGAACATTTTATGTGTTTTAGGATTGCGAACTGATAAAAGTTTTTTTTTTGGGATTGGTGTCATTGTCAATTATCCTTAAATATTGAGGAAGTGAAAGTTAAATCAACATTTCTACTCTCTTACGGAGATAAGGTGTATACGCCGTTAACAATTCGAAGACGTGCACGTCATAACGTATTTTCGGAATCATCATCAAAAAAACAATAAACGAAGTACCTATAATATCTATCTGTCAACATCATTGCGAATGCATATTTATGTTGGTGCGAATGTCCAGTGTTGACACATATCGTTCTGTCATATTTTACGTGTGTTTGTTTACTCTTGGTTTGAAATGCCGAAAGCGTTTTGCAGCCAATGTAAGCGACTTGTTGCATCTACGATTGCAAACTTTGAAGCAGAATCCGATAATGATGGACCGTTGCTGCCTTTATCAGCTGTGAGATAAGTAAAATCGTATTTGTATTTTGCTATAATTTCATATTACATATTGCACTTTTTTTGTAGCGTGCAGCAAAAGTTTTAGGAGTAAGCGTGACATCTGTCTCGGAAATATAAAAAGGACACGCAATTTGTAGCCCTAAACGTAAACATGACAAAAAGAAACCTATAGTGTAGATTGATTACTTCGCTGAATGTGCTATAAGGAATATTGTCAACGAGATGTATATAAATAGTAAAATATTTGAAAAAATTGACTGCATTATAATATAAATAGTACAGCATATTAGCCTAACATCTTTAAATATTATACTTGTTGAAAGGGATA
The DNA here is from genome assembly GCA_935421215.2 of Melolontha melolontha. Taxonomy (NCBI): domain Eukaryota; kingdom Metazoa; phylum Arthropoda; class Insecta; order Coleoptera; family Scarabaeidae; genus Melolontha; species Melolontha melolontha. The sequence continues at coordinate 128,512,925 of OW285236.1, forward strand.
TTTGTGATGGGTGGTAAAACATATTTATGGAAAGTGTTGCGGAACATTGGGTTCCATTATAAAAAGGATGATCTAAGGGAATTATCACTATTGCTTTAAAACGAGTAACTTTTCTCGCAGAGTGTACCTGTTTGAAAAAATCCAAAGGCTACGAATTTGTGTTTACGGATGAAACATGGATTTTTTTTCTTTCAACATATACCGATAGATTCGAGTAGTCGGAAATTTAAAGCGAAGACGGGGCAATGCTGCAGTAGACGTCTACTCAGTGTTGCCAGACTTACGGTAATTACCGTATATGTACGGTTTTTTTATGGAATGTACGGTGTTGTTGCCATTACCGTGCGTGAAAATACGGTAATTTCGATAATAAACTATTTTCCAAAAAAATGTAATTTTTTAAATATAATTTTATTTAAATATTTGTCATAAGGGAAGATGTCTGTAAAAATTTGTTAGAATATGTAACAGATGTCACTTGCGTATTGTACTGGTACTGGTAGTATAAAATTGGTAGATTTTCGTGATTCGAATTTATGTGAATCATTTAAGTATAACTTGTTGTTGTAAATCCCCGCAACACACGTATCTGAATCTCCTAACCACTAATTGCTCTGGTTTGTAAAGATTCAACATCATTTCATTAGTTTCATTATTCAGTCTTGGTGCAGTAACTTCCAGTGTTTAAAACGATCTCTAGTAGAGAAATGTCTAGTGTGAAAAGAAAGTGAAAGCGATGATGCTTCAATTCCAAAGAAGCTAATGAAAGCAACTCATCGATTGCAGGTATTTATTTTTAAACTCAAAAAGAGGCAGGTCTTTGGGAGTTTAGATTAGTATTCTTTCTGGAGGAAAGCTTACAAAATGTAGCGTTGTCAGAAATAAACATACTTATTATTTCTATTTTACGACTTTAACACCCTTTGATTGAACACCGTTTGATTGAATCTATTTCTACCAATTATTTCGACGTTAGAGTGTGCATTGAATTTCGTTCAGTTTCAATAACTTACGCACACATTTTTAGTTTTCATTTATTTAGATCTAGAGCATTGTTTAAGTTACTTTTTCAGACATGATATGGAAGAATGTCGAGAACGGCATTGTAAAACAATGGCGAGTTGGATTGACGGTCATACTGATTGTATGTCCATTGTCAGTGATTCCGAAATTTTTTACAAAATCCGTAAAATATCGTCAAAAATTCGTCACTTAGGATCGCAAACACATCTGAACTCTGTAAAACTTTTATGGCGGCTAATATTCCATTAAATAAACTTAGCAACCCCACTTTAAAAATATTTCTTCAAAAATATACTGGTCGAAATGTTCCTGATGAATCAACTTACGCAAATATTATGCTTCTAGGTGCTATACGAGAACAGTAGAACGCATTAGAAGCCATCTTTTAAATCAATACATATGGATAAGCGCCGACGAAACGGTGAATATGTTAGGATGCTGTGTGGTAAATGTTGTAGCTGGTGTACTACATTCAACTATTCCCTATAACTCATATGTAATAGCAACAAGTGTTATAAATAGAGTTGATGCGGTAACAGTTGTTGAAACCATTAAGGAGAATATGCAAAAAATGCTTCATTCGGACGCCACGTACAAAGAAAAAATACTTTTATTTGTCAGTGATAGTGCTGCGTATATGTTAAAAACAGGCAGACTATTGAAGAAAACATATCCTAATATGCTGCATATTACTTGTGTAGCACATGCTCTCCACAGAATCTGTGAATATATCAGAGACACTTTTCCGGAAGTTGATAGACTTGTATCAGCTTTTAAAAAAGTTTTCAGAAAAGCACCATTGAGAGTAGCTCTTTTCAGGGAAAAATTTCCATCTCTGTCACTGCCTCCCACTCCAGTAATAACTAGATTGGGAACATGGCTGGAAGCTACTAGTTATTATGCTGAGAATTTCGATAGTCTAAAATATTTCGTAACACTGCTAAAGGAGGATGCTAGAAGTATTGGTGAGTGCAAGGAGCTCACACAAATCCCAAATTTAAAAAATCAGTTGTACTTTCTTCACGAACATTTTGGAAAATTGCCAAAACTAATCACTTATTTTGAAAATCGAAATCTCAAATTAAATGACGGATTAACCACATTAGATGTGGCTATTAATAATTTGAAAAGTATTCCAAGTGACTTCGGATTTGGCCTTCGGCAAAAGTTTGAAGCAATTCTTAATAGAAATCCAGATTTAATTACATTGCAGCAATTATGTATGGAGACAATTCCACAAAATCTAACGGCTAAATATGAAGAAATAAAAGAATATTTCCAGTATGCACCTATAACCAGTTGCGATGTAGAAAGGACGTTTTCTATTTACGTATTTCTCGTATAAGGATGTACTTAATTCAAAGAGAACAAAATTGACAGAAGAAAACCTTGAAAAACTATTGCTAGTCAATATTAATACTCCTTTACTCAACTTGAACGACAAAATGAACAAATAAAAATGTTCCAATTATAGAAATAAAATTAAAAACTTTAAAAATACAACTTTTCAACAAATACATATGTATTTCGTAATTTTATAGATCACCACCCGTTTGTTTTCCAATTATATAAATAAAATTAAAAACTTTATAAATACAACTTTTCAACAAATAAATATGTATTTCGTAATTTTATAGATCACCACCCGTTCGTTTTCCAATTATATAAATAAAATGAAAAACTTTATAAATACAACTTTTCAACAAATAAATATGTATTTCGTAATTTTATAGATCACCACCCGTTCGTTTTACAATTATATAAATAAAATTAAATATTTTAGAAATACAGCCTTTCGCCAGTACTGCACTGAGTGGTAAGCGTGTCCGTTCTCTAATTATTAAGTACGTATAAAGTTTGCATCTGTTTTTATTGTTTGATTACTTTGTAAGAGAATTAATAAATTCGGTTATATGTAAATTATAACCTAAATATTGCAAGTTTGCCATAAGTGTTTACTACCCTAACCTAGAATGTAAACAAATCGATTTTGCAAATGATTTCGCAACATTGTTTTGACATCATTGATGACGTGCACGTCTTCGATTCGTGAACGCTGTATAGTAGCGAAGCCATGGAACACTTTGCGCATACCATATGTATTCTAAGCGATCATGGAGTCTTGACAAGCTTCCAGCTTAAGGTATTGGGCCGCTATACATACACCACAAAAATATTAAAAAGAAAACAAAAAAAAAACCTATATAATTTTTGCCATTGTCTCATACTCATTGTTGTAAGATTCTTGTTAAACATTACGTACTCTTTTCAGGCTGTACTATTAACAATTATTGTTTAGGCATGAAATATATTGTCTGATGTATTAGGTGATTCAATCCACTTCACATTAAGTAATTAAGAATTTGTCTCAGAATTTTCAATTCGGAAAAAGTCTTGCAAACATGCTTCAATTATGGGCGCACCGGATCAAAGAAAACGTTGACGAATTTGATTTGCTCTCAATGAATAAAGTCTCCAATAATATTTACAGCAGGAACAAATGGTTCAGTGGGCACTGCTGAATAAATTGTGCACCATGAATTGGGTCATCACTTCTTGTTTCCTGGCTAAAATATTAACGTGTAAATCAAATTAACTTTGAGATAAATATAGAGATAGTGAATACAAACTCGAAAAAGTTTTCAGAAAGATTCATTATGGTGGATGAAGTCTATATTCATTGGTTTTGTTCAGAATCAAGAGTATATACTATGGCATGGTGGGATAATACCATAACGTCTCCACAACAATTTAGATCAGCTTTTCCATCGAAAAGAACATGAAAACAATTTATTGACGCAAATAAACTAAAAAATTATTTAATAATCTAAAAAAGATATCGTAAAAACCATTAGAAGTCTCGTATTCTTAATAGAAGTTGGTGTTTTTTATGTAAAGTCACAAGAATATTTATAACCAAAATCAGCTGATAGCACCCATTCGAACATAAAATATAATATGGGATAAGTACAAATCAGCAACAGGTAAATAGCTTCGGTTATATTTGACTTTTCACGATTTGTAAGTCACATACTTTATCCTATTTGCTATATTAAAGTAACATGAAGGAGCAAAATGAAGCAAGCGATAATTTTCTAAAAGTTATTTCCACTATGATTTCTAGTACGAAATGTAATTACTAAAGAACCTAATCAAAACAAAATACTCAGAAATCACTTTATTACTTAGGATTACTTAGAGAATTTACTAAAAGAGGGACAAAGATGGAATACGACGATATTTCAAAGCAATGAAAGCTAGTTTCAATTTAGTTATAGAAAAATTAAAATATACTGTCTGCTCGCACCTTAAAAAACAGTACAGACTCTTATGGGCCTATATGTATCTTTTTTTAGTTATATGTAACTCTCTCATTTGATAGTGTACAATATTGTCGGATTGTGTTAAACAATTTCAATAATAACATGAAATTAGCTACATCATCTTGTTTAGAGTTGTTAGAAATCATCATTGTGTGTATCTGTAACTGTTTATTTATGACTTCCTACTTTCATTCTTATACAATTATATTGTAAAAACAACAATCTCAAAGTTTCCTATGTACGAGGGATGTTTTCTATGTTTTGCTTATTGGGACAGAGAAGGCGTCACTAATCAAATGCCAGTCCTAAAAATTAAGCTTCATCTTTAGTTAGTCTAAATCCTAAGTTTCAGTGCGATACATGTAGTGTGTTATCTCAATAAGAATGCCTCGCCGAGTTGGTTTCTGTTTTCTGTAATGAAGCACAGCATCAGTTAACAATTTCTCGTTGGTACGGAGAATTCAAACATGGACGGATTACTCTTAGCGACGATCCAAGAGTAGGTGCACCAAAAACGCCAGTCACTCACGAAAACGTCGATGCTGTGCGCAAGCCCATCAACGAAGATCGACATGTAACATATCGCGAAATTGAGGCATCATTGGGGATTTCAAAGACCTCAATTCAAAAAATTTTACATGAAGAATTGTGTGTTAAAAAATTAGTTTCCCGTTGAATACCGCATCTGTTGACCGAAGAACAGAAAACAGCTAAAGTGAATTGGTGTCAAAAAACTGCTTCCACGCAGAAAACTCTAAGAACGTGTACAACATCGTGAGCGGTGATTAATCTTGGATTTACTCATACGAGCCAGAACATAAACGCCAGTCGTCTGTGTGGGTGTTCCAAGGTGAAGAAAAGGAGACAAAAGTCATCTGTTCTCGAAGTATCTCCAAAAAGATGGTCGCGATATTTGTCTCGAAAGCAGGTCATGTAGCTACAAGATCAAAGCGATTGGTATGCAACCATTCATCGCTGAACTCCGAGAAACCAACCCATAACGACGAATCATCCTCCACTAAAACAATGCAAGTTCGCACACAGCTCGCGATACAATTGAATTTTTCACGCAACAAAACGTCGAATTGTTAGACCATTCTCCGTACAGTACCGACCTAAGCTCCAACGATTTCTTTGCCTTAGAAGGAGCAGTCGAAACCTTCAAAAACGAAATTTTGTTATTATTATTACCTTACATATTTTAGTTAAGGAAGAAATGTGGCAGGTAAATGAAATTGGAAATAATTACAGTAATTAAATATCTGTAAATTATGATACAAGTATTACACAGTATAGTGACTCCGATTTAACATGTCAGACCAAAATAATAACAACATTAATAAAAAATTAAAGATTCGTAAAATTTCCAGTACTTTGGACTCTAATTTGATGACTTACAATAACAGTGATACTTGGAAAGTTAATTTTTTTTATATGTTTACTAAAAATATATATTCAGCAATTAATTTTTATTTAAATAAATTATGAAGTAACGTATTAATATCTCATATGTTCTTACTGAATAGATGTTCCCCACATGGTACCATAATTAAATTAAATATATACATAATTGTTTGCTTGACTATAGTACGAATAAATTTGTAAAACTCGGTTAGCTATTAAGCAAAATTCTAATATGTAGTTAACTTTTATACATTCAGTAGCTAAGCATGGGTATATTAGAATTTGATAATAAGTTAGTTCTTTAAGAAAGATATTCATCATACCTAGAGAGTTCGGTGTAATCGATTATATTTTAGTGTTAATTATTGACAATTTTGTAATTTATATTTTCGTTATTTGCGTAACAACAAATTTCGCATAATCATGCCAGTGAAATGCCAACAATAAACATTAAAGAACCGAAATTACCAATGATAACCCTTAAATAAGTTATTATATCAGAATCTCTATTTTAATCATTATTTAAATTAATTTTTCAAACGTTTTGGAATTAAACGTAAATTAAAGTTTCGCAGATTTAGTATGCATTACATTTGCGTTAATATTTTATTCAAATATTTTCTATTATAAGAAGTGGCGATTCTGTACAGAATTCCCAAAAGCGTTGTACTGTTTTCCAAGATACAAGTAGATTGTAGTGTTCAATTAATTTATTAACGTTTTTGAATATACTCTTAAAATGAGATTAAGTAAGATTAACGAAGAAAATCAAATAATTACATAACAAAAAAATCATTTCACAGAACTGTTAATTTTTCTTGTTTATTCAAATAGCTTCTTTGCTATTTTCTTTTTTTATTTTTTAATATTTTTATCAATTATCTACTTTCTGGTATTTGCAAATATTACCTCAATTTAAACATTTACCTGTTTTATAATACTTATTTCGATTTATTATAAAAAAATCTTATGACTGGCTTAACAAATAAGCAAAAGGTAAGAGTAATTACAGTTACATGTTAACAACATTAAAGTATGTAATCATTTACGAATTTGGCATTACGAATTGGCACAAAATCTACTGAAAATATTCATCCTCAATATTCAATTCATCAAATTTGAGAAAAAAGATTAGCTAATTACAATTTGAATTCTGATTCAGTATTGATTTAAAAAGGAGACATTCTGGGACATATGCCTACATAGGATTTTACCTGTTAATAATTAATTAATTAAACATACTACAGTTTACAGAAATTAAATTTATTTGTATAATGTAGTGCAAAATTGTTTTTTCACTTCGAAATTTTTGATTCTGTTACAAGAATAGGCAACAGTGAAATGGAGGAATCGAAATATAATATTGCAAAATAATTGCGATTAGATAGTTATTTGTATTGAAAATATTCGCAAGTCAGTACAAATAAGACTTAATAAACTTTGTTTTAATTTGCTATTGATAAATTTAGTTGTGTGTTTCTATAAAAATACGTGAAAAGTTTTCATTTCAGTCTTAAGTTTGTGTTAGTTTTTTATTTGAAATAACTTATTTAAAATAAGTAAACATAATTGAAAAATAACAATTTCTATCTTGAAGTTCTTTTTGTTTATGTAGTTTTATAAATAGACATATTTATAATCAACGAAAATGAAATTGATATTTACCTTTCGCAATAGTCGATTTAGAAATTTCGCAAATACTGATTGGCGAACTTTATTGACCTTTGAGTTATCTGGTCTTTCGTACTTGGCCTTTTGATAATAGTCGTGGACTCTTTTTTTGAATGACTTGGCGTACACATCGCTGACTTCTGTACGACTGAGTGTTTCCCTTTTGCTTGATCGTTGAAGTTTCACTGAATCTAGGTGAGATTTGTTTTGATCAATAAACGGTGTACTGCTTTCGATGTCATAGAGATAGCTAACAGTCCTAGGGGGAGAAGACGAATGGGTTTGCGAGGAAAGAACCGATGTCGTTGTTGTTATAGCCTCCGATGTTGGCGATGTCTCCGTTGTATCAAGAGTCGAAGAAGACGTAAGATTTCTATCACTATAGCTTCTCCGGGATGTTTCTGTTTCTAAACGATATCTGACCTTTTTGTCGAATGCTTTGCAGACACACGGACGATGAGAACAAGTCGCACTACCGCACTGACATGAGTTAAAATCTAAGTTTAATTTAGGAATTTCTTCTGGAACTGGAGGGTTTACATATTTTTCTTTAAACGTGATATTTTTTCGTGATTTTCTCGATTTCTTTACTGGAATTTCTTCATCGGATGAAATGTAAGAATCTAAAGCATGTTTTCTTTTAGAGGAAGTTTCTGGGGGAGTTTCAATAAAAGTAGTTTCACTAGAAGGAGACGGTTTTCTTGTTTTTCTCTCAATGTATGTACTTTCAGTTGTTGTCGTATAACTTACTTCGCTTTCATCATCAGTTGTAGGTTCTAATGTTAATAATGGTATTTCGTCTTGCTTCTTTTTCTTAGATTTAAAAAGTCTTAATTTTTTAAAAAAGAAGGGTTTTTTCTTGACTGGGAGGGAATCAGTTTCCGTTTCGTCTATGCTTATTTTATTAACATCTTCTATTATTTTTTCTGAACCTATTGTAGCTCTTGAAGAGGGATCAGATTTATGTCCTAGTTCATCTTCTCTAAAACTTTCCATCGACGCATAATCAGGTTCATGTTGTTTTTCGAGATCAACAAACGATCTCTTCGATGGTTCTGAGGCTTTTTGTGTGACATCTTTCTTATACTGATACCCAAAGGCATCATCATCTGCATCGGTGGAATAGTAATCAGAATCTGTTTCACGTTTTGTCGGTATATTTGAATCTTCCACAGTTTCTACCGTCTTCTCTTTAATGTTATCTTTGTCACTATCGCTTTCATTCTGATCTTTACCGCAAATTTTTTTACACCATTTACATTTCTTCTTTTTTTTCTTTTTTAATTCTGACGGATGAGATGCTTCATCGCCCGAAGAATCCCTTGAAAATAAAAATTACTTTCATAATTGTAAGACCAAAGTGCGAATTGCTACATTGACTTTTTTAGTTGTAATTGCAATAGTCTCCTATTCACTCTAATTTTTGTTTTCAAATTTATAATCTCAAATACATTAATTTATAAAATTCAATTAGTCAGACTTATAATGACAGGCATAGTGAATTGGATAAAACATAATTTGTTAGCTAAAGATCTATTTTGGTAATCGTTTGATTATAATTTAAAATTAAAACCAAAATCATTTTAACAAAATAATTTCAAACATACTTGAGTAGGCAAAACCTCACCAATTTTGTATAAAACAAAAGGTCTTTTTAATAATATAGAATATTATTAAAAATCGGGTGTGAAGAACACAATATGAGTTCATATATTTGTAAAGGTATCTTTCCAGAGACGTAGATACACGTATTTCATCTTTGTACAGACTCATCGGTGCGCCCCTGCTGGAGAGATACATTTACAAACACAATATTTTTAAAAGCATTTTCATTTAGTTCGATTTTAAATAATAAAGACAATTGTATACCTCACATATTACAATACAGGATGTCCTTGAAATAAAAAGACAACGATCGAAAAATGGAAATAATAATATATATTATTTCCATTCTATATAATATAATTATATAGAATATAAATCCAAAACATTTTCCCAAAATGCCTTCTCATAAGCGAAAAAAAAATTATAAAAATATTTAAATTTTTTGGCCACGCCATTGTGCGATTATAAAAAGTATCAGAGACGATATTTTAAAGTTAACCGATAATAACAAAAATAATAGTTTTGTTATCGTTCATCTCATCCAGCTGTTACGTATGTAAACATATGCTATAGCGTATGTGTGTGTGAGGTATTTATTATTTATACACATTCTGAATATTTTTAATTCATAGGCGTCACGTAATACAATTTTCGGGAATTGAATTTCGGGTTCACATTGTAATTGAGTCACAATATCTTGGATTTATATTCTACATAATTACATCTTTTCATTTATCATAAGATGTCTCTTTATTTCAAGGACACCGTGTATAAATTAATATTATATACCGTAAACTTGTTTATTGTATACTACCTTACTTGCATTTAAAGGGATTTTAGGCAAATTCTTGTTATGTTTACCCCCGGTTCCGTTCAATATATTATAGTTTATAAAAATCTTGATGTGACTGTAATTTATTATGAGAAGTCGGAGAAAGTGACAATATACCTGATGCACTATTTCAAACAGGTGACTGCGTATAAGCATAGACAAAGGAATTCGTTAATTTTAATCTTCCATCCAATATGAATGAGTTATTGAATAATGCATATAGACATTTTGCATACTAACCATGTTATGTAGTAACTTAAAATTTTAGGAAACAGTTTTAAGAAACTGCTTCCTAAAACTAAAACTAAAGTGTATATGTGGACGCCTTGCAAAGTGTTTCGCAATTCATTGTGTTAGCTTTACTGTACCCTATGTTCAACACTGTGATTAGTGGTTTTACCTACTGAGGATGACCATTTAGTTGTCGAAATACGCATTTTAGGATACAATTATTAATTGTGGTAAGAGGTTTTATACTTTTTTTAAGTGTTTACTTAAGCACAGTCACCAAAGAAATATTTTTTTATGTTATATTGTACAATTTTTTAAAAATATCGCAGACTAAAAAATTGAAAAGATGTGGTCACTGAAAATACATGTTTACAGAGAATAAAACCGAACAATTATCTCAAGAAATATACAAGATTGTTTCCATACGTTCCCGATAGTTGAATCGAAATATATATATTTAAAACAACCCGACATGTTTCGGCAAATGATGCCTTTATCAAGGAATATAAAATATAAATGACAGTATATTAATATACTGTCATTTATATTATATATATATATATATATATATATATATATATATATATATATATATATATATATATATATGTAGGGTTGTTTTAAATATATATATTTTGAAGTAAAACCAGACCTTAAATCGCCAACAAATTGAATTTACTAAGCCATGATTTATTATTATTAATTGGAATGTATCTTTGAATAATTTTATCCATAGCAACTACAAATGTATGACATTAATATACTATCATTTATATTTTATATTCCTTGAAAAAGGCATCATTTGCCGAAACATGTAGAATTGTTTTAAATATATACATTTTGAAGTAAAACCAGAACTTAAATCGCGAACAAATTGTATTTACTATATATACTATATATACTATATATATAGTTTTACTGGCTTTACTTAAAAATGCATATATTTAAAATAATCTTACATGTTTCGGCAAGTGATGCCTTTCTCAAAGAATTTAAAATATAAATGACAGTATATTAATGTCATACTTATACATTTGTAGTTGTCATGTATAAAATTATTTGAGGATACATCCAGTTTAATAATAATAAATTATGCCTCAGTATTCAAAAAATAGTTAGAGAACAAAAACGGGGAATGGCAAGGCATGAGTTATTATTATGTATGCGCCCGTGGAGCGGCTTAAGATGTTAAGCTGTCGGCATTCGCCTTAAACGAGAACGAAAACCACGAAAACCTGCTCGGACAGCTAGTCAGGGATCCAAACACGGAACTGTCAGCATGATAAGCAAATGAACAGATATTTAAGTAAAACATAAGATATATATTGTAAAGTTGGTCCTTTCGGGTTCTTAAATAAAACTAACGATAACTTTAGACACACACTATATTAATAATAAAACGAATAACAATATAAAAACTAATTACTAACAATAAGCACATTTATGTATTTGTATTTATGTTCACTCCGCGATGCTCTGGTATTGAATAATTTCAATCCCTTCCTCGACGGTTTATATATGAATGTGAGATTTCTTCTCGAGCGTTCTGCATACATCGAGAAAGCGCCAGAGGTACGACGCGTGTGGCATCGTTGGCTGAGTCATCACATTGACCCCGGCTTAAAAATGAAGTTTCGCCCCGAAACATGTCATGCTTTGGTTCCCTCAAACGATGGCGAAATCGAGAGGTAGGGCCTTGGTTACATTGTGACGTTATATCGAAATAACAGTCCACGGTCTTATCTTGCCTGGATGGACAGGAATATTCAAGCCGGTAACTGCATTCCAGAATTTCCATGCCAGTATGTTGGAATATTACATGCTTCTTACAATTCTCCAGTCCAGGCGGTCCAATCCACAACCCAATTTTGGAACTGCTAATTTCAAAATGTCTTGTTGTAACATTTGTTCGCGTAAGTGGACCAGGGCTTCCCATAAGGCACGATAGGTTGGCTTCAGGCTTGACAGTTCTTTCGTGACCAAATAAAATATGGACTGTTCTTCATTTGTTATTTGGAGACTCTTCCCAATTGCTGGTCCCTGCTGCCTTAATTTTTCGGTTCTACAAAATCTCTCTTTAAATTCTCTGGCAATTCCTTTGGCCATTCGCAGATCTCGGGCTACGCAATGAGCAAGCACGTAGTCTGGCGGCACCGTAAACAAATCCTGCTGTTTCTCGATGGTTACCCCAAATCGAGCTTTCCTCGAACCAGAATACTCCTTCATAAAATATTCGTATGTTAGTTCCCTGTGGTAGCTATCTAATTGGCGCAAGTCAGCGGCTCCGTCATTATTGTCTCCAGAGTATGGGGCTAATCGATTAAAATGTACTTCTCTTGGCTTAGTATGAGGTGTTCGCCTTATGCGGTATATTACATCGTTAATCCGCTTCAACACCTCGTATGGCCCCTCCCAATTCTTTTGAAGTTTTGGAGATAAGCCCCGTCAGCGTTGTGGATTATATAACCAAACTCGGTCGCCTTCATGGTAACCACCCATCTCGGCGTTGATGTCGTAGCATTAATTTGTGGACTTTGAATGGTAATTTTAGTAATTTGAGACTATAGAGAACTCATGGAGTGTAATTCCGTTAACTGATATAATGAAGGGTATTATATATACAATTCTTTGTTTCCAGTTACGCTGAAGTTTCATCTTCAGTGATGTGTATTTGTCAATTTTGTTTGAGTGTTTGCTGTTAATGTTACTGTCTGTTGGTGCACCTATGTAGCTATTAAGTATATGATGTCTTCCAATTTATGTTGAAGTACGATGTCTCGTCTATTTTCTGATATTTGTGTGTCTGTATGTTTTGTGTTACCACCATAGCTTGTATCATTGGTTTTCAAAAATTTTTGTTGGTGTATCTTTATAATAGGGTGTAGATGTATCATTAATAAGATTGTATTTTTGTGCTATTGCTTGGTGTAGAATTTTAGTTGCATTGTTATGTCTACTAGTATGTTATGCTCTGCTAGTGTTTTACATGGTGTAGTAATATGGTTTATGGTTTCAGGGTGTTAACTGTATCTTCTGGCAGTTATCTTACTGAATGTTTGTGTCTTTAATGATATATTTCGTGTAGTTTCTTGTACATATTAATTGATTGATGAGATATCCACTTTCTAGCCATTTGTAACTATCAGCAGTACTTATGTTTTCTCTTGAAAAATGGTAGTAAAGTTTTCCAAGGAATTTTTTCTCTTCCCATATATTCTTCTTTATTTAAATGTACTTTAAAACGTTATATGAATCGTGTGAGTGATTTTTTAGTGCGAGGTTTAGTGGTACGTGGTTTTGGTTTGCGTTTGTTATTGTGATGTGTAGGTTATCATGCTTGTCGTGAAAGTATTGTCGAAGGTTGTGTATTTATTTCGCATTTGTTTTTGTGCACATCAGCTATTTTTCTTCCTCCTAATTTTGTTCTTAGTGTTATTCTTTCAACGCAAGAGGTTGGATGTGGGTTTCTGTATTTTTGCATACGTGCGCGTGTTGTGGAATTAATATTATTAATCTCTGCCTATGTTCACCTAATTTTTCCAAATGAGTATGTTAAAGTGAATATTGCGAAACTATTAATTGCTCTTGTTAAATTTTTATGATTTAAGGATGGAGGGATTAGTCTACGGGTGTAGTGTTGTTTTAGCTCTGTTTCTACGTATGTGTACGGTTTATATTTTTATTTTGATGAAAGCTAAGGTATTTTTAAGTGGCTTAGTCTTCTATCTATAAATTCTATTCCAACTTCATTTAGTGTTTGTTCTTGTAACAGGCTGTTTCCATTTTCCTTTTTCAATGTGCAGTGTTTTGCATTTGCTTATGCCAAACTCCATCTCAATTTCGGAGGTTATTTCTTCTGTTATTTTCATTAATCCTCTCATTTTTGTTTTTGTAGATGTGCAAAGTTTAATATCATCCATATACATTAAATGATTTGTTTTGTGTAGTTTAAAGATTTGCGAAAGAGTTTTCACTTCTTTTATCTTGCATAATAAAGATACCTTTTTAAAAATAATAGTTCTTTATTGCGTTCAATGTTTGATATACTTAATTGTGATTTTCTATTAATGTTTGAACTCTTGCTCGTTACTGATGTGTTGTGGTTCGAATCAATGTTTCTCACTTGTTATTAGGACGAGACTCTAGTTCTTACAATTTTTAAAAATATTAGAAGCAGGCAAAATTTGCCATTACCTCCACAAACTATTACATAACTAATATCGATTGTACGGCTAGATGATGACATAATTCGAAGAAATTTGAGGTCTTGGTAGATAGAACCTGCTAGCAATAATATCCGACAATGTACTTTTAAACTTTGCTAATTAGGTCCTAATCTTAAACCTAGGTATAAAGTTTAGATTAAATTCTATTCTTCATAATGAAATTTATTAATGCTCATTTAAGAAACGTGAAATTATGAATAGCTAGGGAGATTCAAAACAAGGTAGCGAATTCGTTCAATAACTAAATAATAAAGCATGGGAGTCAAATAAAAAAATGTAATAAACCTGCAAATATAAAAGATGTCACTTCTTAGAATAGAGAGAAAGTTTTACAATTTAAATATTATAACTTAAATTGCGGTATACAGGCTCAGCTATTTTGAAGTGAACATTATTTAATTTTAAATAACTAAACTATACCTATATTTAAGAAAAAGGAACAAAAACAAACAAAAATGATGAAAATTACTATCGCACTTAACAGTTGTGTTGTTTTATTTGATTTTATATTACTATTATTTTTATTACTTATTATTAAAAGGTGAAGTGATTCGTTTAAATAATACGTACTTTTCTTCGCTAATATCTGATAAGTCACCATACTGTATTGGATCTAAGCATATGGTACAGAGATTTTGAAGATCCTGAAAACATTGTTCGCAATATAATCCTGGACATCCGGGTGTTTGACATTTAATGGGCTTTATTTTCTCCTCATCTCGAAAAATTTCACCACAGAGAAGACAAGCCATTTGATTACTAGGAGTGATACACAGTCGAAATATCTTAAATTTGGCACTAATTAAATAAATACCAGAATTAATATGTTGTAATTTAAATAAAATTCCAAGCAATAATACTTACGTCAAATTAGCTTCTAAGTATTCTTTACATGTAACTTTTGCTATAGAATGATCTTTCCGAAATTTTCTCCTGAGTTGTCTGCGTGCGAATTTTAAAAATGATGATCTTGTTCTTATTATTTGATTATATAGCCATATCGCTCTCTCTTTTGCTCTCAGCGGATGATAAAAACACATTACTGAATGACGCCATCTCAGACCATACGGTTCAAAAAGTGTGAGAATCCAACATATTACTAGAAGAGAGGCTATTTGTACGTATCTGTCGTAGTCTGGAGGTATAGGATCTGGTAAACACGGAACAGTGTCAATTTCTAATCGAATTCCCACTGGTTGGAAAGCTTTAACTATAGATCGCAATAAATCTGCTAAAAAGCCCTTTCCAGATACTTGAAGTGTGGGGATTTTGGAACCTGTAATTTAATAGATATGTAGTATACTGGAAGGAAGTCGAAAATATTATTAATATTGTTTCTAATAACATGATTTCAATGATTATTGGTGTCTGTGTAGAGATCGACAATAGGGTATTCGTTCTCAAAATAATGGTTTGCAAGTTGCCAAGAGAGATATACCAAATATTGTTATTTGACATGGAAGTGATGCACTTTTCAAGAGAATTTTAACTTTGTTCATAGAGAAATTTGGAGGATCACATTATATGTATTAACTTTGTGACAAGAATATGTGTTTGTGCGAGTAGGGCTTTTGTTCGTGAATATTGCACACGTGGCTTTCTTTTAAATGTGTTTGTCCTGCTTTTAAAATGTAATTTCGGAATAAACTATGTGCACGTCCGTTGATATTAGTTGTATTAATTTAGAATATTACAAACATATGAATATTAAGACGAGTAATTTCTCAAAAAAAAACAGTTCACATTTTGACCCCTGAGGAAGCATACGAATTTGATGCGAAATACTGGGATAAAACAAATAAAGAACTGACTTAAGTAATAGACTTTAATTTTGCTGGATTCCCCCCCAAAAAAAATTATCCTTTCCATATACAGACTGTCCCGTAAAAAACACCAACATTCATAATCCCGTTATTTATTGTCCGGTTTTATTTAAACAAAAAGTAAATTTAATAGCATCAAAAACACTATAAGATAGCAGTGTTTTATTTGTTTTCAATTGTTTTCATTAATGTCAAACGACAGTCAAGTTTTTTATTTTAAATGGCAACATATATATTTTTGGCTGTATTCGGATAGTATTTTTTTTCTGAATTCTACGATGTATAACATGTTTATTTTTGATAAATGTTTATTGCAAAAAAAACTTTATAAATTTCATCTTTCATTATAGTAGACTTGGCCCAGTCCACTAACATTATGTCAATGTGCCTTAAGTGTCAGTTTGACTTTATTAAGTTTTCTGTATTATCCTGTTTGAACGTTTTGCCGCAACAAAAAGCGTATTTTCGTTAAAAATGAATAACAATGAATTAACGGACATGTTACAAGTGTTCTTTGAATGTAATAAAAATCGCCTTCAAGCAGTTTGTCGGTACAGTGCTCGTTTTCCGGACAGAGTAGTTCCAGGTTCGAAGATATTTCAGAGAATTGAAAAGAATTTAAGAAATTATGGATCATTTACCAAACCAAAAACACAAAAACGGAAATTCTCCGAAGATAAGGAATTAGATGTTCTTCTTGCAGTACAGCAAAATTCATGAACTTCGATTCGCGAATTTGCACATAATATTGGGGTATCAAAAACTACAGTTCATGGTATTTTAAGAAAACACAAACTTAAACCGTACATAGCCCGAAAAGTTCATGCATTAGAACAAAATGATCCTGGCCGAAGAATCCAGTTTTGTCGTTTTTATTTAAATGCATTAGAACAAGACCCGAATTTTTACAGAAGGATAATTTGGTCTGATGAATGCACTTTTAGCAACAACGGTATTTTTAATAGAAACATACATCGACAGTGGAGTGCAGACAATCCGAGATTTGTAATTGAAAATAATTTTCAAAGACGTTTCAACGTAAATGTTTGGTGTGGCATTTTAGGTGATCAATTAATTGGGCCATTTTTCATAGATGGTTGCTTAAATTAAGAAAAATACTACACTTTATTACACGAAAATCTCCAAAACTTTTTAGATGAATTACTTTTGGCAAATTTAAATAGAATATTTTTTCAACAAGATGGGGCTCCCGCGCACAACGCCAGAGTAAATACTGATTTGTTGAACACCCAATTTGGAAATAGGTGGATATGAACATCCGGTCCTATCGAGTGGCCTGCACGTTCACCGGATCTTACGCCCCTCGATTTTTGGTTGTGGGCTTATCTACAAGATCGAGTTTATTTAACAACTCCAGAAAATGTTGACATTTTAAGACAAAAAATTATTAACACTTGTCAAGAAGTACCTCCTTGTACCACTTGTCTTTTAAATGCGACCTTTGGAGTAATTAGGAGATGTGCGATATGTGTTGAACAAGGTGACGGGCAATTTCAACATTTATTGTAAAGTGTTTTGTTTCTTATAATAATATTTATAATACTTACATTTCCAATGTTTCATGACACATTCGAATATTTATAAATAATGGAAGACAAAGATGAAATTTATAAAGTTTTTTTTTTTGCAAAAACGTTTATCAAAAATAAACATGTTATACATCGTTGAATTCAGAAAAAAAAACCAATCCGAATATAGCCAAAAATATATATGTTGCCAATTAAAATAAAAAACTTGACTGTCGTTTGACATTAATGAAAACAATTGAAAACAAATAAAACACAGCTATCTTATAGTGTTTTTGATGCTATTAAATTTACTTTTTGTTTAAATAAAACCGGACAATAAATAACGGAATTATGAATGTTGGCGTTTTTTACGGGACAGCCTGTATATATATATATATATATATATAATTAAAAAAAATATATTAAGCTACTGTGCGATTGAATATATCATAATTAGTATCGGAGACGAAATCTTAAAGTTGACCCACAATAACAAAAAGAATAGTCTCGTGCATCCGCTTTAAGTTTCGTTCTGTTGGCGATTGTTACGTACGTTCGATGGAATTTTTCGATTTTGTTAGAAATAGGACCTTAAATGCCCGTAAAGCACACATCTTACATGCTATTTTAATATATCATCATTAAACTTGACTTTCGAATCAGGTTATTGAACTCTTACCATAACAAAACAGATACAATGTTATCGTATTTGTAAACATAAAATATAAACATTGCCGCCTTTAAATTAAATAGCGGCATTCTATTTCTTATTTCTTCTAACAAAAAAAAACATTCTTGTAATGCACATGAAATGATGTCACACATCTTAAATTTTAATCATTCAATTCACAATTCCCTAACATCGACAGCTGTTATGTATGTAAACATACGGTGTGTGTATGTATAACTTCAATAGAAGTACATATTTACTATTTATGAATTCGGAATATTTTGAATTCATAGGCGGAGCATTTACAGGGGAACAAAGGGTATTTAATTTTGGGGTTCGTGTCGTAATTGACAATAATTCAGCAATAATTCACAATATTTTGGATTTATATTCTATATAATTACATCTTTCCATTTTTCATACCGTATCTTTTTATTTCAAGGACACAAGGAATATATATATATATATATATATATATATATATATATATATTGTAATGTGCCAATCGATACGCTGTATAGGATTTAACTAAGAATATAGTATATGAATTAATTATAAAAATAGAAAATCTAAAAGAGTGAAAGGTTAATGATTTTAAATTTAAAATGTGGGCGCCAATATACAAATATCCTTAGTCGAATCAACGCTATCTGTCCCTTTTTAATATAACTAGCTAATTGCGGTAGAGCTTGAGTGTAAAAGTTAATTTTTAATAATCTCAGGGTTCACGGTCGGTCAGGTGTATTATTTGCAGCTACAAACTAATCAGTGTATTCACCACTCAAACACAACAATCACACTTCACAAATAAAAGATTGAATTAGATAAATAAAAATTTAATATCACAAAAATAAGAAAACTGTAACAACAAAATTGAAAGATAAAAATAGGAAACTGTATTTAATATTATATAAATTATGCAAGATGTGACAAAAATTGAAATTAATAAGTGCACATGTGGGAAATGGTGATGAGGTTATGTGTACGAGATAAAATAAACAAATATTTACTAGTTTTTATATCCTATATTATTTTGGTGAGTATAAGTTTATTTGTTGCTTAATATCTGTAAAATTCAACGCTTTAAATTGATGCTTACTTTAAAATTGAATTTGATACATGAAATGATCATTTGTAGCGATTAATTTGAGCAATTATAACTTTTAAAATTAAATAATTTGGAATAAACGTTGTAGGTGAACCTGATGTTGATCTCCTAGATCTGATATACTTCTCAATATGTAGATATGCGGCAGACCAGGAAGCACGGCCTCGTTCACCGTCTTTGGCGGAGTTCGTCGAGTTGAGTGGTGTAAATCGTTGGCTTGCCCTGCTCTCTGCTTCAAATGATGCTTAGGACGATATCTCACGTTTGCGTTGAGGTATTCTTGAGATTTTTTCTTCAAAAGGTGGGCCTTTAATTTGGTTATCGAATGATTCAACACTAGGTAGGAGATTTTCACTTTAAAGATGTTTTAAAAATTTATTTTAAGGAAGTACACTCAAACACGGCCATTTATGTTCAAAGTTTTATATCAGATGACGCCGATCGCGTTTTATTTTTTATTCCAAAGCCTTATTTCTATATCGAAATAATCTCGTAATTTTAGTTTAATTACATCAATTTAAAATGTGAGTTTATACAATGTTTTGATTTTAACATAAAGGGAAAATTAATTTAATATTTTACATTAACCTAAAATATGATTTGAATATACATTTAGTAATGTTTTCTACCGTAAAGTTTGCTTTAGCGGGGTTCATATAATTTTGAATTGGTGGGCGTGGTTATCTAGCGTCGATATAAACCTGATGTTGATAAATTAAATACCTGTTGTTTCGCGCGTATAATTTGAATAATGAAAAAATGAAATTAAAATATAAAAAGTTAGTTAAAATCAAAATAAGATAATGATGAATTATAAAGTTATCGTCGTATTAATTTATTTACATTTCGACGTTAATTTCACAAATTCCGTCCACCAATTTATTGTTTATACAGGTGTTTATATTGATTGTGTACCTGTACTTTCCATTGTAGGTGCTGGAATACCTGAGCTGGTTGTACCATTACATTATCCCCGTGAAAAGAAAAACGAATGTACTGAAGTTATTTCTTTTCCCAGATATGAAAAATGAATTAAGAACATCAACTTGTTTATCTCCCTCATCATGTGTCAACATATTTTTTTTTAAAAAAAAAACAAATAAACAAATTCAACTTGGAACAAAATAATAATTATTATGTAATTCTCTTTTCTAATATATAAAACTATTTATTATTCACTTCAAACTTTTTTTTTTAATTGTAAATCATGATTATTTATTTTAAAAATCTCGTTTCTTTTTATAATATTTGTCTTTATATTCATTATACTTTCTGTATTCGTTTTGTTTATTAACTTCTTTTATGTTTTATTATAACTTTATAAATGTTACATATTCCATACATTTTAATAGCATTATTATTTATCTTTTAATAAGGTTTCTTATATTTAGTTTGTATATATGTATTAGTAATATTTTTGTGTTAGTTAAATCTTTCTTTATTAGTGTTATACTTTATAATGTATTGTTGTTCGATCTGTAACATACCTATTATAATATCTTAAAAATTGTAATACTGGGCTGTGTTCTGAGGTTTTAAAATTGGTGTTATATACTTCTTGTACTAATTACATTAAATATTCAGGTATTTGATTGTAGTGTTATAATTGTTAGGGTATTTTGTTTATTTCTTTCATTGATGGTACATGCTTAATAATTCTTTTTATAACTGGTCATTCTTAATCTTTAATTATAATTGATATACTGATCTAAACTTTAGCTTCCATAATAAATAATACTTTCATCATTATACATACAAGACGTTACATTCACCTTCACTTCTCTTATCATTGAAATACCATTCAGTAATATATATTTTCTACCTTATAAGAAGACACTTTTGTCTATATTTTAATATTTTCATAATAATAATAATTCATTTATTTTGATATAATTCTATACCCCTATCATATATTAATTCCTTCTAACTTTAAAATCTTTACCTAGTCCCTCTTATGTCATATCTACACTCCTTTATTATTTATTCAATCATACTCTCTCTTTTTCAATACTAATACGTTTAAACTTTCATTATTTACCTTTCGCATGTTTATAAGTGAATTGGTTCCCCTTTTAAACTCTATTGATAATACCAATATTATTTTAAATAATTGTTCTATTGTAATTTATTTTCATCATCTGAATATGTGATGTTACCTTCTTTTTCTCAGAGTATATAACTCTTAATTATAGATATTTAGTAGATATATTTGAGCTCCAGTTATGTTTGTTTTCTCTTTAATTTATACATTATTATTTGACTTGTTATATGTTCATTTATTGTATCATAATGTGTTCTTTCTATTTGGTATTAAATTGTGTTTATCATCTCTTTGTTTATGTTTAATCTTCATCTTATTGGTTTAGTTTCTGTGTAATTATAAATCGTATCCCCGTATAAAGCTTAGTTCATCATGGTATGTATTAGAACATCGAGATTCTGTCATCGTATTTTTTAAATATTTATTTTTCGACGAACTGTTTTAAAGATATCAATGTTGTTATCCCTGTGTAGAAATATCATGTTGCCTCTACCTTGAGATTTATGTAAGGTTTTGTTAATTAGTGTGTATGTACTTATAATTTTTGTGTGAATGTGTATATTAGTATTGATTTTTATATTGGATATATTATTAAGGAAATTGTTATTATTTAAGTATTCATATATTACAGAGTTGTTTATTATGCATTCTTTATTTAATGTTTTATTTATCATATAATCGTGTATAATTAGGTTTGGTGAAATTAAATTTGTGTTTTGGGTGTAAGTGGCCTTTGCTTGTGTGTTATTAGTTGCATAATTGTGTTTAATGTTCCTGATTTTGATATGGGATAAGTTAAAATTAATGTTATTAATCCCCGTCTTCCTTATGTTAAAGTTATTATTCTCCCTTGCATTGTTTATTAAGAAATTCTGGTAAGCTCTGTCGTTTATTAAAAATTGATTAGGAAAATTGGGTTTAGTTTTTCTTCTAAGCGGTTTGTGAGTATTATGATTTTGTATTATCTTAGTCGTCTCCTTGTTATTCATATTGTATATATTATTGATTGTATTCTTATCCTGTACCTCTTTATGTGTATTAATTGTTTTATTATTGGTTGATTTTTGATCGGCATTTTTGAAATCTATCTTGTTATTCTGTTTATTGCATTTAGCTTCTATTATGTTATTTGTGATATCTAAGTTCTTGCTTATGTTGTTGTAACTAGATCCTATTATGTTATTTACGTCTAATCGTTTTTCAATGTTAATGGATTCTATTTTGTTGGTTTTGCCTAATCGTTTTGCCCACTGTGAATTTAGAAGATTGACTGTTTCGTCAAGTTTAATTAAATATTTTAACTCATTTTCCTCTATAACTTTTTGTGCGATGGAGATTTCTGCTATTTTTCCCTCCAGATCGATTTTAAAAGCACTTAATTTGTTGTCTATATTGGCGTTGTTAAGTTCGAATTTTTCATTAATGTGTTGCATGTTGGTTTCTAATTTAGTTATTAAATTACTACTTAAGTTATTTAATTCTTGTTT
This sequence comes from Melolontha melolontha, assembly GCA_935421215.2. Lineage (NCBI taxonomy): Eukaryota > Metazoa > Arthropoda > Insecta > Coleoptera > Scarabaeidae > Melolontha > Melolontha melolontha. The sequence goes on from OW285236.1 coordinate 128,535,898, forward strand.
TAAATCAATGTTATCTTGTTTTAGGTTTTTGGTCGTTATATCCAATTTATTATTTGTAAAATCTAGTTTGTTATTCATGTCAATGTTATTATTTTTCAATTCATTATTAGTGGTTTCTATTTTATTAGTTAAGTCAAGGTTATTAGCATCTAGTTTGTTATTGGTAGTGTCTATTTTATTAGTCATTTGATTCATTTGTAACATTAGAGCGTTTAACATTTTCATTACCTGGCTATCCTCTGGAGAACTTACCACTTCAGATCCGGATGTTTGAGCTACTGGAATATCTCCTTGCTCGGACTTGTCCTCATCAACATTATCTTTTGTTGCCTTTGATCGATGTCTGGTGTCCATGTTAATGTTAATTTATTTGTTATAGAAAGAATTTATTATTTTTTTTTTTTTAAAAATTGATAAGAATTATTATAATTGATATTAAAGAAGTATGAATTTAGATATTAATCTGAATAGTTATATGCCACACAAAATTAATATAAATTGGCAAGAATTGAAAACAATAAATACCCACAAGTTGATTTTCCCTTTCACTAACCTTTTATTCCTGAATATCCCAGTTAAAGTTGAGGTTCCCTCGTAAAATGTGATATTGATTTTGCTATACAATGGACAAATCAGATACACAACACAATACACATAAATACCTAATACAGTTCGCAAATTTTTTTTTAAACAAATATCTGTCTGTGTAAAAGTTGGTTGAGCACTATTTTTATAACTGCAGGATAATACTTGGCCTTCACGTTCGGGCGTCAAATGTAATGTGCCAATCGATACGCTGTATAGGATTTAACTAAGAATATAGTATATGAATTAATTATAAAAATAGAAAATCTAAAAGAGTGAAAGGTTAATGATTTTAAATTTAAAATGTGGGCGCCAATATACAAATATCCTTAGTCGAATCAACGCTATCTGTCCCTTTTTAATATAACTAGCTAATTGCGGTAGAGCTTGAGTGTAAAAGTTAATTTTTAATAATCTCAGGGTTCACGGTCGGTCAGGTGTATTATTTGCAGCTACAAACTAATCAGTGTATTCACCACTCAAACACAACAATCACACTTCACAAATAAAAGATTGAATTAGATAAATAAAAATTTAATATCACAAAAATAAGAAAACTGTAACAACAAAATTGAAAGATAAAAATAGGAAACTGTATTTAATATTATATAAATTATGCAAGATGTGACAAAAATTGAAATTAATAAGTGCACATGTGGGAAATGGTGATGAGGTTATGTGTACGAGATAAAATAAACAAATATTTACTAGTTTTTATATCCTATATTATTTTGGTGAGTATAAGTTTATTTGTTGCTTAATATCTGTAAAATTCAACGCTTTAAATTGATGCTTACTTTAAAATTGAATTTGATACATGAAATGATAATTTGTAGCGATTAATTTGAGCAATTATAACTTTTAAAATTAAATAATTTGGAATAAACGTTGTAGGTGAACCTGATGTTGATCTCCTAGATCTGATATACTTCTCAATATGTGGATATGCGGCAGACCAGGAAGCACGGCCTCGTTCACCGTCTTTGGCGGAGTTCGTCGAGTTGAGTGGTGTAAATCGTTGGCTTGCCCTGCTCTCTGCTTCAAATGATGCTTAGGACGATATCTCACGTTTGCGTTGAGGTATTCTTGAGATTTTTTCTTCAAAAGGTGGGCCTTTAATTTGGTTATCGAATGATTCAACACTAGGTAGGAGATTTTCACTTTAAAGATGTTTTAAAAATTTATTTTAAGGAAGTACACTCAAAAACGGCCATTTATGTTCAAAGTTTTATATCAGATGACGCCGATCGCGTTTTATTTTTTATTCCAAAGCCTTATTTCTATATCGAAATAATCTCGTAATTTTAGTTTAATTACATCAATTTAAAATGTGAGTTTATACAATGTTTTGATTTTAACATAAAGGGAAAATTAATTTAATATTTTACATTAACCTAAAATATGATTTGAATATACATTTAGTAATGTTTTCTACCGTAAAGTTTGCTTTAGCGGGGTTCATATAATTTTGAATTGGTGGGCGTGGTTATCTAGCGTCGATATAAACCTGATGTTGATAAATTAAATACCTGTTGTTTCGCGCGTATAATTTGAATAATGAAAAAATGAAATTAAAATATAAAAAGTTAGTTAAAATCAAAATAAGATAATGATGAATTATAAAGTTATCGTCGTATTAATTTATTTACATTTCGACGTTAATTTCACAAATTCCGTCCACCAATTTATTGTTTATACAGGTGTTTATATTGATTGTGTACCTGTACTTTCCATTGTAGGTGCTGGAATACCTGAGCTGGTTGTACCATTACAATATATATATATGCGAGTGTGTATGCAAGTAGAGAATGTTTCTGATTGACACGGAATATGGAAATGGGACCACCACCGCGGCAGGTCAATAACAAATAGCGAGTCACTACAATCATTTTCTTGGAACACGTGCACCTTACGATAAAATAGCTGATCCCCCAATCGCGAGCTTCGTCGTATGGTTTGTTTTTTGAAAGTAAAAAAAGTTTCCCCAATCGAAGTTCATAGGCAGATTATGGAAGTGTGTTATAACGTTAAGAATAAAGCTTCAGTTAAAATGGTACGGATGATCGGACCTTCATCATGAGGAACGATTATACCGATTTTCTGCGTGACTGAACTCAAGACAAAATTTTAGATATGTTTGGGTAGTAGTCACTTAGCAAATGATGATGAATTGAAGGAGGCCGTTACTGATTGGCTCAATAATCTTGCGCTAACCGAGTTTTGGAGAAGGTATAGAAAACGTTATGAAAAGTTTGAACTTGAACAGAGTAGTAGTGTAGGTATTATTGTATGGCTAAAACAAATTTTGTTTCATTATTAGAACTAATAAATGTCTCAGAAAAAACGTTGTTTCTGAATAACCATTTTAATTACGAAAACGTTCTCGTATAGCTAAGGTAATCTGTTAAATAATTAATCGAAATAAAAGAAAAACGTAACTTAGGTACGATAAAGGTCATACCTTCAAATGTGGATTGAAAACTTGCATGTTTTCGAATAAGCATTAGTACCCAAAATAACGCATAATCGGCCATCATATGAGTTGCTAATTTAAGTGTAGCCATTCCAAGTACAACAGCTGATTGAGATAATTTTAACTTTTCCTTTTCAACTAACCTGCAGGAGCCAACCTGCAACATGATAAAAATATTTATTTGTATATAATAAGTGGTGCAGTAAACATATCGTACATAATAAATTTTAACTCATACATGCATTTCACTTTTCCAGTTGCTTTGTTTTAAGCAATATTCAGAAATAAAGCGAACATAATAAATTCATTAGGGCAGGAGTGGTTTAACCTTGGATAATATGGCTACAGATAACGTGTATTCAGGGAAATAATTAATACGAATTTTTGTAGAAAACTCCTTTTACATAGATGTAATGACCGCGTCTAACTTAGAAATGCAACTTCAATGTTAAGATATATTCGTTAGTACTTTCTGGTTATGGAAATGGGATTAAGGTATACTTTCATAATAGAGAAGGCATGATTAGTTTTGCCTCTCTCGTTGAATAATACTTTCGAATCTATATCCCAAAGCCAAACTATGTTAAGTCAAAAACAATCATTCTTCAGGAGAACTCTTTAAAGAATTTTGAATAGGAAAATCATTTTTTGCTGTGTCTGAATGCAAAGGCCGATTGCTATGAATTTGATTGCTTACATAGTTTTGAACTTTAGAAATAAGTATAAGAGATATCGTACCATTACAAAAAAATAAATCGGACATAAAATAGTTTAGTACTCTAAAAAATAATTATCTGGACTTGACACATACATTAAATCCATTACAATTAACAAAATTTAAAGGTAAGTAAAGTTAAGTCCACATAATAATAATAATTTGGTTCTAAGTATTTTGTTGCCGTTGTAGGGCGTTCCACATGTCATTGCTTATCCTTATTCTTCTTCTTATTATTATTATTATTATTATTATTATTCTTATTCTGGTATACTCGATACTTTTCTTGGTTTATCAAGGAGATGTATTGAAGAACAATATTAAATTTTAATATTTTTTATTAAGAGTAAACTAAAAGTTGACAGAACAAAAATTCAAATACAGTTTATAAAAATGTCGTTGGTTTAAGGTTTAAGGGAACACTAAAACATTTTAGGTGCTTTATCTTGCTTGCAGCATTTAATCATCTTCTTTAGTCACAGCTAGATTTTTGTAGAAATCTTGGAATGTTCTTGGGACCCACTGTAGTAATTTTTATTTGCAAAAATCAGTTTAGACCCATATCGAATTACTACAAGATTGTCGAGCATGTAGACACTGTTCCTGCATTTTCTGTTTAAATATAGCTTCATAAAATAATTACTATTATTTGTCTTATAAAATAGGATTCCAGAACTTTCTCGCCTGATTTGTGAGTTATATTCGAGATTACAAAATTTTGGCCCGTATCGGTCGTTTTTCTATTGACAAAATGTGCGTTAGTCCTTCGTATGCCTATTCAAAAACTTTAAAATCTTCTACGTCCATATTTTTAACGTTAAACTTGATTTCGAGCCGCGCAATCGTATTAACTATTTTAGGCGTTCGTTACCGACATAATTCACAATATCGTGAGAGTCCTGTAACGGGAAGATTTTACGCCTTTGCCATTTTTGGTCGTTTGGTCGATTAATTATGATCGGATCTGTATATTGTAAAATTTTGCTTATATATGGTAAATTAAATCTTTAAAAATTTGTAGAATGTTTTTCTTTTGGGGATATTTATTCTATCTTAAAGTAGTAGTTAAATTCAATTCAATTGAGATAAAATAATAAGGATGTGTATGCAACCTTGGTTACATCAAAGTTTGGATTTAGTAGCGTTTTTCTGTATTTGGCCTTTGAATTCTCGATAAAGATAGTAGAATTAGTATGGTAAACAATTTATTTGAGTAAATTGTAACATATTTAGTAGAATCTTTATTTAACGTTAATTAGACTAGCTTATAGCTTTGTCATTTATAAATTTCCTTAGAATTATCCTATGGCTTTTGTTTTTAATTTCTCTTCAGTGTGACACTTGTGTTTATTTTCTGGACAATTGTCTTTTATATATAAATGTATTTAATTAAAATTCTTTCTCAGTTGGGTTCCGTATCTTATTGCCTTAATTTTCGTGTAGCAAAATGTTTTTTCTAAGAATATGATTCATTTGTATTTCTCCTTTTGAGACGATTCATCTATCGGTTGGTTTTAGAACTAAGTATATTATCGTATATAAGTATCGAGTTGGTCAAATCTCGCTCTCTTTTGTTGTCGAGATTTTCATCCAGTTTAGTGAACACTTTTTGATGGAGGCCGGTTAAAAGTGACGATGAAAGCAAGTTATTTGCTAGGATAGTATTCGGTTCTAAGTTTAATCAATAAAATAACGACAAATTTTGGTTTTTCCTGGTGAGTCACGGGACTGGTCATTTTACGTTTTCGTCGGATTTTTGTTCTCTTCATTGTCATCACTGGACGCTTGGTTTATTTGTGCTGTTTGTTTTTTTTCATTACTCGAAATAACATAAGTGGCATGCTTAGCAAGAGGACCTAATATGAAAGTCATTCTTTTTATCCTTAACACCGGATTCAAGATTTATTTCTGCCATTTTTTCCCTTCTTATTACTGAACACATTAGTGATATGCTCAACAAGAGAATTTTGCACTTCCAAGCTGTGGTTAGAAATAGTATTTAAAGACCCAGTTAACATTCTGTAGAGAATTGAAAAGCCATGACTGTCTTCGAGATACCGTACATTGATAAGCTTCAATTAGAGCGAAACGCGTCTGTACGTTCCCGTTGATGGAAATGGCTTTCAGTAATTTTTAATTATCCTAATTTAAAGACCCAGTTCGGATATCTTCAATCGGCGTTTGGGTTTGATGGTCTAGAAAATACTAATCAGAATAGTTAGATCTTAGTATATTAAGTTACATTGCATAGTAATAAATAAATTAAGACCCGAAATACGTTAAGTCCAATAAAGGCAATTTTACAATAGCTATTTCCGAAATATTGCAATTTTAGGCTTCTTACTTTATTGCTCCCATTATTAGGATATTACTATATACATAAGTTACATGACATGCCGCGGCATGCCTCTAACAGCGTTTTTCAAAACATTTATAATTTCAGATTACCAAGCTTAGTTGCTACAATTAATAAGCTATTACTATTCAATGCACCAATAATGATTGATAGGGACAGCTATGTCTTCAGTAATGATTTTCTGTAGGTTTCTGTGGGCACTCAATAAGAGTAACCCAAAAAACTGAGCAATATCTTTCCAGTCAGTTCGTATCTTAGTCCTCTTTTCGAGCAGCATAAGGTGATGTCATTTGGGTCAGATTACTCATATATTACTAGAAAATCAATTTTAGAAAAAAATTAATAGAATCTGCTTCCATTACTTCTGGAAATTTATCAGTAATTTGCTCTTTCGATGGGTTTACTAAACACTCTTCTTCCATTTGAGTTGCAGATAGCTTCACTTTTGTTAACTATAGAAGAACTACAAGATTTCTTTCGTTTATTTCTTTGTTCATTCAAAATTGATTCTGAAAGCTGATTTTTTAAACTATTTTAGTTTATTGAGATTTTGTTAGTTAAAATGCTAAGGTGTCCACAAACATCATCAGGCACAACAGGACTGAGAATATTGTCAGTCTCACTCTACTTCTGATACACAGATAAATAACTTCAAATTTTACTTGCCTACATTTAGGTGCAAGAAATCATCTGGACGGTGGTTTATTTGAAAACTTGTTCTGGGATTAATAAATGTAAATAATCGGTCAAGTTTTCGTGAAATTGGTACAGAATTAAATGTTTCAAGTTTTGCGTTTTTTTTAAATTTTAAAGAAGCACAAATTTCATGCCTATAGACCTCAATGCCATCAGGAGTTGTTTGATATAGACGAAGAAGGCAGACGCGTCTTCTGTGAAAATATGCAGGAAAGAGCAAATTACGATTCCATTTTTTTAAAGTCGATTTGCCTTACGGACGAATGTACGTTTACATTAAATAACGAGCCAAATAAGCAAAGTACACGAATCTGATGCCAGGAAAATCCTAGATACCGTGTAGCAACACGCATGCAGTACTCTCAAAAAATTAATGGTTCGGGTGGAATTTTATGCGATAAAATTATTGGTCTATTTGTTATTAATGGAAATTTATTCATACACTTATTTGGAACTTTGAATGAACGAATTAGGTCCTGCATTAGATGAGGCTGCAAATATTGGTCGGAAGATATGGTGCCAGCACTTTTTGAATATATTTTGTTACAATTTTTTTTTTATTTGTAAAATATATTAAGCTTATTTTTGAGTATGTGTGTTCCGATTGTAAAAATAATTTAAAAAAATAATCATTTTATGTCTATTTACAAATCTTAATAAATTTGTACATTACAAATGTATCTACCTATTATTGTCTTAAATCTTAGCAAACCAATTCTCTAAGACAGTGATACTGATATAATGCCAAATCTCTATGGCCCGCTTTGAAAATGCAAACTCTGGATATATACATATATACGAGTCATAAGCTGAATTTATTGAGAATAAGGAAAATCTAGTAAACTGTGAAAACTAATATACAATGTTTATTTATAGAAACTCTTTATCTGCCATTTGACGCTTTGTTGTTGAAGTTACGTTCGTTATAACTCAGTTACTTACTTTTTAAAAGTAAAAGAAAATGGAATTAACCAGAGAGCACTTTCAAATCATAATTTTTTATATCAAAAGAGGTTTAAGCACTTATGAGTGCAGAGAGAGTTTAGATTCAGTTTTTAGTGAATAAGCACCTTCCTTGCCTATAATTTACCGATTGTATGAGGAATCAGCATCAAAAAGGAGCAAGGCGTCGTCCTATGGTTGTTACCGACAAAAACATTGTATGTGTTAAAAAAGTAATTAAAGTGGACAATAAAGCCACTTATGCGTTAATAGAGCATCAACTCAAGATTGAATCCTCAGCTATTAAAACAATCATACACTATCACCTACATTTAAGTCTCCCATTCATTACCGGATTGGTCTGACGGATTGGTCCGTCTTGAGGTGTCCGCCGACAGATCCGCTAATTAATGGTACTGAGAGACATGTCGCCGATAGGTCGGGGTCCGGTCGAGTGTGCGTTGGTGTGACGCACGAACCTACGACCCGACCACGACCAATCCGTACTATTTTTGTAATGTGTGTGCCTGTCCAGACTTGTCCAGCGACGAGGTAACTCCTACAATGACTAAGCAGCAGCGAGCTATGAAAAAGGCTATGTATGCGGCATTCTTCAGAAGTACACTGAAAAATGTTTGCTCTGAAGTGTTCAATAGAGTTCCAAACAAGGGAACTATGCGCCACCATGATAATGCATCGTCCGATACGGCTGTTTTACCTCACCAGTTTTTGGCTGGAAAAAATATGAAAATAATAGGACATTCGCCGTACTCACCTGATTTAGCAATGTGTGACTTTTGGCAATTTTTTGGGCTTAAACGCAATTTACGGGGTAGAAGGTTTCCGTCTGAAGAAGAGATTGATACCGCAGTTCACGCTTATTTTGAAGGTATTCCGAAAGAAGATTGGTTGGAAGTGGAAAGAAAGAATGGTCAATGTATCATTGCTGAAGGGAATTACTTTGAACACATTTAAAATGAAATCCTAGAAAAATATTAATCGTGTTTTTTATTCTCAATAATTTCAGCTTGTCCCTCTTATATATGTATATATTGTTAATACGTAAATTTATTTAAAAAATATAAACTTCCAACCTCCTTATTTAAACTAGTAGTAAGGACGTTTGGCGAAGGATGACGCCCTTATATTGACACGAAAAAGCATTAAGATTCTTTTATTATCAAAACAGTTACATAGCAATTTTAGCAGAATTTCAATCATTAAGTAAGTAGAAGAAAATATTTATGATATTGATTTGTTAAATTCTTGTTTCTGTATACATTTTGAGATTTAGTTTTTACTTACGCTTATGTACGTATTGCGCTCTCTTTGATTTAATGGCAGAACTGTTTCCTTTCCCAGTTGCGCTCTTCGGTTATCAATTGCACGAAAATCTTTGTTTATGAACCGATTGTCAAATCTTTCATCTGTTAGAAATTTATAGCGATAGTACAGAACCCTGAAATGTAAAACGAAATGTTGATGTCTATAGCAAGAACTAGCTATGTTAGTAGATAATGCGCGATATTTTTTAATTTAAAAGTTAGCTAAAATGTACATACGATTTAGTTAATGAAGAATTCCTATAGAGGGCATTATAATTATGTTAACTTTTCTTAAAGCAGTGTATTAATGTAATAAATCTTAACATAGTTAACATACTTAAGATTTTATATAATTCGCTAACTAGTTATTCTAAAAAGCTAATCGCGTAATATATTAAATTACCATTAGCTAAAATTATTAATATATAAATTTTAACATAAAAATTGTCTACAATTCACAACTCTGAGATTAGCGAAATAATTTGTTTCCGTTGTATTTTAAAGTACTTCTTAAGTGTGATATATGCAAATAAAATTAAATCAATTTTACTGTAAAATATTTTAAGATGCTCTAAATCAGCTGAATTCGCTTGGAGTAGGAATTATAGGATAAACATAAAATCTTCTAGGATTTTAGAAATTCGAAATTCTTCAGTCCTAGTCGTAGATATATTAGTTTATAATGTCAGAGAATGTTTTATTAAGTTTTATTAAGTGCATTTCAATTAAAATGTTTTCAGACAGGTATAAAGGTATTGAGTTATCTGTAGAGTTGTCAGATTTTCCCCACATTTCAGGATCTTACTCAGTATAATTTAATATATACTGTAAACGTTTTCAAAACACATGGGCTTTTATAAAGAATACGTGTTCGTGTGAAATTATAACTCAGCATTTTTGTTAATATATACAGTCCGATAAGATTTAAGCATTAACAAAGAAATAAATTATTGTAAGAGATGTTTACAAAAAGTATTGTTTTTTATCAGAATAATTGAAACATACATGAGTAGGTAAACCCCACCAGTTTTGTATAATACAAAGGTATTTTTAATAATATAAAATATTATTAAAAATCTGGTGTGAAGAACACAAATACAGGTTCACTATTAATATTTTTTGTGAACGTGTCCGAATATATCCTATCCCCAGAGACGTAGATACGTATTTCACCTTTCTACAGGCTCATCAGTACGCCCCTGCTGGAGAAAGGATATTCCCAGACACATTCACAAAAAAGAACCACATCGCCCTATCACCGTAATTATCCAGACCGGGCGCAGAAGTAAATTCGGCGCTGCCTGTTGTCAGACAGCCGAAGTACCTCGTCCCGTCCACATAACCAATGTGAAGTAACGACGCCCTTCCAAAGGTGGCACAGCCAATCTCTCTAGATGTGTGTTCTTCACACCAGATTTTTAATAATATTTTATATTATTAAAAATACCTTTGTAGTATTGTTTTTTTTATGAGACGCAATCAGTTACAAGCGAACTATTGCGAATTTGAAGATAAGAAGTTTATTGTATGCATTTTGTTAGGTCGTGAATGACGGCCAGGTGTTAATATTTTAGTTAAGCGTTTTACAGTTAAGCGCTATTGAAAAATTGCAAAATATTCGGTTGTTGTTAGTGGAGTCTGCCGAAGCGAAAACATTACTGCACAATATAGAGGACGCAAAAAACATTCGCGTAGTAGAAAAGTTCGATAGTGTTTTGAACATAAATATTGATTTTACTAGATTGAGATCAATTGGTGATGTTGCATCCACAGATCCGTTATCTATTTATAAAGATTATTTTAATTATGCGTGTGTTACATCCGTACATGTCAAACGATCTTTCACAAGTTATAAGAAAATTTTCTCACCACGGCAAACATTGCTTACCGAGACAAATGTAGAAATTTATCTAATGGCGCAAGCTTTTTGCCGATTTCATCCATTTTAGGCAAGTGTTTTTTTTTACCTCTCGCTGAGTTTAATTAGTGACCGGGCGCATCGGGCCGAAATTATGATGGGTCATATAAATAGTCTATAACTAAGTACAACACGCAGTTATTGAATAGCACTATTCATTCGCTTAACCGCACATCTGTTTTTTGTGGTTGAATTGTGACGCAATTACTTTCACATAACTGTTAAATTCCTTTCTTTATGGGCACAGATAGCGTGAGGAGTTTTTAAAAATTATTTTATTTAATAGTTTATATTTCGTAAGATAAATAAAGTACGGTGAGTTTCTTTTTTTCATTGCGCATATATTTTAAATTTTCATTTATTTAGATCTAGAACATTATTTAAGTTACTTTTTCAGATACGATATGGAACAACGTCGAGAATGGCATCCTGCAACAAGGACGAGTTGGATTAAGGGGCATACTGATTGTATGTCCATTGCCAGTTATTCCGAAATTTATTGCAAAGTCCGTAAAATATGGTAAAAAAAATTCAAGAAATCGCACATAAAAAGTCACTTAGAATCGCAAACACATACACAGATATTAGACCCGTTGGAATCGAAAATTTTAACGAAGAACTTTGTGAAACTTTAATGGCGGCAAATATTCCATTAAATAAACTTAACAATCCCACCATTAAAACATTTCTCCAAAAATATACTCGTCGAATGTTCCCGATGTATCCACTTTACGCAAATATTATGTTTCTAAGTGCTACACGAAAGCAGTAGAACGCATTAGAAGCCATCTTTCAAATCAGTACCTATGGATAAGTGCCGATGAAGGTATCGATATATTAGAACGCTGTGTGGTTATATCCAACTAGTCCATATAACGCATATGTTATAGCAACAAAAGTTATAAATACAGTTGATGCTGAAACAGTAACTAAAACCATTTACGAGAATATGCACCAAATTGTTCATTCGGACGACAGGTGCAAGAAAAAATACTTTTATTTGTCAGTGACAGTGCTGCATATATGTTAAAAACAGGCAGACAATTAAAGGAAACATATCCTAATATGCTGCATATTACTTGTGTAGCACATGGTCTCCACGAAGTCTGAATATATCACCTTTCCGGAAGTTGATAGACTTGTATCCGCCTTTGAAAAGTTTTCAGAAAAACACCATTGAGAGTAGCTATTTACAGGGAAACACTTCCATCTTCGTCACTGGTTCCCTCTCCATTAATAACTAAATGGGGAAGATGGTTGGAAGCTACTAGTTTCCAGAGTTCCAGAGTTTGCAGAGAATTTCGATAGTTTACAAAATTTCGTTACATGTTTAAATGACGATGCTCGAAGTATTTTTGAGTGCAAGGAACTAATACAAATTCCATATTTCAAAAATCACTTGTATTTTCTTCAGAAACACTTTGGAAATTTGGCAAAACTAATCACTTATTTTGAAAATCAAAATCTCAAATTGAATGATGGATTAACCACATTAGATGCGGCTATTAATAATTTGAAAAATATTCCAAATGACTTCGGATGTGGCCTTCGGCAAAAGTTAGACGCAGTTTTTAATAGAAATCCAGATTTAATAACATTGCGGTAATTGTGTATGGGGACAATGCCTCAAAATCTAACTGCTAAATAAGCTGAAATAAAAGAATATTTGCAGTATTCACTTATAACCAGATGCGATGTAGAAAGAACATTTTCTATCTACAAGGATGTATTTCATTCAAAGAGAACAAATTTTACAGAAGCGAACCTTGAGAAAGTATTGCTAGTTAATATTAATACTCCATTACTCAACTTGAACTGTAAAATTATAGATCACCACCCGTTTGTCTTCCAATTATATAAATAAAACTAAAAACTCTTTCAAAATACAAATTTTCAATTGTAGACCCGTGGGCGATGAGTCGTCGGCCTCTCGTGTCTAGTTCCTAGTTATAGTTCCTTACGGACACGCCTTCTGTACAAAACCCGATGTAAATTGAAAACATTTGTACACAATAACATGTACTGATTGTGAATAGGAGTCTGGAATGTGGGGAAAAATAACAACCCTAGTTATGTGTATTGGTGGCGAAATACACCGTGATATCTGACAGTTTATTATAGTTCCTACGGTACCGATAGAGAACGTTCTTATAATAATACTAGTCTTTCCTCAAGTAGTAGAATTTCCATTTAGAATCCATTTTTCATAAAATGTATAGATTGTTTCATTAAATTTAGGACATGTTTCTTATTTTCATCACTTTTCGATTTATGATGCCTACTGATCTTAGATCGAGTAGTTTTCTAGCTTTAGTCAAGTTTATTTATTAATTTGTGACTAGGTCATCATTGATATATGCTTTATTCGGGTTATGCCACCAAAATGGAGAGTATCTTTCAACTTAAAAAAATATAAGTGACAGTTTATTCTCCTACACTACATCGTTTAATCATATCTGCACGTTTATAGCATGCGTACGTTTCTTTAAGGTGCAATATACAGCAAATTCATAGTTAAGGTTTCTACTTTGACACTTGAATTCTGTGAACCAGCTGTAAACAGTGTCATCTGCTGGTACTATCTCTGCTATAACGCTCTATTGTTGTTGAGTTAATTCACATAGAAAATCATCGTTCAATTTTTTAACATTAGCTTTTTAAAGTAATGTACGTATAAAACTAGTTGGTTTCTTTTAGATATGCAAATGGTGTTAAACTACTTCCGACTTCCAGTTGTAACGCTAAAAAAATTTTTAGAAATATTCAGATTACACGTCGTTGATTTGGCAACCTCGTATTTTCGAGAATCATATATTTGCGAGGGATATTTGACAGGAACATAAATTTTAAATATATCACTATTGTTGGTACAAAAAGCATTTTATTTTTCTACATCATTTATTTTTAACTATATTTCAACATTTTTATGACTCTTTTATGAGTCTTTGAAATTTTGCAAAATAGACCCCTGTTTCGCGTGGACCTCTCCGTGTAAATCAAATTTTTTCACGAATCATTTCAGTGACAATGTCATATTTGACAAATACATAGTTAATTTTTAAAAAGTCGCTATTATCAGAATTACAAAAATCTATGATCAAAACTAAATACTAATTTTGAAGTAAAGTTTTGTATTCTGATATTCGAAATGATATTTTTGAAATTTAAGTAAAGCGGACACTATCTGTAGTTTTGTTAATCATTTCATTTTTAATTTACTATTTTTGCAATGCATTTTGCATTCTACGCCAATAATTGTTTTGAGTAGCATTTAAAAAAAGTTTACACCGCTTAAAATGTTTTTATATTTAAGTGTCTGAGTTTTCAAGAGCCGCAACTGCACGTATCTATACTGATTTCAATTTATCTCTTAGCAATTGTCTCGACAGAATGGCAACTACCTCGACATTGCGGCGAGCAATATATTTTTGTCTGCGAGCACAGTTATCGAATTGCTATGTGCGATTACAACAGCTGGAAATTATCAATCCTCATGGGCATATGTAGTATGTTCGCAAATAAAGAAACCATCTGCTCTGTTTGTTTATGCATCTGATGGAATAACGAAGAATATTATGTATCGAAAGGCATTGGAGTGATAGATTGATTGTAATAAAATATCATTGATTCGTTGTTTAGCTAGAGAATAAACAAAAATTTTATATCGGTTAATGGCAGTTAATACGGAGGAAGTTTTCATTTTTCTATAGAATGTGGCCGAGCAACGTCGGGCTGCGGGCAGCTAGTGACATAAAATAGATTGATATATATATATATATATATATATATAGTATATATATATATATATATATATATACTACAGTACTACAACAGTACTAAATAAAGTAAAAACAATTTTGACAGAAACAATTATCCACCAAAATTTATACAAAAAATTATAAGAACTTAAGACTTAATTAAATTTATAACAAAACAAACAGCCATAACAAAAACAAAAACACCAACGAATTAACATATATCCCCACACCCTATATAACTGGATTATCCGAAAAATTAGACAATATATTTAAACCATTTAATTTTAAAATAGCACACCAAAGCGGTAAAAACCTAAAATTCCTACACACCAAACTTAAAGACTCAACACCTACACTAAAACAATCACACACAATATACAACTTACCCTGCAAAGACTGTGACAAAGTATACATAGGCCAAACAAAACAGTTACTACAAGAAAGATTGAAAGGTCACAAATACGCAAAAAATCAAACTGCTTTAAAAAAACACCAATTGACACTAAAACATAATTTTGATTTTGATAACACCAAAGTAATAACACAGAAAAAGAATACAAAAGCTAGGGAAGTCTTAGAAATTATCCATATTTTCAAAAACAGCAGAACAATCAACGACAGAAACGAAATTTATGGACTTTCTAAGCTCTATTACCCACTCATTAAACAATAGATAAAATCAAAACCCCCAGCACACAAACACAAACCAAAAATTTTTTTTTATCAGCTCCCATTTGTAAATACTTTAACTATATACCCCTAAACACGGTCCTGACCCCGTTGCTAATTCCAAAATAGAACAGAAATTATACCTCTCTGAACCAAGACACAGATACTTACAATATTTGAACTAGTGCGGTCGGTCCTTAATAAAAAAAGTCTCGGATGTCCCCGAGAACACATGTTACACAGAATGCGTGTTTTTGAAACCCAACAAAAGAAACGGTGAGTTTATTATCAATGTTCTCTGTACTGCAGTTGTAGTTTAATTCAAATTTCCAATTCATTTATACCGATGTAATCACTTTAATTTTTCCTTACTTATCATTAATCTAATTTTAATTTAAGTTTAACTCTAATTGTTAATTTAATTGGTTAACTCAGCTTTTTAATCTAATTTTAATTTTAATTGTTAATTTAATTGTTAATTGAGTCTCACAAAAGCAAACACAGTTCTCATGTTCACAGTTCTCACAGTTCATTGTATTAATTCTTGTTTCTAGTTACTTGAAAAAGACTGAATAATAATAAAAGTCGAAACGTCGTAGAACAAAACATCAAAATTCAATAAAAGGTCGCTAAACCAATAAAAAGTCTATTATTTTTAATATTAAGACACGGCCAATAAAATAAATAAGAAAAATAAAATTCTTATAATCACTAAATATATATATATATATATATATATATATATATATATATATATATATATATATATAGTACATTGCAAATTTCTATCGCAAATTGAAAAGCAAAATATGAGAATTTAGTCTGCAGAAAACCTTCATAAATTTGTGGCAGTTACGCTACATCCACAAAAAAATAGGCGTCTAGCTAGCAGTTTTAAGAAGACGAGTTATTGGGATTCTATTTTTTAATCAAACCATAATTGCTGAAAGATATCAAAATCAATTATTAGAGTCGTCTATTAATGAACTTCATGATGATGAACTTACTGAAAGATATTTCCACCAAGATTATGCGCAAATCTCGAGAAACAATAGCTTTTTTGCAAGAATTTTTCGATACAAGAATTATTCATTCTTCATCAAAATCTCCAGATTTGAGAATTTTAGACTATTTTATTTTTTCATATTTAAAGAATACCATTATCAAGACCAGACATCACACAATCGAAGAACTTGGCAATGCTATTGTGAATTCTTGTACTGACATAACCCAAGAAATAAATGGCTTTAGCTTAGAGTTCAATTTTGACTTCAAAATAATGCTCAACATTCCTAACACCTGCTTTAGTATTATTTTCTTTTAATTTTGACCGTTGTAATAAATATTTTTTCAGAAACCAAATTATTAACTATTAAAAAATTATATGTTAGTGACAGATTACGTGCGCTACCACCAACCATTAAAAAAAGCATGGTTATCTCTAATGAGGAAAGTTTTTGAAAGCACGTTAGATTATATTTAGAATGTTGTAGTTGACTCGAAGTTAATTTTCTTAGTACCATTTTAAAAATTTCACAAACTGCTTTTCGTATTTATATGATATTTAATGTGAAGTAAATAATTTACAGCATTTTCACCAATTGCAGGTAGGGTACATGAAAAATTCTCATATCAAAATATTGAATAAAAAATTAATTAAAAGGTTCCAAAATGGGCCAAAATATAACCTTATTCTTATGTTATGAGTATGAGATATATTTCGTCAGCTGACGGGATAAGGTTGTGCTTTTATTTCGGGAGTAAATCTTAAGACATCACTTCGTTAATCTGTACTGACGACATCACTAGATCGAAACGTATGTGTCTGCAGTTAAAGTGCCCATTGTTTAAATACGTTGTTTATGTCCATGTGTACAGATACAGATATGTTTAAGCATATTTGTATTAATTTTTATACACTTGATGTGGTTCCACATCGATATGCTATTTTTTGGTATATTGAGCAATCTGGCTACGAGCTAGTGGACTACACATTTATACGTGTTTCTTTTTCCGCTGTAATGGCATGGAAACGCTCATACCGGCAAGTCTCTCTTGATTGTCAGATGTCACGAGATGTCTTCTTGTCAGCTGACGGGATAAGTCAAACTTCAAGAGAAGTAGGGATTAGTAGGAATACTGTGTTTGACATTATTAAAGAAATTGAAATGTCTGGAGTCTGGAGGAACATTGTCCTTTAAGAAAATGAAGTTGTCAAGATCCTTACAATAAAATGGATGAAGTATCAAAAAGTACAATTAGAAGGCACATGCATTCATTTTTCTTTAAAAATAAGTTACCGACTAGCACAAAAATATGTGAAGCTATTAAAGGGGATGTCAGTTTACCTCCTTTAAAACGAACATCACTTTGGAGAATGCTAAAGAAACTAGGATTCAAGTGGGAAAAAACGCACACGAAACAACATATTAATTGAACGAAATGATATTATCTTATGGAGACGCCGTTATTTGACAAGTATAAAAAAGTTTCGCGCAAAAGAGAGAAAAATCTATTGAATGCAGGCTGTACAAAAGCGAAAATATGGAAAGATGCAATGATACTTAATCCAAGGCAAGCATTTGTTGAAGGTTTTTCTATTGGTTTAAAAGATCGATCTGGCAAATGAAAGCGACTAATTGTGCTTCACATTGGCAGTAAAATGGTTTTATGAATAGGGCTTTGTTATTATTTTAATCCAAGAGAACTAGAGATTACCATGAAGATATAAATAGTAAGGTGTTCATCGCATGGATGCAAAATATATTACCTTCTCTTGAGCCCAATTGTGTGATAGTAATGGATAATGCGCCTTATCATACTACTAAAACAGAAAAGTACTTTATAATGAAAAAAGGAGGCACTCATTGAATGGCTTTTACCAAAAGGAATTTTAGTTGATAATACTTTGCTGAAGGTTGAATTATTTGAGCTTGTAAAAAGTTACGCGTCCTGTCCTCCAGTATCATACATGGTCGATGAAATAGCTAGAGAAAGTGGTGGTACAGTTTTACATGTACCTCCATATTACTGTAATCTGAATTGCATGTGTATGTGATGTGTTAGATATAATTATACTTATAAATTGTATAGCTTAGTAAATATAGTGAATATTGTGTTTAATGTTTACCATATACCGGGTGTTTAGAAACATTCGAAGTCAAGTGGGCTCTGAACAAAAAATCGTATATCTTTACTTAAGTATCTGATTTGTAATAATTATTAAATGTCAACTGTTGTCTGTCAAAAATCAATCTGCCTCAGACATGACTTCATATTTTCAAGGACTACTTTGACTTCTAATGTTTCTGAACACCCGTTACATTCATGAGATTATAAGTGGTTTCGGGTCCTCAGAAATTGTTCGGCATACTGGCTGTCAAGTAACTACCAGATATTGCGATACTCGCAGAATATTAATGAAATTTCTAAGTAGAAAATGACTATATAGTTTTTTAATGTAATTATGTAATTGTTGGTAAAAGATTTAATACATCATGCTAATAAAAGTGGGCTTTACACTCATTGTGTTCAGATATTTACGAAAATTATTGTTTTTACTAAACACACGGAGGTTCCCGTCAAAACTATTTCTCTTTTTATGTATTCTTGTCCTACATATTTTTCTTATTAATAAATAAAATAATTTATATTATTTCTTTAAAATATATTAAACACACATATACATATAGTATATTCGGCACTAATGCAATTACATTGAGAAAAATATAAATCTGAAATCATAATCAAACCACATTTCTGCTAAAAGAAAAAAAAATCATTGAATGATAGCACCAATATATGGGTCAATATATAGGCAAAAAATAAGTATTAATCAGCCATAATTTGGGATAAAGGAACGAACACATGTTTAACTAAATACTGAAACTGGAAAAATGCTTACGTTTTACCTATCTTTGGGCCCTAACTGCTGTCGTATCCTTTCTAATATGTACTTACTTATTTTTGTAAAATGAAGATATTTCTAAAATAAATACCTTTTTTTTTGCATGTATAAACTTTTTTATCCAAATTATGTGAAATGATGTGCAGTTAAATGAATTTTCTCATTGCTCTCTCATTATAGATATTATTAAAATAACTGTAAAATGATATATTTGTTTAGTAAGCACTAATTTTGAGAAAACAGCAATTTTGTTAAACATGCTGGAACTTTCTTATTATAACAATTATTGAAATAAAAATTTCAGGGTATATTCCTTTTAAAAGTATGTGTCCAATAGGTTAAATGTCAAATACAACTTTTGGTTACTTTAATTAAAAACAAAAAAAAATGGTACATAACCCCTTTATCCATAAAAAACTATTAAAATTTGTTACTAAGGGTGATATTGAAATATGAGACAAATCTATTTTAACATATTTATTGTTATAAACACGAAGTCAAAATAATAACTAATATGTAATATATATAGAAAAGAAAAATATTATATAATAGGTTATATCTAAAAACTAAGCTAATAATTATTAGTGCGCCTTTTCTTTGGCGGTTGGGGTTCATCTGAGTTTGGTTGAACTAAAAGTTCTTCATAGAACCAACGGTGCTGTTCAAATACGTATTTAACTTGTTTTTTATGATTATCTAGTTTTTCAATAGATACACTTCCAATTTTATGCGTTAATTTGACAAGCTTTAGTTCTGGTACTTGTACACGAGTCAGATTTTTCAATAAATTAACCTCCTTAAAAGGCATATATCGATCATATGATTCTTTGTACATATAGCTTCCAAAACTTTCAATTCTGATCCATTTTATTCCATTGCGGAAGTTAGCTTTTCAATTTAAAGTATTCTTGTTTCTGTTTATTTGTCCCATATTTGTAAGTAATTTTTCAAAATAATAAAAAAGATGCTCTATATTATATGTCGTACAACCTTTTTTGGATGCCTGTTGTATTAATTAATTAATTTCTATATAATGTATAGAATCCACGGTTGGCTCTTGGTGAAACATAATGAATAATTTACTAAAGAAAACACTCGGTATACAAATATACCGAGTGTTTTCTTTAGTAAATTATTAAATTTCTATATTGGTCTAGTGTGGAAACCGTTTCTGTTTTCCGCAAGATTTTTTATATTCGGCCAAAATCCCTATCCGAATGTAAATAGGTATGGCCAACCTCGGGGAATTTATGTTGAATAGATATATTAATAGCACATAAGTCGAACCATATACGGAAGTGATTTCTAGTTTTAACTTGATCAGTTTTAAATAAAATTCCAGAAACTACTGATTACATCGATGCTATCTCGGTTTGTAATTTTTCAGTCCATGTTTGCATGTATGGTTTTTCTCCGTCCGTAGAAATCAAATGTACGCCCAAGTTGTAAAGCCACAACTGTCTTAGATAAAATGTCTTCAAAGTTGTTAATTTTAGTAGGGAAATAGTTTGTTGGAGATCAACAGTTAAATATAATAAATTATCATTTCCGTGCAATTTCTCGATCAGTTGAATTTAGTGGAAAATATATTTGCATCTGAAGTCTTCTTTATCCTAAATTTGCTAGCCGTATTTTCGCTTTCACGAGTCTGTACATAATGGATAATATGGATATGTTTAAATTAGGTGCTAAATACATTTTATAAGGATTACTATTGCGGGAGTAATGGGAGGACTCAGCTGAAAATTGACCAATATGATCTTTGATGTACTCTACTAGTTCGTGAATGATTTTATGGGGCCTATTTAAGTGACGTCCACGTTGGTCAGGTGATGGTGCTGATGAGCCTTTCTGCAATTTCTTTGATTTATTTCTACTTTTTTTTCCTTATTTGAAAAGGCGCACAGAATGCTGTCTTGCATACTTTAATTTGTTTATTATTTCTCGTAATTAAGTAATCGTAGGCAAAAGATTTGTGTTTCTTTGCCGATCTAACTGTTCGTTTACGAGACCTCCCCACAATACTTGATACAATTCTAGAGCCTTTCATCTAGAGCCATGAATTTTCACGAGAAAGCATTTTTTTTTGCGATTTTTTAATGCTGCCACTTCACAGTTTGACAACTAACTTTTGGGGTTAAGTGACACTATAGCGCTGTTGTGGCAGTGGATAAAGGTGTTAAGTAGCGCTGATACGACAATTTGAATGTGGATAAAGGGGCTATATGAATTTAACTCCCTTATTCACCTCGTTTTATTAACATGGTGTAATATAACCACTTTATCAACTTGATATATTTTAAATTATAACAGAATTTGTGTGTTTGTACGATTTAAAAACTTCCTTTGCACTTACCCCCTTCATCTATACAAAAAATGCAAAATTTGAAAAATGTCACATAGCCCCTTTATCCACTCGCCCCTTCAATTATAATACACTGTCACCATCAATCCTTTACATTTATTAGTTTTACATTTACGCAATAGTTTTGTTCCCTAATAAAATCAAAGTAAGATGTAAATATTTCTCCTGAGGTAATTTTAATACATTTTCACTATATTTATGCACAAATTAATTGTAGATACAACAAAACAATAAATAACAAATTATAAGATATTGATTGAAATATTTTATATATATCTAATACCTTGCATTGATATAGATTTGCCGCTTCTTACTTGAATAAAATTAGTCTAAGTCTAAGCTTTCTTAATAATAAAAATGTAAAAAATTAATCTTTTGTATAAGTTAGTAGGTAATCTCCCATATGAAACCTACTTTTTTGAAATTTCTCTGTAAATTATACTCAGATTGCATCGCTATCTGGTCCATTCTTATTTGGAATGGACTAATACCAAGATTTTCTAAGAAGTAAATTACTTAGACCTTTTTTACTTTTTCAGCGATTATAATAGCCAAATCTATGTATAAATTTAAATTACTTGCTTAGTAAATAAAATTTATCGAGTATTATCGTTTACAATACCGGCCCTTAAATTAATAAACTAGCTATTAAATATAATGTAGTGTAAACCCTAAATAATAATTATATTAGACACAAGTAAGAAATATGCGAAATAACAAAAGCAAGAAAAATGCCAAAAAATTAAAAGAAAACAAAATGGCTAGTATCCATATTATATCTTACCTGACAATTATGAACATAAAGAATAAACTAGTTGCACAACTCATGAAATCAAAAACCTTGACCAATCCTTCAGTTCTTTCCTTAATTTCTGTGACAATACCTGTAGCAACCTCATCTAAATTTTTGGATGCGATTGTTTCAAATTTATAAGAATGTGAAAATTTTATGCGAACATAAAACATAGTTTTGATATGTCGAATAAAATTTTTTATCTCTGAAATATAGAAGTATTACCAAAAAATATCAATGCAAATCCCTATTACATATATACTTTTCACTACAACACCAACGATGTTAGTCTTAATAAAATCAATTAACGAACATACGAAATCGAAGATTTTTACTGTATAGCACACAGCTTGCACTAAATACGTTATAGAACACAACCAACTAAATGCTGGTCCAAGTTTAGCTCGGCAATCGGTTATTGCACTGTCAAATACTCTAATGCACCTTTGAAATGGTGTTCCGAGTTCTTTGTTGCAGACATTTATTATTTTAGCTAGGAACTGAAAGACGGCTTTAATTACTTTTACTAAAACAAAGCTTAATGAGTTTAAAATATTAATGGATTATTATATAATTATGTACCTATCACCATAATAACTCTTTTAATTGCCAAAAGTATTTCTTTAATTTTCTTTACTACTATTTTTACTACTCTTACAACTTCTCTTACGGCATCTCTGATAGCATAAAATGGCTTCTTTATGACTTCTAGAATTTGTTTCACAGCTTGCCTAAGTTGCTCCTGAGAAATAAATGCAAGAATAAGAATTATTAGATCTATATGTATAAACACGTTCTTAATTAGTGTTTTGTAAAGATAGTATAAGCGCTTGCCGTGTTTCAACTTGTAAGAAGCTACCAATAAACATATTGTAATGTGCGTCATGCGACGGTGACCTAATCGACCTAATGTACGTCAGCACGTCTTAGGTTTTTCCTGAAAAGACCGGAAACAGAAAACTCGAGAAAATCTCCGAGGCCTATATGAGCTCAAGTAAAAGGAAGCGGCATTTAACTACCAAGCGTCATGTACCTAATATCGTAGTCATCATTGTGTATTGCTACGTTTTAAAATGAACCACCCCTTTTATGGTTGTAATAGAATGCGTCGGATAAAAGTTTGTTTGTACCACGAGATCGTTTTCGACCAATCGCGTCGTTAGAATAGGACGCTAGCGTTTGCCGCGCGAAAATTTCATGAGTGTGTATGTGAGGGTTTTGCTCGAGGTTGCGTCTTCTCGCATTCCCGCTTAAGATTCCGATCAAACGGGTTGTGTAAATATGTAGGTCAATCTTTTATTTTTGTGTTGTCTATCGTTTACCGTTTTCGATTGAGAATCAACTTTTGTGGTTGATATAGCTGCCTTAGATTTAAGCTGAGTTTCTTAGCAACGATGTTTTGTCGGATTTGCTGCACACTGTCTTGATATGGCCTGAGAATCATCAAAACCGATGAGTGCCGCCATCTGATCATTGCAATGACCATGTTCATGTATCAATGCACATTTTCCTTTCTTAATGCTCGAAATATCATATTTATAGGGCACGTACACCGAAGACTTCGTCTACGTTTTTTATTAATACGTAATATACCGTCTGGTGTACATATACAGGCAGGTTCACATTTTTATGTATTTGAAATCTATATACAGTTTGATCATATTTTTGTGTATTTGTATTGGATAATATTTTGGTATAAGATTCGTTTATTAATTTGTTTTTCAGTGGGTACGTTATCGCTTATACGTTCTCCGCGTGACATAGATCCACTATTACAAGCTGCCTTTAATTCTCGGCGGCGCTCTTTTTAATTATAAATGTAGTCAGGTTTAACAACGTTTCGAAAGGAACCCCGCCGTATTCACTGAAGCTGAGCTTTGGTACGGGCTGGTTAGCTTGTATGTTTATTAGCAACCCGCCTACAAAACGAAAGGCATGGGAAAGCTATTGTATCTAGAAAGTTACCGAAGCCAATTTTCGAAATATTTATTGCTTTCAGTTTTACGCGTAGCAGTATATTATAAATATAAATATTGTTATTATAATTAGTTATTTGTTAAGTGTTTGCTAATGTACTTTTATCAATATAGTTGCCCCTAATTGAAGTTAGTTTTATTAAACGAACTGAACAGAAGATCACAATATGAAAAAGTTTTGATCGTTTCGAGAAATGATCATTGTGACACATTGCACAGAGAATTCAAGAGCATATATTATAGTTGCATATGTGTATTAAATAACAAGGGAAGTTTGGAAATCCATACATTCTGATTTTAATGAAATTTGGGGAGTTGTAGAGGTGTCAGTAACGTTTGAAACTTTTTTTAATCCAGTCCAAACGTACATCCTTTTGTATAACTGACGGCTGGTAAGCTATAACCTCATCTTAAAATATTGAAACGTGATCAAACTAACTCTAAGACAGATTCACAGTGGAGGAAAAATAAAAAATAATTTATCAGAAAAGTTCAAAGTAAGCGAAGGATTGAGACAGGGTGTTGTCATTGCTTTTTAATTGTGTGTTGGAGTAAGTGATAGGAAAATGAAATCTAAGTAGAATGAGACTACTATATCATCAACGACACCAGTGTTTGGCTTTTGTGGAGGACTTGGTGAGTCGTACAAGAAGCGAGAAGGAAGTCCAAGAAACGTTGTTGAGGTTAGATGAATCATAAATTAGAGTAGGTTTCCAAATAAATGAAGTCAAAGACGACATCGACATTCAAATAATAGAATATGAAAGTGATAAAAGCAACAATAAAGGGAAAATACATAGTTTTGAAGAAGTACAACGCTTAACACAGTTGGGAAAGAAAAAATGTCCTGTTTCATGAAATATTTTTTAGGGAGAGATATCTAAACAAATAAATATAATTTTTACAAAAATATATTTATTTTTCTGTTTGCACGGTCGGCTTCTCGAATTTACTTGGCGTAGGTTGTACAAACAGAAAAATTGACATAACGATTGATAGTCAGATGACTATGAACCCAACTATCAGGTCGAAACTGGTGAAATATTGCTAGCAAGTCCCTAACAGACAGGCACAAAACGATAACGTGTTGCTTCTCCTTGGCCATTTCATAGGCCATCTCATTGCTGTTAATTTCCTCATGTCCTAGCACACACATAAGTGAGATGGTACCTTCATGTGCCACTTTATTGTATTTTATTATAAATCCTTGGGTTGGACGCCAGTAAGTCTTGGCACTTGAGCACAGTGCTCTTCGTACCACTCTCGATAGAACTCTCAGTTCCATTCTGTTAGCCTTGTGTCCTCGTAGATCCAATCTCATTCGAAATGTTTCTGTTCGAGTGCCTTCAGTTCCTCACAAGTGCATATTACATGTAGGCTAGTTTCTTCCTGTTTTTCATATCGCCTACAACAGAGGTCACTAACCAAGCTCATACTGTACAGATTCTTCCCTAAAGGACAATATCCCGTTATTAAACCGGTAATAATTTTAATTTCTTTGTGCTATTACAACGTTCTCTGTTTCAGTCCGTTGCGTTTCAGTTTTTGCTTCAGGAGTCTCATCAGTCTTCATTACTAAGGGAGTCTCAGTAGGTTTTGGATTCTCCTCAGACTCCATCCTTTTGTGTTTTTTTTTCATTCTGGGTTTATTATAGTCCCACGAGTACGGAAGAAGTATTAATTAATACCCGTAGAGCTACCATCACGGACACAAGGCGTAAATACAAGGGGATGGCGCTTGGTGCCCGCAGCGGAACGTTCAAGACCACATATACCCTAGTGGCTATTCAGCTCTGAGCACATTGCGTTACACCGTAACTTGGGAGAGCTGGTCCGCGGTGACAGCGTTCGCTGAGAATTTGAAGGTTTTAAGCTATTCCCACCTCGCTGATAACTGCCACTAATTAGTTCCTCCAAGAGAGACCTGACCATCCCCTTATCCGTCACCTAGGGACGTGCCTGGTGGGTAGCTCAACTCCTACAGAAGAGGTCCGCGAACCAGGTTGTGCCAGCCTGTTTAGGACTTGTTTGCAATGTTTTACCAGTTTCGACCTGGTAGTTGGGTTCATAATAGCTTTAATAGTCACCTGACAATCAGCCATTACGTAATTTTTTTTTTGCGAAGGCGGCTTCAGACTCAATGTTATCTTTCTTCTAGGATATATTCCACAGATACCTGCACCTGTGCCATAATTGGATTGAGATTCATCCGTGAACCATTCCATTCCATATTCCCTGGTCGGAATAGATATGTTCAACTTAGCTGTAAACATAATCTCAGGTGCCCGTCCATACTGTCCACCGCCATTTATAATACCGGGTTCATAAGTACAGTTCTTGTGGTATCTGCATTATCCTAATTACATTATTATGACACCATAACCGATCGACCTTCAGCTTTGGGATCGCAGCCGCGGCCTCCGGTTTCACAAGTAGTTCTAGTGGCGGAAGATCCACAATGACCTCCAATTAAATGTGTTATTCGATACTCTAACGAAAGTTTTATATACAAACGCAGGCATACATAAACGATTTGTATTTACAAAAAAGGGTTATTGGTATATTTACCATACTTATATGTATACTAGTCATGTAGTTAGAAAGAAAAGAGAAAACTTTATTTGTCTAGATGATGTCTGATAAGGGGCCCACTTAAGTTTCGATCTACTTGCCGCCTTAATTTATAACCCCATAAATCTTATAATATATGAACTTATATTTGGAACTTCGTGAGCATATTTTCCAAGATTTCAAACTTTCAAAAGTATGAAAAATAAATTACGTTTATTTTTGCTCGACAAAGTAGAATACCTTCTTAAGAAATTTGTATATAATAGAAATATATCGAGAGGGCTCAAGTTGCAAGTCTAAACGGCAATGATTCGGCCAATTGCAATATTTGCCTGTGAAGTCGGAATATAAGGATCAGTTGAACAGGAAGTGTTATGAGTGCTGGAGAGGAAAATATGGCGCTAGCAAAAAGGTAGAGTAGATAAAAAAAAAGAGGCTGAGTAAAAAATTAACGAGGTTATAATTTGAATATATGTATATAGTCGGTGTGGTAAAGAAACAAAGGCTAAGATAGCTGGGACGTGGCATGCCCAATAACAGAATACCGAAGAAAATTTTAAAGAAAATAATATAAGAGGGAGGAGAGGACAAGGCAGGCTTAGAGCGAAATGGAAGGGTAAAGCTTCAACAGATATAAATCAATGCAAATCAATAACTGGAAGAAGGAAACCTGAAACCAGAATATATGCAGGGCCTGTGGTGCCAAATTATATCTACATATCTATATCATTCTGAGAATTTCACATTAATTAAATGTAACATAAGGCGCAATACAAAATCGTGTTAAACATTTGCAAAAATATTTTTACCTGTCCACAAGCTAATGATTCGCTTAATATACCCATGTTGTTTAGTGTATTTTTAGCCGGCCCTGTAATGGCAAGGATGAAAGCGTAGGCCAACAGTGCTTGTCTACCCCTTTTGGAGAACAATTGCGGCAACGTCAAGAAGACGATACAACTGAAAGTACACAGAGAAATAAAACATATATTTTATAATTTATGCATCTAGTACACTTAACATTTGAATATAAATTAATAATTAC
Source organism: Melolontha melolontha (assembly GCA_935421215.2). Lineage (NCBI taxonomy): Eukaryota > Metazoa > Arthropoda > Insecta > Coleoptera > Scarabaeidae > Melolontha > Melolontha melolontha. The sequence goes on from OW285236.1 coordinate 128,563,992, forward strand.
TTTCCGTCTTTTATGAAATATGTTCCATAAACATCAACTAAATAATGGAGTTGAAAATTTTACACTAATTCTGAATGAATAATTAACAATCAATATAGAAAATTCTTTTTATATTTGACGGTATCTGATATTATTTATGTGTATGCAATAACTATGTGGTACTCTTAAGCAGAACTACTTTGTTGTTTCCAACCAAAAGATATCCGATACGATTTCATTTTATCGAGAAGTATTATATTTTTAATAGATGTCGAGTCAGAAAACTGAATATAAAGAAGTATTCCACTTAAAAAAACTCCATTTGATTTTAGTTATCGTTAATATCATTAAGTTGTGCTGGATATTAAAGATATTTTTATATAAGTAATATCCATAAGTAATAAACACACATATGCATTTTTTTTATTTTTTAATCATATTACGTTACACATGAAGAATGTGGAGGGTGGTAATGAACAATTTTTTGCGCCATCTTCCTTGTGGAGAATTGTGTCGATGTTGAAGGCTCGTTGTTAATAAAGAAAAAAATTGACATTTCGCAGTAAGTGACAGTGACGTTATTATTATATTGTAAGGACTAATGTTTTTATTAGGTAGTGTCAAGTGCGTGCGTTCTTGAAACGGAAACCTGACGGGTACAATATCAAAAAGTCTAAAGTTCTAAGTGGTGAACAAATTAAGGTAAATTCTACTGTAGGCGCCAGGTGAAGTAAATCTGTAGTGGGTGACTTTAATCTTCAGAATTTATGGATTATGTAGGAGAGAAGAATTGAGGCTTTTTTCCACTGATGATGTAGAAGATATTGGGAACCATGTCATTGTTTTAGGAGATACTAAAAGCAATAAATCTCGACGTTTTGTCGTCACAAATGATGGTTGCGACTTTCAACGGTACAGTTTGTATGCGAAATTGAGACTGGTGTAACAATGAAGACTAGGAGCTTCTTTTTGGGTTACCGAAATGATAAATGTACCTCTCAACATATGGGTATCATTCTTTTGGTGGTGTACCATGAGAATCGTTTTTACTATGATGGCTGAAAATGGAGCCAATACGTGAACGATCAAGCGACAAGGAGTATGGAAGTCAGCTACAGTACCTAAAAGCTACATTCAAAATTCTGGGGGAAAATGTTGACTGAATCATCGAAGCACTCGATGCAAGCGGTTGGTGTTAGTGTTAGTAATTATGAAGCATCATCTTCGATCTCGTCTATACCTGCTGGTGGCATACATATTTTAAATTTAGAATTTATTTTTTTTAATAATTCAAATTGTCCCATAATATTAAAAATCAATTGTTGTAAAAGTTGAGAAATAAAGGTTTACGCTGCTATAGTAATTAAGAGTTTACGGCCGCTCTCTACGGTCTGCGACCGTTAAGAGATTATTTATATAGTATAAACAGTTCTTAAAGCAACTTTTAACTAGTAATTGTAAACATTTGTTTCTCAGAACAATTAAATGCTTAAATATCTAATTGTTCATTATTTCTTTGCTTGATAATTGTATCTAAATAATTTTTTTCAACAAAATTTAGTTCAGTTGACATCTACATTATATTAACGTTAATGAATGCATGTAAACATTTTTATATTTTTTCAGTTAGACGAAATTCTATTACACGTCTGTTATTTTAGAAAGAAATGTAACTTTATACATAATAGAAGATCCTGGTAGCAAACCTTGAAGGTGCATTAGACTGTAATAGCCTAGTCTTAGCCACTTTGGCAAACTGGAGTGATAATATGGTTACCCCGCTGCACTGTTCGCCTATTCTTGCAGTTTATATAATTAAATGCGGTGGATTACCTGCTAGCAAAAACACGGAGTGGACATGGTCAGGTGGAGGTATCACTCCACTAATGCGGATTGTAAATTTTAATTACTTAACTATTAGTTCTTGTTCGAAGTAGATATAACTTCATGTTAACTTTTGTATACGCAAAATGTTTTGAGGAGGTTTTATTGTGCGTATATCTAAAAGAGCCAAAACATTTGCGTAAATGAAGCTCCATCATAATATAAAGAAAGGATCGCAAAGATAGTAATTGATATCTCAAATCAAGATCGATCGCGTGCAACAACAACAAGATAAGATAGGGCTATTGTTTAAAAAAGCCTGCATTAACAATGTAAGGACAACCCGAACTTTCAAAGAAGAATATAAGAATCAGTTTGATAACTTTAGGAAATTAACTACGCGAGAGTAACAAAGCTGTTGATGTTAAAAATTCATCGTGAAAGGCGTCTTATTTGGGCGCAATGACATGGAGCGAGATTGGCTGAATATTCCTTTTCGGACGAGAGTACTTTCTGGGCCTGGAGGCCTAGAAAGAAAATGTAGTCCTCAGATACAAATCGGCTTGTAGAAAATATTGTAAAACATGTAGTGAAATTAGAAGCGGATATATTCCATAATGTGATAATGATCCGAAACATCGGGAAAGACTAGAAGTCAAATTGAAAATACCAAATGCTATTCAAACAAGTGTGGCATTCGCAGGAGATCGAACATCCAATTTGAAAAGATGTATTTTGATAATTACGTACATAACTGTATAGACAAAAGCCTTCAAACTAGTAACGTCGAAAATTTGCTGTATCAAGAATTGATGTGACGCAATAGTTGACAATCATGGAGATTGGGCATCTTATTTATGATTCAGCTCGTTAGTGTTACATGTATATATTTTAACAACATAAAGCTCTAAGTTTTACCACTTTACTTTTTTAAATATCCATCTTTATTAATTTTTATATATGCCTCGTGGTCGGATCAGTAACCAGTGAGTCTGACGATAGAGGGCAGCACTAAAAAAATCTGATTTTTTTTCAAGTTGTTAATCTTCAAAAATACAATTGTCAAAATTTGCCTTCATGTCAATTGGTAAGATGCTTGTTGTTTGAGTAGTAAGTGAACTACTTTTAGCTTATTTTGAAACATGGAAAATGTGGTGTATCTAAAAGTAATTAAGTTCTTATTTTCAAAGAACAAAACAAATTATGAAAATAAAGCTGAGCTGGAGCTGGAGCTGTGTACGGGGCCCAATCTTCATTGCAACCATAAAACGACCATCTGAGTTTAAAAGTTACTGGACCTGTGTATTAGATGAACAACGCAGTAGACGTGTGTACTCCAGACATGATTAATGAATCTAAATGTGGGGAATAGCAGAGGCTGTACATATTTCATTTAGATCATTGGTTTAGATTTTGCATAATGAATTGAGCATGAAATATCTATTTATGTAACCAGGAAATGGATTATTTTGTGCAACGGAAAGGAATATTTGCAGGACGAGCGAGCGTAGCGAGCGAGATCCTTCAAAATGACATGAGTTACACAAAATAACATTTCATAACGTGTTCAAAATTTTAACTAATTTTGACCAAAACATACTTTTATAATTTTCCAGTTGATCTGACATTAAACGTCATAACTAATTTCCTTAGAAACACCATACGACATAAGTCGTATTGAATTAGTAATGACAGTTTTCATGCTATTAATAAGAATTCATTTGCCTTGACAGGTATTTGTTAATTTAAGAATAAACATTTACTTTTATTAGCTAAATATTTCGTTGCATCGTACGAATAAAAATGTACGACCACTGCTTCAGAAGGTCGTCGGCTACCTTTTTGGCAGATTTTGGTGGGGATATTTTGAAGGTTAAACGATGTAGAGGTTAGAAGTCCAATACTATAGCGGAGAGTTATGTAGAGAATTCCACTGATTGTCACTGATATTCTTGTTGAATCAAGCTCAAATGCAAGTTCCGTTCTGCATCGTGAAATCAGAGCAACTGCTATGAATTCTGCAGGAATTAACCTCACAAATTGTTCACATTATAATACATAAAATGTAGATTCAACCAATTTATGTCATTAAACGTTCCTATTTTCTGTGTTGTATGTATTAACTGAAATGAAATGAATTTTTCATCACTGGTTACGAAATATTTTTCATTACGTATCTAGTTACGAAAAGTAAAGCGTTTCCTAGCATCATACAGCTTTGAAAAGTGTCATATTATGTGTAAAAATTAGATAAAAAGTATATCTGAGATAGATACCGAATTTTCTGATTGTTACCCACGAACGCAAACGAGAACATTTCAGTTATTAATTTGGTGTAGTTAAGACATTATCTGAAAGAATTTGGTGCCGAATAATAACGGCGGATGAAAGGTGGGTACATCGTATACACCCGAAATGACGAAATAATCGAAACAATGGGCTGAGGCTCGGCCAAGTGCTCCGAAGAAAGTCAGAAAGGTTACGGCTACTGTCATTTGCCATTCCAGTGGAATTTTTCTTATAGATATGTTCAAAAAAGTAAATCGGTAACATGCGAATACTGTGCATTCCTTTTAGATATTGTAGGATACAACGCAAAAGATCTTACTTAAAGAAGATACGAATGTTTATCTATTTGAGAATAATGCACGTGTTCATTTTTAGATTGTTTCTTGAACTCTATTTGAAGTGCTTCCTCATCCAGCATATTCACGAAATTTGACACCTTAGAATTTTCCTCTTTCCCAACTTCAAAACTTGGCTCACAGCAAGATATGGTCCTATCGGGTCGAGTAAGAAGGTAATCAAATAAACTAACAAATATTTGAAACATTTTGGCAGGGCATACTTTTCTGTACGAATGAAAAGATTTGAATATCGGTGGACTAAATATAATGAGTTGCAAGGAAACTAGGTTGAAGAGTAAAATAAGTTTTTGCCAAAAAGTTTTAGTGGCTACCTCGGTAGCCACTAAGAGTGTTCCCTCGGTTGGCGATGAGCAACCCCGTGCAGGATGCGCTTTGCTGGTCTGCGCCTTGCCTCGTTGGAGCGGGGGTCGGGCCGTCGAAGTACTGCACGGAAAAGTCAAGAAGTTGCCGGGAAAGGGTTGGCGGCCCTACGCAACGGCCGGTTATCCGATCTCTCTAAATTCACGCTACCGGTCACTAAACACAAGCACGAGCGCGCCAACATACAAAGACCTACACTTACGCGTTTACACAAACACAAAACCTCGCACCCAGGGAGAGACGCAAGCTACCAGCAGCAACCAACACACAAGTTCATACCCAGAAAGAGACACAAGTTGCTAGCAGCGAACAACACATATATTCACACCTTGCTATCTATTTTTTGGAATACTAAGGCATGATTTATTATTATTATTGGAATGTATCTTTGAATAATTTAAACTATAGCAACTCAATTACTTGACATTTATATTCTGTCATTTATATTTTTTGTATCCTTGATAAAGGCATCATTGCCGAAACATGTAGGGTTATTTTAAATATATATACTTTGAAGTAATAAACCAGACCTCTAATCGCCGACTGATTGAGTTTACTATATATATATACAAGTGTCTCGTATCGTTATGTTCAGATTTTAGGAGTGTAAAGTAGACTTCATTTCAAGTAACAAAAATGCAAAACTTGTATATCCATTTTTATTTGTTTGTGATTGTCAGATCAGAAAAAAAATGTAATCCTAAAGTCAATACAAACTGATTTTATTTAAAAAGTTCAATTAATAATATTTTCGAAATGTCCACCTCCTTGTTGAATGCAGGTTTGTGCCCGTAAGCCAACAGAAGAAGTACTTATCCGAATTTCATACTTGTTTTGTCGTATTTGCTCGGCAGCTAGGTGAATACGATCCAACAACTCTTCTCTTGTGTTCGAAACTTGCGCGTAGACTAAATTTTTCATGTACCCCCATAAATAAAACTCAAGGGATTAAGATCGGGTGATCTGGGTGGCCATGCAACAGGACCACCTCGACCAATCCATCTTGGATAATTGACGTTAACCCAATTTCGGACAGCAATTCCGAAATGTAGTGGTGCCCCATCCATGTGAAACCACATATCTCGTCGAACATTCAGTGGGACATCCTCTAAAAGACCTGTCAGTTCGTCAATAAGAAATTGAAGGTAATTGTCCGCATTTAACCTCCAAGGAGGAACGACAGGACCAATCAACAAGTCATCGATTAGGGGCGCCCAAACGTTAATAGAAAATTCATGTTGCAATTTAGATGGGCGTACAGCTTTGGGATTTTCTGATGAACACCTGTGCAGGTTTCTCAGATTTGTAACACCACTTCTCTTTAACGTAAATTCATCTGTCCAGAGGACTGTTCTGCAGAAATTAAAATGAAGCCGTGACTTCTTAATATCCAGGTAGAATAAACTCGACGAGCATAGTGGTCTGCCTCAAGCAAACGGTGTCCCCTGCGATAGTGATATGGATATAAGCCATCACGTTTTAAAATTCGTCAAACGGTCGTTCGTGGCACTCCTAGTTGTCTAGCGATTCGACGTACACTGAGAGTTGGATCCCTTGTAACAATTGCTACTGCTTCTTCCTCTAAGTCTGCTGGCAAATTTACTCCTCGGTCGAAAAGATAATCACGCAATCCGCATTCCCGAAACTGTCTGTGTACTTCAAGAAACGTTCTGTAATGAGGAATGCGCCTATCGGGAAACCGATGTCGGTATTTAATAACTGCTTGACGTGCACTGCTGTCACAGTAGCCATACACAAAATGCATGTCCACATACTCTTGAGAAGAAAATCGGTAAGGCATTTTGAATAAAGAAAACGTGTCCACTCACTAATAAGCTGTTGTATGAACTGAAACATAATGTAATCCTTTATTAAAAAGTGCAACGTTAACAGTCATCTGAACATTTGATTATTGTATGATATTCATTGTTCAGCATTTACGAAATAAGTAAGAACCTTCTTTATCATAAATCAATTTCCTGTACTCTTTTTTGTAGATCTCCAAGAAATTACTGTATGCACTACGACACGTGTTTATTTATTTTAGGATAACATTTTATTATGTGACGTTAACAATCACAGGCCTGTTATTGAACCGTATAACTTTTTTTAAATAAAATCAGTTTGTATTGACTTTAGGATTACATTTTTTTCATGATCTGACAATCACATTCATAGATCTGTATCTTTGAAACAAATAAAAATGGATACTCCAGTTTTGCGTTTTTGTTACTTGAAATGAAGTCCACTTTACACTCCTAAAATTTGAACATAACGATACGGGACAGCTTGTATATATATATATATATATATATATATATATAAATATATTATGAATGTTACCTTTACTAGGGCACTATATTTATATATGTTAACAGTAAATTTAAATAAACACTATTAAATAAGTTTCTTTTTACAGGCTTGGCTCCAGTAAGAGATCGCGTTAAAAAAGTATATTTCAGTTTTTTCAATAAAAATTAGTTGTTTGATGATATACATAATTATAATTATTTTATTCTAAAAGTTTTGATAAGCGAACGTGTGACGTAATTTTTATGCATTGCGTAGCAAAATTAAAATTGATTGAGGCAATAAGCTTAAGCTTAAAATATAATAATTTACTTTTAATTCATATTTCACTTCTTATATATTAGTTTTAAAATTTAAACTTACCGCACTTTATAGCTGAAAGCCAAGCCAATTGTTAAAATACTGCCAAATATCGAGCACATAATTGTAGCTGTTGAAAACTTAAAGTTTAGTTGAAAAACAAAGAACATAAAGAAAACGTATGTTATCAGAAAACCACCAATAAAACCAGCTATACTTTTCAGAACGTAATTTTCGCAAGATCCATCATGTCCCAATTTATAAAAAAATCTGTACATGCAGGTTTCTTCGGGAAAGGTATAGCACTTCTTACACAATTTCTTAAATTTCCGTTTAATATTGATAAATCGGTGACGATACCTTTGCTTAATTGAGACTTTATGTACTTCATCTTGCGGCAATGAAGAAGCATATTTCTTCTCATCTTCTAATATAAATTTTCTTTTTTCCAAATTAGCAGCTTTACACATTAATCTTACAAACGACATTTTTGTTATTATCTATAGTTTGACATTTGTTTACTTAAATATATGTTTTCTTAAATATTTTGTTACTATAGATACTAGGTAATTGAATTCATGCTAAGCATGTTTGGTAAATAATCATTTCTTCACTTTCTAGGATAGTGTCTTGTTTAACCAATTATGTCATAGTTTCTGCGATACTGATGATTGATTGTTTATCATTTCCTTAAAGATCGTTTTCAAAAGGTTTTCATGTAAGTGGCTTTTGCGTTTTACCTCATCTGTGGCCTGATTTATTTTCTTGGTCCTTTTAAAATTATTGCCTCGATTTTATCCATCGTATATTTTGCATTCCAAGTTTCTTCTCGTGCTATAATTTCTCATTTTAACTCCAAGCGTAGCACCTTTTATCTTTATTTTGGTCGCTTGCTCTATTCTTCTTCTTCTTGTGGTGTTCGCTCTCATTTCGATAACAACAAGATTAGTAAATTAACGAAAGGCGTTTTGAGAAAGTCAGTATTTATTCCAGCGCTATTTTTAATATACAGGGTGTCCAGAAACTCTCCTGACAAACGAAGACCGGAGTTTCCTCAGATAATTTTAAGACAATTAAACCCAAATTCACCTAGTCCGAAAATGCTTCCTAAGGGAGCTAGAGTTCTTTGAAGATGGCGCCTTGTATTTATTTTTTTTTAAATTCCTCCAGAACGCTTCTATTTAGAAAAACAAAAACTGGTATGCTTATTTATCCTCCAGAGATGAATCGATTCCATCAATTGCGAATTTCTAGTAGCGGTCATAGGCGTCCGTTTTGGGTAGGTCAACGGTTATTTTATGGCATAACTTTTTTGTCTTTAACTTTTAAGCATTTGTGACACTAGATTATTAAATTTTCAGGTATTCCAGTACTAAAAGGTACTCTTACTTTAAGTCGGTAGGATACGCCGTTTTCTAGAAAAATCGATTTGTAAATTTTTCGTTTTTTCTTCATTAAAGTTCAATTTTTAATTTTTTGCAATAGTTAGCTCTAAACTGCCAACAGAAGTAAAACCTACGTTTTTCATTGTCAAATTGTTGTCAGTTCGCGAAGTTTATCTTTTCATTTTTTACCTTGTGTTATTCAAACACAACGATTTCAATTTAAAAAACAAAAAAAAATGGTTTTTACTAATGAGGAATACGCCGATATGCATTTAGTTTATGGCGAAATGAGGTGTAACGCTCGAGCGGCGCAACGTAGATACGCTGAAAAATTTCCCAATCGTCAGCATCCCACTCACTCAACATTTACAGCTCTTCATCAACGATTAAGAGAAACAGGTTCAGTGGTCCCAAAAAATAATGAAACAGGGAGACACAATGATGTAACAGCAGAACATGAAGATGTTATTTTAATGGAAGTTGAGGAAAATCCAGAAATTAGCGTTCGAAGACTGTCTGCAATGTACCCCACAATTTCAAAATCTTCCGTAGGAAATATCTTACACAAAGAAAATTTATATCCTTTTGATTTTACAAAGGTGCAAGCACTGCTAGAAGCAGATTTTTCCTGCTCGCGTAGAATTCGCTAGATGGTTACAAAATCAGAAAAATCAAGATGAATATTTCTTCAGGAACATTTTGTTTGGTGACGAAGCTACATTCTCAAAAAATGGAATTTTTAATGTACATAATGCACATTATTATTCGTACGTTGGTGACAATCCCCACGTTGTTCAAGAATTTAAGCATCAGCATAGGTTTAGCATAAACGTCTGGATAGGAGTAGTTGACGATTATCTACTTGGACCTGTGGAATTACCTGCTCGTTTAAATGGTGCTGATTACTTACATTTCCTGCAAAATATTTTACCTGATTTGTTAGATGAGGTGCGTTTAAATATTCGGCAAAACTTATGGTTTCTACAGGACGGCTGTCCGGCCCACTTTAGCAGGAATGTACGAGACTTTCTAGATAATAACTACGAAGACCATTGGATTGGAAGAGGCGGTCCAGTTGCTTGGCCACCTAGGTCGCCGAATTTGAATCCTTGCGATTATTGTGTTTGGGGATACATAAAAGCATTTGTTTATTCCGTTCCGATACAAAATCGCGCACAACTCTGGCTAAGGATACAAGATGCTTGCAACGAATTTAGAAATAACTTTGGAATTTTTGCAAGAATTCGGCGTTCTCTAAGCAAAAGGGTAAACTTATGCATAGAGACTAATGGTCATCACATCGAGCAACTTTTGTAACAATCTACCTTTGATACTTGTTCTTTTTTTGTTAGTTTCGTTCCATTGTAATAAATAATTTGTTTTTAATTTATTAAATTAATTTTCATCCATGCCTTGATAGTCCAAGCCAACTTCGTCGCTAAAAATAAGTAGGTACATAATAAATTGAACTTTATGAAGAAAAAACCAAAAATTTACAAATCGATTTTTCTAGAAAACGGTGTATCCTACCGACTTAAAGTAAGAGTATATTTTAGTACTGGAATACCTGAAAATTTAATAATCTAGTGTCACAAATGCTTAAAAGTTAAAGACAAAAAAGTTATGCCTTAAAATAACCGTTGACCTACCCAAAACGGACGCCTATGGCCGGTACTAGAAATTCGCAATTGATGGAATCGATTCATCTCTGGAGGATAAATAAGCATACCAGTTTTTGTTTTTCTAAATAGAAGCGTTCTGGAGGAATTAAAAAAAAAATAAATACAAGGCGCCACCTTCAAAGAACTCTAGCTCCCTTAGGAAGCATTTTCGGACTAGGTGAATTTGGGTTTAATTGTCTTAAAATTATCTGAGGAAACTCCGGGCTTCGTTTGTCAGGAGAGTTTTTGGACACCCTGTATAACAGCAACATATATTATGATGGTAAATTGCAGATCGTTACATAATTAAGTTATAGTATATACTGCTTAAATTTTTTATATAATTTCTGTTGTTAATTGAATGTTTTTCCTGTTTAATACTAATCATTTCTTTAATTTCCCTTTTCATTGTGTGTTCTTTTTTATCAATTATCTGTGTGTTTTCAAAATCGAAATATGAGCAAAAAATAGAAAAACTATTAAACGATAAATTCACCTATAAAAAAGAAAGAAATAATCCAACAGAGAAAACTCAAAAAGAAAATAATAACTGGCATAGACAAAACCTAATAGATTTCAACACTAAAAACAAACTTCGCATTTTTAATTCCCACCCTCCATCAATATATAGTTTACCAAAAATCCACAAAAATAATATCCCTTTAAGACCAATAGTATCTAACATACAAGCCCGTACTTATAATATAGCAAAATTCCTAGGTGATAGCATATCTAAGATGTTAGGAAAAACTGAATACCATACCAAAGACTCATGGCAATTTCAAAATTTCATCGAAGAGCAAAAAGTACCAACTAATCACAAAATTATATCACTTGATGTAGAATCTTCATATACTAACATTCCTACAGATGTAAAATATATATATAAAAAAAAAATTAGTTATAAGTAGGGACCGGACACGAGGGTACTATGACTCATTGCCCAAGGGCGTAATATTGAAAATTTGTATTTTTAAAGAGTTTTTAATTTTATTTATATAATTGGAAAACAAACGGGTGGTGATCCATAAAATATGAAATACATTTTTATTTGTTCATTTTGTAGTTGTAAAATTTGTTCTCTATGAATGAAATAGATACTTGTATCTAGAACACGTCCTATCTACATCACAACTGGTTATAGGTGCATACTGGAAATATTCTTTTATTTCAGCGCATATAGCAGTTAGATTTTGAGGCATTGTTCCCATACGCAATTGCCGCAATGTTATTAAATCTGGAATTCTAGTAGAAACTGCCTCTAACTCTTGCCGAAGGCCATATCCGAAGTCACTTGGAATATTTTTCAAATTATTAATAACCAAATCTAATGTGGTTAATCCATCATTTAATTTGAGATTTATATATTTTCAAAATAAGTGAATAGTTTTCGCAAATTTCCAAAGTATTTCTGAAGAAAGTACAACTGATTTTTTAAATTTGGAATTTGTGTTAGTTCCTTGCACTCAGACGCATGTAACGAAATTTTGTAAACTATCGAAATTCTCTGCATAAAAACTAGTAGCTTCTAACCATGTTCCCCATCTAGTTATTACTGGAGAGGGAGGCAGTGACAAAGATGGAAGTTTTTCCAGTAAAGAGCTACTCTCAATGGTGCTTTTCTGAAAACTTTTTTAAAAATGGATACAAGTCTATCAACTTCAGAAAAGGTGTCTCTGATACATTCACAGGTTCTGTGGAGAGCATCTATTTATAACTTTTGTTGCTATTACATATGCGTTATATGGAATAGTTGAATGTAGTACACCAGCTACAACATATGCCACACAGCGTCCTAATATATCGACAGTTTTGTCGGCACTTATCCATAGGTACTGATTTGAAAGATAGCTTCTAATGCATTCTACTGCTTTCGTGTAGCACTTAGAAACATAATATTTCCGTAAGGTGGATTCATCAGGAACATTTCGACCAGTATATTTTTGGAGAAACGTTTTGAAGGTGGGAGTTTTAATTTTATTTAATGGAATATTTGCCGACTTTGAGGTTTCAAAAAGTTCTTCGTTACAATTATCAGATTTCAACATGTTTAATAATCTGTGTACCTATGTGTTTGCGATGCGAAGTAACGTTTTACGTGCGATTTCTTGGAATTTTTTAATGATATTTTACAAACTTTGCAATAAGTTTCGGAATCATTGGTAATGGACATACAATCAGTATGATCCTTAATTCAACTCGCCATTGTTTCACTACGCCATTCTCGACGTTATCTGAAAAATTAACTTAAGCAATGTTCTAGATCTAAATAAAGGAAAATTAATAACGTGTGCGTAAGTTATTCAAACTTAACGAAATTCACTATATAATTAATAGTTAAACCATTAACAAAAAAGAACCAACTCACCGGACTTTATTTATCTTACGAAATATAAATAAAAAACTCCTCACGTTATCTGCGCCTATAAAGAAAGGAATTTTACTGTAAAATTGAAGTTATTGCGTCATAATTTAACGGGAAAAAAAAGATGTGCTATTAACCGCATGAATAGTGCTATTCAATAATTGCGTGTTGTACTTAGCGATGTTATAGGCTATTTATTTAGTTCATCGTAATTTCGGCCCTATGTGTCCGGTCTCTAGTTATAAGTTAATCTAAAATAGCTGTAATACGTTCTGGAGATAGAAAACCAGACTGGATTCACAAGAATGATTTGGCGCGAAGTGAGACTCGACTACTAGTACCATAATTCGAAAAACCTTATGTTCTAATTCTGCCTTCTTTATGATATTTGATTTGAAAGTTTCAGCAGTGTGATAAAGTACTTAAATGAAATATCATAAAATGCATAAATTAGTACTTCGTGATGTAATCCATTATTTATATTTTAAGCGATTAAACACATGTGAAACTTTAGCTGATACGAAATGAACGATCGAAGAATTTACATCTAGATCGTGACTATATCAACTAAACGCGTACGTCAAATTTTAAACATAGAATTGGATATTTCCAAAAGTTGTTGAACAGTAGGGCTGGGCGAAGTATCGATACATCGTCCAAAACCCGATACCATAACTGGTATCGATTACCCGATACCTCATATAACGAAGGTATCGATTCTAAGGTATCGATTCCAAAGCATCGATTCCAAGGTATCGATTCCAAGGTATCGATTCCAAGGTATCGATTCCAAGGTATCGATTCCAAAGCATCGATACCTATCGATACTTTACCGATTCCAGTACTCGCTAAGTATCGATGTATCGGGTAGCGAGGTATCGATTCCAAAGCATCGATACCTATCGATACTTTACCGATTCCAGTACTCGCTAAGTATCGATGTATCGGGTAGCGAGGTATCGATTCCAAAGCATCGATACCTATCGATAGTTTAGCGATTCCAGTACTCGCTAAGTATCGATGTATCGGGTAGCGATGTATCGGGTAGCCATATATCGGGTAGCTTACCTTTGTGCATTTTTTTAAATGTACATAAAGGATGCAATAACTTTTTAAGTAAAGAATTTTTAAGTATGTATGCATTATATATATATATATATATATATATATATATATATATATATATATATATATTATATAGTATATGTTTCAAAGGATGTTGTTGAATTTTATATTATGCGTAGCAAATATCCAAATTATAACATAAACATAATAACTATAATTATTACAAAAAAAAACAAAATATCACAATATTGCAAATTTCAAACCGTAGACATGGTAGAACCGAGAAATTAATTTTATATCTCTTGAAACCGATGTCAAACAATCGATACCTAGAAAACGGGTTATGAATACTGATTCCAAAGTATCGAATCCAAAGTATCGATTCCAAAGCCTTGATTTCAAAGCATCGATACCTATGCATATTCTACCGATTCTGGTACCCAGAATCGATACCGTGCATAGACCCGATACATCGCTAAGTATTGATACCCGATACCGAAAGCGTCGGTACCGCCCAGCCCTAGCAGGTTACATTCCCAATGAAGTAAAAAATGTAGTTATTCTAAATATGTAGTAAATACATAATAATAATATAGTTTATTATATTATTGTACAAATATATATTACACAAAACAATATTCTAAACAATTACATAGAATTTTATTTTGGAACATACTTTCTGTTCATCGATAAAAATATTAATTGCTCTGCATGTTCTGGCGATAATGAAGCTGTTACAATATTACCACCACAACTGAAAACTCTCTCTGATGGTACGCTAGTGGCAGAAACACAGGTATTTTTTAGCCAAGTAAGCTAAATTTTTTAATAACCTGCATTGGTCTTCCACCATACAAGGGCATTTGCAGATATATCTTCCACATCAAATGCTTCGTATTTCATTATTTCGTGCTCAATGCTGTTTATTACCGAAGTTTGTTTGTGCTTACGTTTTTTAATTATAAGAGATAGACCACTACTTTTTGTTTCTTGTTGTATTGTAACTTCATTTTCTTTGTTTGTAATAGCAATATCATTTTTTAATTTAGAAATCACGTTACTGTGTGTGTCATCAGAGAGGTAATCTTTTTTGAATCGTGGATCTAAATATGTGCAAATATTCAGCAACAAATTTGTTTCTGGATTGTTTCGCGGGAATATCTATTATGAAGATATTTTATAATTTCAGAATTGATTTGAGTTACAATGTCAGAAGTAAATTCGTCGTCATCTTCATTTTCCTTTGGTTGCTGTAAACTTTCTAATATTGGAATTATAGCAGAAGCTGTTATATTTTTTTCAGCAGCCATTTGCTCTGACACTGTCACATATGGCTTTAAACCTTTTATTAGTGCCTGTGCGATTAATCTTTCTGGGTTTGTAAGGCACAGATCTTTATTTCTAAATTTTGGAGATTGTGAGAATAAACTTGCTAATGCTAAATGTTCTGACACAATGGCTTCAATTAATATTAATGTAGACCACCACCTGGTGGGTGAAGCTGATGGAATTTTTTTAGGAGTTCGATTTAGCGATTCTTGAATTTTTCTTAATTCGCTTATCATTTTGTAACTATGAGCTATGCAATTTTGAATTTTTTTAGATTTTTTGATACGTTGCTAAATTTGGCATGCTCCATTAATTTGTTTACGGCTGTATTTAGTACGTGACCGAAACAGCTTAAATGATTGAAATTCGTTAACTTAATGGCTGCTAACATATTGGCGCCACAGTCCGATGTACAAGCTAATATTTTTTGTTGGCCTATTTCCCATTCTTCAAAGCAAATCAAAAGCTGCTCCTGAATATTTGCTGCGGTGTGATCTGTGTCCATTTTTTTGGCAGGCGAGCGTAGCACTATATAACTCCCAGTCGTTGCTTATAAAGTGAATCGTAACTGACATACAGTAGTACCCCGTTATCCGCTGACTCCGTATCCGCGGTTTCAGTCATCCGCGATTTACCTATGATGAGCAGCGGCGCTCTCTTATGATAAGTTAAACAAGTTGGAACGTGCTTAAGGTGCCACTCGCTTTTACTTGTACATATAAACGCTCCTGTTAACTATGAGTTTAGTACTATTCGAATTGTCGGACAAGACGTGCTTGCAATAGTTTTTAAATAAAGCAAGTAAATTTGAAAATAATTTTAAAATGGCTTCTAAACCAAAAAGAAAACGTGAAATGCTCACTATTAGCGAAAAAATAAAAATCATTAATATGATTGAAATAGAAAAAAAATCTATTGCAACTGTTGCTAAAATATACAATAAAAACGAATCTTCGATACGAGAAGTGTTAAAAAACAAAATTAAGATTCGAGCTAGTTTTTCTAGTGCACCCCAAACTGCAAAAGTTGCAACCACAATACGTAATAAAGTGTTATTTAAGGTAGAAAATGCCTTAAATTTATGGGTGGAAGATATGACAAGAAAACATATTCCTATCGATGGCAAAGTGCTACAACAAAAGGCGTTGGTTTTACATGAAGATATGCAGACCTAAGATTATACTGAAGAGGAAGGAAAATCATTCACAGCAAGTAGGGGGTGGCTGCATAGATTTAAAACTCGGTTTAATCTAAAAAATATAAAAATGACAGGGGAATCTGCGTCGGCTGATCATGTAGCTGCTGCCCTGTATCCAGAAAAATTTAAACAAATTATTGCAGAAAAGAATTATCATCCTAAGCAAGTTTTTAACTGCGATGAGACTGGTCTTATGTGGAAAAAAATGCCTCAACGGACTTATATTCATAAGACTGCAAAGAGTGCACCAGGCTTTAAAGCAATTAAGGATAGACTTACCTTGATATTTTGTACAAATGCAGCTGGTCATATGATTAAACTCGGACTTGTTTACCGATCACAGAATCCAACTGCTCTTAAATACAAAGATAAAGCTTGCCTGCCTGTGTTTTGGCAATCAAATCGAAAGGCGTGGGTTACGGCTGTTC
The DNA here is from genome assembly GCA_935421215.2 of Melolontha melolontha. Taxonomy (NCBI): domain Eukaryota; kingdom Metazoa; phylum Arthropoda; class Insecta; order Coleoptera; family Scarabaeidae; genus Melolontha; species Melolontha melolontha. The sequence continues at coordinate 128,580,844 of OW285236.1, forward strand.
TATTTACACAATGGTTTCATCAATGCTTTATTGCGGAAGTGAAAAGATATTTGGAAAAGGAAGAATTACCATTTAAAGTGCTGCTGATACTAGACAATGCTCCTGGGCATCCTGTGTCACTAGGCACAGAAGATAAAAATGTTGAAGTGCTTTTTTTACCACCTAACACGACCTCATTGCTTCAGCCCCTTGATCAAGTTGTCATTAGATGCTTTAAAGCCATATATATTCGACAGGTTTTCGAAATGCTGTATACAATGGCTAACGAATGCTCTGATATCGGGCTCATGGAATGCTGGAAGTAATTTACAATTGCTGACGCAATTCTATTTATCAAAGGAGCGCTGGAGGAATTAAAGTCAGAAACGCTAATAGCATGTTGGAAAATCTGTGGAATGACATCGTTCTGAGTTCTGAAGACACACATGATATTAATTCACATCTAACAACGATATTTAACATAGCGCAGAAAATAGATGGAGAAGGATTTAACGATATAACCCAAGAGGAACTCAGTGATTACATAAACGAAGAGGATCAAGTATTCACCAACGAGGAATTGGAAGACCTTGTGAAATCTTCTCCAGAGGCGAGTGACGATGAGGATGAGGGTCAACAAGAACCGCCAGCATGGACGCTTGAAAAATTTTCAGCGATATTTCGCACTGCTCAAACATTAAAAGAACAGATAGTAGAATATGATCCAATAATGGAACGCAGTATAAAAATTACTCGCACTATAACAGAAGCCCTGAAACCTTTGAAGGATTTGTTTATTGAAATGAAAAGACAAAAAAGACAACTACCAATAACTATGTTCTTTGAAAAAGTCGACAAAACTATCGATAATGCACAGCCATCAACATCGTTTGCTTCGGATCTAAGTAAACAATCGACTGCTAACTTGGACTTGGAGGAAGATGAATGAATATGTAGCTCACGATGATAAAGTTTTTCTTGTTGTATATTTTCTTGTTGTGTATGTAAATATGTACTATATGTACATATGTATGAACTTATATATTTATTAAACTTAAATTCTATTTGTGCCACAGCACAAGAATATTTATTTATTTATTGTTTATTTATTTTAAATAAATATTATATAACTTATTTTTTCTTGTTTCATTGTTTTAACTTTGCTTCATATTTCATATTGTACTCGAAAATAAAGCGTTCGCTGCTATCCGCGGTTTTCAGTATCCGCGGAAGACCACAGAACCAAACCCCCGCGGATATGGGGGTACTACTGTATATGATTCCATAGCTACAGATGTCCAGAAATCAGTTGTTGCTGCCATATGTGATCTATCTTTTAAAATATTTTTTATTAATTCTACTGTGTTATTATATAATTGTGGTCTTTTTTGATAAGTTATAGTCTTCCTACTTGGCAATTTATATTGCGGATATAAAATTTTAATTAAATGAAAAGTCTTTCTTTGGAGACTGTGGTTAAGTAAAAACTTAAAAAAAGGTATAAAACCCCTTACCACAATTACTAATAATAATAATAATTGTGGTAAGGGGTTTTACACCTTTTTTTTAAAGTTTTTATAAAATGTTGAAAACCTTCTTTTTCGACAATGAAATATGGCATCATATCAGCAACAATGAAATAAGGTAAAGAATTAGTAATTTTTTCTTCTAATGTCTTATTTATAGGTCGATATAATTCAATTGATGCTTGTTGAAATTTAACAGTTTTTTGTGAAGTTGATGGAGTGGCTATATCTGCTGCGGTTCTATGGTCACCAGGCGTTTTCATAATACTATATGAACGAAGAAAAATGTGATTTAGTTGTTTTCTTAAAACTGTATGTTATTCTCTTTTTTTAATTTCATTTTATGGAGAATTCATGGAAAGTTATTAAGAGAGTATGCGTACATCATAGGTATATAAGTTGTTGTTTTATGCAAATTGACAATTTAAAATGTTCTTATTTTTCATGCAAGGATTAAAATAGGTATCGATTCCAAAGCATCGATACCTATCGATACTTTACCGATTCCAGTACTCGCTAAGTATCGATGTATCGGGTAGCGAGGTATCGATTCCAAAGCATCGATACCTAAGGATACTTTACCGATTCCAGTACTCGCTAAGTATCGATGTATCGGGTAGCGATGTATCGGGTAGCGAGGTATCGGGTAGCGAGGTATCGATTCCAAAGCATCGATACCTATTGATACTTTGGCGATTCCAGTACTCGCTAAGTATCGATGTATCGGGTAGCGATGTATCGGGTAGCCATGTATCGGGTAGCTTACCTTTGTGCATTTTTTAAATGTACATAAAGGATGCAATAACTTTTTAAGTATGTATGCATTATATATTTTAAAAGAATGTTATTATTATGCGCATCAAATATCCTTATTATGACATATCTATAATTATTAAAAAACAAAATATCACAATATTGCAAATTTCATACCGTAGTTATGGTAGAACCGATAAATTAATTTTATATCTCTTGAAACCGATATCAAACAATTGACACCTAGAAAACGGGTTATGAATATTGATTTCTAGGTATCGAATTAAGGTATCGATTCCAAAGTATCGATTCCAAGGTATCGATTCCAAGGTATCGATTCCAAGGTATCGATTCCAAGGTATCGATTCCAAGGTATCGATTCCAAGGTATCGATACCTATCGATACTTTACCGCTTCCAGTACTCAGAATCGATACCGTGCACAGACCCGATACATCGCTAAGTATCGATACCTCGATTGGTATCGGTACCCGATACCGAAAACGTCGGTATCGCCCAGCCCTATTGAACAGGAACTAAGCGGATTTTTTGCGAAGATTTGCTACGGTTGGTGAAACATGACTTTCCTACTATGTGCCTGAATTTAAACGGCAACAGTGATAATTATGGTAGTTTTTCCTAAAAGAATGATAAGAGGATTTTGATTGACGGGTGAAGTAATGGCTACGATTTTTTTAGATTTGAAGGGATTACTTTTGAGAGACTATCTTGCAAAAGACCAAATCGTTAATGGTAATAATAATAATATTTTTTAATTACTTAAACACACAAGGTGTAAATAATAAGCCACAAAAAAAGAGAAACAGGGAAATACAAACAAATGAATAAAAATTAATGATTATACATTATCAAAAGAAATCAAACAATATTACAAACTAATCAAATGAACAAACAATGTATAAATACTAAAAACAAAAATATGGAAGGGGAAATGGTATACTTATTTATGTGAGAAATACTCCTTCAGAGAATAAAACGTATGCCCTTTTAATAACGTTTTCAATACTAATCGAAAAACAATAACAGATTTTTTGGACATTATAATATGCGGAGACAATTATATACCGCCTGGAAACGTGGTAATTTAATGGCACTACTGCGTAAGATGCATCCCCGCCAACTTTACTTCCCCGATATGTTTATTGAATGTATAGTGTAGAATTTAATTGGATAAGAAGTAGGGATAGGTCAGAAGTAGGTGTGGTGTACACATACATATTGCGTATGTACTCGTATTTCTATCGTATCCATCGTCGACCTATCTAGTCAGACTGGGCACAGATACGCCTGGTGCCTGGTATGGTACCTCCCTTCTCTCTTATATAGTGTACAGTTGGGGTATCGTTCACGTCTCCGCCGTTAACTCACCAGGTTTACAGACGGTATACGTACGCCTGCGTTGATAGGGCTCATGTTTACGACAATTAAGGTATTGAAAAGCTTACGTAAATCGTGTCTATTTCTGATGATGCCAACGGTTGTGTTACATTTATTAGAGTTTTCGTAGATGTAATAGTACACTTCCAGAATGTAGATGCTACAAAGAGGTAATATAACTAAGTGTTTAAAAATTGGTAGACACGATTCCGTATAATGAACACCAATAATAGCTCTCACATTTTTTTTGGGTTAATAACACATCTCGCGTAGAAGGCGAAAGGCCCCACAACAGTACTTTAGCCTAGACTTAATCTCTGCATAGTTTAGTGACAGAAGCATATGTATTGGGACATCTTGTCGAATGCTGTAAATAAAATAGATTCTAGTGGAAATTTTTTTCGACAACTGAATACAGTGCTTATACCAGATTAGAGTAACTCCCAGAAACTTTGTATTATCAGTCCGGTTTAACGATTGAAGAGCAAGATCATAGGTTTTTGTCTAGCGTAAAAATGTAGATATTTTGTTTTGTAGTAGGTCAGTGACAATTGATTTCCAGAGAACCAATCGTAAAGAACTGGTAATAAGTTATTTGCTTTTGCAGTATTATTGGCAGAGTTCAAAAGTAGTAGAGATATGTCATCGGCATAAATCGTCAGTAATACGTCAAACAGAAATAATGCAATATCATCGATATATAGATTAAATATGACAAGTCCAAGAATAGAACCTTGGGGTATTCCATTTGGCAGTGATGAAATTAACGCAATCGATCTATAACACTGGTCAACCATTTTCGTTTTCTTAAACACCAACGCATGCAGTTTATGCCTTTTGTCATGCTGATTTTCAATCTGATTTTAAATTTGCTCCATCACGTCAGGATTTTGAGATATTTTCTTAAATAGGTTTTTTGAAAAAACGCATTAAATTTTACAAAATTTCAAAGTTACTTTTATATAAGAAAGGTACTACTAAAAATATTGTTCTGACGAACATTTAGTGGACATGTTTGAACATGTCCTTGTATGTTTCCTACGTCAGAGCACTTAAACCACCCAATTTTTGCTATGAAACCAACCAAATTGAGAATTGGTAGATATCTGGCTATGTGGGTATATAAAGAGCTACACACGCTCTTTCGATTGTATGTAAGTCGGTTTGTAATAGCTGAACGCCTTTTTATTTTATAATCAGTATTTTGGCTTAACCATTGAACATCAAAACAAGCTCCCAGCATTTGCTGTGCACGCTGTGCTGTTACTCGAGGGGCTAGTCAAACGGTAAGAATAGCGCTATGTCATTTGCAAAACCTATGATTTGGTGTGAACAAACGGACAATTCTAGTGATTGTTACCTTTACTATACAAAAACTTTCGAGTGTTCCAACAAAAATAAGAAAAATGTTAGTTATACTAGTCAGCCTTCTGCTACTCGTTCAGTACCTTATTCGAAAGCCTTGCCAGTACTAAGACGGTGCTTCGAGTGAAGAATGTGATGTTATAGAACCAGAACAATCAATTGTCAAATTATCGACCAGCGATCATGAATATTTTCCATCTGAAGAGGACGAACTACAAATTAAAAAATTTAGAAATGATCTTATTCGAGACCTGAATTTGCCATAAACCAAAGCGGAAATACTAGGATCAAGACTCCAATGATGAAAACTGTTAGAAGTTACCATAAATTGGGCTGTAACATAAGCCTTAAAATACATTTTTTGCACTCGCATCTGGATTTGTTTTCCCCAAACTTCGGCGACGTGAGTGATGAACAAGACCAAAGATTTCATCAAGGCATTTCTGTTATTTAAAAACGATATCAGGGTAAGTGGAACAGTGAAATGTTTGTTGATTATTGGTGGACATTGATATCAGAGAGTGCCGAAGAACACTATAAAAGAAAAGTCAAAAGAAAAACATTTTAAACAGCACGATACTATACAGCACCATATAATGTCATACCCAATTAATATTATTTCATTTACTTTTACAAATCTTTTTTTCAAAAACCTGACGTGTCAGAATAACTTTGTTTTATATTAATGTTGTCAGAACTATTAAATAAGCAAAAATTATACATAGTTTCTAAAGAAAAAATTTAAAAAGATGAAAATTTGTTGACCAGTGTGAAAAATTTCTTTGATAATTCCGTCTGTCAATCCGTCAGGCCCTGTCGAGTATTTATTTTTAAGTCTAGCGATAATAGTCATCATCTAGACTCTATTATAAAAGAACTAAAGAGCTTCGGCTTTCGATTATTTTGGTGCATAGATTAACTTTAGAAAGTTGGGCTGTAATTTTAATAGAAACGTCCTGGAAGAAGTTAAATTCGTTAACAACGAGAGCTGGTTTATCCACCATAGTATCATTGTGATTTAGTGCAATGTTTTTAGAGCATTTCATGTTATTGCTTGACCATTTAAGGACATTCCATATAACATCGTTTTATTTTTAGAATTCATAGTGTGATTATTGTAGAAGTGGGATCGTATTATGCCTCTGAATAGAAAAATTTAATAAATTAGAAAAATAACCTAGACTGGTTCATGAGAAAAAATCTGTTTCATCACGACAATGCACCTTACCATTCAAATTGTTCGCGAAAAAATAAATTAGTTGAGATTTTATTGCAGCAACGAGGTAGTATTTTCATGCTTTTGAGGAAGATCATTATTAAAATGGCATAATGGTGCTTCAGCGCCGTTGGTCCAACTGCATTGAAGTAGAAGGCGAATATGTTGAAAAATAATAAACAGCTCAATTCTTTCGTTTCGTTAATAGGTTTTATTTTGATATTGTAGGGCTCTGCATCTAATTTCGCAGCCAAAAAGGCACCTCGGGGCCGTACGGAATGGTATGGTTTCTAGGGGTATTAATCTCGTTTGAGATGTATCTGGAGAAGGATGGTTCAACAGGTTTATACTCGCTAGCTTCTGGGGCTGATCTTTCGCTGGTGAGAACTTAAGGTCGTCGGTTGTCTATCTCATAGTGTCCTACTGTCCTACTTATATGCTATTATGTTAAAGAGGTTGTCCTTCGTAAGCGTTAGTTTGTACCTGCAGGTCAGTTAGAAGTGATTTACAATCCTGTGATAGACGTTGACTATAAATCCAGGGGTTGTAAATAAGAATGAAACTGTTTATGATTACAAAAACATAACGCACGAAGAGAGATGGCCTAAAACATATAATGTTATGGTTAGATGTTCGTCTCCTTTCTTCGAACTTCAAGTTTTACTCTATTTTGAGTCATGCCTCTATTTAGATCAGATTATTCTATGAGTTTCCTTTTTCCTTATTTCCAGGATCGTTAAGATCTTCTTCGTTTCTTCGTTTCCGATGGTTGCTAATTAAGTATTGGTTTGGCCATGGCATTCTCATTAACTATCAAACTACGTAGAATTAAAATACGTACATTATACTACATATTACAATTCTTTCAGTAATTATTAATTCAGTTAATACATTTCTCATTTCTGTACTATGTATAACAGATGATATCAGCTATGGTTTAATGTATACTTTTATTTAGATTTCTAGATGCTTTGATTTCAACAAAATTAATTGGAATAATTACCCTTCTGTTCTTTTGAATATTGTTTAATCGTTGCCTTTCCTAAACTAATTCGAACAGTAATAACTCTCAAATTTGCTCTCCTTATGAGAATTTAAATTATACACAACTATTTACCACTAAATATTCAGTTTTTTTTTGTGAGCTTACTTATAATTTAATTAATTATTAATTAAATATCTTGCGCAAGATATATCTGATCATCCGCAAAGTCTAGTGGAAAAGATGCTTTCCATTGATTTATATATTTATTTCTGTGAAGTTCGTTTTCCAAGCCTGTAATATAATTCATAACTATTCTTCGTTCTTTATACATGATTTGTTGCTCTTATGTACTCTAGCCATGCCCGGCGATTCATGTTTATTTGGATGAGGACCTAACATAGTTTTTTTGTGGTACAAAGTTTATTCCTGGCCAATAAAACCTTCTTCTCTTGTCGCAATTTTTTGCTCTGTTATTCATGATATGAACAGATTGAATTTAATTGGTGTGAGAGATGACAATTATTCAAATCTCATCTCACATGCAATTGTCGCTTAATTTGTTGCGTTGATTCTACAATCTGACAAGATTACTCCTGCCGAGGAATGTAGACGCAAACACGTCGCGACGTCAGCCATCCGGGTTGTGCGGATAATGAAAATTGTATGAAAAAAACCACATCCGTCCAGAAACGTGCAGATATCGATATTTCACTGTCGTTACAGATCATCAGTACACGATATTCGGACATAGACATGATTTTTATTTATATACTTTCGTGTATATATACGAATTATATTGAATTTAATTGGTGTGAGAGATGACAATTATTCAAATCTCATCTCACATGCAATTGTCGCTTAATTTGTTGCGTTGATTCTACAATCTGACAAGATTACTCCTGCCGAAGAATGTAGACGCAAACACGTCGCGACGTCAGCCATCCGGTTGTGCGGATAATGAAAATTGTATGAAAAAAACAACATCCGTCCAGAAACGTGCAGATATCGATATTTCACTGTCGTTACAGATCATCAGTACACGATATTCGGACATACACATGATTTTTATTTGTATACTTTCGTGTATATATACGAATTATATTGAATTTAATTGGTGTGAGAGATGACAATTATTCAAATCTCATCTCACATGCAATTGTCGCTTAATTTGTTGCGTTGATTCTACAATCTGACAAGATTACTCCTGCCGAATCAACGCAACAAATTAAGCGACAATTGCATGTGAGATGAGATTTGAATAATTGTCGTCTCTCACACCAATTAAATTCAATATAATTTGTATATATACACGAAAGTATACAAATAAAAATCATGTCTATGTCCGAATATCGTGTACTGATGATCTGTAACGACAGTGAAATATCGATATATGCACGTTTCTGGACGGATGTGTTTTTTTTCATACAATGAACAGATTGACTATAAAAGACCTGCCACTATCAGAGCCGCTGTGATTTTGTGTGATGAGAATAATAAATGATTAAAGTCTCGCTGAAGAATTCGTTCGTATGGGCATGATTTTAGTAAGATGAACTCATATGGAAGCTCATTCCGGAGAGCTTGTTGGGCGCCATGTAGCTGTTGTAGGTTCATTGGGGTCAGGAAGCATATCAATTATTCGTCCTATTATATCCCAGACATATTCTATGGGCGATAGGTTTGGCAACAGCACGGGTCAATTGAGAATATTATTGTTGGACTTTTGCAGGACTCGTAATGTAACAGCTGCAACATGAGGACGGGCATTGGCTTCCTGAAATGTTCTATTATTTCGCACTTGGATATATGGCAAAGGGAATGATTCCGTTAATGTAGCATTGAGAATTAAAATTTTTTTTTTTAGCAGAGATATGCCATAGAAAAACAATGCATTCTATACATCGCCGTATTGGTTCCTTTAGAGTGATTTCCTATCGTACAAAACTAATAAATACTGCGTTTCACTAATTGGCATTGTGTCCTTAGATTAGAATGGTGTACGTATGTGCAGGTTGGGACGAAGTGTGGAGCAATATCGTTTTTGTGTTTATTTATGGGTCCATGATGATAGTAGACGAGTCAGATGTTGAGGAGAAGAAGCTTTTGAATATTTTCATAGAAGGTCAGACTGCACTTACCAAACGATTGATAGGGAATAGAAGTCCTTTGGCATTCCGTCAAAGCCGCTTAAAAACTCGAAGGTACATTTACGAAGTTCTGGAACTATTCGTTTTACCACTTATCCAAATGCTAAATAAAGCCACATTCCAGCAAAATGATGCTTGTCCTTATGTTGCAGCGGACATGTGCCAGACCCATCGCCTATAGGATATGTCTGCGATGTGATAGGTTAACGGGTTGGTATGCTTCCTAATTCGCCAATGAACCTACAACACCTAGATGATGCCTTATAAGTTGTTTGGAATGAGTCTTTACAGGAGTTCATAGATTATTTTATTAGAAGCATGCCCAGGCAAGCAGCAGATTGTATTCGTCTATGTGAAGCCGAAACTCATTTTTCTTCTCAAATTTTCTTCTTAATGGGTATGAATTTTTCAACTAAAATTTAATTATTTATTATCCTAAACACAGTAATCATTTATACCAAATTTATTTAAGAAAAATTAATTAAAATTTGCAATTATTATAATTACCCAAACATAAGCTAATCAGCTGTTTATCAAATTGGCGCCAACCAACGTGGAGCTCCAAAAACATAGATATTACTGAATTGTAAATAAAATAATATCAGGTAGCAATATGAAATAAAGAAATTGAGAATTTGTACTATTTATTTGTCTAAGGTGTTAGATTATATTTTTCTTAAGTTTCTGTTTTGGTATCGATGCATTAGATTGTCTACAACGAGACCGATCATGTGGAGAAAAGTAAGTTTCAGGTAATGACTTTGCAAGAAGGTATATTTTAAAGATCAACAAACACATTTAAATATTTTCTACTACTTAAAACATTTATTTAACTACAAATAATAAATAAAATAAAACTAAAATTGTACACAAAAACATAACCTAACTTAAAGCAATCTAACAACCAAATCAACTAACATTTACATATATTCAACACCTAATTATAACAACAATTGATTCACGTTCGAGATCCAAATTACTTATGGACGATGTCGAAGTAGAGAAGGCTGATTAGGGGGACACATCAACTATTTCTGTACGTTCTGTACCATAAAAAGAAGAGAAAACATCTAGATGAGGGATATGTTTAATGTAATGATGGTAAAATTAGAAGCTAACAACCAAAATATAACCAATATAAATGAAAAATGAGAAACTAACAAACAAGATATTAAATATTTAAATATTAATATACAACAAAACATAACGGATTTAAAACAAGAAATAAGAGGGGATTTTTCGGCCAGCTAACAAAGCATAAAAGAAGAGGTCCAACAATAAATGTATAACCAAACTCAAGCCATTCTGATAATATATGGTAGTAATAATATCTCTCTAGGCCGTGGAAATGATATAACTACTTACCAAGGTAACATACTAAATTACCCAAGGCATTTCCAATGAAATTATAAATAATTAAACTGATAGAAACTCGGTATTCTTAAACATTAAAAAATGACTACATAGCATAACATTAAAAATGTCAGAATAATTATTTATTATTACAAATATGTCAAATACAAATCATGACCAACAATTATTAACAAATATGAACAATTAAAGAAAATATCTCAGAACTAGAACAGTAAAAAGAGTTAGAAAAGAACAAACGAATGTAACATAAAGGAAGGGAAATTTATTAAATGGTATAACACAACAACAAAAGTATATGTATATAGAAACAATGATATCAATTTGTATAGGTAAGAAAAGTAGCAAACTTTAAACTAACTTATGGTGAAAAATATCCAAACGTGAATTTGAAAAATAACATATTGCTTAAAATGTAAAAGGAAAAAAAGTAAATAAAATTTGGGGAGATCAAATAATAATAAAGAAGTATCAATAAGAATAAATAAACGGATTGCTGAAAAAATATTATAAGTAAATGAATGGATAAATAAGAAAGATGGAATAAAATATGTTATATAGGTGGAGAAAATAGGTAGAAGGAAATGTATAGTGAATTGGCAAAATCTAAAGAATTATTTATACAGAGAGAAAACATGATATTTCATTAAAAGGAATGAATATATAAACGAGCAATTTATTAAACCAATATCACAACATACTAAAAATATTGAATGAAATATCAAAACACATCGAAAATAAAGGCATAAAAACAAAGTTAGTTTACAATTATGACAAATAAAGAAATAACTCCATCAAAACTTATTAAAATACCTAAAAAATAGATATTAATAATAAGAATATAAGATATATCAACAAAAATTATCAAATAAAGAAAAGAAATGCAATAAATGTTACAGAACGAGAAAAACAATTTTACCAAGTAAAATATGCACAATAAAAGCCTCTACCAAAACTAAGAAAAAGAAATTTTATCATTATAAAAATTTTACATTAAGATGAAAACATCTTCATTAAATATAAAAACAAACAATTGTCTGAATGAAAGAAATTTCTCTTATAGAAAAAAATTTAAATCACTGTAATATATTACAAAGAAAACACTACTTAACAAATGAATAGGTATAGCAAATAACTATGTCAAAAAAAAAACAAAGAAAATATAGTGAATTAACTAGACAAATGTTTATCAAGAAGATTAATACAACGAAGAGACATTTATAAATAGTGGAAATAAAATAAAAAGTTAAAATGTATGAATGGAATTTTTTATACAATTATGTGAAACCATTTTTATATACAGTTAATTGTTCACACTTTTGCTATTTACTGAGCATTTTCTTGTTCCGTATATTTATTTTCTGGAAATTAACGATTTTTATCCTTTGTTCAAATCCTTTTCTATCATAAAAGGATAAAAGGGGAATATTGTTGTAGGTCATCCCTTCCGATCTAATTTGAATACCTAAAGAAATAATTAATAATATGTGAATAGTTTATGAAATAAACCAATTTAAAAGTCAAATTTGACAGCCATGTAATGTACTGTCGTGAGCAAAAAAAAAACGGGACAGTGTCAAAATCGTTATGTCAATTTCCTTTATTTTTTAGCGCTGTAATTTTAACATTTGATTAACTTTCAAACTCTACCTCAAATTATATATCATAGTTGATAATTCAAAATTGAAAATGCCGCATCTTTCGAAAACTCATAAAGCTAGACTTGTTACTAGTTTGAAAAATGGGAAATCATTAAGTGTATCGGTTCAATTTAATATTGGTAAAAGTTCAGCCGCAAGAATATATAAAAAAATGGAGGGAAGAGGATAATTTAAATCGGAAAATAATTTCCGCACGTAACAATATTTCGAATACGCAGGAAGACGAAACATTAGTTACTGACATTAGGCACAACCCTTTCAAAACATTAAAGGAAGCTATAAGAACAACACAATTTCCTGTCTCATCTTGTAACATAATAATTTAAAAAGGTATATAACCCCTTACCACAATTATTAGTCGTATCCTAAATACGTATTTCGACAACTAAGTTGTCATCATCAGTAGGTAAAAACTACTAATTAAAGTCACACGGGGCACAATAAAGTAAGATAAACGCTTCCGCACAACTACTATACACTGCAACCCTGTAAAGACTGCAGTCCCAGTCTTTACAGGGTTGCAGTGTATAGTAGTTGTGCGGAAGCGTTTATCTTACTTTATTGTGCCCCGTGTGACTTTAATTAGTAGTTTTTACCTACTGATGATGACAACTTAGTTGTCGAAATACGTATTTAGGATACGACTAATAATTGTGGTAAGGGGTTATATACCTTTTTAAATTATTATTTAACCACAGTCTCCATTGAAAGAATTTTGTAACATAATGGTTACAAGAGAATGAAATTTAAACTTGAGATATCCAGCCCTACAGTCCTTATCTAAATCCCATTGAAAATGTATGGGGATTAATGAGATAGAGCTTCTACCCAGGAAGAATTTTGGGAGATTGTTCATAATGCTTGGCATCAAATTTCAAATTTCAAATTAAATTTTGTACAAAATATTGTCGCTTCAATGTCTACAAGATTAGATGCAGTTAATAATAACGGTGGAATGACGAAATATTAATTATTTTAATGTAATAATTATTTTAATTTAATAAATAATCTTTCTCTATCGTTTTTAGTAATTTTTATTTACATTTATTTTAAAAACGTTTAATAAATGTCAATAAGACACATGACATTGACAATTCCTGACTTACTATTATGAGGAAAGATAGCCACTTAAGTAGTCACAATTTGAACCCACGCAGAAACAGTGTCCAGTTTGTTTTTGCTCACGACAGTATGTTATGGTGGATTTTACCTAATTATGACGTCTAAATTAACTCATTAATCTAATAAAAATTAATTATTTATATTTTTGCACTAAAATTAATTCATTACAACTGTGACCTGTCCAATTCGACATTTAAAGTTAGAAAATTGTTATAAAATGTTACACTATAATTATGTAGAGTGCTACACTATTTAAATATTTAATGGAGAGAAAACCTAATAATGTACTATCGCGGCATTTAAAAATCGCACACTTAATTTGTTTGGTTTGAATATGGCTTTTTAAGACAAGATAGGAATCTATACTTCTGTTTACAGATCCGTCAGTGTCAAATTCAGGTTTGTCAAAATATAAAGTTAATATGCCACATTTGATTATTCAAACCAAAACTTAATAATTACGTTACTAGAAGAAGGATTGTCAGTTAGAAGATTAGCAAATAGATTTGGGGTGAGGAAGTGTATCATTTCAGATATAAAAATTAAAAGGCTGCGTCGGGGAGTTATTAATCGAAACGAGGCTCCGGTGGTATCAGTGTGTCAACTGGAACAGGATGAAAATCTTATTAATTTAATAAGAAACGATCTGTTCGAAAGAATACTAAATGCAGTGAGAGCACCACATTTCCCCGGGTGTGTCCACACAGCAAGAAACGGAAATCGAGAAACACATGTCATCTATAAAATACCATGTCGCGATTGCGATAGTTACTACATAGGCCAAATTAAACAATATTTGTAACGAGCCATCGAAAAAATTCATAATTGGAGTAGACTGTGAAATTGGGTTGGCACCACTTCCACATAATAACATTTATTATTTAACATTGAAACTATAAGTTTGTGTCAAATTTTTTAAAACTCTCAGTAAGAAAATTGTTTGTGTTTAGATGTAAATGGACAACATTTTCAACAACTTCTGTAGCTATATGTAAATTTTGATTATGATTTCGATATTAAATAAATTATTTGTTTTCTTTTTTGTTGTAGTATCATTTCAATGCCATAACCTTTTTTTTTACAATGAAACCAAATGAAACTGTCATGCATCAAGTAATGTGTCATTATGTGGAAGTGGTTAAAGTACCAACCCAATTTCACAGTCTACTCCAATTATGAATTTTTTCGATCTCTCGTTACAAAAGAATACAAGCTCAAAAATACTTTAAAACAGACAAAACTGCTTTATCTACGCACAAACTACAACGCGATCACCATTTCGATTTTGAAAACACACAGATAATTGATCAAGAACAACACACAATGAAAAGGGAAATTAAAGAAATGATTAGTATTAAAGAGGAAAAAAATTCAATTAACAACAGAAGTGATATAAAAAAATTTAAGCAGTATATACTATACCTTAATTATGTAACGATCTGCAATTTACCATCATAATATATGTTGCTGTTATATAATTATACATCTTAAGTTATTTAAATATCTATATATCTGCTTATCATGCTGACAGTTCCGTGTTTTGATTCCTGTCTGGCTGTCCGAGTAGGTTTTCGTGGTTTTCCTTCTCGTTTAAGGCGAATGCCGACAGCTTTACATCTTAAGTCGCTCCACGGGCGCATACGTAATAATAACTCATGTCTTGCGTTTCCCTATTTTTGTAGTCTATCTATTTTAGAATACTAAGGCATGATTTATTATTATTCAATTGGAATGTATCTTTGAATAATTTTATCCATAGCAACTACAAATGTTTGACATTAATATACTGTCATTTATATTTTATATTCCTTGAAAAAGGCATCATTTTCCGAAACATGTAGGATTGTTTTAAATATATATATTTTGAAGTAAAACCAGACATTCAATCGCCAACAAATTGAATTTACCATAACATACAAAGGTCACGAAATAATTATCATTATATATATATATAACAAGTGTTCATTTGAAAAGTCAATCTAGTAGCATGTGATTTACTGAGAACATTTTGAAGTATGTCGTAAATTAAAATTTGCTACTTAACCTACGAAGTCGTATATTTTGACAGTTTCATACATACAAATAAATAACTAATGTGATTGACATTATCAAGTGTCATTTGGATTTACGTTTACGGAACAACAAACACATATTAATATATTTGCGTCTTATTCTATCAAAATTTCCAAGTAACCTAGATTGACTTTTCAAATGAACACTTGTCATATATATATATATATATATATATATATATATATATATAATAAAGACAGATATTTCAACTTCAAAATTCTTATAGTATTTTTAATGTATATATAACATGTTAAGATTTACATAATAGAACAACAAATATAAAATTATTTATATAAATCTTTGCCTATACGTAGATGTCTTTATGGTTTTAGTTCTTTTAGACCATTCCATTTATTATTGTATAATAAATTACTGATCTATAGATTCTCATGAAATGCATACATTTATTGAGGATTATTAAGTCTTTCTGTATTTTACCATTCAAATTATATGATTTTATCCGAAACCAATAGAATAGAATATTTTCTACTAGTATGCACTTTCGTTGCTACGTGAAATAAATTCTGCAACTGCTCGCGTTATACAGGGTATTCACAATTTCGCAAAATCGAAGAAATCTCGTAATTTTTAATTGGAACACCCTGTATATTTTTAGCTCATTGAAAAGCCATTTTACTACACTTTCTATTGATACCTCATTTGATGCACCTAGGATGGATCATTGGCTAATTTGCTACCAACGCGGCGTAAAAAAAAAGTGGCGAGTGACAAGGAGAGATCGCTCGCTGATCCTCTCTGGTCTGAACCTACCTGTTGTTCAATGTCCCCAGGAAGGACTCTGCCGGCTAACTCTTGATTAGGAGAACGTCGCGGATTCCAGGCCGCGTGATGTAAAACAGGCGCCACCGTTATTCACCACCTGCAGAGAAACAGCTATAACGGGAGCAGGCGGGACCTGGTAGCTCCAACTATCACCAGAGGGTCAGCCCCTAATCACTTGTTGTTATGCAAGAAACTTTGCTAGACTCAATACTTGAGGGATGGGTAGAGATCAAAGACAAAATCAACAATACTTACAAATTTATTTAGACACAGACGTTTCAACAAAATTACAATAGGTAAAACAATACCTATAAATTTATAGTTAGACACAAACGTTTCATCAAATTTACAAAAGGTAATATCAATACCATCAAAACTAATGAACTAACAGATACAACCAATTTAAAAGGTGAAGCCTTAAACAATATAATAGAAGTGAAAGCAAGTTCGAAAATTAATGAGTCAATAAACAGAGACCGAAAGTTTGGAGCCTCCCCTGTATATCTCGAGAGGTGAGAGGGGTTATTCCAAAATCATACCTCCAGGATAACAATAAATTACTACTACGCAAGAATTCCTGTAAAAGTCTCAAAAGACGTCAGCGCGAAAGTTACTTGGAATGCAAAAGTTCCATGTAATATGGAAGGTTACCTTATTAAAAGAAAACAAAGTTACGCCTTGTTTACAAATAAAATTAAGAAGGTAAGATTAATTACAGAATATAAAAATCAAATCACCCAGATAGAACTTTTGGAGTACCCCCTGTATAACAGGTGTGCAAAATTTAAATATATATAATTGTCTGAAGGAGTCTATTAAACAAAAGTATTTTAGAATTCCAATTTCGTATACGTAATTCAAATTCTGTACAGTTTATAACAAAGTATATTGATTAAAATTTATAGAATAGTTCTACGATTAATAGGAATCGTAACAGTCAAAAGGGTCCGATCAGAAGGATCTGGCCACGTTTATGTCTCAAAAATTTAATACAAGTGACAGCCAGTGAAGCTGTCGGTCATCCGGAGTTATAAATATGAATCAAACTAGTACCCGGGGTAATTTAAGTCTAACAACGGGTTTATAATTAAGTCAAGCACGCTTAACCCTGTAAAACTAAACACGAAGTAGGGAGAAATCCCTTCAAAATGTACAGTGTAAATTGGCAAAACAAACTCACAAGTGAGTGTCTTTAAAAGTACGAAACGGCTTGGTTTGATTATAAATTTAAAATTTCTAAAGTCTAAAGAGTTATTTACTTTGAGCAACAAATAATTTAAGGTCTGCAAAATTTAGGATAGTCTACACCTACTTTTTAGCTTGGTTAACTTAATAGTTAACGTCCCCACATATAACAATCCTCGTTTTCTAAGGCAAATCTCCTCCCTTTAATTTGAACGGGACAACGCTACAACGCCATCTTGGAGTCCAATATGGTCGCGCTGCGTCCTCTCCTCTTAATCCAAAAGGTCACGCAAGATTTAAGTGCCCTTTGAAATCAAGATGTGGCCAACACAAGGAAGCTCCAAATCAGCGTCTTGGAGATTTAGAATGCCAGTTAGGCCCCAAATCGCAGGTTATAATGATTCAGTAAAGACGCCTCTCGCCAACAAAGAAAAATCCAAATTAATCTTGGATGATCAAAGCAAAATAACGATAAATATATCGTTAAAAAGAATCCTGAAAGTTCAAAGTACGATTTAGACAGATATTAAGAGGATAACTATATTCTTACCGCAGAAAAATTTGTTTCACAACACAGTGACACAATCAACACCACAGCGCATCAAAAGCTTAAGGCATAATGGACGCCGTGTACGATACAGAAGGAACATGCCGGAAATACGTCATAGAAGATGCCGGCAAAATTTTAATGAAGGAAATTTAGTTTTCAAATTCTCGGAAACGATACAAGATCGCAATAAGAGTCCATCCAAACTCAAAACGTTAAATAAAAATGTCCAGCGAAAGTTGTAAATTATAAGACGACAGGTGCAGATTTCTGTCGAAGAGGTCTAACAAACGAAAAGGAGATGGCGCAATATGCGGTGGAAATTAATTTAAGCAGGTAAAAATTAATTAAAACGAAATAAATCAAGATTTATTAAAGAAATTTCGTCTGGTAAATCTATAATTTCAAAATAAAAATTCTACATAAAAGAAAGATATTCGGAGTTACAAAATTTGAGTTAAACGTGAAATATTGCGAGCAAGACCGAACGGAAAATTACAAGGAGATGGCCGATTTGATAATGTACAAAGTTTTCCATAATAAATTGAACGAATGAAATTTAGTTGAAATTATCGTAGTTTGGAAGAGTCTAAACTGATCGTTAATTAGAGAATTAAGCAAATAAAATATCATTTAGCGAAGATTATAGTTTTGAAGAGGCTACGAGGGTTTAAAGAAAACAAGATTAGAATAAACTAGAACTAAAATAGGCAAAAGGCAGGAGAATGATTTTGTATACGTAACAAATTATTACTTTTTAGATTTGAATTAATGAAAAATGCTTGTATTTTTAGTATCTAATTTGCGCTTTTAAACCTTCTGTAAGATCGGATATTCAACAAATTATCCATAAATGGTCTATAACAAGAAGAAACCCCATTAAGTACGAGAAACAGTTGATTTTCACTCAGCGCTGAAAGCAAACATTAAATTAATATAAAGTAATATAGCATTTTCAATAGATTCACTGCTGATCAAGTTATCTGGTGTCAGTTTTAAGCTTGTATACTTAATAACCAAGTTGTCAAAAATTTCGTTCCATCGTACACAGTATTTCGTTCAATCTTTGAAAGAAATTGCTATAATGACTAATTTTAGTATTCAAGAAATGGTGAATATGATATTTATTCTTAGGGAGTGTACAAGAAATTGTCTCCTAGCAAGTAGAGTCTATGCAGAGAGATTTCCAAACCTTGAAAGAAAGCCAAGACCGGAGGCATTTGAAATGTTATTAGAGAGATTTACAGAAACTGGTAGTGTAACCTACAAGAAGAGAGAAATAAATAAGCCGGTAATCAATAAAAAAAGCGAATTGGCCGTATTATTAACAATACAGGAAAATCCACATATAAGTATAGGCGGTATTTCAAAGGTAACAGCTATTGAAGATAGGAGCGTACGAAGAGTTTTAAGAAGTCATAAGTATCATCCGTACCATATGGAATTAAATCAGGAATTGCATGGTGATGATTTCATTAAAAGAACAGACTTTTGTGGTTGGTTGTTAAATAAAATGCGAGAAATGCCAAATATTTTAACAAAGATTTTGTTTAGCGATGAGGCTACTTTCAAAAGTAATGGGGCGGTAAATAAACATAACATGCATTATTATGCAACAGAAAACCTGCATTGGATACGTCATGTGGACAATCAGAATAGATGGTCTCTTAGCGTCTGGGGAGGTATACTTGGTCCATATATCATTGGGCCGTACTTTTTCGATGGAACCGTTACAGGCGATACGTATTTGGCATTTTTGCAGAACGAACTGCCTAATTTACTTGAGCATGTGGATGCTGACACCCGACAAATTTTCTGGTTGCAACACGATGGTGCACCTGCTCATTACAGCCTTAACGTTAGGGAGTTTCTAGGGCGATGGAAGGAAGACAAATGGATAGGACGAGGTGGTCCAATCGCTTGGGCTCCACGAAGTCCAAATCTTACTGTCTTGGACTTCTACTTTTGGGGATATGTCAAGGCTCTAGTTTATGTGGAAGTTCCGACAACAAGGGAAAATATGATGGAACGAATAAGAGAGGCATTTAGAAATGTTCGCCAAGAAACATTACAGCATGTTCAACAGAATTTCACCAGGCGGCTTCATTTATGTATTGAGAGACATGGAAGGACATTTGAAAGTTTTCTTTGATTTATTTGCATTTACTATTTACATTTACTTTATTTTTATTTACTGTGCTACTACTTTTGTTAATTAAATTTCATGTTGTGGTTAATAATTAGTATTTATTTAAAATAGTGCAAACTTTTAATACTACTCGTACTTGATTCTTTCCTACATGATTTCGATTTATGTTAATCTAATTAGGTATGTATTGTTTGATATTAGGTATTCGTAAAATAGTTGGTTTTACAAAATTCTTTAAAATACAAATTAATTAGTGCAAATGTTTTATTAAACTGACACCAGATAACTTGATTAGCAGTGAATTTATTGAAAATGCTATATTACTTTATATAAATTTAATGTTTGCTTTCACCGCTGAGTGAAAATAAACTGTTTCTCGTACTTAATGGGGTTTCTTCTTGTTATAGACCATTTATGGATAATTTGTTGAATATCCGATCTTACAGAAGGTTTAAAAGCGCAAACTAGCTACTAAAAATACAAGCATTTTTCATTAATTCAATTCTAAAAAGAAATAATTAGCAAATGATCCATCCTAGGTGCATCAAATGTGGTATCAATAGAAAGCGTAGTAAAAGGGTTTTTCAATGAGCTAAAAATATACAGGGTGTTCCATTTAAAAATTACGAGATTTCTTCGATTTTGCGAAATTGTGAACACCGTGTATAACGCGAGCAGTTGCAGAATTTATTTCACGTAGCAACGAAAGTGCTTACTAGTAGAAGATATTCTATTCTATTGGTTTCGAATCTTTTGATTTTCCTTATGCAGAATAGCCTACTGAAATGTATCAAATTATCAAGTAAAATAATTATTTACACAGAAACTATCAACTTTAGACCCATACAACATTATATCGATGTAACCAGCTTTCAAGCGCGGATCATTTTATGTATTAATATACAGAGTGTTCTATTTAAAAAATGCAACTTTAGTCTGGCATTTCCATCTGGAACACCCTGTATAAAACAAAATATTTTTAAAACGTGCGCTTAATGGTACGGAAGGATATCCGATGACTAAATATTTGACTAACTTTCAAATACGCGTGTAATCTTCCGTCCCCGCTTCGTTGCCGGACCCTGTATATATATCAATTGATAAATTCTTGCAGTTTGGACTTGAACCGAAGTTTACGGTTTGCCGGATCGTTGCTTTACCAATTAAGCCACAATAGACCTTGGTTAAAGCTAATTAGAAATGCATTATAAAGTAACAGTGCTAATGATTCAGATGTCAGATTTGAAAGCAGAAGTCAGTTTAAAACAGGTGTCAGTTTTGAAAGCAGATGTCAATTTTGAAGGTTTAAAATTACTAATTAATACTCAATAGCTATATGTATGTTTATATATATAAATAGAATACGGAAATAACAAATATAAATAAAAAAAAAAAAATATATAAATATAATTTATATTTTTTATTCCCTTGACAAAGGCATCATTGCCGAAACATGTAGGGTTGTTTTAAATATATATACTTTGAAGTAATGAACCAGACCTTTAATCGCCGACTTATTAAGTTTACCTTTATATATATATATATAGTAGATTAAATTAGTTGACTATTTAAGGTCTGGTTTTACTTCAAAATGTATATATTTATAACAATCTTACATGTTTCGGCATATGACGCCTTTTTCAAAGAAATTTGAAATATAAATGACAGTATATTAATGTCATACAATATATCTGTAGTTGTCATGGATAAAATTATTCAATGATACATTCAAGTTCAATAATAATAAATCATGCCTTGGCATTCTCTAAACAGTAAGACTACAAAAAAAGACGGGGAATGGCAAGCTATGAGTTATTATTATGTATGCGCCTGTGGAGCGGCTTAAGATGTTAAGCTGCCGGTATTTGCCTTAAACGAGAAGGAAAACCACGAAAACCTACTTGGACAGCCAGTCAGGAATCAAAACACGGAACTGTCAGCATGATAAGCAGATATATAGATATTTAAATAACTTAAGATGTACGGAACTGCCAGCGTGATGAGCAAATGTACAGATATTTAAATAACGTATGATATATATTTATAGAATAACAAAATATATTATTGATGGTATTTTGCAGATCGTTACATAATTAGGTTATAATATATACTGCTTAGATTTTTTATATCACTTCTGTTGTTAATTGATTTTTTTTCCTGTTTAATATTAATAATTTCTTTAATTTCCCTTTTCATTGTATGTTGTTCTTTATCGATCATCTGTGTATTTTCAAAATCTAAATGGTGATCGCGTTGGAGTTTGTGTGTAGATAAAGCAATTTTGTCTGTTTTAGAGTATTTGTTTCCTTGTATTCTTTTGTATAAATATTATTTAGTTTGGCCTATGTAATAACTATCGCAATCGCGACATGGTATTTTATAGATGACATGTGTTTCTCGATTTTTTTCTATTTTGGGTTTTAGTTTTGAAAATAGATGTTATTGGTATTACTAAGTTTATATGTTGTAGCTATATCATATTTTTTTAAAGTATATTTAATTTTTTCTGATAATTGTGGAACATATGGAAGCGTGATATATGTTCTTTCATTGTTTGAATTGTTATTGGTGTCTGAGGTGTTGTATATTAGGTGAATTCTTTTTTTAATTGTTTTGTCTATAAGTTGTGGTGAATAGTTATTTTCTGTTAACATCGTTTTAATTTTCTTGATAATAATTTCGCACACAATATATTTTATTATCAGACAATTTTATTTTGTGATTTACTTTGCGAATACATTTAGTTTAAAAGAGAATAAATGTTAAACTTATTCAGGATCTAGAAAATAAATACATTTTTTTAATATTTGTTTCATTGAAACACGCTATTATCCTATACTTATATCCCAAGAATATTATAGACTGACAATCTTTTTGCTGGCATCATTATGTGCTAGTTGCTACATTCGACATTTCACAATCTATGCTGTACTGAAGCCATCGAGTGTAACTATGTAGTTACACGCGGAAAGACACCGAAGATTTTACTCCTGATTTCTGCCGTGAAATCCTACGCATTTCCATGGATATTTATAATTTACTATATTTACCTAATATGTAAGACTTCTAAATTTGATACTTTGGCTAACAGATTTCATCAATATGTTATTGTCATATAACAGTATTGATTACAGTGCTTGCTTTTAATATTTTGTAGTCGATAGTAATTTAAAGTGATAAAGAGTATTGTAAGAAGGCTAGAGAATGTTTGTTCTACCAGTATAATTCAAGTGGGTTTTACGTTTAAAATTAATTTACGTAGTTGCCAGTTTTAGAGCTTGAGAATGTCGGTATAATATAATGGGTTTGACGACGTAACCATAAACATTTTTATACATATACAGTTGGCCCTCTGTCGGAACTGAACTAGTATATAGGTTGAAATTATACCGCGTTTTTGGACTCTAAACAAAAATGGCCAGAAACCATTGTTTATCATAAGCAATTGATAAATTCTTGGAGTTTTTCGGCTTAATTGGTAAAGCAACTGCTCGGCAAGCCGTAGATTTGGGTTCAAGTTCCAACGTAGACAAAATTTTTCAATTAAAAATTTCGTATGATTTGCTTTGTAATTTGTGGGTAGCAATGTTTACATTCACATTTACTTCGCGATTACATACTAATTTGATAATATTTGTAAATATTTCATATAAAAGCCGAAAAACTCCAAGAATTTATCAATTGATATATTAAATGAACGGCTAAAAATTATCTAAACACACACACACACACACACATATATATATATATATATATATTTATATAGGACTGGCTTTACTTCAAAGTAAAATATATATACTTTGAAGTAAAGCCAGACCTTTAATCGCCAACTGATTGAATTTACCATATCATACCAAGGTCACGAAAATATTATATATATATATATATATATATATATATATATATATATATAGTTATTGTGAAACAGTTGTGATATGGACAACAGATTCTGACACCATTACCAAGGGATCTTCTGCCGCGCTACATCGAACCCAATGGTTTCCATTGGATGAGGCTACGTGAAAAGAAATAGTTTTTCATGAATTCCTTAATGTGTCTCTTAATGAAAATTATGGTACGAGGTTTCCATATTTTGCTCATTCACCTGATATCACTCCTCTAGATGCTGACGTTTGGGATATATTGATAGAACTTGTTTTTCGAGAGAGCTCATCGACAACTATTGACAAATTTCATGAAAATATTATATATAACCTGTTTCAAAAGAATACAGTGGCCTATTTAACCAACTTTGGACCTGCTATGAATGCTACATCAAAATTAATCTCAATGGCGAGCCCATTGAGCACGAGATATATCTCAGAAATGTGACATACTCCCGATTTAGGTTGCTGAAATTATTGTAATTTGTATGTTAAATAAAGTCTCAGATGTTATTGCCAAATATATTATTACTTTACTTAATATCTTTGTTAATTATTTATATCTCAATGGGTAACTATCCTCATATTTCATACTGCTATTTTGAGGTGTTCTTTAATCCATGAAATAATTAAATATTAAAGAACAGTCCCCCTCTAATTAAGGGTAGTGTGGAAAATTTTAACCTTAAAATATGGTAGGTTATTTTGGATTTTTAAATTACATATGACATTTTTTGGAATTATTTCCTCGTTTCATTATGGAAATAAGAATAGGTATATAACTTTTAGTGGACCCAATTTTGATGAGGAAAATTTAAAATAGAAATAAGTGTTAGACAGGGATGTGTGTTGTGTCAGTTGGTCTTATTAGCAGTAATTGACGATGTAATTAATAAAAGAAGCCAAAAAAAGGTTGACAAAATTAAAATTTGGGGTACTGGAAGTTGGGGAGAAAAATTGAAGATCTGATGTTTGCAGACGATATGGTTATTCTAGCTGAATTAAAAGTACATCTTCAACATAACTTCGATATTCTTCAAAATGAACTAAACAAAATAAATATGAAAATAAGCATAAAAAAGACAAAGAGCATGAATATAACAATAGGATATCTCAGTGAACGAATAAATGATAGAACAAGTTGATTATTATAAGTTTATGGGAAAAAATGGGAAATGGGACAAATGAGGAAAAATATTTAACGCAATGAAGGGGACATTCGTAGGCAAAAGGTGAGAAAATAAAAACTAAGCTAGTGAAAAAAATAGTTAAACCCATAATACGATATAGCAGTGAAACTCAGACGGCAACAGAAGAGCATAAAGAAATAATAAATGCAATTAATATGATAGGCCTCAGAAAGATTAAAGGCAAAACAAGAAGAGAGAAAATACGAAATGAAATATTCAGACAACTAAGAATCGGGCATACAAACGATAATATAACAGAAAATCAGTTAAGATAGTTTGAACATGCGTGTAGAATGCCAGAAGGAAGACTCACAAATGTTGTCCAATCTATATTTTATTAAAAAACCCACACATTCTTCTGGTTGACGCTTGACTAAAATTCGTTTTCAAAAACGTTCACCGGAAACTTCTGTTTGGATATTATAGCAGTATTTAGACGAGCCTTCTTTGATTAGTATTAATGTCATTGTAACTCGACGACCAGTGCAGCTTTTACGTTGTGTTAAATCGCTTTATGTACGTCTAAATTGTTGAACCACTTTTAACAAATCCTTGTTTGCTGGTGTTGGCTTCTGAAACTTTTATCTAAATTGATTGGCAATCACTAACAAACTAGGTCTTTTCGTATATGAGCGAGAATAATGCTCGAATATAAAATTCTTTTTTTGGGTTGTTAACCCGATTTTAATCCCTCTCTACAAACTTCCATGACAACCATTGATACATGTATTATTTAACGCGTTGATATTTCATAGGCTTAGAAACCTTTGAAACCTAGAGGGTTCAGTGTGCTTTATTTTAGCGCACAACGTATTGAGTCACTGTAATGTATTTATTGGTTCCATTATTGTATTCAAAATATGTACAGTAGTCAACGATATATCGTTTATACTTACGGTAATTTCTATGCTTTGTGTATAAATTTTCATATATATTGTATTAATTAAATTTTACAATATGAAAAGAGTAAATCTTTTATGGATTACAATATAAAATACTGAAGTTCAAAGCAGTATAGATGATTTAGATTCGGTTTTAGTTCTTTCAAGATTTTTTCCTTGTTTATAACTATAGGTATTAATATATTCAAATTAGGTCCTGTATAATACCTTTTTTATATTCTATATTGCACGAAAAATTATTATTTTGGATAATCCTTTTAATGAGATTAATATGTATTATGTATTAATCAATAAACTGTATTATTTCTATTATATTTTTCTAAAAAGAAAATTCATTAAAGAAAAATTAAATTTACAGTTTTGATTTAATAATATATTATCATTTTATTTTATTTTTGTCTGCCAAATAGATAATAATTAGCATTAGTCGTAAAAACTGGAAGATTGAACAGAGCCAATAATGTTTAGCTTCAGGGAAGTGGAGGGAAGCCTTATATAAGGAACATTGTCACTTGTTGATAGCATTGGGCTTCAGTTTATTTACGGTGGCTAGTGGCATTGTGTGAGAAAATCAGTAAGTACTAGTTAATTATTTTAACATTTTACAACTTTTTGTTTGCTTGTAATGGTTTTTGTGCAGAAAAGAATTCAATTATTGTCTAGTTTTCAAATTAAATATCTTTTAATTACTTGTTAGTATACTATGTATAGGTATGTATTACATTTATTTTTGAATCATGTTTTGATTTCTTAAGTATTGGCATTTTCACCCTCTTATTCTGAGATTTTGAAGGATGTATTTGAAATAAGTATGTTATTTTCATCGAAAAATATGCAAGTATTAAATATATACATTATATACATTTACACAGATGTACGCAATATAATAGTTTCTAATAATCTATGCATTCCTTTTTATTGCAGTTTGTATGAACATAATGAACATAATATTTAAGTAACACCTACAAATTATTCGGAAATATATAGAGGTTTAATTGGAAAATTTTATTTTAATCATGGTTAAAGTTTATTATTGACATAATTTTTGTAACGTGTAAGGGACTTTAATGTGCATTCGTGAGAAATTTAAACTTTTATGACAACGCATTTAATGCTTTAATTAATTGGATTTAAGAGACTTTGTTTTCAGTTAATGGCAACATTAGTTTGGCTTCTGTGATGCTTTTTGGGAGTTTTTAATCTATTTAGTATAAGTTTGTTTATACACATGCACGCATATATACATGTATATATTCACATTAGGCGAAGTTTAGCGCGCATGTAGGTAGTCCGTTTAACAATCTCACACTTTTCTGGATATAAAAATAAAATTTATCTGAATGTTGGTTTCTTCAAATCCTAATTCGAAAATTCAAATTTGTTGTTAAGATTTATAATGTAAGTTTTTGGCTTATTCGTATTGAATATTTCATTTTCAGATAGAAAGTAAATATTATTTTATTTTAAGTTAAATCCCTAACACTACAACGTTTTCCTGGATGACTTGGTTGATTGAACTTTCAAAGTTTGGCTGTTCATGTTGTTAATATCTCTAGAATTAAAAAAAAATATGTATACGGGGAACCCGGATATGTCTATCTTCAAGGCAACTAAAGCTACCATGTATAACATAAATTATTATTATTATTACTTTGTAAACTCCAAGCATATTTATTAAGAGAAATAGTGTTGCTGATTGTTCATCTTCCACCTTTCAATCGATTAATACTATTTCAAAAAAATTTACTATTGTAGAATTGAAGAACTCACAAAAAGGTCCGCACAACGTCATTTTAAAAATGAGCCGTTCAAAATTTTGCAATGATTAACAAAAGGTACAAATTCGAAGGCGCTATATCTGTAAAATATAGATAATGCAGTAACACTCCCAGTTTAGTTCTGCGTGCAGAATAATTCGTCTACTTTTGCCCGAAACCTTCTTTTTTATTGCTGCATCCAAAATTGTCAGATGTTGCCAATACTTAATCACAGTTGATGTCGTCTGTACCGACTTTTCAAGTGCTCTCGTTAAAATAGATCATGTCACCTTATTTAAAAAGCTTAATTATTTTAGCATGTCTCTTGGTTTCTTGCAGTTAACGGAAGGTTATTTGTCGAATAGATTAAATCAATCTTTTTACGAACTTTTAATAATATCGGGCGTATTTCAAGGCTCGAATTTATGCTCATTATTATTTACAATATACATGGATGATCTTCTGTCTAGAGATGATCTAAATGTCCTATATTGGCTTATGATGATGACATCAAAATAAAATGTTCCAAGAAATTAACGCACCACTGGGGAATCCTTATAAAACTATAGTATATGACTAGATAGAGAAGTATATTCGATTCTTTAATAATTAGCAACCTTTAATAAATAACCTTTTACAAATTAAGGCTAATTTATTAAAAGATTAAACAAAGTTTATTCATTAAAGGTTGATGAATGAAAAGTAAGTGAAAATTTCGAGAAAACATTAACATTTTTAATGAAATGGCCTCAATATCAAGTATTTCCATCTCTGCTTCTAATGATAGCTTTAGATCGACGGCTCATACTCAAAATAAACGAGCTTATGTCATTTTGCTCCAATCTATTTCCATACAGCGGCGCTCTACCTCTTCCAAGTTGTTGGCTGAGTTCGGATAATCTTACATGCCTTTGCCAAGTATGTCCCAAACATGCTTTATTGGATTGATGCCTTGACTTCTTGCTGGCCAATCCATGGTGTCGATTCCAACCTCCTCAAGATAATTTTGAACTATGTGGGTACTGTGAGGTCGTACGTTATCTTACATTAATAAAAAAATGGTCCGATATTAGGCACGAATGGTACAATATGGTCTTGAATGATGTTAGTTATGTACCGACCAGCATTAATACTTCCATTGTTTAACATTACTAAGTTCATATGAACTGCTAAAGAAATGCCTCCCCACACCATTACAGAACCTCCGCCAAATAATGTGGTATTCAGAATGCTGTATTGAATGTAACGCTCATTTGGTCGTCTGTACACACGAACACATCTATCGCAGTTATAAAGACAAAATCTGGATTCATCTGTAAAGAGAGCTGGTTGCCAAGCATCCTGCAACCAATTAACATGATTCCTACCAAAATTCAACCGAAATCTCTGATGTTCTTTGGACAAAATTGGACCTCGGGCTGGTACACGACATACCAAATTAGCTTCTCTTAGACGTTATCAGCAAATAAGATTACACCGTTCATGATTCGAATACGTGCATGTCATCAACAGAGCTTTCGGAATCACCAACACAAAAACAATGAGCGAAGTATAATATTTAACATCACTGCGAATGCATATTTATGTTTGGGCGAATGTTTAGTGTTGACACATATCATCCTGTCGTATTTTGTGTCTGTTTGTTTACTCTTGGTTTGCAATACCGAAAGCGTTTTGCAGCCAATGTAAGCGATTTGTTGCATCCGCGATTGCAAACTGTGAAGCAGAACGCGATAATGATGGACCGTGGTTGCGTTTATAAGCCTTGCGAGAAGTAAAATCGTATTTGTATTTTGCTATAATTTCATATTACATATTGTACTTATAACCTAAATACTGCAAGTTGCACGTAAGCGTTTACTACCTTAACCTAAAATGTAAACAAATCGATTTTGCCAATGGATTTTGCAAATGATTTCGCAATATTGTTTAGACATCATTGGTGACGTGCACATCTTCGAATCGTGAACGGCCTATAAACATTTATTCGTTTACTACATGGTGCGTTAATTTCTTGGAGTAATGTATATTATTCTATTTTGTGCGACACTGATGTTCGGGTCTCATAGAAAAATTTCAACGTTTTGTTTCAGTGATGTCGAGATAATTGCTTGAAATTAAACACCAATAAAGGTCGTTACTTATGTTCGAAAAAATGTAACCATTTCCTTATTGATGAACAAGTTTCATTTAGGGTTGACATTTTTAAAGATATTGGTGTGGTTTTGATCGCGACTGAGCTTTAGGAATCACATTCTAAAATAGCTTCTAAACGATTATGATTTATAATGCGCAGTTTTAGATAATTTAGTAACTTTACGAGTTATAGCTGTTGATGTTATTACCAGTATGAAACGTTTAACACCTGATCCGTGATGGAATATCTAGCCTCTTCGTAAGAGATTGTGCTGATGTTCTCGCTGTGCTGCTTACGTTAATATTTAGTTTATCCCGCCAAATATGTTGCTTCCCAACTCTTTGGAAAATTTGTAGTGTATTTTCAATTTATGAGAACGGTACTCGGAGTGATGATAACAAATTTAGACCTGTCTGTATGCTGTCTAATTTAGCCAAAGTATTCGATTATCTTATATATAAAGATATTTTACACAAGAGTAGGCCTTATTTTTCACCACAGCAGCACGGTTTCGTAAGTTAGATCGACTATTACCTTCTGGAACTTCCTGGATATTATACAGTTGCACATTATACAGGCTGGTCCTTAATTTCTTCGAGAAATTTTAGGGTGCGATTCCTTGGGTAATCTCGAGAGAAATAGTTCCTATAAACATTTGTCCTAAAGTTTTCCGTTGTAGAGATACAGACTGATTAATTTTTCACAAAAACAATTTTTATTTCAAAAATTTAGAAATCGATTTAGGGAACTGTTGTGTTGGTTGTCATGTTTACAGCATTTATTTGTACTTACGTAACTGTCATAAGTATTGTCAAACAATAATTAATTTGAAAGTTCGTACCTACAAATCTTTTTTTGTAATTATGGTGAATTATACAAATGCTGAAATGGCAGATATGCATTTTGTGTACGGTCTAGCTAATGGAAATAGTTATGAAGCAAGGCGTATTTACCAACAAAAATATCCTCGACGACTTGTACCTTGTGCGGAAACCTTCAGTAATATTCAGCGTCGTCTAGCAGAAACTGGTACATTTGAGAGAAACAAAAATACTCCGGGAAGACCTCAAACTAAAAGAACACCCGATTTAGAGGAAGCTGTTCTGCAGATAATCGATGAACATCCAGAAACCAGTACAAGAAAGATTGGTGTAACGGTAAACGCAAGCCATCAAACCATCTTAAGGATATTACACGATCAACAATTATATCCTTTCCATATTCAGAGAGTATAGGCTCTTCTTCCGCGTGACTTTACGCAACGCTTGGTCCTTTGTGATTGGTTCCGACAAAAAATTGCCCAATATGCACAACATCTAACCTACATTCTATTTACTGACGAGGCGAACTTCTCCAGAAATGGTATTAGGAATTTCCACAACAACCATTTATGGTCAGATGAAAATCCGCATGCCATAAGGGAGATGCACTTTCAAGAGCAATTTTCCTTAAATGTATGGGCGGGGATAATTAATTATTTAATTGGTCCCTTTTTACTTCCTATACGACTTAATGGTGCATCATATCGGCTATTTCTTGAAAACGAGTTGCCTGGCCTTTTAGAAGATATTCCACTTTTGATCCGAAATGAACTTTGGTTTATGCATGACGGCGCTCCAGCACACTTTAGTTTACAAGCTAGGCAATTTTTAAATAGGACATATCAGAATAGATGGATAGGTCGAGGAGTGGAAGTTCCGAATCAGCCGTGGCCTCCAAGGTCACCTGATTTGAACCCTCTAGACTTTTTTCTGTGGGGACATTTAAAATCCCTTGTTTATACTTCGCCAATTCAAGATCTCGGTGACCTAAGAAATCGCATAATTGTTGGATGCGAAACAATTCGAAACACTCCCGGACTTCTTCAGCGTGTGAGTATGCAATTGAATAGGAGGATAGAAGCCTGCATATTAGCTGTTGGTGGTAATTTTCAACAGTACCTTTAGGGTTTATTGTAACCGTTTCTTAAATTTTTGAAATAAAAATTTTTTTTTGGAAAAATTAAAAAGCCTGTATCTCTACAACGGAAAACTTTAGGACAAATGTTTATAGGAACTATTTCTCTCGAGATAACCCAAGGAATCGCACCCTAAAATTTCTCAACGAACTTAAGGACCACCCTGTATATACGAATTTTTTCCAAAGCATTTAACACACTAGACCATAGGGTCTTCACACGAAAACTAGCTGCTTCTGTGACCTTTCCCTAAATATCTGTTTGTGCGTATTTACTATGTCTCCAATTATGGCTATTGCTCCTCTTCGTTCGTAGGTAGTTCCTATAATCTTGGCATATACTGATGCCCTACAGATATTCTCGAATGTTTACAATATCACGGATGCCCGTAATCTGCACGAAGACATAAATATTATTAATGATTGGTGCTCCAAAAATATGATTCTACTGAATACTGATAAATGCTACGCTGTGCTCCACATTCAGTCTGATATTGTAATCAAGTTTGACTACAATATTGATCGTAGTCAATTGTCCTATGGCTGGGAAAAGCGCCGTTAAGGAACTGGGAATTTTCATCGACCCTAGCTTAAAATTAAAAACATATCGTTTCCATCTCTACTGCTACATATAAGTTTCCCGATATTGCTATCCACATCTGCAAAAATTTTAAGAATATGGCGGCTATAAAATTGGTGGCATTTGTGCTATGTAGGTTTGAGTATTAATCGATAGTGTAGTATCTGAACTACGTTTATCTTAATCTTGAACTCGAATGTGTACAGAATAGATTTCTCAAATTCTTATCTTTTAAAATTGATGGAGTTTATCCACCTCGTGGTACGACATATGAAGATCTTTTAAACATACATGACTTTCCGACACTTTCGGCTAGGAGAAGTGGGCATAGTGCTCGATTTTTAATCAAATTTATCACTAATAACGTCGATTTTTCTTCTTTACTTTCTATAGTTGCTTCTTGACTCCATCATACCTACATGACTTGTTCGTCAAATGCATAGAGCAAGAACGAATATTTCGAAAAAGGCACCAATTATATATGTGAGTATGTACGCCAATAGTTTCTTTTAGAGAAGCCGTTGACAATCGTTCTATTTACTGGTTCAACTTCAAAGCTTTTAATTTCCGCGTTAGATATATGTACATATATTTCAGTGGCGGTTCTTGATGACGTACTTTATAAGTTGCTGCACGGATGAGATTGCTTCATTTAAGCTTTCATATATACAGAGAGGCAAGTAGCTGCAGCAGCTTACATCGTACGTCATTACTTAAGTAAGCCATGTATACTGGTATACAAAAAACATCAGTCAATATGTTTTCAAACTTCATGATTATAACAGACACTGATAGACGTTTGAATTAACATCCTACTGACTTAAGTTATGACTAGAGACCGGACACGAGAGGTTGATGACTCATCGCTCACGAGCATACTATTAAACATTTGTATTTTTAAAGTTTTTAATTTTTTTATATATATATATATATATATATATATATATATATATATATATATATGGTAAACCTAATCAGTAGGCGATTAAAGGTCTGTATATTACTTCAAAATATATGTATTTAAAAAACTCTACATGTTTCGGCTGTATTCGCCTTTATCAAGAGAATACAAAATATGAATCTTTGTATTCTCTTGATAAAGGCGTATACAGCCGAAACATGTAGAGTTTTTTAAATACATATATTTTGAAGTAATATACAGACCTTTAATCGCCTACTGATTAGGTTTACCATATCATACCAAGGTCACGAAGTTATTATTTTTATATATATATATACTTATAATAATAAAACGGGTATATATACGGCTCCAAAATATGAAATACATTTTTATTTGTTCATTTTGTAGTTCAAGTTGAGTAAAGAAGTATTAAAATTTACTAGCAATACTTTATCAAGGTTCTTTTCTGTAAAATTTGTTCTCTTTGAATAAAATACATCCTTGTAAATAGAAAACGTCCTTTCTACATCGCAACTGGTTATAGGTGCATACTGGAAATATTCTTTTATTTCCGCGTATTTTGCAGTTGGATGTTGTAGCATTGTCCCCTACACAATTGCCGCAATGTTATCAAATCTGGATTTCTATTAAACACTGCGTCTAACTTTTGCCGAAGGCCACATCCGAAGTCACTTGGAATACTTTTCAAATTATTAATAGCCACATCTAATGTCGTTAAATCATCATTTAATTTGAGATTTCGATTTTCAAAATAAGTGATCAGTTTTGGCAAATTTCCAAAGTGTTCCTGAAGAAAGTACAACTGATTTTTTAAATGTGGAATTTGTGTTAGTTCCTTGCATTCAGAAATACTCCGAGCATCGTCATTTAAACATGCAACGAAATTTTGTAAACTAGTAGCTTCCAACCATGTGCCCCATCTAGTTATTACTGGAGAGGGAGGCAGTGACAAAGATTGCAGTTTTTCCCTGTAAAGAGCTACTCTCAATGGTGCTTTTCTGAAAACTTTTTTAAAAGCGGATACAAGTCTATCAACTTCTGGAGAGGTGTCTCTGATATATTCACAGATTCTTTGGAGATCATGTGCTACACAAGTAATATGCAGCATATTAGGATATGTTTCCTTTAATAATCTGCCTGTTTTTAACATATATGCAGCACTGTCACTTACAAATAAAAGTACTTTTTCTTTGTACCTGTCGTCCGAATGAAGTATTTTTGAATATTCTCGTTAATGGTTTTAGCAACTGTTTCCGCATCAACTGTATTTATAACTTTTGTTGCTATTACATATGCTTTATATAGAATAGTTGGATGTAGTACATCAGCTATAACATTTCTCATACAGCGTCCTAATATATCGACAGTTTCATCGGCACATATCGAGTGGTACCGATTTGAAAGATGGCTTCTAATTCGTTCTACTGCTTTCGTGTAGCTCTTAGAAACATAATATTTGCGTAAGGTGGATTCATCAGGAACATTTCAACCAGTATCTTTTTGGAGAAATATTTTTAAAGTCGGATTGTTAAGTTTATTTAATGGAATATTAGCCGCTATAAAAGTTTCACAGAGTTCTTTGTTAAAATTGTCAGATTCCAACCGTTCTAATTTCTGTGCATGTGTTTGCGATGCTAAGTGACGTTGTACGTGCAATTTCATGGAATTTTTTAACGATATTTTACAGGTTTTGCAATAAATTTTAGAATCACTGACAATGGACATATAATCAGCAACTCGCCATTGTTTTACGATGCCGTTCTCGACGTTCTTCCAAATCATATCTAAAAAAGTAACTTATACAATGCTCTAGATCTAAATAAATGAAAACTAAAAATGTATGCGTAAGTTATTGAAACTGAATGAAATTCAATACACACTTATGTCGAAATAATTTGGAGAAGTAGATTCAATCAAACGATATTAAACAGGATCTATCACAAAAATTACGATGTAATTAACAGTAAAAACTATGAAAATAAGAAACTAACTCACAGCACTGTATTTATCTTACGAAATATAATCTAAATAGACTAAATTATTAAAACTCCACACGCTTCTATCTACCCCCATGAAAACAGAAATTTAACTGTAAATATCTAATAAAGAACGTTTCAATTCTCGACGAAAACAGATGTGCGCGCTAGCCAAATCAATAGTGCATTCAATAACTGCGTGATGTACTTACAGATGTTGTAGACTATTTATATCGTCCATCATAATGACGACGTCATTTCAACCCGATGTGTCCGGTCTCTGGTTATAACATATTTTTTATATACACGGCCTACTCCGAGTGAGAATTTGATTCACTCGTTATTTTGTGATTTTCTTTTTGTTTTTTTTCTTTTATTTTATTTAATTAGTTTTTATTTATACAACGTTATTGGTCACTGTTCATGAGCATTTAATTTTGTAATTTTCTCCCATTAATGGTGTATAACTGTTGGACAATAAAGACAATTATTATTATTATTTAATGTAAAATTATTGTTCATTTAAACTAATAGAGAAATTCGAACTTATACTTCTGAAATACTTCGAAGAGTCGTCAGCTGGAATGTCATCTCGTAGATAGATAATGTACAACAGAGGAGCATACACTGTCCTAAGGTGTCACATTTTTAAAGGGTATTTCCTCGATGTGCCATTATGAATTTGCACATATTGAATGCAGTTGTCCAAGTAACCGTGAAGCTATTCTAACAGTTTACCGTTCTAACAGTTCTAACGGTTTATGTTCCGCAACATGATAATTTTAAAATTAACACTTCATGATTTACCTTGCCCACAAACTTTGCTCAGATCGACAAAAATTACCCACATTTATATTTTGATAGAGTTTATAAAGTTTACAATTGCAGAAACCATGCTACACACATTTCTAAAATGAAACTGAAGGTTATTGAATAATTCGTATTCGAATCTCATTAATCTCTCCTTTTGCAAATACACTAATCGGAAATTGGTCGATAATTTTCAACTAATTTCTTTGAACTCTTTTCAAACAATGATTTAATTTTTGTTGTTTTTTTTAGTGTATTGGAAAGACGTCTTCGACGAAACAATTATTAATTATATTATTGCTTGCAGTGTCAAAGTAACCTCACCAACACTGTGTGTAAAGAGATTTGAACTTATAGTATCATCTTTCAAGGAAAGTTTATTCCATAAAGTTAATATTACATCGCATAGTTTGAATTCGTCAACTGGATCCAAAAAGAATGAATGGTGGTTTGGTTGATAATTGCTATTCTGTCTAAAATCATATACTAAACAATCAGCTACTGTACTAAAATGTTGAAATATTCCGCTGTATATTTGGCTTTGATAATATTTTATCACAATTTCAAAGTACTATCTCAGAATTGATTTTATTTCATTTATTTAGATTTGTTTGTTGGAAATTAAAAAAATGATGTATTTGAAAATTCAAGAACGTAATGTATTTAACTATAATAGAATTATAAAATTAATATTTTGATACTGATATTTATATTTGCTTTCTTTCAGAAATGAACGCAGATGAATTTAGAATCCACGGTGAGCAATCCCTTTTTCTATTCGCGAAAATGTTCAATCTTGTACAAAATATGTTGGGTGTGTAAACGGTAAAGTTAGCGACTTGTTTCTTTATAAAATACTGATTTCACATTACATGCAAATTTTCTTTTATATTGTTTCACTTTATCGTATCCGCTTGATTTATTTTATTAGCTTGATTCTTTCAGTAACAGATATAAACTGGAATTTTCTCTAAATAAAACGTAGAGTATGATTGTTTTGTAAGATATATCTTTAGAAAAGAAAAGCTAGGCTACTATTTTGTGATTATTTGATGCCTACTAAACATTGGCAAAATTATTTCAAATTAAAACAAAATTAAATTTAAATCATTGTAATAAATATGTTAAATAATCGTATTTTATTAGAGTAGTGGATAAGCAATGGGGTTTCGAGCGCAAAATTCAATGTATTATCTTATGGAGCTTCATTTTTGCATTTCAAGATCATTTGAGCTGTAACGTCACAGCTGAGTAATGGTATTAAATTCGCGTTGCTTATTTCATACCTTATTTTCGGGACAGCCAGACCTGTCTATCTGTCTATTTCACAAGCAGACCTT
Organism: Melolontha melolontha; assembly: GCA_935421215.2. NCBI lineage: Eukaryota > Metazoa > Arthropoda > Insecta > Coleoptera > Scarabaeidae > Melolontha > Melolontha melolontha. Next base: position 128,618,557 of record OW285236.1, read on the forward strand.
TGTCTGTTTGCGGGTTGTGGGCGTTGTGTTAAGCCTGTTTCACAAACAGGTCTGTCTGCTTTATAAATAGACAGACAGGTCTGTCAGTCCTGAAAATAGGATATGAAATAATAAACGTAATGCTGGCCGTGAAATTAGCTGTGACGTCACAGCTCAAATGACCTTGAAAGGCGAAAATGAAGCATAAAAGAATACATGGGATTTTGTGCTCGAAACCCCATTGCTTATCTATTTAGAGTTTTTTTACATTTTTGAATAAATACGTGCTAATATTCTTGCAGGAGGATATTAACTAGATACAGTTGAGAAACCACTAGATATTTGTTTAAATTAAAAAAATGAAATGAGTATTTCCAACTCTGTTGGTTAAAACTGTACTTAACATGAGGCATATAAATCCTGTAATTTCTTATTAGTCTTTGGTTAATCGATATGAAGCCGCTGAATACTTTTGTATAAGATGTAATTATGTAAATTAACTATTAAATTCTATTTAAACATTTATCGCTTTATGAAAGTAATAATCACAAATCTTTTTAAAATTTTATAACACACGTATATAATGCTAGTTGTGTATAGTGACCAAGGAAAAAAGGGGTGAAAGGTATATGTGGGTAATGCCTTTATACAAAAAATCGCGGCCCAATGTTCACGTAGTAACGAGAAAATTATTTTTCTTTATTCGAGTTCGGCCCTGTCACAGGTAAATATACGGGCGGCAATACGGGCTTCCATCTCTAATTCATTAGTAATTCTCTTTACCGGTTAATTATATTGGTTTATTGGTTCTCTATATTTATCAAAATACAGCTGTAATCAAGTTCATTGACCTGAAAAAAGGCGATAACATTCCGAACAATACCTACTTTCAACAATAAGGCCCCCTATTCAGCGATAGCGATTGCTATTGTTTACTACCGAAACATTCTCGGCTGAATATATGGTGATGTTTTGTTTTGTGGATGTAAGTCTTTATGCCGAATATGTCGACAAACCTGTTGCATTAATTAAAATGTTATTAAATCTAAATAATTTTACTTCTTTTAAAAGTAAAATTATTGTGTTTATATTAAAACAAAAAACAACGCCAAATAAAAAGCTTCATATATTGGGTCCAATGGGATAGATACCTGGTTTCGTGGTTTTCCTTCTTGTCCTACGCGAACACTCAACATCTTAAGTCGCTTCATAACTTACCATTCCCTTTATATTTAACGTCAAACAGTGTTATGAATTATTATTATTTGAATTGAATGTATTTATGAATATGTATCTCTCACCATGACTACATCACTTATATAACTTTGACAAGTTATAATAGATTAAATTAGTCGGCGATTTAAAGCTTGGTTTACTTTCATATGTATATATTTAAAGCAATATTACATGTTTCGACACATAGTGTCTTTTTCAAAGAAATTAAAGATATATATCTATATAATATATATTTCTAATTTCTTTGAAAAAGACACTGTGTCTCGAAACATGTAAGATTGCTTTAAATATATACATATCAAAGTAAACCAGACCTTAAATCGCCTACTAATTTAATCTACTATATATATATATATATATATATATATATATATATATATATATATATATATATGAAAAATGTGTGAAAGTCATATCCATCCGGAATGTGCAGATACCGATATTTCATAGTTTTTACTAATCTTCAGTACACATTATCCGGGAATAGATACGACTTTCATTTCTATACTGCGTATATATATATATATATATATATATATATAAATGATGAAAAACGCGATGTAAATGAGAATCAGTAACCATTAAATTCCCACATTATATGAAATTGCCGCTATAATTTATTGTATTAATTTCTACAAATGACAAAATCACATTTGCCTAAGAATGCAGACACAACACGTCTCGGCGCCAACCGTCCAGGTTGTCCGGGCAAATGAAAAATGTGTGAAAGTTATATCCATCCGGAATGTGCAGATACCGATATTTCATAGTATTTACTAATCTTCAGTACACATTATCCGGGAATAGATACGACTTTCATTTCTATGATATATATATGACTTTCACACATTTTTCATTTGCCCGGACAACCTGGACGGTTAGTGCCGCGACGTGTTGTGTCTGCATTCTTAGGCAAATGTGATTGTCATTTGTAGGAATTAATACAACAAATTATAGCGGCAATTGCATGTATGTGTGGGAATTCAATGGTTATTGATTCTCATTTACATCGCGTTTTTCATGTATATATATATATATATATATATATATATATATATATGTGTGCTTTAAAATAAAAAAAAATTGTAGTTTTCTTTTATTACAATTTCTTATCTTGAAAATAATTTTTATAAAAATGTTTTGGTATATACAATATATGTACACTGATGGAAAAAAGTGACGAGCACACCCTGTATAATCTGAACGTGTAAAGATAAATGCGTAGATTTAGCGGACCATTAAGGTTTCGTCTAGACGAGTTTGCGAACCGGTTATTGTTAGTGTGGTGGAAGCGGGTAGTTGTAGTCGTACTTTGTGCGTGATGGAAGGCCGTTCGCATTACCTGAGTGAGATTGATCGAGGAATGATTGTGGGGATGCACATGATAGGAGTATCCTTCCGTGATATCGTGCGCCGTCTAGAGCGGTCATTATCGGCAGTGCAGCGGGCATGGCGAGAATGAATGGAGTAAGGACGTACGCGCCTTCAGCCGCGAGCGAGACGGCCCCGCGCGAGCACAACACGCGAGGATCGCGCCCTTGTGCACAGAGCTTTAGCATCGCGTGCGTCTTCCTCAAGGCAATTTGGAGCCGTTTGCCCAGCAGGAAGGGAGGGCGTACTCACTACGCGAACTGTTACGGGGTCGTTTGCTAGACTGCGAGCGCGCTGTGCGTTGCAGCGGATTCCAGTGACTCGCGAGCACCGCCGTATACGGCGCCAGTGGGTAGAGGCTAGACATCAGTGGGTTGTCAAGTGAAGGCACATTTTGTTTTCCGACGAATCAAGATTCGAATTGAACACCGGTGACGCGCAAATTTTCACCTCGAGGAGTGCATCCAACCACGCCCTATCCACCGTCAGCAGGGCATTATGGTATGGGGTGCTATTACACATGGTGGACGTACATGTCTGCTGCGTATACAGCATACGATGACGGTTCGCCGCTACGTAGATGAGGTGCTACGGTCCGTTGTGCTTCACTACGTTCGACGGCGCCCACGGCCGGCACGTTCTCCGGATCTCAATCCGATCGAAGATATATGGGATATGATCGGTCGGAGACTTCAAACTTATCCGGCTCCCCCGGGTAACGTTGAGGAGCTATGTAGGTGAGTTTGAAGCAGCATGGTTGGACATCCCTTCCGCTACCATACAACGACTTATTGACTCCATGCCTCGTCGCATAGCGATGGCACGCGCCGCTCGCGGGGATACTCCCGCTATTAATGCATCCCTTCCCAGCAGGGCTGCGCCGCTGTCCAGGTGAGGGTAAGTTATTCTACGTTAGTACTAGTTCCATACCAGATTTTATTGTGTTAGAACCACTTCTTCAGATTATACAGGGTGTGCTAGTCACTTTTTTCCAACAGTTTATTTAACGTTTTTCTTCCATTCGTATTCTTTCTAATTAAAAAAACAAAAAATTAACGTACAAAAAGAAGAAAGAAATTACTTTAACAAACAACTTATTTTACTCAGTTGGAAAAGTAAAAAACAAGACCTGTTTCTGTTACGCTGTTAATAATACCTACTACAGAACTGTACAAGAGAAAATTGAAATGGTTCTGGTGTATGGAGAAGCTGGCAAATTTAGATAATGCTATCAATCTCTACGCTCAGCGTTTTGCGGTTAGGATAGGGTCACGTGCTTCATTTTATAGTACTATCAACAATTCACTACTGATGGAAGTGATTAACCGAAGAAAAGGATCGATCGAGCAACAGTCACCGGAGAAAATATTGAAGTCGCTTTATTAGGCGCAGTGGCTGTTAATCCTCATCTTAACATAAGAGGAATAGCTCGTGATTTGTCCCACATCAGTGAATGATTGGAAAATTTTAATAAATATCATCTATATCGTGTGTATTTACATCAAAATCTTCATGGTGTTAATTTTCAAAATCTGGTAACTTTTTGTCAGTGGGCATGTGAACAATTACAATAAAACCCCCATTTCTTTTCATAACGTGTTGTTCTCCGACCAGGCGTTTTTTACAAGCTACAGAACGGTTAATCGACGCAATACACATTACTGAAGTGTTGAAAATTCGCACTGGCTTCGCCAAGTTGGATACCAGCGCCCTTGGACTGTCAACGTGTGGTGTGGGCAAAGTCATCGGCCCCTACATTATTGAAAGCCACCTGAATGGTGAAATGTACAGAGACATTTTGGAAAATGAACTGTCAGCATTAATTGAAGACGTTAGCTAAGAAGTGCGACACAACATGTGGCTTAAACATGATGGTTGTCCAGCACACTATTCGGTGGTAGCACGTGAAGTACTTGATCGTAATTTCAATGGTCGCTGAATCGGTAGAGCTGGTTCAGTAAATTGGCCTGCTAGCCCACCAGATCTTACTTCGCCAGATTTATTTTTATGGGGTTACCTTAAATGCAAAGTATACAATCAAGTACCAACAATTCGTAGAAATATGATTGAACGAATCAGAAATGCTTGTGTCGAAATTCAAGAAGATACACTTCTCAGTTGTCTACAATCATTTGAAATGCAGATCAATAAGTGTATTGAAGTCGAAGGCCATCATTTTGAGCATTTACTTTAATTGAAAGATGATGAGGCGAGGGGAAATCTAGCACTGTAATAAATGAGAGGCGAAGGACTCATATAAATGAAGCACACTATACGTGAGAGACGAGGAGACTCAGGTTTATCAAGCACCCCAAGGCGGTACGTTGTACACGTCATTGTTGTTGGGTTACGCTAAAAGTGATTTATTCACCAGCAATTTACAAAAATTGAATAGCACAAGCGTATTTCGTCCATTGATTTATTAAATTTTAAATCTGGCCATCTTTTACATGAACTGCTTATATTTCGAGATATTTGAAAGTTTACAGTTAAATAATAGGCCCGGTATATCCATACAACGTATATCAACAAATAATAAATATTTAATTTACTATTTGTTGACACTTTAACTAACTTTCATTGGAAATTTGGTAACTAAAAATTTAGAATGATATTTTCAGAAAGGTAATATTACGAAAACCTAACCTAGATATTATTAATATCTAATATTCCTCTTTCAGCTTTATCTTCTCTCTGCGTACAGATACAGATTATTCGTGTGTAAGGATGTAATTGCATATATTTTCAGTGTAAAATGTAAAGGTGTAAAGAAATTGAAAAAATTATTTTGACTGCTAAAATTAAGTTTTATATAAAATGCAACTTTTGCCAATCATTGCCTAGAACATAATCACAAATTCAATACTAATTTTAAAACTTTGCATGTTCTAGATAAAAGTAAAAAACTTAATATGTTAGAAAGTTTAGAAATTAACAAATATAATAAATTAGGTATAATTTTAAATGACCAACTAGACATAAATAACTCCCCCCCTACTAAACTTAAAACTCATACATGTCCACCCCCTCTTAGAATAAGATTAGTTCTGTACTTTGTATTGATATATATAAGATCTAATTAATATTTTGAATTAGTATATTCATCCACCTGATGAAGCCACAGTGTGGTGAAACATATGTAGTGCATATATATTATTTTGAAACTATACAACTGTGTTTTATTATATCTATATAATGAAGTTTCAACAAGTATCTCCTTCGTCGATTATTAATTTAAAATGCAATGAATGTATATAATTCAAGCCGGTCTTTACGTCATTACTTACTTTTTTACCGATTCAAGATTCACTGGTTGGTTGATGCCAAACGTCGGACACGTTATAACCAATTTGTTGTAACTGCAACCTTTGTGTTGATGCGATAAGTATGTTAAAAGGTCTTGTAATTTTGAAGATTTCAAGGGCAATATCTTGCGTCGGAATAATTATATAAATAAGTATATTAAGCTTATAATCTTCCATTTGCTTGTATATGTTTTCACGGGTTTATCAGTCCAGACCACTTGTTGTAGCTTTATTATTCAGGACTTTAATGTTTTTTGCTCAATATCTGTGTTTTCGTATGACGCAGATCACATTTCGATTTTGAAGGTTAATTCAATATTATCGTAAAGATGTTGATAAAGTAGGTTTACTGTTAATTTGGCTGGTAAACTTCTACGGTTAGTAGAGGCTGATTATCCTTCTACTTAATATATTCAAATAACCATTATTATTATATGCACTCTTTTGGGCTTATTTATCGTTTAGTGTCTTGGGTGGAGCAATCATATCGATAAAGTATGAGGCGTCAAAACTTGTCTTTATTTCTAATTTTCAACCCAAAATATCGGCAATACACTTTATCTATTGAAGGTGTAATATTCGCTTATGCTGATACATAAATCAAATTCAAAAGCAGTTATTTTTTTACAAAAGAAACCTTAATTTAAGGTTTCACAGGACTTTACGAAGTATCTAAAAAAAACAATAAAAAATATAACATTCCATTTAAAATATCAAAGTTGGCTATGACTTCCGGTATAACCGAAAGTGGTTCATGAATGTAAATATTTTATTTTAACATACCAAGTATCAAGATTACGTGCCACAAATTTTCAAAAGTGTCTTTAAAAAGTGCGTTGACATAGAAAACTTCTTACGAACGTGTTATGTGAAAAACTCTGCATAGTGGCCACAAATACAGTTGTTACATTTTGAAAACCTTACAAGATTTGTTATTAGAAAATGAAGATATTATGTTTGGTACGGTTAAATTACACAGGAATACAAAAGGAGTGCCCCGAAATTGAAAAATATTACCTCTTCCACATTATCTAGTACAGGAGGCAGCGACACAAATAAATTATCCATTCCGGCAAGCTTATTTTTTTTGTCTGTTAATTATGCATGTAATATAAAACTGTGTTATAAGTAGAGTAGACCAATTTCCGTGGGCGCCATGAGCGCCGGTATGGAAGTGTAATTCGTAATATATTAGAATATGCGATAGAATAGGGACGCAACATGAGCTAGTTACCGATATAGGTATAGCTCTACATCTAGTATACTTATATCGGTAACATGGGGGAAGATCTTAAATTGACAAAGCAGCCAGCCAGTGCCAACGGCGTAAAACTTAGTGAAGATGGCCGTGCGATTCTTGACGAAACGATGCTGAACTGACTATAAATTTAAAACGGGCGCCACCGCGATTTATGAGCTGCATGTCGACGAGATTATACGATACGCGGAGTTCGTATTCGTGTTAATGAACCCACCACAGAAGGTCTAAAGTGACTGCGGAAAGACAGGAGGTAATGACAAATAAAAGAAAACGTTCTCCATTAAAGAAAAAAAGAAGTTAAGTTTATTATAAACGTTGCAACACAGAATAAATCTTCCAGCTATACAAATTTTTTTAATTACAACAGAAATCAAGTGCAAAATTCTAGCGTCCAAAAATTCTTGAACGATAGTGTACGAGTATATACAGAATTTGGATATAAGTATTAAATATCAAACAAAAGGAAAGGTACTAAACAATTACAAAAACCGAAGTGCGTTATTAAAAGATCTTATGCAAATCGTTCGCAAATTTTTCCCGCTTAATTACCTAACCTTAAAACTAAATATTTGCTAACGCATTTAAAATATAACACAAAAATTTTTCTTTCGTAACTGATTTACAAATTTCTGATTACTGCAATTGACCTCGAAAGTATTTATGATTAATTAACATGTTAATTTAAATGTAAAATGAACTAATTTAATAAAAATATTTGAACATAAAATTTTCTGTCGACAAAACAATAAAACAGTATATTGTGTAACGAGTGACGAAAGTAATATTTTTTAAGCGACAGAACAGTTTACCACACGAGGCGAAGTCAAGTTTGGTAATGTTCGCGAGCATAAAAAAATGATTTCGATGAGAATACTATACTTTTTCAACGACCTCGCCTATGACATTATAATAAACTTAAAAAAATTATGTAAACAAATACTTTATTTTCAATTAACAATTACAAAACTATAGATTATATTTAACTTAGTTATGATTTAAATATTGATACATAGAATATGTAGATCATAAGGTCGATGGCTTCAAATTTTCCCACAATTTTGCAAAATTCGCAAGCAGCACAATTTCTGAATATGAATTTAGTTACGTTATTATCAGATCCATTTTCAATGAATTTTAAATAGACTTCTTCTTACCTCTTCCTCGATTTTTCTGGTAATAAGCCCGCAGAGATTTTCTCAGCTTGATTTACTATTTCTGGCGGAGTATTGGGTATCTCTAAATCACTTTATGAATCAGAAATCATGATAAAGCTATGAACAGCACAAACAGAACTCATATAAAAATGACCCGATACAGCAGGCAACTAGACGCAGGTGAAAATTATTAGGTAATTTTCGTCACAAGGGACGAAAGTTAACGTTATGGGATTTTGTCTCACTGGTGACTGAAATCAAATTTTCGCTGCAGTATAAGGTGTATAAAAATGTCTATTTATAACGGATCGTAGAAAAAAAAAATTTGTTTTGTCTAAATTTATCGAAATTTTATTATTTTATGTAGCTAGTTATTTTTATTTCCTTATGGCCCGATGCAAGTTTTTACTGTCAGAGGATTAATAAACAGACGACTCGTAGTAATTAAGCTGCAATTTTACATAGCTGCACTTGATAATTGTTGGAAGATATTATGTCCTTGATGCTCAAGAGGTTCCAGCGACAAATGGAGGCAGATCCGGTACACGTGGTCAGTATTAGGTTACAGCCGAACTCTACCCTTCTGGTGGTTCAATGGCTCAAGCAACGAAACGCAGCGGGCATCTGAAAATAAAACTCGTTACAAAAACCTTGAAGATGGTAATTAAACAGTAAAAATAACGCAATACGAAGATAGAGTCACTGAAGGCTCTAAAAATGATTTAACGGTACAATTTAATCATCTTCGGATGGTCAAAGGGTACGATAAATATATAGCCTAGACAAACACGACGAACCAACATATAGAAGTGTGGAAAAACCAAGTCGGCATACCGCTAATTATCCATCAAATTTCAGAGTAACAGTTCAAATCACTAAAAATTCAGCGGCACACACCAAGTAACCCATCTAGTCTCGCAGAGATATACAACCGATCTCTCCGTAAAACACCGCGGCCATAAAAATTCTCTAAAAATTCTTTCCCAAAGGTCGATGACGTCGTGATACGTTATATTAAAGCGGATTATACCAGGGCCGACCAAACAATTTGCCCAAACTATTATAACAGGTGTAATTTATCATGAGTTCGATTTCTCTGGTAAGTATCGAATTTTTAACGCTACAAGGTTGCACGCTCATCGAAATTTACAGTTCTAAATCTGTTTGTGGCAACAATTGTATGGATGTGAAGAATGTTCGCCAGTGGGTTCGACGTACAAAACTCCGTTATAGAGGCGAAGTTAAGGTGTTTGAGATGAAAAGCGATGAATTCGGCCAGTATCAGTGACATATAAAGAAGAATCAACAAGACAAGTATATCACCGAATTACGCAAAAACAAATTGCTCGGAAACATTAGTGTAAACAAAGTAGGGTCCAGTACATTGTTCAGACATTGAATTATTAAAGGAAAGACAATTGTCAAGAACTTCTTAACCCGTATCGACGTGAAGGAGATGATTTTCCCATGAACGCCACTAACGGGGACAAATCTTGGTTTATCATTATGACCCCGAAAACAAGCGATGGTCAACGAAATATCATCGTCCTGATTCTCCACTTGCACGAAAATTAAAAAGAGTTCCATCAGTGTAGCAAGTTATGCTCACCATTTTCTGTGATACAATTTTAAAGACGTCAACGATTAATTCAATAAGATTCTGCAAAACTTTACGATCACTAGAGCATCGTATCCGCAGAGGAAGGCCGGAAAGAACGAATATTTTCTTGCATCATAACAACGCACCTTCTGTACACTCTGTACAGTCCTGATTTGGAACCTTCGGATTTATGGTTGTTTCCAAAGTAGAAGAAGGTATCGAAAGGTAAATAATTTTTCATTTGACACTGTAGTTCATGCTGCTCTTTGCAATTGAATGGATAGCAAACAGAATGAAGAAATGGATTCAGCGTTTTTAGAAATGTGTAGTACTAAATGGGGATTATGTGGAAAAATAATTCTGTACATTAGAACGACGGATATTTGAAATGTTTCCGGCTTTTTTTAATAAAAACACATATTTTTAAGCAAAACAAAATTTATTTTTTGTTGTAATCTCCCTGTAACTCAATACATTTGGTCCAATGTTTTTTCTATCCCTTCAAACTGTCAGAAAAAAATTGATTGTCCAAACCTGAAAAATTCTGATTTACAGCGTCTTCAACCTCAGTATTCGATCCAATTTTTTTTCCGCCTTGATATTTTTTCAAATTAGGGAACAGGAAAAAGTGTTTGGGAGCTTGGGAGCTAGATCTAGCAAATTGGGTGGATGCGGAAACAATTCGAACTTCAATTCGTCCAACTTTGATATTGCAACCATGCACGTGTGAACCCGAGCGTTATCCTGGTGAAACAGGATTTTCTTTTTTACCAAATGTGGAGGTTGTTTAATTGTTGTGGACTTCAATTTATCTAGCAATGCAGCATAGTACTGTCCATCGATTGTTGAACCCTTTGCAAGGTAATCGACAAGAACTATTCCTCGATTATCCCAAAGAAACTGTCGCCATAATTTTTCTTGCAGAGAGAACGACCATTGCCTTCTTCGGAGTTGGTTCTCCAACCGCAATCCACTGCATTGACTGCTGCTTAGTCTTGGGCGTATGGTGGTATATCCAGGGTTTCATCGACGGTTATCAATCGCCGCAAAAATTTTGCCGGATTTTTTTTTGATACGGGCTAGGACACTCGCCCGACATGTCAACAAATGCGGCATCCATCGCGCGGCTAATTTTCTCATATCTAAATCTTGATGTAAAATCTTGTACACCCGCTCAGATGATATTCCACAAGCTATATCAATCTTCCATTCAGATTTAGTGCATCACAATTTGATGCACTAAATCGACCATTTCGTCAGTTGTAGCAGTTTTCGGACGCCCGGAACGTTTCTCGGCTAAAATGCTAGTACGACCACGTTTGTACTCAGCCACCCCCAATGTTTTATTGTTGTTATTGAAGGGGAGGCTTCACTGTATACAGAGTCTAACTCATCTTTTATTCTTTCCCTTTCAAATGAAGGAATTTTATTACTACGCGACGCTCAAGTTTCTCTATTGCTGAACGACAATGTGAACTGACAACTTTAGAAGCGTACTATAGACAAACGAATGAGTATCACTTGCAATTTTGACAGTTTATATATCTATCGGACAGTGAAGGAATCTTTTTGTACAATTACTTTATATCGGTAAGGTCGGAAACATTTCAAATATCCCTGGTAGTAGAATAAATTTACTTAATTTTGGGACTGGTTTTATTATTTTATCTTTTTTTATTCTTACTTTATAGATCTTATATATAAATCCGTTCTCGTAGATCACTCAATGGGTCATTTACTCACGTATATTGTTGATATGAAAGTTTGACTATCACAAATTGATTCAATTATTTGAATAACCCATAGATAGTTTCTTATATACCCGCATGACAGAAGTATTAATTCCTTAATGTAATTAGTTATTGAGCAACCAGAGGCGTGGTTCAATGTATAGGCCCAAGTAAATATCATCAAACTTGTTGAAACATCTTAGGCAGTACAATATTTCTTGTAATTCTTCGAATTTAAGTTGCTAAAATAAAATATAACTAAAAATATATTAAAACTTATATTTCTACAAATAACTATTTAAGTAAATATCTAAAAATACTAAGGTGATACACCTTAGTCAGTTCATTGAAATGTGCTCATTGACACAATTAGGTCTTGAAGTTATGGAAAAAGAACCATCAAATTTTTTTTTATAGTAGTGTTCATATTCTATTCAGATGACTATAATGTGACTATATTTTTAAGTAAAATTATAACAGTTAAAATGAATATGTCTGAGTGGTTACGCTGAACCTTAAGAGAACATCCTTCCTTTGTATATCGCATGTTCAGAATGTGACTATTAAATGTTAATAAAATGAAACTGAATAATTGAAACATACATGAGTGGGTAAAACCTCACCAGTTTTGTATAATATAAAAGTATTTTATAAAATATTATTAAAAATCTGGTGTGAAGAACACAAAAAAGTTCAATATTAATATTTTTTTTATGAACTTGTCCAAACATATCCCTCCCTAGAGACGCAGATACGTATTTCATTTTTCTACAGATTCATGAGTACGCCCCTGCTGGAGGAAGGATATCTTCATACACATTCACAAAAAAATAACGACTTCGCTATCTCACAGAAATTATTAAGACCGAGCGTAGAAGTACATACAGCGCTGCATATTGTCAGACTGCCGAAGTACTCTCGCTTTGTCGACATAACTAATGCAGAACTAACGGAGTTTTTCTAGAGATGACACTGCCTTGTCTCTAGAAAATGTATTTTGTTTGTGTCTTCACTCATACTTACGGAATAACGGCATTTTTGTAACAGAATAATTGAAACATACATGAGTGGGTAAAACCTCACCAGTTTTGTATAATACAAAAGGATTTTTAATAATATAAAATATTATTAAAAATCTGGACTGAAGAACACAAATACAAGTTCAATAGTCCGTTAGTTCTGTATTAGTTATATAGACAAAGCAAGAGTACTTCGGCAGTCTGACAATATGCAGCGCTGTATGTGCTTCTACGCTCGATCTTAATAATTTCTGTGAGATAGCGAAGGCGTTCTTTTTTTGTGAATGTGTCTGAAGATATCCTTCACAAAAAAAATATTAATATTGAATTTGTATTTGTGTTCTTCACACAAGATTTTTAATAATATTTTATATTATTAAAAATACTTTAATAAAATGAATAAACATTAAATTGACATTCGGTGTTACACATGTAAGAAATATAATTTTTCTTCATTTCGTATGTATGTATAATACACTTCTGAACAAAATTAAGGGACCAACAGTAATATTAAAAATAAATTTAAAACAATATAACAAAATTTAATGAAACGAATAAATATAATAATAATAATAAATATATAAATTCTAGTGTTTCATTAGAGATAGTTGATTTAAGGTCTATTAAAATTAACAAACTTTACTTTTGTGGGCTTGAAGAAAAAAGCCAAAAATTAAACTAAAATACCAATGGTCTTCACATGAACTTAAATCATAATTTGTAATAAGTTAACAAAAGTAACATTATTAATAGCGTGTATGCTATCCTCTTTCAATACACGCTCCTAATCTTCTTGGTACGCTTGAGATTAAGTTTCAGATCCTTTCTTGAGGTATCTGTTCCCATTATTGAACAAGTATGTTAGAGAGTTCATCAAGTGTTACTGGCGGTCTCGGTGCGTTTTTAATTTTGTTGTCCAATTGATCCCAGAGATGTTAAATAGGATTGAGATCAGGGCTTTTGGCAGGCCACGCTAAACATTGGATATTTGCATCTCTCAACGCAGCTGTGATAATGTTAGCTTTGCGAGGTTTGGCATTGTCTAGCATAAAAATTAATCCATTTCCGAGATTTTCGGCAAATGGTTGAACATGGAGTATAATAATTTCGTCTCTATATCTCATTGTTGTTAGCGACCCATTTCGTATCAACACCAATTCTGTACGGCCATTAATTGTATGCCACCCCAAACCATTATAGACCCCCATCAAATTTGACAAATTCTTGAAAGGTACATGGCGCAAACCGCTCACCTGGTCTTCGTATGATACGAACACCGCAATCATTTCCGTTTAAGAGGAATCTGGACTCGTCCGAAAACAAAACGCAGTTCCATTGTCTCTAGTTCCAACCTTGATGATTTAGACAAAAGTTTAAGCGATTTCTTTTGTGTGTAGCTGTGAGAATCGGACCGGTTGTTGATTTTCTACCAGACAAATTGACTTCTTTCAATCTTCTTCATACAGGTTTCCAGTGGCTAATCAAAGATAATTTTTTAACTTACGAAATGTTACAAATCGTTTTCTTAAACTTTGAAGCTCGTTAGAGCGATTTTCTCTGCGTGTTGTTTTTTGTTTTAGCACCTTGTCCGCATCTTCTTTTGAAACTATCTATGCTCCGAACCATACTGCCCTCTGTACCACAGATTTGCTGGTATTTAGAATTCCAGCAACTTCTGTTTGTCAATAGCCTTAACGAAGGAGAATAATCATTTGGGATACTTTTTCTGGTCTGCAACGGCGCCTAGGCATATTTAATTAACTTAATGCAGTCAAATTTATTAATTTTAGAAACAAAAAACCACGCTTTATTAATTAAGTAAATTAAAAAGGTGTCAACAATTAAGCCTATTTGTTGACATTTCGTTTCCTAGTAGATAATGTTTTGCTATTGTTAATTGTTTAATGCCGCACTATTTGAATTGTGTTTAATAAACGCCAAATTATGGCATGTGAAAAGTTTATTAAAAATAACTTCTAAATTGGAAGAAAAGTTATTTGGTGGTGCCTTAATTTTGTTCAGAAGTGTATTTGTCAAGTATGTATTAATAAATAAATTAAGTTGTATAATAAAATTAAAAGAACACTTAGTATAATTGTTTCATTGAAATTTTTTTAATTTTATTATTCATAATGATTCACCAAGTGCCAACCGTGAATTCCATACAATTTATATATAAATTAAAGGCAAATATTTTCTATTTTATTTTGAACTTAGGTAAGGAAGTGGTAGATTTTATTGCCGATTACTTAACAAATATTAGAAGCAGAAAAGTTTTTCCCGACAAGAAGCCTGGTTTTCTACGAACACAAATACCAGACAGTGCACCAGTGGAAGGAGAAAATTGGCAAAAAATATTTGAGGACTTCGAAAATATTGTTTTACCTGGAGTAACGCATTGGCAAAGTCCACATATGCATGCGTATTTTCCAGCTCTAGTTAGTTATCCTTCAATGTTAGGCGATATGCTTTCGAACGCAATAAATTGTATAGGATTTACATGGGTACTTATTTACAAGGAATTCTGTAATATGTGAGAATTTTACATGTGTCTTGTATTTTAGGCATCAAGTCCCGCTAGTACAGAATTGGAAACAATAGTAATGAATTGGCTTGGAAAAATGATAGGATTACCTGATGATTTTCTAAGTGTAAATAAATCTTCGTTAGGTGGTGGAGTTATACAAGTATCTATATATTTTCTATAAATTAAAAAACACATCATACACATTTTATATTCTTGTTTAAGAAAATGGCTAATATATGAAATAGAATACATGTAATAATTAATTATGCTTACTTCTACTTACAATTTTCTCAGTAACAAATATCGGTGTATTTCCCTTTCATAATCTAATTAATGTAATGTTCTAAAATTAAATACTTCTATCTGAATATTAGCTTTTTATGATTACAGACTACAGCAAGCGAAGCTACATTTACGAGTTTGCTGGCTGGTAGATGGCAGGCTATTGCGAATCATAAAATATTACATCCAGATATGGACGATGCAGAAATTAACTCCAGATTAATGGGGTATTGTTCTGATCAAGCTCATTCTAGTGTAGAAAAGGCGGGAATAATAGGTTTAGTAAAAATGACTTTCATAGAAAGTGACGATAACTTAGCAATGAGAGGTGATAAATTATTAGAAGCAATTAGAAAAGACAAGGAAATGGGATTAGTACCGTTTTGGGTAATAAAAATTATTTGCTATTTATATTTAGTAAATAAGAAACGTCTTGAAATATTTGATATCTGATATCTTAAGCATTAATAAGCAAGATTATTTATATATTAAGGGATTAAAGTGGAGCTTTAATCGTGAGGGAGAAAGTTTAAGTCACAAGCGTTTAGCGAGTGACTTAGATCTCCCGAACGAATAAAGTTTAGTTTAATTCCGTGTTATATACAATATTTTATTTATTACACACATTTAGTTAATAATTTAGATTTTAACTGTGACAACTATCCGTCAAGGTAAGTATGAAGTTCAGATTGCCGTAATCGTTGTCAAGGAGAATTATTAATGATATGCGATTTGTGAAAAAATTAATCATTTACATCGCATTTACTCCCTTCGGGAATAAAGTGAATTTTAGCTCCCTAGGTTATAAAGAGTCACTTTAGCAACAAGAAAACAAACAGTTAAAAGCATACTTTAAATGTGTCTAATAAATAAAGTATTTTTATAATTTATTTTATTATTTAAATAAATTTTATAAACTATATGTGAGAAAATAATACACAAACTTGGGATGAAGGATTCGGGCATATATATATATATAATGATTCTAATTTCTAATAATAAGCGCGAACAGGTAAAGGGTAGTGTGACGGCGCTCCATCTTTAGATTTAAAAGCACGAATACGCCAAGAAATTAGAAACATTACCGCAGATGTCATCGACAACGTTCAAAAAGAATTTCTTAATCGCTTTTGCTATCCTGATTGTTAATGGTGCTCAATTCGAACATTTAATTTAGATGATTATGTTTTTATTTTTAATATTTACGATAATATTACTTCAAAATTTTTTTATTTGAACATCAACCAAAATTACTTTATCGTATGTAAAAAATCTGTCATTTCTAATTCTGTAATAAAAAATGGGTGTTTATATTTAAAAAAAAAATATTACGTCATATAGATTTTTGGAGACAGCCTGTACATTTTAGTTTCCCGTAAGAAAACTCTAAACTAAAAATAAAAGTCGACGGGTCCGAGAGTTTTTTTGAAAAACTTCCTCTTTAATTTCTATTGAATTTATCCGCTACTGTACGAATGCTCTGTATACAAATATATAAGTGTAATTACGTATTTAACCTGAAATAAAGAAACAACACTGGAGGTTAAACGTATATTGAAATAAAACATCAAAAAGGCAGTAAAACAAATGTTCTGCCAATTTATCGTCAATAATAATTGTATTATTATTAAGTTAACTAATTACGTTTATAATAAAATTTCGTTATTTCCTGCTGCTTTGCTGTTTTTATCGAATAATGGGCGAAAAAATTATCTATTTATTGATTGCATCAAACATGTTGTCAGGTACATCTTCGCGACACTGAAGGGCATTTATTAATAATTTTATGGCATCATAAATGTTAGATTTTGATTGATTAACAATAATCTCTTCATTATCGTCACTATTTTCTCTCGATTCTTCGTTATTTTCTTTTATCATGTGAATTATAATTTCTTCTGTAGTAGGAAATTTCGCGTCGAGGAAGTTTTCATCTGGAGTAATAAATTCATCAAGAGAGGCATTGTTGTCGCAGATTATCTAAACTGATAGTGTTTTCCATATCCCATATTTCATCGTGTTTTACAAATCCGGTTTTTCTGAAGCAATTGCTGATTGTAGTTTGGATTATTTTTTTTGAGTCCACGGGAAATTTACTCCTCTAATGCAATGTCTCAAATGTATTAAATTCTTTTACATTATCTTTTTCTCCATATTGCTAATAAGAATGGTCATCACTCGTTGGCGATAATAAATATTGAATGTTTTGGTCCATTGATTGAAGCCGAGAAGTTAAATTACGAGGAAGAAACACTAATTCCACATTATTCAATTTTTCTTATAAATTATGAGGATGAGGAGGGCAGTTATCAACGATCATGCGCACCTTTCGTTTTTGTCTTCCCATCCATTCATCAATTTACTTTATTTATTTTTAAAAAATTTCGTTTTTTGTTAGCTTCGTTATCTACCCCTAATGACTTAAGACCCTTAAAACATCGAGGAGGAAAATTTTCAGCTTTTCCGATTCATTCATATTAGCAGCTGACATAATTGTTACCCGTTCTTTACTAGTTTTTACTCCAAAACAGTTGTCATTTTTATAAGAACCCGTTTTGTTCGGAAAGCACTTTGCGCTGTATGTGCATTGCCAGTGATTACGAAATTTATTGCCAAGTCTGTAAAATATCCTCAAAAAAATTCTACGAAATTGGAAGTAAAACGTCATTTAGCATCGCAAGCACATACTCAGATATTAGACCCGTTGGAAACAGACAATTTGAAGAAGAACTCCGTGAAACTTTAATGGTAGCAAATATTCTATTAATAAACTTAAAAACTTTTAAAACATTTCTCCCAAAATATGCTGGTCGAAATGTTCCTGATGAATCCACCTTATACAAATATTATGTTTCTAAGTGCTACACGAAAGCAGTAAAATACATTTGAAACCATCTTTCAAATTAGAACCTATGGTTAAGTGTCGGCGAAACTGTCGATATATTACGACGCTATGTGGTAAATGTAGCTGGTGTACTACATCCAACTAAACTGCTCAACAAAATTTGCGGAACATTAATTTGAACGCCTGTAACGTCTCTGTGAGTAGAAGACAAACTTTTTTTCATGTTATTTATTATTATCTGGAATGTTTTAGTTAAACACAAAATAAAATTACGTTGATACATTTTTTCTTTTTCTCCTTATATGTTCAAATGTAAAACACTGAACAAAACGGTTTTTGTTTCTTAAGTAAACCATCAAAACTTTTTAAGTTAATTTTTTGACATGTAAATATTAATTTTGAGTGTCACTGTACTTCTAAGATTAAAAATGCCTTTATTTACTTGAAATCGAAGTCGCGAGGGCGGTTGCTTTACTTAAAGATGGTCGATCTATGCAATATGTCGCCTATCAACTTCAAACCAGTCCATCGATTATCTGCAGAGCATGGCATAGATATCAAGAAACGGGCAGATACTCTAGGAGAACTGGACAAGCACGTAGAAGAAAAACTAGTCGTCCGGATGGCCGTTACATCATCAATCTTAGCTTTCGCAGTCGAACTTCCACCGCTCGTGACTTACAAAACCTATTTCGAAATGCTACCGGTATAACAATCTCCGAGCAAACGGTTAGAATAAGATTTAAAGAAACAAATTTGACTTCTCGGAGGCCTGTGCGAGCTCCTCGCTTGACCAGGGATCACAAACGGATCCGCCTAAACTTTGCTCGTGAAAATGTGGAATGCAACTTCGACACTGGAGATCTGTGCTTTTTAGTGATAAATCCCGGTTTACTTTAACTCGTTGCGATGGTCGTGTTGGAGTGTATAGACGTCTTGGAGAGAAATATATTGCAGTGTGTATACATGAAGTGGATGGATTTGGATCAGGATCAGTTATGGTATGGGTGGAATCAGTATAGATGGTCATACCGACTTGGTTGTTGTTCCTCAACGTCTCAATGGACAGAATTATGTTAGAATGATCCTTAAACAGCATGTTGTACCATTTGACAACAATTTTAGCGATAATTTTATCTTCCAGCAGGATAACTGCCGAATTCACACAGCAAATTTTACCACAAATTTTCTTCGGGAACATGAAATCCGTGCATGGAGTGGCCGGCCGTGAGTCCAGACTTAAATACATTTTGATTTTGGTAGTATTCTTAATTATTTATTATTGTACAAGAAAATTTTTAAATTAGAGCATACTCGTTATTAAAATCTTGTTAACAAATGTTGAAAATTTGATTTTCCAAAAGTTGATAATTATGTCCTTCTTTTAATTAAAAAAATGTTGCACTATCAAATTTGTGTTCCGCTAATTTTGTTGAGCCGTGTATTTCATATAACACATATGTAATAGCAACAAAAGTTATAAATACAGTTGATGCGGAAACAGTAGCTAAAACCATTTACGAGAATATGCACCAAATGTTTCATTCGGACCACAGGTACAAAGAAAAAATACTTTTATTTGACAGTGCTGCATATATGTTAAAAACAGGCAGACTATTAAGAGAAACATATCCTAATATGCTGCATATTACTTGTGTAGCACACGCTCTCCACAGTACCTGTGAATATATCAGACACCTTTCCGGAAGTTGATAGACTTGTATCCGCTTTTAAACAAGTATTCAGAAAAGTACCATTGGGAGTAGCTCTTTACAGGGAAAAACTTCCATCTTTGTCACTGCCTCCTTCTCCAGTAATAACTAGATGGGGAATATGGTTGGGAGCTACTAGTTTTTATGCAGAGAATTTCGATAGTTAACAAAATTTCGTTCTATATTTAAATAACGGTGCTTGAAGTATTTCTGAGTGCAAGTAACTAATACAAATTCCAAATTTAAAAAATCAGTTATACTTTCTTGAGGAACACTGGAAATTTGCCAAAACTAATCACTTATTTTGAAAATCAAAATCTCAAATTAAATGATGGATTAATTGCATTAGATGTGGCTATTAATAATTAGAAAAATATTCCAAGTTACTTCGGATGTGGCCTCCGGCAAAAGTTAGATGCAGTTTTTAATGGAAATCCAGACTTAATATCAATACAGCAATTGTGTATGGGGACAATGCCTCAAAATTTAACTGCTAAATAATAATAAATTTAACGCTGAAATAAAAGAATATTTCCAGTATGCACCTATAACCAGTTGCGATGTAGAAATAACGTTTTGTATATAGGAGGATGTATTTCATTCATAGAGAACAACTTTTACAGAAGAGAATCTTGAGAAAGTATTGCCAGTTAATTTTAATACTCTTGTACTCAACTTGAAGTACAAACTGAACAAATAAAAATGTATCTCTATTTTATAGATCACCACCCGTTGGTTTTTCAATTATAATAAAATGAAAAACACTTTAAAAATCCAAATTTGAATAGTACGCCCGTGGGCGATGAGTCATCGGCCTCTCGTGTCCGGTCTCTAGTAGTCACAGTATAGAGGGTTACTATATACAAGTTACGCTGTATTTTTCTTTAAATTGTTCGACTTTTTATTTCTCTCTTTAAGTGCGACATATTATTTATGAGTTCTTTACCTTTATTGCATATTTTTAATTAAATATATATATATATATACGAATATATATTATATATATATAATATACTACTACAATCAAAATTATATTGAAAAAAAATTTGTAAAAAAATATTATAGTCCAATATAATACCACAACACACGGTTTGATGGATATTATTATTTTACTATATCACTATTTCACTATATATTACTATATCACTAATCATTTATTTAATAGTATAATTAAGTATTATGAAAGATATTTTTACATTTGTTAACATAACTACAAATGTATTCCAACATACAGAAAACATGATATAAATGAGATCTGTAGTAGTATTAATTCAAATGCAAGCTGTCAGCATTAAAATAAATTTGTATCTTTATCAATTGCGTCCATTGGGAATCCTGTCTGCGGAGAATCAGCTTTCCCTTTAAGACGATTGGCCTAATTAGCTATTTGTGGGAAACAATCTTTTAGATACTATTTAATCCTTGACGTATTTCATTTTCCAAGTAAGCAAACGATTACTTTGTGTTATTATTTATTTCGAGCGAACCAATTTATATGATGAATTCGAAGTGTAGGTGTATATAATATTGTTAATATATTATTTTAAAAATTAATAATAGTCAAACAATATTATCAAATCGAAACAAAAAAACTTGTATTAATGTTTAATGATATATTTTTGTATATGAAATATTAATTTAATTATTATTTATTTTATTTGATTATTAGGTTTTGGTGATATGCCTTATAATTGACTTGATTTAAGTGAGTTATTTTTCTTTAGTTATGTAAATTAATCTCATTTTTGCAACATACTAATAACAATAATTTAGACATATAAAATAGTACAATTTTTTCACTCTTTTTTAATATATTTATGACAAAATTCTTCTTTTAGTCTTGAAATTAAATCGTTTTCTTGTATGAATTTTTAATTATTTTATAAATTTTTTTAATTTACAGACAATGACGCCTTTTGATTACGTCTGGGCTTCTGGGCTGTAACCGCGCCCTTCGCACTACTTCCTTTCTGGCCGACGTTTCATCTGCTATTGAATGAGACTGTTATTACTGTTACTGGACTGAAACGTTGCAGTTCAGCAACAGTAGTAGTAGCTCTGAATATGTCCATTGAAACAGTTGACGAAACGTTTGCCAGGAAGAAAGCAGTGCTAAGGAGTTCCAGCACGGAAGCTCAGAAGCAATCATGGACAACGACCGCGAAGGCCTGCAAGCCAAACGGCGTTTTTTGTTTTGTAATTATAATGTACAAGAATTTTTACAAAAGTAATAACTTATATATAAAAAAAGAAGAATTTATTCGCCTAAAACCACGTATTTATATTTACTCTAATAAAGCACTTTTTATTTGGTCAACATGCTGGTTTATTGTACAAAATGAAAATAAATCTTCTTTATACTCATTGCCCCCTTCTCCAATTCTACCTTGTTAATAGGTATTTCGTTGTCAAATAAAAAAATGGGTGTTCTAACTTACACTCCGTCAATGCTGAAGTACCACAGGGCAGTGTTGTGAGTCCAGTTTTGTATTTGCGTAAAACACATTTGCAGGTAATAGTCCTTAGTCCTACCCTAGGCTTCAACACAAGCAATGGCAATGATTCTAGACTTATCAACTTCGCTGTCTCAACGATAAAGGTGATAAAGCACATGATTTGATCGTAAACACATCTATAAAGTACATCTCTCTTGATGAGGTGATAAAAAAACGAATAGATCGTGTTCCTTTCGATACCTGAGGGGGTACCAACTGTACCCAAAACAGTTATTTTTCCTTGTTTTTGTGGATTAGGGTTGTAATTTCGGCTAATCCAACTGAGTTATCTTTCTTTGTAATGTGTACCAATATTATATACGCATTACGTTGTAATTTCATGCTCTGTGTTCCGAAAATTGAATAAAATGATGTATGGGAGCATAACTGTACTTCCCTCCGGTATCCATGTTAAAAGTGGAATTCTGGTAACATTGCGCAAATTGATGAAAACACCTTGTATCACATGTTCTTTTTCAAGGTGAACCAATAATATTGGTACTGCTTTAGTCTATGTGCATCATACGGACAACTAAAAGTTCTGTTTCATCCCAGGCTGCTTCCCACAGACACAAGTAGTTTCTTCTTTCTCTAGGATAAGAACTTATTAGACAACACGTGGTTAAAAGACTGGAAAATCCAAGAAGATTCCACAAGCGTATTGTTGACACCAAGTACGACTTGGTTCATAGACACAAATTAACAACACATAAGATCAACTGAAATCTTCGGGAACACCAAACAACTGCACAAACAATAACATAACAAGTGTTCATTTGAAAAGTCAATCTAGTAGCATGTAATTTACTGAGAACATTTTAAAGTATGTCGTAAATTAAAATTTACTACTTAACCTACGAAGTCGTATATTTTGACAGTTTCATATATACAAATAAATAACAAATAATAGGTATTTATTGAAAACTATAACAAATGTTGAAAATGTTGTCCTTCAAGATCAATGCATTTTAAAATCCTCCTTTCAAAATTTCTGATGATATTCTGCAACATTACTGGATTGTTATTCTGTTCGATTCTCTGTAGCATATCATTCAAATTCAATATAGGTGTTCGAAATATGTTATTTTTTAGATAAGGCCACAAAAAGAAGTCGCAAGGTGTTAAATCGCATGAACGTGCAGGCCAGGCAATTTCAGTATTTCGACTAATTATACGCTCATCAAAAAATTCTCTTAAATAATCCAAAGATTCTGCAGTACAGTGACAAGGTGCTCCGTCTTGTTGGAAATATGCATTTTGAAGTTCATCATCATGCAACTGATTGACAAATGGTTGTAAAATTTCTGTACGGTACCTTTAAGCAGTTAACGTTCCCTGAAAAAATATTAGTCCAATGATTCGCCTTTGGCTTATCGCTGCCCAAACACCAATTTTCTCTGGATTTAGCAATTCTTCATTAATTACATGTGGATTTTCACTACTTCAAATTCTTGTATTTTGTGAATTTAGGTATCCCGTTTTATAAAACCATGCTTCATCAGTAAAGATGACTCTTTGCGAAAGTTCTCCATTATTGTTCATATTTACAAACCAATTACAAAACTGTAGTCTACGTGGGTAATCAATTTATAACAATTCTTGTACTGCTGTGACACGGTATGAATAAAGTTGCATATCTTTTTTTAATAACTTGTGAGTTGTACCAACAGAAAGGTTTCTTTGTTGACTCAAATGTCGAACAGATGTTTGTGGTTCATTTTCCATTATTTCTTCAACACGATTGACAACTTGAGGTGTACGTTTCTTAACTGCTCCGCTGCCTGATTTTCTTAAGAGACTACCAGTTTCAGAAAAAAGTTTTAAATTTCTATCCAAAGTATTCTTAAATTGTATATAATCTATTATAAAATGTGTAAACTCAACTTGAAATTCTACCATGCAATCTTGAACTGAATAAACCCATAAACCATCAATTTTATTATTCGAAAATAAGCCTGGACTAAAAAAATTTTATGTTCTTAAGTGAAAGCCATTTTAAAACTGAGAAGCAATTTATTTAAACCAGAATCGACGCACGATTATTTTATGCACTACATGATATTTGTGATTGACATTATAAAATGTCATTTGGATTTACGTTTACGGAACAACAAACACATACTAATATATATGCGTCTTATTCTATCAAAATTTCAAAGTAACCTAGATTGCCTTTTCAAATGAACACACGTTATTCTAAATGGCAGTTGAATCAAATAGAATAGGGGAGCCATATAAATATATTTTTATTATATAAATACTTTTTTTTTAGAAAAAATATAGCCTCCATTATTCCTTTTTGCTTTCATGAGCGGCTCAATGAGCATTTTTGTGAGTATACCTACCTACTTGCAATCTGGGGTACATAATGTACCACCTTCGTCAACCGCGTCATTTTTACACCCTTAGGAATAGAAAGGTTAACAATTTAACAGATGTGCGGAGTTTTTCCAAAAATTATTAAATAGAGACTATGAAGGGAGACAAGCATAAATCAGGGAATAATCAAGTAATCGAATATCAACCAACACGAAGCAGAGAGAAAATAAGAAATCCTATCAAAAAATTTAAAACCAATAAGGCTGTTGGATCAGATGCATTGCCAGCAGAGCTATTCAAAGACAGGTCGATCGATCGCATGCATAAATTTATTGAAAGAATAAAATATGTCCATTATGCGAGAAAGGGGATATGATGAGGTGCGAGAATTACAGAGGTAATTACGCTACTCAACGTAGGGTACAAAATCCCATCGAATATCCTCCAAGTCCGACTGGTTTCATATGCAGAAAAAGTAATATTAATGTAAGAAAAAACCAAATACATGCATGTCTCTATTAAAACAAGCCACCACATTCAGCAATGCCTCCACATTGGTGAGCTAAAGCTAGATTTTGTACATGAGTTCGCGGGTAACAGATGAAACTAATGTGAGTATTTATATAAGAAGGAGAATATTGCTAGGTTATACTACGCTCCGTATATACTACAATTTAATTGGAAAGAAAATATCGTCCAAGATAAAAATATCTATTAAGCTCAAACTATATAAGACTCTGATAAGACCCATCCTCATATACAGATCGGAAACTTAGACACTTAAACAAAAAGACGAAGACTACCCAAAAAAGTTTGAGCGAAAAACTTTAAGGAAAATCTATAACACAGTAAGAAAAAATGGAATGTGCCGGCGTAATTTTGAACTATGTGATGAACCCGATGTAGTGCACTATGTAAAAGTTCCCAGACTTCTGTGGGTGGGTCGTGTACTCCTAAGATCTGACAAATTTATGCCAAAAAGGTATTTCGAAAGACGTGGACCGATTGGAAGACGTATTGTAGGCCGACCTAAAGTTCGCTATGAGGAAGAGGAGGTAAGGCAATGGAGAATGAGGATGCGGAATAGATTCTGATGGCGAGAAATCATTGAGAAGGCTTTGCCTTTTTAAGAATTGTAACGTCAGATATGATTAACCGTAGTCCCATAATCTCATACAGACACCGCAAAAGTGTTTGGGAATTTACAAAACAACCTTAATAACTTAATAAGGCCCGACATATGAAACGAAACTCGTAACTGTGAAAATTAATTATTGCAGTTTACCTCAAGGTGAGGAAGTAAAACCACTTTGAATGCTCTTAGATAGAAGGCTACCGTGACAGGAGTAAATCTCTACGAAATGTAAGCTGAGGAATTGAGTAATTGAGGAAAATGTATTTGATTATATCTGAACAATTACAAACATCTTGTGAAAATAAACTTTTAATATATAACGCCATAATCAAGCCAGTTTGGATGTATAACATATAACTATGGAAAACATATTCCAAATTTAACATAGAAATATTCAATTATATAAGGTCCATTCTACGTGCCGAATTCAGTGGTACAACATTCCAACTCCCGCTTTGAGGGAGGTGACTACAGTGCATACGGTCAACGTTAGTATAATATTATAGCATATTTTACAGCATGTTAATGCGCTAGCTATACAGTTACTTATACAAGACGATAAAGTAGTCCTGCAAAAGAGGTTCAATACCTTAGGCTTACCAATTCGTTTTAAGACTTAATTGTGCACGTTATATGGTCTAGTTAAAGGTATTCATGTGACTAAATTAAGTGCCTTATATAGTGCGCTCACTTGAGCACTTCCGTACGCGTAATTCATTTACCTTATTGTCATTGAAGAGAGATTGTTAATAAATTTAGTTATAAGAACCTAGCTTAACCTGTTCAGGAAACTTAAAGAAAATTCAAATTTAATTCGTATTTTATATTTGTGTTTCTAAAGGAAATAATTAATTCAATATTTTCCAAAGGTATGTGCTACACTGGGTTCTACAGGTGCTTGTGCTTTTGACAATCTCGACGAAATTGGAACAGTTTGTATGGAAGAGAAGCTTTGGTTACATGTTGATGCAGCATATGCAGGAAGCGCATTTCTATGTCCAGAATTTAGGGTATGGCTAAAGGGCGTGGAAAAAGCGGATTCTATAGCATTCAATCCATCTAAGTGGATGCTTGTTCATTTCGATTGTACAGCTATGTGGTAAGTTAAAAAACAGTCAATAACACATATAGTACCATCTAAAATTAATTTTATTTATTCGAAATGCTTTCCTTCAGCAGAAATATAATATTTGCAGGTTCAAGAAGATTACATGATTTTTTTATGTCATTGATTGTAATAGGGCTGAGTTGACATTTTCATTTGATGCAAAGCAGTTTTCTTTCAGCGTTGGATGTAGCTTAGGGAATACACAATAATCAGACGAAGGCAAATCAAGTGAATACGGTGATGCAGAAGCAAAATATTTGATTTTAGGTAGATAAAATCAGAGGCCATTGGCGAACAAGAAGAAGGTGCACTATTATGCAAGAATCATTAACTGACTGGTTCTTAATACTCATGTTGAACACGACGAATGTGGCCCACTAAACGCTACAATACACCTAGCTAATACTCATTATTAATTGTTGTACCACTTGGAAGGAATTTTTTGTAGATAATCCTCTTGGAATCGTAAAAAGCAAGGAACTGTTTTGATTTTTGAATTCTCTGTTTCCTCTGCATCGTCAGGGCCACTAAAAAATTTGTATTTGTAACACATAATAGTTGATTTAGAGAATTTGGAGCATTTTCGTGACACATTTCACGTTTTGACTAGAGAACTTAGTATTGATTCTCATTTTTTATTTATTTTTCGACAAATACGAATTACGATAATTTAAAATTCGTTATATCTTGTCTTTTATTGAATGAAATATCATGGATTTTTTACAGATTCTTAAGGAAGGTTAACACTTTAGTTTTTCATCAACAGACAGAGCCACCACTCTCGTAGAAATTAAATGCTATTTTCTGAACTTATAAATTTAAATTTCAAAGAATATTAACTAATTAACGTCGGGTTATTATGCTATAGAATATGAATATGTGGAGATATACATCTTAATTATTTGTACTGTTCCAATATAAATATTAAAGAAATTGACATTTATATAAGTGCAGGTACGGAAAATATTGCTATGAAATGGAAATATATTTTTTCTTCAAGTGTATAATATTTTCGATATTATACTATTCACAGCCTTATATTGAAAGAGCCCATTTTTGTCCGGCTAAAGTTTTGTCGTTATTATTGTATGGAGGAGCTGAAAAAAAAATACATTAAAATAACATGAGAAGAATGCCTCCCTCTATGTATCTCCATGATATGTATCTTAAATTCATTCAGACAGATATTTGCCTGACTAACCTAAAACGTCAAACGTCAACATGGATTCATTTCTACTTGTGCGTACTGAACGCAGTAAAATGCCGCAACCTGTTGGGGAATTGTCGTGTACTCCTCCATCACAGCTGTCAGAGATAGCCCACAATACAGTAGATTCATTAATCTCATCAAAATCTTTTATCATTAGTAAAGAGAATTAAACGTGTAATCTGTCATTCTAACCTAACAAAATCTCAAAGTAATATCCTAATTAAAGTCTTCAAAGAAAATGGTATATAATACATGGCAGTGAAAGTTTATATTGCCTCGCACATATTCGCACACGAGAATACGTAAATGTATGCTTGGCTATAATATCTTTCTCTGCCTGGTCTGGAATATAACTACTATTAGAATAACCTATTGCGAAACATGTGTATTCGCATATATATTTTGTATGGATATCAAAATAACTACATGGATGTCGAAGTTGTAAAATTTTTCACAATCTTTATCTTAAATATAAATGCATAACCCAATAATCGAAATTATAAATATTAAACATCGATACTTTAGAATATAACTCGTAGAATAAACAGAGCTTATTGAAGGGCGAATACATACAAAGAAGATATAAAGAATTAGTTCGATAAAATTAGTGGTGGAGATGATTCATTACAAAGTGATTCTAGGGGTGGGTTCGAAACCTTAATTGATAATTAAGTTTTAACGACCTTGGTAGAAGAAGATCCAAGTCAAGCCTCGAAGAAACTTATAAGCAAATTAAATGTTACCATGTCAGAGTACTGCTGCATTTTAATACCATAGGCGAAATAAAAAGCTTGAGTCACTGGTTACCCCATGAGCTTGTTCAAAAACAATCTGAATCGATTAAATGCGTGCACTTAGTAGTATTTGATAGTAAGCAATTTCGAATCTTTAATATACATATTCATGACATTCGGAAAAAAACAGATATTATAGAATCTAAATGAATAGATAAATGCGAAACTCCAGGATGTGACCCATTACCTGCATGTCTATGCACAATCCTGAGTATATACGTTATAATTTATTTTTCCATTTTGCTTAACGATATTTACGACAGAGTATATAGTTAATGCTAGTATATTTAATAAATGTACAATTATTAACAAGTAAAGTATCCAACTGTAATAACCAGAAACATATTTTGTTGCTCGTCCACAAACAACAGTTTAAACTACACTATTTAATTTTACGCTATCATTGATTATTATTTCTTTAAATAACTGCACGCCTTTTAAGGTAAAGAAAAAATATGAAGGCACTGTCGAAACTCTCAGATTTAGAGAATTAAGAAATACTGAAAAAACAAGCCTATCAACGCGAGGAAACGTACAGACGACCGTTTCGTTCTAATTGGAACTTCTCAATGCACGGCATTCCCTTTCGATGACGACCTTGCTTTTTCATTTCTATACTTTCTGTATATATAGTTAACATTTGGAATTTACTGCAAGTGAGAATTAATGAATATTAAATCACATTCTTACATGTAAATGTCGACTTATTTAATGCGTATAAATCTACAATCCGTCAAACTAAGTTTGTACTAGTATGCAGAACACACTCTTTCGCGACAACGAACTTCCTGGTAGTTAGGTTAATTAAGAATTAAGAAATACTGAAAAAACAAGCCTATCAACGCGAGGAAACGTACAGACGACCGTTTCGTTCTAATTGGAACTTCTCAATGCACTCAGTCATCGAAAGGGAATGCCGTGCATTGAGAAGTTCCAATTAGAACGAAACGGTCGTCTGTACGTTTCCTCGCGTTGATAGGCTTGTTTTTTCAGTATTTCTTAATTCTTAATTAACCTAACTACCAGGAAGTTCGTTGTCGCGAAAGAGTGTGTTCTGCATACTAGTACAAACTTAGTTTTGACGGATTGTAGATTTATACGCATTAAATAAGTCGACATTTACATGTAAGAATGTGATTTAATATTCATTAATTCTCACTTGCAGTAAATTCCAAATGTTAACTATATATACAGAAAGTATAGAAATGAAAAAGCAAGGTCGTCATCGAAAGGGAATGCCGTGCATTGAGAAGTTCCAATTAGAACGAAACGGTCGTCTGTACGTTTCCTCGCGTTGATAGGCTTGTTTTTTCAGTATTTCTTAATTCTTAATTAACCTAACTACCAGGAAGTTCGTTGTCGCGAAAGAGTGTGTTCTGCATACTAGTACAAACTTAGTTTGACGGATTGTAGATTTATACGCATTAAATAAGTCGACATTTACATGTAAGAATGTGATTTAATATTCATTAATTCTCACTTGCAGTAAATTCCAAATGTTAACTATATATACAGAAAGTATAGAAATGAAAAAGCAAGGTCGTCATCGAAAGGGAATGCCGTGCATTGAGAAGTTCCAATTAGAACGAAACGGTCGTCTGTACGTTTCCTCGCGTTGATAGGCTTGTTTTTTCAGTATTTCTTAATTCTTAATTAACCTAACTACCAGGAAGTTCGTTGTCGCGAAAGAGTGTGTTCTGCATACTAGTACAAACTTAGTTTGACGGATTGTAGATTTATACGCATTAAATAAGTCGACATTTACATGTAAGAATGTGATTTAATATTCATTAATTCTCACTTGCAGTAAATTCCAAATGTTAACTCAGATTTAGAGTTTGAGATTAGATTTTGAGAATCAACATTGTGTGTGCGGTGTTCATTCGTTTTTGCAACTGTGTAAATTGAGTTAAAATCTGGCATTCGCTATCAAGAAGAGAAATTATGAAATGGAAATATTCTTATTCTTATAAAACCATCGGATTTGTTTTTTTAAATTATGCTCTGGAGGTTTTATAGGAATTTTAAAGCAAAAAGTATAACTGCCCATCAACATGTTAAGCATTATTACTGCGCAGCTGAGAGATGGTATTTGAAACAAACTTAAGGCAAAATAAAGAAAGCTTTGACAATTGGAAGGCAATAAGCACACACACCTTTCCTTTTGCTGTTACCTAAAATAAATTGTTGTTACGTGTTTCAACAATAATACTATTCTCTTTATGGGTCAGACCCATTCCCTAGTGTTTACTTCCTGTTAAGTAATTTAGAAAGGTGATTCAGGGAAGATATCTTCAGTACCATCACGAAGTAAATCACTTAATTTCTTTTGTACAGGTAGAGAATTATTAATAGAGCAGACCAATTTCCGTGCGAGCCATGAGCGCCGGTATGGGAGTGTAGTTCGTAATATATTAGAATATGCGATAGAATAGGGACGCAACATGAGCTTGTTACCGATATAAGTATAGAAGTAGAGACATTTATTCTATCAGAAATAATTAAATATACATTTGGTTTTCTGCTATTAAAGTTGTATGCATAAACACACGAAAAATAAGAATAGCACATATTATAGCAGCGTTGTATGTACCTATAAATAAAATGGAAAATGTATGAAATCAGTGTTTGTGTGCACGACAGAGGATTTAAAAAAACACTTACCGTTTTAAGCGTCTTCCAAGGATTGACAAACTGGAGAAACTCGATTATATATTTTCAAAATCAGGTGCGTTTCTAAGGTTATTTCTGAAAAACATGTCCGCCGTGAGGAAAAAATATGTTTACATTCGGAAAACGAGCGTTCTACATCTAGTGATGTTATATTTGCATAATCAAAATACTTTTTTAAGCATGCTCCATGCTCTACACCTTGTGGAAGAACGGGTTCGTAGATGTTATCCAGAGGTAGATGCTTTAATATCGAGTACAAAGGCAGTATTCCTGAAATCTCCAAAACGTATTCGGAAATTTCACGAATTGTGTCCCCGTACCCCTGAGCCACCACAGCCGATTCTGAAAAAATTAAGGACGTTGTTTTATCATTCGATCCGAAAGAAAGTGCAGCTATCAATACAAGCCAGAAAAAATTTCAAGATGCCCAGATTAAAATGGATTTACAAAGTATTCGTGAATTACTTGTGACTAGAAGAAGCAATAACAAAATTAGAAAATTCGTCGCTGTCGTTAGAGGAATCACTGCAAATCGTTAAAGATGTTCACGCACAACTGTGTGCTGTAGAAGACGCAAAAAGTGAAATTGTTCTAATTAAATTTGAAAGTGTTTTAGACAGAAATGCAGATTTTGACACCTTAACACGTATTTGTGAGGGCACGTCTACAGATGCGTTAAGTTGCTCAAAAAAGTATTTTGATTATGCAGATATAACATCACTAGATGTAGAACGCTCGTTTTCCGAATATAAACATATTTTTTCCTCACGGCGGACATGTTTTTCAGAAATAACCTTACAAACGCACCTGATGTTGAAAATATACAATCGAGTTTCTCCAGTTTGTCAATACTTGGAAGACGCTTAAAACGGTAAGTGTTTTTTAAATCCTCTGTCGTGCACACAATCACTGATTTTATACATTTTCCATTTTATTTATAGGTACATACAACGCTATAATATGTACTATTCTTATTTTTCGTGTATTTATGCATATTACTTTAATAGCAGAAAACCAAATGTATATTTAATTATTTCTGATAGAATAAATGTCTCTACTTCTATACTTATATCGGTTAACAAGCTCATGTTGCGTCCCTATTCTATCGCATATTCTAATATATTACGAATTACACTCCCACACCGGCGCTCATGGCGCGCACGGAAATTGGTCTGCTCTAATTATTAATTAAGACATATAATAAATGCACAGAAATGATTATATTTGAAAGTAAAAAATATATGTTTTTATAAACTGAAATGTAAAATTAACCGGAGACTTGAATTTTTGGAAATATTTCAATGTAATTGTGCTGCATTTTAGGTGATTAGGTTTGAACATGCTGCAACTTGTTTAGCGCGCACCTCATACGAGCATAGCAGATAAGAGTACTGTTGCAACGAGTATGTCACAAAGAAAGCTTATTCGCATGGTAACACGATCAATTAGTTGGTAATTGTTGTTTTCGAAAAATGAAAATAAGAAAGGCACGTGGGCCTGAACAAGTTGTTCAAGCTGTTGCTTTAACAAATGGCGGACAAAGTGTGCGTTACATCGTAAACGCCACTAGGATTTTTCCGAGGTACCGCCTCAGATGCCTTGCAACAGTTTCGGGAAACAGTAGAGTACACAAGAATGACGTCCATAACAACAAGTGCTAGTGTATACAGTTCGCTGATGCTTAAATGAAGACGGGTTGAGGTCCAAAAGATCTGCAGCAGGTCCTCGGTTAACCGCAGAGCATCGGCGACAGTTTTGTAATTTACACGGGAACATGCTGATTGGGGTCTTGAAGAATGATAGGCTGTGCTCTTTACTGATCTGTCCAGATTCACCCCATACATATTGGATGGTGGCAATAGGGTATGGAGAAGGTCAGGCGAGCTTTTTGCTGAAGCCTGCTTGTTGCCAAGAGTGCCGTCCGGTGGTGGTGTAATGATGTGTGATATTGATGTTAACTGCTAATACAGAGCTTGTGAGAATTCGGAGTGGGACAATTACTGCCGATCGCTACATTCAACAATGTTTAGAGGAACATGTAATGCCTATTGCGCCATTTGTTGGCGAAAATTTTCGTTTAATACAAGATAATGGCGTCCTCACATTGTAAGGGTCACGCGGGCTTACTTAGAAGAAGTTGGTATTGCATTGTTGCCATAGCCCTGACTTGAATCCAGTGGAATATTCATGGGATATGTTGGGACAACGTATTCACCGCAACCACGTAGAGTCTTCGACGTTGTTCAGGTTAGAAGAAGTCATAACTGCGAAATGGAACCAACTTCCTCAAGAGAAATTTGCCACTTTGATCAGGAGCATGTCTGATCGAACGGCAGTCATAATTAGGCGTGGTGGAAATTTTTAAAAATTTTGACATTATGAAAACAACATTTTTTTAATTCCAATTTATATGTCTCCAAAGTTATTTATTTATTTTTATTTTGGCTTAGATTTCGCTATTTTATAATGGATTGTATTTGTAACATGCTAATAAAGCATTAATCACCAAACAGAGTATTTTATTTTGGTGGGTCAAAAATATTTTGAAAAACCAAGTGTCCGGTTAATTTTGCACCTCAGCTTATTATTTATTATTGTCCCTTTATAGTCGTGCGGGGAATTTACAGCTCTTTTTACGCATTTATTTGAAATCCCATTCTCACCATTCAGAGAAGCAGAATTCTAGAATCGTTTATACTTAGGACGATTCTGTTCTACTTGGAATTTTATAATTTATTATATCTACAAATATTGTATAAAGAAATATATTAAAATTATCTATATTAGTACTACAGTTGTTGCTTTTGTAGGGTTAAGAACAGTACTAGTTTACATAAAACATTTAACGTTAATCCTTTGTACTTGCAACATGAAAATACTGGTCTGGCAGTCGATTATATGGTAAGTTTAACAAGTAAATTCAAAGTAGTTATATACTCTTTATATTCAATATGATTTTAAATTTTATGATTATTATAATAGCATTGGCAAATACCCCTCAGCAGACGATTTAGAGCTTTAAAGCTATGGTTCGTTATACGTAACTATGGTATTACTGGCCTTCAAAAGCATATTAGAGAGGTACTGAAATCTTACGTTTATATCAATGTCAATTAATTTTACTTTGTAGGGCGTTCGTTTGGCTCAAAAATTTGAAGCACTGGTCTTAGGCGATCCGAGATTTGAAATTTTAGCTACAAGACATCTTGGCTTAGTTACTTTCAGGTTGAAGGGCCAGGATGTTTTGACGGAAATGCTGCTTAAACGCACTAATTCAAGAGGAAATATCCATTGTGTACCAGCTTGTTTAAAAGATAAATATGTAATACGGTTTACTGTAACTTCCCAATATACAACCAATGACGACATATTACGGGATTGGAAAGAAATAAAAACTGTTGCAACAGAGATTCTTTCAGAAATGCATCTCGACACTATACCAAGAGTCCAAACAAGGGTACTATTAAAAGGTGAGTAGAAATGTATGCGTGCCGAATTGATCTTAAACTTAATTTAAAATCGATATAATTTTTTTATACAGGGTGTAAACGAAATACACCGACATACCTTAAAATGTAATAGCTGTAATAGTAATAATATTAAGCAGAAATTCTAATGGATTCTATGTCGAACGAGATCAAAGAAAAAAATATTTAATCAATGCGCGTGGCTCGACCAGGCTCTGGTAAATTTAGTATTCCTTTATAACTGCAGCGCTGCCCCTACTGATATTTTTGAAGAAGTTTTTGACAAAGTTGTTGTTGTTAATTTGTTGTTCTATCCTCCCATCCCACCAATCAAGTTGGTTCGTCATTTGCATTATTTCAACAGCCTCGTCTGCAGCTTCAAGAATACACCTTTTTATATGATCATATTCTTCTTCTGTTGTTCGCTCACTTTCAATTAATTTTTGGTACAATCTCTTGGCATATAAGTCATGTTCAAAGATTTTCAGATCGTGTTAAACTTATTCTCAGTGAAGGTGTTCGTGTTGGTCTATAAGTGAGATGCAACAAAGAGAATATATATTTACGATTCTAGTAAACTGTGATCAGATAATCGATAATCGAGTTAAGTCCTCTTGTTTGTTGAAACCAAATATATATATGAGCGAAAAAGGTAGTAGTAATCATCAGGTCGAACTGGTCACAGAGATTTACCACTCTCTTACCGTTATCGTTAACTGTTTCTTCCCTATGTTTGCTTACTACGCTGTTATTTTTTGTATCTTACGACGAGACCATTTAGATCTCCTGCTATGATGATCTCATGACTACACGGGATTTCATCATTATATTTAAGAGTACCTCCAAACTGATCCTTGACATGAACTGTAGCATCGTTGTTTAGCGCGTATATACCGAGAACTGTTATAATTCTTCCCCTCACTTGGATCATCATTTTAATTATATGTTCGTTTATTGGTTCTCAAGACTTAATGTATCTTTTTAGTTTTTTTGTGAATTAGTATGGATACTCCAGCTCTTGCTCTTTCGTGTTTGGCTACACAAATTCTAAGATAATTTCTTTCTGTATATTTCTTATACCTTGTATGCACCATATACCTAAATTCATAGTACATTTCGTTACCGTTTTCGTCTATATCTATTATATTTGTCCGACTTTCGAGGCTTATTGCTACTGGGCATTTTAGCGTTTTCAAATGTTTTCCGAACAACTGCTGGCTTTATGACTCAACCCCCATACTTGAAGAACCAGTATTTTAAACTGAAATTTATTTATTTATATACATAAGTAAGTCAAAAGAAAAAAAACTAAAACATAGGAATAAAAGGAAAACGACTGCTAGTGCCGATATATTTATTTAAATTAGAATAAAGTGGCTAAATAATTTTCTGCTACTCAAATCGATTTTCCCTTACTCTGAGACGAGGAAAAGAGGCTTTTTATGGAAAAGACAACTTCTGGAGATTTTCTATGTATAAATACGGAACAAAACAAAAAGAGAAATGAAAAAATGTTTTTTTGATTGTTCTTTTTCTTTTATTGATATTACTTTGTATTATTGCCGTAAATAATTTTATGTATGTTTTTTACTGAAGTTTAAAATAAGAGATTTTTTTTAAGTTAAGCTAATAATTTTATTGATCATTGACTGAACGACTGACATTACGATTTGCTGTATCTACGTTTTAATAAGCTCTTTCATTACAAGCTCTTTA
Organism: Melolontha melolontha; assembly: GCA_935421215.2. Classification (NCBI taxonomy): domain Eukaryota; kingdom Metazoa; phylum Arthropoda; class Insecta; order Coleoptera; family Scarabaeidae; genus Melolontha; species Melolontha melolontha. The sequence continues at coordinate 128,655,495 of OW285236.1, forward strand.
AGGTATTTCTATTTAAATAATTAAAGTCTTATAATAATTTTTTCCTTACTTGCAACTATTTTCTATATAAAAATGGAAAAGCATTTAAAGGATCTTCCATTGTTTTAGACTTGAAATAAACAATATCACAATGACTCTCACATGCACAACAATATTTTACTTCATACATTATGATATAATAATAGACTTTATTGCCCAACTTAATTATTCGCTTACAGGACAATATCGAAATACAAATTTACGTACATAAGTTACAGTGCCATTTTTATATACAAAAGCAATTAATTAATTTCTCACAATATAAAAACAAACTTCAAATATCAAAAGGATATGACACCTGTTGGTATTTTCTGCTATATGGACTATTGGAGCTGAAGTTCTCGTTTGAGGAACCGAATGTGTAGCTGTCGATCGTGTGTTATAATTTTGTACAAGAAATTATACATTGGCAAGTAATTATGGAGAATCAATTCTATTCGTACTAAGTTTTATTAAAATGTTGGCACTAGAGTATAATATAAAGTATGACATAGAGTCCTTGCCGGACTCTATGCCATATTCAATCAAGACTGTTGCAGTCCATACCACGCGATGGATATATTCCAACTAGTTTTGGAAGAAAATATTTCTGGAATTTTCTTCGAGTTTTCTCCAAGCCAAGTTGCTGGTATGCATATAACCAAACTATAATATAAAACTTTCAGCGTATATACGTTAGATAATCCTCGGCACATTCGAAACTCTAGAGATCGAGAAGCAGAGCAGATTGCTTCTATGTGCCCTGTAAATTTCGGTTGTGCATCAACTAATATTCTTCGATCTTTATCTATTAGTTTTCGTGAAATGGCAGCGTGTTTATCAACGTAATAGTAAGTAATAAGCTGATCTCTTCTAGAATAAGTGATCGTTTCAAATTATTCCCAAGTACTTTAGCAAATAATGACACTGCCATATAATGACACTGTAATTATTTTGAAGCTTCATCATCAATGTTTAATCAGCATCCTATTTTGGGTTCAATTTCTAATGACGTATCTACAGGTAGAAATTTGGCACACCAATTATGCACTTGCTTACCAGTTATGACTTTTTCACCGTAACCACCACATATTTTTTAGATATCTTCGTAGCGTTTTTTGCCTTGCTTAAATTCCTACAATTACATACACACTGTCAATTTCCTTATTTCGAAGATGAGAAATTTATTATTTCATTTCAAGTTACACATTGTGACTGCTGTAGTAATTATGTCTACTTCAGACCCTTCGATTTTAATGAACCAGTTGAATGGTGAATGCATTATTAGTATTTGTTTCCAAAGAATGGAAAGTATTTGACGTTTTCGCAGATGAGGTTCTTTCCTCGCCTCTCCAACAAAACGAACTTGATCTACAAAGCCGAGTTAAAATAAAATACAGCCAAAATCATTATGCGAAAACATACACATCCATTATCTTGAATCGTTTTTACAAAGAATATAAACACAATTCACATATTAAACCCTTATCAAAGTATTGCAATTTCCTTACGTTGATGATAACAACTAATAGATTTCGCAAGAGGATAAAAATCTGGAATATCGTGGTAGAGGCTTTGGAAATGGAGGTTTGAGACCGGTATTTTTATATTGGAACATGCATTTCAAGATTTAGATTCAAATCACAGAAAATATGTTAGCAATAATCAAATAAAAGTAATGTAAGTCGTGAGCATGGAACACGGGTCATGTCTTAATACCAAAATACCGGAATTTGAGTTATGTGCAGCCATCGTTGAAATGTCATTATTGAGTGTAAAGTCATCACACAGTCAAACTGCCACATATCACGTAGTCGGACAGAATTAAAATTTTAGAAAGAATTGCAAAGAAGAATTGGATGGTCGAGAAGGCAAGTTGCAGAAGAGTTTGGAATTGGTAGTACTGTTTCAAGAATAGTAATATAATGGATTTGGGAAAGTACAATTGAAAGAAGAAAGGGGACTGGTCCAAAAAGGATATCTACTCTAGAACAAGATGCGATATTAGTCCATGAAGTAATAGAAGGTCCTTTTATGTCGGCTATTAAAGCAATTGAGGTAAGAAACTTTTACGGTTCGATTCACACTGAAAGGCGTCGATTGAAGCAAAATGGTTTAAGAAATTTCACGGCTGCTCAAAAAAAAAAAATTAAATGATCGACATAAAGAAGAACGCGTAGGGTTTGCTCATGAATTTATTGCCAGAGATCAACATTTTTGGAATAACGTTATTTTCACGGACGAAAAAGTATTTCAATTTACTCACAGTGGCAGGATTAGAGTTTATAGACTCAGAAATACTCGATATGAGGAAAAATGCGTAATTAAACAAAACAAGAGTGAACGTTTTTCCGTCAATATTTGGGGATGAATATCTAGAGGCGGACTTTTGGCGGTGTTTTATGGCATATATAAGATAGATTTAATAGTGCTGAATATATTAATATACTGCAAGATGTTATGCCTCCGTCTGTTTCTGAATTATTCCCAGAAGGCAACTATACATACCAAAAGGCCATTGACCTGTGCGTAGGTTTCGTATAGTGACTGATCAGTTCGGTGAACATAACGTGCATGTTCTCAACTGGCCGAGTAAGTATTAGTATGGGGTTTGCTAATGAAGAACATTCAAAAACTTCGAAACTTCGGCTTCGAAATAAAAGCGAATTATCGAAAATTGTGAACACAGCATGGGAAGAAACGATTATATTGACAGGCTATATGAATCTATACCACATAGACTGGAGTAAGTTATTGCTGGAAATGGAGCTATAGCGAAATATTAATATAATATAAAAGTTGGTGTATCTAATTATAAATATTTCCGTTGTAGTCATGTTATTAATCATTTTATAAAATATTTAGTAAATTTATAATAAGTATGTAGGAAGTTTTGATTAGAATGCAATAATCTAAACTCAGGCATATAATTTTAGAAATATCATTTACTGTAATTTAAAGATAGACACTATTCCAAAAAAAAAAAAAATTGTCCCGTTTTCCGTGCTCGTGGCTGCACATTATCAACTAATTATGTGCACAAGTTGGCAAGGAGTAAAGTAACTGTTGTGAAATGTTTATAAACACCATGAATACTGTGTATATTTTAGATGCAACGAAAATGGTTCGATCATTAACTTTGTTCGGATACTAAGAGAGGATGAGACCGACATCTCTATATGTAGATAGGAAGCTTCTCTACTATGGATAAAATGTCTATAGTTACAAGTCGTTCTGACACTAGCTCACTTTTACAGTTACTTAAACTTAAGCGTTTCAAGCGAAAGTGAAAAACGATTAAAATTGGAATTTGTGGTGTGATTAAATTATTTTTTCTGAAAGGGAAAAAACAAACAGAAATTCCTGGTAGGATTGCGCACACATTCGCGCAATGGCGAACATTGGACATATGATTAAATGAAGCAGAACAAGCATCGAAGATGTACCACATTCTGGAGTTCCAAAATCTGCTGTTAGCAAAGTTTGTGATATCGTTTCAACCAACAGGCAAGTGAAGATGCGTGAATTGGTAGAGGCCACGGTATTTCAATTGTCCGAGTACCTTTCAATTTGCGAAAGGAAGAAAACTATTACTAGCTATACCATGGACTTTTAGACAGACTTAAAGCAGCGATTGTGAAGAAACATCTTGGAATTCTCAAGAGAAAAGTATTGATCAACCACGACAACCGGCCCATTTAAGCAAAAATTAACCGAAATTCAATTTAATAAAAAATATTTTAAATCAGTTATTTTCTAAAATCTCAAATTATCGACAAAAATGAATGTCCAGCTTTGCTGAGTTTATTATTTAGGCGCTGGTACAATAACTGACAGCTGTCAAATATTTATGTCAACCTAAGTGTCAACTTTTTAGTTGAATATTCGCCATTTACGAAAATGCATCAAATAATAATAAAAAAGCGCGTTCAAATCTACTGCAAAAGTGGGGATTCAAACGTAGTCACGTTTCGCGCAATTAGGAACAATTTTGGCGTCATAATCGTCCTACTGTGCCAGCAATTGGCAATATAGTGAAAAAAATTAAAGAAATGGGATCGTGTTAGATATTTAGAGGCGTAATGTACACTCTGCTTGCTTTATGAATGTGTTATTCTAGCCATCGCCAGCCTGGAATAATGGTGGGAATTAAATAAAAAATACTGGATATAAAAAGAATACAATCTAATACCCATTCACTATCGGATTGTATTTGATTATTGATATCATAATATACTGCGATTGATAAAATGTTGAAATATTTTGTTATAAGTGTATGAACAGTAATATATGTATTTATTACGGAGTCAATTTCCGAATAAGTAGTAGAAAGTAAAAATTTTTTCTAGATTCTTTTTGCAATGGCAAATTATTTTGGATATTTTCTAGATTATTGTTTTTAAATCGGTTAGATTCAATGGTGTGGTCTGTTTCAGAAACCAAGGAAAGGAACGAAAGCTTCGGAACGAGTTTACTTCTATCAAACTCTCCAATGTCACCCAAAATTGTCAACGGAAGCTTTGCAGCTATTTTAAATCATAGCGATATTTTAGAATCATTTGCCGTATTAAAATCTCAAGCACAAGACTGCCTAAGTATGTTTTACAATTAAAATTAACTACATTCATATGTCTTGATTGAAATTATTTCTTTTTTTTTTGTAGATATTCGACGAAAATTAAAAGGAATTCTTATGTACGGTAAGCAGTTTTCTTTAGATTCGCATCTGGATCTTTTTCACGGAATAGAACATAGAAATCTCTTAAGACCTACATCACTGCCTCCTACTGCCCCAGCACCGCTTCTAGAAGATTCGAATGAAAACGATGTTCCTTGTACAGGTATAAAAAGATAGAAAAAGGAAGTAGTATATGATTTTCTCGTTTCTTGTCTGTCTATAATTAATTATTTTATTAATAACTGTGACTATAGTATATCCCAAACAGAGAGACAAAATTTTGAACAAACCTCTAATTACAACTTATACATTAATTTTACGGGGTAAATTTAATTTTGAAAATCTGTCTGAAACATGAAATATGTAGCAAATTAAATTGTATATGAATTGTTCCGAGATAAATCCATAGTTAAGACAGCAGAACGGTAAATGTAGTAATTACAGCACATGAAAATAAGTAAATTTGTCTAAAAAACACATGTTATTTCATTTATTTGTTGAAAAAAAAGTTCAAATAGTACATGTCCTTACTGATAAACATTGTATGTAATACATAATATGTAGTACAGTAGCAAATAGCTTAAATTCTACAATTGTAACAGTGCATGATAATTCTAATTAAAACATATTAACAAGTTAATAATAAAAATTTTTTATTTTATTAACTATTTTAAGATTATTGAATTCAGTCTGACGTTGGTGAAGAAATGGAATCGTCACTATCAGTATCGTCTCCAAGAGAAATTATGAATGATTCTATAACTTTCATCCGAGCTTCTTCTTTAATAAATTAGTATAATTAATAATGGAACCAGTCAACGTTTGTTTTTGTTCTGAGGAATTAACATTAGTTGTTGAACTTGAAGGAATACTATATAGTTTGCCTTCATTACTTCTCAGCTTCTGAATGAGTTACAGTAGTTGCTCGGTGAAAATGATTTGTAAATTTAGATTTGCCATCCAAACCTGCTTTTTTTGCTGACATTTTAGTCCATTTGGCCATTTCATTTCCCTCAACTCGTATATTTTTGTACTAATTGCCTTTGGTGTAAGAAATAGGCGATTTGTTCTGACTTTGCTACCCCTTTTTGATAAGTTTTTTTGTATACTTCAACAAAATAATTAATACACAGCATAAGAAAAAACATTTAAACTTACCGTGCAAACAAATAGTTTCATTTGCCTTGTTTGTGATTAACCATTTGCTGTCTGACAACATTTTACTTCCTCTTTGCCGAGTTTTAGTAAATAACGGATTATATCAATTCTGTTTGCTTTTGTACTGTCGGGAGACTTTTTTCTTGAAAGAAATCCAGTAAAAAATTAACAGCTTCGCCCCTTCGAAACGATAATTCATAACATTTAATATGGAAGAATATTGTTGGAGACCGTTTGGAGTGTTTTCATCGAATAATTGTAAAATTTTCAGGAATTCTTCATAAGTAAACGCACTTGAACATATTTTTCGATTATACGGTGTCATTTGCAGTGTTTTTCAAGTAGCGTCTCTTGCATCTCTTGCAGATTTAAATCTAATGTCACTAAATGGATCTATTGTGACGCCAAAATCTTGATTAAATTTTTCTTGGATGAGTTTGGCCGTAACGTACCACATTGTCTTTACAACAGTTTCTTTGTAAAATGATACATCTTTTTCGTTAGCCCAGTCTTTCAAAATGAAGTTAATTTCTTGTACAGAAGTCGTTTTCTCCAGTACATAATTTTTTTGTGAAATTGCTTCCGTATAGAATGATTTTTTCGTATTTGCGGGAGTTAACTTGTCTATTTCCTGGTTAATTTCGGCACCTGAAGCGCTTCCAAATCGCGGCATTGCGTAAGATGCGACAGCACTTATAAAATGAATGGTTTTGTAAAATTATCGATAAATCAACAATTCTTCTTTGTAACTCCAAATCAGTTATTGTTAATTGTCATTGTGACAAAAACTACACGATTTAATTTATTCATGAAATTTTCCGTTAAATATAATTCGTGCAATAAATGAATGGATAAGTTTTAATCAATTTGAACTCATGCAAGTTAAACTGAGAAGGACACTCGTGCACTACGAGTACTCCTGCTTAATAGTAATTTTCCATTTATTGATACTGTTGTATGCGAAATTTGTATAAGCATTACTAAAATACACCTATACATAATATATATTCCTCCCGCTACGTCTCCCACCGATTTTGAAAATTTTTTGAACGTTATTGAGACCCGTATCCAATCCGAATCCGCTAAAACTCTTATTGTTGGCGATTTCAACATACCACGCTATGTAGATGCACATTCGAACGACGCTAAGTCAGGGCTAATCAACTCTTTCATGTTATTCAATAATCTTCAACAAATTAACTCGATAATGAACTCGGACAATCGATTACTAGACTTGATATTTACTGACCTGGACTTTGTAACAGCTGAAAAAGAAGATATACCTTTAGTCAATGTAGACTTACACCATCCACCGCTTACTCTAAACTACCGTTATTACAACAATCGCACAACATCAATACCTACCAATCCTGAAGCAAGGATATACAATTATAGAAGGGCAAACTACTTTGATTTGTATGGATCACTGTTGGCTGTTGACTGGTCATTTCTGAATGTCTACAACACTGTCCGTGATGCTTGTGAGCACTTTTATGCAAAAATTTATGAATATTTAGATGCCTTCGTCCCATTAAAGAAAGAAACTAAAACTCATTCCTACCCAGTCTGGTTTACCTATGAACTGTATTTAACTTGCATTCGGTAAAATTTTCTAAAAATTATCGATAATTTTTATTTCACTTGTTATATTACTACTGATAATTATACCCAATGAAGTCTTTGAAATATTTGTATAGATAGTAATATGCATAAGTTTGTGATAATTTTTTGAAAGCTAATATATAACGAACAAGATGATCAGTATTGCTGTTGTCTGTATGTTATTGCGTAAATTAAGAAATATTAAAGGGATAATGGAAATTCTCAACCAAATGTGATAGCATTCAAAACTATTAGTGCTCCCTTAATACTTTATACATTTGCCAAACGATAAAAAGTGTCAATAACAAGTACTAATTAATTATTAATTACATGTGTTAATTTAAATTGTATTATTATTAATTATATCGTAAGTAAAAACGTTTTAATATGAAGTTTGTATAGAGAAATTTGTAGCAAAGATCGCTCCAAGAATATTTAGAAAATACAAGTAAGGAGATCTGAGATTCTTAATTCGTTCGCTCATCTTATAGTTTGTGTTTGTGTTATGTGCTCTGTCTTCTCGTTTTTATATAGAATTTATATATTGTCACATATACCAAAGATATACCTCGAACATTCAAACACCGTAAAAATTATAATTTTTACAGTTTTTGGATTTACTTTTTTATCTATAGGTACAGTATGCGGCAAAACAAAGGTAGCTGAAATTGCAAACGCATTCATGTAATTATAACATATAATAATTAACAACGACAACACTTATCTAAATGCGTCGCTACAGCATGTTCAAAATGTGTACCTTCACGCCTTACACATTGTTTATAACGGTATTTTAAATTGTTGAATATATTGTTGAACACAGGCTGTTGCAAGGACACAAGAAATGAATATTATCCCGTAATTCGGGAACATTTTCAGGTGGATCATCTGATCGGAAAACGCATTCTTTCAGCATCCCCATATGTAGGTATCCGGGACCGTGAGATCCGAGGAGTGTATAGGGAACGGGAATTCTGTTCCATGGGAAATTATGCGATCTCTAAATTGTTGTTGCAGAACCCTCGCCGTGTGGGCTGTAGCTCGATCTTGCTGTATCCACTGTCGTCGCAGTGGAAGGTTTCTTGCGCGGCAAGAAATGTGCAAATCCCGCACAAATGGGGCAATAATTATGTCTTTGTAGCGTTTGTGTTTTACTGTTAGCGGGTTCTTTGCATCATCTTCGACGAAATAAGGGCCGAATATTCCGTGTACGGATACGGCGTACCAAATCTGAACCCACGCACTATGCAGTGGTTTCTGTATGAGAACATCAGGCCCTCCAAACCCTAGAAAACGAGTTGTTTGGCGATTGATGTAGCCATTAAGGTGAATATAGCTTTCATCTGAAAATCGTACGATATTGAAGAAATCTGAGTCCGCATAAGTCATGAACAACACTCGCAATACTGTAATCGGGCCCCCTAATCGATTTGAGTTAGACGCTGAGCAACTTGAATACGGTATGCGATTCCGCCTAGCTGTTTAAGCATCCGCCGAACAGACTTATCACTTATACCGATTTTCAGCGATGTTCCACGTAGGCTACCCTTTGCGGACTGTAACACCTATTGGAAAAGTCGTCCATGATTCTAGTTTGTGTTAACGGTTCTAGGGCGCCCAGTTGTTCTTTTCCATTGACACATGAATGATCCCGTACGATGGAACTTCTCGATGATAGCTAGGATTGTTTTGTTACTTGGTGCCCTCTTGTTAAATTGCTCCTCGTAATGTTCTCTAACATGGTGTAGGCTCGGTCCATTCTGACGCCCAACTCCGTATGATCGGAAATAATGCTCGACGATAAAAACCTTCTTCTCTGTTATGAGAACCATAATTATAACACAAACCCAAACACTAAATACGCAATATGTCAAAGTATTATATAAACATATATTAAATAAACAGTTGGTTACTATGGAAACATAAACCACAAACGACTGATAATTTGAGTTACTTATGTTTTGCAGCACATAGTACTATGTGAGACAAGAAGGCTGAAATAGTTGGCATCACTTTTCTAGTGTGTTTATTATTTTAAGATTTAATTCAGGTTAGAATGACAAGCACCTAACATTGACTTGACGTTTAGTGAACGCTAATGCGCATTGTACATAAATGTCACAGTGAAGTAGTTGTCAGATCACCACTAACTTCAACACTAAAATCAATGGTACCAACTATTTCAGTCTTTTTGGCTCACATAGTATTACCATTGCATTAGTTTATTCTCTTTTCTCCATGCTGTACCAAAAATCTCTAAAAAAATCTTTTATATACTCTTGATCCAAGATATTTAATAATTTTCTGGGTTTCATCGCATCGTTATGTTCTGAATTGCATTTCTAATTCGTTTTCCTGTTAAAGCTTTTCATTTTTGATTCGTGTATATCTTATTTTCCTTACACATCGTGACCTTTTATGTGGTTATTTCTGTTATTGTTTATTAACTAGCTTAAATATTCTTGCTGATTTCCTATTACTTTTTTGTTCTTTCTTTATACTTTATGTATTTTAGCCATATTTTTTAATTTGGTTCAGGTTATTCTATAGAATAGTTTTCTCTGCTATCATTTTTCATTATTTTTCTAATTAATTTCCAGATTTTCTTTTCTTGTTTACTTCGCTAGTTCTTTAACATTTGTTATCTCTATTTTATTTATATTTTTTGTGTTTTATTTTTTACATATTCTTTCCAAAATTTATTATTCATTCTGAATTTTTCTCCACTTTTTTCCATCATGCTATCTGTCTATTTCTATCTTTTCTTCCAAAACTTCTGCAGACTTCTATAGCGGCTTTTGTTAGTAAATTTTTGTAGTCTGTCAATTAATTTTCTATATCGTGCTCACATAACCTTGCTCTTTTCAATTCTGCTTTTATTTCCATACTTCTTGGACTAGTTATTATTTTTCTATTCTTCAAAGATTTTTTTGTTTCCACTAGATAATCGTTTTCATTCTTGCATGTTTAATTCTTTTATTTTCTTTTTGCTTATTGTTATATAGTCAATTAACCAATTGAAACTTTTTTCGGGTTCCTAATTACAAATAGCTGATTTTGAATAATTTTGTTATGCCGAATCTAAATCTGCTTTAGGGTTGTCCCTAATACGTATAGGGATATCAGGGCATTCCATCATCACTAGTTTCGATTTTTCAACGTTGAAAGGTCTTAATAGAAACGCTCCCCATGCTCTCACTTGTAGCTCCCAAATTGTCTGGGAAAAAATTAAAATGAGAATGTAAATAATGCATCCTTAACCATATTACATCCTATTCATAAAGAGAAGTTGTTGACGATGGCTGATTAATTGAGTAATTGTTTCCGTTATTTCCATCCTTTGTAGGATTTGAATAATCCGACGTTTCGGCAGTTAATCTACTGCTGTCTTCAGGGTATCCCTGAGAAGGGCATGTTCCTGCCCAACTCATGTTGTCAAATATGCAGCAATAGCTAAGGAATACGTTTGAGGATCGAATTATTTCAAAACGGGGCACAACCCATTGGCCTGACAGATCTTCTGATTTGGCACCAAATGACTTTTTTCTGTGGGGTCACTTAAAGTCATAAATATGCTTCGAAGAACAACCTGCAAATAATTTAGAAGAATTGGGTATAATAAATTACAAACAGTTTGTTAACAATTACCCCTGAAATCTTTTCCAATGTACGACGTAACTTTTATAATCGAATCGTGTATTGTTTAGAAGTAGAAGGAATACGTTTTGAACATTTAATTTAGTTTAACCATCCGAGAGTTTTTGTTTATATATTTTTTAAAGGATGTTTGAGTTACAACTATACATATTACACGCTCAATACATACAATTTTTAAATCACCTATAATAAAGAGGAGGTTTTAAGTTATATTTATTTACTTAATAAGTATTTATAGTTTTATTAATTCTTAACCAGTTCCTGCAAAATCAATCATTTCTCAATAAAATGTCACAAAATAATTAATTTGGTGTAACCTAGATTTATTATGACATTTAAATTTGAATTTGTTGTCATTAATTAACTATAACAACAATAAATATCTAACTATTAATGTACTATAACCATTGGTTTCGCCAGGTGATTAACAATTGTAGTAGATTAAAAATATTGGAAACTAACACCAGTATTCTAATATACATTTTCGTCACACCTCCTGCGTAAGTAAACAATTATGACACCTTTTTTTGAAACGTAAGTGACACTTTACATACCGTATTGACAGTTGCTATGGTAGCGGGCTGTAATATTTATTACGACCCTAGGGAAATAATAGCAATATTAGAAAATTTATGACAAATTTATTTGAAACATAATTTTAATTAACAAAAGCAGATAACTAGTAAAAGTAGAATCTAGTACAAAAACTTATCACTTTGTAGTATTAAATGTAAACGAACAATTAGATCTTTCTGCCACGGTGGAAGATTTCCATGCGCCGTATCTATTCAGGCCAAGAACATCAATTCCTGAATCTGCTAATAATGTTGCCGATGGATTTAGACCGTCTAAAACCATCATTTCTATGCTTCAAAAATCCTTTCAATTTAGGAAATTGTATCAAGACTTCTCTAGCAAAATTTCAGTACAAGCTATAATAGCCTCCATCTCTATTTGATCCATATTTATAAAGTTTATTTAAAAGCAGAAACTTTTGAGAATATATTGCTTGTACTTTGACATTTATCAAAAATATAAATTTATATTGACACAAACATGGTTACCATAGATACGACAAACATTCCTAACTTGATGTTACTAATGTGTATACATAGTTATAATAACATTAAAGTGCAAAATCCGTATATTTAAATAAAAAACGTAGGTATGACGAAAAATTTCATATGTACAACGGTTCGTACAGTACAGTTTTATGGTCTCGAATACATGCAAACCTCGACCCTACGGGTCTCGGTTTGCAATCGTATTCTCGACCATAAAACTGTACTTACGAACCTAGGTACATAAATAACTATTAAAAGGAGTTTCAACAAGTATAGTCTTCGTCAATCAATCATTTAAGGCTCACATTATTTCTAATTTGTTAAAGATTACTATACTTTGTTCGCACCTTAGAAGACAGTATGGGCTCTTATGGAGTATTGTCCTCTTTTACGCACTTGCCATATGTATATAAACACGTCTCCAACAGATATGATAAATATTCATTTAACACAACTCTTAATTTTTAGAATTCAAATTATTGATGTACAGTTAAGCGCACATAAATCTAGTATAAACCATTTTTGAATTTTTGATTTGTTGTAAATTCTTGTAACGTCAAAATGACATTTGTCACTTTTTGATATCCAAAATGGCAAGAAAACTGACTCGGGCAGACAAAGTACAAATTTTGGTAAATTTGGAAAGTTGCACCATTAAACTTGTGGCAGAAGAATTTCATTTGAACAAATCTACAGTACTACAAGTTTAAAAAAGATGGGAAAATGAAGGCATATGTCGCAAACGAGGAACTGGTTTTAAAAGAATATCAATGATATCGAAGATCACAATTTGTTTGAATATTTGAGAGAAGACCAAAAAAAATTACAAAGCAAATTTATAGATCTCGTATAAGGTTTACTAATAGGGAACAACTATGGAAATCTATTGAAAATACCTGGGAAAACATTCATGAAAAATCTAATTTTTTAGAGGTCTCATTGATTCTGTACCTAGAAGGTTACGGGCAGTAACTGATGTGAATGGCGGATCAATTAAATATTAGTTTATTTATGTTTATATATTTATTATTATTTATGTTTATTTATGTTTATAATTGTATTAAAAAAATACTTAACATTTGACTTGTCTTTCAAAAAAAGATTAATGAACGCTAAGCAAAATTAGAAAATTTTGACAAGTTTGGTTACACTAGATTTATGTGAGCTTAACTGTACAAATGTTTTGAAAGGACAGTCAGTGAGGTTAGGTGATTATCTATCAAAATATTAATATTACCAATAATAAACACCAAGACAATTTTCTCTGTTCTGTTCATAAATTATTGTATTATATTTTATTACATTGTTTGTTTCACTTACGTGTTAACGCGAAATAGAACGTATATAAAACAATTATATTTTATTTGCGTCTGTATCTTAATTTAAAATTTTCCGCAACGAAATATGACAACGTTGCATTATATTTCCATAAGGCCTGCACTGTCTTCTAAGGTGCAAACAAAGTATAACCTTATTCCTTTATCTTTTAACAAAATGTTGCCAATGATATTTTTACTCAACATTACATAAACATTAACTACAGATATGAATCCTCTTTCTATATTAGGTTTTAGGGTAAGTTAAATTTCGGTCAGATTATGTTCATAGTTGTACCTGGTAGCTTTTTCTTCTATTGGGTCTGAGTAATTTTTAATTTAGGGGATTTATTTTTAGAACGAATTTTGATGGAATTCTTTAAACTTTTCATGTTCATTATTAGGTTTTCTATTTTTGTGACAATTATATTTACTCTTTTCAAATTTGATTATTTATGGTTATCTACCAAACCCTAGCCTTAAATAGGTTAATATTTGAACCTCTACTTTATGCGTTGGTAAATATTTTAAAAGTTTATTGACAATTATAAATTTTTTTATTGTATTTCACTTGGCAAATACATTTACCACTTCTTTAACAATTTGGGTATGCTATCATAGTTACGCACTTATTTCAAATGTAAATGTTTTTTCATATAACAGATGGCGAAGAAAAGGATGACGACGAGCAACTATATGCTGCCCATAAACACAATAGATCTAAATCGGTGGATGACCAGGTTCCGTTAATTATTCAGAATGAAGCTTTACTCAAATGTACAAAATGTGGTCATGAATTAGAAAAGTATTTAGTAAAGTAACTGTAAATTATAACTGATGTTAAGAATTTCTCTATAAGTGGAAAATTATATGTTAATCATCTACCATTTAACAAAAAATAAAGTTTATGAAATGACAATGCAGAAGCTTAACTTCAAGTTTGGGTTACTTTTTAGAGATATTCTATGGTTACTGTTTGCTGTTAATACATAAGTTATTTATGTATAAAAATATTTTATAAATGTAATTATAAGGAATTTGTCATATGTAGCGGACATTATAGCCTATATAGTGTGAGTAGCCATCACATAATGTAATGTATGCAATTTTCGTTTCATTATTTCAACTGCTGTGATGTGCAATAATCCAAGAATCTAAAAATGTATGTAAAGTAGAAATTAATAAATGTATGTTGCATAATATCGTCTATAATTTAATAATGTATTTAGATATTTACCCGTATTACATATTATCAGCATGCATGGTGATAAATGATCCAACAATTTCAGTTATTAAAATAAATTGTAACCGATTCATTTCCAATTAATGTAATTTGGAAATAATAGTAATGCCGAACGAAATCATTAGTCATAAGAAATATATGTAGTAATGAGTCTTAGTTTTTAAAAAAAGGCACTGATTATTACGAAAAAGTTTTGCATAATCTTGATTTATTAATAAATATAAAGACATTTATAAGTTGTATTGCAGTGATTCTAAAATTATTAGTCGCGTATCCCCAACCCTGAAAATCGCTATTCTAATCGAATCCCTTTCGAAAAACAAAATATTTACATGGTACTCGATTCAATCAATGATAGCTAACATTCCTTTTAGAGTTATTGTGAGACCATTAATTACACTGTTATACAAATTTTAACTGATTTTAATCATCTGAAATAAAATATACTTTTTAAAGTTGCTTTGAAATTCTAATTTCAAATCTGCTAATCCTTTTTGGCAGTACGTAACTCTGTTTATGCATAAAATAGTACTAATTTTGACAGATTTTAGTTCTTACATTTCTAATACAATTTTATTTTCTCACTTAAATTTAGACTTACAAAATAGAAAGGAAGTATTATTCTTGCTAAAATAGAAAATCAAAATATTTTTACACATTTATGGATTCTATTAGCATTTCCACGATATAACAATAATAAAATATATGAACACCTGGACATATTTGTACCTTGCAAAACTAGTCCTGCTACTAACTTTTATCCTGTATGATTCTCGTGAGAACATATTCAAAACATTAAACTTAAGGACAAATATCGTTATAGATATTATATATTTACAAAAAGACCAACAGTATTAATGATCTCAATGTGTATCGTAACAGGTGCAAAATTGTAAACGCGGCTTCTACTAAATTATGCAGGAATTATGTGTCTGACGTACAAGATAAAATTTGCAAAAAGCGATCCTATGCAATTTTGCACATTCGTGAAGTGCAAGAAGTACTCCAGTATTCCTAGTGTCATGAACAGTGAGAATGGCGACCTATTTACTACTTTATCAGGTATAGTGAATGCTTTTCAAAGTTATTTCCAGTCAGTTAGTCTATAGACATTCTTTAAGTTCAAATTATCAACCCTCTATTAATTGCCCTATTAATGCTAAGCCAAATGATATTCCCTTACCTAAGGAATCTGACGTGTACGAGCCTTAAAATCCTTGAAAAATAAATACACTAAATCTCTGCCTATCAACGTGTAGTTTTCCGACCTGTTAGAAAATATCTAAAATTATTTCTATACATAAGAAGGCGATAGTAGTCTAATAAATAATTATCGTCCAATAGCAATCCTAAATAACTTCGCTAAAGTATTCGAAAGATGTCTTTATCGTTATATATTTCCGCCATTTCGGCAAATTCTATCTAACGGTCAGCATGGCTTCGTAAATAAGTGATCAATCATCACGAACTTGTCTGTTATTACTTAATACCCGTCAGATTGTCTGGATAATAATGAGCAAGTTGTTGTCTATACTGAATTTTCTAAAGCTTTCGATCGCATAGATCGACCTAAACTCGACTCTGTTTTATCCTTAATGTTTGGAACTTTCTGATGTGACAGAATTCAGTATGTTTACTATAATGGTCACCCATCAAAATGTTCGGAGACTTAACCACTGCTTACAAGCGGAGGGTGGTCACTTCGAGCATCTTCTGTAGGTAGACCCAAACCAAAGTTAGTGGATCCTTTGATGCTGATTATTCCGATATTTTTCGATTTTTCGACTATTTTCATACTTTGCGTGACTAGAATGACCTTGTGTTGTAGGTCGCTGAATTCGTCTTAAAATCAGTAATAATGTTATTGAAAAGAAAATACGTGGTTCCATTTAAAAAATTAGAGTTGATATTGACGTAGCTTCTACGCCTACACCGATCAAAAAAATGGGTGGCCCAGTATGACCGCCTTCCCGAACACTGACACTTTTGTCTGAAACATTTTTCGATATGATTAATCGTTTGAGTGCTATTGCTCTGTAACACTTTATGTGCCCCACCCGGTATATAATAAGTAGGTACATACCGGGTTTTTCTTTTATCATTACACATAGCTATAATGCATTGATTTTTAATCATTTAACATTACACAGAGGGATAAATGTATGGCGGTGGCATAGTACGAGTATAACTAGTTATACACCAGTAACATTTTTCCAATTGTCAAATATTTCTGTTTTTCATTCATACTTAAATCATAAATTAAATACATTTGATTAAAAAATACATAATTTATTTAAAACAGTTAATTATCACAATAGACAATTTTAAATATTTTTAACAAATTCGAACAAGATGGATAGTATTTCTTTAAGGTTGAAATATATTTATTCGGGTTCTTAAATAAAACTAACAATAACTTTAGACACACACACTATATTAATATTAAAACGTATAACAATATAAAACTAACTATTAACAACAATAAGTACATTTATGTATTTTATATTTATGTAACTATATTTATGTTTACTTCGCGAGACTTGGGTATCGAATGAATGTCCATCCCTTCTTCGACGCGGCTTTTATATTGTGGTGAATATGTTCTAGACGCAGGCAGAACGATTGAGAAAATGCTAGAGAGTATGACGCGCTACGCGTTGTTGGATGAGTCATCACAGTATCAAAAAAGGTAGAAAATTTAACAAAAAAGTACAAATAGATTTTACCATTCTATAAATTGTAGAGCGTCCTCGCATTACGTAAATATGCTTTCTACATATTACGACGCTAATTTATTCGAATTTTTTATAGAAAAAAAAAATTCGCCCCATTCTAAAAAAAAATCAAATAAATTACCATCGTAATATGTAGAAAGCATATTTACATTTATATTACTTCGCGAAAAATGCAACAAATTTGTCTTCACCTTACCTCTAATGCCAGAAAAAAAAATTCGCCCCATTCTATAAATAAATCGAATAAATTAGTGTCGTAATATGTAGAAAGCATATTTACATTTACATTACTTCGCGAAAAATGCAACAAATTTGTCTTCACATTACCTCTAATGAATTACCGAACGTAACCCACGTATTGGAGGCATTTCAGTAACACGATAAAAACAAATAACACCTCGTGGTATCTTACGAATAAGTGGTTTTATAAACGGGAGAAATTTATCTTAAAAAGCAGCAGTGGGAAATTCTTGTAGGTAACAAATATGTTACTATTTCTTTAAATTAGAGAATTAAAGATTGAGGAAGGGAAGACACTATGCAACAAACTTTTGGAATCTGTTAAATCAAGGCTATTTTAATATAAAGTACGATCAGTTACTAGAGTAGCAACTGTCTGAAACCCTCGACTTAAAAGAGAAGGTTTTCATATTACTGAAAATGCTACTGGGGGTACTTCTTTTCTAGAACAAGAAATGTTTAATATTATGAAGAAACTAGATCCTGAAAATAAAGAACAAATGCCTGTAACCGAAAATTTTTGCAAGAAATAATAAGAGAAAGTAAAATCAATTACAACTAATAATATCTATAAGGCGATACCTCTAAAGGCCAAATTCAAATCAGGACGTAGATCCTTTTTATTTTAGAAGGTAAGTTTAAAAAAAAGGGTAAATGCATTTTTTATTTGGATTTTCTTTTAAGTAACGGAAATGGAGCTGAAACATTTAAAACAATGTGCTAGGAAATACTTCTGTATTCCGGCGTGTTCAGCAGAAAGTGAGAGTGTATAGTACAGCTCGTTTAATAACAGAACAAATTGTGCAAGACTAAACCCGAAAAATGTTAATATGATAATGTTATACATAAAAATTTAAAAAATATTAATAAGTAACCTAAGTATTTATTATATTAAAATTACACCCAACCTTTTCCTATTAGCTAAAGAAATAACTCAATGGGTTTCATCTTACTATGTTTTTTACTATTAAAGATATGGCTGTTTAAGCATTCAAAGAGAAATTGTTTAGATTACCATACATAATGCACAAACTCTTTAAATCTATTATGGAATTGTTTGTTTTATCAGTAAAAATTATTTTATTTAAAATTTCTTTTTCATTTAACAACTTAAACATTATATCACAAAAATCAGTTTACTTTATCTTCCTCGAAAAACTCTTGATGGTTTGATATCTTGTATGGCTTATATTTTAATTCTTTCATCGTTTGAACACCGAACTGTGCGATACTCCAAAATGGCCTGGCTACATTCAAAAGCGATCCTACAGCCTGTTCTCCTACATAACAGAGGATATTCAGCTTCATGTGTTCTGTTAACACGTGATTGGTTTTATTTTTTTTTGTCGGAATTTAGAAAACAACCATCTTCTTTGAATTTGTTAAAATATTTAGAATTGATTTCGCACAAGGTATACGCCTGTTGGAATAATTAACTATTTTAAATAAATTATGTATTTTTCAATCAAATGTATTTAATTTAAGATTTAAGTATAAATGGAAATAGAAATATTTGACAATTGAAAAAATGTTACGGTTGCCTACTATGCCACCACCATACATTTGTCCCTATCTGTGATGCTAAATTAATAAAAATCAATGCATTAGACCTACGTGTAATGATAAAATAAAAAACCCGGTATATCTAATATCGAAAACAAATTTGATTATATATTTATCTCAACAAAGTTACCCATTTTCTATAAACTTCAATATTTTTGGGAAGTGGACAGAAATTACAATTAATGTTATTATGACTACAATGAGGTGCTCAACAGTAAACTGGCATTTTAAATATTTTCCATAAGGATCACACTTAACCTATAAATAGAGCAAATACTTAATTACTTTAGCAAACTGTAATTTTTTTTAAACCTTTCATTTTTTCTTCATTTCCTTGTATTACAGAAGACAGAATCTTTTTTCATACCTTATATATGCCAGCTTACAACCAAAAAATGTTATCACATTTGGTATATAGAGATTTACATGTACAACTAGATTTGTTTGTATCCAGCGGCTAACTATGATGTATTTACTAAATGAGTATAATAGTAACAGCTGACCGGCTGGGCTATACATTTTTTCGAATATTTTATAAATTCTCATATTGGAAAATATTAATCTTTTTTGTATTTATGTATACCCATATTAGTTTCTAACTTGCTCTAGTACGTACTCGACGAAGCCACTGTGTTGGCGAAATAATTGTCGTTTAAAGACCACATATTAATAAAGTGAAGATTTTTAACTATTAGTTTTATTTCTTTTCGTGTTACTTGTATTAGTTTCCTTTATGTCTAGAGGAATATTTTTTGAAATACGAGCTGTTACCGACCAAGTCTAGAGTCCAAGTCCAGACAGTTTTGCTGTTTTCACAGAGCTCTATTTAACCAAAAAATTAGTGAAATTCATTTAGAACATAGAAACATAAATCAAATTCTTGACGAAATAGGGAAATAGGTCCAAGTCGAGGAACAGGTCTTAGCAGATTGAAGAAAGAAGGTGTCAATTATTGCTGTTGAAGTAGAGATATCAGAAGCTATAGTATTCAACATTTTACATTATGATTTAGGTATGCATAAAGTGTTAGCGCGATGGATTCTCAGGTTGCTTACTTCAGAGTCATCAACAAAATTTATGGCGAATACTTAAGGGTTTTAGCTTGAAACTATTTTTCGAAATATAACAAGAATCCACGCAGTATGTAAACAAGGCATTTCCACCAACCAAAAAAGGCAAGGACGCAAAATTAATCTGGAAAATTGATTCCGACGATGTTTTTGAATACAGAAGACGTCTTGAAGAAAGGATTTATAACTACATGAGAAGTTCATAAGTAAACAATCCGAAATTCAAAAACTGTCATACAGCAAAAAGACCCCACAACTTTGCTCAAAAGATTATGGGACCCCATGACAATGTTCAAAAGACTCGCCAATTCCGAGAAATAATGAAGGACTGTAGCTTTATAGAGATGGAACAACTACTCTACAGCCCAGACTTGGCACCGAGTGATTATTGCCTCTTTGATAAATTATAAAAGCACCTGCGTAGATGACGTTTTCTTTCAGATGATTGTCTGAAAGAAGTGACGAAGGAGCTTTTTGCTTTCATTCATTGCTACGTGGATAATATAAGAATCTCTCCTCGTATTATAGTTTTTTCTAAATAAAGATTTTCCTTTAAATATTTTTTTTTAGTAACTTCTATACTTTCCCTCAAGTTTCAGTGCGGAGTTGTAGAATCCAGATAAAGAAAAAACTAAAATTAATTGTCGTACATGCCTTTGTTGTTTCTCAAAATATTTTCCATTAAGATCCAAACGTGCATTTTACAAGCACCAACCGCTTCTTCGGGCGTTGAAAAACGTTGACCTCATAATTTATTTTGGATTTGAGGGAATAGAAAGAAGTCATTGGATGCCAAATCAGCGGCGAACACTTTTTCAGTTTTTTTCCTGGTGCAGAATGATCCGTCTTTGGCGGTTGGTTTCTCTTATTTTTCCGAATAGTTCTGGCAAGCAAATGCTTGTGCCTCATTCAAAATTGACCGTCTGATGTAGCACTAATAGTACAGTTGCCATATGCCCGGTTTTTCCGAAGAAACAAGCGACCATTTACTTCGTAGTGCTTCGGGCATGAACAACTTTTGTTGAATTTGGCTAATCTTGAAATACCCATACAGTCGACTGCTGTTTACTTTCGGGGTCATACGCTTAGATCCATGATTCGTCACCTGTTACAATGTCGCAGACGTGTTTTGAAACACTGCGATCGTATTCTTTTAGCATTTCTTTCGACCAATCGACACGAGCTATTTATTGAGCAATTGTAAAATTATGTGGGATCCAAGGCGAACAAATTTTTTAACGGCCAAATGTTCGTGCAAAATTGAATGTATGCTGGTCTCACTAATGCCCAAGGATACCTCTATCTCACGATAAGTTACATTACGATCTTGCAATATGAGTTCAGGCACAGCAGTAATGTTTTTCGTAACAGCAACCGATTTTGGACGACCTTCACGAAATTCATCAGTGAGCGAAGCACGACCACAATTGAATTCAGTATACAACCGATATATACTCAAAGTACTTAAAGTGATTCATCGCCAAAAGTCGAATTAAGTTCATCGATGCACTGGTGTGATAATACACGTTGAAAGTTGCAAAAAATAATCGCACGGAAATGTTCACGAGTTAATTCCGTTTTTAGGCACCTGTACGTCAAAACGTTTTGAGTAAATAGTCTGCCAAAAATGTCGAACTCTACAAAAGAAACATTAGTTGTCAGATGGCAGCCCCAGGATCGCCTATACCCGAAATATGAAAAGCATCCCTTGTAATATATCGTATATTATAGCATATTATTATTTTTATTTTTTCTATCTCCAATTCTGGATTCATTGAAGCTTGTGGTACAATTTTATAAATGAGGATAAAGTGTTAAGACGTATTTTCTTTATTGAACATTCATAAAGTTTTACAATTTTAAGAACAATATAATTGAACAGTACTACTAGCAAACTGCATATTCAGTTCGACATTAATACCAAATTTGTTTGGCATGATGTACAAAAGACAGTTGACAAACTATATTTTGCTTTTGTTCTGATTAGCTAAACATTTCTAAATATATAACAGTAGTATTTCATTAAAAAACTTATTTATTATAACAGCGCAAAATATATGCAAAATTGAAACTATTGATTTGTGTATGCCCTATTAACAAAAATCTGCAAAATAATTTCGAATTAAATATAAAATTTTCAATATTTATTAATTCCTTTGAAAAGAAAATTTGTTTCTATTTGTCGAATTATTTTAATAAATTAAATTAACATGTATTTAGATATATACAACTCCTTCCAGTTTCTCTTTGCTACCGTGTAGTACATGTAACCTCTTGTTTATATTTTGTTTAATTTACATAGTTAATATGAACTCTGTTTAAAATAAAGAAATGAAAATACATACAAATTAAAACATTTGTTTAGCATGTAACGATTAATCAAACGAAATGATTTCATCGTTTGATACTATTTGAATTTTATGACAAAATCCTGTACTAATTAAATTTTGAAAAAATTATTGACTTGTATGTGTGTTTATTTACCTATATGTATATCCTTTCTTTCGATGTTACGGCCTTCCTAAATTTAATATATGTATTAGGCATATTTCTAGAAAATATCGGAAAAACTTTTAAGTGATTATTTTTTTTTTGTTGCATGTGTATTATATGATCTGTTATAGTACAATAACGATAAGCATATTTACTGCTTGACAAAGTGACATGAAGAACTCTGTCCAATGACAGATATCTGATTGATTTATATACAATGAGTATTTTGAATGGAATGCAAAGCTTTTTAAATATTAATTTTTAGCACGTTATTTAATTGAATTACAAATTAAATTTTGGTTTTAAACGTCTAGTTGCTTGACTATTGCCTAATAACATTATTGCTAGTATATTTGAATGGTTTTCTAAATGCTTGATGTATTTTTTGCTACACTCGATTAACACTCCACTGACTGTAGGCACCTCCAGATCACTGTTTATATCCTTACTTGTGACAAGCCATTGAGCATTCACCATTGCACATAGTACCTTGGATTGAAATCTGTGAATATTGGATATATTAGATTTCGATGTTGTTCCCCATAGTTGTAAATCATATGTTTATGTTGGTTTGAAAATTGTGTCATATACTAAGAGCTTATTTTTAATTAAATGTTTTAATTGAAGTCCTGATAGCCAGTGGCGTTTTTTTAAATAATACGCCAGTTGTATATACTATATACAGGATAGGTCCACATACACTACCCTGTGGGACTCTAAGATATCTTTCTGCAAGATTTGGCTTTAAGAGTATAAACAGTGCCTCAGGTAGATCTCTTTTAATCTTATAAACAAGTCCCTGATGCCAGATCTTGTCAAAGGCTTGGCTGACATCAATGAAGGTCGCCGCGAAATAACTGTTCCCTTCAAAGCATTTGCTTAGAATGTCAACTACCTTGTGTATTTGCTCAATCGTCTAACTGTTTTCTAAAACCAAATTTAGAAAACGGCGTTTTGGTATCAATTTTTTGTGTATTAGGATTTCCGGAAGTCTTTTTTCCATTAATTTTGCTACGATTTTTGACATTACTGGAAGAAGACTGATAGGTCGATAAGAAAACGATAAAAAACGATTCATGAGGTGGTTTACCAGTTTTTTGCAAAAGAATAATTTTTGCTATTTTTCAGTAGATTGGGAGGTATTTTAATCTGAGTATTGCATTATACAATTCTGTTAGCATAAATATTGCTTTTCGGAAAAGATTTATCATTATCTTCCCAGTAACCAACTCATAGCTAGGGGCTTTCTTTTAGGTTAAATTATTTGTTGTTTCTTCAAGAAATTCCATAATTCTTTCTTCCTCTGGTATTGTTTCTGCTGATATGGGTTTGAAGCCTTCTTTTAGATGTTCACCAACAGGCTCTGTTTTTTGTTTGTCTATTCTAGCCCAGCTACCATTTGGTTTATTTTTACTGCAAGTTTATTGTAATGGGTATAGTTCACATATATTTTCAAATAGATAAAACGTGTTCGTGTCTACTGTATAGCTAGACTTGAATGGAACTTATGCTGAAATGTTAATGAAGAGTATTAACTAAATTATTTTATTGTACTGTTTGGATTTTATTTAAATACTTTTGAATAAAACGAGTAAGAGTATTTCTCTTATCGGGATGTAACAATTTGTCTTAGACGTACAAAATCTATGCAAATGCAGTGGTGAAGCAATATATGCACATAATAATCCAAAGAGTGTGCATTCTTCTTCTTTGTTATATCTGGTTTATGCTCAGATGTTCCTATATTTTACTTTGCAATGAAATTACTTTCATCGTCTTGCCTATTTTTCTGACATGAACTGTACAGTTATGAGCAATCCATTTGCAGCAGGTATCGTAAATTTGAAAATGGAGGGAAAGCAATAGAAAGTGAAGAATTAGGAAGGAGTCTTTTCTTCAATTAATTCCTAAATATTGCAAGAGATTGAAGAAGTCTTTACTCGCACGGCCCTGTTTACAAATATTAAAAAGTTTCAATAGTAAATAGTAGAAATATAAATGAAATACACTGATTTATTGCAAATTTCCACTACAACGTTGTTTCTCTGGTAAACTGACAATAGTATAGTCTGTTTCAAAATATTGTGCGACAGCAAGCTGATGTTACCCTGCGGCGAGGGTCTAGAGAAATGCAAACAGTGATTCTAATATTGGCATAGAAACCAGAGAAGTATTTAGTATACATTTTTATTATAGGAACGTAATTTTGTCTATACATATTATAAATTGATTGACAAATAATATCGACTTGCCACATTGGAATTTTGTTTGAATCCTTTATCGCTTTTTCTTTTTCTTGTTAGAATACTATATTGTATAACTTCGTTTTAAGTTATAGTGCGATGACATAAATAAAACCATTATGGATCTATTGTGCTAATCTCTCTATTATTCGGCGATGGTAAACACAAATTTTAAGTACCTGGGATCTATCTAGACCGGCAAAATGAAGTAACAAAATTAAGTAATTGACATAAATCTCTAATTTTAATATTTTAATTCTATATATTTACTTATATGTTATAGTCAAATAAAATCAAGTCATATCAATGTTCAGACTTTGGGAAAATAGTAGTGCAGTTACTTTAAGAGGGGTTCCAGTGGATATGGATGTTAGCGAGGGGAATGAAATGCTATTATACATTTCATTCCCCTCGCTAACATCCAAACACAACATTTATCTATGGATGCAAAGCAAATTGTATTAAATGTCTAGAATGGTTTAATGGAAATAGATTAATTATGTACTTCGAAAGCTATCTTAAAAACTTCACAACTTACTAAAATACCGGAATCGACTATTAGAAAAATAGTGAATGTTAGTGTTTCTAAAAGAAAAAAGAAATGTGATAGTGGACAATTAAAAAAAGTAACTTATGGTAGCTTGACAGAAGATATACTACTTGTATGGAAAAAATGAAGTATCTACAGTTGATAGTTTACGGCTTGCATTAATGAGTGATGATATTCAATATTCAAAGTCAACACTGTGGAGATTGTTAAAAGCAAACGGATTCGAATACTAGAAAATTGATAGAAGGCAGTGTATAATGGAAAGTTCGAGAATACGCAAGTGGCGGTACGATTACTTACTTGCTATTGACAGATATAGACAGCAAATAAGTATTTATTACCTCGATGAAACGTGATATGATACGCATGATATTGTAAAAATTAGCTGGAGTGATAATTCAGATCAGTGCCTGTGTTGATGTTCCAGCATCTAGAAGAAAAAGATTTATAATACTGAATTTTGGACCTACAAATGGTTGGGTTGAAGGAGCTGCGTTCTTGTCTGCAAATATCATAAAAAATTTGACCTTAGATTACCACGAAGACATTTCGGCATCAATATCCGAAGATTGGTTTGAAAATAATTTAATTCCAAGGTTAAGTACAAATAGCGTGACTGTTTTTGATAATGCTCCCTACCACTCTCGTTTACAAAAGAAAATAGTCAATAGCAGCAGTAGCAAGGGCTCTTATACAAAAAACGAACTACTTGAATGCATGAAATCATGTGAATTCTCAAAGGAATATGTAGTAGATACCATGGCAAAAAAAAATCATTACGTGTTACGTTTGTCGCCGTATCACTGCCTTTTTAACACTATTGAATTGATTTGGACGCCACTCAATAAAAAACATACGAAGAAAAAATAAATGTTTTTATTTCCCTTTGTTTATATGTTTGCTAATTGGTAAATTAACTATTATACAATTTACATAATCAATTGGCGGGCAAAATGTATTCTTATATTTCACATAATTTGTTCAAATGCTTTTTCTTGCAATTTAAATGTTTCTATTTGGCTTATTCTAATATAGAATTAACTTTAGGTGCTTTATGTGTAGAATAAAATCCAATTTGGCGCCTGTCGTTAACTAAGACAGCTATTTTAATTCAATCTATCCAAGAGGTGCAGTTAATAAAGACTCACATATACATCGTAATTGTTGCTTTTAAAGTTGTTTCAATCATTTTGGCGTACGTATGTCGTTCTGTTATTACTTAAAACCATTTTTATTTAATATGGGGCTTTTAACGCGTGATGATGCCTTATGAGCCACTACATTGCTCCAACATTAAAGAACCCAGCAGCATATCGCGAATATTCTTTGAGTAAACCAATCTAGCATCTTCCGACTTGCTAGATACCTTAGAGAAACTGGTGATATAAGGAGAAGGCCAGGGTAAGGTAGTGGATGATGAATTTTTAACTTTAAATTGTCTCCGTGATCGCACCACCACTGCGGTACAGCTTAGAGGTTTGCTGTATGCAACTCGAGAAATACAAGTAGTGAGAGGACAGGACGAAGAAGGTTAGAACAATCCAATCTTTATGCCCATCGCCCTGCAAGACGCCCTATTTTATTACCACATCATCGGAGAGCTCAGCTAGATTTTTGTCGTTTATATACTAACTGGAATGTGAATGACTGGCAAAGAGTTCTTTCAACAGATGAATGCCGGATTAGTATACAAGTTACCGACGGTCGACAGAGGATATGGAGACGGCCAGGTGAACGTTTTGCGGATTGTGCGATTGTAGAGAGGAACCAATAGAGGTGGTTTGGTTATGGTATGGGGTGGCGTTTCTATGCATGGATCTACGGACCTAGTCATTCTTGGTAGACCTGCTCTGAATAGTCTAGGTACATCGAAGAAGTCCTGCAAGATCATGTAGTGCCGTTTGCCGTAATACGCGATACAGATTTTCTGCCAATGGAGGACTTTCTTTGCCCGACCCCACGCAGTAGCTGATGCTGTAGCTGATTAATTTTGAAATAATGTCGATATTCACCGCCTCGACTGGCCAGCTTGCAGTCCGACTTAAATCCCATAGATCATCTATGTGATGAGATTGAAAGAAAGCTACAAAACAGAAAGCATAACATAACTATTCTTAACTTTTATTTATTAACTTTATTAATTTTTAAATAATGTTGATATTCACCGCCTCGACTGGCCAGCTTGCAGTCCAGACTTAAACCCATAGAGCACCTATGGGAAGAGATTGAAAGAAAGCTACAAAACAGAAAACTTAACATAACTATTCTTAACCAGCTTCATGAAATTTTACAAGAAGAATGGAATAATGTCGACCCAAACTTTGTGCTAAATTTGATTCAGACCATGCTTCAACGTGTCCAAGCTGTTATAAGAGCACGAGGAGGCCATACCAGATATTCACCATAAATACATTTCGTTTATAACACCCATAGGTTCTTTAGGTATTGTAATTTTTATTAAATAAAAGAATTTTAAAAGCCATAACTTACTCAAATTATTGAATTATTCAAAGAATTAAGATTGCAGATCATTTGCGCATATTTTTTTGATCATTTAAGATTTTTTGTAATAAATATCATAAAAATTCAAATTATGCGTTAATTTTGCCGGTAAGTGTATATGCATATTATAATATACGTATATTTTTATTATTTATTACCAAATATTGATAATACGGGCCTGTAGCGTGTTTCTCTTATCGATTACTTTTAGTACATACCACCAGTGGTGGTGGAAGCTAGATGTTCGCACTATATATTGAAAAAGACTTTACAAGTTATTATATACCTAACTTAATAGGATACAAGTTTAATGACAGTAGTGTGGAGTTGCATAGTTTAGTTCATTCAATTTATTTATATTTGGTTATGGAGTGTGTACCTCATCAATTAATTTTTTAGTGGTTAAGTTCTATTCTTCTATCCAGAAAATCGTCTTTCTAATATTTTACATACAACACAAACGCGATTAGATTGGTTCTTTTCATCGAGAAAGATGGTTTATCTGTTTGTTGCATCATAATAGAGGAAAAGCACAAAAACCACTGAATATAAACATAAAGATGCGCCGGCAAACTGCACTTCTCATAAAACAAAAATCACATGTTTTAAGATGGAATAGAGACGATCGACTCTAATTTCATGCTATACAAACACTGATGTTACAAAAACGATATATTTGGGCGCTTTCCATTCAAATAACTTTGCTGTAGTTTAGGTTGGCCGATTAACTACGAACTATTCACGTTAATATTCCGCATCGATTACTCTTCTAAATGAGCCAGGAGGAAAACTGATTAGCAATTAATTAGGACATTATGAATAATGAAAATTAAATAAATAATAGTAGCATACTGCAGAAACAACAATAAAATTCGTACCTAATTTATATTATGCCTTACGAAAGCAAAGAAGCGGTACTTTATCGTTTCCCGACTATTCTATATGTATTTTCATCAATTTACACGCTTGTCCTTTCGTGTAATTAAAGTGAATATAAAAGTGATATATGCCTATTTTTAACAATATCTATACACAATATAGCAAGTTTTCCAGCCTATATTTCGAATATTGAGAACATTTCTTTGTGATTAAGGAATTAATAAATAATAAATACAATAAGTAACAATAAACTTATTTTAGGCTGTGCATGACTACATTGTTAATAAGACCAGCATATTCGAACACTTATTAACATTTTAATAGCCTTTATATAGTCTAATTAGTACATAAAATATTATAAATAATAATATTTGTTCAACTAAATTGTTTAATATTTTCGTAGATCAATTGAAAATACCATTTTACTAAAATAATTCAATTTTGGAAAGGTCCGTCTAGTTTATTTTGATAGATAAAGACAATTTCGTTAATCAAAACAAGGGAATTATAATTTCTTGTATGAATTTATTCTAACCAATGATTTTAATAGTGCAATATTTCTAAACAAGGATCAAAAAGTATGTATATTTATAAAAATTCTTTGTATTTATTTAGACGTTTTTTTAAAGTTGTGAAAATAAAATTATGGTTTCTATAAAAACGGAAATTAATTAAATCTAATATAATTAAGTGAATGCTGGTTAAAATCTTAAAGAGATCTATTGAAAAGTCAAAAATTACCCTAAAATTTCGTTAGTTATTGAAATATACCTTTCTTAAATTTTAGATTCAATTAATAGATAAGGAAGAATGCTACATAAAGATTAAAATCCATTACCTACAGTCATATCACAGAACTATGATATAAATATAAGGGCGATAGTAAGCTCGGCCGCTTAACAGAACATGTACTAATCCCGCAGGTAAACTGGGCCTGCCAGAAATTTTCTTTCATAATCTTCATAGGTAAACTCGGGCGGTAGATACTTGGGCCGCCCAAATACTTATCTGGTATTTTGACCCTAATTAGAGATTAACATTATTTCATCGTTTCATATTTTATGTTATGTTAGTGATGTTTACGTTTTTACATTATCTGCTATTCAACCAAAAGATGATAAAGTTACTTTGTTTGCTGATTATTTGGTCAACACTTACATATCCGAGGATGCCGTTTTTCCACCCCATTTATGGGCATCAAAAACAGCAAGCGCCACTCGCACCACAAACGCATGCGAATCGTTCCATTAGCATATCAGCAAAACTTTAAATTCTCCTCACCCTTCTGTATTCGTTTTTATTGATTTTCTAATTAATTTTCAAAATGAAATATATGTAAAGTTGCAAAGTATTCACCAGCCATATGTACCTAATTCGGACACTCGGAAAAGGCAAAAATACCTTCAAAACAAAATTAATGATTTCAATAATGGGAAAGTGTCAACGTTAGAATTTCTTAAGTTAACTTCGCATTATTATAGTTACACTATGTAACTATCTAATATTAAAATATATTTTTAATTTGTATATATAAATAAATTTTTATGATGTCATATATGCATTTGTGATTTTATTTAACAAAATTAGTATATAGAGTTATTGAGGTAACCTCAGCCGCTTTAGATAAGTGTACTATTCGGCTCAAATTACTTATATAGCTTAAAACTTATCTTGACCGCGGAGGATTAAAATATCTAAAGCGGCCGAGTTTACCTCTGCCCGCTTGGGGGCAGCTTGGACTATCAGGCCGGGTTTACCTATACAGCTTAAAACTCATTATGACCGCGGAAGATTAAAATACCTAAAGCGGCCGAGTTTACCTCTGCCCAAATATAAGTTACTTGGCCATTAAATTGCTAATAATTTAATAACTTGAAAGCTGAATTGAGACGAATGTCATAAAACATGAAAATAGTCATCTATTATTTCATGTAATCGATATCTCTTATTTCATATTTTTATAAAAAGCTAATTTACTAACTTATTACAAAATGACGGACAGAATCGACATAATATAATATTAAAATAGAAATCTGTTAATGCTATTTTTTTTCCTTTTTTATGTATTTACAATAATGCACAGTCAGAGATAATAGATATGCAACATGGACGTATTTTAAAAGATTGGAGACAGTTATGACTACATTGATTACTAATCAAGCAAACGTTAGTTATACAGATTTCTTAACATATTAGTTTTCGTTTTTAACTTTGATCATATTACTTGTAGTACTTAAATTTAATTTAGGTGTAATTATGTTAATACAATCCTACCTACATATCTCAGTCTTTTTAAATTAAAATCGATAATGTGAAGTAGTGTTTGACTTTAAATTTCCAATTTTGCTAAACGATGCATAAAATTTAGCACGAAATCTGGAAAAGGTTATAAAAATATAGAAGTTCAAATTAAATACTATTCACACGTCAAATACAGTGTAGTGATACTGGACCAGTTAGCCAATTCTAAAATTACTGTTCTTTATAATTTATTACGTTTACATCGTGATTACTCGGATTTAAAAAATACGTAACTTCAATTTAATTATATAGTAAGCCTTAATAAAATTTAGTCAGATAAATTTCTATATATACCTAAACTACTTCCGGAAAGGATATATTTTCTTAATTAAGGGCCTTTCTTTAAATAGTTTCAGATATTATGATTACCATTATTTATTATGTGACTAAGTAAAATATTGTCGAACCGTGGAGATAATTTTGATTTAATTATATTTCTATCGGCGAAAAATATGAATAGTTCTTATATCGAATTTATGCACTGTCAAGTGGTTAATCGCCCCAAGAATAAATATGTAATTGGGTATCAAAAGTTGTTATAAATTAAAAGCCGTATTATTATTTTACTAATAGTAAATATAGAATATTATCATAAGTCTTATGAAATACAAGAAATTAATGCCTCAATTTTATTTCTTTAATTCAAAATGTCATTCATTAACTTATAAATGTTGCAAAATTGCAGTTAATGAAGGTACCCTGTCATCTGTTGCATTTTTAAAGCGGTGCACAGTAATGATTGTGCTGGATTATCTAGCTGTGATTCACACTTTCTAGGATTAAAGAAGACTACGAAATGGGACATGCATCATATGTGTCAGCTTTTATTTATCAGATCAGTTTAAAACTATTAAAGAAAGTAAAATTCTTTATATTGGATTTTCAGAAGAAAATTTCTGAATTATAGGAACGTTTTGGCAAGTAATGGTAACGATGTTGTAGTTTCCAATACCTACTTATTTTGACTATATCTGGATCGGAAAACGGAAATATTCGCAAGAATAATATTGTGTACAACTTACCGGAAAAAGAATGGCATGGGAGTGATAAGAAACGTTATTTAGTAATTACTGTTAGACTTCAAAGAACCTGCAAGGCTTCGTCTATATAGAGGTTGTATTTGATAGTGCCAAGAATGTCCAGGGTATATTGGGAAAGTCCAAGTAACTGCTGGATTGTACAATATGTTTTACATGATAGATATCCTAAAAGCAAGAGCTTATACTTGAAGTACACAGACATGATTCCAAAGACAGATGGAAAAAGTTGTAGGCATCGAACGGTCATTGAATACTCGCTACTTTTCGCTACTTTTATCAAAATGTGAATGAATTAAATATCACAATATTCGCTTTTTATTAAAATGGTTTATTGACGGGAGACTGACATTATAACTATAACCGAAACTTGACCTGGGACTGAGTGTTTATTTGAATTTCGAACGTTTTCAGGAAAGTATTTAAATTTATAGGAAGGATCTCTTGAAAATACTCGTGGTAGGAAAATTCTGATTGCTGCTCGTGATAGCATTACTTCAGTAAATATAAGAATAGAATAAAGAAGTCTAGTTCGAATATTACGAACATGGAAAGTAAACGCTGGCAGCTTTAATCGACTATTAGTGAGTTTACAGTAATAAAGATGCATATAAAGCATTAGTAGAGTTGCGGATAAATGGAAAACTAAATTATGATAGAATTACCTCCACGATAAATAAACAATAAAGTCTTAATACAAAAAAAATCTATTTGAAAAAATTGGAATTAGCGAGCCATTGAAACAGGGAGCGACCTTTTGTCGTAATTCTTTTTAATTGCATGTTGGAGTAATAAGTAATACGAAAAGTTTACTTGCATATATAGAACAGAACTGTATCATAGAAAATATCAGTCAGTGTTTTCTTTTTGCTGATGAGGCAATGATTCTTACACGATCAAAGAATATTGATGTATTGAAATTGGAAGACTCTGCGAATGGATTAGATTTGAAAGTAAATGGAGATAACAACAAGAAACAAAATATATGATATAGATAGGTAAGGAATATAACTACAGAAATAAATAAAAAAGAAAACAAGCCAAAGAAAAAACGTATATTTGAGGAAACGCACTATTTTACATATCTCATTACGAAATTTCAATGAAAATAGGATATTAGGAAAGAGATATGACGCGGCTTGAGAGTAGGAAACCGATGTATGTATATTTGCACTGAATTTTCACAGAATGAAAATACAGTGAGAAGCTTTATGCTGTAATCTATAAATCAGTATTTTATGAATTGCGATAATTTCAAGTAAAGTTTGGATAATTAAGGCGATGAATAGAAAATGTTAAGAATTTCGAGATAATATTATATATTATATATTATATATTATATATTATATATTATATATTATATATTATATATTATATATTATATATTATATATTATATATTATATATTATATATTATATACACTGCTCAATTTTTGAACTGTACACTTATATAACATGCAGTAAAAGTGAACAACCCTTCGTAGGCGTTAGGCATGACTACCTATATGATCAGGGCTGTGTTTCGGAATGCAAACAAATGTCTATCGAATGACATTTGCGACTCCATTGTTGTTTGTTATCATTATCTGTCATAAGTGCAGTTACTGAGCTCGCGGGCGCTTATACTTTTATCAAGTTTTAAGAGAATTTTTGCTAATTTCTCGAATAAGTTTTAATGCAGAGTAGTTGATTGCATTTTAGAGATGCCATTAAGGCTTTTAAGTATTGAAGAGATGAGCCAAGCTATGGAAATGCTTATGACTGGTGCATCGCTAAGAACTGTTGCTGCCCATTTCAATGTGAGCCACAATGTGATCAGAAGAGTTCGAATGCGTTTTAATGACACTGGATCTGTCCAACATAGGCACAGTGGAAGGCGAAATCGCAGTACAACAGTCAGGGAGGACTGTTTTATTACGGTTCAGTGTCGAAGGAATAGATTTTCTACTGCAAGAATACTTCAAATTTAGTTATTGAATGCAACAGGTACTCAAGTATCCACTCAAACAGTAAGAAGAAGGCTCCATGGGGTAAATTTAAGGTCCAGATCGTCTAAAAAATGCCCGTTGTTGACCAGATCTACAAAAGAAGAAGGCTAGAGTGGGCACATCAACATGCAATTTGGAATGTTGAAGATTGGGGTCGTTCTTTATTCAGTGACGAGACCAGAGTGCGTCTCCATAGCTCAGATGGAAGAGTTAGAGTTTGGAGAAACAGAGGAGAGCGCTATATTGAGAACAACGTGACTTACCATCAAGCTTATGGAGGTGGTTCTATTAATGTTTTTGGGGAGGTATTTCTGCCACTCGTCGTACTGAATTGGTTATACTTGGAAATACTACAATGAATAGTGTCAGGTATCTTAATGAGGTATTACAACCTTTAGTGTTGGCATTTACTAATGAAGTAGGCGATGGTTTTGTGTTTGTTGTTGATAACGCGCGTCCTCATAGATCAAGACAAATCAATGCATTTTTTGAAGAAAACAATAATACGCACATTGATTGGCCAGCGAACTCTCCAGATCTTAATCCCATAGAGAACGTATGGGATTACCTGAAGAGGTTGGTAAGATCACGAGGAGTGGATCCAAACAATCACCATCAGCTCCGAACTGCCGTTTTGGATGAATGGCAAAATACTCCTCAGTATTACATTCGGAATTTCACTTCCGGTATGCCAAGACGTTGCCAGGAGGTCATAAGAGCTAGAGGAGGTCCCACACATTATTAATATTTAAGTGTTCGGTTATCTTTTCTATCCAAAACAAACTTTTCTGTAATACTAAAATGAAGATTTTTTATTTTTCTATTAAAACATTTGAAATTCGTTATTTAAGTTTTATTCTTTTAATTCTTCGCCTTAAAAGTGTTTCCCAGAACCATATACTATCAATTAAGCAAGAAAGTGTTGCTCAAAAAGTAGTAAATTGTTATTTATATATTTTCTTGTAAGTGTACCAGTTCAAAAGTTGAGCAGTGTATATTATATATTATATATTATATATTATATATTATATATTATATATTATATATTATATATTATATATTATATATTATATATTATATATTATATATTTATAGATATATAGATATTATATATATAATGATCCAAATATTGTTTTCTCGATTAAAACACAAGTATGCAGAGTAATAAAGTGCCAAGAAAAAGATTATAAATCAGTTTTGGGAGGAAGAGGCGAAGAAGACGAAAAGTGAGATAGGAAGAGAAACTCTAAAGAGAGATATGATATCAACTACAGAATAGAAAAACACTAATCGATACAATCTGGAAAGACAGAGTAACTTCTAATTTATGATATTTAAGTCATGGCATGAGAGCGATCAAATGCGCGAGCGTTGTCAGGCAAAATCGAAAGATAGGATGGGCAGAAGTGATTATTTGTATAAAGGGTAAAGACATTAGTGTTAGGAAATTTACTGAGCCGAGAAAAAGTTTAAATATTAAGTTATGGCCGTGCGACACGTGTATGGAAGGTCTACTCAAATACTGAAGAAAGCAGAATACAAAATGTGGAGGAAAATAACGAGAAGTTAATTCAGATAAATAAATAGTAAATTGAATAAAATTATTAATGCATTAACAGAAATTATAGTAAAACCTTTAAAAATACAAATAGAGAATTTAACATATTGAAATGGAATATTAACGAAGGAAATCACTATTTTAGCAAAGTTTTTGTACAAAATAATTTTAATATTCTATATTTAAACGAAGAGGAATTATAAATACGGATCAGAGAAAAGTGAAATGCATGCCATCAAAGAACAGAAACTTAGAAATACGAAACAAACAGAAAGATGGAGTTCATCGAATTCAATGAAAATAAAAGTGACTGCAGAATTGTTAATACTTATGAATTCGTAGCATTAAAAAAATACTTAAACAGTGAAAGTCTTAACAAAAGAATATTCAAAAATTGATCAAAAGATTACGAATGAAATATTGAGTACAATTAACTCATCTTTACTAGAAGTACAATAATTGAAAATAAAAAGAGAGAACCACAAAAAAGTAATAAAGGGGCGATAAAACGAATTTAAATGCCTATTCGTTTTAAAATGTGCTATTGAATATGTTTCATTCAAAGTATCTGTATTTTTGGTTCATCTGGAAGAAATAAAGAAACCGCACTACTGGTCAACAGAAGCTCGTACAAATCTTTTTTATGACATACTTCAAAGAAACAACAGCCACTTATAAGATATATATATATATATATATATATATATCTATATATATATATATATATATATATAGATAGATAACTATTTCGTGACCCTTGTATGCTATGGTAGATTCAATTAGTTGTCGATTCAAGGTCTGGGTTTACTTCAAAATGTATATATTTAAAACAATCTTACATATTTCGGCATATGATGCCTTTTTAAAAAAATTTAAAATATAAATGACAGTATGTTAATGTCATACTTATACATCTGTAGTTGTCATGGATAAAATGATTCAAAGATACATTCCAGTTTAATAATAATAAACAGTGCCTTAGCATTCTAAAAATAGTTAGACAACAAAAACAGGGAATGGCATAATAATAACTCATGGCTCGCCATTCCCCGTTTTTGCTGTCTAACTATTTTTAGAATGCTAAGGCCTGATTTATTATTATTAAACTTGAATAATTTTATTCATGACAAGTACAGATGTATAAGCCTGACATTAATATACTGTCATTTATATTTTAAATTCTTTGAAAAAGGCATCATATGCCGAAACATGTAAGATTATTTTAAATATATACATTTTGAAGTAAATCCAGACCTTAAATCGCCAACTAATGAAATCTACCATATATATATATATATATATATATATATATATATATATATATAAATATATATATATATATATATATATATATATATAATATATATGGACTTTTGAGTGATGGAATTATGATAAAAAATGTGAAAGCCAAAGACACTGGACTATTTACAAGCTAAGTAACCAGTCTTACAGGCGATTTCAAGCAGACGAACATTTGTTGGGAGTGATGTATAGATTGACTATCTTTTTTCGACATTCTTCATTTTGTGTTTTATAATCTGATTTCACTATGTTTGTTATATTAGATTATATTTATAAAAATTTGTGTTACATATGGATTACTTTAAACCATTAAACTATTATAACTGCTTTCATTTTAATTATAACGTTACCTTTTCCAGATTTTTACTGTACACAAGTACTGAATTTTAACAACTTTCAAGATATAGGCTTTGAATAAATTTTGTCGATTTTTAATTAGTATATAAATATTATGAGCCTAAAATATATAAAATTACGTTATTGTGTCTTTATTACTAGAATGAGCCTTGCTTAAATACGCTTTCGGCTGTCCACGAAGTTACATATTTGTTTAATATATTAATTCTTCCACTAATTTCTTACATTTGTACAATTTGGATTATAATAACACTTCTTCGATTTTTAGCAATTTAAATTTCGCTGAAAATTGTGTTTAGTATAAATTTTAGATGACTCAGATTTTCTATAAAAAGTAATTGAAATGTTCTTTTTCTCGATATGTGGTCATGAATGACATTAAAATGTCAAAAGAGACACCTATTGTGGATATGACATACTTAAATATTTTTTGTAAAACAAACCAACGTTGTTAAAAGTTTTGATATTAAAACCGTCTTCTAAAATTGAGATTTTAGGCACAGATTCTTCTAAAATATCAATTTGTTTATGCATTCTAAAAGTATTACAAGAGGTATTCGTAAAAACTTTGAAAATATCTGATTTATTGTTTCTTTAAGTACGTACAATCAAAGTTAAAGGATTTCATCGAATATATATTTTCGTAAATCTCTATTTGTAAAATATTATTTTCTAAACTAGTAGTTCACTTAAGCATTTCGTCAAAAACAGTTTTTCTCATAAAACATTTATCATTAGGGATTTATTTTAAAGCTAATAAAATTTAAAAAACATTGTAAACATCCTAAACATATACAAATGAGTCTTTTGGATTGGTGTTTTTGGATTAACATTTGCGGGTATTAATTTCGTTATTTTCAGATTAACTAATTTTTTACGTATATGAATGTTCGCATCTCATGATTGTTCGGTTTAATGGACATAATAGGATACAGGGTTAAACCTAGTCCATCACAGTAACTTTATTATCCTAGGCATTTAAGGAACTTATGTGACAATTTAGTAATTTTAAGTGTTCGCCTGTGTAAAGTTACTGCTCAGAATTTGGTGTCACAAAATATCTAACATTAAATTTAGTATTATACATTTAAAGTTCTATAGAACATATCCTGAAATATTGTGCTAGATTTTATGATTGGCATCATTCGATTAAGGATTTTCTTCCTGAAGTATTGTTTTTTTATGCAGATGAGTCTTCTTCTTGATTATGCTTTGAGATTGCCAGTAGTATCATAGTCAATTCTTTCCTGTTTATTTTACCACTTTGATTGTAATCGACTCCCCGTAATATGGTCTCTTCAAAGTCTAGCAAATCTTGGGCATCATAGTCCTGAAAAATAAATTTTTTGAAATAAATGTCTTATAAGATAATAATAATCAATTATTAGTATTAATGTTGTATACGAAACCGGATTGATATATATCTTCAACTCTATAAAATAAGAATAAGAACAGACAAAATAATGAAACAGGTCTCAAAATGGAGTAAAGTTATTGTACTTCTATTGTACTTAAATACTTTTCCACATGATTACCATTTAGTGCCGCATATTTGTCCTAACGAAGAATCCGTCCTTTAAAAAACTTTCTTGTTATATGTGGATCCAATTGCGAACAGCTCACAAATGATGATCAAAAATGTAGATCTTTCAATACCTTCTTCGACTTTGCGAATAACTAGAAATCTAAAGGAGCCAAGTCAGGACTGTACGAAGGGTGCGGAGCAAGCATCAATTTTACTTTCGTCACTGCCTTCATTATTTCGTTGCTGTAATGCGGTCTGACGTTGTGGTGTAAGAAAAAATTCGTTCTTTCCGGCCTCACTCTACAGATATGACTTTTTAGCGACAATAAAGTTTTGTAGTACCTTATTGAATTAATCGTTAATCTCTTCGGGCGTTAATCCCAGAAAATGGTGACTTTTTCTGCGTTGATGTAACACATAATGATGAACCCAAGATTTGTCCCCGGTGGTGATGTTCATGAGAAAATCATCTCCTTCACGTCCATACTGAACCTTTTTAAATAAAGCTGTGTTCTATTTGCAAAACAGCTTTATAGCAATAACTATAGCAATTGAACAGTATACGTCGCCATTAAAACTAAAGTTTTGTTCGTTTCTTCTAATAAAGAGATAGATGATTGCTACCTTTTCCTTTTTGTACTATTCTTACCACTTTAATTATCTAGTAATACATTAAATTGAGGTTTTCATATGTTACACATTCGTTCAAAAAATAAAATAGATTCGTTTCTATGCGAAAAAAACTTCTAGCTTTTATTTCTCGTTATCATATGCTTCCAACGCACACTTAACCACATGATGTAAGTAACTTTTCGCACATGTAAAATTCTATGACTAGACTACACTATTTCATAACTTTGCAACCTTACTTTCCTGGTCTATGAATTGTTTTCCTTACAGTTCACTTTATTTTCCATTCTCAGTCAAGTTATCGGTTTTGTTCTCGCTATCTTTATTATCGTCTCAGTTTAACTGTCTTTATTTTCACTCTTTTATATTATTCATGATCCTACTTATTATTGTTCTTAATACAACGTATTTCAAAAAGAATTACATCTAGCTGTCCATGAATTTTTGCTATAAATTATTGATGTTCTGCATTCTTGAAATGCGGATATAGATTAAATAGTATGGATTATCTACTTGCCACTATCAAAATTTATCATCGAGAGATATGGTGATGAAATTAATAACAAGTACAATTAGATTATTAATTTATTTAATAAGAAAACTTTAAAGCTTTAAAACAACCAACGTAAATAACTAATTTACAGAAATTTTAATTAGTGTAATTTATTTATTTATTTAAGTGTTCAAAATGGTCAGTATTCTGTTGAATGCATAATGCAATACGACGTTTCATGTTGTCAAAAATGTTCTGCAATACATTTAGTGTAATTTAATTACATTTAACTGTAGTTGTGTTTATCAAGTCATTTAATTTATTCATTCTTGTCTTATATACTTTATTTTTTCGCAATCCGAAAACAGAAAAA
Source organism: Melolontha melolontha (assembly GCA_935421215.2). Taxonomy (NCBI): domain Eukaryota; kingdom Metazoa; phylum Arthropoda; class Insecta; order Coleoptera; family Scarabaeidae; genus Melolontha; species Melolontha melolontha. The sequence continues at coordinate 128,696,070 of OW285236.1, forward strand.
TCTAACAGAGTAAGATCTGGTGACCTTGTTGGCCAAACACCTCTGTTTATAATTCGATGAGGGAAATAATATTCTAAAAGCGCTAAATTTTAACGAGCTGTACGTGCAGTAGCCCTATCTTACTGGAAGTAATCCCAATTAAATTCTTCTCGTTCCATTTGAGTTAAAAATTGTGTTAATAACTGTTCTCGGTATCGTTGGCCACTAATGTTATTGTGAAAAAATATTGGTTCTATTTTTCTATTTTTCTACGAGATACAGCTAACCATATTCCAACTTTAATAGGATGTAAAGGAACTTCGATGTGATTGTTTGGATTGTTTATAGACCATGTTCTGCAATTTTGTTTATTTACAAACCCGCTTAAATGAAACGATGCTTCATCAGTAAAAAAATTTAGATCAAGAATTTTGTCATTATTTAAATCTTCTTGGAAGAAGTTGCAATAATTAAGCCTACTAGCGTGATCTCTAGGTAAGATCTGTTGAACAATCGATATGGATGCATATGTAAACGTTGCTTCAAAATTCTATAAACGGTACTAGAGGATCCGTTCGTTTGAACTGATAAACGACGAACTGATGTATGTGGGGTTTCTCCAACAAGGTTTTCGACGTATTTAATATTTTGCTGTGTATGTGGTCTATCAGAACTTTTACCTTTTAACACAGTACCTGTAGCCCGAAACTTCTCCACGACTAGACGAATGTGAAGATGTAAAGCGGTATTATCCACAACCCTGTTAGGAAACTGCAAGTGAGAAACTGTTGCTTACATTTCGCGTTCGAATATTGGCATTCTCCGTTAAAAAATTATGCACTTTGGAAATATGCTTCAACATTAAAAATATTTTCTTTCAATGTCGTAGTATTCTTTATTAAGTAAAAAAATATTACGTACGTTCACAAAAAATATCAATAATGAACCTGTATTTGTCTTCTTCACACCAGATTTTTAATAATATTTTATATTATTAAAAATACCTTTATATTATACAAAACTGGTGGGGTTTACCTACTCATGTATGTTTCAATTATTCTGATAAAAAAATATTTGTAAAAAAAATATATTGCTAGTCACAACATGACAAATGTCAATAAAAGGCAAGTGGCTTATATCAATTTGCAAGTACTAGTTACTCAGTGTCTACTGAGATGAACTTCTTTTTGAAACACGTTGTACCTTTTCTTCCCAACAATATTTTCTTGGCAGGTTTTAATCACTAACCAGATCTTCTTTGTCATTCTCTTGCTAGTCTGGTATCGGTAGTCCTTGCAATGCTTTTTGATCTTATTCGCCGTTCTAATACATTTGCTGTCTTTAGTTTTTATCAATATTTATTTTAACGTTTTCAAATAGCTTACATTTTTAAAATTCGTAAGACTTACAAAGTTGTGTAGCACTCTACGCATAAATCAAGATAATAATTATACTATGCTTTAGCTTTCGCACATGTAAAATGGTACAAATTTACTCAATGTTTTGAAGTACGGATGCGTTATAGTAGTTAATATTTTGAATTATATTACATGGTTTATCATATAACATTACAACAATAGTGCTATGTATATGTTTAGTTTACATAACGTGGCCTCAAGAACTTTCCTGATTAGAAACGGCTATGCTTTTTTTAATGGTTGGTGACAGTGCACGTATTCTGTCACAAACGTATAATTTTGATAATTTGGTTATATCATGTAAATGTGTGTAATAATTATCATCATTTAGTTTTTCAAAAAATTTAATAGCGATAGTCAAAATTAAAATAAAATAATACCAAATCCAATGTTGGAAATATTGACCATTATTTTGAAAACAAAGTTGAACTCTACGCTTCTTTGTTTCAGAGCCATTTATTAGGATTTCTTAGGTTACGTCAGCACAAAAATTCACAATAGCATTACGGAGCTCTTCGATTGTGTGATGTCTGGTCTTGAAAATGGTATTCTTTAAATATGGAAAAATAAAATAATCTAAAATTGTCAAATCTGGAGATCTTAGAGAAAAATTAATAATTCTTGTATCGAAAAATTCTTCCAAAAAAGCTATTCCTTCTCGAGATTTGTGCCCTGGTACATTATCTTGCTGGAAATATCCTTTCGTAAGTTCATCATCATGAAATTGATTAACAAACGGCTCTAATAATTCATTTCAATATCTTTCAGCAGTTATGGTTTTAGTAAAAAATATAGGCCCAATAATTCGTCTTCTTGAATCTGCTAACCAGACGCCTATTTTTTGTGGATGCAGGATAGTTTGTGGGTTTTCTATAGACTAAATTCTCATATTTTGCTTGTTTAAATATCCTGAAAGATGGAACCAAGCCTCATCCGAAAAGAAGCATCTGACGAGAACGTCATTATTTATGTTATTCAAAAATCATAGACAATACTGTGTTCTAGTAACAAAATCTACATGTAAATCTTTATATGGAAACAACTTTAAGTCCTTTTTAAAAATAGTGAGACATATTCAATCTGAAAAATGAACTTGTGGCAGTTTTGCAATTGATTTCTTCGAGGTCGAAGATCCTCTATGCAATTTGCTGTTCGCTTTCTAGGTGCTCCAGCACCAGGTTTACGATTTATTGCCCCTGTTTCACCAAATTTAAACAAGCATGAATATGTTTTTGTAGTTATGCGTAAATAAATGGCAGATTAAGATACTGTTGCCGCAAATTCTGTAAGCACTGATTAGTGAAATAAAGCCAATCTCCATTTTATAATTTTTGGCCATTTCTATAGTAACTTTAAATAACAAATATTTCATGTTGTAACTCTAACGTAATAATAAGATAATTTAAAAAATGTAAGCGCTTATAATTTGAATTTATGTATGGGCAACTGTTAGAATTTGAAGTTTTCTAAAGCTTCACATGTGTACCAATCTTTGACTACTTAGCTACTTAAAAAAACAGCCTACTATAACGAGAAAACTTTTTGAAGGCACATTATATTGTATGATTGAAAATTGTATTGAAAAAATTAAACCAAGAAGTCTAACTTATAGGTTTTTTATGTTTGTTTTATCTACATTTGTCTTACTTTATACGATAAAGCTAAAGAGCCGTTACCTTCTTCACAAGTTCCAATAAATCTTTCAAGAATCCTCTCAGCTCTTCGTTTTCTATTGTGCCATTATTATCCTGCGAAAAAGACATATACATATATATCAGTAAAAGACATAGTAATTTGTAACTTACCCTGTCGTACAGTGAAAACACTCTCTCAATATCATCTTTTGTTAACTTTGTTGCGCCCTATAGTAAAGAAAAAATAATTATAAATTATGAAGTGTGTGATTATGTATTTATTGTGTATATGTGATTTGATATACAGAAAATAGACTTTAAACAAATAACATAAATTCTGATGTTTGTATAAGTATGGCATATATAAATAGTAAAAACGTATACTAAATTGATCAATAATTATTAAAAATATTAATTTCAACAGAAAGACCTTTGGGCGGAACTTATGTAAATATAAATATAAATCTAGATTACTTCTTACTGGGTACAAAAATTAATGTGAATCCAAGTCAGCTAAAAGGAATGCACTAAAAAGTGAAATTTCAACAACAGACATGTTTTAGTTTAGTTTTTAAATATAATGCGCAATAAAATGTAAATAATCAAAATCAATATTTCGTTGGAAAAAAAAATCGAAATTGTAGTGGAAGGAAAATATAGAAAGAACATTTTTCAGAATTATTATTATAAGAAAGGTATACCAAAAGATAGTAGTATGAATTGGCAGTTACTATGGTTTTTAATCAGTTTACTTAAGATTTTCAAACAAATTTTATCTCTTCTCGTAGTCAGAGATGAAATACTATTGCGTAAAGGCATACCACCTTGGAATGCACCTCTTTCTCTATAAACTCCATCAACTTTAAATGTGGGAAATTTATAAAACTTACGGTGAATACAGTCCAAAGGAATGGGATCATAAGTATAGACAGGATACGAAATTGATGAGGCGTATTCAATTTCGCTTAATACATAAATATAGTACAACAATTTAGTGATATCTTTAGAGTATTTTGACATACGCGTAATAAATACGTAATAAATAGAGTTGGCATCAGAATAAATATTAATTATATGCGACCTAAAAGTAAGATTTGAGTCAAATAAGACTCCATGATCCTTCATTTCGGTCTTAGTTGTTAAGATATTGCTTTTAATATAATAAAAGGATAAGAAAAGCATGGCAGATCGAATATAAGAAACTACACAGTTCTTATAAATATTTAATACAAAACTAAAGCGATCAGTTCTTTCAACTAACATATTCAGATTCTGCTGAAACTTAACTTATCGCCAATTTTGGCAATCTCAGAATAGATTTTTATATCATTTGCGTATGGAAAAATGGGGCACTTCTCTGAGGAACACCACAAGGCAGTGCGAAATCATTGAAGCAGAAGGTATCGTCTGTCAAGTAGCATTTTATTTGAAATAGATGAGAACGGGGATCTATGGCCTATAATTACTAGCCAACGCATTGTTTTAGACAATTTAATAAGTAGCTTAAGAGGATATGTCAGGATAATGCCAGTATAACGATGGAACTGTAGTCCGATCCATCACATGTGAAGCCAAAGGATGAGCCAAACACAGTTGAAAACGTATCCGCTAAGGTATTAACAATAGTAATGGGTTCCGAAAAACATTCCCACCATCATCACGAAGTAAATTAGGTAGCCTACAGCAGCGCTTTGTATTACGTAGAAAACTCTAGAGATTATAAGGGGTAAGATACGTAATTATTCTGTATTTTCATATTTGTTATAGTCCGAAGACGTTTAAATTCATTGTAAAATTCAATATTTCTAGTTCTGATTCAGTTTTTGTGACTCTTATTTTTAAAAATCGAAATGATTTCAGATGGAAATGAAGGTGGGTAAGAAAAATCTGTATGGACTTTAGCAGGTACATATATATTCAATAGAAGGTATAGTATGTCCACATTTGTAACGATTTGACTTATTAAATACCACTCGACTTCACAAAAGAAATGTTTATCTACCATCATAATATCTTTCGAGCACGGGTGGTTAACAAGGACGTATTTACAGAAATTATTATACTTTTAGTATAAATTATTATACTAAAAATGATTATAAAAAGATTTATGTTTGATTTATATTATATATCTATATATGAACATATAAACTTACATTGTTAGGTTACGTCTGCACTTTACGACAACAGTCTTTCAACTAGAATTTATTATTTATTACCTTCTTATACATATTAAAAACCCATCAAATAATATTTATAACAATACAGTTATACTGGCATTAATTAGAATTCCTTACTTCTTAATAATAAAGTTTAAATTGAAAACAGTGGATTATATTAAGCGAAACGTAATTACTTCTCTACTAAGAAAATCTAATTTCTCCCAATACGCTTTGATACCTCATTAGCAAGTTTTCTCGGTACCTGGGGTACGAGGTAGCATAATCCTTTTAAATCCCAAAAGGTCAAGTCGTTAGAAATATGGACAGTCTATATAATGTATTGTAAAAAGCATTTAAGGCTAAATTAACGTCAGAATATCGTGTCAGAAAAGTTCAATCGATATTTATTAAATGACTGTATAAAGAAACGTAATTTGGGTTACGGAAGTTATGTCTAAAATTATTAATGAAACTGAAAAGTTTATTAATTTAAAAGCTTAATAATTTTAAATTATAATGAATGTAGAGAACATAATAAGGCACTTTTAAATTAATAGGAGCTCTGATAGTGAAATAGTAGCAAAACTATTTTAATATGGAAAAAGACAGTTAGTCGTGAATATACGAGGGTGCTTCGGAAGCTACGTAGCCTAACACAGGAAACGCAAGTTTTTTTGACAAAAAACATTTTATTTTTCTATATAATCTCTTGCTCGTTTAACTCAACACAATTATTCCAGCAATATTCCAAATTAGTAATACCTTCATTGTAACTCGATGAATCCAAGTCCGCAAAATAGCTATTTACAGCAGCGATTACCTCGGAATTAGACGAAAATCTCTTACCGCCGAGCCATTTCTTCAGGTTTAGAAAAAGATGATAATCGCTGGAAGTCAGATCTTGGGAATAGGGCCAATGAAATACTAATTCTCCTTTTTTAATTAGTCGACCAAAATAATTCCATGCGAATCCCAAGTAACTGTTGCTATAACCTTTCCTGGTGACGAAACCGTTTTTGCCTTCTTTGGTGGCGGAGAACCTTTTTTTGTCCATTGCTTGGATTGTTCTTTGGTTTTGGGAGTGTATTGGTGGACCCAGGCTTTATCGACGGAAATGAAACGGCGTCTTCTGATTGCGGCAAAAACGTGCCAACAGGTCGCGAAAAACATTCAAATGATTGGTTTTTTATTCCGGTGTGAGTAACTGCGGCACTTAATGCGCCGAATATTTTTACATTTCTGATTCTTCAGTTAAAATTCTGTGCACACTGTCATTAGAGATACCTACAATGCCTGCGCGTACTTTTAATTGATTTTTTTAAATTTTTTTTAATTTAATTGATGGTCATCCAAGACAATACGATGGACTTTTTCAATCAAATCCGGAACAGTAACAGTTTTTGGACGTCCACTACGGCGTTCCTCATTTGTGCTCATAAACCCCGGTTAAATTCGGCAACCTAGTTTTTAACCAGTGAAAACAAAGAAGCGGATTATAATGGTGTTAAATCCAGCTCGACTTTGAGTTCGGTTGGTGTTAAGCCTTTTAAATGAAAGTACTTTATCACGCTCTCAACTCAGTTTTTACCATTATTGCAAAATCACACAAGACGTTCACTTTGGCGTACTGTCAAAAACAGACTAATTGACAAATTGCTCTGTAGTGTCATATTTAACCTAAAAGTATGGTAAAGGAGATTCTTGCGAATTCGCGCCATCTCTGTGTTAGGCCACGTAGTATTTTACTACCATTTATAAGAAAGTAGATAAAATAAAAAGTGTATGATTTCAGAGGAATATGTAAAACCTTAAAAATATATTTATGAAACAAATTGCTAGTGCCTATAGAAAATATAATTAACTCTAAAGCAAACACATAACAGAGCATAAAAGAAAATATATGAAAAGTTTCACAGTATCAGAAGTACCTTTCAATGTGCGGTGGAAATTGTAATGAGATAAGTGAATCTATGTATTTTTGTGCTGTTATATGTTAGCCTCAAAAAATTTGTATATAATAAGATAGGAGAACTTAATATAGAAATATATAAAATATATAGTAAATATATGTAAGTAAATTTGGATTCTGGCGATAATATAATAACAAATGTTAGCAGCATAGAAAAGAAAATTTCTAAAAGAAAGAACTGGACGAAAGGGGACCCAAAATGGATAAGGAAAAAGAAATAACAAAAAACGAGAAATCTTAAACAATGAATTTCGATGTTGTGGTACTAATTGGAAATAACGATCGGGATGGTTGAAAAATGTATTAATGACATAAATGGATTAAATAATATGTACGAAGAAATATCAGAAAATATCGAGACTGGTGCTGTAGTGCAAAAATTAAATTTTTATTTAGAAAATTTCAACAACTATCCTTCAGAGTACTCTCCATTCTGTGCAATACACTTGTCCCATCGTTTTGCTTATTTGGCATAAACATCTGAGAAACTATTTTATGAGAGTTTATTTAGTATACCCATCACCGTGACCTCTTAATTTTTTTGACCTCAGGAAACAAATGGAAGTCACATGGAGCAAGGCCAGGTGATTAGAGAAGATGAACCATAATTTCCACCCCAATTCTTCATATTCTTCATGTGTTCGTTCACAAATCGTTGATCTGTGGGTCGGAGCATTGTCGTGATGCAGGATCCAACCGATGTCTTGATAAAGCGGCTGTATTTTCTTTAATTCTTTACGGTTCCTCGAAGTACATTAGAATAGTACTCTCCAGTTACTGTATGTTCGCTAGGACAATGTGATCATAAATAACGACCTATTTATCAAAAAATTAAGTGCACCACTTTACCGGGGCTTTTCACAGTTTTCGTCTTCCGCGTTCTTGCTCTGCTTTTGTGATTTCATTGCATATCTTGAGACATTAATTCAGGGTTGTAATGATAAGTCTAACTTTCGTCATATGTAACCACATTGTTAAAAAATTGTGAATTATATTGCAGTTGCCTTTTCAACTGCCCGACAAATTGTCACTCGATTGGCTTTTTGTTCATTGGTCATCACTTTTAGAACCCATTTTGCCGCCACCTTTGGGCATCCTAAATCCTCATGAATAATTTTTTAAGTGGAACCATAAGACAAACTAACAATGTCAGAAATTCGATATATGCCAATCATTTTGGATCAAGTCAATAATTTCTACAATTTATGAATCAATCCGTGCAGTTGGTGGGCGCCCGCGTTGAGGTTCATCTTCCACTGATTTAGAACCTTCCTTGAATTTCTTATGCCACTCAAAAACTCTACATAGTAATAAACTGTCATCTGGGTATGCAGTTTCAATCACACCAAAAGTTTCAATTGGAGTTTTACCCAACCGAACACAAAATTTTGTCGCATATTTTTGCCCCACTCTCATTTTTGCGGTGGGTATGTCAAACACTGAAAATCCAGTACTTAATTTGTAATAAACGTCAATAGTTAAATAAAAGCTGACTTGAGAATAAGTACATTAGATATGGGGGTTTTATGTTCTATTCTTTGTGTTATAAAGTTCTAGTTGTGAAATAAGTTATAGCACCCGTTAGCACTCGTTATATTTTGATATACCTTTACATTTAAATGGCTTCTAAAAACTCAACTCTACTCCTGTTAATAAATTATTTTCGCAAAAATTCGGAAAGTGTTCTTTCGCAGTTACCTAAACTTTGTGATTGTCTTATATTCACTCTATATATTGTACAAGTTAACTAAGTAAGAATAATATGATGTAACCACGTATGTTTAATTGTATATATTAACACAAATTACTATATATTATTTTCATGTTTGACAGTTTTGAGTGTATGATTATATGTTATCTTTCTGCTATTTATTTCTTTTTCATTTTATTTATGCAATTTAAATTTAATTAGGATTTCTTCAATTAACCTTTAAGTGCTTGCATGGCGCCTAACAGGCTCTACACGTACTTTCAATTGAAATATCCTTTCTGTCATATTAACGTAATTATGTGTTTGTGTTTTCATGTATTCCTCATGCATTTATTTCTGAATACAATCAACTACATAAACACGACAAACTTGAATGATTTTTTTTGGAAATAAATCTATAAGCAAAACGGTGCAACGCATGGCGCCTCGAAGGCACCAGGCGAGTAGTTACGTTACAAAAATTTCCAGGGGAAGTCCTATTTATCTGTGTGATTTCAAGTGGGGGCATGCATGTTGTGTTTCTTGTTGTTCTTATTGTTCGGCCTTTTGAATAATCAATATGCCTAACAGAGACATTAGAAAGCCTTTCACTGAAGAAGAAATTCAACGAATTGTTGAAGATGAGCATTTTTAAGATTTTTTTGATGACGAAAATGACGGAAGTGTTACTGACTCCGATCATGAAAGTGTCGATAGTCATGATAGCAGCTAAGTAATTGAAGCTACGGATAGTGATTATAGCGATATCATATCTAATGATTTATTTCTTGGTAAGTTTATTGACAACAACTACTATAGGATCTATATCATTCGTTTTAGTAGGAAATGAAAAATTATTAAGTGGATGAAATTGCCTCCATCAACTGCAAGAACCAGCAAACATAATATTGTTACCCATTTACCTGGTAAAAGCATAAACTTATATATACAGTCTAAAGTGCTGCCTAATTTTGCTAGAAGTAGGGATGCAAAATTTGTTACAATCGAAGAAATAAAAGGTTTTGTTGGGCTTCTAATTGTAGCCGGTGTGATGCTTTCATCACATTTAAATTATTAGGATTTATTTTCTGAAGATTATTTAGCTGGAGTATTTTTCTACAAGACTATGAGCTACCAAAGGCTTTTATTTAATATACGTTGTATTAGATTTGATGATATCCGATCACTGAAGAATGTCCTGTCGACGACAAGCTAGCGACTATACGAAATTTATTTGATAACTTAGTTTCCAAAGTAGTTATTGGCATTTAGGTGACATTGTAGATTTCGGCAATACATCCCATCCAAGCCAAATCGCTATAGGATCAAGCTATTCGCTATGTGTGATGCGAGAAACTTTTATACAATAAATATGGAGATTTATTTGGATGTGCAACCTGAGGGACCCTACAAACCAATTCTGCCGAAGAAGTAGTTGTTAGATTGCTCGAACCTATAGATAAATCCGGAAGAAATATAACTACTGATAATAGGTATACTAGCATTCCGCTTGCTAACCCTTTGTTATTTGACAATGGTTGGAACGCTACGTAAAAATAAAAAAGAAATTCCATTTGAATTATTGCCCGACAAAAGCAAAGCGGTCAAAAGCACAACTTTTTGATTTACGAAAACAACTACTTTATTATCGTACACACCAAAAAAGTCTGTTTTGCTACTATTGACGATGCAGTACGATAACACAATAGACGCTGAGAGCGGTAATGAGAAGAAATACTTATCTACGTTTTATAACTTGACAAAAGGTGGAGTGGACACAACTGACAAATTGTGCGCCACTTACGATGTAGTTCGGAAGGACTAGGAGATGGCTGCTTGTACTTTTTTTTTCATCTTATAAATGTATGTGCTCTAAATGCATATGTAATTTATAACAGTAACAATATTAATACAAAGATGCAGCGAATAAACTTCCTCAAACTATTAGGAAAAGAGCTAGTAAATCCACATCAAGTAACCAGATCAGAATGTCCACAAATCCCAAGGAAAATACGAAAACTACAGAAAATTATAGTGCCCGACTAAAAAGAAAAAACGGAAGCAACGACAAGTTCAAGAAAGAGGTGTTATTTATGCCTTAGGTCAAGAAATCGACATTCTAAACAAATATGTTTACAGTGCAAAAAAATATTTGTTCTGCGCACACTAAAAACTTCTGCAATGAATACTAAAATTTGTAGTTTGTTACAGAAGTTGCCAAATAAAATATATATAATATACATGAGTGTTTTCATATAAACTAAGGTTTCACAATTTACTACCATTATTTGCTAAAAGATTTGAAGCTGAAGTATAAAAATATGTATAACAGACGTTGGCACCTAATAGGTTCCACGTGGGCACTTATGTATGTACATATGACACAAGCACTTAAAGGCTAACCCAGAAAAAAAAAATTTTTCTGTTACTAAAAATTATAAAACATATAGAAAAGCAGCAACAATTTTTCACGAACAACATCCCAACAAATTCTTTTGCGAGCTAACTGTCACTAGGATTTAAAAAAGAAGTTTGGCTGGTGTCGATAAGACCTTCAAAGTTCCTCGTCATGCTTGACTTAATATTGAAGAACGTCAGTTTTAGGTTATGCAGACACTTTGTGTGTACGTTACTTACAACTATATATCCTCCGTGTCACGTATGAATTCTAATTACGATTAACGTTTCGATAAGAAACTCAGGCTGTCTTTACTAACCGTAGGCACGGCCTGGCTAGTTAATTTGTATCTTTACCATCAACTCTCACACACTGGTGTGTCTAAGGACTAACCCTACCGTATTTCCGCGGTATATCGTAAAGCATCAGTAGCCTGCTTTGCAAAATCTATTATTGTTACTTGCCAATACCATGTTTGGATTTAAATATAAATAAAAGAGCATAGATCATTTATTAGGCTTCTGCTTTTACAGTTTCGTCAAACGGAACTGTTTTATCTCAAGATAGTCGTTGGCGCTTTGACAAATATCAATTTTGTCATAAAAGCAAGAGATAAATGCTCTTTTGAAACTAATATTTAATGTGGAATTTTTAATAATAGAAAAAGTAGACTATTTTTATTTTGAGAAAATCCTTTTGAAGTACTTTTTTTTTAATTTAATGCGTTATCAATAAGATGGTGTTCGAACAAACAATACAACCGAAATTAATAATTGTTTTGTTCATCTCTTTCCAAGTATATGGATCGATAGATTTTCGGAAAATATATGGTCTTCACGCTTTGTGGATTGAACCCTTTGAGACTATTTCTTATGGGGATACCTTAAATGTGAGCTTTATAAACGCAGAACTTTCAAGGACATTGTTAATTTGGAAAATATAGTTAGAGTATGTGCTGGTCAAATGTTGTCTGCAGGGTTGATAAAAACCACGATTTTTTGGAAAAAATAAAAATACTAGATTTTTTACAAAAAAATATGATTTTTTGATTATTTTAAATTTTAAATACTGATACCTTATAAAAGCGTCTTATTCTATTTTCATAAAAAAAGGTACTGATACAATATTGCCAAGAATCTGAAATTGGTAAAAAGCTGACACGTTTTGTGGTTTTGTTGCTGAAAGTTAGCAATCCGCGAACTTGTTAAAACGTGTTGAAACTTGTAACTTATAACTCGCGCAAGACGGCTGAACCGTATAAAAGTTGGATGCCGCGCCGCATTTATCACAGTTACTCTTTCGATCTGAACGTGTGAAGGTACGTGTACGCGCGAAAATGAACAAGTAAAGGTAGAAAAGAAAATAACATTTGACAGTATTTTGTAAAACAAACTATTGTTGGCAACCTTGGGTGTCGCGCTATCTGTAAAAGTGCAGTAAAAATATGCAAGGGTTGGTAGAGCGACTCAAAAACCCGTAAAAATAAAAATTGCTCAACTTGTGGTGACGTTGAAAGTGAAAATATAAATGAATCTCAATCGTCAAGACAAGGAAAAGAGAATGAAGAAGAAGAAGAAACTTTAACTATACAGCATACAAAAATAAATTTAACAAAAGTGGAAGTTTAAAATGCAGTAGTAGTTTTAATTTAGGTGTTGGTTGCAGTAGCAATAGCGACGTTTCAAGCTCATTTATTGTTAGAACAAATCAGGGCAAGAAAAAAGAATGACATGTAGATAGCTAAGGCGAGGGGTCGTTTTTATATTCCCGGCTTAGACATTTTTCAATTTTAATATAATTTTTCATTATAGTGGTTTATTATCATACATGGTAACGACTTTGACAATTTACAAAACAATTGCAGCAGTATTGTTTCTAATATCTGTCAGTTTGTGTTGCCGCGTATCAAAATGCACAAACTTGAATATCGGGCAGTTATAAGATTCTTGACAAAACAAGGAAAATCCCCAAAAATTATTCGTGAAGAAATGTTGGCTGCATACGGGGATGATGATCCCCGTCCAGGTCGGCCTGTTGACGTGATCACCTCCGATGTTATTGAAAAAAACAAGTGTTTGGTACTGGAGGATGCAAGATTAAAGAAGCGACAATTAGCAGCTTCATTAGGAGTTTCAGAAAGCATTGGTTTCAGAATTTTACATGAATACCTTGGGGCAAAAGTTTTAAGCTAAATGGTTCCGCCATTCCAAATGCGTGTGGGGATGGAGACGTGGAAACAATTTTCGGCGCTTTATGGAGACGAACCAGGTTTAATTATCAAACGACTTGTAACCGCAGATGAGACCTGTGTCCATCATTTTGACGCTGAGTCAAAACAAGAATCAATGCAGTTGTATATTAAGGGTTCTAGCCCCCCCCCCCCCTCCAAGAAGTTTAAAGTCACCCCTTCCGCAGGAAAAATGATGGAAACGATTTTTTGGGATTGTCAAGGAATACTAATGATTGATTGTCTACGCAAGGATAGTACGGTAACAGGAAAGTATTACGCAAGATTAATACATCGCCTAAGAGATTATATTAAACCACCAGGTTTAATTGTCAAACGACTTGTAACCGCAGATGAGACCTGGGCCCATCATTTTGACCCTGAGTCAAAACAAGAATCAATGCAGTTGGATATTAAGGGTTCTAGCCCCCCCCCTCCAAGAAGTTTAAAGTCACCCCTTCCGCAGGAAAAATAATGGAAATGATTTTTTGGGATTGTCAAGGAATACTAATGATTGATTGTCTACGCAAGGGTAGTACGGTAATAGGAAAGTATTACGCAAGATTAATACATCGCCTAAGAGATTATATTAAATCGAAAAGGTACAGAAAACTGACGTAAGGTGTCCTGTTGCTTCACGATAATGTACCAGTCCACAAATCAAGACTTGCAAAAGCTGCCTTTGCCGAATGTGGCTTCACCGAAATAGACCATCCAACTTATAGTCCAGATCTCGCTCCGTGCGACTATTTCTTGTTTCCTAATCTTAAAAGAACTCTAAGTGGAACAAAATTTATGGATGATGACGAACTTATAGCGGCCGTTGAAATGTATTTTGTAGACAAACCAAAGGAATTTTTTTTATAATGGATTAGAGATGTTACTAAAACTATGTAATACTTGTATACAAAAGCCAGGGGGCTACATTGAAAAAAAAAATTATTGCTGTTCGATACATTTTCTTTCATGCCTAGTCCGGGAAAAACGACCCCTCGTATGTTCCACTTTTTATGTTTCAGTTATCATCGGTTCTTTTATATGAAATATTTAAAGAGGAGGAGTCGAAAAATTGTAAATATCTATCAGGCAAGTCAGTTTGTATATCTCTAGATGGATGGTCAAATATTCATAATAAACCAATAATTTGTGCCGACAGCAGAGGATGGAAACAGTTTCTTGTTCGAAAGTATAGATACTTCAGGGCATTCACATACAATCTGATTATCTTACAGAGATCGCTATAGATGTAGTAAATAAATGTGACACTCAGTATAATAAAAGTAACAGGCGTTGTCACAGACAACGCGACTAATAGGAGTAGCGTGAGAAAAAAAAACGTTCTACCCATATACTAAATTTGCTTCTAAAATATTTTCGCAATACGTACTTACCTAATGCTTGGTACAAACAAAAAGAAGGCAAAAAATTAATACTACCTCACGATGTTCGATGCTATAAACTTTCTGACTATTTTTAGACATATGTCGGTAAATGGTCGAAATTATTAGAAATTTGTGAAGAGCATGAAGATGACATTGATCCAGTGATTTTTAAAAAGGTTTCGAATATTTAAATCAGAAGAAAGGTCGAAGCCTTTGAAAATGATTGAATCCAATATCTATGACACTTGACATAATTCAGCAGAAACGTGTCTGTTTATCTTATATGGTTGAAGAATAGAAAAAGTTAGACGCAGTCTTTACAAGTTCTGAAGAAACTGAAAAAATAATAAAACAAAAGTTTATGAAAATATATGAACAAGCCACAACACCTTTTCACGTTTAAGTTTATTTGCTGGATCCTTCTCGAAATAAAAATGAATACTCGTTGTCATATCAAGAAAAAAATCAGCTTTAGAAATAGTTTCCAAATATTATTACAATTAGTCATTAAGTTGGAAGCAAAATCTGATCCGTTCCACGATAATGTTTTCGCAAGAAATATTACAAAATATGAATGCGGTACAATTGTGGAGATCTCAGAAGAATGTTTCGCAAATTAATCAAGCATTGTATATTATTGTTTTTTATCATATGGGCTTGTCCATTCAGAATTAAGAAGTAGATTGTGTAATGAAGAAGCATCTAAATTAGTGTCTTTTTTTAAACATTATAAATAATACAACATAAGATTAAAAATAGTATTTTTTATACTTCCGTTAAATTAGTTAATCTTCTGAAGGATATTTTAAATTTTAGTTTTGCAAAACACAGTGTATTTTTTATTAATATGAAACATAGTTTTCTTAAGTTTATTTATTTTTTCTTTGTGTTTGAAAATATTGTTTTACTAAATAGATGTAAAATATTTTTTTTTGTGTTTAAAACAATTATGTAAATATAATAAAAGCTGTAAGAGACTATTACAAGAAAAGAAATCATGATTTTTTTAAATAAAAATCACCTTGATCTAAATTCTGGTTTTTATCCAAATGATTTAAATTATCTCAATCCTGGTCGTTTGGTATGTTAAGGTGTATTTCAAGAGAGATGTATCAACGACTCATACTATGTAATCAAAGAGAACAAAGAGAAGGCGGCACATTGAAATTTAATTATAGTTTTCTTATTTGTTCCTCGTTAAAAATGTTGAAATAATTTTATATTAATTTAATGACCCGACACCTTACGGTAAAAGGGTTATCAGATTATATATATATATATATTAATTTAATATTATTTTTAACAGTCACAAAAGTTTTTGTTTAATTTGACTGAATAATTCAAATTTTACGAAAGAGTGGACTGCCCTAAATATTTGAGAAGAATATTTGAACGTCTATACTAAAGTAACCGAAAAAAAAGATTGGATAAGATTAGATAGGAAAAGAAACTTTCTCAGCATAATTTTTCTCTACCTTAAGTTTTCGCAAACTTTTTATAAAAAAAATTGACATATATAAGTCACGTGACAACTTTTCTTTCACCTATTCTTTTTTCAACCACCTTTGGTTTGCGTTTGATTAAAAAAAGGTCCAAATAATTTTTTTTACAATTTATTGTTAACATCTTGGCAATCTCTGTATATAGTAAGAAGTGCAAGAAATTTATATGTGAAAATACCACTTTTGGAATATAATATGAAATAATAATAGGGGAAGGTGACCTGTGACCGACCCCCTAACTTCAATCGGCTGTAATTGTGAAACCAGTTAAGATTTTAGAACATTCATTGGCTTAAAAGTAAGGGGTCATAGGCTTCTTTAGTGACCGTTGATTAGAACTCTCAAATGGTTCAATTTTACCAGTAGATAAATTAATTTTCTTTTAAGATCAAAGGGGCGATCATAGGCACCCATCCTCCTATGATGGCCCTCCTCGATAAAAGGGACAAGTAATTAATTTATCTCGAAAAATGATGCGATTTCTTAATAGATACTCACAAATATATTAAAGAAACAAACATTTATTATAAAAGGAACATTTTTCTACTTGCAAACGTCACAAACAAACATTTTAGTTGATCTTGAAACACCAGCGCATTCGGTGTGACACCAGCCTGTGCATGCCTGGCATCTTATTCATGTTTCTTTAGAACGAGACCGAGAAAAAATTTCATTGCAGTACAAACATGCACAATCTGATTCGTCACTAAAATCTCGTTCATTACTTTCTTTGTCACTATTGTCTTCTACTTTTTCATTAATTTTCCTTTTAGCTGCTCTTGCTGTTTTTCTTCGGTCTGTGTCCAATACTTCTTTCTTCTTTTCTTTAATTACTTCTAAGTCTGGAGTGGAGTTGATGACACCTGTTTTACCACGTTTTCTTTTTCTTTTTGTATCTCTTCTTGGTGCTCTAGGAAGAGGAGATAACTCTTCAATTTGTTCTATGCTTATATTTTTTACTGAGGTAGTTGCGACGTATTGATCGACTTCAACTTCGTGCAAGATCTCTGAATTAGCTTTGTTGTTATTATCATCATTCATATTTTCATTTGGCATATCTTTGCCACGACATTTTTCCGTCATATTGTCGATTATAGGTTCAGGGTTTTCATTGTCAGTTGTTGATGCAGGGCCAAACTCCCAATCTTCAAAAATGTCTGGATCTAGAGGAGAAATTCCAGTTTTTTTAAAAGAGCTGATTGCATTGGAGGGTGTAGCGGCCTTCAAGTAAGCATTGTTGAAAAGTTCTGTTACTTAAAAGTGGGTAACTGCTCGGCCTGGGTTTTGTTTGAGCCATTTTTGGATTTCTTGGTTGTAGTAGGTTTGAAGTGGTGCAAAAAATCCCACATCGAGTGGTTGTACTCGATGGGAACAGTGTGCAGGGAGACAAAATAAGATAATTCCGTTACTCTTAGTGTACTCTAGTACTTCCAACCCCTTGTGACTACTATGTCCATCTAGAATTAAAAGAACTTTATTTTCATTCGAAGGCTTAACATGTTGAACAAAGTGATTCAACCATTTCACAAAAGTTTCAGAATTCATCAACCCATTTTCCTGACAAAATGCAACACTGCTTACTGGTGCGTTATCCATTAATTCGGCTTTAAAACGTTTGCGTGGGAAGATAAAAGCAGGAGGAACAAATGTCCCAATTGCGTTCATACAACATACGGCAGTGTAGTGTTGTCCACGTTCGGCGCTAATGGTGACTCCAATTTGTTTGCGTCCTTTTGTTGCAAGAATTTTTTGAACCCTGGTTGGAACTGTGCTCATACCAGTTTCATCTATATTGAAAATGTTCTCTGGACGAATATTATATTTATCCAGAACTTCTTGAAGAGAATTGAAAAATGATTATATATTTTCCTTATTAAATGCTTGAGCTCTTGCCAGAGATGTGTGCTTAGGAGTTCTAATAGATATGGTAGGATTTCTTGCAAGGAAGCCCCTTAACCATTTTCTATCAGCCATACCTTTATCTCTGTTGAATCGATGATGTATTTGGTGTTTTTCGGCTATCTGGAAAACAAGTGTTCTCAATTCTTCACTCGTGAGTCCAAAGAATCTCGTCTCTAAATTAACAATATGCATCGCAATTTCTGCTTCAGTGTTAGGACTAAATGTAGGCTTATAGCCACCTAGGTACCCCTTTTTACTACCATTACTTTGATTGAGTCTTCTGCGTAGTGTAATACGAGGAACATTAAAAGTTTTAACTGCCATTGTGTACCCCATAACGTTATTTCTTACGGCTTCAATTGCTGAAGCCATATTCTCTTCCTCCCACAGCTGCCTTTCCTTCTTTTTATTCTAAAACAAAGCCAGTAATGAATATCTATGACTAACGAACAGGTTCCTATGATGGCCCCAGGGCTATCATAGAACTATTGTTTTGGGGTCATCAGAGACAAACGGGCACTTCCTACTGCTATGAAGAAATTTTCTGTTAAGACATTTTAACCTCAAAACTGATGTACCACGTGTACATCAGAAACGCCCACGAACATAAATGTTTGAATATCATATCTATATCTGCTTAGATTCCAGTGCAATATGCCTTTAAAATTACATTACTATTACATAGGCACTTACCAGATTCATTTTTCTCTCACAATAATAAAGCGGAACCATACACTCACTTACAAAGTTGTATACAGACTATCCGCAACATGCTCTACACATATCGTTGACGAACATAGGCATCCCATTATGCCGTCTATTAAATATTATTATAGGGCCATCACAGGCACAGGGCTATCACAGGTTACCTTCCCCTACTGTCTCTAATTATATAACGCTACCGCAAAGAATAAATATAATATTCTGTCTAATTCTAAAATAGTTTAATTGTATGGGTTATTTATTCAATGATTTCATTTTCATGACATGAAATCCTTCTATATTAATTATTCAATATCTTTAGGCAATATCGTGGCAGCTACTATACATGGAATCTCTTGTAAACAATTAACTGGATCTTAATTATAACTAGCAGTTAATCAATATGATAACAACATGTATACACAATTGTTATATTGTAATTTGTGTACTTTCTTTTACAGAATACAATTACATGTTATTTAAACTTTGGAGTGTAGCGCATTATTTAGGTGTAGGTATTATTTAAAATTAAATTATTGCGATGCACTTATCAAGCATGAAATGAAAAATTTTCCAATTATTTAAAATATTTTTGTTAACATGTAATTCTTCACATTTTTAAGTGGTGTAAAGTGTAATTCATATCCAACAATTATTAATTCGACATCTAATAATAACACGTGAAAATCAATTATTGTACTGATTATACTGGCCAAAACGATTTTTGCTGACTTCTAAGCGAGACTTGTTTTTTACTAATTCGGGAGTTCTGAATCCGAAAATCATATTAGTTTTTGCGTATCACGTCAAAATTAAACTGTATATTATACTATGCTCTTTGCAGAATCATTAATGCGGTTAAGTAGTTACTTACATAAGACCTGTTACGATATAAAGAAGGATAAAATTTAATAATTCATTTATTTATTTCAATAAAATATTAGTAACGAGTATAGTGCAAGTATTTACATAATAATCATTAAAAAATTACAAGAGTATTTGTAAAAGGAAAAACAACAATCACGGAATAAATTTTCGCATGTAGCACTTTCAGCTGTGTATTTTGGTTTGGCAGTCCCTTTCAACACTCCAACAGTAGTCGGCCATCATATGAGGATCCCATTTTCCTTGTTACCGAGTTTTCATGATTTTTAAATCTTGATGAAATCTCTCGCCTTGTTCATTGCTCACAGTATCTACATGTTCGGGAAACCTATCAAAATGACTATGAAGGAAATGAAGCTTTCTGGTCATGTTATATAACCTAGGTGGTGAAATTTTTGAAGAATTGATTGCACTAGATCTTTATAATTGTAGGCTTTTTTGTATCCAAGAAAATTGTTCGCGACCTATGAGGCGAGAAGTTTACCAGGAAAATTTGGATGCGTTAAAACAAGACAGCAAGTTTTATCGAAAATTACAGGTAACGAAACCTGGTTATATCACTGATTCACTTAAACAAGAGCCAATGGAGTGGGTCAATGAAAGATCTCCGTAATCGAAAAGAAGAACGAAAATGCAAGATTTAATGAGAAAATTGATGGCAACCGATTTTCTGGGACTGCGAAGGAAATTTGTTGGTTGATTACATCAAGAAGGACAGTAAATTGCCGGTAATGTTTATTAAAAGACCATTAAAAATCTTAAAGCGAAAATAATAATAAATAATATTTTATTTAGCAATAGCTATCTATATAACAATTCTTAACATAACTTATAACTAGAGACCAGACGCATCAGGCCGAAATTAAGATGGGCCATATAAATTGCTTATAACATCGCTAAGTACAACACGCAGTTATTGAATAGCACTTTTCATTCGGTTAACCGCACATCTGTTTTTTTTGTAGTTGAATTGTGACGCAATTACTTCAATATTACAGTTACATTCTTTTCTTCATGTGCGTAGATAGAGGGGTGAGGAGTTTTTATAATTTGTTTTATTTATTAGTTTATATTTCGTAGGATAAATAAAGTACGGCGAGTTAGTTTCTTTTTTTCATTGTTTTAACTGTTAATTATATTCTTTGTAATTTTTGTAATAGATCCTGTTTAATATCGTTTCATTGAATCTACTTCTCCCAATTATTTTATTTATATTATATTATATTATTTATATTGAATCTACTTCTCCTATTTATTCTGACGTCAGTGTCCAGTGATTTTCGTTAAGTTTGAATAATTTACGCATGTATTTTTAATTTTCATTTATTTAGATTTAGAACATTGTTTAGGTTACTTTTCCAAATATGATATGGAACAACGTCAAGAATGGTATCGTGAAACAATGGCGAGTTGGATTAAGGGTCAAACTGATTGTATGTCCATTGCCAGTGCTTCCAAAATTTATTGCAAGGTCTGTAAAATATCGTGAAAAAATTCCAAGAAATCCCACATAAAACGTCACTTAGTATCGCAAACACATACATAGGAATTAGACCCGTTGAAATCTGACAATTTTAACGATGAACTCTATGAAACTTTAAACATCTCTCCAAAAATGTACTGGTCGAAATAATTCTGATGAATTCACCTTACGCAAATATTATGTATATGTGTGTATGTGTAAGTGCTAGACGAAAGCAGTAGAATGCATTAGAAGCCATCTTTCAGATAAGTACCTATGGATAAGTGCCGACGAAACTGTCGATATATTAGGACGCTGTGTGGTAAAACTTGTAGTTGATGTACTTCATCCGACTATTCCATATAACGCATATGTAATAGCATCAAAAGTTATAAATACAGTTGATGCGGAAACAGTAGCAAAAACCATTTAGGAGAATAAACTAAATGCTTCAGTCGGACGAAAAAATACTTTTATTTGACAGTGTTGCATATATGTTAAAAACAGGTAGACTATTAAGGGAAACATATCCTAATATGCTGCATATTATTTGTATCACATGCTCTCCACAGTACCTGTGAATATATCAAACACCTTTCCGGAAGTTGATAGACTTGTATCCGCTTTTAAACAAGTTTTCAGAAAAGTACCATTGGGAGTAGCTCCTTACAGGGAAAAATTTCAATCTTTGTCACTGCCTCCCTCTCCAGCAATAACTAGATGGGGAATATGGTTGGGAGCCACTAGTTTTTATGCAGAAAATGTCAATAGTTCACAAAATTAAGTTGCATGTTTAAAGGATGATGCTCGAGTTAGTTATGAGTGCAAGGAAGTAATATAAATTCCAAATTTAAAAAATCAGTTGTACTTCTACAGGAACGCTTTGAAAATTTGCCAAAACTAATCAGTTATTTTGAAAATAAAATCTTAAATTAAATGATAGATTAACCACAGTAGATGCGGCTATTAATAATTTGAAAAATATTCCAAGTGACTTCGGATGTGGTCTTCGACAAAAGTTAGACGCAGTTTTTAATAGAAATCCAGATCTAATAACATTGCGGCAATTGTGTATAAAACAATATTTCCAGTATGCACCTATAACCAGTCGCGATGTAGAAAGGATGTTTTCTATCTACAAGAATGTATTCCATTCAAGGAGAACAAATTTTACAGAAGATAACCTTGAGAAAGTATTGCTAGTTAATATTAATACTCCTTTACTCAACTTGAACTAGGAAGTTAACAAATAAAAATGTATTTCGTATTTTATAGATCACTACACGTTTGATTTCCAATTATATAAATAAAATTAAAAATTCTTTAGAAGGACAAATTTTCAATAGTGCGCCCGTGGGCGATGAGTTATCGGCTTCTCGTGTCCGGTCTCTACTTATAAATACGGCTTTAAAACTTCGTAAATTTACACATTGTTCTACTTCATGAAACGTCATCAGACCATTCATAAAAACATTTTTTGTGGTTTGCACTTTATTGTTAGTCTCTACACAAAAATCATCAGTCCTGCGTGTATTATACTCATGTATATCATGCACGTAATGCAACTTCCCTGTTAAATAGTTTGGGAACCTGCCATTTTACCTTAAATAATAATAAACAGCAAAGTTTTATACAGGACATATTGCTCTATATTGATAAAGGGCAAAACATCAAGCATTAAAGTGATAGGAGTATATCTATTACATTTCAAAATAATGCGCATAGCACTATTCTTCAACACCTGTAATCTCTGGAGTTCACCCTGAGTCAAACTGAACAGTATGGTCGCATAAAAATTAAAATGAGGAACAATAAAGGGTTGATATAACAACAGTCTAATGCCCATCGATAAATCTTCACCCACTCTACTCAACTAATACAGCTTTTTTGATACTTTATTCCGAATGTATTATACATGAGACTTGAAATTTAAGTTCCTATCAATCACTATTCCCAAATATTTGATACTGTTCACTTCAACCATTTCTTTATTGTTAATATAAATTTTGACATTATTAAGATCTAATTTACCTAAGTTAGCATTCGACCCAGCAATCATAAACTTTATTCTGCTTACACTAATTGATAGACTGTTTACATACAACAATTTATAAAAATCACTTAATTCATTATTAACTATTGTAACCATCAATAATATCCCTTCCGGTAACATAAATCATCGTATCATCAGCAAACATGGACACTTCACAACTTTTAAAACATTTACTCAAGTCATTAAAATACAAAATGAACAGAAAAGGACCCAATACCGTTGCCTGTGGGGACCTTCACCTTCTGATATCTTCTATAGAGATAGGATTCGAACCATCTATAAACAGTGTCCGAAACTACCGAAACTAGCCAATTTATTCAACAATATTCTCCTATTCACTGTCTCAAAAGCCCTGATGAAATCCACGAAAACTGCAATAATAATATTTCTCTTATCAAGCTGCTTGAACCACAAGCCATATATATTAATCACTGTAGTTTCACATGAATGATTCATACCAATTAGTTCCTTACCTAAACTTCTAAAGCTTTTTCGTAAGGTGGCACTAGTCGGTTTAAATTCCCCAGCCAGCATGATCCCGGGCACTTTAGGCACCGAGGTACTCCACAACTCAGGAAAACTCCCTGTTCGCAATGAAAGGTTTATAATATCAGGAAGTCCATTTGCACCTACTGAACAGGGATCTCATCTCCAGTATCACCTTTATTTTTTAATCCTTTAATAATGTTCTTCATTTCAGTCATCGAGATAGGCTCGAATTTTGCAAAAGACTTGGAAAGCGTAATAGACCCCAAGGTAGGTTGCTCATCATAATGAAATCTTGGTAAACAGTCTACAATATCTTCTATACTATGTAAAAAATATCCATTATATCTCTCAGGTATATCGTATTTACTTTTCAGCTGAACATTTCTAAATTTAATACTTTGCACTGCATTACTTTGATTTTTGGCTGGTATTATTGAGTTCATATTCTTCCATAATTTCCTGGTGTTATATTTATCTTCATCTCGTAAAGCACGAAAGTAGAACTCTTTTTTTACTTAATTGCAGTTGTTACTCGATTCCTTAGGCGTATTTAGTATCCCTTTTCCT
Source organism: Melolontha melolontha (assembly GCA_935421215.2). Taxonomy (NCBI): domain Eukaryota; kingdom Metazoa; phylum Arthropoda; class Insecta; order Coleoptera; family Scarabaeidae; genus Melolontha; species Melolontha melolontha. Next base: position 128,720,488 of record OW285236.1, read on the forward strand.
CATCATATCTAATGTAGCAGAAGTCATCCGCTTACTATTCAAGTATCTTTTGGGTACAGAAATACACTATATTGGACACATTTTCTCGATTATTGCCGAGATACTCCCGACTAAATTATTCGCTAGTAAGTTTACATCATTTGTGTTATTGTTCCATTCTGTAGAAATAATCTTGTCGTATAACAAATCTGGAATATAGTTCTTCATATTTCTTCGACTAATTTGCATGATGTCATCGCTGTGCGTTGTATAATCGGCGCAAAAACTCAATATGCAATGATCTCCAATCACAGGTGTTAAATGCACAGAATGGTCCAAATAGCTCCTATTACTAATTACGCAATCAATTAATGTTTTGGGTTATACGCGTAGTTGATCACTTGGTACATAGTATTAGCATATATTATATCTTTAATTTTCCTTGTGTAAAATGAATCTGTATTCAGATAATCGATATTAAAATAACCCAAACAGTACGTACCCATCGAAGTCTATATAGCTTTCAATATAATTTAGGATAAATCCAATAAATAAATTATCATTGGTGGGGGGGGGGGGGGGGTGAATATAGACAGTTAGTCAAATATTTTACTCCACAAAATACAACTTCCACTCAAATCTACGAGACGTAGAATAGATTGAGAATAGATGAATCATTTTATATTGGACTGATTTTCTGAAATACAACAACACACCTCCAGTTCGTCTATTATGAGTGAGACATTTAATGTAGTTATATCCTTTTATTTCTTTTTCCTAATTCCTTTTCATCAACAGTGTCATCAACATGCGTTTTCACAAGACGTACAATTTCGGGCCTCCAATTGCTAACAAGATTTAATATCAAATCCCTATTGTTTATGAAACCCCGGCAATTTAGTTAAACTACAATCTCACTTCGTTTAAGACCTAAAAATGTTGTTGAAAAGACCACACTAACACTGTTGCACGTCAATGACTTTGTTCTTTTGATGGCATTTTGTTATTGCAGAAATGTTGGATTAAGTGTATAGATCGTGAAGGAACATATGTAGAAAAAATAATTTTTGGAGGTAATTTTTTACCACAAATGTGTTTGATGATAAATGTTCAGAATGATCAATTGAAACGATGTCTGAAGAAGACTGATAGAAAAATTTACTAAAAGAACAAAAACAGTAGTCAGTAATAAATTTCTGGAAAAAATCTTGAGGTTAGAGATTGATATTAAGTATTTAGATAAGGTGAGAACCCTTCTAAATAATCTATAAAAATTTTGAGAGATTTCCTTCACTGAAAGCTGACATTTCAATAACTGACGTCTGCTTTCAAAACTGACATCTGATTCCAAAACTGACTTCTGCTTTCAAACCTCACATCTACTTTCAATAACTGACCTCTGAGTCATTAACACTGTTACTTTATAATGCATTTCTAAATAGCTTGAACCAAAGTCTATCGTGGCTTAAGTGGTAAAGGAACGGTCCGGCAAACCGTAGACTTGGGTAGAAGTCCCAACGTAAACAAAATTTGTCAATTAAAAATTTCGTATGATTTGCTTTGTAATTTGTAGACGGCAATGTTTACATTCACATTTACTTCACAGTTACATACTAATTTGATAATATTTGCAAATATTTCATATAAAAAGCCGAAAAACTCCAAGAATTAATCAATTGATATATATATATATATATATATATATATACATATATATATATATATATATATATATATATATATATATATATATAAGTGTTTAGATCATTTCTTAGCCGTTTATTAAATATAACAATTAATAAATTATTGGAGTTTTTCGGCTTTTATATGAAATATTTACAAATATCAAATTAGTATGTATGTAATTGCAAAATAAGTGGGGATGTAAACATTGCTGTCTACAAATAACAAAGCAAATCATAGGAAATTTTTAATTGAAAAATATTGGTTATGTTGGGACTTGAACCCAAGTCTACAGTTTGCCGGACTGTCGCTTTTACCACTCAGCCAGAATAGACCTTGGTTCAAGCTATTTGGAAATGCATTTCTAAATAGCTTGAACCAAGGTCTATTTAGCGAAGCTATTTAGAAATGCATTTCTAAATAGCTAAACAGGCCTTCGTAATTGTTAATTGTAAGTCATACACGTGCTTCGCAAACTTTTTATTCGTACCGTTCAAGAAAGTACCTATAAGCCTAATACGGTTTTTTCATACACGGCATTATACTCTTGATTAAATAAAAAGTTGGGACGTATTCGTTTGAAAATATTTTGTTATGCTTGAAAGGGCGCTCCGATTGAAATAAAAACTCGATACAATGGCGTGCACACAAGTAAAGCGACTGTATCGCGTACCGATAAACACACACAAACACACACGTGAAAGCGGCGAACTTCTAGTGTATAGTTTTCAGATATAGCGGAGAGATGGGGCGACAGTATACATCTAGGTTATAGCGTTCACCGATATACACGTTCACACTGTATACGCGCTGCAGAGAGAGGGGACCGCCAACGTTATGGCGAAGAGAGGGGGGCGTTGACTGAGCGGTCGTTGTGTGATGGCTTTCAAGAGCCGAGTTTACCCCCGTGGCGTGCCTTTAGATGTTTCACATCAAAAAAACCTTAGAACGTGTATTCGAAAATCTAGTAGACAAAGTGAGTTATTTGCAGCAAAAAAGACCATTTTCAATATTGGTCGTAAGTAAAATGCTTTTTACAACTGTAGTTACGTAATATACTATTACCTCCGACCAGTATTGAAAATGGTCTTTTTGTACTATTCATAGTAAAATAAAATAATATGTAATTATAATTTAATTAAAAAAACATTAAAAGAGGTTGTGTATAGAATAGAGATTCTTTTAGTGGTCGTAAATGGTCGTAGGTAAAGTATAGTACGTGACTCGAACTGTAAAGCAATTACGTACTCGTGGAATTATATTACTCGGTACTTGGTCGCTCGTATGAAATTATTTCCACTCATACGTAAAATATTTTAAGTAATAATAACATTAGAATAATTTTCATTCCCATCACGACAATTTTTCCTGAAGCCGTTGTAAATAAATAATTAGAAAAATTTTAAATCAATATTGGTTCGCTTATTTCCTTCATTTGTACAATACGTGCTTATATATCATATCCAATTGTAAATTATAATACCTTTCAAAATTAAGGCAAAGTATGTCATTCGCAACATCATAATTTAAGGTTTTCCAACTAACTTTTAGATTAAATTCCTTTGCTATTAAAACTTCCAGTCATTTATATTATACAATCTTCTAATTTCGTAATAAACGCATTTATTACTTCACCGTCATAAATATATTGACGCTTAGTTTTTGACAGAGTTGGCTGTTGTTTAATTAAAAATGATAAATTGTGGCTTCGCAACTACGCCACAGAAAACTTTTTCGCCGCATGCGGCATTTAATACATTTTCCTTGAAAACAGGTTTTCTATTAATACTGAAGATTAATAACATTATAAAATATGTATCTGTATATCAAATACACCACATTTATGTGTATGTAGGTGTTTGATGTGTTTAAAGCTTAAAAGCAAATCATGCAATAAAGAATAGGACTAGAGAAGTTACTATTTACTATTCATGCTATTATTATGCCACTAACTTGGCACTATTTCTAATATTTTATAGCAAATACTGTTTTGTATTTTTTGTTTTGTATTAGTTTATTTCATGTATTACTAGAATAATTCTTCAATGTTACTATCAGAAATAATACAGAGATTCGTTTATATGACTATTTTGGAAAATTATATGCTTTTGAGGCTCTAACACTATTTAACAGATTTATTGATAGTCCGTAAGTTATTTGATGTTTAAATTGAATATGCACCTTCTTTGTTTTTCGTCTCCACACATTTTTTTTAGTAAGTAGATATAAATTTTTTATGATATCATAAAACATAAATTAAAATTATAAGTATATTTCTATAGTATCCAAGCTTGTTAATTAAGAGATTTAATTATTAGAAATATAAATAATAAAGCTTACAATTAAAATTTCTATGTTAAAATTATAGTAATTATAATTTGTTCGAGAGGATTCAGGGTTCTTTTGTACATGTTTATTGCGCATGTGTAAATTTTGTACGTGAATCAGATTTGATTATACAGTGTGGTTCTCTGGGGAGAAATTAATATTGAACTTTATTCTTTTTAGATAAGTTTGATCGGAGTCATTAAGAGGAAGTTTTTCCATTCATTTAGCTGTCAATTTTACAATGAATGTTTTTACTTCATGTATTTTTGTATAATACAGTATCTTTATACTTAGTAAAGATAGATTTTTTTTATTTTTGTATTAAATGTTCAGTTTAAATTTTATCCTGTGTTTCATTTATTGTTATAATTCCAATATTGCTTAGTAACTTATATAATTTAAGTAAATAAATTTGTGTGAATATTTCATTGGCGCCTAAAATAATTCACAGACACGACTTTCCTAAGTCGAATCCGAGAAGTTAGAAGTCTCACATTTGAAAATTCACCGGCTGAGAAACCTAGTTTGGAAAACTAGTTGTGGATGGTGGTCTGCTAAATTTTCAAACCATTATTCATAGCAATATGTTCCCAATATGTGTTCCGTCTCAAGGCGACTGCGATATAGTACAGTTATTTCGTGTAAAGTAAAAAATAATAAATCAATAATGTCGAAAGCTATAAAGAGATCGTCCTACCACGAAGCACAGAAATTAATAAGTAGATTGCCGGATTTAGTTTACGCTGATACTACAATAAAATGTAAAGTTTGTGAAATATCGCTCTTGTATATAGTGAAATCATTTAGAGAATACCACATACGTCATCACAAAGCTGCACGAACAAAAAGTGCCAGGGAATTATTTGTTTCAATTAAGGCACTGACTTTTTAAAAGATTTTTTATTATTATATAAAATTTACATGTGTTTCTTACTAATGCTAATTACTGACTGACTGTATATGTTAAAACAGAATGTATTATAAAATGTAATTAAAGATAAAAATGCATGGTTGACAAAAGATAAGCAAGTACATAGAACATACATATGAGTAGCAAGAGATGTCTTATTTATCTAAATGCTGTGTTCACATAATTCCTCCCTGCGAAGTCTCAACTACGCAGCTTCGCGAGTACGTTGAACGTTCGGCAACATGATATCCCTGGTAGAATTTTCTATCTTCTTTCCTCTTGATTTATTTTCTTCTTTTTTCTTGAAACAATTTCTGCTTTCTAATTTCTTATAACATATAAATATAAAAATTATACAAATTAATATATAAAGGAGTATTGTCCATAAATTGGGATGTCTTGAAATTCTGTTGAAAGTTATTCCTGGTTGATTTTCGTATATTTGATCTTGAATAGCTTGCAAATCATCAAGTCTAACATTTTTAATATCGACTTTTATTTTAGTGTCTGATACAAAATTGTTTTCTGTTTCTAATTTTGGAAACAGTATTGGAGAATATTTGTTTGCATATTCTGTATTTATTATTTCTTCACGAGCTGTACTAATTCCGCATTCGACTGGAATTTCTATTAAATATGTACCATTTACTTTAAAAGTTTCTTCTTGTTGTATACAATGTAATTTAATAGTTTCTTTCTTCGGAAATATACCAATCCATAAAATTGAATTTTCGAGTTGAATTATTAATGATTTTGTAATTTCAAAATTTCTTTGAATACATGTTGATAAGTTTTTAGAATTTAACAACTGTATTTCGCATGGATTGTGATCCTTGATTTCATAAAGTTGTGTTTTTCCACAAATGTAATATTGTGATTTGATCATTGTACAACTATCGCTTAGAAATGTATAATAAAATTCATTTTTTAATAAATATTTATTTTGAGTAAGTATCGTCTTAAATTGACCATCGATAAATACTGGAATTGAGTAGAGGTGATAATAATCAAATACATTGGGATACATGACAGGTAGATTTAATAAATAAGTTATTCTATTGTTTGAAACATAACATTCGACTTTTATAATACTTTTCAAGATTCCTATATTCTCAAGAGTAATAGCAAATGGAATTTGTTCTTGTTTAATTCGTTTTTGTAAATCTATCATTATATTATATAAATCAACATTTCTTATAACACTGGGATGTAGAATGTTTAATTTTGAAAACGTAATTGAATTCTGTATTTCTTGTAAAATAGAATTAATTATTTCGTATAGATTGATAAATTCGTTTAAAGTTTCTGTTATTATTATAGTACCAAGACTATCAATATGTTGTTCTAGAATCGCAGCAATACGTAAAACTTTAAATTTTAATATTTGTTCATTATGTGATATCTGTCTTATTGACTCATTGAATTTATTAATTATGTTTAATGAAATGGAATTTTGTTTCACAATATTAGATGCTAACTTCATTTGATTATCTTGAAGTTCCCTTATTAATTTATCGTATCGTTTTCCGTCATTAGCGTCTAAGTTTCCTGTTATTGCTTTAAAGATTGTACCTAATCCGTCAACAATACCTCTTTTAACTCTATGTGTCGGAGGAATAATTTCATTTAAGTTATGTGTAACTTGATATTTCGTTAGGTTTAAAATTTTCAAATAATTTATTACAGTAATTGTACGATTTAATTTAAGAAAAGTATTGTTCATTAAATTTGCTGATAGCTCGTCTAATTTATTAATTTCAATTATTAAAGGATCGAGATCATAATAGTGTATCAATTTATGTGTATATTCTTGAACTTTTGCTGTTCCTAATTTCAATGGTATAATTCCTGGATTATTTTCCAGATTTTTCATCGTAATTTTATCTTCGAAGGCGAAGGCAATATTAATTCTGAAATGATAGTAATATAATAATAATATGTTTTAATAATATATTAAAAGTACTTATGTATAGATTATATATAAAAGGATGTTTTAAGTATTTTAAGTGCTAAAATTATAAGTTTTCTTAAGGGGTCGTTTAAGATTATCTGTGTGTACTTTAGGCTGTTCAGGTGTAGAAATTGTATTTTGTCCTTCATTTATTTGTTTTATTACTGTTGGCTTATTAAATTTATTTGCCAATTTTTGTCGTGCTTGTTTTTTCACATAAGCTTTAGTTTCAGGTTCAAATAAATTTGGGTCATCACGTTCTTGATTTACCTTAGTAATATATTTCGTTTTGTTTTCTATAAGATTTTCGTTAATTTTTGAATAGAGTAACTTTGTTTTTTCTCTGTGTTCGTGTATGTAATTACTAAGTAACATTTGGGTTAAATCTATATTGAATACATTGCTTTCGTCAATATGACCGTTTACTATATCTATCGGTCGGTATTTAGTAGAGGAATGAATCGAATGATTGTATGCTAATAAGGCATATATCATTTTTGATTGTACTGTTGATTCTTGAAATCCTTGAGCATTTAACAATCGTATATGTTCAATTATTGTTGAATGGAATCGCTCAATTAAACCGTTTGACTGTGGATGATTGGGAGAACAAAAATGAATTTCGATTTTGTGTAATTTTAATAAATCGTTCATGATAGTATTTTTAAACTCTCCGCCATTATCAGTCGTTATTAGTTTTGGTATACTGTGATGTGAGAAAAATAAGATTAAGTTATCGATAATTTCTGTTGGAATAAGAGATGATAGTTTATATGCTTGAGCGTATTTTGAAAACGCATCAACTATAGTTAAAAATTTGGTTCCCTGTAATGTAAAAGTATCTAAATGAATTACTTCAAAGGGTTTTGATGGTGTTGGTGTAATTTTCATTTTTTGTTTTTATGGGATTTCGTTCATATTTGCATTGTTGGCAAATTTCACATTCATTAATAAATGTTTGTATTGATTTTCGCATGTGAGGCCAATAATATAATTTCTTAATTTGTTGTTCCGTTTCTTCTATACCGCGGTGGTTAGTTTTTCCTTCGTGGTAATTTTGGATAGTTTCTTTAATATCGTTTTTATCAATGACATCTATAAGTTTAATTGTACAGTATTTAAATTTTAGTGAAGGCCAAATAAAGTGTTTATGTAAAACATTACAAAAAGGTTCATAAATATCAGGGTTCTCAAAATATAAGTGATAATTAACTTTTGAAGTTATATATTCTTTTATAAATTTTAAAACATCATCTTCGAAATTATTTTTAGAAATTTGAACATATATTCGTTGTTTATCTTCAAACAATTTAGTTATTTTAGCCTTTGCAGGACTATGAGCAACTGTGTTTATGATTATTTGATTTGAGCCGTAATTTACTGGTGTCTCTGATATTTGAATATCAATAATAGGGTTTTGTTCTTGATTTGAATGAGCAGTGACGTCATCTAAATCTAAAGCGTAATCATTTGCTTGTTCGTCCGGTTGAGCTATTAAAGAAATATTATCGGGTGGTTCATTTTGATTATTATTAGATACATTGAAGTTTTTATTAAATTGTTCTATGTATTCGAAAAAATTGTTTGTTTCTTTGGTATGAATTTCTATACGTGAAAGAGCATCTGCGTTAGTATTTAATTTACCTTTCTTATACGTTATACAATAATCAAATTCTTCTAGTTTTATTCGCCATCTTAATAATTTCGAATTAGGATCTTTCAGAGAGAACAACCACTGTAGGGGTTTGTGGTCGGTAATTATATTAAATTTTCTGCCGAAAAGGTATGGTCTGAAATATTTGGTAGCCCATACGATTGATAATAATTACTTTTCAATCGTGCTATATCGTTGTTCAGATTCGTTTAGTGTACGTGAGGCGTACGCAATGGGTAAATCTTTACCAATAGGTCCTTGTGATAACACAGCACCTAACGCTACGTTACTAGCATCGGTTGTTAAATTAAATGGTTGGCTAAAATTCGGATATTGCAGGATGGGTTCATTTATCAAAAGGTTTTTACAAGTTTCAAAACAGGACTTAAATTCGTCATTGTGCACTATTGTAGCACCCTTTTTCAAACATTTAGTTAAAGGCTTTGTTAGTTTTGCGAAATTGTTAATGAAACGTCTATAGTAACCTAATAATCCTAAGAATCCTTTAATTTGTTTTGTCGTTTTGGGAATAGGATAGTTTTTTATTGCAAAAATTTTATTTGGGTTAGGTTTTACGCCTTCAGGAGTAACAATATGGCCAAGATATGCTACTTCCTTTCTTAAAAATTCAGATTTGTCTAATTGAATTTTGAAATTTGTTTCTCTAAGTCTTTGAAACACTGTTTTTAAACTATTAATATGTTCTTGTAATGATGTAGAGAAAACAATTATATCATCTAAATATACTAGGCAATGTTCGTTCTGAATACCACGTAAAATATTGTCCATTACCCTTTGAAAGGTAGCGGGCGCGTTCTTTAAACCGAATGGCATTCTGAGGAATTCGAAATGTCCGCTTTCTGTGTTAAAAGCTGTCTTAGATACATCTTGTTCGTGCATCTCAATTTGATGAAAGCCACTAGCCAAATCTAGAGTTGAAAAATATTGACATTTACCTAATTTATCAAGTAAATCGGTAATGTTTGGTAGAGGATATTTATCGTCGATTGTCTTTTCATTAAGTTTACGGTAGTCGACGACGACTCGCCATTTTTGTTTGCCAGATGCATCAACCTTTTTCGGAACTATCCAAATAGGGGATGACCAGGGTGAATGACTTGGTCTAATAATATTTTGATCTAACATATTCTTAATTTGGTTTTCAACTTCTTCTTTATGAATAAATGGATATCTATAACTTTTTGTATAAATAGGTATTTCATCATTTGTGCGAATTCTATGGGTGACTTGGTTTGTAAAAGTTAATTTACTGTTTTCAACATAAAATATATCAGAGTAATCTTTGCATAAGTTTTCAATTTGAAATTTTTCTTCTGAATTTAAATGATTTGTACGAATTTTTGAAAAATTAAAATTTTGTTTTGGAATATTATCAAAATTGTTTAAATTTATTTCTTGTATTTCTTTTCGAATAAATGGTTCTACTCTAATTGGTTCAGAAAAATTTAATGTTATTGGTTTTGTCGTATTATTTAATATTGTAGTAATAGCTATGCCGTTATTTGCTATCGTTAAACATTCGGGAATTTCACAATTATGAATCTTTTGATATGGTATTATTATCTCGCCATTTTTAATACTCGTTTTTATTTTGATTATTTGTTTTGTGCGTGCATTAACCGTTACAAGGTTTAAATCATTTTTTAACTTTTGATATTGTACCTTTATTTGTGCATACGGTGTTTTAGGAATACCTGATGCAAAATCTACATTGGCTTGTAATAATTTTAGATTATCTAATCCAATTAGTCCATGGAAAATGTTATGAAATTTAAATAAATGAAATTTTAATTTGGTTTGTTGTGGTAATTTAAATAAATTTGAAGCTGGCATGAACATACTATATTTATGAGCAGACTTCTGAAATACTGTTGAAACTATAAAAGGATCATCATATATATAATTAGAATATAATTTATAAGCAAGATCTGGATCGATGAAAGATTTAGTAGAGCCAGAATCTATTAAAAATTTTAAATTATGTTCGGGTAGTACTATATATGGTAATTCACTTTCATTAGTGGTATTAAAAGATATAATATGGGGTTTTACGTTTGATCGGTTGTTTGAGGGGGTTTGTGAAAATTTTCATGATAATATGACTCGTCAATGTTATCGTTTGCCGTTTGTGAATCTTCTAAAAATTCTTCATTATTTGAATCAGAAATTTCGGGAATTAATTCTGAATTCTGAAAATCATAATTAATATCGGATGTCTCATCTACGTCGTTTACGTAAGTATTGTAAAGTTGTTCAGAATTGAAATTTCTTTGCGAGTTTTGGGTTATTGGTCTCGAATAATTATTAGTTTGCCTGGTCGAAACACTCATAGGAGTGGGTGTTGATAAATTTTTATGTTGACCGGGTCTAAATACGTTTTGGTTTGGTTTTTGATGTGGTTGTTTAAATACTTGCGAGTTTGTAAAAAATCTCTGAGGTGTAACATTTGGTCTCGGTTGTATTGGAATAGGTTGTGAAGGGAATTGATTAGTATTACGTGTTTGATTGCTAAAATTTGGATTAAAATAAGGACGTTGAAAATTTGAATTTTGTTGAATGAAAGGTCTTTGTTGTGTCGGTCTTATTTGTGTAAAATTTTGCTTAATTTGCGGTTTACCTGTTAAATTTTGAAAATAATGTATATTTTCTTCCTGATTAATAAATTGTAACGCTTCGTTTAAACTACTAGGTTTCATGCAACGAATAGTTGTTCCTAATGGTTCTTTTAATCCGGCTAAGAATGTTTTTAAAGTTAACTTATTATATAAATCACGTTTTAATACTTTTGCTTCTTCAGTTGTTTCATGCATATCAATATATGAACATAATAAATTCAAAATTTGTAAACATCTATCAAAAAATTGATGAGGTTTCTCGTTTGGCGATTGCCTCATTAAAATTAAATCTCTATTAAGACATATTTCATCTCTTTGATCCGCAAAATTCCTAGTTAAAGTTTGTTTTAATTCGTTCCAAGTAGTAACACTTTGTATATTGACAACAAGTTTTGCATTTCCTTTTAATTTACCTATCAATGAGTGAAGTAAATAAATATTTTGAAAATTATCTGGTTCGTCATTATTATAAAAATGAGTAATTAAAGTTTCACATGTTGCTATGAATCTACTGAGTTCAATTGGGTTACCATCAAACTCTGGTACTGTATTTAAATACTCTGGTTTGAAATTATTTGCCATTTTAATAATTTTAATATTACTTGTATTTTCTTGAATAGTATTGTCGTGTAAATTATTTTTTTCTGATATTTTTAAATTTGTATTTTCGTCTGAGTCAGTTTGAGACGATATTTGTAAATTTTTAAATAAATTTTCTAGCGACATATAATACAATAATCGTACTCACATTAGTAGAGTCAGCGCCGTTTTCATCTTAATTATGAGTCCGTTACAAGGGTCCAGCGATTTTTGTCTGTTTTCTTGAACTTCTTCTCGCAAGAAAGGACGATTTTCTTCCGTTCTTCGTATGATTTGGAGATAGATCTTCAGCGGGTTCACGATGAACTGTATCTCGATGTATGAGCCACTTGAGACACTAACTTCCAAATTTCACACTGGATTGCCGATTAATCGTAAATACGAAATACTTGTTCGATACAAATATTCGACAAAATCCGACTGACTGCGCCAATTATTTGTTTCAATTAAGGCACTGACTTTTTAAAAGATTTTTTATTATTATATAAAATTTACATGTGTTTCTTACTAATGCTAATTACTGACTGACTGTATATGTTAAAACAGAATGTATTATAAAATGTAATTAAAGATAAAAATGCATGGTTGACAAAAGATAAGCAAGTACATAGAACATACATATGAGTAGCAAGAGATGTCTTATTTATCTAAATGCTGTGTTCACATAATTAGGGGCGTAGGTGATTTAGAATGCAGAGGTATTAGGGATGATTTTTTTAAAAACTTCATAATTGTGAAAATGTTTTACATAAAACTACAATATTTCTAAAGAATTTAATTGAAATTAGGAAGGCAAATTATTATTTTCAGAAATATTAATGTGAATCTTTAAATCAACCTCATTTTGAATAATGCTGCTAATCTAATTTAAATAAAATTAAGTTAATAAGTTTTTCGCTTCATAAACTTTTTTAGAGAATTATTTCGAATTCACCATCGCAGTTAAAGTTTATTTTACATTTATCAAATTGGAATAATTATTGTAATTTTAAATAGATATTGGCGTATTCTAAGCTACAATAAAGTTACATATAAATATTTATGTTGTCTAAAGAGTATATCGTTATAAATAATACAAGTTAACATTTGTAAGATATGGAAGATGATATTATTCACAAAATTTTATTTTTGCTAAGTAATATTACAATACATATGCAATAAAAACAATAACAGTGTAATAACAATATAATGGCTATGTATAACTTTGCCTTTTACGCCAACTTTCTTCGATGATGAAGCCATCACTATATAAATAATTTCTAATTATTTATACAATAGACAAATATATACGTTTAAAATTACTGATCGAATAATATAGAAATATTGATAAAGACAATTATTTAAAGAGCAATAATTTACTAAATTCAAAGAATCAACAGCAAAACATAAATACCAATATAATTTTATCGTAAGCGGCACGTAACTGTTATACAAACATCAGATGGATCAGATGGGATGTAATGAACTCGCCCAACTCTAAGATGTTCATAACGCATTATGACGTATGCGGTATTCTCTAAATATTTTCACTATACAACAAATACAGAAAAAAATGGTGACGTATTTGTGTTTGAGTTATGTATAGACGTTTAAAACGGTAAGTATTCCAACACGTTTTATAAATTTATAACTTTATTTATTATTTACTATTATTCATGTATAAGTATGCGTAAGAGCAATAGGTATTTTAGAGTAATAATTTTAATCGCTATGGGCAGTTAGCACAGCTTTCGGAAACATGTACATATATTAGATGCGCTTGCAACCGAATCTCCTTCCACTGCGACACCGCGTTTGCTCCCAATGGGCATCCTTACACTCTGATAACGTTGCGAAAGGTAAGTAACATAACATATCCTAAATGCAGATAAAACAGAGCCCATACGTTTGCAACTTGTGTTCTTTAGGTTACTACGCCTGATATTACTGATTGCCTCGTATGTTATCGTAAATAGACTATATTTTTTTATTAACTGAATAGGCATGGATTTATACTTCAGTAAATCTGTTAATTATAGTACATTAAATTGAAACTTATTTTTTATATTTAATTTTTTTAGTCTAATAATAACAATAAATAAATAAATTATAATTTCTTAAAATTCTTCTAAAGTTTATTTTTACTTTGAACAAAAGTATCTAATATGTAAAAGATGATATTTAAAAATTCTCTGTAACAGAATTATTACTACAGTATTTGCTATAAATCTACCACTTTTTTTTGCATACTTACTTCTATTCCTTCCTATGAAATAGCCACAGAAACAAAACAGATAAAGCCGTGCTACTATTAATAAATTTTAATTAGGTTCAATTTTATATGGAAACTTCCATTACATCTGTCTACATATTTTAAATTACCAATACGGTTTTATTATTGTCAATTTATTTCTAAACTGGAGCTTAGTAAGGTGCACAAAGAAATATATCTACATATATTGTGCAATAGTCTATAGAGAAATTACAAATGATGATGATAGTAATAGTAATAATAATAACAAAATATCATCTGAGCCATTCTAAAGAAAGTAGAGTATTTGAAAGAAGATATGTGTTGTTATCGGTGTGGTATAATAGAAATTCCTTTTTGCACTCGTGTCGTTTTGCAGGTCAGTATACGGACACAAATTAATTTAAAATTTCGATCGGTACCTTACTTACCTTGAAGACCTGCCTGCATAGGAAATTCTCTTTTACCGGTAACAATCTGAAACATAGTTAAAAATTATATTCTTTAAAAGAATACGCTGAAATGTACAGTTTACCGAAAAAGTAATGTATAAGGCGAATTTTCACTTTTTTTTCATATATATATATATATATATATAGTAAATTCAATTTGTTGGCGATTTAAGGTCTGGTTTTACTTCAAAATGTATATATTTAAAACAATCCTACATGTTTTGGCAAATGATGCCTTTTTCAAGGAATATAAATGATGACAGTATATATTGAATATACTTTTCGTATGATTTGCTTTGTAATTTGTAGACAGCAATGTTTACATCCCCACTTACTATGCAATTACATAAAAATTTGATATTTGTAAATATTTAATATAAAATCCGAAAAACTCCAATAATTTATCAATTGATATATTTAATAAACGACTAAGAAATTATCTAAACACTTATATATATATATATATATATATATATATATATATATATATATATATATATATATATATATATATATATATAGGTATATATATATATTTCTGTACCTCTGCGTCTATTCTGCTCTTATAATTCGTGATTAGATGTACAGGCTTTATTGCATCTTGCATTATTTGCATATTGTTTGTTATATTTATGTATTTGTTTCTTTATATATTTTTATTATTATATATAATAGCCAAAAATTAGTGTTAAATTAGTATAGGCAAACTTTTATATTTTTGATTCCGTGCATTAAGGTTATGGTTGAAGAAAAGTTGGCGGAAATTCTTTTCCGTCCATCTAAACCACGTCTTAAGGTTTCAGCCCTTTTTTTTGTTCTTTTTTCTTTTTCCTCTCTGAATTGTTGTTTTCAGTATGTAATGAGAAAAAAATTGTTTGTGTTCAAATAAAGGATATATTATTATTATTATTATTATTATTATTATTATTATTATTATTATTTTCATAATTGTTGCAAATGTAACTGAATTGTTTTGTATCAGCCTATCCTTTCTGAATAGATGTAGGAATTCCTAACACGCTAATTCACAATTTATGAAATATCTGTATGGCCCGTTTTTTTAGCACTGCATTTTCAAATGCAAACATAATCCTAGAGAGTTTTTGCGGTGTTATACAACTGTGGATGAAACATGAATCCATCACTTCACGCCAGAAATGAAAAAATAATTGAAGCAACTGACTTTAGTTGTCGAACGCGTATCAAAGAAGGCAAAAATGGTTCCATCTTTCGTATAAGTTATGGTCGGTGTTTTGAAATTCGCACTACATAATCTGTGTCGATTATGTGGAAAAGAAGCGTATAGAGCTCAAAGGCATTATGCATAAAATAAAACGTTACTTTTTTGCACCAACAATAATTTCTCATTTAAGTCACTTTCCGTCAAATATACCTCATACATATAAATCGACAGAATATAAATGCGAATCACCTTTATTTTTACCAGAAAGGAAAAAAATTGGTTTTCGTAATTTAAAATTACATCCCAGTCGTATATTTTCTCGGACATCCAATATCAAAAATAAAATATTGGAGTGATTTTCAGATAAATTAAATAATATTGGTTTATCGAAGTATATTCTTGAAATTGTATAAAGATGTTTAAACTTTTGACAATTTTCGGTCCACTATTTTTATGGCAACCAAAATTATTTTTCAGTTGAACAAATATTTGCATATTAAAATGTTCCCTTATTTTATGGAAGTGGGGAGATGGCAGAATATTTGCTTTTATATTTATTTTTTCATAGTGTCTTCTTTGCATAGTAATAAGCAATGTTACATTTCTTATTGATCCAGCGATCGGTACGTGTATTATATAGGGTTAAAAGTATAAAAAGTATAAAATACATAAGGTATTTCTGCAAAACATATTATTAAAATACGTTTAAAATACGGCTAGTGATAAGCGAAATTTATATACAAGGTGTTACAATGGGTTGGAGATTGAAGGCTTAAATGTCAATTAATTTTTGACATTATTTTTATCATTTGTTATGTTAAACCTTTGGCAATTCTAGTTATGAATAGACATCCAGTACAACTGTTTAATCCTCCTTTTTGAAGGATGTGAATAGGTTTCACGTGATGATTTTAATCTTAGTTGATTAAAATTAATAACTCTCACTTTTTACTTTTAAATAAAAAAATTTACTTCTCCCACTTTTATATTTATGCGAAGAAACAGTTTCAAAAAGTAGTATACTTTCAGACAAGCAGGCTTCAATTTGTCTTTGGCAAGAAAGTCAGAAATATTCAATATTTAAGGTATATTCATGAAAATATAAAAACTACCATTTGCTTTCATGCAAGTAGTTATTAAATGTAGTTCATATTTTAATTTATTGCTTACAACAAGAAATAAATAAGCATTCCGTTACTTAAAAATTAATACTTAAATTTGTATTTAAAAGTAAAAAGTGAGTGTTATTAATTTTAATCAAATTATTTTTTTATTTACTGTTTATAAGTGTAACATCTTTGACGACTAATATTCAATTACTACCTTCTAGTTCTTGGTTTGGTTTTTATGATAAAATAACAAATACTATATAGTAATAGTAGTTTGTAGATCAGAAAAATTCACTTGAAAATGCGATAAATACAAAACGAAACTTTGTGTAAAACAGTTTCTTACGAGCAAATATCAGAAAATAACGAGACTGGTGCTGTAGTACAAAAATGAAACATTTATTTAGAAAACTTCACAACTGTCCTTCAAAGTACTCTCCATTCTGTGCAATACACTTATCCCATAGTTTTGTTCATTTGTTATAAATATCTGAGAAACCATTTTTTGAGAGTCTATTTATGCATAAGAGTATACCTCTTATGCTTTAATTTCACTTTTTAATATCGATTAATAATAGTCTTATCTTGTAAATACGTATTAAATACGTTCATTCGGATACTTTTTCCGCTGTCTGTGGTGAACTTTGGTAACTATATCACCCCTTCCGCTTACACGCGGGTGAGATTCGAGGATTAGCAGACAGATCTTGGTAGTGTAAAGTCGTTTAAAAGAATTACGAGTGTACGTCTTCTTAATGGATGTTAATTCGCGGATAATCGACCTTTAGTTAATTCATCGTTCATAAACGGGGTGAATTCTAATTTTTGGAACAGCCAATTTGCCGTTTGCGACTTACATAGGCTTGAGGAAAATAAAACCCAACCTCGGTTTTTGCGTGGCGTTCCATTTCGTCTTCGTAACGGGGAAAATAGCTTCCTGCTGAAGAGTTCGCGGCACTGCAGCCTATACTTCAAGGGTAATTTATGGTCGTCTAATTCATCGAACGGCGATCGATCTGAGGAATTAATTACCACTTTCGACAGGCAGGGACAGGATATCAAGTAATTCGTATTATTAAAGTTTTTGTGTAATTTAAATTTCGTCTTATAATTTATTATATATGTTGCTTTCATATTTTGCCGTAATAAATTTAACTTCTTTTAGCATAACTTAAATTAATTTTTGTAATATTAATATAATTATTAGCATTTTTAGTGCCATATTAATAAATTTGCATAGCGGCTTAGAGCCCAACTCATTTAAAATTCAATATATCTTGTATAGTATAACTTAAAAGAATTCATTCTTGTGAATTAAAGTATTTTTCTTACTTGCATTTAAGGCCAAATTATTCTTTCGTATTTTGGAAATTAAAATCTAATTGTAGCATATTCCGATAACGATATATGTATTTTCTAGTAATTTCTTCTGCGGTCACATTTGTTTTTGCTGTGTCGTACGTGACCACAGATGTTCTTTTTTTGCATCCATGCAGGCGTCGATACATAACGACGTATTTTTGTAATTTTATAACTTTGAATTTAGAATTTAAATCATTTGTATTTATGAGTAGGATATTTTGACTATCGCTATTTCTGTTTATAAAATTATTGTGAATTTATCTCTAATGGTACCTTTAGAAAAAAATCTGCGGGAACAAACTATGTAATTACCTTAAGTAATTATTTTCCATTTTATATTAACAGTATTATTACGTTCAACTTTTGAGATATTATGTTTACCGTACTGTGTTCACCTTTTTGTGATATCTAGTTTTGGATTTTGTATAGAGCTATATATATTTTTTTACCTTAACGTACAGTCGGTATAATTATACAGGGTGAAGATTTCAATTGATTAATCTTTCTTTATTTGATTTTAGTTAATGTTTAAATATAATACATCAATTTACTTAATTTTATTATAATCAATTATTTTCCTTTGATCGTGGATATACGAATTTGTTCATAAGTTTTTTTTGCCTTGGCACCCCTAGCAATTTCATTTTCATGTATCCTGGGCAGCAATTTTGGAGTTAGTAGGTAGGTACTTAGTAAGACTAGATATACAGCGTGAGATTAAGGAGTTTGTTTGTGCATGCGCCGAAGATCGCGAAATCTCTTTTCTCAGTTTTTAGTCTGAGCTTCCGTAAGCAAAACTGAGTGGCGCGACCTTCTAACTTTTATTTTAGTCACCCACACCCGTCTCCACTGACTAAGGGCATATATAATAAATAGAAGCTCCCATACTTTGTGCGACACAACTACAGTTTTTTTTATCTCGACCATCTTCAGACGCCTTCGCTGCGCCAGCTTCGCGAGTTGGTAGCAATACCCACCACCACGTTGGTGAGATTTAAATTCGACTAAAATTTTTAACCTCACAATTCTTTTATTGGCTTCACGAAAAAAATGGAAGTGACATGAAACAAGGTCGGGTGAGTAGAGAAAGCGAACCATAATTTCCACCTCCAATTCTTCAAGAGTTCGTTGACAAATCGCTGATCTGTGGGCCGGAGCATTGTCGTGATGCAGGATCCAACCGATGTCTTGACAAAGCGGCCGTTGTTTCTTTAATTTTGCCTTTAGGGTTCCTCGAAGTACATTAGAATAGTACTCTCCAGTTACTGTATGTTCTCTAGGTAGTTACAATGTAATCATAAATAACGCCCCATATTCCATAAATATTAAGTGCATCACTTTACCGCTGCTTTTCACAGTTTTCGCCTTCTGCGGTCTTGGACTGCCTTTGTGCTTCCATTGCGTACTTTGAGACTTTAGTTCAGGGTTGTAATGATAAAACCATCTTTCGTCACATGTAGCCATATTGTTTAGAAACTGTGTATTATGTTGCAGTTGCCTTTTCCACTACTGACAAATTGTCACTAGTTTGATTTTTTATTCATTTTTAGAATTCATTTTGCCGCGACCTTTCGGTATCCTAAATAAATATTTTTTTTAGCGAAACCATAAGCCAACAATATCAGAAATTCGTTATATGTCAATCCGATGATCATTTTGGATCAAGTCGTTAAGTTCTGCAATTTTTGAATTAATCAGCGCAGTCGATTTTCATCTTCCACTGATTCACAACAGTCTTTGAGTTTCTTATGCCACAGCAACACTCTACATCGTGATAAACTATCGCCTGGGTATGCAGTTTTAATCATTTTGCCTTAATGAGCGACCGGCAGAACCAATTTTTTTTACGTTTCTAGATAACATGATGTTATTTTGTGATTTGCCTGTGTATATTATTCACAGAATGGGACAGTTATTGCGTAGTTAGTTTGATGTAGATAGAAAGACTCAGGATGCTACTGTGAGGAAGACTAGAGTTGATGGAATAAAGTTAAGGTAGCTATTTGAACAGAATCTCTGTCTGCTAGACATGATCAAAATACTGGTTTATACTTAAGATAACTATAACAATACTTTCTTTCATATAGAGCCTCATTTATTTTGTGGACCACTCTGTGCACCTGTTCAATTGCAGAGAACTTCTCTTTGAAACCAAATTGGTGGCTTTCGCTCTCTCAAATACAACTTTATTCTTTCTAGGAATAGTTTGTCTATGATTTTTAACTTCACAGCTAGTAAACATAAGTATATGTATATAAGGTACAATTTCAGCAACTTTATACTAAGTTTAAAAAGGTTTTAAGGTTAAAAACGATAAAATAAGAAACTATTTTGCACAACGTTTCGTTTTGTGTTCACTGAATTTTTAAGTGAATATTTCTAATCAACAAACTACTATTGCTATATAACTTGTTATTTTATCTTAGAAAGCAAACCAGCAACTTGAAGTTAGTAATTAAACGATAAAAAAAGAAAAGAGAAAATAAAATAAAGGCGTTATAATAAGCCGGAGAGGTATAAACAGTAAATAAAAAAATAGTTTCGTAAAACATTTGAGGCCTTCATTGAATTGTGTTATTTGATATATGGCAATATACAAAATAACATGTCAAATGTTCACCACAGCACCGGCGGCACGCTTCCAACCGCGGTCTAACTTAGGATATGGCATAATTGGACCTCTATCCTATCAATATGTCTTATTGGTTATGTTGTACAACGATGTTCTGTGTAACAATCCTAATAAGTTTTTTTTTATATTGTTCCATAAATTCTTTATGCCCATCTAAGTACTATCGAATTTTAAAAAAATGGTACAGATATTTTACAGTCTGTTTAAATTAAGCTGCGTGAATGTAGGAATGTATTAAATGTAGGCGTAAAATTTAAATATTCAAATAACATATCAGAATAATTGAAACATAGATAAGTAGGTAAACCTCACCAGTTTTGTATAATACAAAGGTATTTATAATAATATAAAATATTATTAAAAATCTGGTGTGAAGAACACAACTACAGGTTCACTATTAATATTTTTTTGTGAACGTGTCCGAACATATCCCTCCCCAGAGACGTAGATACGTATTTCGCCTTTCTACAGGCTCGTGAATTTACTTCTACGCCCGGTCTGGATAATTTCGGTGATGTGGTGATGTGGTTCTTTTTTGTGAATGTGTCTGAGAATATCCTATCTCCAGCAGGGGCGTACCGACGAGCCTGTAGAAAGGCGAAATAAGTATCTACGTCTCTGGGGAGGGATATGTTCGGACACGTTCACAAAAAATATTAATAGTGAACCTGTATTTGTGTTCTTCAGACCAGATTTTTAATAATATTTTATATTATTAAAAATACCTTTGTATTATTCAAATAACATATTAGTGTTATTTTCTAATCAGCGTTATTTAAATTAATAAAATATTTTAAAACTATTATTGGCATTTACGATGCCGTAATTAAAAAAAAATATGCAGATAGCTATAAGTCAAGCTCGTAAAAATGATTCGATAAACATACGAAAAATTGCAAACGAGTTAGGAGTCAGTAAAACGACAATATTACCCGCAAAGTAGAAGATCGAAGGAAATGGTGTTATAGACAGAAAACGGGGATCAGATCGACCAAAAATTTCTAGCGCACTTCAAGATTCTGAATCAGTTAATTTTCTTAGAAGAAACCCTTTTGAAGCTGCAATCAGAGCGGCACATAATTTCTCAGTTCAAGTACCAGGGCTCAAAGGAGAATTCGAGAGTCAGAATTAAGAAATCGTTGTGCTACAAATAATATTTGACTAACTGATGTTAAAAAACAAGAAAGGTTACAATTTGCTTTGGAGTACATAACACGCTAGGATGACTTGTGGGACAACGTGGTATTTTCAGACGAAAAGCTTTTCAGTCCACACATAATGGAATTTCAAGAATTTAGCGGCCTATGCGAACCAGATATGACCCACGTTACACCAGGAAGACAAACAGATTCGATCATTTTAATGTAAACGTGTGATGCTGGGTAAGCGCCAGAGATCCGGCTGTGTGCGTTATCTTTAATGAAAGATTAAATGCAATAATTTATCGTCTGATATTAGAAGAAAGTCGCTCCGCCCTTTTTTTAGTGAAAATTTTATATTCCAAAATGATAATTGCCCAATTCATCAGGCACATATTGTTCGAGAATATTTAGAAGAACAAAGAGTTCAGATACTATCATGGTGTTCAAAGAGTCTAGACCTAAATTCCGTTGAGAGCGTGTGGGGAAAATGGTGAAGTCTATCACACAATACAATTTTCGTCCAAGAATTATAGGCGAGTTAGAGTGGAAGATGCATGAAAATGAAATGTGACAGCAAATTTCACCGCAATTTACTAGAAAATTAATATCATCTATGCCCAGTGGGGCTGGGCGATACTGACGTTTTCGGTATCGGGTAGGGATACCAATCGAGGTAACGATACTTAGCGACGCATCGGGTCTGTGCACGGTATCGATTCTGAGTACTGGAATCGGTAAAGTATCGATAGGTATTGATGCTTTGGAATCGATACTTTGGAACAAATACATAGGAATCAGTATTCATAAACCGTTTCCTAGGTATCGATTGTTTCAAGAGATTTAAAATTAATTTACCGATTCTACTATATCTACGGAATGAAATTTGCAATATTGTGATATTTTGTTTTTTTTTGTAATAGTTATAGTTAATATGTTTATGTTATAATATGGATGTTTGCTACGAATAACGTAAAATTCAACAACATTCTTTTAAATATATACTATATAATATATATAATGCATACATACTTAAAAATTCTTTACTTAAAAAGTTATTGCATCCTTTATGTACATTTAAAAAAATGCACAAAATTAAGCTACCCGATACATCGCTAAGTATCGATACTTAGAGAGTACTGGAATCGGTAAAGTATCGATACTTTGGAATCGATACCTTCGTTATCTGAGGTACCGGGGAATCAATACCAATTATGGTATCGTATATTGGACGATGTATCGATACTTCGCCCAGCCCTGATGCCCAGATGATTAATGAACGTTATAGAACTCCATGGGAGAAATGGCAAAATATTAATGTATTATCTGACAAACCATAATAATAAATACCTTTATTTTATACAATCAAGTGTATTATATTTCGATGCATCACAATTACTGTGCGATTATATTCACGCACGCAGGTTGACGTGTAAAATGATTTGTACACGTTACTACGATCTTAAGTACGTTGGCAACGTCGCAATACTAAAATGTTTAAAAATTGACTTTCTATGTAACTTCACTACTGAACAATTTTTTTTAAAATTCGATAGTACATATCTTATTAACATTTTTGCGGAATATTTATTACACATTTATGTATCTTAAATAATTTTAAATAAACGCTTTGTTTCATTATTTATTATATTATTTTAAATCGTATATTCTTATAGAAAACAAAATATATATTTTTGTGATTAAATTAAAAAAAAAATGGAATTTGATTTTTTGGAAATTTCAAAATAATTCGTTGGCTGCCTATATGATTAACACCCTAAATTAAAAGTTTTCACTTACTTTGCCATTTCGGATAATTGCAGTCTTCCGTCCTTATTGGAATCAAATACCTGTAACTACAACAAAAAAATATTTTAGTAATGAAATTTCCACTTTTCTAGTTCACTTGAACTAAAATTGATAAAATTAATTTCACAACACTCACCATGGTATCAGTGTATTCAATAAGTTTATCTTCCGACACATCATTAATCTTCTTTGCTTCTTTCAAGAGGTCTCGTAAAAAGTTCTGTGGAAAACGTATATCATTTTAGAAGTTTTTTGAAGCATGTCTCTTATCTCTACTTTACAAAACTTTATTTTTTCAACTTTTTTTCGATTTATTTATTTCTTTTTAAAACTTATCTTACATAGCCTGATGAAAGTTTACGACTTTTATGTTCTCAAGTACGAAGGAGAACATTTTCGTTTTTTAATTTACATCATAACTTTTATGTTAGTTAATCTAACAATGAAAGGTGTTGTAAAATATTCTTCTAAAGCAAAGAATTACTACTTGAAATGTCGTGATAGTAAATCATAAAGAAGTCCTTGTGAATTTTAATCACGAGTGTACAGTGCCGTAAATGAGTACAAAATATAAACTAGCTAGTAACTAAAAAAAAAAAAATAGTAAAACTCGACTACAACAAAATGTGTATATATTAATTCGAGAGCTGTTACATTCTGTTTCCAAAAGAATTACATCTAATTGTCCATGAATTTCTCCTATAAATTATGATGTTCTGCATTTTTGAAATGCAGATATAGATTAAATGGTATGAAATTTATCTAACTGTCGCTGTCAAAATTTATCATCGAGAGATAAGGTGATGAAATTAATAGCAAGTACAATTATATTATTAATTTATTTAATAAGAAAACTTTAAACATGGGATATTAACCAAACAAGCAAGATAAATAACTAATTAGTAGAAATTTTGATTATTATAATTTATAACAAGTGTTAAAAATGGTCAGTCACCATTCTGCTGAAAGCATAATTCAATAGGACGTGTCAAAAATATTCTGCAATACATTTGGTGGTATTTAATTATAATTGTATTTATCAAGTCATTTAAGTTATTCATTTTTGTCTTATATACCTTATTTTCTAGCAATTCGAAAATAGAAAAATTTAACGGAGTAAGATCTGGTGACCTTGCTAGCCAAACACCTCTGCTTATAACTCGATGAGGGAAGTAATATTCTAAAAGCGCTAAAAAAAAGCGCAACTTTAATAGGATGTAAAGGAACTTCGATTGGGTTGTTTATAGACCATGATCTGTAATTTTGCTTATTTACAAACCCACTTAAGTGAAACTATGCTTCATCAGTAAAAAAACTTAGATCAAGAATTTCGTCATTATTTAAATTTTTTTTGAAAGAACTTTCAATAATTATGGTACTAGAAGATACGTTTCTTTGAAATGATAAACGACGAACTGATGTACGTGGGTTTTCCAACAAAGGTTTCTACGTGTTCAAAAATATTTTGCTGCGTTCGTGGTCTACTAGAACTTTTACCTTTTAGCACAGATCCTATAGCCCGAGACTTCTCCACGAGTAGACGAATGTGATGATGTAAAACGGTATTATCCACAACTCTATTAGGCATCTGCAAGTGAAACTGTCGCTTACATTCCGCGTACGAATATTGCCATTCTCCGTTTAGAAATTGTGCACTTCGGAAATATGTTCCAACAATAAAAAATATTTTCTTGCAATGTGTACATTATTTAGTAGTATTGTTTATTAAGTAAAACAAGTATTTGTAATAAAAAATTGCATTTATAGTCACAAAATGACAAATGTCAAAATGACATTAGATAAATAGTTATAGATAAAAGGCAAGTGGTTTATAATAATTTGCAATTACTATTTACTCAGGGCCTACTGAGATGAAGTTCTTTTTGAAACACGTATTTATTTATAATTTTTAAAAGTATTTTTCTCTACAGGCAATGCATTTTTATATTCGTGAAACCCGATCTTCAAAACATCGGCCGATGTAAAACATGAATTCTGTCAGTTATACCTTCTTTATGGAAATAAAAAGAAATGTTTAATTGGTTATACGACGAATGGCCTATTATTTCAGTGCATTTAAATACTTAATTGTGCGACGAGTATGCGAGCATGAGCGTTATCGTGATCCAAGACCATCTTTCCTCTTGGGACGATTTTCGCGGACACTGCAGAACTTGAAGGAAACAAACTGTAGTATGACATTTCTGATTAATAGTATAACAATTCTTCAGCACCGCAGTGGGGACATGAAGTTACTCATCGAAAATCGAGTAAGTAGAATTCTTCGTGAGTGGCTAATCTTAATGTTGATTTCTTTATCTTAATGGTTCGTTTTGACCTTAACTATATTTACAATGATCGGCAAATGTGTGAAATCATGTAAATATTCGTTAAATTAAAAAATACATTTTAATAAAATTTTAGACCCGGAAATTAGGGATGAAGTATTTTTTAAATATACAGAGTGTTTAAAAAATTTAACGTACTGAACTTATACTTTTTTAAATTGAATGCTCTGTATTTCTTACATTTTAGGATTCTCCTCGATAACACGATTTCAATAAACTTTAATACTTGGGGTCTAAAGTATTTAGCTTGGGATTTATATGGAAACAAAAATCAGAATTTTTAGAATATTTATCTCTCGTTTTTATAATTCGAAATGTAAGTACTACAATTTCTTTTATTTCTTCTTTTGTTGTGGCGATTAAAAAAATCTTTTTTTTTTTTGTCGAACAAATGTTAATGTGAATATTACAATCTTGAAATTTTATCACAAGGACTAGTATTTTGTGGTATTTAAAAGTGTAATTAAATAATTGTTGTTTGTAAATAATGGTTGAATTAAATGAAAGAGAAAGAATACAAATATTAATGATGATCGATTTTGGTGATTGGACAAGAACTCGTCAGGAAGTATATAACATTTTTAGAAGAAGAATATACATCCCAATCGGCAGCTAATTTCGCGATCTGTTGTTACCAAAGCTTTATGAAGGTACAACATAAATGGAGGTGTTCGAATTTTGCTAAGAATTTATCGTACAAATTCTGCTGCAAATGATATTAAAGATATTGCCATATATGTAGAGGAAAATTCCCATTTATCTACAAATGAGCTGGCGCAAAGGTGTGATATTGGTCGTCGTTCAGTAAGAAGAGTTCTTAAAAAAGAAAAATACCACCCTTATAAAATTCACCTCGTTCAAGAACACCCTGATGATCATTTCAACTGAAGGCAAAAGTTTTGTGCATTAACGATGAATATTTGTAATCGTGATAACAATTTTGTAAATAATATGGTATTTTCGGATGAGGTAATCTTTTATTTGAATGGTACTATACATAGACATAACTGTCGGTATTTGGCATAGAGTAATCCTCACTGGATACAAGAGGCGCATATGCAATACCTTAGAAAGCTTAATGTTTAGGTTGGCATTTATAGAAACAGAATAATAGGATTTTTTTATAGAAGAAACTCTACATGGGCAAATATACTTAGAACTTCTAAATAACCAGATAATTCCTGCATTGGAGGAAGATGACCAACTTATACGAAAAGTCTGGTTTAAGCAGGATGAGGCACCTCTTCACTATTCAGTTATCGTTCATCGAACTTTTGCCCCTAGATAGAATTGAAGAAGAGGCGAAATTAAATGGCCCGCACGTTCTCCCGATGTTAATAGATTTCTCCTTGTGAGGTTATCTAAAGTAGAAAGTGTATCTTAACCGACTTAGAAATTTGCAAGATTAGGCTGAAAGAATTAATCAAGAGATACGAAGCATTTTACCAGACATCATAGCGAGGTGTACAAGAGAATTTACAGACAGATTGGTTTACTGTCAGGAAGAAGGTGACACCCTTTTTAAAAATTTCATAAATTAAGTTTAACTTTATTTGTATCACCAGTTTATTTTCTTTAACTTACCAATTAATAAATAAAAAATACTTTAGACCCCAAGTGTTATACATGTTGAAATCGTGTTATCGAGGAGAATCCTAAAATGTAAAAAATACAGGCCGTTTAATTAAAAAAAATATACTTTAGTACGCTACATTTTTTGGAACACTTCAATTCCTAATTTTCGTGTCTAAAATTTTATTTGCGTATCTTTTTTAAATTAACAGATGTTTACATGATTCCACACATTTGCTCATCATTGTATATATCTAAATTACTTTTTAATTATGCACACTAGAACTTATTACCACGTCACCAGTGCATATATATTTTGAAATATTTACTAATGGCAGATTTTCTTAACCCACCTTAATTCCTTTACTTTAGCCTGATTTTGTCATAAATAATAATCATCTAGTAATATTATGAATACATTCCTTATTGTTATAATCCATTCTTCACATCAAATTTATCTGACTGTATGTTCTATGTCTTGACATAGTGTTAGCGGGTTCTCACATCCAATTTCAGGAATCCTGTCGACTGATTCAAAATAAGTTCCAGTTTTAGCATAACGAAGTAAATAGGATATAAGCTTGTAAGTATAATTATATGAATGGTGTACAAGGAATTCAAATATATTACATGTAAATCTATTTTAAAATTATTGATATCTACTATTGCTAATAGTTTTACCATTTTACCAACTTGGAAATTTATTTAAATGTGAGAAATACGCAAACTGAAGTGGGACGTCTTTATTCTATGAAAATACCGATTATATATACAATCTTTGAGGGACATTTTACGGGGATGTAACTTTTAAATGAAAAACATTGTTAGTACAAAACATATTTAATTGTTGTATATAATCTCTTTCAATCTTTTTCACAGATTTATCACCTATGTATACACGGTGTTGTTATCTTGATAGGTGTACCTGTATTTATGTAAACTCTGTATTGCGCCTAGAGCGATACTTGGGAGATTAGGGGAATATTACTGGGAGAATTTGGATTTAAATTCATTTTCTAACTAAGCCTTTATTTTGCCTTGGCGAACTTAGATTGGATTTTGTGTTACTCATTAATTTAGTTGTACTGCTATCTAACTCTTTGTAACTTCACAAGCGACTGTTATTGCTTTTGTTTATCACTTCAATAAAATCTACTTAGACTAGATATTTAAACTTTGAAACTTTATTTTGTAACTTTTCTTGCGATTTTTGGTTAATTTGTTTTAACTTCATTCTAAAATTTATTTGACTTGATAATTAATCTTGTAGAAAACACTTGTTGAACCTACTTTGACTTTATATTAAATCTTGTTATTGTTGACATCTTGTGATTTGTTTGATTCCTTTCCTACAAGTGTTGTGTAAGGCAAAGACACGTTTATATCAGTAGCAAGTAATAAGGGGCTGTCTCTCTTGCATTTGGTGCTACCTGAGTCCCATCCGCTTCCGTATATACGGGGGGAACTTTGCAGGTTTAAATACGGTGGCGTCACCACATCATCAAGCGACCTAGGAACTCGCGCACTCTCCGATTACGATAGAGCTAGCCGGCAGGGTATTTTCGACGGGACGTCCACCTTCAGGTGGGTCAGGTCAAGAGAGGAAGGCCTTGCAGAACATCTCGCAGCCTCCTTATTACTTAAGTTAATTTAATTTGGTCGCGTTTTGGTAGCAATTATTTGGCGCCTCATGCGTGGACTTTTTGTCATTTTTAAAAATATATATACTTTGCTTACTCACGCTTGTGGGGGGAATAAGACAATTTTTGGTGTTGCCTTCACTGTTTTTATTTTTATTTGATGTCCGTTTATGGTTTTAAGAAATTTTCGGTGTATTTAGAATATTTTTGGCATCCCACGTTCCGATTTAATTTTGACCATCTTCAATTTTCGTACTTCTGAATTTTTCCTTTCTCGAATTTGTTTCTTAGTACTTTTGGACAGACCACGTTGTGGAGTTTTGATTTTATAGTTTCGTTCAGCTTTTGGTATTTTGGAAGTTATTGTTAGATTTTTCGAACGTTCCGTAATTTAGAGTATTCTAATTTGTAGTTACGATCTTTTGGGAGAATATTTTTCTTTTTGGAGTGTGTCTGTTCCATAAGTCAGTATGGAGGGGAAAATAGAGATTAATAGATTGGAACGTGATGAGTTAGTTTATGAGTTGAGGGTTCGCGGTGCGAATGAGAACGTACCTGTTAGAACGATGCGTGCTACCCTTAGGAGTTTGTTGCTGTTAGAGACTGGTGGTATTCAGGTTGCTAACTCGGCGAATCCCTTTTCATACGAGGACGATGCACGCGAGGTTAAGCAGAAGATAGTTGAGATCAAAGATCTTCTTGAACAATTCACTGAGATCGAAAGTAGCTTGCGTTATCGCAAAATCAACTCCAAGATGGTTCATGCTTTTTCGCGTATTAGGCGAGCAAAACCAGTGACACCGGAAAATGAAGAGGAAGTAGCTGGAATATTAGTAGATTTGGTATCCCTTCAGGGGTCGTTGAAATCCAAGGCGCGTAAAGCCAGGAAGTCCGCTTTGGCAGGTGCTGTGCCGGCTGACATGTCTTTTGTGTTTGTTTCTACTAGCGTTGCCCATGGTCCACCTGACTCTAATAGCGAGTTGTCTGATTCCGATGAATCAGTGGGAGAACCTATTCTGTCTCCTGTACGTGCGACTGCGACTCATGCGGTGAGCGCGGCGACTGTTTCTGCGCCATCTCCTGCATTTAAGGTTATTCCGGTTTCTAGGTGGAGCTTTACCAAGTTCGATGGTTCGATGATAATCTTTCTAAGGAGCAGTTAGTTAGATCTGCTACTGAGGTGTTTTCCGGAAAAGCCTTAATTTGGTGGCGGTCTACACGCCAAAAGGTAACGTCATGGTTAGATTTCGTTCGGGAACTTCGTTTACAGTTTCAACCTCCTAATTATAACGAAAAGTTATTCTTAGAAATTAAGAGACGAACTCAAGGGCCAAATGAAACCATCGGCATGATTGTTGCTGTTATAAACAACATGTTTGGACGATAACCGGTTGCCGAAGCATTGAAATTAGACGTGCTTATGCAAAATATCGCGCCATTTTACTAAAGTCAGCTAGGTCTAACCGAGGTTAAGTCTGTAGATCAGCTTCTGGAATTATGTAGGAAGTTAGAAGCTTGCAAGCTGTCTATAGAAGCTTTTGCTCCACCTCCACGCATTAAAACTTTTTTGTATGAGCCTGATTTAGCATACACGCATTCTCCATCTTCTAGTGCTGCAGCGATATCTATACCATCGTCCAGCAGTGGTCCGAAGTGTTGGAATTGCAATGTTGTAGGTCACTTGGTAAGAGATTGTCCGAATCCTCGTACCTCTCGTTTTTGTTATAAATGTGGTGCTCGAGGACATATCGTAAATTCTTGCCCACGATGTCGACCTTCTAGGAATCGACAGAAGGAGACGTCAATGAGATCGCGTACGGGCTCCACTCCCGTTGCTCAACGAAAAAGCGATTTCCGTGAGCCGATTCGCGCTCAATTCTATTCTTTGAAAGCCATGTCTGATACAACTGATAAATGGTATAATCGTCTTTCACTTCATGTTAGGGAATCTCCAGAAAGATATTCAGCATTTCAGATTTTTGACGATAAGCTTTTCAAGTATGTACGCCCTTTGCGTGGCTATTTTGGTTCCGAAAGCGATTCTTGGAGGGAAGTGGTCCCTAAAGATCGTCGTTCCGTCTTGATTAATGCTTATCATGTACCACCTACTAGTGGACACTTGAGTATCTCGAAAACTCTAGGACGCATTTCTCATACTTATTATTGGCCTAAGATGACGGCTGATGTCATTCATTATATTAATCGCTGTCCCACTTGCTTGAGAACGAAACCTGAACAACGCAGACCGATTGGTCGTATGGGAGGTCACACTCGTGTTGATAAACCTTGGGAAGTACCTAGCATTGATGTCGTTGGTTCCCTGCCAAAAGCTAAATCTCGATATGATTTGAGACATCGTGTAGTAGAGTTTTACCGAATCAATTAGTTTGGCGTAGGAACTTCGTTTTGTCAGACGCTTCTAAATATTATTCTGCCAAACTTGCTGATAAATTTGTGGGACCTTTCTTGATTCATCGTAGACTGTCTTCAGATTCTTATGAGCTTAAAACCTGCGAAGGCGAACTTCTGCCTGGCTCATGGAGCAGCGTACATCTTAAAGCGCAACCCAATGACGATTAGCGTTTTGATTGCTATTATGGCCTGTCTGGGGGCTTGAAGAATTCCCAGTCTGGTATAATCCGCCATGTCGTAAAAGGTGACAAAAAGTAGTCATGGTCAGTTTTAGTCGTTCCATCTTGTATATGATTTTGGCCTGTCTGGGGGCTAGACGAATACCCAGTCTGGTGTAATCCATCAATGTCGTAAAAGGGGACTAAACGGAGTCCCGGTCAATTTTGTTTCCTTCCATCTGTAACATTGCATTTATTCCAAGTCGAAGAAGGTTCTTTTTAATTTTGTCGTACCGATTTCCGATTTTGACTTTCCATATTGTTGTGACATTCGCTTGACTGTTGTTCAAGTTCGTGTCTTGTATTAACAAATTTTCGATTCGCAGATCCGTTTGTTTTGGAATGTTTTGGTTCTAGCTGCTCGTGCTAGGTGTTGTTGTACTTATCTTGTGATAAGTTTTTCCTTTTTTCCAAGTTTGGTCTGGACTGCGAAAATTTGCTGTTACGTTTATCGATTCCTGATATTGACATTTTTCGTTTAAAGATTTTGCCTGTTATATTTTGAGATTACTTTTGTTATCGTGTTGACTCTATTAACAATCTTGTAGATTGGTTAACTGTGAGATTTTCGAGTTTGGACGTTTTAAGGTTTAGAGCTGTTGATAGTGTGTTCCATTTGCTGTTGTTGCATCTCTATTTGGAGGATTTAGGGTCCACACTTACACACAGTTCTAACCAGTTTGTTTAGTTCCTGTCGTTAAGAGTTTTATCGTACCGTGTAGGTTTTCCTCGTGTGAGGGATTTTGTAAACTCTTATACGGACTGGACGTTTTACGATTGACATATAGATCATTTTCATTTTGATTTATTTACCGATTATGACGTTAACTGTTAGTTAACCTTTAGTATACCGATTTTGACTTCTGTATTTTATCCTATAGAGTTCTTACACTTAGGGTCTATATTTAGCATGTGGGATGTTCATTCCTGCAATTATGCTGCCGTTCCGTTCTCTTTCAGACCATATTATGTTACTCTGGTGGATAACTTTATTAGGACTTTGGATACATCTTTGATGTGATCCTTCTTTCTCTATTTTGACAATACGTTTGTGTAGAAGCGGGGTGGACCTCAATAAATTCCGTCATCCATTCCTTTAGGCTTCATATAGGGCTGAGACCGACACCCCTCGTTACGTATCGCGTACTTTTTTTTCTCGGTCATGGACGTGACTCTGTTTGTTACATAATTTTTGCGTATCGGTCCTCACCCGCGTCAGTGTAGCGGTAGGCCGCCTCTGCACTTTAAACTTTCTTATTTCACTATCGAACATTCTTTTTTGTTTGGCCAGTTTATAGATTTTTGTTTTCCCTATCGTATGACGTACCGATTGAAGGATTGTTGGAGCTCGTGAGTGCACAGTGTCCCAGTTGCTCTTATCCTACCTTTTAGATTCTAGCCTAATTTTCCTTATCCATTTGCATACTTTTACGTTGGTAATATACCTCTTTTAGTTAATCCTGTTTTTTTTTTGTTTTTTTTGAGCTGCTACTGCTTCACGGTAGTCAGTCTCTTTTGAGTTGTCGGAAGTTGCTCCCTAGTTTTGGGTGTGACCCAGCGATTTTCATGACTGGTGTTCAAAGCGCAACTTTCTGTCTTCTTTCGCCGCTAGGAGTAATGATCCCCTCCTAGTCTGTGCTTTTATCGGTGCTATATGCAGATTTTCCTTCCCCTATCTTGTTTTCTTCGTGGCGCTTGAACACTCGGCATGATATCGGCTGTTGCGCATTCCACTGCTGAGGTGACGACCGTATAGTATTGTTTGTTTTGTTGTTTTTATTTTTCGTTATTTGTAGTCCCCGTTCCGACCGAATGTCGAAGGGCCTCTGTGGGTGTTTGGGCCGAGCAACTGTAGACATAGTGTGTTGATGTTGTTGATGGTGTTGTACTAGCGAGTCTCCTCCGTCACTCAATCCGTGCGTCGATAGTTTTGCTTGACATTGTGTTAATTTCGCCTTCTGCGTTTCGTTTTACTCCTATCTATTTTTAGATAGTTTCGCTTGATATATATTTTGGGTGTTGTTCTTTGGTACACTTCTGTTAGTGTTACCTGATTTTGTTTGAATTAGTTTTGCCGTCCAAATTTTGGTTTTGATCTATCAGATTTTTGACTGTTAGCTTTGATGATTTCAGATCCCCTTATCTGCATTTTATCGTTTCTTTTGCGACTTAACCAATTCATTTACGTCTCACTTTTGATAGTTTCCGACGATATAGTTTACCCCAGATTCTTGCTGTTTACTCAGCTGCCTTTACTTTGGCTTACGTTCTCGCTTTCCGTAATTACTTTTTTTTATTACTTCTTAGAGAAATTTTCAAGTAAATTTCTTTCGGGAAAGGGCGGAGTTGTTACGCTCGAAAATTACCTAGAGACCTTTCGGGAATTTTTGATGAAGTTATTTCATTATTTACCTACGTTAAGTCAACATAGGCCTTTCATATTTCACCATTTTCGTTTATTATTATTTTATTTATTTTTCAGAATAATTGAAACATACATGAGTAGGTAAACCCCACCAGTTTTGTATAATACAAAGGTATTTTTAATAATATAAAATATTACTAAAAATCTGGTGTGAAGAACACAAATGCAGGTTCACTATTAATATTTTCTGTGAACGTGTCCGAATATATCCTATCCCCAGAGACGTAGATACGTATTTCGCTTTTCTACAAGCTCATCGGTACGCCCCTGCTGGAGAAAGGATATTTCCAGACACATTCACAGAAAAGAACCACCTCGCCCTATCACCGTAATTATCCAGACCGAGCGCAGAAGTAAATTCGGCGCTACCTGTTGTCAGACAGCCGAAGTACCTCGCATACCGTCCACATAATTAATGTGAAGTAACGACGCCCTTCCAAAGGTTAGCACAGCCAAACTCACTAGAAAACTGCATTTTGTTTGTGCCTTCACTCATACTATGTGTTCTTCACACCAGATTTTTAGTAATATTTTATATTATTAAAAATACCTTCGTATTATTTATTTTTGCTATTAATTATCAATCGTTTTGGGCATCTTCAAACTTGGTTTTATTCTTAAAATTTATTTATGTTCTAATATTTTGGTCACTATATACTCGATATATTTTCCCGGTTTTTTTTATATACCTGGACGCTGACCGACATTTTCGAAATTAATATGCTTAGTCACGTTACACTTTTACTTTGACTGTTAATCAGTTTTTCTTTCTCTTCAATCAATTCTTATATTGTGGAAATTTTTATTAGCATTTTGTGAACCTATTTGGGTGTTTATTTTATTTGATTAAACTTTCAATTATCGTAAATCTTGCGTTCACCTTTTACTTTCGTTTGTAGCGCCATCTTTTCAACTTTTGGTTTATCTTTCAAATACAGTTTTCTTGACGTTTGTTTAGGTAATTAATTTGTCTTTTAACCTTAATTGCGGTGTTTTAATTATCGTATTTTCGCTTGTTAGCTTCGTTGTCCACTCTGACACCTTGTTGGGGTTTATGGTAAATTAATTCCGTTTCTATCTAATCTTCCGAACTACGCTCTTGTTTATGGCGTATATCGGTTCCCCAATCGATATCCTCTCATCTCGATGAGGCGCACTTCGTACTTGAACTTCGTTAGTACTAGTTCTGTTTTGTTTGAGTGAACTTAGTTTTTGCGGTAAGAAATATCATTATCTTTTGTATTTTTGCTTATTCGTTTCTTTTATCTTCCTTAGGATTTAATTTTGGAGCTATCTTCCAACTTTAAGTATTTAAACCGATTTTTTTTACTTCGACATCATTTCGAGGACCACACCACGTGGAAGACAGATTCTTATTTTTGCATACGCAATTTTTCCTCGCAGCGAAGCTACGTAGAATTGCGATCTTTTGGAAGGAGATTCGTGCAGAAATCCTCAATCCACCCCAATGGTGTTTTTTGGTATCTTCAGAGCTTCCTTATTCTGGAATTTTGTTACAATTTTACACGGCGTCTCAATATGGCGGCTTCTAGCGTGATGTTGGTGATCTCTGGCAAAATGGCGGCTGATCTCCAATGAATCTTAGGAATCGACATTCCTGTTCTACCTCTGTGAAGGCATACACGAGATAAGTTTTAGAATCTGATCATTCTGGTTGTCAAGCTAAGTAGTTGCTGTTATATTATTTTTAGTTGTTGGATATACTTAACGCGATACTATCTTTTTAAAAATTTTAATTAATTGATTGTTTGTTTAATCTTAAGTAGGTACTAGAGAAGCTATTGACTTCTCTGTGCAACCTCTTTATTTTGCTCACAACACTTAGATAGCAAACAAGCCTTTAACTTTAAACTTTGACCGATAGGTTTTATTCGCCTGAATTCAAACATATCCTTTTAATGTCAATATTTAACTGGTTGACTAGCTTCACCAGCAGCCAGTAGTTAGATTAGATTATTGTACGAGGCTTAAAACCTTCAGTCGGGCCTTCGTACAGATTTATAAATATCTTGGGGTTACGTCGTAGATCTAGATTTCTTTTTATATACTCTGTAAACTAATTGTAAAGAACCACTATTACGTATACTTAATTTGAGTTCTGTTTAATTTATGTTTTGATCTTAAATCGTATATAACTTTTTCATTCACAGATTTATCACCTGTGTATACAGGGTGTTGTTATCTTGACAGGTGTACCTGTATTTATGTAAACTCTGTATTGCGCCTAGAGCGATATTTGGGAGATTAGGGGAATATTACTGGGAGAATTTGGATTTATATTAATTTTCTAACTAAGCCTTTATTTTGCCTTGGCGAACTTAGATTGGATTTTGTGTTACTCATTAATTTTGTTGTCCTGCTATCCAACTCTTTGTAACTTCACAAGCGACTGTTGTTACTTTTGTTTATCACTTCAATAAACTCTACTTAGACTAGATATTTTAACTTTTAAACTTTATTTTGTAACTTTTCTTGCGATTTTTGGTTAATTTGTTTTAACTTCATTCTAAAATTTATTTGACTTGATAATTAATCTTGTAGAAAACACTTGTTGAACCTACTTTGATTTTATATTAAATCTTGTTATTGTTGACATCTTGTGTTTTGTTTGATTCCTTTCCTACAAGTGTTGTGTAAGGCAAAGACACGTTTATATCAATAGCATGTAATAAGGGGCTGCCTCTCTTGCATTTGGTGCTATCTGAGTCCCACCCGCTTCCGTATATACGGGGGAACCTTGCAGGTTTAAATACGGTGGCGTCACCACATCATCAAGCGACTTAGGAACTCGCGCACTCTCCGATTACGATAGAGCTAGCCGGCAGGGTATTTTCGACGGGACGTCCACCTTCAGGTGGGTCAGGTCAAGAGGGGATGGCTGCAGAACATCTCGCAACCTCCTTATTACTTGCGTTAATTTAATTTGTCCGCGTTTTGGTAGCAATGCTTTGAGAAAATAAAACCGATAGATAGGTGTTAGACCAGCCATAATTTAGAAGAAATGCTGTTGTCTTATTACAAGAAAACAAAAAGTAAAGTTGGGCAACAGGATGTTGTTCACGCAATTAAGGAATATATAATCGCTTTGATCGAACGGACCATTTTGTGATACCTCAAAAAATTTGCTTTCTATTATTTATAAACCACTACAAGATGTAGAAAGTGTAAAAAAGGTTTTCATGTAAAATGTTTTATCATTTCACCATCCAAATATTTGTGAATATGTAGTTTATGTCACTTATTTGACCAATGTCCCACATGTAGGACGACATTTTTTTTTGTATTTTGAAAAATAAATCTTATATTTTTTATTGATGCTAGAAGTCTCTTTTATATGTAAAATAAAAAGTTTATACAAAAATTAACAAAAAAAGACCGTTTGAATGGGCATATCTGGGTTAATTAAATCTTCATTTTTTGGTGTCACAATTTGTAAGGTGATTGGTGGGTCTCTAACTAAATCATAAAACAACCTTTCGCATTATCGTGATTTAAGTAAGAAGCTCTCTTGCGTTTCAATTATCCTAACGAAAACAATTATCCGTCAACCGGCATCACGAGTTCCACCACGTGTAGTGAACAACTCTGTATGGCGTTTTTATCTGTCTAGGATAAACACACGTATCGTTTCATAATTAAACTATTTAATTATATGTTATATATATATTATATGTTATATTATATCAATGTTTCGTCCATAGTTATATAACGTCGAAAAAACTCATTTAGATGTGCTTGTACCTACACAAACATTACCTCATGGTTTCCTTTTTAGTTTTACCTTGCCGATAACTTTTCATACATAAATATTCAGAACACGCGTTTAGTAGGGATGTTTTCAACTTGCGCTGTTATACCCATCTTCAATGCAAGATCTTCCAACAGCTTATTAATCATTTTCTTGGTCACTGTAAACGAGGAACCTGGACGCTCAGCGCCATTTATGTTCATATGATAATAAACTGCTGCGAACCACTTTGAATTATTCTATGCGGAAAAGGCAGAATCTACGTAATGTTTTTAATGAAATTAATTTTGTTCCATATTCGCAATAAACTACAAACTTTTTCATTTTAGAAGTATGTAATCGATAAATATTTGATATATCTATTTCATATTTTCTATGTAATTTTGTTATTTATCAAATGCCAGAAACATAATAATCTTCATGATCCTAGCTGCCTTTAACGAAAAATCACCGTCAAACGGATCTTGATTTACCAAAATAACGCTTTATCCTATTTTTAGTTTATAGAAAAACATCTCATTTCAGATTCATTTCGAACACGTCGCTTATTTAGTGACGTTTAACATTATCAGTGAAGAACCTTTTTCCTGATGAGACTAATATATTTTTGTCGCGTATTGCATAGATAAAATAATTCGTTTTTTATATGTATTTATTACTTTAATGTATTTGTTATATTTAGGAACTGTATTTCTTATCGTTAAGATAAAGCTCGAAGTATAGCAGAAACTTTTTATATTTGCAACGAAAGTGGTATTAAAAACCTATAAAATTAATCCTGAATAAATGCAAATTATTACAGAGCCTTAGCAAGTTATTAATTAACATAGTCTCAGGCGTTATACCTTACTTAAAAGCTTTGTATTGAGGATTTATACAAAGCGCTTCGAGGAATAATTATGTTGATATTTATTATTCGAGACGTTTTGGCTCCTTTAGCATTGCTCCAATTAACAAAGCCTTGTAAATCCGAGTGAGTACTTTGTTTGCTTGTTAGATGCTTTTAGAAATGTTTGAGTAATTGTTGTATTTTGGCAAATAAGTCATTGAATTAAATTTTCTCAGGATAGAAAATGTCGACGAAAATAATTTGGAATCAAGTCTATTTAACTGCTAACTTTGTTTCTATTTTAGTTTCGTATTTCTCTTTTGGATCCAAATTAAGAAACCGTATTTATTTATAAATAAAGTTAAATATATTACGATACAAAGAAAACGATCACCCAGAAAAAGCGTAATATTTTTAAATCAATCTTTGTACAAATATTTGTTGTATTAAGGTTAATAAATCAATCAATTTTTATTGAAAAATCCGTACCATTTACAGAGAAAATTAATAATTCCACTTCAAGTTGACGAGTACATCCTATTTTTCGCATAGCGATGCTTCTAATAAGATGCTCTATGGGTTCCTACGAAAGCTAATTCTAATAGCATATAGGTAAGTTCATTGGAGAGTTAGAAAGCATATTAACCTTTAGACCCAACGTATTCCAGGCATGTTCTATTTGATAGGTTTGGCGACCGTGGAGGTCAAATTAGAATATGAATCCAGGAATAGTAATCTAATAGCTCTAACATGAGGACTTCGTAAATCTATCTTTGAGTGTTGAAATGCTATTCATAGCAGAGATAGGCCTTAAATAACATTAATTTCTATATATCGTATTGGCGTATTGGAGTATTGGCTTCGTTTTTCTGATTTCTTATCGTTCAAGGTTAATACTGCCTCTCACTAATCGGCATCATATCCTCAGACTAGAATAGTGTAATGTAGACGTAGTAGAGTCGAAAATTGATTGAAAACAATGAGGAAAGCTATAAAAAACTACAAAGAAGAAGAGTTATAGCAGGAATAAGTGGTGGACTATGAATGTGAAGAAGAAATTAATACGAAAAATATCGTGGCTAAAACGGTTATTAACTCAAACAGAAGACGACAAAAACATCTATGAACTACAACGGAAGAAATTTAAAAAATGTGTAGAGGATGGAAGAGGAGCTTTATAGAAAAATAATTGGCAAGATAAGAACGAAAATAGAAGAGAAATAAATTAAAAGCTTTTATAAAGATGTCAAAAATATTAGATCAGAGAAAACAATATTTTCAAGATCTACTGAACACAGGAGAACAAGAAGAATAGGTAATGTGGCAGCAGAAAGAAGTTCTTCAAGAGATACCAAAGCCAAAAGACGTTAGAACTTGAGGAGATCATGCCAGTCCTAAAAAATAAGGAGAGTCTGGGAAAGAATAGGATAACATCCAAAATATGGGGGAGAATATTAAAAAATAAAATCTTTGACTTAGATAAAGAAATCTAGACGAACGAACGATCCTAGAAAGATGGACTAAAGCAGTTATGTCGCCCCTTTATAAAAAAGGATACGAAGTAGTACATTCGTTAATGAAAAGAATAATAGGCTGCTATGAATACGAGATTTCGGTATACATGTTCTTTATACATTTTAAACAGTATATGTTTCAGTAAATAGGAAAAAGTTGTTTCAACCATTGAAAGATTTCTAGAATGATGTCGAAGAAAACATCATGCTAAGTTAAAAACAATAGAGAAATGTTTGCAGAATTTCAAGTACGAAAAGGGATACTGCAAAGAGATCCGCTGTCGACAGTTTTATTTAATGTAGTTTTGGAGAAGGCAATAAGAGTAGCTGATATAAATTGCAGAACTACTCTCTTTAACCAAAACCACCAGTGCATTTCATACACAGATGACCTCCTGTTGATAGCAAGAAATAAGACGGAGCTATAGTCTATGACGCAGTCGGTTATTCAAGCAGCAAGCAATATGGCCTTCAGATAAATTAAAATAAATGTAAATATATGGAAATTGAAGGGGGTTTAAAGAGTGTGTTAAAAAAGACATTCAAAGTACAAAATAATGGTGAGGAGATCTTTGCTTTTGAAGAAGTAGAAAACCGTATGTATTCAGGAGTTAATATATAAACGCAATCATCACATGCACCACAAAGACGAATTAATTGATATATACTTACTCAAATTCACTTGATCACTTCAATATTACACAATAATCACAAATAAAAGACTTGTCTTGTTTGAACAACGCTTATAATTTACTGACCACATTTTATGTATTTGCAACTCTATTTCACACACTCTTAGTTTCGTTATTCGATACTGACATAAATCTGTAAATATAGATATGTTAAAGACACTATTTTACACTAGCTTGTACAAAACTCAAATATGCATTAACTATTTGGTATCCTTTATGTCTACCAGAATTTACTGATTTACAAAGTGCAGAGAAAGTTTTTGAAATATTTAACCTACAAATCATTTGACAACTATCCTTGGTAGGGGTGCTGACTAACAAGAATTGCTACGGGAACCTAACCTTACCTCATTTTCTGATCGTAGAGAGATACCGACTGCTAACTTTATGATTAAGCTAATCAAGAGTGGCGTTGACATTTCGAACTTACCGTCAGCTGTTGACACAATCAAAATATGGAACTAGATCAAATGAAACTTTCGCCAAAGTCAGAACTAGAACAAACGTCTTTTCCAAAACACCAATACGTATATGATTAAAAATTGTAACAAAATTTTTCCTGATCCTTTTTATTTACACTTCTGTCACAACTAACCATTTAACAAAGGTTCAGTAAATTACCCACGCTATTGACAATGTAAAAACTTTTGTTTACTATTTCTTATAATTTTCTTTCATTTGAATTGCTATTTTTTATTTTCATTATTATTAGACATAATGTGAAGAACAGAAAAAAATTATTATTTAAAAGCATTGTTAAAACGTAGGTTATATTATATTACTCTAAGTATTTAATAAGAGAAGAGAAGTAAATGTACTTAAGAGGTTGATGTTTACATTATACGCTAACATTAAAGAGAAGATATGAGGGTACGAATAATTTTGGAGAACGTCGTTAGGATATGATAATCTAATAAGGTGAAATATGTATCTACATCTCTGGCGAAGATACATTCACAAATATATGAATTTGTATTGTGTTCTTCACACCCGATTTTGAATAATATTTTATGTTATTGAAAATATTGTTGTATTATATAAAAATGGTGAAGGATTTACCTATTCAGGTATGTTCCAAATTATTTTGTTATACACTCATTCGGTTCGTCCAACAAGTAAAATATAGTTTCTATAGATATGGTTGTTACCGTCTACGGAAACACTTTCCTAGTTTTGCAGTTGTTATGTAGGCTGTGTTGAATATTTTTCTACGCTCTTTCTTAATAATTTCTGTGAAATAGCGAAGTTGTTTTTGTGAATGTATCTCTTCTCCAGCGGGGTCGTACCGATAATCCTATAGAAAGGTGAAAGGTTTACAAATATATGAACTTGTATGAATTTATGAATTTAAGTCTAATTTATCGTTTAGTAAATGATAAATTAGACTTAAATTCATCCCCACTGTTAAATCTGTTCACCCATTGAAATATCGTTTCTTAGTTGCTTAGGTTATATTATTAAACTTAAACCTCACACAAGTAGGACATGGTATAGTTTTCAAAAAGCAAAATATAAATGTAATAGTTCCTAGAATTTTAACTTGGGTCAACTACCTGATTAACGCTGTATCTTGTATGTATCTTTAGTCTTAAGTTGAATTTGAAGAAGCTACTGTGTTAGCGAAACAGCTATCATTATTTTATTAATAAAGTGTAAATCTAAAACATCTTATGTGTGTTTTATTTATTTGTGATATGGATTTACATCAAGCAAAGGTCGAAACAATGAAAGAATTTATTATTTTTCACCGTTTTCAACGTTACATTCTACAAAACAATTATTTTCATAAACAATTATGCCAAAAGCATTTTGCAGTAAGTGCAAATCACAAGTTGCAGCTGCGGTTGCCCATTTTGAAGCCGAATGTGATAACGGTGAATCCTTGTTACCTATGATTGCAGTAAGAGAGGTAAATTTGATCTTTTTCATACAATACACACTATTGTAATAAAATATTTTATAGCGAGCATCAACAACATTAGGAGTAGCTTTAGATCTGTTAATAAGATATCTTCTGATGTTTAAAAAGGCAGTCCACTTTCAAGTCCAAAACGAAATCGTGACAGGAAGAAACTTGTCGTTGATATCGACAATTTTAACGAGTGTATAGCAAACGCCAATTAAGTTGGCGCGAGGAGGAGGTGCGCAGAAGCCGTTTCTAAAAACGTCCTCCCCCACAACTCAAGTAATTGTCAGAATACATTTGTCATTGACGTTTGACAGAACATAGTATCTTTGCTAGGGGATCATAAAGTGATACACGCTGAGAGGTTAGAATTATCTGACATTTGATGTAAAACAAATACAAATCTCCCCACTACTTCTAATCCTGCGCGAACTTACCCCTCCTCGCGCCAACTTAATTGGCGTTTGCTATACGATTCTAAATGCTGTTTATGACATGTACAGAAACAGTAAGTTTCGTAAAACACTTATAGCATTACTATGCAATTTTGGTATATTTGCAGAACAACATATTGCTTTAAAATCTTTACGTTATGTATTACGTGAAAAAGATATTTCTATGGGTAGTCAGATATCACTTTGGAAAACACCGCGAAACATTGGCGAAACATTATAAGAAAGATAAGCCAAGAAAGGAATTGATGGAGTTACTACACATTATACTAAAACATGTCAACTTTTTATGTGAATATTTGCGTTTGAAGCAACATAGTACTTATCAGTTTGTATTTACCGATGAAACTTGGATCTTTCAAGATGCTATTATTACCCGTTCTTGGTAAGATGATGATCTCAGAGTGTTCGTACAACCAAAGTTGGTGGAAAAAATAGGAAATAAATTCTTTACTCATCGTTATCTTCTTTGATACTATTTTTTAGATTCATTGCATTACATGCTGGTAATACTGATGGTGCACAACTTATATTTCCATCAGCAACTAGCAGTGGTGATTATCCTGGAAACACCATCAGTTATTATTATGGATAATGCGAGTCATCATAGTACTATTCTGAATAAAGCACTTACGGCAGCTTGCACTAAGGCAGTGATTAACTAATAATGATATTTCCTTAGATAATAATTTGTTAAAAATACAGTTACTTGATTTGGTTGATAAGTAAGTGCATTGAAGGCAAGTATTCCTTCTAACATTTATAGGTTTTATTTGATTGTAGAAATAAAATTGCACCTATATATGAAGTTGATCAAATGGAATAACCATATGGTCACAAAGTTCTTCGCTTACCACCATATTATTGCGTGTTTTACCCTACACGTATCACAAAAAATTATTATACAAGACATGTTGGGTAAACGAGTCGC
Source organism: Melolontha melolontha (assembly GCA_935421215.2). NCBI lineage: Eukaryota > Metazoa > Arthropoda > Insecta > Coleoptera > Scarabaeidae > Melolontha > Melolontha melolontha. The sequence continues at coordinate 128,764,853 of OW285236.1, forward strand.
TCTTTAGAAAATTCAAAGTTGATATGGCAAGCGCTTTGAAAATAATTACGCCGAAAATTTGGAAAAACACTATAAAACATACTAAAGAAGAGACACAGAAATGGTATGATATGGAAGTTGTTATAGAACGTGAAGATCCTGGGGAATTTATTATTAATGTTAATGCAGAAAGTGATATGGAAGAAGACAACATTGCATTGGATTAATAATATCTTAATAATAATCTTGTAATCAATTTTTATGGCATTTTTAGCTTGAGTAGTTTAGTTTTATATTTTCCATTTCCCACTTTTTATTTATCGCTATATAATGTATATTAATTAAAAAAATATTTTCCATTTTGAATTTAATTTTGTGATGCGACACAAAAATTTGATCACAAAATGAATTGATAGTTTTCCCAAGCTCCTTCAAGAGGGAATTGGGCAATGATGGGTTCTCTATTGGAGATATTCAGGTCTAGCCATGCTATGGTTTATATCCCTAGGGCATGGAGAAAAACTAGGTTAGTGTTTATTCCGAAGCCCGGAAAAGGAACATATACCCACCCTAAATCATTTAGACCAATTAGTCTCACCTCTTTCATGTTGAAGACTATGGAAAAAATGATATATTTAAATAATAAAGAATGGTCTCTGGATAGATCTCCTCTACACCCACTGCAATGGGCATACCAGATAGGAGAAACAAGTGAGGGTGTCCTGCATAGCCTGGTGAGAGGGCTCGAAAGGAGCCTACACTACAAGGAAATTGCACATGCAGTCTTCTTAGACTTAGAGGGAGCTTTCGATAACACCTCGACGTCTTCCATTATTCGATCTTTAAGAGATCGAAAAATAAAAAGCCCCACATGCAACTGGGTTCATAACACGCTGCGTAGCAGAGTAGTTCATTCCTAAATGCAAAACAAACGATCTCCATGATGACAACAAAAGGGTGTCCCAATAGGCCTCCTTGAGGACACCCTTTTGTTGTCCTCTAGGAGGCGTATTGTCACCGCTACTATCGAGTCTAGTAGTGGATAACCTCCTCAGGACAGTAAATGTTCAGGGAATATGGACGCAGGGGTTCGCCGATGACGTTGTCATAGTGTCCCAGGGAAAATTCCCGGGGACAGTGGCGAGCATCATGCAAAATGCTCTGCGAATTGTGGAAAGATGGTGGAGGGATTAACTGTCAATCCTTAAAAAAAAGTTGGGAGCCTTTACCAAGATGAGAAAACTAAATGATCTGGGCAGCGTAAGGTTGTTTGGACAAGTGTTAGAACTAACCAATGAAGTGAAGTATTTAGGCATAACACTTGATGTGAAACTGAATTGGAAGAGACACCTAGTCAAAGTGGCAGACAGGGCGACGCAGCTCTTTTGGAGATGCAGAAGAGCTGTTGGCAAGACCTGGGAACTAAAACCAAATGTGGTACACTGGTTGTACACAGTAGTAGTAAGACCAACGATTACCTATGGAGAAGGACGAAGCGGACATCGTCGGTGAGAGTCCTCACGACTCTCCAGCGGCTGCCTCTGTTGGGTATCACGAAAGCTATGAACAGCACGGGAACCGCCTCCATGGGGGCCATCGTGGGTCTTCTTCCGCTGGAACTATTTGTAAAGGCGGAGGTAGTGGCTGCGATCCTGAGGCTGAAGGCCAATGACGTATGTTGTCCTAATAAGGTTGTAGAGGGCCATACAGATATCACAGGAACTATACTGGAAGAGCCGATATTTCAAATGCCGGCGGACAGTGCGGCACCTAGATTATGTTTACATCTAAGCTGAACATATTTATACCGATCAGGGAACAGGTAAAAAGTCGCTCGAGCGATTGTGGTACCGGCACCTGGTACACTGATGGATCACACTCTAGTCAGGGGGCAGGTGCAGGCATATACGGAATGTGCCCTGTAAGGAAGATATCGATATGTATGGGGAAACATACAACGGTTTTCAAGGCCGAATTGCTTGCAGTCGCAGCCTGCGCCGAGGAAATTCGGGAAGCCGCCTGCGCAAACAAAAAATTAACGAAATGACTGATAGTCAGGCAGATATTAAAGCCATTATGAACCCATCTACCAGGTCTAAGCTGGTGAAATATTGTAAACAGGTCCTCAATAAACTGGCACAAGACAATACAGTGTCGCTGATATGGGTGCCAGGACATGAGGGAATTAAAGGCAATGAGATAGCCGACGAACTGGCCAAAGAAGGCTAATAGGAACTTCATAGGACCAGAACCTGTATGTGAAATCGATAAGGATTCCGCTAAAAGGGAGATCTGATTATGGCTAGAAAAAGAACATAAAAATAAATGGAGGTTAACGGAATGTCAACTCCATACCAAAACACTACTAAGGGAGCTGGACGGAAAGTTTACAGCCACGCTAATTCGTAGTAACAAAAAGGAAATTAAAATAATTACCGGATTAATAACCGGACATTGTCCTTTAAGGAAGCATCTGTACAGCATGGGCTTGGTTAGCGAGCCTTGGTATAGGAGATGTCAAAAACAGGAGGAAACTAGCCTTTATTTAATATGCACGTGTGAGGAACTGAAGGAACTCAGACAGAAATATTTCGGGAGAGATCTATTGGATCCTTTGAGTGAACTCAAACTTCCACTGAGGAGGATAGTGTCTTTTCTCGAGGACACAAGACAAACAGAGTGGAACTGAGATATCTATTGGGGATAGTACAAAGAGCAGTGTGCTCAAGTGCCTGGACGTTCTGGCGTCCAACCCAAAACAGAAGAAGAATTGGTATTTATATACATATACTAGAATAAAGTTCAATGATTTTTCACTACATTAACATATTTAAATTAAGGATCATTTAAATTACCTTATGTATAATATTAGTTCAATCTTTTAATACTGTAATGTTTTATTATAATTTTATAAACCAATTTTGACAATTACATGAGGTAACATAACCTTCATATCATGAATCTCGTATAAATTTTACAACATTTCGCAAACGTTATCAGTGACGTGTATGCACTATTGTCGTGAAAATCCTATAGACAACTTTTATTGCAAACATAAATTGGTTAAATATTTTTTTTCGCCTTAATATTAAAATATAAATGTTTTTACCTTTAGTTCATCCGCTTCTATGTAACCACTACCATCGGTATCATATTCCCTCCAAATCTGAAATAAAAATGATCGAATAGAATGTATTCGGAATGTACAAGAGCCATTGTGTGTTACACACTTTCATAAATTCCACACTAGACTCCAACGGATTGTCAAATCGGAAAAGCAGTAAAAAATTCTCCTCCATTGGCAGTAGCTGTGCCAGCTGAAAACGTAATCCACATTAATCTTTTGTTCTGAACAACGCTTTTATCATAATCTAAAACCGACCTCTCTTATATCGATTTTTCCATCTTGGTTATCATCGTAAGCTTCCATGAAGCACGCTTTTAGCTCGACAAGCATTTCGTCTGACACTGCCTGGAATGTGATATATTTTAAATGAGATAAAGTGTACACATATATTTGTCATATCGTTAACTTTTATATAAATTGAACAAGTAACGCATTTGTCAGCTATGACAAATTGTCAATTGTGCTAATACGAGTATAAACCGGATGGTATTTAAGAAATTTAATTTTTTATTTTTTACATGTTTTGTAATCAAATACAAACTTGAATAGAATTCAACCAATTCACAGAACCTGTCGAATATTGTAAAGTGCTGTTTCCCTTCCTTGCGCAGTTTCATAATTAAAGTATGTAAACTCTTGAAATTTCGATGATTGTTTGATTTTCTCTATTTACACCAATATTTCCGGAAACATAAATATTAATATTTATATAATTTATTATTGTCTAAATACCTACTATACGATATTTATACCAAGCGACTATAAATTATAAATAATTAGAGGATATATTTAATACAGCAACACTGAGAAATTGGCTTACTTGGTCATTTGTTTTATATTTATCCATTTGAGTTGCAATATTTCATATAAATATGAATGGCATATGGTTAGAATTACTAGTAAATCAATATTAAACGATATCAGTCAGAAGTGAGATTTAAACAAAATGATAGTTGAAACCTATTTTCCGCATATATTACAAATATACAAAACTTTGACTTCCTACGTGTAAACAACATTGAACCCGTCGTGAGAAAATTCACATTTGCAACTGCTTCTTCAATTATATACCGTAGTTCTTGCATGCAGATTGTTTATGATAATGTTACAGTGGCGGCTCGAGGTGGTTCACATAGGGAGTGCATAATTTCAAAATTAAAAAGTGTAATACGAAAAGGCTTACCCAATCCTTATAAATTTCAGCGACGTACTGTTCCAGACAGGTACTGTTCATTGTAGAGTTTGTTTTGAGGGAATAGTAATTATTACACTACACAGTTTAATTACATCTGACGATAAACGAAGTCCATTTTACGTGTCTTCGACTTGCAGAACAGTTCTATCACTTTTTCATTAAAGTTTGGGAAATCACTTATACATTCTTTTTCACAAGATAACATAGTACGGGCATTTAATCTCTCTTCTTTCATTGTATTTCTCAAGAAAGTTTTTATTCTCTTCAACCGTGAAAACTGGCGCTCCGGTTCGGACGTTGTCATTGGGATTGTAATGACAAGTTTTAAAAGCGTAACAACTTCATTAAAGGTGTCGCTTAATCCATCCATCAGAAGACCTAGCAGACCTACAGCACCGACTTCTATATTTTGCCTAAATTCTTCTCTAGAATATAGAACGCTTAATTCAGTTCGTAGTCTGCTTTCATTGAGGCATGGATGAAATTTGACTGCTTCTTTAAGGCAATCTTCCGGAAATTTGTTTTGAAAAGAGGAGAACTGTTTAGAAGAAATTAAGTTTGCTAATATTAAGTGCCCTGTATACCGAAATCTAGTTTTTATTTCTAGCAAAATAATATCGCACACTTCAATAGTTTCCCTCCTTCTTTGGCTACCATCAGTTACTCTTCGCCGCTTTGATGGTCGAGGAGTCAGTTCTGGGTCATTTTGTTTAACCAACTGATTATCTGTGTCAGCGATTTCGGTTCGAATTTTTCCAATAGCACGTTCAAAATTATCTAAATTATTCTTGATTTTTAATGCATCTGTATTGACATTTTGTAATTGATTAAACAATATGTCCACATGTGGCAGAATTTTATGAAAGAAAGTTAACCAATAGATAAAATTTTCCTCCTTTAAAATTCGCAAATTGGCACTAGCTTGATGAATGGTAGTTTGTAAACTAGCTTCTCCCTCGATTTGTTCTAGAGCTTCAATTATTTCTTCTCGGTGCTCATATATTGTATTCACTGTCCTAGAATTGAAGTTTCATCTTATTTTTGAAGAACGAGGTAAGCTTTTTCTCTGAAGGAATTCTTCCAATCTTGCAGCTCGTTGTGGTGAAGTGGAGAAAAATGTACATAATCCCGTCAGATTGGCAAAAAAAATTCTGCAATTACTACTGCTCGATGTAGCATGTGACATAATTAGATTTGTCTGATGTGCATAACAATGTACAAAATTAGCCCTTGGATACTGGTCTTGGACATGTCTTAGCACCACTCATGACTGCTGCCCCATCATAGCTCTGTGCAATCAGTTTTTCTGGGTCATCAACAAGCAAACTAGTTTCGTTAAGGATGGATGCAGATAAAGAATTAGCATCATGTTCACTAGGCAGAAGAAATTTCCAAAATCTTTCGACCGGTCTCGCGTTCACAATATATCTTAAAATACCCACCAACTGAAACTGATTGGACACATCTGTGGTTTCATCAGCTATCACAGATACGAAGTCGGTTGCCTTAATTTCACTGGCAACTTGTTCATGATACACGTTCAACATTGCATCAAGCAGCTCATTCTGTATCGTTTTTGATAATCCCTTAAAAACCGGTGCTGCTTCGATGTGATCTCTGAGCGATTTATCCAATTCTGCCGTAAAATTTATCAATTCCCGAAAAATGCCCTTGTTATTCGAGGTTTGCTGTTCATCATGACCCCGAAGTGCCAGTTCAAACGCGCCACAAAATCTAATGCAATTTATTATTAAATTTAACACATGCCTATTTTTTGCTACCTTTTCATTGTGTTGTTAAATTGCTTTTCATATGATGAATCTAAAACATTCTGAATGTTATTTTTTCCTTACATTCTTAGACTAAATATATTTTTCAAATGCCCTTCGGAATTTTCATGTTTACTAATTTTAGCACTAAGATGAATTAAGTCTCTTATTCTGTTCTTTGACCAAGACGGTTCACCACCAAACAAAAGACACGGAAAACAAAACAAGGTATTTTTAATTTCACACTCACAAATCCAGTCATTTTTCTGATAAATACTCATTTTGAATTTTCTTATAACGTCTTTACCTTTAACAGATTGTTTATTTTCTAAACATAATTGAGGCATCGGCCGTTTAAGATTTTTTCTGCGATTTTTTCATTATACGTTAAACGCGAAAACGCGTTGTTTTCTAAAAAAGACAAGGAGTTCATCGCAATAACGCCCGAGAGCAGTCTGGTTTAGTTGCTCCAATTCTATGTATTATACGACATTGAAGTACGGCAAAATACAGTTCACCCCACCATGAATGTAATGTTAATGCCTTAACAAAGCAACGGTTGGGCTTTGCTCAGTAATCTGTGACGACGCTCGGTGTATGTACGTTGTTAGCGTGTCACGTTCCTCGTCAAAAACTATGAATACATAATATACATAATAAATAAATACTTTCACAGTTGGTCGCCGCTTGGTTTGTTTTGTTTCATAATTCAAGGGGGTGCAATTGCTCACTTGCTCTCATTAAAGAGCCGCCACTGTAATGTTACGTTTTTTAAATAAGCGAATAAAAATAAATTCAAAACAAATCAAGTACTCTATTTGCTTATAAACCGGCACTTATAAGTACTTCATGTGGAGTATGTACAGTTTAACATAGTCCTAAAATTGAAGATTTGTCACTCAACTGTATAAAAAAAATTTAATGAAAAAATTCAAATACAATAAAGTTAATATTTTATTATTGGCATCTATGATCATTTGCAGTCTCAGAACTGTGCGTTGTGCACAGTTTACAGATATTTGTTATCATGTATCCGGCATACTTTGACATCAATTCTTAATGGTTTTGAGGCAAGATCTTATTACGAATTTCTTTGGCCATGACACCCCCATTATTCCATGGGGTTGAGGTCTGGACTTCTCGCTGGCCAGTCTAATATGGTTACTTCATTAGCTTGCAAATTTTTTTTTATTAGATATGTTGTATGAATTATCCTGTTGGAATACAAAATAATTTCCAAAAACGGGTAGAATTGAAAGTAGCAGTGCTTGCTCCATAATATCCTCTATATACTAAAGGTGTCCATTGTTCTTCCACTATAACACATACTACCATTCAACGGTAACTTACCCACGCCCAAACGTTCACAGAAAAACGTTCACTGCGCATAATTTTATGAACATATTGTTCAGAAAATCGTTCACCAACTAGTCTTTAAACATGAGCACCTCCATTACTGCATGATTGAAAAGTTTTTTCACCTGAAAAGACTACCTTTTCCAAAACTTGACAATATATGTTGAAAGGCGAAACGCAGTTTTTCCTCTTTATTTGCTTCTGACAAAAATATCTTATATTCTTCTTGGACTGGTTCTTATCGAACCGGGAAAATTGGTTTCCGCTTTTGCTCTTAGTGCGGTACTAAAAGGGTGCTGCCTTAGGAAATTAGCTGAACGCATATTTTCATCAGGGGTTGATATTCTCTGCCGCTCTGAAATAGCTTTCAGCATTGTAAGATAATCTCGTCAGATTAGTAAAATGCCTACGTTGTCGCTTTCTTCTAATAATTCCAGTTTCTTCAATTTTTCGTTTTGCCAAAAGCAGCGTGTTTTTATCAACGCTTATTTGATTTGCTATGTGCCTAATGCTCATGCCGTCTTCTAGCCTTTAATTATCGATTTTTGCAATTTGTTTAATTGAGGCATTTTACAGGAAAGAGGTCAACTTCATGTGCAAAGGAGTAACCATCTGGCCGAAGAGCAGCATCAGGTATTTTGGTTTCGTGCTTGATGAAAGACTGACATTTGGAAGACATTTTGATAATGTGGTAGAAAGAGCCGAAAAAGTGATTGTAACTCTGAAAAAGATACTTGCGAACATAGAAGGCCCAAGGACTTCCAAGCGAAAAGCTATATACAACTCAGTCCAGTCGATCGTGATGTATGGAGCCCCAATCTGGTACAAAGCCCTAACAGTGGAAATACAAAGAAGGAAGTTGGACAGAATACAAAGCCGGCTACTACTAAGTGTGGTAAGCGGATACCGGACGGTATCGTTAGCAGTCTTCTAGGTAATTGCGGGTACAATATATTTTCATATATTAGCAGACGAGAGGGCTGTACAGAAGAGAAGGCGGTCACACAAGAGCAAGTAGGACCGAAGAAAGAGATAGGAGATTGCTAACTATGTAGCAAGAGGCTTGGGCTTGGGAGGCTTGGGAGGCTGGTGGCTGCAGCAGGTGGATCCGTAGACTGAGAGTTGATAGATAGACTGTATTGGGAGGTGGTCTATTTTCTCACACAGGCGCTGACAGGACATGGTTGCTTTAACAAATACCTGTTCGACGGGAAACGAACGACGTTCCACTCTTGCAACTATTGCCGGGAGATAGACGTTGTAGAACATACTCTTTTCAAATGTTCCAGATGGGAAGATATAAGATGAAATTTCGAGGAAACGACGAACAGGTGCTTCAATCCAGAAAACTTAATTCGTGTTCTGGTGGAGACTCAGCGGGGCTGGAAACAGGCATACAGCGAGGCGAGACGGCTAATTGAGACAAAGGAGTTAGAAGCCAGACGCAGACCAACAATTGCAATTGAATTATAAGTAATTGACAATCGAAAGCACTGTGAGACAACCTGGGCGTTGAAGTATGCGAAAGCGGTCCCGAAGCCAAGGCGTAGACGAAAGGTTGTTTTTTAGCGGGTATACTAAAGCTGAACAACCATGCATATGAGTCCTGCACTATATAAAACCCGTACACTAACATATTATCAATGTAAGCCAAGCTTATCAAATTTGACATGTCTTACTTGCCTTGTCAAATTTGATTTAAGTTATAGGTATTAGCAATGTATGTATCACCTATGAAGTCTTTAAGTGGCAGTATGAATATATTTTCTCAATTTACGCAATTAAAAAACGCTGATTTTATGCTCATTAGAGTTGTATGAGATTTACATATCGCGCAGTGTACGCTTCTGACTTCTGACTTCTGACACTTACATAACCATACCGAACAAAAATCAAAATTACTCAGTACGAATTTTTTTAATTTTGCAGAATGTGTCAAAAGTCGATGTCTGAGCTTGCAGGGAGTCTAACTGTACCACCTTCCATAAAATTTTGGTACACATTGTGGAACAGTAAGTATTTTCGAAAGTGAAATTTTGACAACTGTCATAGTTAAAACCATTTATTGAAAAGTTGTCTTATCAATTAGATTATATATTATCATGTTAGAAATACGACACAAAGTTTTTATTGTTGAAAGTTATCTTAGAAGTGGTAGATTTGTAAATGGACAACAAATGGGTTAATGAAATTAATCAATTTATACAAGATTTTCGACAAGAGTTATCCAACTGGATTTTAAATGATTAAAATAATGGTTTCGTTGTCTCGACATTGCCATCCAAATCCAAACACCAAATTTAACTGGTAGCAATAGTACTACGATCAAATTGTGCGGATTATCTGTCGACCAAGTTCTGTAATTCCGCGAATTTACATAACAAGATAGGTGAAACCCTGCTTCATCCGAATCGAAAGTAATATTTTTACGGTCAATGTGGAGTTGACCATTATACCACTGACAAAACTGGATTCGTTGTAAAAAATCAGATGGGTGTAAATATAGCTGTTTTTTAGGTTCTTACGATACGACTGATTAGAATTCAAAAAGGGATATAGAAAAGGATAAAAATATAGCTTAATTGTTAAGTGGAGCTTACCTATTAGTTGGAATAGATGACGTACATAAATATGAGGATTGTTCTACAATTTTATTCACGTTTTTCAAAATATCGCGTGTAACAACGTTGGAACGACTAGAAGATTTTCCTTTAGCCACATTACTAGTGGTTAAAAACCGTTCGATTATTTTAACATAGTGTTGTGAAAAGTAACAATATTCAATTCAGTTTATTATTTTGGATACATTTAACTACTCGGAATTTCAACTACTTGGAATACCGTGAGTTTTTTTTATATCGCTGAACATAACACATTAATACACCTATATTCAGCTTTAAAATAAACGTTTCAATGCACGGGCACGTTATGCAACCAACAATACGAGTGTCAATACTTGTCGTGAAAAGGCATTTTAGTTGTCCAGTGTCAACAAAGTGTGAAAATAATTTATTTAACATTTAACTTACACAAACAATATTAAAATGAATTTTACGGTAAATTGAAAAAAGTTTGTTGTTATTTATAATTCTTTAACATTCTCATAAATGTTCGAAATATCCACCTTAACATTCCATACAATATGCGAGTCCATTATGAAATTCCTGCAAAGAGTGTGTTAAAAAATCGAGGTTGGTTCGTAATTCGTCGATAACCCTCCCATCCATTGATCAGGAAGACTTGAATTTAGAAAATTTGTAATTGCTGCAGTTGAATGAATTGGAGCTCAATATGTTTGAAACCAGGAACCCTCAATGGCTGAAATTTCAAATCAAGGAACAATACGTGTTCGAAGAAAAATACGCTTCATCAGTGAAAAGTATTTTCTTCAATATATTATAATTTTCATTTAAAAAATTAAATAGTGTTTCGCAAAAATCAACACGTCTTATTTTATCTTCATGAAATAATTGTCGGTAATTAGAAAACTTGTAAGATTTGTATTTGTACTGCTTGAGAATTTTAAATACAGACGTCTTAGAAATATTAAATTGTTATGCTATTTTACTTAATGGTGTTATGAGGCATTCTTCAATGTAACATAACACATTTAATTTTAGGTCTTCTGAAATAATGTAGGGGGTTTTAAATTTCCTTCTGTGTTATTATGCAACCATCAGAATCAAATTTCCTAGTAATCGCCTGAATTTTTCAGGTAGGTGGTATGGGCCTGTCAAGATATTTGATAGAAAACAGATCCCGCACTTTCCTTAAACTGTTTCCAGCTTTATACTAGTTCAAAATTTCTATTTTTATATCTTTTAGATATATATTTTTTTAAATTAGGTAAATACAAGTGTCAAATGCCAAAATATTTAAAATGTTATTTCGTTTATGCACATTACTGACATGGATTTTGACATTTGTTGAAACACATAAATGAGCGATGTTGGTTGCATAACATTGCATTGAGTTCTTTTTGAAACTGAACATAGGTATGTATAAAGATAAGAAAAATTCATGGTATATCCAATTACCATCTACATTTTGTAAAACGCTTCCAAAGTAGCCTTTTTCAATAAATGTATTTTACTCGGCAGTAAAGACCATTTTGAACGTAAAAACAACAAATTATTTTATTGATTTGCTTGTTTGACTTTTATTTTGTCAAATGTTTAACAAATTTAAATTAAAAAATCAGGCAACATAAAGTTGCACAATTGTTGCCAGCCTAAAGAAAAATTTTTAATCTTTTATAATCAGACGTTATAATTACGAAGCGTAAAATTCTTTCTTTAAAATACTATAAAAAATATAAAATTAGTTTTAGTTTAGACCAAATAATAATCATAAGGTTATTTTCTTAAAAATATTGTATTGGCATATTGTATTCTGTTGGTTTATTGACACTGAAAAATATTTCAAATTGATACGGAACAGCTTCATCAGGAATTTCAGAACAGTGGGGACTCTGAGATACTGGATGAACTCCTTAATTGTCTGACATTGAACGCCGTAAAAAAATGGGAAGAAACGACAGGTAGTGTGGACTTCAAGAGATCTAGTAGAAAGCTTGCAGTCTCCTGAAGAAACTAGGTAGCTCTAACCTATCCGCTCGTGGGTCACTGGAAGTATCAGCTGACCAAATCGCTGCGCGAATTGTAATTCTATCTAAGGTCTAACATTAATTGTTTCATAACTTTATTAGATTTCTCTAACATATGTTTCGGTAAGACAACTTACCATTGTCAAAGAGACAAGACGACTGAACAAATGTGATTGTAGGCAACTATATATACGCAAGTACTACTACGTGACTATAAATGTTTGTAACAAATATTTACTTTGGCAACACTGAAAAATTGGCTTGCCTGGATATTCGTATATAGGTACAACTTTGTAGGTTATGTCATTTGTATCATATGGATGCGTTAAAAATCAGGTGTGCTAACATAAAATTACAGAAGTGTTTCTAACTTAAGTCGAAAATTTACAATCATTTATAGTCTCGTTGTATTAGCCTAATTACTAAGCTGATGTCGTTATTTTAATATACTCATCTATTCTAGGTGTATTTATTATATCTGTGTATGTATTTGTTACTATCTTCTTTTCATTTAAGGCTCTTTCGATCTCTAGATTTTCAAATAATGTAAGTTTCTTGCTTTTGTTTTACATTATGCAGCAATTTATGTCATCCATATCGAAAAAGTGGTCATTGTCTATGCAATGTTCCGAGAAACCTGTATTCTTTATGCTATATAAAATAGATCCTTTATGTTCTTTTAGTCTCGTTTCTAGCTTTCGACCACTCTGTCCGATATAAATGGCTGCGCAATCACTAGAATTTATTTTATATACACCTGATTTATCTAGCTTTTCTGTTTGATCTTTATTGTTAATAATCGCAGTATCCATATTGTATTTATTGACCATAATTGTTTTAATTTCAGTTTGTTTGAAAATTTTTTTCTTCTATTTTAGGGTAAAAATATGTTCAGTTTGTTTGAAAATTTTATTCATTTTAATTGGCGGTATATAATTAATGTAGTGACAGATATTGTTAGATTCTTCTTCTTCTATTTTAGGGTAAAAATATGTTCTCCTCATTCTTTTCTGTTTCTTTCTTAGCATGTTATCTATAATATTTTCATTGTATCCGTTGTTTCTTGCAATGGTTTTGATTATGGATAGTTATTACTATTGCTAGAACTATAAAAGAAACGAAAATTGTACATAGTTTCTAAAGAAGGATTTAAAAAAATTAAAATGTGTTGACAAGTAAATTAGTTATTTTGACTTGCTTTATTTCTTTTATTGTTTACATATAATTATCCTCTTATTTGAGCTAGTTACGTATGCTGTAATGGATTTTGATACAGGCAGTATACTATCTACTATCTATCTACTAATATCAAGGGTTTCCCATGGATCTACCGTAGAACTAATATTATTTAATATTTTTATCAATGATCTCATTGTGTTCTTGTATTGTAGAGTGCACATACTCGGATGAGCTTAAGATACTTTCTAGAGTTTTGTTCTTGAACAATTACAAGGAATTGTTATGTAATCTTCAATTGATTGAACAGTGGTGTAGATATGATGAAAGCACCTTGACCACTAGCAAATGTGTAATTGTCTCGTCTGTCCGCGCTGCGATTCCAGTTCTATTCTCATATACCATGAATCATATTCCAATTCTTAGAATGGATAAAGTTAAGGATCTAGGTGTTTTATTTGGTTCATCGTTACGATTTAATTATCATATTCATGATACATATACTACAGCTATTAAATCTTTGGATTTTATTTTAAGATTTTATAGGCATTTTCATAATCCATTAACATAAAAATATTTTTACTTTGCTTATGTAAGAAATATATTGGAATACGGCTCACCGATATTGTATTTTCATTATTCGTACTTACGACTGGTTGTGGAAAATATTCAGAGACGATTTTTGAAACATATGTTATTTAAGTGTGATGGATCATATCCGGAAAGAGATATTGAATAGACGTCTGGAATGCGATTCTTGAAATTCTCTGAGTGATAGAAGAGAACAACTTAGTGCTAAATTTATTAAATGAAATTTCCATCGTCAGGACGAATGTGGTACGCAACTCATACATATATCCATAAATTTATTCGGATCACTTCTTTTCTTGAATTTGCTTTTGACCGTTAATCCTATTATTAGCAATTGTTATTTGTTTTTTTAATCTTTTTTACATTGCATTTGTTATTTTTATTTATTCAAGTTATATTTTATCCTGTAATTGGATATTTTTTTATTCTGCTGGATAATGAAGATGATTATTATTATTATATAAATAAAAAGATTGGCGTTAAAAAGAAATTGAACTAAATTTATTATGAAAAAAATTATTGAATTTGTGTCTACCAGTGTTTTTTCTGCGATCCACACTTTCTGTATCCCTAGATAAATTAACTTCTTAGCCAGTTAATTTATCTAGGGAAATTTCCATCGTCAGGACGAATGTAGTACGCAACTAATATATCCATAAATTTATTCGGATCCCTTCTTTTCTTGAATTTGCTTTTGACCGCTAATCCTATTATTAGCAATTGTTATTTGTTTTTTTATCTTTTTTACATTGCATTTGTTATTTTTATTTATTTAAGCTATATTTTATCCTCTAATTGGATATTTTTTTATTCTGCTGAATAATGAAGATGATTGTTATTATTATATAAATAAAAAGATTGGTGTTAAAAAGAAATTGAACTAAATTTATTATGAAAAAAATTATTGAAGATGTGTCGACCAGTGTTTTTTCTGCGATCCACACATTCTGTATCCCTAGATAAATTAACTTCTCAGCTAGTTAATTTATCTAGGGAAATTTCCATCGTTAGGACGAATGTGGTACGCAACTCATGTATCCATAAATTTATTCGGATCCTCTCTTTTCTTGAATTTGCTTTTGACCGCTAATCCTATTATTAGCAATTGTTATTTGTTTTTTTATCTTTTTTACATTGCATTTGTTATTTTTATTTATTCAAGCTTTATTTTATCCTGTAATTGGATATTTTTTTATTCTGCTGGATAATGAAGATGATTATTATTATTATATAAATAAAAAGATTGGTGTTAAAAAGAAATTGAACTAAATTTATTATGAAAAAAATTATTGAAGATGTGTCTACCGGTGTTTTTTCTGCGATCCACACATTCTGTATCCCTAGATAAATTAACTGGCTAAGATGACAGATAGATGAACTGAAATGATCCTGGGGGTTGCTTTATCTGCAAATTTCTTTAGAAGACCTACGTATAAATTCCATTTAGCTTACTAAATTTTCTGCTTCATCTTTAATAAATTTCAACGATATATTGTTTTTGTTGTGCATTAAATACGAAATCTATTATTTACAATAAAATTTTCACAAATACTTGAAACATATTCTCAATTTTTCAATTTGAGGTAAAATATTCTGCCAATTTCTCAACATCGATATTTGACAGGCATGGCTCCTATATTTGCCTTTCGCGTTTATAGTTTATTCCTAAAAGATAGTCTGTTGTTTCAATCTCTATAATTTTACCGGGTTTTTCTTTTATCATTACACATAGGTATAATGCATTGATTTTTATTCATTTAGCTTTACACATAGGGATAAATTTATGGTGGCAGAGTAGGCAACCAGTTATACATCAGTGAAATTTTTCCAATTGACAAATATTTCTGTTTTTCATTCATACTTAAATCTTAAATCAAATACATTTTATTGAAAAATATATTTATCTAAAACAGTTACAACAGGTGTATGCCTTGTGCGAAGACAATTTTAAATATTTTTAACAGATTCAAAGAAGATGGTTATTTTCTAAATTCCCACAAAAAAATAAAATAGAACCAATCACGCGTTAACAGAAAACATGAAGCTGAATTTATACTGTGTTATGTAGGAGAACAGTCTATAGGATCACCCAGACCATTTTGGAGTATCGTACAGTTCGATGTTTAAAACGCTGAAAGAATTAAAATGTAAGCCATACAAGATATTAAACCATTAAGAGCTTTTCTAGGTAGATGAAGCAAAACGAACTAATTTTTGTGATATAATGTTTAATTTGTTAAATGAAAACGAAGTTTTAAATAACATAATTTTTACTGATAAAGCAAACAGTTCCGAAATAGATTTAAAGAGTTTCATGTACATCCTGTATGGCAATCTAAATAATTTCCCTTTGAATGCTTAAACAATGCATATCTTTAATAGTTGGAAATCATAGTATGATGAATCCCATTGAGTTATTTCTTTAGCTAATAGGAAAAGGTTGTGTGTAATTTGAATAAATTAAATACTTAGGTTACTTATTCATATTTTTAAAATTATTATTTGGGAACATTATCATATTAACATTTTTCGGTTTTAGTCTTGCACGCCCTTGTTCTATTATTAAACGAGCTGTACTAAACACTCTTACACTTTCTGCTGGACCTGCTGGAATACAGAAGTATTTACCAGCACATTGTTTTAAGGGTTTAAGCTCCATTTCTGCTCCGATGTTACTTAAAAGAAAATCCAAATAAAAAATTCAATTACCCTTTTTTTTAAACTTACCTTCCAGAATAAAATAGGATCTACGTCCTGATTTGAATTTGTCCTTTCGAGATATTGCCTTTTAGTTATTATTACATGGGCTGTAATTGCTTTTACTTTCTCTTATTCTTTCTTGCAAAAATCCAAATAATGAAAGTGACTTTTGATGTGAACTAATGTCTGTTTCGATTACAGGTATTTGTTCTTTATTTTCAGGATCTATTCATATTAAACATTTCTTGTTCTAGAAAAGTAGCACCAGTAGCATTTTTAGTACAACGAAAACCTCTTTTAAATAGAGGGTCTCAAACAGTTGCTACTCTAGTAACTGATAAATAGCCTTGCTTTAACAGATTCCAAGAGTTTGTTGCTAGTATCTTCCCTTCCTAAATCTTTATTAATTCCAGTAGTTATTCTGTCAGATAATTGTACTGTTATTGGGATTATTGAAGAAATAGTAACATATTACCTACAAGAATAAAATCACGTATTCGTAAGATATCACGAGGTGTTATTTGTTTCTATCGTGTTACTGGAATGCCCCCAATACGTGGGGTTACACTCGGTAATATTAGACGTAATGTGAGGACGATCTTTAATTTCATAAAATGGTAAAATCGATTTGTACTTTTTCGATACACTAATTTTACTATCTTAGATATATATTTCAACCTTAAAGAAATACTATCCATCTTCTTTGAATTTGTTAAAGATATTTAAAATTTTCTTCGTCTAAGGTATGCGCCTGCTGGGATAATTAACTCTTTTAAATAAATTATGTATTTGTCAATAAATGTATTTAATTTAAGATTTAAGTATGAATGAAAAACAGAAATATTTGACAATTGGAAAAATGTCACTGGTGTGTAACTGGTTGTCTACCAATCTAACATACATTTATCCCTATGTGTAATAAATAATAATAAAAGAAAAACCCGATATATAAAAAATACAAAGTTACATTGAAATTAATGTCTGTCTAGTCTAGTTCCCAGTAGTGAGAAATAAAGAATTGATTGCAATATATTCATTTCACAAAGCATATTTTCCACCTATCTACCATTGCAATGTGGTAACGCGTGTTTTGTTAAATGCCATATACAAAAAAGGTTTAAGTAACGGGTGTTCATTTGAAAAGTCAATCTAGGTTACTTTGATAGAATAAGACGCAAATATATTAGTATGTGTTTGTTGTTCCGTAAACGTAAATCCAAATGACATTTGATAATGTAATGTCAATCACAAATATCAGTTAGTGCATAAAATAATCGTGCGTCGATTCTGGTTTAAATAAAGAAATTTTGAACGGATGAGTTTAAAGTGCATTGATCTTGAAGGACAACATTTTCAATATTTGTTATAGTTTTCAATAAATACCTATTATTTGTTATTTATTTGTATGTATGAAACTGTCAAAATATACGACTTCGTAGGTTAAGTAGTAAATTTTAATTTACGACATACTTCAAAATGTTCTCAGTAAATCACATGCTACTAGATTGACTTTTCGTAATTTAAATTTGTGAAAGGTGATTATAGCAACCAATGCAATTTCAATTCATTATTTTTTTAACACATATTCCATATTGAAAATTACTTATAATAGAAAAATATGACAATTCGAGAAAAGGGGTCCAGTTTTGAGGATTAGGAACTTTCTTTAGCGACTCAAAGAAAGTCTGCAGAACTAAGGTGGAGTCTTATCATATTCATTCTATTTTCTAGGCACGATTAGTGCTATCCAAGATTTGTTTATTTAACAAAAAACAAATTCTAAATAATACAATTTATAGAAATGATATAATTCGATAAATAATTGTAAAGATTAATAAAATAAAACAAAATGCTATAGTAAAAATTAAAAAAATTGGAACTATACTCAAATAAAGACCAAAAAATAATAAATATATATTCATAAAGCAAACACATTTTGCCTGATGTGTTGCGCACTAGTGTATTAAATAAATTTGTCTCCCTATAGAATTAATAACAGATCTAAAGTATTGTGCCTACCATGCTCAGTCCTATGAAACGGTATAGAAAATTATCAATACAAGCGAGAGTTAAAAGTTGGAACGCGAAAGTTTGCAGGTTAGGACAATCAAAAGAATTGTGATTTAAACTTTATCCTGTTTTAAGGGCAATAAGGAGGATGAGATTCAAGAGATTTCGTGTGGCGTTGATGATTTCAGATAAAAGTGGCCTTAAGCGATTACGTTAATTGCAAATTAGGAAAGTTTTTTAAAGAGAATGTTAATCGCTTATCTGAAAGGTGAAAGACTGTCATACAACATCCGAACAATACATTAGTAACTAATTCTTTTAAGAACTAAATTTCAATTT
This sequence comes from Melolontha melolontha, assembly GCA_935421215.2. Taxonomy (NCBI): domain Eukaryota; kingdom Metazoa; phylum Arthropoda; class Insecta; order Coleoptera; family Scarabaeidae; genus Melolontha; species Melolontha melolontha. The sequence goes on from OW285236.1 coordinate 128,783,701, forward strand.
TACATTTGTATTATTTAGAAAATATAATAGAACATCCCAAAATTAAATTAAATAAAAATGGGTGTTGTGAAAAACTCAGGTACTGTTTTGTAGTACAACTTGAAATTTGATCTTTCAAAATAAACACACGGAATAAACTGAGGTGGATGCAAAATAATAGTGTAATAATAGCAGTCGTGAATAGTTTAATTTTAAAAGAATCTACAAGCATGAAAAAAAGAATTATATTTATATGCGGAACAAGTTATTTTAGAAATATATGATAATTTTTTCGAATTATTCAGTTAGCCTGTTGAATGTGAGAATTAATTTAATTCATTTAATTTCATTTTCCATAAATATAGAAAGGCTGTTTTTACGACACTCAGTTGTCCGTATGTTATTCAAATCGATACCAGTAGCCTAGAAACTTTTCCATCCTAATAAACTTTTTCGAATTTAGTATTCTGAAATGATGTCTTTCTAGCATTCCTCTTAAATAAGGACTTCTTTTTACAATTGAACAAAAATTTTGTAAATAATGCTTAACATGTTTCATTAACAACACCAAAATGGAAGAGAACCGGAAGAGAAGGAGAGAGGGAGAAAGAATGATTAGTGAAATCATGTACTTCACCTTTTTAAAATTTTTGTAATATTGTAAGATTGCGGGAGTTATATTTATGTAAAGCATATTCATAACTACTAGCGCGTATATTGTAGAAAATTTACATAAAGCTTCGAGAGAACTTGAATACAGATAAATGTTAGATTTAGTTTCAATTACTTGAGATGGCCGTAGAGCTTATTCTAGTGCGACCTTTTCAGGTTCTTTGTAGTTCCCATGTTTCGTTAGAACACATTTTTTTGGTCTTATTGCTTTAGTTAGACGTAGTAACTTCGAAGTAACTTGGATATTGTATTTTGAGTTGCCTGGCTTCTTTGTATATGCTTGGTGAAGCTGATCTTTGCTGGGGTCTTTTAGTCGGGATTTAGTCCCGACCTCGTTTTACCAGTTTTGCACTCTAGCATTGGAAAGATAGCTTAGCTGGCCGGATCTTCCCGTCGAACATCAGATCCACTTCTTCTACGGTGTTAACTCTCACAGCCTTATGTATTTACTTCGGTATATGTATACGTATTCTAGTTCATTCTTGCCTTTCTTGACCAATTTACTAACAGAGCTTTTTTAACTAAATCTAACAGCTTCAAAAGAAAAGTCTCCTTAACCCTTCTGTTTTTTTTTTGGGAGATGCCTGACACCATACTACAATACTGCGGCTCATTTTTATTCCATAGGTGAAATTTAAAGGGCTGGTTGAGCGAGTGTCTTATAAACTCGGTAAAGCTTGAACAAATAAGCCGCATGTCGTTTTGTTTGTTCAAGCTGTATCAACTAAATGAGTATTCTTCGCATGTGCATAGAAACAAATAGAATCTTTGTAGTATTAGAGGCAGGTGATAAAAATTGGATATATTATACGACAATTATAGGAGAACATTAATAATTATTTGATTGAATACAGTATTCTTTATCGTGCATTCTTACTTAAAATTTCTAAGTTTCAGAACATTTGGTATTTTTTCTGATCGAGGAATTAACTATTCTTCTTAGCTGAGGCAACATAACAGTCAATATTACGATACGCATATTGTATAGGTGTTCATATGTTCAATAAGACTTCCTCTTGTAACACGACACTAGCTATTCATTTAGACGCACAGGAGAAGGTGGGACGTAAACTTTGTCTTTAACGTAAAAAGACATTTAAATTTGGCAACGCGCTTACGTGTTTGACTATCTCAAATGGCTTTGAAGCACCCCATATTCGTATATTATGGTGGTTTACTTTTCCGCTTACATGGAATATAGCCGCATCACAAAAATCCTATTTCATCGGGAAAATTGTCATCGTTCTCCATTCTGTCAAACATTTCAACACAAAATTTAAGTCGTCTTTCTTTATCAGTATCACTTCAAGCTTACAGCAACGGTATTCTGTATGGTTTAAATTGCGGACCTGTTCTTAAGATTCTTCAAACTGCTATTTCCGGAATGTTTAGTTCTAAGCTGGCATATTCAAGTTATTACTTTGTGTTACTAACGTAGGTCTCCCGCACTTGTTCGATTGCCTCTTCTGCAATTCGAGGCCTATCCTGACCTTTTGCCCTATATCATACATAACCAATTTCAATAAATTGATTATACCATGCAAAAATTATCGGTTTTTGTGGTGGTTGCTTGTGATATTTGGTCAAAAATTTCCGTTGAACAGAAGTAGCTGATTACGATTCATGAAACAACAAACAACAATGATCGCGCTCCGCACCTGAATACGACTCCATGATAACTGACAAAATGATGGTAATAGTGTGATGAATATGAACTTTAGTGGGCGTATAGTAGATTTGAGGATATGGCAGAACTATTAAAGCTCATCGAAGCTTGCTACTACTTCCGGTTTTACAGCCGTAGAGGTATACTTTTGTATAACTAATTTAATAAGAATCTGTATAATATCATTATACAACAAATTGTTTGATTAATAAAAATGTATTTTTGTGGAAATTAAATAGCTTTTTACGAGGGGAAGTAGAATGGGTTCGTTCTGATACATAAATGGAGTCAGAATATCTAATGGAGTATATTTTCTAAATATACAATATGTTGAAATCCAATAGCTCTCATTCATTAATGTAGATTCAACAAATTTTCTTTAAGTTTGAAGTAAACAATTTATGAACGTCTGAATGATGATCATATCAAGATGCGGAAACAAGTAAACAGATAATAGTAGTAAGATATTTTTGCACAAGCTTTATAATAATACCAATAGAAAAATGGAAAAATCATTAGAAAAATCTATTAACAGAAAATAGCGCCAAATACACGTGGGCTGATTGATATATAAAGTCTCTAACAACGCCATTGTATGAGTAGTGGAGATTGAAACAAGCTCTAACCTGCAAACGGTAATTTCGAGTATCTCACCTTAACATGCAAAGTTTCATTTTCTTGTATACTGTTGTTAACTAACAGTGCTATTAATCAAGAGCTCGATTTCTAAAATACGTACTAGGCAACGATTCATGATAGAACTTCTTACGCTGGAGAATTTATATGAAAGATGTTTATAGATCTGAAGGACGTTCGCCAGTGGGTTCGACATGCAAAACTCTGCCATAGAGACGAAATCAAGGCGTTTTTGTTCGTACAGCATTTAAAAGAAAGTAAGTTTACACTCAGCATACATCAAGAATTAGTCTTTTTAATTATATTATTTATATACGAGGGCTGTATTTTATGTTTTGCATACTGGGACATAGAGGGCGCCACTAATGAAATCTCAGTGTTAAAAATTAACCTACATCTCTAGTTAGTCTAATTCCAAAATTTCAGTGCGATACGTGGAGTGTTGTAGTTACAACGAACTGTCAAAGTTCACATATTAGCCGAAAAATGGAATTAAACAGTGAAAATTTTCGCGCAATAATTTTTTATAATTTTTGAACACAATCATCTCAACCAGAATACCTCCTCGAATGGTGTCTGTTTTCGATAATTAAGCATCATATCAGTCAACAATTTATCGTTCGTATGGAGAATTCAAACGTGGACGGATTAGTCTTAGCGACGATCCAAGAGCAGGTGCACCAAAAACGGCAGTCACTCAGGAAAACGTCGATGCTGTGCCCAAGCATATCAACGAAGATCGACATTCGTAAAATTAAGGTATCATTGGGGATTTCATAGACCATAATTTAATAAATTTTGCATGAAGAATTGTGTGCGAAAAAATAGTTTCCCGTTGGATACCGCATCTGTTGACTGAAGAACAGAAAACAGCTCACCCTAGCTGTTTTCTATTCTAGGTGTCAAAAAACTCTACACCGCTGCAACGCAGGAAACTCTAAAAATGTGTACAACATCGTGAGTGGTGATGAATCTTGAATTTACTCATACTAGCCAGAAAATAAACGCCAGTCGTCTGTTTGAGTGTTCCAAGGTGGAGAAAAGTCGACAAACGTCAAGTTCTCGAAGTGTCTCCAAAAAGATATAAGGTAAGTTTAAAAATCTTGAAACAATCGGACTGGTCCTACGAAAACCCTTCTGAGAATGTATCTGCCAAGCGGTCATACCATTTAATACGGATCTCGAACATACTATCGAATTTATAATTTAGTTATTAATTCCTACTTGTTTGCTACGATAGTATTTTTATCATTAATTTTGCTTTATAAAATATCTAAGTATGCATCAGGATGGGCATCTCACATGGCAGACACATACCTTTACCAAACATTAGCAACTAGTCATTAAGCTGAATCAACTGTATTGGCTAATTAGTCGCAGATTATAGCTATCTCTTGAAAATAAGCTGTTACTATACAAAATCGTTCTGAAACCAGCATGGACATATGGTATTTAGCTCTGGGGACCGCCAGTAACACGAACATCGAGATTTTACAGATTCCAGAATAAAGTGATACGCGCAATACTTGACGCTCCAAGATATGTGCCCAACAACACCATTTAACGTGACAGCTCGATTGCCACCATTCAAGAAGTTATTGCTCACCATAGTGAAATATACCGTGACAATGGTATATTTAGACAAAGCTAGAAGAAAGTGAAACGGTTGAAAACGATCACACAACTAAGCTTATATAATGGTGTTATAATCATAAAGAAATACTTACATATAACCAAATAGACAAAAAATATTTAGTTTTTAGTACCTAGTATGTCGATTGTTTTATTGATATCGGTCAACTCAAGAAATCCTAGACTAACAGTTTATTAGACTTGTGTAGAGTTCTAAATAAAGGCAGTTAAAATTACTTGTTATTAAACTATTTTTTGTACTTGTCAAAATCATACTGGTCGTGTATCAATTGACATAATTTATTAGTCGTGTTCAATTGTAAAGGTTGCTTAAACCAAGTTGTGTGACGTATCATTTTAAAGTATTTTTTCGCAGAGCGCCTTTCAATTATTTTAATTTTCTTGCCGTACCGCAATCCTTTATTTCGCGGCTTTAATTAGACATTAATTATTAAGTGTCACTTAGCAAATTGATTGAAGCATTCTTGGATAAATGCATGCGTTTTTGCATGAACACTAGAATGACTGGAAGCTTTGCAGCCGTCGAAGCCACAAAAGTTCAAGAACAAGGCCATGTCAAGAGACGCAAAGAAGTACTAACAAAATTCAACCGAGGTCATTCAAATTTAGTCTATAACATTGATGGTAACGAAGCTCGGATTTATTTGTTTGATTCTTAAAGTAAACAATAATTCGTCATTTGTGTCTTTCAAAAGGGGTAAAAGCTACGAAAGTTGTTCGTTTATGCAGTGCAGCGACGAAAATAGTCGTTTGTTTTCTCGATTTTGCCACAAATGTGGTAACGATACTTTAGATAATCGAAGAACTATGAGCGCTGATTGGTATGCCACAATTTGTTTGTCAGAAAACGTCGAAACAATAAGAAGAAATAATCGAAATTGGCAAATTATTTTTCATGGTATTGATTTTGTAGCCAATAAGAATGTTGAATTAATTATTTATTTCTCATTATTTCTTTTTGTTCCCAAACATCGAAATTAAAATACGCGGTGAGCAATTTTCGTGGCTTAAAGTAGTTGTTGAAGACTAAATTTTATGTTTTTTTCAACTTTTTGTCCAGAAATATTCCCAGCAACCCACGGATTGTAATTTTGATTTCTTGCGTTAAATGAAGTAAAATATTTACCTCATATAATGCCCGGTTTTGTACTATAGGCAACTATTTAAACGTGAACTGTTTTGAATAGCAGTATTTGTGTTCCTGTTATTTTTTCTAAAAGGGAGTAAGTATATACACCGTATCCAAAGTTATCGGTGCACTATTGCTATCTCCGTTAATTTTGGAGCTACGATTTTGGTTAAATTAGCATATCATTAGGATTTTTAACGCTGATTAGTATGCAGTTCATGAAAAAACAATTGAATTACGTATTTATGAGAAATTTGGAATTTAATTTTTTTTTAATGGAACACCCGTACATATTTTGAAAGAGTGTAATATCTTGAACAAAAAATACCGAATACATAACTATCTTTAACTAAAAAATAAACAAATGGGAAGCGTTTAAAGCTTAAGAAATTTGTTAATATTTAATTCTGTCGGTCATGGAAAATAATAACAAAATATAATGTTCACAGTACAAAAAAAAAAAACATACAGAATAATTAAATAAATGTCATTTTCCCACTCCCCTTATAGTAAGCATACCATTAATACACTGTTTCTATAGACGTAAGTCGGTTTTACTGAAATGACTGTAATTGTTATGACAACGGGGCGTAAGTAATTTACTTACGTCCTTTAGGGAAAAAAAGTGCATCAAAACACGTGTTCCATTAATTTATATTTATGGTAATATTACAGTTTGTACAATTAGTAACATTATTAACAAAATTGGGATATTTATTTATATTTCTTGATAATTCAATGTTATTATCACCTACTTTATCAGCAACACTTAATGTCTAATTTATTAAATTCCGAGGTTGTTCACCGTTACTGTTTATCATGATTACATTTAATTTTTGAGGATTTTATTGTCTGGGGAGTGGGAAAAATGTTATAAGCGATTCGGGAGGTAACATTTACCAGTCTCGAACTCTATTGCAAGTCCTCGACTAGTAAATGTTACTTACCTCCCTTATTACTTAAATAACTATTTGTATTACCTATTCAACATTTTGCCTAACTTAATAAATGTTCAGAGACATTGCCTTGCTGTTTAATGCATTTTTCTGCTATCACGATATCGCTTTGAGTAGCTTTTCTAGTGTTCGACTGGAAATATTATTTAGCGTTTGTCTAATACTAGTTTCGAGTTCCATCACATTTTGATATCGCCGCTTGTATACCTCATCCATTGAAAAACCCCAAAAATGAAAATCTAGAGGTGTCAAGCCAGGAGAGCGTGCAGGCCATCGAATGGGTGCGCTTCGGTCCTATCCATTTTTGATTAAACGTTTCGTTTAACAAATTGGATATGTTAATGTAATTATGAGGAGGTGCCCCATCCTGTTGAAAATAAATATGGAGCCAATCAAGCACTGGCATACTATCTAAGAGACCGTCCAAAATTTCTGTTAATAACCATACATAGCGGTTTCCAGTTAAAGTACCATAATAGAAAACTGGACCAACAGTTCTGTTGCTCATTAATCCACATAACACATTTTAACTAAACCAATGCTGGGGATTGCGCGGATCAACTATCAAAGACTTTTCTCTACTCCAATAATGCTCATTTTTCTTATTGCCAATACCTGAACTAGAAAAGTTAGATTCGTCAAACCATAGAATGTAATTTAAATTATCTGGACGTTCATTATGAAAACTTCTTAACCAATTAGAGAAAACTGGTGTTCTGCCTGCATCGCCGGAAAGTAAAGTCTGAAATTTGTGTGGATGAAACTTATGCTTTATATGCACGGTACTCTTTTTCGAAACTAATTCTCTGGTACAACTTCGAATGGATTTATTCAAAATAAGCTAGCGCGTTTATTTCCGTTTCTTCGTCTATTAGAAAATCCCTTTTCCTTCTTCATATCTTAAATGTTTCTTCGTTAGTTCGAAATTTTCTATACAATCTTAGAAAATAAAACTGATTTGGTGATTGACGATTCACATATGTGTCTTGATAGTAACGAAGCGCATTTCTTACATTTTCCCTACAAATCAGATATAGCATATCACACTTTTCTAAATGCGCAAACGGCATTATTTTTAATAAATATGGAAGAATAGGTGATTTTAACAAATTATTAGATTTTGAAACTTTTTAGCAATAAATTGTTTAATAAAAAGAGCTATAGAACACAACACAAATTCAAATAACCCACTAATCTAAACAACTTCTCGTCCGAAAGAGAATCAGACACAGTACGTTATTGACAATTTCAATGGGCTTACTACGTTACTAAGTTACAACATGCCTTTTGATGTTACTTAGAAATCATGGCTTGTTTTGGCTTGAAGAGAAAGAAACCTACTATTTATATATATAGTATTCAGTTAAACGCACGAATATAATGACCTTGTTTCGATCGGTGATGCATGCGTGATTTTAATGCTTTACATGCATTCGCTATTTATATCACTTAGGTATGTCAGTTATGTGTACTGTATATAAATAACACACTTACCTTATTTACGATTATTATAGCATAGCGCCAAGTGGATAAGACTTGCAGTAAGTTTGTAGCATTATATACGTTTCCATATTTGTAGCGGTGAGCGATGTACGCCGTGATGAATAAATTTTTTTATATTTTGAGAAAGACCGCTCGACATCTACGGATGTAACACACGCACAATTAAAATAATCTTTATAGATAGAAACCGAATCTACACTTGCACCATTACTAATTTGTTTTAATCAGGTAAAATCAAAATCATTGTTTATCACACTCTCGAACTTTTCTATTACATTAACATTTTTGTTGTCATTTACTGCGCATAGCTGGGCGTGTACATCGTCCAGTATTTGCAGTGACTCCGCTAACGATAATGCAGTATTTTGAAATTTCTCGATTGCGTTAAACAATCCTATATCATTGTTATAAACAGTTTGTAAATCTGCATCAAGGGAAGGGTTTTGAAAGAGTCTCTGGCTTTCCTTAATGGCTACAGCTTCGGCAGGATTGAATTGTAGAACCACAGATTTTATTTGTTGGAAATATTTGGCATAATAAAATGCCGCCTTTAACCAACTTCCCCAACGTGTAAGGATTGGCTCTGGTGGTTCGGGAATACCAGGGCACCGACTGTGAAACTCTCCAATTCGTTTGGGAGATTTTAGAAACACTTTTTTTGTGGTTGCTATTAATGCATCCACCTCTGGATAACATTGCCGAATAGTTTGTGCCACAAGGTGTAAAGCATGAACTTTACATGTCACATGCAAAAGTCTCTCACAATCTGCTTTAAGAGAACGGCCTACAGAACATTGTCGCAGCACCATCGCTCATAAACATCAGGAGTTGATTAGTTGAAACTTGAAATTTTTGTAGCGTATCGAGCACTACCTTCGTAATTACTTCGCTAGTGCACTTTTCCAATCTTTTGCTGGCTAATAAAATGGGAAATGTTGATTTGACAGGATCTAGTACACGCACTATAATATTCACAATAGAATGTTTTTTTCGATCTGTCGTTTCGTCGACACATACCCATAACTGTTTATCATTTACTACTGCTTTCATTCTGTTTTCAATGTCCTCACGCACAATTGATAAATAGGTGAGTAACGTTCTCCGTGACGTTAGCTTTATGTTGGAATTGTATTTATTCCAAAAGTCGTGAAAGGCTTTTTTATCTAGCAGGTGAACTGGCACATCGCAGACGAGTAGCATTGTCAATAAATCGAAATTGAATTGCGTTTTAGACAGCACATTATTTTTTTTGTCTTTGTGGTGTACACTTTCAACATGTCTTTTACAGTCGTATTTGTCCCAGCAAAGTAACTGTTTATCGCATAATTTACAAACCACTTTTGCTCCATTATAATACAAATCGGGAAAGTCTCGGATAAATTTCTTCACGTCGTTATACAATGAGCGCTTTTTTGGCTTGGGCACGTCCGTCATACTTATTAAATAGAGCTCAAGACAACACACGATCACGTTGCCAGTTCACGACTAACTAAAGTGTTTCGCTGCATCGTGTTTATACGCTGGTGGGGATGCACTACATACGGTCCTGCCGAACCGCAAACATCCTCAGCTCTATTTATAATGTTTCTTTTACATCAACTAAAATTCAACACAACTACTTTATTATTCCTTTATGAACAATAATGTATTTATATGACTTTATATCACAAATAAAGTTATCTTTCAAAATATGTACAAATATACGGGATATTCTATTAAAAAAAACAAAATTTCAAATTTCTCACAAATACGTAACTCTATTGTTTTTTATGAACTGCATACTAATCAGTGTTAAAAATACTAATAATTTGCTAATTTGATTCAAACCGCGGCCCCAAAGATAACGGAGATAGCAATAGTGCACAGCTAACTTTGGAGACATATTTGTATACATAGTACATATACGAATGAATTAGGTGTATAATATAAAGTAGCATAAATTATACACTGCTCAACTTTTGAACTGGTACACTTACAAGAACATATATAAATAACAATTTACTACTTTTGAGCAATACTTTCTTGCTTAGTTGATAGTATATGGTTCTGAGAAACACTTTTAGAGCGAAGAATTAAAAGAATAAAACTTAAATAACTAATTTCAAATGTTTTAATAGAAAAATAGCAAAATCTTTATTTTAGTATTACAGAAAAGTTTGCTTTGGAAAGAAAAGATAACCAAACACTTAAAGAGTAATAATACGTGGGACCTCCTCTAGCTCTTATGACCTCCTGGCAACGTCTTGGCATGCTGGAAATCAAATTCCGAATGTAATGCTGAGGAATATTTTGCCATTCTTCCAAAACGGCAGTTCGGAGCTGATGGTGATTGTTTGGATCCACTCCTCGTGATCTTATGAACCTCTTCAGGTAATCCCATACGTCCTCTATGGGATTAAGATCTGGAGAGTTCGCTGGCCAATCCATGCGCGTAATATTGTTTTCTTCAAAAAATGCATTGATTTGTCCTGTGCTATGAGGACGCGCGTTATCATCAACAAACACAAAACCATCGCCTATTTCATTAGCAAATGGCAACACTTCAGGATGTAATACATCATAAAGATACCTGACACTATTCATTGTAGCATTTCCAAGCATAACCAATTCAGTACGACGAGTCGCAAAAATACCTCCCTAAACAGTAATTGAACCACCTCCATAAGCATCATGGTAAGTCACGTTGTTCTCAATATAGCGTTCTCCTCTGTTTGTCCAAACTCTAACTCTTCCATCTGAGCTATGGAGATGCACTCTGGTCTCGTCACTGAATAAAAAACGACCCCAATCTTCAACATTCCAATTTGCATGTTGATGTGCCCACTCTAGCTTTCTTCTTTTGTGTACCCTGGTCAACAATGGACATTTTTTTAGAAGATCTGGACCTTAAATTTACCCCATGGAGCCTTCATCTTACTGTTTGAGTGGATACTTGAGTACCTGTTGCATTCAATAACTGAATTTGGAGTGTTCTTGCAGTAGAAAATCTATTCCTTCGACACTGAACCGTAATAAAACGGTCCTCCCTGACTGTTGTACTGCGATTTCGCCTTCCGCCGGGTCTATGTTGGATAGATCTAGTATCATTAAAACGCATTCGAACTCTTCTGATCACATTGTGGCTCACATTGAAATGGGCTGCAACAGTTCTTAGCGATGCACCAGTCATAAGCATTCCCATAGCTTGGTTCATCTCTTCAATACTAAAACGCGTTAATGGCATCTCTAAAATGCAATCAACCTCTCTGCATTAAAACTTATTCGAGAAATTAGCAAAAATTCTCTTAAAACTTGATAAAAGTTTAGCGTCCGCGAGCTCAGTAACTGCACTTATGACAGATAATAACAACAAACAACAATGGAGTCGTAAATGTCATTCGATAGACATTTGTTTGCATTCCGAAAGACAGCCCTGATCATATAGGAAGTCATGCCTAACGCCTACGAAGGGTTGTTTACTTTTACTGCAGTGTACCAGTTCAAAAGTTGAGCAGTGTACATCTTTTCGTAAATTATTTATGCATTTTAAGACTAAAGCGCATATTTACCTCAGGTGCAATATCAGTTACGTTCGCGCTGGAGACAAATTCTCTCAGGAAACCATCAAGCTCAGTACCTTCGATATATCCATTACCTGAAAACAATATTCTTGTTGTTATTACAAATATACGTACATGTTAAACTTTGATTAAATATTCAATCTATTTAATGACAAATCAAATAATTAACTGTAATGAATTTAATAACGATTAAACTGAATTGTGTTAAACAAAACTAGTTTCAGGCTGCATTTTAGTTGTAGCTCGTAATTATTTGAATTGTTAACTTAAATATTATCATTTGTAACAAAAATACAATAATTTTTCTTAATTTTGTCAATTATGTCATATTAAATAAATGTATGAAAAATGTTGCATTTACTAATGCGTGTTCCTTAAAACGTCTTCAACGTAAAGAGGCACGAGTTTTTATAAATTCTACTAACATGTACCCCAAAAATTATTTTTTACATGTAGAGGCCAACGAAAACATTGTTAAATATTATACATTTTTAATATATCAAAAATTTTACTAAAAATCGGGTATAATATAAGTACATATTTTTGTGAAAATTTCTATGCTGACATGTAGACTGGTGTTTTGTTCTGCTATAGATACGTCAGTACATGATGTTGCGATAGACGAAATTCACAGTTCCCTTACTAGATACAGTCAAGTCATAGAAGACAGCATGGGAGAAAACTTTGTGCCGTTCATTGACTAATGCCAACATCACGAATGCTAAACATTCCATCGGACGATTATAGTCGTAACAAACGGAAACTTTATTGTGTCTCCACTACAAGTCAAAGAGCTCCTACAGCATACCTAACAAAAACAATTTGAAATATATTTCAGTAAGTAAAACTTCAACATTTGCATAAAACAAAAAGTTCTGTAACATAAAATGTATTAAAAATCGGGCATGGAGAACACCATACAAGTACATATTTGTGTTCTCCATACCTAATTTTAAATAATATTTTAAATATTATTAGTAATATTTTTGTTTTATACAAATGGTGGGGTTTTGCCTGTTCAAGTATGTTTCAAATAACTTTTGTTAAATATGATATTTTCTATAGTTAATTATTTCATTAAAAGTGGTGCAAAATATATATTTTTCTTGGATAAAGTATCTTAAGTAAATCTTAAAAGTTGTTGATCAAAAATTGGTTAGCTTACTGAAGTTTACTACAAGAAAACAAGTTCTTAAAATAAAACAAATGACAAAATTTAGATATGTGAGATTTCATAGGTACAACAAATGAGGTAGACAAAGAATTTGGAAGAGATTCAACAGCACTGGTATAATTCTGATTTTTGTAAAGGTGTCGATAAAATAGTTGGATCAGCAACTGATAATAGCGTTAGTCTGACCATTAGGATTGAGCGTGCACTTGTTTCTGAATAATAATTTCGAGGAAAATTAGGTCATTCAAATATGGATGGTCCAGAAACTTCATATGTCAAAGAATCACTTTCAATGCTATATATACGGTTCTAAACTTTTAAATATATATTAAATTAAATATATTAAATGAATTGGGGAAATTATGGGTCCTCTATTGGAGATATTCAGGTCTAGCCATGCTATGGGTTATATCCCTAGGGCATGGAGAGAAACTAGGGTAGTGTTTATTCCGAAGCCCGGAAAAGGAACATATACCCACCCTAAATCATTTAGACCAATTGGTCTTACCTTTTTATGTTGAAGACTATGGAAAAAATTATATATTTAAATATTAAAGAAGGGGCTCTGGATAGATCTCTTCTACACCCACTGTAATGGGCATACCAGATGGGAAAATCAGGTGAGGGTGCCCTGCATAGCCTGGTGAGAGGGCTCGGAAGGAGCCTATACTACAAGGAAATGGCACTTGCAATCTTCTTAGACATAGAAGGAGCTTTCGATAACACCTCGCCGTCTTCTATTATTCGATCTTTAAGAGATCGAAAAATACAAAGCACCAAATGCTGCGTAGCAGAGGAGTTCAAGCCAAAATGCAAAACAAAATGATCTCCATGAGGACAACAAAAGGGTGTCCTCAAGAAGGCTTATTGTCACCGCTACTATGGAGTCTAGTAGTAGATAATCTCCTCGGGACATTAAATGACCAGGGAATATGGATGCAGGGGTTCGCCGATGACATTGTCATAGTGTCCCAGGGGAAATTCCTGGGGAGAGTGGTGAGCATCATGTGAAATGCTCTCCGAATTGTGGAAAGATGGTGCTTTGATGACGGGTTAACTGTCCTCAAAAAAACAAGTTGGTAGCCTTTACCAACATGAGGAAACTAAATGACCTGGGTAGCGTAAGGCTGTTTGGACAAGAGTTAGAACTCACCAATGAAGTGAAGTATCTAGGCATAACACTTCATGCGAAACTGAATTGGAGCAGACACCTAGTCAAAGTGGCAGACAGGGCGGCGCAGCTCTTCTGGAGATGCAGAAGAGCTGTTAGCAAGACCTGGGGACTAAAACCAAATGTGGTACACTGGTTGTACACAGTAGTAATAAGACCAACGATTATCTATGGAGCAGTTGTCAGGTGGAGGAGGACGGAGCCGACATCGGACGGAGCTATGAACAGCACGGGAACCGCCTTCATGGAGGCCATCGTGGGTCTCCCTCCTCTGGAACTATTTGTAAAGGTGGAGGCAATGGCTGCGATCCTGAGGCTCAAGGCCAATGACGTATGGTGTCCTAATAAAGTTGTAGGGAGCCAAATATATATCACAGGAACTATACTGGAAGAACCGATATTTCAAATGCCGGCGGACAGTATGGCACCTGAAATTATGTTTACAGCTAAGCTGAACATATTTATACCGACCAGGGAACAGGCAAAAAGTCGCTCGAGCGATTGTGGTGCCGGCACCTGGTACACTGATGGATCACAATCTAGTCAGGGGACAGGTGCAGGCATATGCGGGATGTGCCCTAGAAGGAAGATATCGATATGTATGGGGAAATATACAACGGTTTTCCAGGCCGAATTGCTTGCAGTCGCAGCCTGCGCCGAGGAAATTCGGGAAGCCGGCTGCGCAAATAAAAAATTAACATAATGACTGATAGTCAGGCAGATATTAAAGCCATTATGAACCCATCTACCAGGTCTAAGCTGGTGAAATATTGTAAACAGGTCCTCAATAAACTGGCACAAGACAATACAGTGTCGCTAATATGGGTGCCAGGACATGAGGGAATTAAAGGCAATGAGCCCACGAACTGGCCAAAGAAGGTACTACTAGGAACTTCATAGGACCAGAACCTGTATGTGGAATCACTAAGGATTCCGCTAAAAGGAGATCTGGTTATGGCTAGAAAAAGGACATACAAATAAATGGAGGTTAACGGAAGGTCAACTCCATACCAAAACACTACTAAGGGAGCTAGACGGAAAGTTTTTAGCCAACCTAATTCGTAGTAACAAAAAGAAATTAAAATAATTACTGGGTTAATAACCGGATATTGTCCTTTAAGGAAGCATTTGTACAGCATGGGCTTGGTTAGCGAGCCCTGTGTCGGAGATGTGAAAAACAGGAGGAAACCAGCCTTCATTTAATATGCATATGTGAGGAACTGAAGGAAGTCAGACAGAAATATATCAGGAGAGATCTATTGGATCCTCCGACTGTACTCAAACCTCCCCTGAAGAGGATAGTGGCTTTTATCGAGGCCACAAGACTAACAGAGTGGAACTGAGAGGGGATAGTACAAAGAGCAGTGTGCTCAAGTGCCTGGACGTGCTGGCGTCCAACCCAAAACTGGAGAAGAAGGAGAATAAGATATATTAAATGAATATTCTGGAGAATTAAAAAACTATAATGCTAAGCATACGACAAAAAATCGTCTTTATTTTGAAAAAATAAACTGTAAACTACTGAATTATGTGATAATTCAGTACATTTCAAAGCTATGGCGATGGTATTGTAAATATAATACCAGTATCCTTAAGTTTCTCCAATTTACGACGTTTAGAACAATAGCAAATGCTTCTTGGAATTCCAGCAATATGACATTGCATATTGATTTAAAACACCAACCGTGAAAGAAATGTGCCAATGATTTAGCGTCCAGTTTACATCAGGTCTTAGGAGAGCAAATATGAAGAAATGGCCGATTGATTTGAAAGGAAGTTAACTCTGAATGAATGGATAACATCGTTTATTGAATTCCCTTCAGGCCAGTTTTGCAATCCATTAACTTATAGGACATTTAGTAGTTCTGATTGTTAATGCCCAAATAAAATTATAAAACAAAATATTTTGTTTGTTCGAAGTTGCAATAAATATTAAAAATGTGGTCTTTCTTGATCAGCACATCTTCAAATTGTCCTAACATCTTCCTATATACCATGATTTGGAGAGGGAGGTGAGCAAGGTAACTGCTACAGTATTGGACTGGTTGAAAAATTTAGATATTAGTGTACACATTATTTTTATGACCTTTCTGTCATAAAAGTAATTTATGCACTAATATCTAATTTTAATTTTTTTAAAACTTTTTAACATCGTCTCTCACAGGAAATATGTTACTGTTATTAATTTTTTGCGCTACATCATTGCAATTCAATACAGGTGAACAAAATATGTACTCTCTATTTTTTTTTTAAATAAGACCATTTTTTAAATAAGATCAGAACAAACCATATATGAGTTCGCAGGCCAGGGAATTAACGTATTTCGACTAATTATACGACCACCAAAAACCTTCCTTAAAAATTCAGTGTTTATATTGTATCGTGGAAAGTTGCATTATATCTTTGAGTTAATTTTCTTTGACAAAATATTGGTACAATTATTCTTAACGCAGCCCAAACACCAATTTGTTTCTGGATATAACATTTGTTCAGAAATTGCATGTGAGAGCTAATTTTAGGAACTCTAACTTAACCACAATATCGCTTTAAATCTCTGAATAAGGCGTAGTGTACGATACATTCAGAATTACATGTGAATTTCCGCCACTCCACAAATTCTTGTATTTTGTGAATTTAGGTATCCAAATTAATAAATACAGGCTTTATTAGTAGAAATCATTCTTTGTGAAAGTTCTTTGTTGTTGTTTATGATCGTAAATCAATTACACAATTCCAGTCATCGTGAAGAGATGATTTCTAAGAATTCTTGTACCGTTAAGGCATGGTATTGATAAAGTTGCAAACTCATTTGAATATTACGTGTTGTAGCAATAGGAAGGCTAATTTGTGGACTTAGTGGTCGAATAGATGTTTAATTTTTTTTTTTTTAATTTCTTCTACACGAGCGACAACTTCCGGCTTAGACTGCCTAACTACCCCATTGCCAGAAAACAATTTTAGAATCTTAAGAGCTTTTTAAATTGCATGAAATTATTGCAGAATTTGGAAACCAAGTTTGAGATCCCTCAATATAGTCTTGAACGGAATAAACACATACACCATCAACCTTATTACTACTTTGAAAATAAGATTGGGCTAAAAAAATTTCATATTTAGCGGTAATTTCAAAAATTTGGAACAAAATAAATTGGACAAGACAAATATTATAGAATTGGTAACTATGGCTGGCACTACTCAAGTGTCATCTGAATTTATGTATATAAAAAAAGAAAATACCTCCCCTTTTAAATTCGTTTTCTTTTAATAAAATTTTAAATTAAACTAGATGACTATTAAATGAACTTATTACACGAAGGCGAGTTGATTTATTTATGCGATCGCCTAGAGCAAGCCGTGAAATAAAAGAAATATAAATCACATTTTGATAACCAGTCAGTTGTCAGTTTACGGTTAGTATTTGATAAATTTGCGGTAAAGTGTGCTTCGTAGGCATTTTCTTTAACTTTACTCTGTTGGTAATCAAGTGTAAATGAATAATTTTGAATATCGTCTAGTAATGCAGTAGCTTTTAAAGAAAGGCGTGTCCTTTACCGAAATCCACGATGATATGCGAAATACACTGGGTAAGGTTTGTCCTTCGATTATTACCGCCAGAAAATTGGGAAATTAATTTAAGCATGTCGAGAGCAACTTAGAAGACGATCCATGATTTTGTTCCAAGATATTCATCCATGATAAAGTCCATTGCTAAGTGACTTATGACTGAAAGCGTTAGCAAAACCAGAGGTAATGGGCATTTCAAAGGAACGGGTACTTTATATTTTGCACGAAGAACTGATATGAGAAAGCTTTTGGCAAGATAGGTGGCACATTTACTGACGATGGAACAAAGACGTGTTAGCTGTCAAATATCGATGAGAAATTTAGAAATTTTTAAACGCAACACAATATATTTTTGCGCCGATTTGTTACTTGTGACGAAATATGGCTTCATTATTATACACCCAAATCTATGCAACAGTCGAAGACGTGGATCTAACGTGAAGAATCAACTCTAAAGAAGGCCAAGACAGTTTTATTCGCGGGAAAGGTGATGGTATCGGTATTTTGGGATGCCAATGGAATATTGTTGATGGACTTTCTTCAAAAGTCAAGACCGTAAACGGCGAATATTATGCAAATCTTCTAGTAGATTGTTGGAAGACCGCTATCGCGGAAAGCGCCCAGGAATTACTAAGAAGAAAGTGCTCTCTCACCATAATAATGAACCTGTGGATTTCAGTACGGCTGTTGTAAAAAAGTTGAAGAATTAAGGTTCGAATTAATATCGCACCCCCCATATTCGCCAGACCTAGCATAATCTGACTTTCATCTATCCTCTAAATTAAAAGGCTTTCTCAGAGGCAAAAAATTCTGCACAAGTGAAGAGCTAACTTCAACAGTGGACGATTATTTTGCAGGGTTAAAGGAAAATCACTTTCGAGACGGAATAAAGAAGTATTAACGCAGATGGATAAAATGTATCGAATTAAGAGGAAATTATGTAGAAAAATAAAGTTTGTTATTTAAATTATTCCTTTATTTCTGTACAATCGCGTGAATTAATCAACCCACCCTCGTATAATTCTTTCGAATATTCATAAAACTATGCAACGATATATCTATTAATAATAAATTTAATATTAGTGAAATACGATTAGAAAAATGAAAAGAAAAATATTACCTGAACCTATGGGCGTATTTCCCTATTTACCTAAAATATTCCGAAACATAAACAATTTAATTAAACTATCACTTAAATTTTTATGTAAAAAAAAGTAACTACTTTATTTAAGGATCATACATAAAAAAATAATCTCAGTAATGTACTTATTTATGTAATGTAACATAATGGCTTAGACTGCTAAATGATATTCTTAAAAGTTGTTTTGTATTAAATTTATTACAAAGATTCAAGTACATATTTCGTTCATATGCCTGATCACGTAAAGCGATTTGAATATATGTAAATTGTGTCATAGAAAATTTTAATAATAAAGGATGTCTTCATAAGAAATTTTCATACAAATTTCCATATTGTACTGGTGGTGTTGTCGTTGACATGATTCAATTATGTGACAAGAATCTCATTTCAAAATTCCAAAATACTATTAACGAAACACATAATAATGTTTTTAGAAATTCAAATTGCGTAATAAATTAATTGAAATATGAATTGAAAATTAATTCACCAAAGGAGTGTTTCACTAAAACACTAATAAGACTACTATTAAAAAAAAGTAACGAATTTACTTTTAAGGATCTACTATATAATTCCTTAAGAGTTACAGTGGGTACAAAATTAAATTGAATTGGTATGGAAATTTCGTTTTATACTTGGGACTTATTTTGTAATATTGCTATATAAATTTTCAATTAAAATTATAATGTTTATAAAAATTTTATACCAGTGTTACATCAAAATAAATTTAACTGCGCAGTAAATACTGGAAAATTTTAGTACAAACAATTATTTCAAGCTTACGAGTTTTTTTAGTATTTGTTGAGGATACATTTAGTATTATTTTGTAATATTTTAATTTTAGAAATTTTTTATTGTTAAATATAAGTAGATCCAGGATATAGAATTCAATCAAAAATATTTACAATTTTATAGAACGTTCATTTTCGTGTTTAAACCACTGTATAACATAACCTTTATTAACACATTATAAAAACGTTCTTTAAATTTTAAGAAAGCGATATCCTTGATATTTACAAATCTATTTATTACCTACTTTGTAATTTAGACCCCTAGCTTTAGTACCTGGGATTATTAATAATCGACGCTTTTTCCAAATTTATTTATTGTTTTATACATCAGACCTCTTATTTTATTTCCTAGGGTTATTAGTGAACGTATTCAAAGACTATACATGACCACCATGGTTAATTAAATATGTATTAATAGGCTCATGTTTCCTAAATATGTATGTATCATAAAAATCCATTGCTGAATAAAGTACCAACCGGAAATGCATACTTAGGTTTATGACACCTACTAATACTTAATTAGTAATGATAGTATTATTGCTTGTAGGTATAATTTCCACGCACAAACACAAAACACATAGTATTCTTCGTAACCTCATAGCAATCATTTTTAACAAAAGACACGAGTCTTATCAGCAGTATAGGTTATATGTTTAACCCTTAACCACCCATGTGCCGTCTGACGGACTACGCGATAAATATATTATGTGATATTTCTGTAATTCGACCGTTCATAAATCGGTTGCTCCATCTAATCATTTCTCTATTGTTGCTACCACCACAACTCCCTACCCATGAGTCTATCATTACTCGTAAAGAAGTTATCGAATTTTACGTACAGAATTCAGTTTGTCACAGTCTGTCAGACGGCACCTGTGTGTTTGTGTACTAAATATTGTGTGACGTGAAATGGCGGGTCCGTCGAAAATAGTTCGGTTTGGCGATAAAGATTTTGACGAAACTGTTTTGAAATGGCTTGAGGAAGTAGACGATGATGCAAGTGACATAGGCAGTGCGTCAGAGAACGAAAATATAGAATCAGAACATGATTCTGCTTCCGAAGTTTCGGAGGAAGACTCGCCTGATTATAGTGATGTTGATGAGAATGTGGTAGAACATGGTGAAAGTTCTACAAGCAAAAATTATTTATATGGAAAAAACGAGTACAGATTGTGTATTACTGTGGTAATTCCTTCATCGCGGGTGAGAAAACACAACATTGTATTGAAAGTTCCCGTTCTCAAAGGAAGTGCTCGTGATCTTGGCCAAACTGCAGATCCATTTTCTATATGGAGTTTACTTTTTTCGGAGGATATTCTAGTTCAGATAGTTGAGTGGACAAATCATAAACTATATCAAGTGTGATCAAACTATACACAAAAATATCCTGTAAGTGATGTAGATATGATAGAATTGAAGGCCTTTCTAGGACTCTTGATTTATACTTCAATATTCAATTCCAATCATGAAAACATGGATAAAATTTTCGCTACTGACGGGACAGGCAGAGATATATTTAGAGCGGTGATGAGCAAAAATCGTTTTTCAGTTCTGCTGTCTGCCCTAAGATTTGATGACCCTAGGACAAGAACCGAGCGTAAAAAAGAAGATCCAACGGGAGCAATTTCTCAAGTTTTTCACAAATTTATTGAAAACTGCCAAAATATCTATGGAATAGGGGATTCGGTGACAATTGACGAGTTGCTTGTAAGTTTTAGAGGGCGAACACATTTCAAGATGTACATGTCAAATAAGCCGTGTAAATACGGCATAAAAATTATGTGCCTAACTGATTCCAGAACAAACTATTTATACAATGACTACATTTACAGCGGAAAGGGT
This sequence comes from Melolontha melolontha, assembly GCA_935421215.2. Lineage (NCBI taxonomy): Eukaryota > Metazoa > Arthropoda > Insecta > Coleoptera > Scarabaeidae > Melolontha > Melolontha melolontha. The sequence continues at coordinate 128,805,135 of OW285236.1, forward strand.
TCCGATGGACTTGGACTAAGCGAAGAAGAACATAAATTCTCTAAGCCAACACAGGCAGTAATATGTCTCACGAAACCTCTCATTGGTAGTAATCGAAATGTTACTGCCGACAATTGGTTTAGTTCTATAGAACTTGTAGATACTTTACTAAGAAACAAACTAACATATGTCGGCACTGTTAAAAAAAATAAGCGAGAAATATCAAGCGAGTTTTTGCCAAACAAAAAAAGAGCGGTAGGATCATCATTTTATGGATTTAGAGATGAGAAAACTATGGTATCTTACATGGGAAAAAAGGGAAAGGCTACCATCCTTGTTTCTTCTATGCATAGTGGTGCATCTATCGATCCAGACACCCAGAAGCCAGACATTATCATGTACTACAACCGTAACAAAGGAGAAGTAGACACAATTGATGAGAAGTGTGCAAAAAGTTCGTCAAGCCGACGCACTTGCAGATGGCTCCTGGCAATATTTTTCAGAATCCTTGACATTTCTATTGTTAATTCTTATATTCTACATCAATGTTAAACGAGAAATTCGGTAATTAGGGAAAAGTCGGTATTTGCAAAACAATTAGCGGCCCAATTAGTACGTCAGCACATGGAAAGGCGACTAACAAATCCTCGAGTATGTCGCGAAGTACGTTCCAGCATTAGCAGGATTTTGGGAATTCCAGAAATAATTGCGCTATCAAGTGGTGAAGACCTTTTATTGGAAAAACGCAAAGGATGTTATCTGTGCCCGAGGGCCAAAAACCGAATGACGAAATATCTATGTGTGCAGTGTAGAAAAGCAGTTTGTTTACAATGCTCAAAGCCAATTTGTAATACATGTGTAAACAACCGCGATGTTTAGCTCCTGCCGCAAAGTATTTTTATTAATTTTAGAGTTTTTTTGAGTTTTTCATATACCTAATACAACCTTTTATTAATGAATATGCCTTAAGACATTGACAGGTTTTTATGATTTTTATGTTTATAATGGGAAGGCTTGAATTTATTTTACAAATAGTTCTTTATTTTGTTATTTTTAGTAAAAAAGTTTCCCAATTTTCCTTAGTTTTATGTCTTAGTAGGCTCATTTGTAACTAGTAAATACACAATAAACAATATTTTCAAAAAACGATGATTGTTTTTATGGTCTTTAATTAAGTAGTCTGTCAGACGTCACCTGGGTGCTTGTGTAAAAATATTTCAACTGGGTGGTTAAGGGTTAAGACACTGTTTTATGCGTTGGTACGCCCAAAACTGGAGTACGCATCCATTATTTGGTATCCATGCTATTCCTATCAACAGCTGGCGTTGGAAAGAGTGCATAAGAGACTTTTAACATACATGTTTTACAGAGTCAGTGGTACTTATCCACCGCATGGAACTGACTATGAATACCTTCTGCACCTGCACGAATTTAAGAGTTTAACGTCGCGAAGGGAGCTAGCTAGCGCTGAATTTCTCAGGAAACTAGTGAACAACCGAATAGACTCTGTATATCTTCTTTCGGCAGTGGACTTTCTAGTACCGACGTACGCTACAGGTACTTTCTCGGTGACCAGAGCTAGAACAAATATATTAACCAAGGCGTCACTGACTCATATGTCTAAAAATGCCAATATTCATTACCTGACCTCTTCCATATATGGTTAACCCTTGCCTTTACCTTCCCTCTTTTTATTCCTTTCATTCCTTTAGCATACATTTTTACTGTTTGTAATATTCATACATTTGCAAATATATTATTCATTTGGTGTTCATACATTCTGTATTTGTCTACTTAGCTTAAAATTTAGGTTTATGTTTAATTTCACTCTGTACAGCACAATAAACACAATAAATTTATTTGTATTATCCTTTTGTGGGATTCGACTGTTGGAAATAAAGGATATTATTATTATAATTACAAGTCATTGTAGACCCAAAATACGTATATATAAATATATGTAGAAGAAAGTACATTTATTCATTTAACAAACAGTCGCTGCAGGTTTAAAAAGTAAAGTGTATACAGCTTTACATCCTGTGCACGGTGAATCAACATAGGGGTCATGATTCTAGTAACTAACGTTGAAGTATCACCGCCAGAAACCGGATACAACCTTAAGATTGGTATATTAATCCCTAACAGTATTGACGTACCTAATATACGGTATATATACAGGGTTAGTTAAAAGTATGGAGACGGCGATTTATTGTCGTTAATATTCATTTTAGGGAATTATGTTCAATATAAAAGTTTGTTAAGATACTTTGATCTACATTTGGGAATATTTGAATTCTTTTTCTTCAATTGTTTTTTTAAATACGCCTGCCCGCGCATTTTTTTTTAAATGAGAACTGGTAAATTTTGCTCTACCATTCGATAGAGAATTTTTTTCTCTTTACAATAATATTTTTGTATTTTTAAAATTCATTTTAATAACTTTTTTACAAGAAAAATTAAACAAATTAATAACAAAGTAAATTAAAGTAAGTGTTCAAATTGTCGTCCATTAGTAATTTGACAATGACCCAATCGATTTACAAAAGCCCGAACAGAGTTCTGTAAAAAATCTCGGGGAATTTCTTGTATCGTTCTGGTAATTCGGATTTGTAAATCTTCGACGTTATCGGGCTTATCTTTGTTAACTTTGTATTTTACGTATCCCCAAAGAAAAAAATCTAAAGGACTTAAATCTAGCGAACGGGCAGGCCATTCAATGGTTCCTCGTCTTCCAATCCATCTGTGGGGGAAAAACGTTGTCCAGATATTGACGAACATTTACACCATACCAGATACTGTCATTGGGCAGGTGTTCATTGTTTTCATGAGGATAGGGCGTAGCACAAGCAGGTATTATTTCATTTTGCAATAACTGCAAATACAGAGCCGAAGTTAAATTGCCATTGATGAAAAAGGGACCGATAAGATGACCGCCTAGAATGCCAACCCAAACATAACCTTTTGGGGGTACTGCGTATGGTGCTCCAAAAACCAAGAGGGATTTTCCGATGACTAGGATCTGCAGTTATGTCTGTTTACTTCACCGGTAAGGCAAAAAGTAGCTTCGTCAGAGAAAAGAATATTGTTGACAAAATTTTCATTATTATTGCAAATATTTAACATTTCTTCAGAAAATTGTAATCTCCTATCAAAATCATCTTTCGTTAACTCGTGTACAAGGTGTACCTTATAAGGTTTATACTTTTCACTTTTTAAAAATGACACGATTGATGACTGAAATATTGAAATTGGCCGCTAATTGATTGGTTGATAAATGGGGATATTCAGATACAGCTAATAAAATATCCAGTTTATCATCGCTTTTTGCTGTTCTAGGTTTACCACTCCTTGGCAAATCTTTAACGCTACCCGTTTGTTCAAAGCGTCTTAAAGTTTTACCAACAACGGATTTAGAAATTGGATTTCTATTTGGATGCGTATCATTAAATAAATTACAAACGTTTTGTAAACTTCTGCGTCTATCTCCATAACCCAACATCATAAGTATTTCAATTCGTTCATGTTCACTTAAACTCGCCATTTTTAATATTAACAGCAATAAATTGCACAAATGAATTATTTCTGTCAAAGATTTGACGTACACAATAACCACTGATAAAATTATGTCGCTCAAGTTTGTTTATCGCTACCGAACATCTGTTAAACACATGAACCGGCCTTTTCTTATAAAAAAGTTATTAAAATGAATTTAAAAAAGCAAAAATATTATTGTAAAGAGAAAAAAATTCTCTATCGAATGGTAGAGTAAAATTTACTAGTTCCCATTTAAAAAAAACTGCGCGGACAGGCGTAACTAAAAAACAATTGAAGAAAAAAAAATTCAAATATTCTCAAATGTAGATCAAAATATCCTAACAAACTTTTATATTGAACATAATTCCCTAAAATGAATATTAACGACAGTAAATCGCCGCCTCCATACTTTTAACTAATCCTGTATATATACGTATCATTGTCTGAAATGCTCTATAAATTGCTAACAAAATTCTTGTCCTCCCGATATGTCTGCAGGAAGTATTTCAAGTTCTTTTGTATACGATTAGGATGAAAGTGCTGAGGAAAGGACATTGGTAGTAATATCATAAATCTAGTTCTTGCTGTAAGTGTCGTGACGTTGGTCAAATCCTTACTTCACCGCTTTACCTGCTACTTAATTTCTAACCCTTGGGCAACCTCCGCCTTTTCTGCGATTCACATTTCACTAACTAACTGCACAAAATAGAATAGATGTACTGAAATAATTATACAATGTAGTTTCATTGGTAAACGCCTTTAGAAAATCTTCATATGCATCCCTTACAGAATAACCACATTCACCATTGGCTTTCTGGCATTTCCAAAATAAATTTCATCCATATATCGTCTAACATATTGAACTTGTAAATGAGAACTAATGATTATTAAACCTCACTTTATATGTAAATGTCGCCTAATCTGTTTAATTTCTGGATGCATTTCGCTTTTATTGGAATTCGTCAACACACAGTATCCTAGAGACAGACATGACTTCCACTTCTATACTTCGTGTATATATAGTTAATGTATTGAACTTACTGTAAATGATGAAGTGGAAATTATGTCTGTTGGGTATTAAATACAAAAGCCGTTATTATTCACAACTTTCCATAAATATTTGAAAAATATTCTCAACTTGTCAATTTTATTCATTAACGACAATTAAAACGTTCTGCTAGTTTCTTCAAATATATGATTTTGGCTTAGCCTACCCTGAAAAAAAATTATGGCTCAGTAGTTAGTCGTTAATCGGATAGTGATTTTACTAACAGAAACCTGGCACTACGCTGGCATTGAAAATTCCGAAATTTTTGATTAGTTATATACTGTTTTCCGTGTTGATAGAAGGTGTGAATGAGTAAATCGGTCAGGTGGGAGCATGCATAGGACTAAGTTCATATGCACTTCAGAAAAAGAAAATGTTAAATCAATCTAACGTCATTTAGGATAATATTTATTAAAATATATTGCATTATATTTTCAAACACATTTTAACATAGATTTATGTAAATAGTATGTTGCAAAACTCTGAATACAGGTATGAAAATTATTTAACTTAATAATAAAATAATTAATTTAATATTTTCTTGGACATCCTTTGGCCTTTATGATTACGTCTAGCGATATATTTTCCCTCATTCTTCATATAAAACTTCCTTCAACTGCTATTTGGATCGAATATCATACATTTTTAATGTTCTTTTAATTTCTAACCATACGCCCGGAATTTTCCGAAGAAGACATTGACGCATAAAGTACTCCCAATGTTTGGTATAGTTGTATTGAAAGTGGTAATATTTCCGCAGGTTTAATTTTGCCACACTTGAGTTTGTTTCGCAAAATATTTTTTAAATTAACGTATGTGTCCATTATCTGCCTGATTTGATGTTTCGTGCCCTCGCTGTTGACATACAACTCGTATATTAAATTAGAATTCACATTTCTTAAAAACTCTATGGTTTGGTGAAGTACTTATTTACAAGCGGTGATTTCTTATTTTTGTAGATATATATTGTAATAGGGTTAAGTTATAAAGTCGATATTATACGAAGCCAAGCTCTTGATAGTCTAAATAGGTGTTCCACAATGTATTTAAATGTATTTAAAAAAAATCGAGAGAGAAGCGCTTGAATATCGATAAATGTGGCACGACCTATTTAACACATTGTATATATATTTAAATTATACCATCTTGAAACATATAAAGTGCTAGATTCTAAATTGATATCCAAAGAATAATTCAATACATAATACCCATCTTCAGTCTTAAAACGTCAGACGATGTAATTGTAAAATTTCTGGCAAAAATTCCAATATACTCAAAACTAGTTATCGAAAGTGCACTTAAACATATATCATTGCAAAAGCAATTTAGGTGGTTATCAATATAATTTCTAAAAAATTTAGCAATTCATTTAAACTGAAAAATCTGAAGGTGAGTGCGGGAGTTTGTAACAACTTGTATATTCGTAAATAATTTTGCAATATCCGCTGTGATATATTATATACATACAGAAAATCCCACTTTTCTATCTTTGTTAGTTTTCACGTTTTCACTCCTACCCAAACACTAATGGCGCACTCGGTACTGACGCGAATTCCTTGTGGATGAATATGGAACAACGACTAATAGAGAATGCGTAAACTTTGGAACAACGAATAATAGACAATTCGAAAACTCTGGAACAATGTCTAATAAATTCGCAAGCCCAGATGGAACAAAGAAACCTAGAAACCGCTAGAATCCTCGACAAATATTTGGAAAATAAATTACTAGAAAATTCTAGAAGCTTCGAAAAAACTATGGAACAAGTGGAGAAAGTTCTAGAACAGCGACTAGCGGAAAAATCAAAAGTGTTAAAGGAAGAGGTTTTCATAGCTGTAGTCGCATGGTCTTTTGTCGAGAAGGCGACTGCTTTAATCATAGCATTGAGGGGTGATGCTAGTGATATTTGGCAGACATTGCCTCCTGAGGAACGTAAAGATTATTCTCAACTCATTAAACGGTTGAAGATGAGATATGGTCATTCACATTTGGAGCAAGTATACCATACCCAACTGAAGAATCAATCACAGAAGAAAGGCGAGAATCTTCAAGAATTTGAGGCAGATGCTGCTAGTCTGATATGACTGGCATATCTGATGGCGCCAGATAATTTCATGGAACACCCAGCTGTCCAGACGTTCATAGATGGTCTACGGGATATTGATATGCATCAAGCATTAAGGTTAGCACGATCGAAAACCTTGATCGATGCTTTGGCGCACGCGCTTGAGTTTGAGACGGCAACGCAAGCCTCTCGAAACCATGCCCGTCTCTATAATGTTGACAAACAAGAAAATAAGGAGTTCATGGAGCAGTTACTTAGTCGATTCGTAAATCAAATCAAATCAAACAAAAGAGTACTGCGACGCTGGAATTGTGGAGAGATTGGTCACATTCGAAGTAACTATGGGAAGGTGGCCAAGGAAGCATTTGCTGAAGCAGCAGGAAAACTAAACCAGGTCGATGAGCGGTGGCAATTATCGGTCCAGTATCAGGAAGCCCCAACAACGTTTGGCCAAGTTGCATCCTTGCAACATCAAACCAACTGACTCTATGTGAACGCTATTATGGAAAGAAGGACCTATGCCTGATTGCTAGGCAACATCAATCCAACTGCCTCTATGTGAACGCTATTATGGAAAGAAGGACCTATGCCTGCTTGCTAGATACTGAATCGACGAAAACCATCGTGTGACTCGATTTGATTTCCAGGAATAAAAAATTACTTTCTAGCAAATGGAGACTTAAGACAGTAGAAATAGAAGTACTGTAGTTGCAGCTTCTGTGGCAGGTGAAGTAGATGTCAATTTTATCATAGGACCAACATCAATCCCACATCGTGTTCTCGTAGCCGACATAGACGAAGAAATAATCTTGGGAACAGAACTAAATTACGCTAATAAAAATCAGATTGATTTAAGTTAAGTAACAAGATGCAATATGATGGTAGTGATTAAATGGTTAAGCCATAAATGAAAAAATTGCATGCTTAATCTAGACAATAGGAAAAATTAAATTGGTAATTTATCCAAAGATCATTCGATAAATCTCATATCGAGATTCTACACATTAAGTTTATATAATTAGGATATTAATTTATTCAATACATCAAATTACAATTTAAAACCGTAATGAAGGAAATAAACATTGAAAAATATAATATGAAACTTAGTAATACATTGGTCGATATCAATCCACATAATTATAATAAATATTTGAAATTTAAAAATATATTTACGATAGCAACAATGAAGCGAAGCAAATTCGGGCCCTAGTACGTTAATGTAAATTTCGACTACCCTGGCAAAATTCAGGGATATCGATTTACTCTAAATTACAATAATCTAAACTTGGCTGTAACTATCTTTAAGCTTTATTACTTCGGACATGGACAGATTTCATAAAGTTAGTTTTTATCAAATATCTGTAGTTCTCAGAAGAATATAAAACATGTGTGATCCTAACTTACTTAGTAACATTGTCATGGTCACGCACCGTATCATTTTAATCGTGAAACATATTTATCTATGTTCTCCAATATAAATGGAATACGACTCTGCTTCGTAAAACGGTATACTTCCAGTTCGGATTCTACCAGGAATTATCCAACATAACAGTACAATTTACATGGGACGAAGAGAACTTCATGCTTTCACTTACATTAATGTATTTCTCTAAACGTGTGAATTTTGTGCCTCAACTATGGAGTTTATATCCCACACGTGTCCCCTAACAAGTAGGGCAATGATCGGCGGATAGAGACCAAAAATCCGCTAACAGCGCAAAACAACCAGTTCTCCGACTCTCCAGGAAAAACCAAATATGCTGTTAAATAATGGATTAAAATTGACTTAGAACGGAATACAATCGTAGCAAACAACGTGCTTTCATTATCCCTTTTAACCCGCCTCCATCAAAACGTGTTTAGTAAGCCTTGTAGCTGGGTTGGAAATTAGATCAAAAAGAAGGGCAGAACATCGTCACCCCTGCTTTATATTCCTGATTCGTAGTTCTCTAATTAACCAACAGACTGAGCCGACGCAACAGAAAATAACATGCCGATATCTAGTTAGAAAATATTTTGCTATACCACAATTACATTGATTGAATAAGAAGCCCAATTAACGAAGAAAATATAATTAAATGAATCTCAATCCAGTTACAAACAACATTTTGAAATATAATTACCAGATGTCGTTAAATCATTCAATACTATTACAGGAAGAATTAAAAAGATATACCATATAATAATTCTAGTTATCCGAAAATTAAAAGAATCAACCAAATAATGGCTTCAATATATTTCTATTATTGTTTTCACCTACAATAGAAATTCACACACACATACACATGTATAGCAAGCGCCAGATTAGTTGGCAAGCGGAGGGGTAAATTCGCGCAGGATTAGAAGTATTTGGGAGATTTGGATTTAGTTTTACATCAATTTGCAAGATACCATAGGTGGCGTAAACTGCACATCTATCATTTAATAAATTAATAATTTATTAGAGTAAAATACATAACGTGGACGCTTATAAAAATGGCTTCTGTGCACCCCCTCCTCTCACCATCTTATTTGGCGCTTGTTATGCGTGTAAATGTTAAAACAGAGTAAACAAAGTGGATGACTTTAACCTTACTTAACTGACAATAATAAACAGACATTTTTATGAATGAACTGGAAAGCTCGTACGATGTCAAAATGAGATCCAGGTATTTAAAACGCCGTATTAAATTATCCTCTAATTAAAGTATCTTTCAGGCAAGGCCATAGGCGATGTAAATAACTAGAGAAACAAAATATTCTTTAACAAACATATGTCTTAGGGCGCAGAAAATAATGTAATTCAAATCTAATCCAAAGAAGTACAATATAATAAACAATGTTATTTGTGTGCGATGATGTAAATAACATACAAGCCCAGCACGTATTGAAATAACCAAATGTAGAAACAATAGTTCTAGTTGATGACATTTCAAATATTACAGATAGCAAAATATAAATACCTATACAAATATACCGTACAATTCAAATATATATATATATATATATATATATATATATATATATATATATATATATATATATAGTGTTCAAGTGTTCATTTGAAAAGTCAATCTAGTAGCATGTGATTTACTGAGAACATTTTGAAGTATGTCGTAAACTAAAATTTACTACTTAACCTACGAAGTCGTATATTTTGACAGTTTCATACATACAAATAAATAACAAATAATAGGTATTTATTGAAAACTATAACAAATGTTGAAAATGTTGTCCTTCAAGATCAATGCACTTTAAAATCCTCCTTTCAAAATTTCTGATGATATTCTGCAACATTACTGGATTGTTATTAATTTCTATGCATTTCTGTTCGATTCTCTGTAGCATATGATTCAAATTCAATATAGGTGTTCCAAATATGTTATTTTTTAGATAAGGTCACAAAAAGAAGTCGCAAGGTGTTAAATCGCATAACGTGTAGGTCAGGCAATTTCAGTATTTCGACTAATTATACGCTCATCAAAAAATTCTCTTAAATAATCCAAAGATTCTGCAGTACAGTGACAAGGTGCTCCGTCCTGTTGGAAATATTCATTTTGTAGTTCATCATCATGCAACTGATTGACAAATGATTGTAAAATTTCCTTACGGTACCTTTGAGCAGTTCACGTTCCCTGAAAAAATATTGGTCCAATGATTCACCTTTGGCTTATCGCTGCATAAACACCAATTTTCTCTGGATGTAGCGATTCTTCATTAATTACATGTGGATTTTCACTACTCCAAATTCTTGTATTTTGTGAATTTAGGTATCCCGTTTTATAAAACCAAGCTTCATCAGTAAAGATGACTCTTTGCGAAAGTTCTCCATTATTATTCATATTTACAAACCAATTACAAAACTGTAGTCCACGTGGGTAATCAATTTCTAATAATTCTTGTACTGCTGTGACACGGTATGGATAAAGTTGCATATCTTTTTTCAATAACTTGTGAGTTGTACCAACAGAAAGGTTTATTCGTTGACTCAAATGTCGAACAGATGCTTGTGATTCATTTTCCATTATTTCTTCAACACGATTGACAACTTGAGGTGTACGTTTCTTAACTGCTCCGCTGCCTGATTTTCTTAAGAGACTACCAGTTTCAGAAAAAAGTTTTAAAGTTCTATCCAAAGTATTCTTAAATTGTTTATAATCTGTTACAAAATTTGGAAACTCAACTTGAAATTCTACCATGCAATCTTGAACTGAATAAACCCATAAACCATCAATTTTATTACCACTTCGAAAGTAAGCCTGGACTAAAAAAATGTTATGTTCTAAAGTGAAAGCCATTTTAAAACTGAGAAGCAATTTATTTAAACCAGAATCGACGCACGATTATTTTATACACTAACTGATATTTGTGATTGACATTATCAAATGTTATTTGGATTTACGTTTACGGGACAACAAACACATATTAATATATTTGCGTCTTATTCTATCAAAATTTCAAAGTAACCTAGATTGACTTTTCAGATGAACACTTGTTATATATGGTATGGTATTATATTAGTTTGGTCTTTACTCAATTCGGAACATTTATAAAATGCGTCATCTGCCAAATGATTGGGCCTATATCGAACTATTTTCAGTCGTCTAAAGAAGCGAGGAATATTTTTATACAGCTTTTATCAATAATACTTTTCTTGATCGGAAAACATACTAATTTGATAACCATTCGGAATAATTAACAGCTACTTCGAAAGCAGAGCAGCGCATATGAACCAGTACAGTACAAGCGAGCCCACTTGTACAGCTTAAGCTTTCACCGTAGTTAGATTAGTTTAAGTGTCTTAATTTCTACTATAAAACGCTTTAAGAGTTTAAGTTTTGACTTAAATTAATGTCAACGCTTCAATTACTACTGCAAAACCTGCCTTAAATGTGATATCCTAAAATATATTAAATATTTTATATAATCCTAGAAAACCGTATATAGATTTTATACGAGACAAAGTATGCAAGATCTTTGAAAACTTTAGAGTTAGGAGATTAAAAATACTTGAAAATTTAATAGGGAGAAAGACGCACTACTTCTAAAAAATATTCTTTTATACAAATCAGCATTTGATAAAAACTAGTACCTGGTACCTAGTACTAGTAACTTAACTAGTTTTAAATGCACCCTGTATGACATCCATCGATAAAGCTAATTTAATATTTACTACGTATAGAGATTTTTTATTAATTTCTGCAATAGGTTTAAGATACAACAACACATATCGTGTTCGAAAAACACATTTATGTCTACTCGTTTAATTCATATTCAATGTCCAATATCATTTAGATTGTCATTTCTTTATGATTAAAAATATTAAAATTTAGAATTAAAAAAAATGCGATAAGTACCAAAATATAAAAAAAAAGATATTTAGAAGATTATAATGGTAGCAAAATTTCTTAATTAACATTTAAATCTTGTAGATTTTCTTCGATAAATAAACATTGTTTGTTTTGGCATTCAAGATGTACGTTAAATCTTGGATAAAAGATCTCCTTTAGAAATCTTAAAAATTTCGATATATATTAATACATAATATATGCACAATAAACTGGAATAGCTTAAAAAATAAGACAATAAGAACTTCGTAGTAAAAGAGAACTTGATGTAATGTGTGTTTTAAAACTGACATTTAGTAAAACCTACATTATAAGAATCAGTACGGCATTCATTTAAAAACAGGTGTAATTGACCAAAAAAGAATCAATATGTTGTCGTTATATAAATATATATCATATGTTATTTAAATATCTGTACACTGGCGGCTTGTCATGCTGGCAGTTCCGTGTTTAGATCCCTGACTAGGTTGTCCGAGTAGGTTTTCGTGGTTTTCTTTCTCGTTCCAGGCGAACGCCGACAGATTAACATCTTAAGTCACTTCACGGGCGCAGCCATAATAATAACTCATGGCTTGCCAATCCCCCGCAATTGGCGTCTAGCTATATGGGAAATGCTAAAGCATGAATTATTGCTATTAAACTTGAATAGATCTTTAAACAATTTAATTTTATCCATGATAACTACAGATATATAAATCTGGCATTAATATACTGTCAGTTATAATTTAAAATTATTTGAAAAACGCATTATTTGCCGAAACATGTAAGATTATTTTAAATATATACATATTAGAGTGAAACAGACCTTAAATTGCTGACTAATGCGAGAATTAATGAATAATAAATTGACACATTACATGCAATTTCCGCTATAATTTGTTGTATTAATTTCTACAAATGACAAAATCACATTTGCCTAAGGATGCAGATACAATACGTCGTGGCGCCAACCGTCTAGGTTGTCCGGGCAAATGAAAAATGTGTGAAAGACATATCCACCTGAAATGTGCAGATACCGATATTTCATAGTTTTTACTAATCTTCAGTACACATTATCCAGGAATAGATACGACTTTGATTTCTATACTGCGTGTATATATACAAATGATGAGAAGCGCTATGTTAATGAAAATTAATAACTATTAAATTCCCACATTACATGCAATTGCCGCTATAATTTGTTGTATTAATTTCTACAAATGACAAAATGATATTTGCCTAAGAATGCAGATACAACACGTCGCGGCGCCAACCGTCCAGGTTGTTCGGGCAAATGAAAAATGTGTGAAACATATATATATATATATATATATATATATATATATATATATATTGTAGTGATTCAAGCCTACATAAGAGGATGCCTAGAACAAAAATATAGAGTTAAGATATTAATTGTTAATTTTTAGAATAAGTCATTGTCAGAACTGCATTTTTCTCATGCCAAATCAATAAAGTTAATACCGCGTTTTTAATTTATCAAATTTGTATAACACACTCATTGTATTGCTTGTAATCTATAACTATAATTATTTTCATTTACATATTTATGTCACCGAAGATATTTAACTTAATTGATTGGAATTATATGTCATATTATGGACATAGCTGTACTTTATTTTTGAATCAGATAAGGCGGGAATAATCCCTAATGTAATTAAGGTATTTTACGGAGATTTAACATTCAAAATATATTTTTATAAATTGTAAAATTAAATTATCAATTTATATGAAATGTCAAAACGATTGGTAATAATAATTTTGATGTATCAATTAACGTAATTAAATACAAATAAATAAACATTCAAAATAGAAAGCCTGGAAAAAATCAACAAGAAAAACAGAAGAGTGTGGGTGAAAAAAATGGAGATAACGCGTCGAATTCATATAAAATTAATGAAGCAAAAATTAAGTGAAAAAAAGTAAATAAACTAGTGAATTCTCACCAAAATATATATTTTACAAGTTTCCTATCCACCAGAGATAGTTTTACGAAGTTTAACCAAACCTGGACCTGCCAAATCGCATATTAAAGAATATCCAGTTTCGAGGGGGACGCTTAACCCGACTATAACGATACCAGCCGTTTCTACCACCTTTGAACCCGTTTTACCTGCCTATAAAGTCCTGAATTCCCATTGATCATCCTGGAGAAACCATCAACATCAATTTTGAGTATTTGTTTATATTTTATTTTACCTAAAACATAACCATATTTTTTTTTACACGTAAAGAATAATCGTTCATATTTCATATGGATACACTAATATTGTTAGTATTTAGTTCATTTATAGTAATATAGGAAAAATACAGTTCTTTTCCGTTCTTTTAAAGCTAAATTACCTCAACCTAGTGTTTATTTGAGTTTTTGCTATTTCAAAGAGTATATTTAACCTTAATTTAACTATATCAGATCACGTGACTTTGCATGCTTTTATTATTCTGTTATATCATATATTTAAACTTACCTGTTGCATTAAAATTCAGATTAAACTTGTGATTTCAACAGTTAATCCTCTTGTTTTATTATTGTTATTTATAACGGAAGGTTTTCCACTTCGAATAACTTGTATTGAAAGTTTATACCTATATTTGATCAACGTACCGAATCTACTAATTATACATACGTTAATCGTAATCAAAATATACAAGAGCTAGCCGGTGCATTGAACAACACCAATAAAGTATTTAATAATAAGTATATCACACAAAGGAGATTAGTAAAAGTTAAGTATAAGTTGTTGTTTTTATAATATCCATGTTAAAATATATTGCACTTATGTCAACTGTATCAATGCAACGAAGCGCCATCTATATATATCATCTATAACTCCTTACGTGTATACTAAAATAATTGGTATTTTCAATGTAATCAATTTATTTACTTTATTTTTCAAAAGAAAACCATATCTTTTGGTCCTATTATCTTAAGGACTCGTTGGAGTTGTTACAATATTGGCACCACAACGTCAGGGCCGTAATTAGACGTGCTTGATTGAATATAGTATTACAAACTTAAGAAAAATCAACTTGGGAAGAACTGTATTTAAAACATTCTATTATTAAGTTATATAAAATTTATTGGATTTGTGAACCTATATTTTTGTTTGTGGATTTTCTCTTATGTGCTAGGACGTACATTTATCTTCAGAAACAGGATTTGTAAGTGAATATGTTTAAAGGGTAATTGCTTTTATATTCAATTCTGTAACACTAAGTGAAAAATCAAAACAAATACAACTTTTTCCTAATAATAATTTATTTACACATCATTAACTTAAAATACAATTATAACTTAAATCTAAATATATACAATCATAAAAAAAAAATGGACAAAAGAACAAGAAGCAAGTCAAGGGAAAACCTTGCAGATAGAGAGGACCAAGCTGATCAGGGCGACGCTTCCACAATTACTGAACAACCCGACACACCGAAAGAAGAAACGAGTATAAATCTTAATTCTTTAGCTGCATTAATGATGAATATGCAACAAACCATGACGGACAACAACGTTAAACAAGAAGCTAAGTTCAATCAATTTGTAGCAGAAAATAATGAAAATTTTAAACAATTGATAGCAGAAAAATAATGAAAATTTTAAACAATTTGTAGCAGAAAATAATGAAAAACTAGATGCTAATAATAAAAATTTAAATCAAACATTAGAAATAAATAATGAAAATTTTAAACAATTTATTACCGACAATAACACAAGATTAGAGACTAATATCAGTTTAATAGAAGTTAACATTAATAGTAAATTAGAACAACTCAAACAGGATAAAAAAGAAATAAAAGAAGACATAAAAGGTTTGAAAGAAAGCCAAAAGAAGATCGAAGAAATAATGCACCAAACTCTTGAAGAAAGCGAGATAAAATGCTTGCTGAAAATGGACGAAACTCTAAATGTGCATAACCAACATTGGGCCAAACAATTGGAGAATACTTCACGGGAAATCTACGAAATCACAAATAACAAAATAATAACCGCAAACACGGAAACAAAAACCGAATTGACAAAGTCCTGTAACGAAGCACACACGAAATTTAACAACAAATTAACAGATTTTAATTTAAGTAATGAAATATCTTCGTTAAATTTGAAACAACATTTAACAGATAGTTTTAACACTCAGATGGGGGAACATAAGACATATTACGAACAGGAGATTAACCAAGTGAAAGATAATCTTGACATTATCAGAACGAACCAAGATATTAATAAAAATTCCTACGAATCCGAATTGAGAATAATAGAAACGAAGATTAAAAGATATACTGCGTCGGTTAATTGTATAAACACAGGAGGTCCAACCATTAAAATAGAAAACCTTACTCATTTCGACGGGGATATTACGCATGTACACCCCATGCTTTATTTGAATGGACTCCTGCGTTACTTAATCGACATTCCGGACAATAAACAAAAGATGGATATAATAAGAGTTACACTTAAAGATAGTGCTCAGGAGTGGTTCTTACGCATAGAAGATCACTGCGAGGACGTAGAGAAATTCGTGTCGCTATTTAAAAGGAATTACTGGGATGAAGCGCAACAAAATCGTGCAAAAATTAGACTTTTGACCGGTAAATATCGAATGGGCTCAATAACTAGGGAGATATATGCTTCGAGAATTTACAATCTTTGTAAACATATAGCCGATATGGAGGAATCAACCATAGCACGACAGTTACTTAATCACTTCATTTATTCAGATACTCAAGCCATTATTTGTCAACGTGTCAATGATATGGACTCGTTAATAGAAATTTTACGAAGATTAGATGACTTCGCAGAGGGTAATCGTGGTTCATTCTTGCCAGCGCAACGGAATGCAAACAACAGTCCATATAATACATCTTATAATCGACCGAGTAATAACAATTATAACAATGCACATAATCAATCATCTAGACAATATTATTCTCAAAATAATCGACCGAATCATTTACAAGAAACAATTTCGTATAATAACAACAGGTCAAATAACAATTATCCTCAGGCGAATCAAGCAACAAATCATAACAACACGAATTATAATAACAACCAAGCAAGCCCTCCTCCAAATTATAACAATTATCAAAATTATAGTAACCATTCTACAAATCCTTTCAATAATTATAATAATAGACCTAATGTTTCGATTAATCCACACCCTAATAATAATTATAACAATAATACGCGTGCATATGATGCTAACCGCACAAATAATTACAACCAGTATAATAACCAGCCGGTAAGAAGAGGAATGAATAATTACAGATACCGAAATAGAGGACGTGTTAATAACTACTGCAGGAGACCATTGTCACCATCGCCCTCTAGAGAAGAATCGGAGGTTGTACAAAAAAAAACGTCAATTTCGGAAATGGATCTATATTCGAACCCGACACCAAGCACCTCGACTTAAAAACATTAATTAAACGCAACTGTAACTACCCCTCTAAATTAAATAATATAACTTTTTACCAACCCCTTGAAGAGTTCATACACATAGAAGAAACTGGAACCCATGATATAGACACGCACTCTCTACCTATAATTAAAATTAAATTCACGAACATAGTACTAAGCTGTTTAATAGATACGGGAGCCGAAATAACGTTATTAGAAGAGAAAAAGGCAATCTTAATCGATGACTATGAGAAGAAAATTATACGGACTAAGGGAACTGATTTAATAGCCGCTAATGGGAAAAGAATGGGGAAAATTCAAAAAAGAATATGTACGGAAATAACCGTGAAAGACAAGTAATTTGTCATACAATGCTACATAATAGGAAAACTGCAATACGATTGCATAATAGGGATAGATAACATTAAAGATTTGAAAATGATATTGGATTTCAAAAGAAAAATAATAAAGATAGATGAAATAGAAATAATGATGGAGAAACAGTTATCTGAGGAAGAAGTATATGAATATAATAATTTTAAAGATAAACATTTACAAAAGAAGATTAATAATATTTTACAAGAAAGATTGGATATAAGTAGTAATGACAATGAATGGAGTAATAAAGAAGAAGGAATAAATATTAAATGGAATAATGATGATAATATATACGGATTGGAAGAAAAAGAAGATGGAATAGGAATGCAGAATGTAGAGGAAATGGATGTTAGAAAGGATTTAAATACCCTCAGAACAGTAAATAAGTTAGAAGATATAGAGGAAATAATTAAACAACAAAATATACCATATCATTTGATCCCACCAAAATTAATAAAAATTTTATTTGACAACTTAACATTAATAAATGATGTAGTAGTATTCGCCCGTGACTATCAACATGTAATAAGAATAGACAATGACAACCCATTATCGAGCAGGAATTACCCCATACCATACCATTATCAGGAAAAAGTTAATATAGAGCTTAACAGATTAGAAGAATCTGGTATTATCGAAAAATCTAATACATATTTCATCAATCCCATAGTTATTGTACAAAAAAAAGATTTAACGTTAAGAATATGTTTAGATGCGAGAGCACTTAACAAACGTATCAAACCTGAATATGAAATGCCTCAAAATATAGATATACTATTAACGAAATGTGGTAACAAAAACTATTACAGCAAATTAGATCTAAAAAACGCATTTTGGCTAACAAATTTGGAACCCAATTCTAGAAAATACTGTGGATTTTTAATAAATGGAATAGTTTATCAATTTAGAGTCTGTCCGTTTGGATTAAAAACTTCACCCGCAGCTCTGATTAGATTTTTACACCGCATATTAGATAAATATGATAATTTCGCACTTCATTATTTGGATGACATAATAATATTTTCCGAAACTTTAGATCAACATCTAGAACATTTGAAAATAATATTAACCACTTTATGTACTGAAGGTTTAAAATTAAATTTAAGTAAATGTCAATTTTTCAAAACAGAAATTGATTATTTAGGCTATATCATAAATAAAGACAACATCTTCCTAGACCATACTCGACTGGACGAAATTAAAAACTTCACTCGCCCGAAGAACTTGAGGACATTACGAGGATTTTTGGGAGTTCTGAATTACTATCGAAAATTTATTACTAACTATAGCGAGAAAACTTTACCACTATTACAATTACTAAAGAAAAATACGAAATGGAATTGGACTTCTAAGTGTGAAAAATGTTTTATAGAACTTAAAGAGAACTTTATTGAGAACTTGAAATTACATCATCCGGATTTTTCTTTGCCTTTTATTGTGAGAACAGATGCTTCGCACCAGACCATTGCTGCTGAACTAGTTCAACTTAAAGGAGATACGGAAATTCCTATACATTTTATATCCCGAACTTTGAATGCTTGCGAAATACGATATACAATCTCCGAAAAAGAAATGCTAGCAATAGTATATGCAATAACAAAGCTCAGATATTATTTAATTGGTAAAGCATTCATACTAGAAACCGATCATAAAGCGCTCATAAACATCATGAACTCTAAATTAAATAATAGTCGTATCTATCGGTGGACATTGTTAATACAACAATTTGATTTCGAAATTAAGTACAAGCCTGGGAAAGAAATGATAACAGCAGATGTATTAACAAGAAAAGATGGAGAAATGAAGAAGCAAAGTATATGCATAAATCTGGTAATGTTACAAAAAGAAGGTTTATTTTCATTGGATAGGGTAAAACAAACACAATTAACACCAGAATTTGACCCTTTACGAAAGATTATCAGTGAGGGAAGACAATTTAAAGGTATGTTTATTAGAAATGGTATCATAATTAAGAACATAGGTGATAATGAATTGTATGTTATAAATGAGGAACACACCAGAGAGATAGCAAATTATCTACATTATAATTACACACATATTGGAGCGAGAAAATGTTGGCTCGTGTTTAGAGAAGCGTATTTTTGCACAAACGATGAGAGAATTATCAAAAGCGTGACAAAACGATGTCAAACATGTTTATTCGCAAAAGACAAAAATCGAACAAACTCAAACTGGAGTAGTAATATTATTGCATATGATAAATTAGAACTTATATCAATAGATTTCCTGTCAAATCTCATCCAAAGCACTAAAGGTTACAAGAATATTCTAGTAATATGTGACATTTTCTCTAAATATATCAAGTTAATACCAACAACAAAGTGCAATACTGATACGGTCCTACAAGCACTCACTGATTACTTCATCCAATATGGAACTCCACAAGCAATACTCTCAGATCATGCGACCTATTTTACGAACGACAGGTATAAGGAATTTTTACATACAAGAAATATAAAAACCTATTACACATCGATACGCCATCCACAAGGTAATCCCACTGAAAGGTACATACGTGAAACATTAAAATATCTCAGAATTTTACTGGATGAAAATCATAATCGTTGGGCTAGACATCTTTCACAAATAGAATTTGTTTTGAACAACACCCCCAGCACAGTACATAACCACTGTCCAATAACAATTTTTACAGGAGAAGCACCACATAGACCATGGGTAGAGTTAATAAATTTATCGGAACGTACGGAAGAGGTCAGACAAAAATTGATAAAACGTAAAAGGAAATGGGAAAAGAAACAGAATGACTATAGCAAGAAATACAAAACGTATGAATTAGGTGATCGAGTTATAGTTAAAAGCTTAAGAGTGTCTAATGCAAAACTGAAAATAATGGGTAAGCTATTGAAGGCCTATCAAGGACCTTTCATAATCAATCAGAAATTAGGCTATAATACATATGAACTAATCGAACCAAACACCGATTATATAAAGGGGAGATATCACATATCAATGCTACAAGATTATACGGTATAAAAACTAATGTAAATAAAAACTAAACACATATAAATTTAATACTAACAAAACAATATTAATAATTTCAAAATAGTTATAATGTAATATACAGTTACACTTGAGAGACAAAAAGGGGTAGTTTACAGTTCGAAAAACCAAAACAATATAAGACGAACAGAAACTTCATATACCAATATCTACACACAAAAACAGGCGAACTTTATTTACAATAAAAAGGAAAATTTAACATAATTAGAGCTTGTAAGTTTTAGGACTAATAAACAATCACTGAAAGAAAAATATCCGGAGACAAAAGCAATATGATATATATATGGTAAAGTTAAACTTCAAAAGAACAATTATTATACATTTATAGGTTACAAATATAAAACTAAACAACACAAAATGAATATTCAAAGAAATTAAAACTTATTAATAAAATTACTAAAATTATGATAAATATAAATAATATAGTTACTAGTCCGAAAAATAATGTAGAATAAGAAGTTATATAAAAAGAAATATTAAAACGACGTAAATAAAATAAACATTAATACTACATGTGCCATAACGTTTAAAGTTAGACAACCATATATGCTCGAAAGCTTATTTTTACATACACGTCAAATTTCTATAAGAGAAAAAAATAATCAGAGATATTACAAATAGTTTAAACTTAAAGCAACAAAAATAACAAAGATATATATAAATACCAAATAAAGGAATCTAAAGGAAATACCATTTACAACTAATCTTCGACCAGTTAATTTATCCTGCTAATGTTATTTTATAACTTCAGAATTCCTATTTCAATGAAATGAAGATATACTTAATTAGATAAGCTTACTTGTCAAGACTATGACGCATTATCTAATTAATGGGGAAATTGTAGTGATTCAAGCCTACATAAGAGGATGCCTAGAACAAAAATATAGAGTTAAGATATTAATTGTTAATTTTTAGAATAAGTCATTGTCAGAACTGCATTTTTCTCATGCCAAATCAATAAAGTTAATACCGCGTTTTTAATTTATCAAATTTGTATAACACACTCATTGTATTGCTTGTAATCTATAACTATAATTATTTTCATTTACATATTTATGTCACCGAAGATATTTAACTTAATTGATTGGAATTATATGTCATATTATGGACATAGCTGTACTTTATTTTTGAATCAGATAAGGCGGGAATAATCCCTAATGTAATTAAGGTATTTTACGGAGATTTAACATTCAAAATATATTTTTATAAATTGTAAAATTAAATTATCAATTTATATGAAATGTCAAAACGATTGGTAATAATAATTTTGATTTATCAATTAACGTAATTAAATACAAATAAATAAACATTCAAAATAGAAAGCCTGGAAAAAATCAACAAGAAAAACAGAAGAGTGTGGGTGAAAAAAATGTAGATAACGCGTCGAATTCATATAAAATTAATGAAGCAAAAATTAAGTGAAAAAAAGTAAATAAACTAGTGAATTCTCACCAAAATATATATTTTACAAGTTTCCTATCCACCAGAGATAGTTTTACGAAGTTTAACCAAACCTGGACCTGCCAAATCGCATATTAAAGAATATCCAGTTTCGAGGGGACGCTTAACCCGACTATAACGATACCAGCCTTTTCTACCACCTTTGAACCCGTTTTACCTGCCTATAAAGTCCTGAATTCCCATTGATCATCCTGGAGAAACCATCAACATCAATTTTGAGTATTTGTTTATATTTTATTTTACCTAAAACATAACCATATTTTTTTTTACACGTAAAGAATAATCGTTCATATTTCATATGGATACTAATATTGTTAGTATTTAGTTCATTTATAGTAATATAGGAAAAATACAGTTCTTTTCCGTTCTTTTAAAGCTAAATTACCTCAACCTAGTGTTTATTTGAGTTTTTGCTATTTCAAAGAGTATATTTAACCTTAATTTAACTATATCAGATCACGTGACTTTGCATGCATTTATTATTCTGTTATATCATATATTTAAACTTACCTGTTGCATTAAAATTCAGATTAAACTTGTGAGTTCAACAGTTAATCCTCTTGTTTTATTATTGTTATTTATAACGGAAGGTTTTCCACTTCGAATAACTTGTATTGAAAGTTTATACCTATATTTGATCAACGTACCGAATCTACTAATTATACATACGTTAATCGTAATCAAAATATACAAGAGCTAGCCGGTGCATTGAACAACACCAATAAAGTATTTAATAATAAGTATATCACACAAAGGAGATTAGTAAAAGTTAAGTATAAGTTGTTGTTTTTATAATATCCATGTTAAAATATATTGCACTTATGTCAACTGTATCAATGCAACGAAGCGCCATCTATATATATCATCTATAACTCCTTACGTGTATACTAAAATAATTGGTATTTTCAATGTAATCAATTTATTTACTTTATTTTTCAAAAGAAAACCATATCTTTTGGTCCTATTATCTTAAGGACTCGTTGGAGTTGTTACAATATATATATATATATATATATATATATATATATATATATATATAACAATTGATAAATTATTGGAGTTTTTCGGCTTTTATATGAAATATTTACAAATATCAAATTATAATGTATGTAATTGCAGAGTAAGTGGGGATGTAAACATTGCTGTCTACAAATTACAAAGCAAATCATACGAAATTTTTTTTATTTGAAAAATATGGTCTACGTTGGGACTCGAACCCAAGTCTACAGCTATCCGGGCTCTCGCTTTTACCACTAAGCCACAATAGACCCAGGTTCAAGCTATTTAGAAATGCATTATAAAGTAACAGTGTTAATGAAGCAGATGTCAGTTATTGAATGTAGATGTCAAGTTGAAAGCAGAAGTCAGTTTTGAAAGCTCATGTCAGTTTTGATAGCAGATGTCAGTTAGTGAAAGCAAATGTCAGTTAATGAAAGCAGATGTCTGATTTGAAAGCAGGTGTCAGTTATGAAAGCAAACGTCAGATTAGAAAGCAGATGCCTATTTTGAAAGTAGATGTGAGTTATTGAAAGCAGATGTCAGTATTTTGAGAGCAGATGTCAGATTTGAATGTTGGAAATGCTAATTATTACTCCATAGCTATATGAGTGTTTAGATAATTTCTTAGCCGTTTATTAAATATAACAATTGATAAATTATTGGAGTTTTTCGGCTTTTATATGAAATATTTACAAATATCAAATTAGAATGTATGTAATTGCGGAGTAAGTGGGGATGTAAACATTGCTGTCTACAAAATACAAAGCAAGTCATACGAAATTTTTTTTATTTGAAAAATATGGTCTACGTTGGGACTCGTATTTCATATAAAAGCCGAAAAACTCCAATAATTTATCAATTGTTATATTTAATAAACGGCTAAGAAATTATCCAAACACTTATATATATATATATATATATATATATATATATATATATATATATAATTACATCTTGACCTATGTATATTATAGTCGATTTAAAGTATGTTTTACTTGAATATGTATATATTTATAATAATCTTACATAATCTTTAAATTATAAATGACTAGCAAAAACGCATTTTATGTTTTTTCATATAGCGCAGTCCAGGGCAGATTTTGGTCTGGATATTAATTTGGATAATGCGGCTATTAGTCATCAATCGTCAGTTAATTTGCTCAGTGTCGGGGTTGATGAATGTTTGAGTTGGAGAGACCACTGTGAAAAATTGACCAATAACATCAGCTTCACATGTTATCAAATTAGAATTTTGAAACATGCATTACGTGTTGGGGATTTGATTAAATTTTACTACGGGCAGGTGTTTTCCAGGATTTCGTATGGAATTATCGTATAGGCATCTTCACGGCATGCTCATAATGGTTCTTCACATAAAAGCGCATAGTTCGCTGCATTGCTGGTATTCCTTCCGTAACTTCCTGCAGGCCTTACTTCAGACAATACAACATTTTACCTCTGTCTGGGGTGCACATATTAGAACTGTTAAAGTATATTTTTAAAAATCAAAAACGATTTAGGAAGAATTCCTTCCTTCATGTATATAACACCAGACAGAGAAATAATTTCAGGTTGCCAAAAAATAAATTAAACAACCAAAAGGTCCCCAGTCTCAATGAGCCTAAATTATTTAATCGACTACCTGAAAACTCTCAGGTTTAAGCGAAAGTTATCGGATTTGCTATTTTTTAATTGTGTATTTTCAATTAAGGAATTTTTGACAGTCCTTGGGCGCTGAGAGTCTTTTTTTAAGCTATATGTGTTTATATTATTGGACAAGTCGATTGTACAATTTATGTATTTTGCTGGTCAATGATATGCAGATGATCGTTATACCACTGGAAAAACTGGACTTATTGTAAAAAAAAAACAGGAGGGCTAAACATGATACACTATTGGAAATGAATATGGGTCTAAATGTTGTTGTTTTTTCAGATTAGACGAGAGAATTCATAAAAAGATTATAGAATGGATGTGGGAACGATTAAAGAAACAAATTAATTTTTAAGTGGAGTTCAGATATTAGATAGGATATGATGATACGGAAACATGAGTATTTAGTTCAATAATTTGATTTACACTTTCCAAAATATCAAGTGGAACAACAGTGGGACATTCAGCAGATTTAGCCACATTACCAGTGTTTAACAACGATTAGATTACTCTAATAGTAAGTAATGTATCCAATTACCATTTTCCTTTTGCAAGCCGCTTCAAAGATGACCAGTACAATAAATGTATTTTGTGTAGAGACCATTTTGTAACTAAAAACAACAAATTATTTTATTTATTTGAAAATTTCACTTTTATTTGATAATTTATTTGACAAATTTGAATTAAAATTTAAAATTCAATCATTTATAGTCAGCTGTTTACATCTCTTAACGTTAAAATTTCTGTATAAGCATATTTTTCACAACCTTTTGTGTAAAAATGCGTGCTATGTTTAAAATGTATTCATCATGTCAGTTTAGAAAACTTTTCTACAACATTTAATATAAGTTCTTGACTACACAGAACAAAAAGTGACAAACAGTTATGAGTAACCTACCGTCTTTGTCGTAGTGACTCCAGACTTCCATAAATTGATTCGCTGAGAGCTTTTTCAGTTCTCTAGAGTGCGGGTCTCTATACTGCCGCATAAAGTTTGTCGCTTTTTCTAAGTTTAACTTTTTACTAGACATCTGATCAGCTTGAGCGGTCATGCTTTATACTCTGAAACAAATAATATAAGCATTACACATTTTGTTGATTTTATATTTTTCAAGTTAATTCAAAACAAATTAAAAATATTTATATAATTTTAGTGAAAAAACGTTAGTTTTGATAACTACATAATTTGTTTCCCAACAAAATAAAGTGATAAGACTAAATAACTGTTGGAGCTAATTCAAAATGTTGACTATATGTTATACAGTACTGTACTGTATATTATACAGTACATTTTAATATTGGATGAAAGTACAAGAAATATAAAGTTGTTAAACTTTCTATATTAGAGTATCTGGCAAAAATTTGTAAATTGAAATCAGTTTTTGGCAGATTTTTATATAAAAAGTTATTATGGGATTGCTATTCCAGAGTTTTGTTAATTACAAAATCTGGAATGGAATCTGCATTTGGTCGATTGTTACTGAAAATTACCGATTCTACAAAATATGACCTATTACTTTTATTAATTAAAAATTTGTGAATTAAAAAAAAATAACATACAAGGTACGTTTTTTTATTCTTTTACACTAAAAAATAAACTGAAAAAAAAATACAGAATTTGATGTAGAAGGAGGAACAAAATATTTGGGTTACTCTGAAATAATTATAGCTTTTGACAAATGGACAAAATAACAAATAAATCCAGAGGATTGACAGTAAAATTATAGACCCTATTAGGATATAACAGATTAGCATCAGTTACAGTTGACAATCTAATATATGCAAACGATATAGTAGCTATTGCAAAGTTACATTTCAGGCTACACAGGTTAGTACAAATATGAAGAGAATAGTTAGAAAATCTAAAAATACAGGTAAACATTAACAAGTGAAACATTATTATAATATCCTACTATTTTTTAACTGAATAGTAGAGTTCAACACATGAGTTAATGAATTCGGAATAGGTAGAACTATTTGTGCTGTTTACGGTGTACTTAAACGTAATTTGGGCGGCTACAGCACGGAAATGTTTTTTCGGTCTAAAAATAGACGTTTTGAGAATAAACGGTTCTCGATATTCAGAAAAACGATCTAACTTTAATAAAATCGTGAAGATTGAGTCTGAATGCTTTAATTAATGATGATCCAAGCAAACAAACTGAGGAATTGGGTATTATAATAGATTGTAACGAATCGACCATAAGACATTTGCATTTCAAACTCCAAAAATTGAGTGTTTGCAGGGGATACAGCAACCGGTATGCTTTGAAAAACCAACAAAATATTTGTCTCATTGCTAACTCAAGGTCATCGTTTAGCTCGTCAACGACATCGACCGTTTCTGTCCCATACTGTTGCTGGTGATGAAAAATGTTGCCTTCATGTTAACATTAAGAACGCAAATAATGGCTTAACCCCAACAAAAAGCAACTTGCAGAACAAAAGCTGATACTTATCCGAGTAAGCTGATGTCGTGCAAGCATTGGGTGAAAGAATGCATCATCTAATATAAATTGCTTCCGAGGTGTATAACCATCACGGCTGATTTACTGTGATTCATTCCTAGCTATTGCGCGACCAATTCTATTTGGCCGGCGAAAAATATGTGAACTATTACCCGAACTCCTATTCTTATATTTTGCGAGGGCGAAAAGGCGGCAAAAGCATATAAATTTTCTGCTGACCAAATTATAAGTCACGTCTTAGCAATGATGGGCAAGTCCGAGAAAACTATTCGATCAATTAAACAGACGCTTTGTTATATAATGAAACAGTTCCATAAAAAGGTCTCCTAGTGTTATTTATGATACAGACAATTTAAAAAAAATTGTCTTTCTAGGTGGGTATTTACTTTCTAATAATTATTTTGCTATTGTAGATATGTACTTTGCAATAAAATTGGTTCATTGTATGCAATTGGTAAGACCGTACCGGCGCTAAATAATATGCAGTAATTAATTGAATATTAACTATAAATTCGAAATTAAAAATTTAAATCACGGAAAACTTCAATAGTCGAGGACTGTATATCAACTATTTGTAGTTTAAATAAATACCATAGCGGAGCAGGACTAGCTACTTGATTTTAACAGGTGTTTTGATGTTTAACAGTTGCCACCTCGGGTAACCAACATTACTTTAAAATTTGAAGTTCAAGTCTGTCAAAATTATTTTTAGCTTCTTGCCTAATATTCGTATCAGCTTTTAGGTTCGCATTTTCTTTAATTATTTCTCTACTGACTTTTCGGATGAAGAACTACCAAGCATTTATTCTTGTCGAACTTAACAAAAGTTTTCATAAAAGTGCGGCGTAAAATGCTAATTCAAAACTGATCATGTTTTCTTTTCCAAGTGCAAATAATAAGATGGCAGTTTTACAAAATAGATGTGAGTATATTCACACACAAAATAACTATAATACAAAGGTATTTTTAATAATATAAAATATTATTAAAAATCTGATGTGAAGAACACAAATACAGGTTCAATATTAATATTTTTTGTGAACTTGTCCGAACATATCTTTCCCCAGAGACACAGATACGTATTTCACCTTTCTACAGGTTCATCGGTACGCCTCCGCTGGAGAAAGGATTTCTTCAGACACATTCACAAAAAAGGAGCGACATCGTTATATCACAGAAATTATCCAGAGCGTAGAAGTAAATTCAGCGCTGCCTGTTGTCAGATGGCCGAAGTACCTCGCTCTGTCCACATAACCAATGCGAACCAACGACGTTTTCTAGAGATGGCACTGCTTTCTCTCTAGAAACTGTATTTTGTTTGTGTCTTCACTCATACTTACGGACTAACCGCATGTGTAATGTAGCAGAATAATTGAAACATACATGAGTGGGCAAAACCCCACCAGTTTTGTATAATACAAAGGTATTCTTAATAATATAAAATATTATTAAAAATCTGGTGGCTCGGTCTGGATAATTTCTGGGATATAACGAGTCGTTCCTTTTTTGTGAATGTGTCTGAAGATATCCTTTTGCCAGCTGGGGAGTACCGATGAACCTGTAGGAAGGTGAAATACGTATCTGCGTCCCTGGGGAAGGATATGTTCGGACACGTTTACAAAAAATATTAATATTGAACCTATATTTGTGTTATTCACACCAGATTTTGTATGATTAAAAATACCTTTGTATTATACAAAACTAGTGGGGTTTTACCCACTCATGTATGTTTCAATTATTCTGTTAAATAACTATAATATATAATCAAACAAATATATATGCATATTTCATCGCATAATCATAAAATATAATTTCGGAAAAGCAGTAACACTGCATAATATTACATAGTAGGCATGAAACATTATATTATTTTCCAATATTTACATACAGGTCTTTTTAAACTATTGAATAGTTACGTTTCAATTATTAATAAAGTTACAATGCAAAAATTCACGGTTTCTTTTACATATCCTGGAATAAATTGTTTGTTTAGCTCGATGGCATAGAAAAACAAAATATATTTCTGCGAGTTTTGCTTGTTGAATAATATAATATAAATAAAGTAAATGGTTGGGTGTGGGCATATTTTCTTTAGACTCTGTATAATGTTTGAGTGTCTCACGGCTATCTCTTTTGGGTTCTACTGTAAACGTAAAGAAATAATACAACAAGATTGTTAAAATTCTTTTATTGTATATTTGTACTGTTACAGATAGTTTTATGTTCAACATAAAATATCTTATTCGTTAACTTGAATATCATCAGAAAGTTTTATACAATTTATTTATTAGAAGCACACGAATTGTCTTGGATTCGACTGAATCTTTCAAATTGTCACGCTTGTGTATTTCACTCAACAATCAATAGTATAGATATTATGAGATCACTCGTGGAAATCTATTTCGGTAATGTATTTATTATTAATTAATTCAAATTAATAATCTATATGCGGTTTAAATTAGTTTATTTAAGTTTTATAGACTCCAACTACTATTGTGTCTAAAATGTTACTTACTCGAAAGTAAGTTCCGCTACATGTTATTCAAATTCCTCTTTGTACATGTTGCATCTGTAATAAATATATCTTTAAAAATCTGTGAAAATTTTACAGTAATATTAATGATGATACGAGACCAACAATAAATACAAGAAATATATTATTTATTCTTAAACGGTTTTAAATTAAATAAAATGCTAACGTCGAGAGAATCGAATGAATGAGAATCGAGAGAATGAATGTCTCTTCTTTCGCCGTCCAGTCCTTTTATATCGATTCGTTATTTACCACGCTGATTTTATTTCTAATTTTGATTTCGATATTTTATTCTTTCGTTTTGATCCTTGGATCTATCCATCTATTGTATGCAAATTTGCCTTTTCTTTCATTGTCTGAAGTTATTTTGTTCAATAAATTCTTATTTTTGGTAATTTATGTGTTTTGTCTTTTTAATTACGAGAGTAAAGTTTATCCCCTTTTTAATTTTCGGGAATTTTCTATATTTCTGTGTTCCAACTTACAATGATTTCTCCGTGTTTTGTACGTATTTTTATTACAAGATGGGGATGCGCATTCTAGTGCACTTGTGTTTTTGAAATTTTGTTTGTTTTGTGTATATTTTGAACGTAGGAATTTATTATTCTTATTCTTAATATAACAAATTTTGTTTGCATTGCGTTTCTGTTATTGATGTTAAATAGTTTTCTTATTGGTTTTCTCTTATTTCTAAATGCATTTGATATCTAATGTCTACATGTCCATGCGTAAAGTGTTTTATGCAAAATTGGAACGTTATATACGAGGTGCATTTTAAAAGACACACCCTCTATTGATTTATTTTTATTTTTATTATCCTATTCATGCTACGTTTGATTTATTTATACATAATTAAATTTTATTTAATTTCTACCGAAAAGGAAATTTCACAGTAACATGTTTATTTTTATGCAAAAGATAAAAAAGCATAAAGTAAAAAACTACGGAAAGCGAAGTTCAGTTTTGCAATAAACAACTTCTTTCATGAGGTACTGTTATCCTTTTTTTTTGTTACATAAAAGATAATTCGGCGGATGTTTGCAAATAGAAAATACAATTTTCTTTTATGGGATTCGGTAAGTACGGTGATCTAGGTGGGGCAGAATCTGGCGTTTGTAACAAACATTGAATTTATAATTGATTTTGTAATTCGTGAACATAGAAAAATATGTTTCGACGGTATTTTAATTTATATAAAATAATTTATAAGAAAATCTCCGGTGAATATTCTTGACAGTATTCGGTACTTGCTTTAGCATCGATGAGACGCCGTTAGGAAATCCTTTCCTTTGCTACATCGTAGAAACGCTGGTAGAGGAGGGGGGTGAAGGTTTTAACTCAAACTGTAGGCATAGATGAGACGCCAACCGAATGAATCCCTTTGCTACATTAATGAGACGCTGCTTAAGGTGGAACGGTCAAGGGTAGGAGCTCTAACTTAATTTGAAACCATCGGTGAGACGCCGATAGATTGACTACTTTTTACGTCAAACGGGGGCCTTTTATACGAAAAGTTGAGGATGAAAAGGTGGGTGTACGCGTGGGAGAAAAGTACGTAGGCACTAAATCAAAGATTCTACGACGGTGCGAAAGTTGGAGGTTCAGGGTAACGCACCTGTATTCGAGCCAAAACAAAATATTACATAAAAAGTTGCATCATTACTAGAGCTGAGGATGTTTGCGGTATAACCATGGTTATATCATATAACCATAGTAATTTACTATGGTTACATGATGTAACCATATCATTCAAATACAAATAAAACATACAAAATATACAGACATCTCTAAAACTTACGAATATTTTGTGCGAAATGATTATTTTAATCGTACAGCGCACAAAATATTTTCAAGTTCTTACGGTTATATTTTATATTGCAATGCAATATATAACCTTCAGCATTCACATTGTCTCAATATTCTTTTTTCTTTGATCGTGTCTGTAATCTCTTTAGAAAAATTACTTCCCATTAGCGGCGTTTTAATTATAGTGATAATGTTCCATGCTGTTTACTATATATTATTAATGAATAACTTCTTCGTCTAGTTGTTGTTCACTTTTGATTGGTACTGAAAGATTGAGTTTCTCTTCAAGGTCACGCTCGAATTCCATAATTTGATATAAATTGCAGTCGTTTGTATTCTACACCTTCGTGGCGTGGCGTTGGATGTATTCTTTGACTATTATATCAGATCCTAATATTACGGAAATATGACCCAAATATTTAAAAGTTTCAAAAAACTAGGATCGAAGAAAGTCTATTAGCTATGTTACATCAGATTGAATCAGAAATTAGACAGAATACTAACAAAGAAATTCTACATAGAACTAGTTGTATAATTCCAACACATCATATCTATGCGATTAGAAAAAAACTAGATGGCATAGATTGCATCATAACCAGTCTATGGCAAAAATCGATTTATTGACATTTTTGGCGCTTAGTACACAGTACAAAAGGCCAGGGATATACCCAAATTTAATCCACACTGAAGTCGTCAACAACTATCATTCAGAGGCACAGTGGACATCACGGAAATATCGACAATCAAGCTTATAATATGACAAATTTAAGTGTAATAAGGTCGACTTAAAAATGGCAACTGCGAGAGTGTACAAAACTCGTCCAAACAGTTTTGTGAGAAACTACATACGGCAAAATAGCTAAAAGAATCCGCCGGCATATATATTGCTACGTATCTTTTCTTCATTTAGAATAATCATAATAGTATATGAAAGAATGTGAATGAGGTACCTAAATTACCTATAAGTCTAACCTAACATGCTAAAACTACTTGTAACTAAGCAAATAAAGGTTTATGTATTTCATAAATTTATTCCAACCATATTTTCTAGATAGTATGTTTTGATATTAAGCACAATCTTTTTGTAATAATATATAGATATTTCCTTGTATATATTTAAACGTCTAGAAGATAACGAGTTATGAAAATGTGTTAAATCTGTTTCAAAACGATTGGTGATGTAAACGTTAAGATATGCATTATATAGATATATAGATAAGATGTGTAAATGATTAGCTAAAAAATAATAGTAAATAATTTACTTGACTAAACATTATGTTAAGTTAAGAAAATAATGCAATTGCTTATGGATCTTTTAAGATTTAGCAAAAATATATGATAATAATAGTTACAAATATATTTTATTATTCCACTGTCGAAACTCTAAGTGAAATACAGGTATTATAGATTGTAGTTATAGATTAACTTTCATCTAATTTTAAGAAACATGAAATTTAATTAAAACTACTTTTATGTTAAAAATAATGTTATATTATATTATTTCTTTTATATCTATGGACATGAAAATTTAAATTGTGATTTTTTAGTTTTTATTTATTTTCAACCAAAGTTTTGATAGCATCTCTCATTTTCGAAAACTCACGAGTATTAAGTTGGAATTTTGATATTAACAAACGATTTTTGCGAAAAATTGGTGAGTTCTACCTCTTAAATATTAACGATATTAGTCGCATATATCATCTGTTCCGAGAACGTTCTTCGTTTATGTTCGGAGATTTAGAAGCCATGTGCAAAATTTAATATTAATTGACATCCTAGTCGCTCTCGTGAGTCTTGTTTAACAGTTACAGCTATTAAGATGTATCACTAACGCATTAAATATTACTTACTTCGTATAGTAATGGTGTAGTTAGTACTACACACATAAACACACAGACGCATGCATACACACACACACACACACACACACACACACACACACACACACACACACGCACACACACACACACACACACACGCACGCACACACACACACACACACACACACGCGCGCACACACACACACACACACACACACACACACACACACACACACACACACACACACACACACACACACACACACACACATATTTATATACCGGGTTTTTCTTTTGTAATTACACTCATTACATATAGGTATATGCATTGACTGACTTATTTTCAATTCCAATTACATATAGGCATAAATGTATGGTGGCGTAGGCAACCAGTTATACACCAAAATCTATGTACAAACAATAGATTAATTCTTAAATAGATTGCCATGGAAAGAAAATTTTTTTAACGTCACATATTTATAAATTCTTATTCATTACAAAAATCTTAAATTAAATATATTTTATTGAAAAAAAGGAAATATGTTTAAATCATGAATACGTATAGCAAAGACGAAACAGTTTCAATGGTAATGTGGCATCGGAAGAATAACAGTTTAAGGACGGTCAGAGACATGTTTGCCGTTAATTATCCTAACAGGCCTATACCTTGTGCAAAGACAATTTTAAATATTTATAGTAGTTTCAAAGAAGATGGTTGCCTTCTAAATTCACACAAAAAAAATAATAAAATCTATCATGTGTTAACAGAAGATATGAAGCTGACTATCCTCTGTTGTGTAGAAGAAAGGTCTGTAAGATCGCTTTTAGATGTAGCGAGGCATTTTGAAGTATCGTACAGTTCGGTGTACAGAACCCTGAAAGAACTTAAATATAAGCCATACAAGGTATCAAACCATCAGGAGCTTTTCGAGGAAGATAAAATAAAACGAACTGATTTTTGTAAAAAAATGTATGTATGTATTTAAAAAACTCTACATGTTTCGGCTGTATACGCCTTTTTCAAGAGAATACAAAATATGAATGACAGGATATAAATGTCAAGTAATTAAGTTTCTATGGTTTAAATTATTCAAAGATACATTCTAGTAATAATAATAAATCATGCCTTAGTATTCCAAAAAATAGATAACAAGGTGTGAAAATATGTGTTGTTCGCTGCTAGCAATTTGTGTCTCCTTCTGGGTATGAACTTGTGTGTTGGTTGCTGCTGGCAGCTTGCGTCTCTCTATGGGTGTGTGGTTTTGTGTGAGAGCGTAAGTGTAGGGTTTTGTATGTCGGTGCGTTCGTGCTTGTGTTTAGTGATCGGTCGCATGAATTTAGAGAGGTCGGATAACCAGCCGTTGCGTAGGGCCGCCAACCCTTTCCCGACAACTTCTTTACAATTCCGTGCAGTACTTCGACGGTCTGACCCCCGCCCCAACGAGGCAAGGCGCAGACAGGCGAAGCGCACCCTGTACGGGGTTGCTCATCGCAACTAAGGGAACACTCTTAGTGGCTACCTCGGTCGACGATGGTCACACTTATGCCATCTTAACGTTTTCCGCCGAAGCGGGGGAAATGATCAGTATTAAACAGGAAAAAAATTCAATTAACAACAGAAATGATATAAAAAATCTAAGCAGTATATACTATAATTTAATTTTGTAACGATCTACAATTTACCATCATATTATATATTTTTTTTTTTTTGTTATATACCTTATGTTATTTAAATATCATTTAAATATCATATACTTTTGCTTATCATGATGACTGTTCCGTGTTTTGATTCCTGTCTAGTTGTCCGAGCAGGTTTTCGTGGTTTTCCTTCTCGTTTTGAGCGAATGCCGACAACTTTGTATCTTAAGTCGCTCCACGGGCGCATACGTAATAATAACTCATGTCTTGCTTTTCCCTACCTATCCCTGTTTTCTGTTTTTTGCTGATGTGGTCCTCTACTGGGTTGCAGCCTAGCATATGCGCTACAAAACTCTAGGGGGGTCTGCCCGTTGGGCAGTCAGGTGCCATTCCGCCTTTCCAGCAAGAGTGAGGAACCCTGCTACGCGGCGCTATCTCGTCGCCGCGCAATGCACACACCACTAGGACCGGTCCTGGGCGACAACCTGGCTAGGCTGCCGTTAACAGCACACACACGTTCGACGTGTGTGCTATGCCCCCGCTTCGGCGGAAAACGTTAAGATGGCATAAGTGTGACCATCGTCGACCGAGGTAGCCACTAAGAGTGTTCCCTTAGTTGCGATGAGCAACCCCGTACAGGGTGCGCTTCGCCTGTCTGCGCCTTGCCTCGTTGGGGCGGGGGTCAGACCGTCGAAGTACTGCACGGAATTGTAAAGAAGTTGTCGGGAAAGGGTTGGCGGCCCTACGCAACGGCTGGTTATCCGACCTCTCTAAATTCATGCGACCGATCACTAAACACACGCACGAACGCACCGACATACAAAACCCTACACTTACGCTCTCACACAAAACCACACACCCATAGAGAGACGCAAGCTGCCAGCAGCAACCAACACACAAGTTCATACCCAGAAGGAGACACAAATTGCTAACAGCGAACAACACATATTTTCACACCTTGTTATCTATTTTTTGGAATACTAAGGCATGATTTATTATTATTACTAGAATGTATCTTTGAATAATTTAAACCATAGCAACTTAATTACTTGACATTTATATCCTGTCATTCATATTTTGTATTCTCTTGAAAAAGGCGTATACAGCCGAAACATGTAGAGTTTTTTAAATACATATATTTTGAAGTAATATACAGACCTTTAATCGCCTACTGATTAGGTTTACCATATATATATATATATATATATATATATATATATATATATATATATACAGGTATGACAGAAGTTTCATTTTGTTTTTTTTTGGGATATATTCTAAAAAATATAACAAATGAAATAGTAAAAATTTTTTCTAATAAAAGTTGTCTAGAAACGCCAAAAAAAAATTTAAAATAAAATTTTCTTTTGGCGTTTCTAGACAACTTTTA
Source organism: Melolontha melolontha (assembly GCA_935421215.2). Taxonomy (NCBI): domain Eukaryota; kingdom Metazoa; phylum Arthropoda; class Insecta; order Coleoptera; family Scarabaeidae; genus Melolontha; species Melolontha melolontha. The sequence continues at coordinate 128,841,671 of OW285236.1, forward strand.
TTAGAAAAAAATTTTACTATTTTATTTGTTATATTTTTTAGAATATATCCCCCCAAAAAATGAAACTTCAGTCATACTGTATGTATATATATATATATTAAAGTAAAATAGACCTTAAATCGCCGAATATCTAAATCCACTATATATATATAGTAGATTTTATTAGTCGGCGATTTAAGGTCTGGTTTGACTCAAAAATGCATATATTTAAAACAATCTTACATGTTTCGGCAAGTGATGCCTTTCTCAAAGAATTTAAAATATAAATGACAGTATATTAATGTCATACTTACACATTTATAGTTGTCATGAATATAATTATTATTAAGATACATCCAGTTTAATAATAATAAATTATGCCTTGGTATTCAAAAAATAGTTAGACAACGAAAACGGGGAATGGCAAGGTATGAGTTATTATTATATATGCGCCCGTGGAGCGGCTTAAGATGATATGCTGTCGGCATTCGCCTTAAAGGAGAAGGAAAACCACGAAAACCTACTCAGACAGCCAGTCAGGGATCCAAAAACGGAACTGTCAGCATGATAAGCAAATGTACAATCTGCAGTGTTGTATATTTGGTGCAGACACCAATAACAATTTATGCAATGAAACAACATATATCATGATTTCATATGTTCCACAATTATCAAAAAAATTAAATACACTTTACAAAATTATGATATAGCTACAACATATAAACTTAGTAATACTAATAAACATCTATTCTCAAAACTAAAACCTCAAATAGAAAAAAATCAAGAAACACATATCATCTATAAAATACCATGTCGCGATTGCGAAAGTTACTACATAGGCCAAACTAAACAATATTTATACAAAAGAATACAAGCCCACAAATACTCTAAAACAGATAAAACTGCTTTGTTTGCACACAAACTACAAAGCGATCACCATTTCGATTTTGAAAACACACAGATAATTGATAAAGAACAACACACAATGAAAAGAGAAATTGAAGAAATCATTAGTATTAAACAGAAAAAGTTCAATTAACAACAGAAGTGATACAAAAAATTTAAGCAGTATATACAACAACCTAAATATGTAACGATTTGCAATTTACCATCACAATATACGTTGCTGTTATATAAATATATATCTTATGTTTTATTTAAATATTTATACATTTGCTTATCATGCTGACAGTTCCGTATTTGGATCCCTGTCCTTACGCCGCTCCACGGGCGCATACATAATAATAACTCATGCCTTGCCATTTCCCGTTTTTGTTGTTTAACTATTTTTTGAATACTATGGCATGATTTATTATTATTAAACTGGATATATCTTGGAATAATTTTATCAATGACAACTACAAATGTATAAGTATGACATTAATATACTGTCATTCATATTTTAAATTCTTTGAAAAAGGCGTCATTTGGTGAAACATGTTAGATAGGTTGAAATATATGCATTTTTAAGTAAAACCAGACCTTAAATCGCCAACTAATTAAATCTACCATAACATACCAAGGTCACGAAATAATTATCTTTACATATATATATATATATATATATATATATATATATATAATTTAAACGAAATTATCGACCGTAATATATTGAATAAAATATTTCATCTCCGGAAGAAGCAACAAAGTTGTTGCGAAATATAGGGATAATTAATAAAAGAGTTTTTAATTGACAGACCGCTTGCTAGCTTTTAATTTAAATTATTCTATATATATATATATATATATATAGTCCGTCTTAGAGCGGTTAATAATAATGATCGAGTTGCGGTGACAATATGTTGTAAATGGGTCTGTTTGGTTATGTAATAATAATGTGAATAGATAAATAAATGGAGTAATCCTTGAATTAGGTTTAATCTTATAATAGTTATCATATGTAAAGTACAATGATACCTACCTTGTCTAATTGCTTAGTTAGACCAAAAGCTTATTCATAAGTAGAGCAAGACCTCTCTCTCAGGAGCCGGTTCTCTTTTCAAAATCAAACTTTGTTTTGTACACATTTTCCAAAATCTTGCATTCACACTGATAATATATTAAATCTGCAATATCACAAGCATACAGAATTTAATTAAATAATGATAAATAAAAATGTTGTATGAGGATTATGAAAATTAAAGTTTAATAATTATTTTTAGTAAATTATGTTTTAGTGAGTTGATCACGTGACATAATGTTGGTACAAGTGTTGAAAGTATTTATATTAAACATATAACACAACAAATGTGTATAATATTAATTAAAATAGTGATTTTTGGCAAGCAATAAACATTTATGAAAATATCATTTGTACTGAGACCATTCAATTAAGGTAAACATTAAATAAGGTTATGTTACGATAATCAGTGTTATCCCACTGGCGATTTGGTGAAGAGCATATCTTCTAAGGTTTACCTTAGCCGGGAACGCTACGTTTAACATATTTTTCAGTTTTAAGGTTATTCTACTGAAGATGGCAACTTAGTTGACGAAATACGTATACAGTATTTATTGATATATATTGTGTTTAGGGTGTTTTTCTTATTTCTGTTTACGATAATGCATTAATATGGTACAAATTAAATTTAACTTTACAAATACTTGTATTCTACGTCGGGATATGGTTCCCAGGTAATGTTCGAGATCAATTTGGCAGCAAATGGAGTTTGATTCAGGTGTGTTTACGGGAATCAGGTACTGGGAGAGACGTTTTTAAAGGGTTTGTCGGTATGTGACAGGTATGCGGTTCCCTTCTATATTTCTATCGATGCCTGAATACTATCTTTTTATGATGGAAACGTTTAATGGTAAGTATATATTGATTTTAAGGTATTTAATGATATTTTAAGTTTAAAATCAATTTTTAACGTAGTTTTTCTAACAACACAAGCGACGCTGTCTTTCTATTGTTTTTTTCCTTGGCCTTCATATGATTTATGTTTGCTTAATACAAGTATTTAATTTCGTATTTGTTCTTTTTGACTTATTTTATATTTCATATTACTTGATATTGCCGTTATAATAAATAATAATAATTATAGAATAGAAATTACGTTCTTTTAAATTTCTATTCATTTCATATGTGTGCAAGCTAAAATGGATGATTCCCGAGGTAAGTTAATTCAAATCAAAAATATTACGGTCGATAAAATAGATTTCTATATGATATTAATATTATCAATAAAGTTAAATATTTTCGGATTTAGAAATAAATTAATGAATTTTGATAATAAAAAATGCTCTACATAAATAATAAAGGTTATTCCAAATAAATTTTATAATTAAATACGCAGTATTAACTAATATCTTACACCGTAAGTGTGTGGCCTTCATTCGTACTTCTTAATATAACGCTAATTACTAACATTTATGTTCTTTTCTTCCAGTTTCTGGTAACAAGACGAACCACATCAATATATATATATACATATATATATATATATATATATATATATATATATATATATATATTAGCTTTATTGCAATATTTTTCCACAATATTTAATAATTTATTAAATGACAGAACGGAATAGATACAAATCGAAATTTAAAAAAATTGTATAATGTCTATCAAATAATTAATTTCAAACATAGTGTATCTGAAGTAGTCAATTTAAATTTGTTTTGATTAGTTACATAGAATTATATAAATAAATTTAAAATAATTTCATATATCTATATTTTTTACGTATCTATGGAACTAGCTGTAGCATTCGAGAGGAGGGCATAGTAATTTCCATTGAATAACCAGTGGAAAGCCTAAATGTGTTTATTTGAATAAATTAACTAAAAAATTATTTTAAGCATAAATAACAGCTATCTCGTGTTCAGAGGGTGTAGTAAATCCAATTACACAAGTAGTGAACAGTGTATGTTTATTTTTCAACTAAGGATAACATTACACCTGGTTTAAATATATTTTGATATTTCAAATACTGTACTTGCATGAAATCATTGAAAGCGTATACAGGGGTATAATAAATCAACCTGTGTGATTGCAGCATAATTTGACATAATTCGATTAATCTTTGAATTTAAAACTTAACTAAATATACTTGGGTAAACCACTTAAATTATAAATTCTTTATAAGTCACACTTTACTAAATGGACAGCAATTGTAGGTATTTTTAACTTCGTCGTGCCATTTCTGCATTGGGAGCCAACAAATTAAATCTAAAAATCCTCGCGATTCAATGAATAACTTCTTTAAATTACTGAATTCCCAACAAAATTTAGTACACTTGGTCATATAAATTGACTAGAAAGATTCATGGAGTGCGTAAGCTCGCACATAAGCTTTCTCCGTATTTGAATGGAGTTGCCAACCGTAGAAACTAAATAATATCAACAATTATTTTAACATTTTATTACAAAAAATACAATGCAAAAGCTACTTCAATTTTTTCCACTGCCTTTTTGTATTATGTATAAAGCAAAATCTAAGACTCTTTTTTTTAAATCTAACATTTAACTTCTTTACTTTTATTTACTATAAAATACACACGATTCCTTCGAAAGCCAACTTTCGTGAGATTCTAGATTCGTGTGTCAGAGTTTACGTTTGAAAAACAAAAGAATTTGTACATTATGTTTAGTAAGGTTGATACTTGTTTCACATAAACTTCAAATCAACTGCAATGTTAGATATATTACTGGAATTTTATCGCAATAGAAACACATCAGAGATCTGTAACGCGTCAATCCTTTATAAATGTTACACAAAAGAAGTAAATGTCAGTTGCACCAACCTTGAAGACGTCCTATATAAGTGATAAAAAAACATCGGAAGTTTCAATCCGAAAACCACAAAATGATTTTTAAACTGTATGATGATTTAAATTGTATATTATTATTTATTATTTATTATTATTTATGTATATTATTAATTTATTGCCTAACTTCACACTGATGTTACCAAAAGACATATAAGCGGCTAAAGGGAAATGAATATAGTATATAAAGGAAATATTAAATATGTGTAACAATTATATTATATTTGAGTAATTACAAATAAAATAATTATTGACTAAAATGCAATAAAGTAAATAATTTCATTATTTATTTCACTAACTACAGTTTTTACATAATGTTTAAAGATGAAGTTTATTGTTGTATAAACACTGCTGCATTTCGAAAGCTGTTTCGCAGGAGTCATTTCCTTTTAACTTTTTACATTTTTCAATGGCTTGTTGAACTATTTTCCTATCTACTTTCTCTGGTAGCTTGGCTTTTATTATTTCAGTTTGAATTTCACCAGAATCGTTAATAAAACCTAATTCTGAGTAATAACATCTGAAATAACATTTCAGCTCTCGATTACCGGCAAATACACCTTCCTCGGCGTTGACCACCAATGATGGATTGACTCTAGATTCTTGAATACATAGATTTTTATGAATGACGTCAGTTGATGTTCCTGCGTATGCCTGAAATAATGTAAACAGAGGCACATATTTACAAATTTTATTATTTTTTAATTAAATGTATATGCAAAGTTTGTGAACAATAGTTTCGCGGTTCTAGTAACTTATTAGATAGTTGCAAAAGTAATTGCGGTTTACGCATTATTATATTCGTCATTTTATATAGATCTACATTCTTAAGTAAATATGATTAACTTATACTAAATTTCTTGCTCTACACTTTATTGCTAATGATTATTAGTCGCTTCTGATTTTACATTTATTTTAAACTATTTACGAATGGAGTTGGAGAATAAGCAAATTTGAGCTATTTATTTACATGAGTTTGAAAAAATTGACAGCGACTAATAGCATTGCTGCTATGTAAGTAAAAATTATCACACACAGTTTTGGGTGGATTGAAAATATGGCATTTTGCAATGCCAATAACCTTATAATACATTTAATACACAATGACCTCTTAATACATTATAAAAGATTATGCAAAGTTTCACAATAATAAGTAAGGATGTATTTATTCTATAAGGATTGTTCAATATAGCACAAGCATTGTGCCCCGTATACAAATACTTGCGAGCCGAACACAGATACAGAGACAGTCAAAGACAGTGTTTTAAAATTAGTTATTTGACCTATTATTAGGTCAAGCAATTAAAAAAAAAGTGTTTAACTCGTATTTAATTTCATAATTTCATATTCCCCAGAGAATGGCCGTACTAGTCATGTAAATTAAAAATGGGTTGCCTAGTGGCAAAAAATATTAACAGATTTGAAATTAGCATCTGAAAATAACTTTAAAAAAGTACACTTTATTTAAAAACAATTAAAATTTTAGGCCAGTGTAATCATAGCAGTTTTTCATGTCATAAGCACACAAGAAGTTATTGAATAATTACATATTCGTCATTTGAAGCAAGTTAGAAGGTTGAAAAGATTCGATAAATCGGCACCTTATGAGCTGACCAAAAATTGTCGCTTTGACAGGTTGTTGTCTTCTATTCTACTAAGAAAATAACGATCTAGATTTGAACGTGTATTCGATGAAAAGTGAATTTTGTATAACAACCGGCGACGATTAGTTCAATTGCTGAACCTAGAAGAAACTCCAAAGCTATATTCATAATCTTATAAGTAAAGTTGCATTAAAATTGTATTGGATGATGGTCACTATTTGGTGGCCTGCTGCCGTTCTTATCAACTACAGCTTCATGAATCTCGAAAAAAACAGAACATCTAAGAAGTATATACGAAAAGGTTTTGTTTGAGTATGACAATACGTTAAGCACGTATAAAGCGTTTGTACAATATGAAACAAACATGTAAATAATTTACATATCTGTAACTATGCACATGGACAATACACCTCGTATTTTCAGCATTTACTTCTGCTTAATACATATGTTTCTGCCAATATAGGCGTCCTCAGTTAAGCTAGTGAAGCAATTTATATAAATTAATACAAACCTGTTATAAACAACTGGTTTGTATCTGTATTTAAATTTACTGAAATAGCCCGCAAAGATCAAGCAAGTTCCGTCCTATAAGAAGACAACTATTTAATAATTGACATCTTACGGGCGAAAGATACATTGTCCGGAGGGCTACCTGTACTGTGGGCTACCTGTGCATAGTTACAGAAATGTAAATTATTTACATGTTTGTTTCATATTGTACAAACGCTTTATACGTGCTTAACGTATTGTCATACTTAAACAAAACCTTTTCGTATATACCGCCATCTGGCAGGTTGTTAATGGACTACATCTACATACGTATTTTATCGTTTCCCGTAGCAGCATAGCTGTTCGAACGATAGGTAGCCCTCCGGACAATGTATCTTTCGCCCGTAAGATGTCAATTATTAAATAGTTGTCTTCTTATAGGACGGAACTTGCTTGATCTTTGCGGGCTATTTCAGTAAATTTAAATACAGATACAAACCAGTTGTTTATAACAGGTTTGTATTAATTTGTATAAATTGCTTCACTAGCTTAACTGAGGACGCCTATATTGGCAGAAACATTTGTATTAAGCAGAAGTAAATGCTGAAAATACGAGGTGTATTGTCCATGTGCATAGTTACAGATATGTAAATTATTTACATGTTTGTTTCATATTGTTATCTAAGAAGTATGATAAAATCCACTGAAATGTGCAATGTGAGACCCCGATATTATGCAACAGAAAGAGCCCAATTCAGACAATTCAGTCGCTTGAAAAATTAAATTGGGCGACGAAGTTTGTATTTACCTCCAACCAATTATCACTTTTTCAATTATCTTGATGACTTTTTCCAGGTAAATTTCTTTCAATATGTGCTTCGTGATATCCCGAACCACATATTTTTATCAGAATAATTGAAACATACATGAGTAGGTAAACCCCACCAGTTTTGTATAGTACAAAGGTATTTTTAATAATATAAAATATTATTAAAAATCTGGTGTGAAGAACACAAATACAGGTTCACTATTAATATTTTTAATAGTGAACCTGTATTAGTGTTCTTCACACCAGATTTTTAATAATATTTTATATTTTTAAAAATACCTACATATTTTTATGTTAAAAATTTATTTAAAAGTGTACATGAGCCTAGTGACAAGGACTTAAAATGAATGAGGTGAAACTGTATTTACTTTTAAAACAATCTAATATAAATAATTAAGATATACTTAAAAATGGTTGCTAAGCTATCGTTAAAAGATCTAGTATGAAGCCCAACTATAATTACAAAGTTTGTTTGATAACTAACATAAAGAGATGAGAAAATAATATATTATGGACAGGCAGCGAAAGCTCATATTATAGTCGACCATGCAGTTCACTGTCGAGTCGCTAGCCGAGGCAGTAGAACGTGTGCGAGGCAATTAATATGCTTGCGCTGCCGTGTATTATATACAATTTTTTTTCAAGAGTGTAATTTTTAGGTTAGGCTCAAATGACACATTCTACATTTAATTTTTTTATTAATGATAATGTTGGCGTTTGATGTTTTAGGTTAGTCGCGCAAATATCTGTCAGAATGAATTTATGATACATATCAGGGAGAATACATAGAGGGGTACATTCTTCCCATGTTATTTAAATGTATTTTTTGCAACTCCGCCGTACAATAGTAACGACAAAACTGCCACCGGACAAAAATGAACTCTTTCAAGCTTTCAATATAAGGTTGGGAATAGCATAATATGGAAATTATTATACGCTTGCGAAAAAACAGCTTATCGAATTAAAAGATTTTTAGACATAGTTTTCATTGATCTCGACGCAAACTCCTACAAAATCAATACTTGAAAGTATCTATACTAATAATATATTTAAATAATTAATGTTGTAAATGTTTTTTCCAGATGTAAAAACTTTTTGTCAAGTTGAGGACAGGATACTAGCGATTTCAATCTCTCATATCTATTGTTATTCATCTTAGACTAGAAGGAAAACAACGAAAACTTTTCTTGGACAGCAGATCCTCTGATACAATTTTGGGATCCTCGGTACCATCAATCATTTCCTTACGACTAGGTATAAAATTAAGAAAAAATATTTTAAGAGGCTTTTCTTTAATCTACACTTTTTTGCTCTATATGTGAATGTACTTTATTTCGTAGAACATATTCTCAAAAATCAATACGAACGTGGATTTTTGTATTACGTTCATCATATATGTAGTAGGATATATACGAGTTTTTACATGTGTCGCGTGACAGAGATTGATAGACCACATATATCTTTTTTCGCGTAAATTTTATTCGTATTACGGCCAGTTTTTCTGATATTAGTTATACTGAAGCTATTTGCTGGATAAATGAAAAGTAAGCTTAAAGAAAAACCGCCCACCCGTCTATGTTTTCTGTTTACACTTGCTTAGTTTATCCGATTATATTTCATTAATAAATGCTTCATATTATTTATTTCATTATAAAACGCAATGGATTTTATTTTTTGGTGATGAAATTCCCAACGAGACAATATTAGCTGATTTTAATAATGCACAACATTTTAAGGACATATCCTTAAAATGAAAAATTGCAAGTAGGCTTAGTTCGTTACTATCTAAAATCAATGTAAAATTTGACAGTTAATACACAAGTTTTGTAACAATAGCAATGCCGTTAACTGTGGTAGACGTTTCTCAAATGTTGCATTAATTGAAGATGGACGTAGTCAACGTTATGTGTCCCAACATTTGGGAATACCACGCACTACCGTTCGGGATGCCTGGAATAGATTTTTAGAGACTGGCACATTTGTTAGGCGAGTAGGTTCCGGAAGAAGAAGAGCAACAACTAGAGTTGATGATCGCTTTATTGTCCTCAACACGCTAAGGGACCGTAGGTCAACTGCGGTTCAACGTCAACATCGTTTGCTAGCTGTAAGAGGAGTTATAAGTGAAAGAACGGTAAGACGAAGACTTAGAGAGAGTGGCCTGAATTCACGGAGATCGGCAACTGGAACGCTGTTGTTACTCAGGCATCGAAGAGCGCGCCTTCAGTTCGCGCTTTTGCATGCGAATTGGAATGTTCAACAATGGATTGAAGTTCTGTTCACAGATGAGTCGCGCTTCTATTTACGATCGCCAGATGGCAGAGAAAGAGTGTGGAGAAGACAGAACGAACGCTATGCAAACTGTACCATTTCGGAACGGGTGCCTTTCCGGGGAGGTTCTGTTATGGTATGGGCTGGTATTTCTACAGAATCACGTACCGACCTTATATTTATAGAAAATGGTGCTTTAAATGCGCATAGATATGTGGAAGAACTTCTTGAAGAGGCTGTAATTCCATTTTCCCATTTTTTTGGAGAAGGCTTCATTTTAATGCATGATAACGCAAGGCCTCATATTGCACGAATCGTAACCGAGTATTTAAACGAGGTCGGCATTCGCACATTCAACTGGCCTGCATGTAGCCCAGATCTCAATCCTATTGAGCATCCTTGGGATCAACTACAGAGGCGTATTCGCCGACGCGCAGTCGTACCACATACTTTGCAAGAGCTGAGATTTGCGCTTCAAGAAGAATTTGAAGCAATTCCACAAGAATACATAAGAAATTTAATTAATTCAATGCCGCGACGATTACGCGATGTAATTGATAGTCGTGGAGGAGATACACGCTATTGATGAGGTTCTGGATTAGAATTAACAATACCGATTTTATTTTTAGAAGTTGAGAGAAAATTTCGTTTAAACTGTTATTATTTTCTAAAATTAAATTTACTTATTACTGCCATACCTGCCTTATTACTTAAAGAAAATTTGCATATGTTGCACATACAATGTTAGTTCTTGGATTCAATTTCAATAGAAACTGATAAAATGATTGGAGCGTTCATTGTGCTAAAAATTTAAGGTGGGCGGTTTTTTTTGCCGGTCAGTTTATATATACCGATAGGACCAGCTCTCAACGGGCCATACCGAGCAATAAGTGGCAACAGCTAATCCCCTCTACGCGCAATAGCTTACATTACCATACATTGCAGAGTTATGAATTTAGTAAGACTTAAACCGCGCAAGGATATAGTCGTTTGCATATTCGTTCTGTATACATAATTTGCCCATTTGCTTCAGATATAAAAAGGTCGTTATATCTCCAAGTTATTATTATTGTATTCTTAGCTGCTACGGAAAAGTAATTTTAAGTAATAAAAAAACAATAACGTTTTCTAAAAGATAAAAGTAAAAAAAATCAATAATTCTGCAGAATAAATTTTAATTCTAAGAAAGTCACTAAATATAGGATTCGAAAATACCGCCCTCTCTCCCCAAACACTAGCCGAGCCTATTGTAAAACTCCCGCCTCACTCCCTCGAGATTTCTAGGGGTTATTGTCTTGAAAATTCTAAACAGTTGAACTTGCAACTGTTGCAACCTTTACATTTGCACAGCTAGATACGAATGACGGGCAATCTATTGCTCTCGATCATCGGACTTATGTATGCACACGCGGAGTGGCGTCGTACATTACGTTCCATACGTATATTGTTCCGTATGGCCCGTTGCGGGCTGGACCTATCGGTATATATATATATATATATATATATATATATGGTAAACCTAATCAGTAGGCGATTAAAGGTCTGTATATTACTTCAAAATATATGTATTTAAAAAACTCTACATGTTTCGGCTGTATACGCCTTTTTCAAGAGAATACAAAATATGAATCTCTTGAAAAAGGCGTATACAGCCGAAACATGTAGAGTTTTTTAAATACATATATTTTGAAGTAATATACAGACCTTTAATCGCCTACTGATTAGGTTTACCATATCATACCAAGGTCACGAAGTTATTATATATATATATATATATATATATATATATAATAACTTCGTGACCTTGGTATGATATGGTAAACCTAATCAGTAGGCGATTAAAGCAGACCTTTAATCGCCTACTGATTAGGTTTACTATATATATATATATATATATATATATATATATATATATATATATATATATATATATATGGTAAATTCAATTTGTAGGCGATTTAACGTCTGGTTTTACTTCAAAATATATATATTTACAACAACCCTACATGTTTCGGCAAATGATGCCTTTTTCAAGGAATATAAAATATAAATGACAGTCATTTATGTCGGTCTTCGTTGATGAGCTTACCACAGCATCGACATTTTCCTGAATGACTTCCGTTTTTAGTGCACCCGATTTGGGATCATCGCTAAGACTTATCCGTATATGTTTGAATTTTCTATACCAACGAGAAATTGTTGACAGATGTGGTGCTTCATTACCGAAAACAGAAACCAACTCGGCGAGGTATTCTTGTTGAGATAATTGTCTTTGGAAATTATAAAAAATTATTGCGCGAAAATTTTCACGGTTTAATTCCATTTTTCAGCTAACTTATTAAATTTGACAGTTTGTTGTAGCTACAGCATTACACGTATTACACTGAAACTTTGGATTTAGGCTAACTAAAGATGGAGGTTAATTTTTAGTACTGAAATTTGATTAGTGGCACCTTCTATGTCCAAGTATGCAAAATATAAAGCCATCCCTCGTATATACCCAATGGTGGACACTAATCATACAGATAAATACTAGGATGATTTGATGGGAGAGTGACTTTTGAAACAAATACTTATTTTAGGATAAAGAACATTGAATCGATTCTGCCTTTACTTGATGTAAATCCATATCAAATGATAAAAACACACAATGTTGTATTAGATTTACACTTTATTTAATAATAATAATGACTATATAACAGCTGTTTCACCGTACAACGGTTTCTTCGGATACATTTGTTTTTCAGGATAATTCATATCCAATTCTATACACTTAGCCCAGCGTCTTTCAGTTTTTTCTTCAGTTCGCCATCGAAACGAGTCGTATATCAGCATAATATTCGACAGTTGTTATGCTTCTCTTCTGTTAATAATCAATAAAGACTACGGTTTTGGAATGCTAAAAAAAACGTGTCATAATCTTATTGATCGGAAAAATGGTTTGCTTTCTTTAGAGGGCGTTTATGAGAAGCAACTCATTTCTTGGATAAATTTTTTGTCTCTGAATTATAGTGATAATGTATTGTGACGTAACGACGAACAAATTTTCTTCAATTTTATCCGACTTAACCATACTGTCACTTGAAATTGCAACAAGAGTTCGCATTTGCTCAGCAGTAATCGACACAACTTGCAGCCAGCTTTTTCATACTTAATATTGAGGCCAAATATTGCGTACCCATTTTGTTGAAATTTGGTTATCGCACTTTACAATTGTATGGAATTTATTAATAAATTCTGGAGAATCTACTGTAAATGAAAGCCCCGAACGTTCAATATCTGCTGTGTTGATATAACACTTTTGAGAACGGTGAAATATTTACAAATCATTCCACGGGAATGAGCAGATTCATCATAATATTTATATAACTTTTCTTAAGTTTCTTTAATGTTTTTTTATCATGTAAAAAGATAATCTTTATTTATCATCTAAAAATCACAATAACAGCAAGTAGTTTGTTGGCTTTAAATGAATGTAAAAAATTATCTTTCTAACAGATTTGGACAAAATTTCGACAATAGGCTTCTAAGACATGGTGAAGTAAGCAGTATACTCATCAAGGCGAACGCGTTACCAACTTTTGAAAAATACTCTCCCGTCAAATAACCCTTGTATTATACGAGGGATGTTTCCGAAGTTTTGGGAATTTAGCTATGATTTTCTCATTTTGCCAATTTTCATCAATATTATAATGTAGTTTTTCAACATAATCGCCATTCGATTGAATACACTTATCCTAATGATAAATTAATTTTTTCAAGCCGTCCTCGAAGAACTTTTTCGGTGTCTCCTCAATCCACCTATTTATGGTACGTTAGTACGTCAGTTAAACTCTCAAAACGAACACCTCGTAAAGGTTTTTTCAAATCTGGGAACAAATGAAAATCACTCGGTGCGAAATCCGGTGAATAAAGTGGATATGGAAGCAATTTCCATTGTAAATCGTTCAAAACATCCTTCGTTCTTCTGGCGGTGTGTGGTCTTGAATTATCCATAACAGAGGTTTATGCGACTTCCTAGGCCGCTTTCTGATAAGTATCTGCCGTAGTGGTCAGGATAATAAGTTCGAATAATATTCTACATAAAAATAATCCATTTGAAATCCCAGAATACAGTAAGTATTATCTTTCCAACAGACGGAACTGTACGCGCCTTAAGTGGAGGCCTTTTTTCGTGTTTACACCAATCTTTGGATTGACTTTCGGTCTCACGATTAAAATAACTAATCCACGTTTTGTCAATGGTTATTATCCGTTACCAAAATCCATCACCGTAATGGGCTAATAGCTCTTGAAGTAGACGACGACAAGTGTCAGACCTATTGAGTTTCTGTTCCGTTCCCAACAGTCTTGGCACCCAACGGGCTGAAACCTTACTTACGCCCAAACAATCATGTAAGATCTCATGAACTTGTCGTGTACCTATTCCTAGGCGTACACTAATTTGAGAAATAATCATTCGTCTGTCCTCATTCAGTAGGTTTCCCATCGCAGCAATGTTTCTTTCATTTACCGACGTGCTCGGGCGACCGCTGCAAGGATCGTCTTCTAATGATGTTCTACAACTTTTAAAACGATTGATCCACCAATATACAGAACACCAAACACACCTTGTAGACGTTTAATAATTTCTAAATTTTTAACAGCAATAATTTTCTTTTAGTGGAACTAAAATGGTCACACACACACATTGCTACAAATTTTCAATGCAATATTTAATTATTACTATTTTCCCTACCGATTGTATTTAAAATTATTACGACTCTCAAACCAGGTAAGAATATATATAAATGGACAACTTACAGAGATATAAATCTTCTCCAAATATTTTTAAATTTTTTGAAGAGCTTCTATTAAAAATTCTAGAACTAATCCTCCTAAACAAGGAACAGTTGAGCAGGGCTATCGGGTGATAAAGCGCCTGGCAACAACCTAGAACATAAAACATATTATGCTGAGGCACTTATTGATGTAAGCTAGGCATTTCGATATTATTACATGGTTCATCATATACAAGTCTGTACTCTGCCAATTCAATAGTTTAACAAAGAAATGTTTTGCGTTCGTTGATATATCTGCTTTTTACTGCTGCTACGAAAATGCGTCTATATCGGTCGAACACCTGAATTAGACTGAACGATATTAGACTGGATAGCTGCATAAACATGTCAAGACTTGTCTATCACCAATAGCATTGCCTATAAGTTCTACGTAATTTAATTAGAACACAATTCCCAGAAGTTTGGAAACATCCCACGTACTGTTGTTGCAATACATTTATCTGTATAAGTATTAACATTTATGATTACTTGAATTAATTTAATAAATACGGAAATCAATAAATAATTTAGTTGGATAGAATTTAGCTTTAGCGTTTATACTAGCAAATAGTGCTGGAAAATACAAATATGTGGCCCTGGTTTTACAGAAAGCATTCATTTACTTCCGTCGAATATATTAAAATCAAATAAAATGAATGAATAGATATTGATAATTAATTACTCAAACATTTAAGAGAACTTTCCGTGTGAATATAGGCAAATGAAATTGAATGCGTGAATACGCGTATTGACTCTGACAATGATAAACTTTTAAGTATGCATATATTTCTAACAATGGTCGGTTGCCTTTTAAAGTTGGTATTTGGGACAAACCTTTTACGGAAATTAAATTTTTATCACTTATTTGGCATAAAAGAAATTAATAATTATTTTACCTGTATCTATTTATAACATAATAGAAGATAAATTAGATTATATATTGGCGAATATATTAGCGAATTAATTATTGAAATATTAGGTCATTTCGTAAATAATGTTTTTCGCTTTCACTATAACAAGTAAAAATGAAAGATAATTGTGTTTTTATAGAATCTGTTTAGTTTTACGTAATAATAACACACACATTGTACTTATAGTTATATGTATATTTTATTTATCGTGAATTATTATAAATGCAACAAAAACATCTGTGATTATATAGTAATGACGTTTTACACCTGTCAGCAATAGAAGCTAAATCGATTTCGATTACTCAACAGATGATAGTAAGAAGCTCTGTTTGTAAACATCTTCAAAAGATTAGAAGGGTACTTAGAGTGGGGAAGTGGTTGCATATGATTTTATTGCGAAAAGCGGATTGGGAACGAAAAATGGATCTTATGGAACAGTTATTGCATAGGACTTTTCGGAGAGCGATGCCTTCGATTATCAATTAGTTAATTACTATAATTTTCTATCCTAACTGAAATATACAATTCGATTAATGGAAGTTTTACAGTTTTAGTTCAAAAATAAACATATTTTTGCTAAAACTGGAACTCATGTTTTATCACAATAATCGAAAATCACATACTACAAAGGCTGTTATAGAAAATATTATATAGAAACAGTATGACTTGGAGCTACTATTATATCCACCACACGTTTGAGGTAATGCCTCACCTTATTTACCATCTATTACGAGCACTATAGAATTGTTAAATCAGAATATACTAGTGTAAACATAAAGCTGAAAAGAAAAAAAATAGAAGAATTTTTCTATGCCGAGAAACAAATATTGCGGTAAAATGGTACGAAAAAGTTGTTGAGAAGATGGAATATTATATAACTGATGCATTTATATTCCAAAAGAAACATTTGCTAACGACGTATTTATTGCAAGGCATGAAAAAGAATTGTTAAAGAAGTAGCAACTGAGCAGATCTCAAAAATACATTTAACAAGGCGGGTAGAAAATAGAAACACTTGTGTACTAAATTAATCAATACAAAAATATCTGAAAAATTTTATACGAAACAAATCGATAGACTTCACTTTGGAAGGTAACAAAAAAGTTGGAAAGATAACAATAATCGATACCTCCAATCAAAATATTACCGAAAAATGGACAAGAAGTAATAAAGAAAAGGCTATTTTCTGAAAATATGTCACAGGTAATTATATTACATGGTATTTAATCACATAAAAAAGAAATACAGCAAATAGAGAATTTTCTAGACTCGCCTGTTCAGATGGATAGACCAATTTATATTTACTTATAAAGAAGTTAAAAAGCACTTAACTATGACAGAATAACTGGGAAAATATTGCAAACTTTAACAAGTAGAGGCATTGCTACAAATTTTCAATGCAATCTATAATTATCACTATTTTCCCTACCGGTTGTATTAAAAATTATTATGATTCTCAAACCAGGTAAGAATATACAGTGTGTTTAAAAAAGATGCGGCAATATTAAGGGGGGTGATTGCCCAGGTTATTTTATACAAAAAGTTCCTATAAACATAGATCCGCATACGCTTCGTTACCGATCTACAGCGTGTTGAAGTTTAATTTTAAAAACCAGTAAAAACTTTTGGAAATTTTTCCAAAGCGGCTTGAGATATCATAATGAAATTTTAGGCGTGTTAATAGCTGTAGGAGACACCTACTTTGCAATACAACACGATGTTTCAGTCGTACCTGTAGCGCGCGTATTGGCACGTCACAGGCTATTTTTCAAGAAAAAATAGGACGCCTCTGATTTCTCTAAAAATACAAATATGCTTTTATTTATTGTTCAATTATGAAGAAAAAAGCTCTCTTAACTTTTTATCGTACGACTAACCGTTTTTTAGTAAAAAAAAACATTTTAGTGCATGTCCATTTATTACAGAAAAAAAAAAATAAAAAAACAAGGTTTTATTCAAGGGCAAAAACAAATATTTTACCAAACCACAGTCCTGTTTTATTCACTCACATATTGAATGACATATTGAATGAGTCTCGTTATTAATAATTTTGTATGTGTCGAATTTGTTGAAGTTCCTTATCATGAATCGCTATACGAATGCCGAGATGACCGACATGCACTACATTTATGGGCGTGCTGATGGCAATGCATTAGAAGCTAGGCGGTTGTATACTGAAAGATTTCCTGGCCGTATTGTACCTGATAGAAAAACTTTCGAAAGTATTCATCGGCGTCTTTATGAAACAGGCACATTAAGACGAAATGGAGAAGCAGGAAGGCCAAGGACAGCAAGAACGGTAGAGCTGGAAGAGGATGTGCTAGACATGATTGAAGAAGATCGAGGTACTTCTACTCGAAAAATTGCTGACGCTTTGGATGTAAGTAAAGGGACTATTTGGCACATTCTGAAGGAAAATTTGTTGTATCCATTCCATATACAACGCGTTCAAGCACTTCTTCCTGCTGATTTTCCTCCTCGCATTGCATTCTGTCAATGGCTTTTGCACAAAATGGTTCAAATCCCTCAACTCCTGATGTTGATTCTGTTCACCGATTAAGCGAATTTTTCAAGAAATGCAATACGGAATTTCCATAATAACTATGTATGGTGTGACGAAAATCCACATGAAATTGTTGAAGATCGTTTTCAACATCAGTTTTCTTTGAACGTTTGGCTTGGGATTGTGGGCATGATTGGACCGGTATTTTTACCAAGGAGACTTACCGGAGAGGTGTATCGCAACTTTTTGGAAAACACGCTCCCTGGATTTCTGGAGGACGTACCATTAGCAATTAGAGATGCAAAGTGGTATATGCACGATGGCGCACCAGCCCACTTTAGTCTAGTAGCTCGTGATTTCTTAACACAAGCATACTGAAATCGCTGGTTAGGCCGAGGTGGACCTCATTCATGGCCTGCACGATCCCCGGACTTAAATCCCCTGGATTTTTTCATGTGGGGCCATTTGAAGTCCTTGGTGTAAGCTGCTCCATTGGAAAACGTAGAAGACTTAAGAAACCCAATCATTTCTGGGTGCAACTCAATTAAAACCGATCCTGCTGTTTTTTCAGAGAGTTCGCCAGTCAATGAGGAGAAGATTGGATTCTTGCATCCGAGCTAGAGGTCGTCACTTTACACAGTTTTTGTAATTTTTGGTTGATAAAATTGTTGGTTTGGTAAAATATTTGTTTTTGCTCTTGAATAAAACCTTGTTCTTTAATATTTTTTTCTGTATTAAATGGACATGCACTAAAATCTTTTTTTTTACTAAAAAATGGTACGTCGTACGATAAAAAGTTAAGAGAGCTTTTTTCTTCATAATTGAACAATAAATAAAAGCATATTTGTATTTTTAGAGAAATCAGAGGCGCCCTATTTTTTCTAGAAAAATAGCCTGTGACGTGCCAATACGCGCGCCACAGGTACGACTGAAACATCGTGTTGTATTGCAAAGTATGTGTCTCTCACAGCTATTAACACTCCTAAAATTTCATTATGATATCTCAAGCCGCTTTGGAAAAAAGTTGAAAAAAGTTTTATCTGTTTCTTAAAATTAAACTTCAACACGCTGTAGATCGGTAACGAAGCGTATGCGGACCTATGTTTATAGGAACTTTTTATATAAAATGATCTGGGCAATCACCCCCTTCAATATTGCCGCATCTTTTTTAAACACACTGTATATGAATAGACAATTTACAGGGATCTAAATCTTCTCCAAATATTTTTAAATTATTTGGGGAGCTTCTATTAAAAATTCTAGAAATAATCCTCCTAAACACGGAACCGTTGAGCGGGTTTATTGGGCGATAAAACGCCTGGCAACAATCTAGAACATAAAACATATTATGCTGAGGCGCTTAGTGATGTAAGCCAGGCATTTCGATATTATTACATGGTTCATTATATACCAGTCCGTACTCTGTCAATTCAGTAGTTCAACAAAGAAGAGTTTTGCATTTGGTGATATATTAGTTATTTACTTAATATAAGTTGGTGGTTCACAGCTGGTATGGTAAATATACACAATATATATATATATATATATATATATATATATATATATATATATATATATATTCACAGATTCTATGGAGAGCATCTGTTACACAACTAATATGCAGCATATTAGGATATGTATCCTCAGAGATACCTTTCCGGAAGTTGATAGATTGTACAGAAAAGCATTACTGAGAGTGTCTCTTTAAAGGGAAAAACTTCCATATTTGTCACTACCTTCCTTTCCAGTAATAAATAGAGTTTCGATAGCTTACAAAATTTCGATACATGTTTAAATGACAATGCTCGACGTATTTCAGTGAAAGGAGCTAATACAAATTCCAAATTAAAAAAATCAGTTGTACTTTCTTCAGGAACATTTTGGAAATTTGCCAAAGCTAATCACTTATTTTGAAAATTAAAGTCTCAAATAAAATGATGGATTAACCACATTAGATATGGCTATTAATAATTTGAAATATATTCCAAGTGATTTCGGATATGGCCTTCGGCAAAAGTTAGACGCAGTTTCGAATAGAAATCCAGATTTAATAGAATTGCGACAATTGTGTATGGGGACAATGCCTCAAAGTCTAACTGCTAAATACGCTGAAATCACAGAATATTTCCAGTATGCACCTACAAACAGTTATGATGTAGAAAGAACGTTTTCTATTTACAAGGATGTATTTCATTCAAAGAGTACAAATTTTACAGAAGAGAACCTTGAGAAAGTATTGCTAGTTAATATTAATATTCCTTTGCTCAACTTGAACTACAAAACGAACAAATAAAAATGTTTTTCGTATCTGATAGATCACCACCCGTTTGATTTCCAATTAACAGTTAAAACAATAAAAAAAAGGAAATTAACTCACCGTACTTTATTTATCTCACGAAATATAAACTAATAAATAAAATAAATTATTAAAATTCCTCACCCTTCTATCTACGCCCACGAAGAAAGGAATTTAACTATAATATTGAAATAATTTCGTCACAATTCAACGACAAAAAACAGATGTGCGGTACTGCGTGCAGTACTTAGCGATGTTATAGACTATTTATATGGTCAATCGTAATTTCGGCCTGATGCGTCCGGTCTCTAATTATAACTTAAGAAACATTTAATGAAATAAAAATGAAAAATCAATATTACTTAATTTTTACTTGGAATTTAAATAATGTTGCTTTTTCATTTTTATTTCGTTAATTATGAATTTCCACCAAAACACTACTTCGATTCAAAAATAAAAAAATAAGAAACATTTTATTTTCTACTTTTTAAAACAAGCTTTAACCAGTGTATCAAAGAATTAATATTATTGAAAATGAACTACCTATGAAAGCTTGATTTATAATGTCTAAAAATAATTAAAAGGTTTAAAAGTTCTTCCATAAATTGTGAACGTAATCGTATATTGCTACAAATTAGAAAATTTTAAAATGCAGAATCATATTCAAAAACGTTTATATGAATTTACTGAATGAACATAAGTTTTGTTTATGTTACACAAATGTATGAGCTTTTTATTATTTTGCTTTCGTGTTGCATATTTGGCTTTCATTACTTGGTATAGGCGTACCTAAATAAATTTGTATTAATTCGGTAAAACACAGTAAAATACATACATTTAATGAAAATTGTATGTGTTGTCAAAGCCCGCTTAATATTAGTGTGAATGGTATTTCGAACTTGTTGGACATTTTGCATGTAGGTGCAATTAGTTGTTCAAAGCTTATTTCGCTTTGCCGTTCGAATTTTAACTAGCTTGTTTCAATATTTACATCATTATTCTGTATTTGCAGTGTGCTTATAGTGCATGTCTCTATTTAACCTAAAATATGTTACGTCTATTAAATTAAAGGTTCTTACAAATCGGAACACTAACAAGACATATTGCTGTGGATTTTTCCATCCAGAGAGAGAGAGAAAAAGATGGAAGATTTAAACTTTGAACAACATTTGAATTTTATTGATATTTATTATATTTGTAATTATATTTTTGACTGACTCTGTATGTTTATTAGTTTAAACGTATGGATGCGGACAGTATTGGTACTATTGAATTAGATGTAGGAATTTTTCGCGGTAAATTTAGTTAGAGATATCAGGACTAGCAAAGTAACTGGTTGTAGAGTATAAGAAATTCATTTTTATTCTCTGTTTTTAAGTAAAGTCGGGTTTCTTATTTTTAGTTTATGCATTTATTCCTGTGCATGTAACGTTATTTCGATTTTTACGAGAGTTGGTGATCTCGTTGTTGAATTAATTAAAGTATGGTATCTCTCACGTAGTTTTTTGTGTTATCAGTGCTTAGATCGATGTAAGTTCTATAAAAACATTTAATTTATATAATTGATACTACGATTATTTTGCTTATGTTTATAATTTTGTGTATAATTTGCGATAATTTTGATATTTAAAGTAGTATATGAATACTAGAGAAAGTTGTCATGTTTTTTAGTTAGTGGAGTTTTTTCTTCAAGATAATATTCTAGAACGTTTTAAATTCAGGTTGGATTTTTTTATTAGTTGTGGGTTGATTTTGTAGTGTTTTATTTGCGCATGACTGTAAGGCTGTTACGTGGTTTCGATAACTTTGTAGTTGTTGACATTTGAGTTGTAGGGGTTAAAGTAGAGGTCAAACTTGACAAATTTCTCAATTATTTATTAATTTTATGTTTGTTCGAGAGTCACAGGGGGTTTTTCTCTTTGTGCGAGTCATATTCATAAAGAGTCTTTCCTCCTAAGCTACTGTTAATTTGCTTTAGCTCCCTGTACATTCGGTAAAGGGATTTTTTTTCTTTTTTTTATTTTATTAAATATTGTAAACTAGCTAGATGTGTCTTTTATTAATGTTTATTGTTTTACTTCAAATATAACCTGGCCCATATCTGAGAAGATCGACCCGAGAGAAGTGAGCCCTAGGAATCTACAAGACTGAACAGCTGGAAGTATAAGTTGTAGTGTGAACAAAAAAGATTAATAAGTAATCAAAAGCAAATTCCACTGCAATATGTATTTACATACATATATATATATATATATATATATATATATGAACTTCATGTGTATGAGAATTAATAATTATTAAATCTCATTTTACATGCGATTGCCGCTATAATTTGTTGCATTAAATTCTACAATTCGGCAAATCGCTTTTGCCCTAGATTGTAGACGCAACAAGCCGCGACGTCAACTGTACAAGTTGTCAGTACAAACGAAAAATTTGTGAAAAACTTATCTGCGCGGAATGTGCAAATATCGACATTTCACTGTTTTTACAGATCATCAGTGCACCTTATCCGAAGACAGACATGATATTCACTTCTATACTACGTGTATATATACGAACTGTAATGAACTTCAAATATATATATATATATATATATATATATATATATATATATATATATATATTAATATACTCCTGAATGACTAGATTTAATAATAATTATTTGCATGGACTCTTTAGTTTTTATAAGGCAGGTTCATAGAATTGATATGCTCAGGGATGTTCTTATAATTAGTAAAATAAATATAAAGTTTTTAATGAATAAACGAAATGGAGCCTGTTAATTATTTATAGTTCTTTCCACAATCTCGTAGCAACCCGACTAAAGGACTAAAACTTTAAAATCTATTACGAGCACAGCGGTAGATATGCTTATAAAAACGAGTGATTACAAATATTAGAACATATCGATACCCAACCAGGACTGTAATAAAATAAAATTACATAATGCACATCTATTATACAGGCTGATTCATTTTCGGCCCTCACCATGGGGACCTCTCTTATTATTGGAGATAGAGTATAGGTTTAAATTTGGCAAAGTTGTTAAATTTTGTGTTTGTTATAAATCCGTAAAGAAAATAGACCTGTGACAAATGACCTTCGTTAAACCCCATTTTCTTCTTTTACCTGTAGCACCGACATTTGGCCTTGTAGAGAAAAAATAAAAACACATCCTTGTGGCCATTTCTAAACCTCTATCCAGTGGTGTACTCGAAATTTTCATACGACGCTTCGTTTCTTCCTGGCCATCATCAACTATCTAATTTCTTATAGGTGCCATATTGGATTTAGACATCTTCAGAAATAGTTTGTTTTTCTTATTTCAACCATGTACCACATGCTGACTAAAGTTTTTGACATTAGGTTTTATTTGAAAGAATAAATTAAAAGATTAAATAAGGTAGCCATGGAATTTCAATCTGTCAAACATTTCATTTATTGTTCATTAATAATACAAAAATGTCATACACTAACGAAGACAAACGAGATATGATAAGTATTTTTTATTCTTCGAAACGAAATTCAACAGTAGCGAGTACAAGATAACAAAAACATTAATAAAAATACATAGAAAAGTAAACAATAAACAATTACAGTAAATGTTCAATTATCTGACCATCTTCGGTAATGCACAATTGGGCACGCCTTCTGGCATTTTGTACTGCCCTTTGTATAGTTCTTCTAGGAACTGCATCGGCATTCTGAAGTCTGTCTCGTAATTCTTCAATGTTTTGTGGCGCATCTACTTTATAAATATTATTTTTAACATATCCCCATAAAAAAAAATCTAGCGGACTTAAATCAGGTGATCTCGCAGGCCATCCAACAACTCCCCTATGTCCAATCCAACGGTTTGCAAACTCTTGATTTAAGAAATTTCTAACAACAGCTGCATTGTGTGCTGGTGCGCCATCTTGTTGCCACCATAAATATTGTAATTGATTTAATGGGATATTGTCGTCAAGATAGTCAGATACGTATGTACGTAAAATGTTTAAATATCTTTCTGCATTTAAATGTTCTTCATACATAACTGGTCCTAAGAGACGATTTGCCAAAATACCCATCCAAACGTTTATTCCAAAACGATGTTGTGGTCTTCTAGCCCTGTTTTGTCGGGGATTTTGTACTGCCCAATAGTGCTCCGTATTTCTGTTGAACATTCCAGAATTTGTAAATTTTGTTTCATCTGACCAGATGATTTTGCTTAAAAAATTTTCGTCATTTTCTATCCTTCCCATTAACCAATTACAATATAGTCAAGATAGTCAAGCCTTCTCAAATTATCTCCAGGCAGTAAAGAGTGACTAACATGGATCCTGTATGGTTTAAACCTACTTTTAAGTAAAGTTCTCCAAACTCTGGACTGGCACAAATTTAATTCTGACGCTACTTCGCGTGTAGAAATTGATGGATTATTATTTATCTATAAAAATACAAGATTAACATGAAATTTGATAACATGCTTTTAATTTACCATTTGTAAAATATTTTGTCGATTTTCATTTAAATTCCTGTTGTCTTGACCATTACGCGGCTTAGTAAACGATCCATTCTCGACCAAATTTCTGCCGAGATCTAGAAAAATGGTACGATGAGGCTGTTGTCGTTCTGAATATAATTGTAGATATCTTGTACTTGCTACTGTTGAATTTCGGTTCGAAGAATAAAAAATATTTATCATATCTCGTTTCTCTTCGTTAGTGTATGACATTTTTGTATTATTAATGAACAATAAATGAAATGTTTGACAGATTGAAATTCCATGGCTCCCTTATTTAATCTTATAATTTATTCTTTCAAATAAAATCTAATGTCAAAAACTTTAGTCAGCTTGTGGTACACGGCTAAAATCCGAAAAAAAACTCTTTCTGAAGATGTCTAAATCCAATATGGCACCTATAAGAAATTAGATAGTTGATGATGGCCAGAAAGAAACGAAACGTCGTATAAAAATTTAGGGTACACCACTGGATAGAGGTTTAGAAATGGCCACAAGGATGTGTTTTTATTTTTTCTCTACAAGGCCAAATGTCGGTGCTACAGGTAAAAGAAGAAAATGGGATTTTCGCGTTTTTTTTTAAATAACGAAGGTCATTTGTCACAGGTTTATTTTCTTTACGGATTTATAATAAACATAAAATTTAACAACTTTGCCAAATTTAATCCTATACTCTATCTCCAATAATAAGCGAGATCCCCATGTTGAGGGCCGAAAATTAATCAGCCTGAATATTTATATAATACATATATATAATTATATAAGGTAAAAATATAACACTCAGTATTTATACACAAATAAAATGAATATACTGAAACACCTCGCAGTGATCAAAATTGCTATAGTCAGTGCTATCAGTTTCATTCTTACTAAGGCGTATTATAAATTGTGTTATTAAAACTAGGTACTGCAAATAGCCATATTACACGTATAATACAATTTTTCTAATTTTTAGTGAAATGTGAGATATTCCCTCATGAACTTTACGAATTGTTATTTCACTAAATGTTGGGTTAGTGTTATGTCGTCGCACAAATTGGTTCAACTGACTCTAAATCAGTTCAGTTTGATTGAAAACAAAAAAATAGATAGATAATCGTAAAATTGTATGTCCCGCCGAAGCTGTGATATTGTCAATATAATATTGCTTTGTAAAAGTATTTTCTGTAAAACTTCCAGGTTGTTTTCTTGTGTAAATTTCATTAAAATACAATTAATTTTCTTCCAGAAATTTCGAAATTTTTAACTTTGTACAGATTTATTTGGAATTTTAATATGCTCCCGTGAATGATAGCTGGTGTTGTCCATTAGAGTAGCACTTGCTAAACGTATAAGAGGGAAGCAATTTTTTGGTAAACCAATTTTCAAACAGATCCACAGTCATATCTTCGCCATAATTGACATAAGAAGATTTCATGTTTTCTGCTGAAAGTACCACTCTCAGATCTACTATGTGTAATAATAATGTGTTTACCTCTGGAAACAGGAACATCAACTTGATACATTCCAGCCTTTCTTGACATGTCATGCTATTGTACAAAGTATCGTCTAAATAGCAAATAAAACGGATTTCATCTTGGAACGTATTTAGTTTCATTAAATATTCGTTTTTATGTAGCTGTATTCTTGGAGACTCTATAATCCTTCTTCGTTTGTTAATATTTTTGACAAACTAAACTACGCTAAAAGTACGGTCCATTTGCACATTTGCATTCCAAAACATACCTGCCGTTGTGCTTACGTACTTGCCCGTAATAGAGTTTACAGATTAAATCCTTTAGTCAGGTCACTATATTGTGGAAAGGACTATTAATATATCAGAATAATTGAAACATACATGAGTAGGTAAACCCCACCAGTTTTGTATAATACAATAAGGTATTTTTAATAATATAAAATATTATTAAAAATCTGGTGTGAAGAACACAAATGCAGGTTCACTATTAATATTTTCTGTGAACGTGTCCGTATATATATTATATTGTGATATAAAGGCTAATTTACAACAGTTACATATGCAACTTTAAATACATTATGGATTATCTACAAATTTAACATATTGTATAATAATTTTATATATATATAAAAAATAATTAGGTGTGAAAATTTATAATAATATGGTTCTTATTGATTTAATATGATTAAGTTGTTAATTTACAAATCTTCATAATAACTAATTTGTCATCTAATTTATTTGAAAGTAAATATATTTGATGCTCTATATATATTGAACTTACTGCAAATGAGAACCAATGAGTATTAAATCTCACTTTACATGTAAATGCCGCCTAATGTGTTGCGTTATTTTCTGCAATTCGACAAACTAAGTTCGTATCAGTATACAAAACTCTGCACGTCGCGACGCCACCTTCCTGGTTGTTAGGATAATCAACAATTTATGAAAAGTCACATCTATTCCGGAATGTGTGGATGCATTTCGCTCTTGGAGCTTGTCAACACATAAAATCCTGGAGACAGATATGACTTCCACATCTATACCTCGCGTATATATATTTAGTATTTGCAGTAATTCAATACTCCTTATTGATATGTTAATATTTAAGAGCGTGAATCTACATGAAAAATAAATGATAGTTAGCTTTATAAACTGTGGTCCAAAAATGTTCCGTTGCGAAAATATAGGGTGTTGGACATTTGAATAAATCACCATTATTAACAATAGTAAAAAAATTAAAAAGATAATTCACATCAAACAGTTTTGAAGAATGGCAGAGACTTACTAACAAATGTGAGATGTAAAAAGCAACTGATATATTCCAGAGCAACTAGATATGTTGCGACAATTCAACGATTTTTATTTTTTAACTCAAAAACGGCGCATTACAGGAAAACAATTCAAGAGAGCTCTTATGTTTTAAATTGAACGGGTCATTCAAACATAATTTATATTTTATTTGGAAAAAACCATAGGCGTACCATTTTTTCTTCAAAAATATAAGGATGTGCTCGTACGCACGCCACTGTTAAAGCTAAAAAACATTTTTATTATAAAGCAAAGTATCATTTATTTTTCATATAGATTCACACCCATAAACATTCCCATATCAACGAGGAACAAACAGTATATTAACTATATATATGCTACGTATAGAAGTGAAAGCAATGTCTGTTTCCAGGATACCGTGTGTTGACAAGCTCCAATAAGATTGAAATGCATCCACACGTTTCGGGATAGATGTGACTTTTCACTAATTCTTCATTCAATTCTCTAAAATTTGTAATATTTTGCAATATTCTTCCTAAGCCTTAAATTAATTTTATATTAAGAATATAGAACTTTCATTAAATAAAAAGGTATCATTAGTAAAAATTGGAGATTTAATACTTAAGTGTTTTAGAGTTTCGTACTTCTCTAGCTCTGCAATGAAAAGGTAGGATATAAACAAAAACTGGTGAAATATCATCATGGATAACGAAAAGGTTTTGTTTAAGTATGACAATACGTTAAGCACGTATAAAGCGTTTGTACAATATGAAACAAACATGTAAATAATTTACATATCTGTAACTATGCACATGGACAATACACCTCGTATTTTCAGCATTTACTTCTGCTTAATACATATGTTTCTGCCAATATAGGCGTCCTCAGTTAAGCTAGTGAAGCAGTTTATACAAATTAATACAAACCTGTTATAAACAACTGGTTTGTATCTGTATTTAAATTTACTGAAATAGCCCGCAAAGATCAAGCAAGTTCCGTTCTATTAGAAGACAACTATTTAATAATTGACATCTTACGGGCGAAAGATACATTGTCCGGAGGGCTACCTATCGTTCGAACAGCTATGCTGCTACGGGAAACGATAAAATACGTATGTAGATGTAGTCCATTAACAACCTGCCAGATGGCGGTATATACGAAAAGGTTTTGTTTAAGTATGACAATACGTTAAGCACGTAAAAAGCGTTTGTACAATATGAAACAAACATGTAAATAATTTACATATCTGTAACTATGCACATGGACAATACACCTCGTATTTTCAGCATTTACTTCTGCTTAATACATATGTTTCTGCCAATATAGGCGTCCTCAGTTAAGCTAGTGAAGCAATTTATACAAATTAATACAAACCTGTTATAAACAACTGGTTTGTATCTGTATTTAAATTTACTGAAATAGCCCGCAAAGATCAAGCAAGTTCCGTCCTATAAGAAGACAACTATTTAATAATTGACATCTTACGGGCGAAAGATACATTGTCCGGAGGGCTACCTATCGTTCGAACAGCTATGCTGCTACGGAAAACGATAAAATACGTATGTAGATGTAGTCCATTAACAACCTGCCAGATGGCGGTATATACGAAAAGGTTTTGTTTAAGTATGACAATACGTTAAGCACGTATAAAGCGTTTGTACAATATGAAACAAACATGTAAATAATTTACATATCTGTAACTATGCACATGGACAATACACCTCGTATTTTCAGCATTTACTTCTGCTTAATACATATGTTTCTGCCAATATAGGCGTCCTCAGTTAAGCTAGTGAAGCAATTTATACAAATTAATACAAACCTGTTATAAACAACTGGTTTGTATCTGTATTTAAATTTACTGAAATAGCCCGCAAAGATCAAGCAAGTTCCGTCCTATAAGAAGACAACTATTTAATAATTGACATCTTACGGGCGAAAGATACATTGTCCGGAGGGCTACCTATCGTTCGAACAGCTATGCTGCTACGGGAAACGATAAAATACGTATGTAGATGTAGTCCATTAACAACCTGCCAGATGGCGGTATATACGAAAAGGTTTTGTTTAGGTATGACAATACGTTAAGCACGTATAAAGCGTTTGTACAATATGAAACAAACATGTAAATAATTTACATATCTGTAACTATGCACATGGACAATACACCTCGTATTTTCAGCATTTACTTCTGCTTAATACATATGTTTCTGCCAATATTGGCGTCCTCAGTTAAGCTAGTGAAGCAATTTATACAAATTAATACAAACCTGTTATAAACAACTGGTTTGTATCTGTATTTAAATTTACTGAAATAGCCCGCAAAGATCAAGCAAGTTCCGTCCTATAAGAAGACAACTATTTAATAATTGACATCTTACGGGCGAAAGATACATTGTCCGGAGGGCTACCTATCGTTCGAACAGCTATGCTGCTACGGGAAACGATAAAATACGTATGTAGATGTAGTCCATTAACAACCTGCCAGATGGCGGTATATACGAAAAGGTTTTGTTTAAGTATGACAATACGTTAAGCACGTATAAAGCGTTTGTACAATATGAAACAAACATGTAAATAATTTACATATCTGCAACTATGCACATGGACAATACACCTCGTATTTTCAGCATTTACTTCTGCTTAATACATATGTTTCTGCCAATATAGGCGTCCTCAGTTAAGCTAGTGAAGCAGTTTATACAAATTAATACAAACCTGTTATAAACAACTGGTTTGTATCTGTATTTAAATTTACTGAAATAGCCCGCAAAGATCAAGCAAGTTCCGTTCTATTAGAAGACAACTATTTAATAATTGACATCTTACGGGCGAAAGATACATTGTCCGGAGGGCTACCTATCGTTCGAACAGCTATGCTGCTACGGGAAACGATAAAATACGTATGTAGATGTAGTCCATTAACAACCTGCCAGATGGCGGTATATACGAAAAGGTTTTGTTTAAGTATGACAATACGTTAAGCACGTAAAAAGCGTTTGTACAATATGAAACAAACATGTAAATAATTTACATATCTGTAACTATGCACATGGACAATACACCTCGTATTTTCAGCATTTACTTCTGCTTAATACATATGTTTCTGCCAATATAGGCGTCCTCAGTTAAGCTAGTGAAGCAATTTATACAAATTAATACAAACCTGTTATAAACAACTGGTTTGTATCTGTATTTAAATTTACTGAAATAGCCCGCAAAGATCAAGCAAGTTCCGTCCTATAAGAAGACAACTATTTAATAATTGACATCTTACGGGCGAAAGATACATTGTCCGGAGGGCTACCTATCGTTCGAACAGCTATGCTGCTACGGAAAACGATAAAATACGTATGTAGATGTAGTCCATTAACAACCTGCCAGATGGCGGTATATACGAAAAGGTTTTGTTTAAGTATGACAATACGTTAAGCACGTATAAAGCGTTTGTACAATATGAAACAAACATGTAAATAATTTACATATCTGTAACTATGCACATGGACAATACACCTCGTATTTTCAGCATTTACTTCTGCTTAATACATATGTTTCTGCCAATATAGGCGTCCTCAGTTAAGCTAGTGAAGCAATTTATACAAATTAATACAAACCTGTTATAAACAACTGGTTTGTATCTGTATTTAAATTTACTGAAATAGCCCGCAAAGATCAAGCAAGTTCCGTCCTATAAGAAGACAACTATTTAATAATTGACATCTTACGGGCGAAAGATACATTGTCCGGAGGGCTACCTATCGTTCGAACAGCTATGCTGCTACGGGAACCGATAAAATACGTATGTAGATGTAGTCTATTAACAACCTGCCAGATGGCGGTATATACGAAAAGGTTTTGTTTAGGTATGACAATACGTTAAGCACGTATAAAGCGTTTGTACAATATGAAACAAACATGTAAATAATTTACATATCTGTAACTATGCACATGGACAATACACCTCGTATTTTCAGCATTTACTTCTGCTTAATACATATGTTTCTGCCAATATTGGCGTCCTCAGTTAAGCTAGTGAAGCAATTTATACAAATTAGTACAAACCTGTTATAAACAACTGGTTTGTATCTGTATTTAAATTTACTGAAATAGCCCGCAAAGATCAAGCAAGTTCCGTCCTATAAGAAGACAACTATTTAATAATTGACATCTTACGGGCGAAAGATACATTGTCCGGAGGGCTACCTATCGTTCGAACAGCTATGCTGCTACGGGAAACGATAAAATACGTATGTAGATGTAGTCCATTAACAACCTGCCAGATGGCGGTATATACGAAAAGGTTTTGTTTAAGTATGACAATACGTTAAGCACGTATAAAGCGTTTGTACAATATGAAACAAACATGTAAATAATTTACATATCTGTAACTATGCACATGGACAATACACCTCGTATTTTCAGCATTTACTTCTGCTTAATACATATGTTTCTGCCAATATAGGCGTCCTCAGTTAAGCTAGTGAAGCAATTTATACAAATTAATACAAACCTGTTATAAACAACTGGTTTGTATCTGTATTTAAATTTACTGAAATAGCCCGCAAAGATCAAGCAAGTTCCGTCCTATAAGAAGACAACTATTTAATAATTGACATCTTACGGGCGAAAGATACATTGTCCGGAGGTTTGTATTAATTTGTATAAATTGCTTCACTAGCTTAACTGAGGACGCCTATATTGGCAGAAACATATGTATTAAGCAGAAGTAAATGCTGAAAATACGAGGTGTATTGTCCATGTGCATAGTTACAGATATGTAAATTATTTACATGTTTGTTTCATATTGTACAAACGCTTTATACGTGCTTAACGTATTGTCATACTTAAACAAAACCTTTTCGTATATACCGCCATCTGGCAGGTTGTTAATGGACTACATCTACATACGTATTTTATCGTTTCCCGTAGCAGCATAGCTGTTCGAACGATAGGTAGCCCTCCGGACAATGTATCTTTCGCCCGAAAGATGTCAATTATTAAATAGTTGTCTTCTTATAGGACGGAACTTGCTTGATCTTTGCGGGCTATTTCAGTAAATTTAAATACAGATACAAACCAGTTGTTTATAACAGGTTTGTATTAATTTGTATAAATTGCTTCACTAGCTTAACTGAGGACGCCTATATTGGCAGAAACATATGTATTAAGCAGAAGTAAATGCTGAAAATACGAGGTGTATTGTCCATGTGCATAGTTACAGATATGTAAATTATTTACATGTTTGTTTCATATTGTACAAACGCTTTATACGTGCTTAACGTATTGTCATACTTAAACAAAACCTTTTCGTATATACCGCCATCTGGCAGGTTGTTAATGGACTACATTTACATACGTATTTTATCGTTTCCCGTAGCAGCATAGCTGTTCGAACGATAGGTAGCCCTCCGGACAATGTATCTTTCGCCCGTAAGATGTCAATTATTAAATAGTTGTCTTCTTATAGGACGGAACTTGCTTGATCTTTGCGGGCTATTTCAGTAAATTTAAATACAGATACAAACCAGTTGTTTATAACAGGTTTGTATTAATTTGTATAAATTGCTTCACTAGCTTAACTGAGGACGCCTATATTGGCAGAAACATTTGTATTAAGCAGAAGTAAATGCTGAAAATACGAGGTGTATTGTCCATGTGCATAGTTACAGATATGTAAATTATTTACATGTTTGTTGGATGTTGGATGTTGGATAAGTTGATAGCAGGGATTGGTCAAAGTTTTATTCTTATGTCGGTACTTTTAATTTTAAATGTTCTCATGATTAAAAACATTCAATTGCCTTTAATATGACTAAATTTTAGGGAACACCAAGAACATGTGCTATAGTTTCCTTTAACTGACGCTAACTCTTTTCTTCTTTCACGGCCACTTTATATAATTTTTCAGTTTTTTCAAATTTAAACATAATTAATTTAATTAAGAATTATTAAGTAATCTTAGTATGCTAATTAATATTAAAAATTTCAATAATTAATTTAGATATACATATTTTTTATAATACAAAAGTATTTTTAATAATATAAGAAAATATTATTTAAAATGGGGTGTGAAGAACACAATACAAGTTCATTTATGTTTTTTTGAATGTATCTTCTCCAAAGACGTAGATACGTATATCACATTTCTACATGTTCGTCGGTACGCCCCTGTTGGAGAAGAGACACATTCAAAACAAACATAACTACGTTACTATCTAGCCGAAATTATTCAGACAGAGCGTGAAGGAGTATTCAACGCTATCTACATAATAACAGCCGAAGTAGACGTGTTTCTTATAGTCGGTAACCACCGTATCTATGAAAAACTGTATTCTCGTGTCTTCACTACTTGTCGGCGTGAGCCGAATGTGTATATAACAACATAATTTGAAACCTACTTGAGTGGGTAAAACCTCACTAAATTTGTATAATACAAAAGTATTTTTAATAATATAAAGAATATTTTTTTACGGTCTTACGGCTGTTTTATATATGCGGACTTTACTTTCGGTGGACATGTATTTATTCCTCCATATGAGGTCCCTTAGGTAGCCAGAAATTCTTGAGGCTTTATTCATTTATGTTCTGACTTCCTGCTGTAAGTTTTTGGAGCTTGTTATCTCGACTCCCAGGTACGTGCATCGCATACATTGTCGGATGGCTTTGTCATCTACAGCCAGTTTACATCTAGTGGGTTCTTTTGCTATGACCATTGATTCTGTCTTCTCTACTGATATCTGCATGTTAAGGTTCTTTGCTTTTGTTTGGAACCGATATAGCAGTCGCTGAAGATCGTCCTCGTTATCCGCCATCAGGATTGCGTCGTCAGCGTAGCACAGTATCCGCATCGATTCCTGTCCCATTCTATATCCTCCATCCACTTCTTTTACGCCGTTGATTATTTGATCTATGATGCGGTTGAATAGTACTGGGCTCAGGCTATCCCCCTGGCGTATGCGCGTCAGTAATGGTACTTGTTCTGTGAGTCCCTTTGGTGTTTTGATCAGAGAAACAGCGGCTTGTTGTATTCTAGGGATTTTTCGATCATTTGTCTAAGGATGAAGATTGCGTCAATTGTAGATCTATTTTGTCTGAAGCCTTGTTGTTCTTCGTTTATTGCTATTCTCTTCATTATCTTTGTTGCAATGATTTTTGCAAAGAGCTTGCTTATGCTAGGTAGGAGAGATATCATTCTGTAATTTTCCGGGTCGTTCTTATTTCCCTTTTTGTAGATCGGTATTGTGATGTTGTTTTTCCAATCATTAGGCACGTTTTGGGTCGAGATTATTTTTTGGAATAATAATGTGATTGCTGTTTCCAATTCAGGCCCCCCGTACTTGTGCATTTCATTTACGATTTTGTCTGGGCCGTGGGCCTACCGGTTTTTCGATTTTATTAGTGCCTCATGTACATCTTCCCGTGTTATGTTGTCCTCTTCAAGGAGTTGTTCTGTGTAGGTGTTGTCTTCATTCTTTCCATTGTCGTCTGTCCGCGTTTCATACAAACCCTTTACATACCTTTCCCATTCTCCTGGGGTAATGATGTTTATTTGTACTTCTTCGTTTACCGCTCTTTTCCTGTTTCTCAGTGGGTTCCAGATCCTTCTATGTCCTCCGTATAGGTCATGTTCCATGTCGCTAGAAAATTTTTCCCAGTATGTCTTCTTTATTTCCTCTATGGCATCATTCACTCTGTTTCTGATCGTTTTGTATCTTTGGTATTCCTCTGATGTTCTTCTGCTCCTATATCGGACGTAGGCTTCTTTCTTTTGCTCTGCCAGCGTTTTCACTTCGTCTGTAAACCATTGCTTTCTATTTTCTCTACCATTTATGTTTACCTTCCTCACTCCGAGTGCCTCTACGGCACCTCCCGTTATGTTGGCTTTTATCTTATACCACATTTGTTCGACATCCTTATCCTCGGTCATTTGGTTCGTAGTCATTTTTTCCATCAATCTACTCTGATACAATGTTTTCGTTGAGGTGTTGTTTTGTGATTCCACGTTGAATTTCTGGATGTACAGTGGTGATTTTTTCTTTTGGAGGTTAGTTTTGAGGCGGTATTTACATAGGACTAAACCGTGCTCTGTCCCGACATTTGCCGACGTGAGTGTCCTTACGTCTAGTATTTGACCCGGGTGTATTACCCGCTGGTGATAATGTAATCAATCATTGAGTTTTGGTCTCTTGTGTTGCCGAAGGTATATTTTTGTTGGTTTTTGTGTGCATAGAATGTATTATTAATTCGCAGTTCGTTTTGCGCGCATAGTGTTATTAGCATTTCTCCATTGTTATTGATGACGTTTTCATTAAATCTTTGCATTACACCCGGTAGGGGTGTATTGCCGATCCTGGAGTTGAAGTCTCCCATTATGAAGATCTTGGATTTTTCTGGTAGTTCGTTCAGAATTTGCTGAAGTTCCTCGAAAAAAGCGGCTCGTTCCTCTCTAGGCTTGTTTATATCTGGTGTATATATGCTTATGAAGTACGTTTTTGTTTTTTCTGTTTTAAGAGAAATGTACATGATACTACTGTTTATGTATTTCACCTCATCGATGTAGTTCTCAAATCTTTCGTGTATCAGAACTCCCACTCCAGCTTGTGCTCTCCGATCCTTTTCCTTCCCACTATAGAATAGTATGTAGTTCTGGTATCTTCTATTTCCTTTGCCTTTGCTTTTTAATTCCGATAATGCGCATATATCGATATTGTGTTTTCCCAGTTCCATTATAACTTCTTGGTCCCTGGTGCGCCATGATGTTATATTCCAGCTCCCAATTCGTAGTCTCTGCGATTTCCATAGTCGTTTTTTCCGTTGTCTCGCCGTGTCGGTGTTCCGTAAAATCTGTCCGGCTTTGTCCGAGGCTGCGCCAGTAGTTCTTTGAGCGGTAGATGTTTTTGCGGTGGGTAGGCTGCTAACCTTGCCCATCAACCCTCCTCCTTTGTCCGGGCTTGGGACCGGGATTATTATTTATAATTGTTTATTTATTTATAATATAAAATAAAAAGTAGACGTTTCTTGGAAATAATGGCAAACGTAATTAAAATAATATTTAGTTTACGTTGACGTTCAGGTACTATATATAGTGCCTTTTTCAAAACTGTAATATTTATTGAAAATGTTAAAAAAATTATAAGATTGCAATGTTAAATTAAATCTATTTGCATGTAGGATTACAAAGATATGGTACTTAGAGTAACGATTTTTATTAATATATCTGCCTCATATTTGTTTATTTGACATTAAAATACTACTTTGGTGTATTTCTTAATGATTTACTCTTTCTACGTATTTGTTCAAAATTTCATTTTATGTTAGTTTATAGGCTCTTATAAATTTATTTTTATATTTTTGTAATAACTTATTCCGACATATTTTGTTCTCCTTTCTTCTAATATCTTTTATTTTGTTTCAGATGCCTTTATAAACTCATAATGCATATCTTAACAGCATCCCTACACTTGTATCATATACATTTGTTTACAATGCTTTTTAATGACTTAATGGACTAAATTTTATTTAAATTATCTATTGTAAGTATTGTATGTTTTACTTTTATTCACATTTTATGCTATATTAATGCTATTAGTATAGATACATTATTTAATTTTACCAATCGTTGTCCGATGTCCAATTTATAATAATTTTTAATTGAAAAATTATAATTTATTCTTATTTTCGAATATCAATTAACATCCTTATACTTATATTTTCTTATTCGTGATATATTTATGTATGTATACCTGCGTGGTTGCGCGTGTGTGTGTGTGTGTGTAAAAGAAAGTGTTTATGTAATAATTTTTGCTGAATGATTTTTCAAAGTAACATTTAGAATTCCATCTAATTTTTAAATAGACACGAGTACGCACTTATATAAATACATGTAAATTAAACTTTGCCATTCATTATAGGTGAGACTTTCTTTTCCCATAAAACATTGTAGGTGCAGGTAACTGAAGCAACCTACTGATAATGTGTTACATAATGATCCCATCAATTATATATTATATAATGAAGATGATTTATTTGTAATTGCTTAATGGTACTTAATTATATATATACGATAATTCCCTAGTTCACAAGAATTACGTGCCAATATATGGCAACGCTGGTTTCGAAATTTTCGAATAGTTTCCCTAACCACTAGATTATTTTTTATAGCTTCATTATTTTAATCCTCATTTATCTAACAAAGAAAATGTAATCGTTGCTATGAGTGTGAATGGTTGGACAAAAAAGAATAAAGAAATTATCTTCAAAACTGGAATTGGTTTAAATGTTTCAGTTTCTGTTGGAGACGCTATTCACGAACTCGCCTACACTGAAAAAAGTTATTGTAGATTTACTTTGCACTGGATACCTGTATATATGAAAAATGTAGTAAAACCTAAATAAATTTTGGCTACTAATTGTGAATCAAGAAATATTTTAAGAGACATATTCAGCCTGAAAATATTGTAAGCATTCTAATAAGAATGCATGTGTATGCAATAGATTTATTGCTTTTTTTGTAAGATGATGTGGCGCGTTTATGCATCGTACAGCACAGTAGCATAAGTTACAAATGTTGATGTTTTTGGTCATGACTGTGAAAGCTTCAATTCCTGTGTTCTTTTAGTGGAATTTTTAAATCAGGTGAGTTATTCTTATATAATATTTATTGTAAGATATGTAATCTTAATTTCGGACAAATATAAGAACATGAGCATCATCATAATTACCACAGAACAACCCCAAATATACTCTTGACAATACAGTTTAACATTTGGAACATTTCTAGCATTCAGGTGTCCTGTATATATAGACACCCTAACTAAAAATGTGAGAGAAAAGCTAATACTAATATGATGGCATCGCACACTTTGAAGGATTGTAATTGCCAAAAGAATGATGGTAATAAAGTTTGTCGCCACATATATTAACAACTGAAGAAAGGCAATTATTGAATTTACTCGGTTTAAAATAGTTATTTATGTACCAAGGGTATTATGAAGATGTTTATGCCCGTTCGCGGGGCGATAGGTTTGCCGCCGGCCAGTGGCTTTGCAAGCCGCCTCAGGGCTTTAAACACCTAACAATTCTCACGATGCATACAAAACATTATTTTTCACATTAAAGAGATAAATAATTCGAAAATCTTGAATATAAATTTATTCAAATAGACAAGGCTTTGTGGGCGTTTTTGTTTTCATAACGATGAGGTTATTTGTTTATAAAGTAAAGTGAGTGACGTGTGTGAGGTAGAATTGCTTTTATAAATTTGTTACTATGGGTGAATGAATTCCAGAGATAGTCGCAGAGAGAACTCAAAAAGCCGATGCTCAATTATTAGTAGAGACCGGACGCATCAAGCCGAAATTACGATGGATGAATTGTGAATAAATTACTTCAATATTACAGTTAAATTCCTTGCTTCATGAGCGTAGATAGAAGCGTGAGGTGTTATTATAATTTATCTTATTTATTAATTTACATTTCGTAAGTTAAATAAAGTACGGTGAGTTAGCTTCTTTTTTCCATTGGTTTAACTGTTAATTATATACTTCGTCATTTTTGTAATAGATCCTGTTTAAGATCGTTTCATCGAATCTATTTCTCCAGTATCCAGTGAATTTCGTTAAATTTCAATAACTTCCGCATACATTATTTTTTTCATTTATTTAAATCTAGTTACTTTTTCAGATAAGATATGGAACAACGTCGAGAATGGCATCGTGAAACAATGTCGAGTTGGATTAAGAGTCAAACTGATTGTATATCCATTGCAAATATCCAGGTAGAATAAACTAGACGAGCATAGTGGTCTGCCTCAAGCAAACCGTGTCCCCTGCGATAGTGATATGGATATAAGCCCTAACGTTTTAAAATTCATCAAACTGTCGTTCGTGGTACTCCTAGTTGTCTAGCGATTCGACGTACACTGAGAGTTGGATCCCTTGTAACAATAGCTACTGATTCTTCCCCTAAGCCTGCTGGCAAATTTTCTCCTCGGTCGAAAAGATAATCACGCAGTCTGCATTCCCGAAATTGTCTGTGTACTTCCAGAAACGTTCTGTAATGAGGAATGCGCCTATCGGGAAACCGATGTCGGTATTTAATAACTGCTTGACGTACACTGCCGTCACAGTAGCCATACACAAAATGCATGTCCACATACTCTTGAAAAGAAAATCCGTAAGGCATTTTGAATAAAGAAAACGTGTCCACTCACTAATAAGCTGTTGTATGAACTGAAACGTAATGTAATCGTTTATTAAAAAATGCAACGTTAACAGTCATCTGAACATTGTTTATTGTATGATATTCATGGTTCAGCACTTACGAAATAAGTAAGTACCTACCTTCTTTATCATAAATCAATTTCCAGTACTCTTTTTTGTAGATCTCCAAGAAATTACTGTATGCACTGTATGCATGTTATCCTAAAATAAATATTTTAGGATAACATTTTATTATGCGACGTTAACAATCCCAGGCCTGTTATTGAATCGTATAACTTTTTTTTAAATAAAATCAGTTTGTATTGATTTTAGGATTACATTTTTTTTCATGATCTAACAAACACATTCATAGATCTTTAACTTTGAAACAAATAAAAATGGATATACAAGTTTTGCGTTTTTGTTACTTGAAATGAAGTCTACTTTACACTCCTAAAATTTGAACAGGGTTCAATATCCTCAATAGGATTGCGTACGAATAAATCTGCTGCGAATCATTTATACTCTTTTTTATGTTTGAATGTAAAAACTGTAAGACATATCGGACAGTTCATGCATTGTGTAAGCCAATCGAAATGTACGCATGCAAAGATCGAAATTGTCTGAGTCATAGGCAGAATTGTTTCGCTAGTTATACTAGGTCGGAACAAAATGTAATGTCAGGACAAATATATAAATATCTTCGTGATTTTTTTCTTGTGTTTGCGATGGAATTTAGAGAAAATATTTTGGATTCATATTTTACATAATTACATTTTTCATACTTTGTCTTTTTCTTTCAAGCACACTCAGTATATTAAGTCAAACTTTTAGTTAATTGATTAGTAATAGTAATGATAATAATAAATAGCCTATATCAAATGTGGAAACAAATTAAAGTAAGTATAAATACATGTGGTAATATAAGCATGTAAGTTTATAAATATGTATATGTATTACAACACATACATGCATACATAGAAGGGTGCCCGAATATGAGCAATGAATATTACATAATACCTAAGTATGTAATTATATTTATTAATTATGTAATGTTAAATTGCTAAAATTCCTGTAAGGACTAAAAGTTAAACAATGTAGTTGTTGTTTGAATTTCAAGGGGCGATGTTATTTCAAGTATGGTCGTAGTTTGTTATATATTTTAATACCCAGTATGTCGGGGTATAGTGTTAATCTAGATCAAATCGTCTCCGTATCTAATGTAATGTGTAAATCATACATTAATTTGTAACTGTATTAGCAGTGTTTATGCCATTAGTTCGGAAATAAAGATACATGCTAATGATATGAGATTAAAACTGATGAAGAAAGTTTTAATTGAAGTAATGAGTTTCAAAATATTAGTCCAACGTTAGGTATATTTTTGAGATACGAATATCTCTTTACTTAATACAGTTTGCTCAAACTATTTCTACATCTTTGTCAGGTAATTGTATCCATGATATAACTTTATAGTCTCAAAAAATAAGTGATATAAAGTGATATAAAGAATTAACCTTAAAGGCTTTTCAAAATTATCTGAGCATTTAATAGTTCATTTAATCACAGTTCAAAAATTATAATACGCTATAATGTAATTATAATAAAATAATCCGCAGTTGCTAAACGTTTAAGCTTGAATGTATAGCGAGTGGGTTGGTTTTTCATTGTACACTCAATATCTTCGTTGAGAGTATAATATTTTAAAGAATTCAAAACGTATCTGATACTACTTTTTGCCCTCTTTCCAATCCTGTGAAATATAGAGTGCTATCACTTGAAAAACAAAATACGACCTTATGTAATTCTTATTTTTCAAGTGCACGCCTTGCATATTGTTGGATATTTAGCTAGCTTATTAAATTCTGAACACAGATAACTTTTTTTTCGTTGGGCAATGAATAACGCTATAATAGCAATAAATAAAAAAAGAAAAAGTTTGCTCTGAAAATGCGACCGAGTAAAATATAAAATATTATTTAAATGTCGGTTCGCAGGGTGACACAGTTTAGCGATTAGTGAATCATTATTGTTAGTTTCCCTGGATTATTTATCATATTAAGTATTTAAAAATGGAATTCACTAATACACAGGAAGAAGATATGTTTCGATGCTTTTATTTATGAAATGATAACTGCCGTCAAGCTGCAATTATGTACAGACAACCGCACTGGAATACATTTCTAAATTCGAACATTTCATTAATTGCACGGGAGTTTAATAATAAAAGTAAGAAATAGAGCTATACATCTCAATGACACCGAAGAAAATGATGGCGTATTTTAGAGAAAACTCCGCTTCTTCAATTCAAATTACTGTATGAGCTATAAAATAATGAAAGTCCTTAAGAAACACAAAATGGAATCCTTTAAAATTCGTTTAGTGCTACATTTACAACCGCTCCATCTGCAAAACTGCATGAATTTTTGCAATTGGTTATTAAATATTGGAAGACAATATTTGTCACAGATTTTATGTGGGAACAAAGCAAATATTCATAGGAATAAACACAATAATTATTTCTGGGATAACGTGAATCCTATTAGGATTCAGCAAACTCGATGTAACATACGTTTATCTACAAATTTCTGGATAGGTGTGATACGGGATCAGTTATTAGGACTCTATTTAAATAACGGCACACTTTATTAAAACCGATACATTCTTGAAACTGAATTTCAATAATATTTAGACCATCTGCTTTTGGCTATCCGAAGTCAAATATACTCGTAGTTCCAACATGACGGCGCACCATCGCCTAATGCGCAATTAGTAACAAATTTTCTTTCTTCAATTAGAATTTGAAAATAGGTATATTCGGAATAAAGGGTCACATTAATGGCCTCCGAGATCGCCTGACCTTTCAATATTAATTTTTTTTTGTCTGAAGATTTATAAAAAAACAAAGTGTTTGTCGAATACCCTAGAAAAGAACTCAAAAATGAAATACAATTGGCAGCACAGGAAATTACACCGGATATGTTCATCTCAACATAATTTATTACTCCGAGGTTATATGTGTATCAACAAAAATGGTGGATATTTAAAACAATTTCTTCAATAGGATATTTGCTTTATCGTGATATTGTTTTTCTATTGTTTTTAATCAATACATATATCCTACTTAAGTGTTTTTTTGCTGTTGTTGTTATTATGTAGTTAGTCATTGCCCAAGGAGAAAAATGT
The DNA here is from genome assembly GCA_935421215.2 of Melolontha melolontha. Taxonomy (NCBI): domain Eukaryota; kingdom Metazoa; phylum Arthropoda; class Insecta; order Coleoptera; family Scarabaeidae; genus Melolontha; species Melolontha melolontha. Next base: position 128,884,764 of record OW285236.1, read on the forward strand.
ACTGTACTCAGAATTGAATAATAGGTGTTCAATTAAAAAAAAAATCATTAGATCATTTTTGTTTTTCAAGTAATAACACTATATTTCACAGATTCGATGTTTTGATTTCTTTTAAATATGATACGCTCAACAAAAATATTGAGTGTACAATGAAAAATCACTTTTTGAACATTTGAAACTATTAAATAACGAAAAAACATTGATCGATCATATTTAGCAAATTTTATAACATGCTGATGGCTTAGTGGCAGCGTACTAGTTTATCGTGGCTCGGCTGTTTTCGTGGTTTTCCTTCTTGTTTAAAGCCGACAGCTAAACATCTTAAGTCGCTCCACGGGCACTTGTGTAATGATAAATCATGGTCTGCCAATGTCCCTGTAATTTGCGTTTGAAGAATTTGAGAATGCTAAGGGATGAACTATTATTATTATATATTATATATTTTTCTGAAACTGTTAGGTTATTGATATTAGTGGGACCTAGTCCAATGTTATCAGTGTAAAGAATAAATAAATTTCAGTAATATTTTGGAAAATGTTGTTTCTAAAAGTAGGAAAGATACTCCTGTATTAGTTATTGCTCTAAATAACGTATGATTCGTTACAATTGTATGAATACAAAAAATATTAATATATTCCTGTTCCTTTTTCACAAAGGATTTATTTTTAACATTATGTATTTCTAGTTTATTTAATAATATTACCTGCATCGTTTAAATCTTTATTAATGCCTGAAAGTTTGCTATGGAACAAGAATTATTTTTTATGAATAAGGTTATTATTAACAGATAGTTGAATTTAAATAATATTTTTAATACTCCCAAAATTATTACTTAATATGTTATTTCATTATAAGAATTCTTGCTATTTTCTGAAGAACCAACATTCATATATTTTCGAAAGGCATGAATGCTTGTAGAGGATAAATAAAATGTAACGAAAATAAATGTCTTAATAAAGTACAGCGAAATGGAATCCAAAGATTCTAGGTTGGCACCAGAAAGACACCTTTCCTTTAGACGAACAGCAGTTTCGCTCCAAGAAGCGTATATATGAGACATAACAGCATAAAATACAATGCTAGACTAATGGAAGATGAGTAATATGCCTTTTTGTTGTCTAAATTAAGACTATATGACTGAGAAGTTTGCTAAGAATAATAATTTTTTTATAAAATTCTATAAATATTATTTTAAAAATAGTACTATAAAATGCTCTAGTGATAGCCAAAGTTAAATGATCTTTTCTGAAAGACTGATTATATATTGTTAAAAATGTTATTTAACTGGTGTAATTGATATGTTTACTATAATGATAATCTTTTTTATAAACAACGATATATGAAAATTTAAATTTCGACTACAATATTAAAATGTTATTAATTGTAGGTGTGAACCTAGAGCTTTGTCTATACACAATTCTTCTGGAATAGAATTGGTAAATACGAGGGTTGATCCCTTTGTTCCACACCTGGCCCTTTTATAAACCAAAACAATTATGCATTTACCTTAACGTCGTATTGTAAACTGCGTGGTATATACTAACGCTAAAAACTTACAAGTTTGAACCTGTTATATCATTAATATTTGGTGAATTATTAGGACATTAGGGGAATCTGCAGTATTATATGACATAGCTAAATGGTGGTGCCGTGAGTTTAAATGTGGTAGACAGTCGTGTACTGACGAATATGCAGGTGGAGCGCTCACAACCATCACCGCCCAAGAAACTGTTAAAAATGTCCATGATCGTGTTTCAAGATCGACGTGTGACTATTAGACAAAAAGTTGAAGATTCTGGTCTCCCATACCTAGTGGTATATAATATAATTGTATCCGAATTGAACATGAAAAAATTGTTTAAAATATTTAATCAGTAATTGCAATGTATTCGTGAAAACACTGTAGTCAACAATATCTTACACCTTAAATTACATTTGACCTGCTTGTAATTTTGGCCAGCTGTCGCTACTGCTTCGAAGTATATATTACAGAAAATTCTGATAAGTGTACTAAAAAGTAGTTAAACTAGGCCAATAGGGTTGGTTAACACAATACAAGTTCATATTTGTGTGAAACTATCCTTCCAGGCATGCAGACACGTGTTTCATCTTACTATAGAACCATCACTACATGTTCGTGGAGAGATACTTTTTCCATAAATAACACCTTTACTACGTTATTAAGACAGAGCGTAGAATAACATTCAGCGTTGCTCATTGATTAATGTCAACACCACGAACGCCAAAACAACCAACGCTGTCTCCATAACAAATGTAAGACTTAGCCAGGGGTTCCCATCTGCCGGACACAACCGCAACTTGCGGAAACTCTATTAAGGTGCCTCCATTCTTCATCGGACACAACCGACTACGTATATAACCATGAAATTTGAAACATACTTGAGTATATAAATCCTCACCATATTTTGAATGAAACACATTGTTGAGAACATATTATATTATATTCATATTTGTGTGAAATTATGAGCGCCGCTGTATGTTCTTCTATGCTTTGTCTTAATAGCTTTTGTAATGTACTAAGTATGCTATTTATGGTGAAAGTATCTCTCCAGCAGTATGTTTCAAGTTACTATGGTAGGTGGTTATCGGCCATTATTTCAGTTTCCGCTAGTTGCGGTTGTGTCTGTCATGTGGAAATCCCTAGTCTTACACTTGTTATGAAGACAGCGATGGTTATTTTGGTGTTTATGATATTGCCATTAGTCGATGAGCGGCGCTGAAAGTTTTTTACGATTTGTCTTAATTACTTTTGTAATTAAGACAGATCGTAAAGTGTTATTTATGGTGAAACTTATCTCTCCAAAAGCATGTACTGATGATTCTATAGTAAGATGAAACACGTGTCTGCGTGTCTGGAAATAATGCTTTCACACAAATATGAATTTGTACTGTGTCCTCCACATCCGAATTTTTATTGTTTTTCTGTTATTCAAAAATATTTTAGTTTTATACAAAATATGGTGAGATTTTACCTACTCAAGGATGTTTCAAATTACTTTGTTTTGTTTTTGTTTTCGTTCAAAGTAGAATTATAAATATTATGTTACGTTTCCGTATAATAGAAAAAATATTGTCGATATTATGTTAATAAAAAGTACTGTTAAAATATAATTATACATATTTACTTCACAATATTAATAGTTTGTTTAATAGTGAACAAATTCGTACAAACAATTATAAAGTTTGTGAAAAATACTTACATATTCAAGTATTAAAAACACATTTATAAGTGTCACTGCGAAATGATTAATGAACATATATTTCATACTGGTTAACTCGGAAAATATTAATACACTCTGGAAAAGTTTTTCAATACTGCAATAAAGGACTGAATGGCATTATTTCTGAAACTGCGAATCTCTTTATATTACGAACTGCGCATTAAAGTTATTAAGTTTAAATATCTAGATAATGTAGTAATTGCACTAACAAACTAGATTATTTAAATTTTAAGCACATATAATGGCGTAACCTCTAATTTAGTTGCGCCGAACCTTCACCGCAAAAGCTTGTCGGAAGTTGTGGATTTAACCAAGATTAATAAATTATGCGTTTCTTACTTAATGGCACTATAACACGTAACGGTTGAGTTAAGCTTCGTAAATACTTTTAATAACGTACCTACTTATTGTCTGTGACAAAAATAAAAACGTATTTTTTTTTATATGTAAAAGCTTACGATATCGTTTTACAAAAAATTTATGCCTTGTTTGAAGCAAGTTTTAACCAAAAATTATAATCCATTAGAGATGGTAAATTGTATAAAATATTAATATATAAAAATTTGAAAAATATTGCCTATATTATATATAGTTCTAACAGAGATATACCGGGTGTCTTTCAGAGAAAAAGAGAATGTCTGAAAGATAATAATAATAATAATAATAATAATAATAGTTTATTAAGCGCCCAACAGCAAAGCCAAATATAGGCACAAAGAAAATGTATCGCACATGAATAAATTTACAAAAACAAACAAACAAAAATATATCCAATACAAAGTTAACTTAAATCCAAAAAAAAAGAAAAAGAAGAAAATCAAACTTTAAACTCTAAACTTCGGTTCAAAAAATATGTCACTAAAGTATGTATTTCCACATCTACACATTTGATAAATCAGACTCCTCACCAATGCATTACTCCGGCAGACGGGATGGGCAAAAGTTGCATAATTGCGATACGCAAACTGAGGCACAGCAAAACACAGTCTTCCAAGTATCGAAGGACAATCGATGTTATTATGCACAACACTGCGAAGAAAGTTAGCACAGGTTACTTCGCGCCGGACATCCAGCAACACCAAATCATGTTCCCTAAGTAGGTTATGGTCAGTATTTCTAGGAGGATAATCACCACTCGTTTTAAAAGTAAGATACTTTAAAACACGACGCTGAACACTCTCCACATTCAGTTTATGATTAATATAGATGGGATGCCAGACTATTGAAGCGTATTCCAATTTGCTACGAACTAATGAACAGTAGATATTCTTAATAGTTGCGGGTTGTGAAAAATATTTGGAGCTGCGCAATACAAAGCCAAGCACAGCAGAAGCAGATTTGCACATATTAATGATATGGTTGACGAATGTTAAACCGCTGTCAAATATGACTCCTAGGTCTTTGATTGTACCATCAGAAGTTAAAACTTCATTATTAATGTTATAATCAAAATGGCAAATATCTTTTTCTTTGAAAATCGAACCACGTCCACACCAAGTCGATGTTCTTCTGAAGGAGAAGTGCATCATCAGGCCGCTCAATACGCATATAAACCTTCAAATCATCAGCATAGGCTAGTCCAGAACACGTCAAAGACTGAAGTAAGTCGTTAATAAATAATATAGAAAGAAGCGGGCCCAAGTTAGATCCTTGAGGAACTCCAGAACTCGAAACAAACTTGGATGACTTAAACCCATTGTAAAAAACGTAGTTCATCCTCCCATGTAAATAGGATTCAAGAAGAAATAGCAGATCGTTACTAACTCCAAAATTGTGCAGTTTCTTCAACAAAATATCATGGTTAAGAGTGTCAAATGCACGACTGAAGTCGGTATACACCACATCCATCTGCCGTCTTTCATTAAGCGTGTCGGAAATATCTTGAGATATACATATTAGATTCGTCACTGTCGAACGTCCACGCACAAAGCCATGCTGAATAGGAGAAATCCTTGAGCTGACATGAGCATAAAGGTACCTGTATATAATTTGTTCGAACACCTTCGAAAAGTTTGACAAAATAGATATTGGTCTGTAATTATTATCTCCCTTCTTAAATACAGGTGTAATACGAGCAATCTTCCATTTGGAGGGATAATTTCCTTGTCTCAGAGCAAGATTAAAAAATTTTTTCAGCGGAACAAGAAGTACCATTCGGCAATCATTAATAATCATGGATGGAATCTGATCATCACCAGCATTCAAGGTCGGTTTTAATCTCTGAATACTCCATAAGATATCTTGATCACTGATAGCATCAATACTCAAACAATCCATAAGTGCAACATCAATAGAAGCATCGAACGGGCACGCACCATCAGAATATGACCGAGAGAAAACTCTCGGAAGAGCCTCGACAATGTTTCCAGGTCCATCGATAACAACATCCCGATCCCGCATAACAGATGGTATTCGAGATGACCCCTCTCTGAGGTGGATGTACTGCCATAATTTACGGGGATCATGCTTAATGTCCTCTTCAGTACCACGCAGAAAGCGCCCATAAGCCACATCCATTTGCGCTTTGGTAAGTGTTCGCAACCTTCTAAACTCATCATAGAACATTAGATTGTGGGAGGATTTCCATTTCCTATGGTAGTACTTCTTCAACTTTAAATTACGCTTAATTTCCGAGGAAAACCAAACCGGGAAATTGCTGCCGCACAGAGGAACAGACTTATCGAAAACCTTGTAAAGTAACTCGTAAAACACCATCGCCATCGCATCGCATCGCATCGCATCGCCATCGCAAGAAGATAATGCAGACCAATCAAGGAAAAGCAGATCACTATACAGAGAAATGTAATCTATGTATAAATGTACTATTCGAAGGGAAACGAGTCCTTGCAGCAGTAGCAGGAAGAGTCAAAGTAACAGAAAGAGCCGGATGATACGGATCCTCCGACACAACAGAAACATCCTCACGCTGGACCAGAACATCTGACGCTAAACCAGAGAAAACCAGATCCAATAACTTATGAGAACTATTGAAGATATTATTAAATTGTCTCAAATTGAGACTAGCCGAGAAATTATTAATAATGTTCACCTTAGAGTCGGTAAGCACTGAAGTGGAGTAATTCGTCGCATTGAAATCACCCACCAGAAGGACAGGACAATCAAGCAGAGTTAATTCCAAAGTGTCAAAAAATAAACCATACTGATTAGCACTCACCCTTGGCGGAACATATATGGCAACAATATAAAAAATATAAAGATTCAAAGTACATTTACATATGATTATGTCAATAAGGGGTACGAGGTCCAATAAATGGGTTGTATCAATAAGCTCATAGTTAATATTTTTATTTAGGGCAACCAAAACACCCCCGCCAGTAGTAAGATTAACAAGATTGTGCCGTCTATCAGAACGGCATACCGAGAAAGTATCAGTAAAAATTTCGGCACTTCTTACAGAAGAATTAAGCCAAGTTTCCGTGAAAATGAAAACATCACAAAGTTAGAATTCAAAATATTAATGTACGCATCATGGGTTTTAGTACGAAGTCCGCGTGTATTCTGATAGTAGATATTGAAATTGGTAGGGATGTTACCGTTAGACGTAAAAGATGGAATTATATAGAATATAAACCCATAAAATTTACTTTTGGCGAACGACGCGTACGCCAAAAGTAAAAGCCGGCTGAAAATTGTATTATGTGCCGCCTATGGATTCAGAATGTCTATAAATAATACCTCTATTGAACTTGCACCCACATATATACTGTACAGCTGTTGATGCTATAAAAACCCTACAAGATAACATTGTTTAAGCAGCATTGCATAACTGTAAATAATTATAAACTTTTATTTTGCATGCAAGTGACTTATTAAAAAACTTATTAAAAATTATTTCCTTTCAATAAAAATCGAAATAAGATCAAACTTCGTAATTTGGTAACAATCTACCTGTTTCCGTTAATTGGAGCACGACATCGACTATACATGTGTAATATGGGGCTCGACGATTGAAAAACGCTCCCTATACATAGACAAGTTCGACAAGCGTTATTTATAATTACATCTTTCCATTTTTCATACGTCCATACTTTCTTTCAAGGCGGTACATGCAGTGGCGACCATCTACAAAGTGAGCAATTTCAACGCACTGCAATTAGTTACATTAAAGTCACTAGATTAGAACATTTTAGTATTCACTTATTTTAATGTTATATTTTTGCTTTTCTTTTTGCATAATTTTGTGTTCTGATTAAAAATATGTCTTTGCAAAGACATAATAATTACATTTACGGCGGAACAAAACCCCTTCATTATTATGGCCCACTTCAGAAGTAGAATACAAAACGAAGATCGAACCTTGACTTAGTCACTGTGATCGTGCCTTCAAGAAGTTTTCGGTAGAATAACCTGATTCATAGATTTTTTTAAATCGAAATTTTTGAAACGAAAATTCGAAAAACCGCAATAATGTTGACAGATAATATTGTAGTAGATAAGAATAGAAGAAAAATTAGTCCAAACAAGTCTCTTAGAAAATTATCTGCTCAAACAGGGACGATATAGGAAATAAAAATATAGTTTTGCAATACTTTTTACTTTTTTGGTCTCTCTTCTAGAAGTATGCGGACTGTATTAAAAAAGCGATTGCATACGCATTTATACAAAGTATCTGTTTTATATAATTTATCTGATTGTAACATTGAGCAACGATCAAATTGTTGTAATTGTTCTAACGATATTTTAAATGATGCAGATTTTGAGCTAACCTTTTTCTCTAACGAAGCGTGATTTCACTTATCAAATAGCACCACTGCACTTGGTCAACAGGCACTTCGTATAATTTTTTTGAAACAGATTTTTATTCGATAAAATTGGCGTTTAGATTGAGATAAGCAAACCTATTTTATTTAATGATACAATAAATATGACTGTTACAGGCAAATGATTTTAGGGTCTCTTGTGTATCAGTAGCATAAAGATGAATAAGAAATGAGGCTTTACGGTAAGATGAAACTCCATCACATACTGCACAAACTACAATGACAAGTACTAGTTTATCGCAGATCAATTCACCACACATGATATCTTTGGACTTTTTCTGTTTGGGCATTTAAGAGACACTATTTCAAAACCAATTTTATAATTTAGGCTGTGATTAAAAAATAAATTACTACTAGATGTTGAGGAATGTCTTTTCTAGCATAAGATTTATAAATCCTTCTCTTGAAGTGAATGGAGGTTATTTTAAACATTTTTATAGTGCACACTATAGAAGTGCAATAGGTTGGTTTTTAAAATTCGTGTCAAGTAAGGTGTGATAATTATTTTAAATTAACATGCTGTTTTTATTAATATAAGACTGTACCGTTTGCAAATGATAAACTGAAATTCTGTTCTAATAAAAGTATATATTATAAAATGCATTGTATAAAGTGGCCAAGATAAAAGAGGCCCGGAGTCATACTATACGTCATATTTGATCGAGCGCTCGAGAGGCGTTACGTGATGTCCAACAGTTATTCCGTGTTAATAGTCATATTGTGTTTGTCGGTGTTGCGTTGTCAGTTGTTAATGGTGGTTGTGAACAGGGTTCTCCATAATGCCGTTTTCAATCGAACAAAGAGTGTTTATTGTTGAAAATTATTTGGAATGTAAATCGTTTGTAACATTAAATGAAAGGTTCACGACAAAATATCCACAAACGTCTGCTGCTTCTAAAAGTGTTGTGCAGAAAATGATTATTAAATTTAGAGCTACGGGTTTAGTCGTCGCTAACGCCAAACGTAACCGTGTAAAGACGGTTTGTTCACCGGAAAATATTCAACGTGTTCAAGAAACTATGCTAAGAAGTCCACGGAAATCAACTAGACGTATATCCTCCCAACTAAACTCAAGAAAACATGGTTCCATATTAGCGGGTACGTGAACTCTCAAAACACTAGCTATTGGTCAACGAACAATCCCAAGGAATGCTTTTTTAGTAACACCGTGACCTCTGAAATGTATGTAACAGAATTTTTGCGCCCATTCGTAGCGGAGCTGATGGAGGAAGAACGAAAGTATGCGATTTTACAGCAATATGGTGCCACGGCACATATTTCAAGGTTTTCAATGTCTTACGTCCATGGAATTTTCTGAGAAGAATGTACAGTTTCTGCAGGTTTATAGCCTCCCAGATCGCACGATCTCTCTACCAGTGATTTTTATTTGTGGGGTTCCTTAAAGGGTAAAATATACAGTAACAACTCGCATACAATTGAAGAGTTGTAAACGATCATTCGCAATGCAATTGCTAACATCACACCGAATGAACTGGCAAAAGTTTTTCAAAACATGCTGAGGCGTGTTGAAGTTCATGGTGAACACTTTCAACACCTCCTGTGAACTATTGAATGTTCATTATGTTGTTATTCATAATATTGTGTATTCACTACTTTTAAATAAAAATTTATAATATATTAGTAATTCAGTTTTCTGTAAGTATTTGTACTACTGTATTCATACCGGGCCTATTTTATGTTGGCCACTCTGTATTATTGAATTGTTAATTTAACAATTTATGTACATTACTATAGTAGGTTAATGTCATCACCATCAATCAGAAACGACGGATGTCAAGAAGTGTAAATGTTAAAACAAATTTCTGCGAAGATAGTAATAATCTAAATAACGTGCTGAAATTTTACTATAATTTTTTCTAGGATTCAGGCCGGTACGTGGCGCTAGTTAATCTAATATGTTAATATTTTTTCTCTAGCCAATGATTTATGGATTCTACAGTGTGATGAGAATTCTGATCATATTTTAAAGTCGTTTAAGGTTCTATTGCATATTCTAAAACATTTGAATAAATAAGTTAATAAAGTTTAAGACGAATTTTGAATATGTAGTTGCAGTAAAGAAACAACCGTCTTACATCACTTGATGATATCGACAAGACGTCAGTTTTCGAAACTTAAAATATTACTCGCAGTTTTATGCGCGTTGTGATCTTTTTTTAAGTTTGAAAACTAACGTTTTGTCGATGTCATGAAGTGACGTAAGACGGTTGTTACGTTACTTCAGCGTAGGTGCAATACCACATGACGATATGCAACCTGATTCTAATTTTAAAGTTTTTATTTTTAGTTCGTTATTATTTTTATAGTACACAAAGAGTTAAACTTTTACTGCTGAAACCATCGTGGATTATATTTGCTTTCGTGCCTACATAGCTTAGATTTTCAGAAGAAAGAAAAACCACTACTGACAGTATGGAATATCAACATTAGTAAAAAGAATTGTTCTTGTGAATTATACAGTACAAATCTCTTCCCTATAGTCACCTACAAACGTGTATTACGTATGTGTGCGTTCAAGAAGCGAGGAGTGGGGACGCACATAGCATGTATGTATGTATCATAATTTATCATACATACATACACATGTACTGTAGATCAGTTTGAATGTAAGCACATACATAGTATAAACGTCGATGAATTTGGAACTACCGTCAATAATAGGGACTTTATGTATTATGTAATAATAAACACAAATAAGTGTGGACTTTTTGGAAGATTTTAATATTTTTAACGTTTAAAACAATGTCAGATATACCTATAACAATAACAATAAATAAAGCGGTAAATCATAATAACTTCTATATTCTATACATAATAAATAAAACTAGAATTAAAAAAATTAAAAGTAAACTATTTAATGTATTGTATGCTCAAAACGGTCTCCTAATGCAAACAAGCAATGTCCTAATCTGTCATAAAAGTTTCTCTGAACATTTAAAATCGTTTGCGGTTGAATATTTAGGATAGATTCAACTATTTTCGCCCGTAATTATCGTTTCAAACGCAATGGTACGTTGAAAGTTAATTTGAAATACCCGTTCAATTTCTCCTATGCTGCGACCAAGATGATACTGTTTTACGACATATTTTTTTTGTTCAAGGGTAAAAATATCCATCGTGAATACGGACTATTCGCAAAAGTTGAGCAAACCATCCAACTTGGCAAGTAAACTGTAACTAATGGCATGCATCACATGTATGCATTACTATGCATCGCTTCGTGCGTCCCCACTCCTCGCTTCTTGAACGCACACATACGTAATACACATTTGTAGGTGACTATAGGGAAGAGATTTGTACTGTATATATACCGTGCGTCCATAAAGTATGGACACAAGCCCGCAATAACGTTATTGTACATTATTTGACAAAATGCAAAGACATGTCGATTAATGTTTCTTATTAGCTATATTTAGATGCTACCATTTTGTTTTTTCCGTCGACCTTGAATAAGTTATGACGTCATTGATAACTTTTTTAAATGTCAACCCCATTTTTTTTTGTAGATTTCGAAAGCTTTTACAATTCTTTATTCGACGATGTAAAAATTTTGGTATGTTACATTAGAAAATTTTTGAGTAATCATTTTTCAACTTTCTGTCATTGCCAAAGTGACAAGGTAATTTTTTTGACAGATTGTAAATGATCCGAATCACAAAATTTTTATTTAATCCTAATTGTTGGTGTAAAGTGTTTTAATTATTCATTCTCTGAGATGCAATTTATCTCAACGGGAAAGTATTGAGGTGCTCATGATGATTGGGTTTGGAGACGTCGAAATCATAGGGAAGTTGCGGAGTTGTTTAATGAAACGCATCCTGAACTGGACCCTATCGGCTTTTTAACTGTAAGTAAAATCAACAGAAAATTTTTGAAAGAAGGGTTCGTTCGAGATAAACCAAAAAGTGGCCGTCCATCAACGACCCTAGACACTGAAGTTGACATTTTGTTAACAGTTCAAGCAAGCACACGGCAACATAGTCGAGAATTTGACGTGGCAAGGGGTAGAGTTGGGAAACTTTTGCATATATCAAAGTATCATCCCTACAAAATGAATTTAGTTCAAGAGTTGTCTGAGGATGATTTTGATCGGCGTTTGGAATATTGTGAACGGTTGATGCAAATTTGTGATAATGATCCTCTATTTCTCTTCAACATTTTGTTTTCTGGCGAAGCTAGTTTCACATTGAATGGCACTATGAATAGACAAAATTGCCGATTTTGGTTGATTGATAATCCTAATTGGATGCAAGAGACACATACCCAATACACGCAAAAACTAAATGTGTGGGCAGGGTTTATCGGCGATCGCATTGTGGGATCGTTTTTCTTTTATGTAAACTTAACTGCGGAAATATACTTGAATTTTTTGAGGAATGAATTGATACCCGTTTTAGCGGTTTTTTTTTCCAAATAGTGAGGATCCACATTTGCCAGATGGTAGAATTTGGTATCAACAAGATGGTGCTCCTCCGCACTATACGCTACCAGTAAGGCAATACCTCAATAATATATTTCCTAACAGATGGATTGGAAGAAGAGGGGCAATTGAATGGCCAGCTAGGTCGCCAGATTTAACCCCATTGGACTTCTTCTTGTGGGGTTACTTAAAATCAAAAGTCTATGCGACACAACCGGAAAATTTGAACGTTTTACGACAACGCATCATTTACGAAACTAGACTAATCACTCCCGAAATATTACAGAATGTGCGAAATGGAATTTATTTATGGATTTTGTTAACAAAATGAAGCAAAACATTTTAAGCATCTGTTATAAATTTGATACTGAAAATGTCGAAAATAAAACTTAGTATTAGAACACAAATTACTCAAAAATTTTCTAATGTAAGATACCAAAATTTTTACGTCATCGAATAAAAATTGTAAAAGCTTTCAAAATCCATAAAGAAAATGGGGTTGACATTTAAACAAATTATCAATGACGTCATAACTTATTCAAAGTCGACGGAAAAAACAAAATGGTAGCATCTAAATATAGCTAATAAAAAACATTAATCGACATATCTTTGCATTTTGTCAAATAATGCACAATAACGTTACTACGGGCTTGTGTCCATACTTTATGGAAGCACTGTATATATTGAAATTTGAATAAAATTAATTTGTTTTTTTTTAATTCCTATGCAAAGACGATCTTTTTGTCTTAAGCTCATGGTAAAGTTATCTTCTTGTTGTGATGTTTTTTTGGCGTGGTTCAGTCGTTGCATTTTTGTTTTCTGGAGCTTTTTGTGCTGATACGTTTCACCGAATTTTATACTTGCCTATGAGAACAATTCAATATTTCTAAAATATCAGAAATTAAAACGCCTTTTGCTTTCATAATTTGTCTCTTTAATGAAGTACAATTTGTCGCTCATGCCATTACAATATTTAATCTAAATATCAAATATATAAAAAATGAATGTGTGTCTGTTCGTTCCATATAGCCTCCTATACGGTTCATAAGATTGCGCTGAAACGTTGGTAAATTGTTATTTTCGCACCGGCGATAGTTTCTGTAAAAGTAGAACTGAACACAAATGTCTTTCCTTTGTGAACGCTTGTCATTCTAGTAGCCGGAATAATTAATCTAACATTAATTATTATATCAAAATTGAAATAAAACTAATTTAAAGTTTAAAGTTAAAATCGTGCAAGACATTAATCGTACATGATCATGTAGATACGAATGAATTTGTACCACCGGCAATTGATACCAATGACATCTTTCACTTCTAGGGGTTGTCACCAGGTGTATAAACGTTACAAGGAAAATATAAAATAAAGCAAAATAACTGTCGTAATTATTTTATTGCTTCATTATTCAGGTTTCTCCGTTAGAGTATGGGTTCTAAAGCTTTAATTATGCCTACGTTGATTTTACGGATGAAAGATTGCTTAGTTCTTGTGCTTATTAATCTTTCTACGAGTTTGTTTAACTCGTGTCGTGACCAAATTCGCAAGGAGTGCAAAAGAGAAAACCAGACTGTGATTAGCTTATAAAACAGCACATTTATTTATACTAATAATATAGTTTAATTGACGAAGGAGATACTTGTTGAAACTTCATTATAACGCTAAGAAATACGTAATTAAACTTCTAGCTTCAAAAATTATTTTATTGTAAAAACACCACAATATTGTTTCGCCATACAATGGCTTCATCAGGTGGATGAAATACTGAATATGTACAATACAAGTTTGAATATTTATGTGATAATTATTGGGGAAATGGTGGTGGAAAAATTTTACAATCCTAAATTTAGTAGAGGGGAGTTCTTTAAATCTAGTTGGTAATTTAAAGCTAATCCTAAACTATTGTATCTATTAATTTCTAAGTTTTCTAACAGGTTAGGTTTTTTACTTTTTTCTTGAATGTGTAAAATTTTGAAATCTATATTAAATCTGTTTGATATCTATACAATGACTTGTGAAAGTTGAATCTGTTTTCTTTTCTTTATGACTTCTCTCGTGTTCTTTCATCCTAATTTTGAATGTCCTCCCAGTTTGTCCTATGTATACCTTATTACAATCTTCGCATGTTAACTTATATACACCAGAGTTTGATTCTTTGTCTATTTTATCTTTGTTGTTTTCAATAATGTTCTGTATAGTATTGTCTGTTTTAAATGATATATGTTCGTTATTAAGCTTTTTAATAAAAGTACCAATTTTTTCCGAAAGTAAGTGATTGAATTGTAGGAATTAATTATCTTGTAATATAATTTTGGATAAACTAAGGAAAGGGTTTTTTATTTTTGTTGGCTATTAAGGATATTATTGATAATATTTATGGAGTAACCATTGTTTAATGCTATTGTGTATATTCTATTTAGTTCGAATAATATTTACACATGAATATACATTGGTTTACATACATTAAATCAATAAGTTCGGAAATAACCACATGATAGAAAATCAAATCGACATGCTAAACATAAATATAAATTGTGCTACGGTCATTCGAAATATAACAATCAAATGCGAAAACGGAAAATCAAACAAATAATATATAGGCAAATACTCGTAGAAGTTAAATCAGATTTATAAAAAACATAATTCTGGTCAGCTGTTCATAAACGGAACTTTATAATACGATTATCAACTTATGTTCGTTTATGATAATAACAAGAGTAATTAAGATTTAGTTTAAGAAATAAGCAACGGCATAAAAAAAAGATAAAATATTCTCAATTATTTTACATGCAAATTGACAATTCCGGAGCGGCTACAATTCATTTGAATTAGTTTAACGGAAATATATGCAGTTTACATATAACATAATAATTCAGTGACAACTTTTGCCCTTGATATTAACTAAAAAAAGAGAAATAAATAATGTAAATTTGCCTCGGCAATATGCAATTCGAAATAAAGTGTAAATTGTCGCATGACAAAACGAAAACAAACTTTAGGGGAATTCAACTTGAGAAAACAGTAACTTTGTAATTAAGTTTCTTAACAATCGTCGGAATACAAGAAAAGGTATCATAACCTTTCTTTTTGACAAGGTTACGTGTTAATAAAATTAATAAAATACTTTTCGGGATTAGGTTTTTCAACACAAAGAAAAAAATTATAACGGAACGTATTTTCTTCAGATCTTGTCTTGAGTTGTTTTTAATGAAACTAATTGAAATTCGGACGAGATATAAATAAAAGAATTTCAATACATTTGTCTTACTTTTTAGATTGAGTGTTGGTGCTTAGTTCTCAAAGACAGGTTCGGACAGTACCGGTCACGATTGTGGCGTCTCCAACTCCAAAATCATCCATTCTATGCCGGAATATAAATACGGGCTGCATGGCTAGAATGTGGATGGCGTCGAGAATATACAAATTCGTGACACTAAGTTGGACGGGGATACAATAACCTAAATTATTGTGGAAGACATTCTAGAATAAATATAATTTAACGCAAACAGAGAGGGTGAAGTTTAGGGTGTTAATATCAATCAGTAACCATCTAATTTAACGGGAGATCACCAAATTTATAATATATATATATATATATATATATATATATATATATATATATATATGGTAAACCTAATCAGTAGGCGATTAAAGGTCTGTATATTACTTCAAAATATATGTATTTAAAAAACTTTAAAAAAGTTTTTTAAATACATATATTTTGAAGTAATATACAGACCTTTAATCGCCTACTGATTAGGTTTACCATATCATACCAAGGTCACGAAGTTATTATATATATATTCGACGAAAAAAAAAAAAAAATATATATATATACATATATATATATATATATACATATATATATATATATATATATATATATATATATATTGTAGTGGGGCATTCCCATTTACATGAGAGGCCCTGGAACAAAAATACTGGATAATTTTTATCTTGTAATAATAAGTTAGTATGTACATAAGAATTATTCGGAACTGTATATTTCACATGTCAAATCAACGAAGTTAATTCCGGGTATTAATTGCTTAAATTTGAGTCATGTATCTTATCATTTTCTATTTTTCATTTGCTTTTGTCATTTTCATTAATACTGTTGTTATTCCGAAGATTTTTAACTTGATTGATTGATTATTTAATAGTAATATACTTTAGAAATAACTGTACCTATTTGAATTATTTACGGCGGGAAATATCCCAATTTTGTACAGGCGCATAGCGAAAGTTTGTATATTTCTAGGTTAGTTTTTTGTATTTGAAAATTAAATTTATTAATTATGTGAGATCCTAAACGATTTGTTGTTGTAAATTAACTCATTTAGAAATATTAAAGTTAGATTAAAAAGTACAAACATGAATTAACGAATAAGAGGCCTTGATAGAAAGCAAACGCTAGTGAGCGTGGGTTGTTGAAAATTAATTTGCACGCGTCGGCATATTTTAAAAGAGTTCCAAGAATTAAGTTAAAATTTATTAAATAAAGTACAATTTCCATACTCGAAGTCATATCCTACGAATCACCAACCTTTAAAGCATCGATAGACGCAAGATCCAATCCCAACTCCTACCTAGAAGATATTAAACGAATATCCTATCCCGAGGGACGCTACCTGCCTTATTCCTTAACCATAACCTTTATCCCGAAGAGAAGGATCTTGAAACCGTTTGAATATCCAGAAGCCTCAATCTACCAAACTTGAGTACCTTTTTAATCTATTTTCTACAACATCAAAATTATTTATATTAATATTTAAACACAATCGTTTGATATTATAAATTTTATGCAAAACACTTTAATTATCAATAAGTATACCTCAATATCAGAAAAATACACTTCCCTTGTGTGTTAATTCAAGTAAATTTAGTCAATTTAGTTATGTATCATTTCATTAAAATAAAGTTAACGTAATTTTTAAATCATAACATGAACACGTTGTTACGTTCGTAAAATCATTTTGAGAACATTCTGGGAGTTTTAATTCAATTCACTTCGTTACTAACCTCGTCTAGTCTGCTTAGTCCGATCATTTTTCATTACTTACGTTTATTTCTATTTTATTGTAATTTCTGGTTAATTAATGATCAAACTTATGGTATTTTCAAACTTTAATTCCTTCTATTTTAATCATGTTCCAATGCTTTGGCTGACTCTGTATATTCCCGGAGTATTTAAAAACGTTCGGCACAGTCAACATGTGGGGAACTTTTATACGAACTCACGCTCCTTTTAAGTGTTTCTTTTGAGACTATGACGTAGTGTACTTTCTGATATAAATGTCGTACAGCCGTTAATAAGAGCCTCTCTCTTTTTCGTGCTAGCTCTGAAGTACTGAAGTTCGAAACCTAGTCAAGATTTATTTTTACCTAGTATAATTTTCTGCGTAGGCAGGTTTTGGTCTATCTTGACTTAGTTGCATTATTAATTCGTAGTGTAGTTTTTTTTCGACCACGTGCTTCAGGTGAGTTTTAAACATGGGGACGGCTGTAATTTTTCCACAGCATCGTACTCCGTTTTCTTTTGTTTCTTTGAACTTCCATTTATTCGTTTTCTTTTCTTATTAATATAGGGCTGTTAATTACGGCTTAGTATATATGCTGAACTTATGACTGCGGGGGAAATCCTGTCTTAGGCAGCAATCCGGCGGAAGGTGCTCCAATTTTCCACGAGCTTCTGGAATCCCGAAACCCCGGTAACCACGATTGGAAACTCATACATCTTACCCGCAAGGTAGTGTGGAATATTTAATTAATTGTCACATATTCCTGATACAGGACGAAGATCCCAGGGATATCTGCTATTTCAGTATTCTCTGTTTGAACCACGTGTTGCTCCGTTCTGGCGGCACCATTTTGTCAATATCTGAATTTCTTTCTTTCTTTTTTTTTGTACGTAATTTTCGTAAATTTAACTTTTTCTCTTGTCTAAATTTGTTAAATAATTTATCTTTACGAATAATAATTTATTATATCTAACCAGCCGATCTTAGTGGCTTTATTGCGATTAATTTATGTGAAAAATTGATTCAATTCTATATATATATATATATTTTTTTTTTTTAATTAATTTATCTGGTAACGTAAAATTGTTAATTAAACTTTTGTTATTATTCATTTATTAATTCTTATCCTATCTTAAGATTATTGTTTCATTTGCCACATTTAAAGTCACTTTACAACACTTAGTATTTTGATATTCTCTTTTGTTACATTTTGCATATACGGGCTGAGCCCTGTAATATTTGCAGATTTCCAATTTGTGAATCCTTCTGTTTTAATATTGTCACAGTATTTTCTTTTAATTTACTATAGATACAAACTGTGTGTGTAGCGTTTAAATTGTTAGGTACTTCAAAGCTTTGAGGAACTATAAACGCCAGATCTCATAACTTTAATCACGTTTAACTCTCTTTCACTTAGTCTTTAACTAATCAAATTTTGGGTATACTTTACAGTAGTATTTTAATTATTCAATCGCTTTTTGCGTTTACAGATTATAACTTTGTTTTAATTTGAATCTATTGGTTTGTTTAATAAATTTATTGTTTCTGTTAATATTGTGTTTGCGTTTGTTTACCTATTTCCCTAGCGAGCAAAAGTGTAGATGTGGTATACCAGGTAGCCGAACACCCCCTTAGTGATCTAGTGCCCTTATGGCCCGAGGGTGTTCTACGTTAACCTAGAAACTTGCCAGACCGAACGTAGTGGTGCCCATTTAAGATCTTGCGTTGTGTTGGCCCACGACGCTCCCGCGTTTTTTACTGAGCTGGACGGCAAGTTTTACGAGGGGCCTTTGTAGACCAGGGGCGGAATTAGGACACGTCCTAGTTCCAACTGTGGTATTGCTGCCTACACATTTTTAGGGGTCCATATATAGGTTAATGTACCATATATCTATGTAAATACTTACCTTTGAAAGAAAAAGTTTTTAATTAAATCATTTATTTATTCTCATCACTCTCTCGTTTTCTTTATTATATTACTTATCCAGAATTTAATTATATATTGACTTGTGTATACACTCATATCTATATTACACTGAGTACCAGACCCGCACTTTTATTCTCTATAAACTACAAATTCACCTTATCGAACTGAGCTAGTTGGCGCCCATTCAATTATATATTTAAAGATTATAACAAGAAGAGTATGTACCTTGAAGAGACCTATTAAGTTAAGTATAAGTTATTTATTTTACGTATTATTTATGTTTTTGCCCCTAATTCTAGCGACATCTGTAAACTTAAGCCTTAGCTACATCTATAGGCTGAATATTGAACTTCACTAGCGTGTTCAATATTTAAAATTACTTAATCTTAATTATTCATTACATTTCTATTGAAATATAATGAGGTGGCATTTTTAATACACCACCATTCGCCTTCTTCAATATATATATATATATATATATATATATATATATATATATATATATATATATATATATATTATATAAGTTTGAGGTGACAGAAAGCGTTTATTTGAATGGAGGAAACTTTTGAAGCCTCGCGTAGAATGATTCTACGACGGTGAGAAAGGTAGGAGATCTTTTACTTGCCGAAGCGGCACACGAAGCAAACTAACGAAGTAAAAAACAATTGCATAATAATAAATTCCTTAGAAATAAATATATGAATTATGAATATCTTACGCGCTCAATTCTTTTGAATTTCTGGACGCATAAAGCATTCTTAAATTCATAATTTTGAACGAGGTACGTTACACCTTGAATTCGGGTTAATCGCTTGAAGTGTGCGGCAAATATGTTTTAACGTTGTCAGAAATGGAACAGAACGAGTTGATCAATAATTTTGTTCTTATCGAAAAGGCTAAGCCAACTACTAGTCTGCGGTACAAATTTCGGGGAACTCTCCGGAGACGTCAGTTGGCAGGGTAACATTCTCGAGGTATGAAAGTTATGAAAAAATGCCTAAATGTCAACATTCGTGCAACTTTCATTACCTGGTAAAACCTCAGCCGGAAAGCATGCCAGTCGCCATAACGTACCAACTACTGTGGCGTAGCAACGCATTCAGGCTTTTTTGTAATGTATAAATGATAATAAGACGTTTATTATTTCTAAATTTGTATAATTTTCTTTCAGTACAAAATAACACCATTTAAGTATACTACATTAAGCCTAAAAGAATAAGAGTAAAAGCTATACAATTAGCAGTATATGACCACTAAAATTAAGAATACGGTTTTGCAAAGCGCAAGCAACTACAGGACATTAAATAAAGGAAAGTATACAATATAAATTAACGGTTATATTCGAAATTATCATGTTAGCTTAATAAAAATCGCATAAAAATCGAATAATGAACAATTCAAGTAAAGTTAGGAATCCATTATATTTGGATGGCGGTCATTATGCGCCATTCTATTCATCGGATAGATATTATTTTTCTAAAAGGCTGGAATTTTCTGTTGCTTATGTACTATGTCTAATTGTTAATATGTATAGAATGAAGATACTTCCGAAACAATTATCAATAATTTTTGTTCATTACAATTGTTCATATATAGACGTTTACTAGAATTTACAGCTGCATTGTTATATGCAGCATGTCTGCAATACCTTTGGTAATAATTTATTTTTGATGGTATTGGCTATATTTTATATAGTATGTCAACATTAATTATTTATTTTTTGAAACTTGAAATTTGTATTTTATTGAAGATATCTTCATAGGGTCTAGCAATTGACGAAGAAACTACAGAGGCAAGTTTAGATATTCGGTTAAATAAACTACATTAAATTATAATCACGTGGGAATAATATTGCAGGTTCTTCATGATTATTCGCAAGGTTTAAGTTCGCAGAATGGTGGAGTTGGATGGTAGTTGGAGAGCTCTTTATGTCGTAATGTATTGAGCGACTCATTATTAGTATAAATATAAAGTATTATCATAATTGCGTCAGTAACATTTGAACGACCGTCGACCGAGCAACTCAATCGGCAAAAAAATGTGAAATATGGAGAAATTTGAGTATTGCACCGTTATAGAGTTCCTTATAAAGCAAGGGAAGTCTGTTCAAACCATATTAAACGAGATATTATCGATTTACAGGGATTCTCGCCCGAGGTGTCACAGTCTCTAGGAGTCACTTGAAGATGACTCACGGCCGGGGCGGCCTATTAAAGTGACTTGTTCGAAAAGTCGAAAAATTAATAATGGAAGATGCTTGGCTAAAGAAGACACAATTCGTAAGAATTATCGTAGTATCCGATACAACCATATTTAAAATTCTTCATGATCATCTTGGTATGACGCCACGCTAAAACAATAGCACGTTAAGTGCGCATTGGGACCTCTGTAATGACGACAGTGACGATGTATTGAGTCAAGTTGTTATTGGGGATGAAACTGTTTATCGCTATGATGCTGATGCCAAGCAAGACTTCATGCAGTGTCATAAAAAGGGTACAACACAACATAATATGTTTAAAGTGTCGCAGCCGGCCAGAAAGCTCGTAGCGACATTTTTGGGAGTTCTGTTAATATATTCCAAAGATGAAGGTGTTTTTCCATAACTGTAGAATACTACGCTTCAATCCCGGAGTGGTTATAAGAATTCTTTAAAGAAAAAATTAGGGGAAAATTAACGAACGGTTCCTGACAGACAATGCTCCCGTCAACAAGAACCTTGTTACGCTGCCCTGTATAAAGTGGGCTTTTATTTTTGACTCACCGACACTATAGTCCAGACCTCGCCCCGAGTGATTTTCACTTATTTACAACTAAGAAAAAGGAACTGAGTTGGAAGAAATTTACGAACGATTAAGAAATAAAAGAGGCAGTTTCTGCGTATTTTTCAGACAAAGATAAAACATTATTTATGAAAGCATACCCATGCTAATTGAAAGAACTGAAAATGTATTAGGGCTGCAGGTTTATGTATTGAAAAAGAAAAATAATTTTGTATATTTATTTTTTCTCTAATTTCCTCATTCCGCGAACTTAAAAACGCTCTCTCGTAATTCTACTTGTGTCTGAAGTAAAATAACGAATTACCTGAATTCTTTGATGTATATTTTGAAATCTGCTTATAATTTAAATTGATAACACATAAATAAATCAACAAATTCGAAATAAATAAAATACTGAAAGATTTATTGAATGTAAGTACGAAAAAAATGTATTGAAAAAGAAAAATAATTTTGTATATTTATTTTTTGTCTAATTTCCTCATTCCGCGAACTTAAAAACGCTCTCTCGTAATTCTATATATGTCTGAAGTAAAATAACGAATTACCTGAATTCTTTGATGTATATTTTGAAATCTGCTTATAATTTAAATTGATAACACATAAATAAATCAACAAATTCGAAATAAATAAAATATTGAAAGATTTATCGAATGGAAGTACGAGGAAGATCGTAAGTACCCGTGTTTGAAGACAGGTGGCGCTGCTGAGGGAAGTTGGCATTACCGTCATGTACTACCATCTGTCAGACAACACCATAATAAATTTCAGACTGATTCATAGGTTAATTTTTATTTGGCAGCCAGTTGTATCACACGTGTTTCGTGTTTCTTGATAAAATGGAAAAAGAGCAATATCGATCCGTAATTCGCTTTTTATTTTTGGAAAAACATGCAAAGAAATAAAAGCGAAGTTGGATGCTGTCTATGGGGACCCTTCACCATCTATGACAACCGTAAGATATTGGTTCAACGAATTTAAACGTGGTCGTACATCTGTTTTTGATGAGGAGCGCCCAGGCCGCCCGGCAGACGTGGTTACCGAGGAAATCGTTGAAAAGGTCCACGACATGATTCTCGCTGATCGCCGAACGAAAGTGCGCGAAGTAGCAGAGGCCGTAGGCGTGTCGTACGGAACGGCAATTAATATTTTACATGATAAGTTATCGTTGAGAAAGGTGTCGGCCCGATGGGTGCCGCGATTGCTTACGGTGGACAACAAGCGGATACGGTTGTCAATGTCGAAGCAGTGTTTGCACCTCTTTAAGAGAAATTCGCAGGAGTTTTTGCGTCGAGTCGTCACCGTTGATGAAACCTGGATGCATTATTTTACGCCAGAGTCCAGGCGACAGTCAAAACAATGAATTTTTCGGGGTGAATCTGCTCCGAAGAAGGCAAAGACGGTCCCATCGGCCGGAAAGGTCATGGCCACGATTTTTTGGGATTCCAACGGAATAATCCTCATGGACTTTTTGCAGAAAGGAAGAACGGTCACGGGGCAGTACTACAGTGAATTATTGGACCGATTCGATATAAAATTGAAGGAGACACGGCCCCATTTGGCTAAGAAAAAAGTGCTGTTTCACCGCGATAATGCACCAGCACATTCATCCAGAATTGTCGCGGCAAAGTTGCATGAACTGCACTACGAATTGCTGCCGCACCTACCGTACTCGCCTGACTTGACTCCCTGCGACTTCTTTCTGTTCCCCAACATGAAAACGTGGCTCGGGGGAAAAAGATTCAGCTCAAACGAGGAGGTTATCATCGAGACAGAAGCGTATTTTGCAGAGTTTGACAAATCGTATTTTTTGGAGGCGTTTAAGAAATGGCAGAAACGTTGGGAAAAGTGTATTGTACTAAAATGTGATTACGTTGAAAAATAAATAAAAAATTTGTAAAGAACTTGCGTCTTCTTTCCTAACACGGGTATTTATTGATCCACCCGTATATTTGAAGTAAAATAATGAGACAAAATAACCATGTTTACAGAACTAATGCTCAATTTAAGTCGCCAATTTGTCTTTCAAGAGTTTTTCAAAAAGAGTTGTTCCAATACTCTCTAAATACTATACACTCATACTCATGACCCTTAGAATCCGCTATTTTATATCTTCAAACTTAAAAACGGGTGTTTCTTAAAATAATTGCACGACGTACGTAATCGTAATTTTTGAACTCGTCTACTACGGGGAATGTGCTTTTTTATTTTGTCTTTAATGGTTTGTTCAACATTATTGTAGTTAACTATTGCGATATCTATTAGTTTTACACCTTAGGTATTCTTCAACTATGACGATATCTGAGATTTGTCTATTGTTCAGAGTTCATTGTTCAGAGAATATTAATAATTCCTCGTTGGTTTTCCTTTCTCGAAAACATCCTTCGTTTCCTGGATGACTGAGAGTGATAATGCTTGCACTTTGTCATAGCGGTTTGTATGTCTCTTTGCAATTGTTAGTTCTGGGTGTGATCATTTTATTAATCCAATATTGTAGGCTAGAATAGAAATTGTATATGTGTTAATCGCTAACGTTTAGTTTTATAAGTTTAGTCAATCATTATTAATTTTATTGAGCCTCTTTATGAATGCGGATTGGATTTGCGCTTGTGTTTTATATGCTTAGGAGGCTTATGTGCTTGCGCTATTCCAAAGTTTTATAAGTTTTGTCTGATTATATGTGTGCTGTCTTCTTCTGATATTGTTGTATATAGCTGCTTAAGTTGCTTTTTCAACGAACAATATTCCACAAAATTCCATATTTATCTATGTCCTAGCTGTATTTCTCTGTGATATAGAGTGCCTAGTGTAAATCTTTGTCCGTTGGCACATATAAGCTCATTAATGTAAAGTAAGTGTGTAGTATAGGAGTTATTATTGTTATTGTTAATTAATGAGCAATTTGTTATTATTCGTTACATGGACAGTTATTTTTACTTTTAGTTAACTAAGAATTTATATCGAAGAATTTCGTAATATTTAATAAATTAAATATTTTATTTATTAATGCAAACTTAAATTACTTATCCATCTTCATAACTGAAGCGCAGAAATGAAAACTTCCCGTTTTCCATGTTCCAATTTCACTTTCTTGAAAACGTTGTGTACCAAAATAGAAAGTAAATCTTTACATAACCTTTAAGAGCTCCTAAATTGATCATATTTCATTAAAGTTCGCTTCTACAGGTTGAAAATATTTACTTAGTATATTGTAGACATTTACCTGTTAAAATAAAACCTAAAACTAATTATTAAGATATTATTGCGTATCTACATTAGACTGATATAAAATTTAAGTTCACTAAAAGATGGACGAAATTTAGGATATTATCTAGATATCCTTGATAAATTCATTTAGTTAAGTTAGATTCTGTATTTAGTCTCTATAATATAGAACTTCTTAAATTTTCCAGACATTTTCTGTACGCAAGTTGTAAATCCATTTTCTTTAAATGTATTGTCTTGTTAAAATATAATATGTAGAGTAGGGAACATATTAATTAAATTTCCTTTGTAAAAGCCATTCTTTATGTATAATTAGAGAACCTACTGAAATTTAGGTTTCAAGTGAAATTATGTTTATTATTTATATGCAAATGCGTTTGGGTTTACAACAAATCATAAAGTTTATATGTTCAGTTTGGACGGCAAACTATTCTGTTGTAAACCAAATTGTTTTATGTAAATTCGCTTGAAAATTATGCGTAAGGGACATTTTAATAGTTTTCGCCATACAAGATTCAACTTCGTTAATGCCTTTACAATATTATTGTGATATATATATATATATATATATATATATATATATATACCGGGTTCTCTTTTTATTATTACACATACATTTTTTCTATGTGTAATTTTAGAAAGACAATTGTCAATGCATTAGTGGCATAGTAGGCAATCTGTTATACACTACTGAAGGATTTATCTATAGATTAATTCTTAAATTAATTAGTTTGCCATGGAGAGAAAAAAATGCTTTTTTATGTTAAATATTTCTGAATTTTTATTCATACATGAATCTTAAATTAAATACATTTGATTGAAAAGTAGATAATTTATTTAAATCATGAATAAATACAACAAAGATGAAAAGGTAGCAATCATAATGTGGTACCAGAAGAATAATAGTTTGAGGACAGTCAGAGACATGTTTTCCCTTAATTATCCTGACAAACCTATACCTTGTGCGAAAACAATTTTAAATATTTTTAACAAATTCAAAGAAGATCATCGTTTTCTTAATTCACACAAAAAATAAAACCCTGAAAGAATTTAAATATAAGTCATACAAGATATTAAACCATCAAGAGCTTTTCGAGGAAGATAAAGTAAAACGCACTGATTTTTGTAAAATAATGTTTAACTTGTTAAATGAAAACGAAGAAACCATTATTTAAATAAAATAATTTTTACTGATGAAGCTACATTAACCGTAAATGGTGATGTCAACTCTCAGAACTTTCGGTTTCTATCCTAAATTTACCTATTGAAAAAACAAAATTTGCTTTCCATTATTCCATTAGGTATTGGTCCCGTACTAATCCTCATGCCCAAAACCTAATCCGAACCCAGTGCCCTCAAGAAGTCACTGTCTAGATTGGAATAATAAGCGATAGACTTATTGGCCTATTTTTTATTGACAATAACCTCACTGCAGTAAAATATCTGAATCTCTTGCGAAAGTACAGCATTCCATCAATTGAGATGCTACATGTTAATGAACCTTGGTTTCAAATCGATGGGGCTCTGGCACATTCTACTAACGTCGCCAGGAATTTTTTTAATAGCGCATTTCAAAGACGGTTGATTGGCAGATTTGGCCCCATACCATGGGCCCCATGATCAACCGATTTATCTCCAAATGATTACTTCCTCTGGGGTTACCTGAAAAGTAAAATTTCTAATAACGTGCAAATACGTAACTTGGACGGCTGAAAGACCGTATATATACTGCATATGATGGAATAAATCCAGAATTTATTCGAAATACCCTGCTTTTAAGATTTCCTTGCTTATTGCCTGGAAAAGAGGACAAAGAGGAATTAGACTTTACCTTTACCGACTGTTGCCAGTGCAAGTATTATTGCCGAACCAGATTCTACTATACTTGAAAGCTGACATGAGCTTTCAAAACTGACTGCTGCTTTCAACTTGACATCTACATTCAATAACTGACATTTGATTCATTAACACTGTTACTTTATAATGCATTTCTAAATAGCTTGAACCTGGGTCTATTGTGGCTAAGTGGTAAAAGCGACAGTCCGGCAAACTGTAGACTTGGGTTCGAGTCCCAACGTAGACCAAATTTTTCAATTAAAAAAACATTTCTTATGATTTGCTTTGTAATTTGTAGACAGCAATGTTTACATCCCCACTTACTCTGCAATTACATACATTCTAATTTGATATTTGTAAATATTTCATATAAAAGCCGAAAAGCTCCAATAATTTATCAATTGTTATATTTAATAAACGGCTAAGGAATTATCTAAACACTTATATATATATATATATATATATATATGTATATATATATATATATATATATGTATATATATATATATATATGTATATATATATATATATATAAATATTGTTGTTGGCCAAAATAACCCCATCATTCCTGCTAACTGCGAAAGTAAAGACAGAAATAACATATTATAGAATGGTGTAAATTGGTGAACAGAGCTTGTAAAATTAGTATCGAAGTGTAAATAAATTAATATTACGATAACTTTGCACATTTCAAATTAATTTACATTTATTTCAAAATTTACTTTTTATATTTTAATTAAATTGTCATTTTCATTATTTAAATCATTAGCGCGAAATTACAGATATCTAATTTATCTACATTAAAAATTTGTATCGATACTAGTTAGACACGCCCACATTTCAAATGTAAACTAACCCGCGAAACGGTTATTTTATTGTCACTCATAAAACATAACCCTGCATTTAAAAACCCAGGACAGTTATTTGAAAATTATTATTTTAATTTTGTTCATATATTAGAAACTATACTTTATCTGTATTTAATTTAGAATCATATGTAATTTAAAGTAAAATTCGAGGCTATTTCAAAAATGCAAAATAGGCTTTGGATGAAATAATTGCCATCAAGGCATCAGTAGAAAATTTTATTACAAGTGACAGGGAAAGTGCTACTCCAAAGTTTAAAATTAAATAAAAACTAAAATACCTGAGTGAGAATTTTAAAAGTGTTCTCAAAAGAAACACCTAAATTTGGAAATACTTTTAAACCATTTTTGAAGGCGATAACATCGAAGAGCGGCCAGTAATCGATCATAGCATCTTTACGATCTGAACACCGGCCTGAGAACAACCTACGCCGATGAAGCTCGACAAAGTCGGCATCGCATTACCGAAAGTCCCGTACTTGTACCCTACAACGAATTCACTGATCAACGCCGACATAATCCAAAATACTTGCACTTATTCTTCGGAAAACAGGTTTTATTAATCTAAATTATTACGAAAAAGACTTATTAAACATTTCATAACTAAAAAAAAATTTATTAAATAAAAACTCATAATTTTACTTTAAAAATTACATTTGCAACATTACTCTTAATTTGTGAAAGAACATTTATTATAAAAGACTGTAGTATTCACCTGAATTTGTTTGTCGATGTATTTCAATTATAATTTACATGAAAATATCATAGCCATTGTAACATAACCTTTTTCAATTCACACGTGCATTTAATAGTAATTCGATAATTTGTCGTTAGGCACGTTTATCTTGTTATTGTTTACAGAAATATTATTTTAATAAACTTTTATACACATTCCTTTAAACCACTCTTTTATTTATCAGTGCTTAGCTGGAGAAACTTAGTTTTTATTAAACTATTTATTACCATACACCAAAGGATAAACATACCGACAAGGAGCCTAAGATAGTCAACTTTGCTAAAAATATTCATGCTCACCGGCATCTAGCCGCAAATACAATTATTATATGTAAAGAGCTGGTGAAATTATATAATAGGTTTGCAATCAAACCAAGGCGCCCAACCATTAGTATATTCCTATACTATTCAATAAATAGATTATATACAATTCAATTACATTATCACTTAATATTATTATATTATATATTATAATTTATTTAGATCATCAGTTCTGTTTCAATATATATATATATATATATATATTGATATGGTACAGCATACATCCTTAATATATTCTTCATATAATAAAATAT
Source organism: Melolontha melolontha (assembly GCA_935421215.2). NCBI lineage: Eukaryota > Metazoa > Arthropoda > Insecta > Coleoptera > Scarabaeidae > Melolontha > Melolontha melolontha. The sequence goes on from OW285236.1 coordinate 128,914,194, forward strand.
TTGTCCCAAGATTGTTATATCTGAAATATAATGGTTTGAAAAATATTACTAGTTAATTAAAAAGTATGTAATAATGATGTAAGATCAAAATTAGTTTTTTTAAATCACGTCGCCGAACTTATTTGAATATTTTTATTTGTTTATTTACAAATTTTTGTAAACGTCATTATAAATATGTCTTTTGGTTGCACCTTGTTTAAAATTGGCAATTGAGATCACGTGAGAGGGTTCTATTAGCATGATAATAGGCTGTTAGAGAAATTTCTAACGTTGGATTACTAGAGAGTTGCATTGATGAAACATTCAAAATTATTTTATTTGAATTGTCAAAATTATCTTTTTAATATTATTCGGATTTATGGTACAATTTTTAGGATAAGATGATTAATATTTCTACTACTTTCCTATGGTAGTCAAGACGACAAAAACAAAAGTAGTTTTTTAGAGAGATTTTTGCAAGTAGTTAAAAAGAATAGACAATTTTTGAATTTATCCTTGAAATTATTATTCAAATTGATTATAAATACCTATAAATTTAAAAAAAGTGGTGTAATAATAATAATTAAGTATATTTACCTTCTTGCTGGAAGGTTGTCTTCGATAGAAGAAGCACGTTAATTCATAATAACTATCATAATTGAGATCTTCATCATATCAAAATTAGTTTACTATCAAGCAGCGTTTCATGAGAAGATCCTGGATCCTTTTTGGTTTATTTTAAAAAGAACATCTTAATAGGATATATATTTTACATAACCTAGTGGTAAACTTCGAAAACTAGGTACATAAGCAGCTCTACGAAAAGGATATCATCCAGACGTACGGGACGAGCAACATAACTCCTAACCATTCAGTTCCTGTTGGTTAGATTCACCGAATTTATATCATCCAGTAAATACGCAGGGCCTGAAGTTTCCATTTTCTACAATCTCAACAGGTATCCAAGCGAAAATTGATATTTATATATTCATAAAAGATATAACTTCTCTTGTTCTCAAATTTAATTAATAGTTTTTTTCTTGTATAAACTAAAATCGTGGTATTTACTTTGTGTACTATTTGAGTACTGAATAGGCAACCCAATACTTGTTATAAGGAGGATACATGCAACCCTATTTTGTCATATGTATGTTTTTAGCATATTAGGTGCATTTTGAGTTTACATTATTGCATCTTGTAAAATTTTAACGACAAATTATCATTCGAAATATATATATTTATTTTTCTACAATTTCGTTTTATTTTATGTATGTATGTGTTTTGTCTGAGTATCTAGAACCTACCTTGAGACCCGAGATTAAGAAGTGCTTTTGCTAAATTTAGTTTATTTTCAAAATTATCGAATTTGAGCTAGCTATACAGTTATAATTTTATTAAATTTCATATACTTTATTCTTCATAGTTCAGTATTATTACATTTTTGGCAATTCTCCACGGCATTCACAGTGTTATTATATCATTTTGTCGCCCGAACGTGGGGGCTTTTCTCATTCATCTTCAGTATTATATCAATATATATCTAATATATATATAGAAACAGTGGACAAACGTTGCGTCGGTATCAAGAGCGTTTTCCCCATAGACGGGTCCCAAGTCGTCGCAAGTTTGCTCATTTGGAATCCAACTTAGGTCAATATGGAAATTTCAAAAAGCCAAAATCATACATATCAAGACGAAAATCTCGAGATGAGTGTTTTACTAAGCCTTGAAGAAAATTGTTACAGTGAGACAAATTTCTGAGAGTTTGAATGTCTCAATCGGAAGCGTACATGCCATTTTACAGAAGAATAATTGCAAGTCATTCGCATTGCGAAAAATTCACACAATCCACGAAAACGATCCACAGCGTCGTATAAATTTTTGTAATTTCTTTTTAAACGAATTTAGGCTAGATTCGTTGTTTTACACAAAAATCTTGTAAACGGACAAAAAGTAGACATTTTAATCGCTTTAATCACCGGTACTGGAGCGTAGAAAACCCACATATCACCATTGAACAAAATCCTCAAATAGGGTTTTCTGTGAACGTTTGGTGTGGGATACTAGGCGGCAGGATAATATGATCAATTTTCATTAATGGAAATCTCAACCAAGAAAAAGATCTCCAAGTTTTGAAAGAAGATTTACAAGAAATATTAGATAACTTGCCATTAATTGAAACGAATGAACTATTCTTTCAACAATATGGAGCTACACCACATAACGCTCTTTGATTAGAGGTTATTTAAATACAGAATTTGAAGATAAATGGATAGGAACTTACAGGCCTGTACTATGGCTCGCCCGGTCTTGTGACATAACCTTGGATTTTTTCTTGTATTTTTTTGGGGATACATTCAAGACACTGTTTATGTTACTCGCCCAGAAACGGCCGAAATTTTGAGAGATAGAATAGCCAACGCTTGTCGGGAAACGCCAGCAAAAATTCTAATTAATGCTACACAAAGTGTGGAATCTAGATGTCGAGTATATCTTAAAGAATTTGAACATTTTCGTTAATTTGTCATGTCTTTATTTAGTTGTTCAGTTATTAAACGTTATCTATCTGTTGTTTAGAATAAGTTATTGAAAAGATTGTTGTTTTCGTACTGAAACATTGTTTCCAAAAACCACGGCTGTTATTCTTTCTTTTATTACCCTAAAGTAAATAAGAAATATTGGTGTACATCATTGAATTCCGAAAAAAAATCTATTATATTATTTAAAAAAAAAAATAAGTTTACAATTTGAAAAAAAAATTGACATTTGGCTTTGGAAAGGATAAACAGGTAAAAATTAGATTTAAGCTTCAGTTCGTAGTATTTTTAAGCCTTTTAATTTGACGTATCGCTTTTTACAATTCAACTCCAAATAAGTGCGCTAGGAGCTGGAGTGTTTTTGCGTGAACAACCTGTATATATATAGATAATTATTTCTTGACCTTTGTTATACTAGATTAAATTAGTCGGCGATTTAAGGTCTGGTTTACTTTGATATGTATATATTTAAAACAATCTTACATGTTTCGACACAGTGTCTTTATTAAAGAAATTTAAAATATAAATGTCATTTTATTTTATATTTGATTAAGACACTATGTGTCGAAATATTTAAGATTGCTTTAAATATATACATATCAAAGTAAACCAGACCTTAAATCGCCGACCAATTTAATTTACTATATATATATATATATATATATATATATATATATATTGATATAATACCGAATGGCTATGCAGAGAAAAAGCTATATGAAATTTAATTCAAATATAACTGAATAGCTTGCTCAAATTCGATAATTTTAAAGATAAACTAAAATCAGCAAAAACACTTCTTAATCTCAGGTCTCAAGGTAGGTTCTAGATCCTCAGACAGAGTACATACATACATAAAATAAAACGATATTATAGAAAAATAAATATATATATTTTGAATGATAACTTGTCGTTAATTATACAAGATATTAATAATGAAATTACAACATGCACCTGAAATGCTAAAATATACACAAGACAAAATAGGGTTGCATGAAAGCCCCTTCTTTCAAGTTATATTGGGGTGCCTATTCAGAACACATATAGTACGTAAAGTAAAAACATCGAATTAAGTTTATCCAAGAGATTAATATTAAAAATTTAAAAAGACTGATATTAGAAAATGGTATTATGCCCCTTGAAATTACGTGAGTTAATATCTTTAAAATATGTATCAAGAAGAGAAGTTATATCTTATAAGAAAATAGAAGAATCTATTTTCACTTGGGTACCTGCCGTGTTTGTAGAAAATGTAGATTTCAGGCCCTGAGTATCTACTAGATGATATAAGTTCGGTGAATATCCAACAGTAACTGGATGGTTAGGTGTTGTGTTGCGCTTCTTGTGCGGCTGGATAATATCCTCTTCGTTGAGTTGTTTACGGACCAAGTCCTCGAGGTTTTCCTCTAGGTTATGTAAATTCTATTCTATTGAAATGTTTTCTTTGTTATAACAAAAAGGATTTAGAATCTTCTTTTAAGTCGCTGCTTGATAATTAACCAATTCAGATACGATGAAAAATTTAGTTAGGATAGTTATAATGAAAAATAGTACTTTTTCTATCGAAGACAGCCTAATAACAAGGTAAATATACTTTTCAATATTGATAACACCAACTTTGAATACTAATAGGTTTTTATAATAAATTTTGAGTAATTTTTTTAAAGGATGAGTTCAAAAATTGTCGATTCTCTATCACCACATGCAAAAAATCTCTATTAATAACTACTTTTGTTTTTGTCGTCGTGACTACCATAGAAAGTTGTTCAAAAATTAATAATATTTTCATTCTAATAATACCCTCTCACGTGATCTCAATTGCCTATTTTAAACAAGGTTCAGCCAATAGTCATATTTATAATATTATTTACAAAAATTTGTACAAAGATATTTTAATCATAATTAGTTTTAAAATTCTTGATTTCTCGCGACATTAAGTTAAGATAAATTAATAAATGACCGAATAAAATAAATAATCAAATTTAAATATTCAAATTAGTTCGGCATCGTGATTTAAAAAACTAATTTTTATCTTACATCGATATTACATACTTTTTAATTAACTAATAGCATTTTTCAAACCATTATATTTCAGATATAACAATCTGGGGACAAATATTTTATTATGTCATGAATATTCTAAGGATGTAAGCTGTACTATATCAATATATATATGGTAAACCTAATCAGTAGGCGATTAAAGGTCTGTATATTACTTCAAAATATATGTATTTAAAAAACTCTACATGTTTCGGCTGTGTACGCCTTTATCAAGTGCCAGTTTTTTCCTAATTTTCATATATTCCTTGAGGATTTTCTGGTTTTCATCGTTTATATGATCGTAAATTTCATGGTGTAATTGTTCCATTTGGTTAGCACTACACGCCTTGTGCTAAGTATAAATATAATAACTTCGTGACCTTGGTATGATATGGTAAACCTAATCAGTAGGCGATTATTATATTTATATATATATATATATATATATATATATATAGTATTGTAGATTCAATTAGTTGCCGATTTAAGGTCTGGTTTTACTTCAAAATGCATCCATATATTTAAAACAATCTTACATATTTTAAATTCTTTGAAAAAGGCATCATATGCCGAAACATGTAAGATTGTTTTAAATATATACATATTGAAGTAAAACTAGACCTTAAGTCGTCAACTAATGAATCTACCATAACATATAAGGTCACGAAATAATTATATTTACATATATATATATATATATATACATATATATATATATATATAGATAATTATTTCTTGACCTTTGTACGTTAAATAGATTTAATCTTACATGTTTCGCACATGGTGTCGTCTTTTTCAAAGAAATTAAAAATATTTATGACAGTATATCAAAATTCTTTCGATGGAGACTGTGGTTAAATAAAAATTTTAAAAAGGTATATAACCCCTTTCCACAATTATTAGTCGTATCCTAAATACGTATTTCGACAACTAAGTTGTCATCATCAGTAGGTAGTCTTTATAGGGTTGCAGTGTATAGTAGTTGTGTGGAAGCGTTTTTCTTACTTTACTGTGCCCCATGTGCGACTTTTAATTAGTAGTTTTTACCTACTGATGATGACAACTTAGTTGTCGAAATACGTATTTAGGATACGACTAATAATTGTGGAAAGGGGTTATATACCTCTTTTAAACAGTATATCAATGTCAAACTTATATATCTGTAGTTATCATGGACAAAATTAAAATATTCGAACATACATTCAAGTTTAATAATAATATTTCATGCCTCCAAACTTTCGACAGCAAGACGTCAATTACGGGGGATTGGCAAGCTATGAGTTATTATTACGTCTGCGCCCGTGGAGCGACTTAAGATGTTAAGCTGTCAGCATTCGCCTTGAACGAGAAGGAAAACCACGAAAATCTACTCGGGCAGCCGAGTCAGGGATTTAAACACGGAACTGCCCACATGATAAGCCAGTGTACAGATATTTAAATAACATATTATAAATAATTATATAATAACGACATATATTCATGATGGTAAATTGCAGATCGTTACAATATTAGGTTATAGTATATACTGCTTAGATTTTTTATATCACTTCTGTTGTTAATTGAATTTTTTTCTTGTTTAATATAAATCATTTCTTTAATTTCCCTTTTCATTGGGTGTTGTTCTTTATAGATTATATGTATGTATTCAAAATCGAAATGGTGATACTTTATAAGTGTCCCGTATCGTTATGTTCAAATTTTAGGAGTGTAAAGTAGACTTCATTTAAAGTAACAAAAACGCAAAACTTGTATATCCATTTTTATTTGTTTCAAAGTTACAGATCTATTAATGTGATTGTCAGATCAAGAAAAAAAATGTAATCCTAAAGTCAATAGAAACTGATTTTATTTAAAAAAGTTATACGATTCAATAACAGGCCTGTGATTGTTAACGTCGCATAATAAAATGTTATCCTAAAATAAATAAACACATGTCGTAGTGTATAGAGTAATTTCTTGGAGATCTACAAAAAAGAGTACTGGAAATTGATTTATGATAAAGAAGGTTCTTACTTATTTCGTAAGTGCTGAACCATGAATATCATACAATAAGCAAATGTTCAGATGACTGTTGGCATTGCATTTTTTAATAAAGGATTACATTACGTTTCATTAGTGAGTGGAGACGTTTTCTTTATTCAAAATGGCTTACCGATTTTCTTCTCAAGAGTAGGTATGCGGACATGCATTTTGTGTATGGCTACTGTAACGGCAGTGCACGTCAAGCAGTTATTAAATACCGACATCGGTTTCCCGATAGGTTTCCTCATTACAGAACGTTTCTGCAAGTACACAGACAATTTCGGGAATGCGGATTGCGTGATTATATTTTCGACCCAGGAGTAAATTTGCCAGCAGACTTAGAGGAAGAAGCAGTAGTTATTGTTACAAGGGATTCAACTCTCAGGTACGTCGAATCGATAGACAACTAGAAGTGCCACGCACGACAGTTTCGCGAATTTCAAAACGTTAGGGCTTATATCTATATCACTATCGTAGGGGACACGGTTTGCTTGAGTCAGACCACTATGCTCGTCTAGTTTATTCTACCTGGATATTAAGACAGCACGGCTTCATTTTAATTTCTTCAGAACAGTCCTCTGGACTGATGACAGATGTATCTACGTTCACGAGAGGTGGTGTTACAAATCTGATAAATCTGCACAGGCATGTGCCCGTAGAAAGGCGAAATACGTATCTACGTCTCTGGGGAGGGATATGTTCGGACACGTTCACAAAACATATTAATAGTGAACCTGTATTTGTGTTCTTCACACCAGATTTTTAATAATATTTTATATTATTAAAAATACCTTTGTATTATACAAAACTGGTGGGGTTTACCTACTCATGTATGTTTCAATTATTCTGATGTAATACAGAATGATCAGGTCGTAGTTGTAACTGTTACTGGGTGAACGATATCTGCAAATGTTAGGAAATCATGCAATTCCACACTTGCAAAACTTGGACACAATGAAAAATATTATTTTTATGCAGGCCGGAACACTCCAACATATTTAACGACCAGTTAAAGACTTGTTAATTGCTGTTTTCAAGAGGGTGTTATAAGCGGGTATTTTGAAGCTTCATGGACACCAAAATCGCCTGATCTGAACACAGCAGATTTTTGGCTTTAAAAAATTTAGTTTTTAGAATACGACACCAGCGCTGGAAGAATTGAAAGACAATATCAGGGGACAAATTTATGTAATTCAAACCAATATGCTATATAATGGTGTGTATAGCTTGAAGGATAGGTTGGAGTTTTTATACCATTAAAATGGAGGTCATATTAAGCAATTGCGATATACAGTATTGGACATAAGAAATTCTATTGTTTTTTATCGACAACCCTTTATTTATGCTAATGTAGTGAATTAAATAATAATAAAAATAAATACGATTTGATATGAGAATATATTAAATCCGATATACCGTGAGGTTTTTATAACACCGTACATAGCCCCTATGTTCGATTTTATTTGTCCCATGTCAACGCATGGGCAGTTATGCAACTAACATTACTCCTATTGGAAACATGCGGCGTATACATACTATACTAATCTCGATGATACTACTATAAGCATAACCTCGTAAATAAATCACCTTTTATTTACAAAAAAGGGATATTTATCAATACGTTTTTGCCGTATTACGCAGTTGTTATATAATGAAACAGATATGCAAAATACATATCCGTCACTGTAAACATGGACAAACACCTCGTATTTTTAGCATTTACTTCTGTTCAATACATATGTTTCAGCCATCTAGGCCTCATCGGTTGAACTAGTGAAGCAATGTATATTTACCGCCAATGTATATTTATGTATGTATGTATATTTATGTATGTATGTATATTTACCGCCATCTGGCGCGTGTTAATGGACAGCACCAATATACGTATTTTTCCGCTTTTTTTCGTAATAGCCTTGCTATTCGAGCGGAAGATCGCCTTTTCTGGCCTAGTCGCTTTCTTCCGTCAGATGTCACTGATTAAATTGGTGTCGCCTGATAGAACGAAACTGGTTATAGCTTGGAGACGATTTTAGCGTAAATGTAGATACAGATACAGATTCGTTGTATAACAGATCTGTATTAATTTGTATACACATTGCTTCACTAGTTCAACCGATGAGGCCTAGATGGCTGAAACATATGTATTGAACAGAAGTAAATGCTAAAAATACGAGGTGTTTGTCCATGTTTACAGTGACGGATATGTATTTTGCATATCTGTTTCATTATATAACAACTGCGTAATACGGCAAAAACGTATTGATAAATATCCCTTTTTTGTATATTTACCGCCATCTGGCGCGTGTTAATGGACAGCACCAATATACGTATTTTTCCGCTTTTTTTCGTAATAGCCTTGCTATTCGAGCGGAAGATCGCCTTTTCTGGCCTAGTCGCTTTCTTCCGTCAGATGTCACTGATTAAATTGGTGTCGCCTGATAGAACGAAACTGGTTATAGCTTGGAGACGATTTTAGCGTAAATGTAGATACAGATACAGATCCGTTGTATAACAGATCTGTATTAATTTGTATACACATTGCTTCACTAGTTCAACCGATGAGGCCTAGATGGCTGAAACATATGTATTGAACAGAAGTAAATGCTAAAAATACGAGGTGTTTGTCCATGTTTACAGTGACCTTTTATTTGTCAAATTAAATTAAAAGATCTCATCAAATAGTGAATAAAAAAGCAACGTTATATCTAAGGAAGAGTATCAAAGTTTTAACAAATGTTCGAAATGTCCACCTTCGCATTCCATACAATATGCAAGTCTATTATGAAATTCTTGCATACAGTTTGATAAAAAAAGAGGTTTGGTTTGCAATTCCTGAAATGCTGTAAGTATGCGAGTTTTTAAATCGTCAATATTCGTTATATTTATATTGTTATAAATTTTTGATTTCAGGTTCCCAAAGAAAATAATCGTTAGGCGATAAATATGCTGGTGAACGGGCCGGCCAAATTATCGGACTAAACCTGCCTATCCATTTATCAGGAAAAGTTATATTCAAAAAGTGTGAAATAGCTGCAGTAGAATGTGCTAGGGTCCCATCCATCTGAAACCAGGGATTTTCAATATTGAAATCTTGAATTCGAGGAACAATTCGTGTTCTCAGCAATTCTAAGAATTTGGTTGAATTGAGATTTCCGTCAATGAAGTATGGTCCTACAAGTGCAGTACCAATGATACCTGCCCAAACATTGACCCGTGCATTATATTGCGTATGTGTTAAATTTTGACGTGACCAATACCTAAAAGTGCAATAGAAACGAATTAATTAGATTTTATTGAAAAAAATACTTTTTATACATACCGAAAATTTTGAGAGTTTACTGAACCATTTAAAGAAAAAGACGTTTCATAAACAATATTTTTGTTAAAATGTTGTCATTTTCATTAATTATATTAAATAAGGTTTCACAAAAATCTATGCGTTTGATTTTATCTTCAGGGAAGAGTTGTTGGTGATTACTAAATTTGAAAGCTTTGTATTTATACGTTTTAAAAATTCTACGTACAGACGTTTTTGAAATGTTAAAGTGCTGTGCAATCTTATTTGTTGCGGTTATTGGGCTTTCTTCGATGAAACATAAAACATTTAATTTTAGTTCTTCGGTAAGTACATGGGAAGGTTTATTTTTCTTTTTGTGTGTGCTACTTATATAACCATCCCTATTAAATGTTTTAATAATTGTGTGGATGGTTGATAGAGCCGGTATTGGTCTGTCGGGATACTTTGCAGCAAACAGATCTCGTATACTTCTAATACTGTTTCCAGCTTGATACAAATTTATAAATTCAATTTTTTCGTCTTTAGAATACATTGTATGAATTATTCTATCTTGTCACGACTTTGACAGTTATCGATAAAATTGTTTATGTAGAAATCTAATAGGAGTAATGTTAGTTGCATAACTGCCCATGCGTTGACATGGGACAAATAAAATCGAACATAGGGGCTATGTACGGTGTTATAAAAACCTCACGGTATGAATATATATTAACTTACATAATTTATGAGACTGTTTATGTTCTTATTATTATGTATTACTGAACTAATGCAACTTCATAATAGAAGGTAAAGAGCAAACAATAATATAAATTAAAAACGGTTTTAAATAAAGAAAAAATGAAATTCGAGGAACTTAATTATGTAGAAAAAAATATATATACATACAGGTACACAAGTTTAGAATCGTTGCTTATGCAACTTAAAATACATAAAATATTGAGACAAAAATTAGTTTTTATTTTAGGTGTCATTCTCCAAAAATGTGTCTCCAGAAGCAAACTTGGTAAACAATTTTTATAGTTACAGTTCAATTATAACTAGTTCACCATAAACGCTGCATGTTTTTTTAGATATCTCAATAGCTCCTTTACATTTCTTAAATTTCCTCAACATTATATATTGAATATATACTTCCGATTCTTTATTTTTAAAAGTGAAAAAATTATTATTTAATTGCGATGTGTATACTGCGGGAAGGCATTTACGACTCAAAGTAATTCATACATATATATACGTGTAGTAATAAGACAAGTATATCAAGTGTTTTCATAAGTTTATTTTGTAATATCACAAATAGCTTTTGCACATGTATATCATTTAATAAATAGTGAATACTTTATTACATCGTAACAAAACGTTAGATGAAATACTCTGTCTTTAGATGCAACTTCAAATTATAAAATACTTAAATTAATTAATCTGACTGGAAATTTGAAAATAAAAATAAGAATAATATTAATAATGTGTGATCTTAATTTTTGTGCAGTTGAGCCGCATGGGCATTTGTGAAATAACATTTGTGAATTGCGTAAGCTGTTTCACAAACATCCGATCCTTTTAGATCCTTACATAGCTCGATAATCGTCAAGGCCTTTTCGCGATCGTGTTCCGGTGGAATTTTCGCTCTCACGACATCTAGCAGCAATTCACCTTTGTCTGTGAAAAAGCCAGCTTTCGTATAAAAGCATTTAGCGAAACACTTGAGTTCCCTGGTATCTGCGAAATCACCTGCGTCTGCCTTATCTATAAGTGCTGGATCGACTTTAGTTTCTTGAACACATTCTTCACGGTATTTGCGTACACGTTCCGCTCTTTCTTTTTCAGCATCCTGACACAAAAATAAGGATTATTGACACTAATTACATTTTTTACAGCTTCATTTTTTTTTAAGTTAGATTTAAAAGTATTGTGTTTCTCTTTGTCTAATGAAAAGTACAAATTGATTTATATCTGATACAATACATTACTAAAAGAAAGATATAATAATATTTCATGATAGGTTTTCATAATATAAAGAAACTATTAGTAAATGAGAATTTAAAAAGGTTATATAAAATTTTAGAATGTGTCGAAATATTGACTTATTGCGGGAAAAGAATTATTAAGTCTGAAAATATATACATAAGACTGCTATACATAAGATTTCTGTTATTTAATGAACTAAACCTGAGATGCTGTTAAAGCCAAAACAATACTGATTAGAGTGATTACTCAAACCAGTGTTGTAATAATATATATATAATATTTTCGTGACCTTGGTATGATATGGTAAATTCAATCAGTCGGCGATTAAAAGTCTGGTTTACTTCGAAGTATATATATTTAAAACAACCCTACATGTCTCGGCAATGATGCCTTTATCAAGGATATAAAATATAAATGACAGAATACAAATGTCAAATAATTGACTTGCTATGGTTTAAATTATTCAAAGATACATTCCAACTGCATAATAATAAATCATGCCTTAGTATCGAAATTTTTTTTAAAAACGATTGCAACTGGTAATGAGTGATGTTTTCAGTGCGCTGCACAAACCAAGTGTCAAATGCTGAATTTCGAACACCAGGTAAGCGAAATTCAAATCATTTTCGTTCGGAGAAGTTGGATATTAAAGCAATACTCACTGCTTTTTATTCGAAAATGATTAAAATTCGATTGGATAAAACAGTGGTTAATGCTGAATATTATCTTAGTGTGGTATTTTATAAAACATATTTGTTATATTCACCTTGAATATCGAGAACGAGGCAGTTGGGTGTTTTTGGATGACAATAAATCTTGTCAGTGTTCGACAATTACCATTGACCTTTTGACTAATAATAAAATCTTTTTACTTTGGCATGCTCTCCATTAATCCTATTTCACTCCGTCCTATTACTCTTCCACTCTAAGCTGAATTTAGCAACGAAAGGTTCTTTAAGCCATTTAGGCTGACTATTTTTGAGAAAGATTGTGTGCATGAATGATGTGATGTGAATGTGACAGAATAAAATCGTTCATTTATTGACCTACGCAGGTGCGTAAGTCAATAAACCTAACAAAGGTTCGTTAGGTTATCTCGCAAGCGTCAGTAATCAGTACTAATACCGTTATTGCAAGGAAGATAGCAGCGAGTCTTTTGAAAGCTTGACGAGATAGAAGAATAGGTCCAATTATGAACTCTACAACGCGGATCATTTTCAGAAATACTGACAGAAGAAAACGCAAAAACCTATGGATTAATGACAATTTGTCATAGTGGAGACTGAAAATTCACATATCAGTGAAGTTGTGACATACAAGCGCAGGACGATTAAGCGGTGGGTGTTTAATGTCAGATCCCCTAAAGAATTGGAACATCAACAGCGAAATATTAAAAATACAATTATTTGACGAGAATACTAGGAAGAAAATTGTACTGTTAATAATGAATTTCAAAAGCCTACCAATATTTCATGTCTTCATTTATTAAATCTAGTTAAGAAAGTTGAAGGTAGAGAAAGTAGCATATATAAATCATAATAATTGTCACGGTTTAAGTAGAAAGGTTGTTTGTATTTGAAGAATATATGTTTGTTATGTAGACATTCTTCACAGTGATCACAAAATTGTTATCTTCTCTAATCTTATTTTATGTTAAGATTTAAAATCAGAAACAATACTTACAATTACCTAAGTATTGAATTCATGTTGAATATATAAAGATACATTTTTAAATTATTTTATTTATTAATTAAGCTATTACTGTTTATACTGTAAAATAATTATTTTATAGAAAATACCGCTACGATTCGATGGCAACTGGATAAATATATTTTTGGAAAACCATAGGTATCATAGAGAGTTTAATGACAGTTTGTAAACGTAAAATTATCTCATGAAGTAATCCAATTATAACAAGTTAACCTGACCTAACGATGAAATGGTTATGATACTTTAACGTTTAATGTTTAGACGCGAACATTTCGTTTAATATCTCGACATTAGATACTATCTATTCTGATTGAGTCCCTAATTCAATTAATATGTAGAACTTATTTCTAAACTATACTTGTTACAGGAACAAACTTTACGCAAATTTTTGGGTAAACAATTATACCTACGCTTCGTTCTAATAATGCCTATATCCATAAGGATTATAGTTAATAATAATTAATGAAATACCATCGGAGAAGTCTGATACTATTATTATTCAACGAATTAAATCATTTTGATAGTTTATATAATTATTTTTCATCATTCGTGATAAAAAACGATCGTAAATGTGTTATTATATTTTAACAAATAGCTCGAAACAGACAAAAACACAAAATAAAATTTTAAATCTACTAAAAAGCGGGTAGAATATCAATATACAAGTGCTTAATCGAAGATTGATGTGAAATCTCAATACTATTAATATTATGCAGCGAGACTCAATTTTAGTAATCTTTCCAGAATAAATATTTCAAGAAAATTAACATACACTACAATATAATAAGCGATTCAAATAAAGAGGTGTATATGTAGACACTAGAGGATAAATGTCACTTAGTTTTTACGGATAGATAGCTTTTACGAAAAATACGAAATAGGATGTAATTTTGGTCAAACTAAACGTTACTGATGTTGTCAAGTTCTGGATTAATATTACTTAGTTATGATTATGTCTGAGTTTATACATGCATTGCCTCTTGTTTCGTCATATATCGAAATTTATTATATTTATATGTTCCATATAAGTAAATTTAGAGTAAAGAATGAAACTATAACATTTCCAATTTTATAAATATTCAACGTTCATTTTCACATATAAACCACGGTATAACATAATTTTATTAGCATGCTTAAATTATGAAACTTCCTTTAGATTCTAAGAATTTGTATTTGCAAATTTATTTGTTAAGTTCTAAATAGGCATAATAGGTTCCATTATTGAACAATAGGCATTATCCGGAACTACATACTTAGATTTATAATACCAAGTAATACTTAATTAGTAATGATGTTTTATTGTACATATTTTTTTAGTAGTAAGATTTAAGACCCTATCGTAAACCTGGGTATTGTTGCCCGTAGGTACGAATTGAACACAACAGAATTTCCCGTTATAATGTCGGCCAATACAATGTATAACCAATACGTGAAATTTAATTATGTAATAGTTCGTAGGAGTAATGGTGTATTTTTACCTATTCATAGTACAAAACAGAACAGCATCAGCTGAACATCAAGAATATTCTCTTCATAACATTCGTATCAAACAGTATCTATCAGAGTCTCACCCTAGGAACAAGAGGTTCAACAGTATCATATTAACAATAAGAGACATAGAGTCTCAAATAACAGTAAAGAATTAAGTTTTAAGTTTACATTGTTTCATTTGTGAGATTACCTTAATAAATTAGATTTAGGTGTTTTTTGGTTAAATAAATGAAATTTCAGAAAACACACCAAGTTTCAATATAACTGCTATCAACCAAAATAAACAATCAGCTTATGCCGCGTGAGCAGTTGGTTTTCGCGAGCCGAATACAATCCCAATACTTCTAACCTGAATATACTAAAATTAGTAACAGGTGTCCGCCGGGAAGGTATACTACTTTGTCATGCCACCATTTTGGTAAATATTAGTCTTGACAGTTCGTATTTGAGAGTCGTGGAGTAAAGACGTGTCAAATTTATTATGGGTAAATATTCGATTAACCAACGTGTTTTAATTGTTAAAACATTTCATGCATATCAATCATTGATTTCTGTAACGATTAGAAAGTTACGTGCCCTTTTTGTGAGAAATAACGTACCAACAAAACGCACTATTTATCGTGTAGTGAATGATTTCGAAGAAAATGGGGTCTGTAGCTGATAGGCCAGGCGTGGACCACAACGTATTGCAGAATTGCCTGAGAACATTGCTGTTGTTCAAGAAAGTGTTCAAGACAATCCATCAACCCCAAGTCGACACCGTGCTCAAGAACAACTTTGGCCACAATTATGCACATGCATTTGGAATCGTTTCTATTTAAGATTCAATGATTCAAGATGATTTAAGTATATCTATTCTCGGTCTCGTGCAGTTATTTAGGTAAGCAAGAAGTGTATATCGCAGAAAAGGTAATGGCAGATTAACTACAATAATACAAAAATGTTAACATATCATATTAATAAGATTGTGTAACTACAATTATAAAAAAATCCTATTTTTATTATGGTATATTGGAGCTATCAGGCTACGAGTTAGTGTACTATACATTTAAACGCGTACTTTCCTCCTGAGTGGTAGCTTGGCTACTTGTCGAAAAGCGCCTGCCGACGTGTCTCTCTTGGCCGTCAGATGTCTCGAGGCGTTTTGTCTTGATATTTGATATGCAAGATTGTATTATAATGCTAGGCGTTGAGTATGTATGCACGCCACCAAAGTGTGCAAACTGCGGTGGTCCTCACTTATCTACTTTCCTTAACTGTCATAACAACCCAAATAACCCTGTAAACAAATCCACACCCAAACCCAATTACATACCAGCACCACCCCCAACAACTAACCCCTGGACACAAAAACAAAATAACACAACACCTAACAAAATTGACGAATTAGCACTTGCCTTGGGCAATATGCTAATAACATTACACTCTACAAACGCAACAACACAACAGATACAATATTTTGTAACGCAAACACAGAAAATAATTACTCTTTACAACAACAAACAATAAACACACACATGACTGAAACGCAAAAGACCGATGACCAGTGACTTAAAAGCGACAAACACACAGACTAAACGCACGCAACACAGGACCGCACAAAAACGCACAAAAACACACAAAAACACACGATTATTTATTAATCAGACACAAACACGTCACAACCCTGGGAAATACAAAACAATGGAGTGGAAATGGAGGCAACTCCGACTACAAAACAAAATTAAAAGGATCATATAAGTATGTATGCATATACATATACAAATGTTTTTAACATTTTTATATTACTGTACTTACACACTTGTTATTAACATCAACATGGTATATTTTTCTTGGTAGATAACTGTTAAAAATAAAATTTAAAGTTACTTTAAGTGATGAGACAAATAATTGAGGAACATTCAGATTTCTGGGCGGCACTTTCAGCAAAAACTGGATCTCTCTTACGGTGCTACTAAACGCGTCCTTAAAAATAATTTGCACTTACATCTTACTGTCTACAAGTGACTCCTGAAATGCTTCCTGCAGATATACCACCAGGACGAAAATTTTGTCAGCGATTTCTTGATTATTTCAGTGATAATGATGGCGATAGGGAAATTATGCTGAGCTCGATTTCGTTTATTCTATTTATTTATAATTTCTCAATAAAATAAATAAATCAAATCAAAATACTTCATTATTAATACGGTATACTTTATAAATACCAAAACAGAAATTTTTTCATTAGCATAATGGCACGGAGCGGAATAATAGATAAACTCGTAAGCTGTATCGATCTAAGACGTGACTCATTTCTCTCATGGCCACCTCTAAAGAAACACTTTGTGGTTCACACCTTACGTTTTTACAAGGAACTTTTATAGCAGTTTATTTATTTGATATTTACATAGATATATGTAGCAACTTGTCTCTACCATACCTACTTATGTGCGTGAGAGCAACACACTAAAAAGATAGACTCACATTGTCTGATTCATTTTTACCCTATCTATATAATATGTAACATACCCCCATTTAGAACTAACTCTAGTACGTACTTGACGAAGCCACTTGTTGACGAAACAATTGCTTTTTACGATCATCTATATACAGGGTTAGTATGGATCCATTCGAATTTATTTAATATGGCTACTTAAATTTTAATAAGACTTTCCACAATTAATTAAATGCAAATCGGTGAATCGATGAATATATTTATATCCGAATCAGACTTTCGATTTAGCTGAATTTATTTTAAATGAAAAATCCCTGTATATTTTTACGAATTTCAATAGAGCTCTGTTCTGGGAGTTCAGCAATAATAAAATTTGGCACCATTTTGTTCAACTACGACAAAGATATCTAGTTAAAACTGATCATTCAAAATCATGTTTATGTTTGGTAAGTCATGGTATTAAAATTCAGTACTTGACTTAAACGGTCAGAATTAACTTTGTAGACGTCTAAATATTAATAATGGTTCAACTAGCTGAAAGAGAACGTATTGAAATTCTGATGATGATTTTGGTGACCACGTCAGAACTCATGAAGAACTATTCGATTTATTTAGCAATTTGATCAGCATTCAACCGTCGTTAGTAAAATTTTGAGAAAGTATAACTTCACCGGAAATTTACCGAAAAACGGACGACCAAAAATCGCAACTAATGAAGTTATTACTCAAGATATTGCTATAGCATTACAAACTTCAACTATATCCCTCGCACTAAACTATATAAGTTGCCGATCAGTAGCCAGAATATTGAAGCTCAAAAAATATCTGTATGAACCACATTTAGTGCAAGAAGTATTGGACGTGGATTATGATCAAAGAAATGAATTTTACGAAAAAGCGATGGATATTTGCAAAAATGACCAATATTTTACATACAATTTGCTGTTTTCCGACGAGGCTACGTTTTTTTGGAATGGTACTGTTAATTGCCATAATTGTCGATATTGGCCAATATACACAACATTCACAGAAATTAAACGTTTGGGCTGGTATTTTCAGGAACCGTATTATTGATGCTTTTTTCATTCATGGTACACTAATTGGACAGATATACTTAGATCTTTTACGTGATTAGGTTGTTCCTAATATTGAGGAAGATGAGGATTACTTGTAAATGTTTGGATTGAGCACCCCATGCTCTTAATGTTAGAAGTTTCTTAAACGAATTCATTCCCAAATCGGTGGATTGGTCGTAGAGGATTCATTGAATGGCCCACACGGTCTCCAGATTTAAATCTCCTAGATTTTTTTCCTTTGGAGTCATTTAAAATTTATGGTTTATACTAAACGACCGCATAATCTGCCCGAGTTACGGCAGAGAATAATTGAGGAAGTGCAATTAATTCTCGAGAAGACTTTGGCATATATTATTCAAAAATTTGTTCACAGATTTGTGTATTGTGAAGAAGTAAACGGTCATCATTTCGAGAACTTTCTTAATTCATATTGATTTTGTTTATATTTTTCGTGTTAATTTTTCTTGTTCAAATTAAAATTTGCATCATTAGATTTATTTAAATATCTCTGTCGTTGTTGAACAAAAGGGTGCCAAACCTTATTATTGCTGAACTCCCAGAGCAGAGCTCTATTGAAACTTGTAAAAATATACAGCGTTTTCATTTAAAATAAAAACCTTAACATTGCCTCCGGCTAAACCGGAAATCTGATTCGAATATAGATATACACAAGGAATCCTCGATTTGCATTTAATTAATTGTGGAAAGTCTTATTAAAATCTAGGTAACAATGAATATCAAGAATGAATCCATATATTTGCCTAACCCTGTATATAAAAGGCAAAGTTCGTATGTGTCCGTTATAGACTAAAAAACTATTGGACCGATTTATATAAATGCTTGTAACAAGTTATAGCTGAAGCCTCCTTCAATAACGTAAAATAGTCATTTAAAGATATTTATGATATTTTGAGATATATTTTTTTTATTGTAACGATAGGATATACAAAAATAAAACTATGAAAAGCAAAGTAAAAGACTATCTGAGCTTATATGTAAAACTCGTTAGATACAACTGTTTATTATTTGTAAGAAATAAGCTCGCAGATCAATAAAGCACTTTAGTACGGCTTATATTTAGCTTTGCATGCTCGCTGTTCATTTATCGAGCTTATTTCCGAAAATATGTATATTTGAACAGTTTACTCATAATAAAATTAAGGCATCGATGTGTTAAAAGTGCCTTGTTCACAATATTAAATGGAACACTAGAATATTCATATAGGGTGAATTACAGCATCTTCAACGAACGTACAAGGAAAGCTTTTTAACACAATCTAATTATTGAATTAAAAAAATACTAGAAGCACATAATATTAAATCCATATATTTAATATAAATTTATCGAAATAAAACTGATCTTATTCAAAAGTATTAAATTCTATTACATACTATAAGAAATGTGCAAACCGTGCTCAGGGAATACTAATATTACTAGGTTTTCTGAAAACAACAGAATTATGTGCTTAGCTATTATATATATATATTATGTCCTTGTGCTATTAATTTTCCGCATTAATTTTTAAAAAGGTTGATTAAGTGCGTTGTTTTCACCTTTATGTATTAAATTGTTTCAAATGTTCAAATTAAAATTTAAAGAATGTAAAGGTACTTTTTGCAAATCGAGTGTCAAAACTTTCATGTTGAGTCGAATTCCTACATTTATAATCAACTGCGGTACGACATAGCCAACATATCAAATTGCTTAAGAAATGTAAGCCAAGACATCATATAAATATTTATTTGAAAACTATTCTACTGTTTTTTCTATGAACGATCGTTTAGCGTTTAGATTCCAAATAATTATTTTCTAAACATTTTAGGCCAAAACGGATATTGTAATCTTGTTGAAATTGTAATTGTATGGCAACACGGAGTTTTCATTTTTGAATAATTTAATATTATTTCATTATATAGACTTTCAGGTCATATATATATATATATGTATATATAGATAGATAGATATATATATATATATATATATATAATTATTCAAACGAATTTATCGACCGTAATATATTGAATAAAATAAATTAAAAGCGGGCAAGCGGTCTGTCAATTAAAAAACTCATTTATTAGTTATCCCTATATTTCGCAACAACTTTCTTGCTTCTTCCGGAGATACTACAAGATTAATGAGAAATAACATTAAATAAATAAGAGTATGAAGCAGTTGTAAAATACTTACAAAATGTAGAGTTGAAAAAATAATAAAAGTGGCGTACAAGGACAATAAAATTGATTAGATTTAAAACTTAAAGTAACTATAGATACAAGCCTTTAAAATCTTTAAAAAACATGAAACAGAAATAAGAAAAACACCCTAACCACAATATATATATCAATAAATACTATATACGTATTTCGGAAACTAAGTTGCCATCTTCAGTAGAATAACCTTAAAACTGAAAAAGATTTGGCGAAGATTTGGCGAAGATTTGGTGAAGAGCACGTCTTCTAAGGTTTACCTTAGCCAAAAATGCTACGTATAACATTTTTTTCAGTTTTAAGGTTATTCTACTGAAGATGGCAACTTGGTTGCCAAAATACGTATACAGTATTTATTGATATATATTGTGGTTAGGGTGTTTTTCTTATTTCTGTTTCAGATTTCAAGCCACAGTCTCCACCAATTTCGGATTTAAAAAACATGTATATGTAAAAGTTAAAACATGAAAAATAAAAAAAGCCATTCTCATTGTTTTTACAGAATAATTTAGTGTATGTTGTTATTGGCTTACTTAGCTAATCTATTTTCACATGTAAACGACTTGAGTGTGAATTTACAAGGACATGATAAAAACATTTTATTAATGACAGACGAAGCTTTCATTAAGAAGCTTGATATCTGAATTATTCGCCTTCAAAGAAAAAATTTGAATTTGTTTCCATTCACTTCGGAGAAAAATTTGAATGAACAAGACCCTATTATGCACCACAGTTTGGATTGCATAAAGATGCATTTGCGTGAGCTAAAACACAGTTGACAGAGTATTTCCCCGAAGGTAAAAATTATTTCTCGAAGAAATGGGTACTGAATTCGTTTAGTGCAAACGTTGTTGCCGCTGTAAAGTTACCAGTAGAGATTCACGACCAGCTCATCGAAATGTCTGTCGACAAAACCTTACAATTGAAATGTACACCTGAAGATTTAAATACGTTTTGGCTTGCTCGTCGAAATGTATATGGAAATTTATGTCTGTGAAAATAGTTTTTGGTCTATGGTTGCGCTAAAAATTAAATCGTCATTTATCACTCGAAAACAATTTGCTTTTGTGTGCTTCTATCGTAGATCTGCGTATAGCGAAACTTTTAACTGAAAAACAAATACAATCATCAAAGTAATTTCTTTATTTTACGAGTGTATTTATTGTAAGTAAAATGTTTATAATAAATGATTTTTTCTCATAAAATGAATTTTCATTATTGTTTAGACTGTTTCGCGATCCCTCCTTTAATATCAGCAGGTTGAGAAAGAATGAGCGATAGAATTGTTACTGTCTGTGTAGGTAGAGTAGTGTCAACTTCGGAAGACACTGACGCAGAAACCAATTTGGAACTTATAAAGAAAAGTGTACCCCAAACGAGAGAGAAAGACATAGTTCTTGCACATATAGACAGGCCGAATAACATTGACTGTAATATTTTTCAGTTGTCTTCTAGCGTCCGTAAGGTGTCGATCGTGTTCTTTGAGTTAATTTTATTACAAAATCAGTTGTTTGAGTTTATTTTATTACAAAATCAGTTGTTTTCACAACTATTTGGAATAGAAGGCCTTTATATCTGTAGGTATTACATTATATTTCATGAATTTTTAATAGGATTTGTTGAAACATGTACTTTATTTGTTATAGATTATTATGTCTAGTTTACCGTCCACATCTTGATGTCGTGACCCGGCAGATGTTGAAATACCAGTGAAAAAAAGACAAATAATAGCAGAACAATCACGGGAAATCATTCATAACGTGTACAATTTTATCAAAAAGAGAAATATGAATGGTAAATTATGTTTTACTCTATAAACTGTCATAATGCAATTTTTGTCGTATATTGCAAGCAATGATAAACGATAGCAAGAAATAAATATTGTTTGTAGGGAATATTTTTAATGGTAAATTAAGTTTTACTCTTTAAACTGTCATAATGTAATTTTTGTCGTATATTGCAAGCAATGATAAACGATAGCAAGAAATAAATATTGTTTGTAGGGAATATTTTGGACATGGTTGCAGAGGCAACTGGAATTAGTAAAAGCACTATATGTCGTATTATCCGCAAAGGAAAAGCCAGCGACGAAGAAGAGAAATCTACGGTGAGTAATCCAAGAAGCTCCCCAAAATCTTCTGTGGATCAATGTGGGGTAGAAATAATCCGTCGCACCATCCATAACTTTCATGTGACCGATAAAGTAAGGCCCACAATAAGGTCTGTGTATAATAGAATAAAAGGCGACGAAGCAATCGGTTTTATGGGCAAACGCACATCTTTTAGAAAATTATTACTACAAATGGGTTTCAGGTTAATATCACAATAACTTCTTATTGAATTTTTATTATAATATTTTTTCTATTTAATAGATGGAAGAAAACCAATGACAACAGGAAGCTTTTGATGGAACGTAACGATATACGCGAGTTGAGAGCTACTTACATCAGAAAGGTTACGAATTATCGTCGCCAAAATCGTCCCATTATTTATACAGGTAAAGCATAGATTCTTTTTTTTTATAAATTTATTAAATATTATATTTGTAGATGAGACGTATCTCCATGCTGGACACACGACTCCTTACGCATGGACTGATAATTCCAATAGTGGTCTTAAGTGCCCGATATCAAAGGGAAAACGCCTCATTATATCACATGCCGGTATGTCTAAAGTTTATAATATAAATTATATATATAATTATAATTAATGTTGAAGGTAGCGCACAAGGTTTTGTGGATAATGCCCTGCTAATATACCCATCTGGGAAAAAAACTGGCGATTATCACGACGACATGAACTACGAAAATTTCAAGAAATGGGTTACAAGTAAGCTCATACCAAATTTACCTAAAAATTCGGTCTTGGTGTTAGATAACGCCAGTTATCACAATGTGACTGCGATCAAGCATCCAACTTCCAATACCGTAAAATCAGAAATGATAAAATGGCTTAACGAGAGAGGCATACAATACGAAGATAATTTTACGAAACCAGAGCTGTACAATTTAATTAAAATGTACAAACCCTGTCATACATTATATCGCATAGATGCTATATTGGCAGAGAACGGACACACTGTTTTAAGGTTGCCACCCTATCACCCCGAATTGAACCCCATAGAAAAGATATGGGGTATTGTGAAAAACAGAGTGGCAACTAGAAATATAACGTTTAAGTTAGATGACGTGGAAAAAATTGCTATCGAAGAATTTACCAAAATTACACCAGACGATTGGTCCAGTGTTTGTAGACATGCAGAAAATATTGAAAAGGAATACATCACAAGGGAATATATTATGGACCAATATTGCGAGGAATTCATAATTAATTTGGATAGTGATTCTGAAGACGATATTTTTGATTATTTTTCTGATTAAGTTGATGAATAATTGTTGAAATATAACTTATTTATATATATAATATATATATATATATATATATATAAGTGTAGTTATCTTTGTATTTATGTCATTAATAACTAAGGGTATTTATGTATAATTATGTAGTAATAAAAGACGACGTGTAAACAACAAATTATTTTTACTCCGAATGAATATTCATAAATTTACAAATATAATGAATAAAATCTTGGTAAAAGAAGAAAAACTGTGATATATGTAAATGTTTAAATTATAATGAAAATAAATAATTGAACCAGAAATTGTTGGTTGTATCTCTGTTAAATATCCCACTTGAAAATAAATAAAATAATAACGCTTTATTATTCATTCAGACAATAGAATGTGTTTATGAAATTATGTTTCATGGCAAACGAACATAATAAATGAAATATGTTGTTTCCGCTCCACACGAAATAAAAATACAAAACGTTTTACGTAAAATTCGAATTTTAAATTGCGCGCTAATTTAGATCCAGCCCGACCTATGTTTTTGAGGCCGTTAATACTCAGGTTGCGCGATTCGCTCGCGCAGATTGGTGTCTTCCCAAAGCGATTTTACTCTATATCTCGCTACTCCCACTTTCATTTATATTTATGTTATAAAGGCCAAATCTTGTAACAGTGCACATACATTTTAATGGACACTTTTCTACTTTATTTTCCAGACAAGTATATATACTCGTAGTATACATGTATAAAATAAGACTTGAAAAATTGAGACCGTCAGCATAAATAAAGACATTTCAAGCAAATATCTCTATTATTTTAACAATCTTCATGGCAATGCTTGTCTATAATAATTGAGTAGAATTTAAATGTAAAAGCTGTTGAGCTATTTTCTATTTTGTATTGAAAAGAACAACGATCTAGAAGTCTAAAATAAAAGTTCATCTTTGGTTAATAGGTATCAATCTATCCAGATTATTACTAAAATTTTGTGGAAAAATTTTAATTTTATGTTCATCAAAACCACAGAATGTTTGATGCCTGTGTTGTATATAATGGGTGTCTCAACGGGAGGTTTGTTTTTGAAGTTGCAATTAAACACATTAGATTGTTGAAAATTGTCAATGTTTTTAATTCATGATAAAGTACAGACATGGACATTACATGTAGAACACAATATCTGACAAGTGGCCGCCGCGACTACGTTGACAGATGTCCATTCTGTTGACGAAATTTTGTATGACTCTTGCACACAATTGCGGCACCATCTCAGCAATCGCGTTTCGAATCGCGTCTTTCAGCTGTTGAAGTGTTTGAGGATTATTAGCATAAACCTTTCCTTTCAAAAATCCCCACAGAAAAAAGTCCATCGGCGTGATATCGCACGATCTTGGTGGCCTGGAAACCTTGTGCGCAATAACTCAATTGTTTGGTTCGCTGTGTGGCTGGTGGCACCATCTTGCTGAAACCAGAAGTTATCCATATCCATACCATCCAACTCAGCCCACAAATAATGGGCTATCGTGTCACGATAACGGTCACCAGTGACGTTTACCGCGGCACCAGCAGCGTTTTAAAAAAAAATGGTCCTATTACACCGCCGGCCCAAAATCCGCACCAAACAGTGACTCGTGGTGGGTGCATAGGTTGTTCTTCAATCACACGAGGATTCTCAGCGCCCAAAATTCTGCAATTTTGTTTGTTAACGTAACCATTATGTTGAAAATGCACTTCATCACTGAAGATGATTTGTGTCGCAAAATCGGGATTATCCTGTTGCATCGCTAACACCCAATTGCAGAACTCACGACGCTGTCCATGGTCGGCTGGTTTCAATGTCTGCGTCAATTGGATCTTGTATGCGTGTAAGTGCAAATCCTTGGTCAAAATACGCTGCACAGTACTTCTGGAAAGGTCTAATTGCTGTACACGACGACGAATCGAGGTGCGCGCATCATTGGCCACACTTTCTTCCACTGCGACTATGTTTTCAGCCGAATGACCCCTGCGAGGACGCAGAGGTGTTTTTACGTCTGCCACAGAACCAGTGCGTTCAAACTTTTCAACTAATTTCGTAATCGCGGTCTTACTTGGGCGATTATGAATACCAAAATAATGACGTAAATTGCGAAATGTACCCACGATAGATTCTCCATTTTGGTAATAGGTTTTCACAATAAGTACACGTTTCTCGTTTGTATAGCGCTGCCTTCTTGAAATGTCAAGACTTCACAATGCTAACTATCAAATCTCGCCGCTGTAGTACCAACTTAACTATATTTCGCGCGAATTTTAAAAACAAACCTCCCGTTGAGACACCCGATATATTATATCTCACTATTTTGCTAGTTATGCTATATTACTTTCACGGGAAAGAACTGTGATACTCCTTCCCGACAGTTAAAGTTGACCGGAATAGATACAGACCTTACAAAATAAATCTGATACCCGTTTATCCTCTCGCAATTTATTTAATAAATCCGTATAGTCTTTAATATTGAGATTAGCAAGTCTATCACAGCACTATATTATCATTGACTGAATTATTTCAATAGTGAAAACTATATTTTTTAATTTATATAGAATTCTTTAATAGTAAATTACTTGTTTTCGACATGTCACATGCGTTATTGGTATTAATGTTTCTAATGAATCCTTTCGTTATATGGAAATAACTGTAATACTATCGAATATCAAGTAAATATATAGATATAATGTCATTTTAGGAATGTGCTTTATGCGATCTCGTCTGCAGTTTCTGTCTTTCCTAGTCATTCTATTATTGACTATATAGAATCCTTGAAAACAAAGCAACTGCACTAGAGGGTGTTACACTAAAACGGATAGATGTTCGAAGTAAATAGAAAAATATTTTTGTTGTAAAATTTTTTGAGGTATAGAATCATGTTTCTTGGTATATGGCAATTATGTATGAAATATAATATTGGCCTAATATTGCCACGTCTTTGGTTGTCTAAATTTTAGATGACATCTCGGCATAATTGGACATCTATCCTGCCAATATGCCTTATAATCTCATCCTTTAACTCTAGAATCGTTGCCGGCTTGTTGACATAGGTTATAGTTTTGAGATATCCCCAAAGAATATTTATGTCAAATCGGTGATATTGGTGGCGACTTGACTTCGCTGTTTTATAATGCGATCGTCTATATTGATTCATGTTTTGGTATATAGCAATTATGTATGAAAGATAATAGTAAAATATTCGCCACGGCTTCAATGGTACACTTTCAGCTTGTTCTAAATTTTGAATGACATCTCGGCATAATTGGTCCTCTATACTACCAATATGTCCTATTGTGTCGTCTTTTATTACGACGTTGTTGTCAGCTTGTTAGCATAGGCTTTACTTTTGAGATAGCTTCAAAGAAAGAGTTAAATGGTGTCAAATAGCATGATCTTGGTGGCCAATTGACTTCCCTATTTCATAAAATAATGCGATCTGCGCGCTTCTCATGCAATAAAGCCATTATGGTCTTGGAAGTAAGGCATGTGTCACCGCCTTGTCGAAACCACATATTGTCCACATCCATAGCTTTCCAATTAGGATCATACAAAGTTTTTTTTCATCTAACTCACACAGTAACGGCATTTCCGGTATCATTTTCCAAAAAAAGCGGTCCAATGATTCCGTCAGCCCAAAATCTATAACAAACAGTGACTTTTTGTGGATACATGGGTTTCTCGATGACGTATCATGGATTCCCATCACCCCAAATGCGGCGATCTTGCTTATTAATGAATCCTAAAAATAGGTCTCATCATTGAAGATGACTTTCTTTGAAAAATCGTGATCAATTTGTGTTTGCTCGTGCATGCAAACGAATGTACGGTGCTTCAATGTTCAGGAGGCTTTAGCTGTTGCGCTCATTGAACTTTATAAGAGTGCAAATTCAAATCTTTTCTTGAAATTCTATGCAATATGGTTGTTGACATGTTTAATTTACTACATGTACGAAGACGAACTGGGATGTTTGGGCTCACGGCAATATTTCAGCCGGACGGCCTGTACAAACACGTACTGGTGTTTTCACATTTACTAGCGATCTAAAAATCACGAAATGCGAGGTGTGCTTTTTAATTTGAACGCACATTTTCATAATAGGTTTAAATAACTTTCACACGTTGTTCTACTACGTCTATCCATAACTGAAATTGACAAATATTAAACATAACAAACGACCAAAATAATGTCATAAATTAATTACCGTTTAAACCTCACTCACTGTTAACATCTGCCCAAGCTATTGCAACATAAAATGATTATTAAACAGTGAGTAATATTTCCATAATATTTACACAATTTAATATGACATTATTTTGGCTTGCAAAACAGTAATTTAATTAAATTAATTGCGTTCCATATATAACAAGGAAAAAGAGAAATCTAACACAAATAATATTTTGAAAGAGAATCGGGTGATGTGTTGTTGTTATGAAAAATTTCTTTGAAACATGACTCCAGTGTATATACAGTTTCTATATTTCAGGAAATTAAAAATTAATCTACCTAATTAACTTGGGTTTACTCCCACTTTGGGAGATATTAATGTTAAAAAATGTTTTTAAAAGCTGAAACAAGTAAAACAATTTATTAGTAGACTGCCTAGAATATAAAATAAACTATAATTAGCCATAAATAAAATTTGGTTAACCTATTATTGTAAAAAATATTAGATATGGATAACAACTCTTAATTAATTGAGACGAATATGTTCTAATTGAGTATATACGAGGGTAAGCTGAAAAATTCGGTAACTAACTATGAGATGGCGCTATGTAGAAGCAATTGTGTAGCTTGATGTTTCAATGATATACGCGTTAAACTTCATGTCGATCTGTCAAGTAGTTTGTTGTATACACTCGTTCAAAGCAGTGTACTTTTGTCGCTTCTTAAAAATGGACAATATCGAAATTGGCGCAGTGATTAAGTACCTGTGGAAAAAGTATTCTTCGCCTAGAGAAATTCATCTTGATATGATAAATGTGTTAGGCGAGGAACCTCATTGTTTTAAGATTATTTGCAAATGGGTGAACGAATTTAAAAAAGGTCGCACGAGCGTAAACGACAATTCCCGTTCTTGACGTCCTAAAACAGACACTTCTGCGGAAAGTGTGCAAAAAGTTATGAAATTTGTAGAAGCTGATCGCCGATATACATTGCAAGATGTTGCTGAGGCTACACGCATCTCCAGAAAACGGGTGTCGTACATTTTAAATAT
Source organism: Melolontha melolontha (assembly GCA_935421215.2). Classification (NCBI taxonomy): domain Eukaryota; kingdom Metazoa; phylum Arthropoda; class Insecta; order Coleoptera; family Scarabaeidae; genus Melolontha; species Melolontha melolontha. The sequence goes on from OW285236.1 coordinate 128,943,551, forward strand.
TGAATTAGACATGTCTAAGCGGTGTGCTAGATGAGTGCCGCGTTTAGTAGCAATACAGCAAAAACTCAAACGCGTGGAATTTTCTACAGCCATTTTGGAGCGGTTTCGGCAAAATCCAACAGATGCGATGAAACTTGGGTCCACTACAACACACCAGAAAATAAGCAGCGATCAAAAAGTGGACTAAACGTAGTGAACCGACTCCAAAAAAGGCCAAAGTCAGTCTATCGGCAGGAACGGTGATGGCTTCCGTTTTCTGGGATGCGAAGGGAATCTTGCTTATCCACTACCTACCAAAGGGTACTATATTACTATTATTACTATATTACTGTACTATACTATTCTAAACTTTTTGACCGATTGAACCGATTTCGACGACAGCTGCCGTCGAAAAAAGACCCGGAAGAAAGCATAAAAAAATCATTTTTCATCAAGACAATGCTTCAGTTCACACGAGCGGAATTGTCCAAAAAAAATTTGCCAAATTAAAGTTTGAAACGCTTGAGCATTCGCCGGATTTAGCTCCGTCGGACTATAATCTGTTCCCAAAACTGAAGAAACACCTCGGCGGTATGAGATTTACTTCGGATGAGGAGCTGATAGCTTCCGTTGACCACTATTTTGAGGAGCTCGAGGAAAATGAGTACTGTGAAGGCATAAAAAACTTGAGCATCAACTAAATAAGTGTATTGATTTTGAGGGAGATTATGTCTAAAAATAAAACACATTTCACTGAAATATTGTTTTTGTTATACTTTAGTTACCGAATTTTTCAGCTTACCCTCGTATGTATATTTTACGGATTTTTCGTTGACTTTTGCCAACGTAAATTCAAATATAGAAGAAAATTTACATTGAAATATAATAACGATGAAAATGAGTAAATTAATTTAGATGTCAAATCAAGATTAATTGATTTCAATTTTTCATTTATTATAGATTGAACTTTTATCTGCTGACAGCACAAATATTAAATCTCCATTAATCTCAATTGGATTGTAGGATATTCCAAACGTAATTACTTAATGAATTGTTACTTTTATTTCGGGCAAAGCAAATTTTAAAAGAATGGTTGTATTATTTTATAGAATTAGAATTTTATAGAATTTAGGAGAAATAGTCTAATTCCTGTGGCAAGTATAGCTCGATAAAAGTTGAAAGGTACAAGACGACGTTCTAAATTACTTTAAAATATTTTAATAAAGAAATTTCTATGAAAATGAAAGCGCTGCTTGTTTACTTTCCCTTTTTTTATTTCATGATGAAGTCATCATTCTTTTAAAGTACCGCAATCTTTTATTTTAGCAAACGGTTTTATTAGATGCCAGATCATAAAATTCCGAATTCGTATTCTGTTTATTTTACGAAAAAACTTTGGAGCACCGGTTACAGCATGACATTTTATTCCATTTTTGAGTGCTTTTATGATCGCTTTATCCAACTTATATTACGACGATTTATATGTAAAGAAAACCTATCACAAAAACAATAAAAATAATACTTGAAGTGATGTATATTATAGTTGATTCAAATTTTATTAGTTGCAGTAAAATGTTATTTACATAATAAATTTTTAAAAACATTTTTTTTTTAAAGCTGCGTGCTTATACTCACACAAATCCAGTAAAGATTTTTTTAATTTTTAATTTTACTTAAAAGGTATTTTGATTGTTAATTTGACAATACGTATTTCTAATTGTTTATAAAACTTAACTCTTATACTATTAAAGGAATTACTGATGAAATGCATACAAATAAATAGATCGTATTAAATGTAGAGAAAAAAAATGGAAATGAAGAAAAAAAAATTTACCGAAAATATGTAACCAGTCTTGAAAGGACTTCTTACCAAGAGTAAGATTTTATTTTAGTGCAATATTTGACAGACCTTCTCTTCTAAAGTGGAATAAACGTGGGACAAATGAAAGCGAATATAGATATCAAATTGCAGTAAAGTAGATTTACTCATTTGAAGAACAGAAGCAATTAAGGCTAATATAATCATATAAATTATGCATCTGATTTTTTGGAAAATGATTCTTTCCTATGAAAATAATTCGAGTCAATAGTGGCACTATGCATGTTTATAAACTACGAAATATGAGATTTGAAGAGCGATATATAGATAAAAATTATAATAGAAAAGACTTATGGAAATTAATTTTAAGTACCTGGGAAAAATAGTTCAACGATAGTGCTACGTTAAAAATATCGTAATTCAATGTCTCGGAGATTGAGGACAGTTGTTGATCCAGTTATTGTCATGGTATTTACTCTCTCTCAATAAAAATAGTATTCTAGATTTTTTAAACTACGCTGTGTTAGAGAAGCACAATTACCAAACAACATTTTTAGAAAGTGACAGTTTAATATTTGTTGGTGGTACTAGATTTTTGTACGGTAATGGCTCACATTTAAGAAATTTCATTTCGAAAAAATATATATTAATAATATAACTATTACTGTGTTATACAGATCGGCAGAGAGGCTTGTGGATTAGTATTACTAAGAATCAGTTAAATTACTCTCGTTCGGAATTTTTAGGAAAATGATCCTTTCGTATGAAAAAATTCAAAATCAAAAGGTGGCATTATGCCGATTTATAAACCGCAAAACATAATCTTTGATGAGCGGTATATAAATAACAATAATAATAGGGAAGACTTCATATGGAATTAATTTTAAATATGTAAGAAAATATAGTAGAAATATCGTACATTCAATCTTCAGGAGAGGTGAGCCCATAAGGCTGTATTTTTCGTAAATTTGAATTTGAAAGCTTATAAACTAAGATACAATATTTGAGTTTTTTCTTAGATAACGTTGTGTTTGAAAAGCACAATCAGTCCAAATAAAATTGGAAAATTTAGAATTTTTTGGTTATACAAGCTTTTTTGCGGGTGATTCGCATTTAAGAAATTTTGTTATGAAAAATATATAATAATAATAAAATAGTTCAACAGAAAACTTGTTGATCATTAAGAATAGTCTAAATTATTCTTACAGTGTACCAAAGCAATTACAATTTAAATAGTAGACGAACTAGAAAGATGCCGAAAGCTGGACAACATAATACCTGTTTGCAGTACACATGTTTAAGAAAATCAACATATCGGTGATTATAATGTTGTCTTTCGCCGACATTTTAATACGAATTGAAATGATGGCGGTCTTATTGTCAGTCGCAAAATAGTTAAATAGAATAGGAAACTCGAAGGAAATGTTCGTGAAAAAGTTTGTAAAAACACTAATGTTAGGGTTTTTAACAAAATTTGAGAAGTATATAGAGTTGTCCTTTAAATATATAAGCTATAGATAGTAAAAATTATATATATATATATATATATATATATATATATATATAAGAATCGTTATAACTTCAAAACGAATTTTTAGATATTGTGGATGGTAGATATATAAAATCTTTTAAAAAATAAAATCACTTTTGATATCTACGACTATGTATAATCATTGTTGTTACTGATCATGGAATTTCCATGAAAATTTAGGGAGAAGATTGCTTGCTTAGGAATACCTTAAAATATCGCCCCGAATTATTATCTGTTTTGAAAAATATATAAAGAATCAAGTGTGGCAAAACTCAGGAAAAACTTGTAGTTGGTAAAGATAAAAAATCGTCAGACGTCATATAATGACATTATCCAGTGAGCGCAGAATTCAAAATCTAACTACTATCACTAAAATCATTTTAAATAATTTCAAATTTTGAAACCAAGGTGAATTTAATTGTTTAAATTTCAGAGAACAGAAAGTAGATAACTTTATGAATCGACTGTTAGTTTTATATTTTATATTTTAAATCGTCTTGTTATTATTGGGAATCAAAGTTTGCTAAAACATTTTAGGCGATTTAGTTTGCCGATGCTGAAGCTGTGTTAAAACTCTCACTACCTCCATTGTATTTTGCTGATAAATAAATTATGGGTTCGGGAAATCTGCCTAAAAATCCAGCTCCTCGAAAAGTTTGGCGAATGATTTTTATAATCCGGAACATATCAGCTAAGGAATATAACTAGGACAGAAAAATAACGAAAATTACTAAGTGCCAAGGTGGCGGTCCCGGTAGATAACTTACCTTATATTCGAATTGGTAGAATACAAAAGAATAGTATTTGGAGACAGGTAAAGCTATTTGCTAATTTAAATCTATTCAAAATAACCAACCCTTTTTACCTAAAGAAAGACATTCATGTATTCACATGGATAATAAGAGGGTTGAGATTAACCGTGTAAGGACATTTAACAGATCTAATGAACCAAAATGTCTCAAACACAACAGTATTTAGAGAATGTTATCTATAGAAACAATTGCTGTTGTATTATTCGTAGCCTGTCAAAGAAATTTGGGAAGTCAGCCGACTTCCCAAATTTCTTTGACATGATTTTTTCTGTTTGCGTAGCCACGCAAACAGAAAAAATAACATATAACTAATAGTTAGGTGACAATTAAAGCTATTACGAACCCTAATTACCAGATCTAAACTGGTGAAACATTGTAAGCAAGTCCTCAACAGACTGACACAAGCAATACTGTGTCACTGATATGGGTGCCAGGATATGAGGAGATGAAAGGCAATGAGATGGTCGATGGAACTTCATAGGACCAGAACCAGTATGTGGAATCATTAAAAGGATTTCGTTAGAAGGAAGATCTAGTTATGACTAAAACGAGAACATAAAAAGAAATGGACCCTAACGAAATGTCAACTCCACATTAAAATACCACTAGCTGACTGATAGGCTTTCAGCCAACCTAATTAGAAGTAATAAAAATTAAAGCTATCACCGGTTTGATAACCGGACATTTGTCCTTTATGGAAGCATCGATAGATCCTGGGCTTTATTAGCGAATCCTGGCGTAGGAAATGTGAAAAACAAGAATAAACTAGCTTCCATGTAATATGTACTCGTGAGGAACCGAAGGCATTCAGACAGAAACAGGGGACCTACTGGATCCCACGAGGGTACTCAAATTTCCCCTGAGTAGGATAGTGGGTTTTATTGAGACACAAGGCGTTCAACCCTAAAGAATTAGAATTAGAACCGTTCTTATAAAAAAAAATGCATACATGTATGTACTACAAGTAGAAGAAGTATACAAAATAACGACTGAGTCCCTAGAGTTCAGAGAACTGTCATTTGTAAATCAAGTTGACCAGCTGAGAATATTTGTCAAGTATTTGTTATAGATAATGAAATTCTTATTTAATAAACAAGCAAAAATTATAGATAATAAGAATCTGTTCAAGAAATGACTCTGCTTTAATTGAATTTTTTGTAGTAGTCAATTAGCTAATTACTAGTGTACATTATTTGTTTTTATGTTTATGTTCTCATTTCAGTGTTTAACTATATCATATTGTATATTTTTTAAATTTCAATTAGTACCTTCGACATCTTAAAAAAATTAAAATATAAATTTAAGGATTCTTTAATAGCAAGAGAAATATTTTGATTCAATAACCAAAGTCAATTAAATCTATATGATGACCTCTTAAGTAATTATCAATTATTACTGAAGGAAGAGCTCTCTATGTACACGATTTTTTATCACTTTGTAACTGATAATTAATTCATAAGCGATTGTATAAAAGCAATTAATTAGTACTACACTAGAATTAACTTCCACTTCTAATTCATTATAGATCTTGATTTGATATCATATTATATAGCGATACACGCTATAGGTTTTCGTGACTGAAAAAAGTAATATTACCTTATTAAAGGAGCTCAAAATTTGTCACGCGAACTATGAACTTTAACGGGATACATTTTTTATTTTCAAATAAAATCAGTTCGTGTAGTTCAGTGATTTTATCCAATTAGTTGGTAATGAAAAAACAGTTATATTTGCTTAATTCTAATGTCCGAAACACACAATCATTGCATAAACTATGCATTTTGTGAAAGTAAAATTTATTGTGGTGTTTATGTTGAATCTAATATGTACACTTGGGTATCTATATTGTGGAAAGAGTAAAAGTAAAGATATGGACGTGTAATTACCATTCGTGTCTCGGTTCCTTAAAATAAATACTGCGCGTACATTTCTAAATGCTTTAACAAGAATAACAGCTAACTCGATATCGAAAGAGAACATAACTATGAATTACATAACGTCGAATACGGATCGTTTATAAACTAACGCAATATGATTTTTATAAGGATTTCTTCCTAGTATTACAAAACAGAAAATATACATATACCATGTAAAAAAAGATGATAAACATATATATCATCGGGTGTAAAATACAGTAATACAAAAATGTTAAAAGAATCTGTCTCTCTCTTTCTATATATATATATATATAACGCTTCAAAACTATATTTGCACCTTCATCAGTCCTGATGAAACATTAACAGATTATCCGTACACAGTAAAATATGAAAATGTCTTTACACTAGACATTAAAAATTTCTAAGCGATTTTACATTTATTGTAAAAATCATGTTAAACAAGAATTAAAAAGAAATATAATATAATGGCTTGATGTACAAAGCATTCTGACCACGATATTATTAAAAACGAATATGCGAATCTCCGAAGAACCCGTGAAAACGAAAAGGGAGAGAAAAAGCAGATGCGGCAAAAAAATATACGTTATAACAGCGTGGAATGAGTTAAAATACGAAGAACAAAATCAAAATCAGGCCAGAAAATACAAAACGAACAAGTTAATCTAATTTTGATGTATTTCATGAAACCACTGTATTGTATTGGAACTTGGATGTGCGTTCCTTGGTATTGAGATTATTGGTAAATTTTTTAGGGCTAAATTTTCAAAGGTAATTATTTATTCGTTGTCTTGTCAGAATAAGTAATCTACACTCTAAAAATTTACGTTATGTTTGATAGTACACACGCATATATATATATATATATATATGTAGACAAGGAGTCTTTGCCGTTAAAACAAGTACGAAAAACAATTGTTGTTGGGGAATCCGGCAATAAAAAACCATTAATTAGTTAATGTTCTTTATTTTTTTACCCTATATTTCGCTCTTAGGTTTAGAGCTTCTTCGGGGGTCACTTTAATAAGAAAAAAATGTACATAACTTAGATATTTAGTCAAACAATCATAAGAAAAATTCTACTTACAAATGTGAACACTATTATGCGAAAATTATAATTAAATTTTAGTTCCGTTATTAGTGTGACTAAAGATCACGGTGGCATACTGCACATTAAAATTGTTATTAAAGTATGTGTTACATCTCTACTGGTAAAATTTTTGAAACGAACATTACTACTCTGGTAATTTTTTTTATAATTCTTTTAAGTCTCTCTCTCTCTCTCTCCTCTCTCTCTCTCTCCTCTCTCTCCCTCTCTCTGCATTTTTGTTTAAATAATTATTCGCCTATTATGGTCTTCGTATTTGAACATGGTTCCACTTAATAAGTTTGGGGAAGAAATAGAAAAAAATAGCAAGGAAAATCAAAAACTATTTTATGGAGTACTAAAATCGATAAGAGACGGAAAAATACAAGAAACAAGGTACATCAAAAGCAAAAACGGAAATATGTTGACAGAACCTAAAGATATAATCAACAGATGGAAAGAATATTTTCAAGAACTTCTGACTGAGCAAACGGAGAAGGATCTGAATTGGAAACATGAAGAAAAAGTTGAAGAAAATTTAGAAGATGAGATAACTATGCAAGAATTAGAAGAGGTAATACGAAAATTAAAGAACGGAAAGGCACCAGGATATGACAAGATAACAACAGAGATGATCAAAAGCATGGGAGAAACAGGAAGGGAGTTGTTCTTGAAAATTCTTAACAAAATATGGAAAAAAGGGAACTTCCCAGAAAACTGGCACCTGGCCTTAATAGTACCAATACATAAAAAAGGAGACAGGAGAGACTGTGACAACTACAGGGGCATAACACTACTAAGTACAGCCATGAAGATATTCGAGTGAATTTTAGATGGAAGAATTAGAAATATAGTGGAGAGTACATTAAATGAGGCGCAAAGTGGATTCAGAAAAGGGAGAAGTGCGCAAGATCACGTTTTCACGTTGAAACAGATAACCCAGAAAGCCATATGTGAAAAAAAAACCGTATTTCTAGGGTTCATAGACCTGGAGAAAGCGTTCGACAAAACACCGAGGGAAAGAGTATTAAATATTTTGAAAGAAAGAGGAGTAAGTGTTAAAATAATAAAATTGATACGAAAAATTTACAGTAACAACGTTAACACTATCATAAATAATAATATAGAATCTGAAACATTTACAACTGAAAACGGTCTGAGACAAGGAGGCAGTTTAAGCCCAACGCTTTTCGTAACATATATGGATGAAATAATAAAGAAATGTACCACAAAAACTAGCAAGTACAATGTTGGACACTTACAACTACAAAGAGTAGATATCTCGGAGGGAGTTTTCGCAGATGATGTCGTTATAATCGCTAAAAGTGAAAAAGAATTACAACAGAATCTAGAAATATGGAACACAGAGCTGGAAAACCACAGAATGAAAATAAACAGAAAAAAAAACAAAAGTGATGACGATAGGAGATGCACCAAAAAGCATAAATATAGAAATAGACGGGGTAAAAATAGAGCAAGTGAAGACTTTCCAATATCTTGGAGTCCCAATAGACGAAAAGGACACACAAGAAGTAGAAATAAAACAGAGAATAGAGAAAACGTTAAAGCTCTATTATATGATGAACAAGAAATTCATAAACAATAAAGAAATTTCGCGAGACACAAAAATGAAAATATTTAAAGCGATATTTAGACCCATACTAACATTTGGCTGCCAATCCTGGGTTTTAAGCGAGATGCAAAAAAGCAAGTTACAGGCTGTCGAGGGTCCTGGGAGTGTCCTGGGTTTTAAGCGAGATGCAAAAAAGCAAGTTACAGGCTGTCGAGATGAAATACCTGAGAAGAGTCCGAGGAGTTACCAAACTAGATAAAATAAGAAGCATGAAAATACGAGAAGACCTGGAAATAGAATCAACACTCAAATTCATAGAAAAGAGACAGCTGGGTTGGTGGGGCCACTTGCAAAGAATGGAAGGCGTAAGACCAGCAAAAAGAGTGTGGGAGGCAAAAATACTGAAAAACAAAAGGAGGGGTAGGCCAAAAACGCAATGGGATGGAGTAATAGCGAAGATACTGGAGACAAAGGAAAGAACATGGACAGAAGCAAAAAAATGGCGGAAGAAAGAAAAGGATGGAAAGAATTTGTAGACGCCTAGAATTAAAAAAAATACAGTTTCGTCCCGACACCATTATATGGTAGAAGGGAATTAAATTAATTATTATTATCCACTTAATAAAAAACAGAAATAGATTTTGCAAATATGTACTTTAGAGACGTTAATGTTATTTTGATATATGTATTTGAAAATATAATTTATCGTATAGATTATTTCTGTGGCATAAATTACGAAGTCATACCAAGTCGAATTCAAAACATATTTTTTTCTATTTTGCGTTCGTAATGACACCCAAAAAAGTATCGAAGTGAGCTTAATTTCGATACGTTTTTTTTCATTTTTCAATGTTGGCGCTGTTCGAACACAGATGTAAATATCTTATTGCTGTCACTTGATTTTAAGAATTTAAGTACATTTGACAGAAATGATATACGTAGAAAAGAAAAATGCTACACAACGTATTTATACAATTGACAACGAGATATATTAGTTTCTATGTCACTCACGTTTATCCTTTTAAGTAAAATTTAGAGTACCTAATGTTGACGAAAATTAAGAAATAATATTTCGCAGATAGCAAATTTAAATTTGAAGACGTCAAGTATCAAAGTAACCAACTGCATACTTTATATAAAAATAAAACTCTGAGCTTTTAAATTAATTAAATAATTTCAATTTATTAATGTAAAAAATGCAAAATATAAGAAATAGTATAAAAAACTCATTTCATAAGGTTTTCTGCCGCACTCGTTCTTTAAGAAAACTCGTGCGGCAAAATGGTTCCTTATGAAACATGTGTTTTAATATACCTACTATTTAAGAATTTAATTTTGAATATTTTTAAATATTTTAAAATTACGATCGCAAAATATTCCAGCAACATATTTTAAGCCAAACTATATCTTTAGATGATACTACTGTTAGTTAATAAAATCTGTTTCTTTTTTCTCAAATTGTATAATCAATTAAAACATTATAGCTTATTATTTTTTCTACGTGTTTAAGGATAGCATTGAAATTTTTAAACTGTAAATTTGTAACGTAGTAGAAATTATATAGTGTAACTATATAAATTATAGTGAACGTTATAATATAGTTCTTTAAGTATGTATTACGAAACCCAAGTACATATAAACAATTACCCATCAATAGTAATAAAGTATAAAAGTTTTCTTGATATAAATTGAAGCATATGCGTTATCTTTTAAAATAAGTTTATTCTACAAAATTTATACGAAAATAGATATAAATTCAAAGGACCATGTCGTATCACAGTACAACAAAATTCATTTTCGAAACAAAGATATTCGAAATATCCACACGAATGTTTCAAAATATCTAGATTTAACATTATTTTTTCTGAAAAACACTGCAGGGCTATTTGGTAAAATGTCGATATAAAAAGTTAGAAAGACTTTAAGCTTTCACGATCGTTGTCGAGAAAATTGGCAAGCTACGTAATATCTTAGTTCATTGAACTTAGTTGATAGCAATTGTCTATGGTTTTAGGTTTAATATTTAATTAATTTTACGTAAATGTACATTAATAATATTGTAATTATTAGTCCATTTTTATCTGAAATTAACAAACTAATATATTATAAATTCGAAAATATTGATAATGAACTAGTGGTTTATGTTTTAATATTTTAATAAACATTTCGAAATACTATGTATATTGTTTTAATAGTATGGATTTTACTTCAAATCATTTTTCTTGCATGAATATTAAATAGTCACAAATATATTATTACTTTTTGTATTTATGTTTAATAAATTTCCACAATTAAATAAACAGATAAATATAGTCGACGATTTCCTTATTGACAAAAATAATTATTCAGAATTAATTATCTATTAATTAATATTTTTTTAATTAATGTTAAGGGAAAAACAGATGACCTAGTAGCAATAGCTTTATAGGTTTGAATCATTGATGTAGAACTTTCTCCTTGCAAAAATAAAATCAAAACTAGAAACACTGAATTGCTGTTAGAATAATTAGACTATTTGTTACAGAATCCAAATATGCAAAATTAAAATGTTCGACCTAAATTTACAATGCGAATAATAAAGTCCAATATTGTAAATATAAATAAGGGAATTAATTTTTGTATTATTAATTTTGAATTATTCTTTGGCGGCGTTTTAAATAATTATTAAATGTTTAACTTGTTATAATGAACTTACTACCCTTATTTGTTATAAGAATTTATTTGATAATTCATTATTAGCTTGTATTTTATTTATATATTATATTTATTATTTGGTTTCTTATGGAATATTAGAATAAACAAATTAGAATATTATAGTTGTTATATTGCTACGGGTTTTCGTCATAGTTATATATTCAATATACTATAAGTTTCACTTAATTTTCAAACAACTTAATTACCGTACATATAAAAACGTTATTAAATCGAAATAGTTACCGGAATATTTCAGAAATTGTTTAGAAAGTAATTCTATATAGAATACATATATTCAATTATTAATGAATGGCAGCATAAGTAACAGTTCACATTAATTTGTCACTTACTTGACACGAAACTAAGACTGCAAATAATACCACGAGTGCAAGGGTCTTCATACTGTTTGACTTGATAGGTAACTAATGCAGCAAAACACTACACCTCCAACTTTATATATAAATCAATTCACGGTCAAGGTTATAACCATCCAATAAGTAGTGATGGTATTCATTTCTTTTCGCGAATGTTTCCAATAAGTTTAGCATAAATAGGAATGTTATATTATACGAATTCGCAGCGGGATTTATATTTCCGTGGAAACATATATGGTCAATAATTTTCTTGGAATTCGGCTTTTATTAACTATTAAAAAAATACACTACTACATATATATATAGTAGTGTATATATAATTACATATATATATATATATATATTTCGATATATTTGAAGTGTACATAATTAATTTTCGCAACAATACATATTTAATGTAAATCTAGTTCTCACAGTAGGAAATAAAATTAAGTACTGAAAGGATCTGCACTATTTCAGGAAACATCAAATGAGGTCTATTTTTTTGTATACTATAATATCCACTACAATTTATTTGTTATTAGGTAATATATTCAATGCACATCTTCAAGAGACAAATTTACAAAAATTAGAATATACTGAATTAGTGTGACGTCACATTGAGAATGGTTAGTTTATTTGCGTTTGTTTAGTTTTTAGACTTGAATCAACTGATATACGTAAATATATATGTAGTATTATTCACTATAGCATTATTTTTATTATATTTGTACATTATATACGAGGGACAAGCTGAAATTATTGAGAATAAAAAACACGGTTAATATTTTCTATGATTTTATTTTAAATATGTTCAAAGTAATTCCTTTCAGCAATGATACACTTGGCCATTCTTTCTTTTCACTGTTTAAAAGCTCGCAACCAATATTTTTTCGGAATATCTTCAAAATAAGCGTGAACTGCGGTAACAATTTCTTCTTCAGACGAAAATCTTCCACCCTGCAAATTGCGTTTAAGCCCTAAAAATAGCCAAAAGTCATATGCCAAAGTCGTATAGCAATTTTAACTCACATGGTGAGCACAATTTCCTTGTATGGAACTCTACTCAAACATTTTTCAGTGTACCACTTAGCTGTAACTGTCTTTTGTCCATCTAGCGTAATTGCATTTACTAAACCCGTACTTCTGAAGAATACCGCAAACATAACCTTTTTCATAGCTCGCTGCTCCTTTATTTCTTTTTATTCCTTTCGCGTTCAAATTCCTTATACCATCGGTAAATTGTAGCCAAAGGAGGGTGCTTGTCCGCTAAAAACTGAATCTAAACTCTCTTTGCACTTATAAGCGCTCAAACCTCTTTTAAAAGGATAATAAATTATGATTCGAAAGTGCTCTCTGGTTAATTACATTTAATTACATTATCCCGATACGGTATAGCGCCGTTTCCGCAGTCTAGTTATAACGAACGTAAGTTCAATAACAAAACTTCAAATTACAGATAAAGAGTTGCTCTAAATAAACACTCTATGATTGTTTTTCACAGTTTACTAGATTTTCTTATTCTCAATAAATTCAGCTTATCATTTGTACTATATATTATAACTAGGATGATTATGAAATTAAAAGATATTTGTCCAACGAAGAAAAGTTACTATGAAGTCGTGGAATTGTGACCGAAGAAGTTATTAATAGATTTAAGAAGTTATTAACAGATTTTCCTCACTTACTAATTGTAAGTGGTGAAGCATTTTAAAACTGCCAAGTAGTAGTGTCCATTGAAAAAATTATATTTTCTGATTACATAAGGCTACATACTGCTATAATAGAATTACATAATCCCAAAATATGCTGTATCACTAGGAACTACAAATATTGTTGCTAAGCTAACAGAAGAATACAGAAAATTGGCTTCCCATTGGATAAAATAATGAGGAATAAGTACTTACCATCATTTTACAGTCACCTAATTGATACAAATGATGAAACGAAACAAAATAATAAAGAAATAAAAATTATAAATAGCATGCCTTTTGTGTTTTCCCTTTTTATAATTATATGCTGGAATAAGTATTTCTGTACTATTTTAGTATTTAGTATCATGAAGAAAATTAGTGAATGGATCTCTGAAATTTGAATAATAAATATGTTATTTTGATTAAACACACATTTATCTTTAATTACAAAAAAATATGTACAATAATTAGTAGATTCAGAAAATGTGCGTCTTTTCTTTCTTGACTCGTAGAGGTAAACCTTCTTTCGTCGTGTTTGAAAATTATTTGTCCAAGAAAATAAAAGCTACATGCAAATGCACCTGGACTAGAAGATCTGCACAATGTCTGATAGTATTTTAAATTACGTGTAAAAAGATTTCACACTATGAAAGGTATCCGAATCTTATCAATTGCTATCATATATTCTTAATTTTAGACTCTGCAGGAAACTTAAAAGCTGGCATGTTTATCTTTGATTGTAGTGTTTACAATCTTGAACCTCACCATGGCCAATAGAAGAACTGAAATACAAAAGAACAATGTAGATACTAGTTTTACGTTTAATCATACCAATACGAAAATGAATGTCATGTCATAACCCCACATTTTTATCTTTGGAAAAAATTCAGCTTAACTGAATAAACATATACCAACGAAGAGGAGCTTGTTAGTTTGGATTTTATATACTATCATTATACTTACTTTTTATTTAATTTAAGGCACATGAGAACTAATTAATATTAAATCGCACTTTACATGTAAATGTCGCTTAATGTGCCGCGTTAATTTCTACATTTCGACAAACTAAGTTTGTACCAGTATGCAGAACGCTATACGTAGCGACGCCACCTTCATAGTTAGAAGAATGAAAAATTCGTGAAAAGTCCACATCTATCTCGGAATGTGTGTATCCATTTCGCTCTTACTGGAGGTTACCAACACACAGTATGTCAAATTTATAATTAATATACTGTCATTTATATTTTAAATTACTTTGAAAAAGGTTATGCGAATCCGATGAATACGTGTGAATATCTAACTAAATATTACAAAAGAAATTTATTTGTAATTAATCAAAAATTTTCGGGCCAAAATGCAGTTAAAGTCTTTGTTTTTTCTTTATTTGTCGAAATACAGCTGTAAAATTCAAGTTCACTGACCTACAAAAAGTTCGATAAAATTCCCGACAATAATTTTAACAATAAAGTCCTATTCATAGATAGTGAATGTTGTTGTTTTCTACCAAAACATAGTCGGTCGCACATATGCGATTTTTTTTTGTGGATATAAATAACAAGTCTTTACGTCACAAACCTATGCCACATTATTTCGAATATGATTTAAACCAGGGACTGAAACCATGAAAAAAATGGGTTCAGGTTCGGGTTCGGGTTAATCAAAATAAAAAGTTCAGGTTCAGGTTCGGGTTCGGTTCAGGATTCGGGTTCAAAGTTTAAAAAAACTACATGTGTTTTATTAGTAGAAAATTTATTTTTCAAAGAAATTTTCGTTTAATTTTACAATTAATATATTTTTCAAGTTTTCTTCTTTTAAATTTGTTCTTTGTGGGGATAAAATGAATTTCAAGGCTGAAAAGGCCCTCTCGACGCTTACTTGCGTAGCAGGTACTGCGAATATAATCTGAGCCGTTTGATACAATAATGGCGTTTCCATTTTATGTTGCTCCCAAAATAGTAAAATGTTTTTTTCTTTTCCCAGTCTTGGATATTTTTCATATATATCAAATTCATTTTTAACTAAATTATCAATCGAAGCGGTGACATTTACATTTGAAGAATTTGATTTATAAAACCTTTCCTTCTTTTTTAGAACTTGTTAGAGCATATCTTCATCATCATCTGAAGAAAAAGATATTGATTCTCTCAGAAAATTCTCTTTTTCTCTTTCCATTTGTAAATTTTTCAAAATTTTTATTGTTTCCAAAATATGTTTTTTAGCATTTTCAACATATTCGGGACTTAGAATGACCTTAAATCTGCTATCTAGATATACTGCTGCAATCAAAAGTGGATTGTTAATAAAGTTGTTTTCTCTTTCTATAATATTTAAATATAATTCTTTTGAAAATGATTTTGTTTTGTCATCTTTTGTTAGCTCCAATTTAAAAGTAAGCCAGATTCTATAAAAATCGCCTAAATTCATCTGTTCTTCTTGTAGTTTCAGCGTTATTTTTTTAACAGGTGCAAAAGCTTCTACGAATTCTTCACAAATATTCCAAGTACTACCAGTCATAGTTAATTCAGCATCCAGCAATTCCGAACAAAAACTTCTGTATTCCAATAAGGCTTGAACCATGTCATAACTGGAATTCCATCTAGTTTGACAGTCTAGTACGGCTTTTTTCAAGTTTAGCTTCTTAGCTAAAGAAGGAATATATGGTGTTCGCAATTTTTTTGCAAATGGCTCTGCATTGATCAAGAATTTTCTTAAAAGGAGGACTAGATATTGTGTCGAGCACTGCCAACTGTAAACTATGAGCAACACATCTGAAATTAATAATATTCGGGTGTGAATGTGCTAATGTTTCTGCTCCTTCCAGTTCAATATGAGAAAGCGCATTTGCTTCAGCTGCATCAAATTCCATCTTCCATGTAAAAGTTTTCATACTCGTCTTTTAATAATTCAGCAGCTTTGATCATATTTTTTCCGTTATCTGATGTAATTGAATATACTTGCTGCAGTTTTATGTCGTAACAATCAAGAACGCTGATGATAAGATTTTTTATGTAGGCTCCTGTCTGACGATTTTGAGCCTTATGCATGTCCAAAGTTCGTAGTTTTATTTTTCCGTCATAAATATATTGAATATTTATCCCTACAATACATCTACCAAGACGAGAAGCAGAATCAATTTTAATTGAAATAGTTTTGTTTGATATTTCCAATTTAATTTTGTTTTTTATTTCCGTTGCTTTGTTGTTAACAAGATCACTTATATTATGACTATTTACTGATACTTTTAGTGCATTCATAATCGGATCGATTATTTCTTTCATGCCAGAATCTTCGAAGATTGTGAAAGGACGGCATTAACGGTTACTAATTTTACGCATGAATCAATGAAACTTTGTTTGCAGGTTTTTATCTTGATAATATTTAAATACCGTTCAAGGGTATTTTTCTCCGCTCTTGCTCTTTTATTGGTGATCTGACTCAATTTAGATGTTGACCATTCATTTTGAGTTTTCTTGAATAGTTCAGGATGCTTCCGTTGTATATGCCGCCCAAGATTTGCCGTGTGTTTACCTTTCATTTCATATTTGCATTCTGAGCATATAGATACATCTTTTCCTGCATCATAAACAAATAAATTTTTCGTAAATTTCGTAGACGTCTGTGGGTTAGAAAAATCAAAAAATGTATATAAATTTTTAAATTTGAATGTGAGCACTCACTTTACTAAAAACAATTTAAGAGTTGATTTTAACAACCCACGTTTACTTTAAGAAAGTTAAAATATACTAATACAGGGTTTGCGTCGCTACTATTTGCATTGGTTACAAGAAAATGTTTGCCTACTGATTTGTTTAACACAAATATTATGTTTGTAGATAGCTCAAACAGAAAAAGGGGATTTCCCATTTTAGTCTAGTTTGTGTGAAAGTTACTGGTTACTTGTTCGCTACAAATAGTCGTTATTTTATTTTGATTTTGTTTTTAATTTTTTTTTTTGCATGCAAGAAATGAAATGTTTTTTTATTATTCTTCTATTAAATATTTCTCTATTTTTTTATATTTTTGAAGCCGAACCTTGCTGAATTTTTGGGTTCAACGGGTGCGGGTTCAAAGTCTTTATAAACAGCGAACCTGAACCCGTTTGGGTTCAGGTTCGGGTTCGGTTTCAGTTCCTGATTTAAACTAAATAGTTTGAAGGTAAGACTTCTTTTAAAAGTGAAATTATTATGTTTATAATAAAACAAAAATCGGCATGAAACAAAAAGCTTTATGTAGCGTGTCGAATGGGATAGATACCTGGTTTTTATTCTTTGTATGGAATTATTTACATATAATTTTTTGTCTTTAAATTTGTGGTGGTACTGACAAATACCGATAAAACAATATATTCATTGGTAAAGAAGAATTTCTGCTCAATTAGGCCCAGCTTTTCAATCGGAGGTAAATCTGAAGGTTAAGTTTACCTCCAACTGTTGGTTAACTTACAGTTAATCTTCGCAAGTGTATTTCAATCTTTATGTAACCGTCAGTAAGTTAACTGGTAGCTTCTCCCTTGCTATGTACGGTTGGCTGACCTGTGCGAGAGGCATTAAACATACTGTTCATAGTTTTATGGAAAGTGACCGCTGCTGTCGCCGTTAGCTGTCAAGTGTCTGGTCAAGCGGTCGCGCTGTGGTACAAGCTAACCTCAAATATTGGTGTGGTTTGGTTGAATTATCAAATTATAATAAAATAATGGAAGGAAGTGACGAGAAAACTGGGAAACAATCCATCAACTATTCTCACGATGAAGAAATAATTTTGGTAAACTTGGTAGACAAGTACAGAAACGTCGTAGAGTGTAAGAAAGTGGAGCGGCCACGTGGAAACAGAAGGAGGAAACGTGGAAAAAAATCCACGAAGAATTTAGTGCCAGAAGTGGGAAGTTTCGTCCACTAAAAAATTTGAGGGAAAAATATTTAAATCTAAAAAAGAAGACTAACTCTGAGTTTACCGGAAGATGGTTTGGCGGTAAGCAAAACTACTAGTTAACCCACAGATGTGGCGGTTACCACCGATTGAAAGACGCATATCTGCAATTAACTTCTAGTTTTCTTTTAACTGTCGGTTTGCCTCCGATTGAAAAACTGGGCCTTAGAGATGGAAGCCTGGATTGCCGCCTGTATATTTACCTGCGACTGGGTCAAACTCGAATAAAGAAAAAACATTTTATCGTTACTACGTGAATATTGGACCGCGATTTTTTGTATGAAGGCATTACACACATATACCTTTCACCCCTTTTTTCTTGGTCACTATACACAACTAATATTGTATATATATATATATATATATATATATATATATATATATATATATATATGCAAATTAATTGCTTTTTTGCTAAGTAATGTGAATGTAAATATTGGTTTTTACATTTTACGACGCTAAACATTCGAATTTTTAAAATTTATAACGGGTATAACAAATGTAATTGAGGATATAAAATTTCAATTTCATCTAATTTAATAGTTTAATTTAATTTCATTTATGGATTGGGTTCTATATATAATAAAATATAATAAAATAACATAATGTATATAGATATATTTTTGTATTAGACCTTTTATCTTACCACCCGATTTTTTACAAGCGGATAAGGACTCAACGTAAAAATGAAGAGAGGAGTGCTTTGTCACTTGCATATTATAAAGACATGTGGGTGAAAAAGGTCAAGTTAAAATTTTACAGTTGTTTGTTTAAGTTTATAATGTCCATGTGTTATTTGTAGAGACCGGACACATCGGGCTAAAATGACGTCATTACGACGGACGATATAAATAGCCTACAACATCTGTAAGTACATCACGCAGTTATTGAATAGCACTATTCATTCGGTTAACCGCACACAAAAAATAGATGTGTAGTTAACCGAATGAATATTGCTATTCAACAACTGCGTGATGTACTTACAGATATTGTAGACTATTTATATCGTCCGTCGTAATGACGTCCAAATGGACGTCATTACGACGAGCTGAAATCAGCTCGATGTGTCCGGTCTCTAGTTATTTCTGAGTTGCTAGTGACAATTATGTGTGAATTATTTAATAAGACCGCCAACGCCTAACACTAGCTGTAAGTTTTCTTTTGTGCATATATTCGTGCAGGAGTAAAGTGTATTTTGCAATGTTATAGCTACTCCAGATGAAGTCAAAAAATATATTGACGAAATATTGAGTTTTAATTAAAACAGACCGATAGCTCAAATAGTTATGAATTTATATTAGTATGGTCAAGAAATTTTCTAAAATTATATATATATATATATATATATATATATATATATATATATTTAGTGTTAATAAGAATTAAAATTTATTTCTTATTTATTTTATTGGCCGTGTCATAATTTTTTTCCCATTGTAAATATACTGTATTTTCCCAAACTAATTTTAAAACGAAATAAACAATTTCATTTCTGCACAAAGACATTTAGTTACACTAAATATTCCGAGAAAGGCAGTCGACCCTATAAAAAGGTTCGACATGTCTGGCCATACATGTTACACAAAATATGTGTTTTGAAACGAAATAAATTGGTGAGTTTTGTATCCTTTAATTTTCCATACTTTAATTATTATTTTAATTTTAATTCATTCACACAAATGTTAATATATTTCTTACCTTTCTTTGTATTAATTTTTAGTTCTAATCACTTGAAAAAGACTTGATAATAAAAAAGTCGAAACGTCGTAGTAAAAAAATTGAAATTCATTAAAGGTTGCTAAACCAAGAAAAAGTATTATTTTAATATATATATATATATATATATATATATATATATATATATATATATATATAAGTGATTAGATAATTTCTTAGCCGTTCATTAAATATAACATTTGATAAAATATTGGAGGTTTTCGGCATACATACTAACTTGATATTTGTAAATATTTCATATAAAAGCCGAAAACCTCCAATAATTTATCAAATGTTATATATATATATATATATATATATATATATATATATATACATCATTTGATAAATTCCTGAAATTTTCGGCTTTTATATTAAATAAATAAAATATAAAAGCCGAAAATTCCAAGAATTTATCAAATGGTATATTAAATGAACGGCTAAATATATATATATATATATATATATATATATATATATAGATAACTTTACTTTTAATAAAAACAGAATTTGGGTCAATCTATAATCAAATAAAACGATTTGTTGCTACGCAACGTTACGAAACTTTATTCGTTTCTTCATCAGACCTATTAAATTATTTAAGGATTAGCTATACAAAGTAAAATAAAATATAAAAATGTACTTACGTTAGCATCGTTTTATTTGATTATACATTAACCCATTCTGTCTTCATTAATAGTGAAATTATATACATATTAGAGTTAATTTGATCCAGCATTTTACACTCAACGAAATTTTACTTCTCTCTTTCTCTCTCTCTCTCTTTCTCTCTCTCTCTTTCTATATATATATATAAGGTAAACTTAATAAGTCGGCGATTAAAGGTCTGGTTTACTTCAAAGTATATATATTTAAGACAACCCTACATGTTTCGGCATTACGACATTGTCTTAAATATATATACTTTGAAGTAAACCAGACCTTTAATCGCCGACTTATTAAGTTTACCTTATCATACCAAGGTCACGAAGATATTATATTTGTATATATATATATATATATATATATATATATATATATATATATATATATATAAGGTAAACTTAATTAGTCGGCGATTAAAGGTCTGGTTATTACTTCAAAGTGTATATATTTAAAATAATCCTACATGTTTCGGCAATGATGCCTTTGTCAAGGATATTCCTATTTTAAATATATACACTTTGAAGTAATAACCAGACCTTTAATCGCCGACTAATTAAGTTTACCTTATCATACCAAGCACCCGAATTCCAGCTCCTACAATGAGAAATACAGATAAATAACACATAAAAAAACATTGCATAAAGATTAAATTGGCGGACGTAATTTGTGAAATTAGTATCGAAATGTAAATAAATTAATATGACGTTAACTTTAAAAATTTATGATTAACTTATTTTTATTTCTTAACTTATTTTTTTATTTAAATTTTTCAATTTCATAATTCAAATTATACCATTATAATTACAGATATCTAATTTATCTACATCAAGATTTTGTATCGATACTAGTTAACCACGCCCACTGATTTAAAAATATAATGAAACCGCGAAAGCGATATTTAATATGTATGCGAATTGAAACACAACCTATATTGAAAAGTACATTTTAAATATTTGATAATTATTCTACCAATTTTACGATCTTATTAAAACTGAAATATTATGTATATTCGTATGTTGATTGATGTGGAAAAAGTAAAAACTTCGAGGATTTTTGATAATAATTAAAATAGGCTGTGGAATAACAAAAAATTTTTCGAACACCTTAAAGTTAAAATTATTTTATAAATTATAAACCAAGAATATCATACCAAATTTTCGATTATCCGATGCATAAATAATAAGGCCAACTTTTGATAAACAAATTTGAAGATTATCACGCCGAAAACAACAATTATCGAGCAAAGCATCATTTGGAATTGGGACTCCGTAGTATAGGCAGAACGAAAGCCGTCGATCGCTACAAACGCCGTTACCCATCGTGGAGGAGCCGAACTCTGCATCTATCCTGATCACAGCATTTCCAGCCTACATCACAGTCAAATAATACCGGAAAACAGGTTTCCATCCAACGTTAATTCAATAATAAAACCTAAAAGCCAATATTTGTTTAAATAAAACCACTCAAAACAACTTAATATTTACATTAAAATCCTGAATTTTTATGTTTTAAAACATCAATTAAAAAACTTGCAATCAAAACATACATATTTCTGTTAGATAAAATAATACTCACCTGTATAGTGTATAATTTAAGAACAATTTAACATTTGATTATATTATTCTCATTACCTAACCTTATAATTGTTTATAAACACATGTGCACCATTCAGTAATTCCATTTATTGTCGTATAGCACGTAACGTTCAATTTATAGTACAGTTTCCTAATTTTTTTATTCAATTTATGTTACGGTATTCTTATTTTACATCAATAAATTTTATTTTCTTTATTTTACTCAATCTTTTATTTGCTATTGTTGAATTGTTGAGTTTGGCTTAATACATATACTAATTACATTGTTCTTACGGGATAATACTCGCCGACGAAGATCCAGGGATATACCTTAATTATTTTATTCACTCTTGCTCTACGACTGCTAGCTGGTTATTAATAAAGTACACAGATAGCGTTGAACATACTTAGAACTGTTTAAAATTTATGGCGCCCAATATTTAAATTCAAAATCATCTACGTCTACTTATATTCATAATATAACATTTATAATTCACATTGTTCTTAGTTTGAGCATCTCAGAGCTTTTACATTTGTCGGCCCAGCGTAGGGGCTGTTATACGTCCCTTTTACAATATATATATATATATATATATATATATATATATATAATATGGCAATACAAACGTTGAAAAAATTGAAGTTTAGTTTAAACAGTAATTTATTGCGCAGTCTTCACTCAAGTCTTCACTCAAGAAGAGACCTGAGATCCTGAAACATAGTAATAAATTAAAGTCTGTACCACTAAAACGGTACTGGCCGTCGGTTTTTAATTGATGAGAATCTGGTCACTATATTGACCAGACAGTGGAACATTATTCCAAGCAGATCATCATAAATGCGAAAGTTACTAATACATAGTATCAAACTGATTATAAATACTAATTCTTTAGAAGATATTGTAGAAACATATTCAATGTGATTCCTAAAGCTCAGGTGACGATCAAAAACTACACGAAGATCTTCAAATATGTAAAACCTGTTCATTAATATTATTTCGGAAGCAGGGAATTCTAGATTACCAAGAAAATCGAGTATGTATATTATAAATAATAATATCTTGTTTCGTTATAATAACTCATTACCTGTCAGTACTGCCTATAATTGGCGTCAAGCTGTTGGGGGATGCTAAGGCGCGAATTATTATTATTATGTACATTACAATAATAATAATTTTTCTACATAACGAAAATAGCTTTTAAAGCACGCGAAAACATTGAAAAAATATTTCAAAGAATTGTTTTTAATTAAAATGTCGATACAGAAGATTTTTTCTAATAAATTCGTTCTTGATTTTAGTCTAAAATGATATAAATAATATCAATGTATACATCAAAGTTAGTTTCTGGTTTTCTAATATACGTTTAAATCTAATAAGTCGAATGCAAGGATGCATTATTCTTATCGCTTTTAAACTGAATATAATATGTGCATGCATGTAGTATGTATCCCTATATTTTCCCATTACAACAGAATTTGTCATTATTTTTATTCTATAAACGTTGCATATTATAATTCATACATTGTAATGTAATTTTTTATATTAACGAAAATTAGTTTACTGCAATTTGAGTACGTAAGAGAAAAAAAAACTGCTTCTGTAATTATTTCTGTACGCTTCCGTGACATTATTCTTCCGGTAAATAATGGAATAAAACAGAAAGGATGTTTTTTTATAATGAATAAGAAATAACTTTCCGTTTCCTGAAAACTAATTCAGACAGTAGACAACAGTTTAGATTTATTATTTTAGATGTGCATATATACAAGTACCATTGCTACGCGATGATTTTTTAGTTGTGAAACATTATATATATATACCGATCGTTTTGACAAATAGGATAAATAAAGCCGTGAAGAGGTAAGGGGTATGAAAATTCGCAAAGAAGTGGGGACGCGTACCTATGAGTCTAGATACCACGGTCTAGTAGCGCAAGTAGGCGACACAATACGCAGTTAGTTGCAGTCAGTAGTTCACAGCAATCGGGTCGAAGTGTGTATAACAAGGACAGGCCGCTACGTCCATAATGGATTTATTTTTAGTAAATGAGAAAATTGAAATTATAAGTTGGAATTTTCAAGGGAACACGTATGAAGAGATTAGAAACATATTCCCTTTGTCCTTTCCTAACAGACCTGTGCCATCGATATCAACTATATCCCGCGTTATTAACAAATTTAAAACCTACGGATGTGTCGTTAACTGCTATCGATGCAGACGTAATAACCCGCCACGTGATGAGGATACGGAGGTAGCAATTTGTGCTTCTGTGGAAGAAAATAAAAATAAATCTCTTCGTGATATTGCCGAAGAATTAGATATTAGTAAATCAACTGCGTACGCGGTTTTGAAAAAAAACAAATATCGGTCATATAAATATCAAAACCACCAAGAGATTTTTGAGGATGATTATTTTCGTAGAATGGAGTTCTGTCAAACTATAATCGATAAAAATATTGAGATAAATAATTTTATTGAAAACATATGTTTTACGGACGAGTCCTCGTTTACTATTCATGGCGCACAAAATCCAAGTATTTGCCAATATTGGTCTCGAGACAATGAGCACAGAGTACTTCAAACTCGTACGCAATATCCACAGAAATTAAACATCTGGGTGGGTATTTACAATAATGACATTATATTTATAGGACCATTTTTTATTAACGGCAATTTGAATGGACAACGGTATTTGAATCTGCTACAAGAACATGTTATACCAGGTCTTGAAGAAGTCTCAGACAATATCAATAATGTATGGTTCCAACATGACGGGTGTCCTGCACATGAGCATAGGGATGTTCGGCAATATCTCCAAAATGTATTCCCAAATAAATTAATTTCGAAAGTGGGCACCATTCGATAGCCTGCAAGATCCCCTGATTTGGCTCCTCTTGACTTTTTCCTTTGGGGTTATATTAAAAATAAAATTTATAGTCATAACCGAGCTACAACTTTGCCAGAATTACGACAAAAAATTATTGAGGTTTGCCAAAATATTACTCCCGGTTTGTTGTCTAACGTTCGAAGAGAATTTTACGATAGAATGGGTTACTGTTTAATGCAAGAAGGGAAAGCATTCGAACACTTAATTTAATAAATTATAATTTATAAAATTAATTATTATTATAGTTTTCATTTGTTTAGATATTTTCAGAATGAGTTTAATTTATATTTTAAAGAGTACGCCCTGTTATTTAATTTTTAGAAGTCTTATTTAAGTTTTTCGTATAATAATATTCAGCTCGAAATAAATTTTATGTTTTAAATGGTACGTAGTTTTATTTCATTTTAATTTAGAGAAGTTTTTCCACTTAATTTGATGTTTTAAAAAATAAGTTGCCTTATGTTAATCTACTGTTAAAATTAAACGTTTTTACATTGCATATTATCATAGTTTGTCAAATGTCTTCAAGCACAACACGACGCATAATGCACCTTCTCAAACCTTCGCTAAACTGCTACCATACGCGCATGATATGCACACAGCATTCGTCGTTATCTGAATAAGCGGTGTGCTCTACAATATTGGTGGGGACGTACTTCCCTTGACCTCCTCCCCGCTTTTAATATCTTACAACTCAAAACGATCGGTATATATATATATATATATATATATATATAGTAAATTCAATTTGTTGGCGATTTAAGGTCTGGTTTTACTTCAAAATGTATATATTTAAAACAATCCTACATGTTTCGGCAAATGAGGTGCCTTTTCAAGGAATATAAAATATAAATGACAGTATATTAATGTCATACTTTTGTAGTTGCCATGGATAAAATTATTCAAAGATACAATACATTCCAGTTTAATAATAATAAATCATGCCTTAGTATTCTAAAATAGATAGACAACAAAAACAGGGAAAAGCAAGACATGAGTTATTATTATGTATGCGCCCGTGGAGCGACTTAAGATGTTAAGCTGTTGGCATTCGCCTTAAACGAGGAGGAAAACCACGAAAACCTACTCGGACAGCCAATCAGGGATCAAAACACGGAACTGTCAGCATGATAAGCAAATGCATAGATATTTAAATAACATAAGATATATAATTATATAACAGCAACATATATTATGATGGTAAATTGCAGATCGTTACATAATTAAGTTATAGTATATACTGCTTAAATTTTTTATATCACTTCTGTTAATTGAATTTTTTTCCTGTTTAATACTAATAATTTCTTTAATTTCCCTTTTCATTGTGTGTTGTTCTTTATCAATTATCTGTTAGTTTTCAAAATCGAAATGGTGATCGCGTTGTAGTTTGTGTGTAGATAAAGCAGTTTTGTCTGTTTTACAGTATTTGTGGGCTTGTATTCTTTTGTATAAATATTGTTTAGTTTGGCCTATGTAGTAATTATCGCAATCGCGACATGATATTTTATAGATGACATGTGTTTCTCGATTTTTTTCTATTTTAGGTTTAAGTTTTGAAAATAGATGTTTATTAGTATTACTAAGTGATATGTTGTAGCTATATCATTTTTTTTTTAAGTGTATTTAATTTTTTTGATAATTGTGGAACATATGGAATCGTGATATATGTTGTGTCATTGTTTAAATTGTTATTGTTGTTTGCAGTCTTGTATATTTGGTGGATTCTTTTTTTAATTGTTTGGTCTATAAGTTGTGGTAGATAATTATTATCTCTTAAGATTGTTTTAATTTTCTTGATGTTATCTTTTCTGTATTGAGTATGTGATAGTTTTACTGCTCTATCAGTCAGATTATTTATAATCATTTTATTGAATACTGTACGTGCATTTGAGTGGTAATTCAAATATCGAAAAGAAGCTGTGAGTTATTATACCAATTTGTATAAATAGTACCCTGTCTATCATAGATAGCTTAAAGAAATATCAAGAAAATTAGTACTGTTATTAATTTCTTCTTCAATAGTGAATTTTAATTTGTTGTGAAAATTGTTGAATTTATTTAAAAGATAGTTTATTTTATTAGTCGGAATACATGTTATGATGTCATCTACATATCTTTTGATGAAAATGGGGTGGAAGTCTAATGAATTGATAACGTTTGATTCCAATGTTAATACATATAATTGTTATATGTATACTGCCAAACTTTTCCGCGAGCTTTCGGACACTTAACCTTTGCTGTTCACTAACCGCAATTATATCAATTTTATCTTGGATTGTTAACCGCTTTCTTTTACTAGAATCCATGTTGACACTATCAAATGCTAGTTCAAACTGATTCAAAATATCACTCCACTTATCACCTGACGAGTAAGCCAGTGGTAAACCGTGGTTCCTTTGTATTATGGGAAAAACCCGAGTAGATATACTTCCACGTGTGCACTTTGTACATACATATGTATTATGGGAAAACCCGAGTAGATATACTTCCACGTGTGCAGCAATAAAAGTACATACATACATACATAATTGCAAAATTTTATTCGGCGCCGCCCGTCTTGTCTGTCCTTAATTAAGAGATATATTTACAGATGTTTTATTGCTTCGGTGAAATAAAGGGTGTCCGCGTCCGATTTATGGAGGGTCCAATATTAAGAGTGACTATTGTTAAGAAAACCCATTATAAAATTTCGTACCACAAAAAATGTCCATTTTTTAGAGGTGTTCGATTGTCGGAGGTGTCCATAATTAGAGGTTTTACTGTATATATATATATATATATATATATATATATATATATATATATATATATACGGATATATATATATATATATTTATGGAGGGTCCAATATTAAGAGTGACTATTGTTAAGAAAACCCATTATAAAATTTCGTACCACAAAAAATGTCCATTTTTTAGAGGTGTTCGATTGTCGGAGGTGTCCATAATTAGAGGTTTTACTGTATATATATATATATATATATATATATATATACAGTAAAACCTCTAATTATGGACACCTCCGACAATCGGACACCTCTAAAAAATGGACATTTTTTGTGGTACGAAATTTTATAATGGGTTTTCTTAACAATAGTCACTCTTAATATTGGACCCTCCATAAATCGGACGCGGACACCCTTTATTTCACCGAAGCAATAAAACATCTGTAAATATATCTCTTAATTAAGGACAGACAAGACGGGCGGCGCCGAATAAAATTTTGCAATTATGTATGTATGTATGTACTTTTATTGCTGCAAACGTGGAAGTATATCTACTCGGGTTTTCCCATAATACATATGTATGTACAAAGTGCACACGTGGAAGTATATCTACTCGGGTTTTTCCCATAATACAAAGGAACCACGGTTTACCACTGGCTTACTCGTCAGGTGATAAGTGGAGTGATATTTTGAATCAGTTTGAACTAGCCTTTGATAGTGTCAACATGGATTCTAGTAAAAGAAAGCGGTTAACAATCCAAGATAAAATTGATATAATTGCGGTTAGTGAACAGCAAAGCTTAAGTGTCCGAAAGCTCGCGGAAAAGTTTGGTGTCGGAAAGTCGCAAATTAGTGATATAGTGAAAAACAAAAGTGAAATAAAAGAACTTTTCGAGAAAAATGGAAACCTAGCTCAAAAAAGGAAGTTTCCAAAAACTAGTGGTTTAGCAATCGACGGAGCAGTGTTCAACTGGTTCTGTAAGGTGCGAAACAAAAATATTCCCATGTCAGGACTCCTACTCAAAGAAAAGGCGCTGGAAGTAGCACAAAGTTTACAACTCACCGAATTCAAAGCGTCTAATGGTTGGTTGGAGAAATTTTGTCAAAGACATAAAATATAATTTAAAAGTGTGTGTGGTGAATCTGCCTATGTAAACATGCAAAATGTAGACGATTGGAAAGTCAAGTTGCAATCAATATGCAAAGATTACTCTCCGAAAGATATTTTTAATGCTGATGAAACCGGTTTATTTTTCCGCGCCCTTCCGACAAAAACATTCGCGTTAAGAAGTGATAAATGTGCCGGAGGAAAATCTGCAAAAGAACGACTAACTATATTGTTGTGTTCAAATATGGAGGATGATAAGGAAAGGCCGTTAGTCATCGGTAAAAGTAAGAAACCTAGAAGTTTTAAAGGAGCTCATGTGGGTAAGTTGCCGATAGGATGGATATCTAACAAAAAAGCGTGGATGACTTTGGATATTATGTCAGCTTGGTTAAAGAACTTTGATAACAAGATGAAGAAAGAAAAAAGGCATGTAATTTTGTTTCTTGATAATGCCACTTCTCATCCGAAGATTTCATTGGAAAACGCAAAATTGGTTTTTCTGCCTCCAAATACTACCTCGCATTGTCAACTTATGGACCAGGGTGTGATTCAAAACTTTAAGGTAATTTACCAGAGCATGCTTGTAAAAAGGCTTTTGGCGTTAATGGATACTGAAAATTCACTAGAAATTGCAGAAAAAAACATTACGGTAGTCACTGCATTAATATGGATATCAGCTGCTTGGAAAAAACTCTCGCCTGTGACCGTAAGAAACTGTTTTCAAAAATGCAGATTCAATCAAAGTGACAGTGATCTAAGTGCAGAGTGCGATATAGAAGATAATATACCATTAGCATTTTTATTTCCCAATTTTAACATCACTAATTTAGATTTAAGCACATACGCATTAATTGATAATGAGTTACTATTAGGATAAAATAAAACAAATTTTATGAATTTCACTTTTTAATTATCACTGTAACGAGTCTTCTTCTAACGAGAATTCTTTATCCCTGTAATATAATGTAAACCTTTAGTTTTATTACTTAAGAACAGTACATTTTTTTTATAAACCGTAGCGAAAGTTTTGTATAGACATCCCGTAATAAAAAGCACCCATCCCTCTGACTATTTTTTTTAAAATAAAACATGTGTTTTTGCTTGTTACTGTTTACTTGTGTTTAATATAAAAAATATTTTGTAAATAAGTTAGTTATATGTCTGACGAAGCCCAGGTTGGTGCGAAACGACTCGTTACAGTGATAATTAAAAAGTGAAATTCATAAAATTTGTTTTATTTTATCCTAATAGTTATAATGGAATTTCATCAAGTAAAGGCCGAAACAATCATATATGATAATGAGTTATTTACTGAAAATCCTAATGTTTCCATTATAGATTGTATCGATGAAATTACTGATATCAGTGATGAAATGGAAAATGATATTGAAGAGGAATTTGTAACTAGTATATCAAATATTTCAGAAGCCCATCAAAAATTAAAAGATCTTGAGAACTATTTCTTAAGCACTAACAGTTTTAACATTGCTAACAATATTTCTCAAGCTCTTCTTGAATGTGAATCTGAGATATTTAAAAAAAGCAAGACAAACAACAAACAATTAATGATTATTTCAAGTAAAATCTAGCATAAAATATGTATGTATGTATGTGTATAAGTATTGTAAATTTTTTTCGACTTTCGTCTTATTATATGTGATTAAATTGATATGAGAATGAATATTTTTTTTCGTTTTTTTTTTACCTCCACATTTTGGACACCTCCATATATTGGACATTTTAGGATTCCCCGTCAGTGTCCATTATAAGGAGGTTATACTATATATATATATATATATATATATATAAATATATACAGGGTGTTACAAAAATTTAGGGCTGGCTATACATAGACGGTTTCTACAATTAAAAATAAGCAAAAAAGTTTATATAAATTTATGTCCTAAAATGGTTCGTTACTGAGTTACGGCCAATTGAAGTTTTTTTTATTTTTATTTTAGAAATGTTTACAGAAAACGGGAGTTTCTTATGTTTCTTATAGTAAATGTTCAAAATGACCTCCACGCGAAGCAACACAAGTTTTTCGAGAAAAATTACTGATAGGAAAAATTTTGAGTTAAAAAGAAAATTTATCGGTGAAAGAAAAGCTCGAGTGTTTTTTGCCAAGATAAATTAACGATTTAAATAAATAATAAATAATTATTTTTATTTGAAAGCAGGAGAACAGTTATTAAATGTACAATTATTATAAATTGTTTGGTTTGGTGTACTAATTTTAATATTATTTTCTTTGTTGCTTTCTACATATGCTGAATAATTGTTTTGTCTTATTTTATTGGATTCGCGTAAATGACAAGTTTTTTAGATATCATATTTGTTCCTATTGGAACATTTTTATACCAATTATTAGAATTTGTCTTGTTTCAAAAGGGATTTGGAATTAAAAAAAAAGTCGTTCAGATGTTACAAAAATTTAGGGCTGGCTATACGTA
Source organism: Melolontha melolontha (assembly GCA_935421215.2). Classification (NCBI taxonomy): domain Eukaryota; kingdom Metazoa; phylum Arthropoda; class Insecta; order Coleoptera; family Scarabaeidae; genus Melolontha; species Melolontha melolontha. The sequence continues at coordinate 128,975,044 of OW285236.1, forward strand.
GACGGTTTCTACAACTAAAAATAAGCAAAAAAGTTTAAATAAATTTGTGTCCTATAATGTTTCGTTACTGAGTTACGGCCACTTGAAGTTTTTCGTATTGCATGTCCGACACGTGTGTATCTCGTCACAAATTATCGCGCAGACGCGAAGCGTTCGTACTGCATGTTTGAACAAGTCGCCGACAAGTGAGTAACTTATGTTACTCATATTCAGTAGGCAGTCCGTGTTTTTCTGTCAGTCGTGAAAGTTGATTAAGTCATTTGTGATTAGTACTGTTTTCTAATTAATAGTATAAAATGGCAGATTATTTTTTCGAAGAGATGTCCGACATGCATTTAATGTATGGTTTGGCACATTGCAACAGAGCAGAAGCAAGAAGACTTTACGCAGAATATTTCCCAAACCGACGTTTACCAAATGAAGAAACTTTCGAAAGGCTTCATATTAGATTAAGAGAAACAGGATCATTCAAACCAGTAGTCCGAGATCGCGGCAGACCACGAACCACAAGAAATTTGGAATTGGAAGAACGTTTGTTGGATCGTGTTGAAGAAAATGCAGGTGCTAGTACTCGAAGAATGGCATTGGCGGAAGATGTCGATCATGTGAGTGTATGGCGTATTTTAAGAACTAATCAGCTTTTTCCTTACCACCTGCAAAGAGTACAGGGACTTAGTGAGAATGATTTCCCATCACGAGAAGCTTACTGTGTATGGTTGTTACGGACATGCGCCGCCGATCATCTCTTTCTGTCGTGTGTGCTCTTTAGTGATGAAGCTGGCTTTACAAGAGATGGTACCGTCAATTTTCATAATTTACACCAGTGGCAACAAGAAAACCCTCATGCTATTATTCAGTCCAGACATCAAGCGCAGTTTTCATTTAGTGTGTGGGCCGGAATTATTAACGAATTTGTGATTGGTCCTTTTGTACTTCCACCACGACTTACTGGGCAGAATTATCGTTATTTTTTAGAAAACGACTTACCTGGTTTGCTGGACGATGTTCCACTAAATGTTAGAGGACGCATGTGGTTCATGCACGACGGTGCACCGGCTGACTTCAGTCACACAGCACGCGAATTTTTAAATGCCGTATATCCTGGAAGATGGATTGGTCGCGGTGGACCTGTAGCATGGCCTGCACGGTCTCCAGATTTAAATCCAATCGATTTTTACGTATGGGGACATTTAAAGTCTATGGTATATTCTACTCTAATTCAAAATATTGAAGATCTTCAACGTAGAGTGGAAGATGGATGCCACCAAATTCGAAATACACCAGGAATTTTTCAGCGCGTGAGGCAGTCCATGATACGGCGAGCTGAAGCTTGTGTTGCTTCCCGTGGAGGTGATTTTGAACATTTACTATAAGAAACATAAGAAACTCCCGTTTTCTGTAACCTTTTCTAAAATAAAAAGAAAAAACCTCAAGTGGCTGTAACTCAGTAACGAACCATTTTAGGACATAAATTTATTTAATCTTTTTTGCTTATTTTTAGTTGTAGAAACCGTCTATGTATAGCCAGCCCTACATTTTTGTAACACCCTGTATATATATATTCTTTAATTATTTCGTCATTTATTAATAACTGCGTCACGAGATACTATACAATTGCAATACTTGATTTACACTGACACTACTAATAAATGCAAAAGGAAAATCACTATAAAAACAGACTAGTACTTGAAATGATACATATTAATAAAGAAAAAAGCACGTTAAATTTTAAAACGAATACCAATAGTTTAAGTACAATTTACTCAAACTTATTAAATAGAGAATAGATAGTTATGACACTGTAACTTATCTTATATACTAAAACATTATGTATATAGATTAATTTTTGTACATAGACCTCTTTTTTCATACCATCTTGACTTTTCACAACCGGATAAGGATTCAACGTTGAAATTATGATTTGTCTTCACTTACATATTTTACAGACATGGTGTTGAAAAAGGTTCAAGTTCCAAATATTACAGTGTTAGTTTTGTTTTAAAATGTAATTTTCAAGTGTTTATTAGTGAGTTACTAGTTACAAATATGAGAAAATTAATTAATAAGACTACCAATGCTTAACTCTAGCTGTAAATTTCTTAACGAATATATTGGTATACGTGTAAATTATGTACTGTAATTTTATAGTATCTCTTGACGAAGTTATTAATATATGACGAAATAATGAGAGAATGAACATTTGAGTTTAAATGTAAACAGACAGATAGCCCAAATATTAATGAATTTATATTACTACGGTCAAGAAATTTTCTATAATTATATATATATATATATGAAAAATGTATGAAAGCCATATCCATGCGGAATGCGCAGATACCGATATTTCATAGTTTTTACTAATCTTCACTACACATTATCCAGGAATAGATACGACTTTCATTTCTATACTGCGTGTATATATACGAATGATGAAAAACGCGATGTAAATGAGAATTAATAACTATCAAATTCCCACATTACATGCAATTGCCGCTATAATTTGTTGTATTAATTTCTACAAATGACAAAATCACATTTGCCTAAAAATGCAGACACAACATGTCGCGTTTCAAAAATCGACTTCTTTAAATGTGACCATAAAAGGAACTCACATGGTGTTAAGTCACAAGATCATGGTGGCTACATAGTATCTGTATTCAAGCTAAAGATGCCATCTACAAAAAATTCCTGCATGAAAGCAACGGTTGCATTGGTAGTTTGTGCACGGATTCTATCTTGCTGAAAATGGCCTTCCTGTTGCTCATCAACGTGTAGCATATTAACAAATGGAGCTAACATTTCTAACTGGTACCGTTCAGCATTTATTGTTACTAAACATTAAAAAAATGACATTATTGTACCAACATAGTGTCTTAGAAATCTATTGAAATGTTTTTAAAAACTATTTTTAACATACATTTAAAAAATATAGGTCCAACAATCCTTCTATGACTAATAGCTGCCTTTCTTTTGCGAATGTAATGGACTCTTTATATGCTGGATTATCTGTACTCCACATTCTAATATTTTGAGTTGACATACCCAGAGAAGTGGAACCACGATTCGTATCTAAACATAACTTTCGACAATGTTTCATCATTGTTATTGAATTGTTCAATGGAAAAATTCTTGTCTTCGTTGCCTATCAATAGAAAGTATCTCCTTTGTTACTTATATAAGGTGAGGATGCATATGTAAACCTTTTTTAGGGATACGTCGACAGATACCGTAAGAAAGATTTAATTCTTGCTGTTAATGTCGTACAGAAGTTTGTGGACGTTCTTTAAATACTTGCGTTACCGCTTCGACAGTAATTTCATTTCTGGCCACTGGTCTAGCACTTCCCGTTTTACGATTCACACTTTCTGATTCTCTGAATAGATTCCCAAAACGACAAATGGAAAGACAGAAATGGTCATCGAGGACAACGTCATTTATAAAGTCGTTTAAAGAATCTTCGTAAGCATTTCTCAAAGAATAAGTCCTTTCACCATCGATATTTCTGCCATTTCTTAAATAAATCTCAAACATATATCTTCTTTGCTGCTCATTAGAAACATAAGAACAATCGAAGATATTCGCAGATTGTCAATTTAGTGAATGAGTGACATATGACATTTCACAAACTAGGTATGAATTATATCGGGTGTCCGTTTAATACTGAAGCTGACGTCTAGAACGTGGCACAATCTATCCCATTTTCTTAAATAATTGTAGTTAGTAAATTTTGGGAACAAACATTTCGAAAATTAAAGGTATAGTGTTTGATTTTATCGTGATTATCGTATAGGACGCTAATGTTTTAATTGTTGCGATCGAAATCAAGTACAGTAGTGCCAACTTAACCAAAATTTGACACAAACTGTCAGCTTCAGTATTAAACGGACACCGTTACTCCGGCATAACTGCTATAGTTATCTTTCTCGTGCATAGCCTATTTTTTTTTAGTTCACATATTATATAAATAAATAAAATAAGTTTTTCTACGACCGTTAGTATAAATAGCGAAAATCGCACCAACAACCTCTCTAGTAAATGCATCATGAAGCACGTGTGCTGTAAATTAACTCCGCCCGCAAGCACATCTAACTGTCAATTTAAAATTTAAAAAAATTTATAAAAGTAGTGAAACAGCCCTTTTCTTGTGTGGTTAAGGGCGTTAACCACACAAGAAAAGGGCATGAAATTTAAATGCAATTTATTTTTAATATTTGTAATTTTTTCAACTGATTTTCATAGTTCTAAGAAGACTTGTTGATGCATTTTTTGGTTCTTAAAGATCTTATTTTGGTGACCCTGCTTTTAGATATTTGATATTTGACATTTGAAATTTATATCTTCACAACCTTGTATTCAACAAAAGGTAAAATATCAGACGGTAAAATTTTGTCGGGATCAGTGCGTTTGTAGAAAAAGTATTGTACAAAACTCGAGTTGTAAAGGAATTACGCCCTCGTGGAATTACAACTTTTTCCATTCGTGCGTAATATCGTATAATGGCACTATCTATAACAAGTGTTCATTTGAAAAGTCAATCTAGTAGCATGTGATTTACTGAGAACATTTTGAAGTATGTCGTAAATTAAAATTTACTACTTAACCTACGAAGTCGTATATTTTGACAGTTTCATACATACAAATAAATAATAGGTATATATTGAAAACTATAACAAATGTTGAAAATGTTGTCCTTCAAGATCAATGCACTTTAAAATCCTCCGTTCAAAATTTCTGATGATATTCTGCAACATTACTGGATTGTTATTAGTTTCCATGCATTTCTGTTCGATTCTCTGTAGCAAATCATTCAAATAATATAGGTGTTCGAAATATGTTATTTTATAGATAAGGCCACCAAAAGAAGTCGCAAAGTGTTAAATCGCATGAACGTGCAGGCCAGTTCATTCAGGAAGTTCATCATCATGCAACTGATTGACAAATGGTTGTAAAATTTCCGTACGGTACCTTTGAGCAGTTAACGTTCCCTGAAAAAATATTGGTCCAATGATTCGCCTTTGGCTTATCGCTGCCCAAACACCAATTTTCTCTGGATGTAGCGATTCTTCATTAATTACATGTGGATTTTCACTACTCCAAATTCTTGTATTTTGTGAATTTAGGTATCCCGTTTTATAAAACTATGCTTCATCAGTAAAGATGACTCTTTGCGAAAGTTCTCCATTATTGTTCATATTTACAAACCAATTACAAAACTGTAGTCTACGTGGGTAATCAATTTCTAACAATTCCTGTACTGCTGTGACACGGTATGGATATAGTTGCATATCTTTTTTTAATAACTTGTGAGTTGTACCAACAGAAAGGTTTATTTGTTGACTCAAATGTCGAACAGATGTTTGTGGTTCATTTTCCATTATTTATTCAACACGATTGACAATTTGAGGTGTATCTTTCTTAACTGCTCCGCTGCCTGATTTTCTTAAGAGACTACCAGTCCCAGAAAAAAGTTTTAAAGTTCTATCCAAAGTATTCTTAAATTGTATATAATCTATTACAAATGTGGAAACTCAACTTGAAATTCTACCATGCAATCTTGAACTGAATAAACCCATAAATCATCAATTTTATTACCACTTCGAAAATAAGCCTGGACTAAAAAAAATTTATGTTCTAAAGTGAAAGCAACTTTAAAACTCAGAAGCAATTTATTTAATCCAGAATCGACGCACGATTATTTTATGCACTAACTGATATTTGTGATTGACATTATCAAATGTCATTTGGATTCACGTTTACGGAACAACAAACACATACTAATATATTTGCGTCTCATTCTATCAAAATTTCAAAGTAACCTAGATTGACTTTTCAAATGAACACACGTTATTATGTATACACACGATATATTTAGTTTCATAGATTAAAAATTCGGACTTGTCATTTGATTCATAGACATACGTATTTAACATTTTACCATTGCAAAGACAAGAAAAAATATGTTATGACGTCTTCATATATTATGAGATAGGTACTCTTACCGTTTTAATCAAAAACGGAAATACCTACTGATTTACAACTTGTTTATATTTACAGGTTATTTTTAGCGCGCGTAAGTCATTGTCTTTGTATTTTTTACGCTTCAAATTTTAAAATCTGTTCTGTTGTTATATATCTCTTGCTTGTAAAAAAATATGTATTTCCTACGTTGTCTTCAAAAATTACGATTTCATTTATTTCGGAAATAAAAATTAGTATATCTTCTATAACTACTTTAAAACATTTAAGGTTAAGTTATGGTTATAATTTTCGTATGATCTCGTAAAATTTAAACAAGTTGATTGACAGACTGATCGGCGAAAATATTTTTTTAAATAAAAAAAAATACATCTTTATTTTAAATAAATATGATGGAAAATAATATATTTATATATTGTTTGAATTATTCTCTTTGACTTGGGTAAATAAAGATCAACTGTATGAACAGGAAATAGACAATTTCTTGTTTTAAACACGCTTAAAGCTTGACTTGGTAATGAGAAACATACGATCCCTATAGGGGTTGTAAGGACACCCTATATATATATATATATATACATACTTTGAAAGAAGGAGGCATCGTAGATAAAATAGAAAGATGCAATTATATAGGTTATGAATCCAAAAACTTGGGAGTCAATTACTAAGCGAACCCCAAAATTAAAACCTTACAGAAAATTGTAGTATGTGCCATCTATGAATTCAATCTTATCTATTGAACTTACACACACGAAATAGCTGTCAATATTATGATAATATTGTTTAAACGGCCTTGTATGATAATTATTCGATAACCTCGTACGCAAAGCAGCTGTTAAAAATGTATACTAGAATGTGAATTATTAAAAGAAGATGTAAGATCTGAGCTCCACGGGGCTTTTCACGTTCAATTTGGTAACAATCGGTCTTTAATCGAAGACTTAAAGAATCATATCGAACGTACACATATACACATGCAACGATCGACACCAGCCTGAATCGGGGACACAATTGTTTCGATACTTAAAGCTAACCGACTATAATATGACGGGTAGAGGTACCTACTCCTTATTTTATAGTCGGGCGCACAGTGGCGTGACAAATATTTTATAAATATTTGTATCTTTTTTTCTCGCGTATGAGAGGGAATTTTGGGAAAATATGTTGTATTCATATTCTATATAATTGGAACATCTTTCCATTTTTCGTACGTTATCTTTTTTTTTCAAGGACGGCCTGTATAAATACATGTTTCAGACATTCGTACAAACACGTAGCGCATATTTATAAAATATACAAATTTAGAGACGGTAAGTGTTCAGAGCCACTTTCCCCAGTTTCCTCGATCCTGTACTTTTAAGGCATAAATGTACAGGTTTTTCATTCTTCAGGTAGAACATTGCAAATTTTAATATTATTCAGAAAATATGAAACGTTGAATTCAGTTAGTTTAAAAAATTTACATCAGCTAAACTCGGGATACCGTGCGTGGATTAATAAATTGAATTGAATTATATTGAGATTATAACGGAAATAGCATACTGCTACCAATATATGCGTGTTATAGATTATTGGGTACCCTACTCAACGAAATAACATCGGTGTGTAATCGAATTTTTTATATGTTACATATAAAACGAATCGCATTTTTATATAGGAGAAAAAATTAATTTATTTCCAAATTGCTTCTTTAAAAAGACCGCCCATAAGTTAAATTTGAAATGAAATATTTAAATTAAATCATTTTCGGAATTGCAGAATTCTTTAAACTTTCTTATAACGTCAAAAAATGTACCTAATTTGAATTTACTGGAGTAAATGTGATTTTGCCAATCTAGTATTTTATTTATATTCAAGTTTAACAGCATTACAATGTAGGTTTAAAAATATCACAGAGTTATAAAGTTGATCAAAGAGTACAACTTTGCTTTTTGCGTTTTAAATACACCATCAGTATGCCGATGTCACTATCTATAATGTTTAAATGTAGTGAATCAGACAATCATGAAGTCTTTTTATTTTTAAAATTGTTTAAAATATTTCGTATCCTTGAAATGTACTTTAGAACATTGTGTGATATGCGATTATTTTTAATCATGCTGTTCGTCGTTATTTGATTACAACTTCAGTTTCCAGTTTGCAGTTGCAGGAAAAGAAATCACCCAGGTGTTGCCTCTTTTCCTGCAATCGCACTGGGTGCAGTGAATTTGTTTATCACTGATCAATATGGAGTGAGGCCTGAATTTGTAAAATATGATTATCCACGGGTAAGGGCAAAGAGGTTCCCATAATGCGATAATAATAATAATAATAATAATGTTAATTACTATTCAAAATCCACGAATTAATGCATTAATTAATAATACTCAACAGATGTAATATAGTCTGTAATTTTTACAAGTAGAATTAATTAGAATCGTTGATTAAACATATCGATATAGACTTCTATAATCCTAAGAATTATCTAAATTACAAAAATTACCTAAATTAAAAAAAAAACAATAACTATAAATTACATTATAGAATTTGTAGTAAATATTGTTCTATAATGTATACCAGCTTATACTCTCAGATATGTGGGAAGAGTAAAATGATTCCCAGCTAAATATCTTCGTTTTCATCGACATAAAAACATTTGGCCCGCTGTGTATAGTTACCAATTTAAACACGTTTATCTTTGCAAATTATGGGAATTTAAGATATTTTTAATATTTCTAAGAACTATGGTGTTAGCAGAGTTGGTCATTGAGAGAGTCAACAAGTGTTTTGTCTCGGTGATACAAATTGCCCAAATATCCTTATGATAACAGTGAATTTAATAACTGCTAGTGTTAACAGTGTCGACCTTAGCATGGAGTAAATGCAAGTGCAACTACTTTGCCAGATAATATAAGTCAACGTAAAGTGGATTTAATTATTTAACATTTAATTTTGGTTACAATTGCTTTAGTGTACTAAGTGGTACTAAGGAAACTAAGGAAAAAAGTTCCAGGCGAAGGTGGTGCTAGGGTCCTCTCGCGCATGACATGTGGGGGGGGGGGGGCGCATATGGTTATATTAAGCGAAGTGTTCGACGAGATAGAATAGCGTAAAGCATAAATATGACAGAAGTTATATGACAATGGTGTGAAATTTCCTTTGAGGGAGGTGTTCCACAAAATGATCGTACCGTTTCTGAGCTGTAAAACTTTTGCGAACGCTTTAAAAAAAAATTGTAGAAATTTTAGGTTTGCATAAATAGTGTTCGAATCGGAAGAAAATACAGTTAAGAATGTGTAGGCGGTGTAGGCGATATATTAGATCCTAAAAATGTTATTTTTGCATCTCGTATTTTGAATGGCAGGGTATGTGTACACTGTCATCGAGCCCTGGTGTAGGAAATGGTAAAAACAGGAGGATACTAGCCTTAATGTAATATGCTCTTGTGAGGAACTGATGGAGGACAGAAACACTTCGAAAGAGATCTATTGGATCCTACGGGGGTATTCAAACTTCCTCTGCGGAGGATAGTGGCATTTATCGAGGATACAAGACTAACAGAGTGAAACGAGATGTCTGAACCTGTTAAAACATGCCTATAGTGGACGCCCGAGGCAGAGAGAGTCACATATCGGTATCAAAATGAATCGTGTCGAGTAACGAGCGGTGATGAAATACTTACGTTTAAAAGAGATGATCCCAACTCAAATTCATTTGGTGGATTCATTAGGGGAATCTGCAGTATCATATGACATAGTTAAAAGGTGGTGTCGTGAGTTTAGGTGGTTGATAGTAGACGAACATGTAGTTGAAGCGCCCACAACCGTCACTACCAAAGAAACTGTTAAAACGGTCCATAATCTCTTGCTGTAAGATCGACATGTGACTATTAAACAAATAGTTGAAGATACAGGTATCTCATACCTAGTGGTATACATGTACTATAATTACAGCCGAATTGAACATGAAAAATAGCTTGTAGGATGGGTACCATGAATTTTAACAGATGTACATAAGCAAACTCAAAAAGAAATTTGCAGTCGTCTTTTAACGCGGCATAGACACGACAAAGAAAATTTTCTTGCAAGATTAGTGACAATGGATGAGTCTTAAATCCATCAGTAAGGAGTGGACACATCGAGGTTCCCCATCGCCTAAAAAATTCAAGATGCAACCTTCAGCAGGGAAGGTCATGGTATCCATATTTTAGGATGCCGAAGGCGAAGCTTTAGTAGATTTCCTGCGGAAGGGGGCAATTACGGGTGCTTATTATGCCAATTTAGTTAACAAATTACGTGACTTGATAAAAGAAAAACGACTGGGGAAATTGCGTTAAGTTGTTGTATCAGGATAACGCATTCAGTCACGAGTCCACCATTGAAACAGCTACAATAGCTCAAACAGCCTTCGAGGTACCGACAGTTTCCAAATTTTAAAGAACACATGCGTGGTAAACGATTTCCGTCAGATAGCGATGTGATGTGTGCGGTTAGTAGAGGTTAGCAGAGGTTTAACAATCGATTTTTCAAAAAGCATTAGAAATGCTAGAACATTGAAACCTTAATGAAGACTATGTTGTAAAATAAAAGTAGGATATTCGCCAATTTTTTATTGTGAATGGGTCAGGGGTGGAGCAAAGTGATCCAACCTCGTATTTGTCAAGTTGTGTTTGAATTATTCCGTGATATAACAATGTTTGATGTGAAAGAACAAATAACGTGCATCAAATTCTATTTCAAACATGAAAAAATGGCAGCGGGAACTCTGAAAATGCAGGATGCTTTAGGCCACATGTAAACTTATGAGTGGTACAACTGTGGTAAAAACGGAGGTGTGTTGGTTGATGATGATGAGCGTTCTGATTGTCTATCGGAATTGATTGTCTATCGGAGCGTTCTGATTGTCTATCGGAAAACACGGCGTGAAACAATCCATGACATTTGTAACATGTGGCGTGTTGCTGCGAAGTTTATGCCAAGGTTACTCATCATTGAACAAAAACGGCACCGTGTTAATGTGTGCACAGAGTTTAAAGAAACTGCCGAGAGGAATGTGAACTGCAGTACCAGAATCATTACTGGCGACGAATCATGGGTGTATGGCTATAATCCCGAAACAAAGCAAGCGGAACACGTCATCATTCATCACCACGACGTTACGTCGATGATGATTTGTTTCTTTGGCATTGATGGCATCGTGCACAAAGAATTTCTCTCGCCAGGTTTGGGATTATTTTATTGTGGTGTTCTTCTGTGACTAAGAGAAAACATTTGACGCAAGCAGCCTGCCAAGTGCGCGACAATTCGTGGATCGTACACTACGACAAAGCAGCAATCCACACGTCACTTATTGTGCGTCAGTTTCTAGCCTCAACGAAAACGGCAGTACTACCCCTTTCTCCTTGCTCCCTAGATCTTGCCCCTGTTGGTTTCTTTCTGTTTCCGAAGTTTAAACTGAAGCTCAAGAATCGCCGCTTTGAGATGATTGAGGAGATCGAAACTGAATCGCAGGCAGTGTTCAGCACGTTAACACTCGAAGACATCCAGCATTGCTTCCTAACATGTACAAGTCGCTGGGATTGGTGTATTTTTGCGGAAGGAGGGTACTTCGAAAGGGTTGGCAGGGAATAAGTTATAAGAACAATTGTGTTTTTTTCACATTCCGGAAGTTTCTGGGAAATTTCTGGGAAATTTCTTGGAAAATAGAATATTCGAAATACACAAATTTTACCCTCTGTTTAACATTATTATAAGTATATATATAAGTAAATTTTTCCTAATTACCACTAGCACATTTAGCTGTAGGAAAACTTACGGAACAAAACCGTAAACTGCAGAAAACAACAAATGCCTAATAAACTGTTTGTAAAAATGAACCTATTTTAATGATATAAGCTTTCATTGAGCATGAATCATTAAATAATTTAAAGAATTATATATCCTAAATAACATATATTAGTTTAACTAAACAAACTTATGAATTTTATGAACTATATTGTAATTCGAATACATCAATTGCTTAATAAAGAATGCATGACATTCGCTTAAGTGACCGTGATTGCCATCTTTTATTGTAGTTGACAAGCGTGCATTTCTGATTACAAATGAGTTACCGTTTATGTACGTTTTATTTATTTCCATTGTTTTGTAAAATTTCCAATAATTACACAATAAATATTTTTTTTCTTTGAAAAACATATTCATTAGTTCGATTGAAAATTTCTATTTATTCTAATATTATATATCAGGTAACGAACAATTATTTTTTGTGGTCAGAAAACAGTAACGGCATACAAATTAATTGGGAAAGAAAAATAGATAAAATTTATGAGTAAGCACTAGATCACAATGAAACCTTAAACATAAAATATCGGATTTATTACGTTCGTAGGCGTTGTCCGATTTCTGGGCTCCTATTTCATATTTATCTATTGTGGTAGCGGCTGTCTTCTAGTTTTCGTTTATTCATTGTTTTGTTTGTAATATTTCCCAATGCTGTGCTGACCGCACCCAATTAATTGTTTGCCGTTTATGCTTTATACACAAGTTCCTCTTATTTCTATTTATTGTTTTACTGCATTGTTGGGTACTTCTGTCCTCAATATCCTACATATTTCTTTTAACCCCCCATTTCCGACATCGGGAATTTATATTTTTCGTTCTTCGGGTTTCCACGTTTTCTTTTTAGACGTTTTTATACTTTTAATATTCGTGCAGAGATTATACATTCTTCTTTCATCAAAAACTGTTCTACTATATTTTATTCGTATTTTATCTGTATTTCGCTCTTCCCCTGTCAACTTCTATGTTTCCCTTTCGACTCCTTCTTATATGAAATATAAGCTGCATTCACACGCAGATATTTCTAATTCTTTTCATTAACCTTCTATAAATAAGTATATTATTTTTTCTAAATTTAATAAAAATAATAGTGAGAAGTGTGTATGAGACGGGCTTCTCTACAAAATGCTAAAAATATGTTGTTAATTAAAGTTTTTTTAATTTAATTTGCCTACCCCTAACAGCCTTCACGCTTTTACAAGCTTTCTATAGATAAAATTAAAGTTATGATAACAAGGACTTCGGCCTGGAAACTTGGAAAAGAGCTTGGGTGCTATATTATTGTTCTTGTTGAAGTTACATTTTACAGGCTAATGATCTTACAGCTGATGCTTTAGGGACCAGACACGAGAGGCCGAAATTACGATGGATCATATAAATAGCCCTAACACGCAGTTATTGAATTGCACTATTCATTCGATTAACCGCACATCTGTTCCTTGTTATATTGTGACGCAATTACTTCAATTTTACAGTTAAATTCTTTTCTTTTATTTATTGTTTGTATTTCGTAAGATAAATAAAGTACGGTAAGTTAGTTTCTTTTTTTTATTGTTTTAACTGTTAATTACATAATTATTACATACATCCTGTTTAATATCGTTTCAACTAATCTACTTCTCCCAATTATTCCGACGTAAGTATCCAGTGAATTTCGTTATGTTTCAAAATCTTGCGTATACATTTTCATTTATTTATATCTAGAACATTGTTTAAGTTACTTTTTCAGATATGATATGTAAAAACGTCGAGAGTGGTATCGTGAAACAATGGCGAGTTGGATTAAGGGTCAAACTGATTGTATGTCCATTGCCAGTGATTCCAAAATGTATTGCAAGTTCTGTAAAATATCGTCAAAAAATTCCAAGAAATCGCACGTAAAACGTTTACTTAGCATCGCAAACACATACACATAAATTAGACCCGTTGGAATTTGACAATTTTAACGAAGAACTGTGTGAAACTTGAATGGCGGCAAATATTCCATTAAATAAACTTAACAATCCCACCATCGAAACATTTCTCCAAAATTATACTGGTCAAAATGTTCCTGATGAATCTACCTTACGCAAAAGTTATAGATACAGTTGATGCGGAAACACTAGCTAAAACTATTTACGAGAATATGAACCAAATGCTTCACTCGGACGACAGGTACAAAGAAAAAATACTTTTATTTGTCAGTGATAATGCTGAATATATGTTGAAAACAGGCAGACTATTAAAGGAAAAATATCCTAATATGCTGCATATTACTTGTGTAGCACATACTCTCCACAGAATCTGTGAATATATCAGAGGCATCTTGCCGGAAATTGATAGACTTGCATCCGCTTTTGAAAAAGTTTTCAGAAAAGCACCATTGAGAGTAGCTCTTTACAGAAAAAAACTTCCGTCGTTGTCACTGCCTCCCTCTCCAGTAATTACTACATAGGGAATATGGTTGGAAGCTACTAGTTTTTATGCAGGTAATTTCGATAATTTACAAAATTTCGTTACGTGTTTAAATCACGATGCTCGAAGTATTTCTGAGTGCAGGGAACAATACAGATTCCAAATTTAAAAAATCAGTTGTAAAATCAGTTGTTCTTCAGGAACACTTTAGAAATTTGCCAAAACTAGTCACTTATTTTGAAAATAAAAATCTCAGATTAAATGATTGATTAACCACATTAGATCTGGCCATTAATAATTTGAAAAATATTCCAAGTGACAAAAGTTAGACGCAGTTTTTAATACAAATCCAAATTTAATAACATCGCGGTAATTGTGTATGGGGACAATGCCCCAAAATCTAAATAAAGAAATAAATACGCTGAAATAAAAGAATATTTACAGTATGCAGCTATAAGCAGTTGCGATGTAGAGAGGACGTTTTCTATCCACAAGGATGTATTTCATTCAAAGAGAACAAATTTTACAGAAGAGAATCTTGAGAAGGTATTGTTAGTTAATATTAATTCTCCTTTACTCAACTTGAACAACAGAATGAGCAAATAAACATGAATTTCGTATTTTGTAGATCATCACCAGTTTGTTTTCCAATTATATAAATAAAAATTAAAACCTCTTTAAAAATACGAATTTTTAATAGTACCCCTCTCGTGTCCGCTCTCTATTTCTAAGCTCTTTGAAAAATTGTATCTCAGCAGATCGAAGCCTCTTTTTATTAACGTAGTTCCCGAACATTAGTTTGGCTTTCTCAAAGAACATATAACCATTGAACAAGTGCACGTTTGAGAATAAGAAATATTCTTCAACTACTGCTCTGGATTATGTTCAGGCAACTAGTTGGTTGATAGGTTTGGCATTCGAGATTACTAAGCTAATTGGAGACACTACTGCTAACCCTATTTTACCAGGTGTTACAATCATAATTTTTCTACATTCTTCATGACCAAATACAAGGATGTGACTAGTATTCCGTTAAATCTGAAGTGCTCCAGAAACACAGACCAGTTTTCCCTCCGTTGTTTACAGTAGATATGCCTACAAACGGCGGAGAGAAGACTGATCTGAGTCCCTGGAGAACACCTGAGACAATTAGTGCGACGTTTGCCGATGAAATGGTCATATTAACAACTAGCAAGGTCCCGAGATTTGCACCTTAGAAATTTCAATATCGCTTGCATAATATCGAAAACTGGTCAATAAGTTGTAGAATAAGAAACGATGACGTTTTTTTAATAATATCAAGAAGTTGTAGATAAAAATGGATGTGTACTTATACTGGGCTCTCACTGCCTGATTTAGTAATATTTTTTTGATATCATTTAAAAAATGTTCTCGTTTTTCTTACGAATAATTGAAGTTTGCTCACACTAGTATATTTGAAAATGTTTTCGTTATATACGTTGTCAAAGTTTTCTTATAGTGGAAACAAGTTCATACAGGCTTCCGTCTGTTAGGACTACGTTTGTCCGATTGAAACTACTTGGCGGTATTACATTTGGCTGGGCATGGCTTTGGTTTGTAATGTTGACATTAGTCAATAGGCGATGCAAATTTTCTTTTATGCTGTATTTCATGCCTTCACTGTATGTGAACTTTATCTCCAGCATCATGCACTGGTGAGTCCAACAGTAGGAAGAAACACGTGTCTACTTGTCTGGATTGCAATTTTCGTACAAACATCTATTCGCTTTGTGTTATTATTTCTTATTGTATTATTTCTTTAAATGATTTAGAAAACTCGTTCTTGTATTTAAAATAACTTTTAAAACACAGAACCTATACACAATTCTAGATTTAAGAAGAAGGGTTAACTAAAATTGTCAGTTCAATATTCACGTTAAAATGCCTTTTCGACAGTACAACATACTTATTACCTTTTATTCTACAAATCGATATTAATTTGGTTCTATGTTTAAGAAAAGAATGTGATTCATAAGTAGAGAGGCTCATTCGAGTAATATCCCAAGATATGAGAATCTGAATAATACGTATAAAGGTCTAACTGAGAAACTAAAAGAAATTTCTTTGTAATTCATTTTGGGGCCAAAATGTAGTTAAAGTCGATCCATATCTTTGTTTATTCTATATTTATCGAATTCAGTTGTAATTAAAGTTCGTTGAACTACAAGGAAATCAAGTCCTATTCATAGATAGGGAATGTTGTTTCCTACAAAATATACTCAACCGCACATATGGCGCTTTTTTTTAATCTATAATAGCCTTTACGTCGAATATGTCGACAAACCTATGATGTGATTAAAACTAAATAGTTTTAACGTTAGACTTCTTTTAAAAGTAAAATTATTATGTTTATAATAAAACAAAAATCGTGATAAGAAAAACTTTATACAGCCTGTCCCAAAAGTCAACGTTATCCCTTGGGGAGTTGATAGGCTAGCTCATAACTTGCCAGAATAACTAAATATAGTCTCTGTAAAAGTGTGTTGGTTTTCGAGAAAATGACCCTCTTATGAATTTTGAGAAAATCGACTGCTCACATTTTTCAAGTCTCCGAATTTAAATCTACTAGATTTATTTTTACTGGGGTTGCATAAAAGAGAAGGTTTATGCTAAACCAATAAATTATTTCAATGAACTCAACCAACGTATTAATGAATGTGCAGAACAAATAAATGCCGGGAGTGCAAGACGAATAAAAATATGTTTTTGTAGTTGTGAAACTTTTAAAACTCATGTGAGCAGGCGATTTTCTCGAAATTCATAAAAGGTGCATTATCTCGAAAACTAACACACTTTTACTGAGAACATATTTAGTTATTTTGGATAGTTATGAGCTGGCCCAACAGCCCCCCTAGGGATAACGTTTACTTTTGGGACAACCTGTATAGCGTGTCCATGGCGTGTCAAATAAAATACATACATTGTTTTAATTATTTGTATGGAAGCCAGTATTGCCGCCCGTATATTTACCTGACCGGATTTCGAATAAAGAAAAACCATTTTCTCGTTACTACGTGAACATTAGACAGCGATTTGTTTATGAATGCATTATTCATATATATCTTTCACCTCTTTTTTTCTTGGTCACTACACACAGATAATATTGTATATACGCGTGCTCCTGCGATGTTACTCGAACCTATCTACTCATAAGCGGTGTTTTATAAAATATCCACGAAATAGAAGTTTTTAGCATATTTAGTCAAAAATAAACAGCAGCGTGTGCTCAATACCAACAAAATACATAGGTACCAGTAAAATTGGCATTTTTGCCAAATCGAATAAATGCATAATGCTTAAGTAGAAGACAAACAATTAGTTGCATTATTAATATCCATATAAAAAGATTTGATGCTTCTGAAAAAGTGTATTTAATTTTAGTCGTTGACATGTTTGCAAGAAGTATCTTCAAGTAAAATATCCCAATGAGAAAATAAAAGATCCTAGAATCACGGGGAACACCATATTTGATAAAAATAGAATATTTATTAAAGTTTATAAATTGCACACGATTTGGCAAACACAAGTACTAAGTTGTGAATATTATGAGGATGCTATATAAAAGTAATTTATTTAGAATCGATGTAGAAATTTGACGTAGCGGAAAGATTATTTTCGAGGCACACGATTATGTCGTTTATCGTGATGTACACCCCACGAGTAAGAGAAAAACTTTTGTAAAGTCCAACTGTTTTTTTTAATTTTGCAATTCATAAATCGTTCAAAAGTAACAAAATTTGCTCAGTATTGCCGTCATAATTTAAAATTACCCCTTTAATGAATTTCGATATGTGATAACAATAAAGATCTCGAATTTTGCATAGATGCCGTATACGTAATAATATAAAAAATCGTTAGGTGTTCAAAGATAAGAAAGTCACATATGGTAGGTAAAAATCCTTTGTTTTCCCATTATTTACTTACCGTCAAAATATATATTATATCGCTTCGAGCAACTGCAAACTATATCACTGCGATGTCGATCAATAAATTCTTATTTTACTTTATAAGAGTTTTGTTTTCTTCGATGGAGAATTTGGGCTAACAATAAGAAAAAGCCTGCAGGGTACATAGCAATTGAATTTTATGCGTCGTTATTTTCTGATTCATGAATATAGAATTTCGATCCATATCAATCACAGACTTTCCGTTTTTTTTATTTTACTAGAAAGAAAATTTCCCTAAATTATTATACGGGGTTAGGCAATTATATGAATCCATTCGAATATCTTTGATATGGCTACTTAGCTTTTAATAAGACTTTCCACAATTAATGCAAATGACAGTATACTGTCATTTATATTTTATATCCTTGATAAAGGCATCATTGCCGAAACATGTAGGGTTGTTTTAAATATATATACTTTGAAGTAAACCAGACCTTTAATCGCCAACTGATTGAATTTACCATATATATATATATATATATATATATATATATATATATATTGCGCGCATTGGTTGCTGGTCTTTGTTCGCTGACACCTCCAAAAGAACATTTTCTTCTAACACTTTATTTTGCGTCTCACATACAGCTATCTTAGCCTGCAAGTTAGTGTTTAGTGATTCAATAGTACTTTGAGTTTCACCCCTTAACTTATTATGTGCGTCTAGTAATTCCTCTCGTAATTGTTTAGTTTTATTGCTGATCGCCACGTTAACTAATTGTAATTGGAAATCCAGTTTTGCATCTAAACGATCCTCAATCTCTTTGATTCTATTTTGCGTGGATGCCAACTGTTGATTGATTTCCACTTGATGGACATCCAGTTTTTTGTTTACTTCTACCATTTGTTCTTTATTCTCATCAAACCTTTTATTCATCTCCCCCATCTGTTTTTGAAAACCTTCCAACTGTTGTTGATTAGTTTCTTTAAGTTCCTTCATATGTTCTTGATTATCATCAAATTTTTTATTCATCTGTTCTTGAAACCTTCCAACTGTACTCTATTTTCTTTCAACATTGCACACAACATTGCGAAGGCATCATTGCTAATTTCCGGTGACGCAGAACTGACAGGCTTTGCAATAGTTTTTTCAGTACCTGCTGCTACTTCCTCTTCTGGTCCTTTTACAGTAGAAACAGGCCCTTGAGCCTCCATCCCCACCAAATCTTGATCCCCCATTTGGTCAGTTTCCTCTTCAGCACTTGTCCTCTCACCTCTCCTCAGCTACTTGTGATCTTGACTTTCTTGGCATGTTTATGTGAGTTGTGATGTGTTTGTGAAGGTACAAAGAAAGAATACAATGAATATCACCTTTAATATATATAACAATCTATGTATGTCTTTGTAATTTTATTTAATGAAACTTTGTATATTTAATCTAAATAAATGCTTATTCGAGACTATGATCTTTTAATTATTCTTGCAAATAGGTCTTATATAAAAATAAACTTATTGATCTGATAATTAAGCCACTTATCCTTATCAATTACAATAGCTAGTTAAGATTGTTTTGGGTTCTTGTTTTTTTTTTAATTTTAAAGAAACTAGGCACCTACGTTGCGGCGCCAATAAATATAATAATATATGAGAGATGTAAAAGAAAAGGAAACACTTCAAGAACAGATAAACTCAATTTAATAAACATAAACTTAAAAAATACAAATAATAAAATACGCGTTATAATTTGAATTATCCCCCCTATAACATTCTTGGGTGCATGCGTACTCAAGCACAGACAAACAATGGTTAGAATGATGATAGAAAATAAGCTTATTCAGTTTGAAAATAAAGTTAAAACACGAACAGAGGTAAGTAGATATAATATATGTGTTTCCAAACAATTTGTCAATATAAATAATTCCCTTTAGGTGGATTGAAAGAATTGAAAATAATGATCAATGCAAATCGATATGATATAACCTAAAAATGGAATCTGTTCTCTATATTTATGATATCTTAATCTCAGGGCAAATTAAGGTAAGTTATATCTTAATTATCAATCAATATGTTATTGAAAAAATACTAGCTCAGTAATTTTACATTTAAATATTCAAATAGGTGATAATTTATATAATGAAGCTGTACTATTTAGGATTAATAATAATAATACAAAAAAAATGCTTTATTTATAGGGTAAATTCTACCTTAACTATGAGCACTGAAAACTCGTACAGAGAGTACCCTGGCTTTGGTATAGGAATCTTCGGGAGGTGTTCGGGATTGAATACAGGTATAGATCTTCCGATTAAGTGTCAGGTAGTTGGATGTTCCGCACAGTTTTCTGGATGGCTTATATATAATAAAATTAAATTAAGGATTAGACTGATTATTGTACAGGATACTGGCTCGATACTTGTCTGATGAGGGATATCAAAACTTGTAAATGCACTAGTATTCGAAGGTAAAATTATAACTCCCACGTAATATAAATTTTTAAATGATAATGTACTTTATTTTTTTAGCTTCTATATGAGATTTTACACTTAGGAATCGCCTTTTAAATCTTGAAATCGCTTAATTTTCTGAAAAGCAACGCTTCGCCATTTTTGGTTGTTGATTAATTCATTCATACCTCTTTTTTTTCGTTACCTACGAAACAACGTTCCCTTAATTTAACACGATGACTACCTGGAAAAATTGCCGCCGAAAAGTAAAAAGTCGTGGCTAATTTGAATTGTTGGTTTGAATTTCTAGATAAAAGAGAATTTAAACAAATTGTAGGTATTTAAATATCCAAAATAATAAACAATAACTTAGAAGATAAATTGACATATTAAAATTGTAAATAAACTGCATGTAGATAACCTTACTTATGTTATTCCAATATAGATGGCGCGATCAGCCATATTTTAAATATAAGATATATAGATTCAAATTTAACTTTAAATATTAACAAAATAATTGTTCATATTCACATAAAAAATTAACTGAAGACAGCACCAGCTTAATATATATATATATATATATATATATATATATATATATATATATATATATATATATAATATGAATAAGAAGTCTATCTATGTGTCTACAATGGTAGTAGCATCGATGACGCGAATATGTGTGTTCTATAGTAAATTATAAGTTAAAAGGTGTTTTAAATTTTCTACATAAATATCGTAAATGGTAAGTGCTAAATTAGATTATAAATTCTTGTTTAAATATATACCAAACATGTGATTGAAAATTGATATATTTTAAATTTGCAATACTTTCTCATTTCTTATTACTTTTTTACAGGTAGGATAAGGTTGTACGTCGCTTTTATAGGAGCTCACTTGGCAGGAAAATTCAGGATAGGCGTTCTAAATGGTTTTAGAAGTCACAGGATGATTATAAATGTTTCTAGATACTCAGGTAAAGGTTTAGAGGTCAAACTTTTGCTTGGTTAACGTTTTTAATATTGGAAATAAATTAAACTTGGTTTCAGGTACGAAAATACTTTTTTTCAGCAGTTATTAATTAAATTATCGGAGTACCTAAAAAAACGCTGCTGCAAATTTTACGAAGGGACGCTAACATTATCGCTTTTTTTATTTCCATTGATTTTCATCTTCATATTCAAATTTATGTTTTTAAGAGAGTGCATTTCAATAAATATAATTAATTTCGATGATACCAATTCTTCAAATGATATTATAATTACTAATCCTGATTCTATAACATATTTTAATCAGTTATATTAGTGTGGAAGTGACTATTATTAATTACATTTATAACCGAAAATAAGCAAATAAATTATTTGAAATTATATAGAGGTGTTAAAAATTTAAGTGACATTCAAATAAATATATGGTATAATGAACGACTAAGAAATAGATTTTCTCTATATTATATATATATATATATATATATATATATATATATATATAAGTAAATATAGTAAAAATTAATTGAACGGGTAAGCGGTCTGTCAAATAAAAAAAAACTCATTTATTTCACTCTATATTTTATAACATAAAAATATTAGACAGCTGTGCCGAGATTAGGGACCTAGGCGTGACCTTTGACAGCAAACTGTATTTTATCGATCATATCAATGAAACAATAGCTTCTGCCTACGAGAGTTATGTATACATATACAGAAATTGCAAGGATTTCCGCCGCGCTTATTGCCTCAAAACGTTGTATTGCGCTTTTGTCAAATCTAAATTAGAATACGCATCCCTCACTGGCATCCGATCTATAATGTACATATTAAGAATGTCGAGTCAATTGAGAGACGTTTTTTAAAATATATGTTTGTCGAGGACGGGGTTTATCCCGCCAGAGACATTGACTCTACGCTAATGCTGAGCAGGTTCCACTTAACGCCCTTGGAAAATTTTTATACAAATTCTTGGATAACGATATTGACTGCCCTGCTTTGTTGCATAAAATCAATTTTATTGTGCCTTGATTCAACAACCGTCAAAGCAACTTTTTTTATTGTTCAAGTAGAACCAATATAATAGTAAAATCACACATTACAGTTAATTGTAAGAACTTTAATTCTATTTCTCACCTATGTGATATTAATTTTGGCACAATTCATACGATCTCGAATGTTATGTCAAGTCTATGATATGTCTCTAATCATATCTGCTCTCTCGATTGTAGTTATTAAATTTCCTATACTTGGGGCTTCCCGTTGGAAATAAAGATTATTATTATAACGATTTGCTACTTCTTCAGGAGTTCAATTACAAAGTTAAAATTTCGAACATTTAATGAAAATGAAAAATGTGGTGGAGCTGATGAAGAAATCATGCAAAGAGTACATTTTAATTTTCTTCGTCGTGTATATCTTTGTATATGTGTAAATGGTGGACACTTTCAACAATTTTTATGATATTCTTATGATTTTTGTGCATATTTTAGTAACATAATTTTTCTGTTAACTGTTACTTTGAATTATTAAAATATGAATTCCACAAAAACAATGACAGTAATCGAGTCTTACAAGGGTACCTTTTCTGTAGTAAATAAGTTACATAGTCTAAATTTTATACTTAAACCCCTCTTCTTCCATTAGCGTAGAAATTTGAAATGCGTAATTATTAAAAAGTCCAAGTTCTACGCCTATGGAATGATGTTGCTCAAAATTTTTATGTGGATTTTTTTGTCTTATAAATCCATGTCAACGTACCAAATTTCAACAAAATCGAGTAAGCTGTTTTATATTTATAATAAAAAAACGATTTCAGAAGTTTTAACTTCAGCGCCGTATAGCGCCGAAACCAAAAAACTTTTTACTGAGGTAAGTTGTCTGAAATTGGCTTATATTGCTGTAAGGAATATATAGTAGGTTTTTGTAAAGACCTTTTACAGACACCCAGTTTATAAAATCCTTAAACTCCAAGAGGATGGAGAGAAATTTATTTAGAGTATTGTGGCATGCTGAAATCTTTTGGCGTGGACAAGAATCTCATGCTTTCTTTTACAAAACGTTGCTAAAACACAAGGCAGAGATGGAGGTAGCCACGTGTTTCGTCTTGTTGTTGACGAAATTCACAAAAATAACTCCTTTATGACGAACAATCAAGTCACACAAAAGACAGCCTAATGCCGACATCACATTTTTAATAATATTTTTATCTTGTTTAAAATATGTTCGTGTTATACAAAAAATGGTGAGATTTGACCCACTGAAGTATGTTTAAAATTGTTTCGACATATATAAGTGTTCTTACCTGACTTTGACAAACCGATCCTCGTACCATTTAGTTATGAAGGTACATAATATAAATTGGCACAAATTTACCAAATGGAAACGATATAGATTTTTAATAAATATATAGATACCGTAAAAAGTGAATTATAGCGATTTAAACTTACGTTTTTTAAATTTAATGATCATCATGAATATCAGTATTACGATGCATAAAGACTATTCTAAAATAAATCCCATTTGCTACAGAGTAATCGTCAATATGTATACGAAAACACGTACAACTGTAATCCCTTATGGAGTCCTTATGTAAATTAATGTATACAGGCGCTACTAAGAGCTCCTCACAAATCCTTCCATCGTTTCGTACGTATTTACATACACAAACAAACTTTGCCTATTTGCACAAAGATAACGATGTTTAAGAGAAATTGATGTCGAAAACATTAATTATGCAAATAATTTCCTATTTTCCGCAAATATAAACGAAGCGTTTTTTCTTTTTTTTAATATGATCCTTTTCGTGCATTTCGTTTCCATATGAATGGTCGTACCTATTCCATTATTACATTATCAATATCTTCTAACTAAATGCGACTTCAGAACATGTAACTAATTAATATTTGAAAATATGTATGCACATTAATTAATTTCTTATTTTTTTAAAATGTGAATCCTAACGATAAATATTATTTTATTTTTAATAATGTGGTCCGACGAGTAATGACTCCACATTTAAATAGCAGAAAATATATTAAATTAATATAATTCAGTTTATCGAAAGTATCCATCGTGAAGATCTCAGAAATTTGTAGAGAAAATGGTATGTAAATACTGCACGGGACCAATACTTGCTATTTGTGACGGATTAACTAATAGTTAAAATCGTCACTTTATTAATACGTAATCGAAAAACGACAATTGTTTCGGCAGCACAATGGCTTCATCAGGTACTTACATATAAAATAAACAAGGTTAGCATTATTTTACGTTTTTAAACTATCTAAGAACTTACACAAATATTGTAGTGAAAATATGTGGTCAAACTGTTCAGCCCTTACTGTTATACTATAGGGTACTAAACATGTTTACGCATAAAATTTGTTTTAATAAACTAAATGTGCAGTTCTATTATCGTGTAAATAGTTTTTAAATGAACAAATTTAAAAACGGTTAATTATTTAAATATAATTGATCGTTAAGTAAAATTTGTGATTGTTTTAATTTATTAATTTATAAACTTTCCAATAAATTTAATTTATTGCCTTTATTTTCTAAATGCAGAATTTGAAAATCCTTATTGAAAGTATGGTTCTTCTAATAGATGATTAACAAAAGTGGAATCTTGTTTTTTTATTTCTAAAGGATGTACAATGTTTAATAGTGCGTTTTTCAAACGATCTTCCCGTTTGACAAACATATATCTTACCACATCCACATGTTAACTTACAGATTTCTTATTTTTATCTGCTATATTTTTATTGTTATTAATGTGTTCTGATAAATTAAACTTCCGTGGTCGTTCTCCATGATTACTTATGTGATTTCGAACTGAAATCGCGTCTTTGACGCTGATTTTTCTTGACCGACGTTTGCACTGTTGCAAGGTACATCTTCAGGGTTACTACAGCTACTGTTGCTGTACTGAAATTAAAAGTCTGTTACTGGTAGGTTTTGATGTAAAGCCCCTGTTCATTAAAGTGTCTATTCTTGACATTATACAAATAATCTGAGAAATCCTATCCTATTATAATCAACCTGACGACGTAGCCGACCTAGTGAAAAC
Organism: Melolontha melolontha; assembly: GCA_935421215.2. Classification (NCBI taxonomy): domain Eukaryota; kingdom Metazoa; phylum Arthropoda; class Insecta; order Coleoptera; family Scarabaeidae; genus Melolontha; species Melolontha melolontha. Next base: position 129,000,640 of record OW285236.1, read on the forward strand.
TAGTTTAAACTCTATTTATTTCCAGTTCCGTGACAGTTATTACGAACAAGTATCTAATACAGCCATAGCTTTCCAACTTTATATTGTCATTGCCATCTTGGCGGAGGCGTTCGGACAACAAATCTTTTTTTTATACCTAAAGACTGTAGTCTCGATTTAGATAATTTGATGACACTTTCGTTATCTGACCACATGGACGTGATTCCTTGAACAAATTCCTTAAGTTTCTTAATTCCTAACACAGTTCCATTCATGTCATAATGAAAGTTGAGTCGGACGGCTCCATTCTCTTTCTGGACGACCCATACCGATTGATATCCAAACGCCTTTTCGCACTATCATCCCGCACAAAAAGCTTTTCACTGTCTGAATTCAATTCTTTATTTCAAGAAATCAACCATGTCAGCATGTTACTTTTTGAGAACATAATATAGGTTCCTCTACCTTAACGTACATTTTCTTAGTTAATTAATTTGGTTGTGACATCGCGCAAATAATTTAACTTCCATCTTCTATTAATTTAACCGTTTTTCGTTTTCTTTGCTTCGGCAACCAGTTGTGCTTGCATATTATCGTGCAATAGATGTCGCCCTTAACTTTTGAATTTTACGATGATGATATGTGACGTATGACCGGCTGTGGGCGTTTATCGCGATTCTCGAGTCAATTCGTTCGTTGACCATTGTCTGCGCGGGTTGTGCTCTATTTAGGTGCGAGAACGTTGTCTTTGCGGTAAGAAATATCTGGTTCCTTTGTTCTTTTGTCTAATTGGTGTCCTTTATCCTTTGTAGGATATATTTTATTTTATCGCCTACCGGCTAGAGAATTTTTACTTTTTTTTCTTGCTGTTTTCCAACGGAGTTAAAATCCTCGTGGGAAGGCTAGGCAAGCGGACACGTTCCTTTAGAGCTGAACATTTTAATATTGGATCTTTGGAGGAAGACCGGATGGAAATGACTACGTTACACTTTCAATAGCAAATTTAATTGTGGCGTGGTCTACAAGAAAATCTTCTAGAAGGAATATCGACGTTCCCAAGATGGCGAACTAAAAGTGTAATGGCTGAATAAATCTGGCGGCAATCTGGACAAAATAATTCTATTGTATTGTTTATCCCGTGCGACCCCTTTGGAGGGCTTTTCTCCTAAAGGTTGAATTTAGACGATAAAATTTAAAGTAGTAGGTGTAGATTTTCCTTTTTTTGATTTTGGTTGTTAGATATGTACAAATCATTTAAATTTAACTAATTATTAGCTTGCTTTCACTTAAGTAAGGCACTAGAGAAGCCGTTCATTAATTATGTGGTGCAGTCGTTGTAATGTAAACTTTTCATATTTAATAGCATCGTAAGATTCTGATAGTTGAATACAGATTAATTAATATAGGGTTGGATTATTGCAAAGAACTTATTAATTGTTTGAATTCAGAAATAATTTGCAGTCAGTTCTTATCTGTACAACAACTGGTTACTTCTCAGTGTCACTTATTAATTTTCCTTAAAACCTAGTTAGCGATCAAGGCATTTTTCAATATATTTTAGTAGTTAGGTGATTGTACCCCTAGTTACGAGCTATTGTCTGTATTATTATTTTATACTGGATGTCTAGCTTCACTAGCAACCAGGTGTAACTGGTATAGTTCTTTGGTACGAGGCTATGATCTTTCAGACGGGCCTACGTACAGGTTAAACAACATTTTGGGGGTACGTTGCTGTTTTGTTTTTTTAAGAACATTATAACCATATTGTAAAGAACCCATGATTATGTATACTTAATTGTGTTCTGTTGAACTCCTGTTTAGACTTGTATGTATTTAATTCATAATTTGTTCACTGTATTTCTTCCTGTTAATACAAGGTGTTGTACTGACAAGTGAATTTGTTTTATTGAATTAATATATAAAGAAACCTAGTTGGCATGTAATCACCTATATCCCTCCCATAACACAGAAAATAAACAAATTACTAAAGAAACTCAACATTAACATAGTGTGGATAAATAAAGTAAATTTAGGTACATTGTTGAATAATACTAAAGATAAAATAGATAACTTAGATAAATCAGGAGTATATTCCATAAAATGCCAGAATTGTGAAGCTATTTATATCGGACAGAGTGGCAGATGTATTAATAAACGGTTAACAGAACATATTAGAGATATAAAATATAGTGTTAAACACACAGGGTTCGCAGAACATTGTATAGACCAGAACCACTTACCCGATATAAAGAGCTGTAACCTCATTCATAATGTAGTAAAAAGTAAAAAGTTAAATATATTAGAGATTTTTGAAATTAAAAAAGCCCAAAAACAAAATCGAGTTATCACAAACACACAATTAGAATTCATAAATACCCCCTATATCGATGCAATTTTAAATATCAATTACCCTCATTCTCCCACCCATAATGAACACAGGTATATAAGTTAACCTTAAGTAGAGTAAGTTTAGTTTTAGATAGCTCTTTGATAATGGCCTAATAGCCGAAACAATTGTTAGTATATTTAATTAAAGAAATCGTGAAACTAAGCCAAGTGTTTTATTTTCTAATAATTAATCAAGTTAATACAGATATAATATATGTTTCATGAAATACTATTTTTATCTTAAATAAGTATTGAAATATTTACTTTTGCTAGAGTTATAAGAAAACTGCTAGTTCGAAAACACATTTTATAACTAATATGAAAAAGGAAAATGCAACTCCCCTTGCTTCCCGCTCTGTTAAATGGAGGCTATTCTTTACAGGTAGTCATAGGGACTCCGTTTTAGAGGAAATAAAAATTAAGAGAACTATTAATACTGTTAAAAAATGAATAGTTTTACAAATTATCGTCATTAAAGTGTAATGAACAATTGTTAAAGTATATATTGCACAAATTCGGTGTTAGTGAACTTTTAGAACATTGTACAAAACAAATAAAAATTATAGTCAAAGCGTATGTTCCGAAGCTTTTGATGAAATGGTGTGGTTGTAATTATATCTATGAGCGGTTTAACAAAAATTACATGAGATGAAACTCCCAGCGATACAGCCATCACAGTTTCGGTCATCAGCACCAAAACGTTCAGAATAAAATATTCGAGGCAGGCCAAGAGAATTGTTCGAACAGAGTTCTGAACGCAGTAAGCAAATACATGTTAAATAACTTACATCAGATCTCAGTTCAGAACAACTGTGCTCGACTGCAGAATCACTTAGAATCACAATTTCACTTAGTGAAATCAGGCAAGAGAATTGCAGCCCAAGTCTTAAAGCTAACCACCCAAATTTAAAAAAATGAAAGTGGTACATGATACATAATCCCCTGCTACTATAAGGCAGTACAGTTCTGAAGAGGCTTTAGGTTTTATAGTGGATCTTAGGTTGACAAAAGAAGATTTCATAATGATGTGACTTGGAGCAAAAGATAGAGGGGCTCATATTTATCCGTCATATCATGTGATAGCAGCGGCAAAGAGAAAGCGTTATCCTGCAAATATTAAAGTAACTGAGAAATGGCACAAATACAGACTGATGCAATACTACAAAAAATTTCTAGGGACTGCGATACTATTGAAGTTTATTGGGGATAGAGCTTAGATGGCAGCGGTGTGCGCAGTATTTATAAACAAAATTTCTCAAATAATTCAGAATATGCGAATTCCAACATAATTTTATATACGATTGTGCCACTACAAATGTGTGAAACTAATGATAATAACAAAAAAATATATTGGCAGAACACGATGCCATCATCGACAAGGTATTGCCGTCCAATTGGATTTCAGATAAAAAAAAGTAAATGTCCAAAATATGAAAGAGGAATATAACGATGTCCATACACAAATATTGCAATTGTAGCCTACAATAATCGTTCTAGGCACTAAGGTAATAAAATTGCTGGATGGAAAGACTGTAAATATTTTGACTGATACTTGAAGTTCGCAAGGGTACAATGTTTGTAAGGCTTCTCCTAAAGATTTAAACGATCGAGAGAAATAAAAGAACAAAGTCTGTGATGAAAACACCTTCAAATATGGTCCCTCTATATTACATTCACATCTTAGTGCTACGAATATTTGTTGCATATAGACTATAAATTGGAATTACAACAGTGGCAAGCAAGAAGTGAAAATGCAAAAGAAAAGGTAAAAGAAAGAAAAAGTAAAATAGCGACTCGGTTTAAAAAAAATGGACCTCGTTGTCGATCAGCCCAAACAAGGTGGAGGCAATAGCAACGACGGTAACACAGCACGAACATTTTTTAAGAATCCTTCGTTTAAGAAAATTAATACTGGTAGCCGTAACTTTGTGGTAATTAATTTTGAAAATAATAAAATAAAATAAAACAATAACTTTGTTTTACTACTTTATTCACATATAATCGTGACCGCGGTTTCGACATACAATGTCATTATCAAACTGCAAAAGTTACAGGCCTACATAGAACTTATAAATGACACAAAAATATATGGGGGTGGTTTATGATGTTATTTAAAATTACTACTATATACTTAACTATTATATACAACATTGGAAAAGAGGTGTATATATAAGATCCAACTGGTGGTTTAAAACGATATCTATTGTGTTCTTCCGGCTTTTAAAAATCTCTAGGGCCTCTAAAAGATTTAATTTACCACCATTCTCGGCCAAATGCAATATTTTACATTTGATGTTTCCAACATGTTTTCAAAAATACCACATAAGGAATGCTTAAGGTTAATAGAAAATATATTAGTAAAGAAAAATACAAACCCGGTTGTTATACACGAAATCATATCTCTAACGGAGTTAGTCACCAACCAAAGTTACTTTACATTTAACAACAAATTCTACAAACAAACAGAAGGTCTGGCAATGGGCTCACCTCTAAGTCCTCTATTTGCTGAAGTTTTCATGAAGCATATTACAGAAAAAATTCTTTCATCACAACTAGGTAAAAAACATATTAAATTTTGGTATCGGTATGTAGACGACATCCTAGCTTGCTTTAAGGGTACTCATAGACAACTACAAACATTTCTGAACTACATAAATTCAATCCATTCTAATATCAATTTTACATTAGAAATAGAAGAGAATAACAGTATTAACTTCCTGGATTTAAAATTAAACAAATTAGATCAGAGCTTAAAATTTGATATATATCGTAAACCTACTTTCACTGATTGCATTATTCCCAAAGATTCACTACACCCTAAGACACACAAACATTCATTTTTTAATTCTATGATACATAGAGCATTAAATATTCCTTTGTCTAATGAATCTTTTGTTCGTGAAATCAATACTATAAAACAAATAGCGGTAAACAATAGTTATAAAAGTAGCGTAATTGACAGTATACTAAAGTAAAAACAGTTACAAGTGGCCCTTAGTTTAGTATATCCTAAATATAGTGCTAATTTGAAACAATTTGTCTCGTTAACTTACTTCGGTAAAATAAGCGAGCAAATTGGAAATATAATTTAAAAAATAATAGTAATGTTAGTATAGCTTACAAACCATATCTAAAAATAAGTAATTTCATTTTTAACGCAAAATCTAAAACAGATATCAATAACAAATCAGGAGTGTATAAATTATATTATAATGATTGTAAAAGTGTATATATAGGTCAGACTGGTCGAAGTTTTATTATACGGGAAAAAGAACACAGGAGGTCATATAAACTAAAGAAGACCGATTCAACATTCGCAAACCATCTTATTACAGAAAGGCATACATTTGGTCACCGTAAAATATTGCATTTGGCCGGGAAAGGTCGTAAATTAAACCTTTTAGAGGCCCTAGAGATTTTTAAAAGCCGGAAGGACACAATGGATATCGTTTTAAACGACCAGTTGGATCTTATATATACACCTCTTTTCCAATGTTGTATATAATAGTTAAGTATATAGTAGTAATTTTAAATAACATCATAAACCACCCCCATATATTTTTGTGTCATTTATAAGTTCTATGTAGGCCTGTAACTTTTGCAGTTTCATACTGACATTGTATGTCGAAACCGCGGTCATGATTATATGTGAATAAAGTGGTAAAACAAAGTTATTGTTTTATTTTATTTTATTAAATCCTTCGTTTGTTTCCCAAATAACTGGAATCGATAGAGAATTAATAGAAAGATTTTCGAATATACTTTCCATCGTTTCTTGTGGACACTACGTCAAAGAAGAGATTTTTAAAAAATATTGCTTTGAAACAGCTCAGATGGCTATTTCGCTTTATGGTTGATACAAAATGAGTGCCAGTGTTCACAAGCTGTTAAGACATGGAGCTAATATTATAAAATCTTTACTTTTGCCAGTAGGCCAACTGTCAGAAGATGTAATTGAGGCAGGGCATAAAGATTATAAAAATTTAAGGTAATATCACTCCAGAAAAACTTCCAGAACCAACACAAATAGTAACATATTTAACTGAATGTTAATATCTTCGGATCCTATTGTGACAAGTAAACGAAAAAAAAACTAAAAGATGTAAAACACAATTTAACGAAGTTGTATTAAGTGTGCTAGGACTCACTACTTTCTCTGGGGGTGATAATGAAGGCAATATTGATCGAGAATCCGACGATGATGATGATAGGGATGATGAGGATGTGGAATGAAGGAATAATATCAATCATATCAAAATTGTATATTATGTAATTCAAAATACAGCAATAATTTGTTATGAAATTGTTTTTCTTAATTAGTACACTATGAGCAGCTGACCTCAACTAATCCTAATTAGGTATTTTTCTGAAAGATAATCATAAACATTTCTGATCAGAATATATTTGGCCTTATGCGCGTCGGTGGGAATGAGTGGTACCTATTCGTGGAAGAAGTACATCTTTACCTTTATGAGGTCCAATCAGAATCCTTGCTTCAATTAGATTATTCATCAATTTTCTAACTACTAATCCTGTGCCATTGCATAACTTTGGCCGATTGACGTTTAGGATGAATATAATTATAATTGTGTAAAAATTTCAACTCAATCGGCAGCTACTTTTCGTGTTTTGCGAGCGCAAACACACGCAGCCTGAATGTATGTATGCCGTCTGTAATTGGTAATTTAACGACATTGCTGCGCAAAACGCGTCCCCGCCAACTTTACTTCCCCGATATGTTTACTCAATGTATAGTGTAGCATTTGATTGAATAAGCAATAGGGATAGGTCAGAAGTAGGTGTGGTATACACATACGCATTGCCTATGTACATGTATTTTTATCGTACTCATCGTCGACGTATGTAGAAATTTGATGTGTGTTGAAGCTCAGTTTCATTCATATGGATTAACAAATACTCATAATACGAGAGTATAGGCTACAAGAAACCTTCACGTTTGTTATCAACCCCATTGCTCGTGTTACTCTTGTGTTATAATATGGTGTGGGATATTAAATTATTGAACCATTTTTTCTTGAGGATGAAAACAGCAGAGCAGCTACAGTCAAAAGAACAAGATACCGTCAAATGATTGAAATTTTTCCAAATCCGGCAGTAAGGCAATTAAAGGATCAAAACTTACGGTTCTAAGAGGATGGTGCTTTGAGTCTTACGGTAAGGAGACAATAAACGTTTTAAGGGAATTATTTTCTGGTAGATTAATTTCGCAATGCTGGCCTTCTAGATGTCCAGATTTGCCTGCCTTAGATTTCTTTTTGTGGGTCCACTGAAGGAGTGTATTTAACGAAGGAAGCCTGAACGATTCAGAATTTGAAGGATTAAATTTATAAAAGAAATAAGCAACATTGACCTCGCGGTTTTGAATGCAGTAATGCACAGCGTAAAGATACTAGTACGCTAATGTTTAGCAAATATAGGACGATACTTCTTAAATGTTATTTTTTCTTAAACAGGGGACTAAGAATCTTTAAAATATACTGCTCATTTTTCAATAGAGTTTTTCCACTAAATATCGCATTTTTTTAAGTTGCAATTTAAGAATCAGTTTACTAAATTTAACGAACTCTGTATTGTCACATACTTCATTTAGGTTCTTTTCCTTTGAATTATCGATGGTATTATGGAGCAGTGGAATATTTTAATTTTATTTTATATATGTTGAGCTGGAATATAAAATTAAACAAAACAATCTCTGTGTTTATTCGAACACAGGATGTGAAATTTGAAATAATATTCGTGAATAAATAGAGTGATTGATTGGAAAGAAAATAGAAGCCGTTTTGCACTATTTGTTATTCCTTAGATGTTTTCCATTAATTGATTTGTTTTTGTTGAAACTAAGAGCATCATTTTCAGCTGCCGTGATATAATATGTTTTAGTAAATAAACTAATTCTAAATACTCATGGACGAGATAATATTTCTAGAAAAATTGACTGTAAAATGTAAACCTTGGACGTGAAAGTCGCACAAGAACTAGCTGAACCGGCAATGGTTTACTTTTACTACATTTGACTATGCATATACAGATTAAATGAACACAATTGCACGTTTGATATCAATTATCGTATTTAGTTAAAATTATATATTTAGATATACATTATTATTTTTGTGTTTTGGATTACATAAATTTGTATTCAACTTTAAGTTTATTGCAATGCTCTTGGATATACAATGTTTTTGGCGATTCCATTTGGAATATATACATACAAATTCCTTAGTTTTCCTACGCAGGAGCATGTAACATATAATTGTCCATGTAAACTTAGGCCCCTAAGTTTCTTTCTACTACTAGTACTTACTTACTAGTCAGATCGAGGATTTCAATAGCTTTAAACTTTATCCGAACAACGCGGATCATTTAGCAAAATACTGCGCGATCCAGTAGTTTTTTAGTTTATAGCGGACACACGCAAGAACATTACCTTATCTACAATAATATCAAGAATTTCATACCATGAACAAACATACATTTCACATCAATCAGATGTGGATATAGTTGAAAATAAAGAAGTGGGAGAAGTATCTACTCCAAGGAAACCAGGGCATTAAACTAAAAAATACGACACTTTCAATTTTGCTATAATGTGTGATAGATTTGGAATTTTAGATAGAATGGCTTTATGTCCAGCAACAGCTCTTTACGAGGAAATAAATTTTAAACGATGGCTAAAGCTAAAGTGGCTGGAGAAAAAATTTAATCTAGAGATGAGTTTGATGAATAATCATTAACTGATTCACAAACACCGGAAAGACATGTACTAGTGTTTAGTGTTTCCAAACGCGTTATAAAAACGAATCGTTAATGTCTTACAGCGGTAATAATAGAAAGTCATAAAAAAGTACCTCGAATGGAAAACAAAAAAGCTTCTAAAAATAGTAATGAAACAGACTATCTATTTAAAAGATCGTTGAAATTGTACAGTTTAAGTCGATAAAAAATTTAAAAATAAATCAGCTTAAAAATAGAAAAAATGTGTTCTTTGGTTAACTCTTCAAAATAATGATTTCTTCAGGTCGTTTTTTCTACCAAAACAATTTCGAAAATGAAAAAATCGATCGTAACAAAAGTTCCTGTAAATTATATGTATTTTAATGAGGTGTAAGGAAAATATATGTTTTCATAAAAAAACGATAACTATGTTAAGAGTTAAGAGGCTATTTTTTAGTATTAGTACCTAATATCATCCCTGAAATTAAAAAAAGCATATATATTAACAGTGATTCTAAAAGGTGGAAGAAATACTTTTCCAACAAGCCTGTACTGAGCAATCTACTATAATTCTATAGGATTTTATGACGATTTGATTAAAAGTAATACACATTTATTAAGGAAAATATATATTTTGAAAATTTTGGGGCCCCAAATCCTACTTAGAGTTATGATGTCTTCAGCAGTTTTACTCAGAACTATCTATAAATTACTTTTTTGTTATACGCTTTATGGAGAAAAAGCTTTCCATATAATTTGACCCACCCTAATATATATATATATATATATATATATATATATATATATATATATATATATAGATAGATAATTATTTCTTGGCCTTTGTATATTATAGTATATTTAATTAGTCGGCGATTTAAAAGGTCTGTTTTACATTAATATGTATATATTTAAAATAATCTTACATGTTTCGGCACATAATGCCTTTATCAAAGAATTTTAAATTAAGATTTATATTTCTTTGATCATCAAAAATAGCTTTCCGATAATTTAGTATTATTCGATGTTATGAAAGTAGTCGTTGTATACAAAACCGCTCCCAAAGTTTAATTAGCGACTATGAAGGAAATAAATTAATTTATTTGGTCGATATCAGTAAATTATTAGATACCTTGAACAGATTGAACAAATATCTATGATGATTATAATTTTCAAATATAATTAATGTTAACTAAATAAACTGAATTGTTGTATTAATATAGAATATTTCAAATTGTTTGGTTATTACGCATACACTCATTAATTTTATAATGCATGAAGTTTAAAATTCGTCAATATCAATATTAAAATATGTAAATGATACACATGCCTCAATACGCATAGAACACACAAAACTGACAAATAAAAGCTAATTAACTATTATTTTGTTTGTTTATGACTTTATTAAAACAGGTAAAATTACTAGAGTTTGGACATTAAAAACACATCATTATCAAATGAAATTACCAATCAGCTTGTGGTATTATTTGGATCGGGTTTGCTGTACTTGCACTTTTTAAAAAAATTATTGTGGAAAGAGTTACTTCATGATAGTAAATCAGGAAGTAACGGCTTCCACAATCAATTTTCCAAATAGCTAATTACAGTTCTCATTCTGGCTAAAGAATTTAATCAAAGCGCATCTAAATTTAAAATATCATACGGCCTTCAGATCATCAGGTAAGTGATTAGGTAATTGAATTTACTTGCAGATACATTATTTAAAATAGTTAGAATATTCACATTATTAATATTAATTCGTGAAACGAGAATTATTTCGGCAGCACAGTGACTTCGTCTTTTGGCATAGATATGTAGACGATAATGTACTTTGTTTCAGAGGAACACAAAGACAATTAAACTTGCTACTGGAATTCGTCAATTCTATTTATAAAAATATTGAATTTACCATGGAACAAGAAGTAAACAATAGCATTTTTTTTTTGATTTACCTATTTTTCTTATTTAAATATAGACAAGAATATATATCTCTATGTTCCCTGAGAGCTGGTTGCCCCAAACTAGCACAAAGGAAACCAAAGCTTTATTTAGTTTAGATTGCTAATTTATCCACAGCAGTTAAGAGTACGACTGCTACCTTTGCAAACTATTCTCTTGGATTAGCTATAGATGATAATCTATCAAACAGCAACCTGTCACTTGTAAAATAATATATAAATATAAACAAAATAGAATAATTACGAATACACAGTTAGAATTTGTTAACACTCCCATAATAGACGTGATTGTAAATATGTCCCAACCAGCACCCTAGCACTAAAATATAGGTATAAAAGTTAAAAGGACACGTATTGTAAGTTAGTTTTAAGATACTCTTTGACAATGGCATAACAGCCGAAACATATGTTAGACATAGATCTAATAAAAAATTGTGAAATAGCCAAGTGTGTTTTTATAATAATTTGTTAAAATAATATAGACAACATACAATCATCGCTAAAAAAGGGGGTATAGCAACGAAGGAAGTTAATTCAGGTGACTTTCGCGATGAAAAAAGACACGTATTCTTCCGTCGAACTAATCTGAACTTAAACAGAAAGCGTATGTCTGCGCTCGCAAAGCTCGAAAAGCAGCCTGTTGATTGACTTGAAATTTTGACACAACGTTGAATTCAAAGACGCGAGTGTTTTTATAATAAAATGAAAACACGGCACGAAAAAAGTCTTCCCGCATCGGTGAAATAAGTAGACATAAGTAGCGCGAAAATATCTCAAATACTTGATATGGTAGTACTTTTTTATTACAAGTTGACGTTTGCTAATCATATACTGTATTTACATTACATATTGTTATAAAATCTTAATGTTATAAAGGAAAAGAGCGTTGATTTAATCTTTAATGAATTATATGAAAAAAGATTTTATTTTTAAACAAATTATGACGAAAAAATGTCAAATTTGAAAGGCGAAAATATTAATGATATTGATATTCGAAAAACAATTAAAGAAGTAGCTGGGTTTTGAATGAAAAAAAAACTAGAAATTATTATTGATTTTATAGACATGCCTCACCCACGTTCGAACATAGGCCGCCGTTCTCGACACGCAATCACAGAACTTTGAAGGAAATATAATTGCAATGATCAAAATATTTAGACGGAAACGAACCTGTTAGAGTCAAAACTTCACAAAAGCGAGTAGAAGAATCGACAAATCAACAGGAGGCAAGACTTGGAGTCTTACGAGTTGAATCGAGAAGAAGAAGAACAGCACGATCGTCTCTACAATATCAAGAACAATGAGATCAACAGTGAAGACGTATGCAGTTGCAATATCTGAAAGATTGAGCTTTATCACCGACTTTCTTTTACATACGAACCGGATATTCAATATAATACCTTATCTAATTTTGTTCAAATCGGAAAAATGGACAAAGTATAAAGCACGAGATTAGTAGTTAAAAAATTGATGATTAATCTAATTGAAGCAACAATTCTGATTGGATCTCATAAAGGTGAAGACGTACTACTTCGACGAATACCACTCATTCTGACCAATATGGCGTTCGATTTCAAACGACTTCAATTTCTAATACGCCTTGCGTTCGCTATCACTATCAATAAAGCGCAAGAGCAATCTTTCAATTGTGCAGTTTGAATTTAGAAAACGATTGCTTTTCTCATGGGCAATTATACTTCGCATGCTCCAGAGTCGGTAAATCGTCTGATGTTTGTTTTTTTTGCAGAAAACGAGCAAACAAAAAATAATTCCACTAGCTTTAAAATAAAATTTTTTTTTTTTTTCAAAACATCGTTTTTCTTCCTTTCCTTTCATTCCACATAGCAACGGCAACGCAGATTGAATGATGCGTTTTCTCAGTGAATCTATGTTCACTACAATAATTTTATTTGCATTCCCATTCATTTCATATCAGACTGAGCCACAGCGAAGCGTGACCGGGTATAGCTTGTATATTTATAAAAAGGACAAAGGTTATTAATAAAGTCTGGAAGAACTGTAATTTGATTTATAAAGCAATTTTAAAATACATTTGAACTTATGATGTGGAACTATGGGATTCGGCATCAAATTCAAACATTCAGGAAAAATTGGAGTTAAATATGTTTCGGATTATTGTTGGTGCACCATGGTTTGTGCCAAGTGAAGTGATAAGGCATGATTTGCAAGTAAAATCAGTTAAACTAGAAATGTAAAATTATAGTGTCAAGTACGAACGGAGACTTAACACCCATCCGAACAAGTTGGATAAAATCATTATTTATTTAAGTGATTATGTATCTAGTGTTAGTGAAATTTCCCACTGTTCAGTAATAATTAATATTAATTGGATTTTAGAGGATACATATTATTGGCATTCTCCTGCATGTCAATTGATCTAATTGTCATTACTATTTGCTAAATTTTCGCGGATATATTGGATATCGTGAACTTTAGAATATTCATAATTTTCGAAATGTTAAATAAAATTAATACTTTGTAATTTTCATATTTTCCTATATAAAACAAGGATATAGCAAAGAATAATTCAACCAACAAAAGATTTAGAATTTCTTTCCTTATTTATTGAAGTAAGTGACCTATTATATAAACTCATTCAATAATTAATTTCGAATATTAAATATTACTAGTAGCATTTACACAATATAACATTAAACAAACATTTATTAGTTTGTAAATATGAATAATTGCGATAATTATATCGCTAATATGACATTTTGTCTATAATTTGTGAATATTAAGTTCTGTTTACGCAATTTACTTATCTGTATATTCCTAGACGCGTTATGTCGAGAAACTAATAATTTAAAAAATCCAATAGTAGGTATTTATATTATAAACAAACAATAGACTAAATTAATATGTAAAAAATATTTTGTTCATTAGAAAATATTGGAAAAAAGTCACAAAATTTATTTTTATATGTTTAAAAATTTACGGCATCAACAAAAGTGGCTTTAGTTTAAACAATATTGAATGAGCGAAATTTTGGTGGCTAATTTTTTTTTTCTAAAATATTGAAGAAAAGTTGCGCGGAATACATTTTGCTTCTGCCAATAAAGTTATGAATTCTTTTAAAAGAGAAATACTAATAATTATAATTTTTTTTTTTTTTTATTATCCAACAAATTCATAAAATCCAATAACAGGGTAAACATAAGATGGTAGAGAAAATTAAAAATGAATAATTGATACAGCACAGCCTCCTAAAAAAAGGACACTTTGAATTATTTATACAATCTGAATAAACTAATGGGTGTAAAAAAAAAGCCCACTAAATTAACTAAATAAAAGCAAAAATTAAAAAAATCGCTATTTCCTCCAGAATGGATCACGATACAGTCGATGGACATTACAGCACATATGGCACCATGGCAATTTGTGGAGGACATTCGTACGCGGCTTAGGTATGTAAAACGTATCTGATGACCTAATGGCCTACTTTAGCACTAGAAAACTAATTTGTCTGAGCAAAGAAATTGAATCAACATCAGAGTTGACGAGTTTAACCAAAAAATTGGTGCTAACTTCATCTCTTCTTTGGCTTAGGAAAGTAAAATTGTGCCTATTTAATAAACTCTCGTAATAAGTGTCAAGGATATAAAAAATATAAATGACAGAATATTCTGTCATTTATATTTTTTATATCCTTGACAAAGGCATCATTGCCGAAACATGTAGGGTTGTTTTAAATATATATACTTTGAAGTAATAAACCAGACCTTTAATCGCCGACTTATTAAGTTTACCATATCATACCAAGGTCACGAAAATATTATATATATATATATATATATATATATATATATATATATATATATATATAGACCAGGAGTATTGCCGTTAGAACCCGCCGTTAGATTTTCATGTTTAACCTTTTGACAGATAACATGTGATTGTTCGGTGCGTAAATTCCTTTTGTTCGTCACATTTACACGTGCTCGTTTCTTTTAAATGTGATATCCTCCATTTTAAATTATAATTTAAAAGTCAATTATATTGACGCTAGTTGTTATTAATCAGATTACTTTTGAAATATTATAAACGTTATGTATTGTGAGGCGGGTAATTTGTACATAGAAAAATAGTTCACATATTTACCCTTGAGGAAGCATACAATCTTTATGCGAAATAAAATATTGGGAGAATAAATAAAGAACTGAAATTTTAAAGAAAAAAGACGATCGCGAAGAGAATCCTTGTTTTGGGGTTACACGAAAAACGCTAGTGTGCGAAGACGCGTTCGTGGACCCTACTAAAAGTAAATTTAAAGTAGTGCGGAAATATTCATTGTGCGAGTGTAAAAAGATAGCCCTAGTATCTCTACGCCATTTTATTAAATGGTACCATATAACAAGATTAATGAAAGAAATATGTACTGCATACAAACATGGCAGCTAACGCTAAGAGAACGTAATTTTGAACATAATTTTAACCATTATAAAACGTTGTGTATAACGGTTCCTCATTTTACTTTATTTAAATGAATAAGTAATTAAGTTATAAATGTACCTTATTTACTTTTCATCTTAGTTTCATCAATTCCCACCATTCTATTATATTTTTTTTTGTATGTATTTATTATTGTAAACATTAAAACAATTAGTATATTGTAGTTTATTCTTTATACTTTGGAAAATACACCAAAAAGTATTATATATATTTTCTTATTGTTTGTCATGCTGGATGTTTTATGAAGTTTGACGTGGCTGTGATTTACGCCAGAGACCCAAATAAATCAATAACACTCCTACCCAAAAAATAAACGTTTCAAATCCCATATATTTATTACACATGAACAGAAGCAATTTGACATGAAAGAAAAGAAAATTCTAGAGAACGTAATATTTTGCTAAATTCGACCAAAATTGGAAAAATTGTTTCTCGTAATATAAATCATTTTTATATGAGATACAAAATAAGAAATTAAATGTTCTCTAATTCCTACGCTCCAAAAATATAACATATATTTCTTTAAATCGAGTGTTATTAGTAGTTTTCCACATAAGATTGCTACAAAAAAGGTTTAAGTATATCAATACGTTAAGCACGTATTACGCATTTGTTACAAATGAAACAGACATGTAAAATACACATCTGTAACTGTAAAGATGGACAACACACCTCGTATTTTCCAGCTTTTTACTTCTGCTTAAGACATATGTTTCTGCTATTACTATTAAGCGTCGTCAGTTAAGCTAGTGAAGTAATTTAAAAGCTTAAATCGCCTATAAGGCATAGCAAATTTCGTCCTATCAGGTAGCACCATATAATATACTGACATCTGACGGACGAAAGAGACTATGCCGAAAATGGCAACCTTTTCCTTGACCGGCTAAGCCGGTACAAAAGAGAAGAAAATACGCATATAGGTGTAAGTGCATTAACACGATGCCAGATGGCAGTAAATATACAAAAAAGGTTTAAGTATATCAATACGTTAGCACGTATTACGCATTTGTTACAAATGAGCCGGTCAAGGTTCAAGGAGCCGCGTCAGATGTCACTATATTATATGGTGCTACCTGATAGGACGAAATTTGCTATGCCTTATAGGCGATTTAAGCTTTTAAATTACTTCACTAGCTTAACTGACGACGCGTAATAGTAATAGCAGAAACATATGTCTTAAGCAGAAGTAAAACCTGGAAAATACAAGGTGTGTTGTCCATGTTTACAGTTACAGATGTGTATTTTACATGTCTGTTTCATTTGTAACAAATGCGTAATACGTGCTAACGTATTGATATACTTAAACCTGTTTTGTATATTTACTGCCATTTGGCATCGTGTTAATGAACTTACACCTGCATGCGTATTTTCTTCCCTTTTGTACCGGCTTAGCCGGTCAAGGGAAGGGTTGCCATTTTCGGCATAGTATCTTTCGTCCGTCAGATGTCACTATATTATATGGTGCTACCTGATAGGACGAAATTTGCTATGCGTTGTAGGCGATTTAAACTTTTAAATTACTTCACTAGCTTAACTGACGACGCTTAATAGTAATAGCAGAAACATATATCTTAAGCAGAAGTAAAAAGCTGGAAAATACGAGGTGTGTTGTCCATGTTTGCAGTTACAGATGTGTATTTTACATGTCTGTTTCATTTGTTAAGAATGCTATTTAGAATAATTTCTTGACTTTTTTATGCATTGATATTATATAACTGCTTACATAGTAGTATACTGTTGTCAACGTTATATTGTTTATTAAAAAGTTTAAGCGTTTTATTTATGATTTCATATGGAACTTGCGTTATATTGTCTACTATCCTCACTTTCTATTTAAAAAGTGATAAATTTGACGAACTAATTTTCTTTTCTTTAAAATTTAATTAAATTTAAATAAGAAGCGCAATTGTGTAGTTTTCACAAATATTTTATTATACTCGTAACAATTGTTTTAATAGAAACAATAACTTCTGCAGACAGTAGGACACAATTGTTACTAGGAGTGTAATAAAATATTTGTGAGAATCACAATTGTGTTTCTCATTTAATTTTACAATAGATTTTCATCAAGTGAAGATCACATCAGTTAATTATTAAAATTTAAGCTTCACTTTACGGCTATCTACGAATGTGACTTGATGGGAGAGTTACTTTTCAAAAGTTGGTAACCCACCATGATGAGTATATTGCTAACTTCAGTCATATTTTCGAAGCCTACTGTCAAAATTCTGCCCAAATTTGTTAAATAAAAAAGTTTTAACAATTGTTCAAAGTAAATAAGTTTAAAGCGTGTTATTTATGTATTTAGCGTATGGCTAATATGGATTAAAAATATACATCTAAAAGATAAATTTTAAAATCAAGGCCGTAGATTCAGTCCAACGCGGAGTCCATAGCTTCAAAGAAGTCACTCATCTCACCTCCATATACTGTAAGGGGGCTTAGCTGTAATATGGTGAATAACCTGACGAAGTTCTCCGCATTCGCAAGTGGGTGTCCAAGTCAGTCTCCATTTATAGAGTAAATCACGACAAATTCCATTCTTATTCTATTGAGTGTCTTCCACTCATGGCGAGGCAGCTTCATACCTGGTAAAAGCACGGTAGGATCAACGATATGGGCCGCTTAAGCGAGTTTCAAAGCTTCCCAATTCTCTCTCGTTCTATTATTTGAGTTGGAAGCTTCTGCTATAAGTTGTTCTGCCAGCAGTAGTTGAGGAGATCTAGACTTCAGTTTCGATAGGCCAGCATCAGGCAAATCACTGTGTACTGGAAGGTGGAAATTCGATATTATTTTATTATATTCTCTTAGCAGGCTTTCCTGTCTCCAAGAGCCGAGGGAGAGGTGTACTTTTTAAACACCCGCTAATTAATCTCATGGTCTTGTTGAGTTTGATGTCGATCTTCTATGCGTGGCAGCTGTTTACCCAGACTGGGGCGCAGTACTGAGTAAACAAGGCTAAGAGCTGACGTTCTAAGTGTGGATGCGTTCGCACCCCAAGCCGTACCGCAAAGTTTGTGGATTTTGTTATTTCTAGTGTTTATTTTAGCTGCTGTGTTCTCTAGATGTTTTTTATATGACAGCGTTCGATCCATGTTACTCCTAGATTTTTTTGGTAAGGATTATAACGTAGCAAGTTGTTATTGATAAACCTGCGGCTCTAGCGCTTTGATTAAATATTACAGTCAAAGTCACTTACTAGAATACCTTCTAAAGAAATATTCTGTTTATTCTAATAAAAGGTGAGAATCCAGTTTCGACGCCATTCAATTGTGAAGAAAATTGTCCGTTTAAAGCAGGGATGCACAGACTTATAGGGAACAGGGGCCACTCGGGAAAATTTTAAGCCAAGGACGGGCCACTACAAAGAATACTTATTAACACAAATATTTTTATTTTTAAAAGTATGAATTACTACAAATGATAAAAATAAGAGAACATTCAAAAATGTATGTTGTAATTATGTAATCGTAATGTAATCTCTAATCATTACAATGTAATATTTGATGTTTTATTATTTTTATGCATGATATTGCATTGACCTAACAATTTTGTTTATGTTTGGCTCCACATTACTTCTCGCCACACGCAGATTTTTATTTATCAGACGGTTTGGATTTTTTGTTTTGTTAAGTTTCATCACTGAAAACGTTTGCTTACACATATACGTCGATCTAAATAAGCTTGCGTATTTCAATGCATTTATTCGCAACTCTTTATAAGCGGTTTTGTCAACACAACGGTAAAAGTCGAGTAAATTACCTTCATTAAGCTTGTTTCGTAAATTATCATCATTTTGGTTTTCTATCAATTCCAGCTGTATTGATTCTGGTGCATTTTCGGGTGAAATGTTTAAATGATTGCTGAAAATGTCTAATAGAGGTTTAACTTTTTTGAAGTCTAGAAAGCGATCATGAAAAGCTTGTATTAAAATATCAATTTTTTCAACATAGGCGAAATTGACATTAGTTTTATTGAATTTCTGCATAATTTTTTTGTAGTTACGAAAATGGCTGTAATTGACTGAATTGATTTGTGTCCTGAAAATACTCAATTTGCATTGAAAGGACGAAACATGAGAGTATAACTGCGAAATCATTTGATCTTTGCCTTGGAGTCGCGTATTTAAGACATTCAAGTGATTTGTGATGTCTACAAGAAACGAAGTCCCACAGTCAATCAGGGTTGTCGAGTCCTTTTTCTTTTCCGCCAGAAATATTTTGATTTCTTCAATTAAGTTAAGAAACCGCTCTAGTGACAACCCACGACTTAGCCACCTTACTTCAGTGTAAAACAGGAGATCACCATATTCGCTTTCAATATCCTCAAGAAATTGTGTGAATTGTCGGTGATTGAGACCTCGTGATTTTATAAAGTTTGCAGTAGGTACTACAACTTTCATCACATTTTGAAATACCAATAATTTTGAACAGAGGGCCTCTTGATGTATAATGCAATGAAACTGCATTAATTCCTTGGTATCTATGTTTTTAGTTTGTAAATACTCTTTTAAGATTGTTATTATCCAAGATTTACTTCCAACCATTGAAGGTGCTCAGTCAGTCGTAATTCCAGATAATTTCGTTAAATCCAAATCCATTATAGAACATTTTTCCAGAAGAGCTTTGAGCATGTCACTCCCCTTGGTTTGACTTGTCAAAGAACTCATACCAATCAGTTTTTCACTCATTTCAAAATTTTGCGTTACACCTCGCAGTGGAACTTATATCTGTAGATTCTTCGAGTGCTATAGAAAAATACTCAAAACTTTTCGATTTCGTAGCTAATTGCTCTTCTATATTAGCTGCTAATGTGGTAAGTCTTCTTTGAACAGTTATCCGATTTAGTTGAATTTTCTCAAACCTCTTTGCATCTTTCGGACACATTCTTTTGCGGCGATATCTAAACACTGCTTAACAAACCCACCATCATTAAAAGGCCGACAAGTTTTCGCTATTATTTGAGATATTTCAAAGCTAACTTCAGTAGCTGTTTCAGCATCTTGAATTGGTTTTATAAACATAGCTTGCTGGCCTATTAGTTCCCTTGGTAAAGTGGAAATTTTTTGCGTTCGATTTTCGCCGGTTAATTTGGTAAAAGTATGATGCTGGGTTTCATAATGGCTTTTCACATTATATTCCTTCGGAATAGAAACACTACTCCTGCATATTAAACAGACACTTATGTGATGAAATAAAAAAGTATTTTTCGGTCCAAATATCTTGAAACTGTCGATTTTCATCTTCAACCTTACGACTACGTTTTTTTACTGGGGCTTGGTTTATCCCTATCAAAATTGATATTATATTGTTACCTAGGTAGATGCCAAGTTCGAACGACGAAATATTTATTCTTCACAGGTTACAATTCAAACAATATAACGTTCGCTTGTCCGTAGTTAAAACTTAACTGCCCCGATAGCGGGCGATGCGTTGTATTTATACGAGTTACCTAACATCGAGAATCTACCACATTGTTCGGGGATAATACCGACGTGTTTCGCGAATCTTCGAGTAATCTAGTTGGTTCGACAGATTTCTGGTCTCGTAGCAATATGCTTGGAACGACGAGAAGCATACCTGTCCTACGTAGTAGGAGCTGAACAAGAAAGTAGTAGGTACTTAAAGATACATATCTTACTAACAATTACAAAACTTAGAATAAAATAAGAAGTTAAGAAATATTGATTTGAATGGATTTTTACCTACTTTTGTAGTTTTTCGAACAATTCTTAAAAGTCGTTGGCAGGCCGCATAAATATCGACAGTGGGCCGCATGCGGCCCGCGGGCCGCGGTATGTGCATCGCTGGTTTAAAGGAATGCCGCATAATGGAATAATATTCTCTATAATAATAATTAATGGTTCAACTTTCGTTTCGTGAGATTTTACCTGATACAGGAATAATACACATGACGAAGTGGCTATAGAGTTTTATGGTCATCGGCCGGATGTTTACCAGATCTATTACAATGAGTTTATTCACAGTAGGATCTGTGAGTTTATTATCTTAAAATATTTTCTCAAGTTTTACAGTTCTTAGAATTCCGCAATACTAGATGTTTGACTACGTTTTCTATACATTGGAAAAGTCGAGTACAAAGTTGCAATAAAATATGTACGAGTATGAGAAGGCTGTGTATTCGTAGCAGTTTCCGCTCCCCAGTTTTACTGTTTAGTTATCGTTCTATATGTACCTAGCGAGCGATTACTTCCCAGTTAAACGTTTTCGTTTACCCTTGTTCTAATTTGAGTGGTTTATAAAATGGCCTCAGTTCTATTAAAAGAAAAGACTTGATACTTAAAGAAAAAGTGCAGGTTATTAAACATGTTGATAAAATGAAATGCAGTCAGTCAAAAGCTGCTAAGAAATACGGAATACTGTGCAAGTTACTAAATAGAAGAGATACTGTATTGAACGATTGGCAAGAAAACACGAAATTACTCCTTTCTATAAACTGAAATGTAAAGTAATTGAATTACTATGGGGAGAAAAGAAACAAACATAAATTTCTGACTAAGTATATATAGGTATTTTTAAAAAAAAGGAGATTGATTTAATTTAATTTTGAAATTTGTTATATTATGGTAGGTATGTACCTATATTAAATAAAAGCTTTACCATGCCTTAGTTTTTTATTATACATACATATTGCTATGGATTTTTTCTAAAATAATATTTGAATATTTTAAAATAAAATAATTTTGGATAGAAGTGTATATTCAAAATGTTTTTAAATTTTGCGAAAAGAAAAACTTGTTATTCGAGGTCGCTCTCATAGAGAGGCCGAGGTAAATTAAGGGAGACGTATTTTATAGTTTGAACGGGAAGGTAGCTTTGTGTGATATAATTAAATATATTTAATTTATTCGGTTATTTGATTGAAAAGTTATTTATTGATGTATTAGAGAGTTGTAGAGTTAAATTCTCGAATGATATTTTATGTTTAATTTGAATAAGCACCTTCTTCGTCTTCATTAATCTTGTAAGTAGATATACATTTTTTATGATATATAAATTAAAATTATAAGTATATTTCTATTGTATCCAAGCGTGTAATTAAGAGATTTAATAATTAGAAATATAAATAATAAAGCTTACTATTAACATTTCTTTGTAATTATTATAATTGAAAAGTTTGTTCGGGGGAATTAGGGTTTTTTGTGCGTGTCTGTTTGCACATGCTTAATTTTGTACGTGTATCAGAATTTGATTATACAGTGTGGTTCTCTGGGGAGAAATTAATAGTAAACTTGTTTATTTTTAGATAAGTTTTGTTCGGAGTCATTAAGAGGAAGTTTTCCATTCATTTAGCTGTCAATTTACAATGAATGTTTTTACCTCATGTATTTTTGTATAATACAGTATCTTTATATTTTGTAATGATAGATTTTTTTTATATTTTTATTTTGTATTAAATATTCAGTTTGATTTTATCCTGCGTTTGATTTATTGTGCTCATGCCATTATTGCTAATTAATTATTAAGATAAGTAAATAAATTTTTGTGAACATTTCACTGGCGTCCAACTTACTTTATAGTTTCTACACGTCTTTCCTGAGTGGAACCCGAGAAGTTAGAAGTCTCATATTTGAAAATTCACCGGCTGAGAAACCTAGTTGGGAAAACTAGTTGTGGATGGTGGCGTGCTAAATTTTCAAACCACTATTCATAGCAATATGTATGTACCAAGACTGCGTTTAAAATATATCATAAAGTAATATCAGATAATAGAATATATCGGTTATTCGAATAGTTTTGTGTAATAATGATAAAATTATTATTCCAATAAGCGAGTTTGACAGTATCTTTTACGTTGAAAAATCACCAAAGAAACTGAAAAAAAGTTACAATAAATATTACAATAAAACTGCGCCTTTCCGTGGAATGCGTTATATATGGTTCGCTGTTTTCAAAAGTGGTTATATGAGCACAGAATAATAAAGTCCATTCCATTGTAAAGAGTGATCGTTGTATAAAAGTCTGTGAGATAGTTAATATCCTAAATATTTTAACCGAACGAGTACACAATATTTTGCTTCAATATTTAATTACGAGAAACCTATCCACAAGATGGATACCGCGTTTGTTCAATTGCCTTCATAACACTAAATACATTTTTTCGTCGATATGTTACTATTTAATCTATTAGTAATAGTACGACATGTAGGTCAGATCACATGATCAATCTAAGACATACCTGATTTAATCCATGCCATACTCTGAAAACCTTTTTTGTGTCTAACTCCGTACAAACCTTTGTATAATCGAATATACGAACTCTTTTATATTCGTTGCCAAAACTACGATTAGATTACTATGATTTCAACTTTAATAATTTACAGTATTGAATTGTCAGATTTATTAGTTATCATCATGGCTCGTTTCGCACTACTTTTTTTCCTTTTATTTTCATGATATAGTCTACCTGTATATCCACACATGAAAATTCTCGACGTATTGCCTATAAAAACATAATTCCACTCGACTTTTGGCCTCGTGGTGTTTGAGGCAATACGTCTCGTATAATCGAGTATTTTCAAGTGTCTATAGCATTGATTCCCAAAGTGGTCCAGGTGGACCCCCAGGGGTCCACGGGAGACTCGACGGGGGTCCACGTTGGCGTGACAAAAAAATGGGGGTTCACAATTCGTAAGCGGTTGTCCACGAAAATTTATCTGGTTTCGATAGTGAAGAACTAAAATGTTGGCTTGAGTTCACCTATCAATGTAGGCAGATAATATTTTAAGAAGCTCAGCGACTGTTACTTGTAAAAACTTGTATATTCCATATTCAGTACAACGTGTCGAGACTTGCAAAGCGCTGCCGCTGCCGCCGTCCGCAATGCTTGTTCAGACGTGTAAAGGGACGAAGTACGACTTGTGGTGTGTGTGCTTGCAATATTGCATGAACTTGTTTGATTCTTCACCAATATAAATACGAATGCCACGGATAAACGTTACTCATTTGTTTCCCGAATTTCGAAAAGAAAAGTAAAGTAAAGTGAATCGATGTTAGTGTTTGCCACTGTCGAAAAAGTAAGTACTTACCCGGCTATTTGTTATACATGCTTTTATTTTATTTATTATTTTTCTATTTATTTTACAATTTATTGTACACGTAAGTAAACAAAAAATGGACAAATTACAAAAAAATACGTAGGTACAAAAGGTGGTGCTTATTCCTAAAAGAAATCTCTTCCAACCCACCTGCGATAGGAGATATATTTATGTTGTAATAGGTATATTTGTAATGTTTGCGTGTAGTAGGTACGTATTAAAAATTAAATACAGAACAGAGCCATTATTAGATACTTCCATAAAAGAACAGAAAGCCGAGAAAGGTTGAACTTCTTGTCCCTACTTTATTAGTAATTTTTTTATTACCCGACTGTGTGGTGGTTCACTAATAATTAAATATATTTTCATAAATTGTACGTGTCTTTATATACTACATACTCGTAACGTGCATCAATGTAATAAATAAATAATTAAAATCGCGAAGTTTTGATATCAAAATATTATTTACAAGTATTATCTATCGAATTTACAGAAATATATCAAAATATAATTAATGAAAAAATGTTTTACATTACATTAAAATCGGTTCAGCCGTTTTCATAAAACTCAATTACTGATCTTAGCGATTTATTGCTTTTAATAATTAGAATCAGTTTGCCGCCGGTACTTTGTTTATTTCATTGCAATAATCAATTAATCCTGTTAAAATAGCCATATCCTGTTAAGTAATCCTGTTAAGTATCCTGTTAAGATTACTACAACAAAGTTTTTTTTTTATTTACAGGTAGGTAACTGATACGAAACATGGCTGAATCTATGAAGAAATGTCGACAGTACAGTGTTGACTATTTAAAATTTGGTTTTCTTCCATCAAAGGCAGACAAGCGATTGCACATATGCCTTTTATGCAACAAAGTTTTGAGCAATGACTCTATGAAACCATCGAAGCTCGAAGATCATCTAAGAAGGTGTCATCCTGATAAAATAGGTAAAGATTTGAAATATTTTCAAACATTGAAGGAAAAATATGAAAAGAGACCCACCGTGCACAGTACGTTCGCTTCAACGTCGGAAAGTAACGATGATGGCTTGCGGGCATCTTACAATATCTCATTACTTATAGCTCAATCTGGAAAATCGCACACCATTGGAGAACAGTTAATTTTACCGGCTGTTGAAGAGGTTTTAAAAACTGTTCTGCACAAATCTCCATTTGACATACTCAAAAGAATTCCTTTGAGCAACAACACTGTACAAAGACGTATTGACGAAATGAGCTCTGATATTGAAAGTTTCTTGTGTAATTATCTGCAAACAACTCATTTTTCTATTCAACTGGACGAGTCAACTTTACCTGGTAATGAAGCATTATTATTATTATTCGCATATGTTCGATTTGTTATGGACGAAGAAATTCATGAAGAGCTACTATTCGCGAAAACTTTGGAGACGAACACTAAAGGTGAATCAATATTTAATGTTCTGAGTGATTTTTTAAGGAAACATCGATTCCATTCACAAACGTTATTTCGGTGGCAACAGATGGAACTCCTGCCATGGCCGGGCGATGTCGTGGGTTTATAAGCCATCTTAAAAGAATTATACCAGAGGTAACTGCAATTCACTGTGTCATCCACCGACAACACCTAGTAGCGAAAAATTTGAGTTCTAAATTGCACCAATCGCTTCAATTTGTGATTAATGCAGTTAACAAAAGAAGAAGCAATGCATTGAATACGCGTTTATTTGCACAATTGTGCGATGAAAATGATGAAGATTTCCAACGATTGCTCTTACATACTGAAGTACGCTGGTTGTCGAAAGATGCATGTTTAACAAGATTTTTTTCACTTTTTGAATCAGTTTTAGAGTTTCTGGAAAGTAAATATCCAGATTTAAAAGAAAACCTGATCAATTTGAAAGCAGACATCGCGTATTTGACAGATTTGTTCAAAAAATTTAATGACATTAACTTACAATTACAAGGGGACAGCATCAATTTAATAAAAACAAAGGGTGTAATTTCAGCTTTTCTTGGAAAATTGAAATTTAGGAAGCAAAACATTAGTCGGCGCGAATTTTCCCAGTTTTCAAACTTGTCACAGGTAGAGTGCCTTGATGAGGATATTCACACATACGTTCAACATTTAATTGCCCTCCATGATGACTTTAAAATCAGATTTGAAGATATTTTGATGATGGAAATACCACCATGGATCATAAATCCACTTGATGAAATGGAAGTGGAGAATGTGAGAGCTACTCGAGCTTAGCACTAATGAGGAACTGAAGGTGAAATTTAAAAGAGGGTATCAAACATTTTGGCTGCAGGCAGAAATACCCGAAAAATATCCTGGACTGTGGGGAATTGCGAGAAAGCTTTTGACAGCGTTTCCCTCGACATATCTTGTCGAGAAAGGTTTTAGTGTCATTACAAACTTTTTAACAAAAAAAAAGGAGCAGATTCGTTCTGTGATATTCTGTGATATTCACACAGAACGGGGAGATTCGTGGGTATTCCTAACAAAACTGAAGCCAAATATTGATAATTTGCTGTAAATCCTTCAAGTACATCCCTCCCACTAAAATTATGACTATTTTGTGATTGTCATTGTAGAAGTTACGTTACGTTATTAATATTTAATTTTAATTATATTACGACTGTTATCATATTACAATGTAATATGATAACAATAATAATTAATAGTGTAATAATTACATATTTGAATAAATACAACACAAGGAAATATACTATTTTTCTTTTTATTTTTACCACTCCGAATGGGGAGTTTTCTAAATAAAATATGTGAGAATTGATTGGTTTTTTGTGCTGTGAGTAGATGTCAAAGGAGTAAAGTTGGATGGAATCACTTTTTTGATTGGCTAACTTTACTTTTTTGACATCCACTCACAGCTCAATCTATTAATTAATTAACCAATAACTCAGCCGCAACGCAAATTTCCATAGTTAGATCTAATCTTCACATTTTTTGTCGAGTTTTGGGAATATGGTTGAAATGTAGCTGCAGGGGGTCCACCGGAACCAGCAAAACTTTCAAAGTGGTCTATGAGAAAAAAAAGTTTGGGAGCCTCTGGTCTATAGGAAAACGCACGAAGCAATCCACTTTCATCATTACCTGAAAACAGTGCCAGTCTTATAACAACGAAAAGTATAGTCTTATATATTACTAAATTTATAATTTTATTAATTTAGAATATATTATATGTACATAATAGTAATTGTAGGATTATTTCGATGAATAATATTAATTAAAAATTATAATTTTGGAGCCATTTCAGCTAGTTTTATAAAAGATATTAACATAAGATGTTGGCATCATGAAAAATCGTTTACATGTGACTGCCGAATAATTTGACGGTATTTGATTGTTAAAATAATAAACATAAAAATATAGTTTTATTGACTTACAGTCACAAAATACATTAGTTTGTTACTTATTTATTTTAATGAGAATGTACGTAATTTGTCGTTAGAAAATTCGGTCAATTTAGATATAAATAAATATAACCTAATTTAGATATAAGTATAACCTATAAAATTCACCCTAAATTTGATAAGTCGACACAGTGGCGGCTCTTGATGACGTACGATGTGAGCTGCTGCACGGATGAGACTGCTTCGTTTAAGCTTTCATATATACAGAGAAGCAAGTAACCGTACCGAAATCTTCCGAAATAGTTCGAAGTAGTCCATCCGTGCAGCAGCGCACATCGTACGTCATCAAGAGGCTCACATACATGTACTATAATTATTACATCAAAAGTTTTAATGACAAAAGTGGTTTGCTTCATGTGTTTTCCTATAGGTGCATAATATGGGATTAAACTACAGTCGAAAGCAAAAAAATTAGTCAAGAGATATCCTGCTTTGTATACCTGACTTTATTTAGTTGTCATTAGTGTCAAGTCATTATTCTATGGATTATAAAATAATTATCAAAGCATCTTCTATCTGATTGCTACGAATAAAAATATAATTAAAAAATAATTTAATATCAACTGCAAAGTTGTCAATTTTGATATATAACCAAATATTGACAAATAACATTGAAGCCGCTCTTACACTAATCATTTTGAGAAAGTCTATGACAGAGACCTGTATTTTTGTCTACTTTTTCTTTCGACTGTTCTTCTAACTTTTGAATGCGTTCAGCGGTTAATTTTAATGCGCTAGATAGGATTATAATGCAAATAATATGATATTCTTAATTAGTTGCTTTTATATGTATCAAAGAGATATTTTTAGTATTACGTTACTTTTTATGATATCTAAATTATAAATATTTGTCAAAGTAACCATGTAATAAGCGTTATTGAACTTAAACGTCACTGAAGTAAGAAGAAGAAGTACTAAAACGTCAAACAAATGAAAAGTCATTCTTGTTAGAAACGCCTAAATTTAAAATCTGTGTTTTTGAATAATGAATCGTTTTGGCAAATTAAGTAATACAATAATCAATGACGAAATTTTACTTCAAAAAATTCGCTAAAAATCCATCTGTCTATTTGGAATTCCTTGCATTTTGTGAGGAGAAGACGTATATTTTAAATGAAAGCACGTCAATTTTAATGTTTAATAACATTTTAAAAGACTGCGGTTTTAACATGAAAAAAATTGCTGTCTACAAATTACAAAGCAAATCATACGAAATTTTTAATTAAAAATTTCGTATGATTTGCTTCGTAATTTTTTAGACCGCAATGTTTACATCCCCACTTACTCTGCCATTACATACATTCTAATTTTTATATTTGTAAATATTTAATATAAAACCGAAAAACTCCAATAATTTATCAATTGTTATATTTAATTAACGGCTAAGAAATTATCTAAACACTTATATATATATATATATATATATATATATATATATATATATATATATATATAAATATATATATATATCTCTAAAGAGAAATGGAATGGATAAAGGAAAAAAGGATGCTGAAGTAAATAAAAATAGAAAGGTAGATAGAAATAGCACCGAAAAGGAAACTGCGTCATTCCGCAAAGGTAATAGCAATGTCATAAATCCATAAAGGTAAGGTACATTAAGTTCAACTAAAGTAAAATAAAAAGATAAATTTCGAAGAGACACACAAATGTTAAATCTTAAAAATGATCGCGCAATTAATATAAACTGGGTTCTTAATTCAATGAAAGAATTTGAAAATTAATAATGGGATTTCAAAATGAAATATCAAACAATAAAAGGTCAAAAATATGATCGGTGCTCTAGTAAAATATTTCGTACAAATAAAAAAACTAAATGCTAACGATTTCTAAAAAAATCTATTGCTTCTTATGTATAATTTATAACCTACTGGGGGGTAGATAGTCGGATAGAAAGTATACAACTTTTCACTGTAAATATAAGCATCATAAAAGCATTTATTTTATAAAGACTTCTAACTAATGGACCGAAAGGACTTTCTATACGAATTAGCGACAAATCTCCCTATATCCGCCAAAGATATGAAAAGGGCAAATTACTAGAAACTTACAAGTAAAAATTCAAGGCATCCCAGAAATTTGAAATCCCATCTACGATATACAAAAAGACGAACTGCTCGAAGTTAAAAAGAAAACCCTCCTAAAAAGTCAATGGGAAAACATTTTATATTTACAGAAAATAAGCAAAACCAATTTGTTTGTGAAAAATACGTGGGTAGAAAAAATAGCTAAATATTACTTCCACCAGAATAAATGCAAGCTTGGTTTTTTTTTTATTTTTAAGAAAAAATATTTATTTTATACGACATTTAATCCTTATTAAAGGAACTTTTGTTTCATTTTACATAAGGGGAAATGTTTTTATCTCAGTATGTGCTATCGCTATGTAGTTGTTATGTTACAATTATTGTCACTAGCTGTTGAGTGATAGAGAACGGACGCAATTTCCATAAAGCGCAATCGGCAATTGGAATTGTGTATAACGTCGCTCAGTACATCCCGGCGTAATTCAATAAAGTATTTGTTTGACGTACTCGGACACCTGGTCTCGCCGCGATAACAATGGACAAGCCAGCTATTGTATTCGTAGAATATAGTGCTTTTTATAGTGTTTTCATGAGCGTAGATAGAAACGGGGTTTTTATAATGTATTTTATTTATTAGTTTATATTTCGTAAGATAAATAAAGTGCTGTGAGTAAGTTTCTTGTTTTCATAGTTTTAACTGTTAATTACATCGTAATTTTTGTGATAGATCCTGTTTAATATCGTTTGATTGAATCTATTTCTACCAATTATTTCGACGTAAGAGTGTGCATTGAATTTCGTTCAGTTTCAATAACTTACGCACACATTTTTAGTTTTCATTTATTTAGATCTAGAGCATTGTTTAAGTTACTTTTTCAGACATGATAAGGAAGAATGTCGAGAACGGCATTGTAAAACAATGGCGAGTTGGATTGACGGTCATACTGATTGTATGTCCATTGTCAGTGATTCCGAAATTTATTACAAAATCCGTAAAATATCGTCAAAAATTCGTCACTTAGGATCGCAAACACATCTGAACTCTGTAAAACTTTTATGGCGGCTAATATTCCATTAAATAAACTTAGCAATCCCACTTTAAAAATATTTCTGAAAAAATATACTGGTCGAAATGTTCCTGATGAATCAACTTTACGCAAATATTATGTTTCTAGGTGCTATACGAGAACAGTAGAACGCATTAGAAGCCATCTTTTAAATCAATACATGTGGATAAGCGCCGACGAAACCGTGGATATGTTAGGACGCTGTGTGGTAAATGTTGTAGCTGGTGTACTACATCCAACTATTCCCTATAACTCATATGTAAAGCAACAAGTGTTATAAATAGAGTTGATGCGGAAACAGTTGCTGAAACCATTAAGGAGAATATGCAAAAAATGCTTCATTCGGACGCCACGTACAAAGAAAAAATACTTTCATTTGTCAGTGATAGTGCTGCGCATATGTTAAAAACAGGCAGACTATTGAAGAAAACATATCCTAATATGCTGCATATTACTTGTGTAACACATGCTCTCCACAGAATCTGTGAATATATCAGAGACACTTTTCCGGAAGTTGATAGATTTGTATCAGGTTTTAAAAAAGTTTTCAGAAAAGCACCATTGAGAGTAGCTCTTTTCAAGGAAAAATTTCTATCTCTGTCACTGCCTCCCACTCCAGTAATAACTAGATGGGGAACATGGCTGGAAGCTACTAGTTATTATGCTGAGAATTTCGATAGTCTAAACCATTTCGTAACACTGCTAAAGGAGGATGCTAGAAGTATTGGTGAGTGCAAGGAGCTCACACAAATCCCAAATTAAAAAAATCAGTTGTACTTTCTTCACGAACACTTTGGAAAATTGCCAAAACTAATCACTTATTTTGAAAATCGAAATCTCAAATTAAATGACGGATTAACCACATTAGATGTGGCTGTTGATAATTTGAAAAGTATTCCAAGTGACTTCGGATGTGGCCTTCGGCAAAAGTTGGAAGCAATTCTTAATAGAAATCCAGATTTAATTACATTGCAGCAATTATGTATGGAGACAATTCCACAAAATCTAACGGCTAAATATGAAGAAATAAAAGAATATTTCCAGTATTCAAAGAGAACAAAATTGACAGAAGAAAACCTTGAGAAACTATTGCTAGTCAATATTAATACTCCTTTACTCAACTTGAACGACAAAATGAACAAATAAAAATGTTCCAATTATAGAAATAAAATTAAAACTTTAAAAATACAACTTTTCAACAAATACATATGTATTTCGTAATTTTATAGATCACCACCCGTTTGTTTTCCAATTATATAAATAAAATTAAATATTTTAGAAATACAGCCTTTCGCCAGTACTGCACTGGGTGGTAAGCGTGTCCGTTCTCTAGTGATAAGTTCTTTAATAAGACTTATACAGAAGGCCGTATTAAAAATTTCCATATTTTGATTCGATTCACAATTGTAAAAAAAAGTTTATCAAGCCTACAGTGAAATTTATTTGATCTAAGAATCAATGGGTCTTAAACATAATAAACAAACACCTTCCAAGAATAGACAAATTTTACTTCCTTAAAGACTAACCTAAATTTACGAAAACAATACTGAATCGAGAGTAAAAGCATTTTTAGATTGTAGTGGGCCACAAAGAAATCAAAATAAACAGGGAGCCCTATGTAGTTTATGAGATAAAGGAACAAATTTTAATTCGTATGCTGTTCATTTGTGAATGCATAATAAGAATACATATTTTATAGCTAGGGTCTGGAAATACCAATTCAAAATATAAGTGTACAAATCGTCGCCAAGTATAATTTTTCTAACAAGGAGGGTATGATTGAAACAAAATCTATTCAAAATAGAACCAAGGATTATAATAGATTTATTTAGGTAGTAGTAGATCATATACTCAAACTATCTCGAATGAATTTAATCTTTGTACGAGCTTTTTCTTTTTCAGCCAATTTCGATGAAGACTTCAGATTAAAGTGATAAAATAAACCAGAGTAGTTTCAAAGTTTTTTTTTATTGTTCACTACAATACTGTTTCGCCAAACTTTGGTTTCATCAGGTGATGATAAACTGAACAATTTTATATATATTTCTTTCACAGAAGTATATGGGTATATTCTCAGTGGGGGTTGTTTTACATATTTTATATAAGTAGTAGAGGGGAGTTATTGAATTCTGTTTGTTCATTTAGAGTAAAACTTAATTTCCTATATCTATTTATTTCTATATTTTCTAACAGATTAAGTTTTTTGCCTTTGTCTTGTACATGCAGAATCTTGAATTCTCTATTAAATTTATGATTGGAATCTAAACAATGGTTTGCGAAAGTTGAGTCCGTCTTTTTGTCTTTGTAGTTTCTTTTTCTCTGTTCAAAGGTACTTCCTGTCTGACCTATATATTTCTGGACTGAATTATTTGTTTTAAACGATATAAATTCATTATTTTCTTTTTTAATTAGTTTACCTATTTTTACAGATGTTGGTGATTGAATTATATTTGTTTTCCATCTTGTTCAATATTCTAAGGTAAATTAAAGACTGAGTTTGAATTTTTAGTTTACGTTGGAGAATTTTATTCACTAAATTTACTGGATATCCATTATTGACAGATATGGTGTATATTCTTTTGAGCTCTATGTCAAAGTTGTTCTTATTTAAAGGCACATTTATTAATTTGTGTATCATGGATTCGTATGCGGATAATTTGTGTGAAATTGGGTGAAAGGAGCTCGTGTGTATTGGTATGTCTGTGTGTGTTGGTTTGTGGTATATTGCAAATTCGTGTTTTCCTGTTACGTTTGAAATTGTTAGATCTAGAAAACTAATCGACTTATCTTTTTCTATTTCATTTGTAAATTTTATAGTGTGAATGTGGTTTTGAAAAGCTTTTAATTGTCTATGTGTACCTTTAAAATAGACTAATATATCACCCATATATCCATACCAGTAAATGCAATTATTATATAGCGGGTGCTTATTTCAATTTCGATATAGTTCATAAATATATCTGTTATTAATGGACTTAATGGGTTACCCATCGTCAATAATGGATACTCAGTAAATTTAGTTAATAAAATTCTGCAACGTAAGCTAAGAATTCAAACTCTGTTTTTAATTTAGCCTAGAATATCGAACAAGACGGAAAACAAATATAATCTAATCACATACATGGGACCAATATCTGTGGGGCCAAAATCTATGTTATATCCTTTTAAAACAAATAATTCAGTCCAGAAATATATTAGAAATGTTAAAGACAGAAAAGAGAAGAAGGCGACACAGAGGTTTATAATAAGGTCAGACGTACATTTGAACAGAGATCCAAGAAGCATGAAAAAGCTACAAAGACAAAAAGACGGACTCAACTTTCGCAAACTATTGTTTAGATTCAAATCATAAATTTAATAGAGAAATCAAGATTCTGTTAGAAAACATAGAAATAAATAAGTATTTTTAATAATATAAAATATTATTAAAAATGAGGTGTGAAGAACACAATACAAGTTCATATATTTGTGAATGTATCTTCTCCAAAGACGCAGATACGTATTTCACATTTCTACATGATCGTCGGTGCGCCCCTGTTGGAGAAGAGACACATTCAACAAAACATAACTACCTTACTATCTACCAGAAATTATTAAGACAGAGCGTGAAAGAATATTCAGCGCTGTCTATATAATAGCCACAGACCTAGCAAGGTGTTTTTATAGTCGGTAACATACCTATCTATAAAAACTGTATTCTCGTGTCTTCACTACTTGTTCGGCGTGAACCGACTGTATATAACAACATCATTTGAAACATACTTGAGTGGGTACAACCCACCAATTTTGTATACTAAAAAAGTATTTTTAATAATATAAAATATTATTAAAAATGGGGTGTGAAGAACACAATACAAGTTCATATATTTGTGAATGTATCTTCTCCAAAGACGCAGATACGTATTTCACATTTCTACATGATCGTCGGTGCGCCCCTGTTGGAGAAGAGACACATTCAACAAAACATAACTACCTTACTATCTACCAGAAATTATTAAGACAGAGCGTGAAAGAATATTCAGCGCTGTCTATATAATAGCCACAGACCTAGCAAGGTGTTTTTATAGTCGGTAACATACCTATCTATAAAAACTGTATTCTCGTGTCTTCACTACTTGTTCGGCGTGAACCGACTGTATATAACAACATAATTTGAAACATACTTGAGTGGGTACAACCCTCCAATTTTGTATATATATACAAAATTGGTGGGTTGTACCCACTCAAGTATGTTTCAAATTATGTTGTTAGAAATAAATAGATAAAGGAAATTAACTCTAAATTAACAAACAAAATTCAATAACTCCATTCTACTACTTATATAAAATATGTGACACACCCCCACTTAGAATATGCCCATACACTTCTGTTAAAAGAAATATATGTAAAATTGTTCAATTTATTATTAACAGATGAAGCCAAAGTTTGGCGAAACAGTATAGTAGTTAACAATAAAAATCTTTAAAACCACACTGGTTTATTTTATTACTTTAAAATGGAGTTTCAACAAGTATCAACTTTAGTCAACTTTAGATTAATTAATAAATTCTTTAATCACGTTTCTGTTTACATATTCTATTTACAATATGATGATATATGTCGACAGTAAGT
This sequence comes from Melolontha melolontha, assembly GCA_935421215.2. NCBI lineage: Eukaryota > Metazoa > Arthropoda > Insecta > Coleoptera > Scarabaeidae > Melolontha > Melolontha melolontha. The sequence continues at coordinate 129,036,369 of OW285236.1, forward strand.
GCTATCCATTTATTCTACTTTCTCGAAATTTGATATTGGCACGTAGAGAAGAAACAATTCAAGACCAAGTCATTGTTATAAGCTATAAAAGTAAGAATAATCGTTTCTGCGTTGTATGTACGTACGAAATGAAAATGTCTAAAGCTTTCAATTATGTCGTCGATTAAATTGTGGCAAGCAACATCTGCTTGAAGTTAATCTTTAAAATAGATTCCAAATGATCCAGAATATTTGGCTGTTACTCTGTAGGAAATGCATATATGAAATAATAAAACCATAACACACTGCCTTTATGGTTAAATTAATTAGCAAAAGTAGCTATATTCAACCAAAACTTACCTAGCTATTAACGGAATCAATTAGTACCTGAAATAGAAAACAAAAATTAATTAACATATTTGTATAAATATACTTTGACATAAATTTAGCGACAAAATATTGTAAAATACATATATATGCTGAAACTTCCAATTTTCTCGACTTTCTGTTTAAATGCTGTATTTATAAAAATCTTATTTAATGTATGGCTTTTAATAGAAATCTAAATATATGCAGAAAAATCTTTTATGAGATGTATTCCTTTCTCTAAGCTATAAGATTAAGTGTAACAGAAATAAGTATAGAAAATAAATTAATTATAACAAATACGAAGTTAAAATATAAAGATGTTCACAAGCATATGTGCTTTAAAGGACAACAAGTAAATTATAGACTAGTTCCTAATGAGTAAACACAAAAGGATAAATGTACAGCAAGTGAACGATAAACGAAGATAAAGAAAGACTGCTTCATAGAAAGAACGGATTGAAAAGATAAATATAAAAAAATCGAATAAAACAAGAAAGAACAGTTATAAATTAAAAGAAACTGAATGTCAAAAAAGTATAATGAAATAGTAGATTTAAGATTTAGATAACATGAATTGGAGTGGAGGCAAAACAATAAATACCAATATGAAAAAGGTAGAATGACAGAATACAGATATTAAATTAAACAAAGGGAAACAAGAATTATGAATGAAATATGAATAATAACAGAAGATTTCAATATAATGAATTTAAAAGAAAACGATGGAAGCATACTCAAAGAAAAATATTAATATTGGAATAATGACGACAGATAACATTTTGAAGAATCAGTTAAATCAGATAAAAACTTAGCCGAAAAAGAAGAAGAGATAAACGATATGGAAGAATTAAAGCTAGTGCAAGAAATAAAAATTATGAAACTATGCAAAAGCTAAAATTTTGAAATGTATCTAAACTAAATAACCTCGGGAATAATCAAGTATATGGATTGAATGAAATATAGAAGTATCCTTTCCGTCTAATTGCAACATTGTTATATCAAGCAATAAAAAAAGGCGAAGAAAGTAATGAAGCCAATTGGTTACGCGGGCAAGTGTAATTACTATAATGATACTTGCTCTGCCACTCTGGTGGTTTCGCAAAATAATTTGCAATATAATTTAGAAGTGTTAGAAAGATATCCGAATAAAATAAATATGAAGATTAATGAAGAAAACGCAAAAGTTATAGTAGCGCCAAGAAAAAATACAATGCATAATGTATGATTGTAAGAAAAGCAAATAATACAAGTAGAAAATAAGAAGAAACATGGGTAAATTGCCAAAGAAATAAACGATGTGAAGGATATTCAATATGATGATTGGGACACTTTTAGTGTAGAAAGAACTATAAAAATAAAACTAGAAGCAAATCCTGACATGCAAACATGAAACACGCATAACTGCAATGGAGGTGAAGTTTTTGAGAGGCATAGAAAATAAAACTACATAAAGAGCAGTTTGAATATCAAAATTATTTAAAAATAAAATTGTATGGAGAATACAAGTACATATATATTTGTGTGAAAATTTTCATATAGGCATTCAAATACGTGTTTCCTGTTACTATCGACTCGTCAGTGCATCATACAGGGGGCAAAATTCTTAACACAACTACTACTGCTTACAGTTAAGGTATAAAATTGAGCAGCGTCCATTGACTAATGTAACCGCCCGAAACGTAAACTCCACCAATTTAAATGCTTAATGGCACATTTACGAATTACATTACGATTCCTTTAAGATACCAACAATTATACTCTCATATACAAATTATCTGCTTATCAATCAATGCTTCACAGACTAATTAACGTCCCGTTGAGTAAAGAAAATTTCGATATAGAACTAAATAGAATACACGTTATAGCGCTAAATAACGGTTTCACCATAAATTTAATTAATAATATTCTAAAAAAACTACAGAAATCTAAAACGATATCCTCAATTTACCCAACAGTAAAAAACAATAAAACATTCAGTTATAATTCTATCACATACATCGGTACAATTTCAAACAAAGTAGGAAACTTAATAAAAACAAGTAAAGAGACCATTTCATTCAAAACCAACAATTCCTTACAAAACGCTATAAAAAACAACAAAGATAAAACGGACAATAGATTAAACTCAGGGGTTTACAAGTTGACATGCGAAGATTGTAAAAAAGTGTATGTCGGACAAACAGGACGGACATTTGATATTAGAATGAAGGAACATGAAAGAAGCCACAGAGACAAGAAGACAGACTCAACTTTTGCCAATCATTGCCTAGAACATAATCACAAATTCAATACTAATTTTAAAACTTTGCATGTTCTAGATAAAAGTAAAAAACTTAATATGTTAGAAAGTTTAGAAATTAACAAATATAATAAATTAGGTATAATTTTAAATGACCAACTAGACATAAATAACTCCCCCCTACTAAACTTAAAACTCATACATGTCCACCCCCTCTTAGAATAAGATTAGTTCTGTACTTTGTATTGATATATATAAGATCTAATTAATATTTTGAATTAGTATATTCATCCACCTGATGAAGCCACAGTGTGGTGAAACATATGTAGTGCATATATATTATTTTGAAACTATACAACTGTGTTTTATTATATCTATAAATTATACTCTCAACTGACTTACAAGGTCACCAGATCTGTCTCTAAGAAGATGTCTAGCATATGATAGATCGAAGGGTTGGTATGGTACCTAACCCTCAAAAAGAACTTACGACAGCTACATAATGCCCTACAAGTCGCTTAGAATGAGCTTCTATAGAAGTCCATAAATGATCGTATTAGAAGGAGAATAGCAGAATATATTCGTCTGCATGGAGCAGAAATTCATTATTAAAATTTCTCAGTAAAGAGTACGACTCTTTCAATGAAAATTTATTATTTTTAACACAGTAAACATTTATAAAAAATTTGATTTAATAGTATACCGGGTGTACTTGAAATATAAAGACAACGTGTAAAAAATGTAAAGATTAAATTATATAGAATAATGTGTGCTTTTTTAATACCTTTCTTTTTTAATAGGGAGAAACTCTGACATTATAACAGTTAATTTGACAAGTCATACCGCCATTTTATTCAGTATTGTTGGTCAGAATGCAAAAACTTACAGCCGAGCAGCGTCTACAAATTGTGGAAATTTATTTCTAAAATCAGTGTTCAGTTAAAAATGTACACAAAGCGCTTCGCCCAATTTACGGCATACATCATCGGCCAACTGAGACGACTATTTGCAACACAATTGAGAAATTTTGCACTTATTTACTTTTTTGGACTCTCATCGAGTGCGCACTGAAGAAAATATCGTTGCCTTTAGGCCAGTTTTGAGGATGATCCAAATACATCGATTCGTCATCGTGTGCAAGAACTTGGCCTATGACCATCGACTTTCTGCAAGATTTTGCACTAGGATCTTGGCTTACATGCCTACAAGATTAAATTGGTGCAAGAATTGAAGCCAACCGACCATCGGTTTCAATGTCAGTTCAGTAATTGGGCGCTTGAAAAGTTTGAAGTCGTTTATGGTTAAATTGAGTTCGGTGATGAGGCTTACTTCTGACTCGATGGCATTGTGAATAAGTAAAATTGTCGCATTCGGAGCGACACTAATCCACAGGTGTCAACTACCGATTCACACCGAAAAATGAACAGTTGGTGCGGTTTGTGGCCCGATGGCGGCATGATACAATTTTCAGAGATTTTTAATTTTGGGGTTCCCGTCGTAATTGACACAATATTTTGGATTGATATTCAATATAATTACATCTTGCCATTTTTCATACGTCGTCTCTTTATTTCAAGGACATCCTGTAGTCTCTTACAGGTGATTTATTTTTTTTACTGTCAGAGCAAGTGACAGTAAGAATCTTTCAGAATTCGTTCCATAACTACAAAACAAAAGTAAAGTATTACAACTGCATTTTAACGTCATAATCATATCATCTAATTTATTGTTTGTTTATTGATACGCCATTTCCATATAAGATAAATAAAAATGAAACTAATTAAACAGTAAAATAAAATCACATTAAATTAATAAATAATATACTAAGCGCAAATGCAGTGTTAAATATTATTGCTGAACTTTTGAAACGATAAGAATTTATTAAAGAAATTTAAAAAAAATAAAGCAAATGCTGCTATTTGCGGAATTTTAGAATAGAATTAACAGAGAGCGGATTTCAGCGATTGATGATTCATAGCCGCTAGGCGTCTGCCTTTTATTCGCAATAGGTTTGTTTCTGTAAGCGCTCCGTGAGTTTCGAACAATTTGATACGTGGGGCAGATACATAAGTGGCACATACCTACATATGCAGTTAATATGTATCTGTAAATGTACAACAGGGCAAAAGTAATAAACGGTTTGGTAACCGGCAGCAACTACTGCTGAAACAAAAGTAATGTTGACAAGCGAATTGCGTATCGAATTTTGAATAAAAATAATTTACAAAGAACAAAACTCAAAACTATGTATTTTCTGTGAAACATTGAAAGTGTACAACATTACTATGAACAGCTAAAATTTGCCAAAAAGAAATTAACATATCGATGCGAGAGCTCGCATCAAGCGTTCAAATAATACAAATCTGCATAAAACAAATCTGTATCTGTAGACATGAAGAAACAGCATACAACTAGTAAATATGTGTCCATGTGTACAGATACAGATTTGATTTATGCAGATTTGTATTATTTGTAACTAAAATTTATTCAAAGTGTTCCTGTGTTAAATTAGTTCTTTTAGATGTTTACATGTCTTTAAAAATAGAAAGTGTCAGTTCCACATTACAACTGGTGACAGGTACGTGATTAAAATGTTGCAAAAGTGCACCATACTTCGAATGTATAGATTTTTCAATCGGCTCTGTGCAGAATTGATATAATATATTCAAAGCTGGATTTCTGCTAAACATGGCATTAACTTCTTGTTTCAGATTGTTGTGATAACGGCTTCAAAGTTAATTATCGCCTCTTTTAGGTTAATATCTTGATTTTGCATGTAAATAATAGTATATGTAAGACGCCGGAAATTAGCTTTAATAAAGTTTAGCTGGTTTTGTAAATTTTCAATTTGTATCAGGTGTTTACATTAGAAATGCTTTGCGTATCATCATCTTGAAGATGAAAAATAAAGTTTTAATTCATCCAAAGTGTTGTGAATAGAAAAATGTGGCTTATAGCCATATTCCCCACAATACAGGAACTGGGGGTAAAAGCAAATTTGGAAGTTTTCTCTATATAATGCCACTCGTGAAGGTACTTTGAGAAATATCTTTTTAAATGATGAAACTAACTTATCAACATTTGGAAAATGACCCCTAATGTATACTCTGTGTAGTGCATGTGCTGCACAGGTAACGTGTAGCATATTGGGATAAGATTGCTTTAATAACGTCCCTGTTTTTAACATATAAGCTGCCGCATCAGTCAAAAATACTAGCATCTTGTCTTTATAGTTGTTATTCGGTGACAGGATAATAATATATACATTGATCAATTACTTCTGCAACTGTTTAACCATTTGCGACTGGCAATATTTTAGTTGCAATTAAAGTATGGTTGGTATGAAGTTGTCGGATGAAGAATACCAACAACTACATTTAACACATATCGTCCCATTACATCCGTTGTTTCGTCTGCACTTGCTGGAAGATAGGTTTGTTCGTATTTTTTCAATGGTTCTCAAATAACATTTTGGTAAGTGGTATTTACGTAAAGTAGATTCATCTGGTATATGACGATCAGTATATTTTGTAAGAAACCTCTTGAGGACTGGATTGTTTGAATGGGATATTGGCCGCCATGAAAGTTTCAAACAGTTCTTCGTTAAAAGTGTCAGGTGCAGATGGTCATATGTTATCTTGATGAGTTTTCGAAAATACATGGCTCTGCACATTATACTTTTTTTTACGTCTTATACTTAATGAACAGGCACTGCAATATATCTCGGTATCACTACGAATATGCAACCAATCTGTATGGCCTCTAATCCACCCTACCGTGGTTCCCCTACGAGAATTCTCCTTAGTTAATGAAAATAAAGAGAAATACTAACAACAGAAAGAAATTGACTAAAAAGAAGAAACAAAAACTACTGCAAAAATGAGGTAGTAAATTAAATTTAATATTTATACAAAATTATAGGATAAATATACAATATAACAATATAAAACAGATTTTTTAAAATACTAAACGTAACCAAATAACATTGAAAGAAACGAAACCAGAAACAATCCTTTATAGAAGAGAATATAAAATATACTATCTCAAGAACAATAAATACATATATGTATATGCATATATAACAATATGTAAACACGAGCACACACTTTGGAAATTAGGGGATATAATTTTTTAAGCGATTATTTCAAGAAGTCTAACGAAATAGTATATATCCGTCTTACACGCCACTGCTGAATTTAATTTATGGAAGAATATACACAATGTACTATTCATTAGTTATAACGACAGAAATAAAAACACCTGCTCGAGAAATGCAATCGAGCAAGTAAATAGTGGGGCCTTTAAAACATGCATACAATACCTGAGACCACCATAACGTTTTATTGGCGCAATTGGTCATTCAATCGCTTCAGTCTGCTCTTTGTGAATTAAGAATAAGCTAAGAGCTAAGGATCCTGTAATAGCTATTAGTAAATAACGTATATTTGGCTTTATAAAAATATTTGCTTGTTTCAAAATGATTTTTTCCTCTCTTAAATAAATAAAAATACTAATACTATTAAATGCAAAGCCACGAGTACGTTCCTACTGACGCGATGTGATTGTTCGGGGCCATTTACAAAAGAACAATTGACTGCGACATGCCATGAAGTTATTTTTTAAATTTCTATGCTACTCTTCGTTTTTTACATCAATATTGTATTCGGCTATTGTAATAGAATGAAAGCAAAAAATCATATAACAATGAGTGACGCAGTTCGCATATACTTTAAAATTGTACCGAAATTATGTTCGTACATGTGTGTGTGTGTACATAAACAAAGTAAATTCTTAATATTATTGTCAATATATATATATATATATATAATATGTATTTACATTTCTTTTACAAAGGCAAAATTGGACAATTGAAGTTCCAATTTGCCATTGAAATCGCAGAAATCTTAAACAATTTGCATTCTATACCGTGTGCACAACGTCGAGCGATCGATGGATATATAAGTAATGACTGGCCAACTGCAAGTGGGAGGGGCTACATACGTTAAACTCCTACAGGGCGTATTTAATTGTGGTGAACCAAGAAAGCGTTATGGTTGTTTATTAATAAATGATGTATCAAAATAAATATTCCAAATTAATAACTAATTGTTTAACCAACTACAAAATTATTTGTAGTATATTATTTATGGTTAATGTACGAATTTGGATATTTTATCCGACTACACCGTTGCTTTTCGCACTATTAGTCATATGCCGGCTGTCAACGTCCCTACAATAACGGATACTCTTGTTTATGTCTCTTCGGCCATAATACTTTAAATTTAACATTTAAATTTAAATAAAATGATATAATATAGTTGAAAGTATCATAAAATACAATTCGCCGTAAAGTGCAGAGTTTTTGTTTACTGCATAATAATAATTCTAATTCTATTTTCATCGCTAAATATTCAATGATAAGTTTCATCATAGCTTTGTGGCTTGAATTTCAAAAATTCTTATTCAAATGAAAACACATAAATAATATAAAATTATGAAACAAAACCGTAACTCTTATTGAAAAAAATTAAAATAAAAAGTATTCTGTAATAGCATAAAATTTCAAAACAATAACGATTCTTGCAAGAATATAAATAAAGTGTTTACCAGTATAAATAAATTGTTTCCTTAAATAAACTACCTATAAAATATTAAATTTAACTAAAATACCTTTATTGGTAATAAATATTAATTATTAAATAAAAGAACATTCTAAAAAGAAAAACTAATTATTTAGTAAATGCTCAAATAAACCACCCTCTTGCGCCGAGCAGTAACCCAATCGGTTATAAAAATTACGACGGACATTTGTTAGCATTTCTATACGTACTCTCCCTACGGATGACAAGGAGCAACTGAATGACCAGTCGCAAGCTTGCTTGAACACTTTGAGCGACTGATAGGAATATTCAATGTGTTAGAGAGAGATTATTTGATTCGTACTTAGATCGTATGTAGAATGTGTTGGATAAAGAAAGGGAACGCCCGTACAGTTAGACAGTAGAACAGACTGAATATACTCTCTCAACCCTAACCACATAAACTCGCTATTCGTCTTCGTCTTACTACATTGTGGTAGATCAATCACTCCCGGGCGTTCATACGGTATGTTTTACTAATAAATTTATAAACAAAAATAAATCCAGTAAACGCTTGCCATTTTTAAATATACTAAAAATAACAAAAGAAATTTCTTATAAATGATTTCTTGAAGAGAAGTAATATCTACAGATTTTAAACTGCAGATTGAAACACTAGTTTTTAGCAAAGTAATGGTTTAAAATAACGCTATTTGTTGAATTTATTATTAACGAACGTCATGTATATAGAGCAATTTAATTCTATTTCAAACATTGTGAGATACAATGTTACCGCCTGATAGTTAATAGAAAAGCCAAGCAGAAACCTTAAATTAAGAAGGGTTCGCCGGAATCCCGTTAGTCTCAAGAGATCAGTGCAGGGAAAGAACGGAAAATAGTTTTCTGTTCCGGTAGTTCAGTTAAAATTCTTGTGGGAATTGCCAAAAGTATTGCAAATAAACAAACGTGTAAATAAAAAATTTTAAAGAAAGAAATCCTAAAGCCAGTTAAACTATTCAACATACATTATTAAATTTTCAATTCTATTTCTGTTTACCATTCTTTTATAATTTGAGATAAATGAGTGATTTCTTTATTTACTAGATTTGTTTAATAAGAATAAATTACAAAATTAGTTTCATCTTTCAAATATACCTATAGTCGATTAATTATTAATTAAAATACATTATTGAAATGGATAACATACATTTATGTACACCAAATTAATGTTTTGCGTTACATCAAATCGTGCAAGAAATGCAAAAATCTTTCTTAAATTTCTATACTTGGTGGTATAAAATTGGGGTTTAATTGTTCACAATTGTTAATACAAGTAAAATAATTGCTCTTAAGAAAAAATATCGCATAATAGAAGTTGCATAATAACAAAAAATTAAATAATTGATGAAGTAGAACTTATCGGCTGTTTCAACACAAAACTGTGCTTGTCTTATTTACGAGTTATAGTGCGTTCGCGCATGTCTCCGTTCAATTATTTATACGCCAGCTAAAGTACAGTTCATTCGGAAATATACCGTAAAATTTAAACTCTATTCATTGCACAGTAATTAACATAGCATGAGGTCTAACCCTAACAGAAAGAGAGACATTAGTGTACCAGAGTCGGTCTTAGTTTAAATTTGTATGTATTAAAAAGTCATTCAATACTAGCCTCAATTAATAAAATTTTAATGCTAAGTGTATCTCCACATAATAAAATTCCACGAATATTTTTGAAATGATTAGTCAATATTAAATTATGTTGTCAATATCCCTAGTTTTGTAGCCCTAAATTTTATAAAATAGTGGTAATATGTATGGTGTTTAATAATCCTTAAACTTTTGAGATGTTGAGACCGTGGGAAAAGAGAGTGTTTATAATGTGACTAGTGTAAATACGAGAATACCTGATTGTGGTGATGAGGAGGATAACAGTGCATGTCAAAGACACCATTTAACGAGAGATGAAAAATATATTATGTTAAATGTATATAACGGTCTATTGGATTTAGATAAAATGACATCTACCGAAACAAGAACTAAATCTTCACTTCTAACTAAGGTTCCTCTGAATACTGTCAATACTGGTAGGTGTTAAACCTCGAAAAAAGCGGAAAGACAGTGAAAAGTTCAGAAAAGTAAGTTTTTGAGACGTAGATGTTATTCGACATACAGTGTATGCAATTTATATTGAAAATAAAATTCCTATACTGAATAGTTTAAAACAAAAACTAATTGACGAAGGTACCGGCATCGAGTGTTCTAGAACAATATCGTGGGAAGTTTTGAAGAGAAATGGCTTCATGTTTGCAACAATAGATAAACGACAAGCAATTATGGAAACTGCTAGAATTTGCAAATGGCGGTACAATTATTTATCAGATATATCGTAAGTGTATATTTTTTTTATGAACCTTGGTATACCACACATGATATTATAAAGAAAAGGATGGGTTCATGATTCCAAAAAAGGCAAATTAGACACTGCTTAATCAAGAGGAAAAAGAATTATAATTTTACATTGTGCATCTGAAGAAGATTGGGTACATTACATTGGGGGATTATCATGAATACATGAATGGCACCAATTTTGAGAATAGGTTAGAATATACTTTAATACCACACCTGCAAAAAGAACCAGTGTAATTATACTTTCCAAAAAAAATTTGCTGGAGTGTCTAAAAGTTTTCGAAATTCGGCGGGAGTATGGAATAAACAAGTTAGCAAAACGATATGGTCACGACATTTTACGATTGCCACCATACTATTGTATATTTAATCCCATTGAGCTAATATGGGCACAATGAAAACAAAATATCCGGAAAAATAATTACCACCTGAGAATTAGCGCAAATGTTGTTCATCTGATTCAAGAAGAAATAGAAGCCATTTCGGCAGAAGCGTGGTCTAATGCAGTCCAATATGTTATCAAAGAAGAGAACAAATGCAGTGCACATCTGCATATGAAACATAGGATACCGACACCGACTAACTAAAAGTTCTTTTTTGTCAAACACTTCATTAAAGAAATACATTTTAAAGTATAAAAGATAGTTTCATGATTGTTTAATTTGTATACTTAAATTATTATTATTACTATCGCGGCATTTGAAATTACGAATGACGATTATATATTTATTTTCACTATAATTAAGCATTGTAATTCGGTTTTTGTATAATTGAGTTGTTGTGTAGGTGACAGCAGAGTGACATTTATCTGTAACCTTTTACCCAAAATTATGTTATAAAATGAAAAGAAAAAGAAGAATTTATTAATCAGTGAACTACAAATATTTGGTTTTAATTTTTAATACTTTATTGCACCACCAGTTCTGTCTAGAACCTCTTGTAAACGTCTAGGAATCGATGTTATAACTTTATGTATAAATTCTGGCGGCATATCATTCCAAATATTCTCTATCTTGTTAAATAATTCTTGGACATTTGCTGGCCTAAAATTTCTCCTGCTCATCATCTTAACAATACATATTCTCGATGGGATTCAGATCTAGACTTCTAGAACACCTTGGAAAACAGTCTATATTATTTTCTCTAAACAATGGAGAAACGACTCTTGCCGTGTGGACTATCCAATTGTCTTGTTGAAAGATGAAATTTCTTTCAGAATATATAATTTCTGCCGGAGGTAGAAAAACATTTTGTAATATTCTAATATAATTCTTATTATAAAATCTTTCCTCTATAATCCAATCAACACCTGGCCCATGTGCGCAAATCCAGGCCTAGACGTTTGCTGAGAATCTTCCGCTCGTTTGTGATTTTTGAGTATATTTTTCGTCAAATTGTGAATTAGGTGGTCTATTAGTATGGATTCGGCCATTATGAGACCACTGAAAAAGTTTTTCGTCTGAGAAAATTACATTTTCCCAAAAATTAAAATTATGAGGTATAAATTGCAACCCAAAACCAATCCTTACTTCTTTATTCTGCTCATTAAGAAATGTTTTTTTCACAGACACCCGATTTCTCAAGTCTGAAATTTGTCTCAACCGTTTTCTTGCTGTGCGGGCTCACCCGGGGAAATGTGTTGCGGTCACTGCATTTACTATTGCTTCGAACGCATCGCTTCTTATAAAGTTAATAAGATTTTCATTCTGTTCGGGAGTTGACACACGTGTACCACCGGAGCTTCGTTGTCTATTATTAACTCGTCGACGCTGCCATATAATTTTGAAATCTGAAATGGTACTATTGCCCACGCCAAATCAATTTGCTAATCTTCTAACTGACTATCCTACTTCTAGTAATGTAATTATTTAAGTTTTAGTGTGAATATTCAAATGCGGCATATTAGTTTTATATTTTGACAAACCTGAATATCACATTGACAGATCTGTATATAGCAAATCGAGGTACGTACCCAAGGTTACTAAATGTATAAGTCATAAGTAACTCATAAGTCTCATAACTTAGAGCTGAGGATGTTTGCGGTATAACCATGGTTATATCATGTAACCATAGTAAATTACTATGGTTACATGATATAACCATGGTTATACCGCAAACATCCTCAGCTCTACAGTCATAACTCATAAGTAACTCTCTTCCAATAATATTCTTACGCAAGAACGTGCCCATTCAAATTAAAATTATTTTGACTTTAATTCTATCATTAGTTAAATAGTTATAAATCGAGTAAAGTAAATCACTGTTTTCTATAGACAAAACGATTGGTTTATCTACGATCTAATGGCATATACTTACACAAAGCATGTCGTCCTTTATTCAAAAGTTAATAAAAGGTTTTTATGTCTAAAAAAAATAGGTTCACAAATGCAAATACTATTTCTTATAAATAACTAAAATAAAATTACAATATTTATAAACAAAAAACTTTATTGACTTAATACATTACTTTAATTCACAATTTTTTTAAATTTTTTCTATGTTTTGCCCTAACTATAATGTAAAACACTTGTAACTAGTCAAATAAAGTTTATATATAAGCATATAAAACACTATGAAATTAGAGTTTACGAACACTATAAACATCAATCTACACCATTTCTAGCTGTAATTCAGAAACCGTAAAGTTGAATTCGGAATCCGTCACATGTAATTCAGATTAGATAGTTTAGTTTCAGAAAGCGTCAATTGTAAATCAGATAGTTAATTTAATTTCAGAATGTATCAATTGTATTTGAGATTTATCACTTTCAATTTCGGAATGTATCAATTGTAATTCAGAACATAATATCTGTAATTTAGATGTATGCTAAACTTCAGAATTTCTTTATTTACTTAGTTAGTACCAGTTATCATAGTTACTACGAACTGTTTGCATTGTATTTAAGTGCGTATACCTTAGGCTTGGTGCAAATAATGAATTTTAAAGTCAATTGTGGTATTTGCCGGGTAGAAATGACAAGGTATACTAAGAGATTACTGTCTTGTATGCATTTGCTTCATACAAAATACTACAATTTACTAACTCCAGCTGAATGAAGAAGTCACTTGTCCTATATGCAGAGAAGTATTAACTGGAAGTGAAGATGTTAAAAGAACAACATGCATCACACACAACAAGATAAAGAAAGAATTGTTGTATGTGCTAATAAAGGAGAAGATTAGACTACGTTGGCTACGGCATTAGGAATAATGTATAAAACAGCGTTCACTGGGTTCGCTCGGGCCGACAGGAGATGTTACCAAAAGGCGGTAAAAAACCCAAGTTGTTAACTAAAAACCAAATTATTTCATGGTTAGAAAGAGATTAACGCTGAAACAGATTCAAAACAAAGTATTGAGAGAATTTCATGAAGATGTGTCTATTTCTACTCTGGGAAATTACTTAGAAGAAAGGTTGCTAACTTTAAAAAGTGTACATAATGTGTCGTTGAATATGAACAATAATGAGAATAAAAAAAAATGCTCACAATATGTAAGGGTCCTAAACTAATACATTTTAGCAAGAAAACAAATAGTTTGGGTAGATAAGATGAACTTTAATCTATTTTGCCGTAGAACACGCGGTCGTTCGAAAATTGGTGATAGAGCAGTACAACTCCTTCCTGCATCGAAAGGTTCGATTTCTGCAGTTGGAATCATTTCTATGGAGCGTCGCCGGGGTACTTTTACAGCAGAATTGGCTAAATACAATTTTTCGGCAGTGGCAAGACATGGATAATCAACTAATAGACTTCGTAATTGTTTGTGATAACGCCCCATGTCATTCAATTTTCGAAATAGTTATAAATGAGATTTAGAATAATAGAAGAGCAACTTTACTAAGATTACCTCCTTATTTACCCATGCTGAACTCTATTGAAACTTTGTAGTCAAAAATAAAAGGAAATGTTAAATCAACACTTAGAATTCCAAGCGTAAATGCTCCTTATGCTGGGGAACAAATTATTGACCAAGCCAAAACAACGATAGTTGGAGAAGATTGTACTTGTGCCGTTCAGCACTCTACTACATTTCAAGCTGCTGTTTTGACATTGGAAGATATTGCTGTTGGTCAATAACTTTCTATGTACATATATATATATACATACCTATATGTAACCATATAATTATTATAATTAAGTTTATGTTTTAGTTTTGTTATACCGTGTGTGTACATAAACAAAAATAATCCTTCTCTGAATTACAATTGATAATTTCTTAATTTCAATTGACACTTTCTGAAATTAAATTTATTAATCTCAATTACAATTGATACATTCTGAAATCAAACTCCCTATTATGATTTACAATTGACGCTTTCTGAAATAAAACTCGTTAAGCTGAATTACATCTGAAGGATACTGAATTACGGCTGGAAATGGTGTAGACCGGTAATTTGACAACTAGTCAACTAGACAGGAATGCACGCCCGATGACACGCAATATGCGATCGCCATTAGTTACGAGGCAACCTTACCTATTTACTAAGCTTGGTACATACCTATCTATTCTTAAAAAGCCATATTCTAATGAAACTAATTAAGTGTTCGCTTTGCAAATGCCGCGATAACACATTTATAGATTTTTTAGGGTATTCTATGCTTATATACAGTATTACTGAAATTCAATTATCTATCATCTGTCTATCTATTTATCTGTTATTATTATTATTACTATTGTTATTATAATTGACTAGTAATGCTGGAAAATTATATTAGAGGTAAGTATTATATTAAGGTCAATAATTATTTTATTCTAATTGTAAATATACTTAGTTGAAGTAGTGTTGATTCATTCATAATTTGTGAATACAGTTCTGTATTTGGTTATCTGTATGTTGACTACCTCAGCCGAAATTCCAGGCACTTGGGTTGGCTTAAATTATTCGGCGCTTATATAGTCAACGGTATATTTCCGAATGAACTATACATGCATGATTCTTTGGTATTATTAAGCAAATAGATTCCATAGTTTAAATCGGGCCAATATTCGATTGCCCTCGTCCAATTTTATTAAAGTTATGCATATATTTCGTAATTTAGAAACAACATATTCTATCTTCTATTTAAAAGCATTTCTTTTAGTAGTTTTAGCTAAATTGTTTTTTAAAAATTTTCAATAATATCCGCTAATTAATTGCTGTGGTAAAATAAATCGTCCGTCGAGTCTGGTATTCAAAATTCTTTACCAATTTTGTAATAAACCAATTTAGTTAGAAATTCGTTGGGCTATCGTGTGCAAGTTGTCCATATTTTAAGTGGGTGGGTTTTGATTGCGTTACGAACAAACTATGACTCATCTGCCTATTACATTTGCAACAAAATTCGCTTTTAATTGATGTCGCGTTACTCATTTATAAAATTGAACGTTGGCAACATCATCATCATCAACAAGTAATTCAATCCTTTGGTATTTTGGCTAACGTTAAGACGTTTAAAATTATTTTGTCCATGTGGGTTTCCACATTTTGTCTGAATTACAGGTTGTTGTGGGTCTCTTATTTTTCGCCATTCCTTTTTGTCTCTACATTTTGCTTGCCAGCCCAATTATTCCCCGTTTTTTTTGTAGTCTTCTTTGTTATTTCTCCTCCGTTTTCTACTTAATACCGTATAAATGATAACTGCTCTTTTTAAAGTCTATATTCGTTTCTTTATTAACTAATATTTTCACTCTTTAATAATGTTTTATTTATACCATATGCTTGGATTTATTTTTGAATGCTTTCCCTTGTTCTATCTCTCTCTGTTTTTTTCCAATGCTTGCAAAGGTAAGGTAAGCTCATCTAATATTTATTTCTTTGTATTATATTTGCTAGATGATTATATGTATCTTTAGTTTTCAAATTCTCTAACCCATTTTCAAATATTTTCTTTAACCTTTATTATTGTTGCGTCATTTACTAAGCTATAAGCTATTATTTGTGTCCTTTTGAAGGTGTTGATTGCGAATACTCTCTTGAAAAGTATTACATAGAAACATCGACATTAAGATATGAAATTCACTAAGCTCAATTTATTTATAAATTAATTCATGATTGCATTGATTTGTTTCATTTAATATCCTTTATTTTCCATAAAAAAGGGCCTCTTCTAAAATTAATTACGCGCTAGTTGACTGTTTAAGCAAATAATTAGACTTGACAGGTTTCTTATAGAGAACCTGTTATTTAATGATTGCCTAAAAATAAAGCAATTATCAGGAACGTCTTCTGAACATAACCATTTGTTAAGTACTTCGTGACTTCGTATGCATGAATAAAACGTTTGCTTGATGAATGCCGAAAATGACATCGAGTAGACAGCGTTCGTCCATTTTTGAGGTGGATACTAAAGACTATTGTAAGATAATGAACTATAATATTTTATCATGATTGCCACTTAAAAAGAATTACAAAGAAATGGTGACCTAGTAGAGTCGATATAAGGAAGGAAGAAACGCCTTCGTCCAATAAAAAATTAGGTAAATTTTAAGATTATCATGAAATCTTGATGGTAAATTTTAAAGAAATAGAAACGTCAAGAATAATTAAAAAAAATATACTACTACTGTTATCCAAGACACAATTTTAGAATGTGGGTTTCGACAACCAGATTTATTCCATTTGCAGCTTCAATTTTACACCCAATCACATGTAATCTAAAAATAAGCTTTAAGGAAAATATTTTCATGACGCTAACAAAGTACAGAAAAGTGCTCTGTTTTAAACCAAGAATTCTGACAAATTTTTTATAGTCATTGAATATGTATGTAAAAGAGAAAGGTAATTATAAAATCTATTCTTTTCGCACTACATATTAGATATAAATATATTTTTTTACAATATATTTTGTCTGGCATTCAGCGTTACTTAACTATTTCTCTATAATTAGTTAATACTCATTATAATATGATACATGTATATATTGAATTTATGTTTTATTCATATATCATAATAATATGTATTTTGCACGTCTTGCTCCGTATTAATATTTTATCTAATACTATAAATTTGTAAGGTAACTATAGATAAATAAATTAAGTATGGTATCTGCTCGAATAAACAGTATAGAATCTTAGGTGCTATGGAGTTGCTTACATAATATGCATTTGTCATTATTGACTTAATTGTCATTAGTTGACATATAAATGTTACGCTGCAGTTGAATTGAATTGAAAATGGTTCTAACGACACAGAAAAAGCGTTCTTGGTAAAAACATTATTTTCACTTATACGGAAATGGTCGCAATAAAGGTCTAAGCTTACAGCAGGTGTCAGTAAGATATCAGCAGCAGTTTAATAAAGTAGCCCCAAATAAAAGTGTGATATTAGCTGTTGTTGAGAAATTTCGTTGCATTGGTAGTGTATTGTGTCAACGTAAAGGTTCTTCACGTCATCAAAAAATAGTGTGTACCAGCGAAAACGTAGGACAAGCTGTGCATTCAGCGCAAAGAAGCCTTGTAAGAACTGCATGTAAACTCAACATTAGTGAAACATCTACATGTCAGCTGTTCGAAGCAACTGGAGGTTATCCATACCATATTCAAGTTGGATAACGACTAGACGCTGCATGTCGCATATTGAGCTTAATTTACGATGATCCAGAATTCTTGAAGAACATGGTTTTCAGAAAAGATTCATGCAGATCTTAACGGCTATATTAATCGACAAACAACTGGATTCCTTGGATTCGAACGTCCTGATGTTATTGTAGAGAAACAACTCCAGTGTCGGATTTACCAATTGGTGCGCGGTTTCCGGTCATGGGATTATTGGTCCATATTTCGTTGAAGACGATAATCAGGATCCACTTACTGTCAACCAAGACCGTTATGGATAGAACATTATTGTACCTTTTGTGAGAGATATACAGAACTTTTACAGTGCATGAAATCTATTGTTGCGTACACAATGGTTTCAACAAAATGGTGCAACGATGGCGCACCCCAAACTTACTCCGTTAGGATTTTGATGTTAGAATAATTTCCCGGAGAACAGACTTTGAACATCCTTCTCATTCACCGTATCTGACGCCTCCTAATGCATACATTTGATGTATGATGAAAGACAAGATATTTCGTTTAGAAAATCCGCCGGAGAATATTGCAGAACTACGAGAAAGAATACAAACATTTTTCCGGCAGTTACATTAACCACTTTTGTTACATTCGTAATTTGCTTTTCTTATTTATATTATTACCGATTTTGGAGTTTGAGAGGCTTGTAAGGGGAAAACTCCCTTTCTGGCAAGTATAGAACATTCTGGCGGTATTTTTGATACGGATTAATAAAAACTACCCCGCGAAGATAAGAATTCCAGACACCCGACATCTTTTAGTCTGCAACTACCAACGATTTTGATTCTCCAGCGTCTATTAATGGGGAAGAAGACGTAAATTTGCAATCTTTTGAGGCCGGAATGTCTATGTATCTTCCGTTTCAGTTTGAATGCCTGTGGATACGGACCTGTGAGCAATTTCATTTGGACGTAGCAAAGAAATAGTAAGTCCTATGAACTTTTTTTTAATGCTATAGTATTTGATATCTCTAGAACTACTTTACCGTTTTGAAGTTTAATTACTCTCAATTAGCTATCGTTGGTTTAAATCATAAATTTACTATTAGATCCAAAACTTAATTAACGTTTCGTATTTTAAATTCATTTACATTTGGAGGATTTGTGTAATGTAATATATTTTTGTAAGATATTTAAAATCAAATACGATTTATATTTCAATTTATATTTCAGTTAAGGTGGTTAATAATTTTAACGTAATATTATTCTTTTTACTGTACTTAAATTTATTCTAAATTTCTATTCATTTTGGTATATATTCTGAATGCATTATACTGTAAGGTTACTGCTACGGATCCATAGAAAAGGCCTTTATTTATTTAACTCTGTAAATCTAGACTAGTTTTTTTTTTCTTTTCTTTATTGCGTAATTATTCAATTAAAATATACCTTTGCTTTCTATTTCTTGAGATACCTATTTAATGTGCTTTTATTGCATATTATTCTTAGCTTTTTTATAAAAACACCATTTTTCTTTTCCAGTAACGCGTAAATTACAAATTTTAATATACAGTATAATCTCTACATACAGGATGATTATATTTTTGGATAAGATATAACTGAATACCATTTTCACTTAACGTTGTTGTTTTTTTAAATTTGATAATATACGAGTTAAACTGTTCTCTAGTCTTTTCTTTATTTTTTTTTCTCTCTTTAGCAGGTTGGCTGCTTTGAACTTTTATTTTCAGATTGCAGGTATCCTGTGCAGCATTTCGTCGATTTGGATTTCGCTTTTGTTTTTAGTAGTCTGTATACGCATGCGCCTACGCGGTCCCTTTTCTCCGTTTTCAGATTTGAGCTTCCGTAAGTAAAACTGAGTGGCGCTACCTACCATCTTTTGTTTAGTCACCCACGCCGTCTCCACTGACTAAGGGCATATACAATTAATAATAGCTCCCCTAAATTTGTGCGATATGACTACCGGTTTCGATCTGATTTCGGCCGTCTTCTGGACGCCATCGCTACGCCTGGGCCGTAGGTAGCACTTTTATAAATATAATTAGTGACTTACAAAATCGATATGAAGCTTGTTTACGTCGTAATGGTGAATATTTTGAACATTTACATTTATAAAAATTAAAAAGTAAATGTAATTTTTATGTTCGGTACTGTTCATTTTCGCGGATACTGTACTTGAAATATGGTTTACTTATTCCTTTTTATAACATATGTTTCGGTATTTTCATGTCATTATCAAAACTGTACAGGCTATCGCTGTCTATATAATGTGTCAGGGAAAATGTGGGAAATCCCTCGGATTCAGATAGAACATTAAAAAATAAGATGACAAGTTTCCATAATTTTTTTCCTAGCGGCCCTCCCTACGGAGATACGGCCTCCTAAAGGACGCCACTGGAAATCAATTTTTCTTGAATAACTTTTAAACAACTTATTATAATTTAATGAAAATTTAATATGATAAACAGTAGTAAGGACCTCTTAAAATACTGCCCTTAAATTTAAATTAGCATGTTTAGTTTACCAGGGGCGGACTAGGTTGTACATTTTAATGATTACATTTTTAACACCCTGTATGATAAGGAGTTAAAAAAACAAATTAGGATACCTTGAACATTAAGCTAAAGAAAAGGCACTCTTGTTCATTGACGATAAAATGAACCGTTTTCGAGGAAAAAGAAATTAAAGAATTTTAATGTTTTATTTCTATTAAAAATAACCATGTTTTTTATTTTTTTTTGTCTGCAACAAAGTGTGACACAAAAGTCTGAAATAAAACTGTTTTCAGTACTAAAAAACGCATTGTTTTTACAAACGTTACTATGGTACCCACGAATTAATAAATATCTTGCATTGACGTGTAAATTTTAAAAATTGTAATCTTTCATATTGTTAACACGTTGATCCTTTACTTCGATATTAATTTATTGAATTTTGAATATCTTGGTAAATTTAATTTGATAATGGGATACACATTTAGTGAGTATGCAGATATGCACCTTATGTACGGTCTTGCATCTTGCAATGCTTTGGAAGCAAGAAGGTTGTATGAAGAAAGATATCCTAATCGCAATATTCCAAATCAGAAAACATTTCAGCGACTTGACCAACGTCTAAGAGAGACTGGTGGGCGATTCCATTTAATAAGGTAACATTATTGACTTTCTTTAATGTTTTAGGAAGTTTTGCGAAACAAAGTACTGATGCTGGTGTAAGAAGAACAGTACGTACGGTGCAATTGGAGGAAAATATTTTGGATACTGTAGGTGATACTCCTTCAATAAGCACTCGAAGATTAGCCGCGCAGCTTAATACGTCAAAAACGACAATTCATGAAGTACTTAAAGAACAGTTGTTTTACCCTTATCATCTGCAAAAAGTGCATCTACTACTTCCTGAAGATTTTCCTCGTAGAATCCAGTTCGCAAACTGGCTGTTACATCAGCAACGAACAAACCCAAACTTCATTAGAACTATTCTTTTTACCGATGAAGCAGGGTTTACCAAAAATGGTATTGTAAATTTACATAACTCGCATGTATGGGCTGATGAAAACCCTCATGCCACTGTCGTTCATCATTATCAACATCAGTTCCAATCAATTAATGTTTGGGCAGGAATAATTGGCAATTTTTTGATTGGACCATGCGTATTGCCGCCACGATTTAATGGTGAACTTTATTTACAGTTCCTTCAGAACGCTTTTCTGGATTCAATAGAGCATTTGCCACTTGCAACTCGCCAAAGCATGTATTTTATACATGATGGGGCCCCACCTCATTTTAGCGTTGCTGTACGCGACCACCTGAATAACGTCTATCCAAACCGTTGGATAGGCCGAGGAGGTCCCATTGCCTGGCCTCCACGGTCTCCCGACCTAATGCCAATGGATTTTCACCTGTGGGGTCATCTCAAAACCTTGGTGTATTCCTCTCCGTTTGATACTAGGGAGGAACTTTTACAGAGAATCACATTTCATTGTGATGTGATAAGAAACAATGCTGGGTTGTTGTGGCGAGTACAGCAGTGCTCTATTCGTCGTGCCCGCGAGTGTATCAGAGTTCACGGAGCCCATGTTGAACCCACTTATGAAGTTTTTAATTGATTATTTCTAATTAGCGTATTTAGGTTCAATCGTTGCAAGCTTTAGTGAGTACATTTCTAAACATAATTTTTGTTAAGGTGCCTTTCTGGGACAAAACTGCATTTCTAAGAATCTTTGTAATTTTGTCGTATTAAATAACCTAAACTAAAACTTTTTTGTTCCTGGAATGACTTTTGTATCACACTTTGTTGCAGACCAAAAAAAATAAAAAACATGGTTCTTTTTAATAGAAATAAAACATTAGTTCTTTTATTTTTTTTTCCTCGAAAAGGGTTCATTTTATCGACAATGAACAAGAGTACCTTTTCTTTAGCTTAATGTTCAAGGTATCCTAATTTGTTTTTTTTAACTCCATATCATACAGGGTGTTAAAAATGTAAGCATTAAAATGTACAACCTAGTCCGCCCCTGGTAAACTAAACATGCTAATTTAAATTTAAGGGCAGTATTTTAAGAGGTCCTTACTACTGTTTATCATATTAAATTTTCACTAAATTATAATAAGTAGTTTAAAAGTTATTCAAGAAAAATTGATTTCCAGTGGCGTCCTTTAGGAGGCAGTATCTCCGTAGGGAGGGCCGCTAGGAAAAAAATTATGGGAGCTTGTCATCTTATTTTTTAATGTTCTATCTGAATCCGAGAGATTTCCCACATTTTCCCGGACACATTGTATATGCGGTGTTAATTGCATTTTGATGTGTATTATTTGTGTGTGTATGTACGTGAATGGATTCGTAAACTGTTTGCGTGTTGGTTATATCGTCTCTTTTCTTTGCAAGGATTTCCTTATTTCTAATATTTGCCGCATATTTAATTTTTGATTTACATTATGTGAAAGTTTACACCTATCCATATGGGGAAAATGTAGAATATCCTTGCAGTGTTCGGCAAAGCCTGTGTTTCTAGTATAATGTAATATTGATTTTTTATATTTTTTCAATCTACTATGGATTCTTCTTCTACTTTGTTCGATATAGATAGCTTTACAATATTTGCAGTTAATTGGTTTACGAGGGAAGATCGGAAAGTTTCTAGAACGAGACACACCTACCACTTTTCGGGGTAAAATCATATTTATTTTTTTACATAGTCTCCTATTAACTCTATACATTTAGTCCAACGTTTTTTAAGACCTTTCATTCGTCCAGAAAAATAAGAACTATCAAAACCTTCAAAATGTTCATTTACAGCTTCGATGATTTCACTATTCGATGAGAATTTCTTTCCAGTTAACCATTTCTTGAGGTTCGGAAATAGGAAGAAGTACGAAGTGGCCCAATTTGACGAGTACGGTGCATGTTTCGCCATCGCAATTGCTGACTTGTGGGATGGGGAATTGTCTTGATGAAACAAGGCTATTTTGGCCTTTTGACTTTGATTTCTCGTTCAATATGTCTAATAACGACGCATAATACGCGTCTGTTATTGTCCTCCCTTGTTGTAAGTAGTCAATAAAAATTATTCTTCGAGAATCCCAAAGATAGTAGCCATCATCTTTCCAGCTGACGGCATCGTCTTGACCTTTTTTGGAGTCAGTTCACCACGTACCGTCCACTGCTTTGATTGTGTTTTAGTTTCTGGCGTGAAGTGGTGTAGCCACGTTTAATTGGCGGTTACAAAACGTCTCAAAAAATCTAAAGAACTAAGGTTGAACATGTTCAGACATTGCTGAGAAATGATCACACGAGCTTGCTTTTGATCGTCTGACAGCAAACGCAGCACCCATCTTGCGTTGAGCTTTCTCATGTCTAAATGCTGGTGTAAAATGTAATGTGCGCGGTCATATGATATGCTTACTGCCTTTGCTATCTCTCCCAACATTAACTGGCGACTATTTATGACGATTCTCTGAACTTTTCTAATAGTTTCTTTATCGGTAGATTTCTTAGAACGGAATGCATCTTCTATGTTTGTTCGAGCACGTTTATATTCACCCAACGGTTGCATACGGCTCTCCACAAACTTCGTCTAATTCCGTTTTTATTTTTTTAGCATTTCAACCTTTCAAAAAAAATGTTTAATATTTGCACGGAATTCGATTTTATTTATGATTAAGAAAATGCGCTTTACTTTATGCACTATCTGTCTAAAAAATTGACAACAGTTACATAATAGATGGGGTACTCAAAACACATGAACGGAAGCGCGCACAACGCCATCTTCTGGTTCGTTCTAGAAACTTTCCGATCTTTCCTAGTACAACCGATTTATCGGTGAGCGCAGTTCTTTCTTTGCTGTTAACTAACATAGCACCTAATTGATTTTTATTAACGCTAACTATTTTCTTTCCTATTTTTCTTACTGTCTGCAGGATGTACTATATTATGTGCCATTGCGTACTGTCTTTTTCAATTCTTTGGATAAGCGCGTGTTTTAAGTTTTTCTCTTTGTGTGTTTAATAATACAATCTTCAGCTTATCTTTAGATTAATTCTTTTTGGCTATGGTTTTAATCTTGTTTGACTCTGTATTGACATCTTCTTCATTTAGTAGTATGTTAATTAATCTTTTAGCAAAACTATGAAAATTTGCTGTTTCTATGTGCCATGGTTGTTAGAGTTAGCAGGTACAGTGAAATCATTTAGAGAATAGCACATACGTCATAATGCGCTATGAACATATTAAGGTTTCGTCAATTATATCCCATCTGATCCAGTTTAGGGTACTTGAATAACAGTTGCGTGCCGATTACGATTAATAATAATAATAATAATCTTTTTTATCCAATAGCAAGCCATTTATAGGATAATAATTAACGATAATTATAAACGGTTGCTATCTACAATAGTATATATATATATACATAAATTTAAAAAAATTTGAAAATAAAAAACGAAGAATTAGCGATACACAAAACAAAAGGAAATTCAAAATTAATACAAAATATGTTTATATAAGAATTGAAAGTTATGTTATGAAAACAGCTTAAACAAAGAAAAGTAAGAGTAAAAGGAAACAATGCTAACTGCAGAACGGGTTCAGATCCAGGGTGTTGCAATTCCGCATCATGTGTACCAGAGGTACCTTATTTAAAACGTTAGATCTGGCCGTTGGCAGTAGAAACGTGGCACACGAACGCGTACGGTAAGCTGGCACAAGAAAATCAACCTGAGACAGCAGACCAGATGCATCCATGGAGTTGTTGACCACTTTCAGAAGAAAAGTGGCACTTGCTTCTTCTCTTCTACTAGTTAGAGAGCGAAAACCATGTCTGTTGACCACAGCGTTATAGTCCGTCCCACGCGTTGGATAAATTCCATCGCACTTGAAGGTGAGGTATTTAAGGAAACGCTTCTGAATTCTCTCCAAAGCGATCTGGTGGTAGACGTAGTATAAATACCACACAACTGCACCATACTCCAACACACTCCGTACATAAGCAAAGAACAGACACTTCAAAGTCGACGGATTACTGAAGTCACGACAGGAACATATCAGGAAGCTCAAAGACCTTAAAGCAGCGTTACAAACAGAATAGATATGGGCGGTAAATTGAAGCTACACATCAAACAAAATCCCCAAGTCTTTAACTTCAGATCTTCGAGGTATCACCATTTGGTCTACACTGTATTGAAAGTTATATGAATTGGCAATCCTTGAATATGTCACAATGGCCCGTTTGTCAATATTTAAAGAGATGTTGTTTTTATTACAGCAATTGTGCACAAAGATGTTATCAAGCTCGTAACAATCTTCAATTCTCGCAACCCTCCTAGAGAGTTTTAAGTCATCCACGTAAGCCAAAACTCTGCAATCCAGTGAACAGAGTAAATCATTAAGAAATATATTAAAAAGTAAAGGCCCCAAATTAGCCTTGCGATACAGCGGATGTTGGATGGAAACGTCGAGAGTGGAAACGATTAAAACATAACATTAGCGAAAAGCTCAAGAAGCTAAGAAGAAATGAGATTCAATAACAAAGGAAAGAAACCAAACACATCTAATTTAGATATTAGTATTAAGTGATCGGTGGAATCAAAAGCTTTGGCGAAATCCGTATATATTACATCGACCTGAAGGCGATCATCGATAGTTTTGCTAATAAATTGCGTTATTTCTGCCAAATTAGTCGTGGCAAAACGTCCAGCAACAAAACCATGTTGGTAAGTAGACAGCAGATGACGTGCCTCAGACTCTATTTCTAACATTCAGGAAAGGAACCAGTAAAAATAATTAAGTTGAAAATTACTGCTAAGGGTTTACATAAAACAGGGCCACAATCTCTAATGAAAAAACTTGGTAGACCGTCGTCACCAGACGTTTGATTAGATTTAAGCTTGCGAATGTAGTTCGAGACTGTACAGGGAGCAACAGAGCATATTGTTATATTATTAGTGCAAATACACGTAGGAGACAAAGCTACAGATTGCGAACGAAAGATCGAGGAAAAAAATTCACCAAATGCGCCCACTATACCCTGAGACTTAGAAATATCGTGATCGTTGAATACCATGCAACCAGGTATCCTAGAACTGGCCCTCCTGTTATTTACGAATTTCCAGAAAGAAGCATGGTCCCGAATTATTTGTGCTTCTACACGGTACTGATAATCAACGGAAGCTTTTCTGATCTCGAGCTTCGTCAAAGATCGCAGTCTATTAAATTCATTCCTGTGACAAGGCAACCTACTCTACTTCTACTTCCTATAATAATACTCCTTCATTCGTAATAGGTATTTGATATCAGGATTGGACCATGGAGGAAAACGATAACGACCAGAAGTTCTAATCTTGGGAACAGAATTGTCCACAATAGAAAGGATTCCATCGTATTGAACGGAAACAGCAACATTCACATCAGTGAAGGAGTTAATGAAAGACCAGTCAACACTAGCTAACTGACCATATAACTGCATAAAATTGGCATGACTGAAGTTGTACCGGATATTATCATTAAAAAAATAAGCCATGTCCTTCCTAGCAATGTTGAAAACGAAGGCAATGTCTAAAGCCGGGTGATAAAGATCTTCATCGACCACCGGGCTGGTATCATGCAGTAACTCGATTTGAAAGTCAACATTGATAAAAACTAAATAGAGCAACATGCTATAGGAATTTGTTACATTGTTGAGTTGACGCAAATCCAACGAGACATGAATTGCGATAAGCACAAATATTTACGGCCAGAAGTATTATTATAATTATCAACGTTAAAAAGAGGGCAGTTAAAATCTCCAAGAATTATAATATTCTTGTTTATTAATTTAATAGTGAATGCGTCAAAAAAGATCTCAAAGTCATCACACGATAAACTAGGGGGAATATAAATATTTACAATGTAAAGCACTAGATTGGAAAGGGTAGTCTTAGCTATATTCATATCGGTTAAAGGCACCAAGAGCGAGGCAAGAGACTCGCCACCGGAAGTTGCATTAATAGAGTTGGAAAAAACAGACAAAACACCTCCACTCATATCCGCAAATTAAGTTATATTTGGGTTTATCTTTTATTGTTGATTCTTTGAATTTTGTAAATTATCGTTATTTAAATAATTGTCTTTTATCAAGACGCTTGAAAACATTTCTATATTATTCGATCAGTAAGTTTGAAGAGTATAAATTTTATTTTTAAGTAAATAATTAGATACTATTTATACAGTGATGGCTTCGTCATTGAAGAAAGTTGTAGTAAAAGGCGAAGTTATACATAAGCCAAGGAAGAGAAATTATTGCCAACGTTTTAATTCATGAAGGAAAAAGCAGAAAATAAGCATCCGATAATTCCTTTAACAAATTACAAAAAGTTGTTACTGAGAGCGGTTGGAATTTCTGATATGACATACAGAAGTATTGCTTGTATTGTAGTTTGGAATAAGCCAATATCTATTTCAAATTATAATAATTCTGGTTTGATAAATGTAAAATAAACTTTAACTGCTACGCTAAGGTCAAAATAATCCTCTAAAATAAGAAAGTTTATGAATCGAAAAATTTATTGAGTTAATTTTATTTAAAATATACTAGCAGCAATATTCACAAGGAGGTAGATTTAAAGATTCACATTAATACTTCTGTAAATAATAATTTGCTTCCCCAATATCAATTAAATTCATTAGAAATATTGTTGCTTTATAAAAAAAACATAATTTTCACAATTATAAAGTTTTTGAAAAATCAGCCCTAATACCTCTGCCCTCGAAATCACCGCTCTGGCACTTTTTGTTCGCGCAGCTTTGAGATGACGTATGTGCTATTCTCTAAATATTTTCACTCTATGATAGTGTTACTGTATATATTAAATTTTAAATTATAAATGCATTCAGTAATTGTTAAGTGTACAAAATTTTATTTTGCCCGTTTCTCCATTTCTATAGTAAATTAAATTGTCATTATCTTTTGGTACCTGACCATATACAGATAATACTATCTACGTATCTACTTATTATTGCTTTTAAATAGCTTTTCTTGGTAATTTGTCATAAAGATTTTAGTCAAAAGGAGAAAATTTAAAGTTATAGTTTTCTACGTATAAATTTAGAATGTTTAGGAAATGGGCAATAAAAAACTCAAGTGTTTTAATTTACTCGTCTATAGTTATAGTTATCTTTTATAACATTTCAGCAATCTCAATTAACAGAATTATAAATTTATATTCGGCTTGTGGCTTCTATATTAAAACATTATTTCCGTAATTAAGTAGATATAGTAACTTTATATTTGAAAAATCATCTTCTTCATTTCATTACTACTTCCATTGTATTCATTTCAATATTTACATTGTGACATTAATTCAAAAAATCTATTTTTAATATAATTTCATCTTATATATTGCTTGAAATTTAAGGAAGTTTCATATATTCGAAGCCTTGCTAAGTTTTGTTGCTTAAAAGACTACGGGTGCAATTACATAAATCAGATTCAACATCTAAAGCATGATGTAACTAAAATATAGCATTCTCCTCTTACTTTTATGTGAATAATGAGATACACTTCTCAGCTTACGTAAGATTCTTAGCACGATCATTAGATGTTCCTGGTGGGACTAACTTTCATCCAAGATGATTCACAATATAAAAAGGAACAAGAGAAAGGTGTATATTATATATACATATATATATATATATATATATATATATATATATATATATATATGCATTCCTACAGAATTAGTAATATTAAGAT
This sequence comes from Melolontha melolontha, assembly GCA_935421215.2. Lineage (NCBI taxonomy): Eukaryota > Metazoa > Arthropoda > Insecta > Coleoptera > Scarabaeidae > Melolontha > Melolontha melolontha. The sequence continues at coordinate 129,065,682 of OW285236.1, forward strand.
ATCTACAAAATTGTCTAAACTTTTTTACAATAGATAAATATAGTATAGTACCTATTTTGTTTTCAATAATTATGGACATAACGTTTCAAAAAGATATAATGTAAAGAGACACTACATATGTTTCCCCACATTGTGGTTTTCTCAGGTGATTATTTTTCTATCTTTATCTGAATGTAATTCAAGATTAATTAATTATTTAAATAAGAAAGGTGATTTACATTATTAACAAATGGAAGCTAATTATTGGGAACATTTGTATATCATTTAAATCAATATAAGAAATATAATAAAATTGAACAGACTAGCTGGAATTTTTGCCAGTGGCTTATTGTTCCTCATTTGGGGAAAAAAAATAGTCGGCTAGAAAAATATTGTCTGGCACTGACAAAATTTTTAGGGCTTCGAATATTTTGTTGTATATATATATATATATATATATATATATATATATAGTAGATTCAATTAGTCGACGATTTAAGGTCTGTCTTACTTTAATATGTATATATTTAAAATACTCTTACATGTGCCGTTTATCAAAGAAATTTAAAATATAAATGACAGTATATTAATGTCATATTTATAATAATAATTCATGCCTCAGCACTCTCAACAGCTAGACGTCAATTACGGGGGATTAGCAAGCCATGTGTTATTATTTTGTTTGTGCTCGTGGAGCGACTTAAGATGTTGATCTGAAGGCATTTGCCTTTAACGAGAAGGAAAACCACGAAAACCTACTCGGACAGCTCAGTTAGGGATCTAAACACGGAACTGCCAGCATGATAAGCCAGTGTACAGATATTTAAATAACATATTTATATAATAACAACATATATTCATGATGGTAAATTGCAGATCGTTACATTATTAGATTATAGTATACTACTTAGATTTTTCATGTCACTTCTGCAGTTAATTGAGTTTTTTTCTTGTTTAATATTAATCATTTCTTGAATTTCCCCTTTCATTATGTCTTGTTCTTTATCGATTATCTGTATGTTTTCAAAATCGAAATGGTGATCGCGTTGTAGTTTCTATGTAAATAAAGTAGTTTTGTCTGTTTTGGAGTAAATGTGAGCGTGTATTCTGTTGTATAAACATTGTTTAGTTTGGCCTATGTAGTAACTGTCGCAATTGCGACATGATATTTTACAGATGATATGTGTTTCTTAATTTTTTCCATTTTAGGTTTTAGTTTTGAAAATAGATTTATTGGTATTGCTAAGTTTATATGTTGTAGCTATATTACATTTTTTTAAAGTATATTTATTTTTTCTGATAATTGTGGAACATATGGAATCGTGATATATGTTGTTTCGTTGGTTAAATTGTCATTGTTGTCTGCAGTGTTGTATATTTGGTGGATTCTTATTTTAATTGTTTGCTCTATAAGTTGTGATAGTTATTATCTGTTAAGATCGTTTTAATTTTCTTGATGATATCTTTTCTGTATTGAGTATGTAATAGTTTCACTGCTCTATCGGTCAGACAATTTATAATCATTTTATTGTATACTGTAGGTGCGTTTGAGTGGTAATTTATATATCAAAAAGAAGCTGTGGGTTTGTTGTACCAATTTGTATAAATAGTACTCTGTCTATCAGAGGTTAAAGACATATTAAGGAAATGAATACTATTATTAATTTCTTCTGCAATTGTAAATTTTTTTATGAAAGTTGTTGAATTTATTTAAAGTAGAGTAGAGTAAAGGTAGTTTATTTTATTTATCGGTATACATTTTATGATGTCATCTACATATCTTTTAAAGAAAATGTGGTTGAAGTCTAATGAATTGATAAGGTTTTGTTCCAATACAGAAAATATAACATCAAGCAAATTAAAACGATCTTAACAGATAATAATTATTCACAACAACTTATAAAGCACACAATTAAAAAAAGAATCCACCATATAATAATAAATTAAAGAAGTGATTAATATTAAACAAGAAAAAAATTCAACTAACAACAGAAGTAATATAAAAAATCTAAGCAGTATATACTGTAACCTAATAATGTAACTATCTGCAATTTACATCATGAATATATATTGTTATTATGTAAATATCTATCATATGTTATTTAAATATCTGTACACTGGCTTATCATGCTGGCAGTTCCATGTTTAGATCCCTGACTAGGCTGTCCGAGTAAGTTTTCGTGGTTTTCCTTCTCGTTCAAGGCAAATGCCGACAGCTTAACATGTTAAGTCGCTCCACGGACGCAGACTTAATAATATCTCATGGCTTGCCAATACCCCGTAATTGACGTCTACCTGTTGAGAGTGCTGAGGCATGAATTATTATTATTAAACATGAATGTATCTTTAAATATTTTAATTTTATCTATGATAACTACAGATATATAAATATACTGTCATTTATATTTTAAATTTCTTTGAAAAAGGTATTATGTGCCGAAACATGTAAGATTAATTTAAATATATACATATTACAGTAAAACATACCTTAAATCACCGACTAATTGAATCTACTATAACATACAGCGGCCAAGAAATAATTATCCTTATATATATATATATATATACAGGGTGTTACAAAATTTTAGGGCTGGCTATACATAGACGGTTTCTACAACTAAAAATAAGCAAAAAAGTTTATATAAATTTATGTCCTAAAATGGTTCGTTACTGAGTTACGGCCAATTGAAGTTTTTTTTATTTTTATTTTAGAAATGTTTACAGAAAACGGGAGTTTCTTATGTTTCTTATAGTAAATGTTCAAAATGACCTCCACGGGAAGCAACACAAGTTTTTAGAGAAAAATGACTGATAGGAAAAATTTTGAGTTAAAAAGAAAATTAATCGGTGAAAGAAAAGCTCGAGTGTTTTTTGGCAAGATAAATTAACGATTTAAATAAATAATAAATAATTATTTTTATTTGAAAGCAGGAGAACAGTTATTAAATGTACAATTATTATAAATTGTTTCGTTTGGTGTACTAATTTTAATATTATTTTCTTTGTTGCTTTCTACACATGCTGAATAATTGTTTTGTCGTATTTTATTGGATTCGCGTAAATGACAAGTTTTTTAGATATCATATTTGTTCCTATTGGAACATTTTTATACCAATTATTAGAATTTGTCTTGTTCCAAAAGGGATTGTTCCATAAAGGGATTTGGAATTAGCATGGCCTGCACGGTCTCCAGATTTAAATCCAATAGATTTTTACGTATGGAGACATTTAAAGTCTATGGTATATTCTACTCTAATTCAAAATATTGAAGATCTTCAACGTAGAGTGGAAGATGGATGCCACCAAATTCGAAATACACCAGGAATTTTTCAGCGCGTGAGGCAGTCCATGATACGACGAGCTGAAGCTTGTGTTGCTTCCCTTGGAGGTCATTTTGAACATTTACTATAAGAAACATAAGAAACTCCCGTTTTCTGTAACATTTTCTAAAATAAAAAGAAAAAAACCTCAAGTGGCCGTAACTCAGTAACGAACCATTTTAGGACATAAATTTATTTAAACTTTTTTGCTTATTTTTAGTTGTAGAAACCGTCTATGTATAGCCAGCCCTACATTTTTGTAACACCCTGTATATATATATGTATGGCGGAATTCAACGTGTATGTTGGTGGTGAATAGCACTATGTATTAATAACTAGAGCTGAGGATGTTTGCGGTATAACCATGGTTATATCATGTAACCATAGTAATTTACTATGGTTACATGATATAACCATGGTTATACCGCAAACATCCTCAGCTCTATTAATAACTTACTACACTTGTGTAGAATTAGGGTGTCGTTTTGAAGAAAAACACTATTTTGGTTGTGTGACGTTTCGGTCTTGGATTTAGACCTTCCTCAGACATAACCTAAACTATATGGGCTATTGTTTGTAATACTACACACACGAGCCTGTTACAGTGGCCTCTACACGTTAAAATCATCGCTATGTCAATGATGATAAAAAACACTAAACATTTAATACACTAGTACATATACTGCAACAAAAATCAGTCAAAGACAGGCTTGAAATCTCTTTATATTGTGTGCCGTGTGAATAACTTTTATCGCTAAAACATATTTCTCAATGCACGTATATCAATAAAATTTATTTTACTGATATGCACGTATGTCAGTAAAAAATAAAGAAGTAATTCTCTGGATCTTCGCCTTCTTTTGTCAATACATGCGTGGATTGCCTTTTTGCTGGTTTTATCCTCATCCCTCTCCTTTAATTCTCGTTTCAAATGGGTCACTTTTAATTCAGCGAGTTTCACTTAATTTGCCATAGCGATATTTAAAATAAACATCTTTACGCATTGTATATGTATTTAACAAATATTTAGTTAACACTTAATTGCCCACTTAGTCCGTTATTTATTAAATTCTATACTTCAACACCACTGCAAAATATTTGTCTTTCTGGGTTCTTAAATAAAACTAACGGTAATTTAAACACACGCTATATTAACAATAAAAACGAAATACACTAAATAACAATTTAGAAATTAATAATAAGAAGATTTATTTCACAATGTGTGTTTATTTACATTTATATAATATCACTCGACGACGATTTGGGGTTTGCATCGTAATTTACTAATTAGATCTTTCCATTTTTCATACGTTGTCTTTTCATTTCAAGGACACCTATATATACATATATATATATATATATATATATATATATATATATGTATATATAAATATATAAATATCTATATATATACATATATAAATATATATATATACCGCCTAATTCTGAGCAAACGCAACGATCCGAATGTATGAAAATTTCTCCCGCTTCGAATACAATTCCCCTGAATGCTGTAGGCGTGTCAACATCAATGTCATATATAATACATACTTACATATTATGGAGCCGCGTAAGAAACATTATCTGATTACTAAATTACTATTAAAGGACTATAAATTGTTTAGTCCTGTGTTATGGTAATGAGTAAATTGCAATACGTTATTCTACAAAGCGTAATGAAATTATTAATAAGCGGTTAAGAAAATTGCAAATAAGGCATCAAGAGATTTAATAAATTAAATTTTAATAATAAAGGTCACAAAAACTGTTCATAGTAAACTAAATAAACTTCAGAAATAAATAAAAACTAAATTAAATTCTAGTAATGTTACTCATCACCGTAAAATAATTGATGATGTTTGGAATATTTATAATTACGAAAACCATTTAATTTTAGTATGCGGTTAACGGAAGAGCAGCATATGCCTAAATCGTTGGAAATATCGCTAACTGTCAAATTTGAATTTAGTTCTATTGCAGCGCATACTAAAATGAACGTATCATTAGGAACTCTGCGATTTGGGAATAATGGTTTTAAATTTTGTACAGAACCAGTAATGTCTATTTTCTGTTCTTATTTTCTTATTTTCACTATTCAAACGCTTAAGAGACTCCGTATAGGGTGACAGTGGTGACACTAATTTGTGACATTAGTTGTTAAATGGTTGCGCGACAGACTGCTTTGTGATTGGCTAAACGCGTTCAGGGGAATTGTATTCGAAGCGGGAGAAATATTCATACGTTCGGATCGTTGCGTTTGCTCAGAATCAGGCGGTATATATATATATATATATATATATATATATATATATATATACATATATATATATATATATATATTGATATGGGTGTAATTACGCTGTGAGCTATCAAACTTCGATCATTAAATAAGAATATCAAAATATAAAAATGGTACTTACATAACAGGTGTTCATTTGAAAAGTCAATCTAGTAGCATGTTATTTACTGAGAACATTTTGAAGTATATCGTAAATTAAAATTTACTACTTAACCTACGAAGTCGTATATTTTGACGGTTTCAAACTGCAAATAAATAACAAATAATAGGTATTTATTGAAAACTATAACAAATGTTTAAAATGTTGTCCTTCAAGATCAATGCACTTTAAAATCATCCGTTCAACATTTCTGATGATATTCTGCAACATTACTGGATTGTTATTAATTTCCATGCATTCCTGTTCGATTCTCTGTACCATATCATTCAAATTCAAAATAGGTGTTCGAAATATGTTATTTTTTAGATAAGGCCACAAAAAGAAGTCGCAAGGTGTTAAATCGCATGAACGTGCAGGCCAGGCAATTTCAGTATTTCGACTAATTATACGCTCATCAAAAAATTATCTTAAATAATCCAAAGATTCTGCAGTACAGTGACAAGGTGCTTCGTCTTGTTGGAAATATGCATTTTGAAGTTCATCATCATGCAACTGATTGACAAATGGTTGTAAAATTTCCGCACGGTACCTTTGAGCAGTTAACGTTCCCTGAAAAAATATTGGTCCAATGATTCGCCTTTGGCTTATCGCTGCCCAAACACCAATTTTCTCTGGATGTAGCGATTCTTCATTAATTACATGTGGATTTTCGCTACTCCAAATTCTTGTATTTTGTGAATTTAGGTATCCCGTTTTATAAAACCATGCTTCATCAGTAAAGATGACTCTTTGCGAAAGTTCTCCATTATTGTTCATATTTACAAACCAATTACAAAACTGTAATCTACGTGGGTAATCAATTTCTAACAATTCTTGTACTGCTGTGACACGGTATGGATAAAGTTGCATATCTTTTTTTAATAACTTGTGAGTTGTACCAACAGATAGGTTTATTTGTTGACTCAAATGTCGAACAGATGTTTGTGGTTCATTTTCCATTATTTCTTCAACACGATTGACAACTTGAGGTGTGCGTTTCTTAACTGCTCCGCTGCCCGATTTTCTTAAGAGACTACCAGTTTCAGAAAAAAGTTTTAAAGTTTTATCCAAAGTATTCTTAAATTGTATATAATCTATTACAAAATGTAGAAACTCAACTAGAAATTCTACCATGCAATCTTGAACTGAGTAAACCCATAAACCATCAATTTTATTACTACTTCGAAAATAAGCCTGGACTAAAAAAATTTTATGTTCTAAAGTGAAAGCCATTTTAAAACTGAGAAGCAATTTATTTAAACCAGAATCGATGCACGATTATTTTATGCACTAACTGATATTTGTGATTGACATTATCAAATATCATTTGGATTTACGTTTACGGAACAACAAACATATATTAATATATATGCGTCTTATTCTATGAAAACTTCAAAGTAACCTAGATTGACTTTTCAAATGAACACACGTTATAATATATAATACTCAAAATACTTATTTATTTTAAGTTGTTTTTCTCTTGGTTAGCTCAACTGTAGAATTAATACGTTTATGTTTAGGATCTAAGTATGTTCACGTATAGTTATCACTTTTATTTAATTAACTAAATTAAAAATGCAAATGACTACAATATATAACTAAAGCAACTTTGGAGGTATTACACATGCTCTTTAGTTTTACACTTTTATATACGCAATTTTCGTTACACTAGTAAAATGGGGGCAATCTTAGTAATGATGAATTTTGTCAATGACATACCAATAAATGCACTTGTTAATAAGTGTTTACATATAATGAAAACAAATTAAATAATTAAAAAGATTTAAGTATTTATACGACGATTAGTTCGAATGTATATAGAATTAATTCTTTGACTTCTGCTCTTTATATAAGGATATAAATCAAAGTACACGCCGTGTAAAGTTGTGCGTTTGTTTTTGTTAGTTTTACTGTGTCCTATATTTAACACTTTATTTACTGGTTTTACCTACTGATGATGACAACTTAGTTGTCGAAATACATATTTAGAATACGAATATTCATTGTGGTAGGGGGTTTTATACCTTTTTTGAGTTTTTACTTAACCACAGTCTCCAAAGAAAGACTTTTGAGAAACGAAGGTTAATAAAACTGAATTGGTAATAATATCTGCACTGGAATTTATAAAACACATAATTATGTTCGTGTGACCATCTACAGCGAATGAACGAGACCAGTTAAGTAGGGACGCTGGAATAAGAAAGACATGAGAAGATCGTGTAGAAAAATTATTGAGGAAAAGATGACAGACATGGAGACAAGCAGAAATAGTGTCTAGAAACAAGTAATAGCTTTGCAAATTTATATATACTAAATAATTTAATAATCTCCACATCGAATCGATATAAGGGAATTTGGATAAACAGTTTCATTATCTTTTTCTAACGCTCATAAGTACATGTAATGCTACGCACGTTAGTCATTTTTAAGGGAATCTTATGCTTTAAATTTGGTCATGTGACTGCACTTTATGATCTGTATAAATACAAGCGTATAAGTATTCAAAAACAGTAAAATCAGATTTATTCCCACATCGAGTACAATACAATCATGAATTAAATTTCGATAATACTGAAATTTTAGAAATATAATACAATGCCAAAAAATAAATAAATAAAGAAGAATTAATGAAATGATTAAGGAAAGATCGGACATTTAAGATACCTTTAGTACAGTTCGACTGAAATAACTATATAATATCGCTACCTAAAAATTCATATTCTTGAATTAATAATGTATAAAGGCATTACATCTCAAATTAGGTTTCAGCTAATGACCTAAATATTCCGTTGTGAATTTTGGTCGACAGATATCTGATTGCTTGTCACAGTTAAGCTATAGAATACGTTGTTCCGCCAGATGTCGTAATTTTAACGTAATTATAATAGTACATTGTTGTGCACTGATGTTGCCTCACAAGTTGAAAATTATAGATGCTTTATAAAATATTGCACATTTTCTTAGAATACCACTTTCAGAGAAAATTTGTATTCCACATTGCATTATACCATAATTGTGGATAACAACATATTTATACATTTTAATTTCTTCTAAAGTAAATCATTGAAGATAATACTAATAAATTGATTAATTTGAACTAATAAATTAATAGTTTACAGGTGAAGAACTTTTATTTTTGATCGCTTAATTTTTGATTGGGTGATGCGAGGGGAGTTCCTTATGTTATCTACCTAGCTATGAAAGAAATGAGTTAGAAAACAAACAAAAAATTTTCCAACGTTAGAACCATAAACACTAACACACTTATTCCAAACCTTCCTTTAATAACGCTATTCCCTTCAAAAAATATTATTTTGGTAATTCCGCAAAATACGACCCCATTTTACACGTCGTCATTCGATAAAAATTGACGCCCTCTCAAATGTTTTTTGAGGATTGGAAAGAGATGCTAATTACAGAGGGTGAGGTCAGGACTGTAAATTGGATGTTGTAATTCCTCAAAGCTGCATTCACTGGTTACTGCTTGAACAATTCGTGCCTTATGCACTATGCAGTTGTCGTGCGGAAGCAGTTTCCTGAACAAAATTGTGGTGTCTTTTTTTCGCGTATAACCGTGTTTCCGTTCTTAATTGTGGTCTTTGTAGATATTTCCCGTTATTGTACCCCTTTTGGCATATATTCAATTAAGAGAATCCCCTCTGCGTCCCAGAAAACTGTGATCATCGGTTTTCCTGCAGAAAATAGCGTTTTTGCCTTCTTGGACGATTGAGAGTCCTCATGAACCCATTGTATTGACTCTTATTTCATGCGAGGGTCCCAGCTGTGTACCCAAGTTTCATCCTCAGTTACAATTCTGTTTAAGAAGTCTTCATTTTAAGATAAAACAGTCAAATTATCTTCACAAATTTATCGTCTACATAATTTTTGATCGGACTAAGCAGCCTGAAAATCCATCGTGCCGACACTTTGTTCATTCCCAAATCTTCGTGTAAAATTTAAAAACACTCGTTTCTGATATTCCCATTTCTCCAGCAATAACTCGGCGGTCACTTAACACCAAATCTTCGACTTTGTTGATGGTTTGTTCAGTTCGTGCTTCTAGAGGTCTTCTATACTTTGGGTTATCATAAATGGATTCCTTTCCCCATTTGAACTGCTTATACCAAAACTTGACTTGAACGGAAAATAGGACGGGGTATTTTCTCCATATACTGCCATTATCCTCTCATGAATATTCTTCGAGCTACTGTCTTCTTTTTATAAAATTTCATGACGCTTCTATGTTCAAATTTCAAATCACTCATTTCCTCTTCTTTAAACGAATGTAAAATTAAGAAACGTTAAACGATTCGAACTAAACTTGAAGATGACACTATAAAATGTCACAGAAACAACGTAAGGAGGTCGTCACTATAACATATTGTTTTCATAGCTAGGTCCATAATATAAAAAACATCCCTCGTATAATAATATGCAACATAAGCTTGTGATAGTTATATTTATTTATTCGACTACCGATCTAGAATTCTCATGAAATATCGCTATTTATAAAAGAATCTTAGTAGCTAACTTAAAATTGTATGTTTTAGGTATTTTTAGGCAGAAATGTAATGTTTTTTTTTAGTTGATGTTGAAGAAAAGCTTTAATAGTTGATTCTCATAGAGCTGTAAAAGGAACGAACGCAGGCTGTTCCTAATTTTGTTAATGTTTAGAGTAATAAAGTAAACGGTAAATTGTTTTCCTTCACTCTTTTTTCATAGAATACGAAGAAAATTATTTCCATCGAAGTGTCGACATGACGTTTGACTTTTCTTCGCTAAAAATTTTATCACCGCATATTCTATTTTAGATACCTGCAACGTTGTGGTACATATTAAGATAATGATACCATAACTCTGAAATTTTTACTTTACTTCATTATAGTGCTACACAATACAATGATGATATGGTAATTAAATAAATTTTATTTAAAAGTAGATAATTTATTTAAATCATGAATAAGTACAATAAAGATGAAAGGGTAGCAAGGACAATGTGATACCAGAAGAATAATAGTTTAAGGACGGTCAGAGACATGTTTTCAGTTAATTATCCTGCCAGGCATATACCTTGTGCGAAGACAATTTTAAATATTTTTAACAAATTCAAGGAAATTGGTTGTTTTCTAAATTCCCACAGAAAAATAAAACCAGTAAGTTGTTAACAGAACACATGAAGCTGAATATCCCGTGTTATGTAGGATCGCTTTTAGATGTAGCCAGCATTTGGCCAGCATTTTGGAGTATCGTACATTTTTGTATACAAAACCCTGAAAGAATTCAAATATAAGCCATACAAGATATCAAGACCTTTTCGAGAAGATAAAGTAAAACGAACTGATTTTTGTGAAATAATATTTAATATGTTCAATGAAAAGGAAGAAATTTTAAATAAAATAATTTTACTGATGAAGATACATTTACCGTAAATGGTGAAGTCAACTTTTGGAACTTCCGGTTTGTATCCTACATTTATCCATAGAAAAATACAAATTTTTTTTCCATTAATCCGTTAGGTATTGGTCCGGTACAAATCCTTATGCCCAAAACCTAACTCGAATGCCACTACACAGACATATTAGAATTGATTCAATCAATTTTATTATATCTGTGTACGTCACTTTAATTTTCTAGCTCTACATTATTTTCTCCTGAAGAAGCAACGAACTCGTTGTGAAATATAGAGAGAGGAAAATAAATAAGTTTCAATTAACAGACTGCTTGCCCGTTTTAAATTTATTATTAACCAATATAATACGGTGGATAATTCTTTAAGTTATATATATTGTGATGACTCATTCAACAATACGTCACGTATCACACCTCTGGCACCTTCTCGAAAGATATAGAAACGGAAAGATCGAGAATAGAAAACACGAGAGAGGTGCGACGGCCGTTTCTACATTCACGAAATATACATTTGATGTACATTATGCGAATGTTTATTTTGTTATGAGAAGTAACAAATATCAAATATTAATGTGGATTCAGAATGTCTATAAAAAATATGACTATTGAATTTACACGAAAGCTCATGCTGCAATATTTATGTTTATAAAAGCTCTAAAAGATAACATTGTTTAGACAGCTTTGTATGGTAAGGGTTTGATAACCTGGCACGAATAGGCAGCTGTCAAAAATTTACACTTGTATGTGAATTTTTAATAGAAGGGGTGTAAGATGGTGTATTTCACGTCCAATTTGGTAACAATTTAACTTTAATCGAAGACGTAAATGTAAATCATGTCGAACGAACACATATAACATGTAACGATAGAGAACTGGCTGAATCGGAGACGATACTTAAAGAAAGACTGATTACACAACTGTTTTTTTTGTTATTGTCGGTCAACTTTAGGGTATCCTCTCCAACACTCTCTATGATATAGTCGGTCGCACAGTGGCATGACAAATATTTTGTAAATATCTTTCTCATTTTTTCTCGCTGATGAGGAATTTTGGGAAAATGTTTTGGATGTATATTCTAAATAATTACATATTTTCATTTTCATTTCTCTTTATTTCAAGGGAGTTTGTATATATATATATATATATATATATATATATATATATATATATTGTTATAAAGAACGTTTTAAATGGTATAATTATATGAATGGATAAATATTAGATGTGATAATATTGTGGTGATCATATAAATCACAATTTATATGCATCCAAAAGCTTCCACGTTGCGGTGACAATATGTTATAAATAGGTCTGTTTGCTTATGTAATAATAATATGAATAGGTAAATAAATGGAGTAATTCTTGAATTAGTTTCAATCTTATAATAGTTATCATATGTAAAGTATAATGATAGTAAGTATATAATGATATAATAATGATGTTCATAGGTAGGGCAAGACCTCTTTCTCAGAAGCCGGTTCTCTTTCGAAAATAAAACCTTGTTTTATATACATTTTCCAAAATCTTGCATTCACACAAGTAATATGTTAAATGTTAAATATCACAAGCATACGGACTTTAATTAAATAACGATAAATAAAAATGTTATATGAGGATTGTGCAAATTCAAGTTTAATAATTATTTTTAGGCAATTATCTTTTAAATTAATATATATCTAAATAAGCTGATGTCGTGAGTTAATTACGTGACATAATGTTGGTGCAAATGGTGAAAGTATTTATATTAAACGTGTGATACAACAAATGTGCATAAAATTAATTAAAATAGTGATTTTGGCAAGCAATAAACATTTATGAAAATATAATTTGTACTGAGACCATTCAATTAAGGTAAGTTTGACTTTATATATATTTATAGCTTTGAATTCGATTATTTATAAACATTAAATAAAGTTATGGTACGATAATGCATTAATATGGTATAAAATAAATATAAAATAACTTTACAAACACTTGTATTCTACGTCAGGATATGGTTTCCAGGTAATGTGCGAGATTAATTTAGCAGCAAAAGGAGTGTGGTTCAGGTGTGTTTATGGGAATCAGGTACTGGGAGAGACGTTTACGGTTTTTAACAGGTTTGTCTGTATGTGACAGGCATGCGGTTCGCTTCTATATTTCTTTCGATGCCTGAATACTATCTTCTTAGGATGGAAACGTGTAATGGTAAGTATAAATTGATTTTAATGTATTTAATGATATTTTAAGTTTAACAACAATTTTTAACGTATTTTTTCTAACAACAACTCAAGTGACGCTCTCTTCCTGTTGTTTCTTTCCTTGGCGTTCATATGATTTATTGTTGCTTAGTACAAATATTTAATTTCGTATTTGTTCTTTTTGACTTATTTTATATTTCATATTAATTGATATTGCCGTAATAATAAATAATAATTATTATGTAGGTAATAGAAATTATGTTCTCTTAAATGTCAATTAATTTCATATGTGTGCAAGTTAGAATAGATGATTTCTGCTGTAAGTTAATTCAAATCAAAAATATTAGGGTCGATAAAATAGATTTCTATATGATAATAATATTATCAATCAAGCTAATTATTTTCGGAATTACAAATAAATTAATGAATTTTGATAATGAAAATGGTCTACATAAATAATAAAAAATATTCCAAATAAATTTTATAATTAAATACGCGGTATTAACTTGTTTAATATCTGTATGGTCTTCATTCGTACTTTTTAATCTAACGCTAGTTACTAACATTTATGTTCTTTTTCTTCCAGTTTTTGGTAACAAGACGAACCACATCAATATATACATATATATATATAAAACTCATTTTTGTTAATTTTGTTAATTGAGTTTTCTGCTTTCTGGTGTTTCTATAAACTGCTACGTTTTTTCACATCTGCCATTTTTTTCTTCTTTCTATTTTCAATCTATACTTCTCGATCCGAATACTACCACTCTCTTAATAGCATCGACCGCTTGATCCTCCTATCTAACTTTAAGTCTAAGAAATTTGATAATTTTTTTTAGGGAGCATGAAGTAATGTTTTAGGTTTTCTAGAATAACTGTGTATCAAAAAGTAAAGCCCTAGATTTTTACCTTCATATTTGATTTATGTAGTAATGTAAGAGCGGTAACAAAGTTTCTAAATCCACTATTGATCGGGTAAACTTCAGTGAATTTGTAAACATAATGAGAAGATACCTGAATCTAATTTCAGTTGCTGTATAATTTTCGGTTTATGCAAATTTACTTCTGGAACCAATTGATTTAAATCAATAGTTTCCAGATGGGTATAGTTCGCTTCCTTCCATTAACATACATATTTATTCCAGCAATTTGGAGAGATTGTTAGAATATTAATTGTTTCACGTGCAACTATGAGTAGACTAAAATATAAAATTTTGGCTAAGTACGTTAGATTTTATACGTCAATTATAGTCCTTGTTAGCGTTTGTGTTGTATAAAGATTTTTTTAAACAATAGAAATTGGTCCTTTTTATTATCAATTCATTCATTTTTCTTCTTGCAATTTAAACATTAACATTATAAATCCACTTACATTCTGCAAACTAGTGCAGTGTATACTTTTTATGCGAGTGTATAAATACAATTTATGTTGTACTTTATCTAAACTTACACTAAACGAACATAATAGAGTAGTGTTTCAGTGAACATTTTTCTATTATATTGTATAAGTTTGAAATTTAAGAAAAACTTTTAGAGTAGTTTGCGTCTAATGTGTGGTATGTTTAGATCTACATAGCGTGTTTTATATACACAATGGCGCTTCCTGGACTACATTGTCTTGAAATCTCTATATGATATAGAGATTTGAATTTTTGGCAGGTCGCCATGTAAGTATGCCATAGGTACAGCTAGACTTTATTACTGCTTTAATAAAAGAAGAGTTATTTCTCTGTTGAGAGTTCTGAGTTTATATACATGGTTCAGTAGGTTTGTTAACACCACGCTAGTTTTCTATCGAGACGGAAATCTAGAAATTTGGCTGCTTTGGCCTGCGGTAGTAGTTTTCCACTATCCAGGATGCTGCTCTCTAGCAGGTGATTGAATCGTATAAAGTTTGGTACACTTGTCTTGATATTTAACTTGAAATGTTTGATTATCAATTTATTAGATAGATAAGATTTTAGCAAATTATATAATGGTTAAAATAGAAATAAAGCTACTAGTTAAAATGTTCACTTTATTAATATTAGTTTGTTAAACGACAAATGCTTCGCTAGCACAGTGGCTTCATCACTAAATCATACGATTTCAGTTTGTAAGGTACTATAGTAGGTACCTGATGAAGCCACTGTGCTGGCGAAACAATTGTCGCTTCACCGACTAATATTAATAAAATGATTTTAACTATTGATTTTGTTTCAATTTTAAATAATGGATCTTCGTCAAGTAAGACCCGAATCAATTCAATTATTTATTGGTTGTGGAATTGTCTACTTGAGTTTTTAAAGTAGGCCTAGAGGCCAACCATTATCGAATGTCTGGTTTACATCTCCGAAGACAGCCGAATAGTAATATTTGTCTTCTACAGGCTGTTCCCTGAGGTAACCAACAAACTTACGCAATGTGTTCTAGAGATAATTGTGAACAAACAAGTTATTATACACTTTAGCTTATTTTTTTTTGTTCTTTAGATTTCAACAAAGGAAGAAAACTGTTTAGTAATGTATTTAATCATGAAATTACATAACAAGCTATTAAAAAAATATTATAACAATTGCTCGAAATGTTCGCCTCTTCTTTCTAAATATGTTGCTAGTCTTTGGGCCATATTCTGTTTTCAGTTAATATCTGTAAGTTCATTGCGTAAGGAATATACACCTGCAACTATCCTTTCGATTAATTCTTCTCGAGTGTTTGGCTCACCGTTACAGTAAACACGATTTTTTAGACAACTCCAAAAGAAAAAGTCCAATGGCGGAAGGTCAGGAGAACGCGCAGACCATAATACAGGTCTCCCTCTGCCTATCCACCGTCCAGGAAAATTTTAATTTAGAAAGTCAATAACTTGCCTGCTAAAATGTGATAGAGCGGCGTCATGTTGATAAAACATGCCGACGCTCACGATAGATGTTTGGAAAGAAGAGGTGAACATTTCGAGCAACTATTATAATATTAGTTTATTAGTTTGTTATGTAATTTCATGATTAACTACATTACTGAAGCAGTTTTCTGTTGTTGAAATCTAAAAAGCAAAAAAAGTTAAGCTAAAGGGCATATAAATTTTTTTGTTCAGAATCACCTCTAGAACGCATTGTGTAAGGTTGTCGGTTACCTCAGCGAACACCCTGTATGTCGCTGCTCATTTTCTTCACTATCATGTGAATTCATTCTATATAACAATATTTCCGTCTGAAAACCTAATGGACGAGAAATTATTATTTTGTTAAATTAGGCTGATCGGACGATATATTATTTTTTCATTGGAAGTTTTTTCAGTTTTTACGATCATAATAATTTGTTCTACTATCACCGATTATTACGAATGTATTTGATTTTTAATACGTTGCATATGTCACCTTTTTGAAAATATAATAGCTTATACCTCACTTACTTTGATTTTCTTGATAAGTAGCTGTAATTCTGCTTCAGCAGATGCTCCGGGGTAGTTACTATCGATAGCCGCGCCATAAAAGAAAATAACTTCAACAGCAAATAACACCAGGCTAATAAACAATTCTTTTGTTTCAGTAACATACTGAAGTCAATATTTCACTGACTTCGAAATTGCAAATTATACGTAAATGTAGAGAGCTTATAAAAGCGTTATAACAATTTATTAATCTGTAAGTGTATAAATATTACATAAATATTATATCTTATGCAATAATCGATTGTCTACCTTTTTATTTTTCATAAGCAAGCAATCATAAAGCATAGCCACAGCATGAAATCCTCCAGTGCGAACACGAACAAGACAATCATCTATGAAAGCTTTAGTAAGATCTTTTAATTGATTGTAATGCATAGCTTTCTTTATATTTTCTTCTATAAGATTATATTCGTCTGTTATAAAACCCTTCAGTTTATAAATACAGAAATAAAATTGATCATTGAATTCTACTTCAGTCGGTACGTCCTTATATACTTTTCTTATACAGTGTTTTATAATATTTTCGTCGGTCAGAGATGTGTTCGAAAGCATCTACAGAAAAAACAAAGGCTGTCAAAATTTGCTGGTTACTGGCATAAATGAAATCTTCACATTTTAATATATTTTTTAAATAATAAAAAACTTTTTATTTAAAATTATATATTATAATATGTTTAAACTTCAAATAAAGATCGAATTTTTATATAGATAAAGTGCAATATTAACCTTAATCTGTCTATCAATTATTGATGCATAACATCAAACATTATTTTGGGAGTACAAAGTATTTATGTAAAACTGTAAGGGAAAATCAAATGTACAATGATTAATAAAGGGTCTACCAATTGGAGCTTGAGAACTTTATTTTTTAATAAAAAAAAGCTGTTCAAAATAGAACATCATGTAAATGTCCATCTCTTCCTCGTGTGCAAGCACGCAATCGCTGAATCCAATTTTCAATTACTTTTCCCAATAAATCTGGCTGAATTTGACGAATTCCCGTTCGATCTTTGTTTTCAAGTCGTCAATCGTTTGAGGTGTGTTGGGGTAAACCAATGATATCACACAAACCCATAGGAAATATCCATAGTAGTTAAATCACACGAACGAGTTGGCCAATTGAAAGATCCGTTTCGTGAGATGATTGAACCACTGAACTAAGGCGATTGCTTCATTTACAGTGTTCCATTCCGGCCACAAAAAGTTTCTTATTATTGCCCGATATCTCTCTCCATTCACCATGCAGCATTTCGTTCCTCATTAAAAAAAAAAGAATATGGTCCTCGAAACAACGAGCCGCACCAAACACTCACTTTCTGTGGACGAAAACATTTATCTTTAATCATTTGTGGGTTTTCGGCTGTCCAATATCCCATATTTTGCTTATTCATACAAAAATGACCCTCGTCACTAAACATAATATTCTCTCGCCGGCATCATTTTCCAGCTGCTCCAATACCCAATCAGAGAACACACGGCTCATACGATGGTCAGCCGGCTTCAATCCTTATGTGAGAACAATTTTGTAAGGGTGTAGTCTTAAATTCTTGCGTAAAATACCTCATGTTGCCATTGCAAAAAAAACCCAATGCCCGAGAACGACGCAACATCGACAAATTCGAGTTTCCGGCTACACTGGCTTCCACAGCAGCGATAGTTTCATTGCTACGGCCGATTCTTACACGAACGCGTGGCTTTTGGTCGAGTAAAGTAAAGTTTGATTCGAAACGATTAATAATTTGACGAATCCCTTGTTTGCTAGGCAGATTATGGCGTCCAAAAATATATCGTAATGCTTTGTACGTAGCTCGAACTGATTCCACATTTTTGTAATAAATTTTAAAATTTCCAAACATTGTTGTGGCGTATACTTCCTCATGATAAAGAGGTTAACTTTACTAAGTAAACTGCACCATGACAGATGTTAATCACATTTATAAAATGAAGGCAATCTACATTGAAAGATCTCATGTTCTTATTGGTAGACTCTTTACATATTGTTTTCTCTTAAAATGAAATTTATTCATCTGTGTATATGTTACATGTAATTAAATGTAGGATATAGAATTTAAACAAAATATTTTCAGTTTTATTTCACTTGCAAATTGAAACTATTGCATAAACAGAATACAATATTTTAATAGTAAAACTTTATTCATATTTTAGGAAGCGGCACTATTCACATTTGCGAAGTGTTATTAGAGTTTTCATTAGGCAGTATACACTCTACTTTGCTTAATTAGTGAACGCATTCAATACATAGTTCGTAAGCTTCACAACTTTTCTTAAATCCACGTTCACTGTATATTATACAATAAATTACATTATGAACAATCCCACACTTTATACTTAGTTTTACAACTAGTATACAATTAAAATAGATTGCTAAATATTTGCGCCGTTTATTATTGCGGTAGGTACAATTTACCAGGAATCAGTCTTTTTGGAAATTTCTCGAGTTATATCGTCCTCTAGCTGAATAGCTGATACGGCCCACTTTTATTAAATATTCAACGATGGTAAATTTTGTCTACTTGGAGTATTTTGAACACCAACAAAGTCTTATCTTAGCATTAAGATACACACAGTCTCATCTTAGCATCAAGGGACACCAGTTTCATTTTATTAAGCGATAATATTTCCAAGGCCTACCTTAATAAAAATACGTTCAAGTGTTTTTGTTAAATAAATAAAATTTTTCCATATAACTGTCCCCAAGCAACATAAGAAAAGATTATACGCAAGTTACGTTCCGTGAGCTGTGAGTCAATATAAAAAAATACATTCATACAAAAGCAAACAGTATTTGTATATTTCTAATATATTTTCCATAATATTAAACCTATAGTTTTAAACATATCATTTATTTCCTATTTTAATAGTAAGTATGCATGTACTAAAAGAATTATTAGGAGGCAAGTGTCATACTCGTATGTTCTCGACTTCACGTAGAAAAAAATTAAATTTTGAAAATTTTATATTCTTATTTTCCAATATAATTTCCATTAATTTCAATGCATTTAATGCATGATTAATTAAAAATGCAATATCCTTGTAAAAATAATCTAATTTATTTTTCCTCAAAATATTGCGTGGCGGCTGCTTGGAACTTAATATTGTAATGGACATGACGCCCTCAAAGGTTTTTTTAAATAGAAAAATTAAAAATAGTCACTAGGATTCATATGTAAACTATACGGTGAATGGTCAACTTCTCGAAAGTTACATTCGCGAATTGCAGTCTGTGAAGCTGCAGCGGTGTCATCGGGCGCATTCTCATACAGTAATCGAAAATCTTTTGACAATTTTCCTCGGGGTTTTTCACAAATATTGTCCCCAAATTTATGTAATAAACAAGCATAATATGTAGTGTTGATAGTTGTATTGCAATCTTTAAAATCTAAATCTTACAATCCAAAAATATTGTGACCATAATCTTTTTTGTTTATTGAACGACTTTTGCCTTTACCAGATGGAGTTCATATAGTCGCTGCCATTCCTTCGACTCCTTTATATAGAAGATAACCAAACAGAACCATCTCTTGTGTGAAACTTTCGTGATAATGGACTTCAAAATAGGTTTTGAGTCGTCACTAAACATGTTTAAAACGAGCACACATATTCAATGTTAACGATGAGGAGCAGAAAGAAGTCGTGGCACCCATTTTGCATTAGTCTCATTCATACCCAAATGGTAATGCAGAACATGGCAAATGTTTGTTTCGAAAATGTAAGATATTGCATAATTCCTCCACTTTCATTCATTTTGAAGGGATTTTTGGCCCAAACGGAAATACTTTGTTCACATTTTGCAGTAGAATACGAAGAAGTTAAATCACCATAAACGCCGTCTAAATGTTGTTTAATTCGATTAGGCGCGTCGAAGATTTAATAACTGTTCTGTATTCAGCTTCTATTAACTGAAACGTTTTCATGTGCTAGTGACGTTATCTGATTGCTGATTGATAAATATTGCTTGTAAAGCTTTATTATTTATAGCGTAGACTTAGCGCTCGTGCAACTATAGCACTATGACACAACACACTTTGAAGCCGAGAACGTATGATGCTTAGTTAGTAAAGCGTGCGGAAGATTTATTAACATTTCTCGTAATGTATTACTCGTCTAATATTTTTGGCACACTTATTAGCTTGTTGCGAGGAATCACTTAAATGATTTATTTATTCAACATATGGTATCTGAACACATCTGTGCATTTCAAAATTATACACATAAGTAAAAAGTATAAAACACAAATAAATAATTCATAAACAAACATCCAAGGATCTATTATAGTTTACAGCACTTTTTGTCGCATTTAGGAATTCTTCAAACTGTCCTTCTAACCTTCTCAAGTGGTTATCCTCAACAATATGACGTATGGTTTGATGCGTAGCTCAGCAGTTACATTTCGGGTCAGCAATCTTACCTTTATGTAGGTTGTTTCGACACTGTTTGACCTGATTCTGTTTAAAGTTGACCACTCTTTATGTGGTAACTCCGATCCTGGTGATTTTATGTTAATATAAGTTATTTGTGGACAGTTTTTCACAGATTCTTGTAACGCATTACATCTCAGGTCCCTTGAGATTTGTCTCGAAGAGTTTCGAGAATCTGTGGCTTCGCTTCAAAGGAAATTGGCATTTTCCTGGTGAATAATTGTAATTTAGAGCGTTTAGATATGGGAAGTTGAATTACTGCTTGAACAAAATACTAAATCCGTAAATTTCCTAAAACACACTCCGAAGAAAATCTAATGCCCTAGGCAATAATAATTTACAACAAAACCTACCTAATGCAAATCTTTCCCTACTCCAAACCTAACACATTGTTGCCAATATAGTAAGTTGAAGGAAGAATACGATGATGCGTTCTACTTTCTAGAAACTCGATAACGTATAAAAAAAGAAGATTCCTTACATTTTTTTAAGATTCAAGTGCATTATAAGAATTAAGCTATTTTCATATGCTATAATACGTATATATAATGCTATAATATAATAACATTTCTTGTTATTAAATACTTATTGATACAATTGAATTGTGAAATTCTATATATTTATATATATATATATATATAGTGTTTATAAGAATTTTATTTTTCTTATTTATTTTATTGGCCGTGTCTTAATATTAAAAATAATAGACTTTTTATTGGTTTAGCGACCTTTTATTGAATTATGATGTTTTATTCTACGACGTTTCGACTTTTATTATTTTTCAGTCTTTTTCAAGTATCGTTTCTTTTGGTTTTCAAAATCACGCATTCTGTGTAACATGTGTATCGGGGGCCCGAGACCTTTTTTTGTAACGAACCGATCGCACTGGTTGGAATATTGTAAGTGAACTTACAATATTCCAACCAGTGCGATCGGTTCGTTACAAAAAAAGGTCTCGGGCCCCCGATACACATGTTACACAGAATGCGTGATTTTGAAAACCAAAAGAAACGATACTTGAAAAAGACTGAAAAATAATAAAAGTCGAAACGTCGTAGAATAAAACATCATAATTCAATAAAAGGTCGCTAAACCAATAAAAAGTCTATTATTTTTAATATATATATATATATATATATAGATTTTGTTTATACCAACATTGAAAAAACTATACATATAGATTAAATGTTCTTGTGTCTGGTATATTTCCACTATCATTTATGTACACTGTGTGTAGGGGGAGCGAATTTATGAAAATGAAAGTTTATATTTGACCAAAAAAGGAGTATATATCGGCTAATATCACCGTCACAGATTGAGGAAGAGAGTGTGTCGCAATATTGGCGCTTGCTTTCAGACTTACGTAAATATATTTAAATTCATCTATATATGGAAGAAGAAAATATTATTAGTTTATCTGTAATATTTAATAATTGAAATACCTACATGAATATAAAATGAAAATTAAATTGAGGCGAAATATGAATTTCCTTCCATTAACTACGGATTTTTAAAATAACAATATTTTGTATTACAACAAAAATATTAAATAAGTCCAAAAAATTATTAAATTTATAATTATTATTACTAAATTAATTATCGGAG
This sequence comes from Melolontha melolontha, assembly GCA_935421215.2. Taxonomy (NCBI): domain Eukaryota; kingdom Metazoa; phylum Arthropoda; class Insecta; order Coleoptera; family Scarabaeidae; genus Melolontha; species Melolontha melolontha. Next base: position 129,088,485 of record OW285236.1, read on the forward strand.
AGCGGACTCGAGCGATTGATGATTCATAGCCCATACGCGTCTGCCTTGTATTCGCAATAGGTTTGTTTCTGTAAGCGATCCGTGAGTTTCGAACTATTTGATAAGTGTGGACACTGCATAAGTGGCACATACCTACATATGCAGTTAATATGTATCTGTAAATGCACAACAGAGCGAATGTAATAAAAGGTTTGGTAACCGGAAGCAATTACTGCGACAAGCGAATTGCGTATCGAATTTTGAATAAAAATAATTTACAAAGAACAAAACTTAAAACTATGTATTTTCTGTGAAAAATTGAAAGTGTAAAACATTACTATAAACAAGTAAAATTTGCCAAAGACAAATTAGAATATCGATGCGAGAACGTTGTTACAAATAATACAAATCGGAATAAAACAAATCTGTATCTGTACACATGGACATACAGCATACAGCTAGTAAATACGTGTTATATGTCCATGTGTACAGATAAGGATTGGTTTTATGGAGATTTGTATTATTTGTTACTAAAATTTGTTCAAGGTGTTCCTGTGATAAATTAATTTTTTTAGATGTTAAAACGTCTTTAAAAATATAGCGTTCCACATCATAGCTGGTGATAGGTGCGTGATTAAAATTTTGCAAAAGTACACCATACTTCGAATGAATAGATTTTTCAATCGGGTCTGTGCAGAATTGATATAATATATTCAAATCTGAATTTCTGCTAAATATAGCATCAACTTTTTGTCTCAGCTTGTTTCCAAATTTAGAAGGCATGCCTTTCATTTGGTCGATAACGGTTTCTAAGTAATTATCTCCTCTTTTAGGTTAATATCTTGATTTTGCCTTAGCTTTAATAAAGGTTTTGTAAATTTTCAATTGGTATCAGGTGTTTATAATTAGAAGTGCTTTGCGTATCATGATCTGGAAGATGAAAAACAAAGTTTTTTAATTCATCCAAGTGTTGTGAATAGAAAAATGCTTGTTCTAGCCATGTCCCCCACCTGGTTAATACAGGAACTGGGGGAAAAGGCAAATTTGGAAGTATTTGTCTATATATTGCCACTCGTGAAGTTGCTTTGAGAAATACTTTTTTAAATGATAAAACTTATCATTATTTGGAAAATGACCCCTGATGAATTCACATACTCTGTGTAGTGCATGTGCTGCACAGGTAACGTGTAGCATATTGGGATAAGATTGCTTTAATAACTTCCCTATTTTTAACATATAAGCTGTCGCATCAGTAAAAAATACTGGCACCCTGTCTTTATAATTGTTATTCGATGACAGAATATTAGGAATACATTAATCAATTACTTCTCCAACTGTTTCACCATTTACGACTGCGACGGCAATATTTTAGTTCCAATTAAGTATGGTTGGTATGGAGTTGTCGGATGAAGAATACCAACAACTACATTTAACACATATCGTCCCATTACATCTGTTGTTTCGTCTGCACTTACCCAAAGATAATGACCAGATATTTTGGTTCGTATTTTTTCAATGGTTCTCAAATAACATTTTGGTAAGTGGTATTTACGTAAAGTAAATTCATCTTGTATATGACGATCAGTATATTTTGTAAGAAACCTCTTGAGGACTGAATTGTTAAGATTTTTGAATGGGATATTGACCGCCATGAAAGCTTTACACAGTTCTTCGTTGAAGTGTCAGGTGCAGATGGTCATATGTTATCTTGATGAGTTTTCGAAGAAACATGTCTCTACACATTACACTTTGGTGGGCGCCTTAAATGAATATATCTCTGTTACATTATGAATATGCAACTAATCTATATGGCCTCTAATCCATCCTACCATGGATACCTTACGAGAATTATCCATAGTTAATGAAAATAAAGAGAAATACTAAGAACGGAAAGAAATGGACTAAAAAGCAGAAACGAAACCTACTCCAAAAATAAAGTAGTAAATTATACTTAGTATTTATAAAAAATTATGGGATAAATATACAATATAACAATATAAAAAAAAGTTGTAACCAAATAACACTGAAAGCAACCAAACCAGAAATAATCCCTTATAGAAGAAAATAAAAAATATACTATCTCAAGAGCAATAAATACATCTATGTATATGCATATATAACAGCATGTAAGATACACTTTGGAAATTAGCGGATATAATTTTTTAAGCGATTATTTCAAGAAGTCTAACGACGTAATATATAAATTTATATTCCGTCTTACACGCCACTGTTGAATTTAATTTATGAAGGAATACATACAATGTACTATTCATAACGACGGAAATAAAAACACCTGGTTGAGGAACGCTATTGAGCAAGCAAATAGTGGGGCTGTTATAACATGCATAGAATACTTGAGACCGCCACAACGTTTTATCGGGGCAATTGGACATTCAATCGCTTCAGTCCGCTCTCTGTTAATTATATTGTATTATAGCGGGTGCGCCATTAGTGTGTGGGCGGTGTTTGTCGTGGAAACTAACAGAGTTAGGAAAGTGAGATGTTCTGTTCATATATAGTACATCACAGCGGATATTTTAAAATGATTTACGAATATAGAAGGGTGTTACAAATTCCCGCACCCACCTTCAGAGTTTTAAGTTTAAATGGATTGCTATATTTTTTGGAAATTATTTTGATAACCACCTAATTACCTTTGCAGTGATATATGGTCATGCGTACTTCCGATAAATAGTTTTGATTATATTGGAATTTTTGTCAAAAATTTTACAGTTACAACGTTTGACGTTTTAAGACATAGGCTGAAGATGGATATCGTGCATCGAATTATTCTTTTGATATCAATTTGAAGTCTAACACTTTATATGTTTCAAGATAGTATAATGTAAAAATATATACAGGGTGTTAAATAGGTCATGCCACATTTATCGAAATTTAAATTTTTTTAATGGAACCTATATTTTTCAATATTGTCAGAAAATTCTCTGTAAAATTACCTTTAAAATGGTACCAATAACGCAATACTTATTTAAAGTATTTTCAACGAAATTTCACTTTTATGGAAAATATCTTTAACACTATTCAATATGCGGGACACCAATATGTCTAGATGGTCATGATTTTCAAACAGCAACTAAGAATGTCACGATACGTCAAACCTCTGCTGAAAATTTCCACATCAAGTCGTTTTTTGTAGTTTCTCTTATATTTGTTACAATTTTATCACTGCTTGCTTATTGCAATTTGAATTATTTAGTTGTTGATTAGTACGTATTACTTTAATCTGGTTATCAATTATACCGTTCTGTTCCCCTTATTTTTTGCCTATTTTCATTTACTAAAAATGAATTTCTCGAAGGAGGAACTCATAGACACGGTATTTGTTCTTTGAGCTTGCGTCAGAAACCCACTATTAGCATAAAAAATGTATGCACTATTTGCTGGTAAGGTTCCTTCTATCGGGCTCACTGAATTACCCCAAACATGAAAGGACAAAAACTATGGGTACAAAAGATAATGAAGTAACAGTCATTCAATCCGTTATAGAAAATCCGCACGTGTCTACTAGGATTATTTCGAAACAACATGGAATTACAACCATTAGTAGGAGAAGAATTAAAAAAAAACACAAAATTAATATTCACCAAGGCTTATTACAAAGGATTTTGAAAAGAGGCTTATGTATTGCGGATGGCTGCTTTTACGATTACGTCAAGGTCAAAACTTTCTAGCTTTTCACAAATGAAGCAACATTTGCCAATTCTGGAATAATGAACGGAAAAAATTCACACTACTATCGCACAAGTAACCCTCATTTTGTGCAACCTATTTTGTATCAACACAAGTAGATTGTTATTACTCGGGGAGGCATTATAGGAAGCACCATTGTAGGTCCATTCTTCTTTAACAATACTTTACATTGTGAAATTTTTAGAAACTTCCTACAAAATAATTTACCAATTCTACTTCAAGGCCTACCAGGTAACTTCATCGACAGATTGTGGTACCAACACGATGGTGTACCCGCACATTACGGTACTGTTGCAAGAGCGCACCTAGATAGGGTATTTGCTGATAGGTGGATTGGGAGAGAAGGTCCAATATGCTGTCTACCGCGATCACCAAATCTCACCCCTTGTGATTTGTTTCTGTGGTCTAATATAAAAAAACATAGTTTACACGATACTCCTACAACCGCAGAAAACATGAGGCAACGTATAAGAATTTTCTTCACTTACACGAGAACAATATGATTGAAAATGTAAGGCAGTTAAATATATAGAATATTGAATAGTATTAAAGAAGTTATTTAACACCCAGTATATATTTTTCATATACCATCTTGAAAGATATAAAGTGTTAGACGCTAAATTTATATCCAAAGAATAATTTGTTGCACGACACCCATCTTCAGTCTACGTCTTAAAACGTCAGACGCTGCAACTGTAAAATTTTTGAAAAAGATTCCAATATAACTTAGACTAGTTGTCAGAAGTGCACATAACCATATATCGCTGCAAATGTAATTTAGGTGGCTATCGAAATAATTTCTAAAAAATATAGGAATCCATTTAAACTGAAAAATTTGAAGGTGGGTGCGGGAATTTGTAACACCCTGTATAGTCGTAAATAATTTTACAACATCCGCTGTGATATATTATATATGTACAGAAAACCTCACTTTCCTAACTCTGTTAGTTTTCACGCCAAACTCTGCCGACACACTAATGGTGTTTCCGGTAGTTTATTATAATTATAGTATTTTCTTCAAGCATACTTTATCTAATAATAATTTCTGTATGTGTACATTATTAAAATGCACAGTTAAGATAACAGTGCAGCTACTTCATTTCATAACATTTATTTTTTCATTAATGTCTTTTGGAATACTATGAAAATTTTACGGACGGCTCTGAACGATGATTCCGAAGATATGCAAAAAAAACATGAACAACGAAAACGGATGAGAATCAATTAAAGGTCGATATGCTGATTCGAGAAGATCGTCGGTTGAAAATACAGGAAATTTCTCTACTAATCAGGATTCCTAAAATCTCTATTCATTAAATCCTATCTGAACTACGCTATCGAAAAGTGTTCGCGAGATGGTTACCAAAACTGTTAACCGACCAACACAAAATGCAACGAATGGCGGTGGCAATGTAACTTTTAACGCGCTATCGTCAGGAAAGCGAATTTCTGGAGTCTATAGTTACAGAAGTTGAATCGTGGGTATACCACCATACCCCCGAATCAAAAAAAGACTCGATGACGTAGAAGCATCCGAGTTCACTAATTCAAAATTAAAAGTTCAGCAGTCTGCAAAAAAGACAATGGCAAGTGTGTTCTGGGATATGCAAAGCATTTTGCATATCCCAGAACACAGTTGCCGTAGAGTTGTTATTAGCGATATTTATTATCAAACTCTCGAAAAACTACACCAAGCCATTCGACAGAAACGAAGAGGAAGGTTGCCGAAAGAAATGAAGTTGTTGCACCTTAAATCAGACGAAGACCTGGCTTCAGAAACACAATTGGGAAGTTATTGTCCATCTGCCCCATAGTCCAGACTTGGCTCTTTCTGATTTTCATTTGTTTGGGCGGTTGAAAGCTCATTTGTCGGGTAAAGGGTTTGAAAATGACGACGAGCTTCAAGATGAAGTACGAGAGTATTTTAGAAATTTTTACCGCACCTTTGACGAAGAGGGTATACAGAAGCTTGTGCGTAGCTGGGATAAGTGCCTTAACATTGGCGGCGATTATCTTGAAAAGTAGCTAACAGTTCACGCTTTTACTTAGTGTATGTTTGATTTTTATAAAGAAAGTAATCTGTCTGTAATTCGCAAGTGTATCTTAGTGACCGGGCATCCCTCGTATTATAATGGCCCTGTTTCTAATATTATTATTCTTAATTTCTTTCATTTTACATTGGTACATGCGGGGAATCAAAAAGTGTTGCTTACCTCTAACTGTGAATTGATTATCAGAACCAATATTAGTAAAGATATCATTTTATTATGGACAAACAAAAGCAAATACAAATATAATCCCCAAGAACGAAAATTGTGTAACGATATCTTGTAATTTTATGGACAATTTCATGTGCAAATAACTATTGATAACAGTTCGTTAAACAATAATACTGAACTGCGCTATTTTGGTGTTTATTTTATTTGTTTTGTTGTATTGTTCGATATTTTTGATAATAAAAAGAAATTACTTAAAAAAATTGAAAATGAAGATTATTGTTCCTCTACATTCCAAAACCAAACCGAATACGTATTTAATGTTTATTAACTACATGCGTAATGCATGTTCTCTTGTGGCTATGTAACCAATTGTATTGTGTAAGTCCTAAGGAAAACTTTTTAAAAAACGAAGGCTACTGCGAAAGTTTTTGAAATTTAGTAGTTTAATTGGTATCCGCGTTTTTCAACTGTTAAATTTGTGAAATTCGACGTTTCTAACCATTTCAGTTGACAATTTGTACTTAAGTGAATGAGTTTTGATCACACAGAATTTAAAAGAAAATAGTTTTGCGTTAAAACTTTCACTTGTGGAAATTTTTGAATCATAATTTTTTATGATTTCAAATGTTGTTTTCCGCCGAAGGTGTCTATTCACTTTATCTGGCTTTTGGTGGTAAAGTTAGAGTTGGTTTAGCAAATTTCAGTAAGGACGCACTGCTCTCAAGAACAAATTTTGTCGATGTCGTCCATCGACGTCTGTTGGTACCACAAATATTGATGTTGTGCGTGACGTAAATGAAAGAGATCAACGTTCTAACTACCGTGAAATTGAAGTATACTTAATGACTTAGATATGAAAGCAATAAATACGCGTCCTGATTTGAAAACCTTTGCAGGCGTTGGATCCCGCACAATTTGGCAGAATCTCAAAGCTCACAATTTGCAAATCAGTGCAATAACATCGTTACTAGTTTCAAAATTCAACAACAATCTAGCGTTTGTGTCTTTCAAAGCCAGCCAAAATCTATGAAAGTTGCTCGTTCATACTGTGTCACGAAGCAAATTATCACTGGTTTCTTTGTTTATACTGGACATGTGGCATCTGTAACTTTAGAAAATCTAAGACCGTGATTGCTGATTGGTATACTACAATTTGTTTGTCGGAAGTTATCGATGAAATAAGAGAAGTAATTGAAATCTCATTCAACATGTCGCACCATTTTTATGCAGTAAAAATGATGAATTGAAGAGTACATGTAAAATATAATTAGAAACTTAATTTTTATTCTAAACTTTCAAACGTCTCTAAAAGATCTATCGTTCACAAGATTTTATTTAGCCACTGAAGCAACATTAACATACGCGATAAATTTGTACATTTACATAATTAAAGTGATAGAATTTGATTTAATTTTGTGTGTCTCTTCAAATCATCGGTAATACTTTCTCCATCATTCCACATCTTCATAATCGAAACTTATTTACTCAAGTATACATGTTGATATTTAAGTGTTTACTACTAGTAACTCAATTATTAATCTCACAGTTTTAATTTACGAACTGAATACTGTTGATAACACAGGCCTGCATAAAATTTGTGATGACGTGATTTTAGTTCGTTAAGCTCAGTTTTTATATAGCAATAACTAATTAAAATACAGTTGGTCTCTACCACCCACAGTTTTTTTTTGCACAAAAGAAAAATAAAAAAAAGAAAAAAAATCTTATAATAGGCGTTTTAATACATTTTAAAATGAATGTACTACTTCAAATTCTAGGTATTAACCAAAAAATGATTTTCTGTTGTGCTCTTAAAGAAATTTGTTAAATAGGCTCTCATTACCTGATGTAAATCTTTTATTACATGTATTCATTTTGGACAAGATTTCCGGGAATTTTTACCTGCTAAATCCTATTTATTATGCTTTCACTTTATTAGTACTGCGAAGAAGGATTTCAAGTTTATCACTCCAAACAAAATTTATATTTTAATGTCATTTACTTCATTATAGCTCTGAGTGTCGATCAGTAAACAAGTAAAATTAATTTGTCTTTAGTCTTGTGCGTGGTATTTGATAAATAAACATTGCTTAAAAATATGTCTAGCCGGTGTTGCAAAAACAAACCAGATGATTTCTGTTATATTTGTGGATATTTCGTCTTGAAAAAATTTAAGAGGCCAATTGGTGAATTTGTGAAAAATGCATATTATGCTTATTTCAAAATCAATTTAGGAGATCAAGATAAAGATTGGGCACCGCACGTTGTTTGTAAGGTATGTGAAGAAGGTTTAAGACATTGGACTAAAGGGAATAGAAAAAGCCTTCCTTTTGGAATACCGATGGTTTGGAGAGAACCGCAAAATCATCATGAAGATTGCTACTTTTGTCTTTGTGATATTAAGGGGCATAATAGAAAAACTTTGAAACATATTTTGTACCCAAACAATATTAAATCAGCTATCAGACCAGTTCCTCACAGTGATCATGTACCTATACCTATACCCCCCAAAGTACTACAAGAAGATATTGAAACCTCTTCAACTTCCGGCTGCGTACAGATAGATAGTGCTTTTGAACCATCAACCTCAGGTCAAAACCAACCTCAGCTATTTTCAAAAGCCGAACTGAATGATTTAGTAAGAGATTTGGGACTTTCAAAAGATCTTTCTGAAGTACTGGGGTCTAGGTTGAAACAAAAAAATTTCCTTGCCCCAGAAACTACCTTCAGATCTTCCTTTAGCTGAATATGACAGAAAAACAACCAAAGGAAGCTTTTCTGAAAAACGAAAACGTTTTTTAAGAAGCATAAAGAATAAATAACTATTTCTAATAGTTTCTATGTGCATATTTTTGTATTTTTTTTAATATAAATAAAACTAGCTTATAAATGAAATAAATCGTGTATTTTCTATATTTTTGATTTTACTGGTTTGAAAAATAACCTTACGTGATACAAAAAAAATTAAAGCAGATTTGAAATTAGCGCTACCCAATTACTAGAAAACAGTTAAAATTTTTAAATCAACATTCAAAGAGTTGAAAAATGCAGGCGTGTGTAATTGAAAAACGCTAGCACCACTTTCTAGAAATTTTTCTAGTAGTCCTTGTGAAAAGATGTCCAATTCTTTCCAGAATAATTTTTTTTTTCAAGCGTAGGTATAATAATTTCGATATTCTACTATTCACAGCCTCATATTGAAAGAGTTCATTTTGTCCGGCGGCAGTTTCGTTGTCGTTATTATACGGCGAGGCTGAAAAAAATACATTTAAATAACATATTAAAAGTGCCTCCCTTCATGTATTCTCCCTGGTATGTATCGTAAATTCATTCTGACAGATATTTGCGCAACTAACCTAAAACGTCAAACGCCAACATTTTTATTAATAAAGAGAATTAAATGTGGAATCTGTTATTTGAGCCTAATCTAAACATGATTTACAAAATTTCAAAGGATTCTCATTAAATGCTTGAAAAAAACATAGTATACAATACACGACAGCGAAAGCATATTAATTACCTTGCACACATTCTACTGCCTCGACTGGTGCGTCGGCAGTGAACTGTATGCTCGGCTATTATGAACGCTTTCTCTGCCTAGTCAATAATAAACTAAACTATTACTTATCTTACGATAAATAACCTATATAATAATTTAGCTTTGAAAGTGTTTGTTTTAGTTTACTATAAGACTGTTTGTATAGAATGGTATAGTGTCTATATCTGTAAGTTAACACAAACCAATTCAGACGTACAAAAATAATATTCTAAAACAAATTAATTATAAAAAATATTTTTTAAATGCAATTTAGGCAGAATGGGTAAAACTAAAAGTATTGGAAAATACTATAAAACCGTTCGTACGTAAAATTTAATGATGAAATTACAATATTTTTATTTAGGTTCGTATTTGATATTTATAGAGCGCCAGAAATGACAAAAAGCATAAATTTGTTTTACTTTTTCAAATATCCAAACACATAAAATTTAATCATATTGCTTTGGAAGTGCTGTAACCATCCAAGTTCAGACAAATGTCAATATAAATTTCGTTTCTTTTTCTTCTTATGCTACCTTTTATTACATTGTATTCGTCATAATACCATAAACGGAAATTTATAGTTGAATTTTATTTCGTTCGTTTCCTTTTCAGACACTTGTGCAATATAATGGCAGTTTTGTATGGTAGCTAGCACATTTATCAATACTGTAAATAATAATTGATATATTCGTTGTTTTTTTATGTTTTCTATAACTTATATTAATAAAAAAATAGATATGGTTTATTTAGTGACAAGCGAAAATTCTTGCAAAAATCAGTTTAATTAGATCGATATTATTGTCCCTAGGTTTATTTTTGTTGCATCTTAATCAAGAAATTAATAACTTTATGGATATTTACGTCTTCATTTCCTTAGCACACTTTAAATAGTGTGTATTTAATCCAGGAAAAAAATATGTGTATGGTTTGACTTGAAATGAAATAAATTAGTGAAGACATTAAGATTTTTTATATTTCAGCATATTTCAACTTCAACATACTTCTGCAAACGCTGAATTATGTCATTTTCGTGAGGATATTTCTCAAGATCCTAAAAATACTGCTCCGCTGCTGCATTTAGTTCTTTGCACAGCCGAAACTTTTTCCAGCAATGAAAACAGAATGAACTGGAAGTCATTTGGAGTTAATTTTGCGAATAGAGTAGACAAAGTGCGACCTGAAATCAAATTGATGCTATTTTTCGCGAACTATTTGACTGGTGTAAAGAGGCACGTTGTCGCAATGAAAGAAAACTTACAGTTTTTCTGCAGAAACTACATTTTTCATTTTGTTTAAAAGAGCGGCATGTAATGTAGCCCGGTCCTGCAGGGGCTACATATGTAAGGTGGGGATGTGGGCAGCGTCGCCACGTGACCTGTGATGTCAGATAACTTAACTAGTTCAGGATCGCCATGTAATGTAGCCCGGTCCTGCAGGGGCTACATCGCTGGGTTAGTACGCGGATGCGTTGATGTATTAAATAATATGCAGATAAAGTTGGTATAACATCGTATAATTAAATAACACTTATAACGATATAACAATGACTATATACATAATTAATAATATAGACAGTAGTCGAAAGGAGAGTTCTATCTCACACTCGCTGTGTCGTACTGTCTATCTAACTATGTCTGATCTCTGACTCCCTGATGGAACGTCTTATATACATTAGAGTGTCCTCCTTTTGACTATGTCCTTACTTTACTATCAACAAGTGGTGCAAGTGTGTAATTTGTAATTGAGAACGCTTGTGTGTATAAATCAGATTGATCGAGGTCATGTTTTGAATACAATACGAATAAGAACGGGGTCGCACCTTGACTACATCAAGTAATACAAAACATTACTCAATTAGGTTATTACAGGCATATGTTCGTCAATAATATGTAAATTTGTAAATTAGCCCCTTCAAATTCTAGAAAATCGTAACCAGGAGGAGAGGTACTGTGATAGCTCCACTTAGACATTTCCAAGGATTTTGATTCAGAAGGATAATGGTGTTATCAACCATAGCAAATCTTCGTTAAAATACCTTAGTTTCTTACTAATGAAACGGATATGGATTACACACATCTGCATCTGTACACATGGACATACATCTCGTATTCTCCAACATTTACTTCTGCCAAAGATACCTGTTTCTGTCACAACAATAGATTTCGTCAGTTTGGCTAGTGAAGTAAAGTTTGATGAAACGCTTCATAGGTATAGCAAGTTTTGTCCTATCAAGTGTTATCAGATAATCTGGTGACATTTGACGGACAAAAGAGACTATGCGGAAAGTACCGATTTTCTCTCATCCATCTATGCTGGTACAGAAGGGAAAAAATATGTATGTAGGTGTAAGTCCATTAACATGATGCCGGATGGCAGCAAATATACCAATCGCTAGATATACCAAATTTGTCATGGTAACAGACATTTACTTCAGTGTCCGGAATTTTTGGTCCGCGAGTGTATATATAATTAATAAAAATTAATTAGATTAAGTCATTTGAAAACTAAATTTGCGAAAATATAGAATTTGTGGATGAAACAAAATTTAAACAATTTAAAGTTACTTAATTAAGCAATACTGCAAAATTAGAATTAAGCAGATAATCACAGTTAATATTTACAGTTACTTTATGTAGCTATTATTTAAGGATGCTCTAATTAAGAACGAAGAAGTAATGAATCAAAACGGTTTTAAATGAAACACAAAATTACGTAATTACTATCTGGGAGCAAAGCAACTAAAGAGAAGGAGATTCATGGCATACGTACATTATTAAGATAGTAAGTAATATTATAAGACATAGAAATAAGACCTTCAGTTAAGTTTATAGTACTATATTTTCTGGAATTGTGATGACGGTAATTCTATATACATTAGTTTAATTAGAAGTCCAGAGAACATACAAATAAAAAAATATATAAAACAGTAATTTAAATTCTAATTATTGTTTAAGAGTTATGATATTCATCATATAGTACAGGGAATTCCAAAATGCATTGACGGTTTTTTATGAAATCAATTTTTGTTGGTTAAACATTAAAAAATTACTACATCTTAATTTATAACTCTGGGAGTATTTTTATTTAAAAATTGAATGGCGTAGGTAGCTTCTTCTTTCTGCTACACATTCATCTAGCCGTCGCACGAAATTATTCATCAGCCTGCTTAGCGTGGTATCGCTTCAATTTGATTTAAAATGTTTTGTTTAAGATCTTCAAAATTACGGAGTCTATAATTAAGCGCACGACTTTTTAGATATACCCACAGAAGAAAGTCTGGCGCTGCTAAGTCAGGTGACCGAGCCGACAAGATTATGTTCCCGTTGCGAGAAATTAAACGGCCGGGAAACATATCACGCAGCATATTCGTATGATTCGCTACCCCATCCTGCCGAAATCAGTAATTATCATCAAGTTGTTCATACCTTGGCCGGAAAAAAGATCAATTATGTGACAATATCTTCCTGATGTTACTGTTACGTTGTGCCTGTTCTCTTCAAAAAAATATGGGCCAATAATTTCTGTTGCTGATAGCAGACACCACGCTTCGCTGCGCGAAGTGGTCGTTAGTGAAGTTGACGTAAGTTTTTTGTCTCCCAATATCTAAAATTTTGTTTATTAACGAAGCCATTTAGATAAAAACAGACAACGTCCAATATTGGGTTCACCAACAAACAGATCTGAAAGTTGTCTGCAAAACTCAAGTCGATTTTGTCTATCTAATGGGCCTAGTTCTTGAACAAGTGACAATTTATAGGAGCGAAATTTAGTACGCCTAACTATTCTATGAGCGCAGATTTTCTTTAAATTTAAGGCACGTGAATGTTGTGAATTTGTGCGTTGTGGACTCCTCGTAAAGGAAACTCGTACATGCTTAATATTTTCAGCAGTAATAGCACTTACGTGCCTTCCGGTCGGTTTTTTGTTCGCAATATTACCTTCATTAAGCCACTTCTGGTACCATGCCAAACTGGTATTGCAGGATGGTATATCACGATGATTAAATTGACGACAGAGCGAACGTTGGATTGTAGCAACAGATTTTGTGCTGCTGAACCGTGTTGACAACTAATTAAACTTAATGTCAAACAAACTCCCATGCTGTCCGCAAACAATTCAAAATCTGGCTATTAAAAAAATTATTCCGTACTAAAAACAATCAGTGCATTATGCATAAGATCGTTGATATTTATTGACAAGTCACTTTTTTATACATTATCAAGAAATTTAATATATGTATTATAATGGGATAAACCTTCATTATATTGCTTGATGAGCTATTTCTAATATTATGTCCATGCGATTTTAAAATGTTAACATATGCAAGAGATATTTGTTTTAATTGAATTTGAAATGGTTATGTTTATAAATTCATTGGATATCTTATTCTTAATAACTTAGTTTTGTAAATATAGATTAGAGTTGAATCTTGGTAGATATTTTTAGTTAATTATATTTTGAAAGTTGAATAATCGTGAAACTTATATTTAGTCAATTTATATAAATTATTGTAAAATTTAACATATGCAAGTGAGTAGTTTAAAATTGATAATTAACTATATGAATATGTCATTTTCAAATTTGAATTTAAAAAGAAAACGTATTTAGATTTACTGAATATAAAACTGGCATTTTTTAAAAAACTAACTTACTTGGATAAAATGAAAGTATAATAAATAACTTAAAATAACCATAGCAATTAAAAAAAAAGAAGGAAGAATTATTTTCACCTGTAAAAAAGATAAACAGAAATTTGCAATGTGAATTTAAAAAATAGCAATTTTATGTAGACATATCATATAATAGTAGAAGAAGAAGTGATATTTTTGAAAGAGAGAATTTCTTCAAGTATTGTCGCAATAAATCAAATCATGTAAGTGATAAACTAAAAATATTTAAGACCAAGAATTCATCAAGTGTTGAATAATATCAATTTACCAGTTTTATTTAATATAGTCATTTATTCTTAAATAATTCTTAGATTCGAAGCTCTTGCATAGGTCTTATTTTTCTTCATAAATTTTGTTATATCTGAAATATAAAAATAAAATTTGTCTTTATAATATTAGAAATAGCCACAGATGTAAATAACTATATCAGATCTAATTTGATATAGGAAATAAACATATATTCTTGAAGTATTATATTCTTGAATTCTATTTAGTTCGACCTACAAAGTATATGTTATTTAAAAAGATCTTTACTTATCAAAATTAACATAGTTATAGAGAACCTCACCCTCAGAAAGATAATATTCTCTTCTTTCTCTTCGACAAAGGTTAGTTTCGGAAAACATTTTTTTTATTAATCTGTTTATTGACCGTACTGTTGGTAGTGCCGACCTCGATATATCATTAGACGTATCGAATTAAATGTTATAACATATTATTATCGACTTACGTTTAAAAGAAATTATTTATAATTATTTATTTTCATTGTTTAATCGAGATTATTGACGATCAACGTGAAACGAGAGAATAATATCAGTACAGTATATCTAATATTTGCTTATCTATCAGTTTCAGAAACTACTGTTTATCCTCCTGGTTTGAAGGAATTTTCGGAATATGTTTGACCGAAATATGTGTTTTGAATAATATACTAGCTTAAATTAACACTAATATATTTACAAGATATTTATTAGTAAAATGAATCTTGGAGTTCCATTTTAATATAAATGTATGAATCTGGCCCTAATAGTAGAGACCGAGAAACTGGCTAATACATAAATATATTCTTGAAGCAAGATCGCCGAGATCTGGGTTGGAACTGATTATTGTTTTTATTTATTTTTACAATAAATATTTTGTGGCCGCCAGTTACAAAGGAGGGAGAAAACAACAAAATAATTATAATGAAATTGCGATGCAAATATTTTACCCTTCTTCAAGGGCTTCAAGGGGGGATGATGCTGTTTACCAGCCTCATAACCAGATTAAAATAAACAATATGCATATGAACCCTTAATTATAATACTGGCAAATGAAATAAACATTAAATACTAAATACAAACAATACAATTGTTACAGGTATTGAATGGCAATATACCGAGTACGTAAATTACAATAAACAGGAAGTGGGCTAGAGTTAAAGAACAGTATTCTAAGCATACAGTAAAAATGCAATTAAACCGTAATGTCTAAACCTTATTGTAAAAATATGAATACATTGTAATATTCAATACAATAAATGAAATGTATTGACTAAAGAGTTTCATGATCGTAGCAAACAAGACAATGCATAAGCAATATAATACCTTACCACTTACGATAATTAACAAATTTATTTGGAAAATATTTGGGAAACTCCAAAACCTTTCTCTAACTTGACATTTACAAATAGTATAAAATTAAAATATATGATTGAATACATCAAATAAATGCAACTAAATCTATTTGATTATAGGCAAATAAAACTGAAATACAAATTAAATCTATATGGACAGAACAACTACTATACGTGAGTTGAAAAATATTAAATATGCAATTTCTCTGTTGTAATTCCAAGGCCTTTACTCCAGTAACTCTACTGAAATTAAGCAAAATGAAATGGAGGGTACCCAAATCAAAGTGATCTCAGTTTTCCCTTTGTTTATAATTTGCTCAGAATATATTTTTGATTTATGGTATGATATTTTTTCAAAATATTTCGTTATAAATATTACAATTCTTTTTAAAATAGGATTATTGCATCTGTTCCCAGCTTGTAAATTTGCGAAATTATTTTTTTTTGTTTTTAAACAGAATTCATCTTATCAAGTCTCGATTTCTGATAGTGCTACTTATAGATTTATTGTGCTCAGCCTGCCATGGTTTATAGTATCTAAGTTCCTGGCAGAACGAGTTGTGTATCATTCTACTTCTACCTTCTGTTGGCCAAATAATAGATGTCTTCAGTGTCTCACAGTCATAGTCACAGTATATGTTCTGCTCTTTCTGGTTCCTTATTGCACCTAAAGTACCTTATATACAGGTTGTTTCAGGATTATATGAAAAAAATTAAGATTTGGATTCACTTCCTATGAAGCTGTACCCAAAAACGCTTCGTTAAATAGTTACTACAGTCCTTCAAAGATAAGGGTCTAAATCAGAGGCTCCCAACCTTTTTTCTCATAGACCACTTTGAAAGTTTTGCTGGTTCCGGTGGACCCCCTGCAGCTACATTTCTACCATATTCCCAAAACTCGACGAAAAATGTGAAGATTAGATCTAACTATGGAAATTTGCGTTGCGGCTGAGTTATTGGTTAATTAATTAATTGATTGTGCTGTGAGTGGATGTCAAAACAGTAAAGTTAGCCAAACAAAAAAGTGATTCCATCCAACTTTACTCCTTTGGCATCTACTCACAGCACAAGAAACCAATCAATTCTCACATATTTTATTTAGAAAGCTCCCCATTCGGAGTGGTAAAAATAAAAATAAAAATAGTAAATTTCCTTGTGTTGTATTTATTCAAATATGTAATTATTACACTATTAATTATTATTGTTATCATATTACATTGTAATATGATAACAGTCGTAATATAATTAAAATTAAATATTAATAACGTAACGTAATTTCTACAATGACAATCACAAAATAGTCATAATTTTAGTGGGAGCGATGTACTTGATGGATTGACAGCAAATTATCAATATTTGGTTTCAGTTTTGTTAGGAATAACCGCAAATCTCCCCGTTCTGTGATATTCAATCTGCTCCTTTGTTTTGTTAAAAGGTTTGTAACGACACTAAAACTTTTCTCGACAAGATATGACGGAGGGAAACGCTATCAAAAGCTTTCTCGCAATTCCCCACAGTCCAGGATATGTTTCGGGTATTTCTGCCTGCAGCCAAAATGTTTGATACCCTCTTTTAAGTTTCACCTTCAGTTCCTCATTAGTGCTAAGCTCGAGTAGCTCCTCTTGTAATATCACATTCTCCACTTCCGTTTCATCAAGTGGATTTATGATCCATGGTGGTATTTCCATCGTCAGAATATCTTCACATCTAATTTTAAAGTCATCATTCAGTGCAATTAAATGTTGAACGTATGTGTGAATATCCTCATCAAGGCATTCTACCCGTGACAAGTTTGAAAACTGTTTCATAAATTTCAATTTTCCAAGAAAAGCTGAAATTACACCCTTTGTTTTTATTAAATTGAGGCTGTCCCCTTGTAATAGTAAGTTAATGTCATTAAATTTTTTGAACAAATCTGTCAAATACGCGATGTCTGCTTTCAAATTGATCAGGTTTTCTTTTAAATCTGGATCTTTACTTTTCAGAAACTCTAAAACTGATTCAAAAAGTGAGAAAAATCTTGTTAAACATGCACCTTTCGGCAACCAGCGTACTTCAGTATGTAAGAGCAATCGTTGGAAGTCTTCATCATTTTCATCGCACAATTGTGCAAATAAACGCGTATTCAATGCATTGCTTCTTATTTTGTTAACTGCATTAACCACAAATTGAAGCGATTGGTGCAATTTAGCACTCAAATTTTTCGCTACTAGGTGTTGTCGGTGGATCACACAGTGAATTGCAGTTACCTCTGGTATCATTCTTTTAAGATGGCTTATAAACCCACGACATCGCCCGGCCATGGTAACATTTTAGTTCTTCACTATCGAAACCAGATAAATTTTCGTGGACCCCGAATCGTGTACCCCCATTTTTTTGTCACGCCAACGTAGACCCCGTCGAGTCTCCCGTGGACCCCTGGGCGTCCACCTGTACCACTTTGGGAATAAATTGTCTAAATCCACTTTTTATAATTTTCCTTAAATTTTCAAGCAGATACAAAACTCATATTTGGTAATTGTGACCAGCTAAGGAAATAACTTCTTACAAGTAATTTTTATTGTAAAACCAGCAAACGTGAAAAACAGAATATATAGTAAGAAATAAGATAAGAGTTTAAATAATTTGTTCAAAAATGTTTCCCTCAGTCCGCAGGCAGGAGTTACATCTTATTAATCACTGAACGAATAGCCAATCGATACTTTTCGGAAGTCACTTCTGTACAAGCTTGAACAATTCTATTTCTTAATGTCTCAACGTTATCCACCGGTTGTGCGTATACTTTTTGCCTCATGCGAAAAAATCTAACGGCGTTAGTCTGGCGTGCAGACCAAGCAACCGTTCCTTCACGGCCGATCCATCGTCCAGAGTGGTGTACATTCAGCCATTATTGCGTGTGCCTAGCATAGTAGGCAGGATAGCTGTCTAGTTGCAACCAGCTTTCACATCTAAGGTACAAAGAAATGTTATCTAAGAGGTCATAGAAGTCGTTGTTTAAGAAGTCGATGTATCCATCAGCGTTTAATCGAAGGGGAAGAAAATATGGTCCAATTAAATGAGAGTCCAGTATCCTCAACCACACATTGCACTGAAATTCGTGTTTAAATTTATTTTCACGCACTGCACGTGGATTATCAGATATTCAAATATGATAACTCTGCTGATTTAGAATGCCTTTTCTTGTAAACGTAGCCTCGTTTGTTCATATAATATTTTCTGTGAAGTGTGTGTCATTTTGTACTTAGTTCGAAAACCATTCACAAAATACCCTTCAACTTGGAAAATTATCGGGTAGTAAGCATTGGGTATGCTGAAAGTGGTAAGGGTAGCGCTGACCGACTCTCAGCGATCTCCAAACAAGATCGGGTGCTATCTGTAGATGGTTGGCGGTTCTTCTCACACGCGCATCAAAGCAATTTAAAATGTTGCGTGTTCTTCTTTCGTTTTGCAGGGGTGGAAAACTTCCGTCACCATAATTTTCTACAGTAAAAGATCTTGTTTCATTCAACCTGTTGGTAGTCGCACTAAAAACTGATGTGCACGGCAATCTTCTATTTGGATACCGCAATGCATATTCACGGCGAGCAGCAAGAACATTTCCATTACAAAAACCGTAAGTGAAGATGATGTCGGCATAATCACTGTTCGAATAAGTTTGCGGCATTTTTGCTTAGTGTTAATACACAATAACTAAATATTTAGAATGATACAAACGACGTCGAGTTATTCAATTTGATATAGGGTTTTGGGTGATAGCAGCCTACTACGTATTTTTATTATGACGGCAAATTACAGATTATGCAGCGTAACCTATTTACATTTTTTACAACAAAACGAAACATTTTCTGAAAAAAAAATAAGAGACAAAAAAGTTTATAAACCATTTTAATTTAATTTTGCAAAATTCCACACCAAAAAAGTTTCAATGTAAAATACAATGTAAAAATACATAAAATACATTGTATCTGTTTCAAAATTTGAGAAAAATTATAAAAACTGGGTTTAGACCCTTATCTTTGAAGGACTGGTACTATTTAACCAAGCGTTTTCGGATAAAGCTTTATAGGAGATTTTTCCCTTATTTTGGTACCCTGAACCCAAATTTTTTTCATATAAGCCTAAAACACTCTGTATATTCCAATCTCATGTAAGCGTTTCTTCACAGTCACATTACCTACGATAATTCGTAGATGGTCTCTACTTAAAAGCAGAACTGTTTTAGCTCTTTTCTGATATAGATCGCCTATAAATTTTTCACCATGCTTTTGCCTGCGTATATTTGCCCAATATTCTTTATTTCTTTCTCGGATCCATCTGTTTTATAATTTTAATTGTTGAGAAAATAAATTTAAATGTCACTTTCTCATTACCTTCAATCCTCAATCAATAGTATTCTGATACCCAGATCAACTCTAAATATTCTGGTTTGTCAATTTCCATAGATTTCCTATGCTTACTTAAACCAGCCTTGATGTTACCTCTCAGACTGATAAAACCATTGATTGTCTGAATACATATGAATTCACCTGTTCAAAACAGAGCATCTAATTTGCGTAGTTTGTTATGTACTGTATTCTTCCGAAATGTATTGCTGCAATCCATTCTGAATGTAAAGTTGTCGGTTTTATTATTTATACGAGGGATGTCTTTTATATTTCGGGAAGAGAGAACAGAAACTAAAATTAATCATCGTACATGGCTTTATTGTTTTCCAAAATATTCTCCATTAAGATCAACAAACTTTGAACCAATTTTCGAAGCCCTTTTTCCACTCCGATTGAGGTACCTCGAAAGCATGCATTTTGAAAGCATCAACCGCTTCTTCAGGCGTCGAAAAACGTTGACCTCGCAATTTATTTTTGATTTACGAGAATACAAAGAAGTTATTGGTTGCCAAGATAGGGCGGTATGGCGGGTGACCCATCAATTCCAGTTTTTCAGTTGTCAAAAGCTGTCTTGTTTGAGCCGATGTGTGAGAGTTCGCATTGTTCTAGTGGAGAATGATCCGTCTCCGGCGGTTGGTTTTTCTTATTTTTTCGTATAATTCTGGTAAGCAAATACTTGTGAACCATTCAGAATTGACCGTCTGACGTTGCATTAATGGTACGGTTCATGTCCGGTTTTTCCGGAGAAACAAGAGATCATTTGCTTCGAAATGCTTCGCGCGCGAACAACTTTCGTTGGATTTGGCTCATCTTGAAAGCCACATACAGTCGACTCCTGTTGTGTTTCGAACTCATATTCGTCACCTGTTATGATGTCATAGACGTGTTTTGAAGTATACCGATCGTATTTTTTAGCGTTTCCTTCGACCAATCGATACGAGCTTTTTGGGATGTGGGATGGAACGCGAACAAATTTTTTTGACGGCCAAACGTTCATGCAAAATTAAATATATGTTGGTCCCACTAATGCCCAAGGATATCTCTATCTCACGATAAGTCACATCACGATATTGCAATATCAGATCACGTACAGTAGCAATGTTTTGCGGAACAAAAATCGATACGACCTACACGAAATTCGTCAGTGAGAGAAGTGTGGCCACTATTGAATTCAGAATACAACCGATATACGCTGGTTTTTTATGTTTGTTTTGATGTTTTGAGTTCATCGATGTACTGATAATAATTTACGAGAGATGGCCGAGATGAATTCTTTAAATCACTGTAAACAACACAAATAGCACCTGTACGTCAAAAGTATTCTGCCAAAAATGTCGAACTTTACGTTAGTGACATCGGTTGTCAGATGGCTGCACCAGGATCGCCTATTTCCGAAGTACAAAAGGCATCGCTCGTAGTTTCCTTAGTGTTCAGTTTACATGCATTATATATTTCTAGTAAGTAGGTTTCGTTTTTTAATGCCCATTCTTCGTCTCTCTTTATTAAAGAAAATTTTTGCTTTCGTGTTTCTTATATCGTTTTTAAGTTTTTCTTCTGTAGAAAATGTTATGAGTAAATAATTACTGATTCGGTTTTTCTTACTTATTATCATTTTTTTTATATACAAAAATCATGTCAATATTTAAAATACAGACTAGTATAACCTAATAAAATATTATTCAAATATCTAATTATGTAATAAGCAATAAAGACTCGATTATATGGAATATAATTTTTATGAATATATAAAATATAACTTTAATAAATAGAATAATATTTTGTGCGAGTAAATAATGGAATAATTGTGCTCCATTAGTGCTAGATCTAAGAGTTGCTTCATCTGAGGCAAAGAACTTTTGGTGGCCCTTTCCAAAATTTTTTAAAATATCTATATATAAGCATTGATTTGTATGGATAACAATAGAAAGAAAAATATATGTTTTATACTTTATTAAATAAAAATTAATGAAACATCAAGAAGTTTTGAAACATTTAAGAAGAAGAAAATTAAAAGTTTCCTGTTTTTTCTTATGAGTTAAAATCGCATTGCTCATTCTCTTAACGGTTTGTCACTGGCTCAATACTAAAACCTTATACAGTAAAACCTGTGATAACGGCCATCTGTCTAGCGGCCACCTGAGGTAACGGACAGTTTCAAAGTTCCACAAACCGACTTTAAGGAAATTCTCTTATACAAAAACCCGTTATTTATGGCCAACCTTATAAAACTACCTCGGCCATATAAACCCAAATTTTTACGGCCTATCTTCATGTATATTGCCTATTTATGATGTATCTTTCGTATTAATGGAAATAACAAATATTATTTCGTATTTGTTCGAAATTGTCCGTAATTGTGTATTTCTAGTATGTACACATAATTATATTTCACTTGTAGAAATGAATGCGATCTCAGTCCCGAACACGTCTCGAAAGCAAATTGCCGGCGCAATACGTGCATGTTTATGTTTGATCAAACAGAGATCGCCTTCATTTCTACAAGTTTACACATAATGTGGTCTTGCAGTTATTTGGTTAGTGTAAATTCTTTCCGTATGCGAAAGATTCTTTCGGTTACTTGATTCGTTTAAAGTTGTCTCCATATTTGAAAAGTTCTTCATTAAGTATGTTGCTAAAAAGAAGAGAAGTTTGTCGTGAAAAGGCAAAATAAATATAATCGCGGAAAGTGAAAATTATGTGTTAAGTCTGCGAAAGTTTGCCGAAAAATATGGGGTTGGAAAGGCACGAATTAACGATAATATGAAAAATAAAGGTGAATTAAAAGAGATGGTTGAGGAAGGTATTAACTTGGAGCAAAACGAAAATTTCCGAAGCAGGAAGGATTGGCAGTGGATCAAGTAGTCTACAATTGGTTTCGCAAAGCCAAAAATAAAGTAATTCCAATATCTGGGCGATTGGATTGGACGATATAGAGGACTGGAAAACCAAGTTATCGTTGATTTTAAGTAATTATTCTCCTCGAGATGTCAGGTCTTTTTACCATGCTATGCCAAATATGGAAGGTGAGAAAGAAGATATTACTAATTGGAAAAAGTAAAAATCCTCGCTGTTCTATGGGTAATCATGTTGACGAATTGCGCTTAGAATGGGTTTCTAACAAAAGGGCTTGGATGACAATAGAAATTATGACAAGATAGCTACATAAATTTGACAATAAAATGAAAAAACAAAATAGAAAAGTGCTTCTATTCTTGGATAATACCACGTCATAATCTAAAGTTCCATTAGAAAATGTTAAACTGATCTTGCTGCCGCCAAACACTACTTCGCATTGTCAGCCCTTAGATCAAGAAATAATTCAGAATTTGAAATTGATTTACCAAATTTTGTTGATTAAAAGCTTCTACCGTTTATTGAAAGTAAATGTGATTTTATAAATTCCAAAAAAACATAAATTTAGCCAATGCTCTTATATGGATTACAGCTGCCGGAAAATGGTATCTCCTGCTACAATTAACAAAAGTTTTCCAAGGCCGGATTCTCTGATGTTATCCAAGAGGATACAATTTTTGCTGAAGACGAAATACCATTTGTCCAACTCTTTCCTACAGTTCGTAACGAAATTGTGGATTTAGATGAATTGGCTTCTGTTGAATGTGCGTACAGAGAGACCTAACTTCAGTATTACGGAAATTATTGAGGAATTATGCAGTAATGACAAAGAATGTAACTCTGATAATAGTTATGTGGACGAATGTGAAACTCCATAATGTACTTTATCTATATCTATATGAGCGAAGTGTGTGCAAGAGACATTCAAAATTATTGTGCAATAGCAATGGTGAAATTTTTATGTATGTTTATCGAATTTTTCTTACATGTGAATCTGTAGTTTTTAAATCGAAGCTAAAAAATTTAGAGTAAACAATGATTGAACCATATTTAAAAAAAAATTGTATATACTACATACATTGTCCAAATATGTTTAGGTTTTCGTATACATATTGCTGTGAAATTTGCTTTGGAGATAAAATAGAATTTACGGCTAAGTTCCTTAAAGGGTAGAAAGTTTTAATATTAAGTCGTTTTGATTTTGCTTAATTAGGTTACATTTGATTAATTTGTATATTTTAATAATATACAAATTAATCAAATGTAACCTAATTAAGCAAAATCAAATTAAAAAGAAATCAACCGAGGTTGTGTCTTTTAAAATGCACCTCGTATATAATATTCCAATTTTGTATTAAAAATTATATGTATATTATTGAAAATTATGTGTGAATAATTGAACAATATGTAAAGAAATTTGAGGTTATCTTGAGCACTAAACATTTAGAATGAAACTAATTAATAAAGCATATTTTATTAATTAGTTTTTATTAATTACGTACCAGTAATGTAGAAAAATGGATACAGAATAATATTTTATTATGTATTAGTAACGTTAGTAATCACATTGAATTTAAATTTTATAAACAACATTCCAAATGGTTAAATAAACATTGTAAAATAAAAATAATGTATTTAAAAGCACCAATGTTTGAAATGTAAACAAAAGCCATGCGTTAAAAATGGAAAGCATATTAAAAGGCATATGCTCAATAACGAAAATATATATTTGAGAGACATACACGAATAGAAGAGAGAGACAAGAAAACCCAATACGAGAAACCGAGGAGGAAGAAAGAGAAACAAAACAACACGGGGATTTGGAAAAGACGTAGGCCGTTTTACCGGGAAACACTTTCAGAATGAAACGCGATGAGAAGAGATTACGGGAAGACAACGAGAGTAAAATTTGCAACCCCATGATAAAAACTACAAAACGTTAAAATTACGACAAAAGGAGAAAGTATATAAACAAAGAGATTGCCCACGAAAATTGCAAAAATTAAGTTATTTACAATAGATAGGAATATATAGGGGTAAAAATGTTAAATAAGAATGGAAATTAGACAAAATGGAAATAAATCACTGGAAGTGGGAAAACTATTCTGGGTATCACAAAACACAAGAAATAAAAGGGCCAGATGCGCAGAATAAGGGATTCACTGATTATTCTTGATTATTGTCGGTCGATTGTTCCATTTAGCATTACATTCACTTGTCAATATAAATTAATTTTAATTTCTTGGTTCATTTTATTATTGCGCAAATATTTAGTTACTTAACTACATTGTAGTTATCATTGATAGAAATAAATTGTTAAAAATATTTAAAGATTCAGAATGTACCAAGAGGAGTTTGAAAATTTATATGCGGAACTCAGTTTCGAGCAACTAAGACTGTGCACACGATATACTTGGAGTACATAGAGTTAATTAAATCAGTTAAAAATGCATGTGGATTGTAGATTTAAATAATTAAATAGTCATAAATATACGATTGAAGTGTATCTTAGGCCAGGTATTAGAGACCAGTGAGTAGGAAGTAGGGTTTCCACGAATAATCTTGAAATATTTGTACCATTGAAATTGTAAATTAAACGTTCATTAATAGGGGTGAAAACAAGAAAATACATATACAGTGTGACGATAAGCGTACTATTATGTAGGAACTTGACTTCCACTTAAGTGTACGCTGAAAAGCACACTCGAATTGAAAATAAATACTCCCTTTTGTGAGTAAAATACTTAAACGTAATTGTCTGAGAGATTCGAGGGTATCCAAAAATAAAGACTCCAAGGCTATACGTGTGTTATTCACAAAATAATTTTTGTACAAAATTTTCTTTGAAAAATTAAGTTTTAAGTTAAGAATGAAATATTTTAATTTGAAACAAAATCAGATGTGAACATACACACAGACAATAAAGGAATTGTTAACCATTGGTCTCGTGTTGTATTATTTCTTTTCATTTACTTTGGACGCTAGGCCTAGTTGCCCAGAACCCAAAAAGATCGCCCTGAGATACCCAAATGTTATCCCTTAGTCGTCCTCTTACGCAATATTGCATGGTTATTGTTTATTGATCAAACATATATCATATTTCTCTACATTTCCTTAATTAGTTTTATATTGTACATTAAAGTGTATTAGTTAGGTACTTAATTGATTTTTTACTTTGTTGATTTATAGGTTACAATTTTAATTAAGGTTGGGTTAGTTAGAAAAATTACATTTTTTTTTATAGTAGTTTGTTTGGTTTTTAATTTAGATTGTCTTCCTAACCTGTTTGTGTTTTTTTGATTAATAGATTTTTGGTTTTAGTTTTAAGTAGGTAACCTCATTTCTTAATTTTATTCTTTTTAGAACGATTTAATTTTATTGTATTCATTAGAGAATACAAAATCTTACTAATTTAGTAAGCTCATATTCTCTTGAATCGAATTTTAAAAATAGCTCTGGAGGTCATATAACTGACAAATTTGTTAATGGTAAGCACTCTGTAATATCAAATCCAGACACATATGTTGAAGAGAGAAGACTGGAATTGACAGAGTCTTTAATGAGAGACGATAATGCTAATGATGTAAACCTGCAATCTATTGCATATATTACAGGATTTTTGTTAAAAAATTGTATGGCAATTGGCAAACTGTGTTAATTATAATAAAATATTACACATGAAATTAATAATAAGAGCTAAGTTATTATTTCTCGAGAATGTAATTCAAATATGTATTAAAAAGTTAATATACCTATCCTAATATAAACTTATTTTTGAATTTTTGACATTAAAGATTTTACATATCAATTTTTGGCGACACTGAAATGAAATTCCAGTAAAGAAGATTATTTTATGTAGTAATAAAAAAATTGTTTTAGACCTTTTTTAAATAACTATTCCTATGATGTGCTGATAAAAGAACTGTTGATAGAGAGATGTGTAAAATCATTTGTTTATAATTGGTGTAGAAATATTTCTATAATTTAAACTATAAAACATCTATAAATGCAGAACCAAACGTAATTAAAATAGCAGCTAGAAATAAATACCAAACACATAAATATAAAATAAATTTCTGAAAACAGTTTTTTTTTGTATTTTAAACATTTGAAACTGTATTGTGTATAAAGTTATTTTCCACAAAGTTGAATAAATAAATCTGAATGTTTACTTTCATGTACTCAATATTAAAAAATATAGATTAAAGTAAAAATTTAGATTTATTTATCTCTGATTTAAATAAAAACATTTACTATTAAAGGAGTAGTTTCATATGGTCGCGCAAAAACAAATAGTTTTTTTTTCCAAATATTGGTGAATGAAAAAACAATGTTACCACTTGCTTTGAAGGAGTAGCTATTCAGGATAGTCTATGAGATACACACATTCATAAGATCCAGTGGTTGAGTTGTTCTATTTTTTGTTTTGTTACACATATTTTTATTTTATTATGTACCTATTGTAGTTATTGGAGTTTATTAAGTATGATCAATAAACTCCAATAGTATAATTAGTCGAAGACTTGTGAACTTGAGAAAGTTCGTTGAAATAAAATAAAATAACCTTAATTTTCACAAACGAAATTCATGATTTTATATTTTCTTTGTTTGCAGTGATATTATATACTACTTGAACTCCACATGTAGTATTTCATTGTATGCTATGGTTATTAAGTATTATTACTGTGGGTCTTATCGTGACCAGAAAAATAATCAATATAATATTATATGTATGTTTGTTCAGAAAAGATGAATATAACATAATTTACCATATTATAGGTCAAAGGCATTCTTATTTAACATGAAATTGGATAGATTGGTTCTGTGATTATGCAACTAAGTTAGCACAGTGAAATACAATAGGTATACTCATGCATTCCTTATTAAAAATAATACTTGTATTTTCGTTTTTACTATTTTTTAACACTCGATCTGTATAACAACACTACGAATTTCTGCGAAACAAAGAACATTTTTATACACTGACGTGTGTTTTATTTTATTGTTCATAATGGCTGCAAAAACATTCTAAAACTTTTTGATAGGTGTTACAAAATTTTGGTTGTTTATTAACTATATATATAGTAAATTCAATTTGTTGGCGATTTAAGGTCTGGTATACCTCAAAATGTATATATGTAAAACAATCCCACATGTTTCGGAAAATGATGCCTTTTCAAGGAATATAAAATATAAATGACAGTATATTAATGTCATACTTGTACATTTGTAGTTGCTATGGATAAAATTATTCAAAGATACATTCCAATTTAATAATAATAAATCATGCCTCAGTATTCTAAAATAGATAGATAAAACAGAGAAACGCAAGACATGCGTTGTTATTATGTATGCGCCTGTGGAGCGACTTAAGATGTTAAGATGTCGGCATTCGCCTTAAACGAGAAGGAAAACCACGATAACCTTCTTGGACAGCCAGACAGGGATCAAAATACGGAACTGTCAGTATGATAAGCAAATGTATAGATTTTTCAATAATATAAGATATATAATTATATAACAGCAACATATATTATGATGATAAATCGCAGATCGTTACATAATTAAGTTATAGTAAAAAATAAATTTTTTATATTACTTCTGTTCTTAATTGAATTTTTTTCCTGTTTAATACTAATCATTTCTTTAATTTCCCTTTTCGTTGTGTGTTGCTCTTTATCAATTATCTGTATGCTTTCGAAATCGAAATTGTGATCGCCTTGTAGTTTGTGTGTAGATAAAGCAGTTTTGTCTGTTTTAGAGTATTTGTGAGCTTGTATTCTTTTGTATAAATATTGTTTAGTTTGGCCTATGTAGTAACTATCGCAATGTCGACATGGTATTTTATAGATGACATGTGTTTCTCGATTTTTTTCTATTTTAGGTTTAAGTTTTGAAAATAAATGCTTATTAGTATAACTAGGTTTATATGTTGTAGCTATATCATATTTTTTTAAAGTGTATTATTTTTTCTGATAATTGTGGAACATATGGAATCGTGATATATGTTGTGTCATTGTCTAAATTGTTATTGGGGTCTGCAGTGTTGTATATTTGGTGTATTCTTTTTTTATAAAAAATTTAAGCAGTATATACTATAACTTAATTATGTAACGATTTTCAATTTACCATCATAATATATGTTGCTGTTATATAATTATATATCTTATGTTATTTACATACATTTGCTTATCATGCTGACAGTTCCGTATTTTGATCCCTGTCTGGCTGTCCGAGTAGGTTTTCGTGGTTTTCCTTCTCGTTTAAGGCGAATGCCGACAGCTTAACATCTTAAGTCGCTCCACGGGCGCATACATAATAATAACTCATGTCTTGCTTTTCCCTGTTTTTGTTGTTTATCTGTTTTTTGGAATACTAAGGCATGATTTATTATTATTCAATTGGAATGTATCTTTGAATAATTTTATCCATAGCAACTACAAATGTATAAGTATGACATTAATATACTGTCATTTATATTTTATATTCCTTGAAAAAGGCAACATTTTGAGTAAAACCAGACCTTAAATCGCCAAGAAATTGAATTTGTCATAACATACAAAGGTCAGGAAATAATTATCTTCAACTATAAGTTTTCCGCAATACTTAAAATATTTCGCAAGAGATAAGATTAAGTTGTAACACAACTAAATTGTAATCTGTCAGATGACAGTTGTAAAAATTTGACTAAGGAAAAACCTTACTCTTCCACAGTGTTCTCAAATTTATATTGAAATCATAGGCTGCGCTAAATTAAAATTTAATTGAAGGCATGGTATTTAATAAATGTGTATCAGACTTACATTATGGGCAGTCCTGAAGAGGACTTTCGGGGTAAGGGTAAATGCTGTCCAGTAAAAAATATAATAACTTCAGAAAATAACGCTACAGATGCGTCCAATATGCAAAATATAAGGTGATGACAAAGCGTATATAGGGACTTTTATTGGATTTGTTGTATTAAATTATTTTGTAGTTCATGTAATCCTAGACGTTTAGGAGCTGTTGAAGACAGTCAACTTATGTGTTATGAGAAGTTAAATGTAGAATAAAAGAGCACACCAAATTATCTATAAAGTAGTAGTATTAGATTATACAGGGTTGGCCATTTAAGGTTGCGGTTTTTGAAGTCATATTAAACATACAAAACATTAATTTAAAAAAATGATTTATTTGTGCAATTAAACAACAGGATCTGGGGTTTAATAAATCACGTTTTCGAAGTGAGAGCCTCGAGCAACGATAACATTTCGCAGCCTCTTCTCAAATTCTCCACAAACTGCCTGAAGTGTGGCGTACGGTATCGCTTCTATTCTCTGCCGTATTGCCATTTCAAGGTCATCCAGGGTGTCTATACCATCGCGATATACCGTATCTTTTAATGATCCCCACAGGTAGAAATCGCAAGGATTGAGGTCTGGACTATATGGTGGCCATGCTATCCCTCCGCCTTTAAACTGTTGAGCGTCAAGACCAGTGATTCTGTTACCGAAATGTTCTTCAAGAATGTTGAAAACTTCTTCCGTGCGATGCGGACGAGCCCCGTCTTGCATAAACCATGCATTTTCCACCATATTTAATCCATGCGCCACGGGAATAAAAGACTCATTAAGCATTTCACAATATTTTTGCGAAGTAACGGTTCCATTGACAATCACTGGACCGATAATTCCTGCCGACGAGATAGCACACCATACAGTCAACCGTCGAGGGTGAAGAGGACGAACAATTGCTAGATGTGGATTTTCTGTCCCCCAATGTCTCCAATTTTGCTTATTCACATAACCGGATACATCGAAATGTGACTCATCTGACCACCACACTCGTTCCAATGACATGCTGCCATTTTCAATGCGTTCGATGATATCGTTCGCAAAATTGTATCGTCGCCCATATCAAAC
The DNA here is from genome assembly GCA_935421215.2 of Melolontha melolontha. Lineage (NCBI taxonomy): Eukaryota > Metazoa > Arthropoda > Insecta > Coleoptera > Scarabaeidae > Melolontha > Melolontha melolontha. The sequence continues at coordinate 129,119,359 of OW285236.1, forward strand.
GGTCTCAACGGCTGATCGATCTGGATTTTGTATGCTTTCATCTTTAGATCTTGCTTTAGGATCCGCCTTAGTGTTGTACGGGGTATTTCAAGTTCTCGAGATGCTCTTGAGGTCGATGTTGAACGTTGAGCTGTAAAGTGCTCCCGTACTCGTTCTATGGTTTCCGGTACCCGGATGGTCTTTTGACGTTCTCTAACAGTTGATCTTTCGTCTGCCGCAGATGCTGTTGCTTCAAATTTCACTACAATCCTAAGATATTGTGGATTAGTAGACATGGAAACACGATAACGAATACTTTGTTACTTTTCTAAATTTATCTTTTTCTCCTTACCTTTTTATAGTGTTTTCCGTTGGTGTGTTATTTCTCCCGAATAGAGTACGCAAGTGTCTTGCCGTAGCTGCAAAAGATTCCCCATTTCTATAATAATATTTTATTAATTCCACACGCACTTCCGTTGGATACGACGCCATCTTGAAAACTGACAAGGCAAATTTTTCATATATTTATTGTAAACCGCGCTTGGCCCTCTAGTGTAAAAAATATATATTATATTAATTTCACCGCAACATTAAATGGCCAACCCGTTATTAGTCTTGCGTGTAAAAGTTATAGCAATACTTCTCTTCCTTGCCCAGTCCATCATCATCTCATTGCCTTTTGTACTCATGTCCCGGTATCCACATTAGCGACACAGTATCTATTTTTCAACAATATTTAACCAGTTTCGACTTTGTAATTGAGTTCACGCGGACCGCTATCACCCACTTTGCGGCCGGCGAAGACTTTGGTGAAAATTCATATTAATTTGATAAGGGACTCTAAAGAGGAAGAAATTCGTTTTAAACTAATTGAAGGTCAATTTTCTGCGAATCCCAAGGACATAACAGTTCAGTTGCGCAAAAAAACTTAGTGCATTTGGAACCACTTACACAGGGTTTTTCACGTAACCGGTTCATTAGAAGTTTTCTATGTTAACAGCTTGGCACACTTTTGAAAATTTGTGGCCCGTAATCTTGTTACTTGGTGTGTTAAAATAAAATATATAAACTCATGAACCACTGTCGGTTATACCGGAAGTCATAGCCAACTTTGATATTTTAAATGAAATGTCATATTTTTTTATTATTTTTTAGTGTCTTTATGAAATGCTATAGTACTTTACATTAAGGTTCCTTTTGTAAAAAATAACCGTTTTTGAATTATTTTAATTTTTGTGAATTTTTCTTTTTTTTTCAATGCACTTTTTAAAACCACACATCTAAGGCGTATTTAAACTGAACTACGTCATATTTCTACTGGAGACAGCAAAAGGTATAAGATTCTGAGTAATGTCTAAACATTTAATAAATCTCTTACAGGATGTTTGAAATTTATTGATTATTTAAGTAATCTCTAATTATTAAAGAAAAATCGATTATTTTAAATGAAACAACCTGTAGAGGTGCACGCCATAGTAAATATATAAACATTTTTGCATCGTACAGATACAGGTTTCCCTATGCCTATCTCTCATAGTTTTAGAGTTATTAATGATTATTTTCTAAATCCAGCATTATTACTAGTAAGCTTTGGAAAAAAAATTCTAAATAGTTTTGGAATTATACCAATTGTATTTAGATTCATCAATCTTTTTGCAAAAAAGTTAGAAAGAAAATAAATTGCAAAACTGAGAATAGATTTTATATCATATAACAAAAATACCACACATTAACAAAAAAAGCAAAAAAGTGAATAAAATCTATAAATTAAAGACAAATAATGCGTTAAGAATGATATTTACAAATGTTCAAAATGATCTCTATTCCGATCTAAACAAAGCATAGTTCTTCTTCTTAACTCTGTTGTAGTCGCTTTTCTTACTTGCTCAGCTTTCATGCTTCGAAAACCGTCTTTTAGTCTAGTTATAAGTTGTTCTCTGTTTTTCACGGAATACCGTATAAACCACATTTTTGATCCATTGCGGCGAGTCCACCTATCCTCAAAGATATTGGTTAATTCCTTATATACCCCATGTGAAGAGTGAGCGGGTGCTCCATCCATTTGAAATCAACATTGCCGTATCAGATTGTATGGTACGTTATTCAAAAATGGCAGTAGGTACTACTTCTACAATTGTAGATACCTGACGCTCGTTAAATTCTCATTATAAATTTCGTATTCAACGTGGTTATGTATAATTATTGCAAAAACATTGAAGGCAAAAGTATCGTGAAAATTTGCTTCTCTAATGGCGTGTGGATTTTGTTGTGTCCAATTATAACAATTTCTTCCATTAAAAATCCCTTAATGGTTAAATTTCGATTCATCTGCCCAGATAATTTTACATAGGAAATTGGGATCTTCTTGTGTTTTAGTTATAATAAGCTCGCAAAACTGAATTCTTGATCTCCTAGGTAAAAAGCCTGAACAGATTGGAAAGAATAAGGACGCATTTTATTTTTCATTAAAATCCTTTGTGTTGATGTACATGAAATTCGGAAAATCGTAATCGGTTCTGGAACTGTCTTCTTGACATGAATACCCAAGGGAATGAAATTTGACTCTATTCCCTTGAATTTAGTTTCATTCATTGCTGATAAATGTGGGTATCTTTCATTAAAAAGTCGACATGTTCTTTCAATAATTTAAAGAAATTCACCATGAATGTAGAATAAATTCAAAATATTTCTATTAGAATAAATATTTAATTTCTCTTGCATATTTGTGAACAAATTAAAACAATTTAGGCACGAAATAAACTTTGTGACAATTTTGATTCAGATTTAGTTTTCAAGGCTTACTACTACGATTTTTCTTGATAATGCTCAATTTAGAAAATAATCATTAATGGCTCTAAAACTATGAGAGACAGGCATAGGGGAATTTATACCTTTTCGATGCAAAACGTTCATCTACAAAATTCATCTACAAAAAATTTCACAAAAATCAAAATAATTAAAAAACGGTTAATTTTTTACAAAAGGAACCTTAATAATATCTGCAAGATAGCTAGGTAGTTATGCGTTTTTGAATGTCTCTCTTTTCCAACAGGGGCGTATTGATAATCATGTAGAAATGTGAAATACGTATCTACGTCTTTGGAGAAGATACATTCAAAAATACATATGAACTTGTATTGTGTTCTTCACACCCCATTTTTAATAATATTATATATTATTAAAAATACTTTTGTATTATACAAAATTGGTAGGTTTACCTACTCAAGTATGTTTGAAATTATGTTGATAATATAAAGTATTATAGCACTTCACATGGAATCTAATAAGGCAATAAAAAATGAGTTGCGCAGAACAGGCCTAAATAGTCGCCTGATTATCGATCATTATGTTGCTTCTTCTTTTTGTACACCCAGCTACGCGAATTTCCTCGGTGCATGCTGCGGCTACAAACAAGTCAGCCTGGAAAACAGATATGTATTTCGCCAGATTCAGTTATCTCTTTCTTCTAGTGCGCATTCCACAAATTCTTGCTCCTGTGCTTTAATTGGCTTACGATCCATCCATGAATCAAGTATCGACTCCCTAAATTGCAGACCGTTACATTATTAAGTTATAGTGTAACGGTCTGCAATTTACCATCATATATTGTACATATTTAGATACATATCTTGTGTTATATAAATATTTAGCGCACTGCTTATCTTACCGGCAGTCCCGATTTCAATCCGGGGCTAGGCTGTTCGAGTAAGTTTTCGTGGTTTTCCTTCTTGTTCTAAGCAAAAAATGATGCAATGAGACTCTACAAATGTTTAATTTTTCGGGCGTGTAATTGGTCCGTATGCTCCCTTCAAGCTATTGAATAAAATATATTTCATAAAATCTTTATTTTATTTATCGATTTAATGGGAAATTTGTCGATCACTTAAAACTTTTGTAATCAAACCTTACATCTATCTCTGGCTAGCATGAAGTTACTACATAAAATAAGCAATCTAGTTAGCCTCTTTATACATGTGTTCATTTACATCTTTAACATAAAAAAATACGAAATTAAATAATAACAACATATCCAAAAGACAATACAAAAACATTTACTTTATTGTAAAAATACTTAATCGTGGCAAATGCAGGAGTTTATTATGATCTACGTTAACAGGTGAGTATTTATTTTACGAATAATAATACAAATATAAGATAAATTACTTCTTTTTTTTAGAAATGGCAATGAAAAATTGTTTATTGCTTAATCATCAAAGGAAATATAAAGAATATAGAGCTAAATGGATGAATCTAAACTTAGGAACAGCAAGGTGTCTTAATAACCGATGCGTTCGGTGAAGGGATAACCTTGACGAGGTTAGACAAATCTAATCCGAATTGTGAATTTTTCTTTGAACAATATTATTTTTAGGTACCTTCAAATCAAATTCTAATTACAGGTCGATTCAGGAAATAAGAAAGGAATCTCAGTGGGTGTCTTAGAAAATCTTTGGAAATTGGAAAAATTCCTCGCTTTTCTTAAATTCTGGTCTCCAATAACTTCAGAAGTTCTGGCATTTAAAGGAATGATGAGTCAGGTACCAAAATATGGTTGTTTGTTAGTTTCAAGTAATACTTTTAAAATTTTCTTCTGGTCCGCCATTACAATATTTCTATTCAAAATGATGCTTTTGATAATAATTTATTAATTAATAAATTAAACTTTACGCTATCTTTTAAATATATTTTTAAATACTTTTTTAAATCTCTTTTCTTAGAAAATGTGGACTAAGAAAAATGCTGTTCTTTTGCGGAATATGACGACCGTATCTTATGGTCTATATACAATGACTGGGGAAGACGCCGCCGCCGCCTTCGTCAAAAGACGAATAGTGTCCTATTTAGAAAAGCGATCCACCACACTCCATTAGTTTACTTAAAATCAACGGAAGGCGGAAAAATATGTTTGAATTAATATTTCAATTTATATCAATTACAATTTCCTTCAGATTCAATTAAATACTTACAACTATTTAACATATTTAAAATTAGATATTAGAACTATTCAAAATAATGCATTTATATTTTCTTTGATTTCCTTTAACATTTACTTTAAAATTCTTAAATATTTAAATTGTAATTTTAATTTTTCAAAATTTTATTTAAGCCTAAATTTTCAATAATTAATATATATATATATATATATATATATATATATATATATATATATATATATATAATATATACAGACTGTCCCGTAAAAAACGCCAACATTCATAATTCCGTTATTTATTGTCCGGTTTTATTTAAACAAAAAGTAAATTTAATAGCATCAAAAACACTATAAGATAGCAGTGTTTTATTTGTTTTCAATTGTTTTCATTAATGTCAAACGACAGTCAAGTTTTTTATTTTAAATGGCAACATATATATTTTTTAACAATATATGTTACTCGTAAATAAGTATTCATGTTGATGCATTTTTACATATATCATATAATATCATTAGTGCTAATTTCAGATTATAATTTTAATATACAGTGTGAAATTTTTCTACATAAGTAAATAATTAATTATAAAGGATTGCAAATGTGTTCTTGTTCGTCTTAATTAAATATCAATATCAAATGGGAATAATAAAAAGGTTAAACTAATAAATACAATATTAATGCTATTCTTAAACAAAAATATCCAATTTCCCGGATTCTACTTCATTGTATGTGCATTTAGCTTGATATTTAGTTACTTTTGGTGATAATATATATATATATATATATATATATATATATATATATATATATATATATACTCAGCCTATTCGTAAACGTTATCATAGGTGCCATATTGTCCGTCGACATTTGTAATACCGACTACTCCAATACAGTTCCTGTGCTAAATGTGGGCCCCCTAACTACAATGAAACACCTAAACCATTACTCTTTAACCTCAGGACAGCAGTCACAGCCTTCGCTTACACAAGTAGTCCTATGAGAACTATGTAAGAAGCTGTTTTAAGTTGGTACAATAAGAGCGATTTAAAGGAGGAAAAGCGATCTTGAAATTCGGCCCAATTTTGCTATTTTTGTAAGGTGCTGAGTAATTGTTCTAGTAGCTTTCTTGCACATTACTTCTACGATGAACATTTCAATGCTTAGGAGAAATTGCTTGAGGAGTTTGTGCTTAAAAAGTATTTAAGTTTACTCTCTCTTCAATTTTTTTTATGTTACGATACCGCATGAAAAAATTAACTACCACAATTGGTAGTGGGGGCAGCGATTCTTTTAACAATAAGAAGGATAACTTTTGGAATATTAGAAGAGCTATATATATATATATATATATATATATACCGCGTGGTCCATTTAATGTGGCCCCCCCAAAAATTTGGAAACAGTCAGTTTTATGAAACAAAGTTTCAAGTAAAAGTTTTACTACAAGAAATGTCCTATCTGATGGTTAAGCAGTCGTACACAAAGGAGAACGTATGAAGGTCATACGAAGGTCAAGTTTTTTTTTTAATAGAACATGGCATAATTTTTTACAAATTCTGAAAAAGGATGTAATTGCGAGTAGAAAAGTGCTAAAACTCATGTGGCCTAAAATTAAGATTCAGCGAAATATTCAAGAAAAACCAAATATAAATTGGAAACAATACATGAAAAACATAGTATTTTCAAAGCAATAGTGTGGACGTATTACAAAATAATTAATAACAGATTTACATAACAGATAAGTCATATTTGAAATAGCGGTTGTAGGTAATTAGAAAGTAATTACCTACGTATAAGTTTGTTCTTTATAATTGGATATTAGTAGGTCGTATGAATTAGTTGCTTGTTGTAATAATGGGTTATTTGTTGCCCCTTAATCCGGGAATACCATCGCAAAAGCCAATTAACTTTCTATTCGTAATCCCTTGAAGCTGCATAGATACCTCACAAGCTAGGTAACTGACTTAATGTTACTTGTATCGTTGTGATAAAACTACCAGTGTTGGAATATCAAGAATGGATCCAGCAACACGTGCAAAAATTGATATGATTTTCATTTATGATGAAGCGGGAAGAAATATTCGCGCAGCGTGTCGTTTGTATGCTGTAAGATACCCTGATAGAAACCAGCCTAGTCGTACAACCTTTCGTCGTGTTGTACAACAGTTCACTACCCCAGGAAGTATTGTGAAGAAGAAAAAAAATCTAAAAAAGAGTGTTACCGATGAAAACGCGCAAATTGCTGTTCTAGCGGCAGTGGCTTATTATCCACACGCCAGTACTAGAGAAATTGCAGGCCAGTCTGGAATCTCACGAACTAGTATTGGTCGAATACTGAAACACAAAAAATTTCACTCATACCACATATCGATGCATCAAGACCTTCACGGAACTGATTTTGAACATCGTGTGCAATTTTGTGAATGGGCTCAGCAAAAAATTCGCTATAACAATAACTTTTTTCTCAATGTGCTGTTTTCCGACGAATCCATTTTTACGAATCATGGGCAGATAAGTAGGCATAATATGCATTATTGGGCAACGTAAAATCCAAAATTGTTACGACAAGTAGACCGGCAACATCCATGGATTGTCAACGTCTGGTGTGGGATAATTGGTATGAAAATAATTGGACCTTTCTTTATTACTGGCAATTTAGATGGTAATAAGTATAGCGACTTTCTACACAATGTGTTACCGACACTACTTGAAGATGTACGCTTAGAGCGGCGAGCCACAATGTGGTACCAACATGATGAGTGTCCAGCTCATTATTCACACCCGGCTCGAGAAATATTAAACAGGGATTACAGCGATCACTGGATAGGATGCGGCGGACCTACATCTTGGCCTGCGCATTCTCCAGACTTGACCCCTCTCGATTATTTTCTGTGGGGTTCAATGAAAGAGAAAGTGTACCGTGCTGCCCCAACAACACCGGAAGATATGCAGCAAAGGATAATAAATGCATGCTCAGAAATTACGGAAGACGTGCTAATAAACGTCCATGATTCGTTTAGTCGGAGAATTCTAAAGTGTATCGAGGTTGAAGGTCAACACTTTGAACATTTACTTTAATGAGTCCGAAGTTTCCGAAACAATTGTCCCGATTAAATTAAATTATTGTAGCCCGGGGGTGATCGGATATTTTGTGTCTATTTATGTTATTCTTTTAATAAATTTTTATCATTTTTTTTTGTGTTTTTCTTGAATATTTCGCTGAATCTTAATTTTAGGCCACATGAGGTTTAGTACTTTTCTACTCGCAATTACATCCTTTTTCAGAATTTGGAAAAAAAATGCCATATTCTATTTAAAAGAAAAATTGACCTACGTATGATCTTCATACGTTCTCCTTGGTGTACGACTGCTTAACCATCAGATAGGACACTTCTTGTAGTAAAACTTTTTTTCATAAAACTGACTGCTTCCAAATTTTTTTGGGGGGCACGATAAATGGACGACCCGGTATATATATATTGCCATGTATTCGCGTTATATGAAAGAACGAAATTATCGGGCGTTCCTTAGGGTGGGGAAATAAAACACAAGCAAATTGTACAAATGACCCGAATTTTGGCTCTATTCGATAAATAAATTTATGCTAGTTAGTATTTGAATATGATTTTCAGAGCTTCAATTTTTGATCACTATTCGAACATCTGAGGTCGAATCTGAGTAATAATACGGGGAACGTTCACTTCCAATTTGTCTAATGCCACTGGCTTTTCGGCATGTGGCACTTGATGTATCCCCAAAGAAAATAAAGAACCAGAGGCGTTAAATCACACGATCTTTGTGGCAAGTTAATAGGTTCATTTCACGAAAGGATTTGATCGCCGAGCATTCCTCTCAATAGATTGATTGTGTCATGCGATGTATGAAACGTACCCACTGACATGTTTCATTTGTGGCGTTAAGAAGTACACACCGATGGGTCCTCCAGCATACAGTTCACCACAGTGCAGTCCAAATGCGGCAATTTTGCTTGTTGAGATAGCCATTCAACCAAAAATTAGTCTCATCATTGAACAAAATTATGCACAGAAAACCAAATCAGCCAGGTGGTTTTAGGCCTATTCAGCAAACCTATGACGTAATTGGCGGCTTTATTTCTTGCGCAAATTGAATCTTGTAAGGATGTAGGACAAGAGCTGTCCGGAAAATTTTTCACAAAATGGAGGGACATAAACTCAAATGCTTTTCACGTTATCTAATCAATTCATTCGGATCTTTTTCAATTCTACGTTTAACAACGGCGATATTCTCTCCGTGCGCCCTGTTATTTGGCTGTACGAATGAGTATTAAATACTAGTTATCCATAGTTCCCTCAATAATTCGCCGAGACGGGCCATTATGTTGAACATAAAATGATCGAGGTAATGTTTGAGTTTTGTCGGCAGAACCACGACTTTCTAAATAAAATTATACATTTCCTAGTGCTGTTGCAGTGTTAATCTTTCCATGATGAAATGTCAAACCTTGCTGAATATAAATGACAGTTCAGTCGTCAGATTTGATTTACTTTTTGACGTTTAATATCTACTGGAAATTAGGATACACAACGGAACGCCCGATATTTATAGAAATCATTGTTAAAGATTTTCGTTACGAGCTGCAAACGAAAACTATTGTTAAACAAAATTATTCAGTTTATTTGAAAATTATATTAAATATATAAATTGTAAAAGTTATGACAATGGTGTAAGGCATTGATTTATTTTTACAGCTTTTATTTCTAAGTTTCTATGAGTTATACGCAAGCATTTATCAATTCTAGATTTTATATTTGACGGCTTATTTTTGTACATTATAATCTCCTTAAATTTTTGCTTTTGTAATTTTCCATGGCTGTCCATAAGTTTTGCTTTTTGCAACAAACACAAATGAAATTTTCTAATTCGTGGATTGAAACGTTTCGAAACTAATTCAGAAGAAGGTATTCCAAGCTGCTTGGAACAAGTTACTGTTGGCTCGAATATAGCGTCACCACTCTTTGAAATTGCCATCTAAAATAAAAACGTTTATTTAAACGTATATAGTCAAACAATGTTTCATTTTAAAATAGAAAGTATAGCAAATAGAAATATCGTAATAAAATTTATGTAAAAGGATTGGAATATTTGGAAGTGGTATACGAATAGGTTTTGAACATGCTTCAAAATCTGTCGTGTAGTCTTTAACTTTCCTGGTATCGTGATAAAATAATTATAAGGAGTACCGTACGGGGTACATTTGTACCCCATACAAATTTTATTTTAAAATTAAAATTTTAAAGTCAGAATGGTTTTAGATGCCTTTATTTGATAAAAGGACACATTGTTGGTAATCAAAATTATTACAAAACGTTAATAATATGAAAAAATATAAGTTAAAATTAATATCTCTTGCACTCATAGAAAGTGCTATTTTATTAGAGTGTACTTTACACATAATTTTTTGCATTCTTTAAATAACTATCTCGATTTCCTGTCTTTGATCTTCGCACATAGATAACATCTTCCGCTTCCTCTTACAGTTTGCACTCTTTCGTCTTGGTATGTTTCATCACGATTTCATCAAGCTCTGGGATCACACTAATGATATTTTTAATTAGTGATTTAAGGCAATGACTTGCTTTCCTTGATTGATATCTTGCAATAATATTCTGCTTCACTAGTAGTCGGCCGAGATTAAAACTAATTTTTGTTGGGAAATTTTATTTCACGTAATCGAAATGCGTTAATGCCTGTCACGTCAAGAAGAAGACCAAATAAAACTACTGGGCATCGGTTACTGCTGCGTCTCGCTGAATATTCTTTGGCCATTTTGTCGGTTGTATCTACAACGCCATTTGTCTTGTTATAGTGCAGCACTATGTCTGGTTTATACATAGTTTCCTCTCCTAAAACTATATCGCCATGATACTTTGTCGAGACTAAAATTACTGCTTTATTTTTAGTAGATGCGTATGACACAAGAGTGTGATTTTTCAAAAAGGCAAACATACTATAATATGGCTGTCTATATTTGTTTGGTAATAATTCTTTTGGAATACAATCCTTATTTTGCCGTAATGTGCCGCACAGCGAAAGCTGCTTTTGTTGAAGACAATCAGCTAATAGCATACTTGTCAAAAGTTGTCTGTTGTTATCCCATATCCGTGTCCTAAGCATTCTACCAAGTCCATAACAACGAGTTGTCCCTGATTTTTGTCTGCAGCAGCTCCCATTTTCCCAAGTAAACTTGTAAATTTAGACTGTAGGCACTTATGCTGTCAGCGAATACGCAAATTTTTATGCTGTATCTATCGGGTTTACTTTTCATGTAAACTCGGAAAGAACATTGGCCTCTAAAAGAGACAAGTTGTTCATCCACTGTCAAGTTATTATTGGGATGATAGGTTTTTTTGCAGTTTTCTATAAAGGTGTTGAAGACATCTCTTATTGGCGCTAATTTAGCATTTTATTTTCTGTGAGCTCTAGTTTGGTAATCATCAACCTTAAAAACGCAAACAATAATTGAAAACGTGTTCATGATATGGTAACCGGGAAAATTGGGCGAGCATATGCTCTGTTAGAACACCAAAGTGATTTTAGTGATTCCTTATTGGATCGCAAAGCACCCATAATCAACAATAAGGCGATATAGGTTTTCGCTTCAACAGAATTAGTGAATTTCCATACACGTAGTTTTTTTGGATACTTAGCATAAACCATTTATCTGAACAACGTCTCTTATATGTATTTAAATTATTTTAATTTTTAGTAACACACCCGCTCAGCTCTTCTGTTTGTTTCTCTGACGATAATATCGATAATTTCGTCAGTAACCAATAGATAGACAAAATGCCTCTTTTTCTGTTTCAAAATTCGCACTATAATTGTTAAGGCCAGGTGCATTTCTTATAATATTATTTCGGTCACGAAATGGGATTTGGGTCCATTTTGTATTATCTTTCGAAGTGTAGAAAGGAACACCCTCTTCGTTTGTATCGTCTTCTTCGGAAACGTCTTCAACAACATCATTATCCTGAAGATTTTTAATGACATTATCGATTTTATCAGCAAATTCTGATTCAGCGTCGCTATCATTTTCTTCTTCTTCCACTAATCTCAGAATATTGTCAGTTCTAATTCTTTAGTTGTTAGTCTCGCAGGATTTCGCAGTTTAGTAGACATTGTGTTACACAACACACACACGATACCGTCCGGATAAAAGGATAAAAACACTATTTAGAAAACACTGGTTTGTGAAATCTGACTTAGAATAACCGAAGCATATAATTAAAAGGAATTATGCATGAGCCGATTGATAAAACGTTGTCGGCACCGTGATCAAAATAATTACAAGAAGTACCATGTGGGGTACATTTGCACGCCGCTTCACTAAATTATCTATAGTATTTTAGTTTATAAATTATTTACTAAAATTGAACTATTGTTCAATTTTAGACGGACATGTTTTAAGACAAAAAAAGCATGAAGACCAATGTAAAATCATTTTCATGGTGGTCTGCAAAAAATTGCCCTTGGGGTACATTTGTACGCAGCACGGTACCAGTAATGTTGAAAAGCATTATAGATCCTTCAGAAGGCGAAAGTGTTAAAATTTAAGTTATCAAATAATAAATAAATTTCGACAAAAACAATGTCAATGAGTCGTATAAGCTATACAGTATATACAAAAATTAATAGTGCCCTTTTAGAAAATATCAATTGATCAAAAAATTAAATTTCTTGTTAACAGCAGTTATCGTTTTTGTGGGAAATAAAAGGGCTGCGAAATTTGTTATAACACTGGAAGGATAACACAGGCCTGCGATGGTAAAATTGTCTGGATTTTATACAGTGATTTCAATAGATTTTTTGGTGCTGAAAATGGGAAAATTATTTAAAAAATTCCATTACGTAAGGTTTTTTTACAATCTGGGGTTTTTTGACCTATCTGCATGTATTAGTCTTTTTAAAAAGAACAATTTTGTTAAACTGTTGTTTAAATAAACTATTATAATTTTTTTACTTATGATGATGCAAGAAGTTGATATTCTGAATAAACATACACTAGATTTATGATAAAGAAGTTACAAATAGAAATAATTGAGCATGTCGCAAGACATGACTCATCATCTTCCTGTTACTGCATGTCTACCTCCCCACCTCCACTACCAACATATTGCTATTCTAGGCAAAACAGTTAGTTCATTCAATATATTCTTTACAACTGTGGTGTGAATTTGTGTAATTAGTTGACATTTGTGATTAGTTGCTGAGTTAATTTAATTTTTATTTTACGAGTTTTTTAAAATTAAATTCCAGTGGCATCAAGAGGCTGTGTCAATGTACCCAACTCCTTCTGCTATATTTGTGGAAAGTTTACAGTAAAAAAACAACAAAGAAACATTACAGATTTTGTAAAAAAAGTATATTTTGCATATTTTGGTGTGAAATTAGGAGGCCAAGACAAACCTTGGGCTCCTCATAAGGTTTGTTCAGTGTTTGTTGAAGAGCTTCGCCAGTGGTCACAAGGAAAAAAACCGTCTTTTCGCTTTGGAGTGCCTATGGTTTGGAGAGAACCGATCAATCATAGCGATGATTGTTATTTTTGTTCGTGCGTAGTACACGGATTCAATTTAAAAAACAAAACGGACATCGTTTACCCAAACCTTCGATCTGCAACACGTCCTATACCTCATGGACCAGAAGTACCTGTTCCTTCACTACCAGATACATTAGATGATGTATCTGATGACGAAATGGTTTCACGTACATGCGCAAGTGAACTGGATGAGGGAAGTGATTACTATGATACTGGAAGTGATGAGCTAAAACTGTTTGACCAATCTGAATTAAATGATTTGGTGAGGGACTTAAACCTTCCTAAAGACTCAGCTGAGCTTTTAGGCTCAAGGTTGAAAGAAAAAAATTTGTTAGCACCTAGCACAACATTTTACTGGTTTAGGAACGGAGAAAAAGAGTTTGCTCGATATTATTCCGAAGAAGATGCACTAGTTTTCTGTAATGATGTACCCGGGCTCAAGGAACAATTCCACGTAGAATATAATGTTTCTGAATGGAGACTCTTTATTGACTCTTCAAAAAGGAGCCTTAAGGCCGTTCTTCCACACAATGGAAGTAAATATGCTTCTGTACCAGTGGGACATTCAGTTCATTTAAAAGAGTGTTATGAAAATCTTGAGCTACTTTTAATTAAAATTCGTTACAAGGATCAAGGCTGGACAATTTGTGGTGATTTGAAAGTTCTTTGTTTGTTACTTGGACAACAAAGCGGTTATACTAAATATCCTTGTTTTTTGTGTGAGTGGGATAGTCGTGATAGAAAGCAGCACTATTGTAAAAAGATGTGGCCACCAAGACAAACCTTACAACCTTGAATGAAAAACATTGAAAGAAAAAGTTTAGTAGACCCGAGCAAAGTTTTGCTTCCTCCATTACATATAAAACTAGGATTAATGAAACAATTTGTGAAGACATTAAAAAACGATGGAGAGTGCTTCAAGTATCTTTGCAGCCAGTTTCCTCGCTTGTCAGAAGCAAAGATAAAGGAGGGTGTTTTTGTTGGGCCGGATATAAGATAGCTTATGAAAGATGAAAATTTTGAATCTAAAATGGAGGAAGCAGAAAAACAAGCATGGATAGCCTTCAAAAATGTGGTTACAAATTTTCTTGGCAACAAAAAACATGAAGATTATAAAAATATTGTGCAAAATATATTCGCATCTCGACTACTTCCCTGAAAATCTTGGTGCAGTAAGTGAGGAGCAGGGGGAAAGGTTCCACCAAGACCTAAAAGAGATGGAGAGAAGATACCAAGGAAGATGGAATATAAGCATGATAGCTGATTATTGTTGGATATTAAAAAGGGATGGTCCACTACGAGATTACAGAAGAAAAAGCACAAAAAGAAGTATAGAAAGACAAAGAAAAAGATATTATAAGGACTTGTAAAGACATAAATAGTATTTTACTGTTTCTTTTCATTAGATTTAATGATATTTGTAAGTAATTTTGTTTTTTATATCCTTTGTAAATAAATTCAAAATGTAACTAAAATTATTTTTAAATTTAAAAAAATATAATTTGAAGCCTTTTTGTGAAAAATCCTTACGTGATGGAGAAAAATAGAGTTCATATTTGGATTCAGCGCCCAAAAACACATAAGAATCAGCTATCAAATTTCAAACAATTTCTAGAAAGTTAAAAAACGCAGGACTGTGTAATTTTAATACATTAATCACATTTAAGTTCAGTATTGAAATGCGTATTGTTTAATTGTGTTGATTATACAACTCTTAATATATTAATTCCCTATACCGCTACTGGACTAATACGAGGGTAGCAACGATTATTTATGTAAACTAATATTTCTATTGAATCAAAGGAATCAAACATGCTATGAAACAAATGTTTATTGTTTTCTATTTTGACAGTACGAATTTAGTTTTGATAACTGCAACAGTTATTTTGCAAGTTAATTTTAAACCGAGTGGTCTGCATTTAACGAGAGAAAATTTTAGAGCCATGATTTACTATGATTTTAAAAGTTCTTTAACTCCATAACAAAGTGTTTCAAGACTTCGTGTTGAATTTGGTGATCAAGCTCTTTCTCAGAGGAGTGTTTACAACTGGTATAGCGAATTTAAATTTCAAATGGTTTTACTTAGTGACGATTTTCGCGAAGGAAGGCCAATCTCAGCCGTTACTGAAACAAATATAGACGCCGTACGAAGAATGATTCGAGACGACAATCGAGACACATATAAGAAGTACCTTGGGTATTGATATGACTGCAATAAACAAGATTTTACATAATAATTTCGGTTTGAGGAAGGTCTGTTGTCGTTGGATACCTCATAATTTAACACAGGAACAAAAACAATACCGAGTGGAATGATATAAAAAAACGCTTAAGAAATATGATGGAGGCAGGTATAAAGCAGTTTACATCATTACTGGTGATGAAAGTTGGATATATGCACATGTGCATATAATATGACGGCTAGTTTCCTCCTGTTTTTCACATCTCTTACACCACGGCTCGCTAACCAAGCCCATGCTGTACAAATGCTTCTTTAAAGGACAATGTCCGGTTATTAACCCGGTAATTATTTTAATTTCTTATCGCTACTACGAATCAGGTTGGCTGAAAACTTTCCGTCCAGCTCCTTTCGTAGTCCTTTGGTATGGAGTTGACCTTCCGTTAACCTCCATTTATTTTTATGTCCCTTTTCTAGCCATAACCAGATCTCCCTTTTAGCGGAATCCTTAGCGATTCCACATACAGGTTCTGGTCCTATGAAATTCTTATTAGTACTTTCTTTGACCGGTTCGTCGGCTATCTCATCGCCTTTAATTCTCCCATGTCCCGGCACCCATATCAAAGACACAGTATTGTCTTGTGCCAGTTTATTGAGGACCTGTTTACAATATTTCGCCAGCTTAGACCTGGCAGATGGGTTCATAATTTCTTTAATAGCCCTTCACAATAACCTATCAGTAATTATGTTGATTTTTTTGTTTGCGCAGCCGGCTTCCCAAATTTCTTCGGCGCAGGCTGCGACTGCAAACAATTCGGCCTGGAAAACCGTAGTATGTTTCCCAAGACATATGGATATCTTCCTTCTAGGGCACATGGAAATTATGCTATGATAACTGGTTTTATCGAATGTCTAAATGCATTGAGTTTAAGGGCGAATATTTTGAAAAACAATAATAAAAATAATTTTTGACTATAACATTCTGTTTCATTAGTTTGCAGAAATAATCGGTGCTATCCTCGTAAGCGATAATCAAATACCGTCGTTTTGACTAATAAGTGATAATCACCTTTGTTCCTTTTACCATAGCAACTGTAGCGTCGATTGTACATTGCAAATTGATTGTCAGTCGCATTTCCTACCTGTTATAAATTGATTTAAAATGTCGCGGTTTAGCGAAACTTCGTTAGTAAATATTGATCGGGCAGCTAAAAATAATAAACCTCTTAATATAGTGCAGTTTTAAAACTACATTTGGAGAAGTTTATGGAATTTTGCAAATTTCGATCATATATGTTATCAACACACCCAACAGAAGGGGACCTGGTGAACATTTTACAAGACGACAGGGTTTTCAATGTGCGTGAAAAGGACGAATCAGCATATAAATAAAGTGTAGTGAAGTTTATGTGGAATGTTACGGCAAAATGAGTACAAAAAAATATTTTGATTGGTACAAATGCTTAATAAATACACTTAAACATAGTATTTTGCGAAAGTTAGAAAGTAGAAAGATACAAAACCAAAACAATTATAAAACATTCCTGAAAAACGCAAGTAAGCGCTTTAACTATGACGGAAATTAAGAATATTGCTTCAAGTTATGATGAAAACACTCCTGACGGATTACAGAAAAGATTCTACCTCAGAGTAATGGTCGAATTAGCTCGGCGTGGGAACGAAGCCGCTACGCGTCAAGTTAATTTCTTTCAGAAGGAAACTAACAATGACGGTTCTGAAACTGGACGTTGAATATGTATTCTCCAAAACTGCGCAATGTAGCAATAAAAATTTGAGTGACAGTAAATGGCTTATTCCCAACAAAGAAAATGAAAATTTGTGTCCTGTTAGACTTTTTAATAAAATAATGGAGAAAAGAACAGCAAATATCACAAGTAGGAAATTATTTCTAATATGGTACAAAAACAGCCCCGTTGGTATAAGCGTGCTGAATAAATGGATATGCATTGGCGTAGATAAAATAAGTCTTGGGAAACGGAAGAAATTTACTAATCGATCGTCAACAGTTAGCAATTTATTGAAAGCAGGTGCAAATTTGCAAGATGGGCAAATAGGCCATTCTTTAGAACCTTATCTAAAATTAAATGAGCAGAATCATTCTAAGATTATTTCTAGCATAAGAAATAGCAATGATAATATATCGACATTGACAAACATGTACATCATTATCAGAAAATATTTCTAATATTACCTATGATAATTGTACGTTCAATTTTTACAATAAATAATTAGCGTAGTGTTTCATATTTTTTTGCTTTATCCGTTGTATAATGTATGATTAGACATGTTGTCAAAACAATGCCACCTGTCCTACGGACTCGTGGAATTAATATTTGGTGTCAATTTGGTGTCATTATACAATAGTTAAACATCGTGAAATTATTATAGCATTACGAAAATTGATTGAGATATGGTAATATGGGCTTAGGGTACAAAAAGTACAGTAGAAGCTGGACATTAGTAGAAATACAATTTCATTTATCATAGAGAAATATAAAAAAAACAGTAAATGTTACAAATAGGATAAGACAGAAAGAAAAGATAAAATTTTAATTGATCAAAAGAATTTGCGATTACAATTGCTCAACAAATAGAGAATGAGTTTAACTTTTAACTTACAATTGCATCCACAAATTGTCAGAACTCATATAAAATCGAGTGGATGCCTTGGATGAATTTCCGTAAAAACAAATATAATTTTAATTGATCGAAAGCAATTTGCGAATACAATTGCTCAGCAAATAGAAAATGAGTTTAACTTTTAACATACAATTGCATCCACAAATTGTCAGAACTCAAATAAAATCGAGTGGATGCCTTGAATGAATTGCCGTAAAAACAAATTAGACTAGAAACAAAATAAACTGGTGTCTTGAGCAGTGGAAACGAAGAATATGGTCAGCTGAAACAAAATTTGTACTTTTTGGTTCAGAAAAATATGAAGCAGAGTATTTGAGACCGATTGTAAAATGCGGCAGTGGTACTTAACTTGTATTTATATTAAGAAATTATTTTTTGTCCGAAGGACTCACGTTATAGGATTTATATCCTGGGAAAGATGTGGTAAATTGTAATTTATTGGCGAGATAATGAATAAAGAAACATATTTGGATATTCTTCAATTGAAGTTTGATTTATACGCGGAAAATTAAAAAATAAATTAAATTAAAATCATTTTGCATACTGCCAAGGTAGTGCAAAACTGATTCCGCTAAAATACGATTGAGATATTAGCAACTGTACTGTAGTACTGACCTAACGTTCGGAAGGAGACCCCCTTGGTTAATTAAAACACTTGAGCGTGATTTGTGAAAGATTCTATAGAATGTAAACCAAATATTTTCAAAAAACAATAGGTGCATTTCTAATAAACAATTTATACATATAAGACTCTCTGATAGTAATTAAGTTTTTTTCAAAGCAGTTTGTTGCACTTGGTCGATCATAAAATATTTATCTATATATCTATTTAAATTAGATTGTTAAAGATGAATACATGAAAGTCTAAAAAATGTCATTCAGAATCTCGTAGTGTCTCTATCCGGGCGATGAGAAACAGTAATTGCGGCTCATGGTATGATTAATTTTTTTAGTTTAGTTTTGCTTTTCCGCAGTCATGTCCTCTGAACTTTGAAGTTTATGATAAAAAAGTAAATGTATTTATCAAAATTGATGTTTATGTAATAGGTGTTTTATAATAGTTTGGTTCCAACTCGCGAAGAAAACCTTACAGTGACGGTCCAGTATACGCGCACTGCAAAAAAAGCGTTTCAACTTCATTTCTGACCATACATTGAACGATACTAAAAGTGTTCCAACTAAATTTTGATTGTACACAAATCAGTCACTGGATGGTCAAAACAGTTCAAAAACTGAAGCAAGTACCGTTTGTACTGACATGCGAATTACGTACTTCATCCTGTGAGAACTACAGTTAATAGCAATATCACAAAATATCATAGGACAGAACGAAGTTGATTATTACATTTATTACTGTTGGTAATATTACAAAATAGATTGATAACCAAACGATTAGAAATACGTTCCAACTTCTTTATAATTTCATTAATTGTTGCAGACACTTCTTGGTGAAACATTTTAGTAATTATTGATGTACTTGGTAGGAATAACACACTTGGCTATATTTCACAATTTTTATTATATTTTTCTGACATTTATGTTTCGGCTGTTATGCCATTCTCAAAGAGTTTCTTACAATCAGCTTATACCTAGTTTTGTGATGCGGTGGTGGTCAGCTGATGTTTATAATGGTGTCTACGATGGGGATGTTTATGAATTCTAATTGTGTATTAATGACTATTACATTTTGTTTCTGGGCTTTTTTAATATCTAGAATTTCTAAGAAATCTAATCTTTTACATTTTATTGTATATGTACTAAGTTGCAGCTATTTATATCGGGTAAATGGTTTTGCTCAAAGAAACATGTATTTTTAATCTTCTATTTCACGTCTTCTACATGTTCTGATATACGTTTTTTAATGGATATTCCACTTTGACCTATATTTATAGCTTCGCAGTCTTGACATTTAATGGTATATACTCCAGATTTTTGTATATAATACACGCGAACGCAAAACAGTCGAGTAAAATAAAAATGTCAACATTCCATAGTTATATACATAGAACAACACACATACCTTTAAATACGGATGCCTTTAACGAAGAAATAATCTATACAAAAAAAATAGCAGAAAATAACGGATATAAACCAAATGTGATAGATAAAATGATAAAACTAAAAGAACAGAAGAATATTCAGAAAAAATTCTTAAACCCGGAAATAAAAGAATTAAATAAAACCATTTGGTATACAATAACATATATCCCCCTCATCACAGACAAAGTAAACAAAATATTAGGAAAATTAGACATTCAAATTATATGTAATAATAAGACAAAATTAGGTACTATATTAAATAACAACAAAGATAAAATAGGTAAACTAGAAAAATCTTGAGCATATACCATTAAATGTCAAGACGATGAAGCTATATATATATATATATATATATATAGTGTTTATAAGAATTAAATTTCTTATTTATTTTATTGGCCGTGTCTTAATATTAAAATAATAGACTTTTTTACTGGTTTAGCGACCTTTAATGAATTTAAATATTTTCCTCTACGACGTTTCGACTCTTATTATTATTAAGTCTTTTTCAAGTGACTAGAAACAAAAATTAATACAATGAAAAGTAAGAAAATATGTTTGCATTTGTATGAATGAATTAAGAATTAAAATTTAAATTAAATTAATAATAAAGTAAGGAAAAATTAAAATGATTACATTTGTATGAATGAATTAAAAATTTAAATTAAACTAATAATAAAGTAAGGAAATTTAATGATATAAACTCACCGATTTATTCTGTTTCAAAACTCATTTTTTGCACATGTGTAGTCGGACTTTGCCCGAGACCTTTTTAGGGAAACGACCGCGTCGCTTCGAGTATTTTGTGTGACTGAATGTCTTTTGTTTGGAGAAGTGAAATTTCTTATTCTGTTTTAAAATTAGCAAATGGTCAGGCAAATGTGTTAAGGGATATATAGTATATGTATTTACAAATGGGAAACAATAAAAAAAAAATTTGGTGCGTGTGGGCGGGGTTGGTTGTCTTCTATTGTTTAATGAGTGGGTAATAGAGTTTAAAAAGTCCATCAATCTCGTTTCGGTCGTTAATTGTTCTGCTGTTTTTGAAAATATGGATCATTTCTAAGACCTCCCTAAACTTTGTATTTTTTTGCTTTGTTATTATTTTGGTATTTTCAAAATCAAAATTATCCCCACACCCTATATAACTGGATTATCCGAACAACTAGACAATATATTTAAACCATTTAATTTTAAAATAGCACATCAAAACGGAAAAAACCTAAAATTCCTACACACCAAACTAAAAGACTCAACACCTACAATAAACAATCACATACAATATACAACATACCCTGCAAAGACTGTGACAAAGTATACATAGGCCAAACAAAACAGTTACTACAGGAAAGATTGAAAGGTCACAAATATGCAAAAAATCAGACTGCTTTAAAAAAACACCAAATGACACTAAATCATAATTTTGATTTTGAATATACCAAAATAATAACAAAGCAAAAAAATACAAAGGCTAGGGAGGTCGTAGAAATGATCCATATTTTCAAAAACAGCAGAACAATCAACGACCGAAACAAGATTGATGGACTTTCTAATCTCTATTATCCACTCATTAAACAATAGAAGACAACCAACCCCGCCCACACACACCAAAATTTTTTTTTATTGTTTCCCATTTGTAAATACATATACTATATATCCCTTAACACATTTGCCTGACCATTTGCTAATTTTAAAACAGAATAAGAAATTTCACTTCTCCAAACAAAAGACATTCAGCCACACAAAATACTCGAAGCGACGCGGTCGTTTCCCTAAAAAGGTCTCGGGCAAAGTCCGACCACACATGTGCAAAAAATGAGTTTTGAAACAGAATAAATCGGTGAGTTTATATCAATAAATTTCCTTACTTTATTATTACTTTAATTTAAATTTTTAATTCATTCATACAAATGTAATCATTTTAATTTTTCCTTACTTTATTATTAATTTAATTTTAATTTTAAATCTTAATTCATTCATACGAATGCAAACATATTTTCTTACTTTTCATTGTATTAATTTTTGTTTCTAGTCACTTGAAAAAGACTTAATAATAATAAGAGTCGAAACGTCGTAGAGGAAAATATTGAAATTCATTAAAGGTCGCTAAACCAATAAAAAAGTCTATTATTTATATATATATATATATATATATATATATATATATATATATATCTATATATATACGTATACGTCAAAGTGGAAGATCAATTAAAAAACCTCTATCAGAACATGTAAGAGATATTTGCCCGATATAAAAACAAAATGTAATAGTCACTAATATACAGCTAGAATTTATAAACACCCCCATTATAGATACCATCATAAACATCATCTAACCACCACCGCATCACAAAACTAGGTATATAAGATACACTGTTACGTAGATTAAGCTAGTTGTAAAAAACTCTTAGAGAATGGCATAACAGCCGAAATATATATGTTAGAGAAATATAATAAAATTTGCGAAATATAGCCAGGTGTGTTATTCCTACCAAGTACATCAATAATTCTTTATAATTATCGCCGGTCCAAAAGCAGTGCAAAACTAACGCTTGCGCAAAAAACGATCACAAAACGATATGCGTGTCGTAACGAAATCGGTAGTTGGAACAATCCTAATATATTTTCTAGTACAATAGTACCATAGTATTTCCGGTTGAGTAATTTCTTTTTCAACAAGAACTTTTCTGGCAGAGTGTGATTAATTTTTTTAAATAGTTTGTTTAATGTAGAAATAAAATTAATAAATACAAATACATTCAAGTATCTACAAATTCCGTGTAACAATAATAAAAATATATTTTTTTAGAATATTTTATATAAGGTAGGTACTTAGACAATAAATAATTACCATATACATTTTATTTTAGATATTTACCACTTTCTCAGTTTTCAATGCCATTAATTCCCGTAGAAACTCCAATTTTATTTATCAGTAAGCCATATGCTGATATAGAAAACGTGGTCGTCTCTATCAAAATAGATACTTTCAATTAGGATTATTCAATTTTTCCATACAAAGAGCTTCTCTTCTATTATTATTTATTTATGAAGTGTAATTTTATTGAAAGTGGATAATTTTCTATTAATGAAATGATATTATTGTTTTAAACACAATTTCGTCATACGCGTTTGTTAAATTTAATTTTTTTTAAGCAATTGCTAGTAAACTAAATTGCTTATTACTTTGAACTTAAAAACTATCAACATTTGGATAGGTCTAAATATTAAATACATCATATTTTATTGATTGTTTTTCGGTTCAAATTAATCAAGCAATTTAGTTTTCTAGCAATTGTTTGAATAAAAATTACTTAACAAAGGCCCATGGCGAAATTGCGTAAACGATAATAACTAAATTCATGACCTGCTAAGTAAATTTATGATCTAATAATATTAAACTGTATATATTAACCGGTTTTTAACCCTTAAATTCCGAATGGGGGGACACTGTTGCCCCCAACTTCAATGTTTTCGGTATATTTTTTTTAATAAAAACTATTGGTCAGCCTGCTTCTGGGTATGTGTCAGTTATAGTGTGAGGTTATGTTTACTTAAATACGAGTTCAGGATCTTATACCTGAAAACTTATATGTAATAGAAATGTGAGTGGGCCACGACGTCCCCCCATTCGGAATCAGTGTTACTATAACATTATTTGCTTTGTTTCAGATAAGGTTTGAAAATTCAAGAAAAATGAGCAGTAAAAGAACATCCAGAGTATATACACAAGCAGAGATACAGAGATTAGCTGAAAATTTCTATGACTCTAGTGATTTGAGTGAGTGCAGTGATGTAGATGAAGAAGATACAGATTTTGTTCCAAATGAAAATGTATCCGAATCAGAAGACGAATTGGAGGAAGAAGTCGAAGAAGATCGTGATGAAGAAGTACGTGAACTTGAAGTTGATGTAGCAGAAAGTAGTGAAGAATTTGTGGCCAAGTCGGGATTGAAATGGCTTAGTAAACCAAAACCGCCTACACGGCGCTACCAACGTAATATAGTTACCGCGAAACCTGGTCCCACAGATTATGTGCAGAATGCTGTAACAATAAAAGACTATTTTGATTTACTTATTACAGACGACATAAAAGGACAAATTTGTACTCATACAAATGAAGAAGCGGAACGAGATATTGCTACATGGAATAGTGCACATCTAAATTCGCCAAGACAGTGGAAGAGCTTAGACAAAACTGAATTTGATTGTTTTGTGGGAATCTTGCTGAAATCTGGAGCTCTACGATGTAGAAAGCAAAGTGTTCACGAGTTGTGGACATCTGATAAAAGTATTAGACGTTCATTCTTTGTCGCCGCCATGTCTAGAGACCGTTTTCAGCAAATTTCGCGCTATTTGAGATTCGACGACAAAATATCTAGAAGTGAAAGAAAGGCGTATGATAAGATAGCAGCAATAAGGGAGGTATGGGATCTTTTTGTTGAAAATTGCAAGAAGTCATTTGAACCTCCCGAAGAGACCACAGTCGATGAACAGCTTGTCGCGTTCCGAGGCAAGGTCCCATTCAGGCAGTACATCAAATCAAAACCAGCGCGGTATGGTATAAAGATATGGGCACTTGCTGATGTAGAAACATCATACTTACATAATTTACAAGTTTATACTGGTAAATTGCCCGGAGGTAAACCTGAGGTAAATCAAGGGTATCGTGTGGTAAAAGACTTGTGTGAACCAATTTATGGTACAGGGCGCGGTGTGACTACTGATAATTTTTTCACATCTGTACAGCTTGCGAAGTTTTTACTGAGTAAGAATCTAACGTTACTCGGCACTGTTCGAAAATCTAAACCTGATACACCATACGAACTGAAAGTTCCAGAAATGCCAGAAAATATTTCAAAATTTGCATTTAGTGACGAGGTCACAATGGTAGCTTATGTACCTAAGAAAGGACGAATAGTACACGTGCTATCCACCCAACATTCTGATAACTCTATTTCTCAAAACGGGCACA
The DNA here is from genome assembly GCA_935421215.2 of Melolontha melolontha. Classification (NCBI taxonomy): domain Eukaryota; kingdom Metazoa; phylum Arthropoda; class Insecta; order Coleoptera; family Scarabaeidae; genus Melolontha; species Melolontha melolontha. The sequence continues at coordinate 129,144,702 of OW285236.1, forward strand.
AAAAGCCAATCATGACTGAACATTATAATAAGAACAAAGGAGGCGTTGATAATGCCGACAAACTTATTCGTGAATACACGTGTGCTAGACGAACAGCTCGTTGGCCTTATAGAATTTTTATGAATATTTTAGACATTTGTGCCCTAAATGCTTTCATTTTATTTATTTCAAGAAATCCCGATTGGATGAAACACAAACTGTATCGCAGAAAATGTTTTATGTTGCAACTAGGAGATCAACTTACGAACGCCAATATGAAAATTCGTGCTGCAAAACCAGACAAAAAAAAAACACATTTTAGAGGCCTTGAAAAATTGCGAAATTGACATCCCTAAAACATTGCTCACAAAACAGAATTTGGAACGAAAACGAGGTAGGTGCCATATATGTCCCAGAAATCAAGATAAGAGGTCCCGGATTAGATGTGACAAATGTAAACAATTTATTTGCGAAAAGCACAGAAAAGAAGCAAAAGCAGTATCTTGACTCACTAACTGCAGCGTTGAAGAGCCCTAGATTTAAAACTTATTATTTGCAATAGTTCAGTAGAAAAATATTTTATTTTGCTTATTTTCGTAATGAATGATAGAAAAATATTTTACTTTGCTTGTTTTTGTAATGAATAATAAATAAATACTTGTTTAAGTCTATTGCAGTTATTATTATTTATAAAAAACGGCTGGGGTCCACAATATACCCCCATTCGGAATCTACGTATAATTTAAATGGTTCGGAATTTAAGGGTTAAACAAAACATATGTTTTATAATTGAAGTGCTTCGGCATTTACTTGATGAAGATCCATAATTTAAAAAGGAAATAAAACTAATTGTTAAAATCTTCGATTTATTAGTATTTATTCATGAAACGACAATTGTTTCGCGAGCACGGTGGGTTCATCAGGCACTTACTAGAGCACGTTACGAATTAACTTGTTAGTTTGTAATTCCGAGAGGACTAATGTGTATGAGATTGATATTGCGAGGTCGGTATCTACTTCAATCAACCTTAACAATTTGGAAATAGTAACACAGTTCTTGTTCCTTAACGTAATAGAGCATCAGCAACAAAATCATGAGATATAATATAGATACAACTCATGTATCAAACATCCTCTGGTCTTGATCAACTTAAAATCTATTTTTTCTCACAAGAATATTAATAATAATCTGTATATATATTGAGATTAACCAAAGGTGAGCTTTAATTATAAGTTTCTAAGGAGTTGTTCTTTTCAACATAGAATAGAAAAACCTTATGAGATTTTTAAATTCTACTGAATTCTTATAGACAAATAATACTATGAAGTAAAATCATAGTTATTTAGCAGAATTCTTTTTATTTCTGTTCAATCTTTATTTTTCAAATATTACTGGCAGGAAATGGAAGTAACTTGTAGCTAGCGTATGGCTCCAGAGTTTTCAGAAAAAAATTAGTTGATTTGTAGTTGTACTAAATGGCGTTCGGTTAAATTGTCGCTGGAAGCCATATGTCACAATTAACTTAATGACAGTTTAGTCTTTGTGATCTGGTTCAACAAAATGTCTTATAGGTTAGATATTTGTAAAGGAATTTACAATCTAGCTGGTGATATGCCCAGCAAGATTGTTCTTATAAGATATTTTTTCAACAATTTATCAAACCATAAAGGAATGTGAAGAGGGAATACCCTGCGTGAATTTGCTCAAAAGTGGTCGACCAAGAATTTTGAGCCAAATAAGGGAACAAAGAATGCTTGAAGCCGGTAAGGACAGAGTTGGAGTTGTACAGCGATAAATAGGTCGAAGCTTCGACGTTTCAAAGATCACTGGTTTTTTAACAATTTCCCGAAATAACGTGGTGTTTCAAAAAAGAAAGAAAGCATCAAAATATACCACGGCCCATTTAGAAAGAATCCCCAGGTGTTGTCGTGCGGTAAGGTGCATCCATTTTGTCAATAAATAGATTGTAATGGATGATGAGAAATACTTCACCCATATTCAGAGATGAAGGAAAACGACGGTTTTTATACCAACTTCATAGAAAACACACTAGATAATGTCAAATTTAAAGGTAAATCCAAATTTGGACAAAAAATTTTAGTGTGGTGTGCCATTTCCGAAGCCGGATTTATCTCACAGCCGTACATTGGCCGTGTTCGAGGAGAAGCCTTATCTGCACAATTTCACATTCAAAGATGCCTTTTTCAACTGCTTCAGTTTTTAAATAAACATCATGATGATAACGACATAATATTTTGGCTTAATCCAGCGTCATGACACTATGCTAGAGTTACTAGAGACTGGTATAATGCAAACAACATAAACTTTGTCCTTAAATTAGACAATCTTTCCAATGTATCTCAGGCTCGGTTAATAGAGCAATTTTGGTCTATATTGATCAGAAAAGTTGATGAACATTTTTCAAAAAAGCCGTGTAATTGATCTTACTGTTGTCCAGGGGATGATGGGATAAGTCAGAGGAAAACCGAAGACCATCGAAGATTATAGCTCCCTACCAAAAGCTTGAAGAAAAGTATTTATTGATAATTATTGTATTATAGTTTATAAAGTAAAACAGAAAATTAACATCTAAAAGTTTTCCGAAAACTTTGGGACCAACTTTGGGTGAGTGAAGCATAACCTAATATTGCAATTGATTAAATTTTTTATTAATGTGAGAAAGTGCATTATCGTGATTAAAATGAACTTTTTCTGAGGCATTACAGTAGTTTTTCAGAAGTTGCTGTATTCAATTTATCTAGTAGAGCAGCATAATAACGGTTGTGTTCTTTACAAGATTGTTTGTAATGATAGTGTACTATCTCTTTTGAATTCTAAAAAATCGCGGCAATTATTTTAGCTGCCAAGGAAAATGTCTTGAATTTATTTGGGGGTGGACTACAATGATGTGCACGCTGTTAAGAGTTCAATAATATAATGGTCTAGTCAGGTTTTATAAACCGTAACAAATGTTGGCAACAAATCAGCTTTGTTTTTGTTAAATAGTTTCAAATTATCGCTCGACGTTCGCATTTTTTCACGTTTAACTTTAATGATAATCTATGTAGGTGCACCTTTTGATGGCTATAGTTGTACATGAATATCCGACGTGTAGATATTTCACTGATGTTGAGTTTCCATGCAGTTCTTACAAGGCTTTTTTTGCGATGACTGTACAACTTGGTCAAAAACACGCCCTGCGTTTTGTTGGCACACACTGTTTTTCAACGACCTGAAGAACTTTTACGTTGACACAATACACTACCAATGCGACGAAATTTCTCAAAAACAGCTAATATCACACTTTTACTGGGGGCTACTTTATTAAACTACATATTTCCGATATCTTACTGACAGCTGCTGTATGCTTTGGCCTTTATTGCGATCATTTCCATATGAGCGAAAATAATGTTCTACCAAGGACACTTTTTCTGATGTAGAACCATTTTCAATTCAAATTCAACTGCAGCGTAACGATGATATGTCAACTAATGATAATTAAGTTAATAATGACAATTGCATATTATGTAAGCAACTCCATAGCACCCTAAGTTTCGGTACTGTTTATTCTGGCGGATACTTCACTGCTCATATAACCACGTTTAAGTTGAGACAAATTAGTGCTTTTCAAAGTGCACAGTTACTCAGAGGTTGTTTAGTTCTTTAGACAATAAATGATAGTTTGCACAATGACTTGCCAATTTATGCATTTTTGTATATTCCATCTATATATTTTATTTACACTGTTATAACTTTAAAATCTAAAGTCAGAAATTAACGTCACCATAAAAAAGATAGCATAATTAGAATGTAATGCTATTTCTTCCGAAAGATGGTGCTACTAGTCGAATCTAACTTCCCGCAAAACCATCCTCGTTTACATTATATATTCGTGTGACTTTCAGATAATGTAATTAGAGTATATAAACAGATAATATTAATTTTCGTTTGTGTAAGCGTGTCCAACATAATTGTCCGTTCATGTAAAATCAGTAGTGCATTAGAGGTTCTATGTAATGTACCGTATGCATTGAAATGTATTGTAGATAAGGTGACATTTATTACCTCTATTCGGACATTAGGGTACCATCCACGTTCTTCATAATTCAGTATAAGTTCATTTTAGGCCGCTACTAAATGTAATTTATTCCATTTATAGGCGGCCTTTGACAGAAACTAAATTATTTCATGAAGTAGATTACTTATGGAGTAAGGAAGAAGAAAATTTTGACATATTTGGAGATTCCGACAACGATGAAAATTATGTAGAAGAACAATCAGGTAGTCATAGTGCACAAAGTAAATGAGAGGAAAGTTAGAAAAATGAGGAAAAAGCAAAAAAAAATTACTAGAATAAAATAATATACGAAAAAACTTAGAAATCAATCTACTTTACGTGATAAAATGAACACAGCTGTAGAATTGCAGCTAGACGGAATCGCCTAAAAGAACATAATATTTCTAGCTGCTAGAAATATCAATATGTAAGAAGTTTTAAATCTTATGGTAAATAAGAAGATTTTAGATATAATTGTGAGTACTAATGAGGAAACTTCTCGTCAATTGTTATAATAATAATAATAATAAAGCTACATTTTTATATACTCGTAACAGGTGCTTTACGTGTCCCACATTATACTATAGATGAATTATGGTTGCTAACATTTGTAAATTGCATATTTCGATCGGCAATATCCAAGCGTAAGTTACAATTCCTAGCCTTTTCTTTGCAGTTTGTCTATAAAAACACGAGAAAAGAACGAAGAAACGAATAAATTAATGCCTATCCAAAGGATTTGGGATATATTGACCAATAATTTAAAAACATATTACACTCCTTATTAATTTTGCACAATCGACGAATTGGTTGGTTTTAGAGGTAAATCTCCTTTCAAAGTATATATGGGAAGTAAACCAGTTAAATATGGAATACAAGTAGTAATGGTAAATGATTCTAAAACTTCCTATATGGTTAATGCTATATATAAATATTTAATCTTCTCTTAAAAAATATATTTAATGTAATGATTGAATAAATACAACGTTCGGATGCAGGGTTAAGATCGTATATAAAATTTAAATTTTCTTACTTTGCAATTTTTGCTTCGCTGATGCGCGTATGTGATTTTATTTGTTAAATCTAAAAATAATAATAATTTGGTTTACCTAACAATTTAAGTTCTTAAGGAAAATACAATTTAAAACAGTCTATTTATTTGTAGTGCACAAATATTTTTAATTATGTATGCCAATTTATTATTGTTTGATGGTTCCTCTATGACCAACCTTCACTTTATGCTATTACAAAACACCTTATAAATTATCTAATAAATATCGTTTAACTATACTTTTTCAATAAAGACAAAAATAATTATTTGTGTTTAGGATATTACCTCCAATAACCACTCTTAGAAGCGTTGAAACAGTAACACTAAAATATATATATATATATATATATATATATATATATATATATATATGATGGGATATAAAGCCGTTCATTAATATACAAAGTTTCTGTGTGTTCTAGTAATGTAAGTTATGTTAGTTTCATTCCTACGTAATAAAAAATGACTTTAATAAATTATAATTTACCTGAAGCAATAAGCTTGTAATAAAAAATAATGAGAATATTTTTAGTACCATGTCAAACAATTTTTCACACTTGTCTGTGTTGATATTGAATATTTTATTAGGGTTACATAAAAAAAAATTAATAGCGTTTTTAAATTATGAATTGCTGCTTAATTTTTAATTAGTATATTGTGAATTACGAATTAAAATATAATGGGCCATTATCCATAATTTTCGATTTAATGTACGGTAAACGTATTTGTTTTTTATTTTATTTTATACATTCATGAAAATTTCAATACATAATCAGATGTTTCAAAAATTTTGTAGATAGACACAGATTATGAACTTTTAGTTATATGATTTCTTGATTGAAAGACACTGCAAATATATTTAAAATTATTAAGGACGCTTGAAGTTGCAAAACGGCACGCGGTCTAAGGAATAACATTTTAAACTTGCACTAAACAACAGAATAAACAATTATAAGATGAGATAAAACTAAAAACACAAATACACTCTATATAAAGTTTCCTTGATTTAATAATAAGATAGATTAAATCAATAGATTTAATTAACGAAAATAAATATAACCGACCTACATTTTAACTTACTTTAAACCTATATCATTATCTCTGTTTGATATTCTGATTGCGTCTTGCGTCGTTACGTCAGGCGTTGACCTAGGCGATGACGTCACTGGCTGTGAGCGTCATGGAACTTCCAGGATATTCTAGAGAGGGAATAATCTAGGAACACTAGACGTGTATATAGACACTCAATCGAAGGACGATTCGATCAGTGATCGTCGTGAAATAAACATGATAGACATAAATATGTATATCAATAAATATAAACATTGTTAGTTATAGTTAGTGTTACTTATTATTTTTATTAACATAGTTATTATTAATTATCGTGTGTTTCATTAATCGAACCCGAACTGAAGATTTATTACAACATATAAGAAACAGTGTTTATTATTTAGTAAAAATGTTCCCAATTTGTCTAAAATATATAAAATAACAAACACTTTTTGATGAAATGAAAATGAAAGAAACAAAATCATTTAAATTTCGACTTTCGAATAAAGTGGAAATTTAAGTGATTTCTTTTTTTTTTTCATTTTTACTTCATCAATTATGAATTTCCATCAAGCGAAGGCTACTTCGATTCAAAAACATTTTTTATCTAAATATATTGATTAACATTCTTGTTAAATAATGAAAGTACCACATATTAGTCTGTGATGGATATGCAGCGTTCGACGTTTGTTTTTTGTAAATCTAGTTTTTTTTAATACCTGTTCTCAAATACTAAATAAACACTTCCTGGTCCGTTTTCTTGCGAATTAAGCAATGTCCATTTTACAGTTACTCTCATTTCACATTTTTTGCACGAATAATTTGTATAATAATGTGCTGAGCTGACGCCTTAAATACGGGGTGGCCCATAAGTCGCGACGGGATTTTAGTTACTTAATACTTCTTTAATTCTTGACATTTTGAAATCATTATGGCTTATGAAAAACGAACAAATCTTGGAGATTATTTCACATTATGAACGAAAGATAACATGTGTTAAAAGTCAACAACTCTTAGTGTCTGTGGCTGTAGTGTCCTAATTTCTACACGAATGTTTTCCTGAGGTTTGATAACGAACACTCTTTCTTTCAAATAATCCCAAAAAAGGAAGTCATGGGCCGTGAGATTTGGCGAACGAAATTATTCGTTCGCCGAAAATGGCCCTTAAAACTTGTAGTATGGCTTCTGTTGAATGGCACGCTGCACCATCTTCTTGAAACCACATTACAGGTCTATTTTCCACTAAAATTATTAAACATGGTCCTATATCGTTATATATTTACGCTCACTACATTCGTGCTGGTGTACGATTCGGTGATTTTCAGTGCTCAACATTCTACATTTGTTTATTTACAAATCCATTAAGGTGGAAATAATGCGAAGGTCAATCAATAAACTCGTTTTCTTCCCTAACCAATTGTTGAAATCGGACGGGATAGTTTAATAGTCTCTGATAATTCGCAGGTTTTAATTCCTACAGCATTGGAATCTTGTTTGAGAAAAGATGTAAACCATGTAAAATCCTCTATAGTGAGGTACCAGAGATGTTAAGTTGAGTAGCTCGCCCCCGCATTGACGCCTCTGGGTCTTTTTCGATACTCTCTCTCACACGATCCACGTTCGTATCTGTCCTAGTTGTTCGTGTTCACCCGGTACTTTAAAGGTCAGTTACCGAGCCTTGTCGCTGGAAACGATATATTAAACGACGAACGAATCATTGATTCCGAAGGTGCAACTCTAATGTTAAAATGTTGTCGATATGCTCGCTGCGTTCTAACAATTGAATGCTGGTTTTTAAAGTCAAATTTAGCGATTTTGGTGCGTTGTAAAGTACTGAAGTTTTCCATTGCCAATTTTCCAAACGACTGGGTACCATTTATGAGGAAAACAAAAATGGAAAATTATTAATTTAAAAAGTTATTAAAAGTCCAAACCCCGTCGTGACTTATGGGCCACCCAGTATAAGAGGCTATTTCGTCATAATAAGGTGTAGGCGTCAAGGAGTTCGAATTTATCAAATAAAGTCGACAAAGCATATAATAAAATTTCATTGGTTGATTTCGCAGATATTTCTTGGTGAAACATTCTTGTAATAACTTGATTAATTATTAGAAAATAAAACACTTGGCTTAGTTTCACGACTTCTTTAATTAGATATACTAACAATTGTTTCGGCTATTAGGCCATTATCAAAGAGCTATCTAAAACAAAACTTACTCTACTTAAGGTTAACTTATATACCTGTGTTCATTATGGGTGGGAGAATGAGGGTAATTGATATTTAAAATTGCATCGATATAGGGGGTATTTATGAATTCTAATTGTGTGTTTGTGATAACTCGATTTTGTTTTTGGGCTTTTTTAATTTCAAAAATCTCTAATATATTTAACTTTTTACTACATTATGAATGAGGTTACAGCTCTTTATATCGGGTAAGTGGTTCTGGTCTATACAATGTTCTGCGAATCCTGTGTGTTTAACACTATATTTTATATCTCTAATATGTTCTGTTAACCGTTTATTAATACATCTGCCACTCTGTCCGATATAAATAGCTTCACAATTCTGGCATTTTATGGAATGGCATAGTGTGGATAAATAAAGTAAATTTAGGTACATTGTTGAATAATACTAAAGATAAAATAGATAACTTAGATAAATCAGGAGTATATTCCATAAAATGCCAGAATTGTGAAGCTATTTATATCGGACAGAGTGGCAGATGTATTAATAAACGGTTAACAGAACATATTAGAGATATAAAATATAGTGTTAAACACACAGGGTTCGCAGAACATTGTATAGACCAGAACCACTTACCCGATATAAAGAGCTGTAACCTCATTCATAATGTAGTAAAAAGTAAAAAGTTAAATATATTAGAGATTTTTGAAATTAAAAAAGCCCAAAAACAAAATCGAGTTATCACAAACACACAATTAGAATTCATAAATACCCCCTATATCGATGCAATTTTAAATATCAATTACCCTTATTCTCCCACCCATAATGAACACAGGTATATAAGTTAACCTTAAGTAGAGTAAGTTTAGTTTTAGATAGCTCTTTGATAATGGCCTAATAGCCGAAACAATTGTTAGTATATCTAATTAAAGAAGTCGTGAAACTAAGCCAAGTGTTTTATTTTCTAATAATTAATCAAGTTATATAATAAAATGTTTAGATTTTCGTTTCATAAAAGTTGAAGTAAGAACGATCACTCACTGTATTGAAAAATTTTTGCAGTTGATAGCACAAAGAAAAATATATTTTTCGTTAAGAAAATTTCATTTGTCTCCGAGAATAGAAATAATTGGAGTAAAAGTTAACGTGGCTGGGAAAGGATATGTGGCAACATGTGGCTTTATCATAGCCCCCTTACGACCAATAATTCTATAATTCACGTTTACTAGACAATTAGTAGTATTATATCGTCATTTAACCACTGTCTGTGTTCGATTGCGATAGGAATTATTAATAATGTAAGCTAACTAAATTCTACAAAACGTTTGTTCATTTTCTATGTAAGGGAAACATACAATGGAAAAAATATATTGAAATTAGTAATGATAGTACATAAAATATGTTTAGAAAATTTAGAAATCTTTATGAGGGAAAAATCTTTACAAAACATTTAGATGCATTACGTATGAAACACTAACATAAGCCGAAAGAAACAAGAAAAATCCCTAACCACAATAAAAATCATTAAACTCTAAATACGTATTCCAACAACTAAGTTGCCATCTTCTGTAGAATAATTTGAAAAGAAAATATAAAAAAAAGTTAAACGTAGCCTCTATAGCTAAGTACAACCTTTGAAGATAATGCTCTTCACTAAATCGCCAGTGGGTTAACGCAGTGTTAAATTTAACACAGTATTTATTTGCGGACAGTAGGCAGAAAAAAATTCTATAGGTAGGTAAATAAAAAAGTATTAACCTAATGTCCTTTTTTATTGCGATGTGATATTTATAAGAGCATCTTTCCGATTTATTACATCCACACCCGATGCGGCAATATAAACGGTATCAACGTGCTTTGGGTTTGATAGTAGGTACATCAACGTGATTCTCTGATTTTCAGTACTGACATCAGTGGAGGTATAATTTAAATTTAAAAAAGTTTAAAAAATGTCACAACTTTTCTTTTCAGTTATATTGACATATATTTTGCTACAATTATACTGATTGCTTCTCTTTCTAATAATAATATTTTGTTGCTGCTTAAATATACCGTTGCCTTTTATTAGATTACTTGATTCTTCTAGGGCTAGATTTTGCAATAACTTTATTTTTCATATTACACCTCTATGCCAACTATAGAACTCTGTCAATAAGGTAAGTATATCCAATACTGACCAAATGACCAAAACGAAATTTCTGTTAAAATAAACTTATTACTATAATAGGAAGCTATTGGCAGTTCTAGTTCTAGTTTATGATATTTCAACCAACTATATTCAATCCCTGACACACGACATCCTAATAGCAAACGGTGGGAAGTTTGCGTTTTTATGAGAGTGTGCTTAACAGATGATAATTTTAGTAAATTTTGTTGACTGAATTATTATTTTGTTATTTTTGTTTAAAAATTAGGTAAGTCATGACATAGATATTATGTGAGTAGTTTTAGCTATATAGTCTGGTAATATTTAGGTTATGGATATAGACAAATTTATGAAGAAATCGGTTTGAGAATACAAAATATATAGGTCGGTAAAAAGTTCAAGAGTAATCGAAATAGTTCATATTACCGACCAAATGGTCGGTAATAGGGATAGATAAAGATTTTCAATTTGCTCTTTACAAAAATTACATCTAGAATCTAATAGAACCGCAACGATATTTCTGTCAGAAATTAATTTTGAAACTATAGAATCTTTCACCGACCAGCAAGATATGTAATTAAATATTCGCAAATATAGAATAACAGTTGTTAATTTTAAATATGTGTCGCCTTGATATCACAACGAATTACATATTTATTTCCTTTTTAATACCACAAATTGATATATTATAAAATAGTTTTAGTTTCCAGAAACACTAGTGGCCTTTAACTAATGTTGCAAGTAATACGAATCATGCAGAGCGGTTTATTTTTCATCGTACTTCAATATTTTCGCTGAGAGTATCATATTTAACATAAATCAAAACGTACCCGATACTATTTTTTGCCCTCTTTCCGATTCCGTGAAATAGAGTGCTATTACTCGAAAAACAAAAGATGATTTAATGAATTTTTTCGTTGGGCAATGAATAACACATCATAATAACAACAAAAACAAACACATAAGTAGGATATATGTATTGGCTAAAGAACAATAGAAAACCAATAACACGATAAAACTAAAATCCTATTGAAGAAATTGTTCAAACTTTCCACCATTTTTGTTGATACACATACAAGCTCGGCGTAATAAATTATGTTGGGATCTTCTTAACATATCTGGTGTAATTTCCTGCGCTGCCAATTGTACTTTATTTTTGAGTTTTTCTAGGATATTCGACAAAGTGTAATAGACCTCATTTTTTATAAATCCCCAGACAAAAAAATCTAATACTGAAAGGTCAGGCGATCTTGAAGACCATAAATGTGTTCAGTTATTCCAAATCCACCTATTTTTAAATTCTTACTATTGCGGGTTATGCGATGGCGCGCCATCATGTTGGAACCAAATTTGTATTCGGATAGGCAGATGGTCTAAATATTCTTGAAATTCTGTTTCAAGAAAGTTTAAATATCGGTTTTGATTAAGTGTCCCGTTATAAAAATAGAGTCCTATTAACTGATCCCCTATTACACCTATTCAGACATTTGTAGAAAAAACGTATTTGACATCGAGTTTGCTGTATCCCACGAGAATTTACGTCATACCAAAAGTAAGTTATTATTGTATTTATTAAACACACCATTCCTATGAAAATTTGCTTCATCTGTCCATAAATTGTGTGACAAGTATTGCCTTCCCATATTTAATAACCAATTGCAAAGTTTCATACGTTTTTGCAGATCGAGCGGTTGCAAATGTTGCGCTAAACGAATTTTAAAGGGTTTCATTTTGTGTTTCTTAGTGACTTTCATGATTTTATATCTGGTGATGCGAGGTTCTTGTACAGGAATTCGAGTTGTAGAAGCGGGGTCTCCTCTAAAATACGCCAAGATATTTACTTATTATACTCTTATACTTATACTTATACTTATACTTATACTTATACTTATACTTATACTTATACTTATACTTATACTTATACTTATACTTATACTTATACTTATACTTATACTTATACTTATACTTATAAGTATACTCTTATTTTTTTAAAACTCCCGTGTTTCAATAATGAAGTGTGCAAATTTAGAAATGTATTTCAGTGCGGTTGTCTTCGATTAGTGTATTCATTACATATTTGCAGCTTGGCGGAAGTTATCATTTGATAAATAGTGGCGTAGTAGTAAAATAAAAGCATCGTAACATATCGGCTTTCTCTGCATTAGCAAGTTCCTTTTTTAAATTATAATTTAATATGGTAAATTTAATATAAATTTATGGTAAATAACCCAGGGAAACTAACAATAATGATCCACTAATCGCTAAACTGTGTCACCTCATCAACTGGTATTTAATTGACATTTAAATAATATTTTTTTTACTCGCTCACATTTCCAAAGCAAACTTTTTCTTTTTTGCTATTATTATTCATTGCCCGACGAAAAAATATATATATGCTGTATTCAGAATTAAATAAGCTAGCTAAATATCAAATAATATATAGTGTGTTCAACAAAAAAAATCATTAGATCATCTTCTGTTTTTCATGTGATAGCACTCTATTTCACATGCTCGGAAAGAGGGCAAAAATAGTATGAGATACTTTTTGATTTCTTTAAAATATGATACTCTCAACGAAAATATTTAGTGTACAATGAAAAAATAACCAAATAAATAAAACACACATAAGATGTTTTAGATTTACCCTTTATTAATAAGATAATGACAGCTGTTTCGCTAACACAGTAGCTTCTTCAAATTCAACTTAAGACTAAAGATACATACAATATACAGCGTTAAATCAGGTAGTTGACCCAAATTAAAATTCTAGGAACTATTACATTTATATTTATTGCTTTTTGAAAACTATACTATGTCCTACTTGTGTGAGGTTTAAGTTTAATAATATAACATAAGCAACTAAGAAACAATATTTCAATGGGTGAACAGATTTAACAGTGGGGATGAATTCAAGTCTAATTTATTGTTTAGTAACATTTCTGAGATTTCGAGTTTATTAATTTCTAAAGACTCTAAACAATTTAGTTTTCTACCTTTATTTTCTACATGTATAATATCGAATTGTAAATTGAATTCATGTTCATTCTCTATTAAATGATTAGAGTAGGTTGAGTCAGTTTTCTTATTGATATAAGAATGATAGTGGTCTTGGATTCGTTTTTTAAACGTTCTACCTGTCTGTCCGATATATGTTTTGGTACATGATCCACATGATAACTTATAGACTCCTGATTTATTGTCTTTGGTAGTTTTTTATTTATTATTTTTAATATATTTGGCTAGTATTATTAGTTTTATAAGCGATATTAATGTTTTCTTTTTTAAGGAATTTTGATAATTTAAGTTACTGTTGACCTATGTAAGTAAATGATTTAAACTGCTTGTCTGACTCCACTTTAATGATCGGGTACACCTCCCTTAATAATTTATTGACAGCTTTTTTAAAAATTAATTTATCTATTAGATTTGGGTCATATCCATTGTTGTGAGCGATTTGATTTATAATATTATATTCTTTATTATAGTCTTCATTGGACATCGGGATGTTAATAAGTCTATGTGTCATGCTGTGAAAAGCCGCTACCTTATGTTGGACCGAGTGGTTAGATTTATTATGTATCGTAGTATCTGTATGGACTCTATTGTTTACACGTTGTAAAGTGAGATCCAGAAAGTGTATACTATTATTAAGCTCCTTTTCTATCGTAAATGTGATATTAGGATCAATGGAATTGATAAATTCATAAAGAGTGTTCAACTGCCTTTTTCAGTTACTAAATGCTAGTTGCTTGTAAGTGTAGCAAAATTAGTATCCCAACCCAATAGAGAAACCCCTTTCAAAAGTGGTATTCCAGGTTGTCATTGGTACGACAATTTTCTAGTTAGACTTACAGAACTTTCTACTAGTTTCACAAAATTTTACAAAGTTGCGTGCTAATATCATTGAAAAATGTATTCGTAATTGGTTCAGAGGAGTTGAAGATTACGTAAGTGAACATAAGTTAGAGTCAGTCCTGAAAATCGTAGAAGAGAGCTTAACTGTAATGAAACAGTGACAATGATTGGTAGCCACTGGATATGGCCAACGAAAGACGATATTCTGTCTTATGCTGAAAAATATATTATGTGCAGTATTGACTTCCCAACGGCTGTTAATCATCGTGGAGTTTATTCTGCTCCAGGAGTCAATGAAATTAGAAAGAAGAACATCTAAATGGAGATATATTTCATATGTCTGGCATCTATTTGTTTTTGTACTTATTTAAACAAAATAAAGGTATGTTTTTCAACAAATTATTGGTTCGTAGTAGGTTTTTCATATAGTCCATAATGGGTACACAGAAAACCGGTAATAACAATATTTGAAAAATATGGCCGATAATCGGTACAACATCACATTTTTCTAAAGGAATGTATATTGTTTTTACAGTTAATACGTTATGCATTAACAATTTATCTGTTGTAATTTTAAAACTGCATTTTTTATTACTTATGTGAAAAATTAAAATACGAAAATTACAGAAACCTTAATATATTGAATTCTGTTGAAAAATCTGTTAAGGAGTTGGTAAATGGTACATCTTCCTTATATCATATATTTCTAGTCTAGCTTTTATGGTTTTTTAGGCAAGAATCATTCATATTTTTATATATTTCCTCCATTACTTAGTGTCAAAATGTGACTATTATATACATGGTAAATTAAAGCAGACCTATGTGTGTATTTAATATTTTAAAAAATTTGTAATTACATAGTATTATTGTTCATATTTATATTCAAGAAGTTCTTATGAAATTATTTTTGTGCGTATATATGAGTTATTTGGGTGCCGACACAGATTGATTGAAGAACTAAGTCGAAAATCTGTAATAGGAACGTCAAGTCTGTGTTGTTGTGTGGCCTGGTCCACGAGAGAGAAATGCCAAAAATTAATCCAGGTATTTATAGATAACTGTCATCGGATAATTATGGAGCTTTTCTGGCCGAACACAATCTCTAATGAAGAATTGTGAGCCCGAATGAACCAGAAACCAATAAAGAAAGAAATATTAAAGCGAAAATAGAATTGGATAGGGCATACGTATATACAGGGTAAGGTAAATGTATGGATCTAGTCGAATATCTTTGATATCGCTGCTTATATTTTAATAAAATAAATCCAAAATTAATTAAATGCAAATCAGGGAATCGGCGAGTATATTTATATCCGAATCAGACTTTCGGTTTCGCTGGAAATTATATTTTTATTTTAAATGAAAACCTTGAATATTTTTACGAATTTCAATAGAGCTCTGCTCTGGAGGTTCAGAAATAATAAGGTTTAGCACCCTTTTGTTCAATAGCGAAATTTTAATTAACACTGATATTTAAAGATCATGTTTATGTTTAGTAAGCCATGGAATTAAAATTCAGTACTTGATTTAAACTGTCAGAATTAACTTTACAGACGTCCATATATTAATCCAAATATGCCCACTGTCCTTTTAAAAGGACGTTTCGCGGGTGTGCATTTAAATGAAAATAAAACTTACGCGTTGTAATAATAGATGTCGTCTTGTGTTCAAACATTAATGAGAAGTTATTCTACAGTATTTTGACAGTTTGCAATAAACAGGTGATTATTGTGAAACGTTAGAGTGCAAGAAAAGGTGATCATGTCTTGTCCATATGATTTTAGACTTGTAGGGTAGGTATTTTATAGCAAATTGTTAGTCAATTGTATCTTTGTTGATAAAAACACGTTTATTAATATCTAAAGAAGGATAGTGCTTTGTTTTCAAGCAATACATATTTTTACTCTGCCCTGCAAGTAACTGCCACCAAGTGTGTCCTTTTAAAAGGACAGTGGGCACATATAATAACAAAACTACATATATAACACTTTCGGCTGTTACTTTGTGAAGATTCATGATACTGGATATAAGTAAAATAAAACACTCAATTAAACTTTGAATAACTTCACTTTATTTTTATCACTATGTGACTGCAGTTTCGACATTACATGTCATTATCAAACTAAAGTTACAATAATTGATGGTAAAATATATATCTTATTTGGTAACATCTGAGACACACTACAAATTAAATACCTATTACTCTAATCTATTTTAAATTGTTGATGTGCGGTTATAAAATTTCCCAACTCTCTTTTATATTAATATACTGTTATAATAGGATTTAGACAACAAAACTACATATTTTCAGAGGTTTGACATTAGACCAACTACTGCGTTCTTTGGAAGAGGAAGATGAGGAAACTTTAACTCCCAATGTAGAAATAGCTATAATGCCGCCTACTACTGCTTGTGATGATCTTACGGATGAGGACTCCGGAGACGAAGATATTGTGAATGTCAACAATTTACCTCGGGCTCAATTGCTAGCAGGAGCTGAACTATTTTCGCAAAATACTGTGACTAGCAATGATGAGGACAATTGGGATGAAGAAGACTTATGGCCTCTATCTAGGTTTGTCAACGAGTCAAAAGCATATTCAGAATATAAAAAAAAGACATACAAGTGGAAAAAAGTGGATCTAAAAACTCAGTTGATAGAAGAATGGCCAAATCTTGCTTCAACTGCGCCTGTACCTACTTCGGTTGATACTTCTGACCCACTACTTTTATTTGAATTGTTTTTTGACAAAGATGTAATTGATATGTTCTCGTCATATTCTAATAGTTATGCTGCTTCAAAAAATAGAAAAAATGACTTCACAACAGAGGAAATAAAAACTTTTATCGGTATTCTCTTACTAAGCGGCTATGTAAAATTACCCAGACGTCGCATGTTTTGGCAGAATTAACGAGATACCCATAATGATGTAGTATCAAATGCGATGTCAAGGAACAGGTTTGAATATTTATTATCAAATATTCATTGTTGTGATAATGGAAATTTAGATAATACAGATCGTTATTTCAAAGTCAGGCCTCTTTTCAACATACTTCTTCAGAGGTTTGTCAAGATGAGGCCATGGTTCCATATTTTGGACACCATGGCTGCAAACAATTTATCAGAGGAAAACTTCTGAGGTACGGTTACAAGTTTTGGGTCGGCGCCTTGCCATCCGGATATGTGGTTTGGTTTGAGCCATATCAAGGTGCCAAATCAGATATAAAAGAGTGTTATAGAAATCTTGGCTTGGGGCCCTCCGTAATTCTCGAATACCTTGATGTTTTAACAAATCATAAGCAACTTCCATATCACTTATACTTTGATAATTTCTTCACAACATTGTCTTTGATAGATATTCTTACTAGTCGGGGAATTAAAGGAACTGGCACAATAAGAAAAAATCGATTGTATAGTTGTCCATTAGAGTCTGATACAAATTTGAAGAAAAACCGCGGATCGTATGACTACAAAACAACGGAGAATAGCTCAATAATTATCGTAAAATGGAGCGACAATAGCCTTGTGCACATGACATCTAATTTTCATGCCGTCGAGCATTACACCAAGTTTCACGTTTTTCACAAAAAGAAAAAAGCGTATCATGGTAGACCAACCTAATCTTATCAAATATTATAACGCATATATGGGCGGTGTTGATCGGAGCCATCAAAACATCAGCCTATACCGTATAGGAATTCGGGGGAAAAAGTGGTACTTTCCACTTATTGCACAAATGATAGACGTTGCAGAACAAAACGCCTGGCAACTCCATAAATTGCGTGGAGGCAACATGGATCACCTCACTTTTAGAAGGACCATTGCTCTAGGGCTTATTGAAAGTAATGGGTAGAAGAATATTCCGCAAAAATCAAAATCATCTCCTTCACCATTTGAAAATGCTACTTCAAGATTTGACAGAATCGATCATTTAGTAGCTGAACAACCTAAGCAAACCAGATGTAGAGTCTGTCATATGAAAGTTTCTACGAAGTACACAAAATGTGATGTCGCTTTACATGTGAGGTGCTTTGTCGCATATCACACGAGGGCATAACATTTTTTTTACACTTTTTGATTTTTCATTTTTAGTTTAATAAATAAATAAACATAAAATAAAATAAAAGAAAATTACTTTATTGTCGTCTATTTTCCCACTGTCCTTTTAAAAGGACACCTCTTTGTGATTATTACTAAAGAGAAGGATTTTTTAAAATATTTTTTATGTCATCAGTAAGCTTAGGCTGATAAAGTACTGTTAAAAAAAGTATTTTAGTAAAAATAAAAAGTGTTGGGCCTATCTGGGTTAATAATGGTTCAATTAACTGAAAACGAACATAATGAAATTCTGATGATGATTGGTTTTGGCGACCGCGACTCATGAAGAAGTATGCGATTTATTTAATAATTTGCATCAAGATCGGAATCCAATATCACGAAGTGCCGTTGGTATAACTTTGAGAAGGTACAACTTGACCTGAAATGTTAGTTTACCGAAAAGGGCATAATCAAAAGTTGTAATTAATGAAATTATTGCTCATGATATTGCTATAGCATTAGAAGAATTACTATAAATTTCTACTGCATCCCTCGCACTAAACTATGATATTAGTTGCCGTTCAGTAGCCAGAATATTGAAGTACGAAAAATATTATTCCTATCAAATGTATCTAGTGCAAGAATTATTGCATGGGAATTATGATCGTAGAATTGAATTTTGCGAAAGAGTGATGGAGACTTGCAAAAATGACCAATATTTTACATAAAATTTGCTGTTTTCAGACGAGGCTACGTTTTATTTGAATGGTACCGTTAATCGCTATAATTGTAGATATTGGTTAATAGATAACTCTCGTTGGATGCTAGAAACGCACACACAACATCAGTAGAAATTAAACGTATGAGCTGGTATTTTCAGGAATCGTTCCTTTACGCGATCAGGTTGTTCCTAATATTGAGGACGATGGAGAATTACTTGTAACTGTTTAGTTCCAACAAAATGGAGCAAGCTCTCACCGTGCCCTTAATGTCAGAAGTTTCTTTAACGAAACATTCCTAAATCGGTGGATTGGTCGTAGAGGATTCATTGAATGGCCTCCATGGTCTCCAGATATTTTCTTTTGGAGTCATTTAAAGTCTGTGGTTTATACTAGTCGAGTGCAACACAAGGACGAGTTATGGCAGAGAATAATGAAGTGCAATTAATTCGCGAGGAGGCTTTGGCAAATGTTATTCAAGAATTTGTTCACAGACTTGCATATTGTCAAGAATTGAACGGTCATCATTTCGAAAACTTTCTTAACTAATACCGATTTTGTTTATATTTTTTGCATTCATTTTTCTTGTTCACAATCAAATTTGCATTATTAGATTTAATTAAATATCTCTGTTATTGCTGAACTCCCGGAGCAGAGCTCTATTGAAATTTGTAAAAATATAGACTGTTTCATTTAAAATAAAAAAGTTAATATCGCTTCCAGCTAAACCGGAACTCTGATTCGGAAATAAATATGCTCATCGAATACCTGATTCGCATTTAATTAATTTTAAAAAATCTTATTATAATCTAAGTAGCCATGTCAAAGATATTGAATTTGCCTAAAACCCTGTATATAGTAATAATAAAATTGGCGTAAAACAATAAATAGATGTTTATAATTATCATAATTATGTGACGTGAAAAACGTGCAAATGCAAAAGTAGTACGTAGCTAAACCAAAAAATATTTGGTAATAGATCGGACAGCAGTTGGCAGAATAGAATAGGGAATAGTTGGTTGGTTATGGAAAAGATATTTTTCAATGTCTCTCTTCCTTATGTTCTTCTATGGTGTCAATCTAGATTTAGCCGTAGCTATAGCTATTCTAAAATTGTAAAGTTGTAACGTACCAAGGTAAGTAAGCCCTTTATCATAATTAATTACCAAATCTTACTATCTAACGTTGTTGCACCGAACTGCTTTTGGTGTAAGATAGATAAGTATAGGCGACATTGCTCTGCAAAAGTTCGCTATTCATATAGACGTATTTTTGATGTTTACTTGAAGCGCATATTAAATTATGCAATTTTATATTTAACCATTAATTATAACCATGTCTCCTAAATTAAAAAAAACACTTTTTTGTGAATATTTCATGAAACTAAACCGTCACAATACCATTACAATAAAATTACATTTAAGACTGATTACATAACATCAACACCATATTTACATATAATTACATTATTTACAAATTTTTTCAGTTTTATTTATTTATAAACTTTATAAAACCTTGGCTTGTAATGTAGCCTGGCCCTGCGGAGCTACATCGCTGGGTTGGTACGCGGATGCGTATAAGTATTAAATAATATGCAGATAAAATTGGTTTAATATCGTATAATTAGATAACACTTATAAAGATGTAACATTTACTATATACATAACTATTAATAGGACGGTTGTCAAAAAGGAGAGTTCTATCTCACACTCGCTTTGTCGTACTGTCTCTATAACTATGTCTGATCCCTCATTCTCTGATAGAACGTCTTATATACATTAGAGTGCCCTCCTTTTGACTATGTCCTTACTTACTGATAGGCTTATGTATTTTTAAATATAACATTGAGTGTGTTAGCATATATACATATAGTACAGTATATATACTGTTTTGTCGATAGCAGTCGATAGTGTGTGTGTAAGCCATTAGTGTGATCATCAAAGAGTTCTGAATTATTGCATGACCATTAGATAATCTTCTTTCTAATGATCGTGAAGGTAAATGCACATCAATATCTTCCTACAAAACTCCTACTATAGCGCAGCGCTGGAGGTAATATTGAATATACAAGTGTCCCGTATCATTATGTTCAAATTTTGGGAGTGTAAAGTACTTCATTCAAAGTAACAAAAAACGCAAAACTTGTAAATCCATTTTTATTTGTTTCAAAGTTACAAATCTATAAAAACTAATTTTATTGACGTTAACCCAACTTCGGACAGCAATTCCGAAATGTGGTAATGCCCCATCCATGTGAAACCACATGTCTCGTCGAACATTCAGTGGGGGGGGGGGGGGGGTCTAAAAGACCAGGAAGTTCGTTAATAAGAAATTGAAGGTAATTGTCCGCATTTGACCTTCCAGGAAGAACGACAGACCCAATCAACAAGCCATCAATTAGAGCCGCCCAAACGTTAATAGAAAATTCATGTTGAAATTTAGATGTGCGTATAGCTTTGGGATTTCTGATCATCACCTATGCAGGTTTCCCAGATTTGTAACACCACTTCTCGTGAACGTAGATTCTGTCCAGAGGACTGTTCTGCAGAAATTAAAATGAAGCTGTGACTGTCATAATATCCAGGTAGAATAAACTAGACGAGCATAGTGGTCTGCCTTATGCAAACAGTGTTCCCTGCGATAGTGATATGGATATAAGCCATCACGTTTTAAAATTCGCAAAAACTGTCGTTCGTGGAACTCCTAGTTGTCTAGCGATTCGAGGTACACTGAGAGTTGGATCCCTTGTAACAATAGCTACTGCTTCTTCCTCTAAGTCTGCTGGCAAATTTACTCCTCGGACAAAAAGATAATCACGTAGTCCGCATTCCCGAAATTCTCTGTGTACTTCCAGAAACGTTATGTAATGAGGAATGCGCCTATCGGGAAACTGATGTCGGTATTCAATAACTGCTTGACGTGAACTGCCGTTACAGTAGCCATACACAAAATGCATGTCCGCATACTCTTGAGAAGAAAATCGGTAAGGCATTTTGAATAAAGAAAACGTGTCCACTCACTAATAAGCTCTCTGTATGAACTGAAACGTAATGTAATCCTTTATTAAGAAATGCAACGTTAACAGTCATCTGAACATTTGTTTATTGTATGATATTCATGGTTCAGCACTTACGAAATAAGTAAGAATCTTCTTTATCATAAATCAATTTCCAGTACTCTTTTTTGTAGACCTCCAAGAAATTACTGCATGCACTACGGCACGTGTTTATTTATTTTAGGATAACATTTTATTATGTGACGTTAACAATCACAGGCCTGTTATTGAATCGTATAACTGTTTTTAATCGGCAGTAATGACAGTATATTAATATACTGTCATTTATGTTTTATATTCCTTGAAAAAGGCATCATTTGCCGAAACATGTGGGATTGTTTTAGATATATGATATATACATTTTAAACTAAAACCAGACCTTAAATCGCCAACAAATTGAATTTACTATATATATAGTAAACTTAATAAGTCGGCGATTAAAGGTCTGATTTATTACTTCAAAGTATATATATTTAAAACAACCCTACATATTTCGGCAATGATGCCTTTGTCAAGGATATAAAAAATATAAATATTTATATTTTTTATATTCTTGACAAAGTTTACTATATCATACCAAGGTCACTAAAATATTATATTTATATATATATATATATATATAGATAATTATTTCTTGACCTTAGTATGTTATGGTAGATTCAATTTGTTGGCGATTTAAGGTCTGGTTTTACTTCAATATGTATATATTTAAAACAATCTTACATGTTTCGGCATATGATGCCTTTTTTAAGTTTCTTAAAAATATAAACATATAATTAAAAAATTATAAAAATGACAGTATATTACTGTCATATTTATATATGTGATATTGTCATGGTTTTCGAACGATTAGTTAAAATTACACTATTAAATTTATACATTCAATTGCAGATCCCTACTCTATACTATTAAATTATAATATATACTACTTAGTTTTTTTATGTCATTGCTGTTGTTAATTGAATTTTTTCCTGCTTTATATTAATCATTTGCTTAATTTCTCTTTTCATTGTGTGTTTTTCTCTACTGATTATCTGTATCTTTTCAAAATCAAAATGTTGATCGTGTTGAATTTTGTGTGTAAATAAAGCAGTTGTTTTCGTTTTGGAGTATTTTTGGAGTCGTATCCTTTTATATAAATATTATTTAGTCTCGTTTTAATTTTCTTGATGTTATCTTTTCTGTACTGAGCATGTGAGAGTTTTATTGCTCCATCAGTCAGATTGCTTATAACGATTTTACATAGGTCAGACTAAACAATATTTATAAAAAAGGATACAAGCCCACAAATACTCCAAAACTGCTTTATTTACATACAAACTGCAGCACAATCACCATCTTGATTTTGAAAACTTACAGATAATCGGTAGAGAACAATGCACAATGAAAATAGAATCAACAACAGGGGTGACCTAAAATATCTAAGCAGTATATATTACAAATTAATAATGTAGAGAACTGCAATTTACCTTCATGAATATGTACACTGACTTGCGATAAAATCCCGTGCATCTAGTTTTAGCTGTATTAAATTGACCTTTCTAATTTGACATTAGTCAATTAAAATCAATCAAAATGTTAAAATTACCTGAATGTGATAAAGTATTAATACTATCAAATTTAGAAGGAGGATAGTCCATAAGAAATGTAGCTAGAATATTCAATATAAACAAATCTACGGCTTTGAGTGTTAAGAAAAAATGGGAAGGAGATAGAAGTGTTAAAAGGAAAGAAGGTTCAGGGCGGCCGAGAATTTCAAATGAGCAATAAAATAACATTTTATTAGATTATTTTAGAGAAAATTCATTCAAAACAGCAAGAGATGCTGTATTTCACACAAATTTTTCAGGATCTTGGTCAACAGCATGCTGCAGAATTAGCAACTTTCGAATTAAAAAACTATGCAAATTACGCAGTTATTATCTGTATAAAATAAACAATCCAGAGTCTTATTTTAACTTAATTACATACGTCGCGAACAAAATTTCTGAGAAGTGCAGTATTATCGGACGAAAAAATATTCCAGTCAAGTCACGATGGTCACATGAATGTGTACTACCCAAGAAACACAAGATGTGATGAAAGATATGTGTCTCTGCTATATAGATCTGGAAGATATTCTGTTAACGTTGGGGCAGAGTGTACGGGAGTTGCAAGTCAAATTGAAGGCCGTTTAAACTTACAAGCATATCTAGATATTTTAGGGAATGTTATGCTTCCGTCAGTATCACACACATACCCTAATAATACTATTTTTTTCAATAAAATATCAATCTTGTGCTCACCGCCAGAGTTATCACACACTGGATTGCTAATCGGAACGTTGACATATTACCTTGGTCATCACACAGCCCGGATTTAAATCCGATTGAAAGCATTTAGGGTGTAATGGTGAAACAAATGTATTAGCGAAATTTAGGATTCTGTAATAAAAATAAATTATGGGCAGCAATTGAGAATGCTTTCGAGAAATTAAGCGAGGATCAGGATATTTGGAGAAACGTTATTCTGTCAATGCCAAGAAGACCTGTAAAGGTTTTAGAGCTAATGGTGCAATGATTAAGTACTGACTCTTTTAATTAGATACCTACTTCTATATTCGTATGTTTATCACTATTATTAACAATATATGATATTAACCAAATTTTGTACTTGATTCTTTACTAAATACCACACTGTCAAATGGACCTCGTACATATGTTGATGTTCACACCGCATTTGCTTCATATCTTATATGTCAAATCTGTTAAATCTAAAGTCAGCTTGCATTAGTAAATAATCTTAAAAAACAAGCTAACAGGAGTTTATTGCAAGCCAATGTATATATATATATATATATATATATATATATATATATATACATTGGCTTAATCTTCATGTATATATGTATATATATATATATATATATATATACATATATACATGAAGATTTAGATTTGAATGTATAAATTTAATATATAATTAATTTTAACTGATTGTTCGAAAATCATGACAATATCACATATATAAATATGATAGTAAAATATTGTCATTTTTTTATAATTTTATAATTGTCGAAACATTTAAGAGTTGAATAAGTTTAAATAAATAATTTTTTATTTAAAAGAGACCTTAAATTGCTGAATATGCCTAACAGTTAGCATTTAATTAATTGAGAGGGATGTCCACCTTAAAAAGAAACAATTATACAGTAATAAGGATATTTTACTAGTGAAAGTTAGAGAAATAATATTTTAACACAGCATAACAATTTTATTTGTCAAACAACAAAACACTTATATAGGTACAGTATACTTGATTACACCAAGGGAATGTGTTTTGGTGCATTGTTCCAGTAACATTTCCAGAATTCTGAAGCAACATCCTCTGCACTTCCTCCGCTACTTTTGCATTTGGCTAATACAGCATCGATTTCGCCGCCAGTGAAATCAGCACCCAGTTTTGCCTTAATAACGTCGGCTTGAATTTCACCAGAAGCACTTTGTATTTCAGATTTCTTTAGGAAACATGAAATGAATTGTTTCAATTTTGGATCATCGGCGAATTCTCCTTTACGCCCATTTTCTACTACTGTCTTGTCTACCCCAGTTGAAGCCAAACATTCTCCATAAGATTGCTTAACCTTCGCTTTTTGCTCATCTGTTAGGGACTAGTAAATAAACATAATTATAATTTAGTTACTATAACACAGCAATAAGTTAAAATAATTGAAAAAGTGTTATTCAATATTAGTGAATTCTACAAGATTTTTTCAAAACTAGAACAAAATAATAACTTTTTGTTTCAAGTTTGGATATTGCATAAAATTTAGATTCTATTTTAACTGTTAAAGTAACCACTAGAGCGATTTTTAAAAACACATTGTTTCTTATACCGTTCTATTTTCTGCTAGAAAGTAAAATATCGAAATGTGCTGTCGTTAGAACTTATTGCTCAAAATAATTTAGTAATAGCTTAAAAATGTTGTATTTTAATTACGATATTCATGTCATATTTAGTGAGACGATTGAACAATATCAATATAACAAGTGTTCATTTGAAAAGTCAATCTAGGTTACTTTGAAATTTTGATAGAATAAGACGCAAATGTATTAGTATGTGTTTGTTGTTCCGTAAACGTAAATCCAAATGACATTTGATAATGTCAATCACAAATATCAGTTAGTGCATAAAATAATCGTGCGTCGATTTTGGTTTAAATAAATTGCTTTTCAGTTTTAAAATGGCTTTCACTTAAGAACATAAAATTTTTTTAGTCCAGGCTTATTTTCGAAGTGGTAATAAAATTGATGGTTTATGGGTTTATTCAGTTCAAGATTGCATGGTAGAATTTCAAGTTGAGTTTCCACATTTTGTAATAGATTATATACAATTTAAGAATACTTTGGATAAAACTTTAAAACTTTTTTCCTGAAACTGGTAGTCTCTTAACAAAATCAGGCAGCGGAGTAGTTAAGAAACGTACACCTTAAGTTGTCAATCGTGTTGAAGAAATAATGGAAAATGAAACACAAGCATCTGTTCGACATTTGAGTCAACAAATAAACCTTTCTGTTGGTACAACTCATAAGTTATTAAAAAAAGATATGCAACTTTATCCATACAGGTACGAGAATTGTTAGAAATTGATTACCCACGTAGACTACAGTTTTGTAATTGGTTTGTAAATATGAACAATAATGGAGAATCTTTACTGATGAAGCATGGTTTTATAAAACGGGATACCTAAATTCACAAAATACAAGAATTTGGAGTAGTGAAAATCCACATGTAATTAATAAAGAATCGCTACATCCAGAGAATACTTAGCAACAATAATCAATTCAGAATATAAGTAACAAAAATATATAAAAAATTTAAGGTTAAACAATTCACATTCATCTTTAAAAGTATGTAACTTGAATTTTGTAATGTGTTTCTCACGTTTTTTTATTTATTTTAGCAACTTATCCAAAAAAAATTAGGCGATAAATATAACACGACACATACTCATATCTAACAGAAAGGTTATTATCAATCCATCAATATTCGTACAAATTGCATTTGTGCAATCTCCATTCTAATGGTATTATGCAAAATAGCTCCGTATACATATATGCTTTCACAGGATATACAACGATTCAAAGATTACATCAAGGGGCACACAGTTTTTGACTTATATTATCATTATAATTCTCTGGGTTTTGTAGATGTAGCTTCACTGTTATACTGTCTTTTGTTTATTTATGAGTGAGTTAATTTATATATGAATTGTTGATTATTTTTGGAATATCTCTAAAACTAAATTTTTTATACTACATATTGAAAAATGAAAGTGGAGAGTGACTATTCAAAAGTTAGCAACCCTATCCCGAAGATGAGTACATTACTTTCTTCAGCCATCTTTTATAAGCCTACTGTCAAAATTTACAATCGTTTAAAGTTAACTAGTTGTTGTACTTTGTATTAATATTAAGAAAAAATAATTTTGTGTGCTAATTAAATATTATTTTTACATGAAAAACCAGTTAAAGAAACTTAAGAAAATTTATATAAGTATTATGATGAATCTACTCTTTCCCGTGGAATGACTTGTAGGTAATTCACTGCCTTCACAAGTGGTCGTATGAGGAATCTTCAGAAATCATTAATAAAGTCCATATCATTGTAAAGAGCGACCGTCGAATAAAAATATAATGTAACTATTGCCGTAAACATTTCAACCGAATCGCGCCACTGCTCCTTTTCCGGCCGACGTTTCGTCCACTATTGCATGGGACATTATAAGGGTTGCTACCACTGCTGCTACACTGAAACATGATGACGTCCCATGCAATTGTGGACGAAACGTCGGCCAGTAAGGAAACAAGAACGCGCTTCCAGCCAAGAGTCCAAGAAGCAAGGAAACTCACTGTTTCTCAAATGTATGTATGTATGCGATAACTTTTCAGCACTAAATTCTTATTTGAGTTGTTGCTTAGGTTGTTTCCCATCTTTAAGAATATATTTTCATCTTTAGTGAAGTCCAAGTAACTGCTGTTTACCAAATTATTTTTATCAAGCAGTCTTCCTAGAAAGACATGTAGACTTACAGCAAGTTAGTAATATAATATTTGCGAGTTTTGCAAACAAACTAATAGTTCTTACCACAATAACCATATAAATGCAATAAATAGGCTGTCGAAACGTCAGCTACTTAAATTCATTTAACGATGGAAATAGCTCAAACATTAATTCATATCTACTAAACTGCAGAAAATAGTTGATTGTTGATTTCGTTGATTCTACTAATTTTCTTTTATTATTATATCTCAAATTGTTAAAGAAGCAGTTTAAAAATTATATACTCTTTCTTTACTTGTGTTTAACAGAAATACCTTTAGCAATCTTTCTGCACAGGCATATACTAAAAATATTAGGTTATTCTAACAAAAACAAATTTCTTGACAGTTCATTCTAAAATAAATATTATTAATACATTGTCGCAGCTGATCGTATATAATTTTGAATATAATTTCAATCGGAATTTTTAATGTTTTATTGTGTGCTATTATAAAAAAAGAAACTATTTCTATTTTTTCTATATGATTAACTATCTGTTGTGACCATTTTATCACATTTATTGCATAAAACTATAATATATATTTATGCAATATAGGTTAAGAAGAAAAGGATTTTTGTAAAAATAACCCATCGAATAATTACCGGTTCTAAAAATTGTAATTCAAAATAGAAATTAAAACAAATGAAAGATAATAAGAACCTACCTGTACAGACACTACAGCACAAAGAACAACAGCAATCACGAAATATTTCATTTTTCAGTTGGCGAACACCTTTATTGAGAAACTGTAAAAATTGAATGAGTTTGCCGTAAAATAGATGCTTTATATAAGGCGAAAAGTGTGCAGCACAATATCAAGGACAATACGATGACACAGTACAGAATTATTGTGAAGTTCGAAGTTCGTCCTTACCTAAGTGCACGGACTACGAGCGAAGTCCATTAAGTCTCTTTTTACAAATACATATATGACAAGGTCAATAAAGAAATTCGTATAGTTTGGCAATTGCAAGCACAGGTATATAAATTATATAATTAATTATTTAATATTAATGTCACAAGTGATCAAAGTTCTAAGAAAATTTTTGTCCGTAATCGTAATTTACTTGTTTCCTGATTCTAAATGATAATGTAAGAATCAATAGCTTCTACGTGTCTTGAATTACAATGGACAAGAAAACTTTTAGCACCTCATATTAAGTTATAATATTATTAATTTTTTTTCCACGCGATAATTATGTTTTACAAAGTCCAAGTCTTTGAAACACAGAATAAGTTAATTAGACGACATTAATTCAATTAATTGTGTAACGTCTTTTCCTGTTCACTTTGAGATATTGTTAGTATAAGTATATTTGCATTATATTTATCGCTATAATTGATTAAGGACAGTGTAATTTTACTGTTACTTTTTTGTTTTGGAATTTTTAGATCTAAAACTTGGTTGTGTCTTTAATATTCGTTGTATGCACTTATATCTTCTTAAACGTTAGATATTTATCGTAAAAACACCAGTACGTTGTTCCAAATTATTGCATTGAAGCAATAAATCAATCGAAGCTACTAAACTAACTACATTTAAAGAAATATAAACTTCAATTTTGACTCAAAATTTTAGTCTGAAATAAAAATGCATATTAATTTGTATATCACACTTAATCTGTTAAATATGATATGCCATTGTTTTTCTGATAAATACAGGGAGACGCAATGGGTACTGACAATTTTTAGAATGTTATTATGGACATAGTAATGAGACAACCCAGGTCAAAGAAATACATTTTTATTACATATACGGGTGTATTATGAAAAACCTTTCGTGCTGTAACTTTTTTATTTTTTATCCGAATGTAATAAATTATACGTCGAACTAAATCGTTTTAAAAACACTGTAACGTGATCCGCTTTGAATTTTTTTTTACACTTTGTTTTTGACAGACAGCTGCAAACTGTTTTTTTTTTTAAATTGAACTATACTTTTTTTTTCCATATTCAAATATATTACTTTTTCTGAATATGAAACTGTAAACAACGATATCCTTGTATGAAAAAAAATCGAGAAATTGAAGATTTTTTTTGTAGTTCGATTTATTCTTGTTTTTCCGAACACAGAGATTTCTTAAATGCATTTTAAATACTCTCTTTCATTTTATTACCAGCAAATGTGTGTATCTTTTAAAATCACTTACATTCAATGCTATGTAGCCCATAAAGGATTACAAACCAATGTTATCAGTGAGCGGTGGGTCAACAACAACATTTATTCAGTCATATTGAACGATAAAAGTGCATTCCAAATTTTCGAAGAGAGCTGTGACATCTGAATAAACTAAGGGAAGATCCAATTTTTTATCGTCGTGTGTTGTGGTCAGATGAATGCACTTTTGGGAAAAATGGTGTATTCAACAGAAATAATCATCGCCATTGGAGCACTGAAAATAACCATGTTGTGATGCAACACAATTTTCAAAATCGGTTCAGTGTAAATGTATGGTGTGGCATTTTAGGCGATAGAGTAGTAGGGCCTTTTTTGTGGAGGGTAATCTAAACCAAGAAAAGTATAATAATTTGTTACGCAATGAATTAGGCGATTATTTAGATGAGTTGCCACTTGCTGAGTTAAACAGGGTGGTGTTCCAACAGGACGGTGCCACACCAATGCACGAATGAATACTGATTTTCTAAATAATTATTTTGGCGTCAGATGGATGGGCACTTACCGACCTATTCGATGGCCTGCGAGATCGCCAGATCTGAATCAACTGGATTTCTTTCTGTGGTCTTACATTCAAGATCATGTCTATTTGACTCCACCTGATACCAGAGATGATTTAGTAAGAAGGATAGTACAAGTATGTCTTGAAATACCACCAAATCTTATATTAAACGCAGCAGTTGGAGTTAATAGAAGGTGTCAAATGTGTCTGGAACAAAATGGGGCCAATTTCGAACATTTGATTCATTAAAATATATGATAGCTTGATTTATGTAAATTTCGTAGTTTTTTTTTAATAATAATAAATTTGTCACTCAATTTAATGGAGGTGTCTTCAGGAAATAAATGGTTATTAGAATAAGTTTAAAAAAATATGTAGTACAATTAAAAAAAAAAAATTACTACTGTCTGTCAAAAACGAAATGTCCAAAAAAATTTTTTTTTAAAAACAGGTTACAGTGCTTTAAAAACGATTTAGTTTGACATATCATTCATTAAAATCAGATAAAATATAAGGAAGCTATAGCCCCAAAGGTTTTTCATAATACACCCGGTATAATGCAGTGTTATAACAAAAATAATTTTTTGAAAATAATGTCTTTCAAATAGCCACCACTCTTTTCTAAAGCTTCTTGAAGTCGTGATTGAATATTCTCTGTAACTCGTTGCAGTATTTTCTGATTTTTCGAACTTGAGTAATGTTGGCTTTTAAAGCTAGTTAGAGGCCTATTTTCGAAAACCCTAGCCTCTAAATATTCTCATAGGAAAAACTAATTAGGGTTTGTTAAATCTGGAGACCTTTGCAGCCAATTAAAATCACCATGGCCCAATATAAGTCGTCCAGGAAATATATTTTTTAAAGCAGCCATACAAATTCGCGCAGTATGGCTTGTTGCCGTTATTTTCAATCCCCTATCATTGCAATTCAGCAGGTCAAAAAATATCGAAGCATCTCCTTCGAAAAAGTACGGACTTGGTATTCCGAATGCTGCCACACCGCACCATACGGCAACTTTTTCAGAATACAGAGGTTGCTCGTGAATTTGTTGTGGTTGTTCGAGAGCCTATTACCGAAAATTTTGTTTATTCACATATCCTGATCCGTTAAGATGCCCTTCATCACACATCAATAAATGATTGAAAATACTTGCGTTTAAGTAAACCAAGAAATATTATACAAAATTATATTATTCGTTTAATAATCCACTTAATAATTCAATTGACGAAAAACACTAGTGCTAGAATAGGTCCATCTTTCTCCTTCCATGTAGGAGGGGTGGGAGTAACTTTGAAATCTTAAATAGGAACTCGCAGATTTGAATTCTACTAGGGTAGGATTTGTCTGAAACATTTTTTTCAATGCATGATAGATGGCGTTGTAATCGATGAGATTCAATATTTTTTAATTTCAATTTCTCGCACTGAGAACCTATGCATACGATTCTGTAATTCGTTTTAAATAAAAGGAATACCACGAAAAATGAGTTATCAAGAAAGTACTATTATCATAACCCAGGAACGGGCGTCCTTCTTCACATAGTTGGTCAACGCGATTTCCTTCGCTCATAACTAATTGGAGTGCTTTCAAATTAAAAAAAAAACGTATTTCTTATTGCACACCTATTGTAGAATCGTTTGCATAGGTACTCAGTGCAAGAAATGGAAAAACATTTAATTTCATCAATTACAACGCCATCTATCGTGAATCGAAAAAATGTTTTTTGACAAATCCTACGTACTTTTTCCAGTGGAATTCGAATTTGTAATAAAATATACGGGTTCCTATTTAAGATTGCCAAAGTAACCCCCCGCCCCACCTATATGAGGGAGAGAGAGGGACTAATTCTAGCACTAATGTATTTCCTCCATTAAATTATTAAATTTTAAATCTGGATATTTTCTCGTAAACCGCTTATTTTTGAGATGTTTGAAAGTTCCAAGTTAAAAAATACACCTGGTATAATATATTCTAATGTATCAAGCATTATTTCGATTAATTAAATTATAAATTATTCTCTTTTTTGTATACTTATTTTTCATTAATATTATCATCTATATAGCCTTCGGCAACTGTGGAACTTTTCCATCCCCCGATTTAATTGTGTGATGTCACTTCCACCATTTACTAAATAAAGTGGCCGATGTTTGGCGGAAGCGGTGTCCTGTGTATAAGGAGCAGTCTGGTAGGTTTAAATATTTAGCAATTTCACTCGGTATTTTAACAATAGTATTCATTCCTACAACTCGATTAAAACACTTTCCTTTAGTAAATTTTAAGAATAATCGTTGCGGCGTGTTTTAATTTCTAGTCTTAAAGCAACGTATTTTCTATAAAAAGATAAATAGTAAATTGAATTTTCTTGGGTAGTGAAAATTCGAGTCCTTCTTATTTTTGAATCAGAAATAGTAACTATTGAAAGAGATTCTTTGTCCTCGATATCTTTTGCAGTCATTTTTACTAATTGGTTACGCCTAGGTACATTTTTCTGACAACAAATTCCAACTTACTGCTTTTCCAGCACTTCTGATCCCAGGAGGTGAACTCTGAATATCACTGTCACTATTTTCTTTAATTTTCTTCAAATATTTTCGCAAACTGCGAGATATTAATTATTGTACTTTTCAATCTGTCAATTTAAATGTTACATACTGGTTGCTATTGACGACGCCCAATTTTCAGACTTTATCGCGCTAGAGCGATAAAGTGACAGTCCTCAGTGAACATCAACTTTTCGTTGCCAATGACAAGCAAAAAAGCATTCTTTATCAAATGATTATAGAAAAATTCATTTATTAGTGCCCCATCTAGAAATCACGCTTGAACTTTTATTTCCTATTTGTCAAAGTATTTCGATTTTAACAGGTTTAATTGTGTTTTGCAGCAATTTATAAGAACCCTTTAGTACTTATGAATCTCTAAAATCGAAATTTCTATTCATTAATAGATCAAATATTTTTTTTCTTTTTTTGTAATACAAAATGCTGTTCATCTAATAATACTATTTAATTTATAATAATAATATTAACAATAATAAGTATTATTAAATCGTTTATTATTTCGAAAGTTTGACTACTTTATGTATAAAATAATAAATATTGTATATTGAAACTTACGTAATAATGGCAACATCTATGTGTGCTACGTATTATTTAGTACAAATGTCGATCTTATTGCGAATTCACAATTGAAATGTAGATAATAGCACGCCACGTTATTTTAACCGTAAAGATTGTGTTCCATATAATAGCACCCTCCTTCGTCAAGCCACTTAATTACTATAAAGTACCAGTTTAAATAAGAGGGTTGATGTTTTGTATATCTATTATCTATTAACAAATAATTGAATTAATTTATCTGCTAATAGATAATAAGATATCCTATTTGAATATATACCTACTTGCAAAATAAAATGATATAAGCCATTATTTTCAAATATTCTTATTTATTTTCAATTTATTTATCTTATATTAATTATATATATTTAATTATGATTGTTCTATGAATATTCGTATAAAAAAATTAACAGTGTAATAGAGAAAATAATTCAAATTTAATCCTTCCTCAAGGATCGGTTCTGGCTCCTCTAATGTTCAACATTTACACCAATGATCTCCTACCCACATAATCACGAAAATTTATATTTACAGTTGAATTGGCTTTATGCTTTCAAACCAAGAATTTAGAGGATGGATATTTACAATTTTCTGAAGATCTGCAAGCTTCAGATGAATATTATATGAAATGGCGTTGACAACCAAACCCATCAAAATCCCAATCATATGGTTTTCATTTATGTAATAAGGAGGAGCTGAACGCTGAATATGGTAGTCGGGTCAACAACAACCTAAAATCCAAATATCTGGGCGTAACGTTAGACCGGTTTCTGACATTGATGACATTCAAGCAACACCTCTATAAAACTAGACAAAAGGTGAAGACTCGCAATAATATCTTATAGAAACTTGCTAGCAATTTACGGTGAGCGAATGAGGGGACCTTGCGAATGGAAGCCATTGTATTGGCTTACTCTCCTGCTGAATACTGTGCTGGTGTCCGGTATCGAAGCTTCCACACCAAACTTAATAGATATTCAACTTAGCGATTCAATAAAGATCGCCATTGGTACTGTTAAATCTACTCCTAGTCTCTGTTTACCGATCCTTTCTAACATTTCCCCGCCGGATATCAGACGTCTCGTTACAGCACAGAATGAATAGACTAAGATTATCAACGACGTTGATCTTCCCTTCGCGACGAATTGGAGAGCGTCCCCAGGACCTGACTGAAATCTAAGAGACCGATTTGGCTGGTTACGGAGTTCAGCACCCTAAAATGTGAATGATTGCTGGATAGCCCTCCACGAATAATACCCTGAATTAAGGAACAGAGATTTAATTTATAAGCTTTCAGAACTTCTGCCAGATGTAACTGTCCCATGTAGGCAGTGGTCACAATTAAATTGGTTCCGTACAGGCCACAGAAGGTGCAACTCAATGCTCTACAAATGGAAACTACTAGCCTCTGCGACTGCGGAAATGTGGAAAAGATTATGGTCTAATATTAAATGACTATCCCAGAAGAAATTTCACTGGTAGCATTCATGAGCTGAGCAAGGCAAATTGTGCAGCATTAGACTTGTTGAAGAATTTAGATATTAGTGCATAAATTAGATTTATGACCCTTTTTTGCCATAAAAGCGATAAAAGCTTCTCATGCGAAATAGAAAAGAATAAAAAATATAATATAAAAACGATAAAAATATGTGAAACGTTGATAAGACTATGTTAAAAAAAGGAGCAACAAAATGTAAAACAAAATATTGCTAACGCTCTAGATGCCAATTCCGTTTCATATGTGAGAGAGGTGTCTTCTTTAATTTGTTAGATCTAGTCATCGGTATCAGAGACGTGACAGATGAACGCGTACAGTAGGACAGCATAAGAAAATGAACCTATAATGAAAGGGCCGAAGAATCCAAGTTGTTTGCCAGTTTAAAAAAAAAGCACAATTCACATGTTCTCTCAAAAACCATGCCCAGAAGAGAGTTATAATCGGTATCATGTACAACATAAAGGCCATTGAACTTAAAGTTGAGGTATTTAACAAAACATTTTAATATCCTTTCAAAAGCGATATCCTGGTAGATGTAAAATCGATACTATACAACTGCAGCAACTCTAGTTTGTGTTTAGTTGTACAAACACTTTTAGGTAAAGGAATGCCAAACTCTCGTTCATATCAAAAAGCCAAAGGCAGCGCTGCGTGCAGAAGAAATATGGCCTGTGAACTGAAGGGACGCATTAAAGAGAATTCCCAAGCCCTTTACTTAACATCTTCTATGAAACAAAATTTAAAAAATATTGTTTTCCCTGCGCCGTCCGTGCACTAGTTTCAAGTTGTCGTCCAGCTTATAACAATCAGAAGCACAAATAATTTTCCTATAAATCTCTAGGGCATTAGCCTAAGCAAAACATCGCAATTCCGTGAACAAAGAATCAATAACAAAAATATTAAAACGGATCCCAAATTAGAACCTTGAGGAACATGTTGAATAATGTGTTGCAAGTGAAAACTTAAAACAAATATAACATGAAAGAGTACTTAAATATGAGGAAATGAGATTCAAATAAAATAGAAGGTCCAAAAGTACCAAACTTAGCTAGCAGAGTAGAATGATCGATGGTATCTAAAACTTTGACCAAATCTGTATATATTAGGTCAACCTGATCGCGAACCTCGATAGCTTTGATAATGAATGGCAATAAAGAAATACATACACTGAACAGGATTTTACAATATCCTTTTCATTATTATTTGTAACTTTTTTGTTGAATATATTGTTAATTATCTAATACATTACACCATTTATAACTTAAGAACGCCTGGATTGATTTTAATGATCCCTGATTTGTTGAATTCGTCTCCACCCCGAATAGCAGACTAACTATTAAAATATCGGAAAAATTCACGGAAAAAAAAATTATACATAAAATTAATTTTTAAATAAATTAGGCAATTGACAGCTTACGTCACGCACGCTTATAGCTTACTTGTAATTGATGTCCATTGCGAATCAGTGACCTAAAATTGTAATTTTTTTTGCTTCATGCTGTCTGTGATTTTGTTTTGAAAAAACATATAAAGGTTACCGGTCGATTTGTTTGTTTAGTGCGAGTGTTATCAATAAATCTTATTGTGCGAGTATTATTATTAACGATGCCCGAACATCATTGCTAACGATACCCGAACATTATTGCTAACCTCAAAAACAACAAATGGTTTAGTGAGCGAGCAATGTTGGCGGCTAAGAACAAAGATGTGGATGACTTAAACTTAGTAATTCAGAATCAAATCGTTGATATTATGCATTCATTCAAATCTATTGACTGGGTAACAAACGAAGACGAAGCCACCAACGATCCAACTGATTTCTTAAGCTCCTTGGATGTGCCTGACTTACCACTGCACAATTTAAAACTGAAGGTTGGCTCGGTAGTTATCATGCTTCGAAACATAAACCAACAAAACTATGCAATGGAACGCGTTTAGTGAAAAGAAGATTTCGAAGATTTTGATGATCCTAACCGATATGCCCTTTGAGTTTAAGCGAATTCAATTTCCGATTCATATTGCATTCGCCATGACGATTAACAAATCACAAGGCCAATCAATCCTTGAGTGTTTGTGGTCTGAATCTAGAAAATGCATGTTTTTTCATGCTCAATTGTACGCGGCATGTTCACGAGTTGGCAAACCATCTGTTTTATTTGTTCTTGCGCCTGATAATAAATCGAAAAATATCGTATATCACAGGATCCTTCACTGAAGAGAATCAACTCGACTGCAACCCATGCAGTAAAATACATAGCTTCAATAAAGCAAATGTCTTGCTGACACCCCATTGAAATACTTGATTTTTGTACTTTTATTGAAATTTTGTTTTTTTTTTTATATTTATTATCCTAATAAACTATTTAATAAATTTTTTGAATTCATTTTATGACGTTAATAAAATCCCAAATTAAGTTTAGCTAAAAGTTAACACGACATTTATTAACTGTTCGGCGGTACGAAGTTCCGCCGTATCAGCTACTTTTAAATATTTATAATTAGTGAAAAATCAATGTGAAATATTTTCTTAAATTTAAGTGTGTTTTATTAGGTGATATAACAAGACCGTTATAATAATACTAATCTTTATTTGTTCTAAATTATACAAGTGTATATTACTCGTCAAGTACATGTAAATATATTAAAAGAAAATAAAGCCTGACACCGACAACACATTAAAATTTTTTATTCAAATAATATTCATCTAAAAAATAAAATGATTGTATAAATAGTCGACTATTCCTATTGCATCTAAATTTCGAGTATGTTTTAGTATCAATTTATCGAGACGTCATTTTGACATTAAATAATCTGATTACAGCCTGAGAGCTTTAGCTCGAGGGCTTTAATGTTTGGTTATTAATGTCAAAATGACGTCGAAACAAATTGTGAAGCACGCTAGAAAGTTAATAGCAATAAAAATAGTTGCTAATTTATCAAGATCGTGTTATATTTAATAAGATTTAGAAAGAGTATTCCACGATTTAACGGCGGGGCAATCACAGCAGCGTAAACGCATTTGCAATGTATTATTCACGAGTCCCCAAAACGATTTCTTCCATAGAATTCTAACATGCAATTAAAAATAGATCTATCTTAATAATGCTAACAGACAAAATCAGATTGAACACAGGCCAGTCTGTAAAACCTGTTCTAAATTTAAACAATAGTTATGGTCTACGTTTGCTGGACTTATGAGGCCATTATTTATTTTAATCTGGTACATAAAGGTAGAACGTAAGGAATGAAGTAAAGTATTTAAGCATAAAACTTGATGTGAAACTGAATAAGAGCAGACACCTAGTCAAAGTGTCAGATAGGATGACGCATCTCCATTCTGCACCTCCAGAAGAGCTGCTGATAAGACCTGGGGAGTAAAAGCAAATGTGGTACACTGGTTGTACACAGTAACAGTGAGACCAACGATTACCTATGGGGTAGTTGTCTGGTTGAGATGGACGGAGCTTACATCATCGATGGGGTCCTCTCCACTCTCCAGCGAGAGGCTTTGTTGGGGATCACGGGAGCTATGAACAGCACGGGAACCGCCTCCATGGAAGTAATCGTGGGTCTCCCTCTGCTGGAACAATTTGTGAAAGCGGAGGCCATGGCTGCGATCCTAAAGCTGAAGGCCAATGGCTTCTGTCATCCTAATAAGGTGATAGGCGGGCTTACAAATACTACAAGAACTATATTGGGAAGGTCGATATTATAAATTCTGACCGACAGTATGGCATTTGAGATGATGTTTACTGCTAAGCTGAATATATCTATACCGATCAGGGAACAGGCAAAAGTCGCTCGAGCGATTGGGGTACCGGCGCCTGGTACACGGATAGATTACAATTTAAGCGGTGCAGGTATATGTGGAATGTGCCCAAGAAGGAAGATATCGTGAAGTCTACGAAACATGCAACGGTTTTCCAGGCTGAATTATTTGCAGTCGCAGCCTACGTCGAGGAAATTAGGGAAGCCGGCTGCGCAAACAAAAAAATCAATCAACATAATGACTGATAGTCAAGCTACTCAAGTCATCTACTAGGTGTAAACTGATGAAACATTGCAAAGGGCTCCTCAATACTGGCGCAAGACAATACAGTGTCACTGATATGGGTGCCAGGACATGAGAAGGTTAAAGGCAATGAGGCCTTCTTGGCCAAGGAAGGTACTAAGGAATTTGATAGCATCGAAACCTGTCTATAAAATCGCCAAGGATTCCGTTAGATGGGAGATTTGGTTATGGCTAGAAGGAGAACATAAAAAGAAATGGACGCTAACGAAATGTCAACTACAAGTTAAAACACCACTAGAATGATTTCAGCCAACCTCATTTATAGTAATGAAAAAGAAATTAAAATTATTACCGGCTTAATAAACGAACATTGTCCATTAAGGAAATGTACACCATGGGCTTGGTTAGCGAGCTCTGGTGTAGGAGATCTGAAAAACAAGAAGAAACTAGCTTTCGTGTAATATGCATTTGTGAGGGACTGAAGGGACTCGGAATATTTCGGAAGTGATCTATTGGATCCTACGAGAGTACTAAAATTTCCAATGAGGAGGATAGTGGCTTTTATCGAGGACGCAAGATTAATAGGGTGGAATTGAGAGATCTATTGGAGGTGGTACAACGAGCAGTATGCTCAAGTTACTGGTGTCCAACCCAAAGAATCAGAAGAAGAAGAAAAAGAAGAAAAGTAGAACTATAAACGTTGAACTGTACTGTGAACAATTTTACGAGACAGATATCCTACATTAGTCAACGTAAATTCAGGCCCAATACTGTTCAAAGAACCATCCGTAAACTAAAACAACTAAATGGAAAAGAGTTGATACCATATTCTGCATGCATCTCTGAAATTGACACTAGTTTTGGTTAATGGCACGCTTTCCTTCTCGATGTCACTCGATGTCGTGTATGTGAAAACAGAAACAGGGTGTCAAGAGAAAAGGGATAAGCGAGAAATTGAAAATCTCGCTGAACAATGGCAATAAATCATTCGATACAATGGACTGTACTTTGACTTCTAACCATTATTGTACTTTTTGTGTTATTAAATTAAAATTTTATATTGAAAAATGAAACAACCTTGGCGCCACACTAACAAGTTAATAACCATTTTAAATTCCGAAGTAATATATAAAAGTGTTTTTAAAAGTTTTACTTGCAATTATTTGCTCATTTAATATTATTTGTTTAATTTAAAATAAATCATCTTTTAAACCACCATTATTCAATTATGTATATACATATTCTTTATTTTAGAGAACTTCATTTGATTATTGTTTAAATAGGCTTATTCTTATTTGACTATATGTTATTATGAATATTAATGTTTTTGTACTGTATTATTAAACATTTTTAGATAAATATGTACACATATAATTTACTACGTATTGATTACATGTTATAAATTTTTAATAATGTATCAGTGCACTTGCAATAAGTTAATTACTCATTTTTATTCTTTACTGCTTATAATATGATTGCTATTCTCATACGTTCAGGATACTTTCGCTAGCAACTTTTCATTGTCTAATCATAACTAGCTACATATGATACTTAACAACGTCATAATTAAATACATATTTGATTTTCTTATAACGTATCTTACACATTTTAAACTATTAACAAAATATTTAGCGTTCCAATTTAGAGGACTTCCGCTTTCGCCACATTGAAAAATTTCATTTTATGTATAGTATTTTTCACAATCTAAGAAAATAGCTTTGTGCCGTGCAAATACTTTAATAAGGCACCATGGGGTGATGATCTAGGCAAATACAAACGCTAATTATAATATCGGCATGGAAGCCAGAGGAGTATTAAATAATTTTTATTCTGTGTGACTAACAATAAGTGTTCCTTACGCTTATTTTCATAAAATAGAAACCTAATAGATTTTATTTCATATAATAATTGTTTAATTAATAATTATAATATTAATTAAATTAAAAATGTAGATAAAAGGTATATAGAAAATTTAAAAAAACATTATATAATCAATATAGATAGATATTGTTTTATTGATCGGAAATCAAAACCGAAATAATGATTCATATAGATATACATATATGCTTTTCGGAATCATCAACACTCGTTTCATCACTATCACTTAAATGAATTATAAATTCTTGATTAGTAGTACATGTATTTAGGAAGTATTAATTTTCTATACTAGCTGTATGCCATACACACTGTCTTCAGTCTTCTGGTGTGATATCCGGAGCAACTTCCCGAATAAGATTTAACGTACTTTCGCTAAATTTTGAATTAACCATATTTCGACGAATATATTACTTTATTGACGCCAGATTAACTATATTAGATTAAATATACAATAGTACACGGCAGTAATCGCAAAACTGTGTCCCGCGCTGGCAGTCGTGTTATTCACATGATATTGCTTTTCAAATGTCTTTGTGTAATACTTCTAACAATTGTGCTTTTATATAACTCTCTTCGTAATATAAATCGTTTAATTCCAAACATCGTGCTATTTCTGGTTTTGTGCCTGTCGTGAATGATATGGAGCGTTGCGCATAACAATAACACTCCTCCTTTCAAGACAGGCAATAATTTCTTCCAGAACCACTCTTCAAAGAATTGTGATGTCATGTCTTCGTGGTAATCAAGATGAGATGATTTGATACTTTTTGTTGATAACAACGTATCGGCAACCCATCCATTTTCCGAACCACAATGTAAAGTGATTATTCTCTTTCCTCTAGAAGAAAGTATATTCAAACTACACTTATCACTATTATAAATCCAGCCTTTTATTTCGATGTCATGGGTATCATACCAAGTTTAATCTAGATAAAAAATTAAACAACCATCTTCTTTAAATTTTCCTTTGTTTGTTAAATATAAAACCATTGGTTTTTAACGTTCGCTATCACGTTGTAATGGAACACCGCATTTCCGTATCGTCTTCAATAAGCTTCTCCCATAAACTCGACAAAGTAGGAACTTGATTTTGTCTATACATACGAGGGATGTTTCTAAAGTTCTGGGAATTTTGCTCTAATTAAATTACTCAGAACTTATAGGGAATGCTATTGCTGATAAAGAAGTCTTGACATGTTTATGCAGCTATCCAGTGCAATATCGTTTACTCTGATTCAAGTGTTCGACCGATATAGACGCATTTTCGTGGCACTATTTGTGTAACCATGGAAGACGCGGCTAAATCTTAAACAGTAATAATTTTCTTTTAATGGAAAGAGAGTGTGAAAACTAGCTGAAGTTTTTACACTCTCTTTCTACAAAAAGAAAATTATTGCTCTTTGAGATTTTGCTGCGTCTTCCATGGTTACTAAAAAGTCTGCAAGAAGTGTCTGGTGAGTCTACATAATCTAAAAGTACTGTATATTGGTGGATCAATCGTTTTACAAGTTGTAGAACATCATTAGAAGGCGATCCACGCAGTGGTCGCCCGAGTACGTCGGCAAATGAAACAAACATTACTGCCGTAGAGAACCTACTGAAAGTGGATAGATGAATGACTATTTCTCACATTAGTGTACGCCTAGGAATAAGTACATGACATGTTCATGAGATCTTATATGATTGTTTGGGCGTAACCAAGGTGTCGGCGCTGGGTGCCGAGACTGTTGGGACCAGAATAGAAACTCAATAGGGCTGACACTTGTCGTCTACTTTAAGAGGTGTTTCCCCCTTTACTTATCAAAAAAACAATTGGAACAAGATAATGCAAGACCGTACACTGCAAGAAAGACGAAGGATGTTTTGAACAATTTACGATGGGAATTCCTTCCACATCCACCTAGTTTACCGAATCTCGCACCAAGTGGTTTGCATCTGTTTCCAGATTTGAAAAAACTTTTACTTTCTTTGGGAATGTATTAAAAAAGAATAATTTATCGTTGGGATGAATGTACTCAATTGAATGGCCATTATGTTGAAAAACTAGATTGTAATATTCATGAAAATTTACAAAATAAAAAAAATATAGTTAAATTCCCAGAACTTTGGAAACATCCATCGCATTATAAATTTTTTGACAAATAATATCGACTTGCCAAATTGGAATCCTCATAGAGGATCCGTTACCGCTTCTCTTTCTCCTTATTTTAACACCATATTTGACAATTTTGTAAATTGTTGCACAAGGTACTTCTGTTAACTTCGAAGTCATTTTTATAATATCTGATTCAGCTGTAGATTCATTTTCCGATTTTAATTTATTATAAACATTTAAAACTATTTGCTTGGCCTGAATTCCTGAACAAATGTACTTTTTTGTCGCTGTGATAATTATTACCTTCTGCCTATCAATCAACATCGTTACTCTGTTTATCATATTCTTCTTCATCATACCAAGGCCACCACATCTTGATCAGTTTTTAAAACAGAATTGAACACCTTTGCAAACGAAAGAATACTTTCAATTGGACACATAAACTACGCAACTTTTATATACAAACCATGAAGGAATAAATTGTTTTTCTATTATACGGTAATTTACTACGCTAATTACATCAATTTGTGTTTATATTATTCACATTAATATATATTTATGAAGTTTCACACAAACAAATTACATTTCTGAGTTCTATATACTTATTGTTCGTAATACTCCCTAATACTTTCTATTTTGGTCCTCGTATTTAATGTCGGTCACGTCACCTGCTTTTTAATAGCTGTGTAAATATATCGTTCTCAACCCCGCAATAATATAATTATCCAAATTCTTAGCCCTTTCTTATTAGGTAAAAATACTATACTTTAAATAGGAACTGAAATACAGTATTTTAAATGCATAATATTTAAAAATCTGCAAAGTATTATATTTATATATTTTTTAAAGTTACATATTTTAAAACGATAAATTTTAGTTGCCCTTTAGAAACGAAATATAAATCTTAAGTGAAAGCAGTTATTCCATTTGAATAATTATGTTTTGCTCTTGCGTCAAGGTAAATTATAAACCACTTTGTTATTATACCTTATTCCTCAAATGTGCAAAATTAACAAATTCATTGGCCTTATCGGCTAGGTTTTACATCTACATTTTCACACAATTTAAGCGATTAATAGTACGAACTACCTCCACGAACCCTAATGACTTCTGCCATACGGCTTTGTAATCTTTGAATACAGTTGGCGACCTCTTCTTGTGTTTACCCATTCCTCGGGAAAAGCTATCCG
Source organism: Melolontha melolontha (assembly GCA_935421215.2). Taxonomy (NCBI): domain Eukaryota; kingdom Metazoa; phylum Arthropoda; class Insecta; order Coleoptera; family Scarabaeidae; genus Melolontha; species Melolontha melolontha. The sequence goes on from OW285236.1 coordinate 129,189,385, forward strand.
AAAATTCCGAATGGCTACGGATGTGGGTTGTCGGTGCTGAACACATCGCCCTAATGAATTCCAGAGATTTAACGTAAAGTTCTCACCTACGAATGGAGCAAATGATACTACGTGATCAGCTAAACACTCGTTAATATACCTAACAGCCGTCATGGTACCATTTTCAATGAGAACAAGTTGTTTTCGAGCACACTGAAATGCCAGTCCAAATCATTATACCGTCTCCCCCACATGCCATTCTTGAAGATATACAACACGCTGAAAATCATTCACTAGACCTTCCTCACACACGTTCTCGTCCATCTGGAGAACGCTGACCAAAACGAGACTCATCCCTGAATAATACGGACCTCCGCTGATCCATTGTCCAATATCTATGTTCACGGGCAAATCGTAGTCGCTGAACACGATGAGCTGGGAGCAAAAGTCGACAAACAGAAGGTTTCCTTGACATCAATCAGTATTCCTTCAATCTTCGGCGAACGGTTCGTGCAGAAAATACAGTACCGTAAACGTTTCCGACTTGGCGAGACACAATTGTTGATGGGAAACCACGATCGCATAGTGTAGATAACACAATAAAACGGTCTCTCGCCGGTTTGTGGTGCGAGGTCTGCCTGATCTTGGCGTTCCTGTGTCCTACCCAGTTTGACGATGTCGCCGTATTGCATCTTGGACGGTACTCCTGCGAATATTCAAGACAGCAGCGATGTAGCGAATACTGCTTCCGTCTTCGCCCAAAGCTACTGCTCAGGCTATATTTGCTGCTTGCATTTTTTCGACCAATAAGTGTCAGTACTGACAGTTCAAATGACCTTTATCAGAACAGATAAATGCTAAATAATGAGCACACCAAGATGTTTTGGGTTCGGTTGGAAATTTTTGGGTTTGTCATTATTTTTATTTTTCATTTGACTGTTTTGATAAATTAAATGTTTTGTATCTTCTTTAATTTCCAATTCTTATTTCATAGATAATATTTCATGTCTTGAAAAAAAAAACAAAAAAGGAGTTTTAATTATGATAATAGACGTTTACTTCAGTGTTTGAATTTTTTTGCTCACGAGTTGGCATTTCTTTTGACAGACACATGCACTATATTCATCTAACATAGGATCTAGCGATTTTTATTTATTTCTGAAGTTAAAAGAATGTTAAAGTGTGTTAAAAAACAAGTGTCTTCAAGTGAAGGTTGATTATAAAGAAAACTAACTGTATTTGATATGCTAGGGACAATAAATACTGCACATCCGTCGTATTTAACAACGCAAGGTGTCTACTAGTACAAACAAAACAAAATATAACTTTTATCGCATTTCCAGAGACTGTAGAGTATATTTTCTAACTTATTTGGCCAAACATTTCATTTTTAAGTTACTCTATACAGTTTTCGACACTTTGAAAGTTTGTACTTACTGAAAGAAATGTTCTTGGATAAGCTTTGTATGTTTAGCACATTAGATAATTGAGTTTCTACGGTTTAGATAACTTGCAGACAAACTTTCGGAGAAGAATTCAATACATTTTCTAAAAGAAGGAAATGATTTTGAACGAAGTAGCTAAATAAAAAAGTAAATTAGTTTTAGAACACGGGAAATGTTTCAAAATTTAAAGTCAATCGACCGACTAATTCTAGAGCTTTGCGTGCGCAAACATACGCAGAATTTTTGTATACAGGTATCTGACGAAGTAGTTCGAGGGTTTTGTATAGTTATTTCTAGGTAAAATATCAGAAAGAAAACTTCTTATAAACACGAGTCGAATTCTCAACTGCTATAGAGATATGCGTGGTCATACTGCTAGTCATAGTGTGCTATATACATGTTATTTTTTTCTGTTTAATTTCAGAAAATCTGCGAAATCCAAGCTTCTAAAGTGATTTACAATTAAAACGCATTTCTAAACACCTTTATTTTAAAATTGAAACCAGTAATTAACAAAAGAAATATTACAATACGAACATTGTTAAGAAAGAGGATTCACAACTGCTCGACATGTGCACCATAAACAGTTAGTCCGCCCTTCTTCTTAACTTCACCTGTCATTCTACATTTTCAATCGCTCTTTGTACGTCATCAAAGGTTTGTTCGATTCTTACCTGTAGTTCTTCTCTGGTATCGTATCGGGCTTTCCTGGTCCATACACAATTGATTTAACGTGGCCCATAAGTAAAAGTCAGTAGTGTTAAAATTAGGCGAACGAGCCGGCTAGTGCACAGGACCGTTCCATCCTATCCATCGATTTGGAAAAGTTACATTAAACAAATCTGTGACAATTCGTCTATGATGCACAGAGGCCTCGTCTTGTTGGAACCACATTTGGCGACGTACTTTCAGGAAGACGTTTTCAAGCTGTAACGGAAGCTGATCTCGTAGGAAATCTCGATACATTGCACTATTAAGGTTTCCCTCGAAGACATTCGGCCCAAGCAGAACGGTGCCAATAAGTCCACCCAAATATTCACCGAAAAATTGTGCTCAAAATGGTTCTCCAGGGTTTTCAGTGTTCCAGACATGTTCGTTGTAGAAATTAGTGACTTCTTCTATGGTGAAAGTTGCTTTGTCAGAGAAAAGTGTAATCGGAATAAAATCTGCATTTTCCAAAATCTAAACACAAAAGATTTGCCTCGGGACATTATCATTGGGGTTCAAGTTCTGGATTGATCGGAAATGGTACAGGTACAAACTATTTTCATGTAGCGTAGTGTGTTTTAATTCCTATGACTGTCTTGTTATTGTTGCGATTCTATGGAGACTTATTCGTTTATCCTGTTCTACTTCTCATAGGACAGCTTCAGCATTATCCCTGCGAGATACTTCACTTTCACTGTTTGGTTTGGGGAATGATCCTTTTTCTTTAAGAGATTGGATACAGTTCTAGATAGTTTTGTCACAAGAAAATCTTCGATTCGGATAACGCTCTGCGTACAATGTCGCAGGTCTACAATTACACTACCATTGCAATAACCATATAAAAAGGCTATATCAACAAATTTGTGATTCGTAAACTGAAATAGCATTTTTAGAAATGGTAAGACATGCACAAGCCTTATGACAGTCTGAGTTTTGTTACAAGGAACTACTCGATTCTAATATAGCGCAACTTCGACTTATAAGAATTAAGTAATGTTTATAAGAAGTTTTTTCCAATAATGAAGGCACTTTTTTCTTTAGAAGAACGTCACCTTCTGAAGAAATTTAATTAATTTATGACCTGTAAGGTAACTATTAAAGGTTCGACGTTTGCAGAATCATTTTTTTAATTATTCAAGAGTTCTGCAATCTGCTTCAAGGCTTATGGCAATAAAAGAGGACGTGCAGAACACTATTTCAGTAAATATCCTCTTTTCATAAAATTAAATAACTAATTTCTTGATATTAGTAAAAGTATCTATGTTTAAATAATAAAAAAAAATAATAGTAAAGCATAACATTGTGTATAAGACCAAAGTATTTCAACCAGAACATTATGTAACAAATGAATTTTTAACCTTGAGTTTTTCATAGTTCCTGTAAAATATTTAAAGTGATTTTTATCTAATTAATGTTAAGTTTTAAATAATAACACATGATTTAGCATAATAAATTAATTATGTATAGAGTCATCCGTGGTATTTTCCATTCATAAGCTGAGAAGTTTATATTTTTGAAAAGTAATTCTAATAAAACAATTAGATATAGTTATTAGACTTTAAGAATTATTCTTTTCGCTTCACATACAGAGAACATATAAGTATTGTAATTCAAGGAAAAGTAAAATATATCGGTGTTTTTCAATCAATTTAGTACTATTACTCATACCTTTATTTTATAAAAAAACATAATTTTACAGTATCAATTTTAAATTTCTAGCACTTTTTATAAACAACACATACTTTATATTGACCCTAATTCATGATTATATGTCTTTACGTAATTATTTAATTAAATCAATTGTAACACAATACTTACGCTAGTACGTAAAACTTGTTCATATACATATATCAATGTATAGTATTTCGATAGTTATAGAAAGGTGCCAGGGTCGGTAGAATACACTTAAAAAACCTATTACTTACCCGCCATCCCCATTTATGTATGGTAAATGATATGTCTCTATCTTCGTAGTAATCTGAACTTATGATTCAAAACAAATATAGGATAGCGTCTGTTCCGCAGTCTATTTATAAACAATAGTTTAACGAGGTTTTATTTGCCAAATGTCGTTCCAAGTAACAAGGTATTACAGATGTTGTCGAATGCTCCGATATACTCGTATATGATGAAAGCAGCACAGAATTTGAAGATTTTTTACGCGAATCTGATGCACGTAACATGTTTGGCCTATGCTGTTAACAGAGTAGCAGAAGAAATACGTTACGCATTTCCAGGTTTTAATTTATTGATCAGATTGACAAAAAAAGTATTTACTCACAATCGGTTAGTAATCTGTAGATTTGTACCCTTCGAAAGAGTCGGGAAGCGACTTATTGCTTACCTACTTCACTTTCCCAGCTATAGCCGGAAAAGTGTTTTCCCAGCTAGCAAGTGTCAGTTCATTAGTCAAAAATATGACATCATTGTCATTTTGGCATTAAAACATGTTTTTAAGAAAAAATTGGAATCAAACTCTGTATTTATTTAGTAAAGAAACAATAATAAACCTATTTACAGTTCTGGTGGGGTGCATTCAAGTTCACTGTCGGACATATTTCTTAGTATACACGTATAAAGATTTTTTATTATTAAAAATGCCGTACTATATTTTGTAGCTGGCAAAATAATTACCTAACTGTCAGATTCAACAACCTTATTACATTGCCTAGCAGTGATTTTACAAGTGTCTTCCTTAAAATAGTTTATCAAATTATCATAAAAATAAATACCGATACTCATATATTATTATTATTATTTAAAATAAAACTTATGTAGAATTACTAATAATAGATTGTGAGTAATAGTATATTACATACCGAGCGGGGAAGTGCTCTATTACAGCCGAGCGTCAATGTAGCTTACCGAGGTGCAAAGCACCGAGGTAAGCTGCAGACGCGAGGCTAGAATGAGTTCTACCGAGGTATGTATACGATTTCACTCACAATCTACTATTAGTAATTCTATATAAGTTTTATTTTAAATAATAATAATAATAATAATACATGAGTATCGGTATTTATTTTTATGATAATTTGATAAACTATTTTAAGGAAGATACTTCTAAAATCGTTCCTAGGCAATGTAATAAGTTTGTTGTATCTGACAGTTAGGTAATTATTTTGCCAGTTACAAAATATAGTACGGCATTTTTAATAATAAAAAATCTTTATACGTGTATACTAAGAAATATGTCCGACAGTGAACTTGAATGCACCCCACCAGAACTGTAAATAGGTTTATTATAGTTTCTTTACTAAATAAATACAGAGTTTAATTCCAATTTATTCTTAAAAACATGTTTTAATGACAAAATGACAATGATGTTATATTTGTGACTAATGAACTGACACTTGCTAGCTTGGAAAACACTTTTCCGGATATAGCTGGGAAAGTGAAGTAGGTAAGCAATAAGTCGCTTCCCGACTGTTTCGAAGGGTACAAATCTACAGATTACTAACCGATTGTGAGTAAAATCGTATACATACCTCGGGAGAACTCATTCCAGCCTCGCGTCTGCAGCTTACCTCGGTGCTTTGCACCTCGGTAAGCTACCTTGACGCTCGGCTGTAATAGAGCACTTGCCCGCTCGGTATGTAATATACTATTATTCAGGCAAGGGTGCAATGATACAAAGATAAGTTTCCTGGTCTGGTACCACAACCACAACCCAAAATAACCAGATGTGGCACGTGGTTTGATGCCGTTGCAGTTTATGCAGATACCTTTGAACAGATAAGAGAATTCATTCTCTCTTTTTCCAAACACGTCAATAACAATTGAAGATTTCAAAGATATACTAAATAAATCGCAAGTGCGCCAAGAATTCGCTTTTATCGAAGTAAACCATGGTTTTATTAGTGAAACACTACGAAAACTTGAAACTGACAGTGTTGAACTCAGTGAATCGATAGAATTTATTCAAAGTTTCAAGAATAAAATTTATAATGTAAGAGGTACCATAGGAGAGCGGTTCAAAATTAAATTAACTCAAGTTCTAGAGAAAAGCGAGGCCTTTAATCAGCTTAGTAGAATATCCAGTGTGTTGTAAGGGAGTTACGATGAAACTATTGAAGTGAGTCCATCAGTTATCTGCAAATATATAATATTATTATTAGAGAACAAAGCCCAGTGCAGGACTGGCGAAAGGCTGTATTTCTAAAATATTTAATTTTATTTATATAATTGGTAAACGAACGGGTGGTGATCTATAAAATTACGAAATACATATTTATTTGTTGAAAAGTTGTATTTTTAAAGTTTTTAATTTTATTTCTATAATTGGAACATTTTTATTTGTTCATTTTGTCGTTCAAGTTGAGTAAAGGAATATTAATATTGACTAGCAATAGTTTCTCAAGGTTTTCTTCTGTCAATTTTGTTCTCTTTGAATTAAGTACATCCTTATAAATAGAAAACGTCCTTTCTATATCGCAACTGGTTATAGGTGCATACTGGAAATATTCTTTTATTTCTTCATATTTAGCGGTTAGATTTTGTGGAATTGTCTCCATATATAATTGCTGCAATGTAACTAAATCTGGATTTCTATTAAGAATTGCTTCAAACGTTTGCCGAAGGCCACATCCGAAGTCAATTGGAATACTTTTCAAATTATTAACAGCCACATCTAATGTGGTTAATCCGTCATTTAATTTGAGATTTCGATTTTCAAAATAAATGATTAGTTTTGGCAATTTTCCAAAGTGTTCGTGAAGAAAGTACAACTGATTTTTTAAATTTTGGATTTGTGTGAGCTCCTTGCACTCACCAATACTTCTAGCATCCTCCTTTAGCAGTGTTACGAAATGTTTTAGACTATCGAAATTCTCAGCATAATAACTAGTAGCTTCCAGCCATGTTCCCCATTTAGTTATTACTGGAGTGGGAGGCAGTGACAGAGATGGAAATTTTTCCCTGAAAAGAGCTACTCTCAATGGTGCTTTTCTGAAAACTTTTTTAAAAGCTGATACAAGTCTATCAACTTCCGGAAAAGTGTCTCTGATATATTCACAGATTCTGTGGAGAGCATGTGTTACACAAGTAATATGCAGCATATTAGGATATGTTTTCTTCAATAGTCTGCCTGTTTTTAAAATATGCGCAGCACTATCACTGACAAATAAAAGTATTTTTTCTTTGTACGTGGCGTCCGAATGAAGCATTTTTTGCATATTCTCCTTAATGGTTTCAGCAACTGTTTCCGCATCAACTCTATTTATAACACTTGTTGCTTTACATATGAGTTATAGGGAATAATTGGATGTAGTACACTAGCTACAACATTTACCACACAGCGTCCTAACATATCCACCGTTTCGTCGGCGCTTATCCATATGTATTGATTTAAAAGATGGCTTCTAATGCGTTCTACTGTTCTCGTATAGCACCTAGAAACATAATATTTGCGTAAAGTTGATTCATCAGGAACATTTCGACCAGTATATTTTTTCAGAAATGTCTTCAAAATTGGATTGTTCAATTTAAATAATGGAATATTAGCTGCCATAAAAGTTTCACACAGTTCTTCGTTATAATTGTCAGATTCCAACGTGTTCAATTTTTTTCGTGCTTTAACGATCCTACGTGACGTTTTACGGTTGATTTATTGCAATTTTTCAATAACGTTTCACACACTTCACAATAAATTTCGGAATCACTGGCAATGTACATACAATCAGTATGGCCCTCAATCCAACTCGCCATTGCTTCACGATGCCATTCTCGACGCTCTTCCATTGTCTGAAAAAGTGATAATATTCTTGATCCAAATAAACGAAATTAAATAACGAAATTTTATGCACACTTACGTGAAAATAATTAGAAGATGTTGCGTAAATGAAAGGAAAAGGAATGTACGTGCTATTTCTCTTACGAAATATGATAAACTTATTTATTTTATCTACGTACACGACACCACTGAAAACACTATATTCTCCGAACACAATAGCTGGGTTGTTCATTGTTATCGCTGAGAGACCAGGTGGCCGAGTAAGTCAAACAAATACTTCATTGAATTACGCCGGGATGTACTGAGCGACGTTATACACAATTCCAATTGCCGATTGCGTTTTATGGAAATTGCATCCGTTCTCTAATAATTATATATATAAATTTAGAAAAGCTTTTAATTGTAAATTATTACAATACTATAGAACGGCAAATACAAATACAAAGAGTTACATTGTTTAGCTTACTTATTCTTATTATTATTATACAAATATTTTGAAAAATTTCGAATAAAATATTGATATAGTACATATTTGTAGTATCTCTAAATTTATATTGACATTATTTAATATTTTGCATATTTTAATAAAAGTTCTTGATATTTTCATTGAATTTTGGAAACATATATGCGGATATAGTACAGTTTCCGTGTGCATATAATTCCCAGCTTTATTTATAACTATCCCGCTATTTCACGATTCTCACAGCTCTCTCTTGCAATAAGAAAACTAGTTACGCTTCGTTGTATCTGCCCTAGTAAATAATACCGTATCTTACCTTTGAACCATAATAATAATTCTCTACAATACTAAAATTACAACTTTGTTTCATATTACCTAAGGCCTAGCAATGTACTTAAGCTATCAATGTGAAGAACCATTGTAAATCTGCATCAATTATTAAACCTTGTAATCTGTAAGAACTATGAAGTTTAAGAAAACTATCATTTAAGTAGATTTCTGAAATATTATATTTGAATTAATTTTTGAAAAGTATACAATTTATTTGATCTTGGTTAATAATTAAGCGATTGGTATAGATTCAACTGCTACTTATGTTAAAAATGGAATTAACAAATGCACTTTTTAATGATGGAGATTCAGTGTTTATATCATCAGCATATAAAGGCATAGAAGCAGGACAATCGACAGTCACATGGCCATTTATATACACCAAATACAGACTGGCCCGAGGACGAATCCTGTGGAACACCTATATTAATAATCCTAGAATTAGATTTAATATTATTAGAAATAACTCCTTATGTTCTATCGCACAATATATGATGTATGACCCAAACCAGTTGCTAATAGTGCTCCTGAAGAAAGACAATTCCAATTCGTAAATCTTCGTAAATCTATCATTGACAAAGTGGTTACACAGAAACGCATGCGTCTGGTAGTTGAAGCAAAAGCTGGTAAATACGTACTGTTGTGTGTCCATGCATATACAGATACAAATTTGTTTTTATACAGATTTGTATTATTTTGTAATTCCAATTTGTTTAATATAAACGAGTAACTTAGGCAATTGTACGAGCAACATAGATGCACCTACCAATGCAAGGAGCTAGATTGTCAATATTTTTATAAATGTTTATGAAAAATTTAAATAAAGTGGTGTAAAATGCTAGGACCGTCACTCATATTGATAAGTTGACAGAATATCAGATGTATGTAAGCAGTTATGTAAGCAGTTTTTTGTTTGTAGTATACTCAAATATTTTGAAAGTAAGTTAATCTGCCGATAGTTTTTCACATCATTGACATCTCCGATTCTAAAAAGAGGCTTAACAATTGCATATTTTAAAATAGACGAAAATATACCTTTATCGATAGAAAAATTAAAACGATATAGTAATAGTTGAATAATAAATAGATAAGATTGTTTAATAATAAGGGAACACACATTGTCATTATCATATGAAGAAGAAGTCTTGACCTTCAGAATTGATTCGATAATATCTTTCTCTTGTATGGGTAAAACAAAAAACGAATGATTAATGAATGATTTTATGTACATATTAATATAATTGTAGATGTGGTTAGCTCAGAAAGCTCTATTAAATTGCTAGCTAAATTTAAAAAAATGATTGAAAATATTAGAAACATTATCGTTAAATAATGGACTGCCAGGCATAACAGAAGTTATGCTTGACAACAGAACAATTTTTTTAAAATTTATTATTGAATTGTAATATGATCATTAGCTTCTTTTTTCTCAAATTGTATATATTTTATTTATAAAAAAAATTTAGAAAATCTGTATTAGGTATATCGCGTCATTTCAAATATTTCCCATTTCTCACTTTATTTCAATAAAAATTGATATTTGATATCTCTCGCGCAGCGATATAGTTAAATCAATGAAGGGATGGGGAAAATAATATTACTTACGACAGTTCTAAATATTTTTGGGCATACGTAAGTAATTTTAACTGCTACATTTTAGATTATAAGATTTATCTCCAAAATAATAATGTATAAGTAAAAAAATCAAAGAAAATTCAAACTTTCATGCTAAATCTTCATAAAGTTAGTGTTAATTTCCAAAAAATATATTTAATAAAGATCTGCTTATCGGTTTTGTTTGTTGATCGGAGTGAGATGACCTCCGTGTTGACCGGAGTGAGGGAATAAAAAATGTAGATATTTTTTATTCCCTTGACAAAGGCGTCATGCCGAAACATGTAGGGTTGTTTTAAATATATATACTTTGAAGTAATGAACCAGATCTTTAATCGCCGACTTATTAAGTTTACCTTATCATACCAAGGTCACGAAAATATTATATTTATATATATATATATATACATATATATAATATCTTCGTGACCTTGGTATGATAAGGTAAACTTAATAAGTCGGCGATTAAAGGTCTGGTATACTTCAAAGTATATATATTTAAAACAATCATATATGTTTCGGCAGTACGCCTTTATCAAGGGAATACAAAATATAAATTACATTTTTTTTATTTATTATTTTTTTTGTCATTTATATTTTGTATTCCCTTGACAAAGGCGTACTGCCGAAACATGTAGGGTTGTTTTAAATATATATACTTTGAAGTAAACCAGACCTTTAATCGCCGACTTATTAAGTTTACCTTATATATATATATATATATATATATATATATATATATATATATATATATGTGTGTGTGTGTTTAGATAATTTCTTAGCTGTTTATTAAATATAACAATTGATAAATTATTGGAGTTTTTCGGCTTCTATATGAAATATTTACAAATATCAAGTAAGTATGTATGTAATTGCAAAGTAAGGGGGGATGTAAACATTGCTGTCTACAAATTACAAATCAAATCATGCGAAATTCTTTAATTGAAAAATATTGTCTATGTCGAACCCAAGTCTACAGTTTGCCGGACTGTCGGTTTTACCACTCACCATCTGCTTTCAATTACTGACATTTGCTTTCACTAACTGACATCTGCTATCAACGAGCCATCGAAAAAATAACGAGCTATCGAAAAAATTCATAATTGGAGTAGACTGTGAAATTGGGTTGGTACTTTAGCCACTTCCACATAATGACATTTATTATTTGACATTGAAACTATAAGTTTGTGTCAAATTTTTCAAAACTCTTATTAAAAAAATTAAATTTATTTAAAAAATGGTATTCAACATAGAACAAAAAGCAAAAATTATCGAATGTTACTTCCGTACAAGTGTGAAAGTAAATGGCGAGTGGCAGTATGATTTTTACAATGTTTTGACAAATTATGTTATTCAGAGAGACTGGTAGCGTCGGTCGAAAAACTGGAAGTGTACGGCCATCTAAACATGCACAAGCATAAAGTTTTTGCTGGATTGCGGAGAAGAGTTGGTTTGTGTTTAGATGTAAATGGACAACATTTTCAACAACTTCTGTAGCTAGATGTAAATTTTGATTATGATTTCGATATTAAATAAATTATTTGTTTTCTTTTTTGTTGTAGTATCATTTCAATGCCATAACCTTTTTTTACAATGAAACCAAATGAGACTGTCAAGCATCAAGTAATGTGTCATTATGTGGAGGTGGCTAAAGTACCAACCTAATTTCACAGTCTACTCCAATTATGAATTTTTTCGATGGCTCGTTATATATATATATATATATATATATATATATATATATATATATATATATATAGGGTTACCGCTCAATAGCGCCCAAGCTATATGAATCTGAAGAATACTTATAAATGTATAACTGAAAATCAAAAAAAGGAATTTATTTGGAATTCATTAAATATTTCCAAATTTTTAGTACCAAAATGTAGTTGTCGGTCCATATCTTCTTTATTCCATATTTATCGAAACAGCTGTAATTAAAATTTATTGACCTGCAAGAAAAATCGATAAAATTCCGGACAATAGTTTTAGCAATAACGTTTAGTTATAGATAGTGAATGTTATTGTTTTCTACCAAAACATACTCGGTCACACTTATGGCGGTTCCTTTTTATGGATATCAGTAATAGCCTTTACGTCGAAAATGTCGACAAAATAGACATTAATTAAAATGTGATTTAAACTAAATAGTTTGAACGTTAGAGTTCTTTTAAAAGAAAATTATTATGTTTATCATAAAATAAAAATCGTCATAAAACAAAAAACTTTATGTAGCGTTAAGAAATACTGAAAAAAACAAGTCAATCAACGGGAGGAAACGTACAGACGGCGTTTCGTTCTGGTTGGAACTTTTCAATGCACGGCATTCCTCGAAGACGGACATTGCTTTTTCATTTCTATACTTTCTGTATATATAGTTAACATTTGGAACTTACTGCAAGTGAGAATTAATGAATATTAAATCACATTCTTACATGTAAATGTCGACTTATTTGATGCGTTCATAACTACAATCCGACAAACTAACTTTGTACCAGTATGCAGAACACACCCTTTCGCGACAACTGCATACTGGTACAAACTTAGTTTGTCGGCTTGTAGTTATGAACGCATCAAATAAGTCGACATTTACATGTAAGAATGTGATTTAATATTCATTAATTCTCACTTGCAGTAAGTTCCAAATGTTAACTATATATACAGAAAGTATAGAAATGAAAAAGCAATGTCCGTCTTCGAGGAATGCCGTGCATTGAAAAGTTCCAACCAGAACGAAACGCCGTCTGTACGTTTCCTCCCGTTGATTGACTTGTTTTTTTCGGTATTTCTTAATTCTTAATTAACCTAATTACCAGGAAGTTCGTTGTCGCGAAAGGGTGTGTTCTGCATACTGGTACAAACTTAGTTTGTCGGATTGTAGTTATGAACGCATCAAATAAGTCGACATTTACATGTAAGAATGTGATTTAATATTCATTAATTCTCACTTGCAGTAAGTTCCAAATGTTAATTTTATGTAGCGTGTCTAATGGGATAGATAGCTGGTTTTTAATTATTTCTATGGAATCATTTACATATAATTTTTTTGTCTTTAAATTAGTGGTAGTACTGACAAATATCGATAAAACAGTATAATTCATTAGCAAGGCGAATTACTGTTGAATTAGAGGTAGAAGCCCGTATTGCCGCTCGTATATTTACCTGCGACAGGGCAGGACTCCAATAAAAAAAATAATTTTCTCGTTACTACGTAAACATTGGACCGCGATTTATTTATATATATATATATATATATATATATATATATATATATATATATAAATCTTTACCTGAATCCTCTTCTATTGTTGATTTAAGTTACTGTTACAACAGAATTTGAGTTATATCAATTAACACATAGGCACGTTCCAAAAATTAGTGACGTTTCGAAATACCCTTTATTTCTTCTCGATATAGCATAATTAATTTATCTAAGAAACTTTCTTCACATAACTATACTTGCAAGACACGTGCTATAGTTTTTGTGTTTAGCAAGTAACAAATATCTTAATTTACACTCAAAAACTAAAGAAAAAATTTCTCTGACTACTTCATTAAATTTTCCTTTAAAAAAGGGACAGTTGAATTACACACAAAACAAGTCACAAGTTAAAAGATATATGTACTGTAGAATGTCACATACTAAAGTCAAAATGGTCACAATCAGTTAATTAAAATTCACAAATTAAAATCAATGGTAAAGAAGCAGGACAAGGTGGGCCCTAAAAACAGACATAATAATATTTATTTATTCATAATTTCATTTATAATTAATATAATTATGTAAGTTTTTATATGCTTGTCTGTACCGTTAAAGTAAACTAGTACATCATTCACACTTCATATGAAGGATGTGTGTTTATTGTTTTCCAAAATCCTAGCAAATATTTCGGCTAGAAAAGCGTTTAAGGGATTTCCCATTGCTAAACCCTGTGTTTATTTATATAAAAAAAATGATAATAGTTGCTCTAATTACATTTACAGTAAATTGAACAGTTTGGTTTGAATGATGGGCTTTGTTTTATTATGTTCCAATTTCAAAGAGATTATATCTATTATGTCTTGCGGCGAGATGTTGTAAACAGATTAATAACGTCGAACGATACGAGTTTACAGTTGCTGGGTATATCTATATTTGAGATTGTATTAATCAGTGACGGTGAATTCTTAATAGAAAAATTGGTTTTAAATCTACGTTCAAGTATTGAAGTGATTAGATTTTATTGCACATATCGGCTTTATGTAATTTAATTAAATTGTATACTTTGGGAGGTTATGGGTTCAATTTTAATCTCAAGGTACTATTAACTAAAGTTTCCGAATTGTTTATAGATGGTTTTAGCCGTTTTTGGAATTTATTGCCAGGATCAGATTATATTTTATTAAAGGAGTTTTTATTAAGAAATTCCTGAATTTTATATATAATTTGTCTCTTGAATCACGGTACATGTGTTACCTTTATCAGTTTTGGTAAAGAACTTCATATTTAAAGCTAAGAAAATGTAATACATAATAGAAAATGCAATTTAAGGCGTCTGTGTTAATAATGCAAAAGATGCTATTGCAATGCTACGAGAATCATAGAAGGCAAAGTTTATACAAAATGATACCAGTGAACTTAATATTTAAAACTGATTAGTGCACGCCATCTATTTTCATTTCTGTATAGGTACTAACGAAGTGAATAATTGCACATATTACATTATGAAAAGTATTTGTAGCGACTAGCTGTGATTATTACCAATTATATTAAAGTAGGAAAAATTTTTATCTTTAATTTTTATCCATGACAATTTAGTATTGTATATTACGTACATACATTTTACATACTGGCTTTATTAATGAATTAGCTTTATTAAAATAATCCAAAAAAATACATTGATTAATACATCAAAATTGAAATGTTGAATAAGTGTGGCTTTCATTATTTTGTTTCTTAAGTATATTATAAGTATTTGTATGTTTTAACAGTATTGTGTAAACATAATATAATTATATAACATCATTGGTTTTATACAAATAGGTCAGCATTATGTGCTGCGGTCTTAGATCTATAACATTTATACCGTAGAAACGCAGTATCATTTTCGTCGGTTCCTTTAATGTTTAAGCATTCGTCGACTATTTCCTGTTTTTGAGTTTCTGTTAATTTGGAAGAGAGTCTAGATTTAACTTTTTCACTATCTATACTTCCATCGTCATTCTGAAATTTCATCTTTTTGAAGGTGCACGAAATAAAGGCTTTCAGTTTAGGATCGTCTTCTATTTCCCCATTTCTCAGTTTCTCTAGTTTTTCATGTTCAACACCAGTACTAGCTTTACATTCCTTCCCAATTTCTTTGATTTTTGCCTTTTCCTCGTCAGAAAGTGCCTATAAATTATATTTAATCAATTTAATCAATAGATAATAAATAAAGTAAATTCAAATTGATAAATAATTTTAATTAAACTATTCTCAAATTCACAATTGAATATATTATATTTGTCATATTTGATTAAAAATATTATAAACGAATATTATACAACTTGTTTTACAATTATTGACTTTTAATAATACTAAATCCATATCCTAACAATTTAGTAGTATTGATTATTTGTCCGAATTCTTTTAAAATTATATATATACTCGTGATGAATCCAAGATATTTTATTGTTAAATTATTATTGTTATTTTCATATTAAATTAAATATGTTTAGCAAATTTTCTTTTGTATTTAACCTAATTGTGCATTGAGCATTACGTCTTTTCTGATCGAGATTCCATTCAATATTTTCTAATTAATATTATGAGAAACAATGTCGTAAGTAGTGTTGGCAGGCCTTTCAAGAGTTCAAGATAAACAATTTTATAAATCTTCTATTACGAAGCAATTTATTTTATTATGATTGCAGTTCTCAAGAAAAAAAATATGAGGTACAAGAGTCTTAAATTCTGAGAATCCTAAATTGATCGTTTTAAACCGATAACAGGGGTTTTGTTGTACCTATATTTACGTAAGTAGGCAAATAATAAATCGATTTCTGAATTTTAGTTCTTATTGTGTTTTTGAAGACATAACATCGATTTGTGTTCTGTAGTGTTGTAGTATTTTATTTTTTTTTATTAGTAAAATGCCTCAAGTCAGAAGAGCATCAGTGTGGGTTAAGCCATACAAAGAACTACGTATCGATATGGGAAAAGTCTACTGTTTTGCGTGTGTTAAAATTGTAAGTATAATTTTTTAATATTCAATATGAACCAATGGTCAAAAGCTAGACGAACAAGACATCTTTAACCGAGATCTATGTCATTCTTTTCTCCAGAAGTATTGCAAATCCAATATCTCGGGTGAGACAACACTACGAGGAAATGACGTAAGTTATTTATATTCGGAGGTAATTGAGGAAATTAAAACTAAAATTCGGAGCGAACATTTTCACATATGTATTGATGAAACCACCGATTCAAGAGGACGTTGTATTGCTCATTTATTGATTAGTGTTCTTAGCGACAAAATTCTGCCAAAATCATACCTCATTACTTCTAGAGAGTTAGAAAAAACATAGTGACCAGACTTCAAGAGAGACTGTCAACATTTCTTCTCCATACGCCTGTTCCTGGAGATAATTTTTTGCTTATTTTGTCAAATGCAGCACCGTACATGATAAAGGCTGAGCAAAATTTGAAAATATTTTATTCGAACTTGATACATGTAACATGTCTTGCTCATGTCTTAAATAGGGTTTCTGAAGAGATTAGGAAACATTTTCCTCTCGTAAATAGTTTAATTTCCAACATGAAAAAATCTTCCTTAAAGCGCCTATAAGGGTTAAGTTCTATAAAGAAAAACTATCAAACACTTCTCTTCCACCTCAACCTGTTATTACAAGATGGAGCATTTGGTTGGTAGCCGATTTTTTTATTGCGAGAATTTCTGTCAACTAATAGATCTAATTTCAGAATTGTCTGACGACTCTTTCCAATCCCTCCCTGATGTTAAGCAATTATTCGAAAACAAAGAAATAAATCAACTTTTGTTTATAAAAACAAATTATAGCTTTGTTTCTAAAAGAATAACATAAATGGAGGAATGTAATTTGCCATTAAGCCGAAATGTATAACTAGTAAAACAATTTGAGGCAGTTTATCAAAACGTCGCGGGCAAAATGGGGGACAAAATTTTTCAAAAATGTGATGGAAAAAAATTGTGGATTTCGGTTTCTTAGCCACGTAGCTAATATTTTATATCTGTAATATTAAGCAATTTTAAAAACGCCCCAATTACATCGGCTAATGTGAGAAGGAGTTTTCCCATTTATAATTTTTTTTAATTTTTTTAAATTTAATTGAATCAGCCGATACTTGCTGGAAATCCATAATACGTAAATGGGATTTAAGTAAAACACTTATACTAATTTCCAGTATATATTACACTTTATTATATGTATTAATAAATTGACGACATGTTTTGCTACGATGTAGCTTCTTCAGATCTTATATTACTACTGAACACGCTCTTCACAAATGTATGGCTTTTTTCTAAACTATTTCAATGGTTGCACTTGTCTACATTAAAATCGTCTAGATCTAAAATCGGTAAGAGACGATTTTAATGTAGACAAGTGCAACCATTGAAATAGTTTAGAAAAAAAAGCCATACATTTGTAAAGAGCGTGTTCAGTAGTAATATAAGATCTGAAGAAGCTACATCGTAGCGAAACATGTCGTCAATTTATTAATACATATAATAAAGTGTAATATACACTGGAAATTAGTATAAGTGTTTTACTTAAACCCATTTACATATAATTTTTTTATTGAGATAGGAGACAAAATGTTTTAATTGAGAACTTTAATTGAGAAACATTTAGTGATTTACTGTTTTTACAGTTAACGACAACCTGCTGTGTAATAAATGTATATTTAGGTTTAGTTCAGTATGTAGAAAAATTAAAATGTCTGTTTATTTTTAAGTGAATCAATAAATTTATGTATTATAAGTAAGTTTTTATTTGCATATTTTCAACATTTTTGTGCATATTTTGACTAAATGATTTGGATATTTATGCGCATAGTTTTGGATTTTTCACTTGCATATTTGGGTCTCCCTAGCCATAAGTAATAAGCCTCTAATTTGGATGCATAATTTTTGGTGACATTTCCAAAAAAAATGTACATTACTGATAACGAAACATTTGTAAACCTGGGAGAATATACAGGGTCCCAAAACTTGCGCCCCAGAGAAAACTGATAAATGCCGACGACAATCTAGATCCAAAAAATGAAAACAAAGAAAAATCAATTGCCTGCATAAGAAAGCTGTGAGATGTCTAAGACTCAACAACTCCAGAAATGTGTTAATGTGATTAAGATCAGTTGCTAAACTTATATTATCACACTGTCAGAATGCCATGCCTGCCAAAGTATCAACATCAACATGTTATGTTACGGCAGATATCACTCAAGATACTCGCTCGTTATACTCGCCATTATATCAATCTATTTTTTTTTTTGTTTTGAAGAGAGTCTTGTTTATTCTAATACATGTGATCTTATTATAACAAACAGGAGAAAAAGTATAACCTAATAATAATAATAATAGAAACAACAGATGCAAAAGGAATCACGAAACGAAAAATAAATTCAATTAGGGCAAGTGCTCAAAGTGGCCGCCGTTCATTTGCAAAGATAATATATTACTTTTCCATGTTGAAGTAAAAATAAAATTAGTTTTTCGGAAACGTTAAATTACATGTATTGATGTCATCATATAATGAAACCTTACTAAGAGATGGAAATAATTAATAAATTGAAAAATGAAATATATTTAACCGAATAATGTGACGACGTCTTATGTAGCTCAAAGAAAAAGAAATTTAAATGTTCAAATGAAAATGAAACCGTTGACTATTACACACGCTTTTATAATATTAATTATTACAAAAATTCCAAAAATTTGACATTTCTCATAATAATAAAAAATAGTATAAGTCGTTTAAAAACACTTAGATATACCAAAAAGAAGTATGTATAAACATTAGAATACTTACTGCTGAAATGACTATTAATGCAAATAAGACAATAAGGCACTTCATTTTTGTTTGTAGAAACAAAATGCAGTATGGAAAATTTGAACTAAGTTAGCTGACAAGTAAATGTAAACTCTTATATACCTACGACGTGAATTTGTTAATATCACTGTCTTAAAATAATGTCTGGTGTCAAGTGATGTATGTAAGGGGTCAATTAGAATAAACAGAATAAATTATTCATGATAATTTTAAAATGAACAGAGACTGTTAATACAAACAGCTTTATCTGCAAGAAATTAGCCAAATAAATGTGATGTACATATTTAATGAACTATTTGTAATACACAGTTTCATAAATTATTAATTTTCTTCTGAATTCATCCATTATTCATTCTTCTTATATAATGAAAAATAAAATATTTAAATGTAAATGCGATTAAATTTGTATAAAATAAAAATTTAATTAAACTGATAATTTTAGTTCAGTTCTAATTATTTATAATTTTTAACAACAAATCCCATTATAATGTATTGACTGGAACGCTAATAAACTACAAAAGCAGCTACAAAAAAACATGTTTCGAAGTTCACTAGTGCCGTCGATGTATAATCTGTAGTATACTCTTTCTTGTTGTTGGGATTAAGCTTAGTATTATAAATCTATCTATTCTTTGTATAAAGCTACTATATAATAAAGCGTTTATCTCTCATTATCTAAAATAAAGGATTGGCTTTGAAAAATGTGTTGTTGCTTCTTCCTCAGTACTGATCATAGATTGTCTTTGAAAAATGTTACAACAATACTGTGTATTGAAAGCCTGCCCTTGCGACACAATATTCGATAGAAAAACACCATCATAGTGGATTCATCAGACATTGATTAAGATAAGATTACTGGATACCTGGCAAACTGTCAGGCATCCAGTTTAAGGAGCTTCAATTATTGCTCGTACGATTTGGCTAATATGATGATGTGAAGTAGAAACATCTTTTCTTTATTTAAATAGCTTTCCAGAACATATTGGTATATTATGACTTCTTACGTCTATCGTTTTCTTTGCAATATAGAATGCAGTCATATGCTCTAACCGTGTCTTTGGAATTAAGTCACAAATCATGTAGTGTTGATCTGTCTTCAGGAAGGCAAAAATAGGATGTAATTAATAAGACTACATTAGACGGTCAGCCAACACAAGGCTCTGTTCTTGCCGCCTCTACACATGCGTGTGAAGGAAGATACATTTGCTCTAAGGTAACCTAGGTAAGTAATTAATATGTAGTTTGAGTAACATTGAATTATTTAATTGAATGATACCTCTACAGCAAATATATCAGTGTTTCTAAGAACGATTTGTAACTATTTAAAGAAAATGAAATATCTTGTAGTATTTGTAAAGTAAAATCAACCAGTGTATTGTAGATAATATATGTAGTATGCACTAATGCACGCCAATACGTGCAAGTTCCCGTTCCGGCTATTAGGTGTATTCATGTTATTCAATATTTTTTGAGCCCCTGCTGTATATATGTTACGGCCAAAGCCCGAAGTTCGGCCAGTTCGGGAATTGGCCGGCCATTTCGCACTTTGGCCGAGGCGTGTGGCCAATGTCCGATGTTCTAGAAATGGCCAGTGTATATGCTACTTTGGCCGGCCACTTCCCGAAGTGCCGTGAAATCCCTGGCCCTGCTGATGCAAGAATGTCCGGTAGGCGGCACAGCTGTCGGTTTTCCGGTGTGATGGCGGCTTGCACATGGTAGCAAGGACAGTTCCACGTATGACGATAGTTTTCCGTTCCTCTGCTGCTTTTCGGACAAGGTCCTGCCTCTGTGACTTGTTTCCATTATTCTGACAGCGGTTTAATTGTGAGTATTCTTTGGCTCATGTTCGTATAGTTGTATTCTAGATGTTAGGTTAGGTCATACTGCCGACGATACAAGCACGACCCGAAGCGGAGTGCTTGTAACGGGCGCAAGTGTTTTAAAGACTAATTGTGCATAAGTATCGTACAGTATTTTTTTATACCAGGAAACTATCGGAATTAACGCGAGAAATGGACATTTTGTTATTTCGTTGATGACGGCACATTTAATTGGGGCTGTGCCTCATTTAACGGCATTTCAATTTCAATAATTTGTATTGTTTTCTATAGGTTTTCCCATGGCTTCTTCTGTCGAGACTGGGCTGCTGGACGAAGTTGGCGTACATGTAAATGCGGAACCGACATTTGATATGAAAATTAGGTTCTTAGATACGGTGAATACGTTACTGCAAGAAAAAGCACATAACAGCGCGATCCTCAGCAAAGACAAGTACTTTGCTTTTATAGAGGATGTTAAACAGGCTAAAGCAAAGCAGAAAAAAGAAAGTGTTGACTATCGTCGACTAAGAAAATATGATGTTATTGAAGTTGACGGCAAAGAAAAACTTATTGTGCCAGTAAAAGAAGACAATAGCGTTATTTTGTATTATGTGCACACAGAAGAGTTATTCGACTTGCTGAATGATACTCACTTGAAAATTGGACATGGAGGTCGCACACGGATGGAAAAGGAGCTACAAACTAAGTACAAAAATGTCACCAAGGAAATCATTACATTGTATCTCCGCTTATGCAAGCCATGTCAGACCCAATTATCTAATCCTAAGAAAGGTCTAGTTTCTAAACCTTTGATATTTAAAGAATTTAACTCAAGATGCCAGGTAGATCTTATCGATATGCAAAGTAACCCAGACGGCGAATACAAGTTTATACTCAATTACCAGGACCATTTAACAAAGTTCATATTATTGCGAGCTTTGAAAAGCAAAAGAGCAGAAGAAGTTGCTTACCACCTACTGGATGTCTTCACCACCATAGGTGCTCCAAGCGTGCTTCAATCAGATAATGGAAGAGAATTTGCGAATCATGTTATATATGAACTAAAGAACATGTGGCCTGAACTGAAACTAGTTCACGGAAAACCGAGGCATAGCCAAAGCCAAGGTTCAGTCGAACGTGCCAACCAAGATGTTCAGAATATGATGATGACATGGATGCAGACAAATGAATCAACAAATTGGGCTGAGAGTCTCAGATTCGTCCAATTCATGAAAAACCGTTGTTTTCATCAAGGAATTCAGCAGTCGCCATATGAAGCCATGTTTGGCTGCAAAGCAAAAGTGGGACTGAGCACCTCAAATCTGCCCAGAGAGGTTGTCGATAACTTAGTTACAGACGAAGATCTTGACAAGGTCGAACAAGAAATGGAGAATACTGTAAATGCAGCGACTTCCTCTGAAAACGTACCTGATGCCGTGACGACGGAGCCATCGGAAAGTCCAGACCACTTGCCCGACAGTAACAACGCGAGCAGATTCTGTGTAGTGTGTGGAAAAGAGTGTAATTCAGCCCATTCTTGTGGATTCTGCGGCAACGATGTCCACGCAATTTGTGGAATAAGTAATGAAGCAGACGAAGGGTACGGAGGGAAAATTACTTGCAGATTATGCCATAATAAACAAGAAATCAGAAATAAGAGGTCAGCAGCTCATGCTAGTTTGCAAACTCAAGGTGCCAAGATGCTAAAAAATCGAGATGCAAAATTCCCACCAGCGAAAGTTGGATATAATGTACGCATCCGTATACCAGATGTTGACAGAGGTCGCGGTGATCCACGGAGCGTTCTTGCAGTTGTCATGAACGTCGAGGGCGCTTTCTACAAGCTAGGAACAGAACACGGTGTTATCAAACAACTGTATTCCAGAAGTGAGTTTTCCATTCTGCACGAGAAACTGCTCACATTGGCATCCGTGGGCACAGAAGAAAAATCACTACGAACCATCGCGTCTTCACAATCACTGACCGGCGGCCAAGGCTACAGTCGATGCAATTGCACTACCAAGTGCTCAACAAATCGCTGCAAATGTAAAAATAACAAACTGCTGTGTAATTCGAAATGTCATAAAAGTTCATCTTGTTGTAACAAATGATGATAATTTACTGTAATATACCTAAACTTTGATTTTGGTAATTTAGTAGAATTTATAATCAATATAATGTGATTATCATTTCGGTATACAACACCCCGAAATCTCCTCTTAACCTTCTTCTTCCGACTTTGGCCGAACGCCCTATGCCATTTCGCAAACTGGCTGGCCAAATCCCAAAATTAAGAAAAAATCGGATATTGGCCGGTCAATGTGAGGCGATATTGGCCATTTCCCGATTTGGGCGGTCAATTCCCGAACTGGCCGATTTCGGACTTTGACCGTAACATATACAAGAATTGTAAGAGTGGAAAAATACTATAAATGATTCTAAAAAAGGATAAAATATCCTTTTTTTTTTCATTTATAAGATTTTTGGTGGCCTGGAATCTACAAGTTTTACCAACTTGATATCTTCTTGTCAACCACTCCCATTTGCTTAAAGACTCGAACACATGAAGTATATATTGTTGAACGGTGTTTTATGTTTGACATTAAATATTTATTAGCCCTTTTATATACCTTTTTTTAAATTAAATATTTGATTATACACCACCGTTCAACAATTTTAGACGCATAAATTCTGATAATAATTAATTTAATAAACTGGACTTATTATTTTCTTTAAGTGAAACTTTTTCTTTTACTTGTTATAATTTCCTGTTTACTTGAGTTTTCTTTACGCAACCTACTTTAGACTGTCTGTAGTGGTTTCGTTAGTGTGAATACCAACTCCGCGTGTCATATAATCTCGACGACAAGCAGCTCATAAATAATTTTTTGCCCTTTTTAATTTTTTTTTAGTTAGTGTAGTTTTCTTTTTGTAAAAAGTGGAAACGCTCGTGCCCCACGTTATGTAGGACTAAAACACTCTTATGCATTGCCTACCTACCAAAATCCACCTCTTTTACACTTACACCGTTCACAAGCTTAATTAGTCCCTGCTTAATTATATAGATTGAATTCTAAATATTTGCATTAAAAGATAGCACAAAACATAGGAATTGCGCTTTTATGCACAAATTGCTTAAAACAGCTGAATTTTTCAAATTTCTAATTACTACTAATTTTCAATTATGTAGTCCTTACTAATACATAAGTTAAATTAATCTGTAAATTTTGAAAGATAATATGATTTAATGTTCATAAAAATTAAGTTCGACAAAGCAATATCACAAAAAAAGTGAGTAAGAAAAAGATCAATACGAAGCGGCGATTTTAAACATTTTCGTAGCGAATATGTAGTTCGTTTTTATCAATTATCGCCTTATGGCCCGTCGCCAGTTTTTGTTGTAGTAGAGGATTAATTAAACCTCAGTTTCGACGTAATTAAATGAGGCTTAATTGTATTTAGATGCTTGCTGAGATTACGGTCCGAAGTCGTTCTTTGGGTTCCTTCTGCAAAATGGAGACGGAATTGGAACTCGTGGAGTGAATAAGTTGTCACGCGTTCTTAACGGTGTTACTCTCGGTAAAAAAAACCTTTAGATGGACGAAGGATGCAATTAATAGAATCTAGTAATCTAGCTAATTCCAAAGCAACATATCGAAACTGCGACTATCGTGTAAGCCCACAGGCGATACTACTAATCCCTTAGGTGGCCATAACGGATGTGACCGTAAGTCAACACAATCATCTCGGTCCCTCTAAAAGCTGAAAATGTAGCAATACGTTATAATAATGTGGAGGATACCAGGGCCGACTATTAAGTCGCTAAATTATAGTAACAACGCCTTTTATTATGCCAAGTATATTGGGTACATATTAACGTACTTACTCTGATATGCTTTGATTGTGTAATGTGTGTGCAAGGCCTCTGAGTGTAATACTTTTTCTACTGCTGATGATAACCGCTTAGTAGGCGAAATGCATATTCAAGACTTCTACAGGATAAGCAGTCTCCGATTTATTCAGAAATGTGTTTATGTACAACATATCAACTTTCATATATAAGTGATGTGTTCTTGATCAAATATAGTAAATTTTACTTATACTAATTAATTTATCAGAATATTTGAAACATACAGAACACAAACACAGGTTCACTATTAATATTAACAGTGAAACTGTATTTGTGTTCTTCACACCAGATTTTTAATAATATTTTATATTATTAAAAATACCTTTCTATTATACAAAACTGGTGGGGTTTACCTACTCATGTATGTTTCAATTATTCTGATACATTACACATGCGGTTAGCCGTAGTATGAGTGAAGACACAAACAAAATGCAGTTTTCTAGAGAGATTGGCTGTACCACCTTTGGAAGGGCGTCGTTACTTCACATTGGTTATATGGACGGGGCGAAGTACTTCGGCTGTCTGACAACAGGCAGCGCCGAATTTACTTCTGCGCCCGGTCTGGATAATTACGGTGATCGGGCGATGTGGTTCTTTTTTGTGAATGTGTCTGGGAATATCCTTTCTCCAGCAGGGGCGTACCGATGAGCCTGTAGAAAGGTGAAATACGTATCTACGTCTCTGGGGATAGGATATATTCGGACACGTTCACTAAAAATATTAATAGTGAACCTGTATTTGTGTTCTTCACATCAGATTTTTAATAATATTTTATATATTAAAAATACCTTTGTACTAATTAATTTACATTCATTAAGATAGAATTTTCTTCTAAACAATAAACTAAATTACATTTGTGTAATTTACTCGTACCGTTAATAATAATAAAACATAATGGATATATACATAAGAGAATTTTTAATGGAAAATTAAAATATTACCTAAGTAATTATGCACTGAAACAAACAACAATGACAGTAAAACTATTAAGTCATAATTACCTACCTTTATACTTATAGAAAAATTAAAAACTTATTTATCAGCAATTTATCTAGCAGCAGTTATTTCTAATAGAGAGTTCGTATTGGATAACAATATAATCATGGATTGTTAAACATTTTAATATATCATAAAAAATGAACGTAACACAAAATTAATAGATGTAGTCAATTTTAATAATACTAACGTGATATTTACACAAATTGCCGTGATGTAATTAATTTACTGGCTTGGTTAAAAAAAAAAACAGCTTAATAATTTCGACATTCTTTATACAGGCTGTCCAGAAACTCTCCTGACAAACGAAGACCGGAGTTTCCTCAGATAATTTTAAAACAATTACACCCAAATTCACTTAGTCCAAAAATGCTTCCTAAGGGAGCTAGAGTTCTTTGAAGATGGCGCCTTGTATTTATTTTTTTTTAAATTCCTCCAGAACGCTTCTATTTAGAAAAACAAAAACTGGTATGCTTATTTATCCTCCAGAGGTGAATCGATTCCATCAATTGCGAATTTCTAGTACCGGTCATAGGCGTCCGTTTTGGGTAGGTCAACAGTTATTTTAAGGCATAACTTTTTTGTCTTTAACTTTTAAGCATTTGTGACACTAGATTATTAAATTTTCAGGTATTCCAGTACTAAAAGGTACTCTTACTTTAAGTCGGTAGGATACACCGTTTTCTAGAAAAATCGATTAGTAAATTTTTCGTTTTTTCTTCATTAAAGTTCAATTTTTTATTTTTTGCAATAGTTAGCTCTGAACTGCCAACAGAAGTAAAACCTACGTTTTTCATTGTCAAATTGTTGTCAGTTCGCGAAGTTTATCTTTTCATTTTTTACTTTGTGTTATTCAAACACAACGATTTCAATTTAAAAAAAAATGTTTTTTACTAATGAGGAATACGCCGATATGCATTTAGTTTATGGCGAAATGAGGTGTAACGCTTGAGCGGCGCAACGTAGATACGCTGAAAAATTTCCCAATCGTCAGCATCCCACTCACTCAACATTTACAGCTCTTCATCAACGATTAAGAGAAACAGGTTCAGTGGTCCCAAAAAATAATGAAACAAGGAGACATAATGATGTAACAGCAGAACATGAAGATGTTATTTTAATGGAAGTTGAGGAAAATCCAGAAATTAGCGTGCGAAGACTATCTGCCATGTACCCCACAATTTCAAAATCTTCCGTAGGAAATATCTTACACAAAGAAAATTTATATCCTTTTCATTTTACAAAGGTGCAAGCACTGCTAGAAGGAGATTTTCCTGCTCGCGTAGAATTCGCTAGATGGTTACAAAATCAGAAAAATCAAGATGAAGATTTCTTCAGGAACATTTTGTTTGATGACGAAGCTACATTCTCAAAAAATGGAATTTTTAATGTACATAATGCACATTATTATTCGTACGTTGGTGACAATACGTTGTTCAAGAATTTCAGCATAGGTTTAGCATAAACGTCTGGATAGGAGTAGTTGACGATTATCTACTTGAACCTGTGGAATTACCTGCTCGTTTAAATGGTGCTGATTACTTACATTTCCTGCAAAATATTTTACCTGATTTGTTAGATGAGGTGCGTTTAAATATTTGGCAAAACTTATGGTTTCTACAGAACGGCTGTCCGGCCCACTTTAGCAGGAATGTACGAGACTTTCTAGATAATAACTACGAAGACCATTGGATTGGGAGAGGCGGTCCAGTTGCTTGGCCAGCAAGGTCGCCGGATTTGAATCCTTGCGATTATTGTGTTTGGGGATACATGAAAGCATTTGTTTATTCCGTTCCGATACAAAATCGCGCACAACTCTGGCTAAGGATACAAGATGCTTGCAACGAATTTAGAAATAACTTTGGAATTTTTGCAAGAATTCGGCGTTCTCTAAGCAAAAGAGTAAACTTATGCATAGAGACTAATGGTCATCACATCGAGCAACTTTTGTAACAATCTACCTTTGATACTTGTTCTTTTTTTGTTAGTTTCGTTCCATTGTAATAAATAATTTGTTTTTAATTTATTAAATTAATTTTCATCCATGCCTTGATAGTTCAAGCCAACTTCGTCGCTAAAAATAAGTAGGTACATAATAAATTGAACTTTATTGAAGAAAAAACGAAAAATTTACTAATCGATTTTTCTAGAAAACGGTGTATCCTACCGACTTAAAGTAAGAGTACATTTTAGTACTGGAATACCTGAAAATTTAATAATCTATTGTTACAAATGCTTAAAAGTTAAAGACATAAAAGTTATGCCTTAAAATAACCGTTGACATACCCAAAACGGACGCCTATGACCGGTATTAGAAATTCGCAATTGATGGAATCGATTCATCTCTGGAGGATAAATAAGCATACCAGTTTTTGTTTTTCTAAATAGAAGCGTTCTGGAGGAATCTAAAAAAAAATAAATACAAGGCGCCATCTTCAAAGAACTCTAGCTCCCTTAGGAAGCATTTTCGGACTAGGCGAATTTGGGTTTAATTGTCTTAAAATTATCAGAGGAATCTCCGGTCTTCGTTTGTCAGGAGAGTTTCTGGACACCCTGTATAGACTAAAATGTACTATCGCGGCATTTGAAATCCGGGCGATTATATATTTATTTTCACCATAATTAAGCATTGTAATTCGGGTTTCGTATAATTGAGTTGCGTAGGTGACAGCAGAGTGACACTTATCTGTAACCTTTCACGCAAAATTATGTTATAAAATTATGTTACTGAGTGAATAAAGGAAAAAAATAATTTATTAATCAGAGAACTACAAGTATTTGATTTTAATTTTTAATACTTTATTGCAGCATCATTTCTGTTTAGCACCTCTTGTAAAAGTCTAGGAATCGATGTTATAACATTATGTATAAATTCTGGCGACAGTTCATTCCAAATATTCTCGATCTTGTTAAATAGTTTTTTGCCTAGAGTTACTCCTGCTCATCGTCTTGACAATACATACATCCCCACACGTTCTCGTTGGGGTTCCGATATGGACTTCTAGAACACCAAGGCAAACACTCTATATTATTTTCTCTAAACCACTGAGAAACGACTCTTACTGTGTGGACTGGACAATTGCCATGTTGAAAGATGAAATTTATTTCAGAATATATAATTTCTGCCGAAGGTAGAAAAACAATTTGTAATATTCTAATATAATTCTTACTATTAAATCATTCCTCTATAATCTAACAAACACCTGGCCCGCCCATGTGCTCAAATCCAGGCCCAGACGTTTACTAAGGATCTTCCGCTCGTTTGTGATTTATGAGTATATTTTTCGTCAAATTGTGGATTAGGTTGTCTATTAGTACGGATTCGGCCATTATAAGACGACTGAAAAACTTTTTCATCTGAGAAACATTTTCCCAAAAATTAAAATTGTGCGGCATAAATTCCAACGCAAAACCAATCCTTACTTCTTTATTTTGTGCATTAAGAAATGCTTTTTCACAGGACGCCCGTTTTCTTTTGTCTGAAATTAGTCTCAACCGTTTCCTTGTTGTGCGGACACACCCGGGGATTGTTTCTTGTAAAATTAATAAAATTTTTATTCTGTTCGGGAGTTGACACACGGATACCACTGAAACTTCGTTGCTTGCTAATAACTCCTCGATGCTGCCATATAATTTTGATATCTGAAATGGTACTCCTCCTTACGCCAAATCTATCAGCTGATCTTCTAACTGACCATCATACTTCTAGTAATGTAATTATTTAAATTTTAGTTAGAATATTCAAATGCGGCATATTAGCTTTATATTTCAAATTAAGTGTCCGATTTTCAAATACCGCGATAGTACACTGCGCGACATATAAAACCTGTACAATTCTTATGAGCATAAAATCAGTTTTTTTTAGTTGTGTAAACGGGACAAATATATTCATACTGTCACTTATAGACTTCATAGGTTATGGATACATTGCTAATTGTACCTATAACTTAATTGATAAAAACACACAATGTTGTATTAGATTTACACTTTATTTAATAATATTTAATAATGACTATATAACAGCTGTTTCACCGTACAACGGTTTCTTCAGATATGTTTCTTCAGATATCTGAAGAAACCGTTGTACGGTGAAACAGCTGTTATATAGTCATTATTAAATATTATTAAATAAAGTGTAAATCTAATACAACATTGTGTATTTTTATCATTTGATATGGATTTACATCAAGTAAAGGCAGAATCGATTCAATCCTACAACTAAGTCAGATTTGACAAGTCAAATAAGACATATTAAATTTGGTGAGTCTGGCTTACATTGATAATATGTACGGGTTTTATATGTCGGGCAGCGTACATATATTTCTTATAAAATTTATTATTTGTAGCTGTTAACACGATTTTTCAATATCAGTTAATTCTATTTAGTCCTACATAAGCTTTGATTTTTCTTACAGCATTTACAGTCGCGAGCAATAAATTCTGATCTTAAAAGTCCTGCTTCGACACAATGCAAATGCTCCATTGTATAACCGTCATAAATGTCATAACCTATAATCATCTTGCATGACAATAATTGTCAGTTATTGTTTGTCAAATTTCATTCATGTTACAATTCATTGACATAGGCATTCCCAGGCGATGGAAATTTACAATTTGTGACAATCTAACTAAATTTTGAAGTAACATTGATGACTATAATTTACTGCTCGCGACAGTACATAAGTATCTAATAATATAATAACGTGTGTTCAAAAATTATTGCAGCCCTGTGTGGCTAGGTGCGACAAAACGTATGTTATGCGACGTCTAATAATTTAACCTCAATAAAAGCAAATATTTCATAAATGTCAAATTTAATTAAAAAATAAACGTCACTAATTATAAGTACAGGGTGGCCCAAAATGACCGAAGGGGTTTTAATTCCTTATAACTTTTTTATTATAATTTTTTTTTGTTTTCAGTATTTTGTAAATATGACTTGGGGAATTTAAAATGGAACAGTATACAATTGAACAACGTGCCAAAATCGTTGAACTTTATTTCTCAAATCCACGATCCATTGTTTTGACTCAGCGTGCATATTGTCGTTATTGCGGTTTGGACCCTCAGAGTCAACAATAAATCATCTGGTTGCAAATTTTCGAGAACAAGGGGCAGTAAGGAACCTTCCTGGTGCCGGCAGACGACGAACGGTGCACACGGATGACAATATTGAACGGGTACAGGAGAGTATTCGTGAAGATGGAGAAACATCAACCAGGAGACGTTCGCCACAACTTGGCCTCTCAAGAGGGTCGCTGCAGAGAATTTTGTATACAATAAAAATGTTTCCATACAAAATTCAGCTTGTCCAACAATTGAAACCGACAGATTACCAGCAACGACTTGATTATTCAATTTATTTTCGTCAAAAAGCAGAAGAAAATCATGATTTTATTCATAATTTAATTATGAGCGACGAAGCCCATTTCCAATTAAATGGGTTCGTTAATAGGCAAAACTGCAGGATATGGGCTACGGAAAATCCAAGAGTAGTTCAACAGCGAGAATTACACCCACTTAAGTGTACCGTTTGGTGCGGTGTTTCGTCGGAAAGGATAATTGGCCCCTATTTTTTTGAAAATGAACACGGTGTCGCCGTTTCCATCACTAGTGTTAGATATTGGACACTGTTGGAAAATTTTTTAAGGCCAGCCGTGGAAAACCATCCGCAAGTATGGTTCCAACAGGATGGAGTCACAGCGCACACTGCGAGGGACACAATGGCTCTTTTACGCGACATCTTTGGTGAACGAATTATTTCCCGTACAAGCGATTTTAATTGGCCTCCGCGTTCACCGGATTTAACCGCTCCAGACTGTTTTCTTTGGGGTTATTTGGAAGGAAAAGTCTATATTAATAAGCCTCGAACCATACAGCAATTAAAAAATAATATACGCGGCGAAATCAACAACATAACACCTGAAGTTTTGCGAAAGGTTATGGAAAATGTTTTGGAAAGAGCACGAATATGCGAAGCAGAAAATGGCCACCACTTGCGAGATATAATTTTTCATAATTAAATTAAAACTATTCTCCATTAATATACTGTATTTAAAATAAAAAAAATTTAATAATTATGATTTTATTACACATGAGGTCGCGCTGAATCTTGATGAAAACACCTTCATCATCATCAGGCTGGTTAATAAATGGTTCAAGAATATTCCGGCGGTAATTAGCAGCGTAGAGATTACCTTAAAAAAGATAGGTCCAATAAGTATTCTTCTGATATTGGACGTCAGACCAATTGATTGGATATAAAGCAGTTTCGCCGAAGCAATGCGGACTTTCGATTGATCATATACGCGTATTTTGGGAATTTACGTAACTATTCAAATGAATCCATACCTCATCTGTATAAAATGTTCTGTCTAATGTGTCATCATTATTTACATGTTCGTTAAAAAAATAGTAATATGTAATTCTTCTTGCGCAATCGATGGGTAAAATTTCCTGATATATATGTAGTTTATAAGGATGCATACCAATATCTTAAATAAGAACAGTATGGCAAGTTTCAACACTTAAATTTAATTGCTGCGATAGTTGTCCTACGGATATTGTGAGTGTTCCTTGAACTAGGTTTCTGTCATTTTTTAATGATATTTTCTCGCCTTACAATAGGTCTACCCGCACCTCGACGATATTGTATTGATTCGGTATTTCTAAAAGATCGCACCGTACCTATGACGTCTCGTGCAAATGTTATTATGTATTAATAATGACATTTGGAAATACCTCAATAAATTCACTTTTGCATATATCCAACGAATATTCATTCCTATTCTTCGTTTTCCAATCGACGACAATTGGGGAATTAAGCTTCTACTAAAAGTGATTTCGGCTCTTGTGTAAACTTTGTTTATTAATTATTGGCTATTAAATTAAAAATTATTTATTAATAGAGTATAACAACTTAAATGTCAAATTTAATTAAAAATTAAACATCAATTTAACATTTATGGAATGTTTGCTTTTATAGAGCATGCAATTAAGAAGTTGATGTACGTCATCATTTGAATATGATGTCGCATTAGACAGTGTTGCCATTTCTCTGCTCTTTATCTCTTTTCTCTCATATGTGTTGCCTATATATCAGTAACTTAAAATTGTTATAATCAGAATTTTATAAAATTAGGTCCTTCTTGCTTAACATATTACCAAGAAAATAATATAAAATAGTCCAAGCCATTTATCAAATACACGAACAATATTGATACTTTATTTCTAGTAATAGATATTTTATTTAGGTAGGTATATAATGTACAAAATTATACACATCATTTACAAAAAAAAGTCTCAGCATAATTCTGAAATATATGATATAATTAATATACAGTAACTAAAAAAGTTATTCAATATCTGTAGCATAACAATAATCTTCGCTACTGTCCTCTTTTAAAGAAATTATTACTTCTGGAATATCGTCTCGTTCGAAACCAACTTTGCTTTCCAACCACTGTTGGATAAGCCTTTCAGTGTGGTCTATTATACGTGACCATATTATACGTGACCATATTTCAGGTATAGTGCTACTTAATGCTTCTTTCCACATTGCAATGTACTTTTTAAGTGCCCAATATATTTGTTATAATAAGTTTTTGTTATACCCCAAATATTTTTTATCGATTTGAAAATACAATGGTAAGGTGGCAGCCGCAATACCATATGACCAGATTCTTCTACAATAGCATCAG
Source organism: Melolontha melolontha (assembly GCA_935421215.2). Taxonomy (NCBI): domain Eukaryota; kingdom Metazoa; phylum Arthropoda; class Insecta; order Coleoptera; family Scarabaeidae; genus Melolontha; species Melolontha melolontha. Next base: position 129,223,129 of record OW285236.1, read on the forward strand.
TTTTATATGTCTTAGGTGGGTTATTTAAAGCCACAAATTTTGACAACGCCTTCTTATAATTATCTTCTTGAATAGAAATATTTTGTCTCGTTGCATTGTCCATTAGGATTATGGAAGGTTCTTTTAAACTTGGCATAAGTTTTGTTGTAAACCATGATAAAAACTATTTTCATTCATTTCTCCATGATAATCTTCATCATTTGTTTTAGAATTAAATATTTTTGAAGATTCTGAAATGAAACCACTTTTGCATCCTGCATGATGTATAATATAACACTAACACTAACAGAAAAAGCTTGAGCAACACACTAGAATATTTAAAATTAAATTAGTAATTTGAAAACATAACAAAATAGATTTAATTATCTCATTTATAGCATATATGGATAACAATGGACTTTTATTATCTCGTTCTTGTAAAAACAATAATTAGAGATGCAATTAGCATCTTGCTTTGTCTGCAAAAAGCTTTTGACAGATTACATAAATATCACCAATCTAAAAACAATAACAAAAGTTTTCAAAATAAATGATTAGAAAATGTAAAAAGAATGAAAATAATAAAATAAAATAAAGCAATAACTTTGTTTTACCACTTTATTCACATATAATCGTGACCGCGGTTTCGACATACAATGTCATTATCAAACTGCAAAAGTTACAGACAAACAGAAGGTCTGGCAATGGGCTCACCTCTAAGTCCTCTATTAGCTGAAATTTTCATGAAGCATACTACAGAAAAAATTCTTTCATCACAACTAGGTAAAAAACATATTAAATTTTGGTATCGGTATGTAGACGACATCCTAGCTTGCTTTAAGGGTACTCATAGACAACTACAAACATTTCTGAACTACATAAATTCAATCCATTCTAATATCAATTTTACAGTGGAAATAGAAGAGAATAACAGTATTAACTTCCTGGATTTAAAATTAAACAAATTAGATCAGAGCTTAAAATTTGATATATATCGTAAACCTACTTTCACTGATTGCATTATTCCCAAAGATTCACTACACCCTAAGACACACAAACATTAATTTCTTAATTCTATGATACATAGAGCATTAAATATTCCTTTGTCTAATGAATCTTTTGTTCGTGAAATAAATACTATAAAACAAATAGCGGTAAACAATAGTTATAAAAGTAGCGTAATTGACAGTATACTAAAGAAAAAACAGTTACAAGTGGCCCTTAGTTTAGTATATCCTAAAGATAGTGCTAATTTGAAACAATTTGTCTCGTTAACTTACTTCGGTAAAATAAGCGAGCAAATTGGAAATACAATTTCAAAAAATAATAGTAATGTTAGTATAGCTTACAAACCATATGTAAAAACAAGTAATTTCATTTTTAACGCAAAACCTAAAACATATATTAATAATAAATCAGGAGTGTACAAATTATATTGTGATGATTGTAAAAGTGTTTATATAGGTCAGACTGGTCTAAGTTTTATTATACGGGTAAAAGAACACATGAGGTCATATAAACTAAAGAAGACAGATTGAAAATTCGCAAACCATCTTATTACAGAAAGGCATACATTTGGTCACCGTAAAATATTGCATTTGGCCGAGAAAGGTCGTAAATTAAATCTTTTAGAGGCCCTAGAGATTTTTAAAAGCCAGAACAACACAATAGATATCATTTTAAACGACCAGTTGGATCTTATATATACACCTCTTTTCCAAGGTTGTATATAATAGTTAAGTATATAGTAGTAATTTTAAATAACATCATAAACTACCCCCATATATTTTTGTGTCATTTATAAGTTCTATGTAGGCCTGTAACTTTTGCAGTTTGATAATGACATTGTATGTCGAAACAGCGGTCACGATTATATGTGAATAAAGTGGTAAAACAAAGTTATTGTTTTATTTTATTTTATTATTTTCAAAATGAATTACCACAAAGTTACGGCTACCAGTATTAATTTTCTTAAAAAGTATGAAATAAATTAATAACAAATAGGAGGGCAAATTTGAAAGGTATCAAAAATAAGCTAACTGACAGGAATGATAGGACAACATTGCACTTTGGTAACCTTTCAAAGCAATATAAAAAAATTAAATTTACTTTTTCGTTTTTCAAAAGTATGTCATTTATTATTCCTTTTTAATGAACGCTCATATCAAATGCTTAAATTTATCTAAACATAAAAGGACACACACTGTTTCTGTTAAATTTATTTTTAAAGTTGTGTACATCAACATCTCCATTTTGCATCAAATTCACATTGCTCTATTGGGAGAACTACAACAACCATCGACATAATTACTAACATAAAAAAAAATTAAAAACGGGAAATTGTTGTGACACTATACACAGACATGAAGAAAACTTTGACTCAATACCTAAAATCAAATTAATAGAAAAACTTGCTGAAATAAGACTTCAAAAGATCATTGTAAATAAAATATAAAGTGATGAAGTATGTGCGGAATTCGGAATACCGCAGCAAGGAAATCTGCCACATAATGTACTCGTAAGCGAATTACATGCATGAATTAAAGATCAAAGGAAAAATGTACGCTTACGTGAACGACATCTGCTTAATGTATTCAAATAATAGAGGATTGATGTAATTTAATTACTATAAACAAAATAGAAAACTAAATTTGTGCTTTATTGTAATAAGAAATTTAAGTCAATCAAAGCAAAATGTCTACGACTAACAATTCAAATTAATTTAAAATGGTACTTACATAAAATTTACTAAACGGAGACTCTACCGTAATGACAGGAATTAAGAAAATTACACAAATAATCCCACGAGAAAAGCAATTTATCATAATACAAGGTGGTCCATGGTAGCGGGAGATTTTGAGTCGACAAACATATGAAAACTCCATCTCATACTGCAAAACTAACAAAGATGAAATTGGCAAAGAAGAGTCACCAGACGTTACCGCAATGTTTGCCATCAACTTCCAAAAAATCGGAACAAGAACAATTGAATGAAGATTTTTGTCAAATGTTTGTGTCGACAGATATTCCACTACATAAATTGAACAATTTAAATGTCAAGTTATTTTTGCAAAAGTACATCCGCAAATATAACTTTCCCGGCGAGAGCATGTTAAGAAAAAATTATATTCGCTGTATCTATGCAGAAGCATTGAATAGCATTAAGAAGGTTGTTGCAAATAATTATCTTTATGTATGCGTAGATGAAACTACTGATAGTGTGGGCCGATACATAGTTAATTTAATGATGGGTATCGTTAACGTATCGGTTCCAGCAAAATCTTATTTAATTTCATCCGAACAGTTGGAAAAGGCAAATAATTTGACAATAACAAGGTTTATACAGGAAGAACTGGCAATTTTCTTCTTACCGGAATCGATTCCAACGGAGAAATTCTATTGTTTTTGACAGATGCTGCACCATACATGGTGACGGCAGCTTTCAACTTGAAAATCTTTTACTCAAATTTATGTCTTCTTCTATATTGCAGTTGGAAAAACAATTTATGTCGCTAATCGAGAGCGTTGAAATAATAAAAAAATTTGAAAAATCATATTTTTATGTTAAAGGAGGAGTGGGATAGTCCGTGTATGACAATTTTTAAGGGTAATAGAAAAAAATGAGGGTTTTAGAAACATTGCTAAAATCTTGTGTGGTGATTCAGTAGAAAATATTGAGTTGACAATAGATGATATTTCTAATTTGAAATATGCTCCTATAACGAGCGTCGACATAGAACGAACCTTTTCAATATATAGATACAGTTTTTCAGACAAGCGTCACAATTTTTCTGATGAAAATTTTGAGAAAAATGTAATTGTAAATTGTTTTCATAGTTAATTATGTTGTAAAATGTTCTAAATAAACTTGTAGTAAACATAATAGAATATTTTTTTCTAGAGTACTCAATTTTCTAACATTCCTCGTATTTTTTTACCTGCATATTTTTCATAAGGAAGTGGATATTTAGGCTAAAATGTCTGCATATTTATGCGCATATTTTCAGTTTCTTTTGCATATAATCCAGCCTTTACTGATGATAATATTTCAGCTGTTCGCGCTATGCTTGAGAAAGATCCACATTAAATGAATTTATTTGGGCGATATTGGATATTGGTATGATTCAAATCCAAAACATTTTGCATCAACAGTTAGACATGAGAAAACTTTGTTGTCGATGGATGCCACGTCAACTGAATTACAATCAAAAAGAAGAACGCATTTAATGGTGTAGAAAAGCTCTGGAAAAGTGCCTTCCACCATGCAGCCCTGGCCTAACACCTTGCGGTTCCTGTTTGTTTCCAAAAATTTAAGATAAAATGCGTGTTTACATTAAATCATTTTTACGTCATCAGATGAATTAGTGAAATATTACAAAAACGTGGTTTCTGAAATGTCTTAGGAAGAGGGGCATCATGCTTTGCAAAATGCAAAAATATATTGATGTTAAATGGGAATATTTTTAGAAATAATAAATAAAATAATTTAATTTTTTTTAATTAATTGTTATTTTCAAAAAATTTTCAGTGTTCCCCTCGTATTTTGATTTCAAAATATTCCCTAAGGTATAAATTGTAATATTTTATGTAATTATACAATACTGTTATTGATTGTAGGGAATAGTATAAAGAAGTATACAAATTTTAGATTATATCGGAAATCGATCCTTGCTTTTTAAAATGTTATATTAAATGCATTTTTTAATTCATACTTTTATGATATGTTGAACTCTGCTATCTTGTTTAGATTTGGTCTTGTTGTTAATACATATCAAGCTTATACGTTTATGTATAATTTTTAAGATGTTTACATATGCACACAAGCAGTATCGACTGTTTAGTCGATAACTTTTATCATGCAAATTATCATCTTGTTTTTATATAAACCGATGATTTGAGTATTTTGTCACTTTTTAGAAATTAACTCTTCTCATCCCACCCTATTATATTATTTGTTTGAATAATTATGAATTATGTGAATTATGTATGTGAATTATGAATATTATGTGATCATGAACTTTGTACCTCAATTGGTGTATTAGTGTTTTCCTAATGAATTAATACACATAACGACAAGGATACCTAATGTATATATGAGAAAGCTGGAATGTAAATGAAATCGAAGAAAACATGATATCGGTAACGATAGGCGTCCCACGAGGAGCAATATAAGATGATCAATCTTCTCGGGGTTGTTTATATTGATTCTAGCAATATCTTCAAGCAACTCATCTGGGAGCTGGTAAGTATCAATACTGACGACTAATATTTACAATACTTACAGCTTAGGATAAATGTGAGATTGAGTATGGATTTATCTAAAACTAAGATTCTAATCTCCGACAAAATTAAAATTATACAGGAGCAAAAATGATTGAGAAAGTTGTCCATATACATCCGAGGTCTGTCTGTCCGAAGTCTCCGACCTTAGGCTGTAACCAAAAAAGAAGTTAAATCTGGTCAATGGCAATGGCGTCCCCTTCGAAATACTCATTGGGAAGCCACAACTTTCTTCCAACGATTCTCCCACTTTCCGAAACAGTCATTGAATTTAGCTTAATGTTGATTCTGTATTTCTTTTTCATTTTTTGACCGAAGTATATCTACTACTAACAAATTTTAAAAATTACTTGGAAAAGTTGATACTTTCGTTAAAATAGAGTTGATATAGTAGTTCTCAGAATAAAGAATATTGACAAATTGGTAACAAAGAAATACGGAAACGCTACTATACTAACTTTGAGGTAACATCTTTTAAATATTATTTAATGGACGTCCTTAATTAATTATGTTAGAATTTTAAAATATTATCCAGGTTTTTAGCTTTTAGACATCTTTCTAATGGTTAAATTTCAACAACTTTGCATGTATTTATTTTGCAGGTACCTATCCGTCAGGTTGACGCATAAGTTAGTGGTGGCATTTTTGGTCTCTCGGATGACAGTGCCTTGAAGATAAAAATTATTAGGTACATAACGTATTTAACAAAATAATTTGAAACATACATGAGTGGGTAAAAACCACACCAATTTGTATAATACAAAAGTATTTTTAATAATATAAAATATTATTAAATATGGAGTGTGAAGGAACACAATACAAGTTATATATTTGTGAATGTATCTCCTCTCCAGAGACGCAGATACGTATTTCACCTTTCTACAGGATCGTCGGTACGCCCCTGCTGGAGAAGAGATACATTCAACCAAATATAAAACTACCTTGCTATCAACCAGAAATTATTAAGACAGAGCGTGAAAGAATATTCAGCGCTGCCTAGATAACAACTGCCGAACTAAGCAACGCGTTTCTCTAGACGGTAACATACCATATCTATAGAAAACTGTATTATCGTGTCTTCACTACTTGTCGGGCGAACCGAATGCGTATATAACAAAATAATTTGAAACATACATGGAGTGGGTAAAAACCACACCAATTTGTATAATACAAAAGTATTTTTAATAATATAAAATATTATTAAAAATGGGGTGTGAAGAACACAATACAAGTTATATATTTGTGAATGTATCTCCTCTCCAGAGACGCAGATACGTATTTCACCTTTCTACAGGATCGTCGGTACGCCCCTGCGTCTCTGGAGAGGAGATACATTCACAAATATATAACTTGTATTGTGTTCTTCACACCCCATTTTTAATAATATTTTATATTATTAAAAATACTTTTGTATTATACAAATTGGTGTGGTTTTTACCCACTCATGTATGTTTCAAATTATTTTGTTATATACGCATTCGGTTCGCCCGACAAGTAGTGAAGACACGATAATACAGTTTTCTATAGATATGGTATGTTACCGTCTAGAGAAACACGTTGCTTAGTTCGGCAGTTGTTATCTAGGCAGCGCCGAATATTCTTTCACGCTCTGTCTTAATAATTTCTGGTTGATAGCAAGGCAGTTATATTTGGTTGAATGTATCTCTTCTCCAGCAGGGGCGTACCGACGATCCTGTAGAAAGGTGAAATACGTATCTGTGTCTCTGGAGAGGAGATACATTCACAAATATATAACTTGTATTGTGTTTTTCACACCCCATTTTTAATAATATTTTATATTATTAAAAATACTTGTGTATTATACATAACGTATTATTGTTTAATTGAATAATTTTTGAATTTGTACAAATCGATAAAAAATTCATCAACTAGGAAAAAAACATACATTTCTGAGAAGTACTTTTGTTCGAGTTCAACGTCATTTGTACCGTTTACGGAGAAAATGTTATTAAAAAATAGGACATGGAAATGATATTCTCGACTTTAAGGAGGGACATTTTGATATAAGCGATTTTCCACGTCTAGAAAGATAATTGGTGGTAATGGAGATCGTCTGAACGCCTTAATTCATGATGACACACCCCAATCAACTCAGGAATTGACCACTATCATAGATTGTAACCAATTGATGCTAATACGATATTTGCATTGCATAGAAAAGAATTGGGCGTTTGGTTGCCGCATGTTTTAAACGAAAGCCATAAGAATCACCGTGTTAGCATTTGTTTCTTTATTACCTTAGGGTAGGGTGGGGTACAGTGTAACAGAAAAGTAATTAAGTGATTCAAAAATGTTAATCTTTGTTGCACGACTATTTCTTTGGTATTTATACAGTGAGCAATGTTGTGTCATCATAATTTAATTAGAAAAAATTCTAAGATATTTTTGAAAACTATTTATTTTTAACTTTGCAGATATCGGGTATTTGTTACACTGTACCCCCGACCTGGGGTAGAATGTAACAGCTACAGGGGTACAATATAACGAAGTTGGGTACATTATAACAATGGAATAAAGATTGAACATACTAACAGTGCCCAAAAGGTAAAAAGTTTTTTTTATCTAAATTATATTTTCTCAATATATTCCTTGCGAACGAGTAACAGTTTGCTTGACCTTTTGTCTTATTCGTGGTATTAGGTTGTGGCAACGTCACTTCTATATCTTCCACTGGCACACTTGCCAAATCCGGCTCCAGAGGAAAATAAAACATATTCATCTTTCCATGTTTACGTAAATAGGTAATGTCATATTCATCGTTGTGATTGTCAGTTAGTATAATTTACAAACAAAATATTTCATTTGCTTTCCAGGAAATTTGACTATAACAAAATCATCTTTCTTCGGAGTCCTGAAGCAGGACAATGGAAAGTTCTCAATTGAATCTACCGATAAAATTGACTTGTCGCTAACATCTGAATCATTTTCCTAGTCCAAATCTCTTTCAGAATTAAAAAAAAGAACCTTTGCGGCCTTCTCTAAACCGTTTCTATTCTTCTTGGTAACATTTTTACATTTAGGGATTGGTTTCCTAGCTTTTCTCTTTCTTGAACTATTTCTTCAAGTTCCTGTTTAACTGGTGTATCAGTTGCAATACAACTTTTTCCTTTTCTCTTCCCTTTTTTCGAAATAAGCCTTGGTCCGGCTTTTGGATAATCTCTGCATTCGAGTGGACTCTTTAAAATTATATTTTCTAAATTTTCTTTTACAATGATGCGTTTATTTCTATCACTGTTTCCATTCGAATAACTTGTTTGGATGTTGAGCATCTGCAAGGCTCCTTCAGAATCTTGTTATAATTGTGAAGTGGAAGGTTGGAGTTGCATAAGACGATTAGTAACTTCACTTGACATAAATTCATCATCTGTGAAAACGTTCCTGTTAAAAGGAAAAATACCGGTCCTCCTGAATCCAGACTTTATGTTTACTGGAGTCATTGCATATTCAAAAGCTTCATGCATTAGTTCCGCAATGTTATAAATGGAAGCCGGTGTACCGGGATGGCGCATCATCCATAAATCTAATGCTGCATTGTAATATGTTTGCAGAGGACCAAACACAGATACGTCCAAGGGTTGCAGTTTGTGACTCGTGTGGGGTGGGATCGTGAGCAGGGTAACACCGTTGTCTTTAGCGATACTTAGAGCTTGAGGAGCTAAATGGCTGTCATGATTGTTCAATATTATAAGAGATGGATTATCTTTTGAGGAAGCAGTAGCCTTCACAAAATGTTTCATAACTTCAGCAAACAACTCTGTGTTCATCCAACCTGTATTTTGCGCTAGTCCAAGAGTACCAGGCGGCGCCCCATTCAACATATGTGGCTTAAGGTTTTTCCGAGGAAAGACCATTGCTGGAGGTAAAGCTTAGCCAGTTGCAGATATGACACAGCATGTTGTCACAAGAGTGCCTCTTTCACCACTCGTAACTTTATTCAGTTGTTTGGGTTTCTGCACAGTTGTCGTACCAGTTTCATCGAAGCAGGAAACTCTGGTACCGTCGCCAAAACTTGGGCTCCTGCGCATCACTTCTTCTAAATTGTCATAAAACATTCCGACGTTGTGTCGGTTAAAAGATGTGGCTCGTGATAGGCTACAGGGTTCTGGTTTTCGTAAAGCTAGGTCGGGGGTTCTTTTTCTAAAACCATACAACCAGTCAATTCCTGCCTTTTGTTTTGCTGTCCAGCTCTTGGGTACATCTACATTGTGATAGTTGGCCATTTCATAAGCCAGCTTTCTAGTTTCAATTGTATCGAGACCATAGCACATTTTTGAATAAGTTATCAAATATTCTTTTAGTGCTAATTCTCGTTCAGTTGTAAAGATTTTTCTAACCGCATAATTCGGTGTAAAACGCATGGTTGCAGCTTCTTCTTCTGAACAAAACTTTTTCTTCTTTAAATATCTATATTGTGTTCCATAGTTAACACCGTTCACGTAAGCAGCCTTTCTTGAGCTCATTCCTTTTTCTACTAACTCTATTGCCGCTTTCATGTGCTTCTCATCGTGTAAACCGATGTCGGTTTTTATTTTCCGATCTCGAACAATTCTATTAAAATATTTAAAACAGAAATAAAAAAAAACCGTTGAAATTGTCAATTCCCACATAGCAAAGAAAATTTGCAGCAAACTTTAAAAACTTTTTGTAAATTTTTGAAATTTGCATTGTACGAACTAAAATCGAGTGAAAGGCAACTTTGTCGAAAACTTCGCGGTTGTAACATGTTACACTGTACCCGTTAAATTGTGCCCCGTAACGCGTGTTCAACGATAAACTCAGTTTGAATTTTATAGGTTATGAGTACCGACAAACCTTACTGTCCTATTAAACAAACATTAAATAAAGTTTATACACATAACATATTTACTTACCAGAATTAATATATATCTGAGAAACAACAAAATCACTTTGCGTCAAATAATTAAGTTGGAACACTCAAAATCACACTTCTGTGGATATCAATTAACGTAAGCACTGATTTCACTAACGAGTACTACTGTATGATGGCACCTTATGTGTGTGTCGGAAAAATAGAATAATGCAGTTAATGTTTTTAAACCAGACAGAAATATTATCACTGTTATACTCGTGTTATACTCGTGTTACACTGTACCCCACCCGACCCTATAATCCTTTAGCATGAATCGCTTTCGTCGACATTTTGATTGGTAATGAAAAATGGTGCCTTCATGTTAACATCATGGACAGAAAAGAATGGCTTAGACCTAACAAAAATACAGCCCACTGAACGAAAGCCAATACTCACCCCTGTAAGCTGATATTGATCGGCGTATGTCGATGTTGTGCATGCCGATGTTTTGCATCTAGCGGGGCAAAGAATGCTTCGTCCATTAGGAGTAGCATGAAAGTAATTATCATTGCTGAGGTTTACTGTCAATAATTTTTTCCGCTTGAGGCCGCAATTCAAGAAAAAAAAAACCGGGAAAGCATGCTCAAGTTATTTTTCAACACGATAAGGCTCTTTCTCATACTTCTATATTACGAAAGTGGCTATTTTAGAACTCGGTTAGGACACCATTCCACATTTGTCTTATGACTTTGATCATGATTCCTCAAACTTCCATCTCATCAAAAAAACTTAATAACGATATCGCGCTTAAAAATTACCTTGATGGGATCTCATTCGCCACTAAATTACAGGCGTGGCATCGAAAAATTTTCGGATCGTTGGAAGGTAATCGTTAATAATTAAGGCGAATATATTCTTTATTAGTAAATGTAATTTGAAGGTATTTTTAATAATATAAAATATTATTAAGAATCTGGTGTGAAGAACACAAATGCAGGTTCACTATTAATATTTTCTGTGAACGTGTCCGAATATATCCTATCCCCAGAGACGAAGATACGTATTTCGCTTTTCTACAAGCTCATCGGTACGCCCCTGCTGGAGAAAGGATAATTCCAGACACATTCACAGAATAGAACCACCTCGCCCTATCACCTACTCATGTATGTTTCAATTATTCTGAAATGTAATTTGTTTGTTAAGAATCTAATAAATTTTGAAAACGCTTGGATTTTATGCATTCACCCAGTACGTATATTTGAAAAACGTAAATAAAGTTCAGGACTATGTGAGAGAATATATCTAATTTATTAAATTCATTCAATTAGCTTTGATAATTATTCACTTCTAATGTGTATTAAACAAAAACATTGTTAATAATATCGAAATATTATTAAAATCGTACGTGGAGAACACAATAGAAGTTTTTTGCTATCCAGAGATGCAGACATGTGTTTTATCTTGTTATAGATATAGATTTTGGGATAGATAAAATGTACAACAACCACTCATTGACTAATGTCAACTTCACGAGCGACAAACCAACAATCGCCGTCCTCACGATAAGTGTAAGACTTTGAAAATGCTTTGTATTGGACGATCACACTCCCAACTGACGAAAATTGTATTAGCGTGTGTCCACTATAAATCCGACTGCCTCGAAGACGTACATAATAAAACAATTTGAAATATTCTTGAGTGGGTAAAACCTCACCACATTTTGTATAAAACAAAATAATAAAAAAATATTATTCAAAATAGGGTGTGGAGAACACAATGCAAGTTCATATTTGTGTATTCCTATCCAGGCATGCAGCCACGTATTTTGTCTTGCTGTAGGCTCGTCAGTATGCTGGGAAAGACAAAATTCACAAAAATAACTCCCATTCAACATACAATCGAGTCACAAAAGACAGTGTAGAAGAACATTCTTGTGTATCTCTGGATAGTAATTTTCACAGAAAAATGAACTTGTATTGAATTCCACATACCCGGATTTAATAATATTTCGATATTATTAAAAATGTTTTTATGTAATATAAAAATGGTAAGATTTTACCCATTCAAGTAAGCTTCAAATTCTTATGAAAAATAATAATGAAGGTAATATTTTATATTGTATTTATCTAGTCGAAATAGTAAATTTACGTTAATGTCCACTCTGGAATTACTTGTAATAATATAAAATATAACATAAAAAATATTAGTATTGCTAATAATATATATTTTTCGATTTGGGAATTGGGTGCAGTACACTTAAAAATATAAAAACGATTTGGTATTTTAAACATTTTTATTTCTAATTGCTTACAAGACATATTATTAGCAAAATAACTTTTTTGACTATTTTGGTCATAGATTTTCAGCTAAATTTATGCGTGAACTTCCTCTGTAACACCTGTACGCTTTCCAAGCTTTATCTGCAATGCTATCACCCACTTGAGTTACACATTTTTCCATTATAATATTTCTCTCGCTATCCGATAATCCATTAGGTAATTTCGATTTAATAAGTTCATTGTTAAATGTACCATCGACGTTTTGCATATTCATTTTTTGTAAAACGCAAGAAACGAACTCTTTCACTTTTGGATCATCAGCGATGTCACCTTCTTTAACACGCTTTACTAATGCTGGATCGACATTGGTGGTCTTAATGCATTCTCGACTAACTTCTTTAATTTTCTCTGCTTGTTCGTTTGTAAATCCCTAAATAAAAATTAATTAAAAATGAATATGTTTCCATGCAAGAAGAATTTTGAAGGGAATATAATCGATTTTTTTGGTAAATACGGCATATGTAAACATATTTTGTTTATGTATTGGAATCTTAGTATTTAATGGTTTAGTTTAATTTGTAATAAAGTGCTTATGAATAATAGAGAACATAGAAATGTGTAATGCTACGCAGCAAATGTAGCAATTAATACATTATACGAGGAGAAATTTTTATATTACCTACCTAGCCATAAGAAATTAAATGCTTATGCTATGGAATGGGTTTCATATTTGGATTATACTGATTAAATTTACGGAGCTATATCTATAAAAAAATGAGCGGAATTCGGTTAGAACATAAATTCTTGACGAAAGAGGGAAATGCGACCAAAAATATTCGGAGATGACTAAAGTATGTATAGGGAAGATCAGCTGTCATATTAAGCAGTTTCAATGATATAGTGTATAAATTCAAGACGATTCAAGATGCGGAGGGCTAGCAAGAACTTAGGGAAACATCAAGAAAGTCGAAGAACAGGTCTTAGCTGATCGAAGCAAGAAGGTGGCGATTATTGGTGTTGAAGTGGTGATATAGAAACCACAGTATTAAAATTTTTACATAATTATTTAGGAATTCATAAAGTGCTAGCACGATGAATTCTCAGATTTCTTGCTCCCGAACGAAAATTGTGTTGGCAACCAATTTGTGAGGAAAGCCTGAGGGATTTAGCTGACGATAAAAACACTTTTTCTAAAATTATAACAGTTGATGACACGTGGGTGTATCGCTGGAACCCACCGACAAAACAATTATTAATGGAGTGGGTCCACATGGAATCCCCACCACCAGAAAAGGTAGGGACACAAAATTCATCTGAAAAACTGTTGGCGACGGTGTTTTGGTATACAGAAGGAATCCTGTTAATTGAATACACGAGGAAAGACTCTCCAATTATAGGAGAAGTATATAAGAAAACAACCCGAAATTTAAAAACTGCCATTCAGCAAGAGAGACCCCAAAATTTTGCTCAGAATATTATGCTACTCCGTGTTAATGAAGATTTCGGAAGGTTCGCAAAATCCGAGAAATAATTAACGACTTTAATTTTATAGAAATGGAACATCAATCCTACAGTCCGTACTCGGCACCAAGTGATTATAATCTCTTCCCTAAATTACAAAATTATTTGAGTAGTTCTAAAACTCGTGGAGGTGATGTATTGATTGCTGTTAAATCGGGTCCCTCTTCCTCTGTTGTTAGTGTTCCAGTAAATCTATGTAAAGTGATATTTGTATCAATTGTGATAAACTCTAATACACTAATTTTTGGCAGTGTATATATATCCCCAAATTCAGCAACGACTATTTATTTGCAACATGTGTCCTCATTGGATTTCTTATTATTGACGCGCTTCCCTAATGCAACTGTTTACATAACGGGTGACTACAATATGCCGGGTGTGTTATGGAAACAGGTTCCTTTTCAGGATTATGTCCGTATTGCTTCCAGTGGTGCGACTTGGGAATCACAGATTTACGACGCAATAATTTTTTTAAATGATTGCAACTAAGCCCCGCTTCAAATATTGGCAATGTAATGCTGGCTTTGATCTTATCGAAGTAATTATAATGTTGTGTCTCCAGATACCCATCATCCTGCGTTGTTTGTGAAGGTCCGACTAAAGTCCGCGAGTGAGGAAAATGGGTGTAGGTACAATTTTAAAAAGACTCCTTACGGATTCATAAAGGATTATCTATTTAGCTATGATTGGCCCAGGATTTTGTCAAAGAGAAATAATGCTTTGGTCGCACTGACTATACTCTACAGTATATTATATAATTGTTATTGACCAGTATGTTCCGAAGAATTTTGTTAATACAGGAAATTTTCCCCCGTGGTTTTCGGCTGAAACAAAACGACTTATTAAAAGAAAAAACAGCGCCTTCAAAAGATATCGGAGAAGTCCGGTGAACATAAATGCATATAATAGCTTTAGGTTTTTAAGAACAGCTTCTAAGACCAGTATTTCAAATGACTACAAGCGATTTATATCTTACATTCAGAATAACTTAAATTCTAACTCGTCATTATTTTGGTATTATATTAACTCCAAAAGGCAAACAAGAAGTCTCCCTAAGAATATGACATTTGATGAGGCAGCGTCTGATTATCCTAGTGTTATTGGCCGAGTATTACCAGATGGTCTATGCTGATTATCAGCAGATCGATACTAAATTGGATTTAACCCACTACGATAATTCTGTCACAGTTAATAGGACATATTTTTAGATTCGGACATTCTTTTTGATAAATTGAGTTCTCTTAAGGTTAAAGGACTTTTAGTTTCGGACCTTCTTTTTGATAAATTGAGTTCTCTTACACCTTCGGTATCTTTAAGCCCTTTACGCATATTTTCTAAAATACTGTAGCCTTCCCTGGCGTTATAAAATTTGTTAATAAATTGTGGAATTTTTCCCTCACAATGGAAGACTTCATTTATTGTTACAACGTATAAATCGGGTGATAGATCAGACATTCGTAATTATCATCCTATCAGTAACTTGTCTGTTATTGGCAAGGTGTTTGAATCGTTGGTGGCTGATATAGTACTTGCATCTTATTCTGAAGTAATTACCCCTAACCGACCGTGTTCAGCGTGCTGTTGTGGGTGGCACCAGGTCTAGAGATTTCCTTGTTATATCCGGTGTGCCTCAGGGAAGTCATTTGGGTCCTATTTTATTTTTGCCATTTATAAACGATATAAGGTTTCGTCTTCATTCCTGTCATTTTATTTTATTTGTCGATGATATGAAACTTTTCCTACGCACTTGCTCTCAAAATGAGTGCGTTATACTCCAATCGGATCTAGATGCCTTCCACTCGTGGTCTACTAGAAACCTCATTTCTAATGCATATCTTACGTAGAGCAAATAAGGTCTGTGGTTATATTAAGCGCCAGACACGGAATTTTAGAAATGTTATGGCTATTATAAAACTGCACTGTTCACTGGTACGGCCAATCTTGGAATATTGTTGCATTATATGAAACCCATAAACCGCTTCATACCGTGAGCGCATTGAGAGAATTCAAAACAACATGTTAAATTACGTACTCTATAAGCTAAATATCGATAAAAATTCCTATAATTACTTACAACAACTGCTTGGGCTTTGAATTACTAGAATTAAGGCGGAGAAAGGCATACCTAAAGTTTAGATTCCGGTCGTTCAACGGTTACATAGAATGTTCGGAGTTGCTATCCCAGTTCGATGTGAGAGTCCAGCTGCTAGTGCATGAAATAACGATGTTTTTTCCGATAGATTCGGTTATGACGGAACTGAATGGCTTGCCCTTTGATGTGGCTGTGTTTCATTGCACCAAAACTGTATTCCTTAAGTATGTGAATAATATGGACTTTGATTTAGTTTCTTTTATGTTGTATATCTTAAGTTATATGTGGCTATTTATATGTTTATATATTATAAACATGGTTTGGGATTGGATGTCTTGTAATGTCTGATGTTTAAATAAACAAATAAATAAATAAACACATAAAAAACATCTACAGGGACGTTTCTCTTCAGATGATTGCTTGAAAAAAGCGATGGAAGAGTTTTTTGAAGATTGCCTAATGGGTTTGCTTTGGAACATAGCGTTATTAGAGAAACGCCGGAATAAGTGTGCAACCACCAGTTGATCGTATGTCGAAAAATAAAATATAGCTTTTCTTGTAACCCATTTTATTGTTAGGTAGATAATATAAAAACCTCTCCACGTAGTATTTCGAAATTCAGATTTTCTAGCAAAAATAGGGTCAGAGGTTTATCAACTTCTACATGAATAGTATATAGTAATAAATGTCATAATTAGTTATGACGAACCTAGTTATATTTATTACATATAATTTGTGACTATCTAAAAATTGTTTACAGCAATAGCACTAACTAAAAAGCAAATAATCTTGGGTTTACCAGTAATAATTAAGTACAGTTTTCACATCTTTAACAAATTAAGCAACTTCCAAAAGATCTTTTAGGGTATATAAGTGCCTAATATTTATATATATTTTTTGGAATATAAGTAATTTATAAAGTTAAAATTTACTAAACTAAAGACATCGAAGTTGTTCCACTTGAAACAAAATATGTATTTTAAACATAGATTTTACTAATTTAAGAAGAGTAATTTCTATATAACTATTACTTAATATCACAAGAAAAATGGGTTTTATAATAACTCATAGAATAGTCAAGCATAAGTAATTCTGGTGATATGATAATCTTTCTTCTTAATTTTTTTTGTATATTTTTATAATAATGTAAAGAAGTAACAATTGTAATTGCTTCGGAGATTTAGAGCTGGAACTGTGTTCTTGAAACTGCTTCCTTCTTGATCGACGTTTCGCCCACTGTCGCAACGAACATCTTCAGGACTACTACTGCTGCTGCTGCTGTTGCAACAACAACCGTAGAAACCCTGAAGATGTCTCTTGCTACAGTGGACGAAATTTCGGCTAAGCAAGAAGCAATGTCAAGAACGCGATTCCATCGCGTAATCTCAGAACCAACAATGGACAACGGTCGCGGAATCCCACAAGCCAGATTAAATAACAACTATAATTCGTATTTCCTCCGATATCGAAATAATTTCAATACAGCTCTATATTTTTACTTTTTGACGCTATTACAGTTAGACACATTTTTCCTTTTGAAAAATTAAAACGAATAATGACGAATGGATTAATTTAAGAAATAAATTAAAATATTGTGTTTCCAATTTGCTCAAATTCATAATGTCATAAGAAAAGAATATAAACATATTTTTCATTTTCCTTATGATCGGCAATCGAAAAGCGAATAACTATACGATATTTTAATTATTTTAGTTACTTCTCTCAATTCTAATGAAAACAGAAGAAGGAAATATAGAAACTTGTTATCAAATATACAAATCGATGTGGGTAGTGACTATGGCTACTGTTTTACATTACAGCAGCTTCGATTATGATTTTCTTAAAAAGTAGTTATTAGAATATTAGAATACATCAGAATAACTGAAACATAGATTAAGACACCAGATTTTTAATAATATTTTATATTATTAAAAATACCTTTATATTTGAATACGTTGTTTTCTTTCTGTTGAGCCTGGTAAAGCAAGATACAATCTTTTTCTAAAATACTTTTGGTTATAATTTTTGAAAGTATTTCCCCTGGCAGTCAGTGCATTTTTACATCCGTAAAAAAATAATCTCCAAAACATTTTCTCCAATCTCGCCACGTTAGATTGTTTTTTTGCGATTGAATTCTACTTGATCATTTACCGTGCTGGTTTCCAAGATGGTAAGCATTGTTTACCGGTTGCTACAAATTAAAGTCAACGGTAAGTAATTTTAGCGTTCTAAAACGGTAAGTAAATTGTGTTAAAACTTATTAAACCTCGACATATTAATAGAATCCTAGAGAAAAGTTGTGGATTTAAACATCGAATATTCTGCTACATATTTTCTGGAGCTTTCAATTTCTCTCTTCGTATCACAAAGTATGCCAGCAACGATTTTTCATCAATATTTATGCTTTTCTCAGTACACCAGCCTTTAAAAAGATTGTAGGTACTTTGATAGCGCTCCTTAGATTTTTAGGGAATCAGAGCAGAACACAGTACATTCCAAGTTTGTTCTATGTTATTTTCAGAGTGGCTAGTATTATTCATTTTGTTGCAATTAACTTTATTTATTAGTCGTTATCGCTATGCAAAAATTCTACTTTCATCAAAAAATTAGTATTAGTAAAAAAAGTAGTAAACTGTTTACGAATATCTATAGCAGTGCAACCCACAAATTGATATCATGGCAATATGATTTGAAGGTTTAAATAGGAGTGACACTAGCAATACTTATTTACTGTAATTGTTGTAATAATGAATAATTTATAATTCAATCGCACAAAAAAACGTCATAAGCTCACGAACGGTAAACAAATACTGATCTCGTGCAAAAATTGGAGTCATCGCTTCGCTCCTCCTCCAAACAGTTGTCCTTGATCGGTAAAAGTTCCTTACCATTCTTGATTCTTAATATACTATTATTTAATTTTTAAATGCGTCAATTTCCGACAGACGTAAACTATAAACCCTATAACTGATTTCTACACGTGGAAGCATAAGGAAATTATTAGATGATAGGTGCGAACTATACGGTAAATAACCTATTATTTTTTCGTTTGAGCAGCAGTGTGAGCTCGAGCGTTACATAATGACAAATAATCTTTTCTCTTGGACAATTTCAGCGAACACATTAATGAACAAGAAACAAACAAACTGTGGTGTACCGTTCTGCATAGACAGTAATACGGTTCGCTTCTCAAAGGCTATAGTGGAAGCATGTCCACCAATTCAGAAAACGTGGCGGTAATCTTTTCGTTTCAGCTTTTTCTCGATCAACTTTTATTGGAACGGTCTCATTTTCAAAGATTCAAATTGCCGATTATTCCAATCTTTCGGAACCACCACAGTATATCCGAGCCTGATAAACTATAATGATGTATACTAGATGAGACAAACAATTGGCAAAGTGATCTAGGGTAGATTCGAAGCATTTTACACGGTCTTCTTCTTAAACTGGAGTTAAATTGTGGGAAATCAAGCGGGAACAAGCCTTATGCGCCTTCAAATATTTGAGTAAGGTAGTCTTAATTGCCTCCATAGCAATCTCTAAAATACTCATTACAATAAAATTCCGGTCATCTTCAATTATGTCAAGAATTAGATATACTTTCTTTGATAACCGTCATTTTTGAGCCAGGAATTCGAAATGTCTCATCTAAGGAAAGACAAGCACGTTGAAATTCGTTTCATCATCGTTTTACAGCAGCTTTGGAACATAACTTGTCTTCGAATATTTGATTGATTTCCTCAAAACTTTAATTATGGCTGAAGCCATATTTGAAATTGAAAATACAACGGTTCGGTGGAGCCAATAATTACTGTAAAATTATTACTGTAAAGATTTGTAGTTTAAAAATACTCAAGTATATTTTATAATTATTACTATCATTAAGCCTGTAAATAATTAGAATTAAATGTCAAACCAAATTTGAAGTAATATATCAAGGCCTACTACCTCAGCGGAATGAAAACCGTGTATCTATATCAATATTTAGTAAATGATTTGATTATATTAATTTCGCTTTTGTAAATATTATTTAGAAATATTATTTGGGGTATTGATACGACATCTGAGAATTTACTCATATTACCTATTTATTATATATTTTTTAAATTTATTTATTTCGTCAATATTATTTCGTTTTTTAAATCAGTAAAACAAAATATTGTTGGATGAGCGTATTTATAAATTATTTCCTTAACTTATATGACAGAATTATAATTATTATAACTGTAACAATAAAACGGAAAAAACTATTTCATTATTAAAATAGAGGATATTTGCTAATTCAACAAACGTTTCTATAGTTTTAAAATTTTTCCATTTAACAAGGCTATATAAAGCATTAACAGAATTGTAGAAAATATTCCTAAAGTTTTTTATGTGTTGAATAAATGTAATACGACTGTTAATTTGTTTTATAATTTATATTCTCTGTATTGAATTACTCTTTTTTTTTAAATATGTTAGAATTTATATATGCAATGGTCCAGAGATTAAAAATATGTTTCACTTTCGATATAAAGGTTATACGTACCTCAGCGAAAACTCCAACGATAAGGGCAAATAAAACGACCAACAGTTTCATTTTAAATATTATAGAGCAGTATCAGAATAAAACTAAACTTTTTCCAATACAATGCATTTATATACTATAAGTATAGATAAGATAGGAAGAAGTAATACTGTTAAGGAAATGAACAAAGAGATATAGGTACATATATACAGAACTGCTAAAGATTGGAGTATGTAATGTCAATTTTAAATTGATACAATTCTCTAAAAATATTAGGCTTGCTGTCATTTTTGGTATTGGCATTTTTAGATATTATTTTTATTCTTTATTTAAATTTTGTTTCTTTTAATATATAACGACATAATTTGTTGAAGGTATAAATATTCTAAATTAGGCTTTATTTATAATCAAAATTTATTTTATTACACCGACAACCGACAATTGTTTTGCTATTAACGAAAACTAATTTGTTCATTTGAGTGTAAGGCTTTTGCTTCCAATTTATATATGTATTTGTGTTAAATCATCAACATCAAGTATAAATAAAAGTATAAGACGACAGGCCTTAATGCTTTAAAAGAATACCCCGTAAAAAGTTCTACTTAGAAACATTTAATTAATCATATTATGTTCCTGAAAATTTGGAAAACATATATACAAGTTTAGGATCAATATGACTTTCAAAATATTGAATTTAGTTGAAATAAGTCTAGGGCTCTTTAAATCTCAGCTAAAATTCTTGTGGCTGAAGATGTGAAAGTTTACAACACTTTCTAATTAATAAATTATACAGAAGCAACAAAAGAATAAGGAATTTCGTTAGTATTTGCAATTGGGAATTGTAGAAAAGGATTATGAATTTAGTTTCATTACAGTACAGCGTCTTCCTAAATTAGATATTGTAAAATATGGAATGAATTCAAATCCCTTCCTCCTGCTATTTATATTAACGGTGAAAACTACTGGCATATTCGATAATCACCTAGACTTTTCATGTGTTATATGATATATATGTGTATATATATATATATATATATATATATATATATATATATATATACAGATAATTATTTCTTGACCTTTGTATGTTATAGTAGATTAAATTAGTCGCCGATCTAAGGTCTGTTTTACTTTGATATGTATATATTTAAAACAATCTTACATGTTTCGACACATGGTGCCTTTTTCGAAGAAATTAAAAATATAAATGACAGTACCTCAATGTCAAACTTATATATCTGTAGTTGTTATGGACAAAATTAAAATATTCAAAGATACATTCAAGTTTAATAATAATAATTCATGCCTCAGAACTTTCGACAACAAGACGTCAATTACGGGGGATTATATAGCTTTATATATATACAGAGTGCCCTTGAAAAAGACAACGTATGGTAAATGAAAAGATTATTTATATAGAGTCAATTACGACGCGAATCCCAAACTGAAAAAACCCTGAAAATTCTAATATCTGTCGTCAATGAATTCAAGATATTTATAATGCAAATATGTACCTTTATTAAAGTTACACACACACCGTATGTTTATATACTAATACCTGTCGATGTAATGAAAGGTATAATATCCTGTATGCTAAGGTCAATACCTCGTACAAAATCAGTTTTCTAATACATTTAAGTAAACATGAAATTAAAAATTAAAACGTGTGAAATTTATTTACAAACCCATTTTAAAAATCATACTAAAATTTCATGTGCATTACGAGAGTGCTTTTTTCTTATTAGAGATATTAAAATACAAATGTCGGAATCAGAATGCCCCATTGTATTCAAAGTCGGCAATGTTTATAAATACAAGCGATAATTTTGTTATGGCAACCTGAGTCAGCTGTTTATTTATATAAATTTATACATGATATATCGAAAGAACATGCAAGATGTGTGCTTTACGCGCATTATTTAAGTTACAATCTATTACCTTCATTCGAAAAATTGTAGATCAACAACAGAACGATCTTAAAGCGAGATATACAATAACAAGACTATTCATTTTGTTATTGTGGGTCACCTTTAAAATTTCGTCTCCGATAGAGTTTATGAAATATTCAGTAGCGTAACACAATTTTTTGAAATATTTTTTCATTCTCTTCTCGCTTATGAGAAAGAATGTCGGGAATATAATCAAATACCATTTTACTCGAAAGTGTAGTCTATAATTTCTTTTCTCGTAAATAAACTGACCCCACTCCTTCTTGTCTCTTGATAATTCTTGTACTTTACTTCATATTGTAGCTCTCTTTTCCAATATAGTTACTAGCTCGTTATTCCAAGTTTTAGCGGGCCTACCCCTGACTCTTCTACTGCTTCTTCCCATATATTTTTCTCTTGTATGTCATCTTTCAGCTTATTCATATGTCTAAACCAACTAAGTTGTTGGTTTTCAATTCTGTCAAATATTGGTTCTACTTCCGGTTCTTCTCTAATTGTTTCGTTTCGTATTCGGTCTCTAGCGTATTACCTCTTTTACTTTTCTGTATTCTGCTCTCTATTCCAGCTCTAGCTGCCGTATTGGGCGGAACACTGATTTGTATATTGATTTGTATACTGATATTTCCGTTTTGCGAATTTTCTATTTCCCACATAAAGGACTTTGTTAATGAGTGGTACATTCTTGCTGCGCTGGTTATCCTTTCATTTGTTTCATATTTTATGGCACTCGGTTTTTCTACTTTGACTCCTAAGTATTTAAAGTATAATCACTTGTTCTATCTCCTCTTGCTGATTTATATTTTTATTTCTTCGCCTTTCTTGCAGATTACGAGTATTTTTGTTTTCTTTGTGTTTATATTTATATTTCTTTTAGCTAGCTCCTCTTTCCATATTATATTTTTCTTTAGGTCTTTTTCGTTTTGTGCGATTAACACGTCGACAAAAGCACATTCACAGTGTGTGATTAGTAGAGCAGACCAATTTCCGCGGGCGTCATGAGCGCCGGTATGGGAGGGTAATTCGTAATATATTAGAATATGCGATAGAATAGGGACGCAACATGAGCTTGTTACCGATATAAGTATAGAAGTAGAGACATTTATTCTATCAGAAATAATTAAATATACGTTTGGTTTTCTGCTGTTAAAGTAATATGCATAAACACACGAAAAATAAGAATAGTACATCGGCGCGCATGGCGCGTGCGGAAATTGGTCTGCTTTAGTGATTAGTCTGAGTCGATTGTATCCTACAAATGTTTTTCTTACTTTGCCTTTGACTGCATCGTCTATTACTGTTATTAAAATCAGAGGTCTCAGTAGTCCACCCTGTCATAAGCCGTCTCTGATTATGAATTCTTCTGACTACATATTAGTTCCCATAATAACTTGTTATGTATATATTTTTAAATTTATAATTAAGAACATCATTTAAATTATCCCTCTATAAAATAATTCCTTATCTTTATATTTAAATTCCAGCAAAATATTTAAAGAAAAAGGAAACGGAGAATAGGAGTAAACAAAATAAAGATTATTATAAGGTTTTTATAAGTTCTTGGCCTTCAGATAATAAAAGTTATAATAATCATTACATTTACGAAAAAGTTGTTTCTTTATTTTGATATAGAGTAATTAAATTATGCTAAAATAAGTACGACTTATTAATAAGACATTTACTGTATCCGACTTATGTGACATCATGTTTATTTATGGAAAAACAAGTAGAAATGATAGAGTAAGGTGTACTTATAAAACATATCCTTCAGCTCGGAAATATTCCTACTATTAATTAATTGCTCACACAATCCCATTAAAGAGATATGTACAGTATTACCACGCACAATATTTGATGCTAAATTAGAGCAATTGGATGTCATGAAAGCGAATCCAGTTTTCAGTACCCAAAAACAAGCAATGCAAATTAGCGTTTCATATAAGGCAGTGCATAGTCTTTATTATGATTATTACCTAAAAATGTATTTTGTAAGAAATTAATTTAATAATGGAATAGAAAACATCCTTAAATGTAAAATCTTTTTTTGGAAACTGTGGCTAAGCAAAAAACAAATTATTTATAAAATCCCTTACCATATTAACATTCGTATCTTAAATACGTATTTCGATAACTGAGTTATCATCCTCAGTAGGTAAAAATAATAATTACAGTGTTGAATAGGGGGCACGGTAAAGCTAACACAAAAATCGCAAAACCCTTTACAGTTAGCTTAACTATGCCCCATGTTCAACTCTATGGTTATTACTTTTACCTACAGAGAATCACAACTTAGTTATCGAAATCGTATACTCGTATAAACAACATCGTATTATTCGTTAATGTTTTCGTTAATTCGTCATGTCGTTAAAATTAAAAATTAGGCTCATATAAAAATGCATAATTATCATGCGAAAGCTTAAAAGTAAGACCTATTAATAACAGAATAATTGAAACATACATGAGTGGGTAGAACCCCACCAGTTTTGTATAATACAAATTAATTTTTAATAATATAAAATATTATTAAAAATCTGGTGTGAAGAACACAAATACAGGTTCACTATTAATATTTTTTGTGAACGTGTCCGAACATATCCCTCCCTAGAGACGCAGATACGTATTTCACTTTTCTACATGATCATCGGTACGCCCCTGCTGGAGAAAGAATATCTTCAGACACATTCACAAAAAAATTATTTTTCTAAATAATCACTAATAACTATTTAAATCACTAACCACCATTTAGCGCAACACATTTCTTTAAACGCTGAATCCATTTCTTCATTCCGTCCATGAAACACCTTTCTTGTTCACTGTTGATCCAATTATGAACAACAGCTTGAACTTCAGTGTCTGATAAAAGACGTTGACCTTTCAATACCTCTTTCAACTTTGGACCAGAAATCTGAAAGTGTCAAATCAGGACTGTATGGAGGGTGCGAAGCAACCGCAATTTTCAGGTTGTTTCGTTTTTTCTATTGAACTAATTAATTATTGAATTAATCGTAGATCCCTTCGGCAGGTATTCGCTATGAATGTCTCCCTTTGCATTACAGAAAATGGTAGGTATGACTTATTGTTCTGATGAAACTCTTTTAAATTTTCATACGCGTGGAGGATCAGGACGACGATATGATTGCCGCTTGTTTTGAGGGTCATAACGATGAACCCAAGATTCGTCTCCGACGGTGATGTTCATGAGAAAATCATGTAATCGAACCCATTATAAATGACACTGTTCTCAACGACGCTACAAGGGAAATTAAACTGCATGCTAAGGCGAAATAGTTGAAATTACAGTTTGTACGTTGAAATTTGATTCTATCCCACTGCTCACATAATAGCGTTGTTGGAAACATTATAGGTCAATCCGCTCTCGTATATTAAAACATATCTGTATACATATAAATTGATATTCAACGGATACAAAATTCGCAATAGGGACAATCAACGTACAGACCTGTATTTCGGGCTGCTTTCCCCTAATTATCGCAGCACGCAAAATGTACCCATACTCTTAAATGGTTCGTATCTCAAATTTGTACGATATATGCCAATGGGAGATATTTACCGGCATCTACCGACTAGAACGGCAACACCTGGTGACCGTCGATAATGCATACATGTCAAAACATAGATATGTTTTAATATATAGATATGTATTATCGTACTTAAGATATGTACTTAAATTAAATATCACCTCGAGATCAAATTTCATTTCTGAAAGCTAGACTATCTTTGCTAAATAATTGCTTAAATCGCCGTGGGACTGTTATCTGTTTATGAAATCACAGCGTACTTCTATATTTTTTAATTTTGTATTTTCGTCCTCCAAATTAAATTAAATTTATCAGAAGTTATTTTTAAAGTTACTCAAACAATTAAAAGGAAAGTTTTCCACGATACTTTAAAATATTTTATACAGATATATAGCAGTTTTTCGAAAGCATAGTGATACATTAAAAAGAATAGTTTAATTGAAGTTGATCCTCGCAAGTATTTTTTTTATGATGGACATTAAATATGAATCAAGTTGTAATACAAACATTTCAATTTTATTGAATGATTTGAAATATATATATATATATAAGTAAAAATTAATTAACGGGTGAGCGGTCTGTCAAGTAAAAAAAAAATCCTTTATTTCACTCTATATTTCATAACGGATTTGTTACTTCATCGGGAGTGTAATTGAGAGTTAAAATTCAGCACACAACGACACCAAACATGTTAAAATTAATCAAATTTAAAACATTAAATTAAGATGATGTTGGTTTATCGTCAACCTTTTAAAAAACCTTAAAAAAAAGGTTTTTAAAAGGTTGACGATAAATCAACATCATCTTAATTTAATGTTTTAAATTTGATTAATTTTAACATGTTTAGTGTCGTTGTGTGCTGAATTTTAACTCTCAATTACACTCCTGATGAAGTATCAAATCCGTTATGAAATATAGAGTGAAATAAAGGAGTTTTTTATTTACTTGACAGACCGCTCACCCTTTAATTAATTTTTACGTATACAGTACGGTCGATAATACTTAACAGTCTGTATATATATATATATATATATATATATATATATATATTATTATTGAATTGTTTATTATTGAATAATTTCCAACAATTTTGCAATTTAGGCCAATTTAATGATGAAATAAATGTAAATAACCACTTATTAGATTTGGTTCTTTCTAATTTATCATGTACTGTTCAATGTGAAGATTGTCCTCTAATTAGAGAAGATTTATATCACCCCTCTTTAAGTGCAGTGTTCGAGTGTATTTCATCAAATCACATCCGGTTTGAATAAAGTCATAACAAAAATTATATGATTTAAAAAGTGCAAATTTTCCGTTGACATATAGTAAATTTTTAGTGTTAATTGGTATAGTATACCGGTGTCCTTGAAATAAGAAGACAACGTATGAAACAGAATATATATCCAAGATGTCTTCCTAAAATTCCTTCTCTAAGCGAGAAAATAAATGACAAAGATATTTAAAAAATATTTGTCACACCACTTTGCAAAGGCTATATGATAAAAAACGATATCTTAAAATTGACCGACAATAACAAAAGGTATAGTTATGTTATTGTTAATCTCGTCCAACTGTTGCGTATGTAAACATATGCTGTAGTGTATGTGGTTATGAGATATTTATTATTTATACACATTTCGAATATTGAATTTATAGGCGTCACGTAATATAATTTCCAGGGTGTTTTTAGTTTGGGGTTCGAGTCGTAATTGACTCAATACTTTAAATTCGTATTATATATAATTACATCTTTCCATTTATCATACGTTGTACTCTTTATTGCAAGGACAGCTTGTATAACATATTCTACAAATTTCATCCATTGGGTAATATCAAAAGTAATAAGCGTACCCATACGCTATGGCGTATGGGTACGCTTATTACTATTATTATTATTGAACTATGGTTCAATGGAAATATAGTGCAAAAAAATCATTTAAAACCCAGAGCGCATAAAAAAAAACAGAAATATGGTAGTATAAGCTACTACAATTGTTCTAAGCTCTTAAGTATATACACTAAATAATTTATAAGTATTACTAACCAGGATTATGTATGAAATATGATGAACAACACTATAGGTGACCCTAATAGACTGTGGCAATATACGAACTATACTATAATTCCAGATATACTACATCACGGCGGTAGAAATTACAATGCATTACAGCAAATTATCAACGTTTCTGCAAACTATTTTACCGGTATTTATATACAATGACACAAGGAGACTGTGATCATTAGAACTTGCCGATCATGCTAGTATCTATGGTGCAGATGTCTTTTGTTACTGAGAAAGAAATTTTCGTATGCTTGAGGAAATTCAAGGATTGTTTTTCTAGCGATGTAGATGGAAATCCTAGCTTCATTGTGCTCGTGCGTCACCATTTTCACGAAAGAGTCGCAGAACATATTTCAGTAAAACTAGAAAACTTCAACGCGGCCCAATATTTTAAAGACATCACGTGACGTGTCTGTGTCTAAATCTATCGACTCAATTAACATCTCCAATTATAGCTCCATATCAATATTATGTAAACCGGCCGATAGCCTAATTGTAACCCACTGGCGTATCATGCCACTGGTTTCGTGGTTTGCCTTCCCGTTTATTGTGAATGTCGACAGCTAAACATCTTAAATCGCTCCACAGGCGCGGTTGCAATGATAACTCATTGCCTGTCAATGCCTCCTGTTATTAATGTGACGTTGCTGGAAGATGCTAAGGCATGAATTATTATTATTATTAATATTATTATATAATTTTGCCTAAGTAGTTGAAACACTTGCTTTGTAAGCTATTCCAGCACAACACGATATCACAGCTGAACTATCAACGATAACTAATTTACGCTATTCTGTCAGTGTACCACAAATCTGACAACTGTGGATAAGTCGATTAAAAAAAGCTTTTGACCAAATTGATCAGCATATCTCATTGTTTAAATTTGGGATGATGGGTCTTACCGTTGATTGAACTTTTCAGATCTTTTTATTTGACAGAAGTCCAGTATAGTAGTGTTAAATCTGATATATTTTGTCCCACATCAAGAGTTCCATAGGGTTCAAATCTGGACATAGTTTTGTTTTTGATATTTTTTTGTGGGGTATGTATGGCGGCCCAATGTCTTAAGCTGAAAGCTGATCATCACCACAGGATCGAGTATTTATGGTGTGTATAAAGCGTTCCACAGCTTTATAACTATACCTGCTCACCGCAAAGGGTAGGAATATTGCTTGGATTTTTACTTACTCTACATTTAACAGTATTTGAAGAGAATACCGATCCCGAAAAATAACAAACACTGACACGCCAGTGTTCTATTTAAAGCAATCTATTAAAATAATGTTGAGAAATTACGAGATAACAGTATTTCAGATTTGTGCGATATTTATTTCCTCATATTTAATATAATAAATAGTAGCTTTACGGCAAAATATAGAAAAGAAATATATATTTCTTTATTTTATTGTATTCTAGTTTTGTAGTACTACCTGTATTTTTGTATTAATTTCCTGTACTTGGGTTTAATACCTGTTGGAAATGTATGTAATATTATGGCTCCATATCTGCACTTATTGAGTCTGCATCTGGGAAACAACTCTACCCACGTGTCTGAGGATATGAACTCGCTGGTACGCCGCTGATGTGTTGGTATACATCATAAGACGGTATTTACTACAAGTTCTATAATGTAATTTATTGTTATAATTTTTATTTCCATAATTCTTAAGATTATTTATAGAAGTCCATAACAGGGTGTGTAATAATCAGCGTTTCGAATTTATTCTATTTGTAACAATTTACTGACTATACTATATGCGTCGAATATTATTTATCGCTGCTTTAATTCGTGGACTTAGGATTGATTTGAGACCTTTAGAGAACTAATGATAACTGATATAATAAAGGACATTATAGAAAGGTTTTTCTGTTTTCATATATGCCGAAGTTCCATCTATAGTGATGTGTATCTTTAATTTTGTTTGAGTGTTTGCTGTTGTCTTCTAGTACGGCTATGTCTATTAAGTATGTGATTTGTTCCACTTTATTTTGAAGTACAATGACTGGTCTATTTGCTGAAATTTGTTTGTCTCTATATATCGTGATATCTTAGAATTTGTGCCTTTGTATTTTTGTATAAATGCGCATGTTGTGGATTTAATATTATTAAGGTGTGTATGCATGTTTCTATCTAATTAGTGGTAGTAGAGTATCTTAGCGTCTTTATATCTGCGTGATTTATGTTTATTACAATGTATTATTATTACTTAAAAGACATATTATTTTAATTATATTAAATAGCCCCTTAATATACTCTGCCAATGAACCTATTTTTGATAAATAAACAATTATGCGAATATTAATACATGTAATTCTAAATACAAATTAATTCAATTAAGTTTTAAATATAGCATTTAGCTATGCATGAGTTAGCATGTTCACGGTCTTTCCCATTTTTTTTTCTGATAAAATAAGTTTTCCGTTTCACTTTGATTGATTGTGATGATTGATTGGTGTATTTATAAATATATTTAAACCCAATTGCAAAAATCACTATCTGTAAAATTGAGATCTTGCTATTAATCTAAAAATATAGAATAAGATAAAATTTATTATTACATATTGATGTGAAATATCCCTTTTAAAGAAATTAAATAAAGTAAATGAAATATTAATTAATCAAACATAGCATGAATAGATCAAAACAAATAAAATGTGAAATCAATGCAGGTTTTGTCTTTTGAATACACGTCGTATATAACATGTTAAATTTGCATTAAAAATAGATCACAGGTTATAATGATTTTCGATAATATTTAGAAACTAATTAAATATAAAATATATGTTTACCTACCAAGACTGTATAAAAATGATACAAAATAAGTTTTTCTTTGTACATTAATTACTTTACTAGTAATATTTGTCTTAGATTTGTTGATATTTTATGAAAAAATCCATTGTTATAAAAGGAATTTTGTATTGTAAAATTATTTTCGAATAAGTAATATATATATATTAAATTAAAAGCGAGCAAGCGGTCTGTCAATTAAAAACTCATTTATTAATTATCTCTATATTTCGCAACAACTTTGTTGCTTCTTCCGGAGATACTACAAGATTAATGAGAAATAATGTTAAATAAATAAGACTATAAAGCAGTAGTAAAATACTTACAAAATGTAGAGTTTAAAAAAATAATAAAAGTGACGTACAAGGACAATAAAATTGATTAGATTTAAAACATTAAAGTAACTATAGATACAAGCCTTTAAAACCTTTAAGAAAACATGTTTATGTAAAAGTTAAAACATGAAAAATAAAAATATAAATCGATATGTTTCGTTTTATATTTATATTTTATTTTTAACAAAAAAAGTCACAAGAATATCAAAGAACAATGCATTATAAATTTAACAATATAAGGACAAAATAACAAAACAGTTTTTAGATGGTCAACTAATCGTCAAACCGAGTATATTAACATAAATTATACTTAGTCCGTTAGTATCAGATCTATAATTGACGTTATTTGTGTCTCTGTTAATGTACACCATCTCTAAAAAGGTTCTTTTCTTAAGGTTATTTTCAACGTCTAAGATCTTAACGTCAACAAAATTGAATGTATGGTCACGATTAAGTGCATGGTCCACCAATGCACAAGATCTCTTTCCAATACGGACATCACTTTTATGCTGTGTGATGCGCTGTTTTAGCCATTGTGATGTCTGACCTATATAAAAGCCACTACATGACTATTTAATTTTGTTGAAGTTAAGATCTTTGACGTTGAAGATAACCTCAAAAAAGAAACTTTTTACAAATGGTCCACATTAACAGACACAAATAACGTGAATTATAGATCTGATACTAACAGACTAAGTATAATTTATTTTAATATACTCGGTTTGACGGTTAGTTGACCATCTAAAAATTGTTTTGTTATTTGGTCCTTATATTGTTAAATTTATAATGCATTGTTTCTTGATATTCTTGTGACTAGTTTTTTGCTATATGTTTCGTTTTATATTTTGTATTTTTCAACGTTTTAACTTTTTACATATACATGTTTTTTTAAAGGTTACTTTTATTATTTTTTTGAACTCTACATTTTGTAAGTATTTTACTACTGCTTTATACTCTTTATACTCTTATTTATTTAATGTTATTTCTCATTAATCTTGCAGTATCTCCGGAAGAAGAAACAAAGTTGTTGCGAAATATAGAGATAATTAACAAATGAGTTGTTAATTGACAGACCGCTTGCCCACTTTTAAGTTATTTTACAAATTCGAACAAGATTTATAAATATTTAGTATAGCAATTGTAATTTATTACGTCTGTAAATATGTAAACAAAACAACTGTCATTTCGATTAAAGTTAAAAATGCATCAGAATGCGCATGCCTAATACGCTAAATGCATACAATATAAAAGATTAGAGATGCACACGTTTCAAATGCATAAGAAGCATGGGATAGACAAAGAAAACAAAATACGAAGGACATCTAGCAAAAGCCAGTGGATTTTTGTAGGTCCAAACACACAAAGCAGGTCAAAGTAGAAAAATTCGTCGAAACTAGAAAGCAAAATAGATTTAATCTTGAAATGAAAATGTAAATTACCACAAATGAGAATGTATGTAAACAAAATAACTTCAGATAACGAAAGACAGAATTGAAGGGTTAAAATGGAAAAATTCAATAAATAAAATAAAAATTGAAATGAAATATGAAAAGTAGGAGAGAAATCTTCCAAGAAATGAAAATAGTCCAGTATAAAAGGGCGAAAACAACATCAGAAAGGATTCATTTGACATATTCTCTCAAATTATATTCAAAACTCAAGGTTCTGACCCTGGTTGCATTACGCAATTCAAATTTATAGCAAATTATTGCACATTCAAATAAGAACTAAAAGTATTTTATTTAAAATATTAAATTAAGAGTTAGCAATATATTGTCTTTCATATTTATTGTATTGTCTTTCATATCTTGATTAGTGTTTCGAAGTTACAAAAACGATACGTATACTTGTAGTTATATAAAACTGACCACATCATGCACTAAGAAGAGTTCTAAAATGTGTATGCGGAACAGAGTTTTGAGTAAGTAAATAACGCATAATATTGTTTGAAATCTATAAAACTAAAACAAAAAATGTATTAAAACATATATGGATTTTTTTTGAACTAACTACCGATACACTACTGTGAGTGTAAATTAATGCAAGATATCTTTGTATGCGAGTATTAAGTTAGATTTCTACGAGTAATCTCATGATATCTGTTTAATTGAAATTTTGCAATCAAATATTGATTGATAGGCATAAAATGAAACTTATATACAGACTAGAGATAGACGTGTTGCTCTGTAGGAAATAGACTTCCACATAAACAACTGTCAAATAACACACGCAATTAGAAACAAGATATCAGTTAAATCAAGATATCCATATCTAATAAGTTAAACAGACACCTTAAATCCTAGATTAAAGTTCGGACGGAAAATACCCGTTGGAGACTGATGAAGAGGAAGTAGGGTTCTCTGAATACTCTCGAAATATCTGTACCATTGAAATTTTAAAATTCAAAAGGTACAGGAATAGGCGTGGAAAATAAGAGAATAAGAATGAAGTATTTTAAGTTAAAACAAAATGAGATGTGAACATATAAACCGGCAATAAAATAATTTTTAAGAGTTATCTCTTGTATTATTTCTTTACATTTACTTTGGACACTAGGCCTAGTTGTGTAGAACCCAAAAAGATTGCCCTGAGATATCTAAATATCATACAGGGTCTCAACAAAGATATGATTGTGTAACTGCCCGTACAATCATTCATTAAATAAAGAGATCAACGAGTGTTTATTTTTTATGTGGTGTCGTTTTTGATTATCATTTTTATGAATACATTTTTTGTTGTTTCTTAAATTTGTATATTCGGTTTTTTAATAAAATTCATTATTATTACATTTTATTGTGATTATTAGTTAATAATGGGACGCCCGCAGGGAATAATGAAATGCGACCGTTATTATTGGCAGTGGAGGGAACAATGATAACGTTATGTCTCATTATTCCCTGCGTTCCGCCAATAAAACATAGTCTTACCAGCATTATAAACAAGCCCGGATATTCTAATTGTCAAGCATGTCGTCGATACGATTATCTTCAGCTTTTTTTTTGAACTGTCAAAACGTCAAGCGCCATATCGATTTTATAGTATAATGTTTGTTTTTCTTTTAGTAATTTTCAGTTAGTTGTAGATATAGTGGTGTATACTAACTCGTAATAATGATTATTATTTTCTCGAGCTGAGTTACTCCCTCGCCGCTTTGCGACTCGGTCCGTAAATTCAGATCTCGGGAATAATAACCGTAATTATTGACTCTCTGTATAAACTAGTATTAATGTCGTTTATAATTTCAGATGTGTTTTAACTACATCCTAAAATTTAAGTATGCAAATATTTATAACCCATTAGTAATTTGTACCGTATATTGTGTCAAATATTTTTTAGCCTTTTCACTCTACTAGCTTTAATTGATACGATTTGAATATACATTAAGAAGAAAAGATTAAATTATATACACATTTATCAAATGAAATATATTATAAATATGTAGCGTCACTATAAAATTAAGAAACGGGCTGAGAATCACTTATTGCTTAAAAAATAAAATTTAAATTTTATATTCTACATAATGAATATTTGTTTACAAAGTATTTTACAGAATAATAGTCAAGATAAATCTATATATAGAACATTATTTGTTTTTGATATTATTATCATTATTTATGTATGTCCATACATGAAGTTAACTATTTAAGAAGTTATACCAAACATAGGTAATCTTTGATCTGTGTATCTTTGAACAGATGAACAATTTAATCAGATTAGTCACGTTAACAACAATAACCATTTAAGTTAAAATGTTGTAATTTTAGTTCATGAGAATAGATCCCGGTTTAAATTAACTGAGGTGTAATGTGAATGGAAATAACTACAAACGGAAATTAGACTTAATTTGGTGGAACAAACAGCAAATGTGTTTTGTATTTTGCTTGGTATTTACATTCTTATGGACAACGGAAAATGTCAATGATGCATTCATCTAACATATAATTATATCTAATCAAACGAGTTATAATATATACTGGACGTTGGTTATATTATTATAAATAAGTAAAAAGCATGTTTCTATATAAAATTAATTTTTTGCAGAAAATGTGATATGCGAAATTTAGTTTATGTACGAGGAATGCTCTTTTAATGTCAATCTCTACAAGCTTAACATTGAACAAATACTTTATTCTGACCATTTTATTACGTATTTACAATGTATTTCTTATTACAATTAAAACACTTTTGTATTTGAAGAAATGTATTTTCATGGTGTCTTATCTATATTTTACATGCATCGGTCGATGTAAACAGCGAAATGTTATAGCAAATTTGAATATTAGTAGTTACTATATAGTCATATACATTTATTTTGAAGCTGACGAAAATTTTCCCAAAACTTCTGTGACATACAAATTTGTCTATTTATTTTTCCGAGAAGTATAGAAATGCTTTCAGACGATGTATAACTTATTCAAAGTGTTCACTTTCTCTTTCTGCATAGAGTTGCTAACGATACTGGTCCATTCGTCCATCGTTTAACACAATGTTTCTAGCGAAATTTTTGTTTTAGTTTAAAGAATGCCGGATTTCAGGAACTCCAAATTTCGATAACGTTTCTTCTATACCTATCCAATAATTGATAGAAAATAGAGTTCAAATCAGAGCTACTAGGCGGCTAAACGTGAGCCTAAATAGTCATAAACGTTATTTCTCAGATACATTTGGGTCATAATTGCTACGCGAACGGATGCCGAATCCAACTGAAGCACCCATTTCTTCCTTTTCTCCCTTCTAGCATAATTTATTCACTCTACTCGGGCCAATATTTTGACCTTAATCTCGCAAAAGTAATTGCAAGGAATAATTTTGCAGAAAGGCCTACCAAACCAGTAGTGGGGCAGGATGGTTACTACGTTGAACAGTTGTGACGATCTTTAAGACTTCTAGGGTCGAGCAAATCATTCTATCGATTCTATCTATACCCCTTTTTACCTAAATAATTTAGCAACCTTTTCGCTCTTTCGATTCATGTGTACCTCAAGGCTGGTGTTAAAAGATGCACTTCATGCCTAAATCTCCCACAATATTGTGCAATATCTAGATGCTACCTTATTTTCATGGAACAAGACGGTTTGCTCTCGCAATGGATTTCATGAAATTTTTCTACGGAAAGCTGTCACAGTGTCTCAAATACGTGCAGAACGTGTCTGATCAGTATGAGGACAACCGAAGGCAGCACTAATGTATCAAAAACTAGCAATGAAACGATATACGAAACGTTCGTTAATACCACAAATTTGTTTTGCGAAAGGGTAAGTGAAAAGTGGCTTTAGGTCGTGAAAAAAAGTAGGAAACCAGGAAATTTAACTATTGCAATGGTCTGGGACAATCAATAAAACATCGGATCAGATTATATCAAAAAGTGCTGATAGAAGCCGTTCGAAACTAAAGAGTAGGAATGATGACACAACAAAACTTGGAATATTTTCGCTAAATTAGTTTATGGACTATTGCTCATACCATGGATGAATTTCCTCCTTACAACTCCAGTGAGTGGAACCTCTTTACTAACCAATTCAAGGAGTAATCAAACAGGCTATAAAAACGGTAAAGACTCTAAAAGATATCAAGAAGGAAGTGAAGAAGAAGAGCTGTTGGAGTTCATATCCCAATATCCGACAAGCCCCTTATTAAATATAGTAAATACTCCAATTTGGTTAAATTCACTATTTAAATTCCGTTGTCGCAATGACTATACTTTACATTAGTTCCATGTTTTTTAAATTAAGTAATTGTACATATACGAACGTAATAAGATAGTACTTTGTTTAAATATTGCTGATTTATTTAATACCAAAATATATTTCCAGAATTTGAAGTCCTCAAAAATCCATAACTTGTTTTTCTAAAGATTATGCTTCATGCTCTATTTCATGTAATTAGTAGAAATCTATGATGGCTTTTATTAAAAGAACACAAAGAACTGAAAGTAGATAATTTATATCTATATTAAATATAGAAATGAATTTTGATGTAATGTAGTATTCTTCAAGAAGAAAGTAATATCTTCATTGTAAAATTTAAAAAATAGATGAAATAAATTTTATTAGTAACAAGCGTAAATAATAAAATTCCTACGAGGGTGATTCGTAAAGTAAGTTCCGCTTCCACGTAGTTAGCAGAGGAGTGGGGATATCGGCGCAATCGCAGCACTGTGATGTAGACTTGTTGAGTTTGGGTCTGGCAGTGCTAGTGAGAGAATCATTCGGACATTCTTTCATGCTATTTTGGTCGTTTGAAATGGCTGTAATTGAAAAACCTGCCGACTGTGAATTGCGTGCTGTTATCCGATTTCTGCGTGGAAAGAAGGTGAAAGCTGCTGAGAGAGATTCATCGTGAACTTTGTTTTGTTTATAGTGACAATGTCATAAGTGACGGTATGGTTAGAAGATGCCGTATCTTTCGAGAATGACGAACTAATGTCCATGATGAGGAATGGAGTGGAAGACCAACTGTTGTAACGAACGAACTTGTGGGTAATGCCGAAGAGAAAATTCGTGAAAATTGACGATTCACCAGCTGAGTGCCCTTTCCTCCCAAAGTTTATGTACAGTTTTGTACGCTATTACTGAACTTTTAGGTAACCACCAATTTTGTTCATGATGGATGCCAAAACTTCTTGCCACAGAAGACCATGAAACAAAGTGAATGGGATCGGCACTAACTTTTCTGACACGTTACGATGTTGAAGGTAAAGAGTTCCTCAGGCATATTGTAACAGGTGATGAGACTTGGGTCGTCTATATCAATATGTCAACGTTGAGACGAAAAGACAGTCAATACAGTGGGACTCGCCTACGAGGAAATCTATTTAAAGTGCCGTAAAAATTTTTCGGCGAGAAAAGTTCATGGTTACTGTCTTTTGGGGTCGGAAAAGCGTACTTCTAGCAGACTTTCGAGAACGAGGGGATGCTGAGCTGCACGACAGTGTACGGCATTAAGAGCTCGTTAAAAAGCTGGTTCATCGCTATGACAAATGTCTCAATCTTAATGGCTACTATGTACGAAAATAGTTGAAAGTGGTAGCTTTAAGTTGTATATAATAAACACCTCTTCATATATTGGTTTTTCTTTTTAATAACAAAAGGGAACTTTACGAATGGCCCTCGTACTTTCCATAGCTGTGTGTACATATGCACAAGTGTGTTAATATATTGTGTTCTATTATTTTGTTTCATAAAAAATCGACATGAACATGAAAAGTTCTCATGACGTATTAATTGTTTGTTCACAAAATTGTTTTCAATTAGTGTATAGATGAATAAATATATACAAACAAGTGTAATGAAACAGTAAATATTTTGAAAGTTTCAAAAGTGCTAAATAATAATAAGTATTCCGTTTAAATGTTACGTGTTACTGAAAAACACATGGATATATTTTTTATGTTATTTTTAAGGCTGCTTTTATATACTGCATGCGTTAGTCACAAGTCTAAGATATGTAAAAGTATATAAAACTGATCTTGAATAAATGGTGTTAATCTAATTGCCTTCAATTATTGATTATTATCTACGTTAATGATTTATTGACTTGAGGATATTTATTTTAATATTAGATTTCGAATTCAATGTCAATTATATTGATTCATTCAAAGTTGGTATTTACTCTTTAATTAAACTTATTTTCACCTTTTCTTATGAACTCCTAAAGGTCATCAAAATTAAGATTGATTATTGTAACTCTTTGCAACTGTAATCGCTCTAAAAATTTAATACATTTCTTGCTATTTATAACTTTTCTGTATTATGCATATTATCTTAATTTACTTACCGATTTCATTTACTAATAAATTCGACATGCAGAAAATCATATATTTTGTGAAAAAGTTTTAATTGATAAACAATTTTACATAAGAGAAAATATTTCATTATAAATTAGCGTGGTACAGCATATGTGAAATATGTCAAATTTGTAATCCGCATTACCAATATTGTCATTATGAATCAGCTACATCCAGACAGTCTACGCCCTGCCCTGGCCCTGAAGTTGTGTTGGAATGAGAAAAGATAAAAACAAAAGAAAAAAGCAACTACAATTGAATAAAGAAATTCCGTGTTATTATTGCTAAAACGAGAGGGACAAAGGTAAAAATAAGAACCAGTGTAGACCGCACACGGGGAATTCGAAATTAATTCAAGAGTAAGGCAAGGCGACTCTTTGTTAGCCATGCTATTTAATTTAGTTGTGAAATACGTGTTTACTAAAATCGATAAAACGGACAGCAAAAAAAAACAGAAGTAGTCAAATAGCCTTCACAGATATTTTAGTAATTCTAACCAAAACAAGTTGAATAAGTGAACAAATGTAAAAGAAACTGGAAAAAACAATTAAATTCAGAATAAACATACAGAATGCCGAATTTATGAAAACACGTTGCAGGGAAGAAAGAAAATAGGATTGAAAACAGTATATTTGCAATAATAATATTATGAACAATATAGGAGAAAGAGAATAAAAATAATAACTTTATTGCAACCCTTAACCATGGACGACAATAGTCTTCTATTCAGATTAAATGTATAGTTACTAGTACTTCTGTAAGATAGATGGCGTTTTATAACTGGGTACCTTCCTACTAATATGTTCTCCATGTTTACATGTAATAATAAAAGGGTTATCTACAAATTGCGCATGTATGTATGTATAAACTGTATGTGAATTACAAGAGTCATCCACGCCATTTATGTAAATGGTATTTATCTATCTGGTACAACTCGTATATTGCTGTATATTCCTGTGTTTACGAACTTGTATTGTTGATATACTAAAACATACAAGTAAATAATATATTCCTTACTTGTGTTCTTTGATTTTCTAATAGATATTTACGTCATTTGTAGAACATGGCCGCCAAACAAACCAACCGTGATCCGAATCACTGGTTGACCTGGCTCAACGAATTAGAAGATGAACAGAGGCCATCGTGGGTCTCCCTCCGCTGAAACTACTTGTAAAGCTGGAGGCAATGGCTGCGATCCTGAGGCTGAAGGCCAAAGACGTATGATGTCCTAATAAGGTTGTAGGGAGCCATACAGATATCAGAGGAACTATACTGGAAGAGCCAATATTTCAAATGCCGGCGGACAGTATGGCACCTGAGATTATGTTTACAGCTAAGCTGAACATATTTATACCGACCAGGGAACAGGCAAAATGTCGCTCGAGCGATTGTGGTGCCGGCACCTGGTACACTGATGGATCACAATCTAAGCAGGGGGGCAGGTGCAGGCATATGCGGAATGTGCCCTAGAAGGAAGATATCGATATGTCTGAGGAAACATAGAACGGTTTTCCAGGCCGAATTGTTAGCAGTCGCAGCCTGCGCCGAGGAAATTCGGGAAGCCGGTTGCGCAAACAAAAAAATCATCATAATGACTGATAGTCAGTCGGCTATTAAAGCCATTATGAACCTATCTACCAGGCCTAAGCTGGTGAAATATTGCAATGAGATAGCCGATGAACTGACCAAAGAAGGTACTAATAGGACCTTCATAGGACCAGAACCTATATATGGAATCGCTAAGGATTCCGCTAAAAGGGAGATCTGGTTTAGGCTAGAAAAAGAACATAAAAATAAGTGGATGTTATAGGAAAGTAAACTCCAAACCAAAACACTACTAAAGGAAGCTGGACGGAAAGTTTTCAGTCAACCTAATTTTTAGTAACAAAAAGGAAATTAAAATAATTACCGGGTTAATAACTTTAAAGAATCCTCTGTACAGCATGGGCTTGGTTAGCGAGCCCTGGTGTAGGAGATGTGAAAAACAGGAGGAAACTAGCCTTCATGTAATATGCACGTGTGAGGAACTGAAGGAACTCAGACAGAAATATTTCCTGAGAGATCTATTGTATCCTTCGAGTGTAATCGAGCTTCCCCTGAGGAGGATAGTGGCTTTTATCGAGGACACAAGACTAACAGAGTGGAACTGAGAGGTCTATTGGGGATAGTACAAAGAGCAGTGTGTTCAAGTGCCTGAACGTGCAAGCGTCCAACCCAAAACAGAAGAAGAAGAAGAAGAAAATAAGAAACGCGCTCGTGATGTAAGTGCAGATGATAGAGGCAGCGATGATAATGAAATTGATTATATAATTGAATCTTATCCCAACACTGGCTCTGAGGAAGTCGCATCTAATTCACAGCACGGCTATTATTTGGGGAAAGATGAATCTAAATGGAATATAGTAAAACCTCCACAAAATGTACGAACTAGTGCACATAACATTATTACACATCTACCGGACTACAAACGTATTGCGAAGAATGTTAAAACCAAAACAGATAGTCTGTTATTGTTTCTGTAAAATAATTAAACAAAAATTTGCACAAGATGGAGATGCTAGAACTACCGACGAATTAGAAATAAAGGCATTATTTGGAATTCTTTATTTAGGTACTTTGAGATCAAGTCGCACAAACGAAGCAGATTAATGGATTAATTCTAAAGGCTCCGGAATAGAAGCGTATTACCTAACAGTGGGTTTGCAAGTTTTAGATTTATTTTACGATATATACGATTTGATAATACTAGCTCCCATTAGAGATGTATTAGAAATATTTACTTATAATTGCCAAACACATTATATGCCAAGCGAGTATTTGACTGTTGATGAGCAGTTACTTGCCTTCCATGGCAAGTGTAATTTAAGGCGGTATACACCCAGTAAGCCTGCCAAATACGGATTACAAGTTTTTCCTTTGGTTGATAGTAAAACACACACAAAAAATATTGAAGTTTACTGTGGAACCTGAAGAGTATTATCGACAATCAAATACGGCTTACGACGTAGTTATGAGATTTGTGAAACCTATAGAAAATATTGGCCGAAATATTACTGGCGACAACTGGTTCACCAGTACTGCTTTTGCGTAGGAATTATTTCGAAAGAAAGGGGTAACATACGAGGGATGTTTCCAAGTTTTGGGAATTTAGTTATATTTTTTTTATTTTGTCAATTTTCATCAATATTACAATGTAGTTTTTCAACATAATCACTATTTAATTGAATCCATTTATCTCAACGATAAATTAATTTGTTTAAACCGTCCTCAAAGAACTTTTTCGGTGTCTCTTCAATCCATTTATTTATGGTACGTTTTACATTAGTTGAACTCTCAAAATGAACACCCCGTAAAGGTTCTTCAAGTTTGGGAACAGATGAAAATCACTCGGTGCGAGATCCGGTGAATAAAGTACATGCGGAATCAATTCCTATCGTAAATCGTTCAAAAGATCTTGCGTTTTTCTTGCTGTGCACTTTTGCAATAATGGACGCTTATGCAACTTCCCAGGCAGTTTTCTGATAAGTGCCTGCCGCAGTGAAAGGTAATTGTAGTACCTTTCGTCAGATAATCCATAAAAATAATTCCTTCGTAATCCCAGAGTAAGCATTATCTTTCCAACAGACGGAAGTGCACGCGTCTTAAGTGGAGGCCCTTCTTTGGGTTTACGCCATTCTTTGGATTGACTTTTGGTCTCAGGATTGAAATAAGGAATCCCCGTTTCGTCAGTGGTTATTATGCGTTGCCAAAATTCATAACAGCTCTTGAAGTTGCCGACAAGTGTCAGACATATTGAGTTTCTGTTCCGGTCCCAACAGCCTTGGCACCCAGCGGCCTGAAACCTTACTTATGGCTAAACAATCATAGAGGATCTCATGAACTTGTCGTGTACCTATTCCTAATTTGAGAAGTAATCATTCGTCTTTCAGCAGGTTCTCCACGGCAGTAATGTTTATCGGGGTGCTCAAACGACTACTGCGTGAATAGTCTTCTAATGATGTTCTACCACTTTTACAACGATCGATCCACCGATTAACAGTACTTTTAGTTTCTGTAGACTCACCAAACACTCCTTGCAGATGTTTAATAATTTCTGAAGTTTTCACACCCTCTCTCCATAAAAAGAAAATTATTTCTCTTTGAGATTTAGCCGCGTCTTCTATGGTTGAACAAACAGTGCTACGAAAGTGCGTCTATATCGGCCGAACACTTGAATCAGATTGAACGATATTGAACTGGATAGCTGTATAAACATGTCAAGTCTTGTTTATCACCAATAGCATTGCCTATAAGTTCTGCGTAATTGAATTAGGCCACAATTCCCAGAACTTTGGGAACATCCCTCGTACGTCAGTACTATTAGCAAAAATAAATGGCAAATACTAAAAGAAATCTTACCCGACAAATCAAAAGAAATACATATATTCCATTATTTTCTAGTTTTCAAAAAACTACCTTGTTATCGTACTGCTCAAAACAAAATTGTGCTGTTAATAAAATAGTTACAAGATAAGTTACCTTAATAATAATAGTTACCTTTTATAATCAAACAAAGATTGGTGCCGATATGTTAGATCAATAGAATCAATAGAATTTCAGAAGATGGTCACTGGTCATACTTTACGATATAATGAATATAGCACATTGCATTTATAGCAGGTTGCCATGTGCGCTCACACCTGTAATACTAATTGCAATAAGATAGAAAGAAAAAAGTTTCTGGAAAGTATAGAATAGAAGAAACGCAATGCCTCCGCAAATTTCCCATAGCGTTAGAAGTTGTGCTATTCTTCTACTTGGTAAATCTAATAAACTATTCCACAACAAACTCACAGAATATTCCATTGCATAACAGAACAACCAGACAATTTTGTGGAAAGTGCTACAAGTGGATATACTCAGACCATGGTAAAGACATTTGTAATGGTTGTTTATAGCATAATTTTATTATTACTATGTATTATAATATTATACCGGGTTCTTTATTTATCATTACATATACATTTATTCCTGAGTGTGTAAAGTTAAAAAAGGAACAATCAATGCATTGATGGCATAGTAGGCAACCAGTTATACATCACTAACGTATTTTTACAATTGTCAAATATTTAACAGGAATGGAGCTGAAACCCTTAAAATAATGTGTTAGAAAATACTTCGGTATTCCAGCGAGTTTAGCAAAAAGTGAAAGAGTATTTAGTACAGTTCGTTTAATAATAGCGTGTAAGACTAAAACCTAAAAATGTTAATATGATAATGTTCCAAAATAAAATTTTGAAAATATTGATAAATAACCTAAGTATTCAC
Organism: Melolontha melolontha; assembly: GCA_935421215.2. Classification (NCBI taxonomy): domain Eukaryota; kingdom Metazoa; phylum Arthropoda; class Insecta; order Coleoptera; family Scarabaeidae; genus Melolontha; species Melolontha melolontha. Next base: position 129,267,387 of record OW285236.1, read on the forward strand.
TTTATTAAAATCACACCCGACCTTTTCCTATTAGCTAAAGAAATAACTCATTGGATTTCATCTTACTATGCTTTCCAACTATTAAAGATATGAATGTTTAAGTATTCAAAGGAAAATTATTTAGATTTCCATACAGAATGTACATAAAACTCTATAAATCTATTACGGAACTGTTTACTTCATCAGTAAAAATTATTTTCTTTAAAATTTCTTCATTTTCATTTAACAAATTAAACATTAAATCACAAAAATCAGTTCGTTTTCTTTATCTTCCTCGAAAAACTTTTACTGGTTTAATATCTTGTATGGCTTATATCTGAATTCTTTCAGGGTTTTGAACACCAATCTGTACCTTCTACATATCACAAGATATTCAGCTTCATGCGTTCTTTAACACGTGATTGGTTTTTTTTTGTGAGAATTTAGGAAACAATCATCATCTTTGAATTTGTTAGGAATAAAAGAGTTAATAACAGTTAAGTTAAATAAAAGATATATGCTTGTTGGGATGCTGGTTTAAATAAATTATCTATTTTTCAATAAAATGTATTTAATTCAACATTTAAGTATATAAAAAATCAGAAATATTTAGCAATTGGAAAATATGTCACTGGTGTATAACTGGTTGTGTACTATGCCACCAGTACATTGATTTTTCTTTTTTTAGCTTTACACATAGGGATAAATGTGTAATGATAAAGAAAGAACCCGGTATATTATTATATAACGTTAATATAAATAAATTATGATATGTTAGATCATAGATGCATAGATTTTCAATGTTGTCCTATGATATAACATTTGATACATATATGGATAATTAATTTAAATTAATTAATAGTAAATTCAATATTGAAATTTAACATTTATGTAAGATAACTAAGTAACTTAGTACTAACTGGATTTCAACAAACTACCACAGTGAATATAACGTGTGTTCATGTGAAAAGTCAATCTAGGTTACTTTGAAATTTTGATAGAATAAGACGCATATATATTAGTATGTGTTTGTTGTTCCGTAAACGTAAATCCAAATGACATTTGATAATGTCAATCACATTTGTTATTTATTTGTATGTATGAAACTGTCAAAATATACGACTTCGTAGGTTAAGTAGTAAATTTTAATTTACGACATACTTCAAAATATTGTCAGTAAATCACATGCTACTAGATTGACTTTTCAAATGAACACCCGTTAAGTAATTGGATTTAACGATCAAATAACCATAGAATAAAACTATATACAATGTGACGATAGACGTTGTGTGGCGTAGGGACTAAGTCTTCCACAAAACCGGCGTTCAAATAACATACTTTCTTTAGAATAATATATGTATATCAGTAGAATCAAAATGTTCCTCTAGAAGTTTATGCTTGCAAGAGTCAAACCGAACACCTTGTCATGGCTTTTGCAGGGTTCAGATCCCATAGTGAAATACTCAAGTGTGGTATTTTGAATCTGAGAAGGACTTCATGTTTGTTTCTAACAATTCTCATAAAAACTTTTTAATGGTAATCAGGTTTTGGTTAAGCAATGAGATAATTCAAGATTTTGGATACGTGATCTGTAAATATGCAAATATACACAATAAAATAATTTTAGCAGCTAACATTTTGTTGTATTATTTCTTTTAATTTACATTGGATGCTAGGCCTAGTTACGTTGAACCCAAAATATAACCCTGAGCTACACAGACAATATCAGGAGTCGATTTATATATATATATATATATATATATATATATATATATATATTAACTGGATTCCGGGTTTTCTTCCGCGTTTTCACTGTTTGGTCTTCGTAAAGACCGGTGCTGGTTTCTGGACGACGTTTCGGCAAAATCACATTTGCCATCATAAGGTCTGCGATAACAGTCTGCTTCTGCTTCTGGTTACTCGTAAACTTTGACGAGTTTACGCGTAACCAAAAGAAAAATCACATTTGCCATCTTCAGGTCTGCGATAACTGTCTGCTTCTGGTTACCCGTAAACTTTTACGAGTTTACGAGTAACCAGAAGCAGAAGCAGACAGTTATCACATACCTGAAGATAGCAAATGTGATTTTGCCGAAACGTCGTCCAGAAACTAGCACCGGTCTTTACGAAGACCGAACAGTGGAAACGCGGAAGAAAACCCGGAATCCAGTTAAAACACATACTACTAAAAGAAAACACACATATATATATGTATATATGTATATATATATATATATATATATATATATATATATATATATTAACTGGATTCCGGGTTTTCTTCCGCGTTTCCACTGTTTGGTCTTCGTAAAGACCGGTGCTGGTTTCTGGACGAAGAAGAATGAGAATTGAGAAGAATGTTCCTGATGAATCCAACTTACGCAAATATTATGTTTATAAGTGCTATACAAAAGCAGTTGAACGCATTAGAAGCCATCTTTCAAATCAATGCCTATGGATAAGTGCCGACGAAACTGTCGATATATTAGGACGCTGTGTGGTAAATGTTGTAGCTGGTGTACTACATCCAACTACTCCATATAACGCGTATGTAATAGCAACGAACGTAATGATAAAACAGTAGCTAAAATCAATTACGAGAATGTGCCCCAAGTGCTTCATTCGGACGACAGGTACAAAGAAAAAAATACTTTTATTTGTGAGTGACAGTGCTGCATATATGTTAAAAACGGGCAGACTATTAAAGGAGTGACACCTCTCCGGAAGTTGATAGACTTATATCCGTTTTTGAAGAAATTTTCTGAAAAGCACCATTGAGAGCAGCTCTTTACAGCTCTTCCATCTTTGTCACTGCCTCCCTCTCCATTAATAACTACATAGGAAACATGGTTGGAAGCTACTAGTTTTTATGCAGAGAATTTCTATAGTTTACAAAATTTCGTTACATGTTTAAATGACGATGCTCGAAGTATTTCTGAGTGCAAGGAACTAATACAAATTCCAAATTTACAAAATCAGTTGTACTTCCTTTAGCAACACTTTGCAAATTTGCCAAAACTAATAACTTATTTTGAAAATCAAAATCTTAAATTAAATAATGGATTAACCACATTAGATGTGGCTATTAGTAATTTGAAAAATATTCCAAGTGACTTCGGATGCGGTATTCGGCAAGAATTAGACGCAGTTTTCAATTGAAATCCAGATTTAATAACATTGCGGCAATTGTGTATAGGGACAATGCCTTTAAATTTAACTGCTAAATAGGCTTAAATAAGAGTTTGCACCTATAACCAGTTGCGATGTAGAAAGGACGTTTCGTATCTACAAGGATGTATTTTATTCGAAGAGAACAAATTTTACAGAAGAGAACCTTGGGAAAGTATTGCTAGTTAATATCAATACTCCTTTACTTAACTTGAACTACAAAATGAACAAATAAAAATGTATTTCGTATTTTATAGATCACCACCCATTTGTTTTCCAATTACATATATAAATAAAATTAAAAATACAGATTTACAATAGTACGCGCGTGTTCGATGAAACATCGGCCTCTCGTATCCGGATCTCCAGTTTCACGCTAACACAAACAACAACATAACGAACTTTCTCTTTTATATAGTAAACAACTGCAATGTTTCTGTCTCTGTTAGTTACTTTTGGAAACTTTGTTTCGAACCGGTTCGTGAAGAATCTACGGCCCAACTGAAATTTATTATTATGCTGTAGTTTTATGGTATTATAAGAAAAATCACCTTTCATTTACCAAAGCCTTCTTGCCAGAATAAGCCGCGTTTAAATTTGCAGAAAATTATTGCTTGAAAATGTTAGTCATTAATTGTAATCATTTTTCACAAAGGTGTTGAATTTAAATCTATTTATTACTTTTATTAAACTCTGTAAAATGACATGAAATTTAATGATGATACTTGTATTAATATATCACCGTTTATTAGTCTCAACATCAAAACATTCCTCGTAGTAACAATAGAAATATATTTGGATAAACTATTATTTCAAGCAGCGGGTAGCGTTAAATAGGAAAATATTTCAAAGAATATATTTCCATATTGCATTAAGTAAACAATACCATTTTGAAAAACAAAGATAGTAAAACATATTTACAAAATATTTTATTATCTTTGTAATTCAAAATGGTATTGTTTACTTAATATAAAATGATAATACAATAAGAAAGACCATACTTTATTATACAAAATGTACGTACAACGAATTCACGTGCACATATCAGAGACATTTCTACGTATCTACGGTCAAATTCAGGACAAACATCCATATGTAAGTACGTTCCATATGCATACGTGCATACATTAATAACAAAATTGTATACAAATCTGTGTCTAGGTCGTATATGTATTTATTCATCTCACTTGATTGCAAACATAACATGCCAGGATAAGCTATGCAATCAAACATTATTTATTTATGTTATATCTTAACATTTTATTATGTTTGGTAACATTTTTATTGAATAAATAATATAATATCCAAAATTTTTCGGTAAAAATTAAAAGCAAATAAATAAGAACAGCATTAATTAGCCGGATGCCAGCGCAGTGGTAAGTTTATAGCTTATCGTGCCCACAGTACCAGAATCTAATCCGTTGCAAGATTTTCGTGATATTGCTTCTTGTTTAAAGTGAATGTCGACAGCCGGACACGAGCGGCCCATGACCTATCGCCCACGAGCGTACTATTGAAAATTTGTATTTTTAAAGAGTTTTTAATTTTATTTATATAATTGGAAAACAAACGGGTGGTGATCTATAAAATACGAAATATATTTTTATTTGTTCATTTTGTAGTTCAAATTGAGTAAAGGAGTATTAATATTAAACAGCAATACTTTCTCAAGGTTGTTTTATTTTATTTCACCGTATCTAGCAGTTAGATCTTGTATACACAATTTCCGTAATGTTATTAACTCTGGATTTATATTAAAAACTTCGTTTAACTTTTGCCGAATGTCATTCGTAGTCAATTGAAATATTTTTCAAATTATTAATAACCACATCTAATGTGGTTAATCCATCATTAAATTTGAGATTTCAATTTTCAAAATAAATTATTAGTTTTGCTGAAGAAAGTACAACTGATTTTTTAAATTTGGAATATGTATTGATTCCTTGCACTCAGAAATACTTCGGGCATCGTCATTTAAACATGTAACGAAATTTTATAAACTATCGAAATTCTCTGCATAAAAACTAGTAGCTTCCAATCATGTTCCCCGTCTACTTATTACTAGATTGGGAGGCAGTGACAAAGATGGAAGTTTTTCCCTGTAAAGAGCTACTCTCAATGGTGGTTTTCTGAAAGCTTTTTTAAAAGCGGTTACAAGTGTATCAATTTCCGGAAAGGTGTCTCTGATCTATTCACAGATTTTGTGGAGAGCATGTGCTACACAAGTAATATACTGCATATTAGGGTATGTTTCCCTTAATAGTCTGCCTGTTTTTAACATATATGCAGCACTGTTATTGACAAATAAAAGTATTTTTTCTTTGTACCTGTAGTCCGAATGAAACATTTGGTGCATATTCTCGTAAATGGGTTTAGCTACTATTTTCACATCACTTTTGTTGTTATTACATATGCGATATATGGAATAGTTGGATGTAGTACACCAGCTACAACATTTACCACACAGCGTCCTAATATATCGACAGTTTCGTCGGCACTTATCCATAGGTAGTGATTTGGAAGATGGCTTCTAATGCGTTCGACTGCTTTTGTATAGCACTTATAAACATAATATTTGCGTAAGGTGGATTCATCAGGAACATTTCGACCTGTATATTTTTGGAGAAATGTTTTGAAGGTAGGATTGTTACGTTTATTTAATGGGATGTTTGCCGGGATTAATGTTTCAGAGAGTCTTTCGTTAAAATTGTCAGATTCCAACGGGTCTAATTTTTGTGAATGTGTTTGCGATGTTAAGTGACATTTTACGTGCGATTTCTTGGAATTTTTTTTACAATATTTTACAGACTTTGCAATAAATTTCGGAATCACTGACAATGGGCATACAATAAGTATGACCCTTAATTCACCTCGCCATTGTTTTACGATTTGGGTCACAACTCAACGACAAAAAACAGATGTGCAGTTAACCGAATAAATAGTGCTATTCAATAACTGCGTGTTGTACTTAGGCATTTTGTAGGCTATATATATATTCCATTGTAATTTCGGCCCGATACGTCCTGTCTCTGGTTATGAATAAGCATTTCCCTTACCTGCAAGCAAAACATTGTGTGTAAGGCACCTGCGTGTGTAATGTGCAATAACTTTTTCCCCAATTTGTAATGCCACAGATATACATTTTTTCTCATTGTAACACACTGTCGAGGACTCTTCTAATTTTCGAATGGTACGATTACTTTATTTATTTTATCATTTTTAGATATCAGTTTTTTTTGTATTTTTTCATCTATTCATAGAATTTAATATTTTTTGTTACATTTTCTGTATTTGACTTTTTACCTGTTAAAAATCAATTGATTATTATTTTTACTATTATGGCATCGAGTTATCTCGCACTTCATCAGCCAGTGGCCAAGAAACATTTTACTCTACCCACTAGTAATTGCAAAATATCGGAACAAAAATACAATATCTGTATTCGCTATTTTTCTAAACGTTGTACCGGAATACCGGTGTTAATACTGGTATTATGAATTTTTAAAAAGGTACACTAAAGCAGTTGTTTCTTTGCCATATTTATTAGTTTTATATAAATTATAAAAATGTAAACAATTTTGTTATGTACAAATATAAAATAAAGGAACAAATATTATTAATAAGAGCAGCAAAATAATAATTTATAACATTAAAAGCAAAAAATATAATATAAAAAACAAACCATACACAATTGCAATACAATAAAGGAACGGAACATATAATAATTATTAAGAAGAGTAAACATTACATTAAAAATCTTTGTTGTTCAGTCTATGGTATAATATTTATTAATAGAAAAGGAAACATTAATTAATTTATTAACAGCATAAATGTGATGGTAATAAACGTAATGCATAATTAAGTCTGGAACGCATTTTTGTACACAAATTACCTGTAGTTGAAAATGCTCTTTTCATATCTACGCTGGTTGGTGGTATTGCTAATAAGAAACGATATACTTCCTCTAAATATTTTGGTATGTGTTGATTTCGACTATTGTATTTTTTCAGTATAGCGTATAATTTTTGTAAACCGATTTTCCTAATTAATTTCTTAAAATTATACCTACCGTAAACATCATTTTGCTTGCCACTTATTTTCGAATGTTTGTTGTATCTACATTGAATGTCTGCTATTGTTTTTCTAGATCCAGAGTTGTTTCTGTTAGTATTAATAATCTACACGTTTAGTAAGGACCTATTTTATATGGCATTATATCCTTTGATTTTGTTATCTGTAATAATGAAATGTCTTCCACAGCGATATTGTTTTCATTTGTTTTAGTATTTTTTTATACGTACTACTGCTAGTTAATGTTTATCATTGTAACTCAGGTATATTCTTTAAACATCGTTTCTTTAGTTAGCTTCAATTTGCATTTTATTCCACAGTATATCATTTATAATTTCTTTCAGTTAATTATCTTGCATAAGGTACTCTGCAATTCCTTTTTAATAGAGGGTTAATTGGATATAATTTTATACCTTACACCTTAGACGCATTCCTGACCAATGTACGGGTTTACAGTATTTGTATATCATTCTCTGTTTATTTTGGTACCGGTATTTACACATACATGTGGATATAGGCATGTGTGTGTATCTTATGCGAACCAAAATGTATGAATAATATCTTTTATTGCAAATATATTTTATTTCATTAAAATACTGTTTTAATGTAATTGTATAATTTTAGCTTGGGTCCTATTAACTGTAGAAAATTATCACGAAGTAACTTCTCTATTTGGAATTTTCTTTATTGTGTCCGAATAACAGAGCCATCTTTGACTAATTAGTCTGGGCCAATAGCTGGTTTCATTCATTAGCAATTTGTCCTTTAGTAACGATATTTAATTTAGACTTCCAGTAGTTTCAGAAAGGTTTTTGTCTTGTTGTCAACTGGTACTATACCGCATGTGTCAAATATCATTAGGCATAGGGAATACGTATGAGTACATACGATGTATATGTATATGGAAAAGCTGATCCAATGCCGGCGAAGACCGCGACGGTTGGCAGCGATTGTCTCCGATTGTTTCGCAAATACAAGTTAGCAGTAATCATTTGACCATCGACATAGTTACTTGTAATGCGTTCTAAAATAACATTTACGAATTGCAAGGGATTTGCTTTTCTTACTTCTTTCAGTAGATGCAGGAATTTTTTAAGTTGCGGTGCGTCGCATAAACAAAAGCGTCATTCTAATAAAATTAAAGAATAATCCTAATAAAATAAATAAGAAAAGATTCTAAAAATTAGAATAAATTATACAAGAGGTTCCTCCTTGCACAGCAAGATATTGTCCTAGGCGGTCGTAGAAATTAGCTCTTACATTTGCTAACATGTCGGCAGTTAATGCATTCGCAGGCTCAGTTATTTTTTCTCTCAAGGCAACTAGATTTTCTGCTCTACCAGCTTCATGAGTATAAACAATATTTTTTAGATATCCCCACAAAAAGAAATCATTTGGAAATAGATCAGGAGATCGCGGGGGCCATTTAATGTTTCCTGTTCCAGTAATAATACGGTCAGGAAAAGTATTTCCTAGAAATTTCTTCATGTTCAAACCAAACGATTTCCTGATTTATTCCAATGTTTTGAATGGCGGGAAGTATTTGATTTTTCAGTAATTCGAGATACTTTAATATACCATCAATAAAATATGGACCTATAGAATGGTCACCTAAAATACCTGCCCAAACGTTTAGTTTTCGAGGATACTGAGTGCGATTTGCAAAATGCCGGTGTCGATTTTCCGAAAACCAATATCGAAGAACAGAGGGATTATGCTTTCCGTGAAATGGAAAAGTTGATTCATCGGTGAAGAGAATATTTTTAACGAAATTTTCATCTCGATGTATCTTTTCCATAACGTCTTGACAAAACTCCATTCTCCGGAAATTGTCCTCGGAAATATTTCTTGAGTTTTCGAATATTTGAAACATTTTAAACCATTACGTTTCCAAAAACGTGAAATAGTTGTGTTACTTGTACCCAATTCCTCGGCAGCACTTCTAGTAGATCTCGTGTTTTCAATTTCCACAATACTACAAATTAATACATCTCGCCGTCCTCTTTCCTCAATTTTTTGTGGTGATACCTCTTTTGGTTTGCATTTCTTACAGTTACTGAGACAGAAACAAGTTCCAAATTTATTTATAACATTATAAATTGTTTGTCTGCAAGATACGGAACGGTCTGCAAAAGTCAGCGCAAACAAATTCATGCACTCCATTGCAGACTTGCCAGCATAAAATCATTTTACTAACTGAAGCTTTTCAGTGGGTGTATAAAGAGCCATTATACTGTAATGTTTGTCTTTTAGGGTTCTTAAATAAAACTAACAATAACTTTAGACACACACACTATATTAATATTAAAACGTATAATAATCTAAAACTAACTATTAACAACAATAAGTACATTTATGTATTCTATATTTATGTAACTATATTTATGTACTTCGCGAGACTGTAGGATTCAATGAATGTTCATCCCTTCTTCGACGCGGCTTTTATATCGGTGAATACTCCTTCTAGAGCCTTCACGTAGGCCTCGCGAAAACATCCAGAGGGATGACGCATCTCGCGTCAGCGGATGAGTCATTACATTGCCCCCTTCTTAAAAATGAAGTTTCGTCCCGAAACATGTCATGCTTTGGTCTCCTCAAACGATGACGAAATCGACAGGTAGGGCCTTTGTTACATTGCGACGTCATATCGAAATAACAGTCCACGGTCTTATCTTGCCTGGATGGACAGGAATATTCAAGCTGGTAACTGCATACCAGAATTTCTATACCAGTATGTCGGAAGATTACTTCCAACATGCTCCTTACAATTCTCCAGTCTAGGCGGTCCAATCCACAACCCAATTTTGGAACTGCTAATTTCAGAATGTCTTGCTGTAACATTTGTTCGCGTAAGTGGGTCAGGGCCTCCCATAAGGCTCGATAGGTTGGCTTTAGGCTCGACAGTTCTTTCGTGACCAAATAAAATATGGGCTGTCCTTCATTTATTATTTGGAGACTCTTCCCAATTGCTGGTCCCTGCTGCCTTAGCCTTTCGATTCTGCCAAATCTCTCTTTAAATTCCCAGGCAATTCCTTTGGCCATTTGTAGATCTCGGGCTACGCAATGAGCAAGCGCATAGTCTGGCGGCACCGTGAACAAATCCTGCTGTTTCTCGATGGTTACCCCAAATCGAGCTTTTCTCGAACCAGAATACTCTTGCATAAAGTCTTCGAAGGTTAGTTCATGGTATTGGCTATCCAATCGACGCAAGTCAACGGTTTCGTCATTGTCTCCAGAGTATGGGGCTAATCGATTAAAATGTACGACTCTTGGCTTAGTGTGAGGTGTTCGCCTGATGCGGTATATTACATCGTTGATCCGCTTCAACACCTCGTATGGCCCCTCCCAATTCTTTTGAAGTTTTGGAGATAGGCCCCGTCGACGTTGTGGATTATACAACCAAACCCGATCGCCTTCATGGTAACCACTCTTCTCGGCGTTGATGTCATAGCTCTCTTTCATTCTGTCACTAGCATCTTGGATATTATGTCTGACTTGTTCATGGATATTATCTAGTCGTCGTCTGAGCGTGCTGACATAATCTTCTCCGGCAAGATCATCACCAGGCTTGCTCCCAAACTTTAAATCACAGGGCAATCGGAGTTCCCTCCCGAATAGCACGTTGGCTGGTGATTGGCCTGTTGTCTCTTGAACGGAGGCCCGATACGCCATTAGAAATAATGGTAAATGTTCGTCCCAATCTCTCTGGTGTTCGGAGACCACTTTGGATAAGTGTCTGATCATGGTCTTGTTCATTCGCTCTACCATCCCATCTGATTGTGGATGCAAGGGAGTTGTTCTCGTCTTCCGTATGCCCAAAAGTCCACACATCTTTTCGAATAGACTGGACTCAAAATTTCGCCCTTGATCGGAATGAAGTTCCAAGGGTACACCAAAACGGCTGACGAACTCCTTCACAATCACGTCTGCTACAGTTCCAGCTTCTTGATTTGGTAGAGCATATGCTTCAACCCATTTGGTAAAGTAATCCATGACCACTATTATGTATTTATTTCCTTTGCTGCTTTCTGGAAAAGGACCGGCGGCGTCTATGGCGATCCTTTCAAATGGGCTTCCTACATTGTATTGGCGCATGGGTGCACGTCGACGCCTCTGGGGACCATTGCTTCCGGCGCAATTAGCACACTTTCGGCACCATTCTTTCACATCTCGTGAACAATTCACCCAGTAAAATCTCTGGCGCACCTTCTCAAGTGTTTTATGGACTCCAAAATGTCCCCCAGAAGCACCATTATGGAGTTCTCGCAATACCTCTGGTATTCTTTTCTTGGGAACCACCATTTGCATCTTCCGCTCGCTTCCATCGTGATTTTCGACCTCACGTCTCAGGAGATCGTCTTCTATGGTTAAAGAATCCCATTGTGCCCAGTATGACTTCGATTCTCGTGAATGGGGAGCAATTTCTTGCCAGGTCGGTCTTTGCCCATTTCTTTTCCAAGCCCTGAGGACTGCAAGATCCGGATCAGCTTCTTGATCCACGCGCAAATTGTCAGGTTGCCATTGGTCATCAACAACGGTGGTTCGAAGAGCGTTGGCCGATTTGTCTTCGATTCTGTTGCAATGTCGACAGTCTTCTGGACAGGGCCTTCTGGAAAGGGCATCTGCATTTTGATGTTTGAGGCCTGCTCTGTGTTCAATGACAAAGTCGTACTCCTGTAGCCTCTCAATCCATCTAGCTACTTGACCCTCTGGATTCTTAAATTGCAAGAGCCACTTTAAGGCGGCATGATCAGTGCGGATCAGGAACTTCTGCCCATACAGGTACTTGTAAAAGTGCTCAATGGTCTTAACTACTGCCATTAGTTCTCTCCTGGTTACGCAGTAGTTCCTCTCTGGTTTGGACAGGGTCTTGCTGAAGTATCCAATGACCTTTTCTTGTCCATCTTGGATTTGAGAGAGCACGCCACCAATCCCGACGTTACTGGCATCCGTATCCAAAACAAACCTCCCAGATGGCAGCGGATAGTTCAAAACGGGTGCACTGATCAACGTACCTTTTAACAACTCAAAGGCCGCTTGGCATTCGTTGTTCCAAATGAATGCTCGATTTTCTGTTAGGCGAGTAAGTGGTTTTGCAATGTTGGAGAATCCAGGAACGTAGCGTCGATAATATGTGCATAATCCCAAAAAGCTTCTTAGCTGATGTTTGTCTTTGGGTACCGGCCATTTTTCCACAGCTTTTACTTTTTCTGGATCCACAGCAATTCCTTTTCCGGAAACCACATGTCCAAGGTAATTTACCTCCTTGCGGAAAAGGTGACACTTCTTTGGACTTAATCTCAGGTTGGCATCTCGCAACCTCTGGAATACTACTTCCAAATTTTTGATGTGATCTTCAAAGGTCTTCCCTACCACAATCACATCATCGAGATATACCAGGCAGGTATTCCAAGACAATCCCCTCAGTACAGTGTCCATGAGTCGCTCAAAAGTAGCTGGGGCGTTACACAGTCCAAATGGCATGACTGTAAATTGCCAGAGTCCTGTACCTAAACTGAAGGCAGTCTTCTCTTTGTCATTGGGATCCATTCCCACTTGCCAATAACCGCTCTTTAAGTCGAGAGTGGAGAACCATTTTGCTCCTGCCAAGGTGTCTAGCGTATCGTCTATTCTTGGGAGAGGATAGCTGTCCTTTTTGGTCACACTATTCAAACGACGATAGTCCACACAGAATCTGGTAGATCCATCCTTCTTCCTGACAAGGACCACCGGTGAAGCCCATGGACTATTCGATGGTTCAATTACTCCTTGGCCTTCCATATCTTGTATAATTTGCTTGGCTTCCTCACGTTTTGCCAGTGGTAACCTTCTTGGTCCTTGTCGAATTGGACTTGCATCGCCGGTATTTATTTTGTGCATTACAATATTGGTTTTACCTTTCGTACCAGTCTCAGTTTCGAAGACGTCTTCATAATGTTTGATTAGGTCCTTAACTTGATTTTGTTCCTTCTTGCTCAATCCTTGACAGGCGGAGTCGATTATCTTGGACAATTTCTCAGGAACCTGCACGAATCCATTCTTCTTCGCCTCTATGCGATGAACGACGGCCGACACTGGCGAACACCACCCCAGAATAGTACCCTTCTTCAATGAAACAGGGTAATGGTTCACATTCATTACCCTTATCGGTACAGTCTTCTGAGTCTTAACCAGCATTTTGGCAACTACTATTCCTCGGCCCACCTCGTCATCATCAGCCTTTGGTTCCAACATTGTAACATTTCCGTCCAAATAATTACCTTCCATACACGCCGTCAAAAATGTCTCACTTCTTGCATCCAGAACAACATTCTCTGCAGTAATTACTTGTACATTCCCACAATTTTTCCCATGAAGAAACAATTCCTCATTATTTATTTTTAAAGTGCCTTCTTTCATGTTTAACTGGAAGCCGTAGGTGTTCATGATGTCTAATCCCAAGATTATTTGTTCTTCTATGTCGGCTACGAGAACACGATGTCGAACTGATGTTGGTCCTAAGATAAAGTTGACATCTACTTCACCTGCCACAGAAGCTGCTCCTCCTGTTGCTGTCCTAAGTCTCCATTTGCTAGAAAATAACTTCTTATTTCTGGGAATTAAATCGGGTCGCACGATGGTTTTCGTCGATCCAGTATCTAGCAAGCAAGCATAGGTCTTTCTTTCCATAACAGCGTCCACATACAGGCCGTTGGTTTGATGTTGCAGGGATGCGACTTGGCCAGGCGTCTTTGGGGCTTCCTGATGCTGGATCGATGATTGCCCTCGCTCATCGACCCGCTTTAGTTTTCCTGCTGCTCAGACGATGCTTTCTTGGCCACCTTACCACATTTACTCCGAACGTGACCAATCTCTCCACAATTCCAGCATCGCAGTACTCTTTTATTTGATTTGATCTGGTTTAGAACTCTACTAACCACCTGCTCCATGAACTCCTCATTTTCCTGCTTGTCAACAGTGCAGACACGAGCATGGTTCCGAGAGGCTTGCTTTGCAGTCTCAAACTCAAGCGCGTGTGCCAAAGCATCGATCAAGGTTTTCGGTCTTGCCAACCTTAATGCTTGCTACGTATCAATATCCCGGAGACCATCTATGAATGTCTGGACCGCTAGGTGTTCCATGAAATTATCTGGTGCCATCGGATATGCAAGTCGAACTAGACGAGCAATATCTGCCTCAAATTCCTGAAGATTCTCGCCTTTCTTCTGTGATCGATTCTTCAGTTGGGTATGGTATACTTGCTCCAAATGCGCATGGCCATATCTCATCTCCAAGCGTTTAATGAGTTGAAAATAATCTTTACGTTCCTCAGGAGGCAATGTCTGCAAAATATCACTAGCATCACCCCTCAATGCTATGACTAAAGCAGTCGCCTTCTCGGCAGAAGACCATGCGTTTGCTTCTGCGGCCGCTTCGAATTGCGTCAGGTAAGTTGCCCATGACGTCTTTCCATCAAAGGTTGGTGGCTTGATTCTGGTCTTTGAAATAGTCACAAATTCTTCTTTTATTTCGATGGGCCGCGGTATAACTTCTTCGTTGACCTGCTTGGGATCAGAATGACTCGTGGTGGCGGGTAATTTCATCTCAATCATTATTGCCTCTAAAAGTCTAGAATGTTCTCCAATTTTCTCTTCTACAGCTATGAAAACCTCTTCTTTTAACGCTTCTGATTTTTCCGCTAATCGCTGTTCTAGAACTTTCTCCACTTGTTCCAGACTTTTTTCGAAGTTTCTAGAATTTTCTAGTAATTTCTTTTCCAGATTTTTCTCGAGGATTCTAGCGGTTTCTAGGTTTCTTTGTTCCATTTGTTGCATTTGTACTTGCGAATCTATTAGACGCTGTTCCATATTTTTCGCACTATCCAGATTCTTCTGTTCCATTTGTTCTAGAGTTTTTGCTAAATTTCCAGAAGTTTCCAGGCTTTTCTGCTCCATTTTAGTTTGTGCATCTATTATTCGTTGTTCCATATTTTTCGCACTATCAAGATTCTTCTGTTCCATTTGTTCTAGAGTTTTCGCTAAGTTTCCAGAAGTTTCCAGGTTCTTCTGCTCCATTTGTTGCATTTGAATTTGCGCATTCTCTATTAATCGTTGTTCCATTTTCGTCAACAGCGAATTCACGTCATCATCTCCGCCTGGAACTTGAAAGACATAATCCTCTGGATCCTCGCCTTCTTGGATCAACACATTGCGAAGCCGTTGCTGGAGGATTGACTTTTTGCCAGTTGTATCCTCATCCCTCTCTTCTAATTCTCGTTTCAAATCGGACACTTTTAATTCTGTCAGTTTCATTCTATTAGCCATCACGATATTTAAAATAACGTCTTTCCGCACTGTATATTTATTTAAACGAATACTTAATTAACACTTAATTGTCTACTTAGTTTATTATTTATTAATTAGTCCACACCTGAATACCACTGTAATGTTTGTCTTTTAGGGTTCTTAAATAAAACTAACAATAACTTTAGACACACACACTATATTAATATTAAAACGTATAATAATCTAAAACTAACTATTAACAACAATAAGTACATTTATGTATTCTATATTTATGTAACTATATTTATGTACTTCGCGAGACTGTAGGATTCAATGAATGTTCATCCCTTCTTCGACGCGGCTTTTATATCGGTGAATACTCCTTCTAGAGCCTTCACGTAGGCCTCGCGAAAACATCCAGAGGGATGACGCATCTCGCGTCAGCGGATGAGTCATTACAATACATTAATTTTATTGTACGCTTTCAAACTGTAACGGCCGCAGCTAGACTGAATGCAAAATTTCCAGTCAATCGGTATCGGAGACAATCGTCAGTCGTCGCGGTCTTCGCTGGCATTGGACTGGCTTTCTAATGTACGTATACATTGTACGTACTCATACGTTGATTCTCTGTGCCTAATGATATTTAACACATGGTATAAGTGCGAACATGTGGTAATTCGTTACTCTTGTGCGAGTAAATTGGTGAAGTAAGAAATCAACAGGTCCATGTGTCGCTAGGAATCTAAGCTGGTATAACTAATTTAAGGAATGGTTTTGCTCGCTTAGCGGATCACAATTATTATGGTTTATATTAAACAATAGTGAATAGTGGTCCAAAAGGTTGTTTTTATCTTCTCATAAGACGGATTATTAAAGATTTAATTAGCGACGCACATGACCTGAAACTTCATTTTGTTCATCCGACTTTGCTTATAAGAGGTGAGTGGTTTATACACGTTCTTGTGTAAAGGCATTGATTCCTTCATTATTTTGTTTCTGTTCCTTATATTGGTTTTCTTTCTTGAATTTATTAGGGGCTTAGCAAGGGCTCAGCAAGAGCTTATCGAGGCTTATAATGGGCTTAGCAGAGGCTATGTAGGCGTATTAATTGAAATAGTATCCCTTTAAGTACGTGAGAGATCACCACGCACGAGGTATGACCTTGGTCTTAACCACGAGGTTACCGTTTTTTTATCACACTCCTTGGTGACCTAAGGTAGAACTATTGTTCTTAAATTACTGAAGACTGCAATTCGTTTCATTCGACGTCCCACAATGGAAAAGATAAGTGTAAATTTTGTATACAAATTATAAATAGATTCCTTCATTCATTTTTTTGTATTAATCTACATCGTTATTTAGTTAATATCGACACCCATAATCTTTAACATATAGGGTTATCGAAATACGTCACGTGACACCAGACTCACGCCCAATTTTGTAATTGTCATTTAATAATCATTTTCATAAAGTCGTTTATTACATTGTTTTATATATATAAATTCGGTATCATTTAGTATAAAGATATAGATCACAGAATGTCATAATAGTACATTCAAAAACAAGTTTCATAAGGCACCATTTTGCTGCACGAGATCAGAGCGAGTGCGGCAAAAGGCCTTATGAAACGAGTTTTTTATACTATTTTTTCTATTTTGCGTTTTTTACATTAACAAATTGCTTAAATTGGAATTATTTAATTTGAAAGTTCAGAGTTTAATTTTTATATAAAGCATGCAGTTGGTCACATTGATACTTGACATTTTCAAATTTAAATCTTGC
The DNA here is from genome assembly GCA_935421215.2 of Melolontha melolontha. Classification (NCBI taxonomy): domain Eukaryota; kingdom Metazoa; phylum Arthropoda; class Insecta; order Coleoptera; family Scarabaeidae; genus Melolontha; species Melolontha melolontha. The sequence goes on from OW285236.1 coordinate 129,284,654, forward strand.
TATCGGCGAAGTATATTATATTACATATTATTTATTAATTTTCGTTAACATTACTTGATATTTTATTTAAAAATATAAACATGAGTGACATAGAAACATATATATGTTGTTGCCAATTGTATACAACATACGTTGTTTGTGTAAAATACGGACATATATCATATCTGTCAAATGTACATAAATTCTGAAAATCAAATGACAGCGATGATATTTATTTCTGTGTTCGAGCAACGCCAACATTGGAAAATGAAAAAAAGCGTATCGAAATGAAGCTCATTTCGATACTGTTTTGGGTTTCATAATGAGTTCATTTCGAACGCAAAATAGAAAAAAATAATTATTTATTTACTTTTTGCAATTTTTCTTGAATAAAAACATAAACTATCGATCATTTAATTTTGTGTTATATTTAAGAATTTCTGCATACACTGTGTGTACCAAAATCTCGATGTGTAATTTATCCACGATCTTAGATAAATTACTTATGCAATTTTAAGATAAGCTTACTCTTTAATCTAGTCTTGTTTATAATTATTATTTAATCATTTCGATACGTCGATCTTATTTTTGTTTATTTTATCTCATGAACTATTTTGGGGATTTGTCTAAAACTCAGTTATATTCTGTGCATATAATTCAAATTTACGTTATTATTAAATTTTTTGTATACGATTTAATCTTTTCTTTAACTTACTATACTGGGTGTCTTTAACTCTTTACCAGTCATTACTTTGATTTCAATGAGAATGAATATATCTATGTTAACGTAATTATCAAGCTGGTCAATGGTATATGTTTTTGTCTTTTATTCATTAATTTTGTGGCTTGAAGGCCTGTATAGCTTTCTTTGCTGTATTACTTTTGGTCTTGCGGATTTTGTTGGCATGTTCTCATATTCTCATATTGGAAAACAAACGGGTGGTGATCTTTAAAATACGAAATACATTTTTATTTGTTCATTTTGTAGTTCAAATTGAGTAAAGGAGTATTCATATTAAACGGCAATACTTTCTCAAGGTTCTTTTATTTTATTTCACAGTATTTAGCGGTTAGATCTTCTATACACAATTTGCCTAATGTTATTAAATCTGGATTTCTATTAAAAACTGCGTTTAACTTTTGCCGAATGTCATTCGTAGTGAATTGAAATATTTTTCAAATTATTAATAACCACATCTAATGTGGTTAATCCATCATTAAATTTCAGATTTCAATTTTCAAAATAAATGCTTAGTTTTACTGAAGAAAGTACAACTGATTTTTTAAATTTGGAATATGTATTGATTCCTTGCACTCAGAAATACTTCGGGCATCGTCATTTAAACATGTAAAGAAATTTTAAAACTATCGAAATTCTCTGCATAAAAACTAGTAGCTTCCAATTATGTTCCCCATCTACTTATTACTGGATTGGGAGGCAGTGACAAAGATGGAAGTTTTTCCCTGTAAAGAGCTACTCTCAATGGTGCTTTTCTGAAAGCTTTTTTAAAAGCGGACACAATTGTATCAATTTCCGGAAAGGTGTCTCTGATCTATTCACAGATTTTGTGGAGAGCATGTGCTACACAAGTAATATACTGCATATTAGGGTATGTTTTCCTTAATAGTCTGCCTGTTTTTAACATATATGCAGCACTGTTACTGACAAATAAAAGTATTTTTTCCTTGTACATGTAGTCCGAATGAAACATTTGGTGCATATTCTCGTAAATGTTTTAGCTACTGTTTTCACATCACTTTTGTTGTTATTACATATGCGTTATATGGAATAGTTGGATGTAGTTCACCAGCTACAACATTTACCACACAGCGTCCTAATATATCGACAGTTTCGTCGGCTCTTATCCATACGTAGTGATTTGGAAGATGGCTTCTAATGCGTTCAACTGCTTTTGTATAGCACTTATAAACATAATATTTGCGTAAGGTGGATTCATCAGGAACATATCGACCTGTATCTTTTTGGAGAAATGTTTTGAAGGTAGGATTGTTACGTTTATTTAATGGGATGTTTGCGGGGATTAAAGTTTCGGAGAGTCTTTCGTTAAAATTGTCAGATTCCAGCGGGTCTAATTTTTGTGAATGGGTTTGCGATGTTAAGTGACATTTTACGTGCGATTTCTTGGAATTTTTTTTACAATATTTTACAGACTTTGCAATAAATTTCGGAATCACTGGCAATGGGCATACAATAAGTATGACCCTTAATTCACCTCGCCATTGTTTTATGATTTGGGTAACAACTCAACGACAAAAAACAGATGTGCAGTTAACCGAATAAATAGTGCTATTCAATAACTGCGTGTTGTACTTAGGCATTTTGTAGGCTATATATATTCCATTGTAAATTCGGCCCGATGCGTCCTGTCTCTGGTTATGAATAAGCATTTCCCTTACCTGCAAGCAAAATATTGTGCGTAAGGCACTGCGTGTGTAATGTGCAATAACTTTTTCCGCAATTTGTAATGCCACAGATATACATTTTTTCTCATTGTAACACACTGTCGAGGACTCTTCTAATTTTCGAATGGTACGATTACTTTATTTATTTTATCATTTTTAGATATCAGTTTTTTTTGTATTTTTTCATCTATTCATAGAATTTAATATTTTTTGTTACATTTTCATGCTACCTCAGATGGCACAAAGTGTGACCATCGTCGACTGAGGTAGCCACTAAGAGTGTTCCCTCGGCTGGCGATGAGCAACCCCATGCAGGGTGCGCTTCGCTGGTCTGTGCCTTGCCTCGTGGGGCGGGGATCGGGCCGTCGAAGTGCTGCTAGGAAAAGTAAAGAAGTTGCCGGGAAAGGGTTGGCGGCGCTACGCAACGGCTGGTTATCCGATCTCTCTAAATTTACGCGACCGGTTACTAAACACACACACGAGCGCACTAACATACAAAACCATACACGTACGCGGTCACACAAATACAAAATCACACACCCAGAGAGAGACGCAAGCCGCCAGCAGCAACCAACATACAGGTTCATACCCAGAAAGAGACACAAGCTTCTGGCAGCGAACAACACATATGTTCACACCTTGCTATCTATTTTTTGGAATACTAAGGCATGATTTATTATTATTATTGGAATGTATCTTTGAATAATTTAAACCATAGCAACTTAATTATTTGACATTTATATTCTGTCATTTATATTTTGTATTCCCTTGACAAAGGCATATTGCCGAAACATGTAGGGTTGTTTTAAATATATATACTTTGAAGTAATGAACCAGACCTTTAATCGCCGACTTATTAAGTTTACCTTATATATATATATATATATATATATATATATATATATATATATATATATATATGGTAAACTTAATCAGTCGGCGATTAAAGGTCTGGTTTATTACTTCAAAGTATATATATTCAAAAAAACCCTACATGTTTCGGCAATTATGCCTTTATCAAGGATATAAAATATAGATGACAGAATATAAATGTCAAATCTATTCTGTCATCTATATTTTATATCCTTTCGCTAAATTTTGGATTAACGTTATTGCGACGAACATATTTCTTCAGTTGACTCCTGATTAACTCTATTGGATTAAATATACAATAATACGGCTGTAATAGCAAAACTGTGTGTCTCGCACTGGCAGCCATGTTGTCCACATGATATTGCTTTTCAAATATCTTTGTATGTAATACTTCTAAAAATTGTGCTTTTGTATAACTGTATTCGTAATATAAATCGTTCAATTCCAAAAATTGCGCTATTTCTGGTTTTGTGCTGTTCGATCCTGGTATTTTACTGGCCTGTTGTGAATAATATGTAGCGTTGTCCATAACAATAACACTTCTCGCGGGCAAGACAGGCAATAATTTCTTCGGAACCACACTTCAAATAATTCTGATGTTATGTATTTGTGGTAGTCAAGATAAGATGATCAAATCATCCCAATAAAACAATATCTGTCTATATCGACTATATAATGTTGTTTTATTTGTTATATACTTTTTATCTAAATTTTTAATTTAATTAATTAATTATAAATAATAATTAAACAAATTATTATATAAAATAAAATCTATCTAGTTTCTATTATATCAAAATAAACGTAAGGAACACTTATTGTTAGTCATACAGAATAAAAATTACTTAATGACCCTGTGGTTTCTTTGCCGATATTATAATCAGCATTTGTATTTGCCTAGACCCTCACCGCATGGTGTTTTATTAAAGAATTTGCATGGGACGTAGTTATTTTATTAGATTGTTAAAAATACTATACCCTCAAATGTTTGTGTAAGATGGTACTAATTACATTTAAACTAATCTTTAGGATTTCTTGATTGCTCTTCACAATGACATACCTGTCCTCTACACTCATGCCCCGAACAAGACCAATATTTTTCCACATCTAAATTTATTGTATTACCACTCTACAATAGCTGAGGAACATGACTTATTTCTATATACCCGATTCAGTCCCGAAAGCATTTTCACGGCGTCACCTACATTTGAAATTGTAAAAAAATCACAGCTCGATAATGATATTTCTTCAATGCCATGATTTCTTGTGCATGATTACTTTAAATAGTGAATAATGAAAAATTTCGTAAACTCACATCTATCCCGGAACGTGTGTATGCATATCGCTATTACTGGGGCTTGTCAACACACGGTATCCTGGAGGGAGGCATGACTTCCAATTGAAAAATTCGTGAAAAGTCGCATATTAAATCTCACTTTACATGTAAATGTCGCCTAATGTGTCGAATTGTAGAAATTAACGCAATACATTAGGCGACATTTACATGTAAAGTGAGACTTAATACTCATTAGTTCTCATTTGCAATAAGTTCAATATATTAACTATATATATGCGAAATATAGCAGTGGAAGTCATGTCTCTTTCCGGGATACCGTGTGTTGACAAACTTCAATAGCAGCGAAATGCATCCACATGTTCTGGGATAGATGTGACATTTCAGGAATTTTTCATTATCCTACCAACCAGGAAGGTGGCGTCGCGACAAATGGCGTTATGCATACTGGTACAAACTTAGTTTGTCGAATAGTAGAAATTAACGCAACACATTGGGCAACATTTACATGTAAAGTGAGATTTAATAATCATTAGTTCGCATTTCCAATAAATTCAATATATTAACTGTATATACACGAAGTATAGAAGTGGGAGTCATGTCTGTTTTCAGGATACAATCTATTGACAAACTCCAATAAAAGCGAAATGCATCCACACGTTCTGAGATAGATGTGACTTTTCACGAATTTTTCATTATCCTAAGAACCAGGAAAGTGGCGTCGCGACGTTTAACGTTCTGTATACTGGTACAGACTTAGTTTGTCGAATTATAGAAATTAACGCAACACATTAAGCGAAATTTATATGTAAAGTCAGATTTAATACTCATTAGTTCTCATTTGCAGTAAGTTAAACCTTTATAGTTTAGAAATACTCCAGTATTTTTCACTGTCAGTCATTAAGATGGTACTAATTACATTTACACTAATCTTTAGGATTTTTTGAATGCTCTTCACAATGACATACCGGTGCTCTACAGTCACGCCCCGAACAAGACCAATATTCTTCCACTTCTAAATTTATTGTATCACCACTCTACAATAGCTGAGGAACATGACTTATTACTAAATACTCGATTCAGTCCCAAAAACATTTTCACGGCGTCACCTGCATTTCAAATTGTAAAAAATCACAGCTTGATAATGCTCTTCCTTCAATGCCATGATTTCTTGTGCATGATTACTTTAAATAGTGAATAATGAAACATTCGTGAAGAGTCACATCTATCCTGGAACGTGTGGAAGATACATCGCTTTTATTGGAGCTTGTCAACACACGGTATCCTGGAGAGAGAAATGACTTACAATTGAAAAATTCGTGAAAAGTCGCATTTTAAATCTCACTTTACATGTAAATGTCGCCTAATGTGCTGAATTGTAGAAACTAAATGTTGTAATAACTAGGTGAAAGTTACCAAGAAAAATTGAAACAGAATATTACAGCCTGGAATACACATATTTTGTATAATTACTTTAAAAGTACCACTATGAAAACATTTCGAATGGTATTATAGATGAATCTAAAAAATATATCAACTTTTCATGTGATAAACTTGCTTTAAAGACAGAAATAATTATAGTTATTAAAGCGCTTTTACATTCATATTTCAAATATTAATAAGAGGTTGTCGGTAATTCAGACGCGAAATTATGTTAAATGGCTGTTAATTTAATACGACACGATTACCAAGGCATGTAATCTTGCTTATCTTGTATCTAAAGTTTTTAGTAAACTTATGCAGTAAAAAAGTTTTATCTCATCGGGTCGAACAAAGCTATTTAAATTTTAATAATTTAATATACGTACACGTTTTTCGTTAATATTTCAATGGGTGGATGTTCATTTATCTGAAATTTTTATAATCTAATCTTCTTTTTGAATATGTCTACTGGTGAATAACATCGTTTAAGAATATGCGGTGACCGAAAGACGTTTTGATAGAGACGAGAAAGAATAAAAAATGAACAAAAAAATAGAATACATTCTTTTTAATAACAAGAAGAGGTATATGATAGATAACTTCGATTTGATTTGTTTCCAGTTGGGCTGTGCTGGCCATTGTAAACGCTAAAGTGTAAACATTAATGGTCTGGTCTGGATGATTTAAATCATTTGAATAAAATCAGAATTTAAATCATGATTTCTTTTCCTGTTATAGTCTTTTACATTTTTTATTATATTTATGTAATTGTTTCAAATAGAAAAAAGAAATAAACATAAGAAAACTATATGCTTCATCTTAATAAAACATACACGTTGTTTTACAAAATTAAAATTTAAAAGAAAATTAACTAATTTATTGGAAGGTTAAAAAATATTATTTTTAATCTTATGTTGTATTATAATGTTAGAAAACATTAATTTAGATGCTTCTTCATTATCCAATCTATTTCTTAATACTGAATGTACAAGCCCATATGATAAAAAAGCTCTTTCTATATCTGCAGAAGAAGCGTTTGCACACAAAATTGGAACAATAATATCCAATTGACTAATTACCGGAACATTCTTCTGAGATTTCCACCATTGTACTACATTTACATATTGTAATATTTCTTGCGAAAACATTGTTTCGTGGAACGGATTTGATTTAGCTTCCAACTTAATGATTAATGGTAATAATCTAGTATCAGAATAATATTTGGAAATTATTTCTAAAGTTGATTTAATTTCTTGATATGACAACGGGTATGTTTTATGATTTTTTCAGTTTCTTAATAACTTGTAAAAACTGCGTATAACTTTTTCCATTCTTCAACCATATAAGATAAACAGGCACGTTTCTGCTGAATTCTGTCAAGTGTCACAGATATTGATTTCAATAATTTTAAAAGGATTTCGACCTGTCTTCTGATTTGAATATTCGAAACCTTTTTAAAAATCACCTGATCAATGTCATCTTCATGCTCTTCAAAAATTTGTAATAATTTCATTCACTGACATACCTTTCAAAACAGTAGGAAAGTGTATTGCATCGAAAATCGTGAGGTAATTAATTTTTTGCCTCTTTTTTTGTACCAATGGGTATCGCGTAAAATAATTAGATGTATGTGAATGCCTGATGTATCTATACTTTCGAACAAGAAACTGTTTCCATTCTCTGCTGTCAAAAAGGCACAAATTATTGTTTCATTATGTATATTTGACCATCCATCAAGAGACATACAAACTGACAAACCGATAAATGTTTACAATATTTTGATTTTTCCTCTTAAAATATCTAGGTGAAACATATTCTGGTCATAGCACTTCAATTGTGTTTTGAACTTCTTTATATTCAATTGACTTGCAGCTACAATTTGTTGCAAAAAGAGCCCTAGGCTATCTGCTTGCCTAATTCTTTTTTATTGTCCTAACTTGTTTTAACAACAAATGAACTTAAAATGTCGCTATTGCTACTGCAACCGGTACTACTGCCACTCAAACTTACACTTTTGTTAAATTTTTTTTTTCTATTATATTGTATAGTTAGAGTTTCTTCTTCTATATTCTCTTTTCCTTGTTTTGATGGTTGAAATTCATTTATATTTTCACTTTCATCGTCACCATTATTTGAGAACTATGAATTTTCCTAATTAGTGTGCTATAATTATGGATTTGTATGTATTGACAATATTCGATTGCTCAAATTTACTTTCGGTTTTAGCCAAAAGATATGATATGCAAAAATGTTTAAAATAGAATTTTATGCACCGATTAGTGGAGGCTGAGAAACTATTGTTGGACTCATAAGATTGTCTGATTTATCTAACATTATTGATGCTACAAACACTTGCAAGTTATATTTGTTTACGTTTAATTCCATATTTTAATACATGCAATTTATTATTGTAGATTCCATGCGACAAAAAATTCAATTAAGGCAGCATGTTGGAACTGATTTGTATAAAAGAAATATCACAAGATTTAAAAATGTAACACAAGATACTCTGAATCAACCATTTACTTCAACAAGTAAAAATTTAGAACAGAATAGTTTGCATTATGACTTGTGCAACGCCTTCTTAAGTGTATACATTCCACTTCAAAAGTTTTATAATTCAACGTTTAAAATTTTTTTTAGAGAAGTATACGAAACTGTCAGTTTCTATGAAAAAAAAACTATGATGGAAATTAAGGAAACAATAGGTGAAAATTATATTTATTTCGTAGTCGATGAGAAAACAGATAGTTATGGACGCTATATTGCCAATTTAATGATTGGCATTTTAATTGAAAATTGCGCCGGCCCATATTTCTTAATTAATTGATGCAGAAAAATTGGAGAAAACAAATATCTTAACTATAACAAGATTTATAAACGATAGTTTAACGAGGTTTTATTTGCCGAATGTCGTTCCAAGTGATAAGGTATTACTGATGTTATCGGATGCTGCGACATATATGATGAGGCCAGTACAGAATTTGAAGATTATTTTACACGAATCTTTTGCACGTAACATGTTTGGCCCATGCTGAAGAAGAAGAAATACATTACACATTTCCAGATACTAATTCATTGATCAATTTGACAAAAAAAGAGGATTTATTAAAGCATTGCTGAGAATTCAAACATACAAAGAAAAGTTACCCACCACAACCCATAATTGCAAGATGGCAATACAGCGGCATCAAGTCGCTGTATTTTATTCAGATACTTTTGAACAGATAAGAGAATTCATTCTTTCAATCGACTCGCTAGCGACTGCAAGGATTTACTAAATAAACCGCAAATGTGCCAAGAGTTAGCTTTTATCAAAGCAAACTATGGTTTTATTAGTGAAATACTACGTAAACTTAAAACTCAAGGTGTTGAACTCAGTGAATCCATAGAATTGATTCAATGTTTCAAGAATAAAATTGTGAATAAAGTAATGTGAGAGGTACCATAGGAGGCGGTTAAAAATTCAAACTACGATGAAACTATTAAAACGAGTCCATCAATTATCTGCAAATATAAGTATGCGCCAATTATATCAGTTGACGTTGAGCTCAGCTTTTCAGCATACAAGTGGTGGATCGCAGAAGATCATTTTTAGTTAAGCATTTAATTGTAAATGTTTACAATACTATACAAACTATATACTATACAAACTATACAAACGCAAATATAAATACAAGGATTTAGATTCTTTACTTTATTTATTCTTATTATTATTACACATGTACGAGGCGGTTCAAATATGATCGAGACAAATGCTCTGACACGTTTATTTATTATCGAAAAAATTTACAGTTTTTCTAGGGACTTCCCCTCACTGGTTACACATTTTTTCCACCTATCCGGAAGCTTTTTGATGCCGGTATCGAAGAATTCCTTGGGCAACTCGGACAGCCGTGTACGCACGAACTCCTCTACCTCGTCGTCGGTGTTGAATCTTTGACTTCCGAGGGCTTCTTTCAGTGGTCCAAAAATATAGTAGTCGCAGGGTGATAAATCCGGACTGTAGGGGGGGGGGTGTTCCAGTACCTCCCACCCCAATTCCGATATTGTATCGAGCGTGAAACGCGCGGTATGGGGGCGCGCGTTATCCTGGAGAAGAATCGCACTTCGCGCTGGAATGCTTCTCCGTTTCGAGCGATAAGCGGGTTTCACGTCTATTTTCAGAAGGTTAGAGTAGTATGCAGCATTGATGGAACGTTGTGTGCGCAGGAAGTCGAGTACAGCACGCCCCGCCGGTCCCAGAACACAGTACTCATAACATTACCCGCGGACCTGGTTGTCTTCGCTTTAACTGGCGCCCCTTCCTCCTTCTTCCTCCACTCTTTAGACGACACCTTGCTTTTGGGAGTATAATAGTGTACCCATGTCTCGTCTGTAGTGAAGATTCGCATTAAAAAACTGTCCCTCTCCGCCTCGTATCGCGTCAGCAAGCGGCGACAAACTTCCAATCGCGTGAATTTTTGCTCGAAGTTCAACAGTTTGGGAACCCATCGCGCCGTTATTTTGCGATATTGAAGGTGTTCGTGGATGATAGACTCTACACTATCAATACTGATGCCGAGTTCAGCCGAAATATTTCGAACATTCATCCTACGGTCCTCCAAAATGAGTTGTTCTACGCAGCCAATGTTGTCTGGTGTGATGCTGGTTCGCGGTCGACGATCATGCCGCTCATTCTCGACGATTTCGCGGCCATCCTTGAACGCTTTGGCCCATTTAAACACAGCAGCCCTACTCAGGCACTCACTACCGAACTGATTTTGCAATCGCCGAAAAATTTCCGTGTTTTTAACGCCTTCCCTCACTAAAAAACGAATGACAATACGTTGCGCAACGGCGGTCGGCACTTGACGTTCACTCATGGTCGTAGCACGCGCGTAAAACATGCGTTCGCGACGAAAACTATGCCACACTGTTCGTAAGGGACCCAGCTATCACATACTCAAGCCGCAAACTTCAAAACATACATGCGCGCCATCTACAGCGTTTGCCTCCATCATAATTGAACTGCCCTCGTATTTTGTAAAACTTCGAATAAAATATTGATATAGTATATATTTGTGGTGTTTCTAAATTTATATTGACATTATTTAATATTTTGACAATAATTTAGTTGCGGAACTATCAGTTAAATTTTACATATTTTTGAATATTTTAATAAAAGTTTTGCATATTTTCATCGAATTTTGGAATCATATATGCGCATATTATTATAGATTAAACATCGAAAACGTTATGTACGCATTATAGTGTAATTAGTTAATTATTAGTTTAATTTATTTTAATTTATAAGTTTATATAATTTGTAAAATTGCAAAAGATAAAATGCCGTAATTTTTGAAAAGTAAATCAAAACTAATTTCAAACCTTAAGAAAGTAATTAAAATTCTAGTTTCAAAAATTCTTTTATTGTAAATACCACTACAATATTGTTTCGCCATACAATGGCTTCATCAGGTGGATGAAATACTTGTAACCATTGTATGGCGAAACAATATTGTAGTGGTATTTACAATAAAAGAATTTTTGAAACTAGAAGTTTAATTACTTATTTCTTAGCGTTATAATGAAGTTTCAACAAGTATCTCCTTCGTCAATTAACTATGTGATTAAAATTTATGTTTAAATATAACTTCAAATTTAAATAGGCGTGGAAACATATTGATAAATAAAAGAAAAGATGTATTTTTGCGTAATAGCACAGATACATATTTACTAATTAATTAAGATTATAATAAATTTCAAGAAGGATTTCGTTAGTATTCAAACAGAAACAGAGATTATTAGGAAGTCAAAATTGCTTCCATATTGCAGTTTTTTAAGAATTGATTTATATTTTAAAATACTGTACTCCAGCAGTTGTGACTCAACAAACAGGTGCTCATTTTGAATAGGTTTTTTGGTAATCGGTTGGTGAAATTCTCTGCAATTAATTAAGATCTCACGATTATTTATTCTCCATTTTCCGGAAATGAAGAACACCATATTTAAAACGACACGTATCACAATTGCAGAGCTTGGTAAGTAAGAGTATTAGACAAGTATGAGTTAACATAATCCTTTAATATTTGGTAAACGCTTTTACAACATTTCGAGCATTTGCTTTGGAATGTAATATACTTAAAACAAGGTGATTTTACACATTTTACACAAAATAACATATAACTGTATTATAAGTTAAACAAGAAGCAAGTGGAAGTAAAATTATACTCAGTAACAAGATACGGCATACGACTAACAACATGGTAGATTTGCTAGCAAAACACGCAGATATCGTATCTGAGGTTTTTTATCGGCAAGACATTGTATCAATAGTGAAGAAAGCAATATTGATATTCTCCACTGATAGAAAACGTGGCACCTATCTTACCGAGATTTATTTCAAACACAATTTTTCATGTAAAATTGAGAACACTGTACCTCGTGATATGCCTGTGGCCTCAACTATTTTGCACAGTTTGATTCGTCAATCACTGGAAACCATATCGTGGATTTTGTCAATCATTTTAGAGGAAGTCATTTCCACTGGACGTCCCGAAATATTCATTTTTTGTGGATCTATGGCTACGGTTAAACTCATTTACCCCATTGTAAGCAGTCGCAAACACAGGAGCAGATGTGCCATGAACTTCATCCAACTCGACTTTGATCTCTTTTGGTGTTAAATCTTTTAAATGCAGTGTTTTGTCACCGCAGGAAATTCATGTTTTTCCATTTTTCTAAATGAACCAAAGTTTGTTGTTTCAATCGAAATAAAAATGAACCCATGCTATGGATTTAGCTGAAACTTTGACAGCTGTTTAATGACAAATGACGCTTACTAAATGCATTTTTTGTCATATTACTAACTCCATCTCTTTGATTTTCTATGGAGTTATAGCGCCACCCTTGTATTAATCAGACTAATCTCTTTGTTCTATTATATAAGGCTCTTAGTATCGAATAACTATTAGAAATATTTTGTGTACGTCTTTTGTTTTTCTTTCAGAATCTTTTGTATTATTATCTTTTATTTATTTTTTATATACTTTTTAGAATATAAGAATATTATTTTTGTTAGAATTATTGTTTGTATAAGTTAATTAATTAATGTAGAATATGTAGATTATTCAACATATTTACTGAATTTTTTTGTCCTGTAATTGGGTATATGTATATCTGTTGGCCAATAAATAAATAAAAGCCAAAATAAAATAATAATAATATATAACTGTAAAACAGCAAGCGGCAATATTTACATCAAATAGTATATTAAAAAACAAGTTTCATAAGGCATCATTTTGCCGCACGAGATCAGTTTAGAAAACGAGCCGCGATAGCGGCGAGTTTTCTAAAGAGCGAGTGCGGCAAAAGGCCTTATGAAACGAGTTTTTTATACTATTTTTTCTATTTTGCGTTTTTTACATTAATAAATTGCTTAAATTGGAATTATTAATTTGAAAGTTCAGAGTTTAATTTTTATATAAAGCATGCAGTTGGTCACATTGATACTTGACATTTTCAAATTTAAATCTTGCTATCCGCGAAGTATATTATATTTCATATTATTTATTAATTTTCGTTAACATTACTTGATATTTCATTTAAAAATATAAACATGAGTGACATACAAACATATATATGTTGTTGTCAATTGTATACAACATACGTTGATTGTGTAAAATACGGACATATATCATATCTGTCAAATGTACATAAATTCTTAAAATCAAATGACAGCAATGATATTTATTTCTGTATTCGAACAACGCCAACATTGAAAAATGAAAAAAAGCGTATCGAAATGAAGCTCATTTCGATACTGTTTTGGGTTTCATAATGAGTTCATTTCGAACGCAAAATAGAAAAAATATATTATATATTATAATATATATTTTTTAATGCTTAGTATGTGTTTATCTGGTATATAATCTTTCTAATTATAAACACCAGAACGAAACATTATAAACAGTTTACGCTTTCTTATTTAATAGTAACCTTGTGTAATAGATCTTTATTACTTGTGTTAGCTGTTCAAGTTCACTGCATAAAATATGTACATATGATAAATGTGAATTTTACTAATATAACAAACAGAACTCTAACAAGTCGGGCATAATACGAGTACATAAATATATTACAATATGTAAAAACATGAAATTTTAAGAATAGTCGTAAATTTGAATCTGTCCTCACTGCTTGTGTACTATAATAATATTTCTGAGTAAAATATTGTTTTGTACTTTTTTGAAGAATGGAAATTAGATATTTTATATTCAGATCATACTATAACCACAGGCAGTGAAGTATGTATGAGTTTACATCCTTATGTAATATAAAACTATTCACTATGTACGGCAAGGCACGTTCCTCTCTAAATTAATATCGATTACATAATTACATATATAATACAGCAGTTATCATGTTTCAACAAACGATAAATTCAACAATTTAATTGGATATGAATTTATACATTTCTCATATATTGCTATTATTATTTTTAAACGCAATTAGAGCATTCAAAAATAGTTAATAAATTACAAGTAAATTCCAAAAAAAAATTAAATACATTATATTCATCAAAAACTATTTGCTAATACACTCGTGCATGGATTTATAAAGTTCGAAATTTTTTCTTAGTTTATGGATAAAGTTTCTAATACACTATTTTTATAATAGGATACATATTTAATTGAGTTTATTATTCTAGGGAGCGGACACGAGAGGCCGATGACTTATCGCCCACGGGCGTACTATTGAAAATTTGCATTTCTAAAGAGTTTTTAATTTTGTTTATATAATTGGAAAACAAACGGGTGGTGATCTATAAAATACGAAATATATTTTTATTTGTTCATTTTGTAGTTCAAGTTGAGTTAAGGAGTATTAATATTAACTAGCAATACTTTCTCAAGGTTCTCTTCTGTAAAATTTGTTCTCCTTGAATGAAATACATTCTCATCGATAGAAAACGTCCTTTCTACATTGCAACTGGTTATGGGTGCATACTGAAAATATTCTTTTATTTCAGCGTACTTAGCAGTTAGATTTTGAGGAATTGTCCCCATACACAATTGCAGCAATGTTATTAAATCTCAATTTCTATTAAAAACTGCGTCTAACTTTTGCCAAAGGCCACATCCTAAGTCATCCGAAATGGAATATTTTTAAAATTGTTAATAGTCACATCTAATGTGGTTAATCTTTCATTTAATTTGAGATTTTGATTTTCGAAATAAGTGATTAGTGTTGGCAAATTTCCAAAGTGTTCCTGAAGAAAGTAATATAACTGATTTTTTAAATTTGCACTCAGAAATACTTCGAGCATCGTCATTTAAACTATGGAAAGTTTCTGCATAACAACTAGTAGTTCCATCCATGTTCCCAATCTAGTTATTACTGGAGTGGGAGGCAGTGACAAAGACGGAAGTTTTTCCTTGTAAAGAGCTACCCTCAAAGGTGCTTTTCTGAAAACTCTTTTAAAAGCGGATACAAGTCTATCAACTTCCGGAAAGGTGTCTCTGATATATTCACAGATACTGTGGAGAGCATGTGCTACACAAGTAATGTGCAGCATATTAGGATATGTTTCCTTTAATAGTCTGCCTGTTATTAACATATATGCAGCACTGTCACTGACAAATAAAAGTATTTTTTCTTTGTACCGGTCATCCGAATGAAGCATTTGGTGCATATTCTCGTAAATGATTTTAGCTACTGTTTCCGCATCAACTGTGTTTATAAATTTTGTTGATATTAGATATGCTTTAGATGTAATAGTTGGATGTAATATACCAGCTACACCATTTACCACACAGTGTCCTAATATATCGACAGTTTCGTCGGCACTTATCCATAAGTACTGATTTGAAAGATGGCTTCTAATGCGTTTTACTGCTTTCGTGTAGCACTTAGAAGCATAATATTAGCGTAAGGTGGATTCATCAGGAACATTTCAACCAGTATGTTTTTGGAGAAATGTTTCGAAGGTGGAATTGTTACGATTATTTATATATATATATATATATATATATATATATATACGAATTATATTGAATTTAATTGGAGTGAGAAATAGCAATTATTCAAATCTCCTCTCACATGTAATTGTCGCTAAATTTGTGCAATTGATTCTACAATCTGACAAGATTACTCCTGCCGAAGAATGTAGACGCAAACACGTCGCTACGTTAGCAGAATATCGTGTACTGATGATCTGTAACGACAGTGAAATATCGATATATGCACGTTTCTGGACGGATGTGGTTTTTTTTTCATACAATTTTCATTATCCGCACAGGTGGATGGCTAACGTCGCGACGTGTTTGCGTCTACATTCTTCGGCAGGAGTAATCTTGTCAGATTGTAGAATCAATTGCACAAATTTAGCGACAATTACATGTGAGAGGAGATTTGAATAATTGCTATTTCTCACTCCAATTAAATTCAATATAATTCGTATATATACACGAAAGTATAAAAATAAAATCATGTCCATGTTAGAATATCGTGTACTGATGATCTGTAACGACAGTGAAATATCGATATATGCACGTTTCTGGACGGATGTGGTTTTTTTCATATATATATATATGGTAAACCTAATCAGTAGGCGATTAAAGGTCTGTATATTACTTCAAAATATATGTATTTAAAAAACTCTACATGTTTCGGCAGTATCGCCTTTATCAGGAGAATACAAAATTGTATTCTCTTGATAAAGGCGATACTGCCGAAACATGTAGAGTTTTTTAAATACATATATTTTGAAGTAATATACAGACCTTTAATCACCTACTGATTAGGTTTACCATATCATACCAAGGTCACGAAGTTATATATATATATATATATATATTTCGTCGAATGTTTTCGCGGTCGTTTGTTGAAGCGTTGTTATTCGGGATATATCGCCGCGTTTGGATGATTTCGTCCTGAGAAGGACAACTTTCTTCCTGACGTTTCGGTGACATCACTTTCACCTTTTTCTAGAGGATCTTCTCGTTGCAATGGTAACTTCAAGAGTGCGTTGATTTCCTGTGCCGCTCGTATTATATGGTCCCGTCGTAGTGGGGACGCGTGTCTGACTCCTCGTGATTGGTCCGTCGGTTGTTCTGTCGCTTTCGACTATTGGTCGATCGGTTTGCGTTCGGTCCGAGTTAGTATGACTGGGCTGTGGCAAGTTGTTCTCATTACGTCGCTTGTGTGTAATCTGCCTGTTGAGCAAGGCCGACTTCCATGTGTCAGGCAAACGCTGTCCGTCGTCACGTTTGTTCATACAGTTTTGCCGTTTCTCAATTTCTATTGCTTCTCTTATAATCCTGTACGTTAACCTCGTACTGCGTGCTATAGTTTTTGTACCGTCAAAATCGATTGTGTGTCCTGTATGTAGCACATGCTTAGCTAGGGATGATGTTGATTCTTTTTTAGCTACCGCATTTCTGTGTTCTTCCCTCCGTACGCTGGTTTTACGGTTAGTATGCCCTATGTATGTTTGATCGCATTCATAGCACGGTATTTCGTAGACCCCTTGGTTTTCTAGTTCTATCTTGTCCTTTGTATTAGGCAAAATGTCTTTTATTTTCCTGTCTGTCGTATAAATGGTGTCTATGTCGTGTCGGCGTAATATTCTACTTATTTTCTCAGTCGTACCTTTCACGTAAGGGAGAAATGCTGTCCGTGTAGATCTTTCTTTCTTTTTTGGTTGATTCTTGTTAATTCGTGTCGCTCTGTTAATGGTATGTTGTGAATATCCGTTCGCTTGTAATATGTTTTTTATTGTTCCCATTTCTTCGTTTCGATGTTCTGCGTCTGACAAAGTTTGAGATCTGTGGATTAATGTTTTTACTACAGAGTTTAACTGTGCTGGGTGATGATGTGAAGATGCGTTGAGATATCTGTTCGTATGTGTAGGTTTCCTGTACACTGTGTATCCTAGCGAGCCATCCGGTTTTTTGATTATCATCAAGTCTAAGAACGGTAGCCGATTTCTTTCCTCCATTTCGACAGTAAACTTTATTTTCGGATGTCTGGTGTTCAGATGTTGTAAAAACTCGCTTAGTTTCTCTCTTCCATGCGGCCAAATCACCAGGGTGTCGTCTACGTATCGCAGCCAGAGTTTTGGTTTGTCTGTAGCGTTTTCCAGTGCTCTTTGTTCGAAGTCTGCCATAAACAAATTTGCCAGTATAGGTGACAGCGGTGATCCCATCGGCGCTCCATCGGTTTGCTTAAAAAATTGTCCGTTGTATATAAAATACGTGTTTGACAGACAGTGTTTCGTTAGATCTATGTCGTAGTCGGAGAGTTGGTGTTTCTTTATTAGTAAATCTATTACCTCATTAATGGGGATCTGTGTGAAGAGCGAAACTACATCGAAGCTCACCAACATGTCGTCTTGATCCATGGTGATATCCTTGAGTATTTCAGTTAGGTGAGTCGAGTTTTTAACATATGATGGTATTTCTTCGGCAAGGGGTTGTAGTTTTTGTGCTAAGAAGCGCGAAAGCGCTTGAGTCGGTGAGCTAACGGAACTTACTATCGGTCTCAGCGGCACATCCGGCTTGTGTATTTTTGGTAGGCCGTAGAATTTCGGACATCTTGACGATTTCTCTCTAGGAATCAGTCGTTTCTTAATACCTTCTTCGAGAGGTGCGTTCTTGATCTTGCTTTTTGTCGTCTTTTCTAAGTATGTGGTCGGGTCGTTATGTGTCGGTTTATACATCGAGTCTTCTAGAAGTGTGTAATATCCCGAAGAACAACGCTTCATATATATATATATATATATATATATATATATATATATAGTATTTTCGTGACCTTGGTATGATAAGGTAAACTTAATTAGTCGGCGATTAAAGGTCTGGTTATTACTTCAAAGTGTATATATTTAAAATAATCCTACATGTTTCGGCAATGATGCCTTTGTCAAGGATATAAAGAATATAAATGTCATTTATATTTTTTATATCCTTGACAAAGGCATCATTGCCGAAACATGTAGGATTATTTTAAATATATACACTTTGAAGTAATAACCAGACCTTTAATCGCCGACTAATTAAGTTTACCTTATATATATATATATATATGCCGCCATTAAAGTTTCACAGAGTTCTTCGATAAAATTGTCAGATTCCAACGGGTTTAATTTCTGTGTATGTGTTTGTGATGTTAAGGGACGTTTTACGTGCTTTCTTTTGGAATTTTTTAACGATATTTTACAGACTTTGCAAATCACTGGCAATGGACATACAATCAGTATGACTCTTAATCCAACTCGCCATTGTTTCGCGATGCCATGCTCGACGTTATTCCATATCATATCTGAAAAAGTAACTTTAACAATATTCTAAATCTAAATACATAAATGAAAATTAAAAATGTATGCGTAAGTTACTAAAATTTAACGAAATTTACTGGACACTTACGTTAAAATAATTGGGAGAAGTAAACGTCAAACGTCAAACGTCAAAGTCAAAAATTGTAAAGAAAAATTTAAAAAAATGAAAATTTGTTGACCAATGTTATACATTAATAAAGTGAAGATTTAGCTCTTAGTTTTATTTCCATATCTTAATGTCTTCTTTTATACTTTTTATAAATTCACATAATTCCTTTTTTTAGTTTTTCATCTTTTGATAGGATATAATCACCCCATAGCAACGTTCTGTCAATTTTTTATTTCATACTGTTATAATATCTAGATAGTGGAGTCAATATGTACTTTGGTTTTATTACTATATTTGTTTGGAAAAGCTGTAACTTTTGTTTTTCTGTAGAAGCTTTCAGCATATATATTTTATAATTGCTTGGTTTGCTGCTTAATTCTTAAGACTACTTTATATGTATTTTGTCATGTGATTTACATTTTTTCTTAGTACCTAATTTTTTTCGTTTAATCCTTTGAGAGCATTGTTAATTATAATATCAAAGATTTGTAACACTTTCTCAAGCATACTTCGTGCTTTAGTTTCTTGTTATTTTAATTGATAACATTCAGTTCATTCGAAAACATTAAATGTTTTGTTTAGTTGGTTTAGCTTCTTCTATTGACAACTTCATCGAAGTAGTGGTTATTACTAATCTTTAATTATCCTTACACTTTTACATTTTCTCTTTTTTCCTGTATGTTTAATTAACTACATTTATTTCTGTGACTTGTTACTTTTGTGAAATTTTCTGTGCTATTTTTTCAAATAAAAAATTAGAACTTCTCCCTGCGGTCTTTATTTCTTAATTTTCCACAGATAAATTTTCTTGTTCTTATATCTAATTTAATAATTTCTATCATTTACTTGTTATGCTTCTAATATTTAATTACCATTGTAATGTATTTCACTCATCTATTTTCCTAGGTTATTTAGTTAATAATAGGATTTAGTTGTTACGCTCGAAAAATCACTAAGAGATCATTCTGGAATTTCTAATGATTTCATTTCATTTTTGGCTTACGTAAAGACATCTTAGGCTTTTCATATTCAACATTTTCGATTATTTTTATTATATTTTATTTTATTATTAATTATCGTTCAACTTACGCTACTTCGAACCTTAATTCCTTCAATTTTTACTTATGTTCAAATATTTTGGATGCCGCTATATCCGAATTCCTTATTCGGCTGTCTTCTTCTACTTCGGCGAGACCGACATCTTGGAAATTATTTTGGTTAGTCATTATCGAATATTTTTACTTTAATTCTATTCTTGATTCGCTAATTCAATTTTATTACTGTTCAAATTTTTATTAGAATTACGTGAACTATTTGGGAGCTTATCTGTCTTTTTAACCCCTTATTAACATAATTTTACGAATACATTATCTTTTTCCCTTGTAGCGCCCTCTCACGTCTTTTGGTTTGTCTTGTAAATGCAGTTTTCTTGACGTTCTTACCTTGTCTTTTTCACCTTTATTACGGTGTTTTAATTAGCGTACCTTCGCTTGTTAGTTTGGTTCTTCACACTTACATCTAGTTAGGGAATATACTAACTAAATTCCTTTCTTTTCAAAATTACCTGTCTATCGATCTTGTCTGTGACATAGATCGATAACCAATCGTTTCCTGTGAGGCTTCTGCGTTCGCATTCGTTCTTCGAACATGAGTCGCGCTGGTCCTTTCTAATTTTTTGTCAGTGAACCTTTTCTGCGGTAAGACTTATCATAATCAATTGTATTTTTGCTTATTCTTTTCTTTTATCTTCCTTAGGATTTTATTATTGGAGCTATTTTTTTCCAATTTTAAGTGCTATTACCGTACACTTACGTCGAGATTATTCCATGGGACACACCACGTGGAGGCAGACTCTCAGCGAGGTTTCGTTGAATTGCGTTCTTCCGTAAGGAGATTCGAACGGAAATCCTCAATCCACACTCAACGGTGTTTCTGGTATCATCGGAGCTTCCAGTTCTGAGATATTTTGTTTCAAGTACACGGCGTCTCAAAATGGCGGCTGATCTCCATTAATTCATATTAGAAAACGACGATCCGTACTACCGCTGCGCTGTGAAGACATACACGGGGAAAAGATATGGACTTTGTACATTTTGAATGTCAAGCTAAGTAGATGCTGTAGTATTACTTTTAGTTATTGGTTCTTTTAACCTGATACTGTCTTTATCAAAATTTAAATTTAATGTTTAATCGTTTGATTAATTAGTCCATAGTGGGCGTTAGAGAAGCGAATCACTTCTCTGGGCTACCTTTGTAAATTTGCACAAAATTAAGATAGAATACTAGGCTTTAACTTCTAACTCTGACCGATAGGCCTTAAACGTCTGAATTCAAACTTAATCTTTTAATGTTATAAATCAACTGGTTGTTTAGCTTCACCAGGAGCCAATAATTAGATTAGATTTTTGGACGACGCTTAGGACCTTTAGTCGGGCCTTCGTACAAAATTTACATATATTTCTTGGGATACGTCGAAGATCTAGATATCTTTAATCTTACTCTGTAAACTAATTGTAAAGAACCACTATTACGTATACATAATCTGTGTTCTAATTTTGCATTTGTCTTAAACTTTAAACGTACTTAACTTAATCTTTCTCAAATTTTTAACACCTGTGAATACAGGGTGTAGATATCTTGACAGGTGTTCCTGTTTTAATGAAAACTCTATATTGCGCCTTGAGCGGAACTAGGGTGATTACGGGGAATATTACTGGGAGAATTAGGGTTAATACCTTTTAAACTAAGCTTATTTTTAGGCCTTGGCGAGCTTAGATTGAATTTTAAGATACACAATCAATTAGTTGCTCAGTCAATTAACTTTTAGCAGCTTGATGCTATTAATGTTGCATATGGTTTTCACTTCGTATAATTCTACCTAGACTTGATAATTTATCTTAATAAATCTATTTGCATTGAAGAATTATTTTGTAAAACAATATAATTTAGATTCAGATTTCCTTTATTTCGTATTCACTCTGTTAATTCAATTTTGCTTCAACTTACTTATTCTTGGTTTCTACATCGTATCATATATTTACATATGTTAATTCTTCACAATATAAATAAGATTTTATTCATTATATTAATTATTATATTTATCTTTTGCTTGATTGGTATCTACTTAATAATTGAATTACGAGTTATCTTAGATCTATTTTGTGTTACCTTTGGTTAACTGAGTTCTACGACAGCTGATATTTAATCTGTTAACATTTTTGAACCTACTTCATGAAATTAAATCTTGTTATTGTTAAAACTGGTGTTTGCGTTTGTTTGACTACCTTATGACCTATTGAGCAGAAGCGTTATACTTTTTTTTTTTAATGTGTACCAGGTAATCGAGCACCCCTTTAATTCCCTTAAGCCCTTTTGGCCCGTGGGTGTTCTGCGTTTACCCGGAACTTGCAGGCCGAATGCAGTGGTGTCCAAATTAAGATCTATGCGTTGTGTTAGCCCACGACGCTCTTTCTCATATTATACTGAGCTGGCCGGTAAGTATTTCTAGGGGCCGTTGTGACCAGGGACGGAATTAGGGCTCGACCTAATTCCATCTGAGGTTTTGTTACCTGAACGTTTAGGTGTAACATAGTCTTTATATTATTCATGTTCTTTGCCCGTCTCGCCCTTTACGTCTGTGTCCGTCTTGGTTGTGGCGGTTTTGAAGAATATTTACTTATCATTCACACTAATGTTACATTTATTCTGTTTTAATTGCGTTTCTTTTCTTTTCTTTTTTTTTGTTACCCAACCTATTTTCTTCGCTGTTTCCAGTTAATTTCCTTAATATCATTCCAATTCGTTGAATATGTGTATTTTACATTTTAACTCATCTATCCTAAATTTACCCGCTACTGTAATATATATTAACAAGTTCCGAAAGAGAGTTAAGTAAGGAACCCCCCCCCGTTTTTCCTTTTTTTAATTTTTATGTACTAGAATGTATGAACTTTTGAACAAAGGATAAGTTGCTTCCACTATAAGGTCCTTATATGTATATGGCTGCCATAAACAATTACTACCAAGCAAACGTTGTCGTGCTTTAGTGAATTTTTCAAAAAAGGTGTATTCTGTTCTTACTTACAAACGATGAAAATTTCAGCAAGATACATTCTATTACTCAAAGTAGTACTGGCAATTAATTAAAAAATATTTTTGTCTTTCTTTTTACATTATTTACTAAAGTGTCACTTTAAAGTATACTTATTGCTTTATTTAGTCCTAGTGGAGCGTAAAAGAACGTCCCCTATTCAATAACATGCCCAAAAGCTAGTTTGTACATCCGCGATACTGCTGATCATGTAGGACATAGCATTACTACAATTGCTTTGGGTTGGCGAAGATGGACAGAAAATAATGAGGAACGACGATTTTTACAGCCTGGGTGTCCTAGATGTACCACTGATCTTAAAAACACCACTTTTCAGCTTGTTTAGGGACCGTTTCTAGTCAAAAAGGAAAATATAATTCGTCCACACAATTTATATGTCGAAGAATTTGATCTTTTGAGCTTAGATTGTATCGACTATTTCCTTGTTTACCACTAAGTCCACACCATAAATTGCTAAAGTGGTGTAACAAAAAGTTGCACTAGAATGAGAAATGCACTCCAGTCGTCTTCAACAACAAAACTTGATTTTGGTTAGATTTTGGTGATCGTAAAATGGTCAGAAGACGTCCCAGAGAAACAGGAAACTTGCAGATTTCCCTAGAATAACATAACGCTTTTACTCAAAGTATAATTGAACCATGGAAGTACATCTGCTCTAGTAGTAACTCAAGGAACACTAAATGCGATCCGTTACGTTGACAATGTTCTTGAACCAGTATTAATATCATATTATCATAAACTGGTTAATCCAAATTTTCTTTTTCTGACTAAATTTGGCTGGAAACTAAACAGTATATTGGAGCCATCGAGGTTAATAGTAGAGGATTCTATATTTTAACGCAAAGAGTTTCTTTTGGTGACTTAGTTATCCACGAAAACCACACCAGCCGTTCCCGCTCTTAGTTGATAGATGCCGTAAGATCTTTCCCTTATGGGCATGTGTCGTACAAAATTGACTTATGCGGAGAGCCAACACATAGCATAGTGATTTCCGTCGTGGGCTGTTGAGGACAAGACAAACCAAAACATGTGTCCGTACGTTCATAGTCTCCAATACAATATTCGTTACGTATTAGTATCAACACAGATATGTTTCAACACATATTGCAATGAATTTTTCCCCGAAGAGAAAATTAAAAGAAACTATAAAAGACTATATATTTATGTGTATTTTATTCCAGAAAAATATTCAAGAATATTTTATATTTATTGAAAAATTTATTATAATGTGTATTTTGGTCCACGACTGTAGTATGTTCGAGCATGATTGATGTTTGCAGTTCCCGCCACTTCGGATGTGATAGCTGTTGTTGCTCTTTTGATTTTTATGTTAGATACGGTGATATTTTCCGTTTCCGAGATGTTAGACATTATCCAGCTATTGAACAGATAGGTCTAATTAATTGTCTGTTGAATAAAGACTTCTTTTTTATTCAGGTCATTATAATAATTTCGGTTTATGTTTTACTTTAGTGATATTGATGTGTTAAAATTAATTCTCGATTTATTACGAGTCTTTTATACTTGTAATTTTTTGATTTATGTGACCTATCTGAAATCTCTCTTTTGTAATTTTTTTTGTGAATTAATTAATTAATGTAAGTGTTTTAGCAAGTATTATTATTTATATATATATATATATATATATATATATATATATAAATTAATTTAGTTATATTATTTGTATAATATTGGAGCTCGTAGATTCAGTAAAAATTGTAGTTTATAAATATAGTTAGAGTCAGATGAATATTAAGGAAAATTTTCATACTTTTTTTTGAAGTATTTTTTAGTAATACATTCTAGAAGGTTAGGATTTTGGTGGGAAAATTATATTTGTACCATGTTGAATGTACGCATGGATTAATTTTTGATGCGCGAGCCTACAGTTATTTTCTGTTTGACGTTTAGTTGGGAATAACGTAATTGATGTAGATTGATAGTTTTCCTAAATATTTAATTAGCTTAATTTTGTTCGCGGTCATTTAGTGAGGTTTTTTATCTTTTATTGTCATTTGTATAAAAGTTTTCCTCACACTGTTACACAATAGAGGTTTCAGTACGGCTTTATACTCGATAAAGTCTTTTTTTTTTATTTTTATTTTTTTTTTATTAAAATTTCATGCGGTACATCTTTGTTTACTTTTCTAATACCTTTTGTTTTATTTATTTTGCTACGTACCCTGTGAGGGTAGCCCTGAAGATACAAGAGTTCCTGTAAGGCGGACCCGACTTGAGATAGACCGAACAAGCTACTGTGCATTGTGGGCCAAGTTAAATAAGCAATTAACTCCACAGTACATAGCAATATGTATTATCGTTTCTACAGAAGATGCTAAAAGTGATTTATTGATTAATTATTTACTTTTTCTTTATTGTTGGTATTAATTCTACTAGAATTTATACAACACCATTCACTTTGTCAAATGCTTCAGTTACATATACTCGCTCATATTTTTGAATTTTTTTTTATAAAATATATAGGCTGGCCTTGAGTATAAGACAAGGTTTGAAAATTGGAAAGACGTAATTATGTAGAATATAAATCCAACATATTTTTCCAAACTTCCCACTCTTAAGTTAAATGATATTTTTAAACAATTTGTCACACTACTGTGCGACGATATTATAAAGAGTACCGATGACGATATTTTAAAGCTGACCAACAATAACAAGAAAGTAATTTCGTTATTGTTCGTCAGTCAACTTTAAGTATCGTCGCCATCTGTCTCCATTTTGTCTACATTATCTTCTAGAGTTTTTATAAACATAAATATTGCGCGTTTAAATTCAATAGCGGTATTTTTTATAGATATTCTGAATTCATATTAATATTTTATATTTGTTACTTGTAACAAAAAAAAACATTCACGTAGTGCACATGAAATAGCTGATTTAGGTCAGTTCTAAAAGTTTTCAAACAGCTGATTTTTTAAGTAAATATATTGACGTCATATACTTCAACATACAACGATGTCATAGTTTCTATAACATCGACAGTTGTTACACATATGTAAATATACGCTGTAGCTTATGTGTGCGTGTACTTCAATAGAGGTATTATTTATTTATACACATTCTATTTATAGGTGGAACATAATAAAATTTTCAAGAGATTTTTAATTTTGGGATTCGTTTCTTAATTGACTCACAATATTTTGGATTTATAATTTATATAATTACATCTTTCCATTTTCCATATGTTGTCTCTTTATTTCAAGGACCCTATATATTGTGCTTGTGGTAGATCGGTTTACTCGCAAACTTTGTTACTCAACGTTATTTTACGTAAACCTCAATCTTCTCATCTTGTAATAGTAGTTTTATTACTTAAAGTAATGTTAAAGAAGCCTATAATTTTCTTGACTATTTTTTCCTACAGCAAGTTTTCAAATAGTAAATTCACTGAAGAATTCAAGAATATTAAATTGATAGTTTAAGTTGTGATTAAAAGAATATCTTCTTAATATCTTCTTGCCAAACATTTATCTAAAAAATCATGTATTTATGAACACAAGTAATTATGAACACAATATATTTGTTTTGTACAATAATAAAATAAAACCTTGAAAATATTAGGCAAACAATCCGACCTTATTAATTTCCGTTCACGTGTATTTCAATCTCCAAAAGGAAATGATTTTCAGTTTATAAGGGAAATTATTTTGATGCGCTTGGAAATTAGCTACATTATAAACGCATGAGCGTACAAATTTCCAATTAACGATGTATTGTCTAAATTTATACTTAAACTTCTAAATTTAAAATACTTGCTATTTTCTTAGATTAATTTGTATCCAATTCTTATATACTCTTTTGCTTTTGAACTGATAATACTCTTAATCTAATTACAGACACCTACATAATTTCATATATATATATATATATATATATATATATATATATATATATATATATAATATTACTACAATTTATGTTTTAGTACATATTCCAAAAAATGTGTAAGAATTATTTATATGTGCTAATATAATTCAAAAATGATATCGTAATGAAAATTAATTCAATATCAACGTGCCTGAAAAACCATATATTATTTATCTATTTATCTCAAAAATGATTTACTTACAACACTAAAAATGAACATAAGGCTTTTTAAAACTCATGTTAATATTAAAAAAAATGTTGTTAATAATAATTATTATTGTTAGAGTGGACCAATTCGAAGCGAACGCAGAGGCGTGACTGACGAATTAGTTCCCGCGTGCCCCATCGCACATACGATTACTTAGTATGTTGTTCACGGTCATCGTGTGTACACTATAATAGCAGCAGGAAAGTGTATTCTGTGTACTTAATAATGTTGAAGGAGCGTACAGTAAAAAAACCGCTATCATCAAAGTTAGTCAATGTGTTTATTGAGAACCATCCTAGTTTATCTTACAATGGGGTAAATGTAAAATGTTTAGTGTGCAATATATATATATAAACCATTTAACAAAATCAAATTTTCAACTCCACGTGCATAGCGCAAGACATAAAGATAGAGACACTGGTGCCGATACAAAATACGAAGTGTTCTTATTTGATTAGTGTACAATGATGAGAAATAACTTTAGAAACGCACCTTATGTTAACAATATTTCATCGCGCTTCCCCAGATTTTCAAGTATATATATATATATATATATATATATATATATATATATATAATATTACTACAATTTATGTTTTAGTACATATTCCAAAAAATGTGTAAGAATTATTTATATGTGCTAATATAATTCAAAAATGATATCGTAATGAAAATTAATTCAATATCAACGTGCCTGAAAAACCATATATTATTTATCTATTTATCTCAAAAATGATTTACTTACAACACTAAAAATGAACATAAGGCTTTTTAAAACTCATGTTAATATTAAAAAAAATGTTGTTAATAATAATTATTATTGTTAGAGTGGACCAATTCGAAGCGAAAGCAGAGGCGTGACTGACGAATTAGTTCCCGCGTGCCCCATCGCACATACGATTACTTAGTATGTTGTTCACGGTCATCGTGTGTACACTATAATAGCAGCAGGAAAGTGTATTCTGTGTACTTAATAATGTTGAAGGAGCGTACAGTAAAAAAACCGCTATCATCAAAGTTAGTCAATGTGTTTATTGAGAACCATCCTAGTTTATCTTACAATGGGGTAAATGTAAAATGTTTAGTGTGCAATATATATATATATATAAACCATTTAACAAAATCAAATTTTCAACGCCACGTGCATAGCGCAAGACATAAAGATAGAGACACTGGTGCCGATACAAAATACGAAGTTTCTTATTTGATTAGTGTACAATGATGAGAAATAACTTTAGAAACGCACCTTATGTTAACAATATTTCATCGCGCTTCCCCAGATTTTCAAGTCGCGGAAAACGCATAAGACGGTAAGTTTTTTTTTAATCATCTAATTACATACATTTTAGATTTTATTTTTTATACGTATCATCGAGAACGTTTCATAATCTAGAAAAACCGTCTTACATTTTTTTTATCTAACATAATAACAGCACCGTTCGTGATAGTATATCTCTAGATATTAATAATGTTTCGCATGCGGGAACCAATTCGTTAATCACGCCTCTGCTTTCGCTCCGAATTTGTCCACTCTAATTATTGTTATTATGCATATCTAGGACAAGTTCAAATATATAACTTTTAGGAAAAGAGGCAAATTGGAAAAAAAAGTAACTTAAAGAACTTGCTGCACTCGCCCCTTAGGACTCTCCAAGCCTGCTCGTCGAATTCTAAACTTGGGCCTGATAAGGCCTCCCCCTTATGGTACTCCTTCTTTAATATACAATTAAAGCACTAATACTGGTGATAGATGCAAACTAATTGCATTTTTCGCGGAGTAATGTGATTGAATTAAATATTGTTTTCTACATTTTACGAGGCTAATTATTCGAATTTTTCTATTGAAAAATTCGCCCTTAAGCAGGATTTGAACCCACGTCCATGGTTTGCCTGATCATTACTCTGCCATTAAGAAATTAAGGACTGTGGTTCTGTATACATCGGGACGCCTTAAGTTACATTAAGGAAATAGATGTTAATATTTTTGTCTGTAGTCTTAGCGCTTAAAGGCGAATTTTTTCAGTAGAAAAATTCGAATAATTAGCGTCGTAAAATGTAGAAAGCAATGTTGAATTCATTCACATTACTTCGCGAAAAATGCAATTAATTTGCAACAAGTGCCGATTACAGTCAAAAACATTAGCATCCGTTTCCTTAATGTAACTTAAGGCTTCCCGATGTATTCGGAACTACAGTCCCTAATAACTTAGTGGCAAAGCAATGATCCTGCAAACCATGGACGTGGGTTCGAATCCTGCTTAAGGGCGAATTTTTTCAATAGAAAAATTCCAATAATTCGCGTCGTAAAATGTAGAAAGCAATATTTAATTCATTGGTAATAGATATTTAATGGAAACTAATTAGTAAAATATGTATCCATTAGCTTATTGTATTGAATTCCATTCAAGCTAAATTAACTATCTGCTCTATGACAACAACATACAACATTGGTAGGTACTTTAACAAACACAGGCTGAAGAAAACGGGTTTCAGTGTGTTTAGTTCTCCGGTGGCTCTACCCAGTTGGTTTTGCGGAGAGGCTTCGTGTTGATTCCTGCGTCGTATTCCAATAGGTTAATTTCATGGGTGATCTTCCTTTTTAACATTTTAGTATAGATCTGTAATATCTTTATTCAGTTATCCTCGTGTAATTAGAGTTTCCTAATTTACTTGTGAGTTCACGTTCATTTATAAATATTCAATTGCTATTAAATCACGAACACTGTGTATTATCAATTACGTTATATTTAATGGACTTATTACAAAAATTTTCGGAAAGTAATAAACATGGATCTGCTTTATTCGTAGAAATGATGTTATTTATTCCACAGTAACTCTAGAATCTGACCTTCGACTTGGTCAACATTTAGAAGGAGAAACATTCAGTTATTAGAGAGAATAAACAAAGTTTTACATACATGTCCCGATTTGGTAAAATTCCTGTGAATATATTTCTCATATTACGAGTACTATATATATTTTTACATTCTTCTTTGCCCATATACACCTAACGTATTTTATGTAATACACTTCTAACAAGTCTTAATGTGCAAACGGGCAATGGACTATCATTATTAGAGAACGGATGCAATATCCAAAAAACGCAATCGGCAATTGGAATTGTGTATAACGTCGCTCAGTACATCCCGGCGTAATTCAATGAAGTATTTGTTTGACTTACTCGGCCACCTGGTCTCGAAGCGATAACAATGGACAAGCCAGCTACTGTATTCGGAGAATGTAGTGTTCAGAATATAGTTTTCAGTGGTGTCGTGTACGTAGATAAAATAAATAAGTTTATCGTATTTCGTAAGAGAAATAGTTATTGACAAATTGCAATAAATCAACCGTAAAACGTCACGTAGGATCGTTAAAGCACGAAAAAAAATTGAACCGGTTGGAATCTGACAATTTTAACGAAGAACTCTGTGAAACTTTTATGGCAGCTAATATTCCATTATTTAAATTGAACAATCCAATTTTGAAGACATTTCTGTAAAAATATACTGGTCGAAACCGTTCCTGATGAATCAACTTTACGCAAATATTATGTTTCTAGGTGCTATACGAGAACAGTCGAACGCATTAGAAGCCATCTTTTAAATCAATACATATGAATAAGCGCCGACGAAACGGTGGATATGTTAGGACGCTGTGTGGGTAAAGTTGTAGCTGGTGTACTACATCCAACTATTCCCTATGACTCATATGTAATAGCAAAAAGTGTTGTAAATAGAGTTGATGCGGAAACAGTTGCTGAAACCATTAAGGAGAATATGCAAAAAATGCTTAATTCGGACGCCACGTACAAAGAAAAAATACTTTTATTTGTCAGTGATAGTGCTGCGTATATGTTAAAAACAGGCAGACTATTGAAGAAAACATATCCTAATATGCTGCATATTACTTGTGTAACACATGCTCTCCACAGAATCTGTGAATATATCAGAGACACTTTTCCGGAAGTTGATAGACTTGTATCAGCTTTTAAAAAAGTTTTCAGAAAAGCACCATTGAGAGTAGCTCTTTTCAGGGAAAAATTTCCATCTCTGTCACTGTCTCCACTCCAGTAATAACTAGATGGGGAACATGGCTGGAACCTACTAGTTATTATGCTGAGAATTTCGATAGTCTAAAACATTTTGTACCACTGCTAAAGGAGGATGCTAAAAGTATTGGTGAGTGCAAGGAGCTCACACAAATCCCAAATTTAAAAAATCGGTTGTACTTTCTTCACGAACACTTTGGAAAATTGACAAAACTAGTCACTTATTTTGAAAATCGAAATCTCAAATTAAATGACGGATTAACCACATTAGATGTGGCTGTTAATAATTTTAAAAGTATTCCAAGTGACTTCGGATGTGGCCTTCGGCAAAAGTTTGAAGCAATTCTTAATAGAAATCCAGATTTAATTACATTGTTATTATTACATAATTATGTATGGAGACAATTCCACAAAATCTAACTGCTAAATATGAAGAAATAAAAGAATATTTCCAGTATGCACCTATAGCCAGTTGCGATGTAGAAAGGACGTTTTCTATTTATAAGGATGTACTTAATTTAAAGAGAACAAAATTGA
The DNA here is from genome assembly GCA_935421215.2 of Melolontha melolontha. Classification (NCBI taxonomy): domain Eukaryota; kingdom Metazoa; phylum Arthropoda; class Insecta; order Coleoptera; family Scarabaeidae; genus Melolontha; species Melolontha melolontha. The sequence goes on from OW285236.1 coordinate 129,316,862, forward strand.
CAGAAGAAAACCTTGAGAAACTGTTGCTAGTCAATATTAATACTCCTTTACTCAACTTGAACGACAAAATGAACAAACAGAAATGTTCCAATTATAGAAATAAAATTAAAAACTTTAAAAATACAACTTTTTAACAAATACATATGTATTTCGTAATTTTATAGATCACCACCCGTTTGTTTTCCAATTATATAAATAAAATTAATTAATAAATATGTATTTCGTAATTTTAGATAGATAGATCACCACCCGTATGTTTTCCAATTATACAAATAAAATTAAAAACTTTATAAATACAACTTTTCAGCAAATAAATATGTATTTCGTAATTTTATAGATCTCCACCCGTTCGTTTTCCAATTATATAAATAAAATTAAATATTTTAGAAATACAGCCTTTCGCCAGTACTGCACTGGGCTTTGCGTCATGTGGTAAGCGTGTCCGTTCTCTAATCATTATATAATATGATACGTTATATTTAGTATATATCTGACGAACAGAATGTGTATTGTTCTATAAGTTCGTTATATTAGTGTATTAAAACGAATACATTCAAAAAATGACTGAGTATGGTATCCGATTTAAAATGTAAGTATTTAGAATTTATGTAAAATGTCTTGTGTATATATAACAAATAATATCGAAAACATATTTCTTTAAAGATGCATGATTTATTACCTATAATCAAAGATCCAAAATTTTGAGTTTTAGACTATTATTAGTTGTGCTTTTTTAAGATGTAGTATATCTAGTACATGAGGAAAATCTATGTATATGAACGCTTTCTGTCTGACACTTGAATATGCGCTTGCTATGTTGGAAGAGGATAAACCCAAGTGGAAAAGTTTGAAGTTTTCTCCTAATAATGCTATTACCTAGCTAACAGACGAAGATTCGGGCGATGAAGATATTATTCGAATACTAAAATGCTAAAATTCTCAGCTGAAATAGTTTTTGAAAACTATATTGGCAACAACTTTTCCTCCGAAGATGACGCCAATAGATACTATTAGAAAACAACTGAAACAAAAAATATGCTCAACATTCAGTAAAAATGTATTCACGAATAGAACACGGAAATATTCAGTTAACTTTTGAAAACAATGTGCAGATTTTGTTTTACTTTTTTTTAGATATCTAGTTAACTTATATGATAGGAATATGGGAGGAATCGACAGATTCGATAAAAATATAGGGTTTTTCATCCATTTGATGGAAACACTTTATTAGTTCTACACTTGTTATTTAGACAGAGCTAGTTACTTCGGCTGTTTGCCAATATGCAGCGCTGAATGTACTTCTACGCTCTCTCTGGAGAAGGATACGTTCACAAAAATATTAATAATGAACTTGTATTGTTCTTCACACCAGATTTTTAATAATATTTTACATGATTAAAAATACTTTTGTATTATACAAAATTGGTGAGGTTTTTGCCCACTCAAGTATGTTTCAAATTATTCTGTTACAATAATATCTTCATTATTCAACAATTCACACAAGTTGCAGGACAAATTAAGTATTACAATAATCACAGTACTATAGAAAGAAAAGAATCCATATTATATATATTTGTATATAGCAATTACAAAATGTAAATAAAGGTTGTATTTCTAACCATAAACATCATTACCTAAAATAATTATACCAGGAAAGAAGTTATTAGCATTGGTTAAGGGGCCTTCCGCAACACATTCTGGTGAAATCCAGAAACCCGGTGTGTATGAAGTAAAATCCATCTGGTAGAGCAAATTAAGAGAATCAATACGATGTTGTAAGATATTTATAAAAAAAAATGGCTTTGAACCGTTCTCTTCGTTGTTAAAAAGAGACCAAATAGAATCTATGTAGCGGTTGGTTATAATATCAGCCTTTTTTCTGGTTAAATATCGTCGATAAGAATTAATCTTCAAGTCAAAGTAATAATTTACTGGATACCATATAATACATGCGCATTCGAGTTTGTTTCTCACAAGTGTCTAATATAGTGTTAATTTTTAGTATTAGTAGACTTTGAAATCTACATTTTCTAATTAAATATTCTTTTCGATGTTGAACGACGAATTAAATTAATATTTTCAGAAAATGACAACTGCCTATTCCAAAGAACACTTAAGATCATTGAATACCGTCTCCCTCAGAACTAAAGCACGATGAATATAATATTAGTGTATAGTAAGATCAAGCAATTTGGAATACGTTACTATTAGACATTCTTCAATGTTTAGTTTGAGGCTATTATCCACATACCACTGATGCAGGACACTAAGATATTACTGCAAATAATTGCAGTTGATATCATTTGCAATCTTTTTGACTATTATAAGCGAACATGACAGTCCATATATGTTATTAAATTATATATTAACACAATAAAGACAAATGAGACCAGATTAGATGCTTAACCTGCGCCAGCAAGGGCACAGAATGTATTGAATTGTACTGAATATAATTAAGTCTATCTACGCGGTAAGTCAACACAAAAGCTTCATTGTGCTATATGAAAAATCAAATGTATCCGGGCTTTGTATTAAAAGTGAATCGTATATGATATCAAAAGCTTTTGACCTCTAATGTCCAGGACTTAACTAATAAATTGCGTGATATCTGTTAAATTTGTTCTAGTAGATCCTTCCTAGATAAATCTGCACTGATATTTGTAAATGATGTGTTTTGTGGTCCTGAGGATTCTATTTGCGAAAGCTATTCATAAATGTTGGTCAAATTTGATAATTGAAAAGAACGAACGTAATTCTTCCGACTTTTCGTTTGTAGCACTTTCTGCTGTGTATTTTGGTATGGCAGTCCCTTTGGACACCCCCAACAGTAGAGTCGGCCATCATATGAGGATCCCATTTTCCTTGGTACCGAGTTTCCATTATTTTTAATTCTTGATGAAATCTCTCACCTTGTTCATCGCTTACAGCACCTAAATTTTCGGGAAACCTATCAAGACGACTATGAAGGAAATGAAGCTTTATGCTCATCTTGCAACCTAGGAGGTGAAATTCTTTAAGCATTGATTTCACTAGATCTTTAGAATTGCAGGCTTTCTTGTTTCCTAAAAAAATGTTCGCAACCATCGTGAATGAAATCCAGGCGTCTTTTTCAGTTTCGTTCATAGAGGTAATGAAATTTCGCAAACTCAAACGAAACAAATGAAACAATAAATAATAAATTCGCAAACTTAAATGCAAAATTTGGGAAACAACTACTTGAAAATTCAAGAATCTTCGAGAAAAGTCTGAAACAAATGGAGCAAAAGAATATGGAGAGTGTGAAAACTTTGGAGAAAGTCCTAGATCAGCGACTGATGGAAAATGCAGAAGCGTTAAAGAAAGAGGTCTTCATTTTTGTAGAGGTGAAAATTGGAGAACACTCTAAACTTTTGGAGGCAATAGTAAATTTACATTAATCATTTAAATTTTATGGAAAATCAAAAACCATCGATATAGGTAAAGAGTTTTATAAAAGTTTTGGAGACTTGTTTCGTCTTGTTGTGTATGACTGCAAAGATAAGTTTCAGGTATATATAATGCAGAAAATAAATTCTTGAAATTCATAAAAATTAATGAATATTTAGAATATTATATTTCTGCAATTAATAATGAACGAAGTTTCTGTTTATAGATATTATTTTTTGTTTCGTATTTAACTTTGTTATTCGAACATACGGGTATATTAAATTAAAATAAGGAGTAAGATATTCCTCAAATGGTTTAAACAATAATGTTAATTTAGGGAAGAAAATCAGTTAGCATTACTAAAGTGGTTTGGAAGGTGATGTACCTACTTTCCAAATTTTAAATAAACTTTTTCGAATATCATTATTTAGCGAGAAACTTCAAATACAACATCTAATTTGACCAAATTGTACGGTTCTTACACCAGCCTATTTTGTGTTAGAAGGCTTATATCGTACAGTTACGTTACAGTTTAATTTCCTTTTTGCTCAAATATTTAGATTGCTATACACAATAAATTCAAACAGTTCTCCTCTTGATCGCTTTACGAATCTAAAAATAACGCTATCTATACTTTGTCGACGTAACTATGACGGTTATTATAAATATTTAAGCGCCTATTATTTAGTTATATTTGCTTTATTTGGGGCACGTGTTTGAATATCCCAGTGTTCATAAATTTTATTTACAATCAATTTAATTAGAAAAATAAATCATTAACATACCTTAAAATACGAATGAATAAATAAATAAATAGATGAATATCTAAAAATAAATGAAATTAATCATTTCAAGTTGGAAATATGTTTTATATTTCAAAATATATAGCGATTATCCTAAAATTAAAGTGAAATTAATTCAAACAATGTATTAACTTTTTCGTATAACTTTTTCGAAAATGTATTAAAATGTAAATATAAATACAATTACGAAAAGAAACAAATGCGTCTAAAATCGAATTATAGGAGCTATGTACACTTGCTTACATGGAAAACGAGTACAACCCTTATAGCTAATTTTTGTGTTTTTTCCATAGACATATATTCATATATCGAAAAGAGGCTGTGGGTTTGTTGTACCAATTTGTATAAATAGTACTCTGTCTATCATAGGTTAACGAAATATCAAGATAATTAATACTGTTATTAGTTTCTTCTTTAATTGTAAATTTTAATTTGTAGTGAAAGTTGATGAATTTATTTAAATGGTAGTTTATTTTATTTATCGGTACACATGTTATGATGTCGTCTAAGAAAATGGGGTTGAAGTCTAATGAATTGATAACGTTTTATTCCACATGTTTCCTTACCAGATTAGCAATAGGGGCAGCTAAAGGAGAGCTCATGACAATATCAAATGTTGTTATTATATAATTATCTATCATATGTTATTCAAATATCTGTACATTGTCTTATCATGCTGGCGGTTACGTGTTTAGATACCTGACTGGGCTGTCCGAATAGGTTTTCGTGGTTTTCCTTCTCGTTCAAGGCAAATGCCGACAGCCTAAAATCTTAAGTCGCTCCACAGGCGCAGACATAATAATAACTCATGGCTTGCGAATCCCCCGTAATTGACGTCTTGCTGTCGAAAGTTCTGAGGCACGAATTATTATTAAACTTGAATGTGTCTGAATTTTATTTTTATTATTTATTATTTTTATATTATATTTTAATTTCATCCATGACAACTACAGATGTACATACCAAAGTAATACAGACCTTAAATCGCCGGCTAATTTAATCTACTATAACATACAAAGGTCAAAAAATAATTATCTATATATATATATATATATATATATATATATATATATATATATATAATAACTTCGTGACCTTGGTATAATATGGTAAACCTAATCAGTAGGCGATTAAAGGTCTGTATATTACTTCAAAATATATGTATTTAAAAAACTCTACATGTTTCGGCTGTATACGCCTTTTTCAAGAGAATACAAAATATGAATGACAGGATATAAATGTCAAGAATTACTTGACATTTATATCCTGTCATTCATATTTTGTATTCTCTTGAAAAAGGCGTATACAGCCGAAACATGTAGAGTTTTTTAAATACATATATTTTGAAGTAATATACAGACCTTTAATCGCCTACTGATTAGGTTTACCATATATATATATATATATATATATATATATATATATATATATATATATATTGTAAAGGGTCAGAGATGCGTCAAATGTAATGATATAGTGAAGCTGTATTTAAAAACAAGCACTATAACGTTGGGCGAGAAGTGATTAGTTAAATAAATTTTGAAAAGGATAATTGGGCGCCTTACAAAATGTGATAAACTTCTCAATCTACGCAATCTCTGTTTTTGCTTGCCAACTAGTCTCAGGGAGCATGAAAACTGTATAAATAAAGTTTAAATAAATGATATATCTCAAGCTCGTCGTGAATAGATGGTAGTTGCTTCCTTATAAGTAATTTAAAATTATATATATCAAAAGTAATAACTCCTACAACTAAATCTACTTCAAGAAAAGATTTATATAGATATAAAAATAAAATATTTATTAAATGCAAAAATAGAAAACTGTAATAACATAAACAACTATCAAAGATTAAGTGAATTATGTGAACTAAATGTATGTGTAACAACAACGTGTTGAGTCAACAAGGTTATGTGTGTAATAAAAATAAATGTGATCTAAATTACGTATACTATCTCTAATACATAGGTGAGTACCTTCTTTATTATTTGTAGTGGGTAAAATTGGTATTTTATTTAATATAAATTATAGTTTTGAATGATATAAGATAAAAGGTAACAAAATTTCGAGAATCTTTATTTATGTGAATGAGTTGATATTAAAATATGAATGTTGAAGACGATATTTATTTGTTCTGTTAAAATAGTAAACCTGTTGTACTGATTGTAGATACTAAGCTGCTATGTTGTTGGATCTTGACGATGAAAGCTTGTCCGAACGCTGTCCAAATTCGGCGGCGTGGGCAGTGGAATAAGATGACGCTCTGGGAATTTCCTCGGACTCGGTATGAACGGCGATATCTCCCTGCGGCCCTGTATGACTGCTGGATACGAGGCATTTGCTTGAATTAACGATAAACCAATCAGTAAATGATCTGTGGTTCTTCTTGGTTGGATATTTTGAGTATTTAGTATAGTCGTTGATGATATTTATCAAGTAACGCTTTATTATGCGTTTATGCGTAGAAATTCGAATATCTGTTAGATTTTTGCTTGTAATTTATATCAGTATTTTCTCAGGTTGTTTATAATAACTTTTACACTGAATACGCGTTTTAAATTAATTAAATTTTAGAATTTCTAGGAGTAAATCGAAAAATGCGTCTATTACTTTAATGAAATTTTCAAAAGATGATGCCGATAGCGTCTGTTTTATAATCAAAGCCTAGTTATTTAATATGCAAAAAGTCTCGAAGTTTTGCCTTTTAAAACTATTTTCTAAGACAAAATTTAACTATATTTAATATACTATCTAAATTTTAATATTATTTAACAAATTCTAACCTAAATTTAATATCAATCTAAATGCTCCTTTTTGTATATCGCGCACGATAAATATTTACATTGCGGGTTACGTCATTTAGTGGACGTGTTTTACTAGCGTCGATATAATGTATAGATGTACATGAATTCAAATATCGGTGCTTTCGCGCTCAAATTTGAATTATGAATATAATATAATAAAATGAAGTAAGTGAAAGAAATAGAAAAATACTAATTTAAAGACTGTAATATAATCGTTATATTAATTCATATACATTTCGACACTACTAAAACCTGTTAACACCGCTTATATAACCTTGTTTACAATTTTTATATAACGTTGAATAATTTATATTTCCCATTCCAGCTGCTGATCTAAGGGTATGTCTTGTATCACAACAATATATATATATATATATATATATATATATAAATATATATATATATATAAATATATATATATATATATATATATATATATATATATATACATATAGATAATTATTTCGTGACCTTAGTATGTTTTGGTAAATTCAAATTGTAGGCGATTTAAGGTCTAGTTTTACTTCAAAAACTATATATTTAAAACAATCCAAGGATTATTTTAAGTATATAGTTTTTGAAGTAAAACCAGACCTTAAATCGCCTACAATTTAAATTTACCATATATACATATATTGAAGAGAAACTGTATTCGGCACACGTTGGGCCGAAATGAAGAGATACCTATGTTGTTATTAATAATATAATTAATTTGTCGACCATGTTGGGTGTATAATTCGGTAATTAAAAGATGCAACCCCACGATTGGGACAAGCCAAAAGGAAGAGATGATGTATAATGATAATAATATATTGATGTTGTCAATAAATGAATATTGATAGAAGATAAGTTTTTAATATTTAAATTTATATTTCTCTGTAATCTGCTGATCGATGAAGTCAATCCTAACGTCTATTCACAGATGGAGCGGAGAACAATGAGACTAATATTATTTTCTACATGTATCTCAGGTTCAAAGTAGATCGACCTACAAATATGGCTTTTATTGTTACAAAATAAGATTATCATGTTGACTTTTATACATGAATAAAGAAATACTACAAATAGGTTTTAAAATCAGAAAATATTTATTAAAAGTATAGAAATCTATATGAATACAGATAAGCTATTCTACCAGAGAACTTGATTTGTGAATCGTATAAATATACAAAATCAATGTTTATATCGATAGCTCATAAGAGGTTATGGTTAAAAATATAATAATAAATCTAACATTTTACAACTTCAAATTGATAAAAAATTACGGTAAGTTTGTTACGTGTCCGTAACGCTCATAGCATCGTAAAGCTTATTTTGTTGCAATTTAGCATTCTCTTTATTATATTTTGCTCAATTTCCAGCGAACCTACCTGTATATGTATCGATCGTCGTTTATTTGTATCATATATTTGGTTTCTTTCAAGTATTTCTTTTTTCTCGTATTCCGGTTCTTGTTTTTTGGAAGTACGATACTCTCTCCCCGTACGCAGATGTAAATTATTGCCGATCTTGGGCAGTTGTCATGAGTCCTTAATCGCTGGTGTCTATGAATATGGCTTAAGTGAAATTTTATTAAGGATTACGGCCCCATGCTGGATTTAATTCATAGACAATACCATTAATCGCTGAGCGATATCTCTTTAAGAGGATTTAAGTGATTTTTGAGAGAACACGTTGACAACCAACTAATACTATCTTGCAATTCCATCGAAAGTCTCGTTTCGGTACGTATTTGAGTTTCCTTCACGTTCTTTTGTTTATTTTGTTGTTTAATTTCTTAATTTAGGTGGTTCTATCTATGGGCGAACAATACCACCCCGTACTGTCCCATTTGTGACGCTTCATCTAGGGAAACGCATCAGAAGTCGCCGGACTCATACAGATAAGCCTATCTAGCTGTTAATTATCAAACCGATATTTTTTTTATTTTATTTGTTCCTTTGCCGCACATTTATTCTTAATTAGCTTTTGGTCAGCCTTAATATTCGCACAGGTGTTTCCTTAAGAAATAACCTGTTTCGGTCGACTAGTTTTTCTTTCTCTTCTTTTTTTTTTGTTTTTGGATCGCTTCACGAAGAGTTTAATGTAATTTAATGTTAGTATATTTTTATTTACGTATTTTTATTTGAACTATTTTTTTTTATGCGTTGCATATATTTAAAACATACGAGGGTAATTTTGAGAGAATTGACTCATTAAACAAAATTTCTTAATTAAGGTAGATTTAGTTAGCGGATTATAGTATTCAAGTTAATTTGTGAACCGATAAAAAAAAGAATACGTATTCACTTTTTTTACAGGGCGAAATAATCATTTTAAACTCACTGTTCCAGCGTTTCTTTTTTTTTTAATTGTTACTGATAAGGCCATCTGCCACCTTATAAATGTTAAAATTATAATTGTATCTTATAAAATTCTCTCTTTATACTATATAATCTCTTACTTAATTATTATATTGGTCATATCAGTAAATAGGGTATCTTTGTAGCCACGAAGTTTGTTTCTCGATCCTCAGGAGTGGAACTGGTTTCGGTCGGCGGGATTGGCCCCTGCCCGTGCGCGACTTGCCTTTATTCCTTTTTCTTGTTCTGAAAATTGAATCTGTCAATATCATTTTTCTGAATTTGCGACGTCCAGCAGCATCAAATTCGGTGGCGCCCTTCACCACCTATTTAGTATTTCATTGTTCTTACCTCTGGGTCTCCCCGCCCCTTGGGCTGAGGCAGCCTCAGAAGCCGGGTGGGCCGTTGGGCGTTGGCAGAAACGGGAGGGTGGGCAGTTTCAGTCGCCCGAGACCGGGTCTGCTCCGTTTGTTTTCTTCTTTTGTTGTACCTGGTATATTTTTCCAGTAGGTTTATAAGCTCGACGTTCAGCATCGTAGCAAGTTTATGTTAGTATTTTAAATAAGTATTCAAGTGATTTGGGCAGTATTCTGAATGATTTTTATATGGGTATCTAGATCAATGCTTTAATTAATATATGATCTTTTGTTATTTAAGATACAATAAAGATAATGGGTAAATTATAAAGTACCTGTGGTTGTTGATGTTTTTTAGTCTGGATGTAGTCTGTGACGGCCTCAGGAGTTGTGTATACAGCCAGGAAAGAATGGATTATAGGTTATTTTCCAACTTGGTTAAAAGGATAAGGAAATTCGATGTTTCGAAGGATATTTGATATTTTTAGCACTTTCGATGTGTTTTCACTGGTAAGTTTTCTATTTATTTCGTTATTTTCTTAGAATATTCATGGGAGCGTCCTATTATGATGCTACGCTCGTTAAAATGTAAAATCGTATTTTTGGCTCAGATTTTTGATATTCAAATTGACGAAATAATTATTAGGCACTATTATAATGAACAATTACAATGAAATGTTATTTAATTTTATTGAATTTCTTGGAGCAGGATAAATTTTAGAAGACGCTGCTTGTCCTTTGCTTTTAACTTCGTATTGTGCAAATTACCTAAAATTTTATCTTAAATTATATTATTTTAAAGTAAATCTCTGATTATGTACTAATATATTTTTAACAGGTGATTTCATTAGCTGCGGATATCTCAAATTGTACATTTCACGCGCTAAAAATATTTAAAATTAGGGGCGTGTCAAAACTAATGTCTGTACAATTACTGAATATTAATAAATTAAATATCTTTTATGTCGCGTATTTGAATTGAATGAAAGATAAAGTGATGAACCAAATTTTAATTAATATAATGAAGTGCAAAATATTAATTTTAACGGGATATTAATTTATTTAATATTAATTTTACATGCATGAATACATATACAGTGACGTTATTTTTAACATTTCTCTTCTAGTTTAACAAATTACTAATTTTCTCATTCCTAGGAATCTACTGTACATGAGCATAACCAGAACAATTATAATATATATATATATATATATATATATATATATATATCCAAAAAGAATACACATTACATTTGGTATTACGTATACCTTTTTTTTAATTAATGATTTATATATATATATATATATATATATATATATATATATATATATATATATGGTAAATTCAATTAGTTGGCGATTTAAGGTCTGGTTTTACTTCAAAATGTATATATTTAAAGCAATCCTACATGTTTCGGCAAGTGATGCCTTTTTCAAGGAATATAAAATATAAATGACAGTATATTAATGTCATACGTATACATTAATTGAATTTACCATAACATACAAAGGTCACGAAATAATTATCTATATATATATATATATATATATATATATATATATATATATATATATTAAACTTTTTTAAAGAGTTTCGTCTTCATTCTTTTTCTACCGTACCAGGAGGATTCAACAGTGCATATATATATTAACAGAATATTTTCCAGGCCGATAGGCGTCATGAATTCTGGAATAGACCAAAGATCTAAGCTTTTCCTTAAATAAGGAAAATGTACTTCCCGAACATTTTCTATGGTAGAAATTGCACATGGAAAAGATATTTTAAGTCGTAAAATATTTGACCGGTATTTGCGGTTTGAAAATTGCCATAAAGACGATCCTAGAGAGGAACTACCTTCTTCTTTCAACAGCTAAGAAAGTGTGGAGTATTGGCGCACTGAAGTGCATATTTGAACGATGAGTAGGTATTTAAATTTTATTGCAGCAATTTAATATCGGTCCACAATTTTAACTGGTAGGTAGAAGATTCTTGTGTGATAATTACACTAAATTTCGTTTAATGGGTGGATAGCTATGTAAACTTCTTGGAGAGATGAATGGTGTGATAATAGCGTTTCCAAAACATTCTTTATTATAATTTCACGAATATTGTCCTCTAGTTTTTGTAGCGTTTTTTGCTTATTGTTATACACATTTTGTTCAAGATAACCCTATAATCCTTTGCAAGAACTCTATCGACGTATGACATGTATTTCGATGGCATGGTATTGGAAGAATAAATCTGTGAACTAATTGTTGTTGGGATGTTACTTTATCATACAGAATATGGCCACGAGATGTCACTATTGAAAAAAAATTATGACTAGGATATTTGCATATATTTTGGTACACCCGATTACCGTTTATCAATTAATATTTTTGTTGAATAAGCATTACATTAAAAAAAGTCTTTGGATTTTATTATACGCAATTGTATTGAGTTTTTATTTCATCACAAGAGAATAAAACTGTATATTTAGTTAGTTAGAGAGTTAGTTTGTTATGCAACTGTCAAATCATAATGCAAGATAACTGGATCTTACATTACATCAAAATAAAATTAATTATATATTTATTTTATACTCGTTAGATAAATATCAATGTTTCTTAATTTATTTTTTGCAGTATATAAAATTAAATTTCGCTTAGTCATTTACATAATATAATCAAAACATGTTTGCTTGCTTTAATTAAGCTGTATTAATTAATCAGGAAAAGAATTGTAGTAAAATTTATATGCATCGTATTATCAAGTATAAAAAACGTCGCACCCGCCTGCTTGGTGCGGTCCAAACAAACGATAATATACACTATCGCTCATAAATATCCATCGAGTTAAATTAAACTATATATAAACGAAAATTATGCGAATGTGATTGAGTGTGTGATTTTAAGGTGATTTTAAATTGTTTGCCAAAAATATTATAAATAAAAATATTATGTTTATGTAAATATGGGTATGTAAAATCTTTTAATGAGATGAATGTCAAAGTTATAATTTTTTACAATGCACTTTTTGAATAGATTATTTTTTTACTGTCAGGCTTAGGATTCTTATTTTAAGAAATCTCTTGTTTTGTAACGCATAACTTTGTCATTACAGATGGCGTTAGCACTACTGTTTCGAAAGCAAAAGAAGAATTGGAGACTGAGCACGTAACAAGGACAGTAAACTTCTAATAGGAATGCTTGATGCTTTAAGTGTATTTCAAGTCATGTGATTACATGACGTCAAATGCATTCCAAATGTCGTTGTTATGCTGTGTTTATTATATTTGGTGTTTCATTGTTCTTAATATTATTTTATTATAAGTGTTACTTATAAGAAAAGAGAAAATGCTGGGCTGTCATTGTGCATTTATTATACACAAAAACAACTTGTTCATAACTAAACATTTATTAAATAAAATGAGTATCTTCAACACAATACAAAATTTTCATTATTTTACAAATAATACTAATATTAAAGAATTATTTTCTAATGTAAGCTCTTTGCTAAATGACAGGCAAACAATATAAAAATGAGTATATAAAAAAAATATCTCGCCATATATATATATATATATATATATATATATATATATATATATATAGGATAAAATAAATTAAAAGCGGGCAAGCGGTCTGTCAATTAAAAAAAAACTCATTTATTAATTATCTCTATATTTCGCAACAACTTTGTTGTTTCTTCCGGAGATAAAAAACTCTCTACTCTACCTGGTATGCTAAACTTACCTCCTCAGAAATATATGAATATATGAATTATCATAGTGCCCAGTCATTTTCTATAAAAAAAGAGTGTTATTATAAATCTTGTAGACCGAGCTATAATATTGACCGGGCCTCAATACTGAAAAAACATATTAAATAAAATAAAAACCATTTTATCAGACAATAGTTATCCATCCGCACTATATAATAAAATAATAAAACATTAATTAATTTTAAAATATATATCGGAAAGATACAACTTTGACAAGTAGTTACGCAACAATTCAGGTACTAAAATATTAATAACTTATGTAATATCAAAATACTATAAAAATTGCGCAATTTCAGAATATAATATTTATTTCCTGAATCAAAAATTAATTAATTTATAGTATTCACTCCAAAATTTGTATCAAATATTATACATTTTACAGAAATAATTGACATTCTGATTTTCATGACCTCTTTCTCAAATTTCTAAATTTAAATTAATTTCTAAATTCTTAATTTATTTACATATTTAATTTAATTTTACATATTATTAACTTTTTCTTGTATAATACTTTATTAAATAATTCAACCAATATTTCTCCTTGGCATTTGTTTAACATTACAACACTATTTTTGTATATATTTACAAAGTTTTTACCTTTTACAATATATTGACTTTATTTATGTTTCGTTTTCTTTGAGAAATTATTATATTTTATTGTTATATTTGCTATATTCATTATTTTGTAAATACTTATTTATATAGAATTCATTGACAACTTTTAATTGATGTAGTTTTATTGGTAATTTTTTGCTTGATGTATTTATAATTTCTATTCCAAACCTCTTCTGATTTTTATCTTATATGTCCCTTTCTATTAACTTATGCCTAGATACTTTAAGTTTTTATTTGCTCTAATATCATTTATTTTGTTTGAGAAACCATTCTAAATTTGTTTTTTTGAAATCCATTTGTGATTATTTCTGCTTAATATTTCTTTTACTTTAATGGCCTTATATCGTCTAAGCAAATATAAGAACCATAACAGAGGTACGTTTTTGCAGTGTGATCCAATTCGAGCGCACTTGACTTTTCGGAAGCCAGATGCAGATAAGGCTACAAGCCTTGGCCCCATGCTCAAGTGAAAGGACCATATCAACATGATCTCGCAGAGGTTGAGTAGTGCCACATTTATGCTCATAGTTTTACGTGGCAAGAATGTTTGCTGACTGCATATTATTCACTCTTTCAATCAGTAATAACATGCAATTTGGCGGTAGATATGGGCTAATGAGACATCATAGACTAAAATTTTTGGATTGCAGTGAAGCTTATAATTATTGACTGCCTTAATTATCTATTAAGTTAAAAATACTCTCATTTTCACGAATGTTTATATGTTAGTCTTTAATATATGTTAAAAACAACTTTACCAAATTTCATTTATATGGGCGGGTTCATAACTACAAATAGAAATAGGTCGCAGCTAGTACCTTATTACCGTTGACTAACGAAAACTCAAAGAGATTTCAATTATATGGCACCAAATTCTTTAGTAAAATTCCTTTATCTGTTAGAATTCTTAATGTTAATGAATTTAAGAGAAAGATAAAAGAGTTACTAGTTGTAAGGACATTTTACCATTCTGACGAATATTAAATTACATAATGTATGGACTGCAATTGAAGGATCCAATGCAATATCTACTCCAATTATTAGGTAAATTTAATTAACAAACACGTTCTTGCACAGTTTGAAATGCTCAATCTAACCGTGCAAGAACCGAGCTTTTAGCTAGGAAAGTAAAAATAATATTTACTTTTGTTGTTCGCCTACCCTACTGTAATGTCAAGTCCAGGAATTAGCCTATTCTTGCTCATTAGAGTACGGAATGTTCTGCTGGGACCACGTGTGTGGTCAAAATTTGAAATATGTCTGACTCGACGAGTGATAATCCTTTAGGTGGTACCCACACAAATTGTTATGAGGATTATACATACGACTATGACCACAAATCATAAACATAACCTAACATATACATTGTCCGTAAGTTCTTCAGAATCTGCTGAGGATTTAGCCGAGGCTTCTAATGAATCAGAACTTTCTCAGATAACCCCCCCGCCCCCCTCAGACGAACCGAAAACGTTTACACCGAAAAGTATTGCAGAAGAGGAATATTAGGAAATTAAAAAGAGCAGAAGGTAAAAGTTATCTAAATACGGCAGGTACTGTGATGGTGGAGAAAGCTCAGGGAGAAAACTGTAACGTTCCAAAAAAGTGTTTCGGATAAAATTGAAGAGGGTTGTAAATTAATTTTTACTGAATTTTATCACCTGCCTTTAATCAATTTGGAAGACTCCTACCCCTACGGACTAATGAAAAGGAGGCCTGTCGCAAGGACGACGCCTCGTACTGGTAGCCACCAACCCAAAATGTCATTCTATGTCTCTTCGGTAATATCTAAGTTTAAATATTCTTTTACGTAATGTAATTCCTTTTTAATATTAAAGGTTCGTTATAATGGTCAGGAAATTACTGTTTTTGAAAATGCGTTCCAAAATTTACATGGAATAACAAAAAGCAAGTTGGGGCGATTTCAGTAACATCTATCTCCTGGAAATACTCCTCTCCAACAGACCGTAGAGGCATCCTCCAGAATAGAACCAACAAGTTTCCAGTGGAGGTTACTACACACGTTTTAAATTTTCCCCGCTTCAAATCACATTACTTTAGGAAGGAGAATTTATAACATTTCTACTTGTCACCTTCACTTAGTATTCCTAAAATACATGAGTTATGTTTGCACAAACACGAGCCAGAGCAATATTCACTGCTTCTTCAAAACCAAAACCTAGAACCCGTTGTTAAATGTGAGTACTTCCGAAAATATTTTACTGAAAACTTTAAAATCACCTTTAGCAAGCCTAAATCTGAGACTCAAAATGTGACAAACTAATAAACAAATTCAATAGATCCGACTCGGATGAAATTAAATAAATCCCTTGAATGGAAAAACATACACCTTAGAAAAGCGAAATGGTTCTACACCGACTTAAAAGAGAAAAACAAACCTTGTAAAAGTAAGACCAGAGATAGAAGTAATAACGTTTGACTTCAAACAAAATTTGCCACTCCCAGTTTCATCCAGTGGTGAAATATTTTATAATATTCAACTCTGGATGCATAATTTTTATATACATGTTGGTCGCACTGGCAAATGTTATTGCTATCTCTATAATGAAACTGTAGGTTGCAAAGGGCAAAATGGAGTCTCAAGCATGATTCTAGACTTTTTAAGTAATCATATTTTGCCAGAAGTTACAGATATATTTATCTTCAGACAAGTTGTCATCACAAAATAAAAATTATGTATTAGTACAACTTTTTTTCACCTTAGTAGATCTCGGGTAATACAATGTAATATGTGATAAGTACCCTGACCAAGGTCATTGTTTTTTACCATGTGATCGTACTTTTGGCATAATTGAAGTAGAAAAAAGGATATACGACAAAATATAATTAATTAAATAATTAAAACAGCAAGTTAAAATTTTGAAGTAATAGACGTTGAAGTTTAGACTGTAATAGTCAATTTTATGTAAAAAAGTCCATGAAAAGGGAACCATAAATTTATTTTGTCTAAATATCGTGTATTGTTGTACCAAAACAGCGATTTAGGTACGTTGTTAAAATGTAGCGGGTCAGTGTCAGAATTTAGTAACGACGAAAAATATATATTATATAATACTAAAATCCTACTCTCAGCACAATGTATTCGATTAATAAAGGTTTTTACTGATCTACTGTTTCATTTTAGTGTTGAATCAAATTAATGAAATAAAAACGCCGAAACTGTGCAATAACCAGTTAAGCCCATCATTCATATTCATTCATCATATTCATCAATTATTAGCAAAATACAATATTTAATGTAAAATCATTTACCAACATTTGAAACGCAGTTAAAAAGCAAGGGCTTTAATTTTTTTTAAATTTTAACCTCTTAAGTTGTAGTTCTTAAGTAATGTAGCTCTTAAGTAATGTTCCATATTTGGAACATTTGAAGTTGTAATATATAAAACCAACAAATCATTGCACCTTGCAAGTTATTTCACCATATTTATTGTTTGTTCCTAATTAAACACAAACAACAAATACACAGACGTTGTACATTGCGTCATCTGTTGACATTTTGTAGAAGTTTGAATTGACTCCTTTTGGTGAACAGTTGATTGCCGACATATGTTAAGTTTGGTGACGATTTCGCGAAATATTTTACAAAAATAAAATTATTAAGCTTATTATACATAACATTAGATAGTTTTAGTAACAGCAGAAACAATTTATTTTACAATTACAAACGGTAGTCGCACGTAATTCATTAATCTAGACGCTAGCGAAAACCCTTCTGGTCTTCCAACTTTTACTTTACCTGCAGAAAGTGACAAACCTGAAATAGGCAGACCTATGCACTACTTCGGAACATATTTTCCAGATGACGTACTGGATCATATTGTAGATCACAGTAATTTGTATTCAGTACAAAACGATCCTAACAAACCTGTTCAACTTACACGATCCGAATTAAAAAAATTTATTGATACTGTTGTCTATATGTTAATTTTTGGTATACCAAGACAGAGACTGTACTGTGCATCAGTATGCAGAGTATCAAAAGTTGCCGATATTATCTCAAAGAATAGGTGGGAGGAAATAAAAAGAATTTGCATTTCAACGATAATACTCATTTACCTCAAAATAGAAATGATCCTGATCGCAATAAGCTATTCAAAATTAGACCTATAATAACTTATATAAAACAAATATTCATTTCTCAAACCAAACCCAAATTCTATGCGTAGACGAACAAATTGTGTCATATAAAGGAAGGTCTGCTTTGAAACAATATAATCCCAAAACACCGAACAGGTGGGGATACAAGATATTTGTCTTATATGATCGCAGTGGACTTACTAATGATTTTGAAATACATATCGGCAAACATCATCCTCCGTTCGGTAACTTCAATACCTAAACATCAGAATCACGTACTCTTTTTCGACAACTGGTTTACATCTCTAATTTTGCTGACAAGCCTTCATAAATATGGAATAGCAAGTTTAGGAACTGTGAGGAAAGATCGACTTCCTGTTCCAAACAACAGTTCCAAAGTGATAAGGTAAATTAAAAAAGAAGATAGAGGGACTTACAAAGAATACTATACCGATATTTATAATGTCAAAATTCGAGCATTGAAATGGAATGACAATAAGAGCGTGTGTCTTGTCAGCACATTTTGTGGATATCCTAGACCAGAGTACAGATTCCCCGTCCATATATGATAAAGCAGTATATCAGCTTCATGGGGGGAGTAGATTTATTGAACGGACTGATATATTATTACACAATATATCTAAAAAGTAAAAAGTGGTCTCTACGGATATTTTTATATTTCATAGATCTAGTGATGGTCAATGCATGGTTGAGATACAAACAAGACATAGTCAAAACAGAACTAGATCAAAAGGATGCCTTGAATTCACTAGGTTCTAGAGCAGAGGTAGCTGAAGTACTTTGTTTAATGGGAAAGGAAGCAGAAATTACGAAGAAGAGAGGCCGACCTATTAGTTCAAATGTTGAAGTAGAATATCAAGAGAAGAAAAAGAAAAACGCTACAAAAACAATTCCTTAGGTTGATGTACACAGGGATAAAATAGGCCATCTTCCAATGAAAAACGTAAATCGTCAAAGATGTAGAAAACCCAATTGTCGGCTAAAGACCTCTACTTTCTGCGTAAAATGCCAAGTGTATTCATGTATGAACAAAAGAGGGAATTGTTATGCTGAATTTCATTTGTAGGCTGTAACGGGCCATTGCTCCATTTTTGGAACAATGAATTTTTTTTTTATTTAATGAAAAATTTCATTTTCACATACTCAGCTATTTTATTAAATACGTTTGAATTAAGATAATCACAGAAAGAATTAATATTAATCCTGCAACTAAATTCGGGCGTCAACGGGTTAAATTCCACTTTTTTATTATTATTATTATTTTATAAATTACGTTTTCTTCATCTCCTGAAAAATTGTGAAAGTGGAATTAGCTGGTTTTTACATTGGGCCATTCAAATATTATTCTCTTTTATTTTGTTACATGGCGTGCTACAATTTATTCGGTGCTTCAAGTTTTACACAGTTATTGATTTCTGTGTCTTTTATTTTTAAGGTTTCGTTTGTTTGATTTCATGATATATAGGGTCTACCAATAGGAACATAAGATCTTTCAAAGTAGATTGCCTTCATTTTGTAAATGTGATTGACATTTATCAGTGTGCATTTTAGGTAGTAAAGGTAACCTTCATCATGACGAAGTATATGCCACAACAACGTTTGGAAATTGTAAAAATTTATTACAAAAATACGGAATAAGTTCGAACTACCTACGGAGCAATACGCCATGTTTTTGCCCGTCATAATCGGCCTAGTGAACAAGCCATTCGTGCAATTATTAATCGTTTCGAAACAAACTTTACTTTGCTCGACCAAAAGCCACCCGTTCGTGTAAGAATCGTCCGTAGCAATATTAATATAGCTGCTGTTTAAGCCAGTGTAGCCGAAAACTCGAATTTGTTGGTGTCGCGTCATTCTCGGGGATTGGGATTTTCTGCAGTGACAACGTGCCTTATTTTACGCAAGAATTTAAGACTACACCCTTTCAAAATTGTTCTCACAAAAGGATTGAAGCCGGCTGACCATCGTATGCGCCGTGTCTTCTCAGATTGGGTATTGGAGCAGCTGGAAAATGATGCCGAAGGGAGAAAATTATGTTTACTGGTGAGGGTAATTTTTGTATGGATGGGTTCGTTAATAAGCAAAATATGGGTTATTGGACAGCCGAAAACCCACAAATGATTAAAGAAAAATGTCTACATCCACAGAAAGTGACTGTTTGGTGCGGCTTGTGGTCTCGAGGCATTATTGGACCATATTTCTTTCAAAATGAGGAAGGAAATGCTGGCACAGTGAATGGAGAGAGATATCGAGCAATGAAAAGATACTTTATGCGACCGGAATTGGAACAACTGGATGTGGAGGAGTAGTGGTTTCAACAGAATGGTGCCACATCCCACACTGCAAATAAAACAATCGCCTTGTTGGAAGAAAAGTTCGGTGGTTCAATCATCTCACGAAATTGACCTTTCAATTGGCCAGCTCGTTCGTGTGATTTAACTCCTATGGATTTTTTGCTATGGGGTTATGTAAAATCATCGGTTTACCCCAACACACCTTAAACGATTGACGACTTGAAAACAAACATCGAATTCGTTACATTCAGCCGGATTTACTGGGAAAAGTATTTGAAAATTGGATTCAGCGATTGTTTGCCTGCACACGAGGAAGAGGTGGACATTTACAGGATGTCCTCTTTCGAACATAAATGGCACATTCTAAGCTTTTAATATATACAAAAATAAGCATTGTACCTTAAACTTTTGATTAAAAAATAAAGTTCTCAAGCCCCTATTGGTAGAACTTTTACACATATTTATGATACATGTAAGTATATATACATAACATATAAAATTTGAATAAATAAATGAATAAATCGTTTTCCTGCTAATCTACGTAAAAATACAAGTCTTCTTGTGGCGAAATTCAAAAATTTTCTTTTAGTTAGAACTCAATCTTAATGTTATCGCACTCAATTTGAACACTCTTTTATTTTGCTTATGTAAACGTCTAATGAGGTTTCTTTAGGTCTTGTTTTCACATCAACAAGTTTTTGCTGCAAGCTCTGAACTTCTGCGGTGTGTCTCTGGCTTGTTTATAATTTTGGACCTTTTGCAGGTCTTTTATTTGACAAAGTACTCGTTTGACAATTTTTTTATGCTGTAGTTTACCATTTTTTATATAATTTCACGTTTCTCTCGAGTTATCGATCCTTTTTGTGTGGATCAATTATTAATGCACGAGTCTTCAGGGATAGTTCCTTTTTATGCTATTTTGAAATACGCTTTTAATAAAAAATGGAGAAACTTCGCTCCGAGATGTATACCGCACGAAGGCGAAACGGCCACTGACACAAAGAGAAATTAATATAACAAAATTTTCGAAACACACATTAACAAAGATATTGCCATAGATGTCCCTAATGTATTCGCTGTGGGCAAACGGGACATACAAATCTAAGTTATTAAAAGACTAAAAAAACTTCACCAAAATTGGCATTATGTTGAAAACAGCATCCTGCAAATTACAAGGGTTGTAGAATTTAAAAAGAACCGCAAGTCAGGAAATTTCCACCACTAAATCCAAAACCAAATCCTAATGTACAATTAAATAAAAGGAACATCGATCAAGACCACAGTAATTACAGAAAAATCTTATGCACAAGCAGATGGAGCTGCCAAGGATGTTAGTATAAATGTATAAACTGGAAATCAGTTTCAGTAGTCAAGTAATATAACAGCTAAACTAGAAAATATCATACTTTAATTGAAGAAATGCAAGATATGAGAAACCTCATCATGAAATTGCTTGAAAACAAAATTAATGGCACTCATAAAATTGCTACATGGAATGCTAATGGTTCAGCACAATATAACCTTGAGCATACTAACTTCATTAAAACACACAATCTAGATAATATTCTCAAATCAGAAATACATTTTATAATTATGAACTACTTTAGATTAATTACCTTTACAATACCATACATTCTAGTGGAAACGCCAATGGTGGAAGTACCATAATAATTAAGAGATCCATAAAGCATCATACGGGCAATAATTATCAAACACAACATATTCAAGTCACAGGTATAACTGTATAAGACTGGAAAGGATACATTACTGATCTGCGATTTACTGTCCTTACAATGAATACTTTGCTACTCTTGCTAACAGGTTCTCGTCAGGAGCGGACTATAACGCCAATTATATTTAGTGGAGCTTAAGATTAGTGACAACTAGAGATAGTGAACTATTAAAATGTATTATAATTAACAACTACAATTACTTATCAACTGGTAAACTAACATATTGGTCCACGGATATAAATAGAACACCTGATTTGAGGAAACACCAACGAGAAACGTACTAGTTGATGAAATCTTGTGTCTGCGGTCTGACCACACAGGAGTTATGGTAACTCTAACTACTAAATTATTAGATAAATCTAAATCCACAAGCCTTACTACCAACAGACCTGTCTGATCAAAATTCAAAGAGGTAATTCATGAACGTCTAAAGATGGCTATACCTTTGAAATCAGAAGATGTCGACTTAGCTCTTGAAAATTTAACGCGAACGCTACAGACAACTGCCTGGTAGTTGATAACGCAGGCTCCACAAACTTCTAGCGTACAACAATATCGCTCTGATGAAATTGCAAAGGCAGTACGTGAAAAGAGAAGATTGAGAAGGGTTTGGATATACTAGAGACTATCTAGATAAAACCTAGACTTAACAGGGCAACAAAAGCTTGACAGAGATACTGTCAAACGAAAGTAATCACAATATACAGAAATACTTGGAAAACTTAACACAAACCGAAGCCACAGAATATTTCTAGTGAAAAGCCACGAGGTGACTAAAGAATCCGCCTATTGAAATAATACGACCAATCAGGAAACCTGACGGAAACTAGGCTAACGATGACAAGCGAGCTTTTACTTTTGCCGAACACTTTACAAAAGCCTTCCAACCACACCTTTCAGAGACTATATGCCTGTCTTCGGAAGAAAATGAAGAAATAAAAGTGTTTTTTTGGCGCACCCAAGGAAATGTTATCAAATGTTGCAATGATCTATGATCACCAATTTGGTTTCAGAGAAATGCATGCCAGTATCGAGCAAGTGCATCGCTTGGTGGATATCATACACAGAGTATATGAATGGAAAGAATATTGCTTGGCAGCTTTCTTAGATATTTCCCAGCCTTTGGACAAGGACTGGCATTACGGGCTATTGCTCAAACTGAAATCTAAATTACCGCATGCTTACCATCAAATTCTGAAAAGTTATCTTATTCATAGATATTATCTGGTCAAGTACCAGGATGAACTGACACCACAATCCTTTATCAAATTTATACTGGCGATATACCAGCATCGAATACCACAACTACCGCAATATATGCTGATGATATAGCATTATTAGTGACGGATCATTAAATAAACTCCAGGAATTACGCCTAGATACTTGTCCTCTTATTTCATTAAACAATGTTCAGATATCGCAGAAGGAGAAGATGAAAGTGCCAAATATCTCAGAATCAACTTGGATAGACGGCTAACATTGACTAAGCGTATATTTTCAAAGAGAAAGCAGCTAGGACTGACGTTCTCCAACCTATGGTTGACCAGCGATCTTCATTATCTCTACAAAACAAACTTATTGTGTATAAAGTGATTTTGGACCTGTGGCATTCAACTTTGGGGAACCCCATGTCTCTAATTTGGAAATATTTCAATAGTTTCAATCTAAAGTATTGAGAACAATTACAAGTGCTCCCTGGTTTGTACTATATCATGATCTTCACATGCGTACTGTACGCAAGGAAGTAAAACACGTTGAGTATCCAATATCTTATACACCTTGAAGCATATTAAAATCCTTTGGCGATGAATTATTTGGATAATAGTATACAAACATACCGTTTAAAGCGTGCAATGCATTTGGATAGTAAACTTAGATCGTTAATTACTTATATAATAGTGAATTGATTTTGTTTGTATTTTATTTGTTAGAACCTTGCTCTAGTAGGTTTCTAACTCCTGTCTTTTTGTATACGATCACAATTTTCATTTAATTACCCACCTGGGTAAATGATGAAACTTACGTGGAGTCAAGAATATGTTAGCAAGAAATTCATACAAATAATATCGTTAATGGACGTATAGCTTCTTTGTACGGTTTCCGACCACATGCATTTTATTGTTGTGAAAATATTTGATAGATAATATTGGTTTTATAATTATTATTATTTTCTTACAATGGAGTCGTAATAAACTTAGTTTTAACTGTTACTGAAAATGTACATATTGTAAATACTTTTTCGTTTCATTGAGCATGTAGAATGTAGGTTGTCTTAAAGGAAAACTTATATAGCAAGAAGTTTGTGTATAGATCTTCGAGATTAAATTTCAGAGGGAAACTTCTTGATTGTCTTCACATTCACATTTATTCAGGGAACGTATTTATATTGCTCTCTATCTTACCTTGTTCATTAACTAACTTTCCCCTTGTTTCCCAAGTTTCTGGAAAATTATAACTCAATTAAGGTCGACTCTATACACAGACATATTTATTTGGTCGACAATGTTAGTGTCTATTTAAATTTTATTACACACTGAGTCGATGTTAGTTTCTGCTCCGAATTCTCTTGTATTGCTAATTTAAGTTACTGTCACGAAATATAGAATTTGGGATATATCAATTAAAACAAAATGTCTTCAAGCTAGTAACGTTTCGTATTTCAATTTATTTCTTAAAATCTTATTACCATAAGAAATGAAAATCCACTCAATCTCATTATTACAAACATAAATTCTAAAGAATCCGACGATTAGTGAAAGCTGGTATCAATTTAGCTTCTAATTCATCTATTCACACAATTGAATTAGACATTATCATTGGTCCACAATTCTTCCAGCACTTTCTCTATAGCAGTTTCTTAGCAGTCTCTATAACTTGCGGTAGACCCCATGATTCTAATAATGAGTTCAGCGATCCAGCTTGTATAGTCAACGCCTTCGCCACAACTTTTTCTAATATTTTCTTGGGAAAAATGGTAAGATTCTGCTCTATGTGACTTAACATCTAATTTTTCACCTTTATTTTTACTATCTGTTTCATCAGGTGAAGTTATTCATACACTTAAGAGGCTGAAAACACATTAACTATTGATGATAATGTATTCCTAGTTTTTTACGGAAGGATTGTGTCTATATTTTTGCTGATCCCTTATGCAAGATTTTGAATTTGGCTATTTGAAAGTCTATATTTCCTGACTCTTGAAAGATCGCTAGAATGTCACCAATTTTTAAGAAGGGCGATGGTTTCAGTTCTTAATTATAGACCTGTTGCCGTTATCTCTATAATTTTTCAAATGTAGGCTAATAACCATATTTTTAATGGCACTAAACCACATCTTCCTATTGCAAAACATAAGTTTATATCACGAAGGTTTACTACAACCAATTTATCACTAATGTCACAGGAAATAGCTCAGACTGTTCATGCTGACAACCAGCTGGACATTGTTTACGCAAACTTTTCCCCTGGATTTGACCTGGATGACATTTTGTTGGAAAAATTCAATTTCTTTGGCATTGGTAGATCTTTGCTGAGATTATTTCAGTCTTATGTTTAGTTTTAGAGTTATTAATAATTATTTTCTAAATTAAGCATTATTAGTGGAAAAAACTCTAAATAGTTTTTGAATTATACCATAGTATTTAGATTCATCAAACTTTTCGCGAAAAGGTTAGAAAAGAAAAGAAATTGCAAAACTGAATAGATTTTATATCATATGAGATAACAAAAATAACCATACATTAACAAGCAAAAAAGTGAATACAATTAACATATTAAAGACAAATAATGCGTTGAGAATGATATTCGCAAATGTTTAAAATGATCTCCGTTCCGATCTAAACAAAGAATAATTTTTCTTCTTAGCTCTGTTGTAGTTACTTTTCTTACTTGCTCAGCTTTCAAGTTTGGAAAGCCGTTATAATATGCAGTCTGCACGGAAGATGCATATACCTCATTTATATTTGACCCCATAAATAAAAATCAGGGCGAGTCAGATCGGGGGATCTAACTCTCCTTGAATCTGAATCTACCTAACTTCAAAGATACCTCATGTGAAATGCGAGCTGTTGCTCCATCCATTTGAAACCACCATTGCCGTACCAGATTGTATGGTAAGTTTTTCAAAAAAGGCTGTACTACTTCCCTTAACAATTGTAGATACCTGACGCTTGTTAAATTCTCTTCAGAAATTTCGAATTCAACGCGATTATGTAGAATCATTGCAAAAACATTGAAGCTAAAAGTGTTTTGAAAATTTGTTTCTCCAATGCCATGTGGATTTTGTTGTGCCAGATGATGACTTCTATTGAAAATCCTTTCACGGTTAAATTTCGATTCATAATTTTAGATAAAAATTGGGATTTTCTTGTGTTCTAGCTATAATAAACTCGGAAAACCAAATTCTTCTATCTTGATTTTCTGGACGAAAGGCCTGAAGAGACTGGAAATAATAAGAATCCATTTTGTTTTTCTTTAAAATCCTATGTATCGATGTACATGAAATTCCTACATTTGCAGACGTTACATTTGTAGAACTGGTTGAATGCGCATGAAAATATCCCAAAACAACGATTGCATTACCTTCATCGCCCGTAATTGGTTTTGGAACTGTCCTCGTGACTTGAATACCAATGCGAATTAAATTTGACTCTACTGCCTTTTATTTAGTTTTATTCGTTGCTGGTAAATGTATTATCAAAAAATCGACATGTTTCTTCAATCATTTAAAGAGATTCACCATAAATGTAGAATAAATTCAAAATATCTCTATTAAAACTAGTTAGACACGAAATAAACTTTGTGACAATTTTGATAGATCAGATCTACTTTTCAAGGCTTACTACTCGTACTATGATTTTTCTTGATAATACTCAATTTAGAAAATAACCAATAATAACTCTAAAATTATGAGAGATGTAAGATGCAAAATGTTTATCTACTTGTTATGGCGTGCTAACATGCATGCTGTTCTATTAAAAAAAAATGTTTTTACTTTAATTAAAGATTACTTAAATAATCAATAAATTTCGAACACCCTGAAAGAGATTGATTAAATGTTTAGACATTACTTAGAATGTTATACTGTTCTCTGTCTCTAGTAGAAGCATGACGTAGTTCAGTTCGAACACACCTTAAATATATTGTTTTAAAAAGTGCATTGAAAAAACAAAAAATTTCACAAAAGTCAAAATAACTTAAAAACGGTTAATTTTTTACAAAAGAAACACTAATATAAAGTGTTATAGTACTTTGCAAGGAATCTAAAAAAGCAATAAAAGATATAACATTACATTTAAAATATCAAAGTTGGCTATTACTTGCACTATAAACGCAAGTGGTTCATGAGTGTAAATATTTAATTTTAACACATCAAGTATTAAGATTACGCGCCACAAATTTTCAAAAGTGTTCTAAGGCGTTAACAACTTCTAACGAACGGGTTACGTGAAAAACCATTTATATTTCTATTCCACTTGCAATAAATTATTGTGCTATTTCGCTTTGAATTTAAAATTTATTATCAAAAACAACCCGGAAGTCGGATATATGTATTATCAAATAATTAAACCTAAAGTCGACAATTATCTTTTGCAAGTTTAGATTGGCCCTGCTTTACAAACAAAATTTATGTACTCGTGATAGAACTAATTTCAAATTTATTTAATGGAAAGTTACTAAATTTAATAATAGATTTAAAAAGTTTAAGAAATATTTGCACTTACAAAATACTTTGAAATGTGCTGTAGTATTACATTTTTTAATTGCAAATGCTACGTTCGAGCAAGAATAACTACAAACGCGGAAATGAAAGGCAACTAACAAAGGTTATTTTACGAACATCTTATTAATGCATTTAGCAATTAACTTCAATTATATTCATGTGAGGGAATAACTATAAAATTATTTGAATGATGTTGCAACTTAACTACTTATTATTATTGTTTATAAATAACGTTAAATGTGTGTTAAGTTTTGTTTTGATTTTCTATATGGTTTTTTATTAAGCATGCAAGTATGGTTTGTATCCTAATAATATTTGACACTATCATAGTTTTTTTTATTTATGCCAGAAACGTTAAAAAATAACCATATTGATATTTATACCGGGTGTATTATGAAAAACCTTTCGTGCTGTAACTTTTTTATTTTTTATCCGAATGTAATAAATTATACGTCGAACTAAATCGTTTTAAAAACACTCTAACGTGATCCGATTTGAATTGTGTTGGCTTTGTTTTTGACAGACAGCTGCAAACTGTGTTTTTTTAAATTGCACTATACTTTTTTTTCCTTATTCAAATATATTACTTTTTCTGAATATGAAACTGTAAACAACGATATCCTTGTATGAAAAAAAATCGAGAAATTGAAGGTTTTTTTTTAGTTCGATTTATTCTGGTTTTTCCGAACACAGAGATTTCTTAAATGCATTTTAAATACTCTATTTCATTTTATTACCAGCAAATGTGTGTACCTTTTAAAATCACTTACATTCAGGCGCGGCTCGTGATGACGTCTTTGGGGGTGCAAATACAATGATGCGAGTGCTTCGTGTATTCTCGTGTACTAACTGTAACGTTTTCTTAGTAAACACCGAAAACACACGAGGCACTCGTATCATTGTCTTGCAATCCCAAATACGTCATCACGAGCTGCGCCTGCTTACATTCAATACTATATAGCCCATAAAGGATTACAAACCAATGTTATCAGTGAGCGGTTGGTCAACAACAACATTTACAGTGTTTATTTTAAAAATTTAAAAATCAAGCAGTCATATTGAACGATAAAAGTGCATTCCAAATTTTCGAAGAGAGCTGTGACATCTGTCAGTCACACATTCATTATAACATTTTCATCGATTTATTTCTAAATTTTGTTATTGAAATGGATAATGGCGAATGCGTGGATGCGATTCAAGCATATTTTGAATGCGGAACAAATTCTGCAGCTGCTTTGCGACTTCATGGAAATCGTTTTCCTGACAGACTGCGTCCAAGTGCCGATAAGTTTGGAAGGCTCATGCGAAATTTACGAAATTTTGGATCATTCAAAAAACCGAAAATAAACGCACGTGTAATTCAAGATCAAAATTTAGAATTAAGTGTCTTGCTCTATGTGGAAGAAAACCCTAATACGTCTACGCGAGAAATTGCTCACTACAAGCAGGTATCACATTCTACAGTTCAGTACATTCTGAAGAAGCACAAGTTCTTTCCTTATAAACCACGGAAGGTGCATGCTCTCGGTG
Source organism: Melolontha melolontha (assembly GCA_935421215.2). Lineage (NCBI taxonomy): Eukaryota > Metazoa > Arthropoda > Insecta > Coleoptera > Scarabaeidae > Melolontha > Melolontha melolontha. The sequence goes on from OW285236.1 coordinate 129,346,348, forward strand.
AAAACGACCCTCAACGAAGGGTTCAATTCTGCACGGTTTTCATGAATAAACTAAGGGAAGATCCATTTTTTTATCGTCGTGTGTTGTGGTCAGATGAATGCACTTTTGGGAAAAATGGTGTATTCAACAGAAATAATCATCGCCATTGGAGCACTGAAAATAACCATGTTGTGATGCAACACAATTTTCAAAATCGGTTCAATGTAAATGTATGGTGTGGTATTTTAGGCGATAGAGTAATAGGGCCTTTTTTGTGGAGGGTAATCTAAACCAAGAAAAGTATAATAATTTGTTACGCAATGAATTAGGCGATTATTTAGATGAGTTGCCACTTGCTGAGTTAAACAGGGTGGTGTTCCAACAGGACGGTGCCATGTCTATTTGACTCCACCTGATACCAGAAATGATTTAGTAAGAAGGATACTACAAGTATGTCATGAAATACCACCAAATCTTATATTAAACGCAGCAGTTGGAGTTAATAGAAGGTGTCAAATGTGTCTGGAACAAAATGGGGCCAATTTCGAACATATGATTCATGAAAATATCTGATAGCTTGATTTCTGTAAATTTCGTAGTTGTTTTTTAATAATAATAAACTTGTCACTCAATTTAATGAAGGTGTCTTCAGGAAATAAATGTTTATTAGAATAAGTTAAAAAAAATATGTAGTACAATTTAAAAAAAGAAAATTTACTACTGTCTGTCAAAAACGAAATGTCAAATTTTTTTTTTAAAAAAACCAGGTTACAGTGCTTTAAAAACGATTTAGTTTGACATATCATTCATTAAAATCAGATAAAATATAAGGAAGCTACAGCCCCAAAGGTTTTTCATAATACACCCGGTATATTTGTCATATATAAAGCAGGACAAACCGATGGATTCGCAGTAACGTATAGCTTAGCCGGGTGGCCGAGAGATGCGATTATAAATATAATAAAAAATGTGTGTAATTAATTAGTTACAATTTTAGTTCGAATGTGTTGTTGATGTAGACCATCATTTCTCAATCTGAGGGTCGCGGTGATTTTTAAGCCGGGTCGCGAAATAGCCTAAACAATAATGAAAAATAATTTTATGAGAAAAACTCATTTATTATAAACATAGTACTTATAATAAGTGCGCTTCTAAGGAAAAGAAATTAACATAAACTTGAACATCAGTATTCAAAGTCTACAATATCACATTGTTTAAAACATTTCGAGGTATGGCTAGCTGCATGCTTTTAGCAAACAAGAAAAAATAATAAAATTATGTACAGTTACTGGACATACGATTTGGACACTAGGGGTTTATGAAATAGCTTTAATATCAGTAAATGAATTAAATTCTCTAAGAAACAATAAAGTATTATCTCTATACTTTCGGTATTGTAGTTACTCGTATATGTACTATTAGATACTACGAGGGCGATTCGTAAAGTAAGTTCCGATTCCACCTACAGAGCAGAGCAGTGAGAATATCGGCGTAGTCGCAGCGCTGCGGTGTATTCTGATTCATCATGAGTCTGGTAGTGCTAGTGAGAGAATCGTTTGGAAATTCTTTCGTGCAACATGAAGGCTGCTGAGATTCATCGTGAACTTTGTTCTGTTTATGGTCAAAATGTCATGAGTGACAGTATGGTTGGGCGATGGTGCTGTATCTTTCGAGAAGGATGAACTAATGTCCATAATGAAAGAATCCATTACTAAGTTGACAATGACCGGGCTGAGAGGTGAACCCATAGGCAAATCGGATATCTGAGTGTATGATTTATTATTAAAAGTAAAGTAACTATTGTTGAAAATTAAGTTTAGTAAATCAAAAAAGAATCATAAGTTAAATATGTCACATGTAATGCATTTTTGCTTAGATAACATACTTAAAGTACTATCATTTAAAATGGCATTTATACATAAATATGTTGATGACTTGATTTGCGCATTAGCTGGCCCAGCAATAAGATGACATTTTAGAAATATTTAATTCATTCCATTCTAGTATTCAAATTACTATTGAACGCGAAAATGAGGGAAGTGTGCCTTTCCTAGACACAGACACGAAAGTCATTAGAAATAATAACCGTTTATTGATTGACAGGTATAGAAAACCCAGTAATTCAGATAGAATGTTAAATTACAATTCTAATCACTCGAATAAACAGAAAATAAATCTCATCTTAGGCATGACAAATAGGGTTTCTAGAACCGGTTATCCACGTAGTTTAATTAACAAAATCATTTTCACCACACCTTCTCCCAACAATCCAATCTTGAATAATACCATTGCTGAAGAACCGAAAGAGTTCAAATATTACTGACTTCCTTACATTGTTGGTATGTCGAAGCGACTCTCCCGTCTGCTCTCCAAAGAGAAAATTAAATTAGACTTTTTTAGCAAAACTAAAGATTTGATGCCTCTGTCCTTCCAGTCCGGCGTTCTTCACTGCATTCCTTGCAATGGATGCAGTCAGTCAGGTTACATAGGTCATACTTCCACCTGGCTAAAAACTAGACTCACTACACACAAGAGTGACATTCGGACTGGAAAGAACAGATGTGCCTTGTCTTCACATATAATTAACAATTTAAAGTGTAGAGAGTTTTTGGAAATGGTAGAGATCAATAAAAATGCGAACTCAATGAATTTCAGATCTGATACAGACAACTTAAGTGCAAAATATGCTACCTTGATAACCATTCCAATTAACAGAAACTCAAAACACCAAATCACACAAAATACTAGTTCATCTATTGTAATTTAACACATTTGTTCCCCTCTCAATCTCTTGTTTCACCTAGTAACTGTATGGCACGATCTTAAAATGTAAAATTGTTGTCAGGCAGGACATTTCTAAGATTGAACACTTAACTTTCGCACACCAGGGTAAACAACTGGTTGACCTTGACAGGTGTGCAGAAATATAAAAGTTTCTCTATACGGGTATTTACGTGAGACACACAAAAGCACACAGTTTTCGAATGAAAAGGGATGATTCTTGTACTTAGTTTTTAGCGCAACCACAGACGAAAAACCCTTTTCACAGAAATAAGAACCGGCGAAAGGGATTAATATTTTTAATGCTTCTGCGACTAAATTTCCATATTGATTTCGACGAGCAAGCCAAAACGTATTTAAATTTTCGAATGTACATGCAGTTGAAGCATTTTATCGACAAACGTTTCGATGAGCAGGTCGTGAATCTCTATTAGTAACTTAGCAGCGGCAACAACATTTTCACTAACCGGATTCAGTACGCATCTCTTCGAGAATTTTTTTTTATCTTCCAGGAAATACTCCATCAACTGAGCGTTGAGCTTATGCAAATTTATTTTCATACAACCCAACCTGTAGGGAGTAATAGTCTTCTTCATTCGAATTTTTCTCAATGCAATCCAAAGTGAGTGGGAACATATTTAAATTTTTGCTTTGAAGGCGAATAATTCATAATGAAAACATGAATTTTGTCTATCATTAATGAAATGTTTTTATCACGTCCGTATAAATTCACACTCAAATCGTTTAAATGAGAAAATAAATCAGCTAAGTAAGCCAACAACAGCATACACTCATTATTCTGTAAAAACAATGAGAATGGCGTTTGTATATCCTGAAAGAAATATTATTAATAAATCTCGCAATTCAAATACCCGGGTTAAGACTTTCCCTGGCGATAACAATCTAAGTTCTGTATCGAAAAGAAAGATTTTTTATTTTGCCCCATTTCATCGCATAGTTTAAAATTTAATTGAGATCTTTCGGAATTTTTTGCGAGTAGAGCATGCCTGTGAGGGAAGCAGTGCGTTGATTCCGCCCTTGGTATAAGACGATCTTTTAATATTCTAATTAATCCACTGTTCTTTCCTGTTATCGCCGTTTTACCATCACTACAGACTGCGACATATTTTGACCAATTTGTATTAGTATAGTTTCTAGAAGCTTCATAAAAGACATCAAAAAGACATTGCCCTTTTGCATGATCCGGTACTGTGTTGTAAAAAATAATATTATTTTTGATTTATGTGTGCCTATAACAGTCATACCTCATTAGTAATTACTCATACATCTGTTGATTTATCAAATTGAATACGAAAAAATTCACTTGAACTCACTTGCTGAATTATTTGATCGCGAACATCGGCAACCATGTCATCGATTGGCCTTGATATTGTGTCGTTAGAAAGAGGAAATAGTTTGCTTCCTCCACGCCTATTAAAACACTGACCATATCAATTTCAGCAAGCAATAAGTGGCTTTCAGCGAGTGTATGGGGTTTGGGCATCTTAGCTACTATTAATGGTATGAGATAAGATGTTTCAAGTACTACTTTTATCAGTATGGCTTGACTTACAAATAGAAGTTTGTTGATTTCTCAGAGTATTTAATTTTCTTTCGAAAAATTCCAAGGGTTTGTTTTTATGAGCCGGATGTTTAGTTTCCAGGTGTTGAACTAATTTTGATGGCTTTATGCTTTCATCGGAGAGAACTTGAAAGCAAACAAGGATCTGTGGCTTTCCATCCAATGAGGTAAAACAATAATTTAAACAACTGCCAATTTACAATCTTATCTTTTTACCAACCCATTCACTGTATGTACATGTCTCACTTCGTCTTTATTTACAAATTTATCAAATAAAAAAAAACACCTGCATTCGAAACTTAACTGAAGTTGTGCGATCGCAAGCGCCTCTTTTATACTGATAGAGGGGGGGGGGGGGGGGAGAAATATTAATTTTATTTACATTTACTATTTAGGGGTCGCGGAGCTAAGAAGGTTGAAAATCGTTGATGTAGACTCACGCGAAAATGTGCTGTAGTATTCTATCATCAATCGTTATTCATATTTTATAGTTTTTAACTTTGTCTTCATTAGATGCATAATCGTGTTTTCCACCTGCGGTAACTTATACCGTAATTGTGTTCTTGTTGGTAATTTCCATTCTAGAATATATTTACTCCAAAATTTTCGAAACTCTTCATTGTCTACCATATTTTGTGGAAGGTTGCATACACTTAACATAATAATGAAAGCATATTCAAAATTTCCAATATGATATTTCACGTTTCATATTTAGCAGGTGGCGTTTGCTGTTAAGATGTTGCTTACAAGCAAAAATATCGTACGGTAGAATGTTAATCTTGCAAACAACACGTTTAATAATAGTACCAGTATATTTTAATTTAGGAAATCCGTTACTGAATATATTCACATTTGTTGCACTTAACAAACTGCGTTGTCGAGGAAGAATGTTTATATCTAACACTTCTCGATCGATACTAATCTAATGCGATCGATTCATGTAATACATATCTCAGGTATCTACACATGAAAGTGGACAAATTTTCACAGAGACCGAAGGTTTCATCTCAGCAATACAAGATCAAATAATATGTACAAGAAACTAATGGAAAATACGTCAATAAGGACACAAACATGAAGAAAGGTTGCAGGAGACCGTGAAACCATAAACCATATTACTGCAGGATGTAAAAAACTAGCAGGGATAGAATATACTAGTAGACATAATAATGCATCTAAAATACTACACCAAACAATAGCAGAAAAATACAACCTCATTAATAATATATCTACAATTTACTATAAATAGAAAACTACAACAATTCTTGAAAACAAAAAATACAAACTCTATTGGAATATTAAAATACATACAGACAAACAAGTTTCAGCAAATAGACCAGATATCGTACTTCAAGATAAAGTAGAACGCATTACATACTTATTAGACAGTACCATTAGACATTAACATTAATAGAATTGAAAAATACACATCACTGAAAATGGAATACCGTATCAGGAAACAGAAAAACGTATATGTAATATCCTTCATTATATCAGATAGTGGAAGTACATTCATCAGTTCTCTAAGGGTCTCAGATCATTAAAATTAACATTCAAAGTCCACAAATTAATGCAGCGCTCAATAATATTCAACACGTATAGTATAGTATGTAAATTTTTACAAGTAGAATAAATTCGAATGGGTGATTAAACACCCTGATATAGACCTTTATAATCTCGAGATTCACGGAAATGACAAAAAAGCTCCATACTTTCCGATATGTGGGTAGAATAAAATATTTTCCGATTACAGGCTGAGAAAGTGCGAGACAACTCGTCGCCTTAATAATAACAATAATAATAACTTTATTTCCTAATAGCCGAGCCATTTACAGAATAATTATAATATAAAAAAGACGATCGAGTTTAAAGTATTATATGTATCTGGCGAGACGGCTACATCATATTATCAACTGTAGTTCTGGTAGAAACAATTTCGTTGTGGTCGAGAATACATTAAAGATGACAAAAATTTGGTAGATCTCTGGAGTCAAAATAGTGGAACTAATAAGAACTAATGGAACTAATAAGAAAATTATCGAGTTTGTGATCGTAGAAATAAAGTTGCGGTTATTTCAAGGGAAGCTCAGGCATCAGAAGCAACAGTATTAAAAGTTCTTTCATGAAGATTTAGCAACGAAGTTAGGAATTTTCAGGCTTCTCCTACCACAACAGAAACTTCACAGGTGAGAAGTATGTCAGGAAAATTTGGATGGGTTAAAATAAAAGAACGTGTCTTTTTTTTCTAAAATTATCGCTGCTGATGAAATCTCAATATATCACTCAAGCAAGTGTTAGTCCAGTAGGGGCATAAATATGTTCTGCCCTAAAAAGGCAAAAACGAAGTGGGCGACGGGAATATTCATATATTTAGCGGTAATGTTTATTGACCAACAAAATCTTAAAGCTGCCATCCGAGGTAATAGATCTCGAAATTTTGATAAAAATGTTGAAAAAGCATTTAATATGTGTAATTTTTTATATTGCTTTAAATAGTTATTTACTGGCTTACTTTTGGACTCGATATATGGGCTGGTGTTTGAAAGAAACGGAGATAGGACTTATAATCAGTATCTCAAAAATAGTCCAATCAACCCAAAATTGGGTATGATTATTTTTCCTTGCCGACCAGTACATATTTTCAAATAAATTTACCAACCTCACAATTTACTATCTATTGGAAAGCTCGATGTTTTAGAGTTTTAGACAAATAAAACTAAGAATGTGATGCTATTTTAAATAAGTTTTGTACATTACATAGTAGGTGATATATTGTAGAGAATAAAGAATGAATTATTATTACCGTTTTGTCGAAATAAGAGTACGAAAAATTTTCAGGGAACCAATCATAAAATATTATACTTTTTTTTTCTTTCCATACATTTCAAGTAATTAAAGGAAAATGAAACGGATACAAAATTTTTCAGAACAATTACACTCCTGAAATTACCGCCTTTACAGAAACGGAAAGCCAATTTTCACATATTCCCACAGCTCTTACAAATTCATCAAGTTTCGTTAAATTCGAAATTACATTTGCATATATTTCAAGTGTTTCTACGAGAGTTAAAAAATGTCAAGGTGCAAACATTTAACTTGCTTTAACAAAATGCATTTTAAGATCTCTTATGTAGCTTTTGATACGAGGAGAACATTGAAAATGTGTAGAAAATCAAACAAGGACTAGTTTTAAAATAATGAAATGATTTTATTGTTTTTCAAAGTATTCCCCTTTAACATCAATACAATTTTACATTCGATGAAACTAGTCCTTAAAGCAATGATGCTACTCACCCTGAGACACTACAGAAACTAGGTTTTTATAATGTTTCATTGCTTCATCTGGTGAAGTAAATGTGATTCCACTCATTTTTCTCTCATTTTTGGAAGGAAAAAAAAATTATAATCAAAAAAAGAAATCAAATGTGTGTAATGCATGTCTCTTTCATTTGTTACAAATAGGTAATACGTGCTTAACGTATAGATGTACTCAAATTTCGTTGGTATATTTGCTGCCATCTGGTATCGCGTTAATGGACTTACACCTATATATATATATACGTATTTTTTACCCTTCTGTACCAGCATAGCTGGACGAGAGAAAATCGCTATTTTCAGCGTAGTCTCTTTTGTTCGTCAGATGTAACTAGATTATCTGGTGCCACAAAATTTGCTACTTACCTGTGAAGTGATCCATCAAACTTTACTTCATTAGCCAAACTGAGGAAGTCTATTGAGACAGAAACACGTGTCTTTGGCTGAAGTAAACTTTGAAAAATACGTATACTGTATACTGTATACGTATACTGTATACTGATACAGGTATGTGTAATGCATGTCTGTTTCATTTGTAACGAAATCTTTAAATTATGATAATTAAAAAACTATTAGAGCAAATCGAACAAACTATATGACAATCAACTCACAAAACATTAAAAAGTAGCTGTCAAATAAAAACAAATTTCATTTATTTTAAACATGGCCATTATGGATTTTGTCAGGGTTCCTCTAGTATCCATCGTTATACAAGGGCTGCTATGCTCTACAAATTTTCTTTTAAATTTTAACTTCACTATCTATAACCTTAATGACAGCGCTAGTTAGAAAACTTACTCGAATATTTTTAAACCACAATTCAACAAAGAGAATTATCGAGATGTGATATTTTACAATGTCGAAACTGCAACGAATGTTTTGAAAAAATCGAACAGATATTTGGTGATCAGTTATGTTTCTTAGCTACCGTAAAGCGGTGGTACAATTAATATCAATATTGTCACCTTCCCATAAACTGAAAGCCAAAAGTGACTGTTACCAGTTTGGTATTGTTGGTATTGCTCGAGACATGATTGAAGAGAACTAGTGTGTTACTGTAAGGTATATGCGAGCCACTCTAAGTATTGGTATACAGCCAATTAACACCATTTTACGCATACATTTAAATGGTTGTAAGTTTTGCTCCCGTTGAAGTCCCCACAATTTATTTTGTTGTCAATGAAATCGGGTGAGATGATGAATATTTACTCTAGATTGCTGTGCCAATGTAGTGTACAATATGTAGTATACGACATATTATAAGTAATGAAACTTGGGCATACTATTATGATCTCTAAAAAAGCAACAATTGGCAGTTTAGATTTGTATAAATGAGTCTATTCCAAACAAAATTGCTCCAGAAGAAAAACCGGAACAATAAGATGGTCGCTACATTTTTTTAGGATTCACGGATGTGCTGCCACTGTAACGCTGGACGACTGTCGTAGTATACTGCAGAACGATATGCTGTACTTTGTGAATTTTTTAGTATAAAAAACATTAGTAATTTATCATGTTGTTCAAGCGTGGCATCTAGTAATATCTGTTTGTCCATTTGTTATGTCACGACGCGACGTTTACATTTTAAATCGGCCGAAGAAAAAATTCATGAATTTAAAAGTGAAACAACCTAGCGAAGAAAATATTTTGAAGATTGGTTTTCACGAATCTCAAAAAAGCATTGACTGTGGAAGGGAATACTTTGGAAAATTATAAATGTGTTCCGTAAAAAAATTCTATATTTTTTTATTACAATGAGTAAACAGAGAATAACCCCTCTAAGTTACTAACAGTTTTGACTACATACTATGTATGCCTTTAACCCTAGAATGGTATCGTTATTTTCTAGTACATGACTAGTACAGTGGTGTCGCATATGACACATCATTATATCTTTAACTTTTATATAGTTATCGTTCAAAATAAAAACAAAAGTATAATTTTACATTAATTTTATTATAAAAAATAAAATTGTACAAAATATAAAACAGTTATTCTCACAAAAATACTAATTACAGTTCTTCACTGCAGGGAGGACAAATAGGCCTTCTGTGTTCAGCACAAATGTGTTCACCGCATCTCACACATAGTTCTCGACCTTTTCTGTTGGGATTTCTAGGGCAAATATGCCAACGTTTCTGACCGACAGGTTGATTTCTTTTTTCCAAACTAGGATTCTTTTCTTCCACACCTAAAATATCCTGAATTAGTAGACGTAAATATCTTGATATTGTTGGCACATTCAGTCTGCTTTCCAATTGTGGTTTGATCAATTGCATGCCTAAGTTTTGAAGAAATTTTCTTCTTGGGATGTATTTATAAGCACTATTTTGTTTTTGTTTGTTGGCGTTATAGATAACATAAGCATTGATTCCAATTCCATCTATCATTTCATAAAATACACGTAAAGGCCATCGACGGGTTTTTCGTGACACAGTTTTTGAGTGACACAATTGATCATATGTATCTACACCACCTTTCGTCGAATTATAAAATAGAATGATTTCGGGTTTTTTAGTTTCGTCTTCAATTTCGCCATAAGTGTGAAAAGTTGACAACCACAAAACTATTTTATTCTTTTTAGGTGAAAACGAAACCATAGTTTTATTTTCGTCCTAAGCAAAATCAGAGCTAGGAACAGTAGCTTTTTTCTTCAAGAAAGTTGGCGGAATATCTGCTTTATTTTTACGTAACGTTCCTACCATGGTTAGTTTCTTTTCCAATAATTTATTTGCCAAATCCGAGGACGAGAACCAGTTATCCATGGTAACATTCCGGTTTGTTCCATATATGCTTTCACACAGTTTCAGGACATATTGAGTAGGTAAAGTTTCAGAACTAGTTCTTCTTTCTTTTCCAATATATGGAATAGCAGAAAGCATGTAAAAATGTTTTAGAGTCGCACATCATAACAATTTTTATGCCAAATTTATCCGGCTTATTTGGAATATAGATTTTGAATGGACATCTTCCTCTAAAACCAAGAAGTTTTTCGTCTAAAGTTACATACGCGCCAGGTGTATAATTTTATGAACACTTTTCAATAAATTTATCCCACAGAAATCTGATAGGTGCAAATTTATCATCCTTACGCTCTTGTCTGGTATTTTTGTCATCAAAGCGAAGACAATTAAGTAAAAACTCAAAACGTTTTCGTGACATGGTTTCTCTGAAAATGGGTAATCCATATTGTCTGGACCATAAATCAGAAGTACTTAGAGAACTTGTTTTTAGAACCCCACTCATATACAACAGCCTGAATAAGGCCAATATTTCTTGTCTATTAGTACACCCTATAAAGCTTTGATTATTAGCATATTTGGAGGATTGTCTTGTTATTTCTTGGTTTGTGTGTTGAATAATACAATTAATCATTTCGTCGGTGAAAAATAACTTTAATGCTTCAATCTCATCTGCAGCTTTTAATGCGGTTGACTTTGTCCCTGGTAATCGAAGCACAATGTTCTTTTGCACTGTACGGCTATTTTTTGAAAAAAATGGTGATTTATACCATTTGTAACCATTTTTTCCATAAATTGCCTTTCGACGTGTAACAGATTCTTCTTCGGACTCTTCTCCCTCACTGCTAGACTCGACAGAAAAAGTATCTGAATAATCACTGTCTAAAAGTTCCTCATCTTCAGATACACTGTCGTCGCTCACTATTTCTGGAACAATATTGTCCAAATCTGTTTCGCCTCTCTCGTAAGAACGTATAATATCCTCTTGAGTCAATGCTTTACTAGTGGAAGCCATATTTTGTAAATTAAAAAAATAATATCAAGAATGGTATTCTGGAGTCGTATGTGACACAACCAATTGCTGTCGATACGTAAAACAGAACAGAGCACTTACAACTACCGCATTCAAAGCTGTACTGACATGTCGAGAGGTACGCAGGTGGTCGCTAACTTCTCTCTTCAATTATGCGTTTGGGAAAGAGATAAAGTGTAGCTGTGTCATAGGCGACACCAACGTACCATTCTAGGGTTAATATAACACATTTTTTAAAGTGAATAAGAAGCCGAAAATAAAAAATCAGAAGCTGTTAATATAAACTGAACAGGTACTAATAAAGACAATCAATTTAGTGCCATATAATATTATTCAATCTTTCCAAATTTAAAGAAATAACACGAATGGTAAATGAATTTAATTTAACTGTTGAATATGATATAAATCCATTATTTAATAAAGTAAATTATTAAAATAAAAATATTATTATAGTATATTAAAAAAAAAGTTTAAGCCACGAGTTTTTTAATTTAATAATGAGTGCTTTAATGCCTTAAGAAACATGTTTTTATGCTACTTTTTGCAATTAGCTTCGTTAATGTATTTTTTAAGAGAAAATGAGAAATTTAATAATTTAGTGAAATCTTATGGCATTTGGGATCGTCCGTGTATGTTTAGAATAAAATTCAAAATTTTAAATTTAGTTGCCTATGGCTGACTTGAATTAACTTGGTATTTGACTTTTCATAATAAAATATTCGTTATTGTATTGTAATGTATTGTAAATATAATTACCCTATAATAATTCGTTTATTAATTGTCAGTTTAATCATAATCTTAAATTATCACTGTGACTACTGACTTATAGAACCATCTAAAACTGAATCCGCTAAATGTTCCATGCTTTAACGATTTATTAAAGCACTGATTTTGAGTGGTTTAATAGGTCTGTTAGCAACGCTAATTGCAAAAATAATATATTATTAAAAATTGTTTGTGGAGAACACAATACAAGTTCATATATGTGGGAAAGTATCTTTCCAGATATACAGACACGTGTTCCATCTTAGTATAGAATCATCAGTACATACTGCTGTAGAGATACTTTCAACGTAAACAACACCCTTACTTAGTACACTCAGGTGCAAAAATCTTTTTTTTTTTTTTAAATCTATGTTTGTTTGCTATTTTGGCTTTTGTTTACTGCCACAATCAATTTTATTACCACTTCGAAAATAAGCCTGGACTAAAAAAAAATTATGTTCTAAAGTGAAAGCCATTTTAAACTGAAAGCTGAAAACTGAGAAGCAATTTATTTAAACCAGAATCGACGCACGATTATTTTATGCACTAGCTGATATTTGTGACTGACATTATCAAATGTCATTTGGATTTACGTTTACGGAACAACAAACACATACTAATATATTTGCGTCTTATTCTATCAAGATTGACTTTCTAAATGAACACTTGTTACTATTTTGTATAGATTTTAAGTACTTCAATAAAATTACGATATATTTACGTCACGCTAATATTTTGGCCAGATACTGTATATAGATCCAAATGTTACACATGTTTTTACCATTTTCAAATAAGTGTTCTAAATAAATAGTAAAATTAAACATTATTAAGTATTCCAGAAACTCCTCCAATATCGCATAAACGATCGCATAAGTTTATCTTTGTCAAACAAATAATTCATTTTGAATTATTATTGCTTTTTTAGTATTTCTCATTTCGTATTCTCATTTATTTGCATTTATGTATAAGTGTATCTAATAATAAAAGTTAATGGGAGCTAATGGGAAAATATTGAATACATTTCATTAAATATTTACGCGGCTTACAGGAACCTATGAATAAATTGAAATCCCCGAAACTTGAAACAATATTACCTAATTTTGTTTTTTCTTATTTCCTCTGGGGTTTGATGTATTTATGTAATTATAATTATTAATAAGTTTGTCTTCCTTTACAAAATGGAATAATTTCAACATAGGTTCTGAACTGTATTCTGTAATCCAGTGTTCATTCATAAAAACTGCTGAATAAAATATCTTAATCATGTGTCTCTTTACTTGCTAAGCTACTTAGAAATAATGTAAATGTTTCCTTCTTATAAAAAAAAATAAAGAAAGAATAAGTTACGTACATCTCTATTAAACAACGTTGTTACTTCATACGATTGCATTATCCATTGAAGACTTATCTACCGGATAAGAAACTATAACTTTTCGTGAAAAAATACAAAAGTATTTTCTATCAGATGTATTTATCTTAAATATAGCTATCTGGGACTTTATCTAGTGGTGGAGAAAATGGCCATCAGTCATTATAAGCCTATGAATTAGTAGTTATGGTTAGTAGTTATTTCATTAAGTTAAACGGATTTTAAAATGGTATCCAATGTTAAAAACTTTCTAACAGCATAAGATACGCGTCAACACCGATTAGAAAGAAAGGGTTTTCATCTACATCATTTATCAAATAATCCTGAAAACTAAGTACTGTTTGAAAGATTGTTTTATTACTAAAATATTAACAGATCTTTGGATAGCAATTGTAAATAGTGGGGTAGAATATATTCTTGATTAGTTCACGTATTTTACCTTTTCTAACCAAATGCTCTTAAAATTTTTTATTGGTAATTGTCAATGTCAAAATAAATAAATTAAGCTATACGAATATGCAGTAATTAATGAAATTATTGGACTACTTACTTATTAGTTTTTCAATTTTAATAATATTTGTTACACTTCGCATATATTAAGAATGTTTTTAATTCTATTTTTAAATTATATTATTTATAAATATACTGAATTTAAAATATTAAAAACTACTTAGCGATTTTGTGCTATATATATTCGCATCTTCAAGAGAAAGTCTTCTCTTGTATCGCACTGGTCATAATAGCCTTCCGAGAAATTGTCTACCGAATAGTAAACCCAGGCATTCTCCAATGTTCATTTCTAATTGATATTAACATCATTTTAAGTAAATTAATTTAATTAAGTACAACTTCTCTTCTAATTATTTCTTAATTAGTAATTTTATTTATTATTGAGCTATTTTGTCCACATGTCGAAATTATACATGTCCCTTATTAAAATTGACATAATTATAATCACATTTAAATCATTATTGTAAACTTTATCTAAACCATATCATGCAAGATATCATTTTAAGGTATTTTTCGCAAGGAATATTTTAATGATATTAATTTCATCGACGTTACAGCCATTTAGTACGGCGTCTTTAATTAATTCTTAATTCCTTAGGCATTGCTATTTTCGATATGATTTGTTGTCGTTAAACTAGATCATAAAACTGCGCTTCTTTCACGGAGTTTCTTTAGACAAATGCTTAACTCCCCAGTAATGTGTATTGTGTTGATTAACCATTCCGTGGTTTGTGAAAGCCGCCTCGTCGAAGAGCAACACGTAACGAAGAAAATTTGGGTTTTGTTGTAATTGTTTGATGTGTTGTGTAACATGTCCACTGACAAAAAGTTGCCCGAATTTGGAAACCAACGCCATGAAGATCTTGATGTAAAGACACATGATATGAATGAAATTTATAATGTTTCAAAATTTTCCAAGCACTGGTATGTGATAATCCAGAACCGCGAGTTATTTCTCTTGTGCTAACATGGGAATTGGCAGCTAACAGCCACTACAGCTAATATAGCGACTTCGTTATTTTCTCCGGTGACTGTTGCGCGACGGGTCCATTTTTTCGTTAGAACACTTCCATCAGTAGTGAATTGCTTGATGGTACGCTAAAAGAAAGCCCGTGACCGAATCCTATCCGGAAAACGCTGAGCGTAGAGATTGACAGAATTATCGAGACTTCTATCAGCTTCCCCATACACTGGAACCATTTCAATTTTCTCTTATACAGTTAAATATCCACTCTGTAGTAGCTACTATTAACAGAGTAACAGAAACAGTTCCTTTACTTTTCGAAATATTCTTCGAACTGAGTAAAATAAGTTGTTTTTTAAAGTTATTTTTTTCTCTTCTACGTTTATTTTGTGTTTTTGGAATTAGAAAAAATGCGAATGGAAGAAATAACACGAACGTTAAATACATACATTGTACATACAAAAACATTTTCGTAAAAAATATTTTGAGCTTAATAAATGGTATTAAAAGAAAAATACAATTTTTTTTTATAATTACGAAGGCAATCTCGTTGACCAAGAAAGTGAAGAAGGACGCCCGTTCCTAGTTTATGATAATAGTAATTTCTTAATAACTCATTTTTAGTAGATATTCTTTTAATTGAAAACGAATTGCAGAATCGTATGCATAGGTTCTCAATGCGATATATTGAAAAAAAAAATTTCATCGATTACAGCGCCATCTATCAGAATTCAAAAAAATGTTGCAGACAAATCCTACGTACTTTTTCCGGTAGAATTCTAATCTGTAATAAATTATACGGGTTCCTATTTAAGATTAGAAAGTTACCAACACCCCCTGCATGGAGGGAGAGATGGTACTAATTCTAGCACTAATGTATTTCCTCCATTGAATTATTTAATTTTAAATATGGACATTTTTTCGTGAACTGCTTATTTTACGAGATATTTGAAAGTTTTAAGTTAAAAAATACACCCAGTATATTGCTTCTATTTAGTTTCTTTAATATATTTCAAAGCATAGTTGCTTTGATGTAAAACTTTAAGGACAACGTCGTTGTGTTTTCTTTTATTTAATAAGTTGTATTTAGAAAGCATTTATCAGGATACTACACACGTGCTGGATCTTTGATGCTTATGATCATCATCATCATTATTTTATTATTTTTAATCTCTTTCCTTATTGTTTTATTTTAACATATTAAATAAAGTATATATTTTTTCTTTGCGCAATAAAAGTAAATAAAGTTTTCTCTTTGGTGATTGTACGATGAAACAGCACGATGAATGCTAATAAATAATAATTTTGTTCCAAAATATATGCGGAGTGGTACGTCTGGATTACAGTACAATATATAATAACATTAATAACATAATGTAACAAAAAATGAATACCACGGCCGAAATAAGGTTATTTTATTAGGTCATACCTTGTCATACTATTCATGAAGCTCGTGCGATGACTCCACGACCTCTTAAGCGCATAATACTAGAAGAATATTATTATGAATGTTGCCACATAAATTATACGTGATGCCGTTCAATTAATAATATACATAACATTTATTAAAGTTATTCAATATAACACTAGCAGGAAAATCTTTACTTAACTTTCACTTACCGTTCAAATTTATGGCTATTCCGACTCTTTTGAGATAGTACTTTAAAATAATTCGTAGTAATTATTCTAACATTCTAAATAGTTATTCACATGTACTTGGAATTCTGAAAACTATATTCTTATATCCATTAGTAATAAACACTTAGACTGTTAGAACGTTAATAGAATACATGGAATTTTAGCGCGTAATTCGAAATATGATTAGTGATTACTGTCTATTAAAGATATTAATAATCTTTTCGAGTACACACACCATAATATTATGTAATTAAATTTTCGATTTTGTTGTGTTATATTATAAGAAGATATATTGCACTGTGCACTAATTTTCGTAACTCGTAATTATATTTGCTTTAAATTGAATTATGCTTAGATCTTGTACTTAGAATATCAATCATTTCATTGCTGCATGCCAGTCCTCGGTATTTGACTTTTCTTACTTTTTGCAGCTCGTGTTTTAGATATTCATTATACGAGCTTATTATTATTCATTCTAAACGTTAAACATTTTAAACATGACTTAATTGGTATATCTTAATTATTTGTGAAATTAATTCCAATCTTCGGAATTTTCTTGCGTTGTCATTTCGTCAATTTCTCTCACTTATTTTAAATATTCTATTAAATATTTTGAATACAAAAGTATTTTTAATAATATATAATATTATTAAAAATGGGGTGTGAAGAACACACTACAAGTTCATATGTATTTTTGAATGTATCTTCTCCAAAGACGTAGATACGTATTTCACATTTCTACATGATTATCAATAAGCCCCTGTTGGAGAAGAGACACATTCAAAAAAAACATAACCACCTAGCTATCTTGCAGATATTATTAAGACAGAGAGACAAGTAGTGAAGACACGATAATACAGTTTTTTATAGATACGGTGGTTACCGACTATAAGGAACACCCGGCTAGTTCAGCGATTATTATAGAGACAGCGCTGAATATTCCTTCACGCTCTGTCTTAATAATATCTGCAAGATAACTAGGTAGTTATGTTTTTTTTTAATGTGTCTCTACTCCAACAGGGGCAGGGGCGTATTGATAATCATGTAGAAATGTGAAATACGTATCTACGTCTTTGGAGAAGATACATTCAAAAATACATATGAACTTGTATTGTGTTCTTCACACCCCATTTTTAATAATATTATATATTATTAAAAATACTTTTGTATTATACAAAATTGGTAGGTTTACCTACTCAGGTATGTTTCAAATTATGTTGTTATATACGTATTCGGTTTACGCCGACTAGTAGTGAAGACACGATAATACAGTTTTTTATAGATACGGTGGTTACCAACTATAAGGAACACCCGGCTAGTTCAGCGATTATTATAGAGACAGCGCTGAATATTCCTTCACGCTCTGTCTTAATAATATCTGCAAGATAGCTACGTAGTTATGTTTTTTTTTGAATGTGTCTCTTCTCCAACAGGGGCGTATTGATAATCATGTAGAAATGTGAAATACGTATGTACGTCTTTGGAGAAGATACATTCAAAAATACATATGAACTTGTATTGTGTTCTTCACACCCCATTTTTAATAATATTATATATTATTAAAAATACTTTTGTATTATACAAAATTGGTAAGTTTACCTACTCAAGTATGTTTCAAATTATGTTGTTATATACGTATTCGGTTTACGCCGACAAGTAGTGAAGACACGATAATACAGTTTTTTATAGATACGGTGGTTACCGACTATAAGGAACACCCGGCTAGTTCAGCGATTATTATAGATACAGCGCTGAATATTCCTTCACGCTCTGTCTTAATAATATCTGCAAGATAGCTAGGTAGTTATGTTTTTTTTGAATGTGTCTCTTCTCCAACAGGGGCGTATTGATAATCATGTAGAAATGTGAAATACGTATCTACGTCTTTGGAGAAGATACATTCAAAAATACATATGAACTTGTATTGTGTTCTTCACACCCCATTTTTAATAATATTATATATTATTAAAAATACTTTTGTATTATTCAAAATTGGTAGGTTTACCTACTCAAGTATGTTTCAAATTATGTTGTTATATAAATATTTTGAATTCGTCGCCTGAATATTGTTATTTACTTCCTGTCAGTACACTATTGCAAAAATCGTGATACAAGTATATAATGCTATTTAAGATGCCATTTAATTTCATTCTTTCGTTCGAACATAATAAATTCAGAAGCATTTGTCCTAAATATTTAATTCAATATTTTTTCCGTTCTATTTCCTTGAATTGTGTTGCCTGTGTCAAGATTGTATCTTTCTAATACAATAATCACCTTTGTTCTTCTTATGTTTATTTTAAAAAATACATAAATAGTTCAATTTTTTTTATATAGCTCAAATATGATACCCAAAAATCAAATCATGTAATCAATCTATTGTAGCAAATATTTAAAGTTTATGAAAGAAATTTGGTGAGATAAACGTTTATCAACTAACTGGGAAACTAGCAATTTAAATATAAAAGGGACAATAAATGTGTAAAAAATTACACAACCTAATAAATATTAAAGAAGCGATAACTTTGGGATTGATTGTAAAACACATCTAGAATAATCCTGAATATAATAAGAAGCGAAATATTCACCAATACTCTTACCTTGATTAATAACAATATCTGTATTCAAATCTATACGTACTGTTAAAGTTACCTATCGTAATCAATATAAACTACTCCACATAGTAACTCTAACAAGAATGTAGTACTTCAACATATAAAAAAAAGTGTATATGTCGTACTAGTAACAGTAAATGAAATATGTGAAATTCTTGTTGGAACAGCAACATATTATATTATGCAAATATTTCATATACACAATTACTAAGGATCAAAGTAATATTGCACGTAAGTTTTGGTTAAAATAAAATAAATTTAAAATTACATTTATTTACTACAATACTGTCTTTGCTTACACGATTTCACGATAAAGTTTGTTTTTGTGTCTGTTTCGTTGCTGGATGTTTTTATAAACTGCAGCAAAAAGTGTAAAATGCATTTCTGATATTTTCCTTCCTTATAATGTTAGTTGTTGTTCTATCGCCTTAGAAGATAGTTATATGTAGAGATTTTAATGAAAAATATGCCCCAAAGGCGTACAGCTCGCGCACATGCAGCAAATTATACAATGTAGCAACGAAGCGCAAACTCAACGCGAAATAGCTCAATGTTTAGGTTTAACGTAAAGTGTTGTAAATCGGGCTTGGAATCACTATGTGATAAATGGTAGAGCAGCATACATTCATGGTGGAAGGTGACCGTACAGCTCCTGTCGAAGACCGATCCTTTCGAATAACTGCAAGACGGAACCCGACCTATCCTTCTTCGTGCATTAATATGTTACAGCGTAACGCCACTGGCGTAACCATTTCTAACCAAACAGTTAGAAAAAGGCTGCACATGATTGGTTTACATGCAAGAACATGTGCATCATGTCCACAGCTAAGTAGAGAGCATAGAGTAGCGAGACGGCAATGGGCCGAGGACCACCGCAACGAATGGAGACATTGTTTATTTAGAGATGAGTCCAGATTCCGTCTGTATAATTCCGATGGACTTGTTTTGGTATGGAGAGAACGAGGCCAAAGATATGGTGAACATTTGAGTGTTCCGGTCGCTAATTTTGGTGGAAGATTTATCTGCGTTTGGGGTGGAGTTTTCTGGAACAGCTGCACTGACTTGGTGGTTTTTATCCATAACACAATAATCGCTCAAATATATAGACGTATCGATATTAAACCTATTATTGTTCCATTTGCGGATGCAATCGGCGAAAATTTTATTTTAGTTCGTCCCCACCGTGCACGTATTGTTACCAAAAGCTTAGAATTTCATGGTATTGACCGCATAGAGTGGTTAGGCCGGTCACCAGACATGAACTGTATAGAACATGCCTTGGCCCAGATTTTGAGGTAATTGAACACCTTACAGCAGCCTGTAGAAACGCTAGAATAGTTAGGAAATGTTGTCAGAGAAATTTGTACAAATTTACCTCAAGATTTCGTGAATTGACTGATTTAGAGTATGCCTGCTAGAGTTCAAAGTCTTATTCGGACTCGGGGTGGGTCGACGTGATTTTAGCTTTTTCTGTATTTGTTTTCAATTACAACTTTTTGTAGCGTTATTTCAATAAATGAATTTTTCTTTTGTCTTGTTTTCTTGTCTGCTTGGTTCATATTTCATAAAAAAACAAAACATTCATTACCAGAAAGCAAATAATACAATTACAGCAATACAACTTGAAAAATCGCAGCAAATACATGTGATACAATTAGCAATTGTTGAGCACGGTAGCTTAATCAGTACATTCATTATTGAATTACGGCTAAGTAGAGACGAGGCAGTTATATCTGAAGACAGCTTTTTAGGTGCTCTACAGCACACGAAAATCATCTCTATACAAGAAATGACATTTCAACACGAACTATAGACTAATTTCAATTATAGGTATAATCATTTTTTGAAATATTTATCGTTTCCAGATAACAATAAAATAACTCGTGATATATATTTTAGGTTCAATAGGTGTTTTGAAACAGTTAATCACTTTAAGGTCACGAACTATTTGAACACGCCTTCTAAGTCAGTTTTCTAAATGTGGCTACATTATATTTCACAGATTGAATTAATCATGTTTGTAATTAACGATTAATAATTACAGATTTCTAATTCTACAAGGAAGTTCTCAAGTCTTTGTTTGCACTTTTAATATTTTATTATTATTATTATTATTATATTATTATTACTATTATATATTAACGGTTCAGATAATTTTATAAAATTAAAGAAAAATGTATCAATATCGAGACTGGTTCTTTTATTGTTTTCTTACTCTTAAGCTTAGTTAAGTAGTACGCATTTTTTTACAAAACACATTCATTCTTAATTTCGTCAAAGTACTCACTACATTTTTAGATGCATGGAAATCAATCTTCAAAACATTTTCTCCAATATTTTCGGATTTCATTTTTAAGTGAGTTAACCCCATTTTGCACCTGAAAATAATCATTAGGTACCAAATCTAGACTGCACGGTCAATGACTCATTACTTCATCGTTTCGGTCCTCAAAAAATACTCAAAATAATCGTTCGAGCAGCAGTGTGAACGTTAACGTGATGCAATATGATTCTTCCTTTTGAACGACAACTTCCTAGTCACATCTGCATTTGGCGAAGAAAACAAGTCTTGCACATTCAACGGACAACGACGAATAATTACTTCTTTAGCAATATTGCAATTCAATATACTTCTTGAAGGCGCTCTTACTTCGAATAACTAAAGTAATTTTTTTCAAGATTAATTAACTATTTTTGTCTTCTAAAACAATCACCGTTCTTTTGGGAGATATACCGGGCGTTCTCGTAATAAACAGACAACGTATGAAAAAATGGAAACATTTAATTATATATAATAAAAATCTAAAATATTTTTCCAAAGTACCCTCTCATAAGTGAGAAAACAATGACAAAGATATTTAAAACATTTCGTCACGCCACTCTGCGATCGACTATATTATAAAAAACGATATCCTAAAGTTGACCGACAATAACAAAGAGAATAGTTTTGTTATTGTCTATCTCATCCAGCTGTTACATATTGTTATGGATTTTTCCCTAATTTATATTTAAAATTTTAATTATATATGAATGTACATAATTCATGGATATCTGTGTATATCCGATGTGTTTTAAATCTCACATGTGAGATTAAAAACTTGTGGTTTTTTTGTTATCGATCTCATGTTTGAGGGGACTGGAGTAAAATTCTAGGAGATTAACATCTGAATTTATCCGGGAACGTTGTAGTCATTGATATATTTAATATTTAATTAGTACGAGTTGTTTTTTGAGTGTGACTATAGTTATGGTAGTTCATATTTATTCCCGATAATTATACGAGTTTGGTTTTTTCGTAATTTTGTTTTTGTAATTGATTAAAAAACGTTGTCGAGTAAATGTGTCTCCAATAAGTTTTTATGTTAGTAAATTTACATGCTTAAGACGTCTTAATCAATTGTGTTAATATAATTAGTTAAGAGTCTTAATTAGTAGTGATAAATGATAAAGAATATTTTTAAAATTTCTAAGTAATATAAAAAAATTATAACTGTAAAATTTTGCACGTTGGGAAGTCAAGAGTATTTTTTTTCATGTGTTTGATGTTTGCACATGCGTAGTTTTGAACGTGTTTTATATTTGTTTGTACAGTGTGAGGAGAAATTAAAAATAGGCTTTGTTATTTTAGATAGGTTGTTCGAAAGTTATAAGAGGAAGTTTTTAATCCACTTAGCTGTCAATTTACAGTGGATATTTTACCTCGAAGTATATTGTAAATACTTTATCTTTATACTCTATAAAGATAGTTTTTTTTTTTGTATTAAATATTCATTTAAATTTTATCTTGTGCTCATTTTTTATCCCATATACCTTTACTGTTGTTTAATTATTAAAATAAGTAACTTATAAAGTATATAACTATTATATTTGTCAAGTACGATTGACTGGCGCCTAAATAATATTGCAGTTCCACGTTTTTCCGATTGGAACCCTGAGAAGAAAGAAGTCTCATTGTTGGCAATCAACTGACTGAGTATCCTAGTTGGGGTAGATTAGTTGTGGATGGTGGTGCAGCAAATATGTAAATCACAATTCATAGCAATATGTAAACATATGCTGTAGCGTATGTGAGTGTGAGGTATTTATTATTTATACACATTTTGAATATTTTGAATTCGCCACGAAATACAATTTTCAGGGTGTTTTTAATTTCGGGATTCGCGTCATAATTGACTCACAATAAATTTTAGATTTATGTTCTATATAATTACATCTATCCATTTATCATACATTGTATCTTTATTTCAAGGTTAGCCTGTATATTCTTCTATTGGTGTATCCCATATATATTTATGATTTGTATTTCATGTATTTTTATAAAATATGTACTGTACATTAAACCAGTAAAGTAAAAAAAATAAAAACAATGCCGAAAGTTTTGTTTTGGAAATAGGTAATTGGTCAAATAGCAAATCTTCTCTAAGCGTACAGAAATATACAAAGTTTGTACCAATTGGCGTATTAGCTACATGTCGCAATGAACTTCTTTAAATTTGGAGTATAAAATCCTAAAATTCAAAATATTGTACCATGTTTCATACCTCTGCGCGCGGTACCTAAAGTTCGGAATTTCAGTCTGTTAATTAGCGTTATTAATCGATTTTTGTTGACAGAAGGAGATACAATTTAGAGTAAAGAAGAATTTTTACTATTACTTTTTCGTTAAAGTTTTCATTTTGATTTTAAAGTTTGTTTTTAATATTTGATTATTAACTTATTTTGACGAAACACACATCTGACAACGTTGTAAAACGGTAAGTAGCTACAAGACTCATGTTGTTCCAGTCAAATTAGTACTATTTCATTCAACTTGCTTATTTTACAGTATTATCTGTGTTTTTCGTGTTTATTTGTATAGTTTTGATTAGTTTTCGTGTTTACTTGTGTTTTATTTGTTCATTATGATTTTTACGTTGAATGAAAATGCCGATGTGTACATGATATACGGTTTCTGCTGTGGAAATGCTAGCGTGGCAGAATGGGAATACGGAGTACGTTTTCCAAACTGGAGGCATCCTAGTAAAACTATATTTCGCAAGCTGGACCAACATCTTCGTGAAACAGGTTCGTTTATTCCAAGAAATGCGAATGCTGGTCGACCAAGGCAAAAGTGTACCGTGCAACTAGAAGAGCAAATTCTAGCCACAATACAGGAAGACCCCTCTGCAAGTAAGGTTCACGAATGTTGCCAAGTGTATGTTTCTTTCATATTATTTCTGAAAACATAGGAAGCGATGATATATCGTTTTAGTATTAAGACTTTTAAATCCAAATTTGATCAAGAACGACGTCACGTATAGTTAGTATGCCAATTTATACACACCTTGTATATATATATATATATATATATATATATATATATATATATGTATTTACCGAAAAGTTTTACTTAACTTAAATCCATCTGATCGTGAATCATACTTTTAGCCACAAAATTGGAATATAAATAGTAAAATAAGGGCAATAAGCAAAAATAGTCTAACCTAATGAAATATATATATAAAATCAATAGGTACGTTGACTCAATAAAGCGCTCCTTGATAATACACGGAAAATAAAATGTTGGCCTCTTGACTGTAAATGTTAATGGTTTTCCAATAGTGAAGTAAATTACTTATACTTTAAAATAATTATTTTGTGTGCATTTCTAGTCTATATTTAAAATAGGGCAAGGATTTCGCAGGCTGGACCAACATCTTCGTGAAACAGATTCGTTTATTCCAAGAAATGCGAACGCTGGTCGACCAAGACAAAAGCGTACCGTGCAACTAGAAGAGCAAATTCTAGCCACAATACAGGAAGATCCCTCTGTTAGTAAGGTTCATGAATGTTGCCAAGTGTATGTTTCTTTCATATTATTTCTGAAAACATAGGAAGCCATGATATATCGTTTTAGTATTAAGACTTTTAACTCCAAATTTGATCAAGAACGTCGTCACGTAACGTTAGTATGCCAATTTATACACACCTTGTATATATATATATATATATATAAGGTAAACTTAATTAGTCGGCGATTAAAGGTCTGGTTATTACTTCAAAGTGTATATATTTAAAACAATCCTACATGTTTCGGCAATGATGCCTTTGTCAAGGATATAAAAAATATAAATTTATATTTTTTATATCCTTGACAAAGGCATCATTGCCGAAACATGTAGGATTGTTTTAAATATATACACATTGAAGTAATAACCAGACCTTTAATCGCCGACTAATTAAGTTTACCTTATCATACCAAGGTCACGAAAATACTATATATATATATATATATATATATATATATATATATATATATATATATATATATATTTATATATTTACCGAAGAAGTTTTACTGAACTTAAATCCATCTGATCGTGAATCATACCTTTAGCCACAAAATTGGAATATAATTAGTAAAATAAGGGCAATAAGACAAAATAGTCTAACCTAATGAAATATTGATATATAAAATCAATAGGTACGTTGACTCTTTAACGCGCCTTTATAATACACGGAAAATAAAATGTTGGCCTCTTGACTGTAAATGTTAATGGTTTTCCAATAGTGAAGTAAATTACTTATACTGTAAAATAATTATTTTGTGTGCAATTCTAGTCTATATTTAAAACTGGGCAACGACCATATATTAATAGTCAAACTTAGCGATATAAATTTACATTACACGGTTACCTACAGTAAACGTACTAGATTAATTGAAAAGATAGTTTCAAAGTATCAATACATTGACATTATTATCATTAAGGTGATTTACTTATATTGCAACTAAATGTAAATGATCTACTATGTGTAATAAACGTTGTCATTCGTAGTTGATCTTTATTAATAATATAATTATTATTGTAGGACTCGAATTCTGAAGAAGTACGATGATTTGGAGGAATGTATAACTCGATCATCTTTCAAAAAAATTTGCCAAATTATTTTAGTTCTGCCATCTCTTTTATGGCGATAAGTGTAGTAAGGGCAAATGCGAAAATGCATAATCTGAAGGACTAAACACATCTGAAATTCTGGCTGATTGGGATCTTATTAGCGTGGGCGCAAACAATATGTTAGTCTGGGTTGCGAGGCGTATTGTGTGGAGTAGTGAATCACAACATTACATATACCGCAGAGGTCGGTGTTGGGTCCGACGCTTTATCTATTATTTATTAACGACCTTGCATTGTTAAACACCAAAGCTTATATTTCTGATGACTAAACTGCGGAATCGGCGCTATCCCGTATCGGGTGTGATTCATAGATGCCGACAATGTTCAATCGATCAACTTAACAGTATATATGAATGTTATAGCGCGATGGTATTGATAAAAGTTGTCTGTTTGTACGTATTTCAATGCCAACAGACGGAGTGTGAAATATATTTCGCCAGAGTCGTAATAAAGCCAACGAAATGTATATACGGAAATTTATTTCTCTCAACGTCTACGATAGGGTCTCAAAAATATAATCTTTCTAATAAATAAATAATCAGATATCTTACTACTAATTAAGTATTAGATGTTGTAAATCTAACTATGAGGTTGGGGATAAATTCCAGTGTTTGGTTTTGTACATATTTAGGAAATGTGAGCCTAATAAAAATGGTCAGGTTAAACATTGTCTATTGAATTTGTTCATTGATAAACCTAGGAAATAAATAGGTGGTCTATAAATTTGAAAATATAAATTCTTAGAATCTAAAGAAAGTTTTATCTTTTGAATATGCTAATAAAATTATAATATATATTAGTTTTTGTGGTTTTGAAAATTGAAAATGTTATATTTTAATTCCATATCCTAGATTTACTTATATCTAGCATGTATAAATATAATTAATTTTGCTTTATGACGAAACAAAGATGATATGCGACCAGAACCATTAAAAATTGCAACAACTAGAAAAATTGTCAATAAATTGTTTTTTGCGTTTGAAGAATCGACACCAAAGAGATAGCATATCGAATTAATGCGCACATCACATTTTACGCGTAGAATTGCGTGTGTCCAGGTTCTGAACAAGATGGGTATCGCAAATGTTGAATTGTGATCAAGACATGGAAGAATGCGTACTAACCAATTTGTGACTGGAACTTTCGCATAAAAATTGTGAAACCATTGTTTATTATGATTTTGAATGTGATTTAATGAAAAACAATGCGTTGATCGACTTTATTTAGCTTTTGAGAGAGAATCAAGAGTAGTGTTTATAGTTGGTTTGACGAATTTCAGCAACTACGTACCGTTCAAGGACTATTTTATGTTGTTAATCGATATACGTATGTTATAGCCACTGATGTCTACGTGGTGCCTAAAATTGAAAGAGATCAGCATATCACATACCGTGATACTGAAGCATCCTTGAGCATAAATACATACGATTTTGTATGAACATTTGAACGTACGCTGGTTTTGCAGTTATCGTATCCCACGCAATTTGACAGAAATTCAGAAACTAAGTCAATCAAATTTAGTTTATAACATCGTTATTGGCGTCTATTCGTACGATCCCGAAAGTAAACAACAATCCACTGTTTGTGTCTTTCAGAGAGCCAAAACCTACGAAAGTTCCCGTAGTGCTGGGTAGCAAATGATCGCTTGTCTTTTCAGTTTTATTGAACATCTGGCAACCGTAATTTTATGGAATCGAGAATCCATGATCGCTGATGATACAGCACATTTCTTTCTATGAATTATTTTTCATCGTAACGACGCCAGCTCTTACTCAGGACGTCGAGCCATTATTTTTAAAATAGTAAAAATGTTGAACTAAAGGTTCATTGCACGTATTCACCTGATTTATCAACTTGTGATTTATATTTGTTCTCAAACATAAAAAATAAACTACGTGGCGATTGATTTTCGTCGGCTGAAAGGCAAATTGAATGATTTCGAAAACTGGTTTCCGAAATACCAGCCAAGTTGGTTCGAGTGAATGTAAAACTGAATTAATGTCAAAGGCGGATACTTCGAAAAACTATAAAGTCGATTACTAAATTTTATGTTTTTTACATTGTTTCCATATATTTTTAATAGCCTATCTTCAACACAAACAGCGTAAAAATATTTTTATGGAAACTATTTTGTCCACACTAAAAAAATCTAGAATATCAATGTTTCTAAGAAAATGAAATTCATTTTCATTTGACAACAACTTTCTATTGCCGTGTAGTGTGTTTGATTTACTGTAATAGTGTGTTAATTAT
Organism: Melolontha melolontha; assembly: GCA_935421215.2. NCBI lineage: Eukaryota > Metazoa > Arthropoda > Insecta > Coleoptera > Scarabaeidae > Melolontha > Melolontha melolontha. The sequence continues at coordinate 129,374,831 of OW285236.1, forward strand.
CATTTTGCGTTTCCCCAAAATTGAATTTGACTGGAGAACGTTTCCGGGCTATGATTTTTTTCCGATTTTAAGTCGTCATTAACGCTTAATGAATGAGGCGACTTAGAAATGCATTTAGCGAAGAAGCCCTATCTAAGGCAACAATTTATAATTGGTACTACGAACTCAAAAGAGATAATTTTCTTCTTAGTGATGAATTTTGCGAAGAACGTTGTTACTGATGAGAACATTTCCGCTGTTCGAGCAATGGTTAAGGAAAATTGACGGATATCATAAAAACATTTTACAGCGTCAGACTCCACCCTGACTTAGCACATTGTGATTTCCTTTTGTTTCCAAAAGTAAAGATAAAGATAAAATACTAGATAAAATAAAGATAAAGATAGAATCACCCACATTGCAAAATACCGCCAAAACTCTTCGAACAATTTTCGACTGGTCAGGTACTAATGGCAAAAATCGAAAATTCTTTTTCCTTTTAACTGAAACCTAAAAAAAATTTTTAAGTTAATATTAGAACAAAAATCTATGCTATTCACTATTATTTGTATTTATGTTTTTTTTTGTGTGTTAAATTACTTTTAGAATTACATTAAATTTTTATAATAATTTTTGAAAGATTTCAATTTTCCTGAGTTGCTCGCTCTTATCTCTCTAATGTCTAGGTAAGAAAATAATTATTATATTATAATAAAAACCTCTAATATAATAAGTTGGTTGAAATAGTTGAAATTGTGGTGCAGTTTGTAACCCTCTTGATTTTTGTGGGGCCGCATTTGTAACTGCCAAAGTGATAGAAAGGATTGCAGTTAGTAAAATCTACAAAAATAATTCACATTTATTTATTGAGTACAATGCTTAATACGCTTACTATTATGTTCATGATGTAATTTTTAAATATTGTATTGTCTTTCGTGAATGATTAGAATAGTTTATACTTTATTCAATGGACGAGTCTTATTTATAGTCCGCTAAAGGTCCGATTAAGATTCATCGTGATCACCATTACTTTGTGGCTACATTAAGACAATTATAAATGCAAATGTCTTAAAATTTATGTGTTAGCATTAGTTTAGTTAGTAAAGACTGTTGCACTGACTATATGAAGAAATACTAACTTTCGGAAATTTACATGGAAAAATTTTCAAAGAACTTTTGAATATAAATTTAAATATACAGAGTAGATTTAAATCACAATATAATATTTAGAAATAGTGGTCCAGTGTGTTTTTACATGACTATTACAAAACTATTCAACATTTTCATTACAAAATCGTTAACACAGCTGGGGACAAATTACTTGTGAAAGGGCCATCTTTGCAGTTAATGCTACAGTCCACAATAAAATATTCTTAATGTATAAAATTAAATTTTTAGACATTTGGAGAGAAACCTTCATATATGCATTATTGAATTTTGCATATGCATTAAAAATACTAACAATATGCTGTTATGCACTTAACATGCATTTTCTATATTTTTATAAATATATTTATAATGAATATACAGTTATTTATTTAGAACATAATAATATCAGTTGCTAATATTCTCTATATTTTGAACATTTGCATTTAAAACTAAAGTTGCTAACAAATTTAAATTAATTTGTAACTTTCTAAATAGCTTTATACTGAAAACGAATTGAATATACGTATTCGTAAACAATACAACCTCGCAGCTTTGAGTAAAATTACGAAGCGGCTTTAAAGTTTACAGATGCCCGATTGCCGTTAGTTATATAATTAAATTAACCAAATTGTGTTGTCGTTATCGATGCGCTACGTCATTCACTAAGATTAAGACAATCTTTTGGTAAAACGTTGTTGAACAAATGTAATCTTCTACTAATATATGGAATACGATGTTAAATACATGCAAATCTATTACTGGACTATTTTTAAAAAGAGAGGATATTGACTTATGGTGACTTATATTGGTGGTGCAATAAGATAACGGGTGTTCAGAAACATTCGAAGTCAAAGTAGTCCTTGAAAATATGAAGTCATGTCTGAGATAGATTGATACATTTACTTAATACAATTTTATAGGATATCAAATTAGTATATTAATACTTAAGTAAAGATATACGATTTTTTGTTCAGAGCTCACTTGACTTCGAATGTTTCTGAATACCCGTTATGATTGAAGGATAGACCGTGATATAATCAATAGAGGAAGAAAGGATACAATATAATTTACATTATACAAAAAAAATGCTGTAATATTCCCAATTATTATTAGTTATTTATTTTAGGGGCATAATTAGGAGATTCTGGCACGAAGGAATGTTTAAAACCCGACTAAAGAAGACTTTTAATTTCCCGAGGGCCATTATCAACAATTATGCCCTTGGTACATATAATGTTTTATTGGATTATAGTTTTTAAAACATTCAAAAAAATATTTTGCATTCGTAATGAATTCATTATGACACCCAAAACAGTGTCAAAATGGGCTTCATTTCGATACGCTTTTTTCATTTCTCAATGTTGGTGTTGTTCGATTAGACATGCAGATATCTTTTTCTAATTTGGGCTCGTAATGAACTCATTATGTAACCCAAAACATACAAACAAATATCATTGCTGTCATTTGATTTTAAGAATTTAAGCACATTTGACAGATATGATAACAAGTGTTCGTTTGAAAAGTCAATCTAGTAGCATGTGATTTACTGAGAACATTTTGAAGTATGTCGTAAATTAAAATTTACTACTTAACCTAGGAGGTCGTATATTTTGACAGTTTCATACATACAAATAAATAACAAATAATAGGTATTTATTGAAAACTATAACAAATGTTGAAAATGTTGTCCTTCAAGATCAATGCACTTTAAAATCCTCCGTTCAAAGCAATTTATTTAAAGCAGAATCGACGCACGATTATTTTATGCACTAACTGATATTTGTGATTGACATTATCAAATGTCATTTGGATTTACGTTTACGGAACCACAAACACATACAAATATATATGCGTCTTATTCTATCAAAATTTCAAAGTAACCTAGATTGACTTTTCAAATGAACACACGTTTTATATATATATATATATATATATATATATATATATTGAAGTAATACATAGCCTCTCGTTGAGCTGGCAAATGATAAATCGCTGAGGTGATAATAAATATAATGAAAGAGTTCAAAAAATATTAATTTTGAAATTAAAAGATGGGCGCCTTTATATAACTCCTCAAGCTGCTCTATCTGTGTTCTAAATTGCCAACTAGTCGGATCGCATGAAACTAAATTAAAAAGCTTAATTAAATGTAAAATCTCAGGCTCTTCGGTAGATATAAGTTGTTGCTTCCATAAAAGTAAACTATTAATGTTAAGGCTTAAAGAAATAACTCCTACAAGTAAATATAGACAAATAAAAGATTGATATGGTAATAAAAATATTAAGTTTATTGCTATAAAAGAAAACTGTAATAAAATAACATGTATAGCAAAGGGTGAAATTACCGAAACTACATATAAGACAGACAACAAGGTGTTACTTAAGAAAATAAGGTGGTTATGTGTGTTTTAACTAATAAAAATGTGGATAACAATATAAATAATCTTTTAACGATAATGGTGAGTACCTTTAATTACTATTTCTACGTTTAAATTGGTTGTTTATTAAATTTTAATACAGGTATAGGACGTTTAGGTTAGGTAAACAAAATCGAGAATTTTATTCGTTTATAAGTTTAAAGAATTAAAAATTTTGAAAAATAAATACGTTTTATCTGTAACCTGTGATTATAATAATCCTGATGTTTATTTTGTAGAACGTACGCATCAAATGGGATGATTCTCGGCGATCGAAAAAAGTCCGATTGCTGTTCGAATTGTTGACGGCGTGGGTGGCTGTTTGCGATGACGCTTTCGAAGATTTTCTTCGGTCTTGGTCTCTGATGCCTAATTTCTCCCTGCGTTCTTATCTAGCTGTTGGATTACAGGTATCGATGTAGATGAACGATAATCAATTCCGTAGATGTTCGGTGACTGCTTCTTGACAATATTTCTTTAGAATTTCCTGCGATTATCGTGAAATTACGTCTATGACGCTTTGTTGTACGTAAATACGTTAAAAATCGAAATTTCTTGAAGAATTTCTCTTGTCGATCGTGTTTATTTAAAGTCAGGATACTTTTAATTACTTTTTACTATATTAACGATTTTAATTAAAGATATATAAGAATTTCTAAGGATCGGTCAAAAAAATGCGTCTACTATTTTATAAATTTCAAAAGATGATGATGCCGATAGCGCTTGTCTGTTTTACCAAACTTAGCTATCTAATGATGCCAAAAAGTCTCGATGTTTTACCTTATTAACATTTTTACATAGATGGAATTTGACTAATATTACTATTCTTACAGATTTTAAAAATTATTTAATAAATTAACAAGTTAGGTTAATGTAAAACTTAATAAACAGACTCAATAAACAGACTTAATAAACAGACTCAACTTTTGCCAATCATTGCCTAGAACATAATCACAAATTCAATACTAATTTTAAAACTTTGCATGTTCTAGATAAAAGTAAAAAACTTAATATGTTAGAAAGTTTAGAAATTAACAAATATAATAAATTAGGTATAATTTTAAATGACCAACTAGACATAAATAACTCCCCCCTACTAAACTTAAAACTCATACATGTCCACCCCCTCTTAGAATAAGATTAGTTCTGTACTTTGTATTGATATATATAAGATCTAATTAATATTTTGAATTAGTATATTCATCCACCTGATGAAGCCACAGTGTGGTGAAACATATGTAGTGCATATATATTATTTTGAAACTATACAACTGTGTTTTATTATATCTAAAACTTAATGTTACAAATTGAGTACTGCGCACGATAAATATTTACATTTGCCAGATGTCAATTTGTAGGCGTGGCTTACTAGCGTGGATATAAATTAAAAATGCATATGAATTTGAATATGTGTTTTTCGCGCTAATATTTGAAATTTGAATAAGAAATAATAAAAAAGAAATTAATGAAAGAAATATAAATATTGAAATTTAAGAAAATAATATTATCGTTATTAAAATTCGTATGCACTTCGACTCTACTAATACTTGATAATATCACTTACATAACCTTTTATTACCCTTTTCTTACTTTGTATATCTTATTTTTCCCATTTCAGATGCAGCTCAATGTGTATGCCTTGCATCATTACATTATCCCCGTGGAAAAAATGTCTGAATGTACAAATGAGGATATTCTTTTCCCTAACTAGATACATGAAATGGAAAATAACGACCTTGCTATACTAATCTTATTATATGTGTCAACGAATTTAAGAATAATGAGTAAAGATTATAAAAAAATGTATTAATCTATTAACAGGAATAACTTCTTCTATTTTATATAACTAATATTCAAGAAATGTTTAATTGCACTATTAAATTCCTCTTTTTTTTTTTAATTGTACATATGATCTTTTAAATCTTTAGTTTCTTGTTCCTTTTTTAGTATAAGTTTTAGTTTATTTAATTGTTATTTATCTTAATAGTAATGTTGTCGTTGTTTATATTTATAGTTTTTGTATAATTTATTAGTTATTGTTATTATAATCTTTTAATTTACGAGCTATAACATACCTTTCAATAATATTAATAATTTTTAAGACTATATTCATATTCAATTGTAATCTATTGTTCTGATGCGTAATCTTGCATCTAAACAAATCCGTAGAGATAAGTCTTTCTTTTGGACTATCACTATAGGATTAATAAAGTAGGTATTAGACTTCTCTATTATGCCAGTCTGTTCTAATCTTTCCAGTTCCTGACTCACTTTTTGTTGATAATGATACGGGATGGGGTAATTTTTGCTTATTAATGGATCTTCGTTATCTATATTTATCGGATGCTGATATCCTTTTGCGAACACTACATCATTATTAATTAATGTGATATTGTTATGTAAGATTGCTATTAAGTCTGCTATGACTGTTGTATATGGTATATTTGAGTTCTCTATAAAATTCTTTATATCTTCAAAATTATTTATTGTATTATTTATTTGGTTATCCATTCTAATCTCGACTACATCTCCTCCCTCGTGACTATTCTTCGTTCCTTGCATAACTTCCATTCTCTCTATTCCAATATTAGTATTATCAAATTCAATTATTTTTCCTTCTGTAACATTATTCCCCTCATAATCTCTTCTATAGCACGGTTCTTTATTTAACATAATATTATTAATTTCTCTCATAAGCACTTCCTTCTTATATAGGTTATAACCTTTTAATTCTTCGTCTGACAATTGTTTCTCAAATATTACTTTATGATCATCTATATTAAGTATACCATTTTCAAAATCTAAGATCATTCTGAGACTTTTAATGCTGTCAATACCTATTATACAGTCGTATTGTAGTTTGTCAATTATATAGCAATGTATGATGTATTTTGATTTGTTGATGAATATTTCCGTAGATAATTGTTTTGTTACCGTCCCCATACGTTTTCCGTTCGCAGCAATGATGTCTGTCCCTTTGGTTTTTATAATGTTCTTCTCGTATCCCCGTATGTTTTTAGCTTTCTCTGCTTTCAATAAAGTGATTTCTGCTCCTGTATCAATTAAGCAATATAAAAAGATATTTTCAAATTTTAATTTTACAATGGGTAATGTATATGTTTGGATAGTTTGGTTGCCTGCATCTTCTACATTAATGAATTCTTCCGGATTTTGATAAAAAGTAATAGTATCTATCTTAAATGGTATGCTATAGTCGTTTGGTGTTCTCAATTCTGGCGTGTTGACGGACCTGGTATTGGGTCGGTATAGAGGTCCACTTGTGAAATTGACGTTTTTTTTAATACCTCCTCCATGTTTGTACGTATAGGCGACACAGATCGGTGACGTCTACTAATATGATTTATTTGACCACGACCACGATTTCGTATATGGTTAAATCCTCGTCCTTGTTGATTAGAATAATCATTCGAATTATTATTATTTTGTTGGTGATCCGTTGAACGATTATTGTGATTAAAATAATTATTATTGTTATTGTATCTTGTCGGCTGGAAGTTAAAATTTTGTCTATTCGGTGGGTTATTTAGTTGATTGCGGTCATTATTTACATTAGGGCTGTAATTATTATTATAATTGTTGTACGGTCTTGAAGTATTTTGATTTCTGTTATTATAGTTAGAATTATTGTATCTTTGAGGTGGTGAATTCATTTGATGGTTGTTATTGTTATTTAAATTTTGAGACGGATAATTGCGATTATTGGGATTGCGATAAATGTGTTGTGGCTGATGGTTATTTTCCGTAAAATCATCTAACCTTCTTAATATGTCTATAAGTGAATCCATATTAGTCACCCTTTGACATATTATCGCTTGAGTATCAGTGTATATAAAATGATTCAGGAGTTGCCTGGCAATCATTGATTCGTCTATATCATTCAAGTGCTTACACTGATTGTATATGCGAGAGGCGTATGTTTCACGAGAAACTTGTCCTAATCTATATTTACCTGTCAATAACCGTATTTTTGCTCGATTTTGCTGCGTTTCATCCCAGTAATTTTTTGTGAAGAGTGTAACGAACTGGTCAAGAGAATTGCAATGGTCCTCAATTCTTTGAAACCACTCTTGTGCACTATAACGTAAAGTTACACGAATAACCTCCATTTTATGTTTCTCCTCAGAAACATCCTCTAAATAACGTAATAAACAGCTAAGGTATGTCATGGGGTGTACTTTTGTAATGTCCCCGTCGAAATGATGTAGATTTTCTATCTTAATAGAGTTATTGTTAGTATTATTGTAATTTGTTGATGTAAAATAATTTCTAATTTTATTTTCTAATTGTTTAATGTTAGCTTGCGTGTTAGTGTAATTATCATTATTGGTAGTGATTATAGCATCTAAATTTTGTCTAACTGTGTTTATTTCTTGGTTATTATGATCTTTGCATTGACTTATTTGAGTATTAATATCTTGGTTTAACGTTATTTTTAATTGTTCAGTATTGTCTACATTTATTTTGTTAAAATTAGTCAATTTTGTATTAAATATAGTGTTATTCTCTGAAATCAATTTGTCTACATTTTGTTGTATATTTTTAGTTGTAGTTATTAGTCTCTGTTCGGCATCATTATGTATTTCGTTTGTTGTAGCCTCTAACTGTTTTGCCCAATGTAAGTTCTGTAAGTTAACGGTTTCATCTAGTTTTATTAGGTATTTCAGCTCGTTCTCCTCCATCTTTTTCTGAGCTGTAGAAATCTCAGCTATTTTACCCTCTAAATCTACCTTGAAAGCACTTAATTTGTTGTCTATATGAGCATTATTGAGTTCAAATCTTTCATTAATTTTTTTCGTGTTAGCCTCTAATTTTGCCGATAAGTCAGTACTCAGATTAGTTATGTCTTGTTTTAAGTTATCGTTATTTGTATCTATTTTATTATTAGTATTATCTAATTTATTATTACTATTAGTTAGTTCTTGTTTTAAGTCCTTGTTATCTTGTTTTAAATCATTCATTTGTGTCATTATTGTCTGTAGCATGTTCATCATCACCTGACTATTATCTGGTGAACTTACCTCTTCAGCTGTGGAAGTTTGTGCAACCGGAATGTCTCCCTGTTCTGCCCTGTCTTCTTCTGTAGTGTCCTTTACTGCTTTTGTCCTGTGTCTGGTGTCCATATTAATATTGATTGAATTAATATTATGCAAAGAGTTTATATTGATATTTTTCTTTAATTGTTAATAGAATTATAATAATGAATATTTGATAAGTAGAAATTTATGATTTAAATATGTATAAACAATATTCGAGACACAGTAATAATATAAGTGGACAAAAGTTAAATAAAACAACGTACATACAAGGTGATATTTCCCCTTCACTAACCTTTACTATATCCGTAACTCCTTCAAAGTCTGGGATGTGAAGAATTGTAGGTACAAATCAGCTGTACTATAGGAAAAATAGGTACACAATTCTACACACAACTACAGTGATAACATACACCTTTCGTCTAAATTATATATGTAAAATAATTTTGAATGTAGCAATTATTTGTCCTAATTTATGTTGTAGTCGAGTTATTTAAAAGAAGCAATCTGGCCTCCACGTTGTTGCGTCAAATGAAGTAATACATAGCCTCTCGTTGAGCTGGCAAATGATAAATCGCTGAGGTGATAATAAATATAATGAAAGAGTTCAAAAAATATTAATTTTGAAATTGAAAGATGGGCGCCTTTATATAACTCCTCAAGCTGCTCTATCTGTGTTCTAAATTGCCAACTAGTCGGATCGCATGAAACTAAATTAAAAAGCTTAATTAAATGTAAAATCTCAGGCTCTTCGGTAGATATAAGTTGTTGCTTCCATAAAAGTAAACTATTAATGTTAAGGCTTAAAGAAATAACTCCTACAAGTAAATATAGACAAATAAAAGATTGATATGGTAATAAAAATATTAAGTTTATTGCTATAAAAGAAAACTGTAATAAAATAACATGTATAGCAAAGGGTGAAATTACCGAAACTACATATAAGACAGACAACAAGGTGTTACTTAAGAAAATAAGGTGGTTATGTGTGTTTTAACTAATAAAAATGTGGATAACAATATAAATAATCTTTTAACGATAATGGTGAGTACCTTTAATTACTATTTCTACGTTTAAATTGGTTGTTTATTAAATTTTAATACAGGTATAGGACGTTTAGGTTAGGTAAACAAAATCGAGAATTTTATTCGTTTATAAGTTTAAAGAATTAAAAATTTTGAAAAATAAATACGTTTTATCTGTAACCTGTGATTATAATAATCCTGATGTTTATTTTGTAGAACGTACGCATCAAATGGGATGATTCTCGGCGATCGAAAAAAGTCCGATTGCTGTTCGAATTGTTGACGGCGTGGGTGGCTGTTTGCGATGACGCTTTCGAAGATTTTCTTCGGTCTTGGTCTCTGATGCCTAATTTCTCCCTGCGTTCTTATCTAGCTGTTGGATTACAGGTATCGATGTAGATGAACGATAATCAATTCCGTAGATGTTCGGTGACTGCTTCTTGACAATATTTCTTTAGAATTTCCTGCGATTATCGTGAAATTACGTCTATGACGCTTTGTTGTACGTAAATACGTTAAAAATCGAAATTTCTTGAAGAATTTCTCTTGTCGATCGTGTTTATTTAAAGTCAGGATACTTTTAATTACTTTTTACTATATTAACGATTTTAATTAAAGATATATAAGAATTTCTAAGGATCGGTCAAAAAAATGCGTCTACTATTTTATAAATTTCAAAAGATGATGATGCCGATAGCGCTTGTCTGTTTTACCAAACTTAGCTATCTAATGATGCCAAAAAGTCTCGATGTTTTACCTTATTAACATTTTTACATAGATGGAATTTGACTAATATTACTATTCTTACAGATTTTAAAAATTATTTAATAAATTAACAAGTTAGGTTAATGTAAAACTTAATGTTACAAATTGAGTACTGCGCACGATAAATATTTACATTTGCCAGATGTCAATTTGTAGGCGTGGCTTACTAGCGTCGATATAAATTAAAAATGCATATGAATTTGAATATGTGTTTTTCGCGCTAATATTTGAAATTTGAATAAGAAATAATAAAAAAGAAATTAATGAAAGAAATATAAATATTGAAATTTAAGAAAATAATATTATCGTTATTAAAATTCGTATGCACTTCGACTCTACTAATACTTGATAATATCACTTACATAACCTTTTATTACCCTTTTCTTACTTTGTATATCTTATTTTTCCCATTTCAGATGCAGCTCAATGTGTATGCCTTGCATCATTACAATATATATATATATATATATATACGTAGGCTACACAAACGTATATCGTATACAAGTGACAACAAGATATATTAGTTTATATGTCACTCATGTTTATATTTTTAAATAAAATATCAAGTAATGTTCACGAAAATTAATAAATAATATGCATTATAATATACTTTGCGGAAAGCAAGATTTAAATTCGGAAATGTCAAGTATGAATGTGACCAACTGCATACTTTATATAAAAATAAATTCTGAACTTTCTGAATTAAATAATTTCAATTTATTAAGACATTTTGTCGCACTCGCTCTTTAGAAAACTCGGCTCGTGACACAAAATGGTACCTTATGAAACTTGTTTTTTAATATACTATAGTATTTGCGGCAAGTGCCAACGAGCGCCTGTGAGCTTTGTCGATGTCAATTTTAGTATTGTGTAAATCGTGTAGATATCTGTTTCTATGTTATTATGGATACTGTGTTGGATTATTGTTTATTAAACAATTAGCTTACAAAATCTAAATTATAGAAGTGTCACATGTTCATTCAAAAGAAATTTTACAAGAATTTGAAGTAGATTAGAGAAATCTGATTCCCAACATATCAAAGGAATTGTATCTGCGTCTCTGGGGAGGGATATGTTCGGACACGTTCACAAAAAATATTAATAGTGAACCTGTATTTGTGTACTTCACACCAGATTTTTAATAATATTTTATATTAATAAAAATACCTTTGTATTATACAAAACTTGTGGGGTTTTACCCACTCATGTATGTATGTTTTAATTATTCTGATACATGTATAATAATAATAAGAATACATAAGCTAAACAATGTAACTCTTTATATTTATATTTGGCTTTGTATGGTATTGTAAATATTTACAATTAAATACTTCTCTACATTATCAACTAAAAATGATCTGCGATGCGTCAGTAATAGGTTGTATGCTGAAAAGCTTCGCTTAACTTCACCTGATGTAATTGGCGCTTACTTATATTTGCAGATAATCGATGGACTTATCACAATAGTTTCTTCGTAGTTTCCTCCCAACACACTGTATATTCTACTAAGCTGATTAAAGCTCTCGTTTTTCTCTAGAACTTGGGTTAATTTGACTTTGAACCACTCTCCTATGGCAATTTTCACATTATACATTTTATTCTTGAAACTTTGAATCAATTCTATCGATTCACTGAATTCAACACCTTGAGTTTCATGTTGTCATAGTGTTTCACTAATAAAACTATAGTTTGATTTAATAAAAGCTAACTCTTGGCACATTTGCGGTTTATTTAGTATATCTTTGCAATCTGCAATTGCTATCGAGTCGTTTGAAAAAGAGAGAACGAATTCTCTTATCTGTTCAAAGGTATATGCATAAAATACTGCGGCATCAAGCCACATGCTCCATATTGTTATTATGGGTTGTGGTGAAGCCTCAGCGTTGAAGCGAAGAAGCGAAGAAGTTGAAGCCTAAGCGGTGCTTTAATAAATACTTTCTTTTTGTCAAACTGATAAATGAATTAATATCTGGAAATATCTAACGTATTTCTTCTGCTACTCGGTTAACAGCATGGCGAAACATGTTACGTGCATCAGATTCGGGTAAAAAATCTGACATTACCATATATGTCGCAGCATTCGAAAACATCAGTAAGACCTTGTCACTTGGAACGGCATTTGGCAAATAAAATCTCGTTAAACTATCGTTTATAGATATTGTTATAGTTAAGTTTAAATTTAAAAGGACTGGCCGGCGCCATTTTCATTTAAAATGCCAATCAATAAGTTGGTAATATAGCGTCCACAACTGTCTGTTATCTCATCAACTACAAAATAAGTATAAGTTTCACCTATTGCTTCCTTAATTATCTTCATAGTTTCCTCAAACAATAGATTAATATACCTTTTTCTTGTAGTTGAGCGACTAGGAACTGACAGTTCCGTATACTTCTCTAAGAAAATTTTAAACGTTGAATTATCCAACTTTGAAAGTGGAACGTTTGTACTTAAAAAAGCGTTACACAAGTCATAATTGAAACTATTCTGTTTTATACTTTTACTTGTTGAAGTAAACGATTGATTTAAAGTAACTTGCGATGCACTTCTAAATCTTGTGATATTTCTTTTATGTAAGTCATTTCCTACATGCTGCGTTAATTGAATTTTTTGTCTCATCAAATCTACTATAATGAATAGTAGCAGGTATTAAAATATGAAATTAAACGTAAACAAATATAAACTTACCATTTGACTGCAATTCTTACAAAACACTCTGCCATTATCTACACAAGATTCAAGATAATCTTTTATCAAGATCGACACATCAGAATATAATTTTGATATATCAAAAATAACGAGGTAAAATTACGTGTACATATACTTTCGAGAACTAACTTAACACAACTGGCGATATAACTGATCTGGAAATCAACCTCATTGCTCGTAGATTCACTGGCGCTTTCCCGACTTAATAAATACAAATCTGGGAATTCCCGCTGTATGTAAATGCTCATGCGGACACTTAGTGTAATTTTGATATATTATGAATAAATAGGTTTACATATTTTTTACGGTGCACTTTAGAAATAAATTATAAAATATTAACAAATATGTAATTTTATATGAAATATGCTCAAAGCAGTATGTATATGCAAGATATGCAAAACAATGTCTACAAGATTAGATGCAGTTATAAATAATAACTGTGGAATGATGAAATACTGATTATTTTAATTATATTCTTTCTCTATCGTTTTTAGTAATTTTGATTTATATATATTTTAAAAATGTTCAATAAATGTCAAAGAAACACACACATTTTACACAATTTATGACTTACTATTATGAGTAAACATAGCCGCTTAAGTAGTCACAATTTAAACCCACACAGAAAGAGTGTCTCTTTTTTTTTTTGCTCGCGAGAGTATATATTAGCAATGTATGTATAACCTATGAAGTCGATAAGTGACAGTATGAATATATTTGTCCCGTTTACGTAACTAAAAACTCTGATTTTATTCTCATAAAAGTTGCACATTGTACTCTGCGAAAAAATCATTTACCTAACTTTAATTAATAAAATCCCTGCTGCTTCAGCTGTATGTTCAGCAATTCTTGTTTTCTGCTCATCTGGCTGTTGTAATTTGCGTATTTTGTATATATTTAATACGCATTGTTTTTCATTTGCCAAAAAATGTGCTTCTACGCTTTTTCAATGGTAATTATACCATTTCTAATTAAATTAATTTAAACTAAGCACTGATGATCGATGACACGCTATGTGCTGTGCTACCTATAGCAATACTACTTTTACAATAAAAAGTAAAATGCAAATAGTTTCAAAGTTACAGTAAAATTCTAAGTAAACATCGTAGCTGTTAGCTGACAAAGTTAGGTTATGTCGCTAAATCGCTGAAATTTCAATCGTTTGTAACTGACATTTCATTAATTTTAGACAGCGAATCAAAGCGCTAGTTTCTGTGATCACGAGTTGATCACGCATTTTTTGCACTTTTTCTGTTGGACGAATAGAGAATAACATATTATCTATGTAAGTATATTTATCCTTTACGCAACTAAGAAACTAATTTTATCATAAGAGTAGTAGGCGACGTTCTCCCAAGAGTACGCACACAATTTGTATTTTTAAATAAAAATTATAATTTTGTTTAAATTATTTATTATTGTAATAGCATAGTACATTGGGTTATATTGTAAAGTAATCTTAACACAAAAACAATGTTAAGTTTTAGTTAAGAAGAATGTAATACCTAAAAAGAAATACGTAAAATGCGTACTTTTAGGATGCCTAGTTTACAAGAGTACGTAAGTTATATACCTAAGAGTACGCATGAAAAATAAAATGTACCTGAGATAAATAGTGTTACTCTTAACTAAAGTATAAATTTTTCTAATAGAAAAAACAAAAGTTTTTTGACAAATTTAAAAACCGCATAAGTTGCAACAAAATTGAGCGTATCCCTGATAACTGGACCAGCCTTCGTGCCACCATTCCTGGCAAATTTGACATTGCATCCACTCTGAAGTGCTGAAATGTTCGTTGCATCCATTGCAAATGCTTTGATCCTCCTTATCATTTATTTTTTGATTCTCTGTTGGGCGTTCCTTAGCTGTTGATTTGAAAATGGTTTTTACACTCGCTGCAGATTTCTTCCAACAACTGGTTTTTATACGGTGTAGAAGAAAGAATTTCTGATTTCTTGGACTTTCTTATTTTGTTATTCATGCTTGGAACTTGGGAGTTATAGGAATATTTAAGTCAATTTCGACCAAGCAATTTGTGTGTATTGGACTTTGATCGGGAGCTTTCTGCCTTCAGCAACAATTTGTTGGTTTTTAGATATAAACACAGAAAACGATAAATTATCCTCTTCGTCAGAATTTGTTGTTGTTGGTCTTGCTGGTGCGAAATCATGTTCGATAAAAACATCTGGGTTGTATGGGTACAGACCAGTACATGCAGAAGATATCTCATTTATTTCAATGGTTGCTACTTTCTACTACTAAGCTTCATGGAAGAGAGCAGCATCTCTTTCATCGTGATAGCCTTCCCAGCATTAGTGACCATCCATTTGTCACATTTATTTGAGAAGGCTGATTTTAGAGGAAAGAAAAATCCTCGATCCAAAGGTTGGATCTTATGGCTTCCATGGGGAGGCAATATCAAGAGGACAATGGAGTTTTTCTGAGCGAACACCCGTCGACATTGAATGATTAAGCTATTGATCTTTACTTTCTCGTTTAACATTTCCACAGTATATTTCAGGTGCTGGCTGCTTTTCCTTGCATATTTTCCCATTTTGATGCACCGTCTGTGAATACATAAAAATATATCTATATACAAAAAAGGTTTAAGTATATCAATACGTTAAGCACGTATTACGCATTTGTTACAAATGAAACAGACATGCAATATACATATCTGTAACTGTACACATGGACAATACACCTCGTATTTTCAGCATTTACTTCTGCTTAAGACACGTGTTTCTGCATAGTCTCTTTCGTCCGCTAGATGTCACTTATTATATAGTGCTACCTGATAGGACGAAATTTACTATGTCTTGTGGGCGATTTAAGCTTAAATGTATATACAGATACAAATCTGCTTTTTAAATAGATTTGTATTATTTTGTATTACATTGCTTCTCTAGCTTGACTGATGACGCCTATAAATGGCAGAAACACGTGTCTTAAGCAGAAGTAAATGCTGAAAATACGAGGTGTATTGTCCATGTGTACAGTTACAGATATGCATATTGCATGTCTGTTTCATTTGTAATATATCTATAGTTAATATCTTGAGATCCTAAGAGTATGTGCGTACTCTTTGCATGAGTATCCTTGTCAACGATGTGTGACTACTATATTTATTGAAATATCTATAAAAAAAATTTACACAATCTTACAATATTGGCACATGATAACTTGTTTCGGAAGCTTCTTTTTAATGGATATTAAAACGATTTTAACACAGATTAATATTTACGTATGTGATCCTTACTTTTTAATATGTAATAATTATGAAAAGCATTGTGAAAACATATTTTTTACCGTGTTTAGGGAACCTTACTCGCGAATACCACTAAACTTCAGCACCGACTATGCAGCTTATTGGTGGAAACTAATTTTTTACACACAATTCTTCATACAAAATTTTTTGAATCGAGGTCTATGAAATCCCCAATGATGCTTCAATTTCCCGATATGTCACATATCGATCTTCGTTGATGAGGTTGCGCACAGCATCGACGTTTTCCTGAGTGACTGATATTTTTGGTGCACCTGCTCTTTGATCGTCGCTTAGACTAATCCATCCATGTTTGAATTCTCCATACCAGCGAGAAACTGTTGACTGATGTGGTGCTTCATTATCGAAAACAGAAACCAACACGGCGAGGAATTCTTGTTGAGATAATTGTCTTCGAAAATCATAAAAAGTTATTGCGCTAAAACTTTTACCCTTTAATTCCATTTTTCGACTAACTTGACAACTTCGACAGTTCGTTGTAGCTATAACACTACACGTATTGCACTGAAACTTTGGATTTAGGCTAACTAAAGACGGAGGTTATTTTTTGGTACTGACATTTGATTAGTAGCGCCCTCTATGTCTCAGTATACGAAACATATTTGCGCGTATTCTATATAATTTCATGTTTCCATTTTTCATCGGTTGCCTTTTCATTTCAAGGACATCCTGTATAAATAATATTCAAGGATAATGTACACCTGCGAGCAATAAATTTTGGTCGTCAATGTCATTGTAAAATTTGAGGAAATTGTCACAATGTAGATTTTTGCCCTGATAGATTATATCCATTTTCAATGAAATGCTCATATATTTTTGGAATTTTTCAAAGTTTTGTTTTTTGAATTATTTTTAATATGGTCTCAATATCGTATTTTCAGAATATAACCATTATTTTCTTAATTGAAACTGCACTCTCTGCAAAATGTTCCAAAAAGAATAATTACAGTTACATAACATATTATTATTAAATGGTAATAACTACGTGGACCAATCCGGAGCGAAAGCAGAGGCGTGACTAACGAATTGGTTCCCGCGTGCCCCATCGCACATACCATTACTTAGTATGTTGTTCACGGTCATCGTGTGTACACGTATAATAGCAGCAGGAAAGTGTATTCTGTGTATTTAATAATGTTGAAGGAGCGTACAGTAAAAGAACCGCTATCATAAAAGTTAGTCAATAGGTTTATTGAGAACCATCCTAGTTTATCTTACAATGGGGTAAATGTAAAATGCTTAGTGTGCAATATATATAAACCATTTAACAAAATCAAATTTGCAACGCCACGTGCATAGCGCAAGACATAAAGATAGAGACACTGGTGCCGATACAAAATACGAAGTGTTCTTATTTGATTTGTGTACAATGATGGTTGTGTGTAATTTGCCGTTTACTTTGTTACGCAATGATTCGTTTATTTCATTTCTTGAAAAATATGGCAATGTAGAATTACCGAGCTGCACCCACTTACGACGTTATTTAGAATCTGTTCGTGTACATTTAGAAAATAAAATTAAGGCTGATCTGAAAAATAAAAAAGTGTGGTTGAGTGTGGATGAAGCAACTGATAGCAAAAAAAGATCTGTACTTAATGTTATGGTGCGTAAAATGGAATCAAATCAATCGCCATCCTCAATTTTATTAGCTAGCAGACAAATAGAAGAATGTACTGCGCGGGTAATTTCAAAAGTGGTGTTAAGTACATTGGAAAAATTTGAAATTTCCAGAGATCAAATCCTAATGTTTGTGACAAATGGTGCCGCAACCATGCTTTCTGTAGGTCGGTCTCTTAAGGAACAGTGTGGTAACTTTTTACATATTACATGTAAAATCCATGCCTTACATCTTGTAGCAGAACGGATCCGTAAATGTTACCAAAATGTAGATGCGTTAATATCGAGTACTAAGGCAGTATCCCTGAAATCTCCAAAACGTATTCGGAAATTTCACGAATTGTGTCCCCATACCCCTGAGCCACCACAGCCGATTCTGACACGATTGGGAACATGGCTACGAACGGCATTTTACTATCATAAATATTTTGAGGATGTAAAAAAAGTGGTTTTATTATTAAATCCGAAAGATAGTGCCGCTATCGAAGAAAGTCGGAAAAAATTTCAAAATAGTCAGTTTAAAAGTGATTTACAAACTATTCACAACAATTACTTCGGAATAGTGCAAGCATTAGAAAACCTACAAAATTCTTCGCTATCGTTACAAGAATCAGTGCTAGTTGTGAAAGATACACACGCAGAGCTATGTTCGATAGAAGACGCAAGAAATGAGTGTATTTTAAGTAAGTTTGAAAGTGTTTTAGATAAAGATTTAGATTTTGCCAGACTTAGACAAATTTGTGAAGGTTCGTCTACAGATGTGTTAAGTTGTTTCAAAGATTATTTTAATTATGCAAACACACATCACTAGATGTCGAGCGATCGTTTTCTTTATACAAGCACATATTTTCCTCACGGCGGACGCGTTTTCGAGAAATAACTTTGGAGACGCACCTTATGTTAACAATATTTTATCGCGCTTCTCCAGATTTTCAAGTCACGGAAAACGCATAAAACGGTAAGTTTTTTTTTATCATCTAACTACATACATTTTAGATTTTATTTTTTATACGTATCATCGAGAACGTTTCATAATCTAGAAAAACCGTCTTACATTTTTTTTGTATCTAACATAATAACAGCACCGTTCGTGATAGTATATCTCTAGATATTAATAATGTTTCGCATGCGGGAACCAATTCGTTAGTCACGCCTCTGCTTTCGCTCCGAATTGGTCCACTCTAGTAGTAACCTATATAAATTATAGGTTATTACCATTACGACAGTTTCACAAAACATTAACTTTTCGTCAAGTAATGATATTGACGGCCAAAATTGATTGCTCGCAGTTGTACACAATATAAAATGTGCTAATTGTACCATTGTTTCGAAATACAAAAAGATCAGAAACAAACAACACCGTCATTTATGACATTTTGAAAATATTATCAACTAGCATACAGTCAATAAATATCACTATGATTATTTTAAACTAATTGTTCGCCTACTGATTTCAAAGAAACTACTAATTTCATTTGTACAATTAAATTTATTTAAGTTTTGTATTTTCTAACATTATATATTTAACACGACAATTGTTTCGCCAGGACAGTGGCTTCCTCAGGTACTTGAGGAAGCCACTGTGCTGGCGAAACAATTGTCGTGTTACGATTAAATATTAAAAAGTGAAGATTTGAACCGTAGTTTTATTTATATTTTAAATTATGGATCTTCATCAAGTAAATACCGAATCAATTCAATTAATTTTATTTAGGGCTTGAAGCGCGAGACAATCACATAATTATGTTTAAATTACAATCCAGGTACAATCTGTTCATGTAAATTGTTCATATTTTGCGTCAGGATATTTATGTTTATTTGCAATATATTATAAACCTGACTATCAGATTTTAATTTCATCCTACAACAAATATGGACATAACCGAAACGAAAATAATAAGATTAATGATTTGTTTTTGTTAATTACAGCATCTAATATTTCAAGCAAACACAAACGAAGAACGAGCTGAAATGTTTAGCATGATTTCCATTAATCTTGCTTTTATCGCCTCATTTATATTTCGAGATCGCGGTTAAATAATACAGGAAATTAATCAAGCTGACTCGCTGTCAATAATCGATAATGTTGTGTTAGCTGTGTCTGTTTATAGAATTTCTAATGACAAACTTGAGAGTTTGGCTTTTATAATCCGCCGGTGAATTTATATTTAGATTATTCTCACGTAAGAATCTTAATTATTTTTAAAGTGAGAACTTCGAAATTTTACTTTTTACTAAATATACAAAATACAAATAAAATTAATAGTTAAAATCTTCGCTTTATTAATATGTGATGATCGCAAAATGAGAATTGTTTCGCCAACACACAGTACCTTCGTCAGCTATGTACAAGAGCAAGTTATAAACTAACATCGGTATACATAAATACAAAACTAATATTATTTTACAGTGTCTTCAAAATGTGAGAATTTCCACAAATTTTCGAATAAAAATGTGTGACTTAGCTCATCAGCTCTTACTGTTATAGTATTGGGGAACATGTATACTAATAAAAAAAATTAATAAAAATAAATGTATATATTTATTATCGTTTAAATGGACTCTTTAAACAAATATTTTTAACTAAATTGAGTTATTTAAATCCAACTCATCGTTTGCTTTAGTTTATTAATTTCCAGCCTTTCTAAATGTCGAATTTGAAAATCATTGAATGTGTGGTTTTCTTCTGTTAAATGATTGGCAAAAGTGGGATCTTGTTTTTTATTTTAAAACGAACAACGTTTAACAGTACGTTTTTTATATGATCTTGTTATTTTACCAATATACAAGATGTCCCGTATCGTTATGTTCAAATATTATAAAGAATGGTCTTACTTATTTCGTAAGTGCTGAACCATGAATATCATACAATAACCAAATCTTCAGATGACTGCAAACGTTACATTTTTTAATAAAGGATTACATTACGTTTCAGTTCATACAACAGTTTATTAGTGAGTGAACACGTTTTCCTTATTCAAAATGCCTTACCGATTTTCTTCTCAAGAGTATGCGGACATACATTTTGTGTATGGCTACTGTAACGGCAGTGCACGTCAAGCAGTTATTGAATACCGACATCAGTTTCCCGGTAGGCGCATTCCTCATTACGAACGTTTCTGGAAGTACACAGACAATTTCGGGAATGCGGACTGCGCAATTATCTTTTCGACCGAGGAGTAAATTTGCCAGCAGACGTAGAGGAAGAAGCAGTAGGTAGCTATTGTTACAAGGCATCCAACTCTCAGTGTACGTCGAATCGCTAGACAACTAGGAGTGCCACGAACGAGAGTTTGGCGAATTTTAAATCGTGAGGGCCTATATCCATATCACTATCGCAGGGGACAGGGTTTGCTTGAGGCAGACCACTATGCTCGTCTTGTTTATTCTACCTGGATATTAAGACAGTCACGGCTTCATTTTAATTTCTGCAGAACAGTCCTCTGGACAGATGATTCTACGTTCACGAGAAGTGGGGTTACAAATCTGAGAAACCTGCACAGGTGGTCATCAGAAAATCCCAAAGCTATACGCTCATCTAAATTTCAACATGAATTTTCTATTAACGTTTGGGCGGCCCTAATCGATGACTTGTTGATTGGTCCTGTCGTTCTTCCTGGTAGGTTAAATGCGGACAATTACCTTCAATTTCTTATTGACGAACTGCCAGGTCTGTTAGAAGATGTCCCACTGAATGTTCGACGAGACATGTGGTTTCACATGGATGGGGCGCCACCACATTTCGGAATTGCTGTCCAATTGGGTTAGCGTCAATTATCCTGTGATCCTGTTGCATGGCCACCTCCATTTATTTATGGGGGTACAGGAAAAATTTACTCTACGCGCAAGTTTCGAACACAGGAGAAGAGTTGTTGGATCGTATTCACCTGGCTGCCGAGCAAATCCGACAAAACAAGTAAGAAATTCGGACAAGTACTTCTTCTGTTGGCTTACGGGCACAAGCCTGCATTCAACAAAGAGGTGGACATTTCGAAAATATTATTAATTGAACTTTTTTGAAATCAGTTTTTATTGACTTTAGGATTACAT
Source organism: Melolontha melolontha (assembly GCA_935421215.2). NCBI lineage: Eukaryota > Metazoa > Arthropoda > Insecta > Coleoptera > Scarabaeidae > Melolontha > Melolontha melolontha. Next base: position 129,396,880 of record OW285236.1, read on the forward strand.
TTTTTTCATGATCTGACAATCACATTCATAAATCTGTAACTTTGAAACAAATAAAAATGGATATACAAGTTTTGCGTTTTTTGTTACTTGAAATGAAGTCTACTTTACACTCTTAAAATTTGAACATAACGATACGCGACACTTATGTATCCTTTTTGATGCATTTGAATAGATTATTATTAGTTTTAAAAAACGTGTGCATATTAAATTTTTTCAAATATTTTGAAATATTTTTATTAGGTTTACGAGTGTATGTTTGTATTGTAAATTTTGAACTTTGCTTGTCATTTATTACAGGAGATACTTTAGAGATGGTTTCTATAAGTACTTTTTTGTCAGCCTATTTTTAATTCGAGTATCTCTTAAGCCGTTATTGATTACTATTTGTTTGATTAGATTTAGTTCTTTTTCATAATTTTCTTTGGATAGCGAATAATTAACGTAAGAAATTATGGAAACCTGCTAATTTGTATTGTATGGGATGTGTTGACGAATTATATATACGTGTATACTTACATAACCTACATGTCATCAGATGAATTATTGAAAGACATTACGGAAAATTTCATTCATAACCATGCTGTTTTTGACGTTTTATTCAAATTAATGTTAATAAATATATCAAATTTTAGCTAATGAATAAAAAATGTTAAAATTTAGGATATAAACATAATCTTAAAGCAGTTTACTTCTAAATACAATTTTATTTTATAGTAATATTATAGTAATGAATTTGAGCCAGAAGTGTTGATTTGGTTCATATGGATGAAAATTAATGACGTAAGTCAAAACATCGAATGGATTTATATTATGCCTGTATAGAATTCTTTATGGTAAATGTCAAACTCGAATCCGTTGTTGTTTTCTTCAAGAGTAAGATCCAAAAAATTAATGCTAATGTTTACTTCGGGTTCCATAGTTAAATATTTTTGTGAACAGAATTACCGAATTCCAGTAGCAAGTTAATTTTCTTTGCCTTCCGGTGAAACAAAATACAATATCTTCTACATATCCGTACCGAAAGAAAATACGCTTTCTTTAGTGATTATTAGAAATGATGCATTCTAGGTGGTTCATGAAGATTTCTAATAGTAATTAGCCTAAAGTGTTAACCCATTATTAGGCCTTTACTGCAAGTGTATATTGAATTATTAAATTGGCGATAATTTTGTTTCAGAACAATATTGATCAAATCTTAAATTTCAGGGTCAATTACTGGGTTAGTGTTAGTAGTTATAAGAATTTTCAATTAAGTTAACGGTTTCGTCTGGAAAACGATCAGGAAAAAATTTTTAACGTCAAATGACACTAGTTTTGCATAATGAAGTATTGACATATTATTAAAAATCTGGTGTGAAGAACACAAATACAGGTTCACTATTAATATTTTTTGTGAACGTGTCCGAACATATCCCTCCCCAGAGACGTAGATACGTATTTCGCCTTTCTATAGGCTCATCGGTACGCCCCTGCTGGAGAAAGCATATCTTCAGACACATTCACAAAAAGGAACCACATCGTCATATCACAGAAATTATCCAGACCGAGCGTAAAAGTAAATTCAGGGCTGCCTCTCGTCAGACAGCCGAAGTACCTAATAGTGAACCTGTATTTGTGTTCTTCACACCAGATTTTTAATAATATTTTATATTATTAAAAATACCTTTATATTATACAAAACTGGTGGGGTTTACGTACTCATGTATGTTTCAATTATTCTGACTGACATATTGTTGATTTTATTAATTATGGATTTTTTATACTATGTTTAGCCTTGAAGTTTGTATATTTAATAATCATATCAATAAGTATTTTAAAACAAGTTCAGTAACATAAGAAACAACTGGTTTTTGTTTATGTAATTTCATCCATGAGTATAATTTAGGTGGTTAAGGGTTGATAATTAGTAAAATCGTTTTCTCTCTTACAGTAATGACAATATTTATATTCTTTTAAGTATAATTATTAACTGATATAAATTTGCAGGATCCTTCTTAAGTAAGAAATATTTATGCGAGTATTTTCGTGGAAGCTCATATTTGCTCCCCAAGAATGATTAAAAAAAGAAACATGAATAATAAAGGTAAAAATATGATATGAAATATTTTAAAATTATTTATTCGACATTTTTGTTCTGAACATGAACTATTTTTTTTCTATTAAATCACCTACAAATTTGAGTATAACGTTTACCTTTAATTTACATATTTGCCGTTGCCATGCTTTTATGCAAAAGTAAATTAAATTAATGCACTCAATTAGTTTGCTTCAAATTCTCTATATATCTTATTTGGATTATGTTTATCAAAGACTTAGAGCAACTAAGAGACCAACTATTTACAAATATTTAGAAGTGTCAAAACAGACAAACATAGCGCGCAAGCTCGAACTATTAATTCTGAACTGGTAGCTAGGAATCTAGAACCTAATGTCTTCTTTATTTTTAGCAATAACCGTTTTACCTTTATCTACTCTAGCGAAAATGATATTGTGTATAGATTTATTTTTAATATACTATCTTTGTTAAAACAATTGTTTTTCTATTTTGTTGCCTAATGATTTTTGCAGCTTGAAGTTTATGGTTTAAATTATTATCTCACAATGCTAGTTCAATTTCAACTTCTGAATATTCTAAAGAGGTAATATTTGTATCTGGTTTTATGTTGTCATTAGAACCTTTTCTTAATAATTTTTTTTCGTGTTTCAAGAATATGTGGTTGATTCATGATTTCGTGTAATTGTGCAGCATTAAGGGTATTTCTGGCTAGACTGTGTGTATTGAAAACTTTATTTTACAGTGTGTTTATTTTTTATACTTTTGGTTAAATATCTGGTGTACCTCAGAGATACTACTACAGTCACATTTTGTGTTAGTTTATTTTGGGTTTCGACGGGAGATAGTCGAACATTTCACCGTTGCCGTTTAAACGTTCTAAATGTAAGTCGTAGTATGTCAGGCGAACAAAAGCTCAAGAAGCGACCATTTATATTATGTTTGTAGAAAATGAATGTGTGAAGTTTGCGATAAACCGTTATTTCAGCAATCTTATCCAAATTGTGCTACGTAAATAAGGCAAGTGGGTTATGTATGATATTTATAATTAAATACATAAACATTACTTATGCTTGGTATATACTTATATATACTTCATAGAAAGATGCCGCCAGTGAAAACAACTACTGCAGAACACCGTTTTTTACATCGTTATCGCAAAACAGTTTTTGAATCTGTGGAAACTCATTACTAAGCATTCTTATTGTGAACCGTCTGTTTTCACGAATTTCCTCATTCACTTTTTCAATCAAACCATCATTGGCAATAGAAGGCCGCCCATTTCGTGCTTTGTCACGAACATTGGTTCGTCCATCATTGAATGGCCTTACCCATTTTACCACCATTCCATCGGTCATTACATTTTCACCCTAATTCTCTATAAGTTGACAATGAATTTCAGCTGGCTTAATATTCCTTGCGTTCAAAAACCGTATTACAGAACGCAGTTCACAGTACGCGAGCTCAGCAATTGTCTTAAACATTTTGAACGATCACTAAAAATGTGACCACAACACAATTCGGCTGTAATGGTGTCAGTTGAACGACTATGAACCAGAGATACGCGGAGCTACGACAATAGCGCTGCGGTGGCGGAATAAGGAAACGGTAAAAATATAAATTTATATTTTATATTCCCTTGACAAAGGCATCATTGGCGAAACATGTAGGGTTGTTTTAAATATATATACTTTGAAGTAATGAACCAGACCTTTAATCGCCGACTTATTAAGTTTACTTTATCATACCAAGGTCACGAAGATATTATATATATATATATATATATATACAGTATATTCGTGACCTTGGTATGACAAGATAAACTCAATTAGTCGGCGATTAAAGGTCTGGTTATTACTTCAAAGTGTATACATTTAAAACAATCCTACATGTTTCGGCAATGATGTCTTTAAGAATTAAGAAATACTGAAAAAACAAGTCTATCAACGGGAGGAAACGCACAGACGACGTTTCGTTCTAGTTGGAACTTTTCAATGTACGGTATTCCCTCGATGACGGACATTGCTTTTTCATTTCTATACTTTCTGTATATATAGTTAACATTTGGAATTTACTGCAAGTGAGAATTAATGAATATTAAATCACATTCTTACATGTAAATGTCGACTTATTTAATGCGTTCGAAACTACAATCCGACAAACTAAGTTTGTACTAGTATGCAGAACACACCCTTTCGCGACAACGAACTTCCTGATGATTAGGTTAATTAAGAATTAAGAAATACTGAAAAAACAAGTCTATCAACGGGAGGAAACGCACAGACGACGTTTCGTTCTAGTTGGAACTTTTCAATGTACGATATTCCCTCGATAACGGACATTGCTTTTTCATTTCTATACTTTCTGTATATATAGTTAACATTTGGAATTTACTGCAAGTGAGAATTAATGAATATTAAATCACATTCTTACATGTAAATGTCGACTTATTTAATGCGTTCGAAACTACAATCCGACAAACTAAGTTTGTACTAGTATGCAGAACACACCCTTTCGCGACAACGAACTTCCTGGTGATTAGGTTAATTAAGAATTAAGAAATACTGAAAAAACCCGTTGATAGACTTGTTTATAAGTTATAACTTCTAACTTCATTCACCTAGTTCAAGTAGGTAGTATATATAAAATATATGCAAAATATGTGCTGCCAGGCTTTGAAAGGCTGTGTGACAAGATTTTAATAAATCGAGGTTTCTTTTGTTTTCGTAGCTTTTATTGCATTTGGTTATAAAAATAATATAATAAATAGTAATAAACACAGCTTCTAATCTAGTAATATATTATCAGAATGTGTTTTTCTGGATTTTAGTTAAATTTACACCTTGTTTTAGAATATTGTGAATGAACACTTTACAATTGACTACTTACAACATGGAAATTCAATGAAACTAAAACTTCAACACTAATAAAAGGCCTTTGTTGTTTATAATAATAGTTCTTAACGACAGTAATAAAATTTTCTATGAATAGGGGCTTTACTTCAGCTCCAAAATGTCCATTTTCGATCAATTATGGAAGTTATTCGTAGAGTTGCACACTTTGTCTCGAATGCATGTATTGTAAGGACGGCTTGTCGTTAAAATATTACGATTCGTTTTTTATGATCCATAAATACAAATGGCTATTGTGATTTTGTATAATAACAATATCCAGTGCATACTAAAATATCACTCTATTAATTTATGAGATCCGGCAAATCATTTCAGAGAATATTTAAATAAATAGTTAAATGTGGGGATGCACTACATACGGTTCTGCCGTACCGCAAACATCCTCAGCTCTAGTCACAACCCAGTTCTTTCAATAAACGTTATTACGGAGTTAATAAAAGGTTTTGTATGTCTAAAAAAATAGGTTCACAAAGGCAAATACTAACTGGATATCAAGATATTATTTGATGCAGTTTTCTTATAAATAACCAAAATAAAATTACACTCTTTATTAACAAAAAACTTTATTGAGTTGAAACATTTCTTCAATTCAGAAGTTTTTAAAATTTTTCAATGTTTTGCTCTCACTATAATGTAAAACGCAAACAAAGTTTATATATAAGCACGTAAAATACTATGAAATTAGAAAACAACGCTAGGAACACTACAAACATCAATCTAGACTGGTAATTTGACAGTTCGTCTCAACCTTAGTAAAAAGTACGGGCCATATGGGAAACAGGTGCACTGTTGCCTGTTCATATACAACTAATTTCATAACCAAATAACCTTGTTTTAATCTTTGACAAACTTGTCCTTCATCAAATATTTACAATAAAAGGCTAATAATATGGTAAATAAGATTAATATTATATATACAATTATATTTTATCAAACGGAAGAATATTTTAGATAATTTTTACATTTTTTTAGGTTCTTAGCTTTTCTTCAGCAGGGGAAAGCTTATTGAAAAATTACTTTAGTATTTAATTTAATGGATTTGAATAATATTTTCATTTTATCGTTATAAATAAAATTATAATTCAATTTATTGTGTATAGAATAAACAATTTTGAAGATTTTATTATTAGAATTAAATACAAGAAACAAATTGTTTATTGTCTACATTTATGTTATCAACATATTGAAAAAACTTTAGTGTATTTTAAATAAATTTTATCCATTACCACAAAGATTAAAAAGTTTATGTAGGTTGTACAAAACATTACATTACTAAATAAAGAAAGTAAAGTTTTATTAATCGGAGAAAGAATGTTAATGAAGAAAATTCTGAAGAACTTGAGTGAGTTAACGATATTATAAACTCCTCGATGTCATCTTCTATTTCATCTATTCTCCACATATCTAGTTCAACTGTAAAAAACAACGATCATGAAAAAAAATATATGATGGTATACCTTTTTTAATACGTTCAACGTAATTACGTAGATTTCCTCTGAAATATTATTAAATGCTTCATCTATTAATTGTGTCATGTCACGTATTTTAAATGTAGCATTACTGGTTCTAATAAAATGTTTCAATTGAGTCCACACCATTCTAATTGGGTTAGGCATACAATGGTAAGGCGGCAACCTTAATATATACTGCCCTCTTTTTTTCTGCTTCATTATCAAGGTAATAATCATATGTTTAATGTGTGCAACTATATGTAGGATATCTCGTTTTGGCATTCCTTCTGCAGTGTGAACCCCTTTATCTATTAACCATTCTAAAATATCATTTTTTTTCCAGTTTGTTGTTGGAATTATCTCTAGTTTTCTGCTGTGATAACAGGCATTATCTAACACGATAATTGTATGAGGTGGTAAATCAGGTAGACCTTGATTTAAAAACTATTATCCAATGTTTTCTGCACATACTTCATCATATACATCGACAGTATGTCTTTTACACAGTAATGTAACTTTTACACCACCTCCAAAGCCTTTTTCATTAATAGCATGAATTATTGTAAACCTCTACCCACGACCAGTAGATGGCGTGGGCCCTGTACTACAGCCTTCAATAAATTTCTGCAACAAGATTTAGTCCAAGCTTTACTTACAAAATGCCCAAGATTCGTCGGTATATACAATATTTTTTCCTTCCAGTCGAAATTGTTTCATTTGTCGTAGATAATTATGTCGCCATCTTATAATGCCATAATTTTCATTATGAACTGTCCTCTTAACAACTTTTCATAAGCAAAACCAATGTCGCCATCTTATAATGCCATAATTTTCATTATGAACTGTCCTCTTAACAACTTTTCATAAGCAAAACCAATGTGTTTCAACAATCCATGCAATGTCAGTTTACCAAATGTTGGTAAATCAGAATCACTGTTAACAGCAGTATAAATTTGGTTTAACGTGCGCCAAATAATAAGCAGCACATTTTCATCATATGTCTTTATTCGAGTGTTTTCCTGTAAACCACTTCCTTTCGGCATTTTCTACGTGGGCTTGTAAATCTCTGTGATTTTCGTATTGCATATACAATGGTTTTACCACAGCCAAGAGCTTTACAAGTTTCAACAACTGCTGCTGATACACCCATTGTTTTATTAAAATAGTTAAAGGCATGACGAATCATCTGCCGTTCTCTAGATTTATAAACTTCACTTTGCCGTCTCCTTTTAACTGAAAACTCCAGAGTAGACTGCAAATGCAACACAACTCAAATACAATAAATGCCCATACATCTCATAAATATAATTTACGTGTATTAAAGAAAATATATTTCTTAATAGTGTTGTAAAAAAAAATCGTTGTGTAACTAATTAAGAAAGATACGAAATAAATAAAAAAGCAAACTAATATACAATGAAACACAAACAAAGCTAAATGACAGATTACAGTGCAGTGACAGATTTAAAAAATTATGATTTTACAACGTTGTACGTGCTATAAAAGGATGTACTAATTGGAAAGTATATAAGGTAGCAAAAGAGAGAAATAGTCGATAAGAGCCTGGTACTTTTTTCTAAGGTTGAAATGAGCTACAGTCAACTTGACAGGAAACACATGGCACGCTCGATGACGCGCTCTATGGCGATCGCCATTAGCTACTAGACAACCTTATCTATGCTAACCTTGCTAATAAGTAGAGCTGAGGATGTTTTAAATTACTATGGTTACATGATATAACCATGGTTATACCGCAAACATCCTCAGCTCTACTAATAAGTTATCTTACGCCTTCGTAATATATCTTGAATTAAGATAGTTAGTACTTTTCTGGTTTACTGTGGCACAAAACTTTTATTTATTGCCATAGGCAAGAAGCGACAAAGCGTTTTTTACTTTATTGAAAAAATTATATTTGCATCCATTCATTGCAACATATCGCGGACTTTCTCACAGACAAAATTGAAGAAATAAGTATTTTTACATATTGAACGTAAAAACTAAAGAGATACCAATTTTTCCTTTTATATTGTAATGTGCGGCTGAGATTTTGATTTAAAAGAAATGTCATTATATAAAGTGTCAAATTTATAAATGTCTTAATATATATATGAGCAACATTTATTCCTTAAAAAATGGCGTCAAAGCTTCGGAAACATCATTTTAATCAGAATACGCCTTTTCAAGATAACATTCTAAAACAGGAAAGACAGCTCGAACCCGCCAAAAGATCTCTCCTAGATGCATTAAAAGAAAATTTTCGTATATCTCAACGCGTTACTTACGTACATCGAATGATTTATATTGGAGAATGTATGTACGAAAAAGTAAGTGATCGTTTGAAGGATGTAATTGAAAAGATAGTAAAATCGGTGAATGACCATTACTGTGATGAAAAGCTTACAGGATACTTGTTTTTCCATCAAATGTACTTCTGTCATTTTATTGAAGGTTCAGAAGAAGCACTCATCAAACACTTGAAGCTTCTATTAGGCAATGAAAGCATTAAAATGCAATTGGGTCGTTTGAAATTATTAATTATATATCATCATGTTAATCAGAGAATTCTAGATGAATGGATGTCTGTGACAGCAAAGCCGCCAACACTTTTGGAAAAGATTAACATGGCAGCCAATTTAAATCAGGCAATGGATAAGGTCAGATATTGCATAGAAAAAATGTACGGTTTAGGTATGACATTGCGACCTATTGATATACTTATCGAAGAACAGGCAAGTGAAGGATATGCTGCAATACGTAATAGCTTACCAAAATCGGATATAGAAACAAGAAAGACAACAAACTTATACGGGCAAATAGTAAATCCAATTTATCCATTCTTGCCTGAATTAACAATTCTTGAATTTTTGCTAACAACTTCTTATACCCAAGACCTTCGAAAATATTTAGAAATTTATGGCGATGTACCTCATTTTGATTCATATGAAGATTTAGTTTGGCCTGTGCCATGTGATTTTGTGCCAATGAATGTGTTTGAGCAAGAAGTAGACCCTATAACTAATTTAACAATTCCAATACCTCAGTAAGATTTTAAATTTAATGTAATTGTGTATGGAAACTTATTTACAACTTTCCGCTTCTAATTTATTGTAGAAAACCAAAATAATACTAAATTATTACATTATAAGTTTCTCATTGTTATTATTTAGCATATGGCTTACATGGATTAAAATTTAAAGTTACATATACATCTATACAGAATAGTTAAATTTAAAAATCAAGGTTATTGATCCAGTTCAACACGGTAGCCACGGTAGGAAACAGTCGCTTCAAAGAAGTCACCCATTTCGCCTCCAAATGCTATAGTCTGGCAAGGTTCTCCGCATTCGCAAGTCGGTGGCTCAGTCAGTTCCCATTTATAGAATAAGTCACGCCAGATGCCGTGCAACGTTCTTATCTATTGAGTATTTTCCATTCGTGGCGAGGCAGATCCATTCCTGGTAAGGGTACGGAGGGATCGGTATTATGAACCGCTTGAACGAGTTGCGAGGCTTTCTAATACTCTCCATCTATTAGTTGAGTTGAAATTTTCTGCTATAGGTTGTTCTGATAGCAGTAGTGAAGGAGATGTAGACTTCAGTGTCGACAGGCCGGCATCACACAGGTCACTGTGTACTGGGAGGCGGGGATTCGATATTATTTCATTATATTCTACCAGGCTTTGCTGTCTCCGGATGGTGGGAGGTTCAATATGGCTTAGAACGGGGAACCAGGGTAGAGATGTACAACCGCTAATTATTCTCAAGGTCTTGTTGAGTTTGATGTCGATAATCCTTTCGTGGCAACTGGTTAGACTGGGACACAGAATTCAGCGACTGAGAAAACCATGCTAAAAGCTGCCATTTTAAAAGTGGATGCATTCGAACCCTAAGTAGTTTGTGGATTATGTTATTTCTAGTGTTTATTTTGGCAGCGGTGTTCTCTATGTTTTTTTATATGGGTATTCGATCCATTGCTACTCCTAGATATTTGGGTATGGATTATAACGTAGCAAGTTGTTAGCGAAGTTCACTTTCGGCTATAATAGATGTGCTTGTTTATAATTGTGGTGATAATATGACACTTTTATTCATTATTTGAAATTAGGCTCTAGTCGGCGAAATATTTTCCCAGCATGAAAATGTATGTTATTAGCTCCCTCGTTGGTTTTGCTCCGGGATACAATAGCCAGATCATCGGCATGTCCAAATTTTTTGGCTTTGTATGTGGCATGTCAGAAATATATAGACTAAACAGGAGAGGCGTATGTACCGATCCTTGAGGCAGTCCATTATTAAGCATCCATTTTATTCTTGCTCTCTCCTGTTATTATTTGGAAGGTCCTGTCACAAAGCGTGTTGTTTAATATAGATGCTGTTCGGCTGCATGGTACTACTTTGAGAAATTTGTAGAGAAGACCCTTATTATATGCCGCGTTATTGAAACTCTGCGTCAATATGCGTTGCTAAGCTGAGTACATGTCAACACAACTACAATTGGGTCTGAACGCGGCCTGCTCGACGGGAACATGCTCCAATATTAATGAGCTAAGTCGGTTTAATTGTAATCTTGATTCACATGAAGATTTTTTGTTATAACAAACTTTATGAAATTTCCATTTGGCAATGTTTCCTAATAACAATTTGTTGGCCTCTTCATTAATAATTCAATAATCTGATGCATTTATCTTAGAGCGTCAAATATTCTTAAGAATTTTTCTTAAGAAGTTTCTGAATTTTATTAATACTTATTAGAAGTAAAATTTAAAGAAATAATTAATAAAGATTTATTTGTATAAAATAATATTAATTAATGTAAACAAGATAATTATAAGAATCATTATATAAGGACAAAGATTACTTTTCTTAGCTAATTTTCTTAAAAATATTGTGACTATTGAGACTAGTAAAGAAAATAAACACGTTTGAAAACATTTGCGTACGTCAAAAGTCCTTAATGTTACGTTTGTTTTGGTTCCCAAAAATAAGAATTCTGGAACGTCCGACTCATTCGCAGTTCTTTAAAAGCGTTCTCATTTCGACGAGTACCACTCCGGGCGAAATGAATTTGTGTTCTGGTTTCACTTGAAAATAATCCTGGATTATTAAAAATCGTCCGTTAGTGTCTATATTTCCAAGCTGGAACTTTCTAGGACTACGAACGTATGCGTTTTAGTTACCACGGTCTGTTTTATTTTCTAAATTCTTAACTTAACCTATCAGAGGCGGCTCGCTTCTGAATACTTTAGTTAACATCGAATTGTATATTGTTTGATATGATAAATTAAATTTATTTCATTATGTTCCTCTTCAAGCTCAGAAGATGATGAAATAGTTTTACAAACAATATGTGCTACTGAGTTTTTAAAGTATCACCCTAAAAACGAATTGTATATTATATTCACATTTTACATCGTATTACTTAGGGTATATAGAACAAAAATGAAAAATAAAAAAAAACTATCAAACGGGAATAAAACCCAAATATCAAGATGTAGTAAACAAATAACATAAGCAAAACTGGTACTCTGGTCCTCTGACAAGTAAGGTTACTGTTCTTCTCTTCAGTGATTTTAAATATTGTACAGAAGATGACGGTAAAAGAAGTTTTTTGTCTTCCTATTAATTTATAAATATTAAATAGTTTTGAATAATAAAGGATTTTTTGTGTTCGCGCATCTTGTCCTCCCCAGTTCTAAAATACTTTCGTTTTTAGGAACAAAAACAAGCCTAGTAAGTTTGTTTCGTCTGAGTTGATGTAGAATACGATTTCATAAACAGGTATCTTTAGGTTAAGGGATAGACAAGGAAGTCCGTTTGCTCTAGGCGGCAGCTAGAAAGGGCGCATACGCTACTAATTATATGACAATATAAATCCTTTCATGTAGAGTTGGTTACTAATTTAAAATCATCAAAAAACACGGACAACGTAATTTTGGTTTAATATTTATTGAAACCAGACAATTTCAAAACAAAGCATTACGTCTGCGTTTAATCAAGTTGTAATGCGATATAAGTTCATTGGTTAATACGTTTTAGATGCGGGCCAAGGCAGTTGTAATAAATAATAGCACAGATACAAAAATTATTTTAACATTCCGAATGTGCAGCAATCAGCAATAATGGAATTCGCGAATATATAAACCCATTCAAAGATTGATTAGAAAAAGGCAAAATATACAGGGTGCGGCAAAACAAACAGTGCAGTTTTGATGGGCTATTAAAAAAAAAATGGCACAACTTACGAAAAAGTGGTTTATTCTGCTTGAGTCAGTACTACACCCCATTTTTCACTTAAGTTTTAAAGATCACATCAGCAAGATGATGTCCTCCAGAAGCGATGCACTGATGTAGGCGATTTCTGAAGTTTTCAACTGCGTTCTGGCACATATCGATCGGAATGGCGGCGATTTCCTCTGTAATACGGATCTTCAGTTCTTCCAAATTGTGAGGACGATGCTGAAAAACCTTTTCCTTGAGGTAGCCCCACAGAAAAAAATCGCAAATGCTCAAACCCGGTGATCTCGCCGGCCACCCCAGGTCGCCCCTCAGAGAGACGAGGCGCGCAGGGAACATCTGTCGCAGTTTTGTCATTGAAATCTGCGCTGTGTGGGCCGTAGCCCCGTCTTGTTGGAACACAATATCCCCATCTTCAGCCAACCGTGCCAATTGTGGATCAAAAAAAATTTTGAGCATCGAAACATAACGCCGAGCGGTGACGGTTGTTGCACGCTCATCCTCCTCAAAATAGTATGGTCCAATAACCCCAAATTTGGAAATGGCACACCATACAGTGACTTTCGGGGAGTGGAGAGGTCTCTCGTGAACTTGTCGTGAGTTATTGTCCGACCAACAACGGAAATTCTGTTTGTTTACGGCTCCAGAGAGATGGAAGTGGGCTTCATCACTACTGAAGAACGTTGACCTTGGTGGGATACGGTTTAACATTTATTGGGCGCGATTCACACGGTTTTGAAAATCTGGAGCCATCAACTCCTGAACCAGCATAATCTTATAGGGATGGAAGAATAAATCTTTATGCAAAATCCTCCTTACAGAGCGGTCGGACATGTTTAATGCAGTTGCATGTCTCCGGGCAGAGCGTGTTGGTGATTGTTCAACAGCTGCTCTCACTAGAGCTACATTTTCGGGAGTTCTCACTGTTCTGGCTCTTCCCATACCCCTATGCCTCTTTGTTGAACCAGTTTCTTCCAGCGCACGAATCCAACTCGCGATAACATTGCGGTGCGGAACGGGATCACTAAGTGGAATGTTAAAGTGCCGTCGGAAGGTCCGCTGAGTGATGATGAAAGAACGACTGCTTTCAAAAAACGTGCGAACGGCGAAGCCGCGATGCTCTCCGTTCCAAACCATTGCTACGACTGAAAACGGAGTGAGTTACCGGACACAATGAATCCCCTCCCAGGTTCCCATCCTCACCACAGCGGATGTAGTCACCCATCGCAACTGCACTGTTTGTTTTGCCGCACCCTGTATGTATATAGATGATCTTATGGAGATCAAAACAAAATTTACATAAAAAACCATTTCCAAGATAAAACACTGATTGAAACAGCTCTTTATTCAATCAACTAATATTTTCAATAGAATTATTACTAAAATAAATCAAAGTACAGAAAGCTCTCAAAATTTTAATTATAATTTTGCTTTTCTGAATGGACTTTTAATATGAGTATGGCAACGCATTGTTTGCAAAACTATTCAGCGATTCTGACCTTAAAACATGTAGACGATTTGATCCAGGAAATTTTTGTTTTCCAAAGATTAACTCAGAATATTGCAAATCAATTGCATTTCCGCGAAGTGATGTGAATGAAATAAATGCTTACTACATATACGACGCTAATTAATCGAATTTTTTACAGAAAAAAAATCTCCCTTATGCTGGATTCGAACCTGCGTCCTCTGATTTGACGGACCACGCTCTTAAGCTTTGAGCTATTAAGGGACTGAAGTTCGAATCACGGGAAAAGCCTTAAATTGCATTAAGAACAATGTTCTTAATGCAATTAATACAGCGTGATCCGACAAGCCAGAGGGTGCAGGTTCGAATCCTGCATCAGGGCGATTTTTTTTCAGTAAAAAATTCAACTAATTAGCGTCGTATATGTAGAAAGCATTTATTACATTCACATCACTTCGCGAAAATGCAATTTATTTGCACAAATTTGCCAACTGCGGGCACAATATAATATCTGTTCTTATTGCAATTTAAGGCTTTTCCCGTGATTCAAACTTCACTCCCTTAATAGCTCAAGGGTTATGAGCGTGGTCCGGAAAACCTGAGGCCGCAGGTTCGAATCCTGCATAAGGGCGAATTTTTTTTAGTAAAAAATTCGATTAATTATTATCGTATATGTAGAAAGAAAGTATTTGTTTTATTCACATCACTTCGTGAAAAAGCAATTGATTTGCACAAATTTGCCAACTGCGGGCAAAATATAATATCTGTTCTTAAAGCAATTTAAGGCTTTTCCCGTAATTCGACTTCAGTCCCTTTATAGCTTAGGGGTTAATAGCGTGGTCCAGCGAACTAGCGGACGCAGGTTCGAATCCTGAATAAGGGCGAATTTTTTTTTCAGTAAAAAATTCGATTAATCAGCGTCGTATATGTAGAAAGCATTTATTTCAGAATATTGGTTGACAAAATTGCTAATGCAAGGCCTTTGACCTTTTCCAGAAAATATATGAGTACACAGTAGATAATACTCATTCAAGATGCTTTTCTCTATCTGTACTCTCATTTACAATTTATTTTAATTTAAAAATAATAAATATATTATTAATTGCAAAACAGTTGTGTAAGAGCATTTCTTAAAATCGGAGCTTTAATAATTATCATCAATTTGCAATGTGGGTTGCATATCTAAAAGAATTCGTGTAGGTTCCAATTACGTATCTAAAAATGCCTTGCACATGTAAGTATAAATACGTAGTACAAGTTTTTAAAATCTTATTTTAAACATCCGGCACGAAATGTAAACTGAGTATAAGCAGGTACATATTACTAAATACCGTATACCAACGAGTGAACGATCAGTCGATCGGTGAAATAAATATTAAATTGTACATGTAATTAAACACAACACTTGATAGGGCGAGTAGATGCAGACGAACATTAGTGATTTATAACACGAATAAAATATTTTCTTTTTAATTTGAAAATTGATTTCATACTTATTTGCATTTATAACAGCATAGCAATTTACAGAGTAAAAATAATATAAAAAGAAAATTGATATTGCAGTATAATCAATTCACAAAATATTGCACTAACAAAAAAAAACAAGTAAGAAATATTTTTCCTATTGTTATTCTTAAATGAAAAAATACACAGGTATGTATTGTTTCACTTAACACATTTAAATATCTCGAAAAATATACAGTTCACAGGAATTTAAACTTTAACAATTCAATAGAGGAAATACATTGGCGCTAGAATTAGTCCCTCTATCTCCCTATATGTGGGTGGGGCGGGGGTAACTTTTAAATCTGAAATAGGAACACGTATATTTTATTAGGATTAGGATTTGTCTGAAACATTTTTTTTCAATTCACGATAGATGGCGCTGCAATTGAAATTCATTTTTTTTTCAATTTCTCTGAGAACCTATGCATACGATTCTGCAATTCGTTTTCAATAAAAAGAATACCACGAAAAATGACTTATCAAGAAATTACTATTATCATAACGGAACGGCGTCCTTCTTCATATACTTGGTCAACGCGATTTCTTTCGCTTATAACTTATCGGAGTGCTTTAAAATAAAAAAAAAATGTATTTCTCTTTTAATACCATTCCTTATGATGAAAATAATTTTTGTAAATATGTTTTTGTATGTGCAATATATGTATTTAACGTTTGTGTTATTTCTTTCATAAGTAATTTTTCTAATTCCAAAAGCTTCCCAATGTACTCGGAACCACAGTCCTTAATAGCTCAGTGGCAGAGCAATGGTTCGGCAAACCATGGACGTGGGTTCGAATTCTGCTTAAAGGAGAATTTTTCAATTAAACAATTCGATAAATTAGCGTCGTAAAATGTAGAAAGCAATATTTACTTTCACATTACTTCGCGAAAATGCAATTAATTTGCATCAAGTGCCGACTACAGGCAAAATATTTGCACCTGTAATAAGGCTTCCCAATGTATTCGGAACCACAGTTCCTAATATCTCAGTGGCAGAGCAATGGTCCGACAGATCATGGACGTGGGTTCGAAATCTGCTTAAGGACGACTTTTTTAATTAAAAAATTCGAATAATTAGCGTCGTAAAATGTAGAAAGCAATATTTACATTCACATTACTTCGCGAAAATGCAATTAATTTGCATAATGTTCTCGTGTGCGCATTCAAATTTAAATTTTTTTCTAAAATATTGTGACATTCTGGAACACTAGGTAGGTCATGGTGTTGTCGTAGTTGCCCGTGATATGTTTTATAACTGACACTACTGTTTAATATTAATGTTTTATTTGCGCGGAAGTTTATGTCGCACTTGTGGGAATAGTCAAACAGTTGAACACTTGGGTAACATAAACTGTAATCACTTTTTTATTCGGGCAGTTTTGTTATTTGATTTATTTCTTGATATTCATTTTCTGCAGTGGATATGAAAGACCAACATAATTTACACGTGGAATAATTTTTCTTTAGTTTGAATATCAAAGCTCCTAGTAAATAATATAACGCCTCTTTTACCACATCGGTTACATCGCAATACAAGACAGCTGATTCAGCTATAACCACCATTTTGGGTCCAAAATGTACTTCTCTCTCTAACACAATTTCTTTACCTATTGCAGTACTTTATATATCTAGTGACTTTATATTAATTTAAGTAAAGCCATTGAGTAGTTTTCGGGATAGATGGTTTATTTCTGAATATAAATTAACTTTATAAAACAAAAATCTATAAAAGCAAGATTTTTTTAATCAATGTTTAAATGATGATGATGCCATTACCTATAATTAAGGTGAAAATATTCCATTCGAAGTTGAAAATAATTAGCGAATTTAAGAAAAGAATAGACGTAATAGTATTTAACAAAAATCTCACATAAAAATTATTTAGCAAGATGTGTTTCGCATGTACATTTTCTATATATATTGTGATGAGTCACCGATGATCTCATACATCGAGAACCGTCCAGAAAATGTAAATGCGTAACACATGAAAAGTCTAGGCGAACATCGAATATGCCAGAAGTTTTCCCGTTAATATAAATAGTAGTCGGGAGGGATTTATTCCATTCCATACCAAATCATCGCCGAGTGAAGTTACATAAATATAAAAACATAATTGTGCTTATTGTTAGCAATTAGTTTTTAAATTGTTATTCGTTTTTCTTATTAATATAGTGTGTGTCTAAGTTACCGTTAGTTTTATTTAAGAAGCTGAAAAGACAAAAACATCACAATATTCATAGCAACAAACCTTAGAGGTCAAAACTTTGAAAAATTAATTTTAATACGCCATGCTAATCCTTTACACTTTTGGTGCATTATAACATAAACACATAAAATCATGACTTTTGTTATTTTAAATTATTATATATTATGTAAAGAGAAAATACATCAATATAGTTTGTTTAGCACGGATGCGTCGCATGGCCGTAAGTTGTATACTATTACTCTAACATTTTCATTCTTTACATACTACTAAAGTTAGTTACATGGCATTCGCTTAATAATGGCAGTTTTTATGTATATCCCTTTTATTTCCTCAGTAATGATAAAATTCCATTCAAAGCATAAGAAAACGGAAATTCGTTTGTATATGGATACTCGAAACCTTTTATTCGATATAGACGTGTTTTTGTTATTATAGGTTATAATGGAAATTTTACATTTCATGATAAATTAACCTGACACCATTCTTTTCCGTGTAATTCTTATGGATGAATTAGTTCCACGCGATTAATAATTATTTTTTACAAAAAAGGCTAAAAACTTTTCTTAAAGGTGAATCAACCAAGCTAAATTTAAAAGTATTTCCTTCATAAAACTTTTTATTCTGTCACAAACGTTTAATGAAGTCTCATAAATTTAAGAAAAGTTTCGTTGTAGAGTCAACTGAGAAGATATGTTTCCCTCTTGGCCAATATAAAAGCAATGAACTGTCGCATTAGTCTTGAGAATAACGATTGAAATTTCACTGACCAATGCTTACTTATAATTGAGAGAATATGTGTTTTAATAATAATAGCATAAGTATAATACAAAGGTATTTTTAATAATATAAAATATTATTAAAAATCTGGTGTGAAGAACACAAATACAGGTTCACTATTAATATTTTTTGTGAACGTGTCCGAACATATGCCTCCCCAGAGACGTAGATACGTATTTCACCTTTCTACAGGCTCGTCGGTACGCCCCTGCTGGAGAAAGGATATTCTCAGACACATTCACAAAAAAGAACCACATCACCATCTAGATAATTTCGGTGATGTGGTGAAAAATACCTTTGTATTATACAAAACTGGTGGGGTTTACCTACTCATGTATGTTTCAATTATTCTGATACATTACACATGCGGTTAGTCCGTAGTATGAGTGAAGACACAAACAAAATGCAGTTTCTAGAGAGATTGGCTGTGCCACCTTTGGAAGGGCGTCATTACTTCACATTGGTTATGTGGACGGGATGAGGTACTTCTGCTGTCTGACAACAGGCAGCGCGGAATTTACTGCTACGCCCGGTCTGGATAATTTCGGTGATGTGGTGATGTGGTTCTTTTTTGTGAATGTGTCTGAGAATATCCTTTCTCCAGCAGGGGCGTACCGACGAGCCTGTAGAAAGGCGAAATGCGTATCTACGTCTCTGGGGAGGGATATGTTCGGACACGTTCAAAAAAAATATTAATAGTGAACCTGTATTTGTGTTCTTCACACCAGATTTTTAATAATATTTGATATTATTAAAAATACCTTTGTATTATACAAAACTGGTGGGGTTTACCTACTCATGTATGTTTCAATTATTCTAATAGCATAAGTGTTTGAATTCATGTTACATGGAAGATAAAAACCTTCAAATTACAGCGTTTATAATTCATAACATATGTGTGCTTTTAATTATTACGAACAGAAAGTATGCCATTAATATTAGGACTGCTGGCATAATTTCTGGAATCTAGTAGTTTAAGTAATGCCATCAATTTTCAACTGTGAAAATTTTCATGCCATGATTTTTTTATTTGAAATGTGTGCGAAGCAATGTATTGATCCACTTTATTTGGCTTTTGGGAATGAAGCACTGTCAAAGAGGGGTGTTTACAGTAGGTTTATCAAAATTCAGCGTAGGTGCATAATTATTAAAGACACACTTTGTGAAGGTCTTTCATCGACGTTTGTTTTTGTAGTCTAAGGAGTTACGAAGGAAATTTCAGCTAGGGAGATGCTCCGAATTCAGAACGATCCTCCTCGTCCGCTACCGGTGAAAATGCTTGAGTTCGATAAACACGTAAGATATACTAAGATAGATTAATGTCTGGATATTCGTGCATTAGAAACTCCTACTATTACGTACGAACATCTTTTAATCAGGGATGTTTGCTTCCTTTGGGTGCTTCATCCATACGAGCAGATGGTACGATGCGTCGATACGTCTTCTGGCGATACGAGCGGCTAGAGAATTAAAAAAATGGAATATTTCCTTATTTTAACAGTATATTTATATCATCTGGTAGTACTCAGAAAGCGATGAAGAAGTTAAAACTTCGTGATATCATGTTCGCAGTGTTCAGGAATTACAAGAGCTGGATAAACAAAGGCGTCTATTGTCCTGTAGATGGTTTCGAACATTAGTCTACAACTATGGAATTAAAGAATTTAACCGTGTTTTCTTCACTGATGAGGCGTGGTCCGTGATACATGAATAGCCAAAGTACAAGAATTTAGTCAACTGAGAATCTTCATGTCTTCTAAGAGTTGATTCTGTTCCTTGAAATCGCCACTGATGTTGATATTTTGAGTGAAATGATTGAAAGAGATCGGGTTATCATGTATATGAACGTAAGTGCGGAAGCTTTCGAGTCCTTGGATTTCAATAGTGGGCTTTTTTTTATCTTTGAAACTACAGTGAACAGTGTTTTATGCCAAGACAACCTGGGAAAGTCGTTCGCTCACGCAGTTTTACTAGATATGTGACAAGAATATCGAAGAACTGTGAATTCTGAGTGATATACCACAATTTTATTGCCCGAAATTATGAATGAAATAAGCAGAAATAATCAATCGGTGATTTATTCTCCATCACGACAACGCCAGTTCTCACTCAGTACATATAAGCCGTTGATTTTTTAGCTATTAAAAAAGTTGAGGTAATGATTCATCGTCCGCATTCATCTGATGATTCATCTGATTCACCTTGTTGTTCTTATTTTGTTCCGAAATATTAAAAATTGAATTCGTAGTCAGCGATTTTCGATTTGAAGCAGCTCATAGATTCCTAAGATTGGTTTCTGTAGTATCGGTTTCAGAATGAAAGAACAGCTTCATAAGTTGGTTCGAGTATAGGTAACCTTTAATGATATCAAATACAAATACTTTGGAAAATAATATAGATGTTTACCTAATTTTCGATGTGTTTTTATATCGTTCCCAGAAATATTTTCAGAAGCTCCCGTACTTTATCTAACAGTTACTCTTATAATTTAAATTATATTAATATTAATAAAGTATTAACCCTTAGCTTACGGTAAAATTCTAGATTTTTGAGAAAATTTTCTAATCCCTCCATTTCTTAAATATGTTTTGATTATGTAAATTTAAAGGTATTGATGTGTTTTAATCATTCTATGTTTCTAAGAATAATTAATTCCTAATAATTTTATGGTTGACTGCTCCGAAATATATATTTCAATATTTCATCTTGTCAATCGTAATAATCAAGAAGAGTAGAAAGTCGAAATTAAATCCGTTCCGACGAAGATATGCAGCGTGTAATTGAAGAACACAGTTGTTCGTGTATAAGGGACCGAAAAAGTAAGCAAACTGACTTGTAACCAGCGCAATGCAATTTTATAATTCTTACTGCAACGTAAAGTCGGAAACAAATTGAGCCGCGGTGCTATTAATGAAACGGTCTCCAAATTCGACGTTACTCAATTAACTGTGTCGCAAATTTGGCACAGGCCCAAATAACAATATAATAGAGGAAATCTTTGTGCTGATGTTTCAGCAAAAAAAGGGAAAATGTGGTTGAAAGCGCAATCACTATGACAATTTGAGTAAGATCCGGGATATCGCTTTTAATCGCGGTACAATCCGCAGTTTATCGTTTGCAGCTATAATTCCAAAATCAACAATTTTCCGCACATTTAAAGAAGGTAAATAGCTAAAACTGATAACATTTTGCCTATCGATGGTTAACTAAAATGGATTTTTCGATGACATATATGCCAACGTGCACGTAGACGAAAAATGGTTTTACTTGACTCAAATTAAATGAACTTATTATGTAGTGTTTGATAAGCAAGAGCCAGATTGATATTGGAAAAGTAAGCGTTTTATTACAAAAGTGATGTTCATGGCTGCAGTAGCTCACTAACTAAATTATTTTTTGAGTAAATTCAGGCTTAATTGCAAAGGTCTGTAACCAAAAAACTGCATACTGCTTCTTATATATTTTTACTTACTAAAACCGGGAAAAATACTCGAAAAATTCCAGTCAGGTTTTCTTCACAAAACTAGTCTTTGTAGATTCATTTAGGATGAAATGCCCGTTTAGTGAAATGTGAGGGCTGCGTTGGGAATATTTCTGCATGTTTGCCAGAGTATTAGGTATAAGCATAAACAAGCGTATTGTCAGATTTGATCATGTTTCAGCTCGATAAATAAGTTCAGGATCTTGCTTGCGGTATAAATCACACTCACCTTAGATTTTGCATTCAAACATGACCGTAGGCGTGTTTTTATTTCTATGTACTGGCTCCAAAATAAGTGATTTCTTGAAGGAAATGTATTTTACTTAATTAAAGTTGAAACTTTGGGATCGAGACGAAGTCTGGGCTCCCCATAAGGTGTGCAGAAGGTACGAGAAAGATCTTGGTTTGCGGTTTAAGGTTAAAAGCACTCATTTCGTTTTGGAATATGATGTGGCGTGAACAGCAAAACCACACTACCGACTGCTGTTTCTGTTCAATAAATATGAAAGGTTTCGATACAAAAAAATAAGATACAAGAAAATAACTTATTCAAACTTGAATTTAGCTCTTCGTCCAGTGATTAATAGCTCTGAAATGCCAGTTACACACTCACCTTACAGTTGATACAGGATGATAGCCTGAGTGATTCTGAGGATGGAAACACATCACCTCCCCAGGACGAATCTAGTTAATGTTTTGTTGCTGAGGGATTCCAACTTTTTTCTTAGAGCGAACTAAATGACCTGACTAGAGATATAGGTTGCGTGGGTCAAGTTCAAAAAATAAAAACATACTGTCACCCGAAACCCAATTTTCGTGGTAAAGGCAATGAGAGAGAGAATTTGCTAAATTTTTCTCCAAAGAGGGGAATCTTGTTCTTTTGTAGTGATGTTCAAGGGCTAGAATGTGTTTTAAATAGACTATTATTCATCTGAGTGGCGCCTATTTCTTAATTCGTTAAAAACAAGCTTCAAAGCAGTATTGCTGCATATGGGAATAAATTCGCATTTGTATTTTGCAAAAAAATGTGCGTGGTGGAAGGAAATTTTTGAATTCAGCAGATTAGAAAACATAATATTTACCAAAAGCATCCCACGAAGATGAACAAAAAAAATTTTGCAAACCTGTGTTATTGATTACTTAGAGACTATTTAAAAAGAATAATTAATATTCCGGGAATTTTTACGCTTAAATTATTTACAATAATGGTAATTTTCTAAAATTCTGTAACGCGTATTACTTCTTTATTTCACAATTTCCCAATATCAAAACTAGAATACCATACTAACATGGGCTCATCTCAGAGTTCATAGTCGCTATTCTATTATTTATTATGAATACGTACGCTTTTTGCCAAAATTCTTGATATATTCTCTATAGAGTTTAGATCAAGTAATTGAGATAATCATTTTCCAAATATTTAATAACGCTAAGAAATAAGTAATTAAGCTTCTAGTTTCAAAAATTCTTTTATTGTAAATACACTACAATATTGTTTCGCCATACAATGGCTTCATCAGGTGGATGAATACTGGCGAAACAGTATTGTAGTGTATTTACAATAAAAGAATTTTTGAAACTTGAAGTTTAATTACTTATTTCTTAGCGTTATCATGAAGTTTCAACAAGTATCTCCTTCGTCAATTAACTATTTAAAATATTTAATATATTGGAATGTATTGAATATTCCAAATAATATAGCTCCATTTTTTGGGGGTTTACAAAACAACATCTTTCCAAGACACAAAGAAAGAAATTAAAGAAGATGAGGAAACAGGGGGTGGATACGAGTAAAATAAGGCTCCCCCTTTCCCAAAAAGAACCTCAGGGAGAACCTAAACTAACAGGGGCCGTTAAGCGAACCGTGTCGGCTAGGGACACTCCTGAGGATAAAGTAACTAAGCGCACGAAGTTTTCTACTTCGGGCGTGAGTTACAAAGCAGCTCTTAAGGGTATTAAGGCTGCAATAGTTCCTAAAGATTACCCGGTCAGTTTAGTGAATGAGGGAAATGTAGGAGCTTACAAGAGGCCCTGACGATGGTCATAGATAGGGCGCGGAAGGCGCCGAGGCTACTATGGAGTCATCTGTGCAGATGAAGACTCGTACAACACTACGAGAGATTACTTGGAAAAGGAAACTGTTTGGAAACTCGTGAAGAGCGAAGAGCTGCTAAAACAGTAACGAGTTTTAGCGTTTCTGCCAGAGACTAAAAAAGAGGATCTGACAGTGGGCTTGAAAAGACTCGAGAGGCAAAATCCAGGGCTTAAAGTGGACCGATGGATTACCCTCAGTTCCAGGTCTTCCGAAAAGGGCCTACATTTGGGCCTTCGGATTGACAAGGAGTCTGAGGAAACGTTGGTGAGACCTGATTGGAGACCTTACTATCGCTTTCAGAGGGCTAGCTTTGTAACCCTCGAAACAAAAAAGGACCAGAAACCGGTGGTGCAGGATGAGGGTACTCTAGAAGAATCTCAGGCATCAACCTCTAAGGGTCAAAATGTTGAAGATTCTTCAAATAAATCTTCAACATAAGAAAACAGCCACAACGGCACTTTGTCAAAGAACGCTGGCTGAAGATATCGATATCCTCCTCATCCAAGAGCCATGGATAAGTAGAGGTAAGGTGGGAGGACTAAATATTAGGGGAAGGGAGCTGTTAGTTGGTGTCCCAGACACTAAAATTAGAACTTGTATCTGTTTCAGAGACGACCTGGACGTGATGCCTATCATGGAGCTATGCAGTGGGGACATGACGGCAGCCAGGAACAGACTGAGTGTCGAAGGGGGGATACTGGAGACGACAATTGCGTCTCTATACCTACCCATTGACTCTCCAGAGCTACCAGGGCCTGATCTTGAGGCCTTGGTGGCATATACCAGTAAGTACAATCTGGAATTGATTATCGGCGCAGATACCAATGCTCATCATAAGGCTTGGGGCAGCAAGGATAACAATTATAGGGGTAAGTCTCTCTTTAACTATCTCTGTGGTACTGAACTTGACTGTCTGAATCAAGGTGATAAGCCGACATTTAAGACATCAAGGGGGGAATCAGTTATAGATATAACCTTATGTACGTTGGGAATGCGAGATATTGTAGGGGGTCGCATGTATCCGACGAGCCGTCGCTCTCTGATCATGCTTATGTCCGCTATAAACTATGTACAGATTTAACGGAACCCAGACTATACAGGGATCCCAAGAGAACAAACCTGGGCTCTTACAAGGAAGACCTGTTAGCTGCGACCCGAAATATCCCTGTTAGAATAGGGAATGTGGAAGAGCTGGAGTTGGATGTTGACTGGTTGCAACGGACCATTCTCTCCTGCTATGAAAATAACTGTCCGCTTAGGGAGCGCCGTATAGCTAAGCGGACTGCCTGGTGGAATGAAGAGTTAACCAATTTAAGGAAAGAAACTCGCCGGTCATTTAATAGGGCGAAGAAAACAGGTAATTGGGAAGCCTACAAGGCTCTCCCCAATAAATACAATGATAAAATCAAAGAGAGCAAAAAGGAAGCCTGGAGAAAATTATGTGAGGACATCGAAGTTGTTCCTGACATGGCCAGAATAAACAGAATTCTCAAAAAAGATCCTTCCAACGCAATTAGATCTATACAAAAATCGGACGGGAGGTGTACCATTACCGTGGAAGAGACTTTAGAGTATCTTCTGGGGGTACACTTTCCAGGTTCGGAGCGTATGGATGATTGTGATACCATTCAGGTTGTTACCTCTTGGAGGGCGACTAGGAATGATTGGGAGACATCAAACGAGATCTTCAAGCCCCATTTAATTAGATGGGCGATAGGATCGTTTGAACCATATAAATCCGCAGGACCAGACGGAGTGTTTCCCAAGCTCCTTCAAGAGGGAATTGGTGAAATTATGGGTCCTCTATTGGAGATATTCAGGTCTAGCCATGCTATGGATTATATCCCCAGGGCATGGAGAGAAACTAGGGTAGTGTTTATTCCGAAGCCCGGAATATCAACATATACCCACCCTAAATCATTTAGACCAATTAGTCTTACCTATTTTATGTTCAAGACTATGGAAAAAATGATATATTTAAATATTAAAGAAGGGGCTCTGGATAGATCTCCTCTACACCCACTGCAATGGGCATAGCAGATGGGAAAATCAGGTGAGGGTGCCCTGTATAGCCTGGTGAGAGGGCTCGAAAGGAGCCTACACTACAAGTAAATTGCACTTGCAGTCTTCTTAGACATAGAGGGCACTTTCGATAACACCTCGATGTCTTCTATTATTCGATCTTTAAGAGATCGAAAAATAAAAAACACCACATGCAACTGAGTACAGAGCAACAGAGTAGTTCATGCCCAAATGCAAAACAAAACGATCTCCATGAGGACAACAAAAGGGTGTCCTCAAGGAGGCGTATTGTCACCACTACTATGGAGTCTAGTAGTGGATAATCTCCTCAGGACATTAAATGACCAGGGAATATGGACGCAGGGGTTTGCCGATGACATTGTCATAGTGTCCCAGGGGAAATTCCCGGGGACAGTGGCGAGCATCATGCGAAATCCTCTGCGAATTGTAGAAAAATGGTGCCTTGAGGAGGGATTAACTGTCAATCCTCAAAAAACCAAGTTGGTAGCCTTTACCAAGATGAGAGAACTAAATTATCTGGGCAGCATAAAGCTGTTTGGACAAGAGTTAGAACTAACAAATGAAGTGAAGTATCTAGGCATAACACTTGATGCGAAACTGAATTGGAGCAGACACCTAGCCAAAGTGGCAGACAGGGCGGCGCAGCTCTTCTGGAGAAGAGCTGTGGGCAAGACCTGGGTCCTAACACCACATGTGGTACACTGGTTGTACACAGCAGTAATAAGACCAACGGTTACCTATGGGGCAGTTGTCTGGTGGAGGAGGACAGAGCGGACATCGTCGGTGGGGCTCCTTACGACTCTCCAGCGACAGGCCCTGTTGGGAATCACGGGAGCTACGAACAGCACGGGAACCGCTTCCATGGAGGCCATCGTGGGTCTCCCTCTGCTGGAACTATTTATAAAGGCGGAGGCAATGGCTGCGATACTGAGGCTGAAGGCCAATGACGTATGGTGTCTTAATAAGGTTGTAGGGAGCCATACAGATACCACAGTAACTATACTGGAAGCGCCGATATTTCAAATGCCGGTGGACAGTATGGCACCTGAAATTATGTTTACATCTAAGCTGAACATACTTATACCGACCAGGGAACAGGCGAAAAGTCGCTCGATCGATTGTGGTGCCGGCACCTGGTACACTGATGGATCACAATCCAGTCAGGGGGCAGGCAGGTGCAGGCATATACGGAATGTGCCCTGGAAGGAAGATATCGATATGTCTGGTGAAACATGCTACGGTTTTACAGGCCGAATTGTTAGCAGTCGCAGCCTGCGCCTATGAAATGCGGGAAGCCGGCTGCGCAAGCAAAAAAATTAACATAATGGCTGATAGTCAGGCGGCTATTAAAATATTGAAATATTGCAAACAGGTTCTCAATAACCTGGCACAAGACAATACAGTGTCACTGATATGGGTGCCAGGGCATGAGGGAATTAAAGGCAATGAGATAGCCGACAAACTGGCCAAAGAAGGTACTAATAGGAACTTCATAGGACTAGAACCTGTATGTGGTATCACTAAGGATTCCGCTAAAAAGGAGATCTGGTTATGGCTAGAAAAAGAACATAAAAATAAATGGAGGTTAACGGAAGGTCAACTCCATACCAAAACACTACTAAGGGGGCTGGACGGGAAGTTTTCAGCCAACCTAATTCGTAGTAGCAAAAAAGAAATTAAAATAATTACCGGGTTAATAACCGGACATTGTCCTTTAAGGAAGCATTTGTACACCATGGGCTTGGTTAGCGAGCCCTGGTGTAGGAGATGAGAAAAACAGGAGGAAACTAGCCTTCATGTAATATGCACGTGTGAGGAACTGAAGGAACTCAGACATAAATATTTCGGGAGAGATCTGTTGGATCCTTCGAGTGTACTCAAACTTCCCCTGAGGAGGATAATGGCTTTTATCGAGGACACAAGACCAACAGAGTGGAATTGAGAGATCTATTGGGGATAGTACAAAGAGCATTGTGCTCAAGTGCCTGGACGTGGTGGCGTCCACCCCAAATAGAGAAGAAGAAGCAGAGACAACAGCTTCTCAGCTGCTAACATTGCATGGCAAAATCTAAAATAAGCAATTAAATGTTAATCATGTGTCACGCAATTTGGATAAAAGTTATTATTTTCAGACATGGCAAATTCGGCAAGCAACGGCATCAGTTGTTACAGATGCAAGAAAAGATCTTTGGCGAAATCATCGCCACACATAATATCTACGAAATAACATAACTGGAAGAATTGAGCTGGGGTATTAGGTATTAGATGTGTGATAGAAGAATATTACACTTGCCGATGGTTGGCTTGACGTTTGTGATATTGACATTAGTCAATGGGCGGCACTGAATGTTCTTCTATGCTCTCTTTTGTGATTTGTCTATTTTGTCTATCCCAGCATCATACACTGACGAGTTTATAGCAAGACGAAACACGTGTCTCCAAGTTTGAGAAAAATTTTATGAACAGAAACAAAGCACAATAATGGGTAATTGCCTATCTCCTTTCATAGCTAATTTATTTATAAGTCAATTTGAAGTAGAATTTAAACATAACGCTAATTTTTTTTCAAGAGTCAGGATCAGGTACTCTTGTATTAAAAAAAATCTCGTACCCCATTTAAATCAAGTAAACATTTTTTATTAGTTTTTTTATCGTTTACGAACGGACTTCCTGTCATTTAGACAAATGTTATTACAAAGGTTATGTGTTTTTTAGAATGTTCCCATTCCCATCTTTATTTAATTCTTAAAATTGTGCTCTTATTGTAATAATGGAAATGAAGAGCAACACCTCTAGTTGACAAACCTTCTTCAACTTTTGCTATAATAAAATACTTTTCTTATTCGGAAACTTTTAGTATTTGCATTTTTTATTAACTTAATTGTAACGGCATGACGTTAATAAACGTTAGAAAAATACAAAATTAAACGTGAAGAAAATAGATGCACGCGATTTTTTTGATCGAATTGAATTGAACATGTTCGTTAACCAGCTAAATTTGAAATTTACAGTTATTAAATTCACGATGGAAAAGGCATAGTATACCATTTTTAGATACATTAATAATGTAATTAGAAATAAGCATAAAATACAAATCGATATTTTCCGGAAAGAAACCAATGTCAATGGATTCATCACTGTGGATTCAAATCATAGTTTACAGCTTCTTTTAATTTCTTAGTCAATCGGCTATTAAACGTTCCCTTAATAAAAGAGAGATACGAAATACAACTAGGCTTCATTAAAAACATCGGGAGGTATAATAGCTTTGACATAGAAATAATTAATCATTTAATTAGAAAAACGAAATAAAAGTAATAGAGTTGTTAAAGCACAAGGCCTCCAAGTTGTTTTCGGTCCGAAAACACCATCAAGTCTCCTAGGTAAAACCAAAGATAAAGTTAATTTGAATTCGAAATCAGGTTTACACGAAATTAATTGCGGCGATTGTAATTTGGAATATATAGGTCAAATGAAACGCTCAATAATAACGCGTTTTAAGGAACACATAGCACATATTAAATTTAATAGACTAGAAAAATCGAGTGTCGCAACAATGAATTGGACACAGATCACAACGTCACGATAAAAGAGTTAAAACTTGTTGTAACGTTGTGCGCGATTCTTGATTAGTGGTTTTACCTACTGATTATAACAACTTGATTGTCGAAATACATATTTAGGATAGGATAATTAATTTCGGTAAGAGGTTTTATAACTCTTTTTGAGTTTTTATTTAACTACAGTCTCCAAAGAAAGACTTTTCATGTGTGGATAGCAAATTTCATACAAATATGAACTTATTGTGTTCTCCATGCCTGATTTCTAATAATATTTGTATAATATTCAAAATGTTTTTGTTTTACACAAAAAGTATAAGTTACATTTTGGAAGTTTATTCTACATTTCATATCTTCTATATTTAAAATTGTTTGAAAAATATCACTACATATCTCTTTCTTTGATTACTTTTTCATGTATTTTCCTTTGTTCTGTTAAATATCCTAAAGGTGCTTGTTACTGTCGCTGTTTTTTTTATTCTGTCCTCAGGTATTTCGCAGTTGATAGAGACTGCTCGGCACAGTATGTCCACGCAAACATAGCAAAGCAAAAATAATTAAACAGGAAAGCTTTTCTTCTTTCTATACAATGTGCAGAATTTTCTTTTTTCTAAAAAAATATAAATATAAATACAACGCTAAGCGTTATTAGTTATTTAAATAATACTTCACGTGAAACACGATTTACACCGTAGCCTTTTATCAAACTTGATTATTAATCTCGTTCCGAAAATAAACTGGAGCTTATAAAGTATTAATAAATCGGGTTTAAATATTTTAACCTTTCCATTTGCCTTTGCTTCCTTTCCTTTTACATGTTAATTCTTAGTGTAATATTCATATGCTAGGGTATCTCGGATATTTAATGTAGTTTCGCTTTACAATTAATCTAAGTTGTATATTATTCCAATAATTTGATATGTAGTGATCTTCATTGGAGAAACCCACTATTCTTTATCACAAATGCAAAAATATACATCGGCATTTCGAGATAATTGTAATCGAAGCATTAATAGCATGCAATTTTTGTATTATTTTAATATAAGAGTTTAATCACTAATTAATATTATATGAATTAAGACCGTGTTGGCCTAGTGGATAGGTCAATAAACAATGAATTTTACGAACCAGGTTGGAACGCTGGCATAGCCACTAAGAGCCGGTATTTTAAACGATAAAATCCGCTGATTTTATTTAGTAAGCAAGTAAATTTAATTTACTCTATAGATTGGGTAGTATAAATAGCGAATGAGAAAACTAAGAAGTAAATCTACTAATTAATTTACACCCTAGAAAATCGTGGTATTAAATTTTATTCGTTGGTGAAATGCGAACAGCTGTTTGCTCCACTGATTCAAATAAACATAACCTTATTTCTAAAAGTTTATATTTTGTGTGTGTTTGATAACTTAAATTTTGATAATGGGTTTGAATTTAACAAATATAAACAAAAATAAATAGTAAAGAATTAGGATTTTTTACAACTGCATCTATGTTTTGAAATGAAAGTTGTTAATTTTTCTAAATTTATATAAATAATATAATTTTGTAGTTAGCTTTCGTTCTATTGTTGATTCTTCTCTCCATTATTACCATTATTAAAGCAAATTATCTTAAAAGTAATTATATTGGTGATAAATAAAGACGGCAGACTATGTGCCCGAACAGTAGCGTGATGTGGAGGGATCGATAGAGGCGTACGACGATCAATTCAGTTGCCGTTGAGACGTTGTAAGCGATACATTGTTAACACAATCGTGTTAAAAATGTCGGGAGTGCGTAGAAACAATGCATCGACTCGGTTGCATGCTAACGTAGTAAAGAAATTTTTACATCGGTTTCCCGATTTAATATATGACGGTACCGTAGTGAAATGTTTAGTTTGTGAAACAACTTTATTAACTTGGAAAGCAAGTCAGTGCCAAAGACATATAAATAGTGACAAACATAAATCGAATAATAGTGGACGCAGATCATATAATAAATTTGTGTTTGATTTAACAATGATGTTAATTGCGACCAATATACCAATGCAGAAAGTGGAACACCCAATGTTTCGTCAGTTTTGGAAGAAATACAATCCTACGTGGAAATTACCAGCAAGAAGTACGCTACGGAATTACGTACCGTCAGTGCGTGAGAGAATTGTAAATTGTACGAAAAATACGGTAAAAAAAAATGCCTGTCGTGAACAATAGACGAAACTACAGATATTAAAAAAACAGTCCATCCTAGCCATTCTAGTACGGACGCTGACTCCGCAAGGACCTTCTCCTCCTTATTTACTAACCTGTAAACGATTGCAAGGGTGTACTGCCAGAGCGATATATGATGTATTAATAGAAACACTACACAAATTTGAGATTTTACCGAAGCAAGTGTTAATGTTAGTTACCGATGCTGCCAAGGTTATGTGTTCCACGGCAAACTTACTCAAAACGATTCAACCAAACCTGCTGCATGTCACATGTTTGCTTGACGCTTTCACCTTGTAACAAACACTATACGTACAACTTATCCTCATGTGGATCAACTGATAGGACAAACGAAAGCGGTTTTTCTTAAATCTCCGAAACGGATTCGGCTATTTCATTCGCTCTGTCCTGATATACCCGAGCCACCGCAACCAATTCTTATACGATGGCGTACTTGGTTAGAAGCAGCATTTTATTATTATAAACATTTTGAAAAAATTAAATCAGTGATTTTACAACTAGATATCAAAGAAGCAGCTGCAATACGGCTCAGCCAGGTTCAATTTAACAATCCTCAAGTTGCAGCAAATTTTAAAATTATTTACGACAGTTACGTTCCAATACTGGACGCAATAAAAAATTTACAGAATACTGCGCTGTCCTTATCGGACTCATTAGCAATTATTGACCACGTAAAACTAGTGCTGCATATCCTTGAAGATGAAAAAAGTGATTGTGTCAGTGAAAAATTTAACAGTGTATTAGATAAAAATGTAGATTTTACAAAATTAGGGCAACTTTTTACCAATACTGAAGATCCGTTGTACAGATACAAAGAGCGCTTTAACTATGCAAATATAACATCTCTCAACGTCGAACAATCCTTCTCTGTATATAAACATATATATACGTCGCTACGTACGAACCTTTCCGAGACTAATACAGAAACATATATTATGGTGCAGTTTTTTCATCGCGCACATCCGCATTTTTTTGCAACAATGTAAACATATTGGGTAAGTTATTTATGTTTTTTCTTAACGTTTTGTATAGGGATTCGATATATTTATTTTTAAGTAAGCGCACTGTTATTCTGCTAAACTCTCCACGCAACGCCACTGCTGGGGCACATAGTCTGCCGTCTTTAGTGATAAAGCATGTCAATCATCTAAATTAATTAATTTCCCCACTGAGAATTTTTTTGTTTATTTTATTTATTTTGGAATTTATAGTTTTCTGTTGTAATTTGTAATAAGAAAATATTTTTTATAGTAAAAACATTAACTATTGTTTGCATATATAATACACTTTAAAAAAGCTGAAGCAACTTCAAAAAATAATATAAATATCTTCTTTCCAACAAACAAAGAGAATGATTCAAATCGAAGCAGATTTTAATCTCCAATATTGTCTAAACTTTATACTACTTTACTTTTGAAATGCTTGATTTCATATGTGTGTTAATTATAGAAACTGTATTCTGATGTAACTATTGTCAAAGTTTATATGCATTACTTCGGTTCTGTTATCTTATCATTAAACCAGCACCGCAGGGGGTGCCATAAAACTATGTGTCTCTTATTTACTGGGATTAGAATAAAAGGAAAGAATGGAAGAAAGTTTTGCATCCTTTTCTAAGCCGTTCGGATACAAATGGAGTTTATCGTACACATCTACGACTGTAATGCATGTATTGAATATAGTTTGTTATATAGTCAAAGTTAACCAAACAAGAAAAAATCAGATATAGTGAATTTTATAGTCTATTATTTCGTAACATAGCTATTGGATGAAATCCTAAAAAAATACGAGACAAAAAGACAAAGGACTAGATACAGTGGTTAGTTATATCAACAAGAAGCTAACTAAAATAAGCAATGCCATTGTACACGAATGATATAATTATAATAACTGAAACTAAACAAAATAGGAAAATTAATAAATATGCGGACAGAATAAATAGAAGGAATAAAAGTAAATATAGATAAATAGTTGCAAAAGTAATATAATGATAATTAATGATAAAGCAGAACATAATCTAAATAGAGACATAATATTCATAGAAAATAAATAAGGAAGAGTAGGAACAGTAAGGCTTTATGAATACTTAAGGTAATAACAGAGGATGATAATTTAGGCTGAGCTAACAAAGAACGCAAGGAAAGGAAATAAAGAATTAAAGTACACTATGCAATAAATAAATCGATACTTAATAATAAAAATAAACAGAAAATGAAACTTTAAGTATATTTTCCTGGATGCTAGTGAAACCTTAGTTATCTTAAAAGAATAGGAAAAACAGACTAGGAACAACAGAAAAGAAATATATAAGATATATAAGAAATATAGCTAATAAAATGAAATGAGATAGGATAAAAATGATAAAATAGGATGTTTGATGGATCAGGAAACGATTCTGAGTAAAATAGAAAAGACGTAATTCTAAATCCGTCAACTTAGAAGGCAAACGGATATGAGAAGAAGAAAAAAGAAGTTAATGATATAAATACTGGCAGCTTTTGGTAAGTTTATTTTAATAAGTAATGTAATTGCAAAATACAGATTGATCACCTGTTCCTAGGGTTGATTGATAATGGCTAACTCGTATATTGTTGGTATTTTGTTTTAATAATGTCCACCTTATTCTGAAGTAAAATTTAAATGACCTTACCTGCTGATTTAATAGCTTTAATGCTTGAAAAACAAGAACAATGCTCATAATAATTAAAAAAATATATCTAAACCACGTATCTGCGATAATTCCAAAAACTTCCAATCATTATTCTAATTGTAGATTAATAATACTCATAAGTATTACATAATTAATATGCAGGAAAATTTGATAGTCAGTCACATAAATTTCTCAAAAAAGGAGAAAAATTAAAATACTTGACTGTAAAATATACTTGGTTGTCTCAAATTGAAAGCTTATGTTGAGTATTTCAGTAGAGTATATGTATACTGTTCAATACATATCAACAACTGTGTAGCTAAAACTATAAAAAGATAGCCAATAAAGAAAATTAATTATTCAAACATGTTATTGATATTGTACGTCAGGTATAACTACCAATGAATATTGAGTAAATTGCATATAATCAGCATTAAATTTATATGGATAATTTTTAAAACTTTTACCATAAAGATGTATTTGTAACATATAATGTACATTAAGTAAGTTGCTAATTCATAAACAAACACCACTCAACTAATTTAATATTTCTCTAAAATATACTTGTTACAAAGCAATATCATTATTATTACATGTAGATGCTTTGCCAATTTATCTTCTTTGAAACTGCCATATTTTTCGTTATTATTCACTGAAATTATATGTATATACATATATACAGTGCTTTCTTTTTTTAAGGTTGGCCATAGGTTTTTAATGTTAATATTTCCACCATATGTCAGCTTTTCTTGATATTTTT
This sequence comes from Melolontha melolontha, assembly GCA_935421215.2. Lineage (NCBI taxonomy): Eukaryota > Metazoa > Arthropoda > Insecta > Coleoptera > Scarabaeidae > Melolontha > Melolontha melolontha. The sequence continues at coordinate 129,432,294 of OW285236.1, forward strand.
TTGGAAAAATATTGTTAATTTGAAATTAATAACATAAGTCTACTAGAAAAACTGCCTTCGATTTCCAAATTAGTTTGAAAAAAATGAACAAAAGATAAGAAAATTGTCTAGGATAGAATTTAAACATCGATCTTTCATATATTTTTTGTAATTCCTAGTTGTTAAAGGTTACTTTAAGGACTATTTGTGACTATATAAAGAACCTTTTAACAGCGGCAGGCTGCTAATAGCCGTAGAGACTGCCACTGTCACTTACTGCGAAATGTCAATTTTTGTTTTATTAACAAGGATGCCTTTAATATCGACAAAATACATCACAAGAAAGACGGCGCAAAAAATTATGACAACTTTTGGACATACCACAGCATTATTTGTTTATTTACACTTTTCATATTCTTCATGTGTCAAATCAGCATGCGCTTTATCACACCTCCTTCAGGACCATCTTCATTGATTCGTTTCAAAACGTTGAACAAACAAAATTGAAAATATTTTTTTTATAAACAACGGTTGCCAACGCTCTGTGCGCACTAATAAATCGTTTTTTTTTCTCGATTGATTTCAAAAAGAAAGTATGAACGAATCAGAGATTTTAACAAAAATTACTATGCCGTTACGGCTTTTAATGGCAGGATTATTCGACTCGCTCTTCGAACTCCTCTCACAAACTCTCTGACTCAGCAATAAAGGCTGCCTTAAAGAACTTCTATTGTAAAATACCACTTCATGTGTTTCTAAGAACACTCAATGTCACTATCTTGACAATATTGAATTCTGTAAACTTTTATCTTATTACAGAATGTCGTCCAAAAAGTCGTCAAGTTGAGAAATTTCGAATAGCTGTATAAATAGCTTCATATTCTAGTCGTCCGGAACCAAGTAAGTCAACTATATAATCAGTCTACGTGACAGTTTTTTATGAAACTAGTTGTTTAAATAATATACACATAAAATATGTAAGAGGTAAGCGTGTTACAACTAACAATGTAAGAATATATATTTGTTTAACTATTAATAACAAGTAACAGAATAAATTGAAACATACATGAGTGAGTAAAAACCACACCAGTTTTGAATAATACAGAAGTATTTTGAATAATATTTTATATTATTAAAAATACTTTTGTATTATACACAACTGGTGGGGTTTTTGCTCCCTACTCACCTGACCTTGCTCCATGTGATTTCCATTTGTTTCCTGAAGAATAATTGAGAGGTCGAAAATTTTAGTCGAATTTAGAGTTCTATGGTTATATTAAAAAGACTCTCGAAAAAAATGTTTCTCCGATGTTTATGACAAGTGGATAAAATGATTATTGCACAGAATGAAGAGTACTTCGAAGGATAGCTGTGGAAGTTTTCTAAATAAATGTTTCATTTATGTACTACAGCACCAGTCACGTTATTTTCTGATATTTTCTCGAACTTTTACATGAGGTGCAAGAATTAACAATACATGCAGAAAGAGAAACACATTGGAATTAAACTAATAAGCAAGATGTTATATACTATCAGTACGAACAGACAGTTTTGTAAAGTACGTGAAGTTGATCTTGATCATTGAAAACTTCAGAAGTATATTGACCATATATTGGTAATAGTTCATCCACAAAAAAGATTCCAGGAATATCTAAATTTATCTCTATAAATCTACGCATTTCAACACTCTTCGGTGTAGGACACTAATGAATTTTTACATTTGACGGAATTAAATTAAATTTTTTCAGCAAAAAATCTGAACAGTGAATATCCGTCTCAGAAAACCTATCAACGTATGTAGCTAAGTTGAGTGATTTGCTAGTTGGAAAATGTATTGACCGTTTATAAACACTAAGCATTTACAATCGATTGAGGTACGTTTTGTACAAGTACTATGAATATTTTTAGCAACTTCACTGCTATATGGTCATGGAAATTGACAGTTACATTAAGTAAACACAAATGAATCAAATAGCTTATAAACTGTCTTGTAAAAATGATTGCAGGCATCATACTATTAATGTTTTTTCGTTAGAACAACATACAGATTAAATTTAATACGGTGTACAATAATGAAGAGAATATAACATAAACCTATCCGACAAGTATTTATATAACTTACGTTCGATGACAACTTCTCTTTACTGCGATATTGGAGAATCTAAAACAAGGAAAAACCAATTAGTCACTTTAATTACGGTGTTCAGAAGTATAATGACTTTAACATCTAATTTAAATAATTGTTTTAGAAAGAACACTTCGGAATAAAATGATTTTGCTTTTCTACTGATGTCCTTAGTAGCCAGGTATCTAATTTAAATATATGTCAAATATGCAAACTAAATAGTTACGCTCTACTTCCATGTAAATACATGTATGTGTATGTACATATTCAAGTACATGTCACTAAACACTCTCAACTCTGAACATACTGGATACATAACTTCAAAAAAGTTACCTTGAAACTAAGTCAAACAAAGATGTTTCTCTTTGATGACCTAAATTTCGAAAACTCTAAACAAATGGTATACTCGTATTTTTTACGAAAACTCGTTAAATTAATTTGGTATATGGACGTTATCTTTTGATATTTGTGTCACGAAAATCAAGTCGGAGTTGCAAAACAAAGTTAATTACAAGAAGAGAATAAAACATAATATAATATCAAGGTTAGGCATTCCAGACCTAATAAATAAATAATATAATAAATAACAAAAATCTAAAATGCACCTGTGCAGCAACTCAACAGAAAGATATTATAAACGGTGAAAAGACAATCAATGATGGAGTTTACACGATAAATAGGTTGTCGTAATATAAAGTGCCTTTACTCTGAATCAATGAAATTAACAAACGCATTTATACAAAAAGGTGTCCCATCGGGTACACCAGATTTAATTTTAAAATGAAGTACAGTAGGTTGTTATTTAATTGGACAGTCTTTATTGATTTATAATGTAGACATGTTGAAGTTAATTAGGGGATATGATGTCGAACAAATGGCTGGCGCGTCTATGCTGGCATATCCTGACCCTTCTGTTCACAGTTTCGAAGAGTTTTGCCAAGACATTTTCAGTAATTGATGAGATATCTGTTTTCAATTTAGGAATTGCTGGTGGTTTGTTAGCATAGACCGTCAGCGTTTCTGGAAATAACACCATCAGGAAAACGTTGCCATAACAAATCGATGGCTTCTATTGCCGCATTACATATATTACATATGGTGCCAACCCGTTGAAACCACATTTATTCAATCTTCCAACTGAACCCACGAAGAATTCGATATCATGTCACGATATCGTACCTTGTTTACAGTTAAAACTTGACCAAACTCATTCTCAAAAGGAACGGTTCAATTACACCTCCAGTCCATAATCTGCACCAAACAGTGGCTCTTGTGGATGCATCCGTTTTTCTTGAATAGTACGAAGATTTTCGTTGGCCTAAATTCGGAAATTCTGCTTTTTAACAGAACCGTCCAAATGAAAATGAGCTTCATCGCTAAATGATGTTTTAAAAAGAATGTCATTCACTGTTTAGTTTTCCTTCACCTAATTAGCTAATTGTCTCGTTGCAGGTGGTCTTGTGGCATGAGCTCCTGAGTTAATTTAACTTTTTAAGCATGAAGGTGAAGATCTTTAGTGAGAATTTATTGCAAATTGGTGCTGATGATGTTCAAAACTTTCGCCAAATTTGGAAAGTATTTTAGCAATAACAATACGTTGCTCTCTTGTAGAGTTAGCCATTTTTAGTAACATTAATTACTGTAGCGTACCAAAGCGTACGAGCATATTTTGGAGAAAAAACTAAGAAATGTAACAGAAGCACACCTGGCAGAGACGCAGAGTGGGCTTAGGAAAGGCAGAAGTACACAAGATCACATCTTTACGATCAAACAAATGATTAAAAAAAAAACAAAACGAAGAACGCAGAACTGTATCTAGCATTCCTGAATCTAGAAAAGGCATTTGATCGAGTATCACAGAAGCAGGTATAGAAGGTGTTACAACATAGAAATGTTTAGCAAAAATTAAGAAAGAGCATACAAAGTCTATACCAAAATAATAAGAACTGCATAAGAAAAGATAACTTGCAATCTCAAATGTTTAATATTAATGATGGTTTAAGACAAGGTGGTATAATAAGCCCAACACTATTTACATTGATTATGGATGACGTTATAAAAGCTGCTAGCAATAGAGTACGTCCAGTACACGTTGGACACTATAAATAACAGCCGATGTAATTGTCAAATTTTGCTTTCGCCTATGATCTAATGGTGTGTGGGGAAAAGCAAATAGATCAACAAAAAAATTTTGAAATATGGGATGAAGAGCTATCAAGAAGAAAGCTTAAAAGAAATCTAAGTAAGACAAAGGTAATGGTGGTGGGCAAAGAAAATACCACAATTAATGTCGAGGTAAATGATCAAAAGATAGAACAAGTCAACACATATAGATACCTAGGTAAAATACCGGACAGAGAAGGAAACATGGAATACGAAGTGAACGATAGAATAAATAAAGCAAAGAAAGTCTATCATAGCCTGAGGAAGACGTTGATACAGAAAAAAATAAATAAGTAGGAAAACGAAACTTACAGTATACAAAACCATCTATAGACCCATTCTGACGCATGAAAGCGAAAGCTGGATAGTAAATAATGCAATGAAAAGCAGAATAGAGGCGTGGATATGAAATATTTAAGAGCAGTTAAAGGAATTACACGTAAACATAAAATAAGAAACGAAGCAGTAAGAGAAGAACTGGGTATCCAACCAGTCCTAAAGGTATTAAAGAGAAACCAACTCAAATGGTTTGGACACGTGTGCCGTATGAATGACAAACGACAAGTCAAAACAATATGGAAACTAGGATGTAAAGGAAGAGAAGACGTGCAAGGCCAAGAAATTCGCGAAATGATGTTGCAGCGATTCTAAAGAAGAAATGCAAGAATTGGATGGAGGCTAAGAGAATGCGAGAGACAGGAAAAAGTGGTCAGAATTTTTATATTGTGATGATTTGTAGTTTAAGTTGTAATTGTTAAATGAAATGTTATTTTAATCACCTCACACCCTAGGGTAAAGCGGTTTTTCGATTATATATTTACATATATATATATATATATATATATATATATATATATATATATATATATAATGACTGTAGATGACAAATTTAAAACGTTATGTTTACCAACTTAAATATAAAAAAAGTAAATTTATATCCGGCGTATTCGACAAACCACCGGCTACTTGATAGTTGATATTTGTGTATAATAACGTAAAGCTTGTTTTGCAATAAATTCAGCAGATGAAACAAATCGGACCGTTTTAATAGGATTACATTAGTGAAAAGAAGAAATTTTCCTGCTATTACAACAACGTAATATATTAGATGTGTAGATTTATGTATTGAGCTTTAAAGTTATTTTGCATTTTATTTCACTATCTAAAAGGCATGTGCTGTTGGAAGATAAAAAACAGTAAATAAAAAAAGATTAGCTGTCACGGGACGAATGGCAGATGTGAAACTTCGAAACCGATTGTTATTTAAAGAAGGGAATATAAAGTAAAGAAATATTTTGAGTCTATGAAACAATACATATTTTCTTTATTGTTATAAAATATAATAAAACAGGGATATTTTAATAATACATTATTTTTTTAGATTGTCAATATCACTGTTACTCATATCTAAAATTAACAAAAAGTTGCAACATATTCGGTTGGAAATATATTGTAATGCCGAAAAGACGCTCCGATTGAAATGAAAACTTGAGACGATGCTGTGTACACAAGTCAAACGACTATAGCGCGCACAAATGGACATACACAAAGATACACACGTAAAAGTGGCGAACGCTTAGTGTATAGCTTTCAGGGATAGCGGAGAGAGGGGCCGCCAGCATACACACAGGTTACAGCGCTCACCGATATACACGCACACATGGTATACGCGCTGCAGAAATATATACCACCTGTTAATACTATTTATTTTGGAACACGATTTTATAATATGTAATTACATAAGAAACACATTGCACAAATGCTTGTAATCGTATTGAGACAGAAAAGAGTGGAAACATGCAAAACTTTAGAAGCTTGGTTGAGCGCTGGCATATTCTTATTTTGGGCAAAGAAATAACGGGTGGCGCAAAAGTAATGTCATAAAGTACACGTGCCATAATTTTTACAAATGGCATCAAATGTTATTGACATATATATTGTAGACCGATAGAGGATTAGTTTACAAGCAAAGGAGCGACACACATCCAAAGAACGCGTAATAATTGTTACTGCTTATTTGACCAATTTTCGGTTTGTTGTTTCAACGCAGCGTGAATTTCGTCGTCGTTTTCCTCGTCATCCTGCACCATGAGCGTAACACTAAAGATGTCGCAAGAAGTGGCCGGCCCCGTATTGCTCATTCAACCGAGAATATCGAGGATGTCCTAGAGAGTCCACAACATTGACGAGATAACGATGCACACTCACAACTTGGCATCAGCAGATGTTCGTTGCGTCGAATTTTAGTGAAAGACCTGAAGATGTTCTTACAAAATGTAAACTGTTCGCCAATTGCTGCTTGCTGAACGTCAAGTAAGGCTAACTAACTCCCATGCTCTGTTAAACCTGGTGCAAGAAGACGATGATTTCGTATCCAAAATCATAATGAGCGAAGAAGCCCATTTCAACTAAAGTGGTTATGTGAATAAACAAAACTTCCATTTCTAGGGCACGGAAAATTCACATGAAATGCACGAAGAGCCAATGCACCCGTAACTGGTGACCCCTACAGACAAATGTACGAGTTTGTTTTCGCCGCAAGTTGCTGAATTGGATCTCGAGCACTGTTCGTTCCATCAGGATAGAGCAACCACTCACACAGCTCGGGCTACGCTGGTGATTTTAAAACACCAATGGGCTGTGTGATCTCCGTGTTGGCGATACGAACAGGCCGGCCAGATCGCCAGATCTGACGACGCTAGACTTCTTCTTTGGGGTTTTTGAAATCTCGCGTTTACAACAACAAACCACAAACACTGCAACTCTTTAAAGTCAACATTGAAGAATAAATCACCAATTTGGAGCCAAATGTTTCATTTTTTCAACTTAATGTCATCAATTTTATACCTTCAAATAACCGTGAAAACAGAGCCCAATTTTTTTCATTTGTAACAAAATGGCAGCCAATTCACATTATGACAATGCTTTTGCCCCACCTGTGTAATCACAGTTACAGATAAAAATACGCTTCTTAAGAAGCCTTTCTTAGATAAAATTAGACACGTGCTTGACATATATCACTTTTTTTCGTTATCTGTAAAACAATACTTGTTAAAGATTGAAACTCCCAAATCCCTCCAATAATACATATAAATTTGGTTATAAGCAGAATAAAAATCTGGCACCGAAGAAAATTTATCTTCACGTGAATAACAAAAGAGTATAATTCAACATCACTCTGGTGGCAACACAGTCGCTATGCTGTCAACGTTAATTTGCGCCGACTTCTATAACAATATGATATACTAATTCGAATATGAACAAAATTTTAACTGTTTCTTTGCTTACTTGCTTGTATATTACTTTGAATATATGTTTATTTAATGAAATGAAAATTTATCACTCTGTAATAAATTTACTTACGTACTGACTCAATTACCATTTTATATAACACTAAAATATTTGATTGAACAGAAGTAAATAACAATAAATAAGAAATGACGACGAGTTCGAAAATATGAATACGCATAAGGCGCAATATTTAATTCAAAAAATTTTATTACAGTTTGGCAAATTATTTACCATTACAACCAATTCTGAACTTACTGCAAATGAGAATTAATGAATATTAAATCTCATTTTTACATGTAAATGTCGCCTTATGTGACGCGTTAATAACTACAATCCGACAAACCAAGATTGTACCAGCAGTATAACACACCTCGTCGCGGCTACGACCTTCATGGTTGTTATGATAATTAAAAAATACTGAAAAGCCACGTCCATCAACGGAACGTACAGACGCGTTTCTCTCTTATTGGAGCTTATCAATGTACGGTATCTCGAAGACAGATATGGCTTTTCACTTCTATACTTTGTGTATATATAGTTAACATTCTGAACTTACTGTAAATGAGAATTAATGAATATTAAATCTCATTTTTACATTTGCAGTAAGTTCAGAATGTTAAGTATATGTACAAAAAGTAGAGAAGTGAAAAGTCATATCTGTCTTAGAGATACCGTACATTGATAAGCTCCAATAAGAGCGAAACGCGTCTGTACGTTCCGTTGCTAGTCGTGGCTTTTCAGTAATTTTTAATTATCCTAACAACCAGGAAGGTCGTAGTCGCGACGAGGTGTGTTATACATGCTGGTACAAACTTGGTTTGTCGGATTGTAGTTATTAACGCATCACATAAGGCGACATTTACATGTAAAAATGAGATTTAGTATTCATTAATTCTCATTTGCAGTAAGTTCAGAATGTTAACTATATATACACAAAGTATAGAAGTGAAAAGCCATACCTGTCTTCGAGATACCGTACATTGATAAGCTCCAATAAGAGCGAAACGCGTCTGTACGTTCCGTTGATGGACGTGGCTTTTCAGTAATTTTTAATTACACTCAATACGTTTCTACATTCGATGAAATCAGTTTTCAACAGCTTTCCCATATTTCTGGATATATATATTCTGGATATTTCTCTATATACACACAGTATAGAAGTGAAAAGCCATATCTGTCTTCGAGATACCGTACATTGATAAGCTCCAATAAGAACGAAACACGTCTGTACGTTCCGTTGATGGACGTGGCTTTTCAGTAATTTTTAATTATCCTAACAACCAGGAAGGTCGTAGTCGCGACGAGGTGTGTTATACATGCTGGTACAAACTTGGTTTGTTGGATTGTAGTTATTAACGCATCCCATAAGGCGACATTTACATGTAAAAATTAGATTTAATATTCATTAATTCTCATTTGCAGTAAGTTCAGAATGTTAACTATATGTACACAAAGTATAGAAGTGAAAAGCCATATCTGTCTTCGAGATACCGTACATTGATAAGCTCCAATAAGAGCGAAACGCGTCTGTACGTTCCGTTGATGGACGTAGCTTTTCGGTAATTTTTAATTACACCCAATACGTTTCTACATTCGATGAAATCAGTTTTCAACAGCTTTTCCATATTTCTGGAGGTATGTCAGCTATCTTGCCTCTGAAAGTTAATTGCAGTTAATTTGGGCGAACTTAAAAACATACCCCGCAATTTATTGTTGATGTTGGGAAATAAAAAGTAATTGTTGATTATTGGCTCAGGATTATATGATGATTAATCCTTAAATGTTTCTTTCTTTTAAATTGTCCACAGTTCGAGCAGCGGGCATTTTTGCCAAATTTAATGGGTTCAGTTATGGAAGTATTTTTTATATTAGTAGTTAGTAGCTTTGGCACCATTATTAATAAATTTGAAACTGAATATTCGTTATATTCTATCAAATAGGAAAAAGGTCAAAATAGTTTTCAAAATTATTTTATACATATAAATGATTTATTTAAATTAAAAATAAATAGTAAAATCACAATTTTATATATTTTACATTTTGTGTTACCCATACTTTTATTTAAATATACAGTTGTTTGTAAATCATGAAGGGTCTTCTTTTGCACTTGTAATGAATTAAATTTAGTGTAAAGATGATCTCGTAGGTTCACATTTACTTTTCTGTATTGTTTTGGCCGACCAGCAGATAATTTGTTCTTACCACTTAAACGATGTTTTCTTCTGCCAATTGATGTTGGTTGAACATCAATTATATAAGAGCGATTTCTTCTTTCTTGTTTCTTTTTTTGACAAATTGGTAGTAGATCTCTGAATTTACCGAATGTATGCAAAGCATTTATTAGAGTAGCAAATTTTTTTAGTATTAATTAACATCTTTCATACTACCGGCACAAATATATGTGGTTGATTTTCAAGGCCTTTATTTACTCTTGTAACTAAATTTGAAAAACACTTCAGGTCTATAACTGTTAATTGATGTATGTTTAATGATTCTATAGTTTCCATTTTATCTATAGCACTTCCATGTGATCTACTGATAATACTTACTGAGTATGTAAACCATGTATTTCGATTAATGGTGATTGATGCTCGTTGATTATTGGAAATTTTTTAAGTGGTTTTAACCAGTTTATAGGACACTTCTTTCCAGTAGTAATGAAATATCTTCATTCCCAATTATCATTTTATTGTAGAGTGGCAAAATAGTTTTAGAAATAAACTTCTATAACGAAAAAATACCACGTTTGAAGTATTCAAATAAAATCGTTGGCTAAACACGTGATATTACCAATTAATCAAAACTGACAAATTTGCTTCCATAACTGAATTTATTGGGATTAGCAAAAATGCGAGCAGTGGTATGCAGACAATTGTTATATCATAATGCACTGCGAGTCCTCTTTTGGTGGATTTTCGCAAATTTTTCGAAAAGTTTCACCCGCACATAACGTATCATGGCGTATCATTCAAAATTGATGGTATTATTGCTTCCAGGCTAGGTGTCAGATTGTCAGAAATATCAAAGAAATTAACGACGAACTTCTAGATATGGATTTTTTATGAGCAACTTCTAGTGGACAAGATTCATTTATAAAGACTTAAACTCCTGCTTCTTATCGGTATTATATGAATAGATTCTTTAGCTACCTGTTGCAGTATTATAAAGAATTTCGCGATTAATGTGTACGAGAGTGGCTTTGCAACAATTTGCACATATTTTCCATGTATCCAATATTCGTGGAAAATGATATTGATCGCTTTCAAAACGCCAACGCCAAGGGTTACTTGAATCTATCAATCTATCCCCAGGTACGATTTCTCCGTAGACAGCGGAAATGGTTCTAGCGACTTCTGATGAATTAACTCGAACAAAAGTAAAAGTTGGAAATGCTCATTCTTTCAATGGAGACTGTGGTTAAATAATAATTTAAAAAGGTATATAACCCCTTACCACAATTATTAGTCGTATCCTAAATACGTATTTCGACAACTAAGTTGTCATCATCAGTAGGTAAAAACTACTAATTAAAGTCACACGGGGCACAATAAAGTAAGATAAACGCTTCCGCACAACTACTATACACTGCAACCCTGTAAAGACTGACAGTCTTTACAGGGTTGCACCCTGTGGAACCCTGTAAAGACTGACAGTCTTTACAGGGTTGCAGTGTATAGTAGTTGTGCGGAAGCGTTTATCTTACTTTATTGTGCCCCGTGTGACTTTAATTAGTAGTTTTTACCTACTGATGATGACAACTTAGTTGTCGAAATACGTATTTAGGATACGACTAATAATTGTGGTAAGGGGTTATATACCTTTTTAAATTGGAAATGCTCGTTTTCTTCTAATCGACGTTCAATTTTCTTTGGTCAATAATTAATACAATCTTTGTACAAATTTACATGTTGAAAAACTATTCAACTAAACAATAATAGGTGACTAAAAAAACCTTTGAAATATGCGTAACAATTATTTTGAAGGTACTATCATTTTAGAAACCAAAAACGAACTTGTACATTAAGGTAATAGTTGTGTGTTTCTATCTTTAGTGTTTTTCCGAAATTAAGGTTATTTAAATTATTATTATTATTCAACGTAGTGCATATAGGTAGTTTGGCTTAATTTTATCCCGCACTCATATTATTTTAGCAAGTAAAATTGCACACAAGCCATGAAAAATGCAATACTTTATACAAGGAATACCATAATGCAATGATGGTTTTTGGTATGGAATAATTTTCCTCTTTATGGTCAGATTTTGAATTTGTTTGCGGATTTTAATCACGACAGCATGAAAGTTTGTAATTAGTTACCATGAACAATTCCAGAGTTCAGCTGTGCGTTTCTAGTGTTACGCATTATTTGCGCACAAAATCGGTTGTTGCGACCAAACGTTCGTTCCGTGGTCAATTTAATCGTCGTGATGCACCATCCCGCAATACCATTTTGGTATAATATCAGAAGTGGTTTAATGAAGGTAATATTGCGAACAAAAAAAACCGCCTGGAAGACATGTAAGCGCTATGAATGCTGAAAATATTGAGTGTGTAAGGGTTTCCTTACGGAGGAGTCCACAACGATCAACTGCACAACATGCACGTGCCTTAAATTTAAAGAAAACCAGCGTTCGTAGAATACTTAAGCGTGTTTAATTTCGCCACTATAAACTGACACTTGTTCAAGAACTAATCCCATTAGATAGACAAAATGGACATGAGTTTTGCAGATAACTTTTATATGTGTTTGGTGGTGAACCCAATATTGCACGTTGTCTGTTTATGAGGCTCATTTTTATCAAAATAGCTTCGCTAATAAACAAAATTTTAGATATTGAGCAACAACAAACACACATCAACTTCACACTTCTCGTAGCGTAAAATAACAGTTTGGTCTGCGCTATCAGAAACAGGAAGTATTGGCCATATTTTTTTGAAGGGAACAGATATAACGTAACAGTAGCATCAGGAAGATATTGCTACATGATCGATACTATTTTCCGGCGAAGGTATGAACAACTTGATAGTAATTATTGGTTTCAGCAGGATGGAGAATCGAGAATCAGTATTAATATGCTGCGTGATATGTAGGGACCAGGCAAAAGAGGCCAATGACTTATCGCCTACGAGCGTACTATTGACAATTTGCATTTTTAAAGAGTTTCTAATTTTATTTCTATAATTGGAAAACAATTGGTGGCGATCTATGGAAATACGAAATACATTTTTATTTGTTCATTTTTTAGTTCAAGCTGAGTAAAGGAGTATTAATATTATTTAGATATGTTTCCTTTAATAGTCTGCCTGTTTTAACATATATATTTAGCACGTCGTCCGAATGAAGCATTTGGTGAATATCCTCGTAAATAGTTTTAAATTGTTTGATACACGATATCCATCTTCAGCATACGTCCTAAAAAGTAAGACGCTGCAACTGTAAAATTTTTGACAAAAATTCTAATATAGCCAAAACTAGTTATCGGAAGTGCACATAACCATATATCACTGCAGAGGCAAATTGGGTGACTATCGAAATAATTCCTACAACGTATAGGAATCTATTTAAACCAAAAGAAAAGGTGTGTGCGTGAATTTGTAACACCCAGTATATTCGTATAATTTCACAATATCTGCGTTCTGTTATATCTGTTATATGCGTCCTATATACGTACAGAAAATCTCACTTTCCTATCCTTGTTAGTTTTCACTCCAAATTCCGCCGATACACTATTATATCATAATTTATCCCAAATAAGATTCAAAACTCAGAGAACGTACAAATGTTCTATGGTGTGTCTCAGAATAAGAAGGAGTGACTCAAATATCCCGCCAAAAATTCAGTCCACACAGCTTATAATTTGACCTACCGTAAATGTACACATCTGAGAGTGTAATTGTTTGTTGTAATGCCATTTAATTTTACTAAATACTTAACATGACCTATTTCTGGCGTTCCTAAAAACACGAGCACAAATATTTCATGTATATCATTATGTTACCCATATTTCTACAAAATATTGCTTATTTAAAATAAAACAAAAACGACATTTCGAATTTATTACAAAACTACCTCAAAAATACAACATTATAAAATTATCAAAATAAAATGAAGTAGAAAGAATTGTAGAAAGTGAAACATATTGCTATGGATTTTTCCCTAAATTATATTTAGAATTTATTAAAAATGTATGTACCATTATTTTTGAACTTGATTGTATATTTATGTGTAAGCAAAAACTTGTATTATTGAAGGACGGCTTTTTGTGCAAGCCAGAGCGGATGATGTGGACAGACAGACGAAGTTAAACCTTTAGACAAGAACGCTTTTTTTATTTGAAAAATATAATTATATATTTAAGTAATTTCGGGTTGTATTTTATTGTGTTAATTAGTTGTTGGTTGTTTATATTAAATTCCCGTATATTCTACGAGATTGTGTTCTCGTAATTTTGATTGTATTTGATTAAACAACGTTTTCTTGTCTACGTGTCTCATATATGTATAATTTTTTATGTAAGTAAAAATATATATTTTTAAAAGATATCTTATTAATTCAAAAGATTTGAATATTGTATTTCAATTGTATTTCAACAATATTAATACTTTTATTGAGAGATTTAGTCTTAATTAGTTGAGATAAATGACAAAGAATATTTTTAAAATTTCTACGTAAAAAAATATAACTGTAAAAATTTTATACGTTGGGAAGTTCAAGGCTATTTTTTCATGTGTTTGATGTTTGCACATGCGATTTTTGATCGTGTTTTCAAGTTTGTTTATTTTATGTTGTTCTCTGGGGAGAAATTAAAAATAAACTTTGTTATTTAATTAAGTTGATCGGAAGTCATTAGAGGAAGTTTAAATTCACTTAGCGGTCATATTCAGTGAATTATTTTACCTCTGGTTGTAAATTTTAATTACACAGTCTTTATAATTTATGAAGATCATTTTTTTTCTTTTTTTGATTTTTTTGTATTAAATATTCATTTAAATTTTATATTGTGCTCATTATTTCTTTTACCTTTCACCATGCATTTTTAATAAGTAACTTAATGAAATATAATTATAACATTTATCAAGAAACTTTGATTGGCGCCTAAATAACATTTTTATTTCCACGTTTTTCCGATTGGAACCCTGAAAAGAAAGAAGTCCTATTTTTTTTAAATAAACCGACCGAGTATCCTAGTTGGGTAGATTAGTTGTAGATGGTGGTGCAGTAAATATGAAAACCACAACTCATAGCAATATGTACTATTAGGTAGTCTGTTTCACTCATGCTGGATACTAACAATTCTCTTTCCCTGTCACTGTTTCCAACATAAATAATAAATGGTTTCAAGATATCGTCCATTAATCCATCTAGGTCCAACATTCTACTTTAATAACATGATCAATACAATTTTTCCATTTGTTCATTGTAACATTTGTAAGTGCTTCCTTCAATTAAAACTTCTTGCACATGTGACATTTTCAACGTTTTATTTTTTGAAACAATTAGAATTGCGGCTTTTCTTCATATCTTTGCAAACCAATCTTCAAAAACAGTGCTATTAATTTCATCGTGATAGTCAGTCGAAATAAAAGTTAGGTATAATAATAATAACCACAGTTTTTCACTTGAGAATCTGTGTAAGGTAGCTCTATAAATTTTTGGTACAGGTGCATCTCTAGTACTATTTTGCCATGATTTTATTAAGAGTCGAAATATTTGATTTAGTTCTGCGGTACCTAACGATAACAATGACAGAAAAATGCAAGAAAACGTTGACAGGTTATATTTGGATTTAAAACATAACCTGCCAACCGGCTGATATTTCTAGATTTTTGCCGATATTGAACTAGGCTGCAGAAGAGCCAATTAAATTTTTGAAAGATAAGTAACTTTTGGCGGCAAATTTGAATCACTCCTTATTCTGAGGCAAACATTAGTTTGTGTAAATTGCTTGTACACTTAAGTGAAAGTTGTGAATCTAATATGCTTAAATATGCAAAGGTCTGTTGTCCTCTTCTAGGCCGCGTACTTATTTTTTTTTAGTAAAAAAAAATTCCAAATAGGCGCCCGATATAACTTTATTCAAAACATAATATTCTATTTATAAAATTTCGCGTTGTATGAAACGTATAATAAAGGCACAATATTCAAATCACATACTCGTACATATAACAAATTAAAATAAAATCAATATTTATGGGTGCATCGTTACATTATTGCAATACAAATCAAACAAACATAACGAAGTTAAATCATAAATTGATGTAACATTTTTGTGGGAGTGTTTAGTTACTGGTATGGCTGATTACGTACTGAAAAATGCGAGTTTATTACAATGTTTACGTCACTTTTGTATATGAAGGCATTTATGATGAACATCGAAAGCAATGGTATGAATTACTTGGAAAGTTTTCGAAACATGTTTTATTTATACCTTTATTTTTAAAAATGAATGTATATTTTATATCAGCTGTTTCATCACATGACTACACATTATTGAAATTTTAATTATATAGGGTGTTATAAAGAAGTAGGTGAATCCGCTAACAATATATATGTTCTTTGGACTTAAATAATAGGACCTTCTTTATGTTATATTTGAAGGCTTTTTTTGCAATATACAATGTGTCAAAGTTAACTCTTTAAAAGGAGCTGGATCGTCACAAAAAATCATATTCGGAGGAAATCGACTCTGTAGCATCCGCGTCTGGCATCAGACCTACCTTCGGGAGGGGCTCAAGACAGGTAATGACTTTCTCGATATGCAGGGTGCGCGCCAAAAATCGTAGCTCCGGATCTGATAAATATGGAAATTTTCGATACGTACTTACAGAGGATCTATCTACTGCGAAAAAATTGGAAAGATCCTAGGTGCAAAGATATTGGAGCTATGGCTACCCAAACCTGACCTACATTCTTGCGATCTTTTCCCTTTTCAACTTTGGGAAACAATCGACTGCTTGTTGGATTATATATTCTGTTAGTACTTACAAATGTTTGTTTATATAAATTAAGATTGTATTACAAATTACAATATCTATCATTAAAATCTGATTTTTCTTTTTTTTGGAAATTATATTTATAAATATGTACAGTTATGCTCACAAAAATCTAGTACAAGGAAAAAAAATTAATTTGCCGAATTTTAAAAATTTGTTTGGAGGGATTGTGTTGCTAAAACACTGCGTGTTTTAAGAAATAACTTAAAATATTGTATCTTAATGCATAATGTGATTATTATTATGTGATAATTAAACATTTTTATTGGATAATTATACTTTTTAAATAAAAATTTACGAAAAATACAGTTAATATTTTATTGGATTATTTATATATTGCACATAAAATCTCATATCTCATCCAGTTCTAATACCGTACCGTATGGACGTGTTATTGTGACCGGTATCAGAAATTTATTATTGTGATCTGTATCAGAAGCTTCAAATCATATACGATGTGCTCCAGATAAAGAGGGCCACTATGGGGATCTCGGAAAACTTAAGAGATACAGATTTGGTTAAATGGGAGAAAAATTGCGTAATCAAATGTCTAAGAAATTGGCGTTTAGATTTTCTTGAAAAATTTTTTAGTTTTTGAGAAATTTTGAAAAAATAGAATTTTTCGATTTTACATACTATTTTTCCCTGGCGTTAATATTTGATCTAGAGCAAAACCAATGACACTTATCCAAAGCAACTTTTAATGCTATTTAAGGTGGCGTTGTTAGTTTCTTAATCCAACGTTTCGTCTTTGCGGAACAATCATAAAATTAATTTGTTTAAATACGGCCTGATGTGCTTATATTAGATTCTGAAAACCATTTTTATTGCGAATTTAACGATTTATCATACTTTATCATTTAATTGCGGCTTCGTCATTTTTTCGACCTTAATCTAGAAAATTCCTAGTATGGACCTGTACCAATTTTTTTTAAATTTTTTAAGAATAAATGATTTGTTATGTTCATTAACAGTTTATTTGATTTACATATTCAATAGCAATTAAATGGCTACATTTAAAAAAAACAAAGAACAAATCAAATTAAATTAACAGAAGACATAAAAAGTCAAGTCAAAAAGACAACTAAGTTTAGAGCATATGTTCGAAAAGATTTCCATTATTTTCCAGGCACAGGTAGCACCTTCTCACCGTCGATTCTAACACCCTAATAAGCTTTTGTGGAGGAGTAATATTGGCAAATGCTTCCAGAACTAACCCCCTCAGTTCTTCATCTGCTGGAAATTTTGCTGATAAACATGATTCTTAACGAATCCCCATACGAAGAAATCAAGCCGAGTTATATCGGGCACTGGCCAGGGTGTTTCCGAATGCGTGCTAATGATTTTCTTTGGAAGTCTCATTGAAAGACATTCACAAACGGCTCTAGAATTATGTGCAGGTGCACCATCTTGCTGTATCCAAGAGTTATGAATAATTGCTAGGGGCATGCTATCGAGAGCATCCTCTAAATCGTTTTGCAGCAAATGTAGGTAACGCTCTGATGTTAAGGTATGGTGGTAAATAAACGGTCCTACAATCGTTGTACCGAAAATATCAGCCCACATATTAAAACCAAAACGGTGTTGATACCTTGACATTTTGTTTAAATGTGGATTGGTTCCAGACCAATAATGGACATTTCGTCTATTGAAAATGCCATTATTCGTAATCATACTCTCATCAGATTATAATATTATTTGATAAGGAAAATTCATATTCTCTTGACATTTTCTTGTGTACCATTCACAGAATGAGCGACGTCGTTCTAAATCACCTGGCCTATGTCCTTGACAAATTTTGTACTTGTACGGATGTAATTTTAGTTTTTTTAAAATACGATGTGTCGTTGATTTTGGTATACCAATATTTTGTTCAATCCGCCGGACTGATGTACTGAGATCCTCAGTGACGACCAACAGAACATTTTGTACGATTTCATCATTGCCCGTTTTTCGTCGGAAAACTACAGATTTTCTAAAAGAACCATATGCTTTAAGGTTTGCTACTAATTTTTTAAAAGCACTTTTATTTGGCTGCCTCCTTTTAGGATACTTCTGCAAATACATACGCTCTGTAACAGAACAATTTTGGTTGGATGAAATGAAACATGCCACCATGTCAAACTTTTCTTCGTTAGAAAACATAATTAATAAAAAAAAAATTAAATTATTGCACAAATAATTAAACACCAAACTAATGTGTCAAAAAACCAACGCAACTGTCAATCCAAATACAACAGTACCACATTTGCTTTCCAGCGCTTGCTTTCGTCTTGGTGATAATGGCGTACCTATCATACACTTGGAAAACGCAAAAAAATCGAAAAAATGACGAAACCGCAATTAAATGATAAAGTGTGATAGGTCGTTGAATTGAAATAAAAAGTGTTTTGAGAATCTAATATAAACACATCAGGGCCGTATTAAAAAAAAATAAGTTTATGATGGTTCCGCAAAGACGAAACGTTGGATTAAAAAACTAACAACGCCACCTTAAACAGCATTAAAAGTTGCTGTGGAGAAGTGTCATTGGTTTTGCTCTTTGTCAAATATTAACGCCAGGAAAAATTTTTCACAAACTAAAAAAAAAATCAGGAAAATCTAAACGCTAATTTCTTAGACCTTTGATTACGCAACTTTTCTCCCATTTAACTAAATCAGTATCTCTTAAGGTTTCCGAGATCCCCATAGTGGGCCTCTTTATCTCGGATACATCGTATAGTGGTAATTGTGCGTCGTATGTACTTATTACAACATGCCTCCTAGTTTAAGATCAGCAGGCGATAAGTCCGATGAACTAATATGCTTTTTAAAAAGCGATTAATTTGCGGGGGTAATTCAAAATATCGTTCAGCAAAAGCTGAATAATTTAAATGAAACTAATTTGAACTACGGAGTGAGATTGGAGTACTAAAGCAATCAAATATTGATCTAGTGCGCTTATTAATAAATACTAACAAGGAAATAAAAACAGATAATGCATACTTAATCCAAAAATCTAATAAATGTATCGACCTTGTAAATGTAAAGAAACAGGATCAGATGTTATTTTCTGAAAAAGTGAAGGCGGTACCAACGGAAAAAATCTCCGAAAACAAAAACATGCCTAAAGTAATGGAACCAGTTAATACAGGTGATGTCTCTATTATTGGAACTGGAAATTCCTGGACAACGGTAAATAGAAAAAGAAATATAAAGAAAAGTAATAATTTAGTTTACGAACTAGTTGAAAATGCATCTAATAAAGGAGTAACCAATTACATACATTAGCATGTACGCAAGCTTGAACCTGATGTAACAGAAAAGAACGTAATCGACTATCTTAAAGAAAAAAAATATACTCTACACCAAATGTGAAAAAAGGGTATCTAAACGACCCCAAGAATATTCATTAAAGTACCCTTTGTATACAAGGAACAGATAAAAAGTCCCACACTGTGGCCTGTAAATGTATGTATAAATTCTTTTTTCTCCAGACTATAAAGGAAAATAGTTATAAAATAAGAAATATTCAAATTTTACATCAAAATATCTCGAGTTTAGGTAATAAAATCTCCGTATTTGAAGTATCCTTAAGTTCTATTGATCCGGATATTGTCCTGTTGATTGAACACTGGTAATCCGAGGAACAACTTCAGTTATTTTATATCAATAATTTAAAATCTAATCTCCTCCTTCTGGTGACCTCTGAAGGCACATGGCGGAGCTGCAATATATGCAAAAAAACAGTACGTAATGACATAACCAACCTCAGTTGCGGCCGTGAAGTAGAACGTTGTAGGGCAGAAATTTATAACGCTAACATCGTCGTAGTGAATGTGTGTCGACCGCCTAAAGCTAACTTTGAACGGTTAATCTCTGTTCTAACCATTATCTTAGACAAATTAAGTTTAGAGGGAAAACTGTTATTCTGGGTGGAGATTTTAATATACATTTTGACATCAATAACAGATACAGTTTCAGATTTTTCAGCCTATAATAAGACAATACCGATAAAATCTCCAACCAGAGTGTGTGACACGACTAAATCCTATATTGATAATACTATCACAAATACTTCATTAAGTGTATATGAAGCTATGTGTATTGATTTAAGTATGTCGCATCATTTAGCACAACTTATTACCTTTCAATTGGAGCAAGTGCTTTGTAGTAATGCCTGTGTCGTGAGGCGAGATATTAATGACCACAATCTTCAACACTTTGTAAACTTATTATCATTGGAAACATGGAATCTAGTATATGAAAATTCGTCGGCTGAAGAAGCCTTCGATAATTTTTTTACACTTTTCTTTACTATTTAAATATATGCTTTCCATATGCCAAACGTTATATTAAAAATAAAAACTGGATATCACCAGAAGTATTGCAACTACATGAGAAGTTGATCTTAAGAAAATGTCAACCAAATATGAAATATTTAAAAATGAATTCAAGAACTTTGAAAAGTATTAGAAGTATTATGTTGAACAATACAAAATAAATCATAACAAAAAATATGTCTATAATTTGAAAAATAAGATGGAAGCTATGTGGCAACTCATACATAAGAATACCTGTAACAATAAAACTGTTGTTCTACCCCATTCTTTTGCAAAAGAAGTTGATATATCTACAACATTTAATAACTATTTCTCTACAGTTCCTTCTAATATTGTTACTACTAATATTTCTAGTAATGAAAACTTGTCAAATATTAGTAAATATTTAAATAATTTCGCATCAACTTTTTTTTGTAGTGACAAGCTTAGATGTTATTAAGTGTGTGAGAGGCTTAAATTCATCAAATACACCTGATGAGAACAATATATTTTTGATTTTTGTTGAAATGTTGTATAGAACATGTTGCCGCACCTTTGTGCCATATTATAAATTTATCTTTCCAGAAGGGAATATTTCCTTCAAAACCAAAAAAGTCTATTGCACATCCTCTTTATAAGAAATTGGACATAAACTCTATTGATAACTATAGACCAGTAAATATACTGCCTACATTTTCCATGTGTATGAATATTTGATGAATAAAAAATCAATGTATTTTCTAATTAGAAACAACATACTAAGTGAGATACAGTATGGTATCAAGCTTGGTAAAAGCACCGGTATTGCTCTATACACCTTATTAACTGCTATATATAAAAATTTGGATAGTCGTAAGCCTACATTGGGCCATACATTGTGTCAATAAAAAATATCTGTTGTAAAGGATGTAGTTTGAAGGGATGGGTGCTCACGACTGGTTTCGATCATATTTAAAGAATCCAACACAAAGTGTACGTTGTACAGGCAATAGATCTGAAGATGTAAGTATTGATATCGGGGTTCAACAGGATTCAATCCTTGGCCCAACACTATTTTTAGTATTAATTAATAACATCTTTTGATGTCTTGGAGGAATTAACTGTAGTCATCAATTACACCAACGATGTAAGCGAAATTATTACGGGAGACACGATAAATGAGCTATGTCAATTAACTGACCTTGCATATGACAATTTATGTCGATGGTTTGAAGCTAACAGACTTTCTGTTAATAAAGAAAAAGCAGCTTGTGTTATATTTCAAAATATAAAATCTAATTTGGTAACAGGTATAGAAATTAAATTAAATTATCACCGGTTTTCCATCAATGATCAGACTAGGGTGTTGGGTATAATGATAGACAGTAATTTGAAATGGGAAAATCATATTCAAAATTTATGTCAAGGATTGGGTAAAATATGTTATGCATTGAGGTCCCTGAAAAGAACATGCAGCCCGAATATATTAAAAACTTTTTATCACTCAGTTCTGCGATATGGCATAATACATTGGGGATGTTCGTCGTCGAACCAATGAATATTCTTAATGCAAAAAAGAGCGATGCGTATAATTTTCGGCCTAACTGCAACAGAGTCGTGCAGGGTTTTGATTGAGGAACATAAGTTCCTCACTCTCTATGACTTATACATGCTTAATGTACTGTGCTTTGTACATAGGTGTTGCGCTAATTTTAATAAAGAGAAGATAGATCATACATTTAACACGAGGCAGGATAATTATTTGTTCCCACCGAAACATAATACTTTCTTTTACCAGAAGGTATTAGAGTTTAGAGGATGTATCCTCTACAATAAATTACCAAAAGAAATAAAAGCAATTAACAGTTTTTATTTAAAGAGAAATGTCAAGGAATGTTTACTGCATGTTCATTGTTACACAAAAAATTATTATTTGCAGCATTTCCATAATATTCACACATAATATAATAAATTGTTACAATTATTACATATTGTTTGACGTTTTCCAACATGTTATCGTGCTGTATCTATATTTTCTTGGATTTTGCTGTACGAAGCATGCCTTCGAAATAAAGTGATTATTATTAATTATTATTATATTATTATATTTCGCGGTTTATAAACAAGTGTGGTTCCATTATTTGTTGGCTGAATTTTTTATCGGAAAGAAACATTTTCCTGAAAATCAGATCCGTAATTTATATGACTTGAAACAGATATTAACCTGGATTGCTCCTATTCTTTAAATAAGTGAATCTTCTTTGTTGCTGTATAGTATCTATACTCGGTTTCTTCGGTTTCTTTTGTCCATCGAGTTGCCGTTGACGAGAACCAGGAAGTAGAAACATATATCGTTTCTTCCATTTTTTTCAAATATTGCATTAAAATATGATTTTGCTCCTAGTTGGAAATTCTTGAAGTCTGGTTGCTTATTTGCAGTAAATTTTTATTCTTCCATATTCTCTTTACAGTTAATACGGCAGATTTATTTGCATGCATTTCTACAGCCTTTCCTCCAAAAGTATAACTATTTTATAGTTTTATTATAATTCCTAATTTATCAACCTATTATGTTTTCTTATCATTTGAAGTAATTTAAATATGTAGTTGAAATGACACATTATCAAATTGTTAATCCAAGTATGTTCTACCTAGATCTAAAAATTAAAAAGATCTGTACTAAATTTACGTGAGCATTACTATACAATCCCTTTGTAAACAATGTTCCGTAATAATTACACAGAATTAGGTTTAATCGGAATGTGGACCCTTTCAAAATTATATAGATATTAAGCGATTCAAGTCCAGATGAATATTAAGTGTTTGGGAAACGTGTGCCTCGAGAAATAATTTAACTTTTAGTGTTCGTAAAATAACGAAGGAGTTTCTAGCCGTACCGAACGTGACTTCATATTTTATAAACTATAGTAGATACGGTTTTTGTGCACGGTAAATATTTTCTAGATATAATAAAATGGTTTAATTTATTATATCAATTACGTTTCGATCGCTTAAGGAAGAAGTACTCTTATGCTTTAACACTATGAAATCGATTTCTTGAATTCAAACATGAATGAGGTATATATAACGCTTGCCCATAATTCAGAAAGTTCTTTTCACAGAAATAAAATTAAAAGGTCAGTATATCATTTACCTACATCAAAATATGAGGATAAAATACGGTATGGATGGAAGAGGGTGTTAAGCTCTAATTTCGATTGCTGTATTTTTTAGTACAGCGTATACATTTGAACTGTCTGTGACAATATTTATACTGAACCTACACCTACACAAATATTGCTTTGTTTGTCACTTATTTCTGGAAGTTTTGGTATATATCGTGGAATCTCCGATGTTATATTAATTATTTTGCTACATCTAGAGTCGTTTCTGCTTTTATTTATATTCTACCCACTTATTATGGACCTATTCTATATAGCATTTTTTTATTTTGTTATCTGTAACATTTAAATGTCATCCACAGCTATATTGTTTCTTTGTAGTTAATTTTTGATATGTGCTCATTCTAGATCCGAATTAATAACATTGCACTTCGTGTATATTATTTAAACACATTAGTTCTTCTTTAGCTTCTAATTACGATTTTTTTCCACAGCATTAATAACTAGTTGTGTTATATTGGCTATTCTTCCCACTATTTTCCTTGCATATTGGTTATCTGAAATCCATTTTTAATCAGAAGATTCGCTGAAAATTGTCTTATAAATTACCTTAGATTCATTTTGTAACATTGTACGACTTTTCGTTTATTTAAATCTATTTTCAGTTTGGTTGCTTTTATTGTCTACAATGCAGGTTAAGTTACATGATTCTAACAAGTTGGTTGCGCATAGTCCTTAGGATCCTGTAAGCTGGATCTACACGTACATGTCTGTATAGTTATGTGTGTGTATCTAATATGCTTGACAAAATGGCATACTAAAATATTCTATCGCAAATATTTATTTGTATTAATAATTATAACGGGTGTTCATTTGAAAAGTCAATCTAGTAGCATGTGTTTACTGAGAACATTTTGAAGTATGTCGTAAATTAAAATTTACTACTTAACCTACGAAGTCGTATATTTTGACAGTTTCATACATACAAATAAATAACAAATGTGATTGACATTATCAAATGTCATTTGGATTTACGTTTACGGAACAACAAACACATACTAATATATATGCGTCTTATTCTATCAAAATTTCAAAGTAATCTAGATTGACTTTTCAAATGAACACACGTTATTTTGAAGAATTTTCGCAATTACATCTTGTGTCTATTTGATTTTTTATAATTTTCAGGTAATAATTTCCTTTTATGTCCTTTCGGAATTTTTCACTTTCGTGTATTCGACTAAGAGCGATATCTATGAGTAAATGGTCCTGGATTATTTTTCTTTTAATTAGACATTCGTTTGCCATGTATCTAATTACAATTTCTATTAATTGCGCTTTGTTTCGTTTTATCTTCTTCTCTATCTTAATTATTATGTAGCGAAGTACTCTTCTATTTAGATTCTCATCTTTAATTCTTTTCTCGATAGTGTCTACATATATCTTAAGTTTTTCGAAAGAACTAAGCAGCTTTTACTATTTAAGATCGAACCTCCCGAAAATTAGCCTCTTTTGTTTTGTGAAGTGATCAGGTCAAGAAGTCAGCTACACCGTGCGTCGCTTGGGAATGAAAATTACAAATGACTTTTAAATCAAAGGAATTTAGTAAATTTCTATTAAACAATAAGGATTGTGAATCCGCCATATATTTTAACGTTGTAACGACGGATACAAAATTTCTTGAAGTGATATATATCTACATGTGGGCCGTTCGATTTCGAATAACTTTCGACCATTTTATATACATTAGGTGAGTTTTGCTACACGATGTCTTTGTGTAAAGGCATTGTTCTTTCATGATAGTATTTCATTATATTGTTTTTTTCTCTTTCTGGAATTGAATAGGGTGCCAGTATGAGCTATATTAGTTCCTGCAGAGGTTCTTGCTAGCACGTGGTACTTCGTTAGGATCAGATTAATATCACAAGCACATAGTCGTACTTCCGGTCTAAGGTATATGAATAATTCAACCATCTGGTGAGCCTTTCGATATCCTAACTTAACTTCTTACGACCTACTGGTTATGAAAATATATATATAATATAGCTTCATTAATTTATATATATATATATATATATATATATATATAAATATAAAAATTAAATAAATAAATATATAAATTAGCTAAGGTTGTATTTTCTTTTGATTAAAGTGACCTCTGATGAAGCTCTAAATCTACAGAGCGAAATATAAGGTATAAAATAAAGGACTCTAATTGACTAATTAAAGGTTTTTATTGCCGGATTCCCCAACAATTTTTATTTTTTATTTTATATATATATATATATATATATATATATATATATATATATAGAAGTAAATTACAGAAAAACGATACCCATACGTTTGCTTATATAGGTTTATTGAACTATTCCATGTTATACAAGGGTCATGCCCGATTTTGTAATTGTTAATTATTAGTCATTCTCATAAAAGTCATTTAACAAGTTTTCTTTTTGTGTAAATTCAGTATAATTTTTGCTGAAACGTATACACCAAGACATGTCATAAAAACAATAGTAGATTTACATTGTGCTATTTTCTTTATTAAAACTGAAACTATTGATCAATTAATTTTGTAGTGTATTTAATAATTTATGAATATACTGTGTGTACAAGAATCTCGATGTCACATTTATCCAAGATCCAAGATAAATTATCTAACAAGTTAATTAGGTTAAGCCTGCTATGTCATTTTATTATTCAATCATTTCAGTATTAAAACTTTATTATTATTTAAATCTTATGAACTATTTGCATTTATCTCAAAGTCAGTTATATTCTGTGCTTATAACTCAAATTAACGTCATTATGCAGTTATTGCTGTTAAGGCATATTTCATTATGTTTAGTTTTTATACAACTTACTATACAGATTGAGTCTTTTACTCATGTCCAGCTATTACATTTGATTCAATTTTATTTATGTACCTATTTTGCTTAATTAACAAGTTGGTCAATGATATATTGATTTCCTTTTATTCATTAACTTTGTGGCTCGTAAATCTGTAGATGTTTGCCATATTTTCGTCTCGTGGACTTTGTTTGAAAATTTCATCATTGTTCTTATATGCTTATGATTCTTCCTTATTTTGATTTGTTAGTTGTTAATAAACCCGTTCCTATTATTATTATAATACCCTGCCGTTTTATCGTAAAGCTAGTTCGCCGTATATGCTTATGACTTTTCATGTGGGTTATTGTTAATAAACTATCTCCTGTTATTGTTATTATATTTGTTGTTTTATTGTTATGATAACAACTGTCCACGTATAGACCTATGATTTAGTCAAGTTACCGTCGGCAGTGTCTGTTCCGAGAATTTAAACATGGTGGCGCCTATATTATAAGAACTCTCCCATAGATCGCTTCTTAACTGAGCTGGCCTCTCCGCCGAAGATCTCCGGGGCAATCTTGTTACTGGGGTGTTGATGAATCATAAGCAGGTATTACGTTGTGTGCGTAGGCGCAGAACTATTGCTCGTGAGGGCGAATAAAGATTTAGAAACAATAAATTATTTAATAAGTATTACAATTGACCCGAAACCCCATTTCTCTCTCGTTCAGAATTACGCGATTTGAATGTGTCCAAAGGAGATTAGAATATAGGAAAAAAAGAATCCACCTTAAATTCCTAAATCGGTAATTAAAGCTTATTAATCTTAACTGTTTTTATTATAATAAATGGATTAAAACTTCAATTTGTTTCCACCCCAAATAGTATTTGTAAGACTAACTATTACGATAAATCGTAAACTACTTAACCAATTAGAATGAGTTTATTCCTCACAAAATATCATTCTTTATAATTAAATTCATTCTGATAGAAAGCGGAAATATTAAAATTGACGTAAAACTTCCACATTTTTTAATATTTTCATTTTTTTTTATTCAGAAAATTATATTACAGTTACTACGATCACAGTAGGCGACACGAAATCCTACTAACATTCCATGACTAAGCTTTCAAAACAGTAATAAATATATTACAAGGCATTTATTGCAAAAAAAATCAACATTTCTGGACTTTCATTAGTGCCACAGTATTTAACATTACTAGATGCTAAGATTTTGTTTTAATATGAATAAAAATAACCAGTATTTTTATACAAAATACAAATCTTTTGAAATAGAGCACATTAACCGTTTTATTATAGAAGCTGATAATAAAATATATTTAGCAACGAAAGTAAATAATAGAAATATACATTGATGGAAAAAGGTGACTAGCACACCCTGTATAATCTGAACATGTGGACCCTTTCAAAATTATATAGATATTAAGCGATTCAAGTCCAGATGAATATTAAGTGTTTGGGAAACGTGTGCCTCGAGAAATAATTTAACTTTTAGTGTTCGTAAAATAACGAAGGAGTTTCTAGCCGTACCGAACGTGACTTCATATTTTATAAACTATAGTAGATACGGTTTTTGTGCACGGTAAATATTTTCTAGATATAATAAAATGGTTTAATTTATTATATCAATTACGTTTCGATCGCTTAAGGAAGAAGTACTCTTATGCTTTAACACTATGAAATCGATTTCTTGAATTCAAACATGAATGAGGTATATATAACGCTTGCCCATAATTCAGAAAGTTCTTTTCACAGAAATAAAATTAAAAGGTCAGTATATCATTTACCTACATCAAAATATGAGGATAAAATACGGTATGGATGGAAGAGGGTGTTAAGCTCTAATTTCGATTGCTGTATTTTTTAGTACAGCGTATACATTTGAACTGTCTGTGACAATATTTATACTGAACCTACACCTACACAAATATTGCTTTGTTTGTCACTTATTTCTGGAAGTTTTGGTATATATCGTGGAATCTCCGATGTTATATTAATTATTTTGCTACATCTAGAGTCGTTTCTGCTTTTATTTATATTCTACCCACTTATTATGGACCTATTCTATATAGCATTTTTTTATTTTGTTATCTGTAACATTTAAATGTCATCCACAGCTATATTGTTTCTTTGTAGTTAATTTTTGATATGTGCTCATTCTAGATCCGAATTAATAACATTGCACTTCGTGTATATTATTTAAACACATTAGTTCTTCTTTAGCTTCTAATTACGATTTTTTTCCACAGCATTAATAACTAGTTGTGTTATATTGGCTATTCTTCCCACTATTTTCCTTGCATATTGGTTATCTGAAATCCATTTTTAATCAGAAGATTCGCTGAAAATTGTCTTATAAATTACCTTTGATTCATTTTGTAACATTGTACGACTTTTCGTTTATTTAAATCTATTTTCAGTTTGGTTGCTTTTATTGTCTACAATGCAGGTTAAGTTACATGATTCTAACAAGTTGGTTGCGCATAGTCCTTAGGATCCTGTAAGCTGGATCTACACGTACATGTCTGTATAGTTATGTGTGTGTATCTAATATGCTTGACAAAATGGCATACTAAAATATTCTATCGCAAATATTTATTTGTATTAATAATTATAACGGGTGTTCATTTGAAAAGTCAATCTAGTAGCATGTGTTTACTGAGAACATTTTGAAGTATGTCGTAAATTAAAATTTACTACTTAACCTACGAAGTCGTATATTTTGACAGTTTCATACATACAAATAAATAACAAATGTGATTGACATTATCAAATGTCATTTGGATTTACGTTTACGGAACAACAAACACATACTAATATATATGCGTCTTATTCTATCAAAATTTCAAAGTAATCTAGATTGACTTTTCAAATGAACACACGTTATTTTGAAGAATTTTCGCAATTACATCTTGTGTCTATTTGATTTTTTATAATTTTCAGGTAATAATTTCCTTTTATGTCCTTTCGGAATTTTTCACTTTCGTGTATTCGACTAAGAGCGATATCTATGAGTAAATGGTCCTGGATTATTTTTCTTTTAATTAGACATTCGTTTGCCATGTATCTAATTACAATTTCTATTAATTGCGCTTTGTTTCGTTTTATCTTCTTCTCTATCTTAATTATTATGTAGCGAAGTACTCTTCTATTTAGATTCTCATCTTTAATTCTTTTCTCGATAGTGTCTACATATATCTTAAGTTTTTCGAAAGAACTAAGCAGCTTTTACTATTTAAGATCGAACCTCCCGAAAATTAGCCTCTTTTGTTTTGTGAAGTGATCAGGTCAAGAAGTCAGCTACACCGTGCGTCGCTTGGGAATGAAAATTACAAATGACTTTTAAATCAAAGGAATTTAGTAAATTTCTATTAAACAATAAGGATTGTGAATCCGCCATATATTTTAACGTTGTAACGACGGATACAAAATTTCTTGAAGTGATATATATCTACATGTGGGCCGTTCGATTTCGAATAACTTTCGACCATTTTATATACATTAGGTGAGTTTTGCTACACGATGTCTTTGTGTAAAGGCATTGTTCTTTCATGATAGTATTTCATTATATTGTTTTTTTCTCTTTCTGGAATTGAATAGGGTGCCAGTATGAGCTATATTAGTTCCTGCAGAGGTTCTTGCTAGCACGTGGTACTTCGTTAGGATCAGATTAATATCACAAGCACATAGTCGTACTTCCGGTCTAAGGTATATGAATAATTCAACCATCTGGTGAGCCTTTCGATATCCTAACTTAACTTCTTACGACCTACTGGTTATGAAAATATATATATAATATAGCTTCATTAATTTATATATATATATATATATATATATATATATAAATATAAAAATTAAATAAATAAATATATAAATTAGCTAAGGTTGTATTTTCTTTTGATTAAAGTGACCTCTGATGAAGCTCTAAATCTACAGAGCGAAATATAAGGTATAAAATAAAGGACTCTAATTGACTAATTAAAGGTTTTTATTGCCGGATTCCCCAACAATTTTTATTTTTTATTTTATATATATATATATATATATATATATATATATATATATATATATAGAAGTAAATTACAGAAAAACGATACCCATACGTTTGCTTATATAGGTTTATTGAACTATTCCATGTTATACAAGGGTCATGCCCGATTTTGTAATTGTTAATTATTAGTCATTCTCATAAAAGTCATTTAACAAGTTTTCTTTTTGTGTAAATTCAGTATAATTTTTGCTGAAACGTATACACCAAGACATGTCATAAAAACAATAGTAGATTTACATTGTGCTATTTTCTTTATTAAAACTGAAACTATTGATCAATTAATTTTGTAGTGTATTTAATAATTTATGAATATACTGTGTGTACAAGAATCTCGATGTCACATTTATCCAAGATCCAAGATAAATTATCTAACAAGTTAATTAGGTTAAGCCTGCTATGTCATTTTATTATTCAATCATTTCAGTATTAAAACTTTATTATTATTTAAATCTTATGAACTATTTGCATTTATCTCAAAGTCAGTTATATTCTGTGCTTATAACTCAAATTAACGTCATTATGCAGTTATTGCTGTTAAGGCATATTTCATTATGTTTAGTTTTTATACAACTTACTATACAGATTGAGTCTTTTACTCATGTCCAGCTATTACATTTGATTCAATTTTATTTATGTACCTATTTTGCTTAATTAACAAGTTGGTCAATGATATATTGATTTCCTTTTATTCATTAACTTTGTGGCTCGTAAATCTGTAGATGTTTGCCATATTTTCGTCTCGTGGACTTTGTTTGAAAATTTCATCATTGTTCTTATATGCTTATGATTCTTCCTTATTTTGATTTGTTAGTTGTTAATAAACCCGTTCCTATTATTATTATAATACCCTGCCGTTTTATCGTAAAGCTAGTTCGCCGTATATGCTTATGACTTTTCATGTGGGTTATTGTTAATAAACTATCTCCTGTTATTGTTATTATATTTGTTGTTTTATTGTTATGATAACAACTGTCCACGTATAGACCTATGATTTAGTCAAGTTACCGTCGGCAGTGTCTGTTCCGAGAATTTAAACATGGTGGCGCCTATATTATAAGAACTCTCCCATAGATCGCTTCTTAACTGAGCTGGCCTCTCCGCCGAAGATCTCCGGGGCAATCTTGTTACTGGGGTGTTGATGAATCATAAGCAGGTATTACGTTGTGTGCGTAGGCGCAGAACTATTGCTCGTGAGGGCGCATAAAGATTTAGAAACAATAAATTATTTAATAAGTATTACAATTGACCCGAAACCCCATTTCTCTCTCGTTCAGAATTACGCGATTTGAATGTGTCCAAAGGAGATTAGAATATAGGAAAAAAAGAATCCACCTTAAATTCCTAAATCGGTAATTAAAGCTTATTAATCTTAACTGTTTTTATTATAATAAATGGATTAAAACTTCAATTTGTTTCCACCCCAAATAGTATTTGTAAGACTAACTATTACGATAAATCGTAAACTACTTAACCAATTAGAATGAGTTTATTCCTCACAAAATATCATTCTTTATAATTAAATTCATTCTGATAGAAAGCGGAAATATTAAAATTGACGTAAAACTTCCACATTTTTTAATATTTTCATTTTTTTTTATTCAGAAAATTATATTACAGTTACTACGATCACAGTAGGCGACACGAAATCCTACTAACATTCCATGACTAAGCTTTCAAAACAGTAATAAATATATTACAAGGCATTTATTGCAAAAAAAATCAACATTTCTGGACTTTCATTAGTGCCACAGTATTTAACATTACTAGATGCTAAGATTTTGTTTTAATATGAATAAAAATAACCAGTATTTTTATACAAAATACAAATCTTTTGAAATAGAGCGCATTAACCGTTTTATTATAGAAGCTGATAATAAAATATATTTAGCAACGAAAGTAAATAATAGAAATATACATTGATGGAAAAAGGTGACCAGCACACCCTGTATAATCTGAACATGTCAAAATAAATGCGTAGATTTAGCGGAGCATTAAGGTTTCCTCTAGACGAGTTTGCGCAGCGAGTTTTAACTTTTTCTATAGCTGCATTTTTTACCGAGTGCCTCCGACAGCTGCAATATGTTGTCCCCATGGAGACCGATGCGGGGAGGGAGAAACCGGTTATTGTTTGTGTGCTGGAAGCGGGTAGTAGTAGTGGTACTTTGTGCGTGATGGAAGGCCTTATCTCAGTGAGTTTGAGCGAGGAATGGTTGTGGGGATGCACATTACAGGAGTATCCTTCCGTGATATCGCGAGCCGTCTCGAGCGGTCATTACCGGCAGTGCAGCGGGCATGGGGAGAATGGATGGAGCAAGGACGTATGCGCCTTCAGCGAGTGAGACGGCCCCGCGCGAGCACAGCACGCGTGTATCGCGCTCTTGTGCACAGCGCTTTAGCGTCGCGTACGTCTTCCTCAAGGCAACTTGGAGCTGTTTGGCCAGCAGGAAGGGAAGGCGTCCTCACTACGCGAACTCTGCGGGGGCGTTTGCTAGAAAGTGGACTGCGAGCGCGTTGTGCATTGCAGTGGATTACACTGACTCGCGAGCACCGCCGTACACAGCGACAGTGGGTGGAGGCTAGACATCAGTGGGTTGTCGAGTGGAGGTACATTTTGTTTTCCGACCAATTAAGATTCGAATTGAGCAACGGTGACACACGAATTTTGATTCATCGGAGACGTTGTGAGCGTCACCTTGAGGCGTGCATCCAACCACGCCCTATCCACCGGCAGCAGGGCATTGTGGTATGGGCTGCTATTACACATGGTGGACGTACACGTCTGCTGCATATACAGCATACGATGACGGCTCGCCGCTACGTAGATGAGGTGCTACGGCCCGTTGTGCTTCCCTAGGTTCGACGGCGCCTATGTCTTCTATACATGCACGACAACTCCCGACCGCACACTGCACGTGTTGCCCATACCTTTGTGGAAGAGAACCATATACGTATGCTTCCATGGCCGGCACATTCTTCGGAAATCAATCCGATCGAACATGTCTGGGATATGATCGGTCGGAGACTTCAACATTATCCGGCTCCCCTGGGTAACGTTGAGGAGCTATGGAGGCGAGTTGAAGCAGCATGGCTGGACATCTATCCCATTACCATACAACGACTTATTGACTCCATGCGTCGTCGTGTAGCGATGATACGCGCCGCTCGCGAGGGATGCTCCCGATATTAATGCATCCCTTCCCAGCAGGGCTGCACCGCTCTTGAGGTGACGCTAAGTTATGATACGATAGTACTACATCCATACCAAATTTAATTGCGTTAGAACCACTACTTCAGATTATACAGGGTGGGCTCGTCACTTTTTTCAGTGTATTTGAGGTAATATTTTATAAGTTATGCTACGTTGCTATAAGAGTCCTATTAAAATAAGTTATTCTTTTGACTCATCGCCCACGAGCGTACTATTGTACTACATTTTTATTTTTAAAGTTTTTAATTTTATTTATATAATTACACTTATAATAATAAAACGGGTATATATAGGGCTACAAAATAGTTGAGTAAAGGAGTATTAATATTTACTAGCAATACATTCCCAAGGTTCTCTTCTGTAAAATTTGTTCTCTTTGAATGAAATACATCCTTGTACACAGAAAACGTCCTTTCTACATTGCAACCGGTTATAGGTGCATACTGGAAATATTCTTTTATTTCAGCGTATTTAGCAGTTAGATTTTGAGGAATTGTCCCAATACACAATTGCCGCAATGTTATTAAATCTGGATTTAAACTAAAAACTGCGTCCAATTTTTGCCGAAGGCCACATCCGAAGTCACTTGGAATATTTTTAAATTATTAATAGCCATATCTAATGTGGTTAATCCATCTTTTAATTTGAGATTTTGATTTTCAAAATAAGCAATTAGTTTTGTCAAATTTCCAAACTGTTCCTGAAGAAAGTACAACTGATTTTTTAAATGTGGAATTTGTGTTAGGTCCTTGCACTCAGAAATACTCCGAGCATCGTCATTTAAACAGGCAACGAAATTTTGTAAACTATCGAAATTCTCTGCATAAAAACTAGTAGCTTCCAACTATGTTGTTCCAACCCCATCTAGTTATTACTGGAGAGGGAGGCAGCGACATAGGTGGCAGTTTTTCTCTGTAAAGAGCTACTCTCATTGGTACTTTTCTGAAAACTTTTTTAAAAGCGGATAAGTCTATCAACTTAGTATTTGCGTAAGGTGGATTCATCAGGAACATTTTGACAAGTATATTTTTGGAGAAATATTTTTAAAGTGGGATTGTTAAGTTTATTTAATGGAATATTAGCCGCCATAAAAGTTTCACAGAGTTCTTCGTTAAAATTGTCATATTCCAATGGTTCCAATTTCTGTGTATGTGTTTGCGATGCTAAGTGACGTTGTACGTGCGATTTCTTGGAATTTTTTAACAATATTTTACAGATTTTGCAATAAATTTAGAAATTACTAACAATGTACATACAATTTCTATGACCGTCAATCTAAGTCGCCATTGTTTTACGATGCTGTTCTTCCATATCATATCTGAAAAAGTAACTTAAACAATGCTATAGATCTAAATAAATGAAAACTAAAAATGTATGCGTAAGTTATTGAAACTGAACGAAATTCAATGCACACTTACGTCAGAAGTAGATTCAATCAAACGATATCTATCACAAAAATTACGAAGTAATTAACAGTTAAAACTATGAAAATAAGAAACTAACTCACAGCACTTTATTTATCTTACGAAATATAAACTAATAAATAAAATAAATTATAAAAACCCCGCTGCTTTCTACGCTAACTCAATAACTGCGTGATGTGCTTAAGATAAAATAGACAAAGAATCAAACTGTATATAAGTTAACATGCGAAGATTGCAATAAGGTATACATAGGACAAACGGGGAGGACATTCAAAATTAGGATAAAAGAACACGAGAGAAGCCATAAAGAAAATAAAACAGATTTAACTTTCGCAAATCATTGTTTAGAAGTTAATCATAGATTTAATATAAATTTCAAAATTTTATACATTCAAGAAAAAAGTAAAAAACTTAATCTGTTAGAAAACTTAGAATTTAATAGATACAAGAGTTTTAGGATTAGCTTTAAATGACCAACTAGATTTAAACAACTCCCCTCTACTAAATTTAAGATTGTAAAATTTTTCCACCACCATTTCCCCAATAATTTTCACATAAATATCCAATCTTGTATGGTACATATTCAGTATTCATCCACCTGATGAAGCCATTGTATGGCGAAACAATATTGTAGTGTATTTACAATAAAATAATTTTTGAAACTAGAAGTTTAATTACTTATTTCTTAGCCATAGAATTGACACAATATTTAAAATATATAGGACTCAATCCATAAATTAAATTAAACTTTTAGATGAAATTGAAATTTTATATCCTCAACCTTACATTTGTTATACCCGTTGTGAATTATTTCAGAAATAAATTACTTTTAAATTAGCAATGTATATAAATTCTTTTGCATTTCGATATAAATTCATTAAGCATCGATATAATTTTACCTGTTACATTTACTGGTTTGCCATATAAGAATCACTATAGTATATACGGATTATCTACTATCTATATTTCTTGCATCCATAGCTGCGTTCATATCATCTCTCCAAATTCTTCTTGGTCCTCTCCTCTTTCGATTTTCTGGAGGTATACACTCTAACACTTTCCTTTGCCATCTCGTCTCATTCATTCTTTTTGTGTGTACGGACCAAATCAATTGTTTTTTCTCTATGTAGTGAATAATATCCCTCTCGTTGTTTATCCTCCTACTTATTTCTATATTTATTATTCTTCTTAAGTTTCGATATTCGACAGTTATTAAACTAAATAAATTACACTAAATTGAATTCTGATAATTTAACAATTATTAATGATTTTTGGTGATATTATATTTATTTAAAAAAATTGATATGCTATTCAAAGATTAAAGATATCTTTTGGAAATAATTAATTTTGTCCATAACACTATTTTTTGTTTCCTATTGGACACTAATATCTAGTAACAGTTTACAAATGAGTTGGAGATATTGCTAGATTAATTTAACTGAAATATAGTACTATTACGTTGTTTATTTTTATGACTATATCTCAACTGTCAGAAGGATTCTGTATAAATGTCTATAAAATAACACAAAATTGTATTGAGAAGCAATAAAAGTAACCGATGCTCACTTAGATATTTATTGTGCTTTACGAGAGCAGAAATCAATACAACAGTGCAAATCGACGTACCTACTTAGTTTTCCAAGAAGAGGTTTTACTATCTCTAGTCTAAGGTAGACCGTTTTTTGTAGTGATACAACCGTTTTTTGTAACGATACTGTTATATGAAAGAGAAGCGTTTGTTTCAATCATTCGCTATTTTGCTTTTTTCAAATTATGCATCATTCTTTACCGTTGGAATATTATTCGTTAAAAATACAATAATAATTTTGGATAAATATGTGTATATACCGAATTATTTTAAAGAATAGACCAAACGTTACTTTTATGAGCAAGAAAGAAGAAACTTCCTTTATACTGGGATACTGTAATATCAAACGATGAACACATTATCTCAAAAAAAAACAAGAAAAAATATAAAAATATAGCATAATAATAATAATCGAATTAAAGGGGATTTGGAAAGAAAAAAATAGTTTCTGGATTACTCACAAACCCTAGAAATACTCGTATATTGAAATACGCTTACAAGTAGCTGGCAGTTACAACAAAAATAACAAGAGAAAATTTTTTAGTCTGAAATAAAGGCGTCCACTATGTGGAAACCGACAGTTTTTGCGGCTAAATTTATCTATCAGCAGGTTAGTTTTGCATTTATTCGGAAACGTATCAGGTAAAATAGACGTGACCTCGGTTTCCTTTCCACAAAACTCCTCACCTACATTTGGAGCTTTTCCTTAGATTATATTCTTATTATAGACCGCATTACCTTTAACCAAACCGAAATTTCCAAACACCTTATCACTACAATCTTTTTTACTCCAACTTCCCAAAAACCTTTATCTATGTCATCTAATCGGCATCAACTTTTCCAAACACCCTTTATCGATCACCGAAATTACTGTTATATTTAAGGACCAAATTTTGTCTCAACCCCCAAATATATCCCTACCCAAGACATCATTACAGGCATAGATTCCGCCCTCGCCAAAATTGCTGCCAATGTCGCTGAATCTGTCCACTTAGAAGTTTCAAAAGTTTTTACCAATGCCTACCAAAGCGCAATCTCTCTAAGCCTGAAAGCACTGCCCATAAACCCCTGAAATCCAATCATAATTTATATTCACCACTGTCAAGATGAATATAAAATCAATATACTTTCCTTTCTTTAAGGACTTTTGAAGCGAATTCTCAATTATTTCCTGTATAAAATTCTTTTCCCGTTGATTAAAAATCTATTTTACCTGGTGATTGCACTACCTGGAATACATAAATTCTACCAATAAACAACAAATTAAACATCCCTTACGTCCTATTATTAACACGTTAAATAGTCGCACTTATGAATTATCCAAATACCTTGTGAACTTAGTCACCTCTTAAACTGGTCACAGTAAATCATTTAATTTACTTATTTAAATATTTGGAATAAAACACTTGGCTATATTTCACTGGTTTTACTAGAATAATTCTAACATATGTTTCGGCTGTTATGCCATTATCAAACAACACACATACTATTAAATAATGAGGTCTTTAAAGAAGAACTTAACATTATTAAAAAGGTAGCAGAAAATAATGGATATAACCCCGAAACCATTGATAATATGGTAAAACACAAAGAAAGAAGTAACATCAAAACATTTCTGTACCCAAAAATAGAAGAAATAGACAAATATGGTATTCGATTACGGAATATAGGTTCCCCACATTTCAGATACATTAAATAAAATAATAAGAAAGTTAGACGTTAAAATAATATGAGTTATTAAAACAAAATTAGGTACAATGCTAAATAACAGTAAAAGTCAGGCATATGTGCCATGTAATGTAAAGATGGTGAAGATACAGGCTGTCCTTGAAATAAAGAGAAAATGTATGATAAATAGAAAGATGTATTTATATAGAATGTAAATCCAGAATATTGTGAGCGAATCCCGAAATTAAAAACACTCTGAAAATTGTACAAAGTGACGCTTATGAATTCAAAATATTCAGAATGTGTATAAATAATAAATACCTCACACACACATATGCGCTACAGCGTATGTTTACAAACGTAGTAGCTGAATGAGATGGACAATAACAAAACTATTATTTTTGTTATTGTCGGTCAACTTTAAAATATTGTCTTTTATAATATAGTCGATCGCACAGTGGCGTGACAAATTTTTTAAAGTCTTTGTTATTTATTTTTCTCGCTTGTGAAAGGGAATTTTTGGAAAATATTTTGGATTTATATTCTATATAATTATATCTTTCCTTTTTCATACTTTGTCTCTTTACTTCAAGGACGTCCTGTATATATAGGGCAAAGTGGTAGAAGTATTAAAAATTGTATGGCGGGGCACACAAGATCTATTTAACATAGTGTCAAAAACATAGATTCCTCTGAAAATTGTATAGACCATAACCACTTGCCAGATATTAATAGCTGTAACACGATTCATAATGTAGTAAAAAGCAAAAGACTAGATCTGTTAGAAATTCTAGAAATTGTAAAAGCACAGAAAAATAATTTGGTAGTTACAAATATACAGGTAGATTTCACGAATACCCCTTTCATAGACACTATTGTAAATCTCAATTAACCATCCTTCCACCCAAAACAACGTTAGGTATGTAACGATGTTGCTTACATATATTAAATAAGATTTAAAGATATCTCTTTGATAATGGCATAATAGCCAAATCATACGTTAGAATGAATCTAATAAAACCAGTGCAATATAATATCAATTAATGACAAATCTTTTATCCAAAATTCCAAACACATTGCACAAAGGCTAAAAGAGCTTGCGGTGAACCCCGAAGATTAATCAGTGAGTCTTGAAGTCGAATCTCTGTTCACCAAAGTCCCTATACCTAAGACCAAATAACCCGAGAAATTCGATCCTCTGATATACAGTTTGACGACGTAGCCGATCCAGTGGAAACTTGCCTCACCGCTACCTATTTATAATTTCGTAACTATTACCACGAACACGTGTGTAGTG
The DNA here is from genome assembly GCA_935421215.2 of Melolontha melolontha. Taxonomy (NCBI): domain Eukaryota; kingdom Metazoa; phylum Arthropoda; class Insecta; order Coleoptera; family Scarabaeidae; genus Melolontha; species Melolontha melolontha. Next base: position 129,472,340 of record OW285236.1, read on the forward strand.
CAGCTATGAGTTGCCCACTTTCACCTGTCGTCACCAACGCCTGTTCTTTATGGGGGTACTCGAATAACAAATACTTTGTTCCTATATCCAAACACCGAAGCATTGGATTAGATACGTCGACGACATATTTTATACCTGGTCATATGGATGTGCTTCCTTAAATAAAATCTTTAAACATCTAAATTACCAACATACAGTTCCATTCACTTCACTGTGGAAGTTTAATAAGAAGGTCCCTTCCTAGATGTCCTAGTGAAGGAGTGTTATTCTAATGATTCATTAGGTACCGTCCTAGAAGAAACCAAACTTATGTCGTTTTAAGAGGCCAAGCTTTGGACAGCCCCTCCAGGGATTTATTTCATCCTCTTTGAATGAAAAAACTTTAGAAGTTTCCTGTACATGTTATACTAATAGCGATTATTGTACGCTTTCTCAAACAAAAGGCGTAGCATGGGAATTTGAGGAGCCTTGGATTACAGAAGCATTCAGGAATACTCATAATAAGACCAAGATATCTAGATGCAGAAAATAATAATATTTCATATTAGCTTTAAATATAAATTCACATCAAAGAACATATTGAATTCATCAATTTCAATTATCCTTATTAGAGAATTATCATTCGCAATACTGATGTCGGTAATGGAAGACAAAAAAATAGTAAAGGAAATCATAATGTATTTGTCAACGTTCTGTTTAAAATAACTGAGCCAATTAACAAATTCGTTCATTCTATCTTGAAGATGAACGCAATCAGCACTGGTTTTTATACTGTAAATGTTAATATTATCAACATAAATAACGGCCGAGTTGAAAGATATAAGTAAATTGATAATAATAAATTGATAACAAATGAATTAAAAAACAAAGGTTCAAGTTTCAAGCCTTTCAACATACTAGAACTAGTAGTCAAGCCACGTGGAGATGAAACATAATGGAGAATGTAAAATCTACGTTTTAAAAATGAAACAAACTACTTGTTATATTTATAATTTATATAAATGTTTACATAATATCTTTTTGAAACCCAAACGTTGTGTAATTAATTATTATAATTAAGCTTCAACACATATCTCCTCAATCAACTAATTATTTAAAATGCACGTAATTACATTCTATTAAAAAAAAATCGTAACTAATACTCTTCCAATATCCAAAAATAAAGAATTTTTTGAAGCTAGAATTATGTTGATACCCTCTTGATTATCGACAAAGAAAGGTTGGAATATTATCAATATAAAATATCCACTGCTACTGTAACTTAATATAAACTTGTTAAATACATAATACTTGTTAAGGGTAAACAGTTATTCCAGAAAAATGTTTATAATTAATGAAACTTTTTATTTAAAAATTAACCGAAATAGCACATGAAACTTTTGGCAATCTGTAAATACTCATTTATAAATGATATAATTATATCACTTTATAAATATTAATTTATAAAAAAAAGTGTTTAAAGTCGATAATACAGTTATTTAAAAAAGATGTAGATTATCTTCTTGAGATTGAAATTACGTAAAGATGACAAATCTGCTAGAATATAAACTTGCGCAAATGTAATTTTGTAAATTTATGATTCATATTGTACTAGTTATCGTAAACAAGATCTAAATCGGAAACCCTTCGTCGAGGCAAGCTTTTAACGAGGAATAAAAGCCTTTGTGATTTACACTGACTAAATACGGCCTACGATATTGTTCCGGTTCAGAGTTTAATACTTAATTAAAACGACTACTCTCTCAGTCAATATGTCAATATCAACAAATGTTATTTAGGAATATACTTCAATCAGCAAACGTTACTTTCCATTAATCCCTATATAAATGATATATCGGTCATGTAGGCGGACAGCCTAGCTGTAGTCGCTAGACTCAAGACCTTTAACCAAGATGAGGAAATTTCCACTAATAAACAGAAAATGTTTTATTAATTAATTATAATAAATCGAGACTATAATTAACTCTTTGAATCGAGAATCTGAGCATACTTTGCCGCCATATTATTGGTTTGCTAATTTCTTATAACTAACCATTACGCTAATGACGAACAAAACACTTTTATCAGAAGAAGCTAATACGTAATTTCTAATACATATATAAAATACTACTTTAATTTAGCTTTATTTACTAGAACTACTTATCTTATAATTAAGTAAATAATCGGTTATGTATCTAAGAAGTTCATTCTGCAGAACTGCAAATTAATGAACACACAGTATTTTATATGAGACTTGAATTTTGTTGTGGTCGGAGTTGCCTCCATTTCCACTCCATTGTTTCGTATTTCCCAGGGTTGTGACGTGTTTGTGTCTGATTAATAAATAATCGTGTGTTTTGTGTTATGTGTTTTTGTGCGGTCCTCTGTTGCGTATGTGTAGTCTGTCTGTTTGTCGCTTTTTGCGTTTAAGTCACTGGTCATCGGTTTTTTGCGTTTTAGTCATGTGTGTGTTTAATGTTTGTTGTTGTAGAGTGTGATTATTTTCTATGTTTGCGTTACGAAGTATTGTATCTGTTCTGTTGTTGCGTTTGTGGAGTGTAATGTTATTAGCATATTGCCTAAGGCAAGTGCTAGTTCATCAGTTGTGTTAGGTGTTGTGTTTCTTTGTTTTTGTGTCCATGGGTTCGTTGTTGGGGGTGGTGCTGGTATGTATTCGGGTTTGGGTGTGGTTTTGTTTACAGGGTTGTTTGGATTGTTAGGACAGTTAAGGAAAGTGGATAAGTGAGGACCACCGCAGTTTGCACACTTTGGTGGGGTTGTTTTGGGTTTTGTACATAGGTGTGTTGAGTGTTCGTCTCCGCATTTCATGCATTTGTAGTGTATGTTACAGTTTCTTTGGTGGTGTCCAAATGTCTGACATTTGTGGCATTGTATTATGTCTATCCGTTTGTTTAGTGGTTCGATTTTAATTGTGAGTCCGCAGCAGTCGTGTATGTTGTAAATTGAGTTGTATTGTCTCGTCAGTTCTATTAGTACAAGTGGTGCTGGTATTCCGTGTTTGCCGTTCATGCGTTTTATTTTTATTGTCGGGTAGGCTTGGTCAGTCAAGTCGTCGGTGATGTCAGTGTCTGTGATAAAGGTAGGAATGCCACGCATAACTACCTTTAGTGTTTTTTCGCTTCGTAATTGAAACGTGTAAAATTGAATTTGTTCTGTGTTGAGTATGTGTTTAAGTGTGCGGTAGTCTTCGTCAGTTTTCGGTTCGATGTGAATGTCAGGTTTCACTAGTTTGTTTTGTACGGTGTTAGTGTTGTGTGTTTTAAGTATTTGTCGTATATGTGCCCATTTGTCTTTGTCTGTTATTATGATTGGTGCGATTTTGTATGTTTTGCGTGTTTCGGTGTTTGTGTTTTGTGTGGTGTTTGTTTTGTCACTTACCCTGGGTGTGCTGCCTAAAGTTGACGGTTGTGGAGTGAATTCAGCTTCTTCTTGTTCCATCTTTTCCTCGAGTTTGGTTTCGAGGGCACTGTAGGAGTTTTTTGTTTCGATCGGTGTAGTTGATTCTTCTGTTTTCAGTTTCTTTGTAAATTTTGGGTAGATGAAGTCTTCGATTTTCTTTTCCGGATGTATTTTGTTCTGTTTTCTGTGGTGTTTTTCTTTTTTGGTCGGTTCGGGATCTGTTATTTCAACTTGTTTTTTCGGTTGATCGGGGTCTACTACGAAGAAACTCGGTGATGTCTGTAGTAGTTGTTGTATGCCTTTTTCGCTTTGTGTTTCGTCAATTATTGATTGCGTTTGTTGAACTAATTCAGGTGGCCAGAGTTCAATCATGTTGGGATTCACTAATAATTTTGTTATTGTGATAATTCGCCCGGCCATTGCTTCCGGCGTCGCTTGACGTTGTATCGTCGTAGATGCTCTCAACTGCGATGTTGCGTGAACAGATATCGCAGTGAGAATGTCGAACACACAGTAAGACGCATTCTTCATAAATATCATTTCATCTTTATAAAATTGCGATAGCACAGAAGCTCAATGAAGGTGACTACCCACAAAGACTTACGTTCGCAGAAACTATTCAAACCATTTTAGAGGAAAACGAAAATGCAGTGATCATGATGAGTGATGAAGTGCATTTTTACCATAATTTTGAATTAAACAAACGAAACTGTCAATATTGAGCAACACATAATCTCCGTCAGTTGAATGAATGCCCGCTTACATCTTCAAAGAGAACGAAGTGACAGTGAAGGTCAACTCTGTTCGCTACATAAGCATCTTAAACAACTTTTTTGTTTCGGAACTTCGTAGACGACGAATTGGTGGACATAATTTGTGCCAACAAGACGGGACCACCGCCCACACAAGAGCTTCGTTGGCAGCTGTACAAGATTTGTTTTCGAATCGAGTGATTTCAAGGTTCGGCGATGTTTTGGGCCTCCTCGCTTGCGAGACTAGTCAACCTGCGAATTCTTCTTATGGGGCTATCTCAAGTCGAGTATTTATCTGGGGAAATCGATAACACTGGAAGAGTCGAAGGTTGCAATACGAGATGAGATTGATAACACCGATGGCAACCTTCTTGAAAGAGTGGATACTAAGTTCAAGGACAGATTTCAAATTTGTGTTCAAGAAAATGGCCGTCACCTTACAGACATAATTTTGCACACATAATATTCTTTAATGGCATTACATAACCTATGTTTTTTTTAATAAATTATTTTCTCGCAAAATTGATTATGTACTGCTAAACTCAAAAATTTACTACTCCCGAGTCGCACCCTGTATATGAGGAATGCCTTTAGCCTCATAGGCTCAAATAATTCGCACGGCAGGTCCAGAGAATGAATAAAATCTTTTATTGCGAGGTCCTTGAACGTTTGCGGAGAAGGCTCTTGTGTGTGCGACTAACATTGCAAGCTCTTGGATCCTGCATCATGATAATGCCCGGAATCACACCTCATTTTCAGTTAAAGAATTTTTGGCAAAGAAAACCATTCAGGTACTCCTGAATGTTTTGAAAGAATCCACAAAATATACTACATTGGAGACACCAATAACAATTTGAGCAATGAATACATGTATCACTGTTCCACATGTTCCACAACTATCAGAAAAAATCCTACATACTTTAAAAAAATCTGATATAGCTACAATATATAAACTTAGCAATACAAATAAACATCTATTCTCAAATCTAAAACCTAAAATAGAAAAAAAATGAGAAACACACGTCGTTGATAAAATTCCATGTCGCGACTGGGATAGTTATTACATAGGCCAGACTAAACAATATTTATACAAAAGGATACAAGACCACAAATACCTTAAACTTTATTTAAACACAAACTGCAGCACGGTCACCATTACGATTTTGAAAACACACAGATAATTGGTAGAGAACAACATACAATCAAAAGAGAAATTAAGGAAATGATTAATATTAAGCAAGTAAAAAATTAAATTAATAATAGGAGTGACATAAAAATGTGTCTATAAGTTAACATGTCAAGATTGTAATAAAGTATATGGACAAACGTGGAGATCGTTTAAAATTTGGATGAAGGAATACGAGAGAAGCTATAAAGGAAAGAAAACTATCCCAACTTTCGCAAATCATTGGTTAGAAATTAATCATAGATTTAATAAGAGTTTCAAAAATTTACATATTCAAGATGAAAGTAAAAAACTTAACTTATTAAAAAACTTAGAAATAAAGAGATATAACAATTTAGGAATACTTTTAAATGGACAATTAGATTTAAACAAGTCACCTTTAGTAAATTTAGGATTGTAAAATTCTTCCACCACATCTTTTCCCAATAAGTTGTACATAGATATTCAAATTTGTTTTTTAAAGATTCAGTTTTCATCCACCAGATGAAGCCATTGTATGACGAAACAATATTATACTGGGTTTACATTAAAAAAAAATTGAAACTAGAAGTTTATTAGTTATTTTTTATCGTTATAATGAAGTTTCAACAAGCATCTCCTTCGTAAATCAACGACTTCTAAATCTTCCTTACTCTCTTCTTATTTTAACGTATATATTTTCGGCTATTATATATAAACTCTTCTTCATAAATTACGTTGTTATATGTTTTACATCTCAGCACCACAATTCTTCTATTATTATTATTATTATCGACATATACATATTTATACCACCTTTGCAATCATGTTTATCACTTGTAATTTAAAAAGATTAGATTTTAATGAAATTTGTATATATTTCACTATTTAGTATTAAATAAACATAAATTAACACTTTTTATATTATAAAGATTTTTTTTATAACTTCTTTTTATAAAATTTTTCTGTTGCTATTTAAAATCAATAATAATTCTTTATTTTACCAAAATTACCGACTACTTATCTTATAGTAAATAAAGTCAATCTCGTTAATCCCTTAGCTTTTACATTTGATAACGTCACTTTTTTTAGGAACTTTTTGACATTTAACACAAACACATTAATTTAACTGTTCCTATAACAGTTCATACTAAAATTATCTAAACCTAAATAAAGATTTTATCACAATATATATCAAGTGACTATAAATGATTCAAGCAAATATTTCATTTGGCAACTCTGATGACTGATGGCTGATGGCTTACCTGATCATTCTCTTCGTATTTATCTTTTTGTGTTAGAATGCTTTGTATAATTACTTTTCCAAATTTAAATTTAAGGATCAGCCATATCAACATAAAGTTGCAAAATTATTGCCAACTTAACAAAAAAAATCTCGCCATTTATTAGTTTAAGAAAATCCTTGTCAGTGACGAAGGTCATCCGCAAATCTGCCGTATCTGGTCTGGCGATCAGGCAGAAATAATGCATGAAGAAGCATTGCATCTATTTAACTGAGTGTCAACGACTCGTTGGACTTTTTTTCGGCGATGCTGATAATTCCGTTAAAGTGGATGGAACTCTATTAACTTGACGATTTGGACCACATGTAGTTTTAACAGTACACTTTACAAGCTGCCATTCGAAACAATTCACTTACTGGAAGAGAAGTTAGGGAATCGATTATTTCCAGAAATCGACCAGTCAATTATTCTCTTTGCTAATGCGCTTTACCATCCATTTCTGCAGCGTTATGCCAAGTCATTACTTTATGCCAACTAACTAACAACATTACAGACTTCCAGACCCACATTGAACGTGTTACTGCTGACTTTCGACTTAATTTATTTAAAAAAGTCATGAAAGATTTTGAACTAAATTTTCCATGACTTTCACATAATGACGCATTACCGTTATTGATGGAACACAATAATATTGTGTTTATAATATTGTTTAACGCAATAATATTGTGTTCCATCAATATCGGTATTAACTGTACTACATATTTAACTGTACCGAGCTAAAAACCATTTTTAATTTCTCAGGATACCTGTTTTACAAACAGCTTTATAATAAAATAAATATTAAGTTTAATAAATATATAGATACTACACTAGTCGTAACAGAATTAGTTAAAATAGTAAATCAAGCACTAATGTATATAACAATAATGGTCTTTAATTTCTTAAAATTAAATGTTGGAAGAGCATCAATTTGTGTAACGCTAGGGTAGAACATATTTGGGTTTTATGGTTATTTAGTCTTTCATTTAATTATCCAGTCATTTGACCTACATCCAGAATTACTGCCAGAACATTTGACTGATAATGTTTATTTCGTTTTGGTGTTCACCTAATAATTAATTATCATGAATGTAACGGACTGAATACTATTTCATTCTCTTGTTATAGTTAAAAAAGTAGCGGTTTATATTGCGGAAATTGTTTTATTTCAACAATGAAATTATCTAGTTTTCTCTAAATTTAAAAATATGAAATTGTACACATTTATAATCTTTCTCACTAACATATATTCAGCGTCGATACTGGAAGTGGACATTTAGTGTATTAACAATTAAAAATAGTAATGTTATTTAAGATATAAAGATTATAAGGAAATTAAGATGTAAAAGTCTAACAAAGTAGTTCGTTCTAGTAATTATAGATAGCCGGTTCTATGAAATGACGTATTATTTTCTAATTATAGTTTAAATTTCACTTTATTGTGTAAAAAGCAGTGGTGTAGCGACTGCATAGCAAGGGTCTGCAATGCAGAAGGGGCTACGATATGGAGGCACTGACTTTGAATAAGTAAACTAAGAAAAAGTAGGGTTGCGAGATTTAGTATCGTTAAGCCTGAGTTACATTACACTTTTTTCGTCTAGAAACTTGGACAAGTTTTCAAACTAAATGTACTTGTCGAAACTTTGATAGTGTAATTCAGAAGAAATGCATCAGAGTTTCTAAACTACAAAACTAGATCCGATCCCACTTTTCATCCAAGTTTCACACTAGACTTGCGCATTAAACACCATTTCCTTTATACCAACTGTTCATTTAAAAAAAAAATCATCTAATAATTGCAGGTTACGTAGTGTTTGTTTTGTTTTGGAAATTAATAGAAATTGTGTAAGAATGTCCAGTAACAAAATATGGGGACCCGAAATAACAAAATGTTTGATTAGTTTATGCGAATTGCAACTAATTCTGTATAAAGTAAGAATTAAAACCTTTTTTTGTAAGTGGAATCTTAATTTTTTCTATTTATAACATACCTCTCCAAATTATCACAACAAAATCCAACGTTTAAAAGCGTTAGAGACAATTAAGGCAGAATTAGAGCAACAATTTAAAGTAAAACTCACAACAGAAGAAGTAAATAAGAAAATTAATAATTTAAGAACGCAATTTTTGGAAGTGCATAGAAGCACGAGAAAACAATTGCCAAGTGGATCAAGTTGTGACGACCAAAAACCCAGCTGGTGGCTTTATGAAGAACTGATTTTTTTGTTACCCTATTGCAAGAAAGACATAAGCAAAACGAATTTGTCACAAATAGATATGGACAAGACAGAATCCCAACTGATTGACTTTGAAGCAAGCGATAATAGCACCGATCAAATTGTATGCATGGTAATTTCACAAATTGTTTATGTTACAATGGTATGTTCTAGTTTACAGCCATCAATATTGAAAGTGAATATAATTTTGAAAGTGTTAAGGGAATGCACACAGGAGCGAGAGATATCTCATCACCAGCTAGCACAGCCTCATCTACATCAACAACCAGAGAAAATAATCATATGCAGGAAACACCAACAAAAAAACGTAAAATAAAAACAGATTCTTTGACAGATATTATGGCAGAAGCTGTGCAAAATATAGCAAATGAAAAATATGGTTTGCCTGCTGATGTAGAAAGTTTTTGCGCACTTATTGGACATGAACTAATGACCATGCCAAACTAATTGCGCAAGAGATGCAAGTGGGAAATTATAAATGTTTTAAATATATTAGATAACGAAGAAGAATTTAATGAATAAATGTATTGGTAGTTCTAAATATAGTTTATTAAAATTATTACTTTTGTTCGATTATTGTTTATTTTTGTATTTTATAATTATACACTACATAAGTTAATGTTTATTAAATCATTTGGTCTTGCCACGAAACGGTACCCACACTGTTGAAGTATCTTTTAAATTCTGCACGTATTCTCAATGTTACATTGCTTGGCCGTCTTCGATCTATGTGAATACTTCTACAGGTCCTATCGGGTTTTCGGAACAAACCATTCTGTGCAGCTCCATTATCAAGCCTTAAATCCGCTTCATTTTCAACAATATTTGGAGTCTCCATTAGTAGAAAATTATATAGTACGCAACATGCCTGTGTTACTAACAATACCTTATCTCGAGACAGGTTGATAGGTGCTAATAGTACACGAAACCTATTAGACATAATGCCAAATGCATTTTCAACAGCACGTCTACCACGACTTAACCTGTAGTTAAATATTCTTTCCTCCCTTGACATGTTCTTAAAAGGATATGGTTTTATTATGTGTCTCTGTAATGGAAAAGCTGCATCAGCTAATAAAACATATGGCATGGGTTCAGATATTCCAGGAAGTGCTTTATCATTTGGTAAATTTAACTTTTCCTGGTTTAAAGCTATTTCCAAATCACATCCTGCATAAACACCTGTATAAATAAAATAAACTCTAAATTATTCTTGTACTGATTTAACTACTTGTATGAAAGCTTTTACCTCCATAACTTACTCGACCATTAACACCTATATCGACATAAATGAATTTGTAATTTGCATCTGCTACGGCTAACAATACTATGCTATGTGAGCCTTTGTAGTTGTAATAATGTGATCCAGCACTTCTGGGTGCTCTAAAAACAATATGTTTACCATCTATGGCACCTATCGTATTGGGAATATTCCAAGAATTATAAAATCCTGCGGCAATTTCTTCCCAGTCTTCCGAGCTTGCTGGAACCTATCTTTGATTTTAGGGAAAATCTTTTTTGCAACATACAAATTTCCTTACCTTTAAATAAGTTTTCTTCAATTCTTCACAGATCGCTGCCATTACTTCTGGTACAAACGTTGATATAGTGCAAGCCGCTATTCGGGTACTGAATGACAAACTTTTAAAAGATTCTCCTGTCGATAGATATCTTAGAGTAATCATCAAACGATGTCTTGATTGAATGCACTGGCGTAATTGTGTATTTTGTTTTTTATTCGTCCTCTACTAATCCGTGCAATTTTTCAAATGTTTTATTGTCCATTCGCAACCAATTCTTATAAGACATTTTATCTTCTTGTAAAAGTTCATTATAAACAAATGAACATGATCCCAAATTTGTGTCTCGCCTTAATAGCCAATTATGGCTCCATATTCTGGGCTTCTTATAATTATACAAATCATATAGTCGTAGTATTTTCAATAAACGTTTCAGTTTCTGTTGTCTAGCTTTCGAATTCATTTTTTTAATATGTTTGTATCTATGCGAGATAATAAATAACCACAACCCGTCTAAACATCAAATATATAATAATAAACCAATATCAATTTTTGTTTTATGTTGGTAACGCACTCAAAGTTTGGTGCCCTCTATTCAACGTAGCGTAAATTAAAACTTGTATGAAAACTTGTACAAGAACTTGTCCAAGTTTCTAGTACGAAAAAAAGTGTAATGTAACTCACGCTTTACGAAAGGTAATAGAACAGAGCGAAACTAGCCCGTAGTGGAAAATTCAATGCTTTATCGAAATATCGAGTTGGACGACTACATAAACCCCAGTAAATCCCTTGCAGTCAGGTAGACTAAGAATTATTTCGGAGAAACTATATTAGTGTAATTGTTAAGGATCTTATACACGATCTTAAAATAGATTTCTACATGTATTTATTGAACAATGTCCCTTGAACGTATAACAGCAAACGTTACGTCAAATTTCTACATGTATTTCTACATCTAACAATTTGACGGAATAAATCCTGTCCTTAATTCACGTGTATTGTTAGTGAATCCTAGGGATTATAGTTTTTGAAATTGATTGAAGACGTGGATGTTGGCATTATGACATTAGCCTATATCATAACTATTTTTTTTGTTTTTTGTTTTTATTTATTATAGTAATAGCAGCTACAGCATTCAATTCACCCATTTTTTAATACATGTCTTTCGGAAATTACGTTAAGTTACTACAGGGAGTGTCAATATTTTTTACTATCTACCAACCACAAAATGTTATTACCCTGTGTCATCCTTGATTCTTAATATTATCATGTATTGTGTCAAGCGCTTCAATTTCTACATGTATTTTTACATGTATTTCTATGATCGTGTATAGCCTTTGGATACGATACGTACTCGCCGCTTTATAGAAATATCTTAGTAGGCATGCTATTTATATTTAGAAAAAATATGTTTTCTTCAGTTCTGTTATGTCAATATAATTCTATTTCGTTTTCGCTGCATTTTACTACCGGCTAATAGTATTCCGTAAATATTTACGTAATCTGTCCTTGAAATAAAGAGACAACATATGATAAATGGAAAATGTAGAATGTAAATCCAAAATATTATGACTCAATTACGACGAGAACCCCGAAATTAAAAACACCTGAAAATTGTATTATATGGCGTCTATAAACTAAAAATATTCAGAATGTCTATAAATAATAAATACCTCACACACGCATACGCCATGGCGTATGTTTACATACGTAACAGCTGGACGAAATGGAGAATAACAAAACAATTATTTTTGTTATTGTCGGTTAACTTTAACATATCGTCTCTGATACTTTTTATAATCGCACAGTGGGGTGATAATTTTTTTTAATACCTTTGTAATTTTTTCTAGCTTGCGTGAAGGAATTTTTGGAAAATATTTTGGATTTATATTCTATATAATTTCATCTTTCCATGTTTCATACGTTCTCTTTTTATTTCAAGGTCACCGTGTATATATCTAATCATTTTCGTTTCCTATATATTTTAAATGATTATTCAAGATGCAATTCTAAAATTAATTTTCTTAAATTAAATTCTTATAATAGTCGTTCTAGGAAATTGTACTAATGATTCACAGCTGGCTTTCAACATACTAAAAGCGATTAGAAAATAATGTACCGCAAAATTCTTTAGCAAAATATCTAATTTAGACCTGGTTACAATTACAGTTCTAATAGTACTAACAATTTAATAGTATTGTGTCTGTCATACGAATCGGTAAGAAAGTGGAAATAAGATGCCCAGGTTATTGTTCTGAAAGTGACAAAAGCACAATATTAGCGCTTTGAAGGAATGGTTTTACTGGAGAAATTAGTCAACAAATAAATAGATCTATAAGTATTAAACATTAACAACTTTCTTGTATAATTGGTATATACCTATCCAATTATTTAATTTACATAATTAAATGTCGCCGCTTGGTGAAACAATTTGAATAAAGATTAAATAAAAAGGTTTTGTATTGTTTAACAAAATTACTAAAATTAACTTAGAAATTTTATGAAACAGTAGCCATTATTTTTATTTAACCTTTATATATACCAATATATGTATTATTTCAGAAAGTTACTATATTACGTTGGATAAATTAACAGAGAATGGAAGGCCAGGAATGTAGATCTACATCTAGAGAACGACAGCGGAAACCTACACCTACGGTCTGGGTGTTACTATACTTACAGAAACAAATTTGCAATTAACTGTTCTATTACATTCTGGATACAGTTACGTTCATTAGACGAAGATTTTTCGGAATGATGTAAGTGAGAAATTATTTCGATTTCCTGCAACCAATAACAATTTTTTTAAGAAAAAGAAATAATAAAAGAGTGTTCAGCTTTAAAAAAAAGCATGTTGTAATAATTTCAAATCAATTGGCGCTCCGATACACACAACTATTTTTTTTCTTTACTTTCTAGCCGACCGATAGCACACACGTTCCGGGAGTTCCGATCGAATGCGGACTTGGTCTCCGAGAGAATGTTCCTGGTTTTGCTTTTTGTTTAAGGTGAATACTGGTAGCCAAATATTTTAAATCACTTCAAGGGCGCGAGCGTAATAATAACTCACAGGTTACCATGTAATTGTTGTTAACCTGTTGGGTGTGCTAAGTGGTGAATTATTATTATGGTATCAAGGTATCTCGCACTTTCTCAGCATCTAGCGAGGAAACATTTTACTTTACCCACATATATGAGGGTATGAGCTCGGTGGTACGCGGCTGATATTGTGGTATTGGTATACCTCATAGAACGGTATTTACTACAAGTTCTATATGATGTAATTTATTGTTATTGTTTTTTTTTGTCATTTCCATGATTATAGAAGTCTGGATCTAGATGTTTAATCAGCAATTCAAATATATTCTTCAAATTTACAGATTATACTACATGAGTGTTATTAATCGCTGCATTAATTCGTGGACTTTGGATGGTAATTCGAATGAACTGAGGCCCATAGAGGACTGACGGCGTGTAATTCCGCTAAACGATGTAATGAAGGGTATTATAAATACATTTTTCTGTTTTCAGATAAGCTGAAATTCCATGCTCAGAGGTGTGTATTTTTCAATTTTGTTTGAGTGTTCTGTTAATGTTATTATATATTTGTACAGCTATATTTATTAAGTATGTAATGTGTTCTACTTTATCTTGAAGTACGATGTCTAGTCCATTAGCTGAAATTTGTCTGTAAGTATTATAATATCCTAGTAGAGTTTGCATCTTTTTTTTCAATAATTGTTCTAGGTGTATATTTATAGTTGGGTGTAGATGTATCATTAATGGGGTTGTATTTTTGTGTTATTGATTGGTGTAGTATTATAGTTGCATTTTTAAATCTATTCTGTTCCTGTTAGTGTTTCACATCCTACAGTAATATGGTCTATGGTTTCAGAGTGTAAATTGCATCTCCTGCAGCTATCTTCCGAATGTTTGTGTCTTTGATGATGTACGTCCTATAGTTTCTTGTACATATTACTTGATCTTGTATTAAAGAGGGGAAACCTTCGGTTTCTGGAAAAAGTTGTCTACCATTTTTAAGTACCAGCAATACTTATGTTTACTCTTGCCATATGGAAGCACTGTTCCCCTTGGAGTTTTCTCTCTTCCCATATCGTTTCCTTCATTTGGATATACGTTAAATCGTTATATTCATTGGGTATATGTTTTTTTAGTTCTAGTTTTAGCAATGTATAGTTTTGGTTTGCTTTTGCTATTGTGTTACCAATCGTGCTTATCGTGAAAATATTGTAATATTATTATTTAAATAAATAATCTTCAATGAAGACTTTTCAAAATTAGTTTTGGAAGTATGATTGCTTGAAAAGCAAGTTTTCTGAAGAATATACTGCAATAATATTATTTCTAATATTGCCTATAGAGAATTTCTTCAAGATTGTGACAAACCGATAAATCGTGTTTTCTAAATAGCTAAGTTGTTTTGAAAGCGTTTCAATGCATGTTGGAGGGATATTTGAACGTGACTTTTAAGTGAAACACTAATGTTGGCACTAAAAAATGTTTTATTTTTCTACATAATCGCCTTTCGACTTCGTACACTAAGATCAATTTATATATGCCAACATTCTTGTTATCCAAAAAGTACGATCTTTGAAACTCTAAAGATGAGCTCCTCGCTCTTAAGGCGAATATGGAGAATGAAAGAGTAACTTGAAATGTAACTCCATCAATTTAGCTGCTACAACTGCAAACCTAAATATGTGGTACATTAGCATAATTTAAATAGATATATTTAATATATAACAGCTGAACGGCGTAAATGTAGGAGTGGTGGACAACAACTTGGTCGACGGTTCGAATTTCGGGACGAGCATGGAAGTGGTTTTTTTTCGGGATCAGTATCTTCTTTAGTTATCCTTAGATATTCAGGATGTGAAAATCAAATCAACATTTCTATCCTCTTATGGCGATGAGGTGTAGTACTACACTTTACATACAACACACACTCTAAGCGGTCTTGGGTCTTAACAAACTTCCAGTTTAAGACATTGGGCTGCTATGCATACAACACAAAAAAGCAATGCTTTTTTTGACAGATGTGATCGTTTTTATTTAATCTAGCATGGAGGCGGTACAACAAATTAGCATGTGATTGGTCTTTTCTTTTTCAAATGATCGATGTATACCACTCCTCATACTTATATTTTGTAAGTTAACTAATCCACTAACATGAAACAATACTTGTTCCGAAAATTAAGTTTTGTCAAGGAGTTCATTAATAAAATTATTAAATATAGAAATTTAAGAAAATAATGATATCGTTATTCAAATTCGTATGCACTTCGACACTACTAATACTTAATAATATCACTTACATAACCTTTTATTACCCTTTTCTTACTTTGTATATCTTATTTTTCCCATTTCAGATGCAGCTCAATGTGTATGCCTTGCATCATTACATTATCCCCGTGGAAAAGATGTCTGAATGTGCAAATGAGGATATACTTTTCCCTAACTAGATACATGAAATGGAAAATAACAACCTTGCTATACTAATCTTATTATATGTGTCAACGAATTTAAGAATAATGAGTAATGATTATAAAAAAATGTCTTAATCTATTAACAGGAATAACTTCTTCTATTTTATATAACTAATATTCAAGAAATGTTTAATTGCACTATTAAATTCCTTTTTTTTTTTTTTATTGTACATATAATCTTTTAAATCTTTAGTTTCTTGTTCCTTTTTTAGTATAAGTTTTAGTTTATTTAATTATTATTTATCTTAATATTAATGTTGTCTTTGTTTATATTTATAGTTTTTGTATAATTTATTAGTTATTGTTATTATAATCTTTTAATTTACGAGCTATAACATACCTTTCAATAACCCTAATAATTTTTATGAGTGTATTCATATTCGATTGTAATAATGGGTTGTTTTCTGTGGTTTTAAATTTGTATTATATACTTCTTGTACTATTTACATTATATATTCAGGTATTTGTTCGTAGTATTATCATTGGGGTTATTTTATTTATATCTTTCATTGATGGTACATGCTCAATAATTCTATTTATAAATTGTTATTCTTAATCTTTAATTATTATTGATATACTGATATAAGCTTTAGCTTTCATAATAAATAATTCTCTCCTCATACATACAAGACGTTACATTCACATTCTATTCTCTAATCATTAAAATACCACTCCTTTTAACATATATATTCTACCTTATAAGAAGACACCTTTGTCTATATTTTAATACTTTCATAATAATAATAATTCATTTATTTTATATATAATTCTATACACTCCTATCATATATTAATTCCTTCTAACGTTAAAATATTTACCTAGTCCCTCTTATGTCATATCTACACTCCTTTATTATTTATTTTCACTTATGCTCTCTCTTTTTCAATAATAATACGTTTAAACTTTCATTTTTTTTTAACTTTAGCATGTTTATAGGTGAATATGTTCTCCTTTTAAATTCGATTGATAGTAGCAATATTATTGTAAATAATTGTTCTTTTGTAAGCTTGTTTTAACCATCTGAATATGTGGTGTTACCTTTCTTTTCTCAATGTATTATATCTCTTAATTATTGTAAATAAGTATTAATATTATAGCTCCAGTTATGTTTATTTCTCTTTTATTTTATTTATTAATTATATAACTTGTTATATGTTCATTTATTGTATTATAGTTTTATTATGTGTTCTTTCTTTTTCTTATTAAATTGTGTTTATCATCTGTTTGTTTATGTTTAATATATGTGTAATTATTTTAATTTATCTGTAATTATAACTCGTATCCCCGTATAAAACTTAGTTCGTCATGATTTGTATTAGAACACCGAGATTCTGTCATTATATTTATTTAAATATCTGTTTTTCGACGAACTGTTTTAAAGATATTGATGCTGTTATCCCTGTGTAGAAATGTCATGTTGCCTCTACCTTGAGATTTATGGAGGTTTTTGTTAATTAGTGTGTATGTAGTTATAATTTTGGTATAAATGTGTATATTGGTATTGATTTTTATGCTGTATATAATATTAAGGAAATTGTTATGATTTAAGTATTCGTATATCATTGAATTGTTTATCATGCCTTCTTTATTTATTAAGTTAGTTATCATATTATCGTGTATAGTTAAATTTGGTGAAATTAAAGTGGTGTTTTGTATGTTAATTTTGTTAGTTTGTATTAAGTTGGTTGCATAATTAGGATTAATATTCTTGATTTTGATATCGGATAAGTTAAAATTAATATTATTAATCCCCGTCTTCTCTATGTTAAAATTATTATATTCCCTTTCATTGTTTATTAAGAAACCCTGGTATGCTTTGTCATTTATTTGAAATTGGTTGTATAAATTATTTTTAACTTGGTATCTACGCAGTTTGTTAATATTCAAGTCATGTATGACTTTGGTTGCATCAGTGTTGTTATTATTGTGAATATTAGCGTTTATCTGTTGATCTCCCCGTACCTGATTGTTTATTATTTCTTTTTGTTCTTTATTTATGTTACTTGAGTTAATTGTTGTCGTACCCTGTACCTCTTTTTGTATGTTAAATATATTAGTAATGGTTTGTTTTTGATCGGCATTTCTGGAATCTATTTTATTAGTCTGTTTATTGCAATTATATTCCAATTTGTTGGTTGTGCCTAATCGTTTTGTCAATTGTGAATTTAGTAAATTAACGGTTTCATCTAGTTTAATTAAGTATTTCAGCTCGTTCTCCTCCATCCTTTTCTGAGCTGTAGAAATCTCAGCTATTTTACCCTCTAAATCTACCTTGAAAGCACTTAATTTGTTGTCTATATGCGCATTATTGAGTTCAAATCTTTCATTAATTTTTTTCGTGTTAGCCTCTAATTTTGCCGATAAGTCAGTACTCAGATTAGTTATGTCTTGTTTTAAGTTGATATTATCTTGTTTTGACTCCTTATTATTTGATTCCATCTTATTGTTTAAATCATTCATTTGTGTCATTAGCGTTTGTAACATGTTCATCATCACCTGGCTGTTATCTGGTGAACTTACCTCTTCAGCTGTGGAAGTTTGTGCAACCGGAATGTCTCCCTGTTCTGCCCTGTCTTCTTCCGTAGTGTCCTTTACTGCTTTTGTCCTGTGTCTGGTGTCCATATTAATATTGAGTGAATTTATATTATGCAAAGAGTTTATATTGATATTTTTCTTTAATTGTTAATAGAATTATTATAATGAATAGTTAATAAGTATAAATTCATGATTTAAATATGTATAAACAATATTCGAGACACAGTAATAATATAAGTGGACAAAAGTTAAATAAAACAACGTACATACAAGGTGATATTTCCCCTTCACTAACCTTTACTATATCTGTAACTCCTTCAAAGTCTGGGATGTGAAGAATTGCAGGTAAAAATCAGCTGCACTATAGGAAAAATAGGCACACAATTCTACACACAACTACAGTAATAACATACACCTTTCGTCTAAATTATATATGTAAAATAATTTTGAATGTAGCAATTATTTGTCATAATTTATGTTGTAGTCGAGTTATTTAAAAGAAGCAACTGGCCTCCACGTTGTTGCGTCAAATGATATAATATACTTAGCCTCTCGTTGGGCTGGCAAATGATGAATAGCTGAGGAGGTGATAATAAATATAATGAAAGAGTTCAATAAATATTAATTTTGAAATTAAAAGATGGGCGCCTTTATATAACTCCTCAAACTGCTCTATCTGTGTTCTAAATTTCCAACTAGTCGGGTAGCATGAAACTAAATTAAAAAGCTTAATTAAATGTAAAATCTCAGGCTCTTCGTTAGTAATAAGTAGTTGCTTCCATAAAAGTAAACTATTAATGTTAAGGCTTAAAGTAATAACTCCTACAAGTAAATATAGACAAATAAAAGATTGATATGATAATAAAAATATTATGTTTATTGTTATAAAAAGAAAACTGTAATAAAATAACATGTATTGCAAAGGGTGAAATTAAAGAAACTACATATAAGAAAGACAACAAGGTGTTACTTAAGAAAATAATGTGGTTATGTGTGTTTTAACTTATAAAAATGTGGATAACAATATAAATAATCTTTTAACGATAATGGTGAGTACCTTTTAATTACTATTTCTACGTTTAAATTGGTTGTTTATTAAATTTTAATACAAGAATAGGACGTTTAGGTTAGGTAAACAAAATCGAGAATTTTATTGGTTTATAAGTTTAAAGAATTAAAAATTTTGAAAAATAAATACGTTTTATCTGTAACCTGTGATTATAATAATCCTGATGTTTATTTTGTAGAACGTACGCATCAAATGGGATGATTCTCGGCGATCGAAAAAAGTCCGATTGCTGTTCGAATTGTTGGCGGCGTGGGTGGCTGTTTCTACTGACGCTTTCGAAGATTTTCTTCGGTCATGGTCTCTGATGCCTAATTTCTCCCTGCGTTCTTATCTAGCTGTTGGATTACAGGTATCGATGAACGATAATCAATTCCGTAGATGTTCTGTGACTGTTTCTTGACAATATTTCTTTTTGATTTCTTGCGATAATGGTGAAATTACATCTATGACGCCTGGTTGTACGTAAATACGTTAAAAATCGAAATTTCTTGAAGAATTTCTCTCGTCGATCGGGTTTATTTAAAGGCAGGATACTTTTAATTACCTTTTACTAAATTAGCGATTTTAATTAATGATATATAAAAATTTCTAAGGATCGGTCAAAAAAATGCGTCTACTAGTTAATAAATTTCAAAAGATGATCCCGATAGCGCTTGTCTGTTTTACCAAACTTAGCTATCTAATGATGCCAAAAAGTCTCGATGTTTTACCTTATCAACATATTTAAATAGATGGAATTTGACTAATTTTACTATTCTTACAGATATTAAAAATTATTTAATAAATTAACAAGTTAGGTTAATGTAAAACTTAATGTTACAAATTGAGTACTGCGCACGATAAATATTTACATTTGCGAGATGTCAATTTGTAGGCGTGGCTTACTAGCGTCGATATAAATTAAAGATGCATATGAATTTGAATATGTGTTTTTCGCGCTAATATTTGAAATTTGAATTAGAAATTATAAATAAGAAATTAATGAAAGAAATATAAATATAGAAATTTAAGAAAATAATGATATCGTTATTCAAATTCGTATGCACTTCGACACTACTAATACTTAATAATATCACTTACATAACCTTTTATTACCATTTTCTTACTTTGTATATCTTATTTTTCCCATTTCAGATGCAGCTCAATGTGTATGCCTTGCATCATTACAATATATATATATATATATATATATATATATATATATATATATATAATATAAATATTGTGCATACAGCTTGAGAATAACCCATATCAGATGTAACGTTCTTCCTTAAAGTATTTAATTTGATTATCCGCTTCCCCGAGTCATAATCACTTAAATAGATACCGTTCCGTGAACCATTGAGTATATTACAGACGAAATATTGTAAGTCGTTTCTAACTGTCATAAAATAACCAAATTTTCTAAGTAACGATTTAATTATCCCGTAGAAAAATAAAAAACCCAGTAGAAAAAAGACAAGCCCTGTCCTGAATTATTAATTAAGAAAATAATCGCACACATGGCCTAAATAAATTGTAAGACGCTAGAAAAAGTATAATTAGTATATGAGAATTTTCATTTTATTTAAGAGAAAAAAAACTGAGAGTGCAATTTACAAAATTGCAACCCTGAGTATTACACGACATTCTGGAATAAAATACAAATTGTGCGTGTTCATTAAGAATATGGTTTTATTTGCTTCATGATTGTAAAGGAAATGAAACAATTGAATTTATCCTAGTAATGTCTTGTTAAGATGTTGCCGATCGATAGTATTTGTCTCTCGTGATATTTAAATATTATCTGTCACATTGCCGAAATTACACGTTTATTATTTCCTGGTCGAAGCAGTTAATTTGCTCAACATCCAATTGAAAAGTGAAAATTCAAACGAAGTATTTAGATAAATATACATATTGCTATGGAGTTTTCCCTAAATTATATTTGAAATTTATTTAAATGTAAATGTACATTGTTTTTGATATGTGTGTATATCAGTTATATTTAAATAAAATATGTGTAAGCAAAAACTTGTATTTTTGAAGGTCGGCTTTATGTGAAAGCGATTGTGGGTGATGTTGAGGGGCAGACTATGTTATACCTAGACACAAGAACGTTATGTTTCACTGAAAAATATATAGAGTTATATAGTTAATTAAATTAGGGTTGAATTGATTGTGTTAATTAGTTGTTGTACCTTTTATTTAATTCCCGTATATTGTTCGAGAGTTGTTATTCTCGTAATTTGTTGGTTTTTGAGATTTAACAACGTGTCTTGTGGGTCTCCTTAAAAACTGTAAGTTTTTTTGATATTTTTATGAATTCATAAAATTTTGATTAATATTATAAGATATTTATATTGTATTCAATATTGTTATTAAGAGATTTATTATTAGAAGAATTAAATGATAAAGAATATTTTTAAAATTTCTATGTAAAAAAAATATTACTGTGAAATTTTATTTCGTTTGGAAATCAAGGGATTTTTTTGTTACATGTGCGCGTGCATGTGGTAGATTTTGATCGTGTTTTCAAGTTTATACAGTTTGGTTCTCTGGGGAGAAATTAAAAATAAACTTTACTATTTTTTTAAATTAAGTTTGATCGGAAGTCATTAGATGAAGTTTAATTCACATAGCGGTCATATTCAGTGGATTGTTTTACCTCTTTGTAATTTGGATATTACTCAATCTTTATACTCTATAAAGATAGTTTTTTTTTCTTTTTTTGATTTTTTTGTATTAAATATTCATTTAAATTTTATCCTGTGTTTTATTCTTGATATAACTTTACTACTGAATTAATTAAAAAAGTTAACTCAGAAAATATAAACGTACTTAAAGTGAATTCTTTTACTGGCGCCTAAATAATATTACAGTTCCACGTTTTTCCGATTGGCACCCTGAGAAGAAAGCAGTCCCATTTTTGGAAATCAACCGGCTGAGTATCCTAGTTGGGTAGATTAGTTGTGGATGGTGGTGCAGTAAATATATAAACCACAATTCATAGCATATTTTTGGCGAGGCCAAACGTGGGGCGAACAGAAATAGCATATATTTTTGTCAGGGCCAACGTTGGTGTGGAACAAGCAGTATTGGTTGAAAACAAGAAACAGAGCACAAAGATGGACGATATCACAGCAGCACAGCAAAGAAGTGAGCAACTTTTGGAGGAAGCAAAGAAAAGAGTAGGTCCAGTAATTACCATACATGAAGAGGGGCACGACAGGGTAAACAGGAATAAGATTATAATGGACATGCTTATAAAAATGATGGAAAGAGAGAAAGAAATGCAGGCTACTATGGAAATAATGCAGAAAAGGGAGAAAAGAATGGAAGAAAAGATGGATGTGATGATGGGAAAAATAATGGCGTTAAATAATACAAGCCAAGAAGAAATTTTAACAAAGGGTATGGACTCTTTGCAAGTGTCAAATGAAAACCAAGAAGTAGAAGAAAGTATAATGGTTTTAAATAGTAAATTATTGGAAGAAGTAGATAAAAGAAAATTTGCAGAACAAAAAATTAAGCATATGGAAAAACAATTAAGAAAGAAAATAGAAGAAGTAAGAAAAGAGAAAAATTAAATAAATGTACCCACTTAAATTTCTGTACCTGTACAAAATGAAGTGTTACCTAAATTTTATGGGATGTCAAACACAAATCCTATGTGTTTCTTAAAGAAAATAAAAGCCAGCTTGGAAGATGTGTCAGGGGACGAAAGAAGTTGCAAAAGATTGGAACCTGTCTGAAGGATGACGCTATGGTTTGGTGGGAGATGGTGTCAGATGAGGTGACAACAATGGATGAATTTGAAGCCAGGTTCACAAATCAATTCTGGGGACGAAACAAGCAGACTAGGGTAAGACAAGAATTATTATTTGGTAAATATAGAGTAGGAAATAATGAAACAAGAGAAACCTATGTCATGAAAAGGTACTCTGTGTTAAAATATTTAACTCCTAAGATAAGTGAATTAGATTTGGTTTCACAATTAAGTAGACATTTTGATTTCGAAGTTAGTCAGGCAGTAGCAATACATAATATAAATGATATGTAACAGTTTATAGAATTATTAAAAAGGTTAATTTTCTGCGAGTGCGGAAAACTATATGATGAATAAGATTTTGACATGTCCAGCCTTATCCATTATATAGTTATATATAGTTATATATAACTATATATATATAGTTATATATATAGTTATATATATAGTTATATATAGTTATATATAGTTATATATAGTTATATATATATCCATTATATAGTTCTTAGGAAGTTCTATGGATTTTTCCTTAAATTATATTTGAAATTTATTTAAATATAAATGTACATTGTTTTTGGATATCTGTGTATATCCGTCATATTTAGATAAAATATGTGTAAGCAAAAACTTGTATTTTTGAAGGTCGGCTTTATGTGAAAGCGATTGTGGGTGATGTTGAGGGGCAAACTAAGTTATACCTAGACACAGGAACGTTATATTTCACTGAAAACTATATAGAGTTATATAGTTAATAAATTCGGGTTGAATTGATTGTGTTAATTAGTTGTTGTATCTTTTATTCAGTTCCCGTATAATGTTCGAGAGTTGTTATTCTCGTAATTTGTTTGTTTTTAAGATTTAACAACGTGTCTTGTGGATCTCCTTAAAAACTGTAAGTTTTTTTGATATTTTTATGAATTCATAAAATTTTGATATTATAAGATATTTATATTGTATTCAATATTGTTATTAAGAGATTTATTATTAGAAGAATTAAATGATAAAGAATATTTTTAAAATTTCTATGTAAAAAAATTATTAACTGTGAAATTTTATTTCGTTTGGAAATCAAGGGATTTTTTGTTACATGTGAGCGCGCATGTGGTAGATTTTGATCGTGTTTTCAAGTTTATACAGTTTGGTTCTCTGGGGAGAAATTAAAAATAAACTTTATTATTTTTTTAAATTAAGTTTGATCGGAAGCCATTAGAGGAAGTTTAATTCACGTAGCGGTCATATTCAGTGGATTGTTTTACCTCTTTGTAATTTGTATATTACACAATCTTTATACTCTATAAAGATAGTTTTTTTTTCTTTTTTTTGATTTTTTTGTATTAAATATTCATTTAAATTTTATCCTGTCTTTTATTCTTGATATAACTTTACTACTGAATTAATTAAAAAAGTAACTTAGAAAATATAAACGTACTTAAAGTGAATTCTTTTACTGGCGCCTAAATAATATTACATATTTACATATCTGTAACTGTATATTTGGACAATACCTCGTATTTTCAGCATCTACTTCTGCTTAAGACATATGTTTCTGCCATTTACAGGTGTCGTCAGCTAAGCTAATGAAGCAATGTATACAAATGATACAAATCTTTATAAATCTGTATCTGTATATGACATTAAGCCGAACCGCTCATCAGATATAGCAAGTTTCATTCTATAAGGTGGCACTTATTTACGAG
This sequence comes from Melolontha melolontha, assembly GCA_935421215.2. NCBI lineage: Eukaryota > Metazoa > Arthropoda > Insecta > Coleoptera > Scarabaeidae > Melolontha > Melolontha melolontha. The sequence continues at coordinate 129,497,231 of OW285236.1, forward strand.
TGACATCTTACGGACAAAAGAGACTATACCAAAGAAAGCGATCTTTCGATTGACAAGCTATGCTCATACGAACCGAAAGGAATACGGGTAGTCCTTCTAAAACGAGCCAGGTGGCGGTAGATATACAAAAATGTTTTAAATATGTCTATACGTTATATGCACGTATAAAGCTTTTGTTTCATTATGAAACAGACATGTAAATAAATTTACATATCTGTAACTGTATACTTGGACAATACCTCGTGTTTTCGGCATTTACTTCTGCTTAAGACATCATGCTATAGATTTTTCCTTGGACAAGAAAGGAAAAATGATTGAACAATATTGAACTCTGTAATGTAGTACATTTATAAAAATTATCTATTTCAATTGTATGTTTATTTATTTCAGACGGGGATCGTTATATATATATTTTATTTTATAAGTGAAAATTTTTATAATGTTTGAAATTGTGATTAGCTCTCGTATATTTAGGTTAATCAGAGGATTGAAGTTGCCGCTTTTACGGATATTGTATTTATTAAAATGTGTTGTCTGTATATATTTTTGATTTTATAGATGGTAGGGATGTTCAGGCGGATGTTGAAATTTCATTTTGAGTTAGAGATATCTTGACGTTTGAAGTGATCGGTTTATTAAAGAATAAAATACTCAATTTTATTCTTTGTTTTATAAAATCGGGTTGAATATTGTTTATGCATTTATGTGAGGTGCATGTTAAATCTTAATTCGATTTTTTCGAGTGTTTTGATGTTTATAAAAATGTTTTTTTTATGAATAAGATATCTCTCGTGCATTTTATAAATGGTGCATAGATCTATGTAAGTTTGATAAAATATTTTGTTTATATATATGATATCACGATTATTTTCATTATTATAATTTCATGTATTTCTTGTAATAATTTATATTTGAAAGTAGTATATGGGTATTAGAGAAAGTTGTCATGTTTTTTGTAAGGGAAGTTTTTTCTTAAAATAATATTCGAGAACATTTTTGAATTCAAGGTTGGAGTTTTCTTTAGTGGGGAATGACCTTGTTGTGTTATTTTTGCGCATGACAAAAATTCAATTTTCGTGGGTTTCGAAAACTTAGTTGTTTTTGACATTTGTTTGAAGGGGTTAAAGTAGAGGTTAAACTTGACAAATTTCATTAGTATTTATTAGTTTTATGTTTGATCGAGTGTCACAAGGGGTTTTTCTCTGTGTGCGAGTCATTATTCACAAAGAGTGTTTCCCCATTGCTACTGTTTGATGATGCTTTAGCACCCTATACACTTTGTAGAGGGATTTTTTTTGAATTTTTTTTTAAATAAACTGCCAAATTAACAGATAAGATTTTTATTTGTGTTTATTGTATTTTCGGATTAAAACTTGGACCTGATCCGCGAGGAACGATTCATGAGATGGGAGTTCGTGGATTCTACTAGACTGAATAGCCGGCAATATAAGTTGTAGTGTGAATAAAAAAATTAATAAGCAATTTCAAAGCAAATTCCACTGCACAATTTTGGCAGCCCAGCGTGTCGGCGAATGAAGATAAGCAAATAATTTGGAAATACAAGATAATTTATAAATTTGGAGAGTATAAAGTGTCACGTGATTATAACTAAATTAAAAGAGTTATATTGAAGAAATAGTAAACTATAACAAGCAAAATGGATGGTATTTCGAATGTAAATGAATGGAGACAGCCACCACTAATTGGCAGTCAAGGGTCATTAGAAGGTGCGAGTGCAGGTATAAGTAACCTCAATCTAAATCCCATACATGAAGCAGGACAGGAAGGAGGTAACAGTAGAGGGATAATGGACATGATGCAAACAATGACACAAATGATAATGAATATGATACAACAAAATCATAATGAAATAAAACAACAACAAATGGAAATGAAACAACAACAAATGGAAATGAAACAACAAATGGAACGAATGATGCAACAAAAACATAAGGAGATGGAACAGATGATACACAAAATCACAATGAAATAAAACAACGACAAGAGGAGATAGAGAGAAAGTTGGAGGAGATAGTAGATCAAATGGTACCAATAAATAGCAGTAAACAAACAGATAAAGACATAATAGATGAATCACTTCCGTTAATAAACGAACCCAACATACCACAAAACACTGTTAGCATAGATCAATTCTTAGAAGAAAAGGAAAAGAGAGAATGGCAGGGACAGAAACTAACGTATATGCAGAAACAAATTGAACAAGTGAGAAAAGAGAAGAGTGAAGAGAGTGTGCCTGTGTTCATCCCTGTATCAGTACAAAATGAACCATTGCCGAAATTTTATGGTATGGCAAATACAAATCCCATGGGTTTTCTAAAAAAATTAAAGGAAAGTCTAGAGGATGTGCCAGGGGACCAAAACCCTCTTCCACCATCTTCTGGAGCTTAGAAGATAGGGAACTGTTTCAAGGACGATGCGATGACCTGGTGGGACATGATCTCGGATGAGGTGAAGACGATGGAGGAGTTCGAGGTCAGATTTACCAGTCAATTCTGGGGAACAACAAGACAAACGAGGGTAAGAAATGATTTATTAGTTGGTAGATATAATAATAATAGTAATGAGTCACGAGCGTCGTATGTTATGAGGAGACACTCAATTTTGAAATATTTGCAACCAAAAATCACTGATAGAGATCTAATATGCCAATTAAGTACTCACTTTGATGCACAAATTAGTCAGGCAGTAGCCATTCAAAATATAAGTGACATGCAACAATTTATTGAACTTTTGAAAAGATTAGACGATATGGAATATGGTAAAAGATATCAGAGTAATTATATAGATCGAAATGTTAATAGATCGTCATATGCTAGAATAGAAAATAATAATAATAATAAATATTCAAGTCCTCAGCGAGTAAATAACTATAGCAATAGAAATAATCGAATGGCTTCACCAGGTAGAATAGATGATAATCATAGTAAAGATATAAGAAAGGAAAATTTAGCAGAAGTTAAAAATTATACAGGGACACGTCCTAAAGATAGTCGATGTAATTTTAATTTAGAAACAAACGATAAACAGGGTAAAGTAGAATTAGCGTGTAGTAAGGATTTTTAAAAAGACCAACCAAAAAGAATGAATGTAATGCATTGTATGAACAGTCGAAATACGCAATAAATACGGTTTTACCTCATATAAAAATAAAAATAAATGATAAAGAGTTAAGTTGTTTAATTGATTCAGGAAGTGAAACGTCATTTTTAGATGAGAATGTGATTGAATGTTTGATTAAAAGTAATGTGGGGAAATATATGCCCACAAGTAAAATTACAATAGTGACAGCTACAAAGAAAATTTTAACAGTAGTGAATAAAGTTTTTATTGTTGAATTTATGATAGATAATAATAAGTTCATGGGAGAATTTATAGTATTAAAAGGATTAGAAAGGGATGGAATACTAGGAGTAGATTTATTAGATAAGATTAATGCAATAATAGATATACAAAAAAGGGATATAATAATTAATAATATGAAAGTCGAATGGATTAAGGAGTGTGAAGAGGATGGTGAAAAAATTATTAATAATATAGAAGAAGAGGATTTCAAAGAAAAGGAGGTAATGATGATGGAAGATATGGGTAAGGAAGAAAATGGAGAAGTGGAGTTCCCTGAAGATATAGATTTGATGAAATTGGACTGCATAGAGGATAAGGAAGTAGAAGTAAAAAATTTAATTAAAAAGAATATAGATTTAGTAAATAAATTTCCTAGTATCGCCAGAAATTACCAACATTCCTTAGAGGTAGATGAGACGAGACCATTTAAGGTGAAAAATTATCCCATTCCTAAAAATATTCAATCACAAGTAAATGATGAAATCAAAAGGATGCTGAGAGATGGTGTTATTGAAACTGGTAAAACGCGTTATGTTAATCCATTAGTAGTCGTAAAAAAGAAAACAGGAGATATTCGATTATGTCTTGATGCACGTCGACTGAATGAAAGAACAAAGCCTCAGTTTGAGACGCCTATTACGATAGAACCATTATTGGCGAAATGTTACAATGCAAGAATATATAGTAAATTGGACTTAAAAAGTGCTTTTTGGTTGGTTCCATTAGAAAAGGAGTCCAGAAAATATTGTGGATTTATGGTAGATGGACGAGTATATCAATTTAGGACTGTACCATATGGGTTGAGCAGTTCGGCAGCAGCTTTAATTAGAGCAATGCAACAAATTTTAGAACCTTATGAAGAGTTTGTGGTTCACTACGTGGACGATATTTTAATATACAGCAGGGATGAGCAGGAACACTCACAACATTTAGAGAAGATCATGGAAGTGTTAGCCAGAGAAGGGTTAAAGGTAAATTTGAGTAAATGTGAATTTTATAAGAAAGAAATTAAATTTTTGGGATATAATATAAGTACTAAATATATAAGTGTAGATGAGAGTAGATTGGAACTCATAAAGAAGTATCCTCTACCTAAGAATATAAGAATGTTGAGAGGATTTTTAGGCATGGTTAACTATTATAAACGTTTTGTACCATACCTGGCACGTATTAGTGTTCCTTTGTATGAAATGCTTAAAAAGAATGAAAAGTTTAAATGGACAGAATTAAGAATGAATGCATTTGAGGAGTTAAAGAAAGAGTTTTATAATCAATTAATATTAATACTACCAGATTTTAATAAACAGTTTATTTTGAGAGTGGATGCTAGTGATGTCGCTATAAGCGGAGTTTTAATTCAAATAAATGACGAAGGGATAGAACAACCGATATGTTTTATCTCTCGTATTTTGAAAAGCTATGGGGTTAAATATACCATTAGTGAAAAGGAAATGTTGGCTGTAGTACACGCGATTCAAAAGCTCAGATATTATTTATTGGGAAAGAACTTTGTTGTAGAGACAGATCATGCTGCCTTGACATCACTTTTGAATACACGTTTTAAAAATAATAGAGTGTATCGATGGTCACTATTGTTGTCAGAGTATACTTTTGAAATAAAGCATATTAAAGGCGTTCTAAATGTTTCTGCCGATGCGTTGTCACGAATGTACAACAGTAAAAGTAAATATCATTACGTAGAGTTGAATGAATATAATAGACACTATGCTACGGGGAATTATGAATTTGAGATGATCCTTCAGGTCCAGCGAGATGAAAGATTTAATATAATAAGGGAACAATTAAATACTAAAGATAATTATAAAAATTTTATTATGAAAGAGGGGTTGATTATGAAAGTGATTAGGGAAATAAGTTATATTGCTGTAAATGATGCGTATGCAAGGCAAACGATGTTGCAAATTCATGAAAGTTTGGGACATATAGGGGGATATAAAGTATGGTTAGTGTTTAGAGAGGCGTTTTATGCTAAGAAAGATCGCATAATCGCTAAAGATGTGGTCAGAAATTGCATTACTAGTCGTTTGGGCAAACATAAGAATAGAACCTGTCAGTATGAGGTAAAGAGTATAATTACTCATGAAAAATTAGAATTGGTAGCTATAGATTATTTAGGGAATCTTATTCCAGGAGAATTTGAATATAAAAATATTTTAGTAATGGTTGATGTATTTTCAAAGTTCGTTAAATTATTTCCCACTTCGCAATATAATACAGATACCTCTATACAGTGTATTGATTCATGGATTATGCGTCAAGGGAAAATGAATAGAATATTAGCTGATAATGCTTCGTATTTTAATAATGATAGATTTAAGACTGCTTTACATGATCGTAATATTGAAATTTCTTTCTCTTCCATACGTCATCCATGCGGGAATCCATGTGAGAGATACATTCAGGAAATAATAAAGTTTCTAAGGATCAAAACCTATGAAAATCATGCAGGATGGGTCGCTCATGTCCAGGATGTCGAAGATAACATCAACAACACACCCAATACTGTCACACTGGAATGTCCTGCGACTGTGATGTATGGGACGAAACCTGCCAGACCCTGGAATACACAAAATGAAATGGTTGACAACCTGGTACAATTAAAAAACCAAGTTGCTCAAAGAATTACAATAAACGCACAGAAATACCTAAATAAACAAAATGAGCAGATTACGACGAGAACAAGATTTGATATTGGAGATGTGGTAATAGTAAAAAGTTATCGTTTGGGCAGAAGAGATCAAGGCAAATGTCAGAAGCTTGATCTGCCTTATACAGGACCTTATCGGATTTCGAGATGCTTCAATAATGTGACGTATGAGCTGTACACGATGGATGGACGTAAGAAAAAAGGACGATATCACATCAGTGCATTGCATCCGTTTATCACACTACAGCATCAGAACGACGAGGATCCTGTTCAACATTAATGCAACAAGTTAGTGCGGGGAACAAAGACAGGGTGCGTTACTGTCTCGAGTGCTGTGCTGAAGTTTATCCTTGAAAAAAGCTCAGGGATGTTCTGACTTTGTTCTCGGATAAATTCGGGGAATCATGCTATAGATTTTTCCTTGGACAAGAAAGGAAAAATGATTGAACAATATTGAACTCTGTAATGTAGTACATTTATAAAAATTATCTATTTCAATTGTATGTTTATTTATTTCAGACGGGGATCGTTATATATATATTTTATTTTATAAGTGAAAATTTTTATAATGTTTGAAATTGTGATTAGCTCTCGTATATTTAGGTTAATCAGAGGATTGAAGTTGCCGCTTTTCCGGATATTGTATTTATTAAAATGTGTTGTCTGTATATATTTTTGATTTTATAGATGGTAGGGATGTTCAGGCGGATGTTGAAATTTCATTTTGAGTTAGAGATATCTTGACGTTTGAAGTGATCGGTTTATTAAAGAATAAAATACTCAATTTTATTCTTTGTTTTATAAAATCGGGTTGAATATTGTTTATGCATTTATGTGAGGTGCATGTTAAATCTTAATTCGATTTTTTCGAGTGTTTTGATGTTTATAAAAATGTTTTTTTTATGAATAAGATATCTCTCGTGCATTTTATAAATGGTGCATAGATCTATGTAAGTTTGATAAAATATTTTGTTTATATATATGATATCACGATTATTTTCATTATTATAATTTCATGTATTTCTTGTAATAATTTATATTTGAAAGTAGTATATGGGTATTAGAGAAAGTTGTCATGTTTTTTGTAAGGGAAGTTTTTTCTTAAAATAATATTCGAGAACATTTTTGAATTCAAGGTTGGAGTTTTCTTTAGTGGGGAATGACCTTGTTGTGTTATTTTTGCGCATGACAAAAATTCAATTTTCGTGGGTTTCGAAAACTTAGTTGTTTTTGACATTTGTTTGAAGGGGTTAAAGTAGAGGTTAAACTTGACAAATTTCATTAGTATTTATTAGTTTTATGTTTGATCGAGTGTCACAAGGGGTTTTTCTCTGTGTGCGAGTCATTATTCACAAAGAGTGTTTCCCCATTGCTACTGTTTGATGATGCTTTAGCACCCTATACACTTTGTAGAGGGATTTTTTTTGAATTTTTTTTTAAATAAACTGCCAAATTAACAGATAAGATTTTTATTTGTGTTTATTGTATTTTCGGATTAAAACTTGGACCTGATCCGCGAGGAACGATTCATGAGATGGGAGTTCGTGGATTCTACTAGACTGAATAGCCGGCAATATAAGCTGTAGTGTGAATAAAAAAATTAATAAGCAATTTCAAAGCAAATTCCACTGCAATATGTTTCTGCCATTTATAGGCGTCGTCAGCTAAGCTAATGAAGCGATGTATACAAATGATACAAATCTTTATAAATCTGTATCTGTATATGACATTAAGCTGAACCGCTCATTAGATATAGCAAGTTTCATTCTATAAAGTGGCACTTATTTACGAGTGACATCTTACGGACGAAAGAGACTATACCAAAGAAAGCAATCTTTCGATTGACAAGCTATGCTCATACGAACCGAAAGGAATACGGGCAGTCCTTCTAAAACGAGCGAGGTGGCGGTAGATATACAAAAATGTTTTAAATATGTCTATACGTTATATGCACGTATAAAGCTTTTGTTTCATTATGAAACAGACATGTAAATAAATTTACATATCTGTAACTGTATACTTGGACAATACCTCGTATTTTCGGCATTTACTTCTGCTTAAGACATATATTTCTGCCATTTATAGGCGTCGTCAGCTAAGCTAATGAAGCAATGTAATTTCGTCCGTAAGATGTCACTGGTAAATAAGTGCCACCTTATAGAATGAAACTTGCTATATCTAATCAGCGGTTCGGCTTAATGTCATATACAGATACAGATTTATAAAGATTTGTATCATTTGTATATTGCTTCATTAGCTTAGCTGACGACGCCTATAAATGGCAGAAACATATGGCTTAAGCAGAAGTAAATGCCGAAAATACGAGGTATTGTCCAAGTATACAGTTACAGATACGTAAATTTATTTACATGTCTGTTTCATAATGAAACATACTCTGTTTATTTAATAAAATTAGATTATTTGAAAGTTACTCACGCTTTTATTTTTTGAACATCCACACTATAATTGCATTTGAAATAAAATAAAAACAATCCACAAAAGAAAGCACATGTCTAACTAGAAAAACATACAAAACAACCCGTAATCCGAAATTCTCCGATTAAGCAACCCGTTATTGAGCTTATTAAAAATTAAGGTAATGTTATAGCTGTCATTTAGCGATTTTAAACCGTGAAGACAGTTTGGTTTCTTTAGAAATACCAACGTTCTTTATGCATATCAGACAACCCCTGTCAACGCTATCTCTAGGCATAATCGTCAAACCCGTTAGTAATAAATTAATGAAATTTATTAATTTCCTGATTAATTCAAAGGAAGGATATCGTTCTAATCACCTTTCTAGTTATCCTAAATACATTCCGAAACTGGCAATTTGTATTCAGGCCAGAATCAACATGCAAGCATATCCATTGATCGAATTAAAATAAAATTTTTCATTAATTAAATTTTTCTCGATGTTAAAATTAGCTAATTGCCCGCCCACGCCAAGTACAGCATTACAGTCTTCTATATCTTCGTAAAGAAATTATAACAAAGACAAATTCAAACTGAATATAAATTTCGTTCAAAGAAATTATGTTAACAAGATTAATTTAAAAAAGAAAGATGAAGAGGAAAATAAAACACTTCTAATATATGAACGATGCCAGCTACAGGTTGTTGCAATTCCGCATCATATGTTTCAGTGGTGCCTTCTTAAATAAGTTGATTAGACTTTAAAAACATGGCAAACGGCAGCTTACTGTAAAACAGTACAATCGACTTGTAACAGAAAACTTGACGGGCAAGTAGAGTTGTTGACCAGTTACAACAGAAATACAGCACTGGTTCCTTCTCCTCTATCAGTAATAGAATTCAAATATCTGTCGAGTAAGGAATTAAGATTGCTCAATATATAGGATAAAGTCCACCACGCTTAAAGCTGACGTATTAAAAAAAAGAGAATTTTTCCAATTTTTTCCTGTTAGATATAAAATAAATACCAAACATACACCATAAACACAGAACATCCACTTCAAAGTCAATGTATTGCTGAAGTTTCTACAAATTCTTACCAAGTGGCCTAAAGACTTTGACATAGCGTTACACACAGAAGAAATGTGTCCGGCCAATTGTAGAAACACATCAAACAAAATCTACATGTCCTTTATTTCAATGGTGGAAGTGGGTAGACAATTTTCGAATACGTCACAATGTTTACATGTGTAGTTTTATCAAGTTTGTAACAATCTGCAACATTAGTAATTTCATATAGATCTTCAGGTTGTTCGCGCAAGTTAAAACTCCGCAATCAAGTGACAGAGACATTATTAAAACGTAAGGGAAAGGATGTATGCGATATTACATAGAAATGCTGGTAGTGAAAACAAACATAACATGAGACAAACTTCAAATCGGACAAAATAAGATTCAGGACACAAGCCAAAGTTATCCAATTTAGTAGAATTGAGCAACCGACAAAATCATCATAAATGAAGCAAAATGCATTAAAAATTTGTTAGATTGCCAAGTTAATGTAAATTCAAGGACGAAATGAATTGAAATAAAGATATACATTCACTGTTAGAAGTATTATTGTTGAAGAGAGGGTTGTCAAAATTACCAAAACATTCTCATTTAAGAATTCAAGAGTCAAGGCGGCAAAAAGGATCTCAAAATCATCACATAATAAACTAGCACAAATATAAATAGATTAATTACAATATAAAACCCTAGATTGGAAAAGGAAATCTTAGTCACATTTATGTATATCAATTAAATGGACCAAGAACGAAGTAGGTGACACAGCAGCGAAGGTTGAATTAATAGAGTCCCAGGCAGCCTCCACCTGTAGATAGACCAACTCCAGCACACGTTATATACAATCCTATAACGACAGATTGAGAAGTTTCGCGAGTAGTGTCGGAAGACAGCCAAGGTTCAGTAACGAGAATTAGATCGATATTTATGCCATTACTAATAGCCACAATTGCGTTAATTGTGTTTCTGTGTGCAACTACAAGTGTTTCGATAAAGAAGTCTAAAGGTGTCGTTACTTCTGTAAGATGTGGTTGGTTTCACGAGATTGGAGCACTTACAATAGTGGGGACCTCACAAACATACTTATTTTGATGTTTGTCTCTCCCGCAGCCCTCAAGAAGATCTTGTTTAATTCGTTTGAGTAAATGACGCTGCATGGGTTTTTTATCCGATTTGTCTTTCTTACTGTTCTAGCACAACGTTTCTGTCTGAATGTATAATCCTGATACCCATAATTAACTATTAATACTCAGAATTTTCCTTTACATTGTCAGTATCTGATGTAACTTGATCCTTTTTCCCATGAGAAGTACAATCAGGAATATTAAAGATAATTAAATTGTTTCCCTATTCTCCTAGTTCGCAATTTTTTGTACTACTTTCTCAGTATCGCAGATGTCACTCTTTCCCCTAGTAGAAGAGCTAAAAGAGGAAGATTACATTTTCTCCTTTGAAAGTCGAATTTCAACAAGCGAAGTAACCGTATCTAGCGAAGTAAGAGTTGTAGCAAGCCCGTCGATGTGTGATAGTTACTCCTTAAAATCAGTACATATGATACAGTCGAGCGCTATCGCATTACATTCTAGTAATTAAATTGAATTCTCATATTGTATGAACATGAATCTTTTATATGTCAAATGGTATTTCCTTTCACGGGACGAGTTTCCTCGTGCACACAGAATAGCTAGAATTTGTAGTTTCATAGAAAAGATAGAAAAGAAAGACCAAAAGGAGGCTAAATAGAAGAAAACAGAAGTGCAAGTGCAACGGTGTGCAAGTATCTTATTTATACTGAATATAGAGAATACTTAGAAAAGGTTCAGGCCAACATTAAATCCGTTCCAAAACTCTTATAGAAATTTACGACAATTAGGCGTGACCACACGAGAATACCGGATACTATACATTGGGATTCTATGAAACTAATAGATCCTCTGCAGATTATGGAAGCCTTTAATTGTGTAAGCATATCGCTAAGTGAAAACTGAAGCAAAATAATCCCTTAACCAATTATAGGCCAATTTCATTTTTGTGCAATTTTGTGAAAGTATTCGAGACGATCATTTGTAATCGTATTTATAACAGCATAAGAGGCTTTATATGTACACTTCAACATAGATTTTTGACAAAATGTTCAACAACTCCAAATTCATCTTGTTTTGCGCAATACGTTTCAGAAATCCTAGACAAACAAGGGCAAGTAGATGTAATTTATACAGACTTTCAAATTGCTTTCAATCAGATTGACCATTATCATTAAGATACTAGCTGCCATTGGCCTGTCACTTGCACTAGTTACATTCTTTGGATTTTACTTATTTAACAGGAAACTATTTGTTGAGGTCGTGGAATTCGATCATGTACATTTAGTCGCCTATCGGGTATTTCGCGAAGGCCTAATTTACGACCTGTGCTATTAACTTTTATTTATAACACTTCTAAAATAGTTGATTGCTGAAACCATCTTTTAGTTAATGACCTCTAGATCTTTCACAAAATTGATATTGTCTAAAGCTGTTTTAAATTGTAGGAGGATTTTGATGCAATTAGTGTTTGTGTCAGCATAACCATCGATTCATCAGCTAAAATAAATGAATTGCTACGAGTTATTTAAACTTGTCTTGTTTTGCGCAATATGTTTCAGAAATCCTAGATAAACAAGGGCAAGTATATGTAATCTAAACAAACTTCCAAATGGCTTTCAATCAGATTGACCATTATCTTTAAAAAACTAGCTGCCATTGGCCTGTCACTTGCACTGGTTAAATTCTTTGGGTTTTACTTATTTAACAGGAAACAGTTTAACGAGGTCGTGGAATTCGGTCATGCATATTTAGTCGCCTATCAGGTATTCAATAAAGGTCTAATTTGCGACCTGTACTATTTATTAACTTTTAATGACATTTCTAAAATAGCTGACTGCAGAAAGTTTCTCTTAATTGATGACCTCTTGTTAAAATCTTAAAAATCTTTGTAGTATTAGTTCTGTGTCGGTTTGTATTGTTAATATTGACACGGAGTGTACGCTGTTGGAAAAGTATGCAGGTGTCCCTATTACGTCACCGCTTCTCTTCCCTATCTCGTATATGCGCGCTTAAGGACGCGTCATCTTAGGCACTTATCGTTGAGATGTCGATATAAGTGAAGGTGAAAAAGCGTGTTGCCGTTTGTCGGAGTATTGTAAATGTATCGATTAATCATCTGGTTAAGTTGATCATTGACTTGTCTTTGAGTTAGTTTTGCACCGATATAATGGAATTTGGGCCTTCATCGACATTGATAATTATCGTGTCCTTAACGTCCATAGGTAAGTGACGCTATTGTCTTGTGCGACCTCTATGTTAGTTATCTACGGATGTTAGAAGATGTTAGAAGAGAGGGCCGCCATTGGAGTCTATCGGTCGCTTGCATTGTGTCGAAATCCAACCACTACAGCTAGATTGTATTGCGTATTTGATTTAGGCATACTATTTATTTCATCAGTTATTATTTATACATCTACAAATCGTTCTTATGTTTATAATATTTGTAACTCTTTGGATCTTAGTTTATTTGTTTGAATCGTTTTTAATAATTTGCACAATTTCAGTGTATTATTTTATATCAATTTTTGCCATTGTTATTTATTATATAACTTAAACGTTTAATATCTAATAATGGGTACATCATTTTGCATTTATTATTTTAATATCTATTCAATATTATCGTTGTACGTACCTTTAATAATAGTAAGTTTCATATGTATATTGTATTTTTTTTATAGTCTACGGAGATCTCCAGTATTCGTATATTTCTTTATTCATATGTAATGTACGTCTTTTAATATATATATATATATATAGACCGGTTCAAAGTTTTAGTACCTTTTATATTATTTCGAAGTTTATATAAATATTCATGTTTTTGTATTTGTCTATTTGCTCAAGTTTTAGATTTAAGTATATACAGTCTGGATTGATCATTTCTAATAATTTTGTAATATTCAGATATATACAGATATATTCACCTATTGAGTTGTTTTATTAATTTGGATATTTCTGCTATTTTACAATTTATATACAGGAACGATCCAAAACTTTATGTATTGTTTATGTTTTATGAGACAAACGTTCAAAATAAATATTGTTGTTTATTCCTTGGTTGTTCGTTTCTTAATTCTTATTTATAGCTTTCCTGGTTCCGGAATTATTGATTGTAGTCGGTACGTCCTTATCAACTTTCACAAGCAGCTTTCAAAATTCGGTGGCGCTTTTTAAATATAGATTCAGTCAGGTTAGCAACGTTTCGTCGAGAATCCGACCCCGTCTTCATTGATACTAAACTATTGGTACTGGTTTGCTGGTTTGTGTGTTAAAGAGCAACCCGCCCGCGAAAAGTAAGTCCGAGGAAGGCTATTAGATTTCCAAGTTTATCAAAGCCAGTTTTTCCGAGTTTTATTGTTACATTTTGTGTGGGTAATACCCTAGAGGATTCTTCAATTCAAATAAATGAAGGGCTATGAATTATTTAAGAAAAAAACTAAGGTTACGATATTTGATTATATATTGAATAACGCGCCATTTCGACTCTAATCGTCTGCAAAGGATCTAACTGTAATAATTGATACTAGATTATCCTTTGTCGAACATATTAACCAAAAGATGGTTAGTGCATAAAAAATTAGTGAATTTATTTTCAAAAATTGTCGAGATTTTAACAATACTACATGTTTAACTGTTTCATATTATGCTTTCATTAGCTCTAAGTTAGAATATGCATCATTGGTAGGGTATCTATCTATGAAGCACCTATTAATATCGATAGAGTCTAACGTAGATTTTTTTAAATTTATTATATTAGTGAGTGATGCTACATACTAGGCAAGAAGTTGTGATTATTTTTTTTAGTGTAAATGAAATTCACTGCGCATGGTTACTGAATAAAGTTAACTTTAACGTAAAGAACAAGTAATTTTCGACAGCTACAAATGTTTTATTGTGTAACAAATAAAACGAATATGTTATTTGAATTTCCTGGTTCTGTACGCTGCCTAAATCATATAATATCAAATGTATCGATTGCACATTATGATAATTTTCAGAATACATTTGCATTGATTAGAAATTTTTAGATACCACATTAATGTGTATGGTTCCTAATAATATTTCATTTAATATTTGGAATGCTAATTAATATATAAGCTTATTTAGTGTATTCATTTATGTTTACTTATAAAGCTATATTTCCAGTAGTTGTTGTGCAATCTGTTAACAATAAATATTATTATTGTTAAAGCCGACAAGTGTTTCACACTCAGACGGAGTGTCCTGGCGTGTAATAAAACAGACAAAACACGAGAGCTACTGTAGGGACGGAAGAAAGTTAATCAAATTGATTTATATAAATAGCATGAACTGTTAGTGTATACGCCGATACTAATAAAAATATAAAAGAAGAAATAAAAATGTATAAAGACAAAAATACGAGCCGTGTATTTTTAGTTCAAAAAAGGAATAATATAGTAATAGCATACAACAACACTCTCCCGCTTTATGGACGATTATGTAGCATGTAAAGAAGTACATTGAAAATAAATTATACACTCGTAATCGCAAAAAATGCCTGTAAAATAATATAATTTTTTTCTACGACCACTAGTGTAAATAACAAAAAATCGCACCAACAACTCCTCTAGTAAATGCTTCAGCACGCACGGGTGCTGTAAATTAATTACGCCCACAAACACATTTAACTGTCAATTGTCAATTTAAAGAAATTAATAAAAGCAGTGAAACAGCCCACTTTTCGTTTGGTTAACGCTCAATCATGAAATTTAAATGCAATTTATTTTAGCATTTGTTCTTAAAGATCTTTTGTTAGTGACACTGATTTTAGATATTTGCTATTTGACATTTGAAATCTTCACAAACTTGTCTTCTGCAAAAGGTAATGTTTTGTTGTTTAGTGTTACATCTCTTACTAATTTTTTTAATTTTAGTTATAAAATGTCAAGCGACAGTGAGATTCATTGTACCCTCCCTAAAGCTTGAGCTAACCTATTACATGCAAAAACTCACTAGAGATATGAAGCAATTAACAGAAAGTTTATGGACTGGCGTCTTAAAAACAAAGTACTGTATTTTGACAAACTGTGATGAAATGAAGCCATTATCTCTCTGGGCGATTTACCCCGTATTACGAAGCACCATTGTAATATATAACAATATTAACATCGCAGATTACTCTAAACTACAAGCCTTGCTGAAAAGAAAGTCAGATGGTCTTCGGAGCAAAAAATCCAAAATATTAAGTGCAAATGAAGTAAAAACTTACTTACAAAATGCACCAGATGATCAATATTTATCTATCAAGGTATACTATGAATATATGTAATAACACTAAAAATTCTCTTTTTTTATTTAAAATTCTTTTAATCGGCATTAGTGATGCTTGCAGAAAGCGCAAGAACTAAGATTTCTGAAATTAGAAGATATTGAAGACACTGGAAAATCATTGATTGTAAGTATTCTTAATACAAAAAATAAGACCACACGTTCATTTCACACATTAAAATAAATGTTTAAATTCGTTTAAGATAGTTTAACATGTTTGACAGTAAAACAAGAAAAAGTAGAGAGCACCATATATTATATGTGTCTTTGGAACTCGTAAACTTGAACAGCTGGGGTATTTAGGGAGAATGGAAAAGAATAGAACCGTTAAATATATTGGATGGAGAATATTTGAAGATAAAAGGAGTACGTCTATACTAAGAGAAAGATAAAGGAAAACTATCGGCAAAACGGCAAAGAGTTGAAAACAAAAGAAATTAGAAACTTGAAAGTAATAGAGAGAAATAGAAAGACATGTAGAATATTTGTTACAAATCGATGCATCTAAAAAGCTTAAAAACGGAATACAGTTCCTTTTAGGAACTTTCTCTTACATTCGCAATTCTTTATTAACGACAATATCGTCTTTTGAATAAGTACAGGTTTTTTTTTAATATGGCTTTAAATAATTAATTTTTTCTATTTTGCGTTCGTAATGAACTCATTATGAAACCCAAAGTAGTATCGAAATAAGCTTCATTTCGATACGCTTTTTTTCATTTTTCAATGTTGGTATTGTTCGAACACAGAAATAAATATCATTGCTTGTCATTTGACTTAAGAATTTAAGGACATTTGACAAACATGATATATGTACGTAAGCTACTCAACGTATGTATATAAAGGTGTTTCAATTAGAGCGCAAGATTTCAGTGTTCAATAAAACATGGTTTTCTGTAGCAAAGTATTGAAATATTTATTGATTTAGAAAATACACATTTGGGAATTATGTATGAAACAAAATATCTTGTAAATGGCCTCCTCGGGTTTGCTGGCACATCGTACCCTTTTGACGAAATTTTCAATAACGTTATTGAATACATGTGGTGGTATTTCATTGATACAGCGTTTAATTTCGGCTTTTAATGCTTCGATGGTTGCAGGCTTATTGGCATAAACCTGTGACTTCAGATAACCCCACAGCCAGAAGTTTAAAGGCGTTAAATCGCAAGGCGTTAAATCGAGCGTGGAGGCCAATTCTGGTCACCAAATCGGGAAATGACACGACCAGGAGCAAACTCGTGCAAGATCGTTAATGTTTCACGGGCGGTATGACATGTGGCACCGTCCTGCTGAAACCACATGTCGTCAAGATGAGGCCAAATGAGGCACAAGAAACTGTGTTATCATAGCACGATAACGTTCGCCATTCACCGTTACTGCATTACCTTCTTCGTTTTCGAAGAAAAACGGTCCAATTATTCCTCCAGGCCATAATGCACACCATACAGTGACCCGTTGTGGATGCATTGCTTTCTGATGAATCATTCGTGGATTTTCTAAGCCCCAAATGCGACAGTTTTGCCTATTAACGAAGCCATCGAGGTGAAAATGGGCCTCATCACTGAAAATGATTTTGCTTGC
Organism: Melolontha melolontha; assembly: GCA_935421215.2. Lineage (NCBI taxonomy): Eukaryota > Metazoa > Arthropoda > Insecta > Coleoptera > Scarabaeidae > Melolontha > Melolontha melolontha. Next base: position 129,514,697 of record OW285236.1, read on the forward strand.
AAAATCTGCAGGTTGCTCAAGGATCCAATTGGTGAATTCTCTTCGCTGTTCATGGTCTACTGGCAGAAGTTGTTGAGTCAGTTGGATTTTGTAGGCATGCAGCTGTAAATCTTTAGTGAGAATTCGCTGAACAGTGCCTGTTGAAATGTCCAATTCTTGTGCCCGATGGCGAATTGTCGTCTCTGGCCTTTCTGTCACACTCTCGCGAACTGCCGTGATGTTTTGTTCTGAACGACCTCTACGAGCTCGTATCGTGTGTTTCACATCACTAACCGAACCGGTACTTTCGAATTTTTCGATTATTCGTTTAACCGTAGATCAATTAGGCACATTATTTCGATCGAACATTGGACGCACTTTACGAATAGTGGCAATTAAACTTTCACCATTTTCATAATAATTTTTGACAATCAGGACGCGTTGTTCTACCGTGTAATGCTCCATGTTTACTAACTCCCATCTGTCAACTTTCGATCTGCCACGTCATAATCATGTGACATTATGACTGTCAAACATGGCGCGCAATTCAAATCTTGCGCTCTTATTGAAACACCCATTAGTATACAATTGACAACAAGATATATTAGTTTCTATGTCACTCATATTTATATTTTTAAATAAAATATCAAGTAATGTAAACCAAAATTAATAAATAATATGTAATATAATATACTTCGCGGATAGCAAGATTTAAATTTGAAAATGCCAAGTATCAATGTGACCAACTGTATACTTTATATATAAATAAAACTCTGAAGTTTCTGAATATCTGAATTAAATAATTTTAATTTATTAATGTAAAACTTCCAAAATAGAAAAAATTGTATAAAAAACTAGTTTCATAACGATTTTTGTCCCACTCGTTCTTTAACTGAAGTCGTGACACAAAATGGTGCCTTATGAAACTTGTGTTTTAATATAATATTACATATTTGAATATATTATTTTTATAATTAAAGAGATATGGTTATAGTAACAACACAAATCAAATATACGTAGACTATTACTAATATGTGTGTGTGATAGTATTTTATTTATTTGTTATTATCTTTTCCTGCTGCCGATCATATAAATCAGAGATACAACCCAAGCAACATAGCGTGTAAGTCGGCTATAACATTCGTTTGTAGTTTCGTCTTATCAACGGAACTTAATATTATCACGAAAGCTCCTAGGATAATAATGAACAACTCATGAATCGGGTTCATAAGCTTATTTGAAGTAAAAGTTAGGAATATCAAAACTGAACGTTTTATTATGAAATATATGCAAAATTACGATCTTTTACAGCTTTTTCTGTTTCATCAATCTCCATTTCGAATTGATTTTCAGGGTTTTATGCAATTTTAAATAATATTGTCGGTTTGTTGACAATGTCAACTATTTGTATGACATGATAACACAGGTAATACGATTCACGAAAAGGATTTCAAATCAATTCTGACAGGTAACAAACCAAAACGATTTCTTAAAAAATGTAGATTAATTTCTGACGGCTGCAGGAGAGCTATAATAAGTCACACGAAATGTATCGACTATTAACGTTACAGCGAGCAACAAGCTTCGGCTGCGCCTCAGTTTGTACTTGCCTACCTCGAATGTTGATACTTCCGTACATTCCTTGTGACTTAAATAGCTATTATTTAGGTATGAAACATAAACGATAAACGATTTTGTGAAACAATGATTTCTCCTATTTTAGATGCTGTACATCTCGTGATTAAAGTGGATAATGGAGTCACTTACATTGGCATTCGTGCATTCTAGGACATGGGCATTTGCCGAATAACAAAGTTTCTGCATGATAATGATAGCTGCGGGAAAGTTTTGCACCCAATAGATTCTTAACAATCTGACGGTGTCCCAAAAAAGTCGCCGTTAATAGGTAGCAGTCATTTTACAAAGAAACTCATTCGCAGCCAGTCAAATACCATTTTTCACATTATAACACATGATGAAATATGAGTTTATTGTTGCGAGATAAAAAGCAAGCAATGAAAGTTAAGCAATCAATCAGCGTTGACAAGAAGATTATGGCCTCTTTAACGGTTATTTAAATGTATTTCAGTTGACTTCGAAACCGCATTGTTCTACGTCAAAGCAACTTTTAGTCACTTTTAAAGTATGACTAATATTTCATTCGTTTTGCTGTTTCAACATGGCATCCTACAGTTCTTTTCTTTTCCTAACAGTGAAAGAATAAATGCGCGAATGAACTACCTCAGTGATTAATTATGTCTACTGAATACATTGACCGTCGAGGCAGGTACTTTAAAAAACAATAAAACTAACAATTTCAAAGCCACGATAAATAAAACACGTATTATTTTGTTATATCACTATAATATAATTAAGTGTGTGACTGCAGTTTCGACCAACTTGGGAATTAACAAACACTGTATTAGAATACAATAAAACTATACTCACTATACTTCAGAGACAAAATCGTAATCAAACCATGTATTTCTTCTGATGAGCGTGCTCAAAAGAAGATAAAAACTGTATTTTCGGCCAAAGAGATCATGGTCAGGATTTTTTGGAGATTCTGGAAGCGTAATCTTTATTCATTACTTACACAAGATAAGTATAATAACTGGTCAATATTATGCTAATTTACTGGCACATTTCGATATCGAACTCAAGAAACATACAAAAACAATTATTCAGAAAAACGTATTTTTCCATCAAGATAGCGTACCACCTTATTCATCCGATATGGCAATCGCTAAATTTGCTGAATTGGTGTGCAAATTGCTGCCTCGTCCACCACATATTCATCAGATCAGGCTCCGAGTGACTTTTTCTTGTTCTTTCTTGTATTACCCCTAAAGGTCAGGTAAAAAGACCTCAGTTGGAATTAGGACGAGCCCTAATTCCGCCCATGGTCACAAAGGCCCCCTTGACAAACTTACCGGCCAGCTCAGTGTGTATTATGAGAGAGAGCATCGTGGGCTACACAACGCATGGATCTTAGTATGGGCGCCACTGCGTTCGGCCTGCAAGTTCCGGGTAAACGCAGAACACCCACGGGCCAAAAGGGCTACGGAAATAGGGTGCTCGATTACCTGGTACACATAAACAATAATCTAACACTTGAGGCGCCAAAAATTTGCTTATCTCAGCCCTTGTAGGAGGGGGGTCTAAACAAACACACAAGTTAACAACAATAACAATCTTTAATTCCAAGAAGTAGTTCTTATATCACAACAAGGTATCGAGATGCCAAAATACTATTCAGCAGAAAAAAATAATGCAAGCTAAAAGATTAGGTATATGTATACCACAATATTATATCATTAAAATAGAGAAGTAAATTAATACAAGAAGCTAATTGATTTGTTAAAGTTAATGAGTTTCAGTAAATAAATACTATAATTAATTAATAGGTGAAAATACGTTTTGAAATGATACAGACTTAATTAGTTGAATAAACAGAATAATACCTCAAAGTTATAATTATTAAAAGGTAAGACTGCAAATCTAGGTGGTATTATTCAAAATGGAAAGGCGTAGTCAAAATGAAAAGCTACAATCTACAAAGATTAAATGAGCCACACAACAAATTAAATGTGTAACTAAAATATTTCTCTACGTTCGCCCAGATCTATCCAAAAGGCTAGTTAAAAATTAAGCTAAAATACATATACTTCCAGTAATTTACTCTTAACACCCCAGTATCGCTCAAGGCGCAATATAGAGCTTTCAAAAAAAAAAAACAGGATCACCTATCAAGATATCTACACCCTGTATACACAGGTGTTAAAAATTTGAGAAAGATTTAATTAAGTGCGTTTTTAGTATAAGACAATTGAAAATTAGAACGCAGATCATGTATACATATCAATGGTTCCTTACATAAGTTTACAAAGTAAAATTAGAGATATCTAGCTCTTCGACGTAACCCAAGAAATGTATATGTAAAATTGTACGAAGGCCCGACTGAAGGTCCTATGCCTCGTATAAGACTCTATTCTATGTATTGGCTACTAGTGAAGCTAGTCAACCAAATAATTTATAACATAAAAAGATGAATTATTCAATAGACTAAACATTAATTAAGAAATTTAGAAAATTCAAGTTTCAGGTTAAATGAACCATTAACTACAGTATTACTACAACATCTACTTAGCTTGACAATTAATCTGTTCAAAATCCCTATCTTATCTCATGTCAGTCTTCGCAGCTTAAGGACAAAGCGTTGATTCCGTTTGAATTAATGGAGAAGAGTCGCCATCTTGTGACAACGTGAAATGAATCCGGTTTTCTCAGAACTGGTAACTCCGATGCAATCAATATCTCCGTAGGATGTGGAATGAGGATTCCCGTTGATTCTCCTCATGGAAGAACGCCGCTTATCGAATCCTTGTAGAGAGGATTAATTACCAATCCAAGAACGAAAATGTCCACCTCCACGTGGTAAAACTTTCGGGATACCCTCGTCGAAAGAGTGCGGTAAAAGCACTTAAAATTTTGAAAATAGCTCCAATAATAATATTGAATCCTAAGAAAATAGAAGATTCGAAATAAGTAAAAGTACAATAGAAAAAGATATTTCTTACCGCAGATATATAGACCACACTAGAATAGAACACAAGTTAGCGCTACAAAGACTTAAGGCCAAGTGCCATATGAGATCGAAGATCGTATGCGGACGCTACACAGGAAACGATCCATTATCGATCTACGTCATCGGTAAGATCGGTAAACAGGTAATTTTGAAAAGAAAGGAATTTAATTTGCGAAAACCCTAGCCAGGTATAAGTAAAATGATCCAAGCTATGTAGCAAAAGATCGCTAATTAAAACGCCGTAATACTGGGGAAAAAGACAGAGAAAAAAAGTCAAGAAATCTGCAAAAGCTAGATAAATAAAATGTTGAGAGATGGCGCTCCGAGCGAGAGAAAATAATTACACCAATAAAAGTAAGCTAACAGAGTTAATTAGACAAATAAGCTCTAGAAAAGGTTCACGAAATTCTAAAAGAATTTCTGCAATTTAAGCAATGAATTAAAGAAACAAAATCTGAATTACAAACAGATACTAAATGCAACATGACTGAGCATTAAATAAACAAGATGTCGGACACCCCGTCGTGTATGAAACATTTACCGGAAGTATATATAGAGTCGGCCAAATTATTAGAACAAGAATAAATTTTAAGAAAATATCGAGGTTTAAAGATGCCCAAGCGTTAGTTAATTGACAACAAAAATCAATAAAATATTAATACACGAAAAGGTGAAAAATGAAAAGACTAATTAGATAAACGTAGGAAAATAATGAAATAAATTGATTACAATTTCCTGAATGATCTCAAAATGATTTTACGAACGTAACAAAACATGAAAAAATAGAAGAGGATTCGAGTCAGTCAAATATCATGTTTGATATTATAACAGATGATGCAAGCAATGAAAGTTGAGCAAGCAAGCGGTGCTAATAACACGATCACATCATTTTTGGTCTTTTGATTCATGCGTGTACAATTTCATTAGAAAATCGTGAATCAAAAACACCCAATGCAATACTATCATTTAATAGAAGTATTCGAAAAATAGTATTCCAATTGACTTCGAAACCGTATTGTTCTACATCAAAGCAACTTTTCTCCACTCCTAAAGTGTAAACAAAGTTTCATTCATTTTACAGTTCCAACATGGCATTGTACGCATTACATTTTTTTCTAACAATGAAAGAGTAAATGGGTGAATTGATTCTCTGCAGTGCCAGAACGTCAGGACGGTTTGCCTATGAGATGCTTCTACAACGCTGAATGAAGTACGATTAATTATGTCTACTGATTACATTGACTATCGAGCCGGGTACTTTGAAAATCCAATAGAACTAACAATTTCAAAGCTTCGCATTTTATTTACTTCTGCTGAAATTTGTAGCATCATTTTGCGCACGTATGAGGGTAATTTAACAGGACATTAATTTTCTAAATGTTGGAAACACTTTCGTCATGATGCTAATGTTGTTGACTTCAGCCAAATGTGTCAAATAGAAACGTTTTTCCAATCGCTTAAAGTTAAACTATTTATAGTTTTTGTGTTGATATGAAGCAGAAAGAACTTCTTTTACTAATTAAATATATTAAAAAAAACTCTGAATTTAGCATAAATATTATGGTGATCTGCCCCTTCCAATAAAATGATTTGTAATTAGTTCAATGGTTTTAACAATAGTCACATGGTGTTAAACGTTATATTTACAGTAATTCGTCTAGAAATTATTAATATGGGAAGTACAATAACTGTCCAATATTATGCTAATTTACTGACACATTTTGATGCCAAACTCAGGTGGATGAAATACTATTTATCCACCTGATGAAGCCATTGTATGGCGAAACAATATTGTAGCGGTATTTACAATAAAAGAATTTTTGAAACTAGAAGTTAAACAGATTTATGTTCATAAAAAATTAAAAACCCTTACCACAATAGAATTTAAAAATTCTATCATAGAATTGTTAAATTCTATTGTGGTAAGGGTTTCTAATTTTTTATTCACTTAAAAGCCACAGTCTCCGATTTTTCAGATTTATGTGTATTGACGATGATTATTTTGGGTGATATGCTACAGATCGTCCCAACGAAGTGCACCATAACTTACCTATTTTTTTCTGAAATCAAGGAAAGCTTTCAAATATTCAGTGACAATCATAGTAAAGCAAATGAGACTTCTACCTCTTCCATGTGTGTTATGCAGAATAATGATAGTTCGGATAAATTCGATATGCATTGTTAGATAAAATTGTAGATGTTGCTACTATACTAGACTAGAAATTCTATCATAGAATTGTTAAATTCTATTGTGGTAAGGGTTTCTAATTTTTTATTCACTTAAAAGCCACAGTCTCCGATTTTTCAGATTTATGTGTATTGACGATGATTATTTTGGGTGATATGCTACAGATCGTCCCAACGAAGTGCACCATAACTTACCTATTTTTTTCTGAAATCAAGGAAAGCTTTCAAATATTCAGTGACAATCATAGTAAAGCAAATGAGACTTCTACCTCTTCCATGTGTGTTATGCAGAATAATGATAGTTCGGATAAATTCGATATGCATTGTTAGATAAAATTGTAGATGTTGCTACTAGACTCAGTATTAATATTGCTTCGATGCAGATATTAACACCGGCAGATGTTAGACTCTTTCCAAAGGCAGGCCGCAGAAAAACTAACAGAAAATGTAGGCTAGAAAAGTCTAGAATATACACAAGTATTCCTAAAAAAAACCGAATTGAAGAACTGGAAGAAAGCAGAAAAATCCAAGCCGAAAAGCGTGGAACTAAAAGAAAATTAGGAAACGAAATCAAAATAAACAAAAATCATAATGAATAGACGGGACCAAAATAAAACGTAGTCAAACACACTCTTAGGTAAAGAATTCATCGCTGAAAGGGTTGATGTAGTTTTCTGGACAAGCCTTCATTTTTTTCAGATGAAGAACTGATTGACTGCGAGGATTATGTTTTGGCGAAATTTCCTACTAAGAAAACATGTTTCATTATGTGGGCCAGGTACCAGATCATATAGAATATGGTGAATACTTAGTCAAATTCTTACGTCATTCCAAAAATGATTTCACTTCCCCCAAATTGAAGACGTGTTAATAGTTTCTAGAAGAGGCGTAGTGTCAAAGTTACCCAGACCATCTTCCATGAAGGGCAGCACTTTCAGACTGGCAAACTTTTATAAGTCTAACGTTAATTTTGACTTTTTGAATATTAAATAACATATTTTTGAATTAGAAATTCTTTGTTTGAATTATGTGCATGGATGTCCAAATATGTCCCATTGTGCGTACGTAACTGCCCCACCATGTGGTACTTCCGGACAAATCTTGATTTCTACTTGTTAATTATTTATGAAAATATTTTTCATATTTTTTCTTTCATTATATCAAAAGTCTATTCGATAGATGTTTCACTATATGCGAGTAAAGGAATAAACTCGTTTTTTATAAAATTTTGGCAGTAATTTTGGATCGACCAAAACTGTCCGAACCTGCCTCACTCTACCATGCTGAAGATCAATAAAATACAATATTTATACGAGAATTTATTTGCAAAAACAATCAATTTGTATCCTAACAAGTACGAAAAGTAAAGTAAAATAATATTCGTGTATTTCTAGAATTATCCAAGTTATTTAATATAATTTTAGTGTAGTCGCAACAACAAAAGAAATTAGCGAGAAATGAGTTGTTATAATAGCAATATTGAAAGAAAACTTACTTTATTATGGAAATCTTCTGTGTTCGAATATATTCGATAGAAAGACCTCGCAAATATCTGCAAACAAAAAGAAAACTTGCATAAATTTTTCGCTACATTAAACTCCTTTCCATCAATATAGTTTTCTCAGTTTCTTCACGTATCAGAGCATTTTATTTCATGACATTTATTGTTCCCAATATAATTTATTTTGTAAGAAGCCTAACGGACGTAACGGTCGTATGAAACACCCATTAATTTTCAGCAACATCCTTCCTTACTTTATTACCATCCTCCTTACCATTTCAACTAGTTTACTGTGTCGTAAATATTTTCGTACTCCTGATTTTACAAAGCCTCGGTTTCTTGTTGTAATTTATGAATCCCCTAGGTGTTTGTTTTTATTATCACACATAAATTTATACGCATTTAAAAAATATAACTGACAATATTCATGACTCTCTTTAAACTAAACAAATGCAAGGTTTTTATCATGTAAATAAATAATTGACTTCGTGTATATGTATTATAGTATTTTTTATTGATAAATTAATAAATTAAATTTATAATTTTTCGTCTAATTAATTTATTTTTCAAATGCTTAAAGTCTTTACTATAAAACTGAGTCATCTGAAATCGAATATTTAGAGAATAAGGCATTAATTTATAAAACTGGTTTTAAAATTCTAAACATTTTTAATGCACTACAATTGTTTCGTCAAACCTTGGTTTCATCAGTTGGTTGACATGTACATGTTACAGAATACATCTAAATTATATAAATAATATTGAGTAAAGGCAAACTTTTAGAAGTTCCAAATATACAGTAACAGGATACAGAGATAAATTAGAAGGTACTTATTTATATTTAAGTAGTCTTTTAATACCGAACCAAACTTTTTATTTTTATTAATTTTAAGACTTTTACTAAACTAGAATTTTGAACTTTGTATTGAGATTGTGCTTGAGGTGTTGCCTATTTGGTTCTGGTGTGTTGGTATTGTAGACGCTGATGTGACGGCCGCTGCTGTGGCCGGCATTATTGGAGTAATTACGTGTCTAAGAAATCCGTTGACCTGCAGCTTTATAGGCCAAGGGATTTACTGAAAACGTAACAAACTGCATGATGAACTATAATCCCAGAAAGAAGAACGATGATACATAGGAAAACAGAGGCAGCGCATTTTTGCCGCATCTACGCAAAATTACAGACCGAATAGGATGAATATTGCAGAAACATACGATCAAACTGATATACACACCATTAACTAATGTTAGAGTCTTGTTACGTTAGATAAAGGACAGAAGAGGCCCCTTATGAACACCTAGTTGATACAGGGTTACCGCTGAATAGCAACCATGCTATGCGAATCGGAAGAATAAGTATAAATGTCTAACTGGAAATCAAAAACGAAATTTATTTGCAATTCAACAAAAACTTCCAAATTTTTAGGACCAAAATGTAGTTAAAGTCGGTCCATATCTTTGTTTATTCTATATTTACCGAAATAACGCTGTAATTCAAGAATAGTGAATCTTGATGTTTTCATATCAAAACATACTCGGCCGCACATATGGCGATGTCTCTTTTGTGAATATCAACAATTTACCTGCAACAGGGCCGGACTCGAGTTAAGAAAAATATTTTTCTCGTTACTACGTGAACGTTGGACCATTCTTTTTATATGAAGGCATTACTCATATATACCCTACATCACTTTTGTTCTTTGTCGCTATACACAACTAGTATTATATAGTATACCCTGTTCGTGCAATCAGGCAATCAGGCAATTACCAGGAGATACGAACATGAACTTAACGTACGATTAAAACAAATCGACAATCGCAGAACATAGTAGAGAACCAAAACAGCATATACGCTTCGATTAAAAAACAGCTTTGATAAACATAAGCCATTATTACAGCAGGTTGAACAGAAAAGCGATAGAAATATACTAACACGCAGTTAATCTATAGAGACGACGATCTGCGACTGAACAGAATGTGCTGTACAATGCTGCCACGATTATACAAAGCCTGTCCAATTATAAGTGAGTTCTGCGATGGTGTATATATAAAGAAGCACCCTACGCTCAACATCATTGTTACTTCAATAATACCGGGCACAGTAGCGGGCATAACTTCAGCATCTACAAGATCAACACAACAGATCAGCCGATGACCATAAAAGTCTGAATATCAATGTGACTTTGCGATTATGTTCTAACCAATGTTAAGCCCGTTTCCTTGCTCTCGTACTGATGTTCCTTCATCTTTAATTCAACTGCTCTCCTGGTTTGACTCACGGATACTTTAATCACAATCTCTTCACAAGTTAACTTATAGATATCCGATTAGTTAAGAAGTAGATAATTCACCTCTAATTAATTTATCATCGTGACTTAAACCTCCCGTTCACTCTGTATTGACTATAATTTAGGTGTACTCTGTATGTATACTTGAAACTTTAAAACCAGTTTTTTAATCTGAATTAAATGACGTTCCAACATGTATCCTCTTCGACAAACAATTGTACAAAAAATAACACTGCTATCCAGAAAAGATCACGAGAATTATAGGAAATTAATGGAAATATAATGGAAATAACGGAAATATTATGGGACTTTTGGAAACTAGCAATAGTGCTGCACGTAGGTAGTACGAAATAACAGTTTAAAAGTGGGGAAGGCAATAAAAGCAATCAACGAAAAAGAAAGTTGCCGAATGTAGAATTAATAAATAAAGTATGAGAACGGTTACACAAGAAAACTTTTGTATTGATCATAAGAATATGGAGAGAATAGAAGAACACGAACGAACGGGAGATAGCATTTATAGTATCAGTACTGAAAAAAGAAATATCGCAAAGTGTAAGAAATATAACTTTTCAATATAGCATATAAAGTATTAACAACTTGTATATTAAATGAAAAAAAAAACTACATACTAGGTGACTACCAGACAGGTTTTTCGGAAAACGACGCCTGTATTAGAACAAATGACAAACAACAGATTTTAGAAATATACAAGTTGCATAGAAAATAAACGACATGATAAAAATTACAATGGAAAAGTCTAACAGCTACCGAACAAGCAATAATAAAGGAAATACAAGTTCAAAAAAGACTAAGACAGTTAGAAACTTTTTAACTTAACCCTTTCACTCTGTCGATGGATGCAATAATAAAAAAAACAAAGGAAACAGGATTAAGAAACAAAAACTTACAAAGGTCAGTGAATATGCATATGGTGTAGTAACTATTTAAGTAAGTAACACGAAGCTAGAAGCAGAAAGGAAGAAAAGAGGATTGAACATAAATGAAGAAAACACTAAATACATGTACTGCTTATTACTGGAAAGAATTAGTGATGTCAAAGTTTATATAATGAGATTATGCATTCAAAGAAGTATAAATATTTAAGTATTTAGGCGCAAAAATTAAAAGCAAATAAATACAAGAAGCTAAGAAAGAACTAAATTAAGAATTTATTAAACAGTTTATAAGACCAATAACAAGTTATACAAGAGAAATTATAATACCGATCAACAAAGAAGCAAAAATATTTAAAATATTGTAAATAAGGGCAATAATGGAACCAAAGAAAATAAGACGATGAATAAAATTAATGAATCGTGAAATTGAGGAGATAATAGAGAAGGAAAATATAGATAGTAAGCATAATTAAATTTATGAGAATTAGTTAGTTCTGGTAAAATAGAAAATAGAAGAAATCAATATTGCGAATTACAGAGTAGTATCCAATTTACAGTAGGCCCAAGGGAAGGCCGAAAGTAGATAATAGGAGCAAGGAGAATTGAATTTGGAAGAATTAATACAACAAATCGGAAATAATGAACTAAAGTAGTTTATTAGGTAAAAATACACCAATCTCTGTGAGGAAAGAAACATAGAAGGACTGACCCACCTAGTAAACAAGATTATATAAGTTGTAGCTTATTAGAACACGTATCTTTTTTAATGAAATGTACAAGCTTAAAAATAATAATCGATAAAATTTTAATTTATTTCTGTTCGAAGTGCATATCTCACAACATATTTAAAATCATATAAATAATATTGCTGTTTAAAATAAAGTATATACAGCGTAATTAAAAAAATTAGCTTAAAGTTGAAAATGATGTAGTCGATATTGAAAAGTATACATATACACCAGTAAACTATTAAAACAAATTTGAACCCAATTATTTGGTATTAATTTTTGATATGTAATCATTAGGGTCTTGAAACATTCTTTAGAAGTTTTTAAAATTTTTTAACGGCTTGTCCTTTATAACAATATTGGTTGCAAAACTGACATCTGTCTGAGTACTTTTTGTCAATGGACCGAGGCCATGATTTGCATGTCTCCTGTTTCTGATTATTTGCTGCTGGTTATCTGATATCTGAACCATATGTTATGTCAATCACGGTGCTGTTTGCCAATTATACACTTTTGTGAACTCCAACAAAACCTTATTCACCACATCTTTGTATATTTGTGAACGTACAAGCTCAAGTTCAAACTGCTTTAGAAATAGTTTTCTTGCATAACTTTTTCATTTTACATATTCTGGAAATATTTGTTTATACAAAACATACATATTGATGGCAGCTATCTCTACCCAATTCGTAAATATAATACATCGTCTAGTGGATCTGCTGCAAACATATTATTTGACCATCTCATACAATATTATGGTTGGTTTATATAGGTTATCTTCTATTTTTTCAGTAAATCAAGAGATACAGGAATATCCTTCGTTGCTTTTATTCGGTAACATCTCTTTCGGAACTGCGCGACGATTCTGCCGTCTTGTACCTACTCGGTTTTCCTGCTCTTTGAATAAATCGTGGGCTAATTGTAATGACGTGGAAAGATTGTCGATAGTAATCCCATACTACTGACCTAAATTATAAACTGTATCTTTTACGTCTCTCTTCCCTTGTTATTTTTCAGAACTTTGATTGTTCATTTCTCTCTCAAGCTGGTAGCATATGAGTTTTCAACATTATACGAGTATTATAAACTCACATTTTTATTCTATATCTGGTTCTATTATCTGGTTTCGCTTCACGTAAACTCTGAAGGGATGCATACAGATGACCAATTAGAAGGCGGTGGACGTCTATACGCAAGTTAGGAGTTTGATTATAATTTTCTTTACAGTTTCTTACGAAAATATCAACGACTTGTTGAATTACAGCTAACTTGTTCAATTTTCTTCGTTCCGTTTTAGTTTCAGAATTGTTGAACATGAGAAATCTTATTATTTCTTCAAATCTGACTCTTAGTATTTTTAGTGGGAATGCTGACATTTGAAAAGCCACGTTATCATTCTCCCAGAACTTTTTAATTAGCTCTCTTCTTTCTTGGCAACTTCCAGCCAGTCGCAGAAGATCAAAGAACGTTGATGTCTTTCCATTCTTTATTAATATTTTGGTAATCTGAGAGAGCTTTCCTGTTTGCTTTTGTTATCAATATATCAATAATATTTGAAAGATATAAACAAATCGAAAGCGTTGTCAATATCCTGACTTGCAATTGTCAAACCTGATTTGGATATGATCACGTTGACTAAATGTTGCTTATTTGCTCGTTTGGGACGCGAAAACTATCTTCTACTATCAATTACAAGCATCGTCGTCTACAGCTTCTATTTCGTTGTCACTTTTTTCTTCATTGTTTCCTTCTTCATCGTTTCCGTCAAATAGAACATCATCCTCTGCGCTAGGTGTATCACTATCGTCGAAGTCACCCAAGTTAATATTTGGGGCTTCTTCTTCAAGTTGGTTTTGAGTTAAATATCTGCGAGACGTGCTTAGCAATCAGAGGATGACACTTCAACTGTCGTGCTATTGAAATTTTGAGGTTTGAAACGATAATATAAAATTTAAGCAATAAATATGCGAAAAGCATCCTACCAACATTTACTTCATTTTGATGAAAAATCTTTTTTTTTTATTGGGGTCGAATTTGAACCCAGTTTGAACATTCGAAGGTTACGCAATATAGTAATATAAATAACTGATGGTGTTAATTTCATATTTACTCCCTGTATTTTGATTTTAGTTATTGATAGCAAAGTCTCGAATTTCCACTTCAAAAATATTAAAAAGAAATAAATTACCGCACCGACAATAAACATTTCAGCCTTATATATTATAAACTTCTATTGTCTTCTATTATCATTTTTCTGAAACAATTTGCATATATAAATTGAATACGACGTGAAAGCTTAATACATTGTGACGCAAATAAAATTTTACATTCAATTATTATTTCAATAATGAGAGAAAAGTGCATCTTCACAATAAACGTAATCCAGTATAAAATATTGCTTCCTAAACGGTTTTCGGAATAATAAGTCGTTTCAGTTTTCAGACAAATATAATTTTATTGCTGTTGAGAAATCTTTTATTTGATATCTTAACTTTGATGTCGTTCAATCTCAATCAAAAATAACAGCCGTTATCGACTTCCGCTAGTTTGACAGATATTTGAACATATAACAATAATTTAAGAGAAAGAAGTTTGCTATGTATTGTTGGTTTACTTGCGTCACTATAAAAATATGTTTAAAATATATGCTAATCTTAACAAAAAATACAATTTTTTTTATTGTATATATACAATTTACAATGTACAGGATTAGTTAAAAGTATGGAGACGGCGATTTATTGTCGTTAATATTAATTTTAGGGAATTATGTTCAATATAAAAAGTTTGTTAGGATATTTTGATCTACATTTGAGAATATTTGAATTTTTTTTTCTTCAATTGTTCTTTAGTTACGCCTGTCCGCGGTTTTTTTTAAATGGGAACTAGTAAATTTTACTCTACCATTCGATAGAGAATTTTTTTCTCTTTACAATAATATTTTTGTTTTTTTAAAATTCATTTTAATAACCTTTTTACAAGAAAAATTAAACAAATGATTATATCTGACAACGTTGTAAAACAATAAGTAGGCAGCCTAATGTTGTTCTAGTCAAATACATTACTACTATCAAATTTTGACACTTATGTAATCTAGCCTGATACATCGTTTTAGGGTTAGGACTTTTAACTCAAAATTTGACCAAGAATGTCACCACGTGTAGTGGGTCCGCCAATTTATACACACCTTGTATACATATATATATATATATATATATATATATATATATATATATACATATATGTATAAATATATTCCTGTAATTATAAAAAAAAAATATTTCATAAATTGCCTTAACATATTATTCTATAGGCTGAACAATTAAGTTGAAAAGGTATTAAACCTAAAGAATTTTTTAAAACGACAATATATTTACATATTTTGATGGTAAAATATATGATATATACAGTTATATTATATATACATATATACTGAAATAACCTTTATAATGCACGACAGTTGGGGGCTAATTTGATATAGTAAAGCATAATGAATAATAATAAAAATAATAAGTTGATGTGCCTGAATTTGATACGTTCCGTTAGATGGCGTATCTGTATATGCTTTATTAATTTATTGGTTTGCAAAATTAGCACTATTGTTGTAATTCTTTATAGCACTTATTTTTAGATATAAGTGTAATTTATTAACTAATAACAATTTTATTATAAATAATAATGATTTCACTTGTTATATAACCTAGTAGATTCCGAAAAAGACATTAATAATACAGTTATTGACTTGATCAAATACCTTTATAGGCTAATTAAGTAAATAAAACAATATATCAAAAGTAAAATAGTATAGCTTTATTATAGGTAATTTTATAAGGTGGTAAATAAGTTCTTAGTACGTTTGATGTGTGTGAATATTGGTAGTGTTAGTTCTTCGTATTACAAATGACATGAATTAGATATTAATATGTGTACAATAACGTTCACACAAGCATATAAATTAAATGTTCAATTTTTAAATAAGTGACTGATATTTATTCTAAAAATATGATAATGTAATGTATTTGTCTTTCTGCGGGTTCTAAATAAATCTAACAGTAATTTAAACACGCACTATATTCACAATAAAAACTGTTTACACTAAATAAACAACTTAAAACTACAACTAACTAAACAATATTTATTTACACCTAATTTATATCAATCTTTATTTATTACAATATCAACTTGACTCAGCGACTACTCGTTCAATGGATTAAATCCCTCTCGAGTGTTATTTATATTCACGGAAAAACTAGCATATTCGGAAACCTCTGTCTAGATTCTTCCCGATGCATCGACATCTTTCGAGATGATACCAGGCCTGAGGCATCGTCGGATTATTCATCACAATAAGTAAGTTATATGAATTTTTGTATAATAACCTGATCTTACTATGAGATATTGAAATAGTTTTATTTTATTTGGTGTTATATTTAGATTGAGGTCAATGATCTCTGCATTGAAATACCTGTAAATACATATAAATACCAGATGGAAATTTTTTTACAAGGATTGAAGACGGAATAACAGTTTTTCTATCTTCAGGATGTGATGTCTATCTTGATTTACACGATGTATATAGGTTGGGTCGTTGAATATTTTGGAATTTCTAACCTCTGTCAGGATATCGGTTCCAGAAAAATGCTACAAAAGGTGCACGAAATTAAGATTATTTTGAATATAACGTTGAAGGTAATTATTTTGATTTTTAGCGGTGGTTTTTAATAATAATTTAGCAATGTTCTAAGATGCAGCTTGCTTCTATAACGATGCGGTGAAAAGATGCCGTTCTCCTTTGTTTTCTTCCATGGCAAGGTATTCTACTTATTTTATCAGTAATTTCCGGTATTAATTTCTTGTTGAAAAATAATTAATTTAAATATCTATTTTATTTCAATATATTGTGTAAATTATAACTTGGTTTTTCGTAGCGTTCTTATTTTAAAATTGATATTTAATTAGTTAAATGTTTATAAATATTTGACATTTCAGGCCATGCAAAATTTAAAAATAGTACAATTCATAATTATTGTGTACTTATTTTAACATTTAAATCCTTAAATTTTAAATTAAACAGTTATTATGTTTTGATATTAAATTTATAAAAATGAATATTCATTGAATTTTAGAGTAAATTTAGACGTCCGATTGAGTAAAAATAAACATTTCAAAAATTCACCCTGAGAAGTGTATCATAGCTGTCAATTTCTTCTGTAATTAGGTTTTATTTATGAATTAATTAACATTAGAGATATTAATATCTTATTTTCGTGTTCTTTTTAGATGAGAATATATGACCCACTATAATACATATATTATATTTATATAAATATAATAACTTCGTGACCTTGGTATGATATGGTAAACCTAATCAGTAGGCGATTAAAGGTCTGTATATTACTTCAAAATATATGTATTTAAAAAACTCTACATGTTTCGGCTGTATACGCCTTTATCAAGAGAATACAAAATTTAAATTTTGTATTCTCTTGATAAAGGCGTATACAGCCGAAACATGTAGAGTTTTTTAAATACATATATTTTGAAGTAATACAAAATTTAAATTTTGTATTCTCTTGATAAAGGCGTATACAGCCGAAACATGTAGAGTTTTTTAAATACATATATTTTGAAGTAATATACAGACCTTTAATCGCCTACTGATTAGGTTTACCATATATATATATACATATATATATATATATATATATACATATATATATATATATATATATATATATATATATATATATATGGTAAACCTAATCAGTAGGCGATTAAAGGTCTGTATATTACTTCAAAATATATGTATTTAAAAAACTCTACATGTTTCGGCTGTATACGCCTTTTTCAAGAGAATACAAAATATCAAGTAATATACAGACCTTTAATCGCCTACTGATTAGGTTTACCATATCATACCAAGGTCACGAAGTTATTATATATATATATATATATATATATATATATATATATATATAAATAATTATTTCTTGACTTTTGTATGTTAGAGTAGATTCAATTAGTCGGTGATTTAAGGTCTATGTTACTTTGATATGAATATATTTAAAATAGTTTTATCACAATTTTTCATAATTCTATTTACTGTTTGCAGTTAATCTGGCACTTTCTCTTGTTCGCTGTTGCTTATTTCTTTTTTTGGAATATCTATTATTGTTTCTGTTGATCTAGTGTCCCTTCAGTAATCATAGTTCTGCACTATTGGAGGTATTGGTTTAAGGAAAATAAACATATCATTTATGACGCACGAACGCAATTTCCGCAAAAGGTTAATGTTTGGACAGGAGTTTTAGAGGCTCATATTATTATTTGTTATTTAAGGAAATTTAAACTCACAAATATATTTACTTCTTTCGCGTACTTTGTGTGGAGAGCATATCAGAGAATAAATGACATTTGGTTCCAGCAGGATGGATACCCTGTTCACAGTGCGTTGTTTTGTTTGAATTGAATATTTAAACATTGTATTTGATGCCAGGTTAATAACTGGCTGTAGTGCTATTCGCTAGCTTGCTAGATTTTGTCTAATGTAATTATGTAAAATCGTTCATTTACTGTAGTCAGTACAACAGAAGTCGTAGAATCTCTTATTTGAGGGCGAACATTGCCCATTATTCAGATATTTTTCTTCAGGGGAATTTTTTATTTAATTCTCTGTGAAGTGTAAAGGAAGTTCATATTCAAACAATTCAATGTAAAGTAATTTCACAAATCAAAACTTGTATCTTTCATGCTTCTGACTATTAACTTGCAAAAGATGTCCTGCTGATCATATTCTTGGCGATTTGAAATAATTTGTTTGGATTCAGAGAAATTACAAATTGACAAAAAATGAATGATATTTACTAGGTTTATTACTACCATTTTGGCATAATTGTAAAATAAATGAGCTATCAGTACGTATAGGTATATTAAACAATCGTTCTATATACACTGCGGAATAACATTATTATTTAATAATAAATAAGTAACTTATTTATTTATTTATTTCGTAAGAGAAGCGATGTTAAAAAAAATAGAAAATTGGATATTAGTGTATTAATCACTTATATTACAAAAATAATGTCATAATTTAAACATTAATTTTTAAACAGTTCAGTGCTGTAAGAGTTGCCTTGTTCAACTCGTGGTTGCCACCAGGGACACTTCTTTTGGGGCAGTTGTTTACTATGTGGGCCATAGTTTGTTCCACATTTCCGCAGTAGCAGGGGCTAGTATCTGGTAGATTCCACTTATGCAGCAACTTATTTAATTAAGACCATTGCCCAAGCTCCCGCTTGGGCAATGGTATATATTTAATATAAAAGTCAGCATTTCAAATTATTTTTTAACAATCATGACGTTTGAAATTATAATGACAGATCTCCTCTAATAACTTAAGTTAGGACATACTTTTTGTGTACATGGCTTACTTGAGCGAAAATTTTAATGATCACTCGTTATATGTACTTTGTAACATGAGAGCAAAATGAATTGAGGTAGTAGAGGAGGCTGCGGTTCGCTGATCGTATTTCGTGAATTATAAAGTAAATAAATCTTACTGACAGCACTTAAATGTCTCCTTGATATAAATTTAATTTACAATATAAAATATTTATAAAATGTCATACAAATGTCATGTTTTATATTTTATTGAAAAGTTTACAATAATTGTTGAAACTGTTGTCCCTCGGCATTCAAACATAAATTTACGCGCCGCTTCATGTTTTCAAAAACCTTTTGTAAAATAAATCCGTCTACTAACTCGCACTGTCGCACGATATTGTTCCGTAAATCGTCTATTGTATGCACTAGATTTTTAAAAATAGAGTTTTTTAAGTATGGAAATAAAAAGTAATCCAGAGGAGTTAAGTCACACGATCTTGGCGGGAAACAGTCAACACTAATAATTCTTTCATAAAAAAAATCATGTAAATAATTTATTGTTTCACGGGCAGTGTGTGGTCGTGCGGAATCTTGCTGAAAGAAACCTAACTGTAACTCGTCATCATGCAGTTGATTTATGAATGTTTCCAGTATATTATTGCGATATCTTTCACCATCTATAGTTCCTTCGAAAAAGATCGGACCAATAAGCCATCTACGTGACATGGCACACCAAACCCCTATTTTTACAGGATGCAACGTTGTTTCCCTATAATAATGCGGATTGTCTGTTGCCCACATACGCATATTCTGAGCGTTTATGTAGCCGTTCAGGTGAAACCACGCTTCGTCGGTGAAAAACGTTTTATCCAAAACATCGTCGTCGTTAAGATTTGCATTAAAGAAACGACAATAGCCAACTCTTCGAACTTAATCTGGCGGCAATAGTTCTTGATACAATTGAACCTTGTAAGGATGCATACCAATATCGCGTTTAAGAATACTGCGGCAGGTTCCATAACTTATATCCAACTGTTGTGCCAGTCTTCTGACAGATGTTGTAGGTTGTTCTCTAATTGCGTTTCTTGCATTATTAACAACATTTTGGGTCCTAACTCGAGAAGATCTTCCCCCTTTCTATTGTCTTTTTACAGACCCAGTTGTTCGAAAGTTATTTATAATTCTCAATAGGTCACGAGAAAAGTTCTTATTTACTAAAACAACTTCAGAAAAACGTTGTTGGAATTCTTCCTTGCACATTTCTATTGAATAATACCATTCGCCGTTTGGCAAACGTCGACCGTTACGAAAGTAACATTCTAAAATGAACACCATTTGTTCTTGAATGTTCTGAATGTGATTATACTGTTTTTTTTTTTTTAATTGTATTGAAAGAATTAATAATTCACACTGACGGTCTTGTCATTAAATGTTTGACAGAAAAATATTGTGAATGTAATTCACGAAATACGATCTACGAACCGCAGCCTCCTACTACCTCAATTCATTTTGCTCTCATGTTATCAATTTATACGCTCTTCGATATTATACGGTCAAAATTTCAGAATATCGTTAGTGTGTAATAATGGTGGGTGTAAAGTTTTTTGGTGTTTTCGCATCTTTATAAGGTTTTTCAGAAAGAAAAATTTAATTTTTTTTTAAATGTTTGGTTTGAAATAAATATTCTTAAATACGAAAATGTGAAATACATATCTGTACATAAATAACGCATATTTAAGCAATGGCTAGTTCAATATACAGACACGTGTTTCGATCCCCTCTTAAATCTCGTCAGTGTACTTGGTGAAGCGCGTATTGCTAGTTGCTGCCATTAAGTATAAAAGCACAATCTTACATGTCAAATATCGAAAGAACGACTCGAAACATCTGACAGCCAAGAGAGCCACGCTGTTAAGCGTTTTCCCACGAGTAGCCAAGTTACTACTAAAGAGAAAGTTATGACAGCGACTGGTAATAGGTGCTTTATCACGTGCGCTGATGAGATGTAAGAGGCAATCGAAGCAAGAGCCTGTATGTTGATGTAACCATTGCTTTAATATGTGTTATATATGTCCATCTATACATACACAGATATGTTTTTAGGTTATTTATATTATTATATTTACATACTTGATGTCATTAACATCGATATGCTATCTTTTAAAATATTCTTAATTCAAGATGATATAATTTAATACGCTGCACGAATGGGTGGAAATCCAGAATAGATCAAAAATATAAATTATTTGAGGAATTAAACTAACATTCGATTACATTAACTTGATTCCTAATGATATAATGTATCGGCAAACATAATTATATAATTATTACATTGATGTTAAGGTGAATCCATTTACAGATATCCTAGTAGATGTGTACACTAATGTATGTAATATTAACGACATATACGCACGTAAAACCTGCAGTAAAAGTTTTAGTATATTATCATGAAATTGCTTTTATTACTAAATATAAATGTATTCTATCATTACGCCTGACAATTTTCTGATGCGATACAATGCAAAGCAAGTATAGGTGTCATATTTATCAGACTAATTACTAATATCATGAATCTAATTTTATTGTATATACAAATAGATAACTTTATTGTCCAATAATATATATTGCTGCATTACGGTATATAATAAAACAATACCATCTTAAATATGACAGAAGAAATACACAAGTGTCAGTGCTCAACGACAGACAGAAATTCCTCAACAAAATAAACGCAGGTGGAAAATTTGTAAAAGCGCAGTTCGCGCTTGAACTTATTAATATTTCCCACATCTTTCAATTCACCTGGATAGTGATTAAATAGCTTTAGACTCATTGAAACCAAAAATCCTTTTGTAATATTTAATCTATTATAAGGGACTCGAAAGTTGTTTTTATGTCTTGTATTGTGACAATATATATTTGAGTTTAAAAAAAAACTTTGTATTTATAAAAATGTAAAATAGTAATTCTGTACAATGATCTATAGTTACGAAGTTGTGCACCATCAAAAAGCAGGAAATTTCAGAAACTTTCGATAATGGTTGTCAACTCGATATCATCTAGTCCGATTTTAGTCGAGCCTTTGATACCAGTGACCATAGTATTTCGCGTGCTTTAGATTTTAGTAATGCATTGATTCAATTTGTCTTACTTGACTAACAGATGGAATTATGTATACTATAACGGATATAAATCTCGTACCTACATGTCTTCTTCTAGAGTTCCGCAAGGCTCTAATTTTGGCATAATTTTTGTTAATTATCTTATTGTTTCCTTGAATTGTTCTATGCTTGAATATGCGAAGAATTTAAAAAAATTTTATGATATCGGGACAAACGAAGATACTCGGTTCTTGCAAATATATAATATCTATATCTGCAATAATATACTATTACTATGTATTGTATTTGCACCAAAAATATTATGAATAATAATAATAAAATTGATGAATGCAAGAAGAATAATATGAAATACAAATTAAGTGCATTTTCGCGAAGTAATTTTAATGTAAATATTGCTTTCTACATTTTACGACGCTAATTATTCGAATTTTTAGTTGAACAAAATTCGCCCTTGAACGAGATTCGAACCCGCATCCATGGTTTGCTGGACCACTGCTCTACCAGTTGAGCTATCAAGGACTGTGGATCCGAATATACTGGGATGCCTTAAATCTCATTGAAGAAGCAGATGTGAACAGATCCACATCCTTTTCCAAAATTTTACATACATTATATATTATATAATATGTTTGGTACCATAAAGGTATGGCATGTAATTATTTTTCTTTATGTCCAACGTGGGGCAATATTTACTTTATATAAAAGTATCAGTGCATGTATTATTTTGTTACGCCGCAATGTAGGGCAACTAAATAACTCTATTAATATTTTTTATTAATGCTTGCATCTCTTATGACTTTTTCAAGTCCAATTTTTAAAAAATTCCGACGATTGTGGATGGGAATATACTAAAATGTAAAGATATATGAATTTATGATACCCAACGCAGTTTTGGTTTTACGGAGTTATTTTATAAATATTGGAAATTGTATTATAAGACTATACGCTGCGACGCTAACCTAGTTTCTCTTTTACTAAAAACTACATAACTATGGTTAATTTTAATGGTCATAAGTAGAGTGGACCAATTTGGAGCGAAAGCAGAGGCGTGACTAACGATTTGGTTCCCGCATGCGAAACATTATTAATATCTAAAGATATACTATCACGAACGGTGCTGTTATTATGTTAGATACAAAAAAAATGTAAGACGGTTTTTCTAGATTATGAAACGTTCTCGATTATACGTATAAAAAATAAAATCTAAAATGTATGTAATTAGATGATTAAAAAAAAACTTACCGTCTTATGCGTTTTCCGTGACTTGAAAATCTGGAGAAGCGCGATGAAATATTGTTAACATAAGGTGCGTCTCCAAAGTTATTTCTCATCATTGTACACAAATCAAATAAGAACACTTGGTATTTTGTATCGGCACCAGTGTCTCTATCTTTATGTCTTGCTCTATGCACGTGGCGTTACAAATTTGATTTTGTTAAATGGTTTATATATATATTGCACACTAAACATTTTACATTTACCCCATTGTAAGATAAACTAGGATGGTTCTCAATAAACCTATTGACTAACTTTGATGATAGCGTTTTTTTTTACTGTACGCTCCTTCAACATTATTAAATACACAGAATACACTTTCCTGCTGCTATTATACGTGTACACACGATGACAGTGAACAACATACTAAGTAATCGTATGTGCGATGGGGCACGCGGGAACTAATTCGTTAGTCACGCCTCTGTTTTCGCTCCGAATTGGTCCACTCTAGTCATAAGTGCAGCCAGAACCTCTACTTCTTCAGAATTGTTAATTTTTACATATTTTAGAAACGTATAAGAAATTTGGAAGCTGTTTTATTTGTGTATTCCTTCTAAGTAAGTAAAGTGTATTGCTTTCAGTTGTTTTTTATAACAAAAGGCTCACGTTTGGTGAAACGAGTTGTTTACGAAGAAAATAATTCATGGAATGAAAAACACAAGATAAATAATATTGTGACTAAAATGGTTGACTTGATATACTGTAAATAACTATCATAAATATTTACAATTTATATCTTAAATGTCTCTGCGGTCAGGAATAAGGAGTAAGACGCATTAGCAAGCTAGATATAGATTACAGGCATGATGATTATACACGTAAGCGGCCTCCTACAGTATGTGGGTAAATTTATGTCTGGGATACGTCTGTGGTTACAAGCAATATGCCTGCTTCAGTCGGAAAGCAATACCTGTCGTTGCCAAGCTTTCAGAGAATTCTAATTCAATTTGCGGTTGCAATTTATATTTAAAAGGGAATTTAGAAAGGTATTTCAGAATCGAGAGAAATATTTACTAACCAGGGCGATCTTTTATATTTGTCTGGACTACGTACGATTTGGATGATATAATTACAATTAATTTTGTTGATAAAAATTGAACCTGGTCAAAACTAATAAATATAAAACAACAATTTTGCATAAAAATTTAACACATGATACGTAAATTTGATGACAAATAACTACACAAATTTGTATAATAGCTCAAATGAATTCTTTTCCTTTTCTCTTGTAATTCATTATAATGTAATAGTTATAACACGTTAACAAGTAAATTCTCCACATACCCCTAAATCCTAAAAGTTACTTTTTCTTCAAATTCATCGATAAATAAAATTAATGTTTACAAAATATTTAGAATGCATTTTAATGGCAAACATCATTAAAGCAAGGCAATGCAATGGATTTGCACTAGCGTACAGCTTCGCTGAGTAGGCCGAAGAAGTGCGACTATAAACATAATAAATAATGTATTGTAATTAGTTACCAGTTAACAGTTAGTTTGAATGTGTTGTTTATGTAGACTGGCCCGGAAATGGTGTAGTATTGTACGAAGGATGTCTTTCATGTTTTGCGTACTGGGACATAGAGAGCGCCACTAACCGAACATCAGTACTAAAAATTAACCTTAATTTTAGTTAGCAAAAATCCAAAGTTTTAGTATCAGAATAATTGAAACATACATGAGTAGGTAAACCCCACCAGTTTTGTATAATACAAAGGTATTTTTAATAATATAAAATATTTAGTTATAAAATATAAAGTTTTAGTGCGATACGTGTAGTGTAGTGTAGCTACAACGAAAGTCAAAGTTCACAAGTTAGTCGAAAAATGGAAGGAAACCGTAAACATTTTCGTGCAATACTTTTTTATAATTTGCGAAGACAAGGATGTCAACAAGAATGCATCGCCGAACTGGTTTCTGTTTTCGACAATGAAATTAGTCAACAATTTATATTTCGTGTGGAGAATTCAAACGTGGACGATTAGTCTTAGCGACGATCCAAGAGAAGGTGTGCCAAAAACGGCAGTTACTCAGGAAAACTAATTTCTTTACATACAATTTTTTTTGAATTGTGGCCTATGAATCCAATGATGCCTCATTTTCCCGACATGTCACCATATCGATCTTCGTTGATGAGCTTGCGCACAGCATCAACGAAGATCGATATGGTGACATGTCGGGAAAATGAGGCATCATTGGATTCATAGGCCTCAATTCAAAAAAATTTGTGTGTAAAGAAATTAGTTTCCCGTTGAATACCGCATCTGTTCACCGAAGAACAGGTGAATTGGTGTCAAAAAACTCTATACCGCTCCAACGCAGAAAACCCTAAAAACGTGTACAACATCGTGAGTGGTGATGAATCTTGGATTTACTCATGTGATGTAGCAGAAGTGGTTGGCAGAATCGCCATGTGATATCGATCCAGCTAACCACTCGCACGATCGCAACGGGCTCACTAGAGGCCGGTTTTATGGGTGTAATAAATAACACACTCGAAAATAATATAAAAACAAGAAATAATAAATACCTAACAAACGCATTACATATTACGATGTTCACATCTACAAGATTTATTAGATTAACTCGTTCTCTTCTGTCCTCAGTTTATATATCATGCCTTAACCTACTTTCTTAATGTTATATTAACCTAGTTACTTAAGTAAACAAGAGTGCGAAACATGAAAGAATTAACTAGAACACCATTAATGAGGACGTGTTCCGTCAAACAAGTGTTACACTGAATATGTAGAAATGGATGTCGTATTTTAGTTATTACTCAGAAAATAAAGGCCAGTCGTCTGTTTGGGTGTTCCAAGGTGAAGGAAAGGCGACAAAAGTCATCCGTTCTCGAAGTGTCTCCAAGAAGATGGTCGCGACAATTGTCTCGAAAGCAGGCTATGTTGTATGTCTCTACAAGATCAAAGAACTGTTACTACAACCATTTTTTTTACCACAAATCATCGCTGAGTTCGGATAAACCAACACACAACGACGAATCATCCTCCACCAAGAAAATGTAAGTTCGCACACAGGTCGCAAGGTATTGGAATTGTTATGGCAACAAAACGTCGAATTGTTAGACCATCCTCCGTACACTCCAAACGGTTTCTTTACCTTTCCGAAAATCAACGACGGACTGCGTGGTCAAATGTTCCAGTCGTCGGAAAGAGCAGTCGATGCCTACAAAAACGCAATTTTGACTGTACCAATAAACGAGTAGAGTAACTGCTTCCAGAGTTGGTGCGAGCGCATGCAAAGCTCACTAATCTTCATGGAGAATACTTCGAAAAACAATAAAATCTTTAAAAACTATCTACTGTTTTATTCCAGCCCTATATGCAAAATATAATAGACAACCCTCGAATCATTAGTATAGGACTTTCACGTTTACGCCACTGACAGAAAATTCGGTCTAATAAATATAAAATTATCGAAATAACCCACTTGATATAAAGTTACTAATCGAGTTATACGTCTTTCATGCTATCTGCCTGCAAATAGCTCGAGAATTTTTGACAGATTGTGAAATTTACAAAAATTATTTTGACATTTAGGTTACATCGCATCTATCGTTTCGTTTGGCCATATTTTTACTAACTTCTTTAAATTTCTGCTGGCAAATACAAAATAATACTTTTAGAAGCAAATTACTCGACATTTCTTGTAATAATCTATTTAAACAAATTCAAACGCGCGTCAGTCTTTTATGAACACAGACATTATTAGTTCACATTTGATGGAATAAATGACATTTGTTGAACATAACCTGTAAATGACAAATACAATTGACAACACAGCTAGACTACATCAATGATATGACCGCACTCTTAACTCTTATCGCGAAGATCTTATAAGCCTTCCATTATTGATGCTGTCAAATTTATACGACGAGGTAAAAATATGTTTGTCTTTACTAGATGTGCAACTGTGTTTTTCACAAACTGTAAATTATATCGTGAATGTCTTCCTATTGTTAATTTCCAATCTGGAACATATTGACTCCAAAATTTTGGAACTCTTCATTGTCCACCACATTTTTTGGAATGTCGCATACATTTAACATAATAATAAAATCACATACTAATTTCCAATATGGTATTTCACGTTTAGCATTTAACATTATGGCGTTTGCGTTTACAAACAAAAGTCTCGTACGGTAAAATATCAATCTCGCAAACAACTTATTTAGTAATAGCACCAGTATATTCTATTGTAGGAAATTGGTTAATAAATTTATTCACACTCGTTGAAACAAACTGCGTTGACGAGGAAGCAAGTTTACATCTAACACATCTCGATTGATACTAACACGTTCGAGTCATGCATACCTATCTCGGATTTCGGATAAAATCACCGTAACTGCAAATCCATTTGTTTGTCAAGAGAAATAAATATTTCCCAGAAATTAAGTAATGGTTATATATATCGGAGAGACTGTTAAAAATAGATCCTAGGCGAGAAAAACTCACGATAATAGATTACAGATCATCGGAATTTGAACTGAAAGAAAGACAACTTCTGGAATAGATTGTAGGATGGTGAATGGAATTAAAAACACATTGATGATAACAGGGACTTAAATGCGGGAGTCGTAATAACTAACATCGCGGGGTACCCAACAGATAAATATTAAGGGGCCACTAAAAATAATAATCTACCACGATTTATGGGTAGATCAAACTATGCGAGTATAATAAGGATATCCACAAATACGCAAGGGTGTTTTTTCGAGAAAACTTTTCGAAATTAGATGCGATCATTTTTTGGTAGAAAGTTTAGACAAGAAAAGTGTAATGGACTACGATTCGAAAAGTATTCACAACTCAGTATTGGAGTTTAGGAACTTCAACAGGGTGTGTTTAGGGAGAAATACAGTAAGAAATTAAAAGGAACTGTAATGCACAAAAAGGCAGAACGACAATAATTTAGAAATACCACGGAAACCATTTAAATTTGTGACATGCAGAGTAGCGGAAGAAATATGTGGAGTAATGAAAGGAAGAGGAACAAAATGTACAGCGTGGTGACATAAAGATATTAAAAAAGAGATAGGTGAAAATTAAAAAAAATATTTAGGTAATATAACGAGTAACAATTATGAAAGGAATAAACAACAAAAAGTTAATGAACGAGTTACGGAAGTGAAAGGAAGATAGTGGCAGGAATTTGTGCATAGGATGGAAAGGGACTAATTCCAGATTACTGTACAGGATTCTGCAGGATTCGAGGAAAACAAAATAAATAAAGCTAAATCTATAAAAGGTAAGGAAAGAAAAATACTAATAATGATGCACAGATAAATGGAAACAATATTTTAAAATGCTAAAAACAGATAATGAGATACTGGACGGGCTGTTTCCGGTTCCGGTGACGATGCTTCGCCGCTCGTTCCTTTGATTACAGCTCGATTAATGAATGTACTCACCGCGCACAAGGTGTAAGTTTGTATACGCTTTATTGTTTATTCTTTGGTGAAAGGTTCGTTTCTGAATAAATGCAATTGATCTAAATATATTTATTTGCACTAATTACACTTATTTTTAAATATACAACAACTTAAGCTATTTATCTTCTGAGTATGAACTGTTGTGATACCTTTGTGTCTTGTAATTAATTAAATGAATCGGCACTGTTTGATTGACTTTATGTTCGATGATATAGAAAGTAACTGACACTTAAAATGGATCAACTAAATGTCTATGTCGAGACAAATTAACTCTCTGATGAGTGTTTTGATTACTCGTTAAATGAGGAGTTTACCCCGATAAAGTTATAAACTATAACGAACTTGTTTGTGTTAAACTTGTAGATAAGACTGACTTGATATATTTTGTTTTTGTGATAAAGAAAACTCCAAATGAGAAATTCAAAATCCCCACTATACCATGATTGGTAGAAACTGTTCAAAGAGGCGTTCTCAATTGAACTTAAAATATTGGAAAAACTGTCGGTGTTAGTTTCTTTGACGATAGAATATATTACATTGCCGTAATAAACCAGCGATTATAAACGTTTTCACCAGTTAACCATTTAACAAAATCCTGGGAAGTTCAGACAGTAAAACCAAATGTTTTGGATGTTCTTTGAACTACCAAGATACAATTATTGATGCAGGTACCTTAAATAGAAATACGGTAATACCGCGCACATGTTGGGACTGACGGTATTATCTGATACAAAGAACCCATCATTTCTTGTAATAAAAGATCTTTGAAATCATTCCGAACTTAGCATACTGGTATTGTCCTTTAAATTTAACTAGAAAATATATGGATTATTGTTCTGAAAGACAATATAACCCGAGACCCTGATTGTATACATAGTTTGAAGCTGGCGACAGAATATAAATTTGACCTCGGGAACAATTGTACCTAAGATTCTCCGGAACGGACCAACCGCTTTATGTAAATATGATGGACCGCAGATGATAAAAATAAGACATATACCGTGTGATACACGAGCTTGCATACTGAATTTAATGTGATTATACGTAAATTTGTAAGTTATTATACTTAATCGAAACCTAATCGTTTCTTAAATTAATTTAAAAATACTTAATATTAATGTAATATGAAAGGATCCTGCATGTATCCTCAACAGATACAACCGCAAAACTTGCATGAATTGTTAATGAAATAATTATAACGGATGGGATAATCTACGAAGAATTTGTAGAGGCAGTTAAAAGATCGAAAAACGGGAAAACGGCAGGACATGATAATATAATGCATCATTAATCAAATATATTGAAGGAGGTGAACTGTAGTTACCATATAAAATAATGAACACTACTTAGAATGCCTGTAGCTCTATCAACTAGGCTCTGGCAATCATGATACCAATTTTTAAAAAGGTAACAAGTAAAAGGTAAAAGGTAAAAAGGTAAAAAGGTAATAGAGAAATTTCTATACCTATACAAACCAGTAAGATATATTAAAGGAAACTTGAAAACAAACTGAGGAGAATAGTGGAACAAAGGGTTTAATGTTTTCAGTCAGACAGTTGGTCGAGAAAGCATTAGCGTTTAATGATAGTCTGTTTCTGTATTTCGACGATTTAGAAAAAGCATGTCACACCGTAGCAAGAGAAATGATCTGGGAAGTACAAAATAGGAGGGAAATGCAAGATAAATTAATTCAAACCATTACAAGTGTCTATAAGATCACGCGAAATATAATGAAACAATAACCAAGTATCTGGAGAAACAGTCACTACAGCTTTCTTCTTTGACCTTTCTTCTAGTCATAATAGTTATGGACGGAATTGGTAAGAATGATGGAAGAAACTGCAAAAACGGGTAACGAATTTTAGTGAAATAAAAGATATATGTTGACGATCTAGTGATATTAGCGAGATTGACAAAAATAATAGCAAAGCAAGGAATTAAGGCTTTAAAGAATTTCTACCTAACGTTAAAACAGCGGTAGCTGAAATACTGATCATATTGTAAAGTTTGTCCTTTCGGGTTCTTAAATAAACCTAACAATAACTTTAGACACACACACTATATTAATCTTAAAACGTATAACAATATAAAACTAACTATTAACAACAATAAGTACATTTATGTATTTTATATTTATGTAACTATATTTATGTTTACTTCGCGAGATTCGGGTATCGAATGAATGTCCATCCCTTCTTCGACGCGGCTTATATATCGTCGTTCATATGCATGGAGAATAATCTAGATAACACGAGACTAATATGACGCGTGTTGTAGGATGAGTCATCACAATATCAAGAACGAAGGCGACAGTATATGTAACCATAAAGATCAAACTGACAATGTTGGATATCTGGAATCGATTCGAAGACATGTAGAAAACTGTAGATATGCACAGTAAAACTTCAAATGCCAACAAAGTTTACTACGGAAAAAGGTATACAAAAATAAAAATACTTAACAGTGTATATGTGCCGGTATTAACTTACGGTTGTGAAATATGAGCTTTAAACGACAAATAAAATTGAAAGTGTAGAGATGTTAAGTGGATATGGAAGGCGAGCAGCGTAATAGTAAACGCAGCAGAGCTAGACGGCGTAGATCATGGAACAGTGAGATCAGTAGAACACTTGGTAAACTGCAAACAGGCACAGAAAATTGCAAAAAAATCGAAAGAAGTGCCAAGACTTCAATTCCAACATCTCTACAACCTAAGGTACATAAACAAGGATTATGTAAGTAAGTATATTATGGAAAAGGATATCTAAGAGTTTATTTTTCTAAAGGAAGATTGATTAATTAGTTAATAATCATCAAAAGCAGCGTGAGTTCTGGAACTTCTTTCAGATACGCGACGCTAACATCGTATCGCATGCGCGTCCTCAATCTTACAGCATTGTGACGTGAATAAACAAGTAATTTTACAACTGTTCACTAGCGGTGACGAAACGGTGGTCTTCTAATATAGTTACTCTAAGAATGGCGGAACCCGTAGCTTCTATTTTTAGTATAGCTTCATATAGATTCTAAGTTAAATATATAGTATATGGAAGGTGTAAGTTCATGTAGAAACTCAAGTTGTCCAGGACCTTGGGTTGTTATTTTTATGTGGAAGACGAAACTATATTTCCTAAATTCCTTTCTGACTTATATTAGTCTTTTTCTGTTACATCACGTCTTTATATGCCCTTTTCTATCTGTTCTCTTAAGCATACAAGTTACCTATACCTGCAATTGAACTGTATAAATTATTCAAAGATCCTTTCTCAAATACCTCTCATTTAAATGTGATGGCTTTTATTCTGAAAAAGGCATAGAATATATATTTTATGCCTTTGATGATGAATCAGTCGATTCTAAAAAGTTGTAACTGTGATAGAAGAGAGAAGCAACAAATTTATTTTGTTCGGTGATAAATTTATTGCTTCTCTCTTCTATCACAATTACAACTTTTTAGAATCGACTGATTCATCTCATTCGTCAAACATATTCTGCATCCTCCAAGAAAAGAAAAGGAAATATTTTGAGTATTTGATGTTGCTGTCCATTAATTTGAAGTAATATATTAATGATTAAATACACAAATAAAACTGAATACTTTTACTCCACTAATTTATATTTTATTACCAGTTACTAGTCGTGCCATGATTAAACGTTTAATTAAAATTGAATCTTTAAAATGTCGTCCAAAATTCATTTTTTACATTCATGATTTCTCTTTAAAATTATAGGCTGTGGGCGATGGACATAAGAAGAGATCTCTCGCAATATATTACAAATAGAAAAACTTTCATCAAAGCAGATGAGACGAAATACGAGTAGAAATGAGGAAAGAGATTTTTCAGTTAACATAAATATTAATGTTTGCGAAGCACAAATATAAGATTAAAATTTATTTATATTTGCTATTTCTGAAATTCTAAGTAATACAAAGAAACATTTGAAGAGTTGTTCTATTGATTATTACATCAAAAATTTTGTAAGTCGTATAAGTTTATATTTACAATTTTCTGAATTATTTTGAATAGATCTGTAAAACTGATATCGATACAGAAAAACTGGTTCCATTCAAAGATCCGCAGAAAGACAAATTCACCTACTTATATTTCAGTCAGATTGCTGATTTCTATTTTCTAATTAGTAGGACAGTACGATTACAGAGCAAAATAAAATTAGTACCTAAAGTTCAGGTTGTTTAGCTAACATCTATGATGAATTGGCAGTTAGGGGTACATGACGCCAGTGCCAGGTACGGAGCGAGGACATCATAAATCCCGACGGTTTGACATTTTTCACACGCGAATCGAAATACGTTTAGAGAAACAATTACTTAACAAGTAAGAGTAAATACAACTTCTTCATAAGAAATATTGCAGATTTTATAAAACATATCACACCTGCTGACTGTTCACCGTTTATACCCAGAGTTCAAGTAATAGTAAATCACTAATTATTGTTCCATATGCTCATCTGTTAATAATTGTCTGGTTCCGTAAAATCATTTATGCCATGAAGACGACCGTTCAACATCTACCGATGAAAAAGGAGCAAATTTAAAGTACATAGAGTTTCTTTAGTGGCAGCACATCTATCTCCAGTTCGGAAAAATTTACTTCTTTACCATCAAACAAGTCAACAATTTGGTGTACAATTCGAAATCCTGGATCGTTATCTAGAACTGTTTCAAATTTTCTTTTTATATCATCAGTAGCAGCTCCAGGCAATTGAGAAATGAATTGACGAATACCATATACAATATTAATGGTGTTTGTTATAGAATATTGTAGGCTGGTCAGAGTAACTTCTAAATGGCGAATGGTTACGGGAATTCTGGAATAATGTCGATGAATATTGGCTAAATATACCTGAATAGTAGGGCCCATAAATACTTGTTGAGCATAAAATAGAAACAGCATCATTCAGATCTAGTAGGTCTGTTATACTTTTAATGTCGTCAAAATACATGTGATAATAGGAGGCTGCTTCTATCCATATGCCCTAGCGTCATGTGCCCCAGCGTGTGACACACCCACCAAAACGGTGGTAGTATCATATGTGACAGTTTTTCACGAAATAAATTCTTGCGTGCAGGTGCATTTACAAAAACCTTCTTCGCAGAAAATATCAATTTATCTGCATTCGTGTATCGTTTTCTGACTTCCTCGGATACTCGATGAACAGCATGTGTGAACATGTAATATGCGTCATACTACTGTATGTTTGTTGTAAGAAATGACTAACCACCTTTCATATATGCAGCTTCGTCTGTTCCAAATAATAACACCGTTTGATTATCTACATGTTGTAAACGAAATATGGCGACATACTTTAATATATAATATCTGTAATAATATTAAGCATAAAGTGCTAATG
Source organism: Melolontha melolontha (assembly GCA_935421215.2). NCBI lineage: Eukaryota > Metazoa > Arthropoda > Insecta > Coleoptera > Scarabaeidae > Melolontha > Melolontha melolontha. Next base: position 129,549,468 of record OW285236.1, read on the forward strand.
CACGAAAACTCTATCTCAAACGAGATCAAAGAAAAAAGATTAATAAATGCGCGTGGCTCGACCCAACTCTGGTAAATTTAGTATTCCTTTATAACTGTAGCGCTACCCCTACTGAAGCATAATAGTGAAAGTTGTAGATGCGATGATGCATATTGTAAGTCAGAAGTCAGTCTGTTACCAACCTCTGTGAAGTATGGCTTATTCAAATTAAGAATTAAGAGATATTGTCTTACTATATGGTGAAACATGTGAAAATGTTAGTACGTATTTACAAAAGGCGGTTTCTGAAGCGAAGATATCCATTAAATGATTTTACAAACCGTGTACAGATTGAGAGATCGCGGTACATTGCATCCAAATTATGAAGCCCGTGGCCGTGAAAAACGATCTTCGGCAAAGTATTTTTCAAGCTGCGGCCCATATCGGTGAAGACCGAGCCGCGTTAAAGCCTGTTCTCACAAATCTGCCCTTTTTAGAGCAAAGAAATTGTCATTAAAAAAGAGGCAATTAGAACCGAGAAAAAAAACATTTAATTAAAAGGACAAATGTAATTTATTATTTCTCGACGTGAATTTAATATTAAGACAATCAAATTACAAATTCCATATCACTTCAAAACTCTTCCACCGTTTAAAGTTTTGAAAGAAATTCGATATTGTATTTTTTCGCGATATTCCAAGTGTCAGGCTATTTAGCTATTTATAAATAACAACAGAAATGCCTAAGAAAATTTATGAATGTATACATATCTATAAAACTTTTCACGCAAAGACATATTATTGCATTACCGAAATGTGAAATGGATTTTTTGGTGAACTTGAACAAATAAATGCCTATTTGTTTGTTGAATCGACAACATATAAACATATAATTTCTATTTATTTAGACTCAATATGAATACAGGACCGTATTTGAAATATTTGTGTTCCTAAATTTCTACAAAAATTAAAGTTTCGGTAGCATAAAATTTTTTGTAGATTTGAATTGCTGTTTTACGTATTATATTATATATTATATTACGTATTATATATTAGCACACGTCGGAATATTTTATTTACACCCTGTATATCGTGCTTCTCATCCCATAGCGATTTCAAACACGAAGTTACGTTACATGATATAAATGCTACACTAGTTGTTTCGATTTTCTTAGATGTAAGTAGCCGTGTAAATATTGTTGCGTCGTATTTACGCAATAGAATTCAAGTAATTAATAAAACTAAACAATAGGTCGGTTCCCTACAAATTAATTTAGGTTCTCTCCTGAATACCCCTTGACTGCCGATTCCTAATAATGAGGATTAGTTTTGTTGTAATAATAAAAATTATGACATTTATTAAGTATATTAACTTACCATAAAATTACATATTCCTTTAAAAATTGCAAAACAGTTTTTGTTACTGAAATTTTGTTGCTTTTATTCTTGGAAGTATATTTCATTTTACTTACACTCAATTAGGCAAAATCTAATTTACAGAATTCGAATGATTTTCCGTATAACAATTTAAGATGATATATAGAAGATATATAAACGTGGTATTTGATTTTCAAGGATTCCAATACATGTACCTGCAAATTTATCCTGATAGGAAACAGAAGTAGTAACGATATCTCTCTGAAATTAACATACAAATCATAAACACGCACTGAAAATAATATCTATCATTTCATTACATTACCTACAAAATCAATACTTACTGCTTGATTTATTCTCAAAAAATTAAATTCGTGATATTTCACGGTAACATGGCACAGAATATTTACTTTAAAAATATACAAAGATATTTCATGAGAGATCGGAAATAAATATTTGGTTAGTAAAATGCAGATTCAAGTAGAAGTACATTTTATTATTTACGAATGATTTTTAATTATCCGCCATTGTTATATTTTCTTGATTTACTTTTTTGCGAATTATTATATTTTTACATATTAAATTGTTACGTTAACTGAATTTAGCGAGTCGTAGTTATAAGGCAGAGTCCTTCAATATTTAGCAATGCGTAATTGTTTGTTACAGTGTGAATCAAATTTGTACTGCAAAGTCAAACTAAACTTTAATAAAAGATAAATACAGAAACGAAAATTGTCAGAATTAATCTTTCCATTTGATAGGATTTGTGATTCGCAAAAACGTTAAAGTTACATAATTTATTGGTGAAAATATTATACATCTACTATATTTTATGCATCTTATTAAAGCTACTGAGTTATTGACTTGCTAAATTCAGAAATACATACATACATATATATATATATATATATATATATATATATATATATACATATATATATATATAAAAGGTAAACTTAATAAGTCGGCGATTAAAGGTCTGGTTTATTACTTCAAAGTATATATATTTAAAACAACCCTACATGCTTCGGCAATGATGCCTTTGTCAAGGATATAAAAAATATAAATGACAGAATATAAATGTCAAATAATTGAGTTGCTATGGTTTAAATTATTCAAAGATACATTCCAATAATAATAATAAATCATGCCTTAGTATTCCAAAAAATAGATAGCAAGGTGTGAACATATATGTTGTTCGCTGCTAGCAGCTTGTGTCTCTTTCTGGGTATGAATTTGTGTATTGGTTGCTGCTGGCAGCTTGCGTCTCTCTATGGGTGTGTGGTTTTGTATTTGTGTGAGCGCGTAAGTGTAGGGTTTTGTATGTTGGTGCGCTCGTGCGTGTGTTCAGTGACCGGTCGCGTAAATTTAGAGAGATCGGATAACCAGCCGTTGCGTAGGGCCGCCAACCCTTTCCCGGCAACTTCTTTACTTTTCCGTGCAGTACTTCGACCGCCCGACCCCCGCCCCAACGAGGCAAGGCGCAGACCAGCGAAGCGCACCCTGCACGGGGTTGCTCATCGCCAACCGAGGGAACACTCTTAGTGGCTACCTCAGTCGACGACGGTCACACTTTGTGCCATCTTAACGATTTCCGCAAAAGCGGGGGCAATGCATACACGTCGAACGTGTGTGTGCTGTTAACGGCAGCCTAGCCAGGTTGCCGCCCAAGACCGGTCCTAGTGGTGTGTGCATTGCGCGGCGACGTGATTTGCGTCGCGTAGCTTGGTTCTTCACTCCTGCTGGAAAGGCGGAATGACACCTGACTGCCCATCGGGCAGACCCCCCTAGAGTTTGGTAGCGCATATGCTAGGCTACAAACCAGTAGAGGACCACATCAGCACAAAACAGAAAACAGGGAAAAGCAAGGCATGAGTTATTATTACGTATGCGGGGTCAAGGGGGGTCTGCCCGATCAAGAATAAGGTTAATAATCTTAATAAACATATGTCCGCAAATTTACCGTTTATTAGATAACAGCGATTTTATCGCAATTGCAGAATAAATTTGCTTTAGCGGTATTTTAACATAAAATTTATATTATAACTAAAGAAGATATTCGAAATGACGTCCTTCCATTTCGACACAGGATCTACATCTTCTTTCAAAGGAAACGCGCACTCTTTCAAAAAACAAGGGTTTATCTCGAATTATTTGGCAACAGCGTTCTATTCGTTGGTGCAACTCTGGAAGATCGTTTACCGGTGTTGCGTAAACTAAACTTTTCAAATAACCCCATATACTAAAGTCCAACGGGGTTAGATCGGGAGATCTTGGAGGCCAAGCAATGGGATCTCCTTGCCCTATCCATCTCCCAGGAAATTCATTGTTAAGATGTTCCCTAACAGCACGCATAAAGTGCGATGGGGCTCCATCTTGCATAAACCAGAGGTTCAGTCTCAGATTTATAGGTAAATCTTCCAAAAGCTCAGGTAAAGTATTTTCCAAGAACTCGATAGTATACAGTATACAGTATACAGTATATAGTATACAGTATACAGTATACAGTATACAGTATACAGTATACAGTATACAGTATACAGTATACAGTATACAGTATACAGTATACAGTATACAGTATACAGTATAAAGTATACAGTATACAGTATACAGTATACAGTATACAGTATACAGTATACAGTATACAGTATACAGTATACAGTATACAGTATACAGTATACAGTATACAGTATACAGTATACAGTATACAGTATACAGTATACAGTATACAGTATACAGTATACAGTATACAGTATACAGTATACAGTATACAGTATACAGTATACAGTATACAGTATACAGTATACAGTATACAGTATACAGTATACAGTATACAGTATACAGTATACAGTATACAGTATACAGTATACAGTATACAGTATACAGTATACAGTATACAGTATACAGTATACAGTATACAGTATACAGTATTCAGTATACAGTATACAGTATACAGTATACAGTATACAGTATACAGTATACAGTATACAGTATACAGTATACAGTATACAGTATACAGTATACAGTATACAGTATACTTTACTTTTAAGTAAAATTTAAATCATATTCACTGAAGCGTAATTAACGCAGCATGAGATCTAACCCTAACAGAAAGAGAGATATTAATGTACCAGAGTCGGTCTTCGTTTAAATTTGTATGTATTAAAAGGTCATTAAGTAGTAGTTTCCATTAATAAAATTCTAATGCAGAGTGTACCTGCACATAACAAAATTCTATCAATATTAGTATATATCAAATTATATATTCAATATCTTTATTTTTGTAGCCTTAAATTTTATAAAATAATGGTAGTATGTATGGTCTTTATTAGTTCTTGAACTTTAAAGAATTTTAGAACTTGGAAAGTTGAGTGTTTCTGATGTAACTAGAGTAAATGAGAGAATTTGGGCTAAATATATATAACGGTCTATTGTATTTAGATAAAATGACATCTATAGAAACAAGAAGGAAAACTTCACTACTAAGGTTCCTCTAAATACTATCAATGATATTGAAGTGTTAGGTGTTAAACCTCGGAAAAAGGAGAAGACAGTGAAAAGTTTAGAAAAGTAAGTCTTCGAGACGTATGTTATTCGACATAAAGTGTATTCAATTTATACTGAAAATTAAATTCCTACATTGGATAGTCCAAAATAAAAACTAATTGACGAAGGCACTGGCATGGAGTTTCTAGAACAATGTTGTGGGAAGTTTTAAAGAGAAATGACTTTGCTAATATAAATAAACGACAAGCAATTATGGAGGCCGCTAGAATTTATATATGGCGGTACAATTTATCAGATATAAGAAAGTACAGAGAAGAGAACAGGAAGATTTTTTTTCTGGATGAAACATGGTATGACACACATGATATTATAAAAAAAGAATGGGTTGATGATTCCAAAAATTGTAAATTAGACACTGCTAATATACATAGTTGAAGTAGCGTTGAAGCATTCATAATTTGTGAATACCGTTCTGTATGTGGTTATCTGTATGTCGACTACCTACAGTCGAAAGTCCAGGTACTTGGGTTGGCTTAAACTATTCGCCGCTAATACATATAGTTCGGATGAACTATAATATATAAAATTTACAATCTTTATACATTGTAATAGCTTTAATTCAAATTATAGTTTTACTTCATGTATCTCTTTAGCTCTGCTAATAAAATTTCCTTCCCCTTACTCTGCTTTAAAAAAAAATGGCAATGTAATTTATTAGAATTTCGTAAGTTTTACATGTTTTCCCATGAAATTACAAAGTATTCTTATACACTACTCTTACAAAATTCTATTTTCTTTTAATATGATCTGGTTGGCGAACTCCAAAAAATAGTTTCCTTGTATTATTTTGCCCATGCAACAGAAATTAGAGTTGGTTTAAATAATAATTAATTTATGATTCATAAAATACACAAAATTATATTTTCGATATAAGTGTTTTCTGGAAAGGGCACTTTTAGTCAATGGATATTTCATATATATATATATGTACATAAGAAATTGCGTATTTGAATTTTTGTGGCAAGTTACATATGATTTTATTATATTCATGATCCTTAAAAATGTAAATTTTTCGCAATTAAAGTAAACACATTAATTTGGAACATATATTACTAAGAAACTAAGTGTATGTACATTACAAAAACATTAAGAACAAATAGACATTTAAGATAACAATAGATTAAAATAATAATATAGATTATTTTAATATTTTCAAAGAACACATTTTGCACAAAGCCACTAATATATAAACTGGTGTCAAGAGGAAAAAGTAGTTTAGTTTGCATCTACCATTTCGTTCAAAAAATTTATACAATATAATAATGAAGAGAACAATTATCTACCTAGCGGTCCTCTTTGCCATGGCTATTTACTATGTTGAGGCGAATAGTAAGTAATATTTCTAAAGTATTTTTACGCATATAGATATTAGAGCTCTAATTATTTTAGGACAGAAGAAAAAGCATTTACTTTTAAAATGGTTAAATACATAAGAAAATATTTATTAATGTAGTAAAGGCAATAAAAATAACTGTTGAGTTCACTCATTCACAGAATTAATATAAATTCAATTAAAAGGGAATATTTACATTTTCGTTTTGATTAATTTTTAATATATATTTACCTAACGTTTTCTAATATTTGTAGTATTTTCATTAAGAAAATTACATTATTTATCCTTGATTTATGGTAACATTTCATATAGGTATTACTTCCAAACCATACTTCAAGAAGAATAACACTTATGGATAATATGTTTTTTCGTTCTCTTATACAATTCGTTCGCAGATTTTCGATGATATAGCAACGGTTTTTCGGGATTCGTTCCTGGTTGTCATGTGGTCCAGGTGAAAAGGGTTTCTGGGGAATCCCATCTGTCACTGTACAGCATTACTCTGTACAGTATCAGCAGAAGATATATATATATATATATATATATATATATATATACTTATATATATATATATTATTGCTGAAACTACCTCTCATTTTTTGCTACTAAGAAACCATTTAAAACATTTATGTGACGTAATAAGTTTTATGTTTTCATATCTCCTAAAGAGGCTACGTGACAAACGAGAAGCACCAGAAGGCATCCAAAGTATGTTGTAAAAGAATATTTTTCAAAAAAGGAAACAAGTTTAGGTTGTTTCTGAAATAGATATCAATGACTGAATTGAAAAACGTTTATTGTGTCCTAGTTTGTTGTTACATAATGTACAATTCAAACTTAATTATCTTGTTTTTTCATTTCTTCTTAGCACGATTTTCTATAATACCCAGATGACATGGTTTGTAAAGTTCGTCTGCTCAACTAAATATTGCCTGAAGGTGCTCTATTTTAGTTTCCAAAACTGACAGGTTGATTGTATAATCCCTCTGCGATGGTAATAGAATTTCTTGCGGATTTTTAAGAATGAGTAAATGGAAATGGTTCCATGCCTAGCCATAGTAATGAAATTAAGAAATAGTAAAGTGTATCTTTTATCCCTCGGATAAATTTTCAGTTTTTATCGATACTGCTGTGTTTTTATAGTATTTTTTCCATCAATTTTTAATTTTTTTTGTGTTAAGTGTTTCAACTTCCATTACAGAAAACGCATTTTTGGCACTAGCGGAAATGATTATTTCTGTGATTTTTAAATTAACTTCTATCATAGCTACGCAAGTTCATTGTTATTTTCCTAAAATCCCAGTCATACAGCAAAATAGCATTACCTCGTATAGGAAAGAAATTTTCTTATTATAAGTTTCGTATTAAGACGCTCGTTTAGGTATATGAATTCTCTGTCAGAACAGAGCGACTGCTTAACCGGAAACCAATCTATATGATTTTACTATTCGTGCCTCGTTTGTCATTTGAATGTTTAGAAAACCTTCCTCACATACTTTAAGTCTTCTTCTCACAACCGTTAAATAATGTCCGTAAGCTCTCGCTCTTGCCTTTTCAGTTTCAACATTTTTGCGTATCTGTAATGCAGATATGTAAATACTAGCAAATAACGTTTCATACACCCGAAAAGCATGACCTCGTATAAGAAAGAATATTTCTTCTTTCTTGAAAGGTTCAGTGACAACCAGAGTGTACATTCTCAGGAAACAGGGGGTTTATTATGTTCTGCAGTTTTCACAAAATAATCGTAATTCTTGACAGCCTAGTTCGGCGTTAATGCGCTTAGTTCTCTATGTAATGCGCTAGGAATGTACACACCTTATTAGGCCCTTTTGTAACTACGCCTTCATCATAAACATAGAGAAATTAAATTGTAGATAATATTGCAAATACACAAAATACTGACACTCAGTTAAGTAAGAACGACGTTTTCGAAGTTCTGGGAATTGTAGTCTAATTAAATTACGCAGAACTTATAGGCATTGATGATGATAGGCTATTGATGATATGTTTGACATGTTTATGCAGCTATTCAGTGCAATATCGTTCAGTCTGATACATGAGCTCGACCGATATAGACGTATTTTCGTAGCACTGTTTGTATAACCGTGGAAGACGCGGCCAAATCTTAATGAGCAATAATTTTCTTTTTGTGGAAAGATGGCGTGAAAACTTCAGAAATTATTAAATATCTGCAAGGAGTGTTTGGTCTGCAGAATCTAAAAGTACTGTATATCGGTGGATCGATCGTTTTAAAAGTGGTAGCACGTCGGTAAATGAAAGAAACATTACGGCCGTGGAGAACATAGTGAAAGAGGACAGACGAATGACCATTTCTCAAAATAGTGTACGCTTAAGAATAGGTGTACGACAAGTTGATGAGATCTCACATGATTGTTTGGGCGTAAGCAAGGTTTTAGCTCGCTGGGTGCCAAAGCTGTTGAGACAGAAACAGAAACTCAGTAGGTCTGACACTTGTCGTCAACTTCAAGAGCTGTTAGTCCGTTACGTTGATGAATTTTGGCAACGGATTATAACCACTGACGAAATGTGGATTCCTTATTTCAATCCTGAGACCAAAAGCCAATCTAAAGAATGGCGTAAACTCGAAGAAGGGTCTCCACTAGAGGCGCGTGCAGTTCCGTCTGTTGAGAAGATAATTCTTTCTGTATTCTGGGATTGCGAAGAGATTATTTTTATAGATTATCTGGCGAAAGATATTACAACGCAGAATATTATTCGAACCCATTATCCGGACTACTGTAGCAGGGACTTCTCAGAAAACGGCCAGGGAATTTACACAAGCGTCCGTTATTGCAACGGGGTATTGCAAGATCGCACACCGTAAGAAAAACGAAGGATGTTTTGAACGACTTACGATGGAAAGTGCTTCCACATTCACCTTATTCACCGGATCTCAAACCGAGTGATTTTCATCTGTTCCCAGATTTGACCTTTACGGGGTGTTCGTTTTGAGAGTTTAACCGACGTGAAACGTGCAATAAATAGGTGGATTGAGGAGACGTCGAAAAAGTTCTTTGAGGAAGGCTTAAAAAATTAATTTATCGTTGGGATAAATGTATTCAAGTAAATGGCGATTATGTTGAAAAACTACATTGTAATATTGATCAAAATTGACAAAATAAAAAAAATCATAGCTAAATTCCCAGGACTTTGAAAACGTCCCTCGTATTTTAAAATACATAACATGACAGTGTGTTTGCAATTGAAAATTTTTGAATGGGCAAGTGATTCGTTAAAACAATACCACTGCCTTTTTGGAATCATCCTTCGTAGATCAAGCACAGGTATTTGTAAAGCATAAATTTGGTAAAAATACTGCACAAAAGGATGTACTTTACCATACTTTCTGGGTGTTTCTCCTTGAAAAGGTTATACATAAGTTTCGTATTAAGACGCTCGTTTAGGTATATGAATTTTCTGTCAGAACAGAGCGACTGCTTAACCGGAAACCAATCTATATTATTTAACTATTCGTTTCTCGTTTGTCATTTGAATATTTAGAAAACCTTCCTCACATAGTTTAAGTCTTTTTCTCTCAATCGTTAAATAATGTCCGTGAGCTCTCGCTCTTGCCTTTTCAGTTTCAACATTTTTGCCTATCTGTAATGTAGATATGTAAATATTAGCAAATAACATTTCAAATTACTTTTTATTTTAAAGTAACCTGCAAGTCTTTTAAGACAAAATATTTAAACCGCTAAATAATTTTATTGTTATGTAAAATCTGGTTTGGATATTATACACGACTTACCTAATTTTATAAGATGTTACAAATTTGACAATATTTATTCAAAACCTAAATTATCTTTTTTTATTAAATTTAATTTTCTTTCGTTCCAGGCGAATCTCTTGTTCAAGATTTCCCTCAAGATTTATCTAGTTTAATACAGGGACGAGCTGTGGCACTAAAGCAAAATGCAAATATTCTCCCAACATCTGGAGGTGTCGGAGATTTTTTTAGAAATATTGCAAATTTCATATTAAGAATGGTAGGAGTCCTCGTCGCTCCGATAGCATCTTTAATTATAGGTATCTATGATGGCTTATCATTGAGTGGTCTGCCATTACTTGAACTTACCTATGATATACTTGTATTAGTACATTCATATTTCTCAGAAATATGAAAATTCTAGGACTTAAAACAAAGTATTTTGAAACTATTTATGTATACTTATAAATAAATAAAGATTATTCTGAAGCAAACTTATATTGTTTCGTTGAGGGAGATGTTTAGGGCAACTCTGAATAGTAGGAAAAGATGTGAGTTATTCAGATTTGAAATTTGTAGCCAAAATGGATTTACAATATGAAAACGTCAAAAAAGGATTAGAAAAGATAATAACCTTAATAACAATAGCATAAAAATTAATTGGAATAAATTTGGAAATATAAAATGAACCACATGAGCAGTATTTTGATGGTCTGCTTATATTTATTTAAATCATTAGAGCAAATTTAAGTTTTGATAATTTTACAATTATATATTCCATTCGTTTTCTTTAAATATCAACCGATGCTTAGAAAAATCGTATGCTTTGTATTATATTCATGCACTTTCGAACTTGAAGCTGCTGTCTTTGTTTAAATGGAAGTATTAAACGTTTGTACATATATAAGACCTAAACAATCAGCATTTTCATTGTTTTGAAGATATCCTCGCAAGGTGTCTTGTAATCAAATGCCTTTCATTTTATTGATAATATTTCACTTTTAATTGCTTTTTTTTATCACAAAAATATTCTGAATGTTGCAAATCCCCAGAATATCATTCCATATCTTACCACTGTTCAAAATTCGTGTAATATAACATAATTAATGTATTAAGTATGATTCATATATTTATTCTATTTATACGTCATTCTAAATACATAACCGATCCTACTTAATTTTGATAATTAATTTTGATTTCAATATGTGACGACGATTCATATAGTATAAATTACAGGAATATTTGCTTTCTTACATTCATTACGTATATATATATATATATATATATATATATATATATATATATATATATATATATATATATATATATAGTTCATAAAGTATAAGTTTTCAGTTCAAGGTCAAATTCGAAGCATATGATTCAAATCAGTACTGCAGAGTCAAATGAAGTCATGCATTCAATCGCGGAAACAACCGTCTGTCATCCTAAAATATAAACGTCATCTTTGCAAATATTGTCAAAATTTTAGTGTTACTTGCAATATAACCAAAGAAAGCATATGCATAACCTACATGTCAAAATAATAATAATGAGTAAAGTGGGAACATTAATAGTTCAAAAGTATTGTTTCTCTTCTAGTTCTGTATAAATTTATCCAAGAAAACTATGCGGAAATTATTACTTTAATATTCGAACAAATTATTTTATATGTTATTTATAATTATAAACTCACGTTAATATTCCATCAAAAATTTATTTAAAAAGAAATATTTCAAGCCAGATATCAATAGTGAAATGCATAGGTATTGAAAAAGATCTTTAGTGTTAAAAAATGTTTGCATTATTAAGAATGACATACCTACCAATATTATTTTCTTGCACTATGTCTGGTCTAAGAAGATTGGGAATGTATTAATTCGATGTATAATTTAGATTTCTACTTAATTTATATATTATTTATATTTTAAATAAATTGAAATATTTTGGAAAAGAATGTAAAAGTTATGTTTGCAACTCTTTGAAAAAGAATTAAAACCTTTTGAGAGTTGTCCAAATATGTTTTCAAATTATATTTAAAATTATACATAAAAGAAAACATCTATGTAGTCTACATTTAATATTTTATTGTTTCTTAAGAAAATAATGGTATAATAATTAGTCTTGCAGATAATACAATCCAAATCCATATTATTCTTTATTAGATGAAGATAATAATTTAACAAACACACGAGGATTTTCTGGTAACTACATTTGATAATTTTGCAAGTTAGTACACCACCAATAAAAAAAAAAACAAATTTCATTCAAATAAAACATTGCCACGAGATCTTTATCATGTAATGTTTCGTTGAACCAGTGGCAGTAATTTCCTCGCTGCTTCAGCAAATGCACATTAATGGTTTTTATGGCAATATTAATGTTACCATATTAAACTTCTACAAAATATAAATACAAAAATATTTTGAAAAATAAGACAGTTACCTAGTTTACTAGTCAGTTTCTGATTCTGACTCAGAACATGAGTCGTTTACATTAACTATTATTGGAGCAATATCTGCCCTATCAAGAAATTGCTCTCGTTCACACCATTTTTTAATTAAATTTTCCGTATGCCTAACACAATTATATCAAGTAATTTCATCACACTGTTGCAAAGCTACATTCCGCATTTCTTTAAGTCTTTCATCTGAATAACCATTTCTTGCAATACTTGAATTATAATAATTTTTAACCTTAGCCCAAATCATTTCAATTGTGTTGAAGTCACAATGGTATGGGGGTAACCTTAAAACTTCATGTCCACTTTCTCTTATTATTTCATCTATAATAAATATCTTCTCTCCTTTATGATATTTTAGTAATTGAATTAATTCTATTGAATCTATTAAATCTATTGAATTGAATTGACTATATTTAATTTTTCTGTGAGCGCTCTCCTGTTAAACTCTTTCTTATATTTAAAACCAATATCTTTAAGCAATATTGCTAAAGTATTTGTACTTGTATGAACAAATTCTTTCATAGCCAAAACATTGCTTAGAGTTTTTAAGGTAAGATGTTCTTCTGAAAAATTTGAACATATAATAAATGTTTACAATATATTAAAAACATACTTTCTTTATACATGTCATAAACAGTATTTCGAACTTCTATTTTAGTTGCTTCTGGTCCTTAGTTTTTGGCTTCTTACAAGACCTCTTTTTAGCCAGGAGACGATAAGACTGGATTCTGAATCCTACGATGTTTACTAGTGTAGGCCGTTCTACCAGAAATATTAAGGGCTTCTGCTACCCTCGAAAATAACTTATTTTATAACACTGCCTTATCTAACTGATTATGTGAATTATCTCAAGAACACGGTCGATGGACATAAATTGTCCACCATTCTCTTTTTCCCGTTTAAAATACGCTGTAAGATTTAATACAAGCTGTTGAGCTTGAGAACCCAGGAGTTTACCAGGCATCTAAGAAATATTCTGTAAAATAAATAGGTTAGAAATGTCAAAGTGATAATCAAACAATTTCGTACTTATTGCCACTAATTGATATTACTATTTATTATCAGTATTGATCTCAAAAGAACAGATTTTGATAATTTTTGATAAACTAAATATTCAAATTGGAAGAATGCTTAACCTAGAAGTCAGAATGCCGGAAACAAAGTCAATAAACAACAATATTGAAATTATTTGACAACTAGTCGAATATCATAAGACTATTTCCTAGACAACCTATCCCTTTTATTTAATATAATATTTCAAAGACGTACGTCTTAACTTAAAATGACAAACGTGTGTAGTATTACAGCGCGTATTCATGTGTGTTAGAAAGAGATAAAGTACAATTTGCGGTTCACACTTGGGCAGTACGAACTGAAAACTTACACTTTATGAACTGTATATATATATAATATAAATTGAATTGACTATATATATATATATATATATAAATATAATAACTTCGTGACCTTGGTATGATATGGTAAACCTAATCAGTAGGCGATTAAAGGTCTGTATATTACTTCAAAATATATGTATTTAAAAAACTCTACATGTTTCGGCCGTATACGCCTTTTTCAAGAGAATACAAAATATGAATGACAGGATATAAATGTCAAGTAATTAAGTTGCTATGGTTTAAATTATTCAAAGATACATTCTAGTAATAATAATAAATCATGCCTTAGTATTCCAAAAAATAGATAACAAGGTGTGAAAATATGTGTTGTTCGCTGCTAGCAATTTGTGTCTCCTTCTAGGTATGAACTTGTGTGTTGGTTGCTGCTGGCAGCTTGCGTCTCTCTATGGGTGTGTGGTTTTGTGTGAGAGCGTAAGTGTAGGGTTTTGTATGTCGGTGCGTTCGTGCGTGTGTTTAGTGATCGGTCGCATGAATTTAGAGAGGTCGGATAACCAGCCGTTCCGTAGGGCCGCCAACCCTTTCCCGACAACTTCTTTACAATTCCGTGCAGTACTTCGACGGTCTGACCCCCGCCCCAACGAGGCAAGGCGCAGACAGGCGAAGCGCACTCTGTACGGGGTTGCTCATCGCAACTAAGGGAACACTCTTAGTGGCTACCTCGGTCGACGATGGTCACACTTATGCCATCTTAACGTTTTCCGCCGAAGCGGGGGCATAGCACACACGTCGAACGTGTGTGTGCTGTTAACGGCAGCCTAGCCAGGTTGTCGCCCAGGACCGGTCCTAGTGGTGTGTGCATTGCGCGGCGACGAGATAGCGCCGCGTAGCATGGTTCCTCACTCTTGCTGGAAAGGCGGAATGGCACCTGACTGCCCAACGGGCAGACCCCCCTAGAGTTTTGTAGCGTACGTTGGGCAGTCAGGTGCCATTCCGCCTTTCCAGCAAGAGTGAGGAACCATGCTACGCGGCGCTATCTCGTCGCCGCGCAATGCACACACCACTAGGACCGGTCCTGGGCGACAACCTGGCTAGGCTGCCGTTAACAGCACACACACGTTCGACGTGTGTGCTATGCCCCCGCTTCGGCGGAAAACGTTAAGATGGCATAAGTGTGACCATCGTCGACCGAGGTAGCCACTAAGAGTGTTCCCTTAGTTGCGATGAGCAACCCCGTACAGAGTGCGCTTCGCCTGTCTGCGCCTTGCCTCGTTGGGGCGGGGGTCAGACCGTCGAAGTACTGCACGGAATTGTAAAGAAGTTGTCGGGAAAGGGTTGGCGGCCCTACGCAACGGCTGGTTATCCGACCTCTCTAAATTCATGCGACCGATCACTAAACACACGCACGAACGCACCGACATACAAAACCCTACACTTACGCTCTCACACAAAACCACACACCCATATAGAGACGCAAGCTGCCAGCAGCAACCAACACACAAGTTCATACCCAGAAGGAGACACAAATTGCTAGCAGCGAACAACACATATTTTCACACCTTGTTATCTATTTTTTGGAATACTAAGGCATGATTTATTATTATTACTAGAATGTATCTTTGAATAATTTAAACCATAGCAACTTAATTACTTGACATTTATATCCTGTCATTCATATTTTGTATTCTCTTGAAAAAGGCGTATACGGCCGAAACATGTAGAGTTTTTTAAATACATATATTTTGAAGTAATATGCAGACCTTTAATCGCCTACTGATTAGGTTTACCATATATATATATATATATATATATATATATATATATATATATATATATATATATACGTGCTAACCAGAAACTCCTGGAATTTGAATTGCGCACGTCGGGATGGTGATACAGCTTCATAGCGCTAGATGGCCCTGTCTATACTAAGTCAGCCTTTCAAACGGTACTTTGCTAGATGGTGACAGTTTTTGTGTTTATATTTGTGGAGTTGTGTTTAATTTATTTTGCGACACTACAATGTCTGATGTGAAAGAGCAAAGAGCGTCCACCAAATTATGCTTTGAAATTGGTAAAGCGGCAGCAGAAATTTCAAAAATGTTTAAACAAGCTGTTTTACGCCAGGCGCGGACTTACAAGTAGTAACTGATTTAAAAATAGACGTGTGTCAATTGATGATGGTGACCGTTCCGAAGAATTCAGAGACCGAAGGAGAACACCATCTAATTTATAACACTGTCGACTTGTCAGACGACATTTGCCAGCCTATTCTGTCCGGCGAACTGCGTTCATGTATGCAGGAAGCTGAAAGAAACTGCCGTAAAGGATTCGAACTTCAGTACCAATGGGTATATGGGTATGATCCCGAAACAAAGCAGCAGTGATCGCCAGGGAAGATGCCATCGTCACTACGACCGAAGAAAGCACGGCAAGTTCGAAGCAACGCCAAATTGATATTGATTTGCTTCTTCGACACTGATGGCATCCTGCACAAAGAATTTCTTCCATCAGGTCAAACAGTTAACGGACGATTTTATAGCAATGTTCTTCGACAGCCAAGAGAAAACTTCGACTACACCACTACAATACACCAAAAAATTTCACTTGTTATGCGTCAGTTTCTAGCCTCAACGAAGATGGCAGTACCCACCCTTACTACACGACAGATCTTGCCCCTTGTAACTTCTTCCTATTTTCGAAGATGAACCTGAAAATAAAGGGCCGCCGTTTTGAGACGATTGAGGAGAGCCAAACTGTGTTGTGTTGAACACTGTAACACGTAAAGACTTCCAGTGTTGCTTCCAGTCATAGACAAGTCGCTGGGATCGGTGTATTCATGCGGAAGGGTGTACATACTTTGAATGGGAATTTATTGTGTTTTTCTTCACATTCAGGGAATTTCTAGGTAGCACCTCGTAAGTATCTCGCGTTCTTGTGAATTTCAAGATTGGTCGAACCGAAAGAAAGTGTCAACGCAATTTACAAAACCTATAATAGTTAGGGAACCAAAACATTATTTTCAAAAGTGTTACGAAACAGATGTAACTGATTGCTAAAGACTCGTTTAGTAAATTTTTATGTTTATTTATTTTATGTTTGTTGGAAAGTTATTTTGTGCATTTAAACTTTAGAAGATATAGTTTTCTACTACGGGCATTTCAGGTTCAATTTTTATTAGTATCTTAATTATTATTGTTCACAAAATACAGTACAATTTGGTTGTTAAGCTATTGTAGGACTTTTGAAAAAATTTTGTTCAAAGTTCCGAGTAAATACGTAGTATAGGATTGTTTCAGCCTTTACTTGATGAAATTCCATCGGGATAAAATAAAACAAATTTTAATGAGTTTCAATACTTGTTACTTCACAAAGTAACGATCGTTTCACTCACACAGGAACTTCGTCATACATATAACTAACTTATGAAAATAGGATTTCTTTACAAAAAAATACCGCAACAAACACATGTTTTGGATAGTTAGAAAACTACCCATCCCTTCTAACTATAACAACAACAATATTTATCTTTTTTATTCTGAAAGCTTAAACTTATTCCTTATGTTTTATAATTGAATATCTATATTGAAAGTGACGATTCTTCAGGTTATTTTATGAAAAAAAAATAATATAGACATGAGTCTGGAAATACTCCCTTTCCGAGATATAGGGTGTTAAACTTCTAAGAAAAAAAATTTCTTTAATCCTAACATTCATACCACTTCAGATATTTTTATAAAATTCGGTATATCCCTTCCTACTATAAAGAATTTTCCGATCTAAAAATATATGTTTGAAAAAATAATGGTACGCCACTGTTTTTTCTTTAAATAAAAATTATTTTATTACTGGTGCTTTATTTTCTCAATTTTTTTTCGTAACTTTTTTTTTGACTCTTTTTCAGTAAAGAAATTCATAATAATTATTATTGTTCCTCTAACTAAAAGCAAGTTATTAATAGTAGAATATGGTTTGTTGTTGTTTTATTCATTCAAATTAAATTAATTTGTAATTTTACTAATCTCGAGTTGGCTGACATTCATTACATGTATCGTTTGGCTGATGGCAGCGTATCGAAGGCTAGACGATTGTATCAAGAGCGCTTTTCGGATAGAGTTATACCAGATAGACGAACATTTTCAAACGTATATAGAAGGCTAATTGAAACAGGTAGTTTTAGGCCAAACGATCAATTAAAAGGTGCCCATCGTACTACAAGAACTCCAGAAATTGAAGAAGCAGTTTTAAATTCAATTGATCAGAATTCTAAATTTAGCACTAGAAAAATTGGAAATAACTTGAATATCTCGCACATTTTAGTTTTTTCACGATTTTCTGTTATACCCGTATCATATTCAACGGGTCCAAGCCTTACTTCACCGAGATTTTCGTTTGCGTATCAAATTCTGTCGATGATTTTTTTGATAATATTGTGCAAAATCCAGCATTTGACTGTGAAATAATGTTAACAGATGAAGCTAACTTCCCAAGAAACGCTATCAGAAATTTCAACAATAATTTGGGCCGATGAAAACCCGCATGAGGTAGTTAAATCTAACCATCAAGAACAATTTTCGGTAAATGTATGGGCTGGAATTGTTGAAAATTACTTAATTGGACCTTTTTTCTGCCACAACGGCTAAATCATCATAACTATCGTCGGTTTCTAAAGGATGATTTGCCTATATCGCTTGAAGAAGTGCCAATATAAGTTAAAAATAGTATGTGGTTCACGTGTGTGTGGTTCACATGCATCACGGTGCACCAGCCCATTTTAGTCTCGAACGAAGAGAATATTTAAATAGTATATTTCATAACCGATGGTTAGGTCGTGGTGGATCTCCACCATGGCCTCTGAGCAGTGGCGGCTCTTGATGACATACGATGTGCGCTGCTGCACGGATGAGACAACTTCGAACTATTTCGGAAGATTTCGGTACGGTTACTTGCTTCTCTGTATATATGAAAGCTTAAACGAAGCAGTCTCATGCGTGCAGCAGCTCACATCGAACGTCATCAAGAGCCGCCACTGCCTCTGAGGTCCAGAGACTTAAATAGTTTTGATTTTTTCTTACGGGGGCATTTTAAAACTTGGGTTTACAGCACACCAGTTAACACTGTACAAGAATTGAAGAATCGCATAAAAGCTTTCTGTGATGTAATAAGGAATACTGAAGGCATTTTTCAAATAGTACGCACGAATATGAGAAGAAGAGCTGAAGCATCTATCCTGTGAAGTGGAGGGTATTTTCAACAATTTGTTTATTTTTTTTTCGTTTTACAAAGTTGTATAATTTTTTAAAAAGTTAATCCAAATTGTTCATTAATTAGATCAGAATTGGTTATTACTTTTGTAATGGTTTTTATGGTTTAACTTTTTCGTCTTCGTTTTCGTACAATGCACCTTGCAAAAACCTTGCATCGTACAAAAACAAGTCAACGAATCAAATTCGCTACAAAATAAATGGGCAGTTCGAAAATAATTTTTATTTTAAGAATAAGCAGTGGCGTACTATTACGATTTTTTTCTTAGAAGCTTAACATTCTGTATCTCGGAAAGGGAGTATCTTCGGACGGTTTATATTAATTTTTTTCTTAAAAAAACCTTAACCCTAGACTACCGAGCGGGTCCAATGGACCCAAAACGATTTCTAACCATTGTATTATCGTACTTATGGTTGGGCTAATTTACTGGTATTCATAGATTTTTTAAGTACGAGTTAAAGCTTTAAAATTTTGACAAAAAAATTATTTTAGAAAGAATGGTTTTAGCAGTATAAAAATACTTTCGCTATTTGCCAACCGGGTCCGTTGGACCCATATGTCGTTTACTGTATGAATGTAGGTAAAGCGAGTGTGTTTTACAATGATAGTGTTTATAAATCCCCGCTGCTGATAAACCTTTCTTGGCATTTCCCGATGTATGCAGAAAGGGTAAATCACTTTACCAAACAGATTTTGGGGGTTATGTGCGATTTGATATCTTAGAATAATGTTTTATCAATTGTCAGGTATTTCTGAATCTTTTATTGCGGTTAGTTCCTAATTTGCGTTTTACTCATTACGGAAAATGGATCGTAGAAATAAGGAATACCTTACACAACAACAGCTAGAGGCGATAGTAGCCGAAATGAGTGACGTTGAATAGCAGATATGAAGCTTCAGACGACAATGTCAGCAGAAGAATCAGATAGCGAAAAATCTGCTGAGAGCAGCGATGAGGATCACAACAGAAATTCGGCTGGAGCCAATTTTTTTATATCAAAGAACAAATAAGTTGTTTGGTATCAAGATCCTATGTTACCTCATCACGGAAACAACCACGACATAATATTTTACGAGAACGTTCAGGCCCGATACGTATTGGAAATCGCGAGATCGATACATCTGCTTCCTTTTTTTGATTTATTTTCGTAAACCTCTTCTTGAAATTATCTTAAAAGTGGAAAAGTGGACGAATGAAGAAGGAGAGATTGCTTTCGGCAAAAATTGGATCAAAATGGATGTCCAAGAATTGCAGAAATTTATTGGAGTTTTGATACTAATAAGTGTATACAAATCTTATAACGAGGACGTAACACAACTTTGGAGCAAAAACAATGGTCGAAAAATCTTCGTGTACATAGATTCGACGATGCAGCGGAAAGACGAAGAAAAAGTATTGGCGACAAAATAGCACCAATACGGGAATGCTTTGAGTTATGGAATACTTATTTGCGAGATGCGTATATACCAAATTGGTGTATGACGGTTGAGGAACAGCTTGTAGCTTTCAGAGGCAGATATCCCTTTAGACAATATATTCCATCAAAACCTGAACATGGAATAAAATTTTGGGCCATTTGTGATAATGTAACAACCTATGCATGGAAACTGGAAATTTATCCTGGAAAGCAGGGAGAGGAAAGAGACAGGAATCAAGGCGAAAGGGTTGTAAACCGTTTAATAGAAGAAATTAAAAACTCTGGAAGGAATGTCGCCTGCATTGTTACTTCGTACAATCATTGCAAAGTGTTTGCTATCAAAAAAACTAACATTAGTTGCTACGATCCGTAAAAATAATCCTGAATTGCCATTCATTTGTTGATCCAAAAAATCGTCAAGTGTTTTCCACACAGTTTGGGTTTACAGACGATGTGATAATTATTTCGTATTGCCCAAAGACCTGGACTACAATAAAGCAAAAGGTGCGTAGACGCAGGCGCAGTAATTAGCGATAGGCCGTTTTCCTGGTAGTCCTAGAGTTAAAAATCATCGCTTTCAAAATTTACATTAAAAAAAAAGACAAAATAAAATTGTATTATAAATTTCGTAGTTATTTAAAAAACAAACTTAAATATGTAAAATCTAGTAGTATTCTATGTAGGAAAAGTTATATACTGACAGATTATACACTAACATACAAAATAACTAGTAATAGTAAATAAAATAAAAAGTTCGCTTTAATGTAATGCATTTTTTATATTTATTTCTTTTGTAAAATAAACTGTTTTACATTACAATGTTACTAATGCCCTTTTTTTATTTCTATTGTCAAGCACATAGAAGGCTAATACACATATACTTGCCCACTGCAGAAAGTTCAGAATTTCAAATAGCTTTCACTAATTATATTTTACGAAGAATACAAAATACTGTGGACCTTTTTGTTTTCAACATGTAAAGAATACGAACATTAAGAGAACAAAATGAAAGGTTGTCCATTGAACAAAAAAGTAGGTCGAATAATTCTATTATCGAAGTATTTGTGTTTCGTTCTGTTTATTTGGAAATACTGTGGTTTGTGGTTAAGCTTACTTTTCTTTTCTTTTTATTATTGCAGTCTTTTAAGTATTCTATGTTTTAATATTATTTACTAGACTAGAACAAAAATATTTATATATAAATAGAAAAGCTGAAAAATTAAATTATTGAATTATTATTAGCACTAATTAGAAAAATGTTCTTCTTACTTAATTGTAAGATCCAAATTTATAGAAAATATTCATACCTTGCATTAAGTTTTACAATTTTTCATAACATTTATAATGAAAATTATAAGAAAATTAAAATTCAGGATTAGAAATACTGTAATTTGCACTCACTTTCATTCAAAATTATCTTATAGTTATTACAAAAAATTGTAGGTGGACAAATTAAAGCTTTTATCAATATATTCTATAATTTATTAATGATCTGTTCATACTCTATTCATCTGCAAGGTTACGTTCTTCTAGGAATATTTATTCCTAGAAGTCTATGTTAGTTTTAAGTGCAAAAGTTTTGAAATATAGCGGAATCGATTCTTAGATACTATGATTAGTTCTGACTAGCTTGAAACCGGTCCAAAGCTATACTACAGGCAGCAGCTGACTCTTTCTATCATGTGACCGTATACAAATGAAATAGGTCTCCTAGAGGAAATTTTCCCTTAGAAATCATCCGAGATTAGGACGCCACATCTCATACGTTATTGAGGAGAACATTGATGCTGTTAGAAAGATGTACCAGTAGTTTATCGCGAAATAGAAGAATATATGGGCATTCATGTACCGACAATTTGTGCTATTCTGCAGGAACGTCTTCGAGTGAAGATTTGGTTCCTTTAGGTATCCCATATCTTCACCGATGAGCAGACGAATCAAATGACACAGCCCATTTCATGGTATCGCGAGAGACTTGAGAAGTTTAAAAATGGAGATTTTAGATATTTTAACATTATATTGATGGGTGATGAAGCCTGGTTTTACTATAATAAAGAGCCCACTAAAGTACAGAACAGAAATCTGGCAATTTGAAGATGGTGGTATGCCGTACCCGTGCGGAACACTCGATCTCTTAAGAACCAAATGGCTTTTTTATCGTGAGCGGAGTGGCAAAGCGCATAGTGTTGCCAACACAAAATAAGTCACCACAAAGTGGTATTAGAAGGAATGCCTGTCCAGTCCTGTTCTTACTTGAGACCAAGCATTTCGGTCTTCCATCACGACAACGCTCCGGTTCATTGCTCTGACGTCTGTACCGAGTACTTATTATAATCTGATTGAAGATACTGGAACATCTACTCTACAGCCCAGATTTCGCCCTATATGACCTTGCGCTGTTCCCTGTGCTATAAGGGAGCAAGGTTTCTGATAATGAGAATCTTCTTAAGGTCTGATATGACGAGTGCGTGCCTAATTTTCAGAAGAAACATGAAACATGAATGACTGGTTTCGAATGGATGGACGAGTATATAGAACACTTGTATTATAAAACTTTTGTATTTGTATGATCGAAACTGTGTATTTAAAGAAGAAAACATTATAAAGTTATAATAAATATTTATTTTAAATACTTTCGTTAGTCACCTAAAATTAAATTAAAAGCTAAAATTAATCAAAATTGACGAAAAAGTGTATTTTTAGGATCTTTCTGGTTTGCTTAAGATATTCTTAATATGTGGTAAGATCGGACAGAATCTTCATACGTTAAGACATCAAAATTTTAAATATGGAACATTTTGAAATTTTTTGAAAAAACATTACGAAGAACTCTACATGCAAACGAATTTTCTAAGCAAAGTAAGATCTTATCGCAAGAAAACAAAGAAGCTATAATTTACTTAAAGCCTAAGTTAATACATAAGTTAATGTGATATACTACTAAATGCATAGTAGCGAAAAATTTGAAGAAGTGGTCCTCGTATTAATGATGATACGAGGACCATTAAAATGTCAATTATAATTTTCACGCCATATGTAAGAAACAAACGAGAAATTGTATACGTTAAATGATGCGCCGTAGCAAGTGTCAACTTAGTTCACTTGAGTCGCCTGTATTCACTTCAGTTCGCTTGAGAACCATAAGGAAGTAATAGCGCACATAAACTTCTAATCAGCATAACGCATTTCAAGATGTTCGACAACGTGTAGGGAACACACCGTATTCTCGACGCTCGGCAACGACGACTACAAAACAGATTGTTAACAGAGTTTGTGTATTTATCCAAGAAGATCGTCAAACTACATTGAGCAATATTATCTGCACATTGGATATTAGTATTGACAGTGCAGATAGCGAAAATCAACTTAATTATCGAAAAGTATGCCCAGACTGGGCTCCGAAACTGTAAGCGGCCCAGCACAAGCAGATTTCATTGAACACCATACATTCACTACTGGCATGATTTTAAGAAGATGAGAATGGTTTTCTGAAGTTTATTGTGACTACTGATGAAACATGAGTACACTGAAATCCCAAGAGCGTCGATGAAGTGTCGATGTCCTTCCTTTCCAAAGTCAAAGAAAGCAATTTCCATAATTTCAATAGAGAAAATTGTAGTTACATTCTTTTTGGATTTTGGTAACGTTTTACACAGAGTAGAATACTACTAAGACTTTATAGGAAGACCAGTGAAAATTGCCATAGGGACAAACGTGCAAAGGTCATTTTTTTATTATAGGATAATGCTCGTCCTTATATCGCTGTTCTTTATGTCTACAATTTAAACACTGAACCTGTTCCTCATCCGTCCCATTAAAAGAACTTATGAGGGAAAGTTTTACTATCCGAGAATTTGTGCATTTGCAGCCACCAGCCATTCTGCCACACACCCCCAGTGTGTTCAAAAAAACTATATTTAAAAATGATGTCATGCAATTTTAGTTTCATTTGTTAATTTCTGTATAATTATTGAAGTATAATTTAAATTTAAATATTCCTAGAATGAGCTGAACTTAATGCATCACAATAATAAAATTGGAAATATATTTTTTAGTTACTTATTGTATAATACATAATTTGTGACTTAAAAAAAATAGGACTTATAACACTTTAAATGATCTTTAATTGCAAAAATACGAGAGTTTAAGTATCTTGTGTTCTCTGGTGTAAAATGGACGATTAAAAGTTTAGAGCAACAAATTAGTAATAAATTTTCCATAAAAATCCAAAATTAACATACTAAAACATTACAAGTGTTGTAAGTATGAAAATGCTATAAGAAGTTCGCGAGAGAGCGAGATACAATACAGTTTGATAGACGATTAAGTGTAATTGATAGATACAAAATTGTAGATGAATTAACAAACAGTTATAGAATGATTATAATTGAAAAATTATGCATTAGAAAGATCATTAATAAAAATTCTGAGGCTTTTACAATTGAAAACCTTAGTGAAGTCTGTGTAAATCACGTCCACTTAATTCCTCTCATCCAACACCTTAGAACTTCTTGATTAAAATTACATAGCTTCGTCACAGTCTACTCTTGACAAAACCACGCTAATTCGTACGAATTTATTGACATGTTTGTGCATATTCCAACAAAGATTTAATTGACAAATGTGGCGTTTATTTAAGTCTCGAATATTTTTGCGAAGCTAGATATTAAGGGAACAGGGAATTTGCAATAAAACTTCTCGATCCAGACTTAAAAATTGGTGTTATTTTAGTCCTTTTTCCATTCATTGGGAAACTTTTCTGTACTACTATATAGTTGTAAATAATATTTAGTAGTTTGAGCAAACAATTAATACAATTATTAACAAGTACAGAAGGTATAGCTTCAGAACCTAATGTCAACGAGTTTTTTAATCTTCACATTGCTAGAATATCCATATCTGAGACACACTACAAAATGAAAGTATATAAACTCCACTTTCGTCAGCAGTCGGTAATTTTGGTTTATCTTAAGTTACATTCATCGGTGCGCACCACATTCAGGACTGAAATAATCGGTAAATTCGTTCAAGATTTCAACCGGTTTAGTCAAAGTTACACCATCTCTAACCATGTGACTAGAAATACTTACACACCTGTGTTGATGAATAAATAAAGTTTATGAAACTTCGCTCAAAATAATCTAGAATCATAACACCAAGGTAGCACGCTCTAAAGAGACACGCATGTGATGCTAACAGTTTGAGAACATGCTGATGTTTATTGAACAAGGAAAAATAAAGAATTCTATTTTGTTTTGTTCCGACAATTGAATTATTCATCATGACGCTTAATTACCAATTATGTTATGTGTCAAATTTTGATTTGTATGTATCAAAAAATAACTAACAATCTCAATGCCACAGAATCCACATCTACATTCACCAATGCTTACAATGGTCTCATGAAATACATTCAAATTAATTTAATTTGTTTAAAAAAAAATTTTTAAATATTTTTCTGGCCTGTTTTTGTGTCTAGTCCTCGTATTTAACTCTTTTCGAACTTTTTCATAATTTAGATATAAATATTTATTTTTTTTACCACATCTGGTTTTTGTATCCCTTATCGTTTCACGAGTCCGTCTTCGGAGGCATGTATTTTTGGTTCTAAACATTATCGTGTCCACAAAGTACTCTGACATTGAACCATTACAACATAAATACAATAAATAAAATAGGAATGCACTTTTTACAATAGTTGATTTCTATAAATATAACTAAGATATGCATTTTATTGGTATCTTCATTCTATGAAATTCCTTTGGAATTGTTAATTGCTAATGTAAGTAAATTTTCACATTTTAGTGTGTATGGCTAATCTGAAAATATTTTATCAGGTCTGATGAAGAGACAAATACCTATAGTTTCGAAACGTTACGTACCAATTAATCGTTTTATTTAATTTCATATTGTGTAAACAAAATTGTTTATAAAGACTCGCCTTTCTTCTGGATGTATACCGCACCTGGTGCGCATAGAAGCAATTGAAAATAAGTCAAAACAACTGCGAAAGTTCTTTAAACGCAAGTGTAACTGCACTAACTCACCTTTAGAAAACATATTTCGAAATATGCTTGATTAAGATAGTAAGTAAAAATTTAATTAAATTCGAATCAAAATCAAAACAATCCTGGAGGGCGACAAGGCTATCCATAAGGTTTAAAATAAATAACGTTGTCTTCTTCGGTGTCACTAAGGACGACAATCGTGCGTTCTTATACTAGCTTTACTGTCATTTACCGTACAAAGCCTGAAGACAATTCTGCCCTCTTGAAGTAAAATATAAAAGCTAGTTTTATAAATAATTCAAGGAAACTTCTGTCCTATTAATTAATGTAATTAATATATGTAAGGAGTTCCCAGTTAATGAAATAAGTTAGTGCGTATAAAGTTCCGTACATTTAGTTGGCCGTTTTATGTACACAGTACCGGATTTAGTATTAATTTTCATTTTACCAAAATTAAATAGTAGGATTTAGACAAAACGCCTTTCTGGCGTTCCAACGCCCGCATTATTTTTGCTGGCGAAGGATAAGTAGGTACATTATAATAGTAAGATAGACCCTTTTATTGAAATTAAACTGTAATCCAAATAATAATATTATATTAAAATATAAGTTCCATAAGACATGACTTGTGCGTAAATTCAAAATTTAGAAAAGAGCCGCTTACAGCGAATTTTCGAAAGAACTAGTGTGCGAAGTGTCTTCTGAAACGTGTATTTTATACTATTTCTTTTTATTTAGGTTTTTAAATATTCAAAACGAAATGTTTTATTCAAAAGCTTTAGTTCTTTAATTTTTTTGCTTTGATTTAATAGACTTTTAACTTTAACAACATTTTGAAGATTTGAATATGGGAGATAATACGATTATACGATTATCATAAGTTTGAAACTTACATAACAACATATTTGAAATGATTATTAAGGAGGACGAAACGAATTTATAATGGGTCTCGATAGCTTTGATAAATAGTGTTTCGTCATAAAACGAAATATTTTATATTGTATATATTCATATATTTTAGATATTAGTAAATTTAATATAACAGAATAAAAGAATAACATTTCAAACTTTATAAATATTCAATGTCTATTTTCAACGGTAAACCACTATATACAACGTATTTTAATTAACATAATCAAAATTGTAATATTTTCCATACATTCCAAGAATTTACATTTAATAATCTCTATTACCTGCTTTATACATTTAGACCGTTTCTTTATTGCCTAGAGTAATTAGTAGAGACCGGACACGAGAGGTTGATGACTCATCGCCCACTAGCATACTATTGATAATATGTATTTTTAAAGTTTTTAATTTTATTTACATAATTATACTTATAATAATAAAATGGGTATATATACGGATACAAAATACGAAATTCATTTTTATTTGTTCATTTTGTAGTTCAGGTTCAATAAAGGAGTATTAATATTTACTGGCTATACCTTCTCAAGGTTCTCTTCTGTAAAATTTGTTCTCTTTGAATGAAATACATCCTTGTAAACAGAAAAAGTCCTTTCTACATCGCAACTGGATATAGGCGCATACTAGAAATATTCTTTTATTTTCGCGTATTTTGTAGTTAGATGTTGTGGCATTGTCCCCATGCACAATTGCCGTAATGTTATTAAATCTGGATTTCTATTAAACACTGCGTCTAACTTTTGCCGAAGGCCACATCCGAAGTCACTTGGAATACTTTTCAAATTATTAATAGCGTCATTTAATGTCGTTAAATCATCATTTAATTTGAGATTTCGATTTTCAAAATAAGTGATTAGTTTTGTTAAATTTCCAGTGTTTCTGAATAAATTACAACTGATTTTTTAAAAGTGGAATTTGTGTTACTACCTTGCACTCAGGAATACTTCGAGCATCATTTAAACATGCAACGAAATTTTGTAAACTATCGAAATTCTCTGCATAAAAGCTAGTAGCATCCAACCATGTTCCCCATCTAGTTATTACTGGAGTGGGAGGCAGTGACTAAGATGCAAGTTTTTTCCTGTAAAGAGCTACTTTCAATGGTACTTTTCTGAAAACTTTTTTAGAAGCGAATACAAGTCTATCAACTACTGGAGAGGTGTCTGATATATTCACAGATTCTGTGGAGAGCATATACTACACAAGTAATATGCAGGATATTAGGATATGTTTCCTTTAATAGTCTGCCTGTTTTTAACATGCAGACTATTTTAATATGCAGCACTCTCACTTACATCTAAAGGACCTTTTTCTTTGTACCTGTCGTCCGAATGAAGTATTTTTTGAATATTCTCGTTAATGGTTTTAGCAACTGTTTCCGCATCAACTGTATTTATAACTTTTTTTGCTATTACATATGCGATATATGGAATAGTTGGATGTAGTACACCAGCTACAGCATTAACCACACAGCGTCCTAATATATCGACAGTTTTGTCGGCACTTATCTAGAGTTATTGATTTGAAAGATAGCTTCTAATGCGGTCTATTGCTTTCGTGTTGCACTTAGGAATATAATATTTGCGAAAGGTGAATTCATCAGGAACATTTCGACCAGTATATTTTTGGAGAAATATTTTTAATGTGGAATTGTTAAGTTTATTTAATGGAATATTAGCCGCCATAAAAGTTTCACACAAGTTCTTCGTTAAAATTGTCAGATTCCAACGAGTCTAATTTCTGTGCATGTGTTTGCGATGCTAAGAGATGTATGTGCGATTTCATGGAATTTTTAACGATATTTTACAGATTTTGCAATAAATTGCGGAATCACTGACAATGGACATACAATCAGTATGATCGTCAATCTAACTCGACATTGTTTTACGATGCCGTTCTCGACGTTCTTCCATATCATATCTGAAAAAGTAGCCTAAACAATGCTCTGGATCTAAATAAATGAAAACTAAAAATGAATGCGTAAGTTATTGAAACTGAACGAAATTCAATGCATACTTGCGGCGAAATAATTGGGTGAAGAAGATTCAATCAGACGATATTAAACAGGATGTATCACAAAAATTACGATGTAAAACAAGAAACTAACTCACAGCACTTTATTTATCTTACGAAATATAATCTAAATAGACTAAATTATTAAAACTCCACACCCATATAAACAAAAATTTAACTGTAAATATCCTACAAAAAACGTCGCAATTCTCGATGAAAACAGATGTTCGCGCTAGCCAGATCAATAGTGCATTCAATAACTGCGTGACGTACTTATAGATGTTGTAGACTATTTATATCGTCCGTCGTAATGACGACGTCATTTCAAGCCGATGTGTCTGGTCTCTGGTAATTAGTGAACAATTTCAATAGACCTTTCAATACCTGCTATTATTAATCATGTTTTTATATACATAATATGCTCAAGATATCCAAATATGCATGTATCATAGAAATCTATTATAGATGAACCGATCAGATAATAATATATTAAGAAGATTTATGACACCCTTTTAATACGTAATTAGGAATTCTATTTTATTATCATATTTATTTATAAGTAAGATCTTTAAGACTATCTGAAACATTGGGTATTGTTTGCATGTTTATACAATTTCTTAGAAGTAATAATGTAGGTAAATTCCACAACAATGACGTAAAAGACATACACACATTTTAGTTATGTTAAGGTAGGGGGTAGTGATATATTTTATGTATACTTGTAAAAAAATAGTCATACAAATAGAACATCATCAATCTGACAATAGAACATAATCATTCATACAGAATAGAGCACAGCACACATTCTACAACAATCATACAAAAATAAAAGTAAAGAATTAATTTAAAGTTAACATTAAGTGCGAGATTTATGTTATGGAATTAGGTTTAAGTGTTTTTTTGTAAAATAAATAAAACATTCAGAAAACACACCAATTTTCAATATAACTACCACCAACCAAAAGAAATAACCAGCTTATACGGAAGTTACGCCCCGTGAGATGTGGGCCAAGTTCAAAACATATACATGGTCCTTCGAGAATCGAGTACAACGTAGCATTCGGTACTTTGAGCAATCTATAACATTCCTTCAAACCAGAAGGCACAAAGGAATAGTTAAAGTCAATTTAAAAGATCTTCCAAGAAAATCTTGACATACATATTTACGAACAGTTTCTGTCTTGGTGGAATGAAAATAATATTGTGAATTTTACCGAAAATATAATTATTGCATATTTTAATAAAAACTGTTCAAGTATCAAACGCCAAGATTTTGTTTAAAAGTACATAAAGATACAGATGTCTCAAATTCTTCCAGACTACTTGCATATTTAAAAAAATTTTCTGAAGAAATTCAAGATTTTAGAAATGGAGTACATTAATAGTTTTATAATAGAAGCTAATGATAAAATATAGTAGCATCTTATTAATTTTCTACATTCGTTCGTTATTCTTAGTAAAATTATTTTAGAAGACCTGCAACGTAGCTGGCCGCCGTGAAGAAACAACAAACATAATGTAACACGATATAAAGTTTAAAAATGTTATACTGATTTATGTGCAAAAACTAAAACTTATATTATAAGGTAATATATTATAACTGAAAAGATAATTTGGCTAAAAGTTAATTTGGTTAGAAATGATTGACTTCATCGCAGTTATGTTAGATATAGACGTTTCTTTCTACAATTTCTGTTAATAATTTTTATGATTTAATCGAATTGGTATTAATACAGTTGATAAAAATATTTTTAACTTATTTAGAATTGTCTAATCTTGAGCTCTTTACAGGACATTTTTTTAGACGTTCGAGCCTATACAGAGTGGGTTGATTTTTCATTGTACACTCAATATCTTCGTTGAGAGTATCATATTTTAAAGAAATCAAAACGTAACCGATACTCTTTTTTGCCCTCTTTCCGATCCAGTGACATAGAGTGCTATCACTTGAAAAACAAAATGTGATTTTGAATACATTATATATATATATATTTTTTTCGTTGGCAATGAATAACGCCATAATAACAATAATAAAAAAACAAGAAGTTTGCTTTCGAAATGTGACCGAGTAAAAAACTAAATATTATTTAAATGTCAGTGCGTATACCAGTTGATGAG
Source organism: Melolontha melolontha (assembly GCA_935421215.2). Taxonomy (NCBI): domain Eukaryota; kingdom Metazoa; phylum Arthropoda; class Insecta; order Coleoptera; family Scarabaeidae; genus Melolontha; species Melolontha melolontha. The sequence goes on from OW285236.1 coordinate 129,581,021, forward strand.
GTGACACAGTTTAGAATTTTATGGACGGATGAAGTCAATTTTCATAGGAATGGTGTATTTAATAAACAGAATGATCACCTTTGGGATGACGTAAATCCTCGTAGGATCCAGCAAACTCGATGTTCAATACGTTTTTCTACAAATGTTTGAACTAATAGGTGTGATAGGGGATCAGTTATTGGGACCCTATTTTTATAACGGCACATTTAATCAAAACCGATATTTAAATTTTCTTGAAACTGAATTTCAAGATTATTTAGACCATCTGCGTAAAGCTATCCGGAGACAAATGCGCACCACCGCATAACGCGCAATTAGTAACAAATTTTCTACAATTAGAATTTGAAAATAGGTGAATTGGGAATAAAGGGCCACATTTATGGCCTCCGAGATCGCCTGACCTTGCAATATTAGATTTTTTGTTTGGGAACTTATCAAAAATAAGGTCTATTGCACTTTATCGAAACAAAAATGGTGGATATTTTGAACAATTTCTTCAGTAGTATTTTTGCTTTATCGTGTTAATATTTTTCTATTGTTCTTTAGCCAATACATACGACGGTAAGCTGAAAAATTCGGTAACTAAAGTATAACAAAAAAAAAATATTTAAGTGAAATGTGTTTTATTTTTCGACACAATCTCCCTCAAGTTCAATACATTTATTTAGTGGATGCTCAAGTTTCTTTATGCCTTCACATTTTTCTCCAGCTCCTCAAAATAGTGGTCAATGGCAGCTATCAGCTCCTCACCCGAAGCAAATCTCATCCCGCCGAGGTGTTTCTTCAGTTTGGGGAACAGATGATATTCCGACGGAGCTAAATCCGACAATTAATTGGGATTCTCAAGCATTTCGAACTTTAATTCATCCAATTTTTCTTTGAAAATTCCGCACGTATGAACTGGATGTACTGGATGAAAAATGATTTTTTTCTATTTTACGTTCGAAATGAACTCATTATGAAACCCAAAACAGTATCGAAATGAGTTTCATTTCGATACGCTTTTTTTCATTTTTCAATGTTGGCGTTGTTCGAACAGAGAAATAAATATCATTGCTGTCATTTGATTTTAAGAATTTATGTACATTTGACGGATATGATATATGTCCGTATTTTACACAACGTATGTTGTATTCAATTGATAACAACATATATATGTTTCTATGTCACTAATGTTTATATTTTTAAATGAAGTATCAAGTAATGTTAACGAAAATTACTAAATAATATGTAATATAATATACTTCGCGGATAGCAAGATTTAAATTTGAAAATGTCAAGTATCAATGTGACCAACTGCATGCTTTATATAAAAATTAAACTCTGAACTTTCAAATTAAATAATTCCAATTTAAGCAATTTATTAATGTAAAAAACGCAAAATAGAAAAAATAGTATAAAAAACTCGTTTCATAAGGCCTTTTGCCGCACTCGCTCTTCAGAAAACTCGCCGCTATCGCGGCTCGTTTTCTAAACTGATCTCGTGCGGCAAAATGGTGCCTTATGAAACTTGTTTTTTAATATACTATTTTATGCTTTCTTGCTGGTCTTTTTTCGACGATAGCTGCCTTCAATTGATCCAAAAGTTTAGAATAGCATACCGCAGTAATCATTTGTGATTTTGGCAGGTAGGCGATAAGCAAGATTCCCTTGGCACCCCAGAAAACGGAAGCGATCACCTTTCCTGCCGAATGACTGACTTTGGTCTTTTTTGGAGGCGGTGCACCACTTTTAGTTCACAGTTTTGATTGCTGTTTATTTTCTGGTGTGTAGTGGTAGAGACAAGTTTCATCGCAAGTCACAAATTTGCGCAAAAATCTGTTGGATTTTGCTCAAACTGCTCCAAAATGGCTGTAGAATATTTCACGCGTTTGAGTTTTTGCTGTGTTGTTAGTAAACGCGGAACCCATTTAGCACACCTCTTAGACATGGCTAATTCAACATTTAAGATGTACGACACCCGTTCTCTGGAGATGCGTGTAGCCTCAGCAATATCTGGCAATGTGTATCGGCGATCAGCTTCTACAACTTTCAAAACTTTTTGCACACTTTCCGTAGAAGTGGCTGTTTTAGGACGTCCAGAACGGGAATCATTATTTACGCTCATACGACCTTTTTTAAATTCATTCACCCATTTGCAAACAGTCTTAAAACATGAAGCTTCCTCGTCTAACACATTTACCATATTAATATGAATTTCTCTAGTCGAAGAATACTTTTTCCACAGGTATTTAATTACTGCGCGAATCTCGATATCGTCCATTTTTAAGAAGTGACAAAAGTACTCTGTTTTGAGCGTGTGTACACAACAAACTAGGTACTTGATGGATCGATATTAAGTTTAACGCGTATATCATTGAAACATCATGCTATACAATAGCGTCAAAAATTGCTTTTACATGGCGCCATCATACTTAGTTACCGAATCTTTCAGCTTACCCTCGTATATCCTATTTATGTATCTACTAATATAGTATATTTTTTTCGTTGGGCAACGAATAACGTCATCATAATAACTTTATATCCTGTTCGCGGACCTCTTCGGCGGGGGTTGAGCTACCCACCAGGCGCGTCCCTAGGTAGCGGATAAGGGGACGGTCAGTTCTCTCTTGGGGGACCTGATTAGTGGCAGTCATAAGCGGGATGTATAGGTCTAAAAACCTTTTAATCCTTAGCGAAAGCTGTCACCGCGGACCAGCTCACCCAAGCTACGGTGCAAGGCAACATGCTTAGAGCTGAATGGCCACCGGGGTACATGTGGTCTCAAACGTTCCCCTTGGGGCACTAGGCGGCACCCCCTTGTATTTACGCCTTGTGCCGGTAATGGAAGCTCTGCGGGCATTGACCTCATACTTCTTCCATACTCGTGGGAATTATATGAACCGAGAAACAAACCAAATTAATAAATAGATGGAATCTGAGGAGAATCCAAAACCTAAGGAGTCTATAGAGACTCCCTTGGCAATGGAGACTGATGAGACTCCAAAAAACAAAACTGAAACGCAACGGACTGAAACTGAGAACGTTGCGAAAACAGAGGGCGCACCCAAGGAAAGAAAACATCTTTCCGGGGCACAAAGAAAGAAATTAAAGAAGATGAGGAAACAGGGGGTGGATTGGTGGATACGAGTAAAATAAGTCTCCCCCTTTCCCAAAAAGAACCTCAGGGAGAACCTAAGCCAACAGGGGCCGTTAAGCGAACCGTGTCGGCTAGGGGCACTCCTGAGGATAAAGTAACTAAGCGCACGAAGTTTTCTGCGTCGGGCGTGAGTTACAAAGCAGTTCTTGAATGTATTAAGGCTGCAATAGTTCCTAAAGATTACCCGGTCAGCTTAGTGACTGAGGAAATGTAGGAGCTATACAAGAGGCCCTGATGATGGTCATAGATAGAGCGAAAAAAACGCCGAGGTTTGAATCCTCCCGTCTTATGGACGGCTACTATGGAGTCATCTGTGCAGATGAAGACTCGTACAACACTACGAGAGATTACTTGGAAAAGGAAACTGTTTGGAAACTCGTGAAGAGCGAGGAGCTGCCAAAACAGCAACGAGTTTTAGCGTTTCTGCCAGAGACTAAAAAAGAGGATCTGACAGTGGGCTTGAAAAGACTCGAGAGGCAAAATCCAGGGCTTAAAGTGGACCGATGGATTACCCTCAGTTCCAGGTCTTCCGAAAAGGGCCTACATGTGGGGCTTCGGATTGACAAGGAGTCTTACTATCGCTTTCAGAGGGCTAGCTTTGTAACCCTCGAAACAAAAAAGACCAGAAACCGGTGATGCAGGATGAGGGTACTCTAGAAGAACCTCAGGCATCAACCTCTAAGGGTCAAAATGTTGAAGATTCTTCAAATAAATCTTCAACATAAGAAAACAGCCACAGCGGCACTTTGTCAAAGGACGCTGGCTGAAGATATCGATATCCTCCTCATCCAAGAGCCATGGATAAGTAGAGGTAAGGTGGGAGGACTAAATATTAGGGGAAGGGAGCTGTTAGTTGGTGTCCCAGACACTCAAATTAGAACTTGTATCTGTTTCAGAGACGACCTGTACGCGATGCCTATCATGGAGCTATGCAGTGTGGACATAACGGCAGCCAGGATCAAACTGAGTGTCGATGGGTGGATATTGGAGACGACAATTGCGTCTCTATACCTACCCATTGACTCTCCAGAGCTACCAGGGCCTGATCTTGAGGCCTTGGTGGCATATACCAGTAAGAACAATCTGGAATTGATTATCGGCGCAGATACCAATGCTCATCATAAGGCTTGGGGCAGCAAGGATAACAATTATAGCGGTAAGTCTCTCTTTAGCTATCTCTGTGGTACTGAACTTGACTGTCTGAATCAAGGTGATAAACCGACATTTAAAACATCAAGGGGGGAATCAGTTATAGATATAACCTTATGTACGTTGGGAATACGGGATATTGTAAGTGGGTGGCATGTATCCGATGAGCCGTCGCTCTCTGATCATGCATATGTCCGCTATGAACTATGTACAGATTTAACGGAACCCAGACTATACAGGGATCCCAAGAGAACAGACGGCTCTTACAAGGAAGACCTGTTAGCTGCGACCCGAAATACCCCTGTTAGAATAGGGAATGTGGAAGAGCTGGAATTGTCTGTTGACTGGTTGCAACGGACCATTCATTCCTGCTATGAAAATAACTGTCCCCTTAGGGAGCGCCGTATAGCTAAGCGGGCTGCCTGGTGGAATGCAGAGTTAACCAATTTAAGGAAAGAAACTCGATGGTCATTTAATAGGGCGAAGAAAACAATAATTGGGAAGCCTACAAGGCTCTCATCAATAAATACAATGATAAAATCAAAGAGAGCAAAAGGAAGGCCTGGAGAAAATTCTGTGAGGACATAGAAGGTGTTCCTGGCATGGCCAGAATAAACAGAAATCTCAAAAAAGATCCTTCCAATGCAATTAGATCTATACAAAAATCGGACGGGAGGTGTACCATTACCGTGGAAGAGACGTTAGATTATCTTCTGGGGGTACACTTTCCAGGATCGGAGCGTATGGATGATTGGGATACCAATCAAGTTGTCACCTCTTGGAGGGCGACTAGTAATGATTGGGAGACATCAAACGAGATCTTCAAGCCCCATTTAATTAGATGGACGATAGGATCGCTTGAACCATATAAATCCGCAGGACCAGACGGAGTGTTTCCCAAGCTCCTTCAAGAGGGAATTGGTGAAATTATGGGTCCTCTAATGGAGATATTCAGGTCTAGCCATGCTATGGGTTATATCCCTAGGGCATGGAGAGAAACTAGGGTAGCGTTTATTCCGAAGCACGGAAAAGTAACATATACCCACCCTAAATCGTTTAGACCAATTAGTCTTACCTCTTTTATGTTGAAGACTATGGAAAAAATGATATATTTAAATATTACAGAAGGGGCTCTGGATAGATCTCCTCTACACCCACTGCAATGGGCAACCAGATGGGAAAATCAGGTGAGGGTGCCCTGCATAGCCTGGTGAGAGGGCTCGAAAGGAGCCAACACTACAAGGAAATTGCACTTGCAGTATTCTTAGACATAGAGGGAGCTTTCGATAACACCTCGATGTCTTCTATTATTCGATCTTTAAGAGATCGAAAAATAAAAAACACCACATGCAACTGGGTTCATAACATGCTGCGTAGCAGAGTAGTTCATGCCCAAATGCAAAACAAAACGATCTCCATGAGGACAACAAAAGGGTGTCCTCAAGGAGGCGTATTGTCACCACTACTATGGAGTCTAGTAGTGGAAAATCTCCTCAGGACATTAAATGACCAGGGAATATGGACGCAGGGGTTCGCCGATGACATTGTTATAGTGTACCAGGGGAAATTACCGGGGACAATGGCGAGCATAATGCGAAATGCTCTGCGCTTTGTAGAAAGATGGTGCCTTTTGAGGAGGGATTAACTGTAAATCCTCAAAAAAACAAGTTGGGAGCCTTTACCAACATGAGAAAACTAAATGATCTGGGCAGCGTTTGGAGCTGTTTGGACTAGAGTTAGAACTAACCAATGAAGTGAAGTATCTAGGCATAACACTTGATGCGAAACTGAATTGGAGCAGACACCTAGCCAAAGTGGCAGACAGGGCGGCGCAGCTCTTCTGGAGATGCAGAAGAGTTGTTGGCAAGACCTGGGGACTAAAACCAAATGTGGTCCACTGGTTGTGCACAGCAGTAATAAGACCAACGATTACCTATGGGGCAGTTGTCTGGTGGAGGACGACGGAGCGGGCATTGTCGGTTGGGCTCCTCACGACTCTCCAGCGACAGGCCCTGTTGGGAATCACGGGAGCTATGAACAGCACGGGAACCGCTTCCATGGAGGCCATCGTGGGTCTCCCTCCGCTGGAACTATTTATAAGGGCGGAGGCAATGGCTGCGATACTGAGGCTGAAGGCCAATAACGTATGGTGTCCTAATAAGGTTGTAGGGAGCCATACAGATATCACAGGAACTATACAGGAGGAGCCGATACTTCAAATGCCGGTGGACAGTATGGCACCTGAAATTATGTTTACAGCTAAGCCGAACATACTTATACCGACCTGGGAACAGGCAAAAAGTCGCTCAATCGATTGTGGTGCCGGCACCTGGTACACTGATGGATCGCAATCTAGTCAGGGGGCAGGTGCAGGCATATGCGGAATGTGCACTAGAAGGAAGATATCGATATGTCTGGGGAAACATACTACGGCTTTCCAGGCCGAATTGTTAGCAGTCGCAGCCTGGGCCAATGAAATTCGGAAAGCCGGCTGCGCAAGCAAAAAAATTAACATAATGACTGATAGTCAGGCGGCTATTAAAGCCATTATGAACCCACCAACCAGGTCTAAGCTGGTTAAATATTGTAAACAGGTCCTCAATATCCTGGAACAAGACAATACAGTGTCGCTGATATGGGTGCCAGGACATGAGGAAATTAAAGGCAATGAGATAGCCGACAAACTGGCCAAAGAAGGTACTAATAGGAACCTCATAGGACCAGAACCTGTATGTGGAATCACTAAGGATTCCGTTAAAAGGGAGATCTGGTTATGGCTAGAAAAAGAACACAAAAATAAATGGAGGTTAACGGAAGGTCAACTACATACCAAAACACTACTAAGGGGGCTGGACGGAAAGTTTTCAGCCAACCTAATTCGCATTAGCAAAAAAGAAATTAAAATAATTACCGGGTTAATAACCGGACATTGTCCTTTAAGGAAGCATTTGTACACCATTGGCTTGGTTAGCGAGCCCTGGTTTAGGAGATGTGAAAAACAGGAGGAAACTAGCCTTCATGTAATATGCACGTGTGAGGAACTGAAGGAACTCAGACAGAAATATTTCGGGAGGGATCTATTGGATCCTTCGAGTGTACTCAAACTTCCCCTGAGGAGGATAGTGGCTTTTATCGAGGACACAAGACTAACAGAGTGGAATTGAGAGACCTATTGGAGATAGTACAAAGAGCAGTGTGCTCAAGTGCCTGGACGTGGTGGCGTCCAACCCAAAACAGAGAAGAAGAAGAATAAGTTTATGTGATGACGTTATTCATTGCCCAACGAAAACAAATATACTGTATTCAGAATTGAGTAAGCTAGTTAAATATCCAATAATATACAGGGTGTTCAACAAGAAAAAGTAATTTCACTAGATAATCTTTTGTTTTTCGAGTGGTAGCACTCTGTTTCACAGAGTGGGATACATTTGTCCCCAGCCTCGAGTTTTTATTCACAGTTTGCAAAATATTTTTTTTCTCACTTACCATTAGAATAGCTTTAAATTTATAGTCCTTTCTACATGAACAATCACTCATCTATATTTTATCACTTCAACATTGTCAGATGTTTTGACTTTATGAGCTTGGGGTACGCTTGTACCCCAATCGATACTTTATGCTTGCGCAAATAAACATTATATACATTTAATAGGGGAACTCCCTTATTTCCTGACAGTAGAAACGATGCATTGCAAGCACTATATGCAATAATAAGTGAAACCAGTTGCCTGGTTGAATTCAGTAAGTTATAATCATGCGCGTTACGCGTTCATATTTTAAAAAGCGAAAATATATATAATTCATAATCCAAAAAATCTAGCTCAAGCCGAAATACCTGATTTGATTGATCAAGGAGAAAATGAACAATCGCTCGATAGTTCTGTCTTTTGTGACGAAGAAGAAAGCTTATTGTTAACCTTGATTTATACATATAGAAGTGTAATGCAATGGGCAAAATTTCCTCTCAATTGGCGAGTAAGAAAATTCCGGGAGAAAATTGAGACAGGACCAACAGTTTACGAAAAAAAAATTATAATTATGAAAGACGTTTTTGACTTGTTTAAGTCGCCCGATATAATACATATTATTATGTCAAAAAGTAATAGGAAAACTAATCATCACTACAATAAATTGAACATTGAAAATCCCAACAATTCAAAGACTTTTCAACCTACAACTGGGATAGAAATAAAAGCTTGCATTGCCTTACTACTATCAGTTGAAGCATTGCATGGATCTCAGGAATTTATAGTTATGCTGTGGGTTAGTGGTCCTGCCAATACTAGACTACTCTTTCTGTAAGTACTGCCTTTTTATAGGTATACTTTGGTTTCTCATGTTTCTAGGAAATCTAGACAATCAAGCTGAAAAGTACCATAACCAGTAACCATTTACAGGTGGTTATGGAATCACAACAGACATTTTTTAACACCTTAAACCTAGCAAAAAAGCTTTGGGATAAGAATATAACACTTTGTGGTACACTTAGAAAAAATAAACCTTTTATACCAAAGGAGCTTTTGCCATCAACATATAAGCCTGTATATTCCAGTATGTTTGCATTTCAAGAGAATGCAACACTTATGTCCTATGTACCAAAAAATCATAAAGCTGTAGTACTACTATCAGCTGAACACGGATAGCAAGGTTATTGATGAGGGTACAAATTATGAACCAAACATAATTCTAAGGTACAACGAAATTAAGGGTGCCGTGGGCACCACTGATAAGTTGTTTAAGCAATATTCTACGCAAACAGAAACTAATAGTTGGCCTATAGCTATATTTCACCATATGCTAGATATTGCTGGAATCAAAGCTTATATACTGTGGAGACAAAAAAATTCCCATTTAGATAAAGGCCATTTAGATGGTCGCAGAAAATTCTTGCTGGTTCTGGGAAAGGAATTGGTAAAAAGTATTGCACAGTTGCGTTATGTCAACAAATTCGTACAAATGTATATAAAAAACAAATAAGATCGATTTTTTCAGAATTCTGCGAACAGCAGCCAGAATCAGCAAGAGTTCCTCAACATCCGGGCACATCTGGACGCTGTTTCATGTGTAAGAGAAACGAAGACCGAAAAAAGTCAAATTTGTGTAAACGCAATCAACCAGTCTGTGAGGAATACAGTGGGTAACAATTGTAAAGCCATTTAGTGATTTTTTAAATTTAGATTTTGGGAAGAAACATGCTTCTTATACTTTCTTTGACCTAAATTAAAAAACTGTTCCTTTCTTGATTTTCAAATGTTTTTTTTCAGTGGGGGTACAATTGTACACCACTTGGTGTAACATATACTTTTGGGGCTGGTATTATGAAGTTTAATAACAATTAACCACCATAGAGGAAAGAAATCGTCAGCGACAGCTGAAGGTTACATTGACGTTTCCATCAAGAAAAGAAGTTGAGGTCACCCAAGTCACTCAGGTGCACTTAATACATCTACTAAATGCAATAAGCAATTATGTATTAGTTAATGTAAATTAACAGTTTATTCCTGAAATCTACCTGAAATTTTCATTAAAGAATATGAATTTTTTAATATTACAGTAAATGTTTATAGCAATTTCACTATACAAATGAAACAGAAATTTTAACTTCGAATTCTGTTTGCTTAACGATATATATTATTAATGAGTATTAAAAAGTTTCAGCAAGAGTGTCTTTTATCCTTTCTGCAAGTTTCACTTCACACCTTTTGACTGGCGAACATTTATAAAAACACTAAAATAAGATATAGGCTTGAAGGCTTCCGCTGCGATTGTCCATGATTACTTCTGGGGCTCGTGCCATTTGTATTTATAAAAAGACTAAAATAAAATATAGGCTTGAAGGATTCCGCTGTCATTGTCCATGATTACTTCTGGGCTCATGTCCTTGTCACTGCACTGAAACTGTTTCAGTACAGCAACAATACTAGTAGCCCTGAAGATGCACTTTGCAACAGTGTACGAAAAGTCGGCCAAGAAGGCAGTGCTTCTTTCTTGAAGCACTACCAAAGACGCGGTTTCAGCTCGGAATCCCAAAAGTAACATTTAAATATATTTTCTTATTATATTTGTTGCCAACTTTAAAAAAAAGTCGCTGTGTAGGACCTTTTATAACCAAAGCGAATTACATAAAGTGTGCAAAATATGTGATAAATCTTGATTTCCGTTGCACAAATACGTTAATATAAGATATTTATTATAATAATTTTGCTCTTTATTAATAATTATAATGACAGTTTATAATAAGAAAAATTGTTAATTGTAGCATCTGAAGACGAGGTAATTTAATTATTTTAATGGTATTTTCAAAATATACGTCATTCATCTTGTCATCTTCCTTATTGTGAAATAAGTCGTTAAGTTAATAATGATTTTTTAATATATCTTGAACTAAAGAAACGTAGACATGAATAATATAATTTGTAAACTACTTCGCTACTTGTAGTATCTTGTTAATCATGCGGAATGGGCGCCAGCGTTACGATTTGTCTCTAGTGTGAACGAATACTTACTCCTTCGAGCACGATCATTTTCTAGAGAGTTAGGAGTAGGGCTGGTGATGTATGGGAGTCAATAAGCAAAGCAACACTTGTATTACATGAACTTGATTACATTACTTACACTAAATCTTAGAGGGTTGCAATTACAATTAAGAATTTATTTTTGCTGGATTGTTTGTATTATGTTCTTATTATAGTCACAGTCTGTGAGTATTATATTATTCTAACTACAACTATAACTTCATATTGACATTTTGAGAAATTTTAGCTAAAAGATGCATTAACTCTATTGGTATTTAATTTTCATTTTTATTAATTCTGCGTTTAGTGTATAGTAAAGAAGCGAACACGCATTTATAAATGTAAATTTATTGTCTTAGATTCAGTATAAGAGAAATAGAATATGTACTTAAACTCAACTGTAACAGTTCGTATAAAATACATTCGACGCTTGACTTAAATTCATTTAACGCAACTGCATATATAATTACGGGGTTGGCCATTTTATGCGGCGGTTTTAAAAATCGTTCTATTCACTCATAGAAACAGTAATCAGTATAATTTTTGTCCTGTATAGTAGCAGACTAACTGCGGTTGCCCAATAAGTATGTGAAAATTTGAAATATCAGTTTTCAAGATGGCTTCGTATTCAACGAAGTGCGTGTGGAACTAATGAAATTTTATTAAAAAAATGGGGAATCGTTTGCAGCTACATCAAGGCACTTGGGTACTATATTTACGAGAAATAACGCACCACCGGAAAACAAAATAAAAAAGTAAAGAAAAAATGACAAATTTTAGAGACTAACAGTCATTTGTTATGGTATTGTTTTTGCTAATCCAACAATTTCTAGGATTGTAGTGAAATTTGAAGCAACGGCATCTGCGGCAGAAGAAAAATCAACTGTTCGAGAACGTCAAAGCACCAACTGGAGACCGGAAACCATAGAACTAATACGGTAGCACTTTGCAGCTCAACCTTCAACATCGACCTCAAAAGCATTCAAAAAGATTGCAATACCTCGTACTAAAGCGTCTCTTAAAGCAAGATTTAAAAATGAAACCATAGAAAATTCAGACGAAACAGCCGTTGAGACTGCTTGATAGGGAGCGATGATACAAGTTTGCAAATATTATGATCGAACGCATTGAAAATGACAGCTTGTCATTTGGGCGAGTGTAGTGGTCGGATGAGGCACTCCGACTATGTGAACAAACAAAATTGGAGACTGGGGAAAAGAAAATCCACATCTAGTAATTGTTCATCCACTTTACCCCTAACGGCTGACTGTATGGCGTGCTATCTCGTCGGCAGGAATTATCGGTTCTGTGGTTTTCAATGGAACCGTTACAAAAATATTATGAAATGCTTGAAGGGTCTTTTTTTATTCTGTGGCTCATGGATTGAATATGGTGGAGAAAGCATGGTTTATGCAAGATGGAGCCCATACGCGTCGTACAGCACGTTTTCCAATTTCTAGAAGAACATTTCGCCAACAGAAGTATCGCTCTTGACGCTTCAGAGTTTACATGGCCACTTTCTAGTCTTGACATAAATCCTTGCGAGTTTTACTTATGGGGATCATTAAAAGACACGGTTTATAGCCATTCTCCACAAACCCTGAATGACCTTGAAATGGCGATACGGCGGCGATTAGAAGCGATTCTGCAGATCGGCGACATGTCATTTTTTGTAGAGGCTGTCACTTATAAAATATAATTTATTAAACCGCAAATGTTGTTGCTTAATTGCACAAATAAATCGTTTTTGTATTTTAATGTTTTGTACTTTTAACATGAATTCACAAACAGCCGCTTTAAATGGCAAACCCTGTAATTATTTTTAACATTATATCGTTAGGTAACAAAGAGATCGTATTAGTTTGAGTGTAGGTCACTATACCATAAATCTGGTGAACTGATTCGAACCAGAACAACTATTTGATCAAAGTAGATTAATACATTTATAATAGTTTTTTCGTTCAACATTACACTTATGGCCGTATTCAGAAAAGTTTCTAATATAACATAACACTCTATTAAGATTTAACAGAGAGATATACGTATTTTTGTATTCATAATGTTTCGTTACGTTAAATCCCTTGTTAAATGTATCGTTAAAATAACGATAATTTTTTGACCAATTAAATGATTTAACGAAACGTTATTGTTGTTAAAATCGTATATATTAAATAGTAAATTGGATCAATATGAACAAGTGAGTACATATGCTTAGATCATATATGATTTCTTATGATTTTACATTTGAGTATGGATACATCCGATTCAAATGTTTCATGATACATATTTTAAGATGCGTTACAAATTTGATAAAAATACAGTGAGAGATTTTATTAATATAATTGGGCAACAATTAGAAAAAGTTACGCAAAGAAATAAAGCAGTGCCTGTTGTAAATCAAATTTTAATTGCATTAAAATTTTAATAATAAAATATCATATTTTCTCCCACGCTTGGGGCTTTTCTTTGCACGTAACACCGTCCGTTTTCTTATTTTCAATAAATTTTGCATATTGTTCAATAGTGGCTATTAATAAAAATACTTCCTGGTCAGAAAAGTTCTTTCCCTTGATGCGTTTCTTGGAATGCATTTTTAAGTTTCACAAGGAAATCAAAATTAAATAATTCAACAACAAACTCCTAGGTCCAATATATTCATATTGTCACTTATAGACTTCATAGGTTATACGTACACTGCTAATACCATTTAACTTAAGTCAAATTTTACAAATCGAATAAGACATATCAAATTTGGCAAGCCTAGTTTATATTGATATGTTAGTGTACAGGTTTTATATGTCTGGCAGTGTACCACACATTATAAATCGAAATTTATACTACATAGGTTATATTCACAAATCATGCGACACTCTCAATAATAATCGTGAAGTATGTTTTCCACCAAATTCACGGTAAAATGTTACTAAAAGTTTATGTATTGACATGTAGAGAAACGATCCCTTAAAAATTTCACCGTTCAGTTTGTGAATACAGTATTTCATAACGACTGTTTTAATTTAACAAAACGTTACGAAATCAGCTGTTACCGAGTCTCTTATGAATACGGCCATTAGTCTTTCACAGTATTATTATTCTTTTCCAGAAATGCCCTTGAGAGTACCGAATGTGTCCTTTTTATTCAATAATTCATTCCTTTTAAAGGGTTCGGTCCTAATACTTTCATTTCACACAATATTTTTCCTTTCTCGTTTCCCAGATTTTCTATTTTCTCGTTTCAGTTTTTGCAATTCAGGTATTCGATTTCTAGTTTTATTGATTAAACTGTTTAGTTCTATAATTACCGCAATCTGTAGATATACTTTCTTTTGTATTTACAGTATTATATTTTCTACTCACCTTTTGGTATCTTTCCTGGTTTAATTTCTTTCCAAGTACCTAATCATTTTAGACTATCTATTCCTCTTGCTTTTCCAATTTTCAAGTATGCCAGTGCTTCTTCTATAGTATTCATCCACCTGATGAAGCCATTGTATGGCGAAACAATATTGTAGTGTATTTACAATAAAAGAATTATTGAAACTAGAAGTTTAATTACTTATTTCTTAGCCTTCTTCTATTTCTTGAAAATTATTTAATCCTACTTCCACATTTTGAATTTGTTTGTATGAAGCTGATCAAATTTCATTAATGTTCCTACTTTTAATTCATTAATTCAAAATCTCACAATATTTTTCGATTCTTCACTTTAGTTAAACAAAGATGAAATGAAAGAGTCACATTAAGACCTATATCAAAAAATTGCCGGCTCAATATGAAGAAAATAAGAAAATACTGTATGGATTGGGCAATTGGAAAAGAAATAAATGTCCGTCTTATCACAGGAAATGCCACAGGGCTATATATACGTGTTCACTTAATTTTAATTATAACAATAAAAATAATTCTTACTTGTTCAACAGCATTCTTTTTATAGAACATACAATTATGATTTACAAGTACAGTATTTTTGAATAAATAGAAGTAACTGCTTGCCAAAATTAACTTTATCCTTTAGTAACCTTCAAGCGATTCTACTGAATTGTAATATATAATAGACAGTCCTTCAAGACATGTATTTACTAAAAATAGAGTCAAAGTAAAATACATTAAAATTAACAAATTAATTAAAAATAATATCAATGAAAGTTACTAGTGGAACCAATACATAATCGGACCATAAATTGCTGTACAGGATACCTGCCACCTGAAAATAAATGTTCAAACTCTAACTTGTTAAAGATAGAATAAAAGAAAATAAGCGAAGGTAAAGAAAATGCTCGAAAACGGTTAACTCGTATATTAAGACGTTAATTCTTTTTCATAATAAAAAAATAACAATTCTGTTCAAAGTTAGTCAAATAAGACACACCTGTATAAGGATCACACTGTATATATGACAAAATGTAAATTCTGAAATGTTGAATATGAAAAAATAAAAAGGTGATTAAATGAATGAAAATAAGCTACAACAATATGAGTATAAAGAAAAATATTAAAATAAATTTCGAAAGTATAATTAATATGACGCTAATAATAAAAAAAATATTGTGCGGAGATGCCGGTGGATGACGGTAATTGTTTCTGATTCGCCGGTAATTGACTCGTTGTTGGAATGACGGTATCTGGGGCCTTGATCACGACTTCCGGGGGGGGGGGGCTTTCAGATGGTCCTTATTTACGCCCGAGAATTGCCGTTCAGCAGAAACTTAGGCAAAAGGAGGTTCCCTTTTCCACTTTTCATTCTCAAATCGGTCGGTATCGGCAAAATCCAAACTATTTACGGTCTACATTCCTATCCGCAATATGTGCGACTCTTCAAACTACGCAAAATTACGTAAATCTTATCAACCTCAACAGTGTAAACGAAAGCACTTAAAACAATCCCAACTGCTTTTAGTCACAGGCCGTGAGCGAATCTTCTTACGCCTGCATCTCAAGCATCGCCAGTAGTCGGGATAGTGCGATATAGTTAGAAACATCCACGCAGATAGTGACAACGTACTCGTGAGAATAAAAATGGAAGAACTCGTGACGCAAACGGGTATACAGGGCGATAAAACGTTAAATAAATATAAATAAATTTTAAACGCAACAAGTAAAGAAACATAATGTTTTACAAAATCAAAATTCATAAGTTATATATTCAAAATTGTAAATTATTTTAAAGAGGGTACAAATTCATATTTTATAAAATGTTAAATAATAAACAAAAAAATTTTGAATAAATGAATATTAATAAACCATAAAAACATGTATCATTTATCTTAAAGTATTTAATAATTGGACGCTAGGTCTAACAAAAAGAACCAAATCAACTCCCTAAATCGACAAGGATTTTAAGAGAAGGTAGGTATATGCTAGTGTCGCAAAGCAATATTTATTTTAAAATATGTGAAAATGACAAAACATACAGCAATATGTAGAGGATATTGTTAGAAGAACCTAAGTATATGTTAAAAAAGTATAGACATTATGTAGAATTTGTTCAATGCTTTATTTACAAGCATTAAAAACACTTCAAAATTTCAGAATTTACACAGCATTTGTAGAATTTGTGTAATGAATTTTTTGATCGATATCAGGAATATCTACGTCTTAAATATTGTAAATAATACTAAAAAATATCGCAGCTTGTTTTTCTGAAATAGAGATACCAGTTTGTTTTTCTGAAATAGAGGTATATTACAGTTACAATTCTACTGGGAAAAGGTTTATTTTCCAGTTTTATGTTGAATTGTAAATATGCGAGTTTGTAAAATATCTTATAAACATTTGCATTTTCAGTATTTATTCCACTCGGGGTTAGAAAATTCGATACACAGCAAAATTTACATTTAAGCTTTATTATTTTGTTTGGGCATCAGCGACGATAATGCGGATATAAAATTATATTAATATTTCCAGACTAACGGTCTGGAAAATTTAATAGAAAAATCTAGTTCTTTAGCCACCATGTTTTGAAATATATTTCGCTTCGCTTTGTAATAATGGTTTAATATCTTCTTGTAGTCACATACAATTCTTTCTTAGTATATTCTACGTATATCTTTATCATATATACAGTGAATACTCAGTCAATTTTCCTAGAATGACGGAGAATATTACTTTACGTTATAAAATGAGAAATATTGTATTCAACTTGACACGGTTAAGAGCTATATTGGAAAACTATTGTGTCAAGATGTAATGTAGGTCGACATAATACAAAAATTAACTATGAAAATTATAAATTTATTGAAAGGGTAATTGCATAATATTTATTATTAAATTTGCATCAACCTGGGATTAAATTTAATTTATTGTTACTTGAGTGAACCTGTTTAAATTCCGTAATACAATGTACAAAGAGCAAAATTTAAACCGGAGGGTTAACCTCGGATTTCGAATTGTAACAAAATCATGGCTCAAAAACATGACGAATTATTTAAACAAAATATGTAATACGGAATTATATATTTCTTAAAAAATACAATATTTATAATATTTCATGTCCTATAAGTATTGCTCTGACAACGTTCCCCAAATTATATAAAATATTGAATGTTTCTCTGACATATACAATGTGTCCGGGAAAATGTAGGAAATCTATCGGATTCAGATAGAACATTAAAAAATAAGATGACAAGTTCCCATAATTTTTTTCCTAGCGGCCCTCCCTACGGAGATACGGCCTCCTAAAGGACGCCACTGGAAATCAATTTTTCTTGAATAACTTTTAAACTACTTATTATAATTTAATGAAAACGTAATATGATAAACAGTAGTAAGGACCTCTTAAAATACTGCCCTGAAATTTAAATTAGCTTGTTTAGTTTACCAGGGGCGGACTAGGTTGTACATTTTAATGCTTACATTTTTAACACCCTGTATGATAAGGAGTTAAAAAAACAAATTTGGATACCTTGAACATTAAGCTAAAGAAAAGGTACTCTTGTTCATTGTCGATAAAATGAACCGTTTTCGAGGAAAAAAAAATTAAAAATTAATGTTTTATTTCTATTAAAAAGAACCATGTTTTTTATTTTTTTTTTGTCTGCAACAAAGTGTGATACAAAAGTCTGAAATAAAACTGTTTTCAGTACTAAAAAACGCATTGTTTTTACAAACGTTACTATGGTACCCACGAATTAATAAATATCTTGCATTGACGTGTAAATTTTGAATCTTGTAATCTTTCATATTGTTAACACGTTGATCCTTTACTTCGATATTAATTTATTGAATTTTGAATATCTTGGTAAATTTAATTTGATAATGGGATACACATTTAGTGAGTATGCAGATATGCATCTTATGTACGGTCTTGCATCTTGCAATGCTTTGGAAGCAAGAAGGTTTTATGAAGAAAGATATCCTAATCGCAATATTCCAAATCAGAAAATATTTCAGCGACTTGACCAACGTCTAAGAGAGACTGGTGGGCGATTCCAGTTAATAAGGTAACAGTATTGACTTTCTTTAATGTTTTAGGAAGTTTTGCGAAAAAAGTACTGATGCTGGTGTGAGAAGAACAGTACGTACGGTGCAATTGGAGGAAAGATTTTGGATACTGTAGGTGATACTCCTTCAATAAGCACTCGAAGATTAGCCGCGCAGCTTAATACGTCAAAAACGACAATTCATGAAGTACTTAAAGAACAGTTGTTTTACCCTTATCATCTGCAAAAAGTGCATCTACTACTTCCTGAAGATTTTCCTCGTAGAATCCAGTTCGCAAACTGGCTGTTAGATCAGCAACGAACAAACCAAAACTTCATTAGCACTATTCTTTTTACCGATGAAGCAGGGTTTACCAAAAATGGTATTGTAAATTTACATAACTCGCATGTATGGGCTGATGAAAACCCTCATTCCACTGTCGTTCATCATTATCAACATCAGTTCCAATCATTTAATGTTTGGGCAGGAATAATTGGCAATTTTTTGATTGGACCATGTGTATTGCCGCCACGATTGAATGGTGAACTTTATTTACAGTTCCTTCAGAACGCTTTTCTGGATTGAATAGAGCATTTGCCACTTGCAACCTGCCAAAGCATGTATTTTATGCATGATGGGGCCCCACCTCATTTTAGCGTTGCTGTACGCGACCACCTGAATAACGTCTATCCAAACCGTTGGATAGGCAGAGGAGGTCCCATTGCCTGGCCTCCACGGTCTCCCGACCTAACGCCAATGGATTTTCACCTGTGGGGTCATCTCAAAACCTTGATGTATTCCTCTCCGGTTGATACTAGGGAGAAACTTTTACAGAGAATCACATTTCATTGTGATGTGATAAGAAACAATGCTGGGTTGTTGTGGCGAGTATAGCAGTCCTCTATTCGTCGTGCCCGCGAGTGTATCAGAGTTCACGGAGCCCATGTTGAACCCACTTATGAAGTTTTTAATTGATTATTTCTAATTAGCGTATTTAGGTTCAATCGTTGCAAGCTTTAGTGAGTACGTTTCTAAACATAATTTTTGTTAAGGTGCCTTTCTGGGACAAAACTGCATTGCTAAGGATCTTTGTAATTTTGTCGTATTAAATAACCTAAACTAAAACTTTTTTGTTCCTGGAATGACTTTTGTATCACACTTTGTTGCAGACAAAAAAAAATAAAAAACATGGTTCTTTTTAATAGAAATAAAACATTTTTATTCTTTTATTTTTTTTTCCTCGAAAACGGTTCATTTTATCGACAATGAACAAGAGTACGTTTCCTTTAGCTTAATGTTCAAGGTATCCAAATTTGTTTTTTTAACTCCTTATCATACATGGTGTTAAAAATGTAAGCTTTATAATGTACAACCTAGTCCGCCCCCTGGTAAACTAAACAAGCTAATTTAAATTTAAGGGCAGTATTTTAAGAGGTCCTTACTACTGTTTATCATATTAAATTTCATTAAATTATAATAAGTAGTTTAAAAGTTATTCAAGAAAAATTGATTTCCAGTGGCGTCCTTTAGGAAGCCGTATCTCCGTAGGGAGGGCCGCTAGGAAAAAAATTATGGGAACTTGTCATCTTATTTTTTAATGTTCTATCTGAATCCGAGATATTTCCCACATTTTCCCGGACATATTGTATATATATATATATATATATATATATATATATATATATATATATATATATATATAACATTTGATAAATTATTGGAGGTTTTCGGCTTTTATATGAAATATTTACAAATTTACAAATATCAAGTTAGAATGTATGTAATTGCAAAGTAAGGGGGGATGTAAACATTGCTGTCTACAAATTACAAAGCAAATCATACGAAATTTTTAATTGAAAAAATGTCTATGTTGGGACTCGAACTCAAGCCTACAGCTTGCCGGGCTGTCGTCATTACCACTAGACCACAATAGACCCAGGTTCAAGTTATTCAGAAATGCATTATAAAGTAACAGTGTTGATGAATCAGATGTCAGTTATTGAATGTAGATGTCAAGTTGAAGGCAGAAGTCAGTTTTGAAAGCTCATGTCAGTCTTGATAGCAGATGTCAGTTAGTGAAAGCAAATGTCAGTTACTGGAAGCAGATGTCTGTTTTGAAAGCAGGTGTCACTTATGAAAGCAAACGTCAGATTAGAAAGCAGATGCCTATTTTGAAATTAGATGTGAGTTATTGAAAGTAGATGTCAGTGTAGATGTCAGATTTGAATGTTTGAAAATGCTAATTATTACTCCAAAGCTATATGAGTGATAGGAAATTATCCTATCACTTATATATATATATATATATATATATATATATACATATATATATATACTATTACATACATTCTAATTTGATATTTGTAAATATTTCATATAAAAGCCGAAAAACTCCAATAATTTATCAATTGTTATATTTAATAAACGGCTAAGAAATTATCTAAACACTTATATATATATATATATATATATACATATATATATATATATATATATATATATATATATATATATATATTAATATATTATATATAATCTCAAATATACATATACCGGGGTCCCCGATTTTAGTTTACAGTCTGCAACTCCTCACCCTGTATATTTACGAATATATGTTTAAAATTAAAGTTGTTTCACCCCTTAATGTCTATAGAAAGACGTAGTTAGTTTTGCACTTCGTTGTCACCTTATAGGTAATTTTTTATTCAACTTTTTATTTAATGGAGTCCTATATTTTTTTAATGCAGCATAAAATTAACGCAAATAACTTTTTCTTCTGAATAACATTTTCATAACTTTTGCAGTTTTTAAAATAATTGTCGAGAAACATTAAATCTGTTAACACATTTTGTAGAAAATTTAAATAACGCTGCCTGGCTAGGGTCTCCTCATAAAAATACAGACCAATTAAATAACTAATGAAAAGACAACACTAAACATTGCTTCCCCATATTGTCTGGAAGCACACTTCTTGCATCCAATGTACATTCTGGCTTGACCAGTAATAATCATTATCATTGCTAACAATGCCGTTATTATGGAAACGACATTCATCGCTCCAGAATATATAGTTGAAGATATTTAGATTTTCTGCTGCTAAAACATGTAAACGTGTAATGAGGTCAAGCTGTCTTTGGAAATCGTTCGGCGTCAATCCTTAAACTAAATGAATTTTAAATGGGTGGTACTCGTGTGTTTTTAAAATTCGGTATACGATGGTTTTTACTAATTCTAATTTCAACTGCCAGAGTACAGAAATAGAGTACAGAATAGAAACGTGAGAGTTTATCGCTACGTAGGCCAAAACGTTGATAATGTTTTCTTTATTTCTAACAATTGCTCGAAGATTCCTGTTTTACATTATTAGGAGAGGATGCAGTACTCACATTTGACTCCACTTTACTGAAAGTCATATGCAATGAATGCGCAGGTTCTGAAAATCGGTCTCGATACGCGCGTGCTGCTTCTCCGAAATTCATATTATATTATCCATAAATTAACAACATGTCTACATATTAATTGGGGGTGTAGGTAGTAGGCATACATCCCCAATGAACGTAGTTTTGATTAATATTATGCTGCAATAAAAAATATAGGATTCCTTAAAAAAAAAAGTTGCAGTTCAAATGGCCTACAAGGCGATAACTAAATGCAAAACCATCTACGTCATTCTATAGAAGTAAGGCAACTTTCATTTAAACATTTATTTGTAAATATACCGGGTGAGGAGTTGGAGTGTGTAAACTAAAATCAGGGACAGATATGTGAGGTTGTTGCGATTTGGAAGCGATTTGGTAAATATTCTGCAGAAAAATAAAATTTTCAGTGTTACAGAAATATAAGCTAGACACTATGTTGACATACATATACTATCAGTAGATTAGATTAGTCGAGGTGGCCTTTCGGTCTATTCCACTGGGACCTTTCAAGATCTATTATTATGGAACTCAGGCCTTGATAGAGTACTTCCTCTAGCCTTAACCCTGCTCCTTTAATTAAGCTTAGATGGCTTCGAGAATGGTTCTTTTGCCGCTTTAGCATATTGACCTCCCATTTGTATGAATTATGTTCTTGCCAAACTTTCGCCTTGCCATAGTACATGAGTAGCGGTTTCATCTTCCACTTGACTGAATCTTCACACCGTGTATTCTGTCGAGCCGCTATTATTCATTTGTTTATCGAGCTTATGATGCTCTCTCAATAGACTCACCATCATCTTAGCTGACCTTCAATATCTATTCAGTAGTTCCGTTGTAAACTTAATCGAATGTTCCCTAAAGAACTGATTTGCCGATTTTTGACCTGGGGAGTTTCTCCACCCTTCGTTAGATCTATTTTTGACCCACTTTTACACGCCTGTTTCAATTATTGTTTCTGTAGGGACAGAGGATGGCTCAGGTCCTACGAAGGCGAGACTCGTCGAGCCAATTCTTTCGCTTTGTCATTAAATCTACAGTCCTCGTGCCCTGAGATCCAGGCCAATGTCACTTTTTCTCATTTAGGGCAAACACACAAGCCTAGATTTAACTTGTACTGAATACAGTGCTTTTAGCATTGCTTGGCTGTCGGAAAAAAGCACCATGTTCCGATTTCTTTCATTGTCTCTGTTAATTTCTCCAACCCAAATGAGGTAATGCGGCCACTTCTGCTTCATATATAGTATTATCTCTATTTAAGCTCATTTGGATCACCGTCCTTTCGTCGAGCCTATATATTCCGGCTCCAACACCTTTTCTGTTTTAGAGCCGTCAGTGTACCAGATAGATTTCACCTGGACGGGTGAGCCCCTTTTCACGTTTTTTTTTCTACTTGGTATGACTATTTTACATTTCTTATTAAAGATGAATTTCTGTACTATAGCATCATTCGGCTTCTCTGTAATGGATTTGTCTCTATATAAGTGTTATGACTAGAGAATACAATCCCGGGATCCCGAATAGATTATATTAAGGACACTTATTCCATAAAGACAAAAAATCAACCTAAAGTACGCCGTACGATAAAAGAACTGCACAGTATACAGCCCAAATAATATGTAACTTAGAAGGAACTTCCCCGCCCGGTATACTTCAATACAATACTGTTTAAGTAATTCCGCAATGGGCCAACAGTGGAATCACCCGATCACCTCATATGATATATCATAATATTGTTGCTCGGGATTCCCCGTCGGGGTTCCCTGTACGAAAGTATAAATACGCTTATTAGGATTTACTTTTTTCATTTATTATTCTACCAGGGACAAGGTTACGCAGGTTACGTCATTTAAGTTTAAAGGTCAATTATCTGGCGGGAGACTTTGTTCAACATAAAAAAAACAGTGATACGTCGTCAGCGTGGAGTTATTTTTTAGTTGCAAAAGACGGGAATAGTTCTAAATTTAATCGATGCCCTGCCATTCTCAAGACTTTGGGTGGATCGACTAAGGTATTACAGACACATTTGTTATCAAAACATAACATTAAGATTTTAGCTGACGTTAATCGTTTAACAGCTTCAACAAGTCAAGGTTCTGAAAATCTGAACACAGCACCGCCGCCAGCTAAACGAAAGTTAGAAAATTATTTTACAAAATGTGCCGACGATAGCCTCGATGATGTTTTGACAAGAATGATAGCATTAGATGCATTAGGATTTCCATTCAGTGCATTCATAACTTTAGACGATTTGAGAAAATTGCCCTTAGCGAAATACACGGATTTACCAAAATCAGCCGTCACAATTCGAAAGGGTGTTATGAATTACAGTGAAAAAATCAGAAAGTAAGTAATTGCAGATTTAAAACATTTCAAAAGTGCTGGTGAAAAGTGCATTTCATAAGTGCCGCTTTCGACGAGTGGACATCAACGTCCAATAAACGATACATGGCTGTCAACGTTCATTCATATAAAAAAATTGGAGCTTAGGACTCGTTCCTATTCGTGGAAGTATGACGGTTAAAAATTGTCTTCGTATATTGAAAGAGCGTCTAAGTAAATTTGATATTTCCCTGGAAATTAATATTGTGGCTACTGTAACCGATGGACCGAACGTTATGATAAAGGTGGGACAGCTTGTTTGCACTGAAAAACAACTCTGTGTCTCGCACATGGTATCAATTTGGCCGTCTGTGATGTGCTTTATAAAATAAAGAATTATTTTCAAGACAGGCAAGACAGCCTTACCTCAGACTTAGATGATACTATAAATGAACCAGCTGTCACTGCTGATTATATGAACGAAAGCGATGATGATGACAATTTAGATGACTTAGACTTTCCAGAATCAGGTTTAATCTTAATGTCACAAAACGAACTTGCGCGAGAACACATACCAGAGTTAACGAAAGATGAAAACATTAATGAGCTGATAAAGAAAATCGGCAAAGTTGTAGTGTATTTCAAAAGATCGCCATTGAAAAATAAAACAGCACTTTAAAAATATGTGAAGATTGAACATGAAAAAGAGCTGTCATTTCTTTTGGACTGTAAAACCAGGTGGAATATTCTTTTAACCATGTTGGACCGATTTTCTCTTTTAAAAACCTGCATTCAAAAAGCTCTTATAGATCTCAATCAACCAATCCGTTTAGAAGATGCTGATTTTGACTTGGTAAATAAAATTGTTGATGTGCTGACCCAAATTAAATTAACAGTAGACGCAATCTGTCGAGGAGATGCTAATTTATGCACAGCTGATGACGCTTTGAAATTTCTTAAAAAACAATTGTCTAGCAAAAACTCAGCACTCGCCAATAAAATGAAAGCATCCTTAGTGGAACGTATAAAGTGTTGAATTATTTACAAAATCCACGAAAAGATGATGAAAATCGGTTATTAACGAATTTGGAATAGCTTGACTTATTTCCAGTTCCTACACAGGCTTTAGTGAGGGCGCAAATAAAGAGTATTATTAAAAGGCTAAATAGTCGAAATGACACGGAAGAGGGAGAAAGGTCAGGATCACAAACAGATGATGAGCCAATGCAACAAACCTCCCAACCCCAATTGACACTAAAGAAAAACTTACAGCTGGAAATTAATAAGAGCATGGAATCCCCAGATCCTGAAGTACAAAATGAATCGGGGTTGGTAAATAGTATGAGACGCGAAATGAGCCTGTCCGAAAATGGAGGAGTTCGTGAATATCACTTAGAATTAGCATATGAATATCTATTGTCTATTCCTCCAACCAGTGTAGAACCTGAGCGAACGTTTTCAGCTGCTGCTTATGTACGACGCAGGCTTGGAAGTCAAACATTGGAAACTTTTATATTTCTGCGATTGTATTTTCGAAATTCTAAATAGTTTTTTGTGTTGTCTTTTTTGTTCCTTATTTTAATATATTGTGTATTGTGTTGTGCAAAAATATTAATAAATAATTTTTAAGAAATTACTGATTTTTTTTTCATTTGAGCCCAATTAGAAACCACATAGTCTAGTCCCGGGATTACGCTTCAAAAATCCCGAAATCACAGGATTGAAAAACATGCTCGGGATTGTATTCTCTAGTTATGACATTAGTCTGTAGGCCACTGATCTTGTTTCTCCTTGTATATGGATATCTGAATACCAATTGCTACCTAAAACGCGACGTCCTAAAATAAAAGAGATAAACAAGCAGCAGCGAGAGCGCGCGATGTGCGACGGGGCCACCCTCTTTCGTTTCGAAGCCACCTGATGGAAAACGACCCCAGGTATTCCTCTGCCAGCCAGCCCAATAGTTTCGGAGAGAGCGCGAGTTCAACGTCGCGAGGTGATATAGCGCCACCGTGTTACTACACCAGCACAGAATTCCCCTAAGAACACGGAAGCGGGTGGTACAATGGCAGCTACCGAAATAAAAAAGGTTGCTCCTACTACTGGTTAAATCCAAAACACAAAACGAACTTTGCTCAAAATAAACACTTGTGGGACAGGTGCCAATCAAACAATGTCGACAACTTAACAAAATTTAATAACATACGCAGCAGGTTATAATCATACGCTTTATCTCAAGAATAAACAAAAACTCAAAAGATAGTCGACGACTACCCTAGATGAATATTTACAAGACAGCCAAACTAAATAAAAATAAACAAACAATCTTAAAGTACTCTGAATTGATCTTCCAACGCAATCGACAAGTCAGAATGAAGGAAAGTTAATTGTATTAAAATAAAATTACTGAATACTTAATGCATCAAAATATGGTAAAACTTAAAGTCTAGAACGTGTTTAAGACACCTAGATTTTCAGAATTTCCCCCCCTTTTACCAAATAGGGTAGAGAAAGGCACAGTAATCTAAATAGTGACTACAAGAAATTAAATACTCCCCCTGTAAAGCAGGATGGTACTATAAATGTCTAAAATTGGAGTACGAACCAAATCTAATATATCCCCCTGTATAAACAGGTGAGACAAAATAAAAGTTAATTACGAAAATTAGTAAAAGCAATCTAACAAAGGTTAAACAGAACACAAATTACGTATACTTAATTCAGTGGTTCTTCACATAATGGTTACAAAGCTATTATCATAAGTATTACTTAATATCGAGCAACGTACTCCCAAAATATTAATAACACCAAGTGTGGTCGATCTGAAGGATTCTGCCACAGAGTTGGCTTTGAGTAAAGCTCTTCTGGCAGCCGATGAAACGGACAGTCAGATATTATACAAACTATAACTTGAACCCAGTGGTTCACACGACTAACTGTGCAATAACAAAAATATCTTAGCTCGCTACCCTAGTGTTAAGTTCAAATAAGAACATGAAATTCTAAGATGAGAACAGATGACGTAAAGCAAGGAATAAAAGTCCTGCAATTAGACTAAATAAATTGTCAAGAACGTACAAAATTCGTTCTTCCTAGAATCAGTTCCGATTCCAACAATCAACTACACACGACACTAAAATCAGTGACTGTAAATTTTTACACCATCTGTACTTATCGTCTGAACGGCTATACAAGAGCCTTGCTAATAGGTAACAGCTGATATAAGAAAAATTAAAAGGATAGCAAAAATTTAAATTATTAAACAATAATAAAATTAAGTAATTCTACACCTACTTCATGTCATAGACTAAAATAACGTCCCCTAATGTATTTTACAATTGATTAGCCTTCCCTGTGATTGCTCGATGTTCCAATTCCAGAATTAATTTAAGATGGAGTGTCGACTAGACACCATTTTGCACGTGGTGGATTAATACTTCCCGCGCTTAAATGGACAGAGGTTAGCTTTCCAGAAATTCCTCCAAATCTTCGTTGCTTACTCCAATACCGCAAACAGTATATAATTCTCCAAATCGGCCTTCCCTAAGGCACGTAAAACTTGCTAGGAACAGAAGTTCGCAGGTATAACTACCTCACAAAACAACGGTGAGACAAAGGAATCCAAGTATTACGATGAAAACGACGTAATATATGTATCGTAAATTACGAATAAAATTATAATCCTGAAAGAAATAAAAGAAAGAAATAAGCCAAAGTACAAATGAAGAGAATAAACCTACCGCAAAGATGTAGGACCATTATACAAAAATGCAAAACAGCGCAACTATCGCTTAAGGACTAATGGCCGACGAACACGACTTACGAGAAGAACAAGCCGGTCGTACGTCACAAGAAGGGTCGGAAAATTAAAAGAGGAAAACTAAATTCTCAAAATTTCTTAATCGATTGAAGAATGTCTTAAGAGTCTAAAAGAGCACAATACATCAATAAATTAATGAATATTTGAAAAGGAAAACATCTCAAATTGCAGGTTTCTATAACAAAGGAGAATCTTAATCGATAAAGAGAGGGCGTGATAAGCGGAAAGATAAATTAGACAGAATAAATCAGTAAAACGAGTAAATCAACGTGGAAATTGCGTCAAGACCGTCTTTAAATTCAAAATAAAAATTACCACCACCAAAGAGTGGGTAACAGGGTTACACAATACGAGATAAAGCGAATTTCGGCGTGAATGACTAAGCGAGAAAATTTCAATATGGAAGCCGGTTGAATATGTACAGAGACATCCCAAATAATTTGAACGAAAGAAAATTAAATGAAAATACCCAGGTTTGGATACGCCTAAGCTGTACGATAATTAACAATATAATGAAATAAAATAGCATAAAACGTACATGTTGAAAAAAAACGGTTCAAGTTGACTTGAAGAGCTTAAAATAAAAGTAAATGGATTAAGAATATACCGGCAGAACGCAGAATGATTTTCTACACGTAACACAATAAGTCGTCTACTAACTCTGTTTGGTTAGTTTTTAGCAACCATGTGACTGCTCCATAGCTTATCATGAGTCTAGTTGCCCTCAAGCATAACCAGGGAGTTGTTTTGGGACAAAATCCTCAGTTTTTCGTACACATTCGTCTATTTCTGCTCAAGACAATTGTTACTTCATTACAGGTTTTTGCGATGTAAGACGTCTCCAAGTATTTAGCTTTCTTGGCGAACGGAATTTCGTATAAGCCTTCATTATTAGTAAGACTTTTATTGTTAGAAAGTTTAAAAGAAGACACCGAATAAAATTGGAAAGTAAGGCTAATAACATTATATTTAGAAAAACTGCCAATATTTTGAACATGTAAAAACAACAAAGGATATAAAAGAAAACGAAATGGAATATCTTAGCGTATAAAAATATCTGATTCACTTGTACTTAATAAAGCTAAAATAAGCTAATAATAAGGGCAAACAATTATAAGTATAGTAATATTTGCACTTACGTCGAAGTATTGAAAAACATAACATATAGGACTGCGGAAATAAGTTCCTGTTATTTATATATATATATACATATATATATATATATATATATATATATATATATATATATATATATATATATATATATATGAAAAATTTGTGAAAAACTTATCTGCGCGGAACGTGCAAATATCGACATTTCACTCTTTTTACAGATCATCAGTGCACCTTATCCGAAGACAGACATGATATTCACTTCTATACTACGTGTATATATACGAACTGTAATGAACTTCATGTGTATGAGAATTAATAATTATTAAATCTCATTTATATATATATATATATATATATATATATATATAAAGAATGAGCACTATATATTCTAGCAATAGATGCAACATCAAATTATGAAATAATCATATAGAACTGATACTTTTGAAAAATTGGAACAGGAAATAGCTTCTTGTTTTCAGCCAGATTTTTAAAACCGCTAGAAATCGTTAGATTTTTTATCCGCAAGAAAACATTAAAAAATAGGTTTTTAAGTTATTTATGTTGCAATCTTGGCATAGTATAATTTTACTATCTAAGATATTAGTTTTTAGTTAACTTGAAATACTTGAACAAAACCACTCACTGACGAAACAATTATGTGCAACGATTAAAAAGTAATAATTAATGAAAAGTTCTAACGATGTGTGTATTTATTACTAATGGCTTGCTACTTACGGCGCGCGCAGGCGTAGCGATGGTGTCGGAAGAGAGAAGAAACACTCACGTTACAATATAAATTTAAAATATATCTATATGAAAATAAATTTATATAAAAGGCGGTAAATGAATAGAATAATATTATTACGCTAAAATTCGATATGTAAATTACCAAACAATTAAATTGCAACTAATTAGAAGTTTGATTAACGTGATTATTACAAAAGAACATATTGTAGTGGTTTTTTCCCCGAAGATAATTTTAAAATTTAACAATTTAGTTATGTACATTTATAACCATAACTGTATATTTTGTATGTGTATGTTTTTGATTAGGGCGTTCCCGGATGTCTAAGAGCCTGGATCGTATTTGATGTATAATGATATTTTTTATGCTTATCGTGCGCTATGGATATTTCTGGAGAGATAGTTTTGTGTTCGAGCGAGCTTGTTCAGTATTGAGAGATAAAACTTTCTTTTATCTTTTATTTGAGTAACTTCGGGTTTTTATTGTTTCTTTTGTGGATTGTGTTAAATTAAAGTCATTATCGATTTAATACGAATTTTTTTGATCTTGTATTTTTATTTATTTTAACTCGCTTGCTATCTCTCTAATTATTTTTTGTGTGTGAAAAGTTTCGTGCTTGCAAGTAAGTGTTTTTGCACACTATATTACTGTATATCTTTTCCTATGAATTTTGAATTGAATTTTTATATGAATTAATTTATATTTATTGTTATATTAGTTTGTAGATAGATTGTAATATTCAATTTTTTTATAAGGGAGTCTTTTATTGTCACGTTGTTCTAGAATTTTTAAGTCAAGATTTGGTGGGAAATTTATGCTCGTGTTATTGCGCATGAGTGAAAGTCATTTTCGTGATAGACATTTGATCTGTTTACGTTTTATATTGGGGTTAGAGTAATGAATGAAATTGAAAGTTTTTTAATCAATCTATTAGGTTTAATTTTGCTCGCGTGTCATTACAGGCTTTCATTGTATGCGTGTAAATTATCATACAATCTTTTTTCGTCTGTGCTTCTGTATAATGATGCAGTTGTAGTCTTTACATTTGGTAAAGATTTTTTTTAATAAAATTTTATATGGAATTGTTTGTATTATTATTAATTTGTATTTATTACCACGTTCCTTTTCGGGAAACCTGGATGAAGAGGAGTCTCATTTAATAATAAAAGCTGACTGAGTTCAAGTTCGGACATATTGTGGTGTACAGTGGACTATCTTTCCAATTAAACCCACTATACATAGCAATATGTATAAGTATAATATAAATTTATGTACGCTACAATGATTCTAATTTTAACAGAAAACAAAATAATCTCGAAAGTTAATAAATATATCATTATAAAATCTTCAAAACGGAAATTTAAAAGTCAAAATAAAATTGATACCAGGAAAAGTATATAGAGGCCCTGTTGTCCTAAATGGGTTCGCAGAGGATGACGGTAACTAACGGTGATTCGCCGGTATTGGATTCGTTAATCAGGTGGAGGTTTAGGTGTTCTGACTGCTACTGAGGGCGGCAATTATCCATTTTCACGTACCCGAATTGCCAAACAAGGACCTAAGGCACGAAGGAGTTTTCCTTTTTTCTGACTCAAATTCGACACAACAAAACGATATTCGGCAATTCAAAAGTATAACATTCTGTGCTTTTAACGCAAACAACGCAAACAACGCAGAATTACGTTACTCTATTTTACCCTCAATGGTGTAATCGTAAACACTTGATAACCCAACAGACCTAACTTATCGTCCGTCAACGAACGACTCTCTAACGCGAAACGCCAGTCAAGACGATCGCGGGTTCAGGCGGCTATACCTTAGAAGTAAAATAACATAGATTACAACAACGTACTCGAGAAAATCAAAATGATGAAATTCAAAACGAATCGAGTATACTGAGCGATAAGACGTTAAGTAAATATGAAAAAGGAAATTTAAAACGTAAGAGAATATGAAGAGAATTTTCATCAAATCAAGGCCGAATCAATCCAAAGCCGATTTATTTTATTATGGATTATAAATATCTTATGTGATTAGGTTCTTATTGATTGTTCTCAACAGTCTAGTAAATAATCTAACATCACCGCTTAACGATATAACTGTTGAATTGTTTATTAAAAAGTCCTTCATTGGTGGCTATTGGTAAATAAAAAACTTTAAAAGACTGCGGAAAAAACTTTAAAAGACTCTCGCACCAGTGCGAGAGGGTTGATAGTAAAGATTTAACTATCCAGGCTTGTTCTAGCCAAATTAGTTCTATAACTTTCCAAACGTGTTCTCCAAATGAGCTCCCTTAGTTACAATATGAAATGAGCATTAGTAAACGTTAATAAGCATACTAAAAATGGCTCCTTACCGTTTACTGTGGATACGGGCATAGACAATTCTTAATTCGAGCACTGGAGTGTGTTTAGATCAACGAAAATTCGGCTAATTACATTAGCGGCAGCAAGACAGATGGAATCCTTCGAAAGATTCTTTTATACAAAAGAGTAACAATAACACAAAAAATAAACACAATATAAACTTTCTTGCACACCCACACCAAGCGTTGATAAACTGTCTAACGAAAGTTCTAAATCATCGTTAGATTCCAACAAAGATCATAATATGCATG
Source organism: Melolontha melolontha (assembly GCA_935421215.2). Classification (NCBI taxonomy): domain Eukaryota; kingdom Metazoa; phylum Arthropoda; class Insecta; order Coleoptera; family Scarabaeidae; genus Melolontha; species Melolontha melolontha. The sequence goes on from OW285236.1 coordinate 129,613,279, forward strand.
TACGAGGGTGGATCAATAAATACCCGTGTTAGGAAAGAAGACGCAAGTTTTTCACAAATTTTTTATTTATTTTTCAACGTAATCACCTTTTAGTACAATACACTTTTCCCAACGTTTCTGCCATTTCTTTAACCCCTCCAAAAAATACGATTTGTCAAACTCTGCAAAATACGCTTCTGTCTCGACGATAACCTCCACGTTTGAGCTGAATCTTTTTCCCCCGAGCCACGTTTTCATGTTGGGGAACAGAAAGAAGTCGCAGGGAGCCAACTCAGGCGAGTACGGTGGGTGCGGCAGCAATTCGTAGTGCAGTTCATGCAATTTTGCCGCGACAATTCTGGATGAATGTGCTGGTGCATTATCGTGTGAAACAGCACTTTTTTCTTAGCCAAATGGGGCCGTGTCTCCTTCAATTTTATATCGAATCGGTCCAATAATTCATTGTAGTACTGCCCCGTGACCGTTCATCCTTTCTGCAAAAAGTCCATGAGGATTATTCCGTTGGAATCCCAAAAAATCGTGGCCATGACCTTTCCGGCCGATGGGACCGTCTTTGCCTTCTTCGGAACAGATTCACCCCGAAAAATCCATTGTTTTGACTGTCGCTTGGACTCTGGCGTATAATAATGGATCCAGGTTTCATCAACGGTGACGACTCGACGCAAAAACTCCTGCGAATTTCTCTTAAAGAGGCCCAAACACTGCTTCGAAATTAACAACCGTATCCGCTTGTTGTCCACCGTAACTTATCATGTAAAATATTAATTGCCGTTCCGTACGACACGACTACGGCCTCTGCTACTTCGCGCACTTTCGTTCGGCGATCAGCGAGAATCATGTCGTGGACCTTTTCAACGATTTCCTCGGTAACCACGTCTGCCGGGCGGCCTGGGCGCTCCTCATCAAAAACAGATGTACGACCACGTTTAAATTCGTTGAACCAATATCTTACGGTTGTCATAGATGGTGAAAGGTCCCCATAGACAGCATCCAACTTCGCTTTTATTTCTTCGCATGTTTTTCCATCCAAAAATAAAAAGCAAATTTCGGATCGATATTGCTCTTTTTCCATTTTATCGAGAAACACGAAACACGTGTGATACAACTGGCTGCCAAATAAAAACTAACCTATGAATCAGTCTGAAATTTATTATGGTGTTGTCTGACAGATGGTAGTACACGACGGTAATGCCAACTTCCCTCAGCAGCGCCACCTGTCTTCAAACACGGGTACTTACTGATCTTCCCTCGTATATACAGTCTCGCTTCGTTTACCGACGTTCCCATTCGCTAACTGCACATTCGACAAACCAGGGTATGCAAACACAGATGTACACAAATGCGCTTGAACGGAATAGGGGCGATAAAAGATTGTAACAAGGTACTTACTCATTGATCTTATATAAGAGAATGAAAAATGTAGTCTGGTACATAATCTAATATCATTGTTTAACGATACGACTTAGTAAGAAGTTTTTATTAAAGTCTTTCATTGAAGACTGCGACAAAAGCTTTAAAATGACACAAAATCGCAAGTAGGTTGAGAATATTAATATGGTAAGGGGTATTATACTATTTTAAAGTGTATTTTTGAATGAAGGAGTGTTATGAGAAGAGACCGAATGCATCAGGCCAAAATGATGTTGGACCATATAAATAGTCTATAACATCGCTAAGTACAACAGGCGGTTATTGAATAGCACTATTGATTTGGTTAACCGCACATCTGTTTTTGTCGTTGAATTGTGAAGGCAAATACTGCAATATTATAGTTAAATTCCTTTCCTCATGGGCGTATATAGAAGGGTGAGGAGTTTTAATAATTTATTTTATTTATTAGCTTATATTTCGTAAGATAAATAACGTACGGTGAGTTAGTTTCTCTTTTTAATTGCTTTAACTGTTAATTGGAAAACAAAGGAAACATATCCTAATATACTGCATATTACTTGTGTAAGCACATGTTTTCTACAGAATGTGTGAATATATCAGAGATACCTTTCCGGAAGTTGATAGTCTTGTATCCGCTTTCGAAAAAGTCCTCAGAAAAGCACCATCGAGAGAAGCTCTTTACAGGGAAAAACATCCATCTTTGTTCCTGCCTCCCTCTCCAGTTATAACTAGATGGGGAACACGCTTGGAAGCTACTATTTTTTATACAGAGAACTTCGATAGTTCACAAAATTTCTTTAAATGTTTAGATGACGATGCTCGGTATAGTGCAAGGAACTAATACAAATTCCAAATTTAAAAAATCAGTTATATTTTCTTCAGGAACACTTTGGAAATTTGCCAAAACTAATAACTTGCTTTGAATATCAAAATCTCAAATTAAATGATAGATTAACCACATTAGATATGGCTGTTACTAATTTGAAAAATATTCCAATTGATTTCGGATGTGGCCTTTGGCAAGAGTTAGACGCAGTTTTTAAATCCAGATTTAAAATCCAGATTTAATAACATTGCGGCAATCGTGTATGGGAACAATGTCTCAAAATCTAACTGCTAAATACGCTGAAGTAAAAGAATATTTCGAATATGCACCTATAACCAGTTGCGATGTAGAAAGGACGTTTTCTATCTACAAGGATGTATTTCATTCAAAGAGAACAAATTTTATAGAAGAGAACCTTGAGAAAGTATTACTAGTGAATATTAATACTCCTTTACTCAACTTGAACAACAAAATGAACAAATAAAATAAAAACATATTTCCACCCGTTTGTTTTCCAATTATATAAATAAAATTAAAAACTCTTTCAAAATACAAATTTTCAATAGTACGCCCGTGGGCGATGAGTCGTCGGCCTCTCGTGTCCGGTACTTGGCTTTAAATAAAAAATGAAAATAGTAGTTTATTACCTAATCGTAGTCCCTAAGTACCGAAGTCAATAATACTCTAATATACTTATATATAACATAATATATATATAACATATATATAACATAATTTTTATCATATGAAACAGCAACAATAGCACACGTTTCTTATTTAAGTAGTCTAGGGCATGATTGTATCAAATAGTTGTATTATGGGACGCTATATTATCAAACTTGGTTAGTTTAAAAGGTATATGAAAAAAAACACACAACTGCTCACGTCTGACGCTGTTTTTTTTTTTATTTCAATGACAAAGGACAGTGTATGTCAAAACCATATTAAATACCGAGACACGAAAGAAGAAAAATTGTCGTGCATGTGACAGAACGACAAAATATGATTGTTATGTGAAAAGGAAATGTAAAGTTCAAACGACAGTATGAAAAAAACAAGGAAGAATCATGAAGTAAATTTACTAAGGAAAGTAAAAAAAAAACTATCAACTATATTTGCTTGGAACATAATGCGAAAGAAATAATAGGTTGACCTAAAATTAATAATATTGATTGTTGAAGTTGTTGAAATTATAAAGCATGAATGGTGTGATCATTTAAGAAAAATAAAAAATTATCAAAGAAATAAATAATTAAACACCGAAATCTAGAAAGATACAACAAAATCCAGAAAAATCTGAAACGAAAGAATTAAGAAGTCGATAAATACAAAACACTTAATTGAGGCTGAAATATTGAAGTGGAATAATCTAAACAAGCTACTGAAGAAATGCGAATAGGAATTCTATCTTTTTTAATGCAATAATCATCCAATAATATGTAAATATAAATATTTTTTAATATTGACAGCAATTATGAATGAGAAAATAGTATGTCATCTCGTAAAAATATTGAAAGAAATGAACCGAAGCAGACAGTTAGGATTTACGAAAATAATTGCTTGTCAAGTGATGACAATAATGTATATTTCTATTATTATTATTAGACACCTATTCAAAGTGATGGACAGGTCGACGTACCTCTTCTAGAGATGTAGAATATCTGTTGACAAGACTCGAGGGCTAAACCAAATGTGGTGCACTGGTTGCACACAGTACCTATGGGGCAGTCTGGTGGAGGTGATCGTCGATGGGGCGCCTTACGACTCTCAAGCGACAGGCTCTGTTGGGAATCACGGGAGCTATAAACAGCACGAGAACCGCTTAGATGGAGTCCATCGTGGGTCTCTCTCCGCTGGAATTATTTGTGAAAGCGGAGGTTGTGGCTACGATCCTGAGGCTGAAAGCCATTGACGTATGGTGTCCTAATAAGATTGTAGGGGGCCATACAGATATCACAGGAACTATACTGGAAGAGCCGATATTTCAAATGCCAGCGGACAGTATGGCACTTGAGATTATGTTTCGGTTAAGCTGAACATATCTATACCGACCAGGGAACAGGCAAAAGTCGCTCGAGCGATTAGAGTGCCGGCACCTGGTACACGGATGTGTCACAATCCAGTCGGGGCACAGGTGCAGGTGTGTGCCCCAAAAGGAAAATATCGTTAAGTCTGGGGGACATAGGATGGCTTTTCAGGCTGGATTGTTCACAGTCGCAGCTTGCGCCGAGGAAATTCGGGAAGCCGGCTGCGCAAACAAAAAACAACATAAAGAGAGATAGTAAGGAGGCTATTAAAGCCATTATGAATCCAACTGAACTGATGAAACATTGCAAAAAGGTTCTCAATAAATTGTCACGAAACAATGTGTCGCTAATATGGGTGCCAGGACATGAAGAGATTAAAGGTAATAAGATAGCCGACGAACTGGCCAAGGCAAGTTCTAGGAGGAAATTCATAGAACCAAAACCTGTCTGAGGAATCGTCAAGGACTCCGCTATAAGGGAGATCTGGTTTTGGATAAAAAGAGAACATAAAAAGAAATGAAGCCTAATGGAAGGTCAACTCTATACCAAGACACTACTAGGTGAGTTGGACGCTAGGTTTTCAGCCAACCTACTTCGTAGTAATCAAAAAGAAATTAAAATTATTACCGGCTTAATAACCGGACATTGTTCATTATGGAAGCATATGTACAGCATGGGCTTGGTTAGCGAGACCTGGTGTAGGAGATGTGAAAAATGGAAGAAACTAGCTTTCAGGTGATATGCAGTTGTGAGGAACTGCAGGGACTCAAACTGAAACATTTCTAAAGTGATCAATAGATTACTTTAGAGATGTTTGGGTACTACAATAGGAGTATGAGGGTACTGGAATTTCCCTTAGGGAAGATAGTAGCTTTTATAGAGGACACAAGATTAACAGAGTGAGAGATCTATCCACAAAATACAGTACAACCCGAAGTTTTTTTTTTTACGATTCTTAAAATTTCGTAAACTGCTTTTCATAATTAATAAGAAATATAATGAAAAATAAATAATATAGTGTTTTTAGCAATTAATCTAATGATGAAAATGCTCATTCATTTGGCATAAATTTAATAAGTACAAAATATTCAGCAGATTATTGGCGAATTCAAATTGTAAATTGACGTGTACTCATAAGACAATTATCGCACTCGCTACTCCTCGATTACTTGTTGAGTCGTAAGCTTGGGTACTCGTTGTTACTCTTTCGTCAAGTGTAAATGACTAGTCTCAGTAGTGATATGAATAGTGCCTAAACCGACGACATAGCAGGCTCAGAAGCCAATTAAACTAACTTCAAATATATTAGAAATAAACTGGAACTATATACTAGATTTACGTAGTTTGCTGGTTTTACGCATATCCTTAATATTTTGATGATATCTTTATACCTTTACTAGAATACTAATTACATATATTAAACTAGATATATTGTAAATTGTATTATAGTTTCGTGTCGTTCTAAGGAAACACAGACAGGTTATATTTATCAGTTTATCACCCAGTTAGCTTTTTAAAAGTTTCTTCATTATATACAGTTTATGTATGTTTGGTAGCAAAAATTAGTCGGCTATATGCATTACTAATATTTAGTAAAAGTCTAATACATTATCAAAGTATTTTAAACCTATATGATCACCCTTTCTTACAGGTTCTTCGCAATTCAACTTGACGTAATTACACCTATAAATACTTTTAATAGAAATTAGTAGCTTACAAATGAAACAGATATGCGATATACATATCTGTAACTGTACACATGGACAATACACCTCGTATTTTCAGCATTTACTTCTGCTTAAGACACGTGTTTCTGCCATTTACTATTAGGCGTCATCAGTTAAGCTAGTGAAGTAATTAAAGCTTAAATCGCCTATAAGTTATAGCAAATTTTGTCCTATCAAGTAGCACCATATAATATACTGACATCTGACGGACGAAAGAGACTATGCCGAAAATGGCAATCCTTCTCTTGACCGGCTATGCCGGTACAGAAGGGAAGAAAATACGTATATAGGTGTAAGTCCATTAACATGATGCCAGATGGCAGTAAATATACAAAAAAGGTTTAAGTATATCAATACGTTAAGCACGTATTACGCATTTGTTACAAATGAAACAGACATGCAATATACATATCTGTAACTGTACACATGGACAATACACCTCGTATTTTAGACAAGTGTCTCTGCCATTTACTATTAGGCGTCATCAGTTAAGCTAGTGAAGTAATTAAAGCTAAATCGCCTATAAGGTATAGTAAATTTTGTCCTATCAGGTAGCACCATATAATATAGTGACATCTGACGGACGTAAGAGACTATGCCGAAAATGGCAATCCTTCCCTTGACCGGCTATGCCGGTACAGAAGGGAAGAAAATACGTATATAGGTGTAAGTCCATTAACACGATGCCAGATGGCAGTAAATATACAAAAAAGGTTTAAGTATATCAATACGTTAAGTATGTACAGTTACAGATATGTATATTGCATTTCTGTTTCATTTGTAACAAATGCGTAATACGTGCTTAACGTATCGATATACGTAACCTTTTTTGTAAAATTAGTAGCTGTTTTAGAAAGTAAAAACTTGATAGTGGTAATGGCATATGAAAACTTAAACATTAATTAAAAACTAATAGAAGTGCCGAAGTGGTTCGTAGCTTCCTTATATATCCCTAAAATTGTACCAATAAAGAAAAAAACTAACAGCAAGAGCAACAAGAGCGACGAGCTAATCTCGAGAACGCAGAATTTTCTAAATAACGTCTAATCAGTCAAAGACAGTAAAACTATGGTGTGTCTCAGAATAAGAATGAGATTCAAATGTCCCGTCAAAAAGCTTCTTATTTTTCAAGGATTTCATTGGCTCTTCTGCAGCCGGTTCAATATCGAAAATAATCAGTAACTATATCCTGAGTGCATACGCGAATAGTGCACGAAGTGTGCGAGTAAAAATGTTAAAAGATTGTATGCAAATGCACTATTTCTCGAAGAAAATTTCATATAATTTTAATAGTAGGAATTTCACAATAATAAAAAGCAAAAAATATACTTTTGGATGAATTACGATAAAAAGATAGAGATTATAAAAGTAAATATGACATCTCAAACGTAAAAAAAAAATAAATTGACAAGACGCTAATTCAATTGTGCGCTAATTCAATTGTGGAAACATTTGGATTTTAAAAATTCTCTATTCGTTTTGGTCAATCAAACTCGAGTCTAATAGATGAAGAAATTCGTACATTAACGCCTGTAAATACAATAAGAGCGAATACTTATGTATGGAATAGTTTGAAGCATTCTGCAAGGAAAGGGCTTACTTGCTTAATGGAGCGACTTCCATACTCCAGGTAGCAGAAATCCTACAGGCAAAACTTTTTATCGTATGTTTAAGAAAAAAAAAATCTATTTCACTAAATCACCTACAAAAATTTACGAACTGTGTCATTAATGACGTTAGAATTAGAATACATACATGCTAAATTTTTAGTAATAAGCAAACATGTATTCTGAATTTAAAGTCATACTCATAAGATAAGTGAGTTCGTAAATTAATAAATAAATCATTTTTGATAGGTTTTAATCTCAACAAAAATTACTAGTATGTTGAGAAATTGAGAATGTTTATTTATGACAAAATGTTTTAGCTGTCATTTATAAATAAAATTGATAAGTTGAAAATACTTTTCATACAATTGTGAGAAATTGGTCAGTAAATATCGGCTTACGCATTTAAAGTATAGCAAAAAGCATAAATAGTCGAAACTTATGTCAGAAATGTCAGAAAATCAATGGGGAATGGGTTTAAACTGTAAGAGATGCATGTGAAGAATTTCTAGAGGAATTTGCAAATAAAGCTATACCGTATGTCGCAATAATAATTATTTTGTTTTATTTATTTGATTGTTTACATATTACAAATAAAAAATTGTACTATCATTGAAATCGCTGACAAAATTTTTATCTTCAGGGTATGTCTGCGAGAAGTTTTTCATAGGTCGCTTCTGAACGATGAGGATGTTGGTAAGTGTAAATAACTTTTAAGGATATGCCTAGTAGATAGTACCATAAGATAAATCCTGTTCTTGCTATAAATATCGTACAGAAATTTTGACGTTCTGCTATACATACTTCCTGTTTTCTTAAATAACTGTACATACAGACAATATATGTACTGAAATAAAGTATGGTTATTTCAGTACATATTGTATTCATATTTTTTTGTTTATAATGGGCCTACAAAAGCATGTAGTCTGAAAAAAATTCGTTGACAAAAAACGCAACAAATGAAAAAGGTACAGTTTGAAAAAGCTAACGAAGGACAAGCAATGAAACAGTGCAGAAACAAACTCCGTGCGTAACTCGGATGTCCTGTAATGAAGCTGCTTTAGAATCAGCAATCAATGGTATTTGCCGATGTACCTTATTCCATATGCAAAGAAACTTTATAGCCACACCAGCAGTACAATATTACTGATTATTTAGGTAACTTACATACATCATCTAATACTTGACACAGAACATAACTTTTTGATTGTTCCATAAACTTATTGAAAAGAGAGGCTCCCACATTACTATAAATCGGTTTTCCTTAGCGCCGAATCTAGCGTGGAAACAAAAGGGCCCTGTTGGTTTTTAAAGAATTCGCCCATAGGAAGAAATATAATTTTCTAGTGGACTTAAATTGCCGCTGAAAAGATTTGGATAACTGTCAAACCTAATAAAATAAACCATTCTAATCGATAAATAGCTGTAACTAATTTTGCAAAACGTTGTGTAGAACGACATGAAATTATTAAAATAACAGGTCATTTAAACATCTCTTATATAAACTTATATTTTAAAGTCGAAGGAAGTCACTACGGGAATATAATTGCAAAGCTACGAAAAGAAACCAAAAAAGAAAATGTTAAAGATGTTTTAACAAACACTGCTTCCTGTGGAGCGAGTAATTCATATAGCAATTGTACTTTTAATAATAACTATAACTATTATTGTTTAGTGGGCGGAGGTAATTTCCTCACCAACCGCTCGGGTCAGATAATCCGTAAGGTATTTTCCTCACCAGAACTAAGGGTCGTTCTTAATCTTACAGGTATTTTCCTCACCAATTTGTATTTTAACCTGATAACCAAAAAGTAACATAAAAGGAAACTGGACCAAAATAAAACGCTGGGTACATTTAAATATTGTTTATTGTAAGTAAAAGCAGAGTTAATATATACAGTAAGTTGTCATATATGTATGTACAATTTTTAAATTTTATTGTAATGTGAAACACATTTTACAAAATCTTACATTTAAATATTGTTTATTGTAAGTAAAAGCAGAGTTAATATATACAGTAAGTTGTCATATATGTATGTACAATTTTTAAATTTTATTGTAATGTGAAACACATTTTACAAAATCTATTCTGCTTATTTGATGAAATTCATATTTAAGTATCAATTGTTGGAGATTTTTCAATTTAAGCTGAACTTGTCTATCTTTAATACGCTTGACAATATGCCGACTTTGAATTTTTACATAAGAGTCAACCTGAAATTCTTTAATTTTTTCTATAAAGATATATATAGAAGGATGTGTGTTGTAGAAAGATGAATTGAAATGTGAATGGAAAGACTCGCATGCATTTGTGCTATGAGAAATTGAAGCTTTTCCTTCCGCCCAGAAATAAGGGGGAAATATTGCATTACTATCTACATATGTTTCAACTAAATAATCGGCGAATTTGTCTAAAATTGCATTCTGAGGCTTATATGCCATTAATTCAAAAACAAAACAATCTTCTACATCTTTTGGATTTAAATAAGTAAGACCAAGTATATGTTTCAGCCACTTGCCTATTTCCGAATCAGTTTTAAATTCTGAGGTTAAACCAAGTGACTGAATTTTTCTAAACCACGCTTGGTGTAAGTGAAATCTACAGCCCTTTATTTCAGTGTTAGGCCAGATTTGCACAATACCGTTGTGTATCGCTTTTTCAAAATCTACATAAATAATTTTTGGATAAAATTCAATGTTATATGCTTCAAATATGTTGGATTTTAATAAAGAAAAAAGTTCCATGCAGGTCTTAGTGTTTTTGTTAGGCAGTAAACAATACAATAAGGGAATATAATGTCCATTAGTTAACCCGTGTATGGTAAAGAACTGTAAAAAATATTTGGTACAATAAGAAAATGTACCGTCCATGTACAGAATATCCATTTCGGTTAAAACGCGAATATTAGTTTCACAACTAAATACAATTGTATTGCTTTTTAAACAATTTATAAACAGAAAACATTCGTTTTTGCTGGTTTGGGGCGCAGACGTCTGTACTACCTCTTGAACTTCTTGAATATTGGAAGGAAGTCCAGTGGGCATCACTTTTCGGCGACAGTTGTACATGTTTTTTCTGATATAACTAATATCAGTCGTCGTAATTGTGGCTGGCAAATTATTCGCAAGTGTTCTGTGTATAATTTTTGACGGTTTTTCACTTATATCATCTATTGCTTTCCGCTTACAAGAGTTTGAAACAATTTTCCTATTCAGTTTCTTTTCATTTGGTTGATGGTTATGTAACGAAGCACTTCTGGGTACGGTAAGATCAGATCCAATAGTAAACACCTTAGCACTACATTTGGTTTGGATACATCTCCAAAACACTTCTTCACTTTTTAAAACTTTTGTTTTATAAAACGTAAAATTTTCGAAAACCAGTAAATCTTTGCAACGATTGCTTTTAATTAAAGAAGTTGTCATTTTGTTATAATATTCACAAAATACAGTTAAATTAATAGATAAACTCAATCTAACACGAGCAACAATTAAAAATGGCACTTCAATTCCAGTTTCGAAACTATATATATATACTACGTACCTACCTACCACTTTTAATTCCCAGAATCCATAGTCATTAATATTAAATTCGGGAATACCTAACTTTCTCTAATACACCGATACTTCAACGTTTGGTGAGGAAATTACCTGTGAGATTATCGTACACCCTTGCTTTTACAGCTAGGAAAGGGTTTTTGGTGAGGAAAATACGCCCGCCGATTGTTTAAATACTAGTTGTAATATAAACCAATAAATGCATTCTGACAGTTAAAACCCCGAATGATTTTAAAATGTCAAAAGATATTCACTTTATGCACTAGTGCAAACACCCGGATATTTTTATGGTGTATCAAATACTGATATTCGTCCGTTACTAGGTTGTTTCTGTAATTTGCATTAATATAATTGGTTGAAATTTTCTAAGGGAAATAGTCTAAAGAGCGATCAAGATAATTTGTAATCGAGTCAACCTTGAAACCGAAATTGTATGTCGTAAATACATTCGTCCTCAGTTGCATAGTTTACATTAACTGTTGTTATTTTAGCTGTCAACTGACATTTTACTTGACGTTTGTAATGTAAGTGCAGTTCAAGTAAATACATACGATTTCGGATTCAAGGTTGACTCGATTACAAATTATCTTCATCGCTCGTTAGAAATATCGGCAATGTTTATTTACTGTTTAGTATACAAACATATGTGTCAACGTTCCCGTGCATTTTTCTGTCACTGTCATCGTTATCTACCGTTGTACTAAATCAAATCTGTATTTTGAAATACAAATCAAAATGTGCGATCAAGCAGGTCCGAATAACACGTCAGTTCTACCGCCCAGAAAGCAGTAACGTTCAGGACCTTTATCACGTGAAAAAAATCATGACAGAAATAAGTATTAAAGATGCACCTGTACCAAAAATGAATCGAGCTACCTTACACAGATTCTTAAAAGTTATTAATTTCAAGTACGTGTTAATGAAAAACTGTGATTATTATTATATGTAACAGATGGAGAAGAAAACATCTAACTACAATATCCTCCTGAGGCCCCACTGAAAACGGTTTGACAGAAATGCATAAAACTTAAAATTTTGACCCTTGGCATATATTCTTTCTTAAGCGTATGAATTTTCAATGTCTACAATCAATTATAGCTATTTCAGTTTTGAATTTCTGTGGGCGTTTTGATTTAAGTAATTTATAAAAAGTCACTCACATAAAATAAACAATGACAACAAAAAGTATACACAGAAAAAATCAAGCATCACAAATAAAAAAAGGTAACAATTTAAATATATTTTTAAGCACTTGAAAAGATAGTCAAACGAACTTCAAAACATTCTGGAAAGTATAACGGCTTTTTATTTAATTTTTAAAACAAATAATTATAAAACCAATTATTAAAATCGAAACGCTCAAAGAATTCAAAACTAGAATAATGCTATTGTTATGATAGTGTATAAAATGTTCAAAATTAAGGCACCACTCAATATTTCTGATATATTTTCTATAGTTTCTTATTTTATAAAAATTTCTGATTTTATCTAAACACAATTTAGTAGCTTTATCTCACTGCAAAGCAATTTCAACATTTCTAGCCAAGTTTTATTAAACAGGTTTTCTTGAGTCGTTGAAGTTACAGTTCAAGCATCGTTTAAGTTTTAATTACGAGTTTGCTAAATTTTTGGCGTGTGTAGAATTTAAGTTAATAAAATTTAAATTCAAAATCAGAAACCAACCACATCATTTAACCAATGATGAATGTCTAAGTGCTTCAACTTTGTTAGAAGAAGGCCGTACAATGCGTTATGTAGCTAATTTGCTGGGTGTTAATCATTGAACAATCAATCGAAAAGTTAGAAAATCTAGAAAACCGGATCCTATTCGAGAAGACGTGGTCAAGATAGAAAACGACTCACAAATGCGAGAGATAATCTTTTTTGCAACTACAATCTTACAGAAATAGGCGAATACCAAGCATAGAACTCAGTAACCAGCATGAAGCGGTCAGAAATGTCCAGAGTTTCTGCTTTAATTGTAAGGAGAAGTTTGGTGGAAGTAGAATTAAATACTAGAGAGCCTGCAGTTGGGCCATTGCTTACCGCAGCACACACGAGCAGCAGAGTACAACGTTTAAGATTTGCCAGAAATTATGCAGTTGAAGATTGGAAGCGAGTGTTGGGTTCAGACGAAGCTAGAATAAGTTTAAAATGACTAGGCTGTTGCGATAGAATATGGCGAAGAACTGGAGAAAGATATCATAATTGCACAATCTCTCAAAGGGAGCCATTTGGTGGTGGATCAAGAATGATCTGGGGAGTTATTTGCTTTGAGGCCTGTACAGAGTTAATCCCTATGCATTAAAGGTTAATGAATGCTGAATGCTACCTCGAGAACATTATTCAGGACCATGTAATGCCTTTTGTACAACTTATAGGGAACAACTTCATTTTCGTGCAAAATAATGCGAAGCCCCACATCGCTAGACAAGTTTTGGATTACTTACAAAAGGTCAATATTCAAATCATGGACTAGCCACCACGAAGTCCAGATTTAAGTCCAATAGAACACGTATGGGATACTCTAAATAGATCAGTAAGGCAACATTTACCAGCTTCTATTAATCTCCAGGAATTAGGACAAGCCGTTTCAAAACGGATAATATTTCTCAAGAAGTAATCCAAAATTTGATAGTGAGCTTACCACGGCCAATACAAGCAGTTATTAGAGCTAGGGGAGGTGTCAGGCGTTATTAACTTTTATTCTTTCGTTCCGTTTTTTTTGTTTTTAGAATTTTTTTAAGATTTCCAAAAAATATCGTTTTGTTTCTGAATTTTTAATTGAATGTAATTTATACTTTTTCCATAAGCTTCCATTCAAAAAATTATAATTATCTTCAGTTCAATTGTTTTTCGATTAAGTTAAAAATTAATTCGCCTATCAAACAATTTTGTACAAATTATATGGAATTATTTTTATTTTAAATTTTATAATTTAAAATTCTTTGAAAAAGTCAGTAATTGCCGAAACATGTAAGAGATTATTTTAAATAAATACATATTAAAGTCAAAAAGACCTTAAATCGCCGACTATCTAAGTCTAATATACATATATATATATATATATATATATATATATATATATATATATATATATATATATATATATATATATAAATATAATATTTTCGTGACCTTGGTATGATATGGTAAATTTAATCAGTCGGCGATTAAAGGTCTGGTTTACTTCAAAGTATATATATTTAAAACAACCCTACATGTTTCGGCAATGATGCCTTTATCAAGGATATAAAATATAAATATATTTTATATTCTTGATAAAGGCAGACCAACAGTACTGAAAAAAGTAAAAACAAGTTTAACAGAAAACAATTATCCACCACAATTTATACAAAACATTATAAAACAGAGACTTAATAAAATATATAACAAAACTAAGTGCCAAAATATAAATGAAACAACCAATGAATTAACTTATATCCCTACACCCTATATAACTCGATTATCCGAAAAACTAAACAATATATTTAAACCATTTAATTTTAAAATAGCACATCAAAGCGGAAAATACCTAAAATTCCTACACACAAAACTAAAAGACTCAACACCAACACTTAAACAATCACATACAATATATAACATACCCTGCAAAGACTGTGACAAAGTACACATAGGCCAAACAAAACAGTTACTACAGGAAAGATTAAAAGGACACAAATATGCAAAAAATCAGACAGCTTTAAAAAAAACACCTGATAACATTAAAACATAATTTTGATTTTGAAAATACAAAAATAATAACCAAGCAAAAAAATACAAAGGCTAGGGAGGTCTTAGAAATGATTCATATATTCAAAAACAACAAAACAATCAGCGATCGTAACGAGATTGATGGACTTTCTAAACTTTGTTATCCGCTCATTATACAATGGAAGACAACCCCAACCACACAAAAAAAAAATTCCCATTGTAAATATACTGTATTTTCCCAAACACACGGCCTGACCAAACTAATTTTAAAACGAAATAAACAATTTCATTTCTGCACCAAGACATTTAGTTACACTAAATATTCCGAGAAAGGCAGTTCGACCCTATAAAAAGGTTCGACATGTCTGACCATACATATTACACAAAATATGTGTTTTAACACGAAATAAATTGGTGAGTTTTGTATCCTTTAATTTTCCTTACTTTAATTTTATTTTAGTTTTAATTTATTCATACAAATGTAAATATATTTCTTACCTTTCGTTGTATTAATTTTTTAGTTCTAATCACTTGAAAAAGTCTTAATTATAAAAAAAAGTCGAAACGTCGTAGTAAAAAACTGAAATTCATTAAAGGTCGCTAAACCAAGAAAAAGTCTATTATTTTAATATATGTGTATATATATATATATATATATATATAAACATATATTAAAATAATATATATATATATATATATATATATACAGCGAGGTCTTAAAGTAATGAACATTGGTAATAACTTTTTACCTAGATGTAGTTCGAATAAACGTTTGAACAGCTGGATTTTGTTTTTCAAAGGTGCACCTTTTTTCCAGTTTTAAAATTTTTAATTGCTTGATATTTTTGCGCAATGATGTTATTTATTTTTTTTTAAATTGTAACCCCTATTTTTCTCAGGTATTTGAGAAAGTATATTTTTCCTTACACAATGATGTAAAATAAGTAACACATTAAAGAAGAAACTTTTCGAAATATTTAATGTCAATGCAAAAAACTTTATAAAATAATAATACCAAAAGTATGACGATGTGACTTAAGTTCTACAATGACATGTCCATTCTGACAGTTCTGTCATAATATCCAAAAATAAAGCGGCTGCATGCATTCACTGCCAAGTTTATTCACTTTCGTATACTACGTACATAGGCAGTAGTTTTGTGTTGATAAAATGGTATGTATAGTGAAGGCAAAGAATTGATGGATTTTGATGATGAGAGTATACGGCTATCATGCTAGGCCCTATCCTTTCATCATCAAAATTTCAATTCTATGTCTTTAGCTATAACGCACCATTTTATCAACATAAAACTACTGCCTATTTACGTAGTATACGAAACTGAATAAACTTAACAATGTATGAAGCTACTTTATTTTTGGATATTATGACAGAACTGTCAGAATCGACATATATCATTGTAAAACTTAAGTCACATCGTCATACTTTGGTCGTTCTTGGTAAAATTATTTTATAAAATTTTTTACTTTGACATTAAATATCTGGAAAAGCTTCTTCTTTAATGTGTTACTTATTTTACGTCATTGTGTAAGGAAAAATATACTCTATCAAATCCCTAGTAGTGGTTACAATTAAAAAAAAACGTCGTAGCGCAAAAATGTCAAGCAATTAAAACTTTTACAACTGCAAAATAGCTACGCCTTTGAAAAACAAAATCGACCTGTTCAAGCATTTATTTAAACTACCTGCAGGTAAAAAGTTATTACCGATGTATAATACTTTAAGACCTCGGTGTATGTATATATGTACTATAAATTACGATTTCTTAAGGAGATTCACTGGATTAAATATCTCAGTTAGGAATACATAATTATATAACATAATATGGTACCGATCTTTATCAAAAGAGAGTTTCTATTCAATTTACTAATACTTATCAAATTATAACTTCTTTTCATGTAATATCGCCATCTTGCAACATCATGGAATTTAATACTAGTTTATTTTAAAAGTAGATATTTATAAAATTTGGAGGTATTATGTTACAAGCTAAAACTGCTGTTGCTTTATAATTTGTCAAGAATATATAGATTTAATGAGAGTATGATTGCCTAGTGATTCTCAAACTGTAGGCGCGTCTTTTTTTAACCCAGTGTTTTTCAATGCTAGGTGGGGATCGCCCTCTGAGGTTTAAAATCTCTGATAACAAAAGATTCGGACGAAGAAAATATTGCCGAGAGAAGTTTGTTAAAAGGTTACATAGGGAAAAGCTATAGTGCTTATTAGTATTGCTTGAAGTAAACTCCGTATTCTATATCTTTAATATTTACCGTAGGACAATATCAGGTTTACTAACGACAACCGTTTATTTAAAATGTCAACTGTATTGCCTTTTTTCTCAATACAGTGGTATAGTCTTTAGTAACAGCAGTCGTAGTTTTAATTAAAATAGTCAAATAAAATAAAAAGCTTATCTTGCTACTGGGTGTACTTAAAGATCAAAACAAGTACGTATAGAATGGAAAAATAAATTTTTAAATATAGGCAAACTAAGTGACATTATTAGAAAACATAATTTACAGATATAATCACTGGTATTTTGCTACAATCAAAATATCTCTTGTATATCGACCATTTTATTGAACGAATCATTTGTTTAGTTTCTTTGATATTCCGACTAAAATATTATTTAATAAAAGATTCTAATACAAACAAAATAAATTTAATTTAATTTCATAAGGTACTCTGCAAATATAGATTTGAGAAAATGTTTAATAGCTTGAGAATATATTAAATCAACAATTTCAGTTTATTTAATTATTTGCAATCAAATAATATTTCTACTTTATATGATCTGCTTCTATTTTGTTTAATGGGACATCGATTCCTATATTCGTAAGCATTGCCTATTATAGTGCTAAAATTCTAGCGCAAATTTAAATAATATTAATTAAAATTAATTTTTATAATTCTGATTAGAGTGAAGAGTAGCAAAACAGTTATTGCACCAAGCTATTAAAAAAAATAATATTTTAAAATTAAGTCATTAAAATATTTTCTCCTACTTAAGGTTATATCAGGATACAAATAATATTTTGAACATTAATTTATATCAAAACCAATTTTGATTTCGTTTTTATATAAATTGCAAGCTACCACACGTATCCTTCTGGCGTTAATAACTGTAATAGTATGCGTATATTTCAGAAATTAGTTCTAAGTAATTGTGTAGAAAAGTTGGATATAAATTATTTCATATTATTCACATATAATCAGAAATTTTAAAGTTTATTATTTGCCACATTATATAAAGAGGTATAGTGTGATAAAATTACTTCTTCAACTATTAATATATATTTTTCATTCATATCTTTAGTGCTTCTTAAATGATGTTGTGGCATGCATGACAAACAATTGACTTACATGGGGATCGTGAGCTTTCGTAGGCCGATGTAACACGGCTAGTAGGTCGCGTTGCACTGAGCTTTCACAACAACATCAAATCCAAGACCTGGCGTCTCGACGCTGGCGCTTGCGTCGTTTTCCCGCACCAAGGTGTGTTCGATTCGGCTTGTACTCCTAATGAAACCAAGCTCATTTTATTTCGGATTTTTTCCTTGTATTTGAGAAAATCTGTACAAACACAAACTTTTTATTGCGGTATTCAGATGAAACTTTTACTGGGATTATTTTCATAAATTGCGATCGGTATCGAGTCATTTGTAGAAAATTCAATTAGCAATGATTAATGATAACTTGGAAAGGAGAGCCTTTTTCCGATCTTCATATGTGTAATGAATTGTGTTGGAATAACTCCATACCGTAGATATTTTCATTTCGTAATTTCGATCCAACTAGAAGTTTATTACCATCATTAGTACCATCGGTATAATAATGATGATATTTTTTTGGAATTACTTATGAAACCGATGGTATGTTCCATTCTACACTGGCAGCCTAGTACTTGCAGTATATTTAAATAATTTCGTTATGTATACAATTAATTAATTTCCTTTCCTTCGCTCATTATTTCTTCTCTTTATTCCGAAATTGTTGAAGTTTAATTACGGGAGTATAATTGGGTAAGATATTCAACTTCATATTTTACATGCAGCCATTGCAGTATCTTCTACTTTATGTAACTTTTAGTTTTGCATTTGTATTTTACTTTCTAAAGTTTAATTTTTTCTGTTACTCAGTTACTCTGTTACTGCAAATGCCAACAATAAATACAGGCTGTACTACATTACCTGACGAATTTACTTCTGAAAAAATCAAATGAATATGCGTTTATTTGAACCTCTAGAGATTTGTTGTTGTCACTTCTTAAATAAGGTAATTCACGCAAGTCACCCTTAGGTCGCATAGTATAATGTGCCCTTTTATTCAGCATTTTACATAAGTTTCCCGAGTGTGTTTGTCGAGGTAATGTGGCTTATCGTTACAGACCTTCAATTTGAAATTACCGTACAGAAAATGATCTGGAGGCGTTAAACTAAGTAAACGCGTTGGCCCGTCAAAATAGCCATTTTTCGAAATGAGACGACCAGGAAACCGTAGCTTCAAGAATTAGATCGTCACTTATCGTGACATGGGTTGTAGCTGTGGCACTGTCTTCTTGAAACCAGAAGTACTGCATCTTATCATTATGAATTATGATTGTTTGGACCAGAAAGACGATGACTAACAAGGACAAAAGGAACTACTATGGAAATATTTAGAGATAAACACAAAAATAGTACGAATAACGCTTACATCCACAGTTTGTAAATCAGTGGAGCTAAATTCGTTCGTATAGTTATCCATTCAAAACACAGACTGTCATTAACGGTAACTGTATACGTGAAAAATAAAACTCGAATTATATTCATTATATATATTAGATAAAGGTGCTTGTTAATTAATGTGATGTCGCAGTAATCTGCAAGAACCCTTGGTTACACACCCTCTTACAAAAATAAGTCATTTCATTTTAACATCATTGCTAATTTGAAAAATGCATATATAGTATATGTATATATATATATATATATATATATATATATATATATGTATATATATTTATATATATATATATATATATATATATATATATATATGAAAAACGCCATGTAAATGAGAATTAATAACTATTAAATTCCCAGATTACATGCAATTGCCGCTATAATTTGTTATATTAATTTCTACAAATGACAAAATCACATTTGCCACAACACGTTGTGACGCCACCGTCCAGATTGTCCGGGCAAATGAAAAAATATGTGAAAATCATATCCATCCGGAACGTGCAGATACCGGAATTTCATAGTTTTTACTAATCATCAGTACACACTATCCGGGAATAGATATGACCTTCATTTCTATACTGCGAGTATATATACGAATTATGAAAAATCGCCATGTAAATGAGAATTAATAACTATTAAATTCCCACATTACATGCAATGGCCTCTATAATTTGTTGTATTAATTTCTACAAATGACAAATTTGCCCGCACAACCTGGACGATTCTGCATTCTTAGGCAAATGTGATTCATTGACGATTACATTTATGAAACGTTTACGAAAATATTATTTGCAATGAGACCATTCAGTTCAGGTAAGCTTGACTTAGTATACCTTTCTAAACTTTGAATTAGATAATTATGATACAATGAATAAGGTTATGTTAATAGAGCGTACGTACAAATGTTGATATAAAATTAATTCCACTTTATAAATACTTGTATTTTAACGTCTGGGGGATGATTATCAGGAAATTAGGCGGCACGAGGAGTTTGATTTAGGTGTTTACGGAAATCTTGGTACATGGAGAGACGCCTACGGTTTTTAAGGGATTGACCGTATATGTCAGGTATGCGGTTCCCTTTTATCGTTATATCGATGCGTGGATACTTTCTTTTTATGTTGAGAACGTTTAATAGTAAGTATTTTTCGATTTTACTGTATTTAATGATATTAAAAAAATAACTTTTTACTTGATTTTACTAACAACAACCCAAGCGACGCTCTTATCTATTTTTGAAGAAGAGTGATGCTTTGTTTAGATCAGCACGCAGATCATTTTCAACATTTACAAATATCATTCTTAACGCATTATGTGTCTTAATATGTTAATTTTATTTACTTTTTTGCTTGTTAATGAATGATTATTTTTGTTATCTCATACGATATAAAATATTTTCTCAGTTTTGTAATTTATTTTCTTTTCTAACCTTTTCGCAAGAAGTTTGATGAATCTAAATACAATTGGTATAATTCCAAAACTATTTAGATTTTTCCAAAGCTTTCTACTAATAATGCTCAATTTAGAAAGTAATCATTAATAACTCTAAAACTATGAGAGATAGACATAGGGAAACCTATACTTGCACGTATTTACTTACTATGGCGTGCTCATCTATCCATTCAAAAAAATTGATTTTCCTTTAATTAAAGATTACATAAATAATCAATAAATTTCGAACACCCTGTAAGAAATTTCTTAAATGTTTAGACATTACTCGGAATCTTACACCTTTCTCTGTCTCCAGTAGACGTAGACGTAGACGTTATATGACGTAGTTCAGATCAAATACGCCTGAAACATATGGTTTTAAAAAGTACATTGAATAATTCAAAAACGGTAATTTTTTTGCAAAAGAAACCTTAATATAAAGTGTTACAGTACCTTACAAGGGTATCTAAAAAAGCAATAAAAAGTATAACATCGCATTTAAAATATCAAAGTTGACTATGACTTCCGGTATAATCAAAAGTGGTTCATGAGTGTAAATAGTTTATTTTAACACATCAAGTATCAGGATTACGTGCCACATATTTTCAAAAGTATCCTAAGGCGTTAACAAAACTTCTAATGAACGGCTATATATATACGAGGGTATATCAGATATAAACGAGACTGATTTTTTAATGACTCGTACAAAAGTTTTTTGAATCGGCGAAGTAGGTGGCTATGTAGACAAAGCACTTAGGGTGGGGAGAGCAACGTCTGAAATTCCGTCGAGACCGTTCAGTAGTGCAGTGACCATGAGTGAGCAAGCGGTGCAAGTTTCCGTGGAGAAGCGGATAATTATTAAGTTTTTGACTAATGAGGGGGTGAATCCAACAGACATTTTACGCAGATTGCACGCACAGTTCGGGGAGAACACCCTTTCACGACCTCGCGTGTTTGCATGGCATAAACAATTTTCTGGAGGCCGCGAAGACGCGGTTGTCTGCCGGGAAGATCATGGCACCTGTGTTTTTTGATCGACAAGGTACATTTCACGTCGATTTTCTTCATGATCGCCGCACAATTAATGCTCAATATTTTTGCGACGTTTTGGATGCCGCAAAATTGTCTTTACGACGAAAAAGAAAGAAGCAATCCGTTAAAAATGTAATTCTCCTTCACGACAACGCCAGACCACATTCAGTAAACATTACGAGGCAAAAAGTGGAAAAATTCGGCTGGGAAATCTTGGAACATCCTGCTTACAGTACAGACTTGTCACCCTGTGACTACCATTTGCTTGGACCTCTAAAAGAAGCTCTTGGAGGCCAGCGTTTCGACAGCGACCAAGCGGTAGAGACATTTCTGCTCCAGCGGCTGTGTGACCGGCCTAAAAGTTTTTACGATAACGGGATTGAAAAGCTTCCAATCCGTTGGGAAAAATGTATTGCGCGGGCTGGAGATTATGTAGAAAAATAATACATTTGTATTAACCTTGTTCAATAAAGCATTAATAGTTTAAAAAAATCAGTCTCGTTTATATCTGATATACCCTCGTATATATATATACATATATATATATATATATATATATATATATATATATATATATACATTCCAATTGATAATAATAAATTATGCCTTAGTATTCCACGAAAAAGTAAAGAAGTTGCCGGGAAAGGGTTGGCGGCCCTGCGCAACGGCTGGTTATCCGATCTCTCTAAATTTACGCGACCGGTCACTAAACACACGCACAAGCGCGCCAACATACAAAACCCTACACTTACGCTCTCACAGAAACACAAAACCACACACCCAAAGAGAGACGCAAGCTGCCAGCAGCAACCAACACACAAGTTCATACCCAGAAAGAGACAAGCTGCTAGCAGCGAACAACATATATGTTCACACCTTGCTATCTGTTTTTGGAATACTAAGGCATAATTTATTATTATCAATTGGAATGTATCTTTGAATAATTTAAACCATAGCAACTCAATTATTTGACATTTGTATTCTGTCATTTATATTTTATATCCTTGATAAAGGCATCATTGCCGAAACATGTAGGGTTGTTTTAAATATATATACTTTGAAGTAAACCAGACCTTTAATCGCCGACTGATTGAATTTGCCATATCATACCAAGGTCACGAAAATATTATATATATATATATATATATATATATATATATATATATATATATGGTGGAATTCAACCTGTATGTTGATGGTGAATAGCACTATATATTAATTTCTTACTACACTTGTGTAGAATTAGGGTGTCCTTTTGTAGAAATATATATATATATATATATATATATATATATATATATATATATATATATATATATATATTGATATAATGCGGAAAGCTGCCCCACGTTGTGGTGACAATTAATGATATAATACTGACGTGGTATAAGAAAATAAGAAAATATATTAATGATAAATATAAATAAATTTAGAAAGAATACCCTGTATTATGCTAGCTCAAATGTAATAAATAAAAGATAATCTGAGATGAATACTGCTTATCTCTGGGTCAAAGGTAGGTTCCGCACGTGCAGACAGCTATACAAGAATACAAAAAATAAAACGATTATGTCTATAATGATAATAATATATTTTAGAAATTAACTGATATCCCTTTTCAATTATAAAACAAGATATAATATTAAAATGGTTGATCAAAGAATCTAATACAAATGTAAAATCAGGATGATATGATATTTTGAAATGTCGTGAGTAATTTTAAATATTTGATATTCGATCTCGAGAAAAGTTATATCTTTAATATAATTAAGGTAAACAATCTTTACAGAATACCTGTCACTTTAAGTACATATGGAAATGTCAAATCACGTGTCTTCTAACATGTAAAATGTTCCGTAGAAAACCAACAGATGCAGCGATGGCAGGTTACGATATCCTTATTTCGAACGTCTGGTAGATAATATAGTTGTAGAATCGCACATGGTCCTCTTGCACGATGTAAACAGCAAGGTTATGTGTATATACGATTTCCAGATAAGTGTATCTTGTCCAAAAATTTCCAAAGATAATTCCAGTAGCTTCTTTAGTAAAACTGCATAAACGAAGAAAGATTAATATATAGAAGGAATCAAAATAGTGAAGATTATTTGGTTTCCTTGATCTCCACATGTCAAATAATTATAAATTATCCATTTTCTGGTGATTAGAACGTTGTTATAAGTTATTATAAGAATAATTTCGTAGAGGAATTCAAAAATAACACTTAATTATTCAACTGCATGCAAAAAAAACCTCAATCAATAATATTGTTTTTCGTTGTCCCGGCTCCCATAAGACAAATTTGTATTTCCATAAATCAGATTTTCTTAGGAATTTGTACAATGATTTCGAAAATTATATTAAAGACAACTATGACAAATTCAAATAAATAATAATTTTGAATGTTACTTTTGTAAATAAAATATATAATTTAGTAATGAAAATAATTCTGACAGCTAAACGTCATGCTGATAAAATCTACTCACGTGTTCCAAATTACAAATTTAGAAATGATAATATCCAAGGAACAATAAAAGATATTACAATATTAAAAGAAATATATGTATAACAAAGAATATAACTATAATCAGATTTAGAAAACCTAGATCTTCGCGGAAAAATAAAAAGATATTTAAATAAAGAGCGTGTAATAAAAATAGACTGAATATAATTTACAATGTTTATCGATATCAATATTTCTAAATCCAACTATGGTTTTACATTAATATACAAAAATTTAGCTATTCAATAATCTCACTATACATTATTTTTCAGATATAACATTCTCGGATCTGTTATCTTATAAGCAGAAGAATTTGATATGTGGGTTAATTGCCCTACAACATTATATATATATATATATATATATATATATATATATATATATATATATATTTGTGTGTGTGTGTATGTAAGTGTAAAATCCATACTATATTTTCTTAAATGTCAGAAGTTATTTGACATAAATGCCGATTTTCTGTATGACATTGAATGGCGTTTTTTCAAGGTTATATCGACTAGATTTAAGTGCAAAAATCTGCTTTGCAGCCCATGACTACCCAAGACGTAAGGACTTTTTGAACACGCGTTGTGCAGATACTATCGGGGATTACTCCGGGTTCTGGCGCTGATGTTTCAACCCCGGTCCGGTTATTAGAATCACGGCCCAGATATTGTTTTACCGTGCCCAGGTTGCGCACTTTACTTTTTAAATCTTCGGTTATTTTACTAAGTGAATAAATTCATTTCTATCTAAATATATTTATCTACGCTATATACAATTATTTTTGACATATATAACGACTTATAATCTCATAAAGCTGCTGTTGAGACTGGTGTCTCTTGTTAAGGTATGATTATTATGTTGATGTTAATATACAGTTCATAAAGTATTTCTTTATAGTCCCATGACCAAATTTAAGGCATGAAAATATCTTAAAATGACTAACGTCTGTAGTATTACAGTACGTATTTATGTGTGTTAGAAAAATAATAAAGTACAAAATGCGATTTGCACTTTGCGCAGTATGAACTGCTAAGAAATACCTTATCAACTGTATATTGTTCTGTACTGTTGTTGAGACTGGTGTCTCTTAATGTTAATATGATATTCTAGTTCAGAATGTTGTTGCCTGTTACTATGTTAAGATGTTAAGAATGAGACTGTTGTGTTAAGACTGTTGTTGCTTGTTATGATGTTGACTGTTGTATTTAGACTGATATATTGTTGTCTTGTAAGTAGGTAAAAATCCACCACTACTCCAACAAATTATTACATAATTAAATGCGCATATTGGTTGTATATTATAGGTGATCAATTCGCCGAAACCATATCTACGGGCAACAATACCAAAGTTTACGAGAGGGGCTTAAAAATATAATCTTATAAAAAAATAAATAATAAAATATTACTAATTAAGTATTAGTTGGTGTTGTAAATCTAAATATGTAGTTCCGGATAAATTCCATTGTTTGATATTGTACATACATGTTTAGGAAACGGGAGCGTAAGAATAGAGTAGTATTGTTTTGAAACCTTTTAAATATCTCCATGTTGGAATTGTAAATCGTTCCCCATAGTTGTATACCATACCTCTAAATTTACTTTATTATAGCTTGGTATATTAAAAGACTGTTTATTCGAGTTTTTATATCTAAGTACATGACAATATATTCTACCTCTTCAGCTCGAAGCAGATTACCATTAATAATTTGCACATATCACGGACTGACTTACATGAGTTTGCCTTCATACGCCATTTTGGCAGTCATTTTCGAATCCTATTAATGTTATTTTAAAAGTTTATAGAGGCTTTTACATGGTCACTATGGGATGATACGACTAAGGTAACATCCACGAACGTAGCAAGAGTAGTAGTAGCTCGTGTTGTAAACAGGTCACTAGTATAAAACAAATAAACAAAAATTAGCCCAAAATGCTCTTGAAGATATTCTTTCATTAATAGGGTATACGTCCGAGTACTATTTTTTGTTTGATAACAAAATGTCTAATATTCATGTAATAATGGAGAAGGAGACGTGAGGCTAAGGGAGGTTGATTGTCAGTTTGTATAGTAAACTGGTGTGCCAAATTTTGTCAAAGGCCTGACTAATGTCGATATAAGCTGCTGAACAATTTATTTTGGAATTAAATCGTAACAATCCTCTAAATTTGTTCAATATTACTATGTCCACATCTGAAACCAAATTGATTGTCTGGTACTATATCCTTTGCGTTAATTACTGTTAAGAGACTTTTCCAAAACTTTTGTACAATAAATGTAACAGGCTAATATCTCGGTATTCACATTTTCGGGTTTCTTACCTGGCTTAAGAATCAAGATGACTTGCGCAATTTTCCAGATTTTTGTGGACTAACCAGTTCTGATTAGTGCATTGCTAGATGCTAGGCTTTCAGCCAACCTAATTCGTAATAATCATAAAAAAGAAATTAAAACTATTACCGGATTGACAACCGAACACTTTCCTTTTAGGAATCATCTGTACAACATTGGCTTGGTTAGCGAGCCCTAGTTTAGCGGATATGAAAAACAGGAGAAAACTAGCCTTCATGTAATATGCACTTTTGGGGAACTGCAGGGACCCAGACATTTCGGTAGAAATATATTGGATTCTACGAGCATACTCAAATTTCCACTGAGGAGGATAGTGGCTTTTATCGAAGACACAACACTAACTGTATCCTGTGGAACTCACGTATTTATTGGGGGTGGAACAAAGAGCACTGTGCTCAAGTGCATGGACTTACTATTACGATTTTTAGTCATATTTCAGTTCTATGGATGCTTTATTCAACTTTCATTTCTTTTCACACTACGTGATATGTCTTACATTACTTGTATTTGGAGATTCAAGCTAGGCTAATGATTGATTATTCTTTTTCCATCTTTCACTGCTTCATTAACTTTATTTTCAGTTTTTAATAATTTATCTGGTGTGATTGAATTATCTAATGCCTCTAAAGAGGCATGGGATGATCCCTTATAACTTAAAGTCAATACTAAGATTACGGAGTTCAGAACGGAATCAAAGGCTTCTCTTACCCGCCTCTGAGTGGAAACAGTTTAAGGAAGTTAAAAACTGTTAAACCCTAAACCAGAATAACACAGTACCTATCCTTTGTTTTTTATCTCTTTTCGAATACCTAACTGAGTGTGTAACTCAAATACTTAAATTTAAGAATAGTTATTAGAAATCTAATCGCGATTCATCAGTTTTATTCTTCTATAAAGGGTTCGTTATCTCAAAAGTTCTGTACAGTTTATTACATAACTTCTTGGGATTTTAATGCATTCTATGTGGAAGGAAGAAACTTTAGTGCTAAAATTATTTCACATGAAAACAATGCAGGAATGAACGTAATTTAGCTGCTAAACCCCACAACAGTAAAGAACATAACACATTAATTATGAAAATACGAAAATCTTTGATCTTAAATACATTTATAACAAATTCTACTCTTGGAAATACATAACATTAGTAAATAACATTGTAATATATTCTGCAATCTAATATTCAATTTATTTGTTGCTAGAATAGCTTTTCTGCTTAAATTTAAAACAAAACAAGAATATCGTCTTTCAGATAAAGTTTCCGAGAATCTAATATTTCCAAGTTTTTGCTTTATTATATTGGCGCGGAGGGGTTCTCTTTACATATGGGTTATATCCAATGAAGGGGTGTCTAACTTAAATGAATTTTAAAACTACTTAAATAAACGAATGTTCTTGCACTTATGATTACAACCTACATTATCGTTACGTAAGTTTAAAATTATTTTCATTTTCGAGAATTAATATTTAATATATAAATTGAGCAAAATTGAAAATGGAAAACAATTTAGAAATTAGTTCACAAATAAAAATTAGCAAATTAATTAATTATTTTTCGTTAGTTTAAATTAGTTTTTCATTTTTTTTTTAATAAAATAGCTACGATTTATTAATTCAACTATTACTTAGCTACATTTATTTGAAAAT
The DNA here is from genome assembly GCA_935421215.2 of Melolontha melolontha. Classification (NCBI taxonomy): domain Eukaryota; kingdom Metazoa; phylum Arthropoda; class Insecta; order Coleoptera; family Scarabaeidae; genus Melolontha; species Melolontha melolontha. Next base: position 129,641,838 of record OW285236.1, read on the forward strand.
ATATTTTTTCTCCAATTGTCAAAAAAGTGACTTTTTTCATTAATCTCAGTATGCAAAGTGTGTCATTTTTTAACCGTTAAAAAAGTATTTACTTTCACCGCTAAAAAATATTTTTTTACTGTGAAATTTTAATGTGTAATTTACACTCGCAACAGTGCAATTTCCGTAGCCGCCGTAATTATGTAGGTGACATGTTATTTTATTTATATTAATCTATAATTTAAATAAATACAATTGGAGAAAGAACGTTGTTTATGTTACGTGTGTAAAGCAGTTTTTGAGTTTTCGAATGTAACTTAACATTCTCAAGCTCAAAAAACCTATGCTTTGCACACTTAATATAAAATAGTTATTTACTTATGTCTATTTGTTAAATAAAGTATTAGTATTTTACTTACTTGTTTATCTTAACAATACACCTAAGAGCACCAAACAATCGAAATAAAAACTTCAAATTTATTTTTCAGAGTTTATGAGCACTTGTCAAAGCTGAGTTAATTTAATAAAGTGTACCCAAGTCTTATATACGCCAGACCCCCTCTGTTGATAAGAGCAAACATTCATGAAACCGACGAGCTAGAAATTAATAGTACCCAGAGCAAATAAAAAAAGGAACCTACAATTCAGGTATGAGATCTGCAATTTAGGTACATAACAAGGTAATGTAGATTCATTCATTTTATCTCATAACAAAATAATATTCACCCATTATCAGCATTCAATAATATAATAATAGATTCTATTAAGACCCTTATCTTCGCTTACTTTATTTGTAGGCTTGAATATTCATCCATAGCATCCCTTCTATGGTGTTCAGATTAATATTTTAGGTCGAATTCGACGTAAATTAAAATTTTTGAAATACCTTTATTTTAAGTGTGATGAACGCTATAGAATTAATTACTAGTTACTAAAGCTAACTAGCGTCGTCTCACTCTCAAAAAGAGAGAGATCACCAGCGCTCTATTTAGGCAGAATATCGTTATTGGTAAGGTAGATTCACCTGACCTGCTGTCGTTTGGCAACGACCTCAACATAATTGCTTCATATATCCACAGCAAGGACGAATATATTGTTAAAGGTGCCTATGGTACATTCGGCAGAATGAACGATAGGCATCTTCTATAGTTTTTGTATTTACTAAATTTTTTTTATTCTATCTAAACATAATCTAGCAGCTTTATCTCACTGCAAAGTAATTTTTACATTTCTGGTGAAAAAAGCCGAAAGTTAATGTCATGGTTTATTAAACAGATTTTCATGATTCATTGAAGTTACAGTTCAGGAATGATTTAAGTTTTAATTACGAGTTTGTTAATTTGTTTGCGTGTATAGAATTTTAGTTGAGAAAGTTTAAGTTTAAAGTCATGAACCGACCGCATCGTTTAACTAATGATGAATATGTAAGAGTTTGAACTTTGTTAGAAGAAGGACGTACAATGCATTATGTAGGTAATTTGCTGGGCGTTAATCATTCGACAGTCAGTCGAATGGTTAGAAGATCAAAGCTAGATTGCACTCAAGAAAGCATGCTCAAGGTAGTAACCAACTTGAAGCGATCAGAAATGTCAGCGTTTTTGTTTTAACTATAAGAAAAAGGTTGAGGTGAGTAAGATTGAATAGTAGGAAGCCTGCAGCTGGATCACAGCAAACAGAGTACAAAGTTTGAGATTTGGCAAAAATCATGTAGGTTGGACAGTTAAAGAATGGAAGCACATTTTCTTTTCAGATGAGACTAAAGTCAATTTAAAGTCACCAGATGATCGCCAAAGAGTATGGGGAAGAACTGGAGAAAGATATCATGACTATACAATCTCTCAAAGAGAGCCGTTTGGTGGTGGGTGAACAATGTTCTGGGAAGCTATTTCATTTGACGCCTATACAGAGTCCCTATTCACCAAAACTCAATGAATGCTGAATACAACCTTGAGAAACATTATTCAGGACCATGTAATGCCGCTTGAATTATAATGCGAGGCCCCAAATCGCTAGGCAAGTTGTGGATTACGTTTCCCAATAATATCGATCAATATTCAAGTCATGGACTGGACGTTAAGTCCAGACCTAAATCCTATAGAGCACATACGGGACCCTCTAAAAAGATCGATAAGGCGACATTTACCAGCTTCTATTAATCTCCAGGAATTGGAACAAGCTTTCTTTTCAAGTGGGATAATATTCTCCAAGAAGTAAACCAAAATTGAATAGTGGGCTGACCACGGCGAATACAAGCAATTATTCGGGCTAGGGGAGGTGTCACGCGTTATTAACTTTATTTTTTCGTTCCATTTTTTGGTTTTTAGAGTTTTTTAAGATTCTCAATAATATCGTTTTGATTCTGAATTTGTAATTTAATGTAATTTATAATTTTTTCCATGTTTTCATTAAAAAAAATTACAATTATGTTCAGTTCAATTGTTTTTTGAAGATGTTAAAAAATAATTCACCAATAAAACAATTTTGTAAAAATTATACGGGATTATTTGAGTGGTGCCTGAATTTTGAACATGAGTTTCCTTGCTTATGTATTTCTATTTTTTTACCAGTTCTGGATATGATTTGTTGAGCATTCAATAAATGATTACTATTATTATTATTGTCATTATGTACCTTAAATTGTGGATTCTATATTATCAACTGCAAACAATTCTAGAATATATTCAAATTGTTTTTAATTATTATAAAAGCAACAACGATACATCTTAACTTTAATTCGTTTTTCGATACAAAATATATTTGAACTTTCTTATTTTTAATAATTTATAATAAGGGGCAATGATCTCTCTGTTGCATGTACCATAAACTGTCGATGAAATTACCAAAATTTCACGTGTCATTTATGTGAATGTTTTATCGATTAATCTTAGCAAAATATCTCTCGCTCCACGGAAAAATTTTTATTAAAAGAAAATCGCAGTAGATTGAAGTTACGAAATGAAAATTCTATCGGCAAGTCAGACGCCGGCAGCTATAAATTCCACCAGTGTAATTTTGACCCCTCATTTCTAATAAGTGTCTCGGATATTGCAGCTGTCTACTTTGTATTTTCTTATTAGACCCAAAATATTTTTGAGCGAACAGTTACTCGAGAAGACTTTTTAATTTAGAAATTTTTATTACGATGTTTTATTAATCGCATTAATCGCTTAAAATAGTTTTTATTAAATTTTATTTAGCAAATAGTGCGCGAGATTAAACAAATTAAACATTATAGATTATTCGAAAATTAAAATTGTTTTGATTTATGGTTTTAAAGACTATTTACGTAATTAGCATTTATACATAGTATGAAGAATACGGAGATAACAACGTGACTTTTAAATACAAACTTTGTTAAAAAAAATATTGTGTCTTTCTATCGTGTGGTGCATTTAAGATGAAAACACCCCATATTTTCGTTATTTGAAAGAATACAGATTTAAATTTTTGCACAGCACAGCATCATACATGCTGATGGGTCACATTTTTTAAGATACTCAACTGAAATCTAAACTTTAAGCTCAGCCTACTACAAATTGACAAACAGCGTTAATTCTTGATATTTTTCTTCGCGTTAGAGATACAAAAAAAATATTAAAAAATTTGTTCAGAATACTATTCTAACCCCACATACCAAGTTTCATGACAAAATTCGCATTTTTTTTTTTTTTTGGTCTATACGCAAAATTATTACGTTTATTTTTCAATTTGATAATAATTAGAGTGCCATGGATAGTAATAATTTGACACATTGTCAATTTCGTAGTGTCATGTATTCAAATATTTCAGTAAAATAGAAAGCCCTTACAAATAAATAATTATTTTATTGTTCTGGGAAAACAATTTTTGATAGTTGACTTAATTTAGGAAAAAGTAAGCAATAACTTAAAAAAAAATTATTAGCTACGAATTGTGATCTCTCTCAACTAGTCCTCCGTCTATTCGAATACATTTTTCGTTTCTTTTACGATTGTGTTTAACTACTCGTCTGTGTTCTGGGATGCTTATTTCTTGACAGACTTGTCTTATTCTGGCACAAAATTCATTTCGATTTCTGGGTCTTGTTTTATAAACTTTATTTTCTACCATTCCCCAAAAATAAAAATCGAGGGGTGTAATATCGGTAGACCTCCGAGGCCACAGTTCAAAAGGACTGTTTCTTCCTATCCAGCGCATAGCAAATGTTTGGTTCAACCATTGACGAACAATTCTTGAATTATGGATGGATGCACCATCTAGCTGCAAATACATATCCTGTCGCACATTTAGAGGAAGATTTTCAACTGCATCCCAAAATTTCCTATCGAAGAACTTAACAAAATGACCAGCATTCAATGAACCATTAAAGAAAAAAGGACCAATTATTCGGTCTCCTAAAATCCCACACCAGACATTGACTTTCTGGTAATATTGGTCTTTACAATTTATAACCCAGTGAGGATTATCTCTGGCCCAGTATCTACAGTTTCGAGACGGTACAACCCCATTTGTGTTGAATGTAGCCTCATCAGTAAACATAAACTTCTTTAGAAAGTGTCTGTCATTTAAGAAAATACATTGGACCCAATAACAATAGTCTAATCTTTTATTATCATCATCTTCTTTCAATGTATGTAGGAAATTCGGTTTATAGGGCTTGATTTTGTGCCGAACGAAACATCTTCTGATTTTATCCTTGCTAATATTCAGTTGAGACGATAAATCTCTAAGGCTCATGTATGGATTTGCTCGGGCAAACGGAAAGTCAATATAAACGCTACCTCCAAAACACCATTGTATACTCCTGAAGTAAAGGGACTAGCAGCACAGAAGAGATAATCATGCTTAAAATATAGAAGTACCCCAACACCATACCAACGGAAACGGTATGTAACAACTAGAAACAAAGCAAACTCAGACACAAGATACATTAAAGGAGCATACTGGGAACAATTTACAAAAAAATTGAAATCAGACTAATATGGAGCACAGAGATCAAAAGAAGGAAGCAGTTGAATATCTGCCGATAAGAAATATCACGAATGAAGATTGAAAGGCATACTTCACTAGTCTATATGAAGTTCGAGCCAGACATCGCGGACACAAGGAATAGATATACCAATAAACGACACCAAAGTGAAAATAAGGAGGCTAAAGAATAGAAAATCGCCCGGTTGCCATGGAATACAAAACGAACTAATTAAATTTGGTGGAGAAGAATCAGAGAATCAGTATATCCTATTCTAAAATATTATAAGACATGGTAAAATGTCTCAAGAATAGATGTTAAGCCTAACGATCACCGTCTTCAAACGAGAAGATAAAAACATCCCCGAAATTAGAGAGGTATAAATCTGTTACTTACCACGCTAAAACTATCAACTAGAGTAATCCGCAGACATCTTAGGTGTTCTTGAAAGAAAGAGACGACATATGAAAAAGAAAAGATATAAATATATAGAATTTGAATCCAAAATACTTCCCAAATTCCCTCTCATACGCGAGAAAATGAAATTACAAAGACTTTTATAAAATATTTGTCCCGCCATCGTACGACTACATAACGAGAAGGTACCCTTACTCTTTATGTTATTACTCTCTTTGTTGTCTCTTACATGCTGTAGATAATATCACCCGCAAATCATATAAAATGTTGGAATTTGAACTTTGAACTTGTAACAATTTTACGTCGTAACTAGAATCTTAGTGGTAACTGAAATATCTGAGTAACTAACAATCTTAGAAAATATTCTTCGTTTGTCTTATTACTAACTAGGGCTTGGCTGGGGATACTAATAATGAAATTATTTGATATTAAAATATTTGTGCTGTTGGTGAAGTTCCCTCAAAGGTCCAGGATGTGCGTGATTATGGTTAATTAAAATAAATACACAGAAACTTAATAAATAAAATAAAACACAGCGGCGTCCTTAAAGTTTGTATTTATATTTACATAATAATAAATTGAAATTCGTATATTTAAAAGTAATTAAAACAAAAGTAATATGTACACGAGGAGCAGTAAATAATTAATTAAAAATGAACACACAAAAATATACTGAAAAGAATGTTAAATGGAGTTGTAAATTAAGGGTTAATTAATGTATATAAAATAACCTCTGTATCAAAGAATACAGAGTTACCTTTGATTTGCGACGGCCACGTGGTCTGAAGATATACTCGGACAAGTATATATAGAGCGGTGTTGGCCGGAGGAATAAGAAATTAATTAGTTCAAATTAATATGGATTCGCTTAAAAGAATAATATATATTGAACAATACAAAATTACCTTAGAAGCGAAGATACACCGGACGGCGTGGCATCGCGAACTTGAACAGTTACGATGAGTTGTTTACTCACGAAGGTTCGAAAAGAGAAGCAGGACAGATAGTTTGTGTCGATAGAAAAGTCTAGAAACGGTCTGTTTTATGATCTACCGAAGAGAGGGTCGATAACTTGATTAATAATTAATTAAAAGCGCGACCTGAAGACGTGGTCTATCGATGTCATAAATATGATTAGAATAACCCTTGTGACATAATTTCCTAACGATATCAAACACAACATATGAAAGAAGAAGTATGTAATATTAATTAAAAGAATTTAAAATGGAATGTACTAGAAAGAAATTCGACCGTAACGTTAGGGTTGCTGACACGGTCAGGTAGAAAAGGTCTCGGTCAGTTCAGAATATAACCAAAGAAAAACTTTCTCTTTGGACGAATATGTACAGTTGTACAAATGTAAAAATGTCTTACGTTAAATATATTATTTTATATCGAGATATTCAAAGAAGAAATATATTTAAAATAGATAAAAATATTTTATATGCTAAGCGTAACAGTTTACTCTTATTTAAACTTTCCTGTCCAAGTTTAGAACTCGCACATTAATTACCTTGTGAGAAAGCAACTTGAATTTATCAAATATCTGTCACTTAACTACTTTTGATTTGAATATTGAAATAGATAACGAAGTACGTTTTTATTTTAATATATCTTTAGAGGCACACAATATGTGAGTACGCAAAATTGGCACTCCCGAGGAACCTAAGATAAACACAAACTAATGTACGAACATCAGTCGAACCCTCCTGCACTTCTTATTCAATCAAGGGGAGCTCTGATTGAGCGTGCTGTTATTAGGCTCGCTACATGTTAGAACAGTATCAGTAAGGTAGAAAGCGAAATTTCTAAATCTGTTAGACAAGAAACTTTTCTGGATAAATCAAACCAGTAAGGAAACGGATGAACCAGAATCATCTACCAACAGAAATATACGAGGTGCATTCAAGTTCTAAGGCCTCCGATTTTTTTTCTCCAGGCTGGAAAGAGATAGAAGCATGTGCATTGTTTTAAAATGAGCGTGCGTTCGTTGTCAATATGTCACAGAGATGGCAGCGCTGTACTGCAGATGGAATTGTAGCGGCAGCGTCGAGAATGAGAACTGTTTTAGATACTTAAAATGGCTACGCTTTCCTTACTTGAACAGCGTGCAATCATTCGTTTTCTGAATTTGCGTGGTGTGACACCAATTGAAATTCATCGACAGTTGAAGGAGACATGTGGTGATGGAGTTATGGATGTGGAGAAAGTGCGTTCGTGGGTGCGACACTTTAATGAAGGCAGAATATCGTGTGACAACAAACTGAAACAACCTCGGGCTCGCACAAGCCGCTCTGACGACATGATCGAGAAAGTGGAGAGACTTGTTCTGGGGGATCGCCGAATGACAGTTGAACAGATCGCCTCCAGAGTTAGGAACTCCGTGGGTTTTGTGCACACAATCCTGCATGACGACCTGAAAATGCGAAAAGTGTCCTCCATGTGGGTGCTACGAATGCTAACGGACGGTCACAAGGCTGCTCGTGTGGCATGTTGCCAAGCAATGTTGACGCGCAACAAAGGCATGAATGGGACTTTCTTTTCGTCGATTGTGACAATGGATGAGACGTGGATGCCATTTTTCAATCCAGAAACAAAGCGCCAGTCAGCTCAATGGAAGCACACAGATTCACCGCCACCAAAAAAAATTCGGGTAACCGCCAGTGCTGAAAAAATTATGGTGTCCATGTTCTGGGACAGTGAGGGCGTAATCCTTGCCCATTGTGTTCCAAAGGGCACTACAGTGACAGGTGCATCCTACGAAAATGTTTTGAAGAACAAGTTCCTTCCTGCACTGCAACAAAAACGTCCGCGAAAGGCTGCGCGTGTGCTGTTTCACCAAGACAACGTACCCGCACATTGGGTTAACGTTACGCAACAGGTCCTTCATGAAAACAACTTTGAAGTGATTTCTCATGCTCCCTACTCACCTGACCTGGCATTGTTGGAAACAGCCAAAAGTCACTAGGAACTTTTGGCTGTTTCCAACAATGAAAGACACTGTCCGTGGCCGCACATTCACCAGGAGTAATAATAGTTGCGTGTTTGCACTTTCAAGGATACGTACTCAATACAATGGCAGATGTCGGCAAGAAAAAGCAATTCATAAACCGCTAATACTTGATTAATTAGAAAATACAGAGACCTAAATTTGCAACAGTAATTAAAATTAAGGATTTCAATACAGAGGGAACTTTCGGAAATAGAAAAAAATTCAGAATTTCTAAATTATACTTCCCCTGACGACAAGATAGAGATTGAATACTATAGCACACTAAAAAGACTATTGTAGACCGTTCCTTGTTCAAGATAAGTGCCAGTCATTCTGAAGGAGAGGTATTTCAGAAACATCTTTTGGATTCTCTCGACGGAAATTTGTTGATAGGTGTAATAAGGAAACCACATTAAAAAGGCATACTCAAGCTTGCATTGTACTAAGGCGAAATATAAATTCTTAATTGAAGAAATATTCGAAAAAAGGTTTAAGTATATCAATACATTAAGCACGTATTACGCATTTGTTACAAATGAAACAGACATGCAATATACATGTCTGTAACTGTATACATGGACTATACACCTCGTATGTTCCAGTATTTACTTCTGCTTAAGACACGTGTTTCTGCCATCTACTATTAGGCGTCATCAGTTAAGCTAGTGAAGTAAATAAAGCTTAAATCGCCCCATAAGGCATAGCAAATCAGGTGGCACCATATAATCTAGTGACATCTGATGGACGAAAGAGACTATGCCGAAAGTGGCAACTGTGGCTACAAGTGGCTGATAGGACGAAATTTGCTATGCCTTATGGGGCGATTTAAGATTTGTTTACTTCACTAGCTTAACTGATGACGCCTAATAGTAGATGGCAGAAACACGTGTCTTAAGCAGAAGTAAATACTGGAAAATACGATGTGTATAGTCCATGTCTACAGTTACAGACATGTATATTGCATGTCTGTTTCATTTGTGAGGAAATATTGTTGAAGTTTCTACACGACTTAATAAGAAATCCCAATGATTTTGAAGTTGAGGCAGAGAATCACGAAGCCTGTTGAGAAAATGTGTGTTCAAATATTATGGAAACTGAAAGAAGGAAAGCTATGTAAATCAGTATCTAAGATTATAGTAAATGTCAATAACTAAGTAACGTTCACTATTAGTTTTTGTATTTTCGCAATTCACATTTATAAAAAAATTATGTTTCTAAGAAAAACAGCTTTAACTGTTTTTCTTTTAAATTAATTTCGCAACAACGCATGTCTTCAAATTCAATATTGTTAAAAACGTATTTACAGTTTAAATGTCTTCAGTTTTTGTTTTACAATCATAGTATAATCTGATGACTCGATGGTGACACATGAGATGTTGTCTTGTTGGTATCATTATAAGTGAATATGATTTGAATTATCTAAATAAGAATTTAGGTCAAAAAAATGTTTTTGCTCTTAACAGTCATGAATATGACTGCGTATGTCAATATATACGTATTATTTCATTTTTCTAATTTATTTTATTTTAAAGTACGGTTACGATTATTCAAAGGTGAACGAATTATTTGTTTCAATTAAGGCACTGACTTTTTAAAAGATTTTTATTATTATATAAAATTTACATGTGTTTCTTACTAATGCTAATTACTGACTGACTGTATATGTTAAAACAGAATGTATTATAAAATGTAATTAAAGATAAAAATGCATGGTTGACAAAAGATAAGCAAGTACATAGAACATACATATGAGTAGCAAGAGATGTCTTATTTATCTAAATGCTGTGTTCACATAATTCCTCCCTGCGAAGTCTCAACTACGCAGCTTCGCGAGTACGTTGAACGTTTGGCAACATGATATCCCTGGTAGAATTTTCTATCTTTTTTCCTCTTGATTTATTTTCTTCTTTTTTCTTGAAACAATTTCTGCTTTCTAATTTCTTATAACATATAAATATAAAAATTATACAAATCAATATATAAAGGAGTATTGTCCATAAATTGGGATGTCTTGAAATTCTGTTGAAAGTTATTCCTGGTTGATTTTCGTATATTTGATCTTGAATAGCTTGCAAATCATCAAGTCTAACATTTTTAATATCGACTTTTATTTTAGTGTCTGATACAAATTTGTTTTCTGTTTCTAATTTTGGAAACAGTATTGGAGAATATTTGTTTGCATATTCTGTATTTATTATTTCTTCACGAGCTGTACTAATTCCGCATTCGACTGGAATTTCTATTAAATATGTACCATTTACTTTAAAAGTTTCTTCTTGTTGTATACAATGTAATTTAATAGTTTCTTTCTTCGGAAATATACCAATCCATAAAATTGAATTTTCGAGTTGAATTATTAATGATTTTGTAATTTCAAAATTTCTTTGAATACATGTTGATAAGTTTTTAGAATTTAACAACTGTATTTCGCATGGATTGTGATCCTTGATTTCATAAAGTTGTGTTTTTCCACAAATGTAATATTGTGATTTGATCATTGTACAACTATCGCTTAGAAATGTATAATAAAATTCATTTTTTAATAAATATTTATTTTGAGTAAGTATCGTCTTAAATTGACCATCGATAAATACTGGAATTGAGTAGAGGTGATAATAATCAAATACATTGGGATACATGACAGGTAGATTTAATAAATAGGTTATTCTATTGTTTGAAACATAACATTCGACTTTTATAATACTTTTCAAGATTCCTATACTCTCAAGAGTAATAGCAAATGGAATTTGTTCTTGTTTAATTCGTTTTTGTAAATCTATCATTATATTATATAAATCAATATTTCTTATAACACTGGGATGTAGAATGTTTAATTTTGAAAACGTAATTGAATTCTGTATTTCTTGTAAAATAGAATTAATTATTTCGTATATATTGATAAATTCGTTTAAAGTTTCTGTTATTATTATAGTACCAAGACTATCAATATGTTGTTCTAGAATCGCAGCAATACGTAAAACTTTAAATTTTAATATTTGTTCATTATGTGATATCTGTCTTATTGACTCATTGAATTTATTAATTATGTTTAATGAAATGGAATTTTGTTTCACAATATTAGATGCTAACTTCATTTGATTATCTTGAAGTTCCCTTATTAATTTATCGTATCGTTTTCCGTCATTAGCGTCTAAGTTTCCTGTTATTGCTTTAAAGATTGTACCTAATCCGTCAACAATACCTCTTTTAACTCTATGTGTCGGAGGAATAATTTCATTTAAGTTATGTGTAACTTGATATTTCGTTAGGTTTAAAATTTTCAAATAATTTATTACAGTAATTGTACGATTTAATTTAAGAAAAGTATTGTTCATTAAATTTGCTGATAGCTCGTCTAATTTATTAATTTCAATTATTAAAGCATCGAGATCATAATAGTGTATCAATTTATGTGTATATTCTTGAACTTTTGCTGTTCCTAATTTCAATGGTATAATTCCTGGATTATTTTCCAGATTTTTCATCGTAATTTTATCTTCGAAGGCGAAGGCAATATTAATTCTGAAATGATAGTAATATAATAATAATATGTTTTAATAATATATTAAAAGTACTTATGTATAGATTATATATAAAAGGATGTTTTAAGTATTTTAAGTGCTAAAATTATAAGTTTTCTTAAGGGGTCGTTTAAGATTATCTGTGTGTACTTTAGGCTGTTCAGGTGTAGAAATTGTATTTTGTCCTTCATTTATTTGTTTTATTACTGTTGGCTTATTAAATTTATTTGCCAATTTTTGTCGTGCTTGTTTTTTCACATAAGCTTTAGTTTCAGGTTCAAATAAATTTGGGTCATCACGTTCTTGATTTACCTTAGTAATATATTTCGTTTTGTTTTCTATAAGATTTTCGTTAATTTTTGAATAGAGTAACTTTGTTTTTTCTCTGTGTTCGTGTATGTAATTACTAAGTAACATTTGGGTTAAATCTATATTGAATACATTGCTTTCGTCAATATGACCGTTTACTATATCTATCGGTCGGTATTTAGTAGAGGAATGAATCGAATGTTTGTATGCTAATAAGGCATATATCATTTTTGATTGTACTGTTGATTCTTGAAATCCTTGAGCATTTAACAATCGTATATGTTCAATTATTGTTGAATGGAATCGCTCAATTAAACCGTTTGACTGTGGATGATTGGGAGAACAAAAATGAATTTCGATTTTGTGTAATTTTAATAAATCGTTCATGATAGTATTTTTAAACTCTCCGCCATTATCAGTCGTTATTAGTTTTGGTATACTGTGATGTGAGAAAAATAAGATTAAGTTATCGATAATTTCTGTTGGAATAAGAGATGATAGTTTATATGCTTGAGCGTATTTTGAAAACGCATCAACTATAGTTAAAAATTTGGTTCCCTGTAATGTAAAAGTATCTAAATGAATTACTTCAAAGGGTTTTGATGGTGTTGGTGTAATTTTCATTTTTGTTTTTATGGGATTTCGTTCATATTTGCATTGTTGGCAAATTTCACATTCATTAATAAATGTTTGTATTGATTTTCGCATGTGAGGCCAATAATATAATTTCTTAATTTGTTGTTCCGTTTCTTCTATACCGCGGTGGTTAGTTTTCCTTCGTGGTAATTTTGGATAGTTTCTTTAATATCGTTTTTATCAATGACATCTATAAGTTTAATTGTACAGTATTTAAATTTTAGTGAAGGCCAAATAAAGTGTTTATGTAAAACATTACAAAAAGGTTCATAAATATCAGGGTTCTCAAAATATAAGTGATAATTAACTTTCGAAGTTATATATTCTTTTATCAATTTTAAAACATCATCTTCGAAATTATTTTTAGAAATTTGAACATGTATTCGTTGTTTATCTTCAAACAATTTAGTTATTTTAGCCTTTGCAGGACTATGAGCAACCGTGTTTATAATTATTTGATTTGAGCCGTAATTTACTGGTGACTCTGATATTTGAATATCAATAATAGGGTTTTGTTCTTGATTTGAATGAGCAGTGACGTCATCTAAATCTAAAGCGTAATCATTTGCTTGTTCGTCCGGTTGAGCTATTAAAGAAATATTATCGGGTGGTTCATTTTGATTATTATTAGATACATTGAAGTTTTTATTAAATTGTTCTATGTATTCGAAAAAATTGTTTGTTTCTTTGGTATGAATTTCTATACGTGAAAGAGCATCTGCGTTAGTATTTAATTTACCTTTCTTATACGTTATACAATAATCAAATTCTTCTAGTTTTATTCGCCATCTTAATAATTTCGAATTAGGATCTTTCAGAGAGAACAACCACTGTAGGGGTTTGTGGTCGGTAATTATATTAAATTTTCTGCCGAAGAGGTATGGTCTGAAATATTTGGTAGCCCATACGATTGATAATAATTCCTTTTCAATCGTGCTATATCGTTGTTCAGATTCGTTTAGTGTACGTGAGGCGTACGCAATGGGTAAATCTTTCCCAATAGGTCCTTGTGATAACACAGCACCTAACGATACGTTACTAGCATCGGTTGTTAAATTAAATGGTTGGCTAAAATTCGGATATTGCAGGATGGGTTCATTCATCAAAAGGTTTTTACAAGTTTCAAAACAGGACTTAAATTCGTCATTGTGCACTATTGTAGCACCCTTTTTCAAACATTTAGTTAAAGGCTTTGTTAGTTTTGCGAAATTGTTAATGAAACGTCTATAGTAACCTAATAATCCTAAGAATCCTTTAATTTGTTTTGTCGTTTTGGGAATAGGATAGTTTTTTATTGCAAAAATTTTATTTGGGTTAGGTTTTACGCCTTCAGGAGTAACAATATGGCCAAGATATGCTACTTCCTTTCTTAAAAATTCAGATTTGTCTAATTGAATTTTGAAATTTGTTTCTCTAAGTCTTTGAAACACTGTTTTTAAACTATTAATATGTTCTTGTAATGATGTAGAGAAAACAATTATATCATCTAAATATACTAGGCAATGTTCGTTCTGAATACCACGTAAAATATTGTCCATTACCCTTTGAAAGGTAGCGGGCGCGTTCTTTAAACCGAATGGCATTCTGAGGAATTCGAAATGTCCGCTTTCTGTGTTAAAAGCTGTCTTAGATACATCTTGTTCGTGCATCTCAATTTGATGAAAGCCACTAGCCAAATCTAGAGTTGAAAAATATTGACATTTACCTAATTTATCAAGTAAATCGGTAATGTTTGGTAGAGGATATTTATCGTCGATTGTCTTTTCATTAAGTTTACGGTAGTCGACGACGACTCGCCATTTTTGTTTGCCAGATGCATCAACCTTTTTCGGAACTATCCAAATAGGGGATGACCAGGGTGAATGACTTGGTCTAATAATATTTTGATTTAACATATTCTTAATTTGGTTTTCAACTTCTTCTTTATGAATAAATGGATATCTATAACTTTTTGTATAAATAGGTATTTCATCATTTGTGCGAATTCTATGGGTGACTTGGTTTGTAAAAGTTAATTTACTGTTTTCAACATAAAATATATCAGAGTAATCTTTGCATAAGTTTTCAATTTGAAATTTTTCTTCTGAATTTAAATGATTTGTACGAATTTTTGAAAAATTAAAATTTTGTTTTGGAATATTATCAAAATTGTTTAAATTTATTTCTTGTATTTCTTTTCTTATTGGTTTTGTCGTATTATTTAATATTGTAGTAATAGCTATGCCGTTATTTGCTATCGTTAAACATTCGGGAATTTCACAATTATGAATCTTTTGATATGGTATTATTATCTCGCCATTTTTAATACTCGTTTTTATTTTGGTTATTTGTTTTGTGCGTGCATTAACCGTTACAAGGTTTAAATAATTTTTTAACTTTTGATATTGTACCTTTATTTGTGCATACGGTGTTTTAAGAATACCTGATGCAAAATCTACATTGGCTTGTAATAATTTTAGATTATCTAATCCAATTAGTCCATGGAAAATGTTATGAAATTTAAATAAATGAAATTTTAATTTGGTTTGTTGTGGTAATTTAAATAAATTTTAAGCTGGCATGAACATACTATATTTATGAGCAGACTTCTGAAATACTGTTGAAACTATAAAAGGATCATCATATATATAATTAGAATATAATTTATAAGCAAGATCTGGATCGATGAAAGATTTAGTAGAGCCAGAATCTATTAAAAATTTTAAATTATGTTCAGGTAGTACTATATATGGTAATTCACTTTCATTAGTGGTATTAAAAGATATAATATGGGGTTTTACGTTTGATCGGTTGTTTGAGGGGGTTTGTGAAAATTTTCATGATAATATGACTCGTCAATGTTATCGTTTGCCGTTTGTGAATCTTCTAAAAATTCTTCATTATTTGAATCAGAAATTTCGGGAATTAATTCTGAATTCTGAAAATCATAATTAATATCGGATGTCTCATCTACGTCGTTTACGTAAGTATTGTAAAGTTGTTCAGAATTGAAATTTCTTTGCGAGTTTTGGGCTATTGGTCTCGAATAATTATTAGTTTGCCTGGTCGAAACACTCATAGGAGTGGGTGTTGGTAAATTTTTATGTTGACCGGGTCTAAATACGTTTTGGTTTGGTTTTTGGTGTGGTTGTTTAAATACTTGCGAGTTTGTAAAAAATCTCTGAGGTGTAACATTTGGTCTCGGTTGTATAGGAATAGGTTGTGAAGGGAATTGATTAGTATTACGTGTTTGATTGCTAAAATTTTGATTAAAATAAGGACGTTGAAAATTTGAATTTTGTTGAATGAAAGGTCTTTGTTGTGTCGGTCTTATTTGTGTAAAATTTTGCTTGATTTGCGGTTTACCTGTTAAATTTTGAAAATAATGTATATTTTCTTCCTGATTAATAAATTGTAACGCTTCGTTTAAACTACTAGGTTTCATGCAACGAATAGTTGTTCCTAATGGTTCTTTTAATCCGGCTAAGAATGTTTTTAAAGTTAACTTATTATATAAATCACGTTTTAATACTTTTGCTTCTTCAGTTGTTTCATGCATATCAATATATGAACATAATAAATTCAAAATTTGTAAACATCTATCAAAAAATTGATGAGGTTTCTCGTTTGGCGATTGCCTCATTAAAATTAAATCTCTATTAAGACATATTTCATCTCTTTGATCCGCAAAATTCCTAGTTAAAGTTTGTTTTAATTCGTTCCAAGTAGTAACACTTTGTATATTGACAACAAGTTTTGCATTTCCTTTTAATTTACCTATCAATGAGTGAAGTAAATAAATATTTTGAAAATTATCTGGTTCGTCATTATTATAAAAATGAGTAATTAAAGTTTCACATGTTGCTATGAATCTACTGAGTTCAATTGGGTTACCATCAAACTCTGGTACTGTATTTAAATACTCTGGTTTGAAATTATTTGCCATTTTAATAATTTTAATATTACTTGTATTTTCTTGAATAGTATTGTCGTGTAAATTATTTTTTTCTAATGTTTTTAAATTTGTATTTTCGTCTGAGTCAGTTTGAGACGATATTTGTAAATTTTTAAATAAATTTTCTAGCGACATATAATACAATAATCGTACTCACATTAGTAGAGTCAGCGCCGTTTTCATCTTAATTATGAGAGTCCGTTACAAGGGTCCAGCGATTTTTGTCTGTTTTCTTGAACTTCTTCTCGCAAGAAAGGACGATTTCCTTCCGTTCTTCGTATGATTTGGAGATAGATCTTCAGCGGGTTCACGATGAACTGTATCTCGATGTATGAGCCACTTCAGGTACTAACTTCCAAATTTCACACTGGATTGCCGATTAATCGTAAATACGAAATACTTGTTCGATACAAATATTCGACAAAATCCGACTGACTGCGCCAATTATTTGTTTTAATTAAGGCACTGGTTTTTTATAAGATTTTTATTATTATATAAAATTTACATGTGTTTCTTACTAATGCTAATTACTGACTGACTGTATATGTTAAAACAGAATGTATTATAAAATGTAATTAAAGATAAAAATGCATGGTTGACAAAAGATAAGCAAGTACATAGAACATACATATGAGTAGCAAGAGATGTCTTATTTATCTAAATGCTGTGTGCACATAATTAACGCTATTTTTTTTTGTAACTTTACCTTTTAATCATAGGTGTACTAAAAAATTACATTTTTTTTAAATGTCACCGTCATGATTTTAGATGTTATAAAAATTTAACTTCAAAGATGAATCGACAATTACAATTAAAATAAAGAGCTAGAGCAATAGCCAAATTAGAATAAGGATGGTCTTTACGAGAAGTTGCTGGGGATTTGAACGTCAGTAAGAGCTGCATTTTTAAAATTAAAAAAACTTGGACGGAAAAGAGGCCACTGAAGCGTCCTCCAAGACGAAATGTTGAAAAGATATCTCTTCCGACACAGGATGAGGCCCTTGTAAATTATTTACCGGAAAATTCTTTCGATACGGCAATAATACGGCAGGAATCAAATTTTCCTGGTTCTGCGATCAGTGTTCACCGTAGGGTGAGAGCGTCAGAACTGAGAAATTGTTCTGCAGCAAGAAAACGTCTTTTAACTAATAAAAACAAACAGAGCCGAATAGAATATAAATTTAATGTTAAATCAAAACGATGAATATTGGAAATCTGTTCTTTTCTTGGACAAAAAGACTTTTGAATCTTGCAATAATGGTAGGTTACGAGTATGTCGACCAAAAGATTAGTGATTTTCCGAAAACTATATTCAACCTGTCATACGAAGTGGTCAGTTTTCTGTTAATGAATGGATATGTGTAAATGGTCCTGGTTTATGCTGCAGAATTCACAGGAAATTTAACTCCCAAGACTATTTACAAATATTCGAGAACGAAATGCTGCCATCAGTTCGTCAAGTTTATCCTAATAATTTTATTTTTCAACAGGTTACTAATTATTCATTATTGGAGTATAACAATGTATGCCTTATTTTATAACTTACAGGATAATTCTCGTGTACACACTGCACGTATTGTGCAATAATGGGCGAGAATGATATTGAGCTTTTGCCATGAAGTCCGGATTTGAGTCCAATTGAAAACATTTGGGAGTATCTTGTTAAAAATATTAATAATCGAAATTTCCTGCCAATAAATGTAGAAGATTTGTGGGAATGTAAACATAAGGCATGGCAAATTTTACAACATAATTACGTTTTGTCATCTTTAATTTTGTCTTTGAGACGTAAACTTGAAAGTATAGTCCTAGCAAATGGTGTGCCTATAAAGTATTGATAGGTTTCTAAAATTCTGATGTTACTTTGTTAAATAAATATATCTTCAAGTTAATTATTCCATTATTTATTTTTAAGCGATATGAAAAAAAGGAACGCCACTGACAACAGACAGTTATGTTTGGAAAAATTAATAAATTGTCTTAGTAACGAAAAACACTGAATGTTCGCAATAGTACTTTTCCTTTCATGTACTTCGAAAGACTTCTTTTGCTGACTATTATTATTCCAACTTCTTTCAACTATTTCTTAATTTATTAGCAATACTGTAACTTTTGCTTATAATTCAAATTACCTGCTACAAAACAATGTCGATAAAGCAAAACGCAATGGAAACAGTCTAATCAATAACTACGCGGACTTTATAATCATTAAAGCTTCGAACTCTTGAAATTTCAAAAGCGAAATAAATATGTAGCTTCAAATTTTCGAAGCGCTGAATAGCGAATTATTTATATAATCTAAATACTACCACATAATCCTCATATCAGGCATAATTAAAGTTATATATTTTCATACAATAATATGTATTGATTATATTCAAGATACAGTAAGCGGATCCCTACATGAGAACATAGGCATCCTACTATCAACATAGTAGTACATAGATAGATTGCAAACAGAAATTCCATGTGGTATTCTCAATTCGCCGTTAAACCGGAATTGCGTAAAGATATTGTTGTTACCCTTATATTATAAGGGAACACTTACACTTGAAGAAAAGAAAGGGACACGACTTTCTCTTTACACTTTGAGAACGCGGTGCTATTAACAATTTAGAGCAATTTGTACGTTAGAATCAATATTAATCTAACCACATTCTCTGCTTCTAGCGTAGTGAGAATTCCGCGTTCGGCCAACTTCATGTCAGGGGTTATTCAAAAGTAAGTTACATTTTGAACTGCAAATTAAAAACAGGTTCTATTTGTAAAACAATGGGGTTTATTACATAACAAATCACTTCAGCGTAAATTTTGAATATGTCCGCCATCTTGTTCTTCAACAAGTAGCAGTCTTCCTTCTATACTGTGGACAACATCGTGGAGCAAACTAACTGGAATAACTGCCACTGGTTGTGAAATTTATCCTTTGAGCTGCTGGATAGTCGTAGGATGACTTAAAAAACCTCTTCTTTAGGATAGCCCCATAGCTAATATTCTGCCGAATTAATATCTGGAGAACGCGCCGGCCAAGGATTGGGAAAGTTTCCTCTTGGGATACCACTCCTAAATGTGTTAATTAACAGATTTTTACTGGAGTGTAAATATGGGGTGGAGGGTGCGCCATCTTGCATGAAGGTGATATTTTCAATATCATATTTGTGCAATCTTGGGATAACATAATTTCGCAGCATGGTAAAATATCGTTCTCCAGTAACTGTAGCTGTTTTTAATTGCCCATTTTTATTTTTCTCAAAAAAGTATGGTTCTAAAATGAATCGGAATGTGAACCCAATCCACACGGTTACTCATTAAATCATAAATTCCTTGCTGAATTACAGTGTGCGGATGATATTTCTGACCAAATCCTACATTTGCGCGCATTAACACCCCCACTCAGTTGAAAATGCGCCTCATCGGTCCATAAAACTTTATCCGGCCACTGCAGAGTTGTTTGAATTTGTGCTAATACACAAAGAGCAAAATCATACCTAATCGGTTTACGTTTCTTTAAGTTCAAATAAAACTTGTATTTTATACGGATACATTTTTAGATGTCTTCTGAAAATTCGCCAAACCGTGGGGTAATTTATGACGTTTTGCAATTTGATAAGCCCTACATATTCCGTGGTTATAATTGGCTATTTCTTCAGTCTTACATAAAACTTTACCAGCAGTAATATCATTCGCTTAGGTCTTCCAGATTTTGCTTTATCAGTAACGAAACCAGTTTCTTCAACTTTACTGATTAGCTTGCGGTAAGCCTGTAAACTGCATGGCCCGTTTCTCAAGTTATTGCTTTTTCTGAATTCTCATAGTAGCACTGAACAAGGCTTATACGATTTTGCAACGTGAAAACTATTTTTCACAAGATAAGTGTCTGTCAAATTCAGTAATAAAAGTTAACGCTTCTATTTTTATCCACAAACTTGTTGCAATGGTAATGGAAATAAAAAATATGAACGACGAGTAAACCCAATTATTTCATTTGTGTACACTTTACTGTTTAATAAAACGACCACAATTTCAAAATGTAACTTACTTTTGAATAACCCATTATATCTACGTTACTGTATAATAGGAATACACAAATACACAAGTAGGTATACACAATACCATTAAACAATGGTTACTCTATAAATATTATCAATAACATCCTGAATAGCCAACAAAAAAACCCTTTCTTTAGTTTACCCAAAATTAAAAACAATATAACTAATTCCTACGTTTCAATCACTGACTAAAAATGGTACTTTCATTAAAAACTTAATAACGAACACATATGATTTAAAATGGACAATGCTATGCAGAACATTATTAAAAACAATAAAGATAAAATAAACAAAGAATCAAATTCAGGTGTATATAAGTTAATATGTGAAGATTGTAATAAGGTATGCATAGACCAATTGGGGACGACGTTTAAAACTAGGATGAAAGAACACGAGAGAAGTCATATATAAAAGAAAACACACTTTCGCAAATTATTGTTTAGATATTAATCATAGATTTAATGTAAATTTCAAAATTTTACATATTCAAGATCAAAGCAAAACTAGGAGTTTAGTACATAGGACTTATTTCTTATCGTTATAACGAAGCTCCAACAAGTATCTCTTTCGGCAATCAACGACACCTTACAAGCTTTAACAATGACAACTAGATATAATTTAATCAAGAAATGTTCATATGAATGAAGGTTCTATATTTTTTTGTTAAGAAGTTATAGGGTGTTTTAAATAATGATACCTTTAAACGCTAGTGAGTAATAATATTTTAGTAAAATAAAAAACCCTTATTGTAACCAACAGAAAGCAACATTGAGACTGCAATAAATATTCAAAAATTAGTCCATTCTGCTGAATATACAACTGGCAACGACGAACTAAATCCTCCTGTATATGTATTATTTCTACAGCATCTCGAAGTCTCTGCAATAATTGAAGACGATCATTTATTTCCACAGTATGAACAAGTTACTTGAAGTGATCCCATAAAAAACATCGCAAAAATTTAAGTCATCTAAAGGCTGTACAGAACACGTAATGTACCGGTTGACGGTATTAGGAAATCTGTTTCGATATTCTCTCGTTGCATTACGAGCGTTTCCATTACAAAATCCATACATGAAAGCAATGCTCGCATATTCTTCGTCAGAAAATGGATGATTCATTGCTAAGTACACTGCACAAATAAAACCTTTAACAAACCGTGACAGAAACTTTAAACATAAACAAACTATTTTTGACAATTTTTTTTTTAGTAACTTTTGTTATGATAAACCATGGCTACTACAATTAAATCCTATCGATTTGTTTGTATGAGGTCAAGCAACCTGAACATTTACTGTAGTCTCAATATTACATTCTGTTACAATAAATGTTTTTGATTTTATTAAAATATGATTGCTCATTAGAGTTCAAAGAGATCATTATTTAAAACACCTTATAACCTCTTAACAAAGAAAAAATATAACCTACAATCAAATAAACATTTCTTAGCAAAGCCAAATTGCAAATTACAAATTGGCAATATCGATGCGACAATTCACATCAAGCTTTGATACAAAATAATACAAATCTGTATAAAAACAAATTTGTATCTGTATATATATGGACACACAGCTCGCATTTACCAGCGTTTGCTTCAACCACCAGACGCATGCGTTTCTGTCTCACGATTTTGTCAATGATGGGTTTACGAAGACAAACGGCTGTAGGTACACTTCGCGGTCATGTAGCAAATTTCGCCCTATTAGATGACACCAGATAACCTCATGACATCTGACGGACAAAACCGACCACGCCGATGCAAAGTGTTTCCCCTAGAATAGCTACGCTATTACAGGAAAAGAAAAATGCGCATATTACTGTGAGTCCATTAACTCGTCGCCAGGTGGCGTAATATAGCAAAGCCAAATTGCAAATTACAAATTGGCAATATCGATCCGACAATTCACATCAAGTTTTGATACAAAATAATACAAATCTGTATAAAAACAAATTTGTATCTGTATATACATGGACACACAGCTCGCATTTACCAGCGTTTGCTTCAACCACCAGACGCATGCGTTTCTGTCTCACGACTTTGTCAATGATGGGTTTACGAAGACAAACGGTTGTAGGTACACTTCGCGGTCATGTAGCAAATTTCGCCCTATTAAATGACACAAAGCTGTTGAAGCAAACGCTGGTAAATGCGAGCTGTGTGTCTATGTATATACAGATACAAATTTGTTTTTATACAGATTTGTATTATTTTGTATCAAACATTTCTTCATGAGATTAATATAGTTTTAATTGCCAAAGTTTGTAAAGAGGCTAATGAATCACCCTGTATTAAAAATATACACAAAATTTACGATATATCCACCAGAATTCGAACAAAATCCATATTCAGCTTCATAATTAGACTATATGAAATTTCTTAAGCTAGAGTGAAGCGGTTTTTGAAACAGAGCAAGGGCTATAAACAAACTGAAAGGACCATGATCGGGGCCGATTTCAGTAGTAATATGCAAAGGCGTCATGCAATTTCAGGTAAAAATCCATGCATCACGAGGCTTTTTCTGAAAGCCATTAGGTCCAATTAAAGGTGTAAGACCAGAGAATGTAGAAGCTTCGATGTGCAAATCGCGACTAGATGGCAAGGATGAACGAGATCATCTACAATAAGAAAGTACACAAAACTGTCAGTACCGTAGAAGAAGTAGATTTTATTTGAACAAAGCTATTTAGAATTTCTAAGGTTAGAGCGTAGGGGCTGGTGAAGTAGAACAAGGACTATATATGAGCTTAAAGGGCCATAGTCGGGGTCGACTTGACCTGTTATGTGCGAAGGAATCGAGAAATTTCAGAAGAGAAAGCCAAGTATCTAGTAGGCTCTTGTTTTAAAGTTGTTATTAATTAAAGAAATAAGGCTAGATAATGTTCTCTAACGATACACGAGGACTACAACATATCGGGAAAGATCGCAGTGGCATAAGCTCTATAATCATATCAAGTAATCCATATCTATTTATATTCAACATCACTAGTTCATCTAGGGCCATCAAACACAGCGATAAGTAAGGAAATAGTCAATAAAATTAATAATATTGGTAATATTATAGAGATAGCAGGCGTCGTGATCATATCTAGTGAACGCGTACATCACACTTTGTATATAAAACTACATTTCAATGCTCATAGTTTCTAGTCACCAGAACTTTAAAAACACGCAAAATGCATGGTTAGGTACATAATTATATTTTTTTTTAAATGCATTTGCTAAATTCAATAATACATATATGAGGATTTCTATCAAAATGTTTAAGAATTTAATTTTATACATTTTAAATATTTTATTTTATACTATAGCATTACCTGCAAAGATTACCCTTTTCCGGTAATTTGACCCACGATGGTTAACGATTTTATAATGAGAATTCTTAATGATTCTTTAATAGTTCTGTAAAAGCACACAATGGCACTATTTCTAAGTATTACATTGTGATGTAAATCTCCTCTGTATATTTAAAGTTCTGTTCAATTTGAATGTAGTTTTTCTACGTAAATTTCCAAACGTTAGTATTTCTTCATATAGTTAATGCAACAGTCTTTACTTACTAAACTAATGCTAATACATAAATTATTCCATATAGATACTTTGCCGGTTATTGTATGATTCAATCGATGAATGTTTTGAAAGCGGGAATTCACAGAATACACAAGTTATGCAGTCGCACTGAAGGAGTGTGTTTGTTACCCGTTCTCTTTGCTTCAACTTAATATAAATAAATGGAAGCTAAAAATAAAATTATTGAATCACTGACATTGTCAGCAATACGTACTTTTCCCGACTAGTCGTAGTGCAGTGTAAAAGTAAAAATGCCGAAAGCAGCTTCCGAAAAATCGACTTTATTGCTAAAGTGTTTTCAACATAAGAAGGATTTGCAGATCATCGACAACAAGTATATTTTTGCGGGCTGTACGACAAACGAGTAGGTATCTATGGGTATATAACAACGCATGTATCTTTTAAGACCTCTTTCTTAAATAAAGAAAAAACACAGACTGCTTACGCTTGTACTTTTTATGCTTATTTATTTATTTAATTTTTATAATTAAATTGTTTTCAAGTTATTAAATTATTTTATAGTTATTTTATCTGTTTTCTAAACTAACATATTACATATTTTTATAGAGAAAATGTGACAAGAAATTCCAAGTAGATCAACACTTAGGAACCGATAGCCATCAGTTCAAAAAATGTGATACAAAAACAATTAACCGATCAACATCGGGACAGCAGTGAGTTATAAATTTATTCAAGAGATCTATGTAATTAATTATGGGGTGTAATATTCGTCTTCCTAATCTGGACAAGACATTGTTCCAAGATTTCTTAAAGAAACACTACTCTAAAGAAAATATTAATGTGTCTTCATAATCTACTTTGAGAAAGTAGTATGTCGACGTAAGTAACCTTGATTAACGTGATAGAAGCCATCCAAAATGAAATTAAAAATAAAGGTGTATGTTTTTTTTTTGTCGACGAAACTACAGATGTTCAAGGAAAGTATAATGCCAACTTTACCATTGGAGGTTCGAATGAGGATAGCCGAGGAAAAGAATATTTGATTGATGAAAAAACGAAAAATTTAAACATCGCTCGGTTCGTTAATGAGACGTTAACTAGCTTCTTTTTACCGCAAAAATTACCAGTAGAAAACATATTACTAATGGTAACTAATGCTGCTTCGTATATGGTGGAAGCAGCAGAAAATTTAATTTTTTTTCCCTAATTTCATACATTGTTACGTATTTGACTCATGGATTAAATAGAGTATCCGAAACTGTTAAATCAGAATTTCCTTTAGTTACTAGTTTAGTAAGTAACGTGAAGAAAGTTTTTGTTAAAGCTCCATTTCGAGTAAAGGTATATAAAGAAACATATTCAGAATTGCCACTACCCCCTGAACAAGTTGTTACTCGGTGGGGGACGTGGTTAAACACCGTAAATTTTCTTGCCGAAAATTATGAAAAAGTGAAGAATGTTATTTGCGATTTTGATCTAGATTGCTCGGCAGCAAATAAAAAAATGCATTAGTTTATTTGAAAACTATTTAATTACTAGTCAATTGAGTTTTACTAAAAGTAATTTTTGTACACAAAAATTGCTTATGGACGAAAGTATTTTTCTAATAAATCCTGTAAAAAATGGTCTTGAAACTTCAGTAGGCAGAAATAATAATATTTGTAAAACTCTTAATTCGGTGTTAGACAAAAACCTATGGTTTAAAAGGTTCATGCAAATTAACGATATCGTACAAGGAAATTTTCAAGGAAGTTGCTATCTACTCGTGAAGCTGGCGCAGCGAAGGCGTCTGAAGATGGTCGAGATCAAAAATACTGTAGTTGTATCGTACAAAGTATGGGAGCTTCTATTTATTATATATGCCCTTAGTCAGTGGAGACGGGTGTGGGTGACTAAAATAAAAGTTAAAAGGTTGCGCCACTCAGTTTTGCTTACGGAAGCTCAGACTGAAAACTGAGAAAAGAGATTGCACGATCTTCGCCGCATGGACATACAAACTACTCAAACTCATGCTATATATCTAGACTTACTAAGTACCTACGTACTAACACCAAAATTACTGCCCAGGTTACCTGAAAAGGAAATTGCTACGTAGAGTGCCAAGGCAATGAAAAAAAACTTATGATCAAATAATTCGCATATTCTCGATCAAAGGCAAATAAATGATTATAATATAATTAATTAATTATAATATAATTAATTAAATGGATGTATTAAATTTAAACATTGACTAAAATAAAATAAAGAAATATTAATCAATTGACATCTTCACCCTGTATAATTATACCGACTGTATGTTAAGGTAAAAAAAAATATATATAACTCTTTACAAAATCCAAAACTAGATATTGCAAAAAGGTGCACACAGTACGGTAAACATAATATCTCAAAAGCTGAACGTAATAATACTCTTAATAGAAAATGGAAAATGATTACTTAAGTTAATTACATAATTTATTCCCGCAGATTTTTTTCTAAAGGTACCATTAGAGATAAATTCACAGAAATAGCAGTAGTCAAAATATCCTACTCACAAATACAAATGATTAATTCAAAATTATGAAATTACCAAAATGCGTCGTCATTTATCGACGCCTGCATGTATGCAAAAAAATTTTTAAGATTTTTATTTGAAAAATACGAAACAATAATTTGGCCTTAAATGGAAGCAAGAAAAATACTTTAATTCACAAGAATTAATTATTTTACGTTATACTATACAAGATATATTAAATTTTAAATGCGTTGAGCTCTAAGCCGCTATGCAAATTGATTAGTATTGCATTAAAAATGCTAGTAACTATATTAATATTACAAAAATGAATTTAAGTTATGCTAAACGAAGTTAAATTGATTACGGCAAAATATGAAAGCAATATATATATATAAAATTATAAGACGAAATTTAAATTACACATAAACTTTAATAATACGAACTACTTAATATCCTGTGCCTGTCCGTCGAAGGTGGTAATTAATTTCCTCAGGTCGATCGCTGTTCGGGGAATTAGACGATCATAAATTGCGCTTGAAGTATAGGCTGCAGTGCTCGTGAACTCTTCAGCAGGAAGCTATTTTTTTCCGTTTATGAAGACGAATTGGAACGCCACGCAAAAACCAAGGTTGGGTTATATTTTCCTCAAACGTAAGTAAGTCGCAAACGCCAAATTGGCTGTTCCAAAAATTAGAATTCACCCTTTGACATGATCCGTTTATGTACAATGAATTAACTAAAGGTCAAAGATGCGTAAATTAACTTCCATTGAGAGGATATACACTCCTAATTTTTTAAACGACTTTTACACTAACATGGTCTGTCTGCTAATCCTCGAATCTCACCCGCGTGTAAGCGGAAAGGGTGATATAGCTACAAAAGTTAACCACAGACAGCGGAACAATATCCGAATGAACATATTTAATATAAAATACCGGGACTCGTCAATAAATAATGAAGACTATTAATCGATATTAAAAAGAGAAATTAAAGCTTAACAAAGTATCAATTTCAGTCCAAATGTAATGTGCAAATTAAAGTATGCTGCAATAACTTCCTGTGAAGTTGAATGGTCATTTTCCAGTTACACGTTCATTTTAAGTGAACGACGACAGAGTTTTATAATGAAAAATATAGAAAATCATTTGATTACTGTTGTTGTTATTCAAATAATAATTAATTAATTAAGATTAGAAAAATTGTAATATTTAAAATTTAAATATACATATTTTTAATAGAAAAATACCATATTTTCTGTATATCATTTTTGTTATTACGCTACCTAAAATAAATAATTTCATAAACAAAACAGTTGTTTTATTACTTTTTATAGCTTTACCTTTTCAGCGCGAACGCTGTTGTAAAATTTACGACAAATTTACTAAATGCTTACCTCTCCCATACCCCTTATCTGACCTATGTGAGCTCGCTTGTTTTCTCAGATCAGTTTGACTTTGAATGTCAGCATCAACGGTTGTGTGTAGACTTGTTAAATCTTGTTCGCAAAAAAATTATATT
The DNA here is from genome assembly GCA_935421215.2 of Melolontha melolontha. NCBI lineage: Eukaryota > Metazoa > Arthropoda > Insecta > Coleoptera > Scarabaeidae > Melolontha > Melolontha melolontha. Next base: position 129,670,164 of record OW285236.1, read on the forward strand.
TGCTGTCGTCGTAATTTTTACGACACGCGCGTGCCCATGTAAGTAAGTGTTTTATAGTTTATTGTACGACTGCATTATATTTCCGTTCTAGAAATAATATAATTATGACGATGCGACCGGTAACGTAAAAGAAACTAGTAACTCTAGAAGAAAATTTCTTTGATGAGCTCGACGACCCTGATGAAAATTTTGCACTCTCTAGTGACAGTCAATTTTCAGAAGAAGAAGTTGTTGAAGATCCCGAAGGCAGTAATTCAGAGCAAATGTACTCGTCGGAAGATTCAGAACCAGAAGAAGATGCTTCTGAAGAATATTTCATAGGAAAAAATAAAACAACATAGTTGATAAGAAATATGCTTTTTTCAAGGTTGTAGACGTTGCTATGAAAAACATAGGCAGAGAAGTTGTTAGCTTACTTGGGCTTGTTGTACTTGTTAGGAATAAAAAAGTATTATAACACAAATGTAAAAGAAATCTTTGCAACTGACGGGACTAGAATTGAAATAGCAAGAGCTGTTGCTCCTCTTCATTACCCGTTGCTTGAGGTTTGACAACAAAATTTGACAAGCTAGCAGCAATTCCATATTTTTGGGTGATTTTGTGCGCAATTGCAGGTCGTCCTTCAACTTGACAGAATATAATTGACGAAATGTTGCATCCTTTTCGAGGGAGTTGTAGTTTTATAAGTAAATCTGCAAAATACGGTATTAAAAATTATACTTTATGCGAGCCAAATGTTCTTATACTACCACTCTCGAAATATATATATTGCGGGAAGCAACCGGAGGGACCATTTGCTCTTTCAAACACTCCATCAGACATTGTGAAGCGACCTGTAGCTCCTAGAAAAAACTCGGGCAGAAATTTGACTGTCGACAATTGGTATACAAGCATACCATTAGCTGACGAATTGCTTGCACATTTCTGGGTACCTTGAAGAAGAATAAGGCTGAAATTCTGCACGAGCTCCAGCCAAAAAGAAAATGAAAAACTGAATCTTCAGTATTTGGATTTCCGAAAGACAAAATACTCGTTTCTTATGTACCTCGAAAAAATAAGGCCGTAATTCTGTTATCCACATTACATGATGACGATGAGATTGATCCCAACAGCCACAAACCTCAAATTATCTTAGATTATAATGCCACAAAAGGCGGAGTTGATACCGTCGGCAAGATGTGCGCCGCTTACTCCTTGTCCCGTATAACCAAGATATGGCCTTTAGTTGTGTTCTACAGTCTGGTGAACATTGGCGGTATAAACGCTGAAATTTTATTCAGATATGCATGTCCATCAAAAGCTTCGAAATACCGACGAGTTTTTTTGAAAAATATGTATTTCTAGATCTAGAATCAAAACCTTGCCGCATGATGTAAGCAGTTTTCTAATCGCCAACTATGATCAACCCGTAGAACCGAGAGGAGCAGTAGAAAGCGTTGCAAAACGAGGTGTTTGTCCTTTATGCGTATTGGAAAGAAAAGGAACTTCAGCTTCAATAAAGTGCAGTCGCTGCAAATCCTTCGCATGCAGGAATCATTCTGTAGCTGAAATCGTCTGCGACATCTGCAGAAGAGGGGAGCAACACGACGAATGAATTGAAAAATTCATTTTAGCATTGTATTGTAAGATATATTGTTTATAATTACAGTATAGGTAACTTTCCAATAAAAATTATTTTGTTTTTATCATAAGGTTATCATTTAATGTCTACACAAATATTGAGCAACACCCCAACAAAAAGTTCTTGGTACGGCAAAAAACAGCCTGTCGTAAAATTTACGACACGCTGACTCATTGAAAATATTGAAGCGCGCCCGCAAAACGGTTAAACACTCTATGTAACTTGAACATGAATATATGCCCACTTTTTCTTATTATATTAGAGGCTGTTATTACTAATATAATAATTATTTTATTATCTATAAAATTTAGTACAATATTTCATCTTTCAAAGCATAAGCGCATAATTTAATACTTTAAGGGCATAATTTAATAGTTTATCTTGCAGCTTTGCATGCATTTTCTTTAACTTTTTTAGTGCATATTTACCAATCTCTATTAACCACGCAGAGGATCTTACTAACATCACTTAGACTTTTAATTTAATTGAAATTTGAATTTAACGTTTGGAAATATATTTAAAATATAATATATATTTAAAATATTTTTCTTATTTAATAAATTACGCTTTAATTAAACGTCATTAAAAGATGTTAAAGAAATATTAGATGTTGAATATGATCACTTCTTTATAAATACACTTATAATTATGACACGATTTTAGATTTAAATCTAATTTGAAATCTATTTACTTGAACGAAGTAAGTATATAAAAATTACAATTAGAACTCAATATCACATCAAACTAAAGTAACAAACTGAATATGTCAGCTATAAACGGGAATTACAGATACTTGATTCAGACGCTAGAAGTAACAGTTTTAATTCTCCTCAAAATTCTGAAATCAATAGAAAAAATTGGAGCGATTTACTGAAAGTCACTTCATTATTATTGTTGCTTCCCGGATTGTTTGTTTTTCATTTACTTTTTATTGTATCGTACTTTTTTTGAAAATACACAGGAGACTTTTTCAGGATTTATAAAGTTTGCTTATTTTTTTTTGTAACCGATATTGTTTCTATTTAATTTTACTACCTAATACAATATTCTTTACTCTATATTACGAAGTTTAACTTAACGTTAATACATAAATTTATAAAATAAGCAATTATTTATAATGATGATTGAATGAAACGCGTGTAACGTTACACAAGTTTCATTAACAAAGTTTATATCGAACGTGTATCAATTAAAATTTAATCTACGTCGGTCCAAATAGATTTTATTCGCGTAGATTTGATTTTTCTTAAATACCAGAAACGTTTTCATAAATTAAAATTCAAAATTATCAGGTATACATATTAGTCGATGTCATGGTAACCGCGATTGGTGATTATTTCGATTTTGACTTTGGTAACTTTATCATTGACGTCCAATTTTGTGCTGTATATGCAGTTTTAGTGAAAACAAATATTAATATGGGTGATTCTGATTCCAAGAGTGTCCCTTCGAATATTGAAAGCATTGCGCAAAACGTTAAAATCAAGACAGACGTACGACCAAGCCAATGCAAAACTTGAAGATTGGTGTAAAGGGAAAGGAATCAATAATAGCAGCAATGAAGAGGTTCTCCTGGCATTTTTCTAACATCTTTCAAAACATGGTAAGATTTCATCGTTTAATTGCATTTCTAAAAAGGAAATCGGAAGGGTTTCGTTCGAAAAAATCTAAAATTTTATCAAAAGAAGACATAACCCGTTTTTGTCGATGAAAGAACTTATTTTACGATAAAAGTTGCATTGATAATGGGGCTTGCGTGTGCCTCTAGGCGTACTGAATTGGCAAATATGCAGCTACAAAGTGTTAAAGATGAATGACAATGCGTTCGCATTATTATTCTATTTACGAAAACAAAGATACGACGAGATTTTTTAATCACAAATGGGAATGTTGAAAGAATAAATATGGTCGAAATGGTTCGAAGATATACAGCGATGCGGCCAAGCAATACAGATCATACTCGATTTTTTGTGGGGTACAGAAATGTAAAAATTTCATTAGGCAACCAGTTAATACAGGCAATAATACTTTTGGGGTATAATTTTTAATAAATAATTTTTGCAGTATAATATAGCATCGTTCCTAAGTCTTCCAAATTCCTCAACAACATGGGTGCTCAGACTTTTAGGAATTGCCGTCTACCACAAAACATATAAGTGACAAACGATCAACATGTACCGACCACTAGGAGTAGCCCGGCTACAATAAAAAAAAACAGATTTATGAAAATGATTTATTGCAATTACTTATAATATATAAATACAAAGTTTATTATACTTGTATAAATTAAACATTTAATAAAATTTCAAGGTCAGATATTTTTTTAGTCACTGCTTTCACTTAGAATTTAGATGTTGATGCATGGCACTGAATATCATCCACAAACTTATCGAAGGATGGTTCCTAATTACTGAGTGCCAACCGCAGACATGATGAGAGATGTTCGTCAGTTAGTCGATTGTAATATTTCGTTTTAAAAATTTTCATTTCTGAAAATGCCGACTCGCGCAAGTAAGTTGATCCGAAGAATCCTGTTAACTGAAGAGATATTTGTTTCAAACACTGATATTTGTTTTCGGATATGAAAGACCAAAATTTGGAATCAGTTACTCTGGCTTTGAGATGTATATCTAAGATTATCTGCAATACCTACCTCATTCTATATTGAAGAGATCTGCATATTGAAAGTGTTTGATATTTCAGTAGCAATTTTTTCAACATCTTTGCCAGAAAATGAGTAAGCCATGAAAGTCACAAAATCCGTCAGTTGCTTAAAATCAGAGAAGCGTCTTTCAAATTCACTCTGAATTTTTCTTAGTTGTGTCTCGTATTTATCACAATTTGAGTGAAAACTTGCTCTTTTTTTCATACCTGAAATTCGTATAGTCCTCTTTCTTTAGCTGATTAATCAACAGCTTCAATTTATTTATAAAAGCGTTTGATGCGCTAACCATATCGATAATGGTTTTATCTTTTCTATGTAGTTCTATACGAATGATATTCAAATGATTTGTCTCATCCAATAGGAAATCTAAATCATTTTTCATTTTGAGATATCTCAATGTCGTCACCTTGAAGTGAAGTAATTAAAGCTTAAATTGCCTTCAAGACATAGCAAATTTCATCCTATCAGGTAGCACTATATAATCTAGTGACATCTGACGGACGAAAGAGACTATGCCGAAAAAGGCATATAGTGCTACCTGATAGGACGAAATTTGCCATGTCTTGTAGGCGATTTAAACTTTAATTACTTTACTAGCTTAACTGATGACGCCTAATAGTAGATGGCAGAAACACGTGTCTTAAGCAGAAGTAATAGCTGTAAAATACGAGATGTATTGTCCATGTGTACAGTTACAGATATGTATATTGCATGTCTGTTTCATTTGTAACAAATGCGTAATACGTGCTTAATATATTGATATACTTAAACATTTTTTGTGTATTTGCTCTTATGTTGCCTTTCAAATATTACGTGTCGTTCAGATACACAGTTATGACTAGAGCTGAGGATGTTTGCGGTACGGCAGGACCGTATGTAGTGCATCCCCACATTTAACTATTTATCTAAATATTCTCTGAAATGATTTGCCGGATCTCATAAATTAATAGAGTGATATTTTAGTATGCACTGGATATTGATATTATACAAAATCATAATAGCCATTTGTATTTATGGATCATAAATAATAATACGCATGTATTTGTATTTGGTTGTGAATTCAATTTAAACTTAAAACGAATCGTAATATTTTAACGACAAGCCGTCCTTACAATACATGCATTCGAGACAAAGTGTGCAACCTACGAATAACTTCCATAATTGATCGAAAATGGACATTTTGGAGCTGAAGTAAAGCCCCTATTCTTAGAAAATTTTATTACTGTCGTTAAGAACTATTATTATAAACAACAAAGGCCTTTTATTAGTGTTGAAGTTTTAGTTTCATTGAATTTCCATGTTGTAAGTAGTCAATTGTAAAGTGTTCATTCACAATATTCTAAAACAAGGTGTAAATTTAACTAAAATCCAGAAAAACACATTCTGATAATATATTACTAGATTAGAAGCTGTGTTTATTACTATTTATTATATTATTTTTATAACCAAATGCAATAAAACTACGAAAACAAAAGAAACCTCGATTTATTAAAATCTTGTCACACAGCCTTTCAAAGCCTGGCAGCACATATTTTGCATATATTTTATATATACTACCTACTTGAACTAGGTGAATGAAGTTAGAAGTTAGAAGTTATAACTTATAAAAATAATATAATAAATAGTAATAAACACAGCTTTTAATCTAGTAATATATTATCAGAATGTGTTTTTCTGGATTTTAGTTAAATTTACACCTTGTTTTAGAATATTGTGAATGAACACTTTACAATTGACTACTTACAACATGGAAATTCAATGAAACTAAAACTTCAACACTAATAAAAGGCCTTTGTTGTTTATAATAATAGTTCTTAACGACAGTAATAAAATTTTCTAAGAATAGGGGCTTTACTTCAGCTCCAAAATGTCCATTTTTGATCAATTATGGAAGTTATTCGTAGAGTTGCACACTTTGTCTCGAATGCATGTATTGTAAGGACGGCTTGTCGTTAAAATATTACGATTCGTTTTAAGTTTAAATTGAATTCACAACCAAATACAAATACATGCGTATTATTATTTATGATCCATAAATACAAATGGCTATTATGATTTTGTATAATAACAATATCCAGTGCATACTAAAATATCACTCTATTAATTTATGAGATCCGGCAAATCATTTCAGAGAATATTTAGATAAATAGTTAAATGTGGGGATGCACTACATACGGTCCTGCCGTACCGCAAACATCCTCAGCTCTAGTTATGACTGGCATCAAGCCCTGGGAGGCTTTACGGTCAAGGACGTTAAGTAATTTAGTTCGCGACCCCAGTGTTATAGCGCTGTTTTCAGTTGTTTCTTTACTTTTGCGGCCATATTGCGGCATAGTTTTTGCTTTATAGTATCGATATTGTTGTTTAATTGTTTTAGATAAAAACCGGTATTCACGAACTAAATACGGATGTATATTTATGATAAAGTTTTATTTTTGTATTATACTGTTTGTATATGTTATTTGTATGTAGTATTTATATATATATATATATATATATATATATATATATAGTAAACCTAATCAGTAGGCGATTAAAGGTCTGTATATTACTTCAAAATATATGTATTTAAAAAACTCTACATGTTTCGGCAGTACGCCTTTATCAAGAGAATACAAAATATAAATGACAGGATATAAATGTCAAGTAATTAAGTTGCTATGGTTTAAATTATTCAAAGATACATTCTAGTAATAATAATAAATCATGCCTTAGTATTCCAAAAAATAGAGAGCATAGAAAAATGATGGAATACTAAGGCATGATTTATTATTATTACTAGAATGTATCTTTGAATAATTTAAACCATAGCAACTTAATTACTTGACATTTATATCCTGTCATTTATATTTTGTATTCTCTTGATAAAGGCGTACTGCCGAAACATGTAGAGTTTTTTAAATACATATATTTTGAAGTAATATACAGACCTTTAATCGCCTACTGATTAGGTTTACCATATCATACCAAGGTCACGAAGTTATTATATATATATATATATATATATATATATATATATATATATATTTGAATATAGTATTTATTAATGTTTTTATTGTGATTGAAAAGAAAGTGGTGAACACATGTTGTGTTGTGAAAACATGTCGAGCAAGAGGTGGAGATATTAAATTTCATAGATTTCCATTTCAAGATCATGAGGTAAGAAAAACAACCTAAATTATTTATGAGCTTATTAGTTTCATTCTCTTCGTAGTTATGCCAATTATGGTTTTTCCGAATCGGCAATGAAGATCTGTTTGCCAAGAAAGACCGAATTAACTAATAATAGAATTTGCCACAAACACTGTGATCCGATGTGTAAATTGGTGACTAGAGTTGGATTGAAGCCATGGAGCCTACCAACCTTACTTCTGCCCAACTATTCTGGAACTTCAACATCTACTGATTGGATCTAGTGAAGTGGAATTACAAACAGGTAAACCATTTTGTTGAATATACAAAATCTGAACTACAAAAAGTTTTACATATAGAAGTATGATTCTTAATAAACTGCAGTAGAGATTAGCCATATATGTTTTATCGAGATTGAATATATATATATATATATATATATATATATATATATATATAAATATAATATTTTCGTGACCTTGGTTATGATAAGGTAAACTTAATAAGTCGGCGATTAAAGGTCTGGTTCATTACTTCAAAGTATATATATTTAAAACAACCCTACATGTTTCGGCAATGATGCCTTTGTCAAGGGAATAAAAGATATAATATATATTTTTTATTCCCTGGACAAAGGCATAATTGCCGAAACATGTAGGGTTGTTTTAAATATATATATACTTTGAAGTAATGAACCAGACCTTTAATCGCCGACTTATTAAGTTTACCTTATATATATATATATATATATATATATATATATATATATATGTATATATATTATCGAGCACTTAATTCTTTGGTCTTGAATATATATAATATTCGAATATTGAATATTTTTTTATAGATTTATATTTCTATATCCTATTATGATATAATCATATACAATAATTTTATTTGTGGTTTACAAATATTAATTTTTGTTGTATATAACTAACATCAATTGATACAGGCAACAAGAATACTATTATTCAGAATTCAAACCAGCTTACAGCACTGAAACGAAAAATTGGGAATGGCAATTATCTTAAATCTATATAAATTTGCTTACTTACTTCAAATTTAGCAAACATGTAGACAGTCAAAGTGAGAGCATATCAGGACCAGGACCAGAACAGGACACCAACAGAAGCATCACAACATAGTAATGCTCCTTTATTTGTTTTCACACATTTTATTTAGTTTACTAATTGTAGGTGATTTGAGCGGGGAAGGCATTCACGACCAGATAACTCCATCTACAGAAGTACAAAGTGCAGTTATGACAACACCAATTAAAACACGTAAAGGTATTAACATAAAATTACTTATACCTGTATCTGTACAAAATTATTGCTTTAGAGGGTTTTAGATATAAGAAGAAGGCAGAACTTGCTTCCTGCAGTAAACGTTGAAAAGCGAGTACAGTTATCAGAAAATCTCGTAAGAATATCAAGAAGATTAGATGAAGAATGTACAGATCTAGTTCAAAGATTAATGGCAGCCAACAAATATCTTAATTCTCCAGAATATGTTAAAGCAACAGTAAATGAAACAACTTATAATTTTATTATGTCTCAATTAAAACTTCAAAAAGTTAAACCATATGCAAGACGTTTTACTTTTGAGAACAAAGTATTTGCTCTATCATTAATGAAATTGAGTCCTCGCGCGTTACAGATTGCTTCATAAAGCTGCATATGAAAGGGATTCAAAATATATTAAACTTAGAGAAGCTTTGAAACAAAGTAAACAATTAATTTAATTTTTAATAGAATTCTATTCTAATTCTAGAATTAATAGAATTTAGATACATTTTATTTGAATAAAATATTTTGCAATATGTATTTTACTGTTTGTTTGATACTTTTCCCATTCTAAAAGGACTGAATTCCTTTAATTCCTTTAATTCTTTTATTTATCATTGAAAAAAGCCATTGCATCGATGCTGTGTTAACTTGTGTTTTTGTCTAGAAATATAAATGTATTCTAGTTTCAATCCTATATTATCATTATATTGTAGAAACATCAAATCAAAAGTAGCAAATACAATTTAAAATTTTCAAATATTCACATTAAACTTAGGTATTAATTACAGTATTGATTAATCGAGAATTTCGTAGGAAAAGGCGTACTAACTAATGACTACAAATAGTTTATAAGCCTTTTTCTATGAAATATTCGAAATGTTTTATAATATTGAATCTACTAGGTATATATCAAGATTTTAATTTGCCGCCTATTTGATAGTTCGCGACTCCAGTACTTCAGCGCTATTATGTACGTCGATAAACAAGGCTACCATCCCATCTAACGGGTGTTCAGAAACATTCGAAGTCAAGTGGGCTCTGAACAAAAAATCGTATATCTTTACTTAAGTATCTGATTTGTAATAATTATTAAATGCCAACTGTTGTCTGTCAAAAATCAATCTATCTCAGACATGACTTCATATTTTCAAGGACTACTTTGACTTCGAATGTTGACTGAATGTTGAATGAAAACCCGTTATATAACGGGTGTTCAGAAACATTCGAAGTCAAGTGGCTGAACAAAAAATCGTATATCTTTACTAAGTATCTGATTTGTAATAATTATTAAATGTCAACTGTTGTCTGCCAAAAATTGTCAGAATCTAATATCGAAGATACTAATTCATATTTTTTAATTTTGAAAATGGTATTTACTAACGTACACAAAGCATTCATGGTTGATACATATTTTCGAAATGGTCAAAAGATCGATGGCCAGTGAAAGTATTCAATTCAAGCTTGTTTGGAAGAATTTCCAGATGAATTTCCCAACCTTGCTTTTGATTATAATACTTTTCAGTGTACACTAATCAGAATTGTTCCAGTTTTTCGACAAACTGGTAGTGTGGGACGCCAAGAGGGTGGTGGGCGACCAAAAGTCCGGACAGAAGAAGTGATTGGGAATGTTAGAGAAATAATGACAGATGCCCCTAAAACTTCAGTAAGAACTCTTGCTCAACAAACCGGGTTGTCAGTTGGTTCTTGCCATAAAGTTTTAAAAGAAGATTGACAGTTATTCCCATATCGTATAACTTGTTTGCAAGAAATCCTCGATATTGATTATCCGTGACGAGTAGTATTTTGCGAATGGTTTACAAATAATTTTAATGATGACAAGACTTTCTTTTCAGACGAAGCATGGTTTCATGTTAGTGGATATGTTAACTCGCAAAACCTGAGAATGTGGAGTGATACAAAGCCCAATAATTTTTATGTTGAAGCTCCTTTACATTCTCAGAAAGTTGATGTTTGGTGCGCTATAAGTAGAAGAAGGATTATTGGTCCAATTTTTTTTAATGGTACCTTGACTGCAGAAAGATATCGACAGGAAATACTATTGCCTTTCTTTAATCAATTTCGCGATGATGAACTAGCTTTGGGATACTTTCAACAAGATGGTGCTAGAGCTCACACAGCGGGGGAAACAATGAATATGTTACAAAATATCGTTTAATTAGTTTGAACAGCAATCATGAATTTCCCCCAAGATTTTGTGATCTTACACCGTGTGATTACTATTTATGGCCTTTTTTAAAAACTTCAATTTATCAAGTACCAGTGCAAGATTATATAGATCTCCAAGACAGAATTATAAATAAAATTAGTGAAATTAGAAATAGTCCCATACTGCAAAATGTATTTAGTAGCATTCGGAGGAGGTGCGTAAAATGTTTGGAAGAAGGTGGTGGACATTTTCAACATCTTTTATAATTATGGCCATTATTGTTGGTAATTTATTCAACTACAATTTATGATATTTATTATAAGGTTGTAATCTAAGGACTGTACAAACAATTTATTTGTTTCAAATTTATTTTAAGCCATTTCTTACAATAATTTATTGAATGTTAATATATTAAACTAGTACGATAACTAGATACTATTGTCACTATAAAATGAATAAAACCTTTACTTGTAAAGTTCTTTCCTCTTAATTCTGCATTGTCTTTTTACATGTTACTACAGATTAGATGAGCTTTATTACACAAGAATGAACAGCATATTAATTGGATTATGTAATTTTTTCCAGTTATCGCATGAAGAGGTGCTATTGTTCAGCAAGAATTCTCTAAAATATCAAAATACTTAATTTTAAATTTGCAAATTAATTACTGTTACCTTCTAAAATCATTACTTGACTAGTTTATATTAATTAATATGGCATATTGAAGTAATATATTTCGACATAAACTGACATTTGCGTGTATGATAACCTATAAAATTGTATTATATAAATGTATCAATCTATATCAGACATGACTTCATATTTTCAAGGACTATTTTGACTTCGAATGTTTCTGAACACCCGTTATGTTTTATCTATGACTGGCATAGTGTGGCGTCGTCGCAGATTTTTATATGAATCTGACTAATTCGAGTAGAATCGGGAAGGGTCAGTGAACGTGGCGTAGTTGCATTGCCTCGAGTGTCTTGCAAATTCCATTGAGAGACATAGACGACCTAGAGTTGACGATCGAAAGAACTTGAATTTGTGGTGTGATTATTTTTATTTTTTCGCGATCTACTCCGAAAGCTCTCCGGGATTAATTGGTCAATCGCGATCGACCGTTTGGGTACCCCTGCTCAACAATGTACTGGACATTGTTTCCACAGATCGTCTGCGTCGTTGCTTGCAGATTCAGAAGTCAATTTATTAACTGTTAAGACGCATGGTCGTTAGCGCTTCAACATAGTGGCAGAAAGCTATACAGAAGAAAATAAGAAGAACGTGCCTTCTAATATTTCGGTTCAGGTACAGATGGCCCTTCAACTAGTTCAAGCATTCGGTAAATAAACTTACTTTCTAAAAATTCAGTCCACTTGTCATCTGCTAGAATTAATTTATCCAATTGTTCAGAATTTGGTAATTAATGTTTACAATAAATAAATGTAATCAAATTTTTTATAATAATAACAAATAACTAACTTTATTTATATTTATTTTTTTGCTTTAAAATTTGCATGTTATTATGAATTCATAATGGCACTGAGGGTTATTATGAAGGTCATAATGACATCTAAATGACAATGCAAAATGTGTCATAGTGACACCGTCGTAGATTAAATAATAAATAATACTAGTACTATACATGGATATTATTATATAAATCAGAGATAAGATAGATAATTATTATTATTGTTTAATTAGCAAATTGAGTTGCAACGCCAAAAGTTTTATACATAGAAATATCTTATGTTATGCATTAATTAAGATAAATCTTATGAACCTAAGATTTATGTTAATTAATGCATAACATAAGATGTTAGAGAAAGAAACTAACTATTCTTTATATATTAACATTTGGAATTTACTGCAAGTGAGAATTAATGAATATTAAATCACATTCTTACATGCAAATGTCGACTTATTTAATGCGTTCGAAACTACAATCCGACAAACTAAGTTTGTACTAGTATGCAGAACACACCCTTTCGCGACAACGAACTTCCTGGTGATTAGGTTAATTAAGAATTAAGAAATACTGAAAAAACAAGTCTATCAACGGGAGGAAACGCACAGACGACGTTTCGTTCTAGTTGGAACTTTTCAATGTACGGTATTCCCTCGATGACGGACATTGCTTTTTCATTTCTATACTTTCTGTATTATAGTTAACATAATTAACATGTAAGAATGTGATTTAATATTCATTAATTCTCACTTGCAGTAAATTCCAAATTAACATGTAAGAATGTGATTTAATATTCATTAATTCTCACTTGCAGTAAATTCCAAATGTTAACTATATATACAGAAAGTATAGAAATGAAAAAGCAATGTCCGTCATCGAGGGAATACCGTACATTGAAAAGTTCCAACTAGAACGAAACGTCGTCTGTGCGTTTCCTCCCGTTGATAGACTTGTTTTTTCTTAATTCCATTCTTTATATACTTATATAAAAATGAATTTTGCATTATTCATTCTAAAATAAATTATGAATTAAGTCAAAAGTTATATGAACTTTTCACAATATAAATAAACTCTGTATTGTCTATAAATATTAATTTAACAACAATTTTTTCACAGAATTCGTAAAGAAAAATAATTTAATTTATTTAATCTATATTTATATCTATAAAAACCTATTTCATTTCTCTCAAAACTTCGTTTTCATCATCGGTATTATTCTGTGGTCAGATATTTGAATATTATTCAAATTCCTTTAATTTTTTTACGACATAAATTTTTCAGAACAATCCTCCTAATAAACAATTTGTAACAATAAATTAGAGCAATATTAAGCTTAGAAGCGAAAGATAAATATATATTTTGAATTTTCAAAGTGCAATTCTCATTTCATTCAATTAAAATCCAATAACAGCCATTTACTATGTTATTGAAATATTAACTAATAGGTTTTGTATATATTCAAAAGTAACTCCGACCCTGCCGTTTCTATGTCGGAGTATTCAAAGTGTTACTCTTTAAACTCTTTTAAGAAAGTTAATTTTTTTTAGAAAATGAACGGTAAACACTTTAATTCATTTCTAAAGCATAATTGCTATTGCCCGATGAATTACGAGTTTACATGAAAAAAGCTACGCGTTCAAGAAAAACAAATTGTCTTAATCTAAACTGTTAGTAAAGTGTTTAAAGAAATAGAAGCTTATAAACACGAGCATAGCTATTCATATGGAGATAACATATGGTTGCATACTTTAGTCGACGTCTACACCGAATTTAGCATCAAGGTTTGAAAAATATATATACGGGGGGGTATTGATATATTCTTAGCCTATCATTGAATTTAAACTTGGGAGAACATTTTATTATTCAGCATTGTTTTCCATTAAATTAATACACTTAATACAGCGATCCTGCAACGCCTTTAACCCTTATAAAAAAAAGATTCTTCTTTGTCTGCAAATCAGCACTCCACAGCTTCTATTACCTCTTCGTTACAAAATGTTCGTTTAAAAGGAACTTCGTTCCTTTTAAACTTTTTTTAAATCGAGGGAACAGATAAGAGTCTGGGGACTGAGCTTGGTGAATAGGGCGGATGTTGCAGTAATTCGAACCCTAGATCCCGAATTGTATTCATGGTGATGCGAGATTTGTGTCCATTGTCCTGCAAAAACAACACACCTTTCGCTAACATGCCACGTCTTGTTTCCTTAATTTTCTCTCTCATGGTGGTTAGTAATTTAAAATAATAATATCCAGTGATGGTCTGACCCTTATTTAGGTAATCAATCATACTTATTCTACGGATATGCCAAAAAAACTGTAGCAAGAACTTTTCAAGCGGATTTTTTTGAATTCGAAACTTCTTAGGCATTATTTATTTATTTAGCGTATGGCTAACATGGATTAATAATATACATCTAAAAGTTAAATTTTAAAATCAAGGTCGTTGGTCCAGTCGTCTAACGCGGAGTCAGTAGCTTCAAAGAAGTGACTTTTCACCTCCATATGCTATACGGGGGCACTCAGCTGTAATATGGTGAATAGTCTGGTGAGGTTCTGCGCATTCGCAAGTTGGTGTCTCAGTCAGTTCCCGTTTATAGAATGAATCACAACAAATTCCATGATACGTTTTTATTCTATTGAGTGTCTTCCACTCATGGCGAAGCAGCTCCATTCCTGGTAATATGGGGCGTTTGGTTTGAAATCTTCTGCTGGAAGTTGTTCTGGTAGCAGTAGTAGAGGAGATCTAGACTTAAGTCTCAAGAGGCCAGTATCAGGCAAATCACTGTGTAATGGAAGGTGGGGATTCGATATTATTTTATTATATTCTCTTACCAAGCTGTCCTGTCTCCGGATGATGGGAGATGCAATGTAACTTAGAATCAAGAGCCAACGGAGAAGTGTACTTTTAAACTACCGCTAATTATTCTCATGCTCTCGTTGACTTTGATGTCGGTCTTCTTTTCGTGGCAGCGCAATAATTGAGCGTGTCGCACAAGTTACGTTTGACGTGAACGTGCTTCCCGTTTTGGATTATAAATTTCAATTTTTGTGTGTCTTTGTGGTGTGTGTTATTAATGTAACTTTGATTAGTTGCTGGCTATGTCCCAGAGAAAGTGTGGATTTGGTCTTTCGTCGAGTTCTGGTGATATAACTGCTTTTTAGCCATAGCTGTCGAAGTGACATTTTTTATTCTGATAATATTCATAATTCCTTAGTATAGTCATTATTTATTTATGATTTTAGATTTTATTTTTATTTTTTGCATTCAAGCTAATTTAGTAGTTAGTTATGTAGGTAGTTTATTAATTTAATTTAT
The DNA here is from genome assembly GCA_935421215.2 of Melolontha melolontha. NCBI lineage: Eukaryota > Metazoa > Arthropoda > Insecta > Coleoptera > Scarabaeidae > Melolontha > Melolontha melolontha. The sequence goes on from OW285236.1 coordinate 129,685,822, forward strand.
TAGTTCTTTCGTTATAATTTTTTTCACCTACTTTCTTGGTGTGAAAGGAGATTTTATAATTGTCAATGTGACAATTTCGTTATGCCTTTTATTTCATTTTTATTCGTTAATTATATTAATTTTTTATTAATTAAGAATTTAATTGTGGATGTAAACTAGCTCACGTCCACAGCAATAAGTTATACGCGCACCCTGGATAATGGTAAATGAGCTAGAGTAAACTTTGGCAGCCAGACAATATCTTCGGATCTCCTGGTTATTATACATGGATTCACATAATTCTCAGGCCTTAGAGAACCACGATGCATTAACTCCATCAATTGCTGTTTTGTTTCTGGGTCTTGAAAATTGACCCATGTTTCAGCCATAGTCACAAGATGGTTAAAAAAATTTGAATCTTCTTCAAAACGGGCACAGATTGACAGCGATGCTTTCACTCTTGCTCGTTTGTGTTCGACGTTCAAGCATTTAGAAATCTATTTTGCACAATTTTTTTTTCATATCTAAATCGACGTGAACAATATGATGATTTCATATGAACGCATCCATATGAAATCTTTAGTGTCTCAGCTATATGTTTCAGTCAAATTCGGTGGTCTAGTAATATCATGTCATGAACTGCGTCAATATTTTCGGGGTGGATACCGAAATCGGTCTTCCAGGTCGTTTCTCATCTTTAACGGAAAGTTTTCCTCATTTGAACGACGCCATCCAATTTTCGACTGTCGGATATGATGAGCATTGATCTCCAAGTGTATTAAGCATATCTTCATAAATTTCCTTACCACTTAACCTCTTCAAATACAATATTTGACGATGCCTCGATACTCCAATTTATTGATTTTCACACACAGCAATACTTCAACTTCTTGACGGACGTAAGATTCTACAGTGACACTTTCAAAATATCATTATTACTTGACATTATAACAAGATTTTGTTTTGTTCAAGGAAAGTGGCCTAGGCTAACTAGATATCACTACCCCCTCGTGTACAGATAAATACTCTTCAATAACGTAAACAATGTACATATGATACGACTTTTGAGTAATGTGCAAAGCGAGTTCAAGAGGAAGTCTGCTTTAAATTTTAATAACAAATGATACAAGTTTGATATGTGCAAATATACACATAACGGTCGTATAAAATTAACTGGCATCATCAGCAATATTTCATTATAATCCTTATTTTATTCCGAGAATGTTAAAAATATTTTGTTTAGAAAATAAATTCCTACATAGATTTCTCATAAGAAAGTTTAGTTTCTGTCAACTTTTAAACTTAAACAAAGACACATACGAAAATTGTTAAACTCATGTCCGTTCATTGTTTTTGTATGCCTTCATCACAAAAGATTGTTGCCTTTGTTCTCAATCATGTGGTAATATGTTCTTTGAGATTATTTTTCGGGGTGTCTAGAATTGCTTGGTTTTAGTCCTTGCTGGGGAGGAAGTGTGCTTCCATTCCATCAATTTTAGTTTAGTTTCAGAGGTATCATATCTGCCTAAGAAAGTCATCACCGCCATTGTCCTAACGTGTCAGAGAGCCAAGTGCACTGCTCAGACGTTTTGTCCAATAAAAAACATAAGGGTAGTCTTAAAGTTTTTTATTGTTCACTATAATACTGTTTCGCCAAATTTTCGCTTCATCAGCTGATGATAAACTGAACAATTATACATATATTTCTTTGCAGAAGTGTATGGGTATATGCTAAGTGGGGGTGTGGTACATATTTTATATAATTAGTAAAGGGGAGTTATTGAATGCTGTTTGTTGATTTAGAGTTAAACTTAATTTCATATATCTGTTTATTTCTATATTTTCTAACAGCCTAAGTTTTTTGCCTTTGTTTTGTAGATGAAGAATCTTGAATTCCCTATTAAATTTATGATTTGAATCTAAACAATGGTTTGAGAAAATTGAGTCCGTCTTTTTGACTTTGTAGCTTCTTTCATGCTCCTTGGTTCTCTATTCAAAGGTGCGTTATGTCTGACCAATATAGACCTTATTGCACTCGCACGTAAACATGTAAACCCCTGAGTTCGCCTTCTTTTCTGTTTTGTCTTTATCATTTCTAATATATTGAATACTTGTATAATAATAATATACTGAATTATATGTTCTAAAGGATGTAAATTCATTATTTGCTTTTTAATTAGTTTACCTATTTTTACAGAAGTTGATCCCATGTATGTGATTGAATTATATTTGTTTTCCGTCTTGTTCGATATTCTCGGGTAAATTAAAGAATGAGTTTGAATTCTAATTTTCCGTTGCAGAATATTATTAACTAAATTTACTTAGTATCCATTATTGACAGCTATGGTGTATATTCTATTGAGTTCTATAACAAAGTTGTTCTTATTTAAAGTTACATTTATTAGTTTGTGCATCATAGATTCGTATGATTCACTTTCATATTAGAGCAAGAAGATTAACACTAACAGAGCGAATTAAATAACGCTTTCACTTCTAAGGTAATCTGAACTCTAAACTTGAACATTTATTTTTACTTATAAAATACTAGATAAATTTGCATTCGACACTAAATATTTCAAAGTGTTTAAATCGTTTGGATAACTTCCAGGACTATCTTCGTGAAAGTGCCGGCGCATATTACTGATATTAATTTCCATAAATGGTAAAGCAACAAATCGTTCCAGTAGTGAATATCTTTTAAATCTTTAAAACATCATATCTAAAGTTATCCTTCGAATTAATAATTATTTATACAACTTTTTTACAACTGTAGGGTTCCAGACGATTCTAAAAGAAGAGTTGGTTCTTTGGTAAATGCTTATGTACCAGAAATAATATCCCCTAATTCTTCTTCTTTCCTTTGAAGTTGTAAATTCAGTTAGTTCTTCCGTATACTTAAGAAATTCAAAAACATTCCTGACAGATTAATAACTTAGAATAGGTAGTAATTTTATTAACCCGTTTGAGTAATTAGTCTCCATACTAACAGTCGAGTTCATGGGTTACTACTTTGAATAATCTTCTCTGTAACGACTGAGATTTAAGCTTGTCCACGACCTTTACTATCAATTTAATATCGTACTCTAAACAATTTCCCATATAATGCTTGCTGGTGGATGAGGCAGGGGCATAAGATAAATTGCGTAAAAATTTCATTGTTACAACATAATGCCACGAGACTCATTATAACTAGAGCTCTATTGGTTGTCAAACCTACCATTTTAAATAATGTGATTTTTCCGCCATTTCTTGGCGCTAGATAATTATTTACGCAATAGCGAGTTTCACAATAGAGAAGAGGTTAAAGGGAAGTTGACAGATTTTTCATCTTTAAAGACAAACCGTTCTATAAAAATAGGATTAACAAACTTGTATCACTTCAAACGATAACTGTAAGACAAAGAGCAGTACCTGACGATGGTAGATGGGATTCCATCAAAATGTTTTATCTGTATTTTTCAGAATAGAAATATTTCTAAACACGAGGATAACCGCAATGCCGCATAGGAATGACATTTATAGTTGCTGCTTCTACAAACTCAGACACTGACTTTTGACACATTCTCCAAATTGAAAAAATTCATAATGTGTAAATTTGACTTTTATCCAGTATGGTTATGTTAGTGTCAGTTTATTGTAAGTCAGAAGCGTACACAATTTTTACAATGCCTCAATTAAACGAACCGAAAAAGTCGATCATTAGAATTAGGCTAGAGGACGGCCTGAGCATTAGGCGCATCGCAAATGACATAAACAATGATAAAAAAACAATAATTTAGTAATTATTCTATGTGCTAATGTCTTACCAAAGTTTATTTTCTTGTTATTTATTGTTAACCATTCCTGAATTTGGTATGTATTTTGTGAAGATGAAGTAAGAGACTTATTTATTATTATCGTATGATAGTTCGCATTATCCATAATAATAACTGGAGGGTATTTTAAATTCTTAGGCTGCTGATTTTAGAAATATTCTAGACAATTTTCTCGATTCATGTCACCATGTTAATCCATGTTTTTACTATTTGCTGCAAAGATTAATTCTACTCCACGAACAAAACCATCATTGCTACCAGCATGTGCAACTATGTATCTATATTACAAAAGTCAATGATATATTGCCCATGCCAATACTTTTTAAACAATTAATACATTTTTCCACCTACTTGCTTTGCTTTTACAGATTTAATATTCTCGTCTAGCCGTGGTTTTTAAGAGCTTCTATTTTGAAAAACCCAGATTTCATCAACAAAAACAAACTGGAATGCATTTTCATTTTTAAAACGCATAAATTGCTGCAAAAACTTTATTTGTATTTGAATTTTTCCATTTTTCAATTTTTTAAATTTTATACACCACTTTACACAGACTTTCTTTCAGTTAGGTTACATTTTATAAACTTCAATATTAAGACCATGTTACATAGCCAACATTTATTATTTATCACACTGTCCGAGTTTGTAGTAGCCGCAGCTGTACATGTCGTATGTTCAAAAAAAACTGCCTCAGAGCCGGCCATGAAATTTTGAAGTGTAAACAGCTATCATAGTGTGTTTATTGACTTATAGACCTATTTACGAATACGCGTAGGTGTAATTTGAACGGAAAGCATTATTCTAAATAGCACGCCCTTTTATTTCAGTAAAGCCAACGTAGTCGTGCCGTTTCTCGTCTAAGTAGAGATCTTTAGTAATAAATTAGTAAACAATTATCTAGATTAGAATTTAGACTTAGTTTTAAACTTTTGAAAATATTAGAGTTGAAATAATAATTTCCAATACAATTTTGTCAACGTATATTGGTCTACTTTCAAATCCACGCTGATGAAGAGATTATTTGAAATATAATAAATGTTTAAGAAAATATTACTAACTAAAACACCATTTCCTTGTTTAGGCCAGTAGATAGTTCTCAACGTTCAACAAGGTAATAAGGCAAAACAGTACCTGTAGTGTTGTAAATTGTCATAAAGGAGTACAAACTTATTTATAAGAGATGTTGAAAGTGATTACCTTGCTCATCGAGATATTTTCAGGTTCTATGTCGAATATTATTATATATATTTTATAAAATGTTTGGATTATTATTAATTTCATTAATTTGTTCAATAATTTTAGGAGTGAGTTCATTTAAATTCTGCACAGGAGTTTTGAAAATGGTATTCTTAAGTGATATTATTGGAAATATCCTAATTAGAGTCCGCCATAATGCTGTTCATTCATAAATGGATTCAAATTTCTTAGCAGTACTTCTTTACATTAATATTTCCCAAAATAAATGTAAAATTGACAAAGCTGCTCAAACTCCAACTTTTTACGGATATAATGGTGATGCAATGAAGTATAAGAATTTTTATCAGATCCCATACAAATGTTTTTTGAATGAATAGGTATATCTTCAAACATGAAACCGCGATTCATCTGAGATAAAATGTCATCTTGTCCAAAGTATTAATGAACTATTCACAATATCGGAGCCTTTAAGGTGGATCAATTGCTAGAAGTTCTTGAACGGATGTTCGTAGTAAAGATCTTTTTTCATAGCGGCATGATAAGTTCCAATGGAAAGTTGAGTTTGTTGTCGTAGAAACGCATTAAGGTTTTTGGTTAATTATCAATTATTTATTGTATATTTTCATTTCTCTTCTGTGCGATTTTTAGGTCGTCCACGCCTTCTTTAACACTCCCTTGTCTCACGTAACAATGTCATTCAAAGATTTAGAATTTCACGGAACTGATCGTATTCGGCAGCAACCGGATATTGAATTTTAAATTCAGCAAAACATTCTGCAATTGAATAAGATCAACTCCTATCAACTCTCTGACCATATCCAAATAACAATTTAGAAACTGTTTGCTTTAAGAAGGAACATATTTTTTCAACTTTCAATTAATGTTCTAGGTAAATAAACGAGGTGAAACAGAATAACTGAAACTAAATACGCAAACAACACTTAACTGCAATAGGATGAGACACGGTCGATTTGTTGAAGTTCAGAGATACCATTTTACTTTACAGCGAAATCAAGGCAACCAGTTTTTTTTTGAACGCACTACATCAAAATTATAATTTGAATACCTCTTCAATCTTAAAATATGTAGTTTAATACATTGCTATTAAAGTTAATTTGACTTTGAAAGGTCTGTTATGTAAAGATATTTTTACAATAAATACTTTAACTTAGAACCTTCGCTATTTACCGTTTCAAATATTGCACTCAGTGGTTAATGTAGTTAAGAGTAGTTTATAGTGCATTCAGAATTAAAGAAACTAACTTCAAATAGTTTTAGAACTGCTGTTGCGCCCCTTGTGGCCGTAATTCTCTCATTGTTATTGAATGGATACGGTTCACCTACCTGCAGTATACCAATCCATTGAATAATAGTATATAAGTCATGTTCCGTATATACATAAGTATTAAACGTAAAGTAACAGTAAGTTAACAAACGAACATTGTCACTGAGTATAACTTTCTTTCATTAATCATCGTCTGTGCTTGAGTCGTATGATAAATTGGCGTCTATGTCTGAATCGTATTTAAAATTTATAATTAAAGGTGCTACCATATTATACATGTCAAAATATTCGTTCTCTTTTGTAATTGCGTGTTTAACGGCATTTTTCTAATTTTCAGCACGTATGTGTACCATAGCATCCATTAATGTATGTTATGATAGTTTCACTAAATTTCGGTATTTTTTTACGTCGCCTTATCGTGTTTTTAAGTTGGGTCCATATCAATTCTCTTGGATTGCAAATGCAATGATACGGTGGTATACGTAAAACTGTATGATAATAATTGGCTTTTCGTATAATGATCTTCATAATATAAATTATTGGTTTCTAAAAATTGAATACTTTTCTTAGTAGTACATTTTGTAGGAACCTCACTTTATTGTCGCGAATGATGTGGAGCGTTGGCCATCACTATCACACCACCTATTGATAAACTTGGTAACAAAGAATCACAAAACCATTCTTCAAATAAAAATGAGGTCATATTTTCATGATAATCTAAACTTGAAGATTATACATTTTTCTACAAATAATAGACACTGCCCAATCCACCCCTTGTCTGACCTAGCATGACAAATAATAATTCTCTTCCCTCTCGAAACACTGTCCACGCAACCTTTTATAACAGTATCGTGAGAATCATACCACGTTTCGTCTAAATAGCATATTAATCGCCCTTTATCATTCTATTTTTTAACTGCCATTAAGTAGTCATACTGAAGTTTTTGCACCCTCGGCTTTTCATAATTGTACGACATTAGTCTATAGTGCCAAACCTAAATCCAGCTTTCTTTACTGTCAGCCACAAGATTGTTTTACTACAGTGAATATTGATAGGATGTTCATTAATTCTTTTGTGCAAGCACTCAAGAGTAGGTAAAATATTTAGCCTGTACATAGAGTATATTTTCTCCCTAATAGTATTCATGTTATAATCATTAACTTTTCTCGACGTTCCTTTGTCACTTCTTTGCTTGCGAGGGTCTCCGACATCTTTGATTACCTTATATATTGTTCCTGTAGGCACTTTTGTTAATTGTCACGTTCGTTCGATATTATTGGTTTGTCTATCGTTATTTTATTCCATCAGGGTATGATAGATATTGAGAATAATCTGTTTTGCCTCTTGTGATAAATGCTTTCTCTGCTGTTTTCCAATATCACTATCATTATTCACATCGCTCTCACTATCAGTAAAAGGTCGCCACATGGTAATGTGAAAGAGAGAAATAGTAAAGTGTAACCTTCAAATATGTATGCAGGAGTAAATACTAACAATAAATGATTAATACACTAAATATTATATGTATTATATACATACCCCACTACTTACTTGAATTGTATTAATTGTCACAGTGAGGGACGTAATAGGTATCTTTATTACTACGTATTTACTTATTACGCAAATTACGTAACAGATAATCCTATTAAGCGGTGCGCAATACTTATAGTGCAGATTAATACAATAACACCATTTTGCAAAAATATAACTAATAAAGAATTAAAATCGTATTTGTTAAATATAGGGCCCTAATTTATAGTCAATACAGCCAATGGATTCGTATTAGGTGAACCGTATCCACTTAATAAATATGAGAGAATTATAGTCACAAGGGGTGCCACAACAGTTGTAAATACATTAAAAGTTAGTTTCTTATGATTCTGAATGCACTATACCTACATAGAACAAACAAAGAAATCGCAGCCCTGAAAAATTTCGCATAAAGTTCCAGAGAAAATTTGAACATCTATGTCCATGCTTTCTCCTAATATACAAAGGCAAAGGCCCATTCTACTTTTATTTATATATTTAAAGAACGCTTTATGGTGTACTCCATCAAATCAATTTAATTCGAAAACCTTTAAAACAATAAACAGTATACCTGCCACAGACATATTCAGTACAAGCGTAAATTAATAATTTAAGAAATAGCCCTTTAGATGTTCTAATGAACGATGTTTTAATAAAAGTTATTCTAATCGATTATTAATTATATCTGTATTTTATTTTCATAATAATCTTCTAATATGCAATATTCGTATATGTTGTACAAACTAATGAATATGTGTAATTCATGAGATAGACGGCGATGAAAACAATAGCACTGTAGGTGACTGGTACCATTAAAACCTTGATTATATGCCCAAAATATAGGAGAATATACTGTGCTATGACACTTAATTATGAGATACTATGGAGCCCGTTCTAGTTGATGCTTCTGCTCTATATTGGCTTGTACGGTTGATAAATTTAATGTTTGTAATATAAGTTGTTTCAAGTCAAAAATTAAATAATTACGGTTAGGTAAATATTTAGGAATAATAATAGATACATAAAAAGACTTTTTTCTCTCTAAAGGAGTTTATCTCCTGTTCGTCAAAAGTAGGCTGCGTACTTGCAATTTGTTTAAGTACGTTTTTTTCAAAAACGACAACGTACTCAGATTTAGCCTAAAAAGTAAATGTAATAACTATCTTCACTTCTAACAAAGCAACAAAAAATAATGAAACTGTAAATTTAATAAATTTTAAATTTATTCAATACAAAGAAAGTTTAAAAAAATAATAATTCTGTCATACGGAGGGAGCTTTTTCTATATAGAAACTCTTGTTGTTTGCTTGTCTATATCTTATTTAGTCTCCTCGATTGGACCACCAGATGTTTAGTGCGACTCAATATTCTGAGTGCTTTAAAATTCTAACAGAGGACGCTGATATATACGCCGGCGCAGAAAATGGAGTTACAACTGTGCGAAGTATTTTGTTTGTGTATAAGAGTAAAAATAGGTAAATTGCGTAGATTGTATGCAATATTTAGCTTATGTGGGAGAAAGAGAGGTAAGTTAATATACTGACAAAACTTGTATTTAGCTAAAAGTATGTAGAATTGGAAATGGATTGATCTATTTATTTCATTTCTGAGGTTAAGTTTATAATTTCTATAATTCCAATCATTCGGAAAACTATCATTTTCCTGAAATGGACCACTTTCGACCTAGTCGAAGTCCATTTCAGGAAACCGGTAGTGAAAAATTGAAATTATTCGTAAAAATATTTATTTGGCATTCAGAGTATGACTATGCCCAAGAAGAAAGGTATGTGGATAAGGAAGGAGTTGACATTAGCAGTGAATGCTTACCAGAAAGAGTATGGTTTGAATGAATGTGCTAGAATTTATAATATCCCCAAGGCAACATTGGAATGCCATCTGTATTCAAAGAATAAAATCTCTACGATTAAATTTTACGGTGATATTCCTACATTTTCTCAAGATATAGAAAATGAAATAAAGTCACATACGTTAAAAATTGAAGAAATAATGTTTGGGTTGACGCAAAACCATGTTAGATTTCAAAAATCTTGTCAAATTTTCAAAATCTCAAATAAATTCTTATTATGTTTAGTATTCCTCTTGTTTTTGTCAATTGAGCCCTTCTTAAGTAATTTAAGCTTATTATTGTTTTATTTTATTTGGTTTTTAGGAGAAAATCCTCCTTCAGTTGGTGTGGAGAATCCCGAAGTCTATAAATTCTGTTCGGATGTTAATTTTGTTTGCTGGTTAGTGTGTGCTTTGGTTCCTTCTTTGACTTTTAACTGTTTCTTCTTCTTTAAGTGGTAGATATGGACATTATTCTGTTTAATGAAGTTGGAATTATTATATTACGAGGTTTTTTTAATAAAAATGTATTTTTATTCTTTGGTGTATCCTTTTTAATAGTTGTTTTTTAGTTTTAATATTAAGCAAAGAGTATTTTGCTAATTAAAATGCTGAAATTTCCTATCTTAAGGTAACCCCTGGCCAATTTTTCATTTATATCGAAGAATATTCCCTTGGTTTCACCGTTTCTAGGTTTAAAACTTTTATAATAAGCTTATTTACTATCTCCATAACATGTCAATAATATTCTATTTCATAGGACAGTAATGTTTGGTTCTAGGAGAAAAATATCGATGCTTTTTCTCAGTTGTGTCGAAATAATAGCTTGAAATTAAACATCAATAAACGTCAGGTCACTATCTATACTCGAAAAACTACAACCATTTGCTCATTATATAATATCGCTGAACAAGTTTTATCTAAGGTTGACATGTTTAAAGATCTTGGTGTGGCTTTTGATCAACGCGTGAGCTTTGGGAACCACATTGAATATGTTTCTACAATAGCTTGTAAACGTTAAGGATTTAAAATACGCAGTTTCAGACAATTTAGTAACATTAGGGGTCTGAGTCATTATATTGCAGAATTATTACGAGTCGTTTGGAATATTATTGCATTGTCTGGTCGCCGTATAACGTCTGGCAGCAATTAGGTATTGAAAAGGTTCATCGACGATTCTTTAAATATATCTCGTTTAAGTTGACTGTCAGTATCCTGCTGAATACATCAATCAATATTTTTATGGAAACTAGTAAACGAGATTATTGACTGCAGCGATTTATCGTTTACTAGAATTACATTTTCCTAGCCGTTCACTTAGATATGTTTCAACGTTCGTATTACCAATACTGAGAACCATTTTGTTGATAAACTCAACTTTTTACAATATATGTAAAGTAGCTGACGATTATTACACAGATATTTTTCATATTTCAAAAGAAACTAAGTTACGTATGTATTATTATTATTATTATTATTAAGCCCATTATTCCCTTTCGGAACGTAGGGTAATTATACATTACATACTCGTATAGCAAGTATGTGCACTTATAATGTCTCTATGTATTTTTTCCATTTTATTCGGTCCTGGGCAATGCTCCTCAGTTGTGGGATGGACTTGTTAGTCTCTTCCATAACTGTTCTCCTCCAGGTGGTGCGTGGTCTGCCTCTCGCTCTCTTTCCTTGTGGCTTCCAAAGTAGGACTGTGTGAGCTGGTGTATCAACTGGCTTTCTTAATGTATGACCAAGCCATTTATATTTCCTTCTCTTAATGTCTTCATGTCGTTTTGTTCTGTTCTATGCCATAGTTCAGCATTTGATATTCTTTCCGGCCACCATATTCCTAGTATATTTCTAAGGCATCTGTTTATAAAAGACTGGAGTTTTCTCTTGATTGTTGAGGTAACCATCCAGGTCTATGAGCCATAGAGGAGAACTGGTTTCACTGTTGAGTTGTACACTTTGATTTTTGATGATAAGCACAAACTTTTAGAGCGCCATATTTTTCTCATACTTGCAAAAACTTTCCGTGCCTTGTCTATTCTTCGCTGTATATCAGATAATGTTCCTCCATTGCTCGAGACAACACTGCCAAGGTAAGTGAATTCCTCCACTACTTCTATCTGTGTGCCTTCGACTTCTATGTTTGTTGTATCTTTGGTGTTAATTTTCAACATTTTAGTTTTATTTTTATTTATGCTAAGGCCATTCTTTTTTGATTCCGCAACAAGGTCATTAGTTTTACTCTGCATGTTCCTAATGTTCGATGAAAAAAGGCATACATCATCTGCGTATTCGATGTCCTCCAAAACTTCCGTCAGCCCCCATCGTATTCCTCTCTTCTTGTTATTTGTTGTTGCGTAGAGTACCGTGCCCAACATTATCAAAAAAAGCAGCGGTGAGAGTATGCAGCCCTGTTTAACACCCGTACTAGCGACGAAAGGTTGTGACAGCTCTCCCTCATGGAGTACTCGACATTGATATCCTGTGTATCCTTCCCTAATCAGTTGGATTATTTTTTTTGAGGAAGACCTTTATTCTTGAGTGCTATCCATATATTTTCCCGATTTACCGAGTCAAATGCTCGTTCGTAGTCTATAAATAACAACTGGAGTGGTGATTCGTATTCGAGTGATTCTTCTATTATCATTCTAATTGTGTTAATGTTGTCTACACAGGAGCGTCCACGTCGGAATCCGTTTTGTTCTTTTCTGATGGTACAGTCAAGAGAGTCGTTGATTCTATTTAAGAGTATGCGGCAGAAGACTTTAAATGTGACATTCAACATGCTGATACCTCTCCAACTTTCGCAATGTCGCAGGTCTTTTTTTTGGGTACTTTTATAATCAATCCTTCTTTCCAGTCTTTAGGGAATTTTTCTTCATTCCAAAATTTTCTGGATAAGGGGTAGCAATATTTTTGTAGTTGCATTTACATCGATCTTCAAGATGTCAGCTGTTATCATATCATTTCCTGCCGATTTTCCATTTTTCATTTTTTGCAATGCATTTATCACTTCCTCTCTTGAAGGAACATCGGTGTTGATGGGCAGTTCCTGCACGATTTCTTCCTGCAATAGCTGTAATTTGGTCCCATTGATATTCATTATCTCTTCGAAGTATTCTTGCCATCTTTTTAGTTGTTGTTGCTTGTTGTATAAGTTGTCTCCGTCCTTATCTTTTAAAGGTAATTCCCTAGTCTTTTTCCTGTTTCCTGCTAGCTGATTTATCCTTTTGTATAGTTCTCTACTGTCCATTTTGTCCGCTGCAGTCTGTGCTTCATTTGCCAGTTGTTCTATGTGTCTCTTTCTATCATTTCTTATACTTCTTCTTATCGCTTTGCTACATCTTGTATACTCTTCTTGTATTTTCCTTTTTTTTGTTTCATCTCTGATTCTTAACATTTTCTCTTTAATTCTCCTTCTTTCCTCAATTCTAGTCCATGATTCATTGCTCATCCATTCCTTGCTGTCTCTTGTGGTTTTTGACGTTTGTTTACAGCTCACAGTATACAACGTTTTAATTTTTTGCCACATATCTTCTATCTCTAGAGTGATGTCTATGTTTTGAGATAAATTTTCTATTTTCGGTATTATTTCCTTTTTTGCACCTTCGTCACCTTCGTCGATCTTGGTGTGGCTTTTGATCAACGCCTGAGCTTTAGGAACCACATTGAATATGTTTCTACAATAGCTTGTAAACGTTAAGGATTTAAAATACGCAGTTTCAGACAATTTAGTAACATTAGGGGTCTGAGTCATTATATTGCAAAATTACTACGAGTCGTTTGGAATATTATTGCATTGTCTGGTCGCCGTATAACGTCTGGCAGCAATTAGGTATTGAAAAGGTTCATCGACGATTCTTTAAATATATCTCGTTTAAGTTGACTGTCAGTATCCTGCTGAATACATCAATCAATATTTTTATGGAAACTAGTAAACGAGATTATTGACTGCAGCGATTTATCGTTTACTAGAATTACATTTTCCTAGCCGTTCATTTAGATATGTTTCAACGTTCGTATTACCAATACTGAGAACCATTTTGTTGATAAACTCAACTTTTTACAATATATGTAAAGTAGCTGACGATTATTACACAGATATTTTTCATATTTCAAAAGAAACTAAGTTACGTATGTAGGTACATGTAATGATATATATATATATATATATATATATATATATATATATATATATATATATATTTGAAGGTGTAGTTTCTCGGGTTCTTGGCCGCGTGTGAGTTTTGTCCTGAAAAGGACTATTTACTCTACGTTTCAACGAGATCGAACTCGTAATCTTCAGGAGCTAGTCGGTCTGTCGCTGGTTAGAGCTGGAGATCGTCCGACGATCTCCAGCAGAGAAACTACACCTTCATCATACGTCCGCAAGAACATCAAGAGTAACATATATATATATATATATATATATATATATATATATGTATATATATATATATATATGTTTTGTGTTACTTTAAGTCCAAATTTATAATTAAGTATATATTCAGTATAACTTTTGGGCAATAAATATTATTATTATTACTAAATAATCCCTATTCAGTTATTCCAACATTAATTAACGCACATCGAAAAATTAAAATAGGTCTGTTTCCTCTCGATATTTCTAAAAACAATGCTAACTGAATAAACATAACGTGTATATCACAACAATTTATAAAACTTATTCTTGACCCTGCTCTTATGGGTTATATACGTTTTCCGCATTCACATGTATTACGCACTACCACATTTTTCTTTTTAAATAATACACGGAACATGATTCTTTTATAAACGAGATGCTATGACTTTTACGTCATAATGCAGAGATCAATTTATATTCGAAATTTATTATGTTAAGCTTAAAATAATGCTATTTATTGCGGGTCGTGAAAAATAAAGGAACGTTGACTATATTGTTATACATGTGATAATTTGCCATGATATAAATGTGTTTATCTCGTTTCACAATTACAGCCCCATTAAAATTTAACTGCTGATTTATATTTCTAACAATTGTAGCGTGCAAATTACAGTGAAACCTCCCGCTGAAGTTTATTGTTCCATTTTATTGTTAAAAGGTTTATTTAACATTCCCGAACAATATCCTTTCTTGTGTTGTATTTTTGGAGCACAATTATGAGTTCTGTATTTACATTAGACACATATAACTTTGTTCTTTTACCAGTATCTATTTTGTTCTGTAAATTATGGATTTATTAACTCCGACAAAATTATAAGTTTTGGTATGCTTAACAATGAATAAATGGAACACACTATAAGTGTCCCATTTATGTCCTAAAACAATTCGTGTGCGAGTACCTCGTCTTAAAATAATGTGGTTTTGTCTATAAATTTTTTTTTCTTAGACGCTTGTTGACTGAGATACAAGGTGTTGCAGTTTTATCAAAAAAGTGTAGATTCAGCTGTAACTCAGAATTTAAAAAATGCTCTTTTGCAAACTTCATCTAACATTTTTAGTTTTTCCTGGTTTACTTTTTAATGGCTATAAAAGAAAAAGCTCACCAGTGGCGTACATTAAAGGAAACCAAATATTTTGTTAGGAAAAAATATTACGCCAATTATTTTTTCAAAATCTCATTCTATTTTAAAATCTAACGCCTATTATTCAAAAAAATATATCTTTGTTCAATATTTGTAGTTTACCGTTTTCGAAGTACAGAGTGAGTATAAAAAATCATCGGGTTTCAAATACATATACCATATGACCAAAAATTATTTAGATAAAGGCTGGCTATGGTTGGAAGCATTACTGTGTTTGATAAGTTCAGCCTGTTGTTGGTTCTACATGTTGGTTGGATGTAAGTTTCGATTTGAATTTTATGTACGACTGAATTAGAAACAGGCGCTTTACGATACTTCTTTGTGGCTGTAAAGCTGTACTTTATTGTACTAGTAACATAATATAATGTAAAAAATACTCTACTGTCAGTGTTAAAATAAAAGTTTATTTTTTGAATACCATTTGCGATATATACTGTATGTCTTTTCGTATAAGTGTTTGACTTATTTGGCAAAAGTAATTGTTTAGCATTCAACGCTATTTCACTTATATCGGCAGAAATTACTTCTTCAAACTCCTTCATTTTAAATTTACTTTTGCCAAATGCCAAAATTACTAAACCTGACATTAACCTGGGTAACTAATGGCAACAGCAAAAATCATTAACCGACATAGGAATTTTTAAAAAATTATTACCTACTTTTAAGAATTCAAAGCAGTCGAACATAAAACTATACCAGGTTTCTCTTTTGTCATTACCCATAGGTATAATGCATTGACTGACTTATTTTCATTTCCAATTACACATAGGAATAAATATATGGTGGCGTAGGCAACCAGTTATACGCCAAAATCTACAACAAACAATACATTAATTCTTAAATAGATTGCCATGAAGAGTAAATAATTTTTTTTTAATGTCACATATTTCTCAATTTTTATTCATTACAAAAATCTTAAATTAATTATATTTTATTGGAAAATAGATAATTTATTTAAATCATGGATACGTATAGCAAAGACGAAAAAGTTTCAATGGTAAGGTGGTATCAGAAAAATAACAGTTTACGGACGGTCAAAGACATGTTTGCCGTTAATTATCCTAACAGGCCCATACCTTGTCCAAAGACAATTTTAAATATCTATAATAGATTCAAAGAAGATGGTTGTCTTCTAAATTCACACAAAAAAATAATAAAATCAATCATGTGTTAACAAAAGACTTGAAGCGGAATATCCTCTGTTATGTAGAAGAACGGTCTGTAGGATCGCCTTTAGATGTAGCCAGGCATTTTGGAGTATCGTACAGTTCGGTGTACAGAACTCTTAAAGAATTTAAATATAAGCCACACAAGGTATCAAACCATCAGGAGCTTTTCGAAGAAGATAAAATAAAACGAACTCATTTTTAAGAAAAAATGTTTAATATGTTAAATGAAAACGAAGCAATTTCAAATAAAATAATTTTTACTGATGAAGCTATATTTACGATAAATGGTTGAAGTCAACTCTTAGAATTTCCGGTTTGTATCCTACATTTATCCATTGAAAAATACTAAATTTCCTTTCCATTAATCCATTAGGTATTGGTTCGGTATAAATCCTCATGCCCAAAACCTAACCCGAACACAGTACCTTCAAAAAGTCAATGTCTGGATTGGAATAGTAAGCGATAGACTTATTGGCCCATCTTTTATTGACGGTAACCTCACTGCAGTAAAATATTAAATCTCTTACGAAACCACATCATTCTAACAATTGAGATACTAAATGTTGATCAAATTTGGTTTCAAATGGATGGGGTTCCGGCACATTCTACTCACGCCGTCAGGAATTTTTTAAGTAACACATTTCAAAGATTGGCAGGTTTGTGCCCACACCATGGCCCCCAAGATCAGCTGATTTATCTCCAGATGATTTCTTTGTTTGGGGTTACAAACTTTATAATAACTTGCAAATTCATAACTTGGATGAATTGAAAGAACGCATACTTGGAATAAATGCAGAATTTGTTTTGAATACCCTGCGTTGCTTTCAAAATCGCCTTGCTTATTGCCTTGAAAGACAAAGAGGACATTTCGAAAATTTGCTATAAATGCTTTTTAGAATAAATTAATTTTTTCATTCACACTGAGATTTTATTTCTTTTCTAAAAACATTACCAAATTCTTTGTGGCTTTATTTTCTTTAGTATTACCCACAGTTACCAGTATAATTATTATTGCCAAACTATATTTTAGAATACTTCCGCAATAAATTTTAAGTTTGGAAATAGATTTAAAGAGCTTCATGTACATTATGTATGGCAATCTAGATAATTTCCCTTTGAATGCTTAAACATTCATATCTTTAATAGTTAAAAAGTATAGTAAGATGAAACTCATTAAGTTATATCTTTAGCTAATAGGAAAATATTGGATGTAATTTTAATAAAATAAGTACTTAGGTTACTTATTAGTATTTTTAAAATTTTTATTTCGAAACATCATGTTAACATTTTTCTGTTTTAGTCTTGCACACCTTTGTTCTATTATTAAACGAGTTGTACTATACACTCTCATTTTCTGGTAAACTCCCTTGAATACAGAAGTATTTCCTAGCATATTGTTTTAAGGGTTTCAGCTCCATTCCTGTTACCTAAAAGAAAATCCAAATAAAAAATGTATTTTCCCTTTTTTCTTAAAACTTACCTTCCCAAATAAAAGAGGATCTACGTCCTGATTTGAATTTGGCCTTTCGAAGTATTGCCTTGTAGTTATTATTACATCGGCTGTAATTTATTTTACTTTCTCTTATTCTATCTTGCAACAATTCAATAATGAAAGTGACTTTTGATGGGACTAACTTCTTAATATTAAACATTTCTTGATCTACAAAAGAAGTAACCCCGGTAGCATTTTCAGTACTACGAAAACTTTCTATTTAAATCGAAGTCCTCAAACAGTTGATACTCTAGTAAGTCTAGTAACTGATCCTTCTTCATATGAAAATAGCCTTGCTTTCCTCCCTCAATCTTTAATTCCAGTAGTGATGATGTCAAATAATTGTACAGTAGGGTGGGTCACTGATGTATGAGAAAAAATAAAAGTTCTCGAATCCTATTCTAATAGCAATATTTTTTTGTCTTACGTTAAAACAAATAAAAATTGCTAAAAAAAAGTTAAAAAAAGTCACACCTTGAGCCCGCGCCGGAGCTCCTAAAAATGAAGTATTTTTGAAAAAAAGCCATTTTTTAAATTTTAATATTTTATTTACTATCTACTACTATTATTAATTAAAACTGAAAACATTTTTAATTAAACTTAAAAAAAATAAAACTTTGGTTCTTATACAACATAAAACAATAAAATCACGAAATTATATTAGTTATTTTTTGGTAACAAAATCTTGTTTACTGTCAAATCTGGGCATCTCTCGTCTTGATTCAAGTTTCGCCTGTATTAAACCTTCTCTTGATTTTTTTATCGCATAGAGTCATGGATGCTTCTGACACTATTTTCACAGTTCGTTCCACCGCCTGAGTATGACATGGCAGCTTGGCAAAAATTAGATTGTCACTTTCTTGACACTCAACTGCCGCATTTATTTCTTCAGTAGTGATGTCTCGAAGAATAGGTGGATCGAAAAACTTTTGATTCCAATTTATAACTTCAAAGTAGTTACTTGCGTCAAAATTGATAGTCGGGACCTCAAACACGCGAGGTTGCTTTCCAGTATGAGGTGAGCTTCGTGCTTCTTGCATTCGTCTGGCTGCCAGTTCTCTCAGTGTTTTATTTTCATCCAACAACATCGATAGAAGCAAGGTTTCTGGGTGAGCAAAATAGGCGTTACGTTGAATTACGGGATCTATTACTAGTTTTAACTCTGCAAGAAGGTATCGTGAGTTTGTTACCAATTTCCAAAAATTTTTAGACCCATGTTTGCAAGTTGGGTTTGTTTTTATTTCAAACCATACTGGAGCATAAACTTTTACACAATACTCAGCTAATACTTTTAGCTGATATGACGGGTTTGATGTAGAAATATATAAACGTAAAATTCAATTTGCTTTTGTTAGCCATCGAGCATGGGATATTTTTCCTGGCGACCTGTTAGCTAAGCCATCGTGGCAGTGTCCACTTATAACAGATATAGTTATTTCATACAAATATTTTTGATCTGTACTTAAGCCCTCAAATTGTATTTCCGGAAGCTGGCCTTCAATTCTCTCGTACTTGGCTATGGGTAGTTTTTCGCAGTTTTCTAATAAGTTGCCAATAGGACCAGCATGCGAATATGGTCCCTTGGTAACACCATCTAGTTTGTTATATAGATGTTTTAATGGCAATTCGTTCAAATGTAGCATGCAAATAATCCATTGCAGTGGGCGCTGAAGTCTTTTTTCCAATACTCTTATTACTCCGTTAAATTTCCCAGTGTTAGTGACTGTACCATCACAACCAATTGCCATCAAATTTTCTTTATTAATTTTTTGAGACGAAAGAAGGGCAATAATTGACATTTCAATACTTTTAGAAGTACTTCGATCTGGTGTTGCATAGCAAACATAAACAGAATCTGGCTCCTTAAGAACAGATACATGTTCCTCAATCAATATTTGTCTGTATTTCTTAGCTCCCTTTTTAATAATATTAAGCGTCTTATCTTTTCGGCCGTCAAAGTATAAAGCTGGTAGGTCTAGCTGCTTCTGCTTTTGAATATATTCTGGTGTATAACTGGTTGCCTACACCACCATATATTTATTCCTATGTGTAATTTGAAATGAAAATAAGTCAGTCAATGCATTATACCTATGCGTAATAATAAAAGAAATACCCGGTATATGAAACTAGTACATAATGGACTTTCTTGACTCTCCTTTTTTATTAATAAACTCGGCTCGTCAATGAAGTCCTACATTATGTACTTGTTACAAAAATAGATATTTATTTGACATGAATTAGATGTCAGTTTCAATAAATAATTTGACAAGCTGATTAGCTAACATAACCAATATAATTACAACTATGTACTTCAAATAAAAACTGACATTTAATTGGCAGCAACAAATTGAAATCTAGAAGAGCACTTAAATATTAATTGGTATAATAAGGTAAGTAGATCTTATTGCGAAAGTGAATAGTTAATAATAACTATACAAATAATTCTATGGATGTTACTTAATAACATAATAACTTATGTTATTAAGTAACATCCATAGAATGATATGTATATAGCTATTAATTGTAATCTTAACCATATTATTATGAAATTTTCTTAAGACATATTATGTTTTAATAATTATTTTTTATGTATAAATGTAATTTAGTCTACTTTTTGTTATTTTAGTATTCTTCCCTTCATTTAAAGTAAGCGAAATACTTAAAAAAATAACGTGCATAAAAATGCATAAATTGGAAAAAGGAAGCATACATTTGACATATTTTTGGGAAGAACGTGACATAATTATGAGCATATTTAAAGCATTTCTTGTGGATAAAAATCCTATCTTTAATTATTATTAATTATCAAGCGACATTCTCGTATAAAATCTAGCAATATTCTTGCATAGTGTGGATAAAGATCCAACCAAATTTCTTTAGAGTCCTTCTAAAACCGCTTATCTTTTCTACCCTCGAAGTTTTTGCTTCGTCGATTCCTACAACTTTTTTTATTGAATTTGTGTCCAGACTTTGTGAGGCCCAATCCATGGTGATAACATTCTGTTTTTTCTTCCACTGGATAAACTCGCGATTCCGGAGTTTTGAATTGTTATCTTCATGTAGTATCCAGTCGACTTTGTTTGAACTATAAACCATTTCGACAGACTTTGGCTCACTTTTTCTATCAAGTTCGATCAGACTGAAGCCAGTGAGAATCTCGGCGAATACAATACATTTTTCGAAACCACAAGCCGAAAAGTAACAGTTGACATATAATTTTAACGAATGTTTAACTGTTCTTCAAACGATGACGTCGACTTTTTTCACATATACTTGCTGTATCTCAGTGGGTTGTTATACTTCAAATGCGATTCTTGTACAGTTTAGTATCAACTCTATAATTAATTACTAATTACCGCACTACTTGAATTGCTTAAGAATTAAATTACCTTATTCTGCATTTTATCGTTAGTTATTTTTGGATAACTATTCATATATACTAGGTTTCTGCTATATTTAATTACTACTCTTTCGTATTAATGGAATTCTTAACTTTTCCCAATACCTACTTATTATATATTTCTTGTACTGCTTGATTCCTTAATAATTAATCTGGTTATATACGTACTAGTGTCAGTTAATTGTTACCATTGTAACCTAGGCCTATCCTTTAAATATCGTATCGGTAGTTGAGTTTATTTCCATTGACGTTGTTTTAATAGTACATCCTTTAAATTGTAATTTTCTAGTTAAATTATGGAATTTGATTATTCTGTAAGTTATGTCACATTAGAGGTTTAATATTATATCATTCTATATAAAATTTACAAATAGTAACCCACTTGAGAAAAAAAATTAAAAGATACGTTGTCTCTGGATAACAGCGTTTCATATGAAAATCCTAAACATGCTCTATCATATTTTTCAGTTTCTGTTGGTAACAAATATTCTCTACATGTATGGTAATTTGCTCTTTCCATAGTTCTTCGTGCTTTATATCCGTCTACATAACTATTTAATTTTTTAAATATAATATTTTCATTTTAACCGTATAATTCAATTTCCGGTCATATATTGTCTGTTTCTTGATTCGACTTTTGTTTTATTATAAGTTAATTACTCTGTATGTATACATATAAATCGTATTAGGACCGGTATTATAACCGATAAAAATCTGTAGATTTTATTTAGTAAGCAAGTAAATCTACCTATTAATTTACTCTCTAGAAAATCGTTGTACTAAATGTTATTCATTGGTTAAGCGCTATCAGCTGTTTGCTCCACTGTGCTTAAAATAAACATAACCTTATTTTT
Source organism: Melolontha melolontha (assembly GCA_935421215.2). Classification (NCBI taxonomy): domain Eukaryota; kingdom Metazoa; phylum Arthropoda; class Insecta; order Coleoptera; family Scarabaeidae; genus Melolontha; species Melolontha melolontha. Next base: position 129,707,957 of record OW285236.1, read on the forward strand.
AAAAGTTTATATTTTGTGTATTTGGTAACTTCAATTATGATCATATTAGATTTATCGACTTCATCAGTGCCTTCGGTATCATAAGTTTCAGGGGTATCTGAATTATCAGACGATGAAAATCAAGCGTATGGATGTCGTCAAAGTCTACGACGTTGCCGTCTGCCAAGAGTGTTTCGTGGAAGGACCGAGGACCGATCTTTTCGAAATGTATTCAAATGATGAATTTAAAGCAAGATTTCGTTTAACAAAACAGACATTTCAATATAAAACTTAAACACAACCTAGAACCTAGTCTACCTACAACCTAGTCTAGAAGTACAAATAAAAAGAAATCATAATCATTTGTATTTTTCATTTTATTCACTGGTTCCATTGTTTATCAAAACGCTAAACTACAAAATATACAGCTATTCAGATTTATTCTACAAATACTTATTTTACTTGCATGTATTTTGTATAATACCAGATCTCAATTTATTCGTTCAATAAATTTATTCGTCAAATTATTATTCAGATATTTATTCGCTGTTTATAATACCGGCCCTTAATTTCGTTGAAACAACTTCACAGCCATTATCTTCACAATTGGCATCCATGGGCTGATAATTCAAACAACTATTTATAATTAAGGCTTTAAGAACTATCAATAAAACCGATGGACCTTTAGTTTGTATTTGTTACACCACTAAACTGTACCAGGAACCAGGATCCTTTAAATTATTGCAAAGTATTTAGATTTAACACGCGAAATTATTTTTTTCCTTATTAACGCAAAAAACAACAAATAGTTCACTGTAAATGATTGTTTCCGGGATTTTGGCTGGAACCCTTAGAACTGCTTCCTTCCTGACCGACGTTTCGCCCACCAAGAGGCATCTTCAGGTCTGCTACTTCTGTTGATGCACTGAATCTGTAAGTTTGTTAGTGTAGGATGGGCTTATATAAATGGTGTGCCGTGTCACTAGCAGTTCTGAAGACGATCCTTGTAGTTGTCGAAACGTCAACCAAGACGAAAGCAGTGCCAAGGACGTAGTTCTAGCCCACAATCCTAGAACCAATCATGAACAACAACCGTGGAAGTCTACAAGCTAGATTAGTTTACTGTAAATTATTGTAAATTTTCAGCATACTTCTAAGATATGACCTGAAGTCACCGATACACTCATCATGGCGAAAGCATTTACTAACTTTTGAAAAGTCTTCTGTCAAATCACCCTCGTATATGTATATACTGGCATGGTAAGAATTTATGCCTGATCCTTCCTTCCGTAGATAAAATCGATACTTTGCCGTATTATAATGTATTCTCTATGTAATGTGTTTAAGATAAAATATCAGGAGATAATAGAACGTATCTTGCACAACAGAACTTTACTGAATTTTAAGCAACTGCACATATTTAATAAGCTATGAAAGGTTTTGTGTAAATAAACTTCGGACTTTTTTCTCACGATAATCCAGTATATTTCCTCATAGAATTTTGTTATGGTCGTTTTCTTACCCTGAAGGAACGATGGAGATTTTGAAAACATAAAAATGCGTTGTTTATTGAATAATAGAAATCATGCAGTATTCACACAAAATGAAGAAATCTAAACTCATAATTTTGATATCCAAAAACACTACTCTTAATTCCCGTCGTTAAATTTATCATTTACTGTAAAAAGATATAAACCTAAAATAGTGTATTCTTGAATACATCATTTTATATTCTCATCACGACTTTAAAATATTACTACGACGTTCTTCTAATATTTTATTTATTTACATTGAAATAAATGATGTAGTTTATTTCTGCTTTGAGAAAACTAGAAACTTTTCAAAGTTAACTTGGGGAAGTTTATATTCAGCTGTCGAGTTTAAGGAACAACTAAGTATTATCGTTCCTCTTTCACTAAAGAATATGAATTTGTTCTGTATTCGTGTTATAGGTACATGTTTAAATAATAAATTAAGCTTTCACAGAGTTCGTTACATTTAATAACGTTTTTCATATTGAATGTATTGCTAGTGTTCGCACGGAATTTTTTGAACAGAGAACTAGACAGTATAAGCTACGATTCATATACTATTAGGTGCATGGAATTTTAGAATGGCAAAGATCAAATTTTATGTGTTGTGACTGTGCATTTCTCATATTTTATTATAAAGGGTGTTCATTTGAAAAGTCAATCTAGTAGCATGTGATTCACTGAGAACATTTTGAAGTATGTAGTAAATTAAAATTTACTACTTAACCTACGAAATCGTTTATTTTGACAGTTTCGTACATACAAATAAATAACAAATAATAGGTATTTATTGAAAACTACAACAAATGTTGAAAATGTTGTCCTTCAAGATCAATGCACTTTAAAATCCTCCGTTCAAAATTTCTGATGATATTCTGAAACATTAATGGATTATTAATTTCCATGCATTTCTGTTCGTTTCTCTGTAGCAAATCATTCAAATTCATTCAATTCGAAATATGTTAAAAGAAGTCGCAAGGTGTTAAATCGTATGAACTTGCAGGCCAGGCAATTTCAGTATTTCGACTATACGCTCATCAAAAAATTCTCTTAAACAATCCAAAGATTCTGCAGTACAGTGACAAGGTGCTCGCTCCGTCTTGTTGGAAATATGCATTTTGAAGTTCATCATCATGCAACTGATTGACAAATGGTTGTAAAATTTCCGTACGGTATCTTTGAGCATTTAACGTTCCCTGAAAAAATATTGGTCCAATGATTCGCCTTTGGCTTATCGCTGCCCAAACACCAATTTTCTCTGGATGTAGCGATTCTTCATTAATTACATATGGATTTTCACTACTCCAAATTCTTGTATTTTTTGAATTTAGGTATCCCATTTTATAAAACCATGCTTCATCAGTAAAGATGACTCTTTGCGAAAGTTCTCCATTATTGTTCATATTTACAAACCAATTACAAAACTGTAGGCTGCGTGGGTAATCAATTTCTTACAATTCTTATGGATAAAGTTGCATATCTTTTTTTTAATAACTTGTGAGTTGTACCAACAGAAAGGTTTTTTTGTTGACTCAAATGTCGAACAGATGTTTGTGGTTCATATTCCATTATTTCTTCAACACGATTGACAACTTGAGGTGTATGTTTCTTAACTGCTCCGCTGCCTGATTTTCTAAAGAGACTACCAGTTTCAGAAAAAAGTTTTAAAGTTCTATCCAAAGTATTCTTAAATTGTATATATTACAAATTGGGGGAGGGGGGGGGGCACTTATTACAAACGGTAGCTTTTGGTGTGCTAATAATAATAAAATTATTTGATATTAAAATAAGTTCCTTCAAAGGTCCAGGACGTGCGTGATGATGGTTAATTAAAATAAATATACTACAACTTACTTACTAAATAAAACACATGTTGTCCTTAAAGTTTGTATTTATATTTACATAAGAATGAAATTGAAATTAGTATATTTAAAAGTAATTAAAACAAAAGTAATATGTACACGAGGAGCGGTAATTAAGTAGCCGAAAATTAACACAAAATACTCTGAAACGACAGATAAATTGAGCAGTAAATTATGGGTTAATTAAAGTATATAAAATAACCTCTGTATAGAACAATACAGAGCTACCTTTGTGTGGCGATGATGGTCACGTGGCCTTCGAAGATATACCTTGGTCAAGTATATGTAGAGCGGTGTTGGCCGGAGGAATAAGAAATTAATTAGTTTAAATTAATGTGAATTAATATGGATTCGCTTAAAAGAATAATATGTATAGAACAATACAGTTTACCCTAGAAGCGAAGTGGACAGCACGATGAGCGATGTGTAACCTTCGAAGGTACTAAAGAGAAGGAGGACTGATAGTTTTTATCGAAAAGAACACTGGTTTTGAAAACGGTCTGTTTTATGATCTGTCGAAGAGAGGGGTCGATATCTTGATTAATAATTAAATAAGAAGCGCGACCTAAAGATGTGATCTATCGATGGCATACATATTACTAAAATAACCCTTGTGAAATAAGCTTCCTAATGATATGAAACACCACATATAAAAGAAGATGTATATAATTGAATTAAACAATCTAAAATAGAAATGTAAATAGAAATAAATTCCACAGTGACGGTTATCGGTTCAGGTAGAAACTTAGGGTTTCGCTTCGGAATATGACATAAGAAATGCTTTCTCTTTGGACACGAATATATACAAGAAAAATGTCTAAGTTAAATATTTTAAAACGAGATATTCAAAGAAGGAATAGGATTAAAAATATACATTGATCAGTTACTTCTGCAATTTCCATTTACGACTGGCAATATTTTAGTTGCAATTAAGTATGAATTTGTCAGATGAAGAATACCAACAACTACATTTAACACATATCGTCTCAATACATCCGTTGTTTCGTTTGCACTTACTCAAAGAGAGAGGTTTGTTCGTATTTCTTCAATGGTTCTCTAATAACATTTTGGTAAGTGGTATTTACGTAAAGTAGATTCATCTGGTATATGACGATCAGTATATTTTGCACGAAACCTTTTGAGGACTGGATTGTTAGCCTTTTTGAATGGGATATTGGCCGCCATGAAGGCTTCACGCCGTTCTTCGTTAAAAGTGTCAGGCAGAAGGTCATATGTTATATTGAGTTTTCGAAGAAACATGTTTCTGCACGTTACACTTTTGTGGACGCCTTAACTTAATGAACAGGCACTGCAATATATCTCTGTATCATTACGAATATGCAACCAACCTGTATGGCTTCTGATCCATCCTACCATGGTTGCCCTACGAGAATTCTCCATAGTTAATGAAAATAAAGAGAAATACTAAGAACAGAAATTAATGGACTAAAAAGAAGAAACGAAAACTATGTATAAGCATGTAAATACCAGAATACACTTTGGAAATTAGCGGATATAATTTTTAAGGAAGTCTAACGAAATAATATATAAATGTATATTCCGTCTTACACACCACTGTTAAATTTAATTAATGAAGGAATACACACAATGTACTATTAATAACGACGGAAAAAAACCACCTGCTCGACGAATGCAATCGGGCAAGAAAATAGTGGGTCTGTTATAACATGCATACTATACCCGATCAGCCACAACGTTTTATCGGGGCAATTGGCCCTTCAATCGCTTCAGTCCGCTCTCTGGTAATAATAAAAGAAAGGATCCGGTACAGTTAAATAATTCCGTTTTTAATATATAATGTCAATTAATTGTTTTCTTAAAAATACCTAAGGAGGTTATGCAACTCACTTACTCTCTTAAGCTTCCGTTAAATCCGCAAAGTTGATGGCTTAACTAAACCACAAAAATTATCGAGCTTAAACTTTAAACCTACTATATACAACGTGCAGCTATCACTAAACTTGAAACTTGTACTCGAATTGTACGAGTATAACCGACCCTAAGACCAAAATGGAATAAAATGTCTCGAAGATTAGTTTTTCCGATTGCAAGAATTAATTGACTATGCAGGGTGTATATTATCAAAAAATGTATTAGTTTACTAGAACAAACAGAAAGAAAACAACCTTCTTATTGACAAATCGATTTACGATTTAAATGAAAACAAAATTTACTCACATAATTCTAGTACGAGTTTCAATGAAATTGTAAAAATATTTCTTCTGGTGAAGTAAGTCACAACCATTAGTTTTAGCAAGAATCAATAAATAAATGTAGTTCTATAAATTTTCTAATGTATGAATACCACTTCTCATACAAGTTCCGTAAACTTAAAACTGGTTTTACGCTTTATGTTTCATTGTTGGAATCGGTCCATAATCTTAAATTTTATGAAGAAGTATATATGGATTTATGTGACAACATAGTGTCCCATTAGAATCTGGTAGAACAATCCATATTTATTATATTTTATTTCCTTTTAACAAAACGTAAAATTATTTAGTTGAATGAATCCATCTTTTGCTGTAAAATGAATAACGCGACAAATTGAAGCAATTATAATTTTGCTACTTAGGACATTTCCATTATTTAGTAATCCACAAACTGTTTTATGGTTTTATGATCACTCTTTTAGCGCATGTAATGTATCTCGAAATTGCGCTACAGGTTTTTATGACATAATTAAATTTGTATCGTTAAAAATACCCTTTGAGACGGCGATAAAGTTTAAATATGTATTAAAATGCGGACACTGGGAAAAATTCCACAACACATTAGTATTTATAGCATTTACATTATCGTATTATCTGTTGATGTTTACTCAGTTTAAACGCCTTAATTGAAATAATTAAAAAATAACGAAATTATTAAAAAGTTTTCTAAAGAAAATATAGATTCAGTTTAGATTTGTTAAAAAAATTGATATTATTAGAATTTTGAACTCAAAATGTTATTAACATTCGGAATATCTCCTAATTGTAAACAATAGAAGAAAACGACTTAAGCCACTGCAGTAACCATCATTTTATAATTTATTACGTTGAACAAATGAATTTCCAAATACTTTAGCGTATTTACATATACAACTTAATAAAATTGTAATTGTACTGAAATTATATGAATATTAATATGTGAATTAATTCTGTAACTACGAGTATATCAATATATCAATATATCAATATATCAATATATCAATATATCAATATATCAATATATCAATATATCAATATATCAATATATCAATATATAATGTGAGACCATTAGATTGTCCCGAGTTGCTTTTGTTAGGCAAATCAATTATCCTTCTGGGAGATTTTAATCTTACTCAATTTCGCGATTGCTTTTCTTCGACTTTGTCTATCGATATTAAAGTATCACTTTTCATAGACTTCGTTAATTCACTCAGTCTTACCCAGTACAATAACATTGTTAGATTTAGTACTATCAAACATGGACTGTAATCTCTTACTTGAACGAGTTTTCTTTCCTTTGGTGCTGGATGATAAATATCATCCTTCACTACAAAAATCATACCGGGATATTTTTAAAATAGGATCTAAAAACCTAATACCGTATTGTATATAAATATTTCGAGCAAAAATAATATGTACAAAGGTTTTATCATATTATCTTGCTAACAATGGAGCGATCGTGTTTTGTTTGCAACATCTATTTATTAGAACTACATTGTAGCGTCATTTCTTGCTGCAGAGTTTAAAAACATTAAAGTTTGTGTATAATTTGAGTAGTTTTATTAATGGAAGAGTTATTTAGTGCGCGTAATGTTACGTGCTATTAACATGGTGCAAGCTGGGCGGCGTCAAGCTGAAGTTGTAGCCGAATTTCAATTTACACAAAGCGGCATAAGCCGCTTAAGGCACCGCTATAGGGATACTGGTAAAGTACGTAATCAACATCGTGGTAACAGTCGGATTACAACGGCAGCACAAGACCGTTTCGTCCAAATTATTGCTCGACGTAATCAAACCTGCACTGCTCGGCCGATACAAAATCAGTTTAATCAAACATATGGCGACATAGGTTACATGAGGTACATTTAAGATCTAGACAACCCTTAAGAGTTCTATGTTTAACAAGAGGTAATCGTGGAGAACGTCTTTTATGGGCACAGGATCACCGAAACTGGACAAATGAACAATGGTCATATGTTCTCTGATTTGGTATGTACAGTGATTCAAGAAGAATTCGAGTTTGGAGGAAGCTAGGACGCGTAAATCATTTGAATGCAATCCAAGAAGTCCATTTTTTCAGAGGTGGTGCAATCATGGTATGGGCTGACATAAGTATTGGTGGAAAAACAGATCTTGTTTTGATTGGACATAATATGACAGCTCAAGTTTATGTGGAACAAGTCATTTTACCTGTCGTTGTCCCAAATGAAGGAGCTGTAGACGAAAATTTCAATTTCATGCAAGATAATGCGCGTCAACATGTGGCTCGAATTGTAATGAATGTGCTAGAACAGCAACACATTTCGTTGTTAGAGTGGCCAGCTCACCCTCCGGATATGAATCCGTATGAGAATCTGTGGGAAAAGTTACAAAGGAGACCTTTTTAGGATTCTTCAGAGAGACTGGAGAGCAATACCACAGGAAGAGATTGACAATTTAATTTTCACATAATTTTAACAATACGTAAGCGTATTAGAGCAGTAACAAACAATTGTGGAGGTCGTACTGATTACTAGAAGTTGCCATTTGATGATATGTTTTGGATTGCTTTCCAAATTTAAACATCTTTAAGATTTAAGATTATATCGTTGTTAACAAAATTCGTATTTGCAAACTTAAGATTATTAGAGCTTTTTAAATTTACATTTAATTTTGTACTTTTTTAGTTGAATTAAGCTGTAAATATACAAATTTGGCCAATAAAGTTGCTTAACAATATGTAATAATATTTTTTCTTTTAATTATGTATATATCCCTGTACGATTTTGACCAGAGTATATATTAATATTGAATTTCGGTATTCGAACGAACCAGTTACATTTCCTTCAAATATCAATCCATTTCAGAAAAACAAATTTTCATAAATTCTATTCTGACTTCTTACTCGTGCATTGATCTTTTCTGAACGATTATGCTAATGTAGACTCTGCTGTTGAAAAAATTTACAATGTGCTTTATAGGTTTATTTATTCCTCTGCTCCGAAGATATATTCCAAGAAATCTGCCAGGTTTCCGCCATAGTATTCCAAAACTATCAAAGAAAAAATGAAAATTGAGCTCTACTATCATGGAGGTGGCGATCCACAGGCAATCAATACTTCAAAGGAAATTTTTATCGTGTTAGGAGATAACTCAACTTTTTAAATTTTTGTTGATTATAGGAACTACCTTCAGAATATACAAGGTGGCATATGTTCTGATCCTAAAACTCTCTGACAATTTATTCAATTTAAGCAAGGTACCTCCAGGATTCCTGGTAGTCTATTTCAAGAATAGGCATTATGAGAAACCACAGGACATAGTGAACGCATTTTCGGCTGCTTCCTCATGAGTATTTTGACAGCAATCATTTGTTACATTATTGCCAGATATGTTACCTAGCCTTCCTCCAACTGCCATTTTTGATGTTAACATTAGTGACATCGCTGTTTGCGTTAGAAAGTTGAAGGATTGGGCTATTGCTGTTCACGACAGTATTCCAAGCTTCTTGGTCAGGGATTGTGCTCGCGTTTTTTCTGCACTTTTATCGAAAATTATTAACCTGGCTTTGTGTGCTTGTAAATTTCCAAGTGTTTGGAAGATTGCTAGAATTTCGAGGTCCAGTGTTTATTTCACTTTCTCAATATGGATTCATTACTGGGCGTTCTACTACAATAAATCTTGCTATTATTACACAGGATATAGCTGAAGAGCTCCTCGATAGGGGTAGTTGACGTAATATATACTGATTTTACGCGAGCACTCGATACCATTGACCATATGATATTGCTGAAGAAATTAAGTTCTTTTGGTCTCTCTAATGCTTTAATTAGGTTACTTCATAGTTATTTTTAGGATAAGAACAATTACGTGTATTATAATTGCTTCAGATGAAAGCCTTACAAATGTAAGGCTTTGAGCACACCTGAGGTGGAAATCCACATCAGGTGTGCCGCATGGATCTAATTTAGGACCGCTGCTTTTCATTATGTTTATCAATGACTTCTAACTTCCATACCTTGTGCAGTTTTGGCCTATGCAGATGATCTAAAGATTTATCGTACCATCTTAACGAACTAGACATCACTTATCTGCAGAACACATTCAGCGTTATAATTGAATGGCGCATGAGAAATAAGCTCAATCTTCATATTAATGCAGTTGTGTATCTTACATGAAGAAACATAATGCCTTGACAGCTACTTATTTCATCTATGGTGAACCTGTTGAACTTTCCAATACTGTTTTGGATTTGGGTATCACGTTTGATAACCAATTGAACTTTACGCAACATCCGATTAACATTACTTCGTCAGCTGTCAAGTCCTCATTATACGTGTCACCAGGGATTTTGATGACCCCAGAAGTTTAACATCTTTATATTACGCATACATCCGCTCTAAGCTAGAATATGGATCGGTTGTGCGGTATCCCTATTATGCAATCCAACAGCAGATTCTTGAGAAAGTGCAGAAGAGAGTATTAATGTTTATGTCTTTCAACCGACATAAAATGGAATCGTTGTGTAAATGAGTGTTTTAGTTTTAAAGAAAATTGTCAACAATAAAATTGATTCGCCGTATTTGCTTTCTCTAGTTGGTTTTCATGTGCGACGTCTTTCATCTAGAATCATTTTCGCATTCACAATACCTCGTACTAGAACTAATATCATGATGAAAACGCTCCTTGCGCATGGTTTAGTAAATGGCGAAGACATATTCTTTTAACCGGGTAATTTGTGGAATACTCCCTTATTTGTATGAAGTATTTTTGTTTTCTGTTTTTATAAGCATACAGATGTACTTTTATTTTATGTTTTGTCTATGTATCCCTTTTCAATTTTAGTTGCCCTGTAATTGGATAAATCTGTTGAGTGAGCGATCCAGAAAGATTTTGCGTGCCGCTCCTACGAGAAAATTGGAACCTAGAAAAATGCCGCTCACGTGAAATTGGTTTTATTGGCGTCCCAACTTGTTACATATAATTACATCTACTTTTAAGCAATCACCAGTGACGAAGAGAATTATATAAACCTGTATATTGTATGCCAATATCTAATCTGAAATACCCACGATTATATTTAAAAAACACAAATTAAGTATGTATAAAAAAAGGTTGTTTATTTTAAAAAATTAATGTACTAATCTCAATGTATTTTTGTATAAAATAGTACCAGTCTAGTTTATAATAAAATTAATTTAATTTCTATTTAGACATTATAAAGAATGCGGCTACCACTATTATGTAAACATGTATATTCTTCATTTCATACCTTCAAAGACATTTTATAAGATTTTTGCTGTGATTTCATCTACTGCGGTTCTAACAGCTTCCCTCAATTCGTCTATTGTGTGCAAGCGATTACGAAATATTTTATTCTTTAAATATCCAAACAGAAGAAAAGTCTAATGGAGTAAGATCGGGAGATCTTTGGGGCCATCTGTTAGTACTGATAAGCCTATTAACATAAAATTGCTCTAGATAAACAATATTCTGCCTTGCAGTATGAGCAGTAGCGTTATCGAGTTGAAAGTAACCTGCCATTATTTTATCATTGTGCAATTGTTCTATAAATGTATTCAAAATTACATGGTAATTTGCGGCTGTTATTGTTAGATCGAAAAATATTGGCCGATAATTCTCCTTTGCGATATACCAACCTAAACACCAATTTTCACAAAGTGTAACTGTGTCTTATGGTAAACATGAGGATTTTCAGCTGACCATATTTTGTAATTTGGAAATTTATGTGTCCAGATAAATAGAATCACGCTTCATCACAAAAAAAAGGATAAATTTAGCAGCTCGTCATTCCTTAAATTTGCATTAAACCAGTTACAGTAATCTATACGTTTATTATGAACCAATGTATGTAGTTCTGGCGCAACTGCTATTTTATAAGGGTGATAGTGTAATTTATTTGTCACAGCTCTGCGACACGAACCATAAGATATGTCTAAAAATAGATGTTGTAAATGAATTTTGACATGATTTACTATAACAAATGGATAAACTAAAGCAATTAGACACAATAATCATTCAGAATAATTGAAACATACATGAGTGGGTAAAACCCCACCAGTTTTGTATAATACAAAGGCATTTTTAATAATATAAAATATTATTAAAAATCTGGTGTGAAGAACACAAATACAGGTTCACTATTAATATTTTTTGCCTGTCTGACAACAGGCAGCGCTGAATTTACTTCTACGCTCGGTCTGGATAATTTCTGTGATATTACGATGTGGTTCTTTTTTTGTGAATGTGTCTGAAGATATCCTTTCTCCAGCAGGGGCGTACCGATGAGCCTGTAGAAAGGCGAAATACGTATCTACGTCTCTGGGAGGGATATATTCGGACACGTTCACAAAAATATTAATAGTGAACCTGTATTTGCGTTCTTCACACCAGATTTTTAATAATATTTTATATTATTAAAAATAACTTCGTATTATACAATAATCATTTATAACTGTTTCTTGAGCCAGCTTTTGTAATGGTTATCGTGGACCCTGATCAAGACAAGCTCGAACATCTTCAACACCTTCCTCGCTAAGAACCGTTCTACAGCCGGAGCTTTTTTTTTGGAAACACTGCCTGTATCTCTGAAACATTGCACCGTTCTCAACATATGTCGTGACAGCGATTCATAATCAAGATCGATTTCAGGAAATTCGGCATTTAAATCGTCCATTCGGATCGCGCTGTCCATTTCTGAAATACGCCTCCAATAGGAACTTTCCTTGCTCTAAGCTTACAGGCATTATACTGTCGTGAGCAAAAAAAACGGGACAGTGTCAAAATCATTATGTCAATTTCCTTTCTTTTTTAGCGTTGTAATTTTTACATTTGATTAACTTTCAAACTCTACGTCAAATCATATATCATAGTTGATAATTCAAAATTGAAAGTGCCGCATCTTTCGAAAACTGATAAAGCTAGACTTGTTACTAGTTTGAAAAATGGTAAATCATTAAGAAGTGTATCGGTTCAAATTAATATTGGTAAAAGTTCAGGCGCAAGTTTATATAAAAAAAATGGAGGGAAGAGGATAATTTAAATCGGAAAATAATTTCCGCGCCTAACAAAATTTCGAATAGGCAGGAAGACGAAACATTAGTTACTGAGATTAGGCACAAACAACCCTTTCAAAACATTAAAGGAAGCTATAAGAACAACACAATTTCCTTCTCATCTTGTAACACGATGGTTACAAGAGAATGAAATTTAAACTTGAGATATCCAGCCCTACAGTCCTTATCCAAATCCCATTGAAAATGTATCGGGATTAATGAGATAGAGCTTCTACCCAGGAAGAATTTTAGGAGATTGTTTATAATGCTTGGCATCTAATTTTTATAAATTTTGTACAAAATATTGTCGCTTCAATGTCTACAAGATTAGATGCAGTTAATATTAACGGTGGAATGACGAAATACTAATTATTTTAATGTAATAATTACTTTAATTTAATAAATAATCTTTCTCTATCGTTTCTAGTAATTTTTATTTACATTTATTTAAAAAATGTTTAATAAATGTCAATAAGACACACATTTTTGACAATTCCTGACTTACTATTATGAGTAAAGATAGCCACTTAAGTAGTCACAATTTAAACCCACGCAGAAACGTGTCCCGTTTTTTTTGCTCACGACAGTAACTGAAAATTCAAATTTAATGAAAGTAAATTTTATAAAATTGGAGTCATGCCAACGTACCGTAAACTTGAGAAATACTTTCTTATATAAATTAACTACGACAATAAGTACAAATTTGCGATGGAAGGACAAGAAAACAAACGGACGCAATGAATAAAATAAACACGAAAAATGACAGTGTTTCACTAATTCTTGTATAGCGCTAACTTCACGTAGATAAGTGGTAGTAATTATAGAGCTATCTAACTTTGGAAATCAGTATTTTTCAGACAATCTTTTGGATTGTACGATATAATGGCTAAACACTACATCTGGGGACACTTTCGCCAATTTTTTTTTAAATCCGCTAGTGATATCCTTTTGCCTATCTTTTAACTGGTTACCTGCTGTATATTTTTCCTGTCTAATTGGTTATTTCTGTCTGTTTCAAATATTCTTCCAGTTTTTGATCCCAAATCGTTTTGAAATTTTGTAAATTCTTGACGTAATTGCTCGAGAATTCCTGGCAAAGTTTGTGATAGCAATACTAAACTCGATACCACTCAATGCATTGTTGATTCCTTTGCTTCTACATTTTCCAATTTATTCCTGCCAAAGTATAACAGTTATATTATTTCCGATGTGCATAACAACTTGCTTTCGTTATCTATTCTTAAAATTGACAAAAATGAAATTTTTAATTACTTGAAAAAATGAAGAATTGTTTTGCATTTGGATACGATCGCATTCCCAGTTTTGTTCTCCGGGACTGTGGGTCAATTTTTGCGATTCCTCTATGCAAAATATTTAATCCATCTCTGTGAACATCCTTTCATAGTACATATTTGGAAAATTGCTGGAATTTGTCCGATATTAAAAGAGCGACAGTTAATTCATAAAATATAAGTTTTCAGTTCGTACTGCCCAAGTGTAAACCGCAAATTGTACTTTATCTCTTTCTAACACACATGAATACGCGCTGTAATACAATATGATCATTTATATTTACCCTCTAGCAAGCCATGAAATTATTTCTTGAAAATATCATGTTTGTAGTGACAAATAAAATACATCTGTCATTATGTGTATGTTCTGATAAATAAAACTCATCTGTCATTAATGTATTTATTAATTGACACTTAAAAATGTTTACAATAAATCATAAAGTTTTTCTGATCGAATCATACTTTAGGAATGGTGTAAAATTAGAAAATGGAGAATGGTCGTATTCCTTGCAGCCTTGTATAGAAGAATTTCGGGCAGAATTTCCAAATTTTCCAATAACATATGACAGTTTGCGGCAATTAATTCAAAAGTCAGTGGTTAAATTCCGTGAAACAGGATCTGTGTCTCGAAAACCAGGTGCTGGTAGACCACTAAAGCGGACAGTTGAAAATATAGCAGATGTTGAGGGAAGAATAAATCAATCACCTAAGAAATCGATTCGTAGGCTTTCACAACAAACACAACTGTCATATGGGACCTGCCAGAGAATCCTTAAAAAAGACAAAAATTTCCATACAAATTTCATTGCGTGCAAGAGCTTTTACCAATCGATCATGTAACCATTAATAACGATGACGTTCTTGACAAATCCTTCTGGTCCGATGAAGCATGGTTTCATTTATCAGGATATATAAATAAACAAACAATGCGCATCTGGTCTAGTGAAAATTCACATGAAATTCTTGAAACACCCTTGCATTCACAAAAAATAGGCGTTTGGCTTGCTGTTTCTCGTAGACGGATTATTGGTCCAATATTATTTAATAATACGATAAATGTAGAACGATATCGTAATAATTTATTGCTACCATTTGTAAATCAATTACATGATGATGAGCTCCGCGAGGGATATTTACAGCAAGATAATGCAACAGCCCATAAGACAAGAGAAACGATGGAATTATTACATGAATTCTTTGATAATCGAATAGTAGACTTTCCACCACGATCTCCGGATTTAACAATTATGAACTATTTCATTTATCCACATCTAAAAAATAGAGTATTTACGAATCGTCCACATACAATTGAAGAACTTACTAATGCTATCCGAAATGTCTGTGAGGATATTACACCACATAATTTAAGGAATGCCTTCAATAATATGAGACGAAGAGTTGCGCTATGCATAGAAAATGAAGGAGCTCACTTTGAACATTTATTGTAGCTGTTTTTATTATTAAACTTTTTATTTTTTCAACTGAAACGTTTGTATGTAATTATTTGTCAAAATGACAAAACCTAATCTGTCATCAGTATAAAATAACCTATATCACACACACGCTGCAAAATAAGTTAACTTAAATTATGGTACCAACTTAAGTTTAAAAAAGAAAAATGTCATTGCCTTCTAGAGGGTAGAAATATATGATCATATGGTACTACACACGTTTGTTATTTTAAGTTAAGACGTACGTCTTTGAAATATTACATATTAAATAATAAGGATAAGTTGTCCAGATAATAGTTTTATGATATTCGACTTGCTGCCAAATTATTTCAATATTGTTCTTTATTGATTTTGTTTCCGGTATTCTGATAATAAACAGTAACATCAATTAGTGGCAATAAGTACGAAATTGTTTGATTATCACTTTGACATTTCTAACCTATTTATTAAGACTTACCAGAAGCAACTAAAATGGAAGTTCGAAATAATGTTTGACATGTATGACAAAATATTTTTGTAACGAGCCATCGAAAAAATTCATAATTGGAGTAGACTGTGAAATTGGGTTAGTATAGCAAACGTCAATTAAGTTAGCGCGAGGAGGGGTAAGTTCGCGTAGTATTAGAGTAGTGGGGAGATTTGTATTTGGTTTTACATCAAATGTCAGATAATTCTAACCTCTGAGCGTGTATCACTTTATGATCCCCTAGCAAAGACATTATGTTCCGTCAAACGTCAATGACAAATGTATTCTGACAATTACTTGAGTAGTGGGGGTGAACGTTTTTGAAAACGGCTTTTGCGCACCCCCTCCTCGGGCCAACTTAATTGGCACTTGCTATACTTTAGCCACCTCCACATAATGACACATTACTTGATGCTTGACAGTCTCATTTGGTTTCATTGTAAAAAAGGGTATGGCATTGAAATGATACTGCAACAAAAAAGAAAACAAATAATTTATTTAATATCGAAATCATAATCAAAATTTACATATAGCTACAGAAGTTGTTGAAAATGTTGTCCATTTACATCTAAACACAAACCAACACTTCTCCGCAATCCAGCAAAAACTTTATGCAGCATTTGCGGTGAGTTATTGATCTTTTCACACTTTTCTGTTATGCGAATTCTCAGTTGTTTCAGATTATGAATTGTCGTTGAATAAATCGAATTTTTGATGTATGGCCATACGAAAAAATTACATATGTTTAAATCGCAAGACCTAGTTGGATATGGGATTTCAGTGTTCCTGCTTATTATTCTGTTGCACCATCTTGTTGGAAATACCCATTTTGTAATTCCTCATCATCCAGTTGATTTATGAATGAGCCGAGTATCTCATTGAGATATCGTGCAGCAGTAAGTGTACCTTAAAAAAAGGGAACCACCAATCTTCTTCAACATATTCCAACCCAAACACCAACTTTTTGGGGATGCAATGTTTTTTCAACAAAAGAAATTAGGATTTTCGGAGGACCAACACCTCATATTCTGTGAATTAACATGTCCAGAAAGATAAATCCAGGCCTCATCCGTGAAAAAAACTGTGTTAACGATATCCTGATTGTGTAGATTATTTTGAAAACATTGACAAAATTCCACTCGCCTTAAATAATCCACTGGATAAAGTTCATGAAAACATTACAGCTTGTATGGATGACAATGTAAGATTTTTTTAAGAATGAATTGGCACGTACCATAAGATAAATTTGTTTGTTGGGTCACTACGGAAATGGATGTTTTTGGATTTTCATCAATAATATGCTGAAGGGCTTCAATATTATCAGCTGTACGTTTAGATGGCCGTCCAGTCGCTACCAGTCTCTCTGAATAACTTTACACAATTTGTCAAAACATTGTAAAAATCATTGTAGTCAAACACTAATTCAGGATGTTCTTCACTAAAATCAGCCATGCATTCCGTAATTGAATACTGCCACTCGCCATTTACTTTCACACCTGTACGGAAGTAACATTCGATTAGTTTTGCTTTTTGTTCTATGTTGATTACCATTTTTTAAATAAATTTAATTTTCTTAATAAGAGTTTTGAAAAATTTGACACAAACTTATAGTTTCAATGTCAAATAATAAATGTCATTATATGGCAGTGGCTAAAGTTCCAACCCAATTTCACAGTCTACTCCAATTATGAATTTTTTCGATGGCTATTTATATTTTGTAGAAGTTTAATATGGTAACATTAATACTGTTATAAAAATCATCAATGTGCATCATTTGCATGCACATAATATGAAGCAGTGAAGAAATTACTGCCACTGCTTCAAAGAAACATTACATGATAAAGATCTCGAGGTAACGTTTTATTAGAATGAAATTTGTTTGTCTTATTGGGGTGCACTAACTTGCCAAATTATCAAATGTAGTTATCAGAAAGTCCTCATGTGTTTGCTAAATATGATCTTCATCTAATAAAGGATATTATGGATTTGGATTGTATTATCTGCAAGACGAATTATTATACCATTTATTTCTTAAGAAACAATAAAATATTAAATGTAGACTATAGAAATGTTTTCTTTTATGTATAATTTTAAATGTAATTTGAAAACATATATTGACTACTATTCCAAAATATTAAAACTTATTTAAAATATAAGCAATATGTAAGTTAAGTATAAATCTAAATTATACTTTGAATTCATACATTCCCAATCTTCTTAGCCCAGATATAGTACAAGAAAATTATTTCGGTAGGTATGTCATTCTTAATAATACAAAACTAGAAAAACAATACTTTTGAACTATTCATGTTCCTACTTTACTCATTATTAATTTGACATGTAGGTTATATATATGCTTTCTTTGGTTATATTGTAACATACTAAAATTTTGAAAATATTGCAAAACATGACGTTTATATTTTATGATGACAAACAGTTATTTCCACGATAGCATATTGACTTCATTTGACTCTGCAGTACTGATTTGAATCACATGCATTGAATATGGTCTTGAACTGAAAACTTATACTTTATGAACTATATATAATAATTGTATTACGCGAGTTTTATCTCCCAATCATCATGGATTTAGGTGCATGGTCTCTAACATAGATACATAAATTTGAGAACACTGTAGACAGCAAAGTTTTTCGAAAATCAAATTTTGACAACTGTCATAGTTAAATCAATTTACTGAAAAGTTGTCTTATCAATTAAATTATTTATTATGTTAGAAATGCAACACAAAATTTTGATTGTCGAAAGTTATTCTAGAACTGGTAGTTTAGTTATTGGGCAATGGGTTTATGAAATTAATCAATGTATACAGGATTTTCGACAGCAGGTCCCCGAATCTTGCAATCACATATGAACAACTTGCTAGTCAAATTCATGGTTGTGTTGATAGATTTTGCGAAACGGAGACAGTGTTTCGTAGATCCTGGAGCGTAGCAAGAACTGCTGATTGCATTGAAGGTGTTCGACATCGAATGGAAAACTCACTAAAGAAATCCATTACGAAACTGTCGCAAGAAGTTCAGTTATCAGTTGGAACATGCCACCGTATTCTTAAAAAAGATTTAAAATTATGTCCATATAAAATTCAAGCTGTTCATGAACTCGGTTCCGTTTATTACGATAGAAAAACCGAGTACTGCCAATGGTTCTTGAATAACTTGAATAATGAGGATGTTCTTAATAAATGTTTGTTTACTGATGAGGCCTGGTTTCATCTTTCAGGATATTTAAACAAGCAAAATATGAGAATACGGGCAGTAGAAAATCCTCATGAATTTGTGGAAACACTATTACATACGCATCAAATTGGTGTTTGACCGTGCCAAGGAAACCAATATTATTGGAACAATAAATTCTGTTAGATACCGAAATTGGTGTTTGGCCGTGCCAAGGAAACCAATATTATTGGAACAATAAATTCTGATAGATACCGAAATGACTTATTAGAACACTATATTAATCAGTTACATGACAATGAAATTACAGAAGGAATTCTCCAACAAGAGAATGCTCCACCACATACGGCTCAACAAACACGTGCTCGTTCGGAACAGTTCTTTGATAATCGAATAGTGAATTTCCCTCCAAGGTCTCCAGATCTTACAATTCTGGATTATTTCATTTTTTCCGCACATGAAAAACATGATTTTTAGAATGCCACAACATATAATTGAAGAAATTTTGTAATAGTTTTAGAGAAGTTTGTCATAAATTATAATATAATCCCTCATTTGTCAAACGCGAAACGCAGAGTTCGTGTGTACATCGAGACGAGAGGGCAACATTTCGAGCATCTTCATTAACGTAGTATTTTTACAATAAACATATTTCTGTAAATATTTGTCTTTTATTTAAAACATTTCACAACAAATAAAATTAAGTTGTAACACAACTAAATTGCAAGCTGTCGATGACAGTTATTGAAATTTGACTTTCGAAAAGCTTACTTTTCCAGTGTTCCCTAATTTATCAACTTGATGCAGTTACCATTAAAAGGCAGAACCATTTACAACAGTTCAAAAAGGAGGAAAAATAAGAAAAACGCAGCCTAAGTAAAATTAAATATTGCGATTTTAAAATTTAATTAAAATTTTGTATCCATATTATGTGACAGAAAATTGACAGCTATATTAACATAATTAGTATGGGTTGTACTTTATATCTTAAGAATTCTTATGATCGGATTTATTAAGTTTAGAACACGCGGAGAAATAAAAGTAGAATTTTCTAAAGCTTCTTGCAAGTAAGATATTGTAATAAAATGAAAAGCTAATTAGCTTAGAATAGACACAATTTTATGAGTCTTAAATGTGGATCACATTTCAATATTCTATTTTGATTATTATCAGCCAATGGAGATATATATTTGCAGAGAATTATCAGACAAAATTTTATTTGAATAATTCGGATTATGTTATGGTAATTTGCGAACAAATATCTGGGCAAAATTTCAGTATTTGTGGTGGCTCATTGATACATAAAAATTGGGTTTTAGTGTCTCAAACATGTAGAAATAATACAAGACAATTTGACCAATTACAGATAGCTGTTTTCGAATCAATATTTGATAGGCAAAGAGTGGATACTTTAAACGAACGATATTTAGAAAAATGGATAACACATCAAAATTACGAGTCATTAGATCATATTGTGAAAAATGACATAGCTCTCTTACGTCTTGAAGAGTTATATACTCTTAATGAAAATAAAAGATTTGTTCAACTACCCACACAAGAATTATTTAGAGAAACCAACTTCGATGATATTAAAGCTGTCAATCATTGTAACTTTATCTTCTGGCCTATGAGGATTTTCAATTGGCAAAAACATGATAGATACATGTACCTGAGAACATCAATGGTTAAAATCATAGCTAGAGTTACCTGTCGGAAAATCATTAACGACATAGTAATTTCGGTGGATCAGTTTTGCGCATCGTTGCTGAACAATGAACCCATTCCTAATGAAATATCGAGTGGGCCTTTACTTTGCAGAGGAATTCAATTTGGCATTTTTACAACTAAAGCGTTTGATACAAATGGTACTTTAATTTTAATATTTACAAGATTAGATTATTTTCGAGGATTTATTGAAGGAATTACTCATGTTTCAGTATATACTGACAAATTTCCTGAAGCAGAACGCCGTGGTTTTGAGGATAGTATAGATGACATTGATATGAATTGTGGAAATGGTTTAATCCTAAACATTATCGTAGAAATTATGCTAACTTATATGTTTCTCATAAGAGCATTATGAAGTAGGAAAGTTAAAATTAAAGATAATTTTAAATTTACACAGCTAAATTTACCTTTAGCATCATTAGTTATTTATACTGATTTGCACTTATTAATATGTTAGTTGCATAGAGTAAACGTACTATTTTACAAATTTTATCATTAGACATGTACTGTTTACTCAAAGCAGAAATTAATATATAAATTTAGTTATATATTAGATTTAGATATATATGTATAGTGATAACTTTCTGATTATCGCAATACACAAGTAATTGTTCTAATAATTTGAGTTTGCCGTTTTTTATTTTAAGTTAGATCGCAATTATTTATGGTGTGTAATACATTTTTTTCTGTGATTGGGTGGTCCTCTTTTACACAGTTGCATGTATAATATGTAAAGAGACCGCCATTCTTGGTCGATTAACAGAAGATGGACAAGCGAGAGGTTCGAGGCACCCAATTTAACAGCGCTACGCGTGTTATATATATGTAGTACATGAATAAATAAACAGTTATCATAATATGAAGTTCTTCTTCTTCTTCTCTGTTTTGGCTTGGACGCCACCACGTCCAGGCACTTGAGCACACTGCTCTTTGTACTATCCCCAATAGATCTCTCAATTCCACTCTGTTAGTTTTGTGTCCTCGATAAAAGCCACTATCCTCCTCAGGGGAAGTTTGAGTACACTCGAAGGATCCAATAGATCCCTCCCGAAATATTTTTGTCTGAGTTCCTTCAGTTCCTCACACGTGCATATTACATGAAGGCTAGTTTCCTCCTGTTTTTCACATCTCCTACACCAGGGCTCGCTAACCAAGCCCATGGTATACAAATGCTTCCTTAAAGGACAATGTCCGGTTATTAACCCGGTACTTATTTTAATTTCTTTTTTGCTACTACGAATTGGCTGAAAACTTTCCGTCCAGACCCTTTAGTAATGTTTTGGTATGGAGTTGACCTTCCGTTAACCTCCATTTATTTTTATGTTCTTTTTCTAGCCATAACCAGATCTCCCTTTTAGCGCAATCCTTAGTGATTCCACATACAGGTTCTGGTCCTATGAAGTTCCTATTAGTACCTTCTTTGGCCAGTTTGTCGGCTCATCTCATTGCCTTTAATTCCCTCATATCCTGGCACCCATATCAGCGACACTGTATTGTCTTGTGCCAGGTTATTTAGGACCTGTTTACAATATTTCACCAGCTTAGACCTGGCAGATGGGTTCATAATGGCTTTAATAGCCGCCCGACTATCAGTCATTATGTTATTTTTTTTGCTTGCGCAGCCGGCTTCCCGAATTTCATCGGCGTAACAATTCGGCCTGGAAAACCGTAGTATGTTTCCCCAGACATATCAATATCTTCCTTCTAGGGCACATTCCGCATATGCCTGCACCTGCCCCCTGACTAGATTGTGATCCGTCAGTGTACCAGGTGCCGGCACCGCAATCGATCGAGCGACTTTTTGCTTTTTATGTTCAGCTTAGCTGTAAACATAATTTCAGGTGCCATACTGTCCACCGGCATTTGAAATATCGGCTCTTCCAGTATAGTTCCTGTGATATCTGTATGGCGCCCTACAACCTTGTTAGGACACCACACGTCATTGGCCTTCAGCCTCAGTATCGCAGCTATTGCCTCCGCCCTTATAAATAGTGCCAGTGGAGGGAGACCCACGATGGCCTCCATGGAAGCGGTTCCCGTGCTGTTCATAGCTTCCGTGATTCCCAACAGGACCTGTCGCTGAAGACTCGTGAGGAACCCCACCGACGATGTCCGCTCCGTCCTCCTCCACCAGACAACTGCCCCATAGGTAATTGTTGGTCTTATTACTGCTGTGTACAACCAGCGTACCACATTTGGTTTTAGTCCCCAGGTCTTGCCAACAGCTCTTCTGCATCTCCAGAAGAGCTGCGCCGCCCTGTCTGCCACTTTGGCTAGGCGTCTGCTCCAATTCAGTTTCGCATCAAGTGTTATGCCTAGATACTTAACTTCATTGGTTAGTTCTAACTCTTGTCCAAACAGCTCTACGCTGTCCAGATCATTTAGTTTTCTCATGTTGGTAAAGGCCACCAACTTGGTTTTTTAAGGATTGACAGTTAATCCCTCCTCAAGGCACCATCTTTCTACAATTCGCAGAGCATTTCGCATGATGCTCGCATTTTTCTCGGGAACATTTTAGACAAACCGGATTATGGCACATAACACAACCATACACAGTTTTTCATTTTGTAGCTGGGGGGTGGCATGTTTTACACGTCAGACCTTTTTCCATTTTAGGACCTTCAAGTGAATGTTCTCTATTTGGACTTATTCCCAACTTATAGAAAACCTGTTTTCCCTTGTTACACGTGGATTTTGCAGACGCCTCTCCATTTCCGGCCCGACAAATTGCCTAGGTAATTCTTTCAAAAAAGTTAGCCTTGTCATTACTGGATTGTCTCTATACAAAAAAATATATAAATCTAGTGACATTATTATGGTTTCGTAATATTTACTTGAAGGAGCCGTAAACTACGAAAGCATTTACCTTAATAATATCCAAAATCCTATAGAAAATTGCCATTGACCATCTTTTTGGTCTCCACCCGGTGCTCTAATTTGCACACTTTTCATCAAACGAGTCTACTCCGCTTTTATTCTTATTGTAGTAGAATATTATTTCGAGTTTACTTACTTCGGGGTCAGTGTATTTTAGGTGATGCATTGAGCTGACCAGCAGTACGGCTTTAGTTTTCTTGGAGACATGAGATACTAGTGTGATATCATCATCGGAAAATCCATATAACGTTGAACCACACTTTCTCCGTTTTTTCGGAGTTAATTCTTGGTTATGTTGCAGAGGTCCTTTTACACCAGGCAACTGGACTGGACAATTATGGTGGAATTCAGCGTTCTTCTTCGAGGGATTGCTGGTTCAGAAGTCCATCTATATTTATTTTTTCCATAAAAATATTTTACCTCCTAGTTATTGCTGCGTCTAATTTGAGACTTCTTAAATTCTATCGTCGCTAACATTTTCAAAATTAGGTAAGGAGTTTTCTTTGCAGATCTCAACGTCACTTGTATTTCCATCAACAACAGAATTATTATCGTGTTCACTAATCTCGTCATCACCTTTTTCAGAGTCAATATAACTGCAATAACGCTCCGCTTCATTATACTACTGCATGGAAATTTTCTTAAAATCATCGTCTAGCACAGAAACGCGTTTAGGCTTTTTTAGGTTTATCCTATTTGTCCTTTTATATCTTCATTTCCCTTCTTAAATATCTTCTAATTACGATTTTACTTCGCAGCCTAAATCTGCGGTTATGCTTATAATTTTTTTTCCATCTTTATGATATCTGTCGTTGACTATCTGCAAAATCTTGCTAATTAGGAAAGTAGGCTGGATATTGTCTTCTAATTCACCATCGATTCAATTCGTAGTTTTGTACGGTTCATAATTAATTAAGCCATTTTCTCCGGTTACGTTGATTGTTTACAATACCATTTAAGCAAGATAAGTTCGACAGTAAGTAACGTATGCGTATTGGACACGGACATGGACTCAACGTATATGTGTGCGTTAGTAGATGTATAAGATGGACGACTTATACTTAGTCATTGTAAACCCATTTATATTTTCATTAATATACTGTTTTAATGTAACTTTATAATTGTAAGTGGGATCTTATTAATTATGGAGATTTTTGCAAGTCGTAATTTCTTTAATTTCTTTATTGCGTCCGGATAACAGAGCCATCTTTCAATTATTTCAATTATTTCAGAAATGTGTTCATCTTAGTTCTTCGATTTATTTTTTATAGTAGTTTAATGCTTTGGTAGTTAAGAGATTAATTGGTATTTTTCTCTTGATTGGTGTTCCCTCTACACACGAACTATGCAACTAATCCAATATGTAAGTTCGAACACATGAGAACTCCTCCTTATTTCTCCTGTGTTAGCGTCTGGATTAACAACTTAAGAAATTTATATGTCGCTAATTAATCTTACTGGTTGAATTTAATTAAATTATTGTAATTTACTCGCATTTCGCGGTCTAAAGTTCTACTGGTTAATATAAAACAAATTTAGACTGCGGTCTAAGTTATTGTATTAACATTCGTTGGAGTGGATTATTGCAAATTAATTAGTATAAGCACATGTATTGAGACTCCATTTTTTTCATCCATTTTGACTTGCATAAGGTGAGTAATTATACACGATGTTCTTGTGTAAAGGCATTGTTTTCGTCATTATTTTGTGTTCCCTATATTGGTTTTCTTTCGAATTTATTAGAGAACTTAGCAGGCGGCTAAGCAAATAATTAGGCAGAGGCTCATTAAGAACTTCGAAAGGGTTGTCGAGGACGTAGTCAGAGTACGAGGTGTTAGCTTTGTCTTCATCACGAGATTAGCAATTTTTCAACAACCACATGGACCCATAAAGTAGGAACTATTTTGGTTTTACATTTACTGAAGACCGCAATTAGTTCATTCGACGTCTCACAGAGGAAAAGACGATTGTAAATTTTGTAGATAAATTATAAGTAAATTCGTTGATTATTTTTTTCTTCTGTGTATAAAATACCTAATTATTAAGTACATTTTTTTTATATAAATTTACAAGCTTTAAGTCTTAGATATAGAGTGGTCGAACACTTCATGTTACTCTATAGGGATGCTAAATTTGGTAATTGTCATTTAATTATCATTTTTATGAATTCATTTATTACATTTTTTTTCTTTTATATAAAGTCAGACGCATTTAGTATAAAGTATAATATAAATCACAGAATGTAATAAAAATTCATTATAGATCTACTTTGTGCAATTTTTCTTGAGTAAAAATTTAAACTATCGATTATTTAATTTTGTGTCATAGTTAATAATTTCTGCATATACTGTATGGAAAAATTATTATCGATTTATTTCGTGCAATTTTTTTTATTAAAAATTGAACTATTGATCATTTAATTGTGTGTTATAATTAATAACTTCTGCATATACTATGTGTACTAAAATCTCGATGTGTGATTTATCCAAGATCTTAGATAAATTATTTATGCAATTTTTAAGTTAAGCTTCCCTTAATTTTTTAGTTTTGCTTATTATCATTTCTCTACGTCAATCTTATTTTTTTATTAAATCTTATTGAAGTTTTTTTTTAATAATTTATCTAAAACGCAGTGATACATTTCAATTTAACGTATTAGTCAATTTATAGTATACGAGTTAGTTCTTTTATTTAATTTACTATACTGGGTGAGTCTTTTACTTATGTCCAGGCATTACTTTGTTTTCATTTAAAATTAATATACTATGTTCATGTAATTTTCAAATTATTGATTTCTTGTCTCCATTAGTTTTGATCTTGCAGATTTTGATCCATTAATGCTTAACATTTTTTTTATTATGGATTTATTTCGCTGTTAATAAATTGTCTGTAATTATTATTATTGTTAAACCTTAGTTTTTCTATTGTAAAGCAAAATTGACGTGAGATTTTGACATTGTTGATTACCACTTCTTCTGTTTGTTGTTGATTATTTCGCTGTTAATAAATTCTCTATTGTTATTGTTTTACATTTATTGTTTTATTGTTCTGATAACAACGATACAGGTAGATACCTATGATTTAGTCAAGTTACCGGCGGCCGTATCTATGTTCACTGTAACGGCTAAAGAGTTTTAAACATAGTGGCGCCTACATAAAAAAAAAGAACATTCCCTCCGTCCGCCTCTAAACTGAATTGGTTTCTTTAGCTGAATCTTCGGGGCAATAATGTTACTGGGGTAAGTTGGTAAATCGTACGTAGGTATTACGGTGAGTACGCAGGCGCGGAATTATTGCTCGTGGGGGTATATAGCATGTTATATGTTTCTTTAGAATTAAGTTTTAGTTGTAAAATGGTTTTTAATCGATGTAGATAGTTTTGTAACTGTAATCAAATAAAAAATAAAAATTTCATACAACAATAAAATTCTCTTTAAAAATTCACAATAAAATTTGAAAATTTGTTCGTAGAGAAATTAATATTAAACAGAAATTATATAGCTTATAATGTATGTAAGTACACAGAAATTTCGAGGTTATGTTAGTATACCTAAGTTGCATACAAACATCGAGTAGTCAAATTTGGGCATTTAGGTTTGAATACGTATTTAGAGTTAAATGTTTCTTTAAACATATTGTTGATACACTTGCGTTACTTTTAAATGCCACTTAATATATATGTTCTTTTAAACATGTTGATAATATCGGCCGTTAAACATTAAGACAAGCAGAACTCCTCACCATTTGTTAGAAATTTAAGTAAGAGAAATTTCCCAAATGTATTTTTCAACATAAGCGTAAGTTGTTACGCCAAAGTTATCCAAAGAAGGTTCTCCAACCTGAAGGCACTCGATGTGTTTGACACTTGGCAGTTAAGTAGTTCTGTTACAAGTATATAAGAAGACGCTTTTAGTTGGTGCGATAAAAGCGTTCTAAGGAGTGAAAATCGACCTTGAAATTAGACCTATTTTTGGCAGATTAAGCCGTAATCGTTATAAGATAAAATATTCATTAATATACGCAAGCCAATAATTCTTGAAAAAAGTACTCGTCCGCCAACATCATAATTCCCGATTGTCGATTTTTTGCAAACGAAAGAAATATTATTTGTCATATGCATGAATACCCTCTTTTGTAAAACTTTCAAGTTAAACGCTTCAAAGAATTGATTTATTCTCTGAACATTTTCATGGTTAGAAAGGATTTTTGGAAGGGTTTATCTCTAAAAGACATTCAAATGTATTCTGGATAAAAAGGTTTTCTATGGGAAATACGATATTTTATGGTGAACGGCAATGCCCCCTGCAACTTATTTTAACCTGTTGGGAAAATCTAAGGCACCAAATATTTCTAGGAACCAGACACGAGAGGCCCATGACTTATCGCCCACGAGCGTACTTTTGAAAATTTGTATTTTTAAACAGTTTTTAATTTTATTTATATAATTGAAAACAAAAGGGCGGTGATCTATAAAATACGAAATACATTTTAATTTTTTAATTTTGTAGTTCAAGTAATGTGGTTTTAATCTATTATTTAATTAGAGATTTTGATTTTCAAAATAAGTGATTAGTGTTGGCAAATGTTCCTGAAGAAAGTGCAACTGAATTTTTAAATTTGGAATTTGTATTAGTTCCTTGCATTTCGAAATACTTCGAGTATCGTCATTTAAACATTTAACAAAATTTTGTAAAGTATCGAAATTCTCTGCATAAAAACTAGAAACTTCCAACCATGTTCCCCATCTAGTTATTACTGGAAAGGCAGTGACAAAGATGGTGCTTTTCTGAAAACTTTTTTAAAAGCGAATACAAGTCTATCAACTTCCGGAGAGGTGTGATATATTCACAGATTCTGTGGAAAGCATGTGCCACACAAGTAATATGCAACATATTATGATATATTTCCTTTAATAGTCTGCCTGTTTTTACATAATAATATATGTAGTACTATCACTGAGTATTTTTTCTTTATACCTCTCGTCCGAATGAAGCTTTTGGTGCATATTCTTGTAAATGGTTTCAGCTACTGTTTCCGCATCAACTGTATTTATCACCTTTCTTGCTATTATATATGCGTTATATGGAATAGTTGGATGTAGTACACCTGCTATAAAATTTACCAAACAGCGTCCTAATATATCGACCGTTTCCTCGGGGCACTCATCCATAGGTACTGGTTTGAAAGATGGCTTCTAATGCGTTTTACTGCTTTCGTGTAGCACTTAGAAACATTTGCGTAAGGTTGATTCACCAGAAACATTTCGACCAGTAGATTTTTGAAGAAATATTTTCAAGGTGGGATTGTTAAGTTTATTTAATGGAATATTTGCCGCCATTAAAGTTTCACAGAATTCTTAGTTAAAATTGTCAGAATTAGTGGAGATATTTTCCAGGACCCTGAAGTATTCCTCCAACAACTAGAAGCACATCTGAAAGCAGAAACGCTAAGCCCTTCACGAACGATAGAAGAAATCGCAACATATCTTCACGGAGAAGCAGCATTATGGTTTGAGCAATTCGATAATCAAATTGATTCTTTTGTATGTTTTAGCGAATTATTTCTTGAACGTTACAAGTCTAACGAACGTAAGGACAAACTTCATGAAATTTTATACGGACATTTTCAGCAAGAGAATGAACGCGCAGTTCCTTTTCTCTTAAAGAAAAAACGATTGTGCAATCGTTTATATCCAAATTGGGATGATACGAAGATCGCAGTGTTAATCAAGAGGCAATTACGATCCGAATACAAAGTGATGTTAGGACCGAAACCTCTAGAAACATCGAAAGCGTTAAGAGAAGCATGCATGGAAATAGACAACCACATCCATGACGATCCAGCAGACATTTACGCGAGTAAGATATCGTCTTTATCATCTAATTCAATTTCAGGCAACAAAGTGAAGCAATTAACGACGAAAGGATTACCGCCATGTGATTACTGTTTTGATAATCACTGGCATCGCAACTGCCCAGTTCTGCGAAACAAACAAGAACCATCGTTGAATTATATACAGCATAATTCATCATCGAAAACACCTCGTATATGTGTGAAAGTCACAGGACGCTCTGTCGACGCCATCTTAGACACTGCAGCAACTCATAACTTTGCCGCTCCTGCAATTGTTCGACGCATAACATCAAACAATGTCAGTACAGCATCATTAGGACACAAGTTTTCACACATGACTATTACCGTAACTGGAATCGTAAGTGCACGCATCCAGAATCAAGTAATAGAAGTCCCTGTTCTAATTGCACCGGATTTGCGAGAGAATCTAATCTTGGGAATGCCATTCTTCGAAACGCAAGAAGCGGCATTAAATATAGGACGACGTTGTTTACATTTTGGTAAGAAAAATTGTGATACAATTAAATTCTTTACAGCTCCCGAATTTTACCATGAAACCAAATGTAATCCTACAATTAACCCTATCCCACCTCCACGCAAAATCGAGTCTGTTTGTTTTTCACAGAAATCAAAATCGCCTAAGTTAACTAGGTCAACGCAGCTACAGCGAAAGAATTCTCCGAATTGACTTCGAAATCCAATGCATAAACGAAGGGACGCGGAGCAGGTAGTCGAGCGACGCCGCCGCTGCATATCTATCTTGACCGCCGTCAATTTGCAAGACCGGGGACAGTCAACAGCAACCGACCGACAACGGACAAAAGCCGCCATCGAATACCCAAGAACCGACGCCAAATACCAACAGCAAGATCGCCGCTACAGGGTGAATAGGGCGCGAACGGGTATTTCAATTAAATATTAGCAATAGAATTTAATCAATAGTTAGATATGTAATGATAGATTAGGGCCCATTCTCCTTTTCTCGTTTCGATATTACATATTTTATACTACATTGTATCGCGACTAACACCTAAGCGACTTACTAATAAGATCAGTTTTTTTCTTTTTGCATTTAATTAATCGAACTCTGATTAATTACTCAAATCAATTAATTAACACTGTACCTCTCATTTTTAAGAAACGCAAACTTGCCTAGTTAAGGGGTTTCCAGGTTTCCCCTTAAGCCATATGTAACATGGTGTAGGTACAGTATCACAAGCCGTCCCTGGACGCGTTTTTTTAAATTTGTCCTTAAAATCAAACTTTAGAATTAATTAACATTTCTTATGCAAGACACTCATAGACATAAAAATGTCTTTCAAAGGGTGGGCGAATTGTTACGCTTAGCATATAAAATATTTTTATCTATTTTTTAAATATGTTTATTCTTTGAATATCTCGATTTAAAATATATTTAACGTAAGACATTTTTACATTTGTACAACTGTACATATTCGTACAAAGAGAAAGTTTTTCTTTTGTTATATATCTTGACCGACGTGACCCTTAGTTTCTACCTGATCTAACGTTACTGTGGAATTTCTTTCTATTTTTACATTTCAATTTTAGATTGTTTTAATTCAATTATACACCTTCTCTTATATATGGTGTTTCATATTATTAGAAAGCTTATCTCACAAGGGCTATTTTAATAATATTTATGACATCGATATATCAACTCTTCAGGTCGCGCTTCTAATTATCTATTATTCAAGATATCGAACCCTCTCTTCGTCAGGTCATAAAACAAACCGTTTTCTAGACCTTTTCTTTTCGATACAAAGTATCAGTCGATCTTCTCTTTCGAACGTTCGTGAGTTACATACGCATAGCTCATCGTGCTGTCCAAGTACACGCCACCATGCCGTCCGGTGTCTCTTCGCTTCTAAGGTAAACTGTATTGTTCTATACATATTATTTTTTTAAGTGAATCCATATTAATTCACATAAATTTAAACTAATTAATTTCTTATTCCTCCGGCCAACACCGCGCTACATATACTTGACCAAGGTATATCTTCGAAGGCCACCTGACCATCATCGCCACTCACAGGTAACTCTGTATTATCCGATACTGAGATTATATTATATTAATCCTAATTAATTAACATTTAATTTACTACGCAATTTAAAGTTCGTTTTCAGAGTATTTTGTGTTAATTTTCAGTTACTTAATTACCTCTCCTTGTGTATATATTACTTTTATTTTAATTACTTTTAAATATACGAATTTCAATTTCTTTCTTATATAAATATAAATACAAACTTTAAGGACAACATGTGTTTTATTTAGTAAGTAAGTTATATATATATTTTCATTAACCATCATCACGCACGTCCTGGACCTTTGAAGGAACTTCACCAACACCACTAATATATTTATTATAAAACAATTTCATTATTATTAGCACACCAAAAGCCACCGTTTGTAATAGGTGTCGCCCCCCTAATTTGTAATAAGTGTCGCCCAGAACGTGAGGCAATATTTGATTAAGAGTAATCAACGAATCCACAACAACATGGTGAAGGCAAAGGAACAACAGGAAAACTCTTCTAATTCCAAATCGATTGATTTGGTGGTGCCTAACGAAAACTCATCAGATATACAATGTTTAATCAATGTTTTACAGGAACTTTGTAGATCAGTTGCAACACCACGTGTATCACCTCCAAAGCCAGATGTTTTTAGTGGAGATATTTTCCAGGACCCTGAAGTATTCCTCCAACAACTAGAAGCACATTTGAAAGCAGAAACGCTAAGCCCTGCACGAACGATAGACGAAATCGCAACATATCTTCACGGAGAAGCAGCATTATGGTTTGAGCAATTCGATAATCAAATTGATTCTTTTGTATGTTTTAGCGAATTATTTCTTGAACGTTACAAGTCGAACGAACGTAAGGACAAACTTCATGAAATTTTATACGGACATTTTCAGCAAGAGAATGAACGCGCAGTTCCTTTTCTCTTAAAGAAAAAACGATTGTGCAATCGTTTATATCCAAATTGGGATGATACGAAGATCGCAGCGTTAATCAAGAGGCAATTACGATCCGAATACAAAGTGATGTTAGGACCGAAACCTCTAGAAACATCGAAAGCTTTAAGAGAAGCATGCATGGAAATAGACAACCACATCCATGACGATCCAGCAGACATCTACGCAAGTAAGATATCGTCTTTATCATCTAACTCAATTTCAGGCAACAAAGTGAAGCAATTAACGACGAAAGGATTACCGCCATGTGATTACTGTTCTGATAATCACTGGCATCGCAACTGCCCAGTTCTGCGAAACAAACAAGAACCATTGTTGAATTATGTACAGCATAATTAATCATCGAAAACACCTCGTATATGTGTGAAAGTCACAGGACGCTCTGTCGACGCCATCTTAGACACTGCAACGACTCATAACTTTGCCGCTCCTGCAATTGTTCGGCGCATAACATCAAACAAGGTCAGTACAGCATCATTAGGACACAAGTTTTCACACATGACTATTACCGGAACTGGAATCGTAAGTGCACGCATCCAGAATCAAGTAGTAGAAGTCTCTGTTCTAATTGCACCGGATTTGCGAGAGAATCTAATCTTGGGAATGCCATTCTTCGAAACGCAAGAAGCGGTATTAAATTTAGGACGACGTTGTTTACATTTTGGTAAAAAAATCCCGAATTTTACCATGAAAGCAAATGTAATCCTATAATTAACCCTATCGCACCTCCACGCAAAATCGAGTCTGTTTGTTTTTCACAGAAATCAAAATCGCCTAAGTTAACTAGGTCAACGCAGCTACAGCGAAAGAATTCTCCGAATCGATTTCGAAATCCAATGCATAGACGAAGGGACGCGGAGCAGGTAGTCGAGCGACGCCGCCGCTGCATATCTATCTTGACCGTCGTCAATTTGCAAGACCGGGGACAGTAAACAGCAGCCGACCGACAACGGACAAAAGCCGCCATCGAATCCCCAAGAACCGACGCCAAATACCAACAGCAAGATCGCCGCTACAGGGTGAATAGTGCGCGAACGGGTATTTCAATTAAATATTAGCAATAGAATTTAATCAAGTTAGTTAGATATGTAATGATAGATTAGGGTCCATTCTCCTTTTCTCGTTTTGATATTACATATTTTATACTACATTGTATCGCGACTAACACCTAAGCGACTTACTAATCAGATCAGTTTTTTTCTTTTTGCATTTAATTAATCGAACTCTGATTAATTACTCAAGTCAATTAATTCAAAGTGTACCTCTGATTTTTAAGAAATGCAAACTTGCCTAGTTAAGGGGTTTCCATGTTTCCCCTTAAGCCATACGTAACATTGTGTAGGTACAGTATCACAAGCCGTCCCTGGGCGCGTTTTTTTAAATTTGTCCTTAAAATCAAACTTTAGAATTAATTAACATTTCTTATGCAAGACACTCATAGACATAAAAATGTCTTTCAAAGGGTGGGCGAATTGTTACGCTTAGCATATAAAATATTTTTATCTATTTTTTAAATATATTTCTTCTTTGAATATCTCGATTTAAAATATATTTAACGTAAGACATTTTTACATTTGTACAACTGTACATATTCGTACAAAGCGAAAGTTTTTCTTTTGTTATATATCTTGACCGACGTTACCCTTAGTTTCTACCTGATCTAACGTTACTGTGGAATTTCTTTCTATTTTTACATTTCAATTTTAGATTGTTTTAATTCAATTAAACATCTTCTCTTATACCGCCTAATTCTGAGCAAACGCAACGATGCGAATGTATGAATATTTCTCCCGCTTCGAATACAAATCCTCTGAGCGCGTTTAGCCAATCACAAAACAGTCTGTCGCGCAATGATTTGACAATGAATGTCACAAAGTCACCCTATACGGAGTCTCTTAAGCGTTTGAATAGTGATAATGCCGCGTTATACACTAGAAGAGAAAGCCGAAATGATGAAATGGTACTACGCTGATAATTCTTATCAAAGAATATGTGACTTATTTGCCGGAGTTCCTAATGATACGTTCATTTTAGTATGCGCTGCAATAGAACTAAATTCAAATTTGACACATAGCGATATTTCCAACGATTTAGGCATATGCTGCTCTTCCGTTAACCGCATACTAAAATTAAATGGTTTTCGTAATTATAAATATTCCAAACATCATCAATTATTTTACGGTGATGAGTAGAGCTGAGGATGTTTGCGGTATAACCATGGTTATATCATGTAACCATAGTAATTTACTATGGTTACATGATATAACCATGGTTATACCGCAAATATCCTCAGCTCTAGTGATGAGTTTAAACGGATGAATTTCCGTTATTATATAATTAATTTCTCATTATGAACAATTAATTTTATTATCTGTAAGAGTAAATTTTTCTTTACATTACTAGAATTTAATTTAGTTTTTATTTATTTCTGAAGTTTATTTAGTTTACTATGAATAGTTTTTGTTACCTTTATTATTAAAATTTAATTTATTAAATCTCTTGATGCCTTATTTGCAATTATCTTAACCGCTTATTAATAATTTTATTACGCTTTGTGTGACCATCGTCAGTATAACGTATTGCAATTTATTTATTATAAAATCATTACAATAACACAGGACTAAACAATTTATAGTCCTTTAATAGTAATTTGGTAATCAGATAATTTCTTTCTTACGCGGCTCCATAATATGTAAGTATGTATGACATATGACATCGATGTTGACACGCCTACAGCATTCAGGGGAATTCTATTTGGAGCGGGAGAAATATTCATACATTCGCATCGTTGCGTTTGCTCAGAATTAGGCGTATATGGTGTTTCATATTATTAGAAAGCTTATGTCACAAGGGTTATTTTAATAATATTTATGACATCGATAGACCAACTCTTCAGGTCGCGCTTCTAATTATCTATTATTCAAGATATCCACCCCTCTCTTCGTCAGGTCATAAAACAGACCGTTTTCTAGACCTTTTCTTTTCGATACAAACTATCAGTCGATCTTCTCTTTCGAACGTTCGTGAGTTACATACGCATCGCTCATCGTGCTGTCCAAGTACACGCCACCATGCCGTCCGGTGTCTCTTCGCTTCTATGGTAAATTGTATTGTTCTATACATATTATTTTTTTAAGCGGATCCATATTAATTCACATTACTTTAAACTAATTAATTTCTTATTCCTCCGGCCAACACCGCTCTACATATACTTGACCAAGGTATATCTTCGAAGGCCACGTGACCATCATCGCCACTCACAGGTAACTCTGTATTATCCGATATTGAGATTATATTATATTAATCCTAATTAATTAACATTTAATTTACTACGCAATTTAACGTTCGTTTTCAGAGTATTTTGTGTTAATTTTCAGTTACTTAATTACGGCTCCTTGAGTATATATTACTTTTATTTTAATTACTTTTAAATATACGAATTTCAATTTCTTTCTTATGTAAATATAAATACAAACTTTAAGCACAACATGTGTTTTATTTAGTAAGTAAGTTATATATATATTTTAATTAACCATCATCACGCACGTCCTGGACCTTTGAAGGAACTTCACCAACACCACTAATATATTTATTGTAAAACAATTTCATTATTATTAGCACACCAAAAGCCACCGTTTGTAATAGGTGTCGCCCCCCTAATTTGTAATATAATGAATGATATTCGATAACTGCGCGATGTTATAGACTATTTATATGGTCCATCATAATGTCGGCCTGAGGGGTCCGGTCTCTAATTATTACTTCTATTATTAATATGCTCAGAACATATTCAAATACATTTTCATATATTAATTCGTCGTAAAAATAGACTCTACTTCCCCAAAGGATAATATTAAGCAAGAACCAATCTTAAGCAATTTAAAATTTTCTCTTCTCGTTCATATCCACTAAAATACATGGATACATTTTATTTATTAATTCTTCACGATTTCTAAAGCTTCTCACGCCGACTTGCGATATAAAAATTTACAACGAATTAATCAATCAATTTACTGAATATTGTTTACGGGGATAGAAGTTTGTAAGACTTTTAATTTAATTTTTTCCAAAAATTTTTAAATCAATGAAACAGTCGAATTTCTGACTTCATAAAACAAATTCTGAATTTCATTTCCCCTCAACATTTTGATTTCGGGAAGCAGAGTTTTGTGTAAATTTGAACGGCCCTCCTGCATTTACTTTCACTGTAGTAAATAAATATAATACAATTTTCGAGACTACTTTTAAGACACATAGAAACAAGAAAAATCCATAATCATAATACAAATAAGCAAACTCTAAGTAAAATTTCCACAACTAAATTGCCACCTTCAGTAGAACAATCTGAAAAATAAAAATAGTGTCAAACGTAGCGTCTTTGGTTAAGGTACAACCACAGAAGATATGCTCTTCAGCAAATTACCAGTGAAATAACAGTAATAATAACCTAACATTAAAACAAACCCTTACATACTTCTTAAACCTAGGGCAAAAATTAAGCGAGCGTGAAGCGCGAAATAAATTTAAAAAAATAAATAATAAAAACCATACAAACAGGAGGAATTGGCCCAGTGTCACAATTCATTAAATTATTCTTATTTCTATGTAAGTAAGTAAATACATTGTTTTAATTAGTTTAAGATTATTTGGAGGCATAGACAAGCCTGTGTCTCAAATATGGCAGGCAATACTAGATTTTTCAGATCTATTAAATCAAAAATGAAAAATATGTTCCTTGTAACGTTTAGTTTGTCGCTATATTTTTGGTTACAATCGTTACAATTTGTTTGATAGATATCAGATTTTTATCCTAGTTCGATTTTATCCTTGGTGCTACTTTTATCAATCATTGAATATAAATATGATTTTTCGTGTAGTAGATAGAAAAGTGACATTGTTTAATCAAAAATCGTGAAGAAAAATGTGACTTTTCTTGTTAGCAATACTTTTCTTCAGGTTTTCAGTTAGCAACACTTTTTCATTAATTTTATCTATTAGCATAAATTGTAAATGAACAATTTGATAAATTATTAAATATTACACCAGAAAATGAGGAAACTGACCGCAGTGCAAACACTGATATATTAGAGTTTATTACTTCGCTTGCTGCTACTGTTGATGTTGACGTTTCAGAGGTCGAAGATTGCCCTTAAGTCGAACTACTAAAACTTTCCAGGAAATTTTTACTTTATTTTCGATGCTATCCTCGACATAGGCTTCTACAACCGCACTACTACCCCAGCCGCGGTGCCTCCTCAAAACTAGGATGTCGGCCCCACTTCCGGCCAAAAAGGTTGCTGATGTTCATCGAAAGCAAGCGCCTGTGAAGCTGTTTAGCTCCGGTAGCCCTAAGTACGCCAATTTTCTTTGGTAAATTATAGAAGTTGTTTATGCTAATTGATTGCTTTGTGCACTTGCCCTGTCTATAAACTATAAATAGCGATGGTCTATATTTTTGGGTCCCAAATTTAAGTACTTTCTGTAAAGCTCAATTCCGTTTACTCCATCTTCCGATGTAATATAAAGATTCTTTATTTCTTTGTTTTCGTGTCATGTAATATTATGACCAAAATATGCCCGCAATCTTCTACATCATCCACTTTTAGCAATCGTAATTATAACACTATCTTCTTAAGCAGAAAACTGATAGCAGGAGATTTTTCTAAAAACTCCTTCACATTATCCATTGACAATTTAATTCATCTGTCAAAAGCATTACATTTTAATACATGTTATGTTAGTTTGACATCGGATAAACTGCTAGTAGGTATGTTTGCAAGTGGATAAACTGCTTGTAAATTTTCCCATGGTAACCAGAGTTCAATTCAGTCAGTATCACGCTTATCTGAAATAAACGTCATACATAAGCTTTTGTATTTTTCTCTTCCAAAATCATTTCGGCAGTGTTACTATAGAAAATATAAAAGAAACGGTATCGAATAACGTGCCTAACAATACAATAAAAACGAAATCCAATATGGAAGCAATTCATGCAATTTTAACTATAATAATAACCTAAATAATGTTTAGTCGGCCACGAATAAAATAATTGATAATATCTGTACATTTTCTAACTATAGTTTTAGTAACAATTAAGCTACTATTTACCTATGTATTCAAGAAGGTATTGTGTTTTGACGTTGTATAAATAAAAATTTTTTTTTTTATTAATTTTAATTAAATTATTCCTTAAATTGTCTT
This sequence comes from Melolontha melolontha, assembly GCA_935421215.2. NCBI lineage: Eukaryota > Metazoa > Arthropoda > Insecta > Coleoptera > Scarabaeidae > Melolontha > Melolontha melolontha. The sequence continues at coordinate 129,746,659 of OW285236.1, forward strand.
ACCAAATACCATTCGAGCTTGTGTTTATTTCCAGAACAAGCTTTCGTTTTGACAAAACTCAAACTTAGTTGCTTAAAGGTAATACAACTCGAACAAATAACAAAAGGTAAAACCGCTCCACTTTCGGTGTCGCGGTTTTACCATGTTATTTATTCTCGTCACTTACCAAGCAACAAAGCTTTCAAACAAAACAAAAGTTTTTCTGGATAAACACAAGCTTTCATATTATTACCACCGATAAAACTCTCGATTTTTTGCCACATAACTTTTATTTTGACGTTTCAGATAAGTGAGTAATTTTTTATATGCAGAAAAATCCAAATTTTTATTTATTTGTACAGCACTTTTCAGCATCGAGTACACTGATCACACTGTGGAAGCTTTAAGAGTTTTCACATAAGAATATTAAAAAATCAGTGCTTATAAATCTTATAAACAAAACAAACCTTTTTAAATAAGTACGCAATTAGAATATCTTCATTTGCCCTTTGCACATTTTTTTCTTTTCTCCACCCATATAACTGTTGGTAAGTTTTCCAGTACTTTGCTTTAGACTTTTTAGGTAATAAATTTGACTCTGCTTCTGATACCTATTGTAAAATTTCTTAATTATTCTCGTTTGATTCACATTTTAAATTAACATTTCTTTACAAATTATTTACATGCTCATATGATTTGTTACTATATCAACAAATATCAACATACCTTGATAACATATTATTATTATTCGACACTGTCGTAATTTAATTTTTTTTGAAATTTGCGTTATTTTGGCCAACTACATGAAAAAATACCATGATCAACACGTTAGAAAAGTGTATTTCCATATTCGTGGAAATTTGATCAACTCGTGAGCTGCGCTCGCTCGTAAATTCAAACATTTACAATCACTGGAAATCTAGCACTTTTATAAACTTGTAGATCAATATACTATTAGTAAATTCTAGTTAATACGCTTTGGTAACGTTACTTACTTTACTAATTGTTACAATCATTCCTACAATAGTTATTTATACATATATGTAGGTAGGTACTTTTGGGATGAATGACGAGTCTTGTCTATTATTTATTTTTTATTAAAAAATATAAATAATTTTACATTAAGAGAAACAGTATGCAACTTGTTAGTTAATGCAATTATTAATGTGATTAATTTCACATATATTGCTGTGTAATGAGACACATATTCAACTTTGATAGAATTTTTTAGAATTTTTAGTACTTAAACATTAATATTACGGAGAAGCATGTAATGTAATGCCGTAAGGTAGAATTATCGAGATAGAATTTATTAATGTTTACCGATGCGTTATTATATTATTGGCGGATAAATCAAATGATACAACAAAATAAAATTAAATAAACGGAAATTCCAGGCATTGGTATTATACTTGACAGTATCTATGATTCGGAAAGATGTTAAATTTACATAATGATGTTATATGCAAATGCTAATATATAAATGATAAATTTTTGTATTTTCATAAGACTAGAATAGCAGAAAATAAATTAAGTAAAAGATAATATATTCCAATTATTCAGTTGAACTAGAAGTAACTTTAAATTAGAGGGCGGGATGATAATTAGGTAGCCTTAACTTGGATGCGTTACTAGCAAAACAATTTGGTTATATATTTCAAGTTTCATGCTTTAGTTAGCATTGCTGAAAATTTGATAGCCATCTGTTAAATATTTTGTTGAGAGCAGCTCTTCAAATCGTGTTTTAAGTTTGTATTGACATGGATAACGTTGAGAAACGCATCGTAATTAAATTTGTTTACATGAAAAGTTTAAGTAATGAAGAAACATTGGAAGAGATGAAATCTGTTCCTTCATACGCAATGACAAAATCTGGGTCAAAGGCGGTCGTAGGAGTTTCAAGGATGAAAACCGATTGGGACACATCTTTAGGGCGATGTGTCACTACTCTAAAAATGTTTACTAAAATACAGAGTATGGCGATAAAAGACCTACGGCTCGAATTAAGTGAAATAGCTAATCCGTGAACATTTCAAAAGAGCGAGTATGCAATATCATTACCTAAGAATTAGATTTGAAAAAAACGAGATAGATGGCGCATTTACTTATAATCACTATCACAGAATGTCTGGACCGTTTTCGAAAAAATCCGTCTGATTTTATGCGAAAATTTATTACCAGCGACGAGACATGGGCATATTATTAAACCCCCGAAACAAAACTGCAGTCTAAACAGCGGACAGAACCTGACTTCGGTGCCAAAGAAATCCATGGTATGGCATTAGTATTTTGGTACCGAAAAGGAATTCTGATAATTTATTACCTACCAACGGGACAAACGATAAACGGGCAATATTACGCTAATCTTTTGGAGAAGTTGCCAAAAAAATGTTGTAAAAAGACTTGAGTTAGAGGGCGAAAGATTATCTTTCACCATGATAATGCACGGCTCCAAACCAGTATTGTTTCAATGGCTAAAATTCATAAACTGAAGTTTGATTTCTTTCCCCATCCACCATATTCCTCTGATTTGGAAGCCTGGGGACTAACGCTTTTTTAGATGGATAGAGGTTTTTCATGGACGAGGAAGTCAAAACCGCCGTCGCCAGCTATTTTGCAGGGCTTAAAGAAAACACCTTCCACGATGATATAAAAGCATTGTAACGTCGTTGGAAAAAGTGTATTTAACGTTTGGGAATTGAAAAATAAAAATATTTTTGTACCCATAGAATCGTTATTTCAATGTTAGGCTACCAAATTATCATCCTAATTATCTCATATTATTAACTAGAATATATTGAATGAATTAACTCATGAAAAAAGAATTTTGTAGGAATGCATAAAATTAAATACAAAAATCATAAAGACACAGAAAATAATTATTAAAAGTGGCCCGAACAAAAAATTTTATAAGTAAAGGTGTTACAAAATTGATTATAAACAGTTTTTAATACAATTTTTCCTGTTAATGCTTATTTCCAGTCAAAATGGTTGAATGTATTCTGCGATTCTTTGGAATTGTATATTTCTCAAGTATAGCAAAAGCTTCTAACGATTCGACAAACAACTTTACATTTTGTTTAGACATCATGCTTTACAGCTCAGTGTTTCTTTGTAGTTCGTACTATCCAAGTGTGAAGAGCAAATTGTACTTTATCTCTTTCTAACACACATAAATTCGCGCTATACGAGGGGGTGTTGATATCTAGTTAACTTCGGGCATTTTTCTTGAATAAAACGAAATTCTGTTATAATGGCAAGAAATACTGAGATTTTAAAAGTGTCACTGTAAAATCTTACATCAAGGAGTTGAAGTATTGCCATGCAGTAAATTTTAAAAGAAAACTTATCGAATGTAAATGTAAAAATCAAAGCATCGTCGAATACTTCTATTTAAAGAGGTTAAGTGGCAAGGAAATTTACGAAGATATGCTTAACATATATGGCGATCAATGCTCATTATACGTGACTGTTAATAATTGTATTGCGTTATTCAAAGGAGGAAATCTTTCCGTTGAAGATGAGAAGCGACCAGGAAAGATCGATTTCGGTGTCCACCCCCAAAAATATTGACGTAGTTCATGGTATGATATTATTAGACCGTCGAATTGTGCTAACTGAGCCACTAAAGATTTGATCCGAACGCGTCCATCATATAGTTCACATCGATTTAGATATGAAAAAAATACTGCAAAATAGATTCTTAAATGATTGAACGCCCAACACAGCCGAACAAGAGTGAAAGCATCACTGTCAATCTGTGCTCGTTTTGAAGGAGATCCAGATATTTTGAACCATCTTGTGACTATAGGTGAAACATGGATCCAGTCTTACAATCCAGAAACAAAACAGCAAACAATGGAGTGGAAGCATCATGGTTCTCCAAGGCCTAAAAAATTTCGAATTAAAAAATCCGCTGGAAAAGTTCTTGCCTCAGCTTATTTGGGATATCCCTGGAATAATTATGACCGATTTCCTAAAAAATTACTAACTTACTAAATTACTAACCACCTTGTGAGAAAAAATTAAGGAAACAAGACGTAAAGGTGTGTTGTTTTTGCAGAACAATGCTCCTGCACACAAATCGCGCATTACCATTAATAATTATAATTAATACAATTAGGGATCTAGCGTTCGAATTACTAAAACACCCGCCCCATTTTTTCCGAGAATTAGCCGCCTCACACTATTATCTGTTCCCTCGATTGAAAAAAGTTTAAAAAGACGTCGATTTCTGTGTAACGAAGAGGTAATAGACGCTGTGGAGCGCTGGTTTGCAGACCAAGAAGAATCTTTTTTTTAGAAAGGTTAAAGGCGTTGCGGGATTAATATCGCTAATAAAATATTCTAAGTCACAACTTTAAATTGTTTCAATATGAGGGTAAGAATATATCAATATCCCCTCGCAATACTACACACGTTTTACATTTTAAGTAAATCGTATGCTTTGAATTTGGCTATGTGACTGTAAAGAAGCACTTGATGGCGTTGGTTATATGTAATTTCAAATTTATAATGACAACCGGTATTCGAAATGGAAAACAAACTTCCACTTGACAATGAAAATAATAAAAATGGCCGGGATGGAGTGTAAATATATATAACAACATAATTTGAAACAAACTTGAGTAGGTAAACCTACCAATTTTGTATAATACAAAAGTATTTTTAATAATATATAATATTATTATAGTTCTGCGATTATGATATAGCTTTTTGCTATATAATTATCCCCCATTTTTAATAATATTATATATTATTAAAAATACTTTTGTAAATATATATAGTTAACAATGTGGTCAACTAAAATAAATATTTAAAAATTCACTTGTATTATTTGGTCAATAAAACAATTGAAAAGAAAATCAAATATGAAACAAATTGTTTAATTTTCTACTTTTCTAACTAAACTCCATATATTTTTTAAATCTGTTTGTTTTAAAAATTTTGAAACAATATAAAAATATATATGACAATACAAAATAACAAAAAATATATTTGAATTTCTTTATTAAATATTTAACTTATTCCATTCATATATTCCAACATTTTTCATGCTCTTCCTCCTTTATTATTATTATTATCAATACGGTTTTCCCATGGTTCTTCTCACTAATATTCTATCATAACAGTTTGTAGATATCGACTTTGAATTTTTATATTAGATACTTAAAGGTAATTTTAGTAAAATATGTAAAAAAAAACAACCATTGGTATTATTTTTTAAAATACATGTATGTATACAAAATCATTAACATCTTTGAATTGTATTCGAAAAATTATAGAAATTGTTATTACTGAAACAAAAATTTTGCCTAAAAATTTGCAAACTAATTAATGAACTTTAAATTATGCTACCTATTTTCAATTCAACTTAATAAGCTTACTTAATATGCACGTCTAAAAATTAAAACTATAGAAATAAGAAATAGAAGCACTAAAATAAAATTTGTGCTTAATTTTTCTCCGCCATTGCCAATTTCGATATGGTCAAAATTTTCTGAATATGATACTTCGTCATTTTTATTATCTTGAGAAAAGGTTAAAAATTTTAAATTTGTTTCATTATGGCTAATTAAGACCCCATAGAGGTAGCCATCACAAATCAATGGTGACCCCAAATTGTGAGTTACTGCTTCGCTAATATTCGCCAAAATGGTATTACCTTTAAATACTGTATTTGGGAATATATGTACTGATATATTTCCTACATTTGATTGTGTTAAATAAAAACACGTACTAGTTTCTTCCGGCTCGTAATCTATCATAAAAAATGATTCGGAACTTTCATTTACAGTAATAAGTGAAAAGCTATTATTTAAACTAATTGTACCCTGATTATAAATAGCGTTTTCTATATTCCTCAGACCAACTATTAAGAAATGTTCAAACGGCTGCACTTTTTGAAAAGCTTCTGATACTGTTACTAATTTATTATTTGATATTGCAGTGGCCCAGAAGGTTTCATTATTTAATGTATCAATAAAATTTTGAAGCATATCGTTAAAAGTTTCGTATTCAGTTACAGTTTCTAACGTTAGATTACTACTAAAGAACAGATCCTTTACTTCTTCATCAAATTGCGAGATAATGTCCTCTAAAGAAATTTTTGCCAATTCCCCCAAGAGAATAGGCTTAATTATTCTTATCATCTGTTCCTCTGTCTGGTTCATAATAATCAATGCATTTTGAATACCTTCTTCTGTATAATTTCCGTTGAAAATCAGCTCAAGCATTTTCTCATCATTGTCTTCAACAACATATTCGAGGTATTCCGTAAAGTCTATATTAAACACCTCCAAAATCCTTTGAATATTACTCATTTTCCTTACAGGCACATAAACTGTTAAACTACGTAGCAAATCATTTATACCCATGTTTGTTGTATCTATTATATCTTCAAAATTTACATTAATCAATTTCGTTCCTATTATAAGATTTTCCGAACACAGTAAACTCAATAAATCTTCAGTGCTAACAAAAATATTGGGAGAGTCTGTTAGTAACTTAAAAGTTAGCTCCAGTGAGGTTTCCATCGATATGCTGTACTGTAGGGCGTATATAGGTATAAAGTACTCTGGTTCTTGTGTAGTCCACAAAGAATCAGTTGTTTGTATTGGCGAATACGTCGAGTTTTCTGAATGAACAAGTTTCAGAATGAAAACGCATGTAATTAAGGCAATTTCTTTATATAGCATCTGAAACAAGAACAAATTGTTAGTAAATATATATTAAAAATTAATTTTTGCATATAGAACATCGTCAGTTATATAAGGTCCTTTGATAAAATATCGAAATCACAGATTAATCATGTAGAGAATTCTAATATAAAATTTCAGATAAACTCTAATTATTGTGTATATGATAATTAACACCTTAGCACCTCCCAACAACTTGACGCCAATTACAGCGTCCATTGGCAGGCTAAAAATTATACCGTGGACGACTTAAGGTGTTTAACTGTCGGCGTTTACCTTAAACGAGAAGGGAAACCACGATAACCTCTTCCAGCCCAGGATCCGATCTCGGGACCTCCGGCATAATAAGCCAGTGTGTTACAACTAAGCTATTACCCGGGACGTAGCAATCGGTGTATCGAAAAACACTTCTTTTATTATGAAATTACTGTACTTAATGACATTTAAAGTTTCAGGGACAAAGTCGAGGAATATTTCTGTAATGTTATCTATTTTTCAACTTTACAGTATTGAAAACAGTAAAGTGGAGTTGACTCCTGCAGAATATAATTGCTTATTTAAGCTTACTTCGGGCTAGTTCGATCAGGGGAAGTCGTATAAAGTTCTTATTAATGTTACTCTTTCTCACTAGAAAAAGATGATATAAATTAATAAGAGATAGTGTAATAGTACGACAACAATTAAAAAATATTGACCAGATTACCTACTACGAACATTAATGATTATAACCCGATGTTAACCTACATTATTACAAGGGATGCCTTTTATATTTCGGCAATTGAGAAAAGAAACTATTTTTAATCATCGTGCATGCTTTATTGTTTTTCAAAATATTCGCCATTAACATTATTTTACTTTTGCATGCGCTTGAACCGATTTTTGAACCACTCCGATTGAGGCACCTCCAAAACATGCATTTCGAAAGCATCAACCGCTTCTTCAGACCTCGAAAAACATTGACCTCGTAATTTATTTTTAATTTGCTGGAATTAAAGGAAGTCATTGGATAATAAATCAGGGCGGTACGGTGGATGAACCTTCAATTCCACTTTTTCAGTTGTCAAAAACTCTTCTTTACGCCGATGTGTGAGAACTCGCGTTGTCCTGGTAGAGAATGATCCGTCTTCGGCGGTTGGTTTCCCTTATCTTTCCGAATAATTCCGGCAAGCAAATGCTTGTGTACTATTCAGAATTGACCGTTCGATGTTGCACTAATAGTACAGTTGATACAATGATGCAGTTGCCACAGTTTTTCCGAAGAAACAAGCGAGCTTTTGCTTCGAAGTGCTTCCTGCGCGAACAACTTTTGTGGGATTTGGCTCATCTTGAAAGACCCATACAGTTCACTGCTGTTTACTTTCAAACTCATAATCGTAAATCCATGATTCAACCTGTTACGATGTCATAGACGTGTTTTGAAGCACCCCGACCCTATTTTTTTAACATTTCTTTCGACCAATCGACACGAGTCTTTTTTTGAGCGATTGTAAAATTATATATACCACCGATATACGGTAGTTTTCAATTGTGATTCATCGCCAAAAGTCGAATTAAGTTCATCGATGCACTGTTGTTGTGATAATTCACGTCAGAAGTTGTAAAAAATAATCGCACGGAAATGTTAACGAGTTAATTCCATTTTTAGGCCGAGATGAATTTTTTGTCACTGTAAACTACACAAATAGCACCTGTAAGTCAAAACGTTATAAGTATTCTATCAAAAATGTCGAACTTTACGATAGAGACACCTGTTGTCAGATGGCAGCACCAGGCTCGCCTATTTCCGAAATATAAAAGGAATCCCTTGTAATTTGTTCTACCTGCCATCGAAATGTTGAAGTGACTTTAGTTTCATATTATTGATGTCTAATTACTAAATCTATAAGCAGACCATTCAGGTATTGAGTAGTATAGTCTACCGTTATTTCTTTAACGCTAAGAAATAAGTAATTAAACTTAAAAGTAAGTAAACCTGCTTAATTCTGTGAAATTATAATTAATAATGTGAAAATAATAATGCTTATGAAGTTTATTTTGTTGCTGATGCAATACCCAGTTTGCAAACTGCATTCTACGAGGATAATCTTCAGGAATCAGTTCATGTATTTCTTGCAAATGATATGGATATAACAGCTGTTCACGAAGAACTTCATGTACTATTGTTTTCAAAGTATTAAACTAATTGTCAAGTACTCGTCGATGGATTGTCATCTACAGCATTTAAAATATGTTCCTCTAATCGCGGCGTACGTACGGTTCTTCTCATACCAGCATCATTACTATTTTTTCCAAACTTTCCTAAAATTATGAAGAAAATCAATAATTATTAATTCAATCATTAATAATTGGAATCGCCCAGCATTCCCCCTTAGACGTTGGTCAACTCGTTGAAATATCTGCTGGTTTGGTAGAGCAAAAAAAGGAAATCTTTAATGATATAATCTACTGGCTTCTCAAGCATTGCAAGACGCAATACCGTACATCAGATGCATATCTACTTACTCAATAAACGTGTATTCCATACTTCGAATAAATTCACAATTAAATTCACCACGAAATCAAAAACTCAGTAAATATTGAATAAAGGGATCAATGTGTCAGCGATGTGAATGATGACAAGTTCTAGAATACCATATATTTGATTTATTTCGTACCATAATAACGTTTGCAATTGGAATAGGTTTTTTTGGTGCTAATAAAAACTAAAACGCATATTTTTAACGAACATAGGTCGAACTTTTTCTCGTAAACGGTTTATTTTATCGACAATAAACAAGAGTACCTTTTTTTTATCTAAGGTTCAAGCTGTCCAGTTTTATTTTTTTGAAGTCTTTATAATACAGGGTGTTAAAAATTTAGGCATTCAGTTGTAAAGATTAGTCCGCCCCTGGTAAACTGAAAAAAAGCTAAATATGTTTCAAGGACACTATTTTAGAAAGTCCTTACTAGTCTCCATCATATTAAATTTTTATTAAATTATATTAATTACTTTTAAAAAATCAAGAAAAAACGATTTCCAGCGGCGTCCTCCAGGGACGCATACCTCCGTAGGAAGATCCTGTAGAAAAAAAATTATAGGAACTTGTCATCTTATTTTTTCATGATCTATCTGCATCCGAGAGATTTCCCACATTTTCCCGGACAACGTGTATACTCGTATATACTATCCAGATCCGTTAGTTCAACATTTGCTCTATCTGTCAGCATTTCCTCAAAATAACATCTCCAACTTTCTAGTTTATTTCCTCATTTACGATCAAATTGCTTTGTCTATCTTTTATAAATGATGTTACATCCTTTATTAATATACTTTTCTTATATCTCTTTTGTGTTTATAAATAAAACTAGTGCATGTTATATATAACTAAACTAGTAAGTAACAAAATAATACTAAAATATGAATTAACGGTATGCAATACAACGATTTCTTCGATGACATCGGGTGGTCTGTTGATGATCTCGTTGCATACACAGGTAAAAGTCCATACATATATACATAATATACGCAATAAGATTTAAAATAAAACTAAATATGATGCCGAAAACCTAGTTTGCGCACAAAAGCTAAATTTAACATACTAAAAGTTTCATTCCGCCTTTTTGTTTCTCGAAATATACATATACGAGTATGTACATATCCGAATAGACTTGAAACTAAAACTTTCCTGACGTCCGTCTAATTTCCTCTCTCTTAACAGTTCTTCAGAGTTTGTTATTCATACACGGAAAGTTAAATTCTCTTGAGTGACTTCTGTTCACAGAAAAAACATACTCTCCTCGTCGTGACTAAAAACGAAAGTAAAGCAAGCTTATGCTCAGTACTGACATCATTATAAATTGATTGGTTAACTCAAGGCGCATATAAGAAAATTATTTTTAAAACGGTCATATTACAACTTAAAGTAAAGTCTATTACCTAAATCGACTCAAAATTATTCAAAACAACAAAAAAAAAATATTATTTTAACACAAGTAAAAGAATTTAATTTCTTACTAATACAAATAGAGAATTTAAACATTAATTTAATAGAATTGCTACGCCACGCCGGTAATAGATCTATTCGTATTTCGAAACTAAAATTCTTTTTGTAAACTTCAATTCTTTGCTGTTACATGAAACTATTGTCTTCTGTTGTTAGTACTGTTGAGTCTCTTGTTGCTAGTGTGAAACTCTGACGGACATAAATGTTATGAAAGAACTATTCTTGATGTTCAGCAGTTCTGTTCTGTACTGTCTTACAAGTAGGTAATAATAAACTACTACGTCCACAAACTATTACATAATTAAAATGCGTGTATTCGTTATACATTGTATTGTTTGACGTCATAACGGGGAATTCTTCTTTGTTCAATTCCTAGAAATTGTACCTACTGGCAACAATATCCAGGTTTACGATATGGTTTTATGTTCTAATAAATAAATATGTACAATAAAATATCATTACTAATTAAGTACTAGTTTGTGTTATAAATCTAAGTATATAGTTTCGGATAAATCCCATTGTTCAGTAATGGAACCTATTATGCAAATTTAGTTAGAGATGGTCAGATTATACATCGTCTGTTGAATGCGTTCTCTAATAACCTTAAGCAATAAACCAAGCGGTCTAACGTATAAAGTAATAAATAGATTTGCAAACAAAAATTCTTAGAATCTAAAGAAAGTTTTATAATTTGAATATGATAATAAAATTATGTTATACAGTGGCATAGATTTCAAAATAGACGGTTGAATATTTATAAAATTGAAAATGTTATAGTTTAATTCTTTACCCTTTACCCATATCTAACATATATAAATATATACAATACAACAAATTTCGTTTTATGACGAAACATCAAATATTGAAATTTTTTAAAAATCATATTACAGACCCTTATCTAATTATATTTTTCATAATTTCTGCTGTGATTATATTTACATAACTAACTAAAAATTAAAACACTTAGTTTTTGTTTTAAAAATTTTATTTAAGACGGACGAGACAGAAACAAACTTTTTATACAGAATACTCCAAATGTTACCAGGTGCAACATTACTCTGAAGGAGAAGTCGATGATTATTAGGGATCGGACATACTCACGGGCGTACTATAGAAAATTTGTATTTTTAAAGAGTTTTTAATTTTATTTATATAATTGGAAAACAAACGGGTGGTGATCTATAAAATAGGAAATTCATTTTTATTTGTACATTTTGTAGATCAAGTGGAGTAAAGGAGTATTAATATTGACTAGCAATACTTTCTCAAGGTTCTCTTCTGTAAAATTTGTTCTCTTTGAATGAAATACATCCTTGTAGATAGAAAACGTTTTTTCTACATCGCAACTGGGTACAGGTGCATACTGAAAATATTATTTTATTTCAGCGTATTTACCAGTTAGATTTTGAGGCATTGTCCCCATAGACAATTGCCGCAATGTTATTAAATCTGGATTTGTATTAAAAACTTTTGCCGAAGGCCACATCCGAAGTCACTTGGAACATTTTTCTAATTATTAATATCTAAATCTAATGTGGTTAATCCATCATTTAATTTGAGATTTTGATTATCAAAATAAATGATTAGTTTTGGCAAATTTCCAAAGTGTTCCTGAAGAAAGTGCAACTGATTTTTAAATTTGAGAGGTGAGAGGTCAATGGTGGTTGTCTGAAAACTTTTTTAAAAGCGGATACAATACGGATTTCTATTAAACACTGACCGGAGGCTACATCCGAAGTCAATTGGAATACTTTTCAAATTATTAATAGCCACATGTAATGTCGTTAAGCCATGATTTAATTTGAAATTTTGATTTTCAAAATAAGTGATTAGTTTTGGCAAAGTGTTCCTGAAGAAAGTACAACTGATTGTTTAAATGTGGAATTTTTGTCGGTTTCTTGCACTCAGAAATACTTCAAGCATCGTATTTAAACACCCAACGAAATTTTATCGAAATTCTCTGCATAAAAACTAGTAGCTTCCAACCATGTGCCCCATCTAGTTATTACTGGAGAGGGAGTCAGTGACAAAGATGGCAGTTTTTCCATGTAAAGAGCTACTCTCAATTGTGCTTTTCTGAAAACTTTTTTAAAAACGGATACAAGTCTATCAACTTCAGGAAAGGTGTCTCTGTTATATTCACAGATTCTGTGGAGAGCATGTGCTACACAAGTAATATAGAGCATATCAGGATATGCTTCCTTTAATAGTCTGCCTGTTTTTAAAATATATGCAGCACTGTCACTGACAAATAAAAGAATTTTTTCCTTGTACCTGTCGTCCGAATGAAGCATTTGGTGCATGTTCTCGTAAATGGTTTTAGCTACTGTTTCCGCATCAACTGTATGTATAACTTTTGTTGCTATTACATATGCGTTATATATTTAGTTGTATGTAGTACACCAGCTACAACATTTACCACACAGCGTCCTAATATGTCGACAGTTTCGTCGGCACTTATCCATAGGTAATGATTTGAAAGATGGCTTCTAATGCGTTATACTGCTTTCGTGTAGCACCTAGAAACATAATATTTGCGTAAGGTGGATTCATCAGGAACATATCGGCCAGTATATTTTTGGAGAAATGGGTGGGATTGTTAAGTTTACTTAGTGGAGTATTTGCCGTCATTACAGTTTCACAGAGTTCTTCGTTAAAATTGTCAGATTCCAACGGATCTAATTTCTGTATATGTGTTTTCGATGCTAAGTGACGTTCTACGTGCGATTTCTTGGAATTTTTTAACTATATTTTATAGACTTTGCAATAAATTTCGGAATCACTCGCAATGGACATACAATCAGTACGACCCTTAATCCAACTCGCTATTGTTTCACGATGCCATTCTCGACGTTGTTCCATATCATATCTGAAAAAGTAACTTAAACAATGTTCTAAATCTAAATAAATTAAAATTAAAAATGTACGCGTAAGTTATTGAAACTTAGCGAAATTCACACGACACATAGGTACGTTAAATTAATTGAGAAAAGTAGATTCGATGAAGCGATAATAAACAGGATCTATTACAAAAATTACGAAATATGTAATTAACAGTTCAAACAACGAAAAAAAGAAACTAGCTCAACGTACTTTATCTATTTAACGAACTATAAGCTAATAAATAAAATAAATTATAAAAACTCCTCCTGGAATTCTAAATAGAATTTAGAATTATTTCAATCTAGCTAGAAAATTCCACCTGTTTAATGTTCTATCAGCTTAATTGTATTATTTGGAATTCTATTGTTGTTATGTATAAATAAATAAATAAATAATACATTCAATACAATTCACGTTATGTATATATTTTTTTAAATTTTAATCCAAGAACTTTTGATTTATGTTTAATTTGCCGCATCAACGAACAAGCAAGATCTGTCAAATAAGAGAAAGATTGGGAGTTCAATAGATATTCGAATTTATAAAACAAGACATCCTACTTGATCATGTTTTAAAAAGAAATAAAAACAGTCCTACAACTAAAATGCAAATAAAAACGAAGACAGAAACTAACCTAGAATAAGAATGTTGATGGTATTGAATTGAAGAAAAGGTAAAACTTAGAACGAATTGCGTACGCACACAAATATATATTTACACATATTTTATCTTTTATGAGTATAGTAAGATTACAAAAGCCGACTATGTTTTGCTAAGGTGGAGAACATTAAATTGGTTTCTTTTTGCTATAGACGTATTTAAATAGACCAATTAAAATTCATCTGATAAAAATGCAAAATAGGAATGTGTTTGTTGAATGTGTCAATGCTTTATGGTCTATTTAAATAGAGATTAGAAGATGGTTTACCGTAATTATGCACGTGACAGATAAATGTGTACTCTTAGTACATATTTGAAACATTACGCGCAATGATAATAATCTTGTCGACAGATAAGGTATTCTTCAATACTCGCAAATGTAAAATATGAATCGTAAAAACTTAAACAGTTCAGAATAATTGTAATGTAACATATATTATAAAATAGAGTACACCTAATTTCATTGTAGCTAAAAAAATAGAAAAAATTGAAAGTTTAATTACCTTATGTTTAGGTAAAATACAACCTACTGACAATCGACAACGAAATTTTGGGATTAAACAATATATGGTTGTTTCAATGTTAAAATTACAATTCATATCGACCAACATATTAAACTGAATACGTTTATTCACTCAAACAATAAAATGGCTTGTTAACTAGACGCAAAATTGAATTAAGTCTTTGCTAGTTCTTTTTGAATAAGTAAATAAAATAGAAAAGTTGTCAATGGATCAATGTTATCAAACATGTATTAATTAAAACTAAAATATCTGGTTCTAGTATAGATCTACAAAAAAATATCTGTTTTCAGATGCATGGGATGTTTTTAGTAAATATTATGTTTTCTAGTCTGCTAAATCCAAAAATGATCTCCATTTCAAATATTATTGCCCAAGGAACGGATAAAAAATATTTTAGTCTTCTTAATTTTTATTCTACTCTCGACTTGCGCCAACATAACACCGTTATCAATGTTAATGAAAGATTACTTGATTTAATCTTCAGCAACTCTGCATGTTCGGTTTGTTGTTTTCCTGATATATATCCTATAGTTGCGGAGGATACACATCACCCTGCAGTTAACATTCTGCTTGAATTTGGCGTTAATACACAATTATAATTTTCTATCTAATAACAACTTTCAGGTATAATTTTCGTAGCGCCGATTACAATAATCTCTACAATGATATATTGGATGTTGACTGGAATTTTTTATCTTCATTTAGTGATACAGATGTTGCAGTATATGCTTTTTACGACAAACTGTACTCCATAGTTGACGACCAGTTAAGTAAGGTTTTCCAAACATGTATTTTCCTCTGGTTTAATACTGACTTAAAGAAGTTAATAAAAGTGGAGGAATATTACTTCCGGAACTTTAAAGGAACCGGTAGTCGGTTTCATCGTTCTTAATTTTGTAGATTATGTTGCAAGGTAAAACGTGAACTAGTGAGTGCGTTTAATACTTATCAATCGAATGTGGAAACTGAAATCGTGAGAAATTCGAAACCCTTTTGGAATTTTATAGCGAATAAGAGGCACATTAGAATATCTAAGGCTCTATGATGATTAACGATGATATTATTTCAAATCCTCAGGAAATAGTAACGTTTCTTCTTCTAACGTTTTTTCAAATGTTTTTCATTCTGTACCCCATGTCACGAATACCACATCTACTCACAACCATTATGAGAATCAATTCTATATTTTTCTTCAGAGGAAACCTTCAGGTGCAAGAAGAATATGAAATCTAGCTTTACTTCAATTCATGATGGTTTACCCAGTTTTTTTGTGAAAGATTGTACGGATGTGCTATGTGAGCCCTTGATAGCTATTTTTAATTTAATAGGTAAGTCGTCCTCGTTTCCTGACCTGTGGAATATTAGCAAAATCATCAGTTTTCAAAAAGGGTGTTAGTTCTAACCTTTTAAATTATCGACCTGTTGACATGATTAACAATTTTGCGAAGATTTTTGAAAGTTTGGTAGATTAGCAAATTATTTTCAAGTTTGAATCGGTGTTGGCTTTACAAGAACACTGATTCATTGCAGGTGGATACATTATTACGAATTCGTCTGAAATAACCCAATACATTAGTGAAGCTTTAGATGCTCGTGTACAAGTAGATATAATTTATACTGACTTTGCCAAAGGATTTGATTCTGTTAGCCATTTCTTACTGTTAACCAAGTTGGATGCTTTTGGTTTCTCGTATTGTCTACTTCAACTATTATCTTCTTATTTGTGTAACAGATACGTCTACTGCAATGGTTTTCAATCCAGACAGCAGGCGCGGCTCGTGATAACGTATTTGGGAGTGCAAGTACAATGATGCGAGTGCCTCGTGTGTTTTCGGTGTTCACTGAGAAAACGTTACAGTTAGTACACAAGAATATACGAAGCACTCACATCATTGTACGCAACCCCCAAATACGTCATCACAAGCCGCGCCTGCCAGACAGTATACTCCATCGTCAAGCGTTCCACAAGGATCTACTCTAGAACCCTTATTTTTTAATATTTTTGTTAATGATATCATCGTGGTATTAGATTGTAAAGTGCTTGCTAATGTCAAAATCTTTTCTAGAATTTCGTCACTAAATGATTGTCGGGGACAGATACATAATCTTCATTTGATAAATCAGTGGTGTAAACATAATGGAATAGCTTTGAATACTGACGAATGTCTAATTATGTCGTATATCCGTGTTGCGAATTCGGTTTTGTTCCCGTATGTTCTGGACAATATGCCCATTCCCAGAATCGATGAGGTTAGGGATCTCGGTGTTTTATTTGATTCTGCATTGCGATTCAATAATCATATTTACGATATGTGTATCGCAGCTATTAAATCTTTGGGATTAATTGTAAGATCTTGTAGGCAGTTTCGTAATCTGTTAACTTTAAAATCTCTCTATTATGTCTATGTAAGAAGTAGACTGGAATACGGTTCTCCTATATGGTATCCTCATTATGTGCATTTGCGTCTGGCTGTAGAGAGTGTCCAAAGACGATTTTTGAAGTATCTATCTTTCAAGTGTGATGGTTCATATCCGGAAAAGGCACTGAATATACGTCTCTTCTGGAATGCGATTCTTTGAAATCCCTTGCTGATAGAAGAGAACGTCTTAGTGCTAAATTTCTCGTTAATTTACTGAAAGGAAGGATTGATTGCCCATCTCTTCTGTCACAGTTGAATTTTTACGTTCCGGGACATTTAACTAGATCGTCATTCACTTTCACTGATTCAATCGTCAGATCTAATGTGTTGCTTAAAGCCCCTTTGCTGCATATGTTACACAACCTTCACAAATACTACCCGAATCCCTTCTTTCTTTGAACTGAAGTTAATTTAGACTATTATACATATGTTTATGAATTATCATTTCTTTTTGTTTTGTATTTGAATTATACTTTTTATTTTTATAATTTACTATTATTTTATAACAGTACATTATGTGTAATTATATTATAGTACACTATATACATTTATTTAAGTTATGTTTTGTCCTGTAATTGGAACTTTTCTGTTGAACATTAAAGAATATTATTATTATTATTATTTCCCTCCATCACATACACTTTCTTTTGGCAAAATAAAAGGCGTTTGCATAAAAAAAACACTAATGAAGGAAAACAGCATTTTATTACAATGAACTATATATCTGATAATTAAACAAACAATTTTTTCATGAAATGTTTATTATTTATGTCTATAAAACTTTTTCTTCTTCCCTTTGATACTTCTCCGAACATTCTTTTGCATTTCATTTTTTGTTCCAGCTTGAATATCCAACATTCCTTAGCTAACATATTGACGCCAATTTCCTTGGTAGTGTCTCTAGATATATCATATCACGGAAGACTACTAAGTTTTCAGGAAAATAGTCGACATGGGAGTGTAAGAAATGAATGTTTAAGCTCATCTTGCATCGTCGAGCCTTATACGCAGCCAACATGCGTTGTACAATGGTTTTGAAGTGAAGATCTTTAGTATTACCCAAAAATGAATACACTATGTCTTGGAAAGAATTCCACGCTTATTTTTCTTATTCTCTCATTGTTTCTGAAAATATGGGATCAGATAACAGTTTTCGTATGACGTGGCCAGTAAAAACTTGTTCTTTCAACTAGGCTCATTTTCTCATAGTATTTTTTCTCGAGTCTCACTCTAATACATATTTAATGAAAGTAATAAATCACACTTGCATAGGCTTTTTAGACTCAAGAATAGGATACCAGATTTCGGGTTAAACGGGCGTTTCACTCTAAATGAAATTACAACTACTTCTCGAAGGCCTTCGAACGTTTTGATCATTCATTGTTTCCCAATAAACTTAGCTATTTTGGCTTTGATGACTCGCTAATAAGATTCTTCCAGTCTTACCTTTCCCGGCATTCGCAATAAGGTTTTTTCCATGGTTATTTGTCAACTGATTATAAAGCTACTTCCGGTGTTCCCCAAAGCTCCAATTTGGGTCCATTACTATTTAAAGACACTGGGTATTCTATTTATTTGGAAGATAGCAATTTGCTTCAGTGTGATCTTGAAAATGTGTCTCATGGTGCTCGATGAACAATGTTCCTCTAAGTAGGAGTAAGTGGAGAATAATGTTTTTCACCAGAAGATCTGAGAGCATTATTTTTAACTACCAACTGCATTATGTGTGTTTGGAACGGGCTGAGCTGGTTAGGGACCTGGGTATATTATTCAATACGATGCTCGCATTCAGTGAATATATTAATTTTATTACTTTGTGAGCGAGAAAACCCTGGGATTTATCATTAGACTCTTTGATACTTTTACTGATTAACGGGCCCTGAAAGCTCTCTTCTCTTAGTTGGTTCATTCTCGTATCGGGTAAAGCCCAATGATAAGATATCCACACTACCAAACATATTGCCTTTGGCTGGAGATGATGGAGCGGACACTCATTAAATTTATGTAGCTGAATTTATCCTGAAAGAAACATTTACCATAGCTTATTACCTTCGCGCTTCGGCTTACCTTCCTTGAAATTTAGATGCGTTTCCTAGAGCATTGCGTTTGTTCATAAATTGTTCGGGGGTATTATAGACTTCTTCGATAAATTGATTTGCTTATGTCCCTATTCGATTCGTAACAGTCGAACATATTTTACATACCTAATGCTCGTACAAATGTTCTGCTGAACGTTTTAATAACATATCCTCAGATTGTGATATTAACTTTCCATCCCTCCAAGCAGTTAATCAAAGCACTGCGCAACATTTTGATAAGTTTATTTAGCTTAGCTGATATTGTGCCTATTTGTTAGTTCTTAATTTCTTTCTTCTCTTTTATATATAACTGTAAATTCTATGCTCTTCACTACTTATTATTATTATTATTATTATCTATTACTTTGTCCTGTAATTGGAACTTGTTCTGTTGGACAATAAAGTTTTTTATTATTATTATTGTTAGGAATAAAGGTTTTGCAAGAAAACTTTACGGGAAGGAATTTTTCTAGTATTTTTCCCGGTTTTAGTAAGTAGAAATCTATCAGCAACATATAAAAATCCTCTGCAGTTTTTTGGTGTCAGAACTGTGTAATTAATAAACGAATTTTTAACCCATTCATTTTCGAATGTAATTTAGAATACCTTTGTTGCCTTAATATTGTAATGATTATTATATTTGACTAGTAAGCTAGACGTATAGTTGCGAATTCACTCATGTACGAGGTACTTCAATAGAGCAGCAATTCTCAACCTTCTTAGCTCCGCGACCCCCAAATAGTAAATGTAAATAAAATTAATATTTGCGACCCTCTTCCACCCAAAGGAATGGTATCACTAAGCCCTATTATTATATAATCATATTGCACTAAACTTATACATTAAGAAAATATCGACAGTATAAAAAGTGTAATACGACTATTTCTATTATTTTATGTCGCTGCGTTTATAGCGACGAGTATAAATATGCATGATTGACATTTACATACATGAACAATTTATAAATTCCAACTTGATGTGTTACACAGTACGTGCTCTTTGTAATTTGGTCTCCTTCTATAATACTCGCTGCGAGAGTATGTTTGAACATGCATATCGATGCGTTTTAACAAGTCGTGCTGTCACCAGTATAAAAGAGGCGCTTGCGATTACACAACTTCAATAAGGTTAGAATGCGAAGCGTCCATCTGGTTGATTTTATTTTAGTGTGCGGTCAACCGTGAAACTTAAATGTTTTTTTTTAATTTCTATTATGTGAAATTGATAAATATCTGAAAAAACAGAGTGAGCCATTTACTTTCAATGAATCGGTTGGTAAAAAGACAAGGTTGTACAATCACAGTTATCTAAATTGTGGTTTCACCTTATTGAATTGAAAGACACTGTGCATTATTTGCTTTCAAGTTCTCTCCGATGAAATCATTAAGTCATCAAAATTAGTTCGACACTTGGAAAATAAACATACGGTTCATAAAAACAAATCCTTGGAATTTTTGAGAAATCAACAAACTTCTATTTGTAAGTCAAACCATACTGATAAAACAGCATTAAGAGTAGCCAAGATGTCTAAACCCCATACGATCGCCGAAAATCTCATATTGCCTGCTGCAATTGATATGGTCAGCATTTTAATAGGCGTGAAAGAAGCAAAAGAATTGAAAAAATTCCTCTTTCTAACGACACAATATCAAGGCGAATCGAAGACATGTCTGCCGTTGTTCGCAATCATATAATTTAGTAAGTGAATTCAAGTGAATATTTTAGTATTCAATTTGATGAATCAACAGATGTAGCAAACATGTCTCAGTTCTTATATGTGATAGGGACACACCAATCAAAGAAAATATGTTGTTTTCCAAAACAGTACCGGGTCATGCAATAGAACAATATTTTTTTTATGTTTTTTTTTTTTTATGAAGCACTATAAACTATATTAGCATACACTGGACAAAATGTATTGTAGCATGTAGCGACGGTGCAAAGACGATAACAGGAAAGAACAGCGGATTAATGAAAATATTAAAAATCGTTTATACCAATTATACCAAGGGCGGAACGGACACACGGCTTCGTTCACAGACATGCTGTTGTCGTAAAAAAAACATGCCAGAAAATCTAAATCAAATTCTTTGGGAATCTGTGGAAATAATTAATTTTATTAAAAGCCGACTGTTACAAAACAGGCTGATTGCTAAACTGCGATGAAATGGGCGAAAATAAAAAATCTTCTCTTTTCCATACAGAAGTTAGATGGTTATCGCGGGGGAAAGTGTTAATCTGGGTACTGGAATTGCGAGATGAATTAGTCATATTTTTCCAGGATAAACAAACGCCATTCTCATTGTTTTTACAGAATAATGAGTGTATGTTGTTGTTGGTTTACTTAGCTGATGTATTTTCGCATTTAACCCTACGAAGTTCAACCAGGTCTGTGCAGACCTTTTGCATATAAATGTGTGTATAACTCTTTTGTTTTACGTGTTAGAGATAAGCCCGTCCATGACTTCCTAGAAACGGCTACGGAGAACACAATAAGTATAAAATAATACCACTTATGTGGGTATTTTCGGTTTTATTCCTGTTTACAAGCGAAATGGTTCATACATACCAAGCAGGTCTGTGCAGACATAGCTTGTTGCTAAGGTAGAGAATGCGAATTGTGTGCAACGGCTTTTATTTTAAAAAGAAGACAGGCAATTTGCCAGTACAGCAGCAATGTTTGTTGTGTAAAGATCTGTGTGTTTTAGTTTGAAGTGAGTTTATTTTAGGTTTTCCCAAAAATATATATATAATATATATATAATATATATATATATATACATATATATATAATAATAAATATGTAAAATAAAAATTGTTGGGGAATCCGGCAATAAAAACCTTTAATTAGTCAATTAGAGTCCTTTATTTTATACCTTATATTTCGCTCTGTAGATTTAGAGCTTCATCAGAGGTCACTTTAATCAAAAGAAAATACAACCTTAACTAATTTAGTCTACTAATTATAAAAAGATCAATACTTACAAAAGCAGACTAGTTGTTGTGAGAGATATATACATTTTCAAAAAAACACAAATCGATAGAGAACAGGAAATCCACGAAATACAAACAAAACGTCATATTAATTAAAAATTGTGTCCTTAAAAGCTTATTGTTATTACATATTAAAAACCATTTAAAAAAAAAATTTTTTCTTTTTTCAGCAAACACATTAAAAAAAGGAAACACGTAGCAAAGAGACTACTTGTCTTGATGTAAATTACATTTTAACAACATAAGTGTTGACACGGTAGTGTATTGAATTTTCAAAACCAATGTCATATTCGTATATGCAAAACCGACGATAAAAATACAGAGGTGAAAAACAACCAATGTCAAGGTTAACGATATATACACAGATGTTCAAAAGTTGTGCGCTTAATTTCAATAATGTGTTGCCTTACAACAGGTTAAACTTAATTAAAAAGAATTGCAAAATTAAAATTATAATTATCTGAAAAAATTGCGGAAGGACAAATGTGTTAAATGCCATCAATAGAGTTAATATTCTGTGTATTTTGGTGAATTGAGTTTTTGATATTAGAAAAGGTCAGCAAAAAGGCATATATTGCGCTTAAATTATTTGTGTCAGATCTGAAATTCATAGCGTTAGTATTATTTTTGATCTCAACCATCTCCAAAAACTCCCTACATTTTAAACTATTAACTGTGTGGAGGATTTTAACATTCTCAAAATTTGGGTTGCGGTTGTATTTGATCATATGTGAGGACAAAGCACATCTGTTCTTCCCAGTTCGAACGTCGCTTTTATGTGTGGTAAATCTGGTTTTTAACCAAGTTGAGGTATGACCTATATAAACTTTGTTGCATTCATTGCAAGGAATGCTATATACAACGTTCGACCGGAAAGGCAAAGGTGTCAAGTCCTTAGTTTTACTAAAATAAGTGCGTAACGGATTGTAGTTATAAAAACCCAATTTAATATCGTCTGTGGCGAGGACGCCAGAGAGCCGCTCCGACTTGTCCTTCCGCAATTTTTTCAGATAATTATAATTTTAATTTTGCAATTCTTTTTAATTAAGTTTAACCTGTTGTAAGGCAACACATTATTGAAATTAAGCGCACAACTTTTGAACATCTGTATATATATCGTTAACCTTGACATTGGTTGTTTTTCACCTCTGTATTTTTATCGTCGGTTTTGCGTATACGAATATGACATTGGTTTTGAAAATTCAATACACTACCGTGTCAACACTTAGGTTGTTAAAATGTAATTTACATCAAGACAAGTAGTCTCTTTGCTACGTGTTTCCTTTTTTTAATGTGTTTGCTGAAAAAAGAAAATTTTTTTTAAATGGTTTTTAATGTGTAATAACAATAAGCTTTTAAAGACACAATTTTTAATTAATATGACGTTTTGTTTGTATTTCGTGGATTTCCTGTTCTCTATCGGTTTGTGTTTTTTTGAAAATGTATATATCTCTCACAACAACTAGTCTGCTTTTGTAAGTATTGATCTTTTTATAATTAGTAGACTAAATTAGTTAAGGTTGTATTTTCTTTTGATTAAAGTGACCTCTGATGAAGCTCTAAATCTACAGAGCGAAATATAAGGTATAAAATAAAGGACTCTAATTGACTAATTAAAGGTTTTTATTGCCGGATTCCCCAACAATTTTTATTTTACATACTTGTTTTAACGGCAAAGACTCGTTGTCTACTTATAATAATAAATATATAATATATATATATATATATATATATATATATATATAATAAATATAAATTGGCAATTAGTCCCCTTTGGTTACATGTAGCAAAATGACTTCAGCATTTATTATCGATGATATATAGTGGACGTGGTGAATTGCACCGGAAGATATCAAAATTTATCGGAAGAAGAGAGGAATCAAATGGATAACAAGTTAGCCAAATGGATGACTGGTGCGGATGAAGAGGCCGAGGAACTCAATCCATTCGAAGGCGACGACGACATTACGGACCCTGATTATGTTCGACTGTTAGAAGATGCGGCTTCTGATGCTGAGGCAGACATCGTTATAGAAACCGAGAGCACATATGACGATGATGAGGATTTAGAAGATTTCTATGAAGGTGCTATAGCTGCCACCGACGCTCTTGGATTCGTCGATATGGAAATGGAGCCCCGTTCAGCGAACTCGGTTATCAAATACCGTTCAAAAGATGGTAAAATTTGGTCAAGTGCTCCACCGGGTACAGGTAGGCTTCGTGCTCCTAACTGCGCCACTATGGGTCGTGAAGGCCCGGCTCCAAGGATTATGCGAAGCCCGGTTTCAATATTTAAGTCACTAATAGCGCCTGAAATCGTAAGTATAATTGTACGTGAAACAAACCGGAAAGCCCAGGAGCTATGCCGTCTATGGTGTGTCAATAATCCTGACAAGACACCGCGGTTATGGACGAAACCTATAGCGGAAAATGAAATATACGCATTTTTTGGCTTAACCTTGTTGCTGGCATTTTCGGGTCAAATAGTCAGCCTGCTCTTGAGTTGTGGGGCAACAACGAAAACCCTATCTATAAGGCGACGATGCCTGCTCACCGATATAAAGCTATTTTACAATATATTCGATTCGACAACGGCAACACTAGAACTGCTCGGCTCTTAGAAAGCAAATCAGCCGCTATCGACGACGTTTGGAATATGCTCATGAGCAATTTAGAGCGTTTATATGTTCCAGGTGCCCAGATAACTATTGATGAGCAATTGTTCCCGTACCGAGGCCGTACGCGCTTCACTAAATATATACCGTCAAAACCAGCTAAATACGGAATAAAAATATTTTGGATGTGCGACGCCAATTTCAATTACCCACTTAAGGGATTGATATATGTTGGAAAACAGGCAAATGAAGCGCGTGCGGTAAATCAATGCGAGAACATCGTTCTAAAATTGGTCGAAAAGTACGCCGGTTCTGGACGAACAGTATATGCCGATAATTTCTTCTCTTCTTATGATTTGGCTGCTGTTTTGATGATGAAAAGGTTGGCGTATGTAGGAACCATGCGCAAGAACAAATCCTGTATACCGAAGGAGATGTTGGAACCAAAGCGCGATATATTAAGCACATTATTCGGTTACCACAATAATAATATTGCGCTTTGCTCATACGTACCAAAAAAGAAAAAAGTTGTGGTTCTCATTTCGACCGAACATTACAATCCCGACGTCGACTCATCAAAGCCATCGCAAAAGCCATTTCAAATTTTAGATTATAATAAGTATAAATCTGGAGTCGACACAATGGATCAGATGCTTGGTAGTTATACGTGCAAAAGGGCACAAACCGATGTCCGTTAGCTCTGTTCTATAACATGTTGGACGTGGCGGGCTTGGCTGCATTTGTTATTCATTACAAATTGGGTCATGTCAATAGGAACGATCGAAGACGTGTCTTCCTTATGGAATTGGCACAACAGCTAGTGGTCCCACACATGGAGCAAAGAGCAACGAATCCCATTGTGCGAGGTATTCAACACGTCAAAAACGCAATGGCATTATTCGGTGTATAGGTAAGCATTTCATTTACACATACATTCAATTCAAATTATGAAAAAATTTTTCAATTTTTTTTTGTAGGTAGCGGCAGGCCCACCGATAGACGATCAACCAATTCATGCCATTTCCTCTGCAACTCGATCATCGTACTCGCTATGCTATAAGTCTGATAAAAAGCAGCGAAAAACTCGGTTCCATTGGATGTATTGCAAGAAACCGGTATGTCTACAACATTCACATGCCAAATACGCGTGCCTTGAATGCCGTGCCTAACTTTTATTACTGATTACCTATGATAAATAAAATATGATATATTGTTACCCAAAATATATAAAGATATGTTTTTATGTTTAATTCATATTTTTCCTACCATTAAACACATTTACATACACTTTTGATACGCCTGCCTATATATTAACATATAAATTCCATGTAGGTCTGCGCAGACCTAGTTGTACCAGTTAGCGCCCAGAAACCCTTGAACCTCGTAGGGTTGAACGACTTGAGTGCGAAATTGCAACGACGTGATAAAAACACTTGACACAGACAAAGTTCATGTTTTCATTAAGAAGCTTGATATCTGGATTATTCACCTTCAAAGCAAAAATTCGGATTATATTGAGAGGGATGAGCAAGGCACTATTATTCACCATAGTTTTGATTGTATGAAGATGCATTTGCGTGAGCTCAAAACTCAGCTGACGGGACTATTTTCCAGAAGATAAAACCGATATCTCGAAGAGATGGGGCTTACTGAATTCTTTTAATAGAAACATTGTTACCGCTACCATGTTACCATAATCTATGTTGAGATTCGCGACCAGCTCAGCGAACTATCTCCCGACAAAACGCTATAATTGCAATTTAGATTTGAAATAAGTTTTGGTTTGCTCGTCGAAATTAATATGGAAATTTAGTCACAGAAGAATCGAAAATATGAATCCCTTTCGCTATGTCCTATCTCCCTGAAAAGGGTTTTTCGTCTATGGTTGCACTAAAAGCTAAATACAGGAATCGTCTCTTATCACTCGAAAACAATTTGCTTTTGTGTGTTTCTATATGGAGAAACTTTTAAATGAAAAACAAATAACCATCACATAATTTCTTTTCTTTAGATGTGCACTTGTTCTAAGTAAAATGCTTATAATAAATGATTTTTTTTCTCATAAAATGATTTTTCATAATTGTTTCGACTATTTCGCGACCCCCTTTTAATATCACCGCAACCTCAGGTTCAGAAACGATGCAATCAAGCAATAATTATCCCCGTAGCTAGAAAACATGATGGAGTCACTTGAGTAATTATTCATTTTGTAATTAGGATTATACAAATTTCGTACATTCATATATTTCATTTCGATGTATATAAACTTTCGAATATTTCGAAATATGTATAAAAAGAACAGTGTAACTTGTAATGTGAATGATTCACTATGTTTTTGTACTGTTTGGGATTAGTATTTATTTCGATAAACTTTGAAACAGCTCGGAAGCGTCCACTAGTAAGAACCTGTATAAATAAGGCTTATGGTAAGGTTAGCGCAAACAAACGAACTGTACACAGTTGAGGTACTAGTCGAGATGATTTACTTGAAGACAGGCCTCGAGATAGGTCCGAAGGTTTGCTGGGCTACGAACTTTTAATAACATAAGTGGAAGGTCCAATACAAACATGTCGAGAACTTGTAGATAGATTAAATATGAACCGTGTTACAGTGCAACTGTATTTTCATGCTACGATTAAAATTAATAATTTGGATAACTACATATCCCCTAGACTGTGAAAAAAAAAACAAGCAAATACGAAACTTTTTTAGATCGATTAGTGGCATGTATTGAAAAATGGATAATCGGGTGACCATTTCAAGAGCTAGATGAACACGAAGCTGTAAAATCTCATCATCTACAAAAACTTCACTTTGGGAAAGTATATATGGTATTCATTATTACCTAATGGTGAATGCATAACAGTAAATAGGTACTTCCGATATATTCAACAAATACACGATCAATTGAAAATACAGTGTCCAGTTCTCCATAAACAGACACACACTATTGCATCATAATGTACTATATTCATTGCAAACTATGGTTTTGAAACTTAACTATTTAAACTAGGAAATGATACAACATATAGACATTCAGATGTAAATAAAAAGGAATTTATTGTTCAGAAGTGG
Organism: Melolontha melolontha; assembly: GCA_935421215.2. Taxonomy (NCBI): domain Eukaryota; kingdom Metazoa; phylum Arthropoda; class Insecta; order Coleoptera; family Scarabaeidae; genus Melolontha; species Melolontha melolontha. The sequence continues at coordinate 129,774,569 of OW285236.1, forward strand.
GTTTAATTAACTGAAAATTATTCTGGTTAATAGAATTTCTTTTGATAAACTGAATAATTTTAAATCTTACGTATCACATCCTATATTTTATATTCATCAATGTGTCACACGCATCTGCTTAGAGGTATGTATTGCTTTCAATAAAATATTAGATATAGATTTACAATTTTTAATTCCATGCATCTCACAAAAACACTACTACATTCGCTAAAAATTTGTAAGCGAATCTCGACAAGAATCGGAAGTGGATAAAAACTTGTAAAATAAACTAAAATGAAGCAAAATCCAAGTGCGTAACATTCACATGGCCAAGAAAAACGTATCTTCCAGTCAATAGTTAATGGCACGCAAATACCATAGTATATGTTGACAAATACCTAGGATTATTCTCAGAAAAGCGAATATCATGACAAAAACATAGATTTTCCAACAAAAGACAGCTTGACTTTGAACTTCGTGAGATGCTCTGTTTAACTAAAAGAAATTCAAAACTTTCAGTTGACAACAAGCTGTTTGTTTACAAAGTCATATAAACACCTACCTGTTTATGCGGATTACAACTCTGTGGGGTAAATGACAAGATGCACTTTGGTGTGTACTAAATATAGTCATATAATGAGATCTATAATTTTTTTTTCCCATTCATCAAGTTATTATGTAGCATATGAAAATAGACTGTAATTTCTACGTACCAATCAATGGTGGAGTGAGGGGGTTAAAAGATTTTAAGTTTTAAACTAAGAGATATTGAATTTCTTTTTTTAAGTCATTTATTCTCCTTCATTGCAACGCTATTTAATAGTGTATGCTACTTACTTAATAATTTGAAATCTGGGAAGAATCACAGGACTAAATCTCACGTAAATTTATTTATAATAAATACTGTTCCAACTACCTAGTACTATCATAAACACTGTTATAAAACTTTATCCCTAAATCGCAAATAAATAAATAAAAGACGGATATTTACTGTCAGATGACATTCCTGTTATTATTGTGTGTGCAAATTTTAAAGACAAAATAATATGTTTGATAATGCAATGGGAGGACAGAGAGTTCCACGTTGCTGTAATTGCTTCGCAAAAGTGTGGTATGGGAAAATATTTAATTTTGAAAACATTGCAGCCACTAGGAATCGTATGTTCATATACCGGGCCATAAAATTATACAACGACACCGGTAATGTTAGAGATCGTCAAAGAGCAGGAAGACCTCGCATTGTTGGAGCACAACACGCGATTAAAACGGTAAAAGATCAAATTAGACATAATCCATTAAGGAAACAAATAGTTATGAGCCACGAAATGAAAACATCTACCCAATCAATATCGCACATCATAAATCAGGACTAAGAGCATATACAAGATACACGGGACATTTTATTACCGATGATTCAAAAAGGAAACGGAAACATAAATGCCAACAACTTCTGACTCGATACGGGAATGAACATCAGTGAACCCTTTTCATAAATGAAAAGATCTTCGCTGTTGAAGAATCTTTTTCTAATAAACAAAATGACAGGATTTATACTAGACCATCAAAAGAGGCAAAACAGTTGGTTCCAAGGGTACAAAGAGGTCATCATCCTTCATTCGTAATGGCGAGGAATCAGTTACAAACACTAATTTCTGTGAAAACGGGGTTAAAACCTTAGTAGCCGTGTATCAGTAAAATGTTTTGGTATGCGTTTTTAAAGAATGGAACCACACATTGTTTAACAGTGAACCATGAACATTCCAATAAGATTCAGCGCCGGCTCACAAGGCTAGAACAACTCAACTGTGCCTTCAGAGCCACGTACCGAATTTTATTTCTCTGGATGATTGGCCTTCCTCTAGTCCGGACCTTAATCCCTTAGGTTACCAGTTATGGTCATGTTCAGAGAATATGGTGTGCTCTAAATGACATCCGAATTTGGAGTCTCTGAAGCAATCCAAATTTTCCAATGGAGAACGTACGTGCTGCAATAGATGCATGCCCGGAGGGTCTGAAGTCTTGTGTTAAGACAAATGGGGGCCATTTTGAATAATTTGTTGAAATATTTGTTACTTATTTGTTGGTTCATAAATGCTGTACAAACTGTTATGAAATCTTTTCTCATTTCTATTTTGCAACTAAAAATTCATGTAGTATTTATAATTGTACTACGTATGTATTTATTTATTGCGAAATAAAAAAAGATTTCATGCATTCATAGAAGTTAAAAAATACCCCTGAAAGTATATTGCCACTAAGCGTATTTTATTCTTCATGCGATAATAACAAATAAAATTATTTTTCCAAATGAATAATTTATTATGAAATTGAATTATATTCTCGAATATCTAGATCGCAATGCACTATAAAGATTTTCTAAAACATTGGATGATATATATATATATATATATATATATATATATATATATATATGTAGTAAATTCAATTTGTTGGCGATTTAAGGTCTGGTTTTACTTCAAAGTATATATATATTTAAAACAATCCTACATGTTTCGGCAAATGATGCCTTTTTCAAGGAATATAAAATATATTATCTTTTACCAGACCTTAAATCGCCAACAAATTGAATTTACCATAACATACTAAGGTCATGAAATATGTATCTATCTATCTATCTATATATATATATATATATATATATATATATATTGAAATATTACGTTGCGCTCAATAATGATACTCGCACCACGTTGGTAAAATGAAATATTACTGAGCTCTGCCGCTGCAAAGAAACGCCATCAAGTTCTAGCGCCAATTGAAATATGGCGAATGTTCTGAATAATGGTAATAATAGAATAAGATGTTAATTGAATTGTACTGAAGTTGTACTTATCGGCCTTTATTTTAGACTGGTAAAGTTAGATCATAAACCACTCTCATGTAGTATCTCAGGTTGCGACTAGATGTCGGTAGAACATGAATAATATTTTACATAAATTGGACCCTATCTCGGCTCCTCGTCGATCGGTTTACCCCTATTAGAATGATGGAAAATTGCTTAATAATATTACGAAGTTATCTCTAGCTACGCAATGATAAATAAAAGAGTTTCTTTAAAATAATAAGTGTAAATATTTATTAAATGTAAGTTATCTGTAAACAGTGAACAAGTAACGTGACTAACGGCTAAACATGGAATTAATCTAATGTGCACGTGTGAAATGATGGTTATGTTTCAATAGCAATGTTATCGTAAAGTATATTATAATATAAATAAATAAACAAACAGATTGATGGTAAGTACTACAATTCTTAATAATTAATTTCTTTTCACAAATTCTGAGCAAGATCGAAGTATATTTTTAAAGTAAAATCAAGGAGTAATGAATTTAATAAAATTTTGTTTTGTTAATAAATAGTTTTTAATAAGACTTTTTTCGAAATGGATTGAATTAAATAAACCTGTGTCTTGCAGGGAGCGTGCAGGTATGAAGGATGGTATCAGCTGGTCAGGATTTTCGGTCGTACGGGACCAATTATAAGGTGTTCTCGGTTCAACGATGCAGGTATGTACGCTGTTCGAAGGTGTAGGAATTGATCGTAGCCGGTGGCCAAAAGATGCGTTGGACGATTACTTGCCAGTCTCAGGTATTATTGACTCCAAAAGTACTTCTAAAGTAGCGCCAATGTTAAATGCTTCTTTTCTGAGTAGTATTTTTTGGATTTATTAAATTTAAAAAACGGAGTAGCACTTTTTTATGACAATCGTTGCAAAATTTTCTACTTACGCTCGCTATCAATTATTTCTTTCCAAAGCCTTGTAAGAAATTAAGAAAATTACTTTTGTTACAATTGATAATAATTTAAATGTAAATGAAATATTAATTCAAACAGGAAAACAAAATTAAAATAATAATTTACAAATAGTTACAAAGGGCTCTTCAATGTTAGGTTATGTGTAATGTTTAGAACTAAAATTACCTGTTCGCGGGTTTTTGTAATAATTCAAAAAGTGGGCGTGTCCAATTAGTATCGATATAAAATTTGAATGTAAATAAATTAGCTATCTTGTTAATTTCGCGTAAATGACTTGAATTATGAAAATGACAATTAAAAAATATGGAAAGTAAATTATGAAATAAATATAAATTAATTTGAAATATAAAAAGTTATCGTAATATTAATTTATTAACACTTCGATACTAATTTTACAAATTATGTCCGCCAAATGTAGCCATTCTATTGAGTGTAATTCCCGTATTAATTACTGCTTTTCCATTTGCAGATAGCTGGAATAACGGTGCTATTTGCCTCATAACAATATATATATATATATATATATATATATATATATATATATATAACGGGTGTTTATTTGAAAAGTCAATCTAGTAGCATGTGATTTACTGAGAACATTTTGAAGTATGTCGTAAATTAAAAATTAAAATTGTAACATTTGTTCGCGTAAGTGGGCCAGGGCTTCCCATAACGCACGATAGGTTGGCTTCAGGCTTGATCGTTCTTTCGGGACCAAATAAAATATGGGCTGTTCTTGATTTATTATTTGGAGACTCTCCCAATTACTGGTCCCTGCTGCCTTAATTTTTTAATTCTGCCAAATCTCTCTTTAAATTCTCTGGCAACTCCTTTGGCCATTCACAGATCTCGGGCTACGCAATGAGCAAGCGCGTAGTCTGGCGGCACCGTAAACAAATCTTGCTGTTTCTCTATGGTTACCCCAAATCGAGCTTTTCTTGAAGCAGAATACTCTTCCATAAAATCTTCGAAAGTTAGTTCCTGGTATTGGCTATCCAATCGGCGCAAGTCAGCGGTTTCGTCATTATTGTCTCCAGAGCTAATCGATAAAAATGTACGACTCTTGGCTCAGTATGAGGTGTTCGCCTGATGTGGTATATTACATCGTTAATCCGCTTCAACACCTCGTATGGCCCCTCCCAATTCTTTTGAAGTTTTGGAGATAGGCCCCGTCGGCGTTGTGGATTATATAACCAAACCCGATCGCCTTCATGGTAACCACCCTTCTCGGCGTTGATGTCGTAGCACTCCTTCATTCTGTCACTAGCATCTTGGATATTATGTCTTACTTGTCCATGGATATTATCTAGTCGTCTTCTGAGCGTGCTGACATAATCCTCTCCGGTAAGATCTTCAGCAGGCTGGCTCCAAAACTTTAAGTTAAAGGGTAATGGGAGCTCCCTCCCGAATAGCAAGTTTGCTGGAGATTGGCCGGTTGTCTCTTGAATAGAGGCCCGATACGCCCTTAAGACTAATGGTAATCGTTCCAATCTCTCTGGTGTTCGGAGACCACTTTGGATAAGTGTCTGATCATGGTCTTGTTCATTCGCTCTACCATCCCATCTGATTGTGGATGCAAGAGAGTTGTTCTCGTCTTCCGTATGCCCAAAAGTCCACACATCTTTTCGAATAGACTGGACTTGAAATTCCGCCCTTGATCGGAATGAAGTTCCAGGGGTACACCAAAACGGCTGACGAACTCCTTTACAATCACTTCTGCTACAGTTCCAGCTTCTTGATTTGGTAGAGCGTATGCTTCAACCCATTTCGTAAAATAATCCATGACCACTATTATGTATCTATTTCCTTTGTCGCTTTCTGGAAAAGGGCCGGTGGCATCTATGGCGATCCTTTCAAATGGGCTTCTTACATTGTATAGGCGCATGGGGTATGATTTCTGGGGAAGTGGCTTCGATGTTTTGGTGCTTCCGAAACCTCCTAGATGTTTTGGCTTTTCGGTCCTGATGAAGTACTATCGTCCTGGATACTGTTCTTCTCTTTTTAATGGTATATGTGGCTGCTCTTCGCAGGATATTAATTCCCTTTTCTTCGAAACCTCTCGGAAATTAATATGAAAGTTAAATTAAATATTATATTTTGTTGACTGTTAGTTTTACTAGCAATCCTTTTCTTTCTTCTCAGATAACTATATCGCCATCTTAGTTTACACAAATTCTATCTTAATTTGCATAAAATCCAAATATCTTGAATAAACTTACTGCTCCAACGATGTATATTAAATATTTACTTCCTTCACTAAATTAATTGAACACTTTTAATATAAAATAATAATATAAAATAATATAAAATTTCCAATATGGACACTTAGGAAATTGCACTATCTAGCACGTCCGTTCCCTTTGGAAGCTGGGACACGTCTCTCAGGTTTTTCATTTCAATGCACCTACTTATTTTAATTATTCGTGATACCAACTTATTTTAAAATAGTAATCAAAATTTTTTAAATTTTAGTTTGTCTTTTAAAATATGATTCATTTGATTTTTGACAACTGTCATTCATTTTTGATCTTATATCCTTATTTTTAGAAGAAGTGCTTTATATTTTACAATAAAGTACAAATTAAATTACAATTCTTATATTAATTCTTAATCTAGATCTTATATTCTAATTGCTCATTAATTCTTCCTTTGTGCTTGTTTTAATGTAAGTAAAAGTAATTTTAATTCATAAATTAAGTATTCAAATCATCTGTAACTTAGGCTCTATTAATATATATATATATATATATATATATATATATATATATATATATACTATATATATATATATATGAAAAATGTGTGAAAGCCAGATCTATCTGGGGAATGTGCAGATACCGATATTTCATAGATTTACTAATCTTCAGTACACATTATCCGGGAATAGATACGAATTTCATTTCTATACTGCGTGTATACAGTGTGGTCATAAAGTTTGGAACCAAGCTTATAACCGCATTATTTTACATTTTTTGGAAAAACGCTCGGGCAGGTAAATTTTCTTTTTTAAAACGCCATCTTTTGACATACAATTTTTTTCTATGACGTCATTGGTTTTCGAGTGATGACGTTATCAACACTTTCTTTAAATGGCAACCATATTATTTTTTTCTCGTTTTTGGTAGATCTTTATATCCACCAAATAGTGATATAAAACAATTGGTATGTTGCATCACAATTTTTTTGAAAAAATTATATACATTTAGAAAAAAATACGAAAATTTTATTTTTGTACAAAATTAAAATTAAATTAAAAAAAAAATCTGAACTTAAATTTATTGTAACAGTTAACGTAGATTTTCAAAATGGACCCCACCAACTGCTTTGCGATCAATAGTAATCTGCGTTATTCGCTCCAGGTCAAAAAAAATTCGTCTTCCCAATCGGCCAATTACTTATTAAAAAATCTTATTTAACATTAAATAGTTTCACAAAAAAGGGCCAAAGAAGTTTAATTTATTTAAAAAATTGACTTGATTTGGCAGACCATTTCTTAATTAAAATTAACGCCCAAAAATTGAAGATTTCAAAAACTAATTAAGCTTACAAAATTTACTGAAATATGTAAGTAAGTTTTTTTCACACTTCTGTCTTGTGTGAGGACTTCAATATTCTTCTTGAACAAACCGGATAGTCAAAAGCACATATACTCAAGTTACTATGCAAAAAAATTACAAAAACAAAAACACGCACTTTTTTGCAAGATATTTCTTTATGACATTCTTGCTTCTTTTTATACAATTTATGTACAAAAATTTTAGTTTGAAATTGTTTCTATGGCGACAACATTGTTGAATTATTTACTTCTATTTTTGACGTTAAATTTTTTAGATATTGCGTAAAAATTGTTCATTTTAGCTAATATAAAAAATGGCACATTTATCTGAGGGAGAAAGAATCGAAATTTTAATTATGGTTGGGTATGGGGACAGACAATGAACGCATGCAGAAGCATGCGATTTGTTTAACCATGAACACCCTGATAGACCGCCAATTACCAGGTCTACGGTGACAAAACTAGTTGGAAAGTTTACCGAAACTAGATCCGTAAAAGATCGACCACGGCAAGGTAGACCTCAAGTAGGAGAAGATGTGAAATTAAATGTGCTTCTAGAAGCAGAAGAAAGGCATCATGTTACCACCAGACAACTTGCGTTAGCTAATCAGGTGGCTCACTCATTTGTCGTCAACTTATTTAAAAAAGAACACTATCGTCCTTACAAAGTTCAACTTGTACAGGAATTACATGAGGATGACGAAGATCGTCGACTGCAGTTCTGTGAAGACGTAATGTTACGTTGTGACCAAAATCCAAATTTCTTGGAAAGATCGTCTTCTCAGATGAAGCTACGTTCTGCCTAAATGGATCTGTTCACCGCCATAATTGCAGATATTGGTCGCAGAACAATCCGCATTGGACTCAAGCGTGTCATACTCAGCGCAGAGGAACAGTTACCGTATGGGTTGGAATGATTGGACGACGCATTTTAGGACCATATTTTTTTGAAGGAAATTTGACTGCTGTGCAATATTTAGAATTTTTAAGATTTGAACTGGTTCCAGCGCTCGCTGTTATTTTCCCAAATCACGAGGATGGTGATGTACCCCATCCAAATATTTGGTTTCAACAAGATGGGGCGCCTCCCCATTATGGTGTAGAGGTTCGCCACTATCTTGACGAAATATTTCCCAATAAATGGATTGGACGGAGAGGCGCCATTGTTATTTGTAGAAATTAATACAACAAATTATAGCGGCAATTGCATGTAATGTGGGAATTTAATAGTTATTAATTCTCATTTACATCGCGCTTTTCATATATATATATATATATATATATATATATATATATATATAGTAACTTATAGATATAGTATTTCGTTTTCACCCTATATATAGGGTGAGAATGAAATACTTTGACATACTTTAATATGTTATAGCTGTAATAATATTAAGCATAAAATGTTAATGCACGAAAACTCTATCACGAACTAGATCAAGGAAAATTTTTTTACCTATTTCACAGAAATATAGTCTTTTTAGGGCGCCACTGAAAAGTGAGGCAACTAGAACACATATAAAAGTTTAAACATGCAATTAAAATTATAAATTTAATTTATTATTTTTTGGCGTGAATTTTATATTAAGATAACTAAATTGGAAGTTGTATATCACCACCAAACTGTTATACCGTTTAAACTTTTTAAAAAACTTGGTATTCTATTTTTTTCGGGATATTACAAAGGTCAGGCCATTGACCTACTTATAAATAATAACAGAACAGCTGATGCATCTAGAATATAAATGAATATATGTTTAAAACTTATCACACAAAAACGTTACTGAAATGTTAAGGGGATTATTTGGTGAACGTGAGCAAATAAATGCCTATTTGTTTGTTGGATCGACAACATGTAAATATATAATTTCTATTTATTTAGATTCAATCTGTATACAGGACCGCATTTGAAAAGTTTTTGTTCCTAAATTTCCGCAGAAATTAAGGTTTCAATAGAATGCATTTTTTTGTATATTTGAATATTTTGTGTCTTACGTATATATTATATATTACCGTACGTCTGTCTATTTTATTTACACCCTGCGTACATATATCGAAGCTTTTTTTCAGGTGTCATGTGTATCTTCTTGCGACCTCTAAAGGACGGATTTCTGACGCCTTATGTATATAATTTATTATGTTTTGTTTTTGTTTCTTTTTATTTAAGTATCATAATATTCATAATTATATTACCTTCTATTTCCTTTTGACTTGTATAATATTTCTTGATTACTTAGATACATAATGTTTATGCACATTACATGTCAATCAATATATTTTATTGTAATATGTAATATTCTTCAGAAAACATATAAATGGAAACTTAACCATGTAACTTAACCCAAATTCTAAATTGTAAATAGAGTGAGTACTGAAAATTTTTCAGCAAAATTATTTTTGTATTTGAATAGTTAAAGTTGCAGTGTAAAATTGAGGATTACCATTCAAAAGCATACGAGTGATGTAATCTTAAGTGTTTTCCGAGGATCTAAATATTTTTGAATAATTATTAATTGTCCTTATGCATTTAAGATGATCAACCAAGGACACTTTTTCGTCCATTAGAAAATAAATACTCTCATTCTTTTTATGAAAAGCTTAAATTTAATTATTTCTTCTTATTTGAAGAATGATGTATGTGCTTTGATTTAATGATTGTATAAGCATTCTCTAAAAATGATATGCGTAAGAATTTTTCAGTCTCACTTTTGCACACCAGTTAACGTTATTGACAAGTATCTGGGATACAATTTAGTAAAGGCGGGATTCCTTTCTTAAATATTGATGTTACTAAATAGGAATTCTTATCACTGTTATAAGTATACTCTTTATTGTCACAGATACTTAAAACATTAGGCGCTTCGTCACCTCGCAAGATATAATATCTGTAATACAGTTTTAGCTTTTATACAGAATTTAAATTTGATAAGTATGATGATCTGAATGGATATTAAGTAATGCCATTTTGTCCTATTCAGCAACCAGGAAATCTTTCATACAAAGTTTTCGCATCGATATTAGGAAATAAACGCCATAGGCCATCATATTGGAATACTAATGACCAAAATATCGATAAACTTTCTCAGTTATCTTTCTGCTTATATTTTTACTTATGGCGTGCTTTTATCATTGCATGACAGTTTGAGATGCATATTTTCAATATTTTAGACAATTATTTTTTCCCAAAATCAAATAATCCAAAGTTCAAAATTTAAAAAAATCTTTTATAACAATATGAAAATGCATAATTTAGCTTAACAAATACACTTGAAATTACTAAAGTTAAAATCTCGTGACCCACCCTATTTTTATTTACAATTTAAAGATATGAATATTATAAAAGTGTAAATTTACATGTTTGCCAGAAAAAAGGTATTGACTTATTTAAGTAAAAAATAAATTAAAGACTAAAATTACTTACTGTTGAAACTATTTAAAACACAAACTTGCTAACGCAATGGTAAAATGATTATGTAAAATGTGCCGCCAATTTGATTATGTAATTTTTTATTATTCTTATCAAAATGTAAATCAGATTATACATAAAAATATCATTTAATTAGTCCACATGAATATTAAATACGAGATCATATGAATCTGTTTATAACAAATAGACTGTAAATATAGATGTTAACTATAATTTACTAAACTATCCTGATTAAAATTAAATTTTATAAGTTGTAAGTGCTGCAGGATCTCCGCGCTGCTGTGAAATATAGAATATTTGGATATGCGGAAACAAATTTCTTTGAAGAAACAAACTGGATCAATTAAATATGTATTCTACGCTTTCGATAAGAAACAGTTCCGAATTTTTTGCTAATGAATATTGATGAAAATGGATATTTTATGATAATCGTTGGATGGTTACATAAACAGAAAACGCCATGACATTCTAAAGTCTCTATTTCAACCTTACAAAGTAGTGTCAAAACTTCGGTGGAGTATACACAATATAACTGGTTATTTCTTCTTATATAAAAGTGATGATATATAGGAAATCAGGTTATGATGGTACACTTTTTTACAGAACTCTATATTTCAAAAATTTTACACAATACAACACTTTTCTTTCCTGCTGTATTGTCGTTAATAATAGAGTGTTTAAGCTTAAAGCTAAAATAAACTAGAAATATATGAATTCAGTTAATATGTAGAGTATACCATCATAACCAGCAATCCTGGTATGATGGCACACAATAATATCTAATGTACAAAATTTTACTTTTTATCTAGAATTTACAATATATTTATTGGAAAAGTATAAAACTTAAAATAACTTAATGCTGCAAACTATTAGTTTAACATATAGGACAAAGTTCACATACAAAGGTTTTTGTTATTTTACTTACACCATCACATTCTATATGACATAATAAATTGCAGTTTTGGCATCTGATCCAGTATTCCCGAGAGCGTGATAATGAATACAAGGAATTACAATAAATGCAGGCTGGATCATAGTCCTCAGACTCTTCTAAATTATTGAAAACTGCATCTTCATCACTGTTTTCCTGTACAGCAAGCATTTTCCTAACTTTCCTTGTAGAGTTCTTGCGTTCTTTTTCTTTGTTTTCAGCTTCCTTCTGCTGTAATAATTTCCGGCGTTGAAATGGAAAACGATCACAGGGTATTATACCCTGTGACCCTTTCTTTGTCCGTGTTCTCTTTGGAAAAGATATACCTGCTTTCGGTATAGGAGAAATGTAGTTTATAAACGATTTTGCCATTTCCTTCCAAGAAGATCTGTTAGCAATAAGAGTGGTTTCGTTGTTATTCTTGTCGTTTTGAATTATGGGTTCAGGCGTACAAATAGATTGTCGTGAGTATGAAGGGGCATTCCCTGCTTCAATATTAACTGGAATATTTGATGTTTCAGCTGCTACAAATGTCCAGTCTAGGAAAATATCTCGGTTGAAAGGGTATATGCCAGTTTTATAAAATCCACTTAGAGCATTAGATATACTGGCCGCCTTGGAATTAGCTTCATCAAATAACTCGCCAACTTGATAATGAGTAATTCCACGACCTGGATAGGCAGACAGCTACATCCACACTGCTTGATTATAATAAGTGCTAATTGGACCATATACAGCCACGTCAAGGGGTTGCAACCTATGTGTGCAGTGCGGAGGCAAACGAAACATAAAAATATTTTTTTGGCATACTCTAAAACTGAAAACTGCTTATGACTGCCATGACCATCCGTCTGTAAGAGAATTTTATTTTCAGGATCCAGCTTGGAATACTTTGAAAAATGTTTTAACCACAGTAAAAACGTGTCTCCATTCATATACCCTTTTCCCTATGCAAATACAAGCGAATCAGTGGGTGTTTTATCCATTAGTTCGCATTTCATATTCTTTCTTGGAAATAATAAAGTGGGAGAGATAAAATTTTCGATTGCGTTCATGCAACAAACAATAGCAAATGTTGTCCTCTCTCGGCAGCGCTTAATACTCCCACGTGTTTTTGCCTATGTTGCCAAAAGTTTTCCTGTCCTGGACTATATAGACACTATAGACAACTCGGGGATTCATCTACTTTGTATATTTGAGCCGGCGTGAAATTCATTTTGTTCATTATTTTTTCTAGGTTATCCAAATAGGCTTCTATTTGTATTTTACTCGTATTAAAGGCTTTTGCTCTGGCTAATGAAGTTACTTCCAGAGTCCTGATTATTATTAATCGGTTTCTCTTTAAGAATCCATGTAACCAATCCCAACCTGCCAAATTCTTTATTAAATCTGTGATTTAGATTCATTTTTCAGCAAACTGGCAGGCGAATTCTCTTAATTCCGTAGGTGTTATACAAAACAAACCGTGCTTCTAAAGCTGTAACATGTTCAACAATTTCAAGTTCAGTTTCTGCTGAAAATACAGGTAATGTACCTCCCAAAATCCCACTCGTGTTTCCTTTTAAAACTTCCATTTTCTTTTCAACTCGCCTACGCAAAGTATCTTTGGGAATAATAAAAGCGTTTGAGGCTTTTAGCCATCCTATTTGCTTGGCTTTAACAGTATCGATAAACTGCTGGATATTTTCCGGAGACCATAGTTGTCGAGTGTTTTTAGATGGTGTTGATTTAGGCATAATGTTCGCCTGAAAAAGCAAACAATGAACCTCATGAATTAAATTAACAGAAATTGTATTTGGCACAGTATGCCATCACAGCCGAGCATTGATATGCCATCATACACGAATATGTTAATACTAAAACTGTTATTGAAAATAAACTGGCAAAGTGGTGCCTAAACTATTATGTCGTTTTGAGGGTATAACAATAAACTGCTTCTGTGATTCAAGAATACGTTCTCATTTGACTATACAGACAGTTATCATACTGTTTACTTACCAGTAAGAAAATTTCTGTACCACGCAAATTTATTTTCGTACTTTTTCTCTGTCGAAATTCAACGCAGCTACACGCACCACACTTGCAACACGAATACTTCAAATGAATGTGTTCTTGGTTGCCTATAATAGGTCTGCAGGTTTGCTAGTTAGGTAGAAAACATTAGTGTGCCACCATAGCCATTGCGTCATCAGAGTCAGCGTGCCATCATAGCCTGATTTCCCCTAACTGGAAGTAGATATATTCAACAAATACATGGTAAATTAAATATGCAGTATTCAGTTCTCATCAGCAGGCAGGTATCTGTTAACATGATAATACAACATTTTTGAAACAGCGATTTTAAACATGAAATTCTGCTGCGTTCAGCATATTCACCAGACTTATTTCCATAGATTACCAGTTATTTAAACATAGGAACACCTTCTTAACGAAAAAAAAATTCATAATGAGATTGACTTTCTATACCCTCATTAGTTATTGGGAAAATTGGCTTCAGGCAAATAGAAATTATTATGATTAATAAAAATTTGATTTATAGAATTAGTTTAAAATTTTGCTAGGGATTTCTAATATATCAATCTAAAATAGTTATAATAATTATTACAGAAAACAATATTCATTTTAAATCTAAAACTTTTTATTTTGCGAAGTTTTGGTTATATTTTAAGCCGTATCAAGAAACCCATGGTATACTTGGCTAAAGAATGTATCTTTATATTTAAAATATGTATGATTAAGGCTGAACTTTATCTCTTTAATGAATTCGTTTATTAGATGTATGTTTGATCATATTTCATTCGATTTAGAATCAATAATTTGTATGACTAGATTTGTAGGGGGGAGGGGGGGAGGGGTGTTCGTATACCGAATGTACTTGAAATAAAATGACATATGAAAAATGGAAAGAAATAGCTATATAGAATATGGAAACCTCAATATTTTCCCAAAATTCCCTCTCATAAACGAGAAGAAAAAATTACAAAGATACTTCAACATTCTTTGTTACGCCACTGTGCGAGTATATTATAAACACTATCGAAGGCCATATTTTAAAGCTGGCGCACGATAACAAAAAAGAAGTGTTGTTACTGTCGATCTCCCTTTAAATTTTTAACAGACGAGTTTTCTCGTACACCTAACATACAAAGCAATCTAAACAGTGTTATCTCTTCAAGAGTTTTTACAAATATAAACATTTCTGCGTGTAAATTATATAGCCATATTTTTTATACATTATGAATCCATATTAATACTTCGTATTTTTTTACTTCTCGTAACAAAAAAATATTCACGTAATCCACACAGTACTAGAAATGAAGCACACTTTCATCAGGGCCTGACAATTAATGACCTGTATCTACACACTGAAGGCGGACACTTCGAACATTTCATCTGAGCTTTCCACCTATTTTACCTATTTACCAATCGGTTCTTTTCAGTAATAACCAACATTGATACATTAAACATAAAGAAAGAGTTTACAGCTCATATATTCGTGTGTATAGTATTGAGGTTATTGAATTCTAAGTAAACAAAACTGGTCCATTTTCGAGGTTTTACAACATCAACAGCCGTTCAAACAATGTTATCTTTTAGAATTTTTATAAACATAAACATTTCAACGTTATCCTTGCATGTAAATTTCATCTAGTTTTTTTTGGAGATATTCTCATCCGTAGACGGTATATTATTTTGTTTTGAAGGGTCTTTAATCTTGAGGTTTGCGTCATAATTGACCCACAATATTTTGGATTTATATTCTATCTACATAATTATATAATACTGGTAGCCGTAACTTTGTGGTAATTCATTTTGAAAATAAAATAAAATAAAACAATAACTTTGTTATATATACCACTTTATTCACATATAATCGTGACCGCGGTTTCGACATACACTGTCATTATCAAACATTATCAATTATATAATCTATATATTATGTGATTGAAAAAGGGCGAAAAGACAAAACATGTATGACAGTAAATGCAAAAACTTTAAATTAAATTGGACCTTATAATGACCATCTATATATCACTTTTTAAATATTGCTTAGGCAAATAGTGTAATAATGCTAACCACCTTTGTTGCTAGTAAAATGAAAATATTATAATGGTATAAATAATTTAAATATTAGACCAGAAAAAATAAAATGCAGGTCAAATTTGAACCAACTTTGTGCTAATTTTATTTTCGTTCTATTTTTCTTTAGCTTTCAATTTAATAGAATAATCAACTCCGCATGTTAGGGAAGACCGGGGCTAGTAGGCCATAGAGGTAAGTAAACCCACCGCAAATATTTTTGCTTTACGCTCTAAAATGACTCTGCGGGACTTCCCATTAGTTGATGAAGTCTACTACCTCCAACGCGATCTGAGTTTCATGAGAGCTATTTGTGAAGGTATACCTGCGTTTTTTGTTATTTACTAACTGTCGTAAGTAAGTAAAGTAAGTAAGTAAATTTACGTGATTTTACAATTTTTGTAATATCTCTGAAAAGTTCGCTTTAAATTTCAAAATAAGTACTGACTATTTTAAGCGTTTCATTGCGCGAATGTTTGTAAAGTTTTAAAGTAATCATCTAATTTATTTTTAAGGCAATAGTTAAGTTTGTGTTTTAAGGCTAGTTGGGGTTAGTCCATCCACAGAAAATCAGGGCATGTTGACCACGTGGGTGGTTGTATTTTCTAGTTCCAGCAAGAATGAGAAATATAAACGAAAAGCTACCATTCCAAGAGAAATTATAAATAGGGCCATGGAAGCTGTTTTACTAGATAACATCTCTATAAGAAAATCTGGAAAGGAATTTGATATTCCAATAGACACTCCCGACAAATATTGCAACAAAACTAAAGTAAAATTTCTTTGGATAATCGAAATGTTTCAGCATTAAAAAGAAACAGTCAAGTTGGCCACATGAAAACTCCACAGGTATTGTTGAACAAGTATTTAAATGTAGGGATGTTAGATATTAATTTTAAATTTTAGGTCTTTTCTAACGACCACGAAATATTGTTACGCAATTATTTTTAAAAAAATCAGGAGATATTTACTACGGACTATCACTGATAGAAGTGAGAAAATTTGCCTTTCAATATGCTGTTGCAAATAATGTAACAATTTCAGAGACGTAGAACGTCAGAAAAAGGGCAGGGGAGGATTGGTTTACAAGTGTTCAAAAACGATACCAGTATTTATCTATTAGAACACCTGAAGCTACAATCCAGGCACGAGCGTCAAGTTTCAACGAAAATAGTGTCAATAAATTCTATGACAATTTAGATGAAGTTTTAAAACCAAAGAACTTTGAGGCTGCAGACATTTGAAACGTTGATGAAACTGGGGTCACGACGGTTCGGAAGCCTAACAAAGTGGTGGCTAGAGGCGGCAACTCAGTGCCCCCTTTTTTTATATTTCCGAGGATTAATTTTCTTGATCGTTTCATACAATATGGTTCTATTGGCAGTTCAAGAGACTTCAATTCATCGGAATGCATGACGAGCTTGGCTTTATTAAATTGGCAAAACATTTTGTCAAGTATTCACGATCATCGAAAGAAAGGCCAATATGCCCACTTATCTATCGAAGCCATAGATTACTTTAAGGAAAATTGAGTTATTTCATTATCGTTTCCGCCTCACTGCAGCCTCTGGATCAGAGCGTTTATGGTTCGCTTAAGAAACATATCAATACAGCTGCTGACGGATGGATTACAGATAATCCCGAAAAGACCATGACGATTTATTCCATTTCAAGCATTGTAAAAACTGCTTTACCTTTGGCTTGTACCCCAACAAATATTAAGGCAGGATTCGCAGCCACTGGAATATGCCGTTTTAATAGGAATGTTTTTACTGAACATGATTTTACGGATCGACCATATCCTGCTGAAACAAATAGTGTAGAAAATGCTACTTGTTCTGAGTCTAATCAACTATAAGATTTACAGCATTTAGACCACAACATTTCAGAAAAGGATCTTCTGGTGGTAGGTCCTTCGACCGCATTAGACATTGTGGAAAACAGTCTATCAACAGAAAATAATGGAACCCATGTTAATCCAGTAGATGTTCGTCCATTTCTCAAAGCTGGAGAAAGAGTAGCAACAGAAGAAATGAAAGGAAAGAAAATAAGAACTAGCGCGGTTTTAACAGATACTCCAAAATAAAATATTAAGAAAAGAAAAAAAACTGTAAAACAACACAAAAAGAATTGTTTGCAGATGATGACAATAAATCCACCGACTAAGAAGATGACTGTTTTTGTCTTGTACGTCTTGAAAATTATACAAGTAGCCACAGCAGATACAATGTAAATGTGATGTTGTAAACAATGGGCTCATGAAGCATGCACAGATGAAACTACTAGATTTTATATACGTGAGAATTGTTACGCCGATGATGAAGATTAGATTTTTATTCAAAATTTTGCATGTTTTTAAAAGGTAGTTAGCTTTGTTATAACAAGTGTTCATTTGAAAAGTCAATCTAGGTTACTTTTTTCATAGAATAAGACGCAAATATATTAGTATGTGTTTGTTGTTCCGTAAACGTAAATCCAAATGACATTTGATAATGTCAATCACAAATATCAGTTAGTGCATAAAATAATCGTGCGTCGATTCTGGTTTAAATAAATTGCTTCTCAGTTAAAATGACTTTCACTTTAGAACATAAAATTTTTTTAGTCCTGGCTTATTTTCGAAGTGGTAAAAAAATTGATGGTTTATGGGTTTATTCAGTTCAAGATTGCATGGTAGAATTTCAAGTTGAGTTTCCACATTTTGTAATAGATTATATACAATTTAGGAATACTTTGGATAGAACTTTAAAACATTTTTCTGAAACTGGTAGTCTCTTAAGAAAATCAGGCAGCGGAGCAGTTAAGAAACGTACACCTCAAGTTGTCAATCGTGTTGAAGAAATAATGGAAAATGAACCACAAGCATCTGTTCGACATCTGAGTCAACAAATAAACCTTTCTGTTGGTACAACTCACAAGTTATTAAAAAAAATATGCAACTTTATCCATACCGTGTCACAGCAGTACAAGAATTGTTAGAAATTGATTACCCACGTAGACTACAGTTTTGTAATTGGTTTGTAAATATGAACAATAATGGAAAACTTTCGCAAAGAGTCATCTTTACTGATGAAGCATGGTTTTATCAAACGGGATACCTAAATTCACAAAATACAAGAATTTGGAGTAGTGAAAATCCACATGTAATTAATGAAGAATCGCTACATCCAGAGAAAATTGGTGTTTGGGCAGCGATAAGCCAAAGGCGAATCATTGGACCAATATTTTTTCAGGGAACGTTAACTGCTCAAAGGTACCGTACGGAAATTTTACAACCATTTGTCAATCAGTTGCATGATGATGGACTTCAAAATGCATATTTCCAACAAGACGGAGCACCTTGTCACTGTACTGCCGAATCTTTGGTTTATTTAAGAGAATTTTTTGATGAGCGTATAATTAGTCGAAATACTGAAATTGCCTGGCCTACACGTTCATGCGATTTAATACCTTGCGACTTCTTTTTGTAGCCTTATCTAAAAAATAACATATTTCGAACACCTATATTGAATTTGAATGATATGCTACAGAGAATCGAACAGAAATGCATGGAAATTAATAACAATCCAGTAATGTTGCAGAATATCATCAGAAATTTTGAACGGAGGATTTTAAAGTGCATTGATCTTGAAGGACAACATTTTCAACATTTGTTATAGTTTTGAATAAATAACTATTATTTGTTATTTATTTGTATGTATGAAACTGTCAAAATATACGACTTCGTAGGTTAAGTAGTAAATTTTAATTTACGACATACTTCAACTTCTCAGTAAATCACATGTTACAAGATTGACTTTTCAAATGATCACTTGTTATATGAAGAACAAAAATTTATAATTACAAGTGATGTTTTTTCTTAAATAAACAAATAATTGACAATGTCTACAATTCTCCTGTTTTCCAAAAAGCAGGCCTAGTTACTCCTGCACGTGGGTAAGCTAACCCCTACCCCGGAGTAAGTGTACCCATATGTAAATATATTTTTTATCGTTCATATCTTTACTATTTTTAATTGAAAATAATTCCAATCCATTCCAATCTACAGACAAATGTGTCGGAAGAATGAAAATATATTGTTACGAGAAAAAAATACAATAACTTAATCTCCATCAAAAATTTTCCAAAAAGCTGGCCTACTACCCCCGGTCTCTACTACTTGAAGAGAAAACTATCAATATAATTTCTTGACCACAAAATAGGATTGTATGCAAGGATAAATCTCAAGACATCCATATTCCAAATGACTTATAGAGTCCTTGGATTCCAAATGTATCAGAAATATTGTCAAAATAAAAAATTATTGGAGTATCAATGAATAAAAAGGAATATGGTACATCTATGGACCTTCTTCAGGTTCTCTTATAGTATATTAATTAATCAGAAATATTGTCAAAATAAAAAATTATTGGAGTATCAATGAATAAAAAGGAATATGGTACATCTATGGACCTTCTTCAGGTTCTCTTATAGTATATGAATTAATTATTCAACAATTTATAACTGCGTCTATATTTAATAATCTTCTTCATATTATTATTGCAATTAATATCTTCTTTTTAATTAACTATAATAGAATTTTACTTAGAATTCTTTCAATTTCCAATATGGCGCCTTAATGAATTTTAAAAATTTGAAATTTATAAGCAACTACATTGTTCAACTCTAGAATATTCATACAATTCTCAAGTAAACTACTTAACAATCGTTATCGTTAAGATTCATATACTTAAATAGATATTCTTCAGACCGGTAATATTCCGCATGAAATGAAACGATCTAAAATTATAGCGCTTTTAAAACCTGGTAAGTCAAGCGATAAACCACATAGCTATCAGCCTATTGCTCTACTTATCATGCTATAATAAGCTATTCGAGAGGTTACTATATAATAGAATCAGCCATAAAATTTACCAAAATATTCTGGTTGAGCAGGCAGGTTTCCGGCCAAATCGCAGTTGCGCAGACCAAGTCCTAACCTTGATAACATTTATAGAAACTCGTTTCCAAAACCAACAGAAGACTTCAGCTGTATTTATTGTAGAGACAGGGTGTAATATATAAACTTTTACGAGTTATTCCGTGTCTGAAAATTGCTAATGTTATCAACGCCATGCTTAGCAATAGAAACATCCAAGAATTTCTGGGCAGTAGGATGAGCCATCAAAAGAATCCCATTAATAGTTTACTGTAAGGCTCTTGGCACCTCTTCTGTTTAGTCTCTACATATCTGACATACCTGATACTGTGTAAAGGAAGTTTGGATACGCTGACGACTGGGCACTAATTGTAAAACACAAAGATCTCGAAATTATCGAAACCATTTTGAACAGAGACTTACATACCATTGGCACATTCTTCCGTAAATGAAAGATCCCCAGTGCAGCTAAGACGGAAGTAACTACGTTCCACCTCAACAACGAACTGGTAAACAAGGAAATCAATGACTTATATTCAAGGCAGATTGCTGTCATGTAATATATACCATAAATATCTTGGGATCTTCTTGGATAGAACATTGTGCTACAAAGAGCATTTATCTAAAACACATGCCAAGATCATAACGAGGAATAATATGATCCAGAATCTTTGTGGGACAACATAAGGTTCGTCAGTCCCAACACTGAGAACCTCTGCTCTTGGGTTGATGTGTCCTGTGGCACAGTGGAGTAACAGTATTCAGATCAGACTTATTGACGTCCAGCTTAATCAGACAATGTGTATTATCACAGAAACACTCAGGAACACACCAATGTTTTGGTTACCCATCCTAAGCCATAGTTCTTCCTTCTCTGCGGCGGGAATCCGCTCTCATGCGAAAGCTTACAAAAAAACTAATAATAGTCACTAAAAACAGTTTTCGCTTTCGATACCCTCCACTACAAAAGCTCGAATCATGTATGATAATGGATTTAGTGTGCAAGATCGTTGGTTAGAAATGTGGAACACCAATGCTACCCTAGAGCAATTCAAGATGCCCTACTTATCGAGTAGTCCACCAGGTTTTGAAGAACGCCGTAAAATTTGATCAACTCTGAACAGAATTAGGACAAATTATGTTGGAAGTGCTGAATCTTTGTTCAAATGGGGTATGGAGCCCTGTTGTGATTGTGGTACCGAACGGCAGAGCATACAGCATATTATACAGACATGCGACTACGAGCGTTCGCAGGTGATACTAATGAGTTCCTGATGGCAATGGACAAGGTCATTGAATACATCCAGAACTCAGGTAGGTATTTGTTTGTAATTAGTTATAGATATCATTGCTTGTGTTCATTCCTTAATATTGTGATGTAGTCATACGCTAAATAAATAAAGAAATAAGTAAATATATTTGAATATGAATATACTAAGGAATACAAGAAAATATTTTTGTTTTTAATACAACTAAATATAATACTATTATCTTATATTATTATTCTATTTATCTCCCGCTACCATCTATTTAACTTAGTGAAATTAGGTAAGTATAGGTAAATTGTAAAATTTGTGTTAATTTTAAATTACTTTTCAATGCAACATTACGTCATGAATTAATAAAATATCAAATTGGCAAATTAGTTATTAAATATTTATAATACTGATAATTAGAGTGGACTAATCCGGAGCGATATTGGTAAATATTTCATATAAAAGCCGAAAAACTCCAATAATTTATCAATTAATATATATATATATATATATATATATATATATATATATATATATATATGATAAACGTAATGTTAATGAGAATTAATAATCAATAAATTCTCACATTACGGCCAATGCCGCTCTATATATATATATCTATATATATATATATATATATATATACAGGGTGGCCCAAAATGACCGAAGGGGTTTGAGTTAATTATAACTTCTTATTTAAGACATAATTATTAATTTTTTTTTATTTTAAATTCAGTATATTAATGGAGAATATTTTAAATTTAATTATGAAAAATTATATCTCGCAAGTGGTGGCCATTTTTTGCTTCGCATATTCGTGCTCTTTCCAAAACATTTTCCATAACCCTTCGCAAAACTTCAGGTGTTATGTTGTTGATTTCGTCGCATATATTATTTTTTAATTGCTGTATGGTTCGAGGCTTATTAATATAGACTTTTCCTTTCAAATAACCCCAAAGGAAACAGTCTGAAGCGGTTAAATCCGGTGAACGCGGAGGCCAATTAAAATCGCTTGTACGGGAAATAATTCGTTCACAAAAGATGTCGCGTAAAAGAGCCATTGTGTCCCTCGCAGTGTGCGCTGTGGCTCCATCCTGTTGGAACCATACTTGCGAATGGTTTTCCACGGCTGGCCTTAAAAATTTTCCAACATTGTCCGATATCTAACACCAGTGATGGAAACGGCGACACCGTGTTCAGTTTTAAAAAAATATGGGCCAATTATCCTTTCCGACGAAACACCGCACCAAACGGTACACTTAAGTGGGTGTAATTCTAGCTGTTGAACTACTCTTAGATTTTCAGGCACCAGGAAGGTTCCTTACTGCCCCTTGTTCTCGAAAATTTGCAACCAGACGGTTTATTGTTGACTCTGAGGGTCCAACCCGCACATTAAAATAACGACGATATGCACGCTGAGTCAAAACAATGGATCGTTGATTTGAGAAATAAAGTTCAACGATTTTGGCACGTTGTTCAATTGTGTACTGTTCCATTTTAAATTCCCCAAGTCTTCTTTACAAAATACTGAAAACAAAAAAAAAAAATTATAATAAAAAAGTTATAAGGAATTAAAACCCCTTCGGTCATTTTGGGCCATCCTGTATAAATTGATAAATTAATTATTGGAGTTTTTCGGCTTTTATATGAAATATTTACCAATATCGCTCCGGATTGGTCCACTCTACTGATAATACAATAAGAATTTTAATTGATTATTTTATTACTAGAGACCGGACGCAACAGGCTGAAATTACGATGGACAATATAAATAGCCTATTACATCCCTAAGTACATCATGGACGTAGATAGAAGCGTGTGGAGTTTTTATAGTTTATTTTATTTATTAGTTTATATTTCGTAAGATAAATAAAGGACGGTGAGATAGTTTAGTGTCTTTTTTCCATTGTTTCAACTGTTAATTACATAAATACATAATTAATTACATAAATACATACTTCGTAATTTTTATAATAGATCCTGTTTGATATCGTTTCGTCGAATCTACTTCTCCCAATTATTTTGACGTAAGCGTCCAGTGAATTTCGTTAAGTTTCAATAACTTACGTATAAATTTTTAATTTTCATTTATTTAGATCTAGAACATTGTTTAAGTTACTTTCAGATATGGTATGGAACAATCTCGAGAATGGCATCGTGAAAGAATGGCGAGTTGGATTAAGGGTCATAGTGATTGTATGTCCATTGGCAGTGATTCTGAAATTTATTGCAAAGTCTATAAAATGTCGTTAAAGATATCCCACGAAATTGCACGTCAAACGTCTGCCTACCGCCAGCATCGCAACCACATACACAGAAATTAGACCCATTGGAATCTGACAATTTTAACGAAGACCTTTGTGAAACTGGCGGCCAATATTCCATTAAATAAACTTAACAATCCCACCTTCAAAACATTTTTCCAAAAATATATCGGTCGAAATGTTCCTGATGAATATTAGGTCGATGTGTGGTAAATGTTGTAGCTAGTGTACTACACTCAACTATTCCATATAACGCATATGTAATAGCAACAAAAGTTATAAATACAGTTGATGTTGAAACGGTAGCTAAAACTATTTACGAGAATATGCACCAAATGCTTTATTCGGACGACAGGTACGAAGAGAAAATACTTTTATTTGTCAGTGACAGTGCTGCATATATGTTAAAAATAGGCAGACTATTAAAGGAAACATATCCTAATATGCTGCATATTACTTGTGCAGCACATGTTCTCCACAGAATATATGTGAATATATCAGAGACACCTTTCCGGAAGTTGATAGACTTGTATCCGCTTTTGAAAAAGTTTGCAGAAAAGTACGATTGAGAATAGCCCTTTTCAGGGAAAAACTTCCACCTTCGTCGCTGGTCGCATGGTTGGAAGTTACTTTTATTCAGAGAGTTTCGATAGTTTACAAAATTTCTTTAAATGTTGAAATGAACATGTTCGAAGTATTTCTGAATACAAGAAACTAATGTAAATTCCAAATTAAAAAAATCAGTTGTACTTTCTTCAGGAACACTTTGGAAATTTGACAAAACTAATCACTTATTTTGAAAATCAAAATCTCAAATTAAATGATGGATTAACCACATTAGATGTGGCTATTACTAATTTGAAAAATATTCCAAGTGATTTCGGATGTGGCCTTCGGCAAGAGTTAGACGCAGTTTTTAACAGAAATTCAGATTTAATAACATTCCGGCAATCGTGTATGGGGACAATGTCTCAAAATCTAACTGCTAAATACGCTGAAATAAAATAATATTTCCAGTATGCACCTATAACCAGTTGCAATGTAGAAATGACGTTTTCTATCTACAAGGATGTATTTCATCTAAAAAGAACAAATGTTACAGAAGAGAAACTTGAGAAAGTATTGCTAGTTAATATTAATACTCCTATACTCAACTTGAACTACAAAATGAACAAATAAAAATGTGTTTTGTATTTTATACATCGTTTTCCAATTGTTTTCCAATTACATAACTAAAATTAAAAGCTCTTTAAATATACAAATTTTCAATAGTACGCCTGTGGGCGATGAGTCATCGGTCTCCCGTATCTGGTCTCTACCTTATTACACGAACTACTTTAAGAAACACTAGAAGCCTTCTTAATATTTTATAAAAAATACCAATTATTATTAGAATTACATACTTTAAATAAAATCAAACTAATTCATCTAAAATTTGTTTGATATTCTGAAAGTATTATTTTACAGGAAAATCTGTGTATATTAAGTTTGCTAAATTTACCGCAAAAGATTTACTCGCTGCCAAGGACTATAAATATTTTCTCGACGTTGACTTGAAATATTTCGTTCTAGTCAAAGATCACAAGATTAAATGGCTATTGCGACTTGCATAAATAAATAAAGGTGTATATTTTCATTAATTTTTAATACAATAATTATTAGGGTACCTACTATATAATATTTTTAATAATTATTAGTCCATAATGCCACTGGCTTTCAATGTAATCCTTATTTTTATTACTCTTTACCTTTTTGAGTATTTTAAACAAGATATTATGAATATTATTATTGCACCATATTTCATCTTAAAACATAAACTCGTTTTAACGTTTTCCCGACATATATAAATATTGAAACAGGAAACATTTTCATTTTATCATGGGTGTTATATTGCATGGCGGACGTTTACATAAATTACGATGCCATTAATTTTAAAATTATGACCCCTTTTTTCCTTATTACACGCTGTGGTAGTGAGAATGATACCTAAGCATACAGTAACATCTTTTACTGAAACGATCTCATAAAATACGTTTATTGACATTATTAACAAAAGCGACCAAAACTTTGTTGACGCTAGACATATTCTATATGTATATTTGTTAAATTTTATATTAAGGTCTACCATCTGTTGTATTTGAGATTTTCAACTACTATTAGCTTTTGTAGATGCTTGGTGTTCTATTCTACAAAAGTTCAAGAATAAATCAAACCGATTACCTCTTGGCTTCATGGCTTACTCATTAAAGTTATCTATAATATGCAAGACTAGAAGAAACCCTGAAGATACTCTACAGTAATATAAAATAGGTCTAGTTGACAAATACATAATTTGAAACAAAGATTTTTCACATAATTGTCCTAACATATCAAATAAGACCTTACAATCTGTATTATATCCGAAGATTATACCGGTCAACACAATTTGGTTTTCTTATACACCAATACGTATAGTTTAGGTATGTCTTTGTGATGTTCATCGCGTCATAATTTTGAGATATTTTCTTATATAGTTATTTTCAAAAAACGCGATAAATTTTACTAAATCTCAAAGTTATTTTTATATAAGAAATGTACTAAGCATGTCCTTGCATGTTTCCTACGTCAGAGCATTTAAACAACGCTCATTTTTGCTCTGGAACCAATCAAATTAAGAATTGGTCAATATCTGGTATGTGGGTAAAATTACTAACGTGAAACTTCGACAGAAACCACCTTCTAGATATTATCAACAAAGCCATCAGGACGCTACGGAAATTTGCTATGTTTACGACATACTTAGCACTTGCTATAAATAGACACAATTTGTACAAATAGGTTTAATACGTCATTCTTGTATTAACTTTGTAACGACAACTTAGTCTTAAGTAAAATAAATATCTTTGTTAATTTGTCTTGTGATTGTTTTTTAAAAACACAAAGTGATGTTATTACAACTTAATTGTATATAAAGAGCTACCTAACAGCTCTTTCGATTTAATGTAAGTCGATTCGTGATAGCTGAACGTCTTTTACTTAATAAGTGTATATGTATAAATAATCCAAACAGTTTCTGTTATGTATGTGGAACACTACCCACCAGAATAAATGGAATATTACACCTTTAATAGGAGAGTTATATTTTCACTATTTTGGCTTGACCATTGAACATCAAGACAAGCCATGAGCTCCCAGTATTTGCTGCGCACGCTATATTGTTACTCTGAGGGGCTGGTCAAATGATAAGAAAAGCTCTATGCCATTTGCAAGGCCTATCATTACCTATCATTATCATGGTTACTTTTGCTACACAAAAACTTTCTGGTTTTTCAAAAAAATAAGAAAAATATTAGCTATGTTAGTCTGCCCTCTGCCACTCGTCCAGTACATCATTATAATGCCTGGCTAGTACCAAGGCCTATAGATATTTCCAGTGAAGGGGAAACAGAAGACGCAAGTGTCAAGTTATCAACCAGCGATGACGAATATTTGCCATCTGAAGAGGACGGGCTACACCTAATAAATCGGTTAGGATTAAAAGATCTTACGAGTATTAGAGGCCTGAATTTCTCAAAAACTTAAGCGCTTCCTATCTTTAAATTTGAACAATTTGAATTTAAATAAGACAAAGTGTATGTGAGATATCATCGAAATTTTTTATTGGTTTGAAAGGCCTATTGATGCCATTATATGTGGAATATTACATCGTTCAAATGTCCGCCACAGCTTCTCTGGGTGGAGCGCCTCCGAAATGTCCAATTTTCCGTGACTCTGGCGCATAAATCAGGCTGAATTTGACCGATGGCATGGGTTATGTTGGCTCTGAGGACCGCTGTGGTTTGTAGCCTATTCGCGTATACCTGCTACTTAAGAAAACCCCACACAAAAAGGTCTAACGGGGTCAAATCGCACGATCTCGGTGGCCAGTTCACATCACCTCCACGTGAGATGACCATGCCCTCACATCGCTCGTGCAGAATATCCAATGTGGCATGAGCTGTATGGCACGTAGCGCCGTCCTGTTGAAACCGCATGTCGTTGGTGTCCAAAGCAACCAATTCAGACCAAAAGAAGTTGGTAATCATCGACCTATAGCGCTCGGCCTTGGCAGTGATGGCCTGGCCAACGTCGTTCTCAAAGAAATATGGACGCCACCAGCCCAAAATCCACCCCAAACAGTGACTTTTTCGGGATGCATTGGACGCTCTTGGATCTCATGTGGATTGGTATCGTCCCAAATTCGACAATTTTGTTTGTTCACGTACCCATTTATCCAGAAATGGGTCTCATCGCTGAAGATGATTTTTCGATGAAAATTAGGGTCAGTTGCCAACTGATCCAGAGCCCATTCAGCGAACACACGTCGTTGTCTATGGTCGTTTACCTTCAGTTCCTGTGTCAGTTGAATTTTGTACGGGTGTAGGCCTAAGTCACGACGCAAAATTCGCCAAGTTGTGGTCTGCGAAAGGCCGAGTTCTTGTGAGCGACGCGCAATCGACTGCCTCGGATTCTCCTGCGCACTCTCACGGACAGCGGCGATGTTTTCGGCAGATCTTGCGTTTCGTCGACGTACGGGTTGATCGTTTACTGAACCAGTAGACTCAAGTTTATCCACCACATTGCGAATAGTCCTCTAGGTAGGACGATTATGGCGACCGTAAAATGGGCGAAGTGCGCGGTACGTTGCCCGAACAGAACACCCATTTTGATAAAACAATTTTATTATTTGCACGTGTTGTTGAATGCTATATCCGTCCATGGTGATTTGGCAAAACAGACTGAATAAATGACAACTAATTTGGCAGATGTAGCTTCAACAAGATGACCGTTATCAACTTGCAAAGTTCGGAAGTCCCTGTTGGAAGGCACTTATTAGGATATAGACTTCAAGGATGAAAACCGTTAGCTCCAACCACACATATTTCTGTATATTGTAATCGTCAGAAAGAACAATCACAGCTCCATATAATGTACATACATAAATAATATTTAGAATTTACTTTAGGTTATTTATTTATTCTTATTCGCGGCTTATCGTGCCGGGGCTACCGATATCGAAATCCATATCTACTGTTTGGTCATGAATTATTATTATTTGCTACCTACCGCGCGAAAACGCAGTTCTAACGTAATGAAGATGGTCGGTAAGTTGTCGAAATCGGTAGTCGTAAGGCACAATTTAAGGGAGCATCTGTAGATTAACTAAAACAGATGGTAAGTAGTGCCACTTAGTTTTACGTATGGAGGCTCGAGACTGCAAACTAAGTAAGGGGTTTGCGCGTTCGTAGAGAATCCTTGGAAACATTCCCACAGGAACCCCACGTAGAAATTCCAGATGTAGGCTCATTTTCGTCTTATGAATTCATAGTAGAGCATGATGAAGAAGCTTCCTCATCATTATCGTTTTTATTATCATCGGGTGGTCTATAAAGTAACATGTTTATAAATTTATCAAGAGTTACTTATTATATGTTGCTATCTGTAAAGATCATCGGAATCTTGAAAAGGATCACTTTCTTCATCGGATGATCCAAGAGAATATTGCGGAGATAATACGGTACTTGGCAGCAATTCCGATTTTCAAACTTGTGGAGTAGGCTCGTTTTCCACTCTTGTGTTTTCTGGTAATGTTGAACTAGAAAATACACCAGTAGCAATTTCTTGCGCAAGCATACAATTTT
This sequence comes from Melolontha melolontha, assembly GCA_935421215.2. Classification (NCBI taxonomy): domain Eukaryota; kingdom Metazoa; phylum Arthropoda; class Insecta; order Coleoptera; family Scarabaeidae; genus Melolontha; species Melolontha melolontha. The sequence goes on from OW285236.1 coordinate 129,804,420, forward strand.
TAGCAGCCTTCAATATTCTTTCAGTCCTAGTAGACATTTTTGTCTTGGTTGGTAACAAATAGCAGTTATTACTACTAAGTTCAAACCAAAAGTGTTCTAAAACAAACTTAAGATAAAACACCGTGTGCCACCGGTGGTACGACGGCCACCGAGAATAAGTAATGACTTATAGCCGTCATGTACCACCAGTGGTGCACTGTAAGAAAAACTGTAAATCTATGTACGGGTCGCAGAGAATAATAGAAATATTACATGTTAATTTATTATATTTATAACTGTATCTACTGTATAACACAAATACAATATCCGTTCCTTCAAGTAGTAGAGGATTAAATGATTTATTATGTTAATAGAAAACCAGGTTCAAGAGTGGATTATATTTAGTAATAAGGCGTTACTATACTTCCGATTATAATGCTTACAATTTCAATTTTAATTCTTTTCAATTCTAGAATTAGGTAATCCCTAACCTCTTATTATATTTATAAAATGTTCATCTATTTTACATGCATTCTTGACATGCATTTAAAATAGATGAACATTTTATAAGTATAATAAGAGGATTGGGATTACCTAATTCTTGAAATGAAAAGAATTAAAATTGAGATTATATAGTAGCGACCTATTTCTAAAAAAATGCATTCTTGACACGCATGAATCCTTTTATTTCCAGCTAAAATAAAAGAAAAGAGTAAATATAAAATTAATAAGATAAGCTTCTTTGTTGATTTTGCATATAATCGGAAGTAAAAAATTACTATATTACATGGTAAAACAAAGTGATTGTTTTATTTATTTTATTATTTTCAAAATGAATTACCACAAAGTTACGGCTACCAGTATTAATTTACTATATTATCGCTTGCAGAGCCCCTTTAATTTTTTCGGAGTACGGACACGATACGATTCAACCAACGCAGTAATAATTATCGTTGAGTGAAGAAGTATACTCTTTCACTCAACATTATTATCTAAGGCGCATTCATCTTTGAACTGACTGTAATTTATGGTGCTCCCTTCTTCACCAAAAAGAATAAAAGTAATACAAAAACATAGGTAATGTATATTTCTTGTAAAGTATTACTTTTTATTGAAATGAAATAGTTAAAATAATTTTAATTATAGAACATAAATGTTAATAGTAACCAGGTATACCTATATGTATATGAAAATTAATACTGGTAGCTGTAACTTTGTGGTAATTCATTTTGAAAATTAAATAAAATAAAACAATAACTTTGTTATATATACCACATTATTCACATATAATTGTGACCGCGGTTTCGACATACAATGTCATTATCAAACTGCAGTTTGATAATGACATTGTATGTCGAAACCGCGGTCACAATTATATGTGAATAAAGTGGTATATATAACAAAGTTATTGTTTTATTTTATTTAATTTTCTATATGTATATTTAAAAGAACTTTGTAAACAGGATTTTCATTTTATGTCAGTTATAATGGTCATAAATTTATTCATACTAAATTAACTGCAACTTAACAAGCTGATTCTAATTAAACATTCATATTCAAATGGTTCTGAAACTTGTACTAGTGTATATGTTATATTGTGAATTCTTGACTTATGGCGACATCTGCCAGATAGATACTTACACTGGCTCTGTAACCAATATTAATAGAAATCTATATTATATTTTTACATATGAAGATATTAAATAAAATTTATAATAATAAATTATTATGCATATATCAATTTAAGATAAATTAGAATTATGGAGGCTAACCCTACGTGTATTCATTAATCTATCTTTAGTTTCTAGTAATTTTAAAGAAGACGTTTTGGTATAAATGAAAACGTTCTAAACATTTCTATGCCAATGTGATGGCGCTACTATGACTTTCAGTAAAAAATAACGGGTGTTCAGAAACATTCGAAGTCAAAGTAGTCCTTGAAATTATGAAGTCACGTCTGATATAGATTGATACATTTACTTAATACAATTTTATAGGTTATCATACACGCAAATGTATTTAAGTAAAGATATACGATTTTTTGTTCAGAGCCCACTTGACTTCGAATGTTTCTGAACACCCGTTATAATTCTTCCTAGTTAATCTAAATTGAAAAACAGGTTTCTATTTTGAGTTTTGCTCCAAAATCAATTTAATTTTCTATTTTACTTACTTAATGCAGATAAATATTAATATGTAATTATTTAATTAAAATGCGAAATATATTTGAGACTTTTTGGTACTTTTTGCTGTTATTAATTGAATAGCTTTATTATTATATACAAATGGAATTAAAATAAAAGCGTTTTTATTATTAGTATATCATAAAAATGTTTTTCTGGAGCTTGCATTTATTGTTTCAAACGCTAAATTTCTAAATAATGTTCTTACTAATGCGAGGAATTAGTTTTTTATCGCTTTTTTAACTATACTTTTTAAAGTTTTTATTAGAATCTTGGCATTATAGCACAGGCTACCTATCAGCACCATATAAAATTTGAAAATTTAATATATTTAAGTTTTGCTCTTTACAATAGAATTTAATCAAAATTAATAAAAATATTTGAACGAATATATAATATGTTCCTGAGTAAAAGCAAAAAAAGGAAGATACATCGAAGAGGGTTCATACGTAATAAGTGGTGAATCTAGGAAATCTCTTGGAGTAGGTATGAGCTGCCGGGCTAAATAACAGCGCATTTTTTTTTTTTTGTATTTTTGTATCCATCTTAAGCAAACATTTATATTTTTCAATCAACAGGGTTCTCTACAAAGATGAGCGCTCATAAACCTAGCTTGCTTCACTCAAGTTGTTTTCTAGGTTTACAGGTTGATGCAATATGCTTGGGTTTTCAGGAAGCTTTTGATAAAGTTGGCCATTATGATTTAATTCATTAGTTGCAATTACACGGCTTCTCTGACTCACTACTCACACATTTGAAATCCTATTTGATCGGAAGAAAGTTCTATACAAAATATTATAATTACATAATTAACCTGAGGCGTTCCTCAAAATTCCAAACTTGGTCATCTATTATTTATAATTTTTATAAATGGCGTTATAGGTATTTTCGAATACGATATATTAATGTTCGCTGATGACTGAAAACTTTTTTGAGCCAATACCTCCGTACAAGGCTGCTATCATTACAAAGCAATCTTAGGGCCAGTATTATAAACAACGAATAAATCTCTGAATAACAATTTGGCGAATAAATTTATTCAAGGAATAAATTGAAATCTGGTATTATAAAAATATAAACTTTTAAAAATAAAGTTATGTTTATTTGAACCAGTGGAGCTAACAGCTGTTCGCATTTAACCAACGAATAAAATTTAATACCACGATTTTCTAGGGTGTAACTTAATTGATAGATTTACTTGCTTAGTTTTCTTATTCGCTATCTATCATACCTAATCTATAGAGTAAATTAAATTTACTTGTTTACTAAATAAAATCTGCAGATTTTATCGTTTATAATACCGGCCCCAAGTCAAATAAAGATTTAAATATTCTGTTTAAGCCAAAACTCTTCTTTAGTAATCACATTTAAGAAGTAGCTATTTTAAATTATAAGTACTGCTTTCTTTATCAAAATTGTAGAGATTTTCAAAACATATTGTAATGTATTTGTCTGTTTTCGGGGTTTTTAATAAAATTAACAGTAATTTAAACACACACAATATTAACTTAAATTAAGTTAAAACTACAACTAACTATAACAATATTTATTTACCCCGAATTTATATCAATGTCTATTTATTACAATATCAACTCGACGCTGCGACTACCAGTTCAATTGCATAAGTCCGTCTTGCGTGTTATTTATATTCACGGGAAAACTTCTCGCATATTCGGGAACTTCTGTCTAGATTTTTCACGATGCATCGACCTCTTTCGAGATGATGCCAGGCCTGACGCATCGTCGGATGAATCATCACATTGCCCCCTTCTTAAAAATGAAGTCTCGTTCCGAAAGATGTCATGTTTTGGTTCCCTCAAACGATGACGAAATCAACAGGTAGGGCCTTTGTTACATTGTGACGTCATATCGAAATAACAGTCTACGGTCTTATCTTGCCTGGGTGTAAAGGAATATTCAAGTCGGTAACCGCATACCAAAATTTCCATACCAGTATTTTGGAATATTACTTCTAACATGCTTCTTACAATTCTCCAGTCCAGGCGGTCCAATCCACAACCCAAGTTGGGAACTGCAAATTTCAAAATGTCTTACTGTAACATTTCTCCAATTAAGTGGACCAGGGCCTCCCATAACGCGCGATAGGTTGGCTTCAGGCTTAACTGTTCTTTCGTGAGCAAATAAAATATGGACTGTTCTTCATTTATAATTTGGAGACTATTTCCAATTGCTGGTCTCTGCTGCCTTAGTTTTTCGATTCTGCCAAATCTCTCTTTATATTCTCTGGGAATCCCTTTTGCCATTAGCAGATCTCAGGCTACGCAATGAGCAAGCGCGTAGTCTGGCGGCACCGTGAACAAATCTTGTAGTTTCTCGATGGTCACCCCAAATCCAGCTTTCGTCGAACCAGAATACTCCTCCATAAAATCTTCGTTAGTTCCTGGTAGTGGCTAACCAATCGACGCAAGTCAGTGGCTTCGTTATTATTGTCTCCAGAGTTTGGGGCTAATCGATTAAAATGTACGATTCTTGGCTTAGTATGAAGTGTTCGCCTTATGCGGTATATTACATCCTTAATCCGCTTCAACACCTCGTAAGACCCCTCCCAATTCTTTTGAAGTTTTGAGGACTGGCCCCGCCGACGTTGTGGATTATATAATCAAACTCGATCGCCTTCATTGTAACCACCTTTCTCGGCGTTGATACCGTAGCTCTCCTTCTTCATTCTGTCACCGACATCTTGGATATTATGTCTTACTCGGTTATGGATATTATCCAGTGTTCGTCTGAGAGCATTGACACAATCTTCTCCAGCAATATCTTCACCAGGCTTGCTCCCAAACTTCAGCAGCCGGAGTTCCTTTCCGAATAGCACTTTTGCTGGTGATTGGCCAGTTGTCTCTTGAACAGAGGCCCGATACGCAATTAGTAATAATGGTAAATATTGATCCCCTCTCTGGTGTTCGGAGACCATTATGGATAAATGTCGGATCATAGTTTTCTTCATTCGCTCTGCCATTCCGTCTTATTATGGATGCAAGGAAATTGTTTATATCTTTCGAATGCCCAAAAACTCACACATCTTCTCGAAAAGACTGAACTCGAAATTTCGCCCTTGATCCGAATGAAGTTCCTGGGGTACACCAAAATGGCTGACGAATTCCCTAACAATCACGTCTGCTACAGTTTCAGCCTCTTGATTTGGTAGAGCATATGCTTCAACCCATTTAGTAAAATAGTCAATGACCACTATTATGTATTTATTTCCTTAGTCGATTTCTGGAAAAGGACCGGCGGCATCTATCGCGATTCTTTCAAATGGGCTTCCCATATTGTATTGGCGCATGGGTGCACGTCGGCGGTCCAAGCCCTGAAGACTGCAAGATCCGGATCAGCTTCTTGAACTGCGCGCAAATTGTCAGGTTGCCATTGGTCATCAACCACGGTGGTTCGAAGAGCGTTGACCGATTTGTCTTCGTTTCGTTTGCAATGTCTTCTGGACAGGGCCTTCTAGAAAGAGCATCAGCATTTCGATGTCTGAGGCCTGCTCTACGTTCGATGTCGAAATCATACTCCAGTATCCTCTCAATCCATCTAGCTACTTGGCCCTAGGGATTCTTAAATTGTAAGAGCCACTTCAAGGCGGCAGGTTCAGTACGAATCAGGAACTTCTGCCCATACAGGTACTTGTAAAAATGCTCAATGGTTTTAACTACTGCCAATAGTTCTCGCCTGGTTACGCAGTAGTTCCTCTCCGGTTTGGACAGGGTCTTGCTGAAGTATCCAATGACCTTTTCTTGTCCATCATGGATTTGAGAGAGCACACCACCAATACCGACGTTACTAGCATCTGTATCCAGAACAAACCTCCCAGATGGTAGTGGATAGTTTAAGAAAGGTGCACTGATCAAAGTTCCTTTCAACAACTCAAAGCACTCAAAGCTTGGCATTCGTTGTTCCAAATGAATGCTCGATTCTCTGTTAGGCGGCTAAGTGGCTTCGCAATGTTAGAGAATCCAGCTACATAACGTCGATAATACGTGCATAATCCCAAAAAGCTTCTTAGCTGATATTTGTCTTTGGGTACAAGCCATTTTTCCATAGCTCTTACTTTTTCGGGATCTACAGCAACTCCTTTTCCGGAAACCACATGTCCAAGATAATTCAACTCTTTGCGGAAAAGGTGACACTTCTTTCAGCTTAATTTCAGGTTGGCATCTCGCAACCTCTGGAATACTATTTCCAAATTTTCCATGTGATCTTTAAAGGTCTTCCCTACAACAATCACATCATCAAGATACACTAAGCAAGTATTCTATGACAGTCTCCTCAGTACAGTATCCATGAGTCGCTCAAAAGTAGCTGGGGCGTTACATAGTCCGAATGGCATGACTGTAAACTACCAGTCTCTTGCCTAAACTGAAGATAGTTTTCTCTTTGTCATTGGGGTCCATTCCCACTTGCCAATAGCCATTTTGCTCCTGCCAGGGTGTCTAGTGTATCGTCTATTCTTGGGAAGGATAACTGTCTTTTTGGTTACAAGCAAAATCTGGTAGATCCATCCGTCTAACTTACAAGGACCACTGGTGAAGCCCATGCACTACTTGAAGATTCAATTATTCCTTGGCTTTCCATATCTTGTATAATCTGCTCGACTTCCTCCGGTTTATCCAGTAGTAACCTTCTTGGGCCTTGACGTATAGGAACTGCATCGCCTGTATTTATTTTAAGCATGACAATATTTGTTCTTCCTTTTGTGACACTTTCAGTTTCAAAGACATCTTCGTATTGCTGGATTAGATCTTTAACCTGACTTTGTTCTTTCATGCTTAATCCTTGACAGGCTGAGTCGATTATCTTGAACAATGTCTCAGGAACCTGCACGAATTCATTCTTCTTTGCCTCTACGCGATGAACGACGGCCAACACTGGTGAACACCACCCCAGGATAATACCCTTCTTCAATAAAACAGAGTAATAGTTCACATTTATTACTCTTACCGGTACTTACCGGTACTGATTCTTAACTAGCATTTTGACAAATACTATTCCTCGGCCTACCTCGTCATCATCAGCCTTTTGTTCAAACATTGTGACATTTCCTTCTAGATAATCACCTTCCATACACGCTGTCAAAAATGTCTCACTTCTTGCACCCTGAACAACATTCTCTACTGTAATTACTTGTAGATGTCCACAATCTTTCCCATGAAGAAGCAGTTCTTCATTATTTATTTTTAAAGTGCCTTCTTTCATGCTTCATATTTAACTGGAAGCCGTAGGGGTTCATGATGTCTAATCCCAAGATTATTTCTTCTTCTATGTCGGCTACGAGAACACAATGTCGGATTGATGTTGGTACTATGATAAAATTGACATCTACTTCACCTGCCAGAGAAACTGCTTCTCCGGTAGCTGTCTTAAGTCTCCATATGCTAGAAAATAACTTCTTATATCTGGAAATTAAATCGGGTCGAACGATGGTTTTCGTCGATCCAGTATCTAGCAAGCAAGCATAGGTCCTTCTTTCCATAATAGCGTCCACATACAGGCCATTCGTTTGATGTTGCAAGGATGCGATTTGGGCACTCCTTGGGGCTTGCGGATTCTCAGCCGATTCTTTCTTGGTCCTCTTGCCACATTTGTTCTGAATGTGACCATTTCTTCTACAATTCCCGCATGGCTGCGCACTTTTATTTGGTTTGATCTGATTTAGGACTCGAATAACCACCTGCTCCATGAACTCCTCATTTTTCCGTTGGTCGACAGAGAATAGACACGAGCATGGTTCCGAGAGGCTTGTTTTGCAGTCTCAAACTCAAGTGCGTGCGCCAAAGCATCGATCAAAGTCTTTAGTCGTGCCAACCTTAATGCTTGCTGCGGTCAGCTGCGGGACAGCTAGGTCTTCCATGAAATTATCTGGCGCCATCGGATATGCAAGTCGAACTAGACGAGCAATATCTGCCTCAAATTCCTGAAGATTCTCGCCTTTCTTCTGTGATCGATTCTTCAGTTGGGTATGGTATACTTGCTCCAAATGCGCATGGCCATATCTCATCTCCAACCGTTTAATGAGTTGAGAATAATCCTTGCGTTACTCAGGAGGTAGTGTCTGCAAAATATCACTAGCATCACCCCTCAATGATAGGATTAAAGCAGTAGCCTTCTCGACAGAAGACTATACGTTCGCTTCTGCAGCTGCTTCGAATTACGTCAGGTAAGTCGCCCATGACGTTTTTCCATCACAGGTTGGTGGCTTGATTCTGGTCCTCGAGATAGCCACAGGTTCTTCTTTTATTTCGATGGGCCGCGATATAACTTCTTCGTTGACCTGCTTGGGATCAGAGTGACTCATGGTAACAGATAATTTCATCTAAGCCATTATTGTCTCTAAAAGTCTAGAATGTTCTCCAATTTTCTCCTCTACGGCTATGAAAACCTTTCCTTTAACGCTTCTGAGTTTTCCGCTAGTCGCTGTTCTAGAACTTTCTCCAAAGTTCTCTAATTTTCAGAATTCTTCTTTTCCATTATTTCCAGAGTTTGTTCCATTTGTTCCAGAATTTTGTCGAAAGTTCTAGAATTTTACAGTAATTTCTTTTCCAGATTTTTCTCGAGGATTCTATAAATTTCCATGCTCCTTTGTTCCATCTGTTCCATTTTGGCTTGCGAATCTATTAGACGTTGTCCCAAAGTTTGAGAATTGTCTATTAGTCGTTGTCCCAAACTGTTTACACTTTCCAAATTCTTCTGTTCAATTTTAGTTTGTGAATCTATTAGACGCTGTTCCAAGGTTTGCGAATTGTCGATTAGACGTTGTTCCATTTTCATCAGCAGCGAATTCACGTCAGCATCTCCGCCTGGAACTTGAAAAACATAATTCTCTGGATCCTCGCCTTCTTGGATCAACACGTCTCGAAGTCGTTGCTGAAGGATTGCTGCCTTTTTTCCGGTTGTATCCTTATCTCTCTCCCCTAATTCTCGTTTTAAATAAGTCACTTTTAATTTAGTGAGTTTCACTCTATTTGGCATCACGATATTTAAAATAAACGTCTTTTCGCACTGTATATTTATTTAAACGAATATTTAATGTACACTTAATTGCTCGCTTATTCCGTTATTTATTAAAATTATTAATTAACTTCACACCGGACACCATTGTTCTGTGTTCTGTGTTCGGAGTTCTTAATAAAACTAACGGTAATTTAAATACACACTATATTAACAATAAAACAGTATACACTAAATAACAACTTAAAACTACAACCACAACAATATTTATTTACACAGAATTTATATCAATGTTTATTTATTACAATATCAACTCGACGCGGCGACTACCCGTTCAATCGCATAAGTCCGTCTTGCGTGTTATTTATATTCACGGGAAAACTTCCTGCATATTCGCGAACCTGTGTGAATATGTGGAACAAAGTATGGCATAGTAAACGTCTGCTCCAGCTCTCGACTGGTTAAAAAATTTAGATATTAGCGTATAAATTAGTTTCATGACATTTTTTATCATAAAAATGATTTATGCACTAATATCTAAATTTTGATTTCGCTTCTCATACGAAATGAATAAATAAAGTCCTTCAAACTGAGGCTTATTATCCTAATTATTATTTGCTACCAGGAAAACTTAATATAACACGATTTATTTACTATCAAGATTGAATGTTTATTTAGCATCCATATGATAATTGTCAACGAGGAATTTAGCTAATTTAAGCAAGCGGTGATGGTATATAAACTCAAGACGTCACAAACAACAATAGTATGACATACTCAAATTGTCACAATATATGTTAATATATAATCTTTCTTCTGGAATAACATTCACTCATATAGAATGCTTATATATTGGTTGCTTGCATCCTATGTCCCAAAAAATAACCGGAATGGTTTGAAGAAACGAAAATAATTTTATTTATTCGAAATATTCTCCATCGACAGAAATACAACGATTTTGGCGTTGAAGAAATGCTCCCAAAATTTTTTTTTGTGTCAACTGGAACCAATTAAATTGTGGATAATCCCTTCGGGGTCGTGAAAAGATTTCTTTCAATTGGTGATTTTCATTCAGCACTTTGACGGTTGGTTTCTGGATCATATTGAAAACACCACATTTCATCAAAAGTTACTATGGCTTTTAGGAAGTTGCAACTTGTGGTCATCTATCAAACAAAATGGAATAATTTTAGAATTTAGCTCCTGCAGACCAAGTTCTTCATTTAAAATACTATGAATTATTGTCATGGGTATTTCAAGTTCCAGTTTTGTGAATCTCGCTGAAGATTTCCTTTAAATATTTACGAAATCAGGTACTTAATCACTCTGAACTTTTATTATTATCCGCATCCTCCCTGCCTTCTCTGAATTGTCGATGCCACATAAAAAGCTGTGTTTGTAATAAACAATTATCTGCATAAACCATTTTAAGTTCACTATATTAAATTCTTATCTGAAAGACAGATTCTTTGTTACAAGATACTAGGAAGCTTAAACGGCGTTATATCAAATCAACTCAGTAGTTCCACAAAGACGTGTATTTGGGTTCACTGCTGTATCTCTTATACACCGTTGACATGCACACTACTTGTTCTACAGATTTATCAATATTTGCATACGATAATGCGCTTTTATCATCACATATAGTTCCAGAAATAGCCTTAGAAACTTACAAAATCACCCAGTCCAATCACACAATATATCTGCCACTAGGATCAACGATTAACTTGAATGCCTGATATACTAGCCAAATGCAAACAGCTAGAGTTAAAATATTCCCAGTTTTATTGATTACTGGGTCCCAAATGTCCTTGGAAAAAAAGTTGCCATTATACAGAACAATGATAAAAGTCAATTGAACATGTGGTGTTCAGCTTTGAGGTGCTGTCAAATTTTCGAACATTAGCAGAATATAACGATTTTATTCGAGAATTTAAAAAAAAATTGTCCGTTTCTCAAGATATTATTCTAGAGAAGTAATTCACAGACAATTAAAAATCTGTTCGACGAGAAATAACGCGCTTTAGTGCCAAATACGAACAAGTCATTTGAAACCATTCTAACTCCTATGTACCAGACCTGCTGTCAGCGCGAAAAGTGAAGCGTTTCCGAAGCACTTTTACTGTTTTTAATAAAGAGTTTAATAATGATTCTTTGTTCTTTACTATTTTTTCAACCAAAATACATAAATTACTGCCACTTAAATGGGTTGTACCATTACTCACCAAAAAAATACAGATTATTTAGCAAGGTCTGCACTTCATAAACCACTCTCCTACTCAGACGTGGAGCCGCTAATTTTATTAAAACAGATTTATTCCGCTTATTTTCGGCATACATGATCTATCCCTAAATTAAGGTTTCCCCAATACGTGTGTATAATATCACAAAATTACAAATGAAAAAAATTATAAAAAAAGTTTGTAAGGTGACAAAAATGTATGTATTTTATATATTATTTTGTACCATATGTTCTTGAAATGAAAAGACAATGTATGAAAAATGGAAAGATTAAATTATATAATATATATACCCGAAATATTTTCCCAAAATTCCCTTATAAACGAGAAAGAAAAAGACAAATATATTTAAAAAACTTTTGTTACGCCACTGACTATATCATAAATACTATCGAACGCGACCTGAAAGTTGACGGACAATAACAAAGATAGTAGTTTTCTTATTGTCGGTCGTTTTAAATTTGTAATAACTGACTTCTTCCGAACGGTTAGCATACAAAGCAGTCTAAACAGTGTTATCTTCAATTATAAATATAAACATGGCAGTTTTGTAAAAAATTACTAAAGATATTTACAAAATACTTTTCGGCCCATTTTTGTTTGGACTATAACGAAATGCATGTGACTCAATCAATTTCGATTTTTGCATTCGTACATTTAGATTATGCATTACACAACGCATGAATTGTTCGCTATTATTTACATTTATAGTGAAATCGATGGAAATGCTCGTAAAGCTTGCCGTATGTATAGGGAGCGTTTTCGAAATCGTCGAGCACCATCTTATATGTGGGTAATGGATGTCGCGTTCCGATTAAGTGTATTATGCAGTTTGTTACTAAATTACAAAGGCCGCGGACGTGGAAAGCCCCGTAGAGTCTTACGTGCTGAAGAAGAGGTACGGTACACAGCATTTTGAGAAGTAATTTATTAGAGCCCTATCTTATTCAGCGTGTATAAGAATTGACTGGAAAAGATCGTTCCCTGCTTATTACATTCTGCACCTGGTATTCGTCAACGTGTAGCAGAAGATGTAAGCTTCTGTGCTAAAGTTATATTAAACGATGAATGTTGCTTTAGAAGACTAATATTAATTATCATAATGCACATCATTATCCGCATGTGGCAAGACAGTATCAGTTTCAGCATCGCTTGTTTGTGAGCGTATGGGATGGTATTGTAGGAGATACTCTGGACCTCATGTACTTCCAGAGGGATTAAATGAGGTAAGTTTACTATGAAGGCAAATGTGATTTATGCACGACGGAGCATCCCCGCATTTTTCATGAGCAGTACATGAATTTCTAAATGCCAAATATTCAAGATTAATTTAAATCTACTCGATTCCTTTTCATGGGCTTATATGAAAACCCTGTCTACAGTGCTAGAGATTGAAAACGTAGAAGACCTACAGCACCGAATTTCTGACGCAGCACAGCATATTAGACATGAGGCACCCTTTTATCGGATTCATGATCATTTTTTTACGTCGCGATTTATATACTTCGAATTTCTCGTTTAAGCTTTCCACCTGTTTCACCTATTATAAATCGGTTCTTTTAAGCATCAACAAACAGTTGCTACATTTAAACATAAAGAGAGAGTTTATAAATTATTCACATCTTATATTTACTTGCGTAGTCGTATTGATGTTAGTGAACCCTAAGTAATGAAAGCTGATCCATTGTCGAGTTTTATCATAATATCGACAGCCGCCTAAGAAATTTTATTCTTTAGCGATTTTATAAACATACATAATGTAGCGTGTGAATTGTATAGCAGCATTCCGAATTCATATATTTAATACTTCTCGTAACCAAAAAAATTCAATATATATCAAATTTTTAGAATGTATAATCAGCTGATATTGTACGAGGTTACTGACCTAAGCATACAAAAATGTTACGTTTTTGTGACATCGGTATGTAAACATACGCTGTAGGGTATATGTGTGTGAAACTTCAATAGAGGTTATTGTTTATACACATTCTAAATACACTGATGGAAAAAAGTGCCGAGCACAGCCTGTATAATCTGAACGTGTCAAGATAAATGCGTAGATTTAGCGGAGCACTAAGGTTTGCTCTAGACGAGTTTGCGCAGCGAGATTTGACTTTTTCTATTTCTGCACTTTTTACTGAGTGCCTCCGACAGCTGCAATATGTTGTCTCCATGGAGACCGATGTGGGGAGCGAGAAACCGGTTATTGTTAGTGTCGTGGAAGCGAGTAGTTGTAGACGTACTTTGTGCGTGATGGAAGGCCGTTCGCGTTATCTGAGTGAGTTTGAGCGAGATATGGTTGTGGGGATGCACATGACAGGAGTATCCTTCCGTGATATCGCGCGCCGTCTCGAGCGGTCATTATCGGCAGTGCAGCGGGCATGGCGAGAATGGATGGAACAAGGACGTACGTGCCTTCAGCTGCGAGGATCGCGCCCTTGTTCACAACGCTTTAGCGTCGCGTACTTCTTCCTCAAGGCAACTTGGAGCCCTTTGGCCAGCAAGAAGGAAAGGCGTACTCACTACGCCTGTACGGGAACGTTTGCTAGAAAGTGGTCTGCGAGCACGCTGTGCGTTGCAGCGGATTGCACTGAGTCGTGAGCACTGTCGTACACGGCGCCAGTGGGTGGAGGGTAGACAATAATGTGTTGTCGAGTGGAGGCACATTTTGTTTTCCGACGAATCAAGATTCGAATTGAGCGCTGGTGGCGCGCGAATTTTGGTTCATCGGAGACGTGGTGAGCGTCACGTCGAGGAGTGCATCCAACCACGCTCTATACACCGCCAGCAGGGCATTATGGTATGGGGTGCTATTACACATGGTGGACGTACATGTCTGCTGCGTATACAGCATACGATGGCGGCTCGCCGTTACGTAGATGAAGTGCTACGGCCCGTTGTGCTACCCTACGTTCGACAGCGCCCACGACATCTATACATGCACCACAACGCCCCACCGCACACTGCACGTGTTGCCCAGACTTTTGTGCAAGAGAACCATGTCTGGGATATGATCGGTCGGAGACTTCAACGTTATCCGGCTCCCCGGGGTAACGTTGAGGAGCTATGGAGGCGAGTTGAAGCAGCATGGTTAGACATCCCTCCCGCTACCATATAACGAATTATTGACTCCATGCCTGGTCGTGTAGCGATGGTACGCGCCGCTCGCGGGGGATACTCCCGCTATTAATGCATCCCTTCTCAGCAGGGCAGCGCCGCTCTCCAGGTGAGAGTAAGTTATGCTACGTTAGTACTACTTCCGTACCAAATTTCATTGCGTTAGAACCACTTCTTCAGATTATACAGGGTGTGCTCGTCACTTTTTTCCAACAGTGTATTTGAATTCATGCGTGGGAACATGATATAATTTTTGAGGGGTTTTTAAGGGGATTCGCGTCGTAATTGACACACAATATTTTGGATTCATATTCTATATGTTTAGATCTTCCCATTTTTCATACATTGTCTTCTTATTTCAAAGACACTTGTATATATCTTCTTTTAATTCTAATTCTTTGGCGTTGGACGCCAGTAAGTCCGGGCACTTAACCACAATTGCTCTTTGTACTATTATTATTGTTAAAATACATGCATTCTGCTCGACCTTATAAACTTCCTAACTAAATCCTTATTTGTTTGCATATTTTATGAATAAATTACATAACAGAATAGTTCTTTTAATTTTTTTTTATAACTGACAATTTTAAGTTCTAGTAATGTTAATATGGAAGTAATACACAAAGTTACAAAGAAAAACAACAGATTTTTGAATTTGCATACCCTAAGAAATGCTTTTGTGAAAGAGTTTAGTAAATTAGTAAATACATTGTTTTAGACAATAATAAAAAAGAAATATTTATAATGCTCAACACGTTATTTAATATATTTTGTTTAATAATTTATACAATTGATGACAATATATGAATATCAAACATACACTGAGAAAGTTAAAATATAAAAGTTATAGTCGAACAGTTCATCCTTCGAGCTTTGCTGCATCTTCTTCAACTACAGCTGGCCCATGTATTACTACTCCAATTTCTTCATTATTTTCTACAATAACGACACCCGCATCTTGACCTTCTTCTTGAATTATTTGATTTAAATCCTCAATATAATTTTGATCATTGTTTGGTTCTTGAGGACGTTCATTCGAATTTCCGATGCCCGTTTGATTATCTTCTGCTTCCTGAGAACTCTGGTTTGATTCACTAGGAGTTGTTTGATTATCTTGCGAAGAATTTAAGGCGTCTTGATCGATATTTTGTTTTTCCATATTTTCTTCTGTATGATCATTGTCGATTGGCGAATGGGATATGTTATTGTCTTCATCTAATTCCACCTGATCATTAGCTTCAGCTGATTGATTATTTTGAATTTCATCAGTCACAGTAGTTTCTGCGTTACCATTTATTTCTTGGCCTTGGTGAGTTTCGCTTTCTTGATAATTTCCTTCCGAGTTACTATTTCCATCGATATTTTCGTCTCTGTTTTCATCAGTAGTTTCGGTAATTTCATTACTAGTCTGGTTATTTTCTAGAGGAACATCTGAGCTGTCATTAGCATTTTCTTCGACAAGTTCTGTAGTTTCGGTAATTTCATTACTAGTCTGGTTATTTTCTAGAGGAACGTCTGAGCTGTCATTAGCATTTTCTTCAACAAGTTCTGTAGTTTCGGTAATTTCATTACTAGTCAGGTTATTTTCTAGAGGAACGTCTGAGTTGTCATTAGCATTTTCTTCAACAAGTTCTGTAGTTTCGGTAATTTCATTACTAGTCTGGTTATTTTCTAGAGGAACGTCTGCGCTGTCATTAGCATTTTCTTCAACAGGTTCAGTATTTTCGACATCGCCTTCTAGGGATTGCTCTGTACTTTCAATGCCATTTTCATTACTTCCTATGCTCTCCACTTCTTCATTATTATTACTACAATTGATGTACTTGCATGGATCTATATTGTCTTTTATATTTTGGAAGAATTCTTTTATAATGTTAATTATTTCTGGTTTATAATGCGGTGGTAATGACATTTCTTCATTTAAGCTTTCTTCGAAGAATGTATCAAAAACTATTTGATTTGGTTTGTCTATTGAAGCTAAACCATATAATTTTTGCCCACATATAAGAGGGCTACCTTTTTTGAATTGACTATTATAAACTTTGGATATTACTAATTGATCGTTTATTACATTAGCTGAAATATCGTGGATATCTAAGTCATCATTAATTATGCTGATATAGTGGCAAAATTTATTTGTAATATCTGAATAAGTTGTTGTTTCCTCTACAAAGTTTGGTAAAATTCCGTCAATATAAATACTAATCATATTATCTGTTCTGTTTCCGTCTATGTTATCAGCCAATATTAAATATGATAAATCTTCATTTTGTATGCTATTCGCACTTAATGTTGCATACTGTTCTAAATTCAAATACTTCAATACAACACTGTCATCGTTTGTTATTATTGCATTTTCGGAAATCGCAATAGCTAATGAATTGTCTTTCGTTATGGTGTTATAACAATTTTTGAAAGTTTTACTATTTTTGTAATTACCAACTGAAACATTGAGCGATTTAAGGAAATTCTTCAAATTTTCTTCTGTTAAGCCTCTTTCAATAAGTAAATGTGTAACTTTATTATTAATAAAGTTTGCTAAAGATAATTCATTAAATTTCTTTACCCCTAATATATTCAAAAACTCTTTCAAAGTAGTTGGGGTGTTAATGATATTACGAATTTCTAGTAGATTACTATGTGAAAAATTGGCATTTTGTAACGCTTTAAATGTATCTTCATCTGTACCAAAAGCATGTGCCACTGAAAATTCCTCTGCTATTCCCAATATATTTAAACATTTCAATAAGTCAGCAGGTTTATCTTTGAAATAAGTTTTAGCAATACTTTTGAGCAACTTTTCCATCGAGAAACCCATGGCACTTAATTCTGCATAGTCCAAATTCGATATGAAATTACCAATATCCTCATCGGAAAAATTCAAATTTAGTTCATTTAGTGCCGTAACAAAATCCGAAATTGACATTTTCTTGTACGGAATCGCTCTTACAACGTCGCTTAATGTTATATCGCAATGCAGCAGTTTACTGTTTTCTTCTTTACTTGCAAAAAATGAGTCTATTATATAATCATCTAATCTTTCTTCATTGAATTTTAGTTCTAATTTGAAAACATATGGATATGATTGGGAAAAGCTTATCTTTTTAGATTCGACGCCAATTGCAAATGTAAAGATTACAAATAAATAGATATTTCCTATCATTTTTAATAACCTGAAAATTTTAATTATGAAAGAAAATAATATGCTAAGAAATGGTAAATTATGCATCTTACCTGAAATTTTAATTGATTTAATAGAATTGTATAAGCTGCTGGTGATAAACTGTAGTAAATGCACGATTTGCTTGTAGTTATACTAAAATCGTGTTTACGACATGGAAGATTTTGATAATCTAAGTTGTTTATAACGCTTTCCTAAATATAATGTTTACTATATGAATAAAGCTTTATGCATATAGGAAAATGTTTTCTGTATTATATTATATTTTTAATAAATTTCTAGAAAATTTCTATTACACAGGACCGTAATAGTAACGAGTAGTAAATTGTACAACAATATTACTAGTGGTAAAACAAAAACAATTCGAATTAAAGAAAAATGAAAAAGTTTCATAAAATACAACAACAGGTTTATTTATTTCGTATGAGAAGAGATTGTTAAATATCGCAACTTTTCTGACAAAAAGAAGGTCATAATAGGATAGAGAATAAGACACAAGGTTCATAAGGCACATATTTATCACACGAGTTTTCTAAAGAACGAGACAAGTTTTTTTATACTACTTTTTCTATTTTGAATTTTTGACAGTTTTATTTTTATATAAACTATGCAGTCGGTAACATTGATACTTGACATTTTCAAATTTAAATGTTGCTATCCACGAAATATTATGGGGCTGAAATGGACGTTATTACGACGGACGATATATATAGTCTACAACATCTGTAAGTACATCACGCAGTTCTTGAATAGCACTATTGATTCGGTTAACTGCACATCTATTTTTTGTGTACGGTTAACCAAATGAATAGTGCTATTCAATAACTGCGTGATGTACTTACAGTTGTTGTAGACTATTTATATCGTCCGTCGTAATGACGTCATTTCAGGCCGATGTGTCCGGTCTCTATTTATTACATATTTTAGAAATACGATCTACTTACGGCTAGGGATGCAAATGATACATCGATGTTTCCAAACATCGATGTATCATTCATAAACATCGATGTTTTAGTATCGATGTCGAAGCCCCAAAAACATCGATACATCTTTAATCAATGAACGATGTTTTAACGTCGATGTTTGTTTATAATAGCGCCATCTGCATACTATTTGCGGAAGCGAATGACATCACTATTATTGTTTGCAAATTTTTGCAAACGTCTCGTTCACGGGATATGCACTAGATGCCCAGTTTTAAGATGCTACATTTTAGAGATGCGACTGCTAAAGCTAAAGTCTTCAGTTATATAAACAATTACGTAACCAGTATGCAAGAAACGATTGCCAGAACTGAGTCTTCTAACAGTTCTGACGAATCTGAAAAGGACGATAACATGGAACCTGACATATGGAGTTACCACACACAATTATCACATAAAAACATAAAAAACAGAACTAGCGACAATGACAAAACAAAAGTTGATTCAGAATTTCATATGTTTCTATCATCACCGGTCACACCTATCAAAGGAGATCCTATAGAAATATGGCATGACATGCGTACAATGTTTCCATTCCTATTCAAAATCGCTATGAAGTATTTGCCAATCGTGGCAACTTCGGTGCCCAGTGAGCGATTGTTCTCTGAAGCTGGGGCAACAATAACCCAAGAGAAAAACCGCTTATTGGGCACCAGGGTATCAAAATTAATGTTTTTGAATTCCATTATTAAAAATCATACTTTCACAAATAAATTTAATTAATATTATCTATGTGTTTTAATTCTTATACTAAAAATTTAGCTTCTCAATAATTTTTCAAAAAATCGAAGAAACATCGATGTATCGTTAGTAAACGTCGATATTTTCGACATCGATGTTTTACTTTTGAAAAACATCGATGTTCTAACATCGATGTTTTTATGAGCGATGTTGCATCCCTACTTACGGCCGATATTATCAACTAAAACTTAAATTAGGGATTCTGTATTATGAAATGAATTTAAGCAGCATGATATTTAGGAAGGTCGGTAGTACTTTTAGTTAAAACAAAATATACCAATTTAGCACATTTAAACAACCTTATGGTGTAGACTTGTTGGACTAATGTATCAAAGAGTAAACAATATTTAACAGTCACATCAATATATTAGAAACATTTGCAAGAAGTAAAAAATTCATACAACAATTCTCCTTAAAAAATCTCAATAAATTTTGAAAATAATCTAATATTAATCTCTGCCGAGTGTTATTATTTGCTTCATTAAACACTTCTCCTTCTTTAAATAAAATATTTTCCTCAACTGGTAGAGACTCAATTCAATTAATTGCAATGATATGCAATACTGCAGTAGTAACGATTATAATATTAAATAGAAGATATACATATAGCCTATATAAAGGTCGTAAGTTCATAGAAGTTTCGAGGTTATATAAGTATATCTGAGTAAATACATGACAGGAACAGAAGTACATACAAACATGCATATAAATAAATATGTATGCATTAATTCTCATACATTATACAACAAGACACTTGAAAATACTCGATTATACGAGACGTATTGCCTGAAACACTACGTGACCGAAAGGTCGAGTGTTGTTTTTTTAGGCAATACGTCGAGTTTCGAGAATTTTCTAGTGTCGAGTTGTATACAGATAGACTATATCATGATAATAAAAAGAAAAAAAAATGTGCGAAACTAGCCATTATGACAACTATCAAATCTGAGAATTCAGTAATGTCAAATTTTTGCAGGCGATACCATAGTAATCTAATAGTAGTTTTGGCAGCGAATTTATAAGAGTTCGTATATTCCGAATATGCAAAAGTTCGTATATTCGTGAATAACCGCTATAATACATGACAACCACATGAAAATCCTGCATTTTCATTGGTTCATAATTTTATAGTGATATAGTAATACTTGAATAGTAAAATTTTTGCATTTAAGTTTAAATGCGTGTTTAGAGATAAATGTTCCTTTAAACATGTTGATAATACACTTGCATTAATTTTAAATGCCTTTTAATATAAATGTCTTTTTAAATACGTTGATTACACTGACCGTTAAAGTTTTATTCTGTAAGTTATTTTCAATTTATTGAAACATTGAAGAAGCCGCTGTGTGGCGAAACAATTATGTACATTAATCAAGAAATATAAAAATATGAAATAAAAAATGAAAATTTCTAGCATCTGTGCATTTATTACTAATGAATAAATTTGTAACATTCAATAGTCTCAGTTAATCTTAATTACAGCGGATTTCTTGTTCACTGACATTTAAATAAAAAAACGAAAAGTTTTCTTTAAAGTGCTTTCAAAGTTATTGCAGAATAATTTTTCGAGATATTTAACTTGGATGCACATGGGTACACCATTTCACATTATAAATGAAGATATGTAGTATGCAATAATAACGTATGATAATTTACGGAAGATGAGTTTTGAAGCTACAATAAAGGGCCACTTAAGGGTCACTACAAAGAATATTTTATATTAAATAAGATCATTTCTTTTCTTTCGACGCTTATCTGTCATGTACTAATTTACATCTATTAAGATGAGTGTAAAACCAAAATCTACACTCGTGGACAAAAAATTCCGACCACCGAAGTAAATATCTGTTAGTACAAGAAATATTAATTTTTTTTATAAGACATGAAACGTTATCTACAAAGTAAGAATGAGAAATAAAAAAAAGGTACTTGATATTTTATTCAATAAGAAATAGTCATAAAACAGTAAATTGTGCAAAATTAATAAATTCATTAGTCTTATCGGCTAGATTTTACATCAACGCTTTCACACAATTTAAGTGATTAATAGTGCATACTACCTCCACGAACTCTAATAACTTCTGCCGTATGGCGTGGCAAACTTTGAATGCAATCGACGACCTCTTATCGTGTAATGTTTTCCCATTCCTCACGAGCTATTCGAAGATCCCGAATGGCTACTGGTATGGATTGTCGGTGCCGAACACGTCGTCCTAATGAATTCCAGAGATTTTTGATAGAGTTCAAGTCCGGGCTCCGAGCTGGCCTTTGCAAACGGGGAAAGTTAATCGCATTCAAATATTGCTTAACCACCCGTGCGGTATGAGGTCGCGCGTTATCGTGCATTAGAGCCTACGAATGGAGCAAATGGTACGACATGATCAGCCAAACACTTATTGATGTACTCAACAGTCATCATAGTACGTACCATTTTGAATGGGAACAAGCTCAGTTTTAGCGTACAGTGAAATGCCAGCCCAAACCATATCCCTCTCCCAAATGCCATTCTTGGAGATATACGACACGCTGAAAATCGTTCACAACACACGTTGTCGTCCATCTGGTGAACGCAGACAAAAACTATCCGTGAACTATACGGAGCTCCATTGATCCATTGTTCAATATTTATGTTCACGTGCAAATCGTAGTCGCTGAACACGATGAGCTGGGAGCAAAAGTGTACAAGCAGCAGGTTTTCTTGACATGATCCCTATACCTTCAATATTTTGTGAACTATGTATAAAATCAAAAAGGATGGTTTTATTTTACAATGTTTTTAAAGAAATCTATGAATTCACACAAGTATTGTCGGTAGTGAGAAAATGAGGCACATCTGGTCGGCCCTAACTGTATATTATAGGGTACTAAACATGTTTACGCATAAAATTTGTTTAATAAACTACATATACATTTGTATTATCGTCTAAACAGATTTTAAGTAAATAAATTTAATGAAGGCGAGTTGCTTAAATCTAATTGGTCATTTAATAAAATTTGTGACTGTTTTAATTTATTGATTTCTTAACTTTCCAGTAAATTTAATTTGTTACCTTTATTTTGTAAATGCTAAAACCCGGTAATTAAAGCTGAAATTTTAGACTTGTTAAATATAGTTCTGAAATATATTCAATATTCAATAATTCAATATACACTTGTAAGGAAGGACTAATTATGGGTAACCCCTTAAGTCCATTACTTTCAGAAATTTTCATGAAACACTTAGAATCCATCATTTTTAATAATTCCCTAAGACAGCATATTTTCTTTTGGCATAGATATGTAGACGATATTGTACTTTGTTTCACTGGAACACAAAGAAAATTAAACTTGCTACTAGAATTCGTCAATTCTATTCATAAAAATATGGAATTTACCATGGAATAAGAAGTAAACAATAGTATTAATTTTTTGGATCTAACTATTAAAAAAATCAACAATAAATTAGAGCTTGATATTTACCATAAAGAATCTCATACTGACATAACTATACACAATTCATAAACACATCCCATACAACACAAATTAGCTAGTTTCCATAGTTTTTTACATAGATTAATTAATTATCCACTATCTAAAGAAAATTATGAAAAAGAATGAAATTTAGTCAAACAGATAGCTATCAATAAGGCTACACAGATACTTTAATTGAAAATATGCCGACAAAAAAACTTTTCAAAAAAGCAATCTCTATGGTATAACCTGCAATAAAGGATAAGGAAAATTCAAAATTTAGATTACAAACGTACATTGGGACACCTAGTAAGCATATTTCAAGTTATTTAAACAAACTTACTATTAACATGGTTTTCAAAACTAATAATAATTTATCCAAACACACTAAAAACAATAAAGATAAAACAGACAAAAATAAGAAATCTGGAGTCTATAAGTTAATGTGTGGATGCGGTAAGATATATGTCGGTCAAACAGGAAGATCGTTTGAAAAACGCATTGCCGAGCATTGTTCTTCGTTTAAACATAAAAAAACAAGATTCCACTTTTGCAAATCATCTATTAGAAGAAAACCACACTTTCGATAAAGATTTTCAAATTCTGCATTTAGAAAATAAAGGCAGCAAATTAAATTTACTGGGAAGTTTAGAAATCAATAAATTAAAACAGTCACAAATTTTATTAAATGACCAATTAGATTTAAATAACTAGCCTTTATTAAATTTAATTTCTTAAAATCTGTTTAGACGATAATACAAATGTATGTGTAGTTTATTAAACAAATTTTATGCGTAAACATGTTTAGTACCCTATAATATACAGTTAGGGCCGACCAGATATGCCACATTTTCTCACTACCGACAATACTTGTGTAAATTCATAGATTTCTTTAAAAACTGTAAATGGTATATATATTTTTTTTATTTAATTTGTACTTACTCTTTAGATGTAAGCACCTGAGGAAGCCACTGTGCTGGCGAAACAATTGTCGTGTTACGATTAAAGATTAAAAGTGAAGATTAGAACCGTAGTTTATTTCTATTTTAAATTATGGATCTTCATCAAGTAAATGCCGAATCAATTCAACTATTATTATTTGTGTTGCTTTCTTCATATTGCTCTCTATCGTCTAAATTTATGAAACAAAACCTAAAAAGCGTTCTATAGAAAAATATAAACAAAGCTTAGTAAAAGTGTGTGGCACAATTATGACTATGTTTAGTATGTTTAGTATGTTTATGACTAGAGGCCGGATTATATGCAGTTTGCATAAATTTGCATATTTGCATAATATATGCATTTTGTTCATTTAATTCAGCATTTATTTGCATATTTTATAGTAATTCAGCATTTTTGCATATTTTAAGTATCCGAGT
This sequence comes from Melolontha melolontha, assembly GCA_935421215.2. NCBI lineage: Eukaryota > Metazoa > Arthropoda > Insecta > Coleoptera > Scarabaeidae > Melolontha > Melolontha melolontha. Next base: position 129,828,642 of record OW285236.1, read on the forward strand.
TTTATTTATTTACTAAATCAAATTTATTATAGGCATTACTAAAAATATAAATATGTCGTGGATGTAACACACAAACAAAAATTAAACAGTTCTCTTTAAATTAAAAATATTATTTTATTAAGCGTCTTCCTGTTACTTTTCCGATAAGCGTCTCCCAGAATTTATTAATGCTCTTCCCATACATCCAGGCCGAGACAAAATTCCAGGAAAAGCTAATACCTTAAAACTTCTAAATAAATACATAAATACATTTTACCAGAGTATATGTGTTTCTTTGCTATTGGGAGAAATTTATTCCCATATTCGAAAGTAATTTTATTTTAAACGTCCTTTTACGTTGGCTTTTCGAAGTGTAAACTTGTGAGCTGTGATATATAATATCAGAAATACCGAAAATAGTAACTCTGCCTGGATGGATTGCACCTTATTCAGAATTGCGTATGGATGGAGAAAAAGTGTTTTGCGTAGCATGCTGCAAGATTGTGAGTAAAATTTTAAGTTTATTTCCTCTTATTAATTAATTAATTAAGTTTTTAATTATTCCTTTATCTTTTACTAACATTTATTTTATAAGAAAACAACCGATGATGTGATATTTATTTGCAGATTACAAGTGAGATAAAGTTCCAAGTCCACCAACATATGAAAATTCCATCTCAAGTTGCAAAACTAACAAAGATGAAATTGGCGAAGAGGATTCAGCAAACATTACGGTAAGTAATGTTTGCCATCATCGCAACAAGTATAATTTAATGAAGATTTGTGTGGGCAGATATTCCACTACATAAATTAAACAATTTAAATATCAAGTTATTTTTGCAAAAGTACATCAGCAAATATAACAGTCCCGACGAGAACACGTTAAGAGAACATTATATTCGCTGTATCTATGCAGACACATTAAATAGCATTAATAAAGTTGTTGCAAACAATTAATTTTATATATGCCTAGATGAAACAACTGCTAGTGTAGGCCGATACATGTTCATTTAATGATTGGTATCCTTAACGTATCGGTTCCACCAAATCTTATTTAATTTCATTCAAACAGTTGGAAAAGGCGAATAATTTGACAATAACAAGCTTTATACAGGAAGAACTGGCAACTTTCTTCTTACCGGAATCAATTTCGACAGAGAAAATTCTTTTGTTTTTGACGGATGTTGTACCATACACGGTGAAGACAGTGTTCAACTTGAAAATCTTTTACCCAAATAATTCACACAACTTGCTTGGTACACGGACTAAATCGTGTTGCAGAAGAAGTCAGAAACCATTTTCCCTTAGTAAATACTTTAATTAATAGTGTTAAGAAAGTATTTTTGAACCCCATTACGAGTTCAGTTTTACAAACAACATCTACCCGGTGTTTCACTTCCTCCTCAACCTGTAATCACATGATGGGAAATGAGGTTGGAGGCTGCTATTTTTTATGCAAATCATTATGAAGGAATAAAGACAATTATTATGAATCTTGATAGGGATGCACAATCTGTGATAGACGCCCAAAAGGTGTATTTGAGTAAAGAAATACCTCAACAGTTGGCGTTTATTAAAGCCAATTACAGTTTTATTTCCACTTGTATATTGCAGTTGGAAAAACAATTTATGTCGCTAATCGAGAGAGTTGAAATAATAGACAAATTTGAAAAGTCATGGTTTGATGTTAAAGGAGGAGTGGGACAGTCCGTGTATGAAAAATTTTTAAGTGTAATAGGAAAAAAAAGCTGAAGGACACTGCTAAAATCCTGTGTGGTGATTCAGTTGAAAATATTGAGTTGACAATAGATGATACTTCTAATTTGTAATGTGCTCCTATAACAAGCGTCGACGTAGAACGAAGCTTTTCAATATATAAATACATGTTTTCAGACAAGCGTCACAATTTTTCTGTTGAAAACTTTGAGAAATATGTGATTATAGATTGTAGTTAATTATGTTGTAGAATGTTGTAAATAAACTTGTAGTAAACATAATAGAATATTTTTTTCTACAGTATTCCATTTTCTCGTATTTTTTACCGGCATATTTTTCATAAGGAAGTGCATATTTAGGCTAAAACATCTGCATATTTATGCGCTTATTTTCAGTTTCTTTTTTGCATATAATCCGACCTTTACTATGACGTACTCATTCTGTAATCGTAAATAGACTATAACAATTACTTTTGATTCGCATTGTTAAACATTGAAGTTCTTGTGTTAAACCGTAAAAGGGAGATGTACAAAGTTATAAATACAAAGTTGCTTCAAGTTTTAGGTGGCAATTATAATGGCATTGTGTCTACAGCTTTCACATTTAGCTATTTTCATTTTGCTGCTCAATAAAATTTTCTAGACATCAAATATTAAAACGTAACTCTATTTTTGAATTCCTTTCGTAGAAAATAGGACCATTAATTAAGAACTAAGTTTGGCTGTTAGCGATTGTTACCTAACGTAAATTTTTCATATATCTTTTCAAATAATTTTTTGTAAAACCATTTCAAATTTAGTTAGTTTATTTCTAAATTTTATCTAATATAGAATGTGTGTTGTCAAACATTAATCACATTTTGTTTCAATAAGAACCTGTCCTATGAATATTTAAATAGTGACACATATTAAGTTCTAATTTAATGCTTCATACTAGGCAAACAGTTCGTTATCTATAGCGAACTGTTTGTCTAGTATAATATAAAGTATTAATAGAAAATTCTATAGATTACATCAATTACCTGCTTCGCGTATTTACATGTAGTACACACGAAAATTCGTGATTCAATAGGTAATTTTTCTTGTGTTATTTTTGTGTTCTTATCACTTATATCATTCTTAATATATTATACATGTAGTAGATACATTGAAAAATTACATGGCGTTTGAGTGTTGTAATCCCATAAGGCCAATTTTACGTAACTTTAGGTTGAAAAAGCACGTAAATAGAACTTTTAATTTTATTTTTACTAATATTTAAATAAGTTCAGTTAGTAAAGAAAATGCCAGGGCGTAACTTATTTTTTTAAATCAAAACTAGGGTGCAACAGTAAATGAATTCTTTTCCTTTTTGCTTCCTTTAATTCTTCTAATTGTTCCCTATAGCATACATAGCATACTCTTGAATACTGTGCCTGACGAATTGATAATAAACAAATTTAACCCTTTCGTCCCGGAATATAAATAATGTTTTTAGGTTTAAGAATTAAATTTGGTTTAGCTAATGATTGGTTTATGCTTATAAAAATACATGTATTTATTGAGGGTGGCTGGGGTAAATTGTACACATGCGTACCATCAGATACGCATTAATACAATATAAAACATAAGATTATATAAGATTATTATAACGGAAAATTTATTAGAGAGAAGAAAACAATGCTGTATTTTATATGGAACACATGAAACAATCTTTACATAAGATAATATTGCGTTTTTGGCAAATAGTCTTTGTTCTTGTGATTGTGTACACCTTCTTCCAAACAATTTTCTTTTTTTTTAGAAGGAGGTCCCCGAAGAACTGTTGCCAAGGAAACGAAAAATACTTCTCTGCCACCATCCCTTCGGTGGTGGCAAGAGTTTTCAAGAAGGATAGGTAAGACAATTTTTCCTTATTTCTTCTTAAATCGTTGTACAGTATCCATGCGTTGACCGCAGACATACTGAGACAAGTATAAAATACTTTTTAGTGGAAAATTGATTTTCTATCATGCTCGTAATAGCCTCATGAATTGATCAGTCCTATTTACTCCCTCCATTGTTTGTCGATAAAATGCTTTAGCATCTGGACCACTTGTTGGTCAGTTTTGTTTTTCTTATTCACGGTGGTCATGTCAGGTTTGTAACAATTACTCATTAGCAGAATATCCTAGGTATCTTGTCATTTGACACATAGCAAGTCTGTATCGGTGCATCTACATCCAGATTCCCCTCGTAAGTAATTTCTTTAAGCATTTATTTAATTCTACTATTTGTATATTTTTATAAAAAAAAGCTGTGTACTATTTGCCGTACGGATTTCTTGACACCTTCGTCGTACTCGTCAATTAAAGAATGCCTTCCTGAACTTTGTTTTGGTGGAATAATTTGACCATTCTGATTATATTCTTTGATTGTACGATAAATTGTCGATTTTGCCACTCCTGAAAGTAAGTTAGGTAAGAAATTGGGAAAATATAACCTCAAAATGCGATTCTAAAGTATTAATTTCAATACTTTCCTTTCATTTTCGCAAAAAAGACCCACATTTTTGAAACCAGCGAAACGTAAGCTTTCTATTTTTATATAACTTTTTAATTAAAGCTGCGGTGACCATTCGGAACTATAGCCGTAAGTTAGCATATAGTACCTACATATGTACGAATACAGATTATTTACTAACCTAAAACGCATGCTATTTTTGCTACGATAACACTCATCTTCATTTGAGGTTTATCGTTTCGAAGTTTCTTAAATATATTTAATATAGTTTCCCAAACACAGACAAGTGCCCCAAGCCTAAATAATTTCGTTTTCCCCACTTCTGGAACGCAAATATCACCCATATCGATCCATATGATCCATATCGAAAAATAACGTACGAAAAAAGTGTAACGTATGTAAAATATTAGTTAGCTCTAAAAAAAATTATTTTGGAAAATTTAATGAAGGAAAACAAACAGTAACGATAATTATACAAAATGTAAGTTTTGATCAGCTGATTCAACCTGTGAACCGTCAATACTCTAAATTTTAGTGTCATTGTGGCCGATAATTGGCCAATAACGAGACTTCTTTTTACCTCGAGATTTTTAAAACGTTCCTCCGAATTAAAAAAACAGAGTATAGTTCATATTTGTGTGAAAGTATCTTCCCACACATGCAGTGACGTGTTTCATCTTACTATAAAATCATCAGTACATGCTGCTGGAAAGATAGTTTCACCATAAATAACACCTTTACTATATTACAAAAGTACTTGAGTTCAAGTTTAAGACAAAGTGTAGAAGAAAATTCAGCGCCACTCATTGACTAACATTAGGAATGCCAAAACTACCATCGTTGCCTTCATCGTTGTCTGACGGACACGACCGCAACTTGCGGAAACTGTATTAACGTGCCTCTGCTCTGTATTGTGTTTCCACACTCGATTTTAATAATATTTTTATATTATTAAATGCTCATGGTGTTCGCACTAAGTTGGATACTATTAGTAATAATATTAACATAATTACTCCCGAACCTAATGTGATAGCTTTAACTGAAACCTATCTGCACACTGGTATTCGTGATCAAGGATTAGGCATGGAGAATTACATTATTTATCGTAGGGACAGGCATGATTTTGCGAGTGCTCCGGTTGTGGGGAGGGGGTGTCCTAGTTGCTGTTAAGAACACAGTTAAGTCTAGATTGATTCAGTGTGACTCTAGTGTTGAGTAGGTATTTATTGATGTTATTATCCTTCACCTAGGGCTGATACTGATGATTACCGTAGGTATATACTTACTATTGATATCCTTCTTTCATAAGAGCTTTCTTTTATTTTGCTAACTGTTTCAAATGTATTTTTTTTTACTTAATAAATTTACTACTGCTTTGATTTCGATACAGTTATTTAAAATTAAACAGTTTGCCTGCGGTTACAGCAAAATATTAGATGTCTATATATATTGTTAGGAGAAAATTATCGAAGTATTCTACAAAAGTATTTTTAATAATATATTATTAAAAATAGTTCTACAGATTCCTCATACGCCCTTGGTAGAGAAGGATACATTCACAAAAAGAACGGCTTCGCTATCTCACAGAAATTATTCAGACCGAGCGTAGAGGTAGATTCAGCACTGCATATTAGCAAACGACGGAAGCACTCGATCTGTCTACATAACAAATGCAGAACTAACGAAGTGTTTCCAAAGATGGCACTGTTGTATCTCTAAAAACTGTATTATCGTGTCTTCACGACTCCTTACGGGATAACCGCATGCGTAATTAACAGAATAATTTGAAACATGCATGAGTGGGTAAAAACCCTATTGAGGAATCTGTAGAAAGATGAAATACGTATGTGCGTCCCTGGAGAAGGATACATTCACAAAAATATTAACATTGAACTTGTATTGTGTTCTTCACACCAGATTTTTAATAATATTTTATATTATTAAAAATACCTTTGTATTATACATAACTAGTTAGATTTTTACCCACTCATGTATGTTTCAAATTATTCTGTTACATCAAAGCATTTATTTAATTATTTGTATACAACAGAAAATATTTCCAAATATATAATAGAACTGAGTAACTGTAAAATTTTAATAAAAATAAAATGATAAAATGATATAAAGCACCTACACCTAAACGTGCAGCATAATAAGTTAATAACATAGCAATAATTAGGAGGCACATGCAATTTGCAGCGGCAGTCGATAATTTAATCCCTTCTAGGGGTCAGACCTTTTTTGAAATAAATAATTTAATATAACTAACCATATATAAATATTGGAAATACAGTAAATTAAAAGATAATGGAAGTTTGAATAAACATTATATTCAAGGTAGGCAAATTCGGTAGGAATCTACCAGACAATGCAAGTAATATAAATATTTCTGACATCAACTGTATAAAAATATATAGCGCGTCGCTAGAAAATTTCCACCGCTTCCACAATCAGCTGCAGACGTTCATTCATCAATTGAAACAACACGGTAGATAACAAATAAAGGCGAAAATTTTGTATTAGTAAACAACATGGATACTAATTCAATTATATTTACATTTATATATTTTATTTTTATATACCTGCGACACAATTTATTTGAAAAATAATAATAATTTACTTTGCATATGTATAAAAATTGACATTATGTGCATTAGTGTTTTGTTTAACTAACGACAAAACAAGAGAAATATTATGGTATTGCCTTCTCTAGATTGTAAAACATTGTGAAAATAAAAATTCAGAGCTGAAACTGCTATAAGTAGTTACTAATTTTGAAAAAGGAATACATACAGCTGTTACGAATGTTTGGCGTGATAACACGGATATTGGTAGACTCACTTAGGTCAAGAATGGTGACGTAAAATACAGCAGCTGGGATTATCTACTGTGTACAAAAATAAAGAATCGGAAATTAGAAGATTTTTAAAGTCTTCCTTTCGGTTACAATATCTTTGTCTTCAATAAGTAGGAGTGTTGTATTTAACTTAGGTGGAATCCAACCAAGCGAAGGCGGAATTACAGTATACATGCAATATCGTGACAATTCATGAAAGATTTCACGTTTCCACGTTGAAATTGGTTATCTGCTATTGCTGACCTGTATCGCACAACCAACGCTTGCAAATCCTTTTCTTCGAGTTTCAATACTTGTTTTAATACAAGCTACCACATTTTTAAAGACTTTTGTAGATTTTCAACCAGCTACTTATATACAAATTAATAGGCTATTATCAGTAGTAATATAACAAGTGCAATAAAAATTATCGATAATTTTTGGAAAAGTTTAAATTGATTAAAAATTAGCGATTTATTTTTATTGCACGAATTATATTTTATTTTTCACTTAAGTATTATTTGTTCATTTCACCTTGGATACGATTACCATAAACATGGTCACATCGCCCTTGGGCGTTATAACAGGGCGATATGGCTCATATTGCCCTCTAATTTATTTACAATTTTTAATGTTGTGTGAGTATAAATAAGGCCTGAGAAGAAAGGATATATATTTTACAGAACTAATAATTTGAATTTTTAAAGAAAGCCTAAAGAAAGAAGCAACACTTTAGCATTCTTTATTAAAATTAAGAGTATCCAAATATTGACAACTTAAAAACTTCAAAGTGTCAACAACTGTCATTTAAAATCAAATTAAGGTTAAATCGTCTCGATTCAAGGAGCCATGTTAGATTCGTAATGATGCGTAACGACATGACAGTTGACAGAAACTTTTCAAATGTAATTTGAATCTTCCGCTTAAGAAATTAAAAAAAAGTGAAAAATTAAATCTTGTATGAACCACTGACATTATGGCAATTATATTATGCCCACGGTCGATCTCGGGCAATATAATGCCCATAACGCCCTTGTTGCATAAATAACTATAACGGAAAATTTCATGAATCAATTAAATCCTGAAGTTTTTGTCTCAATGACAATTAAAAATAACTGATTTGGAGATACTATGGAGAGTTGTTGATTTATTAATAATTTTGCAAAACTGTTCATTTTATAAGTGCAGTCATATTTCACGCAATGCCACGATTTGGAAACAGTTCAGATGCCGAAATTAACAAGGAAATAGAGAACTTAACTCCAGCAAATATGAAAAAATCGAAAACTTCTGTGTGGAAACAATTTCAAGAATTTTGTGCTCAAATAAATTATGTACTGGAGAAAACGATTTCTTTACAAGAAATTAACTCTATTTTGAAAGACCGGGCCAGCAATCTGCACAAGAAAGATGGATCATTTTACAAGGAAACTGTTGTAAAGACAATGTGGAACGTTACGGCCGAACTCGTCCAAGAAAAATATAATCAAGTGGCGTCACAGTAGATCCATTTAATGACATAAAATTTAAATCTGCAAGAGATGAAAGAGACGCTACACGAAAATCACTGCAAATGACACCTGATAAACGAAAAACAAGTTCAAGCGCGTTTACTTATGAAGGATTCCTGAAAATTATACAATTATTTGATGAAAACACTTCAGACGGCCTCTAAAAAAATTCTTCCATATTATATCTTAAGAATTAGCGTTTTGAGGCGGCGAACCTGTTTATTGTTTACTGGACTTCTTTCAGTTAAATTTTTGTTGTGTATTAATTATCCTGTTGAGGATTATACAAAAAACTGTTATCAAAAAGACATGCCACTAAATCCAGAATGGAAAAATAAAGGCAATTGGTACAAAAATATATCATTTGGGAGAAATGAAATGGTCAAATGGACTAAAATGTAGCAAAAAAAGCAGGTTTACATGGTAATGTGAATTCAATTAAACCTTACTTGCAACTCGATAGAGAATTCCACAAGGAACTCATTCAGAAACTGAGTATTCCTTCAAGGTCAACAACTAATGTTAATTCATTAGAACAAAAACAAACTTTGACTGGTTCAATTATTAATTATAATAATTGCGTTTTTAATTGGTACTTTTAATCTTTGCTGCGCATTAAACATTTAAAGCTACAATTGTATTAATTTTTTTAATTCCTGATAATTTACATTAGTGCAAATTATCGCTTTATTTAATTTTTGTTAGCTGTTCCAGCAATCAAAAAAATGTCTTTGTATTGATGGGTTACCAAATTTGACAGATGAATGAAATTTTCAACAGAATACCACAAAATACACATAAAACCAAAAATGGAATACCTACACTTACATTAAACCTTATATGAAACAGAAACAACTTCTCGACCCCATTTCGTAAGACGTTATTTCTGTGAGAATTTCTTTTAATTGCTTTGTCGTAGATAATATTTTTTAAGGATTGTTCCAATGATATAAAATTCTCGTAGTTTGTAGACACTCCTATTTGACAATTTTTCAAATGATTTTCAGAATATTTCTAATATAATATATTTCTTTAATTTTATAGTATTTTTTCATCAGTACTCGTTGCGCTGGTACTCTCACATCGAACAGGGATAGCAACTCCGAACATTCTATGTAACCGTTGAACAACAGGAATCCAAAGAGGTATGCCTTTTTCCGCCTTGATTCTAATGATTCAAAGCCCAACAGATGCAGTCGTTGTAAGTAATTATAGGAATTTTTATCTATAATTAGCTTATAGAGTGCGTAATTTACCATGTTGTGTTGAATTCTCTCAATGCGCTCACGGTATGTAGCAGTGTATGGGTTCCATACAATGCAACAATATTCCAAGACTGGCCGCACCAATAAACAGCACAGATCCTATTTCCTCTACATAAGATATCGTCTATGTGCAGGTGGTACCTCAGTTCGCAGTCCAGAGTAATTCCTAAATCCCGAACCGACTGTTCTCTATCAAGAGGAGCATTATTCAACAAGTATTATGCTACCGAAGGTACATTCTTCTTTCTAGTAAATGATATTACTTTAGATTTTTTAGTTTTAAGGGGCATGAGTTTTCGTATAGACCACGAGTGGAAGGCATCTAGATCTGACTGGAGTGTAACACAGTCATTTGGAGAGCAAATGCGTAAGAAAAGCGAAAAACGACAAGAATGAAGACAATATGTTATAGTTATCCGATGATGAAGATTTTTTAAATGTAGTGGACATTGCAATGCATCCCAGACAATCCAGAATATATAGATATAGACCCAAACAATTTAAAAAATGAAATGTTGACGAGTTTAGAGATAAATTTAGATTACTAAAAGCAGCGTATGTGCTTTTTCCCTTACAACCTTTTTCTTCGTTCTCTTTTCCAAATTATCATATTTGTTTTTCTGTGTTTTACTATCATGGAAAACATATCCACATATGCTATCGAAGTCATTTGCCAATACATTCCAGGCTTCAATTTTCTTTTTGTTGGATACTGAATTAGTTTTCTTATTTTCCAATATGTTACCATAATTTTTAACTAAAGAAACTAAGTGTTTCTTCTTGAGCAGAAAAATTTGTGGCCCTTCTTTTATCCATATCAAAATATATACTATACATATATAAATAATATAATAAATAATTATAATATATAAAAATTTACCTTAAAAATTTGTTGATTCTATTTATACTAATGTATTCAAAGGAAAAGTCTTTATTTGGAGATTGTGGTTAAGTAAAAACTCAAAAAAGATATAAAACCCCTTACCACAATTAATAATCGTATCCACGCCGTGTAAAGTTGGCGATTATATGTGTTAGCTTTACTGTATCACACTTGTGACACTTTGTGCGACATTTTGATTAGTGGTTTTTACTTACAGATGATGACAACTTAGTTGTCGCAATACGTATTTAACATATGGCTATTAATTGTGGTAAGGAGTTTTATACCTTTTTTGAGTTAATATATTAAAGAAAAACTATACAAATTGATGTAAATGACGAATAAGACTTCAAAACATGTGGTAAGCAGATATTAAAATAGCGATGAAGTATTTCCAGCTTCGTACTTATTCTACTGATGCGTACTACTTTCTTTCCATTACTACCAACTGATTTTGACCGATAGTCAGTCCTGTCATTTGCTTTCGTACAACGCATAAGGCGCTGAAGCAACGTCATCTTTTATCAACAGTTCAATTGAACTCTGAGTAAACCTTCGATGGTGCAACCGGCCCTAATAATAACTTTAACACATAAAGTCAACTAATTGTAAGTTGTACGCCGATCGTCAATATTATCGAGAACGACCTAAAATAAAACACAGATATCGTGAGAAATTGAGAAATTTAAGATTATTTTTAGTTCGGGTAAAATATAGTTAATAATCATTATTGATAGAATATCCACGGACATTTGTTTGAATGATGTTGATGACAGGAATGAATCCGCCGAACCAAATTTTCAATTACTTTTTCACATAAATTAAGTCGAATGTCAGCAATGACACGTTCAATGTTGTTCTGCAAGTCGTGTAATATTGCTGGATTGTTGGCTTAAAGTAGTAACTTCACATAACAGATAGGACTATAAGGATGTTATGTCGTATGAGAGGAGGATAATTAAATCGTCTATTTCAGAAAACAATAAATTCACCAAAACTCCTCTATCAGTAAGTGAATTATTTGATTGGCAGTGTGACATATCGCATCGTATCGTTAAGAACATGTCGTACAAGTCGAGAGCATCCAGCTCGTGTTAAAAAATTCAGTCAATGTTCAGGCCATTTATAGTACAAAGTTATAGGATCTCTGAAAAAAAGTAAGATTAATTTTACATGCAAAATTATTTAAGCAAGAGTGGTTGCGTAAATTTTCATGTATATTTGGTAAATTATTAAAATACAAAGGTATTTTTAATAATATAAAATATTATTAAAAATCTGGTGTGAAGAACACAAATGCAGGTTCACTATTAATATTTTCTGTGAACGTGTCCGAATATATCCTATCAAGCAGGGGCGTACCGATGAGCCTGTAGAAAGGTGAAATACGTATCTGCGTCTCTGGGGATAGGATATATTCGGACACGTTCACAGAAAATATTAATAGTGAACCTGCATTTGTGTTCTTCACACCAGATTTTTAATAATATTTTATATTATTAAAAATACCTTTGTATTATACAAAACTGGTGGGGTTTACCTACTCATGTATGTTTCAATTATTCTGATAAATTATTAAAAGCCAAAATCAATATATTGATAATAATGTATACTAATGTTTTGGGTGCATGAATTTATTACAGCTTACGTCAATAAAATTCATTTCCAATAACATAAAGTATATTTCCTTCAACATAATTTACCTATCAAATGAGGGAAGGCAACAGTAACAAAACCTAATGCCAGGACAGTCAGTAATAAGTTATTGCCAATTAAAACATATATATATATATATATATATATATATATATATACAATGTACAAATATATTCTTAGGAGTCTAGGAGCTGAAAATTATATACACATGAATTCGATGGGAATGTGTTGTATATACTCGTATTTACGAGTATATACAATGATCGTTGCTTTTAGATTTATTTTTATTTGAATTCAGAACAATTTGTACATTTATTTAAGGCAGTTACCTTTGATTGGTTCAACTACAAACGACTTATAATCTACGACTAACGAATTAGCTAATAGATTTGTATTTTTATTTAGATATTTTATACAAATATAGTAGATTATATACTTCGCAATTATTATTCTAGTTTTTGATTATATTTGTTCCTTAGGAAATTAGCATCAGCAATCGTAACAATTAAATAAAACATATGTTTATTATTAAAAAGGATATCCTATAATTTCCAATTTTTACATAAAAATGTGTCGTAAATTTCCAAGTCTAATTTATTGACATGATCACCCTGATTTTGCAATGCGCAGAAACGTCAACAAAGAGATAATTGAGCTCTAAGAAAAACAACTGTCTATCATACAATAAGATCTTTTGGTGAACACAGAAGAATACGTTTAAACTTAGACTATCGATATTAATCGATATTCTAAGTTTAAACCTGTTCTCAGTGACGAATCTAATGTTTGTTTGGATATGCATGATAGTCTTTACATGATTTGATGAGACGAGGGAAAAGTTGTCACATCCAATTAGCTGTTGAAAAGCCTGTCGCTCAAACTGCTGAGGTTATGCCATATAGTATCTTTATCCACGAGCATCAATATGGTATTAAATAGTGACATTAGTATTCAGAATTTTTAGAACGCCATTAATCTGGATTACATTGGAAGCACTAAGTTTCGTCAACCCTAATCAGTCTCGAATACAGGTGAGTACTCTACAAAAGATAAGTCGACACTACTATTTATTTGACAAGATTTGAGGCACAAACTTTACAGAAATATTTTTGTATTCTATTCTTTAGTCAAAATTAGTCTTACCTGTTTCTCATTTAAGCTAAAATTCGTGGGCAATCAATGTGTTATTTGTTGTCTGTATTATTTTGCTGTTCAAACACTCTCGATTTTTTAATAACATTTTTACGATATGTCATATAACAGTTGTAATTATAACAATTGTAAAGTTGTCTGTAGAACAGTGGTCTATTGTTATTGCATAGCATCTTCATAATATGCCAATCACAACAATTATAAAGTTTCAGATTCGTATTTATTGGCTTTTACACAAATTTTAATTTAATAAGCTGCTTACATATTTTTCCCTTTTTTACTTCGATTTGCACATGCGTAATACACATTAGCTATTATCTTCCTAATGGATACCTAACAATAAGCTTTATCTGTTTGAAATTTTTGCCCTTGTAAGTTCAAGCATATTGAAATATTCTATACAATGCTTATAGGTATTATTATTGACCGTTTACCGTCTGTTAGATTTACGGAATATTTTTAGATTTTGATTTAATATTGTTTCGAAAGCATTCGAAATACCTATATAGCCAGTTTTTATTCATTGTTTCTTTTTATATAAATACGAGCATTTAGTACCCATAATAATAATAATATTTTTTTTTAATAATTTATTTTTGGCCAGCAAATATAACACAAGGAGAGAGCTTATATAATTTATTTTATTTGTGAAAGTTACAACATAGCATTTGGAAATATTTAAATTAAATTTGTTTATTCGACACCAATTGTGGATGGTATTCAAATTCTTTTGAAAAAACTCTACATCAGTTACGAGTATATTTCCAATAGTGTCATATATTCTAAGCTCGTCGGCATAAGCCAGCACATTGCAGTCAAGCGATGCTATTAGGTTATTGATAAACGTATAATAAACATAAGCGAGTCTAAGTTGGAACCTAGGAATTCTAGAAGTTGAGTAGAAAAGTCCAAACTTATATCCATTGTAGTTAACATAGTTTGCTCTACCTGGCCAATACGACACCCTAAACTTGATTAGAGAATTGTTATCACAAAAGATGACCGAATGCGCGACTGAAGTTTGTGTAAAAAACATCCAATTGACTGGCATCATTTGAAGCTTTGGCTATATTTTGGGTTATGCAGCACAAGTTTGTTAGAATGGAGTAATTTTTCACAAATCTAAGCTGTGAAGGAGAAATATAGGATAGAAGTTTGAACGAGATAATTACATGAAGGACAAATTCAAAGATTTTCGCAAAAACAAAAATAATAATTATTAGTCTGTGTATAATTAGAGATATCAGTGTTACCACCTTGTTTAAACACCGGACAAATCCTACTGATTTTCCAAGCTTAAACAAATACATAGGAATTTTATTGTCTCCAGTAGTATGTTTGTTTTTCAGTTTCTGAATGGCCTCAATAATATCATAAGTATAAGAAACGACGATATACCGCTTGTATATTTTAACATGAAACTTTCAAATATCCAGACTTAAAGTTTAATAATTCAATGGAAGAAATATATTAGTGCCAGAATTAATGCCTGGCTCTACCTCCAGGAGGTGGGGCGGGAGACAACTGAGAAGATACACTTCCCAGTTGTCTATACTCATTTGCCATCATTTTGAGCGCTTACTTTAATTGAAAGATGATGTGGCGAGGGGAAATCTAGCACTGATAAGTGAAAGGCGAAGAGACTTACATAAATGAAGCACCCTGATACATGAAAGGCGAGGAGGCTCAGGTAAATCAAGCACCCCAAGATGGTACTACGTACACGTCGTTGTTGTTGGGTTACGCTAAACGATATTTATTCACCAGCAATTTACATTTCTGCAGGTGACATTTTCCCTCTTATTAGTTACCCCCGTCCCCCCTACATGGAGGGAGAGAACGATTCTAGCACTAATGTATTTTATTCATTGAATTATTAAATTTTAAATCTGGACATTTTTTCGCGAACTGCTTATCTTTCGAGATAATTGAAAATATCAAGCTAAAAAATACACTCAGTATATGCGAAAGCATCAACAATAATTTGTGGTTTCGAATATTCCTGATTATAAAAATTTAGATTACTTAGAATTCTAGGCAAATTCTAACAAAAGCTTAGAATTTGGATGGTTCATTAATAATTTTATCGTGTACGTCTTGCGTATCTTCGATAACTTCGATAACGTCTTGAAATTAATAATATACATGTTTTGAGCCTTTCACTTTTATAACCTAAAAATTAAACTAATTATAAATATTTAAATGCAAATAATTTTCTAAAGATTTTAGTAACTACGTTTTTATTGTTAACATATTCTTTTTTATTTTCGAATATGAAAAATGCAGTTACTATACTAATTAAATTTTAAGATGTTTATATACACTTCTTACTTTTTCCTAAGATATAAAGATGACTACAGGTAACGTTGCAATGTTACTTCTTTCCAATTTGAAATTATTAAATGTCGAAATCAGTTTCGACAAATTTAATTACACAAGCAATTATATTAACAAACTTGTGTCTGATATGGACAAAGATACAATAGCATTTTGTGGATTATCTAAATTCTATGTAAATCAATTCGATATTTGAATACGCTATTTACCAAGAAGAAATTGATAATTTACATGTTAAGAAATTATTTATATTATTCAAATAATTTATTAAAAACATAATTAAAATAAACCCTTACCCTAGTGTAGTTTTAATCTTCGATACGTACATCGTCAATTGCTTAGTCATACTCAACAGTAGAAAAATATGCTATACTTGAAGTATTAGCAACACTTTATACAAACAAAACATTACTATACCACTAATCGTACTAATACTTAGTATTAGTCCAACGTATAGTGATGTGCTTAATATTTATATAGTATTAACACAAATGTGGTATACGCACGAAGCAATCCACTTTCGTCATTAAAATCTATGACGTAGTAGTTGTAGTACGTGTATGTGACCATTGTGTCGACTTATAAAATTTACGGTGCAGTTTATAGGTTATATTTATATATAAATTAGGTTATATTTATGTCTAAATTGACCAAAATCTGTAAAGGCAAATTAAGCACATTCTCATTAAAGAGAATAAGTAACAAACAAATGTATTTTGGTCCAAAGTCTGTTTATAAGAAACAAAAGATTCTCTACAAAAAAATAATTATCTCCTCCCATTTATTAACTAAATCATAAAACAAATAATAAATATCACAAAAACCAAGGAAAACAACCCCCAAATTACTTATAAATATGTCCCAACACCTTATATAAATAACCTGTCAGAAAAAATAAACAAAATCTTAACACCATATAACATGAAAGTAGCTCACAAAAATTTCAATAATAATTACCTACATTCAAAATTAAAAGACAAAATACCTACATTAAAGAAAACACACATTATCTACGAAATTCCATTCAATGACTGCGAAGGCGTATATATCGGCCAAACAACACAATATCTGCAAGAACGTTTAAATAAACACAAATTTTCAAGCAGCAGTACAGCCCTTAAAAAAACATTAATAAAAAAAACACACTTTCAATTTCGATAAAACCGCAATAATTACATATCAAAAAGCAGCAAAGCAAGAAATCTATCAGAAAGCATCCACATACAAAAAAATAGAAATTCAATAGATGACCGAACAGATTTAAATAACTTGTCAGTAATATATCTACCCATTATATAAACACAATATAAACCATAAACCATAAAAATAAAATAAAAAACACATGTCCGAGAACAGTTAAACCAACTGCCCCGCAAAGTGTTGAAAAGCTAACATTCTTTCAACCCGTCAAAATAAACACGTGGCTGAAAATGGTCTACCTGCTAATGCGAAAAGTTTAGTTTTATTGAGAAATGCGTAACAAATACGTCACAATATATTAACACCACAAAATTTAATGTAAGCAGATTTATTATAATATCGTTCTCTTACCATTTTTAATATTTAAATAAATTTTACAGTTTTTGAAAAAGGTGCTAAATACAGTATCGAAACGTCAAATTAAATATTCTTTTAATTACCCGGTCGCTACTCCCAAAAATATTACTTTCCTGTCGTATGTATATGTATATATATATATATATATAATATACTATATACAAGGTGTGTATAAATTGGCGGACCCACTACACGTGGCGACATTCTTGGTAAAATTTTGAGTTAAAAGTCCTAATCCTAAAACGATGTATCAGGCTTCCTTTGTCTTCAGAATGAATTTGAAAGAAACATACATTTGGCAACATTTCCACGACAGAAACCGTATATCATGTACATATCGGCATATTCGTTGAACTTAAAATTAATAATAAACAAACAGAACAACTAGTAAACACGAAAACCCGAAAACTGATTAAAACTATACAAATAAATACGAAAACTAAACAAAATTATACAAATAAACACGAAAAATAAGCAAGTCGAATGAAATAGGTAGGTACATTACATAAGCGTCAAAATTTGACAGTAGTAATGTATTTGACTAGAACAACATTAGGCTGCCTACTTATTGTTTTACAACGTTGTCAGATGTGTTTTTCGTCAAAATAAGTTAATAAACAAATATTAAAAACAAACTTTAAAATCAAAAAGAAAACTTTAACGAAAGGATAATAACGACAATCCTTCTTTCTTCTAAATTGTAGCTGTTTCTGTCAACAAATATCGAGTAATAACGCTTATTTCAAGACTGAAAGTCCGAACTTTATGAACCTCGTGCAAAGATATGGAGCATGGTACAACATTTTCGTATTAGGATTTTTGACTCCGAATTTAACGAAGAACATCGCCGCGTGTAGTGGGTCCGCCAATTTATGCACACTTTGTATATATATAATATACTATATATCAGCACCTCAGAGGTAAAGTGTGTAAGTCACATTTTTTGGGGAAATAAGTTATCTCCACCATGTCTTTTAACATATCAAATTGTATCTTAAGGACAACCGCTATATGTCCCTAGTTGCTTGATTTTGCTGATAGATGGGGGTATACAGTGTTAAGTCCAGTAAGCGAATCGTGGTAAACAAGGTTAAGTGCTTTTGACGTTTCTTGTGTTAAAGTTTAGACGGGGGTAAAAAGCGTTAAGTGTATTTTCAACACTTTGCTTAAGTTAAATGATAATTAAAGGTATGTTTCGGGGTAAACTAATGTGTGAACTTGTGTTTAAAAACAATAAACACGCAGAAAAGGCGGATTTGCAACCAGAAAATGGTAATAGTACCAACATAACCCCAATCTCAAACTCAGTAAAAGGTAAGTGCTCTTAAATTTTTTATTTCATGCATAAACAGTGGAAAGTTTAATTTTTGCGTGGTTTATAGGCATCATATTTGAAAAAAATATAATATTTTCGTCCAAATAGACTTGTTAATAAATGTCTACAAAATCATTTTGAGACTTAACACTGTTTACCCCCGGTACACTCTAAAATTTTTGTGCAATTAACTCAAACATTTTTGTCTGATGCAGACAATGAAAGCCAGCAACTTCATAATAATATAGCGGCTTCAAGTTCTTTGAACCAGAATATTGGAAACAATCCTGACTCAAGTATAGGTATATTTACCAGTATTTTTGTAACCTTTTTTCAAAAGACCATTGTTTCATAGATTCTCTTGCAACACAACCAGTGTCAAGAACTGAAAAAGAAATTTCTCGCAGTTCATAGAATAGTATAGAAAATGGATCTGATAGTCCTATATATGATTCCGACGTAGATTCTCACTACGTTCCGTCTGATTCTGCTGATGAAACAACTGATAATGAAATAGAGAAGGAAATAGATGAAAAGCCTAACAATAAAGTTGAAGTAGTTAAAGGTCGTAAGCGCAAAAGAAATCAAAATAAATGGAAATGTAATATAAGGAAACAAAAACGAGCGGCTGGTCAAGCATATGTGTCAAAAAATAAAAAAGAAGTTAAAGAAAGAAGACTTAAACCGAAATGTAAAAAAACTTGTAAATTAAAATGTTCACTTAATTTTACAAACGAAATTCGGAATGACATTTTTAAGCACTTCTGGTCAGCATCAATGGATAATAACCAAAAACGGCAATTTGTGGCATCGTGCGTCACAAAGGAGGAAATACAGAGAAGACGCGAGAGAACAGGACAGAAACGGAGAAACACAACATTACATTATAATTTTTTTAAGGATCATAAACGTGTTAGGGTGTGTAAAACGTATTTCCTAAATACACTGAGTATTTCTCAGACCTATGTTGAAACAAGTCTTTCAAAGAGACTGTCAAAAAACGGTGGAACAATTCTTGAGGATTTAAGAGGAAAAAAGACACCAGGTAATAAAATAGGCGAACATATTCGGAACAATATTCGGGAGCATATTTTAAAATTCTCAGTTCAAGAATCGCACTACAGAAAGGAAAAATCAGCTAAAAAATATCTGGACAGCAACTTAAGTATTAAAAAAATGTATGAATTGTATGTCGAGAATTGTGGTGAACAAAATGTGCCGCTTGAAGAAATAGCCAAGTTATGGCTGTATGCCGATATATTTAATTCGGAATTTAATTATTCTTTCAGAAATCCTGTTAATGATACATGCGATTCATGTGATCATTTTCAAGTAAAACTTCGTGATATGTTGTCTGACGAGGAAAAGCATCAGATTCGAGATCAGTATGAAATACATTTGGAAGAGGCTTCCAAAAGATACAAGCTAAAGAAAGCTGATAAGGAGCAGTCTTTCCAGGAGCCAAGTATGCAAGTTGTTATGGTGGACCTTGAGAAATGTCTACCAACACCTGTATTAACAAATTCCCGGAGCTTTTACTCACTGAAACTTTGGTGTTTCAATTACACCATCCATGACGCTACAAATAAAGAGACCTACTGTTGTATGTGGGACGAGTCCATTGCAGGAAGAGGCGTCAACGAATGGCTTCTTGCCTCATGCGATGGATGGACTCAATAACTATTTCTCCAAATTTAAAGAAACTTATAATATGGTCTGATAATTGCCCATCCCAAAATAGAAACGGTGGGATGATTATGTGCTTTTTGCATATCCTAAATAAATTTCCACAAATTAATGTTATTGAACATAAATTTTTATTAAGGGGACATACACACCTTGAAGCTGATTCAGATCATTCTTTAGTAGAAAGATACTGGAAGAAAGAGAGTCAGTTTAAGATCATGATACCTTGGGACTGGCATCAGCTAGTTCGTATCTGCAATAAGAAGAAGCCTTTCACAGTGTTAAGTATGGAACCGGAACATTTTAAGAATGTTAAAAGCTTGTATGAAGGGACCAATACACCATATTTGCTTAGAAAGAAATCAGTTGACGGTAGTCCTTTTTTAATATCTAATGCAGTCTGTGTTCAAGTCCGATCAAACAGCCCCGGAATCCTTTATTATAAAACAGATTTCAATGAAGAATTTCGTGAGGTGGACTTAAGCAGAAATCGCCCTAATATTTTTGCGCCTACAGTGCAGCCACCTTTGCGAAAAATAGCCGCGAAATTATTACTACAAAAAAATACAATCACCTCCAAACCCTTTTACAGTGGGTACCCAAAATTCACCATCCATTCTACAAAAATCTTCCACATTCAGATTCTGCAACAGAAGAAGCGGTTGATGATTAAAGTATTGCTAAGTTATTTAATTACGTTCCATTGTAAAATTTAATATTGTTTTATACTTTTTTAGCATTTAAGTAATATTTTTGAGAATAAATTATTGTTTCTAGTACTATTATCTTGTTTAAATAGTACGAAAACCTTAGACGTACACAATGTTAAGTAACAAACTGAAGTTTGAATTTTATGCGAAAAAATGTTAAATCACATCAAAGTCTAAATTTTTTTACAAATGTAAAATATCGTGAGAAAATATTAAAATAAATACCTAACTCAAATAAGTGAATTTACCAAAAACTCAGTTACTTTACGCATTTACTATTTCAGTGTATTTGTTTAAACATTAAGTCAACTTTAAGTAACATACCTTACCTCTGAGGTACTGATATTTATATATATATATATAATATATAGGTTAGAATCAGGTATATTGGGGAGTACAGCAACAATATATTCAATTTACAATGTCTTTTATTTCATGCCAATATTTCGCATTGACTTCAATGCTTCCTCAGGGATACTACGATAAAATATAATAAGAAAATTGAATATAGCTATACAAAACAAAATGTTAACCTACAAAAGAGTGACTCCTGCGTGGAAAAACTACACAACTAAACATATATAACCCATCACTATCTAATTTCCTTATTATATTTTATCGTAGTATCCCTAAGAAAGCACTGAAGTCAATGCGAAATATTGGCATGAAATAAAAGACATCCTAAATTGAATATATTGTTGCTGTATTCCCTAATATACCTGATTCTAACCTATACACTATATATATATATATATATATATATATATATATATATATAATAACTTCGTGACCTTGGTATGATATGGTAAACCTAATCAGTAGGCGATTAAAGGTCTGTATATTACTTCAAAATATATGTATTTAAAAAACTCTACATGTTTCGGCTGTATACGCCTTTTTCAAGAGAATACAAAATATGAATATTTTGTATTCTCTTGAAAAAGGCGTATACAGCCGAAACATGTAGAGTTTTTTAAATACATATATTTTGAAGTAATATACAGACCTTTAATCGCCTACTGATTAGGCTTACTATATATATATATATATATATATATATATATATATATATATATATATATATATATATGGTATATATGGTAAATTCAATCAGTCGGCGATTAAAGGTCTGCTTTACTTCAAAGTATATATATTTAAAACAACCCTACATGTTTCGGCAATTATGCCTTTATCAAGGATATAAAATATAAATGACAGAATACAAATGTCAAATAATTGAGTTGCAACTCAATTATTTGACATTTGTATTCTGTCATTTATATTTTATATCCTTGATAAGGCATCATTGCCGAAACATGTAGGGTTGTTTTAAATATATATACTTTGAAGTAAACCAGACCTTTAATCGCCGACTGATTGAATTTACCATATCATACCAAGGTCACGAAAATATTATATATATATATATATATATATATAAATATAGTATTTTCGTGACCTTGGTATGATAAGGTAAACTTAATTAGTCGGCGATTAAAGGTCTGGTCACCACTTCAAAGTGTACACACCTAAAACAATCCTACATGTTTCGGCAATGATGCCTTTGTCAAGGATACAAAAAATACAATTTTGTATTTTTTGTATCCTTGACAAAGGCATCATTGCCGAAACATGTAGGATTGGTTTAGGTGTGTACACTTTGAAGTGGTGACCAGACCTTTAATCGCCGACTAATTAAGTTTACCTTATATATATATATATATATATATATATATATATATATATATATATATATAATAACTTCGTGACCTTGGTATGATATGGTAAACCTAATCAGTAGGCGATTAAAGGTCTGTATATTACTTCAAAATATATGTATTTAAAAAACTCTACATGTTTCGGCTGTATACGCCTTTTTCAAGAGAATACAAAATATGAATGACAGGATATAAATCAATTTATATCCTGTCATTCATATTTTGTATTCTCTTGAAAAAGGCGTATACAGCCGAAACATGTAGAGTTTTTTAAATACATATATTTTGAAGTAATATACAGACCTTTAATCGCCTATTGATTAGGTCAGTAGGCGATTAAAGGTCTGTATATTACTTCAAAATATATGTATTTAAAAAACTGTACATGTTTCGGCGGTACGCTTTTATCAAGAGGATACAAAATATAAATGACAGAATATAAAAAACCTCTTAAAAACCTAAGTTTTTAAGAGGTTGATGATAAACTAGCAACATATTGTATTTGATGTTTTAAATTTGACGAATTTTAACATGTTTAGTGCCGTTGTTTGCTAAATTTTAACTCTGAATTACACTCCTGATGAAGTAACTAATCCGTTATGAAATATAGAATGGAATAAAGGAGTTTTATTTTTACTTGACAGACCGCTCACCCGTTATTGAATTTTTACTTATATATATATATATATATATATATACAGGGCGGCGCACGAAATGTCATATATTGACATTGTCTAATAAATATTTTATTTGCAGGTTGGAAACGTCGGAATGTGTGACGAGTTGCCTCAGTTTGTGTATGATTCGCTCCAATTTAATATAATGGCAGACAATGGCCGGTTGACGCTAGAACAGAAATTGAAGACTGCGTTGTTTTACGCGGAAACGAAGAGTGTAGCAAAGACTCAGCGACGTTTTCGTGTTCATTTTTGTTGGAGGTGGCCCACCTGCAGACGGACAGTGTATAAACTAACCACAAATTTGAAACTGACGGCAGTATTTTAAAGAAAAAGCGAACTCGTGCCAAGACTTTTCGCACTCCAGAGACTATCGAAGCACTGAGAGTGATTTTGACACAAGGGGAAATCCACAAGGCGAACTATAGTCGAATTCGGCTTCTCACGTCGTTCTCTTCAGAGAATACTTCATGCTGATATGAAATGATTCCCATACAAAATGGCAGTGTTGCACAAACTGCAAATGATAATGCCGTGATTCATAACACATGGTTCTCTGATGAGGTGTTCGTTCATCTGAATGATAGCATCGATAATCAGAACATTTTGGACAGAGAAATTCCTGATGATGTACACGAGATTAAAAATTATGGAGGAAAGGTGAGTATATGGGGTGCCACTTCAAGCCATGGAATCATTGGGACAATCTTTTTCA
The DNA here is from genome assembly GCA_935421215.2 of Melolontha melolontha. Taxonomy (NCBI): domain Eukaryota; kingdom Metazoa; phylum Arthropoda; class Insecta; order Coleoptera; family Scarabaeidae; genus Melolontha; species Melolontha melolontha. The sequence continues at coordinate 129,852,835 of OW285236.1, forward strand.
ACGACATAGTTATCAGTCCGCGATACATGTTTCAGAACAATTTTCTTCAGCAACTTTATGCACCAGGGTTACCATTGGAGACACAATGGTTTATGCAAGATGGAGCTCGTCCTCATACAGCAAACGTTATTCTAGATTTCCTGTACGAACATTTCGGGCACCGTGTGATATCCTATCGATATCGAGAACGTTTTCAAGGAGGTTCGATATGACCGCCACACAGCCCGGATATTAATCTCTGTAATTATTTCTTGTGGGGATATTTGAAGGAAATCTGATGCAACTGCGAGCGGCTACCATAACATTTTTCCATGGAAGCACAGAAGACATGTGTCGTAGTGTGGTTGGAAACACAGTTCGTCTCGAATAGGTGGTACGTCTACAAGGTAGATATATTGAATATCTATTGCACGCTCGCTCAGTATACACATTTTGATGACTAATGTAGAAAAAAGGATGACATGTTTTTTTTATTAAAAGTTATATAAACAATTTTCAATGTATGACATTTCAGGCGCCATCCGGTATTTACATGTAAATATTTTTCTTTTTTATTCTTAACCGCTCTCTTAGGTATAAATGGTTAAGTTTTTCTTTGAAATTCGGCTTTAATAAAATATTTAAAAATATATTACTATTTAGATACATGTACTAAAAAATATAAATTAAATAATCCTCTCCACTAAGATTAAAATATTGAATTTCATTTATGCGAATATTAACGAATGTTACAAACAATTAATATTTAATTTATGCAGAAAAACAGAACATATTCTTATTATCCCATTTTACGTCTACTTTTGATACCTCACCACGTTTTTTCATATTTTTAAACGATCATTAATTTTAGGCGAACTGAATATAGTCGATCGATGCAAAAAATTACTTCCTCCCTTCGCAGAAAGATATAAGAAACTGGAAAGCTAATAATCTACATGAAAAAGACTCGAAGGGTAAATAAAATGAGAAAAACTTGATTTCCTGTTCAAAACTTGCAGCAAAAATTACGTTAAGCAAAAGCTATTTAAATACTTTATTCAAACTTTGTTGGACAGATTAATCCTTTTGAAGATTGTTACATCCTCTATAGGATTGGAAAGTGGAAGAAATACTGAAAAATATCAACCGTCGAATATTTCGCCTCTTATAATATCGATATAAACCAACTAGCAAAACGTTCACAGTTCAGTTTCATATACTAATCTAGGTTTATGTAGATATTCGTTAAGATTATGTGCCAATAACGGTTTTAGATACGGGAAATGATGTTTTTATTAAAACAACTACCTTCACCGACACATTACAATAATAATAATTTTGAAATAATCACATCGTTTGATCCGATAATGTTATCGCGTTTCGTTTGCCTTTCTTTTCTCCTTCTCGTTTTCATAGCATTATATCTTTAGAGCATTCAGAAAATATAATCATTTCTTTTAAACAATATATACATGGGTGGTTTAAATATGAATAATTACGGTAGTAATCTACGGAGGATGTTAAAATACGTGAAATGCAGTTTTCTAATGAAATGTTATTGCGGCTTCAGGTGTTAAGTTGTGAGTAAGTTGCTTTGTGTCGACAATGAAGTACAAAAACTAATTCAATGCATGGACGATGACTTCCACACACTAGCTGAACGCTAGAGAAAATTCAATGTAATCGTGATCTCATTCTCGGGGATTGATTAATTCTAAAGTACGAAATGGCTACAATAACTGACATTACCAACAACATTATTGTTGAGGATACATTTAATATCCTTTTGTAATATTTTTATTTCAAACGTTTTTTATTATTAAATATAAGTAAATCTAGAAAATAGAATTCAAATATAATATTTTTAATTTTGTAAATATTTAACGTTCGTTTTCGAATTTAAACCACTGTATAACATAATTTTATTACACTATTCAAATTAAAAACTTTTAAGAATTCTTGAAATTTGAAAATTTATTTATTACCTAATTTATAATTTAGACCACTCGTTTTATTACCTAGGGTCATAGTGAACGAAGGGTTTAATCTGTATATTAATTTTTAAGATCGCGTTTTCTGGATATGTATAAGAAATTTTATTACTTTAACAAGGGACGAGCCGGAACTACATGATTAGATTTCGAACACAAATACTTAATTAGTAATTATATTTTATTAATTATTAGATTAGATTTTTAAGACAATATCGTAAACCTTGGGTATGGTTTCCCGTAGGTACAATTTCCAAGAATTAATAACACAGATGATGTAAATAGTAACGTGTATACTGTCTTACAACCTACACGGTGAAGGAACATCTTGGTCGTGATTCTGAGATCCGGATACAACCAAAACATTGGGCCATCACAAACTGGGGTCATCACAAGCATTTGGTTACAGGAACCGAACATCCCCAATATATTTGGTTTTCGAGACATAACAGTTATGCGCGATAGTTAGGGCGAAGTTTCCGCGAAGTAACGTACACATTATCTCTTATCACCAGGTCGACTTTTCAGCTGAAGTTGGCGTTATTAACGAAGTGGACGACAGCACATCGTCAAAAGCATCATAGTCGTATTTTTTATGTAACTTTTGACTCATTTGATGTCGTGCTTACGTTCTCTTTATCCACCAAATCATTCTTAATAGTTGAAATTAGTGTTATTAAGGAAGTGCGCGATGGCACATCGTCGAAACATCATATTGGTGGCTATCATGTAATTCCCGACTAATTGATTTATTACGTCCGTACGTTCTCCCTTATCACCAGTGTTTCTCATGTAACTCTTGACTAATTTAATTTATGGCGCGATAGTTAGCGTGTAGTCAATAATTGTGTATACCAACGTAATATTTCGAAAAATCATTTGCTGAACGCAGATAAAAGAGCCAGATGCTCTAGAACTTCTGAATAATTTTTGAATCGTTATCATTTATTTTTGGAATCGTATTTTAGCATGGGTTTTAACGCGGGCGTCTTGGGTACATTAATAAACTCATGCTACAAAGCATTCCAATATGGAATCGTATAGTGAAAGTTAAAGCTCGATGGTTGGTGTGAAACTTCCCATGATGATCTTTTGTAATTTCAAGTGGGGTGTTTATTCATTTTCTTCCTGAACAACGCCCAATCAATGCTGCTAAAATTACGAATTAAAAAAAAGACGAGAACTTTGTCGTCTAATACAACAAACTCTTAGAAACTTTTATCTCCATTTAGTTTAAGGGAATTGGTGTTAAACCATTGCTTGATTTCCGCTAAGCCTCCACTACATGGGCACTAACTTTTTCTTGATTTTCTCCAAGCAGTAATGTCGCATCATCGGAAAATTGAATTTGTTTACTTGTGGAAACGTTGCGAGGTCATTTACATAATTAAGAAAAAGAATGGGACCAAGAACCGATCTTTGGGGAACACCTAATTTGACGGGCAATGGGCCTGAACGATGATTGTTTCATTTTACAACTATTTTAACAGAATAAATTGAAACATAGATGAGTGAGTAAAAACCTCACCAGTTATATATAATACACAAGCATTTTTAATAATATAAAATATTATTCAAAAATCTGGTGTGAAAAACACAAATACAAGTTCAATATTAATATTTACCGAAGTACTCGCTCTGTCTACATAACCAATACAGAACTAACGAAGTGTTTCCAAAGATGGCACTGCCGTATCTCTAGAAACTGTATTTTTAGTGTCTCCACAACTCCTAACGAGATAACCGCATATGTAATGTAACAGAATAAATTGAAACATACATGAGTGAGTAAAAACGTCACCAGTTTTGCATAATACAAAGGTATTCTTAATAATATAAAATATTATTGGGGTTCCTTCTCCAGCATGGGCGTATTGAGAAATCTGTAGAAAGATGAAATACGTATCTGCGTCTCTGGAGAAGAATACGTTTACAAAAAGATTAGTATTGAACTTGCATTTGTGTTCTTAATAATATTTTATATTATTAAAAATACTTTTTTGTTATACAAAACTGGTGAGCTTTTTACTCACTCATGTGTGTTTAAATTTATTCTGTTACATTACACATGCCGTTATCCCGTAAGGAGTAGTGGAGACACGGAGAAATACAGTTTCTAGAGATACGGCAGTGCAAATTTTGGAAAGACTTCGTTAGTTCTGCATTGGTTATGTAGAACGAGCGAGTACTTCGGTCGTCTGTTAATATGCAGCGCTGAATGTACAGGGTGCGGCAGGGAAACTTGCTGATTTGAAAAGTCAATAAAAGAAAAAGTACTTCAAATATCGATTTAATTCTTTTTGTATCGTATTACACATTCTGAATTTTTCTTTTAAGTAGTTTTAAAAATGACATCGGGCAAATGGCGGCCCTCATTAATGATACACTGATCTACCCTTGATTTGAAGTTGCGCTCCACTCTTTCGAGCATATCGACGGGAATGTTGGCGATAGCTTGGCGGATGTTGTCTTTCAGGTGTTGCAGGGTCCGGGGTTTGTCATTGTAAACGATGGATTTAAGATATCCCCATAAAAAAAATCGCTGTGTGCCAAATCGGGGGAGCGCGGCGGCCACGGTACGTCACCCCTCAAGGATATAAGGCGCTCGTGGAAGTGTTCCCTCAAAAGCTCCATCGAAGTTCTCGCTGTGTGCGCCGTGGCTCCGTCCTGCTGGAACCATACGTCCCCAAGTTCCATTTCTTCAAGTTGTGGAAGAAAAAATGTCTCAATCATTTCTCTGTAGCGAACTGCATTCACAGTAACAGTGCGTTCATCTTCCTCGAAAAAATGAGGCCCAATTATTGCAACTCTCGACAATGCACACCACACAGTAACACGTTCACAATGAAGTGGCATCTCATGAAGTTCGCGGGGATTAACATCACTCCAATACCGCATGTTTTGTTTGTTAACACAGCCGGAAAGGTGAAAATGGGCCTCATCACTAAAAAACACGAGAGCGTCGTCTGGCAAGTTACTGAGCGCTTCACATGCAGTTTGGCGAGAAGCGAAATCGCGTTCACTCAACTGTTGGACCACAGCAAGTTTGTAGGGATGAAACTGGAGTTCGTTGTGAAGAATTCGTCTCACTTGGCGATCAGAAATCCCCAGAGCAGCAGCGTGTTTACGATCCGAACGCCGGGGAGAGCGCAAAAACGACTCCCTCACCCTTTCGAAGTTTTCTGGAGTTCTGGATGTCCGTTGACCTCCTGGGCCTTTTTTTGCAACACTCCCACTTTCCCTGAATGTGTCCACCAATCGATTGCCGGCCAGGAACGGGACCCGCGGGATGAATATTGAACCGAGTTCGGAAGGCACGTTGGGTGGCGACCAGCGAATGACCGTTGGAAAAGTAGGCCTCGAAGGCGAACGCACGCTGTTCCTTAGTCCAACGCATGACGACAACTGGCTTGTGGGGTAACAAAACTTCAGAACCCCCTCTTTCTAATGAGACCCTCCCCCCCCCCCCCCCCCCTTTCTGACGATTCTGACGCCTCGCTCATTGGCGTCCAATTCAAATCAGCAAGTTTCTCTGCCGCACCCTGTACTTTTACGCTCGGTCTTAATAATTTCTGTGATATAGCGAAGTCGTTCTTCTTTGTTAGGGTATCCTTCTACAGCAGGGACGTACTGAGGAATCTGTAGAAAAATGAAATGCGCATCTGGGTCTCTAGAGTAGGATACAAAAATATTAATATTGAACTTGTATTTCTGTTCTTCACACCAGATTTTTTAATAATATTTTATATTATTTAAGATTCTTTTGTATTTTAGAACTGTTTATATTCTAGAAACAAACGAATTAATTTATTTGCCGTTCCTCTGCTTCCACATATGTCAACTTTGTTAATTAATTTAGTTTGGTTGGCGAGTTGTGATTTGAGTAAAGCCTTCCACTGAATGTCAAAGGTTTTACTCAAATCACATCTCGCTAGTACACTCGTTCTATACTCAGGCACTTCTACCGTTACTGATGCTGTTGATTTGTTTTTTAAGTAACCAGTCTCAGCTGTAAGGAGCAATTTAGGTTGTTCAGTGAAATTGATCAATCAATATTGATAGTTTCTAAACTCTTCGACATAACCAGCAATATAGATATATATCTGTATAATAATTTTTTATTTACTCTTTGGTTGAAGAAAGATGAAGTATGGAAATATACAATAGTGGATTTTAGTATATCTTCGCCTAAAACATTCTCGGACCTTATATATTCCCTACACTTCTAAAAGAATAACTAATATTTTAATTAATAAAATACACAGTATTTGGAATAAAGAAGACATAGCTTAAAGCTTATAGTGAACATAACAAATAATGAAGTCAACTGTTCTATTTACTAAAACAACTAACTTTTTTAATAAAAAGAACTTTGCCACGACCACCAACAACTATGAATGTAACTTTTAATTCTCTAGTGGCCACAATTTGTAATTTTAATATAATATACCTTCGTTGTAATTTACACTAATTTATTAGACGGAATACTTACTATAGTAAAAAAGTACTTTAGCTAAAATTATTATTTTGTACTAACTTATTTTTTATTTAATTTTTTATTGTTATTTTTTGACTTATTGATTATTATTATTTGGAATAAATAATAATAAATTATGAATAATAATAAAATATTATTCTTAGAATAGCAAATAAGAACAACTTATATTATTTATATTGCTACGAGGGGAGTTTTTATGTTATCTACCTAGCTATGAAAACAATATGCTATCGTGAAAATATTCTTACGTCAAGTTTCTGTGACATTTTATAGTGTCATCTCCAAGTTTGGTTCGAATCGCTTAACATTTGTTACTTGTACATTCGTTTAAAGAAGATAAAATGAGTGATTTGAAACTTGAAGACAAAAGCGTTATGAAATTTTTGTCAAAAGAAGGCAGTAGCCCGAAGAATATTCATGATATAATGGTGACAGTGTACGGATAAAATAGCCTGTCCTATTTCCAAGTCAAATTTTTTGTCTAAATGAGACAAAGAATGCATTCATAATGACCTTAAATGTGAAAGCACGAACTGAAGAATCATCAACAAAGTTGAAGCTCCTGTTGACTGAGTACCAAGTCAAAGTTTCAATTGTTGCTAAAGAAATAGGAATATCAGAAACGAGAATTTTTAAATTCTATAAGAAGATTTAGGAATGAGTAAAGTGTAGGCATGATGGATTTCCAGACTACTCAGTCCTGAACAAAAATTGTGTAACGACAAATTTATTTTTGAAAATCGGGTTTGATGGCGTACTTAATAATTAATTAATAGAGTAATTATTTTCAGGAAAACGAAAATTCATGTGAAATAGATACTTCGATAGAACAAAATAACAAAACGGGTTTTCTCGTATGCGGACACGATAAGATTATTGCATTGAAAATCATAGGAAAAACCAAAGGACTTACATGGATCCTTGGATCGGTCGGGGCAGGCGTCACGGCGGCGGAGAACGGTACAGGGACTGATTGCGAAGCATGGATGATCTAGAGGGAGGGAAGAGCCCATTAGTCGGCATATTAAGTGCCGTTAGTGGGCTACACTAAACTGGAGAGCTGGAAGAAACCTGGATTCCAGGAATCAGCGTCAGCACCGGTAGCGGAATCATCTGGTTAGTGGTGTAAGTGCCGAAAAAAACCATCGAAATTTCGATAGAAAGCGTGGGCTTATATATGTTTTGAAAACAGGCAAAAAGAAAAGATTCGTCTGGGAGAATCGCAGGCGCAAATAAACTATGCTTCTACGAACGTTTTTTTATTTCATAATGTCGCGTACGTGTATAAATAATCCAAACAGTTTCTCTTATATATGTGGAGGATTCACTACGCATCAGCATAAGTGGAATATTACATCTTTAATAGCAAATTTATATTGTCATGATTTTGGTCTAACCATTGAACATCAATACAAGCCATGGTCTCCCAACATTTGTTGCGCACGCTCTGCTGTCACTCTAAGGAGCTGGTCAAACGGTAAAAAAAGCGCCAGGCCTTTTGGAACACCTATGATTTGCCACGAACAAACGGGCCATTCGACTGATTACTGCATTTGCTGCACGAAAACTTTCGGGTTTTCCAACAAAAATAAGAAAAATATTAGTTATGCTGGCCTGCCCTCTGCTACTCGTCCAGTATCTCATTCGGAAGCGTTCCCAGTACCAAGACCCATAGGTGTTTCGAGGAAAGAATACGATGCTACAGAACCAGAAGAAGCAAGTCAGAAAGTGCCGAAGAACAATATAGAGGAAAAGTAAAAACAAAAGCGTTTTAAACAGGACGATACCATACAAATACATATAATGTACATACGTAATTAATATTATTTCATTTACTTTTCAATATTTTTTTCGCAAAATCTGATGCGCCAGAATAAATTTATTGTTCTTACTATTGCTAGAACTATAAAAGAAACAAAATTGTACGTAGTTTCTAAAGAAAAATAAAAAAAATGAAAATTTACTGACCAGTGTTGACCATGTAAGATATAAACTTCCTTCAAATAAGTCTCGATGTGATTAGCCTCTGGTGTTCATTAAATAAACTGAATTTAAATGTAGAGAAGTATTTTTTTGTATCCTTCAATAGGATGCGACCAGATATAATTCTAGTTATCTTTTGAGCAACATTGAAATCAAACGTAAAATACACACGAGAGATCTTGGAATTATAATTGATGAGAAGCTTGAGTTTTTCGGATCACATTTCTTCTGTTTCTACTTTTCCATTTCAAGGGTTTATTATTATTCGAACATACAAAGATATCAATAGCATAGCAGTATTTAAATCGCATTTCAGTGTGTTAGTTATAGTATGCCATATATGGTATTCCCCATTTGTAATAATCACATTTATATAGTCTAAAGAATTCAACGTAAATTTCTAGAGTTACTTTCATTTAAGATTGATGGAATTCGGTTTATATTATGCTCTGCTAATCGGAAAACATGGGTACGAATAATTAGCTAAACGAAGGCAAATTATCAGTGGGAACTTCTTAAACAAATTAATAACGAACAAGATTGATTCACCTGTTTTATTATCCCGGATAGTTGGTTTTCGTGTACGGTGAATGTCGACAAGAACGTATGAACAAGTTGCAGTGTTAACTCCTAGAACTAATTTGCTTCTAAGACCACCTTTACTGCATTCGGATGAATTATGATTTAGATTTTTCAGATGTATGTCTATAATTCTTGATTTACATTTATTTTATACTAAATAATTTAACTACGCTGTTATTTACTCTATCTGTATTTTTGTATTTATCTTATATATTATATTTTTCCATTGTCCACTTTGGAATTTGTGTTAGACAATATAAATACATATTAATATTACTATTACTATTATTATGGCCTTGAGTTAACTCGCACTTCCTCACCCAGTAGCCGAGAAACATTTTACTCTATCCACATATCTGTAGTGTACATCGTAGAACGGTGTTTACTACAAGTTCTACGACGTAATCTATTGTTATTGTTTTCTTTTTTGTTATTTCCATGATTCTTGAGATTATAGAAGCCTATATCAAGGTATCAACGATTTGAATTTATTCTATTTTTAAACATTTACGGATTATACTACATATTGCAGTGAATTTTTCCCCGAAGAGAAAATTAAAAGAAACTATAAAAGACTATATATTTATGTGTATTTTATTCCAGAAAAATATTGAAAATATTTTATATTTTATGTAAATTTTATTATAATGTGTGTTTTAGTCCACAACTGTATATTTTTCGAGACAGATTGATGTTTGCAGTTCCCGCTACTTTGGAAGTTATAGTTGTAGTTGCTCTTTTGATTTTATGTTAGCCATGCTGATATTTTCCATTTCCGGAGGGAAGATGGACAGAGATTTACCAGCTATCAAAGAGATAGGTCCAAGTTCTTATCGCTGAATAGAAACTTCTTTTTTATTCAGATATTTTAAATTAAATTCGATTTGCGTTGTTGGCTTAGTAATATTTGTTGTGTTAAAATTAATTTGCGATTATTACTAGTCTGTAAACTTGTAATTTTGATTTATGGGACCTATCTGAAATCTGTAAATTTTTTGTGAAGTGACGTATACATTAATTAATGTATGTATATTTTTGAAATTATATTTATGTATTAAGTAATTAATTAGTAGGTTATTTGAGCTCAATAAAGTCAATAATTTTTAGTTTATAAAATATTTTGTAATCAGAGGAATATTAAGGAAAATTTTCAGATTTCTTTTGAAGTTTGAGTAAAATATTCTAGAAGGTCAGGAATAGGTGGGAGAAATCTTATTTGTATCATGTTCAATGTGCATGAATTAAAATTTTGGTGCGTGCGCTTACAGATAGTTTTGCTGTTTGACGTTTAAAATTGGGATAACGTAATTTGATAAGTCTGACAGTTTTTCCTAAATATTTAATTATTAATTTTCTCGGGTTTCATTAGTGAGGTTTTTCCTCTTGAATCAGTCATATTTATTCAAGTTTTCCTCACAATTGAGGCACATTAGGTGTTTCAACACTACCTTATACTTGATAAGGTAGAATTTTTTTTTTTGGAAAGTACATGTTTGTGGTGTTAATGCTAGTTTTATTTCTTTTCTAATACCTTTTGTTTTACTGCCGACCCTTTGAGGGTAACCTTGAAGATCCAAGAGCTCCTTGTAGGCGAACCCAATTTGAGCTAGTCCGGACAAGCTACTGTGTATTGTGAGCCAATTAAAAATAAGCAATCAATATCACAATTCACTGCAATATGTATTGAATATTATTGATCGCTGCATTCATTCGTGGGCTGTAATTCTAATGATTTGATTCTCTTAGGGAACTGATGGAGTGTAATTTGCCAATTGATATAACGAAGGTATTATTTATACGTTTTTCTGTTTCAAAATATGCTGAAGTTTTATCTTCAGTCATATGTATTTTTCAATTTTGTAAATTTTGTTTGAGTGTTTGTTGTTAATGTTATCACCTGCTGGCAAGGCTATGTCTATAAAGTATGCGATATATTGCATTTCAACTTGAAATACGATGTCTGTTTACTAAAATTCGTTTGTGGTGTGTATTTTTTAATTTTGTTTTAGTATTTTCCTCCAATGCTATTGCCGGCTGATACACCTATATCTATGAGAGTAGTATTTTATATTTTCTATATAGGGCTGGAATAAGACAGTAGATAGCTTTAGTAAAGACTTTATTGTTTTTCGAAGTATTCTCCACGAAGATTTATGCACAGTGACATACTCTCGAACCAACTCTGGAAGCAGTTATTCCACTCGTTTGTTGGTACAGTCAAAATTGCATTTTTTAAGGCATCGACTGCTCCTTCTGACGACTGGAACCTTTGACCATACAGATTGTCCTTGATTTTCGGAAAAGTAAAGAAATCGTTAGGACTTAGGTCGGAATTGTATGGAGGATGGTCTAACAATTTGACATTTTGTTGCGTTAAAAATTCAATTGTCTTGCGAGCTGTGTGCGAACTTGCATTGTCTTGGTGGAGAGTGATTCGTCGTTGTGGGTTGGTTTCTCGGAGCTCAGCAATGACTTGCGACAAACAAATGGTTGTATACCAATCGACAGCAACAGTTCCTTGATCTTTTAGAGAAATTTGTGCTACATGACTTGCTTTCGAGACAAATGTCGCGACCATTTTTTTGGAGACACTTCGAGAACGGATGACCTTTTTCGGATTTTCTTCACCTTGGAACATCCAAAAAGACAACTGGCGTGTACTTTCTGGCTCGTAAGAGTAAATACAAGATTCATCACTACTCATGATGTAGACGTTTTTAGAGTTTCCTGCGTTGAAGCGGTATAGAGCTTTTTGACACCAATTCACCCTAGCTGTTTTCTGTTCTTCAGTCAACATATTGCTATGAATGGTGGTTTTGAATTTGATGATACCACTATTCACAACCAATCTGTCCAGCTTGGATATTCAGTCGGTTAATTTTCAAAATGAGACTGCTTTTCCCTCAAGGTTCCAATCGGAAAACGTGGTTTTTCTCCTCTACAAATTTATAATGCGCCAGTAAAAGAGTATTGACAAATGTTATAATTATATTTCTTTAAGTTACTTGTAAACTTCTTGAATTAAGTTTAAAAAATAGTCAAAATATAAAATTTAAATGAAACTTTAATACAAAAATTAAAAAAAAAAAAGTTTATGAATTATAAAGATAAATATTGCGTCATTAAACAATATTATTAAGGTAAAAATATCGCACGGAAATGACCGCAGCGTGCAATAAAAAAATCCTTTGTGACTTCCGATCAAAATTAAAACTAATAAATTACAAAGAAGCTTTTTAATTTCTCCCACAAGAAACAAAATAAACAAACTGATATGACAGCCCGAAACAAACTTTAACGCATGTGCAAACCACATGAAAAAATATGCCCTTGATATACCAAGCGAACTAAATTTTCAAGTTAAAGAAAATTTTTTTTATATCAGAAATTATAAAAAACGTTCTTTGTCATTAATTCAAATAACTAAGAATAAAATATATATCAAAATTAACACAATGAAAAATACAATTCAAATCATTCACAATAATAATAATAATAATAATAATAAGAGCTTTTAATATAATTTACTTACGTATAAAAAAATATATATATATATTTTCTCGAGACACAATGAGCTAGAATGCGTACTAAATTAAACAAAATTACGAGATCAACTAACTCGTAAACAAATCTCGGTAATGAATCAAACACCAACACAATTAAATCAAATCACGAAGTTACTTAACAAAGATAACTCAGAGAACATTAGCGTCTGATACGGATACAGCAAAACCATCGGCTCCGTCTAAAAATACAGTTATAAAGATTGTCCACAGCAACGCAAAACGGCGTGCTTCAACTACACTACTCAAAAATATATATAAGTTCAAGATAAATGTGCACTCATAAATAATAAAACTTTTCAAAATATTTGCGGGGAAAAGTCTATAGCAATATGTGGTATACAACGGGAAACTATTTTTTTACACACAATTCTTCATGCAAAATTTTTTGAATTGAAGGCTTTGAAATCTCCAATGATGTGTTAATTTCGCGATATGTCACATGTCGATCTTCGTTGATGCGCTTGCGTACAGCATTGACGTCTTCTTAAGTGATTGCCGTTTTTGGTGCACCTGGACCTTGGATCGTCGCTAAGACTAATCTGTCCATGTTTGAAATCTCCATACCAATGAGAAATTGTTGGCTGATATGGTGCTTCATTACCGAAAATATAAACCAACTCTTCGAAAATTATAAAAACCTACGAAAGTTTTCACGGTTTAATTCTATTTTTCGAATAACTCGTTACATTTCATAGTTCGTTGTAACTACAACACTACACGTATCGCATTCAAACTTTGTATTTAGGCTAACTAAAGATGGAAGATAATTGTTAGTGCTGATATTTTATTAGTGTCGCCCTCTGTCTCCCAGTATGCAAAACATAACATCCCTCGTATTAAGTATATATGTGATGTGTTCCACTTTATCTTGAAATACGGTGTCAGGTCTATTTGCTGAAATTTGTGTGCCTGTATTGTGATATCCGAATAAAGTTTCTATTTTTGTTTCCAAGAATTTTTGTAGGTGTATTTTTGTAGTCGGATGTAGATGTATCATTAGTGACTTTGTATTTTGATGCTATTGCTTAGTGTAGTATTTTAGCTACATTATTATGTCTTCTACAGATGGTTTCGCGTTCACGATACAGTGCATATTCTTATGGGAATATATACATCACCTTTTCTCTTTAAACAATTACAATAACGTTTACTTTTTCTATCTCTCTAACTGTTGTCAAATGTATCCATATTTTCGCTAGTAATTTTTCATTTGTACAATTAATGAAATTGACATGGTTACAATTTTATTTATTTTTCGTCTGTCAAATATTATGGTTACTTTCCCGTTGTTATTATTATTTATTTGGTATTTGTATTGAATAATCAATATTGTATTTATAACTGGAAAACTACAATTTAATATAAACAAGATTTTTCTTCATTATAATTGACGTGTTTAATTTATGTAGATTATGTGTTATGGCCGTCAATAGGGATTAATTTAAAATCAAACTTCAAACATTATTTTATCATATATGATTGTTTCGGCCTTTACTTGATGAAATTCCATTATAACTATTAAGATAAAATAAAACAAATTTTATGAATTTCACTTTTTAATTATCACTGTAACGAATCAGATATTACTATACATAACACTTCTTGCCATCCGATACAACACAAATTAGCGGCTTATCACAGTCTTATACATAGATTAATAAATACTCCGTTGAACCAAACAAATTTCGAGAAAGAGTTAAATTTAATTAGACAAATAGCTATCAACAATGGATATAAAAGTAATATAATAGATAACATTTTAAATAAAAAACTCCTTACAAAAGCCATATCACAAGTTTACCCAATATTAAATAATAACACCCAAAAATTTAAAATGATCACGTTTATAGGCTCTTCAAGCACAAAAATTTGTAAATATTTAGGAAAGTTTGACATTAATACAGCGTATAGAACTAATAACAATTTATCCAAATTTATAAAAAACAATAAGGATTTAACAAACAACAATAAAAAGTCAGGGGTCTATGAGTTAACCTGCGGTAGTTGCCCTATGACTTATATCAGACAGACAGGCAGATCGTTTGAAATACGCGTCAAAGAACATTTTTCTTCATTTAGAAATAATAAAAGTGACTCTTCATATGCGTCTCATATCAATTCAACGAATCACAATTTTAACAAAGAATTTAAAATATTACATGTAGAAAATAAGGGCAAAAAACTTAATTTATTAGAGTCACTTGAAATTAATAAATTAAAGAAAACTGACAAGATCTTAAATGATCAATTAGAAACAAATAATTCACCCTTACTCAATCTATTTATTTGATATGCAGTCAGTTACATATTGTATTTTGTATTTTTGTATTTTTCCATAGAATTCTTTACCTCCCTGTAATATAATGTAAACCTCTAGTTTTATTACTTAAGAAAGTACATATTGTATAAACCGTAGCGAAAGTTTTGTGCATAGACATCCAGTAATAAAAAGCACCCATCCCTCCGACTATTTTTTAAAATAAAACATGTGCTTTTGCTTGTCACCGTTTACTTGTGTTCAATATAAAAAAAAAATATTTTGTAAATAAGGTAGTTATATGTCTGACGAAGCCCAGGTTGGTGCGAAACGATTCGTTACAGTGATAATTAAAAAGTGAAATTCATAAAATTTGTTTTATTTTATCTTAATAATTATTTTATCAGTTGGCAGAGTGTATTGAATAATTTGACAAAAGCCCATACCGCACCGTGAACGTGAAACGCTCTATAGTATATTCTATTCCTGCTAGCGTTCTACATTCTATAGTAATATGGTCCACAGTTTTTTATTGTTATTACTATGGGGTCGAGCACGTCCTCAACCTGTAGTCGAGAAACTTTACGCACATAATTAAAGGTGTGAGCCCAGTGGTACGCGGTATTTACCACAAGTTCTATGATGTAATTTATTTCATTTATTTATTGAATTTTCATAATTGTGGTGTTTAATCAACAATTAGATTTATTCAATTTATAAAAATTTATATTCTGTGTTGAGTATTATTGATCCCTGTATTAATGAATTGACTTTTGATGGTAATTCTAATTACATATTACTATTGTTATTATTACTATTATTATTATCACAAACACCAACCTAATCATGCCAAATGTACGGCTGACAGGTGGCTTCCATCTGGAACACACTCGAAACATACGGGAACCTGTCTTGACGGTATGCGTTGGAATAGTCGAATTCTAAATTTTGGCTTCGGCATCATGCACTGGGAAGGAAGACTGGCTATCCGAATAATAATTTTTATAAAAGTATGTACTTTTAATATTTTTTGGATATAATTAGAGAAAGTATCCATGGAAGAAATAACTCCGATGTTATTTTTTAACGTTGATAATTATTGTAAGATTTTTAATGTATTTAATTGCAAAACATTTCTTAATATTTTCAGTTAGTTAATCGCTATTCTACAGTTTCAGAATAAAATCCATAGCTATATTTTACAAATGTAACTTTACCTTCACAAACACACATTTCCAGTAGCCTCTAGTGAAATGAGATGACGAAGTGTAGGCTTTGTTTAAGAGAATGGGTGAACCTCTCTTCCGTTTCTCCCTAATTTTGCCTCTACTTCTATGAAATCTTAAACGCTGTCAAAAGGGAAATACAATTATCTCGAATTAACCAATATGTTTAAGAAAACATAGAATTCTATGAGTTCCAATTTAACTTTAATATTAAATTGTTATTCTGTGTAGTAAGAATATTATTTTACTAATCGTACAAACTTGTTATAACGTACTTGACACTATACATTAGTAAATATTTATCTATTTCATCAAATAGTTATGTAAAAATGTAATTTAGCAGTAATATATCATAAGTAAAATATTGCACTTATTAGTAGTAGCCTATTACAACATAAAATAATATAATCAAAACGATACAAGGTAGGACCTAAAAGTAATATAATTCCCTTTGCCACGATCCTAGTATGGCATTCCTCCACTAAGTGCGGCTTGTGAAGGATTTGAGCAGTCTGTATTTAGACACCCATTTTCGAAAGCACACGTAGAAAACTAACTATTTTTTCCAAAATGTCTGCTAACTTGTGAAGAGTGAGAGTGTGTCAAGTTTTGTTGGCAATATGTGTCAATTATGTTGATTTCTTTTTTTTGCTCCGGGATGCGAGTTCTGGGAAACCTTGTAGAACGTTAGGGGAAAGCAATCTAGTATTTTTTACATATCGAAATAATAAATATCAACCAGTAACAACAATTAAATGGAAGTTTATTCATTAACTACCATCATAATAAACTGAGTGACAGACAAACTCTAAATAAAATTACTATGTATGACAAACTATGGATTATGCGGCAACCTAAGTTCCCCAAAGTGTTCGTCAGAATTTGTGGCACGTGCTAAGAAACCGAAAATTTTTCGAAAATTTCTGCAATAGTTTTATTATCTAATGAGAACCAATTTAATGTTTTGGGTCATTCGGAAACTTTAACGTTTACCATGCATATAAATCTTCACCTCTGCACAAACAAAAAACATTATTTTATTAGGTAGGTGTATTTTTCTTCATGTATGGTATGAAAACTTCCTTTAAATTTTATGAGTATAATAATACTAAGCACATTGTATTTTGTCAAAGTTAGTGCTTGGTATCGGGTGTCCATTTATTACTGAAGCTTACAGTTTGATAATTTGATACAATTGATAAAATCAAACACGATAACCTTACTTTTCGAAATTTTTCTTGCCAATATTTGCTAATTATAATTTTATTTAAGAAATGGGATAGGTTGTGTGTCGTTCCAAACAAAAAATGTGAATAATAAAAGCTAACAGAAAACAATCATATACGACTATTGCAGAAGATGTCAAACACCGATTGACAATAACTATAATTCTAAATGAAGCAAAGAAATATCCAAAATTTGACAAACGTCAGCTTCAGTATTAAAC
The DNA here is from genome assembly GCA_935421215.2 of Melolontha melolontha. Lineage (NCBI taxonomy): Eukaryota > Metazoa > Arthropoda > Insecta > Coleoptera > Scarabaeidae > Melolontha > Melolontha melolontha. The sequence goes on from OW285236.1 coordinate 129,870,364, forward strand.
GGACCGCGATTCATAAGTACATAAAAATTATGAAAAGACATAGACATTAATAATAAAAAATGGGGTTATCAATTGAAACAAACTAATGTTTGTCTCAGAATAAGGAGTGATTCAAATATCCCGCCAAAAGTTACTTATTTTTCAAGAATTTCATTGGTTCTTCTGCAGCCTAGTTCAAAATCGGGAACCATCTAGAAATATCGGCCGGTTGACAGGTTATGTTTTATATCCAAATATAACCTGTCAACATTTTCTTGCATTTTTCTGTCACTGTTATCGTTATGTATCACAGAACTAAATAAAATATTACGACGCTTAAAAAATCATGGAAAACTAAGTACTAGAGATGCACCTGTACCAAAAATAAGTAGAGCTACCTTACACATATTCTTAAAATTTATTAATTTCAGGTAAGTGTAAGTGAAAAACTGTGGATATTCTTCTTCTTCTTCTTCTCTGTTTTGGGGTGGACGCCACCACGTCCAGGCACTTGAGCACACTGCTCCTTGTACTATCCCCAATAGATCTCTCAATTCCACTCTGTTAGCCTTGTGTCCTCGATAAAAGCCACTATCCTCCTCAGGGGAAGTTTGAGTACACTTGAAGGATCCAATAGATCTCTCCCGAAGTACTTCTGTCTGAGTTCCTTCAGTTCCTCACACGTGCATATTACATGAAGGCTAGTTTCCTCCTGTTTTTCACATCTCCTACACCAGGGCTCGCTAACCAAGCCCATGGTGTACAAATGCTTCCTTGAAAGGACATTGTCCGGTTATTAACCCGGTAATTATTTTAATTTCTTTTTTGCTACTACGAATTAGGTTGGCTGAAAACTTCCCGTCCAGCCACCTTAGTAGTGTTTTGGTATGGAGTTGACCTTCCGTTAACCTTCATTTACTTTTATGTTCTTTTCTAGCCATGACCAGATCTCCCTTTTAGCGGAATCCTTAGTGATTCCACATACAGGTTCTGGTCCTATGAAGTTCCTATTAGTACCTTTTTGGCCAGTTTGTCGGCATTGCCTTTAATTCCCTCATGTCCTGGCACCCATATCAGCGACACTGTATTGTCTTGTGCCAGGTTATTGAGGACCTGTTTACAATATTTCACCAGCTTAGACCTGGTAGATGGGTTCATAATGGCTTTAATAGCCGCTTGACTATCAGTCATTATGTTAATTTTTTTGCTTGCGCAGCCGGCTTCCCGAATTTCATCGGCGCAGGCTGCGACTGCTAACAATTCGGCCTGGAAAACCAGGTGCCGGCACCACAATCGATCGAGCGACTTTTTGCCTGTTCCCTGGTCGGTATAAGTATGTTCAGCTTAGCTGTAAACATAATTTCAGGTGACATACTGTCCACAGGCATTTGAAATATCGGCTCTTCCAGTATAGTTCCTGTGATATCTGTATGGCTCCCTACAACCTTATTAGGACACCATACGTCATTAGCCTTCAGCCTCAGTATCGCAGCCATTGCCTCCGCCTTTATAAATAGTTCCAGCGGAGGGAGACCCACGATGGCCTCCATGGAAGCGGTTCCCTTGCTGTTCATAGCTCCCGTGATTCCCAACAGGGCCTGTCGCTGGAGAGTCGTGAGGAGCCCCACCGACGATGTCCGCTCCGTCCTCCTCCACCAGACAACTGCCCCATAGGTAACCGTTGGTCTTATTACTGCTGTATACAACCAGTGTACCACATTTGGTCTTAGTCCCCAGGTCTTGCCAACAGCTCTTCTGCATCTCCAGAAGAGCTGCGCCGCCCTGTCTGCCACTTTGGCTAGGTGTATGCTCCAATTCAGTTTCGCATCAAGTGTTATGCCTAGATATTTCACTTCATTGGTTAGTTCTAACTGTTGTCCAAACAGCTTTATGCTGCCCAGATCATTTAGTTTTCTCATGTTGGTAAAGGCTACCAACTTGGTTTTTTGAGGATTGACAGTTAATCCCTCCTCAAGGCACCATCTTTCTACAATTCGCAGAGCATTTCGCATGATGCTCGCCACTGTCCCCGGGAATTTCCCCTGGGACACTATGACAATGTCATCGGCGAACCCCTGCGTCCATATTCCCTGGTCATTTAATGTCCTGAGGAGATTATCCACTGTGGATAATATTATTATGTGTAACTTTAATTTCGGCTGACTATCACTATGAAATGAATAGAACTGTTTTTGGTGATTGGTTTGCAAAAAATAAAACGTTTTTAAAACTTTTAATGGAAGCACGTACAAATGTTACAACAAACAAATGGATTGACCATGTAATTAAAGTAGAATGTTGGACCTAGATGGATTAATGGACGATATCTTGGAACTATTTATTATTATTCATGTTGGAAACAGTGACAGTGAAAGTGAATAATTAAAATCCAGCCTGCGTGAAACAGACTATTAGTGCATATGTTTCACTTTTTACTATTCTTTATAATTCATTTTATTTTGATAATTGGATAATCTTATGTTGTATTTTTGAAGTAGTTTTGTAAGAAATTCTAAATGTCGTTTCTGTTTTACTTTAATTTAGCAATATTTTGTAGAACTATGGGTAACATAATGATATTCATGAAATATTTGTGCTCGTGTTTTTCGGAACGTCAGAAATAGGTTATGTTAAGTATTTAATAAAAGTAAACAACATTACAACAAACAACTACACATTTACGGTAGGTCAAATTTTAAGCAGTGTAGTGTTTTGGCAGGATATTTGAGTCAGTCGTTCTTATTCTGAGACACACCATAATATGTATAATCTTATTAGTCGTTACTCTTCTGTTTCAATATAATGATGTTAATATGTGGAGTATTATTAAGTACTAAAAAGTAAGTAAGTATTCTGGTAAGTATAAAATGTTGTAATTGAATAGCTGACAGGCTTACATGAATGAAACTAATATCATTATCCTTACCAAGAATATTCGATGAGAGCATAATTGCAACTTAACATTTGCAATAAATAATATAGATTGTTATTGCAAATCGATTTTGCGGATATTTGACTTGAGCTTTCACATTGAGTTTATTGCAGAGAGAATTTCAACTCAGTGCAAAATTAGTCTGCGAATTTACACTGTTTAGTGAACTATTTCTGAAGAGGTAGATGCCAAATACCTATGTTTCATTAGAATGGAGTGCCGAAGAAACTTATCCTTCACATGCTTTATGACAAAGGCACTAGAAATATGAATATTTTATTTTAACGTATGTAAAAATAGATACGTAGTTGTTATTTTTTAATTTTCCTTTGGTAACCGCACTATATGGGCCGGTTTTGTAGAATTATTTTAAAAGAAAATATTTTCAAAAAGAATTTGAATTACACTTCTGTGGGTAAAACCTCACCATTTTTTGTATAATAGAAAAACATTTTTAATAATAACGCAACATTATTAAAAGTCGAGTGTGGAGAATACACACTTTTTTCAAGGCGTTTCCATAATAATAACAAATATATGTCAAGTAAGTGAAAAAGACTGGTGAAAAAAATTTCACGTCTTAAATATTAAATCCATATTTTAGACATGCATATCTATATCTTGCTATTCATACTTTAAACAAGATTTTACTTAATAGCCCATAGAAAAAGTACAATGAAGATAATAGTTTATGCAGGAATCGCTATTGAAATAATGTACTAGGGATTTTCTGTTTTTTAGTAGTAGGCCATGGATTCGGACAAAAAGGAAATATTTGCGGGCAACAGTCGATTCTCTTGATAGTTTCAAGTTGAAATTTTGCAAGATTAAAGCATACAGAAAGTAGTATGTTTCTTAATAAGCAAATATGGAAATAGATCGGAATGCTTTCTGGACTATACATCTTTACGATTTTAAACTAAGTTTATTATACGACCACAGTTATCAAAATTTACTAACAGCTTGACTAACAGCAATGATCCTTCATTAGCTACAATTAATTGCTGGTTTCGTGAATTTAAAGGTTTATATTATTTACTTTGCATGAGAAGCGAAAAGGAAATTTAGATAATCAAAGGTTAGTATCTGCTAGTTTCCATTTATGAGTTGCACGTACCGTGGCCTGTGCGAAACCTATTTAATTGAGAGCATTGCATACGTGGAAGGTAACGCCCAGCAGAGATTCTGAAGGATTAGAGATTAAATATCTATTCCTTAATTCAGAGTGCTGTTCCAGGAGGGCCATTCAGCAATCATTCACGTTGATATGATGCTGAACTTCCGTATCCAGCCAAATCGGTCCACTAGATTTCAGTCGGATCCTGGGGACGCTCTCCAAATATCGTGTATGAGAAGATCAATGTTGTTGGAAATTTTAGCTCATTCATTCTGTGCTACAGCGAGACGTCTAAGATCCGGCGCGCAATGTTAGAGAGAATCAGTAACCAGAGACTAGGAGTGGATCTAACAGTATCGGTGACGATCCTCATTGTGTCGTTAAGTTGAATATCTATTATCTTGGTGTGAGAGCTTATCAAAGCGATAGCGATATCAAACAGCAGCAAAATATCCAGCAGGAGCCTTTCGCAAGGTCTCCCCATTCACTCCCATGAATTGCTGGCAAGTTTATGTAATATATTAATACGAGTCTTCACCTTTTGACTAATCTCGTTGAGGTGCTGCTTGAATGTCAGAGAACCATTACGCCCAGATATTTAGGGTAGGGGTTGTTAATGATTCGACTACCACCAAATTCAACATTGAGCTCTCTGATGGCTTCCTTGTTACACAAATTAAATATACATAATTCGGATTTTGAAGGGTATGGTTGTAATCGACATTTCTTACAATATTCGTCTAAAGCTTGCAAATCTTGTAAGTTGTAATTCTCCATCCTCTAAATTTCTGGTTTGGGTGCATATAGCCAGGTCATCTGCACATATAAATTTTCGTGAATTTGTGGGTTGGACATCATTGGTGTAAATGTTGAACATTAGAGGAACCAGAACCGATCCTTGAGGAAGGTCATTTTTCAGGGTTTTGCCATTATTAGTTCGATTGTTTAGGAAGACTAAGATAAGTCGATTACTCAGTATATTTTGGATAAGTTTGCTTAATTTAGTACATGGGATGATTTTTTGAATGAAATTTTGGAATTTAAAAATCATTCCATTCTTCTAGACTGTCGTAGGCACTGGAGAGATCGACAAAAGAGATGGAGATAAGCTGTTTTAGAAGTTTATAGCGAACGAATAAGAGAGCTATAAGTCCAGGACTTCCAGGATCTTCCGGGGACTTACCAGGTTTTAATGTTGCTTGAATTTTCGACTTCCGGAAAATGTTAGGAAAAAGGGATGTATCCAGAATCTAAGATATTGTTATTAAAGTTTCTCAACCATTGTCGGGCATTCATTCCAAGATTTTTGATTAATTCAGGAAAAACATGTTAACACCAGGAGCCTTTTTTAACTTAAACCGCGCAATGGCCGAATAAATTTCTGCCGTAGAAAAAGGAGGTGACCGTAGCAAATTCTGAGGGAGACTAGAAAAGGTATCCTTAATTTCTGTTTTAGTATCGCTAGCAAAAGCTCTGTCGACGTTATTTGAAATACTTCGGAGTCGTGTAGCTATAAGGGTGGGATCCATTGGCGAAGTTTGTTTCGGGTATAATGCTGCTGAACCTAGTTTTCTAAGCAGCGATCAGCTTTTACAATCGAGTGAGTCAAACTAATGTTTTTAGTTATTTACTTTTCCGACACTCATTCAGTTGACTAAGAATTTGATCAGCTAATTCATTGGCATATCGTTTGTAAAGGTCTTCAAGTTCATTTGACCACCTCGGGATATATTGTTTTCTATAGCCACGACGAATGAAGTTTTTGGCAACATTAATCAGTATTGATACGAATTTAGAATAGTTTTTAATTGTCAGAGGAAGATCATGTATACGCTGATCAACCTTTTGCTTAAAGGTATCCCTGTTTGCCTTTTGAAAGTTCCATCTCTGTACCTCTGTGCGAATTCAATGTAAGTACCTATGTTTGTTCCACAGAAATGATGCCGGCTATGAGCGAAGATATTCAGAAAACTACGCGATGCAGCAAGGGAGTTTTCATGCTCGTCACAAGTCTCAAAAGCGACAGGATTAGCATTTGTATTGGAGCGAACAGAACGAAAAGTGTTATGAGCCTTAGCATCATACAGTAAGCTCAAGGGCTCAAAGTTCTACTCCATTATGGTTGTTAGTTGGGTATCACCAGGAGTTGTGGTGACTTACTAAAATAATCTGTATATACAGTAGGATGAAACAGGGCGTGCTGATCACTCTAGTAAACGACCTTTTTATATGGAGATGATATTTGTATTATTAAGCATTACACTCATGACCTAAAATTATCACCGTTCGTTAGGGTACTGGAATATATGTCATTTATTTCCTCCTTTACAAGGATAGCTGATCCATTTAGTCGAGAAGCTCTATAAGTGATTAATTGGTATCCCTCGTCTCCATATAATCTCCTTTGATCCTCTCTGGAAATATGGGTTTCCTGCAAGTAGATGACATCCAGTTCTTTATCAACTGCCAAGCGATGTACACCTTTGGTTCTAGAAAGTTCTTCCACGTTTAGCTGAAACATATTTAATGACAGACCAAGTCGTCCAGTCAATTGGCCATTATAACGGCCTCTCGATATCGTTAAATATCGCTTATCTATGCCTGTGGACTTTTTGCCGTTCAGATAGCTCAACGGTAAAAAGGGTATACCACGAGTAGATAATCCACACTTACACCCACAACAGAACAAAAATAACAAATTGTGAAAAAGAAAATGTATTATTTTGCTCTATTATATCCTGTTAATTTATTTTTTAAATTTCCTCGAAAAATTCCAGTATAAAATTTTGATATTGATCCGATTACCCTGGATCTTGGAATCTCGGCTATATTCAATATTAAGTTAAATTAAAGTAATGTGAAATTTAAATATTACTATATACAATTACTACATCTATCTATCTGCAACGCTAATTATACACCTACCTTTGGAAAAAGAAACAATAAATAACGTTGACAAATTTAAATATTTAGGAGTAATTTTCAATAACCAAGGAAACAGCAAAGATGAGATTCAGGAAAGAATTACAAAAGGTAGAAAAACTATTGGAGCACTGAATTCCATACTTTGAGAAAAAAACATTAAACGAGACACAAAACTTCGTATTTACACCTTGTTAAGAGTATTTCGACATATGGTTCAGAAGTATGAGACTTGAGTAAAACTAATAGAAGGAAGCTGCTGGTCACAGAAATGGATTTTTTAAGAAGCTGTCGAATATCGAGACTCGAAAGGATAAGAAATATAGAAATAAGAAGGAGGATGAACATCGAGAGCGATATTATTGACGATATAGAGAAAAAACAATTGAGTTGGTTCGGACACACAAAAAGAATGAATGATACGAAATGGCCAAGGAAGGTGTTAAAATGGATACCTCCAGAAAAGCGAAAGAGAGGAAGACCAGAAGAAGTTGGAGAGATGACATTAACGAAGCTATGGATGCAGAAAATTTAGAAGACATGTGTTACGACAGAAGGATATGGAAACTGGGGACGGAGAGGCGGCAACACACGTAGATAATCCGATATATATATATATATATATATATATATATATATATATATATATAAGGTAAACTTAATTAGTCGGCGATTAAAGGTCTGGTTATTACTTCAAAGTGTATATATTTAAAATAATCCTATATGTTTCGGCAATGATGCCTTTGTCAAGGATATAAAAAATATAAATGACAGAATATAATAATAATAATAATATTCTGTCATTTATATTTTTTATATCCTTGACAAAGGCATCATTGCCGAAACATGTAGAATTATTTTAAATATATACACTTTTAAGTAATAACCAGACCTTTAATCGCCGACTAATTAAGTTTACCTTATCATACCAAGGTCACGAAAGTACTATATATATATATATATATATATATATATATATATATATATATATATATATATGGTAAACTTAATCAGTAGGCGATTAAAGGTCTGTATATTACTTCAAAATATATGTATTTAAAAAACTCTACATGTTTCGGCTGTACGCCGAAACATGTAGAGCACACAACAACAACATGCAATGCACACACCACTAGGACCGGTCCTGGGCGCCAACCTGGCTAGGCTGCCGTTAACAGCACACACACGTTCGACGTGTGTGCTATGCCCCCGCTTCGGCGGAAAAACGTTAAGATGGCACAAGTGTGACCATCGTCGACCGAGGTAGCCACTAAGAGTGTTCCCTTGGTTAGCGATGAGCAACCCCGTACAGGGTGCGCTTCGCTAGTCTGCGCCTTGCCTCGTTGGGGCGGGGGTCAGGCCGTCGAAGTACTGCACGGAATTGTAAAGAAGTTGCCGGGAAAGGGTTGGCGGCCCTACGCAACGGCTGGTTATCCGACCTCTCTAAATTCACGCGACCGGTCACTAAACACACGCACGAACGCACCGACATACAAAACCCTACACTTACGCTCACACAATAGCAAAACCACACACCCATAGAGAGACGCAAGCTGCCAGTAGCAACCAACACACAAGTTCATACCCAGAAAGAGACACAAATTGCTAGCAGCGAACACATATGTTCACACCTTGCTATCTATTTTTTGGAATACTAAGGCATGATTTATTATTATTACTAGAATGTATCTTTGAATAATTTAAACCATAGCAACTTAATTACTTGACATTTATATTCTGTCATTTATATTTTGTATTCTCTTGATAAAGGCGTACAGCCGAAACATGTACAGTTTTTTAAATACATATATTTTGAAGTAATATATAGACCTTTAATCGCCTACTGATTAGGTTTACCATATCATACCAAGGTCACGAAGTTATTATATATATATATATATATACAAGGTGTTTCGTATCGTTATGTTCAAATTTTAAGAGTGTAAAGTAGACTTCATTTCAAGTAACAAAAACGCAAAACTTGTATATCCATTTTTATTTGTTTCAAAGTTACAGATCTATGAATGTGATTATCAAACCATGAAAAAAAATGTAATCCTAAAGTCAATAAAAACCGATTTTATTTAAAAAAAGTTATACGATTCAGTAACAGGTCTGTGATTGTTAACGTCGCATAATAAAATGTTATCCTAAAATAAATAAACACGTGTCGTAGTGCATACAGTAATTTCTTGGAGATCTACAAAAAAAGATTCCTGGAAATTAATTTATGATAAAGAAGGTTCTTACTTATTTCGTAGGTGATGAATCATGAATATCTTACAATAAACAAATGTTTAGGTGACTGTTAACGTTGCATTTTTTAATAACAGAACAGCTTATTAGTGAGTGGACACGTTTTCTTCATTCAAAATGCCTTACCGATTTTCTTCTCAGGAGTATGCGGACATGCGTTTTGTCTATGTCTACTGTAACGGCAGTGCATGTCAAGCAGTTATTGAATACTAACATCGGTTTCCCGATAGACGCATTCCTCATTACAGAACGTTTCTGGAAGTACATAAACAATTTCGGGAATGCGGACTGCGTGATTATCTTTTCGACCGAGGAGTAAATTTGCCAGCAGACTTAGAGGAAGAAGCAGTAGCTATTGTTACAAGGAATCCAACTCTCAGTGTACGTCGAATCGCTAGACAACTAGGAGTGCCACGAACGACAATTTGGCGAATTTTAAAACGTGAAGCCTTATATCCATATCACTATCGCAGGGGACACGGTTTGCTTGAGGCTGACCACTATCCTCGTATAGTTTATACTACCTGGATATTAAGACAGTCACGGCTCCATTTTAAATTCTGCAGAACAGTCCTCTGGACAGATGAATTTACGTTCACGAAAAGTGGTGTTACAAATCTGAGAAACCTGCACAGGTGGTCATCAGAAAATCCCAAAGCTATACGTCCATCTAAATTTCAACGTGAATTTTCTATTAACGTTTGGGCGGCCCTAATCGATGACTTATTGATTAGTCCTGTCGTTCTTCCTGGGAGGTTAAATGCGGACAATTACCTTCAATTTCTCATTGACGAACTGCCAGATCTTTTAGAGGATGTCCCGCTGAATGTTCGATGAGACATGTGGTTTGACATGGATGTGGAACCACCACATTTCGGATTTGCTGTCCGAAATTGGGTTAACGTCAATTATCCAAGATGGATTGGTCGAGGTGGTCCTATTGCATGGCCACCCAGATCACCCGGTCCTAATTCCCTTGACTTTTATTTATGGGGGTACATGAAGAATTTAGTCTACGCGCAAGTTTCGAACACAAGAGAAGAGTTTTTGGATCGTATTCACCAGGCTGCCTAGTATGAAATTCGGATTAGTACTTCTTCTGTTGGCTTACGGGCACAAGCCTGCATTCAACAAGGAGGTGAACATTTCGAAAATATTGTTAATTGAACTTTTTTAAATAAAATATATTTTTATTGACTTTAGGATTACATTTTTTTTCATGATCTGACAATCACATTCATAGATCTGTAACTTTGAAACAAATAAAAATGGATATACAAGTTTTACGTTTTTGTGACTTGAAATGAAGTCTACTTTACACTCCTAAAATTTGAAGATAACGATACGGGACACCTTGTATATTATATATATATATATATATATATATATATATATATATATATACATATGAAAAATTTTGTGAAAAACTTATCTGCGCGGAATGTGCATATATCGATATTTCACTGTTTTTTACAGATCATCAGTGCACCTTACCGAAGACAGACATGATATTCACTTCTATACTACGTGTATATATACGAACTGTAATGAACTTCATGTGTATGAGAATTAATAATTATTATTAAATCTCATTTTACATGCGATTGTCGCTATAATTTGTTGCATTTAATTCTACAATTCGGCAAATCACTTTTGCCCTAGATTGTAGACGCAACAAGCCGCGACATCAACTGTACAAGTTGTCAGTACAAATGAAAAATTTTGTGAAAAACTTATCTGCGCGGAATGTGCATATATCGATATTTCACTGTTTTTTACAGATCATCAGTGCACCTTACCGAAGACAGACATGATATTCACTTCTATACTACGTGTATATATACGAACTGTAATGAACTTCATGTGTATGAGAATTAATAATTATTAAATCTCATTGTAGAATTAAATGCAACAAATTATAGCGACAATCGCATGTAAAATAAGATTTAATAATTATTAATTCTCATACACATGAAGTTCATTACAGTTCGTATATATACACGTAGTATAGAAGTGAATATCATGTCTGTCTTCGGTAAGGTGCACTGATGATCTGTAAAAAACAGTGAAATATCGATATATGCACATTCCGCGCAGATAAGTTTTTCACAAAAATTTTTCATATATATATATATATATATATCAATTGACAAATTATTGGTGTTTTTCGGCTTTTATATGAAATATTTACAAACATCAAATTAGAATGTATATAATTGCAGAGTAAGTGGGGATGTAAACATTGCTGTCTACAAATTACAAAGCAAATTATACGAAATTCTTAATTGGAGAATATGGTCTACGTTCGGACACGAACCCAAGTCTACAGTTTACCGGGCTGTCGCTTTTACCACTTAGCCACAATAGACCTAGGTTCAAGCTATTTAGAAATGTATTATAACGTAACAGTGTTAATGAATCAGATGTCAGTTATTGAATGTAGATGTCAAGTTGAAAGCAGAAGTAAGTTTTGGAAGCTCATGTCAGTTCTGAAAAGTATGTTGTTACTAGCATTATTTTGCTGCAGTGTGCGTCACATCACCTACATTTTATTTTTCATTGGTTTACTTGCGATCCGAAATTTATTTCACGATACGATAATTTTTAAAAAAACTTTTATTAATTCCTTCTCTTGTAGCTTTCAGTATATTTAAAAAATATTATTTACATAATTAACCCATTTGAACCTACAGTGCTTTTAAAAGGACGATAAGTATCTATTTAATCATTTGTCTTTTCTTAGGTTTCTTAGGTCACACATAGATGGCGAGGCCTCATTTAATATTAGAAATGTCTATATTGAGTTCTGTTATATGTCAACCTTACCTCTCGAAAGTTCTGTAGGCACCAATGTTTCTTGATTGTGAGAGGCATTTGTTCGGTGAGAAAATGCGTGACTAGCAATACTGGAGGTAAATTTTGAGTAACAATATTTTCTTTTATTTCAATTTACCTTAGCATTACACTTGTAAAAATAACTAAGAAAAACTACTCGGGCGTAATGTAGCTGAAAATATGAATACATTTTCTGTAATGTGCCTGCGAAACGTACAGTCCTCTCAAAAGGTCGGTAGGTTTATGGAGTACTATACTATGTTTCACAATCGTTCGACATCTATTCACTTTCAATCGATGGAAAAGGCTCCTTGTGCTAAATGAGCTTCCTGAAGAAGTAGAAAATATAAATGAAGTATCAAATATCCCCGATGAAATTATTCTTTTTTCTCCGGTAAATGCCAATGATTAGAACACAGACGAATATTTCGACGAAGAGGACAATGTTGTGCTAAATAATTTACCAGGATCTCAGTTATGAGGAAACGTTGAAGTTTTCATAAATGAGGTTGAAGGAAAACGTGTAGATGTTGAGAAAGATTTGGTGAGTGAAGATGAGGTGCCCGTTCGTATCTTCATTTGCACAAAAGACTTTCACTTTTCGCTTGGTGTTGATCTATAGTCTATATAACAAAAAAACCTTTCTCCAGCTGATACCTTCAAGTCGCTTTTTGATGCAAACCTTATGGGTGATCTTCGATTTAATAACATATATGCACATAAATAGGCCGGGTGATATTACAACCGATAACATGTTTTGTTTTTTTGGTATTCTAATATTGAGTGGCGACTGCGCTGTTTCGCGTAATCAAATGTACTGGCAAAATTCGGATGACACTAACAATAAAATTGTTTCTTCATTTATTTCAAGAGATCGATTTCAACATATTATGAGTAATTTTCATTGTGTCGATAACAAAGACAATCGATTTGCCAAAGTGACGCCACTGATTCTGTCGGTAAATAAAGGGTTTTTGAAGAAAATCACTCAGTTGATGAAACCATAGTGCCCTATTTTGGACGCCATGGCTGCAAGCAATTCATTAGAGGGAAGCCCATAGGATGAGGTTATAAGTTTTGGATCGGTGCAACTCGTCTAGGGTATATAGTCTATTTTGAACAACACCAAAATTTTCATCTCTATTTCTACAATTTCTTTACATCTTTATCACTGTTAAAAGAACTAATATTCAGAAAAATAAGGGCTACTGGTACAATCAGAGAGAATATAATCTCAAAGCGTCCTTTGGCTAATGTAAAATCTTCCAAGAGAAAAGATAGAGGAGCCTTTGAATATAGATTAGTTAATAATGAAATGGTAATATGTCTATGGAATGACAACAGTGTTTCAACAATTGTTTCCAGCGCTTGCTTTATACTGGCCATGAACAAAGAAAAAATATTTTCTCAAAGTCAAAAGACACATATTCAGGTAGACCAACCCAAGCTAAAGCGATATAATGAAAACATGGGGGAGTTGATCGAAGCGATCAAAATATATCGTAATATCGCATATCAATTCACGGGAAGAAGTGGTATTTTCGGTGAGCCACTGTATCGATGGGGTTGTTCAGAATGCATGGTGCTTCCACAGGTTCAATCGGAGCAAACTGTACCAACTGAGTTCTAGAAGGATCATCGTTTTAGAACTGCTAGAAACGCACAAAGTCGTATGCAAAAAAGGATCTACAAAGATGCCTAGCACTCACGATTTGACAAAGTTAATCATCTTGTTATATACCAAGACAAACACACTAATTGCGCTGCCTGTCACAGGAAGACCAACTTCCGTTGCGAAAGTGCGATATTGTGTTACATCCTAAGGACTGCTTCCGTGAATACTACATCAATTAATTCATCATTTACTTTCCAGTGGTTTATAGTTATTATTATATGTTGTATTAGAACATTTTCCAAAGTTATTTATTTCCTAGTAGTGTTTAATCCTAGAGTCCTTTTAAAAGGATGCACTTTATTCCAATAATTAAAATTTGTAAACTAATTTTGTATAGCTTTCTGACAACTAATTAATCTATTGATCCCGACTCACAACCTATAATATTCTCAGGGTTATATGGGTTAACTATGTTTGAGAAATGGTTCGCGTTCAAAGCAGAAAATTGTACAGTAAATCACAAAAAATATCTTATTTGTTTTAAACGTTTATAATATTCAAAATGTTACCACCATTCTTTAAAAATGAGAGTAAGCCGTTGCAAATATGCAGATATTTTCGACCATTGTACAATATTAAAGTTATACAAAAAAGTTTAGGTATATCAATACGTTAAGCACGTATTACGCATTTGTTACAGATGAAACAGACATGCAATATACACATCTGTAACTGTACACATGGACAATACACCTCGTATTTTCCAGAATTTACTTCTGCTTAATATGACACGTGTTTCTGCCATCTACTATTAGGCGTCATCAGTTAAGCTAGTGAAGTAATTAAAGCTTAAATCGCCTATAAGGTATATCAAATTTCGTCCTATCAGGTAGCACTATATAATCTAGTGACATCAGACGGACGAAAGAGACTATCTAGTGACATCTCAGAGACGAAAGAGACATTTTCCATAGTCTCTTCCGTCCGTCAGATGTCACTAGATTATATAGTGCTACCTGATAGGACGAAATTTTCTATACCTTATAGGCGATTTAAGCTTTAATTACTTCACTAGCTTAACTGATGACGCCTAATAGTAGATGGCAGAAACACGTGTTTTAAGCAGAAGTAAATGCTGGAAAATACAAGGTGTATTGTCCATGTGTACAGTTACAGATGTGTATATTGCATGTCTGTTTCATTTGTAATATTAAAGTTGATTGTTTGTGCTGTCGGCGCTTACTTCACCGCAAAACTGTTTAAAAATGTAAAGAGTAGATAAGTATTTGCTGAGAAATAATTGTAGTAGCAGGTAGATAGTTCTATAAATTACAAAAAATATCCATTCCTATTAGACACAAGTTTAGCTACAATATATGTTTTAGCGTGGTATTGGTAATGTGAAGCCAAGCAATATTACCGTGTTATTAAGCGCAATACAATAATATGTTCCTGTGCTTTTGGTATTTTTCATTATCGCGCTATTCGAATTTTGTGAGCCAACGATTCAATTATTTCAACGAAAATGTTTTTTTTCCTTGTGTATTTTCTCATTACACTCTATACCAACTAATACTTTTTTGTTTGACAGTGTGTGTGAGTGTATATCCACAGTAGCATGTGGCCGATATGAAATAATAAACAATGCGGAAAAGCGCCTGCGTCGAAGCTCCCGGGCTTGCTGGCAGTCCTGCAAACGCCGTCGATAAGAAAGGACGCGCCTGGATGCCGACAGCGCTCTCTTGCATTCTCTTGGCATCACTGCAACATAGATGCGGTAATTAAGGAGCATCCGATCGACGTCTCATGAGAAAAAGTGCTTTTCGAATCCCGTAAGTAAATAGATATGATTGCATTTTTATCTATGGTAGTGAACATTTCGCCGAGAATCGCTCGATGAAGTGATGATGGAATTTTATCTCATCTGTTTCTTTCATAAGATGTTCCTATATTACATAGTACTTATAATAAATTAAATAATTTGTTTTAATATAAATAAAGCTTTCCAATTAGTTTTAAAAATAGAGTTATGTTAAAATAAATAAACTACAGTTAATTATACTTAACTTCTTTATCTTTATCTTATTAAATATATCTTTAACTTATCATCTTCACGTGATAATTATTAAACATGTCGTAATATGAGAATATTTTTTAGTACATTAAAACATATAAACAATATAAATTATTTATTCGATATATAATCAAATAAATTTTTCTCGTTGAAAATATGAATTTTTGAAACTATTCAAGCAAGTGAGCTAGTCAATATTTTCAGTACAGTGAAGAAAAAGCTTTACCTTGTTGAAGTAAGATCGAAAGAAAATAAGGAATGCTAGTCAGACATTTTTTTTACTAAAAAGGAAAAGGAAGTTTGAAATGCATCGGCTTTTGTATATTTTATGTTAAATTATATATTTTTACGTAATTACTTTCAACTTAAATCTAGAACAACTGAAAACCGGCATCAGTACTGAGAGATTAAGAAGAAGTTAAATATGTGTAAATTTTAGACATTCATGTTTAAAACCGGCAATTTATTTAAATATTTACCAAATAGTCAAAAATTAAGGAATGATGTGCAATAGAATAAATATTGACGAACACTAGATTCTTGTTGTAATCTTCCATAAGCGTTAATATTTCTTATTCACTTTTGACATATGAAGAAAAATGAAATCTCGTTTTTAGTTCTACAACACACAAATTATTAATTACTACTAAGATGTTTATATAAATTAGAAATTTCATTAAATCCAATATCTAAAAAAATTCAAATTTTCAAATATGATTATACCTAATGCCAAACTTAATCATCATGTGATATCCTCGTCTTTAAATAATTATTATGTTAATCCAATTTTTCAGGACGCATTTACAATTTTCATAATTGTTTATTTCGTTCTTTAGTAATATATACATTAAATTTTATTTAGATTTAATTGTACGATGTATTTAGGCATTTAAAATATGTACATATACCGTGTTCCAAAACCAGTGAGCTTCCTACATGCTCCTATAATTTCTAAATTGCTTCAATAATAAACGAATGTCAGAGCATGAGTTTATTTCAAATTTAAATAGAGAATATCCAAAAAAGACCAAATGGCGGTTAAATGAAATATTCATAATGTACCTTACAATAATTTTATATGCAACTGAAAGAAATTCTGTTTCTTAAAAAGAATTTATTTTGGTTCTTTAGCAAACAGAAAATTCAAATTATAATTGCAAAAAAATTGTATTTACAACTCTCTTTTCGAGGTTATTGTATTGATATTTAAATAAGTTTATCAATTTTTTTTAGAAAATAATCATACACTTCTTATTTCAAACATTTCCAACTGTAATATGATCAATGTAATAATTCAGACAAACTTCTAGGCTTTCCTAAATTTACATTAATTTGAGATGCAATCGTTATTAGTTGAAAACGTTTAGCTTTCTAACCTTTAGAGAAATATATCGCTATCAAGTAAAATATTATAATCAAATTTTTAAATTAAAAGAGCAAGTACTGACTGTACTAACATGTTAGATGTAAAGCAAAACGTAGGTCTAGCAGAATTTAATAGCAAAAGCAACAAAAATTCCTTAATCTTTATTTATATCTGCCAATAATAGTTTTAAAACTATTTTAACAGAGTAATATAAGCAATTGATTTAGTATATTTTTAAAAAATGATATTGCACTACGTAATATATTTGCATGGGATTTCCCGGACGTTTTTCTGGCTTCAATTCTTATCATTATTTAAAAAAAAATTAAACTAGTTCTTGCCGTTTTATATTGTGATAGCTGAGCCCGGCAATGCTTTGTTATTTCTAGACAGCTTAAAGCTATCACAATATAAAACGGCAAGAGCTAGTTTAATTTATTTTAAAATAATGACAAGAATTGAAGCGAGAAAAGCGTCCGGGAAATCCCATGCAAATACTTTACGAAGCGCAATATCATTTTTTAAGTGTGATGTAAACATTGCTGTCTACAAATTACAAAGCAAATCATACGAAATATGTTATTTCGTATGATTTGGTTTGTAATTTGTAGACAGCAATGTTTACATCCTCATTTACTTGGCAATTACATACTAATTTGATAATATTTGTAAATATTTCTTATAAAAGCTGAAAAACTAGAAGAATTTATGAATTGATATATATATATATATATATATATATATATATATATATATATATATATATATATATATATATATATATATATATATATATATGGTAAACCTAATCAGTAGGCGATTAAAGGTCTGTATATTACTTCAAAATATACGTATTTAAAAAACCCTACATGTTTCGGCAGTACGCGTTTATCAAGAGAATACAAAATATAAATGACAGGATATAAATTATTGGAGTTTTTCGGCTTTTTCATGAAATATTTACACATATTATCTAATTAGTATGTAATTGCCAAGTAAATGAGGATGTATACATTGCTGTCTACAAATTACAAAGCAAACCAAAATTTTTAATTGAAAAATATTGTCTACGTTGGGTTTTGAACCCAAGTCTACGGTTTTCCGGACCGTTGCTTTACCACTTAAGCCACGATAGGCCTTCGTTCAACCTATTTAGAAATGTATTATAAAGTAACAGTGTTAATGATTCAGATGTCAGTTATTGAATGTAGATGTCAGGTTTCAAAGCAGAAGTCAGTTTTGAATGTAGATGTCAGTTTTGAAAGCAGATGTAAGTTATTGAAAGCAAATGTCAGTTATTGCCGAAAAACTCCAAGAATTTATCAACTGATATATTTAATGATCGGCTAAGAAATTATTTAAAACACTCATATAGCTATAGAGTAATAATTATCAATTTCAAATCTTCAAAACTGACATCTGCTTTCAAAACTGACATCTGCTTTCAAATACTGACATCTACTGTCAATAACTGACATCTGCTTTCAAAACAGACATCTGCTTTCAAAACTGACACTTCCTTTCAAAACAGACATCT
The DNA here is from genome assembly GCA_935421215.2 of Melolontha melolontha. Classification (NCBI taxonomy): domain Eukaryota; kingdom Metazoa; phylum Arthropoda; class Insecta; order Coleoptera; family Scarabaeidae; genus Melolontha; species Melolontha melolontha. Next base: position 129,888,997 of record OW285236.1, read on the forward strand.
GCTTTCAGATACTGACATCTGCATTCAATAACTGACATCTGCTTTCAAAGCAGACATCTGCTTTCAAAAGAGACATTTGCTTTCAATAACTACATTTGCTTTCAATAACTGAAATCTGCTTCCAAAACTGACTTCTGCTTTCAAACCTGACATCTACATTCAATAACTGACATCTGAATCATTAACGCTGTTACTTTATAATGTATTTCTAAATATTTAAAAAAGGTATATAACCCCTTACCACAATTATTAGTCGTATCCTAAATACGTATTTCGACAACTAAGTTGTCATCATCAGTAGGTAAAAACTACTAATTAAAAGTCACACATGGGGCACAGTAAAGTAAAATAAACGCTTCCGCACAACTACTATACACTGCAACCCTGTAAAGACTAAATTTAACATGCCAATCTCAAAACTACGAATTCCTCAAATTACAATCCGCGCAACTAATTTCATATATCCCTGATTTTGAATTGGAATTAATTCTATCTTTAGTATTCCCTAGCAGACTTTCGATGGTGATATAGGCCAAACTAAACGACCTATAATAACACGTTTTAAAGAACACATAGCACATATCAAATACAATAGACCGGATAAATCAAATGTCGCAAATCACGCTTTGAGCACACTGCACAATGTACCGATTACAGGTTTGAAATTGATAAAAGGAATTAATAAACCCCACGAACTTGATGCTTATGAAAGTATATTTATCGCGAAAAATAAACATACCTCCTTGAATAGCGATAAATCTCCAATACCGTTCAGCTGTCTTTTCACATTTTTATAAGTGGGTGGGGGAGGTAACAGCAGAAATATAGACATGTGGTAATCCATACACGTGAAAGAATGCAAAAATTACCCCCTTAACAATGGTTTGCTGAATGAAGCACTCGGTGTGTTTGTTTCACGAAATGTAAAATGTTTCGCGTCTTGGGGAACAAATGTACCGGGTGTTTTGTTTAGTAAATTATTAATCATGTTTCACCTAGAGCCAACCGTGAATTCTATACATTATATTAAAGTGCTTAACTCCTTAACAATGACATGTCACCTATTTATAATTAACTTTTAAATTATATACCTACAATATCTAATAATTCATAGACCCGTTTCACGTTAATTGATTCTCATTTAATATAACACAACACAGTCGGATGTCTTGTTTTTTCACATGTAACGCCCATTCCCAATTTTGTCTTTCTCAGAATTGCAAGAGAGTCCGGCTTTTACAATATACGACCATACTTTTTAACCATTTGTAATGGAAAATTTTTACACCCCTACCCAATATAAATTTTGTTACTATACATGTACTCGAAATAATACGTTTAAATAATAACTACTGATGTGTACAATGCACATGAAATATACATATAGTTAAATATACTAGTGTTTTGTGAAAATATAAGTTGTTTCATTTAGTTTAATAGTAGGTCATCGTAGTTTTTAAAAATCGTTTTTAGTTGACGCCACCTTTAGAGAAGAATTTCTGCCGTTCCTTTGTTCGATAATTTAGCACATGTTTAAACCTTTTCCTTAAGAGGCAAGTGTTTGTCTCGTAGTTTTGAGATTGGCATGTTAAATTTAGTCTTTACAGGGTTGCAGTGTATAGTAGTTGCGCGGAAGCGTTTATTTTACTTTACTGTGCCCCATGTGTGACTTTTAATTAGTAGTTTTTACCTACTGATGATGACAACTTAGTTGTCGAAATACGTATTTAGGATACGACTAATAATTGTGGTAAGGGGTTATATACTTTTTTAAATTTTTATTTAACCACAGTCTCCATTGAAAGAATTTTTATTTCTAAATAGCTTGAACCAAGGTCTATCGTGGCTTAAGTGGTAAAGCAACGGTGCGGCAAACCGTTAACTTGGGTTCAAGTTCCAACGTAGACAATATTTTTCAATTCAAAGTTTCGTATGATTTGCTTTGTAATTTGTAGACATCAATGTTTATCCTCATTTACTTGGCAATTACATACTAATTGGATAATATTTGTAAATATTTCATATAAAAGCTGAAAAACTCCAAGAATTTCTCAATTGATATATTTAATGAACTGCTAAGAAATTATCTAAAACAGTATATATAGTAAAAGTAAAAATTTCATTAACGGGTGAGCGGTCTGTCAAGTAAAAATAAAACTCCTTTATTCCACTCTATATTTCATAACGCATTGGTTATTTCATCAGGAGTGTAATTCAGAGTTAAAATTTAGCAAATAACGGCACTAAACGTGTTAAAATTCGTCAACTTTGCTAAATTGCTAAATTTTAACTCTGAATTACACTCCTGATGAAGTAACCAATGCGTTATGAAATATAGAGTGGAATAAAGGAGTTTTATTTTTACTTGACAGACCGCTCACCCGTTAATGAAATTTTTACTTATACAGTACGGTCGATAATACTTTATAGTATATATATATATATATATATTCCTACACCATATTATGGTAAAAGGAATTACTGATTATATATATATATATATATATATATATATATATATATATATAAGGTAAACTTAATAAGTCGACGATTAAAGGTCTATAATCAGACCTTTAATCGCCGACTTATTAAGTTTACCTTATCATACCAAGGTCACGAAGATATTATATATATATGTATATATATTAAATAAACACAATTGTAAGATTGATATCAATTATTGTGTTTACATATCCATTATTATTTTTTGTGTTTTAGATTACATAAATTACTGGCACTTTTGTATTCAACTTAAGTTCATTGCAATGCTCTTGGATATACAATGTTTAATTTTCACTTTATAAATGTAAAAATGTAAATAAATCCAATCGTCAAAACAACACCAAAACAGGTAATAAATGCCGTCGCATTTCTTACCTCGCCAATTTCAATATGGGAAGTACTGCAGCGTGGTGCCATCTAAGTTTAAATAATACTACTTCAACTATTGATATTATATTATTAGGCCCCTAATTTCCTTTCTTCTAGTCAGATCGATAATCTCAATACATAGCCTTGTCCGGACAAGGCAGATCATTTTGGAAGAGCCGCGTGTAAATCGGTCCAATAGTCTTTTAGTCTATAACGGACACACGTACGAACACTGCCTTTTGTAAAAAAATATACACATGCTCTATGAGTTTACGTGCTCTTTTTTAATTTGATTAATCGTATTTGTAGATAGTACAGTAACTATTCTCTCTCCGAAATTTTTGAACTGCGATTCATGCTTATAACTAGACATATTTGTGTTTTATTATATAGATGTTTATTAGTTATGATTGGCGTTATTTATTGATTGTTGAAAATGTATTTAGTACCCATTGAAAGTTCTCTGTTATATATCTTTTATCGATGTAGACTATTATGTAAATTAGGTTTTCATTCCTTTATCCGCATAGGCAGGTAATATATCTATATATATTACCAACCGCATCATAGTCAATATTCCTCTTAAAACCTCTTGAAATTACGATTTCTTAGAATTAAGTTTTAAGAACTAGATGTTAACGTATTGAAGCGTTATTAGAATAAATTTTCCATGTAAAACATTTCATATTTCGGTTTAAGTCGGTCTTTACTTATGTAAGTCGATTTTCATCTTCCCATGAAACAAACAATTAATCGGTTTAGATTTACACCTGAGGAAACTACTTTGTAGCGAAACATTTCACACATATATGTTTCTATACTAAATTTCTTTTGGAAGCAGTACGAAACGAACCATTTCGTATGTTTCGTGTTTTATTACATTATTTACCTTTCAACTTAAGATGTTTTTAATAGCAATCAAATAAATATGAATTAATTAGTAATCGAATTAATAAAGACCTTTATATTTTACCTCTTTGATAAGTAAATAAACTTGTTACATAAATGTTGCTCGTGTCAAAGGGTTTCTCAATGTTCTACATCAATTTAGTGTTGGAACATTAGATATTTAATATTGTCTTAGGTCTGTCTATTGATTGTCTTTCAATATTATACGTTCTGCGAATGATTCGATTGACCGGCTATACCAAAGTTATGTGCAGTATTTGTAATAGTTTAGAATTCGGTTTGTGGATTTACTTCTTAACTGATTGTGTTATTAGATTATGATACTTAACTGTTTCTATACTAGATTTCTTCTGGACGCAATACGAAACATTTCGCATTTTATTATATTATTTATCTTTCCACTTAAAATGTTTTTAATAGTAATAAAATAATCTTATTAATAAAGACTTTTATATTTTACTTTCCTCTTTGATATTGATAAGTAAATAAACTTGTTACATAAATGTCACTGGTGTGAAAAGGTTTTCCATCGTTCTACATTAATTTAGTGTTGGGGCATTTGATATTTAATCTTGTCTTAGGCTGTCTATTGATTGCCTTTCAGTCTTATGTGTTCTGTGAATGTTTCGATTGACCGGCTATATCGGAGTTGTGTGCAATATTTGTAATAGTTTAGAATTCGGTTTATGGATTTACTTGTTAACTGATTGTATTCTTAGATTATCGTACCTAACAAAACTACTTAGATGGCAAGGTACATTTACAATATTATGTAAAGCCTGAACAAATTTCTTAAATTGTTCTTGTTTAGTGGTTGGATATGACTTAAATTCTATATTTACATTCTATACATACACAATACAAAAATATTTGCGTTCTGTTGTAGTTTTGTTTTCTAGAAAGCAGACATTAAATACTGAATAAAAAATTAAAAAACCTTACCACAATAGAACAATTCTATATACGTATTTCGACAACCACGTTGTCATCCTCAGTAGAAAAAGCAGTGTAACACTTGAAAGCACAAAAAACACACAACACTCACTGAGCGCTATATTGTACGGCTTCTCGTTTAACACAAAATTTTAAATTTTAAAAACCTGAATACTACAGAACTTACCTCATTGGAAAAACCCTACTTAAATACGTACATGGATTAAGAGACCATTAACCGATTAATGCTTTATTCTATAGAAAGGCCCTTTAGAAAATTACACAGAGGGGATACCCTAATTTAATATACATAATGAAACCATATGAACTCATCTTAAATTATATATGTCAATTTGAAATTAATATTGAATCATAATATCTGTTAAAGGGTAATGTTGTAACGAACCGAAATTTAAAAAATTATATAGAATTAGATTAATTTGTTAATGGTTTTCTTATCTTTTTTAGTTTGATAATATCTAATTGTCAATTAACTCGAATAAAGATGAAGCTGGTATAGGACCCAAATCTGCATTAATTACGTTATTCCTATTTTTAAAGATAAAAATGCTATCAACACTGTCTACTTCGCGGGGGCTAGTGACGTTTTCTATTAATCTCAGACAGTCAGATGTTACGTTGTGACCTGATTCAAGAATATGTCGGGCAACACTTGATTTTTCCGGCCTATTGAATCTAATATGCTAAACATGTTCTTTATAACGAGTTAGAATCGAACGCTTTGTTTGGCCGACATATTTCTTACCACAATCCTTACAATTTATTTCATAGATTCCAGATTTATTGTTTACCTCAACTTTGTCTTTCGCGTTGCTTAAAAGGGAATTCAAGGAGTTATTCGACCGACATGCTCCTTGAAGATTATACTGTCTAAAGGTTTTATTTAAAATTTTCGTAGTTTCGTGAAACGGTATGCTAATAAATTTTTTGCTCGAATCAATTTGAGGTAGCAAACATGTGGAATCCTGAATTGTTTTTCTTACTTTATGTTTTCTAACTAGCTTGTTTATTATTTCTGAATCGAAACCGTTGTAACTCGCGATGTTCTTAATTAAAGTTAATTTCTTTTCATATCTATCCTTTGTCAATGGCATGCTTAACAAACGATTGATAAGAAAATTGAAAGAGGCACTCTTGTGCTGAAAAGTATGGTTTTAATCTGCGGTTATAAATCTGTTGACGTTGGTTTCTTTTCGGTAAATATCAAACTCTAAGTTTTTGTCATTGCTAATTACTAAGTTATCTAAAAATGGTAAACGTCCGTTGTTTTCCTTTTCAACCGTGAATTTAATACTAGAAAATTTTGAATTTAATTATGTTACAAAATGATCTAAGTCACACTTGTTGGTATCAAAAATTGCAAACACATCATCCACATACCTGACCCATATGTTTGGAAAATATCTGGCCGTCTTTTTAAACTCAATTTCAAAGTGACTCATAAATAAATTCGCGATAAATGGAGATAAGCAATTACCCATGACTGTACCCTGTTGCTGTTCAAAGAACTTGCCTTCGAATTGGAAGCAATTTTGGGCCATACAGAGGCCTGTTAACTGCAAATATTCATTTATTTTTTCCTTTTCAACGTGATTACTGTGAAGTAAGTCAGACAAATATTTTAACGTTTCTGAGATAGGTACTGACGGAAACAAAGACGTTACATCGAATGAAATTTTTTATTCACTTGAAAGCCACAGTCTCCGATTTTTCAAGAAATACTGGTTTGTAAAAAATTATATAATCAACGATATAAGTTTAGAATTACCAGCAAATTAATATTAACTCATATAAAAAGCAAGATTTATACGAAAGATGTTTCCAAAGTTATAGGAATTTAGTTATAATTTTTTTATTTTGTCAATTTTCATCAATATTACAGTGCAGTTTTTCAAAGTAATCGCAATTTAATTGAGTATATTTACCCCAACAATAAATTAATTTTTTTAGGCCGTCCTCAAAGAAGTTTTTCAGTGTCTCCTCAATCCACCTGTTTATGGCATGTTTTACGTCAGTTAAACTCTCAAAGCAAATAACCCTGTAAAGGTTTCTTCAAATCTGGGAACAGATGAAAATCACTCGGTGCGAGATCCAATGAATAAGGTGGATGCGAAAGCAATTCCCATCGTAAATTGTTCAAACATCCTTCGTTTTTCTTGCGGTGTGCGGTCTTGCATTATCATGTTGCAATAACGGACGCTTATGCAACTTCCCAGGTCGTTTTCAGATAAGTGACTGGCGCAATGGTGCCACACTCTTGCGACCAAACAAAATGTAGCAAGTAATATCAAGGTTGCGAGATGTTCTGCAGGACCTCCCTCTCTGACCCGAACCTACCTGATGGTGGTCGTCCCGTGGAAAATACTCAGTCTTGTTTCAAAGAGTGTCGCAAGTTCCAAGGTCGCCTGATGGAGGTTAGACGCCACAGTATTAAAACCCTGCAAAGTCTCCCAAAAGTACGGAAGTGGGTGGGACCCTGGTAGCTTCAATAAAATCTAAAGAGAAAGCCCCTCATTACTTGCTACCGATACAAACAGAACTTTGCTTTACACAACACTTGTAGGAAAGGACTTAAACAAACAAACGTAGTCAGCAATAACAAAATTTATTAACAACACGAAATATGTTCAAAATACAAAAGTTTAGAATTCAGTTGACGATATACACAATAATCAAAAAGTTGTCAAAAGTGATCTAAGATAGCAAAATTCAAATTTAAGGTAATATCAATTCATAATTTAAGCGCCAAGGCTGTAATTAAGCTAGTAATAATAATGAAAATGAAAATAGTTACAAGTCTCCCAGATTAATTCTTTTCCCAAACAATATTACAAAAGTAACGCACCAGGCGTAATACAGTGAACTCTTAACAATAAAATTCACTCGACATATCGACAGCCTGTATAATCAGGTAGAAATATAGTGAATAATTTGAATTATCTGAGACACAATCCCAACATGAAATTAGCTTATTATTATTATTAACTTATAAAAGTAACGTTCCCCCAAGATATTAAAAATAAACAAATCGTAGGCACGAGTGAAGGTTCTTTGCCACGTATAATAGAACTACAATTTCTACAACTGACAGCCAGTGAAGCTGACGACCAGCTTAATAATAAAATAATAAACGAATGCTAGTAAACAGGTGTTCTAGCCTCTATCTGTTAAAATTAAATGTATAAAGCCTTGCTAGCTATCAATGATTTACGATCAAAATCTATATAGTGTCTCATAATAGCAAACAGATGTTGTAAAGTAGGTAAAGTAAAAGTTACAGAAAACAAACTAGATCAAGATCTAGCAAAAATTAATCCCAAAAGAAACTAACCCGATTACAACAATCAGGATTCTACGATACTAATTTAAATGAAGTGAATACTTTACAACGTCTGTCCTAGACAGAGAACGGCTTCTCAAAGCCTTTCTTAGATGTAAACGAGATAAAATGTAGCCTAGTTAATAAAGTTTGCAAAAGTTTGAATATTAATTAAAAAAAAAGATTATCTAAACCTACTTCTCACTTTGTTCCCGAAATCGTCCCTAAAACAGACCTATATAGGATAGCCTTTCACGGGATTGCACGGACTATCCAAATCCAAATTATAATTGGTCTAATTGCTGCCATTCACGCCGCCATTATAACTGAGAACGCCATCACGCTTGAGGACGCCATTTTGGGACGCCGTGAAAATTTGTTCCAAAATTCCAGATAAAAGGAAGCCTCGCCGATTCCAATTACACCCACGAGAGTGGATTGTGGATTTTTGCACGGTTCTCCTTCAAAAGATCGATATTTTAAGATACACCGCTGCGTGGAAAATTTGCGTATGCTAAATCAGCCTTCCACGTGGTGTGGTCCTCAAAGAGATTCCGAAGTAAAATTGGTTTAATTCCTTAATTAATTGGGCGGTAGCACTAAATTATATCCTATAGAGAATAAAAGAAACGCATAAGTAAAAATTCAAAAGAAAATGATATCTCTTACCGCAACGACTAGGTTCACTCACAAAAATAAAACACGACCAAAAACGGCAACGCTCTAGAACGAAGTGCCGTTCCATCGAAATGAACGAAATCGGTCGAGGTCCGATATACGTCACACAAAAGATCGTTGAAAGGAAAATTTGAAAGAAAAGGATTTAATTTCCCAAAAACCCTAACAAGGTTTAAAAGTGATCAACGAAGCTAACAAGCGATAATTCGGTAATTAAAACGGCGCAATTAAAGATAATAAACCAAATAAATATCTTACCAAACGTCAAGCGAACTGTAATCGGAAGAACACAAAATGTCGAGAAGATGGCGCAACAAGCGAAAGAAATGGAGTACTCAAGATTTACGTTAAATAAAAGATTAAATAAACAAAATAAGCACCTAACTAGATTTACAAAATTCTAAAAAAAAAACCACGATATTAGAATAGATTAAAGAGAAGCAAAATTGAAATAATAGTAAAAATATACGTAGCATGACAACGCATAAAAATTTCCAAAATGTCGGCCTCCGTCGAGATAAAGAAAAATAGCCGGTTAAGTAATATGGATATAGTGACATCCAAAATATTTGAACATCAGTAAATTTTATGAAAATAACAAAGTTCGAGGAAGCCTAAGTTGATCGATAATTAATAACAAAATTAAATAAAATAATAATAAACGAAAATGTTGAATTATGTAAAGCCTATGATAACTTAACGTAAGCAAATGATGAAATAAATTCATTAAAAATTCCCAAAAGGCCTAGGATAATTTTCCAAGCGTAACAATGGTCCGGATAATAAGTTTGAATAATATTTTGCGTTAATTGTAGTACCTTTCGTCAGATAATCCATAAAAATAATTCCTTCATAATGCCAGAATACAGTAAGCATTACCTTTCCAACAGACGGAACTACACGCACCTTAATTCAAGGCCCTTCTTCGGGTTTGCACCATTCTTTGGATTGACCTTTAGTCTTAGGATTGAAATAATGATTCCACGTTTCGTCAGTGGTTATCTGTTGCCAAAATTCATCACCGTAGCGGGCTAACAGCTCTTGAAGTTGACGACAAGTGTCAAACCTATTGAGTTTCTGTTCCGGCCCCAAATGCCTTGGCAGCTACCGGGCTGAAACCTTGTTTACGCCTAAATAATTATATAAGATCTCATGAACTTGTCGTATACTTGTTCCTAGGCGTACACTAATTTGAGAAGTAGTCATTAGTCTGTCCTCTTTCAGTAGGTTCTTCACGGCGGTAATGTTTCTTTCATTTACCGACGCCTAAGGCGACCACTGTCTGGATCATGTTCTGATATTCTACTACTTTTAAAACAATCGATCCACCGATATACAGTACTTTTAAATTCTGCAAACTTACTTACTCCTTGTAGACGTTTAATCATTTCTGAAGTTTTTACACCCCCTTTCAGCAAAAAGAATATTATTACTCTTTGAGATTTAGCCGTGTCTTCCATGGTTACACAAACAGCGCTACAAAAATGCGTTGAATACCTGAATCTAACTGAACGATTTTGCACTGAATAGCTGCATAAATACGTCAAGACTTGGCTATCGCCAATAGATTTGCCTATAAGTTCTGCGTAATTTAATTAGAGCACAATTTCCAGAAGTTTGGAAACATCCCTTGTACAACATGAAAGTTGAACCATATTTTACCAATCAATTAATATAATTATGTATAAAGAAAATTCTCAAAATGTTGACTTCTTGTTTGTAAACAACACTAAACTCGTCAGGATAAATTGTACATTTACAATTGTCTCTTCAATTGCATGTCATAGTTTTTGCAAGTTGCTTATAAGGAAATAAAGAAAAACCAGTATCGTCTCTGATAAAGGAGATCCAGAGACGAACCAGGCGATCTACTTACCCATAAACCTACATTTAGAAAATTGTCTGGGAAAAATTGCTGTAAATAATTGACAGTTATATGTGGAGTGTGAGGTGTGGCGAATCCTGTTGGAAATAATCACTAGCTAATTCTATTCTATGTAATCCATTTGATTTATGAATGAAAATAATGCTTTCGCATCACTGTGCGTTAATTGCTTCTTCAAAGAATATAGATAATAATTCGTTGTTTTGACATTGTCATTAAAACATTAGTTTTAACTGGATACGATGGTACTTCGATTAAATCGTGTGGATTATCTGCCGAGCAAGGTTTATAATTTTGCGAATTAACATAACCAAACAGATTAAACTATGCTTTATCGGAATAGAAAGTATGAAGGTGATTCGTAAAGTAAGTTCCGTTTGGTTGTTAAAAAAAGATACCAATACATGAAGAGATTTTTATTATATATAAGTTAAAACTACTACTTTTAGCTATCTACATAGTTGCCATTTGTCATAGCGATGAATCAGCTTTTTAATGCCTTTTTCATAGAATTCTGCCGCCTGTGAATTAAATCACACTGTAACACTGTCCTTCAGTGTTTATTGTGGTCCCTCTTTCCATAAAGTCTACAAGAAGGCCTCTCCTGTCCCAAAAAACAATGACTTTTCTAGCACAAAAAGTTTGACGGCACTTTAAAAGCTTCCTTGTAGGCGACTTAGAGCGACCCCACTGCATTCGTCTCAACATTGGCATAGGCGACTCAAGTTTCATCACCTGCTACGATATGTCGGAGGAAATCTTCACTTTCAATATCGTAACGTGTCAGAAAAGTTAGTGCCGATCGCATTCTCTTTGTTTTATGGTCTTCGGTAAGAAGTTTTGGCACCCATCGTGAACAAAATTTGTGTTAACCTAAATGTTCAGTAACAACCTCATACAAAACTGTACGTGAAATTTTAGGGAAAAAGGCACTCACTTCTGTGATTGCAAATCGCCGATTTTAACGAATTTCTTCTTCTACATTACTCACAAGTTCATTTGTGACAACTGTTGGTCTTCCACTTCGTTCTTCATCATGGACATTAGTGCATCCTTCTTGAAAGACTCGGTACCATATTTTAGCCATACTGTTACTCATGACATTTTCGCCATTAACAGAACAAAGTTCACGATGAATCTCAGCAGCCTTCATGTTTTTTGCGCACAGAAATCGGATAACAGCACGTATTTCACAGTTGGCGGGATTTTCAATTGCACCAGCCATTTTAAACGACCAACAGAGCACGAAAGAATGTCCGAATCATTCTCTCACTAGCACTGCCAGACGCACTCTGAACCAGACTACACCGGAACGCTGCGATCGCGCCGATATTCTTTGCCCACTAGGTCTCGGTTAATATGCAAATGATCTCAAGAAACCTATTTATATGTTTGTCTTATGGTTTTAGAGGATAACTTCACGCGCTAGATATCTAAAGGCAGTGGCGGCTCTTGATGACGTACGATGTGCGCTGCTGCACGGAAGAGACAACTTCGAACTATTTCGGAAGATTTCGGTACGGTTACTTGCTTCTCTGTATATATGAAAGCTTAAACGAAGCAGTCTCATCCGTGCAGCAGCACACATCGAACGTCATCAAGAGCCGCCACTGTCTAAAGGTGATAAAAACAGGCGTTAGTCTCTAATCTTTATTAGATATAGTGAATTAGTAATCTTTTCATATCTAAAGTTGATTTAAAAAATTAAGAAATACGAAGTACAATTTCCACTTTGCAAGTAAGTTTTAAGATACATTCATAACGTCCTTGCATTATTCTGATTCGTGGGAGATTATTAAGAGAAAATCCTAAAGAAAGCAATCAAATGTTATTTTCACAAAGAATATTGCAGATGAATTATTTTGTGGCAAGTCTTCATAAAATCTTTCACTATTCTATGTTTGTATTGTTAACCAAGTAGATGAATAATTGAAAGTGAATTTTATTTAATAAAGTGTGGTGAACTAGTAAGTGACCCCTATTCTGTAACATCATGTGATAATATACTGAAGTTCATTAACTGTGTTTTCGATGAAGGCCTTTAAACGAATTTTGTTTAAAATCGTATTTTGTAGATTTGTTCCAATTCGCTAAGGTGAGGGTTCTGTACATACGCACTTCAGAAAAAGCGTTCCAACTTCATTTTTGACCATACATTGAACGATAGGAAAAGTGCTCCAACTAAATTTTGATAAATGTATGAAAAGCATCTGTCTCGAAACGTGCAGATATCGGTATTTCACTATTGTTACAGATCTTCAGTAAACGATATTAGGACATGGACATGGCTTTCATTTCTATACTTCGTGTATATGTAGGAACCACATTGAATTTATTGTATGTGAGAATTGCAACGTATGAAAAGCCACAGATGTGGCTCTTCATACATTGGCATTTTCATACATGTGGAATTCTGCGGCAGGAGTAATCTTCTCAAATTGTAGAACCAACGCAATTAATTAAGCGACGATTGTATGTGAGATGAGATTTTAATAATTTGCAATTCTCACGTACAATAAGTTCAAAATGATTAGTATATATACATGGAGTATAGAAATGAAAGTCATGTCTGCGTCCGAATATCCTGTACTGAAGATTTGTAACAACAGTGAAATACCGGAATCTGCTCGTTTCGGAACAGTCGTGGCTTTTCATACATTTTTAATTATCCTCACAACCTGGATGGTTGCCGTCGCGACGTGTTGCGTCTACATTCTTCGGCAGAAGTAAACATGTCAGATAGTAGAACCAACGTAATAAATTAAGCGACAATTGCATGTGATATGATATTTTAATAATTATCAATTCCCACAAGCCAAAACGGCCAAAACAATTGACAGACCGAACTATGTACTGTTTGGACTAACACGCGCACTACATAACTTGATCCTATGGAACAGTTGTCAATAGAAATATCACAAAAAAGCATAGCATAGAACAAAGTTGATTATTTCAATTATTGCTGTTCCCATACTTCAAAATAGATTTATAACCAAACGATCACGAAAACGTTCCAACTTCTTTATAATTGTGACTTGTTCAAAAGCAGAGCAAAACGGTTGTCGTTTACTCGAGCATATTTAGTGTATTTAAGTTGACAGATAACAGTTTAATTTATGAAAAACTTGTTGGTTATGTTAATAAATAGTTATAAAACTTTTTTTACTTTATAGTCCCAAAGCAATGCAAATGCGTTGTTCATGAATTAAATGATGAAATATCTATTCGAAGATTTCTTAGAAGGAAATGGTCATAGAAATTTTACTTCTGTTATTGTTACTGATACTGATTCGACATATAGTGAACAATAAACTTTGATTTATGATTGTGTTGTTTAATTTCCGTTTGTCTTTTATAACTGCATATGAATAAAAGCAATTTATGTTTCGTTATTGACAAAAATATTAATTTCGACATTATAATTAGTTTAATTTGTTCTGTTCTTAATATTAAAAAAATACATTTTTATGATTTATTAATTACATTTATTTATCAAACAATGTTGTATATATGCAAATGTGCCTCATAATTAAAGCATGCAACATTAAAATTCAATTAAGTATCTTAAGTCTTATTTGTAAAATTTAAAATAGTGCTTATTGTAGGACAAAAATAATTATACTGAAGTGTTAACTTTATATCTATTTAACATTCAACTATCAGGTTGATGTATAAATTCGTAGCGCTTTTATTGAACTTAATTAAAAACACATTCTCCTCCATTATCTACGATAGCCTCCCAAAGACAGAAATTTTTTGTCAAGACAATTTTGAAGCATGATATCGTTTTTAAAAGAGATTATAGAAGGTGGTTTGATAAAGAACGAAAAAGATGGTTGTCTGCCAAATGAGTTTTGAATACGAGCGTTATCGTGCTGCAAGATTATGTCTTTCCGGTTTTTTTTTTTTTTAATTGTGGCCTCAATCCGTTGGAGTTGTTGACCGTAAATCTCAGTAGAGATGGTTATATTCTCTAGAAGCAACTCACTGTAAACGAGACATCTTCACTGTCTCACCAGATGCATAAGAACATTGGCTTAGACGGATGAATACCAGCTTTTCCTCAGAAAGTTACCTTTTTATTAAGACTAAATAATTCTTTTCTGTTCTTAAACGTTCTTAACGTGAAGGCATAATTTTTCATCGCCAGTAACAATGTGAGACAAAATCGTCCGATGTTGTTGACAATGGTCTTCCTGAATGTTCGAGAATCGTTATGTTAAAATGTCCCTCTATGAATAGAGAAAACCATTTTAGTGCTGTACTCTCCCCCAATTTCGTTTTCTCCTTAAAGTGCACAAATAGTCCTACTGGCTTCATATGCAATAACTCATCTGTTGAACTCGAATTAAAAGATATGTCTGAAATGCTAGTTTTTTTTTTCCATTTGACGTTTCTTTTTCTTTTGTGAATAATAATTAATATAATATTTGCGCAAATTCAAAAACTATTCAACTAAACAAATATCACTTACCTACTCACTTGTTTACGTACTTACTTACTTAAGTATATTTACTTCTAAAGTCAACTTACATAAGTCTACTTACTTAAGTCAGCTTACTTAAATTATTTTACTTAAGTTAACCTAATTAAGCCTACCTACTTACTAACTCCTATCAACTTACTAAAATTTACTTATTTCACTCATTTAAGTCAACTTACTTAATTCTACTTGCTTGAGTCTACTTACATAGGTCTGCTCACTTATATCAACTTATTTGTGTATACTTACTCAAGCCTACTTACTTAAGTCTACACACATGCTTAAGTCTACTCATTCAAGTCAACCTAGAAATATCTACATACTTAAGTCAGCTTATTTAAGCCGTCTTATTTAAACCAACTTACTTAAGTCTACTTACATAAGCCAACTTTTTTAAATCATCTTATTTAAGTCATTTTATGTCAACTCACTT
The DNA here is from genome assembly GCA_935421215.2 of Melolontha melolontha. Taxonomy (NCBI): domain Eukaryota; kingdom Metazoa; phylum Arthropoda; class Insecta; order Coleoptera; family Scarabaeidae; genus Melolontha; species Melolontha melolontha. Next base: position 129,904,529 of record OW285236.1, read on the forward strand.
AAGTATTCTTACTTAAGTCTACTTACTTAGATCAACGTAGTTAGGTCTACTTACTTAATTCTCCCTACTTAAGTCTACTTACTTGAGACTAACTACTTAAATCTCCCTACTTAAGTCTACTTACTGAAGATGCATCTTTTTTGCAGTTTGAGTATTGAATTTTAGTGCAATACCGTTTCCTATATTTGACATATATTTTTTGTCTCTTTTAATCTTTCGTCAGACGCGTGTGAATAAAAAAAAACAAACGCGCCACCTTTCACTGCCCTTATAAAATGCGTGAGTGGGTAGCTGCCGAGTCCACCTCTCAGTCGTATTTGCAACGGTCTGTTGATCGAGTGTGTTTACCTACGAGAGTATTGTATCATATTGATACATTGCGACATAACATGTACTTTGGTTATAATGAGGTATTTTATGAATAATTTTCAGTTTTCTTTTATATTTCCATTTGCAGTATAATGAATGCAAGGGGAAGTACAATCTCAATGATACGAATGATGTAGAATATCTTCGAAAGTATACGTTAGAACAAGATGATGAAATACATCCTAACCTAGTAGACTTTGATAATGAACCGGACACAGATGCGAAAGATGAGCTAGCAGAAGAAAGGGTTATTGACTCTGATACTGAGGATAGTGGGACAGACGAAGAATCTAACTCACATGAAAATTTATTCTATCTGGGAAAAGACAAAATAACAAGATGGATGAAAGTACCGCGCACGAAGAATCGGCGCGCTAGCCCACATAATATTGTTACAAGTCTCCCAGGAGTTTACATGATGCACGATTATCAAAGTTACCTATAGAATGTTGTTTTTTTTATGTTTTTCGATGAAATGCTACAAAGAATATTTGAGTTCACAAACCAGTACATTCATCTTGATGTAAGGGATCGCTTTGAACGACAACAAGTTGCAAATGACATGGATCTGACAGAACTCAAGGCTTTCATAGGTGTTTTATATCTAGCAGGAACTTTTCATTCCAACAGAATGATCTTGGAGGATCTCTGGGGTACAGATGGACATGGCGTGGAAATATTTCGTCTCGTTATGTCTCTCAAGAGGTTCAAGTGTCTTATAAGATGCCTGCCTTTCGATGACCGCAACGCGAGACCAGCAAGGAAAGATGTTCACAACATTGCGCAGATTCGTGATCTCTTCGACGATTTCGTTCATAACTGTCAACATAGCTATTCACTGGAACAATGTGTCACGATTGATGAAATGCTGGAGGCTTTTTCGGGACGCTGCAGGTTCAAGCAGTATATCCCTTCAAAGCCTTCCGAAAATGTCTGATGCAGTTACTCTTTACACCTATAACATAGAAATTTACCCTGGGAGGTACCCTATGAACAGAGTAATAGACCATCCGATGTCGTTAAAAGATTGGCGCAACCTATTTATGAAACAGGATGAAACATAACGGCGGATAATTGGTTCACAGATGTGGACCTGGGTACGGAGTTAAAAAGTAATAGAGTGTCATACGTTGGCACAATAAAAAAAATAAGAAGGAGCTACAACCAGATCTACTGAATGTGAAAGGGCGAGCACTACAGTCGAGTATGTTTGGTTTTGGGGAACACTCAACTACGTGCCAAAAAAGAATCGGAATGTTCTTGTTATATCTTCTCAGCATTACGATGATTCTATAGGCCAGGAGTCAGGAGATGCTGCCAAACCATCAATGATCACATATTGTAATAAAACCAAGTCAGGTGTCGACGTTGGCGATACGCTCTGGGCGTCCTATAACGTTGCCAGAAATACACGTCGATGGCCAATGGTAGTCGTTTTTGCTATGTTGAATATTGCAAGGATCAATAGCCAAGTGATTTCAAACAGAAATGGACAAGAGATTGTACGACGTCGCCTTTTTCTTCGTAAATTGGATCATGAATTAGCGTTAGAACAACTACAAAGAAGAAGTGTTACGACACAAGGCGTGTTCACTTTCTGAAGGTCTTAGGAAATTCAGACCAACGGAAGAACCTGATGACTAAGCTGGACTAATGGCTGCAGAAAGGATAGCAGCTCCAACAAAGCGGCTTCGCTGTGCTCTATGTTACATGTCACGGAGGACCAGGCTAACCATAACCGTGTGCAAGAATTATAAGCGATATATTTGTGGCGAACATACAACCCCAATGTGCACAGCATATCACTCTCGGTTACAAGAACTAGAACTCTCAAGTGAAATCTAAGTGAAGGATCGGTATGTAATGAAGTGGCAAAATTATGTTTCGTTTTTTTTTTTATTTGAAATGTTTATAATAAGAAAATATATTTTATGTTTGTATTTCATAGAAAGGTATCATTTTATTTTTGTTAGTAATAAAATTGCTTTATAGTTTTATTTCTATCAACCGTTTTTTGATAATACCTAAATATTTCAATTTATACTAAAAGAATAAATTATAAAAATAATTAAAAAATCACAACTAAAACCACACATACCCGACTTCGTGTTAATCAACCTTACAATCATGTATCAAACAGATACATAGCGACTGGTGTTGTTAATACTTTTTTCCTCGTAGGTGTCGTTTTCGCGAATTTTCAAAAAAGTTAGTTTTCTTATGTACATACATAAAAAAATAGGAATGTAATCAATTACATGTGTATTAGGTGTAATCTACAAATAAGCCTGATACGAAAATTCTATTACTTTTGCTGTACTCTTAAGTCAAAGGAAGATGTATCATTCTGATACATTGCGATAGCTTTTCTCCAAAATAAGGTTGCCCCTGATGGAAGGTTAATATGACATCATAATGTTTATTGATATTTTTCTTATTGACTTGATATTAGTCTTACATTAGTTCATTCTATTTTTAATTTTATTTTTTTTAATTGGGTATAGCAGATTCCTGTTTTAATTTTTATTAATATTTCAGCTTGATCTCTTGGTTCTTGATTTGACTGGTTGTTGGCTTTCTTTAACCCAACTTAACCTAACCCATACTTTTGTAAACAAATTTTTAAAACATTTATTTTTAATATATTTAGGTTATCCGAAATGGCTTCTGAGAGTTTTTACCACCATGATTCACTTTCGTTCTTGCTTTTATTTGTGTTTTTAATATTTATTCTATTCTTTTTCCATTTGCTAATCTAATACGTTTCTTACTATTTTAGGTATTTTGTCCTTCCCGATTCTAAAGATGTGTTGAATTACCCTAATTCTTTCTATCTGTTTACTGGATGTAAGCTATTTATCTGTATCTAAGGATGAGTTTTTGTTATTAGTATCATATCGGATGAGATCTTCCAATTTTTGGTCCATTCAACCTATTGTTTTCAATGACATCAATTTGTAAGATATTATTATAAATTATATTAAATATGTATATTTATCTATGCATGAAATACTTTATTTTAACGTTTCTTTCTAGCATAAAAGGTATTGACAACTGAAAAATTAAACTTTATATGAAAAACTAGGAAAACAAATATATAAGCTGTTTTTATGTGGTTATTTAAATTATGGAAGTTTGTTTGAATACAGATACTCCTTTTATTTATATCTTCTTAACTTTTCTAGATTAGTTTAGATTACAAGTTTATTGAATGACTAAACTGCGTGGTATTTATAGTTACATTGTGTGTGTAAACATCACAAGAACATTTGTCTTTTATATACATCTTTACTATAATTAGAGAACGGACACGCTTACCACCCAGTGCAGTACTGGGGAAAGGCTGTATTTCTAAAATATTTAATTTTATTTATATAATTGGAAAACGAACGGGTGGTGATCTATAAAATTACGAAATACATATTTATTTATTGAAAAGTTGTATTTATAAAGTTTTTAATTTTATTTATATAATTGGAAAACAAACGGGTGGTGATCAATAAAATTACGAAATACATATGTATTTGTTGAAAAGTTGTATTTTTAAAGTTTTTAATTTTATTTCTATAATTGGAACATTTTTATTTGTTCATTTTGTCGTTCAAGTTGAGTAAAGGAGTATTAATATTGACTAGCAATAGTTTCTTAAGGTTTTCTTCTGTCAATTTTGTTCTCTTTGAATTAAGTACATCCTTATAAATAGAAAACGTCCTTTCTACATCGCAACTGGTTATAGGTGCATACTGGAAATATTCTTTTATTTCTTCATATTTAGCCGTTAGATTTTGTGGAATTGTCTCCATACATAATTGCTGCAATGTAATTAAATCTGGATTTCTATTAAGTATTGCTTCAAACTTTTGCCGAAAGCCACATCCGAAGTCACTTGGAATACTTTTCAAATTATTAACAGCCACATCTAATGTGGTTAATCCGTCATTTAATTTGAGATTTCGATTTTCAAAATAAGTGATTAGTTTTGGCAATTTTCCAAAGTGTTCGTGAAGAAAGTACAACTGATTTTTTAAATTTGGGATTTGTGTGAGCTCCTTGCACTCACCAATACTTCTAGCATCCTCCTTTAGCAGTGTTACGAAATGTTTTAGACTATCGAAATTCTCAGCATAATAACTAGTAGCTTCCAGCCATGTTCCCCATCTAGTTATTACTGGAGTGGGAGGCAGTGACAGAGGTGGAAATTTTTCCCTGAAAAGAGCTACTCTCAATGGTGCTTTCCTGAAAACTTTTTTAAAAGCTGATACAAGTCTATCAACTTCCGGAAAAGTGTCTCTGATATATTCACAGATTCTGTGGAGAGCATGTGCTACACAAGTAATATGCAGCATATTAGGATATGTTTTCTTCAATAGTCTGCCTGTTTTTAACATATACGCAGCACTATCACTGACAAATAAAAGTATTCTTTCTTTGTACGTGGCGTCCGAATGAAGCATATTTTGCATATTCTCCTTAATGGTTTCAGCAACTGTTTCCGCATCAACTCTATTTATAACACTTGTTGCTATTACATATGAGTTATAGGGAATAGTTGGATGTAGTACACCAGCTACAACATTTACCACACAGCGTCCTAACATATCCACCGTTTCGTCGGCGCTTATCCATATGTATTGATTTAAAAGATGGCTTCTAATGCGTTCTACTGTTCTCGTATACCACCTAGAAACATAATATTTGCGTAAAGTTGATTCATCAGGAACATTTCGACCAGTATATTTTCAGATGTGTTCAGATGTGTTTGCGATCCTAAGTGACGAATTTTTGACGATATTTTACGGATTTTGTAATAAATTTCGGAATCACTGACAATGGACATACAATCAGTATGACCGTCAATCCAACTCGCCATTGTCTTACAATGCCGTTCTCGACATTCTTCCACATCATGTCTGAAAAAGTAACTTAAACAATGCTCTAGATCTAAATAAATGAAAACTAAAAATGTGTGCGTAAGTTATTGAAACTGAACGAAATTCAATGCACACTCTTACGTCGAAATAATTGGTAGAAATAGATTCAATCAAACGATATTAAACAGGATCTATCACAAAAATTACGATGTAATTAACAGTTAAAACTATGAAAACAAGAAACTTACTCACAGCACTTTATTTATCTTACGAAATATAAACTAATAAATAAAATACATTATAAAACCCCCGCTTCTATCTACGCTCATGAAAACACTTTAAAAAGCACTATATTCTCGGAATACAATAGCTGGCTTGTCCATTGTTATCGCGGCTAGACCAGGTGTCCGAGTAAGTCAAACAAATACTTCATTGAATTACGCCGGGATGTACTTAGCGACGATATACACAATTCCAATTGCCGATTGCGTTTTATGGAAATTGCGTCCGTTCTCTAACTATAATGTTTAACATGTTATTCATTCATTCTTAAATTTTTTATCTACTTAGTCTAAAGCAAAACATAGCAATATGCATATAAATATAATATAATATACACAGGCTCGCTATTATGTATGGAAACGGTGAGATATCTCGAAAACGGTTCGAGATATCTAAACGAAATTTTATATACTGATACAAGGAAATGTTTGGATCTTTTTGGCTTTATTTTCATTTTTCTTTCTTATCGTATAATGGAAATCCAAAGCTTACTTAACTATTTTTAGATAGCAACAGTGCATGAATTTGGCATCGTTGGAAAGCTCAATTTTTTTCTGAATTCAGTGATTTAAATATAGTAAGTAATTTTTCCAAAATAGTTTAAAAAAAGATGGATGAAAAGTGTTTCGGTTTCTTTTGGGGTCAATGCATTTTTCGTTTAGTTGGCTATGAAACTACGGATGATGGATCAATTATTTAATTATACAACCGTTAACGTCCATCTGTTAGATTTAGATTTGTTTAAATTGTCATAAGAAATTAAGATGTATTTGCCTGAGAGAGAAAGAATTCTAATAATAGCAATGGCCGGATACGGCGACAAAAAACGCACTTGTTCTGAAGTTTGTCTATTATTTAAGAAGTATAACCAAATAAAAACATAAATAAATCAACAGTTTCAAAAATGATGAAAAGATACATGGATACAAGCAGCATTAACAGTCGTCCAAAATTAAGAAGACAAAAAACTAAAACTAATGAGGAAAATTCATTGAACGTCTTGATTGATATAATAGACAATGGTAAGGTTTCTGTCCAACAATTAGGTTTAAACCATAACATGTGTAGACGCTTACTTCAAAAAATAATAAAAAAAGATTTTTTTTCTTACAAAATACAATTACTGCAAGAATTAAGTGAAGACGATTTTGATCTTAGGATTGAATTTTGCGAAGCTATAATGGAAAAAATGAAGAATGAAATTTCGTTCCAAATATAATTTTCACGAATGAAGCAACATTTTGTTTAAATAGTCATGTTATATTAGGAATTTACATTAAGTGACACGCCACCACGCGGTAAATTTTGGAACTAGCGTTGGAGGTATACTTGTATTGTTTATTGCAATTTATATGGTTCTATCGTGTTTAAAACTGTATCGTATTTTCATCTTTTTCTTGGTATTTTATATTTTCGCTACTGTTTACGACAAATTTGTCTTTTTAAACATTACCCATGGTTAGCATAGTCTTCAGATGGTATTATCTTCGAAAATAATACACGGAAAAAATTATTAGAAATAAAATGTCCATACAGTGGAAAACATAAAAGTTCGGTAAATTGCATCAATTCATTTAATTATCTGATATTGGAAGAATATAACACAGTGATAAAAAACATTAATATTATGCGCAAATTCAGTTAGGAATGGCCATATTAAATTTAAATGAGCGCGACTTCTTTATATTTGCTTCATATGACTCGAGTTACATCAATATTATGGTGCCCTCTGATAAAGTATACTCATATAATTTAATTACAACTTTAAGAAACAATTATGTAAATAACATTGCGCATGTAATATATAAAAATAAAGATTAATAGAAAATTTGAAGTACTTTTCAATTTTAGAATTTTGCTCATGATGTGTTGGAGATCATTAAATAATATGCAATAGAAATTTACTGTATACAAAGTTATTCACAATAGCATGAAACAGTATATAAGTTTTATTTAGCGATTTGTGCTAATGGATTCTTCAAATTCAAAACAAGTGGATTTCGCATTTACATCATGTTATTTCACAGCTCGAGTTAAATAACTGGTTGTCAAAAAGATTTATTTTCAGTACAATATTCTGACATGTTTGAGTACGCAGATGAAGTAAAGCTTTTGAAAAAGATGTTTCTTGATGAAGAAATAAAAATTAACATTAAATAAAACCCCGAAGCAACTTCGAAAACACTTGTTAACACGATGCGCTATATACAAAACTATAAAGGTATACCTCCATTTGACGACATCTCAGCCACGATCTTGGCGCCACCATCGGTAATGTTAATTTCAAATAGACACTGTAGATACTAGGCTGATACAAATTCGCACTGGATGGATCAGGTTCATACACAAAAATTCACCAAAAATTAAATATTTGGCTGGGATTTAGTAGCAAACAATATTGTAGAATCTTTTATCGGTGATAGCAATTTGACAGCAGATATGTACTTAGAACTATTGGAAAAAACTATCATCTCTCAACTTAATCAAAACCAGGAAATATGGTTCCAGCAAGATGGTGCTCCAGCACACTATGCTATTAACGTTAGAAACAACCCCAAACAGATGGATCGGCTGAAGAGAAACTATCTAATAACCGGTAAGGTCACCAGACTTGGTACCACCTGTTTTGTGTGGGAGGGAGGGGAGGAAGGTATTTAAAAGTTTGAGTTTACGTTAATGGGCAAGAAAATCTCGAAGATCTTCTCAAATTACAAATTCGGCAAGAAATTTCCGATATATCTTTGATTTGGTGGGTAAACGCAATTCGAGGCTTCATTCGACGTATCCATTACTGCCAAGAAGTTAATGGTGGATACTTTAAACACCTTCTGTAAATAGTTTTTTAATAAATGCTTTTTATTGTTGTTACCCCAAAAGGGACAAACTTTTCCTTATGTTCGTGTACAAATTTCATTAAGATATCTCGAACCATTTTCGACATACTTAACCGTTTTCATACATCACAGTGATCCTGTATATATTTTTAGTAAATGTATATAATATACATTTATATATATATATATATATATATATATATATATATATATACTATATGTACTATATAACGTGCGTATAAATTGTCGCAAAAGCTACACGCAGCGACATTCTTCGTTTGGTTCTGAATAAAAAATCTTAATGTTAAAATGTCGCATCATGCTTCGTTTCTTTTCACGGGGTTCTTGAAGTTCGCACTTTTAGTGGGTAACTAACCTTTGCTCTTCGATATCTGTTAATAGAGATAGATGCAATTTAGTTTAAAGAAAAAAAATTAACTAGTATTATTTCGTGAACGTTTTCTTTTTGATTTAAAAGCTTGTTTTAAACATTTATTCATTAACGTACTTCTACGAAAAACACATTTGGCAACGTTGTAGAACAATAAGTTTGTATTTCAAAGTCAGTTCAATCAAAATCATTACTGTCAAATTTTGACATTTACGAATTTACGAAACATGATACGACATTTTAACATTAAGATTTTTTATTCAGAACCGAACAAAGAATGTCGCTACGTGTAGCTTTTGCGACAATTTATACACACCGTGTATATACTATATATTACTATATATACTATATATTCTATACATACTATATATATATATATACATATGCCTACTAATATTGAATCCATGAAGGCATGCATATATCGGTGATTTTACCAGGGATTCTTATCTTAATTGGTAATGTACCAATTTTAATGGTATTAACTTAATACTTTTAATTACACCTTGGCACTTCCCTTGTATGTAATTCTGTTTACTAATTAAAAAAACATCCATTCTAATTTTAAAAACATACTTGCAATATATATAAGTGTATCGTAAAAAGAGAGGAGAGGCGACAAAGCTTATAATGTGTAAATGTTCGCACAATATTTAGCAAAAGTAAAAAGAAACCTAAAATGTAATATACTATAAATTAAAGTTGAAGAAGAAACCATTTTATTTGGACAACATAAATTGAAATATCCGGAGACATTTACAATAGAAGTAGTGTACAGTAGAAGGAGACAAAGCTTTTGAATTAATTTATCGATATATTATTATTTACATATACCCAGTGTCCTTGGTTTTAGTTTACAGACTGCAACTCCTCACTCTGTATATTTACGAATAAATGTTTGAAACGAAAGTTGCTTTACTTCTTAAACAGTTAGTTTTGCATTTCGTTATTGTCATGTAGGTCATTTGAATAACAACTTTTTTTTTAATGGAATCCCATATTTTTTAATGCAGCGTATTATTAACCAAGAAACGTAAATAACTTTCGTCTCAATAATTTTTTCATTATTTATCATTTTTTGAAGTAATTATTGAAAAAGAGCATTAAGAGCACTTGCCGAATAGTAGAAGGCTTTGAAAAATTATGGTAGACAAAGAGAATTGTATGACAGTTTATTATTGTTTACTTTTAGTATTGTTGTTAGTTTTCTGAATTTTTTCGCTGTTCGGTATTTTGTTTTGACTACATTCGATTTCGTTAATACTCAATATGCCTGCTACACCCACTCCCAATGAATAAGTAGACATGTTAATTTATGGATAATGTAATATGAATTCCTGAGAAGCAGCATGCGTGTATCGAGAACGATTTCCAGAACGTGCGCGTCCATCGCATCTTACTTTTAGTAAAGTGATGTCAAAGATAAGAACTGGATCCTTTTCTGATAATGTCTAACATAGGAATCCGAGCAATTGTTAGAAGTGAAGAAAATATTGTCAACGTTTTGCCCTACGTAGCGATAAACCCTCACCTTTCTATTCGTACTCTGGCAGTTGAAATTAGAATGAGTAAAACCATCGTGCACCGAATTTTAAAAACACACAGGTATCATCCATTTAAAATTCATTTAGTTCAAGGATTGACGCCGAACGATTTACAAAGAATGCTTGACCTCATTGCACGTTTACATGTTTTAGCAGAAGAAAATCTAAATATCTTTAACTACATATTCTGGAGCGATGAATGCCGTTTCCACAATAATGGCATTGTTAACAAGCATAATGCTCATTACTGGTCAAACCAAAATCTACATTGGATGCAAGAAGCGCACTTCCAGACAGTGTGGTGAACCAACGTTTGGTGTAGTTTTTTCAATGGTTATTTAATTGGTCCTTATTTTTATAAGGAAACCCTAACCGGACAGAGTTATTTCAATTTTCTAAAAAATGTGTTGCCGGGTTTAATGGAAAATATTTCTCTCAAAGAAGGAAGAACAGTGCTTTGGCAATAAGATGGTGCTCCACCTCACAATGCACGTATTGTTAACGATTATTTAAATATAATTTACCCGAATGGTTGGATTGCCAATAGAGGTCCTATTCCTTGATCTCCATGTTCCTCAGACTTATTGCCTCTTGATTTATTAATTTGGAGCTATTTAAGGGAAATCGAACATTATGGGCGTTCTGTTACCTTGGATGATTTGAAAAATAAAATTGGTCAAGGTTGCCAAACAATAAGTCGAGAAATGATCACTTCTGCATGTAGTAGAACGTTAATGCGCCGTATGGAGACTTGCGTCCAGACAGGTGGCGCACAATTCGAGCACCACTTGTAAAATTTTTCTTCTTCCGAAAAAATATTGTTAGTTGTTTTCTATCATTTGTATTAGTTATTAACACATAATGATTAAAACACCTCCCGTTCAAATAACGTTTCTCTATAGTGTTCATAGAAGTTTCTCAATAATTATTTGAAAAACTGAAAAAGTACTGTATACTAAAAACAGGAACACTTATAAGTTATATATATATATATATATATATATATATATATATATATAAGTGTTTAAATAATTTCTTAGCCGTTCATTAAATATAACATTTGATAAATTATTGGAGTATTTCGGCTTTTTTATATGAAATATTTACAAATATTAAATTAGAATGTATGTAATTGCAGAGTAAGTGGGGATGTAAACATTGCTGTCTACAAATTACAAAGCAAATCATACGAAATTTTTTATTAGAAAAATATGGTCTACGTTGCATTCAAATCTGATATCTGCTCTCAAAATACTGACATCTACTTTCAGTAACTCACATCTAATTTCAAAATAGGCATCTGCTTTCTAATCACACGTTTGCTTTCATAACTGACACCTGCTTTCAAAACAGACATCTGCTTTCAATAACTGACATTTGCTTTCACTAACTGACATCTGCTATCAAAACTGACATGAGCTTTCAAAACTGACTTCTGCTTTCAGCTTGACATCTACATTCAATAACTGACATCTGATTCATTAACACTGTTACTTTATAATGCATTTCTATATGGCTTGAACCTGGGTCTATTGTTGCCTAGTGGTAAAGGCGACAGCCCGGATAGCTGTAGACTTGGGTTCGAGTCCCAACGTAGACCATATTATTCAAATAAAAAATTTCATATGATTTGCTTTGAAATTTGTAGACAGCAATGTTTACATCCCCACTTACTCTGCAATTACATACATTCTAATTTAATATTTGTAAATATTTCATATAAAAAAGCCGAAATACTCCAATAATTTATCAAATGTTATATATATATATATATATATATATATATATATATATATATGTAATATTATCGTGACCTTGGTATGATATGGTAAACTTAATAAGTCGGCGATTAAAGGTCTGGTTTATTACTTCAAAGTATATATATATTTAAAACAACCCTACATGTTTTGGAAATCCTTGACAAAGGCATCATTGCCGAAACATGCAGGGTTGTTTTAAATATATATACTTTGAAGTAATAAACCAGACCTTTAATCGCCAACTTATTAAGTTTACTATATATATATATATATATATATATATATATATATATATATATATATAAGAATATCGACCGTACTATATTAGTTAATAATAAATTTAAATAAAATTTCAATCAATTTTAACATGACCATTTGCATCATTTCAATTTTTTAACTGAAGAAGCAACAAATTGAATGCGAAATATAGAGAGATGGATAATAAATAAATTTTAATTGACAGACCGCTTGCCCGTTTTAAATTTATTATTATTATTATTATTAGAGAAATGTTACCAACACATTATTTATTTCCGAGTCCTATACACCATATTTTCGTGTTAAATTTTTTGTAAACTTGCACAATTTATTAGACTTCAACGAATACGAAAGGAGGTAAATTTGAATTTCTTATTCGCCTTCAGAATAATCTGCATCAATTTTACTGTCGCGTACTAACGAAAAACGATGGAGATAAAATTTCTATTTACAATGACAGCTGCGTAGATAATGTCAGAAAATGAGTATATTTTCATAGCAGCAATTCCATTTGGTGTCGCATAATAATTAAATGGCATGTTATCAAGTCTCTCTTCTTCTTCTTGTTCTTTCAATTAGGCTGACAGTCTATTTTAAAACTAAGTTTGTTTAAATTGCTTTAGACGCAGGATTCTGGATTTATTTTAAGAATAAATTCTTATCGCCAACTGTCAAGTGAACGTATTATATTCTCTTTTAAATAAATAAGATTGAATGTAAAGTTTTTATGATACCAAAAATATATAACTTAATTAATAATTAATAATTAATAATTATAAATACAAATGGCTGCAAATATGCTTCTCTTTAAATGTGTGCGAGAAAAATGGATATATTGCGAAGTTTCATCAGAATCTTTAATCTGTCTAGCCATAGATACTATCAGTATTTTAATGGGTGTAAAAAAATAATAACTCGTTGTTCAATATATCTCCATACATTAAATACAGGAAATAGGCTTTTAAATGATGTACAAGCTGGTTTAGAAAGGAATTCATTTTTAGAACCGCGCTAATTTTTAAACGTTATAAGGGAGAGGCGCGATGAAGGTACGCGGCTATTGCAATTTTAGTAATCATGAATCGCTACACAGGAGAACAGCGCGCGTTCTCTGTCTGCACCTATTACGACAACCGTCGATCTTATGTGACTATTCGACGCCTCTACCGTGTCAAATAGGATCTACGGCATATAAGTGAGTGTCTGAGTATTACCTTAATTAAGCAGCGGGTTTGGGAGATTCGAAAGAACATAATCGATGCAAAAAAAAAAGCTTACAGGTCGCAAAACGACGCATCGACGAAACGATTCAGCAAGTTCAAGAATCAGTACTCGGGAATCCAAAAATGTCGACTCGTAAACGTTCTATGCCCTAGATGTTAGTAGATCCACGTGGCAGCGAATTTTGCACCTGAATTTGAAATTGCACCCCTATAAGATTCAAGTGGTGCAAGAATTGAATCCAACAGACTTTGAATCGAGATTAAATTTTCCAATTAAATGTTGGACGCCTTCAATGACTTCAGTAACATTATCTTCTCCGATGAAACTCATTTCGGTTTCGTGAATAAACAAAACTGCCGGTATAGGGCAGCAGGGAATCCCCGTCTAAAAGACCAGAATACACTTGACGCACAAAAGTATACAATTTTGGCTGGCATCGCAAGATGGGATATCGTCGGGCTGATTTTTTAAGGACAATCGCGGCCGAACAGTAACCACAAATTCAGAGCTATACATGGCTATGCTGACGAATTCTCGGGCTTAAAAATTGCAAGAATCACGAAGTTATAACAGGAACACTTGGTTTCAGCTTGGTTGGAGCCACCTGTCGCACTTCAAATGAGAGCATGCGCGTGGTAAGGGATATGTTTCATTAGAAACTGATTTCGCGGAGGGGTAACATATCTTGGGACCCAAGGAGCCCTGATTATTTATGGAGACACTTTAAAGGCAACGTATACTCCAATAATCCGACAACATTGCGGAAATTGCAAAAACAATATTCCAATATTAGGCTAGAAATGGTATCCATTTCAAGAAAAACTCTTACGAAAGTTTTTCAGAATTTTGTTGTCCGTTTGGAAGAGTACGGTAACCGCCAAAAATGTCACTTTGATTATTTGATTTTCAAAAAGTAAAATTACATTTACTCAAATTTACACTGTAACAAATTAAACGCTTTTAAATATAACAGCTTTTTCCCTTACAATTTTCAAAAATGCATTTCTTTCTGGGTTAACTGGTATAGCTGGTATAAATTAATAACACGAATGACTCACATTATGCAATACTCCTGAGAGAAGAAGCCCTTAATTTTAATTATAACTTTAAAATTTTACACACAGAAAATAAATCGTAAAAATTAACTAGAAATTATAGACATTTTAAAATATAAAAAAACAGATCTTTTACTCAATAATCATATAGATTACGGCAATTCTCTTTTATTAGGCCTATTTTACAACTGATTTTTTAATTTATTTTGCTTTTCCCGTTTTTATGTTTCTACTCGGTAAACTTTGGTCACTTTGTGTAATAAAGTTTACATCCTGAATAGAAAGTGCCTATTATTGAACCATACTTCTGAGTATAATTATATTTTGTTTCATTATAATATTCATTTAAGTTTCAATTTGTCAACATCCTTAACGTTTAGTTCGCAATACAACTTCATCCGAGGAATACACTGTATGTCGAAACAATTGTAATGGGATTTTACCTCAATAAAATGGAAATTAAGTAATATTGTTTTTTCATTTTTATTTCAATAATTATGAATTTCCATCAAGTAAGTGCTAAATCGATTCAAAACATAAATTATTTGTTTACAATATTAGTTTTCCTAATACACTTTTTATGGAAATATCCTTAGGTCTTACATTTCCTTCCAGTTTTTAAAAATTCATTCTTAAAATGAAATCTAAACATTCTCACTTATTGTAGAAATTATTATAGAAGTTACTACATACCTAATTTCAGAGAAAATACTTAGCGCAATTTATATGAGAAATATGTATACATTTCTTTATGATCGAAGTTAATATCAGGGAGTATATTTTCAAATTTACTCAACAGAAAAATTGTATTTTATGAAATATGGCAGTAGTCTATACTAAACTGGGTTAGCAGTTTCCTTTTGTAAATTATTACTACTTTCAACTTTACGACTTTAACCCCAAATAGGATTGCAAAGTTTTGAAATGGAAAGTTGCGAAGACACTTGGCCGTTTCTTTTAAGAGGTAATTTATTAAAAATATTTCTGCAAACGTTTAAACCACCGTAAACGAATCTACAAAAGAAATATTAAATTAACAAAAAACTCCTCTTTAAAAGAACTAATAATGCTTAATGTTGATGATTTTAATTGAATTAAGTTTTCTATCATTGGTACTCGCTTTAAAATTAGCAGTAGTAGCAATATGAGTTCTCAATGTAAAAAGTATGTAAGTCATGTGCATATGACACTGAAACCTCAACCCCTGTCAGTATTCGGTCTAAAAATGCTTCTATCTCTAATCTAACAATTAAGCGATTTTTCAATTTGGTAATGCATTTAAAGCAAGTATAAAAATTAATGGCAAAATTTATACAAGGAAAAAAAGAAACTAAAAGATATAGTTAATATACCAGACACTATTATGTGGTAATTGCGATACAGATGAATATACCAATAAATACGTTTTTTCAATTAATTTCTATTTTTGGACAGGTTCTTCGCTCGATTCCATATTATACGTTTCTTCTCTAGTACTTTTCCAAACATTTTGTCCAACGATATTTTATTGGTCTCCCTTTCTTATCATCTCTATTTTTCTGAATTTTTGTTTCCTGTAGTCGTTTTGCTTGTCTCGTGTTTTCCATTCCCTGTAGATATCCCCGCCAATCAAGCTGTCTACATTATATGTATAATTTAAATCAGATTGATTTTCTAAAGCTTTTCTTAATCTGTTTTTTTTTTGTAACCCCTCTCACTCATCTGAAGTATTTCATTTATATTGTCTGAACTTTACTTTTTGTCGGCCTATCAGTAGCCTGCATTCGTAAGCGTATGTTAGAACTCAGAAGGTATGATCTCTCTTAAAGCCTGAAAACCATTCATAAAACTGTGTAAAATTCATATAAACCTGACCATATGCTTGGTTTATCGCGTTGTTTCATTTTGTAATCTTGACAGCAAAATAAAAATTGTACACTTTTTTAGTTAAACAAATTCTAGATAGTAAAGATAACTTTATACTAAACAGAACCATAACGTGCTATAAGACGACAGCACCGATATTTTCCTAAAAAATAGTCTAATTCGTTTTTGAATCTATTCTGTACTTTAAATGGCTTTAGCCAAACCTATAGAACTTACATATTATAACGAGCCATCGAAAAAATTCATATTTGGAGTAGACTGTGAAATTGGGTTGGTACTTTAACCACTTCCACATAATGACACATTACTTGATGCTTGACAGTTTCATTTGGTTTCATTGTAAAAAAAAGGTTATGGCATTGAAATGATACTACGACAAAAAAGAAAACAAATAATTTATTTAATATAGAAATCATAATCAAAATTTACATATAGATTAGCTACAGAAGTTGTTGAAAATGTTGTCCATTTACATCTAAACACAAACAATTTTCTTAATAAGAGTTTTGAAAAATTTGACACAAACTTATAGTTTTAATGTCAAATAATAAATGTCATTATGTGGAAGTGGTTAAAGTACCGACCCAATTTCACAGTCTACTCCAATTATGAATTTTTTCGATGGCTCGTTACATCGTCACATATTATTATTTTCAGAAATTCGATACTTGTATCTTATTTTACTATTAATTTCAATTTTCATTAAATACGAATCCTACTACAGTATCTAGTAATGAGATATACAAAAGAAGTCGTATAAATATATAGATATATTTGGTACGAGGGTTGTCTCTTATATTTTGCATATAGAGCTGAAATAAAAGAGCATATAACTTTTAAAGACTTTATTGTTTTTCTAAGTATTTTCCACAAAGGTTAATGCACTTTTGCATGGGCTCGAATTAACTCTGGAAGCAGTTATTCTACTCATTTGTTGGTACTGTCAAAATTGCGCTTTTGAAGGTATCAACTGTTCCTTCTGACTACTAGAAGCTTTAACCACGCAGCACCTTGATTTTCGGGAAAATAAAGAAATCATTGGGACTTAGATCGGGACTGCACGGAGTATAGTCTAACAATTCGACGTTTTGTTGCGTTAAAAATTCAATTGCCTTGCGAACTGTGTGCAATCTTGCATTGTCTTAGTGGAGGATGATTCGTCTTTGTGAATTAGTTTCTCGAAGCTCAACGATATTTTGCGGGAATCAAATGGTTGTATACAAGTGGTCAGTAACAGTTCTCTTTGATCTTGTAGAGAAACTTTTGCTTTCGAGACAAATATCACAACCACCTTTTTGGAGACACTTCTAGAACGGATGACTTCCATCGGCTTTTCTACACCTTGGAACACCCAAACAGACGACTGGCGTTTATTTTCTGGCTCGTATGAGTGAATCCAAGATTCACCACCACTCACAATGTTGTACACGTTTTTAGCGTTTCCTACGTTGAAGCGGTACAGAGTTTCTTGACACCAATTCACCCTAGCTGTTTTCTATTCTTCCGTCAACAGATGTGGTATTCAACGGGAAACTGTTTCTTTTACACACAATTCTTCATGCACAATTTTTTGAATCGAGGCTTTTGAAATCCCCAATGATGCCTCAATTTCACGATATGTCACATGTCGATTTTTGTTGATGAGCTGGCGCACAGCATCGACTTTTTGTTGAGTGACTGCCATTTCTGGTGCACCTGCTCTTGGATCGTCGCTAAGACTAATTCGTACACGTTTGGATTCTCCAGACCAACGAGCAATTGTTGACTGATGTGGTGCTTCATTACCGAAAATATAAAGCAACTCGGCGAGACATTCCTGTTGAGGTAATTGCCGAAAATTATAAAAAATTATTGCGCGAAAATTTTCACGGTTTAATTCCATTTTTCGAGAAACTTGTCAACTTTGACAGTTCGTTGTAGCTACACATATCGCACTGAAACTTTGAATTTAGGCTAACTAAAGATGGAGGTTAATTTTTAATAATGACATTTGATTAATGGCGCCCTCTATGTCACAGTTTGCAAAACATAAGAGACATCCCTCATATAATTCATATTTCTTTAATTAATGTATGCCCAATATTACGTCGGGAGTTCTTGCTGTTTGGATAACTTCTTACATACATTAAAATCTTATACTTGTAGATACATATTTCGAAAGCAGAAGATTATGGTTTTATACAGAAATTCAATGTAATGATAATAATAATAAATAATAATAACACACTTATAGCATCTTGATTTCAAATGTATATATGAAAAGCGAACATGACTCTAGTTTTGGTCTCATTACGTTTAAATAATTTCTTTTCAAGGAAATATTATGATTCATGACTTAAACAAACGCATATGCGTTACTGTTTATGACGTTCTAAAATGAGTGGTGAAAATAATTCATAGAAGTTAGAGAGTCGGCTGACGATTAGATGGACTTTGGAAGATCACTTGCAGAATTATTGCGAAGGCGCTCAATATTTCTAAAACAATAATTTATATTTTTTGCAACATTTGAAAGGAAAAAAATTTATGACGAAAACTAAAATAATAGACATGGTTATCATATTCACTAGAACATGATTCACAAGGAATTTGTTCTCTAGTCAACGACCGTGACTTCTCATTACTATTTAGATCTACATGGAAAAACTAGAAAGGCTTAACAATAGGATCCGGCAAATCCAACCAGAACAGTACGTTCAGAAGGAATTCCTTCTGGTACAATTGATAACGTACCTTTGTACACTGTTGGATTTGGAACCCAGTGTTACCAGAAATCCTTGCTCCTCTGCGATATTCGTATTCACAGTTTTACAAGATTTAGTTCTGGGTGACATTTCCTTTTTTCCACCACCCCAATTATAATCGAAAGGTACACTCTCCAATTACAGTAACGACTCTAAAACTAATATAACGTGCAAATTAAAGGAAATTTCACTAGTAGTAGAGGCGAATAATTTTTAGTATCTGTATAATCATTATATGGTATCATTGCTTCGATGATAAAAGGAACTATATAGAACGTCAAGGACAATAAATTCTTTTTCAAATACTTTTTATTTCCTTTGACAGTGGACTTTAGAGTGGAAATAATAAAAAATAGAAATAGTAACAGAACCGAGATTTTGCAACAATATTCAGGGAGAAGAATATATTTCAAAAGACTGGAGAAAAGCACTGATAGTACCTATATGAATGAAAGGCGATAAATGCGACTAACAACTAAAGAGTTATAGCTCTTCTTAACACAGCAATCAAAATGGACGTGGAAGCAGTATGCAGGACACATATTCACGCGGAAACAAATAATGCAGAAAGTCATAAAAGAGCTTTTGTTGATATGGGAAGGCCTTAAAGAATGTATCAAGAGAGGAGCTCTGGACGATTATGAACTATAGGGGAATAAGTCGAAAAATAATTATTTAATGGCACAAGAGATCTACAAGAACAACATCGACTGTGTGATAAGCTGAAACAGAATATCTTAGAATTTGAAACAAATGCTGAATTACTACAAGGTGGAGAGCTTAGTCTTTTGTTGCTTATACTTTTAATGGATGAGATACTGAAAAGATACAGCCCTATCTAAGAAGGTGACTGTAGGACACTTAAATCTAGAGAAGATCCATATAGCGGAGATAGCATTTACTGACAATGTCAATGAAATGATCTAAAATACAATTTCAATATATGGTATACAGTATTGAAAGAAGATGGAATGAAATTAAATAAAAATAAAACTGAAGTAATGGTATTAAGTAAACACAAGAACATATAAATATCAAGATAGAGGAAGTGAGACTGAGGTAGGTGGAAGCATATAAATATCTTTAAGTTATAATGCAGGAAAAAGGAACTCAAGAAGCAAAAACAAACAAAAGAGTAGAGAAAACATTTCAGCTATACTAAATACTACGCTATAAATACTTAATTTATAAGCAAGAAAGACACCAAAGACACTGAAATGGAAGTTTTTAATACCATTTATTAACTGTTCTAACATACGCTTACGAATGCTGGCAGTGACAGCCCGACAAAAAAGTAAACTTCAGGCAGTATAAATGAAATACTTCAGACGAGTGAGAGGGTTTACAAAAAAGACAGATTAAGAAAAGCTTTAGAAAGTAAATCTGATTTAAATTACATATAATGTAGACAGCTTGATTGGTAGGGATATCTAAAGCGAATGGAAAACACGAGACCAGTAAAAGGACTATAGTAAATAAAACTTCAAGAAAAATAGAGATTATAAGAAAGGAAGACCCAGAAAATGCCATTGGACAAAATGGTTGGAAAAGTACTAGAAAAGAAACGTACAACATGGATTGGAGCGAAGAACCTGTCCTAAAATAGAAATTAATGGAAAAAAATGTATTTATAGGTATATTAATATGTATCGCAATTACCACATAATAGTGTAGGGTGTATAACTATACCTTTTAGTTCGATCACATACTGAAGCGAATTTATAGAATCAGGCGTGAGGTACGCCAAAAAGAGTTACTTGTTCTCCTGTACAACAACACTTCGATAGATTTGACCACACGCCTAAAGTACTCTCCAGATTTAGCTCCAATTGACTTTTTCAAGTTCTCGAAATTTAAACTTCAACTCAAGGGAACACGTTTTGACAATATGGAAGAGATCCAAGCGCGAGTGACAACTGTCTTAAAACCGATATAGACAATTTTCCCCAAGTTTTCCAAAGACTATATAAACACTCCCAATTGTGTACAGAGTGTATCAAATTACGTTAGGAAGATACTTACAATAAGCCATTATATAATTATCTACTAGTTTTGAGAACCAAATAAGTTTTTGGTTCAATTATTTTCTTTTTTTCTATAAATATTTTATTGCTTAATTTTAAATACAAATCCAATCATTAAGGAAATTGGTGAACGACTCAATAGACTTAAGCAAATTGTAAGGGTAGTAGTTGGACTTTTTGCTCTCTATCTCCATATTACATCAAGAAATTATTTTCTTATAGTTGTTGTAATGATTCAATTTTTATGTTTTCTGAATTTGCTACACTGATAGCATTTCAAAATACTATATATTTTTCCTCCCTGGATGTGAATCTATTTTTAAGAATTCGATTCTCATTTCTATTTTGCAAATAATTATGGAAGAATTAGTAATTCGGTAATTGTTTAGGATTTTCGGTTGTAATTGGCATTGCGTACATGAATACCGCTATTTAAGATACATTTAACCAATAGGTTGCCCTGTGTAACAAAAAACAACTTCTTTTTAGAATAACTTATATCTGCTTCTTATCCACTTAGATAATAATAATATTCTTTATTGTCCAACAGAAATATTCCAATTACAGGACAAAACCTAACCTAAATAATGCACTGTTAAAAAATAATAGTAAATAATAAAAATAAAAAATTCAATTTAAGTACAAAGCAAATACCAAATGACAATTCGTAGACACATGTGAAATGTCAAAATTATCTTAAATCACCGAGAGAAGGAATCAGGCGAGAATTTGTGAAGGTTGTGTACCATATCAGCAAACGGTCTTGGATTTGGCGATGGGAACGGTGAAAGTGTCCGACGATAAAGGTAAATGTCCTGGAACCAAAAAATTCGATTGTGACAGAAGAGACGGACAATCAATCCTTCCATTTAGTAAATTAAGGAGAAATTTGGTACTAAGATGTTCTCTTCTATCACTTAGGGAATTCAAAAAATGACGTTCCAGAAGAGACGTATAGTCAGCGCCTCTTTCCGTATATAAACCGTCGCACTTGAAAGACAGACACTTCAATAATTGTCTTTGAATATTCTCCACAGCCAGACGCAAATGTAGGTAACGAGGAACCATATAGGAAAGCCGTATTCCAATCTACTTCTTACATAGGCGTAATACAGATATTTTAATGTTAAGGGACTACGAAACTGCCTACAAGACCTATACATATCGTGAATATGTTTTCTGAATCGTAATGCAGAATCAAATAACACACCCAAATCCCTAACCTCATCGATTCTGGGAATGGGAATATAATCGAGAGCATACGGGAACAAAACTGAGCTCGCAACACGGACATACGAGGCAATAGCATATTTGTCAGCATTCAAAACTATTCCATTATGACTACACCACTGATTAACCAAATGGAGATTACGTAACAGTTCCCTACAATCACTCAACGACGAGACTCTAGAAAATATTTTAAGATCATCCGCGTAAGCTAGTACTTTACAATCCAATAGCATTAGATGCGTTGAACCTACAACATAATTTCTAAATTGTCAATAAGTAGCGTTCGGATAATAAATTATACCTTAATATAGAAAAAGACTGTGTTATTAGGTACTCAATGCGCAAGCATGTGATATCTTATGATGAAAACATAAACGATTACAAATTGGAGTCCGAGAAATCTATAAAATGACGTAGGAGTTTATATTCGATAGTTCTTTTACCTTTGCTGACCCCGTTACTAGTATATGTAAATCGATTTCAAAACCTCTTGAATTTGTCATGCGTAGCTATAAACTTTTGACTAATCTCGAAATTATTAAGAGTATTTATGTTGCACTGGTTCGCAGTAAATTGGAGTACGTTTCGTTAATATGGCTTTTACCTTACGTCTCTCACTAAATTCAATTAGAGAGAGTTCGGAAGCGATTTTTGAAGTTGTTATCATGTAAAAGAGACAGTTCGTATTTAGAGAGAAATATAAGTCACACTAATCTACTGCATGACTACAAGTTGGATTCTCTGCAAACACGCAGGGAGATAAATTTATTTATATTTCAACTTCTTCACAACTCGGTAGAGTGTATGCAACTTTTGTCGAATATTGCATTTTACATGACTCGTTATCGTTCAGGTATTATGCTTAGGAGAACCATATTCCATATATGTAAATATTTGCATTATGTAATGTATATATGTAATATTGTAATTTTATTACGAAGACATTTTTATGGGTACTAACAGTGACTTCAGTGATGATTATGTTTTTCTTTTTTATTTTTTCAATTGTCAATTTCTAGTTTGTGTTAAAGACTGAACTTAATATGAAACCTTAAATTTAAAATTTATAATGCACATATAGAATTACGTCACAGAGGAACAGCTGTCAGAGGTACAAAGTGGATTCAGGAAAGGACGAAGCGCTCAAGATAACATTTTCACAATTAAGCAATTAATAGAAAAGAGTAGACTAAAAAACATACAAGTCTATCTGGCCTTCCTAGATTTGGAGATAGCATTTGATAGAGTTTCGCAAGCAGAAATATGGGAAGGACTAGAACGAAGAAATATCACTCAGAAATTAAGAAATGGGATCAAGAGCTTATATAACAACAATAAAAGTTATGTGCGAAAGGATAACCGGCAGTCCGAATTGTTTTAGATTAATGTCGGATTAAGACAAGGTGGCGTGATGAGTCCGACATTATTTATATTAGCCATGTATGACGTTATCATAGCCGTAGAGAAGAGAATCAGTACTGTACATGTTGGATATAACAAGATGAAGCCGTTGGAACTTTCAGTATGTGCATTCGCTGACGACCTCGTGATATGCGCCTCTAAGGAAAATGATTTTCAGGAAAGTTTAAAGATATGGTACACGGAGCTAAAGAAAAAGAAAATGAAAATAAATACAAATAAAACTAAAGTGATGGTATTAGGAAAGGAAGAATAATTAATATAGAAATAAATGAAGAAAAAATAGAACAAGTCGATGCCTTCAAGTACTTAGGCGTGTTAATAGGAAAAGATGGAGAAATGGAAAGCGAAGTCAACGAAAGAATATCTAATGCCGCACGTATAGTTTTAACAAATCTTTTACCAGGAAAAAGGAGATAAGTAGACATGTGTGACGTGTGTATAAAGCTGGTTTTAGGCTAATCTTAACCTATGGCAGCGAAAGCTGGATGCTGAATAAATCTTTGCAAAGTAAAATATAAGCCATAGATATGAAATATTTAAGAGAGGTGAAAAGAATAACGAGACTGTATAGACAAAGGAAATAGGTCTTCTCGTTATGTGTCGTGCAGAATCAATCATTGATGTTATTAAAAAAAAAACAATTAAAATGGTTTGGACATATAAACCGTATGAATGATAGAAGCCAGGTCAAACGCTTATGGGACGCCATAGTTCAGCACAGGCGAGGAAAAGGAAGGCTTAAGAAAACTTGGAATAATTAAATAACGATAATTCTAAAAAGATTCTCCAATTCCGTGTCCTTACATTTCTGTTATTTATTTGAAAAATATGGGTCTAGGAAAGTTCACCGAAAACAATTCATTGAAAACCAATTCACCGAAATAATAATTCACCAGATGGAAAGTTCACCGAAAAACATATTCACCGAAATGTTCATTTATTAACTTAAATTATGTGCTGTGCCTCGTATTCAGATAACCGTCCTGTAAGTACTTTGTCTAATTAATCACTACAATACATTAAAATCCATTACCGTAATGGATCGTCTTATGCATTACAGTATTGGACGTCTTCACCGGCGCCAGCATCGCCATGCGCCACAATTTTCTCAAGAAATGTGGAACTGTTTTCATGGAGTACAACAGGGTCTACCAAAAACGAACAACTCCATTGAAGGATGGCATTGAGATTTCGAAACACAAATTGGGGTGGACTACCCTAAC
Organism: Melolontha melolontha; assembly: GCA_935421215.2. NCBI lineage: Eukaryota > Metazoa > Arthropoda > Insecta > Coleoptera > Scarabaeidae > Melolontha > Melolontha melolontha. The sequence goes on from OW285236.1 coordinate 129,929,623, forward strand.
TTATGGCGATTTATCGATGCAATTTAGAGAGAAACAAGTGTAAATGATGTTAAAATAGAGCAGCACATAAGTGGACAGGAAGCGACACCGATGCAAAAAAAAATATAAAATTGTGCGGCAAGGATAGCGCCTAGTTCATTATTACTACATATGCATACACAATATACACATAATTTAAGTTATTAAATGAACAGGAATGACAAGGGCACGAAAGTAACAAAATATAACAGGGAACTCATTTTCCGCATTAAGTTTATGTGACCTGTAAAGAACACAAAAAAAAACTAATAAAAAAACGAAATAGGACAAAGAAAATCGTTTCCAACTTTTAAATATGCCAGAATTATTCTGCCAGTTCTACCCTGAATAAAGCGTGAATGAAAGTTGATAATGTAAGGATACAACAATTTCACAAACTATAATTTCAGTGAACTTTCCATTCGGTGAATTGCTGTTTCGGTGAATTGTTTTCGGGGAATTATTTTCGGTGAACTTCCGGTAGCGGAAAAAATATAATACTGTAAACAAGAATCCCACTTTTGATTTTACTAATAAATGTAAACAAAAACTCCACACAATAAAACGTGTTCTTAATAAATTCTTAATTTTACAAAATGTATAAATATACAAATGCGAAGTGCGCCTAACCACAGTTTCCCTCTTGATTGAGTTGAAGCAGTTTCCACTGTGGTCTTTCTAAATTAAATATCACACAAAAGATTTCAACCAATGCAAGGGATTTAGTAGTTGGCATTAAATGATTATGTCAAGAATGTGCTATTAAATTTTTGAGTTTATTGCTTTGTAGAGGAGCAGATTGTTTCCTAAAATCCTGACTACTCCACTTTTTTAATCTTATATTTAAGTACATATCCAAAATCAATTCTAACAATTCAGTAATAATACTCCCAATAAAAACTTTTTATGAATTCGTTAAAGTTTTCGCCTCCATAAAAGAACGTCAAGTTTCTCACTTATCGCTTTATACATTTGGAGAATTCAGTTACTTTTCGAATATTGGATTAAATGGGAAAGAAATTCTTTCGATTTGAACACAAAAATATTTAGCCAAGTTAAATTTTTACTTTTATATAACTTTATTAAGAATTACAATTATTAAATACATTTAATAATTCTAGGCGCTATGCGCAATTTTCCTTCAAATTTTAATCGTACCTACATCTAAGACATTTTTTTCAGTCAAGCATGAGAAAAATCAGTCATGTCTTAGATTATTTCTACCATGTCTTCAATTAAATTTTCATTTATAGTAGCCTATGATTTCAATATAAATTTGGAAACACTATGGTATAGTGAGGTTTTTCGAAAGTCATCTGACAGATTACAACTTAGTTGTGTTGCAACTAATCTTATTTCTTGTGAAATGTTTTAAATAAAAGATATTTATTTACCGAAATGTGTTTATTGAAAAAATACTACGTTAAATAAGATGCTCGAAATATTGCCCACTTGTCTCGATGCACACACGAACTTTGCGTTACGTGTTTTCAAATGCGTTTGATAAATAGGTGATCCTATTATCACAAACTTCTCTAATACTATTGCAAAGTCGTGTTCTTCATGTGCGGAAAAACGAAGTAATCCAGAATTGTGAGATCTGGAAATCTTGGAGCAAAATTCACTATTCGATTATCAAAGAACTCTTCCAAACAAGCACGTGTTTATTGAACCCTATGTGGTGAAGTATTGTCTTGTTGGAAAAATCTTTCTGTAATTTCATCGTCATATAACTGATTAATAAAGGGTTCCATTAAGTCATTTCGGTATCTTTCCGCATATATTGTTCCATTAAAAAATATTGGTTCAATGATTCGCCTTCTTGACACCGCCAGCCAAATACCAATTTTATGCACATGTAATGGTGTTTCCCCAAATTTATGAGCATTTTCTGCCGACCATATTCTCATATTTTGTTTGTTTAAATATCCCGAAAGATGAAACCAGGCCTCATCAGCAAAGAAACATTTATTAAAAACATACTCATTATTCAAGTTATTCAAGAACCATTGGCAGTATTCGGTTCTTTTATCGTAATCACCGGGACCGAGTTTATGAACAGCTTGAATTTTATATGGATATAATTTTAAACCTTAAAGTGTAGCATGTTCCTACTAATAACTTTTGCTCTTGCGGCAGTTTTGGAATTTTCTTTTTGGTGAGTTTTCCATTTGATGCTGAACATCTTTAATGTAATCCGCAGTTCTTTTTTTAGGTGCTCCACTCCCGTATTTACGAAATACTGTCCCCATTTCAAAAAATCTGTCAACACAACCATGCATTTGACTAGCCAGTTGTTCATACGTGATTGCAACATTAGGGAACTGTTGTCGAAAATCCAGTATACATTGATTAATTGCATAAACCCACTGTCCATTTACTAATCTACCAGTTGTAAAATAACTTTCAACAATAAAAACTTTGTTCTGTATTTCTAACATGATAATAAATATGCTAATTGATAGCATAACTTTTCAATAAATTTACTTAACTATGACACAGTTGTCAAAATTTTACTTTCGAAAAACCTTACTGTTCCAGTGTTTCCAAATTTATATTGAAATCATAGGCTACTCTAAATGAAAATTTAATTGAACGCACAGTATTTACTAGTTTATTTGTCATTCCGCTACGTGTCAATATTTTGAATCATGAAATTTTCCTATTTTAGTATCTTTACCGCAGTAATAATCAACCATTTTGGCTTATTTAGTTATTTTATTCTTTGCGTATTACAAATAAGAAGTTGTGTTAAAGAAAGAGACAAAAGAAAGTGCAATTAATTAAATAAAAAAAAATCATTTTTTTTTTCTTTTCTTATCATAATTGATCATATCACGAAGAATCCATGATGCATAAATAATTTCTTCGAACTTGTTGGCAATCCTTTATTATAGATCACATATATCATCACAGGGAGTAATAAATTGGCGTTCTTTTAAATATGGCTATAAAAACAAAAACATTGTGTTAAATCGCAGTGGTAGTCACATCGCGTCTGTATTTGAATTAATGCTGTAATTTTAATTTTGTGAAAATTGCATAATTAGTTTAGTTCTTTAGAAAAGCGGGTCTTAGTAATTACTCTTGTAATTCATCATCATACAACATATTCCGAAACGGCACAATGTCAAATTCTATGTAGATCCAACAGGGTTCTTAAAAAAGTTTGTTCCACATTCTCACGTTCTGAGATTTGACAAAATCGGGAAGGTAGAAACATAATTCTTAGGCAAATATACTCGTATTTTGTTTAACAATGCCTCCGTCATTATCATTATCATCGTCAATAAATTGCTCATAAATTCTTGTCTTCGGGGTATGTCTGCAGGAAGTATTTGATGCATCGCTTGTAAACGGTAAGAATGTAGGTATAGACTATTTTTTAAAATACACTTAGTAGTATCGTAAGAGAAAACTAGTTGTTGCTGGAAGTGTCGCACTGTAATCTATGGACTTTTCTCTTCGTTTAAAAAGTTACTTAATTTTTGGCTGTTAGTCTACTACTGCTTTTATGTGTTACTTCACTAGAAAACTGCACAAAACGGGTATTGAAATTATCATACAAGATAACTTCATTCGTAAATTCTTCTAAAAAGGTCTTCATATGCGTCTCATACAGAATAAACCAATTCGCCATCGAAGTTTCTGAAATTTCTTGAATAAATTTCAACCAGATATCATCTCTATTGTTTGTTAAATACAAAAGTCATTATTTACTGATGAATTTCCATAAATATACGCTGTTAACGATTCGAAGACGTGCGCATCATAAATGATGTCAAAAAATATTGCAAAATCTATGGGCAAAATTGATTTGTTTACATTCTGGATTAGAGTAGTAAACGCTTATGTCAAACTTGCAATATTTAAGTTATAAGTGCATATAATATGAAATTATAGCAAAATACAAATACGATTTTACTTCTCTCACAGTTGATAAAGGCAGCAACGGTCCATAATTATCGCATTCTGCTTCACAGTTTGCAATCGCGAATGCAACAAGTCGCTTATATTGGCTGCAAAACGCTTTCGGCATTGCAAACCAAGAGTAGATATACAGATGCAAATTATGACAGAGCGATATGTGTCAACACTGAACATTTACACCAACATAAATATGCATTCGCGGTGATGTTGATATAAATATTATATTTGTTTTCATGTTTTTGTATTGGTGATTTCGAAAATTCCGTTAATGAAATAATGGAATACTTGAAAAATATTCTCAATTGGTCAATTTGGTTTATAAGAGACAATTAAAGGATTCTGTCAATTTCTCCAAATATGTGAGATTAGCTCAGACTATACTGAACGAAAATGTGTGGGTTAGTCCATATATGTTTACAATCCTACACTTTCCATGCATTCGATATAGTCATGTTAAGATTTTAACTAATAATCAATAGACCATGCCTCTAGTTGGACAGCATAGAAAATTTTAAATATAAGTAACATTGAAATTTTATTAGTTTATTGTAACGTGAGAGCAAAATGAATTGGGGTAGTAGGAGGCTGCGGTTCGTAGAACATCTTTCGTGACTAATAATTGAAAATATTCATGTGTCAAACATTTAATGATAGACGTCAGTGTGAATTATTAGTTTCCTTATAAGTGATGTGAGTGCTGTCAGTATGTTTTATTTAATTTAAAATTCACGAAATACGTTCTACGAACCGCAGCCTCCTACTACCTCAATTCATTTTGCTCTAGTTGTAATAACTTTTCAAACAAATGTGCCCTTAGAAATAAGATTTATTATCACTCAAAAATTATTAAGTTACTGCTCAACACAGTTTGGTTTTCTTATACACCAATACGTGTGTCTTTTGTCAGGCTGATTATGAATCTGATTTAAAATTTGCTACGTCACGTCAGGATTTTGAAATATTTTCTTAAATATTTTTTTTAAAAAACGCATTCAATTTTCAAAATTTCAATGTTACTTTTATATAAGAAAGATGTCCTGAGTGGACATGTCTTAACATGTTTGCATGTTTTTTACGTCAGGCCACTTAAACCATGTCCATTTCTGCTCTCTCTGGAACCAATCAAATTAAGAATTGGTAGATATCTGGCTATATGGGTACATATAGAGCTACACACAGCTCCTTCAATTCAACGTAAATCGGTTTGTAGTAGCTGAAAGTCTTTTTAATTTATAATGTCGCATACGTGTATAAATAATCCAAACTGTTTCTGTTATGTATGTGGATTATTCACTACTCACCAACATAAGCGGAATATTACACCCTGAATAGAAAGGTTATATTTTCACTATTTTGACCATTGAAGATCGAGACAAGCCATGGACTCCTAGCATTTGCTGCAAATGCTGTGATGTTACTCTGAGGGGGTGGTCAAATAGTAAGATAAGCGCTATGCTATTTGCAAGACCTATGATTTGGCGTGAACAAACCAACCATTCAAATTATTGCTAGTTTTGCTGCACGAGAATTCTCGGGTTTTCCAACAAAAATAAGAAAAATATTATTCATGCTAGTCGGCCCTCTGGTACTCGTCCAGTACCTCATTCGGAAACCTTGTCAATACCAAGACCCATAGGTGTTTCAAGTGAAGAATACGATGTTACAAAACCAGAAGGGCAAGTAAAACAGTAAAATTCTTTCTGATTATTGTTGGACATTGATATCAGAAAGTGCCGAAGATCAGTATAAAAAAAAAAGTAAAAAGAAAAGCATTTTAAACAGGACGATAACATACAACTCCATATCATTATGTGGAAGTATGAAGCATCCCTAATTAATATTATTTCGTTTACTTTTCACTATTTTTTTTCGAAAATTCGACCTGCCAGAATAAATTTGTTGTTATTAGTATTGTAAGAACTATAACGAAACGAAAATTGTCCATAATTTCTAAAAAAAAAAGTTAAAAAAATGAAAATTTGTTGGCCAGTGATATTATTTGATCTAAAACATTTAAATATTTCAAACTTGGAAAAGTCTAGTTTGTTCTTAAGAAAAAGAATAATTACATATGTATTTAGTTTCTTCAATTTGACTGTTGCTAAGGTGAAATCTTCGCAGTTAGAGTAACAAATAGAATTCAGTATCTGAAGTTACAATCCGTTAACACATAATCTGCCAACTGTTATTCATTATTGTATGTTAAAAAACTTTTGATCCGGGTTTGGAGTGAACCAATATTTTCTACAATTGTTTATCAAAGTAGACTTTGCCGTTTTTTAATATCATAGAAAAATTGAGATTTTCCGAAAATGTTCTGGAATACTTTGGGGCGCAAAGTAATTTTGTCTCTAGCTGAAACAAAATCAAATAATATCGCCGCGATGTCGTGTTTCCTTGACAGTCGTTACGTGTTTCCTTGACAATTAATAGTTTATTTAAAACTGACATTTTTCAAGTTAAGGTAAAATTTACCAAAAATTACCCATGCGTCATAAATTTTAGACTAAATTAACGACTTAATGTAACTATATGTTTACTAATTCTATCAAGCAAAAATGCAAATATATGAGCTTTGCCTTACGTCTCTACGGAATACGATGAAAATTATACTAATATATTTATGAAACACTAAGTGAAATAAAATAATAAAACATTTGTGATTTCTTATCTTGTTCTTATTACTTTCTCCAAGCAACGCGCCTTCAAAAACTCTCTCATTAGAGACGGTCATGTTTTTTTTTAATTGTTGATGACAGTGCACGTAATCTATAACAAACATATTATTTTGATAGTTTGGTTATGTTATGTAAACGTGTGTAATAATAAGTAGTTTAGTTTTTGAAAAAATACAATAGTCAAAATTAAATGAAAAGAATACTAAAGCAGATGTTGGAAAAGTTGACCATTATTTTGACGACAAAGATGAATACTACGCTTCATGCTTTCAAAGCCATTTCTTAGAATTTCTTTGATTATGTCAGCACAAAAATTCGCAATAGCATTACGAAGCTCATAGATTTTATGATGTTTGGTCTTGAAAATGGGAAAAAATATAGGAAAATAAAATAGCCTAAATTTCTATATCTTTCAGAAGTTATGGTTTGATTAAAAAATATAGGCCCAATAATTCATCTTCTTGAAACTGCTAGTCAAACGCTTATTTTTTGTTGATGTACCATAGTTTCCACAAATTCATGACGGTTTTCTGCAGACTAAATTCTCGTATTTTGCTTGTTTAAATATCCTGAAAGATAGAAAGAATTATTTGTCGAAAATATCATAATTATTAATGTTATTCAAAAACCATAGATAATACTGTGTCCTTGTAACAAAATCTACTTGTTTGAGTTCCGAAACTGATTAAATTTTATATGGAAACAACTTTAAATCCTTTTTTAAAATAGTATGACATGTTCCCACTGATAAATGTACTTGTGATATTTTTACGATTGATTTTTTGGGTGAGCTGTCTATTCGACGTCGTATATCCTCTATGCAATTTGTTATTCATTTCCTAGGTACTCCACCGCCAGGTTTACGAGTTATTGCCCCTGTTTCACCAAATTTAATAACACAAGATTGAATATGTTTTTGCAGTTGTGCGTAAGTAACTGACAGATTAGGATACTGTTGCCGAAAATCCTGTAAGCACTGATTAGTGCAATAAACCCAATCTCTATTTTCTAATTTTTGGCCAGTTATATAGTAACTTTGAATAATAAATATTTTATGTTGTAACTCTAACATTATAATAAAATAAATTCAAAAATATAAGCATTTATAATATGAATTTATATATGACAACTATCAGAATTTGAAGTTTTCTAAAGTTTCACAGGTGCACTAATCCTTGATTACTTAATTATTTAAAAAACAGCCTACTATAATGAGGAAAGTTCTTGAAGGCACGTTATATGGACTCGCATCTCCAGTTGGACAGTTTTTAATGAAAAAGGTAACTCTGTTTAATATCTTTGTTGCATCTCAAGCGGAAATGTATATAAATTGTCAATTTGCATTTATTAAAATGAAAAAAAAGTAATGTGAGTGATAATTAAATATATTCGTTTTGAAAAGTTTATCATCAATTTAAATGAAAATTCAGATTAAATTATAAAAAAATTAGCGGCACAATTTAAACATCGAAACAGGTCATTACTGATGATATGTAAAAAAAATTGCAATATGGTGTTGAATGATAATTTCTTCAACGTGTGGAAGTTAGTAGACACTTAAATTCATGGGTTAGGTTCATTTTACATGAGCATTTACATATGAAAAATTCTGTTACACGGGTACCTAACAATCGATCAAAAATGTTTCAGAAAAGTAATTTGAGCAGCTTCTTAAACGTTGTCTCTCTGACCTTCAACGTCGCTTAAAAACTACTTATAAGACCTATATCAACCACTCGGGACAACAGTGAAGAAAACAAAACCAGTTCTGTTTATGCTTACCAAAAATAGTGGCCATCAACTTAAGGATACACATGGTGTAGTCGACTATTTTAAAAGAGAACCATCACAGGAGAATATTATGCAACATCACTGTGGTAGTTAGACACTTAAATCAGAAGTGAACAACCAAATTTGACACAAAACAGTTCTGTTTCATCGCGATTGCATCCGTTTATTCGTCATTAATTGTATAACTCAGAATTTGCGATTTACGTCGCAAATTGCTCCAACATGCCAACATCTTACTTACTAGATTTAGATGATATTGACTTCTTCTTCTCCCTCAATTTGAAAAAAAATGACTGGCTGGAAAGGAATTTGTCTCACATGATAAGATAATGTTTGAAACTGATGCGTATTTTAAGGGTCTCGAATAATGATATTATATGGAAAGCTTTAGCACTACTGGACGAAATGTGTAGACTTTGAAAATAAATTGTTTCTCTGGTCAGGTCGAGAAAACTCCACACTTGCGAGTATATATGAAGATGATTTGACGGCAAATGAGACTCAAAACAAATGAGTTAGAGAATTAAGTTTTTTAAATTATTTTCCAACATATTCCAAACTAACATTAGGATGTTTACGTAATAATCTTTCCAAAATTGCTCAATGTACCCTTTTGTTGCCCTTTCTGCAATGAGTTTTTCATACGAACGGAATTTCTTTCCAACAAGGAAAGGTTGTGGGTGCTAGATCTGGTAAAGACAACTTTTTTTATGAACTGTTCCAGGGCGCGTTTCAGAAAGTACTTTCTTAAATAAGTCTAGTATTACCATTAAAGGTTTGGTCTTTTGCAAGATAGTCTATTATTGAATGAAAATTATTCTCTTAGAATTCCAAAAATCGTAGTTATTACCTTACATGCCGATGGAAATGTATTAGTTTTCTTAGCGGAATTTGTCATTTGTATTCATGGAGATAGTGGTAAAGCCAAATGTCATAATTAGCTTAATTCTGGTTAAACAATTTCAAATTTTCGGTTGACGTTCGAGTTCTTTCACAATATCACAATATTCGCGATACATACCTTGTTGACAGTTTGGATATTGCTAATTCTACGTGTTAATACGAGGGAGGTCTTTTTAATTTTGCATATAGCCTCATAGAGGGCGCCAGTAATAAAACGTCAGGTTTCAAAACTAATCTCAATATTTCGTTAACCTAAATCTAAAGTTTCATCAAAATATAGCAAGTGATTTAGTCATAGTGAATTTTTACAGTTTATAAGTTGGTCGAAAAATGGGATCGAGTCGAGAAAATTTTCGTGCAAAAATTTTTTTATTTTAATTTTCGGAGAGGATCAACTTAACAACAATGTATTTCTCAGCTTGTTTTTGTTTTTGAACATGAAGCACCTCATCAATCGACAATTTAACGTTGATACTGTGAATTCCGACGTGGACGCACTAGTAATAGCGATGATCCCAAGACAGGTTCGCCAAGAACAGCAGTCACCCAGAACAACATCGATACTGTGCTTCGCCTGATTAAGTAAGACATGTGACATATCGCGAAATTGACACAACCTTGGGTATTTCAAAGACTTAAACCCAAACGATCCTACGTGACTAACTGGGTGTGAGAAAATTAGTTTTCCGTTGGATTCCACATCTTTTAGCCGAATAGCAAAAGTCGGCTTGCGTTAATTGATGCCGAAAAACATTGAGCCGCTTTAATAACGAAAATTCCAAAAAAGGTCTATAGGATTGTGAGTGGCGATGAATCATGGATTTATTCCTATGAACCCGAAAATAAACGTGAGTCCGCTTTTTGGGTCTTTTAAGATGAAGAGAATTCGATAAAAGCTATCCGTTCAAGAAGTGTGTCGAAAAAGATTGTCGCAACGTTTGTCTCAAAATCAGGTCATGTAGCTACAATGCTTTTGGAAAATCTAAGAACGTTTAACGCGGGTTGGTACACAACCGTTTGTTGACAGAAATAATCGCCGTGCAACCCATAACGGCGAATCATCCTGCATCATAACAATGCGAGTTCGCACACAGCTCGAAAGACAATTATGTTTATGGAGCAGTAAAATAAGGAATTATTAGATCATCCTCTGTATAGTCCAGACCTAAATCCCAAGGATTTCTTTATGTTCCCAAAGAATGGAAGAAGCAGTAGATGTCTTCCAAACGGCAAGTTTGACTGTCTCAAACGAAGACTGCAATAACTGCCTTAACAATTTGTTTGAACGAATGCAGATGTGATCAATATTTGTGGAAAATATTTTGAAAAACAATAAACTACTCTGAGTAGATCCACTATTTGATTTTATGGCTGTCTTCAACACTAAAAAGACATCCCTCGTATCATTAATTTCATTGATCATTACCGGCAGTTTTTGATGGTACTTGTCGCAAATGTTCATTTCGCCAGACGCGTAACCTAGCGACAAATTGTGACTTTTGGGGGAGCAGTCGAAACCCCAAAAGTCTCAGATGTATTTAGTACTTAATTAAATTAATATTTTGTTGCAGCATGAATTACGAGTTTATACATTTTCAGATTTTCTATTCACTTTCGTCACACTGTGGTAAGTATAGTGAAATGTAAGAAATTAACCAAATTTTACCTGCCACCAAAAAACAACAGAATTAGAATATAATGTTAAGTGTTTCTGAAAGAAGGTGTTGGTAGTTAAGTGTCGCTTTCTGTAAAATCATCCCTGTATACGTATGTATGAATATATATATATATATATATATATATATATATATATATATATATAGAATAGATTTCAACACTAAAAACAAACTTCGCATTTTTAATTCCCACCCTCCTTCAATATATGGTCTACCTAAAATCCACAAAAATAATATCCCCTTAAGACCAATAGTATCTAACATACAAGCCCCTACTTATAATATAGCAAAATTCCTAGGTGATAGCATATCTAAGATGTTAGGAAACACTGAATATCATACTAAAGACTCATGGCAATTTCAAAATTTCATCAAGGAACAAAAAGTCCCAACTAATCACAAAATTATATCACTTGATGTAGAATCTTTATATACTAACATTCCTACAGATCTAGCTATAAACATAATAGAATCCAAATGGGATGAAATTAGTCCACACACATCACTAAATAAAAACGAGTTTATTAGAGGTATACACTTCTGTCTCGATAACACATATTTTCAATACAAAAATTATTTTTATAGTCAAACATTTGGTATTGCCATGGGCTCTCCTTTAGCTGCTCCTATTGCAAATCTAGTAATGGAACATTTAGAACAAAACGTTATCAATTCATTAGACTTCCACCTCATTTTTTTCAAAAGATATGTTGATGATATCATAACATGTATTCCGACCAACAAAATAAACTATCTCTTAAATAAATTCAACAATTTTCACAACAAATTAAAATTCACTATTGAAGAAGAATTTAATAACAGTATTAATTTTCTTGATATTTCTTTGAGCTATGATAGACAGGGTACTATTTATACAAATTGGTATAATAAACCCACAGCTTCTTTTCGATATATGAATTACCACTCAAATGCTCCTACAGTATTCAATAAAATTATTATAAATAACCTGACTGATAGGGCAGTAAAACTATCACATACTCAATACAGAAAAGATAACATCAAAAAAATTAAAGCAATCTTAACTGATAATAATTATCCACCACAACTTATAGACCAAACTATTAAAAAAAGAGTACACCAAATATACAACCCTGCAGACACCAATAAAAATTTGAACAATGACACAACATATATCACAATTCCATATGTTCCACAACTATCGGAAAAAATTAAATACACTTTAAAAAAATATGATATAGCTACAACATATAAACTTAGTAATACTAATAAACATTTATTTTCAAAACTTAAACCTAAAATAGAAAAAAATCGAGAAACACATGTCGTATATAAAATACCATGTCGCGATTGCGATAGTTACTACATAGGCCAAACGAAACAATATTTATACAAAAGAATACAAGCACACAAATACTCTAGAACAGACAAAACTAGAATACAAGCACACAAATACTCTAGAACAGACAAAACTGCATTGTCTACACACAAACTACAACGCGATCACCATTTCGATTTTGAAAACACACAGATAATTGATAAAGAACAACACACAGTGAAAAGACAAATTAAAGAAATGACCAGTATTAAACAGGAAAAAAATTCAATTAACAACAGAAATGATATAAAAAATTTAAGCAGTATATACTATAACTTAATTTTGTAACGATCTACAATTTACTATCATATTATATTTTTTTGTTATATACCTTATGTTATTTAAATATCATTTAAATATAATATACTTTTGCTTATCATGCTGACTGTTCCGTGTTTTGATTCCTGTCTCGTTGTCCGAGCAGGTTTTCGTGGTTTTCCTTCTCGTTTTGAGCGAATGCCGACAACTTTGCATCTTAAGTCGCTCCCGGGCGCATACGTAATAATAACTCATGTCTTGCTTTTCCCTGCCTTTCCCTGTTTTCTGTTTTTTGCTGATGTGGTCCTCTACTGGGTTGTAGCCTAGCATATGCGCTACAAAACTCTAGGGGGGTCTGCCCGTTGGGCAGTCAGGTGCCATTCCGCCTTTCCAGCAAGAGTGAGGAACCATGCTACGCGGCGCTAACACGGCGCCGCGCAATGCACACACCACTAGGACCGGTCCTGGGCGGCAACCTGGCTAGGCTGCCGTTAACAGCACACACACGTTCGGCGTGTGTGCTATGCCCCCTTCGGCGGAAGACGCTAAGATGGCACAAGTGTGACCATCGTCGACCGAGGTAGCCAATAAGAGTGTTCCCTTGGTTAGCGATGAGCAACCCCGTACAGGGTGCGCTTCGCTGGTCTGCGCCTTGCCTCGTTGGGGCGGGGGTCAGGCCGTCGAAGTACTGCACGGAATTGTAAAGAAGTTGCCGGGAAAGGGTTGGCGGCCCTACGCAACGGCTGGTTATTATCCGACCTCTCTAAATTCACGCGACCGGTCACTAAACACACGCACGAACGCACCGACATACAAAACCCTACACTTACGCTCTCACACAAAACCACACACCCATAGAGAGACGCAAGCTGCCAGCAGCAACCAACACACAAGTTCATACCCAGAAAGAGACACAAATTGCTAGCAGCGAACAACACATATGTTCACACCTTGCTATCTATTTTTTTTTTTTGAAATACTAAGGCATGATTTATTATTATTACTAGAATGTATCTTTGAATAATTTAAACCATAGCAACTTAATTACTTGACATTTATATCCTGTCATTTATATTTTGTATTCTCTTGATAAAGGCGTACTGCCGAAACATGTAGAGTTTTTTAAATACACATATTTTGAAGTAATATACAGACCTTTAATCGCCTACTGATTAGGTTTACCATATCATACCAAGGTCACGAAGTTATTTTATATATATATATATATATATATATATATATATAAATAATTTAAAAAAAATTATCGACCGTACTATATTGGATAAAATAAATTAAAAGCGGGCAAGCGGTCTGTCAATTAAAAAAACTCATTTATTAGTTATCTCTATATTACGCAACAACTTTGTTGCTTCTTCCGGAGATACTACAAGATTAATGAAAAATAACATTAAATAAATAAGTGTATAAATCAGTAGTAAAATACTCTCAAAATGTAGAGTTCAAAAAAAATAATAAAAGTGACGTACAACGAACAATAAAATTGATTGGATTTAAAACATTAAAGTAACTATAGATATAAGCCTTTAAAACATTTAAAAAATCATGTATATGTAAAAGTTAAAATATGAAAAATAAAATATAAAACGAAACATATAGCAAAAAACTAAAGTCATAAGAATAACAAAAAACAATGCATTATAAATTTGACAATATAAGGACCAAATAGCAAAAAAATTTTTAGATGGCCAACTAACCGCCAAACCGCGTATATTAAAATAAATTATACTTACTCCGTTAGTGTCAGTATAATTTATTTTAATATACTTGTATTCGTATGATTTGCGTTGTAATTTGTAGACAGCAATGTTTACATTCACATTTACTTCGCAATTACATACTAATTTGATAATATTTGTAAATATTACATATAAAAGCCGAAAAACTTCAATAATTTAATCAATTGATATATTAAATGAACGGCTAAGAAATTATCTACACATATATATATATATATATATATATATATATATATATATATATATAGTAAACCTAATCAGTAGGCGATTAAAGGTCTGTATATTACTTCAAAATATATGTATTTAAAAAACTCTACATGTTTCGGCTGTATACGCCTTTATCAAGAGAATACAAAATATGAATGACAGGATATAAATGTCAAGTAATTAAGTTGCTATGGTTTAAATTATTCAAAGATACATTCTAGTAATAATAATAAGGATGGCATAAGTGTGACCATCGTCGACCGAGGTAGCCACTAAGAGTGTTCCCTTAGTTGCGATGAGCAACCCCGTACAGGGTGCGCTTCGCCTGTCTGCGCCTTGCCTCGTTGGGGCGGGGGTCAGACCGTCGAAGTACTGCACGGAATTGTAAAGAAGTTGTCGGAAAAGGGTTGGCGGCCCTACGCAACGGCTGGTTATCCGACCTCTCTAAATTCACCGATAAATATCACCGAATAAATCACCGATCACTAAACACACGCACGAACGCACCGACATACAAAACCCTAAACTTACGCTCTCACACAAAACCACACACCCATAGAGAAACGCAAGCTGCCAGCAGCAACCAACACACAAGTTCATACCCAGAAGGAGACACAAATTGCTAGCAGCGAACAACACATATTTTCACACCTTGTTATCTATTTTTTGGAATACTAAGGCATGATTTATTATTATTACTAGAATGTATCTTTGAATAATTTAAACCATAGCAACTTAATTACTTGACATTTATATCCTGTCATTCATATTTTGTATTCTCTTGATAAAGGCGTATACAGCCGAAACATGTAGAGTTTTTAAATACATATATTTTGAAGTAATATACAGACCTTTAATCGTCTACTGATTAGGTTTACCATATCATACCAAGGTCACGAAGTTATTATATTTATATATATATATATATATATATATATATATATATATATATATTGTATTTCCTGGGCAATATTGGCTCTTTGTCATATTTGGTTGTCGTCAAGAATAAGATGTTAATAACACATTTTTTTGACGTGTATATCAAGTAATATGTGTATCCTTTGAACTATAAAGTCGTGTACTTTGTTTTTCCGAATAAACTGCTTTTGACCCAAAAAGGCAGCTCCTTTGTTAGTTTCAAAAATATACCTATATCACGTTTGAGTTTATTCACCGATAACAATGCCAGCGGAAGAGGACAATGTAATATATACACTCTACCGCGCCCAAGCAATCTTGTATCATAAGTTATCATAACTTATGCTCTTACTTGCCCTTTGCTGATATTCGCTAATCTTTGAATATAGAATGTTCTTATAATGTGTTATTAAAGCTCAAGAAGAACTTTCCTATACGTAAACGACAAATGGATTAGCTTACATATCCCTGTTAACATACGGATCTTTACTAAATTTCATTTTTCATTTATACATTGGCGTTTTTGTTTTATATACATATATTTTCCACTCGATATATAATTATTATAATTGTTTCAATTAATTTATTTAGTTGGAAAGGTTTATGATATTCATGGTAACATCAATTAAATACACAGTGTTTAAAGAAAGAAACGAAAAAACATATTGTTGTATATCCATTTGTTTTTTGGCTATTATTTTATTAATAATTATAAACAGCTTTTAACTATAAAGTAAAATCTAAGGTACATAACCATATATAAATAATAATTATATGATGAAAATATTTCATGATAAATTAACAAACTCATTCGGTTATGTTGCAATGTAGGAGGGTGATTCGGAAGTTACGTGGCCAAACAAAGAAAAAAAGTATTTTTGACAAAAAACATTTTATTTTTCAATATAGTCTCCTGCTGGCGCAACACACTTATTTCAACAATATTCCAATTTAGTAATGTGTTAATTGTAGGTCGATAAATCCAAGTCCTCGCTATTTAAAGCAGCGATTACCTCGAAATTAAACGGAAATCTCTTACCGCCGAGTCATTTTTTCAGGTTTGGAAAAAGATTATAATTGCTGGGAGCTAAATATGAGGAATAGAGCAAATGAGGCACCAATCAAAATCCCAATTTGTGAATTTTTGCCGTTGCAATCGCAGACTTGTGGGCAGGTGCGTTATTCTGATGGAGACTTTCTTATTTGCCAAATGAGGCCGTTTTTATTGATTTTGTGGCTTATTGCAACAAATTGGCATAATGCTCCCAATTTATTGTTTTCCTCTTTTCTAAGTAGTCGATCAAAATTATTCCATGAGAATTCCAAAAAACAGTTGCCATATCCTTTCCTACTGTTTCGATTGTTCTTTGGTTTCGAGCGTGTAATAATGAACCCAGGTTTCGTCGACGGTAATGAAACAGCGTACAAAGTCCTTCTGATTGCGGCGAAAGTTCGCGCAAAAAGTATGCAAGAAACACTGAAACGGTTCAATTTTTGCTCCGGTGTGAGTAACCCTGGCACCTAACGCGCCGAATATTTTTTAGTTTCCTATTTTTCAGTTAAAATTCTGTGCACACTGTCAGTTGAGATACCTCTGCCATCTCGCGCACTTTTACTCGGTGGTCATTCAAAAGGATACAGTGGACTTTTTCAGTCATATCCGGAACAGTAACAGTTTTTGGACGATTAAATTCAGCAACCCAGCGTTTAACCATTAAAAACGAAGGGGCGGATTCTGCAGTGTCGAATCCAGCTCTGCTATTATTTCGATTGGAGCTAAATCTTTCAAATGGAAGTACTTTATCACTGCTCTCAACTCAGTTTTTTCCATTGTTATTAAATCACGCAAGACATTCGCTTTGGCGTACTATTGAAAACAGACTAATTGACAGATCGCTCTGTACTGTCATATTAAACCTATTAAAGGATGATTCTACAGAATGGCAAAGAAGATTCCTGCGAATTCGTGCCATTTCAGTGTTAGGCCACGTAGTTTTCGAAAGATCCTCGTATGTACTGAAAGTAATTCTGATTTTTTTAATGCTTTAGACATCCTAGTATTTAATAACATTAGGTCATACAAATGTGTACTTAGGTTTTTTAAAAATTAATTTGGTAAAGTGCCCTTGTACTTTTCTAAATATTTATATGTAAATATGTAAATATTTAACATGTAACAAAATAATTAAATAATAGAAAGCATAAAGGGTTCTTTTGAGTCTTTGAGTTGGACACAAATAAGTCTAAGCGCTCAACTGCCTGGAATCATTGGTACATCATACAATGCTCCATGTAACCCCGAATAGATTTTTCAATTCCACTGTGGTGGTCATTTCTTGGACTAAGCTTTGAGCGTCAAAGGCTGTATTTGTCATTTTCTTCCTTGATGATATATTAGAACCGCGTATTCTAACAAGGCAAACCTAATGCTTTCAATGCATATACTAGTCATATATTTGGGTCTTCTTCTTTGTCTTTGGATTGGACACGAATAAGTTCAGACGCTTGTGCACAATACTCCTTCCACCGTTCTCAATTGATTTCTTAATCCCACTCTGTTAGTCCGCTGTCTTCGATAAAAATCACAGATCTTGCTAACCTAGCCTATACTGTGTGGATGCTAATTCAAGGAATGTACTGTTATTAAACCGATAATATTAATTACTCTTTTGTTTCTTCTAGTTATGTTGGCTGAAAATCTGCCATCCAACTCTCCTGATTGTGGCTTAGTATAGAGTTGATCTTACGTTAGTCTCTATTTCTTTTTAAGTATTCCTTTTAACCATAGCTAGATCTCTCTTCTAATGAAATCCTTAGTGATTCCACATACAAATTCCGGTTACATGAAGTTCCTATTTGATCCCTCTTTGACAAGTTCATCTAATTGCTTTTAGTCTGCTCATGTCCTGGCACCCATATCAGTGACACAAAATTTTTTGTGCCAGCCTGTTCATATGTTTAACTAGTTTTGACCTGGTAATTGGGTTCATAATAACATTAATAGTATTCTGACTAGTCATTATGTTGATCCTTTTATTTGTACTTCCTGAATTTCGTAGATGCAGACTGCGACTACAAACAATTCAATCCGGAAAACCGTCAGATATTTTCCCAGACTCAGTGATCTCTTCCTTCTAGGGCGTAGGAAAGAGATGCAAGACTATGCTTTGATCGAAATAGTGCCCAGTGTTATATTTAGAGAACAGTGTTTCAATTTTTTGATTTGCTTTTTTTAATAACTAAATAAGAAATGTTTTTGTTATTCTATTTATTTTTCATATTTAGGAAATTTTTCTTTCTTTCTTCCTTATTAAAGTTTGTATTTTTATTGCTGAGAATTACAGCAAATAAATATTTACCTATTTAGTCAACTCAACGTTGTCAGTGTGCAACTGCCTATACCAACTCATGGCCCATTGTGAATGACAAAAATTTGCAGAAAACTATTATTTTATTGGATTTTTCTTTATTCAAGTATAGTTTTTATTACGTTACTGGAATCTGTAGAAAATCTTCTTGTGTAATAATCACGAATAAAAAATTCTATTTGAGAGGGAAAAATTTACTCAAATTTTTGGTAAATTATATGTGACAAAAAGATAATTCGCATTGCTGTATATAGTCTTTCTGAAGCCGTTTAATTTGATGTATAGATAATTAAAATCAAATAATAAATAAAGACGTTTTATCATTTGGAAGTTTTTGTGGAACACACAGTATATATAGGTCGTAGTGTAATAGACTAAATAAAGTTACCTTACTATAATGTAGCTCAATTTAGTCTATAATTTTTAAATATTCCCCCGACTATTGTAGCTTAAACTTTTTTTCCATTAGCAATTTCTAATATTCTCTTCCATTTTCTACTCTAGAAATAATTACTTACTCCATTAAAGTTACACACTTTTTGAAAGTTATAAATTTCAAATGTCTGAAGGTGTCGTGCAATTCTTCTTTCTCTTTTCTCTATTTCACCGTAAGAGGAGCCTGACAAATTATCAAATGGTCTTCTATTAAACGTTCGTAAAGAGCAACATTCTGGTGCAACTAATCAATTGATTTTTTTAAATATTAAACATGCATTTTTAAGGCGTAAAATATGAAAAACGTAGACGACAATTTCTGTAAACTACGGTTTTTAGGAAAAAAGAAATAACTGTCTAAAAAGTAAATATGATTAAAAACAACTGAATCAGTAATTGTCTTATTAAATTTTTGGACATATGCATGGGATTTCGGTTTTTAGTTTTCAAATAAATTGGCCACAATGTTCACCGTTCTTAGATAGGGAGGAAATTGTTTTGGGTAGGATGTGTAGATTCAAGTAAGCTCTTTACAAGATAATGTTAGAATAGGTAACGTTCGCAGTGCTTTTATTGAACTAAAAATTTATTATTTTTTTTAAAAAGCAAAATACATAAACTAATTAACAATATATTCTCCTCCATTATTTATAAGATTGCCTCTCTACAAAATGGCATTCTTTCGATTACACGCCTAAAGAAATCTGGTGATTCGACAGTCACGAAATCGTCAAGCCAAGTTTGATGGACGATATCGTTATTAAAAGCGATTCCTCGAAAGATAGACGGTGAAAGTTAGATACGCGTTGATAGAGATGGAACGAGAATTAGGCGGATGTGGAATGATCTTCCAAGCGAGTTCTTGAATAACCGCTTTTGTAATGTTAAGCAATATGTAAGCGAACATTATCGTGCTGCAAAATAAATTCATGATGCCTTCCCTGTTTTGTTTCCGGAACTGTATCCTTAAACTGACGAAATTGTTGACAGAAAATCTCAGTAGTTATGGTTGCTTTCCTCGTAAGCAATTCACAGTAGACAGTAGACACAGACACAGTAGACGAATCGAAGTAGCCTTTAGTAGATGGAAATTCATAATTAATTAAATAAAAATGAAAAAGTAATATTACTTAATTTCCACTTTATTGAGGTAAAATCCCATTATGATTGTTTCGACACACAGTGTCTTCCTCGGATGAAGTTGCATTGCGAACTAAACCTCAAAGATGTTGACAAATTTAAACTTAAATGAAAATTATAATGAAAACAGTATAATTATACTCAGAAAGATGGTTAAACAAAATAACCTTTTTTAATAGCAATACTCTAGCTGTAATAACTTTTCAATAATAAACAAAACAAGTCTATTTGAAATATATCGTCCTGAAAGGTCACTCGTTATCAAATTTAAAACAAATATAGAAATCAATATCAATTAGATACTGTTTGCATGGATGGTAGGTTATTTTAGGCATCTTGAATGAATTATTTACTTCGACATTTAGTGAAAACAAATCAATTTCGTATAAATATTATCAAAATACTAGCAAATAGATTTTATTTATTTATAAAATATCATTGAATTTGAAACTACTGCTATGAAAAATTGACAAATATTTATTATTAACTTAATATGAAGTTATTTTTAAATGAATCTCCTTTTAAAATATGATATGATATGTAATCATTATGAAATTATATAGTATAATACTTCTGTAAAATATGATATAAAAAAGCAAATATAAAATTTCGTAAACTACTTTATTGTTTGTCAAAGTATTCGCATTTGTGTTAACAGTACATTCTTGCTTTGCTTTGATTTTAATACAATATATTTAAAGCTAAAATTCCCTCCCTCTCTCCTTCCCTCCGTCTCCCCCTACCAACGCATACAATAAATGATGCAATAATTAGCATTTTGTCTATTAAGTGTAAATAGAAATATACGAGGTTAGTACAATAGACGTGCCATTACACCTGACATTAAATAGTATATTAAAAAACAAGTTTCATAAGGAACTATTTTACCGCACGAGATCAGTTTAGAAAACGAGCCGCGATAGCGGCGAGTTTTCTAAAGAGCGAGTGCGGCAAAAGGCCTTATGAAACGAGTTTTTTATACTATTTTTTCTATTTTGCGTTTTTTACATTAATAAATTGCTTAAATTGGAATTATTTAATTTGAAAGTTCAGAGTTTAATTTTTATATAAAGCATGCAGTTGGTGACATTGATACTTGACATTTTCAAATTTAAATCTTGCTATCCGCGAAGTATATTATATTACATATTATTTACTAATTTTCATTAACATTACTTGAAACTTCATTTAAAAATATAAACATGAGTGACATAGAAACATATATATGTTGTTGTCAATTGTATACAACATACGTTGTTTGTGTAAAATACGGACATATATCATATCTGTCAAATGTACATAAATTCTTAAAATCAAATGACAGCAATGATATTTATTTCTGTATTCGAACAACGCCAACATTGAAAAATGTTTTCATTTGAGATAAACGTAATTGTTCAAAAAGAAATTCTAAATTAGTATCGATAAATACTAAGTTTAGAATAAATTAACTATTAATTACGTAGTCAATAGCCAGCAATTTTAAGATTAATGTTGTCTCCCAGGCTTAATATATTCAACTAGCATCACAAATTGGACCTCTGATTAATTAAAATTTAGTAGTTTTAGCCTACCTTGATTACCTATTTACAATTTATTTGCAAATTTAGAGCTAATGCATTCTAAATGAATACGATAGTCTCGATTAAGTAAATGTAGTACAAGAAAGTTTAAATTTAAATTGCGATTCACACTCAATCCTCTGCGATTTAAGAATACACTATTCCAAGTTTGTGCAGGCGTTAAATAAACCTTATTCGTATGCAAAGGACGTTGTTTCCGTACAAATGTTCTAAAGGGATTATGTTTTGGTCTCTGGGTGCACTGAGTTTGCTTATTCAGGTATTATTTACTTTCTTGGTTAAAAGCAAAACAATAAATTAACTTATATTTTCTCTACATTTGCCATATTTTTAAATTTAAACTAAAAATTAACACAAAGTTGTTGTGTTAAAACCGTGCCAAATGCCATCTATTTATATTGTTGAATTATCGAGTTCTAGGCAAATTACTTAGTTGCGTATTTCTGTTATGTGGCAAATAAACAATTTGCAAATTGTTATTTGCAAATAGGTATGTAGTAAATGTACCATATAATAGAACATTTTATATTATATGCCTTGTGTTCTAAAATTTAAATGTTAGAACATTATATTCTTTTGCAATTCATATAGCACTACTTATGAACTGTTTAAATGTATTTATAAATTACATATAATTGCTAATCTTTTTAATAACCCAATTCGTTTTTAGTGCAAACGCTTTGAGATAATAATTAAAATTGCAAATTGTTGTAGTCTTGTGATTTTGTATTTTTTTCGTAGACGGTAAGAAAGGTAAAATAATTTCAAGAGAAAATCAACTTCACGGTCTATGTACAGTGACGTATAAATAAGTGCATATGCTCTTATCAGCAATGAGCAAATAAAAATTAAGGAGTCGCTATCAGCGGCAGCTCTTCTTAAAGAATCTTCGAGCTATTCTCGAGCTCGAATCTTCGAGCACATCATTCGAGAAGCCTTCACTTTTCTTGAAAATGACGATTAATTGATTAATTAATAAACTCAGTCGGCACGTAATTGTAATTCTAATTACACCTATTAAACTTTAAACGTCGTTTGCTGGTTTTGTACGCTCATGTTAGAAACTATGTAAAAGTCACTTTATTTTAACGAGTCAAGTATTCAATCTGTCTCCGGACGGGTCACACAATCATTAAAATTGCCAACTGATAAAAAAATTTGGATTCTTTATGCCTGTAAAGACATCAATAATATCAATAAATTTTCAGTTTAAGTAGGTGATTGGAATTTAAACATACGTTCAATTTAATTACTGGAATTGTTATTTTTCCCCACATTCGAGAGTCCTACTCAGTACAAGTTAATATGTACATATGTTTTCAATATACATCGCGTTTTGTAAAGAAGGCGGTCCGTAAGAAATTATAACTTGAGTTGTTATTTTTCCCCACATTCCAGAGTCCTACTCAGTACAAATTAATATGTACCAATGTTTTCAATATACATCGCGTGTTGTAAAGAAGGCGTCGAGGTATACGCTTAACTAAAATATAAACATCTAGCCGGCATACACGACCCAAAACAATGCATATAATGAACCTGCTTATCTTCAAATTCGCAATCTTTCTTTTGTAACTGGGTGCGTCTCGTAAAAAAAAACAAAACTTTTCGTAAACATGTCTTTCAATAAGTATTGTCTTTCTTAATACTTAAATCTTATCGGACTGTATATATTAATAAAAATGCTGAGTTGTAATTTCATACGAGCACGTGTTCTTTATAAAACCCGATGTGTTTTGAAAACGTTCGTACGTATACATTCACTTATACTGAGTAGGATCCTGGAATGTGGGGAAAATTTGACCACTGTTTTAATTACCCATCGTGTTCGTAGTTATCGATAATAATAATAATAATCCGAACCTATACTTCCTACAATACCTTAACGTCAATACATTGTATTAATGTAATTTCATGTAGGAATAGGTTAGTGTACAGAATTCAAACATATCTTTTTTACATGTGTTTGAGAAATTTACCGAAAGTTTATTTGCATTTATTTAAAAACCGTTGTGTTTTAATACTTGAATCAACTGAGATAACTATTTCTATAAATAGTATTATTCATTATAACATTATTTTTATTAATAAATTTCAACAAACATGAAATAATTACAGTAATAATACCAACATAACATAACCTCGCTATACAATTTGTAATTTTTTTATTGTTTGAGTGCCTACAACGTATATTGTTCATTCAGCATGATAGCAGATATTTACAAAAATAAAATATATTCGTAATCATGTAGAAAAAAAGAAATTTAATGCTACTATTACCCTGCTTTGCCTCGTGGTGATATACATGCCACATTGAAAAATAAATCATGTGTATAAAGTAGATAAAAAAGATATTTTCCGAGCAAATGGAACTTACAATGCTGTCGTAGAGTTATACCGATAAAAAAATTGACGGATTTAAATCTAGTTTTATAGGAAATGTGGTAGGTTTCTCTCGGTTACTAAGTGGTGAGCCATTTTAAAAGAGTGCCAGGTACGAGTAGTAGTTTCCATTGAGAAAATGTTATTTTGTGATTACACAAGGGCAACTGATGAAATAGAATTATGTAATTGTGAAATATGCTGTTACAAAATTTGTTACCAAACTAACAGGAGTATAAAGTACTAACGAAAATTGTCTGGCCATTTGAAAAATAGGTTAACCGTAAACAAATTTTGTGCAATTTTGAAGGCTCGCACTAGAATTAAGTATTTACTCTCATTCTACAATCACTTGATTGATACTCACGATCTTAATCCTATGCAATTGAGTAGGAAAGAAACAAAATAATAAAGATATAGAAGTTCTTCACAATGCCTTAATTTACGGCGCCGAATTTACTTCTGCGCTCGGTCTGGATAATTACGGTGATAGGGCGATGTGGTTCTTTTCTGTGAATGTGTCTGGGAATATCCTCTCTCCAGCAGGGGCGTACCGATGAGCCTGTAGAAAGGTGAAATACGTATCTACGTCTCTGGGGATAGGATATATTCGGACACGTTCACAGAAAATATTAATAGTTAACCTGCATTTGTGTTCTTCACACCAAATTTTTAATAATATTTTATATTATTAAAAATACCTTTGTATTATACAAAACTGGTGGGGTTTACCTACTCATGTATGTTTCAATTATTCTGATACATTACACATGCGGTTAAGCCGTAGTATGAGTGAAGGCACAAACAAAATTCAGTTTTCTAGAGAGATTGGCTGTGCCAACATTTGAAGGGCGTCTTTACTTCACATTAATTATGTGGACGGTGTGCGAGGGTAATTAAATGGGTAATTAAAACAGTGGTCAAATTTTCCCCTTCGGCTGTCTGACAACAGGCGGCGCCGAATTTACTTCTGCGCTCGGTCTGGATAATTACGGTGATAGGGCGATGTGGTTCTTTTCTGTGAATGTGTCTGGGAATATCCTTTCTCCAGCAGGGGCGTACCGATGAGCCTGTAGAAAGGTGAAATACGTATCTACGTCTCTGGGGATAGGATATATTCGGACACGTTCACAGAAAATATTAATAGTGAACCTGCATTTGTGTTCTTCACACCAGATTTTTAATAATATTTTATATTATTAAAAATACCTTTGTATTATGCCTTAAAGTATTTCAAATCACGTGTAAAGAGATTTCATGGTATCAAAAGTATCCGAAGTTTATCAATTTTTCAAATATTCCCAATTTTAGGTTCTGTTACAAGTTACAGGTTTCTTCTCTTTGCTTGTAGTGTTTACAATGGCCATGCTTTTTGATAACGATTGATAACAGTGCATGCACGCACAAATCACTTTGACAGTTTGTATGTTACAAAAATAAAAAATTTAACTTTATTAAACATTTTTATTATATTAGTTAAATTTAAAAGATTAATAGTACTAAAGGCTATGCTGAAAGTGTTGCCCATTATTTTGAAGACAAAGTCGAAATCTACGCATCACGTTCTCATAACCATTTACCAGGAGTTGTGGGGTTATGTCGGCACAGTAATTCCTAATAGCATTGCGAAGCTCTGCAATTGTGTGATTTTTGTTTTTAAAATGGTATTCTTTAAATATGGAAAAACAAAATAATCTAAAATTATCAGATCTGGAAATCGTGGAGGAAAATTCATAATTCTATCGTGAAAAAATTGTTACAAGAAAGCTATTGTATTTAGAGATTTGTGTATCGGTACATTATCTTGCTGAAAAAATCCTAAGTTCGTTGTTATAAAGTTCATTAATAAAAGGTTGTAATAATTCATTTTGGTATATTTCAGCACTTACGGTTTTGTTAAAAAATATAGTATATGATTGTTTCGGCCTTTACTTGATGAAATTCCATTATAACTATTAAGATAAAATAAAACAAATTTTATGAATTTCACTTTCTAATTATCACTGTAACGAATCGTTTCGCACCAACCTGGGCTTCGTCAGACATATAACTAACTTATTTACAAAATTTTTTTTTTATATTGAACACAAGTAAATGGTAACAAGCAAAAACACATGTTTTATTTTAAAAAATAGTCGGAGGGATGGGTGCTTTTTATTACTGGATGTCTATGCACAAAACTTTCGCTACGGTTTATACAATATGTACTTTCTTAAGTAATAAAACTAGAGGTTTACATTATATTACAGGGAGGTAAAGAATTCTATGGAAAATACAAAAATACAAAATACAATATGTAACTGTCTGCATATCAAATAAATAGATTGAGTAAGGGTGAATTATTTGTTTCTAATTGATCATTTAAGATCTTGTCAGTTTTCTTTAATTTATTAATTTCAAGTGACTCTAATAAATTAAGTTTTTTGCCCTTATTTTCTACATGTAATATTTTAAATTCTTTGTTAAAATTGTGGTTCGTTGAATTGATATGAGACGCATATGAAGAGTCACTTTTATTATTTCTAAATGAAGAAAAATGTTCTTTGACGCGTATTTCAAACGATCTGCCTGTCTGTCCGAAGAAGTCATAGGGCAACTACCGCAGGTTATCTCATAGACCCCTGACTTTTTATTGTTGTTTGTTAAATCCTTATTGTTTTTTATAAATTTGGATAAATTGTTATTAGTTTTATACGATGTATTAATGTCAAACTTTCTTAAATATTTACAAATTTTT
Organism: Melolontha melolontha; assembly: GCA_935421215.2. Lineage (NCBI taxonomy): Eukaryota > Metazoa > Arthropoda > Insecta > Coleoptera > Scarabaeidae > Melolontha > Melolontha melolontha. Next base: position 129,956,761 of record OW285236.1, read on the forward strand.
GTGCTTGAAGAGCCTATAAACGTGATCATTTTAAATTTTTGGGTGTTATTATTTAATATTGGGTAATCTTGTGATATGGCTTTTGTAAGGAGTTTTTTATTTAAAATGTTATCTATTATATTACTTTTATATCCATTGTTGATAGCTATTTGTCTAATTAAATTTAACTCTTTCTCGAAATTTGTTTAGTTCAACGGAGTATTTGTTAATTTATGTATAAGACTGTGATAAGCCGCTAATTTGTGTTGTATCGGATGGCAAGAAGTGTTATGTATAGTAATATCTGTAGTTGACGGTTTGTGGTAAATTGCAACGTTACATTTGTTGTTAATTCTAGTAATCATTAAATCGAGAAAGTTAATGCTATTATTTGTTTCCTGTTCCATTGTAAACTTAATATTTTGATGCAATGTATTAATATAATCAAATAATAAATTTAATTGTCTATTTGTTCCTATGAAACCTAGTAATATGTCATCTACGTATCTGTACCAAAATAATACATTTTGAAAAAGAGGATTTTTTGAAATAGAATTTTCAAGATGATCCATAAAAATCTCAGCTAGACTTAGGGGATTACCCATGATTAAACCTTCTTTGCAAGTGTATATGTTTTCATTAAATTGAAAGTAATTTTGTTCTATGCATATGTTTAGTAAATCAAGAATTTCATTAATAATTAATGGATTTACATTATTTTTATGAAGAAGATCTTTTACTAAAATAACCGTTTTTTCTGGAGGGATACTAGGGAATAAATTTTGTGTAAAATATTTTGTAAATAATATATGTCTGACGAAGCCCAGGTTGGTGCAAAACGATTCGTTACAGTAAAAATTCTTTCAATGGAGACTGTGGTTAAATAATAATTTAAAGAGGTATATAACCCCTTACCACAATTATTAGTCGTATCCTAAGTACGTATTTCGACAACTAAGTTGTCATCATCAGTAGGTAAAGACTACTAATTAAAAGTCACACAAGGGGCACAGTAAAGTAAAATAAACGCTTCCGCACAACTACTATACACTGCAACCCTGTAAAGACTAAATTTAACATGCCAATCTCAAACTACGAGACAAACACTTGCCTCCTACGAAAAGGTTTTAAACATGTGTTAAATTATCGAACAAAGGAACGGCAGAAATTCTTCTCTAAAGAAGGCGCCTACTAAAAACGATTTTTAAAGCTACGATGACCTACTATTAAACTAAATGAACCACCTTATATTTTCACAAAACACTAGTATATTTAACTATATGAATATTCCATGTGCATTGTACACATCAGTAGTTATATAAACGTATTATTTCGAGTACAAGTATAGTGACAAAATCTATATTGGGTAGGGTGTAAAAATTTTCCATTACAAATGGTTAAAAAATATGGTCGTATATTGTAAAAGCCGAACTCTCATTGCAAATTCTGAGAAAGACAAAATTAAGAAGGGGCGTTACATGTGAAGAAACAAGACATCCGACTCTGTAGTGTTATATTAAATGAGAATCAATTCCCGTGAAAAGGGTCTATGAATAATTGGATATTGTAGGTATATAATTTAAAAGTTAATTATAAATAGGTGACATGTCCTAGTTAAGGAGTTAAGCAATTTAATATAATGTATAGAATTCACGGTAGGCTCTGGGTGAAACATGATAAATAATTTAATAAACAAAACACCCGGTACATCTGTTCCACAAAACGCGAAACATTTTACATTTCGTGAAACAAACACACCGAGTGCTTCATTCAACAACCATTGTTAAGGAGGTAATTTTTGCATTATTTCACGTGTATGGATTCCCACATGTCTATATTTCTGCTGTTACCTCCCCCACCCACTTATAAAAATGTGAATAGACAGCTGAACGGTATTGGAGATTTATCGCTATTCAAGGAGGTATGTCTATTTTTCGCGATAAATATACTTTCGTAAGCATCAAGTTCATGGGGTTTATTAATTCCTTTTATCAATTTCAAACCTGTAATCGGTACATTGTGCAGTATGCTCAAAGCGTGATTTGCGACATTTGATTTATCCGGTCTATTGTATTTGATATGTGCTATGTGTTCTTTAAAACGTGTTATTATAGGTCGTTTAGTTTGGCCTATATATTTCAAATTACAATCCGCGCAACTAATTTCATAGATCCCTGATTTCGAATTGGAATTAATTCTATCTTTAGTATTCCCTAGCAGACTTTTGATGGTGTTTTCAGACCGAAAGGCTACCTGGAGACCTCTTTCTTTCACAACTTTATTAATGTTTTTCGTGACAGGGTGGTATGGTGACATATGTACTTTTTCTCTTGGTTACTTTGGGGTATCAAACTCGTGGATTCGCTGATTGTATTTTTTATTTTAGTTTTTCTAATTAATTTATTGATTATTTCTATGTCAAAGCCATTGTATGTCGCAATATTTTTAATGAAATCTAGTTCTGTTTCATATCTCTCTTTTGTTAACGGAAAATTTAGTAACCTGGTTACTAAATTTAGTAACCTATATATAAGTATATAACTACTGATGTGTACAATGCACATGGAATATTCATATAGTTAAATATACTAGTGTTTTGTGAAAATATAAGGTGGTTCATTTAGTTTAATAGTAGGTCATCGTAGCTTTAAAAATCGTTTTTAGTAGGCGCCTTCTTTAGAGAAGAATTTCTGCCGTTCCTTTGTTCGATAATTTAACACATGTTTAAAACCTTTTCGTAGGAGGCAAGTGTTTGTCTCGTAGTTTGAGATTGGCATGTTAAATTTAGTCTTTACAGGGTTGCAGTGTATAGTAGTTGTGCGGAAGCGTTTATTTTACTTTACCGTGCCCCATGTGTGACTTTTAATTAGTAGTTTTTACCTACTGATGATGACAACTTAGTTGTCGAAATACGTATTTAGGATACGACTAATAATTGTGGTAAGGGGTTATATACTTTTTTAAATGATTCGTTACAGTGATAATTAAAAAGTGAAATTCATAAAATTTGTTTTATTTTATCTTAATTGTTAAAAAATATAGACCCAATAATTCGTCTACTAGAAACTACTAGCCTGACGCCTATTTTTTCTGGATGTAATACAGCTTCTATAAATTCGTGAGGGTTTTCTATCTACCACATTCTCATATTTTTCTTATCTAAATAGCCAGAAAAATGTAACTAAGCCTCATCTTAAATAAAGATAAAGAAAGCTATGTTGCACATATCAATAATAAAAAATCTAATTTTATTTTGTAGCAACTTAGTATATAACTAAAAGCGCAATGTATTGCAATTGTTTATAATTATCCAGTACCTTGCATCGTAACCCTATATTAACCTTAGCTATTAATAAAAAGAAGAGGTCAAAATTTGCAAAGTAGGTATTGTTCAGTACGAAGGTCGAAAAATGGGAATATATGCCAACAACGGAGGACTATACCTTTAATTAGTTTGCTTAAATGTTTTGCAAAAACAGCCTCCAAGAAACTGCTGTAAAATTAAACCCGTAACAAATCACTTTGAACTCGACACAGTCATTGTGCTTATGTTCTACGTTAGTGGATCGTGCTCAATGTCACTTATTTTCTGAAAATTTTACACCTGACGTCACTCTCCTGGAATAGCTTAGGGTGGAAAATTAAAGTTACAACAAATTTTAATGGATTAATGTGAGAAAATATCACAAAGAATGACAAAAACTTTCGTTTCTAGTATACCTACAACTATCGTGGACGACAGAGAAGATCTAAATATAGAGATGCTTAATACATTTAGATTATTAACAAAAATCTATGGCGAGTTACATATTTAGTAACATAGTTATGGTTTGCTAAATTAATATGGGACGTATATGAAGACAATTTTATTATTTCCAAAGGAAGAAAAATGTTCTTTGATGCCTATTTCAAACGATCTGCCTGTCTATCCGATATAAGTCATGGGACAACTAAAGTAAGTTACCATAACTGTAACCAAATTTAAAATACTACACTTAGAAAATAAGGGTAAAAAGCTTAATTTATTAGGGTCACTTGAAATTAATAAATTTAAAAAAACTGATAATATCGTAAACGTCCAATTAGAAATTAATAATGCACTGTTACTTAATTTATTTATCTGATTATTCAGACTGTCATGTATTGTATTTTCCCAAAGTGCTTCTCTACTTCTCTTTAACATAATTTAGACCCTTAGTTTTATCAATTTATGAACTATATTGTATACACCGTAGTTCAGTATTTATGTGAAAGTTTTCGTTTATAGACATTTAAGTAATAAAAACTACCCTTCCCTTAACTATCCAAAAGATGTGTTAGTTACGGTATTTATGAAAAAAATGTTATTGTTATATGTTAGTTATATGTCTGACGAAGCTCCTATGAGAGTCAAACGATTATTACTCTGTGAAGTAAAAAGTAGTGAAATTCATTAAAACTTGTTTTATTTTATCCCGATCATAGTTATAGTAGAATTTTATCTAGTAAAGGCTGAAACAATCCTATGGTATATAAGCTTATGTATGTAACTAATTCTTAATAAACGGACCTTCTAGGCAGACTTGGTATTTTCTCAATTCACTTCTTCTGTAATAGAGAGGTGAACCGACATCCGTGTTCTCTTGATCTTCTTTCTTTGATTATTTGAGTTGGACGTCAATAAATCCAGGCATTTGAGCACATTGCTCTTTGTGCCACCCCCTAATAGATCTCTCAGTTCCACTCTGTTAGTCTTGTCTCCTCGATAAAAGCCACTATCCTCCTTCAGGGAAATTTGAGTAGTCTCATATGATCCACTTCCGAAATCTTTCTGCCTGGGTCCTTTCAGTTCCTCACAAATGCATATTACACGAAGGCTAGTTTCCTCCTGTTTTTCACATCTCCTACACCAGGGCTCGCTAACCAAGGCCATGCTGTACAGATGTTTCTTTCAAGGATAGCGTCCGGTTATTAAGCCCATGATATTTTCTTTTATTACTATGATTTAGGTTGGCTGAAAGCCTAGCGTCCAGTCACTATCCTCCTCAAGGGAAATTTAAGTGCCCTCGTATGATCTAATAGATCACATCCGAAATCTTTCTGTCTGAGTCCCTTCAGTTTCACACAAGTGCATATTACATGAAGGCTGGTTTCCTCCTGTTTTTAATATCTCCTATACCATTCCTCGCTAACCAAGCCCATGCTGTACAAATGTTTCCTTAAAGGACAACGTCCGATTATTAAGCCTGTGATAATTTTAATTTCTGTTTCATTACTACGAATTAGATTGGCTAGCCTAGCGTCCAGCTTACCTAGTAGTACGGAGTTGACTTTCTATTAGCCACCATTTCTTTTTATGTTCTCTTTCTAGCCATAACCAGATTTCCCTTCCAGCGGAATCGTTGGCGATTGCACATATAGGTTCTGGTCCTATTAAGTTCCTCTTAGAACCCTCCTTTGCTAGTTCGTTGGTTATCTCATTGCCTTTAATCTCCTCATGCTCTATCTCTTAATCGTATAAAAATTTTTGTGTTAACATCGAAAAGAAACGAGATTCGTACAATGACAAATTTATTATTTGTATATATATATATATATATATTGCAAAGTCAATTTATTTTCTACACTGTTTAATTTTGTTCTAATTAAAAAAAATTATTTAAATTTGGGTTCGACTAATTTGTGTTTTTAGATTTCCCAATTTGGAAATAATTTATGTAATTAAAAATGATATTGTTCATTGCAATAGTTACGATGTAATTGCGCCATGTCATAAAGTCACATCTGATACGTGGTCACGGAAACTTTTACAGGGATTTGTGTTATACTTCTACACAGTACTTTACTGTAAATCTATCTCTATCTTTTTAAATAAACAAACAAGCATATTTCGGACGAATCGACTTTCGGTGAATATCATTTACCCATATTCAAGCATAATTCATGAAACAAAATCAAACGTTGAGGGAAACCATATTGACGAAACCATATAACGAAGAAGTTAACACAGCAATTGTGTTCTCAATAATTGATCACAGTTTAAATATTATTTTTAATTATTTGTAGTACAAGTACTATAAAGTTCTTATGTTCGCCAGTCATACTGGTTCATAGAGGATTAAAACAGGGCGATTAATGAAAGAACATATACCGGGTAGCGAAAAAGTCTGGTAACAAGTTATTTTTTTGTAAAGAATGAACTTGTAATTATGAAATTGTAAGATGATGAATGGGATTGTATTCTACATTTTCTAGAGGATGTGTGTTTATGTGTTTTTCAGCGTTTAGCGTATCGTCGCCATTTTCAATTTTTTTAACAACATAGGTTGAGTGATATATCACAGAAAAGCTTACTTCTTCCACTTTCCAAAAATAGTAATAACGTACCATATTACTAAGGAAATATGAAAAAAAATTGTCGAAGACATAAAAAATGTAATTGTTGCAAACATACATCAATCTACAAAAATAATAACTAAAACAGTTTAACAGTTTTTTTTACTACAAGTGTTCAAAGTGTTGGTCATTTGTTTCTTGGTAATAATGTAATCTGTCTTGGAACCTTCGAATAGAATTGTTGATAATTTCTGGGGAAATGGCCTGCATTTCCAGACGTATGCGATCTTTTAAATCATTTAAATTCAATGGTCTATTAACATAAACGCGATCCTTTAGGTAGCCTCACAGAAAAAAATCAATTTTTGTAGATTTTAAGTAGTCTCCTCCATCCAGTTCGGATTAGAAGCTGACCAATATGGGCAGTTATGCCTGTTAACATTACCGTTCAAGCAGAAAGTAGCCTCATCACTGAATACAACATAGTCTAAAAAACTGTTTTGTCCATCAGTTTTCTCTAATATGTTTTCACAAAACTCTAATCTTCGATCAAAATCATCTTCCGTTAATTTGTTGTTTTGAATTTTATATGAGTAGAACTTATTTTTATGCAAAATGTTTTGTACAGACTTCCTACTAATAGCATGATTTCTTGACAGCTCATATGTAGATGTTTTAGGATTTTCTTGAACCTCTAGCAGTCATCTAAAGTCTTATCTTCATTAGATGCAGTTTTTGGTCTGCCAGACCTTGGACGATCCTGTACTTCTCGAAACCGTAGATCTACTTATAGGTTGGTGTTGAGGATTAAATCGTTAAAAGATGAGTAACTTCTTCATAGGTACGTTTTCTATCGCCATATCCAATTAACATTAGTATCTGAATTCGTTCTTTTTCCGATAAGTTTGCCATTATTCTTAATTTACTTTTAAACACTGTAGCTGTCAAATACTATTAAGACTAAATCAACTCTGACACTTTGTACTCTATGTTTTTCGCAATTTTTCAGTGCCTACTACTGTTACTTGATTTAATTAACCATTTACAGGAAGTGAACTAATAATAATGCAAAATAAAAATAAATTAGTACAACAATTTTATGTGGTTATTTTCTTAGTAATGTGGTACTTTAGTAGTATTTTTGGAAAGATAAATAAATAAGCTTTTTTGCGATATATCACTCAACCTATGTTGCTATTTAAAAAAATTTAAGATCGTGGCAGTACGCTAAACGCTGACACCACGGAAATTTGGTAAGTACTCTAAAAAATAGGGAATACAATCCCATTCATCACCCCACATAGTAATTATAATTTTAATTATAATTTTAAGTTTATTCGTTAAAAGAAAATAGCCCTTTCTCGCTACGCGGTATACCTTACTTGTATAGCTTATGCGCTACATAGCGTATGTGAATTTGTCAGGAAGAAATTTTCCGATGTAGACACCATCATTAATATTACAAAGAATTTTTTTTAAATCGCTATACGGAACAAAAATATATTCGGACCTTCCCTTACCTCCCAGCCAGTGATACACGATGAGGTACATAGAGGAAAGTTTATTTTATGCTAAAAATTGCTTTCTTAGTTTAAAAGAGGATTATAGAATCATAGAATGCAAAAATGTTTTGGAAAAACCAAAACTTTGAAAATCAGAATTCGTCTTGGGCGAAAGAATTAATATATGAGATTTAACTCTCACTATGATCATAAGTATTTTTAATGAAAATTCTATCTTTGACGATTGTGGTTGAGTAAAAACTTAAAAAAATAATAATCGCACAGTTGAACATGGGGCACAGTAAAACTAGGCGTCCACGTATACACTAAGTTTTAAGAAATTAAAATTTTGTGACTGACTCCCCTTCAGATATATTGCGCATGTGTTTGTTCTCACACTCTCATCTGATTTCTTATCTACTACTTTCTAAGAATTAGTTTGTATATGTCCAGGATGTCCAGGTACCTCGGATTGCGTATATCTTTTAGAAATTTTACAAAATCTGTCGTGATGTTATAATTCGCTTCTAATGCGTGACGGGCAACACTCGATTTTTCCGGTCTATTGTATTTTATATGCGATATAAATTCTTTACAACGGGTTATTATTGCGCGTTTTGTTTGACCAATGTATTTGAAATTACAATCGCGGCAATTACTTTCACATATACCCGATTTCTCGTTCATATGTAAATTATCCTTTGCGTTACCCAAAAGAGTCTTTATTCAGTTTTCGAACCAAAAAGCAACTTGGAGACTCCGTTTTTTAACAACCCTATTTAAATTTTTCGTAACTTGTTTGAATGGTAAACACATATACTTTTTCTCACGATTTTGTTGATGTAACAAACATGTAGAATCGACGAAAGTCTTTTTTTAATTAGTTTCTCTAATTAATTTATTAATTAATTCCGTATCAAAACCATTGTATCTCGCGATATATTTAATGAAATATAATTCTTTTTCGTATTTTTCTTTTGTTGGAAACTATGGCTTGAATATGCGGTGATAAACCTATTGATATTAGTTTCCTTCCGGAAAATATCAATTTCTGTTGTACGCATATTTCTAATTACTAATGTATCTAAGAATAGTATCCTATCATTGCTTTCCTTTGTCACCGTGAATTTAATAATCGGAAAGTTCAATATAACTATTTTACGAATATGTCCAATGCACACTTACGTGTATCCAAAAATTGTTTGATTTCTTTGAACCCTTGAATTCTTAGTAATTCAAAACCACTTTATTATTTAAAATTATCATTGTACTGCCTATGTTTCTATGTGCCCTCACGAACACTAGTTCTGCGCCTCCATACTCAATGCAATACCTAGTTAGGTTTTATTAAGTTAGACCAATTACACTATTGCCCCGGTGATATTCAACTGAAAGACCAGCTAAGTTAAGAGGCGAGCGAGGGGAGGTTCTTATAATACGCGCCATCTTGTTTAAATTCTCGAACCATTACAGTAAACACAAACACCGCCGACAGTATATTATATGCGTGGAAAGTTGTTACTATAACAATAAAAATAAAATATATTAATAATAACAACAAAGAGTTTATTAACAACAAACAAAACAAAACAAGGAAAATTCATAAGCATATATGTGAACAATGCTTAATTATAAAAAAATTTACAAGACCAAAATGTTGCAATAAAAACCTACATAAAGCTTACGAGCCACAATAATTAATGGATAAAATCAACAATATCAATGTCCAACTTTATAAATCAATGCAAACAGGTATATAGTAAAATTGACATAAAAGATATAACTAGACATGGATTAAAGACTCACCCAGTATAGTAAGTTGTATAAAAAACTAAATCGTGCACAATAGAATATGCCTCAACAGCAATAATTGACTACTGACCTTAAATTGAGTAATAAGCAAAGAATATAACTGAATTTTAGACAAATGAAATAGTTGCTACCACATATGCAATATGATTTTAATATTTAAATCATTGAGTCATAAATATTTAAATAGTAGACTTAATTTAAATAATTTGGTTGGTAATTTATCTAGAATCTTGGATAAATTTCACATCGAGATTCTTGTTCATACAATATACTCATAAATTGTTAAACATAATACAAAAATTAAATCATCGACAGTTTCAGTTTTAATAAAGAAAATTGGAACAATGGAAATATACTATTATTTTTCTGACATGCGTTGATCTATACCTAACTGCAAAATCATACTAAATTTATAAAAAAAAATTGAAATGATTCTTACGAGAACGACTAATAATTAACAAACAAAAAATCAGGCATGATCCTAGTATGACATGGAACATTTCGATGAACCTGTATATGCAAAATTATGGGTATCGTATTTTTAAATTTTACTAAAGAACTATATACACAAAAAAAGAATGATTCTAATCTACGATCCTATGTACAATTTTCATTAAACAATTTTCATTAACAATTTTCATTAAACAGTTCGTCGTAAGGAGTTGAATTAAACTGCTTGCAGGCTTCAGGTAAAATTGAGAATAGTTCCTACCTTGCGATATTCCCAACGTGCGTTATATCGAAATGCCACCAGACGGTTGAACTATTTATCCACGTTGGATATAAAATATGACCATGAGCTTATAAAATTAATTTCATGCTAACAAAAGTACCACGTCCTATCAAAAACAGCCTCTACTGACAAACGTAGTCTCTTCTGGAACCCTGTTAAATTCCAGAAGGAAAAATACTACTGTAACGAAATAAAATTATAATGAAAGAAACAACGCCTTACAGAAGGACACCATGTTAAAAAAAAACTCATCTAATACATAGTAAAAAATCGAAGGGAATTCGAAACCACGGCCACGTGCATATATCATTTGAGGAATTTTTCTTAAATCCGTTGAATCCAACTTTAAACAATACTTCGGAAAACAATATTCTCTATTTAAAATAAATTACGATAACAAAAAACCGCAGATAGAGTAAATCCCATTACTTTAAACAGACATTAGTAATTTTAATCCCAGCGACGCACGTTTCAGATAATTTCTAGGCCCAGCAACTATCACAGTCAAAAGGGAAGAGTACTTAGCAGACTCGATCTTATATAGGAAAAGCTGTGTAGTTCTTTCGAAAAATCAAAGACAGATGTAGACACCGTCGAGAAAAGCTCAAGATGAAAGTCTAATTAGAAAATCATTTCGAAACCAAAACACAACTCAATCGAATACGAAATTTAAATTAAATACATTGCATAAAGAATTTTTAATTAAAAAGGAAAATTAGTTAAAGAGTAAAAAAAGTAAAGCCGCTGTTATTCGAATACTATAAAGGAAAATTCAAAATAAAGAAGTTATTACATGATAAATCTAAATAATCAAAAAGACACAAGATTTAATTACGAAATTGCTTCAAAATATAGTATTTTAATTTATAAAATATATATCTACGATACATCTATTAGGCCGCCATTTCAAATATCATATACCAGGCAGATATGCCATGGAACATGCGCAAATCAGCTGTCCATATCTCTCTTAATCAAGTATCTTAACCTGAGTCGTTGACAGTCAAAGCAAACCAAACCATATAGAGGACACATTTTTTGGCACCACCACCATCGTTATAAGTAGGGACCGGACACGAGAGGCCGAAATTACGATGCACCATATAAATAGTCTATAACATCGCTAAGTACAACACGCACTTGTTGAGTAGCACTATTTATTCGGTTAACTGCACATCTGTTTTCTGTCGTTGAATTGTGACGCAATTTCTTCAATTTTACACTTAAATTCCTTTATTCATAGGCGTAGATAGAAGCGTGAGGAGACTTTATCATTTGTTTTATTTATTAGTTTATATTTCGTAAGATAAACAAAGTACTGTGAGTTAGTTTCTTTTCTTCATTGTTTCAACTATTAATAACATATATACTAAGTGTCCAGTGAATTTTGTTAAGTTTCAATAACTTACGCATACATTTTTAATTTTCATTTATTTAGATCCAGAACATTGCTTAAGTTACATTTTTATATATGATATGGAACAACGTCGAGAATGGCATCGCGAAACAATAGCGAGTTGGATCAAGGGTCAAACTGATTGTATGTTCATTGCCAGTGATTTCGAAATTTATTGCAAAGTCTATACAATATCGTTAAAAAATTCCAAGAAATCGTACGCAAAACATCACCTAGCATCACAAAAACACACAGAAATTAGACCCGTTGAAATCCGAAAATTTTAACGAAGAACTCTTTGAAACTTTAATGGCGACAAATATTTCATTAAATAAATTTAACAATCCCACCTTCAAAACATTTCTCTAAAAATATACTGGTAGAAATGTGCCTAATTGATCTACCTTACCAAATATTATGTTTCTAAGTGCTACACAAAAGCAATAGAACGCTATGAAACCATCTTTCAAATCAATACCTATGGATAAGTGCCGACGAAACTGTCGCTATATTAGGACGCTGTGTGGTAAATGTTGTAGCTAGTGTACTACATCCAACTATTCCATATAACGTATATGTAATGACAACAAAAGCTATAAATACAGTTGATGCGGAAACAGTAACTAAAACCATTTACGAGAATATACACCAAATGCTTCATTCGGACGACAGGTACAAAGAAAAAATACTTTTATTTGTCAGTGACAGTACTGCATATATGTTAAAATCAGGCAGACTATTAAAGGAAACATATCCTAATATGCTGCATATTACTTGTGTAGCACATTCTCTCTACAGAATCTGCGAATATATCAGAGACACCTTTCCGGAAGTTGATAAACTTGTATCCGCTTTTGAAAATGTTTTCAGAAAAGCACAATTGAGAGTAGCTCTTTACAGGGAAAAACTTTCATCATTGTCACTGCCTTTCTCTCCAGTAATTACTAGATGAGGGTCATAGTTGGAAGCTACTAGTTTTTATGCAGAGAATTTCGATAGTTTACAAAATGTCGTTACATGTTTAAATGACGATGCTCCAAGTATTTCTGAGTGCAAGGAACTAATACAAATTCCAAATTTAAAAAATCTGTTGTACTTTCTTCAGGTAAATTTTGGAAATTTGCCAAAACTAATCACTTATTTTGAAAATCAAAATCGCAAATTAAATGACGGATTAACCACGTTAGATGTGGCTATTAATAATTTGAAAAATATTCCTGTAACTTCAGATGTGGCCTTCGGCAAAAGTTGGACGCAGTTTTCAATAAAAATTCAGATACAATAACATTGCCACTATTGTGTATGGGGACCATGCCTTAAAATCTAACTGCCAAACACGTTGAAATTAAATAATATTTCCTGTATGCACCTATAATCAGCTGCGATGTAGAAAGGACGTTTTCTATCTACAACGATGTATTTCATTCAAAGAAAACCAATTTTATAGAAGAGAATCTTGAGAAAGTATTGCTAGTTAATGTTAATACTCATTTACTCAACTTGAACTACAAATTGAAGAAATAAAAATGATTTTCGTATTTTATGGACCACCACCCGTTTGTATTCCAATTATATAAATAAAATTAAAAACTCCTTAAAATTACAAATTTTCAATAGTACGCCGTGGGCGATGAGTCATGGGCCTCTCGTGTCCGGTCCCTAGTTATAAACCGGCCGGCTGTATTATTAATTGAGGAGCTGTCTTTTTGTTTGTTTTGATGCTGTCTTTTGTGACTTAATGGTATGTGGTAAGGGAGTTATTACTGTGAATTTTGTCTATCCCAGCATTATGCCGTGACGAGTATTTCAAGACGAAACATGTGCCTGCATGTCTTGATAGCAATTTTCAGACAAATATGAACTTGTATTGTGTTCTCCACATACGATTGTTAAAATATTTTTAAATTATTAAAAATGTTTTCGTTTTATATAAATTGAATGGGTATCATGTTAAAAATAAAATAAATTTTGTATCCTTAAATAAGTGTTTTAGACATTCTCTTGTCAAATCATCCTCGTACTAATGGTTCATGGAATTTGTAATTTCAGAATTACCGGTCTGAACAGTTACGATGCTCTTTTTAGTATTGCACATAGCTATAAAGTAAACAGTGGATCGACTCAAAGTGCTTTATTGCTTTTAAAAGTATTTTCCACAAAATATTTTCCATTTCTACATTCGTTCAAACCAAATGTCAAAGCAGTTATTCCAGTCTTCATTTAGGACAGTCAAATCATATTTTTCGACACTCTTTGCAAACGGATAAATTTTGTCGGATTCTCTTCGTCTTGAAACACCCAACCAGCTAACTGACTTTCATTTTCGGATTCGTAGGAATAAATCCATGATTTGCCGCCACTCACGATGCTATGAACGTTTTTTGAGTTTTCGTTATTCAACCATCTCAAAGTTTCTCGGCACCAATTAACGCGAACAAACTTTTCTTTTTCAGTTAAAAGATGTAAAATCTAACGGGCAATAAACTTTCTCATACCCAGTTTATCATGTAGGATTGTTTGGATTAAGGTCTTTAAAATATCCATGGATGTCTCAATTTCATGATATGTTACATGTCTATCTTCCTTAATCAGGCGGCGCACACCAACAATTTTTTTCTGAGTGACTGCTGTTCTTGGCACCGCTGTCCCGGGATCGCCATTGATACTGGTGCGTCCACATTGGAATTCACAATACCAACGTGAAATTGTCGATTGATGTGGTACTTCATCTTTAGAAACAGAAATCAACTCACCAAGACATTGTTGTTGAGTTAATCCCCTCAGAAAGTTGTAAAAAAATTATTGCGCAGAATTTTTCTCGCCCAATTGCATTCTTCGGCCACCTTATAAATTTTAAAAATTCATGATGACTAAATCACTTGCTGTATCTTGATGAAACTTTAGATCTTGGTTAACGAAGGATTGAGATTAATTTTGACACTTGACCTCTTATTACTGGCGTCCTCTATGAGGCTATGGGCAACCCTAAAAAGACATCTCTCGTAAAATACTAGTTCTAGAACTCTTTAGATGTGCCGGATCAAACAAACACTTTATTATAGATTATTTTCGCAGCGTTCTTATTTTAATTTCGAATTATATATAAATTCGTATATTGTTTTGATATAATTGCTAATTTTATAAGCCATTAAACGTTGAAAATAGTTAGACATACAAGTAGTAATATATAAACGAGCGTAGTAATAACTTTATGTAATTTATATATGCTATTAACATTTATTTATAAAACATTGATGAAATGTATAGAACTTATATTTCTGAAAGTTTACTTAGTTTTACATATACACATCCTTTTATTTTATTATCAGTTGTTTACAGCAAAATTTCGAGAACGTAATAAAATTGTCGTTAGCACGATATAATTCTATATGTTCAAATTAATACAAACTTAAAATCATTATCCATCTACGTTTACATTACAATAAGATATATTGAATGTATTATATTCTTAAAGGATTGCGTGAAGGTGGATTTTGTTATCATCCTTTCATTAGCGAAAATATGTTGAAATATCGAATGCTGTTACCTGATATCTATTTTTGTATAAATCAATGCCAGCTACTTTTAGGCATGTTCTAAACATATCTCTTGCCTGTGAATAACACTCTTGTAAAAATAGTATTTTTATAATATTTAATTACATTTTATTACATTGTGTTGTTTTTGAAAGCAAGAGAATTAAATTATTGCTTATAAATTAATAAGGATTAGGCTAAATTTACATGATTTTCTCTTCTAAAACACAAACTTGTTACAAAATTTGTTAATACTATAAAATTTGCATTAATATTAATGTGACATATCCGTTCCCAACTTGCGCATTTATTGTAATTACAAAGCTGCCTAAACTGTTACAAAACCAACGTTCTAATATAATTCCTGCCCGTAATATCGGTTGTGACAGCCTCTTGACACGCCATATTGTTGTAATAAGTTTATGTCACGCAATATGATAACTTATCCCTATTCTATTAAGGCGGGTTAGGCAATATCTTAAATAATGTTAAAACACTCACCGTTAATATTTGAAAAATGCACAAACAAATGATTGATGATGATGATGATCAATAATTATAACGTTTATGTTAGTGATAACATGAAATTAATTCGTTGCCGTGTACACTCTCTTTCTACCTTTTGAACAGATATCAAAAACCAAACTGAAGGGTGTATTGTACATAAATGGAATTTAAATAAAAAAGTTTCAATCATTTCGCACATCGGTGCACTGCTTGAAAAGCATTAAATCCCTCTCTAAAAAAGGCAACTGTTCCGCTAGACGTGGCATACAAAGGGGTAGATGCACGTATAAAAATAACAGTATGTAGAAGTAATTTCACAACATAGTTATTAAAAAGATGTGTTAATAAGTGCGAGTATAACACTGGTCAAAAAATTTTCATTTTTTTACTTCTTCTTTAGAAACTATATAAAATTTTCGTTTCTTTTGTAGTTCTAATAATAGTAAGTAATAACAACAAATTTATACTGGCGGGTCAGATTTTGAAAAAAAATGTTGAAAAGTAAATGAAATAATATTAATTAGGTATGAAACTGTATGCTATCATCCAGTTTAAAATGTTTGTCTTCTTACTTTTCTCTTATACTGTTCTTCGGCACTTCCTGATTTGAATGTCCCAACAATAATCAGCGACCGCTTCACTGTTCCACTTGCCTCGATAAAGTTTTTCCATAACAGAAATGTATCGATGAAACCATTTGCCGTGTTCATCACTCACATTGCCGAGGTTCGGGGGAAAGAAATCTAAATACGAGTGCAAAAATGTATTTTAAGGCTCATGTAACAGCTCAATTTATGGTAACTTCTAAGAAGTTCATTAACAACTGCTATATAATTGTCAGATTTTCTGTTTCCTAGAAAATTGTGGGTAACATTTTTAAAATAATTCTAAGCAACAAGCTCCAAATCATTTAAGGTTTCTTCAAATTTTTTGTCTTGTTGTAGAAGTTTAATTTCTAAGACACCATCGCAATCAATTTTCCATATGAATTTTGCGTCCGCGCCTATTTTGGTGGTGGAAATCCCTGGTGGACCCATTAAATGCATTCTTATGG
Source organism: Melolontha melolontha (assembly GCA_935421215.2). Classification (NCBI taxonomy): domain Eukaryota; kingdom Metazoa; phylum Arthropoda; class Insecta; order Coleoptera; family Scarabaeidae; genus Melolontha; species Melolontha melolontha. Next base: position 129,973,595 of record OW285236.1, read on the forward strand.
TGTCGGTGAGTCACAGTGATAGAGTAGCGTCCCATCGCCTGTTATAATTTTGGAAAAAAGGTTTCTATTGTCAGCTAAAACCCACAAGTTTTCCTCGAAAATTTGTTGGTGACACCATTCTTGTTCGGAAGTAACCAGTCTGAAAATCCATCAGACCTGGCACTTTGTTATTTCCTAAATCATCAGGTTAAAATTTTAATACTGTGGCTTCTGATATCTCCATTTCAACATGAATAATTTACACCTTCTTGCTTCTATCTGCTAAACACATGAAACACATTTACGTTTCATCTTGTATTATAATTACGGCCAAGAAAACTAAAAAAAATCCTTCCAATATATATATACAGGGTCTCCTTGAAATGAAAAGACGACGTATGAAAAATGAAAAGATGTAATTATATAGAATATGAATCCAAAATATTGTGAGTCAATTACGACGCGAACGCCAAAATTAAGAACCCCTTGAAAATTCTAATATGTGCCGCCAATGAATTCAAAATATTCAGAATGTAAATATGTACCTCTATTGTATTTACGTACACACCATATGTTTGCATACTAACAGCTGTTATAAAAGGTATAATATCCTGTATGCTAACGCCAATACCAAAATTAGCTTGAATGTAAGAATTCAAGCAAATGTGTAATTAAAAATTAAGATGTGTGTTAGATTTATTTACAAAACCATTTTAAAAATTGCTGTAATTGCAATGTATTACGGGAATACTTTTTTGTTAGAGAAATTTAAATACGATTGTCGGATCGAAAATGCCCCATTGTATGCAACGGCAACGTTTATAAACACAAGCGATAAGTTTTGTTGCGGCAAGGGTTCAATAACCTGAATCAACTGTTTATTTATATAAATTTATACTTGTAAATTCTGCTACGTGCTTCTTCAAGCACTAGTTCCGCGCCTACATACACACCGTAATACCTACTTGACCTGATAACTTATAGCAATAAAACGATTGCCCCGGAGATATTCGGCTGCTATTCCAGCTGAGCTAAGAGGCGAGTGAGGGGAGGTTCTTTTTATATAATAGGCGCCACTGTGTTTATTCTCTCAAGCCGGTACAGTGAACACAGACACCTGGAGTCCTGCAAAAATTAGAGAAAGTTTCGCATCTGAGATTTCGGAAATTTTTGTTTAAGGTATTGGACTTCACGGATATCTTTAACCATTGCTTTCACGATATTTTTAATCAAACCTAATTTTATGTGTAATGGCGGTACAAGTATTTTATCAGGTTCAACTAGTGACTTATGAAGTATATTCTTTTGTCCAGAAATACACTGAGCCCTGACTGGCCAGTCTTTAACAATGTAATGGGAATTTCTTGATCGACTGTCCCACTAACAAAGAAAACAGCAATTCTTTATATACTCTAATTGTAAACCGAGTAGAATTGCTACAACTTAGAGGTCTGCGCTGACATACTATTTGTACATTTAGTAATTAGTTCTGTCTAGAAGAAAAGTCATATTTTCATAGGGTTTCTTTTAGTGTAGATAGCAGTAGATAGTGCTGGCAACGGGGACGGATGAATAAACGTTTCCTATGTGAATAAGGACAGCTATAAAACTCAATTTCGAATCATAGACAAAAAGATGCCATTCTTCAGGATGGTGTTGTGTTGGTGACCCAATGCCAACATCAAATCGTCGACATTATTGCAGTATGAAAGACCCTCATCAGCTGAAAAATACTATGATAATTATTTCTGACGATTGCGATACAAAGAAATATGGGTGTCTGGAGCTAGCAGTTTCCATCCTTGGATTCTTCATTCTAGTATTTCTGCTTTTGACAAATTCAGATGTTGAATAATAACATTTATTTCTAATTGATTTATTACGGGTGGTTTGACCTCTTTAGATGACAAATATTCATCATCGATGATCCATAATTTGACACTTGTTTCTTCTGGTTCTGTAACATCATATTCTTCACTTGAAATAATGATGGGTCTTGGTACTGACGAGGCTTCCTAATGAGGTACCGGACGAGTATCTGACTGCAGACTTGTATAACTAATATTTTTCTTATTTTAGTCGAAAACCTGAAAGTTTTCGTGCAGGAAAATAGCAATCAGTCGAATGGTCTGTTTGTTCACGCCAAATCATAGATCTTGCAACTAGCATAGCGCTTTTCTTACCCTTTGACCAGCCCCTCAGAATAACAGCATGGGCTATATTTACGTTCAATCTTGAAGTTCAATCGTTAAGGCAAAATAGTGAAAACATAAGTTTTCTATTAAAGGTGTAATATTTCGCTTATGCTGATGGGTAGTGAATTCTTCACATACATAACAGAAACTGTTTGGATTATGTACATACGTACGCGACATTTTGAAATAAAGAGCTATCACAAATTGACTTATATTGAGTCGAAAAAGCGGTATGTGGCTTTTTATATACCCACATAGCCAGATATCAATTCTTAATTTAATCCATAATAAGATCCATAAGATCCATAATTTAAAATAGAAATAAAACTACGGTTCTAATCTTCACTTTTAGTCTTTAATCGTAACACGACAATTGTTTCGCCAGCACAGTGGCTCCTCAGGTGCTTACATCTAAAGAGTACGTTACAAACAATTAATAGACGATTTTATTGCATTGTTCTTTGGTAAATAAGAGAAAATATTCGTCACAAGAGGCCTGCAAAGGGGAGCAATAATCCGTGTATCCTACACCATAACAAAGCACTAATCCACACGTCACTATTGCGACAGCTTCTAGCCTCAACGAAGACGGCAGTATTACCCCACCTACCTACTTCCCAGATCTTGCACTTTGTGATTTCTTTCTGTTTCCGAAGTTGAAACTGAAGATCAAAGGGCACCGTTTTGAGACGATTGGAGAGATCCAGACTGAATCGCAAGCAGTGTTGAACACGTTAACACCCGAAGACTTTCAGTACTGCTTCCATTCATGGACAAGACGCTGGAATCGGTGTATTTACGTGGAAGGAGAGTACTTTGAAGGGTTTGCTAGTGGATAAGTTGTAAGAACAATTTATTGTGTTCTTTTTCACATTTCGGAAATTGCTCGGTAGCACCTAGTATTTTGACATGCCTTCTTTAAATTCGTCCGTCAGCGAACACAACAACTAATGAATAGTATAAATGGTGTTCATTAAGCGGCAACCAAAGATGTACTAATATATGCATTCCCTAGAATATGTTTATTCTGCTATGAAATTCTATCACTCAAAATGTCGTATAATTATGCAAAATTAACAATATTTATGAGTAGAGTATGTACTTATAATAATCACATTGCAGTCTCAATCGAAACTCGATTAGTGTTCTCTAAATTTCAGATTACCTACTTAAAAATCATACGGACTAAAGTATTAAGACGAGAATTATTGGTACACTAATTCGATAACGATAAAAACAAAGAGAGGTATGTCCTAAGCAAATTAAAATAGAAATTTTGAAAAATATCATTTATACACTGATTAACACTTGTCAACACAATTTGTAACGTACTCTTTAGATGTAAGCACCTGAGGAAGCCACTGTGCTGGCGAAACAATCGTCGTGTTACGATTAAAGATTAAATGTGAAGATTAGAACCGTAGTTTTATTTCTATCTTAATTTAATTGGTTCAGGAGCGGTGGCGTGATTTAAGTGCTCTGACGTAGGAAACATGCAAGGACATGTTCCGACATGTCCCCTCAATCTGGAACCACAATTCGTATTTCATCATTATTCCCATATTTTGGTGAGCCAAATGGTGCATGATTGTGGTATTCCAATTCGATAATTGAATTATCCACCCGAACTTTTCTCAAAACATCTAACACTTCCATAATTAAAATAATTCTACCTCACAGTGACAATCAACTTCTCGCAACACAAATTCTTCTTACACTGACAAAATATCCTCATCCTTCTTATAAATACTATTTTATACTCCTCCGTATTTATACCAAAACTCTGTAACCCAAATTTTTCAAAAATTTTCTATTTTCACCTGATAAACCACCATATTTCACTATTCGCCCCATCCCGCTCCTCAATTTATTTGATGACTTTCCTGTAGATCGTCGAACTTGCTTCCAAAATTTATTGTTAGTATTACTTCTCATGTTGCTTAAAATTTGTTTGTAGTAGTCATTGTTTTCTTCTTAATCGTAAATAAACTGTTAACTCTTCACCTCTCAAATCAATTAATCGTCCGTTCTGATCGACGGCTCGAATAATAATATTCGTTAACATGTTCACATTCACGGGCATATAAATGTTCTCTTGCGGAACTTCTATTATCTTAAACCCTGGTCGAACATTCGGATGGAAATGATATAAAACATGCGACAACTGCCCGTTAATATATGAACCACCAACTACATTACACATAATATCGATGGCACTCATTTTATTAATATCAACCACCTCATCACTCGTCCTAGGAATATTTTCTTGTATTTTAACTTTTTCAAAGCCTAGTAGAGAACCAATTGAATTTTCTACAGTAAAATCGATATCCACTGAAGACTTAATAGTTGCTTTCAAGGTATTATTATTTGCGCTTAAATTAAAAAAATTCTTATCATCTGTACCGAGACGCACTTGTTCATCAATATACTTCTCTAAATCTGCTACGTCATAAGTACCCTGTGGAACTAATATATTCTCCCAATTCCCGGGCTTACCCGGGGCTATAGCATAATATCGAAATACATTATTCTCCGATGTAACATTTGAAATAAAATTATAAGTTTGCAAACTCAACATACACATTTCAAATTCGCCATTTAAATATACAGGCGGATTCAATACACATGTCAACTGTAGTCCTTCTCCTGATAAAACAAAAGCCAAATTATCCGCACCTCCATCACCATTACGTTCTATTTTATATACATACAACAATATTAAATTATTTACTAAAAGAAACTCGTTCTCAACTAATGAATCCTTTCAAAAAGAATAAACACAAATGTCAACAATTCACAGTATTCAAGTCTTGATATCTCTTATAGTTATATCGTATAACGCCACCCGCATTCGATAATAAATAGTTTTCGACCTCTGTCGGAGGTCTTAAATCACCATAACTATCGAAATACTTTATTATATCGTCATGCTTCATATAAGCTACCCAATGAGTACCTTCTCCAACATTATCGTCCAAATTAACTATTCCCTTTTCTCTTTTGCGTATGATTGCTGGTAGGACATCTCTACTAAATATACCCCGAAAATTTCTTATTTTCCATCCTCTAACATATTTCCATAAATCGATTTCAGTTAGAGGTCTTCGGGGTAATTTGCTTAACCGTTTTTTGAAACATTTCCACTGGGTAAATATACGCCACAACCAGATTTGTATGGTTTAATATATAACCCACTCCCAATTGATATTCCACACCCCGACTTATATGGTTTCACATATAAGCCGCTACCAGCTTTTGACTCCATAGCAGTATTATGGCGTGTAGTTTCTTCTAATTGATCTCTTGCAGCTTTAGATGAATTAACTGCATTCGCAATTGCTGCAGCACCTCCACGTAGCGATCCCAGGGCACCTAAAGCTGCAAATAACGGAATTAATGGTAAAAAGCCACCCTTCTTTGGTATTGGAATAATTCTCGAACGAGGTAATAAAATTTTCTTTCCAGACTTCCTCAAACTCCGATATGCCACTTTTGCATTTTCTAACATTCCTTTTCTACTGCCCGCCCGTTTTATTGCATTGAGTGCAATCCTCATAGCCTGCATAAATGATATAGAACCACCCACAAAATTCCGTTTCATGTTTCTACTCTTTTGTCTATTAACTGGTTTACTGTGTCGAGTCACTCCTTTTCGAACCCGTCTCCTCACACCCATACCGAATTTTGTTTTACCTTTCATAGCACCAGCAACTATAACAGAAGATAATTTTTCTCCAACTCGAGCGTCTGCACTCTTTAATCGTTTAATAGCAATGTCTACCAATTTTTTATACGCTATATGTCGCTCTGATAAATCACCAGATTTTGAATAAGCTATATCGTGCTCTTTGCAAGCCTCATCTAAATCATTCACGCCTTTATCACCTCTCTCCAATCGCTCTTCTAATTTCGTTTCTGGTCCACAAAATCTATACCCTGGTATATGTAGTTATACTGGAAGCTTATTTATTATTGTATTCAATAGGCCGCCACCTTTCCTTCTGCCTTTTCAATTTAAACTACGCCGTTTAACCAAATTCCCCATCTTTTATAGGCAAACGCTTTAATGTATCTATCATAAGCGATGGTTCACACTTTAACACAAAACGCTCTCAATTTTTATATTTATACACACTCTCTTTTCTCTTAATTTGCAATTATAACTATCATACAACAACCTCTATACTTTAAATAATTCAATATACTTAGTTCCTTAATTTCTACTCATAATATAAAATAAAAGACTGTATTCATAACATAATTTATTATTATTAATTTTTATATGTACATATAATTTCAATTACGATTTCTTCTTATTAGATCAATATCCTGGTAAACTTTTTGAAGAAGATTTACCAACATCTCTTTTGTTATACACACACATTCTAGAGTTGATCCCTGCAAAACTTTCTCTATTTCCATATTCAGATCCCCTCCACTTACAGATAGATATTGAATAACATCCTTATAAAATTCATCATACTTTAAGTTTCTTAACGATTCCAATCGGGATTCCAGCACCTTTCTCACACGCCACAATTCTGACAAACCTTCAAATGATAAATACAACAAATCTCCGTCTTTGTCAATTTTTAATATTCTGTTCTCCCCATCAAAACATTCGCTAGAAAGTTCTAAATTCGATATGCGCATACTTGGAAACTTTCTACCACAATAATCGAAATACTTCTTCAATTTCGCGCTCTGCATCATAAATTCTGCCCATTCTTCAGAATTAAAAAATATGCATTGCTTTCTCACACCAACAATCTTCACTATCGGTTTGAAAAAATTATCTGGTAATAAACCAACACATACCCACTTTGAATGACTTTTATTTAAAAAATATATGCTCTCTGCTACTAGAGGTAAATTCCATGAAGATTCGAAAACTAATTTTTCAGAACATCTGTCAACTTCTTTCCAAAAACTATCCATTTTTCCCACTTCCGAAAAAAAATTTTCCATAATAGGATCGAGCACTTGTTTCTCCATTACCTTATTAAAATGTTCTTCGTTAGAACTCACAATTCTTAATTCACCTTCTTCTAAACTATCTAAACGATCACAGCCACACTTACGCTTCACCGTTCCCATTATATATATACTGACTTCTTAACATCGCTGGATTTATATAGTAGCCCCAATGAACTGCCGCTGGCAAACACCAACTGCGTCTTTATAAACCTCACATCGGTAAACCTGCGCTTTGATTCTAGCACCTCCTCATGTAGAACCTCCTCATTGCCCTTGAGCTGTGCCACAGATTCACCTTATTTAAAATATATTATTTAAATCATATTTAATGTTTTACTTTTTCTTTTTCGGTATTCTAAATTTTCTAAATTGTTGGGTAATACTCTTTTTACAAACTGAGCAATTTCTCTTTGAAGGGGCTGGACCGTCAATTTGTTCCTCACCGGTATTATAATGTCTAAAACACGGTCGATATTCTTCTAGTTCAATTTGTTTGTCAGGTGAAATTAAATGCCAGAACTCCTCTATCCATTCTGGGGCTACTTTCGTTTTAAATAAATCTAATGGAATATACTGTATTAGATTTGTTTTAATACCAGATGGATGACCATAATTTTCATAAACAAACTTGACTGCTTCTAATATCAATTCTAGGTGTTTGGAAAATTTTCTTTACAAACCTCCTCATTGCCCTTAAGCTGTGCCACAGGTTCACCTTGACCTTGGCATAGCCGATTATAGCACCTCCTCATTGCCCTTGAGCTGTGCCAGAGGTTCACCTTGACCTTGACCTGCACCTTGACCTTGACCTTGACACAGCCGATTCTAGCACCTCCTCATGTAGAACCTCCTCATTGCCCTTGGGCTGTGCCACATGCAAGGTCAAGGGCAATGAGGAGGTTCAACATAAGGAGGTGCTAGAATCGGCTATGTCCCTTTACTGATCTCGTCTTGCAAAACGGACCTCGTGTGGTATATATGCTGCATTTAAGCTTACACTAATTGTTACCTGTGTCACAAAAAAATTGATTGTTAGTTTGATTCTAGTTAAAGCATGAACCTGCATTTCTCATTATAAAGACAAAAGTAATATACAGCATAATCACCAATACATTTGACACGTACATTTTGACTTTGGAACTAATTTATATTTTCCTATAAAATTGATTTTTGTAATAGCAGAAAAATTCCGTGACGTATAAACAGGTTTCATATATTTCTTGATTATACAGAGAATACCTATATACTGGTGGTTTTTGGTATGGAATATTTTTTTTTAAATTTATGGTCGTATTTTGAATTTGTTTGCGAATTCTAATCAATGCAGCATGGAAAGTTTGCTTGCAGTAAGTGCAATTAGTTGTCATAAACAACTTCACGGTTCAGTAGCACGTTTCTAGTGTTACGCATTATGGGACCCAACGTTCGTTCCCTCGTCAATTTAAAAGTCGTGATGCGCTATCCCGCAATACCATTTGACACGGTATTAGAAGTGGCTTAATGAAGGTAATATTGCAAACAAAAAAACCGACTGGGAGACACGTAAATGCTATGACTGCTGAAAATATTGAGCGAGTTTCCTTTACGAGGGGACCACAACGCTCAACTGCGCGTGCTCATGCGCGTACATTAAATTTAAAGAAAGCCAACGTTCATGAAATACTTAGGTGTGTTAAATTCCACCCCTAGAAATTGGAACTTGTTCAAGAACTAAACCCAGTAGATAGACAGAATCGACTTGAGTTTTGCACACAATTTTTAGTTAATTTTTAGTATCCTAGTGAACCCCATATTGTACGTCGTCTGTTTATAAGCGACGAGGCTCAATTTTATCTAAGTGGCTTCGTTTATAAACAAAATTTTAGATATTGGACATACCCACACGTTGTCTGTTTATGAGCAACGAGGCTCATTTTTATTTAAATGGTTTCGTTAATAAACAAAATTTTAGATATTGGGTAATAATAAACCCACATCATCTTCACGAACAACCACTTCGCGCAGCGAAAGTAATGGTTTAATGTACGCTATTAACCACAGGAATTATTGGCCCATATTTTTTGAAAAGAACATGCACAACCAAACAATTACATCAGGAAGATATGGCCACATGATTGATACTTTTCTCCGGCGAAGGTATGAACAACTTGATGGTAATTACTGGTTTCAGTAGGATGGGGCAACGAGCCACACGGCAAAAATCAGTATTAAGATGCTGCGTAATATGTTTCCCGGCCGTTGAATTTCTCGTAATGGGGACATAATCTGCTCAGTTAAGTAGCCTGGCTTAACAGCGCCAGACTTTTTTCTGTGGGGATATCTAAAAAGTTGTGTGTAATAGATTCCGTAATGTTGGAGATCTTAAGCAAAATATTTTAAACAAAACGATTCCACTGGAGATACTAGGCAGAGTGATGAATGATTTCGTACACCGGCTAGAAGAATGTGTTGCAGAAGGAGGAGACCAACTACGCCATTAAATTTTTTAATAAAAAAACTCCCAGAGTTATAGATTAAGATGTCGTTCTGATTTTTTACTGTTTAATCAATAAAACTTTGTTCCATATTAACACCGTCAATGCATTTTGGAATTCTCTATATAATTTATCACATACACAATCTAAAATTGTACATATATTATTTGTAGTTAATTGACGAAGGAGATACTTGTTGAAACTTCATTATAATGCTAAGAAATAAGTAATTAAACTTCTAGTTTCAAAATTTTTTTTATTGTAAATACCACTACAATATTGTTTCACTATACAATGGCTTCATCAGGTGGATGAAATATTGTAGTGGTATTTACAATAAAAGAATTTTTGAAACTAGAAGTGTAATTACTTATTTCTTAGCGTTAATATTGTTTGTGACAGACTGAATACAACAATATATTATTTTGACCAATATACCTGTTCCTTTGTATAGTAATTCAGACTTCAGATATTGCGGCACAGATATCAAATAATTTTTCACATGCGTTCAACCAAAATGACTGTTATTCATACTAAAATATAACCACTTTTACATTAATCCGGTTAATTTGTGCATGACATTAATAAATTAATCAACAGATAATTAATTCTAGAATTAAATAATTTGTTGTTCTAACTAGTTAATTACACGATTACAAACAAATAAAGCATGTGTAATCTTAGGTAAAATTTGAGGTGTTTGTTATATACAACGATAAAACGAAATAGGTAACATATTTATAACAGAGTATTTTTGTTTAACTTCTCAATCTAAAGTCTGTTTGCTAGTCGATATTATCTGGAGAAACATCGACAACACAATTTAGTGTAGTGTTGCGAATAATACGCTTACGTCTTTCTTATTCGTTTTTTTTCTGTACGCGATTCCCAATCGAATTAAAAATACTTATGGTTTCCGAGCTTGTTATTGATGGCTGATTTTTAAATATTTCAGGATATAAATTTCACTAACAATTTACTTGATTGGTATTTGATTTTTTTTACAGGATATTGTAAAAGTATACTTTTCATTAAAGTACTTATATAAATTATTATTCATTTTTAAAATGCATGATTTTTCCATTTCCATTTTTAAATAATAATTATTTTCGTGTTATTAATATGTTCTATAATTTGTTTGTTGAGCCGCTGAATATTTACGAGGACGGATCAATATATAAGGTCTCCAACTCTATAAAATAAGAAAACACAAAATAATAGAATCAGTCTCAAAAGTAAAAGAAGTAAATTTATTGTACTACCAATTTACATAATTATTTTTCCACATAATCACTATTTAGAGCAACACATTTCTCCGTTCGCTGAATCCATTTCTTCATTTCATTCATGAAAAAACTTTCTTGTTCACTATTGATTCAATTTCTTTCGAACAGCAGACCGAACTTCAGTGTCTGATTAAAAATATTGATCCTTCAGTACCTCCTTCAATTTTGGGAACAACCAGAAATCTGAAGGTACCAAATCAGGACTGTACGGAGGATGTGAAATAACAGTAAATTTCACAACCGTCACGGTATGGCGTTGTCGTTGTGCAAGAAAAACTTCATTCTTTTCGGCCTTACTTTACGGATACAATTCTTTAGTGATCGTAAAGTTTTGCAGTATCTGATTGAATTAATGGTTAATACCTTCGGCAGATATTCGGTATGAATGACTATTTTCATTCCTGAAAATGGTGAACATGACTTTCTGGACTGATGGAACTCATTTGAATATTCGTATAAGTGGAGAATCAAGACGACGACGTTCCATTGACTTCTGCTGGGGTCATCATGGTGAAGCTCCCGGTGATAATGTTTACGAGAAAATCATCTACTGATGTCGATACTAGTTAAGGAGTCTGCTACCACTAAATAGCAAACATAAATCTCGTAAAACTGGCTTCTGATCCTATATAGTGCAGAAATCCAAAGACTTACTTACCTGTGTGATAGGGTTGCTGGTAAAGATACAATTTAATTAACCAAGTCCAGACTACGGTCAGTGACGACACGAGGTTCTTATCGAAACTTTATTGAGTGTCTGACTGTAATACTGAGCTATATATTCAGATACTCAATGCGCATGCGCGAAATGGCGATCGCAATGCTACACAAAATGATACTAACTTAAAAAAACGCACATACGTTATTTCGTATTTCGTTTAGTTCCGTTGTGAGCTTTATTACATAGAATAAAGTATATGGTAAAATGTATTGTATTTATTGCTATCGGAAAGGCAGTTCAAACCAGATCATTCACTGTTCGAAATATAACGCTTTATTATAGTAAAATTTTGACCTATTCAAATTAAATATAAGTAAAACTGAATTTATTATTTTACAAATAAAAATAATTAAAATGTATTAATTATTAGAAAATTTATATGTACAAGTAACCCGTTCGTTAGAACTTTTCTATATTAGCGGCTAAGGATACTTTTGAAAATTTGTGGCACGTAATCTTGATACTTGGTGTGTTAAAATAATATATTTGCACTCGTGAACAATTTTCGGTTATACCGGAAGTCATAGCCAACTTTTATATTTTAAATACAATGTTATATTTTTTATTGGATTCTTAGATTCCTTGTAAATTTCTATAATACATTATATAAAAGTTTCTTTTTTAAAAAATAAACCGTTTTTGAATTATTTTGATTTTTGTGAATTTTTTTTTCAATGCACTTTTTAAAACCATATATCTAAGGCGTATTTAAATTGAGCTACGTCATATTTCTACTGGAGACAGCGAAAGGTACACGAATCTGAGTGATGCCTAAACATTTAATAAATCTCTTCTAGGTGCTCGAAATTTATTAATTATTTAAGTAATCTTTAATTAAAGAAAAATCGTTTTTTTTTAATAACAAAACATTTTGTATCGTACAGGTATAGGTTTCCCTATGCCTATCTCTCATAGTTTTAGAGTTATTAATTATTGAAAATAATAAAATAAAATAAAACAATAACTTTGTTACGGCTACCAGTATTAATTTTATTAATTATTATTATCTAAAAGAAAAATCGTGTAGCAAGTCTTGAAAAGTAAATATGATCTGTCAAAATTGTCACCAAGTTTATTTCGTGTCTAACTGATTTCTAGTTGTTCACAAATATGCAAGACGAATCAAATATTTATTCTAATAGAGATATTTTGAATTTGTTCTATATTCATGGTGAATCTCTTCAAATTATTGAAAGAACATGTCGACTTTTTAATGAAAGATAACCACATTTACCGGCAATGAATAAAACTAACTTCAAGCGAATAGAGTCAAATTTAATTCGCTTTGGTATTCAAGTCAAGAAGACAGTTCATTTACATCAATACATGGAATTTTAAAGAAAAATAAAATGCATCTTTATTTTCTCCAATCCGTTCAGGCCTTTTGTTCAGGAGGTCGTAATAGAAGAATTCAGTTTTGCGAGTTTATTATAACTAAAACATAGGAAGATCCCAATTTTTTATCTAAAATTATCTAAACAGAGGAATCGAAATTTAACCGTGAAGGAGTTTTTAATAGAAGAATGTCATCATTAGGTGCAATAAAATCCACATGCCATTAGAAAGCCAAATTTTCAAGACACTTTTAGCTTCAATGTTTTTCAACACTGCCATTTTTGAATAACCTACCATACAATCTGATATGGCAATGTTGGCTTCAAATGGATGGAGTACCCGCTCACTCTTCGCATCTTTGAGGATAGATATATTGGCCGCAATCGACCTTAGTTCTGGCCACCTAGATCCATCGATCTGACTCCCATTGATTTTTATTTATGGGGCCACATAAAAGGCGAGGTTTATGCGTCTCCCGTACAAAAGAGACAACAGCTTATAACTAGAGTAAGAGACGGTTTTGGAAACTTGAATAGAAAAGCAACTACAACAAAGTTACGAAGAAAGATTACGCTTTGTTTAGATCGGAATGGAGATCATTTTGAACATTTATAAGTGCCATTCTTAACGCATTATTTATGTTTAATATGTTGATTTTATTCACTTTTTTGTTTCTTAATTTATTCTTTTCTAGTCTATTCATAAAAACTTTGATGAATTTAAATACAATTAACATAATTCCAAAACTATTTAGAATTGTTTTCCCAATAATTCTCAATTTAGAAAATAATCATTAATAACTCTAAAACTATGAGAGATAGGCATAGAGAAACTTATAGATACGATGCAGAATGTACATCTACTTACTGTGGCGTATTCATCCACAGGCTGTTCAATTTCAGGCTGTAGATGAAAAACTTTTTTTTGTTCAATTTCAAAAAAAAAGTTTTTTTTTAATTAAATATTACTTAAGTAATCAAGAAATTTCGAACACCCTGTAAAAGATTTATTAAATATTTAGATACTACTCAGAATTTTATACCTTTTGCTGGCTCCAGTAGAAATGTGACGACGCTAAATTCAAATACGCTTTAAATATGTGGTTTTAAGAAGTGTATCGAAAAAACAAAAAATTTCACAAAAATCAAAATATGTAATTCAAAAACGATTAATTTTTACAAATGAAACTTTGATGTAAAGTAACGAGCGATCATTAAAATTTTCACTCGTAGCTGGCCGTGTAGTATATAAAAATTATGTCGTAGCTTTAGTCATTATAGCTATTATTACAACTAGGGGAATATGAATAGTATATTTCCCGTGGCTGGCTAGTTACATCCCGAGGGTGAAACCCGAGGGATGTATAGACAACCAAGGGAAATGTATTCATATTCCCCGTGTTGTAATCAATAGTTTTTTTCTGATTGAAACAATATTGTTGTGAAAATGGAAAAATATTGGATTGTATATTTTTGAATTTATCGGATTGGTGACGTTGCTAAGGGCCGTGTTTGTAAATATCATGGTTGACTGGTTTGATTTTCGCGTTCTGTTATAAATAAAATTGATGAAATGTCAAACAATGTGCTAACACAAGCGGCGAAAGCCCGTGAATGTTTGGTTCCGGCGAAATCCAAAGCTGCTTACACTAAAGTGTATGAAGACTTTCAAGAGTGGAGAAGAGAATTAAAAATTATAACATTTTTATGGTGAAATGTGACGTTTCATATTTTCCTTGGGACAATATGAGCGTTTCATATATCCCTTGGGAAATATAAGTGTGTTATGATATATCGTAACCAAGGCAGTATTATTCAATATTGTTTCAATCGGAAAAAATAGCTATTATTACAACTAGGGGAATATGAATAGTATATTTCCCGTGGTTGGCTAGTTACATCCCGAGGGTGAAACCCGAGGGATGTATAGACAACCAAGGGAAATGTATTCATATTCCCCGTGTTGTAATCAATAGTTTTTTTCTGATTGAAACAATATTGTTTGATTTTCGCGTTCTGTTATAAATAAAATTGATGAAATGTCAAACAATGTGCTAACACAAGCGGCGAAAGCCCGTAAATGTTTGGTTCCGGCGAAATCCAAAGCTGCTTACACTAAAATGTATGAAGACTTTCAAGAGTGGAGAAGAGAATTAAAAATTATAACATTTTTATGGTGAAATGTGACGTTTCATATTTCCCTTGGGACAATATGAGCGTTTCATATATCCCTTGGGAAATGTAAGTGTGTTATGATATATCGTAACCAAGGCAGTATTATTCAATATTGTTTCAATCGGAAAAAAAAGATGTTATTTCAAACATCTGTCAGTGTCAAATATATATTTTAAAGTTTCATCAAAAGAAAAAGTAATGGCCTTTATTGATATGCATAAAGCGTTTATGGTAGAATGTTACTTCCTGACCTCTCAAAAAATTGATTGTATTTGGCAGCATTCAATAGAAAATTGCCTTGCGGAGTTTGAAGAGAGATATCCAAATACTGTTCCTAGCTATAAAACTTTCCGTGATACGCTAATGCATTGTGTAAATCTTTTTCGTCAAACAGGCAGTATTTTGAGTAAAAAAGGAAGCGGTCCTCCTCTCAAGAGAAGTCGCGGCGTAATTGAAAATGTCAGACAAATTATTAACGAATCTCCTCAAACATCTATTCGGAGTTTCGCAACAAGTAGGGCTTTCGTATGGAACATGTCAAAAAATTTTAAAAAAGGACTTGCACATGTATCCATATAAATTAACTTCTGCACAAAATCTATTACCTACGGATTATGAAAAAAGAACACATTTTGCCAATGGTTTATTCAAACAATGACAATATTTTAAATCATAATTTTTTCACCGATGAAGCTTGGCTTTATTTGAAAGGTTATGTTAATTCGCAAAAGATGCGTATGTAGAAATACAGCGATTCCATATCCATCACGATCGTGTGATTTAACAGTCATGAATTTTTTTGTGTGGCCATATATAAAGAATATTATTTATGAAACACCAATTAATAATCTACAAGAGTTAAGACATAAAATCATAGAAAAATGTAAACACATCAATAACTCACCGCAAATACTGATCAATGTTTTCAATGCTCTACGAAATAGAGTGCGATTATGCTTGGTGGAGAATGGTCAACATTTTACACATTTTTTATAATATTCTATTACTTTGTATAAAAATTATAAATATATTTAATATAAAAGTCAGCATTTCAAATTATTTTTTAACAATCATGACGTTTGAAATTATAATGACAGATCTCCTCTAATAACTTAAGTTAGGACATACTTTTTGTGTGCATGGCTTACTTGAGCGAAAATTTTAATAATCACTCGTTATTATAACCCTTTATAAAAAAGCAATAAAAAATATAACATTCCATTTAAAATTCAAAGTTGGCTATGGCTTCCGATATAATTGAAACTGGTTCATAAGTGTTAAATTTGTGTGTCAAATTTTCGAAAGTGCGCTAAGGCGTTAACATAGAAAACTTCTAACGAGCGGGTTACGTGGAAAATCCTGTATGTTCTCCTATAAACATTTTCCTAAATATATTTTTTAAGTTTTAATGAAGTACTAGGTTTCAAACTACATACTTAATTATAATTTAATATATTTTTCTGTTTAAATGTTTACACTATACACCGGAAAGCGTTGGTTGATGTCAGAGACAAAAGCAATTATTTTGTAAAGGGAATATGTCAAATGTCACCGACTAAAATAGATACCTAACGTATATATTTTTTCCTGTGATTCAATACCTTGGCACACCTATCCTGTCTACCTGTTTCCAGTTTACATTATCTTAATTTAATTTTGCTAGATACTAATGTATTAACTCTACTCTACAATAATTTAAGATTTATTTCTTGAATTTTTGTTCTTAGGAATTAATACTAATAACGTATGGTCCCAAAGTTTCCTAAAAAATATAAGATGATTTGTAGTTGTACTAAATGACGTTTGCTTAAGTTGTCGCTGGAAGTCATATGTCACAATTAACTTGTTTTAATTATGACAGTTTAGTTTTTGTGATCTGGTTCAGCAAAATGTTTTATAAGCTAAATATTCCTAAAGGAATTTACAATCTAGTTAAGCGAATGCCCAAGCTTGATATTATTGCCATTTATCATGAACAAGATATTTCTTTATCAACAATTTATCAAACCATAAAGGAATGAGAATGGGAAATACAATGCATTAATTTCGCCAAAAGTGGTCGACCAAGAATTATTAGCCATTGAGGGAACAAGGAATGCTTGAAGCCGTTAAGAACAGAGTTGGAGTTTCACAGCGAAAAATAAGTCGAAGATTCGGCATTTCAAAGATCACTGTTTTTCAAACAATTTCCCGAAATAACGTGGTGTTTCGAATAATAAGGAAAGCACGCGGCCCAGTTAGAAGGAATACCCAGGCATTGTCGTGCGCTAAAGTAAAGCGCATCCATTTTGTTAATAAACTGATTGTAATGGATGATAAGAAATATTTCACATTATCCCATTAAGAGATGAAACGAAACGACGGTTTTTATACCGACAACATAGAAAACACACCAGACAATGTTAAATTCAAAAGGAAATCCAAATTTGAGGAAAAAATTTTAGTGTGGTGTGCCATTTCTGACGCCGGATTTATACGCAGCCGTACATTCGTCGTGTTCCAGGAGAAGCCTTAACTGCACAACTTTACATTCAAAGATGTTTTTTAAACTGCTTTAGTTTTTAAATACACATCATGGTAATGATAATTTCAAGTTTTTGACTAATCAACTTCATGTCAGAATACTAGAGTCACTAAAGACTGGTATAACTGAAATAACAAACTTTGTTCCTAAATAAGGCAGTTCTGCCATTGTACCGCAAGCTCGACCAATAGAGGAATTTTGGTCAATGATTACCAGAAAAGTGTGTAAAAATGGATGGAAAACAGCAAATGAAGACCAATTATGATGTCAAATTTTTCGAAAAATGCGAGAAATTGATCCTGCCGTTCTCCAGAGGATGATGGGATAAGTCAGAAGAGAACTGAAGACCTTCGAAGATAATAGCCTACAATCAATAATTTAAAGATTAAGTACTTACTGTTGCATTTATTATTAATTGTTGTAATATATAGTTTACACAGTAAAACAATTTTGAAAAAATTATGAAAAAATTTTTCAGAAAACTTTGGGACCATACGTTATATGGGTATGTTCTTTTAATATTGACTAATTCAATAAAATACAATATTTTATTTCGGTAATTTTATTACCTTTTCTTAAAATATCTCCTATTATATATAGTATAGTATTCGATCGTATGTGCTTCTGAAGTCATTTTCTCGTTTTTAAAAGTCTCGAAAAATTCAATCGCCGAAGTAAAACATTTCTTATCTTTCCCATGTGGAAGTAAAATTACATAGTGAAAGTGAAAGTGAAAGTGAATGTTACTTACATCGAGACTGAAATATGGAACGATCTATTAATTTAAACTTTTTGACGTTTATCTAGTTCACTCTTTAAGCGATGGTGTGTGAATGGAACCTGCCTTGACGGAACATTTGTAGAATTTTAAGCTAGCATACGAGGGTTGCAATTTATGTATCAGGAGTAAGAAATAAAAACAAATACTTATGATTTAAAATGCTTTTTTTATATTCTCCTTGATTATCGATGCACTTTTTCATTCGTTTAAACCAATTTTTACAACAGTTTTTTCATTCCGATTAAGTACAGGAACAGATAGAAATAATTTTGTGCCAAATCAGGGCTGTGTTTCGATCGATCAAAGTTTGAGTTGTTTATATCGATGTGTGAGATTTCGCATTGCTATGGTGAAGAATGATATTGCGTCGCTAGTTTGTTTTTCTCTTGTTTCTCCACAGACTTCTGCCAAATAAATTGTTGTGTATCAATCAGAATTGACAATTTTATAGTCCTCCAGTAGCACAGTCGCCACACGTCTATTTTCTTCAGAAAAATAGAGGATGATTTGCTTCGAAGGGCGTGCTTCTTGCGGGAACAACTTTTGTTGGATTTAGCTCATTTTGAAATACCTACACCATCATGTGCTGCTTGTTTCAGGGCTCACATGCATAGTTCCAATATTTGTCACCTCTGTAGATTTTATGCACAACTTTTGATGCACCACAGTTGTATTTTTTGAGCATATCTTTGCACAAATCGACGTAAACTTTTTTTGGATTTTGTTTGTCAAATTATGCAAGATTTATGCAAACAAATCTTTTTCGCAACTAAATGTTTATGCAATATCTTATGTATGCTTGTCATACGAGGGATATTTGAAATATTTCCGACCTTTTTAACAAAAACGCATATTTCGAAGCAAAACGAAATTTATTTTTCGACGCAAATTTCCAGCAACTCGATACATTTGTTCCAACGTTTTCCATCGTTTTCCAACGTTTTCTCCATCCCTTCAAACCGTAAAAAGAATTGATTATCCAAGCCTGAATAGTGCTGATTTAGAGCGTCTTCAACCTCAGCATTTAACTCATATTTTTTTCCGAGGAGACATTTTTTCAAATTAGGGAACAGGAAAAATCACTGGGAGCTAGATCTGGTGAATAGGGTAGATTCGAAAGCAATTTAAACTTCAATTTGTTCAATTTAGACATTGCAACCATGTACGTGTGAACCCGAGCGTTATCTTGGTGAAACAGGATGTTCTTTTTTGCCAAATGTGGACGTTTTTTCATAATGTGGCCTTCAGTTTATTTAGGAATGCAGCGTAGTACTGCCCGTTGATTGTTGAAACCTTTGCAATGCAATCGACAAGCATTGTTCCTCAGCTATCCCAAAAAACTGTCGCCATCACTTTCCCTGCAGAGAGAACGACTTCTGCCTTCTTCGGAGTTGGTTCTCCCACCGCAATCCACTGCATTGACTGCTGTTTGGTCTCAGGCTTATGGTGGTGTCCTCAGGTTTCATCAACGGTTATCAACTGCCACAAAAATTTCACCGCATCTTTTTGATACAGGTTAAGACACACCCGTCCGTATACACTTTTGGTCGATGGTCAACAAACGCGGCACCCATCGCGCGGATAATTTTCTCATATCTAAATCTTGATGTAAAATCTTGTGCACACACCCATATGATATCCCACAAGCCTTAGCTATATTCACAATAGTCAATCGACGATCTTTCATTACAGTTTGATGCAGTAAATCGACCAATTAGTTGTAGCAGTTTTCGGACGCCCGGAACGTTTCTCGTCTATAATGCTTGTACGACCATGTTTGTACTCGGCCACCCAATATTTTATCGTTCTAAATTAATGGGAGGCTTCACCGTATACAGAGTCTAACTCATCTTTTATTTTCTTTTTCTCTTCCAAATGAAGGAATTTTATCACTGCACGATACTCAAGTTTTTCCATTGTTGAACGACAATGTGAACTAACAACTTTAGAAGTGTACCATAGATAGGTTAATGATCAATATGACTTGCAATCTTAACAATCGGAGAAAATGGTCACCCTTCGTGTCACCCTACTAATTTTCCCAACTGCATGATAATGCGACTCGGATTATCGCCCTTTCTGTAAACTCATATATTTCGGCTCCAATACGTTCTATTTGAGAACCATCAGTGTACAAAATAGTGTCCGTCTCGATGGATGGGCCTTTTTCCATTTCTCCTTATCTCGATCTTACCGAAGTTGAATTTCAGAACCATAACATCACTCGATTTCCCGTAATAGTATCTACCTTGGGTTTTTTTAATCAACTTATGATTGCCAATGCCATAGACCTTGCTAATAGGTATTTAGACTCACACTGGTCTACAGGCTACTGACTTTGCTTTTTCTTGTATATGAATATCTTCGGGGATAAACCCAATATCACTTTCAGGCTCCTATGGCTCCCATGGCTCCTATGCCATACCCTTCTGTGAAGAAACTTAGCCTACGTTGGCCTCAATTTGGCTCCGTCTATGAAGATCGTTATTAACACAGGTGCTATTATTAAGGAGTTTCTTGTAGCATTATTTTATGCTGCTTCTATATCCATGATCGCCGGTATTTCTTTGTCTTTAATCGACGTAGAAAGTAAGCTGTTTAAATCGTCCAACTCCAAGTCTGCAGGTCTTCCCGGTTAATGCATATTATCTATTACCTTGAGGTCAGTCCGCTAGGAATTCACTCCTTATGTATCTCTATACCAATTTCTCTAGGGTTTTCAGAAAGAAAAATGATAGACTGATTGGTCTTTATGACTTTTGAGTTAGATCTGCCACCCCACCTATTTTGATCTTGATTTTTTGCAGTGCCATGGGTTTGTAATCCTAAGTCTCGGAAGCTTTGAAGATTTTACGCAGATGCAGTATTAATACTTCTGCTTCCGGGAGACTTGAATAATTGGAACCCACTAATAAGTCATAATTTCTCCTGTTTAGTATAGCTTTATGCTGCGTCGTTGAACTATTACCAACTTAACTTGTTTTTCGCAGTATATCTCAGCCAAATCGATCATTACATTCTGTTGAATACGCTATGAGGAATGCGTTTTCTTATTACTGCATTAGTTTTCCTTTTCGAACACTACTTGTTAAACTAAGTAAAGTATGTGCAATATTATAATTCTAAGTATTCGATATTCACATCAATTTAAAGTGTTTGACGAGGATCAAATCTAAACATTTTGCATTTTCTACTTTATATTAACGATATAACTTCAGCAGTATCCTGCAAGAACTTTCTTCATGTTGACGACATGAAAGTGTTTATAGGATTGAATATCATTATTAAGGGATCTGAATGTGATTAGGTGAATTGTACTTATGATATTATTAAGCATATTATATTCAACCATAGTTATAATCTTGATGCAAATTACTATGTTATTCTGATACAGATAAAGATGTGGATTTCTTATATTAACCAAATTTAACTTTATCGAGCTTATTGTATTGCAAAATATTAAGTGCTTAAAATGGCTATAATACGCACTTGTTTGATCTAAATTAGAATGTGAAACACTGGCATGACAAAGATTTTTGAAATAAACCTCATGTACTTCGAAGATAGAGCATATTCTAAATAGATCGGTTCGTGACTCAGATTTTTATGCAGTATATTGCACAGTAATGTCTATTGTCTATATTTCTTAAACAAACTTAATTTTCATGTACAAGATTCGCACTGGTGTTCACAAAATTTATTTTATTATAGCTAGTGGAACTAGCTAGTGGAGGGTCGGTTAAATTTAAACCGGGCTGTGTTTTTAATTATTTATTAGGTCAAAATACAATTATAAAGCAAGTTCATTATTCTTCTACATAGTCTCCTTCAACGTTTACACATTTTTCCCAGCGCTTGAGGAGCTTGTGGACCCCGTCTTCATTAAAGTGTGAGACTGTGCCAACAGACAATTGCGCACAAACACTTCTACTTCTCGATCGCTCTGAAAATGGTGTCCGCCTAGTGCTTCCTTCAGAGCCTCGAACAAATGAAAGTCCATGGGAATAGATCTAGGCTGTGGGGATGATGTTATAGAATTTCTCAGTGGATTTGGTTCATTTTAACTCGAGTCAGTGCAGCCGCGTACAATCTTCCGTTGTTATGCAGCAAAATCACATTTCTTATTGGTTGGTTGCGCCTTTTGTTTCTGTAGGCGGCTTTTGCCCTCTCTTCGAGCTGGCAGTAATAGGCAGCCCTCACAGTCCGACCGTCATGTAAGATATTAATTAGCAAAACACCTTTCCAATCGAAAAAGACAGTTGCAAGAAATTTCCCAGCTGATATACGTGTTTTTGCTTTCACAGGGCGAGGAGTCATTGGCAAGTATCTCATCGGATCTGTTTTTAATCATTTGTCAAAAGCTTTGGAATCCATCTTAAACAATTTTCGCGGAGACCAAGATACTCAGTAATAATGAAGCACGTACTACCGTGAAACCGCTATTGAAGTCACTAACAATTTCATCAATGGTAAGGTGCCGATTATCTTCAATGAGGTCACAAATCGCTCGAATGTTGTCGTACTCACAGCTGTTCTGGGACGCCTAGTGCGCCTCTAATTTTCTACAGTTTCACAGCCATCCTTGAATTTTTTAACCCAGTCATACACTTGAGTACGTGACAAAGTTGTGTCACCAAACTGTGTAGTCAATCTAGCCAGAATTCCACTGGGCTTGGTACCCTCGTTCATCAGAAACTTGATAATAATGCGTTGCGCAACCACCGGTGTAACCTCTTGCTCAGACATGATCAAGCTGTACTGGTGAGACTAATTGCTGACAGGTACGCGGAACTGCGTCAAACCCCTTTCTATTTTCCCGTCTACAAGAGCCCTGCTTGATGGTCACCTTCGCTCAGTTAATTTGGTAGGAAAACAAAAGTTAGGTTTAAATTTGACTCACCCTTGTAATATCATGCTCAATTCACCAATTACACGCATGTCCAGTCGTCAATGCTATAGCTTACTTATGTGACGTTCACTATGTTATTTTGAGCACATATCTAATATTATTTTTTAAAGCAATAATCTCTAATTTATTTTTTTATAATTTAGTGTGAGAAAATATGCCTTTGTTTTTAGAAGGAATTTATTTTATTTTGTTATATGTCATATTAATTTTCTTTATTCAGATTCGTCCATTGGTAATAAGTATATTATTATGACGTCGACCTATCTCGAACTTCTGTTCTGTTGCTTGGAATGATTTTACTCAACCCACATATCTGTGTGTATGAGCTCGGACGTAGATAAACTAGGCGCAAGAATAATCCTTCATCTACATGTCTAAAAGGGTCTGTTATGTCTGTAAATTAGGCGATAGACTTTCTCTACTGACATAAGCATTAATCGAATTTCAAATGAACCAATCATTAACATTAATCGATTATAAATGGTCAGAATATGTAAAACTAAAATTAGTTTGGTTCCGTGTTTTTCTAGTTTAGTTTATTTCTTTTCTCGATAGCGACAAGATCGGAATACCTACTCTATTTTCTTAGTTTAGTTTTCATTTTGATAGTGGAAATATCGGAATACAGTACGAAAATTGTCCGTGTCAGTGACAAAAAGTGAACGTGGAAAGGATTTGCTACTATACGAAAATATCACATTTTCAAAGGGCAAAGTGTTAAAAAGTGGTGAAACGTCGTGGAGATGTTGCCGAAAACGAATGCATTGTAAAGCCAAAATTTACACAGTTAATAACCTAGTCACAAGAAAGCACGATGGTCACAACCATGAAGCAGACAAACAAAAGGTAACAAGAAGAGTAGTTTCAAGTACTTGCAAGAGAAAAGCTGAAGAAGATATATCCGAAAGGCTTTCAAACATTTTTAGCAAAGCACTAGCATCCCATTTACCACCATCTCTCACAAGTATTGATGTCGGTTACGTTAGACGAAATATTTATAACTGTCGCCGAAAGATACTATCTACTTTAGGCACTGGACTAAAGTCCAGTGCCTAAAAACAGAGTAGATGTGTATGAAGCTCTCAGTGTATATAGTGAAATGCTATTAACCAATAAAAATTAACATATTTTGTTTATTAACGACATAGAAAATAATATTGTTATGTTTACATGTGAAACGAACATTAATATTTTAACAGAAATGGATCAACTCTACATGGGCGGCACGGCACATTTTCCTTTTATCCTAGGTGTTTCTTTCAATTTTTCACAATATATGGACTGCAAAATGGCCACTGTAATCCCTTAGTTTTTTGTTTGTTACTGAGTAAGACCACTGAATGTTACAAAACCTGTTTTTCTTTATTAAAGTTCAATATATATGAAAAATATCGTCGCATGTTTAATCCAAATAAAGTTTTTGTAGATCTTGAGAAGGCCATACATGTAGCATTACTCAATGTTTGGCCTAATGTTGAAATTAATGGTTGCCGGTTTCACTTACACCAAGCATGGTACAGAAAGATAAAGTCGATTGGATTAGGCTCAGAATATGAATCAAAAAGTGAAATTGGCAACTAGCTAAAAAACACATTGGGATTAACCTATTGACCCCAATGAAGTAGAGGATTGTTTTGTGTTCGATATGATGTCGTACAAGCCACACAATGATGTGTTGGATAAATATTGCGATTATTTATTAGATAGATATATTATTGAAAATGCAGTAAGAAAGTGCTTCGGTAACAAGAACAACTAATTGTTGTGAGTCATTTCATGCAAAATTCAATTCCTCATTTTATACAACGCAGCCCTCTATCTATATCTTTATGAAAAAGATAAAAGAGTGCCAAATTCATACATATATTAAAATACAGAACTTGCATGTTACTGCGAGACAAAAAGATAAAAAGTAACAACCAAATTAGCATCGCTGGATAATCTTGTGAATAGATATAAGTTAGGAGAAATAAGCAAATTACATTACGTAAAATGTACTTCATATTTATTATGTCCCTGTAATAGTATGTTTATACATATTTCGAAAGGTGTTTTTTTTAAATAAACCACAAAATATAAAGTATTCTATGTATTTTTTACAGTCTGGCTCTATTAAACAAACAATTTCCATTTGCGCCCAGTTTACTTGTTGATGTTATGGATCAGGTAAGCTTCGCGTATAAATTACAACCGCCGGCTATCTAGCTGGTTTTTGGGATATTAATATACGGCATTGAACGGTATCCCCTAGAAGTTCTATTATTATGTACTTCTATTTGTAGGTGAAAATAATGCATTATTATTTTTTTATGCGTTTGAGAGATGTCCATATTTTTCTAAATAATTCTAATTAATGTTTTTAAGAGAATTTTATTTCAATATAAAAAAAATGTATTTTTAAATATACATATACATTTTTTGTAACTTGTCAGTTACTGCCCTACAGGCAGCAACTAACGAGTAAATTATTACGAGAATAAATATTGAAGCGGATTTTTTTTCAGGTAGCGCTCCAACGGTTGCGCTATTATGAGTGAAGAGCTTGTTAAATTTTTCCTAATTGCAACGGAAATGAATGAGATATCTACCTGAACACATTAAACCCAAGCAACAAATTAAGAATAATGCCAACGTGAATTTTCCCTTTACTACGGCAGCAAATTTTTTCAAATCAAATTTAAATTATCATTTTTATTTTATTTATGTAATATAATTTGCTATTGAGAATAATTACAGCCAAATGCTAAAACAATTTACTATATTAATTTGAAAAAACGGAAACTCCATTATAAAAAATGTATGTAGATAACGGGAAGTGAAACTTGACTACCAGTATCATCTTTCTGAAAAACTGGCAAAATTTAGCTAATTTCTGACATTTGATTAGCAGTGTGAATAAAGTGTCTAAATAGAAAACTCTAAAATGCCTAAACTCGCAATTTATGCTGCAATCTAATATTTACTTTTTGAAAGAACTAAATGCATCTGAAATTTTGGCAGATATGTAACATAAATTCAGTGCCCACGCTCCTTTGAAAGACGCAATTTGTCTCTGAGTCTCAAAAGCGTGCTTTAAAACAAGCATTTAGTTCGTCAGCTGGTGTTGAACGTGGAATAACAGGTAATGTCTGTCAAAAATCGCCTGGTAAGAATACTAGCGCCCCACTGATGGACTGTCGTTTTCACGTATATCTTGCAACGTTCGATCGAATGCTTCTAACTATTTTTTATGAGCCATTGTGCATTCATCCCATATAATTATCTCACATTGCTGGAGAACTTTACTTATTCCTGATGTTTTAGAAATGTCGAAAGTTGGTGTTACACTGTTTTGTGTATTTAATAGCTATTTAAGTTCTGAATGTGTTGTTCGACAACCATCTGAAAGAGTCACCGCAATTCCAGATGATGTAATTGGCAATGCGATATTATTTTGTGCACGTATGGTTGCTAACACCATTGAAATAAGAAATGCGTTTCCTGTGGCACCTGGCGCATTCAAGAAATAAATTCCACAACTCTTATCATTTGTTGCTTGTACGATCGCATCATAAACGTGTTTTTATTCTTGAAGTAATTTCCGAATATTTACCTAATTGTACAAATATATTTAATTCATCGATGTCGAAGTTTTTTCGGCGATGAAATTCAGTATGAAATTTGTCACTAGCTACCCGATTAGGTGATGTTATTCCCTAATGTCGTTATGACAATATTTAAGTACTGTCTGGTGGAGCCATCTATATCTATATAATAGTATTTCTACTAGTGATAGTATATTATAAGGCCCCTAACTTTCTTTCTACTGGTCACGTCGTAGATTTCAATAGCTTTAAATCTTCTCCGGACAACGCGTATTGTTTTCCAAAAAACCGCAAGTAAATCGATCCAGTAGTTTTCTAGGTTATAACGGACACACATACGAACATTGCGTTTTTTACGACGTGTCCCATAATTCGCGGAACACATGGATGGTACGTTATTATGGGAGGAACAACGATCATGACCTAAATATGAAAAAAAATGCATCGCTGTTAATTTCAAGGAAATAAATATTCAACGTTAACACTTTAGATGTCGTTTATCTTAATTATTGGAAAACAGTTTAAAGATCGGTTTTGATATGGTCAATGGGATAACAATTTTAAACAACTATAACCAGGTTTGTAATTAATCTTTCTTCTAATTATACTGTTTCAGGAAAATCATTTTATTCTAATTTTGCCTGAAGAAACATATGGCAACGTTGTCATGAATTTACTCTTAAACCAGTTTAACGTAAAAAGAATATCGGAATGAAAATTGCTTATTAATGTCGTTTTGACGTTTTCAAATTGTTATGCATATTTCAACCCTATTTCTACATTATTAATTTTCGTTGCATTTTGGATGTTCAAGCTCTTAGCTGTATTTTACATTGATTAGTTCTTCAGTGTTTGTTATTTTTCGAGTTTTTCTGTTTTGTGCTGGTGTTTTTTTATTTATCTTAAAATGTTTTCAAACGACAATTATACAGACATGCATCTGGTGCTGTGAGAATGCGGAAACAATGCTGCTGCTGCTGCTAGAGTCTATCGCCTGAGAAGTCATCATAGTAGTAATGTCTTTAGACGTTCAGACCGAAGAATAAGAGAAACAGGAAGCGTATCACCAGGAAGTGCCTTTTATCGGGATAGCGGTCGTCCAAAAACTACCTTTGGACCTTTGAAGTAGAGGATGCCGTTTTAAAACAATTAGCAGACAATCCATCAATATCAACACGTGCAATCAGTAATATACTAGACGTATCACACAGTTCAGTTGGCCGACTTATTAAGGATGAGCGGTTTCACCCTTATCATTACAGAAAAGTTCAAGCTTTACCTGAAGATTTCCACGTCGTGATGTATATTGTAACTGGTTTATATAACAAATACAAAGAGATCCTCAATTTTTAAGAAATATCTTGTGGACGGATGAAGCTAATTTTTCACGAAATGGATTTTACAATCAGCGAAATTCACATTTTTTTGCTTTGGAAAATCCTCATGTATTTAGACAAGCTAACCACCAGCATCGGTTTAGCGTAAATGCCTGGGCAGGTATTATCTGGAGTCGAACCAATTATTATTCCTAACAGGCTGGCCGGGGACAACTTGTTAGAAATTTTAGTAAATGGTTTACAAAATTTGGTAGATGAACTTCCACTAGCGGTAACAAATAATATGTGTCTACAAATGGATGATGCTCCTGTTCATCATGCGGAACCAGTGAGAAACTACTTAAATGAGCAATTTGCCGAAAGGTGAACAGGAAGAGGTGGCCCGGATCTCGCCCCTTTGGACTTTTTCTTTTGGAGACACATTAAACATTTGGCGTACAGAAAACCGGTTTTAAATGAAGCAAATTTAACTAACCGGTTATTTGAAGCAGCTCGTTCAATAGATGGAGAAATAGAGAGTGCAGGGTAACATAATTAGAAGAGGGGAAATTTGACGGAGATCAGTACGGACATAATTTTGAACATTTATTATAAATTTATTATTACATTTACATCTCGTTGACACTTTTCACATTTATCATATTTGTCATTGACATTAAAATTTTAGCTTCATTATTCTCTCTTATTCCCTTGGATACTGGCAACTCTAGAACATTATCTATTATTAGGATAAATCAAACGTGTTGCCAAATTTACCATTACAAAAAGGCCAGTATCTACTAGATTGAACAATGCGGAATTTTTTTAGAATTTCTTTCGTGTTCCCATATTGTTTCTTCAAAACGTAGTGTGAACTGTTCCGGCGAATTTTAGGACATGTAGTATATATAGAGAGATATGTCAACGTTGTTAACAACTACTCCAGGTAACAAATATTTAAAAAAATAAATGTTAAACATGTAGTTTATGTAATTCCTTTTTCTTTATCCCTCTCTAACATTTATCTGATCAGAACAAACTCCTCTAAAATGAAGCAAGGCATAGAAGAAGTAATAAGTAAAGACGGCAGACTATGTGCTCCAGCAGTGGCGTTGCGTGGAGAGTTTAGCAGAATAACAGTGCGCTTACTTAAAAATAAATATATCCAATCCCTATACAAAACGTTAAGAAAAAACATAAATAACTTACCCAACATGTTTACATTGTTGCAAAAAAATGCGGATGTGCGTGATGAAAAAACTGCACCATAATATATGTTTCTGTATTAGTCTCGGAAAGGTGCGTACGTAGCGACGTATATATATGTTTATATACAGAGAAGGATTGTTCGACGTTGAGAGATGTTATATTTGCATAGTTAAAGCGCTCTTTGTATCTGTACAACGGATCTTCAGTATTGGTAAAAAGTTGCCCTAATATTGTAAAATCTACATTTTTATCTAATACACTGTAAAATTTTTCACCGACACAATCACTTTTTTCATCTTCAAGGATATGCAGCACTAGTTTTACGTGGTCAATAATTGCTAATGAGTCCGATAAGGACAGCGCAGTGTTCTGTAAATTTTTTATTGCGTCCAGTATTGGAACGTAACTGTCGTAAATAATTTTTAAATTTGCTGCAACTTGAGGATTGTTAAATTGAACCTGGCTGAGCCGTATTGCAGCTGCTTCTTTGGCATCTAGTTGTAAAAATTTAATTTTTTCAAAATGTTTATAATAATACAATGCTGCTTCTAACCAAGTACCCCATCGTGTAAGAATTGGTTGCGGTGGCTCGGGTATATCAGGACACAGCGAATGAAATAGCCGAATCCGTTTCGGAGATTTAAGAAAAACCGCTTTCGTTTGTCCTATCAGTTGATCCACATCAGGATAAGTTGTACGTATAGTGTTTGTTACAAGGTGTAAAGCGTGAAGCAAACATGTGACATGCAGCAGGTTTGATTGAATCGTTTTGAGTAAGTTTGCCGTGGAACACATAACCTTGGCAGCATCGGTAACTAACATTAACACTTGCTTCGGTAAAATCTCAAATTTGTGTAGTGTTTCTATTAATACATCATATATCGCTCTGGCATTACACTCTTGCATTCGTTTACAGGTTAGTAAATAAGGAGGAGAAGGTCCTTGCGGAGTCAGCATCCGTACTAGAATGGCTAGGATGGACTGTTTTTTAATATCTGTAGTTTCGTCTGTTGTTAACCATAGGAATTTTTTTTTACCGTATTTTTCGCACAATTTACAATTCTCTCACGCACTGACGGTACGTAATTCCGTAGCGTACTTCTTGCTGGTAATTTCCACGTAGGATTGTATTTCTTCCAAAACTGATGAAACATTGGGTGTTCCACTTTCTGCATTGGTATATTGGTCGCAATTAACATCATTGTTAAATCACACACAAATTTATTATATGATCTGCGTCCACTATTATTCGATTTATGTTTGTCACTATTTATATGTCTTTGACACTGACTTGCTTTCCAAGTTAATAAAGTTGTTTCACAAACTAAACATTTCACAACGGTACCGTCATATATTAAATCGGGAAACCGATGTAAAAATTTCTTTACTACGTTAGCATGCAACCGAGTCGATGCATTGTTTCTACGCACTCCCGACATTTTCAACACGATTGTGTTAACAATGTATCGCTTATAACGTCTCAACGGCAACTGAATTGATCGTCGTACGCCTCTACTCGATCCCTCCAGATCACGCTACTGTTCGGGCACATAGTCTGCCGTCTTTAGTAATAAGGCAAAATGTAATATTACATTTACCTAAAGTTTGCTTTACATTTCTTATATTTATAATTTATTTCGGTAATACAGAAGTTTACTTTTTTTAATATTTGTTAATCAAAGACTGTCTTTCTCTTCAATTTAATATTTTATCTGAATTTTTTGGTTCGCTTTTCGTACAATAATGTTTCTGTTATTTATTTTTGCTCTCCTTTTAAATATAATATGTAATATCAAATACAGTTCATAAAGTATTTCTTTCCAAATTTACGGCATAAGAATACTTTAAAATCACTAACATGTATAGTATTTATGTGTGTAAGATTGATATAAAGTACAATTTGCGTTTCACACTTTCGGCAGTACGAACTGCAGATAAATACTTTATCAACTGTAGATATTGTTTTTCGTATCAGTAATTGTACAAGCTAACTGGTTTTAATAAACAAATATCACATAGTATATAACATCAATAGCAATACCATCAAATATGTGTCTTTCATCAGAAGGGAATAATCTCCTATTTAGCCTATCATTTCTAATTAAAGTCAAACTTCGAGTTTAACATCGAACTCCCGCATTGTATAGGTAACAGCTTGGCAAAGTTAATTTACTCTTTATGAATTACTGTAATTAAATTTTAGAATATATGAATACAGTAACTCTTGTGCCTAAATTAAAATCATTTTCTATTGCACGAATGTGAGCAGGCACAATTATTCTTTCTAAATTCCATAATAATTCCATTTGAACGACATGTATATTTCCTTTTAATTCATTTCCAATTGTAATACGACGGTCACGCTGGAATTATTTAAATACAAGAAAACTACAAGTCGTTGGAAAATGAATTCATTTATGTTCAAAATACTCCCCACCAGCATCGATGTACTTTTGTAATCGTACCTTACAGAAAATGAAAAGTTTCCAGTCGGTAATCTTTGGGAATACTATCCAAAAATTGATGAATTGCTTAGTCAATCTCGTTTACTAAATAAACGTCTACCATTCAAGAGCAACCAGAAGTCACATTGTTGTTTTACATTATTATTACGTTAGTTGTGCAGTGTGTGGCGATGTATTGTCCTGGTGTAACAGTAATCCGCGAATATTGATTGATTGAAAAACAGCATGTAAACATTTTGTGATATACCAGTTAGTTGTAAGTATACGTTGTTCTTCGAGCTTAATTGCTTTTACTAAACCTGTACTTCGAAAGAAAACTGCGCACATTACTTTCTTCATAGACCTCCTGGCGAGTGGAAACATTATAAAATGGTATGTAGATTTCATCGCCTGTTACTGTTTTAGAAATAATGCAATGCCCCCCTTTACGAGGGTGGTCTGAAAACTAAGGTAAATAGCACAAAAGAAGATACTTTATTCCAGCTTTTTTACATTTAGAAAAAGACAGATGGAGTTAAATCTGGACTGTAAGGCTCATGACGAAATATTTCGAATGGCAATTCAAATAATTTTGTCTCGACAATGTTCGACGCATGAACCGATGCATAAAGAAGCAAAACTTCCTTTCGTGCCAAATGTAGTCGTCGTTCCTTTAATTTTGCTGGTCCAATAACACGCATTGTACTTCCCTGTAATAGTTTTGTCCTTTTGCTGATAATATATAAAGACAACACCACGAGCATCTCAAAATACGGTGGCAATAACCTTGTTAGCTGATGGAACCACTTCTGCTTTCTTCGATGCACTGCAACCGGTTTCTACCCATGGTTTGGGTTCAACTTTTGTTTCGAGGGTATAGTGGTGTATCCACGTTTCGTCAACGGTAATATATTGGCGCAAAAATTCGGAGGGATTATGCTTAAAAACGATTAAACATTACTCAGAAGATATTATGCGCATTCGTTTCTAGTCCATAATTAGCAGAAGCGGCACCCACCTTGCTGAGAACTTTCTCATACCCAAGTGTTCATGTAAGATATGACCAACACGTTCTTTAGATATACCTATAGTGTCTGCTATCTCACGCACCTATAATCGACGATCATTTAAAACAAGATTATGAACTATCATTTCGTCAGTGGTAGCCTCTTTCGGACGTCCCGCTCTTGGCTCATCCTCGTTGCTTCTACGGCCACGTTTAAATTCATTCACCTAGAAACAAACTATCTTAAATGATGACGCAGATTCGCCGTGAACATTTTCCAACTCTTCTTTAATTTCTTTGGGTTTCTTTTCCCGGCAATATGGAGGTGTTTAATCACTGCTCGAAATTCTCTTTTGTCCATATTTACAAAACGACGTAACACATTTACTTTAAACAACTGTAAGAGACAACGGATGCAACGAAATTCGACCTCTTTTAAATTTTCGAAACCAACGAATCCCAGTTGCTTTGGATGAGGCTTCATTGCCAAATGCAATTTGCAAACGTTCAACGCATTGTTTCTCGTTTAAACCAACTTTGAATTAGTAGTAAATCATAGCGCAAAAATATTCCCGTGACAACTTCCAGTCATAATTCTGTGTAACACGTGTACTATGTGACAGACGCGATTCAATTGGACTAGCTAAAGACCGTAGATTATAAAAATACAACGTTGCCATCTCTACATGTTATACTTTCTTGGCATTTCAATAAGTCCAGCGTGTCCCTCGTATACAAAAAATTGTCTTTTAAAAGGATCATCTGCTCAATACGAGTTTAAAATTATATTTAAATATTTAGAACCTGTTCGAAGTTCTTTTGTGCATGTATCCACGAAGGTAAAGAAATTAGTACAAAAGCAGTTACAAAATATTTTCAAAAGTCCGACGGTTTGGTTAATTGATGTAAATTAACAAAGACAATGGGTGATATCCTAGATCGAGGTAGTACACGTTCAACCATAACAAAATAAAATAGGATTATTACTAACAAGTTAAAAGAACCGCGAAAAGAACAAATAGAACTGCGAAACTAAAAGACAAAAATGCACGACGGTGCACCTGCACATTTCAGTATCGAAGTGCGCCGGCTTTTGAACAGAACATTCAACGATCATTGGATAAGTCAAGGTGGTCCTCAACCGTGGCCAGCTAGGTCCACTGACCTAAACGGTCTCGATTTCTTCTTTTGGGGACACCTAAAATGTTTGGTATACAACACGCCAATAAACACAGAAGAAGAGCTGAAAAATAGAATCGTAGCTACATTCCAGACTATTCACAACACCCCAGGAATATTCCAAAGAGTCCGTCAATCTATGAGGAGAAGAATTGATGCGTGTATTCGAACACATTTTCAATAATTTTATAACTTCTGTTTTGAACTTTGTATACATCTCCATGTTTCTTTATTTAATATTATCGTTAATTATTATTGTAACGCTAAGAAATAAGTAATTAAACTTCTAGTTTCAAAAATTCTTTTATTGTAAATACCACCATAAATAATACCATACAATGGCTTCATCAGGTGGATGAAATACTGAATATGTACAATACAAGTTTGAATATTTATGTGAAAATTATTGGGGAAATGCTGGTGGAAAAATTTTTACAATCTTAAATTTAGTAGAGGGGAGTTGTCTAAACCTAGTTGGTCATTTAAAGCTAATCCTAAACTATTGTATCTATTAATTTCTAAGTTTTCTAACAGGTTAAGTTTTTTACTTTTTTCTTGAATGTGTAAAATTTTGAAATCTATATTAAATCTATGATTGATATCTATACAATGACTTGCGAAAGTTGAATCTGTTTTCTTTTCTTTATGGCTTCTCTCGTGTTCTTTCATCCTAATTTTGAATGTCCTCCCCGTTTGTCCTATGTATACCTTATTACAATCTTCGCATGTTAACTTGTATACACCAGAGTTTTATTCTTTGTCTATTTTATCTTTGTTGTTTTTAATAATGTTCTGTATAGTATTGTCTGTTTTAAATGATATATGTTCGTTATTAAGTTTTTTAATGAAAGTACCAATTTTTTCCGAAATTTGTCCTAAGTAAGTTAATTATAGGAATTATAGGAATTAATTATATTGTATTTTAATTTTGGATAAACTAAGAAAAGGGTTTTAGATTTTTGTTGGCTATTTAGGTGTGTTATAGGATGAAAAGAATTCTTTTCATCCTATAACACACAAATTATCAGCATACCAATCAATGGTATATAAATTAATTCATGTACCTATGAGTAAAAGTAATTTCGACCTTGAACTAAATAGAATATACACAATAGCATTAAACAATGGTTACTCTATAAATATTGTCAATAACATCCTAAATAGCCAACAAAAATCTAAAACCCTTTCCTTAGTTTATCCAAAATTAAACTACAAGATAATTAATTCCTATAATTCAATCACTTACTTAGGAAAAATTTCGGAAAAAATTGGTACTTTCATTAAAAAACTTAATAGCGGACATATATCATTTAAAACAGACAATACTATACAGAACATTATTAAAAACAACAAAGATAAAATAAACAAAAATCAAACTCTGGTGTATATAAGTTAACATGCGAAGATTGTAATAAGGTATACATAGGACAAATGGGGAGGACATTCAAAATTAGGAAGAAAGAACACGAGAGAAGCCATAAAGAAAAGAAAACAGATTCAACTTTCGCAAGTCATTGTATAGATATCAATCATAGATTTAATATAGATTTCAAAATTTTACACATTAAAAAAAAAGTAAAAACTTAACCTGTTAGAAAACTTAGAAATTAATAGATACAATAGTTTAGGATTAGCTTTAAATGACCAACTAGATTTAAACAACTCCCCTCTACTAAATTTAAGATTGTAAAAATTTTTCCACCACCATTTCCTCAATAATTTTCACATAAATATTCACACTTGTATTGTACATATTCAGTATTTCATCCAACTGATGAAGCCATTGTATGTCGAAACAATATTGTAGTGGTATTTACAATAAAAGAATTTTTGAAACTAGAAGTTTAATTACTTATTTCTTAGCGTTATAATGAAGTTTCAACAAGTATCTCCTTCGTCATTTAACTAATTATCATGGTTATTAATAATAATTAATTATTGCATCACGATTTAATTTTTAATTCAAATAAATTGTTGTTATACAGCGCGTCAAATTTTG
The DNA here is from genome assembly GCA_935421215.2 of Melolontha melolontha. Lineage (NCBI taxonomy): Eukaryota > Metazoa > Arthropoda > Insecta > Coleoptera > Scarabaeidae > Melolontha > Melolontha melolontha. The sequence goes on from OW285236.1 coordinate 130,009,690, forward strand.
ATTCTGTAATTTTAAAATTGTTTGCTAAAAAGAAAATAAAAATATTACAAGAAGGTAACATTTTAGACCATAACTTTATAGATGCCTTTCGTGTTAGAATCAGACGAGGAATCTTTCTGTGTAATATCTCCCCGACATTAATTAACACCCTGAATACTACTTACGCTAAAAATTGTATAACAAGTGTGAAGAATTTATGTGAAGCAATGATAATAATAAATAAAAATGGAGATCGGACACATTAATTATTCAGTGCATTAATGTTTCATGTAAATGTTTAATAAAACAAAGCGTTTAGTTTTACTAAATAATTTTTTCAAATATGGACCTTCTTTAATTTTTATACATAGCTACTGGTATATCAAAATCCTCAACGTTCGAAGCTACAAATATCTAAAATTCGATGCTTTCCTTTTGAAGCTATTTCTTGTGGCAAGACTATATTTGCCATATATAAAAACAAATAAATACTTTCAGCAATTATCACCCAAATGCGATTTTATCATTGTTATACCGAACATATTGGGCTGTGGAAGAGTTGGATTTTCTCTCTCATGAAATAAAATAGGCCGCTTCTGCGGTAAAAAGATGATTTAAGAAAAATTGTAATACAATTTATTTTTGGGCAAAGTAGCGGAGCTTTCCGAAAAGCCCCACAAATATTGTCGCAATCTGAATATCATATGAACTTACCTCCCCAGATAAAATAATGGAGTAATATCTGCAATTGTATAAAAGAACATTTGACGTAGTGAAAGAAATTTATCTGGTTTAATTTGCATCTTAGTACCACCATATATAAATAATTTTTTTCTGAAAGTTGAAACATTAAACATTAGATATAGCGGGTGTTTCTTTTAAATTCATACTCAAAGTAAGTCATGAAATGTACATTGTGAACAGTACCACGCTACAAATTCTACATAACTTTATTCTACAGTCAAACATAAACACAAAGAACAAGTTTATAGTTTGAAATTTATATACGAGGTGCGGCAATTAAATAACGAGAGTGATGTGAAAAATGTGATTTGTTGCAAACAAAGTTACAATACACTTTTATCCCCTTCAACACACTCCCCTCCCCTATCTATACACAGTTGCATACGTGCCTTCCATTGTTCGAAGCAATGCTGTAGGTCATTCTTTGTCATACTGCGCAACAACTCTGCCGTTTTTACTTTTACGTGTTCCACCGACTCAAAATGTGTTCCTTTCAATACACTTTTCACTTTTGGGAAGAGATAAAAGTCACATGGAGCAAGATCAGGCGAATACGGAGGATGTACTAGCACAGCACTTTTCAGCTAAAAACTGCTTCACAGACAGGGCGTTGTGGGCTGGCGCGTTGTCTTGGTGAAGAATCCATGAGCCGTTCTTCCATGCATCAGGTCTTTTCTTCATTACACGTTCCCTGAGCTTGATTAGGACTTCTATATAGTATTGCTGATTTACGGTTTGACCCTCAGGAACCCATTCAATCATCAGAACACCCTGCCTTCAGATTGGATTTGCTCAGTCGCGCTTTTTTCATTCTTGGCGATGAGGGGGTCTTCCAGTGCATGGATTGACGTTTAGTTTCCGGGTCATACTGGAAAATCCATGTTTTGTCACATGTGATGACATTTGTGAGCAAGTCTGGATCATCTGCGAGTCGCGCCATGATGTCAGAGCAAATATTCTTCCGATTGTCTTTTTGTCCCTGAGTGAGGTTTTTCGGAACCAATTTTGCACAAACTTTTCTCATGTTTAATTCATCATGTAAAATTTGTCTCACTGTCTCTTTGTTAATGTTTAACATGTCGCCAATCATCCGAATACTCAGACGTCGGTCTTTCCGCACAATTTAGCTGACTTTCTGGACGTTTCTTTCACATCTGACAGTCACAGGTCGTCCGGGACGTTCATCGTCTTCAACTTCTTCCCGACCTTCAGAAAACCGTTTGTTCCACTCAAACACTCGTGCACGTGACATAGCATTGTCACCAAACACCTCCTTTAACATTTGAAAACATTTCGTGGGTGATTTCTTTAATTTCACTAGGAATTTCAGGTTAATGCGCTGCTCGACTTTTATGTTCACCATGATCGCGGCACGACTACACAACAGCGTCCACTACAACCAAGTCTCAAAAGCAAACTAAAGCAGGTACAGCGACGAAACGAAGTATGCTTGCTCGGGAAGGATCAAGGTCGACTACATTCCACTGACAACCTCCCACCATGCGACCACGGGGTAGGAGGGGCGCAGTCTCGTTATTTAATTGCCACACCTCGTATGTTCATATTTACTAAAAGCAAAATTATGAACCTCGCAGCCAAAACACAAATGACAACTGGAATACGTTTTGACAATTATATAACTCAAAACGTTTTGATAGTTAACGTGAAAATATAGTGTTGCTGGTTGACATTTTCGCAATTTCAATGCTATACCGCGAAGCTGGGGTAGCGAAGGCGTCTTCTGGTGATTGTCAAAATTCAAAACAATACCCGCAGTTATATCGCACACTGTATCGGAGCCTCTATTTATTATGTATGTTCTTAGTCAGTGGAGACGGGAGTGGGTGACTAAAATAAAACATGGAAGGTAGCGCCACTCAGTTTTGCTTATAGAACCTCAGTCTGAAAACTGAGAAAAGAGATTCCGGGGGTGTTTTTTAACAAATATGCCAAATCTCTTAGTGCTAAAAATTTTTCAGAAAGAGTAAGTGGTAAACATACAAGCAGCAAAAATCGCAAAAGTGTAATTATACTATCAAGAACTTTATATATTTATGTGAAGTCATAATAGTTTATGACATTGTTTTAAAATAATACTTTTCTGAAAAAAGGTCAAATATGAATTAATAATAAAAAGGTTCAAAATATGCACTTATACATAACAACAACTAAAATACGCATTTGCATATGCACTTATGCAAATGCATAAGTGCGAAGCCAGTTAATTACCTAATTGTTTGGCAATTTTTGAAAAGGGTATTAATGACAAAAACATAATTGAGTGGGAAAAATCTTATTCGTTTACAAAAATGAGTACACTTTTGATAATATCAAGAACTATTATTAAAGAATCGGGGTGAAACCGCAAATACATATACATATAAACAAATACACATTTGTCATGTGTTTCGTGCTAGTATTGGACTAGCAAGTGGAAACCACTTGTTAGCTTTACGCTTGGCATGGGGATGGTGCTGGTTAGGTTGGTGTTTGGTTAATGGACGGCGCTGGAATTTCTTTCAAGCTATTTTTTGTATGGAGCAGTAGTCAAGTTGTGAATTTTGCCTTCGACATCATGCACTAACTAATTTAGTAGAAGGATGAAACACGTATCTGCATTTCTAAATGGTCTAAATCTTTTTGTATTAATGTATTGTATATAGCTCCACTCATTCGTATGTACAGTACTGTGCTATAAAATCTAAGTCTTAGATATTTAAGTTGCGTAATTAAGATTTCATCCTCATGAAATGTCAATTGTAAAATTGTGAAATTATATAACAACATAAACAAAATTTTCTAAACATTAAAACACCATTAAAAATGCCCCAACATTTAAATCAACTAATGAAGCCAGGATTGTGTCCAAAGTAGAATATGGCTGGTTAATATGAAGAGTGGCAACGTTTTTTAATTTAAATGAAAATATCGTGTTTGATGTAAAAAAGCGATAGATGACGGATGGGTCTTTAGCAAGGAAAATCGGTTCTGGACGTCCTAGAAGCAGCAATGGCCCTGATGATGCGGCTTTGATAAATTACATAAGAATGTATCTCTTTACTACAGCGAGGAAAGCAGTTGCAGAAACATTTTTTCCAGCGTCTGGATCTGCAGACTGCCAAAGAATACGTGTTCCAAATTTTAAAAAATTTATTGCTTCTTCAAAGATTTTATTGACCGACGGGAATAAGCAGTTGCGATAACTATTCGCTTTAAATAATATCAATGACGGGGAGGACTAATGGAACAGAGTAATATTTACGGATGAAAAATGGTTTCAATCGTCCTACAGCGGAAAAGTGAGAGTATATAGACCACCGCATTCTAGACTTAATAAAATTATATTTACCGCTCACAGCAATCTTAAAGATTTTCGGTAAACACGAGGACCTGGATGAGTTCGGATGGTTTTGGTGAATGCTGGAATATTGATAGACGTTTTGTTTTATAGCACAAACATTTCCAGGCAATAGCTACATATTTCAGCAAGACAATTGTCCCCTCATACAGCCAGTGTTGTTGGACAGTACAATACGTAAGTACAATACAAAAGTTCCGCAATGGTCTCGACTTTATTCGAAACCCTATAGCCCTTAATAGCTTAGTGGTTAGAGCGATGGCAAGCCATGCACGTTAGTTCGGATCCTACTTAAGGGCAAATTTTTTTCTATAAAAAATTCGAATAAACTAGCGTCATAATATGTAGAAAGCATATTTGCATTTACATTACTTTGCGAAAAGTGCAACAAATTTGCACAAAGGCCTACTACGGGCAAGATATATATCATCTGTTTCCTTGATGTAACTCAAGGCATTCCCACAAAGATTCTAAATCACTGCCTTTGATAGCTTAGTAGTTAGAGCGATAGTCCGGCAAGCCATGCACGTGGGTTCGAATCCTATTTAAAGACGAATTCTTTTCTATAAAAAATTCGATTAAATTAGCGTCGTAATATGTAGAAAGCATATTTACATTTACATTACTTCGCGAAAAATGCAACGAATTTGCACAACGGTGTACTACGGGCAAGATATATATCATCTGTTTCCAATGCATCCCCACAAAGATTCGAAATCACTGCCTTTGATAGCTTAGTGGTTAGAACGATGGTCCGACAAGCCATGCACGTGGGTTCAAATCCTATTTAAGGACTAATTTTTTTCTATTAAAAGAAATCGAATAAATTAGCGTCGTAATATGTAGAAAGCATATTTACATTTACATTATTTCGCGAAAAATGCAACAAAAAGGTATATAATTTATTTAACTTAAATAATTTGAGAATAACATATGAACCAAATCATTAATCCTATATTATAGTAAGTTTGTCTGAAAAGTTTACTTTCTCAAATGATAAAAGCATCATTGCCGAAACATGTAGGGTTGTTTTAAATATATATACTTTGAAGTAAACCAGACCTTTAATGTCTGATTGAATTTACCATATATTTATATATACATACAAATATGCTTAACTGTTATATTGAATTATGACATATTTGCAGGTAAAACTGTGTAGTCATTTGTAATTATAGTAATTATATAATAATTAAAATATGATACCTAAGTTGTAACAAAAATGACAGCTTTAATATATGAATAAAATCCCCTATTTTAGAATTAACCTATGTTTAATAAATATAATAAACGTCGTAACATATGCTTAGGTAAAGTAATAGAGATATATTAACATAAATTTCATATAAATTGTCATTAATTGTAATTGTGTCATGTAATCATTATCTGTAATGTTTTTAAAATGTATCAAAATTTATGTCCTGCCAATAAATGTCAACAATATAAAATTAAAATAAATCAAAGAAATGTTTACAAGCCTTGGAATATAGATATTTATGTTGGCGTGTAAGCAGATAAATTGTACTCCTCTAAATTGTTTAAAGTAATTTAATGGATCCTAAAAAGAATGTAATGCATTTTATATAGCTATTAAAATATTATATAATCAAGTTTCGATCAAATATAAATGTAAAATGTCTAATTATATACATAATATACTTATGTCAACTAAAATCAAAGATGTCTGCCACAGCGTAAGGCCCAAAAGATCCAAGTATTAATACAAATAACCGCTTTGGTATTCCATTCTGTTTATGCAATTATCTAATATCGGTAGACTAGTAAATATACATTTCGATTCAGTTGTGATTCTGAGTGACTTCAAAATATAAATTTTACGAAAATAGTTTGAATTTCTCTATTTCTTACAGATATTTTGTAAGATTAGTTTGTGAAAGATTCATCTACCAATTTATTATTATATAAAACAAGTTTGAAACGGGATAGGTAAAAAAAAACAAAGCCGTACATTGAGAATAAATCCAAGAATAACCAAATAGATACTTAAAAAGACCCATACTAGACAATTAATTCGTTTGCTCCATACTTGAATATGTAATTGATTCGTAAATGTGAAATAGGAAACTGTGTAAATTTTTGTAGAGACTTCTGCTATAATTTTTCTACATATATTCTCATGAACATTTATACAGCATTGCTACTTTAAAATAGTATGTACTTAAATGAATGATTGAAGAATACTAAATTTGTAAATTTTCGAATTGCCTATTATAGGCAATTCCAAAATTCGTATAGTAAGTGTTCAGCATCTAGTATTATGAAAATGTATTGTTATGTTTAATCTTTTTGTTTAAATTAACAAATAAAATATTCCATCATACCTTTTCTATTACAGATTAATAGAAAACATACGTCATTATGGCGGATCGTTACGCAGAACCGAGTAAAATATCTTTTCTGGCAAAGATATTCGAAAGTTATTAAATTTTAAATACATTAACAACAAAACAGTCTGCGTCCGGACTAATGATGTTCAAAACAAATTTGGACGGATGCTTCGTCTTTAATACGTTTATAAAGATTCAAAATTTGAGTAACCTTCGTTTAATTACGCAGCTCGGATAAACTCTGAACTGGAAAAGAATAACAACTGAAATAAGAGAAGATGACAGAACACGATCATTTCGACGATGAGGTAAGATTTCTTCTATACTCTTTAAAATATATTTATTTATAATATATATGTCGTATACGTTTTCTTTTTCTATTTTGTCTGAAATATTTCAATGTCAAAAATATGATTATAGAATTTATTAAATAAATTTTTCATGTGTTAATACTGATATATGACAAAAAGTATTTTTTAAAAATTTCAATATGGAATTGTTTATCTTTTCAATACTCAATTGAGCTGTTAATTTCTTCACTAGAATGAGAAACAAAACAAAAGTTATTAATAGTTAATACTTTGAATATAAAGTTTTATGCGAATCTAATCTCAATCAACAAATAAATGTTTTCAACTGGTTTCTGTAAAAATTTTATGTAATATATATAATTTTATATACAGTTTGTCTCCGGATCAACGCATTAATAGACAAAAAAGTCCGCAAACTTTTCATCTCCTGAGGTTCAGCAATTCTTGGATAGAAAATAATTCGTGCCATAATTTTAGTTCTGAAAAATCAAGCATGCCTTGAAAATATACAAAAAGGTAATTTTTCGCAATAATAAAGAGCTTTTTCTGTAGAAGATACGACACAATGTTATTAACAAAAGTTGTGCAGATTGATAAATTAAGTAGGTTTGCAAAATTTCAACACGATCAGTTTTACTTAATCGTTTATTAGACATGAATATGAAAAATAACAGAACGAAACCAAAATAGCAATATTTCACATTAGCTGAAATATCCATTCATTCAATAAGTCTGCAGCCTTTATTCGCACGTTCCTCAATTTTGGTCCGAAATAGATTGAATGCTGCTCTTATCTCTTCAAAACAAATTGTATTCACAGCGATTCTTCAACACCTCTACATCATTTGGAAACCTAGTCGAATATACTATTTGTTTGATTCGACTCCAAAAGAATAATTGTTGGATTATAGGATCTGGGCGGCTACAAAATCTAATCAGCATCGGCAATCTTTTTTTCATGAAAATGCTCAAGCAGCCATTCACCAACTCCCAAAGCCGAGTGGGCAGGACAACCGTAGTGTTGAAAATATGAAAAAAAAACTTGCTCCGTATGGCAGTTCGTCCACAAACCAATTCAAAATATTTAAATATCTATGCCGTTTAAGTCCTCCCTCAATAAAATATGGTCCAATTACTCATAACGATAGGAAATTGCACACAAGACGTTAACTTTATTAAATTTTTGATTTTTAGAATTTATTACACAATCGAGATTATGTTCAGACCAATATCTACAACTATTAAGGAAGGCGCACTATTAGTAGTAAAAGTCAGTTTATCGAAGAAAATAATATTTTTGTGGAAATCTCAATCCTCCCGAATTTTCTCTCCCAAAGTAACACAAAATTTCAACTTTCAGGCTTAATTCTAACGTGTGACGAATTCTGATCTATATATTTCGTATGATTTGCTTTGTAATTTGTAGACAGCCCCACTTACTCTGCAATTACATATATTTTAATTTGATATTAGTAAATATTTCATATAAAAGCCGAAAACTCCAATAATTTATCAATTGTCATATATATATATATATATATATATATATATATGTAACAATTGATAAATTATTGGAGTTTTTCGGCTGTAATAATTTATCAATTGAAATATTTAATAAACGGCTAAGAAATTATCTAAACACTTATATATATATATATATATATATATATATATATATATATAAGTATATATATATATATATATATTTCTTTTTTTTATCTTTGTATAGTATGAGAGATTTTATTTACTCGGCGATTTAAGGTCTATTTTAATTAAATATTTATTTATTTAAACTAATTCCACTCTTACATATTTAGGTAATTATTGCCTTTCAAAGAGTTCCTCAAAAATTATAAAATTATACAATTATATTTTATAATTTTACAATTGTATGTTTAATATGTCACCAACCTAATGGTAATATACAGTTCTGTTATATAGTTCAATACTAGTAAATTACAGGGATCTACATTTTAAAAATATTTTGCACCGTAGTTTGAGACACATTTACTTCCCGTGAAAGTTGTCGTACTTAACCGGTATTAGCTTCCACGATACCTATTTAAAAAATATCCTATTCCGCTTGTTGCATTCTGCATGATGTTTGAAGTTCGCGACGTTTGAAATGTGGAATTACTGATCCTGAATCCCGAAGTCGATACACGGCTCTCACAATTGTCTTAGATATACACGCAAAATAATGTCTTGGAAACATGTAGAATGGCTATTGGACATATTGACAAAATATAAACGTCACTTTTGACTTGGCGTGGCATACTGTTCTAAATACTTAATATGCTATTATGTACATTTTTGGGGAATACGTCTGAAAATGTAGTAACTTGGCACATGTTAAAGGCATGTAGAGAATATAAACATATTTTGCCGTCAGTTTTGAGGCTCTGACTTTAACTTTAATGGATTAGAGTTTATGACAATGATTATAGCAAATAAAGTCGGATACATGAGAAGAATCGATAGTACATTTTAGACGTTTTTGCTCATGAAATTATTCCAAGCTATTTAAAAATTTTGAATGTACGGAGTGGTTGGGTTTTCATTGTACACTCAATATTTTCGTTGAGAGTATAATATTTAAAAGAAATCAAAACGTATCCGATACTATACCTGTATCCGATCTTGTGAAATAGAGTGCTATTCACTTGAAAAACAGAAGATTATCTAATGGAATTTTTTTTATTGAACACTACTCTGTATATAATTGGATATTTAACTGGTTTATTCAATTCTGAATACAATATATTTTTTTTCTTGGGCAATGAATAACGACCTAATAACAACAAAAAAAAAACACATAAGTAGGATATATGTAAAGGCGGATTGTAGTAATTCACCATTTTTGCACATTTTAAGTATGCGAGTTTTATTTATTTACTAAATCTAATTGATTATAGTCATAACTAAAAATATGTCGTAGATGTAACAAACAAACAAAAATTAAACAGCCCTCCTTAAATTAAAAATAGGATTTTATTAAGCCTCTTCCCGTTACTTTTCCGATAAGCGTCTCCAAGGATTTATTAATGCTCTTCTCATACATCCAGGTCGAGACAAAATTCCAGGAAAAGCTAATACCTTAAAACTTCTAAATAAATACAAAAATATATTTTACAAGAAAATTAGGAGTTTATGTGTTTCTTTGCTATTCGCAGAAATTTATTCCCATATTCGAAAGTAATTTTATTTTATACGTCATTTTACGTTGGCTTTTCGAAGTGTAAACTTGTAAGTTGTGATTAAACGGGTTATCATAAAATAAGGGCTATATTTTAAATTATTATAACTTTTTAACAAATTAAGTTAATAACAAAAAATAAATGAAATCTAATTGCTTAAGAAATGGGATTTAGTATGCACTAAACCAGTTACAGTAATTGCTCAGTATGACCTCCATTTTGTTGTTTTTGTTGTAAGACTACCAACCTTTCCTCCAAATTGTACACAGCATTCCGTAAACACTCTAAACACTAAACTTTTTAAATAACCCCACAGTCAATAATCCGCTGGGTTAAGATCTGGTGATCTTGGTGGTCATGAGTTTGCGAAATGTTTGCTTAACACACGATCTTGAAAAACGTTGGTTAACAATTCCTTGACTGGTCGAAAAATGTGCGTGGTGTTCCATTCTGCACAAAAATGATGTTTTCAATTCCGTGGTGCTCGTTTTGCAGCTGTGGAATAAAATAATCTCTTAACATTTGCAAGAATCGATCACCGTTTACAGTTACAGATACGGCTTCTCCATTCTGCCTTTCCTCGTAGAAATTCGTACGAATGATAAAATCAGCTGTAAAAACGCACCAAATTCTGACTTTCTTGTCATGAAGACCTTGTTGATTGATTTCTTTTGGATTTTCTGCAGGCCAGATTCTGCAGTTTTGAGGATTGACTCCACCATTCAGAGTAAAATATGCTTCATCTGTTGGATAACCATTCGGGTTCAACTTCCATCTGAGCCATTACTCGCAAAGAGAAATCGTACCTAGTAGCCAAATCTGTCTCCTTTAATTCAAACAGCATTTTCAGTTTATATAGATATATTTTTAGAATTTTGCGTAAAATTTGCCAAATAGCGGTATACGGCACATGCAATCGCTTGGATATAGCATTCGCACTGCTGATTGCTAGTAGATTACCTCTGGCTATGTCCTGATTCTCATGAAGAACTTCTGTAACTTGGACATCACTAACTCTTGGTCTTCCTAATCTTGGTAGGTCAGTTACAGACCCTATTCTTTCAAATTTTTTATCAAATTGTGCTACCCTTTCATTTGACAGAGCCCCGCTCTCAAACCCATTCTCATGCGAAATCTTCGTAATCCAGCGATGCAATTTCTGCTGCATTCATAATAAAACTGAACTAAACCAATTCTTGTTTGTAAATCCATGATCGTTTGAAGTCGTTTGAACTCTACGTCTACTTGTGTTTTAATTTCAAAATAAAAGTCCAAATTGAATGATTTCATTTTGACACTGTCAACAATTGTAATGACAACTCTCTTGTTTTTCATAGATACAGTAAAATCCAAATCCAAAAGCAACTAGATTCCATTTACTTTTTGCTACTAGCTTAATTTCTTAAAATTATATAATACCTTAAAGTATACCCCAACTTCTAAAAAATCGGAACAAGAAGATTTGTGTCAAATGTTTGTGTCAGCAGATATTCCACTACATAAATTAAACAATTTAAATGTCAAGTTATTTTTGTAAAAGTACATCAGCAAATATAACATTCCCGACGAGAGCACGTTAAGAAAAAAATATATTCGCTGTATCTATGCAGAAACATTGAATAGCATTAAAAACAGTTATCCTTATACATGCGTAGATAGATAGTTCATTTAATGATTGGTATCCTTAACGTATCAGTTCCAGCAAAATCTTATTTAATTTCATTCAAACAGTTGGAAAAGGCAAATAATTTAACAATAATAAGGTTTATACAGGAAAAACTGGTAACTTTCTTCTTACCGGAATCGATGCTGCACCATACATGATGAAAGCAGCTTTCAACTTGAAAATCTTTTACCAAAGTTTAATTCACACAAATTGCTTGGCGCACGGACTAAATCGTGTTGCAGAAAAAGTCAGAAACTATTTTCCCTTAATAAATACTTTAATTAGTAGTGTTAAGAAAATATTTTTAAAGGCCCCATTACGAGTTCAGTTTTACAAATAATATCTATTCGGTGTTCTGCTTCCTCCTCAACCAGAAATCAGACGATGGGGAACGTGGTTGGAGGCTGTTATTTTTCATGCAAATCACTATGAAGGAATAAAGAAAATTATTATGGATCTTGATAGGAATGCACAATCTGTGATAGACGCGCAAAAGGTGTATTCGAGTAAAGAAATACCCCAACGGTTGGCGTTTATTAAAGCCAATTACAGTTTTATTTCCACTTCTACATTGCAGTTGGAAAAACAATTTATGTCGCTAATCGAGAGCGTTGAAATAATAAACAAATTTGAAAAGTCATGTTATGATGTTAAAGGAGGAGTGGGACAGTCCGTGTATGAAAAATTTTTAAGTGTAATAGGAAAAAAATGAGGGTTTTAAAAAGCTAAAGGATATTGCTAAAATCTTGTATGGTGATTCAGTAGCAAATATTGCGTTGACAATAGATGATATTTCTAATTTGAAATATGCTCCTATAAAAAGCGTCGACGCAGAACGAACCTTTTCAATATATAAATACATGTATTCAGACAAGCGTCACAATTTTTCTGTTGAAAACTTTGAGAAATATGTGATTGTAAATTGTTATCGTAGTTAGTTATGTTGTAAAATGTTCTAAATAAACTTGTAGCAAACATAATAGAATATTTTTTTCTACAGTATTCAATTTTCTATCATTCCTCGTATTTTTTACCTGCATATTTTTCATGAGGAGGTGCATATTTAGGCTAAAACATCTGCATATTTATGCACATATTTTCAGTTTTTTTGCATATAATACGGCCTTTAGATATATGTATTGGTTAAAGAACAATAGAAAAACAATAACGGGATAAAGTGAAAAATCCTATTGCATAAATTGTTCGATATGTCCACTTTTTCTGTTGATACACATATGAGCTCGACATAATAAATTATGTTGGAATCTTCTTAACATATCCAGTATAATTAATTGTGCTGGAAATTGTATTCTATTTTATTTTGAGTTCTTTTAGGGTATTTGACAAAGTGTAACAGATCTTATTTTTTATAAATCCCCAAACAAAGGAATCTAATATTGAAAAGTCAGGCGATCTCGGAGGCCATAAACGCGGCCCTTCATTCCCAATCCACCTATTTTCAAATTCTAATTCTAGAAAATTTGTTACTAATTGCGCGTTCTGCGGCGGTGCGCTATCATGTTGCAACCATATTTGTCTCCGGATAGCTGAAGGCAGGTGGTCTGAATATTCTTAAAATTCAGTCCCAAGAAAGCTTAAATATCAGTTTTGATTAAGGGCGCCGTTATAAAAATAGGGGCGTAATAACTGTTCGCCTAAGACATTTGTAGAAAAACATATTAGACATCGAGTTTGCTGGATCCTACGAGGATTCACGTCATACCAAAAGCGATTATTGTCTTTATTAAACATACCATTCCTATGAAAATTTGCTACATCCGTTCATAAAAAGTGCGACAAGTATTGTCTTCCAATATTTAATAACCAATTGCAAGAATTCATCCGTTTCTGCAGATCGAGAAGTTGTAAATGTTACACTAAACGAATTTTAAAGGGTTTCATTTTACGTTTCTCAAACACTTTCATGATTTTATAACTAGTGATGCCAAGCTCTTGTACAGCAATTTGTTTTGATGAAACGGGGTTTCCTCTAAAATACGCCAAAATATTTACTTCATAATTTTCTTCGGCATCCCAGATATATATCTCTTTTTCTTACTTTTCTTATTTTCTTTTAAACTCCTCTGTCTCAATAGCAAACTGTGCAAATTTAGAAATGTGTTTCAGTGCGGTTGTCTTCGATCAGGGTATTGATTAACGTATGCAGCTTGGCGACAGTTATCGTTTAATCGCTTTCTCTGCATTGGTAAATTCCATTGTTAATAATAATGCTTAATATAGTAAATAACCCAGGGAAACTAACAGTAATGATTCACTAATACCTAAACTGTGTCACCTCATCAACTGATGTACGAACTATTTAAACAATATTTAAATCATATTTTATTTTTTACTCGGTCACATTTTCTTTTTTCTTTTTTGTTAATATGCGTTATTCATTGCCCAACAAAAAAAAATTATACTGTACGTAGATTTGAATAAGCTAGTTTCATGTCGACGCAAGGTCGTTCCCGTGAGAAGATCACCGTCAACCGGAAAACGGCACGTTCATTGATAAAGTTATCAATGTGATTATTATTCTAGTTTTAAGAGTTGTATACTATTATAAAATTGTAAAGACACTTTTTATACAGACCTCAAATCTGTCGACATATTTAGTTGTCAAAAAATTGTCTTAATAAACTTTTTAAAAAGTAAAATTCTTTTCATAAGTTATTAAGTAGCTAACTAAATATTCAATTTATAAAAAAAAATTCATCAGAACATCTTTTGTTTTTCAAGTGACAGCACTATATTTCACAGGATCGGAAAGAGGGAAAAAAGTAGTGTCAGATACGTTTTAATTCATTTAAAATATGACACAAACGTAAATATTGAGTGTACAATGAAAAACCAACCACTTTGTACTATATTAAGAAGCGTTTAAGTTACATTCTACGCAATGCGTGATTAGACTTTTGTTCTGACTTAAGAATTTATGATTATATTATGTAAAATGATATCAGGCAGTAGAAATAATATATTTAATATAATTTTAGAATTAGATATTTTTAAGCAAAAATGAAGTAACATAAGCTTTTACGATACCATTTGCGTGAATTGGACACGATATAATAAAACAAAATTACATTATGTATTGATAAAGCTGCGTACGGTATGCACCTGATGCCTACAAAAATGACTCGGTGTTATTTCTATAGAAAAACGGCCTACTTTAAATTTCAATACAAGGCAAAAGATAACGACGTCGACCCTCAACAGGTGCAGTTTATTATTACATATTTTAAGGAAGGAAATGTAGACGATGAATTTCTTTTTATTTAGGAAAATTTACACACGTAAATGCTTATTATGTGAATAATTTGTCGTTGTATGCAATATATAGACTGTACGGGAAAATAATAATTTCAATTAAATTATATATTTGGTTACAGATTTACTCACTTAAATAATAACTCAAATTATACCAAAGGACGTTAACATAAGATTAATTTAGAATTTAGAATTCAATGTGAACATACGAGGGATGATCTTTATGTTTTGCATACTGGGATCTAGAGGGCGCAACTAATCAAATCTCAGTACAAAAAATTAACCTCCATCTTTAGTAAGCCTAAATTCAAAGTTTTAGTGTGATACGTGTAGTGTTGCAGCTATAACGAGCTCGAAAAACGGAATGAAACCGTGAAAATTTTCGCGAAATAACTTTTTATAATTTTCGAAGACAATTATCTCAACAATAATGCCTCGCCGAGTTGGTTTCTGTTTTCGGTAATGAAGCACCACATCGGTGAACAATTTCTCGTTGATACGGAGAATTATAACGTGGACGGATTAGTCTTAGCGACGATCCAAGGGCAAGTGCGCCGAAAACGGCAGTCACTCAGGAAAACGTCGATGCTGTGTGTAAGCTCATCAACTAAGATCGACATGTGACCTATCGCCAAATTGAGGTATCATTGAGGATTTCATAGACC
Source organism: Melolontha melolontha (assembly GCA_935421215.2). NCBI lineage: Eukaryota > Metazoa > Arthropoda > Insecta > Coleoptera > Scarabaeidae > Melolontha > Melolontha melolontha. The sequence goes on from OW285236.1 coordinate 130,025,231, forward strand.
TCAATTCAAAAAATTTTGAATGAAGATTTGTGCCTAAAAAAATAGTTTCTCGTTGGATACCGTATCTGTGGACCGACGAACAGAAAACAGCTAGGGTGGATTGGTACTAAAAAGCTCTATACCTCTTCAACACAGGAAACTCTAAAAACGTGTACAGTATTGTGAGTGGTGATCAATTTTGGATTTACTCATACGAGCCAGCAAATAAACGCCAGTTGTGTGTTTGGGTGTTCCAAGTCGACGAATAGCCGACAAAAGTAATCCGTTCTCAAAGTGTCTCCAAAAAGATGCTCGCGATGTTTGTCTTGAAAGCAGGTCATGCAGCAACAATTTCTCTACAAGACCAAAGAACTGTTATTGCCGAATGGTATACAATCATTTGTTTGTCGCAAGTCATTGCTGAGCTCCGAGGAATCAATATATAACGACACCAAGGCAATGAAAATTCGCACACAGCTCGCAAGACATTTGAATTTTTAACACTACAAAACGTCGAATTGCTAGACTATCTTTCTATACAGTCCCGACCTGAGTTCTACGATTTCTTTACCTTTCCAAAAATCAAGGATGGACTGCATGGTCAAAGGTTCCAGTCGTCAGAAGGAGCAGTCGATGCCTTTAAAGACGCAATTTTGAGTGTACCAACAAACAAGTGGAATAACAGTTTTTAGAGTTGGTTCGAGCGCATACAAAAGTACATAAATCTTCGCAGAGAATACTTCGAAAAACAATATAGTCTTTAAAAGCTATCTACTGTTTTACTATAGGTTTATAAGCAAAATATAAAAGACAACCTTTGTATCATGGGCATTGAACACAGTTTCAATTTTCTCGTCATTCAAGATGATAGCGTTCGTATGGTTGCGGTTGTTATACTATACAAAGGTAGTTATTTATGTATCCGGAACTGGTAACACTAGTGGTGCTAAGCGTCATCTGATATATCCATTGTAAAGTTTGACTTTTTTTATGGTATACATGTTTAGATCCTTTTGTCATACGGACGCGGTTTGTGTTAATTGAAAATTTCGCCTCAGTAAAAAAATGGAATTAAGTCGTGGAAATTTTCATTAGATGATTGACTACGATTTTTCACTGGATTATCTCAACAATAGTGTACCGATCAACACTTCGAATTTTGGCGATCAAGAGTCGTCTAAAGATACTATACCGGGTGCGCCAATAGTGTACGCCAATACATGTAGAACTTGATAAAATACTTTTTCCGCCATTACACATAAAATTAGGATTGATGAAAAATTTCGTGAAAGCAATGGATAAAGATGGACGTGGAATCCAATAACTTAAACAAAAATTTTTCAAAATCTCATATGCAAAATCTCATATGCAAAAAAGAGGAAATTTTTGTAGGATCCCAAATTAAACTTGTACAAGATAAAAAATGTGAAGAAACCTCAAGTGACTTGGAATGCTTTTAAAAATGCGATTCACTATTTTCTAGGAAACAGAAAACCCGATAATTATATAGCACTGATTAATAAGAAGTTCATTGATAACTGCTATATAATTGTGAGATTTTATGTTTCCTAGAAAATAGTGGGTCGCATTTTTAAAAGCATTCCAAGCAACAAGTTCCAAGTCACTTAAAATTTCTTCAAATTTTTTATCTAATTAATATTATTTCATTTACTTTTCAATATTTTTTTTTCCCAAAACCTGATATGCCAGGATAAATTTGTTGTTATTACTATCTGTTAACTATAAAAGAATCGAAAATTGTACATATTCTAATCTATAGAAAAATTCAGAAAATGTACCAGTATGTATGTTGACCAGTGTTATTAAACATACTGTGATGAGTCATCCGACAGTACGTCATCAAGTCGCTCCAGAGAAGTTCGAGTAGACCTAGAATATGCGGCTGCCGATATATTAGCCGTCTAGGAAGTGGTTCGAGATTCATTCAACAAGTAATCGCAGCCTAGTGAATGTGAAATAAATGTACAAACATTGTTACATAAATGTAAATATAAATAAATGTTATTATTGTTATAGTTTTAAGATTGTTATTTAGTGTATTCCGTTTTTATTATTAATATAGTGTGTGTTTAAATTACCGTTAGTTTTATTTAAGAACCCCGAAAAGACAAACATTACAATATGTAACATGCATGCATTCTTTTATAATATTTTTTTGTACTATAATTAGATTTATTTCGTTGGACAAAATATTAAATTACAAAAATATTGTTCTTCATCATTCAACATATTAATATATATAAATCAAAAATGAAGATTGTACTCAAATTTAATTTAGGTCGATATATTTACTTCCTTTTTGTTAATGTTCTATTTCCAGAAACACTTTGTCATCCCTATTCAATTCTATTTATTTTATTATAACCATATTTTATATGTTTAAAATAATGATCGTATTTATAAATGAAACGCGATTAAACTTTACACCTGTTTGTAGACTTATCATTTGCGTATTTAAGAACTATTATTATTGTTCTTTTATATGAAAGATTCCAAGCGTACCTATAATTACTATTAAGAGCGACTATTATTGTGATAAAATTTATCTAGATTTATCTATTTTTAGATGATTTAGTCTGTTACTTAATAATAAATCTATTAATCCATAAAACGTGGTAAAAGAATATAAGTCGAAGTTGGGGAAATGGAGATGTTTGATTAATGGGCTGTTCGATATTCTGAGCAGGTGGCGCGATTACTATTCTTTGTGTATCTAACATCCAATAAATCAAGAAACTCAATAATGTTTGTTAAATATTTAAAAGGCAGCACATATTGATTTAACATTATATTCTAACGGCTGGCCCGTTTGTGGATTTAAATGTCCCTCTATTTTATTTTATATTTAAGTTGACAACCATAATGTCTGACATTTGTCGTCTTCAGTCATCATCGAGGTTATTAAAAATAAATAGATATACAAAATAACAACGCATTATTCAAAAAAAATATAAAACCACTTACCACAATTATATATTTAGGACAACAAAATATTTAGGATACGATTAATTAATCGTATGCTAAATACGTATTTTGACAACTAAGTTGCCATCATCCGTAGGTAAAACCACTAATTAAAGTAAATCTAACACATAAAATAGCGCGACAACTTTACACGGCGCCTACACTGACACTGATACACTGACTTTAAAATAAATACACAGACTAAAAATTACGACAACTTACCTCTCTTATGAAAACGGCAACACCATATGTTTATTTTCTATTCTCACGCCATCCACCTTTTCTACCTCTTTTCTAAGAATGAAAACAGACAACTGTATGGGGTCGGACCGTTGCCCGAGTTATCAAACTTATTACATTTGTTTTTAACTATATAAATGCCTTCGTATGCGGCGAGGTCTCTGATTGTTGATAGCTCTGACAAGTTTTAACACTTTATTCGACACGTTGTGATCTGTGTCTAATGCATGATTAGCCACGCTCGATTTTTCTGGTCCATTAAATTTAATGTGTGATATGTGTTCTTTAAAACGGGTTATTATTGGGCGTTTCATTTGACCTATATATTTCAAATTACAATCGTCGCAATTAATTGTACATCAAAATGTCAGCAACCGCCGCTTTGTAACAATTCATCAAACTTTCTTTAATTTACGGTAACCCTTAACTGGTGTGACGGAATAAAATTGGAGTTAATGTGTGTGGACACTAAATGAAAATACCTATTTATCTTGCACTGTTTTGTTTATTTAATTAAAACACATTGCAAGTGTGCTAAAACAAACTTTATTTAACGCAAGTGCGTTTGAAGCATTATATGCTTACAGTTTTGTTTTTTTTTTGTTAGTGCTTGTTGGACACATGTCACACTTTGCCTAAATTGGGACGACTTTGGTTCTGTGAAAAGGGAATATTGTTTTGGGAATGTTTAGCTCACAATGTACTTCCAAGTTATATTACCTACTATGTCTCTCAATTCGCTAGGTAACTATTGTGTGTCTCGGTCCTAGGTATGGGAGTTCCCTAGGGTTATTCCTAAGCTAATAACTTCATTCAAAGATTTTATTTGTAATTACTGGAAGACAATAGAATTAATGTGTAAACATCTCTTATGTTCAAGTGAAGCACCGCTTTTATTTCTGGAGCCAAGGTATTCATAAAAATGTGGATCTCGCACAATAGTGCATAATTATTCATCATTTAATGCTCTTATGGCCTTCAGGCCACAAAACAGACACATAAAATCGATTTCCAATATTTATGCCGTTCAAGTTATTGAGTACTGAGCCGGGAAACTAAAAACAAATAAAAATTAATATACCAAAAGTTGTTATACTTACAGTTTTATGTGGTCAATTTCTGTACCTTATTTTATAACTTAAAAAATAATATTTATTTCTCTTTATTATTACTATAATAACTCTTTCTTCAAACAATGAGACATTACATAAACAGAGCACTTGCTTTATCAACAACAAAGAAAAGCAAAATTTCACATAAACCAGATTTTGGGCAATTACTACACAACTTTTGAAAGACTTAAAAAGACAAACTATTGTATACTAATCGGAATTTAGAATTTTACAACCTTCAAGAGGAATTACTGCAACTGAATTATTATACCTGAGAAACACAGTTTTTTTTTTTATTTTCACCGCGAATAATTCTTGTTGGCTCTTGTTAATTTTCAAACACTTAAACAGTTAATAGCTGATTAGTCTCGATGCCATAATTGTATATTCATGATTAATGACACGTAATGATCTTTTTTGAAGGTTCTCCTTTGAACCTTTCTCACATAAACCCATACCAGTTTATTTTCGGTTAGGAAATGTAGACTATATCGACTTGCTAGCTTCCTTGCAGCCAGATATTTATATAAAAGGATATTTACTGCAGATGATCCAATGCCTAATTTTTCTTGAATCTATTTAAGATTGATGTTCTAATTGCCTTAATTAGCTTTTATAGGAGAGCAATATTTTCAGAACAAACAACTGCAACTGCTGTAGCTTGTCCAGATCTTGGTCAACTTTTATTATAAATCTTTCATGTATAAATTCACGAAATTAGAAACAAACTGTAACTAATCAAGAACTATTCACTAAGAGTGGCCACTATATTTGGCTGTTGACTTTGGTTGTGTGATAAACCTCGATTAAAATCGTAAATAATCATTGCCCGAGAAGCATTCGGCGGAATTTTCATGTTGTTTATTAAAAAACACATAAATTATAATAATAAAAAGTTGTACCTCTGCAGAGGTACAACTTTTCAGTTTTACTTTCGTTGATGTTGTTTTCTAATTGGAAACCATTCAAAACAAATATACCTAATTTTTGTTTGTGCTAAATATAAAGCACCGTTATATATATATATGTCAAAGTCATTCGAAGTAATATTTTTAACAAATGTGCTAGCGAGATCAGTATTTATTTATTGGTCAACTTTAACTGTGTGTTTCTCGAATTGTGTTGACGATATTTAATTTCTGTAAAATGCAAAATAAAGACACAAGCAAGTATAAATGTGTGTCATTGATACTGCTTTATGTTTACGTCGGTATACTTGAAAATTACCCATCAGAGTACATAACCTTAAAATGGTGCAATTTCTCTAAATGGTTGATCTTTCTGTAAGCCACAAAATTTTGACCCAATTTGACCTCTTTGAAATTGAAAACATAGATTAAGCAATATTTAATTAGTTATTTGCAATTAATTTCAAGCTGCTATTTTTTGCGTTTTACGAGTAATGCCTCTTTTTTTCAGGTAACCTTTGTTTTAATAAAATTGAACTGTTAGAAATATGGCGAGAAATATACATAAAAAAAGAAAAGTTTGATGCCCTTTTCAAGCGTGTAGTTGAAAGAATTGAAGCTAATACGATTTCGGATAAAATGGAGAAACATATAAAGCAAACATTACATTTTTTTTGCGTAAAGTTGGCTCAAAAGTGGGAAAAATGTCACAGAAGGATGCATGTGTTTAAGGATCAAAATCATGCGTGGTTAAATTCAGATTTAAATTTTGTGGTGAATGGCACCGAAAGAGTTGTTGGTCGTCCACGTGTGCCATTCAACGCAAAATCAGAATTTGGGAAAAGAAAAGAAGCTGCAGACCTTTCAATTGAGAAAGCTGATACAAATCTTCTCGTTCGTGCAGCAGCAATATCAGCTCGTAAGCACGGTGATGCTGATTTAGCTGCAGTGCTAAAAGAAAGTATTGAAAGCCCAACAAGACCATCAAAAATGCGTAAGGTTTGCTATCAAGATCTCCAAAAGCCAATTCCACTATCTGCGGATGAGGCTTTAGCTTTTCTTCTTGAATATAATTTTTCCAAAGAACAATATAATGCAATATAAAACAATATAATGCAATACGCCACGGAAACAAATTACGTAATTGCGATATATATCCACATTATAGGAAAATTACATCTGCAAAGTTGAAATGTCGACCTCATGGTACAATAGCAAATGAGACCCTTGCCAAAGTTTCGTTGCAATCTATTTTACTGCATACGGCTGAAATAATTGTTGACCTCCAAAAAGAAGCTTTTCAAACTGTAATGGAAGCGGAGAAGACCAATTTTTTGGGATCGGTATTAATATTAAGCTATGGATTTGATAGCAGCACTGGTCAGTCGCAATATAAACAAACTTTTAATGAGGCAGGTTCGTCAAATAGCTGTGATGCCTCTCTTTTAGCTACTACAGTTATTCCTTTAAGGTTACTGCTCTTATCCGGAACGCCAATTTGGAACAACCGCACACCACAGTCTGTAAGATTTTGTCAGCCCATAAAATTGCAGTACATAAAGGAGACAAAAGAAGTTGTTTTAAAGGAAGACCTGGATTTAAAAAAAGAAATTGACGCTCTGGCAAGCGTAAGAATATAAATTGGTGATGGAAAATTTGTTGAAGTATCATTTAAATTATTTTTAACACTCATTGATGGAAAAGTTTGAAACATTATAACTGGAACTAGATCAAACCAGGCTTGTCCAATTTGTGCTGCTACGCCGAAGGACTTTATGAACACATTTAGTTACAAAAGTGAAATATTCCGGGCAAAAGATGAAAACTTAAAGTTTGGACTTAGTCCCCTTCATTGCTGGATTAGATATTTTAATTTGTATTACATTTAGGCTATAAATGCGAATTACAAAAGTGGCAGGTACGAGGAGATGATAAGTTAATTATTTTAAAAAGAAAAACAGACATACAAAATGCTTTTTAGAAAAAGCTGGGATTTCGTGTCGACATGCCCGGAGTAGGTGGCTCCGGTTCCACAAATGACGGAAACACTGCTCGTCGAGCTTTTACTGAGCATGTTATTTTTTCTGAAATAACTAATGTCGGCAAAGATTTAATATATCGATTCAAAATCATTTTGATTTGTTTATCCTGCCAGTTTGCAATTAATTCAAGTAAATTTGAAACATATTGCTTTGAAACAGCAAAATGTTTTCAGAATCTATATCCTTGGTTGCCAATGACTTCCACAGTACATAAAGTACTAATACATTCAAAAGAAATATTAGAAAATACAGCACTTCCAATGGGTTATTTTGCAGAAGAAGCAGTTGAATCGCGACATAAGATATACAAAGCCGATAGATTGTATCACACCCGCAGAAACAATCGTACCAATAACCTGCTAGACGTATTTAAAAGAGCTGTCGATACTTCAGATCCATTAATTTCCACAAAATTTTTAAATAGGCGCTTGCAAAACCGGAAACATTCTACTCTTCCACCTGAAGCAATTGAACTGTTATGTTGCAGCGAAACCATAGAAGAAATTCATCTCAGCAACCAAGACGATGAAATTAATGAAATTGAAGAGGACCTATTTGATTTAAATTTACAAAACGAATTAGATTTAAGCAATTACTGAATATTGTAGTTTAATTAAAATAAATAAATTAATACTACGTATAATGTTTGCATTAATGGTTGCAAAAGGGTTAATTTTTGGTCGCTAATGGGTTAAGTTGCATTTTTTAATAGATTTATTCTTACATAGTAAATTCCTACAGGTTTTAGTTTGAATACCATGGTTTTGAAGAAGTTATTAATTTAGCACAAAAAAAGTGGCTATTTGACCTATAGTGCTCTGTATGTTTTATCATTAATCTTGCAAAGTTGTAACTGGCCAAAAGAACAGTCTGTCAACTGATGCGAAGATTTTTGTTTCTGTCCGAACACACTATTTAAACTTTTCTGAACATCTCTTGTATAATATCTGTTAACTTCACTAAACGGTATTTACGATATATTTTAAATTTGGATATGAGTGCTAAATGTGTTAGTTAAATCTGTAAAAGCTGAATCAAAAATCGCAATATTGAATGTAGTATATCAACAATACGAATTAACTGCTTAGTGTGATGTATTATTAACATTAGGCAACACGTTTAAAAATCCCACCGTGATTCGATAACCCGAGTTTTAACATTATAATATATTCATTCTTTAATTAAAATTTGAATGCTTGAATTGCTACCAGGTAGTTTAAAAATAAATTGAATAAACTGCACTCTAAAACTAGGATATATTTGAACATATTTTGGTGCTTTTAATAAATTAACTTTGTACCGCAAGTTACTGTGGTCAACACAACTTCAAAACTGAAAAAGTAATGGATATTTTAGGTACAGCATTTTAAATTACATCCAGACGTACATAAAAATACGCTATCATGTCACGTTTTGAGAAATTACCGCTTTCAGATTACCTAATGCATCATTCTAGTATTAATACATAGAAGCCACACGTATTCGTTTGTGTTGTTTTATTTAAGGACACTAAAACTTCAGTTTATAAAAATAGAAACCAAATTTTAATAAAACATATTACTACGGATGACAATTTGTTCTAGTTTTGGTGTCAATGAGGGTTATTTGACCTAAATATTATATATATTATTAATGGTTGGCTTTTATTTATAGACGCATTAAAAAGAAGCTTAAGGGCAGGATTATATCATAATTCACTTTCCTTCTCTACTAGCAGCTTATGCTGTAGGAATTAGGGAAACTACGAGGGTTGTAAATAAAGTAAGTAGTAACAATTGGTGGTAACACAATTTGATTGAATTGATATATGAAATTATAACGTATGTCTCCAAAGATTTGGTACAAAATAAAACTCTATGAAAAAGTATTAAAATATCGGGGTGGCTTTGCAAACAAAAGTAATTCAATTATTTGTCATTTTAATAACAGTTCAGTTATCGAAATCGATTGCGTTGTAATGGCTTATAAATTATAGCTTAGAAAAAGCGTTTTTAATTTAGCTGGACAGATGCCTAAGGTTCAAATAGTCCAACTTCTTGAAAATTAAAATGTGTCGCGGAGAACCATATATCGTGCGATATCAGAGTGTGAGCAAGGTTTGCCATGCCTAAATCCGAAAAGTAGAAAACCGAGACTGGACGTAGATCAAACCAGTGAGTCTAAAGTGCCAAGAATAAAATAAAATTGGATAGTCATTGAGAAAACTTTCACGACGTTGCGGTGTTTCCAAAGAAAGAAATGTCTATAATTTTGCAAAAAACAAAGTCATCGTCATAGATGATGAAAAGTACTTCCGAAATTAAAGGAAACGAAGGATTTTATACCAACAATGTAGAAGAATGTCCAGACAAGCAAAAAACCAAAGTTGCCGATAAAGTTTCAGTTTGAGATCAATTTGCGGGCTTTCCAGATCTTATGTTGGACAAGTCAGAGGGAAGTTGTGGACAGTCGAAGTTATATTAACAATTACTTAACAAAATTTATTCATTTTGAAGCATTTGAAACATGCTCAAGATTATATTATATTTTGGCCGGACATGGCTTAATGTCATTATGCACGCGAAACTCAAAATTTGCTGAATACTCACAACATACCCTTCAGGCTAAAAAACAAAAACCCCCAAATTTTACCGCAGGCTCGACCAATTGAATATTTCTGGGCTATTTTGTCTTGAAAAGTGTATGATGGAGGTTGGGAAGTCGAAAACGAGCAACAATTAAGACGGCGGATTTTTAGAAAAATTCGAGAAAATGATGTTAAAACGGTTCGACGGTTTATGCGAGATGTTCCCAGAAGACTGCGTATTGTTGAAGACTATGGACATTTACATTTAATTTAAAATAAGAGTTTTTTTGCCGTGATACCATTTTTAGTTTTTAAAATGTTCTAAAGAAGTTTGTGCCAAAACTTTTTAGACATACGTTATAATATAAATTCTATATAATACACGACTGAAGTCTTGGATCTTAGTTATTGGAAACCGTCACTGAAGCGATTTCTATTTATCAAAGTGATAAAAACCCTTATTGCTCATAACATATTAGAAAAACTTTGGTCTTCAAGCAATTCCTTGGAACACAAAAATATATGAAGATTGCAAAGATGCATATCGAAGGAGGTTGAGGCTATTTCCACTCGTCAGTACCAATTTTGCGATCACTAATTCTCGCACATTATAATGTGCGTTATATAAAGTGCAAACTACATCATCCTGTAGGAAAAGTGAACATTTGTACCATGTAACCGAACGCAACTGGTGTTCACTTTATCTAATTTTGAGGAGGAACATAACTAATAATATGGTAGCGGTAGGTTCATTATGGTAGCGTGTCCTCACTAGCGTCAGCGTTCTTTTGTCGGTTTAATTTGGGATTATATATCAGTGCCCATTTTTCATATATAGCCAGAAAACGCTGAAGAAATGCTTTCATTGCGGTATATGCAAATGAACCCCAATTATTGCGTAGTGATGCCATTTCTGTGCCGGTGCTAGTTTATGTGAGATCCAAATTTTGCTCATATTTGAAAATTTTCGTACACGCTATTTCTTCTCAGTCGAATGACAGTGGAAAAGAGGCCCTGCACTAACTCTACTAGGTCTTTAGAAATGAACCATTGATCTTCGCTATGCAACATTCTGGCTTCCAACCAATGGCTCCGGTTATTACCTGATAACCTGTGTACGGTATTATAATCTCTTGCGAATGTATGGTGGTCTAAAAGGTGTTGGTCTTCTTCTTTTTAAGGTTGTTGTTGTTTCAACTTTATAATAATAATGCCTTTATTTCCAGGGATGCACCAAAGTACAGGAAAAAATGAAATTCAGGTACTACCAAATAAGTGCGTCAGTATCCCAAAAACTCATGAAAAGAAAGACATGAAGCGAAAGATAAAAAATAAAACTGAAAAAACTGAATACAATATTAACAATTTTTTATATACCATGGTAATGAAGATCACACATAGTTGACATTGTTATGTATATGAGATACTGGAATACAATCAATATTGGCTTCGTAAATTATCACGAGAAGTATTGAAATTAATCCTATATAAAAGAAATTGAGAATGGATTATAATATTGTTTAATTATTTAACACTAAATATTGCTATAAAATACAATTTTCAAAAGACTGTAGCCCTACCCCATATCATGACTCCATCATCCCTATGTTCAAACACGTTTTTGCCAATTTTCCCAATAGATTTCAGTTTTTACTTTTTTCCATATCCTTACGCGACCATAACATCGAAAAATGTTAAACTTACACTCTTCTGAGTGTAGAAATGTGAAGAAATTAAAGATTTATTTCGCTTACCTCGCTAACTATAGCTAGCAGGTTCCAGTACTCTACGTTCTGTTTTACTATGGATTTGCACATTATACTTGGCTTAGATTTTATTTTGATCATACTTACAGCTGTTCTTTCTTTTTTTTTCTGTAAGTTTTTAGGGTTGATCTAAACCGATTTTTAAATTGTTTTCCCAAGAAAACCACTTTATTATGTTTCTAATTATGTATCTACTTCTGTAGATTTCGGTTTCCGGGTTGAAGCCGCGTCGAGTTAGGCGTAATTGCCAACGTTTCGTCCACTGTTACAAGGGACATCTTCAGGGCTGTACGTAGATGTTCATAAACTTGCAGTAGCTTGAAGAATTCTAGGTCAGAGACCGGCACAACTTATAAAGGGGGGACTGGGTGAGATAGCGGCCTGCTATTGACTGGAGACAATGGGCCAATCGTATGCGTCGTATGGGCGTGGGATTTCGTAATTGAATTCAATAGAGTTTGCCATGTTAGGTGTAACGTATAGCCATAATTTCTATTAAGATTGCGGGGATGTTTGTGAAATTAAATTGCTCCACGCATTTTCCTAGGAAAGTAATGCGATGCACGGGACAGAAGCCTGACATCTTTCAATAGAATATGATGACCGGAGTTGAGTTTGTTTTCTGCCAGTGCTGAACCGGCTATACTTAACAGTTTAGTACGACGTTTATTTCGGACATACGCCCGCCGACTGATCGCTTAGTTTCGCCAATGTACACACTGCCACACGAATCTGGAATGCGATACACTCCTTGTGCTTGGAGCTGAGATATTTTGTCTTTAACCGAGGGTAAAACATCCGAAACTTTAGAATGGGATCGGAAGATTGTTTTGATTTGATTTCTATGTTTAGCTACTGCGAGTTGACGTCTGCGTACAGCCCCAAAGGTGCCTCTTGTAACAGTGGACGAAACGTTGGCAATTATGCTTAACTCGATGCGGTTTCAACCCGGAAACTGAGATCTACATTTAGAAAGCGACCGCGGACCTTGCTACGGTCGCGCCGTCGTGCCGCTAGGCGCTTATTGGTAGCGTTGAAAAAAAGGGAAGATGAAAAACAAAAAAGCAAGGTTTCGGGCAACTACAATTGCCCTACCTACCTGCTCCTGCCAACGTCTAGCAGCTCACCCGGCTACCACGAAGACTCCATTCAGGGGTGGAGATACCGAGAGGTACCAAAAAGAGAAAGGTGGAAAAGGGCGCCACCACTAGACGTTGCAAATCCGGAAATCACGATAACTGCAATTACGGTAAGCCAAGCGGTGGGTAAATGGCGGAACTAAGTCGTCCGAAACGATAAAGAAGAGAAAAGTTCGGGCAACAAGTTAATTAACCAATATTTATTAATAATTACGTTAGGTAGAGATAAGAAATCAAAGTCAAAGTAAAGTAACAAAAGTACAACGTACTATAAGGTTGAGTTGATATTTCATAAAAAAAGGAAAAGGGAAGCGAAAATACTACGTAATAAAAAAATGGAATAACCTCTACAGAAATCTCCCCGTCAAAATACGTATTTATCTGGGTTCACAAGCTGTGAGCGTGAGCCTAAATACAAAATTATAAGCCGGGTCTATGGAGCAGACCTTGTATACGTCTATATGCTAAATAAAACTAAAGTTAAAATTTCCAGACTCTCCGGGAGTGTGAAAATTGGCATAAGTTGAACAGAACAAAGTTTGACAATGGTTCTATAATATCTTGAAAATGAATTGATTATTTAATTTAAACAAAACAAATAAAATAGATAATATATCTAAATTTAAAGTCGTAAATCTTAGGAAAAAGAAAACGAAATTTTATTTTAACTTTTATGTGAAAGAAAAACGTGTCCTTGGACATGTTGACAAATTGCGCAAATAAAAAAACTCTACGAAGAACACTTTGGATTTTACCAGCAAAGGTCGTTTTCTTTTAGTAGAAGAAAAAAGTTACCGGGAATGAAAATTTACGTTTTATTCTTAAAAGTGGAATTATTTTAAACCTTGCAAAGAAAAAAAAAAGAAATTAGTAATGTTGCTTTAAATAAATTTAAAATAAGATTATGAATTAAATTACGTAGTATAAAAGAAAACAAATTGTTTAACATGTTAACTCTGAATATATATAACTTAAAAATAGATTAAACAGTAATTCCTCACTCAAAGTATTTTAACGGGTCATACACAAGAAATTACGTGATCTATTAAAACTAATTAGGAACTTAAATTGGCTTGTACGCGTACTTCAACTTATACATAAAAGAACAAAATAAAGAAAGTAATTCTTAGTTTTGGTCCTCCAAACGTCGGAAGTGGGCGATCCTAATTTGCGCTGATTAATTGGTTGATGTAGCCAGGAATCGGTCGTATAGATTTTTCGGCAGGCCGGAAAAAAACTGTTGAAGCTTAAGTAGCCAATGGGAAAAAGAAACACCAGAATGTACTAGTGGCTGTGATGACACACAACTTATATGTCGGTAATGGCAAACGAACCTCTCTCGCCACCGTGATCTCCCTTAACAGGTAAATTGGTACATCCAATAAAATAGATGAAACCTGATTAAATACCTTAAGTGCAGGAGGGCGCGGTAGGAAAACTATACCTCTTAATAAGCGATCATATAGCCCTAAATTCAAGAATCCACGTCGTGAACGAGAGAGATTTGGTCGGCGATATCACGATTGATAATTATCGGTGTCGACCTTACATCTGCGCGACAAATATTCCCGCTCTCGACAATCAAAAGGGGGGAAGCAACAAAGACAGGTAATACAAAAAGGGTATCTACAGGGTTATCAGAATTAAAAGACTAAATGGTAAAGAAAGAACTCTAATTTGCGACAAATAATTAAGTCTCTACGAACACGTAGCAACCTACACCTACGTTTATATATCTACTTTGGTACGGTGCTAAAGAAAACCGTTTAGACAAAAAAAAAACAAGAAAATAAAAAACAAAGTTTCAGGCGACGTGGATTGCCCCACCTACCCGCCCCTGCCAACGTCTAGCGGCCCACCCGGCTACTAAGACTACTAAGCCTCAGTTCAGGGATGGGAGATCCAGAGGTACTGAAACGAAAGGTGGAATAGGGCACCACAGAATTTGGTACCGCTAGACGCTGCAAATTCGGAAATTATAATGGCAACATAATGGCGAGTCACGCGGCGGGTAAATGGCGCAACCAAGACGTCCGAAAGGAAGAACAAAAAAAAAAGAAAAGTACGACCTTCAGTTAATCTTTATTAAAAGATCACAATCAAGGTAGTAGGCGCTAAGTTGCTACCTTGTATATATTAAAGTAAATAAAATTTTAAAAAAATTAATGGATATTAATAACGTTTGATCATAATTAATTGATTAATAACTGTTAAACCCGCGTCAAAATACGTATTTATCTGGTTCACACGTTTAAATACAAAAATATGCGTCGGATCAATTGGAAGCCTTTTATATTTTAAAAGGAACTAAATTAAAATTTACAAAGTTGATTATCGCATAAATTAAATAAAAGTTTGCGGCTTTAATAATATTAATAGGAAAAAGGAATGAATGATTATTTAATTAGAATAATAAATAATAGAGAAAAGGTAAATCTTAATTTAAAATCATAAATATAAAAAACTATAAATCTAAATTTATTTTAGCGTTTATAAGTAAGCAACACATATTCTTGCACGCTTTCGACTTTGCGCAAACAACAAAGAAAAACTCGACGAAGAGATCTTTATATTTTATACAAGAGTTGTTTTTTGTTAAGAGCAACACGTGTGTAATTACGTTCTATTTTTGAAATAAATTTAATCGTTTAAACATAGCCAACCAAATAAAAAAGAAATAGTCAATGATGCTTTTAAATTAATTAAACATATGAATAGAATTACGCAGAAAAAAAGAAAAGTAAAGAAAAATTGAATATATCTAGAGAAAGGCTAAATCTGAATATTTCAATAACGTATAAATATATTGGAACAATAGTTATTAGCTAAATTATGAATTTGACTTGTAAATTATGCATGTAGTGTTTACAAAAAAAAATTAATTGAAAATGATTTAGGTAAAATAGATAATAATAAATAAATTCAAAAGAACAAAATAGAAAACCCTTAGCTCGGTTATCCGTCTCGGTAGTGAGTAGCTTTGTCCTGATTGGCGCTGTAATTGTTCTTTGATTCAAGTGGGCCGGAAATCTCCTATATCAAACTGTGGAAAAAGGGAAAAGAAACTATAGGTACTTCCACAAATAGCTAGACTTCAGTCGCCCATAAAAAATTAAATTGAATAAAATTTTGTTTGCAAAAATTGTTCTAAGAGAAAATAATCTATTGCAAATCAAATAAATTTAACAAATATATTATAATGGTTCGCTGAGGTACCATCTCCAAAAATAACTAAAGAACAAGTTGAATGTACATATAATGAAGTAGAACCGAGAAATGCACAACATGGGGATTTTTATTTAAGTATAACATTAATAGTGTATTTATTAATTTGACCTTCTTTATTATTCCCATTTGATATTGATATTTAATTAAGAAAAACCATAACACGTTTGCAATCTTTTGTAATCATTTATTTATATAGAAAAATGTCACACTATATATTAAAATTGTATTCTGAAATTAGCCATAATGATGTCATACGATATATGTAAAAATGCATCAACAGGAATACTTTTTATGAGTAACATATGTTATTTTCTATTTAAAATTTTTCTCTAAAATAATTAATTTCTATAGTAGCTTTTCTATATTTTAGTAATCATTGTTATTAAAAATTATTTCAATTATTTATAACCGTTCGCAACTATGTTCATGGCGTACAGGTAAATTTAAAAGAAAAAAAGGCGAACGCTATGAAAATCCTTGCATCAGGGGTGACAGGAAAAACGCCAGGAAGAGAACGCGCGTTCGCGGACCCTACAAAAAGTCAAATTCAAATATATTCTTTGTGCGATTAACAAATTAGTGCAGAAAGATAGCCCTAATATCTCTACGCATTTTAAAAGCTACTGTGCGGCTCTATCTCATATTGCAGCCGAGATATTTCAATTTAAATCAAATCTACTACCGACGCCGGACAAACATACCGCGAAAAAAAAACATAGTACTGCATAAAGTTGACGAAATCGGAGAAAAGGTGCTGATATATTGAAGAAATATTGTTCCGGGATTAAATACGTCCAAAGAGACCCAGTCCAGGCGATTCCAGTTAGAAAATTCGGCCGTTTACAATTTAGGAGAAAGAACATGAAACATCAACAAATTCCCGCCAATTTCGAGCTGTATTGCCGCGCGCTTCACAAACAACCAACCTGGAGGCTCATTCAAGATCAATAGGATGGCAGCTTGAAAAGAAAAAGTGCCAATCAGAACACGGCCAATTCATGGCCAGATATTTTGAAAGATAAATATGAAATTGAAATTAAATCTTCTTTTAAAGTACTTACAAAGTCATTTCTAAATAAATTTAATTTACTAAAAATAGAGAAAACTGAAGTTATAAATTTTTAATTTATTATGTTGTTATAAAAAGATTGCTTACATACTTTTGCTTAACCATCAAACGTCCACATGTCGACGATTTTGACATAACCTCTTGCACTAATTTTATGACATTACTTATTTGTACACATGTTAATGCATTTCTCACTATGAATACGTAAAAAGATATTGTATAGTATTTCATGACATTTGAAGCGCAGTTATTTACATATTAATTGTGAATATATTTGATTTGGATTCTGTTTGTTTAAATTTCACATAAGATTCATATGTATGTGCATTGCGCTGTTTGTTGATGTCAATTGACAGTTACTTTTATTGAAGCTTAATTTAATGTTTACCTGCGTTTTGTTTGATTTCTTCTTGAACGAAATTCTGTTTGAAACCAACTAAATAAAATAAATTACATTGTTCATTACACCTGAAACGACATTAAAAATCTGGTAAGTACAAAGTAAGATTAATACTGTATTTGTCATACGACACAAGAACCCCTCTGTAGAAGAGAGAGCACTCTCGTGCTAGTCCGGAGCACTAAAATAAATTAATAGTTTATACACGAGCCATGAATTATATTTTATTTAAAGAACCCTAGAACGTATAGTTATCAACGAATTATATTGATAGCGCTGTTTGGATAAACTTTAAACATTAATACTTTGCACGTATTTTTTCTATATTATTTTATGATTATCTAATTTTATTATTATTATTAGCTGCTCAGCAATACTTTAATAATACATTGACCCCTTTGCAGCGAAATCGCCTTGAGTTAATATAATTTTGGCATTCATTCTTTCTTGTACTAAACGTTTGCAAAAATTGCCTAATTATTAGAGTAAATACGTTGTTTGATACGTTACTAAATGAAAACAATTTCGTATACGCAATAATTTAGTACTTAAAGCCTGCACTCTGAACAGTAAATGATCTGTCAATTGAATATGTTTTCATGGTTTATGGTCTACTTAATCCTAAGTTTTTTATGTTTGTCAACATTATGTGCATACAGCGTTTCATATTTTTTTTATTTTCATCTAGTTTACTCATAAATATTTCTTTTAATATAATGTTTTCTTACATATTACATGTAAAATATGTAATAATTTGGAAATGAATACAAGTGAAATGTATAAATAAAATCACTCCAAAACAAGACTAGAATCGTTTATACATTTGATTCATTACTAATTGTTCCCGTTTAAAATAATGTCATGCCTCTTATTCAATGCAGATCTACATGAAATAATAAATATGCGTTATATTAACAAAAATTAAAATTGGACCATTAAGATCAATATACTTGTCAATTTAAAAAATTGTGTATGCCCGTTGCCTTTTCTTTCACATGTAATAAAATTCAAAATATGTGCAATAAATTCTAGTCGTGCTTTGTTCGGAAAATACTCGTTTTTAATCATTGGCACAAACCATAATTCAGTGTAGTCAAATTAGAATTTCGCAGCTGACAATGTTATGAACGATTACAATCAATATATCGAATAAGAAAATATGATTTAGGAACTGGGCAATATAAGTTCCGTTAAATTTTCCTCCAGTGATAAACGATTTATCTTGTATAGTGATTCAAACCTTCTGCTTATAACTTTTTATTTTATTTAGTGACCTCAGTGCTCTATCTCTAATATATTCCACTGTTTACGACGCATTTTAAACGATGCTTCTAAGGATAAATTTTATTAATTTATATACATAGCAGGTGCATATTTTGCTCATTTAAAATTATTAAATTATCATGTTATGTGTAGGAAAATACGAGGGAGATTAGATCACTTTGCTCCACCCGTGACCCACTTACAATAAAAACTGATCTTACTTTAATGTTTCAACATAGTCTCCATTAAGGTTAACACATTTTTCCCATCGTTGCATTTCTAATGCTTCTCCAAAATAAGATTGTTCAACTTCTGCAAACCACTATTTACCGCACATATCACATCATTATCTGACGGAAATCGTTTACCACGCAAGTGTTTTTTAAGTTTTGGAAACAGTCGGTAATCGCTGGAGGCCAAATCTGGTGAATATGACCGATGCTCAACTAATTTGAAGCCTGCTTGAGCTGTTGCAGTTGTTGCAATGATGAATTTGTGACTGGGTACGTTATTCTGATGCAAGCGAACACCTTTGCACAAATTCTCCCGACATTTTTCTTTTATTAAGTCACGTAATTTGGGGATTAAATCGACATAATAACCACCTATAATTGTAGCGCCCTGCCCCAGAAAATCTATATAAATTACGCAGCCAGCATCCCAAAATATGGATAGAATGACCTTCCCTGCTGAAGGTTGCGCCTCGATTTCTTTCGGCGGTGGTGAACATTCCTTACTCTTCTCTATTTTGGTCTCTATATCATCATCATGGAACTAGGACTCATACATTGCAACTAATCTTGCAAGAAAATTTCCTTTGTCGTGTCTATACCCCATTAAAATACGACTGCAAATGTCTTTTCGAGTTTGCTTGTGTGCATCTGTTAACATGCGTGGTGCCCATATTGCAGACAATTTTGTCATGTTAAATTCGGCTGTAATTATATTATATACCACATGGTATGAGAGACCAGTATCTTCAACTATTTGTCTAATAATCACACGTCGATTACAGCACGAGATTATAGACCTTTTGAACAGTTTCTTTAGTAGTGACGGTTGTGGGCGCTCCACCTGTACGTTCATCTGAACACCACTGTCTATCACATTTAAACTCACGGTGCCACCTTTTAACTATGTCGTATAATACTGCAGTTTCCTCTAATGTATCAACCAAATCTTGATGTATTTGAGTTGCAGTCATTTCTTTTAAACGTAAGTACTTAATCACCACTCGGTGCTCGACACGATCGATTTTGATACTGGTATGTGACTCTCTCAAACTCGAGCGTCTACTGTAGGCACGTAATAGGTTCAGAGTAATAAATTTGTAGCGTTAGTCTATACATGGCAGATTATAATATGACGTGAAGGTAAATAATTTTTTTAGTTTATAAATCGGTATAAATGGAGAGCACAGAGATCAGCCCTTGTATGATATAGATACTGAGCAATATAAGATACATCATACTTTCTTTGAGTGGTAAGCGATTTTTCTCAGTGCTCAGACCTCAGTGCTCTGTCTCTAATCTACCCCACTATTAATCATCCATTTTAAACGATCCTCCTAAGAGGATAAATTTTGTTAATTTATTTTACATAGCAAGTGCATATTTTGCTCATTCAAGTTTATTAAATTATCTTTTATAGCAGACTTAATCATTCATTTATAGCATTTCTGTCTGTAAAATGACGAAATACATACTAATCCCTCATGTAGAATGTTTATCTCCTCATTCTCATACTCTTGAGCTTTACTGAAATATGAGTATTTGGAAGCAAACTATTTTTGTGTAAATTTCAGAAAACTCTATTAAGCTCTTTATGATGATGTGATTGCTTGTCAAAAGTTTCATCGTGAAAATCATACACATATAGCATATTAGTATATTGGGCATACGTAAATAATCGTTTGACTGATCTCTGTAGTTGATTCATACGTTTCACCCTGGAAACCATAGTTGGAAATTTGTAGATATGCAAACATATCAACTTCAGCCAGTGAGCCTGAAGCCCGTGGAGGCTAGACGTGCTTCTTCCCTCGCTGTGTGTGTAGCCTATCTGTTCCGAGTACTATTTGTTCACACATTCGAGCAACAGTTGCTGAAAGTATATCGAAGATGCCAAACCACAGACGAATACTCTGGCTTAGTTCGAACAAAGTAACAGAACAAAATGGCCAATGTACATAAATGCAAAATATACGGCAAGATCGTACCAGAAAACCTAGAGACTTGAACGCGGATAAACAAATACAATTGAAAGACAACTGAAAATTAAAAAAAAACACGCCAAGGTCTTTTTAACTGCAAATAGTTCGGAAATTGTCTCAGGGAAGCCTGCATTTATGAGCGGAATGTAAATTTTATATTAGCTACCAAAATGTAATCCATGTGTGTGGCCTATACAATTGAAGTGCAGAATGCAGCTTCACTTGCTTTCAAAATTTTCGCTTCATTCGTGTAAATAGCAACCGTCAATTTCAATAAAGTCATTTGGCCTGATACCTCAGGGCTCGTATAATACTCGTTCGGTGCCTGTCATTTTAATTTAAAATACTACATAGAAACGCCGCTTTTCGCCATATCGTTGTACTTGTACTTATAATGCTCAGTAGTTTTTGTGTTTTCTCTCTTTATTACAAATGAAAACAATTTCGTTTACACAATAATTTAGTACTTAATAAGAAGTGTCCATTTGGAAAGTCAATCTAGTAGCATGTGATTTACTGAGAACATTTTGAAGTATGTCGTATATTAAAATTTACTACTATATTTTGACAGTTTCATACATACAAATAAATAACAAATAATAGGTATTTATTGAAAACTATAACAAATGTTGAAAATGTTGTCCTTCAAGATCAATGCACTTTAAAATACTCCGTTAAAAATTTCTGATGATATTCTGCAACATTACTGGATTGCTATTAATTTCCATGCATTTCTATTCCATTCTCTTTAGCATATCATTCAAATTCAATATAGGTGTTCGAAATATGTTATTTTTTAGATAAGGCCATAAAAAGAAGTCGCAAGGTGTTAAATTGCATGAACGTGCAGGCCAGGAAATTTCAGTATTTCGACTAATTATACGCTCATCAAAAAATCTTCTTAAATAATCCAAAGATTCTGCAGTACAGTGACAAGGTGCTTCGTCTTGTTGGAAATATGCATTTTGAAGTTCATCATCATGCAACTTATTGACAAATGGTTGTAAAATTTCCGTACGGTACCTTTGAGCAGTTAACGTTCCCTGAAAAAATATTGGTCCAATGATTCGCCTTTGGCTTATCGCTGCCCAAACACCAATTTTCTCTGGATGTAGCGATTCTTCATTAATTACATGTGGATTTTCACTACTCCAAATTCTTGTATTTTGTGAATTTAGGTATCCCGTTTTATAAAACCATGGTTCATCAGTAAAGATGACTCTTTGCGAAAGTTCTCCATTATTGTTCATATTTACAAACCAATTACAAAACTGTAGTCTACGTGGGTAATCAATTTCTAACAATTCTTGTATTGCTGTGACACGGTATATGGATAAAGTTGCATATCTTTTTTTAATAACTTGTGAGTTGTACCAACAGAAAGGTTTATTTGTTGACTCAAATGTCGAACAGATGTTTGTGGTTCATTCTCCATTATTTCTTCAACACGATTGACAACTTGAGGAGTACGTTTCTTAACTGCTCCGCTGCCTGATTTTCTTAAGAGACTACCAGTTTCAGAAAAAAGTTTTAAAGTTCTATCCAAAGTATTCTTAAATTGTATATAATCTATTACAAAATGTGGAAACTCAAATTGAAATTCTACCATGAAATCTTGAACTGAATAAACCCATAAACCATCAATTTTATTACCACTTCGAAAATAAGCCTGGACTAAAAAAATTTTATGTTCTAAAGTGAAAACCATTTTAAAACTGAGAAGCAATTTATTTAAACCAGAATAGACGCACGATTATTTTATGCACTAACTGATATTTGTGATTGACATTATCAAATGTCATTTGGATTTACGTTTACGGAACAACAAACACATATTAATATATTTGCGTCTTATTCTATCAAAATTTCAAAGTAACCTAGATTGACTTTTCAAATGAACACACGTTACATGTTCTCTCTATAGTTAAAATAGTAGTAGATCTCTCAATTGAAGATGTTTTCTTGGATTAAGGCCAACTTAATCGTAAATTTCTTAAGTTCGTCAATCTTATGTGCATATAGCATTCCATGGTCGTGTTTATTTACCTCTTTTCCTCATAAATATTTCGAAAATTAACTCAAATTAATGTATGAATAAAATCATTCAAAAAAGAAGATAATAATCTCTTATATATTTGATTCGTTACTAGTTGTTCCGACTTAAAGTAGTAACATATCTGTCATCCATTGTGGAACTACATGAAATAATAAATGTGCGTTATATTCATCAAAGTTAAAACTGAACCACGAAGTACATTTGTCAATTTAAAAAATAGCGTGTGGGGTTGGTTTTCTCTTTTACCTTGTAATAAAATCCAAAATACTCGTACAAGCAATCAATTCTTCTCGTGTATTGTTCAATAAACAGTCGTTTTTAATTATACCTACAAATCAAATTTAAGTGTAGTCAAATTAGAGAATCGCAATTATAGAAATTATCAGTATAAGTAAATTATCGCGCGCCACGGAATCCGAATGATTATTATACTTAATACTCAGATTTTGTATGTTTGAATGAATGTAATTTCGAATGATTGTAATCGATATCATAATTATGGTGGGTTTATATAGTAAACTAAATTGAAAGACCCTTTATTCTTTTTTTTTTTAACAAAAGAGTAAAGAGTCTTTTAATGATTCTATCGATTTTCTAGTCGCTGTAGGTTAGACTACAGTACCGTTCCAAACCTTTTTACTATAAGCATAACGCATTTATCGCATAATTAAAGATTTATGTCTTATATTCGACCCAATGCTTATTTGATGTAGATTAAGCAAGACAAAATTCAATGGAAATTATTCTCAAGGTATGGCAAGAAAGGAATGTGAACATGAACGAAACATTGCCAAGTCCAGAACTAACCCAAGATCACATTGTGATAGAAAGAAGGTGACTATCTATTGAAATGCTTTTTTTAAGAGTCACTAAAAACCTTAAATTATCAAAATAAAACAAAACTACAATTCTACAGACAAAAAAATTATCTATAAAATATACGAGTATATAATCTGTAGACAAGGTGTCTACAGATTATACATAGAGGCGACGCAGTCGGTTTTGAAACATAATTGTCCAGTTAAAAATCGGAAACTAATCGCAATCGGAAATCGCATTATTAGTAAGTAAAAACACGAAAATTGCGCAACTGATAATCAAAATAAATTAAAACAAATAATAGCTTGTATTTAAATTAAATATTACACTTTTTTTTTTTAGATCAGCGTAGTGGCAAGCGGCTGATCTGTAGTTGGCGTTAAACTGTTGGGGTACTTCAAAGCATGAATTATGATTATTGTATCTGGCAACAACAAAATATACGCTGTAAATGAAAGGGCTTCGTAGAGAATGTTTGTACTTCTAAGAAGACGCAAAAGTCTAGAAACGATATAAACACGTATTAAAAGAACCAATGACTTAGATTCTAACAAAGATTTCTAGTACAGTCGGCCAAAATTCTTTGAAAATTCCTCGGTATTTACCAGTTTCTCATTCTTTAGATTTAAATGTTGTATAAAATACGAATAAATCAGTCAAGTGACTGATATAAGTAAAAAAATAATAATTGCTTGCTAGAATAAGCTTACATTAACAGTATGATAACAAAATCATATGTTTGTTTTGTATGTTAACAAAAATCATGAAAATAGGCGAAATTGTCGAAGTTATATAAAATGCTTGTACAAAGTGCGTTTGACAGTACCGTGACTTTTCGACAGAAGACGCTTATACGAGGGTAGCACCCATTATTTCTGCGAACTAATAAAACAAAATTTTGTAGTCAAAAATTATTTTTATTATTTTTTTCAAAATATTCGCTCTTAAACTCGATGCATTTAGACATTCGATAAAACCAGTTATCATAGCATAAATTCCACTCTTCTTGAGTCACTTCAGATATAAGCTTTTTCAAGCTCTCCACTACAACTTTTGGTCTTGCAAATCGTACACCACTCATTTTATCTTTTAGTCTTGGAAATAGAAAGAAATCTGCAGATGCCAGGTCCGGACTATATGGCAGATGATCTAGTAATTTTAATGCGGAAGCTTTCAAAAATTCATTTGTTTGATGCGCAGTGTGACTTGAAGCATTGTCGTGATGAAGGACAATCTCCGATCTAGGGTGTCGTAAACGCGCCTTTTGAACAACATCTGGCAGACATACTATCGTGTACCATTCTGCTGTAACCGTGCGTTTATTTTCAAGCACAACTGTTATGATCGGTCCTAATTTTAAGAAGAAACTGGCTACCATTTTTTTTCGAACACTTCGAGATTTTTTCACTTTTGACTGGATTAAGTTCTGTTGGAAACACCCATTGAACCGACTGCCATTTTGATTCCGGTTCAAATGCATATATCCAGCTTTTATCACCAGTAAACTGTCATCATATTTCTTAAGCGTTTTTTTACACTATTCCACTCGGTATTGTTTTTGTTCCTGTGTTAAATTATGGGGTATGTAACGACAACAGACTTTCCTCACATCCATTGAAACATTTAAACATTCTGCGTACGGCATCTACATTTGTTTAAGTAACAGTTGAAATTGGCCTTCCTTCGCGAAAATCGTCACTAAGTGAAACTCTTTGAAAGTTAAACTCGTTATACCATTAGTAAATACTCCTCTGAGAAGGAGCTTAATCACCAAATGCAGCACGAAGTCTTGAAACACTTTGTTTTTGAGTTAAGGAACTTTCAAATTCATAGTAAATCATGACTCTAAAATTTTCAAGCTAAATTCAAACCACTCGGTTTCAAATTAACTTGCAAAATAACTGTTGAAGTTATCAAAACTAAACTGTCAAAATATAAAATAATAAACATTTGTTTCATAGCATCTTTGATTCATTTGATTCAATAGAAATGTTAGTTTGCAGAAATAATCGTTGCTGCCCTCGTATCATCAATATAAATACTTTTTTAACATTTTATAACTCTAACATGATGGAGTACAGAATTCCAAGTCGATATATCAAGGAGTTATTGTTTCACTCGCTTAGAAAGCGAGTAAATTAATAATTTATTGGGAATATGGAAAAAGGATTTTGTGTCTATAAAACACTACTTTGGCGTAGAAAAATCAAAATAGAGTTAAAAAGTATTACTGGTATTCTGGTAATTCACATAGGATCGCCTAAAATGGTTTGTTGAATTTCATTGTAGTCATCTGAGTACAGACGATGTTGGCGCTCAGGTGTTTTGTTTGCAACGACTACCGAGGATATTATTAACAGAGATCGAAATATGATGTTGAAAGATTATTGAAGCTATCTGAAACAGCTCAGATTGTCAGCCTTTCTGCTGAATGTATATTAAAAATTGGTGCCGTGATTACTGTAGTACGGACAAAAAGGAAATCGCGTTCTGCACAATATTTAAATATGTACAAATGCAATCCAAGTGAGTTTCTAGCGTATCATATAATTGTAGACGAAATATGAATCATTCATTTCACATAGATCTAGGAACGAAACAATTCATGAAATCCATGACTTTCGTTGGTAAACAAGCACCAATGGAGGCCAAAAGTGATTCCATCTGCCAGATAGGTTATGGTTATGGTGTTTTGCGATTCGCAAGGCATAATCTATGTCGATTATTTCTAAAAGGGAAAACCAATTACAGAATTGTGTTATGTTAATTTATTCAACCACTACAATGCGCGATTAAAGAAAAAGCGACCGTATTTGGCCAAGAAAGAAGTGTTGTTTAACCATGACAATACACCAGCTCAATTGTCTGCAATTGTAACGACAACATGGTTAAATTACATTTCGGATTCTTCTGTTTTATTCCCCATATTCGACGACCGAAGGAGAAGATCATTGCTATAATAAAGGCATATTTTGGACAGTTTGAAAGATCCTAATTTTCGGAGAAAGTTGTAATATCGCTGAGTGTAAAAATAAAGCGTTTTATTTTTTACAAACAATAAACTTTTACAAATGAAACAGACATGCATTAAACACATCTGTATCTATATACATGGACATACATCGCGTATTTTCCAACGTTTACTTTAGCCAAAGACACGTGTTTCTGTCTCAATAGACTTCGTCAGTTTGGCTAATGTTAAGTAAAGTAAAGTTTGATGAATCGCCTCAAAGATATAGCAAATTTTGTCCTATCAGGTGGAACCAGATATCTTCGGACATCTGACGGACAAAAGAAACTACGTCGAAAGTAGCGATTTTCTCTCGTCCAGCTATGCCGATACAGAAGGGAAAAAATACGTATATAGGTGTAAGTCCATTAACACGATGCTAGATAGCAGTCAATATATCAAAGAAATTTGAGTACATTGGCTGAAGTAAACGTTGGAAATTGTACATGTGTACAGATACAGATGTGTGTAATGCATGTGTGTTTCACTTGTAACAAATTCGTAATGCGTGCTTAACGTATTGATGTACTTAAATTTCTTTGGTAAACAAATTTTTATTTAAAAGTTTGCAATAAATGTATATTAATATTATTATTGCCTTGAAATATTCGACTTCATAAATAAGATAACATACTAACTAAATAAGCACGCATACATTTCCCCAAAACAAATAATAGCTCTGTTTAATGAGAGGTTCGTGTTTTGACCAATTAGTTAATTTATATTATTATTTTGACTTTCTTTTTGAAATTTTTACATTCCATGACTGAAAATCTTTAAATCGTAGCTCTGACACTTTGAAGAAAACTTGTTAGAAAAAAAAATTAAAGGAAAGGAATAATTTCCATGTTCCAACTTCTACGACTTACAAACTACTTTATAATATAAATAGTACCGTGTCGTCTAACTTTAACTTTCAAGTTTTTATTGCCTGATACAAAGGAAGATGAAATTATGACCTGTAAATTAAATTTTAAATACTTGTGCAATATAAACTTTATTTGCGTATAAAAATCGACTTTAAATCACGCGAAGAATATTTAGTACACTAATACATCAAAGACAATGTAAACTAAACAGATCTGTTTAGAGTATATGTACGAAACATTCAGTGTTAAAAGTTTTTTTGGAAAAGATTAACATTTTATTTCTGAATCAGAATTTAACAGAAATAGTTCCAACATTCTATTAAATAATATTGTATGTACCATTACTAGCGCCGCAGATAATCTATATTATAATATTGTGCTATTGTTTATTTAGTAATTATTTAACACTTATCGATCTATTAACATCATTTGGAATTAAACTAATCCTAACGGATTATACTAGAGTCACAAAATCATCAGCCACTTGTATAGATAATGTTTTTACTAATTGTTATCAAGATGTTGAAATGGCTGGATGTGAATTTGGCACTAACCAACCTGAAATTTTAATCTCGTTGGTAATTCGGGCACTAGCTAAAAATGTACTCGCAGAGGGTCTATGTAAACTGGGCACCGTATAAAGCAAACAAAAACAATAATATAGAAATAGTGTATTTCAAGTTGAAGTACAGCAAAAAGATAGAAAATAAAAAAATATGTACTCATATGAAAACAATAATAAAAGCAAATACTTAATTATATAAAAACTATAATAAAAAAATCGTGTATTTGAAGTCATACTGATGAATAAAATGATATACACTTCACAAAGTGTAGTCGTGCTATTGTTCCACTATTTAGTTGTTCACACAGTTCATTTAGAGTTCTTAATTTTTGTTTTGCGCGTGTGTCTTTAACTCTTGCTGGTGTGTGTACACTTTGAATTTTAACATAAGTGTCTATTTGAAATGCCTTAAACTTTGCGATAAAAATATAAATAGATGGATGTGTTGAATAAAATAACTCATTTAGTTTGGAATGAAACGCTTCGCATGTGTTTGTGGTGTTAGTGATCGATGGAGTTGCAGTAGCCCACATATGTGGAGGAAAAGGAGCATCGTTTTCTATGTATGTCTTCAATAAATAATCGGCGTATTCGTCAGCCTGTGCATGAGCAGGTTCTTCGGCAAACAAATCTAAGGCGAAACAATCGCCTACTTCGTCAGGATTCAAATACGTTAATCCAAATGTATATCGCAGCCATTTTCCTACTTCGGAATCTGTGTTCCTAAATTCTGCTGTTAAACCCAAACTTTGGATTTTCCTGAACCACGATTGGTGCAAATGGAAACGACAACCATAGATTTGTGCTGATGGCCATATAGCGCGAACCGCTGTGTGAATGGTTTTCTCAAAATCTACAAAAACTTCAGCTGGTCGTAATATTGTAGAGTGACGTCGAAAGATTTCTTTTGTTAGCATCTCAAATAATGTTGCATACGTTTCACTGCGTTTATCAGGCAACAAACAAAACATCAATGGAATATAATGTCCATTATTAAGTCCGTGGATTGTAAATAATTCTAAAAAAATTTTGTACAATACGAAAATGTACCGTCCATGTACACTTTACGCATTCCACATAAACTTCTAACATTCGTTTCACAAGAAAACACTATGATATTGCTCACTGGACAGTTTGTAAAAACGAAACTTTCATCCTTGCTTGTTTTAACATTAGCAGCTTCCACTATATCATGGACTTCTGTCTAATTTTGTGGTAACGGCCCAGGAAGAAATTTTCTCCTTGCATTGTACAAATTTCTTCCGATATAAGTGAAATCTGTTATCGTAATTGTTTCCGGCAGTTCCTTAGCTAGTTCACGACGAATAATTTTCGCTGGTTTTTCGGAAATATCATCAACAGCTTTACGTTTACACGCATTTGAAATCACTTTTCGGTTTAATTTACTCTGATTCTGTTCATGATTATGTTCTAGCTGGCTTCTGCTCACTAGATTTTCTGCACCAAGCGTAAACACTTTTACGGGACAATTTAAGGATTTTTTTGTACAACGCCAAAACACTTCGCCATTCTTCAACACTTTCTGTTTTGAAAAGGTGTACTTGTTAACCTCTAGCAAACATTTTCCGTTGTTACCGTCCACGAAAGAGACCTCCATAATTCTTAACAGTGTACAACAAAACTCGAGACTGAGAAGCGGATCTAATTTCTTACTTTAAGCAAACGCCGCAAGCAAGATAGAAATAACTAAATACACAAACTAAATGTTTCCTTATATATAGAATATATTATAGCATAATACAATAGAGGCCCGCCCACAATAGATGTACAAATAAAAATACATTTGAAATAATCTATTTGGTCATTAGGAAATTCCTTAATTTATTAACATCTAATTTCTTACTTTAAGCTTTAAAGCGATCATTACCCGAACGGTACTGGTGCCTAGATTACCTGTAGGATTAACCAATTCTTTTTGCAGGGCAGGTAAATCCATATACTTGGTGCCCAGTTTACATCCGCATGTTGAAATACATGGTTTTGATATCTTTCTGTCAATTAATAGGTATATTGATATTATAGCCAATAAAATTAATGATTATGAAAATTATTTTTAACGCAGAGATAAAAGTAATTTTAGATCTTGCTAGGAGAATGAAATTTAGTTAAATGTTTATGAAGGTTATGATTTTAAAGCTAAATTTGGCATATTGTTGGACACTTTTTTTTCCTATTTCGACACTTCTTTTCCCGTAATTAATATAAAAATGAAAGCAGCTGATCGGGCAATAGATGGATTCCTCCAGAATTAAAAAGACCCACGCTAGATATGAAAGATTTATTTATACTACAAAAATTTCTAAGCTTAACTGGCCAATATTAATCTGACAAGAGAAAGCATTTCAAATTAGTAAATCGCAAAATTCGATAGTCAGATCATTATTGCACCAAAGAAGACGTCACTGTATGTGGATTTTGCCCAAATATGTTTAGGCGATCCTCACTCGGTACAGAATATATCATTAATTGAAACTGAAAAATTAATTGGGAATCTATAACAACATACGTTCTTTCAGAAACTACCAAATACATTAGCATCGAATATCGCGTCTATTAACAGGGAGAGATCTAGGTCATGTTGCCTGTTTTGAATATGGCACTAGAATCTATAATATCTAAATTTTAAATTAAGTTACAACCCAGCACCAGGTCCCAGATTATAATTTAAGGGTCGCTTTATTTCATACTTTTTAAAACAAGTTTATGGCAATGTATCTAAGAAATTGCTCAATTAAAAATTACCTTTAGATTACATATAAATAACTAAATATAATAAATAATGGACTAAGAGTTGTTTAAATTACTATCGTAATTGTACCAATTCATCGTTCACGCCGATGTTCGTTAAAATATTTGACAACGCAATGTCCTCGAGTTTTTGGGCGCTTTTCAGATACTTATATCGTTGTTTTTTGAAAAATAAATCTACGTTTGCCTTGTGGGGTTTCCCTAGTTTTGTTATAAAAGAAGTAGATAAGTAGAATTGACCATTATACTGCTGTTGGTTTAGACAAACTCTGGTTTGTTTAAAGTGTTCGATTGTCTCAAGCATAGTCAACTTTTGGATAAATTATAATGGGCTGGCATTAGAAGCTTGCCGAAAAATGACTAAAATCTTACCTCGAAAATTTATTTCGTATAAGAAGCGAAATCAAAATTTAGGTATGAATGTATAAATAACTTTTATGACAAAAAAAAGGGTCATAAATCTAATTTATACACTAATATCTAAATTCCTTAACCAGCCGAAAGCTGGAGAAGTAGCCTTGCTCAGCTCGTAGATGCCACCAGGAGCAGCCATTTACTATGTGGGCCATAGCTTGTTCCACATATCCGCAGTCGCAGATGCTAGTATCTGCTAGTTTCCATTTATACAACATTGAATAGCATCTTCAGTGGCCTGTGCGAAATCTATTTAATTTAAACTGATATCTAGGTGGAAGGGTGACGCCCGGCAGAGGTTCTGAAGAATTATAAATTAGTTCTCTATTCCTCTATCCCTCAATTTCAAAGTTTTGTTGAAGGAGGACTATCTAGGAATCATTCACATTGATGGAATGCTAAACCGTATCTAGTCAAATCGGTCTCCTAGATTTCTGCCACGTCCTAGGGAAGCACTCAAAATCATTGTGTATGGGAAGATCAATGGTATTGGAAATCTTAGACCTTTTATTCTATGCTACAGCTAGATGTCTGATATCCGTTGGAATATTAGAAAGAATCTGTAACGAGAGACTGGAAATGGATCTAACAGTACCGGCGATGATCCTCATTATATCATTAAGTTGAATATCTACTAGGTTGGTGCGAGAGCTTCGATACTAGACAGCAGCATAGTATTCAGCAGGGCATCAGTTCACATTTTTGGATAAATATTTTTCTAAATCTATAAATAGTTGTTTTTATATTAAGTGCGCAAAGCATAGGTTTTTTCGTTTGAGAATATTGAGTTTTATATCGAGATCGAAGGTCGAGGCAAAAAAAATACATTCGAAAACTCAAAAATTTGCATACGTAGCATAAACAACGTTTTTTCTCTAATTGTAGTAATTTAAAACTGTGGATTAATATAAATAAAATAAAATGTCACCTACATAATTACGGCGGCCACGGCTATTGCACTGAGTTGTCTTAGTTACGAGTGTAAATAGAAAAGTGTCAAGAAATTTGTGTAAGTCGGTTAAAGTTTTATTGCGCCATTTGGGTTATAATGGAATCTAATGGAGCAAGCGAAAACCTAGAGGTGGATGAAATTGTAAATCAAGCAATTTTTAGCATTTTGCCCATCAAATCGAGATTCTAATATAAAACAAATTTTCACAATAAGAAAATGTTTTTTTTAACAGTGAAAAAAACTTTTTTCGAAAACTGTCATTAAAAGTTGGCATTTTCGTTAAATTTTCAGTTGACAAACTGAGTCTTTTTGTCACCTAGCTGCGAAATACTTTTACGTTCTAGAAAGAAAAAGTCTTTTTCATTCTAGAACATAAAACAAATGTCAAAATAATTTGTAATTTTTCCGAAACTGATTTATGATTTTTTGGGTATTAATTGTGAAACAACACTTTGTGCCGCTTCCAATACTTCCCCTGGCAAATACTCGTCCTCACTTTCCGAGCTCATTTAGAATTAAACATTCTTATAATATTAATTACAATATACAAGCTGTGTATAAATTGGCGGACCCACTACACGCGGCGATGTTCTTCGTTAAATTCGGAGTCCAAAATCCTAATACGAAAATGTTGTACCATGCTCCATATCTTTGCACGAGGTTCCTAAAGTTCGGACTTTCAGTCTTGAAATAAGCATTATTACTCGATATTTGTTGACAATTTAGAAGAAAGGAGAATTGTTGTTATTATCCTTTCGTTAAAGTTTTTTTTTTATTTTAAAGTTTGTTTTTAATATTTGTTTATTAACCTATTTTGACGAAAAACACATCTGACAACGTTGTAAAACAATAAGTAGGCAGCCTAATGTTGTTCTAGTCAAATACATTACTACTGTCAAATTTTGACACTTATGTAATCTACCTATTTCATTCGACTTGCTTATTTTTCGTGTTTATTTGTGTAATTTTGTTTAGTTTTCGTATTTATTTGTATAGTTTTAATCAGTTTTCGGGTTTTCGTGTTTACTAGTTGTTCTGTTTGTTTATTATGAATTTTACGTTCAACGAATATGCCGATATGTACATGATATACGGTTTCTGTCGTGGAAATGCTAGCATGGCAGGGTAGGAATATCGAGTGCGTTTTCCAAATCGGAGGCATCCAAGTAAAAATGTATTTCGAAGGCTGGACCAACGACTTCGTGAAACAGGTTCGTTTATTCCAAAAAATGCGAACGCAGGTCGACCAAGGCAAAGGCATACCGTGCAACTAGAAGAGCAAGTTCTAGCCAAAATACAGGAAGATCCCTCTGCGAGTACCCGTCAATTAGCTCCTACACTAAATATTCCCAGTAAGAAGACTGTTCATTTGGTTCTACGAGAAAACTTGCTTCATCCATACCATGTTTCTAAAGTTCAGCCTCTCTACGGAAATGATAACTTATTTCGAATCAATTATTGCAATACAATCTTAAATAGAATTCAGGAAGAAGGTGACTTTTTAAGACGTATTCTTTGGAGTGATGAGTGCATGTTTACCAGAGATGGTGTGTTTAATACTCATAATTTTCATCATTGGGCAGATGAAAATCCACATGAATTTCGCGAATACGGTCACCAAAGAAGGTTTTCTGTTAACGTTTGGCTGGGTATAATAAACCACAGGGTAGTTGGACCAATTTACTTACCAAATCGCCTAGACGCCGGTGAATATTTAAATGTTTTAGAACAAGTTATTGATGAGATACCGCTGAACGTACGCCGTTATATGATTTACATGCATGATGGAGCTCCTGCGCACTTTGCTCGTAATATAAGAGACTGGTTGACTGAACACTTCCCAGACAGATGGATTGGTCGTGGCGGTCCCCTTTTGTAGCCTGCGAGATCCCCCGATCTCAATCCATTAGATTTTTTTGTTTGGGGTTTCATTAAAGATAAAGTTTATGCTACAGCTCCTCAAGACGCTGACGAAGTTAGAGCCCGAATTGACGCCGCAGTATTAGAAATCACACCAGAAAGACTTGAGCGAATAGTACAAACGATACCATATACCGATGTCTACAAACTGATGGATTTCAATTCGAACAATTATGTAGGTAATAATTACATTGATTTCTATCAAGAAGATGTACAAAAATTAGTCAATATTATCAAAAATTTTTAAAACTTTGTAATATTTTCGTAATAAATATGTAATCTAAGAAACCAATTTTATTTCGTTTGTTTCTTTTTTAAATTTAAAATGTAAGGTTCACATGACGACGTGTAAAAATGTTCCGAAGATTATAACTAGCACATGAGTGTTCAATGTTGCCAAATGTATGTTTCTTTCAAATTCATTCTGAAGACAAAGGAAGCCTGATACATCGTTTTAGGATTAGGACTTTTAACTCAAAATTTGACCAAGAATGTCGCCACGTGTAGTGGGTCCGCCAATTTATACACACCTTGTATAATTCTGAAACTACTTTTTCAAGCAACTAATATTTATTGTTTATTAGGTTGCTATCGTTATGATAGTCACCGCGCCTAAACAGTTTTGATTCAAATATGGTTCGAACGATTTCAACTATAAATTAAATTGTTGTGCATAATACAATTGTCTTATTTTATTGCAGTTTTCGAAAAAATATTGTTTGTATCACTAACGCGAAATTGTATTTTTGCGTTCGAGAATGGAAGTTATTTTGCCGAGCTTTAGCGAGGCAAAATATCCATTCGAGATACAAAAATAACTATATTTAAAGGTTAAAAAATTACATTCTTTTCATACTGAGATGCAAATGTCACTTTTATTGACCATTGGAGAAAAATGTATTTATTTAAAAATATTTTTATTTTACAAAAAAGTAAGTACATATGAAAAAGCATGAGCAGAATTTAAATTTAAATTCTTATTATAGCGTATATATTTCTACTACTACTAATTTTCAAGATCCTAATGAAAATTCTGAGAACGATTCAGTTTTTACAATAAAAGTAAAATCTTCCAGCATATTATCAAATATGCATTTTGTTTTCTTCTGTGATGACGTGATAAATGTTAATTTTTCATGCACCAGCATCAACCGTATCTAATCCTCCTAACAATAAATTTTCTACTTTGTCCAATTTAAATGACTAATATTGGCCGCAACATCATGTTTAACTTGAGCTCATACAAGTTTGATGGGGTTCAGATTACAGTGATATGGAGGTAAACGTAAAACTCTTATTATCTTCACGATAATCTAACGTTTTGCTTGGATTCAAATAATAACAAACCACTATTCACAAAACCAGTTTCGTTGCCAATGTGGAGCACAATTAGTCGCTTTCCTTTGCCAGATGAATCTTTTAAACCAGTAGAAAGACATTCGACAAATATTTGCCTTGGATTAAGTACCGTTGCATCTATAAATATTTTTGCTTTGTGTGACCTGCATTCGCCCATATTTTATCTATATAATGGATTTTTTTGGCTTTATGCGCAAAACTTTCTTATATTTGTCAAATAACAATGTCTCCTTAAGATAATATCATTTTTTTCAATTATGTTGTTTCATGTTCGTTTTTCCCATTTGAATCCTAGTTCCGATAGGATTTTCCAAAGTGTTGTTTTACAGAAGGTCAACTGCTCCCCTTTTAGTAATCTGGAAATAAAATACTTGTATATAGTTTACATTATAACTATAAAAATATATAAAAAATATAAAATAATTGCAAGTGTCTTCTAATTGTACTTTTCGATGTTTTTGGTTTTAAGCATCTTGGTAACTTCCTTTTCTTAAAGGAGAATGTAAAACTCCAGACATTACCTTTTCTTTGATGTCAAACATATTATTTTTATTAATTCCTACTTCTTTTATTCTTTGACGAACAGTAGCTGTTTTAGATATATAAGCTTTGTGCTTAAAATACGCAATATATGCCATCTGCCTCTATTCACCACTTACATTTTTCCCTAGAATTTTTTGATGGACCTGGTATGGCTGTTTCATACATGCCCTAAAACATTTGCGACTATATAACTAATCAATTAATGAAAGTAATAAAATATCTTCAGAAAATGAGTATTTTACTTTACGAGCTCTATAAAGAATTATCTTTAATGAATATTAATAATAAATAGAACAATAAGCAACTAATAGAATATGATAATCGGTGGCACTGATAAAAGAAAATTTAACAGAAGAAGATAAAAATCTTCATTTTAGCTGCGCCCTTTCTTTTAAGCACACATACGCATACACACACACACACACACATACACACACATACACACACATACACACACACACATGTTTATTTTAAGCCCTATCTTTCAAAATGCTCCTTTCTTAGAGTTAATGATGTGTAGGTTAATAAGCGTTAGCTTCCTCCAAAAACAATTCTATATTACTAGGCAAAAACTGCGGAAATTTGAAAAACACAAAAAGATGGATACAAGTTCGGTCATAATTTCCATTAAATAACCAAATAATTACAAATATATATTTAGATAGTAGACTCTAGAAATAGTTTCGTTTGGAATTGCGGTAGTCTAAAAAAAGCAATGTAATCAAGAGTGTGAAAAATTACGGAAGGGTGTGATTTTGGTTTTAAGCCCTCATCAGCGCTTCTGCGATGCGATAATAAACCTGCTAAAACTACACCCCACTTTTGCCAGACAGTTGAACAAATTTATATTGTTACGGTCTACACGTGAACTGTATCATATTTATTATGAAGTGGTTCACTTGCTATTGTACGATAAAGTGCGTAGAAACTAAATCAATATAATCATACAAAAATAGACTTAATAAGCTATATATATAAAATACAAAAGGGTGGGAGATAATTTAACCAAGGAAAATTAATAAAACCATAGCAAATTAAATTAATTTTAATACATCAAGATATACAACATTAAATAGGAATACGTGGGTTGTCTTTTATATTTTGCATAGCGAGCTGGAATAAAACAGTAGATAGCTGTTAAAGACTTTATTGCTTTTCGAAGTATTCTCCACGAAGATTTATGCACTTTTGCATGCCCTCGAACCAACTCTGGAAGCAGTTATTCCACTCGTTTCTACAGTTAAAATTGCGTTTTTTAAGTCATCGACTGCTCCTTCTGTCCTTGATTTTCGGAAAGGAGGAACGGAGGATAGTCTAACAATTCAACGTTTGGATTCGTTAAAAATTCAATTGTCTTACGGGCTGTGTGAACTTACATTGTCTTGGGGCATGATGATTGGTCGTTGTGGTTGGTTCCTCGGCGGTTAGCGATGACTTGCGGCAAACTAATAGTTCTATACCAACCTACTTTCGAGACTCGTAAACTTTTTACGAGTAACCAGAATCAGAAGCAGACAGTTATCGCAGACCTGAAGATGGCTAATGTGATTTTGCCGAAACGTCGTCCAGAAACCAGGACCGGTCTTTACGAAGACCAAACAGTGGAAACGCGGAAGAAAACTCAGAATCCATTTACAACACATACTACTACCCGCGGAAACCTAAAAGAAAATATATGTATATATATATATATATATATAATAACTTCGTGACCTTGGTATGATATGGTAAACCTAATCAGTAGGCGATTAAAGGTCTGTATATTACTTCAAAATATATGTATTTAAAAAACTCTACATGTTTCGGCTGTATACGCCTTTTTCAAGAGAATACAAAATATGAATGACAGGATATAAATGACTTGACATTTATATCCTGTCATTCATATTTTGTATTCTCTTGAAAAAGGCGTATACAGCCGAAACATGTAGAGTTTTTTAAATACATATATTTTGAAGTAATATACAGACCTTTAATCGCCTACTGATTAGGTTTACTATATATATATATATATATATATATATATACCATATATATACCATATATATTCATATGGTTCACTTTGGCAATTGGACTGGAAGAAAAAGAACAAAAATATTAGAAACTTAGATTAAGCTTTCGTAAACGAAGACCGTACATTAATAGCGTAAGATATTAAAGAAGTTAATATTGCGAAATTAATTGTAAAATTTATTTTGAATTAGTTTTATTATTAATTTCGATAATTTTTACAATAATATACATTAATTTAATTGAAAATCCAAAAATAATTAACTTGATTAATAATATTAATTTCATATGGAAATCTATTTTATCGACCATAGTATTTTTTTATTTGAATTAACTTTCTGTGGGAATCACGTATTTTATCTTGTGCGCATATGAAATTAATAGACATTTAATGGAACTCAATTTTAATTTTATAATTAATATCATTCATTGTGAAAACTATATAAACACGTATGTGATATAAATTAAGTTGGAAACGAAAGATATGAAATTGAATACTTGTAAAAATACAATATAGATCATACGGAGGCCGAGGAAGAAAAACAATTGATAGGGAGGTCTGATGAAGATACAAATATAGTTTCGAAACGTTACGTAGCAATAAATCGTTTGATTCAATATATTGACCTAAATTCTGTTTTTATTAACAGTGAAATTTTATATATATATATATATATATATATATATATATATATATATATATAATTTAAACGAAATTATCGACCGTAATATATTGATAAAATAAATTAAAATCGGGTAAGCGGTCTGTTAATTAAAAAACTCCTTTATTAAATAACCCTATATTTCGCAACAAAATTTGTTGCTTCTTCTGGGGATAAAAATGTAGAGTTGAAAAATAATATTATTATTTTTCAACTCTACATTTTTATCCCATTTTATCATTTTGTTGCGAAATATAGGGTTATTTAATAAAGGAGTTTTTTAATTGACAGACCGCTTACCCGATTTTAATATTTTATATATATATATATATATATATATATATATATATAAATTTCGTCGAATGGTCTTCATATATATATATATATATATATTAAAATAATAGACTTTTTCTTGGTTTAGCGACCTTTAATGAATTTCAGTTTTTTACTACTAAGTCTTTATCAAGTGATTAGAACTAAAAAATATACAACGAAAGGTAAGAAATATATTTACATTTGTATGAAAGAATTAAATTAAAATAATAATTAAAGTAAGGAAAATTAAACTCACCAATTTATTTCGTGTTAAAACACATATTTTGTGTAATATGTATAGTCAGACATGTCGAACCTTTTTATAGGGTCGAACTGCCTTTCTCGGAATATTTAGTGTAACTAAAGGTGCAGAAATGAAATTGTTTATTTCGTTTTAAAATTAGTTTGGTCAGGCCATGTGTTTGGGAAAATACAGTATATTTACAATGGAAATTTTTTTTTGTGTGTTTGGGGTTGTCTTCTATTGTTTAATGAGCGGATAATAAAGTTTAGAAAGGCCATCAATCTTGTTACGATCGTTGATTGTTTTGTTGTTTTTGAATATATGAATCATTTCTAAGACCTCCCTAGCCTTTGTATTTTTTTGCTTGGTTATTATTTTTGTTTACTAAATAAAACACTTGGTATATTTGTTTCACAAAATGTATTTAAGAAATCCTTAAGAAAAATTTTTACTCCGGACATACTTATACAAAAACTAACAAAGCGTTTCACACCCTAAACTATATACCGGGGGTTAGCAATAAAGTTTCTAATATACTTAATAAATTGGGTTTAAATGTCATCCTAGTAAATAAATGCAATTTAGGCAATATTCTAGTTAACAATAAAGGAAAAACAGAATTGCGTGATAAGTCAGGGGTGTATGAATTATCTTGCAGTGATTGTGACGCGGTATACATTGGCCAATCAGGACGCTCTATAAAAGAACGTATCAAAGAACATAAGAAGTTCTATTCTACATGGCAATATGGTTACGGGATTCGCGGAACACTGTATTCAAAATTCTCATTTGTTTAATGCTAATAATTTCAAACTTTTACACTTTTGTAATAAGGGTAAAAGGCTTGACTTCTTAGAAATTTTAGAAATTAAAAAAGCCATAAATCTCAACAGACAGGTCACAAACACGCAGTTGGATTTTTCAAACACCCCCACAATCGATGCTGTAATAAACCTTTTCAAAAACAAAAAAAAATAAAAAAAAATAACGCATAAATATTGGTAGGGGTATACTTTTTACTTAGTTTACATGACTCTTCGAGAATGACTGAATAAGTCGAAACATATGTCAGAGATATTTTAAATACATTTTGTGAAACAAATATACCAAGTGTTTTATTTAGTAAATTATTCATTATGTTTCACCAAGAGCCAACCGTGAATTCTATACATTATATTATTTTTGTATTTTCAAAATCAAAATTATATTTTAATGTTATCTGGTGTTTTTTAAAGCTGTCTGATTTTTTTGCGTATTTGTGTCCTTTTAATATTTCCTGTAGTAACTGTTTTGTTTGGCCTATGTAAACTTTGTCACAGTCTTTGCAGGGTATGTTATATATTGTATGTGATTGTTTAAGTGTTGGTGTTGAGTCCTTTAGTTTTGTGTGTAGGAATTTTATGTTTTTTCCGCTTTGATGTGCTATTTTAAAATTAAATGGTTTAAATATATTGTTTAGTTTTTCGGATAATCCAGTTATATAGGGTGTAGGGATATATGTTAATTCATTGGTTGTTTCATTTATATTTTGGCACTTAGTTTTGTTATATATTTTATTAAGTCTCTGTTTTATAATGTTTTGTATAAATCGTGGTGGATAATATTATGACACGGCCAATAAAATAAATAAGAAATAAATTTTACTTCTTATTAACACTAAATATATATATATACATATATATATATATATATATATATATATATATATATATAAGGTAAACTTAATAAGTCGGCGATTAAAGGTCTGGTTCATTACTTCAAAGTATATATATTTAAAACAACCCTACATGTTTCGGCAATATGCCTTTGTCAAGGGAATACAAAATATAAATGACAGAATATAAATGTCAAATAATTAAGTTGCTATGGTTTAAATTATTCAAAGATACATTCCAATAATAATAATAAATCATGCCTTAGTATTCCAAAAAATAGATAGCAAGATGTGAACATATGTGTTGTTCGCTGCCAGAAGCTTGTGTCTCTTTCTGGGTATGAACCTGTGTGTTTGTTGCTGCTGGCAGCTTGCGTCTCTCTCTGGGTGTGTGATTTTGTATTTGTGTGACCGCGTAAGTGTAGGGTTTTGTATGTTAGTGCGCTCGTGCGTGTGTTTAGTGACCGGTCGCGTAAATTTAGAGAGATCGGATAACCAGCCGTTGCGTAGGGCCGCCAACCCTTTCCCGGCAACTTCTTTACTTTTCCGAGCAGTACTTCCACGGCCCGACCCCCGCCCCAACGAGGCAAGGCGCAGACCAGCGAAGCGCACCCTGCACGGGGTTGCTCA
This sequence comes from Melolontha melolontha, assembly GCA_935421215.2. Classification (NCBI taxonomy): domain Eukaryota; kingdom Metazoa; phylum Arthropoda; class Insecta; order Coleoptera; family Scarabaeidae; genus Melolontha; species Melolontha melolontha. Next base: position 130,066,931 of record OW285236.1, read on the forward strand.
TCGCCAACCGAGGGAACACTCTTAGTGGCTACCTCAGTCGACGACGGTCACACTTTGTGCCATCTTAACGATTTCCGCAGAAGCGGGGGCAATGCACACACGTCGAACGTGTGTGTGCTGTTAACAGCAGCCTAGCCAGGTTGCCGCCCAGGACCGGTCCTAGTGGTGTGTGCATTGCGCGGCGCCGTGACCGGTCCTGGGCGGCATGTAGGGTTGTTTTAAATATATATACTTTGAAGTAATGAACCAGAACTTTAATCGCCGACTTATTAAGTTTACCTTATCATACCAAGGTCACGAAGATATTATATATATATATATATATATCCATTGATAAATGCTTGGATTTTTTCGGCTTTTATATGAAATATTGCGCAATTACATACGAATTTGATATTATTTGTAAATATTTCATACAAAAGTCGAAAAACTCCAAGAATTTATCAATTGATATATTTAATGAACGGCTAAGAAATTATCTAACCATATATATACATATAAATGATTTACTAAACCTTTGTTATAATATATTTACGACAGCAATAAATTTAATATTAATGAAAATGTAAAATGTTTTAGAATTTATTGGAAGGATCTCTACCTTACGATGTTGTAAATAGCGAAACTACATGCTGTTTCAAATCTAAATTATTATTCTTGGAGCAGGTATTTCGTTTCGTTTATATTAATTTACCAGTAAAATAAACATCACATGCATTAAGTAATTTGAGCACAATGTACTCAATTTAACTACAGCCGACTTCAGAGACATAGAATGGTTATAGTAATAATATTAGCTATTAATGAAATGTACAAGAATTATTTGACGGGAAATGAGATCGAAATGAAACAAGTGAGTTATAGTATTAAGAATTTTATTATTTTCAAATTATAGAAGAGAGTCTCTTTCGCCATATTCGAAAACTACAAAGAAATATGAACTCCATATTTACGTCTTAAAGTATTTTAGCTATTTTAAATTGCATGCGTTTTTATGATTATGTCGACAAATGCTAAGTTGTAGTAGTATTATGTAAATTTCATACACTTTGTGAATGAATGCTAGGGTACCTAACAATATCTACAAACATTATAATTTTTGTCTATGTTTTGTCTAATACTTCATAAAAAAATTATACCTTGATCAACCAGCTTAATGAGAATTTACTAAACTTAATGCTATTGCAAAAAATATTTAATATTTTCAAGATAACATTAACCTAAATATAATTTAGATAAATTATAGTAACTAATATTTACCTGTATATAAAGATGCTTAGATTTCCAGAAATACAAACATAAACAATGTGAATACAAATCCCTAATACCGCTGTTGTAAATCCAAGGCAATAAATGGCGTGATACTTACAGAAAAGTTCAGAAAAGTTGTAGTAAATTGGAACTTTATGTATAAAGTCACAGAAACTCCCAAATAATTTTTCAATGTGATTGGACAAGTTCTATATTTACTTTGTAATGGTAGTGCAATATGAATTATTCATTGCTTTACTAACAGAAAATAACCAGTTACCCCGTAATAAAATGTTCACGACTGTTGGATCTATGACATTTGAGTGTCAATAAAAACAATTTTATGCTATAGTGTATACTAAAATAACAGTTAACGACGGTAATAGTTTTCGAGGGTCTTCAATTTTTCACGAGATTATTTGGACTTTAATAGGTAACAAACGCGGAATATATATTTATCTAGATGATTTACTGAAACATATTAATAACCATTTTTTCTTTAGTGAAGAGGTTTTCTCTATGTATTCATTTCGTAATGAGATTTTATGGATTTTGAATTGAGGATGTAGAAATTTTGAACGTGCTATGAATGAGCATAGTGAAAACATATTACATTAAATAAATTCTTTATTTTCGAATCGTTAACCTTGTAACATTTTTCAGCTTTGTAGCTTTGTAATTTCCTTATAATTAGAGAACGGACGCATCGGCCCTAAATAACGATAACCATATAAATAGTCTATAGCATCGCTAAGTCCAACACGCAGTTATTTAATAGCACTATTTATTTGACTACCTGCACATCTATTTTTTGTCGTTGAATATCTTCAATTTTACAGTAAAATTCCTTTCTGCATAGGCGTAGAGAGCTTTTAAAAATTATTTTATTTATTAGTTTATATTAATATAAACAAGGGTGCACAGACAATAGTAAGGTCTGTATTAAAAGTAAAATTTGTACGCGAGTAAAAAGGAGTACGACACGTTTAGTTACGTGCAATGGCCGTAAGTGAGAGGCCACTGTACAAAATATAACAGGTACATTGATCCCGGTGTGTGTACGAGGGTTGGTATTTATATATCCGGAATGACAAACAAAAACCTTATCATTGAAAATGATTCCATTGTTTTTCGAAATATTCTGCATTTTAAACGTATCAATCAGTTGCTTTTTCTGACGTCAAAAATTATTGGATGCCAAATCACGACTGTACGACAGATGGTGTAACAATTCGATGCTTTGACCGGTCAAATAATAAGTTGTTTGTGTGGTTATTTTTTTTTGTTTTTTGCAAAACTTCTGGCAAACAAATCGTTTTCAACCACTCAGAATTGACTATTTTACGATTCTCCGGTGACACTGTAGCCACATGTCCACCCCCCCCCCAAAAAAAAACAGGCGACCAAGTGCTTCTTGTACAAATAATTTTTGTTGGGTTTTGTTCATCATGGAAACCCTCGACTGTCAGACTCATACACGTAGATCCAAGATTCGTCACCAATTTGGATTTATATACGGTTTTTGACGCACCATGGTTGTATTCTTTGAGCATTGTTTGCACCGATCGACAGGATCCTTTACTGAGCGATTGTCAAATTATACGAGTTACAACGCGAACAATTTTTTTTCACCGATAAATATTTATGCAATATCTTACGTATGCTTGTCCTACTAATTCCCAGGAATGCCTCAATTTCACGGTATGTCGCATGACGATCTTGCATTATCAGTTCGAGCACAGCATCAGTTCGCACACAGCAATCGATTTTCACCGACTTTTCTTAAATTCGTCAGTGCGAGAATGATGGCCACAATTGAATTCACTAAATAAGTGATGTACAGTGGCTTTAGATAATCCGTCATCGCCAAAAGTCGAAGTGAACTGATCGATGAACTATTGTTGAAATAATCCATGTTAAAAGTTTATGTGGATTCATCACGCGAAAATTTTCATGAGTTAATCCTAATTTTTGCCTGGGATGAAATTTTTAAGTCTCTCTATCAGCAACACTAATACCGTCTGTGTTCTGAGTACATATACCGTCAAATATATCAAACTTTATGATGAATATGTCAGATGGTGTCAGTAATACCAGGGTTGCCAGTTCCGAAAACATAAACAGCTATCCTTGTATATGTACCTAAAGCGCTAAAACATCTAAAAGTGTGAGTTAAAGTTTTAAAAAATTAAGAACCAACAGGCGAAATTTGTATACTATTCCAAAGAACAGAAAAGTATATACCAGTGCGTATATTCTGTGGACGACTACTTCGAAAAAGAAGAAATCCCATACGCTACAGTTACAATACGATAGTCGATACAAAAGCTGGATGTGTGAAATATTCGTCTTATTTTGGATAAGTGAATGTATATGTTTTTGCGTAATATGTATAAATGAATATATATTAACCAACCTATTATAATCTCCAATTTCGTTTGTAATAGTTTGTTTTTTCGTTATTTAGATTAATTGTTTATATGTTAAGTTTGTTTAATTTACCACGTATACATATTGCTGTGGACTTTTCCCCATAAAAAATATTGAAATTTATGTATTTATCTTTGAACAGTTATTTTGAACGCAAGTGTATATTTTTGAAATTTATTATTTTTGTGAAAAGACTGATTCTATATTCTAAGCCTGCGCGCTTGATTTGACCTTTACACAGACACAATTGTACTCTGAGATAAGAAAGTCGTGTTTATAAAAAGACGAGCTTTGAAATAATATAATTAGATACTCATAAGTCATAACAAAATACTTGTATTTTCATGAGTTATTCTCCTTTTGTTTATTTTCTGAAATTATATCTATTATTATATTTATTGTTTGTAATTTGTACATATATATGAGTTTTGAAATAAACATATATTATTATATTATTATTATTAGTCTATGAAATAAACGCTTTCATGTTTCGAATTAAAAATTTACTACACAGTAGTTTGCACATATTAAAATGGTTCATCCTACCTTCAACAGAAAATGTTTCATTAGTTTCACTATGAAACACAGCTTTGTGTTCAGCTAAATATTCCGTTGAACCAAACCCCAAGCAACAAAAAGTGCACGCAAAAACATTTTCAACGTCCTGTTTTGCGATGGGAACAAAATCCATTTCTGCATTTTCAAGATTATCTTCATATTTCTCACCAAAATACACCAATAGCTCTTCACCTTCCTCAATTCTGCAAGCGCTACAATAATATAGTTTGCCATTATATTGAAACGGTAGTAAATTTTGTTCGTAAATATTTCTGGCAAAATTGATGTATTGCATCCAATTCAGATGCTCTAATTTATCATCACTAACCACCAACCGTCCTCCTTTTATTCTCAAAGGCAGTTCTGTTGAATTAAGTCCATTAAAAGGGCCAAATCTTACATCTTCAGGTATAACTTTCACAGAGGAAATTCCCAAATCTCCATATGACTCTAGTTTCCAACGTATATTTCGGTAATTCTCTTGCTCTGGCATATGTATTATGAGAAGAAGGGTTTTTGTTCAAAATATGTACGACCACTCTGCATTTGGTGAAATAATCCTGATAGACTTTGTGGCAACGGTTACAAACTGTTAAACAAATTCCTTCATACAGTCTCGCAAAATTAAAAAAGGCATTTTAAATTTAGAGAAAAATTATAGAAAAAAGATTGAAGATTTTTAAAATAGATCTTTAAGTAAGTTTATGACCAATCTATTTGTATAAGAAGTGAGGTGTTGGATAAAAAATGCTTTAAAACTAATTATTTTGTGCTACATATTTGTGAATAGTTTTATTATCAGATATTTATATCACGATAATACATTACAATATACATAATAAATATATATTTCAGTGTACATTATGAAATAAGCTTTATAGTTGCCGTCGGAATATAACTACTGTTATCATAAGAATACAAATGTACTTACACAGCAGTTCATTACAGAATTTAATTTGTTTATCATCATAATTAACTCCATCTCCTATTTTAACATTGTTGTTTTCCGTATCATTTACTTCAGATGAAGGTAAGTCTGTTTTGATATGATCTACAGAAAGCGTTTCATATTCCGTTAGTTTGCCATTGCTAACATACCTATTTAATTCACCATTGCTTTTATAAATAATTAATTAAAAATGTGTAGATAGTCGAGTATAATACGATTTTGTATTACCTTGTAATTATGACGGTTGTCTAAGTCTAATTTTTTGACTTCTGTCATTTCCCTAAACTTGACAATTTATGTTAGTGTGGGGCACTCCTTAAAAGTGAAATAGTACCATTGTGCGTAAAAAAAATTTATACAATGAAGTTATATTTATTTATTTTTTTTATTTAAGGGCACACAAAGTGTTATTATATTGGTGTTTTCGACATATTTCATCATTAATTAGCTACACTGTGTACGTATCGTGCGGACAAAGTTTTCATGCCTGGTTGCCAACTAAGGGCAACTAAGCGTTTATTATATATAATAAAGTATTATGAGATTTATGAGTTAGTGAATTCCGTTTAGGTTTCAATAACTTACGTATGTATTTTAAATTTTAATTTATTTAGATCTAGAACATTGCTTAAGTTACTTTTTCAGATATGATATGGAAGAACGTCGAGAATGGCATCGTGAAAAAATGGCGAGTTGGATTAAGGGTGATACTGACTGTATGTCAATTGCCAGTAATTCCGAAACTTATTACAAATTCTGTAAAATAACGTTAAAAAATTTCAAGAAATCGCACCTAAAACATCACTTAGCATCGCAAACACATTCACAGATATTAGACCCATTGGAATCTAAAATTTTATCGAAAAACTCTATGGAACTTTAATGGCAGCAAATAATCCATTAAATAAACTTAAAAATCCCACCTTCAAAACATTTCTTCAAAAATATACTGTTCGAAATGTTCTTGATGAATCAACCTTATGCAAATATTATGTTCCTTAGTGCTTCACGAAAACAGTAGAACGCATTAGAAGCCATCTTTCAAATCAGTACCTATGGATAAGTGCCGACAAAACTGCCGATATATTAGAACGCTGTGCGGTAAATGTTGTATCTAGTGTACTACATCCAACTAGTCCATATAACGCATGTGTAATAGCAACAAAAGCTATAAATACAGTTGATGCGGAAACATAAGCCAAAACTATTTACGAGAATATGCACCAAATGCTTCATTCGGACGACAGGTACAAACAAAAAAATATTTTTATTTGTGAGTGGCAGTGCTGCATATATGTTAAAAACAGGCACACTAATAAAGGAAACATATCCTAATATACTACATATTACTTGTGGAGCACATGCTCTTCACAGAATCTGTGAATATATCAGAGACACCTTTCCTGAAGTTGATAGACTTGTATCCGTTTTTAAAAAAGTTTTCAGAAAAGCATAATTGATAGTAGCCCTTTACAGGGAAAAACTTCCATCTCTGTCACTGCCCCCCTCTCCAGTAATAACTAGATGGGAACATGGTTGAAAGCTACTAGTTTTTAATGCAGAGAATTTAGATAATTTACAAAATTTCGTTACGTATTTAAATGACCAAGCTCGAAGTATTTATGAGTGCAAGGAACTAATACAAATTCCAAATTTAAAAAATCAGTTGTACTTTCTTCAGGAACACTTTGGAAATCTGCAAAACTAATCACTTATTTTTAAAATCAAAATCTCAAATTAAATGATGGATTAACCACATTAGTGGCTATTAATAATTTGAAAAATATTCCATGTGACTTTGGATGTGGCCTTCGGTAAGAGTTTGACGCAGTTTTTAATAGAAATCCAGATTTAATAACATTGCGGCAATTGTGTATGGGGCAATGCCTCAAAATCTAACTGCTAAATACATTGAAATTAAAGAATATTTCCAGTATGCACCTATAACCACTGGCGATGTAGAAAGGACATTTTTTATCTACAAGGATGTATTTCATTCAAAGGAAACAAATTTTACAGAAGAGAACCTTGAGAAAGTATTACTAATTAATATTAATACTCCTTTACTCAACTTGAACTATAAAGTAAAAGTGCATTTTGTATTTTATAGATCACCACCCGTTTGTTTTCCAATTATATAAACAAAATTAAAAATTCTTTAAAATTACAAATTTTCGATAGTACGCCCGAAGGCCTCTCGTATTTGGTCCCTACTTATAATACAGCTCGTTGGATTCTTTTAGATCAAAATATTTTCTCGGTACTATTTACAAATTTCGATAAGATACAAAATTTCTTTTGGCTTTTCTTGACATCGTTTCTATTTTTTCAATTCCTTAATTTTATTTCATTTTTGTCCATAATTTTACATGTTTTGTATGTTACGTATATATTATTACAAGTAGTTCTTATGTATTTGGATAAGCAAATTGATATGTACCATGTTGCAAAGCCAATGATATTACAAATAAAAGATATAACAAAAACATTTTTATCAATATTAAAATATTATTAAAAATCGGGTTTGGAGAATACTGGAGGGTTCATATTTGTGTGAAAATGTCTTTCCAGACATGCAGACACGTGTTTCATTTCGCTATAAAATCATCACCATATGATGCCAGAAAGATAATTTCACAATAAAAACACCGTTACTATATTACAAAACTCATCAAACAACAAGGAATTTTTATCAGTTGTGTATGCCACGACAATGCGCCCTTTCGTATGAATAGAGTTTTTATAATGTCAATATGTAGCCAACTATAATTAAAATAAAAAGTAGTGTTTCAAGTAATGTCATACTAGCGATTAAGATACAGCAAAAGAGTATTAGGAAAAATTTTTACAAATCACTTAAGAACCTCTAATACCAAACTTCGCTTAAAATTTTTCATTTTTATGCTATCTGTAGTAATAGTTTGTTATTGCAATAATAAGAGTACCGAAGCAAGAAAATAATTTGTCAGTTCAAACGTCAAACGTCAGTTCTAACTAAACAGTTACCTTCAGTTGCAACTATTGTAGTTTGCTGAGCAATGGCAGACAGAAATTTAAGTATTCCTGAAAAAGTAGAAATTATTCTAATTGTTGGTGATAATGTACGTTCTACTCGAGAGGCTGCTAGAGAATTTAATGTGAGACATCCTGAACGTCCACCCATCCCCGTCATCGAACTGTTGCATACTTGAATAACATTTTCAATTGAACAATCGAGAACACCATTTCGATGCAGTAATATTAACAGCGTATCGTAATAATCCTCACACGAGTTTACGAGATATGGCTAGAAATTTAAATATCTCTTACTCTAAAATTTAAAGATGTCTCCGTCGTCACAAATTGAAACCGTATAAGCCAAAATATTTACGCACTCGTGAAGGAGGAGATCTCGATAGAAGAATGGAGTATTGCCTATGGGATCAAGGCAATTTTATAAATTACAGAATTTAAAAAAATGTTTAGTGATGAAGCTACCTTCACTAGTATTGGTGTTGTTTCGGCCCAGAACTATAGATACTGGGCAACAGAAAACCGAAAATGGGTTATCAATTGTAGAATAAAATATTCGCAGAAAGTTAATATGTGGTGCGGAATTTTAAATACACTACTCATTGGCCCGTTTTCCTTTTTTGATTCGCTAAATGCTGAAAGGATTTTAATTTTTTTAAATACTGGAGTAATTGCTGTGCTTGATGTTTTACGACAAGATGTGAGGCGAGATTTGCACTTCCAACTAGATGGGTCCCCAGTTCATAACGCAAGAATAGTGCGAGCATGGTTAGACGAAAACTTTCCGTTAAGATGATAGCCCTTTAATAGAGTGGGCGCCGAGGTCACCTGACATTACACCACTTGACTTTTTCTTTGGGGGACTATTAAACACGTTATGTATGCATCTAGACCTCAAAACATAGAGGAACTATGTCAGAAATTCCTCCAGAAATATTACGAGTTGTACAGAATCACAAAAGCGAATGGAAAAATGTATCTGTCTTCAAGGTGATTTAGTTGAAAAAGATCCTATTTAAAGTATTGTTCGTTAAATTGTTACTTTTGCTTTGTTTGTTCTTTAATGTTGAATCAAATTTGTGAATTTTTTTGTTGCTTTATAGCACTCTTATTACTGCAATAACAAACTATTATCTACTAATAGCATAAAAATGTAGAACAATTTAAAAATGAAGAATTTTCAGCGAAATTAGGTATTAGGGGATCTTGAGTGATTTGTAAAAACTTTTCCTAATACTTTTTTTTACTCTATCTTAACCGCTAGTATGACATTAGCTGAAACATTACTTTTTATTTTAATTATAGTTGTCTAGATATTGACTTTATAAAAACTCTATTCATACGAAAAGATGCATGAAATGTTATATTAATTCCTTTCAAAAGAAACAAGTTATTTATGTGTCCCCATGAAAATTGAAACACAGTGTATTGTGTAAAATTTAAACAGATGGCCAGAGGATAACGCAAATTATTGTTTTAATACATTTCAATTATTTTATCATACGAAAATAGCTTGTGCGCCTAGGATGATACGGGCTGTCGGAACACGGCACCATGGAATACAGCTATTCACCCCTTACTTTACCAATAATTTATTTAGTATGCCAGCATAGAAACAGTGAGAGCATACTAGGGGGGTGAAAAAATATCTCCAGGGATGATGATTCGTGACCTCTATTCTTTTTGACATAATTTATATTAGACAATTATCGCGGACACCTTGCAAAATTTCAGGCAAACAAACTCTAGTGGAACAATTTCCGTTAATCTCTAAAAACTTTTTGTGAACAACTTTTGTTGGAACCGAATCGTTTTTAAATATTCTAACTGCTGATTGTTGCTTTTTTTCGGAAGCATACCTTTATACTCAAGTTTTATCACCTGAAAAGATAATAAACACTAAATGAAACAGTCAGCTTACAACGCGATATAGTGTAGATTTGTACCATTGCACATGGTCTTCTTTTCGAACTAAACCCAAGTTATTGGAAATCAACGGCAACAAAACTTTTTAAATGTTTGCGTAGGATTGCGTTAGTTGCCTTCAAACCAATATTTATGGTTGCTTGAATACTCGTTATTGGATTGGTCTTCTTCAATCGTGTCTCCGACAACATCAGTATTAGGTAACAGCTATTTTCTGCTTAAGAACTCGAAATTTGTAATTTAAGGAAATCAGACATGTTGAAATTCATTATATTACAAGAAAGCATTCGTAACGTACGGCTTAAGCTACGTTTTAAATTGATCAAAATCACAGCTTGATAGCTAATTCATCAATTCGATGATTTTTGTAGTTTAAAAATACTAAAGTATAGTTTTCAACTGCCACTATCATTAAACTTCTAAGCACATTTGTTTCACATTAAATTGTGAACATAAGTAGAAGAATAAACATGCAACTCAAGTATAGAAAATAATTCTACCGCTTTCTAGAATTACAGTGATCAGTAATTTATGTATGCGAATAATTATTACATAAACTTGCTAGCAGTTCGTGGGGAGCGAATGGAGAGACCTTGCAAACGACAGCCATTGCACTGGCTTACTCTCCTGCATATTCTCCTGAATACTGCGCAGCTGTCTGATATCGAACCTTTCACACCAAGCTAGTAGATATACAAGTCTCTGGTTATCGATTCTTTCTGACATTGCCCCTCCGGGTATTTGACGTTTCGGTGCGGCACAGAATGAATGGGCAAGATTCTCAACAACATCGATCTTCCCAGACACAATGATCTGGGGAGTGTCCCATGAACTTACTGAAATCTAGGAGACCGATTTAGCTGGATACTGAAGTCTAGCACCCCCTATCAACATGGATATTTGCGGATACCCCTCCTCGAACATCATCCTGAATTGATCATTAGATTATAAAAGTATTTTTAATAATATAAAATATTATTAAAAATCTGGTGTGAAGAACAGAAATACAGGTTCACTATTAATATCTTTTTGTGAACGTGTCCGAACATATCCCTCCCCAAAGACGCAGATACGTATTTCGCCTTTCTACAGGCTCATCGGTACGCCCCTGCTGGAGAAAGGATATCTTCAGACACATTCACAAAAAAGAACCACATCGCCATATCACAGAAATTATCCAGACCGAGCGTAGAAGTAAATTCAGCGCTGCCTGTTGTCAGACAGCCGAAGTACCTCGCCCCGTCCGCATAACCAATGCGAACCAACGACGCCCTTCTAAAGATGGCGCAGCCGTGTCTCTTGAAACTGCATTTTGTCTGTGTCTTCACTCATACTACGGACTAACCGCATGTGTAATGTATCAGAATAATTGAAACACACATGAGTGGGTAAAACCCCACCAATTTTGTATAATACAAAATTATATTAAAAATATTAATAGTGAACCTGTATTTGTGTTCCTCACACCAGATTTTTAATAATATTTTATATTATTAAAAATACTTTTGTATTATACAAAACTGGTGGGGTTTTACCCACTCATGTATGTTTCAATTATTCTGATCATTAGAGATTCAATTTTTAATGCTTCGAAGGCTGTGCCGAGTATAGCCCTCCCACGTGGGCAATGGTCTCAATTAAATAGGTTCCGTAGAGGCTACCAAAGATGTAACTCGATGCTATATAAATTGAAACTAGCAGATACTAGCCTAGGCGACTGTGGAAATGTGGAACAAACTATGGCCTATGTAGTAAACGAGCTCCAGAAGAAGTTTCCCTGGTAGCATCCACGAGCTGAGCAAGGCAACTCCTGTAGCTTTGGCCTTGTTAAAAAATTTAGATTTAAGACGCTTTTTGTCATAAAAGTGAGTTTTACTCTAATATCTAGTTTTCGACTTCGCTTCTTATCCGAAACATAAAAAAGTTGTACGAAAATAATTAAGAATATCAAGAAAATTAAGGTTTATGTTTCGTTTGAGAGGCTTATACTCTGATAGTATTATTTAATCGAAACACCAAAGCACGCAGAAGATTTATATTACGCGAAATAATGTATTTCTCTCTATACTATTTTGCCCTTTGTAATAAGCTTAAACAAATCTGGACGTGTAATTAAGAATCCGTTTCACCTCACCGTATCTTGTGTCTACCGCAGTGTTTCCTACACCCACAATTTCTAACTCGAGCTTTATTTACGCTTGTTTAGATAAGCAATAAATGTACACACTGATTTTATCGGCAATCTTACATCCAGTAATTATCATCTTTTAATTAAATTGCTTTTTCCCATAATATCGTGTAATTTAATTTTCATTATTAAGCAAATATATACAAACAATACCATGCATTAGTAATTTAACAAGTTAACCCCTCCAACGGGCTAACCTCATTATTTTTGGAACTGTCGATTGAATTCTCCTTGAAGGGATAAAATACCTCTCAGAGTTCTGAGAGTTTTAATTAAAAAAAAACTAAGTCACGTATAATATAGTCAAAATTTCAATACATACAAACATGTGAAATGAATGTTCTCGTCACGCGAAGTTGTTGACGATGGATGATTTCATGGACGTTGTTAGGCTTGTGGAACCAAATGTTTGGAGGAGTCTGGTTTCTGGCAGTAATGCTTCAACCCCGTTTACTAGAATCACGACCCCAATGTTTGCTTCACTGCGAACAGGTTGTAAGGGTGTACTTTACTTTTTAAATCTTTGGCGACTGTTTGTTAAATGAATTAATGTACTTTCATCCAGATATTTTGGTTTCTACTATTTACTTTTATTTTTGGATCTATAACGACTTATACTAGCATAAAAGTGCTGTTGAGACCGGTGTCTTTTATTAAAGTATGATTATTACGTTGATGTTTAATGGGAACTCTGTGTCTCGTTAATTACGACTGTTCTGTTCTGTTGTTGAGTTCATACTGAGTTACAAATAATGAAAAATATACCACTACTCCCAAAAACTATTACATAATTAAATACGCGTATTGGTTGTATAGTGTATTGGCTGACGTTATAAAGGGAAAATTTTCTAAGATAAATTCGTCGATACGGTACCTACGGGCAACAATACCAAAGTTTATGATAGGGTCTTAAAAGTCTGACCTTGCTAATAAATAAATAATAAAATATAATTAGCAATTAGCTATTAGTTGGTGTAAATCTAAGTATGCCGTTCCAGATAAACTTTTATTGTTTAGTAATGGACTTTACTATACATATTTAGAAAACGTGATCCCAAGAATGGATATCCTGATTAAACACTCTGTTCCCTCTAACCATAGGAGGGTTTTTGATATACAAGGTGATAACAAATTCTGTTAATAAACCGGTTTAAATTCGAAAGTGAACGTTTAATATTTATAAAATTGGAAATGTTATGTTTGAATTGTTTATACCAGATTTACTTATATTTAACAATAAAAAATATTTGATGAAATTAAAATATTACAAAAGGATATCAAGTGTATCCTCAACATGATTAATTGAGTAGTTATTTGGGCTATTTCCATAGTTTGTAGTATTTAAATTGCTTGACGTTCCGACTGTTAATCTACTATCGTCTTCGGGGTAGCCCTGAGAAGGACTGGTTCTTGCCAAATTCACGTCTGACGCACACACACACATGTGTGTGTGTGTGTTTGTGTGGGTGCTTGCGTGCGCGCGCGTGTGTGTGTGTGTGTGTCTATAATTCAAAAAATTCACATATGGTTCTTTCGATGTGACTTCTTGTGCATATTCATTAAGCTGCGATTTATTGACATAAATATCATTGTCATTATTATTACATCTTTCGTAAAATTAGCGAAAGTGGGACTTAACTAAAATTATGGTCTTTTTAACATATAGCTATAGTCATTTGAATTGAACACTTTTATATAAGCCATTAAATATATTGACAAGTATTTTTGAGCAGTAATTTTCTAAAATTTCAAGCGCGGAAAATCCAGTGAGAATATTTTAATTAGCTGAGGAAATTTTCTAATGCCAAATCATATTAACTAGTTGCTGCAAAACATTGGTATAACAGCATAAAAAAAAAAATATCCGAAATAAATATAAAATATAAATTAGTATCTGCAATAAGGAAATAAAGTAGTATACAGGCTGTCCTCGAAATAAAGAGACAACGTATGATAAATGGAAAGATGTAATAATATAGATCATAAATCTAAAATATTGTGAGTCAATTACGACGTGAACCCCCGAAACTAAAAACACCATGAAAATTGTATTACATGACGCTTATGAAGTACAAATAATAAATAAGTACATACGTACAAAATAAGTACACTTATACGCTACAGCGTCTGCTTACATACGTAAGACCTGAATGAGATGGACAATAACGAAGCTATTCTTTTTGTTATTGTCGGTCAACTTTAGGATATCGTCTTTTATAATATAGTCGATCGCATAGTGGCGTGACAATTTTTTTTAAATATCTTTATAATTTTTCTCGCTTATGATAGGGAATTTTGGGAAAATATTTTGGATTTATATTCTATATGATTACATCTTTTCATTTTTCATACGTTGTCTTCTTATTTCAAGGACAACTGGTAAATTATAGTAATACATGCACCACAGTCTTGATAAATAATAATTATTTATTGATCATTCGGGGTATTAATCATGACTTGAATGAAATCGTAGAAATATCATCCAGGCATGCCCTTCTTCTAAATCCATCTAAACCATTTTCGAAAATTTCAATGCAGGTGGTATAGATATACACAGGATCTTCCTAAATAAGTTATACAAAGGTATGCTTCTACAGCTGTGGAACTGACTGTAATAGCAAGGTCTAGTGAGCTTTAATAGTCTCGCCACATCCTTAAGTTCACTATACGCTCGTTAAATGTCTTTTATGCACTACTAGTTCTACTCAAGCGTGTGGTTTATTTCATCGAGAAAACTGTGTATCTTCATATGTTGAAAATTATCTCATGCCACAATTACAAGAAGTCATGAACAGACAGATTATTTTTCAACAAAATGGTAGACCTCCGCATTTCAATCACGAGTTTACATCTTATGTCAATTGCACCAATTTGGGCCTGGATTGGACATAGTGGAACAATAGTTCGGCCGCCGGGATTCTCTGATCTAACACCATTGAATTTCTGCTTACGGGGCTACATTAAAGGAAAAGTTTATGTTCACCACTTCCAGATAGCGTAATGGAATTCCAAGGTCGGATAAAAGAAACTGTTGCAACCATTGACCGTAATATGATACGTAAAATTTGGGACCAATTCTCTTACAGATAACGTGCCTTCAAAAACTTTCCTCATTAGAGACGGCCATGCTTTTTAATAATGATTGGTGACAGTGCACGTAATCTGTCATCAACGTATAATTTTGAATGAGCATGGCATGAGGAGCATGAGGAATGCTATGTTAGCATAACGAATTTGGGAAGACCTTGTATCTATCGCATCTAGAGCGATAAGTATCGGCTTGCGTATATGAATTTAAAGGTTTTTTTTTCTTACAGGCATTGTCTTAATGTGGAAACGAAACAAACAAGTTTGTTTGATTCTCTTGTTTTATCGCATTTTTCTTATTGCCATTTATAATCATACTGAGATAATTCGAGAAAAACCTATTCAATATAATAAACCTTTTCTTGCCTATTTCTTTGATCTGACTCGTAAAAGTCTAAAATGTGTGAGATGTACTAAAAGAGAAATATGTATTACCAAAGTTTATCAACGTAAAGAAGAAATAATTTATACTGTGTGCCACAGAATCGATTAAATATAAAAAATAAATGGACGTACCTGGGGAGCTTTTATGTTATCTACCTAGCTATGAAAACAAAATGCTATCATGACAATTTTCTTCAGTCAAGTTTCTATGACATTTTGCCATGTTTGGTTCGAATCGCTTAACATTTGTTACTTTTACATTCGTTTAAAGAACAGAAAATGAGTGAGTTGAAACTTGAACCCAGAAGCGGCATGCAATTTTTATCAAAAGAAGGCAGTAGTCCGAAGAATACTCATTGGAGAATCGTGACAGTACATCGAGAAAATAGCTCGTCCTATTTGAAAGTCAAATTTAGGCGTAAGCCATTCAAATAGTGCAGATAATCCATTCATAGTGACCCAGTGTGGAAGACCTCTGGAAGCACGAACTGAAGAAATCATCAACAAAGTTGAAGGTTTGGTGTTAACTGACCGCCGAATAGAAGCTTCAGTTATTGCTAGAGAAGTAGCAGTATCAAAATCGAGTGTTTTTAAAATTCTACAGGAAGATTTGGAAATGAGCAAAGTATTGGCACAAAATATGCCCAGGCTGCAATTCCGAACAAAAATTGTGTAGACGACAAATTTGTAAAGAGAATTTAACTGTTTTATCTCAAGATGAAGTCTTCTTAAATAGAATTGTAACTGAGGATGAAACTTTTTTCGAAGGCTTAGCGTTATTAAAGGAACGTTTGAGTAAGTTTGTTAGTGTTAATGGTTCTTACGTTGAAAACTATTTTTTTTTTTTTTCTAACTCTTTCATAGCTAAGTAGATGACATAAAAAACTCCTCTCGTATATAGAAAGAAGAAACAGTTTTATTTTCGAGTTCAACAGTACGAACAATTTTATATTCATTTAGTTTTAAAAATAACACCCTCGAGAAAGCACAGCTGATCGACACATATCGCCGCGTAAGGGCGTTCATCTTTAATAATTCGTTTTCTTAACTGCCGTAGGATGTTAGAGCGATGTGTGAACAGTTTTTCTCTCAGAAACAGAAAGATTGCATCTGCAAATCTGTAGATGCGATTTGCAATCTGGTTATCGCGCTGACCATCCCACATCACCCATCAGCGAGATCAGACGTCCAGGAAACATTTCTCTTAAAACATTGATTGAATTTCGGGCTGTGTGATCTGTAACTTGTAGGCTTGAACCACCATTCCTCAAATTCCTTTTCTTCAACAATTTCTTCTGTTATGGGCTGCATAAGATTTTCTAGTTTGAGACATAAGGGTCAAAGTTCACGGTTACAATCAGGCCTTAAACCTCAAAAAGTATAGGCCTATCATTCCAAATTGTGATACGGTATACGTTAATGCAATTGGATTTTATCAATAATTTGAGGGTTATTTTGAGTCCAATAGCAGAAATTTTACTTATTTGCAGTTCCGCTGAGATGAAAATATACTTAGTCATTACGAAAGAAAGTTGCTGCGGGAGGGACCTGTATAAGCATTTGCTCGCACATTTGTTTGCGATTTGCATGATCTGCTACAATTATTTTATAAGGATGAAACTGCAAATCTGAATGAATAATCCTCCTCAAACTGCGATATACTAAAGCAACAGTATGCTTTCGAGCAGAACGTGTTGGCGACAGCCGAATTCCTGTTCTCAACAGCTGTTCATTTTCAGGCGCATTATCCTAATGCGTTGGTCATGTCTCCTCTAAGTGTGCTACCAGTTTCCTCCAATGATCGATTGTATTTGCATTAGACACGGCGCTTTAGCGGATAATGTTGAACTGCCGTCGTGAAGCACCTTGCGTCGTGATTACTAAAATTAGGATTTTTATGCAAAAGAAATGCTTAAATATAGGCCTAAATATTTCACGTTCTTCCGAAAAATATGTCAAATATATGCTTCATGTTTACCATTTATGCATTTTTATACACTTTATTTATGACGGATATCAAGGAAAGAGTAGTCAAACAACAAAGAAGTAGTCTAAATTACATTTATACATAAAACATAATTATGATTACATAATATATAATGAGAAATTTGCATAATAATATGGTAAAGGATTACAATTAATAGCTATATACATATAATTCTATGGATGTTACTTAATAACATAATAAGATCTATTTGTAATTTTTTTTCACACGTCACCTTCAAAGTAAATACTATTAGTTGAATATAATACAATAAAATTAAAAATAATAAAGACATAAAATGTATGTAAATTTTGATTAAATAAGGTTTTATATTGTATTATACTAATTTAAATAATTAGTGAGAACATGCCACTTTTCCACAGGCGTTGCAGAAAACTTTTTCTTTTCCCTAAGTTAATTCTGGATAAGTTTTGATCCACACAGACACAAGCCACTCACTTTAGGTATATTGAATTATATTAAAGTTCACCTTTGCACGTTCTGATAGCAAATATAACTTCTAATTTGGCAAAACTGTTAAATAGAAGATATGAAGACTCGAAAAGGGTGGGATGTATTTCACCTAATCACAATTTACCGGTACTTAAACTTTTGAAGCAATTAAAATCATATTTAACAAATGTATAACCAAACAAGAAACACTGTTCTGTTCGATAAAACTTCATACACGGTATACGGGAAAATCCATGACGCTGGCCTAACACAATTCCAAATAAATTTCACTTCTTATCTGAGTGATTATATTATAAACTAATAAATGAATCAAAAATGCGCGATTTTATGTTTAAAATGTAAAAAATAATCACTTTAAGCACACAAACTATGAACTAAAGCTTAATTTTATGCAAAATATGTAATTTTTTATACTGTTAATCTCATTATTTCAATTTAGAATCGATATATCCACAATATTGGGGTGATATTCCTAATAATAAAAAATATAGTTTTTACATAAAATCCTAACTATAGTGATTACTAGACTGCGGAACAGACGCTCTCCTCTTATGAGTCATGCAGGCGCAGAGACAGAGTCGGTTTTACTTAAATAATAAGATCGATGCAATATTCGCTCGTAGCCCTGATTTTAATGTCCTGAAAGGCTTTTGTATTAATGTTCAAAATACGGAAATCGGTAGATATATTAAATTCAAAGATTATTATTTCTATGCGCCACTCACTAGCTCTGACGTTGAGCGAAGTTTTTATATATTTAAAGAAATACTGTATAATAAAAGAACACATTTTATAGAACAAAGTTTAGATGCATTCACTTTAATTATAGGTGATATAATTCATTTCAAGTTTATACTTTTTCAACATTTTGAGCTTTTTCACTGTATAAAGTAAATGCATTTTGTGTATATATATATATATATATATATATATATACATAGATAAAGATAATTATTTCGTGACCTTTGTATGTTATATATATATATATGTATATATATATATATATATATCTTGAATTAATTTCAATTCAAGTTAATTTAAAATCATTTAACTTAAGTGTTTTATTTATTTTCCTAAAAATAAATTTCCGTATATACATTTCATTGCCTTTATTACAACTCTGGCGAAATATATTTCACACACCGTCTGTTTGCATTGAAGGACGTACAAACAGACAACTTTTATCAATACCATCGCGCCATAACATTCATATATACTGTTAAGTTGATCGATTGTACATGAATCACACCCGATACGGGGTAGCACCGTTTCCGCAGTCTAGTGATTACAAGTCGGTTGTTTTAGAAATACACCCTTACGACAAAGCCTCGATGTTCTCCGGTCTAAACCGTTGGCTATTAAAATGGGATGGACTCAGCAACACAATGAAATCAAGTGCACCTGGCTCCCACAATCATAACCCGAGTATTCGTCCTTCCTAACTACTTAGTCGATTCTGCCGTACCTTGTAGCTAGTAGAAAGGACTAGACACAACACTGTTCCTTGCTACTATAATTTTACCAGTTCATAACATCGTCTTCCAATTTTGTGCTTTTTGTTCAATTACGCTTTACGTCGCCTTTAATTTTTTAATATAGAATATCTTCCTTTGAAGTATCTTGAACTTAAGATACATCACCAACTGTGGCAATTACTGATATGACATTTTTCTCTTTCCTATTTGCAATTTTCTTAATGCTTATTGTAGCTGAAATGTCTATTTTGTTAAGGGTTCTAAAGAGTTTATGCCTTTTTAGTCGACTTTTTAGGCTTTTGTATAATTAGCATTAACATTAAAAATTAAAAACTTATAATGCCTTGCAATATAAAATTACTATTCTAAAAATATTTTACGATAGTAATTAATTACTTTCATAATTAATCAGAAACAAAGATAGTAACTACTTTTGATAGTGATAAATTAGTCACTGTTATTAACCGCTTGATAATTTAATTTGCTACTAATTAATCAGTCCGGCCGTTACTGCGTGCGATATTGAGCGAAGAAGCAGTTGTAAATAACAACATAATTAATTTGAAATCTAGTTACTTCTTTGCGTTACCTTCTGTAGTAAACAAAATTTCAATTTTCTCCTTCTTTAGGGCAAAATTTTCTGAAAAGCAAACAAAGTTATTACCTGTCAGTTTTAATTTTTCATAAAAATTTCTTAGTTGAGCCTTAAAATTATTATAATTTATTATACTTTATTAATGTTGATGAACTAATCTTTACCGTATTATTGACTGGTCAGCCAATATGTGGAGTGCAATTGAAAGAAGTAATTGAAATGTGCGAATTATTATAATTTCAGTAAAGTTGTTTTAGATAAATATTTTCAACTGGCAGAATATTGCTTTTTATGCATATCGATATTTAATATTCTCGTGATTTGAAGGATTTATAATGAGAATATTAGGGTAAAAAGTTTTACTTCCTGAAATATGTTATTATTTTTTAATATCCGTTAACTATTTAATTGATGTGGTTTTAAACTTACTAATCAGACAATTGCTCGAATTCGCAAATTTTGTAATTTGATTAAATTATTAATTTTTAGTATTAATTAGCAATTTTATGTATCGTATATTTCCTAGCTATACATAAAAAAGGTCATAGGAAAGATTGTGGAAATTACACTGCATTGCAATGTTAACCGCTACAATAAAAATATATGACAGAATCCTAGGAAGCCAATTAAGGAAGTTAGTATAATCTCAGCTGTAAGATGTTCAAAATAGTTTTAGGCTATTACATAGCATATAAGACCAGAATTTCAAAATACAACAAACGATGGAAAAAAGACTATCAAAAAACGAAGAGGTCTATACATTCGTACGAGAAAAGCATGTGACTCAATCAATAGAAAACTTATATGGAGAATAATTTACTAAAGAAAACACTCGGTATGTTTGTTTCACAAAATATATTTATTTAATCTCTAATATATGTTTCGCCTTTTCAGGCATTATCAAAGAGTTATTTTTAAAAACTAAAATAGAAAGTACACTTCCACCACTATTTATGAGTTTTTGAGGGACTTTATTATGGCATCAATGGTCGGGGTGTTGAAGAAATCCAACTGCGTGTTTGTTACATGTCTATTGAGATTTATGGCTTTTTTAATTTCTAATATTTCGAGGAAGTCAAGTCTCTTTCCTTTATTGCAAGTATGTAAAAGTTTAAAATTACTAGTATTAAACAAGTGTGTATTTTCAATGCAGTGTTCGGAAAATCCCGTATTCATTTTACCATAAAGAATAGAACTTCTATGCTCTTTGATCCGTTCTTTTATTGAGAGTCCTGATTGGCCGATGTATATCGCATCACAATCACTGCAACTTAATTCGTACACACCTGACTTATCACACAATTCTGTTTTTTCTTTATTATTAACTAAAATATTTCCTAGATTGACTTTATTTACTTGGATGACATTTAACCCTAATTTATTCAGTTTATTAGAAACTTTATTAAATGATAAAAACACACAATGTTGTATTAGATTTACACTTTATTTAATAATATTTAATAATGACTATATAACAGCTGTTTCACCGTACAACGGTTTCTTCGGATATAACAAGCGGTACTATAAAACATTTTACTTAAACGTAAATATTTTTTATTTTATTACTTAATGGTATTCTCAGAAATTGGAAACCAAAATATTTTTACCCGCCTCTTTTAGTATAAGGGATACATATAGATAACATAAATTATATTATAGTGACACATATCTAACAAAATATTTCAATCAAAAATAGGAAATAAATTCAACAGAGGGGAGGAATTAAGCTCTGTTTTGTCATTTAATAATTTATTTGAAAATTTTTGTTTATTAATTTGCATTGCTTCTAATAAATCGAGTTTCTTACTTTTCTTTTCTTCGTGTAGGATCTTGAAATTATTATTAAAACTATGGCTTTCTTCAATTAAATGGTTGGAGTATGCTGAATCTGTTTTCCCATTTCTAAACGAATAATAATGTTCGTATATGCGCTTTTTGAACGTTCTACCTGTTTGCCCGATATATGTTTTAGTACATGTGCCACAAGTTAGTTTATATACACCTGACTTATTATGATGTGCTGTTTTACTTTTATTGTTTTTGATGTAGTTACTAATATGGTTGTTGGTTTTATATGCAATGTTTATATTTTGTTTTCTTAAAAATTTTTCCAATGGTTTATTTTGTCTGCCTAGGTAAGTAATAATTTTAAATTTCTTGTCATGATCTTTAGTAATCGGATATATATCTTGTATTGCTTTAGTTTCTCGTTTTTTGGATATTATTTTATCTATTATATTCGGGTCAGAAACTTTATTGCTAACCCCAGGTATATAGTTGAGTGTGTGAAATGTTTTATTCGTTTTTGTATAAGTGTGCCCGTAGTAAAAATTCTTCATAAGGATAGTGCGTTGTTTTTTGATAATCATTTTATCTATAAATTCTGTTTTATATCCGTTGTTTCTAGCTATTGTTTTTATGGTAGTTACTTCTTTTTCGTAATTCTCATTATTTAAAGGGAAATTAATCAGTCTATGTATAAAACTATGAAACGCTGCCATTTTTATATTCCATGATTGACTAGAATTAGCCGGGATTACTGTATCCGTTGTAGTGGGTTTTCTAAATATATCAAACTCGAATCGTTTATCCATTCTTGTTAATTTTAAGTCTAAAAAATTTAGCGTTCCGTCTAACTCTTTTACTATAGTGAATTGTATTTTATTGTTAAGAGAATTTAAATACTTGAGAAATTGGTCTAGTTGTCTATCTGTGCCTGACCACAGGCACAGACTGACGTATAATTTTAGAACTTAAACTTTAATATTTTACTTTAAAGTACTAAGACTTTAATGTTCCATTTTTTGTGTCATAAATAATCCGAAAAATGTCATTTTTGACGTATTAAATAAAATTATTTTTAGTTCAAATATTTTATGAAAATAAAAAGCAGAAATATAAATTGAAATATTCGCCTCATTTTTTATATTTGGCAAATCATGAATACCACACGAACTATGTAAAACACATAGCCTTGCCGGTTTTGCGAAAATCGAAAATTTTCCAGAAAAATTCTAATTAGATTTGAATATAATCTATTTACACTTACTTTTTAAATTTTAATTACAACTCATAGACTAACAGCGTCGTATCCAATTCAGAGTAGCAAAGCCAAAAAGTAACTTTGGGTATATTTAATGATATGAGGAAATAAAAAATCATAATTTGCATTTTCAAATGTAATTCATAGTGAATACATCTTCGTTAATTAGTAATAATACTAGATTTTTAATAAGTTTATTTAAACAAAAACAAATCATAAACTCAAAACATCGCAAAAGTTTAAAACAAAACCAAATATAATTTTATATATATATATATATATATATATTGGATCGACCACATTAAACATATACTATATAAAATCCCAAGATTTTACAAATTTCGCAATGGAAGAATATAATTTTTAATCCCTACTAACAGAGAGCTATACGCTTTTAAGAATTTGTTAACACTTATTTCTCCTCTCCAAAAGAGGCATTTTTTTCCCTGGAATATGTTAGTGTCTTAAAAAAGACTTTAAGTTTTTAAAAGAATTGTATAATAAGAAGTGTCTGATTCCGTATTACAAAACATTAATCAAGTTTAAAGATAGGTACATAAATCACAATAAATATTTAAATCAATAGATAAGTTAATGTATATATTTCACGATCTGTTCAGATGGATTATTTTATTAGTTTAAAGCTGAATTTTTAGAATAAATAAACATCCAGTTAAAATGTTTTATACTAAATAGAACGTGGGTAGGCGAAGCGACTAGCACAAGTTGATTGATGTGAATATCTTCATTTAAATCTGAAAGTTAACAAAACAATAAAGCTAAACATTACGTGGAGTAAACTATAGCGGACGCCACATCTATTATGAACGACGTAGACTTTCCACTCCATCTAAACAATTTGCGGTCTTTCGTTTCTACATCAACGTCGCTGTGGGAACTCTTGTGCAATACCGAATTAGTTCCGGCCAAGTCCAAACAATATGCACTGATTTATAGATGCATATATTTCAGCAGTTAATAATTCACCTAATTAATGAACAACTTAGTAGACTGTTAAAGTTTCATTTGTGTATTTAAATATTCCACCGATTTTCAGTGATTAAACTGAAATATAAATAAAACGAGTTTTATTTCTATTTTAAATTAAATCTTCATCAAGTAGATGCCGAATCAATTCAATGAGTTAAACTGAAATTACACTCAGATAAGTTGCCAAGAAAACTGAGATTTTTTTTATTGAAATTTTTATAAAACTTTTTTTATCTGATTGGTTAATAAAATATAAATAATACTATAATAATACTATAATATAAAAACACGGTTAATATTTTCTAGGATTTTATTTTAACTATGCTCTAAGTAAAGCTCATCAGCAATGATACACTTGACCAATCTTTCTTTCCACTGTTTGAAAGCTCCCAACCAATCCTCTTTCGGAATACCTTCAAAATAAGCGTGAATCCGCGTTATCAATCTTTTCTTCAGACAAAAACCTCCTACCCCGCAAATTGCGTTTAACCCCAAAAAATAGCCAAAAGTCACACATTTATAAATCAGGTCAGTACGTCAGTACGACGGATATTTTATTACTTTTATATTTTTTCCAGACAAAAACTGGAGAGTCAAAACTGCCGTATTATATAGGCATTATCATGGTGGCGCATAATTAAATAATGTGTCTGGAACTTTACTGAACATATTTTAGGCAAACATTGTTCAGTGTACCTGTCTTTTGCCCATATAGCTTAGTTACATTTACTAAGTCCGTACTTCTGAAGAATGCCGCATAGACAACCTTTTTCGTAGCTTGCTGCTTCTTAGTCATTGTAGGATTTCGTCATTTTCGTGAATCTATACACGACTCTCTTGGCGGGTTGATAGCTCAAAAAATGGAATATAAGTTTCGTCACCTGCCACTATTTTGAAAAAAAATTGGTGCCCGCGATTATTTAAGAAATTTAAAGTTTCATGGCAAGTTGGTTCTTTCGAAACAAGCGCCGTTACAGCTCTAAATTGGCGGGATTTCGTTGATGCTTCGAGTTTTCCTTCCAAAATTGTGTACGGCAAAATTTTTAACAGGAATTGCGGAATGAGTCTCTTGGACGTATTTTATCACTGGACAAAACTTCTTCGCTATTTGGGCACCTTTGCACCGATTTCGTTGACTTTATGAAGCAATATAGTGTTTTGATCGGTATATCAGCTCGGCGTCGGTTGTAGATTTTATGTAAAATAAAATATCTCTGCTAAAATATAAGATACAGCCGTACAATAACTTTTTAAACGTGTAGAGATATTTGGGCTACCTTTCTACACTACTTTTGGTATCGCACAAAGAATACTTTATTTTATTTTTCGTGCAACCCCCGGATGCAAGAATTCTCATCGCGATCCTCTTTTGTTCTTTAAAATGTTCCTGTCTGCCATGAACAGTGTTGCGAATGATTATATAATATATGAAATAGTTTTAATAAAAATGATAATTAAAATATATAAAAGCTAATATATAAATTCATTATTTTAGAAAAAAGATTTTCATTGAAAACAATATATGTTACTCGTAAATAAGTATTCATGTTGATGCATTTTTACATATATCATATTATATCATTATTGATAATTTCAGATTAGAATTTTAATATACATATTTTTCTACATAAGTAAATAAATAATTACAAAAGGTTGCATTTGAAAAATCTTGGAATTTTGGCTTACATTAAATACTTAAATTAGTAATGTGAATTGTAAATATTGCTATCTACAATTATGATGCTAATTATTCGAAATTTTTATTGAAAAGATTTCGTCCTTGGGCGAGACCCGAACCCACATCCATTGGTTCTCCGGACCACGGCTCTAACGTCTGAGCTACGAAGGACATGGTTTCGAGTTTGTTAGAAATGCCTTAAGTTATTTTTTAAGGAACGGATAGTAATATTCTGTCGTTGGTTGGAATTTGCTAAATTTTCATCCTCAGCTATTTAATAATATAGAGAAATCTATTTCCTAGCCGTTAATTTAATATATAATTTGATAATTCTTGAAATTTCGGCTTAGATTAAATATTTAAATTAGAATGTTATTTCGTGAAGTAATGTGAATTGTATATATTGCTATATACAATTATGGCGCTAATTATACGAAATTTTTATTGAAAAAATTTCATCCTTAGGTGAGACTCGAACCCACGTCCATTGGTTCTCCGGACTACAGCTCTAACCTTTGAGCTACGAATTACTTCGTGAAATAACATTCTAATTTAAATATTTAAAAAAAGTAGTAAGTTGCTTTGGGCCGCATCACCTTTCTGACTTCCAAAAAGCAGAACGTGTGAGAACACGTTCTGCTTTTTGGAAGTCAGAAAGGTGATGCGGCCCAAAGCAACTTACTACTTTTTTTTTAAATGCAGATGATAGTGTATGATTGTTTTAACAGCCGAGGATCCAATCTTGAGTTGATGCCCTATTACCTCATAAGAGATCAGAATTCCCTACCTGTTCGAGTTCCTTACATCATCCGTAGTTTGTAGCCAAGGAAGGTGCTTTTTAACTAAAATCTGAATCTAAACTCTCTTTGTACTCATAAGCGCTTAAACCTCTTTTAAAATAATAATAAATTATGATTCCAAAGTGCTCTCTGGTTAATTCCATTTTATTTTACTTTTAGAAAATAAGTAGCTGAGTTATGACGAACGTAACTTCAACAACAAAACGTCAAATTACATATAAAAAGTTGTTCTAAATAAACACGTATGATTATTTTTCATAGTCTACTAGATTTTATAATTCTCAATAAATTCATCTTATCCCTCGTATGCTACCCGAATATTTCGAGAATTTGGTTACCAAATAATTACAATTTAAATCTTTCTTAGTTTTAGTATGTTAACAATATATAGCTTCAGTTTGATTTCTTCATCATTATCATTATAATCTTTTTCTCCCATTGCTTTAAAGTCTTCTAGTTTCATCTAAACGTCTTGATTCGTTCTTAATTTCTTTTTATAAATTTCTTTGACTAAGCTTCAACATTTCCCTCTCACCTTTAAAATTTTTTGTATGTTACGGTTCCACTTACGTTTAGGCTTTCCTCCATTATTTTTTCAACAGATCTTCCCTGTAGAATGGATGGAAAAACTATTAATTTTTTTTCCAACAGACATTTACTTGGGCGTTCGGAATTTTTTGTCCATGAGTATATACTAATCAAAAATTAAAAATATTCCATTATAACTGTATATGATATCAAATGTATGAACTTAAAGTTAATTATTTCACGTTCTGCTAAGGCTGGAACTCGCATTTGAATCCCCCTTGGCCGTCGATTTCCCGGCTTATGTAAACTCTGGATCCTGTACCCTTTATTCAGATACGCTAAGTTTTCACGTTCTCAGTCTGTATTTATCCTTGGTTTTCTTTCATTTGCACCTTTTTTACGTTTTAAACCTTTGTAATGTTTATTCCGCTACATAAAATGCATCTTCACTTATTTTTTTGCACTCCTTTTCTCTATACTCTTTCGCTCTTTGTCGTAGTTAATTACTTCCCAAAGTAAATTCTTAAGCTTACAATTTCTTTTAACCAATAATGTTGAAGCATAAATTGATCTTGGGCTTTTTTGTTACCAGCGTTCTAAATTCAAAGTGCTGCTTTGTGATTGGTTCCTACTCCCATGCGGCCATTTGTATATTTACAGATCTCATATCTTTTTACTTAATCTAACATTTTTGTGCATATCTTGATATATGTTTTGTTCACAACTCAACTTATTTTATTTTCTTCCACAGGTCCTGGACACTGTTTGATGTATCAATGACTGTTATCGTATTTGAAGTTACTCTTATTATAATGGATTGATTTTATAAGCTGCTTCATCTATTTTATCCAGATTTCTGTTTGTTAAATGTATCATCTCCTATGCAGTTATATGAACGGAAGTTATCGTTTGTTATTATAATGCATTTCAAACATATTGTTTGCACTTGCTACATGAATTTATTCGTTTTAGACTTTTCTGTGAATGTTATTAATACTAGACCTTTCTAAAATTGATGGTTTTTGTAGAGATTATTTGTCTTATAAATGAACCATACATTGTTAATGTTATACCATGAAGCACTGGATTGTAAATAAAATATCTGCAAGTTACATAATAAACACTAAATTTAATATGCTAAAATGATTTATAATATTCCTCTTTATTTTCATTTTGGTACGTTAGCATGAGTTTTTAGTTATTAGACTATAAGTATTAAATCACAACCAAAGATTTATTGGCATTATGCATCGAATTTATTATTACATCACTAATTATGCAGGTGCACTTAAAGCACAACACGTTTTAACTATGTTTTGCTCTTATTTGATTCTTTATTTAATATACTTAATCTGTATCATGGTGAAATATCACAGCAATATGTATAAAGGATCGTATATCAGATTATGACAACGGTTAATTATGTATTTTGGTTCATGGTAATTTTATCCTGTAGGCAACAATAGCCTAAAAGATAGGAACATAAATACTATGTGCTCAAAAATGATTTCACATATATTTTTCCCAGAGTAATGTATATTAAGATTGAAACGAATGTTCGTACTTCTTGACGGATTTTTAATCTCATTTGAAACTACTCCAATGTTCCTGCTTTGCTTAAAATTTCATTACTAGAAGAGGTTTGTAGCATTTAAAGTGTTTTTATTTCATTACATCTTGCAGAAATTGAAATGAAATTTTATGTAAATGTCTTGCTCTTTACTTTTAAATATTTTCACGATCCCAAAATTACAAAAACAAAACACGAATGAAATAAATTGTTTAATCTAAGACACGTGGAAATTCAAGATATTACTTAGCGAACTGCTGATTTTAAATCATTATATCTACATTACGACCAATTCCTGCGTATTTAAAATTCAAGAAATATATTGGTAGAATTTATTATATTATACAATTATTCGCTATTTTCTTTAAGAAAATATCTTTCATGATCGTAATTAGGTCACATCGTGTTTTCCAGTAGCAATTCTTTTAATAGACAACGAGATCAGTTAATCCATTTTGATAACGAAATGGAAGTTTTGTTTTTACTGTAACAATAGCTACGTTATTAAAGATTCTATTATGTTATATTTCATGCAAGAGTGAATTCAATTCAGAACGTGCTATGATTGAGGTTTCTTAATATGGTTGAGAAGATTTTTCGTATTTTTCTGTTCATTCGAAAGAAATAATTCCTTTAATCACTTAAATTAACAAAATTCTCGTATACTTGTGTTGTATTTCATGCAATCATTTAATCTTACGCTATTGCAAATAATAATGGGTATATGTTGAACTTATTTATTTTTTTAATGAGTCGAAATAAGATTTCTTTAATACGAGAAACTTCATTCAAGAAATATCTACGAAAGGGTTATGTAGCAATTACCGTTACAGATAGTTGCAACCAAAAGTATACATTTTTATGAGAAATATAACTTTTAGAAGGTGGTAGCTACTGTTATCTCAAATTATGAAGTTTTACGTAAACATATAATCCCAATGATATATAAATTGCAGTAGCTGGTACAGATTGGCATTTTTTTTTGTTAAATTTCTGGCAGTAAATATTGCTTTACCAAAATGAAATAATTTATTCAAAACTAAAAATTTTACGACCACACACCAAGTGGCTGCCTTCTTCTAATCTTTCAATAAGGACGAGTTATAAAAATTACCTGAGTATTTTTATGACATGTGTTGAGAGCTTCTACATATAAATTGCGAATTTCTTCATTCGATTGCCTTTCTGATTCTTCTTCTATCCTTCCTCTTCCAAATTGTTCTCTACTTTAAATGTCTATTTTCACGTAATCTTCAGACCGTCTTTAATTTCCATATATTTAGAGTTTCTTTTTATTTATCTGAAGGTGCATCTTGTATGCTGCTTGGATAAGGGACTGCATCATGGACTGTAGCTTTTTCTTATTTCTTGCCACCAACAGCATGTCATCTGCGCATGCAATACTCTGGTAACTTCGATTACAGAGCGTTGCTCTACGATTTATATTAGTTACTCATACTGCCTTCTCCAGAACTATATTAAATAAAATTGCTGACAGTTCTCTTTCAATGTTATTCTTACAACGCTTGCCAATTTCTCCGAGATTTTAAAATCTTTCAATACTTCGAACAGTTTGTTCCTATTTACTGAAACGTAGCTGCTGCAAAATCTATGAAGAACATATATACCAGAATTTCGTGTTCATAGCAATGTATTCTAAAAACCTTCTTGATATATTCCAATTAGTCTTTCTGAATATCGCTAATCCCATCTTTGTCAGTGAAGCTACTACTTCGTAAACCGTGTCCAATAGAACAATGCCTCTGTAGCTACTACATTCCATTACGTCACCTTTTTTATAAACGGGGAATATCAGAGCTTTATTCCATCTTTTTGAGCCCATTTTATTCTTCCACATATCTTTAACTAATTCAAAGATTTTATTTTTTAACATTTTTATAACATACTTTGAATTTTCGGCTGTTACATTACATTTTCTTCCGGGCTCTTATTATTTTTAGAACTGCCATCATTTTCTCAAATTCTTCCTCTTTTGGCTCTAGTACCTCTTGATGATCTTCCTTCCGCTGCTACATTACTTCTTGTTGGTGTTCTCTTGTGTTTACTAAATCTCGAAAATATTTTTTCCAGCTTCAATCCATTTCATTATGCTAATCAGCAGTATTTTTTTTTACGTCGAAATGTTAATTTTGCATCCACGAGAAACCTATTTTCATTACCGGCACATACGAAAGCAAAGCGAGGACTAAGACCAGTTGGAGATTTTAATCCTGTACTCAGTCCCCAAATAAACGTATCTTGAGTACTTTTAATAGTAGTATTATGACAAGTTTTATTTGCACAGTGCCCTACATTAACCCATGATTCATCTACATAGATAGTACATCTACCTAAAATTATTATTATAATAGATATATGTTTTAATGTAACGAATAAACAAGTATTAATAACGGGAATTCATCAACTGTAGAAATGAAAAATCACTAACAAAAATATGGATTCATTTGATAACGGTTAGAGAGATAGAAAAAATAAGCGTTATTGTAATTGCTTAACGAGAAAAGGAAATGTATATACCTATACCGTATGAACGCCGGGGAGTGATTGATCTACCACAATGTAGTAAGACGAAGACGAATAGCGAGTTTATGTGGTTAGGGTTGAGAGAGGTATATTCAATCTGTTCTACTGTCTAACTGTACGGGCGTTCCATTTCTTTATCCAACACATTTTACATACGATCTAAGTACGAATCAAATAATCTCTCTCTAACACATTGAATATTCCTATCAGTCGCTCATTATGTTCAAGAAAGGCGAATATACTTGCAGTTGGCCAGACATTACTTATATATCCATCGATCGCACGACGTTGTGCACACGTATAAGAATATACGCATCGTGAACGCGAAACGATCTATCCTGTCAGCTCTTGGTGAAACATTTTAGCCTATAGATTAAATTACAATACACTTGGTATAGTTTCAAAAAATAAGGTTTTGTTTTTTCTCCGTGTACATTTTGACTTGCAGTGTTATTAGCAGCTTCATGGTGCTACAAGGAGAAGGGAACAATGTAAAAGACTCACTAAATAAACTAATATCCTCATATTAGGGTTTTATTCTTCACTTGTTGTACAGGTTTGTAAATTTTCAATTAGGTAGATGGGTTTTGCAAACTTTAGTTATGTCTTTACATTTTGGAAACATATTTATATTATTTCGTAGACGAACATTTATTTCGTTCTATTTCATGTTTTTTTTTCTTTTGTTTAAATAAAAATATGTATTTCGATTTCTAGTACAAAAGATTGTCATTAATATATTACTCACGTATAACATTTTAATTATTGATTTGTTCTGAATATCTAAAAACATATATCTTTGAACTCAAAGCACAATGCATATAAAAAAATAATTGCCTTTACACACAAAACTACAAACGATCTGATACGTGCTAAGTAATCCAACACGCACATATCAAATTAACCTTTTTTCGGTCAATTTAGTCACAAAAACTGCACAGATTATATACTATGCCGATACGTATATTACTTATTCTACTAAAATAACCAATTCTTTGTAGGTAATCCACGAATAAGTAATATGACATACATACTACACTAATGATGTCTGTTGACGCATTAGTCGTTATCTTATTTTGTGTGATAATATTTGGAATTTGTGCTAACAAAGTACCTACTATATGATGTGACGGGAAAATTTGTGGAACCATGTAAGTATCAGTTAAATTAAAAAAGATATTGTAATAAAATTTTAAATTTAGATTAGGATAAGGAGCCATTATTTGAAGTATTTTTTAAATTTACAGCGTAAAAATGTAACGTACTAAATAAAGTTTTACTTTTTTGAATTGACATTGAAAATTGTTCTGTATTTTCTTCACATTTTAGAAATCTCCCCGAAAACACGATTTCAACAAACTATAACACTTGTGATCTAAAGTATTTTTTTTATTTTATTTTATTTTATTTTTATTCTCCACCAAGATTAGTGAACTTTTACATGCGCTCGAACCAACTTTGGAAGCAGTTATTCTACTCGTTTGTTAGTACAGTTAAAATTGCATTTTCGAAGGCATCAACTACTCCTTTGACCACGCAGTCTGTCCTTGATTTTCGGAAAGGTAAAGAAATCGTTGGGACTTAGGTCGGGACTATACGGAGGATGGTTTAACAATTCGACGTTTTGTTGCGTTAAAAATTAAATTGTCTTGCGAGCTGTGTTTTAACTTGCATTGTCTTTGTGGATGTTTTGCATACTGAGACATAGAGGGCGCCACTAATCAAATTTCAGCCTAAATTAAAAGTTGCAGTGCGATACATGTACTGTTGTAGCTACAATGAACTATCAAAGTTGACAAGTTAGTCGAAAAATGGAACTAAACCACGAAAATGTTCGCAAAATAATTATTTATAATTTTACAAGAATACCTCTCCGAGTTAGTTTCTGTTTTCGATAATGAAGCACTACATCACACAACAATTTCTCGTCGTTCTGAATTCAAACGAGGACGGATTAGGCGACGATCCAAGAGTAGGTGCACCAAAAATATCAGTCACTCAGGAAAACGTCGATGCTGTGCGCAAGCTCATCAACGAAGATCGACATGTGACACATCGCGAAATTGAAGCACCATCGGGGATTTCAAAGACCTCGATTCAAAAAATTGTGCATGAAAAATCGTGTTTAAAAAAATTAGTTACACGTTGGATACCGCATCTGCTAACCGAAGAACAGAAAAAAGCAAGGATGAATTGATGTCAAAGAACTCTATATCGCTCCAACACAGGAAACTCAAATAATGTGTACAACATTGTGAGTGGTAATGAATCTTGGATTTACTCATACGAGCCTGCTTGAGTGTTCCAAGGCTAACAAAAGTCGACAAAAGTTATTCGTTCTCGAACTGTCTCCAAAAAGATGGTCGCAATATTTGTCTCGAAAGCAGGTCATGTTCTCTACAAGATCCAAAAACTTTTACTGCCGATTGGCATATAGCCACTTGTTTGCTAACCCTCCACAACGAATCATCCTCCAGGACATCCCTCGTAACCCTCGCTATGTTGTTCGATGAAATGCTTAGTATCTCTTCATTAATTCTTTCAGTCAAATCTTGCAAATTTCTAAATCGGGTAAGATACACTTTCTGTTTTAGATAGTTCCACAACAAGTAATCTAGTAGATTGAGATCGGGAAAACCCGTGGGCCATTCTATTTCGCCTCTCCTTCCAATCCATCTGTGGGCAAAAGTTCGATCTAAACTATCTTGAACGATAACTGAATAGTGAGGGGGTGGCCCATCCTGCTGAAACCAGATGTTTTGTGGAAGTTGGCCATTTTCCTCCAATGCAAGAATTATATGGTTATTTAATTTAAAAGTTCTAAATATCTTTGACCATTTAGACCTTCTTCAATACAAAAGCCCTATTATTATGTTTCTACAAATACCAACCCAAACGTTAAGCCTTTTAGGGTGTTGCGTATACGCTTCTTGTATTCAGTGAGGATTACTCTGTGCCCAATACCAGTAGTTATGTCTATTAATAATAGTGTTCAAATTAGATCGAACTTTTGCCTACCGATGGATTAGAAGGTGTGGCGAAATTTTATTCCGATCTCAATCCACTAGATTACTTTTTGTGGGGCTGTTTAAAACTGAAAGTGTATCTTACCCCACCTAGAAATTGGCAAGGTTTGCCTGAAAGAATTAATGAAGAGATCCGCAGGGCGTTCAATTTAAAATAGCATAATTTTAGTATGTTACATTTTTTTGAACATATTGTATATTTAAAAAATACTTTAAATGAAGGCTCTTCATCCCTAATTTCCGCGTTTAAAGAGTTATTACAATTTCCTTTTTAATTTAGCGGATACATGCATGGTTCCACACATTTGTCCATCACTGTAGATGTGTTGTAATAGATTGTTGACATTTCATAATTAACTTCTATCCAGAAAAAATAATATAATTCATGTACATACATACATTCTAAAAATATTATTTGTGGTAACTATAAGTTGGCAAATATTAAAATATTTTTCTTATGGGCCCCTTTTTATTAGTTTATTCGTCAAATAAAATTATTTTAGAGAATGCGACTAAGAAATCTACAAACAATTCAAGTAACCTGATCTTAATGTATTTAGCAGAAGCCACACTATTTAATCATAATAAACGTTATAGTTGTCTCTTAGTTTATGTTTGAGGTTATTACATGGTTGTGTGGTGGTACAGTGTGCTTTGTGCTCAGAAGGATTTACTAATGACCTAGTTAGAACATCTACGTATCACCTATTGTTGGTAGTAATGTATTTGATAACATGTACATTTCAAACAACGAACGAAAGTGTCAGAAAGATATTGGGATATCTTACAGGTTATTCATTATTCGCCACTAACAGTTAGTATATTTACAGCACATTTACAATATAAGCGTAAAATATTAACTATATATTTAGTTTATTTAGCTTCTACATTACTTGATTACAATTATAGATATTTAAAACAGTATACTCTCAGATTTTTATTTTAAATATACGTACCATATCTAGGACGTATACTGTACATTATATACCATTTGTACAAGCTTCTTGAAATCACCAAACAATGTACAAGGATATAAATTATAAGTTTCTTCCTTATATAGCATTCACTTATAGCTATACATTACTGTTACGTGTTCAAAATGCAATTCATTTTCGTTCAGCCTTAACTTCTCGTAGAGATAAAACATGCTTTTCATATAAGCATATATACACGAAAATAAATTACTCTATATATTCTAAACAGTAAATTTATAGGAGACTTGCCTTAAACTATATAAATGTTGATTTCCTAAATTCATTCTTATTTATTGCTGTGTACGCTTGCATTGTCGGGAACATCATTTTCAATTTATTTACATTTTTTAACTAACTTCAGTTAAAGCATAGATTCAAGTACTATTAATCAAAGTTCGTTTCCTAAAAAGATGAAAATAGATTATACAGACTACTCAGAAAATCTCAAAAGTAGCAAATGGAATAAGATATACTAAGGTAAAACAATCCAATGAGAGAACAAATCAAACAAATATATGCAACTGAAATACAAAATACAATAATAATAAAACAATAAATAAATTTGAAAATTTAATTAAAGTAAAACGTAAAAATTCAAAAATTGTACCGAAGTGTTTAACAAAGGACAATATGTTAATAGAGTTAATTTCCCATCGCCGATTTTTTAATGCAAATTACTTGGTTAATTTCAAAACTAGAACGGGAACATAATTGCGAATTATTTCTAAAATACGTATTAAGTGATTTTATTTTTTTCTTCTACGCTAATGCAAAAAAACAAAACTTTATTGAACTATATTTAGTGAAAAAATTGGTTCTTTATTGCACTAGTGCAAAACATTTTTATTAATTACCGAAATGAAAAGTGCACTGTCCAAGCTATTGGCGTGACCACCTTTGCTAAAATCCCGTTTAAAATTGCAAAATTTCTACATTTGGAGAATCCCGCGCTATACACAGGACACTACGTCAGGACATTCTCCGCAACACTTCTTGCAGATACTGGAGCAGATATACTAGAGCTCAAACGACACGACAATTTTAACATTAATGGTAAAAATAAAGTTTGAGTTAAATTGTTCCTAACATATTAGTTCCTAACTTTCTCAATGCAAATCGATAATGCTAATTAATTATTAAATGTTTGGCTATTAAATTACGCTTTCTGTTTTCCTACACTTAGTGCCACTTAAATAAAAAATTTCTTGTTTTTTGCATGAACGTATAAAAAATATTGTATGCAACTCATGCAAAAATTGTTTATTGTACTTGTTGCATAAATAACTATAAATGGAGCGGGTTTTTCAATAGGAGCATAACAATTTTGTATTTCAATAAAACGCAGAATGATTGAGATGTCTGGCTGAAATTTATTCCAGGTGTAGTACACATGTTAAATTTAAGTATGGAATTCGATATCGCTCATATGACCACCGCGAACGCGTTTGCAGAGAGCGATTCTTTGGAGCCAGTGTTCCTGCCATGTCATGTCGGTCGGAACGTTGGTAACTTCGCGTTCGATATTGCTCCTGAGCACCTCTAACGTTGTTGGTTTGTTGTCGTAAACCAACGACTTAACGTGGCACGATAAAAAGAAATCCAATTACCTTAAATTACATGAGCTAGGTGGCCATTCGACCGGACCATTTATCGAGATTACAGGATTACCGAAATTCCACTTCAATAGATCAATTGTTTGACCAGCTGTGAGGCATGTGGCACCATGTTATTGGAACCTCATGTCACCGATGTCGAGTCCATCCATTTCTGGACAAAAATAGTCTTCCAACATGGCACGATAGCGAACTCCATTCGCCGTAACATGGCGATCATTTTTATCGAAAGAAAATACGGTCCAATCACACCTCCAGCATGAAATCCACACCACACGGTTACTTTTTGTGGATATAATGGAGTCTCTTGAAGCACATGTGGGTTTGTTCCTGTCCAATAATGCATATTTTGCTTATTGACAAAGCTATTAAGCCAAAAATGAGCTGAAGATAATTTTTCGATGAAATTCAAAATTTTCTTCAAATTTTTGCAGAACCCAATCGGAGAAGTTTCGGCACTTCAAACGATCAAGAAGCTTCACTTTTTGAGTTACTTTGATCTTATAAGGGCATAAGCCAAGATCTTAACGTAAAATTTACCACAATGTGGACTGACAGATTCCCAATTCCTGTAAACGGCATGGAATAGACTGATTTGCCTCATTTTGAATTGATGCACTTACGGCTACGATGTTTTCGGTACTTCGACCGGTGCGTTGTCTCACTGGCAGAGAAACAGTCAATAGTGAACATGTTGACTTGAATTTATCCACTATAGCACGCACAGCCTGTCTGGTGGGACGATTATTACGACCGGAAATTGGATTAAAAGCTCTTAAAGTTGTAATCACCGACTCACAATTTCGGTAGTAATTTTTAATAATTTCCAAACATTACTCATTCGTGAACTTCACCATAATAAAAATGTAAACCTTGAATGACATTTTGATATTGACAAATCATAAAATTTTCGCTTGTATTTAAATACAAAATTGTTATGTCCCTATTGAAAACCCAATAAAAACTGTTTATTAGTACACGCCTAATAGATAAATCATTTCTTCTTTGTAATTTTTTTTCAAACTACTGACATCCATTTCACGACAGAACTTCCTTAATTATCCAAGACTTCTTTGTTTTAATTTGACCCAATAATGTTTTGAATATCCATAGTCATTTTCTGCATCGTGTTCATCCATTTTGATATTATCTTCTTATAGTCGTATGTCTTACCCAGTTTCACAGGTGTGTTGCCCTTTATGTACTATGTATATAAGTTTTATTCTATTTCTTATCTCTTTAATTTGTATTCTATTCCTTAAATTTATCCTGAATATTTTCCTCTTGATAGTATTCTGCAACACGCTAAATCTATTCAGTCTTGACCATCAATGTCACTGTGTCAGTCACATATGTAATGTAGGAGAGCTGTATTAGTAATACATTGACTGCATTGTCTTTATTATAGAATACATGGCGTACATTACCGAGTGTTATCCACGTTGAGCCTAAATGTATTTTAACTTTCATATATTTTTTTTAACACAAATTTCGTTTTAAATTCATTTTAGAGCTAATATCACTTAGTACTCTGTTTTGTTCTTAGTCTTCAATTCTTAGACGTCTACACTTATGATTATCATTTATAAATTGTAACTGTAATAGATAAGCAACATAAATGTTAACTTTTTTGGTAGTATTTAATAATCATTTAAATACACTTGAATTACAGATATTAACTTTATCGAGGTCTATTTCTTGTTGTAATTGATTAAGCGTCGGTCCTTTTATTAATTTAGATAGCCACACTTACCACGTCATATATATTCTTTATGATGGTAGAGTATCTTAAATCAACCTTTACGTCATCCTGTATTTACAGAGAGATCTCTCAGTACCAGTTGTCCTATGGTAATCGACGAATGCTAAGTGAAGACTAATATTATATTCTGTAATTTCTTCTTCTTTTCAGACATCTCATTCATTATCATGATTTCCTCTTATGCCCACCCACTTTTCATTTGCTCTGGTAATAATTTTCAGGAATTTCTTTCAAGTTATTATTCATTATGATATTTTTGAAAACGGGAGTGTCGTGTTGTGGGATACGTGAAGGACCAATGTTATAGCAGATATACCAATGTTGGGGGGTATTACCTCGTGGACCAAATGTTTGCAATGACTCCGGTTTCTGACGGTGATGCTTCAACGTCAGTTACTAGAATCATGAACACGATCTAGCGTGCACACCGTACACTTTATTATTTAAATCTTCGGCGAGCGTTTGTTAAATGAATAAATGTACTTTCATCTAAATATATTTATTTACACTATATACATTTATTTTTGGATCTACAACGACGTATACTAGCATAAAAGTGCCGTTGAGACTGGAGTCTCTTGTTAAAGTATGATTGTTCTGATGTTACGAAGAAGACTGTTGTGATGAGACTGTGTTACAAGTAGGTTAGAATATACCACTACCCCTAACTATTACATAATTAAAAGCGTGTTCGTTGGACAGCGTATTGTTTGACTTCATAACGGGGAATTTGTCTGTGGTCTTATTTCGTGGAATTGTACCTACTAGCAACAACACCAGGTTTACGATGTCTTAAAATCTAATCTTAACTAATAAATAATAAAATATCATTACTAATTAAGTATTGGTGTTATAAATCTAAGTATGTAGTTCCAGCTAGTCTCTTATTAAGCAACATTTATTAAACATGTCCAGGAACCGTGATCTTAAGAATGAATATGCCGATTAAACCCTTTGTGCCCTATAATCCAAATTAATAAAACAAGCGGTCTAATATATAAAGTAGTAAAAATAAATTTGCAAATACAAAAGGTGGCAATTATTAATAAAGAATGTTTTACAATTTGAATGAGATAATTAAAACCCTAGGAAATAAAACATTAGCCCAATGTAGAAAGCAATAAATTCGCAAATGTAAAGGATAGCGTTTTCTTAGAACCTAAAGAAAGTTTTAAAATTTGGATAGGATAATAAAATTATGTTAAACAGCGGTTTAAATTAAAAAATGACGGTTAAATATTTTTAAAATTGGAAATATTCTAATTCTATATACTACATTTACTTATATTTAACCGTAAAAAATTTTTGATATTAAAATATTACAAAAGGGTATTAAATGTATCTTCAACAGAGAGCATAGGATAATGTGCAAAATGTTACTAAAATGTTGACGATGTTCTTTTTTATAGAAACTGTTATGCCTTCATTATTCCTTTCATATCGTTTGATCCTAATATTCATTCATTTTAATACTATAGGTTCTGAGACCTTCCAGTTTATTTTTTCACCTTTCTGTTTATTTCTTCATAAATATCTAATTCCTTAGGTTTCTCTCTTGTTTTGCAATGTTAGTAATTTATCTAGTTCCGTTATCAGTTCCCATTGACTCTTTATTATATTTTATTTTAAGGTTTTAATTTATTCCTCTCCTCTTTTTAGATTTATTAGAATACAACTCACGCTTCTTAGCTGCTGCCATTGTGAGAGCAATTCGGATCTCAAGAATTTACGCTTTTAGGATAGTTTGTGATAGATTTTATTTTTTGCTTTTTAGTTTATCCATTTCCTTTGCTATAATAGTACAGTTTTTAGATTTATGGGAAATGCTTTAGAACATCCGAATTAGTATTGATATTTTTCAGGTCAAACTATTCCATATATTCAGAATTTGGTTCAAATTTCCCTTGGGCTAAAGTTGATAATGGATAATTAGAACATTAAATATAGACGCTAATAATTAAATACAGAAGGAATATACAGATAGCATTAGTACTTTACAACATGAATAATAGCTTAGACACCTACAGCAAGAAGCGAAACAACAAGCAAGTAAAGCAGCTAGAGGAGTAATATGGCGAAACAAATTAATGAGTAAATAAAGTAAAATCAGAATATCTAGAGCCTGAATCAGACTCGGTGCTAACCTACGCGGCTAAAATAAGGGCCGAAACATGACAAACAAAAAGAAGAATAAAAATAACAGAAATGAAAACACTAAGCACTATTAATGGCACCACATTTAGAGACAGAATAAAGAACGAAAACATACTAAGAGAAACTGGAATAGGATAGGTCCAGAAATACAGGTAAAATTGGCAAAAAACACAGAAACCGAACACTAAACGACCAATGGAAGACAGCCTTCGCTGAGCGAAGAGTTTGACATCGCTATCACAACAGAGAAAATGACAGAAAACAACAGGACAAGGTCCTACAAGGGATACACTGAAAATTTCGGAAACCAGCATTATAGTTGGTACCTGACCTGTGATTTGTGCAAATTCGGTTAACTTCACATTTATGTGAGTGAAGCGAACAAGTGACAGAAACAAGAAATATAATTTTTTTACGATGACAGTTGGAAGTTAGAGAGTTAGACAGTAATAAAATGAATTTAACAAGAGAACAGTATCGTGCGATGTTTTATTATGATTTTCGAAGTGGTTTAAGTCAACAAGAATATGTTCAGCGAATGAATTCTGCATTTGGTAGTGAAATAATATCTAAAAACAATATATCGCTGGTTTCAAGAGTTCAAACTTAGACGTGATAGTCCCAGTGATGAATTGCGTGAAGGTCGACCATCAACAGCTGTTGTTGCGCAAAATGTCGATGCCCTTCGTGAAATGATTAAGTTTGGTCGACATGTGACATTTGCTGAAATTCGTGCATCCTTAGGCATTGGCATGCATGACTGCAATACAAACAATTTTGCACGATCATTTTTATGTAAGAAAACTGTGTTCGCGGTGGATCCCACATAATCTGTCAGCAGACCAAAAAGAAGCTCGTGTGAAGTGGTGTAAAGAAACACTGAAACACTTCCACTCAGGTTCATCAAAACTTGTGTATAATATCGTCAGTGGCGATGGAACACGGCATATGAACCTGAAAGAAAAAACCAATCTGCTGTATGGGTCTTTGAAAGTGAAGCAAAACCGACGAAAGTTGTTCGAGCGCGCAGTGTTTCTAAACAAATGATTGCTTGTTTTGTATCTAGGACTGGTCACGTACTCACGGTTCCTTTAGAGAATCGTAGAACTGTAAATGCGGAATGGTATACTACCGTTTGCTTGCCGCAAGTTATTGCAGAGTTGCGAAAAAGCAATCAGAACCGTCGCATCCTACTTTACCATAACAATGCAAGTTCGCACATCGCAAAACTAACACTGGACTATTTGATAAGAAACAACGTTGAATTACTCAGCCATTGTCCCTACAGCCCCGACTTATCTCCCAATGACTTCTTTACGTTCTTCAA
Organism: Melolontha melolontha; assembly: GCA_935421215.2. Taxonomy (NCBI): domain Eukaryota; kingdom Metazoa; phylum Arthropoda; class Insecta; order Coleoptera; family Scarabaeidae; genus Melolontha; species Melolontha melolontha. The sequence goes on from OW285236.1 coordinate 130,109,253, forward strand.
AATGAAAAGTAAAATATGTAGACAAAGATTTTTTATCACCTGGAGAGGCAGTTGAAGGGGCGTATGAAACACACATTTCAAACATATCATTTTCTGAGTGGGATAAATGCTTTACTAATTGGTTTATACGAATGGAAAAATGTATAGAACTTAAGGGTGATTATTTCGAAAAATAATAAAGTATTTCAATGTGTAATACAAAGGTATTTTTAATAATATAAAATATTATTAAAAATCTGGTGTGAAGAACACAAATACAGGTTCACTATTAATATTTTTTGTGAACGTGTGCGAACAAAAAATATTAGTAGTTAACCTGTATTTGTGTTCTTCACACCAGATTTTTAATAATATTTTATATTATTAAATATACCTTTGTATTATACAAAACTGGTGGGGTTTTACCCACTCAGGTATGTTTCAATTATTCTGATATTTCAATTTGTTAACATTTTATTTTATTTATTATGTTCCCGCAATTTTTAGTGTATCTCTCGTACTAGAAGATGAAGAACAAGAAGAAGATAATAGCTTAATTATAAAATTCTGTAAATTTTTTGAAAGTAGAAGAAGTTAGTTAGTGGTACCTCCTGATATATACTTTTTTTTTCAAAAAACGGCAACGATAATTAGTGTTGTTTCAGCTTTCCATAAAATTTTTTCCTTAGAAGACGAATTGTAGGATTAATACCAATAATAATTACCATCTTTTAACAAACGGTCAGAAAATTAATTTTAAAGAAGAGTGGCGATTAACTTTTATGTTAAACATGGTAAAAGTTTTATCACGACGTGTCAAATTTTTCTAAGAATCCTGCTATAACTATTTATCAAGTACTGAAGTTTATAAGTAATCTACGACATTTGAGAGAGGTCGAGAAGATCTCAAGAAGCCCGTTCGAAAATTGGACTGAACAAAGTTAACGTAAAAAAAAACTGTATAATTTCATTCAATCAAATTCGAAGTCTCCCCTGAGATTGATTGAAAATGAATTAGATCATTTTGAGGAAGAGCTTCGGCTACTATTAATTCGCAATTTGTTTTCGACAGGTTAACCAACGATCGAAAGATAAATAAATTGAACACTGCCACCTACACTTGTTACTGATGACATAACGTGGTGATCACCAGAAAAGGAACAATCAAACAAAAAGTAGCTTGAAGATAACAAACAAAGGCAATATTGATTCTTATAATTACAAAGGCATTATCCACAAATAATTCGCTCTGCTTTACCAAACGGTCAACGATAGATTTTATCTAGAGTTTTGCACTGTAGTGGGTTTACTTCTTCGTTTTTCCAACTGAAATAAGGAACACTAAACGTATAAACGTACAAATCTTAGTTACCAAGACCGTCAAAACTATCTCAAAAATCGATAAAAAAACTTATATAAGAGTTAATTGACCGTGGAAAATACTACACCGAAGTTGTCGGAGAGTAAATAAATGATTTGAAAACAATAGAATTTCGTAAGACATAAATTACGTGTATTGTTTTATAGATAACCAAGTTTTAATGGCACATATTTATAATTATTATGTGGCAGAATTCAAACACTTTCATATAAATAATTGTTTATGCTAAAATACTTTATGGATGCAGTTGTTCTATATTCTTTTAATTCCCTAATAAAAGTAAAATTTAATTTGAACTTCATGTACATTTTAGTAATAGACGTGGTTAAAACAATTTCACAAGGCGTGCAAAATGGAATGTCTTTTATACTTTTACATCAAAAGAACTTTTAATAACACCAGACTCGTTTGATTTATTAAAATTTTAAAGAAGTGGTTCTCAAAATACTCTTTTGTTTCCGTTACCTTTTGATGAAAATATTCTATTACTTTTAATCTTGAAATGGTGAGAAAAATTCGAAAATTACTCTTTATTCATTTTAAGCAAAATAAAACAAACAGTACATTTGAAGATTAGTACAGAAATTAATAATGCAATGAGCAAGAATAGTTTGCAATATATTTAAATCTAAGTTTAAAAAAATGTATAAGAGCGTATCTTCCTTTAGAGTTACTAATAGATTTGTTTATTGTGTGCAGTAAAATCAAAATAATGCCATCCTTTTTCTTCTTCTAGATATATTTAAATAAATATTCTCAATATATATATAACTAAATATACAATACCTATATTAGGCACTTTTAACATTTAGTTAAGATAATGCCAAATTAAAAATAAAACTTAGTTTTAACGAGATCATGCCATACTATAATTTAATTTATACTATTCAAATTCAAACATATTTTGAGCATATGTTTTGATCTACATTCATGAACTGTGAAAGATTGACCCACAATCTTCCAAATGTGTATTTTTCTTAAATATGTAAATACTGTCACCATAATAACACCACTCTAAATCAAAAAAGACAAATATACAGTACGTCCATAAAGTATGAACACAAGCCTGTAATAACGTTATTGGGCATTATTTGACAAAATGCAAAGATATGTCGACTAATGTTTTTTATTAGCTATATTTAGATGCTACCATTTTGTTTTTTCCGTCGACCTTGAATAATTTATGACGTCATTGATAATTTTTTTAAATGTAAACCCCAATTCTTTTGTGGATATTGAAAGCTTTTACAATTCTTTATTCGATGATGTAAAAATTTTGGTATGTTACATTAGAAAATTTTTTAGTAATCATTTTTCAACTTTCTGTCATTCCCAAAGTGACAAGGTAATTTTTTTGATAGATTGTAAATAATCCGAATCACAACATTTTTATTTAATCTTAATTGCTGGTGTAAACTGTTTTAATTATTATTATTATGATTGGGTTTGGAGATAGACGTGGAAATGTTAGAGAAGAAGCGTAGTTCTATGAAACGCATCCTGAACTGGACCCTATCGGTTTTTCAACTGTAAGTAAAATCCACAGAAAATTTTTGGAAGAAGAGTTCGTTCGAGATAAACCAAAAAGTGGACGTCCATCAACGGCCCTAGACACTCAAGTTGACATTTTGTTAACAGTTCAAGAACGTCCTACACAAGCACACGGCAACTTAGTCGAGAATTTGACGTAGCAAGGGGTAGAGTCGGGAAACTTTTGCATAAATCAAAGTATCATCCCTGTAAAATATATTTAGTTCAAGAGTTAGTTGTCTGAGGATGATTTTGATCGGCGTTTGGAATATTGTGAACGGTTGATGCAAATTTGTGATAATGGCCCTCTATTTCTCTTCAACATTTTGTTTTCTGACGAAGCTACTTCCACATTGAATGGCACTGTGAAAAGACAAAATTGCCGATTTTAGTCGACTGATAATTGTCATTGGATCCAAGAGACACATACCCAATACCCGCAAAAACTAAATGTATGGGCAGGGATTATCAGCGATCGCATTGTGGGGCCGTTTTTCTTTTATGTAAACTTGACTGGGGAAATATACTTGAATTTTACGAGGTATGAATTGATACCCGTTTTAGCGGCTCTTTTTCCAAATAATGAGGATCCACATTTGCCATATCGTAGAATTTGGTATCAACAGGATGGTGCTCCTCCGCACTGTACGCTACCTGTAAGGCAACACCTCAATAATACATTTCCTAACAGATGGATTGGAAGAAGAGCAACAATTGAATGGCCAGCTAGATCGCCAGATTTAACCCCGTTGGACTTCTTCTTGTGGGGTTACTTAAAATCAAAAGTCTATGCGACACAACCGGAAAATTTGGACGTTTTACGACAACGCATCATCTACGAAACCAGACTAATCACTCCCGAAATATTACAGAATGTGCGAAATGGAATTTATAATCGCTTAGGATTTTATCAACAAACTGAAGGAAACCATTTTGAGCATTTGTTATAAATTTGACACTGAAAATGTAAAAAATAAAACTTAGAAAAAATTAGAACACAATTTACTCAAAAATTTTCTAATATAACATACCAATATTTTTACATAATCGAATAAGAATTGTAAAAGATTTCAAAATCTTGTAATAGATTATATACAATTTAAGAATACTTTGGATAGAACTTTAAAACTTTTTCTGAAACTGGTAGTCTCTTAAGAAAATCAGGCGGCGGAGCAGTTAAGAAACGTACACCTCAAGTTGTTAATCGTGTTGAAGAAATAATGGAAAATGAACCACAAACATCTGTTCGACATTTTAGTCCACAAATAAACCTTTCTGTTGGTACAACTCACAAGTTATTAAAAAAAGATATGCAACTTTATCCATACCATGTCACAGCAGTACAAGAATTGCTAGAAATTGATTACCCACGTAGACTACAGTTTTGTAGTTGGTTTGTAAATATGAACAATAATGGAGAACTTTCGCAAAGAGTCATGTTTACTGATGAAGCATGGTTTTATAAAACCGGGATACCTAAATTCACAAAATACAAGAATTTGGAGTAGTGAAAATCCACATGTAATTAATGAAGAATCGCTACATCCAGAGAATATTGGTGTTTGGGCAGCGATAAACCAAAGGCGAATCATTGGACCAATATTTTTTTGTCAATCAGTTGCATGATGATGAACTTCAAAATGCATATTTCCAACAAGACGGAGCACCTTGTCACTGTACTGCAGAATCCTTGGATTATTTATTTTTTATTTTTATATTTATATAAGAGAATTTTTTGATGAGCGTATAATTAGTCGAAATACTGAAATTTCCTGGCCTGCACGTTCATGCAATTTAAAACCTTGCGACTTCTTTTTATGGCCTTATCTAACATATGGCCTTATCTAACATATTTCGAACACCTATATTGAATTTGAATGATATGCTACAGAGAATCGAACAGAAATGCATGGAAATTAATAACAATCCAGTAATGTTGCAAAATATCATCAGAAATTTTGAACGGAGGATTTTAAAGTGCATTGATCTTAAAGGACAACATTTTCAACATTTGTTATAGTTTTCAATAAATACCTATTATTTGTTATTTATTTGTATGTATGAAACTGTCAAAATATACGATTTCGTAGGTTAAGTAGTAAATTTTAATTTACGACATACTTCAAAATATTCTCAGTAAATCACATGCTACTAGATTGACTTTTCAAATGAACACTTGTTATATATATATATATATATATATATATATATATATATAAGGTAAACTTAATTAGTCGGCGATTAAAGGTCTGGTTATTACTTCAAAGTGTATATATTTAAAATAATCCTACATGTTTCGGCAATGATGCCTTCGTCAAGGATATAAAAAATATAAATAAATAATTTATATTTTTTATATCCTTGACAAAGGCATCATTGCCGAAACATGTAGGATTATTTTAAATATATACACTTTGAAGTAATAAACAGACCTTTAATCGCCGACTAATTAAGTTTACCTTATCATACCAAGGTCACGAAAATACTATATATATATATATATATATATATATATATATATATATATATATATATATATATATATATATATATATATATATATATTATATATATTGATATAAGAAATTATCAACCGTACTATATTGGATAAAATACATTAAAAAAGGGCAAGCGGTCTGTCAATTAAAAACTTATTTATTAATTATCTCTATATTTCGAAACGAGTTTGTTGCTTCTTCAGGAGATAAAAAAGTAGAGTTCAAAAAATATAAAAGTGACGTACACGGACAATAAAATTGATTGTACTGTCCGTTCGGATACTTTCACTTTATGTATGGCGCTGAACATCTGATACATAAGTAATACAGTGTTCGCCGAAGAAAAGATACGATGGGATAGTGTTAAAACATGACCCACTGAAGGAGTATGAATAGCTCAGCTTGTAAATATATCTACTGGACGTGTATTCAATATCTTGCACAAGCATTTGAGTATGAAAAAATTCTAGACAAATTAGTGTGCCGGCTAATTTCAACTCAATGTACGAATATGAGTGTTTGCAGCGCTATATAACTGAACGAAACATCGATTTTTCGCTTCACACCACAACGAGAGATCAACGAAACAATGGCCTTTCGTTGGCGATCGAACACCAAAGACGAGGTGGCTCCATCTGCCAGAAAGATTTCGGCTGCGGTGTTTTGAAATTCGCACGGCATAAACTATATTAAGATATTTAAAGGAGGGGATTTCTTACCAGGATCGTAATATAATCATTTATTGTATCATTTCAATTCTTAATTAAAGAAAGAACGACCATATTTGGCGAAGAAAAATATGCTGTTCACAGCAAATCGTTGATCTAAAATTTGTCGAGATATATTTAAAATTTCCGCCTTATTTCCCATATTCGCCTGATCTACTCAATTTTTAATTTCCGAATCCGAAGAAATAGCTTAACGGGTGAAATGTTCTGTCCTGTTTACAGAGTTTCAAAGATCCTACTTTTTGGAAGATTATGTAGAAAACAAAACATTTTTTAGTCCACTTATATGTGGGGTTTTTCATTTAAATGTAACATTTCGAACAAATATCTCTCGTATGTGAGAACGTTATACCAAAATATATTGATCTATATGTAAGTACACTACCAATTAATAAAAGTATAAAATGTACTATATTATTGCTGAAATATAAAATAATATTAAACAAACGAAAACCATTATTACTTATAATTACTGTTGCAATTATTCCTAGATATTTTATTCACTAGTTTAAAACTAGGTCAAATCCAAACAAGCGCAATACTTCAATTAATGGTAAACATACCTTTTTATTTAAAAAGTTGCCCCGATTACTATAAAGCATTTACTTGTTATTGAATTAATTTTCTAAGTATTCCAGAGCGACAGGTCATGCAGAAATTCAAACAATCGCCTAGTATTTACAGCTTCGAAATTTAATTAAATATAGAGAAACTATGTTTAAGTCTTTGGTGTGTATTTAATATTACCCGGAAAACGGAATTCGCATATTTTTTTTACTTTCTTTTTATGTGACTTCAAACTTTATCGCTTTAATTGTATTTACGAAATCACTTTAGAACCGAAACCACTTTAATCCACATTGAATTTACTGCGCAGCTGTTGAATATACTTTAATGTGCCGTTACATTTTAGAATTGTGAATATAAGGAAACTTCATAGAAAGTTTTGCGATCGTTAATTTTTTATAAATATGGGCATTCTGCAGATATACATACATATTTGGGAAGTTGCTTTTCTAGAATAACGCAACATACGCCTTACATTATTTATTAATGATTTTAAAAACATTTTTATTATTTTAAAAATTTTTTAAACTATGAAAATGAACGAATAATGTTTGCATTTAATTTATATTATAAACGCCTGAACTGCGAAAGTGGTTAGCGAAAGAAGACAACTGGTGCAAGTATCCCGTTGGTCGATTGTTTGAATCTTGAGACCAACGTGCGAGGTTGTTTCCTTTCGGAATTGGTATCCTCTTTGGTTACGAGGAGGTGTAGTAGCAAAGTCATGGAACACTTCACACACACACATAGACTCTAAGCTGTCCTAAGCTTTTGACAAGCTTCCAGTTTTAGACTTTGGGCTGCTATACACATACTGTAATGGGACACATTACGACCATCTTATTTCAAGACATTAATTAAATCTGTTATACTTTTAAAGAATATCAAAACTTAATTTGTATGAAATTAAAAAGTAAAATTATATAAATATTAATACGTTTCTCGCCATTGGGTATTATTCCGAAACATATCGCAATAATATTAAATGCGTATTCCACTCAGATCCTTTTATGCACAATCAACATTTTCTGTAGTTCACTTTGTAAAGCTAGTCATGTATAAACTCAATTAGAATAGCTTTGTGTGGCATATACGAATCAAGAGAGTGACTGTATTACATCATCCACGTGACCAGAACAATCGAGAACTTCACAAGAAAGCTGGGGATTCACCGAGAGAAAAGAGAAGTTAGAACGGATCAAGGAGAACGAAACGAGATACTTGCTTCCTAGTCGCGAAGCCGGTCAAACGTGCAGACCCTTAAAGTAACAGTAAGAGAGGGTTTACCGCAATCCATTGTACTTAAATAAGAAAAGTACATATAGTAGCAAGAGGTGTTTATTGCCTAAAAGTGAAGTTATTTGTTTAAAACGTGAATTCCCACGCTTACTACATCAAGGCTTTTGTCTGGAATCCCCGGCACCTTGAGGCGTGAAGAAAGAGTTCTAATTCAGTGAACAAGTGCATCACCTCCAGAGGAAGCGATTAGACTATAAAGTGATATGGCCTTTAGTGTAACGATATTAAGGTTAGTCATTATTAATACTGTTTTTTAATCTGATCATACTAAACAGTTTCAATCATATGTAAAAGTTCGGTATCTCGCCTTATATGTATGTATAGAATCTAAGTAACATTTCAGAATAACCATAAAAATTTTTGTAGTAAATTATATGTAAAATAGAAAGCTCATTTATCAATATATAAGTATAGTTTATAATTATTTTGTTTCTTTCAAATCATGTAATATAAACTTCATTGAAAGAGCATATTAATCAAAAGGAATTGATTGAAACAATTAATAAGTAAAAAAGAGGGATTCATTTCATTTCACCTACGTTTTCATACGCACTTTGAGAAAGAAAGACTTAAGTCCCATTTCGGCTTACCCGCTTTTATTTAGAGTTCCTTTTTCTTAATCTTTCCGCTGACTATTCAGCTAACCGGCATTAAAATAAATTCAATTATATACGTTAGAAGGGGTAAATCTTCTTGGCGCCCAACTAAGCAGTAATTGAAAAATGAATTACTTATTTTTCAACTTTTAATCTATATCTCAATATTTAGGGTAACTGCGGCATTTAGTTATTTCAGCACCAAAGTAATCAATTGTTAACAGCAACCTGGAATCCCTCGAGACACGGGATATTATAAATATATACCAGTGTTTAAGGTCTGTTACAATATGGCGAACCAACTATAGGGGCTATTAAGGGTGAAATATTTTAAATAAAATTTAAAAAAATATTGAGAATAGAAAAAAAAAATTAGATTTCAGTAATTTTCAGATAAATATAAATGTTAAATTATCATTATTCGAAACAAAAAGATTTTTTGGTAACAAATATATAAAATAATTTTAGATAAAGCATTATTTTCAAATATAGGTCAAGTAATATACAGGGTGTTTGCATGTAAATTATTTTTATTTTAAGGAATTGTTTTAATAATATATGAAATATTTTGTGCGTCATAGTAAATTAAGTTAAATCAGTGTATAATATACAGGGTGATCTTATATAAGCGGTTGATATTGGAAATTCAAATTTCAATTAGTTTCAAGATACATTGGTGGACCATATTTAGGGAAATTTTGCAGATAGTGTTAGAAAAGTGGGGGGTAGCACGAATAGTCAAGATAAAATTATTGGCTGCGCAACTAAGGCGAAAATAAATTAAATATAGGCTCCGTAGAAGAATTTTACCTACGTTGAGAAATAAATAAAGTTTGTTGGCATCACGGATTAGGGCAAAACAAATAGGTAACTTTTGTTGTTACTATTTCGCATTCGTTTATCAACCACAAGTGTGTTGTTGTGGCTTTATAAATAAGCAAGTAAAATTATATAACTGTGCAAATTACAAAAAAAAACTCGGGGAATTTAAAGACAAATTCAATTTTATAAATACGATATGTTTCTGAGAAGCGGAAAAATAACAAGCCCAGTAAAAATGATGTCAGAAAAAGAGGATATTCAAGGAACTGTCAGTCAACCTTCGGAAGGAATGGAAACCAGACTAATGATGTATATGAGGAATCTAAGCCAAAGAATTGATGACTCAAGCAAAAATCTCAGTAAATAAAATAAAGAAGAAATTCATAAAATGGGAAAAAGAATTGCCGAAGCAAATCAAAAACGTGATTTGAATCTAAAAAAATTGGGCAAGAAAATTGAGGATACCAATATAAAAAATCTAGATGAAGCAAATGAAAAAGAAAAAGAACTAACACAGAGGATAGACTTGGAGAAAGAAGAACAGCAAGACCAAGTCCACACCACTGAAGAAAAAAAAGAATTGCAACCACTAATCGCGAATCCGCAAACCAGTTGGGGAATGGCCAAAATGGAACCCATAAAGAGAAGTCAGGATGAAGCAACATCTTTTAAAGCATTGCTGTACGAAATATACGACTCCCCTAGCATAGGAAATATACCTTTGGAAAAATACATACGGGATGAAGCAAAAGACGAAATACGCAATGAGTTTATAACAAGCATAGAGAAACAAGAAATTTTGAATGACACTGTGATGGAAGAAGTAGTGAAGAAATTGACACCACAAGTGATGTTCCGAGGAAACCGGGAAATTTATCAAAAGGAACCCACTACAATTTTTCTGGTAGAAAATCAATCAGTGGACGCAATTTCTCGTACAATCTCGAACTATAGCGACGTTTTTGCGGATAAGCCAGGGCGGTGCAAATTAACTAAGGAAATTAAAAAGTTTTTTCATCTATATAATGGACCTTACAAGGTATTACGAAAGACCGGTGAAAACGCATACGTCCTAAAAGATGTAGAGATAGGACAATTTTTAACCAAACAGAATGTTATTAATTTAAGACGTTATAAGAAGCCAATCAAGGGTCCACCATGGTAGTGGGTGGTTGGAAATTGTGAATATGTATATATATATATATATATATATAATCAAATATATAAAGGTATAGTTAGTTAAACAACAGTATTTAAATAATTACCAAAAAGGTTTTTTGTTTTTGTTCATTGCAAATTTAAATTGAATCTTATTTTATTTTATAGTTTGAATTTTATATATATGACTCTTAATTTGTGGGGTCTAATCTTTTATTTGATTACTGTTTGAGGACGCCATTAATAATTAAAAGCTTAGGGGGGGTACTGTATTGGGACACATTACGACCATCTTATTTCAAGACATTAATTAAATCTGTTATAATTTTAAAGAATATCAAAACTTAATTTGTATGAAATTAAAAAGTAAAATTATATAATTATTAATACGTTTCCCGCCATTGGGTATTATTGCGAAACATTTCGCAATAATATTAAATGCGTATTCCACTCAGATCCTTTTATGCACAATCAACATTTTCTGTAGTTCACTTTGTAAAGCTAGTCATGTATAAACTCAATTAGAATAGCTTTGTGTCGCATATACGAATCAAGAGAGTGACTGTATTACATCATCCACGTGACCAGAACGATCGAGAACTTCACAAGGAAGCTGGGGATTCCCCGAGAGAAAAGAGAAGTTAGAACGGATCAAGGAGAACGAACCGAGATACTTGCTTCCTAGTCGCGAAGCCGGTCAAGCGTGTGGACCCTTAAAGTAACAGTAAGAGAGGGTTTACCGCAATCCATTGTACTTAAATAAGAAAAGTACATATAGTAGCAAGAGATGTTTCTTGCCTAAAAGTAAAGTTATTTGTTTAAAACGTGAATTCCCACGCTTACTACATCAAGGCTTTTGTCTGGAATCCCGGGCACCTTGAGGCGTGAAGAAAGAGTTCTAATTCAGTGAACAAGTGCATCACCTCCAGAGGAAGCGATTAGACTATAAAGTGATATGGCCATTAGTGTAACGATATTAAGGTTAGTCATTATTAATACTGTTTTTTAATCTGATCAGACTAAACAGTTTCAATCATATGTAAAAGTTACCGTATCTCGCCTTATATGTATGTATAGAATTTAAGTAACATTTCAGAATAACCATAAAGATTTTTGTAGTAAATTATATGTAAAATAGAAAGCTCATTTATCAATATATAAGTATAGTTTATAATCATTTTGTTTTGTTCAAATCATGTAATATAAACTTCATTGAAAGAGCATATTAATCAAAAGGAATTGATTGAAACAATTAATAAGTAAAAAAGAGGGATTCATTTCATTACACCTACGTTTTCATACGCGCTTTGAGAAAGAAAGACGTACAGCAGACCTATTTTCATGTGGCCAGTTAAAAGTACCGCCCTCGAGATGCGCATGAAATTCATAGGTAGGGGAACCTCTGGCATTCAGTGTTTTATCCCTTTTTATCCCTTACTACGTCCCAATGCACCACTCGCACAAAGAGTTTGCATTTCATTTTTCCGAATACTGTCTCTATCTAACACTGACCCTTACTTGACGCACGTACAAATTCTCCCACCGGCCACATGAAAATAGGTCTGCTGTAAGTCCCATTTCGGCTTACCCGCTTTTATTTAGAGTTCCTTTTTCTTGATCTCTCCGCTGACTATTTAGCTAACCGGCATTAAAATAAATTCAATTATATACCTTAGATGGGGTAAATCTTCTTGGCGCCCAACTAAGCAGTAATTGAAAAATCAATTACTTATTTTTCAACTTTTAATTTATATCTCAATATTTAGGGTAACTGCGGCATTTAGTTATTTCAGCACCAAAGTTATCAATTGTTAACAGCAACCTCGAATCCCTCGAGACACGGGATATTATAAATATATACCAGTGTTTAAGGTCTGTTACAATACACACACCACAAAACTAAAAGACGAACACATGTAATGAAGGGACAAGAAATGTTTTTTGTTGGTTATTATTGAACCACTGGGTATATATAATAGGTTCGCTAATTTTGTTCGTATGAATAGTGTACACATTTATTAGATCCTTCATAACGGTTTTTGGCTTAGTCATATCTAGAAATATGTATTGCTTGTAATAACGTAATTACTAGTGCGTTATTATATTTTGATGGTTTACATACGTGAATTTAGAACGTTAAGTTATCTGTACATCTGATTGAAATAACCCCTTCGTTCGTATAGATTTTGGGTCTTGAATTAATATCGCTTACAACGTCTACTTATGTTAGGTTATATCGTAATTCTTCTAGTAAATTATCGTATCTGAATATTCTATAATTAATATTAAATTAGAGAGTTAATTAGATCTCTTTGTATAAATACTTTCGTCTTTTTGTGCCATTCTAAGGAATGCTTATGTGAATTTCATTATTTGAATTAAGAATGTAAACTTCTCAAGTCTATCGTACATGCGCTATAGATTTACACGTACGGACAGAAAATGCATATATGTGTGTGTGTGTGTACATAAATGCAAGTCATTCTGTTTTCTATAAATTAATAAACGTTGTTTTAATGTAGTATTTCTAATTAGAGGTATCCTAAGTAATTTTGAGAATTTTTTAAGACGCCTGTTATGGCTTTTATTTGTATTTCGGTATGTGATTTGAAAATTAGCGCCATCTATACGTAGTTATTTGTGTTATGGCACGATGTATTAGTTATAAATTTATTGGTCCTAATTAACGATAGTTAATTTTGTACATCTTGTGACCTAGGTATAGGGTTGTGTTGGCTTCCGATTTACTTCTTGAAAATAATTAACTATAGGGTAATTAAAATATTCTTTCAATATAGTTTTTTTCGTATGACGTAGCCTCTGATCTGTTATAAAAAGGAGACCATTTAGAAGATTCGATCTATTTTCTCATGTGTTTGGTGCGGACGTACTTAGGTTTAGTTTTCTTGTGTCGAGCAGATTAATCTAGTGCAATATGGTTATATGAGAGTCTAGAATTAGGGCTCGCTTGTTTTTGCGGCTTGTCAACTTATTGTACTATTGTAAAGTTAATATAGAAAGGATCTATGGATGTATTTAACGTTTGATTAAACGGATATAAATAGATTATATTTTTGGGACATACACGAGGAACTGCTATTTTGTGTACACTGCGTATTAAACATAAGGTGAGCAATTTGCTACGAGATTCTGATTGCAAAGGGCATCGTTCTCTTAATTGGACATTTGGTTTCTTATATGTTTTTCCTCTTTTCTTTTATCTAACAGAGTAGTTGGCAAGGGTCTAGAAATATTCATAATTGAGTGAAGCACGTAATCCGCTCCTTTCCGATCTTAAAAAATCGATTGTCTGAAAATTTCTATCTAATTAATACATCTAATTAATTGGAACCACCAGATCACCTTTTTTTTGCTGGTAATCGTTAATCGACAAGGTAGTACAATTGTGATTATTTTCTAAGGATCAAATGTTGGTGTAATTAGATTCTCTCCAAGTACAGACATTTTGTATATATTTTGTATATAAAAAGTGATTAATTAAATTTTTTCCATATGTATATAATTTAGAAGCATTAAATTTGATGTTTAATTGTCAGAATGTCATACATTTAAGTATCGATTTGCTTTGTGCTATTTTCTTAGTAGAAAGCATGTAACCGATTTAATTTTTTTTTATTACATAATAATCATTTCTACATATACTGTGTGGAACCATAATTTTTGGATTAATTGGTGTAATATAATTTTTTTATTATAATTGAAATGAATGAACCGTTCATTTTGTAATATAATTAATATATTTTCCGCATATAGAGTGTGGATTAATCTTTATAGATTTATTTTTTACAAATTTTTCGTAAATTGAAATTTACGCAATCAAATAATTAATTGTGTGTTATGGATAAATTAATTGTTGCATATGCAGTATGTATCCATCTCGATATGAGGTTTATCTACGATCTTTGATAAATTATTTATGCAATTTTTAGCTTCAGATTCTTAATTAATTCTATTGCTTTTCCATATTGGTCAAATAATTTCAGACGTTGACCTTAATTTTTTTATGAAAGCATATGATTTATTTTTAAAACTTATCTAAACCACCTGATTTGATGTGCCTATATTTTAACATAACATATTAGTCAATTTATTGTCTGCACTTTAATTTATTTCATTCATTTATTATACTGGGCGGGTCTTTTACTCATGACCAGACATTACTTTGTTTATTGAGAAATCATATCGCTATTGGAAACGTAATTATTGCTTTTGTCAAATTTATATATATATATATATATATATATATATATATATATATATATATATTTTGTTATGTTACGCTCTTTAATATATTGAATAAAATTGTTAATTACTGTTATAACTGCCCCAAAACGTTGGGCTCTAAATGATATGTTACGAATATGCTGATAAATAAAAATGTTTCTACGTACGGTATAATAAAATGAATGAATGTCATAAAAAAAGTCATGTAAAATTCAAATTGGGCTCATTCAATACTTATCTGTTTTATTATCTTCGGCTAGCTTCTTTTTCTCTTCAGGGCTAAGGTAGGTTCACTTCCTTCCACTTATACTTTATTTACGTAATTTATTAAGTTAGGAACGGAACAATATCTCAAGTATATTACAAAAAAAACAAAGTAAAATATTGACAATTAACTTTATTAGGGATAAAAGATTTTGCAAAGTTTGAGAAATTTATATTAATAATTTCGTGACACACAAGTAATATTAAGTGAGACACACTCGACGGTTGGTATTCGTACAGTATAATAATATGGTGTAAGACAGGTGCAATAATGTGTTGTCTTAGTAAAATAGTTTATAACAGTGACCTGGCATCAAGTTTTACAAATACAAATAGTAGATGCCAATATTTAAATAAGTTGACTAAAGATTACAGTGGTAAAATATCGGTGAAAGTAATATAAATAGTTAGTTATGGAATAACAAAGTAAAGTTCTAGAAATGTACATGCGCAAGAAAAAAATGGCGCGGGAAATTTTGTTAAAATTAGCAAAAACCTGGATCTTCGTATATAACCTCCGTTGCTTCCTGCGCCTGTGTTCTGGAGACGTCTTCACAACGGGAAACGGGAGAATGTTTCTGCTACGGTCCCTCGGGATCACTTGAAATTTGTTGAAATCTCCAAGTCCGACTGCGTCTTGAGCGAATGACCGATTTCGATCGTCAACGATGTTGGTCAAGCTACGGTGAGATTTTTATGGCGGTAAAAACTTTAAAAATTCGTAAATCTCGGACTATTTGGTCGGCGGCTGTTAAATTTTGTCCACAGGTGGTTGGTAGGTAGGTGTAACGTTTTGTAATATTAAAAATCTCTTGCACTTAATAATTTCGCTTAATTATTTTAATTATTACGGAGCACAAAAAAACGTGACCTCTCACTGTGACGACTAATTACCGACGCTTGCTTTTTCATTTGTTTTTAATTGCATAACTTTCCGCTAAATCGCCCCATTCTTTACTTGCATTAAATTTGTTAATATTATTAAATTAGACAATTTTACAGTATAAAACAGTTTAAAAAATTACAATTTGATTTATAAAATAATTTTGGTTGAATAACATATGTTTTATGTGTTTACAAACACTCCGTCAATATAGGTTTATTCTCGGGTTATTGCACCGTTGAAATTGTGGGCGGGGCTTACTCGTTCAAATGCATTTGAAAATAAATACGTTACATTTGTTTGAATAAACACGCGTTAAATATGTATTTGAAAGAAAAATGAATATAAACATAATAATAAAAAAATTAGAAAAATAAGTTAATAATTTCTAGGTAAATTTGTCGTCAAAATAACGTATTTATTCTTTGAATCAATCTTTCCCCTTCTTAATATTAACGTACAAAGTAGAAATAAACATTATGGTATAAATATTATGGTTACATATATTCTTTGTTTCTTTCAGAGAAAGCATCCTTCTTGCAATGCCTCAATTTCCCCCTTGATTAAAAGATAGAAACTTATTGAGAGCTTTTAATCAACCGTATCTAGGAGTAAGACAGAAATATATAAATGCAGTATAGTGATCTGATGAAAATTTAATGAATGTGTGTGTTCACGTTAAAAATATTTCAAATTCTATAAGTAGTTCATTATATTATTCTAGTTAATAATTCCCTATTTAGTAATTGTCATTAAATGGTTAAAGTTAATTGTTTTATTTTGTTTGTTCGGGTTCTTTTGTTTGAAAACCCCTTTTTAATATTAAGTAGTTATTTTCTTCTTTCCTTTTTTTTTTTTTTTTATTTCTTATTTAATAATAATATGATTAATTTAATTAGCCTAGTCTAAATGTAAACTTGTGATTAATATAGATTATATACTATAGTACTGTAGTACTTATTATTGTTTTACGTACTATAACATGCTTGGCTGGTTTGTTCTGAAAGTTATTTCGGCTCGTTATGTATATTTATATAAAAAAATGCTTTATTATTTTTTTTTAAGTGTGGTAGTCTTGTAACATAGTTATGTGGTATCTACCTTTAATGTAATTTGTTTCGGGTTCAAAAAGTTCGTAGGTGTTGTTACCAATTATTCTTTTAATCGTATAGGGACCTTGGTAAGCTTTCAGTAGCTTTCCCATTATTTTGTTTTTTAAATCTGTTACTCTTAATCTCTTAACTATAACTTGGTCTCCTACATTGTAAGTTTTATACTTTTTAATTGCCGTATTTCTCTTTTCCTCCCATTTTCGCTTTCTTAGTGATAATCTTCCTCTGACTTCTTGTAAACGGTTACGTAAATTTGTATGCTCAGAATCAGTCCATGGTCGTTGTGGTGGTTGTCCTGTGAATAAAGTTATTGGGCAGTGATTATGCACTGTGCTAGGTGTATTGTTTATAGTAAATTCTATCTGTGGTAACAGTCTGGCCCATTTTCTGTGATTTTCGTCCAGTAATATACGTAAATATTTTATCGTTTCGCGTATATATCGCTCGGTAGGATTTCCTTGTGGGTAGCGGATTGATGTATAGACGGTGTGGATGTCGTGTAAATGTAAGAACTCCTTGTAGCGATCGTTAGTAAAATAGGTAGCGTTGTCCGAAAGTATTGTTTGTGGTTTTCCATACTGTGCGAAGTAGTCCACTAAAGCTTGTAAAACGGTGTTGGTATCGCATTTCTGCGTAGGTATGAGTTTGATGAACTTAGAAAATATATCACATATTACCAAAATGTGGCGATAACCTTTAGTGCTAGGAATAAGGTTTGATAGAAAATCAATTGATATTAACTCTAGTCTATCATATGCAGTTATATTGTGGCTTATGTTGGTGTTAGTGAAAGTTTTATCTTTGGTTATTTCGCAGAGTCGACATTGTTTTACCACGCTGTTTATTATTTGTTCGTCATTTATACAGTAGAAAGCTTCTCTGTAGAGTAACCAGCATTTTCGTGCACCTATGTGTGTGTATCTTCGGTGTATATATTCTGTTATTTCTCTGGTGTGTTGTTCGTTTGTGACGTATACAGTAGTTCTTCCTATTTGTTTTACTATGAATCGGTCCCTGATTGATATACCTTTGTATTCACCTACCGTTCTTAAATGTCGTCTTATTTCATCGAAGTCTGGGCTTGATTGTATTTGTAAGATTTTTGTTTTCGAGAAAATGCCTCTCCTTTGTAGATTTATTAAGTTGATGCAAATATTCTGCCTCTTTACGTCCCCCTCCTGTCTCGTGAGTGCATCGGCCGTTACCATTTCTTTTCCAGGTTTATATTTTATTGTAAACTCGTACTGTTGTATTAACAAAGTCCAACGATAAATGCGACTGTTATTAAGTTTGCAGCTCATGATGTTGACTAAAGCTTTGTGATCCGTTTCTAATACGAATGACTTTCCAATCAAATAATATCTGAGTTTCGTTAACGCAAATACGATAGCAAGCATTTCCTTCTCGGAAATCGTGTATCGAGTCTCGCATGTTTTCAACGTGCGTGATATAAAATAAATAGGGATTTCTTGATCGTCTTTCATTTGTACTAGCTCTGCTGCAATTGTCTTGTGTGAAGCATCTGTTCGCACAACAAACGGTAGAGTAAAGTCTGGGTGGTGTAAACGGAGATTTTCTACAAAGTTCTCTTTTAAAGTTGTGAAGCATAATTCGCATTCAGCCGTCCAGTTCCATTTCTTCCCCTTCTTGATTAGTTCCAACAAGGGTAATGTTTTCTCGCTATAGTTTGAGACAAATTTCCTATAATAGTTTAACACTCCTAAAAAACTTCTTAACGTCTTTAAATTCTTCGGTCTCGCATACTCCTGAATGATATCTAACCGTGTCGGGTCTAATAAAATGTTGTTCTGATTAATCACATATCCTAGATAGTTAATCTCATGTCTAAAGAATTGACATTTCGCTAAGTTAAGTTTCATACCATGCGTTCTTAAGGTGTTCAGAATAATGTTAATATGTTGTAGGTGTTGTACCACAGTTTCGGAAAATATAATAATGTCGTCTAGGTAATGTAAAGCGAATTCATCATATCTGTCTAGTATACGATGCAGAAAACGTATCAGAGCGGCTGGTGATGTCTTTAAACCAAATGGACATACTCTAAACTGATATACTATTCCATTCACTAAGAAACCACAGTATTTTCTGGATTCTGGTTCTAAGTTTATTAACCAAAAAGCATTCTTTAAGTCTAATTTACTATAAATTTGTTTACTTCCGCATTTTGTTAATAAGATGTCTATGTTTTGCGGCATTTCGAATTCTGGCTTAATTCGTTTGTTCAGAGCTCTCGCGTCTAAGCATATTCTTAACGATAGGTCCTTCTTTTGAACTATTACAATGGGATTAATAAAGTATGTGTTCGATCTCTCTATAATTCCGGATTGTTCTAATCTCTCTAATTCTAAACTAACTTTCTGTTGATAGTGGTACGGAATAGGGTAATTCTTACTTATTAATGGGCAGTCATTGTCAATATTAATTGGATGTTCATATCCTTTTGCGAAAACAATATCGTTATTAATTAAAGTGATGTTTTCGTTTAAAATATTAATTAATTGCGGTACGACGTTTGTATAAGGTATTTCTTGTTTATCAATTATATTCGTTATATCATTCTTATCATTTATACTGTCAGTTGTCTGTAAATCCTCCTTAATCTTTACTACTTCTTCGCCCTCGTAACTATCTCGCGTTCCTAACAAATCTGGCCTATTTCTCACTCCTATATATTCATTATTTATAATATTATCATTTCCAACTCTATCAATAAACCTTTCTTCAGCTCTCCTATAGTACGGTACATTATATTCTAATAAATTATTTATTACAACTGCTAAAACTTCTTTCTTATAAGTATTATATTCTTTCACTTCCTCTACGGACAAATGTTTATTAAGTATTAAATTGTTCTTTCCAATTGATAAAATACCCTGTTCAAAATTCAATATCATTTTCAACCTGTTGATATTATCTATACCCAATATACAGTCATATTGTAACTTCTCTATTACGTAACAGTGAATTAAATAACCGATTTCGTTTATTCTTATTTCGGTATTGAGTTGCTTTGTGACAGTGCCCATCTTCTTTCCATTTGCAGTAACTATGTCGGTACCCTTGGTTTGAACAACGTGTTGTTCGTATCCCTTTATTTGTTTTGCGAGATCCTCTCTAACTAATGTAATCTCGGCTCCGGTGTCGATTAAACAATTTAATTTTATGTTGCTGAATTGTAAAATAATAATGGGTAGAGAATGTACTTCATTTACGGCGTCCCCTGCGTCTTCTATGTTTAAGAATTCCTCTGGCGATTGATAGAATTTTATATTTTGTAACTTCCAGAGCATGTTATAGCCGTTATCATTATTTAGTTTTGTTGGTTTGACGGTCCGGGTGTTGGGTTCAGATACGGATCGTCTTGTAAAATTGGAGTTTTTTTTTGTAGCCCCTCTATGTTCGTTCTGTCAGGTGATAACGATCGATGTCGCCGGTAAGCATTATTACCTGGACCTCTTCCTCTACTTGCGTAGTGATTTATTCCGCGTCTCGATTGGTGCGTTGGTGCGCGCTGCGTGTTATAAGTATCATTATTGTTGGGTCTGTTATTGTTATAGTTATTATTTGCCGAGTTATTCTGATAATTGTTCGGATAAGGTCGGTTATACGCATGTTGTGTATTCGGTCGATTCTGATTGTTATAATTATTATGAGGATGATTATTGTAGTTGTTATTATTTTGGTTGTATGGTCGAGAGGTTCCTGGTTGATAACGATTGTTTTGAGCATAATTATTGGTATTGTTATTGTTAGAATAGTTGTTAAAGCGTGGTATGGGGTTGGGAATGTAGTTCGGTGCTTGTGGGTTCCTAGTGTTGTTCGTCCGATTATTAGGCTGCTGTTGTTGGTTGGTTTCAGCGAAATCGTCCAGTCTTCGGAGTATCTCGATTAGGGAGTCCATGTCAGTGACCTTCTGACAGATAATCGCCTGAGTATCCGTGAAAATAAAATGGTTTAACAATAGGCGCGCGATCATTGATTCACTCATGTCGCTGATGTGCTTGCACTGGTTGTATACGCGAGATGCATACATCTCCCTCGTCACTTGTCCCAATCTAAATTTCCCTGTTAACAAACGAACTTTGGCCCTGTTCTGCTGGTTTTCGTCCCAGTAGTTCTTCGTAAATAACACAACAAATTGATCTAAAGAATGGCAATGTTCCTCTATCCTTTGAAACCATTCTTGTGCGCTATTCCGCAATGTTGCTCGCACTACTTCGATCCGGTGTTTCTCGTCCATCACGTCCTCTAAATACCGTAGTATCCCATTTAAATACGCCATGGGGTGTACTCTAGTCATATCTCCGTCAAAATGTTGTAAGTTTTCGATTTTTATTATCGAATTACCTGTATTTATGTTATGTATAGGTACTGTGTACGTTCTAAGTTTATTTTCTAGCTGGTGTAAGTTGTGCTGCGTTTCATTATAATTTTCGGTTTGTACAGTTTTCATATTATTTAGATTTAAATTCACCGCCTGTATTTCTTGAGTATGTATTTCTTTATTTTCATTAATTTGTGTATTAAACTCGCGTCTTAATTGTTGGGTCTGTTCCTCATTGATTTGATTGTATGTTGTTAATTTTGTATCTAATGTACAATTATTTTCGAGTATTGTTTTATTTAAGTCTTTGTGTAGTTCTTTGTTCGCTGTATTAATCTTCGATTCAGTTATTTCGTAAATTTGTGTGGTTGAAGTTTCTAGTTGTTGTGTCCACTGTAAATTTTGTGATTTAACGGTCTCATCTAGTTTTAGGAGATACTTCAATTCATTTTGTTCCATGGCCTTTTGTGTTGCGGTGATTTCTGCCATTTGTACGTCGATGTCCCCCTTAAATGTATTAAGTTTCATTTCTATGTTTGTGTTGTTTAATTCTATTTTCTCATTTATGTTGATTAGGTTAACTTCTAATCTCGTCGTAAGTTCGTTAGTTAAGTTATTTAAATCTTGTTTTAGTTCGCTATTATTAGTATCTAATTTGTTATTAAGGTCTTTATTGGCAGTGTTCATGTCTTGATTATTAGTATCTAATTTGGTATATATATCTTGTTTTAATTCTTGGTTATTAGTATCTATTTTGTTGTTAGTGTTATCTAACTTGGTATTTAAATCTTGCATTTGTGTCATTAACATGTTAAACATGTCCATGAATTTACTGTCAGGCGAAACACTGGCCTCTCCGGAAACGGACGTTTGCGGTACTGTAATGTCCCCCTGGTCACTCCGGTCTTCTTCCACTGCGTCTTTCGGGGTCTTAGCTCTGTGTCTTGTATCCATTTTAGAGTATATTTAATTAGTTTGTAAATTATATTAGTATTAGTGCAGGTAGATGTAATTATATTGTAAATATGTTGGTTGTAAAATGTTGTTGTTTGTAATGTTATTAGATTTAATTTACACACTTAAATGCAATGACAAATAACAAAAATATATGTATATAAAAGAAATATGAATCTGCACTTTAATATTTCCCTGTAACAACCTTTGAATATCTTACCGATGGTCTCGAATACAGCAATCCCCTGAAATGCAAAACCGTGCTCTCTCTCTGAAGTTCCACAAAGACAAAATAACAAATACATAAACAAATAGTACAATATGGTAAATGCGAATACAACGGTTCTCCTTGTTTTTTATTTTTACTTTTTATTAATTTATTGATTCTTTGTGCCACGAAACTTTGTTACCTGAGAAAGTGTTCCTTCTTAATATATTTAACAATAGAGTGACTGTTTTATTGAGGTGTGGAGTAGAAGTACGCCCCAAAACGTTAGGGTGCCATTTGTTATGTTTCGCTCTTTAATATATTGAATAAAATTGTTAATTACTGTTATAACTGCCCCAAAACGTTGGGCTCTAAATGATATGTTACGAATATGCTGATAAATAAAAATGTTTCTACGTACGGTATAATAAAATGAATGAATGTCATAAAAAAAGTCATGTAAAATTCAAATTGGGCTCATTCAATACTTATCTGTTTTATTATCTTCGGCTAGCTTCTTTTTCTCTTCAGGGCTAAGGTAGGTTCACTTCCTTCCACTTATACTTTATTTACGTAATTTATTAAGTTAGGAACGGAACAATATCTCAAGTATATTACAAAAAAAACAAAGTAAAATATTGACAATTAACTTTATTAGGGATAAAAGATTTTGCAAAGTTTGAGAAATTTATATTAATAATGTCGTGACACACAAGTAATATTAAGTGAGACACACTCGACGGTTGGTATTCGTACAGTATAATAATATGGTGTAAGACAGGTGCAATAATGTGTTGTCTTAGTAAAATAGTTTATAACAGTGACCTGGCATCAAGTTTTACAAATACAAATAGTAGATGCCAATATTTAAATAAGTTGACTAAAGATTACAGTGGTAAAATATCGGTGAAAGTAATATAAATAGTTAGTTATGGAATAACAAAGTAAAGTTCTAGAAATGTACATGCGCAAGAAAAAAATGGCGCGGGAAATTTTGTTAAAATTAGCAAAAACCTGGATCTTCGTATATAACCTCCGTTGCTTCCTGCGCCTGTGTTCTGGAGACGTCTTCACAACGGGAAACGGGAGAATGTTTCTGCTACGGTCCCTCGGGATCACTTGAAATTTGTTGAAATCTCCAAGTCCGACTGCGTCTTGAGCGAATGACCGATTTCGATCGTCAACGATGTTGGTCAAGCTACGGTGAGATTTTTATGGCGGTAAAAACTTTAAAAATTCGTAAATCTCGGACTATTTGGTCGGCGGCTGTTAAATTTTGTCCACAGGTGGTTGGTAGGTAGGTGTAACGTTTTGTAATATTAAAAATCTCTTGCACTTAATAATTTCGCTTAATTATTTTAATTATTACGGAGCACAAAAAAACGTGACCTCTCACTGTGACGACTAATTACCGACGCTTGCTTTTTCATTTGTTTTTAATTGCATAACTTTCCGCTAAATCGCCCCATTCTTTACTTGCATTAAATTTGTTAATATTATTAAATTAGACAATTTTACAGTATAAAACAGTTTAAAAAATTACAATTTGATTTATAAAATAATTTTGGTTGAATAACATATGTTTTATGTGTTTACAAACACTCCGTCAATATAGGTTTATTCTCGGGTTATTGCACCGTTGAAATTGTGGGCGGGGCTTACTCGTTCAAATGCATTTGAAAATAAATACGTTACATTTGTTTGAATAAACACGCGTTAAATATGTATTTGAAAGAAAAATTAATATAAACATAATAATAAAAAAATTAGAAAAATAAGTTAATAATTTCTAGGTAAATTTGTCGTCAAAATAACGTATTTATTCTTTGAATCAATCTTTCCCCTTCTTAATATTAACGTACAAAGTAGAAATAAACATTATGGTATAAATATTATGGTTACATATATTCTTTGTTTCTTTCAGAGAAAGCATCCTTCTTGCAATGCCTCAATATATATATATTTAGTGTTAATAAGAATTAAATTTCTTATTTATTTTATTGGCCGTGTCTTAATATTAAAATAATAGACTTTTTTATTGGTTTAGCGACCTTTAATGAATTTCAATGTTTTTCTCTACGACGTTTCGACTCTTTTTATTATTGAGTCTTTTTCAAGTGACTAGAAACAAAAAATTAATATAACGAAAGGTAAGAAAATATGTTTACATTTGTATGAATGAATTAAAAATTAAAGTTAAAATAATAATAAAGTAAGGAAAATTAAATGATTACATTTGTATGAATGAATTAAAAATTAAATTTAAATAATAATAAAGTAAGGAAAATTAAACCTTACCTTTCGTTATATTAATTTTTTGTTTCTAGTCACTTGAAAAAGACTCAATAATAAAAAGAGTCGAAACGTCGTAGAGAAAAACATTGAAATTCCCAAAGTCGCTAAACCAATAAAAAAGTCTATTATTTTAATATATATATTGTAATGGTGCAAGGGATACACATTGAGCTGCATCTGAAATGGGAAAAATAAGATATACAAAGTAAGAAAAGGGTAATAAAAGGTTATGTAAGTGATATTATTAAGTATTAGTAGTGTCGAAATGCATACGAATTTTAATAACGACAACATTATTTTCTTAAATTTCTTTATTTATATTTCTTTCATTAATTTCTTACTTATTATTTCTTATTCAAATTTCAAATATTAGCGCGAAAAACACATATTCAAATTCATATGCATTTTTAATTTATATCCACGCTAGTAAGCCACGCCTACAAATTGACATCTCGCAAATGTAAATATTTATCGTGCGCAGTACTCAATTTGTAACATTAAGTTTTACATTAACCTAACTTGTTAATTTATTAAATAATTTTTAAAATCTGTAAGAATAGTAATATTAGTCAAATTCCATCTATGTAAAAATGTTAATAAGGTAAAACATCGAGACTTTTTGGCATCATTAGATAGCTAAGTTTGGTAAAACAGACAAGCGCTATCGGCATCATCATCTTTTGAAATTTATAAAATAGTAGACGCATTTTTTTTGACCGATCCTTAGAAATTCTTATATATCTTTAATTAAAATCGTTAATATAGTAAAAAGTAATTAAAAGTATCCTGACTTTAAATAAACACGATCGACAAGAGAAATTCTTCAAGAAATTTCGATTTTTAACGTATTTACGTACAACAAAGCGTCATAGACGTAATTTCACGATAATCGCAAGAAATTCTAAAGAAATATTGTCAAGAAACAGTCACCGAACATCTACGGAATTGATTATCGTTCATCTACATCGATACCTGTAATCCAACAGCTAGATAAGAACGCAGGGAGAAATTAGGCATCAGGGACCAAGACCGAAGAAAATCTTCGAAAGCGTCATTGGAAACAGCCACCCACGCCGTCAACAATTCGAACAGCAATCGGACTTTTTCGATCGCCGAGAATCATCCCATTTGATGCGTACGTTCTACAAAATAAACATCAGGATTATTATAATCACAGGTTACAGATAAAACGTATTTATTTTTAAAAAATTTTTAATTCTTTAAACTTATAAACGAATAAAATTCTCGATTTTGTTTACCTAACCTAAACGTCCTATACTTGTATTAAAATTTAATAAACAACCAATTTAAACGTAGAAATAGTAATTTAAAGGTACTTACCATTATCGTTAAAAGATTATTTATATTGTTATCCATATTTTTATAAGTTAAAACACACATAACCACCTTATTTTCTTAAGTAACACCTTGTTGTCTTTCTTATATGTAGTTTCGTTAATTTCACCCTTTGCTATACATGTTATTTTATTACAGTTTTCTTTTATAGCAATAAACTTAATATTTTTATTATCATATCAATCTTTTATTTGTCTATATTTACTTGTAGGAGTTATTTCTTTAAGCCTTAACATTAATAGTTTACTTTTATGGAAGCAACGACTTAGATCTAACGAAGAGCCTGAAATTTCACATTTAATTAAGCTTTTTAATTTAGTTTCATGCGATCCGACTAGTTGGCAATTTAGAACACAGATAGAGCAGTTTGAGGAGTTATATAAAGGCGCCCATCTTTTAATTTCAAAATTAATATTTTTTGAACTCGTTCATTATATTTATTATCACCTCAGCGATTTATCATTTGCCAGCTCAACGAGAGGCAATGTATTACTTCATTTGAGGCAACAACGTGGAGGCCAGATTGCTTCTTTTAAATAACTCGACTACAACATAAATTAGGACAAATAATTGCTACATTCAAAATTATTTTACATATATAATTTAGACGAAAGGTGTATGTTATTACTGTAGTTGTGTGTAGAATTGTGTACCTATTTTTCCTATAGTGCAGCTGATTTGTACCTACAATTCTTCACATCCCAGACTTTGAAGGAGTTACGGATATAGTAAAGGTTAGTGAAGGGGAAATATCACCTT
The DNA here is from genome assembly GCA_935421215.2 of Melolontha melolontha. Taxonomy (NCBI): domain Eukaryota; kingdom Metazoa; phylum Arthropoda; class Insecta; order Coleoptera; family Scarabaeidae; genus Melolontha; species Melolontha melolontha. The sequence continues at coordinate 130,136,232 of OW285236.1, forward strand.
GTATGTACGTTGTTTTATTTAACTTTTGTCCACTTATATTATTATTGTGTCTTGAATATTGTTTATACAAATTTAAATTATAAATTTCTACTTATCAAATATTCATTATAATAATTCTATTAACAATTAAAGAAAATTATCTATATAAACTCTTTGCATAATATAAATTCACTCAATATTAATATGGACACCAGACACAGGACAAAAGCAGTAAAGGACACTACGGAAGAAGACAGGGCTGAACAGGGAGACATTCCGGTTGCACAAACGTCTACAGCTGAAGAGGTAAGTTCACCAGATAATAGCCAGATGATGTTGAACATGTTACAGACACTAATGGCACAAATGAATGATTTAAAACAAGATAACAAGGACTTAAAACAAGATAACAAGGACTTAAAACAAGAACTAACTAATAGTAATAATAAATTAGATAATACTAATCATAAAATAGATACAAATAACGATAACTTAAAACAAGACATAACTAATCTGAGTACTGACTTATCGGCAAAATTAGAGGCTAACACGAAAAAAATTAATGAAAGATTTGAACTCAATAATGCTCATATAGACAACAAATTAAGTGCTTTCAAGGTAGATTTAGAGGGTAAAATAGCTGAGATTTCTACAGCTCAGAAAAAGATGGAGGAGAACGAGCTGAAATACCTAATAAAACTAGATGAAACCGTTAACTTACAGAACTTACATTGGGCAAAACAGTTAGAGGCTACAACAAACGAAATACATAACAATACCGAACAAAGACTAATAACTACAACTAAAAATATACAACAAAATGTAGACAAATTGATTTCAGAGAATAATACTATATTTAATACAAAATTGACTAATTTTAACAAAATAAATGTAGACAATACTGAACAATTAAAAATAACGTTAAACCAAGATATTAATACTCAAATAAGGCAATGCAAAGATCATAATAACCAAGAAATAAACACAGTTAGAAAAAATTTAGATGCTATAATCACTACCAATAATGATAATTACACTAACACGCAAGCTAACATTAAACAATTAGAAAATAAAATTAGAAATTATTTTACATCAACAAATTACAATAATACTAACAATAACTCTATTAAGATAGAAAATCTACATCATTTCGACGGGGACATTACAAGAGTACACCCCATGACGTACCTTAGCTGTTTATTACGTTATTTAGAGGATGTTTCGGAGGAGAAACATAAAATGGAGGTTATTCGTGTAACATTACGTTATAGTGCACAAGAGTGGTTCCAAAGAATTGAGGACCATTGCAATTCTCTTGACCAGTTCGTTACACTCTTCACAAAAAATTACTGGGATGAAACGCAGCAAAATCGAGCAAAAATACGGTTATTGACAGGTAAATATAGATTAGGACAAGTCTCTCGTGAAACATACGCCTCTCGCATATACAATCAGTGTAAGCACTTGAATGATATAGACGAATCAATGATTGCCAGGCAACTCCTGAATCATTTTATCTACACTGATACTCAAGCTATAATATGTCAAAGGGTGACTAATATGGATTCACTTATAGACATATTAAGAAGGTTAGATGATTTTACGGAGAATAACCATCAGCCACAACACATTTATCGCAATCCCAATAATCGCAATCATCCGTCTCAAAATTTAAACAACAATAACAACAATCAAATGAATTCACCACCTCAAAGATACAATAATTCTAACTATAATAACAGAAATCAAAATACTTCAAGACCGTACAACAATTATAACAATTATAATAATAATTACAGCCCTAATGTAAATAATGACCGCAATCAACCAAATAACCCACCGAATAGACAAAATTTTAACTTCCAGCCGACAAGATACAATAACAATAATAATTATTTTAATCACAATAATCGCTCAACGGATCACCAACAAAATAATAATAATTCGAATAATTATTCTAATCAACAAGGACGAGGATATAACCATATACGAAATCGTGGTCGTAGTCAAATAAATCATATTAGTAGACGTCACCGATCTGTGTCGCCTATACGTACAAACATGGAGGAGGTATTAAAAAAAACGTCAATTTCACAAGTGGACCTCTATACCGACCCAATACCAGGTCCGTCAACACGCCAGAATTGAGAACACCAAACGACTATAGCATACCATTTAAGATAGATACTATTACTTTTTATCAAAATCCGGAAGAATTCATTAATGTAGAAGATGCAGGCAACCAAACTATCCAAACATATACATTACCCATTGTAAAATTAAAATTTGAAAATATCTTTTTATATTGCTTAATTGATACAGGAGCAGAAATCACTTTATTGAAAGCAGAGAAAGCTAAAAACATACGGGGATACGAGAAGAACATTATAAAAACCAAAGGGACAGACATCATTGCTGCGAACGGAAAACGTATGGGGACGGTAACAAAACAATTATCTACGGAAATATTCATCAACAAATCAAAATACATCATACATTGCTATATAATTGACAAACTACAATACGACTGTATAATAGGTATTGACAGCATTAAAAGTCTCAGAATGATCTTAGATTTTGAAAATGGTATACTTAATATAGATGATCATAAAGTAATATTTGAGAAACAATTGTCAGACGAAGAATTAAAAGGTTATAACCTATATAAGAAGGAAGTGCTTATGAGAGAAATCAATAATATTATGTTAAATAAAGAACCGTGCTATAGAAGAGATTATGAGGCGAATAATGTTACAGAAGGAAAAATAATTGAATTTGATAATACTAATATTGGAATAGAGAGAATGGAAGTTATGCATGGAACGAAGAATAGTCACGAGGGAGGAGATGTAGTCGAGATTAGAATGGATAACCAAATAAATAATACAATAAATAATTTTGAAGATATAAAGAATTTTATAGAGAACTCAAATATACCATATACAACAGTCATAGCAGACTTAATAGCAATCTTACATAACAATATCACATTAATTAATAATGATGTAGTGTTCGCAAAAGGATATCAGCATCCGATAAATATAGATAACGAAGATACATTAATAAGCAAAAATTACCCCATCCCGTATCATTATCAACAAAAAGTGAGTCAGGAACTGGAAAGATTAGAACAGACTGGCATAATAGAGAAGTCTAATACCTACTTTATTAATCCTATAGTGATAGTCCAAAAGAAAGACTTATCTCTACGGATTTGTTTAGATGCAAGATTACGCATCAGAACAATAGATTACAATTGAATATGAATATAGTCTTAAAAATTATTAATATTATTGAAAGGTATGTTATAGCTCGTAAATTATAAGATTATAATAACAATAACTAATAAATTATACAAAAACTATAAATATAAACAAAGATAACATTAATATTAAGATAAATAATAATTAAATAAACTAAAACTTATGTTAAAAAAAAAAAAGGAACAAGAAACTAAAGATTTAAAAGATCATATGTACAATAAAAAAAAAAAAAAGGAATTTAATAGTGCAATTAAACATTTCTTGAATATTAGTTATATAAAATAGAAGAAGTTATTCCTGTTAATAGATAAATACATTTTTATAATCATTACTCATTATTCTTAAATTCGTTGACACATATAATAAGATTAGTATAGCAAGGTTGTTATTTTCCATTTCATGTATCTAGTTTGGGAAAAGAATATCCTCATTTGCATATTCAGACATCTTTTCCACGGGGATTATGTAATGGTGCAAGGGATACACATTGAGCTGCATCTGAAATGGGAAAAATAAGATATACAAAGTAAGAAAAGGGTAATAAAAGGTTATGTAAGTGATATTATTAAGTATTAGTAGTGTCGAAATGCATACGAATTTTAATAACGACAACATTATTTTCTTAAATTTCTTTATTTATATTTCTTTCATTAATTTCTTACTTATTATTTCTTATTCAAATTTCAAATATTAGCGCGAAAAACACATATTCAAATTCATATGCATTTTTAATTTATATCCACGCTAGTAAGCCACGCCTACAAATTGACATCTCGCAAATGTAAATATTTATCGTGCGCAGTACTCAATTTGTAACATTAAGTTTTACATTAACCTAACTTGTTAATTTATTAAATAATTTTTAAAATCTGTAAGAATAGTAATATTAGTCAAATTCCATCTATGTAAAAATGTTAATAAGGTAAAACATCGAGACTTTTTGGCATCATTAGATAGCTAAGTTTGGTAAAACAGACAAGCGCTATCGGCATCATCATCTTTTGAAATTTATAAAATAGTAGACGCATTTTTTTTGACCGATCCTTAGAAATTCTTATATATCTTTAATTAAAATCGTTAATATAGTAAAAAGTAATTAAAAGTATCCTGACTTTAAATAAACACGATCGACAAGAGAAATTCTTCAAGAAATTTCGATTTTTAACGTATTTACGTACAACAAAGCGTCATAGACGTAATTTCACGATAATCGCAAGAAATTCTAAAGAAATATTGTCAAGAAACAGTCACCGAACATCTACGGAATTGATTATCGTTCATCTACATCGATACCTGTAATCCAACAGCTAGATAAGAACGCAGGGAGAAATTAGGCATCAGGGACCAAGACCGAAGAAAATCTTCGAAAGCGTCATTGGAAACAGCCACCCACGCCGTCAACAATTCGAACAGCAATCGGACTTTTTCGATCGCCGAGAATCATCCCATTTGATGCGTACGTTCTACAAAATAAACATCAGGATTATTATAATCACAGGTTACAGATAAAACGTATTTATTTTTAAAAAATTTTTAATTCTTTAAACTTATAAACGAATAAAATTCTCGATTTTGTTTACCTAACCTAAACGTCCTATACTTGTATTAAAATTTAATAAACAACCAATTTAAACGTAGAAATAGTAATTTAAAGGTACTTACCATTATCGTTAAAAGATTATTTATATTGTTATCCATATTTTTATAAGTTAAAACACACATAACCACCTTATTTTCTTAAGTAACACCTTGTTGTCTTTCTTATATGTAGTTTCGTTAATTTCACCCTTTGCTATACATGTTATTTTATTACAGTTTTCTTTTATAGCAATAAACTTAATATTTTTATTATCATATCAATCTTTTATTTGTCTATATTTACTTGTAGGAGTTATTTCTTTAAGCCTTAACATTAATAGTTTACTTTTATGGAAGCAACGACTTAGATCTAACGAAGAGCCTGAGATTTCACATTTAATTAAGCTTTTTAATTTAGTTTCATGCGATCCGACTAGTTGGCAATTTAGAACACAGATAGAGCAGTTTGAGGAGTTATATAAAGGCGCCCATCTTTTAATTTCAAAATTAATATTTTTTGAACTCGTTCATTATATTTATTATCACCTCAGCGATTTATCATTTGCCAGCTCAACGAGAGGCAATGTATTACTTCATTATATATATATATATATATATATATATATATATATACAGTTTTTTATTGCATTCATTAAAATCTAATCTTTTCTAAATCGTTTTTAATATTTTATTGTGACGTGGTTAGCTAAGTTGGTATAACCTATATTTTGACATTCTGTTGTACCATATCTAGTTGATTGTTGTTTTGTTTTTGGGATATAATAAGTCCTCCATTGTTGTTGTTTACTTTGTTCTTTTGTTGATCTAAATATATAAAACACGTAGATACCTTTGATTTATTCAATTTACCATCGGCAGTGTTTATGTTCACTGGATGGCTAAAGAATTATGAACATGGTGGCGCCCTCATAAATTTGAATAAGATCGCCCCTTACTGCTCACTTCTATAACTGAGTTAGGTTCTTTAGTTTAAGATCATGTTATTGGGGTAAGTTGATAAATCTGAATTAGGTATTACGGTAAGTGAGAAGGCGCAAGACTATTACACACAGTTTAGTTGTGGTTTGAAGATTTACTTATTTTTGACTTATATATATTATAATTAGCTAGAAGAAGCAATTAAATATTATATATAGTGTTCTACACAAAGTCGTAAACAAATATGAAAAAAATTACTTTTATGCCATAAATTTATGCTTGCATGAAACCCTATTTAGCCTCCATGAGATGTATGGAGTTTTACTTAATTAAAAAAGTGCTTCTTTTCAGATATTGAGCAAGAGTCAACTGCGACTTTTTTTTTCATATATTAGTTTTAGATTACTGAACAATCTTAATCCCGGAAACAATGTATTTTACCAAAAGTAATACTTTTTTCAAAATTAGCACATATTTTTGTGTGAAGTAATATCTATTTAAATAGCTTCTAAAAAAGCTGATCTGTTCCTGTTAATGAACTATTTTTATAAAAATCCTAAAAGTATTAATTTACAGCTGCCTAAAGGAGGATATTATCTTTTATTTATCCTATATGTACTAATTAATTAAGTAGGAATAATTTTCGATAAGTATGGATTGTGCATATCAACTCAAATTACCTATTAACTAAGTTATTTGATTATTTTTAACAAATTCATTAAATTTAAATAATTAAAATTGAATCGCAACATTTTATTTAACCGAAAAAAAAGTTGAAATCGATTTAATTGTTGATGAAAAATATAAAACACATAGGGAAGCTCTAATAATTTTTAATACATGATTTCTCGAAAAAACTCATTTACCAATCAACCGTTACTAGGATTTTAAAGAAAGTTTAAAGTTCAGACAAAATACCTAACATTAAAACATCAATTCACGCATAACAGTATCAATACATCAATTCAAATTCATAAAATCAACAGTAAAAGAATTTAGAAAGTTTTAAATTAAGAATTCTGAGGCTTGCTTCATAAAATAGGTTTAATTATTTCTAAACCTTTGTAAAATTTAAGAAATTTTTGACGACAAAGGAGATTACGGCCAACTGTTTCTTCGCCCATCTATAAATATTTTGAACCATATCTGGTCCCAAGTGTTTGATTTTCCCAAAAACTTCAGTTAAAAATTTTTACCATTTGACGCTAGCATATTCGCGATTTCTATTTATAATGTATCCACGAAAAATTAGCGCTCATGACATCGTCATATAAAGAATGGTATTATTAATAACTTATTAATGTTTAACTATGTCCTATGAGCGGCTATCCTTATAGTTCTCAGCGCCCCCAAACTTGGGCCGATATAGCACCCACCATAAAACTCACAGGTCAGAAAGCGATAGACGCAATAAATGCATTCCAATGCTTATTGATAAGAAAATATTTTTTAGTCGCAAAGGAAAATTAAATGTCGTAATAATAGAAAGTAATAATAACTATTACTTTATAAAATTAAAAATAAGATATTTTTATAAAAATAAACAAATGCTATTTATAGCTAAATGCAAAATAAAAACACTTCTAAAAACTAAATATTTCGTCTCAAGGAACAAAATAAAATTAAATAGCAAGAAATTTAACGAAAAATTCCTACATAATAATTCCGTTCAAATAAAGAATAACTTTATTAGAACACAGGTTCAAAATAATCTTCTAACCGAAGATTTGTTTTATGTAATATGTTTCGCATGCAACAGACAATGATCGAAATTAAGTCCGAGATAGTACGACCTCTGTTCTGAAAACCATAAATCGACGATTTTACATAAAAAAAATGTTAGTAGCTAAATCATTCGACCTGTTGAAGCTAAACGTCATTTATTGAAATATCTTGTATGTTTCGCGTACAAGGGACAATACTCTTCTGCAAAAGCAATAAATGTTTTTGAGTTTAGATTACCTTCAATTATAAAGGTTCCCATTATATGATCCCCTAGAAGTCCTGTCCAAATATTAAACTTTTGCGGATATTGCGTTCGTGCGTCGTATATCGCACTTTTGTTTTCCATAGACCAATATCGCATAATAGCAGAATAATGAAGTTCATGTAGAGTAAAAAAGGATTTGTCACAAAATAATATATTTTTAACGAAATTTTCGTCATTGTGCAATGCAACGTTCTAAAACTATTTCGCGAAACTCAAAACCTCTCATATTTTTTGTTCGAAAATATTTTATTTGTTTTTCTTAACCTATAAGAACGGTATTTTTTTAAACCTAAGGGACTGTGTTGAGCGACTCAGCAACTTTCTGTTAATAATTGCGCTTGTCCTTTCGCTGCAGCATCCTTGAGAACATCTCGTTTCTCATTTTGTGAAGTAATTTCCCGTTTATGTTTTTACTGATTAGGCAACCATAATCTTCTTAAAGTTATTAATAATATGCACTGTATTTTTTTTTAAATAAATGCGTAATTTGTCTTATTCGCTGACCAAGAAAATTACATTTATATATTTTTTTCTTGAAGTGATAAGTTATACCAGCTAGATATGAAATAAGTTTCACCGAAAATAAGAATGAGTATGATGGAACGAAAAGCAACCGTTAATAAAAGAAAATACTAGATTATCTGCGAACAGTAAATAGAGTTGAACCTACAGTACATTCTATTCGACAACCAATGTGTAACTTATGTGTAATTTATCTACGGCCTACCTGTAGCTTGCAGTAAGCGCTACTTCTTCCATGTATTTCGGTCATTACCGAAAACTATAGGTAACTATAGATCACTCTCCTCGTATGGTATATGTGTAACAAGCACGAAACTATATATAATTATTCTTGTATTGTTAACATATATTTGTCATTCTTTGTCCGTCATTTTATGATACACAAAACAGTAAAATTTCACATAATTTTTTATATGCTAGTCAATACAATTCATCTATAATGCAAATAATAGGACCCCAGAGAGTCAATTTCCCGGAATACATATATAAATTAAATTGGACGGCTTTTGTACCATTTTCGACGCGTTACGTAAAAATAAATTAAAGAAGCTGGTATTTTACATATTGATTACACATAAACCAATCCGCTTATTAACTTGATAACTAATTTCCATAAAATTATATTAAATATAGATCAACATTAAGAATAATTAATGCATTTTCGTTCAGAAAACTCACTTTATTGGAAATTGTTTAATTATCTTAAGTGGTAGAACAGTAATATCTTATTATTACGAAACTACTGGATGACATCGAATACACGAGTTTAATTTTCGTTTTAATTAATTAATAAAACGTTACCATAATCAATACAGTTTTTAAAAATTGAGGACGATAGTTCAGAAAAGAACCGGATTTTTTTATATACGTGGGGGATCCCAAAAGAAAGGTCTCTTATTTTTGAAGGACGTAGATAAACTGTATATGTATACGGATTTTGGCCACACTGTTGCGAGTGGCGCTGCCTCCACTTCCAAATAAGAACGCGCGCTTCGCTGGGATGCTGTCTTGGCTTGGCAGCCATTCAAAATGGAGCTCCCGTTGAACGCTGTCATCAAGTGCGAAGTTTGCGCAGTTATTCGACTTTTAAACGCAAAAGGCATTAAGTCGGTTTAAATTCATCACCAAATAACAGAAGTGTATGAACGATCGTGCATGGATATCAAAAACATTCGCAAGTGGTGTAGAGAGTTTACAGCCGATCGTACTGAAGTTCACAGCGAATAAAAGAGCGATAGGCCGCCAATTTCCGACGAGGCAATCACAAAGGTTGAGGAAATAATTCGTAACGATCGGGGGATTACTCTGGATGTTCTCTGCATTTTGGCTCCTGAAGAATCCCGAAGCACCATCCACAAGATTTTATCGGAAAAGTTGCACTATCGGAAGGTGTGTGCAAGATGGCTACCGCATATGCTGAGTGAAGACCAGAAACGGCAATGTGTTTATTCTTCCCGCGAATTTTTTCGCCGCTATGATGACAAGGACAACTTCTTGGACTCGATTGTCACGGGTGACGAAACCTGGGCATTCCACTTTACATCTGAGACAAAACAACAGTCACGCGAGGGGCGGTATTACTCGTCGCCAAAACCGCAAAAATTCAAAAGAACACCGTCTGCCGGTAAAGTCATGGCAACTGTGTTTTGTAAGGGCGTAAGCATTCGCCACGACAACGCCTGCGCACACGGGGCTTGTCAAACCGTCGATCTCCTGCAAAATTTTGGTTGGAATGTCATCACCCACCCACCATACAGTCCGGACTCCGCACCGAGCGACTACCACCAGTTCCTTAAATTGAAAGAACATTTGTCTGGACGGCGGTTCTGCTCAAGCAACGAGGTGAAAGATGAGGTTCCGACGCTTCCTAAAGGATATGGCGGCGAGTTGGTATGACATGTGCATTGCAAAACTGGCGCGGCGTCTAGAAAAATTCGTCGACCTAAATGGCGATTATGTGTAAAAATAAAGCATTCTTCAACCTTTACAATGATGTAACTATTATCGAAAATAGGCGGTTGTTTGTATGTCTAAAAAAAAGGAAGACCTTTTTTGGGATTTCGCTTGTATTTTATTGAGGCAACGTATTTACAAAACACTTGCCGTTAGTTTGTTGAACATGCTTTTCCTTTAAACTAAAAACTTCATAGTGCTTTTAGAACAGAAGTCTTTGAACTGAGTATTTAACCGCCTTTATATAAAGTTTTTAATTTCATTCTTTTTACATTCTACAACTAATTAGTGCTTCTTCCAATCGCCTGCTACACAAAATCGTAACTCTATTTAACAAACTTAGTAGCCCTCATGGGACTTCCCCTCTTACCGAGCGTGATGTTGTTGCCAAATATAAAACCAACAAGCCAGACCCAGACTAGCTTCGAGTGAAGATGGAGCTACCGTGCGCGCGCAGGCGCAGTTTTGGCGTAATGAAGATGTTCGGGAAATGTCGAGATCGGCGCAATTTAAAAGGGAACCCCTATTTATTGTGTATGCCCTTAGTCAGTGGAGGCAGTCGTGGATTTACTTAAACAGATGGTAGGTAGCTCAACTTATTTTTTCTCTCGAGACTGAAAACTAAGAAAAGTGTTGCGCGTCAGCAACCGCATACGCTTACAGACTACTAAAAATGTAATTGAAGACGAGCTAAACTAAAGGAGGGGTACCTAAATTCAAAATGAGAAATCGAATACAGTTAATTCGTATATTGACAAACAAAAACAACAAGATTAACAAAGTGAATAAGAACCGGATTCACATATTAATATAAAGACAAATGAAAATGAACACTCGGTATATTAGAACATTAATATATATCCAACATAAAACAAAAATATTACATTAAATTTGTATCGTATCAGCAAAATGCTCCAAAAATACAATAAATTGAATTTAACTGCAAAATGCACCAAAAATATGATAATTTAATTATTCAAGCGATTTCAAATTAACTTATATCTATGATCAAAAATCTAGTTTTACCTCAGGTCTGTAGCGGACCTTACAATTAAATTACACACAGTATATTACCTAAGCATTAGTAAAATGATATCAAAGAAAAGTAATAAATTTAACAGAAATTACAATTAATTTAAATCTTCTGGTTTGGGTGGTGAGAAATTAATATTTTATATATTTCGAGAATGTTACATAAAGTTGCGTCAAAATTTCTTAACTGCGTGAAATCATCTCCATTAACCATTTAAGTATTTAAATACGAAATTATTTTAAAAATAAATTCTATAACAATATATGTACGATAATTAATTTTATAATTGTATAATAATCAAATAAATTCTTTTAATAAATACGTTCCAAATACACATATGTACGAATATAACTAAGACTATAAGGCGTTTTAATTGGTATCAATAATGGAAATCGTTATAAAAACAAATATAAACAAAGGAATCAAAATATTCGACGAAGAATTAAATTTCACAAAAAAAGAGTTTTGTAGAAGTACCTCTATTTGCTGTATCTGTGCGACAGAGATGGATGGACCCACAGCTGGTACGTTTCTTGTGACCGAATGTTCAATCAAGACGATGTTAGCTTGGTTTTCTGTCTCCGTTGCTTGCTTGGCCGGCTGTCTTCCTCGTTGCGAAATATATATATATATATATATATATATATATATATATATATATATATACATTTGATATACATATATCTTTATCTACATGGCGGTAAAAACTTAACGCGAAAAATAAATGTAACAATGGCTGTGCGGTTCCTTTCGTAACGTTGACTCAATTAATTTAGCTCAAAAATAACTAAAAGGGCGCTACCGTGTTCTTTATAATTTTGTTGGTTTTTTGTGCAGTGGTTTACGCCACACGGAACTCGTAGAGGATGTAATAATCCACCAGGTGATTTTAAAAGAAAGATGGTTTGAAAAGGGAACTACTAAATTTTATTCATGTTACTTTCGTAAATAATGGCACAAAGAAAACAACTAATTAACTAAATTAAGTCAAAATAATAAGACATGTACTTAAGTCAAATTCTGTTAACCATGTTGAACAAACCAAGAAAATGAAAAGTAAATAATTATCTAACACAGCATCGGCATAAAAAAGGTAGTACGGTAGAGATCTCTTCCTTATTCCCCTTTACATCATATAAAGAATTTAAACTAATTTGATGTTAACTATAACATATAGTATATCTAGAAATCACCGGCTACATAGCCATTAAAATAAACATATGATATAATTAGAGCTGAGGATGTTTGCGGTATAACCATGGTTATATCATGTAACCATAGTAATTTACTATGGTTACATGATATAACCATGGTTATACCGCAAACATCCTCAGCTCTAGATATAATATAGGATAAACATATCATAATTTCTTGCCTAATTTCTTTTTTAGCCAATTTAACAATTTTTATAACTTTAATTACACAAACTGTACGAGAAAATTGCAATAGCAAAATTATAGAGTTAAACTATACACAAAATGTCTCTGGCAAAAGTGTTTTTCGTCGAAAATCGTGGCTTAGTAATTAACAGTTCTAATTATATATATTTTTTTTGACTACCAGAAGGTTACAAATTGCACTTAGCTGTAGCGGAGTTTGGCTGGTATTCTAGCGGGCTATGTGGCTTTTGCTTCAAGATGCCTTCGGATTCAAACACGTGGTTCATAATATCGGATGTTTCATCCACACACATAAACGGACTCCGTCAATTTTGGACCCTGATTAATTAGGGATAATCTTGGCACCCAAGCGAAAATCTTGTTGTGCTGGTGCAGCTGGAATTAATTTAATCGACCAAAAACGAATCTTTAATTGTAAAACTAAACCATCGTCACAAGTACCCTTAAAAGGTGTATAAATTTTCCCAATAACTAGACGTTGACTAGTTGAAAACAAAAATACCAGCCAACAAACTTTCTTTCACAAAAGTCTCAAAAACACCAGCAATCATTTCCGTCCCTACTCTAAGACTCCGGCACACATGATCTTATCGGTCGGGTGTTTATAACACCTTAAAGACGCGACGAATATACAGGGGCCGGCTAAAATATTGTAATACGCCCAAAAAGTCAATAATCACTAAATAACAAATTCGAAATGTTTTGTTTCTCCCTTAAATTGGTTGAGAACATCTTAAGTCAACTTAACAGTATGAAGCATTTTCATCGACGAATCGAGCATCTTCTATTGATTTATTTCGCGACTTTACTCTTTCCTGTGACAGCCGCAAATACCAAAAAGCACTAATCGAGTTGTGTAAGAAAATTAACGAATACAAAACCTTTCCTGTTCCAAAGTGCAATTTGCATAAATCATCAAATAGAAGCTATTGTTTTTACCGTTTTCGCCCTAGAAGATTGCTTGTGTTTTCATTTCACACTCTTTACTCTACTTTATAGGCATACCGAGAAATTACCTCCTCAACATTTTCTGAATTCGAGATTCAGCGTATTCTAATATTGGCATTATTCCCAGAAGTTTAAATACGTTTCTCATTCAATACTTTTTAGCCCTTTCATACACCAATGTCTATGACAAGGAATTATTGCGAATTTTTTTCTAAATCTAAACTAATTTTAACCGATGTTACATTTTAGGACACATATACGAACGATCTCAATACCTAGAAATGATATGTAATATAGGCTAACATAAATCCATAAATATTTATTTGTAAGCTCACGCTATAGGTGATTTTATTTTGAATTTCGACTTAAAAATTGATAATTAGTGTACCAGCTATTAGTGCCGATGTTTGGTTTCGCTAGTATTATATAGAAGTCTTTGCTGTTATTAGTTCCAGCAAAATTATTTTGTAATAAGAACTAATCACGTATTATGAAAGAGAAGCGTAACACAGCTGAGACCCACTGAGTTAAACTTGCCCGTAGTTGAAGTGGATCAATAGAGTTTCGTACTATGTTCAATGTGAAATGTGTGCTCAGTGGCACACATTTCAATTGAACAGCTTTAACTGAAACAACTTTAGCAAAAAGTAATTGCATCAAGAACATGAAGAATTATGAAACATCACAATGAAACATATTTAAATCTTACTTTGTAAGATCTAAATATGTGAATATTACATTAAAGTGCTTTCTAAATCTCCTTATTAACGCACCATTATGTAATCCTAGACTAGATAGAGAAGTATATTCTATTCTTTGATAATTAACAACCTTTAACAAATACACTTTGTTTAAAACCAATGATAAAGGAAAATTTAGAAAAAATATTGATAAACATATGTAATGAAGTGGCCTCAATATCGAGTATTTTCACCTCTACTTCTAACGGTGTCCTAACATAGACAACTCGTACTTAAAACAAGCGAGCTTGTACTGTCCGCGTCAAAACAACGCGACATGTCTTATAACGATTTTAACATTAATTTAGTTTTGTAAGTAAGTCTTCTGTCCATATTAGTAGCCATGAATATAAGGTTATGCATCTGTCATTATTAAGTTAGTTTGATGCAACAATTTACTGTCACAATAAGTAAAAAAAATGTCCCGTTTTTTATGTCGCGAGCTGTATCATTTTGCCCCAATCCATTCCAAATTTCCACAAGGCGGCGCCCTACCTCTTCCGTTTGCCAAACATGTCACAGATTGATGTCTTGACTTCTTGCTGCCCAACCCATGGTATCGATTCCAATCTACTCAAGATAATTTTGAATTATGCGAGCACTGTGGGGTCGTGCATTATCTTCCATTAATAAAAATTTGGTCCGATATAAGACGCGAATGACAAAACATGATCTTGAAGGATTTTAGTTATGTACCTATCAGGATTAATACTTCCATTTGCTAACACTACTAAGTCCGTACGAGCTGCCAAAGAAATATTGCCTCCACACACCATTGCAGAACCTCCACCAAATAATGTGGTATTCCAAATGTTGCGTTCATTTGGTCGTCTACGCACACGAACACGTCTATCACTGTTATAAAGACAAAATCTGGATTCGTCTGTAAAGCGAACTTTTTGTCATCCTGCAACCAATTAACATGATTTATACCTAAATTCAAGCGAAGTCTCCGATGTTTTACGGACAAGGCTGGACCTCGAGTTGGCACACGACATACCAAATTAGCTTCACTTAGACGTCTTCGAACTGTTTCTATGATAATTCAAGTACCATGAACTCCCTGTAGTTGTGATTGCAAGCACCTGCTTGTAACGAATCGTTGTCTTATAGCAGAAAATCTCAAAAAAACGATCCTGGATACGGGTTGTGGCACGATGTCTACGTTGATCACTTCGTCGGATATGGTTACCAGTGTCCCTATACCTTTGTATCATTCGGAATACTGATGTATGGGACACACCGAACTTTTCTCCTATTCAGTCGCAACTCCAGCCTTCCTCTAATAATACCACGGCTTGCGCACATTGCTCTCTCCTAAAATTTCTAAATTCACGTTGCATAATGGCGAAAATGAAAAACAAGAAACAATCAGACAACTTTATAAAGATGACACACGATATAAACTTATTTTTAATAATATAAAATATTATTAAAAATCTGGTGTGAAGAACACAAATACAGGTTCACTATTAATATTTTTATGAACGTGTCCGAACATATCCCTCCCCAGAGACGTAGATACATATTTCGCCTTTCTACAGGCTCATCGGTACGCCCCTGCTGGAGAAAGAATATTTCCAGACACATTCACAAAAAAGAACCACATCGCCACATCACAGAAATTATCCAGACCGGGCGTAGAAGTAAATTCAGCGCTGCCTGTTGTCAGACAGCCGAAGTACCTCTAAAACTAAAAATACCTTTGTATTATATAAAACTGGTGGGGTTTACCTACTCATGTATGTTTATTATTCTGATACATTACACGATATAAAACCAAATTAAAACTGATAAAAATGATAATTGGATGTGATTTAATTTTATCTAACTAACACCAAAAAGAACTAAATTTCAGCACAAGTTTGACAACTGAACGTCAAATGCCAAGTTTTAACAAACCAACGCCAACCGCTACAAATTATCAGCAAATAAGATAAACATTAATTCGTTTACTACATGGTGCGTTAATTTCTTGAAACAGTGTAGATCAAATGGAAGTTTCTCTAAATAAATTAAAAATTGAGTACATATACCTATACTCTACTCAGGGGGGGCGGGGCAAATGTAAAATTAAAGGAAAAAACTTTTCTAGACTCTGTATGTAAAAAATTATTCGGGGTATAAATACGGTTCCTCGAATAAACTAAAATTTATGTGTAATAATAATTATTGTAGAGCCTATTGACTTTAGTACATGACAAATAATTTTTTGCCTCTAAATTTACAAATAAAATGATACACAGATTAGTTAAATTACTTTAATTTGCTTTAGAATTAAATATTTTTTAAAATATTCAATAATTAGATCACACCATTATTACCTCAACCATTATTTGTAAAATTTTTAAAACAGCAATATTATGAATTTGTGTTTTACATCTATATCAGTGTATTTTACGCGTATTTAGTATTTAGCATATTGCGGGAAATAAATTTAATTAATTTGGGTTCGTTTAAATTTTAAAGCACGGCTGAAATTACCTTCATGACAACATTAAATTACACATTGATAATTAAATTTCAACAATGTATGATATTGTAAATAAATATACCAAAATAACAATTTATAAAAAACAATCAAGTAAAATAGAAAATGGGAAATTTGTTATTTTAATCAAAACTATTTTGTACTACTAATTATCTCTTGTTCGTACGGAATTAGCTGTAATAAAATTTCTAACAATATCTAGATATGGATTAAAACATATTAGTTTATTTAGTCAATGGCCTCCCAATCACTTCTGATGTAGAATAACAGCCAAAATAGTTTGCCGCAATTAACTATTTTCAATCTAAAATATCAATTACCGCATGAATATAATTTTAGTATTTATCACCTATTCTCTAAAAAAAGTGTTTTCGTTCTATTTTTGTGGAGTTCAACATCTGCACATAGGTTGACTCGACTGGTAATAGGCTGCCTTGCCCGAAACAGACCTGATATATAGGTCTAGCGCAAACTTTATCAAGATTTTTAAGATTAGATTATCTTGGTGGCCATTTTACTGGTAATTTTTCACCACGTCTAATCCAACGTCTTGAAAATTTATTATTGAAAAATTGTCGCACCTTCAAAGGATAATGTTAACAGCATTCATAATGATAATTAATTTAACTCTATAATGTTTGTTGCCTTGAAACTAGATTGAGAGTAGAAGTTTTCAGTAAGATCTGTCAAATATAATACGTGTTTCAAAAAAAACTTCATCTCAGTACAAGTACTTGCAAATTATTATTAGCCACTTGCCTTTTATTTATTTATAACTATTTATCTAATGTCATTTTGACATTTGTTATTTTGTGACTAGCAATATAATTTCTTCTTACAAATATTTTTATTTACTTAATTAAAAATACTACTAAATACTGTACACATTGCAAGAAAATATTTTTATTGTTGAACCATATTTCCGAAGTGCACAATTTCTTAACGGAGAATGGCAATATTCTTACGCGAAATGTAAACGACAGTTTCACTTGCAGCTTTCTAACAGAGTTGTAGGCAATTTGGTTTGCTAAAAAATGAAGTGTATATGTATATATATATATATAGGACAAGAACGAATAACTTAAATGACTTGATGAATACAATTACAATTAAATGTAATGAAGTAACACCAAATGTATTATAGATTATATAACTCATTTGAAATTTAGCCAATAGCAATTACAAATTTTATATAGTTACCATGTATTGATAAGTGAATATACTCTTGTCGACGTGATATAACCGTTTTGGTGTTTCGCTTCCTCCAACAATATGAATTTTGTCATGGTAACAAGTGTTTTGAAGTTTGTTGATAAACGTCAAAAATATATTCAGCAATTTTCATAAGGTTTCTTTAATTTTTTCGACATGGAACGCTTTGGTATAAGCTCGGGGAACGAAATAGATAAAGAAATTGAGGATTTGACACCGCAAAATACCGTTAAAACACATAAATATGTTTGGAAACAATTCACCGAATTCTGTGAACAGCGAAATTATAAATTTTGTGCTCAAACTTCTGACGAACAATTAGCAAGTATTTTGAAAGATTGGGCATTCAACATGAAACGTGCAGACGGCACCGAATACAAAAAAGGTACCGTGAAAACAATTTGGAATATTTCCGCTAAACTTGTCCAGAAAAAGTTTTATGAAGAGTTTAATCGAAAAACAAATCCATTCAGAGGCGTAATTTTTGAAGATGCAAGAAAGGCGCGGGCAGCTAAAAGGAAGAAGTTACAAGCAATTCCTGAAAAAAGAAAAACAAGTTCTGTCGACCTTAAAGCGGAAGAAATTAGCAAAATTGTGTCATTTTTTGACGAAACTACGCCAGACGGTTTACAAAAAAAATTCTATCAAATTTGTTCTGTGGAACTGGCGTGGCGTGGAAATGAAGCAGTCTTTTGCTTAATTGACTATTTCAAAGCAGAATGCGACAGTTATGGTCAACCCACAGGACGTATTGAGTACAATACCATATTTTCAAAGACAGCACAAGGTGGCGAAAAACATACAGCTGAAACTAAATGGTTGACACCGAATAAAAATTGTGAAGATCAGTGTCCAGTACGTCTGTTGAAGAAAATGTTAAGCAAAAGAACACCAAACATTAAAACCAATCGTCTATTTTTAACACCTAATCCTGATTGGCAGAAAACTAAAATATGGTATAAAAACTGCCCTGTAGGCCTTAATCAATTAAGTAAATGACACGTTCAGCGGCAGAAAGTATAGGACTTGATACAAAGAAGCAAAAAATATCTAATCATTCCAATCGCTCTTCCGCTGTTAACATCTTGACACAATCTGGAGCAAACTTACAAAAAATTATTAAGATAACAGGCCACTCATCATCTGAACCTCTGAAGCCATATCTAAAGCTTACTAATGAATACCATAGCAAGATACTTGAAAAAATGAGAAATAAACAAGATTCTGCCAACTCTACCATCACCAGCACCTCAAATTCAACTTCTAAAGATAATACAACAAATATTTATTATAATAATTGTACTTTTAATTTCAACCAATAAACAAATTTCGTTAGTTAATTCTTTATATAATCGTAACGAATACCACTCGAGCAAACGAAAATAATCCATTATATAACCTCTTCACTCGACGTATATCCTTAAAACACCACTCGAGCTACGCTCTCGTGGTGTTTCGCAGAATACGTCTCGTGACTCGGAAATATAATCGATTATTTTCTATGCTCTTGTGATATTATAACTGAATATTGTTGAAATGAAACGTCGTATTGCATTATGCATTCAACAGAATGGTGACCATTTTGAACACTTGCTCTAAATTATAATAATTTAAATTTCTACAAATTAGTTATTTACCTTGGTTGTTTGATTAATATCCCATCTTTAAAATTTTCTTATTAAACAAATTAATAATCTAATTGTACTTGCTATTAGTTTCATCACCATATCCCTCGATGATAAATTTTGACAGTGACAGGTAGGTAACCTACATACCATTTAATCTATCCGCATTTAAAGAATGCAGAGCATCATAATTTATAGGAGAAATTCATTGACAACTAGGTGGAATTCTTTTTGAAACACGTTGTAGAAAGTTCTGGGCAGTCGTGTAACTACAAATTTTGAGCCCCCCGCAACACCCAACTCAACCCAATCATTTATTACTCATGTTTTCGCATTTTCTATAAATTGGTGTATCTACGGAATAAACTTAACATTAAAATATAAGCACATATTTTAATGTAGAAAATAAAAAATCTAATGCAAATTTAATCATACTTAACAAGCTTAAAGCAACATAACATGAAAAAAATAAATATCGCCTTGAAGGTATGCAGATAGATATCTAGTATATAAAACTAAAATGTTATTAAAATAACAGTTACAAAGTAAACACAAGCGTACACATTGTGCATTAGATCACTTTTCCTGGCATTTTGCCCAAAAAATTCATTTATTGCTGGGCTAATTTTAAAGAATTGCGCTGGAGTTTTCACTTCTTTCTTGTTGGATAATAAAAATGCACAAATTAACTATCATTCTTTACTGAATCCAACGTTTCGTGTATATAATTTTGATTTATATTATTGTATTAACTCTTGCTCGTTGATGTGGTGTGGTTCGAATGAATATTTCTTACTTGCTGTTAGGATGAGAGTTCTGTTCTTACTCTTTATAAAAATATTACAAGCAGGCAAAATTTGCCATTACCCCCACAAACTATTGTGTGACTTAATGCAAATCGTATCGATTGTACGGCCAGATGATTACCCAATTCGAAGGAATTTTGAAAGTTTTCGTGGATAATACCTGCTAGCAATAATACCCGGCAATATACATTTAAACAATACTAATTACATGCTAATCTTAAACCTAAGTACTAAGTTTAGATTAAATTTTATTCATCTCTATAAAGTTTAGTGCACTTTATTTATGAAACGTGAAATTATGAATAGATTGTGAAATTAAAAACAGGGTAGTGAACACGTTCTGAAATTGAATTGTAAATAAAGGAGGAAATAGTCCCATAAAAAGGGTAATAAACCTATAAAAACAACAAATATCGATTCTTAGAATATAAGTAAAAGTTTACTTTCATTATGAAACAGACATGTAAATAAATTTACATATCTGTAACTGTATACTTGGACAATACCTCGTATTTCGGCATTTACTTCTGCTTAAGACATATGTTTCTGCCTTTTTATAGGCGTCGTCAGCTAAGCTAATGAAGCAATTGTATGCAAATGATACAAATCTTAATAAATAAAATCTGTATCTGTATATGACATTAAGCCGAACCGCTCATCAGATATAGCAAGTTTCATTCTATAAGGTGGCACTTATTTACGAGTGACATCTTACGGACGAAAGAGACTATACCAAAGAAAGCGATCTTTCGATTGACAAGCTATGCTCATACGAACCGAAAGGAATACGGGTAGTCCTAAAACGCGCCAGGTGGCGGTAGATATACAAAAATGTTTTAAATATGTCTATACGTTATATGCACGTATAAAGCTTTTGTTTCATTATGAAACAGGCATATAAATAAATTTACATATCGGTAACTGTATACTTGGACAATACCTCGTATTTCGGCATTTACTTCTGCTTAAGGCTAACAGAAACATATGTCTTAAGCAGAAGTAAATGCCGAAATACGAGGTATTGTCCAAGTATACAGTTACAGATATGTAAATTTATTTACATGTCTGTTTCATAATGAAACAAAAGCTTTATACGTGCATATAACGCATAGACATATTTAAAACATTTTTGTATAAAAGTTTACTATTTAAATAAAATAATTAAATTTTCGATATACAGCGTGTTAGTTTGAAGCGAACATTATTTAATGCTAAATAATTGAACTATACAAAAATTTAAGGAACATAAGCAAAAACACGAAAAAATTATTGTTCTCACGCTTAAAATGCCGCTCACCTTATAAGCACTGGCTTTCTAAATCTTACACCTTGCAGCCTCGTCTTCATCTTCTTGAAAGGTGAAATACACTTCAAAATAAGATTATTGTTTACTGTTCAGATAAAACGCACACTTGTCACACTGCTCGTTTCACAGTTGTAGCTGAAGTTTTCACGGTAACAACCCTAACGATGTTATCATTACCAGGATGAAGATAGAGGCGGTTGATTGTAATCTCGAAGAAGGACTGGACTGCCCACCTGTACTATATCGGCGAACCTGTGTTTCCACTTGCATCTGGTTTGCAGTTCAGAAATATACTCCTTGTTCCAGCGTTTCCAGAAATACTAAACTAATTTCTTTATGTATTGGTAGTGCGATAATCTATTTTCTGTATCTCCAACACGCTTGGTTCAGGAAAGGAGGTAATAGCCCTTCCAATCAGGAAGTGTTCGGGTGTAAGAGGGTTTAGGTCCTTTGGATTATGAGCCAGTGGAGACAAGGGGCGGGAGTTACCAACAGCTTCTATTTGTGTAAAAACAGTATAGAAATCTTCAAAATACAAAGGAATGTTACCAACAACCCGCTTTAAATAAACTTTCGTTGATTTAATACCTGCTTGTCATAATTAACCAAAGTAAGGTGACTGTGGCGGGATAAATCACCATGTAGTACCGTCTTGAACCAATGAGTCAATTATCGTGCTGGTTGCAGCGAGATATTTTAAAAAGTTGTTTAACTCTTCAATTTTATTTTTTGCTCCAACAAAATTAGAGGCATTATCAGAAAATATTGTATTTGATTTGCTGCGTCAAGCGACTAACCGCCTTAAACAAGTAAAAAACCCTGCGCTTACTAATTCTAGATGAATAGCTTTTGTTGAGAAGCAAATAAATAAACAAACATAAGTAATTGCATTTTCGTGAAGTAATATGAATGTAAATATTGCTTTCTACATTTTACGACGCTAATTATTCGAACATTTTAATTGAAGAAATGGGCGTGGGTTCGAATCCTGCTTGAGGGCAAATTTTTTCAATTAAAAAAGTTCGAATAATTAGCGTTGCAAATTGTAGAAAACAATATTTACATTCCCATTACTTCGCGAAAATGCAATTAATTTGCAACAAGTGCCTACTACAGGCAAAAATATTACATCCGTTTCCTTAATGTAACTTAAGGTTCCCAAATATAAGCTTTCGTCAATTTTTTATTACGTTTTTTTGGTTTCTTTGAGAAGAAATAGACCTGCGTAGTCCACCCCACAATTACCGAAAACCGTGACTGGGGTAGCTCTGCAATTGGGTAAGTCTCCCATCAAATATTCTTCTAAAAGAGGATTTTATTTAAAACATGTTATACATTTACGTATTAATCTTTTAATAGTATTCTTACCCGATATTGGCCAGTATTGGTCCCTTAATGAACAAAGAACGCGTTGAGCACCGCAATCTAGCAAACGTACAGGGTGAGTTTTTCTCATGTTTAGCATGGAGATTTCGAAAACTAGCGGAGATAGAGAGACGATTAAATTGGGAAAGAATTGCAGTTTTACGAGCTCAGTTTAATGAGCTTTTTTGTACTTTTGGGAAAAATGCATGGCTAATTAGATATACCGCAAAAACGCTTTTTTGGTTAGCACACATGTTAGCAAACCATGTACAATATTCAATGCGCTTATTGTAATCATCAAGGTGCAGTGTTTGTAAAACTGATATTTTATAGGGATAAGACTTATGCGTTTTCAGTACTCGTACGACAGTACGTTGAGACATACCTGCATCCGTTTCAATTTCTCAGGTTGAAATCCATGGATTTTGCATTACACGGGCGAATACGTTTACCTCTGCTTCTTCGTTAATACCTCTTGCAATCTTTATTGGTTAACAAAAAGAACCATACTCTCCAAAATTATCAGAGTCTCTTAAAGGTAGGTAGAGAAGGCTGGCGACGATCAAAATACTGTTGCGCAGCTTGTACGACATTTTTATGGCACAAAATGTAACACTCAATTGAAACACGTTTTCCTGATTAGAAAAGGTCATATTGATATTTGACGAAACCTAAATTGGCAATAATTAGAAATTGAATGTCAATAATTGTCATTTGCATTATTATTAAACGCGATGTGTATCTATTCATTGTTTTCAGAGCATACTACTAGAGTGGCTCGAAAATTAAAAGAAGGAAATGCTCATAATTTGTTTATTTGTAAAAATAACTACGTCAAGTGTTACATCCTTTGAATCGTCGAAAGAAGGCCTTCTTATAATGTCATGCCCGACTATGGTTTCTATTAGAAAAAACACAAGTTTGTGTCATAACTCAAAAATTATAACTTAAATGAAAAATTCAGTTATAAAGTATTATTAAGCACATAATTACTTATAACTTCCTCCTTTACACATTTTTTCTAAAGTCAATAATAAGAGAGATATAGGCGCAGGACAAAATAACAAAAAAAATATTTTTGCGATATATCTAGTTAGCCATGCCTTTTTTCTAAAAAGCAAAAGGCTCATTAAATGGAGCTCGTAAAACTGCAATTCTTTCCCCATTTAAATGTCTCTCCATCTACGCTAGTTTCCGGGATCCCCATGCTAAACATCGGAAAAAACTTACCCTGTATATGTTGATTGGTAATTATAAAATTGGTTAATATATGGTTCTTATCAAATTTGTAATTCGAGTTCCTAATACGACGGCCAACTCGTATTATTTCTTCACTCTCTAAGAAGGGGTTTAAGGAAACAGGTTTCCCTTCATCATTTGTGTACTAGCCCTTAACACTTTCAATTCAATTTAAAAACATTGACTCTGTGCTAACTTGATTAGCCGCTTTAAAGAAGAATCTAACTCGCTTGCGCTAAGAGGGCCCTTTTTTCTCTCGCAAATACTCTTTGTAGTTTTGAGAATCGCGAGAACATTTCAAATAAATGGATTTCATTTCAAATCGCATTCGATAGTTTCTGCAATTAAGGAAACGCTCTTTCGTTCTTCTGGTGGTTTCTCTATGATATGAAGCTGATCAAGCCATTCGGATTCTTTCTGTGAAAGCCACGCAGAAAGAACCATGCTACCATAAAGATGAGTTGAATAGTATATCAAGTGTAATACCGCGAGAAATTAAATCTGCTGGATTATCGGCGAACCTTATATGGAACCAGTCGTTTGTCTGTTAGACGGAATGGCCACAACACGATTACCTACAAACGTTTGCCACCTAGCAGGGAATGATTTAATCCAACTAAGGGTTATTGTTGAATTAGACCAATATAAATATCTATCAACTTTTTTGTATAATACATTTTCAATCTTTACAACTAAGTCTGATAACAGTACGGCAATGTAAAGCTCCAGCCTCGGTAATGTGATTTGACGCAAGTGATTTAGAGCATTGTAATTTTGTTGCGATGTTCTATTCTTTGTCTACAGTGTGTATGTAGACGCAAACGCTATATGCTTTTTCGGAGGCATCAGCAAACCCGTAACATTGAGTCTCACCAGCATTTGGACATAATATATAAGGGGTATTTCAATATTAGATAGGGCTTATAATTGATCTATAAATTTCGTCCATTTGTAATGTAATTCTTGCGGTATAGATTCATCTCAGGATAGCTTCTGATGCCAGATATCATTTATAATTAATTTTACAGCTACAATTATGAGGTTGAAACCAACAGAGCTAAATATAGGATTATTTTGTTTCTATAAGTAGTTTAATGTTTGAATGGAATCGGATCCGGTTAACAAATCATCCATGTAGAAATCGTTAAAGATTACATTACAAACACCGGGAAATTGAAAGTAGTATTCTATAGTTAATTGTTTTAAACAACGCGTAGCTAAAAAGGAAATCGATGCTGTACCGTACGTAACTGTTTGTAATTCAAAACATTTTATATCTTGAGATGAATCTGATCCCCAAAATCAGCCCTGAAATTTACGGTCCGCTTCACTAATTAATATCTGCCTATATATTTTTTCTATATGGGCGGTTAAAACGTAAGTATGGCGTCTAAAACGTGAGAGAATTAGCAAGTCATTCTGAATAACTGGTCCGATTATTTGCATGTCGTTAGTGATATACCCGTATCACTTTTTGCGGAGCCGTCTACCACAACTCGCGTTTTTGTTGTAGTACTAGAGGCCTTAATTACCGCGTGATGAAGAAAATAGAATTCTTTCATTCAATTGATATATTCTGTCTTCAATTGCATGTTTTTGTTTGGAGATCGCTCGAATGAATAAAAATGTTGCAAGGCATGACGTGGCGAATCACCGAAGTTAATATCGTCAGTTTTGAATGGGATGCTAACTACGAATCTACATGTATTGTCGCGCGAATAAGTCTTCATAAAATGAGTTTCGCAGTCCATATCTTCGTTTGAATATTTTGTATTCGAACTATACCCTTCTCATTCCCAAAACCTTTGTACTTGCTTTTCTAAATTGACAAATTGAATTTTGTATTAGCGGTTGATAACCGGAAGGAAGCGGTCCAGACAATATCCATCCTAGTTTGGTTTTGTGTAAAACAGGATGATTTTGTCCCAATTTTATCTGACTTACACATAGGAATTTCCAAAATACACATGCTCCTAGTAATATATTAATTTTTCTGTTTTTGTGAAAAGAGGAATCTGATAATTTTATATTTTAAATATGATTTGTCAAACGATAAATGTGGTAGATTTTTTGTTATTTTGGATGTTACTAAGCAGTCTAAGCGGTTTCAAATGATTTGTTAGAAGCCCGCCCGCAGGATTATATCAGCTTTTTGGCCTAAATTGATGCTTTCTTGGTTTATCGCCAAGACCGTGGATTGTATAAAGAAGGTTTAATATTGTATAAAGTTTCTTCGTTATAAAATTAGATTGGGCGCCACTATCTAATAACGCTCTACAGCGAATCCAATCACCGTGGTAATTCTTAACAAGCACGCAGGCAGTAGATAAAAATATTTGTCAATAAGAATATTGATTTGTAGCCGCGTGATTAGATACAGATATTTCAGGTGTTTTAGAGTAAGAAGGTTCATTGGTTCAAGTGACTTTATAGGTTGAGATTATATGTGGATCAACGTACGGTGTCTTTTTCGACATATTCTACAAGATAATTTGGATTTGCATGCGTTTAAAAAATTACCCTTTCATAGACAGTTTTAGAAAAGATGTCGTTTCTTAACCTCCGCTAAACAGTCTTCAGTAGAGAGTTTACCGAACATACTTCATTGCATGACTGTGTGTGACGCGAATTGAGAGATTTAAATTTGTTGTGTCTAAATCTGCTAAATAGATTGCAGAACAGACACAAATAACTTGTCTACAGTATACCTACCCATTTTAATATTATAAAGAGGAAACATTTGTGTTTTTGTATGTATGTTTGTAATGTTTTCACACAAAAACTACTGGACCGATTTCAAAAATTCTTTCACCATTAGAAAGCTGCATTTTCACTGAGTGACATAGGCTATATTACATTTTCAAAAAAAAAGGGATCCCCAATAAAATTGCATTAATGTCACAAAAAATCTGTCATCGCGTACGCTGCGGAAACTATTGTTGATAGAACAAAAAAATGTTCTACAGTATTATAGAACATATTAATATCTACAAAAAAGGCCGCGAAACCATATGTCCAACTACTGTAGTTATGCCACTATAACTACTTTTTTACATTTTAAAAGTTAATAAAAGTGCCGACAATAATCAAACCATATTATCCATACCTCTGTATTATTCCTTATCCTATTAAATGATATTTTATTAAAGACCATTTCAATACCAGTAAAATACTTTTTAAATTATTAAAATCGGACATTCCATTCAAAAGATATAACGAATTTAAAAATGTCAATCTAAAGAAAATAATGTTATAATATAATGTAGTAGTATAGCGATGGCCATATTCATTTTGTTTGTAATAAATTGACAATCGAAAAATTATAACTGGAATAAGAATAGTATTGGCAGAAGGAATTTAATAACAAGTTCAATGAGAATGAAAAGTAATAGGAAACAGGCACAGAGAAGCTGTTATAGAAAGAAGTTAAACATAAAGTGATATAAAATCCAAAAATTAAGGATCACAAGAAAGGAAGATTAAATATTTAAGAAAATACACTCACTATTGTATTTATTCAAGGTAGGATCGAAGAAAAGAGAACATATACGATACAAATTTTATTAAAAGAATTTAAATAACACTGAGATATTTGAAAGGTGACGTTTTTGAAGTAATTTCAACAATGTGTCAAAAGCCAAGTGACAGCAACATTATTAAAATAGCGGGTTACATTGTTTATAAGTTATGTGAAATAACTAAATGGACTAAACAAAAAATGTAATCAATTCATCAGCTTTACAATTAAAAAAATTATTTTTTTTTCCTTTAACTTCACATAGCCACAGCAACGCAATTGGATTATTTGTTTTCCAAGTGAATTTATATTTACTATAATACATTTATCTCTTTTCTCATTCATTTCATTTCAGATTGAGTCACAGCGAAGCGTGGTCGGGATTAGCTAGTATATATATAAATATAATATATATAATCTAATTTTTTAGGGAATAGATTTTAAAATTGGATGGGATTTTGAAAAAAGTAGCGTGATTTTTTTTAAATAAATATTTGGTTACATTTACTATGTACTTTGTTTACTACTATGTTTTTATTGCTGTTACTATCAAAAAGGAGACTAGGAAAAAAGAAGAATATTAGAAGAAATTCGCAAAAAAAATGTTTTTTCTATTCTGAATTATAGTAAAACTACAACTTATATCTCAGTTATCAAACGACTAAAAGAAAAATATTTTACACAACCCACTTTATTTTAGCGCGACGTGGTTGCACACGTATTGATTTGATGCATTAATTTATATGAATTTATAATAATTTATATAACTAAATTTATAATTAACTTTAATATTTGATATAATATTTGAAATAAGCAGAAAATTATAGGCCCCTATGTTTAAAAACTTTTTGAGATACTGCGTACCATAAAGTTGTATATGTTTTTATGTTTTCTGTAAATCCAGCGAGGTCTGTACATTTACTTCAAAATGTGTGTATAGTAGTGTATACCTATTATATATATACACAGCATGTCATCTAAAATATTAAAGACTCCGCCATGTTGGTTCATTGTTGAAATTATTTTGCCATTGCTCGGGGCATTCATTTGAAAATTAGCAGTGTCATTTTTGTCGCCACGCACGCACAATCTAAGTAGAATGACAAATTCTTCGGAAAGACGCATTTGATTAATAACCCGTAATTTTCGAATCGCACAAAATAATAAAGTATGTCATTCTTACAAACCTTTCGTTTCTATATAATAAATCCGGTTCATCAATCACGAAAACACGGTTTCCGAGCGAATAACTTCAGTATAATGTGTATTGACTTTATGATAAAATTAGATCAAGAGCGAAAAATTCTAAGATTAATTCAAACCATTTCTGTATATAGTGGGGAAATTTACAGAAACTATCGACTTATTAAAATATTCTAAAATATAAAATAACTAAAATAATATATATACCAGGTGATTCAGTTTGGTATTCGCCCACCTGTAACTTTCTTACCTTTAGAAAAAAGTGTAATAAACCATATATATTCGTAAATCCGATGGTAAAACCTATCGGATAGGATGATAAATTTATCTTTATGATGACATCTGTCAAAAAAGTGACTGTCAACTTTCTTTTTTCAAATGACAACCTGTATATTTTTTGGCAACATTTAATAGGTATTTTATTTCTAATTCCAAATATGTATCACACTCTTTACTTTTGGATAGAGTAACAGAATTAATCACTAAAATCGTGGAGATATTGTAAGTTCTAGGAAAAAAATATTTACCCATGAAAATAATTTCAATTCACTTTTAACTGTCAACAACAAATATCACGGCGCGTCACTTAGCTGTAATTTCTTTAAAAAATGGGTGTGTATTCAAACCATGATTTTAATCTATTGGGAATGCCAAAAAAATAGTAAGGTCGCTAAACGAATATACCAACAATATATATATCCAGAGAGATTATTGTCATCTGACAAATTATTTGCAAAACTAGCAAGAAATTTGGGTGCATTTGGGAGTTTCAAGAAGAAGAGAAGTGCTTTTAGACTAAGGACTACAAGAAATGAAGACAATGCAATTGCAGTTTTAGCTCGAGTAAGTGTTGATCCCCACATATCCATTCGGCAAATAGCCGATGAAACTGATATTTCTTTTTCATCAATTCAACGGATTTTGAAAGATAGTAAACTGCATCCATTTAAAATTCACGTACATCAAGCTTTGCTTCCTCGAGATTACGACGAACGGGTAAACTTTATAGCCTGGCTGAACTATGCCCACGAAGTTGGGATTTTACATCTTATCATGTGGTCAGGCGAATCTCGATTTCATAACAATGGAAAAGTGAATCGCCACAATTGCCACTATTGGTCAGAACATAAACCTTACTGGCTTCGAGAAACCAATTTTCAAAATGTTTGGGGAATAAATGTGTGGTGTGGCATCCTTAATGGAAAAATTATTGGACTAAAATTTTATGAAGACACACTCACGGCGGAAAGGTATCTACAATTTTTAAGGGCGGAATTATACGAATATATGGACGATGTTCCGTTACAAATACGATCAAATCTGATATTACAACAAGACGGCGCACCAGCTCATGGCGGTAGAATTGTCACCAATTATTTAAATGAAGTTTATACTGGGAGATCGATTGGAAATCGTAGTGTGGAAGTAAAGTGGCCCCCCAGATCTCCGGATCTCACGCCACTTGATTTCTTTCTGTGGCCATATCTTAAGAGGAGGGTTTATACAACACCTCTAGTTGATTTGGAAGATCTGCAGAATATAATAAAACATGAATGTCGTCAATTGACTCAAGAAGTTCTTTTGCGTGTCTGTACTCAGGAGGTATTACATAGGGCTGAAATGTGTCTTGAGATGAACGGTGCACATTTCGAGCATTTGATGAACTAAGTTTTTTTGCTAAAATTATTAAATAAATTTTCCTAACAATTGTTTTCATCGTCATCTACTTGTTACGCATCTGAATAAACTTTTATTATTTTTGTGATTGTTTTTTATTATTTTATCATAGTGATACATATTTGGAATTAGAAATAAAATACCTATCAAATGGTGCAAAAAAATATACAGGGTGTCAATTGAAAAAAAAAAGTTGACAGTCACTTTTTTGACAGATGTCATTGCAAAGATAAATTGTTGATCCCATCCAATAGGCTTTGCCATCGGATTAACGAATATATATGGTTTATTATACTTTTTTCTAAAGGTAAAAAAGTTACAGGTGGGCGAATACCAAACTGAATCACCTGGTATAGAGTTAATCAAAACAGTTTATTACGAATACATAATAGTAATAATAATTAAAAAAAAGTTATAGGGCATTTAAACTTTGTTAATGGCAACATCAAATTTAAGTTAGATATTGGATCACAAATAAACAAAAAAGTTTAATTTTTCCATTTAAAAAACAATTGCATATGTCTCATCTAAAGAAATTAGCATCTTAAAATGAGACAATGGGTAACCTAAGGAAGGACTCTACCCTTCACATGTTGCACAGGTAAAATAGAGTTCATCTATCACACTATAAGACTCGTGAGCCCACATTGAACACTCGTCACAGCCTGCTACCGTGCGCGCGCAGACGCAGACTTAGTGTAAAGAAGATGTTCGGAAAATGTCGATATCGGTAGTTGTAACGCTCGATTTAAAAGAAAGCCTCTATTTATTGTATATGCACTTTATCAATGGAGACGGTCGTCGATTAATTAAACAGATGGTAGGTAGCACCACTTATTTTTACATACGGAGGCTCGAGACTGAAAACTAAGAAAAGTGTTGCACGTTCGCAGGCGCATACACTCACAGACTACTAAAAATTAAATTTAACGACAAGCTAAACTAAAAGAGGGGTACCTAAATTCAAAATAAGAAATCGAAAATAGCTGACAAACAAAAAAAACAAGATTAGCGAAGTGGCTTTCAAGCCACAAACGAATCCACATAGTAATACAATGACAAATGAAAATGAACACTATATATGACATGGTATATTATGGCGTTAAAATAACAACATAATTAAAAAATTTGATATAAAATTATATTGAACAGCAAATTGTTCCAAGAATCAAATACGAATAAATTGAATTAAAAAGCAGAATGAACTAAAGATATATACAAACTAAATATTCAAACGATTCAAATCATTTTATACCTAGGATCAAAAACTTAGTTCTACCTCAAATCTGTAGGGAAACCTTAAAATTGAATTACACACAGTATATTACCTAAGCATCAGTAAAATGGAATCAAAAAAAGTTATGAATTTAATAAAAATTACAATTTGTTTAAACATCTAGCACGCCTGTGGTTTGAGTGATAATGAATCAATACAATATATACCGTTAGAATTGCTTAATTGTCGTTAAAATTACTTAATTGAGTGAAATCAACTCAATTATCCATTTATTTAAGTACAAAATTATTTTAAAAACAAATTCTATAACCATACTACAATAATTAATTTTAAAGTTGGTTATTAATAAAACAAATTCTTTTCATTAAATACGTGAATTACGGGATCATTTAGCAAAATTCCAAATATACATATATGTATACGAATATAACTAAGACTTTATGCCGTTTTAATTGGCGTCAAAAATTGGAAATCGTATTAAAAGTAAATATAAAAAAGATATGCGATGAAGATCTAATGTTCACCCAAAAAAGTCTTTGTAGAATACCTCGTGCGGCTCTAGGCGTGCGACGGATATGGAGAGACCCACACCCAGTCCTTGTTTTCTTGTGACACTAGATGTACAGTCAGGTCGAAGTTGACTTATGTTTTTTCTGTCTCCGTTGTTTGCTCAGTTGTCTGTCTTTATTTTTATCCCGTTTATCGGACAAAGAAAGCCTATCCCTAATTACGTCTAATTGCTTCGCCGTAAGACGCCCAAAATTCACTAACGATAGCAGGTTTTCTTGTAGTTATCACACACACAACAGCGAAAATTTACTATAAAATTTAGGGTATAACGTGACTTTTATCTCGCTTTACGGAGCACCAAGAAACCAAACCCTTTACTCGCACGTCTGCCAGAAGACATTTTAGATGGCGCAACCATAATTACAAAGAACGAAATAATTAACGAAATTTGGATATAAATATTTATCTACAGAGCAGTAAAACTTAGCGTGAAAAATAAATGTAACAAGCTTCACCGCTTTCACTGTATTTTTCGACACAAACAATACATCGTGTATCATCAATATTCGCGTTCCTCTAATGTTAATGGTCTTATTCTGATCGTTTTCTGACTTTGGGACGCATTGCTTAGCGTTTTCAACAACAATTGCTCTCTTAGTTTACGGGGAATTTGTAGTGTGTGAGCCTCTAATTAATTTATATAAAGTGATTCTGTTAAAATTGTGGATTTTAATGATCTTCTAGAAGAAACTTTTTTTCTTGATGTCGGAAGGGGATTGATATCAACTATTTTTACATTCTTTGGCCCAAAGGGGCTTTGATTAACTACTAATGTTGAAAACGGTATATCATGATCATTGGAGATGCATTCTCATATGAATCCACTTTTAAGTAAGGATACCTTTCATTTTTCCTTTCTAAATCCCGGTTCTCAAGCTCTGGATCTTCTGTGGATTTTAAAGCAGCAAACTCCCACTCTTTGATTATATAGTTGTTAAAGGACCATATTCCAGTTTTTCGAAATCCGTTTGCTGCAATCTGTACGCTTGATTCTTTTGAGAACGCTTCTGCAGTCCAAACGTACGTCCGCTAAGTTTTTTAACCAACGAATAAGGTACAAATCATAATAGGACATAAACGATTTGAAATACCAAACGTCCAATGGTTGCATTTTATGCATGTTGTGAGGTGGTAAAGATAATAAATTGCCACCACTTTTGCGACAATAGTCAATGACATATAAACTTTTTGTATGCCAACTATGGACATCTAAGACAATTAAAACTGGCTGCTCCTTAGACAGTCTGGTTTTACTGACCAAAAATATAATAAACTGTTAAAGACACATCACAATTCATCCAACCCTTGTCTTGTGGAAAAGCGGGGCTACCACTGGATACATTGCCCATTAATTCTTTTGAATCATGTAGTCAAGTTTTATGTTTCGATTGATTAAGACCCCAATTAATAAATAACTGTGGCTGACGATGACATTCGAACGAATTGTTACTTCACTGAAGGTAATCGGCACCGTACGATTAATGAAATCGCTAGTGAAGTACAAGTAAGTCACGGTAGTGTGTATTCTATGACTACTGAGCATCTGAGTCTCCGAAAAATTTGTTCAAGATGGGTTCCAAGGCTTTTGATAAATGATTAAAAACTGATCCGAAGAGACGCTTGCCAAAGACTCCTGAATCGATTTCAACGAGAAAAAAACAATTTTCTGCATAGAATACTGATATGTGATAGAACATGGGTTCATCACTATACACCTGAATCTAAAACGGCGAATTTGGAGTGGCGAAGAAGTGGAGAACCTCGCCCTTTGAAAGCAAAAAAACGTTTATCAGCTAGGATGGTTCTTGCAACAGTCTTTATCGATTGGAAAGGTGCTTTGCTGATTTATTTTTTACATGAACGTCTAACTGTGAACATTGCCCATTACTGCCAGCTCGTGAAGAGGCCAAAAGTCGCCTACAGAAACAAAAGGCGCAGCCAACCAATTAAAAATGTGATTCTGCTACATAACAATGCAAGATCTCACACGGCCGCACTGACTCGAGCTAAAATGAACCAAATCCACTGGAAAATTTAGAACATCCTCCCTACAGCCCAGATCCTTCCCTATGCGACTTTCATTTGTTTAGACCACTGAAGAAAGCACACGACGGGCTCTATTTTCAGAGCGATCAAGAAGTAGAGTAGTGTGCAATTGGCTGTTGACATTGTCTCACACTTTTGATGAGGACGAGACCTACAAGCTCTCCAAACGCTAGAAAATGTATAAACGTTGAAGAAGACTATATGGAAAAACAATGTTTTATAATTTTATTTTAAAAATAAAGTCCGGTTTAAATTTAACTGACCCTCGTAAATACTAAATAGTTGGCATTTGCCCATCCTTTTCTAGCCAATGTATACAAGCAACATCAAATATATAGTTAAATAAATAATGAATTTGTTTTGCACCCTCTACTTTATTTATAATAGGAATTTATCAAGATTAACTTACATTAAATCTAAATGTAAATTCTTTATATTTTATTGAAAAGCAATTAGCTGCCTGTAATTACAAGCAAATTTTATCCTTGTGTAACAGTAACGGAAAACATAAATGCGAAAATAAAAAAAACACTTGTTATATCAGTTGGAAAAAGTAATTTACATGTAAATTGTGCGTAAACGAATTTTCATTTGCAAATCGTTTAATCGTTTTTACCAGAAAAATTGAATTATATCACTCTCTGTAAAATGTATATTTAACAATCTGCGAATTCGGTAAATTAATTATGTAATTTGTATTAGCTCCATTTGTTGATATAATTAAAATGTTACAGTAACATTTTGTTGCAGTTACTAAAATTGATATTCAGGAACAACAATACAATGTAGTATAACTTTACGACGAGTGACCTACACATGATTAACAGAGAGGGTCATTCGAGTAACATCCCATCGGCGCGGCTCGTCCCAGAGCGTATATATATTTTGTCAGTCATCGTCTGAACATATTTTAGTGCATTTCGCTGGTTTACAGTAATAATATAATAAAGCAAATACCCAGAAAGAGACCGTTTTACGATGTAGCTCATAAATTGATAAAGGAATTTCCGGATTTAGTGTACAATGGCTGTAACTGTAAAGTATGTAATATACTGCTAATGTGTTTAAGAAAATTTTACTGCGAAAGACACGTAAAGAGTGTAATGTATATTCGCAACAAAAGTGGCGAGATATTGTTTAATTTATGTGTAACTTTCATATTGTTTAATGTACCGTTTAAGTTAGTAGACAGCGTATCATTTCGGTCATTTTAGAAGCACTACTGTAAAGGAACACTGCCTAGCCCGAAAAGATTAATTAATTTTCTACCATCCCTCCGTGAACGTATTGAACATATGATTAAATCCGAATAGAAAAATAACAAACTGTGGACGAAACAACAGATTATAAAAAAAATTTGGTTGTTAATGTTATGGTACGCATACAATGGAACCACATCAATCGTCACCTTCAATTTTACTTGTGTTGTAGAAAGGTTTGAAAGTACTTTAGAGAAAGATTCAGATTTTGCCACATTAAGACAAACTTGTGAAGGTGCGTCAACAGAACCATTAAGTTGCTTCAAAGATTACACTGGCCAACGCGATTTTTGCTGACTTCTAAGTGAAACTTGCTTTTTTACTAATTCGGGTGTGTCGAATCCGAAAATGATATTAGTTTATGCGTATCACATCAAAATTAAACTGTATACTGTACGATGCTCCTCGAAGAATCACTAATGCGGCTAAGTAGTTACTTGAATAAGACCTGTTACGATTTAAAGAAAACAAAATTTAATATATCATTTATTTATTTCAATACAATATTAGTCACGAGTGTAGTGAAAGTATTTACACAATAATCATTAAAAGAAAGGAAAACCAACAATCAGGGAATAAATTTTCGTTTGTAGCAACACTTTCTGCTGTGTATTTTAATTTGTGTATTTAGTTTGAACACTCCAAAAATAGTCGGCCATCATATCAGGATTCCATCTTCCTTTCCTTAATCTTTAAATCTTGATGAAATCTCTCGCCATGTACATCGCTTACAGTACCTAAATTTTCGGTCAACCTATCAAGATTACTATGATGGAAATGAAGCTTTAAGCTCATGTTACAACCTAGGCGGTGAAATTTTTTAAGCATTGATTGCCCTAGATCTTTATAATCGCAGGCATTTTTGTTTCCAAGAAAATTGTTCGCGACCATCGTGAATGAAGTCCAGGCATCTTTCTCAGCTTCATAGCTTCTCAGGTTCATAGAGTTGATGAAATTTGAAACTTGTCACGTATGTACCGGAAGCAAATCTAGAGCTTCAACATATATATATATATATATATATATATATATATATATATATGTAATTGTGATGATTAGTAGTTTAAGTTGTAATTGTCAAATTAAATGTTTATTAATCACCTCACACCCTAGGGTAAAGAGGTTTTTCGATTATATATATATATATATATATATATATATATATAAATAGTCCTAAGTGAGCATTACTTTCTAATAAAATCTCATTAAACACTAATACGAGTATATTCACTTAATGAACAGGATTAGTTTAATAGACTTGCATTTCTTTATAATTGTTTATTACTTAATGAGATTATTAAGTACTTAAATATTATCAGGTACAAGTGAACATTATGCTTATGAGATAAATGTATTTAGAATGGCTTTCAATTCTTTGAACAATTTGCTGCATTTACTTAACGATTTTCAAGAATTTTGAAATCAGCAAACATGAAGTGCCGTAGAAAGAAAACTTAACATGATAGGGACAAATGGGTTTCATATTTGGCATTAGCATACAAATATTAATTAAAAACAAGTTTCAGATCATAGTCAGGAGAAAAGAAATTATTGGCCAGTGTTATTTTAGATATGTAAATATAGCATCAGTAGATGTAGAACGTTTGTTTTTGCATATAAGCACTTTTTTTCTCCGCAACGAAATGGTTTGTGGAAATTACTGTAGAAACACATCTGATATTGCAAATATTTAACCAATTTTACCTAATTTGTGACTTCACGGACGACTTTTGAAACGGTAAGTATTCCACCACTTTTTATAAACTTTTACTTTATAATTTATTTATATAGGTTTTGGTGCGCTTCGGTTTTTAACAGTAATAATTTATTACTCTAAACAAGCAAAGTGCGATCAACGTTGTTCGGTGACCACTGATAAAATATATATACGCGCAAGTCACGAGCCGCCGGTGCAATATTACTCGAATGAACCTATCTACGTATAATAACGAAATCCTTCAGTAAATATAAGATTAAAATAGCACATTAACATTTCAAATATTATTTTCTATTAAATTGCGATATGCAATTTTTACAGATAACCTGAGACCGATATAGAGTGATATTCAACACCTTTTAGGGCATAGTCGCTATATGTTAAAATATCAAGAATAACAACGTTTATCGGTCATATACAATCTCATCCAAAATAAATATGCATTAAAAAATATTAGTTATCACAAAACAGATAGAATATACTGAAAAGGACGTCACCTAAAATCAGATATCGTACGCTGTGGTCAGTTACAGTTTGTAAGTTGTTAGGAGTGCTGTGTGCTATCATTATTTAGAGGAAATATTGTTCATTTTTATTTTTGTCTTCCACATAGGAGATTCCTCCTATTATTTAATTTAAAATTTGTTTATTATGGAATTTTGTGCTCTAGATCAAAAAAATATATTCATTCAGCGTCAACACCGGCCGTATTACATCCGGGCAATTGTAGGTTTGTTCTGTAATAAGTTTACTGAATGTATCTTACAGGGCAATAAAACGTGCGATCAAGAATCTCGAAACACGTCATATAATATAAAAGCGCTTTTATCAGTGCGGAATGTTGTGAACAAGGTATTAACTTGCGCTATTTGAGAGATTGCCGAAGTATTCGGTGCTTCAGGTAAAATAGTTGGAAAAGTTTTAAAAGCTCATAAATTTAGTCAATATAAATTGGGAAAAAGTGATGAAATTTTGATGATGACAAATGCAATCACTAAAAGTTTT
The DNA here is from genome assembly GCA_935421215.2 of Melolontha melolontha. Lineage (NCBI taxonomy): Eukaryota > Metazoa > Arthropoda > Insecta > Coleoptera > Scarabaeidae > Melolontha > Melolontha melolontha. The sequence goes on from OW285236.1 coordinate 130,174,852, forward strand.
GCAAAGATGAGATGTGATGATGTAATGACTAGAGAACGGACGCAATTTCCATAAAACGCAATCGGCAATTGGAATTGTGTATAACGTCGCTCAGTACATCCCCGCGTAATTCAATGAAGTATTTGTTTGACTTACTCGGACACCTGGTCTCGCCGCGATAACAATGGACAAGCCAGCTATTGTATTCCGAGAATATAGTGCTTTTTAAAGTGTTTTCATGAGCGTAGATAGAAGCGGGGTTTTTATAATGTATTTTATTTATTAGTTTATATTTCGTAAGATAAATAAAGTGCTGTGAGTAAGTTTCTTGTTTTCATAGTTTTAACTGTTAATTATGTCGTAATTTTTGTGATAGATCCTGTTTAATATCGTTTGATTGAATCTATTTCTACCAATTATTTCGACGTACGAGTGTGCATTGAATTTCGTTCAGTTTCAATAACTTACGCACACATTTTTAGTTTTCATTTATTTAGATCTAGAGCATTGTTTAAGTTACTTTTTCAGACATGATATGGAAGAATGTTGAGAACGGCATTGTAAAACAATGGCGAGTTGGATTGACGGTCATTCTGATTGTATGTCCATTGTCAGTGATTCCGAAATTTATTAGAAAATCCGTAAAATATCGTCAAAAGTTCGTCACTTAGAATCGCAAACACATCTGAACTCTGTAAAACTTTTATGGCGGCTAATATTTCATTAAATAAACTTAGCAATCTCACTTTAAAAATATTTCTTCAAAAATATACTGGTCGAAATGTTCCTGATGAATCAACTTTACGCAAATATTATGTTTCTAGGTGCTATACGAGAACAGTAGAACACATTAGAAGCCATCTTTTAAATCAATACATATGGATAAGCGCCGACGAAACGGTGGATATGTTAGGACGCTTGTGTGGTAAATGTCGTAGCTGGTGTACTACATCCAACTATAAATCATATGTAATAACAACAAGTGTTATAAATAGAGTTGATGCGGAAACAGTTGCTGAAACCATTAAGGAGAATATGCAAAAAATGCTTCATTCGGACGCCACAAAGAAAAAATACTTTTATTTGTCAGTGATAGTGCTGCGTATATGTTAAAAACAGGCAGACTATTAAAGAAAACATATCCTAATATGCTGCATATTACTTGTGTAGCACATGCTCTCCACAGAATCTGTGAATATATCAGAGACACTTTTCCGGAAGTTGATAGACTTGTATCAGCTTTTAAAAAAGTTTTCAGAAAAGCACCATTGAGAGTAGCTCTTTTCAGGGAAAAATTTCCATCTCTGTCACTGCCTCCCACTTCAGTAATAACTAGATGGAGAACATGACTGGAAGCTACTAGTTATTATGCTGAGAATTTCGATAGTCTAAAACATTTCGTAACACTGCTAAAGGAGGATGCTAGAAGTATTGGTGAGTGCAAGGAGCTCACACAAATCCCAAATTTAAAAAATCAGTTGTACTTTCTTCACGAACACTTTGGAAAATTTCCAAAACTAATCACTTATTTTGAAAATCGAAATCTCAAATTAAATGACGGATTAACCACATTAGATATGGCTGTTAATAATTTGAAAAGTGTTCCAAGTGACTTCGGATGTGGCCTTCAGCAAAAGTTTGAATCAATTCTTAATAGAAATCCAGATTTAATTACATTGCAGCAATTATGTATGGAGACAATTCCACAAAATCTAACGGCTAAATATGAAAAAATAAAAGAATATTTCCAGTATGCACCTATAACCAGTTGCGATGTAGAAAGGACGTTTTCTATTTATAAGGATGTACTTAATTCAAAGAGAACAAAATTGACAGAAGAAAACCTTGAGAAACTATTGCTAGTCAATACTAATACTCCTTTACTCAACTTGAACGACAAAATGAACAAATAAAAATGTTCCAATTATAGAAATAAAATGAAAAACTTTAAAAATACAACTTTTCAACAAATATATATGTATTTCGTAATTTTATAGATCACCACCCGTTTGTTTTCCAATTATATAAATAAAATTAAAAACTTTATAAATACAGCTTTTCAAGAAATAAATATGTATTTCGTAATTTTATAGATCACCACCCGTTCGTTTTCCAATTATATAAATAAAATTAAATATTTTAGAAATACAGCCATTCGCCAGTACTGCACTGGGTGGTAAGCGTGTCCGTTCTCTAGTAATGACGATTACAATTTTATTAAACATATTAAATGGGCACCCTAATCAATCTGTTTCGTATTACTGGTTTCGTGAAAATAATTTTATCTTGTATAATATTTATATGCCCAATATGTAAGTACTTATAGACCAAAAGAGTACTTTAATTTACTAGGAAATGATATCACCCTCGTTGCAAACTCTACAAAATATCGATGTGTTTAATGTTCAATCTCATCAGAACGGCCACCTTATACGTAAACCAGATATATGAGAGAAAATCTAAGTAATGGTGTTGGTGTCGCCTAATAACTAGCTGGCATATTTCCAATTGGCTCTGTCGACAGGATCAGCGCCAAATTACTTTTTTCTTTCGGGTCATGTCACATCATTCATTTATACATGACAGAGTAAATAATTTGGAATAACTACCTGAAAATTATATGACGAAATTCAGGCAAATTAATTACAAACCGATTGAAATTCTGTCCCGAGTATAGGTACCATAGACGCCTTAAGCAATATCTTTGTCCTTGCTGTAGGTATATTAAGCAGTTAATGTGATTCTTATTTCAGACGTTTCCTCTTTCTGAAAGGTAGACGACGCCATGTCGCTCAACCAACACATTGTAAGTAATTCTACGCATGGGATAGTGTCCGTTACATTTTAAAGAAAGGCATTTCGAAAATTTAGGCTGGATACGCAGTAAGATATTAGTCTGGGGCCATAAATGTGAGACCAGGCTGTTATTGATGCATATTCGAGCTTAAATTTTCCGTCTAATGTCACACCCAAATCTTCAATCGAGGACCTCAATTATTAATGATGTAGCGAGACTCAATTCTAGACATCTTTCTGAAATAAGATACTAGAAAGCACTTATTGGTCTTCAATTTTAAATTACTGCATAAACGTTAGTCATAAATTTTGTGAGCATTTGTTTGTAACAAATTGACATCAGTCAAAGAGCTAATCTAATGGTCGATCTCACTATCATCATCATATGCCAATTCAAAACAATTAATAAATTTAATAAGGTCGTCGACGAAGATGATACACATAAATAGACCGAGATTTGACCCCTGTGGTACTCCCGAAGTGGAACAGAAAAGCCGAGGCCAGACACTATTACAATAAACATAATATTCTATTGGAAAGATATGGCTAAAATAATATCAGTAACGATCTACAAATACCAAAGGAGCTTAATTTTTTCAATAAAATGCGATTATCAATTAAGTCAAACGCACAAGAAAATGCCGTATAAATGATGTCTACCTGGTCATCAGTATCAACAGTCTGAACGATTTCTTAAAATATCAATGTTGAGTTGGTTGTAGTAGACCTTTGTGACATAAATCCATGTTGTGCAATAGTTTGTGGTCGAGTGCCAGAAGAGAATTGTTTATGTAGGACCAAAAAACAAAACCTTTCAAATGGGAGATAACAGCAATCTGCTATGTATCAGAAAATACAGACATTTGAATAGCCAAATTTAAAACCTTACACAAGGGATGCAAAATGTAAGCAGAATCCTTCACTAAAAAGCAAGTAACGCTATCATCATCAGTAGTTAACGTGCTTTTCGACGCTTTAATAATATGAATAATCTCAGTTGGTGAAACGGATAGTAAACATAATGGCGGTAAATTAGATTTTAAGTCAAAGGGATCAGTATCTGCAGATTTTGGCAAGGAAACATTGGAAAACCTTCCTTGGAACTTGGAAAAATATTTATATAAGTAACATCTGATTTTAGCATTTGAAATATCCTAAATATTTTTTTATACGTTGAAAATTGCAGTAGAAGTATCATTTACTTTAATACTTAAATCTAATTTAAATTTAATTGAAATTTCATTGAAACGGAAGTGAAAACTTCTAGGGCATTAATTAACAAACAATTTATCCTTCTCATCAGATCCTCATCATATTCTCAAACATAATGCGAAAGAAAGTTTTTTCCCTGATACTTTTGATTAATTACCAGTATATTTTTTTTTGGAATTTTAAATGAAATATTGAAAATATTGCCAAAATACAATAAATTATTCAGAAATGATTCTCCTAGTTGTATATACAGCATGGGGAAAATCTACTGCATATCGCTTGCAACTTTTGAATGAGCAGTTTAATTAAAATATTTCTCAGAATAATTGAAACATACATGAGTAGGTAAACCCCACCAGTTTTGTATAATACAAAGGTATTTTTAATAATATAAAATATTATTAAAAATCTGGTGTGAAGAACACAAATACAGGTTCACTATTAGTATTTTTGTGAACGTGTCCGAACATATCCCTCCCAGAGGCGTAGATACGTATTTCGCCTTTCTACAGGCTCATCGGTACGCCCCTACTGGAGAAAGAATATCTTCAGACACATTCACAAAAAAGACCCACATCGCCACATCACAGAAATTATCCAGACCGAGCGTAGAAGTAAATTCAGCGCTGCCTGTTGTCAGGCCCTGTCCACATAACCAATGTGAAGTAACGACGCCCTTCCAAAGGTGGAACAGCCATCTCTCTGGAAACTGCATTTTTTTGTGTCTTCACTCATACTACGGACTAACCGCATGTGTAATGTATCAGAAGAATTGAAACATACATGAGTAGGTAAACCCCACCAGTTTTGTATAATATAAAGGTATTTTTAATAATATAAAATATTATTAAAAATACAGGTTCACTATTAATATTTTTGTGAACGCGTCCGAACATATCCCTCTCCAGAGACGTAGATACGTATTTCGCCTTTCTACAGGCTCATCGGTACGCCCCTGCTGGAGAAAGGATATCTTCAGACACATTCACAAAAAAGACCCACATCGCCACATCACAGAAATTATTCAGACCGAGCGTAGAAGTAAATTCAGCGCTGCCTGTTGTCAGACAGCCGAAGTACCTCGCCCCGTTCACATAACCAATGTGAAGTAACGACGCCCTTCCAAAGGTGGCACAGCCATCTCTCTAGAAACTGCATTTTGTTCATACTACGGACTAACCGCATGTGTAAATACTTATCTACGTCTCTGAGGAGGGATATGTTCGGCCACGTTCACAAAAATATGAATAGTGAACCTGTATTTGTGTTCTTCACACCAGATTTTTAATAATATTTTATATTATTAAAAATACCTTTGTATTAAAATATTTCTTATACAAAATATTGTTCATATAATATTTGGCATCAATTGGTAGTATTAGTCTTTTTTTGAGTTCACTGTTTTAATGTAAGGCCAACTATTTTTTTTTTCTTAAATAGGGTCATGTATGTTTTTTACATATTTAAAAGACATTTTTCTCGTGAACATACTGGTATGCAATTTATCGGGGGTTGTTCAAGAAAATGGCCAAAAACCTTTACGGTTCCTAGTGACAGCTCAGTTATCTTGATTTAATAAATTATTCTGTTTTTAAATGTCAACATGGCATAATATGAAAAAAAATTGACAATCACGTGTCATCTAATAAAATTTTGACATTTATTCTGTTGTAAAGCGTTAATTTATTTAAAAAAAATGGAAAAATTATCACAAAAAGAACGAATTGAAGTTCTGATTATGGTTGGTTACGGTAGTTGGAAACATACGCAGGCTGAGATACGTGATTTATTTAATAATAAGTATCCTGAGCAGATGTCGATTAACTAAACAAACTGTAAGTCGTATTGCAAAATGGTTTCATGAGACGGGTACCGTTAACCACGCTCCAAAAACCGGCCGACCAAGAACTGTAACTGACGGAGATAAGGCTCTGAACGTATTATTAGATGTTGCGGAGGATCCCAAAATTTCAACCCGAACTCTAATTTCAAATAATGATGCTCCGCCTATTTATGGAGCAATAGTGAAAGAGTACTTAAATGAGGCATTTTGTAGCAGGTGGATTGGTAGAAGAGGCCCTATCGAATACCCTGCTAGGTTTCCAGATTTAAATAATTTGGATTTCTTTTATGTGGGGCCATTTAAAAACTGAAGTTTACCAAAATCGGCCCAATAATCACGAGGATTTACAGCTGAGAATTCAAACTGAAGACAATAGGCTTTCACCAATTGCACATCAAAATGTTTTTCAGGGGTTTAGAGACCAACTCGGTCATTGTTTGGCAGTAAATGTGCCCATTTTGACCACTTAAGCAATTAATTTTGTCAAGTTCCTTTTTTTTCTAGTTTTTAAATTAACTTACCGTTTTTGTTTGTACGAGTTACAATAACACTTCATTTTAACAATGGTTTTTTTTGTTAATTTTATTAAAATTCTATAATTTGACAATAATAAGGGTTTTTGACCATTTTCTTGAAAATTTTCTTATACAATCCCCTATAAATTACATATTATTATATTCACAAAAAAAGTGTATTTTAAATATGCAAAAAATATATATATAACGCTATTTAAGAAAGAAACTTTTTAATTAAATTGCTCGTTCAAAAGTTGCAAGTAGAGAACCATATATATTACTTTTCCCCACCCTGTAGATCTAAAATCGTCCTTACAAGAATCATTTAGCTATTATTCCAATTTCCTGTTTTAACAGTGAAAAGAAACGACAGATGTATGTTTCTATATACATATGACATACTTCAAGAATGATTTAAAACACCAAAGCGCATTTCAAATTTCTAGGTACATTAACGTAATAGCTGTTTCATTACGTAGATAACACTCCCAGTTATATAGAAAGAGAATCTACGTGATTCTTCATAAATTACTTTATTATAATATTTAATATAAATGAAATCTCTTCTTAAATAATAATAATAATAAGAAATCTTTATTGTCCAACAATGAAACCATTTACAGGACAATATAATAGCACAAAAAATAAATCAAGCGAATAGTACGTAATTTAAAATAAAAGATTTATTAACTAAATGCAGTAGGTAAATAAATTATTGCAAAAATACAAACAGAATAGAAAAAGCAGAAATTTATAGACCCATACACAATGAAACAAAAACTGTCAAAATAAACACTAAAAAATTAAATTAATTAAGAAAACTAAAAAGAAATAGTTAATTGACGAAGGAGATACTTGTTGAAACTTCATTATAACGCTAAGAAATAAGTAATTAAACTTCTAGTTTCAAAAATTCTTTTATTGTAAATCACTACAATATTGTACATTGTACAATGGCTTCATCAGGTGAATGAATACTATTATATTATATACTATATACTAATACTATAATATTAGTATTCATCCACCTGATGAAGCCATTGTATGGCGAAACAATATTGTAGTGATTTACAATAAAAGAATTTTTGAAACTAGAAGTTTAATTACTTATTTCTTAGCATTAAAAAGAAATACGCTCGTGTATACAAATTATCAGTAATTAAATGGATCGATATAGATTTTGCTAATGTTTCTTGCTATGTGAGTAAGTGTGCCTTAATAGACATTGGTTTGAATGGAAAATTTCTAATAAAATGGAGATTATGGTCTGCTAAAAGACACGAAAGAAATCAGCAATGGAGAAACTATTTTGTTTCTAATAACAATTTGGATTAAAAATTTACTGTTTTGACACATTTCTTCGAGAATCCAATGAACGAAAGTCATGATCACCAATTTGGACACTTAAATATTTTAAAAATCTTTGATGAATTTTCTCTAGAGCTAATTGCTGATACTTGTACCATGGATACTAAACCACCAAAGCGTATTCAAGTTTCATGATTAAACTAAGGAGAAAAATAGAACTCTCAGACGAAAATCTGAATTACACATACTAGAGATACGAATTTAATATTCAAGTTGAACTTCAAAGAGTACCATTAAATCCATTATTTCAGATACTCTAGTAGTGTTTAATCTCCGAAGCCCATAAAGGTAAGTACTCGTTATAGGATTGTTGGTCCTATGTTACATTGCGTACTTGTCTTTAATCAGACGACAAATAGTTTCATAGTCTAAGATATAAAAATGAATGTGTGCCTACTCGTTCTGTAATAACTATTATATCCTTCATCTGATTGCGATGAAACTTTGGAAAATTGCTTTTACGTGTGGGAGAAGGTTTCTGTAAAATAAAAGGATAACTATACAATTTTTTTTGAGTCAAAATATGTGCAGTCACAGAACGAGCTGTCATCAATTTAATAAGTGCGCTTTTACAGTGTCACGAAGAGACAGAACGAGATGCTGAATAAATTTATACGTATCGAAAAGACTAAGCTGACTACCAGTCTGCGGTGCAAATTTCAAGAAACTCTCCGCAGTTGTCAGTTCGGTAGGATGAACTTCTCGATGTATGAAACAAACAGGTATGAAAAAGGCCTAAATTTGAACATTCGTGAAGATTTCATTAGCTAACAATACATCAGCCGGATGCTAAAACGCAGTCATGAGATATCCATTGTTATGGTGGGAGATGAATTTAATACGCGCGACATTATTATTCACCGACGAAATAATACGATATAACACATCGATTCCACGATGCCTTGCAGTATCCAATTTTCTAGAAAAGGCAGAATGGATACCACTTCAATATAATGCAAATGAATCTTATTACAGTGAAGTGGTAATTACCTGTATTAACATAAATTCGATAATGTAATTTTGTCGTTCATATTTCAAACATCAATTTCAATATTTTTGTTATCACTTACTTTGTTTCTTTACTTCGTAAGTATATACAAAACACTTAACAAAAAAGCATCAGTAATGAATTTTTACGGATAGCGTTCGTCTTGCTTGTTCAATGATGATAAACAAGGCTCAAGAGCAATCGCTTGAAGGGTGCGGTTTGATTCTGGAAAATCCATGCTTGTCACATGGTCAACTATATGTTGCATGCTCACAAATAGGACAACCCATCAAATTATTCGTTTTTGCTCATAACAAAATAACTAAAATATTGGCTATCCAACACCAATAAAAGAATAAAAAATTGAAATACAAATCCAATAACATGGCAGATCTCGAATATCGAGGTCTAGCATGACATTGGATGTCACAGGCGGGCGCCTTGAACAGCGACCACCACGACCTGGGCAATTAATGACATGAGAATATCTTTGAATTTCTCAATATTTCCGTATATTTAGTTCGCATACAATTCGGAAAGTAGTTCCTAAAATACTATTCTAGTCGATTAAATAAATGTGCTTTTAAATACTCTTTACAGAATTAGACAAAAGAAAATGTCTTTACTTGAGTGACATAGCAACGCATACCGGGTTTTTATAAGTAAATTTCATAATTGTAGTTTTATTAACATCGATATTTACTGTTTAGAAATGTTCTAAAATGACAATAAAACTAACAGTTAAAATATTCACTTTATTAATATATCATCGTTAAACGACGATTGTTTCAACAACACAATGGCTTCCTCAGATATGTGCTTAAGCAAGTTACAAACTGACATCGGTATAAAAAGGCTAATATTATTTTACAATCTTTGAAATGTTAGACTGTAAAGTAATATTAACCTTTTTGTATTTATGTAGACCGATGTTATTTTGCAACTTGCTCTACTACGTACCTAACAAAGCCATTGTGTTGGCGAATCAATTGTCCTTTTATGATCATATATTAATAAAGTGAAGATTTTATTTATTACTTTTTTTCTATTTTAATTATGAATTTTCATCAAGTAAAAGTCGGGTCAATCCAAGTAAGAATAAAAGTTGCTCAGCTTTTTTTCATAGATGCTTCATATATGTCTCAGTTTCTGCTTGTGCCAATGCAGTTAAATTATTTACATATGCACGTAAAGCCTGGAGATATATCTGCCTTAACTAATTATTTTATTTTTCTGATTAGTCGACCTTTACCTCCACACTCTGTTACTAGATGCGATAGCAACACTAAAAGCGAAATGCTCGGAGTACAATAATTCTATAATTTTGCCATTTATTATTATTATTGTGATTAACTTAATTAAATGCTTTGCTAAAATCTACTAAATCTTATGCAGTTATAGGTTCAAGAAAAATGAATCTTAAATAAATCGTCCAATTATATATTCTTAGAAGTCGATTGAATATAATTATTGGCAAATTTGCTGATTCTATTCTATCCTATTTCATCTAGCTAAGAATTGCCTTCGTTAATTAAGACTTTATCTTACGATTTTGCAATTCGTTCAAGTACTTTTAAATTTTGTATTGACCTTGCAAATGTTTGCTTAAATATCGGATACTTCGAAAAAAAGTTAAAAGCCTGCAATTAAATTATTAATATGTGAGATATACAGGCTTTAGGAGTTTTTGCCGATGTTTAGCATGAGGATCTCGGAAACTAGCGGAGATAGAGAGACGATTAAATGAGGAAAGAATTGCAGTTTTACGGGCGGAATTTAATAAGCTTTTTGTTTTTTTTTTGAAAAAAATGGTTAACTAGACATATCGCCAAAATGATTTTTTTGTTATTTATATCTCTGTTATTATGGACTTTAGAAAAATGTGTAAAGGAGAAAGTTATAAGTAATTATGTGCCCTGCATATAAGCGAGGGTCCTACGGCGATAGCCGCTTCCCGCATTTTAATCTCCATCCTCTCCTGTCCCTCCAATCGCCATCCTCAAGGCTTCTCTTTTGCTGAATCTATACCTTTTTTCCAGGATTCCGGCGGTCGCCCATTTTCCTTCTCTCCCTTGGAACGTACTGCATCACCTATTTTGGCCAACGGTTTTCCCCCATATGTCCATATTCCATCATATGTCCGTACCATTGTAGCTGTCTTCCTTCTATTCTCTCTACTATGGTCTCCCTAAATCCTGTACATTCTCGTATTTCTTCATTTCTTATTCGTTGTAATTTTGACATATTGCAGGCTCGTCCAAGCTAATTCATCTTTACGTCTTCAACTCGTTTTTTCCTCTATTTGTCAGTTGCCAATATTCTGCACCGTAGGTTGTTATTGGTTCTACAATTGCCTTGTACATGTGTAACTTTGTTCTTATTTTTAATTTAAATGACCATAGCAGAGAGTTAAGAATTTGAATACTTTTCTTTCCTTGGGTTAGTCTGTTCTCTACATCGCACCCGTTCCTACTGTTTTCCAAAATTATGCTTCCGAGGTATTTATATACATACACACATTACATTCCTTAATAATGTTGTTGTCAAGGTTTAGATCCGTGATTTTATCTCCTATTGATAAGTACTCAGTTGTCCAGATATTTATATTTAGCCCCCAATTCTGATACTCCTCAATAGTTTTCGTATCATATAGTTTATGTCGTATTCGTCAGTCGCTATTACGACTTGTTCGCTTTGTTCAACACCTCAAACAGTTTCATTAGCGGTACGTTGTCAAAAGCCTTTTCCAAGTCCACGAAAACCAGGTGAACGTGCCTGTTTCCTTCAAATCGTTTTTCGATTATTTGTCTTAAAACAAAATGTTATCAAGAAATGACTTGCCATCACAAAAGCCGCTTCGTTGTTTAATATCTTCTATTTTGTTTTCTATTTTCTTTTTTAATATTTTACCACATAACTTCCCTATAGAGCTAGTAACACTAATCGCCCTATTGTTAGAACACTCTTTTTCATTTCCCTTTTTGGAACTGATATACGATTTGTATCAATCTTCGGGGACATTATCCCTTTCGAACAAACATTTGTTAAACAGTTCGCCTAAAAATTTCAACAGCATGTTCGGCGCGTTTTTTGCTAATTCTATAGGAATGTCTCCTGGCCCAGCAGCTTTCCTGTTCTTCATTACTTTTAATGCATGTATCAAGTCTTCTAGTGTTATTCTATGTCATGTCTTTCGTCTAAATTTATTTTGTTTCCGTCGGTGTATTCCCATTTATACTCTATTCTGGTTTCCGTTAAAAGCTTCTTGTAATGTGATTCCCATTGCTGCATACTAATCAATGTCGTCTTTCCTAATAATTGTTAAAGCTTCCCATGCGACGGCTATTCTCGTATCTCCCATTATTCTTTCTAGTTCTTCAGTTCTATGTGAGATAATTTCATAAATTTAAATAATAAATTGTTCAAATTTCAATATTTAAAATCGAACAGCTTTGAAATAAATATTGAAGAATGTGCTATTTTGTACAAATTTTCACACGCGTATTCATTTAGTGATGATCTTATATTTATTTCTTCATCTATATAATTATAAGAAATTAAGTAAATAAAGAAAATACTACTAAATATTGCCAACCAAATTTCAAATTTTGTTAAATCTATCATATATGGCATTGATTAAAATCGTAAATATTTCCTAACACAATTTAATCCTCTACAAAAAATTAATTTTGACTGATCCGTGCAGAATATTTTCGTGGTTTCAAGAAATATTGATATTGGTATTGACACTATTATAACATGTTTCTCATCCCAACAATAAATCAAACGTCAGTAAAGATAATTTATCAATACGTTATCCCATACGTCTTGCTGATTAATTATATTTGGTCAAAAGATAAAATGTGGGATATAATAAGTTTAACTGACACTGTGTTAAGGAAGTTATTAATCGATTACGTTTAATTTATTTAGTAAACATTACAAATATCCAATCTCTGCATTTCTTAAATTTAATTATGAAATTATGAAATGTTTTTGACAACAAAAATTTCTACATACATTTTTACAATAATTTCTGAAATACGAATATATGTATATGTAACATGGCAATAGAGTAGTTTGATAACATTCAATCGCACTTCGAGTAATGAAAATTATCCTTAAAATATTCCTATTTTTATCATAATTTTTAATTGATAGGGCTGAAGTGATGTTTAAAAATGAATAAATATTTGCTTCTGTTCACAGTAAAACGTCGTAACTACTTATTTGTATTATATGTAAATTATGATGATATTGCCCTAAATATCCTGATCAGAATTAAATTAAAGTGTCATTGAAGATAACGTTTCAATATTTCTTAGTTATTGTTGATAGTAATAATTTTTGTCGCTGATTCTTTCCTAACACTAAAATTTTGATTACCTATATTTTAAATGAAATAATAGTATATTATTTAATGTGAAAAAGTTGGCCATTTCCATGAGGATAAAATTTGCGATACTAACGAAGGACGAGTAGAATAATTTATCTGAGTGGAAATGGCCATTTCTCACGCGTTTAGTGCTAACTTTTCTAATAACATTAAAGAATTAAGTTTTAGTTCTAATATATGTGCAGAGTGTCCGCGGATATACTTAACTATACTTGTAAAAAATCTTATTTTCAATTTTTCGAAGAAAATCATTCTTCGCAAGTTTTTTCGCTTCTTATATAACTACAAATCACGTTGAGAAAAGTCGATTCTGTTGTACAGGGTGCCCATGAAGAACAAAAATGTAGATTTAAAAAATCAAAAACTTTCAAATTAAATTTTTTTTGAAGTACCGAAAACAAGAGAAATCAAAAAGTCAAATAAAGTTTTCTCATAATAATAATAATAATAATAATAATAATAAAAAAATATATATATTTAATATACATGTATAATTCTACCAATGTTTCCATCCATATCAAGCAGGATATATGTTGATATGCTAGCCTTGCGACCGTGTATCAACTTTTTTCCTTTCTCCCGAAAGGAGCGCACACATCAATAATAATAATAATAATAAACCCGCACAGGGTAGCCTAGAGCTAGGTTACTGGGAACTAGCGACCCCACGGTTTCCTGAGCTAACCGTTGGGTTGGGATAGCAGCCCCAATCAGGTACACTTGCTCCAAACACTGATTAACAAGCAAGGACTAAAACAGCGAATTGGGCATGAAACACAAAAATGGCATGCTTCAGTAGAAACAAAAGACTCAGGCGAGGATGTTGTTGAGATACATTCATTTCAACCCACTTCGTCAACATAACAACTAAAGCGCCGGACCCTCTGGGCCGAGTAAATTAACCCCCCCTACATGGGAGAAGTGTTATTATCTGCTTACTATGAATGAAGCATGCCATATGTAGTAGAGCCGCATAGATAGATTACGGAAAAATACCTGGAAATAAGAAATAATAAACAATAATAATGATATTATGAAAGTTATGCCAGCCATCTTGTTCTAACGAACCGATGGGTTAACAACCTGGCAACCAAGGACAAATTGAATGTTCTTGTGAATGGAGGAAATAATAATAATAATAATAATAATAATAATAATAATAATAATAATAATAATTAGAATAACTTCTACATCTTATCCACATAGATAATAATAATAATACATAATATTCTTTATTGTCCAACATAAATATGCCAATTACAGGACAAAACCTAACCTAAATAAATACATACGACGAACTTAGCAATGGAAATGGACCCGGAACACACCAAGACCAACCACAAACAGAAGTTCCAATCCCTGAAAGTGTTACTGGCCATACCGGTCAGCCCACCGAAGGGACCAGTAAGAGTAAGCGGTTGAGATGGACAAATGAAATGAATGAATACCTCTACCGAGCTTACTTGCAAATAACCAAAATGGAAACAAGTTCCAAACCATATGGAAATGAGCTACATACAACGATGGCAAAGAAATTCCCTGTGCTGGGAAACAAAACAACACAAAATATCATGGATCAAAAAAGGCAACTGCTAACACAAAACCGTCTAGCGACGGAATCAATAATACGAATAAGAAGAGAGGTAGAAGTAGAACTAGGAATGAGAAAAATCGAAAATATTCAAGAAACCTATGAACAAACAGAAGAAGAACAAGAACCTATCGACGGAGATATAATAGATACGTTGGAAAAAACACCATATTATATTCTCATACAGACCCGACAAGAAGGCCTAAAATACACAGACTACAACCATGCCGTAAAATAAGAACACTGCTTGACCAAATCAATAAGGCAATAGCACCTACTGGCGAGAGCTGCGCCACACTCGAACAGCTACAAACGACAACATATATCGCCGCGATAACAACAACAGAGCTTCATGATAGAACAAAACCACAGAGGGAACAAACAACCACACTAAAACCAAATAAAATGCCACACTGGGAAAGAAGAATATCTACAAAAATTAACGTACTTCGAACACAAATTGCAAGACTAACGCAAGCAACACACAAAACAATTACCAAAACCAGTGCAAAAAAGAAAGTTGACGAGATAATAAAAGCATACAAAAACAACGAGAACACTACAACAGAAGAAATTCTAGACCTGCTGAAACAAAAACTGGCAGCCTATTTCAATCGGATCAAAAGATACAAAGAGAGTCAGCTACGGAAACAGCAAAATAGGTTATTTAACATGAACCAAAGAAACTTCTATCGATCCTTAGAAGAAAAAACTGAGATTCAACCAACACAAGATACCCCCGATATAAATACAACAAAACAATATTGGGAAAACATATGGCAGAACCCGGTGGAAAATAGAACCTAACAGAAATGGACTCAGAAAGAACAAAAGAGTCAACAGAAAACGAACTTAATGACACCCGTTCACATAACAACCGAAGACGTCACTAAAGACACACACAAGACCCTCAACTGGCGAGCAGCAGGTATAGACCATGTCCAAAACTATTGGTACAAGAAACTACCTAATACGCTAGCGAAAATTGCTAGGCTGTTCACGGATCCTCGAAAAATACCTGACTTTTTCACAATGGGAAAAACATACTTGCTCCCTAAAACCAAACCAGCTAGTCCCGACCCATCAAAATATCGACCCATTACCTGTCTTCCATCAATATATAAGCTTTTGACATCTATACTGACAGATAAAATATACGAACACCTTGAAATAACCAAATCCTAGCGGAAGAACAGAAAGAGTGCAAAAAGAATAGTTGGAGGTGCAAAGAACAGCTGATAATCGACACCCTTATTACCGGAGAGGCAAAGAAGAGCAAAAAACCCCTCCACACAGCCTACATAGACTGCCAAAAGGCATTTGACAGCATTCCATATACATGGCTATTACAAACACTAGAGATATATAAAATAGATCCACAAGTAAGGCAAATGTTAAAACATATTATGAAAGATTGGGAAACAACATTGACAATCAACATAAACCGAAAAACAGAAAAATAAAAATTCAAGAGGAATATTTCAAGGCGATTCGCTAAGCGCTCTCTGGTTCTGCATGGCGATAAACCCTCTATCAACTATGCTCAATGCGGACGGGAGAGGCTATAAAATTACAGGAAGTGGGCTGCAAATATCCCATCTGTTCTATACGGATGACTTGAAACTTTACTCAACAACAAGAAAAGATCTCGAAAAGCTATTGAGAACAAAAGAAACTTTCAGTCATGACATAAAAATGAACTTTGGCCTAGACAAATGTCGCATAAACGCGATGACCAAAGGCATCTGGATTGATTCGGAGAACTATACATTAGAACACACACTAGACGCACAAGAATTTATACAGACAATGCAACCTCAAGACACATACAAATACCTTGGCTTCGAACAGAGCAGAGGGATAGACAAGAACCGCACAAAAGAACAAATAACTCAAGAGGTCAAAGGCCGAATTAATCTGATCCTAAAGACAAAACTTTCAGGTCGAAATATGGTCACCGCAGTAAACACGTACGCACTACCAGTGCTAATGTACACGTTCGGTATAGTGCGATGGACCGCAGCAGAATTAGAGGAAATAAACAGACTAGTACGGGTGACATTCACTAAACACCCCGCCCACCACCACAGAAGTTCGAACGAGAGATTCCACCTTCCTAGGAAGAAAGGAGGCAGAGGTATAATTGATATTAAAAACATCTACTATGAGCAGATACATGATCTCAGAGAATTCTTCACAGTAAAGGCACAAACATCAAACATCCACAGAGTTGTGTGCAACAATGATGACCGTTTCACTCCACTCAACTTAAAGGACACGCAAAACAATATTCAAGAAAAAATTGTACACGACAACGAAAAAATTGACGCGTGGAGAAGCAAAGAACTACACGGCAGGTACATACACGCTGCATACAATGAATACATCGATAAAGAAGCGACACTACAATGGCTATGTAACACGAACTTATTTATCAAAACAGAGGGCTTTAGGATGGCTATACAAGATCAAGTAATAGCAAGTCGCACCTACAAGAAACACATACTAAAAGAAAACTTCGCATCAACGTCATGCAGAGTATGTGGCAAGAAACCGGAAACCACAGAACATATACTCAGCGGATGCCTCATTTTAGCCGCAAAACAATACACCAGACGCCATAACAATGTTTCGAAAGTGATCCACCAGGCAATATGCAGACTGTATAATGGAACCACTGGAACAACGCCATATTACCAGTACCAGCCGAAAAATGTAGTAGAGATGCCTGAGGCCATGATTTACTGGAATCGGACAATACAAACTGATGGAACTGTCCAACACAACAGACCAGACATTACGTTACGAGACCATAACAAGAGCATTACGTACCTCATAGACATCTCTATGCCAGCGCCAGCGAATATCCAGGCGAAGCACAGAGACAAGATCGACAAATATTTACCACTTGCCCAAGATGTTAAAGAAGTGTGGAGCCAAAACAAAGTGATTTTAGTACCCATCATCATCGATGCTACAGGAGAAATACCGCTGAAGTTACATGAGGCTCTAAAGACCCTAAATATACATCCTATGACATATAAACAGCTTCAAAAAATTGTCATACTAAAGTCAACGAGCATTGTGCGGCAGATGCTGAGCCAGAATACATGATAAAAACAACCACGAACACATCTCAAACCGAAGACCAAAAAAACAACAAAGACGAAAAAAAAATTATATTTAATATACATGTATAATTCTACCAATGTTTCCATCCATATCAAGCAGGATAGATGTTGATATGCTTGCCTCGCGGCCGTGTATCAACTTTTTCCCTTTCTCCCGAAAGGAGTTTTCACATCCATAATAATAATAATTAGAATAACTTCTACATCTTATCCACATAGATAATAATAATAATATTCATTATTGTCCAACAGAAATATGCCAATTACAGGACAAACCTAACTTAAATAAATACATACAGTGTACCATAATATAATTACATATATAAAGTTCTGTTAAAAAACATTAGTAAATAATAAAAATAAAAAATAAAATTCAAGTACAAAACAAGTAACAAATGACAATTCGCAGACACATGTAAGTAGACAAAATTACCCCAAATCACCGAGAGAAGGCATCAGGGTAGAATTTGGGAAGGTTGTCTATGATATGCAGCAAAGGGGCTTTGAGCAATACATTGCATCTGACGACGGGAACGGTGAAAGTGTCCGACGATCGAGATAAATGTCCTGGAACCAAAAAATTCAATTGTGACAGAGGAGACGGACAATCATTCCTACCATTTGGTAAATTAACGAGAAATTTGGCACTAAGATGTTTTCTTCTATCACTCGAGGAATTCAAAGAATGACGTTTCAAGAGAGACGTATATTCAGTGCTCCTTTCCGGATATAAACCGTCACACTTGAAAGACAGATACTTCAAAAATCGTCTTTGAACACTCTCCACAGCCAGATGCAAATACAGGTAATTAAGATACCACATAGGAAAGCCGTATTCCAATCTACTTCTTAGACAACCATAATACAGAGATTTTAATGTTAAGGGATTACGAAACTGTTACAATGAGTCCCAAAGATTTAATTGCTACGGTACACATATCGTGAGTATGGTTATTGAATCGTAATGCAGAATCAAATAGCACACTCAGATCACTAACCTCATCGATTCGAGGAATGGGAACATAGTGCAGAGCGTACGGGAACAAAATTGTGCTCAACACGGACATACGAAATAATTTCATATTTGTCAGCATTCACAGCTATTCCATTATGACTACACCACTGATTAACCAAATGGAGATTAGGTAACAATTCCTTACAATCGCTCAACGATGAGACTCTAGAAAATATTTTAAGATCATCTGCGTAAACTAGCACTTTAAAATCTAAAAGCATAATGACATAATTAATAAAAATATTAAATAATAAGAGTCCTAGAGTAGATACTTGGGGAACGCCAGACGATGGAATATACTGCCTGAATTGAAAACCATTTTAGAGATGCAACTAGATCTATTACACAAATATGAAGATATTAGTTGAAGTAGACCATACGAAAAACCAAAAGCATTCAACTTGATTAACAGTAAGGAATGGCTAACAGAATCAAATGCTTTGACAAAGTCTGTATAGATGACATCCACCTGCACCCGAGCATCTAAAGCTTCACCAATGTATTGAGTGATTTCAGCTAATTTCGTAATAGTGGATTTACCTGCAATGAAACCGTGTTGTCGTACAGCCAATGCCGATTTACACTTGAAAATAATTTGCTGATTCACCAAAAATCTTTCAAAAATCTTCGCAAAATTGGTAATAATGTTAACGGGCTTATAATTTAAAAGATCGATCTAATACTCTTTTTGAAAACTAGAATAACTTTGCCAATCTTCCACACGTCTGGAAACGAAGTATGACGTAAAGCCGGATTTCATATTCTTCATGCACTTGAACGTTTCCTCTGAAGAAAAGGTTGAATTGATATTCATAATGAGTGGTTGTGAGTGGTATTCGTGAAATGAGGTATAGGATGAAAAACATTTGAGAAAACATTAGCAAAAGCATCCACTATTTCCTGAGGATTTGAAACATTATCGTCGTTAATCATCATAGAGGCAGGTATCCTATACATGTTCCTCTTATTCGCCATAAAATTCCAAAAGGATTCTCTCATGATATTAGTCTCCACACGCGATTGATAAGTATCATACGCACTCACTACTTCACGTTTTACCTTGGAAAGTAATCTGTAAAATTCAGAACGATGAAACTGAGATCTTGTTTCCTTAAATGTACGGATGTAATACTTCTTCAGTTTTATTAATTTCTTCAAGTCAGTATTTGAACCAGGAAGGAAACACATGTTTGGATGACCTTACTTTACCAAATGATCGATTAACTATAGAATACGGTTTATTATAAAAAGCATTGCAATATTTGCATCACTAAATGAAGATAAAAAATTCCAGTCAACATCCAACATATTATTGTAGAGAGTATTATAATCGGCCCTCCGAAAATTATATCTCAAATGGTTATTAGATGGAAAATTATAATTGTGTATATTACCACCAAATTCAAGGAGAAATGCAGAGTGATGTACATCTTCCGTAACCATAGGATCCGTATCACGACAAACAGAAACCATGCAATCTTCCATTAACATTGGTAACGGTTTTATATTGGCACAAATCGAGAGTATACATAAAATTAAGAAGACTATAGTATTTTTTACCCGTTTCTGGGCAGTAATATCGTAAGCTCAATTAAAATTGGCCAGTATTCAAACTTGTTTACCGAGTAATTCAAAGGAAAGCG
Organism: Melolontha melolontha; assembly: GCA_935421215.2. Classification (NCBI taxonomy): domain Eukaryota; kingdom Metazoa; phylum Arthropoda; class Insecta; order Coleoptera; family Scarabaeidae; genus Melolontha; species Melolontha melolontha. Next base: position 130,195,329 of record OW285236.1, read on the forward strand.
TCATCTCAAGAGACACGTGGAGGAATATAAATATTGATAATTATTATAGTGTAAGAACTAGTTTTGCATTGGCAGGCTGTAAAATCAATAAGTGGCACTAAGGATTAAGTACTACCAAGTGAAATAGGTGCTGAAATTAAATTGTCTCTGAAAGCAGATAGCACACCACAACCCATAGAAAGTCGAACTGCTTCAAGATTTCTGTCAGCTCTAAATACAGAGGAAGGTGCTAGTTATTTTTACAAGAACTTAATTGAATTAATTTCGTATTATTTTGAAAAGTACTACCATATTTTGTTAGGTATTAAATCAAGATAATTGCTGTTAAATAATGATTCATTGACATTTTTAATATCATTGATATTCGATTACGTTGACAATTCATAAATTTGTCAACTCATATCTTCAGAAAGATGCCGAGAAAGAGCCGCGCATTTACTTAATCGAATGTTATGGTATTTGAGAAGTGTCCTTGATATTATCCATCGGAAATTTCAGGGTATACAAGTTTCGGTAAATACCTTAAGAAAATTGGTACGTAAATTTGATCTACATGGTGATGTACACGATGTGAAAAAAACAAATGAGACTTGTGATGGAAGTGATTCTGCAACAATTTTAGTACTAGACAAGAATTCTCGCCTTCTTTTGAGAGCAAGAGCGAATCATATAGTTTACACAAACAAACAGCTTGGTGGACAGAAGAAATTAAAAACGAAGTTAAACTAAGGAAAAAGGTATGGGCAAAATTTTTGAGAACAAAAAGAGGACGCGGACTATAAACAATACAAAAGACAAATAAAGAAAGTAAAAGTAATCCAAAAAGCTAAGAAGAAAGAATGGGAGGAATTCGGTGAAAATATGGAGAGAAACAGACACGAAAACCAAAGAATGTTTTATAGGGAACTTAAAAAGGTAAGGAAAGACAATAAATCACCTATGTCAAAGAGACTTTACGATAAAGATAAGAACCTTGTGTATGAGAATACCAGAAAAATGGAAATTTGGAAAGATCATTTCGGAAAAGCTCTGGGGAAAATAGATATAGACGTAGATGGATCAGGTATAACATTAGGAAATGTTGCACAAGAATAACTGAACCCACAGGACGACGTAACGGAGGCGAAAGTCACCTTAGCACTAAGTAAAATTAAGTTAGGGAAAGCTGCGGGATATAACAACTTAGCCCCGGAGAAGGCAATTAAATTTTTGCCAGATAAAGGAAGGGTCATCCTAACGAAAATAGTGAATATGGCCTTCAAAATAAAAGAAGTACCCTATAATTGGACAGTAGCCATACTGCTACCAATTTATGAGAAAGATGACCCTAAAAGATGCGAAAATTATCTCGTTATTATGTGTAGTAAGTAAAGTCTATGAACTCGAAAATAGATTGATAAGGTACATCGAAGCGGAAATAGAAGAGGAGCAGGGAGGATTTCGTCCATGCGGAGGTACACAGGATCAAATTTTACCATCCAACATTTAATTGGAAAGACGTTGGCATACGGGAGAAAGACGTATTTGGCGTTCATCGATTTAGGAAGTGCTTTTAATAAGATAAGTAGGAATGTAGGAATATACCAAGTAATACCAAGTAATATCGTAGGCGGAGTTAAAAACTTGTACAGACAGACTCTAAATATCATTAGACAAAATCACAACAACTCAGGAATCTTTGAAAGCAAGAGAAGAGTGCGACGGGGTAGCATCCTGAGCCCCTTCTTTTTGTTTTGACAATGGATTATATTATGAAGTAATGCCACCCACTTATGAGACCGTGGGAAGTGGGATTCTACAATTTATAGAAAATGGTAATTAAAACCCTTGCATATACCGATGACCTAGAAATTTTTGCACCATCAGAAACCGTCCTAAATTATAATATCAACTTATGGGACGATGCTTTGCACAAGAGAGGTTTAAATATAAACGTAAACAAATCCAAAACGATGGTAATCTCCCAACATCAAGAACAGTTAAATATAGTAACACAAAATAAAAGAGTGGAACAAGTTGATAGCTTCAGTTATCTGAGTGCGGTAATACAGGCAAATAGACAAATGGATAAGAAAATCGCCAAAAAATAAGAAATGCGGAGAAGATTTATTTTGCGTTGGGGAAAGTAATGATTCATAAAAAAGAAATATCAAAAAATACCAAGCTAAAGGTTTATAAAACTATATATGTACTAACTTTAACACATAGCTGCGAATCTTGGACCATATATGACAGAACGAAGGCCCGATTACAAGCAATTGAAATGAAGTATCTACGTAGAATAGAGGGTGTGACAAGGTTGGATAGAATGCGAAACGTCGAGATAAGACCAACAAGCCGTGTAACTTCGTTAAACGTAACGATTGAGCAGTCGCAATTGAGATGGTTCAGGCATCTGATAAGAATGAAATGGAGCAGAATGGCCGAAAAAATTTGGAGCATTAAACCTATAGGAAGGAGAGCAAGAGGTAGACCCAAAAAGACATGGACCAATTATATAAACGAAGATTTAAGGAAGAGAAACCTAGAATGGAAACAGGCGATACGATAGATGCGATAGAAAGAGATGGAAGAGGACATATATGGAAGACGTAAATTAGAGCCCCCAATTTAGAGAAAAATATTGGAGTGATATAGTAGGTTTATAATTACATCTGTATTATCTATAATGTATATTAGTAATGTATAGAGTATGATGTATAGTGCATAATGTATAAAATTTAGTAATCCAGCACTGGTATAACCGGTATATGGAAATACAGATTATGTATGTAATAAATAAAATAGTCTTTAGTGAATTGATATACAAAAATACCATTACTTTGTACTTTATCACTTTATTAAAACGGATAATTTTACTGCAGCTTCGACATGTCATCCTTAAATGAATTTAACATATTGCTGTGAAGTTTCATTCTAAAATTGGCTCTAATTATCAAACGTAAATCGTCATACACGCATATATAATGCTACGCTCATTTATGTATTGTTCTCAGGTTTTGTTTGATAAAAGGGTGCTTTTGCAACTAGACCTAGCATCCAGTGTAAAAGGAGAAGGAATAGGACGCCAAGATATCTAGTCTAATACATTTATTATTCACACCTTCTAATAAATACATGAATATTGGACATACAGAACACTATTAATGATCTGTTTATTATTTTCAAAAGGAAATATGTATTACACATAAATCTTTGTTTATAATCAAAATATATATATAATTAACTTCAAAGTTCTTATTCAGTTTTTTAAAAACCTTGCAATCACACGTGTGTATTACCTCAGCTCTGGGAGTATCTACTCTCCAATTACAAAGATATGACACAATGTGTTTTATTTAACTTTACAAAATGACGAAGCTTATGGATTTAAAATTCTTCCGTTGCTCTGTATTTAAAGAAAAAGTGTGCTAGTTAATATTCACATGACGAGAAATAATCCCTACCACATGAGATATCTATCTTCACACTATAAGCTTTATTTCAATTCTTAGATAATGAATATATCCCAGATATCTTCAGATGCCCATGGAACCTACTGTCTACTTGCAATCTAAAGTGTATATGTTATCTGTTCTGTTTTATAACAGGAATTTTAATTTTAATAAATTTAGTGTTATTAATTAATCCATAGAGGTTTAATCTTAACTCGCTATTGAACTTTAAAGTTTTACCATATTCGGTACTTTATACAAACCTTTGCTCATTATATAGATTGTCGAACTCCGCGTAATACATGTTCATCGTAGAAGGAAATAAGCAAAATTAGTTATAATCAAATTAACGATTAATTCAAACAAAATTAAAATATGATTCTCAACGACTACTTCAACTTAAAGTGTACGAATTACTTATTCAAACGTATCTAAAACTTTATATTATCTTCTTATATTATCTTCTTATATTATCTTATATTATTCTTTATATTATCTTCGATTCGATATCATCTACGATTTTCAAAAATAAATTGTGACCGTTGCTTTTCAAAGGTTTCGAAGAAGAAGTTCTCTTTTTAGATGCGATTGTCCTTATATATCCCTTGAGACGCCATCACTTTTTCCAGGCATAAAACAGTCATCTTTCGCCCTTTTTTCAAAGTAATGTTTTATATTTCAAACTTGTGGTCTTTCGTTATTTTTAAAGCAGCTCAAGGCCAATCAGATTCATCCTATCATGCAAACATAATATCATGTATTTTTGTAAGGTTCCTTTAAACCACATAAAATATTATATTTTTAATGTACATCTTTATCTTGTTTATAATACCGTTCGCCCTCTCATTCTTTTAGACATCATGCATTTTATGCCACATAACCTCCGAATACAAAACAGAATTTGACGTTTGTATTATTTACATCATCTTGAAATGGATATACGACTTTTTAATAAACAACAAAGGTTCTATCTAAAATAGATAAAGTCTTCCAAAGTCTTATTAATATCATTGAACCTCTATTAATCAATTACACCTGTTTTAAATGGCTATTGAATATGTTGTTAGATATTTTGTAGAGGTATGTACAATAAAATATTTAAAAATACATATTACACCATATTACCTTTGTTACAAAGTTTTCATTGTCTTTCACTGTCTTTTTAGGTTGTACTAATGCGCTATATGCATTAGATTATCGGAATATACGCTTGTTTTATTTGGTTTCGTAAGAAAATGCACTATTTAAAGTTTAAGTATATCTCTATGATACAAAATGAACAATGGTTATTTTTATAGAAGGAATCTTATTGGTTACAAAAGTTGGTCAAGAAATTATGCTACTGTAAATAGTATTTATATCCCTTTTTGAATTTGTTCTGGTACGTAATGCATGTTTTTATTTCTAAATTTAATATTTCTAAAGCTAAATCATGAAACACAAATGCATTCTAAACACAATCTGTTTGATTACATTTTTTGTCTAACACAAAGGTATAATTAAAATTTTCTATACGTGAGAACATTTAACTTCTTTTATCGGTGATTATCATACAGGGTGCATTTAAATTACAGCCCGTTCTAAATGTTTCGCTACTGTTTTTGTTCTCTTTGTATTTATTTAATTTATCTCAAAAGTGAAATGCATAGCAATATGTACTATTAAATTCGTTTGGTATCATTGCTATCACTTTCAGAGCAAATTTAATCATCGTTTTTCTCGAGTATTTTACGTCATTTCGTAGAAGACTATAGCTACTGAAATTACTCATTACTTTCCTCCGAACAAAATCTTTGCTGATGAGTGTAATAGTAAACGAACTATTGAGTAATAGGTAAAAATATTGACTTACCTGTCTAAGATACAAATATAAGAAAAGAAATACAGTGTATTCAAAACAGAAAGTCAAATCGTTGTTGTTTAAAAAGTAATTGCTTCTTATTTACATAATAGTTTATGTAAATATGAATATATCGCCTACTATGTTAATACGATGTGCTACCAAGACATTCCCGGAATTTTAATGTGGCGTGCGACGGAATAGTAATGCTCTATAGCACTAATTGGTACAAGCCACGTCTATACTAAGTCAGTCTGACAAACGGTTCTGTGGTAAGTGGTGAACAGTTTCTGTGTTTATATTTGTTGAGTTGTATTTGAGTTATTTTGCAGCACTACTATGTCTGATGTGAGAACAAAGAACGTGCATCAAATTCTGCTTAAAATTTGGTAAAACGGCAGCGGAAACGGCAGATTAAACAAGCGTTTGGTGAAAATGTTTTAAGCCGTTTTAAAACTGGACGTGTGTCGGTTGATGATATAAGTGTTCCGGCCATCCATAGACGGAAAATACTCGACAAAATGTGGCTAAGATGCTGCTATATTCCCGAACGAGCAATAGTTCTGCGCCTGCGTACTCACCGTAATACCTACTTCCGATTTACCAACTTACCCCAATATCATGATTGCTCCGGAGATCTTCGGCTAAAGGCCCAACTCCGTTTAGAGACGAGCGTAGGGAGGTCCTTATAAATGTAGGCACCACCATGTTTAAACTCTTTAGCCGTTACAGTGAACATAGACACTGCCGACGGTAACTTGACTAAATCATAGGTATCTACGTGTATCGTTGTTATAATAACAATATAACAACAAATGTAAAACAATAACAATAAAGAATTTATTCACAACGAAAATAATTCAACAACAAACAGAAGGAAAGTTAAACATCAATATCAAAATCCAACATGTCAACAAATGCCGCAAGACCAAAAATAATAATGCCGACAATAAATCTACACACGCTTTCAAGCCACAAAAACTTAATGAATACAAATAAAAGATATATCAATGACCAGCTTGATAATTACATTATCATAGATATATTAACTCTCATTGAAAGCAAGGTAATAACTGGACATGAGTTAAAGACTCACCCAGTACAGTAAGTTAAATAAAAGACTAAATCATATACAATAAATTGAATAATACGTTAAATTGAATTATAAACACAGTGTTTTAGCCAAATCCTAAAAATAGTTCATAAGATTTCATTAAAAAAATAAGAGCGGCGTGTTGAAATGATTGAATAATAATTATAAACCAAACTAAATTATATAGTAAGTTTAGCTTAAAAATTACATAGGTAATTTATCTAAGATCTTGGATAAATCTTACATCGAGATTTTAGTGCACACGTTATATGCAGAAATTACTAAATATAACACCAAATTAAATGATCGATAGTTTAAGTTTTGAATCAAGAAAATGACCCAAAGTAAATCTATAATTATTTTTATGATATTCTGTGATCTATATCATTACACTAAATGCTTCTGAATTTATATATAAAAAATGTAATAAATGATTTTATTAAAAAGATAATTGAATCACAATTACCAAATTTAGCATACCACCAGTGTACACCAGCATGCCATGAAGTATTCGATCACCCTATATATCTATATATATATATATATATATATATAAGACTTTAAGTTTATGGGTATCGATATCAATATCATAAACTAACTAAATAAGGTATTTTAATACAGAAAAAAAATTAATGAACGAATCTGCTTATAATTTATCTACAAAATTTACACTTATCTTTTCTCTTGTGAGACGTCGAATGAAACTATCTGTAGTCTTCAGTAATTTAAAGCAAAAACAGTTCCTACCTTAGCTGTCCAATTGGTGTGATACAAAAAAAAATTGCTAGCCGCGTGGTGGAGACAAAGACCTCGTATGGAATATTCTCTCACGTTATATACTCAACTTGGCAACCCTTGTTAAGTCCTCGATAACCTTGCTAACTTATTTTATAGCCCTGGCTAAGTTCTCTCATGCACGTAAAATCGGATGAAACAAAATGAAGTTTTCAGACCACGTGCTTCGCTACAGCCATAAGTAAATAGAAGAAACAAGACAAAAATATTTCTAGAACTACTGAAAGTCTGATTTAAATATCGTCAATAAAGGGAAAATTGCTAATGAACAAACCAAGCTATTGGCCCAGACTAATTACTCAAAGATGGTTCTGTTATTCGGGCACAATAAAGAAAATTCCAAATAAAGAAGTTACTACATGATAATTCTCAATTAATAGGACCCAAATTAAAATTATAAATTTACATTAAAACAGAATTTTAATGAAATAAAATATATTTACAAATGAGAAACATAAGTTATCCATTTTGTTCATCTATTAACGCACACTTATACGTTGATTCACATGTACGGGAAGATTCCGCTTACGATGCCAGGACCATGAGCCGCTTAAACGTCAAGCACATTTAGCTTAAGCGGTATTGTAAACAAACCCAAAGCATAACTGACAATTGGCTTAATTAACTATGAAAAAATTACAAAATTACGAATTGAATCGATTGTAATTAGAAGACAATATCCAGCCTATTTCCTAATTAAAAATAGATTTCAGATAACCAACGCAAGATATCATATCATGGAAAGAAAGTATGAAACTCAACTTCAAAGTTATTCTGTGAAATAAAAATTAAGATATTAAATAATAAGCTTGACATACAATATCTGACTATTAAAGAAACTATTAAAGAAACAATAGAGCTATAAAAGACATATTATTATTACAGATAATAAAATCACAGAATACAATATACAATAGGTCCTTACTAAATGTGTAGAATATTAATACAAGCAGAACGATTCTAAATGTAGGGAGAATGATTATATTACATTGGAAATTTCTCGATGTATACCTAGACAGTCAAACATATAGGACTAGCAAAATGATATTCAAAGGTAGGTATAATTTTTAAGAAATTAAATAGAACAACCGGTTTACAATAATTATACGCTATACTGAAAAAATACAGTAGTTGAAATCGACACATAACAGTGCGCTGTACTATGCTGCAAGACCGAAGAGGAACAATCCCTGACGTTGTCGGCTTATTATACGGCGTTTGTAAGCGTATTCTGTTTGGCAAACTCGACATGCGGTGTACTGGAACAATGCACCAACTCACACATCACTTGCTGTGCGTGAGTTTCTAGCCTCAACGAAGACAGCGGTACTATTCCAGCCTCTGTACTCAGCAGATTTAGCCCCTTGTGACTTCGTCCTGTTTTAGAAGTTGAAACTGTAGCTCGAGGGACTTCGTTTTGAGACCACTGAAGTGATCCTGACCGAATCGCAGGGAGTGTTGAACATGTTAACACGCGAAGACTTCCGCCACTGCTTTCAGTCATGGATAAGGGTCTGAAATCGGTGTATTCATGCGGAAAGAGAGTGGGTTGGAGGAGATGGTAGGGAATAAGTTGTAAAAACTTATAGTTAAGAACATAAGAACAATTTATCGTGTTTCTGTTCATATTCTGGGAATTTCTGGCTAACATCTCGTATATTGCATTGTTGACACTATAATTCATTCATTTACAACCAGAAAATTTTAATAGATGACTACAAATTATTTTGTACAATAATATTGACGAACTCAATTAGGACCGTACCTAAAAACATATTAAAGGGGCGAAAATATTTTGTTTCTTGCGAAATATCTATAATTAATGAGCTACTGTACTACTTTTCAGTTTCCAAGGGTATTTTGGTCTCTATAATTGTTTTTTATCATTCACTAAAAAATCTAATAAAATAAAAAGCTGTTGTATTTTCTAAACGGTTCGTAATTTATTTGAGTTGGGTTGTGATAGTGAGTCTACAGTTAAGTATTTAAGTATTGTGAGGTATTTACAAATATTATGTTAATTGTGCTACTACTAGAGGATTAGATGTCGAACGGTCGTTCTCTGCTAATATTTTTTTACATGAAGAAACAGTTGAAACATACGTGACACTGTAAATATTTAACTGATCTTATCCACTTTGTGCATCGGCATATTGAAAATGCTATTAAAAGGGTACGTGTTTGCATACATTTATTACTTGCTAAACTCCTTCCACTTTTTCGAAGCACGCGCTATTCACGGAATGTTCACAGTTCCTCTACGCGATAATGTCAAAATTATGATAACGTGTATTATATTAACGTGTAAAGTTACAGTTGAAATAAATGTAAGCAATAAACCGGTTTTATATGACTATTTAAAGTATTTTGCTATTATACACCAACTAGTTGATAATAACAAATAAAAAATGCCATAACTACGTTTTTATTTACACAAAACGCGTGAGATTAAATGGTGTATGAAATGTCGTCTATCATCTTTAGCATCTACCGCAGTGAGTATTTTTCTCAAAATGCAATTATTTAACTACCTTTGAATTTTTGTCCGTTCATTTTAATTAAACTAAAGGTGCATGTAAAATGAAAATAATATATCTTCTTTAAACACAAAGTATTATTTATAAAATGAGGAACATGAGAAATTTAAAATAATTCTTGGCAAGCGAAATTTCGCCAGCACCAAATTATTTTAAAATACTGATGCAAAATTTCATAGTTTAAATTAAATATGTAATGGTATTTCAATTTTCAATTTAAGCAATTATACTAAGCGAATATAGGTAGGTAGAAGTTTAATTAATGCTTCGATCTACAAATATATAGTGACACAGAAGGTATAAATTAAATGTGTAATTATGTAATGTAAAATAGAAACGAAACTAATAAAATAATACAAATCTGTACAAAAACAAATCTCTATGTGTATACATGAACAAAGAGTACGTATTTACCAGCGTTTGCTTGAACCACCAGACGCATGCGCTTCTGTCTAACGACTTTGTCAATGTAGGGTTTACGAAGATAAACGACTGTAGTACACTTCCCAAGTCAAGTAGCAAATTTTGTTCTATCAGATGACACCAGATAACCTCGTGACATCTGACGAACAAAACCTACTACGCCGATGAAAGTGATTTTTTCTCGAATAGCTACGCTATTACAGGAAAAGAAAAAATACGCATATTAACTGTGAGTCCATTAAGTCGTCGCCAGGTGGCGTAATATACCAAAAACAAATTAGCATATCGATGCGAGTAGTCTGCGTCACACGAAACTCGTAGAAGATTAATCTTAAAACTCGCCAGGTAGTAAAAAATGAAAGATGGTATAACAATTAATCTCTCAAATTTATTGAGGTTGCTTTCATGAACATAACAACTAGGAAATCAATTATATAATTGAACTAAATCAAATTATTAAACCAAAAATGTCTGTGAATTATATGTCAAATTATTCATACAAAATAAAAAAAGAAAAATAAGTAATTTTATTTTACACAGCATCTACTAAAAGAAAATAAATAAACTGTAGTCTCAAATTTCCCTTCACAATGAGTATAGAATTTTATCTAAATGTCTGGAAGCAAAATTTCACTCTGTATAACAAAATTATCGGCAACCTTGCCATCAAAAATTAAACATACGGTATAACACAAATTCAAGAAAAGAAACAGTAAGATTTGACTTATGTGAAAATTTCAGTACTCAAATGTTAACACAAAAAAAGAACAAGTAAACGATACAAATAACTAATTTTTAAACCAATCCGAGACAAATTATTAAAGCAATTGAATTCTAAATTTAAAATCGGTACAGATATATTGCCAATGCAAAATTAATAATTTAAGTTAACGAATTACATATGACCAACGGTCCATACTGCATTTACAATCTAGGAAATCGGTTGACTACACAAAATGGCGTCACAAATTGTCTCTCTCTTCAATTTTTTGTCAATTAATAATTAACAGATTGATATAATTATGTTTGTTTTTGAAATACAAATTATACAGTTGTATTTTACTGTATGCAAGGAGATGAAGATGTCGTAACGGAACTTGCAATGATGGATTGAAGACCTAGACCTTGGTCAAACGAAAACGGAGTCAAGCTGTTGGTATGCTTCAATCCACGCACATCAGCACAAACCCTTGTGGATTTAGGGGTATTCCCATCACCCAAAGTGGAATTCTTTACAGTTAGCGGTAATTAATCAACCAAAACCGGGAATTAGACGAGGTAGAGTAGCCGAATCAAGGACATTTCGGATATACAGGGGTTAATCATAATATCGTAACATTCTCTCATGAATATCCTTCGGGCTACTCTCTTTTGTTTTATGGAAATTTCAGAACGCTTCTATGTTCAAGTTTCAAATCACTTGTTTTCTCTTCTTTAAACGAATGTAAAAGTATCAAATGTTAAGCGATTTGAACCAAACTTGAAGAAAACACAATAAAATGTCACAGAAACTTATCCTAAGAAAATTGTCACAATAGCATATTGGTTTCATAAAGACTCCCCTTGTCTGAACTTTAAAAAATACTCACAGTTGAAAAAATATTTTAATATACTAGAATTGCTTCAGCAAACATTGGCCTCATTAGGTGATTAACAACTGCCTACTAGACAATACTGTATTATACTATACTATTGTATAGTCGATACTGAGTGAAGAAGAAGGTTTATAAGTACAAAGAAATATTAATCAAATGAAAATTGCTTTCCTAAACTGTACTTTATAAACATAAAGTATGAAAAGCAGAAAAAGTGAAGAAAAGTTTAAGTTGTGACATAATATTGATTATTTGGTAAAGTAAAAAAAATTAGAGGAAATATAAATAAAATACTAATTACACACAGTTATTTTTAATTAAAATTACGTGCATAATTAGTTAGTTTTATAAAAAGAAATGCAATGTGACTAAATATAAAATGGAATTGTGATCTGTTATATTTACTGAAAGAGGTAGAAGAAATATAAATATTAATGAAATTACAAAGGGCTATTAAACTGAAAATTATGGAATTATAAAGAACCGTTAAACTGAATTGCTGAAAATGATTTATATTTACAGAGATAGAAGAAATGTAAATGTAAATAGATTTGTAAAGAATCATAAAAACTGAATAGCTGAAAAAGAAATTAATTAACCAAAGGAGACGAAATCTAATATAAAAGATTTTGTATTGAAGTAGATATTTTTGAAATAAAGAAATGCCAAAAAGTATCAAGGCAGAGGCAATTAATTAATTGAAAAAGGGCAAGATTGTTTAAGAGATTCGTACAGGTATATTAATAATAATTAAGCAATTAAATACTAATTATAATTAGATAAGTTGTTTATTTAAGTATAAGGTACCTACAATTACCCTTATCTACTTGTTATTTAGCTAAATAAATCAAAACTATTACAATAATTTAATCGTAATTGCTCGATTCAAGCAAATACTATTCAAATACTCTTCGTATCAACATATCTTTGCTTATTCGAAATTATTATTCACAGATAATTGATCTCTTCAACACTAATACCTACATATTTCTATAGTTTCATTTAGAATACCTCGTAAAGTTTCCTTAGTCTAAGATATATATAATTGGATTTGAGTTGCATCAGTTCACATAAGTTTTATACATAAATAGACCAACCGGTTTATATTTCTTTTGACAAAGTTGATTACCATTTCTAAAATAAACAATAGTATAATACAGTAATTGTAAATATTGTTATTTTATATATATATATATATATATATATATATATCACCTACCTTAGTGAATTCAAAGTTCATGTTTACATCCATACCTGTTATTTCCTATGTTAATTTACCAAATAATAAATGCTATTTTTGTATGCTTAAAGAAGTGTTGATTTTTATTTAATATCGTTTCTATCAAGCGTACTTATTGTTAAGGTTATAATAATAAACCTAGTAAATAACTATATTACTCGCGTACCATTGTAGTATCTACTCATATAGATGTCACGTTAAATAATTTGAGTTTGAAAGATAATGATATTTTCCCAATAGATCAATAATAATTTTGCAAGAAATAAAATTATAGATCTATATTTGAGTCCCTCCAGATTCCCATGGAGCAACTACAAGCCCCACAGAAATATTGAAAGAAGTTTTAGAGTCTCATAGCCGAGTCTTGAAGATATAAATAAAATAAAATTGATTTATGTATTTTCTTTTCTTCTTGATGTGGAATTTTCTCTTCAGCATTCTTTTGGGCCCGCAAATATATATATATATATATATATATATATATATATATATATATATCAAAAATTAATTAAAATTCTGGTAAGCGGTCAATTAAAAAACTCCTTTATTAAATTAGCCTATATTTCGCGACAGACTTTGTCGCTTCTTCTGGGGTAAAAAATGGAGAGTTAAAAAATATTTTGTACGTCAATTTTATTATGTTTTAACTCTACATTTTTTACCCCAGAAGAAGCGACAAAGTCTGTCGCGAAATATAGGGTAATTTAATAAAGGAGTTTTTTAATTGACCGCTTACCCGAATTTTAATTAATTTTTTATATATATCACGGTCGATAATTTCTTTTCAATTATATATATATATATATAGGGTGATTCTCAACCTAGATCCATAAACTTGGGGATTCACTTCTCATGACTAGACTGCGGAACAGACGCTATCCTTTAATGAGTCATACGAGCGCAGAGACAGAGTCAGTTTTGCTTAAAAATAAGATTGATGCAATATTCGCTCGTAGCCCTGATTTTAATGTCTTGAAAGGCTTTTGTAGTAATGTTCAAAATACGGAAATCGGTAGATATATTAAATTTAAAGAATATTATTTCTATGCGCCAGTCACTAGCTCTGATGTTAAGCGAATTTTTTATATATTTAAAGACAAACTGTCTAATAAAAGAACGCACTTTACAGAACAAATTTAGAATATTGTAATAATTAAAGTGAATAAAGAATGTTTACTGTGGTGTGACAAAGAATTCACTTTAATTATAGGTGATATAATTAACTTCAAGTTTATACTTTCTCAATATTTTGAATTTGTTCACTGTATAAAGTAAATGCATTGTATATATATATATATATATATATATATATATATATATATATGAAAGGGTTTTTTCTGTGGAATCCAGAAAAATTAAACTCTATTAATTAAGTCAGTTCTTTATTTTTTAGCCCAATATTTCGCACGAATTCGAGTGCTTCCTCGAGGGATCAAAATGAACTTGTTTTTTCTGGAGAAATTACTCATATGTTTGTAATGCTGTAAATTAATAAAACTAATGTCAACGGACGTACACTTAGTTGTTTTGAAATTACATCTTAAAAAACACAGGACAGCCACATCTAAAAGGAAAACCACATGTAATATTGACGAACAGAAGAATTAATCGTACACACACATGTTCTTGTCACAAAGTTAAAACTTTAAATTTTAAGTTTTAACTTTGTGAAAGTTAAAACTTAACTATATATATATATATATATATATATATATATATATATATTGTTATGGGGCTAATTGCACCATTATTCCAGCTGACTGCAAAGGGAAAGACAGAAATTAACATAGAAATAACACAATAGAATGGTTAAATTGGCGGACATAATTTGTAAAATTAGTATCGAAATGTAAATAAATTAATATTACGATAACTTTGTATATATCAAATTAATTTATATTTATTTCAAAATTTACTTTTATATTTTTTTTAAATTATCATTTTCATAATTAAAATCATTAGCGCGAAATAAACAGATAGCTAATTTATCTACATTAAAATTTTGTATCGATGCCAATTAGACACGCCCACTTTTTAAATGTATACAAACCCGCAAATAAGTTGTTTTCTTTCTACGCATAAAACATATCCCCACATTCAAAAACCCATAACAACTATTTGTAATATATTATTTTAATTTTGTTTTCGTGTTTAAATAAATATTTCATTTATATTCAAATTATTATTACATGTAATTTAAAGTCAAATTCGAGGCTATTTCATAATTGCATGCTAGGCTTTGGAAGAAATAATTGCCATCAAGGCGTCAGTAGAAATTTTTATAACGAGTGCCAGGAAAAAGTGCTACTCTGAAGTTTTAAATTTAATAAAATTTAAAATACCTGTGTTAGAATTTTAAAAGTATCCGGAAAATAAGCAATTAAATTTTGAGCTACTTTAAAACCATTTTTGAAGACGATAATCCCGAAGATAGGCCAGTAATCGTTCAAAGCATCTTTTCGTTTGGAACACCGGCCCGTGGAAAACCGACGCCGTCGAATAACGCCAACACCGGCAACGCAGTATCGAAAACACCGTACTTGACCCATACTTCGAATTTCCTGACCAACGCCAACATCATTCAAGATACCTGCCTTTATTCTTCGAGAAACAGGTTTAATTAACCTAAATTATTTCGAAAAAGTTTTATTAAAACATTTTACAACTAAACAAAATTTTACTAAATCAAAATTCTTGATTTTACATTAAAAATTACATTTTCGACTTACACAGAATTTGTGAAACAACTTTTATTATTAAGGATTGTAGTACTCACCTGAATTTGTTTGTCGATTTATTTATATTATAATTTATATGAAAATAACATTGCCACTATAACATAACCTTTTCAATTCACACCTGCACTTAATATTAATTCCATAATTTGTCGTTTGGCACGTTTATTTGTTATTGTTTACAGAAATCTTATTTTAATAAACTTTTACACATATTACTTTAAACAAACTCTTTTATTTATCGGTGCTTAGCTGGAGATAACTTAGTTATTTTATTAAACAACTTTCTACCATACACATAGGGATAAATAGACCGACGAGGATCAAGTGAGAGTCAACTTTGCAAAATATATTACTTGCTCTCCGACATCTAGCCGCAAACAAAGAAATTATATGAGAAGAGCTGGTGATCTAGTGTAATAGTTGTAAACAAACCAAGGCACCCAACCATTAGTATAATTCCTACACTATTCAATTATTTTAAACATTCAATTAACATTATTTATCAATTAAAACTATTATGCATTATTATTATATATTATTTATCATTTAGGCCATCAGTCATATTACAATATATATATATATATATATATATATATATATATATAGATAATTATTTCGTGACCTTTGTATGTTATGGTAAATTCAATTTGTTGGCGATTTAAGGTCTGGTTTTACTTCAAAATATATATATTTAAAACAATCCTACATGTTTCGGAAAATGATGCCTTTATCAAGGAATATAAAATATAAATGTCTGTATATTAATGTCATACATTTGTAGTTGCTATGGATAAAATTATTCAAAGATACATTCCAATTGAATAATAATAAATGCCTTAGTATTCTAAAATAGATAGACAACAAAAACAGGGAAACGCAAGACATGAGTTATTATTATGTATGCGCCCGTGTACATTTCAATGTGCAGGATGTTCTGCAGTACCTTTAGACAATATTATTTCTAGATGTATGATACAACTTCGCAATACTTTTAAACTTAAGTTGAGAACTGAAGGAATAAAATGGACGTTTTAGTAGAAGTAAACTTATACACTTTAAAACGAAATCTTCTTTAGTTTAAATTATTGTCAATCTTCGCATCGCTCATGTATTGATAGACTTAATGTCAAAAGAATATAAAAGCATGAGATATATCGTTACTATTTATTGATTTAGCATGTGAAATGAGAATTTAAAAAAGTGTGAGGATAATCTCTCTATTCTGAGCAAATAATAGGCTATACCGAATTAGACATAATGTCTCTCACGGTTAAGAAAAATCTGCAGGCTCCTACAAAAATTTAGGGCTTTCATGATATGATAATTGTCTTTGTATATTTGTCGGCATGTCAAACATGAAGTATATTAATTCTTTTGAGTAAATTATGTCTATGAACGAACATATTTATTAAAATCGAAAGAAATTAAAACTCAGAAGCCAGAGTGTGCGCAATTTATTATGTTAAAACATTGAACAATTTTAATTAAAAAAGTACAATCCTAAAGTCTCAAGAATGTTCTTGTCTGATTTAAATAACAAAATATTACAACAGAGTCAAGGGTGCACGTTTATTAGTCATATAAATATAATAATGATTCTTCAGTAATGATAAAAAAAATATTGCAAATGAGCAGTTTACATTTTAGAGGAATAAATATGTTAATAGTAATGAAAGGGAATATTAAAAAAATATATTTTAAATATGCGAAAAATTAATTTGCCGTTTGAGAATTTTCTTAATAAATATATAAAAAACGCAATCAATGATTGAACCCTTTGCTAGGCTATGAAAATTATACGCTTCAAACTCTGAATTCAGGAAAACATTGGCGAAACTAGGTTTCATTAGCCGTAACAAATCTTCACAAAAACAGCTAACTTCTTGTTAATCAGCTTCAAATTATCGTTTAGCATTCTCGTTATTGTATATTTTTGATTACAATTCAAGGTTCGCGACATCCCTACTTAATATATGTAAATATATGAAATATTCGTAAAATGTAATGTACGTGTTCAATCGTTGTACTCATGATTCCCAGCTATTTCTTTTATGTAAATTCTTCGCACGTTCAAAAAAATATCATTAACTTTGCTGATCATTTCCCGGTTATTACAATTATGATCATTATCTTCAATAGCCACAAAATCACTTTTAAATTGCGTAACCCAACGACAAATTTTGGCATTCAAAAGAGCCTTGTCAACCAAAGTTTGTTCCGTATCAACTTAAGCTTTAAATGCATTTAGACCTTTAAAAAATTAATAGTGTATTGCACCACGAATTGCCAGTTTATTCATTTTAAGATTTTCCATTTCGACATTTTATTCACACTTTGACATCAAATATCAAAAATTAACCGAATTTCACGTCGCCATAAAAAATGACATACTATAATACTAAGTCATTCCGAGAGGGTCTCACTTCTGGCCAAATCACACTCGTATGGGTTTGTTTTTACGAATAATGATTTTTTTAACAAAAAAAAAAGATTTTTCTTTACTACTATGAATAAGTGGCTATGAAAATAAAATTAGCACAACTTGATACTAATTTGAAATATAAAATAACCATAGTTTTTAATAACTTATCAAAACATAATTCCGTTGTTATTATTGTTTCAAGTGAAAATCTATCATATGAAATATTGTCATTTAATTTACGCAAATAGGATAGATATATATTATATAACAAAGTGGATGGATCAATGCTTAAAATTTGAATGTGTAAAGTATGTTGGCTAACGATACATTTTGATGTATAAACAGATCAAAATTAATCTCTACGAAGTTGAAAAACTCAGTTTTAATTTTCCATTTTGCAAATTTTGCAAAATGGAAAATTAATTATTAATTGACAGGCCGCTTGGCCGTTACGAATTAATTATTCACAAATACTGTACGGTCGATAATCCTCGCAGTTTTATATATATATATATATATATATATATATATATATATATAGATAGATAATTATTTCTTGACCTTTTTATGTTATAGTAGATTAAATTCGTCGGCGATTTAAGGTCTGGTTTACTTTGATATGTATATATTTAAAGCAATCTTACATGTTTCGACACTATCTGTCGAAAGTTACATATAAGTATAATCACCCATATACAGTGTTATCATCCAACTTGTAGTAGAAGAATTGAAGCAAGATATAATTTTCAAATTAGATTTTAAACCTATTAAAGGAAATTAATTCATTTAATCCAAAACTACAGCTCACTATAGAAAATGTAATTAACTTAAATATTATCTTCTTACATCTCACTTTAATACACCCAAATAAGATTTTAATAATATTATATCACAAACCAACTGCATTTGATCGCTATTTGAATTTCAGTACTTGCCAATAAATGTCACACAACAAAAAACGTAGAAACGGGATTAATTGATTGAATAATTAAACTAACGAGCACAGATTTTAGACCAGAAATTCTGAAGTCTTTTTAATAATATAAAATATTATTAAAAATCGGGTGTGAAGAACACAATACAAGTACATATATTTATAAGGGCACCTCTCCAACGACATAGATTCGTATTTCATCTTTCTATAGAAACATCGGTACGCCCCTGATGTAGAGATGCATTTACAAACACGACAACTTCACCATCGCACAGAAATTATTGAGACAGGGCGTTGAAGAACATTCAGCACGGCCCATTGACAAAACGCCGAAGCAACTAAACACTGCCTCAATAACAAATGCAGAACTAAGCAAAGTATTTCCATAGACGGTAACAACCAGAAACAGTATCAACGTGTCTTTACTTCTTGTTGGACGAACCGAATGCGTATATAACAAAATAATTTAAAAAGTACTTGAGTGGGTAAAACCTCACCAATTTTGTATAAAACATAAAGTTTTTTAATAATATAAAATATTATTAAAAATAGGGTGTGAGGAACACAATACAACTTCATATATTTGCATCGATTTAAGGTCTGGTTTTACTTCAAAATATATATATTTAAAACAATCCTACATGTTTCGGCAAATGCTGCCTTTTTCAAGGAATATAAATTATTTATATTTTCTATTCCTTGAAAAAGGCATCATTTGCCGAAACATGTAGGATTGTTTTAAATATATATATTTTTAAGTAAAACCTTAAATCGCAAAAAAAATTGAATTTACCATAACATACAAAGGTCACGAAATAATTATCTATATATATATATATATATATATATATATATATATATAATATCTTCGTGACCTTGGTATGATAAGGTAAACTTAATAAGTCGGCGATTAAAGGTCTGGTTTATTACTTCAAAGTATATATATTTAAAATAACTCTACATGTTTCGGCAATGATGCCTTTGTCAAGAGAATACAAAATATAAATGACAGAATATAAATGTCAAATAATTAAGTTGCTATGGTTTAAATTATTCAAAGATACATTCCAATAATAATAATAGATCATGCCTTAGTATTCCAAAAAATAGATAGCAAGGTGTGAACATATGTGTTGTTCGCTGCCAAAAGCTTGTGTCTCTTTCCGGGTATGAACCTGTGTGTTGATTGCTGCTGGCAGCTTGCGTCTCTCTCTGGGTGTGTGATTTTGTATTTGTGTGACCGCGTAAGTGTAGGGTTTTGTATGTTAGTGCGCTCGTGCGTGTGTTTAGTGACCGGTCGCGTAAATTTAGAGAGATCGGATAACCAGCCGTTGCGTAGGGCCGCCAACCCTTTCCCGGCAACTTCTTTACTTTTCCGAGCACTTTTTCTCTTGACAAAGGCATCATTGCCGAAACATGTAGAATTATTTTAAATATATATACTTTGAAGTAATAAACCAGACCTTTAATCGCCGACTTATTAAGTTTACCTTATATATATATATATATATATATATATATTTCTGATATTCTTGGCCATAATTATAATACATAGTAAGTAATATTTTTTGTGGATGCTTTCCACATACAAAAAAAAGAAATTCAATAAATGACAGAACAGATTTAAATAATTTATCAGTAATATACCTGCCTATTATATAAACGCCCCCGAATAATGACAATATAAACATTACAAAAATGAAATAAAAGACATGTCCGAGGACAGTTCCCCCCTCCCCGCTAAGTGTTGACACAGTGACATTCCTTCCACTCGTAAAAATAAACACATGCCCGAAATCGGTCTACCTGCTAATGCAAATATTTAGTTTTAGTTATAAATGCGTAATAAATGTAACAAATAAATCACAATACATTAACACCACAAAAATTTAATGTAAGTGGATTTACTATAATATCGTTCTATTGCCATTTTCCGAAACGTAAAATTTAATTTTGTTTTAAGTATATTATAAATAATTTTGCGAAAACCCAAATTAGTTTTTAAGAGAACTTATAGAAACCCTGAGAATAGTTGTATATTAATATAAATTATTTATTTTATATAAAAATAAAGTATTTTAGAGAGTATTAAGATCATTGGTAGATTGTGGTAACATTTTAGGCATTCATTCCGTAAATCAAATAATTATTATGTTTAAGTAAGCTATTTGCATAATTCGCTTAAAAGGATACAGTATAATCAAAACTGAATAACAATTAGGCTCTCCAGATTTCGAATACACGGACACAAATTTTATTATGTTTGTTGTCCATCAATTTGATAATATGCAAACAAAGTTTCTGCTAAATTACTAAAAGCTTTAATGTAAATTTTGGAGATTGCGTTCAACATAGTTTACTCGTTTTATTAGTAAACTGAACGACGTTAGGCAAAATGTATTAAGTATTTGCCATCGCAAAGAGTTAAAATTACTTATATCCAAAGTATCACTTGAACAAATTACCTGTTCTAATAAATTTAAGTATGAAAGGACATGGGAACTTTCGATATACAATAAAATTTGATTTAGAATATATTGCTTTAATTTTAGTTAATAAGGGGGGGGGCAGATATTAAATTACATACTTTTATTATACAGTACTTCCCGAAAGTAATGGATAAGTTCTAAAAATAGTTGAAAAAATATAAATGTTTTAGAAAATGCTTGGACACGTCGATTTTTATTTTAAAATCTTTATTTAAAGATTTAATTTTATACTTCCAACCCCTCAATTCCTAAGCCCTAGCAACCCCAACTTAAAAATTTAAATAGTAAAATACAGTTTGTGATATCTCCTTTGAAAAAACAATAAAAAAGTTTTTTTAAAATCAGTTGATAAATAACTATAATAATAAATAATAATAAATAATTACGCATCTTACATGACTCTTTGAATCTACAGTTAATTTTATTTTAAATGACAGTGGTTAACATTTGTTGTCAATGTTTAGATACTCTTAATTTTAATAAGGAATGCTAAAGATTTGCTTCTTTCTATATACTTTCTTAAAAATTCAAATTATTAGTTTTGTAAAATGTATATCCTTTCTTCTCAGGCCTTATTTCTACTCACACAACATTAAAAACTGTGAATAAATTACCGGGCGTTATGGGCCATAGCGCCCGGTTATATGACCGTGTCTATGGTAACCGTATCCAAGGTGAAATGAACAAATAAAACTTAAGTGAAAAATAATATAATTTTACTGCAGGTAGCAATTGTAAAACTTTCGACCAACTGTCAAAATGTTTGTCAGGTCTATATTATACAGAATTATAAGCCTAAAGAAAACAACGAAGATTTTTAAAACCCATACCACATATTAAAAAAATTTTATAAATGAATATTTCAATAAATTCTATTCTTATGGCATTCAGTTCATAAACGTTATGGATTATTCCTGAAATTGATCAGGTCATTTTACAAGATACTCAAACAATTATCTCGATTCCATACTCTCTTGTATAAAATTGAACTTTTCTTTCAGTCCGACGGATTTCTTCAACAGAAAATATAAATACTTTCGCTTACATACATATTTCCTATAATACTTGCATGTGAAAGATCCACATAATGCGAAAGCAAATGCAATTTACACTAATAAAATTGTAAATTATTGCTTGATACTATGATTAATATTAATGGGTAAAGCTGATTTCTATTTGACTTGCTGTCTTAAATGGTATTGGTACGAAAATAATATCTCAGTTTCGAATATAATTGAAAGTATGTGTTTCATAATGGGAAATTGTAGGTAACCTCAACTTCGATTTTCCATTCAGCAGGCGGTAGGACCAGGATCATTTCATAAGCTTTATAGTCAAACGATTTCAGCTTTATCCGATTATTCCGTCATTTTATTACCGGTCTACTGGCATCTATTGGACTCCGTCCAAATATTATGTTAACCGATATTTTACACATCGTAATTGGTAAGATTATACTTGATTTATATAAATTTACGTCTTTGTGATATTAAACTTGGATAGTACTTGAACCCATATGTTCTAATGTCACTTAATTTGTAATATATTATATTAATATAAAAGTCAATCCATTTGTGTTCATGTTTGGAGAGATATATAATAATTATATTTATTATATTTCTTTAAATTCAAATTCTTAAGAAATGACGAGACCATTATTGGCATTCAGTTGTTTTTTATCTGTCGCCTATTAGCCTCTACTACGCCGACAGGAATGGATTTTCAGTCCATTTTCTCCATTTCTTCCTGTTGCTTGTTTTCACTTTGAATTTCTGTAGTCTTTTGTCTTTGCGTTTTGTTGTATTGTTATTCATATTACTCTTCAGTCTGCCAACTCTCGATTACCAGGCTGTTACCTATTTGGACAGTCTTTCTTTCTGCATTCTTTGCACATGGCCGAACTATTTTAATTGCTTTTCCTCAATTATCTGATTTATTGCTCTTTGATTTAGTTGGCTTCTGATATCTGTATTTCTACATTTATCATGTCTTGTTTTGCCAGCAATCCTTTGTAAATGTTTCATATCTGCTGGTATTACCTTGCTTTCTTGTTTACTCGTTACTAGCTAAGTTTAGCTTCCATAAGTTCATCATTCGTACTACTGCATTATATATTCTTAATTTAGTCTGTGTTCTTATTTCTTCTTTCCTCTTCTCCTCCTCCAAAGTTTTATTTAATATTTAATATTTTGTTTTATTTAATATCTCTGTATCGGCTTCACCATTACTGCTATCAATTGTTACAAAATATTGCATTTTGAATACTTCATTCAGGAGATCCCCTACCCACCTAATCTTTTTCCGATTATCTACATTTCCTTTGACTTTCATTATCTTGATCTTCTTTGTATTTACCTACATTCCCATTTCTTTTATAAATTTCAGTCATTTATTAATTGTTATTTGCTTTTCTTTCTATTATTAATACTGTTATCCGCATGTATTAAACTTTTGATTTTTATTGGTTTTAGTTTCTTACAGCCTACGATAATTTTAGGGGTTTTGTGTTTTTACTATTTTAATATCTTATTCATATTGCAGTGGAATGTGCTTTCAATTGCTTATTAGATTTAAGTTCACACTCCAGGGGTAATCCTCTCGGATACGGGTTAAAATTAAATTAAAACAACAAGCATTAATTAAAAGATAACAATTTGTTAATTTACATTTTTATTTAAAAAAAAAATCAAAAAAAGAAAAAAAAAATCCCTTTACCGAGTGTAACGGGAGCTAAAGCAAAATTAACAGTAGCTAGGAGGAAATAGTCCTTGCGATAAATGACACGCGCAAGGAGAAAAACCCCCTGTGACTCTCGAACAAAGATATGAAATAAAATAACAACAAAATTTATCAGATGTCAACAAAATCATAAACCCCAAACTAAACGTCAAGATAAAAATTTGTTTATCTTCCGCGAAAAATCAAACTCTTACAGTCATGCGTCCATTTAACATGACACCACACAAAAGTTTCCCCTCCTTCCTATGTATTAAAATATTTATCTGAATAAAAACTATACTCAACAAAAACGGCCTGATAAATTTTCTAGATATTTTTCTGAACATACAAAAAAATTTTACAAAATTACAAATTAATTTATAGCGCTCTTTTCAATATATTAATTATAATTATAAATGGTACCTACATTAATTAATGTATCGTAACACAGCACGAGAGATTCCTTTTCTTCAGATAGGTGTTTCAAATTAAATCAATTACAAGTATACAAGACTTGTAAAATCACGACAAATGACCTTTAACCAGAATCGACGCACCAAACAACTAAAACGAATTATCCAAAATATATATATATATTAGACAAAATTAAGTCTTGTCTAATATTAAATTAATACAACCTACCTCCAAGGACACTAATGAATCTCTAAAATGAAGGTCCAGGAAACGCCAGGGCATCCCTACCTAATATCAACTCAAAATAATGATAAAATGTATATATCTCAATACAAGCTCTGACTTCCAGGTCGGCGCCAACTTTGAATATCCATCTAGCCCTGAATAATATACAGTCGTGGATCAAAATCAAACCTTACAAAATTTATCATATATAATTCCAATTTTATCGTTATCCGCCTGAAATAAATCACACATAACAAAATAAAATACATTTTTACATAAATGTTATACAGATAATGTTCAATATAATTTTTCTTCTCTTCTTCTTTCTTCTGCAGGGAAAAAACCACTGCAATATGTATTACAAAATGTATTGGGCGTACACTATCGCCCTGATTCTGTCTTTTTCCCACTTCTATATGAAGAATATAGAAGAATATACGTTTCTTATTCCAAGATTTTCAACGCTTTCTCTCTTGGATCTGTGTCGAATTCGACCTTTGATTTTAGGTCTATAAGAGCCAAGTATGGCTCAATTTCTTGTTATTTTTCCCTGTTTATTACTTTTCTTATTACACTAATATGGTATTGGGTTTGTCTTCCCTTTCTAAACGTCGCTTATTCTTCTTCGATTTTATTTTCTCTCTCTTTTTTTATTGTTGTGCCACTATTTTCGTATAAATTTTAAATACTACTGAAACGACACACCTTGATCTATAATTGTCGCATTTCTTCTTGTTTCCTTCCTTATATATCAGTAGTATTACTTTGGTTTCCCAATCCTTTGGTATCTTATTTTTTCTAAACTCTCTTGAATATATGTTTCTACTTCTTGTCTTCGCCATTTTATCACTTCTGGTTCTATTCAATCATTTTTTTCTGCTGTGGCTACTTTTACACTCTTTATCGACTCTGCTATTTTGTCATCCGTGATTTCCATTTTCATTTCAGGTTGTTCTTCTTTCTCTTCCGTTTTTACTTTTTGTTATTTCTTAAATTAAATTTCATAGTATTCACTCCAAGACTTAAGGATTTCTCCATATAGATTCTTCTATATTCCAAATGTCTTACTATTATTCTTTAATCTCGTTATTGTAATATAGAATTTATTTTTATTTGTTCTATTTTATTTTCATGTTGTTTTCCTGAAGTCCTCCACGTCTATCTCTTTGCGTTCCTTGCTTTGCTTCATATCTTTTTTGTTTGGATATGTCTTTACCTTCCAGTTTTTTGGTTAAGACATGATGTTCCATGCTACTTTCTTCTTCTTTACTTTTGTTTTACGTATTTATTCTGTTTTCATGTATTATTTTTACCCCACAGATGTACTTAGCTGTTTCTATATCCGTGCCTTTTAGTTTCTTCTAGTATTCCTCTAGTAGACAGTATTGTGCTTCTCCTTGTTTTTCTTTTAAAATTTCCTCGATGTTACTGTATTCCCATGTTTCTTTCTGTTCTTGTCTCTTGCGCTTCATTTCAATGATTAAAATAACGATTTCTTATTTTTGTGTCATTAATTATGCATAATTTTATTACTTTCTTACCATTTTGGTTTATTCCATGGCATTATTCTGATAATTTCCTGTTCTTTCGTTCCAATTTTCTGTTACCATTACCTCTCTATGTCTTGTTTTCGCCGAGTCTATTTCTTGCTGAAGCTGGTCGTTAAATTCTTTCGTCTTTTTTATATCTGATCCTTCTCTAGGTACGTCTATTTGTATAATTTTATTAGTTTTTCATACTTAACATATACGAGTATATTATTCTTGAATTGACTGGCTTCTTAATCAATTATCCTTTTTCATCCATTCTATTACATATTCTCCGGAGTAGCTTCCCTTTTTCTTTACTTCATCAATGTCATTATGTTTACTATTCCATGATTTCCTCGCTTGATGTGAATCTCTGCGCACTAAGTCATTTCTTCATGTTTACGAATAAAAAAATCACATATCGGACCGCAACGAATATGGAAGATGAGATGGTATTCCATAACGTTATTTTACCCATTTAATTATTGCAACAGTCCTGTGATCGTTTTGAAGATTTGTATTTTGCAGATAGCATTTTATTTGTTTTCCTTATAACAATAGCTATTTGTTGTATATTCAAGAGTACTCCTAGTAGATTAGTATCCCATTGTTTCTACGTGACGTAGAATGTTCGTTTAATATATATCATATTATATAGGCATGTCAATCGATGTTATAACTAATTTATGAATTGAATATACCTACATATAAACAAGGGTTATATTATAAATATCTTAAAGTTTCGAGAAAATTCGGGAGTGTATTGTAGTATATACACCCTCTTTTGAAAACGTATTGAAATTCATCGGAAATAATCATTATGGCCTCTGCTCTAAATTTTAAAAACCATCTCAGAGCTAGCTAATTGTATAAGATTATGCAACCTGTTCTAAAACAATGTATTTTACAACTTTTTATTCTAAATATCTATAACATTAATTAGATTATTTTTGCTATTAAATATTTATTAAGCTCGAAAATTACTTTGATATCAGTTTTTTTTTAGTTTCTATTTTAAAATATCTTTGTAAGGTATCTTGAGTGTATACGTTTTTTCAGGAGCTGGTGTCAAGCAATACGAATCAGCGCAATTGGCGAGGGATATTGATAGCACTACTAGTTATCGTCGTGGTACTGGCACTTATTGTTACATCAGTTGTTCTTCTAACACCGCCAGATGAAGGACCTAGAGTAAAAGGAGCGCGATTTAAGTTGCAAGATATATTAAGTCATGATTTTCAACCGCTTAGATTTAATGGAACCTGGGTTTCAGGTAAGAAATTTTTTAAAAAGAAATAAACTATTATGAATTATAGCATTATTAAAATGAATTAATTATTATTATAATATTATTAAATTTATTTATTTATTTCATCAATATGCTTCTATCTATTCGGAATTTACTTTTTGTACAATAGAAAAGCTGTTGTTACGCCTTTATTTCCCTTCTAAAATTTTCTTAATAGTTTTCATTATTTATTGACGAGTCCCGGTATCTTATTTTGCTTGCGTATCCTTTAATACGTATGAGTGCTGATGTCGCTATCTGTGGTGGAATTGGTAACTATCATCCTCTTCTGCGAGTGTCTGCTGGTACGCGGAAGGGGGAGACTTGCCGACAGTCTTTTGCCAGGTAAAGTCGTTTAGAAAGTGACAAAAACTAAATCTTCGTAACGGAAGTTAAGTCACGCTTCTTCGACTTATAGAATTTCACGTCTAATTACGGATCGGGTCAAGAGTTAGTGAATATTTTGGAACAGCAAATTCTGCCGCTTGTGACTCAAGAAGGTTGGAGAAAATTATCAACCGACTTTGGGTTTTTCTGCTTGGTGTTCTACTTCGACTTCGATTTCGGAAAAAAATAATTAACTTTCCGCGTAAGACACCACGCACACTACCGTATCTCCATCCACGGTAGTTCACAGTCATCTAATCCACCGAACAGCTATACACCGGAAGAAATTAATTACCTTCACAGATGAAGGGATACAAGTAACTCGTATAGTTAAATTTTCCTTTGTGTAATTTAAATTCCCTCTAATAATTTATATATATATATATATATATATATATATAACTACCTACTGATTAGGTTTACCATATCATACCAAGGTCACGAAGTTATTATATATATATAACAATTGATAAAATATTGGAGTTTTTCGACTTTTATATGAAATATTTACAAATATTAGTATGTATGTAATTGCAAAGTAAGTGCGGATGTAAACATTGCTGTCTACAAATTAAATAGCAAATCATACGAAATTTTTAATTGAAAAATATTGTCTACGTTGGGACTTGAACCAAAGTCTACAGTTTGCCGGACTGTCGCTTTTCCCACTTAAGCCACGATAGACCTTAGTTCAAGCTATTTAAAAATGCATTATAAATTATAGCAAGCGCCAATTAAGTTGGCGCGAGGAGGAGGTGCGCAGAAGCCGTTTTTAAAAACGTCCACCCCCACTACTCAAGTAATTGAGTAATTGTCAGAATACATTTGTCATTGACGTTTGACGGAACATAATGTCTTTGCTAGGGGATCATAAAGTGACACACGGTCAGAGGTTAGAATTATCTGACATTTGATGTAAAGTCAAATACAAATCCCCCACTACTTTTAATCCTGCGCGAACTTACCCCTCCTCGCGCCAACTCAATTGGCGTTTGCTATAACAGTATTAATGAATCAGATGTCAGTTATTGAATGTAGATGTCACGTTGAAAGCAGAAGCCAGTTTTTTTTAAGGCTGATGTCAGTTTTGATAGCAGATGTCAGTTATTGATATATATATAAGGTAAACTTAATAAGTCGGCGATTAAAGGTCTGGTTTACTTCAGAGTATATATGTTTTAAATATATATACTCTGAAGTAAACCAGACCTTTAATCGCCGACTTATTAAGTTTACCTTATCATACCAAGGTCACGAAGATATTATATATATATATATATATATATATATATATATATATATATAGATATCATATTTTGATCGTAATCAATATAATTTCTTGATCTTAACTCAAATATTAATTTTGTACTCATTCAATCTTTTACTATCATAACTTATATATCATTTTTGGCATACTAAGATATCTAATTAGTCTTGTTAATGCCAAATTATTAATTCATCTACTTGAAATTAAAATCTAAATTTTTAAAACATATATAGCTTTCGATAAATTTTATAGATATATCTTCTGTAGTCACGATCTTTTTTGTGCCACCAGATGTACTGGTTTTTCACAAGTACACATGCAGGTGTTCGATAGATGCCTTTTGTAAAATAATAATTTTTGATTTTAAGATTCAAGTCATTAGCATATTTGTATAAGATATTTTTATTACCGCTTTTTGGTTATAAAATTTTGGTAAGTTTAAATCTATGGTACCGTAGAAAAAAGCGACGTGATTTAATCATTTAATCTGCAATTGAAATTAATTTTCTATTCATTTTCATCAGTGTTTTTTTTTCTTTCAAAATATATTTACTGTACTGTTACACTTTACTTTTGCGATACTCAATTGTGGTTTTTGTATAGTAATTTTTATGTTTGATGCCGGAATATACAGTCGGTACTTATACAGTGTAAGGATTTGATTTTTAAAATATATTTTCATTAAATTAATTTTTTGTACATATTAATATTTTCATTTAGTTTATTTCTTTTTTTAATATTCAAATATTTTTTTGGCTAGTGAATATACGAATTATTTGTTCCCAAGTATTTTCTTTGCCTTTGGCACTCCCTTAGCAATTTCTTTAAAACAATAACAGAATATAACTTTAAAACATAACAGGACTCATAGTAAATATCAATATAGTCCTAAAAAAAATTGATACCAATACAAATATACAAAAATACAAAATATAAATGACAGAATATTCTGTCATTTATATTTTGCATTCCCTTGACAAAGGCATATTGCCGAAACATGTAGGGTTGTTTTAAATATATATACTTTGAAGTAATGAACCAGACCTTCAATCGCCGACTTATTAAGTTTACCTTATCATACCAAGGTCACGAAGATATTATATATATATATATATATATATATATATATATATATATTAAAAATAATAGACTTTTTATTGGTTTAGCGACCTTTTATTGAATTATGATGTTTTATTCTACGACGTTTCGACTTTTATTATTTTTCAGTCTTTTTCAAGTATTCAAGTATCAAGTTTCAACGTCTCATTCATTTATACAGATTTAACCACTGTAATTTATCCTTACTCATTATTAACCTAATTTTAAATTTTAACTGTAATTGTTAATTTAATCGGTAATTCAGTCTTTAATCTAATTTTAATTCTAATTGTCAATGTAATTGTTAATTCAGTCTCACAAAAGCAAACACAACTCTCACGTTTTCAGTGTAGTAATTCTTGTTTCTATTTACCTTACTGTATTGTAGTTTAATTCAAATTTTTCTATTCATTTATACAGATGTAATCACTTTAATTGTCCTTACTCATTATTAATCTAATTTTAAATTTTAACTTTAATTGTTAATCTAATTGGTAATTCAGTCTTTAATCTAATTTTAATTTTAATTGTTAATTTAATTGTTAATTCAATCTCACAAAAGCAAACACAATTCTCATGTTCTCATTGTATTAATTCTTGTTTCTAGATACTTGAAAAAGACTGAAAAATAATAAAAGTCGAAACGTCGTAGAATAAAACATCATAATTCAATAAAAGGTCGCTAAACCAATAAAAAGTCTATTATTTTTAATATTAAGACACGGCCAATAAAATAAATAAGAAAAATAAAATTCTTATAAACACTAAATATATATATATATATATATATATATATAATGAACTTCATGTGTATGAAAAATTTTGTGAAAAACTTATCTGCGCGGAAGTTTTTCACAAAATTTTTCATTTGTACTGACAACTTGTACAGTTGATGTCGCGGCTTGTTGCGTCTACAATCTAGGGCAAAAGTGATTTGCCGAATTGTAGAATTAAATGCAACAAATTATAGCGACAATCGCATGTAAAATGAGATTTAATAATTATTAATTCTCATACACATGAAGTTCATTACAGTTCGTATATATACACGTAGTATAGAAGTGAATATCATGTCTGTCTTCGGTAAGGTGCACTGATGATCTGTAAAAACAGTGAAATATCGATATATGCACATTCCGCGCAGATAAGTTTTTCACAAAATTTTTCATATATATATATGTATATATATATATACATATATATATATATATATACATATTATATTACATTATTATTACATTATATTACATTATTATATTACATTATTATATTATATTATATATACGAATTATTTGTTCCCAAGTATTTTCTTTGCCTTTGGCACTCCCTTAGCAATTTCTTTAAAACAATAACAGAATATAACTTTAAAACATAACAGGACTCATACTAAATATCAATATAGTCCTAAAAAAAATTGATACCAATACAAATATACAAAAATACAAAATATAAATGACAGAATATTCTGTCATTTATATTTTGCATTCCCTTGACAAAGGCATATTGCCGAAACATGTAGGGTTGTTTTAAATATATATACTTTGAAGTAATGAACCAGACCTTCAATCGCCGACTTATTAAGTTTACCTTATCATACCAAGGTCACGAAGATATTATATATATATATATATATATATAATGATCTCTCCATCCAATGTGATAGCAGATACTTACACATTCTAAATAGTATTTTAACAATTATATCCTCGGGTCTTTTATTTAGGGTTTCGACAGAATCATTGAGACAAATCCTTTTATAAAATACACATATTAAAGAAAAATTAACATTTACAAAAAAAATTATGAACATAAATAAATTTTAAATACTGTATATACTAAAATTATGTCAACTGCTACTAGATGTCATTAATAAACATTTACAATTATATATATTTTTTAATTAAAAAACCTAAATCTAAACATATATATCTACTACTATTTGAAGATGGAAATGAGACTGAAAAATTCTTAAAATATGTATATATAATGAATAATTAATTAAACGGTTAAGCGGTCTGTCAACTAAAAAACCCATTTATTTCAAACTGTATATTTCGTAGCCATTGCCTATTTCTTCAGGAGACTTAAAACAGAGTTAAAAATTTGCAGTGAACATAACTAAAGATGTTAAAATAAATTTACATTAAATTGACCGTCTCTTGATTTCACGTCAACCTTTCTAAGGTCACGTCAAAGTTTCTATTGGTTTGAAATTACTACATTCTGTATATACTTGAAAAATTGATATTATACTTGTCACCGATCTCAAAATTTAAAATTTAATGGGTAGATTAAGTGAAATTTTGTTTTAAAATTAAGCATTTATAAATTTCTAACTAGTATACAACATTTTAGATACCTGTTAGTAGAAACTGTTAAAAATCCAACATTCCGATTATTATGTAATATATCATGTTTATACAGATAGAAAATCTCTTGAACATACTAATATAAATTCACTAATATTTGGGTTATCGGTCTGTTTACATTAAGACTCAAATGTCCATTTTCAATATATCGTCATTTATTAATGATTTTATCAAGAGATGAGCTAGAGTTAAGCGTTTTATTTATAAATTTTCACACAATTGCATCCAGAAACTCACAAATAAAACTAGGATTTCACGACACAATCAAAACTGTAAAGATTTGGACTTAACCTTTTCGACCGTATGCCTGCATAACATGTATGTATAATAAACATTCCCAATGCTCTTCTCCTGATGAAATCATTAATAAATGATAAAATATTGAGAATGAACGTTTGAGTTTTAACACACACACACACACACACACATACACACACACACACACACGCACGCACAAACACACACACACACGCACACACACACACACACACACACACACACACACACACACACACACACACACACACACACACACACACACACACACACACACACACACACACATATACATATATATATATATATATATATATATATATATATATATATATATATATAATATTTTCGTGACCTTGGTATGATAAGGTAAACTTAATAAGTCGGCGATTAAAGGTCTGGTTCATTACTTCATAGTATATATATTTAAAACAACTCTACATGTTTCGGCAATGATGCCTTTGTCAAGGGAATAAAAAATATAAATGACAGAATATAAATTTATATTCTGTCATTTATATTTTTTATTCCCTTGACAATGGCATCATTGCCGAAACATGTAGGGTTGTTTTAAATATATATACTATGAAGTAATGAACCAGACCTTTAATCGCCGACTTACTAAGTTTACCTTATATATATATATATATATATATATATATATATATATATATATATATAACAATTGATAAATTATTGGAGTTTTTCGCCTTCTATATGAAATATTCACAAATATCAAATTAGAATGTATGTAATTGCAGAGTAAGTGGGGATGCAAACATTGCTGTCTACAAATTACAAAGCAAATCAAACGAAATTTTTTATTTGAAAAATATGGTCTACGTTTCAAATAAAAAATTTCGTATGATTTGCTTTGTAATTTGTAGACAGCAATGTTTGCATCCCCACTTACTCTGCAATTACATACATTCTAATTTGATATTTCATATAAAAGCCGAAAAACTCCAATAATTTATCAATTGTTATATTTAATAAACGGCTAAGAAATTATCTAAACACTTATATACATTTATATATATATATATATATATATATATATATATATATATATATATATATATATAAAACAATTGATAAATTATTGCAGTTTTTCGGCTTTTATATGAGATATTTACAAATATCAAATTAGAATGTATGTAATTGCAGAGTAAGTGGGGATGCAAACATTGCTGTCTACAAATTACAAAGCAAATCATACGAAATTTTTTTAATTGAAAAATATGGTCTACGTTGGGACTCGAACCCAAGTCTACAGCTTGCCGGGCTGTCGCTTTTACAACTAAGCCACAATAGACCCAGGTTCAAGCTATTTAGAAATGCATTATAAAGTAACAGTGTTAATGAATCAGATGTCAGTTATTGAATGTAGATGTCAAGTTGAAAGCAGGGAAGTCAGTTTTGAAAACTCATGTCAGTTTTGAAAGCAGATGTCAGTTAGTGAAAGCAAATGTCAGTTAATGAAAGCAGATGTCTGATTTGAAAGCAGGTGTCAGTTATGAAAGCAAACGTCAGATTAGAAAGCAGATGCCTATTTTGCACTTATATATATATATATATATATATATATATAGTAAACTTAATAAGTCGGCGATTAAAAGTCTGGTTTATTACTTCAAAGTATATATATTTAAAACAACCCTACAATTCGGCAATTATGCCTTTGTCAAGGATATAAAAAATATAAAATTTTATATTTTTTATATCCTTGACAAAGGCATCATTGCCGAAACATGTAGGGTTGTTTTAAATATATATACTTTGAAGTAATAAACCAGACCTTTAATCGCCGACTTATTAAGTTTACCATATCATACCAAGGTCACGAATATATATATATATATATATATATATATATATATGTGTGTGTGTGTGTGTGTGTGTGTTGTAACTGGATTCCGGGTTTTCTTCCGCGTTTCCACTGTTTGGTCTTCGGAAAGACTGGTGCTGGTTTCTTGACGACGTTTCGGAAAAAATTACATTTGCCATCTTCAGGTCTGCGATAACTGTCTGCTTCTGCTTCTGGTTACTCGTAAACTCCGTTTACGAGTGTACGGGAAAGTTTACGAGTAACCAGAAGCAGAAGCAGACAATTATCGGAATCCAGTTACACATAAACATAACACATACTACTACCCGCGGAAATCTAAAAGAAAACATATATATATATATATATATATATATATATATATATATATATTCGATTTGTCTCTTAAAATTTCTGCAGATCTTCTCATGGTATAAATATTTTCCTATATTCGCCTGCCCATGGCATGAAAAATTTCGAAATCGTCTAGAACAACGCTATAATAACGAATGTCAGAACTTTAAAATCTAATACAAATCAAATAGTAATCCATCTACTCAAATATTGTAAAATAAAGTTTATAAAAGCACGCCATAGTTTCTTTCAGTATTGCTGTATCGTGATCTGCATTTAAATTTCTATTAAAGGGGAAATAGCCACAAGAAAAAATAGATACGTCCTGAAAGAAGTAGGTAATATACTCGTAAAATAGAAATTTACAAACCTATGAAGCAAAAACGGAGCGATAAACGAAGCAACTTTTTGAATATAGTTTTAATATTAACCATTAAATTAAGAGAAAATACTCATCTTCCTGTCTATTTCAAGTCATATTTCGCTTCTCGGAATATCATTCATATTCTTTGGAAAATCGATAATGAGATTTCACTTTACGCTATGCGTGTTTAGTTTCCCATGAGAATTTTTATCCGAAAAGCGGGGATTCATATTTATAAAGAAATCATTCATGCATGTTATAGACAGCCTGAATAACATTCCAGTTTTCAGCTTTATACGTCTTTCATACACTCCAACACATTCATAAAAAACTACTCTGGAAAAAGAAGAGATTGAACCTTTGTTTTGCGTGATACAGATAACTCATAAGCGTTCAGTAAACATGTTTGAAAACGTTTTAATAATCATACGTTCGTAAATAATGGCATATACTCAACTTATGTTTATCATATATATATATATATATATATATATATATATATATATATAGATATATATAATTTAAACGAAATTATCGACCGTAATATATTGAATCAAATAAATTAAAAGCGGGCAAACGGTTTATCAATTAAAAAACTCATTTATTAAGTATCCCTATATTTCGCAACAACTTTGTTGCTTCTTCCCGAGATAAAAATGCAGAGTTGAAAAAATAATAAAATTGACGTACAAGGACAATTTTATTGTCCTTGTACGTCAATTTTATTATTTTAGGATTTTAGGACAATTTTATTATTTTTTCAACTCTACATTTTTATCTCCGGAAGAAGCAACAAAGTTGTTGCGAAATATAGGGATACTTAATAAATGAGTTTTTTAATTGACAGACCCCGCTTTTAATTTATTTGATTATATATATATATATATATATATATATACCCGTCCGCCGTGAGTTTTTTTATAATACTGAATATAACACATGAATACACCTGTGTTCGGTTTTAAAATAAACATTTCAATGCATGGGAACGTTATGCAATCAACAATGCGAGTGTCATCACTTGTCGTAATAAGGCATTTTAGATGTCAGTGTCAACAAGGTGTGAAAATAATTTATTTAACACTTAACTTACAAAATCAATATTAAAATGAATTTTATGGTAAATTGAAAAAAGTTTGCTTTTGTTTATAATTCTTTAATTGTTTCATAAATGTTCGAAATATCCACCTTCACATTCCATACAATATGTGAGTCGATTATGAAATTCCTGCAAAGAGTGATTTAAAAAATCCGGTTTGGTACATAATTCGTCGGTAAACCTCCCTACCCATCGATCAGGAAGACTTGAAATTAGAAAATTTGTAATTGCCGCAGTTGAATGAATTGGAACTCAATCCATTTGAACAAGGAACCTTCAATGGTTAAAGTTTCAAATCGAGGAATAATACGTGTTCGAAGAGAAAGACGCTTCATTAGTATTTTCTTCAAGATATTATAATTTTTTCATTTAATAAATTAAATAGTGTTTCGCAAAAATCAAAATGTCTTATTCTATCTTCATGAAATAATTGTCGGTAATTAACAGAGACCGGTCACATCGGGTTGAATGAAATGACGTCGTCATTACGACGGACGATATAAATAGTCTACAACGTCTTTAAGTACATCACGCAGTTATTGAATGCACTATAGGTCTGGCTAGCGCGCGCGTCTGTTTTCATCAAGAATTGCGACGCTTTTTTCAATTATTTAGTTCTAGATCATTGTTTAAGTTACCTTTTCAGATATGATATGGAAGAACGTCGAGAACGGCATCGTAAAACAATGGCGAGTTGGATTGACGGTCATACTGATTGTATGCCCATTGTCAGTGATTCCGAAATTTAGTGTAAAATCTGTAGAATATCATTAAAAGATTCCATGAAATCGCACGTACAACATCACTTAGCCTCGCAAACACATGCATGGAAATTGGAACAGTTGGAATCTGACAATTTTAACGAAGAACTTTGTGAAACTTTTATGGTGGCTAATATGCCATTAAATAAACTTAACAATCCCACTTTAAAAATGTTTCTCCAAAAATATACTGATCGCAATGTTCCTGATAAATCCACCTTACCCAAATATTATGTTTCTAAGTGCTACATGAAAGCAGTAGAACGCATTAGATGCCATCTTTCAAATCAGTACTTCTGGAAAAGTGCCGATGAAACTGTTGATATATTGGGACGCTGTGTGGTAAATGTTGTAGCTGGTGTACTACAGTGACTACATCCAACTATTCCATATAGTGCATATTGCTATGTATTGTGGTGTTGATTACTTATCTAAATTGGCTCACAATACACAGTAGCTTGCCCAGTCTTACTCAAATCGGAACAGCCTTCCAGGAGCTCTTGTATCTCCAAGGATACCATCAAAGGGTATGTGGCGGATAAAACAAAAGGTATTAGCAAAGAAAAACAAGCATTAACAGCACAAACTGTATAATAAAAAAAAATAAAAAAATCGACTTTATAGAGTATAAAGACGTACTGAAACATCAATTGTGTAACAGCGTGAGGAAAACTTTTATACAAATAACAATAAAAGATAAAAAACCTCACTAATGACCGCGAACAAAATTAAACTAATTAAATATTTAGGAAAACTATCAGACTTCAATAATTACGTTATTCCCAATTTCAAACGTCAAACAGAAAAATAACCGTAAGCGCGCGCATCAAAATTAACCCATGCGCACATTCAACATGGTAAAAATGTACTTTTCCCACCAAATCCTAACTTTCTAGAATATATTACTGTTAAAAAAATACCTCATAAAAAAGTATAAAAATTTTCCTTGATATTTATTTGACTATAAAAATATTATAAACTAATAATTTACTGAATTTACGAGCTCAATCAATATACAAATAACATAACTAAATTAATATATAAAATATACTAGCAAATACGTACATTAATTAATGTAGCCACACTTCACTAAAAAAATTCTAACTGAGAGATTTCAGATAGGTCGCACAAATCAAAAAATTACAAGTATCAGAGACTCATAATAAATCGAGAATTATTTTAAACACATCAGTATCACTCAACTAAAAACACGAACGAAGAAACGAAATTAACAATAATATACTGAATAAAAAGGAAGTTTTTATTCAGCAAAATGTAACACAAGCTATCTGTTACACTAATCAAAAATCTCTAACTCCTTCTTCTCGGAAATGGAAATATCACCCTGCGTAAAACAAAATCAAAAGACCGGCTACAATAGTGTACTTCCGCTTGACCGGGACTGCATACATCAAGACTACGCTCGAATAACCTACAGGCGTGGACCAAAATACATATTATAACAAAATTTAAATAAAGTATTTACTAGCTCTAAATATTTTGCTGAAATAAAATGTACATAAATATATAGTCTTTTATAGTTTCTTTAAATTCTTTCTTCGCGGAAAAATTCATGACAATATGTAATAGCAACAAAAATTATAAATACAGTTGATACGGAAAACTAAAACAACTAAAACAACGAAAATATTCAAAAAATACTTCATTCGGACGACGGGTACAAAGAAAAAGTACTTTTATTTGTAAGTGACAGTGCTGCATATGTTAAAAACAGGCAGACTATTAAAGGAAACATATCCTAATATGCTGCGTAGTACTTGTGTAGCACATGCTCTCCACAGAATCTGTCAATATATCAGAGACATATTTCCAGAAGCTGATAGACTTGTATCCGCTTTTAAAAAAGTTTTCAGAAAAGCACCATTGAGAGTAGATCTTTACAGGGAAAAACTGGCGTCTTTGTCATTGCCTCCCTCTCCAGTAATAACTTGATGGGGACATGGTTGGAAGCCACTAGTTTTTATGCAGAGAATTTAGATAGTTTACAAAATTTCGTTGCATGTGTAAATGACCATTATCGGAGTATTTCTGAGTGCAAGGAACTAACACAAAATCCACATTTAAAAAATCAGTTGTACTTTCTTCATTAACACTCTGGAAATTTACCAAAATAAATCACTTATTTTGAAAATCGGAATCTCAAATTAAATGATGGTTTAACGACATTAGATATGACTATTAATAATTTGAAAGGTATTCCAAGTGACTTCGGATGTGGCCTTCGGCAAAAGTTGGACGCAGTGTTTAATAGAAATCCAGATTTAATAACATTGCGGCAATTTGGTTTAGGAACAATGGTTATTATTTATCCACCGACAAAATTTTATACGGCTAGCATAATCCTCCTGATGTCAATGTTGTACACGCTGTAAATGGTACTGATATAAGCCTTGCTGATGTAGTGTATCAATTACTCTTGTTTGAAGAATGCCCAGTTGAGTGCCAATTCTTCTTGAACTGGTAGTTGGATCATCTTCTACTAAGCCAAGAATATTTTCTACTTCATCTAAATCTTGTAGAGTTGCACGTTCGGATATAATGTTAGCACTGGGCAGCATTCCGGACTCCCACAGTTTGTTGTAAAATCTAATAAAAACATTTTTATTCGGAGCTCTCCGACGTGCAAACCGTAGCAGATATGCTTCAATAGCAGCTCTAAGGCTTCTATTACAATAACCATAAATGAAAACCATGTTTGCATATTCAAGATTTGTATAAGTGTTTGGCATTTTGTAATAATCGTGTATACTGAAAAATACAAATCACTTTGACAATTAACTGTCATTGAAGTGTATTAAACAAATCATTAAAATAAGTTGCCACGAACGGATTGATTCAGTTAGCCAAATCATCTGTAATAAAATACAGTAAATAACTTTTCTTGAAGAACTGCACTGACCTTTGTTTTATTTGGGTACTCGATACAAGGATATTTTTATATTATTTAAGGCGAATTCATTAAAACATGTTAAGTTTGTAAATATTGTTATGATGCTACAACTTGAAAATAAATGAAAATCGGTTAACAAGATATAGGTTTCTATTAAATATTTTTATGAGTACAATACACTCCCGGAGTTTGGTGCGATCCTCACAACTCACCATGTATATATATATATATATATATATATATATATATATATATATATATATTTGTGTGTGTGTGTGTGTTGACAGCATGTAGCATGCTGACATTTCAACAGTTCATCAATAGATCGCCTTATTCGAGTTTTTCACAAAAGCTTTCCATTTTCAATGTTTCTTAAAGGAAACTGTACGATTAAAATATTTAACTTACAGTCATTTTAATGATGCGTTACCCCTTCTTTTATACAGAAAGCAAGTAACTGAATTTTGAGGCAGTTTATTTTTAGGTAGTTTATGTTTAGGTAATAATATATACTGAGTATATGAAAATCGTATTCTTCAAACATTTCGAAAGTACACTTCAGATCTGCTATATCGTATCATCAGCATAAGCCAAGCCGTTGATTCTGGTTATGTATTGACCTGAATATATACATTAAATTATGTGGAATTATTTTACAAAACTTTTCATTAAGTTCTGTAATGATATTGCTTTTCTTGAAAATTCATATGGAAGCTGCGATTATCCAATAGCGTATCCTTATTTTAATGAAACTAAATATTTTCGTTGAATGACGTATAGATTTTTCATAAGCAGCTTATGATTAATTGTAATTTAACCCGCCAAAAGTATTATATTAATACACTATCCAGCCAATACCTTATAATGAACATAATTTTACGCATGCACGCTATACATAATGGTACACTTACTTAAGAGAAAGAGGTCTTACTTAAGAGAAAGATATTAATAAATTTAATAAACTATTACATCCGGTATAAGGTCAACATATCGGTGTTTCCTCTATATTTTCTTATTTGGATCATGACAAATCTATATGTATGGAATATGGAATTATGGTAGAAATACATACCAAATGATTTGTTGAGAAAATATAGGGGATACAACGTGATACACGATATATATAAAGTAGTTGTTCTAAATTTCCATCTTCTTTCAAGTTGAGGAAAATTTATTACATCCCAATACCAAGATAAATGGACGTTTCTCTATTGTATATTTATTGATTTACTAGCACAACTTCATTTGTATAAATTGCATTGTTATCCAAGAGAAACCTGTCAATTGTAACGTTAAGTAAGCTCAAATCGAAATAATACTTATTAATGGGCATTCATTTGTTATAATTATAAGAGAAATAAATTTACCGTTTTTTTTTACAAATATTGAATATATACGTAGTTAGTATAAAATGTTACTTCTGGACAAGGGAATTTCGCACATGTAAAAAACATTGAAAAACGACCGAACAAGGATATGAAGCGATCAAAAAGGTGCCTTAAATCCCTTAAAAAACATCAATTTTTAGACATCTCAAAAGTATTTCAAGATCTATAACCCCGCAGAAATTGGACCGTTAAAAAATAACTAAAAATAACAAAAAAAAACTAAAAGCACACTTGTTTTTAGATGCCCCAAAATGGCTTCTTATTTCTGGAGGGAATATGAAGAGTCAATGAAGAGCGATCGAACATAAATATAATCCTTTAAATACCCATATTTTTAGACACCGCAAAAGTGCCATTTCTAGAACAGGGCAACGGGATACTTTAAAAGCATTGTAAAAATCGTTGAAGTTAGACGTAAAATTTATTAAACTAATGAAAAGAACGCCGAAATCTATCATTTTTAGATAACTCAAAACAACTTTTCATTGCTAAACCAGGACAATCATTGCGAACATAAAAAAATGCTTAAACTTAGTCTTTGTCTAAAAATTATTAGAAAATCCAGTAAAATCACTGACAAGGCGTCTACTACTAAACCGTAAATTTACATATATGTATATGTACTTTTAAAACAAATTTTAAATATTATTTTTGGACCAGGGCCCATTCCATTAGGCCACATGAGATCATTGAATCAATCATTAAAAAACTCGCAGAAAATACAAGAGTGCTAAAATTCTGTAAATGTTCTTTATTTTTTTTTTCCTCTTAAAGGCTCAAAACTGAATTATAGATATTGATCACATCTTCAAAAAACGCGAAAACTCCCACTTTTTGTTTACATTCAATCCGATCCCTTCTTGAAAAGATGCCATAAAAATAGCTAAAAATACATTTCCTTTAAAATACTATTTGAGCTATTACGGAAATTATATACAAGAGTTGTCTTTTATATTCTGCATATAGAGCTGGAATAAAACAGTAGATAGCTTTTAAAGACTTTATTGTTTTTTGAAGTATTCTCCACGAAGATTTATATATTTTTGCAAGCGCTCGAACTAACTCTGTATAAGCAGTTGTTCCACTCGTTTATTGGTACAGTCAAAATTGCGTTTTAGAAGCCATCGACTACTCCTTCTGACGACTGGAACCTTTCACCATGCAGTCCGTCCTTGATTTTCGGAAAGGTAAGGAAATCGTTTGGACTGTACGGAGGATAGTCTAGCAATTCGACGCTTTGTTTGATTAAAAATGCAATTCGCTTGCGAG
Organism: Melolontha melolontha; assembly: GCA_935421215.2. NCBI lineage: Eukaryota > Metazoa > Arthropoda > Insecta > Coleoptera > Scarabaeidae > Melolontha > Melolontha melolontha. The sequence continues at coordinate 130,238,411 of OW285236.1, forward strand.
TTGTGTGTGAATTTGCATTATCTTGGTGGAGGATGATTCGTTGTTATGAGTTGGTTTCTTGGAGCTCAGCGATGACTTGCGGCAAATAGATGGTTGTATACCAATCGGCAGTAACAGTTTTTTAATCTTGTAGAGAAATTGTTGCTGTATCACCTGCCTTCGAGACAAATTTCGCGACCATCTTTTTTAAGACACTTCGAAAACGGATGGCTTATGTCGACTTTTCCTCACATTAGAACACCCCTATGAGTAAATTCAAGATTCATTACCACTCACGATATTGTACACGTTTTTATAATTTCCTGCGTTGAAGCGGTATAGAGTTTTTTTGACATCAATTCATCAATTTTACACACAATTTTTCATACAAAATTTTTCGAATCGAGGTCTGTGATATCCCCAATGATGCCTCCATTTCGCGATACGTCACATGCCAATCTTTGCCCACAGCATCGACGTTTTCCTGAGTGTTTTTGGTGCATCTACTCTTGGATCGTCGCTAAGACTAATCCGTCCACGTTTGAATTCTCCATACCAATTAGAAACTGTTGACTGATGTGGTGCTTCATTGCCGCAAACAGAAATCAACTCGTCGAAACATTCTTGTTGAAATATTTTTTTTCGAGAATTATAAAAACTTATTCCGCGAAAATTTTCACAGTTCGTTGTGGCTGCAACACTACACGTATCTCGTTAACACTTTAGATTTTGGCTAACTAAAGACGGAGATTAATTTTTAGTACAGGCATTGATTAGTAGCGCCATCTATATCTCACTATGCGAAACATCAGGAAAATCTAATCGAAACCACGAACAATAGACAATTTACTTATTTGAATTTATTTATCAATTAATAATTGATTATTTCTTGGATGTCAATAAAACAATGCTATAAAAGTTAAATATATATATATATATATATATATATATATATATATATATATATATATAGTTTTTGTAAGACGTACCTGAATCTTTTTCAGCAGATTTAAAATGAAGCTACAAGCTATTTACGATAAAGAATACATTCGTGATTTTAAAAGTAAAACAATTTTGGGTTTCTTATTGGAAAATAAATTTGTTTAAAAAGTATATGTACATATATTTAAAGAAAAATAAATACTATTCTCGTCCAATTAAAAAAAAATAACAACTTTTAGGTAATCTTTCAAAGCTTAAATATACAAGTGTCCCGTATCGTTATGTTCAAATTTTAGGACTGTAAAGCAGACTTCATTTCAAGTAACAAAAACGCAAAACTTGTATATCCATTTTTATTTGTTTCAAAGTTCAGATCTATGAATGTGATTGTCAGATCATGAAAAAAATGTAATCCCAAAGTCAATAAAAACTGATTTTATTTAAAAAAGTTCAATTAATAATATTTTCGAAATGTCCAAATCCTTGTTGAATGCAGACTTGTGCCCGTAAGCCGACAGAAGAATTACTTATCCGAGTTTCATACTTGTTTTGTCGGATTTAGTGAATACGATCCAACAACTCTTCTCTTGTGTTCGAAACTTGCACGTAGACTAAATTTTTCATGTACCCCCATAAATAAAAGTCAAGGGGATTAAGATAGGGTGATCTGGGTGGCCATGCAACAGGACCACCTCCACCAATCCATCTTGGATAATTGCCGTTTACCCAATTTTGGACAGCAATTCCGAAATGTGGTGGTGCCCCATCCATTTGAAACCACATGTCCCGTCGAACATTCAGTGGGACATCCTCTAAAAGACCTGGCAGTTCGTCAATAAGAAATTGAAGGTAAATGTCAGCATTTAACCCCCCAGGAAGAACGACAGGACCAATCAACAAGTTATCGATTAGGGTCGCCCAAACGTTAATAGAAAATTCATGTTGAAACTTAGATGGGCGTATAGCTTTGCGATTTTCTGATGACCACCTGTACAGGTTTTTCAGATTTGTATCACCACTTCTAGTGAACGTAGATTAATCTGTTCCGATGACTGTTCCGCAGAAATTAAAATAAAGCCGTGACTGTCTTAATATACAGGTAGAATAAACTAGATGAGTATAGTGGTCTGCCTCAAGCAAACCGTGTCTCCTGCGATAGTGATATGGATATAAGCCCTCACATTTTAAAATTCGCCAAACTGTCGTTCGTGGCACTCCTAGTTGTCTAGCGATTCGACGTACACTGAGAGTTGGATACCTTGTAAACAATAGCTACTGCTTCTTCCTCTAAGTCTGCTGGCAAATTTACTCCTCGGTCGAAAAGATAATCACGCAGTACGCATTCCTGAAATTGTCTGTGTACTTCCAGAAACGTTCTGTAATGAGGAATGCGTCTATCGGGAAACCGATGTCGGTATTCAATAACTGCTTGACGTGCACTGCCGTTACAGTAGTCATACACAAATTGCATGTCCGCATACTCTTGAGAAGAAAATAGGTAAGGCATTTTGAATAAAGAAAACGTGTCCACTTACTAACAAGCTGTAATATGAACTGAAACGTAATGTAATCCTTTATTAAAAAATGCAACGTTAACAGTCATCTGAACATTTGTTTATTGTATGATATTCATGGTTCAGCACTTACGAAATAAGTAAGAACCTTCTTTATCATAAATAATTTCCAGTACTCTTTTTTGTAGATCTCCAAGAAATTACTGTATGCACTACGACACATGTTTATTTATTTTAGGATAACATTTTATTATGTGACGTTAACAATCACAGGCCTGTTATTGAATCGCATAACTTTTTTTAAATAAAATCAGTTTGTATTGACTTTAGGATTACATTTTTTTCATGATCTGACAATCACATTCATAGATCTGTAACTTTGAAACAAGTTTTGCGTTTTTGTTACTTGAAATGAAGTCTACTTTACACTCCTAAAATTTGAACATAACGATACGGGATACCTTGTATATAACGATCTAACTTATGGTTTTCCATCATCCAAAGAAAGTAAACGAAACTCCAGAAAAAGGAGTTTTAAAAATATATTGATTTACTGAACAGGGACTTCAACAACGTAATTTTACTAAAACATAAGAAGAAATGATGTTAACATGAAATTATATTCTTTAGGGAGCCGACATTTGCTGTAACTTGATGCTGCATTGGATGTGTAGTTTGATGTCGATAAGTAACGTAATGTGAAAATATTAATCTTGAAAAAACAAAATAAACTTTGTTATGCTCTCAGAAACGTCACTAAGTATCTGATGGATGTTTTGTCATATAAAAACTTACTGAAATTGAAAAATTTAATGAAATTCACTCTGTGTCCCTTACATCAACAACAGATATATCTAAACAACAGTCATATCAGCACTGATAAATTGTTTTCTGAAAAAGATGGCGAATAAGCAATAAGTTGTAGCGATATTCGTGCAATTAATTTTGATTTTTAAAAGTATTTGATAAAATATATAAAATTAATAAGTTTTGCGTTGAAATTATTATCATCAACAAAATTTTTTTTTAAATACAGCAAACAAAAATTTCCCTAACAAGCAAACTAATATATTATAACAAAACCTGACCAAAGACTGGTAGCAGAATAGAATGAAATCCGGGTAAATATACTATAACTATGGAATTATGCTGTAAATAAATACTTGACGCATGTCCATTTTCATCAATGTTTATCTCCATTAGGACATGGTGTGTTATAGAATCCGTGTTTATGTATTTTTCTTTAAACATTTTATAATAGTTGTCTTCCTTTATGTAAACTGCTGCTGTTTTGTTATGTAATAACTAAACCAGGTCATGTATTCACAATATCCATTTCATCAACACAACCTCGTCAAAGTTAGGATCTTGCACCACATTGTTATCATCTTGAAATCAGGTCACTAGGCTAAGGGACACACTCTAAAGGTATATAACGATACACTGAGAGGTCTCTACAGTCAGTAGCAGAGTCACCGCAAAGCCAGAGTGGGTACAAGCCTACTGCCTCATATTTATAATGTAGTATTTACTGTTGTTATCGTTGTTGTTATCGTTATTGAATTATTTGTTATTATTTAACAGTTCCGGTGCTTGTTATTTGGGTTTCTATTAAACCTACCGTATAAATGGAACTGCCTCGGCGACAATGTTACCTCCGGGACCAGATGACATTACATGGCAATCCTACTTTTAGTTAGTTGGTTAGAAATTACATAACGAACCTGCCATCCCACTTCTGACATTGCAGTGTGTTTGTATTTACACTCTATAGTAATCATAAAATTGTTTTGGATAAAATTTTGGACAAGTTAGTTGTAAGAAGGCTTATTGTACAACATAATATTCTCTAGTTTTTTTTTAATACAATTTGGATAGAGTTTTGTTGTTATGTATATAATAAATCCGTGCCTTTCTATAATTACAACAGTCAACCTTTCCGCCTTGGTTTACTGCAAGAATTATAAATAATTGGAAAACTAAGCTGTTTTATCATCGAAAGTCGAAGTATATAAAGCGCATTTACTTTTACAATAAATTTTGTCGTCTCAGGAGGATAACGAATAGTGAGATATAGATAACGAAATATTTTTGTATCTCATGAAACTTACGTAAAGAATCCAGACTCTAAAATTCATAAGGAGCCAAAACTCTTTTAGAATTTCATAAATAAGAAAGAACTTAGTTTCAGAATTAGCATAATAATCCACGATAACGCTATATATTTTAACAATCCTAATAATAATATTAATACTTTTGCTAATATATTCTCATGTATTTCTCTTCATAATTCTATTTCTACTAATATGAACGGCAATATAGTTTCCCATTAAAATATTGTTAATATATGGGATACATATCTAAGAGCGATGTAGCAAACAGTATGTTAAAACTAAATAACACATCCACAGCTGGTGATAAGCAGGTGCCTTCATTTAGAACGTTCTCTCAGAGGATCAACTGTTACTAATTTAGCATGTATCTCACATGATATATGCATCGGTATTCACAATTTAAGTCAAGTAAATGTCATTTATACAGAAGCTTTTGATACTATAGAATATTACATCGTTATATGAACAATTGAAAGAGAGTAAAATTTGTTCAGTTACATAGAATCATAATTTTCCGGTAGAATATAATTATGTAGACAATAATGGTTTCTAATTTGTCCCAGCATCAGTATTACTTCAGGGGTTCAACTTAGGCCCTCTATTATTTTGAATTTTGATTCTTGATAACTTCGAATTTCTTCCATGTTCTGCACTCGCATATGCCTCAAAGTATACAGATAACTTGTATCACATAACATGTATAAATAACTTGGCGAATGTATTGAACCTACAAAACAACCTTAAAATTGCGAAATAATGGTATGCGTATATCAAATTATTTCTTATTTTTCAAAAAATTCTGTATTATTAGGTACTAATTGAAACTGAATAAACATACAACCCGGTCAGTTGGCGCCGCGACGCGTTGCAGCTACATTCTTAGGCAAATGTGATTTTGTCAGATGTAGAAATTAATGCAACGAATTAGAGCGGCATTGGCAGTAATGTGAGAATTTAATGATTATTAATTCTCATTAACATTACGTTTATCATATATATATATATATATATATATATATATATATATATATATATATATATATGGTAAACCTAATCAGTAGGCGATTAAAGGTCTGTATATTACTTCAAAATATATGTATTTAAAAAACTCTACATGTTTCTGCAGTTCGCCTTTATCAAGAGAATACAAAATATAAATGACAGGATATAAATGTCAAGTAATTGACATTTATATCCTGTCATTTATATTTTGTATTCTCTTGATAAAGGCGAACTGCCGAAACATGTAAATGACAGGATATAAATGTCAAGTAATTGACATTTATATCCTGTCATTTATATTTTGTATTCTCTTGATAAAGGCGAACTGCCGAAACATGTAGAGTTTTTTTAAATACATATATTTTGAAGTAATATACAGACCTTTAATCGCCTACTGATTAGGTTTACCATATCATACCAAGGTCACGAAGTTATTATATATATATATATATATATATATAAATATAATATCTTCGTGACCTTGGCATGATAAGGTAAACTTAATAAGTCGGCGATTAAAGGTCTGGTTCATTACTTCAAAGTATATATATTTAAAACAACCCTACATGTTTCGGCAATGATGCCTTTGTCAAGGCAATACAAAATATAAATGACAGAATATAAATGTCAAATAATTAAGTTGCTATGGTTTAAATTATTCAAAGATACATTCCAATAATAATAATAAATCATGCCTTAGTATTCCAAAAAATAGATAGCAAGGTGTGAACATATGTGTTGTTCGCTGCCAGAAGCTTGTGTCTCTTTCTGGGTATGAACCTGTGTGTTGGTTGCTGCTCCAGCAGGAGTGAGGAACCAAGCTACGCGGCGCAAATCACGGCGCCGCGCAATGCACACACCACTAGAACCGGTCCTGGGCGGCAACCTGACTAGGCTGCTGTTAACAGCACACACACGTTCGACGTGTGTGCATTGCCTCCGCTTCTGCAGAAATCGTTAAGATGGCACAAAGTGTGACCGTCGTCGACTGAGGTAGCCACTAAGAGTGTTCCCTCGGTTGGCGATGAGCAACCCCGTGCAGGGTGCGCTTCGCTGGTCTGCGCCTTACCTCGCTGGGGCGGGGGTCGGACCGTCGAAGTACTGCTCGAAAAAGTAAAGAAGTTGCTGGGAAAGGTTTGGCGGCCCTACGCAACGGCTGGTTATCCGATCTCTCTAAATTTACGCGACCGGTCACTAAACACACGCACGAGCGCACTAACATACAAAACCCTACACTTACGCGGTCACACAAATACAAAATCACACACCCAGAGAGAGACGTAAGCTGCCAGCAGCAACCAACACACAGGTTCATACCCAGAAAGAGACACAAGCTTCTGGCAGCGAACAACACATATGTTCACACCTTGCTATCTATTTTTTGGAATACTAAGGCATGATTTATTATTATTATGGAATGTATCTTTGAATAACTTAAACCATAGCAACTTAATTATTTGACATTTATATTCTGTCATTTATATTTTGTATTCCCTTGACAAAGGCATCATTGCCGAAACATGTAGGGTTGTTTTAAATATATATACTTTGAAGTAATGAATCAGACCTTTAATCGCCGACTTAGTAAGTTTACCTTATATATATATATATATATATATATATATATATATATATAATATTTTCGTGACCTTGGTATGATATGGTAAACTTAATAAGTCGGCGATTAAAGGTCTGGTTTATTACTTCAAAGTATATATATTTAAAACAACCCTACATGTTTCGGCAATGATGCCTTTGTCAAGGATATAAAAAATATTACATTTATATTTTTTATATCCTTGACAAAGGCATCATTGCCGAAACATGTAGGATTGTTTTAAATATATATACTTTGAAGTAATAAACCAGACCTTTAATCGCCGACTGATTGAGTTTACTATATATATATATATATATAAATATATATATATATATATATATAATATTTGATGTTTTCGCAGGTATAATATGTGATATTGATATATCGGTATCTCCGCGTGAGTTCTTCGTCCCGACGGACGGTATGTTGAGGTTCCAATAACATCGCAACTATCTTCTTCTTGACGATAGGTGAACGAGTAATGGGCTGTTTGCGCGGTCGTCTCACTACTTATTGATTCTGCGCTTGGCGATCGTACATCGTAATTGGCTTCTGCGCTCGGCCAATGAGCGTTCGACTCATGTTCACTGGACTGGAGCCTGTTACTCTTGCAATACCTCTTTATGCACTCATATCTCTCTCTGCTTTCTTCGACTTCCTATTGTTTTTGTCTGGCAGGAGTTCTGTCTGTATAACGTGTTGTGCCAAGAAACAGTTTAGCGGTAAAGCAAAGAGCGCTTAGCTTACCTGGTAACTTCATGGACACATTGGTGGATACCAACACGATGGTGCATCCGCACATTGCGGAGCTGTTACAGGAGCGCATGTTTCAAGAATTATGCTGAGGCGCTTCATATTCCAAATGTATAAATATGGTAATATTAATTACAAAAATATTTTATGGATTCCGAGTGAGAATAACTTAAATTCTGATTACTTATGTTATATTTTAATTGTCAATTTTTAGTTTGTATTAAAAACTAAGCTTAACATACCGTGGTCCCTGGATGGAGTTGACAAGAGGAAAAAAAATTTTATTATTGATTTTACGACAAAAAGTCATTCTTTATAAAAAGTTCTGCTTGTTGAGTAGATAAATTAACAATCGGAAAATCTAAGATTAAAAGTACAGAATGTCCACAAATTAAGATAACATGAAAATGCTTCAATAGAAAAAGTTCTTTAATTTTGGCGATCAAAGGTTGTTGTAACGTATAACAATATTGTACTGTAAAACGTCATTAATTGTAGATTTGTCAGTTATTATCCGTTGGATTTGCAAAATGTTAACTATCCGAGAACGTATTTATTTGATTAAATGTTATGGAACTGGAAACGTATCTTACCGATACGCTATAGACATGTTTCACGAAAAATTCCCAAACACGGCAGTATCGCGCGAAGCACTGCGCAAACTTGTGCAGAAATTTGATTTAACTGGAGCTGTAGTAAATGTTAAGAAACCCAAGAAAAAATACAATGAAGACAATACGGCTACACTTTTGGCAGTAGATTCAGTGATAGAAACACCAACATTACCCTTACGGAAACGATCACAAAGACTGAATATTAGTAAATCTCATTTGCAGAGAATTTATAAAGAAAACAAAGTTCGACCGTTTAAACCACAGTTCCGACATACACTTGAAATGGAGATGAAGAGAAACGATTGGATTTTTATTTATGGGTTGGTGAGAAATACCTCGTAGATACACGTTTTCATAGAATGATATTTTTTACTGATGAAGCAACCTTCTGCACCAATAGTCACGTTTCATCACAAAACAGTCGCTATTGGGCTTTTCATAATCCAAACTACGTCATTCAAAAACGAAGTCATCGTTATAAAAAAGTAAATGTTTGGTGCGGAATTTTTTACGATCGAATCGTTGGACCATATTTTATTGACGAGAACTTGAATCAACACGTTTATATGCGTCTTTTAGAAACTTATCTATTACCATTTCTACATAATTTACCGCTAGAAATTCGGCGTAACATTTTCTGGCAACAAGACGGATGCCCTGCTCATGCGACGCTTTTGGTACGGCAGTGGTTGACAGATCAGTTCGGAGACAGATGGATGGGTAGATTTGGACCAATAAATTTTCCTGCTACATCACCTGACCTGACACCACTTGAATTTTTTTTTGTGTGGTACATTAAAGCAAAAAGTTTACGGAAATGACCTGCCACATGATCGGGAAATACTAAAAGCACGAATACAGGATGTAGTGATTGAGATAAATGTACCACAAACCATACGCAAAGTCTATGGTGAATTTATTAAAAGAGCGGAGGTATGTGTGGAAGTTGGAGGTGGCCTTGTAGAGTAATTTTTGTTGACTTTCATTAATTGAAATTTTGTACTTAAACTACAAAACATGCAATAAATGATACTCTTCTGTTGAAGCATTTTTATGTTATCTTAATTTTTGGACATTCTGTACATTTAATCTTAGATTTATGGTTAATTTATCTACTCAACAAGCAGAACTTTTTATAAAGAATGACTTTTTGTCGTAAAATCAATAATAAAAATTTTTTTCTTCTTGTCAACTCCATCCGGGGACACATGGTATAATCTTAAATTTTTATGCATATATACCACCTTGTTGTTGTTACTCCGTTTAGGGGTTTACTGTACGATTAAATATTTTATTATTAATTTTTCTATAAGAATTTAATACATGCAAAAACAACTTTTTATTATTTTTAAAATTCAATTAAAATAAAAGTATATAGCAATATGATTATCTTCAAAGAAGCTGTCCTAAAAAATCGCGTACACATTTTTAATAAGCAAACGGATTATATTTTTAACGATTGTAGATTATCAAATAAAAATGTAATGTAATTTACATATTTTAGACCTGGTCTATAAACGAGAACATTAAATATAGAAATGGAAACAATAAATCCTCACGCAATAATTAGCGAGCATATTAAATACTGAGCCTAATGGTTTATGTATATAATAAAATCATATTTGACCATACGGCGTACGCAGAAGTAAATAATGAACATTTATTGCTGGGTCTACTTAATTAGTATTTATTGACTCCATACGTGTGGAAAATTAGGAGTTTTAACAAATTTCCTCAAATGTATTTAAATGTTCTGTAGCTACCAAATAATCATTTAAATAATAAAGCATATTTTAAAAAAATTAAAAATAGGGTTTTGATATTAACAATGTTAAAAAACTGAATAAGTTTGTTATTCTAATCTAAATTCTAACTCTAGTCATAGACCAGTTTTCTGGGATGCAAATTTTTTTAAGAAAAATTATTTCCCTTGAAGTCAAACTAAATTTTAATTACCGTTCAAATAAGTATTTGAACGGTAATGCTAGAAACCAAAATATTACCTTAATTGATGTTGCAGACACTTCTTGGTGAAACATTTTAGTAATTTATTGATGTACTTGGTAGGAATAACACACTTAGCTATATTTCACAAATTTTATTATATTCTCTAACAGCCGAAACATATATGTTAGAGAATATAATCAAATTTGTGAAATATAGCCAAGTGTAATATTCCTACCAAGTATATCAAAATATTACTATTTTTCAGAAAATTTAATATACTTCGAAACATAGTTATATCATGCGTTCAAAACGGCCTCAAGTTGGCCATGAAATTTTTAGGTATGTCGTAACTATGTGGTAACTGCATCGTTCTGAATTGCCAAATGTTACTGTCATTAGTATCATCTAATAATAACGATAACAAAGAATTTTATTTATTCATGACAGGAAGATTATTTTTACTCAGGTAAATGATGTTTAATATTTGCATTGCATATATTAACTAAATAACCAGAAATTCGAAGGTTATGCAAAACAGCACTTTGAAGAATTGCAAATATTTGTGTATGTTAAGCAGAAAAATAAATTAAAGAAGAAACAAAATAAGATAATACAAATCTGTATAAAAACAAATTTGTATCTGTGTATACATGGACACACAGTACGTATTTACCAGCGTTTGCTTCAACCAGCAGACGCATGCGTTTCTGTCTAACGACTTTGTCAGTGAAGGGTTTACGAAGACAAACGACTGTAGTACACTTCGCGGTCATGTAGCAAATTTTGTTCTATCAGATGACACCAGATAACTTCATGACATCTCACGGACAAAACCGACTACGCCGATGTAAAGTGTTTTTTCTCGAATAGCTACGCTATTACAGAAAAAGAAAAAATACGCATATTACTGTGAGTCCATTAACACGTCGCCAGGTGGCGTAATATAGCAAAAAAAAAGCATATCGATGTGACAACTCACATCAAGCTTTGATACAAAATAATACAAATTTTTATCTGTATATACATGGACACACAGTACAAAACATCATCAAATAGTGATAAAACCAATATTAAGAAACGACCACAAAAACCCTACAGATGGTAAGTATATATTGTTAAAAGCTAAACACGGCCAAAAGTAATACTACCAGCCAATTAATTAAGTGTGTATTACCAAAACACACGGACTTCGTACTAAGATACATTCTTTTCTTGCTAAAGTATGTGCTTCTGATTACGACATAATTGTGTGAAAACATGGCTAAGCGATTCTATGCTAAATAATGAATTACTCACTAGCAGTTTTGTTGTCTGTCGCTGCGATAGTAAATTTGAACTCATTAACAAGACTGTTGTAGTTTAATACATTAAATTTTGAATGAAACGATTCACAGCGTTGGTTGTTAGCGTTAAGTACTCATTACCTTCTGCCTAAACCTCTGTAGAAAACGTCGGATCTTCAGATATATCCACGAAAAAAATCTTATAGCTTTTCAATTCGTTGGTTTAAACGAAGCAGTCTATCGCGAAATAGTTACTTACATCGCTTGGATGCAAAAGGGACAAACCAAATAAATAACTATACCATTATCCTATTTCTGAAGTGTTGTCTTTATATTCCGCAGTGAGGCGAAGTTTTTGAATACATCTCCACCAACTTTGGGGTAGGTGGAATCGACAACCAATCATAGAAATATCGGGCCAAATTTGTCTATAGAACGTTATATATTGCTAATTCAAAGCCAATCGCTACTTTTTACAGTATCGGGGTATGTAAGTTTGCTGCTTACTTCGTCACAAACAACTGAACAACACTAACTGAACGTAATTGTCATTTTTTAATCCATGAGTAGTAAACAGTAAAGTCTGCTACAAGATATTCTGTTAACGGCAAGCTAATGTGTAAATAGTTTAATTAGGCACCCTGCAATGGGGGTCTAGAGAAATGCAAACAGGGATTATAATATCGGCATAGAAGCCAGAGAAGCATTAAGTATAATTTTTTATTATAGGAACATAATTTTGATTATACATACTATAAATTGATTAGCGAATAATATCGACTTACCACATTGGAATTTTACTTAGATCCTTTATCGCTTTTCCTTTTTTGTTTGTTTGAATGCTATATTTAACAATTTTGTTATAGTGAGTTGACATAAATAAAACCATTAAGGGTCTATTGTGCTAATCCATTATCCGGCAAGTGTAAACACAAATTTTAAGTACATGGAATCTATCCAGGCCTGCTTAAGTGTATTAAGAAAATAAAATAATTAATATAAATCTCTAATTTTAATATTATAATCACCGGACACATCGGGTTGAAATGACGTCGTCATTACGACAGACGATATAAATAGTCTACAACATCTGTAAGTACATCAAGCAGTTATTGAATGGCTATTAATCTGGCTAGAGTGCACATCTGTTTTCATCGAGAATTGGGACGTTTTTTCTTGGATATTTACAGTTACATTTCTGTTTTCATGGGCGTAGATATAAGCGTGTGGAGTTTTAATAATTTAGTCTATTTGGATTATATTTCGTAAGATAAATAAAGTGCTGTGAGTAAGTTTCTTGTTTTCATAGTTTTAACTGTTAATTACATCGTAATTTTTGTGATAGATCCTGTTTGATATCGTTTGATTGAATCTACTTCTCCCAATTATTTCGACGTAAGTGTGCATTGAATTTCGTTCAGTTTCAATAATTTACGCATTCATTTTTAGTTTTCATTACTTTAGATCTAGAGCATTGTTTAAGTTACTTTTACAGATATGATATGGAAGAACGTCGAGAACGGCATCGTAAGACAATGGCGAGTTGGATTGACGGTCATACTGATTGTACGTCCATTGTCAGTGATTCCGAAATTTATTGCAAAATCTGTAAAATATCATTAAAAGATTGCATGAAATCGCGCGTACAACATCACTTGAAATCAGTTGAAATCTGACAATTTTAACGAAGAATTTTGTGAAACTTTTATGGCGGCTAATATCCCATTAAATAAACTTAACAATCCCACTTCAAAAATATATCTCCAAAAATATATTGGTCGAAATGTTCCTGATGAATCCACCATACGCAAATATTAGGTTTCTAAGTGCTACACGAAAGCAGTAGAACGCATTAGAAGTCATCTTTCAAATCAGTACCTCTGGATAAGTGCCGACGAAACTGTCGATATATTAGGACGCTGTGTGGTAAATGTTGTAGCTGGTGTACTACATCCAACTATTCCATATAACGCATATGTACGAGGCGACCTGAAATGTTTCCGAAATCGACAAGAAAAACACGGTATTGGTGTGGTTTTTTATTTTTATTTTTCGATGTAGTCCCCTCGAAGATCAATACACTTTTTCAAACTGTGCTCCAGTCTCTTCAAGCCGTCGGATTTTTCGAGGTCTGCAAAATAGCCATCTATAGCGGCGATGACCTCCTCATTTGAGGCAAATCTCTTTCCTCCCAGCGATTTTTTCAGGTTTGGGAATAAGAAAAAGTCGCTGGGGGCTAAGTCCGGTGAATATGGAGGATGAGAGACTAAATTGTAGCGCAACTCATTCAATTTGGACACAACGATGCGGAATGAATGAGCCGGCGCATTGTCGTGGTCGAAAAGCACTTTCTTTCCACTGCAAACGAGGCAGTTTCTCCTTCAATACTGCATCTAATCGGGTCAATAAATCGCTGTAGTATTGCCCCGTGATCGTCCTTCTCTTCTTCAGATAGTCGATGTAGATCACACCTTGTCCACTGCTTCGACTGTTCCTTGATCCCCGGTATGTAGTGGTGGATCCAAGTCTCATCCACGGTTACGAAATGGATGAATAAATACCTTGGATTGCGTTGGATCCTGGCCAGATACACCTCCGAAATGGTCATCCGATTTCGTTTTTGCTCCGGTGTGAGCAAACGCGGAACCCATCGTGCCGAAAGCTTTTTCATACCCAATATTTCGTGTAGGATATGGCCAACACATTCTTCTGGGATGCCTGTTGTCTCTGCTATCTCTTTCACCTTCAACGGCTAACGCGACATCATGAATCTTGTCGACCATTTCATCGTTGGTAGCAGTTTTAGGCGTCCACTGCGTGGTTCCTCACTTGTGCTTGTGCGGCCACGTTTGAAGTCGCTCACCCAGAAGCTGATGGGCGAAAATGATGGAGTAGATCCGCCATGAACCTCTAGCTAAATATTTCGAATTTCCGTGTCCGTTTTCCCAGCCATCCAGAAGTGTTTTTTCACTGCACGAAATTCGATTTTTTCCATTTTTGCGAAACCGCCTGACTTGCTACACAAAACATACTCTTAAACAACAACTATTGGCAGTAGACGTCTGAAATTTTGACAGTTGTCAAAAAAAAAGGTTGCCCTTGCCGACTAATGAATCCACTTCAACCTTCGTGCGCCATCTCTTGCCGATTTCGGAAACATTTCAGGTCGCCCTCGTAATAGCAACAAAAGTTATAAATACAGTTAATGCGGAAACACTTGCTAAAACCATTAACGAGAACATTCGCAAAATACTTCTTTCGGACGACAGATACAAAGAAAAATTCGAGAACGGCATCGTAAAACAATGGCGAGTTGGATTGACGGTCATATTGATTGTTTGTCCATTGTCAGTGATTCCGAAATTTATTGCAAAATCTGGAAAATATCGTTAAAAAATTCCGTGAAATCGCACCACTTAGCATCGCAAACACATGCACAGAAATTGGAACCGTTGGAATCTGACAATTTTAATGAAGAACTCTGTGAAATTTTTATGGCGGCTAATATTCCATTAAATAAACTTAATAATCCCACTTTAAAAATATTTCTCCAAAAATATACTGGTCGAAATGTTTCTGATTAGTCCACCTTACGCAAATATTCTGTTTCTAAATGCTACACGAAAGCAGTAGAACGCATTAGATGCCATCTTTCAAATCAGTACCTATGGATAAGTGCCGACAAAACTGTCGATATATTAGGACGCTGTGTTGTAGATGTTGTAGCTGGTGTACTACAAAACTTATAAACACAGTTGATGCGGAAACAGTTGCTAAAACAATTAACGAGAATATTCAAAAAATACTTCATTCGGACGACAGGTACAAAGAAAAAGTACTTTTACAGTGACAGTGCTGCATATATGTTAAAAACAGGCAGACTATTAAAGGAAACATATCCTAATATGCTGCATATTACTTGTATAGCACATGCTCTCCACAGAATCTGTGAATATATCAGAGACACCTCTCCAGAAGTTGATCGACTTGTATCCGTTTTTAAAAAAGTTTTCAGAAAAGCACTATTGAGAGTAGCTCTTTACATGGAAAAACTGCCATCTTTGTCACTGACTCCCTCTCCAGTAATAAATAGATGGGGCACATGGTTGGAAGCTACTAGTTTTTATGCAGAGAATTTCGATAGTTTTCAAAATTTCGTTGCGTGTTTAAATGACGATGCTTGAAGTATTTCTGAGTGCAAGAAACCAACAAAAATTCCACGTCTAAACAATCAGTTGTACTTTCTTCAGGAACACTTTGCCAAAACTAATCACTTATTTTGAAAATCAAAATCTCAAATTAAGTCATGGCTTAACGACATTAGATATGGCTATTAATAATTTGAAAAGTATTCCAATTGACTTCGGATGTAGCCTCCGGCCAGTGTTTAATAGAAATCCAGATTTAATATCATTACGGCAATTGTGTATGGGGACAATGCCATAACAACTGCAAAATACGCGTAAATAAAAGAATATTTCCAGTATGCACCTATAACCAGTTGCGATGTAGAAAGGACGTTATCTATTTACAAGGATGTATGTCATTAAAAGAGAACAAATTTTACAGACGAACCTTGAGAAAGTATTGCTAGTAAATAGTCATACTCCTTTACTCAACTTGAACTACAAAATGAACAAATAAAAATGTATTTCGTATTTTGTAGCCGTATATATACCCGCTTTATTATTATATGTATAATTATATAAATAAAATTAAAAACTTTTAAAATACAAATGTTCAATAGTACGCTCGTGGACGATAAGTCATCAACCTCTCGTGTCCGGTCTCTAATTATAATACTAGAAACTTACTTATATGTTATAGTCAAATAAAATTTTCAATTTAGTTTATTTTAAACAACTAAGGTGAACGGGCATTATACTCGTAACGTACAATGTTCAGACCTTGGGAAAAATGCAGTTACTTTAAGAGAAGGTGTTCCAGTGAATGTTGATGTTAGCGACGGGGACGAAATGTGTAACAAAAAACACAGACAACATTTATCTATGGATGCAAAGCAAATTGTATTAAATGTCTACAATGGTTTAATGGAAGTAGATGAATATGTACTTCGACACTTTTCATAAGAGCTTCACCACTTACTAAAACACTGAAATCGACTATTAGAAAAATGGTGAATGTTCGTGTTTCTAAAGACAAAAGAGATGTTATAATGGTGTTCTGTCTCTGAATGGAAATTAAGACGAATTAATTACAGCTACTTAATTAATTCTTAATTTCTGTCAAAATTGGCGAGACTCGGTTGTATGTGCAACCTTACCTGTTCATCTGAAGCTTCAACTTTTCTCCACTGGCGGCGGTAGTAAGCTTGTCAAACAAACTTCAAATTTTGATAATGGCAGAAAAACCATCGGTGCGATTACTGACTCTTAATTCGACATTAAACAAAACCACATATTCGAACAATCTCTCGTCGGTTTATGCTTTCATTAATAGTCGTGTTTGTAACTGTGTTTGATAGTTATTTAGTTTGGTTTGTGTCTGTGATCCAGGTTTAGAAAAAAGCATGAAACGTTTACGCACAAGGTATTTATTAGACATTCGATGAACACATAAAAAAATACTTCGAATAATATTGGTACACATTTTACACTTTACCTACGTTATAATTATAAATACGTATAAAAAACAAATAATAATATAGAAAACACAGTACATTAATAAAAGAAACAAAGGTACAAAATTATGCATTTAACGTGCTGCTGCAAATAAACATGGTAAAGAAACGGTCGGCATGTGTAGAAATTAAACAAAATATATACCGTATGTCCCCGGATTGAGTTTACAAGAGGAAAAAAAAATTTATTTTTGATTTTACAAAAAAGTGCTAAAAATCTAAAAAAGTGCTAAATAAAATTTTTTCTTAATTTCAAATGACCAAATCTGTAATTAGAATTACGAAACTGTCAACCCCCTATTTAGAATTACAAATTTTTATTTTTTATTTTCAATCACAACAATAAAAAAATAATTAGGCTAGAAACAATAATGTTTAAAACTATTCTATTAATTCGCCACCCCTTTCAGCACACAATTCGACTCTAAGCCGCAGTTCCTTGTAACTGTTGCGAATTTCTTCAAGCGTCAAGGATGCAACAGCATCTCTAATGCGATTTTTTAATACTTCCACATTGTTAGGCAAGTTGTCCATGTAGACCAGTTGCTTTAACCGTCCCCACAAATAAAAATCTAAAATAGTTAAGTCAGGGCTTCTTGGTGGCCACAAAACAGGACCATTCCAGCCAATCCAATTATTTTCGAATTTTTGATTGAGCCAGGCAGCTACGATGCGCGAACGGTGGGCCGGACAACCATCCTGTTGAAAATACATCCTCTGCCGATAAGCAAGTGGAAGTTCACTTAAACCATCCCAGAAAAAATTGCTCAACATTTCCAAATAATTATGCTGATTTACATTAGCATCAAAAAAATATGGCCCTATTATTCCATGATAAGAAACAGCACACCACACGTTTACCTTAACAAAGTATTGACGTTTTGATGCAATTGTAAAGTGAGGATAAGTATCACTCCAATAACGAACATGTTGTGACGAAACGGTACCATTGCTAGAAAAAGTTGCTTCATCGGAAAATACAATGCTTTTGTGAAAATTTTGGATCACCATTATTTCTTCTCCCATCCACATGCAAAAATAAAGACGCTTCTCATCATCTCCCGGTTCTAACGTATGATTAAAAATCGGTTTACAGGGGTATAATTTACGTTCCTTCAAAACTCTTTGAATATGGGATTTGCTCATATTCAGTTGAAGCGCCCGTCTCCGCAATGAAAGTTTAGGATTATCTTGCACCGAATCCAAAATTAAAACTGTAGTAGCATCATCTTCATCACGTACTATTTTCTTTTTCTTTAAATTCAGAACAGAACCAGTTTCCAAAAATTTTTTAACCAACTTCCTTATACCCATACGGGAAACAGTTACTTCGGGAAATTTTGTATTAAATTCTTCAGCAATACGACGATAGCTCTTTTCCCCAATACCGTAACATTGTATTAAATATATTTTTTGTGATAACGTTAACATTTTCACCAAAACTTACAGAATTACAGTTTGAAGTTATTTTTGACAAATAAATTAGTGTATGACATTTTCAAGTCAAAGGCTTCTACCATTAAAAAATAATAGATGTACTGCGATGAAAAAAATTTAAAAAAAATTTTTTAGAACATAGATAAGTGGTACTGAAATTCTAATTACAGATTTGGTCATTTGAAATTAAGCAAAAAATTTTATTCCTTTAGCACTTTTTTGTAAAATCAAAAATAAATTTTTTTTTCCTCTTGTAAACTCAATCCGGGGACATACGGTATAAAAGAAATTAACTTAGGTCAGTCGTTCTAAATACAATAACTTCGGCTCAACAGTTGACAATGCCTCGTGAATTTAACTTCTAACTACAATTCAAATAGGCATTTCTATGTTGTCATATCATCAGCACTATTTAAAGTTAAACATCTATTTTAATGCTGTATGCTGTAAGTTGATATCAAATGTAATTTAACTATTGAAATAATGAGCGAGAAACTACGTTTGTGTGGTCATATTTTAAATATCCTGCAAATGAGATAATAATGAAAGTGCTTCGGGTCATTGCAGATTTATATAGTCGAATATTGAGGTAAAAGAAGAAACTAGAGGGTAAAATATAAATAACTATTACTATTGCAAAAAAAGAAAAGACGTTACCTTGAATAGGCATGATCGTCATTACAAGGAAAACAACTATCTTGTTCATTAAGATGCAACGGTTTATCCGTGCGTGCGCAACAACTGTCCGGCACTTTGGAATTGAAGTACGAAGGACCAAGTGGACGTCTCCCATCAAGCTTCGATTGTCATATCCGCAGTCGAACATACGCACTCGGAGATGCGGAATAGTATGTCGCTCGATGGATATCAACGGCGGAGACCTGCTTTGAAAATAAACGGGGAAGAGACAGACGCCAGTAAGGTTGCCGGCTAGCATTCTGGAAGAGAATCACGCCGGTAAGGTTTCCGGCTAGTATTCAGTGAGAGGAACCATCTTAAGCTTGATTGGATGCCAATATGCAGGTCGGCAGGCAACCAATATCTTTATCAGCGAAAGGGGGCCTTTATATAGTTCCTAGTTACTAAAAAAAAACAAAAATTCAAGAGAGGGGCCAGCGCTATAGATTCTGCGTTTGAATAATAAAATAGGGCGAAGAAAGAAGGGGAAACCCTCGCATTACATAGCTATATGTTAACATATTTACAAATTATTCAAATATAATACAAAAATGCAAAGTATACAGTTTTGTTCAATAGTTTATAAAAAGTTTGCATGTGACAACTATTTTATCGTTCAAGTCGCACACAACACTGCTTATATTTATAAAATTTGTAACGGGGACAGTTACAATGTGATATTGAACAATCTAAAAAAGTAACTTTAAGATATGTCGGTGCAGTTTGGCAAAATATATATTCCTTGTTTGGAAGAAATGAAGCACCTACAGTTAATAGTTTACAGTTTGCATTAATGAGTGATAATATTGAATATACAAAGTTAACACTATGGAGATTGTTAAAAGCAAACGGATTCAAATAAAAGGAAATTAATAAGTAAATGGCGGTGCGATTACTTACTTGCTAGTGACAGACGTAGACAGCGAGGAAGAAGTATTTATTACCTCGACGAAACGTTGTATGATACGCACGAAATTGTAAAAATGGACTGAAGTAATAATTCAGATCAGTGACAGTTAGATGTTCCTGTATCTAAAAGAAAAAGACTTATAATACTGAATTGTGGATTCTTGTATGCAAGAAACGTAAAAAGTTGTTACCTAGATTACCACGAAGACATGTTGGCATCAACACTCGAAGATTGGTTTGAAAATAGTTTAATACCAAAGTTAAGAACAAATAACGTGATTGTTTTTGATAATGCTCCCTACCACTCTCGTTTACAAAAGAAAATACCCAATAGCAGCAGTAGCAAGGGAATTATATAAGAGTTTCTATATGACAATATCATTTTCTTTGAAGGTTTTTATACAAGAAAGGAACTACTTGAATCCATGAAGTCATTTGAATTTTCAAAGGAACATGCAGTAGAAAAACATGCACAAGAAAAAAGAAATGTTTCTTCGTATGTTTTCTTTCGAGTTGTGCCCAAATCAATTCAATAGGGTTAAAAATGCAGTGGTACATAAAATTCGTGAAATAAATTATACGCGGTAAGAAAGTGTGAAGGGAAGTTGATGTTATTGTTAATAAATGTAACCGTAACATACGGCCGCAAACGTAAATGACGCGTTACGTTTGCAGCCGTATGACTGCATTTTTAACCCTATTGAATTGATTTGGGCACAACTCGAAAGAAAACATACAAAGAAAAAATAAATCACCGAAATTCAGTGAAAGTGTTATACAATTAATAAAATAAGAAATAGAAAACATATCTACAAGGGCATGGTGCAATCCAATTAATAATGTCACGAAAATTGAAACAAAGTACAATGATTTACCAAGGTTGCATCCCGAGTTCATAGTTAATTTAAATAGGGACGAAGATTCCACCGAGTCAGAGTTTAAAAGCAATGATTCTGATCTACTTGTTTCTACAATTATGAAACTCAGGAAATCGTGTACCTCATTTATAAAGACGGCAGACTATGTGCCCCAGCAACGGCGTTGCGTGGAGAGTTTAGCAGAATAACAGTGCGCTTACTTAAAAATAAATATATCGAATCCCTATACAAAACGTTAAAAAAAAGAAAAAATTAACAGTCCATGTCATTTTGGGGGATGAGGGATTATTAAAACAACCTTGCGCTTAATTTATCTACTCCCGGTCGACCATGATCAATATCACCAACGCCATATCAACCACTGGCGTCCACGTGACAAATGTAAGACAAGGCAAGTAGTTTCCATCGGACAGTCACAACTTGAACCGACAATAACTATATTAACGTGCCTTCACTATCAGTCGAACAACTTCGACAGCATACCTAACAAAACAATTGGAAGCATGCTTGAGTGAATAGAGCCTCACTTTTTTGTATAAAACAAAAACATTTTTCATATACAACTTTTTTCTTAAACAGCAGATTGGGACCATAATACAAAGTTTATACTTGCACCAAAACAAATATGAACTTGTATTGTGTTCTTCACTCTCCATTTTTAATATTTTTGTATAATTAAAAATGTTTTCGTTTTATACAAAAAATGGTGAGGTTTTACTCACTCAAATATGTTTAAAATTGTTTTATCATAGAGAAATTAGTATACTTGCTAAATTAAACCTCCAGTTCGTATATTGGATTTTAAATTTACTAACTCATCATTAATTTCTATGGATCGAATATGGCTTCTC
Source organism: Melolontha melolontha (assembly GCA_935421215.2). NCBI lineage: Eukaryota > Metazoa > Arthropoda > Insecta > Coleoptera > Scarabaeidae > Melolontha > Melolontha melolontha. The sequence continues at coordinate 130,260,553 of OW285236.1, forward strand.
CCTCGTCCTTCATCTTTCTTTGTCTGTATCTCTGATGCTGGTTGAACCCCACCTATTTATTGTCTTTATTAACGACCTCAGCTACCGAATTATACCTAATAAATTATTGTTCATTCATAGTTTAAAGGTTTATTGCCTGTACGAATGAATGCGAGCAGGGTCAAACGGATTTAGTTGATATTTCTATTGGTGTAAAACTAATAATTAAAGACCAGACACGAGAGACCCATGACTCATCGCAACGGGCGTACTATTGAAAATTTGTATTTTTAAAGAGTTTTTTATTTTATTTATATATTTGGATCTGTAAAATACGAAATACATTTTTATTTTTTCATTTTGTATAAAGGAGTATTAATATTAGCAATACTAGCAATACTTTCTCAAGGTTCTCTTCAGTAAAATTTGTTCTCTTTGAATGAAATATATCCTTGTACACCCTTTCTACATCGTAATTGGTTATAGGTGCATATTGGAAATATTCTTTAATTTCAGCGTATTTAGCTGGTAGATTTTGGGGCATTGTCCCCATACACAATTGCCGCAAAGTTATTAAATTTGGATTTTTATTAAAAACTGCGTGTAACTCTTGCCGAAGGCCACATCCGAAGTCACTTGGAATATTTTTCAAATTATTAGTAGCCACATCTAATGTGGTTTTTGATTTTCAAAATAAGTAATTAGTTTTGGCAAATTTCCAAAGTGTTCCTGGAGAGAGTACAACTGATTTTTTTAATTTGGAATTTGTATTAGTTCCTTGCACTCAGAAATACTTCGAGCATCGTCATTTAAACATATAATGAAATTTTGTAAACTATCGAAAATCTCTGAATAAAAACTAGTAGCTTCCAACCATGCTCCTAATCTAGTTATTACTGGAGAGGGAGACAGTGACAAAGATGGAGGTTTTTCCCTGTAAAGAGCTACTCACAATGGTGTTTTTCTGAAAACTTTTTTAAAAGCGGATACAAGTCTATCAACTTCCGGAAAGGTGTCTGATATAACGTGTGTTTATTTGAAAAGTCAATCTAGGTTACTTTGAAATTTTGATAGAATAAGACGCATATATATTAGTATGTGTTTGTTGTTCCGTAAACGTAAATCCAAATGACATTTGATAATGTCAATCACATTTGTTATTTATTTGTATATATGAAACTGTCAAAATATACGACTTCGTAGGTTAGGTAGTAAATTTTAATTTACGACATACTTCAAAATGTTCTCAGTAAATCACATGCTACTAGATTGACTTTTCGAATGAACACTCGTTATTTACAAATTCTGTAGAAAGCATGTGCTACCCAAGTAAAATGCAGCATATTAGAATATGTTTCCTTTAAGAGTTTGCCTGTTTTTAACATATATGCAGCACTGTCACTGACAAATAAAAGTATTTTTTCTTTGTACCTGTCGTCCGAATGAAGCATTTGGTGTATATTACCGTAAATGGTTTTAGCTACTGTTTCCGTATCAACTGTATTTATAACTTTTGCTGTTATTTCATATGCGTTATATGAAATAGTTGGATATAGTACACCAGCTACAACATTTACCATACAGCGTCTTAATAGATCGACAGTTTCGTCGCCGCTTATCCATAGGTACTGATTTAAAAGATTGTTTCTAATGCCGCTTTCGTGTAGCATTTAGAAACCTAATATTTGCCTAAGATGCATTCATCAGGAAAATTTCGACCAGTATATTTTTGGAGAAATGTTTTGAGGATGAGATTGTTAAGTTTAGTTAATGGAATATTTGCCACCGTTAAAGTTTCACAGAGTTCTTCGTTAAAATTGTCATATTGCAACGGATCTAATTTCTGTGTATGTGTTGGGATGCTGATGAAATGGTGTTTTACATGCGATCAGTTTGACCCTTAATCCAATTCGCCATTGTTTCACGATGCCATTCTCGACGTTGTCCCATATCATATCTGAAAAAGTAACTTAACAATGTTCTAGATCTAAATAAATGAAAATTAAAAATGTATGCGTAAGTTATTGAAACTTAACGAAATTGGCTGGACAGTTACACTATTTCCACGTAGAATGCACCGTTTTCTGAAATGTTGCCATAAATTTTGTTATATCGTATTATATGAACAACGCTCTGCGCCTGATCGTGGCACGAACAAAATATAAAGCTGCTTCACTGGTTATTGTTTTATTCTTTTTTTTCATGGTTATCTTTGTATTTATTGTTTTCTGCTGGGAATATAATTTCCCATTTGTTTTGTTATCACTATATTGCATATTTTCCCAGCTGGTATTTCACCCATATTATTTTCAAATAGTTTATTTTCGACACAAATATAAAATGATATATTTATGTAGATAATTTTTTGGAGATAACATTCTAAACAGTATAAATTGCAGTAATGGTTCTACTGTTTTGTTTTGCTAGTTTGTTCATCTATTATTTTTAATTATTTGTTCTGTTTAGTCCAAAACACGTAAATTCTTTTTGTGTTATTCTATTCCAACATTGTTTATTTTAATGTATATTTTTCTTTCCTCTATTAATAAATATTGTTAATTATTAAATATACCATTTTTCCAATTTATAATTTATCGGATTTTCTATCCCATTTTTATAGTTTTTGTTCTATATACAGTATGCACGAGATATTTTACGTATACAATCAATAAGCATACTATTCAATTTTTGCTCTAAATAAATGGTATGAAATATAGGTGACAGATTTTCCCATAGTTGTTATTATTTTTTATGATGCTTTTTTTTGAGTCTGCAAATGTACGCACCCTTAAACCCTGTTTCCTCTTTTTAGAATAGAGATTTGTTTAAATGCCGTTTTGTAGTAACATATCTAACAATACTTTCTAGCTTATGTTATATTTTTATTGTTTTTAGAATACCATTGAAGTTTTATTCTATTTTGTAGTAGCCTTAAATAATTTACTTTTCTGGACAATTTTTTCTAATATTTTGCTTAAAGATATTGGCCTATCGTTTTTCGGATTTGTATAGAGTATTGTTATGCTTTACCATGCTTTGCCTGGTCCCTTTTTTATTATTACACATATATTTTTCCTGTCTGTAACTTTAAAAGAAAATTATAAATGCATTAGCTGCATAGTTGGCAACCAGTTATACACCAGGGAAAGAGAGAAAAAGAGCATTTCTTCGTGTCATATATTTCTGCATTTTTATTCATACATTAATCTCAAATTTAATACATTTTATTAAGAAGTAGATAATTTATTTAAATCGAATTTAGCCGAATTACCTAACTATTGTTTAATTTGCTCTTTGAAGTTTTCTAGTGGAATCTTCTTGATTTATGTCAACTGCAAGAAGAGCAGTGGCGTCTGTGAATGTAGCTGTAGTTGTATCTTCTAAAATTTGTATATCGCTGTTGTATAGTAAATAAAGCATAGGGCCGAGGACACTACTTTGAGGCACGTTCTTTTCTTTCAAGTTATCAATTTTCATGTTTCTGTTTAATTTCAAAAAGTCTGTCCAATATATAAGAAGTAGAAGCAATATGGGGCGGTATATTGCTTCAAAAGCATCTCGTTCAATTTGTATATCAAGCCTTAATGCTAACTTTATCGAAGGCTTGAGCAAAATCCAAAAATATGGTTGAGAATAATTGTCATCCTTCAAATGCATGCGCGATTACATACGGACTTGGTCAATCGTTGAGTGTTTTCCTCTAAAATCGAATTGAAAATCGGGAATTATGCTATTACTTTCTATTCCAGGTTTTAGTCTTTTAAGTAGTATCTTTTCGAATAGCTTTCAAACTAATGGCAATCGGTTTCGCTGGTGTCGCCAACATATTTACTTCTGCCACTTTCCAACACGCAGTCACATATGTATTTTATGTATATGCGTCAAATCATGCTTTTTGCTCAGCTTTTTGGGATTTAAGCCCTTCTTAATTTCTTTACCTCCTCTTCTAACAAAATTTCAAAAGAGCAATGAATGTACAATTCAACACATGTATTTGGTTTAATTTAATCATTGTTTCTTATCATTGGTAATGTAGCACATAATAAAAATGCATAAATAAACGTTAAATTTTTTAACATACATCATTTAATATTGCGTACTTTCTAATTCTTCTCAATGGAATATTTTAAATAATACATTTAATGTATAAATTATATATGTAGCTGTCACATTTTTGTCCTGGCATCATTATAATCATTGTTTGTATTACGTTAACGGAAATACAGAATTAAAATAGAATAATAAAAGCGACGATAAAAGCAAACACATCGTTGCGAAACTATTGATCTAAGCACAACATATCGAATTGGTTAGTAATGTAAAAATGTTTTAGTATATTGCTGGAAGATAAATGGATCCCCTGACATGAAATAAAATTCAGAGTTGAATAACCAAGTTAGGTATTCAGCAAACATCGTTATTGTGCCTTCGTAATTTGTCTCCTGAAATACATTTCAAAAGGGTGGTGTTGTATTTGGTGGATATTGTTATACGAGGTATCAAGATATGGATAAAAGCTATTTCAGTTATTAATGTGAAAACATGTTCTATATGAGATGTAACACATTTCATATCCGGACTAGATCCAATTACTAAAAAGTAATCATTTTCTATTAATTAAGTTTATATTTAATATTGAATTCATACTAAGAGAAAAAAAGTGAAATTAGAAATGACAAGTCAGTCTTTTAATTCATTACAAGATCTGTAATCTGTTCTATATAAGTATATTAAGCAAATTAGATAACAAACAATAGATAACATGAACGTTTTGACTGACCATTGTCAGAAAACATCTTATATAAATATTTTGATATATGCAAAAATATTTATAGTTAATCTCTAATCTATTTACACTTAATATTTAAAACCTATGGACTAAAATAAAATATTTAAACCTTTTAAGTCTTCACTTCTCGACTATTGTCCAACAGCTTTGCATCACTAGCGTTTGGACAAACTATGAAATTTAAACGTTTTTGGTATTTAGCACTGCACTCTTCTATTTCATTGCGTACATTTTTTACTTGTAAGTAAAGATGTAGTATTTCATTGGTAACATATCCTCGTGGTTTTACAATCATCATGAGAGGCTTTGACTGAAATCTTTGAAGTGCTTCTGTGTAATCAATTAGCATTTCGCCAACTTTGAATTAATAACGAGTAACAAGTTAATAAAATTCATGAAGGCGTCTAATATTTTAAGTGATGCTCAACATAAGTATGTCAATGGTAGGTCGACACGTACTTTGTATGAAGTTATTCAGGCTATTGTAGGAAATTTAGAAAATTCGAATGTAGAACATTAAAATCCCATTGAAGTGCTTATCGTTTATCATCATATGAGGAGTTTTGGTATTTTCTTTGGAGCTACCTTTCACTCGCCACCATTGACTCGACGTAACCGACAAGGGAATTGAACACAATAGTCTTTTTAGCAATGAGTTCCACTTTTGTTTAAACCTGCATAATGCTTAAAAAAAAGAGAGATGGTGCAGCAACAAACGGAGTAATCCACAATTTATTGTGGAAAGAAATGTCCATCGTTCAGTCAGAGTCGTGGTATGGAATGCTACTACATAAAATAATAAATAGATCTCATGCAGTCTTTATTTTTTACCTTTCTTGCAAAATCCACTTTTTCAGCAAGATAATCTTCGACCATATATAACAAGAGTAACGCCACTTTGAGCATGCTCAAATCAATCGCATGCCAGGGTTGCCAATATCTTCGAATCTTTTACTTTTCTTCTTTGAACATGATTGGCACATTATCACTAGGAGACTATTAAAATGGTCACACTCCCCTCGGACATTAATAGAACATAGAAGATACTGATTAACGATGAGAAAGTGTATTACGGCACAACAATCATCACATTTCACACCACATACTTTACAAAACGATTCAATAATCTCAGCATTAAACATTGTACCGCTTGGAACGAAGTTTTTGTAGATAGTCTGCTTGGAATCGCAAAAAATAATGAGCAGAATTTTGGTTTGTGACTTATTCGCAAGTATGTAAGTATGGTTTTTTAAATTCCTTTCTTCTTCTTCTTTCTTGTGACTGTTAATAAGATCTATAAGGCCTTGTTTCTAATAGTTTTTAAAACACCACGTCTTATATACAACAGTTTTTAAGATGTTTTCGCCTCTTGCAATTTCTGTATTGATTGATGACTTTGCTGGGTAAATTGGGTAATTTTTTTAAAATTTTATTTCTGAAGGCCAATCTCCTGCCAATAGATGGGGCCATTAATTTCGTTCGAATAGAGCCATTCCGATTATTATACATAAACATATTCTTGATCGCTTATGAATTTTGTCCGTAAAACCATTGCTTAAACGTTTTCATAAAATCATACCTTAAGGTCTTTAAAAATTAAAAACAAAATATGATTAAACTACAACAGCATCTACATATAAGCAATCGTACTTTCAGGATCATTTTTTAAATTATTTGTACACATTTGATATTACTAAAGTAATAATAATTTAATAATTATAAAACATCTTTTTGCAACTACCAGAAATGCATTTTTGCAAACAAATTAATCCTCCAGAAATGTCGCAATATAAATAAGTATGATATACAAAATATAGGGTTAGTTAAATTAAGCAAAAACTTGTTTTTATCTCAATATCTCACTCCATCTCAAATATTTCAAAAAAGAACAACTCAAATAAATAGAAGTTATAGTTTGTATTAATGAAAACAGAAGAAAGAAAGAATCATACAATTTTATGTTTATATATTATGAATTCAAGCATATTAAAAACAACGCATATTCATTCTATCGCAACGAAAAGTTTCGTCAACTTCGAAGTTTTATAGAAAGTAATTGAAAAAATAGGTATCAGAAGTTGTTTAATCTTCGTAAAAGTTCACTGATGAATAATCAACATTATTAGACTTTAAATTTTTCAAATATTGATTTATTAAGGAATTTTTGGTATAGCTTCATATTCTGAATATAATTGTATTCAACTGATTTACTAAGATTTGCCATTGAGCCTATATAAGAAAATAATTTGGACTTCTTAAGTCTTTAAAAAGTGTGTGTTTTTTAGATGTACACAGACGAGGGCGAATTGATATATAAAGGCTAGAGCTTTATAACAAAGAATAGAAAACGATAAAATAATGAAACCAATCTCGAAATAAATCTACTGTACTACCAATGTATGTAATTATTTTTTCACATTATCACCATTTAGTGCAACACATTTCTCCAAACACTGAATCCAAATCTTCACTTCGTCCATTAAAAAAATATCTTGTTTATTCTTGATCCAATTGGGAACAACAGCCCAACTTCAGTGTCTGATGAAAAATGTTGACCTTTCAATACTTCCTTCAACTTTGAAGGCAACCAGAAATCTGAAGGTGCCAAATCAAGACTGTACAGAAGGTGAGAAACATCTGTAAATTTAATCGTTTCGTTGCTGTAATGCGTTCTGCCATTGTCTTGATGCAAGAAAAAATTCGTTCTTTCCGGCCTTACTCTACAGATACGATTATTTAATGATCGTAAAGTGATCTTATTGAGTTAATCGTTGATCGCTTCGGCAGATATTCGGAATGGGTGATTCCTTTTGCATCCCAGAAAATGATGAACATGACTTTCCGCGCCGATGCAACTCTTGAAATTGCGCACGTGGAAAATCAGGACGACGATATTGCCGCTTATTTTTTGGGTCATAATGATGAAGCCAAGATTCGTCTCCGGTGGTAATGTTCATAAGAAAATTATTTTTTTCGCATCGATACTGATTAAGAAGTTATTAACAAATGTTTTTTCTTAGTTCTTTGATGACATTCGTTGACTGTCGCGGGACCTATCTGGCACAATTTTTTATGTGATTCAAAGTTTGAGCAATGTATTGAACTCTTTTTTGACTAATGCCTAATTGCGGAAGAATTTGTTTTACCGCAATGCGACGATTTCCTTGAGTCGGTGTATTAATTCGTTTTTGATTCTTCTCATGCGTCACTGATACTATTCGGCCTTATCGCTTTTCGTCAAACACCCTCACGTCGCCTCTATGACAGAGTTATGCAGAGTCGACTATAAATTTCGATTGGCGCGCAACCTTCCAATGTTAAAAATTTTATCGCCGATCGCTGCTTGGTATGCATCTCAGAAAACGAATTCATGATAATTGGCACTGTTACTGAGCAACAGTACACAAGGAAATTAAACTGTATATTAAGACAAGATACTCTAGGCTACAGCAGGTTATAACTTGTTTCTATCCCCACTACTCACACAATGGCGTTGTTGGGGACCTTATATATCAATCCACCCTCGTATATTTGTAAATCTTACAGTTTATATCAAAAGAATTAAATTAGGCAATTTTTTTTTCAGCTGAAGAACTTGCTTTTAAGGATCAATGGGGAGGAATAAGTTTAATGCATGCTTCCAATTTATCAATAAGAACGCTAATGTACAATCAAACATACGTAAGTATCTATATTTTAACTAATCTTTTTATGTAGTTTTAGTTTATATGCATGCATAAAAATATATAAGAACATCAAAGCATTTAATAATACTTAATTACTAAAGTGATTTCGCACCCTTTGAGATGCGTCTAATTACTATTAATGACCTTAATTAGAATACTAATACTCAAGTGTGTAAGGATTCTAATAAATTTATGCGCTGTAGCATAGCAGATAATATTTATATAAAACTGTTTCGCTGATATTTTAATTCAGTATAGATTGAAAGATAATTATAATAAAATGGAACCATATACAAGAACTAAACAATGTGTGTTACTTTAAGTACATATAAGGTAATAAATATAACGACAGTAGATATTTAGCTGTTGCTAAAGGCAGTACACATACAACTTTAGAATCTGCTACTATTTATATATATATATAATATATATATATATATATATATATATATATATATATATATATATATATATATATATATATATGGTAAACCTAATCAGTAGGCGATTAAAGGTCTGTATATTACTTCAAAATATATGTATTTAAAAAACTCTACATGTTTCGGCTATATACGCCTTTTTCAAGAGAATACAAAATATGAATGACAGGATATAAATGTCAAGTAATTAAGTTGCTATGGTTTAAATTATTCAAAGATACATTCTAGTAATAATAATAAATCATGCCTTAGTATTCCAAAAAATAGATAACAAGGTGTGAAAATATGTGTTGTTCGCTGCTAGCAATTTGTGTCTCCTTCTGGGTATGAACTTGTGTGTTGGTTGCAGCAACCAACGCTGCTGGCAGCTTGCGTCTCTCTATGGGTGTGTGGTTTTGTGTGAGAGCGTAAGTGTAGGGTTTTGTATGTCGGTGCGTTCGTGCGTGTGTTTAGTGATCGGTCGCATGAATTTAGAGAGGTCGGATAACCAGCCGTTGCGTAGGGCCACCAACCCTTTCCCGACAACTTCTTTACAATTCCGTGCAGTACTTCGACGGTCTGACCCCCGCCCCAACGAGGCAAGGCGCAGACAGGCGAAGCGCACCCTGTACGGGGTTGCTCATCGCAACTAAGGGAACACTCTTAGTGGCTACCTCGGTCGACGATGGTCACACTTATGCCATCTTAACGTTTTCCGCCGAAGCGGGGGCATAGCACACACGTCGAACGTGTGTGTGCTGTTAACGGCAGCCTAGCCAGGTTGTCGCCCAGGACCGGTCCTAGTGGTGTGTGCATTGCGCGGCGACGAGATAGCGCCGCGTAGCATGGTTCCTCACTCTTGCTGGAAAGGCGGAATGGCACCTGACTGCCCAACGGGCAGACCCCCCTAGAGTTTTGTAGCGCATATGCTAGGCTGCAACCCAGTAGAGGACCACATCAGCAAAAAACAGAAAACAGGGATAGGCAGGGAAAAGCAAGACATGAGTTATTATTACGTATGCGCCCGTGGAGCGACTTAAGATACAAAGTTGTCGGCATTCGCTCAAAACGAGAAGGAAAACCACGAAAACCTGCTCGGACAACTAGACAGGAATCAAAACACGGAACAGTCATCATGATAAGCAAAAGTATATGATATTTAAATGATATTTAAATAACATAAGGTATATAACAAAAAAAAAAATATATAATATGATGGTAAATTGTAGATCGATCTACAATTTACCATCATATTATATATTTTTTTTGTTATATACCTTATGTTATTTAAATATCATTTAAATATCATATACTTTTGCTTATCATGATGACTGTTCCGTGTTTTGATTCCTGTCTAGTTGTCCGAGCAGGTTTTCGTGGTTTTCCTTCTCGTTTTGAGCGAATGCCGACAACTTTGTATCTTAAGTCGCTCCACGGGCGCATACGTAATAATAACTCATGTCTTGCTTTTCCCTGCCTATCCCTGTTTTCTGTTTTTTGCTGATGTGGTCCTCTACTGGGTTGCAGCCTAGCATATGCGCTACAAAACTCTAGGGGGGTCTGCCCGTTGGGCAGTCAGGTGCCATTCCGCCTTTCCAGCAAGAGTGAGGAACCATGCTACGCGGCGCTATCTCGTCGCCGCGCAATGCACACACCACTAGGACCGGTCCTGGGCGACAACCTGGCTAGGCTGCCGTTAACAGCACACACACGTTCGACGTGTGTGCTATGCCCCCGCTTCGGCGGAAAACGTTAAGATGGCATAAGTGTGACCATCGTCGACCGAGGTAGCCACTAAGAGTGTTCCCTTAGTTGCGATGAGCAACCCCGTACAGGGTGCGCTTCGCCTGTCTGCGCCTTGCCTCGTTGGGGCGGGGGTCAGACCGTCGAAGTACTGCACGGAATTGTAAAGAAGTTGTCGGGAAAGGGTTGGTGGCCCTACGCAACGGCTGGTTATCCGACCTCTCTAAATTCATGCGACCGATCACTAAACACACGCACGAACGCACCGACATACAAAACCCTACACTTACGCTCTCACACAAAACCACACACCCATAGAGAGACGCAAGCTGCCAGCAGCAACCAACACACAAGTTCATACCCAGAAGGAGACACAAATTGCTAGCAGCGAACAACACATATTTTCACACCTTGTTATCTATTTTTTGGAATACTAAGGCATGATTTATTATTATTACTAGAATGTATCTTTGAATAATTTAAACCATAGCAACTTAATTACTTGACATTTATATCCTGTCATTCATATTTTGTATTCTCTTGAAAAAGGCGTATATAGCCGAAACATGTAGAGTTTTTTAAATACATATATTTTGAAGTAATATACAGACCTTTAATCGCCTACTGATTAGGTTTACCATATCATACCAAGGTCACGAAGTTATTATATATATATATATATATAAATGTTTAGATAATTTCTTAGCCGTTTATTAAATATAACAATTGATAAATTATTGAAGTTTTTCGGCTTTTATATGAAATATTTACAAATATCAAGTTAGTATGTATGTAATTGCAAAGCAAGGGGGGATGTAAACATGTTCAGAAATTATCTAAACACTTTTATATATATATATATATATATATATATATATATATAAAGATAATTATTTCGTGACCTTTGTATATTATGGTAAATTCAATTTGTTGGTCAACAAATTGAATTTACTACATATATATATATATATGATTCTTGGCAAATGCATGCACTAGCATTCCAATCAATGGAATTATTATATATTATCGATTATATACGCATGTATACGCATATTATTTTATGTTAATTGTGGAGGGTTCTTCTAAATTCATAAGAAGTTGATGTTCAAACCAGTATAAGAAATTGTCTCTGTTCATCTCACCACGGTAATCCAGATACTGACTATTTGTTGTAAATATTAATTCAACTTCAGGAGTAAATCCATTAGAATTGCCTGCATGTAATACAATATATCAATAACAAGATGAATTAACATTACGTACCATTATTATTCTGTTAGTAATAGATAGTACCTTTAACATCCACTTTTGTAGGAAGGTATGTCAAATTTATACGGGACTAACTTTTTTTTTAATTCCACACTGGTCGCTGACTCGGGATGGGCTGATTTTCGGCTAAAATGGGAATTTATGGAGGCGATATTAGCAACTCGCATTCTCTCAGGTTACTGTGGTACTATAGAAACCATAAGTGAGCAACAAGTGCATGCTTCTGTGGAGCAACGGATAATTATCAAGTTTATGGCCAAGGAGGGTATGAAACCAACGGTTCTATGGCACAAGAAATTTTCTGAAGGGCGTGAAAACGTTGAGAACCAGAACCACAACTTACAATTAGTTACACGAGTGCTCAGCACATCGTGACACTCGACTTGGAATTCCACAAGGTGTCTGCAAAATGGGTTCCGCGGATGAACAGAAACTGCATCGGCTAGATGTTTGTCAGGTTTTGTTGAATCGATTCCGGCAAGAGGGTGAGGCGTTTTTGAATCGAATCGTAACGTGCGACGAAACTTGTGTGCATCATTACACTCCCGAGTCAAAACAGGCGAGTACGGCGTGGAAAAAGGGCGGTGAAAGTGAAGACTAGATTGTCAGCCGGAAAAGTTTTGGAAACTGTTTTTTGATCGTATTTGCGCTGTTCACATGGATTTCCCAATAATCTCCACACACTTAATGCGGAATATTATTGCGAAATTCTGGATGCCGCAAAGCTGTCCTTCCGACGAAAGACAAAAACGAAATCTGTCAAAAGTGTGATTCTTCTTCATGACAATGAAAAAGCCTCATTCAGGAAACGTTACAAGCCAAAAATTAGACAGTCTGGCCTGTTAAGTATTGGAGCATCTTTCCTACAGTCCAGACTTGTCCGTTTGTGATTTTCATCTCTTTGTACCCTTGAAAGAAGCACTTGGAGGCCGCGTTTCATCAATAATCAAGCAGTAGAAGAGTTTGTGTTAAAATCCCTACGTGCGCAGGCGAACACTTTCTTCGACCAAGGAATTAAAAAACTCCCAATCCGCTGGAAAAAATGCCTTGTCAGGGCAGGAGATTATGTGGAAAAATATAAATTTTTTGTAAATAATGTAGAATAAAGCTCTGACTTAAAAAAAACTGTCCTGTTCAAATTTAATATACCCTCGTAGCTTTGACAGTTTTTATAGATTAAATTTTGCCCAGATTTGCAAATGGTTCCATTTTGGAAAACCCAGGTTTCATCGAGGAAAACGAACTTACATAAATGTTCATATTTCATACGTGTTCATTGTTGCAAGAATGTAACATGTTTTAATACAAATATGTGGGAGTTCTATTAGTACTCGTTTAAAATTATCCTTCTTGAAATATTTTCCGTGAAGATGTATTACCACCATAAGAAAGGTCCTTTTCTTTAAGGGTATTATTGAATAATGAAATAGTAATATACTGTTCTGTAATTAATTGAAAAAATAATTTTATAAATGTAAGTACTAAATTACTTTAAACTTAGTGTTTTTATACATGTCGTATTTTGTATTTCTAATTGCACGTTGATTCAAATCAACAATATCTACAACAGGCTTATCTTTAGTCCGTTTTCGCTTTGGACTAAATGGTTTTGATGCAGAAGATATTTTATTTACTGTTGCTATATGATTATTTAAAGCACTAGGAACTATGCAAAAAAATATATTAGTGTTAAAACATGTATAATATGAATAACTAAAATAAATATTAAATATTACTTATCGTATAACAGAAAGCGGGACTACTGGTCCATTATTACCGCTTTCTTTTTCGAAATACACGATCAATGATAGAATGATTTCTGTCGCTTGTTTACCTAACGGTTTAGTTATGATTTAGTTGTGAAAACAACTGATCTTATATATAATATCGATGTATAAATATAGTAAAATCGGAACTTATAAATATGAATATGAACTCGTTGTAAACAACTAAGTCGGATGACATTTGACAGAATCCAAGCTGGCAACCATGCCCAGTTCTGGTAATATAATATATTCACTGAATCGAGAGAATTACTAGGATTATTATGTACTATTGTAATTTAGATGTTACTTGGCCCGAAGTAACTGTTTATCACGTGACTCGTACATTAACTTAAAATACCTATATCTCAACTATACTATAATCGTCAAACACATGCAGTAGAAAATTAAGGCAAGCTTGTATTGACGTCACATTAAAGTGCCCGAATCGAGCTGCTTAAATCACATGTTGTTGACATATCACAAAAATAATAACCTAATTTCGGATGTTATATTATGTAAATGAAAATTGCTAAATGAGTACTAAGCTAGTGTATTTCTTATTTTATCAAGTAGGTATCTTTTGTTGCATATAATTATGCTTCTCCAATATGTAAAATTATATATAGTAAATAAAAAATACACAGTTAATTGCTTTGATAATATTGAGTATAAACAAGGTCATTTAATTCCATCATGAAAATCTGGAAATAAAATATAAAATGTTATTTTTTAAGAAGAACAAGAAGGCAATTGAAATTGAACAAGTATGTAACAGCTCATGTTCCACAAGTGGTATAAATAATTGCAAAGTAAGCAAACATGAATTAAAATAATGCACACAAAATAATAATAAAACATTTTTGTTATTGCTATTTATATGAAAAACTGTATAGGGAATCATAAAAATAACTCACTGTACAATTAGGTATAATTAAAAATAATAACAAAGCACATATTTCAAAAAAAAATAAAACAATAAAGGAATTAATTATTACAAACATTGCACACACTAAAATATCATCTTTAAAAATTATCTTCTTCACTATTACATGATGTAATGATTAATGATTCAATGTGTATATCTATGATATTGTCAAGTTCCCACATTTTCTTCTCTCTTTGAATAACATGTTCAATATCATTTTGCCAATTATCAACAGAAACATTGTCAATACCTTGTTGTAATAATACTTTCACGTCCGCTGATTTAAATGTGGTATTATGTCTCACAATATATCCTTTCATATATGCCCATATTAGTTTAATAGGATTTAATTCACAGTAATAAGGGGTGAGGAGCATTAGTACCTTTCTGTTAGTACTTTCTATTAGTTCATCAATAGTATATTTTGAGGGCCAGACAAATTTTCTTTAATTAACGCTAACAATTCTGCTTTTATCTTGTCTGCATATGCAATATTATTTTCCCTCATCCACTTTTGTATTTCTGATTTGCGAATATTAGTTGTAGGTAGCATATTCAATTTACGACCCTGATACGAAGCATTGTCTAAAATTATAACACAATTTTCTTATAAATTGGGGAGAATACCTTTCCTCCACTCTTCAAATATTTCTTCATTCATATCTTCATGATAATCTCCTGTTCTTTTTGATTCAAACAGGAGTAAATCATTTTCTATAAATCCTACATCTGAGCCAAATATGTGCAATAATAAATATTTTCACTTTGCCTGTACGATTTCTAAGATCTGTACTCAAAACTTCTATAAATGCTTGTCTTGCAGTAACAACTGACATATGTGTCCATACTTTATTTACTGTATGTCTAGCATTCCAGCACCCACTTTTCATCCAAGTAATGGTGTTTTATTTTCACGATATTTCATAATTTGACGAAGGTATTTCCGTCTCCAGCTAATAATGTCATCTTTTTTGTTAATACTACATCCAACTCGCTTATTATAACTATAAACATATAACAATTATAATATATATAATTTACAAAGTAATAAATATTTCTACCGAAAGTTTTGTTCTTTAATAGTCATCTGAGAGGTGTAATTTTAAAATCAAGAATGTCATCTCTTTCGTTTATCACTGCAAGAACTTTCTGATCGGTTGTAGGCTGATTCTTAAAAAAGAACGAATGTAAAATTCTTCGTATAGCATTTTTCATTTCATCATCCACACAATCTAAAACAGACCTTTTGCTCTAATATTTTTTTGATTGTTGGAATTGATGCAAATAATTTAGTTAAAATATGCACAAAAATGTTGAAAATATTCAAATAAAAAAATACTTAATACATAAATTTATTTATTCATTCAAAAATAAACAGATACTTTAATTTTTCTACATACTGAACTAAACCTGAATATGCATTTATTACACAAAGTAGATTATTAATTGTACAAACAGTAAACCACTAATGTTTTTCGAAGTTCTCAATTAAAAAATTTTGTCTTTTGTCTGAATATAGAAATTTATAAATGGAAAAGCTCCTTTTCACATCAGCTGATGTAATAGGAGTGTTTTTAAAATTGCTTAATATTACAGCATCCAAATCAACGGATTCAGTAAATTCTCTCTCTAAAATATTAGCTACTTGGCTAAGAAACCGAAATCCACAATTTTGCTTTCGACATTTTAAAAAGCTGCCCTCAGATTGTTTTACTAGTTCTACACTTCGGGTTAATAGCAAATTAGATTCCTCCATTTGTGTTATTGTTTTAGAAACCAAGCTATAATTGGCTTTTATAAACGGAAGTTGTTGTTCTATTTCTTTGTTTTCGAATAATTGCTTAACGTCTACCTGATAAAGCTACTGGGCTGGAGACAATTGTCGTGTTACGATTAAGTATTACAAAGTAAAGATTTTAACCGTAGTTTTATTTCTATTTTAAATTATGGATCTTCGTCAAGTAAAAGTCGAATCAATTCAGTTAAAAATTAAGTTAATGCTGACAGTGCAAAACTGAAACGCCATTCCTCTGTACATTCCTCTGTATTTTCTTTGTATATGTCCCTAAAAAGGAATGTAACTTGCTTTTAACTTATTTTTTGTATCTCAAAAAAATAACAGATATCAACCGATTTCGCACCATATTATATTAAAAATATTATATTAAAAAATTATGCTTACAATTTTAGCGCACGCAAAACAGTAGATTTTTCCCATTTCTATACGTAGTTCTTTGTATGGCTTAACCCACACTGATGCTCTACTGACTTTTGGCATTTTACTAATAAAAATAAATAAAATACCACAACACTACAAAACACAAATCGATGTTATCTCTTCAAAAGCACAATTAGAAATCAAATTCAGAAATCTATTTATTATTAACGGTTTAAAATGACCTACTTTAAATTCTCGAAATTTAAGACTGGGAATACCCATACTCTTGTACATCATATTCTTTTTCTTGAGAACTGCAAACATAATAAAATAAATTACTTCATAATGGAAGGAAACACCTGCCAAATATTTTAAGATTTTATTCAAAATTCTGTCAATTATGCACAATATGTTGTTTATTAAGACAAATATTTAAAAAAAGCATTTAATATGCAAAATATGCACTTTGCATATTTGGGTGACATTAGTGATTAATTATATATTCTTTCACAATATTATTAATAATGCGTATGTTTTCTTACGGCTGTACTAGAATGATGTATAAATAGTCTTCAGAAAAAATGCTTAATGAAATACAATAAATAATGGATAATTTACAAACCAAATAAATGAAATATAAGAGTCAAAATGCAATATGGATTTCAACAAACGCTCGATTTATACACTATTGTGAGCGGTCCACCTAATTAGCCAATTGCAAGCGGTATTGGTATGACATATTAGCCCTACACCGTTGCCTTAATTTACTACTGCATGTGTTCGGCGATTTTAATAGTGTTTAGTTTTGATGTAGGAAAATGCGAAAGAATTATAAGTTTAATTATATGTTTTCCTGTTTAAATTGAAGTATATAACAAGGCAGTTTTATTTTGTCCCGAAACATTTATATTATCAGCCATATAGCCTTATTTTGAATTTTGTGGAATACATAGTTAAATTATATCCCAACTAATTAACTTTCAATTATCAAGTTAATTTCCTCAATCCTATATATGCATAGATTTTCTACATTCTATATTTCCTATAACAAACGGAACGAATAGTATAATGATCTCTGTCAGAAAAGGTTAGTAGCGAAAGTGGAAACAAGAAACAAATGGTTAAGATCAGGAACAAACGAAGATAGAGAAGAATATGAGGAAATGAGGAAAGATTGTAAAAAAGCTTTAGGAAAATGTAAGAGTGAGTGGATGGAAAATCAGTTAAACAACATCGAAGAAGAAAATAAGATAAAGAATACCAAGAGATATTACCAAAAAATCAACGAACACAACAGACTACATAAACATAAAGTTAGTGGCATAAGGGACAGGGAAAGCAAAGTAGTTGAAATTGAGGAACGATATACAGAAGTATGGGCAAATGATTATTTCAAAGACCCACCAATACTATGAAAAATCACTTGAGGAGGATTACGATGCAATTGTAGTGCAAGAGCCAACATCAAAAGAAGTGAAAGAAGTTACAAAAGCTAGTCGAAACAGAAAAGTACCGAGAAGAGATGGTATAAATAATGAATTATTGAGATACGGGGGAGAGGATATGCAAGAATACATATACGCACTGATACGGAAAATATGGTCTGAAGAAACGCTGCGAAAGGACTGGGAATCAGGACAAATAGTGACACTGTACGAGAAGGAAGACCAACAAAACTGCAAAAACTATAGAGGAATCACGCTTTTAAGCACCGCATACTACACCCTATGATCCCTAATACAAAGAAGGTTAGCAAGTACAACGGAAAATCGAATGACACAGTATCAATATGGTTTCAGAAGCGGAAAATCGACTACGGCCGCGGTGCATAATATCAAGCAAATACTTGAATATAATATGGAATTATAATTCTTATTTATAGATTTTGACAATATTAGAAGGGAAAAGCTTATACCAGTAATAGGGGAACTTAAGGTACCAGCGAAACTAAGAAGACTTGTATATAGTAATGAACTTAAAATCAATAAAAGTTAGTGTGAAACCATCGAAAGGCGCAACGAACGAATTTTAAATAAATAAGGGTGTCAGGCAGGGCGACTCGTTGTCCGCGACGTTATTCAATCTGGCTCTGGAGCATGTGACAAGGAAAATAAACGTAGGTATGCTAAGAACACCAGGAAGCCAGGTGGTTGTGTATGCGGATTATGTAGTGGTCATAACAAAAAAGAGAGAGATAATGGTCGAAATACTACAAGAAATAATTAAAGAAGGGGAGAAAAATGGCAACAAACAGAGTCTTTTATGCCAACAGAAAACTGTTAAAGTACATGAATCTTTCTAAAAATAACAAAAAAATATATATAACATGATAGTGAAACCAGTGCTAATACATTCAGCCTAAACGATGACAATGATCAAGAAAGACGAAGAAAATCTAAGAATACTCGAACGGAAAATATTAAGAACCATAATGAGACCAATTAAACTAACGAACAATCAGTTTAGAATAAGAACAAATAGCGAACTGCAACAAGAAATCAAAGGAGAAGAAATAGTAAAAAAAAATAAAACAGCAAAGAATAAAATGGCAGGGGAATGTATGGAGGGCGGAACAAAAAGTGTTTAGGTAATTTCTTAGCCGTTTATTAAATATAACAATTGATAAATTATTGGAGTTTTTCGGCTTTTATATGAAATATTTACAAATATCAAATTAGTATGTATGTAATTGCAAAGTAAGTGGGGATGTAAACATTGCTGTCTACAAATTACAAAGCAAATCATACGAAATTTTTAATTTAAAAATATTAATATTAATATTGTGGTAAAAGCGACAGTCAGGCAAACTGTAGACTTGGGTTCGTGTCTCAACATAGACAATATTTTTCAATTAAAAATTTCGTATGATTTGCTTTGTAATTTGTACACAGCAATATTTACATCCCCACTTACTTTGCAATTACATACATACTAATTTGATATTTGTAAATATTTCATATAAAACCGAAAAACTCCAATAATTTATCAATTTATATATATATATATATATATATATATATATATATATATATATATAAAGATAATTATTTCTTGACCTTTGTATGTTAAGTAGATTAAATTAGTCGGCGATTTAAGATCTGGTTTACTTTGATATGTATATATTTAAAGCAATCTTACATGTTTTGACACATAGTGTCTTTTCCAAAGAAATTAAAAATATATATGTAAAGTAAGCCAGACCTTAAATCTAATTTAGGCAGACTAATTTATCTACTTATATATATATATATATATATATATATATATATATATATATATATATATACATAAATAAATAAATAGCTTAGTATCAAGTAGCTAATGGATGAAAAATTTAGCAAAATTCCATCAACGACAGAATATTAATATCTGTTCGTTAAGTAACTTAGGGCATTTCTAGCAATACTCGAACGCAAGAGCCTTGGTAGCGCAGTGGATAGAGCGTTAGTCTAGAGAACTAAAGGTCTATTTGGGTTCGTGTCCCACCTAAGGACGAAATTTTTCAAAAAATTTCGTTAATTCGCGTTGTAATTTGTAGATAGCAATATTTACATTTTCACATTACTTTGCGAAATAACATCCTAATTAAATATTTAATATAGCCGAATTTCCAAGACATTCTTCAAAGGTTGTTTAATAGAAACTGAAGGAGATGAAATCTTCCGGAAGAAGAAGGAGAATGTATAATAACCTCCCAAGCTAACCTATAAATTTTTGTAATATTAGCAGTATCAGGATGAACGCATCGTGCTGTAAAGCTTTTGTAATATATATTTGGCCATGAGCGGACAATCAAATTCAAAACAAAATAACGAGTAAAATAACAATATTTTGATATTTTTTATGAAATAGCAAACTTTCTTCAGGACCTTAAATTATTACCAAATTAGCTATGTCGAAAGACCAAAAGGAGCAGAGATAAGGTAAGCAACACAAAAGAAAATTCTCGAATCAAGAAAAAAAATGTTGTGATATAAAGAAAGTTATTGCTTGTTACAAAACGCATCCGAAGGAACCAATGCATTGTTTCAAAAACGTCAATTGGCTTACGGATTATGTGGAAATAATAAAAAATTATGCACAGAAGACTTCAAACATGAAATTATATTGTTATCGAATTATATTGTTAACTAATTTATAAATGTCACAAGAATGCAAGTGTCATTTGCTTTCTCTAAATTGGAATTCAAATTTACTAAACCATTTTAATAATAGGATGATTGGTTACGGTGATAGAACTAGAACACATCAAGCAGTATTTGGACTTTTTAGAGGAAGGTACCAGGATAAGGCCATAAGTCAATCAACAGTTAGTAGGATTGAAAGTATATATAAATTTCGGAATCACAGGCAATGGACATACAATCAGTTTGACCCTTAATCCAACTCGCCATTGTTTCACTATGCCATTCTTGACGTTGTTCCATATCATATCTGAAATAGTAACTTAAACAATGTTCTAGATCTAAATAGAGGAAAATTAAAAATGTATGCGTAAATTATTGAAACTTAACGAAACTCACTGGACACTTACGTCAAAATAATTAGGAGAAGTAGACTCGATGAAACGATATTAAACAGGATTTATTATAAAAATAACGAAGTTTGTAATTAACAGTTAATACAATGAAAAAAGGAACTCACCATATTTTATTTATCTTATGGAATATAAAGTAATAAATAAAATAAATTATGAAAACTCCTCAGGCTTCTATCTACGCCCATGAAGAAAGGAAGTGTAATATTGAAGTAATTGCGTTGTAATTCAACGACAAACAACAGATGTGCGAGTAACCGAATGAATAATACTATTCAATAACTGCGTGTTGTACTTAGCCATGTGATAGACTATTTATATGGTCCATCGTAATTTCGGTCCGATGCGTTCGGTCTCTAATAACAACATATTAAAAATAATCAAAATGAAACTTAATAAATGCAAGAAAAAACTGGATAATCTATAAAAATGTCCAGACCGACACTCCTAAACGGCAATTGGATTATCACTAGAGATGCCAATTTGAAGGTGCGCTCCACTGGCGTGACAGGTCAACGCGCAGCTTTCTCCCCACCCCGATCTGCAGTTTCCATCATTCTGTCTGTGATATTAGATATTAATATATATATATATATATATATATATACATGATATGTCGGGCGTGGTGCACATTCTTTCGAATATGTATATAGACTTTCGTACGGACTGTTGTACGTTGTATGCAATAATGGCGCAATTAGAAGCTAGGCAAAACGGCTATTGTCAGACGCAGTGAATAAGTTTATTATAAGCAGGAATATAAACGGTAAGTGTTCCGCCACATTTTGTAAATTTACAACTTATTTCTTTTATGTACATATTATAGTGACGTGCACCTCGATATGGTTTCTCTAGTTATTGTTAATTGAATTATCTCAATTAACACGTAAGAATTTCTTACGTAATCGAAGGGATATATTGACCCTCCACGATTAATCAATCATTTTCGCGGTATTTGCTAATTATTGAGTGAAATATCTTATATATAGGCGTATACTTGAGTTATTACTGGTACGAAAAAAAATTAACTGTGTTGTTTACTAAATACCTTGTGAATATAGTATGTTGAGATTCAATTATATATTATTTTTCAAAAAGAAGTGAATTTACGATTTAAAATAATAAAGCAAATTGTCTATACACTTGTTTGTCTTGTAATTTTAATTTTCGATTACAAGTTTAAATGTTTTACCAAACTTGACTAATGGATTGTTCCAAATGCCTTTTGCACTTTCCATATTTTAATAATAATAATAATAAAATAATTAATTAAATAAAATTTTATTTAAATTAAATTATTCAAAGGTAATCACTGAAGGTAACACATATTTCGAAGCGATTTATAAAGATGACTTTTCTGAAGAAATGGAAAGACTTGAATATCGGTGAACTAAATGAGTTAGAGGTAGAATACGTTCAAAACTAAAATATTGTTTGCCAAAGGGTTTGTGTTTCCTTTTCCAAGCACACTAATTAATGTAGTATTGGAAGTCGCATATCGCAATATATTAGCCTCCTACATAATTGTTAATTATACCGTTAATTAGCACCAAAATTACTCTTCATTTTTATTTTATTTCAACTGTTCCAGTGCATAAAATTACAAAACAAAATTAATTTATTAGCATTTTATTTTAAATATATATATATATATATATATATATATATATATATATATATATATGTATATATATATATATATATATATATAAAACTCAATGTAAAGGAGAATTAATAACTATTAAATTCCCACATTACATGCAATTGCCACTATAATTTGTTGTATTAATTTCAACAAATGACAAAATCACATTTGCCTAAGAATGCAGACACAACACATCGCGACGCTAACCGTCCAGGTTGTCCGGGCAAAATAAAAAATGTGTGAAGCCATATCCATCCGGAATATGCAGATACCGGTATTTCATAGTTTTTACTAATCTTCAGTACACATTATCCGGGAATAGATACGACTTTCATTTCTATACTGCGTGTATATATACAAATGATGAAAACCGAGATGTAAATGAGAATTAATAACTATTAAATTCCCTAAAATTGCCTAAGAATGCATTCTTAGGCAAATGTGTTTTTGTTATTTGCAGAAATTAATACAACAAATTAGAGCGGCAATTGCATGTAATGTGGAAATTTAATAGTTATTAATTCTCATTTACATCGCGTTTTTCATATATATATATATATACATATATATATATATATATATATATATATATATATATATTGCTTCGATTATTGATTTAATGCTGATTTTATTGAAAATAGGTCAAAATATTAAGAGAGAGGCGCAGGATACCTATGTTAATCTGAAGCTTCTGACCTATCAGAATATATAATTTAAGGTTCTGTACATATCTTGTGTCAATTCAAACGTAATTTTGAGCTCCCTTAAAGATCTCTCAACTCTCTCAACTATTTAAGTATTAAAATAAATATTTAAATCTGTAATTTCTAACTTATAATTAACTTGTTCCTATACTTACTTAGATATATAATAAAATAAGAATAAGGATTTACTTATAATTGTACATAAGCATGAATGTATCAATTAAAAGTACTATTTGTGTATGAGGTAATGTCCATACACTAATAGTACCTTTAATTGATTGCTACATGCATGCTTATTTACAATTATAAATAAATACTTACCTCTGACCTCTGGTTTAATGCATATTAAACCAGAGGTTCCCAAACTTTTTTGTCTCGTAGACCACTTGCCATATTTTATAGTGCTACATACCACGTAAATTTAAATTATTTGTAACTATAGTATGAAAACATAAAAAACACTTTTTAAGTTTTACATATTTATTAATATAATTCAATTGACCCCTAGGGATCGATTGAAGTGGTCTACATCGACCCGTGGAGGGCGGTATAGACCACATTGGAAATCTACGCATTAAACGAATGTGAATTCAATAATTTATTAATGAAAGTATTCTTATATAATACTCCGAAGTGATAGTCCGGTACACGAGGATGATTTGACGCAAGGTCTGATTCACCTATCAGTGTCTGCTTGTGAAAAGAAATGGTATAATTTTCTTAAGGTCATGCTTTTAGAAGAGGTTATTGGAATTATCATTCTGGTCTGACATTTAGTTTAACGTATACAATTGCTTGAAGAAAGTGTGTTTTTTCGTGAAAATTATAAAATAGATAAAATAACTATTTGTGATGCAATTCCGTACGTGTTTTTAAGGAAGTGAGCGCAACTGAAATTTTGGAAAATATTTAGCCAACATTCGGCAATAATGCTCCTTCGAAGGCCAGCCTCCCTTTAAACGTGGCGGCATGAGTCTAGAAACTCAAGAACTTATTGGATCACCAAAACGTGTTACAATTCCACAAATGTTTAAAAATGTTCATAATCTTATGCTACGTGAGCGAAGAGTAAAAATATAGGAGATTACTGGCACTATCATGTCATCATGTCTACCGAAAGTGTACACCAAATTTTCCAAGTCTAATTAGACATGCCTAAGCTCTCAGCCAGGTGGTTGCCGTATATACTGAATGTAAATGAAAGATATGAAAGAGTGCCAATTTGCAAAGACAATTTCAAACTTTTTAATACCAACCCAGTAACCCAGTTTTCTGCGTCGCTATGTCAAGTAAACTTGGCTCAATTACATTATTCATACATCTTATTAATTTCAATCTTGTTTATTGTTTTATGCTTTTTCATATTTTTATATTTAGAGGAAGTTAGTATTTATAATAATACTTTTTTTGTTACTAATAGTACTTGTTATGCACGTATGTGATCTACAATTTTATTACGATTTTATCCTGTAAATGGAATATTCTGTTGGACAAATAATTAAATACATTACTACTCATAGCAAGCGCCAGAGAAGATGGCGAGCGGAGGGGGTAAATTCACGCAGGATTAGAAGTATTTGGGAGATTTGTATTTAGTTTTACATCAATTTGCAAAATACCATAGGTGGCGTAAACTACACATCTATCATTTAATAAATTAATAATTTATTAGAGTAAAATATATAATGTGGATGTTTATAAAAATGGCTTCTACGCACCCGCTCCTCTCGCCATCTTATTTGGTGCTTGCTATATATGGGCTAAGATTTCCAACAATATTAATCTTCCCATACACAATGATTTGGAGAGAATCTCCAGAACTCGACTAACATCTAAGAGACCGATTTGGTCGAATACTAAAGTTCAGCATCCTATCAATGTGAATGGCTGCTGGATAACCTATGATTGAGGAATAGATATTTAATATCTAATCCTTTATAACCTTTGCCGGATGTAACTCTCCCACATAGGCAATGGCTTCAAATAAATAGGTTCCGCACAGGCCACGGAAGGTGCAACTCAATGCTGTATAAATGGAAACTAGTAGATACTAGCCTCTGCGACTGCAGAAATGTGGAACAAACTATGGCCCACATAGTAAACGACTGCCCCAGAGGAAATCTCCCTTATAGTACAGATATTACAGTACAGGTACACAGGTAAACCCCATGAATATTACGGGTAACTATAAATGATTCACAATTTTTTTCTTAAAGTGGGAATAATTTTGCAACTTTATGTTGACATGCCTGATTCTTAAATTTAAATTTGTCTAAAATTTGGCATAGCAGACTCAAAAAATAAGTTTAACCTTATGTCATCCATATTTATTCATAATATTCTAACCAAAAGTGATAACTCTAGAGTGAATGGTCAGGCAAGCTAATTTCTTCAAGTTACCAAATTAAATATTTGCTTCAATAATTTATAATCATTATTATTTATAATTATTTAATTATTATAATTTATAATTACAGAACAATGTCGTCTTTTTATATTTATTTAAATGTCATTTAAATGTTAAACTTACGAAAATGTATTTTTTGTTTAAGTTGTTGATTTGTTATATAATACGAATTTCTCCAATCTTAATTAAGCATGTTCATTGATTCACTGATTAATCTTCAAGTTGTAAAAATTATTTTTATCGAGAGAAATATCTGAAGTTTTCTTTCATTATCTGAATCTTAAAATATATTTCTTAGAAAGTATTATATACAAAGAGAAATAATTTGTATAATTTTTTTTACAAGTATTTTTGTTGGTAGTTGACAGAGAATTCATTAAATTAAAATTATTTTGCTCATAGATAATGCACATATATCGATTCTGTGCCAGTTTTATGTGTCTACTAAATTTTGCCAAGTTTTCCTACCGGGAATAGTTCTGGCCGGAGATTGTACAGGAAATGAACCGCGAACAATTTCTGTAAAATTACCTCTGCAAAATAATTTAATATTTTGGTTTAATTTCTCTGCATTACAGTAATCATATAAAACTACAGATCTTTGCATAAACTTTGGGTCACGGTATTTATTAATCTTATTGATATTTAAAGTTATACATATATATATATATATATATATATATATATGTATATATATATATATATATACATACAAGTGTTTAGATAATTTCTTAGCCGTTCATTAAATATATCAATTGATAAATTCTAGGAGTTTTTCGGTTTTATATATAATTTATATATATTTATATATATATATATATATATATATATATATATATATATATATATATATTTACATCATACAAACTCACCTATTTTCAAAACTAAAACACAAAATAGAAAAAAAATCGAGTAACACATGTCATCTATAAAATACCATGTCGCGATTGCGATAGTTACTACATATACCAAACTAAACAATATTTGTACAAAAGAATACAAGCCCACAAATACTCTAAAACAGACAAAGCTGCTTTATTTACACACAAACTACAACGCGATCACCATTTCGATTTCGAAAACACACAGATAACCGATGAAGAACAACACACAATGAAAAGCAAAATTAAAGAAATTATTAATATTACATAAACAGGGAAAAAATTCAATTAACAACAGAAGTGATATAAAAATCTAAGCAGTTTATATTATAACCTAATTATGTAACGATTTGCAATTTACCATCATAATATATGTTGCTGTTATATAAATATATATCATATGTTACTTAAATATCTGTACATTTACTTATCATGCTGGCAGTTCCGTATCTAGATTCCTGACTGGCTGTCCGAGTAGGTTTTCGTGGTTTTTCTCTGTGTTTAAGGCAAATGCCGACAGCTTAACATCTTAAGCAGCTCCACGCGCGTAGACATAATAATAACTCATGGCTTGCCATTCACCCGTTTTTGTTGTCTAACTGTTTAGAGAATATTTGTATGAAAAAAACCACATCCGTCCAGAAACGTGCATGTATCGATATTTCACTGTCGTTGCAGATCATCAGTACACGATATTCTGACATAGACATGATTTTATTTTTATACTTTCGTGTATATATACGCATTATATTGTTTAGAGAATGCCAAGCCATGATTTATTATTATTGAACTTGAATGTATCATTGAATAATATTATCCATGACAACTACAGATATATCGTATGACATTAATATAATGTCTTTTTGTTGGAATACAATTAAGCGTCTTTCAAATATACACAGAGTTTTTGTTATTTGGGGGTTGGTACTAAAGATGTATTTTTAAGCATTCGATGTCTTCTTGAAAGATATAAAATGTATGTTGTGGTGTACTAATGAAATATAACCGTTAAAATCTATTTTGCTTTATTATTGAAGTTTCTTACTTTAAACACAAGCTTATTTCTTATTTGCTATATTAAAACATCCAACAGGTTATGGGCCCAGTGAGTAAATAGAAATATAGCTTGGAATTTGTGTTAAAAAAAAACTTACCCGGAAGAAATAAAGAAGTATAATGGCGGGAATAAATTATACAATGGAAAAATTTGGAATAGTGCAATTTACCGGAAAGAATTATGATCACTGGAAATTTCGTATGGAAATAATTCTGGAACAGAACGATGTAAAAAATTGCATAGAACAAGAAATCACTACACCTACGGAAAATGAACGTAAACTAGACAAAAAATGTAAAGGCATAATTGTTCAATGTGTTGCAAACTCGCATTTGGAAAACATAAAAGACAAAAAGAGTGCATATACGATGTGGAAATCACTGGAAGATGTATTTCAAAGGAAAGGTATAGCAGGCCAATTATATTTACGAAGAAAGCTTCTAACCATGAAATTTAATCAAAATGAGTGTCTTGAAAATCATTTTATTAGATTCGAAGAAACAATAAGAGAGATTAAATCTGTAGGAGCGACGCTTGAGGAAATAGACATAGTGTGTCACTTACTTTTAACTTTGCAAAAGAGCTACGATCTAATTGTAACAGCTTTAGAGACTCTCGAGTTATCAAAGTTAACTCTTGACTTTGTGAAAGGAAAATTATTGGATCATGAGGTAAAAAGGAAGAACTTTGAAATGGACAAGAGTGAATCACCATCAGGGTCAGCAGCTTTTAGTGGTTTTTCAGGTAACAAAAACAAACAAAGGTTCTCTAAGAAAAATACACCTGTACCTAAAAATTCTAAGAACATACATGAGTTTAAATGCCATAATTGTGGAAGAACTGGTCATTTTTGAAAAAAGTGTTGGTTTAAAAATCAAGTTAATCAAGCCAGCATAGAAGACGAGGAGAGAATTGCCTTCTTAGCCAGTGTTGTGAACAGTGAGGTACTGTACACTAGTGCAAATCAAAATGTGTTTCGTTTTGTGGTTGATTCTGGTGCAACGGACCACATGGTTAATGATGAATCCTATTTAACTGAAGTAAAACTTCTAGGAAATGGTTTACAAATTGCTGTTGCCAAAAGCAATGAATCATTGAGAGCTACAAAAGTTGTAAATTTGAAAGTGAAACTGAATGCAAATGAAACTGAGCATGTTGGAGAAATAAATGATATTCTTTATGTAGAAGGTTTAAGGCAAAATTTGTTATCTGTACAAAAATTAGAAAAAGTAAGCTTAAGAGTGTTATTTGAAAATAAGTCAGTATTAGTTTATAAAAATTCAAAATTGTTGATCAAAGGCAAAAGAGTAAGTAATCTTTATGTAATAGAATTTAACATAATGCAACATGAAGTAAATATGTGTAAACAGGATGCAGATTTTAAACAATTGCATTGTAGGTTAGGTCACTTAAGCAATCAAAATTTACAAAAGTTATTTAGAAATAAAATGGTTGATGGTCTTGACATTTGTAATGTAAAAAGTAAAGAGATTGAAATATGTTCTATCTGTAATCTTTCAAAGATCACTCGCTTACCTTTTGTGAAATCATCTGGAAAAGTAACAAAAAGACCTCTTGAATTAGTTCAGTGATATGTGTGGGCCAATTACACCCACAACATATAATGGCAAACAATATTTTCTTACTTTTCTTGATGATTATACTCATTTTAGTGTAGTATATTTGATTAGGAATAAGAATGAACTCTATGAATGTTTTAGAGAGTATGAGGCTTTAATTACAAATCAAACTGATTGCAGGATTGGTTCATTGTGCTGTGACAATGGAAGTGAGTATAGATCAAATGAATTTACTAGTTTTTGCAGAGTCAAAGGAATTCGCGTTTGTTATACAGTCCCATACAATCCCGAAATGAATGGAGCAGCAGAGAGACTGAATAGAACATTGATTGAAAAGGGAAGAGCAATGCTATTGCAGTCAAAATTACCAAAAACAATGTGGGGTGCCTGCTTAATAGAAGTCCTACAACTGTCTTGAAGGATGTTACACCTGCTGAAATGTTTTACAAAAAAAACCAAATTTGAAAAATCTTAAGATTTTTGGAAGTGTTGTGTATAGTCATATACCTAAAGAAAAGCAAAAAAACAAGTTTGATCAAAAGGGTGAAGTTAATGTTATGATAGGATACTCAAACAATGGCTACAGGCTGTGGGATCCAGTCAAACGAAAAGTAGTAATTGCTAGTAATGTTATTTTTGATGAAACAAAAAATATCAGTAATGTACAATTAAAAGTCACTCAAATTGAGGTAAATGATTCAAAAATTGAGGAAACTGATGTGGAGAGCAATAAAAATTTAAGTGTTAATTATGAAGGAAACGGAATTATGGATGAATTTAAAAATGAAGAATCTGAAGGGGATATAAATAAGGAAGAAATAGCGGCTACAAGAAAAGGTAACAGAAAAACTAAGAAGCCAGTGTATTTAAATGATTATTTGACTGAGGACGATGTGCAACATATAGCACTGAATGCTACTTCATTTGTTGAAGAAGCTCCAAATACATTAGAAGAAGCAAAAGTTCTATCTGATTACAATATGTGGATAAAGGCTATTGATGAAGAGATGAACTCATTAAATAAAAACAATACCTGGACTTTAATAGAAA
This sequence comes from Melolontha melolontha, assembly GCA_935421215.2. Lineage (NCBI taxonomy): Eukaryota > Metazoa > Arthropoda > Insecta > Coleoptera > Scarabaeidae > Melolontha > Melolontha melolontha. The sequence continues at coordinate 130,291,148 of OW285236.1, forward strand.
AACCAGAAGGATGTCAAGTAATAGGTTGTAAGTGGGTTTTTCGAACAAAAAGAGATAATTTTGGTGAAGTTGTGAAATATAAAGCCAGACTTGTCGCCAAGGGTTTTATGCAGAGAGAGGGATTTGACTTTAATGAAACATATGCCCCTGTGGCGAGACTTACTACTGTTAGAAGTTTGTTGGCAGTTGTAAACTTTGAAAATTTGAAAATACAACAAATGGATGTTAAATCGGCCTTTTTGCATGGAAAAATAAGAGAGAATGTTTACATGACTCCACCAGATGGTTTAGAGAGCAATGGTAAGGTTTGTAAGCTCAACAAAGCTCTGTATGGTCTAAAACAAGCCCCTTACTATTGGAACACAAGATTCGATGAATTTGTAAAAAAGGAAAATTTGGAAAAATCTAAAAATGATCCTTGTTTGAATATAAAATCTAACAAGAATGATAGAATTTATTTATTACTCTATGTTTACGATATCTTAATAGCAAGTAGTAATGAGAATACAATAGAAAAACTAAAGGAAAAATTAAAACAAGAGTTTGAAATGCAAGACCTTGGAAATTTAAAGGTTTTTCTAGGAATAAATGTTAGACAAACAGAAAATGGGATGTACTTGAGCCAAAGAAATTATATTATTGGTTTACTGAGGAGATTTCAGATGAATGACTGCAGGGAAGTGAAGACACCAATGAATATTGGGAATATCGTTGAAGAAAATTCTACCAAAAATGAACACAAACCAATTCGAGAGCTGATAGGTTGTATCATGTATCTCATGATGGCAACACGTCCTGACTTAAGTATCTCAATAAATCTCTGTAGTAGATACCAAAATAATGCATCTGAAATTCTGTGGAAAACTCTTAAACGCATGTTAAGATATCTAAAAGGCACTACTGATCTGGAACTTTTCTTTTCAAAGAATGATCCAATTACACTCATTGGTTTTGCTGATGCGGACTGGGCTGGAGATGAGTTGGATAGAAAATCAACTACAGGATTTTTATTCAAAATATTTGGAGGTATGGTGTGTTGGAGTACCAAGAAGCAGTCAACAGTCGCCTTGTCATCAACAGAAGCAGAATATGTGGCACTATCCGAAGCTGCAAAAGAAAGGGTATGATTGTCGAAACTGTTGAAGGACTTTGGCTTTGCAAGGACTACATTTACTATTTTTGAGGACAATCGGTCCTGCATTAAGTTAACTAAAAGGTGGGATCACAAGAGACTTAAACACGTAGAGGTAAAATTTAATTTTATTAAGGATTTAGTTAAAGATAAAACAATTTGTATTGAGTATATTAGTACAAACGAACAAACTGCTGATATACTAACTAAGAATCTTTCTACTGATTTGTTTGTTAAACATAGATTTGGTATGGGTTTAGTGAATAGTAACTGATAGGGTGTACCTTGAAAACCGTTTGATTGAGAGAGAGTGTTGGAATACAATTAAACGTCTTTCAAATATACACAGAGAGATGTATTTTTAACCATTCGATGTCTTCTTGAAATATATAAAATGTATGTTGTGGTGTACTAATGAAATATAACCGTTAAAAACTATTTTGCTTTATTATTGAAGTTTCTTACTTTAAACACAAGCTTATTTCTTATTTGCTATATTAAAACAACAAAGGTGTCAAGTCCCTAGTTTTACTAAAATAAGTACGTAACGGATTGTAGTTATAAAAACCCAATTATATATCGTCTGTGGCGAGGACGATATAAAATTGGGTTTTTATAACTACAATCCGTTACGTACTTATTTTAGTAAAACTAGGGACTTAACACCATTGCCTTTCCAGTCGAACGTTGTATATAGCATTCGTTGCAATGAATGCAACAAAGTTTATATAGGTCATACCTCAACTTGGTTAAAAACCAGACTTACCACACATAAAAGCGACGTTCGAACTGGGAAGAGCAGATGTGCTTTGTCCTCACATATGATCAAATACCACAACCCAAATTTTGAGAATGTTAAAATCCTCCAGAGAGTTAATAGTTTAAAATGTAGAGAGTTTTTGGAGATGGTTGAGATCAATAATAATCCTACGCTATGAATTTCAGATCTGACATAAATAATTTAAGCGCAATATATGCCTTTTTACTGACTTTGTCTCATATCAAAAACTCAAGTCACCAAAATACACAGAATATTAACTCTATTGATGTCATTTAACACATTTGTCCTTCCACAATTTTTTCATATAATTATAATTTTAATTTTGCAATTTCTTTTTAATTAAGTTTAACCTGTTTGTAGCCAGCACATTATTGAAATTAAGCACGCAACTTTTAAACATCTGTATATATATCGTTAACCTTGACATTGCTTGTTTTTCACCTACTGTAATTTTATTCATCGGTTTTGCATATACGAATATGACATTGGTTTTGAAAATTTAATACACTACTTTGTCGACACTTGAATTGTTAAAATGTAATTCAAGACATATCAAGACAAGTAGTTCTTTACTACGTGTTTTTTTTTAGTGTGTTTGCTGAAAATAGGAACTTTTTTAAATGGTTTTAATATGTAATAACAATAAGCTTTTAAAGAAACAATTTTTAATTAATATGACGGTTTGTTTGTATTACGTGGAGTTCTTGTTCTCTGACGGTTTTGTTTTTTAAAAATGTATATATCTCTCACAAAAAATAGCCCGCTTTTGTAAGTATTGATCTTTCTTATAATTAGTAGACTAAATTAGCTAAGGTTGTATTTTCTTTTGATTAAAGTGACCTCTGATGAAGCTCTAAATCTGCAGAGCGAAATATAAGGTATAAAATAAAGGACTCTAATTGACTAATTAAAGGTTTTTATTGCCGGATTCCCCAACAATTTTTATTTTACATACTTGTTTAAACGGCAAAGACTATTTGTCTACTTATAAATATATATATATATATATATATAAATATATCGCTGCTAGCAATTTGTGTCTCCTTCTGGGTACGAACTTGTGTGTTGGTTGCTGCTGGCAGCTTGCGTCTCTCTATGGGTGTGTGGTTTTGTGTGAGAGCGTAAGTGTAGGGTTTTGTATGTCGGTGCGTTCGTGCGTGTGTTTAGTGATCGGTCGCATGAATTTAGAGAGGTCGGATAACCAGCCGTTGCGTAGGGCCGCCATATATATATATATATAAATATAATAACTTCGTGACCTTGGTATGATATGGAAAACCTAATCAGTAGGCGATTAAAGGTCTGTATATTACTTCAAAATATATGTATTTAAAAAACTCTACATGTTTCGGCTATATACGCCTTTTTCAAGAGAATACAAAATATGAATGACAGGATATAAATGTCATGTAATTAAGTTGCTATGGTTTAAATTATTCAAAGATACATTCTAGTAATAATAATAAATCATGCCTTAGTATTCCAAAAAATAGATAACAAGGTGTGAAAATATGTGTTGTTCCCAGAAGGAGACACAAATTGCTAGCAGCGAACAACACATATTTTCACACCTTGTTATCTATTTTTTGGAATACTAAGGCATGATTTATTATTATTACTAGAATGTATCTTTGAATAATTTAAACCATAGCAACTTAATTACTTGACATTTATATCCTGTCATTCATATTTTGTATTCTCTTGAAAAAGGCGTATATAGCCGAAACATGTAGAGTTTTTTAAATACATATATTTTGAAGTAATATACAGACCTTTAATCGCCTACTGATTAGGTTTTCTATATATATATATATATATATATATATATGGTAAACCTAATCAGTAGGCGATTAAAGGTCTGTATATTACTTCAAAATATATGTATTTAAAAAACTCTACATGTTTCGGCTGTGTACGCCTTTATCAAGAGAATACAAAATATGAATGACAGGATATAAATGTCAAGTTGACATTTATATCCTGTCATTGCATACCAGATTCAAGTATCACTATCCAAAAAGTTTCTTTTAAGCAAATTAATATTCGCGTTTTTCGTCACACATCTAACGACGTTCAATTGGTTTGAACTTCGTCAGTACATCCTCCGTGTGTGGAGTATCTATATTCGGGTGGCCGAATATATTTGTCTTTTTTATAGACATTTAGAAATGTGAAAATTGTGTCAATATCTCCTCAATATACTGTTAACTTCACACATCGTGCATCTACAGCGGCACATTGGTGTTGATCCCAAAGGACAACATTAACAAAAAAGAAGAAAATTATAAACTGCGTGTCTGTAGAACAAAATATTTGTCTCATGCGAATATTTAATATTCCGATTTAAATTAAAGTGGTTAATTTAATTAAATCAACTATGCGTCTAAATAGCGTGTTAATTGGTGTTCGTATTTTCTCTTTATATATAAATGATTATTATATAAATTTACTAATTTTAAATAGTAATGAAATCAATATTTGCAGCTTAAAAATTTTAAACTTTGTAAAAAACACCCTTTTTACTATTTTATTCTCAATCTTAAATCATAAATAATGTATATTTAAGCATTTGCTTATGATTACTTATTAGCAGAGAGCGGACTGAAGCGATTGAATGACCAATTGCCCTGATAAAATGTGGTGGCGGTATCATGTATAGTGTGCATGTTATAACACCCCCACTATTTGCTTACTCGATTGCATTCGTCGAGCAGATATTAGCAGATATTATTACCTCAGTCGACGACGGTCACACTTTGTGCCATCTTAACGATTTCCGCAAAAGCGGGGCCAATGCACACACGTCGAACATGTGTGTGCTGTTAACAGCAGCCTAGCCAGGTTGCCGCCCAGGACCGGACCTAGTGGTGTGTGCATTGCGCGGCGCCACTAGGACCGGTCCTGGGCGGCAACCTGGCTAGGCCGCTGTTAACAGCACACACACGTTCGACGTGTGTGCATTGCCCCCGCTTTTGCGGAAATCGTTAAGATGGCACAAAGTGTGACCGTCGTCGACAGAGGTAGCCATTAAGAGTGTTCCCTCGGTTGGCGATGAGCAACCCCTTGCAGGGTGCGCTTCGCTGGTCTGCGCCTTGCCTCGTTGGGGCGGGTGTCGGGCCGTCGAAGTACTGCTCGGAAAAGTAAAGAAGTTGCCGGGAAAGGGTTGGCGGCCCTACGCATCGGCTGGTTATCCGACCTCTCTAAATTTACGCTACCGGTCACTAAACACACGCACGAGCGCACTAACATACAAAACCCTGCACTTACGCGGTCACACAAATACAAAATCACACACCTAGAGAGAGACGCAAGCTGCCAGCAGCAACCAACACACAGGTTCATACCCAGAAAGAGACACAAGCTGCTGGCAGCGAACAACACACATGTTCACACCTTGCTATCTATTTTTTGGAATACTAAGGCATGACTTATTATTATTATTGGAATGTATCTTTGAATGATTTAAGCCATAGCAACTCAATTATTTGACATTTATATTCTGTCATTTATATTTTTTATTCCCTTGACAAAGGCATCATGCCGAAACATGTAGGGTTGTTTTAAATATATATACTATGAAGTAATGAACCAGACCTATAATCGCCGACTTATTAAGTTTACCTTATCATACCAAGGTCACGAAAACATTATATATATATATATATATATATATATATATATATATATATATACAGACTAGTTAGTATTATCGACTGTACTATATTAATAAAAAAATAATTAAACGGGTAAGCGGTCCGTCAAAATAAAAAACTCATTTATATCACAATATATTTCATAACCATTGGTTACTTCATCAGAAATTCCTACCGTTTAACAAAATCTACAATATATTAATGATTATGCTAATATTAAAATACTTATAATTACAGAGTTGGCGGTTGAGTTACCATTTCAACTACCTTTTTTGTAGAAGTATGTTGATAACATTGTTTGCTCTGTGCCACAGGATACAATATATGTAACACTACAAATATTCAACAGCTACAACAAAAATTTACAATTTACTGTGGAAAAAAAAAACAATAATAGTGTACCCTTCTTGGACGTTTCAGTTATTCGCGATGATAACAACACGATCATTTTGAATTAGTATAGAAAGCCAACTGCATCTGATCGGTTCATTAATTACTATTCCCATCATCCTCTCAATCAAAAATATAACACCGTCATAGCTATGAAAACAGAATAGCACATATAAGCCACACTACCTTCTTAAAAGACAATCTTAGAGAACTTTGCAGCATCTTCGTCAACAATGAATATCCTAACCACATACTTAGCAAATTAATATATAACTCCAACTTCTACGATGGTCCTACTGAGGACGTTCCTGCAGATAGTGACATTTACAAGAAAATTCCTCATATTGGTGGTCTTACTAATTCAATTATATCATACTTTAAACAATTCAGTAACATTAAAATAGCCAAATGTAACACATTTACTTTGAAAACATTATATAGTAAGACCAAGGATGTAACACCTTTGTTTTTAAATAGTCATGTTGTCTAGGATACTATGTTCGGATAGTCGTGACGTGTACATAGGCCAAACGTCACAATGGCTAAAGTAGCTTATCACACAACACAAAAGTGATGTCCGTATTGGTAAGAGATCTTGTGCACTGGTGGATTATGCACTTGATCTGGGCCATACATTTAATTTTGGCGATATAAGAATTGTGGACGCTGAAAACAATTACAAACAAGATGTTTTTTAGAAATGGTTCACATCAATGGAGACACTAATAGCGTAAATTATAAGTCGGATACGAATAGACTAAGTATAATTTATTGCAATATACTCGGTGTTGGCGGTTAGTTGACCTGACAAGTTTTGTTAACTAGCCCTCGCATTGTTTAATGTATAGTTTGTTTTCGGTTTCGATTTTTATGACATCAGTTTTTTGCGATGCGTTTTATGTTTTTATTTTTATATTTTAACATTTACATATAATTGTTTTCAAAAGGTTGACGTGAAACAAACATCTGTTAGTTTAATGTAGAGAATTGATTTTAATACGTTTAGTGGCGTCTTTGCTAAATTTTAACTTTTAAATTGTAATTGTTATTTTATTTAGTATTAGCATAATCATTTATATACTGTGGATTTTGTTAAACGGTAGGAACTCCTGATGAAGTAACGAATGGTTATGAAATATAGAGTGATATAAATGAGTTTGCTATTTTGGCAGACTGCTTATCCGTTTAATTAATTTTTTACTTATATATATATATATATATATATATATATATATATATATATATATATATATTGATATAATGCGAAGGGGCTGTGCAGAGAAAAGCCTCACGTTCTGATGACAATAATGCAATAATGTTAAATATAAGAAATCTACTAATACATGAAATAAAACGAAAGCGTCAAATTTATGTATTTAAATATATTTTTCGTCACACCTACTGCGTAAGTAAACAATTATGACACCTTTTTTTGAAACGTAAGTGACACTTTACATACCGTATTGACAGTTGCTATGGTAGCGGGCTGTAATATTTATTACGACCCTAGGGAAATAATAGCAATATTAGATAATTTATGACAAATTTATTTCAAACATGATTAATTAACATAACTAGGAAAAATAGAATCTTGTGCAAAAACTTATGATTTTGTAATATTAAATGTAAACGAACAATTAGAACAATTAGCTATCTGAACAATAGAGTCTTCTTTCTTACTAGGCAAGTTTATATTTTCAATAATGTCAACATTATTAATGGTTGGATTCCTAATGGAATCATCAACTTTCTTCTCATTTTTCTGTATCACAGTTGAGCAAACAGCCTCTGTAATATTTTGTTTATATAAAATTCGGTCGGCTATCTGTACTTTATTTATCATTGAATCGGAAACATAGCTTTCTGCCACGGTAGAAGATTTCCATCCGCCGTGTCTTTTCAGACCAAGAACATCAATTCCTGAATCGGCTAATAATGTTGCCGAGGTCCTTCGAAAGGAATGTCCGGTGTAGGTAGTGGGGTTCTCCAACGACAAGTATTTTGCTATTTGGCTAGGAATTTTTGCGAGAGTGTTTTCTCCTACAGGCTGATTTCGACATTTACCAAAACTGTACTTTAAGAAAAATCTATCATTGGTAATATTTTCTAATCTCAGACCAATGTATTTTTTAATAATTAGCATAAAATTAATTGGATATTCTTCCTTCGCAATAATTGTAAAAGAGCGTTTTAATCCATTTTTAGTATCCGGTATTTTAATTATTATTACATCATTTTTATTTTCCACATCTTGAATTTTCATTTTAACTGTTCATCTTTCCTACAAGCCCCAGCAATTCCCATAATCATAACAACCTGCAAAAAATTAGTATAGAATGAACACGAATTAAAAGGAATAATTCTGTAAACTTGCCTTCATCAACAAATATGTATCGTCGGAAGCTTCAATAAGAAATTTATTCATTTCCTCTCTTGTAAAGATACTAGACTTTTTAGTCTTAAAACCATCATTTTTACGCTTCAAAAATCCTTTCAATTTAGGATATTTTGAAATATATTCATTTTCGTTAATAAATATGGTAGTTTTTAACATGGAGTATTCACACCATAAACTGTTTGGTGATTTTAACTTCATATATCTATCACGAAAATATGCCAGCATTACACTTTCTGAAATACTCTCCACATACCTCTGGTGACACCAATCTTTGAACATTTTATAGGTTTCATTGTATCTGTTTTTAGATTTCTCCGGCAAAATCTCAGTACAAGCTATAATAGCATCCATCTCTATTTGATTCATGTTTATAAATTTTATTTAAAAAGAAAAACTTTTGAAAATCTATTGCATATACTTTGACATTTACCAAAAATATAAATTTATATCGACACAAACATGGTTACCATAGATACGACAAATATTCTTGACTTGATGATACTAATGTGTATACATATAGTAAAAGTAAAGTGGAAAATCATTCACATTCGTCTATTTAAAAAAAACGTAGGTATGACGAAAAATCTCATATGCACCACGGTTCGTACAATACACTTTCATGGTCTCGAATACATGCAAACGTCGACCCTACGGGTCTCGGTTTGCAATCGTATTCTCGACCATAAAACTGTACTTACGTACCTAGGTACATAAATAACTATAAATGATATTATTTCAATTATCACAAGATACAAATATAACTATCAAATCTGACATTTAAAAATAAAGTAAAATGACGTTTGAGATGACGTGAGTTAATGTTATATAGATAAGTGATTTCAAGTAATGTTATATCTGTAACAAATTTATATATTACAATTTTCACTTAGATACCTGATAAATACATTAAATTTTGAAGTCACCAATTTCATAATGCTCTTTGGATGTAGTTCTCAGGAAAGTTTCCAATTATAACATCAAGATTGGCTGTCAGTTGCTTGATTCAAACTACTGGATAATCTCCTAGTCGCTGCGATGCTTATGATCCAATTTTGCAGGTTTCCCACCAGGTTATGTTCAATATAAGTTCCTGAAGAAAAGTTCTTATACCAGAATAATTCAAAAGATATCTGTTTTCTTCTTTAAGAGCCTTCTTTTCATATAAATTTATTCTTCGGTAATCACATGCATATCTATGTTCTCCTTATAAGGGTAATATATCCAGAGTACTTATTATATCTCTTCCTTATGTACAGCAAATGTCCATAAACATATAATATAAGGTATATTAACGGAATATTGATAAAATTAAATTTTTATAATGCAGATAAGAATCTTTTTAATCTCCGTCAGAAAAATAATAATAATCAATAATAATGTTTTTCGTCGTCAAGACTCCCATCAGAAATTTTGTAAAAGTATAAATCAGATATTCTAAGAAATGTATACAAAGGTTTCTAAAATAATATAAAAGATAATATTATAAGAAAATCCACCCACGTAATCTCAATTACAAATCTTGTAAATGAAGTTCACATAAGTCAAACAAATAACAAAATTTACAGATATTTGCTCAAAAGAAAGATAGAACATAGTTGGTTTTAAAAATCCAAAATCCTCGTGAAAATAAGTCGAAGTAAATTTACTAATAAGCAAAATATAACCATAAATTAAATATAACATACAATATTATATGGTATCATGATTTCAAAATTAATTATGAACCCATATCAAAATTACAAAATTCTTACCATAAAGTAATACTTCACAAATCTGAACATTCAAGATATAACATTCTTAAACCGATAACTTTTTAGAAAAGAATTAATTAATTAAGAAAATTGACTCACAACAACATATATATATATATATATATATATATATATATATATATATATATATATCTGCAACTTCTTAGGAGCTAAAAAATCAAATATTCTAAATACTTTCATATAATAATATTTAATTCAGTTTCTTCTTAGTTTTCTGACTGTAACCGCTTTCTTAAAAATTATGCGCAATAAATAATACAATCACAAACATCGTTCAGATTTCGTGCACTAAAAATAAATTCAGTACGAGTACCTCCAAGTGCCAAGTTGTAGTGTAGTTTTTTCCCGAAAAGTAAATTGCATATTTTATGGCGTTGGTACCAACAATTCGATTTTCGTATGGCCTAATAAAGCTTTTGCCGTGTTATCTCGTAAATAGACTTAATTATGTCTATTACAACGGGCACACATGCAACACGTTTTTTGCTTTACAGGCACAGGTCAAGATTCCAATCTAGATCCACTTGCCTTTATCTTGTTTATAAATTATTTGATAACATCTTTGAACTGTAATGTTTGCCTATACGAATAATGTAAAAAAATACAAAAAGCTTACAAATGACGTTATATACCTGTGGTGGATAATCAATTTTCTCGAACTAAGCACTGGAAAATGTGTAGTGGTTACATATTCGAAAGCATTTAATCCTGCTACACATCAAAATTATATTGGCCATGCTTTGGTTCCAAGAAAAATGTTCTTCAATGATCTAGGCGTTCTCTTTGGTAGTCACCTTATCATTTTCTGAACATATTAATTCGGCGTTCAGCGTCAAAAAGTTTAAAATTTTTATTAGAACATGTGGGGGCTTTGGGGATTATCACCAAAAACATTATATTATACACTTGCAAGAAGCAATCTGGAATATGCATCAATTACATAGTATTCAATATACATTTACCTTGACTTTAGGATTGAACATATACAAAAATGATTTAAAGTTATAATCGTATAAAATCTATGGTATTTATTCGAAGAGAGACTCAGATTATGATCAACTGTTAGAGAGATTCTACACGATAGAATTTTAGCATACTAGATTAGAATTACGGTAATTTACATACGTATTATCACATTCTCTTGCATATATTATTTTTAATATTCTAAATGAAGGAAGGATACATAGCACATGTATATGATAATATGTCCTATTGTTAGATAATGTAATCTACTTGACAATATATGTTATAGTTATTAAATTTACGAATACAGTAGAATTAAGTAACAAAATCATGTTAACGTTGAGACGGTTTATTTTTAAGTAAAATATTATTAACAAAAATTACTCGTTTGGCCCTCTCTTTCTAAATTCGCGAGTATCTGTATCATTTTAGAAAAAAAGTGCTTATTTCATTAACAAATTCGAGTTTGAAATTATAAAATTATTCTAAGTATCAAATATACTAATTTCCAAATTCAACTCTCCCTGTAATAGTTATTTTCTATGTTACTAACACGCCTCACGTTACGGGCGACATTTATTACTAACACGCGCTTCGGTTGGCCGTGGTTGCTAATAATAATATGAATTACTTAAAATGAAATAAATAATTAGTGGCGCTGGTGAAGTTTCATCAAAGGCCCAGGACGTGTGTGATGATGCTTAATTAAATATATTACCGCTTACTAATTAAATAAAACACAGGAGCGTTGTCCTTAAAATTTGTATTTATTATTTACATAAGAAACTTATATTGATAAAAGTAATATACACAAGAAGCGTTGAATAAGTAATTAAAAACAATTAACACAAAAATAAACTGAAACGGACGTTAACTTTGGCAGTAAATTAAATGTGAATTAATTATGATTAATGTAAAATAACCTCTGTATCGAACAATACAGGGTCACCTTTGAGTTGTGAAGATGGTCGGCCACGTGGTGCGTTATATACTTGGACAAATATGTAGAGCGATGTTTAGCCAGGAATAAGAAATTGAATAGTTAAATTAATGTAAATTACCTTAAAAGAATAATTTATATAGGACAATACAGGTTACCTTAGAAGCGACAGACGCCGGGCGACGTGGTGGGTGGCATCGTGTACTTGAACAGTACGACGAGTACGATGTTTAACTTGCTAAGGTTCTAAAGAGAAGCCCGAAAGTTCCTGTCGAAGAAACACTGGTCTAGGTTTTCATTTCCCCTAAGTCGAAGAGAGGGTAAATAGAAGTTCTCGATGTCTTGAATAATAATTTATCTAAAGCGCGACCTGAAGAGTTGTGCTATCGATGACGTAAATATCAATAAAATATCCCTTATGAGCAAAGCTATCTAATGATATGCGACACCATATATAATAGGAGATGTATGTAATTAAATTAAAGCAATTTAATTTAAAATGAAATATATAAAGACATTCCAAAGTGACCGTTATGGTTCTAAACAGGTAGAAGACCAAGGGTCTAGCAGCTTGAACGAGCACAAAAAAAGACTTTCTTTTAAACGAATATACAGGAAAATGTCTAAATGAATTTATATTTTAAATGCGAGATATATTTAACGAAATATTATTAAAAATAAATTAAAATAGTCTATGTATGCGAAGCGTAACATCTAGAACATAATTTTCTTAACATGTTTTTAAAGTTTCATGATGTCTATAGTGTGGCAACGTGGGAATTACCACTAGTTAAGTGAATTCGTCAGAGATCAAATTGTTGGCTTGCGCGAAGGTGGTTTTTCGTTTAAGGAAGTTACAAATCGTTGTAACCGGAATCTATCCACCATCATATGTTGTTATCAGTCGTGGACTAAGGAAGATCAGGAAGGATGCCGAACAGGTATCGAAGGGCGAAGAAAAACTAATGAGGCGCAGGACCGTTACTTTTGCCTAATGGCATTAAGATACCAATTCTCTAGTACAAAATCAATCGCTTATTTATGGTTAGGTTATGAAGGTTGTCCTATCACCATTCGAATTGTTTTTCGCTTAATCAAAGCTTTCGGCTTGCAATCCTATCAACCACATCTTATGCTACCTCTTACGGTTCAACACCTACAGCAACGTTTGTAGCAGTGTAGGTTACGAATGCACTGAAACGTGGAATGAACAGCATAAGTTCAGTGATGAATCTAGATTTTGCATAAGCACGCAAGGATCAGACGAAGACTTGGAGAACGTCGCGATATTTAATTTTCTGTTGAAAGACGTGTGCAACGAGCCGTGGAAATGGTATGGGGCACTCTAGCGTATGGAAGTAGGTCTCAGTTGGTGTTCGTCCGAGTCACCATGATCGCTGAGCGTTACGTTGATGAAGTAGTAGAACCCCATATTCCTCCATACCTTCAACAGCTCGAAAGACCCATATTTACACCAAGATAATGCCCACCCTACATAGCGAGAACTTCTCTAAACCGGTTCGAAGAAACCCATGTTAACATCTTGCCATGGCCACGCAGACATCTCGACCTCTCGCCAATCGAATACGTGTGGGATATTATAGAAAGAAACCTGATAAACTTAGCGAATCCCACGCAACATTCTAGAACACTATTATATTAATAAAATTAAAAAACTAGAATTTGACATATATAGAAAAACAACTATCACAGATACTATAATTCCCGCCAATTTTAACCAATTATGAAATATAAAAATGTCTGTTTCTTACAGTCTAATACTTAGATTACTTAACTTCTCGTTAAAGACAGACAGCTACAAAAAAGAACTGAATATCATTAATACAACAGCTAAAAATAACACTTATAACATACAACTCACAGATAAAATGGTTAGAAAGAAACAACAGACAAGTCTCATAAAAAATTTTGACAGTAAACCAACATTTCAACAAAATAAGAAACAATATCTTTCTATCAATTACATACCGTGTGTTGGCAACAAGGTTTCTAGCCAATTGGGTAAGCTAAGTTTGAATATTATCCAAGTAAAAAAAGTCAATTTAGGACAAATGTTAGTCAATAATAAAGAAAAAACAAAATTTTGTGACAAGTCAGGTGTTTACGAGGTGGATTGCAATGATTGTGACGCTATCTATATTGGGCAATCAGGCATATTCATACAGGAGCGTATTAACGAACATGAAAAAGCGATTTTCAATAATAACAGAAATACAAGTTTTGCTGTACATTGCATAGATTGTATACATGTATTCAATACTAGAAATTACAAACTATTACGCAACAGTTTTGAAGGGAGAAACTAGACACGTTGGAAATCTTAGAAATCAAGAAAGCCAAAACAGCCAATAGGAACGTTACGAACACACAATTTCACTTCGGAAACACCCCCATCATCGACACTGTAATTAAGTCACTAGCACAGACTTATAAATAGGTATTGGTAGCTTTATATTTTAATTTGAATTTGTAAACTCTTAGATAATGGCCGACAGGCCGCAACACGTGTCGAGTTAATTTTGATTAAAGTGAAACAATTATGCCAAATGTTTTTTAATTTTATTATTCATAATGTTTCCAAAAGTGCCAACCGTGAATTCCATACAGTTTATCGTTATATTACTTATTATTTACATTTTAAAAATACGATTTTTAGGAAAATACATTTTGAATTTTTAATTACTTCCTGCAGGAACCCAAATTTCGAGATTGAGAACTAGGCTAATGAAATTATTTAGAGACCTGCATGTTTTCATATCACCTTGACGATTCATATTTTCATATAATTTTTGGCAGGCTATATTTACGCTACATAAAGAAGATTATTTCATAAAGTGCTTATATATATATCTGCTAGTTATACATATACATACTTGGTAGAAATTAATTCCTTATGTTTCACAGAAAGTCTACCGGAAATTATGGAAAACTGTTTTTAAGTTAAGAAACGATAAAATTTGTATTTTATGTTGATCTTAATCACTCAACCACTCGGCTCCATGTTGGAAAAAATACAAAAGCGTCATCATACAGACATATTGCTTGATTTTTGGATTTTGTTATTATTTAATTTTTGGCAATCATTCACAAAATTAAATAATAACTTTTCTTAAACCCTTTTTTGTACACTTTTCGCAAGTATTGGAATGCCACAATGTGATTTTCTTATTAGTTAATATTCTACATTTTTGTTTTTATGAATAAAATTTGAAAAAAATTAAACGAAAATTTTGAATTTAAATTAACACAGTGGATGCTATTTATAAAACTATTGGGTGTATTAATCGCAAAATATTAATTATAAATTCTAAAGTTGATTTTTCTTATCTAATTGGCTATAATTACAGAAACAATAATTTTGTTTATTTTTTTTTGCAGAGCCGACTGAATCCCGTAAAATTTCAATTATCGCCTGATAAAAGGTACCTTCTGCTAGCTCAAAACGTACAAAAATTGTTTAGACATTCATATCTTGCTCAGTATATAGTATACGACATACAATCAGGGTAAGTATTTTTCAAAATGACTACGGAAATATCAGAAATATTATTTTGTCTATAAAATTTTATTGTATTATTTATGTGAAGTTATTTGTAGGAAATTGAAAAGTAATTACCACTTGTATACAAAATACTATTAGTTTAGAATTTCTTTATCTGAAAAATCGTTATGGTACTCAGTGGGCCGAATAGCTAAATCCTAGTCAAAAGTCTTAAATATTGACGTATGGGTCTGCAAATTCTCAGAATGAGGTTTTCTGCATCGCTGATTATGAATTAGAGTTAGAAAAACAAAAACAAAATATGGCGGACTTATGCACGGAAAAGTAGACGAATCGTAAAACCCCTATTAAAAGTTTAAAATTTTGACATATAGGTCTAAAAATTCTCAGAATGGAGTTTAAATTGCAGATTACGAATTTGAGGTTAAAAAATCGCAAACAAAATTGTGGTTCCATTATGGCACTCTTATGACGGATTTATTTTCAAACAATAAAGAGAGAAAGCGGTATCACCGGTAAGCACGTTTTCAGGTTGGTTGATCGCAGATTTTCTGAAGCTTTCGTAATGCTACCGGTTAGGACTTGCTGCACGACTTAGCTGCGTCCAATTTTCTGACTGTTCGCAGTTGCATTTGTGTAACGAAACCCAACGCGATCTTGACAAATTTTCTCCGGCTTTCTCCTTTTAGTCCGTTTACCCGACTCTCGATATCAGCGATAACCCTCCGCAAACAACCCTGAATTGAGGAATAGAAGATTAATTTTTAATTCCTGCCGGTCGTAACTTTCACACGTAAGCAATGGTCTCAATTAAATAGGTTCCGCACAAGCCACGGAAAGTGCACTTCGATGCTGCATAAGTGGAAACTAAAAGATACTAGTTTCTGCTAGTTTCTGCTTTCTCCCTGTGGAAATTTGAAACAAACTATGGCTGACATACGATGTCCAGAAGTCCAGAAAGTAAGTTGCGTTTGGTAATGAAAAGAAATCAAGTGGAGATACAGAAAAACTATTTATTGCAAAACAATCTACAAACCTTAAGCTATTTTTCTACATAATTTGCACTATTTTATAGGCATTTGTCATAGCGTGGTACAAGTTTTT
The DNA here is from genome assembly GCA_935421215.2 of Melolontha melolontha. NCBI lineage: Eukaryota > Metazoa > Arthropoda > Insecta > Coleoptera > Scarabaeidae > Melolontha > Melolontha melolontha. Next base: position 130,307,804 of record OW285236.1, read on the forward strand.
GAACTTTTATCATTAGATGTATCTGTTAATGGGTTTTCATCAGAAAAATACTCCATAGCGTTCAACCAATCTGCATACTTCCCCAAAAATACTTTTTCTTTCCTATAGATTTGCTACCATGTTCCTCGAAATACCGATATCAATTTTCCGAGACCCACTTTGATGTCTTCGGATAAATTACACGGCCTGTAAAATTTTTGCGCAGAAAATTCATTTTCAATGGTTTCATACCACTCATTATTACTCATGGGAAATTGTCCTTTTATCAAAGTAAATAATTATTTCCTCGAAAGCGAAACTTACGTACCCCACTTTATATGGTATCTATAAATTTAAGTAAACAAAAACATCACAATCAATTTGTGAAAGAAAGGGTGTATCATATCTCCTATTCGCGATTTATTATTAATGTAGACTATTTGTTCTCAAATTTCGTCAATATTCATATTCATAAAACAAAACCATTTGTTTTTGTACAAAAAATTCGACAAAATAACAAACGCAATAATAAATAGAATTTAATGTCAGTTTGTTATCCATTTTTACGTCATAGTAATGACATAAATAATACATCGTGGACGCTTGAGAACAAATTTTTATAATTATTCACAGAACTTTGCACATAAACCAAATATGCAGTTATTTGCATTTATTTTTTATTTGTTCTAGAGAAAAGTACTACAAATATCAGGATGAAAAAAACTTGTTGAGATCTGATGGGTATTTTAAGTTATCGCATTTTACATTCTCATTAACAATTTGCTTTAAAATTAGTACGAATACATATCTTATTTCAAAAGTCAATAAATGTTTCTTTATGAAACAAAATTGTACTTACATGCAGAAGAACAGTCCATTTTCCCGGTTGAAACTTGAGGGAAATATTCTCTTTCCATTGCGATTTTTTTCGAAATGCCCTGCGAAGGCACATGCAAACACCTGCACTTCACAGTTTGAGTGAAAAACAATGGTAAGAATACTACTACATCAGAAGTCGTTATATCGAAACTCGATTTTTCAAACTTTTGTCCAGGATTTTCCGATTCAGCCCCACTGTACGACACATATAATTTCGAAAACTTTTTATAATTTTACAATTCGCATGGAACAATAAATAAATCGTTTTCGTTAAATTTGAAATATATTTAATAAGAAATTGATACTCATCACATAATCTACCCTGTTTCATAATTTGAAAGTAAAAAGCTATATTATATAAAGTCTCGTTTTCAATTTAACAAGTTACTGACTATAAACCTAGTTAAAACTGATATTATGGTTTATAAGCTTAAACCATATCAGTTTCTTTACACCTCATCAGGCGCGGCTCGTGATGACGTATTTTGGTTTGCAGTACAATGATCCGAGTGCTTCGTGTATTCTCGTGTACTAACTGTAACGTTTGCTTAGTAAACACCGAAAACACACGAGGCACTCGTATCATTGTACTGCAAACCAAAATACGTCATCACGAGCCGCGCCTGCACCTCATAAACTTTTTATCACAGTTGCTGTATTTGACACTACTGCAATGTCTTTTAAGCAACTTATTTACTTTCTTCTTTGATTTATAACATCGACATATTATATAGATCTCGGTTTCCGGCTTGGAACCGTGTCGAGTTAGGCACAATTGCCAACGTTTCGTCCACTGCTTCAAGGGACATCTTCAGGGCTGTACTTAGATGTTCGTCGTTTCGCAGTAGTTTGAAGAATTCTTCATAATTGCCAACGTTTCATTCACTGTTTCAAGGGACATCTTCAGGGCTGCACGTAGATGTCCCTTGAAACAGTGGACGAAACGTTGGCAATTATGCCTAACTTGACGCGGTTCCAACCCGGAAACTGAGATCTACATCTAGAGAACGACCGCGGAAACCTACACCTACATCGACATATTATATTTGACTAAAATTCTATCTATGCGAAAAAGAACCCAAAAAATATGATTTACAGACCTTGTTCCCAAAATTGTATGTTTTGATAACGAAGGAAGTTATGTATGACCTTTCACTTCTGTTGCTGTAGTGAAATGTAGAAGTCACTGGGCGCAAAGTCAGAGGTAGAGTGAGTAGGCGGTTCAGGCACTCTCAACCAATTGTGAACCAAAAGTTCCCCCTTCGGATCTCTTTCCTCAAATGGAGATCTTCGGTCGTGTGAGATTCCAGTAGTACCTCTCAGTAGTGGCTCATACAAGAATTCCAAGAAATTTAAATACTGTGACATACAAAGAATATCAGAAACACGTAACCTAGTGAAAAAAACCTGTTCTTTCTCACAGAGGATACTCCATGCCCAATCCGGGAAAAAATAATTTGCCTCTTCCACAAATTGCTCGAGGATAATTCCCATCACGTTGAAACTCTCTATCATAAAGCAAAATTAAGGTACCATTGGATGTTGTGAATTTCAAGGAATCCCTTTGAATAAGCCAATCTGCTATTTCCTTCTAAAGAAACTGAGGAGCTGAGGATAACCGCTTACCTCTCGCTTCCGTATCGAAATTGCTGACGCCATCGTCATTCACTCCAACATTGCGCGAAGACGGTATTGTACTACCAGTTAGTTATGTATTTCCATACAGAAAGTTCCACATACTCATTTATTCTAAACAAACAAGACCCATTGCCTTTATCTACAAAACGCCTTCACCTTCTATGTTAGACGGGCACACGTCTCTATCTCTTCCAATGGAAAATTATGCTAGTGTTATTGATAAAATTAAAGTCGTAAGACACAAGATAAAAAAAGGTAGTGCCAGTGTAAGAATAACATAATGCCAACCCAAAATGTATATCTCTTGTGCGCAATAAATACAAGAACACCTAGTAAGCGTTGATATATTTAATTGAAATTTTGCGGACAGGTTTATTTTGTTTGAAGTGAAAATAGAGAGACAAAGATACATTCAATTACTGAAGGTACCATTGGCAATTAACTACAAAATATTTTTGTTTCTCTAATGACACTATTTACTTAAGTGTCACTGTAAAGTATCTTTGCAGCTTTATTTAGTCCTAATATGGTGGGAAATGGTGACTTCTATTTGTATTCAATTTGTATTAATTAACCGAGCTCGAACGTGACAGGGTAATCGACCTAAGAGACACCGTATTATCTAATGATAATGCAGGGCACAGTGTCGCTACAATTTCTCCGTATTAGCGAAAATGACCAGAACATAATGTGGAATGACGTTTGAAATCGTGTTCTTTGGTTTGTGGTCAACAAGAAAAGTTGTGGAGAAGCTTAATTAATCTTAATTAATCGTATGGACCATTTCTTTACCTCTAACTCCACGCCATAAAATTGCACGCCTAGAGTAGTGTAAAGAAACGTTGCACTGGATTGGGGAATGGAACCAAATCGTCCTCAATCACGAATCTCGATTTTGTTTATAGACCCATGATGGTCGTAAGATGATCAAAAGCAGTCCCAGAGAAATAAAAAAAAACTTTTTCAGATATCAGCAGTTTTCTGTACAACTAAGTACGGCTTTTACTCAAGGTGCAAAGGTGTGATGGGCTATCTGCCATGAAAGTAGGTCTGTTCTAGCAATAATTTAAGGAACATTAAATGCGATTTATTATGTTAATAATGTTCTTGAACCAGTGTCGATGCCCTATTTTCGACTACTGGCAAATCTAATTTTACAGTAGAATAACGCACGACCGAAGTTACTGGATAATGTTAACATAAATCGCCTTTTCATTCACCTGACTTGTTTCTAACAGAACACGTGTGGGATATGGTACCTATAACACAATTATTTATAATCACCCCAACACAACGTAGATGTTTTCAAGGATTTAGAAGCTCGGGACAGTCTACCATTGATTTGCTAATTTCAAGTACGCCTAACTGACTAATTGAATGCTAAGAAATATAAGATAATTCAGGTATTATTAGTATTTATATGAATTGTTACGCTCATATATTGTTGAAGTAAATCGTTTCGAAAATTTTATTTAATTATACGTTTATTGAGTGTTCATTTATTTATGGTGACTAGGATATACAGGATACTGTTACGGAGACTTTCGCAGCCGAAATCTCTTACCATATTTGGATACTACCATCTATATACCGAATAATATCATAAGATCGATGTGGTACAGAAAAATTTCTAATGCCAGTAGAATCCTCAATTTAAATACCCAATGTCCTACAAGGCATAAATTAACTTGATGCCAGCTATGAAAGAAAATATCATAAAGATTGTATCAATGAAGGTCTTTATTACTTAAAACAATTAATAATTGGTACAATGAATTCAAAAGAGGTCGCCTTTTTTCTTAGTGATAAATTTTGTAAAAAACATTCAAGAACCACTGTGACTGATGAGAATGTTTCCACTGTTCGAGCAAACCTTGAGGAAGACCAACGGATGTCATATGACTTTATTCGGCCGACATTGGGCAGTGGTATGAGTCAAATCCATAATATTTGACAACAACAGGTAGACATGAGAAAACTTTGTTGTCGATGGATTTCACATCAACTGATCCCGATCAAAAAGAACAACGCATTGAATGGTGCAGAAGAACTCCAACTCGCTATTTGCAATGAATCAAGGATTTATTGTTATGATTCTGGAAAGAAAAATCAATCGGCGCAATGGGTCTTTCGAACAAAACCTAAGCCTACAAAAGTCGGACGAATTCGCAGTACTGACAAGAAGATGGTTGCTGGTATTTTTTTTCTAAAACGGGCCATATTGCTACTATTTATTAAAAGATAGGTGCACACACATTGGTCTGTTAACAGCAAATTTTTGAAAAATTCATGAAAAACGCCCAAAAGGGTAAAATTGTTTTACACCATGACAACGAATTGTCGCATAAAGTAAAACTAGCAACTGAGTATTTAGATACTCTAAACGTCACCACTGTGGACCCTCCACCATACAGCCCTGATCCAGCACCTTGTGATTTCCAAAAATTAAATATAAAATAAGTGGAATCACTTTTGCGTCATCAGATGAAACAGTAGAACATTATAAAAACCTGGTTTCTGAAGTGCCTCGGGAAGAGTGGCATCATGGCTCTAAGTATTGGTTTCACTGAATGGAAAATGTATTGATATTAAAGGGAATATTTGAAAAAATAATAAAATCATTTAATTTATTTTTTAATAATCATCGTTTGAATTTCTAATAATGTTCAGTGTTTCCCTCGTATTATATGAGTTCAGATATCAGGATTGCTCAAGTTCAACATATTAGCTAGTAAATCCTAAAAAAGCGTGATCTGGCGTTACATATTTAAATTGTCTGAACATTGCATAAATTGTAATAACGCCAGAAGTATATACACTGAGAACAATTCCATAAGTAAAGTAATGAACATTTTAAACAATACGAAACAATCTAGCTTTTTTTCACTAATATGTGTGATTACTAAGATTCATAAATTTAAATATTTAATAATACCTTAGCTGCCAATTAACTAAAATTAGACTCTCATTAACACTCTGATTTAATTCAGTTTTTGTATATTCACATTTTGTATGTATTATACAATAATTAATGTTTTTGTTTTGCTCTCTGATACTCAGTGTTTCTATGGAGACGGCCGTATTTCCTCATATTATTTTGTATTATTTTTAACATAAAGTATTATTTACTTTTGTGGCTGTTTTTACTGTGCACTTTGTTACGTTTCTCTGTGAAAACCCTGCGTGCGTACAAAAGCCATTGTTTTTAAATTTGTGTATTTCAACTAACTGACCGCAGAAATTATGGTTTTTGATATTTTGTATTCTACAGTATATCATTTAATCTGTTACTTGTGTTGTGTGTAACTTAGCAATATATTTTTTAAATTTTTTTCAGAAATAAATTTTTAATAAGGTAATGAGAGAAAATTTCTTAGATAAATTATATTATACAATAGGCCTCAGGAAGGAATAAATCTACCTGGAACGGAAGCTCCGAGTAAATTGAGGTACCGGTATGAATAGAATATCCGTTCCACATGGCTTCAATCGACGTGAATGAAAATCGCGTAAAGTCTATCAATACTAAAGAAAAAATATGGGAAATATAAGCTGGGTAAAAATTATAATATAAACATCATTCTCAATAGTTTAATAAAAACGCTGTTCACTTATTGTGAATTTAAGCATACATCATTATTAAGGTAGACTGATTCTAACGGATCAATCTTTAAATTGTTTTCTGACCGAAAAAAAAATCGTTAAATCGGATTTTCGTTATAGGAAAACACATTTACTTACAGATTTATCTCTCTATATATAAAAATTCGGCCTGCGTGTTTGCGCTCGCAAAACTCGAAAAGCAGCCAATCAATTGACTTGAAATTTGGACACAATGTTGCATTCGAATACGTGAGTGATTTATAGTAAAATGAATTTTCTTTTAAAACGATGCGACAAAAGTCTTCCCGCACCGGTGAAATAAGTAGACATACGTAGCGCAAAAATTTCTCAAATACTTGACTGGGTGGTACTTTTCTTATTACAAGTTGATATTTGCTAATCATATACTCTATTTACGCTAACATATTGTTGTGAAATCTTAATGATAAAAAGGAAATTTTCCGGTTTGTTGGAAAATATCAAAAATCATTCCCGTATACAAAAAAAGGAAACAGTACTTCGATTGATAATTATCGTCCTATAGCACTAATAAATAACGAAAAGGTATTCGAGAGACATCTTTATTAGGTATTATATATTTTTTCAATTTCTGAGGGTCAGAATGGCTTCGTGAATAAGCGACCAACTGTTATGAATTTGTGTGTTCTAATTCAATACTGGTTAGTGTCTAGATAACAAAACAGGTTGATTAATTTCTCCAAACCTTTCAATAGTATAGATCACAAAATACTCCTAATAGTATAATATTATTCAAGATAATAAACTTGACTTAGTTGGTTTTACCCCAGCCTTATTGTTTCAGACTTACTTATGTGATAGAACTCAATATGTATATTATAGTGGCCATCGATTTTAAATGCTGATCACCTCTTCACGAATGTCACAGGAAAGTAACTTTGATCCGTTGCTTTTTCTCGAACCTCTCTACTCGAATGCCATAAATTACTTTTTGCTGACAGCTTGAAGCTTCGCCAAATAATTGAGGGCGAAACAAATTGTGTCTTCCTTCAAAAACAAATAGATGTCCTTAATATCTGGTGCATTGCTAGTAAGTTTGATATTAATGTATGCAGATGCAATGTTCTAACTTATACTCGAGAGAGCAATATTTACATATTTAACTGTCGTTACGACTCCCCTTTAAACCAGTACACTTTTATTAAAGATTTAGACATCACATTTGATGCTAAATTATCATTTCCTGAACATATTCTAGATAGACTTTCTCCTCAATCAAAACTCTCGGATTTTTTACATGAAATTCGAAAAATACCTCTCCTGTTGATTCTGTTAGACTACTTTACTATAGATTTATTCGATTTAAATTAGAGTAAGTATCACTGGTATGGTTGCCTATCTATAAAATATACAACTTCTTGGAGTCAGTTCAGCGAAAATTCTTAAAATATTTACATTTCAAACATAGTCGTTTTTGCCCAACACAGAGTTAGTTTTAATCGTATTATTTTACTGGGTAGGTAATCCGTTCGATTCCTTGAAGAAGAGCAGGCATCAAAATCATATAAAATTCTTATACAATCTGTTCCATGATGATGCTCCAACATTGTCGAAAAATATCAAGCTTGCAGTTACACAATATAGTAGCCGAGTATACAACTAATTTCATTGACTTGTTACAAGTACTAATATTTTAGCGTAGTTTTTAATGAATCTTATATGTTATAAATTTATTAGTTTGGTGGCGATGTCCAATGAAATTGATGTAAACCAGACTTATCTTTCGGTCATCTTGGATGCATTTAATAATGAATAATTATTATATCATATTATTATGATATTAACAATGATAAATAATTAATCATTTTACTGTATTAGGTATATTTTGTTTCTGTTTTCTAATAATTCAACTATTTTAAAAAATGATATTATTTTCTAGTAATTGGAATATAAAAAATAATATTTTGGGTTAGTTTTACTATATAATCAATGTTTCAACTTTATTTATTGATTTCTTTGTCATGTAGTTAGATATATGTACACCTATTGGTCAAATAAAGTATTATAATAATAATAATAACCCCACGGGTTCCTGAGCTAACCGTTGGGTTGGGTTAGCAGCCCCAATGAGGTACACTTGCTCCAAACACTGGATGAAAAGGATACTGTGGTGCATCGGAGGAGCAGGATCCAGGTAGGATTAACCAGCAAAGACCGAAACAGCAAATTGGAAATGAAACACAAACATGGCATGCTTCAGTAGAAACAAAGAACGCAGGCGAGGATGTTGTTGAGATACCTTCATCTCAACCCACTTCGTCAACATAACAACTAAAGCGCCGGACCCTATGGGCCGTGAAAATGAACCCCTACATGATGGGAGGTGTTATTATCTGCTTACTAAGAATGAAGCATGCCATATGGAGGAGAGCTGCATAGTTAGGTTACGGAAAAATACCTGGAAATAAGAAATAATAAACAACAATAATAATAATATTATGATAGTTATGCCAGCCATCTTGTTCTCACGAACCGATGGGTTAACACACTGACAACCAAGGACAAATTGAATGTTCTTGTGAATGGAGGAAATAATAATAATATTATACGTCATCTACAAATGTAAATTCAATACATTCACACTGCCCATTGGAGCCGGATTCCTGGTACAAATGGGAAAGTACCCAGAGTAATAACTAGGCTTAGGATAATTATACGCTAAAAAAAATTAAAAATATGCAAATATGCACCAAAAATATTCAGAATATGCACTTCAATATGCACTAAAAATCAATTTTTAAAAAATAAATACTAATTTTTTATATTAAGACATTTTAATTTTTCCCATAAAACACGCAAACATTTTTTTTAAATTCAAAATTATTAAAATTATAGAAACAAATTATATTTATTCATCAAGCCAAAATTACGATAGACCATATAAATAGTCTATAACATCGATAAGTACAACACGCAGATACTGAATAGCACTATTCATTCAGTTAACCGCACATCTGTTTTTTGTCGTTGAATTATGACGCAATTATTTCAATATTAAGTTAAATTCCTTTCTTTATGGGCGTAGATAGAAGCGCGAGGAGTTTTTATAATTTATTTTATTTATAAGTTTATATTTCGTAAGATAAATAAAGTACGGTGAGTTAGTTCCTTTTTTTCATTGGTTTAACTTTTAATTAGAAAACAAACGGATGGTGATCTATAAAATACGAAATACATTTTTATTTGTTCATTTTGTAGTTCAAGTTGAGTAAAGGGGTATTAATATTAACAAGCAAAGCTTTCTCTTCTATAAAAGTTCTCTTTGTAAAATTTGTTCTCTTTGAATGAAATTCATTCTTGTAGATAGAAAAGGTCCTTTCTACATCCCAACTGATTATAGCTGCATACTGGTGCATACTTCGTAATTTTTGTAATAGATCCTGTTTAATATCGTTTCAGCGAATCTACTTCTACCAATTATTTTGACGTAAGTGTCCAGTGAATTTCATTAAGTTTCAATAACTTACGCATGCATTTTTAGTTTTCATTTATTTAAATCTAGAAGATTGTTTAAGTTGCTTTTTCGGATATGATATGGAACAACGTAGAGAATGGCATCGTGAAATAATGGCGAGTTGGATTAAGGATCGTACTGATTGTATGTCCATTTCCAGTAATTCCGAAATTTATTGCAAAGTCTGTAAACATATACACAATTTTAACGATGAACTCTGTGAAACTTTAATGGCGGCAACTATTCCATTAAATAAACTTAACAATCCCACTTTCAAAACATTTCTCCAAAAATATACTGATCGAAATGTTCCTGATGAGTCCACCTTACGCAAATATTATGTTTCTAAAAGCTACAAGAAAGAAGTAGAACGTATTAGAAGCCATCTTTCAAATCAGTACCTATGGATAAGTGCCGACGAAACTGTCGATATATTTGAACGCTGTGTGGTAAATGTTGTAGCTGGTGCACTACATCCAACTATTCCATATAATGCATATGTAATAGCAACAAAAGTTAAATACAGTTGATGCGGAAACAACAGCTAAAATCATTTACGACAATATGTACCAAATGCTTCATTCGGACGACAGGTACAAAGAAAAAATACTTTTACTTTTTAGTGATTGTGTCGGATATAAGTCAAAAACAGGCAGACAATTGTAGAAAACATATTCTAATATGCGGCATATTACTTGTGTAGCACATGTTCTCCACAGAATCAGTGAATATATCAGAGACGCCTTTCCGAAAGTTGATAGACTTGTATCCACTTTTAAAAAATTTTCAGAACACCATTGAACCCCATCTTCTTAAAAAGATATGTAGACATCATAACATGTATTCCGATAAATAAAATACAGTACTACATGGGCTAAACTAAGCAACATTTATACAAAAGAATACAAGCCCACAAATACTCTAAAATAGACAAAACTGCTTTATTTACACACAAACTACAACGCGATCACCATTTAGATTTTGAAAACACACAATTAAAAGGGAAATTAAACAAATTATTAATATTAAACAGGAAAAATACAGAAGAGATATAAAAAATCTAAGCAGTATATACTATAACCTAATAATGTAACGAAGTATGACATTAATATAATGTCATTTATATTTTAAATTTCTTTGAAAAGGCATTATATGCCGAAACATGTAAGATTGTTTTAAATATATACATTTTGTAGTAAAACCAGAGCTTAAATCACCAACTAATCGAATCTACCACACACACACACACACATATTTATACATATATACAGTGTGGTCATAAAGTTTGGAACCAACCAGCTTATAACCGCATTATTTTACATTTTTAGGAAAAACGCTCGGACAGGTAAATTGTCTTTTTTAAAACGCCATCTTTTGACATACAATTTTTCTCTATGACGTCATTGGTTTTCGAGTGATGACGTTATCAACACTTTCTTTAAATGGCAACCATATTATTTTTTTCTCGTTTTTGGTAGATCGTTATATCCACCAAATAGTGATATAAAACAATTGGTATGTTGCATCACAATTTTTTTGAAAAAATTATATAAATTTAGAAAAAAATTCGAAAATTTTATTTTTGTACAAAATTAAAATTAAATTAAAAAAAATCTGAACTTAAACTTATTGTAACAGTTAACGTAAATTTTCAAAATGGACCCCACCAACCAACTGACACTGTCCCAGCCGAGTGTAAACACTTCGTATACTCGCCTCAATTATGTCTGGGGATATTTGTGTAAGTTCTACGCGAATTCGTTCTTTTAAATCTTCTAAATTGTTCGGTTTGTTAAAATACACTTTCGATTTCAAATAACCCCACAAAAAAAAGTCTAACGGAGTCAGGTCAGGAGAACGAGGTGGTCATTCATGGCGCCTCTCCGTCCAATCCATTTATTGGGAAATATTTCGTCAAGATAGTGGCGAACCTCTACACCATAATGGGGAGGCGCCCCATCTTGTTGAAACCAAATATTTGGATGGGGTACATCACCATCCTCGTGATTTGGGAAAATAACAGCGAGCGCTGGAACCAGTTCAAATCTTAAAAATTCTAAATATTGCACAGCAGTCAAATTTCCTTCAAAAAAATATGGTCCTAAAATGCGTCGTCCAATCATGCCAACCCATACGTTAACTTTTCCTCTGCGCTGAGTATGACACGCTTGAGTCCAATGCGGATTGTTCTGCGACCAATATCTGCAATTATGGCGGTGAACAGATCCATTTAGGCAGAAAAAAACTTACTTACATATTTCAGTAAATTTTGTAAGCTTAATTAGTTTTTGAAATCTTCAATTTTTGGGCGATAATTTTAATTAAGAAATGGTCTGCCACATCATGTCAATTTTTTAAATAAATTAAACTTCTTTGGCCCTTTTTTGTGAAACTATTTAATGTTAAATAAGATTTTTTAATAAGTAATTGGCCGATTGGGAAGACGAATTTCTTTTGACCTGGAGCGAATAACGCAGATTACTATTGATCGCAAAGCATTTACACTCGGCTGGGACAGTGTCAGTTGGTTGGAGGGGTCCATTTTGAAAATTTACGTTAACTGTTACAATAAATTTAAGTTAAGAGTTTTTTTAACTTAATTTTAATTTTGAACAAAAATAAAATTTTCGTATTTTTTTCTAAATTTATATCTTTTTTTCAAAAAAATTGTGATGCAACATATCAATTGTTTTATATCACTATTTGGTGGATATAAAGATCTACCAAAAACGAGAAAAAAATAATATGGTTGCCATTTAAAGAAAGTGTTGATAACGTCATCACTCGAAAACCAATGACGTCATAGAAAAAAATTGTATGTTAAAAGATGGGGTTTTAAAAAAGAAAATTTACCTGTCCGAGCGTTTTTCCAAAAAATGTAAAATAATGCGGTTATAAGCTTGGTACCAAACTTTATGACCACACTGTATATATATGTATATATATATATATATATATATATATATATATATATATATATAGATATATATATAAAGATAATTATTTCGTGACCTTTGTATGTTATGGTAAATTCAATTTGCTGGCGATTTAAGGTCCAGTTTTACTTCAAAATATATATATTTATAACAACCCTACATGTTTCGGCAAATGATGCCTTTATCAAGGAATATAAAATATAAATGACAGTATATTAATGTTATACACTTGAGTTTCTATGGATAAAATTATTCAAAGATACATTCCAATTGAATAATAATAAATCATGCCTTAGTATTCTAAAATAGATAGACAACAAAAATGAATGTTCACACATAAAATAATGATAAAAAATATATTATATAACGTGCTCAAACACTTACTGTTTTAAAAAGCTTCCACGAAATCAGAAACTGGGTGGCATCTATTAAATATTTGAATCATTAAATATGCTTCCACACTTGTTTCAGTCAAATGAGTACGACGTGCGGAATAAATATTTTCCAATTATGAAAACGACCGTTCCACATCGAGTGATATTACACTCGTATTTGCAAATTTAAAGTAATCCTTGTGACAACTTAATAGATCTTTCGACGCACCATCACACTTCCACTTGCTGGTACACCTCAAATAGTCGCGCACTTTACACATTTAATTCTATCGCCTTCGTATTCTAAATCCGGCATACTCGGTATTACGTTTTCTAGTTTCTTCGAAATACGCCGTTTTCGAAACGTACCTGAACGCGACATTATGTGTATGTGTGTACTCACATACACTCACGACGACCAGTGGAATAATACTGAAAAAGTGTGCTTTGATAAGGACGCTTGAGTTTCCGTGCCGCACGTTTCTCCCCTCTACGGTGCTCTCGGCACTGCACTGGAAATTGCCCCTCTTTGTCGAGTCTATTTATATACGTGAAGTTGTTATGGATAAAAATATTATTCAGAAATACATCCAAGTTTAATAAAAATAATTCACACCCTAGCATTCCCCAACAGCTTGGCACTAATTACAATAGAATCAAATTCAATATAGAATTATACATTTATACATATTCCTTCTCGTTCTAGGCGAATACCGACATTTTAAGTCGTTGCATGGGCGCGGACATAATAATAACTCATGACTTGCCAATGCCCCTGTAATTGGCGTCAAGCTGTTGAGGAATGATAAGCCATGCATTATTATTATTAAACTTGAATGTATTTTTGAATAATGATATTTTTATCCATGACAACCTCACATATATAAATATGACTTTAATATACTGTCACTTATAATTTAAAATTCCTTGAAAAAGCAGTAATTGCCGAAACAAGTAAGAGATTGTTTTAAATATATATATATATATATATATATATATAGATATATATATATATATATACAAATATATATATATTGAAGTAAAACAGAACTTAAATCGCCAACTATCTAAATCTACTATATATATATATATATATATATATATATATATATATATATATATATAATATTTTCGTGACCTTGGTATGATATGGTAAACTTAATAAGTCGGCGATTAAATGTCTGGTTTATTACTCCAAAGTATATATATTTAAAACAACCCTACATGTTTCGGCAATGATGCCTTTGTCAAAGATATAAAAAATATAAAATGATTTTATATTTTTTATATCCTTGACAAAGGCATCATTGCCGAAACATGTATGGTTGTTTTAAATATATATACATTGGAGTAATAAACCAGACCTTTAATCGCCGACTTATTAAGTTTACTATATATATATATATATATATATATATATATATAATAACTTCGTGACCTTGGTATGATATGGTAAACCTAATCAGTAGGCGATTAAAGGTCTGTATATTACTTCAAAATATATGTATTTAAAAAACTCTACATGTTTCGGCTGTATACGCCTTTTTCAAGAGAATACAAAATATGAATGACAGGATATAGATGTCAAGTAATTAAGTTGCTATGGTTTAAATTATTCAAAGATACATTCTAGTAATAATAATAAATCATGCCTTAGTATTCCAAAAAATAGATAACAAGGTGTGAAAATGTGTGTTGTTCGCTGCTAGCAATTTGTGTCTCCTTCTGGGTATGAACTTATCATGATGACTGTTCCGTGTTTTGATTCCTGTCTAGTTGTCCGAGCAGGTTTTCGTGGTTTTCCTTCTCGTTTTGAGCGAATGCCGACAACTTTGTATCCTAAGTCGCTCCACGGGCGCATACGTAATAATAACTCATGTCTTGCTTTTCCCTGCCTATCCCTGTTTTCTGTTTTTTGCTGATGTGGTCCTCTACTGGGTTGCAGCCTAGCATATGCGCTACAAAACTCTAGGGGGGTCTGCCCGTTGGGCAGTCAGGTGCCATTCCGCCTTTCCAGCAAGAGTGAGGAACCATGCTACGCGGCGCTATCTCGTCGCCGCGCAATGCACACACCACTAGGACCGGTCCTGGGCGACAACCTGGCTAGGCTGCCGTTAACAGCACACACACGTTCGACGTGTGTGCTATGCCCCCGCTTCGGCGGAAAACGTTAAGATGGCATAAGTGTGACCATCGTCGACCGAGGTAGCCACTAAGAGTGTTCCCTCAGTTGCGATGAGCAACCCCGTACAGGGTGCGCTTCGCCTGTCTGCGCCTTGCCTCGTTGGGGCGGGGGTCAGACCGTCGAAGTACTGCACGGAATTGTAAAGAAGTTGTCGGGAAAGGGTTGGCGGCCCTACGCAACGGCTGGTTATCCGACCTCTCTAAATTCATGCGACCGATCACTAAACACACGCACGAACGCACCGACATACAAAACCCTACACTTACGCTCTCACACAAAACCACACACCCATAGAGAGACGCAAGCTGCCAGCAGCAACCATCACACAAGTTCATACCCAGAAGGAGACACAAATTGCTAGCAGCGAACAACACACATTTTCACACCTTGTTATCTATTTTTTGGAATACTAAGGCATGATTTATTATTATTACTAGAATGTATCTTTGAATAATTTAAACCATAGCAACTTAATTACTTGACATCTATATCCTGTCATTCATATTTTGTATTCTCTTGAAAAAGGCGTATACAGCCGAAACATGTAGAGTTTTTTAAATACATATATTTTGAAGTAATATACAGACCTTTAGTCGCCTACTGATTAGGTTTACTATATATATATATATATATATATATATATATATGAAACTGTCTTGTATCAAAATAAAGTATAAAGCTTGCAGTCATCTAATTGCAACAAATTTTCCAAGAATACTAACCACTTTACAGAGAAGTTATTATAGGACGTTCCAATGTTACGTTATGAAGAAATAGTTTTGTAATAATCTACTAGCATTTCCTAGACGATCTCCTCTGTTATGATTGTAGGATGTTTATGGATCGGCGCATTTAGCGATATTTTAGAATTGTGATAAATGAAGAAACTATGAGTGTGAAACTATGCAACTATGGGGATATTGTAAAAAACTAGTTTCTAAACATTTTAAGCTCTAATTGAAAAGAAATCTACTGATTATGTAAGAACTTGTCTTAGTTAGGTTTTGACAAAATTTCAACAATACTGTATTTCAGAGTTAATGCGAGTCCGTTTTAGTAAATGAAAGTAATTTACAGTAAAGTGATGAAAATTGCATTTCAATCAGCCATTTATTAAAATTAATACTTACATGTTGCTTTTGTAACTTATATAATAATCTAATTCATTTTAACATACAATAATGAATCACTAATTGCGTCTAATTACTGATTAACATGATTACATAATCAATTTACTGTAAATGAGAACCAATTTATATTTACAATAAGTTCATTATACTAACTATAGATACGTGAAGTATAAAAGTGAAAAGTCATGTCTGTCCGGGATACTGTGTATTGACGGACTCCAGTAAGAGCGAAATGCATCCACACTTTCCAGGAAAGATGTGACTTTTCAAGAATTTTGCATTATGATTACATATACGACATTCGTTTCTTGCATTACATACAAACAATAATAATAACGTGTGCAATTACAGATTTTAAGCAATAGGAAATATTCACGTAAAACATTAACTTTAGTTACCGGTTAAACTGCTAATCGTGTACTTCATTTTTAAATTCTTTACATTATGTAAAACATGAAACTAGGGAAAACTAATATTCATACATACATACATACACTGCAGCGAAAGCTGTATTGAGCCATATTAATATTTTCGTTTATTATTATTTAATTTCTATTCAATATTACACTAGAATCAAATTCAATGTAGAAATATACATTTATACATATTCTATTCATTTCAGGAATGAATTTCCAGTAAGACCCATGCCCGAGTTAGACGAGCATCCTTATTTATTATTAGCAATGTGGGCTCCTAGAGGACACAGTCTAGTAATGGTACAGGATTACGATATCTACTACAGAACATCGCCCATGTCACACATAGGGTACAGAATAACGAAAACAGCTGTTCCTGGAGTGGTTAGCCATGGCGTTCCGGATTGGTTGTACGAAGGTAATCGGAACATGTTCGGTCTATTCGATTTAACACGTCACACGAACATTGTGGTAAAGTAATCGTCTTATTGTATAATTTTGCCTGAATTATAGCAGAATGTACGAGATAATTTCTAATGTTATTGGCTTAATTTAAGGACAGTTGTTACGTACCGCAATTTCCCGCTGTCTTTACTTCTTGTCGTTGTACTAAAATAGAATATCTATTAATAAATATATATAAAGATGAATAGAAAACAAGTGAAGTACAAAATATTGTTAAGATTTAAAAATCTGCGAATTTCATAAATAAACTGATCTACATAGTTTATAAATAAATTTCCTTAAGTGTCTCAGATTTGTGTTACACGAAACTTGGTAAGTTTGTAGAAGCATTACACAACACCACCTGTTGGTAGGAAAAATAACATCTTAAAAAATGAAAATCATTCTCAGAAATTACATAATTTTCAAATTTTTGTAAATTAGGATAACTTAAATTAATCAGGACATCTGTCTTCGAAAGTCCTAACCGAATATGTGCAAATCATTTCATTCCCTCACAATCACCACTTACCATTATCATTAGAGAGGAATTAATATTAAATATTAATATCTTTGCCTTGCGTACATACCGTAATTTTAAAGTCTAAATAAAATATTGTTTCACTCTTTTGTGGAACGCATGTTGAACCTTGATTCATAAATATGTGTAAGTATGTAAGTACACCTACCGTATATACTATATGTGGAAATATATAGCCGCGATGAATGCTGTGCTTGCAACTAGCGTTAGCTACTAAACACATGTGAACAATTCGACCAGTGTCAGTTTCGTACTGGCTGTAGTGCAACACATCTATCGAGAGTCATATTTCATCGTAATTCTATTTATTGTTTGCAGTTAGTCTAGTATTTTCGTTTGTAAATTTCGAAAGAAAGCATATTGAATGCAAATATGAAAATTTATAAATTGGAGTTTCGAGGCATAATCGAAGAGATTAAGTGGTAAGGAAATTTACGAAGATATGCTTAACACACTTGGCGATCAATGCCCATCATATGCGACTGTCAAAAATTGGATTGCGTTATTCAAAAGAGGAAAAATTTCCGTTGAAGATGAGAAGCGACCAGGAAGATGGATTTCGGTGTCCACCCCCGAAAATATTGACGCAGTTCATATATTCATAATATTATCAGACCGTCGAATTGGGCTGAAACATATAGCTGAGGCAATCAAGAGTTCATTCATCTAGCTCACGTAAATTTAGATGTGAAAAAAACTTCTGCAAAATGGACTCCTAAATGCTTGAACGCCGTACACAAATGAGCATCACGGTCAGTCTGTGCCCATTTTGAAGGAGATCCAGATATTTTTAACCGTCTTGGGACTATGGATGAAACATGAGTTCATCTTTACGACCCAGAAACAAAACAGCAATCGATTGGGTGGAAACATCATGGTTTTCCAAGGCCTAAGAAGTTTCGAGTTCAAAAATCCTCTGGAAAAGTTCATGCTTCAGTTTTTTGGGACATCCGTGTAATAATTATGATGGACTAGCTAAGAAAGGGCACTGGATATTCTTATTCTAAATTACTAACTGCCCTTAGAGAGAAAATTAAGGAAATAAGCGTGGCATGGTAGCGAAAGGTGTGTTGTTTTTGTAGGACAATGCCCCTGCACACAAATCGCCATGAATAAAATTAGGGATCTAATGTTCAAATTCCTTGGGTGTTCCAGTAATTTGAACTCTAGATCCCTAATTTTATTCATGGCAATACGCGATTTGTGCAGGGGCATTGTCCTGCAAAAACAACACACCTTTCGCTAACATGTAATCTCCAGGCTTAGCCTCCTCAGATTATTATCTATTCCCTCGATTGAAAAAAAGTTTAAAAGGGCGTCAATTTTTGTGTAACGAAAAGGTAATAGAAGCTGTGGAAGGTTGGTTTGTAGATCAAAAAGAGCCTTTTTTTTGAAGAGGTAAAGGCGTTGCAGGCTCACTGTATTAAGTATATTAATTGAAGGGGAGATAATGTTGAAGTCCCAACTTCAAATTTTTTCAATAATAGACTAAGAATATATCAATACCCCCTTATATATTTAGTAGAAAAACAATTTGTTACTAAATGTCGTTATCTTGGTCAGTCAATCAGACACGTTCATTTCAAACAGAATTTAAAAAAAAGCATATCGTGTGAAACAATACTTCACATTATTACTAATTTTGAAAGCTATATTTGCTTATATCGGCAACAACATAAACAGAATAGAACTTCACAAAATGAAGAACGAGATATTCTCATTTAGGCTGCATTCGAAAGGCAATCGCACCTCAGGCAATACCGTTAAAAAAAAATAAATATTGTTCTTACAAGTTAAAAAAACAAATGAAATATTTCCAAACGACAAATACGCAAAAACTCAAATACACTTTCATTTTCGAGTATCATAATAAATTAAAGATTACAAAAGGGGTTTACAAATTGGGTTTAAAACTGTTCAATCATCTACCAAATGGATTGAAGGATGTGAGGAGCCTTAATATATTCAGGTGCAAATTACGAGAAATTTTACAGGACGACAGCGTTTATTCTGTTGAGGAATTTCTGTCTGTTCTTGAGCATTGATACTTACCTATTTCTGTACTATTTCAGATTGTATTATTTTATTATGATTATATATTTATATTTCGCATGGACGAGTCCTTTCTACAAATTATTTATTGGACAATAAGTTCCATCCATGTATTCATATCGATTATGAAAACCATTTATAAAATTTGAAGATAAACATCAAAATAAACTTCAGATTGTATGAGAAAATGTTTTAGTAGTATATTTTCATTTACAACATTCTAAATGTAAGCCATCTACTACTACATCTACAATATATTTACAATTATTTGATGCTTAATTAACCACATTTACATTTGATAATTCGAATTCATATTTTTACGTTTGAATTTTATATAAAATTTCAATTGACCACTCTTGAAAAACTAAATTATACTAGAGAAAAACAGTACGTGTGTAGATTAAAAATTCTTCGTTTTCGATGTATTAATAGTATTATAACAGCAGAAAATTAGAAAGCATAAACTCAAAAGTTTAAAATATTAAATCATTAATCTAGACATAATTCTTATTTCTTCTTCATACATTTCCTTAAAAGCACCTTATCTATATAAACTATATAATCTATGTAATCTATATAATCTATACAATCTATATAATCTATATAATCTATATAATCTATATAATCTATATAATCTATATAATCTATATAATCTATATAATCTATATAATCTATATAATCTATATAATCTATATAATCATATAATCAATATAATCTATATAATCTATATAATCTATATAATCTATATAATCTATATAATCCATATAATCGCCCATTTTCTTCTTCTGTGTCTCGTAGTTAGACGAGGAAGCAAAATGTGCTAAAGCATTTCGTGTCTGATTAACTCCATGAATGAACTCTACATGTCAAATTTATAACATTATAGTACCGTTTTCAGTCCTCTTCAGATAGTTTCTTAACAAAAACTTTCCATTCCTTCCTATTCTGTTCTTTTTGTTTGATTACACTAGCTGACATGATTTTTATAACTGACATAACAATCTAAAATTTTAGTATTTTTGATTGTTTCAAACATAAAAACTGTATTCTAACATAGGGTATACGTCACATTTTGAAAATAATATTTTTATCTGTTTTGACTAAGATTAACGTAAAATTTAAATTTAAAAAAGTATAACAAGTTCGAGCATGTTCGCGGCTATTCCCTAAAGGGCAGTGGCAACTACAAAGAGTACAACGTCACGCATTCCAGAGAGAAGTAGAGAATTCTAATACATTAGTCATCGCCGAATATACTAAAATAGAATCTTCTGGAATCGATACGTGCAGATATGAAGGTTGCAGCCGACAAAGCGATTCATTTATGTTGCTGAGAGGTCTGGCAAGAGGCAAACGAAATGTCACTGAACTGTCACTTAGTTAAGAAAGTTTGTGAAAGAAAGCAGTGTTCCACAAGTTGTGTTCCGTGTGATTTTCAAGAATGGAAAACCGTACAAGAGGCTATACAAATTTTCCGGACAGTTTTTGTTATGTTTGTGGATTATATAAAAGAAGCCTTTAAGTGAATTAATTCAAAGATGATACGACCAAAATTAGAAATCAAGACAAAGCATGGGTACCACATACAGGGTGTTTGATAACTCTTATGCCTAATTTGGAGGGTATAAAATTCCCAAATTTTAAAATGTTTTACCAAAAAATCGCGTAGAAAAAGTTTTCAAATAAGCGCGAAAAAAAAGAAGAAAATATAGGAAAATGTTTTTAAGATGGTCTGTATACATAGTGTAAGTGTGTGTGCCTCCTATGTAAGTTTTATGCCATTGACTTTTCTTTAAAGGAAAAATTCTGACCTGTGAACAGTAGACCCACTTATCGAACATAAGGCGCTATTGTGTTACAGTGTCATATTAAGATATTTACCGCTAAAACTAATGTTCGTATTTGTACCGACCACTGAAACTGTGTCTGGAAAATATTGTATCATTTTATTAATTTATTTTGGTGTTGTCTCCTTACAACAATATGGCTTATAGTAATAGTCAATTAGTAGATATGGTGTTAATATATGGTGCGTGCGAACAGAATGCTGCAAGAATATGCGGAACAATTTCCTAATGGACAATTGCCCGCAAGAGCTACCTTTGTACAATTAGTTTTAAATGCTGAAGAAAATATTATAGAAGCCATAGAAAACAACCCAACACTAAGTATACGACAACTTGCCAGACAATTTAATGCATTCAATTATACTGTCTGGAGAACGCTGCGTGAAGATCAAATGCATTCATATCATTATAGTCGGGTACAAAGTTTATTGCCTGCAGAGTATCCTGCGCGAGTGCAGTTTTGTGAGTGGTTACAGCAGCAACATTTACATAATGCATAATTCCTGTGGCAAATGCAAAACCCCCGGGCGATTAGACCTGCTCACCATCAACACCGATTTTCATTAAATGTATGGATCGGTACAATAAATAATTGCATTGTTGGGCCATTTTTCTTCCCGCCACGTTTGAACGGACAAATTTATTTGAATTTTTTACAGAATATTCTGCCGGGATTACTAGAAGATATTCGTTTGAACATTTGCGTATCGATGTGGTATCAGCATGACGGGTCACCTGTACATTTTGTCCGCGTGGTGCGTGAACATTTGAATGATGTGTTTGGAGATCGCTGGATAGGCCGCGGTGGGCCATTGTATTGGCCACCATGTTCGCCGAACCTAAATCCGATTGATTTATTTCTGTGGGGATATTTAAAGAGCAAGTTTATAGGACGGAAGTCATATTATTGCGGAAACAGATCATGTACATGAACGCAATTTGTTTCAAAATGTGCGTGAATCACTTATACGCTACGGCAAATGATGTATTCAAGAGAATGGTGAGAATTTTGAGCAATTGCTGTAATCGTGCATTCGAAACGAACAAGAAAACGTTGAGTCGCTTTCAAAAGAAAAAACTATTTAATTTAATGTTTTGCAATCGTATATCTTAAGAAGTAGGTGAGTAGGTATTTTATTTATCATTGATGAATGTGTTTACATAAAGCGAACATGCATCGACCTCTAAACCAAATGTTTGTTATTGCACATCTATTAGCGTGTAAATAGAAACAATTTTATGAATGATCAGTCTTATAATAAAAAGCAAGCAAAGGCATATTTATTTACTACGTTTTCTTTTTTGTACAGGCCGCTGGACTGTGTTTGAACTAACTGAACAGTGACATCTTCTAATTTATAACTAACCCACCTCAACACAATGTGTATTATCTAACATAAAAACATTGACTTTTTCTTAAAAATCGACATAATTTAAAATAATGTTTGGCGGATATTGAAATGCTTAACGTACATATACATACTGCTTATATTATATCAACGAATGAACAAACAGCCTGTATATGCTGTATTTCGTGTTATGTCAAATTAACTCAGTGGAACGAAAACAAGAATTCTTCTGAAGTCCACCCAGAAAATCCGATGATTTGACGACAACCAACAAATCGCGTCACGGACTATTATTTCTGTCTTTTAAAAACTGAAGGGTTTCCGAAAAGAAATAAACACAAAGTAACATATCCAGACATTCCATCTGTAAGAAAACCGTTGAAAAGAACTGACTATGAGCTTCCAACTCCAATGTATTCAAATTCTTTTGCAAATTTCACGGACGAGGAGCATATAAACGATGTTTTGAATGTGTAATTTTCAAGTGATCTGACGTATGTTCCTTCCTAACTTACTCAATCAGATCTCAATGACTTAATACGGGATTTGAGTTTAACCAAAGAAAAGCACAAATTTTGGGATTTCGATTAAAAGAGTGGAATCTTTTACATTCCACTGCAAGAATCTCTGTATTGAAGAAACGTCACCAAAAAGTTAGTTCTTTTTACAAAGTTGATAGAAATTTCTGTTACTGCACTGACGTAAATGGACTATTGTATGAAATGAGTATTGAAGATAACCCTGCAGAATGGCGATGTTTATCGACTCAGCGAAAACAAGTCTCAAAGCCGTTTTACTTTATAATGGTAACTCAAAACTATCAATTCCATTGACTCATTCTGTAAACACAAAAGGAACGTATGACAGTATGTCAACTATATTAAATCTCATTCAATATTCAAATCATCATCTTTGGCAAATCTGTAAATAATTTCCTTATTACATGGATTGCGAGGAGGGTTTACCAAATATTGTTGCTTTATGTGTCTGTGGGATAGCCGAGCAGTTCAGCAACATTACCAAATAAAAGAATGTCAGCCACGGACCAACATTGTTCCTGAAAATTTTAATATCAAATTTGAGCAGTTAGTGGATTCTAATTTGGTGATTATACCTCCTCTACACATTGATTGATTAAACAGTTTATGAGAGCACTAGAAAAATTAGACAACTGTTTTAAATACTTAAGGGACAAGTATCCAAAGCTGTTTGATGCGAAACTTCGCGAAGGAATATTTGTTGGCCCACAAGTTAGAAAGCTGTTCAAAGTTGAAAATTTTTAGCGTACCATGAATTATTTAGAGCTGGCAGCATGGACTTCTTTTAAAAATGTTTGCAAACATTTTCTGGAAAATCAAAAGAGTGAAAACTACCAGGATATCGTGGCTAATTTGCTAGAAAACTATAGAAATTTAGGGTGCCGAATGTCACTCAAAGTTTATTTTTTCCATTAACATTTGGATTTCTTTCCTGCTAATTTAGGAAAGATGAGTGATGAACAGGGGGAAAGATTCCATCAAACCAATGGAGGAATGGAGAAGCGATATCAGGATATGTGGGATCGCATCATGATGGAAGATTTTTGCTGGTTTCTCATTAGAGAAGGCAACAGCCAACATAAAAGGAAGAAATAACTCTATTTATGCAAAACTTTGATATATCAGCAATTTTCCTTTGTGTACAGTTAAGTGTTTTTCTATTCTTGATACTAACTAAATATTCTAGTATTTGTTATTAAGATCTATTTAAATAAAAATAATTAATTACTAGCGGAATATAATTATAACTCTAAAACTAGACGTGGAGGAAAGATTTGGTTTCTGGTTATGCCTTCACTTAAAAACTCACTCATTTTCACAACAGTTATTAAAATACAAATTAAAATTGTCGGCTAGTGTTATGTTTTATGCTTAGCCATTTTTTGTTAGTTCGTTATGTAAGCTCCTTTTCCATACATCTTTGGATTTGCCCATTTTTCTCCTTCCTGATATATTGTATTCAACTG
Source organism: Melolontha melolontha (assembly GCA_935421215.2). Classification (NCBI taxonomy): domain Eukaryota; kingdom Metazoa; phylum Arthropoda; class Insecta; order Coleoptera; family Scarabaeidae; genus Melolontha; species Melolontha melolontha. The sequence continues at coordinate 130,332,675 of OW285236.1, forward strand.
CTTATAACGGCAAATTTTCCTGCCCTTATAATAATGTGTCCTAATCATTGCCACTTTCGACTCTTTAGTATGGCACAATCGTTTTAGTCCCTGTAATTTGCCATAATTTTTCGTTTATTATGCTTTTTGACGATAAAATGCCGAAGGTGTACGTATCGAAGACATCTATTTATGAACGTTAGTAGCTGTTGGACTGGCTAATTTCCTATTTACTAGGTCGTAATAGAGTGTTTTTCCAAAATTGAATCTAATTGTAAAATTAATATTTTGTTAAACAGTTAAAATTTTTAAATCATATTTTTTTGTGAATGATAATCCTGTTGAGGATACATTTACTATCCTTTTGTAATAATTTAATTTGAAACATTTTTTATTGTTAAATATAAATAGATCTAGGATATAGAATTCAAACATAAACATTTCCGCTAAGAAATAAGTAATTAAACTTCTAGTTTCAAAAAGTCTTTTGTTGTAAATACCACTACAATATTGTTTTACAAACAAGAACGATAAAGGTTGAATAGTCAATATTGGATTTATATCAATATATCAAAGATAAGTTAAAATATATATATACACACACACATATATATATATATATATATATATATATATATATATATATATATATATATAATAACTTCGTGACCTTGGTATGATATGGTAAACCCAATCAGTAGGCGATTAAAGGTCTGTATATTACTTCAAAATATATGTATTTAAAAAACTCTACATGTTTCGGCTGTATACGCCTTTATCAAGAGAATACATATATTTTGAAGTAACTATATATATATATATATATATATATATATATATATATATATAATTTATGTATAATTAAATTTTGTATGCTCCTGATATATTATCTAGCTTATTCATTCACCATTTACAACAAACAGTTTTGGATAATCTTTAATATTGCTTTAATGCAATGATACATTATAACTGACTCTTGTCTGCAGCTTTGAAATAAAACACATCTTTAAATAAATAATTCTTACTAAGATTATTGTTTAAATAGCAATATATAAAAAGAAAATTACTTTGATGCTGATACATCTGATAGAGACAGTAGTTCATCTGGTTGTTTTTATGATCCGGGTTGCATTTCTTCAAATACCTCTCTGCGGTTATCAGAAGCTGAAGATGTTAAGGCTACAGGTAAATCTACTACCACAAGTTCTTCTGTAATATAGCAGAGATTTGTGATAGAGCTGAGGATGAAGTAGTTATCGAATAAAGTATTGGAACTGCATCACGTTTCAAATCAAAAGCGAGCTTTTATAGGAATCAGGCATAAAGTATCAACTGCAAATTCTATGGTTGTGGAGTGAATCAGTTGAGATCATTCCCATTGCTTCTTTCCAAATTCTTGACGTACATCGAACAAAATATGTCAGTCAACAGTAAACGTATTACAAATATACAAAAGAAAAAAACTGTATAGTAGACTATATAAGTATTAAAAAAATAAGCAATAACTCACTTTTCTAGATTTTTGGGACAGTAACGCAATTTATCTACTTCGTCCTCCCCATAACCACAAACAATACATTTGAAATCCATTTTCCTATATCACCTACAAACAAATTTTATATAAAAAGGATTGTTTTCACATAATTTTCAAAATTTACATGGGTAATATTAGAACGCTTGCAAATTTATAAATAATCTTATTATTCCTAAAAAATAGCTTGTAAAGACTTTTAGAACAAATATTACTCTGCTGTACTTATCTGCATGTTTCCACTTACCAATGCCAGTGCTTCAAATTCGATATATTTAACAAATAATTAGTCTAAAGTTTATCTTACATTACACTGAAACTGTAACTTTAAATATATACACTATACTTAAAACCAATAACTACATAAGATAAGAATAATATAAAAAAACTACTTCAAACTAACTCGACAGACGCTTGCAAATATAAAATCCAAAATGGCCTCAATTGCCACTCAAAGAAAGCACTTTCAAATTTGATTTGCGTATGATTTGCGTTTATCAGCGCCTCTCACTAAGGCATCATCAAGTTTGTGACAAAGATAGTTACAAATTGCTGTTGCATTTGTTAAACAAGGATAGTTCACGGATTAATTTTTAAACCTTGTTACTGGTCTGTTCTAGTCTGTGACGCAGGTGAATATGTATAAGTGGCCGAGAAATGGTGGGGCAGCGATGCATGCGCTGTACAATCGTTGCGTCTACACAGATTATACCTATATAACAGAGTTCCTTCACTGTACAAAGGAATTAACCAAAAATACATAGCGAGTGTACTACTTGGAATGAAAAATTTTACACTGTCGGAAAACTTTCCTATTTAGAATTTTTCATATAACATTTAATAAAATTTGTCTTTTGTAAACTTAACATTATAAAACAATTAACGGCCCTAACGCCTTGCATAAGTCTTTGGTAGTACTCTATAGGAATATCACGAAGATTAGTTCGAATACTGTTTCTTAATTGATCTTCATTTTGGGCTTCCCAACCAGTCATGTAGATCTTCTGAGATAATAAAGCCCATAAAGTTTCAATAGACTTAGCTTGAGGCAAGTTTGACGGGTTATGCGCACGAGGCACGAAAGGTATGTTTTGCGCTTCTAACTATTGTATTGTCTCTCTGGCGTAATGACTTGAACCCAAGTTAGGACAAAACATGATATCATCATTTGGATGATGTTCATTGATGAAATCAACCAATTCTGGCAAGAAACACAGAATATAAAGATTGTCAGTTCTCTTCTCACATGCCCTATGTAAGGTCGAGAAATGCCTGTCTCAGAAACAGCGCACCAGACTAGAACTTTTTCTGTGAATTTTGCATTTGTTTTATACTTTACTTCATCAGGAGTCTCGTCCACATTTCTTATATATAAAAACCAGCGTTACCCAGAGTTTCCGCATTGCTAAACGGAAAATACTTTTCATCATCCATAATGATTATTTTGTTTCCAGAAAAACGGTCTTGTCTCAATTTTTGACAATATCTAGAAATTCTTACAAGTTGAGCTGCCATGTATTTAGGACACTTTTGCCTTTTTATATATTTTTAGTTATTTTTTTTATTTCTCTTGCAATGGTGGTGCACGAAAACGGTGAGGTAATTTACGCTCCAATAGACGCTCCAATATGGGTTTCAGCAAAGTGAAGAAGTCTTTCTTAATTTCTGGCTGCAGCGAGCTTTCGTGGTCGGCCTCATTTCGGTAAGTTCTGACAGGGTATACCCTCCTCGCACTCACGGATTGTTTGATATATGATACTTCGAGAAATATTTTCGGGTCTCAAAAAGGTGTACAATTTGCCGTTTAGGAAATTTGCCAACAAAATTATAAATTAGCTTTCGTAACTCTAATTTGTGAGAGAACTGAGAAAATAAATTACATGTGAAATAAATATACGACGTAACCATGGTAACACATCATCATAGCTTACTCTTCAAAACTGTGTTTATGTATTTGAAGAAAACATTTTAAAGTAGTCCGAAAACTTACGTAGTAATTATATTTTATTGATTTGTTCATTAGTTAGATTTTTAAAACACTATCGTAAACCTTGGATATTATTGCTTGTAGGCACAATTTCCACGAAAATAGTAAAAAATTTATGGCCTATTGTTTCGTAAAAAAATTAAATAATTTCTAGCATGTAAACGATGTATTAAAATAAATGACAGGCGAGAGTACCCTTAACAATTCCTGCTGAGTCTCTTTAATTGCAAGTGTGAATATCTCTGTTACTTTACAACTTTTATCCCAATTGTTTTTCCATTTGTCATTATTTTTTGTGTAATATTTTCAGTTAAAGATAAAGCTCCAATTTTGTTATTACCCTGTATATACTCGTAGCAAAAATACCGTAAGATTATTCTCATGTGTTATCGTTTAATCAGATAAATATGTAAAATTTTCCTCTATCTTCAACTATTATCACAGTGAGTGTATATGAATACATCACATAATAAGTATATGTTTACCACTCTATGACTTTGTTTCCTTTTGTTTGCAGAAGAAATACTAGGTACAAATGTTGCTGTTTGGATGTCGAGTGACGGTCAACTAATGGTATTTGCATCTTTTAATGATACCCTAGTCGAGGAACTTCGTTTTCCTTGGTACGGCTCTCCTACGGAAGGAAGATTGTACCCGGACATCCGTTCCCTGAGATATCCAAAGCCGGGGACACGAAATCCCCAAGTGAAGTTAACTGTAGCTGATCTGGCCGATCCTTCGAACATAAGGATGCGTGAAGTGAAACCACCCTCTTCTCTTAACGGCATGTAAGCGAGATAATCTCTAATTTCCCTTACAAGGCAATTTAACAAATTAACTAATTAGTAACGGTCCGGGTGTCGAAGTCTGACAACGAACTGCGGCTTTAATTACTTAAGTCAATACGTCTAAAATGGAAACTAAATGCTTACTGTAAACAAAATTTTGCGTTAATTACATTGCGAATATTGATCCATCAAATATGTATATTAGCTAAAGTAAATAAGCGAAGGATAAATAAAACAAGGTATCAACTAAACTCGTGTCAAACCCATAGCAACTTCGATAATAATTAAGAGATATAATTATACGAGTATACACCTTTTGAAGAAAGCAAACTAATAATTGATCATAACTATTTTTTTCTGTAGTATTTGGAATAATCATATTTAAACAGATTAATGTTGTTTTAGTTCTTAATTGGAAAAGTATGTTAAATCTGCTATTTTTTTATATTTTACCAAATTAGATATCAAGTATTTTCGCATTTTCTTGGATTATTTTTACGTTCTCTCAAATTTCAAACTAATATTTAAAAAAATTGTTGAAGCTATTTAAAAAGTTTCTGCAAAGTAAAACTTCATTCGTTGCAAGTTTTACAAGGGATGTTCTCTTTCTGATAAGCATTTCTATCAGGCCATGATATTTAGCTACAAATTTTCCTTAACATGTTAACCTAGTTGCTTATAGGCTTGATGAAAGTGGCAGTTAAATAATATACTTAAGTATTACAAAGCTGATCGTTTGCACAAGTAATCATACTTAAGTATTACAAAGCTGATCGTTTGCAAAAGTAATCATAGAATTAAACAAAGACCAACAGATTAAATTAAAAGAATAAATAATCAACAGAGATTTTCAAAAACTAGGTAATCCTTATGTAACCTTTCATTCTGAATTCAAATCTGCTTTCAGATTTTTCCTATTATGTTTAGTTTTCGAAATATATGCATTTTAAGTTGTATTTAGTCACATTAGATATTTGCGTATTAGAGATAAGAAGTTTTGGAAATGATGAAATTGCATTACGCATATATTAGGTAAATAATATTTAATTTCCATAAATTAAATTATTTCAATATGAAGCTCTTCAGTGTTAGTATTGTTTTGTGGAGCCAGTGAAGTTTTATAAAATTTTGTTATCACTGCATAGCAAAGAAACTTTCTTGTGTGTTGTTTGACGGGCATTATCTTCTTCTTCTTTTTTGAATTTTTGGTTGGACGCCAGCACGTCCAGGCATTTGAGCACAGTGCTCCTTGTACCACCACCAATAGATCTCTAACTTCTACTCTGTGAGCCTTGTGTCCTCGATAAAAGCCACTATCCTCCTCGGGGGAAGTTTGAGTACCCTAGTTGGATGCAATAGATCTCTTCCGAAGTGTTTCTGTCCGAGACCTTTCAGTTCCTCACAAGTGCACATTACTAATTTCCTCATGCTGTTGACATCCCCTACACCAGAGCCTTCCGTTAGCCTCTATTTGTTTTTATGTTCTCTTTCTACCCATTACCAGATCTCCCATCTAGCGGAATCCTTAGCGATTCCACGCATAGGTTCTGATCCTTTGATGTTCCTATTAGTACATTCCGAATTCGTCGGCTATCTCATTGCCTTTCCTCATTGCCTCATTCCCTCATCTCCGGGCACCCATATCTGTGACACAGTATTGTCTTGTGCCAGTCTATTGAGGACCTATTTACAATGCTTCGCCAGTTTGGACCGAGTATATGGATTCATAATGGCTTTAATAGCTGTCTGACTATCAGTAATTATGTTGTTTTTTTCTGTTTGCACAGCCGGCTTCCCCAATTTCATCGGCGCCTTCTGGAAAACCGCTGTATGCTTCCCCAGACTTAACGATATATTCCTTCTGGGCACATTCCGCATATATCTGCACCTGTGCGCTGATTAGATTGGTATTCATCCGTATACCAGGTGCCGGCACCACTATCGCTCGGGCGAGGTTTTGACTGTTCTATGGTCGGTATAAATATGTAAACATAGTCTCAGGTGCTATATTGTTCGCCGCCATTAGGAATATAGACCCTCCAAGTATAGTTCCTGTGATATCTGTATGGCCTCCTACAACCTTATTAGAACATCATACGCCATTGCCCTTCAGGCTCAGGATCGCAGCCATGACCTCCGTTTTCACAAATAGTTCCAACGGAGGAAGACCAACGTTGGCCTCCATGGAGGCCGTTTCCGTGCCCTTCATAGCTACCGTGATTCCCAACAGAGCCTGTCGATGGAGAGTTATGAGGACCCTCACCGATGATGTCAGGTCTGTCCTCCTCCACCAGACAATTTCCCCATAAGTAATCGTTGGTCTTACTACTACTATTGTGTATAACCAGTGTAGCACATTCAGTTTTAACACAAGAGTTTACCAACAGCTCTGCTGCATCTCCAGAACCGCTGTGTCGTCTTGTCCACCACTTTGAGTAAGTGCGTACTCCAATTCAATTTCGCATCAAGTATAATTCCTAGATACTTCACTTAATTGGTTAGTTAGAACAGCTGTACGCTACCTAGAACATTTAGCATTCTCATGTTGGTAACACAATTCGCAGAGCATTTCGCATGATGCCCGCCACTGTCCCCGCGAATTTTCCCTGAGACACAATGACAATATCATACGGGAATTGTATATTTGTTGTGTTTCTTATGTAAACCGCCTTCGACAATGGACAAAATATTTACGTATATGTTTGTCTTTCATAGACCTATGATATGGAAGGCGCAGAAGAATCATCTAACTGATTGTTTCTTATGCATAACAAAAATCTGGCTTTCCTGCAAAAAAATACAAAATCTGTTGTATGCTCTAGTTTAACATTGACAATAAGACACTTTCCTTTTATGGTTATTGTATTTTTCCATCCGTATGCTACCAGAAACGTTTGAATAAACAGAGTTTATTCCTCAAGATACCACTGAGTCACATTTGATCATACTAACACAACTATTTAGTTCCTGATTTGAACTTAAGCACAAGCAAAACCCAGATACTTGGTTCCCGATTAAAGAGATGGAATTTATTGGAACACAGTAGCAGAATGAGTCATTACCACAACCGCAAAAAGACGTTTTCTGAATTTCATTCTATGGACGACAATCGTACCTACTGACGTGATGTTTTCGATTTGATGGAAAACCTTGAACTTAAACACGGACTTGAAAAATAGCGACTATTCATTGATACATTTAAATTTAGTTTGAAAGCAGATCTATTTCACAATTGCAATGCATTTCCTTCAGATTCCATCGCATATTCAATTCACCCAAAGAAATCTTATGAATCCATGAAATGTCTTCGAGCATGGATTATAAAGAATATGAATAAAAAATCTATAGAGATTTTAAATTTATAACTCTATCATTAGGAATTTACAAAATACAGTTACTTTTTGTGCGGGTGGGACGGTCGCACTAAATTGCTACATCATATTGTGAAGATTGACTAAGTCGACAGATTGTTGTGGGAGAAAAGTATATTTTACATAAAATCCTTGTGTAGAAAAACATCATCTATTTGCCTCCTTTTTCTATTAAAAGTCAGGTCTGATAAAGGGTTTTTTAAAAGATATGAGCAGTGGCTAGAGAAGTTTTCAGAACAAAAATTAAAAAATTACAAAAATCAGCGAAGCTAAGATAAGATAAGATAGGCACGAGGGCATATTTGTGGATACCTAAATTCGACAAATAATGAATGAATGCGGCTTCGACGCGGTTCTACAAAAAAAAGGAAAAGTGGCGTGGAATTGTTTCAAATCTGTTGTCTGCTTTCTTTCTAGGTAACAAGAAAGTGGAAAATTTCAAAACCTCGTCGACGAAATATTGACAGCTTATCGCAAAATGGGATATAATATATTACTAAAGATTCATTATTTACCATTTGGGCTTTTTCACAGACAATTTGGGCGCCACAAATGACGAGCGTGGGGAGCGTTTCCATCAATATCTTTTGTAGTTATCGAATCAGAGATACCAGGGAAGATGTAATTCGAACATGTTTAATAATTGCTGTTAGCTACTTATAAAAGAAGACTCTAATACATCATTGCGTAAAAAAACTATCAAGTAGAATATTGTAATGGGTGCTGTGTACATTTTCTAATACGGAAGCGTTTTATTTCAAAACAAAATCATCTTTTTCTCTGAAGGTATACGCTAGCGAAAACCCAAAAACAGATTTTGATTCAGCATGAAAAATGATATAACCTATTTGTGACTAGATACCAGAAAAAAAGTTTCAATTAGATAGTCAATGTTATCGGGGTTTTTTTTCTAATTCGGGGTATTTGATAAAATGTCATATTCCATAGCTGCAGCAAAGCGGTTGCACGTCAGTGGTCCTGAATGCTATACTTCCAGTTCCTAATCCACAAAAGCCTGTTGCTGACATCTTCCACAAACGTTTGAAGTTTCGTAAACTTTATCCTCGTTAAATTCCCCACAATTTGATTTCTTACACATTATTACATATTGCAGTGGAATGTGCTTTTGATTGTTATTTAGATTTAAGTTCACACTGCAACTTTTTCTGCCAGCTATCTTCAGTCGGGTTGTCTTCCTTGAGCTCATTTCTCCAGGGGTAATCGGATATGGGTCGAAATTAAATTAAAACAACAAGCATTAATTAAAAGGTCACAATTTGTTAGTTTACAATTTTATTAAAAAAAAATAAAAAAAAAAGAAAAAAATCCCTTTACCGAGTGTATAGGGAGCTAAAGCAAAATTAACAGTAGCTAGGAGGAAAGAGTCCTTGCGATAAATGACACGCGCAAGGAGAAAAACCCCCTGTGACTCTCGAACAAAGATATGAAATAAAATAACAACAAAATTTATCAGATGTCAATAAAATCATAAACCCCAAACTAAACGTCAAGATAAAAATTTGTCTATCTTGCGCGCGAAATCAAAATCCTACAGTCATGCGTGCATTTAACATGACGCCACACAAAAGTTTCCCCACCTTCCTACGTATTAATGTATTTATCTAAATAAAAACTATACTCAACAAAAAACGGCCTGATAAATTTTCTAGATATTTTTCTGAACATACAAAAAAATTTTACAAAATTTACAAATTAAATTATAGCGCTCTTTTCAATATTTTAATTATAATTATAAATGGTACCTACATTAATTAATGTATCGTAACACAGCACGAGAGATTCCTTTTCTTCAGATAGGTGTTTCAAATTAAATCAATTACAAGTATATAAGACTTGTAAAATCACGACAAATGACCTTTAACCACAATCGACGCACCAAAAAACTAAAGCGAATTATCCAAAATATATATATATATATATATTAGACAAAATTAAGTCTTGTCTAATATTAAATTAATACGACCTATCTCCAAGGACACTAATGAATCTCTAAAATGAAGGTCCTAGAAACGCCAAGGCATCCCTACCTAATATCAACTCAAAAAAATGATAAAATGCATATATCGCAATACAAGCTCTGACATCCAGGTTGGCGCCAACTTCGAACATCTACCTAGCCCTGAATAATATACAGACGTGGATCAAAATCAAAACTTACAAAATTTGTCATTTATAATAGCAATTTTATCGTTATACGCCTGAAATAAATCACATATAATAAAATAAAAATACATTTCGACGTAAATGTTATACAGATAATGTTCAATATAATTTTTCTTCTCTTCTTCTTTCTTCTGAAGGGAAAAAACCATTGCAATATGTATGATGAAACTTCGATATACCGCTATGATTTCGAAAGAAAAAAACAACAGTTAGCAGTTTGGATTTTCGAAAATTAGTCCGATTCGAAAAGATGCTTCGCAAAAGAAACAAAAATATGGTGGCCATATTTTTTGAGAATAGAAGTCATGTTTTCACTGTAACACTGCAGGACAGTCGTAATGTTAATGCAGAATTGTACACCATATTTTGTTTACTTCAATTCCTCAAAGTGTCCGCCATCGGCATAAGAGTTCTGGGGCCCTATATTTGATGGAACATTAACTGGTGATCGCAATCTCAATTTCCTAGAAACTGAGCTTCAGATGAGCTGGATTTGGAGAACCATGTTAAAATGGTTCAAACCTGACGGCGACCCTCCACATAACACTTTGACAGTCAGACGTTTCTTAGATGAAAAGTTCCTGGAAAGGAAGAGTTTCACCGATTCCTTGCCCCCCCCCGCCGGATCTAGCAATGTTGGATTTTTTTCTTGCGAGGCACGTTTTAAAAGAAAGTATACAGAAGAACCTATTGAACGCCTTAAGCAAGCGCTTCAGTACGAGATATCAAGATTTGAACGAAGACAAATTCGTAAAGCTACAAATTCAATTTTGAAAAAATTCAACCTTTGCGTAAACAATAATAGTGGTCATTTTGAACGCTTGTAAATACATAGTTGTATTTTCTACTAATGCGTTTTGATCAGTTAATTTTAAATGTAGTTTGAAGAATATTGTTCTGAATTTTATAATTTCATTCGTTGAGGTGTTGTTTATTATTTTTACAATAAACTGAGGTACTTTGTTTTGTATTCGAATATCGGTTTGTTCAATTTTCAACAGCCAACTCTGTTTCCAGAAAGAAATTAAAAATGGTTATAATTCTTTAATTGAACACAATAACCTCATGAAGTGGTACATTATTGTAACGAGGAAAATAATTTCTTTTTAATGGTCATAGTCAACTATGAGGGCCATTAAAAAAAAAAAAAGATTTTGTAATAACTCCAAACTAGCAAGTCTGACAAAAATTTAATCAATAGAGGGTATAGTTATCTTAATATTTGTCCTTTTCATCTTTTCTCTAAATTCAATAATAAAGTAGAAGCGATTAAAGAAAATGGGGAAATTTAATTTTTTGCAAATATCTAGTAAGCTGTGAACTTTTGTTGAAATTCATCAATGGCACTAATTCAAGATCGTAAAACTGCACTTCGTTTCCCATTTAACAAAATCTCTATCTATTGTGGTTTTCGAGATCCCCATACAAAAACTCACCTGTGTACAGATTAAATGAACAAAATTGTCAATTATTGTATTGATTTAAAATTAGTTATTTACATATATGTACATTATTATTAGATTAATCAGTGGATTAAACACAATTGAAGGTTTTATATGAAATTGTATTTAGTTCAAATTGGATATTTCCAAAACACAACAATTATTATTTTTGTGTTTTGGACAACATAAATAGTAATTACTTTTGCATGTTTCTCTTGTATATACATTGTCTTTGGTGATTCTATTTGTCATATATACAAACAAATCCCTTGGTTTTCCTACACAGAATCATTAACATATGATTGTCCATGTGAACTTCAATGTGAGAAGTACTATCTCGTGGCGCCATCTGCATTTAAATAATAGTACTGCGACTATCGATATTGTATGATTAGGCCCCTAGCTTTCTTTCTACAGGCCCAATCGAGGATTACAATAGTTTTAACCCTTCTTCGCGAGTAAATCGATGGGGTAGTTTTTTAGTCTATAACGAACCCACATACGAACATTACTTTTTATATATACGATGGCAGATCCCTTTGCTTCGCTCCTAACCCATTTATAATCCAAAACAATTATTTATCTTCACCTCGCATTGTAAGCTGCTATGAATAGACTAAAGCTAGAAACTAGACACATACAAGTCTGAACCTGTTTACGCGTGCCTACAGTAGACGTCCGAAATCGCGAGAGTCACATATCAGTAATATCAGTATCAAAATGAATCGTGTCGAGCAATGAGCGATGATTAAATACTTACGTTTAAAAAAGATGACCACAATTGAAATTTATCGAGATTTAGTGGATACATTAGGGGAATCCGCAGTATGGTATGACATAGTTAAAAGGTGGTGTCGTGAGTTTAAATGTGGTAGACAGTCGTGTACAGATGAACATGAAGGTGGAGCGCCCACAACCGTCACTACCCAAGAAACTGTTAAAAAGATCCATGATCTAGTGCTGCAAAATCGACGTGTGACTATTAGACAAATAGTTGAAGATACTGGTCTCTCATACCATGCGGTATATAATATAATTACAGTCGAATTAAACATGAAAAAATTGTTGACAAGATGGGACACCACGAATGTTAACAAATGCACACAAGCAAACTCGAAAAAATATTTATCTTTTAACGCGGTATACACGACACGACACGGTAGACACGACAAAGTAAATTTTCTTGCAAGATTGGTGACAATTTATGAGTCCTGGATCCATCATTGTGATGTAGAGATCAAAATACAAGTAAGGGTGAACACGTCGAGATTCGCCACCGCTCAAAAAATTCAAGATGAAACCTTCAGCAGGAAGGTCATGCTATCCGTATTTTGGGATGCTGAAGACGTAATTTTAGTAGAGTTTCTGCAGAATGGGGACACAATTACAGGTGCTTATTATGCCAATTTAATTCACAAATTACGTGACTCGATAGAAGAAAAATTTCGGGGAAGTTATGTAATGGTGTTCTCTTGCATCAGAATAACGCACCCAGTCACAGGTTCGCCATTGCAACAGCTGCAATAGCTCAAGCAGGCTTCGAATTAGATGAGCGTCCGCCATATCATTAGATTTGGCCCCCAGCAATTACCGACTGTTTCCAGAACTTGAACGATTTGCAGATAATGATGTGATACGAGTATGTGCGGTAAATCAGTAGTTTGCAGAGGTTGAACAATCTCTTCTTTTGACAAGCATTAGAAATGCTATCGATGGGCAGAATGTGTTAACCTTAATGGAGACTTTACTGAAAAATAAAAGTAAGATATTTGACAATTATTTATTGCGCGTAGGTTAGGGGGGTGGCGCAGAGGGATCCACCCTCGTATACAGAAATAGATTTGTCATCGTTAAGCGTGTATGGACCTATGGGCTGAAACTCTGTAAAACAACGAAATTAAACATAAGCATGATAAAAAATATTTAAATGTAGGGTGTTATCGCTAATGTTCCTTGGCATGTTACGAATAAGGATATAAACTAGGACTTCAGAATGTTCACCATGAGCGAAATGACAGAGTGCCGTGTTAAATACATTAAAATCATTTCAACGGGTCAGCGATATATTTGCTGGTCAACAGACAAAAACAAAACGACTGAAGCGTAAAACACCTCTATTTCATTAAGAAGTATTGCGAAACCTAGTACACAGTTATTCTGTTCCAACATGAGATAGAAGTATAATTAACGTATAGGAACAACTGTCCATTGGATCAGATTCTCTTTATGGCAAAACTAACAAATCATAAATGTACCCACATTATGTGCATATAGAGAGAAAAAATTTGAAATCATTCTAGTAATTACATACGTCAATCAGTTAGAAATATTCGACAAACGGAAACATTAAAAAGAAAACGGAATTCTTTGACTTAATAATTTATTACTAGTGCCATTCTTAATTAATGTAGTGGCTGAAGCTATTGTATCTAGACGTCGCCTTCCAAACCCTAATATAAATCACATTAATTAATTTCGATTTTTCTAGGTTTTAAGTTAAGCAAGTTAATTAAAATGATTAGTTTTGCTTGTAATTAAACAAATTTTTGTTGTTCATAGATTTATTGTTCTATTTACATTCGGTTTTCCTTTAAAATGCTAGAAAATTACTAATGTCAGCTTTCAACACTATATACGCTAAATAATTATTTTATAATTAATATTTTACAAGTTTGTTTTTTTTCAAGCTTTAATTAATATTATAAAATTCCAGTTTTTAAATTGAATTATTTAAGTCTAACCACAGTCATACAATCGCAGCTTCGTGTATTGTTTACAAACATTTTCTTTTTTTCCCTTAGGGAATACTACTTCACAGCGGTATCGTGGATTACTCTAACTGAAGTGTCTGTTGTGTGGTTAAATCGACCGCAAAATTTATCTTTAGTCTCTGTGTGTAAAACACCAATGTGGCATTGTCAAGAGGTAAGTAGCGAAATCCCTTCGTAATAACTGTTCCGACAAGTTCAAAATCTCCTAACTTTGTGCATTTTAATAAAGAGTTACATACAGCTTTGTAGTTTCAAACACAATAGTTTCCCATTTACAGACGCATGATGAGAAAGAATGACATATACATATTTTACATATTGTTTTTAAAATATTATACACACTAATCAATCAATCAAGTTGTGAATAATTATTAATATCATATTAATAATAAATTGATTTTATATTATTTTAAGTTTATTTTAATCCTACTAATTAGTATCATTGATACCATAAATATTTTACTGTAAGCATATTTACGATTTCCCGCTGACTTTTCTAATCTAATGTCTAAACTTTTTAATGGAATGTTTTAATAAGATTAGAAGATACGAAAAAACCAAATTCTTTTTATACCATTTATTTTACCTTTTCATTTATGATCCAATATTATTTTTATAAGAAAAATAGTAAATGCAATCCATATATAATAAAAAGGTGCATAAATAAGAGGAAATATCGGCAAATAACGAGACTAATGCAAGTAGTACAAAAATGAAACATTTTTTTAGAAAAGTTCAACAATAATCCTCCAAAGTATTCTACATTCTGTGCAATACACTTGTCTAATCGTTTTGTCCACTCATGAACATCTGAGAAACCATTTTTTGAGCTCTAAATGTGATTGTCAGATCATGAAAAAAAATATAATCCTAAAGTCAATACAAACTCATTTTATTTAAAAAAAGTTATACGATTCAATTACAAGCCTGTGATTGTTAATGTCGCATTATAAAATGTTATCCTAAAATAAATAAACATGTGTCGTTGTGCATACAGTAATTTCTTGGAGATCTACAAAAAGAGTACTGGAAATTGATTTATGATAAAGAAAGTTCTTACTTATTTCGTAAGTGCTGAACAATGAATATCATAGAATAAACAAATGTTCAGATGACTGTTAACGTTGCATTTTTTAATAAAGGATTACATTACGTTTCAGTTCATACAACAGCTTATTAGTGAGTGGACACATTTTCTTTATTCAAAATGCCTTACCGATTTTCTCCTCAAGAGTATGCGGACATGCATTTTGTGTATGGCTACTGTAACGGCAGTGCACGTCAAGCAGTTATTGAATACCGACATCGGTTTCCCGATAGACGCATTCGTCATTACAGATCGTTTCTGGAAGTACAGACAATTTCGGGAATGCGGATTGTGTGATTATCTTTTCGACCGAGGAGTAAATATGCCAGCAGACTTAAAGGAAGAAGCAGTAGCTATTGTTACAAGGGATCCAACTCTCAGTGTACGTCGAATCGCTAGAGTACTAGGGGTGCCACGAACGACAGTTTGGCGAATTTAAAACGTGAGGGCTTATATCAATATCACTATCGCAGGGGACACGGTTTGCTTGAGGCAGACCACTATGCTCGTCTAATTTATTCTACCTGAATATTAAGACAGTCACGGCTTCATTTTAATTTCTGCAGAACAGTCCTCTGGACAGATGAATCTACGTTCGCGAGAAGTGGTGTTACAAATCTGATAAACCTGCACAGGTGGTCATCAGAAAATCCCAAAGCTATACGCCCATCTAAATTTCAACATGAATTTTCTATTAACGTTAGGGTAGCCCTAATCGATGACTTGATTGGTCCTGTCGTTCTTTCTGGGAATTTAAATGCGGACATTTACCTTCAATTTCTTATTGACGAACTTCCAGGTCTTTTAGAGGATGTCCTACTGAATGTTCGACGAGACATATGGTTTCACATGGATGGGGCACCACCACATTTCGGAATTGCTGTCCAAAATTGGGTTAACGTCAATTATCCAAGATGGATTGGTCGATGTGGTCCTGTTGTATGGCCACCCAGATCACCCGATCTTAATCCAGTTGACTTTTATTTATGGGGGTACATGAAAAATTTAGTACACGCGCAAGTTTCGAACACAAGAGAAGAGTTGTTGGATCGTATTCACCTGGCTGCCGAGCAAATCCGACAAAACAAGTATGAAATTCGGATAAGTACTTCTTCTGTTGGCTTACGGGCACAAGCCTGCATTCAACAAGCAGGTGGACATTTCGAAAATATTATTAATTGAACTTTTTCAAATAAAATCAGTTTTTATTGACTTTGGGATTACATTTTTTTCATGATCTGACAATCACATTCATAGATCTGTAACTTTGAAACAAATAAAAATGGATATACAACTTTTGCGTTTTTGTTACTTGAAATAAAGTCTACTTTACACTCCTTAAATTTGAACATAACGATACGGGATACTTGTATATGTATATATACACTGATGGAAAGAAGTGACGAGCACACCCTGTATAATCTGAACGTGTCAAGATAAATGCATAGATTTAGCGAAGCATTAACCTTTCCTCTAGACTACTTTGCGCAGCGAGTTTTGATATTTTCTATTGCTGCATTTTTTACTGAGTGCCACCGACAGCTGCAATATGTTGTCTCCATGGAGACCGATGCGGGGACGGAGAAACAGAATATTGTTAGTGTCGTGGAAGCGGGTAGTTGTAGTCGTACTTTGTGCGTTATGGAAGGCCTTTTGCGTTATGTGAGTGAGCTTGAGCGAGGAATGGTTGTGGGGATGCACATGACAGGAGTATCCTTCCGTGATACCGCGCGCCGTCTCGAGCGGTCATTATCGGCAGTGCAGCGGGCATGGCGAGAATGGATGGAGCAAGGACGTACGCGGCTTCAGCCGCGAGCAGGACGGCCCCGCGCGAGCACAGCACGCGAGGATTGCGCCCTTGTGCACAGCGCTTTAACGTCGCGTACGTCTTCCTCAAGACAACTTGGAGCCGTTTGGCCCGCAGGAACGGAAGGCATACTCGCTACGCCAACTGTACGGGGGCGTTTACTTGAAGGTGGACTGCGAGCGCGCGGTGCGTTGCAGCGGATTCCACTGACTCGCGAGCACCGCCGTACACGGCGCCATTGGGTGGAGGCTAGACATCAGTGGGTTGTCGAGTGGAGGCACATTTTGTTTTCCGACGAATCAAGATTCGAATTGAGCACCGGTGACGCGCGAATTTTGGTTCATCGGAGACGTGGTGAGCGTCACCTCGAGGAGTACATCCAACCGCTCTCTATCCTCCGCCAGCAAGACATTATGGTATGGGGTGCTATTACACATGGTGGACGTACACATCTGTTGCGTATACAACATACGATGATAGCTCGCCGCTACGTAGATGAGGTGCTACGGCCCGTTGTGCTTCCCTACGTTCGACGGCGCCCACGTCTTCTATACATGCACGACAACGCCCGACCGCACACTGCACGTGTTGCCCAGATCTTTGTGGAAGAGAATCATGTACGGATGCTTCCATGGCCGGCACGTTCTCCGGATCTCAATCCGATCGAACATGTCTGGGATATGATCAGTCGCAGACTTCAACGTTATCCGGCTCCCCCGGGTAATGTTGAGGAACTACGGAGGCGAGTTGAAGCAGCATTGTTGGACATCCCTCCCGCTACCATTCAACGACTTATTGACTCCATGCCACGTCGTGTAGCGATGGTACGCGCTGCCCGCGGGGCATACTCCCGCTATTAATGCATCCCTTCCCAGCAGGGCTGCGCCGCTCTCCAGATGATGGTAAGTTATGCTACGTTAGTACTACTTCCATACCAAATTTCATTGCGTTAGAACCACTTCTTCAGATTATACAGCGTGTTCTCGTCCCTTTTTTCCAAGAGTGTATATATATATATATATATATATATATATATATATGTATATAGATGTACTTCGATATTAAAAACTTAAAAAAAGTTCAGAATTACAAAAATCTCCGAACTAATGACAAAACATAGGGTGGGCGGTTAATTCTGAGGCTGAGTGTATATACAATGTACATACAAATACATTTTTATAAAAATTATTTTCAACATAAGAAATGTGTTATATATATATATATGTATATATGTATAGTGATATATAACAAATTGAATTTACCATATATATATATATATCAATTGATAAATTCTTGGAGTTTTTCGGCTTTTACATTAAATATTTACAAATATTGTCAAATTAGTATGTAATTGCGAAGTAAATGTGAATGTAAACATTGCTGTCGACAAATTACAACGCAAGTCATACGAAATTTTAATTGAAAAATTTTGTCTACGTTGGGGCTTGAACCCAAGTCTACGGTTTGCCGGACCGTTGCTTTACCGATTAAGCCACGATAGACCTTGGTTCAAGCTAATTATAAATGCATATATATAATGTGAAGGTCCATTATTTAATCGTTAATGACGATTTAAGATGGTAAGAAATCATAGCCCAGAAATGTTCTCTAATCAACTTCATTTTTGTATGAACGCAAAATAAATTATGTTAATTAACAAACTATTATATCAAATTGAACAAACTACATGGCAATCAGCTCGCAAAACATTAAAAAGTAGCTGTCAAATAAAAACAATTTTTTTTTTAAGAGCGAGGTCCTTCCAGATTTTGTCAGTATTCCCTTCGTATACTATTGTTTTAATTCTGCTTTCTGTACATTTTGAGTTTTGCTGATATATAATAATATTACTATATACTTGTCTTTCTAAGTTCGTTTAAATAAAGCTAACGGTAATTAAAACACACTACATTAATAAAAGAACACATTAAGTAACACTTAAAACTATTACAATAATGACAAAATTTATATTTATTTATTTACAATATTTATTTATAACAACGGCGTTAACATGGCGGTCGGTTGCTGGTCGAATGAATGTCCACCCTCCATTTCGAGTTCTTATATAGGTCTATACACCTTTGAGAATAATCATAAACTTCTAGACATTTCCGGGTGATAGCTGGTATATTCGGCGCATGATGTCATCGCCAGACCGTCGCCTGACGTATTGCCGATGACTCAAATCACAATTAGTATAACAAAAAAATTCATAATACATTTTTTTTCTTCTTCATTATTCTCGTCTTCTCAATTTCACGATAATATTTTAAAATTATATTTATATAAAAGTTTATATGCAATTGTACTAAACACATTCAGAATATACCGGGTGTATTTTCTAACTTCATACTTCATACTCAAATATCTCGAAAAATAAGCAGTTCACGACAAAATGTCTAAACTAAAAATATAATAATTCGATGGAGGAAATAGTAGTGCTAGAATTAGTCACTCTCTGTCCCACCATGGGGGCAGCGAGGGGGTAATTTGGAAATCTTAAATAGGAACCCGTATATTTTACTACAGATTCGAATTCTACTGGAAAAAGTACGTAGGAGGATTTGTCTGACACATTTTTTTCAATTCACGATAGGTGGCGATGTAATCGATAAAATTTTTTTTTTCAATTTCTCGCACTGAGAACCTATGCATACGATTCTACGATATATGTGCAATAAAATTACGTTACCATTGCAAATAATCAAAATTAGTCTTAGAAAAACTTAATTCGTTTTACAAATTTAGAATAACTGGGATCTTACCTGCAGAAATGTAAATTGCTGGTAAATAAATTACTTTTTGCGTACCCCAATAACAACGACGTGTACGTAGTACCGCCTTGGGGTACTTGATTAACAACCTAAGTCTCCTCGCTTCTCGTGTATCAGAGTGCTTCATTTATGTAAGTCCCTTCGCCTCTCACTTATCAAAGTGCTAGGTTTCCCCTTGCCTCAACATCTTTCAATTAAAGTAAATGGTCAAAATGATAACCTTGCACGACAATGCACTTATTGATCTGCATTTCAAATGAATGTAGAAAGCTGAGAAGGGTATCTTCTTGAATTTCGGCATGAGCATTTCTGATTCGTTCAATCATATTTTCACTTGTTGGTACTTGATTCTATATTTTGCATTTGAGATCACCTCATAAAAAGAAATCTGGCGAAGTAAGCTCTTGTGATCTAGCAATTCAATTTACTGAATTAGCTCTACCGATCCCCCTACCATTGAAATTACGATCAAGTACTTCACGTGCTACCATCGAATACTATGCTGAACAATCATTACCTTTAAACCACATGTTCTGTCGCACTTCTAAGCTAACGTCTTCAAGTAGCACTGGCAGTTCATTTTCCAAACTGTCTCGGTACATTGCACCATTCAAGTGGCCTTCAATAATGTAGGGGCCGATAACTTTGTTCCCAATTATTCCACACCACATGTGGACAGTCCAAGGACGCTGGTGTTCAATTTGGCCAGGCTAGTGCGGATTTTCAACAATCCAGTAATGTGTATTGCGTCTATTAACCGTTCCGTGATTTGTGAAAGACGCCTCGTCGGAAAATAACACATAACGAAAGAAATTGAAGTTTTGTTGTAATTGTTCACATGTCCACTGACAAAAGTTACCCGATTTTGGAAATCAACGCCATGAAGATCTTGATGTAAAGACATATGATATGGATAATATTTATGACGTTTTAAAAATTTCAAAGCACTGGTGTAGGACAATGAGAATTAACAGCCACTGCAGCTAATAGAGCGACTTAATTATTTTCTCCGGTGACTGTTGCTCGATGGGTCCTTTTTTTCGGTTGAACACTTCCATCAATAGTGACTTGTTTGATAGTACGGTAAAATAAAGCATGAGACCGAATCCTATCCGGAAAATGCTGAGCGTCGAGATTGACAGCAAGACTTCTGCCAGTCTCTCCATATACCAGAACAATTTCAACTTTTTCATGTACAGTTAAATACTCCAGTCTTTAGTAGGTACTATCAACAGGGTAACAGAAACAGGTATTTAACTTTTCGAAATATTCTTCGAATATTCGTCTTCTTAAAGATATTTTTTTCTTTAGTACGTTCATTTTGTGTTTTTGGAATTTTTCGAAAAAATATGAATGGAAGAAATAACACAAAGTTAAATACATACATTTGAAATACAAAAACATTTTTACAAAATTATTTTCAAGATAAGAAATTATATTAAAAGAAAAATACTTTTTTTTTATTTGAATGCACTCCTTTAAGTCATGAGCGAAACAAACAATTCATTTTTCGTGGTATTCTTTTCATTGAAAACGAATTTCAGAATCGTATGCATAGATTTTCAGTGGGAGAAATTTAAAAATATTGAATTTCATCGATTACACCGCCATCTATCAAATAAAAAAAAAATTTCAGATAAATCCTACCAATTTTTTCTAAATGAATTCGAATCTGTAATAAAACATACAGGTTCCTGTTTAAGATTTCAAAGTTACCCCTCCCCACCTACATGGAGGGAGAGAAAGAGGGACTAATTCTAGCATTAGTGTATTTACTTATTAATTATTAAATTTTAAATATGGTCATTTTTTCGTGAACTGCTTATTTTTCGAGATATTTTAAAGTTTCTAGTTGAAAAAAATACACCCGGTATATTTTAACTAGCATTTCTTTATTATAGTAAAACATATTTTCCTTTTGTTATAAACTCCAAACTAAACAAACGATTATTAACACCTTTATTATTTCCAGCATTAAATCATTCAATCATGTCGATTTACACTTTCGCAACCAATAATTCGCTTAAGCCAGTCTTGCACGAATTGAAAACGTAAAAAGCACGACACTATATATAATCCGATTTATACCGCTTTACAGACACAAAGGGTCTCCGGAGATGGAAAAGGTTGGGTAGATATGGGCGACAGTCCATTGTTCGGTACAGACAGTTCCAACTACATTACCGTTGCTCCGGTTAGAGATGGTCCTGCTGGATATTTTAGGCATGCTATATCCGTTAATATACCCAAGAGACGAGTACTGCCACTAACACATGGTAAATTTGAAGTCTCCAGGATATTGGCCTGGGATCACTCGAATGACGTTATGTAAGTGAAAAAAAAACAATTCGCAGACAATATTTCTTTGAACGCTTGGTTTTATTGGCAATTCCTTCAAGTCTTTTGCACCTTTTTTTAAGGAAAAGGACCTTATGTAAAATTCATATATATACGTATTCACCTGCCAACACATTTTAGTTATTGATTGAATTCAGAAGGCTTTCTTTATGTACAATTTAAGAGACAATGTTATTGTTGAATTTCGCATATACGAGGGTGGATCGAGAAATAAGGCTCCCATAAATTTTACACATAGACAACATTTTTTATTCTAATAAAAATTTGCTCTATTTTTCTACATAATCACCATCTCTTTTTACGCATTCTTTTAGACGGTACTCCAATTTCTGTATCCCAATGTCGTAGAACTCGGCCGCCCCGTTGAGGGAGCGCTTCACCTCATCAAAACCCCGTCAAAAGTTCCTGGCTTTGACGGGAGACGTGAGGTCGGGCTTTGTCGTGAAGCAGCGTTACACCGGCTGTCAGTCGTCCTCGCCGGCGGTTTTGGATAGCTCGCCTGAGTTTTCTTAGTTTCCTTCTACATTCTAGAAGATAGATTTTTGTGGAATGTCCTTTAGAATCTAGAAGTCATTCCACAAATACCAGCACCTGCACACCAATTGGATTGTGATCAATCTGAGAAACAGGTGCCGGCACCTCAATTGCTCGAGCGACTTTTGCCTGTGCCCTGGTCGGTATAGATATAATCAGCTTAACTATAAGCATAATCTCTAGTCCCATACTGTCCGCCGATAGTTGTAATGTCGGCGCTCCAAGTATAGTGCCTCAGGATCGCAGTCAAAAATATTATTAAAAATCGAGTGCGAAGAACATAGTATGCCTACATATTTGTTTGTAAATTGCTATTCAGATATGTAGACTTGTGTTTGGTCCTGCAATATACAGTGCCTGATACAGCAATAAATCAGTCATAAAAGACAGCATGAAAGAAAACTCAGTTCTAATGCCAACATCACAAAGGCAAAACCAATCTACGCCATCCTCATAACAAGTGTAAGACTTAATAAGTGGTTTCCATCGGGCGACCATAGTCGTAACAGACGGAAACTATATTAACGTGTCTCCACTATAAGCGAAACAGTTCCGATAGCATACACTAACAAAAACAATTCGAAACATACTTGAGTAAACTTCACACGGGATTTTTAATACTATATTTTATGTTATTGATGTACTTGGTAGAAATATCACACTTGGCTATATTTTCAGGCTAAATTGTATTATATTCTCTAACATATGTGTTTCGGTTGTTATGCCATTCTCAAAGAGTTTCTTAAAACTAACTTAATCTACGTTACAAAGTAACTTATATACCTAGTTTTAGTGATAAGGTGGTGGTTAAATGATGTTTACAATGGTGTCTATGATAGGGGTGTTTATAAATTCTAGCTGTGTATTAGTTATTATTAGACTATTACGTTTTGTTTCTGGGGTTTTTTAATTTTTAGAATTTCTAATAAATCTAATCTTTTACTTTTTATTGCATTATGTACTAAGTTGCAGCTATTTATATCGGGCAAATAGTTTTGTTCAATATAGTGTTTCGAGAAACCTGTATTTTTAATGCTATATTATTATACGTCTCTTACATGTTCTGATATACGTTTTTTAATTGATCTTCCACTTTGACCTATATATATATATATATAGCTTCACAGTCTTGACATTTAATGGTATATACTCCAGATTTTTCTAGTTTACCTATTTGACCTTTGTTCTTATTTAATATAGTACCTAAACCTAGGTATATATGGTACATTGTTACGTAGATTAAGTTAGTTTTAAGAAACTCTTTGAGAATGGCATAACAGCCGAAACATATATGTTAGAGAATATAATAAAATTTGCGAAATATGGCCAAATGTGTTATTCCTAACAAGTACATCAATAATTACTAAAATGTTTCACCAAGAAGTGTTTACAACATCAATTAATGAAAAATATTTTTTATATTATTAAAAATGCCTTTGTTTTATGCAAATCGTAAGGTTTTGCCTACTGAAGGATATTACAAATTGTCTTTGTTAAGCATAAAAGGCGCGAAGAAAAAATCGTATAATTTACAGGGAAATGTTCAGAATTTTCTGGCACCTAGATATTCTCTTTTTTAAACACAGGCGCTGTTTCTAAATTATTCGGGTAAATACCATTTGGAAAGTAAGCATTAATAATAGGGCACAAGAGAGCAGCAATTATATCTATACATGGCGCTTAAATACATGTGAGGATTTCGCCACAACCGGATAATCTCTTACTTCCACGAATGACATATTCATATATATATTCATCTGCGAATATTTTTAGTAATAATCCTAATTCTCTATTTCAGCTTACTTAGTGTTCCTTATAAAAAAAGTCAATTGTTTTAGAAAAGATCGAACATAAACTTAAGCAAGGTTTCCGTTATCGCAAAATATTTATCACGAATTACTCCTTTTATTTGCTCTATATATTATAAACTTAATTCTTATACTCAATGCACAAAAACTTAACAATAACAGTATATTTTTGTACAATAAATAATAAGATTTTCACCAGCTATCCGCCTTTTAGGTATTTTTTTTGAAACTTTTTCTTCGATATTACAGCTATTTTCTTGCGATACCGGAAGGTAAACCAGGACAGCAACATCTCTATCGAGTAACATCTGTTCCACCAAGAGCAGGGGCAGTCTTACAACCACCAGTTTGTTTAACATGTGTCACTGAACCAGCTCCAACAACGGCACCTTTTTATTTATATGAACATGAATTTATTTTGAGGAATCGGCCAAAATCCGATGACTGGACAGAAGATGAAGAAGATGAATATACAACTCCACTTCCGAGACGTAGGAGAAAAAAAACGAAAGATGCACAAACAGAACCACCTTGTTTATACCACAATGCAATTTTCAGTCCAGTTTCTGCTACGTATTATGTCTTGGAATGCCTTGGACCTGGAATACCAACTAGTAGTTTATACAGAGCATATATTCCTACTCCAAAATTAATTTTGGTTATGCAAAATAATTCTTTGTTAAGAGAACACGTAGATAAAATGGCTATGCCTCAAATAAAAACATTTCCAGTTCGAATATCAGGAGGATATCAAGCTCATGTTCGTTTACATCTACCACCTGGACTGAGAGAAGAAGAAATTACAAGGTATCCATTAGTAGTTCAAGTGTACGGTGGTCCAGGTAGTCAATTGGTAACCGAACGCTGGAGAGTTGATTGGAATACCTTTTTAACTAGCAATAAAGATTTTATTATCGCACAGATAGACGGGCGAGGGTCAGGTGGCCAAGGACATCAGGTATTACACAAAGTTTATTACAAACTTGGATCAATTGAAGTCGCTGATCAACTTGAAGTGACGGAGTAGGTTCTACTAAACTTGGGAATATTACTTGCTATTTTACTATTTTTTATTTTCAGATATTTAAAAGATACCTTGCATTACATAGATAAAAGAAGAGTTGCTGTTTGGGGATGGAGCTATGGTGGATTTGTAGCAGCTCTAGCGCTTGCAAGCCCTCGTAATGTTTTTCACTGTGCAATTGCTGTTGCACCAGTAACTAATTGGAAACTATACGGTAAGTATTTTAGTTACTGTGTATAAAAACAAAACTTATTTGCTTACGTCTAAAATTAATTTCGTTTCAGATTCAGCATATACAGAAAGGTACATGGGTTTCCCTAATGTTACTGATAACTATAAAGGTTACGACGAAGCTGATATCAGTAAAAAGGCAGAACTCCTGAAAGATAAAATGTTTTACTTAGTACATGGAACGGCGGATGATAACGTACATTTGCAACAATCCATGGCCTTAGTAAAAGCATTATCAGAAGCTGGAACATTGTTTAGACAACAGGTATTTATAATGAATAACTAAATTCTACAAATGCCTTCGTCGCGTTATTAAAAACATTAAGCTACTATTTATACGTAGTATAGCGTGAAACACAGATTTGATTCTTTAATAAATTCCAAAAATTCCCTGTAAAATATTAATACAGTAACATTTCCAGATAGTTTTTAGAAAATGGAAGTAACCATTACTTTACTTTCGCGTGAATTTGTTAATGAAAATATACTGAAAGTATATTGAAAATTGCGACCAACAAAGTTGTGGCAATGAACCTGAATCGTTAAATATACGCTCCATGAGTGTTAACAGCAGTCCGTTCTTTGTACACAGTCTAGCCACAAATACTGCCAATATTGCACAATTATACGAAATTATTAGTCAGAGTTTCATACAGCATAAACGAATCATCAGATAAACTAATTTCGAATATACAATATAGTTCAAGCTGCAAAAAAATAAAAAAGGAGAATACAAATTGAAAACATCTAGTATGTAATTAAATTTATTTCTGATGAAGACAAAATAAAAGGTCGAAACGTTAAAATGAGCATTTTCATTGAATGAATAGTTATCAAGCCGAATTCCTAGAAATAATTAACGATTTATATACCGTAGTCGACAAATTTAGTTTCTGTTTGCGTATATGTGTATGCTTGTTATGTCCAACGTTGCCTGCTTTCAAACAGTGGAGGGAGAAGCAGAGTGGTGGACACACATACACATTTAACATGCCCTATTCCCTAACAAACACTTGCCGGGTGTATAACACTTATTTCTCTACGTGCGTATATTAATAGTCGATTCCAACATGCATGTTTTTACAACTCAAGGAAAGACACAAACCATAAAATGGTATTATGCCGGTAGACACCTCAATGTGCCAGTACATACCCGATATCCACAAAAATTAAACGTATGAGCTGGTATTTTAAATAATTCAATTGTCGGTTCTTTCTATAGGGACATATCAGTCATATCCGCCAAGAATTTTTTTATACGTTGGCATACTGCCAAGAACAATGTGGTGGATTATTTGAACCTTTAATTTCTAATATTTATTTTTTACTATTATCGAAGAAGAGTTAACTTATTTTCTTTTCATAAGAGTGACATTCACTTTTTTTTACAAAATTTAGAATTAATATTTCATTTCATTTTATTTAGACGCGGAAAATATAAGCTTTGTTGTACATCCTCATAAAAGCAGTACACCATGAAATAAATATTTTTTTGTAAATATTCGTGGCGAATTTTATACGTATTTCTAAGATGCGTTCTACAACCCTCTGAAGCAATAGACTTACTGACTAGCTATAATCTGACTGAACCTTACAATCTACTTGCATACATTCATTGGAAACCTCGTTATGTATTTCTTTACTTTTCTTTGTCGCGCTCTTTTCCTCTTCTACTTTTGTAGCAGAAATTAAAATTTGTCGATTACGGTATATATATATATATATATATATATATATATATATATATATATATATATACCAAAGGAAATGTCTTAATTTTATCTTTTAATTTTATCAATTACAGATATATCCAGACGAAAGCCATGGATTGGGTGGCGTAAAAAGACATTTATACAGAAGCATGGGTCAATTCCTAGATGACTGTTTCAGGAAGCAAGTTCCACCTGAATTCAAGACAGGTTTACGGAACGACATAGAATAACATAATATATTAGCTGGAGAAGGTTGCCTAAATTGTGATTTTCAAATGTTACCATCGTAACTATTTGCTATTACTTTTCATCACATTTTTATTAAGTTTCCTAATCCACCACACAATTCAATAAGACGTTTTAATACATGAAAATAATATCCATTGTATATGACAAAATGAAACATCCCCAAAATGGATGCTAGTGATGTAAGTGCCAAATTTTGTCGTATAAAATCATCATGATTAGAATGTAAACGGGAAGGAAATAACGTTTGGACGAGAATGGCTTATTTAGCTGGCTTTTTGTTCGTTTTATCCTCCTAGCGTATTTATATGAAATTAATTTGGTTGATAAAACAAAATTTTATAAAAGCTAATTAAATATTAAAATAAACCCACCACAATATAGCTTTAAATGCTGGATATGTATTTCAACAATTAAGTGATCATGATCAGCACTAGAAATCCAGGATTTAAAGATATGTTGTGGAAAGTTATTTTAGTTTTACAGAAATTTATAAAACCATAACAGAACTTATAAAATATTAATTAAACTCAAATTCGTATTGTCCTGTACAACTAAATGGTAATTTTATTCAGTAAATATTATAAAGAAGATATAAATCCTCTTATATTGTAGTTTTCTACATCTTGACCACTAACGCATACATATATTCTGTATTATGAATATCGCTTACAACAGATACAAAAAAAGGAAATCAAGGAATGTCAAATAAGTTGTTTTCTTCACTTTCATTATGATTTAACTGCGTTCCATTTATCACTCACAATCTATACATAGATGAGAATTATATGAATAAAATGCTTGCTTTCGCTGATATTTAAAATGTACATCTAATACTAAACTTAGGCTAGGTATTTCTGTGTAGATAATACAATTTAAAGAATAACCGGAAGTTAAATAGTTTAATTAGAATTATTCTTCTCTATCTCTAATAAAATAATATAATGCAAATTGTTCTAAAATTTAGGAATTTTATTGTTAATAATAACTGACTGAGTGTTTTAAATTAGTAAAATTAAACTACCAAGGAAGATTGTAGGAATTAGTAGTATAGTAAGACAGAAACGGAGAACTGATTACCAAGATATCAAAGATTAATTCAAAATATAATCAGATGAATGAGTTTCTAACGCATAATGGAAGCTAAAAAAAAACTCTGAATTTGTAATTTTAAATAACAGTATTTCACATTAGTAAAAATAATATAAATAAGAGATAGAATTTTTTATCCTATACTATCCTAAAAATAATTTTAAACATAGTTTAATAATATTTAATAAATAGAACGAGTGTTGAGTAGTATCCAATTTCCAAAATCATGGGAAACACGAACGAGATTAATAGGTGTAAACGTGGTCTAGAGTAGAAAACTGTTATTTTAGAATATTCTGCTCAAATTGAAATTCTACAAAATGAGGAAAAAATAATCGAGTACCTGTTTTCGTTATCAATTGGTTTCTTTCTAAATTTACCACACTTTTTCACTAAAGTACCTAAAAAGCATTACTGATAATTACTGAAAATGGTCCTTCCTAAATAATGTCCACTTCCTCTTTGTTAATTCTGTAAATGCAGTCAGTACATAATAGTAGTAGTGACTGTTAATCGATAATACGGGCATAATTCTATCCTTAACATATTAATTTTAAAAAGGATCAACTACTTGTAGTTTTGACGTTTTTATTCACGCCGTCTTCTCACTGAGTAAATAAAAAAGAAGGATCCAAGCAAGTGAGACGAAAATACTGAAGGCTCGCAGGAGCAAGACGTGCCGAAATATACCAAATATGGAAATTAGAAAAAAATATTTGTGAAACCTATATTCGCAGAAAAAAGAGAAAATGCAGAGACTATTCGGGCTTCTGCAGAACACCAACTACGAGATTAACTTTAAAAAATATGAACGATGGGAAAAACAAAAATGAATATAAAAGGAAGACCAATAATGAAGGAAAATAATAGGCCGATATTTGAAGGAAAAAGGACTGGACTGAAAAAGCAGAACTTGCAAAGGATAGAATCAAGTATAGAAACAGAATATAAAAACATAACTAGAATGAGAAAGTCGATTAAACACTGGCACTTGCCGCTAACTTATTATAGAAGGAATGAATTTTTGCGCCGTTTTCATATTTTCTAGTATGTACGCATTCCAATGTAAGGGTTTCGAACCTTAAACACTTATTCATCAGTTGAAAATTTCTCTTTGATAGAAAGACAATTTAGTTCCAAATATGTATGTACTACGAAAGAAGATAGACTCTGCCCCTATATTTTTGATGATTACTAGTAGTTTCCAACATCTGTATCTTCTGGAATAATTTGTTTTCGTGAATAATAAACACTTATTCATATTAGTTTTTAATGAAAAATATTTTTATACTTATTAGATAATTGTATGTTTTAAAACAGGTTAAGATTGAATTTTTTAAATAAATATATTTTTTTTAATACATCCAATGTAAAATTTAACCGATTGTGCTGAAGTATTGCAAATTAAATGATAATTTCGGTGAAATCCATTTATCTTCCTAAATATTAGGAATACTCGATTATTTTTTCTCTTCATATGCTAACCTATTGCTCTTTTGATCTAGTTTCTAC
Source organism: Melolontha melolontha (assembly GCA_935421215.2). Classification (NCBI taxonomy): domain Eukaryota; kingdom Metazoa; phylum Arthropoda; class Insecta; order Coleoptera; family Scarabaeidae; genus Melolontha; species Melolontha melolontha. The sequence goes on from OW285236.1 coordinate 130,362,913, forward strand.
TAAACGAAATAATAACTTTAAATTAATTATTAATTATTATTAATGGTACAACGTTTAAAATAGTATCAAGGCAGTACCATTCAGTTGTCACGGGAAATATTTTGAATTCTTATGTTTCTTTTTGATTTTTTAAACAGCACTATTGATAATAATCTTGTTAAGGGATATTGAAAGCCAGAAAATATGTTCAAAATGCAATAACAAGAAGAAGGAAATACGTGTGAAGAAAATTTAATCTTGGAATAGCATGAATCATTAATATTTGTAATTAGATTGTGAATATTAGGTAATAATACATTAGATTATAATACAAGACCAAATATCTGAACATAACTGGGTAGTTGAGTAGAAAAGTAGACTGTCATACATTTTAATCACATCTCCACATATTTGTTTCTTCTATTCACTATCAGCCACTCAGACGATGAAATCGAAAGATAATTGCTTCTGATTAAAAACTTATGTATTCACTTTATTCTCGTTCTAAATAATAATCGATAACTAGGAAATTTATTACTGTTACTGTTACTGATGTAGTTATATCGCAAATTTTTAAAATGTTTTCAGTTTCGATTTTGTTATCATTTTGATGTTGAACTTAAAACGGGTCCAACTAAATGTTGTTTGATACATTTTCCGAGTATTACAAAAATTTCATAACACAATACGTAGTTTATAGGCAATAAAGGAAACGACAATTTTTCATTCAAAAGGCGGGCCGGGCTTTTTGAATGTGAAAAATTCTGACCTATTTATGTTAAAAAATTTAATTTGTTGAAATTTATAAATGAAATACTGGGAAGATTGTATTCTTGTTAAAAGAAGTGATAAATAATATTGTTATAATAAAATACTTTCCTCAATGATTATTTTCCTTATAATTCGTGATGTATATTTCAAAAATTCATAATCGACTTTAAGTTCTTTAGCAATTGATTATGAGGAAAATAATTGTAAAAAGTATTTATAATCAATTAAAAAATTATTTGCTAACTATTGTAATGGATGTGGTTATCTTATGAATATTTTTTCTGTATCTCATTTATTATCAAATATGAATTAGAAATTTTGGTGAAAAGCTCATTTTTCAGTTATGTATCACGTGTATATATAAACAAATACACTAAAAGTTGCCTTCATATAATTGCTACATTTTACCAATTAAAAATCAATACTTTTAACTTCATATTTCTGTCGCACCTATACCACGAGAACCTTAATAGATTGTGATATTCTTCTTGTCCTATATAGTTCTTAATAATGCTGTTTCTCGATAAAAAGAAAAGATAATTATAAATACCGAAACGTTAATATCTAAGTGATTTAATTGAAATATTTTTCATATATTGCTTGTCACAAATGTCCAAGTACTTCCAGCATTTATATTATTGTTTTAGAAAATAACTTTCATCATCGAAAAAGAAACTTGGGCAATATTGTATATAAAACATATACATAAGTTCATTTCATCAAGTTTGCATTACATTTGTCTTTTTAATAGCATAACCATACATATACGATAGACTATAATAAAAAAGTGATTTCAATTTATTGTTTTATTTACACCTTTTATTCAATTCTAATTACATCTGAAAAAAATTATCTTATTATTAAGTAAGGGACTACATACATCTAGCTGCTTCTAAAACTCTACCTTATAATTACTTTTAATAATTACGATATTTTCACCTATTATTAAATTATTTAACGGCTATGCATTGAAATAGTATTGCACCAAACGTAACCAAATTTTTAAAAATGTTTTGGTGAGTCTAGATGTACATAGCTCGCTAACTACTCCGAATTAAATGCTTAGTTTTAATTTAACACAGAAATTACTGATTGTACGGCAATGGCATATTGTCACGAATCCATGTAGCATACTTTCTGACGTCCGTATAAACACTAGGAACACCTGGTGAACCACATTGATCAGATCCAAAGGAAAGAATTCCCACCTAAGGTAAAGATTGACATAATTATAATAAAAATATACACTAATAATTAAATAATTTAATAATTTATTTAAGAAGTAAGGATATGATAAAGGAAAATAAACAAAATAATGATCAGTATGATAATGATGATACACAAAAAATAAAAAAGATAGAGAAAAGTAAGGATAAAGAAAGTGAAACATGGAAAATTGGTACTTGGAATATAAAGAGCATAACAGGAAAAGAAAAGGAATTAGAAAAGGAGTTTGAAGAGTTAGGAGTGGATGTATTAGCAATTACGGAAACAAAGAAAAAGGCACAGGGAGTTATTAAGACGGACAATGGTCATATTATGATGTATAGTGGTGTAGGAAAAGAAAAAAGAGCAGCTGCAGGAGTGGGATGCATTATACACAAGAAATTAGAAAACCAAATTTATAGATGGAATGCCTGGTCAGAAAGAATATTACTAATAGAGATGAAGGAAAGAAACAGAACGAAAACAATAATAGTGGTGTACGGGCCAAACGAAGATGATACATCAGAAAATAAGAATAAATTTTGGGAAGAACTAACATTAGTGGTGGAAGACGCGAAAGGTATAATGTTTGTAGTAGGAGATTTCAACAGTAGAGTTGGCATAAGCGACGATGAATATAGTGAAGTATTGGGAACAAACGGGGAGACTGTTAGAAATAACAATGGAAAAAGAATGCTGGACTTCTGCATTATACACAACTTGGTAATAACTAACACTCTTTTCCAACACAAAGATATACACAGATATACTAGAGAAGTCAAGAGTAGGGGGGAGAGGTCAATAATTGACTACATATTAGTTGACAAAAATAACAGAAGAATTGTGAGCGACACGAAAGTAAGAAGAGGGCCGGAAATAGGAAGCGATCACTTTGTGGTTATATCAAGAATAAAAGAAAAAGTTCAAAACAAGGAAAAGCAATATATATATACACAGAAACAAGACCAAATAGAATCACTTAGAATATACAAATTAAGAAGTGAAGTCATTGCTGAAAAATTCCAGAAAAGGATAGCCGAAAGAGTAGAAAATATAGAAATTAATGGAACTATCGAAGAAATTTGGAATAGGTTTAAAGAAATAATAATAACTACAACGAAAGAGATATGTGGCGTAAGGAAAAATAAAAAGAAAAAACAAACAAAATGGTGGACAAATGAAATAAGACATCAAATTAAGATAAAGAAAAAAGCATGGAAAACATACTTAGCAGAACAAACAGTGGAAAAATACGATATATACAAAGAAGAAAGAAAAAAAGTGAAACATTTAGTAGTACAAGCAAAAAAGGAGACATGGAAAGAATTTGGGGAAAAGATGGAAAAAAAACAGTAAAGAGAACCAAAAACTATTCTATAGAGTCTTGAAATCAGTAAAGAATGAAGAAAGGTCACAATCTGCACATTATATACAAAATAAGAAGGGAGAGATCCTAAGCGATAGAATGAAGATTATAGAAAGATGGAAAGAATACTTTCAGGAATTGTTAAGCGGAGGAGTGGAAAACGAGAATGCTAGTGAACAACAAATAATAGGAGAAGAAGAGACAGAAGAAATAATTACCATGGACGAACTGGAAGAAGCAATACAAAAACAGAAAAATGGAAAAGCGCCAGGCTGTGACAAAATAACAGCAGAAATGATAAAAAATATAGGACAAAGAGGAAGAGAATTAATGTTGAAAATATATAACAGAATATGGAGAGAAGAGAAAATACCAAACGATTGGAAGAAGTCATTGATAGTACCAATATACAAGAATAAAGGAAATAAGAAAGAATGCAATAATTACAGAGGAATATCCCTTCTAAGTACTGCAATGAAGATTCTCGAGCAAATAATAGATAAAAGACTAAGAACAAAACTCGAAAATACGTTACATGAGTCACAAAGTGGGTTTAGAAGAGGAAGGAGCACACAAGATCAAATATTCTCTGTGAAACAAATAATACAAAAAGCCTCTAGAGAACAGAAGAAAGTGTTCTTAGCATTTATAGACTTGGAAAAAGCCTTCGATAAAGTACCAAGAGAAAGATTGTGGAATGTATTAAGAGAAAGAGGTGTCAATGGCAAAATAAGACGATTAATACAGAAAATATATAACCACAATACTAATGCTGTAATAGCTAACAATTTAGAATCTGAGATATTTAAAACAAACGAGGGACTGCGCCAAGGGGGAAGTCTGAGCCCAATGCTGTTCATTGTTTATATGGATGACATTATCAAACAGTGTGCATGTAAAAGTAAAAAGTTCAGGGTTGGACACCTTAACTTGAATGCAGTCGAAGTTTCGGAAGGGGCATTCGCAGACGACATAGTGGTTATAGCCGACAATGAGGAAGATCTGAAACGTAATTTAACAACATGGAATATGACACTAAAGGACAGTGGAATGACGATGAGTAAGAGCAAAACTAAAGTAATGGTAGTGGGAGATGAACAGGTAGATACGAAAATCGTAATAGAAGGAACTGAAATAGAACAAGTGAGAACATTCCAGTACTTGGGAGTACGAATTGATGGAAGAGGGACCCAGGACGCTGAGATTAATCAAAGAATAGAAAAAACAACAAAGCTGTACCACAGCATGAGGAATAATTTCATTAACAAAAAAGAGATATCCCGAGAAACAAAACTAAAAGTATATAAGGCAATTTACCGACCGATATTAACATATGGCTGTGAATCCTGGATATTAAATAGAAGACAAAAGAATAAATTACTGGCAGTAGAAATGAAGTATTTAAGAAGAGTTAGAGGAGTTACAAGGATGGACAGAATAAGAAACTTGGAAATACGAAAAGATTTGAAAATGCAGTCAGTGTTAGAATACATTGAACAAAGACAGCTAGGATGGTGGGGACATTTATATAGAATGGAAAATACAAGACAAACAAGAAGGATATGGGAAGCAAGGATAATGAAAAATAAAAGAAGAGGAAGGCCAAGGACAACATGGAATGATGGCATAGCAGAAATACTGGGAAGGAAAGGCAAAACATGGACAGAAGCGAAGAACATGACAAGGAATAGAAATGAATGGAAAACGTTTATAAAAAGCTAGAAGATAAACGCCCTACACCATTGTTATGGTAATAGGGATTTTTGGATTATATATATATATATATTTAAGAAGTACATATATTTAACAAATTTATACCTTTATTTTAATAATATTAACCTCCACATTTCTAATGATCCAAGTTAATATAATAGAATAACTAATAAATATTTATAATATGACCCTCGTATGTATTAAATTCATAAATTACTCATAACCTTAATAGCCCTTTTGCACAATATAATCTATTAAACCAATAGCTTAGCTCGCGAAAAGAATGAGATCTTATATTAAACTACTAGAGGTAGTTCTGAATATACGAATATAATAATTGGAATTGTACAACGTGTTTCAAAAAGAATTACATCTAGTTGTCCACGAATTTCTTCTATAAATTATGATGAAAACTTAAACGAAAAAAACTTAGATCAAGAATTTCGTCATTATTTAATTTTCTTGAAAGAAGTTGCAATAATTAAGCCAACTACCGTGATCTCTAGGTAAAATCTGATAAACAATCGATACTTTGTATGGATACATATGAAAACGACGCTTCAAAATTCTATGAACGGTACTAGAAGATACGTTCGTTTGATCTGATAAACTACTAACTGATGTACGTGGGTTTTCTCCAACAGTGTTTTCTACGTGTTCAACAATATTTTACTGTGTACGTGGTATACTAGAACTTTGCCTTTTAACACAGTTAAGAAATTGTTCACTTCGGAAATATGCTTCAACAATAAAAATATTTTCTTGCAATGTGTACAGTTAAACTCACATAAATCTAGTATAACTTGTCAAAATTCTCTAATATTGCTTAGTGTTTATTAATCTTTTTTTGAAAGAAACACCAAATGCCAACTAATTTTTTAATAGAATTTAGAAAGCACAAATAAACCAATACTTAATTTATCCGCCATTCGTATTAATGACTGCCCTTAACTTTCTAGGTATCAATGTCAAGTATCAAATTTCAGGATCAATGAGACTTCTTAAAAAATTAAGTTTTTTAACAATGTTTTCCCAGGTATTTTTAATAGTTTCCCATAGTTGTTTCCTATTAGTAAATCTTATACGAGATCTATGAATTTGCTTTGTCATTTCAGCCCATACATATTCTATAGGATTTACATCGGCACTTTTTGGAACCCATTGTAAAATATCAGTTATATTCCGTCGAAACCATTCAGTAGTATTATATACCGTATGCACAGGGCAATTGTCATTTTTTAAAATAAAATTTCTTTGTGGATATATGTTCTATGGACGGCAGCATCACATTTCCTAAAATGTTCATATAATTTACTGCATTAAATATTTCATCAATTCTCCAACACATTCCAATATTGTGATAACAGATCCAACGTTAACTGAAAGCTTTTCTTGCCTATCACTATTATTTAAGTATTGCTCTTCAAACCGGGTGTGTGTTATTATGATCTTCTAAATCAGTTGATATTCTTTTAAGACCAGTTTCTCGTTTGCGACATATACTGCCTTCATTTTCCCATCTTCTTTTAACTTGTAATACTGCAGATTTGTTCGAATTAAATTCTTCTGCGACTTGCCTTTCCAAATTTAATAAAATTTGTACTTTGTCTGTCGGAGTCAGTTTTCTTGCCATTTCGTGTTTCAAAAAGTGATAAATGTCATTTTGACATTACCAGAATGAATTACAACAAAACAAAAATTCAAAAATGGTTCATACTAGATTTATGTGAGCTTAACTGTACATTATTTAATAGTAACGTTTATTACGTAAAAAAAGTATTTGTAAGAAAAAATTATGTTGCTAGTCACAAAATAACAAATATCAAAATGACATTAGGTAAATAGTTATAAATAAAAGGCAAGTGGCTTATAATAATTTGCAAGTACTAGTTACTCAATGCCTACTGAGATGAAGTTCTTTTTGAAACGCGTTGTATAATAGTAAGTATTGTTATGTTTTACAACTCTTATAAAGGATTTAAGTAAAATATGATCTACACAATCTTTATTAGAGGTTATTTGATATATTTAAGTTTACATATTTAAATAAACATCTTTTCTAATGCACTTTGAATTTTATGGATGTCATACAACATAAAATTCTAATTGCAAAAATATTTGTATCAGTTTGGACAGTATAAAATCAAGATTTAAGATTTGATGATATAAAAATCAAAGTATACATTGTAAATCTTTCAATATTAACAGATATCATCAGTTTATATAGGCTTCTAAGCAATTTTTTAAGCATATTTACATTAATAAGAATAATAATTAACACTTTTTTTAAGAGAAGCTACTATGTACAATAATTTTATTATCTTCTATTTTTCTTTAGTCAACTCTACATGATTAAATATTTTCGTAAGATCCTTAAAAAGATAAATAGCAATTTACTTCCTGAAAAACAAAATGGGATAACAGTGTTCTAATTTCCAAGGGAAAATTGATAGAACCCCAGAAGAAACACCAGGAAATACATCTTCTAAATGCCTATGTGTAATCCTTGAATTTCAAATATATCTTAAATATTGTCAGGAATAATAATTATTGAAGTTTCAGTAACTAAAAAAGGAACATGATACATCATCCGCGAACTTCTTCGGGTTGTCTTCAAATATATTAAGATATCCAATTATCAACAACTGTTTCCATATTTAAATAATCTTCTTTCAAATAATATTCCAATTATTTTCTTTTTAATTAAGTAAAATAGAATTTTACTTAATACTTAAATAGAATTCTTTCAAGTTATTGTAACTTGAAATATATAAGTCAAGTAATAACCCATTTCAAAGAATATATATCGCATATTAAATTGACTAGACCAGAAAAATCTAACCTTGCGAACCATGTATTGAATACGGATCATAACATCACGGTAGAAGGGTTAAAATTCCTCAAATAGATAAATAACCTAAGAGATCTGGAAATATATGAAACCATTCATATCATTGAAAACAAAATTAATATGTCATCTCGAACAACGGTCTTGTCCCATACAGTTGTCTCTTTTCATTCTTAGAGAAGAGGTAAAAAAAGTTGGGGGCGTAAGAATAAACACAGGGCTGCTGTTTCTGGAGAGAGGTAAGTTGACGTAATTTCTAGTTTGGATTTTGTGTGCTTATATTCAGTGTATTATACGCTTATATGGACGCTTTGTAAAAGAGTGCGCAATTTTTGTGTTACTTTTACTGTACCCCATGTACGCCCTACACTTTGATTAGTGGTTTTACCTACTGATGATGACATTTAGTTATCGAAAAACGTATTTGGGATACGGTTATTAATTATGGTAAGGGGTTTTATACCTTTTTTTTGAGTTTTTAATTTTAATTTTTATATATCTTTGATTCTCATCTCATTTGTGTTTCTTTTCCTTTAAAACTCATACATTATTTATTGTCTTTCTGTTTCTATATTCCTAGATTTAATATAACCAATTTTAGTAAAAAACATAAATTAATGACTGATTAGATTTCTGGGAATGCAGAATATATATCAATAACTAATGATTCAGAAATAATATGCAATATCAATTCAAGAACTATAAAATGTGTACAAAAGTCTTACATTAATAAAATTAATAATAATTATTAGTGCCTTCGCATCTAATTACAACAATTACAATTGGCAAGTCTTGAGTTATTATTACGCCCGCGCTCGAGCGACTTATGATGTTTGGCTGTCGGAACATATCTTCAACAAAAAAGAAAGATATGAAAATATTTTCAGACAGCAAGCCCTGTACTCAATCCCGAAACCATCAACTTATTTTCATTAGAAATTATATAAGCAACAATACGCATGAGCAAAATGAGTAGCCAGATAACTTTTGCAAAGACCAATATGAAGCTTTTGTAGCAAACAACATTCCTTTACATTCACTTACACATTTCGAACCATTTAGCATTATGGAAACAATATATAAAAAAACATTAGACAAACGCTAAACAAGAGATTCAATCTACCATATCTAATCAGTGTCTGCGGCTTAGTGCTGCTGAAACAGTAAATATACGAGATGCTACCCAGAAATTCCCGTAATTCGAATGTGGCACGCGTTCAGCTCTATAGCGCTAGTTGGTGTGAGCCACGCCTATACTAAGTCAGCTTGTCGAACGGTTCTTTGCTAGGTGGAGACAAACAGTTTTGATGTTTATATTTGTTGAGCTGCATTTGAGTTATTCTGCGACACTACAATCTCTGATGTGAAAGTGCTGCTAAATTTAGTAAAACACCAGCAGTATCTCTGAAAATACGTAAAAAAGTGTTTGGTGAGGATGCTTTGAGGCAGACGCAAATTTATGAGTGACACAACCGTTTTAAAAATGGATGTAATGTATGTCGGTTGAAGATGATGAGCATTCAGATCGTCGATCGACGGAAAATACGCCACAAAATGTGGCAAAAGTGCATGATGCAAGACCGAAGGAGAACAATTCACGACGTTTCTAACATTGTCAACTTATTGTACATCGTTTGTAAGCGTATTCTGTCCAGTGAATCCAACAGGCTGCGTACTGCTACGAACTTTGTGCCAAGGTTACTCAGTATTGAACAAAAACGGTACCGTGTTCATGTGTGCACAGACCTTCAAGAAGCTGCCGAAAGGGATGCGAACTTAAGTACCAGAAGCATTACTAGCGATGAATAATGGGTGGACGGGCATGATCCCGAAACAAAGCAGTAGTCATCGCACTGGAAGACGCCATCGTCACCACGACCGAAGAAAACACGGCTAGTTCGAACCAACGTCACGTCGATGTTGATTTGCTTCTTTGACGCTGATGGCATAGTGCACAAAGAATTTCTTCTACCAGGTATATACGAGTTTAGGGCGATGTTCTTCGGCAACTAAACGAAAGAATTCGACACCAGCGGCCTCCAAATAGCGCAGCAATTTGTGGATCCTATACCACCACAACGCACCAACTCACACGTCACTATGTGCGTCAGTTTCTGGCCTCCACGAAGACGGTAGTAACTTCTTCCTATTTCTAAAATTGAAACTGGAGCTCAAGGGGCGCCGTTTTAAAGCGACTGAGGAGATCCGGACCGAATCACAGACAGTGCTGAACACGTTAATACACGAAGACTTCCAGCACTGCCACCAGCCATACAAATCACTGAAATCGGTGAATTCATGCGAAAGGAGAATATTTTGTACGGGATAGTAGTGAATTAGTTGTAAGAATAATTTATTGTGATTTTTTTCACATTCCGAGAATTTCTGAATAGCAACTAGTACTTCGTAATTATATGGCAAATGTAATAGTTAAAACTTTTGACCTAGACGCACCTTACTTAATATATTTCAAGATAACGCATCACATCTCTATAATATAAATCTAATACATTTATTATATTTATATTATAGAAATAGCTTTGATGATTAATTAAAGGGCCTGGAAAACGTTCTTTAATTATTAATCATCAAAAGTATAGTTTTTATTCGTTAGCGATACAGCCACTAATATATTGAAGGCAGAACTTAAAGACAAAATTTATCTCAACAAGTTCCATTTAAGGTGTATTGCCCACAAATTACGTAGAGTTTGCGAGTTTATTCAATACAAATTAATAACGTTGATAAGCTAGTCGTTTTGTTCAAGTAAATTTTACACAAAGCACTTTCACGAATGCTTATTTATAAAGGAGAGTGTCCCGCTCAACCTCTACTCCCTCGTTCTTAAAACTATGAGATCGAAGTGTATACATTTTATTGTACAAATTTTCAAAATTCAGACTTACAAATACAACTCAATTTGACAAAAATCAGTTTCGAAACCTTAATAAAACCATAAATTAGGATGGACTTCTATTGGGAAGTCGAAAACAACAATTGGGAATTTACATTAAGTGACACACCACCATGCGGTGAATTTTGGAACTAACATTAAAGGTATTGTTTATTGCAGTTTATTGAGTTCTATCGTGTGTAAAACGGTATTGTTTTCATCTTTTCCTTGGTATTTCATATTTAAAATTGAATAGTGTTTTCATCTTTTCCTTGGGAGTTTATATTTTCGCTACTGTTTTACGACAAATTTGTCATTCTAAACATCACCCATGGTTAGTATATTCTTCAGATGGTATTATCTTTGAAAAAAATACACCGAAAAAATTATTAGAAATAAAATGTCCATACAATGGAAAAGATGAAAGTGCTATAAATTGCATCGATTTATGTAATTATCTGACATCGGAAGAAAATAACGCAGTGCTAAAGAAAAATCATTCATATTATGCGCAAATTTAGTTAGGAATGGCCATATTAAATTTATTCCAATGCGACTTCTTTATATTTGCTTCATACGACTCGGGTTACATCAATATTATAGTGCCTTTTGATAAAGTATATTCATATAATTTATTAATACAACTTAATACAACAATTAATTACAACTTTAAGAAACAAGTATGTAAATAAAATGGTGCAAGTAATATGTAAAACTAAATATTAAAAGAAAATTTGAAGTACTTTTCAATTTTAAAATTGCTCATGATGTGTTGGAGATCATTGAATAATATGCAATAGAAATTTATTATATACAAAGTTACTCACAATGGCATAGAAATAGAATATAAATTTTATTTAGCGATTTGTGCTAATGAATTCTTAAAATTCAAAACAATTGGATTTTGCACTTACATCATGTTATTTAACAGCTGAAGTTAAATAACTGGTTGTCAAAAAGCTTCATTATCAGTACAATATTCTTACATGCTTGAGTACGCAGATGAAGTAGAGCTTAAAAAAATGTTTCTTATGAAGAAAGTAAAATCGTTATAAAATAAAACCCCGAACTAATTGGTTGCTGCATTTAATATTATTACTATCTATGTACTAACTATTTGTCAACAGATTCAGTTTTCTCTTCGTTCTTTTAATATTTGAAGTAAATTTTGATTTAAAATCCAAGTATACCATTTACTTTCAGAAACCAAAATATTCTATCAATATTGCAATATTTGTCTTTGTTATACAATAATGACTTTCTGTGTCAATAGCAGTTACAAAATTTTCGTACAAAACTGCGTAAGAATATTGAAATTAAACTTTGACTTAAGACATTTTCCATATTTTTGCATTTCCACTTATAAGCCATAGACAGCACATCAATTTAATAACCTGCATGAGAAAAGCATACCTGGTAAAATGTTGTGCCTTGTCTTATCAAAAGCGGTGCACCTCCAAAACCACTACAAGCATCTCTTCCCGCTTCACCACCGGCGCAGAGTTGTTCATCCGTAATAGGCAATGTTCCTCCATAAACTTTGGTACATTGTTGTAAGTTTACTATTGGCACACGTATAGATTGTTGCTGAGGTGACGCTTCTATAAATATGTTTGCAAATAACTAAACTTTATAAAATCAGTTTATACAATAAACTGAGATTTTTAAATAAAATTTTTAGATAATGTTAATACAACACGCCTAAAGTAATAGTATATTCATACAGAGGCGGAAAGAGGTTCATTACCGTCGAAAGATTAGAGAGTTCACAGAGACCCGAAGTGATGAAGTGAAGTTAATATCGAGACCGGAATGAATCTTTCCGTCGATGTTTGTATACTATTTTACTCACGATCGGTTAGTAATTCATTATTATATAAACTACTAAATCACTAAATTTCAAAAATATAACAGTATTAAATTTTATGGCATTTTGACAAATGCTATTGCTAGGTAACGTAACAAATGATAGTAATATTTTCTGACAGATTACTAAATTATTATTGTTGTAAAGTAATTACTGTTCAAATATGTTTGCGAATGAGAATATCCCGCAAGAATTGTCAGAAGCCACAAGAAGGGTGTTTGAAGTTTCTTACATAATACGCATTTGTCATTATTGACTTAATTGTTAGTTGACATATCAAAGTTACGCTGCAGTTGAATTTGAATTGAAAATGATTCTAGCGACGGCAGAAAAAGTGTTCTTGGTAGAACATTATTTTCGCTCATACGCAAATGATCGCAATGAAGAAACAAGCTTACAGCAGGTGTCAGTAAGATATCGACAACACTTTAATAAAGTAGCCCCAAGCAAAAGTGTGATATTAGCTGTGGTTAGGAAATTTCGTCGCACTAGTAGTGTATTGTGTCAACGTAAACGTCCTTAAGGTTGTCGAAAAACAGTATGTACCAACGAAAACGCAGGACGCGTTTTTGACCACGTTGTGCATTCACCGTAAAGAAGTCTCGTAAGGACTGCACGTAAACTCAAAATTAGTGAAACATCTACAGGTCAGCTGTTCAAATCAGTTAATAGTTTTCCATACCGCATTCAAGTTGGTCAACAACTAACCGCTGCGGATAAACGTGCAAGCGAAATTTACTGTGGTCGCATTCATGAAAAACATATTGTTTTCAAACGAGAATCATGTTCATCTTAACAGCTATATTAACCGATAAACAACTCGATTCCTTGGATTCGAACGTCCTGATGATATTGCAGAGAAGCTACTCCACAGTGTCCGACTTACGCTTTCTGGTCATGGGATAATTGGTCCATATTTCGTTGAAGACGATAATCAGAATCCACTTACTGTGAACCAAGACCGTTACTGAGAAAACATTATTGTATCAGAATAATTGAAACATACATGAGTAGGTAAAACTCCACCAGTTTTGTATAATACAAAGGTATTTTTAATAACATAAAATATTATTAAAAATCTGGTGTGAAGAACACAAATACAGGTTCACTATAAATATTTTTTGTCAACGCGTCCGAACATACGTAGAGACGCAGATACGTATTTCGTCTTTCTACAGGCTCATCGGTACGCCCCCGCTGGAGAAAGGATATCTTCAGACACATTCACAAAAAAGCACATCGCCATATCACAGATTTTATCCAGACCGAGCGTAGAAGTAAATTCATACGATGTGGTTCTTTTTTGTGAATGTGTCTGAAGATATCCTTTCTCCAGCGGGGGCGTACCGATGAGCCTGTAGAAACACGAAATACGTATCTGCGTTTCTGGGAAGGGATATGTTCGGACGCGTTCGCAAAAAATATTAATAGTGAACCTGTATATGTGTTCTTCACATCAGATTTTTAATAATATTTTATGTTATTAAAAATACGTTTGTATTAGACATTATTGTACCTTTTGTGAGAGATTTACAGAACTTTTACAACAAGCCACAAAGCTGCGCGCACCCTAAACTTACTCCGCCAGCATTTTGATGTTAGAATAACTTCCCGGTGAACAGACTTCGAATATCCTTCTCATTCACTGGATCTGACGCCACCAAATGCATACATTTGGGGTACGGGGAAAGACAAAATATTTCGCTCAAAAAATCCGCAGGAGAATATTGTAGAACTACGGGAAGGAATACAAACATTTTTCCAGTTGTATCAGCAGTTATATCAACCACCTTTTATAAATATGTTTAGTGGCTTACGAATGTGAAGAATACAATACAAGTTCATATGTATTTTTGAATGTATCTTCTCCAAAGACGTAGATACGTATTTCACATTTCTACATGATTATCAATACGCCCCTGTTGGTTACCGACCAATGGTTACCGACTATAAGGAACACCCGGCTGGTTCTGCGATTATTATAGAGACAGCGCTGAATATTCCTTCACGCTCTGTCTTAATAATATCTTAATAATATTATATATTATTAAAAATACTTTTGTATTATACAAAATTGGTAGGTTTACCTACTCAAGTATGTTTCAAATTATGTTGTTATATACGTATTCGGTTTACGCCGACAAGTAGTGAAGACACGATAATACAGTTTTTTATAGATACGGTGGTTACCGACTATAGGGAACACCTGGCTGGTTCAGCGATTATTATAGAGACAGCGCTGAATATTCCTTCACACTCTGTCTTAATAATATCTGCGAGATAGCTAGGTAGTTATGTTTGGTTGAATGTGTCTCTTCTCCAACAGGGGCGTATTGATAATCATGTAGAAATGTGAAATACGTATCTACGTCTTTGGAGAAGATACATTCAAAAATACATATGAACTTGTATTGTGTTCTTCACACCCCATTTTTAATAATATTATATATTATTAAAAATACTTTTGTATTATATATATACATATATATATATATATATATATATATATATATATATTGTAGATATAATAAGTCGACGATTTAAGATATGTTTCACTTTTATATGCATATATTTAAAATAATCTTACATGTTTCGGCACATAATGCCTTTTTCAAAGAAATTTAAATTATAAATGACAGATATTAATGTCATATTTATAGATGTCATATATAAATATGACATATGGAAAAGTCATTACGTGCCGAAACATGTAAGATTATTTTAAATTAAAGTAAAACAGACCTATATGTTTTCAAGAATTTATCAATTGATGCATATATATATAGGAGCTGTTTTAATTAAATATTAATTTATTTAAACTAATTCCACTCTTACATAACGTGTGTTCATTTGAAAAGTCAATCTAGGTTACTTTGAAATTTTAATAGAATAAGACGCATATATATTAGTATGTGTTTGTTGTTACGTAAACGTAAATCCAAATGACATTTGGTAATGTCAATCACATTCGTTATTTATTTGTATGTATGAAACTGTCAAAATATACGACTTCGTAGATTAAGTAGTAAATTTTAATTTACGACATACTTCAAAATGTTCTCAGTAAATCACATGCTACTAGATTGACTTTTCAAATGAACACCCGTTACATATCTCGGCAAATTGCTGCCTTTATCAAAGAGTTTCTCAAAAATATAAATATACAATTATAAAATTATAAAAAATGACTAAGTAATATACTGTCATTTTTTATAATTTTATAATTGTATTATCCATATCGTGGTTTCGTAATCGTAGGGCTGTCATTTGACAGCTGTCAAATATTTATGCAGCAAATAATAACAGAAAAACCCATTAAAATTGTTAAAATCTACTGCAAAATTGGGGATTCAAATGTAGGCACGTTTCTCCGATATTAGAAACAATTTTGGCCGCCATAATCATCCTACTGTGCAAGCAATTGGCAAGATAGTGAAAAAATTTGAAGAAACAGGGACCGGACCGTGTTAGATATTGAAAATATAATAGCCGTAGTGAGTGT
The DNA here is from genome assembly GCA_935421215.2 of Melolontha melolontha. Lineage (NCBI taxonomy): Eukaryota > Metazoa > Arthropoda > Insecta > Coleoptera > Scarabaeidae > Melolontha > Melolontha melolontha. The sequence goes on from OW285236.1 coordinate 130,379,058, forward strand.
AAGTGTGACCGAATTTGTCGATTTCACGGCGTTCTCAGCAATTAGGCCTGTTTCACAGCTCACTATGGCGAATTTTGCACCTGGATTTACACCTACATCTGTATAAAGTCCAGCTCACGCAACAATTAAAGCCTGCTGATTAACAACGCAGGAGATACGTCAAATGGGCCTTGACCAACATGCCATAAATAATTATTTTTCGAACAAAATTCTCTTCAGCGATGCAGCACGTCTCTCACTCGGTGGGTACGTAAATAAACAAAATTGTCGCATTCGGGGCTCTAAAAATCCTTAAATAATTGAAGGGAGGCCGTTATATACAGAAAAAGTGGCTGTATGGTGCGCCTTATGGTCTGGAGGCGTCACTGTCAATTCGGCGGTTTGATGGAATGATAACAGACTTTTCTTTGACTGCGATTGAAGATATGGACAATATGTGGTTCCAGCAAGACGGTGCAACAAGCCACACAACACGACCAATTTTGACTCTATTGCGCGTGAAGTTTGCTGGCCGTCTAATTTCACGTTTTGTAAACGTTAATTGGCCACCGAGATCATGCGGTTTATCGCCGTTAGACTTTATTTGTGGGGACCGTGTTTATGCGCACAATACTCTAACTTTACAGCACTTGAAAGAGTGGAAGTAGTTTAAATAAATAAATATTTTATTAAAACAGACCTTAAATCGCCGAATAAAGAAAATCTATAATATATAAAGGTCAAGAAAAGAAAGAAATAGCAATATGTATATATGCATATATGTATATGCATCATGCTTCGTAAATTCGTAAATGTCAAAATTTGACAGTAATGATTTTGATTGAACTCACTTTGAAATACAAACTTATTGTTCTACAACGTTGCCAAATGTGTTTTTCGTGGAAGTACGTTAATGAATAAATGTTTAAAACAAGCTTTTAAATCAAAAAGAAAACGTTTACGAAATAATACTAGTAAAAATTTTTTCTTTAAACTAAATTGCATCTATCTCTATTAACAGATATCGAAGAGCAAAGGTTAGTTACGCACTAAAAGTCTGAACTTCAAGAACCCCGTGAAAACAAACGAAGCATGATACGACATTTTAACATTAAGATTTTTTATTCAGAACCAAACGAAGAACGGCGCTGCGTGTAGCTTTTGCAACAATTTATATACACGTTATATATAAATATAATCAAATATAAAAAAATATTTTTTATATATTTTATATTCCTTGATAAAGGCATCATTTGCCGAAACATGTAGAGTTGTTTTAAATATATATATTTTGAAGTAAAACCAGTCCTTAAAATATATATATTTTAAATAATCCTACATGTGCATGTGTACATGTAGGGTTGTTTTAAATATATATATATATATATATATATATATATATATATATATATATATATATATATATAGTAAATTCAATTTGTTGGCGATTTAAGGTCTGGTTTTACTTTAAAATATATATATTTAAAATAACACTACATGTTTCCGCAAATGATGTCTTCATCAAGGAATATAAAATATAAATGACAGTATATTAATGTCATACATTTGAGTTGCTATGGATAAAATTATTCAAAGATACATTCCAATTGAATAATAATAAATCATGCCTTAGTATTCTAAAATAGATAGACAACAAAAACAGGGAAGCGCAAGACAAGAGTTATTACTATGTATGCGCCCGTGGAGCATCTTAAGATGTAAAGCTGTCGGCATTCGCCTTAAACGAGAAGGAAAACCACGAAAACCTACTCGGACAACCAGACAGGAATCAAAACACGGAACTGTCAGCATGATAAGCAAATGTATAGATATTTAAATAACTTAAGATATATAATTATATTACAGCAACATATATTATGACGGTAAATTGCAGATCGTTACATAATTAAGTTATAGTATATACTGTTTAAATTTTTTATATCACTTCTGTTGTTAATTGAATTTTTTTCGTGTTTAATACTAATCATTTCTTTAATTTCCCTTTTCATTGTGTGTTATTCTTTATCAATTATCTGTGTGTTTTCAAAATCGAAATGGTGATCGCGTTGTAGTTTGTGTGTAGATAAAGCAGTTTTGTCTGTTTTAGAGTATTTGTGGGCTTGTATTCTTTTGTATAAATATTGTTTAGTTTGGCCTGTGTAGTAACTATCGCAATCGCGACATGGTATTTTATAGATGACATGTGTTTCTCGATTTTTTTCTATTTTAGGTTTAAGTTTTGAAAATAAATGTTTATTAGTATTACTAATTTTATATGTTGTAGCTATATCATATTTTTTTAAAGTGTATTTAATTTTTTCTGATAGTCGTGGAACATATGGAATCGTGATATGTGTTGTGTCATTGTTTAATTGTTATTGGTGTCTGCAGTGTTGTATGTTTGGTGTATTCTTTTTTAATTGTTTGGTCTATAAGTTGTGGTGGATAATTATTATCTGTTAAGATTGTTTTAATTTTCTTGATGTTATCTTTTCTGTATTGAGTATATGATTGATATTAATTTCGCTGTTTAAAAATATGATTAGGTATGTATTTATATATTATAATTTAAATAGTAGTTTGTCCAGTTTTTGACTGATTGACCTGAAAGTGGCGTTGGATACTTTATAATCTAAACTAGAAAAATACACACTCCAAGACAATCTAAGAACATTATTTTCGTTTATATTTAACTTTAAAAATACACTGGACAAATTAAATGCATTTTGTGCGATGGCCAGAGACAAATAAATAGCGTTATAGTGGACAAAATGCGATTTGTTCGTCTCTTAATACTTTCTTCCATTTAACATAATATATTTACGGAGAGTGTAATGAAATTATAGGTTGTTGGTGATATTACAGAAACGTAAAAAGTTTTAATTGAAAGTAATTGAAATAAAAAATGATTGACGGCGAGCATATATTAGGTGATATAGATAGAGGAACAAGCAATAGAAAAAGGAATACTACGACAGAAGAACGTAAACAAGAAATAAGGAATGGACATTCAAAATTTCGTAGTTTGTATGTTGAGTTTTTATTAGTTTTTTATTATTTTAGTGTGTTCATAAGGCAAGAAATTTAAATGTAAGGAGCTTTTGTTATCTGACATAAAAATAATTAAACAGAATTTCCACAATGACGCTGAAAAAAAACAAAAATTCACAAGATATCAAATTTGCCCAGATGATAGATGTAAAGGAAACGAAAAGACGAAGAAACAGAGGGAATGGAAAGTCACATGATTTGTACTTAGAATTTAATGCAAGTTAGTATAGCTTAGATGCCTAATACGGTCGAACTAGTATTATATATAGTTCACTTCATTAAAGTATTACTGTAGTTTTTATTTTTAAGATTTGGAAAACCGGTAAGAAATTCCTTGTTTGTCAGAAATTATTTTCGACTATTTTTAATTGTGGTCCAAGAACATTTCATACAATAGCACGAAAAAAGATGAGAAAGTGTTGAAATTCATATCGTCTTTAAAAGGTCATGAGAGCCACTATAGGAGAGCTAAATCAAGAAGAATCTATTTGTCATCTGAGTACAATGTAAATGGTCAAGTCCAAAATGATACACTTCAAACAAACAACAAGTATTTTTGTCGTGTCTTTATCAATAACTTTAATATAGGTAGGAATTTTTTAGGTTTTCTCCATTTTTTACCAATATGCTTGATTTTAAAGCTTTTGGGAGCCCTGCTACAGATCTTTATGGCTTTCGTGTACGATTAAAAACAGAAATAGACAACATCAAGGATGAAGTACAAAAATTAAAATTGAAAACCGAGTTGACTATTAATAAAAACGTGCAAAACAATTTTTCAAATTGATGAAGGAAGGGTTTGCTGACAGTGTGGCGTATTATTTCGATCTACAGGAACAAGTTCTACTTCAAGCCCTATTACAGAAGCGTTTTATGCTCAGCAACTAGCTTCTTAAACTTTCTATATAACAGATATTTTAACGACGACTCCTGTTTTTTATGCTTGGCTTGAGCATGAAGCGGGAAGAGGTGTGGTGGAAATAAGTTCCGCCTTGACTGACTTCCTAAGAAAGACTAATTTTGACCCAGACGTTAAACATCTAAGATTATTTTCAAATGCATGTGCAGGTCAAAACCAAAATTCTCATATGGTACATGCACTCATATTATGTTTTTTAAAGATGCTCCAAAAACTATTGAAACAATTACAATGACATTCCCTGTTCGTGGCCATTCATTTATGCCAGCTGATCGAGTTTTTAGTCAAGTTGAGCTATCATTACGTTTTCATGCCTTTATAAAGTCGCCATAAAAATATTATTAAATCAACTGTGACAAAGGAGACGTTCGCAAGCTTAGCACTCATTGAATCTTATACGATATCAAAAATGCCATTCCATGGCTCAAAAAAATTATAGGCATCAGCGAAGCGAAAAGAATAATCATAACTAGAGGAAGACGAACTACTGGAGAAGAAAGAATTCTCTGAAAGACAGAAGGTTTATTAAACCAAAGAAAAAACTAAATAACATAATATGTATTACCTGAGTTACCAGATTAGCATATTATTAAAAGTTAACTTGGTTAGAACCAATTTTAATGTGTGTTTTTTCAATACCTTTCTTTTTCAATAGGGAGAAACTCTGACATTAGAACAGTTAATTTGGCAAGACATACCGCCATTTTATTCGGTATTGTTTGATATTTCATAATGTAAATACTTACAGCCAACCAGCGTCTACAAATTGTGGAAATTTATTTCTAAAGTCAGTGTTCAGTTAAAAATGTTCACAAAGTGCTTCGCCCAAATTACGGCATACATCATCGGCTAACTGAGACGACTATTCGCAACAGAATTGAAATATTTTGCACTCAGTTTACTCTTTTGGACTACCATCCTCCATCGAGATTGCGTAGAGTGCTCACTGAAGAAAATATCGTCGCCGTTTAGGCCAATGTTAAAGATGATCTAAATTCATCGATTCTTCATCATGTGCAAGAACTTGGCCTGTGCCCATCGACTTTGTGGAAGATTTTGTGCAAGATTCTTGGCTTACATGCCTACAAGATTAAATTGGTTGCAAGAATTGAAGCCCACCGACCATCGTTTTCAACGTCAGTTCAGTAATTGGGCGCTTGAACAGTTGGAAGTCGATCCACTGTTTTAAGGTCAAATTGAGTTCAGTGATGAGGCTCACTTTTGGCTCAGTGGTTTGTGAATAAGCAAAATTATCGCATTTGGAGCCACACTAATCCACAGGTGACTCATCAACTACCGACTTAACCCGAAAAATGCACTGTTTGGTGCGGTTTTGGGACCCGATGGCATAATCGGGCCATGCTTCTTCAAAAACGAAGATAATCAAGCTGCCATCGACAATTCCGGCCGGTATAGAGGCATTTCCAATGATTTCTTATTCCCAGAAGTGCATGAACGTGATCTTGAAGACCCTTGGTTTCAGCAAGACGGTGCCACATGGCGAAACCATCGATTTATTGAAGGAAGTGTTCGGAGATAAGATTATCTTCAGAAATGGACCTGTCCACTGGTCTTCAAGAGCATGTGAATTAACGCCTCTAGAATATTTTTTGTAGAGCTATTTCAAGTCATTGGTCTACGCAAACAAACCAACAACTATTGCAGTCTTGGAAACCAATATTGAGCACACCATTTGTAACAAACGGCCTCAAACGCTCGAAAAAGTAGTCTAAAATTAGTGCTCCAGGGTGACGTGCCTCAGGCGTTCCCGTGATGGTCATATGCCCGAAATCATCTTCTATCATTAAGGTCATAAAACTATTTTACCGATTAAAAAAAAAAATTCTCATTTCCCTAACACTTGTGTTTTTTATTTCAATTTATAATCCTACACCTCTTAAAAACAGACACTTTAAAAGTACCAAAAGTAACAATATTGCGGAAACGGTGACAATGAAAAAGACGATGGTACCTGTGGCCAATGTGAAGATGACGAAGAGTGTTGCTGTCTTATGAAGTACGACATACATATCATGATTTTTTTAATAAGTATTTACTTATTTCTGGATACTTAGAAATTATTTTTCAGTTTAATTCTTGTTTTCATTATTTAGGACTTTGTCCATTGAAGACAATCAAATAGCTATTTGTCTATCAGAACTTTTTGTTTTTTTGAAATACGATTAATTATTATTGGGTCTTATTACTAAAGCAAAATAATAATAAAAATATACATTTTCTTCAATTCTTGATAGTTTTTGTTAGATTAATACAGTTTTTGTCGTTTTCTGAAGAATCTTACAAATGGACATATTGCTTTAAGACAATCTGCTCCTCAATTATTTTCCTTCCTTCTACTCATATATATAATGTTTTATTTTAATAGATAAATTACATTAAATTTTATACATACATATTTGTAAGAAGATTTCAGTAAATATATTGATTACATTTCCATGTATAATTTCCCCTAAAACTTACCTTTTCAAAATCCAAAACCGGAATTGCTTTATTTTGACTACAACTATTATTATATGATTGTGTAATATTTAATGTAGGATAATAATGTTATTAATGTGACAAATGTATATGAAACATACATACCTATTTGACCGGCCGCCTTTCCCCATCCAACTAAAACACCATTGTTAGCGAGAAGTGACCAAGTTTCCGGTAAACATATCGGTTGAGCCGTAACTGAAATCAAAACAAAATCGTGTGTGATTAGAAAGCACTAAATATGTGTGATGAATTGATTTTTACAAAAAGAATTCCGTGAACGTTTCCCATGAGCAAATTCTAGGCATTATATTTAGGAACGCGATAATTGTTCTTATGATCATTATCAATATTTAAAAAATATTTTTCCTGTTTCGAAATCGTTATTTACAAGCATGCACATTAAAATATCTTTGTAATATTATTTATACAACGAAGAAATAATACAAATAAGCGAAACCGGATCATCCGAATAGACCTTGAAACAGATTTCTTGTTAGTTTCGGTTGATTAATTGGACGGAAGTTCCAAAAAAACTTTTGGAAACACACACGTACACCATGTTTTATGTTTAAATTAGACAAACAAAGCTTCGCAAATGTCAGTGGTTCATATGCAAAATAATATTAATTACTTTGTTGAGACAAATTTACCTGAATAGGAGTATTGGATATTATATATGTATATACATACATATATATTTCAGAATTTGAATTCTGTTACATATATGCAATTCAACATCAAAGATTGCCGAAACGAAGTCATAAATAACAGATAAGGATCAGCAATTTAATCCGCGAAGTAGAAAGAAACCTTAATGTTAGCATTTTTCCCATAAAATTTGGATGACATAAGAAATATGTTTTTGTATTATATATGTATAATTGTATTTGCATGTATACCATCAACATTTGGCAAAGAAAAAAAAACAAAACGATATGCATGGAATATTCCGATATTGCGATATTCATACTAGGCGATAGTTTAGCTATCCACAATAATTTAATAATAAGAAACACATTTATTAGAAGAAATACTGAATATTTTACGTAAAACAACATACAACAAAACTAACACGCATAAAACTTTAGTGCAATATTAGGCGATACGAATTCCTATACAAAGAAAAGAGAAATATTATGAATTGGGGCCGGACACGAGAGGCCCATGACTCAATATTTCCAGTATGCACCTATAATCAGTTGCAATGTAGAAAGAACCTTTCCTATCTATAGGGATGTATTTCATTCAAAGAGAACAAATTTTACAGAAGAGAACCTTGAGAAAGTATTGCTTGTTAATATTAATACTCCTTTACTTAACTTGAACTACAAAATGAAGAAATAAAAATGTAATAAATCTAATAAATAAAATAAATTATTAAATCTCCCCGCCTTTCTATCTACACCTATGAAGAAGAGAATTTAACTATAATATTGAAGTAATTGCATCACAATTCAACGACAAAAAACAGATCTGTGGTTAACCAAATGAATATTGCTATTCAATAACTGCGATATTATAGACAATTTATATGGTCCATCATATGCGTCCGGTCTCTAATTATAAATTACAATATTTCAGCAAACATTCTTCTTTGCAAGTTCATTGATATTATAAACGCAACAAACATACACTTAGCGCAAAATAAAGGAATCAAAACTATAATATTTTTCTTTTACTTTTACTTGCATCCATCGATGTACTAATTATGCTTTTAGCAGTTATTAGAAAATAATTCTAAGAGTATTCTAAAAACTTAAACGTTGACAAAGAAAATTCCAAAGAAACAGAATTTTTTTTTAATCGATTAATATCGTGTATGACCACCTGGATTAGGATTGCAACCTCTTCATCATGAATTTGGTGCCATATTTCTTGAAATCGCTCCGAGAGCTCTGCTAGCGTCCTAGGAGGATTCACTCACATGAGCTTGAACCTTTCTACCCATATTATTTTATAAATGCTCTATAGGATTTAGATCCGGACTTCGAGCTGGCCAGTTTAAAAAATTCGTATTAATAGCGATAAGCTCGTCCGTTACAATATGCGCTGTATGCGGATGATCGTTATCGGGTAATAAAATGAACCCTGGTCCGTGAAGAGCTGCAAAAGGTTCGACAATAGGGATCACAACCTCATCTCTATATCGTAATGCTGTCATAGTGCCTTGAATTACCACTACATGATTAGTATGTTCATACAAACTTATGCTTTCCTATATCATAACAGACCCTCTACCAAATCTGTAGATTCTTCTGACAGCACATTGCATGTCGCTTCCCTTAGCATTCTCCAAACTCTTTCCCGTCGATCATTGGTAAAGAGGCAACACTGACTTGTCAGTGAATAATACATGTGTCAACTCTTCAACAGTCGAATTAACATGTTACCGAGCAAATTCTAGTCTATCTAGCTTGTGAGCTACAGTCAAAGTGGGACCCGGAGCAGGTCTATAGAGCTTCAAACCTATGCTCTTTAATCTTCTTCCTACCGTAACAGCACTAACAACATTACCAGTAGTCAGCTGAAGGTCTTGTTTTAATTGCCTTTCACTGCAAAAACTTCTTCTTCTTTAGGTTTATTTTCTTTTTTTTGCCTTGTCCAGGTTCTCTACAATAATCTAATGTCTCCTGGTACACACTTTGTAACACATTAAATCTTGCAGCAGCCGCTCTTTTGGAATGACCCTCTTCAACAAGAATCACCAATTTAACAACGTTGCTTTTTGATAAAGTTGATATTTGTAGTTTTTTTGTGGATTTATTAAAAAAAAAAAGGCGGAAAATGTGCTGTAATTCGTACTTTCAATTATAATTAATACATTATTACGTAACTTGCTGATACAACAATAAGACAATTAAGAAAGTTATTTCGTTGTCAAAAAATTGCTTATTTATGGAAATTTTAAATTTTTTTCTAAAAAAAATGTATGATCCCTTAATTTTGCGGCGCAGTGTATATTAAAAATGTAAAGTAAACAATGAACATCATAAAAATTATTGAAAATATGTTTCCAATTTTAATCAATATATTTATGGGATTAACATTAGATTAAATTTACACCCGACGCTAGCTTAATCGTCGGAAAAGAAAATTTATACCAAAAATCATTGAATATATCTGCAGCTATAGATCAACAACGAGGGTGGTTCAAGAATTAACTTGGTTCGATATCAAAGATATGATCTTTGTTTCCCACTTCATTTATCGACATAATTCCCTCAAAGTTCAAGGCCCAACTGGTTCCTTACCTGAAGTGGTTTTCTTCAAGACTGAAAATAATCGTTAACCGTCTGGACGGCTTCTTCAGTGCACTCAATTTTTGCCTAGCCAATAAAGTTTTTAGTTTCGGGGAAAGATGGAAGTCTGAGGGAGCCAAATCAGGTGAATAGGTTAGATGTAGAAGCAACTCAAAGCAAATTTTGGGCAATTTTTGCTGAACTTAAATAGATTAGTGTGTTACTGTGATGGAACAGACTTGCCCATTCTAGAACTTTTCTCCACAACTGCTGAGTTAAATCTGCCCAGAAGGGATGCACAGTAAACGCCAATGGTGACTTTTTTCGTCTCGAATCAGTCAATCGAGAGAATTCCCCTCGCATCCCAGAAGACTTCTGTTGATATAACGCAGTTTACCTCTTTCAGAATCGGTTCTCCTCGTGTAATCTATTGTTTTGACTGTTGCTTCATTCCCGGCATATAGTAATGACTCCAAGTTTTGTCCATTGTTACAAACCATCGCAAAAAAACTGCTAGATTATTCTCGACCAGTTCCAAACGTTCGATATATTGTCGTATGTGATTTAGTTTCTGCTCCGAAATGAGCAAACGCGACATCCATCATTTGTAAAGTTTTTTCATGTCCAATTCATAATGCAAAATGAAATGTACTCAGAAGGTGGTCATCGGTTTGTCCTGTCTCGCTTGCATTCGTTGATCCAAAGTCTCACGCTCTCACAGGAACGCCATTAGTCACCTGATGTAGTCGCAATCCTTTTACGAATTTTCTTCGCATTTTTCCTTCTAGAGCAAGAATGAAATAATATGACGAATTCTAATTTTATTCACTTTTCCCTTTCATTCGAAACGCTTACATCCAAGACACTGTAAAAAGTGAGCTAGTACCAGAATAACTTGTAACTTGTTTAATGATTTTACCCATAGGTCGGAAGCTTCATACCTACTTGTAGTGATGTTTCTGTTATCCTTTTTAGTATTCGAACCAAGTTAATTGTCAAACCACCCTACTAGCAAAGGTAAATTGTTTGATCCTATAATCTAAACTCTCAGAGAAATATAAAAACAACTAAGTAAGTGGCTAATGCACAAATAAGGATGGATAAAGGAAGAGCCATAGTAATGAATCGAAACTCCAAAGTAATTAACAAATAAAGTAAATATTAAAAAAATCATTTGAAAGGAATAATAAAATGAAAAAATCAATAACGATAAACCAGAATGGAAGAATTAAAACTACAAACAAATTTTAGTTGTCTCTTAATATAATGCCTATTTTAGATTAAGAAAAATTAAAAATGCTAAAATCGGAGCAGCATAAATAAACATTTCTTAATAAACAAAAAGGTTTTGTTTAAGTATGACAATACGTTAAGCACGTATAAAGCGTTTGTACAATATGAAACAAACATGTAAATAATTTACATATCTGTAACTATGCACATGGACAGTACACCTCGTATTTTCAGCATTTACTTCTGCTTAATACATATGTAGGTAGCCCTCCGGACAAAGTATCTTTCGCCCGTAAGATGTCAATTATTTATTAAATAGTTGTCTTCTTATAGGACGGAACTTGCTTGATCTATGCGGGCTATTTCAGTAAATTTAAATACAGATACAAACCAGTTGTTTATAACAGGTTTGAATTAATTTGTATACATTGCTTCACTAGCTTAACTGAGGACGCCTATATGGCAGAAACATATGTATTAAGCAGAAGTAAATGCTGAAAATACGAGGTGTATTGTCCATGTGCATAGTTACAGATATGTAAATTATTTACATGTTTGTTTCATATTGTATTTCTTAATAATATTAAAAATTAATTATATATTAATTCAATTTATATAAACACTTTGTTTTACTAGTTTTATTACATTTGTCTAGGAATATTGTTGCGGTATTTCTATCCTTGTAACATGTTTATAAAAAACAAGGATTTAACAAATAACAATAAAAAGTCAGGAGTCTATGAGTTAACTTGCGGTAATTGCCCCATGATGTATATCGGACAGACAGACAGATCGTTTGAAATACGTATCAAAGAACATTTTTCCTCCTTTAGAAATAATAAAAGTGACTCTTCATGCGCGTCTCATATTAATTTAACAAGCCACAACTTTAACAAAGAATTTGACATACTACACATAGAAAATAAGGGCAAAAAGCTTAATATATTAAAGTCACTCGAAATTAATAAATTAAAGAAAACTGATAAGATCCTCAATGATTAATTAGAAATTAATAATTCACCCTTACTTAATTTATTTTTATTTGATATTCAGACTATCATGTATTTTATTTTTCCATAGCGCTGCTTTACCTCCATTTAACATAATGTAGACCCTTAATTTTATCACTTTATGAACAGTATTGTATAAACCGTAGTTCAATAATTTTGTGAAAGTTTTTGTTCATAGATATTTAAGTAATAAAAACTACCCATCCCTTCAACTATTCAAAACATGTGTTTGTTACGGTACATTTATGTAAAAATGTGTCCATAAGGTAGTTATATGTCTGACAAAGCTCCTGTGGAGCGAAACGATCGTTACTGTGTAAAGTAAAAAGTAGTGAAATATTACAATTTGTTTTGTATCCCGATATTATTTCTACCCTTTCCAAAGAATTTACAAAAAATTGCAGAAATACGTTAACGATATTGTTAGATATTAAATAACAAAAATTAGTGAAACGAATTACACATATACATATATACACAGCGAGTCCGTAATGTAATGCACATCTAAATTAATTTTTTGCCTAGATATATTTCAAATAAATGCTTAAACACGTCAATTTTACACAGTATATATGTGGATGCCGTGTAAAGTTGTGCGCGATTCTATTTGTTAGCTTTACTGTGCCCCATGTTCAACACGTTCATTAGTGATTTTACCTACTGATGATAACAACTCAGTTGTCGAAATACGTATTTAGGATACGATGATTAATTGTGGTAAGGGGTTTTATACATTTTCTTTTAGTTTTTACATATCCAGAGTCTCCAAAGGAAGACTTTTTAATTATAATCACAGCTAATGTATGATCGAACCTAGGCCATATATATCTTCAAATCGCTTAAGTGACCTAAAGCGACTTTTAACAAACCTTTAATAAAAATTTGGTAAAGTAATATAGAAACTACACTTTATGGAAACTAAACGATCTGTCAAGTTCCGCCATACGTCTTACCAAATTTATAATTGATGGCAAGTAAATAAAGTAAATTATGCAAAAAGAATATTAATTGGAACATTACCTGTGTAGTTTAATTTTTCTCTTAATACCAATAAAGCAATGTTATTCCTATATGTTTCTCTTTGATAATTAGGATGAACTACAACGTGACTAACAGCTATATCACTAGCTGGTAAACCACAAAATTCATCACCGCAGTCTATATCAGAAGTTGTTAACCATTCTCCCACTCTCACGGTAAATCTGAAATTAATCAAAAGTATGTGTATTCGAACCCAAATTTGTTTGTTGCTGTTTAATGCATGGAAAAAATTTTCATTTACAGCATAATTTGTTTTCTATTCATTTGAAAGATGTACAAATCTTCAATATAAAATTAAAAGTAACTTATTTCATTACAAGGAATATTATAATCAATATGCTTACTAATAATTTTTGTGTATCTCTTCGTTATTTATAGCAACATAAACAAACCGGATCGTTTATAAATGAATACAAAACTGTAATCTTATGTAATATAGGATACTCACAATTTAAAATTACTGGCCTTTGCTAAAGCACAATGAGCAGCTGTTAAAATAACTTTATTGTCTATTATAGAACCCGTACATGGATACTTTATTTCTCCGGTTAGCGTATCTGCAAATAAATCGATTATACACAAACGGTGAATAAAGCAATAAAGTTCTCACTTTTAAATCCAATTCTGGCGATCCAAGGATAAGCACCGATTCCTTCATAACGTTCTCCTTGCACAGCTGACTGGCCACATTTTGGATGACTACTACCTCCTGTTGCTTGATTGAATGTTGGTAATTCAGTAATTTGCGGACAGCATACTAAACCCGATCCTTGATAACCACAACCTAATTTTCCAATTCTAAGAAATAAACTGTTTGTTACATTTGTTACATTGATACGACATCTAGATTTGTACAGTATATTAGTTGAACATGTAAAGCTACATACAACATAAGTTCGCATATTTGCTATTTTGGTAAATTTTGGTAAATTTTCATGTTCTAAACCGTTTTCTGACCAAAAAAGTAATAAAATAACGGCATGTATAACATACCATGTAGCACTGTTCCATATAAAATATTTTTCCAAATGTGAGATTTAATTGCTGTACAAATATATACAATAATATTTGTACAAACCTAGATATGTCGACCGAGCGCAAATAATTGACCTCAGTAACAAATTGATGCGACCTTCACTTGATATAGATTCATTTTAACTATTTCAAATAAAACACAGTTGTATATACATTAAATATTAATTCTATGTAAAGTAAAAACTGGAAACACTTCTGTGCCCTGAAACAATTGTCTTTTCAAATAATTTCAATTAAAATAACTGTCTTCAGTTATTATACTTTTCTTTAAAAGGTGGTGCTATTCTAGCACAATCTATAAAATCAATTTACCAGTATTTATATGCATAACTAAATTAAATTGCATATTACTTCTTGCGCTGATTCTTGCGCTGATTTATCTACAACGGAACTTCGGAAAATCAATTCGAATTGTAGTCCCACTTAGTCTTGCACTAGGTATTATACGTTTAATAATGATCTAAATTCATTAAAGCCGGTAATCGTTTCACTGCAAGATGAGGTTAAATAACTTAGGGCCACTGTCGTGAGACAAGACAATTCCGCAAATATTATTGCTATTAATGCGGAGAAAAAAATTCTAGAAATGATGTACCGTGAGCGTTGTAAGAAAAACTTAATTATCCTGGATTCGGAAGAAAATAATTCATTTACAAAAGCTCAACAATCTAATTCTGATATTAGGACTTTATTAGGTACATACGACAGTGGAAATTGATGTCATCGACATGAAGCCCATTCACTTAGGAAAATCCAGCCAAATCTAACCTGTCTCGTTCAATACCCAGTACAGTCCAGTACAGGTTCAACTACCCTTGGATGTAACTTTTAAAGCTTTGAAAAATAACCGTTTGCTTAATCTCTAAGCTTAGGATCTCCTCTGACAAAACGCTCATGCAGACGCAGTTTTATGAAAACGTAAGATTGGAGTTTGATAAGCGAAAAACCAGTGGTGAGACTGTATTGGAATTAAATATATTATGTGCCTTACTGAAACCTGGTTGTGTTATTTCATTAATAATGCCGAAATTTTTCAAGATAAGTAAATGTTGTTTGTTACGACCGTAATGCTGAATCTATCGGTAGATTTAAAGAAAATATTTCTTATGACGTCATCGATACCACCTATATTACAACCAACGTTCCTCTAATTGATATTCTGATCTGTTACAATGGAACGGTTAGACAACCATCAACGTACGTTTTGTGCTCGCAGTTTTTATAAATTAAATCATTCTCATATCCCAGTTCGGCGTCGATTTCGTGCTCGTTATGCTCTCACAACATCAATGAAGCATCTAGTACCGATGTATCCTGTACTGGATAGAGAAATTTAACGAAACTGGTTTAAATGCAAATATTCGTCCTCCTGGACTCCCACAAAGTACGCGCACTAATCAAAACATTGATCAGTGCGAAAACGAGTTTCGGTTATACAGTTACATAGTGCTTCTGTTTTTCGCATATTAAAAAAAGATCAGTCTTGATAATTTCTCTTTTGTGTTGTACCTTTATATATGCGCCTCGATATAAATTACATGAGTTTTGAACAACTATTAGATTATCTTGAATTGCTTTTGTTGGGAAAATTAATTTCCCTTCTGGGAGATATTAATCTTCCTCAATTTCATGATTGTTTTTCTTCACTTTTATCTTTAGCACTTCTCATAGACTTTATTAATTCACTCAGTCTTACTCATTAGAATATACATATAATCCTAAACCCTTTTACCATAACTTTATCGGGTGTATTCAAGATTTTGTCATTGTTCCTTTATAAATCTCTTCCATATTTTCCGGTCTTTGGCCATTACTTTTGCTTGGTTGCGCGTTTTTTCCCTCTTTTATAATATTTTTCTAACCGTATCGTTACATATCTGTGGAGGTCTTCCTCTCTTCTTCCCTGTTTGTATCTTTGTTTCCCAATTTGTCTAGCAGGTCTGTCTTCTTTAATTCTTTGCAGATGCCCCCACAATCTCAGGTGCCTTTGTTCTATATATCCCCATATTGACTTACCTGCAGTTTGTCTCTAATTTTTGTATTTCTAATTCTATCTTTTCTTGTTATCCGTTTTACTCTCCTGTGGTACTTCATTTCAGTAGCTTGTATTTTGTTCTTCATTCTTTCTGTCAGTACCGACGGTTCGCATCCATATGTTAATACTGGTCTGTACACTGCTTTAAATACATTTATTTTTGTCTGGCTTTTAATTTCCCTCTTCTTCAAGAATTTATCATTAATTGCGTGGAACAATTTAATTGTCTTTTCTATTCTTGTATCTATTTCTTTATCTTGTTTTCCCGTTTTGTCGATTGTAACTTCCAAATAGTTGTACTGGTCCACCTGTTCTATCTTTTCTCCCACCAATTCCATATTTATATCTTCACCTTCTATCGTCATGACGTTTGTCTTGCTTTTGTTGATCTTCAGATTTTTGTTTTTTAACTCCTCATTCCAAATTTCTTGTAGTTTCTCTACACTGACTGTTTTCAAGACCACATCATTTGCAATCGCATCGGATATCCTTATGTTTCGTAAGTTCCTTTATCCTACGGACATCTTTTTACTTCATCTTGTGCAAATCTTTAGAATATCATCCATGTATATTGTAAACTAAACCGGACTTAATCCACCTTCTTGCCTTATTTCGCTCTTCGTTGTAAATTCTTCTGATTTCATATTTTTGTTTATCACATAGTTTCTATTATTCTCATAGAGTCCTTGTATTATTTTTATCGTTTTATTGTTCACTCATTTCTATCTTAAACTCTTCCAAACTTTATCTCTTGGTATACTATCCAATGCTTTTTCCAGGTCTAGGAATGCATGATTTACCTTCTTCCCCTGTTTCAGTTTTTTTTTTTTAATATTTGTGTTAATGTGAATATGTGAACCTGAGTACTTCTTCCCTGTCTAAATCCACTTTGCATCTCTTCAAGCTTTGGTTTAATTATTGGTCTGAGTTTTATATTTATCATTTATTCATAGATTTTCGCAGCTGTATTCAGAACTATTATACCTCTATAATTATCACATTCTCAGGGGTTACCCTTTTGAATATCGATACAATTATGACTTCTTCCCATTCTTTCGGTATTTCTTCTTTTCTCCAAGCTGTGTTAACTATTTTAAGTAATAGTTCTAATATCCTGTTCCCCCATCTTCTTAATAATTTCTGTTGTGACTTTATCGCTTCTTGGTGTTTTTCCATTCTTAACTTTATATTGTATCCGTTCACTCATCGTGAATATTTCTCTTCTGCGTTCCCTCCTCCTTCCTCCTACACCCTTTCGTTGATTTCTGTGTTATCGTTTACACTTCCCACTTTATCACCAATATCATAACAGAACACGTCGCTGAAGTACTCTTTTCATCTCTCCATTATCTCTCTTTCCACCTTCAGTGTTTCTTCATTCTTATCATTTACGTATGCTTCTCTTGTTTCGTCTCTTTTCTCAATGATTTAAGTACTTTCTAGAACAATTTTTGAATTTCACGACGATCCTTTTCCATCTTTTCTCCAAATGCTTTCCATTTGTTTTCCTTTGCCAACTCTACCATTTCCTTCATTTTTTTTCCTTTGTTTCCTGTATGCTTCATATTTGTCTTTCGTTCTTTTTGCTAAATAGTTCTTGTGTTCCCTTTTCTTGATTCTGGTTTCTTTTCTTATTTCATCCGTCCCCTATGTTGTTTGTTTTTGTCTGCGGTTCGCTTTTTTTTATACCATACACTTCCGTAGCCATTTATATTAGTATTTTTTTTAAGAATAGCCCAGCTCTCATTTATTTCTGCTTTATCGAAATTGTCATTAAGTTTTAAAAATTTCTCCTGCCGTTCTAATTCTATTGCCGTGTTCTTTTGCTACTTCTTCCTCTCTCAATCTGCATGCTTTAAGCGTTTTATATTATATAACAACATAATTTGAAACATACTTGAGTAGGTAAACCTACCAATTTTGTATAATACAAAAGTATTTTTAATAATATATAATATTATTAAAAATGGGGTGTGAAGAACACAATACAAGTTCATATGTATTTTTGAATGTATCTTCTCCAAAGACGTAGATACG
Organism: Melolontha melolontha; assembly: GCA_935421215.2. Classification (NCBI taxonomy): domain Eukaryota; kingdom Metazoa; phylum Arthropoda; class Insecta; order Coleoptera; family Scarabaeidae; genus Melolontha; species Melolontha melolontha. The sequence goes on from OW285236.1 coordinate 130,397,139, forward strand.
TTTTTCACATTTCTACATGATTATCAATGCGCCCCTGTTGGAGAAGAGACACATTCAACAAAACATAACTACCTAGCTATCTCGCAGATATTATTAAGACAGAGCGTGAAGGAATATTCAGCGCTGTCTCTATAATAATCGCTGAACTAGCCGGGTGTTCCTTATAGTCGGTAACCACCGTATCTATAAAAACACTATGAAGACACGATAATACAGTTTTTTATAGATACGGTGGTTACCGACTATAAGGAACACCCGGCTAGTTCACCGATTATTATAGAGACAGCGCTGAATATTCCTTCACGCTCTGTCTTAATAATATCTGCGAGATAGCTAGGTAGTTATGTTTTGTTGAATGTTTCTCTTCTCCAACAGGGGCGTATTGATAATCATGTAGAAATGTGAAATACGTATCTACGTCTTTGGAGAATATACATTCAAAAATACATATGAACTTGTATTGTGTTCTTCACACCCCATTTTTAATAATATTATATATTATTAAAAATACTTTTGTATTTTATATTATATTTTACTTTTCTCTATCTTCTCTTTCTTTTCGGTTCCTTTACCATATATTTTTATTTTTACCTCTTCTAGAAAATGGTCGTTAAATATTTCCGCACCTCGTCGTACTTTTACTTCTAGTATTGAGTTTCTATTCCTCCTTTCTACTAACATGTAATCTATTATTGATTTTTCTTCCCTTGTTGGCTGAACCCGTGTATATTTATGGATATCTTTCTGCTGATAGAATGTATTTGTGACTATTAGATGGTGTAGTTGGTAAAAATCTAACACCGTTTTTCTATTATTATTTCTCACTAATTCTCCATGATATCGAAGCTATGGAGTTATTTCATTTCCTTCCTACTCTTCCATTAAAATTCCCTATTACTAATAATCTCCCACTTGCCTCTTCTGTTAGTGTTAACTCCTCCAAAAATTTGTCTTTTTCTATTCTCATCCTCATTAGGTCTATATACTATTATTAGTGTTTGTTGCTCCCCCTCGTTGTATTTTAGATCTATCTTGAGTATCCTTTCTATTACTGCGTCCCATTTTTGTACCTTCTTTAACATTCTCTTGTATATAACGCATGCTACTCCCGCTTCTGCTCTTTTACTTTCTTCTACTTCACGATATATCAAAATATGATCACCAACAAGGATCCTTTCCTTTTTTCTGTTTAGCTTATTGCCAATATTTCCAGCTTATTCTCTTCAAATTCGTCCCTTAACTTATGTTCTTTTCCCTTCAAACTTCTAACGTTCCATATTCCCATCTTCCATGTATTTATTTTTTTCTCTGTTTCCTTGTATCTCATCTTTTCTCCATTAATTCTCTTGTCCCTTTTAATAGCTAAGTTCTTCTCCGCGCGTCTTCCCTCTGTGTGTTAATTTAATTTTTTTTTTGTTTTTCCCTGATCTTATTCCATTTTAATTCCTCACCATTGATTATTATTTTGCTGAACCTCATTTGCTGAACTCTTTTGCAGTTTTTTCTCTTCTTGTGCCCTTTGCTTCATTTGATTTTGCATTTCTTTTTCTCTTGTAGTTTATATAAATGCGTTCCTGTCCTATATTTTATTTTTTAGTTTTTGTTAATTTTTCATAATCGTCTCTTTGTGTTCTTTTCTCTTTAATTCGATAATGCACATATTTGTACCTATTTTACGTGCTATTTCTATTTCTGTTTACTACTGTAATTGCATAATGAACTTGCTCATTTCCTCCTTAAGTTTATTAGGCTCTGTTTCCTCTATTAACGTAAAGAATTTTAGTGATCTGTTTGAGGCAAAGGCTGACGTTGTAACAGCTCTAAGTAACTATTTAATAGATTGGGGTGACAATATCATAAATTATCAAGATGACAGAAATTGTATTGATAAATTACCAAGATGACAGAAATTGTAATGTACAGTGGACATCGCAGACATTTTCTATCTTCTTCACAGATGCACTGGAGTTTGCAACTGCAATAAAAAATCTGAATAGTACCACTGCCATTGGCGAAGTCTTCTGAAACGCTGTGCTGATTGCCTGTCGGTGCCTTTGGCTCATATAGTAATTAGTTCGTATATTACTGTCACCTTTCCGACTCAATTAGAGTCCATTATAATAAGACCAATATACAAGAAAGGTAATAGAAGCTACTTTAAAAGTTACAGGCCTATTGCTATTATATCCAACATTTCTAAGATATTTGAAAACTTATGTATTCCAGGATGCAAACTTTCATTGACAAGCATCAGTTGTTAAATGATAACCAGAATGGCTACATTAGTGGCAGATCTACATTGAGAGCAACATACCAACTGCTCGAAGAAGTAATAATTGGTTTAAATAATAAAGAAGTGACCACATGTTTGATTATGGACTTATCAAGGGCATTCGACAGTTCGAGTTCATCACGGTATCCTTTTAAGGAAGTTGGAGGTCATCGGTTTCCGTGGTATAGCACAAGAGTGGATTAAATCGTATTTGTCACCTAGAAAGCAGAGGCTGGTGTGTTATGACGACTCGGGGGAACCGATACGATCGACGTGGCGTATTATGAAGCGTGGTGTGCCACAGGGGTCTATTTTGGGACCATTGCTCTTTCTCCTTTATGTCAATGATCTACCGCATGTTATAAATAGTTTACTAATATTGTACGCAGATAACACATCTGCTATTGTCCGCGCTGAAGGTAGGGATCAGGCTACAGACATATTGGAGTTGAGTATGGAAGTTCTGGATGGGTGGTTTACAGGGCACCATCTAAAACTGAATGTAGACAAAACGTCTTTGTTAAATTTTAATAATCTAGCGGAGAGGCTGGAGTTTCATCATGGGAATGAAACACTTACAGGTGCCGACGAGATCATGTTTTTAGGGTTGACACTGGATGGCGGATTGACATGGCGTCCGCACATTGACGAACTTGCTACAAAACTGTCTATATTTTGTTATGCCTTAAAAATAATAACGAATAGCGTCAGTGTTGGGTGCGCTATTAGTCATCATGCACTATGCATATGTGCAATCGCGACTGTAATATGGTGTTATCTTCTGGGGTAGTGCGGTGGATGTAAAACGCATTTTTATTCTACAAAAATCTTCAATAAGAACTATTTTTTAAATTAAACCACCGAGGTTCTTGCAAACCAATATTTATAGATAAGAAAATACTCACATTGCCATCAATTTATGTGTTTGAGTGCGCGTTGTTTGTAAGAAGAAATTATAATTAATTTTTCCAGAAATTTGAAGTTGACCACTGTCATAATACCAAATTCCGCCACAAGCAAAACTGACGAAAATGCAAAAAAGTGTAGTCTTTCAATGCATAGAAATATATAATCACATTCCCAACAACATAAAAGACAAGCCTAATAAAATATTTAAACGGATACTAAAGACACACTTACTCGAGAAAAGTGGACGATTTCTTTCGGGAAGATGTAAAAATAATTTAAATTTTTTATATATGTGTTAGATATCAGTGTTTATTTTATAATATTTTTTCAAATGGTAATTCTTCCTCTTCCCTCACTGATCACCTTCTTTTATTGTATTCGTCAGTGGAATCCTTGCTTGTCATTTCTTTCCGCATTTCTATTATTTCCGATTTCTATTTCAACTTCCGACCATGTCTCTATTAAGTTCTTTGTTTCTATCAGCTGTCGTCTTTATTTACTAAAAACACAGAAATTCAAGGTCCCGGTCAACACGTCGAAGACTCAATTTCTGTCGATGTTTCAGTTTTATTTTTATTTATTTTTACGTAGGTATTTAATTGTTCACACCTCTCTTTTTATTTCCCCTTCTTTTTTCATACTAATATACCTACGTCCCATACACTATTTTTATATATCACTTAAATTTTCTTGCTCGTAATTTCGTCGTTCTATGAATTTAATTACGGGGCAGACATACACAGATTGTATTATACTCATTACAATAACATTTTTAATGAGCAGAGAAGGTTGTTAGATTTAGTACTGTCGAATACGGACTGTAGTCTCTTACTTGAAGAAGATTTTTGTCCCTTGGTGCCGGAAGATAAATATCATCGTTCACTATACAAGTTGTCCGGTATCGTTATGTTCAAATTTTAGGAGTGTAAAGTAGGCTTCATTTCAAGTAACAAAACGCAAAACTTGTATATCCATTTTTATTTGTTTCAAAGTTACAGATCTATAAATGTGATTGTCAGATCATGAAAAAAAATGTAATCCTAAAGTCAATACAAACGGATTTTATTTAAAAAAAGTTATACGATTCAATAACAGAACTGTGATTGTTAACGTCGAATAATAAAAGGTTATCCTAAAATAAATAAACACGTGTCGTAGTGCATACAGTAATTTCTTGGAGATCTACAAAAAAGAATACTGGAAATAGATTTAAGATAAAGAAGGTTCTTACTTATTTCGTAAGTGCTGAACCATGAATATCATACAATAAACAAATGTTCAGATGACTGTTAACGTTGCATTTTTTAATAAAGGATTACATTACGTTTCAGTTCATACAACTTATTAGTGAGTGGACACGTTTTCTTTATTCAAAATGCCTTACCGATTTTCTTCTCAAGAGTATGCGGACATGCATTTTGTGTATGGCTACTGTAACGGCAGTGCGCGTCAAGCAGTTATTGAATACCGACATCGGTTTCCCGATAGGCGCATTCCTCATTACAGAACGTTTCTGGAAGTACACAGACAATTTCGGGGATGCGGACAGCATGATTATCTTTTCGACCGAGGAGTAAATTTATCAGCAGACTTAGAGGAAGAAGCAGTAGCTATTGTTACAAGGGATCCAACTCTCAGTGTACGTCGAATCGCTAGACAACTAGAAGTTCCACGAACGACAGTTTGGAGAATTTTAAAACGTGAGGGCTTATATCCATATGACTATCGCAGGGGACACGGTTTGCTTGAGGCAGACCACTTTGCTCGGATATTAAGACAGTCACGGCTTCATTTTAATTTCTGCAGGACAGTCCTCTGGACAGATGAATCTACGTTCACGAGAAGTGGTGTTACAAATCTGAAAAACCTGCATAGGTGGTCATCAGAAAATCCCAAAGCTATACGCCCATCTAAATTTCAACATGAACTTTCTATTAACGTTTGACTAATCGACCTGATCGATGACTTGTGTATTGGTCCTGTCGTTCTTCCTGGGAGGCTAAATGCGGACAATTACCTTCAATTTCTTATTGACGAACTGCCAGGTCTTTAAGAGGATGTCCCACTGAATGTTCGACGAGACATGTGGTTTCACATGGATGGGGCACCACCACATTTCGGAATTGCTGTCCGAAATTGGGTTAACGTCAATTATCCAAGATGGATTGGTTGAGATGGTCCTGTTGCATGGGCACCCAGATCACCCGATCTTAATCTCCTTAACTTTTATATATGGGGTACATGAAAAATTTAGTCTACACGCAAGTTTCGAACACAAGAACACAAGAGTTGTTGGATTGTATTCACCTGACTGCCGAGTAAATCCGACAAAACGAGAATGAAATTCGGATAAGTACTTCTTCTGTTGGCTTACGGGCACAAGCCTGCATTCAACAAGGAGATGGACATTTCGAAAATATTATTAATTGAACTTTTTTAAATAAAATCAGTTTTTATTGACTTTAGGATTACATCTTTTTTCATGATCTGTCAATCACATTCATAGATCTGTAACTTTGAAACAAATAAAAATGGATATACAAGTTTTGCGTTTCTGTTACTTGGAATGAAGTCTACTTTACACTCCTAAAATTTGAACATAACGATACGGGACACTTGTATATACACGAAGTATAGAAATGAAGAATCATGTTTGTTTCCAAGATATTGTTGTGCTAACAAGCTCTAATAAGAGTGAAATGCATCCATACGTTCCGGAATAGATGTAGCATATCACAAACTTCATAAACTGTAAAGATTAAACACTTACCTGCTACTAAAAACGCAGTCATTGTTTAATACATCATTGAGTATTGGACAACTTGATATAGGCACACATTCCGAATTTGGTGGGCAAAAAGCACTACCTCCTCGTAAAGGACTTCCATTATATCCATTGTCACTATTCCAGTTAGAATCCGCTTGCTCTGTAAATTTCCTAAATTATTATTGAAGTAACACAAAAAATATTTGGAATTCGAAAGATTTAATTAGCAATTAGATTTTTCTAAAACATCTTCGTTGTTACTAATTTTTATTTATAAGGAAGCAGTGCCTTCAAAAACTTTGTTCATTGTAGTAGGTTGTTTTTAGGTAATTAAGTAAATCAAAGATCGGTGCACATGCGGAGCTTTATAAAACTTCAAGTTCTGACAGTTATCATACATAAATTCAAAGAAACCCTTATGTTTTTTAAATTATTTTAATACAATATTAGATTTACAACATAAATATTTATTACTATAAAACTGGCCAAAAATTATAAAATTAAAATTGGGTTTATTCCACTAATCAGTGCTTATAGAATTTCCGACAGCAGTATCCTAATCTGCCAGTTACATACACACAACTGCAAAAACATATTCTAGCTTGTGTTGTTAAATTTGGTGAAAGAGGGGCAATAACTCGTAAACCTGTCGGTGGAACACCTAGAAAATGAACAGCAAATTGCATAGAAGATATTCGACGTGGAATGAAAACACCCAGAAAATCAATCGCAAGACTATCACAAGTTAATTTCTCAGTAGGAACACGTCTTATTATTTTAAAAAAGGACTTAAAGTTGTTTCCATATAATTCCTATAAAAGCAGTTTCGGAACTTAAACAGATAGATTTTTTTACGAGAACACAGTATTGTCTATGGTTTTTGAATACCATAAATAATAATGACATTCTCGACAAAAGCTTCCTTTCGGATGAGGCTTGGTTCCATCTTTCAGGATATTTAAATAATCAATATATGAGAATTTGGCCTACAGAAAACCCTCATGAATTTCTGGAAACTACGCTATATCCACAAAAATAGGCGTCTAGCTATCAGTTTCAAGAAGACGAATTATTAGTCCTATATTTCTTAATCAAACCATAACTTCTGAACGATATCGAAATGAATTATTAGAACTGTTTATTAATGAACGTTATGATGACAAACTTACGGAAGGATATTTCCGGCAAGATAATGCACCGGGGCACAAATCTCGAGAAACAATAGCTTTCTTACAAGAAATTTTGGTTACAAAATTAATTTTACTTTCCAGATTAGACAATTTTAGATTATTTTATTTTTCCATATTTAAAATACCATTTTCAAGACCAAACATCACACAATTGAAGAGCTTCGTAATGCTATTGTGAATTGTTGTGCTGACATAACTCAAGGCTTTGAAAGCGTATAGTTGAATTTTTTCTTCAAAATAATGGTCAACATTTCCAACATCTGATTTAGTACTATTTTCTTTTAATTTTGACTATTGTAAGAAATTTTTTTGGAAAAATTAAATTACTAATTATTATACACATTTACATGACATAACCTAAGTGTCAAAATTGTACGCTTGTGACAGAATAGGTGCACTGTCACAAAAAAAAAGGAATGGCCGTCTCTAATCAGGAAAGTCTTTTGAAGGCACGTTATACACGAGGGAAATTTTTATATTATCTACCTAGTTATGAATGCAAGGCGTTATACGCAAAGCTATATTTTATTTTTCAACATATGATCCGCTAATGGTTACACACTTACTTCGGCGTTTCTCTAATAAGGTCATACATTCCAAAAAAAATTTATTTCGATAAATCTCCAAAAATTCCTCCACCGTTTCTTTAAGGCAATCATCTGAAGAAAAACGTCGCCCACTAAGATTCTTTCTTAAGTTACGAATGAGATAATTACCACCCGGGCTGTAGTGTGAATGTTCCGTCTCTATAGCAACAATCCTTAATTATTTCTCGAACTTAGGGAGCCTTGTGAACTTAATTGCTTCTCCAGGACGCAATTGTCACGGAGCAGCATAATCTTCTTCATTGTTTGCGATCTTTTTACGGTGTCGCAGTTTTCAAATTTCGAATCGTTTCCTTATATACTTCTCCTGAAATTGTAGAGCCTTTCTTCATGTATTCACTTTACAAGATTCCTCCTGTGTCCCAAAATTGTCACTATCATATCTAAAGATGAATTTCGACTCCTTGTCTTTCTTGGTGATGGACACCGCTTGCATGAATGTTGAACCACTACATGAATTCTTGTTTTGTCGCTGGGTTCCAATAATACGTCTCATCAGCTATCTTAATTTTCAGAAAAGGGGTTTACCATCACCTAGAACCCTTAAATTTTCTTCACAAATTCATAGCCATCACAATTTCTGTTCGGGAGTAAGAAATCCATCATGCTGACACTTTGTTCATTCCTAAGATATTATATGAAATTTTTAAAACTGTGGCTTCGGATATCTCCACTTCAACATCAATGACACCTTCTTTCTTCGATATGTTACGACCTATTCTTCAACTTTCTTGATGTTTTCCTTGGTTCTTGTTTCGATAGGCCTTCCGCATCTTGCATGTCATCTTGAATCAATTCCAAACCCCATGAAAATTGCTTAGATCAAAATTCTTCCTCAGTCATCCTCTGATAAATACAATTTACAATTTCAAAAAAAAAGCTGTTGAAGACAGTGAAGCTTTCTGGATTTGAATTAAATTTGGTCAGTATAAATCCAAATGTGACAGCTACTTGACAGCAAGAGAGCTTGCCATTGTCACATAATTTTTTTCATGCCTTGATAGATAATATAAGAATCTCTCGTTGTACTAAACATTTATACATACAACATTTTGACCGTTTATAGAAAAGAAAATACGTTTAATTCTAACGAAGTGTGTCTAATAATGAGGTCATATTTTTTTCTAATGTCTATTTTGAAACTTGGGTGTGTACAATATACAACAAATAATGAAAACTAATATAGCGAAAATGTCTAATATTTTAAATTTTAATTGGTCATTAATTTTATTATTTCTCATAAATATAATCGTGTAAAAATTAGATATGCGGTATGCATATAAAAATGATAATTCCTAAATTACATACTTTGATTACCAAGATTGTCATCAAGGCCATACTCTTTCATCCATTGCAAGCATAATATAGGTAATTTTAATCATAATATACAAATAACAGTTGGTTTGGATACGTGATTTTAAGATAATAATTCTGAGCAATTACTTACATATTTCGTTAGATTTATGGATATGCAGGGTCAATTTGTAATAGAAACGTAACACTTTTATTAATCCTTTACTCAGCTGCCTCAGCCTTCTTAATTTGATAGGTTTAGTGTAATGATAAAGTTTAAGAGGATTCATAAATTAAATTATCACCTAATTAAGCCATTATGAAACGGGTAGATCTGATATACTAAACAAAGAATCAGAACAGCCGTTAATTTTTATACAACAAAAAGAACTTCATCTCAGTAGGCACTGAGTTATCTAGTACTTGCAAATTAATATAAGCCACTTGTCTTTTATTTATAACTAACTATTTATCTAATGTAATTTTATAACTAATAATATAATTTTTTCTTACAAATATTTTTCTACCTAATAAACAATACTACTAAATAATGTACACATTGCAAGAAAATTTTTGTATTGTTGAAGCATATTTCCTAAGTGTACAATTTGTTAGCGGAGAATGGTAATATTCCTACGCGGAATGTAAGCTACAATTTCACTTGCAGTTGTGGGTAATTCGGTTTGCAAAAAATGAAGTATATATATATACATATATATATATATATATATATATATATATATAATAACTTCGTGACCTTGGTATGATATGGTAAACCTAATCAGTAGGCGATTAAAGGTCTGTATATTACTTCAAAATATATGTATTTAAAAAACTCTACATGTTTCGGCTGTATACGCCTTTATCAAGAGAATTCTCTTGATAAAGGCGTATACAGCCGAAACATGTAGAGTTTTTTAAATATATATATTTTGAAGTAATATACAGACCTTTAATCGCCTACTGATTAGGTTTACTATATATATATATATATATATATATATATATATATATATATATATATATATATATATATATATATAAGACAAGAATGAATAACTTAAATAACTTAATGAATAAAATTACAATTATATGTAATGAGGTAACACCAAATGTATTACAGAATATTTTTGACAACATGAAATGTCGGACACCGCTTTACATCATCACATTCGTCTTGTCGTGGAGAAGTTTCAGACTACAGGATCTGTGTTAAAAGACAAAGTTCTCGTAGACCACGTACACAGCAAAATATTGTTGAACACGCAGAAAACCTTGTGGGAGAAAACCCATATACATCAGTTCGTCGTTTATCAGTTCAGTTATATTGAGGGGGAGACGTAGTTTTACCCTTAGACAAGAACGTTGTATTTCTTTGAAAAATATATAAATATATATATATGTATTTAATTAGTTCGGATTGTTTTTTGATTGTGTTAATTAGTTGATTGTATTTTTATTCAATTCCCGTATATTGTAGAGAGTTGTAGTTCTCGTAATTTGTTGTATAAGATTAAACAACGTGTCTTGTAAGTCTGCTAAAAACTGTGTTTTTTATTTATGAATTCATAAAATGTTGATTAATTTTATAAGAATATTTATCTTGTATTCAATATTGTTATTTAAGAGTATTATTATTACTAGTAAGAATAAATAATAAAGAATATTATTAAACTTCTACCTAAAAAATTATAATTGTAAAAGTTTATTCGTTTGGAAGTCAAGGGTATTTTTTGTATGCGTTTGATGTATCGCACATGTGTTAGATTTTGTTCGTGTTTTCAAGTTTGTTATACAGTGTGGTTCTCTGGGGAGAAATTAAGAATAAACTTTATTATTTTTTAGATAAGTTGACCGAAAGTAATTAAGAGGAAGTTTTAATTCAATTAGCTGTCATATTCAGTGAATTGTTTTACCTCATTGTGTCATTGAAAGATACAATATCTTTATACTTTATAAAGATAGTTTTTTTTCTATTTTGATTTTTTTGTATTAAAGATTCATTTAAATTTTATCTTGTGCTCATTTTATTTCTTATACCTTTACTGATGTTTTATTAAATATAAGTAACTCAGAAAATATAAATATACATTATTGAGAAATTTTACTGGCGCCTTAAAAATTTTGTAGAAGACCACGTATTTCCTTTTTGGAACCCTGAGAAGTAAGAAGTCCCATTTTTTTGGAAATCAACCGACTGAGTATCCTAGTTGGGAAGATTAGTTGTGGATGGTGGCATAATATCCACAAACCACTATTCATAGCAATATGTATCCATACAAAGTATCGGTTGTTCAACAGATCTTACGTAGAGAGCACGGTAGTAAGCTTAATTATTGCAACTTCTTTCAAGAAAATTTAAATAATGACGAAATTCTTGATGTAAGTTTTTTTTACTGATGAATCATGGTTTCATTTAAGCGGGTTTAAAATTAAACAATATTACAGAACATGGTCTATAAATAATCCAAACAATCGCATCGAAGTTCCTTTACATCCTGTTAAAGTTGGAATATGGTTAGCTGTATCTCGTCGTAGAAAAATAGCACCAAATCGGACGAATTCAATGGGGGTTACTTCCAGCAAGATAAGGCTACTAACACTTACAACTCGTAAAAATTTAGCACTTTTAAAATATTACTTCCCTCGTCGAGTTTTAAGCAAAGGTGTTTGGTCAGCAAGGTCACTAGATCTTACTCCGATAGATTTTTCTATTTTCGAATTGCTTAAAATTGAAGTATATAAGACAAGAATGAATAACTTAAGTGACTTGAAGAATACAATTACAATTAAATGTAATGAAATAACACAACAAGTGTATTCCAGAATATTGTTCAGAACATGAAACGTCGTATTGCATTATGTATTCAACAGAATGGTGACCATTTTGAACACTTGTTATAAATTATTATTATTATTATAATCTATAAGCTTGTTTACCCCTCGGGTGTCAAGCTATTTACATTTTGCTTATATGACTATTCCTGATATATAAATCTTGCCCATTCCTTTTTGTTTCTCGCTATTCTCTTCCCTTCGTACAATGTTACTCCTCTTTTCTTTAAATTTTCCACTATGACATTGTCCCACGTTCTTTGTGGTCTTCCTCTTGTTTTCTTCTGCGTTGTTCTTGCTAGCCATACTCTTTTAGTCTGTCTTTCTTCTTCCATTCTTACTACATGACCGAACCACCTTAGTTGTTGTTTTGCGATATCTTCCATTATGGGTTGTACATTTAATTTTTGTCTTATTACTTCATTTCTTATTTTGTCCCTTCTACTAACTCCTTTCACCGCTCTTAGGTATTTCATTTCTACGACTTGTAGTCTGCTCTTCATATGCTTATTAAGTATCCAGCTTTCGCATCCGTACGTCGTTATTGGTTTGAACAACGCGTTATATACTGTGATTTTTGTTTTCTTCGTTATTTCCTTCTTTCTTATAAATGTGTTGTTTAGTGCACAATATAGTTTTGTTGCATTTTCTATTCTGCTGTTTATTTCAATATCTTCTTTTCCGTCTTTATGTATGTTTATTCCGAGGTACTTGAATGTGTCTGTTTGTTCTGTTTCTTCCTTCTATTTCAATTTTTACTTTTACCTCATTTCTCCCTATTGTCATCACTTTTGTTTTATCAATGTTTATTTTTAGATTCCTCTTTTTTAGTGCTATATTCCATGTGTTTAGGTTTTCTTGTAAGTGTCTTTCGTTCTTTGCGTATATTATTATGTCATCAGCGAAGACACATTCTGCTATTTCAACCCTCTCCATGTTCTTATACCCTACTTGTAATTTCTTTGTTATTCCCCTTATTTCTTTTAGTACATCATCTAATATTATGTTAAATAGTACGGGGCTGAGCACCCCTCCTTGTCTCAGTCCTTCTTTGGTTATGAACTCTTCGGACTTCCTATTTTCAGTTCTCACATAATTTCTAGTTTTCTGGTATATGGTTCTTATAGCTTTTATGAGTTTTTCGCCTATTCCTCTTTTTTTAAGGCTTTTCCAAACTTCTGCTCTTGGAATACTATCAAAAGCTTTTTCTATGTCTATGAAGGCCGCATATATAGTCTTATTTCGGTTTTTTTCTATCAGTTGTTTCATAGTGAAAATGTGATCTTGCACTCCTCTGCCTTTCCGAAATCCGCTTTGCGGTTCTTCTAGTTGCTGATCAATTAATATTTTTAATCTCTTTACTAGGATTCTCTCATATACTTTTAGCATTACACTGAGTAGTGTAATTCCTCTATAGTTGCTACACTATTTATTGTCACCTTTTTTGTGGATGGGTAGTATTATGCCTACTTCCCAGTCCTTTGGTATATTTTGTTCATTCCAAGTCCTATTAAACAATTTCTCTAGGACTTCTATGCCGTTTTCCTTCATATTTTTTTATCATTTCCGCTGTTATACCGTCATGTTCCGCCGCCTTACCTCGTTTTAACTTCCTTATAGCTTCCATTATTTCTTCCTTCTTGATCGGTTCCTCTCCTCCCCTCTCCCCACTTTCTATGTTTTCTTCGCTCACCTCTATTTCGTATATTAAGTTTATTCGTTCTGTGTTAAGCATTCCTTCGAAATATTCTTTCCATCTTTTCATTATATTATCTTCGTCTTCTAAAATTCTCCCGTTTTCTGCTTTTATGTATCTAATTTTGTTTTGTTTACCTTTTCTTAGTGTCTTCAATATTTTATTTATAGAATAACTTTTGGTTGCCTTTACTGTCTTGTTCCATCTTTTCCCCAAATTCTTCCCAAGCTTGTTTTTTCGCTTCTTTCACCATCCCCTTCACTTTTAACCTTTGTTCCTTGTACTTGTCATAATTATCTTTGTTCTTTTCACTAAGATAATTTTTCCATTTGTCTTTCTTCATCTTTACTTCCCTTTTACTTTCCTCATTGTTTGTTTTTTGTTTTTGTCTGTTTTGCTGCTTCCACACGTTTCTTTAGCTATTTTCATTATTGAATCTTTAATTATTTTCCACATGTCTTCCACCTCCACGTTGTTTAAACTCTCTTTGCTTTTTTTCATTTCTGCCTCTATTTTTTCTTTATATATATTTGCTATCACATCTTCTCTGAGTTTATATGTTCTTATTACTTCTTTTACAGTGTTACTTTTAGATTTACTATTTGTCTTGTACATTTCTGTTTGTTTCTGGTCTTTTATTTCTATTTTTATTTTTGATCAAAAATCAAAAATTGTTATAAATTATAATAATTAAAATTTCTACAAATTTGTTATTTACCTTGGTTGTTTGATTAATATTCCATCTTTAAAGTTTTCTTATTAAATAAGTTAATAATCTAATTTTACTTGTTATTAATTTCATCACCATATCTCTCGATTATAAATTTTGACAGTGACAGGTAGATAATCTTCATACCATTTAATCTATATCTGCATTTCGAGAATGCAGAACATCATAATTTATAGGAGAAATTCATGGACAACTATGGATCAATTAGGGAAATGTGTTCGACGACGTCCAAATCTGAGAAATAACAACTGAAGAATTGGCACAGGCCTTAATTGAAGAATGGGACAATTTTCCCTAAGACGCTTTGCCAAGGATTATTTGTAACATGCCACGCGTTGCGTAGCACTTGTGCAGGCAAGAGGAGGCCGCACTAGATATTAACTTCAGAATTTGTACAAATTAGCCAAGTTGTCAGACTTTTTTTTAAATTTTATTTGATTTCAACCACTTTATTTTTGCACATGTTAGTACATAAAAGTTAGTAGTAGGCTGTTACAGTGTTTTTCTGTTTTTAATCTATTAAAATTTGTTCAATAAATAATGGGTCATTACATATTTCAAGTTTCATACAAAACTCTTAAAATATAAAAAAATATCGAAGCTCAAAAAAGTTACTTCTTTTTTTAATAGTGTAACTTCTCATTGGTTTAAAAAAATTATTTAGTACCTTATATGAATAATTTCTATGTATTTCCCGTATTTTTTTATATTAAGTTAGTCATTTTAAATTACATTTAATCAAAACGATTTGATATTTATATAAAAAATCAATTACCTATTAATAAACATCTACAACCTTCACAATTTCCCGTTTCTGCGACAGCAAAATTATTTTGAGGCAGAGTTCTCTAAACCACTTGTATTTGAGTAGTATTGCACTTTATGACGCACACATTGCAAAGGTAAATATCGGTAAATTAGTATTAATTGATAATTTAATCATGAACAACACAAGAAATTCATTAGAGTATTACATTTTAGGTAGATAAGTGTTAATTAATACAAACATTTTCTTTTAAGTACAATGTTCAATATATATGTAAATAACATACGCATATTTTTGGACTAATTGCCTAAATTATTTATGTAGAAATAACTATATTTTTAAATCAATTATTGAAAAATATATTTTTTTTGCATTTGACATAAAATAATTATTAAGTACATGAATGTTTGGATGAAGACTTACCGCTTCGGCAGGGTTGAGAATAATACACAGCTAGTAATACGATGATGGAAAACATTCTAGACTATAGATTTGATGAAACTATCTGTATGTATACTCGCCAATACTGTTGTCGTAACGCAAAACTAATACTGAATTTAACAGTGATATGATCGTCGGAAAATATGGTCTGACCTTCCACTAAAATATAATCATACATGTGTAACATGACATGTCCAAATGAATAAAAATAATCCCCACTACACGTACATAAACATATTAATTTGTAATCCATATAAAAATTTCTATTTGCATATGTTAATGCATAAATGTACTGATAAATTATTTGTCATCCATAACACCTAATTTATCTATTTATCTAACAATTATTTCTAAGTAATATTGAATCTATCAGAATGTCTTCCAACATAGGAAACGAAGAGACTATTTAACTCCTCTGAAAATAATTAAAATAAAAACTATAGATTATATATATAATAATATATATATAAACTTCCACCAAAAAAGTGACCGACAACAAAGGCAATATTCAAATGCTAAAAGCTCATTTCTAGAAATAGTTTGGTTGGTTCAAGAATTAAATCCGGACTAGATTAGCAAACAATTTATAATGCCAATTAATATACAGCTAAGAAAAGAAAAGTTTCAAATATACTTGTGTAATTGAATAACAATAGAAAAAGCACCTGTATAATTTAAAGGGTGTAATATTAAAGGCGGATTAAGAGCGTTCTTTATATTACCATATCGTTCGTTGACGAACTAGTGATTTATGTTTGGTGTGCGTACATTACGTATAGGCCTCCTCTATTATCGTATAGTTTTTGCAAACGATCAAAATATTAAATCTGTAGGTACACAAACATTATGATCTTGATCATAATGAGCATTAATGAGCTATGAAAAACCTTCAGAATTTATGGGAATAATTAGCCTTACCCTTTAATATTAATCTAATTAAGAATTATAGAATCCAAAATATATGTTTGCTAAAATTATTATACTTGAAAAAGTCGTTTAAAATTGTAATTCACAGAGAAAATCGGCATTCTTTTGATGAGTATTTTAGTAGATATAGTAATTGTAATTGTAAGTTGTCTCATACTATCCATAATTCAGCATACAACAAACACTCATTCGTTTTCTATGCAGACAGTGTGAAATCAAAAGACTTATAATCCATTACGTAATGTATGTAATTATAAACCAAAAAAAAATAAAGAAAGAATTTCTAATTTAGAACATAAATGCTTTTTCAGCATGCTAATTATGGAATATTAATAGTATTTTCATAAGTATATTTTATTTTGTTTATCGAGTATTTGCAGGTTATTGCTGCTTCTCGCATCCCAAAGTTATTGCTGCTTCTCGCATCCCAAATGTCATCGATTTTTCTCGTTCCAGTCTTCTTCATATAATCATCTCTTTTCTATTCCATTTTTTATATTATTAATCCATTTCTTTAGTGGTCATCTTCGTTTACGTCTAGAATCTAAACCCATACCTTCTCTGGTATTCTTTCTTCATTCATTTTGCGTAAGTGTTCGTACCATTTCAGCTGCTTTCCATTTATCCTATCTACAACAGTATCTTTGACATCCATTTTATATCTGATATCTTAAGTTCCGATGTGATCATATGGTGTTCGGCCACAACATCGTCAAATGTATCAAAAGATACTGTTGTAGATAAAATAAATCTATCTACAACATGACTTCCATTTTATATCTGATATATTAAGTTCTGATGTGATCATATGGTGTTCGGTCACAACATCGTCTCCAATAAGTCATTCAGCTGAGGACTAGCTCGTTATTTGTATTTCTATCTATAGCTAAAGCCTTCTACCCATACATCATAACTGTCTGTATCATAGTATAAAATATATTCTTCTTTATAGATATTGTTAGTTTTTTATTCCACAGAAGCATTATGATGATCTTTTTCCTATTTCCCGTCCCGCAACGTAACTGTGTGCACGTGTGCAAGGCAAATTAAAGGACGGCGAAAATTATTCGACATTCCTAGAGACACTGGTCATTAATCAATAGGTTAAGATAATACTACGTTGAATTTAAAAAACACGCTGGCCTATCGAGAGAAAGAATTCAAGTGGGTAACCGATTATGTTTACTTTTAAACAACCGTACTCTCGATAACACATTTCTTCTAATCGATATATTTTTTGCGTGTGTATAGAATTTAAAGGGCATCAAGCATTAAACTTGTTAGCGTTTAGAGCGTTATTTGTATTACAGAGCTTTTTATCACTTATTGATGACTGGAAAATTTATGGTTACGATAAAAAAATATGACACTGTTCGGCTTACCTTAATATATATTTTGCAAGTGTTTAGAATTCTAATATGCATCAGCAAACATGTGTGTCAGGCTCTGTATTTGTTAGTGTTGAAATTGTTATTATATTACGATCTGTTTTACTAGTCCATCAATTACTAATTATTTTTCGGTAACCCATGGAAATAACAATCCATAAAAAGTAACAACATTTTGCCCACATCGAGTGAAATGTAACAGATCATAGAATGGTTGCTATGGCAGTTAATGTTTTATTCCTAATTAGTTCCTCTATAATATGTATGTAAGATGTGGATAAAAATATAATAACGGGTGTTCAGAAACATTCGAAGTCAAGTAGGCTCTGAACAAAAAATCGTATATCTTTACTTAGGTATCTGATTTGCAAAGTAATAATTATTAAATGTCAACTGTTGTCTGTCAAAAATTGTCAGAATCTAATATCGAAGATACTTATTTATATTTTTTAATTTTGAAAATGGTATTTACTAACGTACACAAAGCATTCATGGTTGAAGCATATTTTCGAAATGGTCAAAAGATCGATGGCCAGTGGAAGTATTCAATTCAAGCTTGTTTGGAAGAATTTCGAGATGAATTTCCCAACCTTGCTTTTGATTATAATACTTTTCAGTGTACACTAATCAGAATTGTTCCAGTTTTTCGACAAACTGGTAGTGTAGGACGCCAAGAGGGTGGTGGGCGACCAAAAGTCCGGACAGAAGAAGTGATTGGGAATGTTAGAGAAATAATGACTGATGCCCCTAAAACTTCAGTAAGAACTCTTGCTCAACAAACCGGGTTGTCAGTTGGTTCTTGCCATAAAGTTTTAAAAGAAGATTTACAGTTATTCCCATATCGTATAACTTGTTTTCAAGAAATCCTCGATATTGATTATCCGCGACGAGTAGTATTTTGCAAATGGTTTACAAATAATTTTAATGATGATGTCCTAGACAAAACTTTCTTTTCAGACAAAGCATGGTTTCATGTTAGTGGATATGTTAACTCGCAAAACATGAGAATGTGGAGAGATACAAAGCCCAATAATTTTTATGTTGAAGCTCCTTTACATCCTCAGAAAGTTGGTGTTCGGTCAATTTTTTTTAATGGTACCTTGACTGTAGAAAAATATCGACAGGAAATACTATTGCCTTTCTTTAATCAACTTCGCGATGATGAACTAGTTTTGGGATACTTTCAACAAGATGGCGCTAGAGCTCACACAGCGGGAGAAACAATGAATATGTTACAAGAAGTGTTTGGAAATCGTTTAATTAGTTTGAACAGCGATCATGAATTCCCTCCAAGATCTTGTGATCTTACACCGTGATTACTATTTATGGCCTTTTTTTAATAAATTCAATTTATCAAGTACCAGTGCAAGATTATATAGATCTCCAAGACAGAATTATAAATAAAATTAGTGAAATTAGTAATAGTCCCATACTGCAAAATGTATTTAGTAGCATTCGGAGGAGGTGCGTAAAATGCTTGGAAGAAGGTGGTGGACATTTTCAACATCTTTTATAATTATGGTCATTATTGTTGGTAATTTATATAAATACAATTTATGATATTTATTATAAGGTTGTAATCTAAGAACTCTACAAACAATTTATTTGTTTCAAATTTATTTTAAGCCATTTCTTACAATAATTTATTGAATGTTAATATATTAAACTAGTACGATAACTAGATACTATTGTCACTATAAGATGAATAAAACCTTTACTTGTAAAGTTATTTCCTCTTAATTCTGCATTGTCTTTTTACATGTTACTACAGATTAGATGAGCTTTATTACACAAGAATGAATAGCATATCAATTGGATTATGTAATTTTTTCCAGTTATCGCATGAAGAGGTGCTATTGTTCAGCAAGAATTCTCTAAAATATCAAAATACTTAATTTGAAATTTGCAAATTAATTACTGTTACCTTCTAAAATCATTATTTGACTAGTTTATATTAATTAATATGACATATTAAAGTAATATATTTCGACATAAACTGACATTTGCCTGTATGATAACCTATAAAATTGTATTAAGTAAATGTATCAATCTATATCAGACATGACTTCATATTTTCAAGGACTACTTTGACTTCGAATGTTTCTGAACACCCGTTATATAGACAAACATAAATACAAATTTCTCAGAGTAAGCAATATATATGCAATAAGTGCATACGTTTAATCAATTCGAAAATTTATGGATTTATCAATAAATAATATGTGTATTATTGTAATGTTAGTATAAAATATATGCACTCGAATATACCAGTAGCGGCTCGTGAGATCAATAACAGGTGAAGCAATGTCGGAAAAATCCCCTCCACCCTTCTAAGAAAAATTAATGTGTTGTAATCAAGATTAAAAAGAAATAAATAGTTATTACGGTTAAAACTTACATAAGAAGGTCGGTTATCCAACAATTCATTCAGCAGTTCTTTTTCAATTGAAATTTTCGACAAATTGTAACTCCGTCCTCTGCAGATGGGCTGCGCAAATATGTCTTTATTTTTTAAACCCGAAAAGCTACGTTCTGCAGACGCACTGGTAGAGGGAATAGTCAATATTAAAGAAAAGTGTCTGTATGCCTTATTACTATCCCCCCACAGATAGCTTGGGAAAAAGATTGGGGTTCAGCTTTTCGATATTGTTCGGCACCATGAATTAATTGTAATTCAGCTTTCAACCTTTGCAGTTGCATATCATTAAAATTAATGGGGTAGTATTCTTTTAAATTATTGAAAGCATCTATCGGAAACTCTTTGGAAAAGCTTTCAAATTTTGAAACATCTAATAATCTAACAAATTTTATTTCATTTACATCTTCAAAACGGACATTAATTTTCATTAAAATTGTATCTAATATTTCGAAGTACAAAATTTTGTATTTTACAAAAACTTGCGAAACGCAATAATTAATGTCTAATAACTTCTTTTCTAGAACATCGTAAATGACATCTGTAATTATGAAAATTTCAGGAAAAATAATCACCAAGAGTGCAAATTCAAAATCATTAAATTCTTTGAAGAAACCCTTGCTTTGCCTAATTGAAGTTAGATCAGAGCTCTCATCTTCTATTATTTCAGTAAATACTTGTTTTAAAGATTCCCAGTCATTATTTATAACATTTAAAGTTTTCGAGTTTGAAGTCCATCTTGTTGAAGCGGCTGTCGGTATTCGTCTACCCATAGCCGTATAAGCTATATTAGTGCGTTTTGTAGAATGTTGAAAAAATGGTGGTAAACCATTAACGATTGCAAAAAAGACACGACATTTTGTAGTTGAGTTGCAACTTTGTTGTAATACCAATTTAAATGATGTGCCATACAATGAACAATAACTGCTTGTATAGCCATTTGTTTGATTTTTGCCTGGAGACCATTTGTATAACCAGACATTACGCATGCCCAGTCATAACATTGTGCAACAAGTTTTGACTTATATTCATGTGTCTCAAGGTAACTGGTAATAAGATTTAATAAAGTGTGAGCACTTCGATTTGAGCTTACATAAAAAAAATCCTGAAAACCTTTCCTATACCATTCCTCCAACAATAACATATCTAATAATAATACCGCATTGGGATTTTTGACCAATATCCGTAGTGTCATCCACCTGAATAGAAAAGAATTCGCATTCTTTAATTTCTTTGTCGACATACTCATCAATATACTAGGAAATTCAACCAATTAATTCATTTGAAATTGTTTTAGAATTACCAGTAAACACTGACGCAACTACTTTATAATGGTCTTGAATGTCAATGGGACTTATCGCTGCAAAGGTATCTGAAAATTTTTCAAAATTTCCGCCATTATTAAAACGCAAATCTTCACGATATCTACAAAAGGATAATTCTTGTTTCCACAATTAAAGTGTTGCACGAATTGACAACTGCATTAAACATCTATTAAGTCGCACGTTTTCATTAAATTTTTGAATAAAAAGTCTAGAATTTTCTCTTAAAGCATCTTCAATAGTACTTGCATTAGCCTTTAAGCCTATACATTAGCACGGTAGTTATTGAAACACCTTTTCTCAGAAATGGCCAACCACCTCCCATTTTCAAGTAACTATTTGGCCCTATGTCGAAATTATTTGCATCTGGCGTTTAGACAATCTAGGTAGAATTCCCACGAGAGGTAGCCATTAAGAGCACTTTATATTTCACTAAAGTTTAGTTTGATTCTGTCTCGTAACCAGTACAATCAGGTATTTTTGTCGCATTTTTTTTTTATAAAATGGCAACTGCTAATCGTCGACGTTACAAAAATCTAGCGGATAAGTTTTGTTATTTTATTACAAACACGGGCTTTTGCGTTATTGGTTTCGGCTGCTGTGTGCTAATAATAATGAAATTATTCTAAAATAAAATAATTGTGATGCTGGTGAAGTATCATCAATGGTCCAGGACGTATGTGTTAATGGTTAATTAAATAAATGTATTACATCTTACTAACTAAATAATACACAGGAGCGTTGTCCTTAAAGTTTGTATTTACATTTACATAAAAACAATTGAACTTGGTATATTTGAAATTAATTTAATAAAAGTAATATATATACGAGGAGCGGTAAATAAGTGATTAACAATTAACACAAAATATACTGAGACGAACGTTAAATTGGGGAGTAAATTAAATGTGAATTAATACAAAATAACCTCTGTATAGAACAATACAGAGTTACCTTTGAGTTGCGAAGATGGTCAGCCACGTGGTCTGCGAAGATATACTTGGGCAAGTATATGCAGTGCTATGTTTGGCCGGAGAAACAAGGAATTAATTAGTTGAATTAATGTGAATTAAATAATAGAATAATATATATTGAACAATACAGATTACCTTCTAGTTGCTGAGATGCAGGGGCACGTGCATCTTGGCCGGTACTTGACCAGTACGGCGGGTAAGATGTGTATCTTACTAGGGTTTGTGTCGATAGAATACTAGTCCAGAAAAAGGTCTGTTGTTTATGACCTAAGTCGAAGAGAGGGTAAGAGGTTGTCGATATCTTGAATAATAATTAATAAAAAGTGCGACCTGAAGATTTGTGATATCGATGCCGCAGATATCATTGAAATATCCCTTGTGAAACAAGCTTTCAACTGATATGAAACACCACATATGAAAGAAGATGTATGTAATTAAATTAAAACAATTTAATGAAATGTATATAGAAATTCCACAGTGAACGTTATGGTTGTAAGCAGGTAGAAGATCAAAGGTCTAGCGTAACGCGATAGCAAAAGAAAGACTTTCTACTTGCAAACGAATATGTACAGAAAAATGTCTAAGTTAACATAATATTTTAATGTTTTAGATATTTTCAGAAGAAATATTATTTAAAAATAAATTAAAATATTCTTATATGCGAAGCGTAACAATATGTAGACGACATATTTTAAAGTCACAGGCTGGATTTTTATCCGAGGAAGTCAATAAAGGCTTTTATATTAGTGCCAAATTGGAGATCAAGATTAAAGTTGGACTTCTCATGCTTAATGTGTGAGTTGTCACGTAAATTTAATCAAGTGGATGCATCGCAATACAAAGTCTATGCCGTTTACTGTTCCTATGGTGTAACAAGAACCTACTCATCATCTAAGTGATTCCTACTTCTGTATCACTAAAACCGAAGGGTATTCAAAAAACCAAAGGAGCAATATTGAATATTCCAATTTGCTTTCTGCACTAAAGTCGATTCCTCATAGCCAGGTACCGGTTGCGCCTTTAAACTTGGACAATATTGTATTTCACGGTGATTCTAATACCTCATCAGGAACTGATCCAGAACTTCCTGAGAACATCAGTAGTGATCCAATATTTTTGACAACTACCAAAATCGCTTGATACTCGGAATAAATTAAATGGTTTGGTATCAAACAAAAATCTGAACTTCTTGGTTCAAGACTTCAATAGTGGAACCTATTAGAAAAAAATCCAAGTGTTTCACTTTATCGAAAATGGAATATAACATTTTCAAGTTTTTATAAAATGAAAGGATCGTGAGGTGTCTATTATGATATTGATATTTTAATGAATTAGCTTAATATGGAACTCGTACCTTCCAAGTGGCGTTCTTCTTCTGTTTTGGGTTGGACGCCAGCACGTCCAGGCACTTGAGCACACTGCTCGTTGTACTATCCCCAATAGATCTTTCAGTTCCACTCTGTTAGTCTTGTGTCCTCGATAAAAGCCATTAACCTCCTCAGGGGAAGTTTGAGTACACTCGAAGGATCCAATTGATCTCTTCCAAAATATTTCTGTCTGAGTTCCTTCAGTTCCTCACACGTGCATATTACATGAAGGCTAGTTTCCTCCTGTTTTTCACATCTCCTACACCAGGGCTCTCTAACCAAGCCCATGCTGTACAAATGCTTCCATAAAGGACAATGTCCGGTTACTAACCCGGTAATTATTTTAATTTCTTTTTTTTTTATTTAATAGGGATTTCATGGGATATTTGTGAAGCTTTAAAAGTGATAGGTGTCTTGCTAAGGCTTCAAGGGCGTTTTACAAAATATTGTTGTTTGTTGTGTCTGGGACAGTCAAGCAACAAAAGAACATTTCATTAAGAAAGATTGGTCACTTAGAACTTCATTTGAATCAGGTTCGCCAAACGTGAAATATGTACCCCTTGTTAACCCAAGAAAGATGCTTCTCTCGCCTCTCCATGAAACTTAGTTAAAGGTATGGACAAAGACGCCAATAGTTTAAAACATCTAAAAGAAATAATTTCTCAGTTAAGTCACGCAAAACTAAAAGAAAGCATCTTTATCGGACTCAAATAAGGAAACTTAAGTGATTTCCTTTTTCAAGGAAAATTAAATAACAAGTAATTGGTAGCTTGAAACTGTTTTATATGTGTAGTGCAGGGGTTTCTAGCTAACAAGAAATATGAGAACTATCAAACACTCATAGATGAACTCTTAAAATCCTATAAACTATTAAGATGTTGCATGTCCTTAAAAATGCATTTTTTGCGCCAGCGTTTGGATTTTTTCGCGGTGAATTTGCTTACAGTAAGTGATAAATAAGGAGAGAGATTTGACCAGAACATCAGTATAATAAAAACACAATGCCACGGACAATGTTTGGCGACTACTGCTGTTTTTTAAATAAGAGATGATTATATTAAATAAAAAGGAAAAAAGTGAAATATTTTATCGCTGCATGATATTTTCATGTAACATTTTATATTTTTTTTGACGATCCTTAGCCAAATGTTGTTGCTTAGATTTAACATGTTTTATATGCTTATATTAAATAAACATTAGATTTCAAAAATATATCAATTTTCTTTTATCCTATCACCAACACCTCAAACAAAAAACTGTACGGGCTACTGTATTTAGCATATTAATTTCGGATTTAGAACCACAAACTAAATGTTACTCCAAAAAAGTATAAATCTGATGACTAATGTAATCTAAACTCAAAAGATAGACATCTACATTGTCAATTTCAGATAAAATCTCAGACAGCCGTTTATCCAGTTTTCACTGTGATCATTTTCAATGGTGAGTAACACGAACTAACTGTCCAAAAGTGCGTCTTTCTCGAAAAGTAAAAATCAAAATCACAACTATCACACCAGCTTATAATAACCTCACTCCAACCTCACAATTCCAATGTAAACACAACCACAATTACAATACCACGATGAAACCGTATAAAGAAAGAAGGCCGATTGTTATGAATAAAGGTAAGTTCGCAGGGGACACTAGCTAGCAAATCAAATATAATTTATAGGAATTCAGAAGGAAATCAATGGATTAATTACTTGTAAAAAAGACAAAATGTAAAATAGGAAAGGTTATATTAAAAATACTAACAAGAAATTAAAACAAGGTCTTCTTAAATGAGTTTTAAGCAAAGTATAGCCAAGATATAGTTCACATAATTGACTAGAATTTTTAATTATTACGAAACAAAACAAGTTAATCGAAAGAAGCCAAAAACAAGTAATGGAGCAGTTGTTTACTATGTGAGCCATAGTTTGTTCCACATTTCTGCAATCGCAGAGGCTAGTATCTACTAGTTTCCATTTATACAGCATTGAGTTGCACCGTGACCTAAAGGAATCTATTTAGTTGAGAACCAAGACAAGTTTAAGTAAGGTAATAGTCCAGCTAGGGCACCCCGGGTCCGGGTGTGGCGAACCCGGGGTGCCCTAGCTGGACTATTACGTTACTTCAACTTGTCTTGGGCAATATCCCTCCATGTAAACTTTTGTATTAAGCCGCTCCTGGCTAACCATTACTAACCATTACTCTATACTATTAGAGTACTCGATGGCTAGGGGAGGCTTCTTACTTCTAGCGTTATGCGCAGTGTCGCCCATTACGCTGGTTATGCACTACACCGATGCCTATAAATTAAAGAGTTGCAAGAAAATTAGAGTTAGGTGGACGCAATGCAGGATACTCAAAAGAAAAAAGGAGACAAATGCTACATATGTTAGGAATACCAGCACATCAGAACAGAATACTGAGGGCCAGATATAAAGAATTTGTATCTGAAATGCACCAAGAAGGGTAATATGGCCGCTGGATGTCCGAATCCACCACACTGCTTTTACTACAAGATGGCCACCAGACAGGGAATCCAAGATGTAATACCAATAGAACCAGGAGTAGGGCGGAGGAACTATTGGATGGTCGCACCAAATTGCAAGATCCTGCAAGGTGACACTAATAGGAGCCGGACAGTCCAGGCACTCGCTCTGGCCAAAGCTAAACAGATCGGAGCTGAGATTATCATCATATCTGAACCCAATAAGAACGCGATTAGAACCAGAAAGGACTGGATCTACGACGAGAATCTGAAAGCTGTTATCAAAATCATAGACGATAGGATTCCTATAAAAACACTGGGACACGGCATTGGCTTCGTGTATGTAGCGATGAGGGGCTACACTGTTTGCAGTTGCTATAGTTCCGGCAATGATGATACTGGAGATCTATAAATAATGCTGGACGAAATAGAACACCAAATTAGAACCAGAAAAGAGGATGATATTGTTGCTGGTGATTTTAATGGAAAGTTCTCCACAATGCGGCATGGGCAACGTGGATAGCAGATGACCCATCACGACCGATTGGCTGGCGGCAAACGGTCTTGCGATGGTGAATTAACATCTCCTAAGGACTCTTTCCAAATCATTACGTATGGACAGATCAATGTTGTTGGTAATCTTAGACCATTCATTCTGTGCTGCAGAGATATGTCTGTAATCCGGCGGGACTAGGAGTGGATCTAGCAGTACGGCCGACTTTTGATGAGGCAATCCAATTTTAGTAGAGATAGTTATCAAGGTGATACCTTTAGATCACACTAATTCTTATTATAGCCATTATTATTCTTTTGATTTATGGTTCTGAGTTGGATACTAGCTTATTAATTTATTAGTTTGCTTGACGTGGTTTCTTTTTCACCCGCCATTTTTGATGAAAAGGTTTAATTTTTATAATTAAATGTCGATGTGACAATTTCGTTGCCTTTTTCTTCTTTTTGATCGGTTTTAATTGTGTTAGTGTGTGTAGTTGTGGATTACCTACTCGTGGTACACTCTGAGTAATATTGAACTAGCTCAACAGCCAAAAATCTCCGATATTTAGGAAGAGATTTCATGAGGAGGTACACAATATACGACTGATAATTAGAATTAAGTATAGGATTAATCAAGTTAAGGCAAAATGTGCATTTAAAACGTAACAAAATTAAAGACATGAAATTCAAA
Organism: Melolontha melolontha; assembly: GCA_935421215.2. NCBI lineage: Eukaryota > Metazoa > Arthropoda > Insecta > Coleoptera > Scarabaeidae > Melolontha > Melolontha melolontha. The sequence continues at coordinate 130,424,699 of OW285236.1, forward strand.
TTACCCTGTGTATGTAGTTGATAACATAATATTTTTGTCTCCAACTCGACAAGCATAGTTATTTTTTAAATTTGCTCCACCGAGCAAGAAGGTTATACTCACTTACTGTATGAGAACTAGTACCGAAACCTACCTCAAAATTTTTACATTGAATTCATAAAAATTACGTAGGAGAAAATTTCATTCATCTGTCAAATTTGATAACCTGTCAATACGATAACATTTTTTTGATTGTTGGAACAGCCAATAAAAAATAAATTAAGCGATAATTTGCACAAGTGCAAATTATCATGAATTTAAAAAATTAATACAAACGTAGTTTTTAATGTTTAATACGTAACAAAGATTAAGAGTTCAATAAAATATCTAATTATTAAAATTCTGACAATTAAAAATTATTTTAATTAATAATTGAACCAGTCCAGTTTGTTTTTGTTCTGATGAATTAACATTAGGTGTGTTCTCAGTTTCTGAATGAGTTACTCGTGGAATTCTCTATCTAGTTGCAACTAAGATTTAATTGAATTCACATTACCATGTCCTGTTATTTTTGTTACTTGCATTTCGTTTACGCCTACTTTTGCCAGGTGACTTATAGTAGTTGCTCGGTTTGAATCATTTATAAATTTAGATTTTCCATCCAAACCTCCTGTTTTTTGCTACATTTTAGTCAATTTGGACATTGCATTTCTCCTAACTGGTATAGTTTTGTACCAATTGCCTTTATTTTTCCATTCTGGATTTGGAGTAAGAAATAGATGATTTTTCTGACGTTGGCACCTCTTTCTGATAACAGTTTCTTGTATAATATTCAACAAAATAATTAATACACAGCAAAAGAAAAAACATTTTAACTTACCGTACAGGGAAAATAGTTTCATTTACCTTGTTTGTTACTAACCATCTGCTGTCTAGCAACATTTTACTTCCTCTTTGTTCTCCTTACGAGTTTTAGTAAACAACAGATTATGTTCAATTCTGTTTGTTTTTATACTATTGTGAGACTTTTCTTCTTGAAAAAAAACAAGTAAACAATTAATAACTTCGCCCTCTCAAAACGTTAATTCATAAGATATAATATGGAAGAATTTTAAGTTGAAAAGCAGCACGTCCATTCGTGCTCCTCTTCAACTTAACTTGCATTCAATAAAATTTTCCAAAAATTTCGATAATTTTTATTGCACTTGTTATATTATTACTAGAGAACGGATGCAATTTCCATAAAACGCAATCGGCAATTGGAATTGTGTATAACGTCGCTCAGTACATCCCGGCGTAATTCAATGAAGTATTTGTTTGACTTACTCGGCCACCTGGTCTCGCAGCGATAACAATGGACAACCCAGCTATTGTATTCGGAGAATATAGTGTTTTCAGTGGTGTCGTGTACGTAGATAAAATAAATAAGTTTATCGTATTTTGTAAGAGAAATAGCACGGTAAACGTTATTGAAAAATTGCAATAAATCAACCGTAAAACGTTACGTAGGATTGTTAAAGCACGAAAAAAAATTGGAATCCCGTTGGAATCTGACAATTTTAACGAAGAACTCTGTGAAACTTTTATGGCAGCTAATATTCCATTATTTAAATTGGACAATCCAATTTTGAAGACATTTCTGAAAAAATATACTGGTCGAAATGTTCCTGATGAATCAACTTTACGCAAATATCATGTTTCTAGGTGCTATAGGAGAGCAGTAGGACGCATTAGAAGCCATCTTTTAAATCAATACATATGGATAAGCGCCGACGAAACGGTGGATATGTTAGGACGCTGTGTGGTAAATGTTGTAGCTGGTGTACTACATCCAACTATTCTCTATAACTCATATGTAATAGCAACAAGTGTTATAAATAGAGTTAATGCGGAAACAGTTGCTGAAACCATTAAGGAGAATATGCAAAAAATGCTTCATTCGGACGCCACGTACAAAGAAAAAATACTTTTATTTGTCAGTGATAGTGCTGCGTATATGTTAAAAACAGGCAGACTATTGAAGAAAACATATCCTAATATGCTGCATATTACTTGTGTAGCACATGCTCTCCACAGAATCTGTGAATATATCAGAGACACTTTTCCGGAAGTTGATAGACTCTTTTCAGGGAAAAATTTCCATCTCTGTCACTGCCTCCCACTCCAGTAATAACTAGATGGGGAACATGGCTGGAAGCTACTAGTTATTATGCTGAGAATTTCGATAGTCTAAAACATTTCGTAACACTGCTAAAGGAGGATGATAGAAGTATTGCTGAGTGCAAGGAGCTCACACAAATCCCAAATTTAAAAAATCAGTTGTACTTTCTTCACGAACACTTTGGAAAATTGCCAAAACTAATCACTTATTTTGAAAATCGAAATCTCAAATTAAATGACGGATTAACCACATTAGATGTGGCTGTTAATAATTTGAAAAGTATTCCAAGTGACTTCGGATGTGGCCTTCGGCAAAAGTTTGAAGCAATTCTTAATAGAAATCCAGATTTAATTACATTGCAGCAATTATGTATGGAGACAATTCCACAAAATCTAACGGCTAAATATGAAGAAATAAAAGAATATTTCCAGTATGCACCTATAACCAGTTGCGATGTAGAAAGGACGTTTTCTATTTATAAGGATGTACTTAATTCAAAGAGAACAAAATTGACAGAAGAAAACCTTGAGAAACTAGTCAATATGCTAGTCAATATTAATACTCCTTTACTCAACTTGAACGACAAAATGAACAAATAAAAATGTTCCAATTATAGAAGTAAAATTAAAAACTTTAAAAATACAACTTTTCAACAAATACATATGTATTTCGTAATTTTATAGATCACCACCCGTTTGTTTTCCAATTATATAAATAAAATTAATTAATAAATATGTATTTCGTAATTTTAGATAGATAGATCACCACCCGTATGTTTTCCAATTATATAAATAAAATTAAAAACTTTATAAATACAACTTTTCAACAAATAAATATGTATTTCGTAATTTTATAGATCACCACCCGTTCGTTTACCAATTATATAAATAAAATTAAATATTTTAGAAATACAGCCTTTCGCCAGTACTGCACTGGGCTTTGCGTCATGTGGTAAGCGTGTCCGTTCTCTAATTGTTACTGAAAATCTACAAAATTTCCTTTACATATGAGGGACAAGCTGAAATTATTGAGAATAAAAAACAATGTTAATATTTTCTAGGATTTTATTTTAAATATGCTCGAAGTAATCCCCTCAGGAATGATACACTTGACCATTCTTTCTTTCGATTGTTTAAATAATCCCAACCAATCTTTTTTTCGGAATACCTTCAAAATAAGCGTGAACTGCGGCACCAATCTCTTCTTCAGACGAGAACCTTCTACCCCGCAAATTGCGTTTAAGCCCAAAAAATAGCCAAATGTCACACTACAATATTACCTTTATATTTGTATCAGAATAATTGAATCATACATGAGTAGGTAAACCCCACCAGTTTTGTATAATACAAAGGTATTTTTAATAATATAAAATATTATTAAAAATCTGGTGTGAAGAACACAAATGCAGGTTCTCTATTAATATTTTTTGTGAACGTGTCCGAATATATCCTATCCCCAGAGACGTAGATACGTATTTCACCTTTCTACAGGCTCATCGGTACGCCCCGCACTAAAAATATTAATAGTGAACCTGCATTTGTGTTCTTCACACCAGATTTTTAATAATATTTTATATTATTAAAAATACCTTTGTATTATACAAAACTGGTGGGGTTTACCTACTCATGTATGTTTAAATTATTCTGATACATTACACATGCGGTTAAGCCGTAGTATGAGTGAAGACACAAAAAAATGCAGTTTTCTAGAGAGATTGGCTGTGCCACCTTTGGAAGGGCGTCGTTACTTCTCATTAATTATGTGGACGGTATGCGAGTTACTTCGGCTGTCTGACAACAGGCAGCGCCGAATTTACTTCTGCGCCCGGTCTGGATAATTACGGTGATAGGGCGATGTGGTTCTTTTTTGTGAATGTGTCTGGGAATATCCTTTCTCCAGCAGGGGCGTACCGATGAGCCTGTAGAAAGGTGAAATACGTATCTACGTCTCTGGGGATAGGATATATTCGGACACGTTCACAAAAAATATTAATAGTGAACCTGCATTTGTGTTCTTCACACCAGATTTTTAATAATATTTTATATTATTAAAAATACCTTTGTATTATACAAAACTGGTGGGGTTTACCTACTCATGTATGTTTAAATTATTCTGATACATTACACATGCGGTTAAGCCGTAGTATGAGTGAAGACACAAAAAAATGCAGTTTTCTAGAGAGATTGGCTGTGCCACCTTTGGAAGGGCGTCGTTACTTCTCATTAATTATGTGGACGGTATGCGAGTTACTTCGGCTGTCTGACAACAGGCAGCGCCGAATTTACTTCTGCGCCCGGTCTGGATAATTACGGTGATACGGCGATGTGGTTCTTTTTTGTGAATGTGTCTGGGAATATCCTTTCTCCAGCAGGGGCGTACCGATGAGCCTGTAGAAAGGTGAAATACGTATCTACGTCTCTGGGGATAGGATATATTCGGACACGTTCACAAAAAATATTAATAGTGAACCTGCATTTGTGTTCTTCACACCAGATTTTTAATAATATTTTATATTATTAAAAATACCTTTGTACCTTTATATTTTTTCCAGCAAAAAACTGGTGAGTTAAAACAGTCGTATGAGACGATGCATAATCATGGTGGAGCATAATTCCCTTGTCTGGAACTCTAAAGAGTACCACATACATAACCTTTTTCATAGCTCGCTGCTTCTTAGTCATTGTAGGAGTTTCCTCATCTTCGTGAATCCATACACAACTCTCTTGACGGGTAGGAAGGTCGATAAAAGGAATATAAATTTCATCACCTACTACTGTTTTAGAAAAAAAGGCGCCCGCCATTATTTTAGAAATTTAAAGTTTCATGGCAAATTCTTACACGCTCTGCTTTTTGGAAGTCAGAAAGGTGATGCGGCACAAAACGACTTACAACTTTTTTTAAATGCAGGTGGGTGATCGTGTATGATTGCTTTAACAGCTGAGGATCCAGTCTGGAGTTGCTCTATTACCGCATAAGTTGCTTTATTGTCCTCTTCAACTATTTTTTTTATCAGCAGCAATGTTTTTGTCGGTAACAGCTATAGGAGGACGCCCTACTCCTTTTTGATGCTGAACAGAATACCTTTCGCGTTCGAATTCCTTATACCATCGGTAGATTGTGGCCAAGGAAGGTGCCAGTTCACTAAAAACGGATTCTAAACTCTTTTTGCACTCATAAGCGCTTAAACCTCTTTTAAAATCATAATAAATTATAATTCAAAAGTGCTATCTGGTTAATTCCATTTTATTTTACTTTTAGAAAACAAGTAGCTGAGTTATAACGAACGTAACTTCAACAAAACGTTAAATTACAGATATAGAGTTGCTCTAAATAAACGCTGTATGATTGTTTTTCATAGTCTACTAGATTTTCTTATTCTCAATAAATTCAGATTATCCCTAGTATACATATTTGTCATAAGCTGGAAGTACCTATATAATAATTGTAGATGAGAAAGTAATTAGAACTAATACCAATTTTCTTTTCTCTACTCCTTATCCATGCCTACATAATTTTCCGCCACAGTAAATTCTTATATGTCCATGTTTCATAAATAGACTGCGGAACAGACGTTATCCTCTAATGAATCATGCAGGTGCAGAGACAGAGTCGGTTTCGCTTAAATAATAAGATTGATGCAATATTCGCTCGTAGCCCTGATTTTAATGTCCTGAAAGGTTTTTGTAGTAACGTTCAAAATACGGAAATCGGTAGATATATTAAATTTAAAGATTATTATTTCTATGTACCACTCACTAGCTCTGACGTTGAGCGAAGTTTTTCTGTATTTAAAGACATACTGTCTAATAAAAGAACGTACTTTACAGAACAAAGTTTAGAATATATTGTAATAATTAATGTGAATATAAAATGTTCTCTGTGGTGTGACTAAGCATTCACTTTAATTAATTATAGGTGATATAATTGATTTCAAGTTTATACTTTTTCAATATTTTGAATTTTTTCACTGTGTAAAGTTAATGCATTTTGTATATATATCTGGAATTAATTTCAATAAAAGTTAATTTAAATTCATTTAACATCAGTATTTTATTTATTTTCGGCGTATATACATTTCATTGCCTTTATTACGACTCTGGTCAAATATATTTCACAACTCTGTCTGTTTACATTAAGAGACATACAAACAGACAACTTTTATCAATACCATCGCGCTGTAACATTCATATATACATGTTAAGTTGATCGATTGTACATTGTCGGCACCGATAATTCACACCCGATATGGGATAGCGCCGTTTCCGCAGTATATTCATAAACATTCACCTTTTTAAAATTCGGACATGGCTTTGTCTATATTACAAGGACTAAATAACACGTCAGGTATCAAGTTATTAAAGTTTTTGAAGGGTGTCTATACAGTAAATTCTAGAAATATTTTCACTAATAACAAGCACTTATTACAACTGTGTAGTATGTATAGAATAATAATATTTATCAGAATAAATACGTAATTTATATTCTGAATGAGTCATTATCGAGGGCATCTATTATTTAAAGAGTGCAATAGCATTGATATAAAGTCACAATATTTACGTAGTGAAAAGTTTTAATCACCAGGTAGTCGCTTGTCTTAATTAAAATTCTAGTTAAATAATGACATTGTAAATAAGCGACGTCTGTTTTATGTATCTATTATAATACAGTGTCATTCAAATTATCGAGCATCATGATTTAATAATTTGAACGTTTCGTGAAAGTCAATATATTGTATTTAAAGTATTAATAATTGTATAACATAATATGAAAAAGTAAAATCTATCTAATTATTCAAAAAATACTTTGAATAACACGATTTCACAAAATTCACACATAATTAACGTATTTTTTTGAATTATAATTCCAAAAATGAATATACGGAGAGCGTCAGATATCTATTATCATTTTAAAACTTGAATAATTATTCTTGTATGTATTGTAACAATAAATATTTAATATAAAAATGATATATGGGAAGTTTGTTTCTGTTTAACGATAAGTCTTAAGAAGCCTCATAGAAATGATTTGATTGTGCAATATTCAATAGAATTCCCATAGAAACAACTCTGAATTTCTATAGAAACCAAAATTCCGTAGGCTTTTACGGCCATTTTCACTTGTAGTACAACTTGTACTTCTAGTCTCGCGGGTTTCGCCGTTTTGTCGTAATTTCACTTGACGTTTCGTTCACACTGCCAGCTTCTTCAGGATCTGGTATCAGACTGATTCTATTCGTTGTCGTTCTCCCTTATGTATGGCCTTGGTTCAATGGTATTCTTGCTCCATTGGTCGTTATGGATTCTCATAGTAAACCCTTCTAAGTATTTCTGAGTCTATAGCATCCTCGCAGTTAAAGTTAGGATGTTTTTCAATTTCGATAGCTTCTCTAATAATTTTCGATAGTAATTCTTCGTTGTAGCTAATACTTCTGCTTCTTCAAAATTCACTCGGTGCTCGATTTCGTGTACATGTACTGCAACCACTGATTCGCAAATTCTTTTTCTTCGTGTGTCGCTCTGATGTTCCTTGATCCTTTGTCCAATAGATCTTTCTGTTTGTTCAACGTAGCTCTTCCCACACTCGCACACATTCTTCTTCTTTAGGATCCTTCCTATTTTCTCAATGACTACAGAGATGTAAGGTAGACACGCGAATCCTCTGGCTAGTTCCATTTCCGTTGGTGGCGTTACCGTTCTGAGCTTTCCTCGAAAGAACTCTTCTTATCTCTTCATTGCTGTAAGCGTTCTTCTCCAATGCTTCCTTAGCGTGTCGCTTTTCTTTCTGTAAATGTTGATCGTCCCTGCTCTATGCATTAGCGTTTTGTTAAGCGCTTTCTTCTGCTTAGGATGGTGATGGGATGTTGCAGGCATGTACTATCAGTATGGGTTATCTTCCTATATACTCCAAGTTGTAGACTCCCAAATTGCGTGCGGTGTTTCATTACATCCAGGAATGGTAATCTCCCTTTTTGTTCTATTTCCATCATAAATTTTATAAGTGCGAGTTGTCGGTTGATGTGATCGAAGAATTCCTGTAGCTTTTCTTTTCCAAATCACAAATGTGTCATCGACGTATCGAACCCTCGGTTTCCACTCGCTGCTGCCTGTAGCTATTTTTTTGAAGGCCTTCATGAATAAGTTGGTTATTACTGGTGATAGTGGGCTTACCATTGCCGTGCCTTTCTTCTGTTCGTAGTATCTGCGGTCTCATAGAAAGCACGTACCTGACAGGCACAACATCACATGATCTGTAGTGTCAGTAAGTAATCCAAGATCGTTGATTACCGTTATCGTGTTGTTTGTTGGTATGTAAATTGGTAAATAACGGGGTCACATCAAAGCTCACTAATATATCATTTGGACCATTTGTTAAGTTCGTCAGAAGTTCTACGAACTATTACGAATTTCTTAGGTACGATGTCGTCTTTCCTGTGCATGGTTTTAATAACGTAGCTAGGTATCTACCAGGTCGTAGGTTGGTGATCCGAAGCTGCTCACAATGGGACGAAGTGCCTTCTTTATGTATTTTCGGCAATCCATATAATCTTGGTGGTCGACTGGCTTCAGGTATTATCTTCTTATCTTCTTCTGGGAGAGTATCTCATTAATAAGTTTTTCACTTTCTTCACAACCTTCGCGGTGGGATCCCTCTGGAGTTCTGAGTAGACATCGGAGGTCCATTAAATTGCTGATAATCATTTTGTAGGATTCCTTATTTAATACAACAGTTGGCGTACCTTGTTTGCTTTTACAATAACGATGCTGTCATTCTTCTTTAGATTTCTTAAAGCAATCTTTTCATATATTATATATATATTATATTGTATATATATTCTGTTATATTCTGTTTGTGAATTTTAGCTTTCATTTATACTCGGCTTATTTCTTGTCTCACTTCTTCTGCTTCTAGGCTAGGTAAAGTCTTCACTGCCACTTTTACAGAAACACTTGCCATATGACTTATAGCGCCATCTTACTGGAACTAATAGTCTTTTACTAACTCTTCAATTTAAAATTTTAATAAGTTTTGTAACATTTCTGCATATCTCTTTGAAGCAACTGTGATGCTAATTTCTTCAAAGATGTAAGGCCTAACAATTGCGTATCTCGAAAAAGTGCATATCGTTATCTTATGTAAGTAAAATGTTCTTTGGTGGATTTTGATTTACTCTACAACATATATCGCAATTTTTTTTCATTCATTAACTCAAAAAAAGGATACGAGTTAAATTCGCATGTACACGAATATAGATAAACACCACCAAAGACATCACTGAGTTGCAACGAACAATGGTGGTGACTTCTCTAACCCCAATTATATCTAGCAGTATCTAGCAAACAGACATAGATTCTTTCCATAATAACGTCCACATACAGGCCATTGGTTTGATGTTGCATGGATGCGATTTGCGCGCAGTCCTTTGGGGCTTGCGGATTCTCAGCCGATTCTTTCTTGGTCCTCTTACCACATTTGTTCTGAATGCGACCGTTTCTTCTACAATTCCCGCAAGACCGCGCACTTTAATTTGGTTTGATCTGTTTTAGGACTCCACTAACCACCTGCTCCATGAACACCTCATTTCCTGTTTGTCAACAGAACAGACAAGAGCATGGTTCCGAGAGGCTTGCTTTGCAGTCTCAAACTCAAGTGCGTGTGCTAAAGCATCGATCAAAGTCTTCGGTCGTGCCAACCTTAATGCTTGCTGCGTATCAACATCCCGGAGACCACCTATGAACGTGTAGACAGCTGTGTTCCATGAAATTATCTGGCGCCATCGGATATGCAAGTCGAACCAGACGAGCAATGTCTGCCCCAAATTCCCGAAGATTTTCACCTTTTCTCTGTAATCGATTCTTCAATTGGCAATGGTATACTTGCTCTAAATGCGAATCGCCATATCTCATCTCCGACAGTTTAATGAGTTGAGAATAATCTTTACGTTCCTCAGGAGGCAGTGTCTGCAAAATGTCACTAGTATCACCCCTCAATGCTATGATTGAAGCAGTAGCCTTCTCGACAGAAGACCATGCATTTACTTCTGCGGCTGCTTCAAATTGCGTCAGGTAATTCGCCCATGACGTCTTTCCATCAAGGGTTTGTGGCTTGATTCTGATCTTCCAGATAGCCACAGGTTATTTTATTTCGATGGTCCGTGGTGTAACTTCTTCGTTGACCTGCTTGGGATCAAAATGACTCATAGTAACAGGTAATTTCATCTGAGTCATTATTGCCTCTAAAAGTCTAGAATGTTCTCCAATTTTCTCCTCTACACCTATGAAAACTTCTTCCTTTAACGCTTCTGATTTTTCCGCCAATCGCTGTTCTATAACTTTCTCTACTTGTTCTATACTTTTTCCGAAGCTTCTAGAATTTTATAGTAATTTCTTTTTCAGATTTTTCTCGAGGATTCTGGCGGTTTCTAGGTTTCTTTGTTCCATCTGGGCTTGCGAATCTATTAGACGTTGTTCCAGAGTTTGCGAATTGTGTATCAGCCGTTGTTCCAAACTTTTCACATTGTCCAGATTCTTCTGTTCCATTTGAATTTGTGAATCTATTAGATGCTGTTCCAAGGTTTTCACATAATCCTGATTCTTTTGCTCCATTTGTTTCATTTGAATTAACTGCAAATCTACATCAGCGTTGCCGCCTGAAACTTGGAAGAAATAATTTTCTAGATCTTCGCCTTCTTGGGCCAACACATCTCGAAGTCGTTGCCCGAGAATTGCCTTTTGTAATGAGGTTGTACCCTCATTCCTCTCCTCTAATTCTCGTTTTAAATCGGTCACTTTTAATTTCCCGGGTTTCACTCTATTCGCCTTTATGATATTTAAAATAAACGTCTTTTCACCCTGGATATTTAACAGATATTTAATTAACACTTAAATGTCCACTAGATCTACATCTACCTGGATATGAACGGTCAACTCAAGTATCTAACTTCGGTTACAATTCTCACAAATACATTTCGTATTTAAACTTAAGTTAATTAATTTAATTGCTTACTCTTCTTTATAATTATATCAAGCATTTTAAAGCTTTCTTCATAAGGAATATTTTAATAATGTTTGTTTCTTCGATATTGCAACTCTTAGCTCGCGCTTTTAATAAGTTCTTAGTACAAGACATCGTCGACTTCGATCCCTATCCACTTTTAGCCATAAACCAAAGTTACCCGTTTCCAAACCAGTCTTCTCTTCTACACAATTCCTTTTTCTGTTCCAAACCTTCGTAAGTTTCATATGGTTCATACTCGACACGTGCTGTTACAGCACCCAAGCGCCGTCGGCCTTGCTTTCCACAGGTCAGATCGAGACATGCTCGCAATCCAAAAGTAACCTGTATAAGCGCATAAATATGCATGTTTTAGCCTAAATATGCACTTCTTTATGAAAAATATGCAGGTAAAAAATATTATGTTTACTACAAGTTTATTTAAAACATTTTACAGCCTAATTAACTATGAAAACAATTTACAATCACATATTTCTCAAAGTTTTCAACAGAAAAATTGTGACGCTTGTCTGAATACATGTATTTTTATATATATATTGAAAAGGTTCTTTCTACGTTGACGCTTGTTATAGGAGCATATTTCAAATTAGAAATATCATCTATTGTCAACTCAATATTTTCTACTGAATCATCACAGAAGATTTTAGCAATGTCCTTTAACTTTTTAAAGCCCTCATTTTTTCTTATCATACGTAAAATTTTTTCATAGACGGACTGCCCCACTCCTCCTTTAACATCAAAACATGAATTTTCAAATTTGTTTATTACTTCAACGCGCTCGATTAGCGAGATAAATTGTTTTTCCAACTGCAATATAGAAGTGGAAATAAAACTGTAATTGGCTTTAATAAACGCCAACTGTTTAGGTATATCTTTACTCGAATACACCTTTTGGGCGTCTATCACAGATTGTGCATCCCTATCAAGATCTATAATAATTGTCTTTATTCCTTCATAATGATTTGTATGAAAAATAGCAGCCTCCAACCACGTTCCCCATCGTGTGATTACAGGTTGGGAAGGAAGCGGAACACCGGTTAGATGTTGTTCGTAAAACTGAACTCGTAATGGAGCCCTAAAAAATTCTTTCTTAACACTATTTACTAAGGGAAAATGGTTTCTGACTTCTTCTGCAACACGATTTAGTCCGTGCGCCAATCAAGTTGTGAGAATTAAATTTGGGTAAAAGATTTTCAAGTTGAAAGCTGCCTTCACCATGTATGGTGCAACATCCGTCAAAAACAATAGAATTTTCTCTGTTGGAATCGTTTCCATTAAGAATAAAGTTGAGTTCTTCCTGTATAAACCTTGTTATTTTCAAATTATTTGCCTTTTCCAACTGTTTGAATGAAATCAAATAAGATTTTGCTGGAACCGATACGTCAAGGATACCAATCATTAAATGGTCTACACTATCAGTAGTTTCATCTACGCATATACAGGGTGCCCAGAAACTCTCCTGACAAACGAAGACCGGAGTTTCCTCAGATAATTTTAAGACAATTAAACCCAAATTCACCTAGTCCGAAAATGCTTCCTAAGGGAGCTAGAGTTCTTTGAAAATGGCGCCTTGTATTTATTTTTTTGTAAATTCCTCCAGAACGCTTCTATTTAGAAAAACAAAAACTGGTATGCTTATTTACCCTCCAGAGATGAATCGATTCCATCAATTGCGAATTTCTAGGACCGGTCATAGGCGTCCGTTTTGGGTAGGTCAACGGTTATTTTAAGGCATAACTTTTTTGTCTTTAACTTTTAAGCATTTGTGATACTAGATTATTAAATTTTCAGGTATTCCAGTACTAAAAGGTACTCTTACTCGGTACTCGGTAGGATACACTGTTTTCTAGAAAAATCGATTTGTAAATTTTTCGTTTTTTCTTCATTAAAGTTCAATTTTTTATTTTTTGCAATAGTTAGCTCTGAACTGCCAACAGAAGTAAAACCTACGTTTTTCATTGTCAAATTGTTGTCAGTTCGCGAAGTTTATCTTTTCATTTTTTACTTTGTGTTATTCAAACACAACGATTTCAATTTAAAAAAAAATGGTTTTTACTAATGAGGAATACGCCGATATGCATTTAGTTTATAGCGAAATGAGGTGTAACGCTCGAGCGGCGCAACGTAGATACGCTGAAAAATTTCCAATCGTCAGCATCCCACTCACTCAACATTTACAGCTCTTCATCAACGATTAAGAGAAACAGGTTCAGTGGTCCCAAAAAATAATGAAACAGGGAGACATAATGATGTAACAGCAGAACATGAAGATGTTATTTTAATGGAAGTTGAGGAAAATTCAGAAATTAGCGTTCGAAGACTATCTGCCATGTACCCCACAATTTCAAAATCTTCCGTAGGAAATATCTTACACAAAGAAAATTTATATCCTTTTCATTTTACAAAGGTGCAAGCACTGCTAGAAGGAGATTTTCCTGCTCGCGTAGAATTCGCTAGATGGTTACAAAATCAGAAAAATCAAGATGAAGATTTCTTCAGGAACATTTTGTTTGGTGACGAAGCTACATTCTCAAAAAATGGAATTTTTAATGTACATAATGCACATTATTATTCGTACGTTGGTGACAATCCCCACGTTGTTCAAGAATTTAAGCATCAGCACAGGTTTAGCATAAACGTCTGGATAGGAGTAGTTGACGATTATCTACTTGGACCTGTGGAATTACCTGCTCGTTTAAATGGTGCTGATTACTTACATTTCCTGCAAAATATTTTACCAAATTTGTTAGATGAGGTGCGTTTAAATATTCGGCAAAACTTATGGTTTCTACAGGACGGCTGTCGGCCCACTTTAGCAGGAATGTACGAGACTTTCTAGATAATAACTACGAAGACCATTGGATTGGAAGAGGCGGTCCAATTGCTTGGCCAGCAAGGTCGCCGGATTTGAATCCTTGCGATTATTGTGTTTGGGGATACATAAAAGCATTTGTTTATTCCGTTCCGATACAAAATCGCGCACAACTCTGGCTAAGGATACAAGATGCTTGCAACGAATTTAGAAATAACTTTGGAATTTTTGCAAGAATTCGGCGTTCTCTAAGCAAAAGGGTAAACTTATGCATAGAGACTAATGGTCATCACATCGAGCAACTTTTGTAACAATCTACCTTTGATACTTGTGTTTTTTTTGTTAGTTTCGTTCCATTGTAATAAATAATTTGTTTTTAATTTATTAAATTAATTTTCATCCATGCCTTGATAATCTAAGCCAACTTCGTCGCTAAAAATAAGTAGGTACATAATAAATTGAACTTTAATGAAGAAAAAACGAAAAATTTACAAATCGATTTTTCTAGAAAACGGTGTATCCTACCGACTTAAAGTAAGAGTACATTTTAGTACTGGAATACCTGAAAATTTAATAATCTAGTGTCACAAATGCTTAAAAGTTAAAGACAAAAAGTTATGCCTTAAAATAACCGTTGACCTACCCAAAACGGACGCCTATGACCGGTACTAGAAATTCGCAATTGATGGAATCGATTCATCTCTGGAGGATAAATAAGCATACCAGTTTTTGTTTTTCTAAATAGAAGCGTTCTGGAGAAATTAAAAAAAAAATAAATACAAGGCGCCATCTTCAAAGAACTCTAGCTCCCTTAGGAAGCATTTTCGGACTAGGTGAATTTGGGTTTAATTGTCTTAAAATTATCAGAGGAATCTCCGGTCTTCGTTTGTCAGGAGAGTTTCTGGACACCCTGTATATGCAACCACCTTCTTAATGCTATTCAATGTTTCTGCATAGATACAGCGAACATATGTTTTTCTTAACGTGCTCTCATCGGGAATGTTATATTTGCTGATGTACTTTTGCAAAAATAACTTGACATTGTTTAATTTATGTTGTGGAATATCTGCCGGCACAGACATTTGGCACAAATCTTCATTAAATTGTTCTTGTTCCGATTTTTTGGAAGTTGATGGCAAACATTGCGGACACTTCTTCGCCAATTTCATCTTTGTTAGTTTTGCGACATGAGATAGAGTTTTCATATGTTGGTCGACTTGAAACTTTCTCACACTTGTAATCTGCAAAAAATATCACATTATCGGTTGTTTCCTTATAAAATAAATGTTAGTAAAAGATAAAGGAATAATTAAAAACTTCATTAATTAATTAATAAGAGGAAATAAACTTAAAATTTCTGAATAAGGTGCAATCCATCCAGGCACAATCGCTATTTTCGGAATTTTTGTTATTATATATCACAACTCACAAGTTTACACTTCGAAAAGCCAACGTAAAATGACATTTAAAATAAAATTACTTTCGAAAATGGGAATAAATTTCTCCGTATAGCAAAGAAACACATATACTCCAAAAGTTTTAAGGTATTAGCTTTTTCTGGAATTTTGTCTCGGCCTGGATGTATGAGAAGAGCATTAATAAATTCTTGGAGACGCTTATCGAAAAAGTAACGGAAAGAGGCTTAATAAAATGCTATTTTTAATTTAAAGAGGGCTGTTTAATTTTTGTTTGTTTGTTACATTCACGACATATTTTTAGTAATGTCTATAATAAATTTGATTTAGTAAATAAATAAAACTCGGATACATAAAATATGCAAAAATGCTGAATTACTACTAAATATGCAAATAATATACAAAATGCATATATATATATATATATATATATATATATATATATATATGCAAATATTCAAATTTATGCAAACTGCATATAATCCGGCCTTTAATTTGTATTGTTCAATATATAGTCTTTTATTTACTTTACATTTAATTTACTGCATAATTTAACTTTCTTTCCAGTCCACATTTTTTATGTTAATTTCATAATTACTTATTTAACGTTCCTTGTATATATTACTTTTATTTAATTACTTTAAAATATATCAACTCTCAATTTCTTTCATGTAAATATTAAATAATTTTTTTAAGGACAACGTTGTTGTGTTTTATTTAATTGATAAGTTGTAATATGTTTATTTCAACGCACATTACACACGTCCTGGACTTTGATGCTCATTATCACCAGCATTTATTATTTTAAATAATTCCCTTTATTGTTAGCACGCAACCCCAACCGAACCAGCGTGTTAGTAATAATATTTCATTAAAAAAAAAGATACAGGTTACTGATGAAACAAATCAATATTTCTTGCTCAAGCTAAATACTATATAAACTATATTCGTTGAATAAGAATAATTACTAGAGCAGACCAATTTCCGTGCGCGCCATAAGCGCCGGTATGGGAGTGTGATGCAACATGAGCTTGTTACCGATATAAGTATAGAAGTACAGACATTTATTCTATCAGAAATAATTAAATATACATTTGGTTTTCTGCTATTAAAGTAATATGCATAAACACACGAAAAATAAGAATAGTACATATTATAGCAGTGTTGTATGTACCTATAAATAAAATGGAAAATGTATGAAATCAGTGATTGTGTGCGCGACAGAGGATTTAAAAAGCACTTACCGTTTTAAGCGTCTTCCAAGGATTGACAAACTGGAGAAACTCGATTGTATATTTTCAACATCAGGTGCGTTTCTAAGGTTATTTCTGAAAAACATGTCCGCCGTGAGAAAAAAATATGTTTATATTCGGAAAACGAGCTTTCTACATCTTGTGATGTTATATTCACATAATCAAAATACTTTTTTAAGCAACTTAACGCATCTGTAGACGTGCCCTCACAAATACGTGTTAAGGTCTCAAAATATGCATTTATGTCTAAAACACTTGTGTCTAGTGTCTAGAACACTCACTTTTTGCGTCTTCTACAGCACACAGTTGTGCGTGAACATCTTTAACGATTTGCAGTGATTCCTCTAACGACAGCGACGAATTTTCTAATTTTGTTATTGCTTCTTCTAGTCCCAAGTAATTCTCACGAATACTTTGTAAATCCATTTTAATCTGGGCATTTTGCAATTTTTTCTGGCTTGTATTGATAGCTGCACTTTCTTTCGGATCGAATGGTAAAACCACGTCCTTAATTTTTTCAAAATGTTCATGATAGTAAAACTCCGCCCGTTACCATGTACCCCAACGTGTCAGAATCGGCTGTGGTGGCTTAGGGGTGTGGGGACACAATTCGTGAAATTTCCGAATACGTTTTGGAGATTTCAGGAATACTGCCTTTATGCTCGATATTAAAGCATCTACCTCTGGATAACATCTACGAACCTGTTCTGCCACAAGGTGTAGAGCATGGAGTTTACAAGTAATATGTAACAAGTTAGGACAATATTTTCCAAGAGACCGGCCTACAGAACACATGGTTGCGGCACCATCGGTCATAAACATTAATACTTGGTCTTTCGAAAGTTTAAATTTTTCCAAAGTATCTAATAGCACCTCTGAATTTTTTTCGGCATTACATTGTTCTAGTCGTCAGGATGCTAATAAAATTGAAGACGTTGGTTGATGTGGTTCCAAATTACGCGCCATCACATTAACTACAGATTGTTTTTTGCTGTCAGTTGTTTCGTCCACACATAACAACAGTTTTTTATTTTTCAGTTCGGCTTTGATTTTATTTTCACCCTGTTTGCGCACCGATGGTAAATTCCTTCGTAACGTTGTCGTGCTCGGTAATGTTTGATTCACGTATTTATTCCAAAATAAAATAAATGAATCATTACTTAACAAGGTAAACGGCAGTGTACACACAATCATAGTTACACATAGTTCATGTATAAACTGTTGTCGATTAATTTTGTTATTATTGTTATTCGAAATGCTTACGTGTTCTTTACAATGTGTTTTTGACCAACACATTAGATATGTATTGCACACTAAACATTTAATTTTTGAGCCATCGTATATTAAGTCCGGGAAATCCATAATAAACTTATTCACTTCGTCTGACAACGGTCGTTTTCTCGATTGATGTGTCGACGACATTTTATTACGAATGCTTAAACTTACATGCAGTCTAAGCAAGTACCAAACACATACTGAATGCTTTTTATTAGTTCTGATGCAATACAATCATCCTCACATCGGCGCACATGGCGCGCACGGAAATTGGTCTGCTCTAATAATTACACTAATCTATTTAGTTTGAACAACGCAGAATGTAACATTCTCTATCCTTGTCAATGATACGAAGAAATGAATCTCCTGTAGTTTTTTATCTAGCAAACTAGTTTAAATTCTTTCACCTCTTTTTATATCCACATTAAAGCTAGATGGTTACATTAATTTTAATTATGACATACCTATGGTTATGGTCGAAATGAAAGCAGAGACATAAAAAATTTAATAAACGAATAGGTGCAGAGATTGTACTAAGTACAAAAATTCCAAATGTTCCTGAAGACATAAAAGTCCTAAAGGTACAAATTTTCGTATATATAGGTACTCAACAACCTATTTATTCGATTGAAAATTACTTTAATTTTATGTTTTGGAAACTTTAAACCCCGGGCAAATTAATAGCAGTATTCGCATAGTAAACGAAGTGTAATGAGTTTAAAAATGTGAAATTCACAATTTTAAATAACGGGTTATGTATCAATATTAGAAAGGATAATTCTACCATATACGTAATATGAGATGCCTCTCAAATTGGTATTCAAGCAAGACAATGATCTCTAACATACGACTAGGAGAGCAAACAATTTTTACCGACCACAGAATTAAAGTTCTGGAATGGCCTGCGCAGTCTCCAAATTTTAAGCCTAGAAACACTTTGCGTTAAGCTTAAAACAAATTATGAATTATACCAAATACCAAAACTTTCGAAATACTAGAGATGTAATTGAGTTTTAAACTGTAGCAACGAAAGCTTTCCCTGGCGTGTTTGAAAATATCGAAATTAAAAAATGTTTCTTTTTCATTTATCATAATATATTCTACACAAGGTAAAGGCATGTAGATTTAAATCTTTATATGAATCTAATCAGTCATTTGCGATACACATTAAAATGTTATTATCACTGGCTTTCTTGCCAAAAGAAGAAAAGTTTTTAGATGTATTTTAGAAGCTGCCAATCTGTTCTTGAACAGATCAAACAAATTTTCCTCTATTTTAAACGCACACTTGTTCGGGACCGACAAGTCAGAAACGACACTTTCCAATAAGCACTATATAATAATTCTATTTGGAATCATAAACAATCTGCAACCAACTTTATAGCAACAACGAGAAATTATATCGAAGTATGACACCACGAACTTCAGTCACTTTTTCAGTGTTCTCAGTTCTCAGTTGGAATTTTTGGACAACATCGTCAAAGAAGTATCCTTACAATATACAAGGCTATTAGTAGCATTTAAATGGTATTAGGTATTTTTTTTAAACCACGTATTCTAAATACTGTTCAGAATTATGACTCTAATAGACTATTATTATGAAGGAATATATAAAGATGCGCAACGCTATATGCTTCAGCAATGTTGCCAACTCTCGTTAGTGAAAAGTACCTAGCTCAAGTCTAAAAGTCGCTAAATAAGCATAAAAATCCCCCAGACATAATTTAATCAAGTTAAAAAATGTAAAATGAATTTCCAAAGTTTAATATATGAGGGTAAGGTGAAAAATTCTCGGCCTGACACAGAAATGGCGTTCCAATCAGCGAAAATTTATGATTCCTGCTTGGGTGCACCTGACATTAGTTCGTATGACAAGTTTCAGTTTGTTCTGTCAAGTAGTTTGTTTACACGAATTTTCGCGTAGACGTCTTGCATGTTTTTCGTTAAAATGGATAAACTTGAATATCGTGCGGTCATAAAATTGTTCGTTCTAAATGGATTACCCCCTTCATCTGAAGTTGACAAAAGTTTACGGGGACTCTGCTCCTTCAATGTCAACCGTTAAAAAGTGGTTGGCTAATTTTAATAGGTCCCCCGTCCCTCGAAGATGACCCACTTGAAGGACGGCCAAAAACAGCAACCACACCGGAAACCATCGAAAAGGGGCACGATATCGTGTTGGAATTCGCGAGAAGAGGCCTGGCTTGAAGAGACAAAAAATTCATGTTTCGCCAGGACAACGCACCTGCTCACAAAAGTGCGTTGGCAATGGGAAAACTGTGGAATTTGGGGTATTATTTGTTCGGCCATCCCTCCTATTCTCCTGATTTGGCTAATGAGAGGGCCGTAGAAGGATATTTTCACAGCCTTCCAGACCCTCACTTCCGGGAAGGAATACTGATGTCGGAGAAACGCTGAACCAAGTGTGTTGAAGTCAAGGGAGATTATGTAGAAAAATTAAAAAAATTTTTAGATGAAAATCGCAGTTTTTCATTGTCAAGACGAGAATTTTTCAGCTTATCCTCGTATACTTAAAAGCAGTAGAACATAAAATAATGTTTTTTCTTTAAAGAAAATAATATATAATTTTTCTTAAAAATATAAATGAAAATAGGTATTTTTAAAAACAAAATGATATATATATATATATATATATATATATATATATATATATATATACATATATAAATTAATTGAAATTAATTAATGAATTCAAATTAATTTTTTATATTATATCACGGTCGATAATTTCGTTTCAATTAATTATATGATGGGTTTCTATCAAAATTGACAGACCGCTTACCCGAATTTAAATTATTTATATATATATATATATATATATATATATATATACAGGGTTTTTCAGGTAACCCGGTCATTAGAAGTTTTCTGATAGCGCCTTAGGATACTTTTGAAAATTTCTGGCGCGTAATCTGGATTCCTGATGTATTAAAATAAAATATTTACACTCATGAACCACTTTCAGTTATACCGGAAGTCATAGCCAACTTTGTAGTTATTGTGGTGTTATTTAAGTAATCTTTAATTAAAGAAAAATCGATTTTTTTTAATGGAACAGCCTGTAGATGAACACGCAATGGTAAGTAGGTAAACAATTTGCATCGTACAGGTATAGGTTTCCCTATGTCTATCTCTCATAGTTTTAGAGTTATTAATGATTATTTTCTAAATTGAGCATTATCAAGAAAAATCGTTGTAGTATGCCTTGAAAAATAAATCTGATCTGTAAAATTGTCAGAAAATATATTTCGTGTCTAACTGGTTTTATTCAAGTCGAATTAAATATTTATTCTAATAGAGATATTTTGAATTTATTCTACATTCATTGTGAATCTCTTCAAATTATTGAAGGAACATGTCAACTTTTAATGAAAGATACCCACATTTACCAGCAATGAATAAAACTAAATTCAAGCGAATAGAGTCAAATTCCATTCACTTTGGTATTCAAGTCAAGAAGATAATTCCGATTACTGGCGACGAAGGTTATGAAATTGTTGTTTTGGGATATTTTCATGCGTATCCAACCAGTTCTAAAGCGCCGGCGTCTGTAGATGTAGGAATTTCATGTACATCAAAGAATTTTAAAGAAAAATAAAATGCATCCTTATTCTTTCCAATCTGTTTAGGCTTTTTGTCGAAGAGATCAAGATAGAAGAATTCAATTTTGCGAGTTTATTTTAACTAAATCACAAAAAGAACAATTTCTTATCTAAAATTTTGAGGATTTTTAATAGAAGAAATGCCATTAGAGAAGCAAGTTTTCAAGACACTTTTAGCTCTAATGTTTTTGCAATATTTATACATATCCACGTTGAAAATGAAATTTATAACGAGAATTTAACAAGCGTCAGGTATCTACAATTGTTAAGGAAAGTAGTACTGCCATAACCTATGTTGGTTTCAA
This sequence comes from Melolontha melolontha, assembly GCA_935421215.2. NCBI lineage: Eukaryota > Metazoa > Arthropoda > Insecta > Coleoptera > Scarabaeidae > Melolontha > Melolontha melolontha. The sequence goes on from OW285236.1 coordinate 130,446,534, forward strand.
ATGGATCGAGCACCTGCTCACTCCTCACATGAGATATATTGGGAATCAACCAATATCTTTGAGCATAAGTAGATTGCTCGCAATGGACTTTGGTTCTGGCCACCTAGATCCCCCGATCTGACTCTCCTTGATTTTTATTTATGGGGTCAATTAAAAAATGATGTTTATGCATCTCCCGTGCAAAACAGAGAACTATAACTATAGTAGGAGATGATTTTAGAAACTTGAACGTTGAGCAAGTAAGACAAACAACTACAACCCACTTAAGAAGAGTTTGCTTTGTTTAGATCGCAGATTATTTTGAATATGCGAATATCATTATTAAGGCATTATGTAATTTTAATGTATTGATTTTATTCTCTTTTTTTGCTTGTTAATGTGTGGTTATTTTTGTTATCTCATATGATATAAAATATTTTCTCAGTTTTTAAATTTATTTGATGAATCCATACATATAATTGGTATAATTCCAAAACTATTTAGATTTGTTTCCAAAGCTTTCTACTAATAATTCTCAATTTAGAAAATAATCATTAATAATTTGGAATTTAGTTTTATTTTTTGGGTGTAAATGTGGGTATCTTTCATTAAAAAGGCGACATGTTCTTTCAATAATTTGAAGAGATTCGCCATGAATGTAGAATAAATTCAAGATATCTCTATTAGAATAAATATTTAATTCGACTTGGATATTTGTGAATAATATAAAACCAGTTAGACACGAAATATACTTTTTGACAATTTTGACATCAGATTTATTTTTCAAGGCTTACTACAACGATTTCTCTTGATAATTCTCAATTTAGAAAATAATCATTAATAGCTCTAAAACTATGAGAGATAGACATAGAGAAACCTATACCTGTACGATGTAAAATGTTTATCTACTTACAATGGCGTGTTCATCTACAGGCTGTTTCATTTAAAAAAAATCTATTTTTCTTTAAGTAAACATTACTTAAATAATCAATAAATTTCGAACACTCTGAAGAGATTTCTTAAATGTTTAGACATTATTCAGAATCTTATACCCTTCGCAGTCTCCAGTAAACTTATGACGTAGTTTATATCAAATACGCCTGAGATATGTGGTTTTAAAAAGTACATTGAGAAAACACAAACTTCACAAAAATCAAAATAATTCAAAAACGGTTAATTTTTTTGCAAAGAAACCCTAATATAAAGTGTTATTGTACTTTACAAGAAATTTAAAAAAGCAATAAAAAGTATAACATTCCATTTAAAATATCAAAGTTGGCTATGACTTCCGATATAACCGAAAATGATTCATGAGCGTAAATATTTTATTTTAATACATCAAGAATCCAGATTACGTTCCACAAATTTTCAAAAGTATCCTAAGGCGTTAACATAGAAAACTTATAATGAACGTGTTACGTGAAAAACCCTGTATATACCGTGTTTTTCTTTTGTCATTACACATAGGTATAATGCATTGACTGACTTATTTTCATTTCCAATTACACATGGGAATAAATATATGATGGCGTAGGCAACCAATTATACACCAATCACATTTTCAAACTGTCAAAAATTTCTGTTTTTCGTTCATACTTAAGGCTCTACGCTATACCCGGCAATCCCACACTGAAATGAGTGTATTTTTCCGTCCTTTTTTTTGGCTTCAAATAAAAAGTTGAAAGACCGCTCGATGTATGTATGACCATGTATCAATAAAAACTAGGTAGGTATTTACTTTTTTTTCAAAATTTTTGTACGGTTTGACTTTTATCGGTAAGAAACAGAAAATCTATCCGGACAAACAGAGATAACCAGGCCAGCTAATGGAGTTATGAAATGTTTGTGTTGTAGGTATTTATAATATCTAGCTAGCTATACAGCCCGTTTTTGTCTAGATGTAATAGTTGTTTAGTTATCAATAAAAATAAAAGTCAAAAACAGGCAACCCGATACTCAACATCCCTGAAAATATGCAGCCCACATTACAGCACACGGCAACAGACTAGGTACCAAGACGTCCTGCTGAGAGGGTCGAAGGATTATGTAAATTGGCTTAACAGGCTTCTACCTATAACAATATTAACTTATCAATCGGCGTAAATATTGAAATAAATGCTGCAACTGGTTCAATGGCTAATTAAATTACCTTTTATAGAGTTTTAAGAGAATTTTGATCCATAATAATCACCGAAAATTAAGTGCGGATCGGAGACTGAACATCAAAGATGAATTTTCTAGTCATTTATATGTGAACAAACTAATTTGCAGCTAATAAATTTCTGCATTTACATAAGTAAATAGTTTGTATGTAAAAAAAATTAGAATAAAAAAAAATTAGAGATCTTTTTTCATAATACTTCTTATAGATTGATCTCTATGATACCCCGCGTCAATTATTTCTGGAAGCATTGCATTCATATAAAATTTTTCCAGATGTTCAATCATATGATGATTCCAGAAATCATCACTTCGTTCTATTACTATATATTTCAAATCGTGTTTAGTATAAACTACGAAATAACATTTCTCTCTTTTGGTGATGTGGAGTTGTCCCTGCACTTGATACATATAATTATCAAAAGGTTTTAGCAAAATTTTGTTACTATCATTTGCATCTAAGGTGCAATAATTAATTAATTTTTCGTTAATGGCTTCATGTATTAATTTATCACGCGCTGAATAAGGACATTTTATTTCGACAATAGAATCGAATCCAATTAATCCGTCTGGAGTGGCGCCTAAAATTTTTTTCTTCTCGTCAATGAACAAACCGCATGCCTCAACTTTCAAATTTATCTATTATTTATGCCATACTGTAGAGAATTTGGTAGTTTTTTATTATTGAATCTATTAGTATACAGCATATGTTTTATTGTACTAGCCGTGTCTGTTTTTTCTCTCATTTTACAAATCTTGCCAAAGTTACTTGCCGTTAATCTTATCTGTTTCTCTTTTTCCCACTCGTTGTTATGTCTCTGATTCACCGTCCTAATTTGAATATTATGACAATCAGATAATGACAATTCATCAAGAAATTGTTTTCTCTTGCTTTCGTATTCCGGAATAAGCATGTCAGGTGCCACGATTTTGCACGCTCCGTAATCCGAATCAGCACTTTGAATTCGAATTTTATTTTTTTTGCTTTTCTTTTTTATTGCTTGATTTAGTTTAAGATTTTTGAATTTTTCCAAATATACACCGTTAAAATTATCCCCATTAGTTTTCTTAACAAATGTCTCTTTATTATTATAATTTATGGCTGCCGCAAAACATCTCCCTTGGTACGAGCCTCCCAGCGAAAAATTTATTCTTTTTCCTCCCACGAATTTATTCACAACAGAATTGAAGGATTCTACGGCGTTATTGTCGACGTCATAAAGTAAACTGGAGGATAAATTGGCTACTCTATTCAAAGACTGAAAAAATATATCATATAGAGCACTGCCTTTGAAATGTTTGTAATCACTAATCAATAATATTTGAATTGTTACCATTGTTACCATTTTTACTACAAAAATAGCTAGCACAGTTACAATGTTCTCCAAATATGTGGGCAGGTCCATTGAGAATATCATTTTTTAAGTTTTCTATTTTTTGTTGAAAAGAAACATTTTCATTTTTGCGGTACTTTATGGCACTAACTACAGCTGTTCTAAATTTAAGGATATTCTGCCGTAAAAAATTTCGTATACACATATCTGATCGAGGAGTTTTTGAAATTTCCCGTATTTTCGTACAGAAATTTCGCAACACATGATTTCGACACTCAATTTTATCAATAAAATATGTTGGTCCGTAAGGTTTTGCTGTTTGAATTTTTTTATATACACTACTATCCCCATCACCAATAATGGTTTTATATCGCAAATTATGCATTTCTATTGACATTCTAAACCCATCTAGAATAATAGCTGCTTCCATAGAAGTTGAAGAACTGTTCCAGTTTTGAAAACATTTATGAGACGGAACATTTTTTTATCGTTATTTTTACAAAATTTGCACATTTTATTTTTTACTCCTACGTACAAAACTTTTTTAGTTCTGGTCCCAATTACGCACCCAACGCCCGAGAGAGCGTTATAATTAGACTTGTAACTTCGTTTTGACCAAGCTCCATCCACTGTTACAGTTATAAAAGGTATTCAGTCGCTATCAATTTCTCCTGCTTCAATTGCCAACTTACGTTCTTCCTTTCCTGCAGCTAGCATTTCTTTTAATGCTAACTCCTCTGTATTTTTTAGCACTTTTTTTTCTATGCGCGCATACGTTGCTGAAGACATTTGAGGAATGTCTAAAGCTGCGGAAAATTCTGTTAATTGTGAATGACCCGCCCCTATTGCAACAGTTCCACACACCGCTGCTTCATTTACTCCACATTTTTTATTTTTATTTTCAGTACTGAATGTATCGGTTATTCCACACATGTTGCATTTATACGTAAAAACACTTTTAAAACCAAAATGTTTTTCCGCTATTATTTCTACATTTTAAAAAGTACAGCCAAACATATCATGTCGTATTCCTTTTAGAACAGTAAACAGATAATTTATATCAACAATCCTACGTCCAGCAAGAGTAAAATTTGCAATATTGTAACCAGGTGATTAACTTTAAATGACTAAGAAGGATTAGAAAGCCAGGTAATGCCGTAACCACTTTTAGAGGAAAACAAGTTAATACATTTGTTTGTCTTTTACTTTACACAAGCATCTAAGTATTTCAATTAGGTATGTATGGGTAAAATTGTGTAGCTTTACTACACTACTTATTTTATATTAAAACCTATTAAGTTACATTTGTTATAATAATACATCTATTCTTTATCTTCGACCCTCTCAGCAGGGCGTCTTGGTACCTAGTCTGTTGTAGTGTGCTGTAATGTGGGTTGCATATTTCTGAAATGGTAATTTTTCGGGCACTAAAGTAGACCCTTAAATCTTAAATTAAATACATTTTATTGAAAAATACATAACAGTTAATTATCCCAACAGGCGTATAACTTGTGCGAAGACAATTTTAAATATTTTCAACAAATTCAAAAAAGATGGATAGTATTTCTTTAAGGTTGAAATACCTATATCTAAGATAGTAAAATTAGTGTATGAAAAAAGGTAGAAAATATAACAAAAAAGTACAAATAGATTTTATTCTTCTGATACCACATTACCATTGAAACTGTTTCGTCTATGCTATATGTATCCATGATTTAAATAAATTACCTATTTTTCAATAAAATGTATTTAATTCAAGATTTTTGTAATGAATAAAAATTGAGAAATATGTGACATTAAAAAAATTTTATTTACTCTCCATGGCAATCTATTTAAGAATTAATGTATTGTTTGTAAGTAGATTTTGGTGTATAACTGGTTGCCTACGCCACCATATATTTATTCCAATGTGTAATTGGAAATTAAAATAGGTCAGTCAATACATTATACCTATGTGTAATGAGTAATGACTAGAGCTGAGGATGTTTGCGGTACGGCAGGACCGTATGTAGTGTATCCCCACCAGCATATAAACACGATGCAGCGAAACACTTTAGTTAGTCGTGAACTGGCAACGTGATCGTGTGTTGTCTTGAGCTCTATTTAATAAGTATGACGGACGTGCCCAAGCCAAGAAAGCGCCCATTGTATAACGACGTGAAGAAATTTATCCGAGACTTTCCCGATTTGTATTATAATGGAGCAAAAGTGGGTTGTAAATTATGCGATAAACAGTTACTTTGCTGGGACAAATACGACTGTAAAACACATGTTGAAAGTGTACACCACAAAGACAAAAAAAATAATGTGCTGTCTAAAACGCAATTCATTTTCGATTTATTGACAATGCTACTCGTCTGCGATGTGCCAGTTCACCTGCTAGATAAAAAAGCCTTTCACGACTTTTGGAATAAATACAATTCCAACATAAAGCTACCGTCACGGAGAACGTTACTCACCTATTTACCAATTGTGCGTGAGGACATTGAAAACAGAATGAAAGCAGTAGTAAATGATAAACAGTTATGGGTATGTGTCGACGAAACGACAGATCGAAAAAAACATTCTATTGTGAATATTATAGTGCGTGTACTAGATCCTGTCAAATCAACATTTCCCATTTTATTAGCCAGCAAAAGATTGGAAAAGTGCACTAGCGAAGTAATTACGAAGGTAGTGCTCGATACGCTACAAAAATTTCAAGTTTCAACTAATCAACTCCTGATGTTTATGAGCGATGGTGCTGCGACAATGCGTTCTGAGGCCGTTCTCTTAAAGCAGATTGTGAGAGACTTTTGCATGTGACATGTAAAGTTCATGCTTTACACCTTGTGGCACAAACTATTCGGCAATGTTATCCAGAGGTGGATGCATTAATAGCAACCACAAAAAAAGTGTTTCTAAAATCTCCCAAACGAATTCGAGAGTTTCACAGTCGGTGCCCTGGTATTCCCGAACCACCAGAGCCAATCCTTACACGTAGGGGAAGTTGGTTAAAGGCGGCATTTTATTATGCCAAGTATTTCCAACAAATAAAATCTGTGGTTCTACAATTCAATCCTGCCGAAGCTGTAGCCATTAAGGAAAGCCAGAGACTCTTTCAAAACCCTTCCCTTGATGCAGATTTACAAACTATTTATAACAATCATATAGGATTGTTTAAAGCAATCGAGAAATTTCAAAATACTGCATTATCGTTAGCGGAGTCACTGCAAATACTGGACGATGTACACGCCCAGCTATGCGCAGTAAATGACAACAAAAATGTTAATGTAATAGAAAAGTTCGAGAGTGTGATAAACAATGATTTTGATTTTACCAGATTAAAACAAATTAGTAATGGTGCAAGTGTAGATTCGGTTCCTATCTATAAAGATTATTTTAATTGTGCGTGTGTTACATCCGTAGATGTCGAGCGGTCTTTCTCAAAATATAAAAAAAATTATTCATCACGGCGTACATCGCTCACCGCTACAAATATGGAAACGTATCTAATGCTACAAACTTACTGCAAGTCTTATCCACTTGGCGCTATGCTATAATAATCGTAAATAAGGTAAGTGTGTTATTTATATACAGTACACATAACTGACATACCTAAGTGATATAAATAGCGAATGCATGTAAAGCAATAAAATCACGCATGCATCACCGATCGAAACAAGGTCATTATATTCGTGCGTTTAACTGAATACTATCCTGGCACACCGCAAACATCCCCAGCTCTAGTAATGACAAAAGAAAAACCCGGTATGTTATAACGAGCCATCGAAAAAATTCATAATTGGAGTAGACTGTGAAATTGGGTTGGTACTTTAGCCACTTCCACATAATGACACATTACTAGATGCTTGACAGTTTCATTTGGTTTCATTGTAAAAAAGGTTATGGCATTGAAATGATACTACAATAAAAAAGAAAACAAATAATTTATTTAATATCGAAATCATTATCAAAATTTACATATAGCTACAGAAGTTGTTGAAAATGTTGTCCATTTACATCGAAATAAATTTAATTTTCTTAATAAGAGTTTTGAAAAATTTGACACAAACTTTCAATGTCAAATAATAAATGTCATTATGTGGAAGTGGCTAAAGTACCAACCCAATTTCACAGTCTACTACAATTATGAATTTTTTCGATGGCTCGTTACATATATTATTCTGCACAAGTTCAACAAATCTTTAACTGAAAACCTACTTCTGTCGGGATGTTCATCCTCGGCCTTTTAAGAATTTTAAGGCAACATAAAATAAAAAAGAGGCTGCTTCGAATATACGTATATAAAAACAATTATTTGTCTTTTAAAAGTATCCATAAATATGATTACGTCAATCTAAAAGTACCCAAAGAGGTCGCTAATCCCAAAAATTATTTTTTGTCTCTAATCCGCTTTTATAAACCCCCAGATTTAGCGACTTTGCCACAGAGTTGGCCACACTGTGCTTCAGCGTGTCTTACCCCAATGTACCTCCACACACCTCTTGCCCACTAACCTAGCCGCTGTTTCGTAGCGCCCAATGCCATGGTTTTTGCAACCGTTTATTTGGATAACAGCTATAATAAGAAAGAGAAACAATATTTTACAAGGCGACCCTAACAGCAGTAAATTCTTTGTATTATAATAGGGATTGTAATTGTACACGAAAGAAAGGTGAACCTGTGGTCTTATCTGCGATCGACCTCTTTGCGATCTTCCGTTTTATTTACAAAAGAAATAATAAAATTGTATTCGAAAATACTTAAAAATATTAATGAAAATAATCTTCTTCACACTTTCATCCAGACTTAAGACTGACAAAGTTTATAAATGATTACTAATATAAACTTTGGTATGTTTAAAAGAAAGTTTTCTGTTTTCTAATATTTGTTGTATATATAATCAAAAATTTTTTATGTGTTCTCTACATTTAGTATTTGATAGTAAGGACTGGAATTGTATTAATCTCATCTCATCATCTTGTAAGACAGAAAAATTAATAAAGCGATCTTTTGGTTACATTATTATACAAATTATATTCATATCTCCTATGATAAAATTCTGCATTTTCTTTGATGTTTGCCAGTTGTTGATGTTTGTATTTGTGTATGTTGTTCGACACCCATTTTAAACATCTAAATATATTTATTTTTATAAATACTCTCATAAATTCCTTATGCTGCATACATGTACGAAAATAATGCGTATTATCTATTAATGTTATAAGGTCGCTTTCAATATTTCTTGTGACATTAATGCCACATTTATAATTTTCAAAAGATTTATGGAACTGTTGTAGTAATATGTACAAATTTTTCTGAAGGTCTTTTTTAAGTACTTTATATAACTTTCTCGGGAATAGTCCTTATAAAACAAAAAAAGGCCATTTTCATTTAATATTAGTTCACTGTCCAATTTTGTAAATTTCGTTAAACAAAAATAGCAATGAATTTTTTTTCAATGCTAAATAACCAGCGACATGCACAATCGAACATGTTTCAAAATTATTATTAGACTTGGTTGCCTCGAGTAAAATTTGTTGTTCTGGAATAATGCAATCTTCCTCTGGTTCCTGTTCTGTTATATGTAGTTCTTCAGTAGTTTCAATATCTACTACGTCGTTATCGTTATCATCCTCTATTTGGATGTCTAAAACTTCGCCTGCATCGGCTTCGCAATTTCCTCTGTCAGTAGTCATTTGAAGGCGAATATCAATATTTTATTGTATCGCGATGCGACATTGTTTAACTGTAGGTATAGAATTGTACCCTCCTCTATTTCTCACAATAGAAAAAAAATTTCAAGAGGAACCTGATTTAAAAATTCGGTTAGAAGATATTTTATTGTCTACTGGAAACCATATATGCAATAGATATTATTTCGTTTACTTCTACCTTCAAAAGCTTCAATATTATTGAAATATTGTACCGCTTTCTGCAATACATTTGCAATACGGGTGTTATAAATAGACAACGGTCGTCTAGCGAGATTTCGATCATACAAAACCCTACTATTTAAACCATCAAATATATTGTTTATACTTTCGATAAACTCTGCTGTATCTGAAGACGTACTACTATCAAACACTTTTATTGCAGAAGTTGTTTTAATTGATGCAGCAACACCTTGCGAAAATATTTGAGCAGCATATTTTACTGGCATTTTCTGGAAGCTTGTAGGGGAAATATGTTTGGAAGTAATTTTTAAAAGTGTTCTAGTTGTGCCGCTCTGCTGGTGAGCATTATAAGTTTTTTCGATGTCACTCCAGCGTACCTTCTTCTTATTCACTATGAATTGCAATTTGGGATTCATGAAATTATCACGGAGACATTAATAAATGCGGTTTATCGAAACACGTAAATAATTTTTGGCCTTCTATTGGTACCACCTTTTGTCGCATCCAATAAAGTAACTGCCGCACGATTATTTATACCTTGGTCACATACCAAAATCATTGGTTTCAATAACAATTCTGGCAGTTTCTTTATTACCGTAGAAATAATTTTCTACAATTGAATCGAACTAACGAGGCCCGCAGATGCAAAATAACATAACGGTATTTTCCAATTATATAGCAGCCCACGTATCTTAAATACCAAAGCTGTGTTTACTAGTTTATTTTCTCTGCCAAAAAATGCCAGATCCTGATAGCCTTCGATTATGTTCTGGTGCAGATTAAATTTCACCAGTTTCTTCAATCTTATTTCATCGAACATTACAACGCACATTTTCTCTCTTTCAGTCATGCACTTTGCTTTCAACGAAATTTTCTTTATTAAATTATTGTTTAAGCCTGTTCTTAAATTCAACACTTTTAACGAAATTTGAATAGTTCTCCCATATGGTTACGTGGATTTCAGATTACGTAACATAAATTTATAAGCTCCGGATGAATTATAATACAAAGAAAGAGCTAATTCATTTTCTGATTTTAGCCACTTTCCTCTTGTTTTATGAAATAGCTGCATATTTACAAAAGTTTTTAGCGGTTTACTTTTATATATTAATAGATTGTGGAGTAGTACACTAACTGAAAATGATTTCTTCTTTTTTAATCTATCCAAGTTTGAGAGTTGTTTTGCTTTTAATTTTTTTAATCTTTCAATTTAAGTAAAAATATTTTAGATATTTTCTTTAATTTTCTTTTTGATGGCGATGGCATTTCCATAATACGTTCAGTTAAGGCAGAATAACAACTTATTGGACTAGAGAAACCGGAAATTTTTGGAGATTCACTTTGAATAATATTCAATATTGTAAGCTATCTTCATCGCTTGAACTTGTAGTGGATATTTGTAGTTTCCGTTCATATGTATTACTGTGTTCACCAATATGATTGTATACAGAAATGTTGCTTTCTGCAATTGCAGATAAGTATTATAAAATAAATCAAATTTATTTTTCCCGCCTGCCGATTACCAATAAACAAACCACATTTCTGAATATGGTTGTCTCCACAGAAGTTTTAGTGTTTTTTTTTCTTAATTTGAAGTATTTTCAACCTTACAGTAAAATTGAGCGAAAAAATATTCGCTGTGGTGATTCACGTGATTCAATCATTATGTATGATTTTGTTAAGTTTATTTTGCATAATAATAGTTGCCTACCTTTTTCGATAAACTTTATAGGAATTACATTTTTCGTTAAGAGTTTTGGTTGTTTATTTTCAGAATGTAATATATATTGGTAAAAAATGTTCTCCTCAAATTAATTTATAGCGTAAACTATTCACATCCACAAGAGCAATGTCGATATTTCCACAATTTTTCTTCCATTCTTCTGTTCCCTTAGTGTCTTTTAGAGGCAACTTAAAAAAACTTATTTTATCCTTTCTGTTATTTTTCAAATAATTCTTATACACACATAAATGGCTGACCGTACTGCTCATTTTTATTAGCGTAAAATGTAATCGCACTGATGTGTACTTTATTCTAAGTAAATTCAAGCGCGCACGTGATCGTGAAATATAAGATTTCGCAAACGAAATTAACTACCGGCAATGTGCGGTACCTAAACTAAAATAATCTCTAAACCAACAGTACCTACGATACGACACCTAGATGTCGAAAAAAATTTTGGCTACGCTAAATTGCATAATCATTGCGCAACTTCAATCAACGCTATAACTTTCTAAGTGGAAATTGTTGTAATTAAAAGAAAATGTTTGATATGACAACGAAATAGTTGAATAAATTTTTAATAAAAATTGAAATGTGCAAATTTTTCTGTGTAATTTTCAAAAGTGTTATTCTTTTACGTGTAATTTCTTCTTTGTGAATAGAATTTTTTTCTGTATAATTTCGTCATGTAATTATTAATGACATAGCATTGCAAGCGTAAAGAGCTAAGAAATAAGTTGAAGAAATTAACTTGCATACTACCGTAATATTTTTAAGAAGTAAATGGAATTTAGAAAATTTAAATTTACATGCTGTCACCGGAGAACGCTGCTTGATCGGGCGTTGTAACAATAAGAAGAATTCGTTAATTATAAGGTGACGGTGATTTATGAAAGGTTCAGGACGTATGTTGAAAGAAAGTTACTAAATAAAAGAAAACACAACTACATTGTCTTTAAAGTTCCATTTAATATTTACATAAAAGAAATAAAACTTAAAAATTCATTAAAATAATTAAATGAAAACTATATGCACAGGTTTTTTTATGCGGACGTAGCTGGTCAACTTATTGACGGACAAGTGGGCCAACTGAACCGCCCTTTTCTCACCCTGGTACTGTCCGTCAGGACATCTTTTCAGGAGTGATGGGCTGTCTTTGCTACTGTAATGTGTCCCTACTCCCACTATCTGGGGAAGAGTTCTGGTCCCGGGTTTGTTGGTTTATTGTATATTACCACCTTCAGTCCTTTCCTCTCTTGTTTTTTCGCTGTCGGTTACTATCGCCTTCCAGTGTTTTGCTATTATTAGCCAATTTTTCCTGCTCTCCAACATGACCTTAACTGCGTTTGCTGTTGTTATTTTTCTTCCTATAGCTTCTTTCATCTCTAGTCGTAACCTAAAAAAACGATGACCAACGCTTCACTGGGTACGTTTGAACCAGCACTTGTCGTAGAGATATTTACCTATTAAAGGCCAGAGAAACTGTTACTCGAACGTGTCCAAAATGATTCTTGAAGGTTTTGTCTTATAAATTAGGTGGCACATATTCACCTCGTGGGACTGATTACGAGGGATTACGAAATTCACTTTCCTAAGCAAAAGAAGAGATGAAGCAAGGGCAAATTGTTGAGTAAACTTCTTAGCGGTGATGTTGATTGACCCTCCCTGCTTCAACAAGTTAAATTTTACATGCCGAAGTACAGCATTAGGTCGTCAAATACGTTCTATGTACTTAACAATGATCCGTTATTGCATATATGCAATAATAATAATAAGTTACATCCTATCCATTCTAGAAATAGTTTATCTTTTCATTTTCCTTTTTACTCTTGACCTTATGTTTCAGATTTTGCTCTTATAAGTCTGTAACTTATTGTTATTTTTCTATAGCACACATTAACGTGTTCAATTTGTATTAACTTAATGTTATTTTTCTATAGCACACATTAGAGTGTTCAATTTGAATTAATATTTTTTTCTTTATTTACATTTTTTTATATAAAACAGTACTGTATCAATTATTAATTTTTTGTCATATTTATTATATAATTTTTAATCTGTTGGATGAATTATTATTATATAACCAATCATATTGCAAAAGAGTGATGTCTAAAGAGGTATAGAGTTATTTAAAGACGCAGGCCAAGGGGTTGTAATGTTAATGAAATTTATATCATTAGGTAAAGTATTCCTTGAAAAAATACTTTAAAATGATAAGTCACATGATATTATTTAGATATCTTTTACACTAGCGAATTAAAAGGAGGCTATTAAAAAATGTCAAGAATTATTAAGTACTTGAGCTGACCGTTCGATAGATAGGTTTCTTAGAATAGAATTATAAGAATTAGAAACAAAGTAAACTCTGACATAAGCAACATTAAAGAAGTATACTGGAAACAATTTACAAAAAAATTGGAGTCGGACATATATGGAGCACAGAAAAAGATTTGGAGAATAATACAAAATCAAAAGAAAGAAATGGTTAAATATCTAGAAATAAGAAATATCACGAATGAAGATTGGAAGGCATACTTTACAAGTTTATATTTGCGCCAGACAAAATAGCCACCACTAATAGATATACCAATAAACGACACTGAAGTGGAAATAATATTATAAGAACCAACAGAATAAATAAAGAGATTAAAGAATAGAAAATCTCCCGGCCTCTATGGAATGCACAACGAATTCATTAAATATGGTGGAGAAGAACAAGTGAATCAGCATGCTTACGCTATTCAAAAATATAATAAGGCATGGTAAATGCCCAAGAATGTTAAGTATAACGATACCCGTCTTCAAACGAGGAGACAAAAACAGCCTAAAAATTGTAGAGGTTAAGTCTGTTAGCCACCACTCTAAAACTATTAACTAGAATAATCCACGAACGACTTGAGAATTTAATAAATATATTAGAAGAGCAGTGACTTAGGAATAATAGATGCACCACCGACGTCATATTCATAATAAGACAAGTCATGGAAAAGGCAATAGAATTTAACCGTGACGCATTCTTATGCTTCGCGAATTTAAATAAAGCGTTTCACAATGTGCAACTGTAAGATGTACATGTTCCATTAAGAAATAATAATATATCACAACGGATAATACAAATAGGTAAAAGTACCAATACTGACAATAGAACTCTCATAAAAGCCAACAATATACTAACTGAAGAAATAAAAGTCGGCCAAGGCGTAAAACAAGGTGATTCATTAAGCTCATTTTTATTCAACCTCGTTATAGACCAAATTACAGAGGAGGTTGAAAGTATGGAAGGTTATAAAATGAGCCGAAACAATATAAGTGCACTCTGCTAGGCTGACGATACGTTACTTGAAGGTAATCACCAAAGATTATTATACAAGTTCAATGCAGCTGACAAAAATACAACATGGAAATAGTAACGGAAAAAACACAAGTTTTAGTGGTGTCCAAAGAGCCAATCTGCTGCAAACTAGAATTAGAAAGGAAAATAATAGAGCAAGTGATGAGCTTCAAGTATATACCTATGGAGTTACAAGTAATCTACTTGAAGAAATATAGTGAGCAAGGTTAAAATCTATAAAGCTCTAGTACGTCTGGCGCTAATATATGCCATTGAGACCCGAACTGAAACCAAGAAAACAAAAGAAAAAATGAGGACAGCTGAAATGAAAACGTTAAGATGGTATCACTTTGCGCGACAAAAAAAGAACGTTTCTATAAGAAACGAATGCAACGTACAAGATGAAGTCAAATGGTCTAAAAAACAGAAAAAGAAAGGATAGAATGAACATGTTAGCAAAATTATAGAAGAGCGACTACCAAGAATAAACAGAGACGGAAAACCATCAGGAAAGAGACCAGTCGGAACACCTCCAAATAGACAAACCTGGATACCATCATCCGGTGAATAAACAGGAGAAATCCTATAACAAGAAATTTGTAACCAGTGCGATACAATAGCATTTCTTAAAAATATGAATTAAAATGCCACAAAGTATCTGTTCGGGCAAAATAGATTTAATTTTGTATTTTTGGTTTTATTTAGATGTAGGTATATTTATGTTAATATATTTAATCCTAGTTTTAAATTGTAAATATTATATATTGTATATGGAAAAGGTCTTGGAGTTCAGATATATTTAATATTGTTAATTACTTTAGGACTGGTCAGGTATTACATTTCTTCATTGTCTTATTTTCTACAGTCATAAAAACTATTTATTTTATTACAGGCACAACCCTCTGGTTAATCCATCCATCATGTAAATAATGTATTTGAATAAGCATAAATATAATAGAATAAGTTTTATTGTACATATTTCCTGTTATATATTATTATAATAGGTGAAATAAATGGGTTCGATGCGATTCTGCGAAGTATTAGTATTGCGAAGTATTGTGCATTGTATATTTATTACTTTAAGAGGTATTTTATTTTCTATAATTAAGGGTTTCCGGTGTATATTGTTTATTTTAATACATTTATGACGTTGGAAACTACAGCATATACTTTTCTTGGAAAGGTAAAATAATGGTATGGAAATTTTCGTATACTCTATTCATTGTTTTCTCCCTCTCTTTGACTGGCGGGGACAAAACTTTCTTGCCGAAAAATAAGGGAATGAAGAAACAGTTCCAAACAAGATCTCTTAGAGCTCACTACATTTCCAAGTACGATCTCTTCGAGTTAAAGCTTAGGTCTCAGTGATCTAACTAACAGTTCCTACTAAGACCTCAGTGATCTAAATAGGAGCAAATATTATTTATTAGCCAGTCTTTCTCGGTCTTTAGTATTAAGACCAGATACTGCATTTATTTAACGGAACTGCAAGATTAAATTTATAATTATATTAGTGTTATACAAAATATATTGTATTATTTCAACACATACTTCGGTCGATACATACCGAACTTCCTTCAAACCAGGAGGAAGAAACAGTATCAAACAACATTATATGCGACGTGTAACAATACCTTAGCCATTAATAAGGATACTACTCTAACAATTGAGTCCATTCCACGAAGTATAATACATACTGCTTTTACAGTATGAGCAATATATTCAGTATAAATTCGATATCTTCAAATTGCTAGGAAAACAAGAGAAAAATAAGTATTACATGTAAAGGTATATGAAACAAAATAAAGTTTCCAGAATATATTATTTATTTTCTAAAATACAATAAGGATTTTATATATACATGTATGTATTCAATCACTGAAATTTTGTTGTAATAAATTTTAAACTCCCTTTTTTTTGAAACATCAACAATCATAAATCATTTAAACTTATGTAACATTTCATCTACAATTCCATATATTGACAATCCAATTTTCGAACATGGATATGGAGAGACAAGATAACGTCTATTATAATTGCTAAATAATTATTTTATACAAAATACAAGACAACAATCAATATAATAATATTTATTGATCAACTATCACAGAAGAGATTGACTATAAATTTGGGCGACTATTATAAAATATTACATTCTTCAAACAAGTCATTCTAGCTATTAACTTGATTCAGTATCACAATTTTCAATACCACCTTTTCAAACAATTTATATATAAAATTGTAGAATTGTTAAATTATAATTTAAATATCATAACAGTATTAATAATATCCATATAATCCACTAAAGTTTGGAGCATTTGCTTATAAAACTTTTATTTTAAGGAAATGATGTAAAATACTAATACATATTGAGGAACTAAAAGTAGATGGATGGCAATGTTAACAGCGTTTATACAAAGTCTTTTTTATTATTAACTCTTATTCATATAATGCATGCTTTTTTTTAAATTTATGTTTTATAACATTATTGTTTTACAGTGCAATTGGTTCTGTTAAAAACGGGAGTTTCTATTGTCCTAATGTTTTCCAATATTTCTAAGATGATCAGAAGATTGTAAATTCCTAGAGAAAACAATTGAAAGCTTTGCACAACTTTTTTTAAAAACTTTAAAGTCGCCTGATTTGAATCTAAATATGGTTTGCAAATTAAAATTTTTAAATTTAGTAATTTGGTACTTTTAAATTTAATATTTTGTAATAATAAATAGTTGTTAAATATTGCCTCGATTAAATTTCTTTAATTAAAGCGTTATTCATAAAAATATAATGAAGAATATGTAAAATTTGCGAAGAAAGAACCAAAGAACGTCATGCGAAGTAAAGTCTGGTTTTACTTCGCATGAGGTTTTTAAATTTTAATAAAAATTTAATGAAGTAAATCATGTAATTGTCTAAGAATGTAAATTCATATGCGAAATCAAATATAAGGCTGGATATATCCTCAGCGAACCATATATCTTAGGCATTTGTAGGGAGTCAAATAATAATGATTCTGTCCCCTTTGCTTCAAACTAATTCGAATTTTTATAGAACTATTTCTCTTTGTGATGCAGTCATGCTTCCTTCGTCTTGCTGATAAACATTTTTATTCTAGGTGAACCAAAACTATTTTAATGAAGTGTAAGAATTGTCTATAATAAAATTTCCACTTTGAACATCTGACTGGAGAATCTCCATATTTATACCGTTACGTACATTGCTATCAATAATTTAATGAGTAATTAAATCACTTGATTTTTCCATATTAAATTATCTCATATGAAACTATTTAAAAGCCAAAATCTGTACAATATTCAACATCTTGTACAGGTGGCGCGGAGCTAACTTACATACAATTCAAATGTGGATGGTGCTACGCCGCGATGGTTTTGGTTGGCGGAAAGAGGAATATATTTATATTGTCAGTCGCAATGGAGCGTCGAAACGTGCAACACCGTGTTACCTGCGTTTGCAGTTGTTGCAAAAGAACTTCCATGGCGGAAATGCACCGCGTTTATCGACGACAGTTCAATATTGGTCAACATGGTCACGTACAGTCTTACAATACTATATTGGGATGTGTGAAGAAACTGGTAACGCGTTAGACGTGAACCATGGAGCTTCACGAACAGTGAGGACGCCAAAGAACCTGCAGACAGTGAAGGAAGTTTTTGAACGCAGTCCTCACCGTTCGGCGTACCAGCAATCTCGCATTTAAGGTATCAGTAGAAAAACTTTATTTTGAATGCTAAAAGAGATTTCGCCCTTACAAACTGCAAATTGTGCAACAAATTAACGACAGAGACAAGGCTGCAATACTTGCTTTCTGCTTCACTATGAGTAGGTTGTTACAGGAAACCCTGACATTCTGAATAATTTTGTCATGACCGACGAAGAAAATCTTCGTGTCTCTTGCGGCGTAAATAAATAGAACATCGTCAGCACTGTACCCTAAGGAACTGCATGAAATGCTCTTGCACTCTCCTAAGGTGACGGTTTGATATGGAGTCGATGCTTTAGGAAATGTAGGCCCGTATTTCTTTGAAAATGACAATGAACAAACAGTGACCGTTGATTCAAAACATTCTGTAACTAAGGCTTTGTTGAGCCTATGTTACGACACCTTGGAATTGCCCCCACAAACCTATATTTCTAGCAGGATGGAACAACGGTGTTCCTGTAGAGGTTTCTGAACAACCGTGTGTTTTAGAGGCATATCGTGAATAGGTATTCAAGAACTCAAGTAAGCCATTTTTTGACAAAGTTGCGGCCATTGATGAGTACCTACGGAGGCGCGTGTACGACAACTTCAAGAAACGTTTGCAACAATGCATTGATGCAAAAAAAATCCCTTGTAATCTATGGTAAATAAGTGGCATACTTGGTCATATTTAAAGAAATTTTTACTTATTTTCTCCCTGCTTCCGTATATAATATATGATAATATTTCAAGAATGTCAGTTAGCTCCGCGTCACCCGTATATGTCGATTACAAAAAGCAATTATACTCGTATAACCATTACAATTATTCAGGGGCGGCTCGTGATGACGTACTGTAGGGGCACGTACTATGATGCGAGTGCCTCGTATGTTTTCGGTGTTTACTAAGAAAACGCTACAGTTAGTACACGAGAATACACGAAGCACTCGCATCATTGTGCATGCCCCAACAGTACGTCATCACGAACCGCGCCTGCAATTATTCAAAACTAATTGATCGTTGTTCCGAATATGCGCTATTTTAGATATCTACCCTACTGATTTTAATCTGAAAAGAGTAGCCTTTATAATAAAAACGATTTTAAGCGGAGCTCTCGCAGATTCTTTCCAGATACGACAATTTCCATTAATTTGTATAAATTATGCAATTGTTGCTTAACAATCTGTTATTACGTTTAATAAACGTAATAGGTTTTACTTTTAAAATGCTATTTATAAAGTAATAATCTATACTCAATTCTATCGCTGAAATATACAGATATCTATTCCTTTGTAAATACAAAACTATTACAGGATATTTACATTACGTTATTTTAATTCATTTAACTAATAGACAGACACATATCGTATGTAAGAAATATGGGCTGATTCATTTAGTAATAATCTTTTTAATAACAAAATTTAAAAATATATATTCAAATCCTGGAATTTTGTACAATATTATATGATAAATGAACGTAATAATTATTTTTTTTCCAAAATGCAGTTTCTTTGATTTAATCAGAATACTGATTACTAATATTTTTAATGAAGAAGTATGTATTTGACGATTAATACATAATTGCACAATTTTGACGATTTCAAAAACTTTAACTGTGAGCAAACAACTGATAAAATTACTCTAAGTAATCGAGATAAAGATATTGGCTGTAACGAATGTTAATCATTTCTTTAATACGATTTTTTTATAAATTCTGCGAAGCAGTGAAAACTATTACATTGGGACTATAGAAACCACATAATTAATTATGTGAATTATTTTTTCAATATCATGTCTTCAAGTTTATCTAATTGTCTTTGATATGCTCTAGACATTTTAAAGTACATATATCTTATTAAACTTAACTGCTTTTATTAAACTTAAATAAAACACCTTATATTTCACAAACAATAGTATATTGACTATATGTACATTTCATGTGCACTGCACACATCGTCAGTAGTTACTAATTTAAAAGTATTATTTTTTTTTTTTTTTAAGTACATGTATAGTAAAAAATATCTATTTTTTTGGTTAGGGGTGTAAAAATTACAATTATAAATGGTCAACAAATGGTCAAAAACATGCAAATAAAAATATAACAATAAAAATAAAAATAAAAATAAAAAATTATGGTCGTATATTGTAACAGTGCCTGCTAAAATCTATTGAAATTCCAAGAAGGACAATTATGGGAAAGACCGTTACCTATGAAAAACAAGACATCTGACTGTGTTTGGCATGTCGGGTTCTATTAAATAACAATATAGTAGCGTGAAGAGGATCTATTAGTTATTAGATACTGTAGGTATACAATTTAAAAGTTTATTATTAATAGGTGACATGTCATTGTTTAGGAGGTAATTTTTGTATTTTTTCATAGGTATGGATTCCCACATGTCTAAATTTTTGCTATTACATTTTTTAATTAATTTAACATTATCTACGCTGAAATTATGTCCGGTATCTAAATGATGTAGAGCTAATGCTGATTTATCTACATTGTGAAGTTTTACATGAGCTAAATGTTCTTTGAAACGGGTTTGAATATTTCTTCTTGTTTGGCCGATATATAATTTTGGGCAGGAATTACAGTTAATTCTGTAAATACCTGATTCTTTCAGTGGGTCTGTGTTAACTAACTTTGTTTGAAGATATTGTTGTAACTTATGAGTGTTGGAAAAAGCAGGAGTTAGATTATATTTTTTTAACAATTTAGTTACGTTATTCTGCCAACTTTTGTGAAAAGTAATTTTGCAATATTTTTTGTATTACTCTTTGTATTTGGAGTTAATCTGGTTTTAAAAGTTTTTAGCTTCTTCTTTTCTAGTTTGTTTTTGATTTTATCCACCAATTGTTTATCGTATCCGTTAGATTCTGCTACTTTTGTTATGTGGTCTATTTCTTTCTTAAAATGTCAAATTCAAACTTCCTGTCTAAAGACAGGAAGTTTGAATTTGACATTTACAGAAAAGAAACACACACTGACAATTACATACATAAACAATCAGACACTTTTAACAAATATAAAGAAAGTAGTTTTTATTTTTTAATTAATAGATTATTATCAATCCCTCTATCACCAGTGAATTTTAAGAAAGAACTAGACCACATAACAAAAGTAGCAGAATCTAACGGATACGATAAACAATTGGTGGATAAAATCAAAAACAAACTAGAAAAGAAGAAGCTAAAAACTTTTAAAACCAGATTAACTCCAAATACAAAGAGTAATACCAAAAAATATTGCAAAATTACTTTTCAGAAAAGTTGGCAGAATAACGTAACTAAATTGTTAAAAAAATATAATCTAACTCCTGCTTTTTCCAACACTCATAAGTTACAACAATATCTTCAAACAAAGTTAGTTAACACAGACCCACTGAAAGAATCAGGTATTTACAGAATTAACTGTAATTCCTGCCCAAAATTATATATCGGCCAAACAAGAAGAAATATTCAAACCCGTTTCAAAGAACATTTAGCTCATGTAAAACTTCACAATGTAGATAAATCAGCATTAGCTCTACATCATTTAGATATCGGACATAATTTCAGCGTAGATAATGTTAAATTAATTAAAAAATGTAATAGCAAAAATTTAGACATGTGGGAAGCCATACATATGAAAAAATACAAAAATTACCTCCTAAACAATGACATGTCACCTATTAATAATAAACTTTTAAATTGTATACCTACAGTATCTAATAACTAATAGATCCTCTTCACGCTACTATATTGTTATTTAATAGAACCCGACATGCCAAACACAGTCAGATGTCTTGTTTTTCATAGGTAACGGTCTTTCCCATAATTGTCCTTCTTGGAATTTCAATAGATTTTAGCAGGCACTGTTACAATATACGACCATAATTTTTTATTTTTATTTTTATTGTTATATTTTTATTTGCATGTTTTTGACCATTTGTTGACCATTTATAATTGTAATTTTTACACCCCTAACCAAAAAAATAGATATTTTTTACTATACATGTACTTAAAAAAAAAAAAATAATAATAATACTTTTAAATTAGTAACTACTGACGATGTGTGCAGTGCACATGAAATGTACATATAGTCAATATACTATTGTTTGTGAAATATAAGGTGTTTTATTTAAGTTTAATAGTGTAATAATTTCACAAGTGCTCAACATATATACTACTGTTAACTGCTTTTGCATTTTTATTTATGTAATATAAATAACATATAATAGGTAACTGAAATTCATTTTATTGACTCAAAATTACAAAATTACAATAAATTTTGTCCTTCTTGGTCAATATTTTTGCCTTTTAGAAAAATTTAATGTAATTTTGTTACGCAGACTGTAATTGATTCAACCGGATACACCTCTTATGAGGACTGGCTGGGTTTCCCTAAGATTATAGGTGACAATGTAATAAGTAGAGTTGCGCCCTTTGTCCCAAATCCAGAAATGTATATATTGTTGGACATCCATCCGATGCGAATAGCAGCAGTGTGAGTAGTTAGGGCCGAGCTATAGTACTGCGGATATACATTTCACAGATCGATGGCACTTAGCCGCTTAAGATTCGTTATTCTACAGTGGATGAGATCGGTGAAAGAACTGCAGCATCAGATATGTTTCAACGAGGCGTGTTCTCCGCGATGAAAATTTATTTTTATTGCGGAGTGACCATTCCATATTTAATGATGTAATGTTGGTATGATTGAAATAATCCCTGAAACTATTTGCCAGCTCTGCTGGATTAATAGAATGCTATTGTAATATACACTGGATATTGTTCTTATACAAAATCATAATATCGATTTGTATTTATGTACAATAATACCCACATATTTGTGTGTATTCAATTTAAACTTAAAACGAATTGTGAAACTTTAGCGGGTGGTTGTCCCTGCAATACATCCCTGCATTCGGGAAAAGTGAGTAACTCGAGTAATAAGTATGCTTTAGCGTTAATATTTGTGTTTTTTTTCAATACATATAATACGTTTGGACGGAACAACAGGAGTAGCAATTTTCTGATATAGATATTAGGCAAAAGGCGAAAACGAAAATTTTCGTGGGGTGTTAGTATTTTGATATATTTACCTGAATTAACTATTGCGTACCTATATAAGTAAACATATAAAATAGTTTTTTCTTAGATAATTCAGAATATTGTTCCAAAATCAATCAGTTAGTTAATCAATAAATTTCGTAATAAGATTCATTACTGCGCTTGAATAATTTTATAAAACCTATCTAATAATAGAAACACTGACACATGTATACTGATAATTTCGAAAAATTTATAATACATACGCGTTTTAAGAACTACAATTTCAAATATGTATGTAAGGGTATATTACTATACTAATTATATTACAAGATGATTGTATAGTATTACACAGGAATTACCTGAACCATTACAGTAGGTTTGTTGTGAGATAATTTTTAGTTAACATATAAAGAAGAAAGTGTTGCGATGTTAAACTAAACTGGATTGATTTATATTTCATCGATTAAGCTATACTATGTAATAAATATTAACTTTATTATAATCAATTTAGGCCACATCAGAATTGAAAGAAGACTTCTAGCAAAAGGAAAATTATCGCATACGAAAAGTGTGTTTTCGTGTTTAACACCAAAGTATAATTATTATAGAATAGCCACCATAAATATTTCTGGAATTAGCATTACACGGAAACACTGATAAAAAAAAATAACAACAGGCCACGATAATCTATCGACAAGTTATAAAAACAGGGAAAGAAAATTGTCAAGTAAACCTATCGATTAAAATTTAATTGAGAAGATGTGTTCAAAGATATATATATATATATATATATATATATATATATATATATATATGAACTTCATGTGTATGAGAATTAATAATTATTAAATCCCATTTTACATGCGATTGTCGCTATAATTTGTTGCATTTAATTCTACAATTCGGCAAATCACTTTTGCCCTAGATTGTAGACGCAACAAGCCGCGACATCAACTGTACAAGTTGTCAGTACAAATGAAAAATTTTGTGAAAAACTTATCTGCGCGGAATGTGCATATATCGATATTTCACTGTTTTTTACAGATCATCAGTGCACCTTACCGAAGACAGACATGATATTCACTTCTATACTACGTGTATAAACTGTAATGAACTTCATGTGTATGAGAATTAATAATTATTAAATCCCATTTTACATGCGATTGTCGCTATAATTTGTTGCATTTAATTCTACAATTCGGCAAATCACTTTTGCCCTAGATTGTAGACGCAACAAGCCGCGACATCAACTGTACAAGTTGTCAGTACAAATGAAAAATTTTGTGAAAAACTTATCTGCGCGGAATGTGCATATATCGATATTTCACTGTTTTTTACAGATCATCAGTGCACCTTACCGAAGACAGACATGATATTCACTTCTATATATATATATACACGTAGTATAGAAGTGAATATCATGTCTGTCTTCGGTAAGGTGTACTGATGATCTGTAAAAAAACAGTGAAATATCGATATATGCACATTCCGCGCAGATAAGTTTTTCACAAAATTTTTCATTTGTACTGACAACTTGTACAGTTGATGTCGCGGCTTGTTGCGTCTACAATCTAGGGCAAAAGTGATTTGCCGAATTGTAGAATTAAATGCAACAAATTATAGCGACAATCGCATGTAAAATGGGATTTAATAATTATTAATTCTCATACACATGAAGTTCATTACAGTTCGTATATATACACGTAGTATAGAAGTGAATATCATGTCTGTCTTCGGTAAGGTGCACTGATGATCTGTAAAAAACAGTGAAATATCGATATATGCACATTCCGCGCAGATAAGTTTTTCACAAAATTTTTCATTTGTACTGACAACTTGTACAGTTGATGTCGCGGCTTGTTGCGTCTACAATCTAGGGCAAAAGTGATTTGCCGAATTGTAGAATTAAATGCAACAAATTATAGCGACAATCGCATGTAAAATGGGATTTAATAATTATTAATTCTCATACACATGAAGTTCATTACAGTTCGTATATATACACGTAGTATAGAAGTGAATATCATGTCTGTCTTCGGTAAGGTGCACTGATGATCTGTAAAAAACAGTGAAATATCGATATATGCACATTCCGCGCAGATAAGTTTTTCACAAAATTTTTCATATATATATATATATATATATATATATATATATAATTCATCATATAATTAATTTATTCATAGAAATTTTAAGTTCTATTTAATGATGGATGTGAAATTAAATGTGAATTTATAAGAAATATATCTGAGTTATATAATCTTAGATCTCGGCACTCGATAATCTCGGCAAATAATACCTCTGTCAAAAAAATAAAATTTTATATTTTAAATTTCTTGAGCTTGTGATGTTTTAGAAACTATAAGAATATCTGCAGCTGGCTTTCCTAGTAGATGGTCATACGTTGATTTCTTCTATCGTTATAATGTACTTTATAAATTTAAGGACATTAAAAAAGACAACATGCAACTTATATGTGCAAACATTTTAATGCAACATATTAAAAATTCCGACGGTTATACATTTGAAAAGACGAAAATATATTTCAAAGCTGATCGAGTGGCTTCTTTGGAAAAATTGAGAGCTAATAAACTAAAGAGGTGTTGTATTATTATACAGTACTTTGTATAATAATACAACACCTCTAAAGCTTATTTTTGGAGAAAAATATACCTACGAATGGAGAACACTATTTACAATATTCAAAGATATGGACGAGGTTACCTGGCTAGAAAGTAAGTTTCTTTATAATTCCCAATATCACACTAATTATATATTTCTAGACGCGCTAATAATTTACGAAGAACTAGAGCAGCTATTACAATACAGGGATATATACGGGGCTGGGTTAAGAAGACTCAGTATAAAAGAATTAAATATACCGTTGTGTAAATTTAAGGATACTAAAAAAGGCAAAACGATTATTTTACAGGATTAGAGGAAAATCACTTTCGAGACGGAATAAAGAAGCTTTAACACATATGGACCAATTGTATCGAATTAAGAGGAGTATATTTTTATGATTATTCAACATGTCCAACGGGTATTCATGGATAGCCGTTGGATTACTAGATTATTTTGTCGAAAAACCTCTCTTAAGAAATAAACTAGAAATTATACAATTTATCGATTGAAGATATTTACTATTTTCTAAAATCAATTCAAACTCTTTCAAAATAGCACTATTTCGCGGTAAATATTTTACATCAATTCTCTACTATAAAAATTGGACTTTAGAAATTGTAATTATATTAGTCCTGCTTAAAATTCCAGACAAAGAAGCATATTCATTAAAATACAGTACTAGCTATTGAGATAGTATATCCAAGAAGTACCTATAAAGTACAAATCTCTTCCCTATAGTCACCTACAAACGTGTATTACGTATGTGTGCGTTCGATAAGCGAGGAGTGGGGACGCACATAGCATGTATGTATGTATGTATGTACTGTAGATCAGTTTGGATGTAAGCAGTAAGCACATACATAGTATAAACGTCGATGAATGTGGAACTACCGTCAATAACAGGGACTTTATGTAATAATAAACACAAATAAGTGTGGACTTTTTGAAAGATTTTAATATTTTTAACGTTTAAAACAATGTCAGATATACCTATAACAATAACAATAAATAAAGCGGTAAATCATAATAACTTCTATATTCTATACATAATAAATAAAACTAGAATTAAAAAAATAAAAAGTAAACTATTTAATGTATTGTATGCTCAAAACGGTCTCCTAATGCAAACAAGCAATGTCCTAATCCGTCATAAAAGTTTCTCTGAACATTTAAAATCGTTTGCGGTTGAATATTTAGGATAGATTCAACTATTTTCGCCCGTAATTATCGTTTCAAACGCAATGGTACGTTGAAAGTTGATTTGAAATACCCGTGCAATTTCTCTTATGCTGCAACCAAGATGATACTTTTACAACATATTTTTTTTGTTCAAGGGTAAAAATATCCATCGTGAATACGGACTATTCGCAAAAGTTGAGCAAACCATCCAACTTCACAAGTAAACTGTAACTAATGGCATATGTATGCATCGCTTCGTGCGTCCCCACTCCTCGCTTCTTGAACGCACACATACGTAATACACGTTTGTAGGTGACTATAGGGAAGAGATTTGTACTGTATAGTACACAACAATAAATTATTTTAAAGAAATGTATATAAATAAATTTTACTAATTCTCATACTTTAACTTTATAAGCTCTCATAACTTTCAGTTCTACGTTATATTACACTATCTACACGGTGAAAAAGTACAAACAGGTAACCGATTATGTAAGTAAACAGGTATGAATTATTTTATTAACAAAACACAATATTTCCATTAGCAAATCATTATTTTTATAATATAAATTAAGATAAAATTAAAAAATCTATGTACAAATATTTTATACAAATATATGGAAAATATATTTAATAATTATAAATAATACTATACCTATTTAAGCACCTAACCAAAAATGGCACACTTATATTAATATATTTCACAATTTTGATAAAAAAATAAAAAAGGAAGGTTATTTTAGTTTGGTAGAAGACGTCATTAAAATAAACATTACCTTAAATTAATAAATTGTACTACTATACATAATTTATTATAATTTAACTTAAATCTTCTCTAGGAGACTAAGTTTAAGTACTTCCGGTATTTCTATATCCTCAAGAGAAATTACGGAAGGATTAAATGGAAAACGAACTGGGTATATATACTGGATATCCATTAATAAGCTCTGAAATAAATAGACATTAATTAGCAAGTATTTGCCAAATAATTTTATAAAAATTATTACGTACGAAGAGAATTCTCTTAACGTTAAGCCTAATGCGGTAAAACATATTTTATTCCAAAATAGTACATTAAAAAACAAGTTTCATAAGGCACCATTTTGCCGCACGAGATCAGTTTAGAAAGCGAGCCGCGATAGCGGCGAGTTTTCTAAAGAGCGAGTGCGGCAAAAGGCCTTATGAAACGAGTTTTTTATACTATTTTTTCTATTTTGCGTTTTTTACATTAATAAATTGCTTAAATTGGAATTATTTAATTTGAAAGTTCAGAGTTTAATTTTTATATAAAGCATGGAGTTGGTCACATTGATACTTGACATTTTCAAATTTAAATCTTGCTATCCGCGAAGTATATTATATTACATATTATTTACTAATTTTCGTTAACATTACTTGATACTTCATTTAAAAATATAAACATGAGTGACATAGAAACATATATATATGTTGTTGTCAATTGTATACAACATACGTTGTTTGTGTAAAATACGGACATATATCATATCTGTCAAATGTACATAAATTCTTAAAATCAAATGACAGCAATGATATTTATTTCTGCATTCGAACAACGCCAACATTGAAAAATGAAAAAAGTGTATCGAAATGAAGCTCATTTCGATACAGTTTTGGGTTTCATAATGAGTTCATTTCGAACGCAAAATAGAAAAATTTTATTTCGCTTCTTCAAATAATATTTCCCACTACAATTCAATACACTTTTTTATTCGACGTTAGCGGTTTTGATGTGGATGTCAGGACACGAGGAAATTAAAGACAATGAGATAGCCGACGAACTGGTCAATGAGGGTTTCAAAAGAAACTTCAAAGGACCAGAACCTGTAAGTGGAATCGCCAAGGATCCCGCTAGGAGGGAGATCTAGTTATGGCTAGAAAGAGAACACAAAAAGAAATGGAGACTAACGAAACGTCAACTACATACTAAGACACTATTAGAAGAGTAGGCTGAACGCTAGGCTTTCAGCCAACCTAATTCGTAGTAATAAAAAATTAATTCAAATTATTACAAGCTCATAACAGGACATTGTCCTTCAAGAAAGTATCTGTACAGCATGGGCTTAGTTAGCGAGCCCTGGTGTAGGAGATGTGAAAAACAGGAGTAAACTAGCCTTCGTGTGAGGAACTGAAAGACAGAAACATTTTGGAAGAGATCTATTGGATCCAACGAGGCTACTCAAATTTTCCCTGAGGAAGATAGTGGCTTTTATCGAGGACACAAAACCAACAGACTGGAACTGAGAGATTTATTGGCAGTGATATAAAGAGCACTGTGCTCAAATACTTAGTCTTACTGGCGCCTAATCCAAAGAATTATATAGAGAGAAACAAGAGTTTGCAAAATATTTTTCCATGTTCTCGAAAGTATGCCTTTCATCTCCCTTTTAAAAACATAAGCAGTATCTTTAGCCAAAGCGAAACGCAATTTCCGCAATTTTAGTACTATATTGGGATTAATTGACGAATGATCCATAAATTTATATTTTGCGCGTTTAAATAGTCTATACTCTATTTTTAAAGTAAAGAGACGAATTTCTGAACAGACCACTTTGACAGTGAAATCTCATTGATTGAAAGCAAGGCCAAATGACACCGTACAAATCTTGCTCAGATTCTGATAAACTGACATGTTTATAATTAAGCCTTGTTTCCATTATTTCTCCGTTATTTCATTATATACTTTACCAGTTCTTTTCGGAGTTCGACAGTAATAGTTATCAGATACACTCGTAAGTAATTTATAAGCAATATATTGAAATAAATACAATTAAAAGAGTTTTATAGTTGGTCTCCAATATGGATGCACAACCAAGTACAAGTGCCGCTGGCCGTGAACATGCTTGTTCTCCTCCGAAAAAGCGTGAAAATACGAATCATTTGCGTAGTACCGAAAAGCAGACCCTGATCAATGCTTACAAGAAAATTATAGCCGATACACCCAATATCAAGAAACTAGACATGATAAAACCAATTTCTGACGTAGTAGGCAAGTGAATACAATTTATTACATATGATCTATATTTTACAGAGTATGCTTACAGGAATTTCAAGAGCAACAGTGTATCGGGTGGTTAAGGAGTATAAAGCCTCTGGAAAATGTGTAGATCCTAAAAAGATTAGTGGTAGGCCTTCTTTACTGAAATCCTTTGATGAGACTGTGAAAACTGCTATACGCCAAATAGTTCACAATATGTTTCGACAAAATGAACCTCCGACATTAGATAAGGTGCTGGTGCAAGTAAGAAATGACGAAGATTTGCCAAACATGAGTCGATCAACATTGTATTTGCTAATAAAGCAAATGAATTTTAAGTAAGAAATATTTATTATATAGAAATACATGTATATAATTGTGCTATGTCCTCTAGATACTTAAAAAGGAGCAGAAATAGTATTTTGACCGAAAGAGATGACATTGTAAGATGGAGGCGACAATATCTCAGAGATATTTCACAATATAGAGCTCAGGACAGATCAATTTTCTATTTGGATGAAACTTGGGTGAATGATAGTCATACAGTACAGAAAGTGTGGACTGACACAAGTATTCACAGTCGTAGACAAGCCTTTATCGAAGGGCTTACAACTGGATTAAAAAATCCAGCAGGAAAGGGACGTCGTCTTAGTTGCACAGTGGAAGTTGTAATGGCTTTGTAAAACATGGCTTATTATTATTTGAAGGAAAGAAAACCACTGATTACCACGATGAAATGAATGCCACTGTTTTTGAAGAATGGTTCTCTCGAATATTAAACTATTTACCTGACAATGCTGTTATAGTTGTAGATAATGCATCATATCATAGTCGTAAAATAGAAAAGCCACCATCATCATCATGGAGAAAGGTGGATATTCAAAATTGGCTAACAAGTAAGGAAATACAATATGATGAGGATATGGTCAGAGCTGAACTGTTAAGCTTGGTTAAAATTCATAAGAATATTTATAATTCCTATGTTATTGATGAACTAGCAAAATCACAAAATAAAACTGTTACGATTACCTCCTTACCACTGCGAACTGAACCCTATCGAGCTTGTTTGGGCCCAAATAAAGAATGAAGTGGCTGCCAAAAACAAAACCTTTAAATTATCTGAAGTGAGACAATTATTACTTGACGCCTTGGGAAATGTAAGAGCTACTACTTGGCTAAAATGCATAAACCATATTATAAAAGAAGAATCCCGTATGAAAGATCTTGATGCAATAATTGACGGACTAGTAGAACCATTCATCATTAGAGTTGAAGAGGATAGTGACAGTGAAGATTTTGATTGTAGTTCGATATCATCATCATAATTTAGAGATATATTAATTTACTTCTAATAGTTATGAGCAGCTCATAAGTTTATGATAAATATTTTTATTACATTTGCATTTCTGTAAATAAATATTTGAATGTAATTTTTGCTGAACCAGTAAGTTTACAATAAATGTATTATTAATGTATATTTTGTATTATAATAAATAAATGTTATGTATCTTATCTATTCTCCGTTTACACTTTCTAATATTTACTTAATTTCTTTCCTCTTCTGTCATCCTAGATAAATTCCTGTTGTTGATTTCTGCATAGGTCTATACTTAATATATGCGTGTCACAAATGCAAAAATTATTTGAATTTTGCCGCGTACAAATTGTTTTCAAGATTTTCGTGCATGTACTTTGGGCCAGGCGTACGTTCAGAAATTCGTCTCTCTACTTTAAAAATAGACTATACCACCCCAGCAGCGGTTTGTGGGCAAGCGTTATCATGATGCAGTACAACATTACTTTTTGGTCACATTTTCTTTTGAAGAATTTTAAGTAAGAACAGAGGAGACTATCATTGAGATTTAGTCATACTACAATTCTATTTTTTTTATGGTGGTTGACTTTGATACTTGCTGTTTACTCAATTTTGTACACTGAATACAAAAATCGCGCAAATTTTTTAATACCAAAGTTATTCTATAGCATTGTGAGGTTAGGAAATTATAAAACACGTCCGTTCATATTACTTAAGGGTTAACGATTGTAAAGGCGGTTGTTTAATTACTGTACTATCTCAAGTCATCCGCCAGTAACGGCCTTCAAAAAACGGTTTCGAAAACTTGGAGTGGAACTGCTTTTGGGGATCGCTGTTGTCAACGCCTGGATTATGTTCAAAGAAATTGCAAAAAAAAAATCAGAATTCGCGCTTACCGTCAAGAGTTAGTCGCAGGGCTTTTATCATTCAAACACAGGTTCGACCGACCGAGAAAGAAAACAAATAATTAAACGCTTCATTTGATAACAAGAATTGACCAGAATTGTAAAAAGTTACGCCGAAAATGTTCTAATTGTTATGCAAGATACCAACAAGAAAGTGGTTGCGAAGAAGCCAGAAAACATGCAAAAAAGGTGTTTATATATTGTGATGAGTGTCCGACTAAACCTCAGATATGTTTAGGCATGTTTCAACTTATTGCACAAATAAATTTTGTGCAGCAAGATTATATTGCTTTTTTTAGGATTTCGCTCTTGTTCTTCTCAGTGTTTTTTTTTTGTATTATTAGAAAATAAAATACTTACCCGTTTGTTCTGTTGTACGTAAAGTGTGTAACCTTTGTTTTTATTAGTGATATGGTTTAGGACCAAAAGTAGCTATTTTATTACAAGTATGCTTGTTATTTATCATCTTCATTTTTATGTGATATCTGATATTAATATTTAAACTAAATATGTTTTTTTTTTTTGGAAGAACTGACAAAATAAAAGTGGTTTAAAGCAGACGTTTTTCTGCTTATAATTTAGCAGCTTTAAACCACTGTAATAACAGTACCTGTGCAATCTAGCCCAACCACGTACCTGAGTGTTCTTCACAGGTCACACTATAACGCTTTATAGTTATTACTTATTAGTCGTTAACGTCGTTCATATTTCAATGCTTTGACATCTACTCATTGGGTCCCGTCATTCATATAAGAATGACGGGACCCAAACGGAAACAGTACTGTCATTCATGTATGAATGACATGGCAGTCAACTTGTTAAATGTTTACGAAAATAATGTAATAGACGAAGCTTTGGTACATAAAAGAAATGTTTTTCCTCCTCTACACATAAAACTGGACATTATGAAGCAGTTTTTCGTTTGACGTGCTACTTGTGACACTAAATGAATGGCGTTTTTAAGGTTATGTTAGGTCATTATTTATTTTACAGCTATAGAAAACTGTGATCTATTCTGAGGCAGATAGAGAAAACAAGAGTTAACTGTAACGTAACATAACTTATACAAACATATAATACCACGTTTCGTTTGACATAAGACTTGATGACTTGATAGTTCAAGCATAAATCAGAGGATGTAAATAGAAAAACTTTTACAACGACGGAGTTCGGAATTTGGTTTTCTCAAACGATTCAGTCTAATTTAAAATCAAATAATGTAAAACAACTTTAAGTGATAGAGTTGTGTTCAATTCAAGTTAATATAACTTTCAAATGCCAAAATATTTTTTCACTTTTCAATTGAAAATGTTGCGATTTGTATTAATAAATCACCCCCTACTGATTAGGCTTAATTTCAGTAGAATGTTCCTCGAAAATTTCATTGAATTTTACCAATAGGAAAAAGTCAAAATTAATAATTATAATACCTGTTGGTCTTGACTACTTGGTCTTTCTTGTAACTTAGCTTGTACTTTTCTAATAAACGAAGCAGGAACGCGTTGTTCAAATTCATCGACAGGTGTGTATAGGTTCAAAATCTTACAGATTTGCAAAGATGTTAAAACATTGCACATTTCACAAACACTGGCAACATCTTCATCAGTCTTTCTTGCTTGTAATAAATGCGAGGCTTGTATTATAGGTTCCAATGTAATATGAATGGCTCGTTCCTAAAGATTATTTCGAAATTAGAATTTAAATAAAGTAATTTGCTGTAAAATTACTTACGTCTAAATTCTTTTCTCGAGTCCACATTTCGAAATGAGAAAGATTATGTCTTATTTGGAAGCCTTTCGACCAATGACACAGTTCCTTTCTTAATAATAAATTATTTAAGCTTGACGCGCATAGAAAATAAAATATTTGTTTAAATATCTGAGATATAACTTCTGGATCTACACCATAAAATGTTAAAAGCTGAAAATTAGAATTAATTGTAATAAAAAAGTAAATATTAACATTATAAAAAAATACCTTGTGATGGTTTGTAAGTTCTTGTAATAATGCTGTTGTAGGTTTTTGATTGCCAATAGGGCTGCTAATGTCTCTGGCAGAAATACTTGCTCTTCTACTAAAACCAGCTGGTTTATTACCCCCGGTTACACCTCTAATTTCCTCATGTTCTAATATAGCTGGTACGATAAGAGGTTGAATTTTTTCTTCCAAATTGCGAATTGCAACTGGAATCAATTTATATTAAGTAAATGAAATTTAACAAAAAATTGAATTTTGAATACCTTGATGTATCCATACTGCAATA
Source organism: Melolontha melolontha (assembly GCA_935421215.2). NCBI lineage: Eukaryota > Metazoa > Arthropoda > Insecta > Coleoptera > Scarabaeidae > Melolontha > Melolontha melolontha. The sequence goes on from OW285236.1 coordinate 130,480,956, forward strand.
TCGGATAATACCTGTCTGTACTCAGACAGATCAAAATTTCTTAAGCATTGTTCATTTTGCTTTTGCGTATTTTTCTTCTGGAAAGCGACATCGCCACTATACTGCTTCATACAATGCAATAACCTGTACAAGTAAGCACAATTATAAAATCATAAATGACGAAACAATCAATCCTAAATTTGTTTTAAATATTTTTGCATATTTACATATTCAATTACAAGTACAGGAATTTTTATCGATTTTACTTGAATAAATAAATAATCGAAAAGAAAGTGAAGAACAAAATAATAAAGTTACTAACGTAAGAAGGCTGTAAACACAATTCTATTTATAATAAAGAGATCGCCTTCATCTTAGACTATTATCCTATTCTTATATAAGTTTTTATTGCATATTAACCCAACAATCAATTTGTATTATGCTAAATAAATATCGAATGACATTTTGTAATTAAGAGCTTTATTGTGCTAAATTGATTTGGTCTTTACTTGATATATTTTTATCAAGATGAGCACTTTAGTGCGTTATCCTAACATACTTAATAACGAAAAGTTTATATCATCAGCAACCAATAAAGCGTTTTTGTACTCGCTTATCAAAACCTGTCATTTCACGATTCGATTTGGGTGCGTAAAAAGTCACTTTACGCACGAGTGCGTAAAAGTAAATTGGTACTTCCTGGAACTTGATTAATTTAGTGACATTTTAAAATCATAAATCCCTAACCTTAATAATATGCTACCCAGTTCGTTGTTTTTCTATGAAAATAAAAGGAAATGAAATAGAAATTGTTATATTTGGAAGGTATGTAATTCAATGTCAGAACAGCAACAAATATTATTTTTTAAATTTATAGAAAACTAAAAAAAAAAATTGTCACAAGTGGGATTCGAACCCACGCCCTCAGAGATGACCAGAACGCTCGAGAAGCCGTATAACGGGCAAGCTAAACCTTGAGTCTGGCGCCTTAGACCGCTCGGCCATACTGACACATACTAGTAATATTGTTAAAAATACATATAAATATAAAAATTTTGAAATTATATTTATATTTTAGATAAATATTATTATTGTTTATAGTTCTCGTACAAAAAATATTGTACAAACTTCGTGCGTGAAATATTTCGCGAATTCGTGTCCATAAAGCGCTCGCCTGCGGCTCGCGCTTTAAACTGGTCACTCATTCGCGAAATATGATTTCACGCACTTAATTCGTAAATAACTATTTTGATGCGGTGTTTTTAAAAATAATCCTCATTTATACAACATAACTGACGTCTGTCAGCGTTTTTCACGAAAATGCACTAGGGCTCATCTGTGGCATCACCCATGGTATAAGTGGTATAAGACCCCAAGCTGTGGAACCTCCTAAATCAGTCAATTTTGAAGCTAGACAGTCGCGGGTGGTACTAATCGATTTCTTTCGGCGAGATACACTTAGTTTTGACTATGAATAATTACAAACCCGCAGAAAAGATGTTTCAAAAAAAGTGCAGTAATGGACCTCTGCACCCGACTTTTTTTCAGGAAAACGGATATTGCTCGACGGCGGTATGGCTTTCTGAGTCTCCATGGTCGATAGCGTTGCACATATTTTTTTCGTATTGAAAAAGCATGTGTGTGAAGATATATGCAAATTTGTATATATAGGTAAAATTCGCTCGAATGAATAATCTTGGGTATTTTTAATAAATGGCTTAAAATTACTAAAGGTAATCTACATTATATGCTGCAAATAACACAATCTTTATTAGAAGCTGAGCTGTTAACAATTTTCGGTAACTACCGCTAGAAAAGTTTTTAAATTATGCACGGTCTAGTGGTTATCACATTTGGCTGTAGATTTTTGATCCAAATTCAAGCCCATTAAGCCGCGATTTTTTAACATTTTTATTTTTATGCATCATTATGTAAAATGAGTCAGAGATTTCGAATTTTAACTTTATTTTGCTCTACATCTAAGTTTTCGTTAGATAAATTGATAAGCCTGCAGAACCCAGAATCCCAAGAATAGTTTTTGAGTTTACCCTTCCCCAACCATGCGTCGAAACTAGTAACATTTCTTTGTCAAATTATACTGAATTCCCAAAAAGTACTGTATTGCAAAATGCCTCCACAGGACAAGAAAAAGGTAAAAGTACTTCACTTGGTTGAGTTTTTAAGCAAATAGGAGTGGTGGACAAGAAGGCGTCAAGTTGATAAAAGTTGAGGATTCCAGACCCCAAAAAAGTCGCAAAAAATCTTATAAATTATGCCAAAAATATATTATCCTTTCTTTGGCATCATTTATAGCTTTTTTGGGGTCTGGAATCCACAACTTTTATCGGCATGGCACCTTCTTGTCTACTACTCTTATTTGCTTAAAGACTCAAACACATGAAGTATATTACTCTTTCTCCGTCTCATTGAGGCATTTTGCATTTTACATATTTAAATTAAACCTATAAAAGTCTTATTTAAAATAGAAGAAGGCAGAGATACATCCACACAGATGTATTATAAAATATGAAAGGGCTTTATAAATAAACCACGCCTCACACACTATGCTTTTTCCGATATCCCTCAGAGACAATATAAGTATGTTGACTATTTCTTGACAAACATTGTGCAATAACAGAATTACCACATCGGGAATATTTTAGGATATCTTGACTTATCTTATCACTTATGTTTGTAAGTTAACCCAGGTGTGGTTGCATATAGTAAAAATAATGTCCCTATGATCAGCTGCTTGTTTATCGGAAGCAGGTAGTCGTTACGAGACTAGTGTGGAGGTATGCGCGGTATTCAGTCGTCGTTGATATGGGTGTTTATAATAGATTTAGTTATATTAACTATAAAATTTTAAAAAAACAACTGCAAATGAATTCTACTCATAAATAAATAAAAATTTCCAATAGCAACCTCTCTCGAAATAAAATAATAAAAATAAATACGCAAACTCATCCATAAATTAAGTATCTGCTGCAAGAAAGGTGAAATTAAAACAGAATTCTAAACTTCTATTTCAAGTCAAATGTTCAAAACGACATCCTAATGCAAACAAACAATATTCTAATCTTTTGTAAAAGCTTCTTTAAACATTTGCAATTCTTCTACATTATTAGGGCTGTTATCTGAAAAGCCATAAATTGATGTTTTAAGATAGTCCCAGAACAAACAATCATTGGGAGATAAGTCAGTGAACATAACTCCAGCTAGTTAATAACCTATTGTCAAATATGCTAGGCAACTATCCTGACAGTTGTGGCATTATGACCGTTCATCTTGCTGGTACCAAATTATGTTGTGACCTGTAATGTCTACACACACACACAAGGCACAATGTAATTCCAGCTCTACTAATACAGCTGAAATTACGCTCTTCTATATCAGAAAAGGATATTTAAAGTATTTAAAGTTACTATCTTTGTCTATGATTAGTTGTGAGATTTCGGAGTGGAACAGCGTCCTTGGTCGACGTTTCGTCCACTGCTGCAAAAGACATCATCAGGGCTGTAACTGTTTATAGTTCTTTCAAGCAAAAACGAACCCGTTATGTTGTTGCTTAATAAACCAGCCCAAACATGTAATTTTCGTGGATATTGAGTTCGAGCATTATAAAACGTTTATTTTCAACGCTGGACCATGTAAAGGTCGTGAATAAATACGTTTTTAATAAAATTGTTATTGTTACTATATTCTAACAAAACTTTTTTGCAAAACTCCAAGCGTTGAAATTTATCAAATTTTTTGGGGAGACCATTATAGTTACTGTTCTACAGTAGCACAATTCAAATGATCGCGATCCTCGTTCTAAGATGTCCTGCCTTTTCTATGTTTAAGCGGATATAAACACCCATTCTTTTCAAAGTTATTAATTGTGCGATGTACTGTTTCCAAACAGAAAGTACCGCGATATCATAAAGTTTCTGGGTCCAAGATGGCATTGAAATAGAAAATAAATGTCTGAACTTTATCCATATTATCATACTGGTAACTTAACCTTAATTTTTGAAAATTATTTTGATAGTATCATCGTGACATCAATAAATATATCATTTGATTTAATAAAGATACAATAAAACAACAAGCTCAGCTTGTATTCAAAATTTTATTAATAAAAAAAGGCAAAATTAAAGCAAATGTTGAAATTGTTGTCCGTTATTTTCAATTCCCAATGTGACACGCCTTTTCATGCTGTTAAAGGCATTTTGCAGCATTGCGGGCGTTATTAATGCACATTCGTCAATAATTCTTTGTTGCATATCTTGCAAATTAGCAACAGGAGTTTTAAATATTCTATTCTTTAGGTGAGGAAACACGAAAAAGTCCATAATTGTCAAACAAGGTGATAGTGGTGGAAACTCAACTTCCGTATGTAAACTTATGATCCGATCGTCAAAAAACTCACGAAGAAAAGCAATATTTTCTCGTGTTGTGTGTGCCGTTGCACCATCTTGTTGAAAGTATCCATATTGCAATTCATCATCTTGCAACTGTTCAATAAATTCATTCAGAATGTTTCTATACCTCTCAGCATTAATTGTGAAATTAAAAAAAATAGGGCCAACAACTCTGCGGCGAGAAACTGCTAGCCAAACACCAAGTTTCGCATTATGAAGAAACGATTCAATAAAAATATGAGGATTTTCACTAGGTCCACATTCGAGTATTTTGGGACTTGACATACCCCGAAAGATGAAACCATGCTTCATCAGAGAAAAATGACAAATTTAGCAGGTCATCATCTTCTATTAAGTTATTTGCAAACCACTGGCAGTACGCACGACGTCTAGGGTAGTCTACCGGCAAAATAGCCTGATGTGATTGCATCTTATACGGATGCATGTGTAAGTTTTTCTTTACAATTTTCTGACATGTTCCATAAGAAAGTCCAATCTCTTGAGAAAGGCGTTTCAAAGATTTTGTGGGTACATTTACCATACGTTGACGAACATCATTTATAACTTGTTCCGAACGAACAGTTGGTCTACCAGTACGTGATTTATGACCCACAGAACCAGTCTCACGAAACACACCAACACAATTGGAAAGGCAATTATAAAAATCTTTGGGAATTACAGCTAACTCTGGAAAGTGCTCTCTAAAATCATCCAAACATGCACGTTGACTGTACACCCAAATTCCATCAATTCGCACTCCACTCCGAAAATAGGCTTCAATCATGTACGCTTTTTGCACTATATTGTAAACCATATTTGAATTTACTCGAATGTGCTATGTTTCAAACTCGACGTTCAAACTTGCTTTCAGCAATTCTAACACATTAATGGATGACAGATAATGTCACTGTCAAAATAATTTACAAAACAGAGTTATAGTTCCTAACTTAAGTTCAGACATACAATTTATATTACAAAGCCATCTTCGTCCTAGAAACTTTATAATATCACGGTACGTTCCAACTGAATTTGAAATAGATGTACAATTTCTTTATTGTGACCAAGATGCTCTTTTATAGCTGTTACTCTTCGCATATTAAGAATGTTTTAATTAATTTTAAATTATATTTCTGAAAATGCATATTTCGAAATTAAAATATTAATTCAAACAAGCCATTTTCTGTATATATTCGGTTGCAAAGAGATAGCCTTTCTTTTGTTATCGTACTAGCCGACCGACCCTTCAACATCTACCTGATTGAACGTTCAACTCAAGTATCTAATGTTCGATCAAATTTCTATATTCTACATTTCGTTTTTAGATTTAGTTATTTAATTAATTACGTACGTCTTCCATTCTAAGACATGTGGTGTTTGATATAATTTTTGAGCTTCTTTCACTAGGAATATTTAAATGATATTTATGTCATCGACAATCGCAACTTGTCAGTTCGTGTCTTCGATTAGTTCTTAATTCTAGACACCCCACTCACAACTGGATCATAAAACACAACCCTTTTTCAAACCAGTCTTCTCTTCTAAACAAACTCATCCTGTTTCGTCTCAGTTGTCATGCCGTAACCATCGTTTCTTCGTAATAATTAACTCGTTATACTGTTCAAGTACCCGCCATGAATCACGAGTCCACGTGTCTACGTTTCAAAGGTAACTCTGTATTATTCGATGGAGAGATTATTTTATTTTATTTATATGGAATTATTAAAGTTTATGGAATCTTAGAAAAAAAAAGCCGCTTACAGATACCTGAAACCTTTCATGGAGAAATTTCGAAAACACAATTGTAACATAAATTTAATTAAATCGGATGGTATGCCTGAAATATTTTGCTTCGCGAAATTTATGACGACAATTTACCTTAGGGTATTAGAGAGCCACAACGTAACAGATTCAAAGTCTTCACGTCGTTTTTTAACCACTTTCTTAACACAATTAGTGAAGTTTGAAAGCAAAGCTTTTACTTTATCCTCATCATTTATAAAATCGGTATGCCTTATACACATAAATACAGTATAAGCCGGAAGTCCAGGTAATAGTGTAACTGCTGTTCGAGGTTTTAAATCTGTGAAAATAATGAAATATAAATTAATATTAAAATTTGTGTAATCATAACGAGAGAGCGGACGCATCAGGCCGAAATTACGATGGACCATATAAATAGTCTATAACATCGCTAAATACAATACGCAGTTATTGAATATCACTATTCATTCGGTTAACCGCACATCAGTGCCTTGTCGTTGAATTGTGACGCAATTTCTTCAATATTACACTTAAATTCCTTTCTTCAAGCGCGTAGATGGAAGCGTGAGAAGTTTTTATAATTTATTTTATTTATTAGTTTATATTTAGTAAGATAAATAAAGTACGCTGAATTAGTTTCTTTTTTTCATTGTTTTAAGACGTAAGTGTCCAGTCAATTTCGTTAAGTTTCAATAACTTACGCATACATTTTTAATTTTCATTTATTTAGATCTAGAACATTGTTTAAGTTACTTTCAGATATGATATGAAACAACGTCGAGAATGACATCGTGAAACAATGGCGAGTTGGATTAACAGTCATAGTGATTGTATGTCCATTGGCAGTGATTCTGAAATTTATTGCAAATCTGTCTGTAAAATATCGAAGTTGCGCGTAAAACGTCACCTAGCATCGCAAATACATACACAGAAATTAGACCCATTGGAATCTGACAATTTTAACGAAGATGTGAAACTGGCGGCAAATATTCCATTAAATAAACTTAACAATCCCACCTTCAAAACATTTCTCCAAAATATACTGGTCGAAATGTTTCTGATGAATCCACCTTACGCAAATATTATGTTTCTAAATGCTACACGAAAGCAGTAGAATACATTAGAAGCCATCTTTCAAATCAGTACCTATGGATAAGTGCCGACGAAATTGTCGTTTTATTACGTTGCGTAATAAATGTCGTAGCTGGTGCGCTACATCCAACTATTCCATATAACGCATATGTAATAGCAACAAAAGTTTTAAATACAGTTGATGTGGAAACACTAGTTAAAATCATTTACGAGAATATACACCAAATGCATCATTCGGATGACAAGTACACAGAAAAAATACTTTTATTTGTCAGGTAAAGTGCTGCATATATGTTAAAAACAGGCAGACTATTAAAGGAAACATATTCTAATATGCTGCATATTACTTGTATAGCACATGGTCTCCACAGAATCTGTGAATATATCAGAGTCACCTTTTCGGAAGGTGATAGACTTGTATCCGCTTTTAAAAAAGTTTTCGGAAAAGCACCGTTGAGAATAGCTCTTTACAGGGAAAAACTTCCATCTTTGTCACTGCGTTTTCTATCTACAAGGATGTATTTCATTCAAAGAAAACAAATTTTACAAAAGAGAACCTTGAGAAAGCATTGCTAGTTAATATTAATACTCCTTCATTCAATTTAAGCTACAAAATGAACAAATAAAAATGTATTTCATATTTTACAGATCATCACCCGTTTGTTTTCCAATTATATAAATAAAATTAAAAACTCTTTCAAAATACAAATTTTCGATGGTACGCCCGTTAGCGATGAGTTATCGGCCTCTCGTGTCCGATCCCTAATTATATCACAAAAAAAAGTTATTTTAATTAAATATATTCCATACAACATACCGATAACTAACTGGCGCATAATAATTGCCTCTTCACCAGCTTTAAACGAAAACATTCCTAAATAATCTCGGTCTTTTTTCCTTATGTTAGGAGGCGCTCTTCCGTGTTTATGCAAGATCTCATCTTGCTTATTTAAATCAACAGTTTCATCGATATCAATTCCAGAATCTTTTAATTTTTTCATTAATATCTTAATTTGCCGCTTTAATTTTCTGACATGTTCTGCTGTTGAATCGCATTTGTCTTGCAAATCGAGATTCTCTTTGGTTAATCTAGTTATTTCGTGCTGCATATACGCTTCGCTTTTACTCTGAGGCGTTACGTGAAGATTATCGGCCAAAAGTCGTTGCTGTCTGTCGTTGTCTTCTCGTAATTTCTCAATTTCCATTTTATACTCCTTTTCATGAGCCTTATATTTCGCCATTTCATCCTGCAGTTCTAATTCGAGTTGTTTGTTGATAGTTTTTTGGGTTTCATAAGCTAGCGCTAGTTCACCGTCTTCGTTTATATATTCGCCTGAAATTATTATGTTCAAATTAAATAGGAATCAAGAATTTTGCACTGTAGAGTTCATTAAGTGCTTCTTTGCAGTCACATAACGAAATTTAAAGCATAAGAATCCCTTAAAATGACCAACGCATGTAGTATTACAGCGCGTATTAATGTGTGTTAGAAAGAGATAAAGTTCAATTTGCGGTTCACACTTGGGCAGTACGAACTGCAAAGTAACACTTATGAACTGTATGTATGTGTTTCCATTTGGTAATATTTTCCCTTAATATAATATACTAGTTCTTATGCTAGATAACTAAGTGCAATACATAAAACTTATTTAATGAATTATGTTCAAATTATTATAGACGATACAATTAAAAAAATTATTAGCACAACAGAATTTCAAATCTTGTACATATATTTACAACCAAGTTGTTATCTTCAATAGTAAGTGAAGGGATTACTACACTATTACTTTGGTAATGACATCATTCCTTGAGATAAACTAACTTAATATTCAATTATAAGCTTAATCTAAGTAGCTCCGGACAGAGTCCGAAATGAGAGGATAAGAAAAATAATAGGAGTTAAGCATACCATAGTAGACGACATTAGAACGAATTTTAGTTATAAGGACAAATACGGAACGGCTAACCAAGCATGTGATGAAATGGACCTCGCAAGGAAAGAGTAGGAGAGAGAGACCTAGAAGAAGTCGGAAGGAGGGAATCGACAAAGAGATAGAAGTGAGAGGTTTGGAGAACGACTTATGGTAAGACATAAGATGGATGAGTATTATATAAAACATATATTCGTTAACTTACTTAACTAACAGCTTTTAACAAGCTGATCTATCCAATCTACTAATAAGTATTAATAACATTATGCGAGTATACGGATTAAAAGAGCTTATTATTTCAATTACGAACTATTTCTAAATTAATTTATTTAAAATTTAGGAAACTAGAAATTAGGTCAAGTGAGATATCGGTGAAATTGATTTGAAATATTTAAGGTTTCAAATATTAAGGTTGGAAATATTTATCATTTTTTCGATGTCTATAAACGTAAAATTTTCTCTAAATTTGCATGTACGTGATTGTTATTAACAGTACTGAGGACATGAAACAGTATTAAAATAAATATAAGAAAAGCTATGAAGTATAAACTAAATACGCATTTACAATTTCTAAATACATACAGGTATTAATCATTAAATCGGACAAAATATAAGAAATATTTTTCGAAAAGAAATTGTTGAACATTGTTAATTAGTTTTCCCACTGACCAAAAATGGGTACAGAATAATTAATTTTGCTTGCGTTAGGTACAATATATAGGACGTCCTTCAAATAAAGAGGCAACGTATGAGAAGTGGAAAGATGCAATTATATAGAATATACATCCAAAATATTGTGAGTCAATATTGTGAGCCATTACAACGCGACCAAAAAGAAAAACCCCCTGAAAATAACATTATGTGACGCCTATGTATGAAAAAAAACCCTGATGGAATTTACAGGCAAACATACGCTGAAATGTTTAAGAAAAGGAAATAGTGATTCCATGTACTATTCCAATGTAAAGGTATGCCAAGAACGAGGTTTCTATAAATGGAAGATCAATGTCTTAAAGTAGAACTGTATTCTGAATAACTGCTCTTGTTAGCTTCAAAAGTGTAGGTCTAAAGAAAGTATTCAAACGAAATATGAGAAAAATATTTATTACCTGTTCGTGATCTAGATCCAACCAAAGATTTCATACTATTAGTCTGCTCAGCAAGAACACTCTTCAACTGCACAATTTCTTCACTTCTTCTTTCCAATTCATCATGCAACATTCTATTTTGCTCCTGAAGTTTTAGACGGCCACTGCCTTCTTCAATACCATCTTGTAATTCATAAAGGTGTGTTTTTAATGTTGAAATATATAATTCTAATTCAGATATCCGTTGGGAGTCTTTTATTGCACTATCAGCTCTTTCGGTTCTTGGAGACGTATCGAGATCATCTAGTCTTTTCTGTAGACGATCCTTTTCTCGCTCAACTTCTGACAACTTGTGTTGTAACTTGAGCACAAGACCAATATCTAATTTGTCTTCCTCCTTTTTATTGTCGTCTAGTGCCGTTGTTACAGTGTGCTCATTTTCAACATTTACCCCGTTTTGCCAATCAATACTATCCAATTTAGGATGTTGTACGCTAGATGAAGTTGATCTTACTGAGCCATAACCATGATCTTCTCTTAAATCACTGCTCGTAGCAATACTGTCAGCCATAGAGGATATGCTGCTAACATCGCTCGTATTGCGTACGTGATGACTTTGTTTATTTTGGTCTTTCATCTGTTGCTCGAGATCTTCACAATGTTGCTCTAAGCAATGATATTCCTGTAATAATTTTTGATACGCATGTCTATCACTGTCCTGCTCATTTAATATTAATAGCTTCTCATGCTCGATTCTGGCTTGCATATTTTCTTCTCTGCCCTCTTCGTAATTCTTTACTATTTCATTTATATTCACCAATTCAGTTCGGAGTTTTGATATTTCTGCGTTCCACATATTTCTCTGTTCTTCGCTTTCAAGTTTGTACTTATCGTGGTCGTTAACAAGATCCATCTTTTCATCTTTTTCGTTCTTAATAATTAATTCCAAATCGTTTATTTTGGAATCCTTTTGTGCCAGGAGATTATTCAAATTTTTAATTTCTACTTCCAAAGATTTAAAGGTAATTAATTTATTGCTGTAAAATAATACAAAATTTATGAAATCATTTTGATCAAAATCTAGTCGAGGATAACCTACCGTAATTCAACAACTTCTGTTTCTTTCTTTTTCAGTTCATTGTTATGTTTGTTAACTTCATCAATTCTCTGTTGTAAGCTAATAATTTTATTTTCGAGTCCCTTATTAAGAGATTTAATATATTCAATCGATCTTGCTTCAATTTTAAGTTTCTTGTAAAATCTTCTTGCCAGAAAGCGCCGAACAGCTGATTGGCAAATAATGACTTTCCGTCTTTGTTCTTGATACCACTTCCTAGCTAACCAACCTCTTACATGTTTCTGAATGATGGTTGCCTGAAATTATTACAAACGTTAGATATAGTTTCTTTGCTGTAAATATACGTACCTTGGAATTATATAGAAGTTGCAAGTAACGTATTCTAGCCAAATAACCTCTGGCATACCTTTGAATTCCTTCAACGGTATATTTAATTCTTTTATACTGAGTCTGCTTTACCCATCCCCGTATATATCTCTGTATTGTAATAGCTGCTCTATTTCTTCGTAAATTATTAGCGCGTCTAGAAATATTTAATTAGTGTGATATTGAGAATTATAAAGAACCTTACTTTCTAGCCAGGTAACCTCGTCCATATCTTTGAATATTGTAAATAGCGTTCTTCATTCGTAGGTATTTTCTTCTGCAGACATAAGCTCTAACAGTACTTTGTATAATAATACAACACCTCATTAATTTATCAGCTCGCAATTTTTCCAAATAAGCCACTTGACCAGCTCTGAAAAATATTTTCGTCTTTCCAAATTGATAATGGTCGGAATTTCTTATATGTTGCTTTAAAATATTTGCACATGTAAGTCGCATATTGTCTTTTTTAATGTCCTTTAATTTACAAAGTACTCTATATCGATAGAAGAAATCAACGTATGACCATCTACTAGGAAAGCCAGCTGCAGATATTCTTATAGTTTCTAAAACGCCACAAGCTCTCAATTGTTGAACGGCTCTTTGCGGATTATATTCGAAAGGTGTTTTACTATCATTTGGTTTTATACAGCGTACGTAATGTGGTGTCGTTGCATTTAAAGTCGTCATTAGCATATTTAGAGAATCTCTAAACTGAGAACCGACAGATTTCTTATGTGTTTTATGACTGCTTTGTGAGGGTTTTGCAGATACAATTTTAAGTTTAGTTCCGCCAGGTACAGTTAATTTCGAGTGTTGATCAGTAAATAGTTTTCTAACCATACTATTCCTACTACTCTTCAATACCGATATTTGTTCTTCTATCACTGTATCTCTATTTTTCTCTAAAAATCCATTGCTCTCATATTGTACTTTGTCAGCGAAGTGGTCAATTACAAATGCAGATGTACCAAAACGCGCTTTTCCAAAGTGAGAGTACTTCATGCATTTCGAATATAATTTTTCAGTCCAAGAACGATCTGAGCCTCTTGGCATCTAAAATGTATATAAAACTTAGATATGGTCTTTAAATAATTTATCATATACGAGAGGGTATTGATATATTCTTAGCCTACTATTGAAATAATTTAAAGTTGGGAATATTTTATTATTCAACATAGTCTCCTCTTAAATTAATACAGCGATCCTGCAGCGCCTTTAACTTTTCTAAAAAAAATATTCTTCTTGGTCTGCAAACCAGCCCTCCATAGCTTCTATTACCTCTTCGTTACACAAAAATTGACGTCTTTTTAAACTTCTTTTCAATCTAGGAAACAGATAATAGTCTGAGGGGGCTGAGTCTGCAGAACAGGGCGGGTGTTCCAGTAATTCGAACCCTAGATCCTGAATTGTATTCATGGTAATGCGCGATTTGTGTGCAGGGGCATTGTTCTGCAAAAACAAGTCACCTTTCGCAAACATGCCGAGTCTTGTTTCCTTAATTTTCTCTCTCAGTGTGGTTAGTAATTTAGAATAAGAATCTCCAGTGATTGTCTAATACTTTATTAAGTAATCGATCATAATTATTCCACGGATATCCCAAAAAACGGAAGCAAGAACTTTTCCAGCTGATTTTTGAACTCGAAACTTCTTAGGCCTTGGAGAACCATGATGCTTCCACCCCATCGATTGCTGTTTTGTTTCTTGGTCGTAAAAATGGACCCATGTTTCATTCATAGTTACAAGACGATTCAAAAGATCTGGATCTCCTTCAAAACAGGCACAGACTGACCGTGATGCTTTCAGTCTTGCTCGTTTGTGTTCGGCGTCCAAGTATTTAGGAATCCATTTTGCAGAACTTTTTTCCATATCTAAATCGCCGTGAACTATATGATGGAAGCGTTCATATAAAATCTTTAGTGCCTCAGCGATATGTTTCAGCCCAATTCAACGGTCTGATAATATCATGTCATGAACTGCGTTTCGGGGGTGGACACTGAAATCGGTCTTCGTGGTCGCTTATCGTCTTCAACGTAAATTTTTCCTCTTTTGATTGACGCAATCCAATTTTTGACAAAGGCATATGATAGGCATTGATCGCCATGTGTGTTAAGAATATCTTAGTAAATTTCCTTTAACCTCTTCAAAGACAAGTATTTGATAATGCCTCGATACTTCAATTCATCGATTTTCACATTTGCATTCTATATGCCTTCTTTCAAAATTTACTGCACAACAATACTTCAACTTCATGATTCATGACGTAAGATTTCACAGCGACACTTTTAAAATGACATTATTTTTTGCCATTATAACAAAATTTTGTTTTTTACAACACAAATGGCCTAGGCCAATTTTTATATAAAAAAAAAAAGACATTTGTTCGCAAACATTCTTAATACGAGTAGCTTAAAAATTTTTGTCTAAATTTAAATCCTTAATGATACTATGAACAAATTAGAACAAAGCGCATTATAATAGCTGTCTTCACAACTGCAGACTTGTCTTGTCTGAACCTATTTCTAATATCGTAGAAGCTGTTCTTAACTATTTTTGAACGATAGATTCCAGTCATAAGTTTTTCATCCCCCAAGTTTAAGATAACATTCGACTCACTCAATTAGTGCTTCGAATAGATGGATTAAGTACACTTTTAATTGAGGTATGAACGTAATGTTAAAAATTGTATGCTTAAAGTTTCTAGCGCAATTATGTGTATGAAATAAGAACTAAGATTAATTTAGTTTCTTTTTCATAACACACATCCAACCTTTCAGTGTACAATAATCAAGATGTTAAGCACAATCCATTTCCAAAGCTTATTAATTATCCAAGAGAATACACTGCGTCGACAGAATTATTCCCAAAATAAATCTACTAATCTTTTTCGAATTTTATTAGTAATAAATAGAAGAAATTTGTTTTTGTTATTATTAGCTATAAAACAAGATAAAATTACACATACATACTTAATAAAGAAAAAATAAAAAATTTCCCTGTCTAATGTAATTATTTGCTTTGGATTACAGTTTCTCCTGAATCCATCCAACGCAGTAAAGCGACTGTTATCATGGGCTTTAAAACTGATTAATTATAAGATCTATATGCATTTCTTTTTCAACAACGCTATCTTTGATTTTTCCACTGTCAATCTAATCTTTTTCCAAGCTTATTTTTAATATTTATGGAGTCTTTTTTGATTTACCCTGTTCAAATCCATTTGTCATTTCCTGTTTTTGTTTCTGCGTCATGTTAGTATTTTTTATAACTAAGGAACTCAAGTTCCAACATATTTTTCGATAGCCTTTCTTTAGAAATCGGCATCACTTTTTTTTCCCATATATGTCAAATCATTTTCGCTACGTCATCTAGACCTTGTTTTTTTAAAGGAAAATGTCATTTTCGATGTATCGTTCTTTATTTCTTCTGTTCAATTTTGTTTGTCCAGCACTCGAAAATTATTAGTTGCATTATCTCGCCACTTTAAGGTCTCTCTCTCTTTCTCTTTTTTTTTTTGCAACACCATTACCCGTCACCATTTGTCCGCAATACGGCCAGCAGACATTCTCTACAGGATAATAAAAAAATTGGAGCTTTCTTTTTAACTGAAAATAGTACAGCATAATGACAAATGAAACCAAAAATTGATAAAAGTTGTAAAGTAACAGAGATATTCACACTTATGCGAGCAACACAGGAACACATCCTAGAGCAACGTGCGTCAACACAAGTGGTTTATGCATGATGGTGCTCCACCTCATAACACATGAGCATTGAAATAATACGTTTGGTGACCGATGAATAGGTAGAGGCTATTGCATGGCTCCACCTATGTGGCATTCCAAATAAGAATAAACCGTTGGGAAAAATAGGGCTTAAAATAAGAGCTTATGATTGCCTAAATTGGAGGCCGGTTTTATGCAGGCAAAATTAAGTTTATTTTGTTGTGTTAAATTTTATTTTTGCTGTCAGTACTGGTCAGTATTTTTGTTAGTGATAGTATGGTTAAATGTATTTAAATGAAGCTGTGGTAATAATAAAATAAAACTCCCTTTTCTTATATGTGAAGTAGTAATTGGTATTTATTTAAAATGCTTCTATAACACAAACTCTTATTACTAACTTACGCTTACAACTTTTTATTATGTTGTGCCAAACCTTCTTTTTCTTTTTTTTTATTGTTACCAACTTAACATAAATAATAGATTTTTCTTCCTTCTGCGTGAAACTTTCTTATACTTGTCAAATTACGACGTCTCCATAAGATATCATTTCGCTCAATTAATATGTTGTTTCGTGTACGTTTTTCCCATTTGAATCCTAGTTTCTTTAGGATTCTCCAAAGTGATGTTCGTTTCAAAGGAGGTAAACTGGCGTCCCCTTTAATAGCCTCACATATTTTTGTGCAAGTCGCTAACACATTTTTAAAGGAAAATTAATGCACGTGCCCTCTAATCGTACTTTTTGATACTTCATCCAATTTATTGTAAGCATCTTGGCAATTTCGTTTTCTTAAAGGAGAATGTGTAACTCCAGACATTTCAATTTCCTTAATAATGTCAAACATAGTATTCCTACTTCCCGTGAAGTTTGACGAACTGCAGTTGTTTTGGACATATTAGCGTTGTTCTTAAAATACACATTATAAGCCATCTGCCTCTGTCCACTTTTTACATATTTTCCTTAGGATTTTTTGATGGACCTTGTAAAGCTGCGTCATCTATGCTCTATAACGTTTGGGATTATATAAATTAAAGAAATTAATGAAAGTGATAAAATATCTTTAGAAAATGAGTTTTTCACTTTATAATCTCTATAAAGAACTATTTTTAACGAATATTAATAATAAATTACACAATAAACAACTAATAGAACGCAATTGACTATCTGTTAAGTTGGCAATAAAAAAAAGAAAAGAGTTGGCAACAAATAAAAAGCTGTCGTAAGCGTAAGTTAGTATTAAGAGTTTGTGTTATAGAAGCATTGTTAAATAAATACCAATTACTACTTCACATATAAGAAACGGGAGTTTTATTTTATTATTACCACAGCTTCATTTAAATACATTTAACCATAGGTTATGGGCCCAGTTTACGTGTGGTAAATAATAAAAGAAAAAAAAAGAAAATAACAAAAAGCGTGGCCGGCCAAGTTGATGGGAAAAACAGTAGAAGTCATGGAGTCACAAGTTATTAAACTAAATGGACAAAATTGGCCAACATGGAAGTTTCAAATCACAGTTATTTTAAAGTCAAAAAGGCTTATAGAAGTAGTAAAGGGTGAAACGGTTAAACTGGAAGGACAGGAACAAAACGCACAGGACTGGGAAGGAAAGGATCTAAAAGCTCAGGAAATAATAGTAACACGAGTCGAGGAAGGAATTTTAACCCATTTATTATCGTGTGAAAGTAGTGCAAAAATGTGGGAAAAGTTGTTGACAGTCTACGAACCAAGGTCACAAGTAAATATTCATTTAATACAGCAGAAATTCTTTAATATAACATTTGAAGAGCCAATGTCAAATTTCTTTGCAAAGATAGAAGAAATTACTAACCAACTAAAGACAATGGATGAAACCCTATCTGAAAAAATAATAATCACAAAGATTCTAATGACATTGCCAGAGAAATACAAGCATTTGATTTCTGCTTGGGAGTCTGTACCTTCAAAAGAACAACACTTAAAAAATTAGTGTCGCGACTGCTGGTCGAAGAAGAAAGAAATAAGAAGACGGAAGAAAGAAATGCATCAACTGCTTTAATTGTAGGAAATAGAAGAGATACTTACAGAAGAGATTCAACAGTTCGAGGTGTATGTAGTAGTGCAAATTATAGAACAAATGTAAAGTGTTATGAGTGTGGCAAAGAAGGACATTTCAAGAAAGATTGTAGATCAAGAAAACTCTGCCATTTTTGTCAAAAACCAGGACATTTAATTAGAGACTGTAGGTTTAGAATACAAAAAGAAAAATGCAGTGATAGTAATAAAAACGCATCAAATACATTTATTACAAATGATTTAAAGGATATAGAATATGGTTTTCACACACAAATCAGGTTGATACATTCAGAGATGTGGTTTTTATCCAAAATGAAAGGAACCAGTCGCAAAAGTTGAAAGAAAATGAATCAGTACTAAATGAGAAACAAGACTACGTGTTATCAGAAGAAAAGAAAAGCGAAACGGACACGAGGCAGGAACACTTGGAAGAGCAAGAAACAGACAAAATTGAGAGGGTGGAAGAAGTGTGCACAAATACCATTGAAAAGGATTCAGGTATAGATGAAGTGGAGATTGAACAGGATAGAAATGCAGAAGAACCAGAAATAAGAAATCGTCGAAACACAAGAAAACCAAAATGGCATGAAGATTATGAAATAGGATTCATAGCAGTGAATGAGGAACAATTAACATTTGCAGACGCAATGGAAGATGAAAACTCTGAAAAATGGCAAGAAGCTATTGCAAGTGAATTGGACGCGTTACAAAGAAATAACACTTGGACAGAAATGGATTTACCAAGGAATAAGAAAGTAATTGAGGCCAAATGGGTATTTAAAGTCAAGAAAGATGAGAACAGGGAACCACAATTTAAAGCTAGATTGGTAGCCAGAGGTTTCCAACAGAAAGATCATTTTGATCATTCAGAATTATATGCTCCAGTGGCGAAACTATCCACGTTACAAATATTGTTGGCAATTGCAAATAAACATGGATTATCGATACACCAGATGGACGTCAAAAGTGCTTTTCTATATGGTGATATAGATGAAGAAGTTTACTTAAAGAAGCCGGAAGGATTTAACAAAAATGGTAAAGTACTTAAATTAAACAAGTCTTTGTACGGTCTAAAGAAGTCACCCAAAAATTGGAATAACAGATTTAACGTGCTGATGACACAAGAAGAGTTTACCAGGAGCAAAACTGATTATTGTCTTTATTACAAAGAAAAGAAACCAAAATTTTATATTTTACTATACGTTGACGATCTTATTATAGTAAATGAAAATGAACATGAGGTTAATGAGTTGAAGAAAATACTTGATAAAAATTTCGAAATGAAAGATTTAGGCACAGTACCAAAGTATTTGGGTATAAATATAAGACGAAACAATGACACTATAGAATTAGACCAAAAGGATTATTTAGAAGAAGTTTTGAAAAGATATAATATGTCAGAGTGTAAAGCAGTTACAACACCTATAGAACAAGGCTCAAAAATCTCTCAGGAACCATCAGAAAATAAAGAACTAATTACTGGATGTAGAAAGCTGATAGGGAGCCTAATGTATGCAATGTTGGGAACACGTCCTGACATATGCTTTGCACTGGGTTTTCTAAGTCGCTATCAAGCAAATGCTAATGAGGATCTTTGGAAGTCGTTGAAGAGAGTTCTACGTTATATAAAGGGAACATTAAACGCAAAGCTGATTTATAAATCGGACAAGAACACACTTCTATCAGGATTCGCAGATGCGGATAGGGCAGGCGATCAAAGCGATCGGAAATCAACATCAGGTTATATTATGCAAGTATATGGATGCACAGTGTCGTGGTGCACAAGCAAACAACAATGTGTTTCATTATCATATACAGAAGCAGAATATGTGGCTTTGGAAAAGGGAGTAACTGAGGGTTGTTGGATTAGGAATTTATTAAATGAGATAGGTATAAACTGTGAACGAATATTAATGTATGAAGATAATCAATCGGCTATATATATATTGCAAATAATCCAGAGCATCATAAGCGCTTAAAACATATAGATTTAAGATATCATTTTGTAAGGGATAAAGTAACCATGAATATTGTAACTTTGAATTATATAGCTTCTGAAGAACAAATAGCAGATTTATGTACAAAAGGATTGGGTAAAATATTACACCAGAAATTTTGTAAAGAGATTGGTTTAAGTTAATTAACACTTGTTTTTATTGAGGGGGAGTGTTAAGTTGGCAACAAAAAAAAAGAAAAGAGTTGGCAACAAATAAAAAGCTGTCGTAAGCGTAAGTTAGTATTAAGAGTTTGTGTTATAGAAGCATTAAATAAATACCAATTACTATTATTATTACTAATATATAAGAAACGGGAGTTTTATTTTATTATAACCACAGCTTAATTTAAATACATTTAACAATAATTTAGATGAAACATGTGTGGATGTAGGTTACACAAAAGCAAAAATTTGAAAAGATACAACGGTACTTAATCGATGGCAGCATTTGTTGAAGGTCTTTCTGCTTAAAAGATACATCTGACAAAGGGAAGCGACTAATTGTGCTTCACATTGGTAGCGAAAGTGGTTTTATGGATAGGGGTTTATTATTTGAATCCAAGAAAACTGGAGATTACCGTGAAGATATGAATAGTGAGGTGTTCATTGGATCGATGCAAAATATATTACCTTCTCTTGAGCCCAATTGTGTTATAGTAATGGATAATGGGCCCTATCATTTTACTAAAACAGAACAGTCATCTACTTCATCATGGAGAAAGGAGGCACTTATTGAATAGCTTTTAACAAAAGGAATTTTAGCTGATAATACTATGCTAAAGGTTGAATTGTTTGAGCTTGTAAAAAATTACACATTCTGTCATCCATTTCATACATGGTCAATGAAATAGCTAGAGAAAGTGCCCGTACAGTTTTACATTTACCTCCATATCACTCTAATCTGAACCCCATTCAACTTGTATAGGCTCAAGTTAAGCATCATGTTGCGGCCAATAATAAGACATTTAAATTGGACGAAGTAAGAAATTTATTATCAGAAGGATTAGACATGATGAAAAAATAGTATTTAACCAAATACTGAAACTGGAAAAATGCTTACGTTTTACCTATCTTTGGGCGCTAACTTATGTTTTACCCTTTTTAATATGTACTTATTTATTTTTGTAAAATGAAAATATTTTGAAATAAATACTTTTTTTAGATATATAAAAATTTTTATCCAAATTATGTGAAATGTTGTGCAGTTAAATGAATTTCCTTATTGCTCTCTCATTATAGATACTATTAAAATAACTGTATTTTCTAAAATGCTATATTTGTTAAGTAAGCACTAATGTTAAACGATATATTATGATAATTATAATACACTGTCACTATCAATCCTTTAAATTTATTAGTTTTACATCTACACAATAGTTTTGTTCTCTAGTAAAATCAAAGTAAGATGTAAACATTTCTCCTGTGGTAATTTTCACACATTTTCACTGTATTTACGCACAAATTTATTGTAGATGCTACACCTTCAAACAATAAATAACAGATTATAAGATATTTATATTGATTGAAATATTTTATATAAGT
The DNA here is from genome assembly GCA_935421215.2 of Melolontha melolontha. Taxonomy (NCBI): domain Eukaryota; kingdom Metazoa; phylum Arthropoda; class Insecta; order Coleoptera; family Scarabaeidae; genus Melolontha; species Melolontha melolontha. The sequence goes on from OW285236.1 coordinate 130,501,973, forward strand.
CTATATTTGCCGCTTCTTGCTTGAACAAAATTATTAAAGTCTAAGTTTTCTTAATAATAAATATGTTAATAAACAAATGTCGAAGTCAAAAAATAATCTTTTATATAGGTTTGTAGGTATATAACCTCACATATGAAATCAACCATATGATCTGAATTCCTGTGTAAATTATACTCAGAGTGCAGCGCTATCTGGTCCATTCTTATTTGGAATCGACATTAGATCACCAGACTTGAAACCGATGGACCTTTATGTATGGGGACATATGAAAAATTTGGAGTACATTAACAATAATGAAATCGAAAACATTCAATTATTGACCATACGTCTTCAAGATGCTGCAGACACAATAAGCAGGTAAAATACTCGAGCGTGTTATAACTCGTAGATACGGTGAGCATAAGCTTGTATTCAAGCAGGAGACGGTAACTTGGAACATTTACTCTAGATGTTTCTGTGTTGTTCGCATAAGTGTGAATATCTCCGTTACTTTACAATCTTTATAACATTTTTTTTTCATTTGCCATTATTTTGTGTGTACTATTTTCAGTTAAAAATAAAGCTCCAATTTTTTCATCACCCAGTATATCATATGCATCTACATCCCCACATCAACAGGGGCTCTATTATTGAAATGTTTAGAATTTCTTGATTGAATTTTCCATTGCTAATACAGTTTTAAAACATATTTTCCATTCTTCTATTTTTCAAAATAAATAAAAATCTATTTGCCTATATCCCTACACCGAAAGGTAGAAAGGGAACTTAGATTATATATATATTTATATATATATATATATATATATATATATATATATATATATATATATTTGCCTATAAAACGAAAAAAAAATGTGGGGTTTTATAGGAAACTACGAGGGAAAACTTTTATATTATCTACCTAGGTATGAGTAAAAAGCGTTATATTTTATTTTTCAACATATCATTTACTAACGGTTACACACTTTTTTCTAATGAGGCTATACCTCCAAATTTTATTTTTCTTTAACAAATCTTCAAGAAACTTTTCCACCGATTCTCTCAGGCAATCGTCTGAAGGAAAACGTTGCCCACGCAGGTGCCTTTTAATTTAGGAAAGAGATAATCATCACTGCCAAATCCGTAGGGTGGATGTTTCATCTCTATAAAGCCATAATTGTTGATTATTTCTCTGACTTGGCGAGCTTTGTGAACTCGGCAATTATCATGGAACAGCATAATCTTTTGAGCAAAGTTTTTGCCTTTTTGGCTGTACGGAAATTTCCAAATTTCCGATTGTTTCCTTATATACTTCTCCTGTAATTGTAGATCTTTTTTCATGTATTCATTCAACAAAATTCCATGTATCCTCAAAACACCTTCGCTATCAATTTTCTAGATGAATTTGGCGTCCTCGCTTTTTTGGTGGTCGCGATCCTTTGTGAAGCAACTGCATGAATTTTTTTGTCGGTGGATCTCACTGATACACCAACGTCTCATAACCTATTATAATTTTGGAAAAAAGATTTTTTATATATATATCGGGTTACAACGTTTTACGTCTTCCGCCTCCATATTGGCATATTCTTTCTCTATCCTGTTCTTTAAGATTTTCCCATAAACTCTACTTATAGCACTTGTAACGGCTATTCCTCGATAGTTGTCACAGTTACTCTTGTCCCCATTTTTGTGTATCGTCGTAAGGTGTGATGTCTTCCATTCCGTTGGTACTTCGTGCCTGTTAAGGCATCTTTGGAATACATTTCTTAATAGCCCGTAGAGTTTATCTGTGCCGTATTTTAGCAGTTCATTAGTAATATTACCTGGTCGTGGGGCTCTTCCATTTTTTAGGTTTTTACAGACTTCTTTAACCTCCGCCGCAGTTATCCTAATTGGGGATCCTTGTATAACAATCCCCTGGTTTTCGTTTTGGATGTCTTTGAATTGCGGTCTGTCCTCTGTCAACATCTCTTCAAAGTACTTGTTCCATTTTTCAGCTGTTATAGGTGAGATTATGTCCTTCGTTCGTCCTCCTCTCATACTTTTGAGGAGCCTCCAACTTTCTGTACTCTTCCTTCCTCCAATGTATGTATTGATCTTTGAACACGTCCTTTCCCATTGGTTGTTCTTCTTTTCCCTTATTTTCTTCCGTACTCTCCTTTGCGATTCCTTGTATTTCTCCTTGTCTTCCCCAGCTTTCGAACTTAAGTATACGTGGTACCTTTTCCTTTTTTGTTCTATTTCGTATTCAACTTCTTCGTCCCACCAGTATGGTTTGTTCTGTTTTCCTCGTTTTTCCTCGTAACCCAATGCTTCCTCTGCCGCTGAGCATATACCCCTCTTTATGTATTCGTATTCTTCTTCTATGTTTGTGAATTCTGTATTCTGAATTTTGCTGTCCAGTCTGGAGTTGTATAGTAGTTTTGTACTTTCGTTCGAGGCTGTTAATTTTAAATCTTTTTGGGGTTTCTTCGTTTATTATTTCACCCTTTTTTGGGATTGTCCGGTTCTTCTTTTGTTCTTATTGGTGACATTAGTGTTCCTTTTAGTAGGTAGTGGTCGCTTCCACATGAGGCACCTCTCTGAACTCTTACATCTAGGAACTTCATCCTGGATTTTTGTTTAATTATTATGTAGTCAATAACGCTTTTTAGATTCCTTGTTGGCTGTGTCCATGTGTATTTATGGATCTCGCGATGTTGAAAATGACCATTAAGAATTGTCAACTGATTTTGTTCACATATTTCTATTAACCGTCTTCCATTATCGTTGACGACTTCTTCTCCATACTTTCCCACAACCAGGTCCTTCTGCTTTCTTCCTGTTCTGCCGTTTAGGTCCCCTAGAAGTATTATTTCTCTTGATGTTCCTATTTTTCCTATTTCCTCATTTAGTTTTTCATAAAATGAGTCTTTATTGTAGACTAGTTCATCGTCATTAATGGCATATATTCCCAGGATAGTCACATTATATCCAAATATTTTTAGATTCATCAGATTTTTTACGTGCACTAAAATCCTCAAGTTTTCTTTCCCAAATTTATTGCCGACACAGTTTTTGTTCGGGAGTTAGCAATTTGGAAATCTATTGTGGTGACACTTCGTTCATTTCTAAATCATCACGAAAAATTTTTAATACTGTGGCTTTTAATATCTTCACTTCGATAGCAATAATTGACAACTCCTTTCTACGATCTACCAAGACCTGTTCCGCAACTTACTTGATGTTGTCCTTAGCTCTTGTTTTGATAGGTCTTCCGCATTTTGAATCGCGCATCTTCCTTTTAAGCGTTAGTAATTCTGTGATAAATATTTTTGAGTCCATTTCCTTCTTTCGTCAAGAATTTTATCACGCTTCTATGTTCTAACTAAATTTCACTCATTTTTTGTTAAATAAAGCTCTCTAACAGCAAAACTCTATGGATTTGGACTAAACTTGGTAAGTATAAATCCAAATGTCACAGCTATTTGACAGCAGATGTTTGCTAGAAGATAATATAAAAATCTACCCTCGTATTATTGTTCATATTGTCATTTCTATACCTTTTCACCTTCAAATCGAGAATAATCAACTTCAAATTAAGAATAATCAACTTCAAATTGAGAATAACTCAACTTCAAATTGAGAATAACCAATTTCAAATTGAGAATAACCAACTTCAAATTGAGAATAACCAGCTTCAAATTGAGAATAATCAACTTCAAATTGAGAATTGATACGTTTTTCAGACTCATGTGGCGTCATATCAGTAATTGACAATGCTCCGTTCCATGCCGGTATAGAAACTGTATTTACTGGAAATGAATTCAAAAAACCATAAATAACTAAGACTTAGTCCTTACAGCTCAATGTCAAATAAAATTGAAATGACTTGGTCCAGCTTAATAGCTGCTGTTAAACGGGATTTAAATCTGCGTTTACCGCGTATTTTAGCTGGTGGTGGCAGAGCAAATTTAAACCAGACGGACTTTTGTCGACAACAATTAGAGGCGATAATACATACTAATATTATTGGAATAAACCCGGCAAAGTATCCAAGATATGTAGCGCATATTCCAGAATTTATACCGGACGCGTTAAATTTAAACAATCTAATTATGTAATTTACAAGATTCAATTACTAATTGTGTTACATTATAATAAAAGCAGTTTTCATTTGTAATTGTTTGTTCTCATTTTGAATGTGTTTATTCTCAATTTGAATTTGTTTATTCTCAATTTGAAATTGATTATTCTCAATTTTAAATTGTTTGTTCTCATTTTGAAAGTGTTTATTTGCAATTTGAATTTAATTAATCCCAAATTGAAATTGAAAAGGTATAGATTATTTATATAACGGATTTTTCAATAGGGGTGTCCTACTTTGAACTATCATATCGACCATTTTTGTTATTTTCTCTGGCAGTGATTTATGACATTTATTTTCAGAAAAGTTTGACAAATCATCATGAATCGTTACACAGGTCATAGATGTTTATAAATCTTTCAAATTTATTACGTAAATCAACGATCAGTTCGTGAAACTTTTAAAACACTTCGTGAATCTTACGGTGTTCATAATCGACCGAGTGAACGTGCTATCCGAATTATGCGAAGATTTGAACGTAATTTATCTCTTATTGATCTGTCAGTACCAGTGAGACAAATAAATATCAGAAGTGAAACCAATATTGTTGCCGTTGAGCAGAATGCTCGCGATGATACAAACTGGTCAGGAATTAGGCCTTTCTGTCACAATAACTTGGTGAATTTTACGCAAAGATTTGGGTTTTCACCCGTATAAGATCCAATTGGTCTAGGAACTGCAACCAAATGATCATCGTTTGCGTCGTAAATTCGCCGATTTGGCTCTCGAAATGTTGGAAAATTATCAGCATTTTTAGTTTTCTGGCGAAGCTCATTTTTGGTTAAATGGGTATGTCAGTAAACAAAATCTCTGATTTCGGGTGGAAATAACCCACACGAATATCAATAGATTCCACTTCATCTACATAAATTGACTGTTTGGTGTGGATCACATGCTGCGGCCAGAGAGCACGTAATGGTCCATGGAGCACGCTACAGAGCAATGATTAACGAATATTTGATTCCAAACATGCGTGACATTGGTGTAGATGAGTTTTGGTTTCAACAAGACGGCGCTGTCATACAGCAACAGAAACAATCAATTTATTGCGATCCAAATTCAATGATTCAATCATTTCTCGAAATGGTCCTGCCAATTGGCCATCGATATCTTGCGAGGTGACGCGTTTGGATTATTTTCTGTGAGGATATATCAAGTCACAAGTCTATATCAACAAACCAGCCACAATTGAAGTATTGAAATACAATATTATTCGTGTTATTGCCGAAATAGGGCAACAAATGTTAGAAAAAGTTACCCTAAATTGGGTTCATGGGAGCAGTGTTTGACGGAGGGTCGTGGAGCGCTCATGGATGAAATTAAATACCGTCATTAATATAATGGACCAAGCTTTCATCAAAATAAAAATTATCCCTCTATCTTACCATTTTTGTGGTTTTTATTTCAGTTTAAAGATAGGACACGTTTATTGAAAAACCCTAAAGTTTATGAAAATAGCATTTTTAATAATATCGAAATATGGTTAAAAATCTGGTGCGGAGAACACAATACGAATATTTGTGTGAAAATTGCTTTCCGCATGTCCGGAAACAATTCTCAAATACCTGTTTCGTCTTGGTATAGACACTTCAGTGCATGATGCGGGAAAAGACAAATTTCACTACAAAAACTCCCTTGCTACATCAAATCGTAAAAGACAGCATGGAAGAACACTCAGCGCTGCTCATTGACTAATGTCAATATTACGAACGCCAACTCAACGCTGTCCGTGTGACAAGTGTAGGACAAAGCTGGTGGTAACCAACGGAAACTGTATTAACCTGCCTCCACTATCAGTCGAACGACATCGACAAGGTACATAACAAAAACAATTTGAAACATACTTGCGTAGGTAAAACATCACCACTTTTTGTATAAAACAAAATCCTTTTTTATAATATCGAAATATTAATAAAAAATCAGGTTGTGGAGAACACAATACAAGTAGTGAAGGCACGCTAATACAGTTTCCGTCGATAACAACTGTGACTGTCTGATAGAAACCATTTGCTTTATGCTATACTGGTAATCTGGACGGCAATGATTGATTTAGCGTTCGATAATATTGACATTAGTGAATGAGCGAGGATGAGTGTTCTTCCATGCCATCTATATTCAAGGCGAAACACGTATCTGCATATCTGGAATACTATTTTCTATATTATTATTGAGGTTTTGCACGCTCAAGTAAGTTTACACTAATTTAGTAATTATTTTTGTTATAAATAGCGTTGATGCAATTGAGGAGTTGGGCGCAAGGCACCCAGTGCAAGACACTTCCGCCGAAGTTTGTTTTTTTAGTAAATCTCTTAATATCGTAAGAGAAACCTTTCTTTAACTGCAGACTGTTTCGGTGTCTTTATATCTCGCTCACTGGTGCCATAGTAAAAATAATTGTCAACAGCTACATGTATCATTCTTTCATAGTACCTTAAATTGGACATGTGTTTGCTTCTGTGATATGTGGGTTCATATCCAAAGGAGTTTTGAAATACTGTTTTAAACGAAAAAGTGCAAAAAATGAGTCCTAAAAATAACTCAAATAACGTTGAAGAAAGTAGTTATGAACAAAGCAAACGTGATAGTGATTCGAAAGCTGATTATAGCGAAAGAAAACGTTTGGGGCGAAAACGAAAAACAAACAGGGAGCAATGGAAGACGAACACGAGAAAAATGGCAAAGAATAGTGAAAAACAGTATGCTAATACAACTAGGTGTTTGGGGGTGCCATAGTCTCTACAAGAAGTTTCTTGATTAATGCAGACAAAAGTATTATGACGCTACCAGGCAGATGCCAACAGGAGTTGTTCGAAAAATTTTGGGCTTTGGCAGATAGGAATGAACGGGATAATTTTCTTCTTGGTCGCATGTCTCTATCTGAACTAAAAAGAGAGTTGCAATTCCCAAGTGCAAGTTAAGATCTTACTGGACCTATGTTTTTAAAATATACATTTTTACGGAAGAGGTGTGCAACAAATTCTTTTGGAATCGTTTTAAAATTTCATTCAAACGCATACGGATAATTCATTAAAAGAGCTTCCAAAAAGGAAATATTTCTATTTGCGATAGAACAGGCAAACATGAAAACAGACCTCACAAAATAAATCCAGAAACTTGGTATTTAGTAAATGGCTTTGAGCACACATACCACCCAAAGAATCTCATTACAACCGGTCTAAATCCAAAAGTAAGTATTTTGAGAATTCTGCTCAAAATGTAAACATACTGTTCACATGATTCCAGCACTATTTTTTTTTAAACCAGATGTACACTAAGCTTGAAATACTCTACCTTCCATCGATGGTTTCGAGAAAATTCCGAATATTCTTTCTGGGCTTTGGCAGATAGGAATGAACGGGATAATTTTCTTCTTGGTCGCATGTCTCTATTTGAACTAAAAAGAGAATTGCGGTTCCCAAGGGCAAGTTAAGATCTTACTGGACCTATGTTTTTAAAATAGACAGTTTTATGGAAAAGGTGTGCAACAAATTCTTTTGGAATCTTTTTCAAATTTCATACAACGAATACGGATAATTAATTAAAAGAGCTTACAAAAAGGGAAATATTTCTATTAGCGATAGAACAGGCAAACATGAAAACAGACCTCACAAAATAAATCCAGAAACATGGTATTTAGTAAATGATTTTTGAGCACAAATACCACACAAACAATCTCATTACAACCGGTCTAAATCCAAAAGTAAGTATTTTGAGAATTCTGCTCTAATTGTAAACATACTGCTCACAGGATTCCAGCAGTATTTTTTTTTAACCAGATGTAGACTAAGCTTGAAATACTCTACCTTCCATCGATGGTTTCGAGAAAATTCCGAGTATTCTTTCTGGGTCCACGTTCAGACATTTGTGACTTTTGTGAAGAAAACAAAATAAAGCTGAAGTTAAACCCAAACGATCCATGCAAAATAAACCAATCGCTACACGAAAGAAAAGTGCAAGCATACAAAGGCGTTAAAAAATAAATAATAGAAAATAGTAAAAACGACAAGCCAACGTTAGTTATTGAGTTTGATTACGCACTAAATTTGCCTTTACCAAAGCTTATTTTCTCGCGACAGTTTTACAAACGACTTCTGTGGCTATACGTTTTTAATGTGCACTGTTACAATGCACAAATTCGCTTTATTGTCTTTCTGAACACGAAGCGAGGAAGAACTTGAATACGGTGATATCCTTTGTAAATCACTTTTTGAAAGATGTGATTAGTCGAAAACGAAATATAAAAAATATTATATTTTTTTCAGATGGTGCCGGCGGACAAAATAAGAACATGAATATGATACATTACTGCTTGTAGTTTGCAAAAACGCATGACATTCGACACATTTTTCCTTTACGTGGCTATTCTTATTGCATTTGCGACCGAGATTTTGGTCTTTATGGCAAGACCTTCAAACGACTGAAAACGATAAAAACTCCGGATGTTTATTTTCAGATGTTGGGAAAAAACGACGGAATTCAAGGTTATTGAAGGTGCGACGCTAGTAACGACTGGGACCAGGATTTAAAAGGTTCTTGTTCAAACAATCCACAAAATCTAATGCAATGAACTTTACTTTAAGGGAGTATTCTCGGTTAAAATATACTCCTTCTGGTACTTTGTGTGTAGCACGTCATATACGGTTTCTCTACATCCTTTGATTTTTGGATTACAAAGAAAAAAGATAATTTGGAAGTATATTTAGACGCGGTTTCTTTAAATTGTATCAATTCTGATAAAATGTAAAACATAAAAGATTTAATAAAACGTTTACAGAGCGATGAGTGAGAGTGGTATGAAAAAAATGTGTTCAAGGCGCCAGGAAATTTGACACCTAAGAGAATAATGGTGAAAATAGCGACAATGATTTAGATTATCAACATATTTAATCGTATTTTTTGACACTTGAAATATGAAATAGAATCCAATGTTCAATAAAATAATACAATCAAACCTATTTCTAGGTATTTTCACTTAGTGTATGAAAAAGGGCACTTTTTCATCTTTTGTTTTTAGCGATTTCAAATATGTTAAGCAAAAAAAAATGTAGAGTATATAATTACTGTCAAAACTAAACATATAATTTTTCTTTATACTTTAATACATAACAAATTCGAATTAAGAAAGGACGGGGACGCGTATTTAAGAATAATATAAAAAAGCCATCACTTAAACAGAAGAGCTTCGACAAACTTTTTTAAACAATTTAGAATTATATAGACGATTGAATTAAGCATTTTCAAAAAAAAAAAAAGGATTAGTTTTCTACATAACTTAAGCTTTCACATTGTTACTTATATTAAACAGGTAAAATTCTTACCCTACATTCTTCATCCAATAAATCTAGAACTCCTAGTTTAGATTCTATTAAATCTATGCATGGCTGATTATCGTAAAAGTCTATCATTTTCCATTCAATTTCTTCCTTTATGTATTCTTCCTGTTCCAACTTAAATACATGCAGATTGAACTGCTGCTGTAATTTCTCGTTTGCATAATTTATACAAAACTGTTCAAATGAATTCGTTTCGAAAGTTTCAAAACCATAAATATCAAGCACACCTATAAATTTATATTTAGGTATATCTGACTCTAGAGCCTTATTTATCACAGCGACAACCCACTCAAACAACTGGGCATAAATGTGTTTCGCTAAAGCATCACGAGACGTTATTGCTTGTTCTATTGACATAGGAATCATAAACACTTCTCGCATAGAAACCATTTTCTTAGTACATAACCACAAAGCGAGATCTTCCATATCTATTTCGAGAAGATCCGCTAAAATTCTTAAAGTTGAATTCATATTCTTAAATAAAAACAAGATATTTATTAATTAAAAAAAAATAATTTGCGAAAAATTTACTTACGTTTATAGTGCAACCTTCTTGGTCTTGCTCATTTTCCTGTTCGATTATTGTTTCTACAAAATTTACATTTCCCAAATGCAAAATAGCCGCAATTATTTTAAATAATTCGTTCTGTTCCATTTCAGAAAAACCCAACATAGTAAGAGCGTTTACTGTCTCGTTATAAGAATTAGCATCGTCCATGTCGTCAAAACTTTGGCCTTGATTTAAATAATGATATCGGCTTGCATCATCTAAACAAAAAAATGTTTATTTCTTTTTAATTAATTCTAGCCATATCGTTTACCTAATTCCAGGTAAGGATGGAAGTTTCTGGCTGCGCATAATTGATAGAAAATGTGATAATTTCTTTCATCTGGAGCTTGGAAAACTACTCTGGATTTTTCTAATAGATATGTTCTCATAGATGCTCCGCTTATATGAAATACTTTATTTAATTGTAATTCGATAAATTTTCCAAATCTGGAGCTGTTGTCGTTTCTTGTGGTTTTAGCATTACCTATTGCCTAAAACAGAGAACCAAAACAGTATAATCTTCAGCAAATCAACGAAAAATATCACATTATATTTAATAAAAATATTGAATTGTAAATTAAGTTAGATATTATTAAAAGCATATTAAAAAAAATCTATGTAAATGAAGTTAAATGTAAGGTACTTAAAGTGTTAAAAGTATATTGCCTTTCTTCGTATATAAATTACAAATGAGTTAGGTCGAATTAAATCTCGCAAGTTCAGTTGATAAGCATCTTACAATTTAAACAATTTTGCAAAAGGATAGGTAGGAAAAATTATGAACTTATAACGGAGCACGTGCAAAAAATACTGAATTTCAGATGTGGATAATGCATGCCATTTCTTGAAAAGCATGAGAGAAATATTTCAAAAGGCATGTAAAGATTCTATTACAAAAATTAACAAACTTCAATATTTAGTAAATAAATAGTTATGGAAAAATTGCTGAAAATTGCAGATAATTTGAGAAAAAAACTAAAATCTTCTGGTAAAAAATATACATTAACCAGTGATTACTTTTAACTAAAATTACTTCCAATTCCTGTATTAACTTTTCGTGTCTAAACATTTTAGTCCAATAATAATTACAATTTATATTTCTACTGACTTTACTGAGTGACTTAAAAATATGCGAAATACTGCCAGCTTTATGAAACTTGTTTGAGTTTCAGTGCAGCTACGACAACAATGGTAGCTGCCCTGAAGATGTTTCTTGTAACAGACGTGAAATACGAGAAGTAATTACGATCTACTAGTTTCTTTGCGTAGAGTTAAAGTCAAGTTATTCCATAAACTCTCAAGTTACTAAAGATCTAGAAGACCTCCATCTGGCGACTTTAATTTTGTCAGCTGTGTACTGTCTCATACACAAGAGATGTTCTGCTTCTCCGACCCATCGCTCAAATGTCATTATATTTTGGTACATCTTTTTTTGTTAACATTTGAACCTAGTTATTTAAAAGCATAATAACTCCAACAGTTGACAAACATACTTCAGTATTTTGAAGCTACAAAGATTTAAAGGAATTGTTTTCTGCGAAAACGTGGCTTAAACGGTAAAGAAATATTTTGAGAAAATCAATCGGGTATTTGGTGACAAGTCATGTTCCTTAGCTACCGTAAAACGCTGGTAGAATGAATTTCAACGTGGTTAACTTTGCTTAAGAGACAGGTTTTCAGTTTCTAACTCAAAAACGGGTACTGCCTAAAATAATATTGGTCTTGTTCAGGACATGATTGAAAAGGACCGACATGTTCCTATAAGGGAATATTCAAGTAATTCTAACGATTGGTATGAAAGTAATTCACACCTCCTTACGCAAACATTTAAAGATACACAGCTTTGTTTCCGTTGGATTTCCCACAATTTAACTCCAGTTCAAAAAGAACACCATGTGAGATAGTACAGATCTACACTAAATCACTTATCTAGTGTAGAATATCACTAAATATGATGAAACTTTGGATATGCTACTAAATCCGTGAAAAATAGTTGTTCAAAACTAAAAGATTATCGCCACAATTTTTTAGATTAACGAACATGTTACACTGCCGTTGTTCCATTAAAAAAAATCGATTTTTCTTAATGGAACAACCTGTAGATGAGCACGCCATAGTAAGTAGATAAATATTTTGCATCATACAGGTATAGGTTTCCCTATGTCTATCTCTCATAGTTTTAGAGTGATTATTATTATTAATACACTTTGTTACAATTTTGACAGATCAGATTTATTTTTCAAGGCTTACTATAACGATTTTTCTTGATTATGCTCAACTTAGAAAATAATCACTCTAAAACTACGAGAGATAGACATAGGGAAACCTATACCTGTATGATGCAAAATATTTATCTACTTACTATGGCGGGCTCGTCTACAGGTTGTTCCATTAAAAAAAATCGATTTTTCTTTAATTAAATACTACTTAAATATTCAATAATTTTCGAACACCCTGTAAGAGATTTCTTAAATGTTTCGACGTTACTGGGAATCTTATACCTTTCGCTGTCTACAGTAGAAACATGACGTAGTTTAGATCAAATACGCCTGAGATATATGGTTTTAAAAAGTACCTACATTGAAAAAACAAAAAATTTCACAAAAATCAAAATAATTCAAAACCGGTTATTTTTTTGCAAAAAAAACCTTATTATAAAGTGTTATAGTACTTTACAAGGAATCTAAAAAAGCAATAAAAAGTATAACATTCTATTTAAAATATCAAAGTTGGCTATCACTTCCGGTATAACCGAAAGTGGTTCATGGGTGTAAATATTTTATTTTAACACATCAAGTATCAAGATTACGTGCCATAAATTTTCAGAAGTGTCCTAAGGCATTAAAACTTCTAACGAACGGGTTACGTGAAAAACCCTGTCTATATAATAGAGCTTTATAAATAATATACAATATAAACTTGGTAAAAACTGTCCATTTGATTGAAATAGAAAATTCGTCATCATAGCATAGATATGTAAATACATCCATATACTGTACTGTATAAATATATAATAAAGCATGCAATTATATTATATTATTATCACTTATTAGTTATTAGCCATTTGTTTCTGACTTTGATAAAGAATATAGAAAAACAATTATCGTGCATACATTAACACTTAGGCTTTCTTAATATTATTGAAAAGTACGTCACAATTGCATTATTGCTTTATTTATATTTCTTCTAGTAAGTTTTATTATACTAAATAAGATTCAACTGTTTCGGTAAATATCAGGGACTGAAACCATGAAAAAAATGGGTTCAGGTTCGGGTTAATCAAAATAAAAAGTTCAGGTTGGGGTTCGGTTCAGGGTTCGGGTTCAAAGTTTAAAAAAAAATACATGTGTTTTATTAGTAGAAAATTTATTTTTCAAAGAAATTTTCGTTTAATTTAAAATTAATATATTTTTCAAGTTTTCTTCTTTTAAATTTGTTCTTTGTGGGGATAAAATGAATTTCAAAGCTGAAAAGGCCCTCTCGACGCTTACTTGCGTAGCAGGTACTGCGAATATAATCTGAGCTGCTTGATACAATAATGGCGTTTCCGTTTTATGTTGCTCACAAAATAGTAAATGTTTTTTTCTTTTCCCAGTCTTGGATATTTTTCATATATATCAAATTCATTTTTAACTAAATTATCAATCGAAGCGGTGACATTTACATTTGAAGAATTTGATTTATAAAACCTTTCCTTCTTTTTTAGAACTTGTTCGAGCATATCTTCATCATCATCTGAAGAAAAAGATATTGATTCTCTCACAAAATTCTCTTTTTCTCTTTCTATTTGTAAATTTTTCAAAATTTTTATTGTTTTCAAAATATGTTTTTTAGCATTTTCAACATCTTCGGGACTTAGAATGACCTTAAATCTGCTATCTAGATATACTGCTGCAATCAAAAGTGGATTGTTAATAAAGTTGTTTTCTCTTTTTATAATATTTAAATATAATTCTTTTGAAAATGATTTTGTTTTGTCATCTTTTGTTAGCTCCAATTTAAAAGTAAGCCAGATTCTATAAAAATCGCCTAAATTCATCTGTTCTTCTTGTAGTTTCAGCGTTATTTTTTTAACAGGTGCAAAAGCTTCTATGAATTCTTCACAAATATTCCAAGTACTATCAGTCATAGTTAATTCAGCATCCAGCAATTCCGAACAAAAACTTCTGTATTCCAATAAGGCTTGAACCATGTCATAACTGGAATTCCATCTAGTTTGACAGTCTAGTACGGCATTTTTCAAGTTTAGCTTCTTAGTTAAAGAAGAAATATTTGGTGTTCGCAATTTTTTGCAAATGGCTCTGCATTGATCAAGAATTTTCTTAAAAGGAGGACTAGATATTGTGTCGAGCACTGCCAGCTGTAAACTATGAGCAACACATCTGAAATGAATAATATTTGGGTGTGAATGTGCTAATGTTTCTGCTCCTTCCAGTTCAATATAAGAAAGCGCATTTGCTTCAGCTGCATTAAATTCATCTTCCATGTCAAAGTTTTCATACTCGTCTTTTAATAATTCAGCAGCTTTGATCATATTTTTTCCGTTATCTGATGTAATTGAATATACTTGCTGCAGTTTTATGTCGTAACAATCAAGAACGCTGATGATAAGATTTTTTATGTAGGCTCCTGTCTGACGATTTTGAGCCTCATGCATGTCCAAAGTTCGTAGTTTTATTTTTCCGTCAAAAATATATTGAATATTTATCCCTACAATACATCTACCAAGACGAGAAGCAGAATCAATTTTAATTGAAATAATTTTGTTTGATATTTCCAATTTAATTTTGTTTTTTATTTCCGTTGATTTGTTGTTAACAAGATCACTTATATTATGACTATTTACTGATACTTTTAGTGCATTCATAATCGGATCGATTATTTCTTTCATGCCAGAATCTTTGAAGATTGTGAAAGGACGGCCATTAACGGTTACTAATTTTACGCATGAATCAATGAAACTTTGTTTGCAGGTTTCTATCTTGATAATATTTAAATACTGTTCAAGGGTATTTTTGATTAGATTTTTGTTGGCTATTTAGGATGTTATTGACAATATTTATATCCTAAATACGCAACAAAAATCTAAAACCCTTTCCTTAGTTTATCCAACATTAAAATACAAGATAATTAATTCCTATAATTCAGTCACTTACTTAGGCAAAATTTCGGCAAAAAATTGATACTTTCATTAAAAAACTTAATAACGAACATATATCATTTAAAACAGACAATACTATACAGAACATTATTAAAAACAACAAAGATAAAATAGACAAAGAATCAAACTCTGGTGTATATAAGTTATCATGCGAAGATTGTAATAAGGTATACATAGGACTAACGGGGAGGACATTCAAAATTAGGATGAAAGAACACGAGAGAAGCCATAAAGAAAAGAAAACAGATTCAACTTTCGCAAGTCATTGTATAGATATCAATCATAAATTTAATATAGATTACAAAATTTTACACATTCAAGAAAAAAGTAAAAAACTTAACCTGTTAGAAAACTTAGAAATTAATAGATACAATAGTTTAGGATTAGCTTTAAATGACCAACTAGATTTAAACAACTCTCCTCTACTAAATTTAAGATTGTAAAAATTTTTCCACCACCATTTCCCCAATAATTTTCACATAAATATTCAAACTTGTATTGTACATATTCAGTATTTCATCCACCTGATGAAGCCATTGTATGGCGAAACAATATTGTAGTGGTATTTACAATAAAAGAATTTTTGAAACTAGAAGTTTAATTACTTAGTTCTTAGCGTTGAATAGTGGTTTTAGATTTATACGTTACGATTGCACTTTTACCTTTTTATCATAGATTTATTGATTAATTTTTTTGTTTCAGTGAAAATATTTGTGAAATTAAGAGCCAATATAGTGTTTTGAATTTAATATCTGTTTGACTTTATATTGTACTATATTTACATGCTTTACACGCACATTACTAGTCAACTTCGAATGCAGCAAGAATTATTACCTGTGCCTAAGAGAAACTCATGAGTGTAGTGTGATAAAAACTAAAAAATATAAAATCTATATATTCTATTGTTAAATTTAATGTATGTACTGTTATATTATATTATCGATTGTAATAAACTATTTCCATTCCTTCTGTTTTTTATTCTAAAACATTGATATTTATTAATGTTAATTAACATAAAGTATGTATTCATTCTAAGCAGTTTAAGGATATAACCTAAATGTCATCTGTAAACAAAAATAAATTCTGAAGGTTTTTAATTTACTATAACCTATAAACCAAATGACAATTATTTGCAAGATGTAAACAATTGATTTGTCGACGTTGTGCGATACATATATATAGCAATGCATTCTGCACCCTCAGTCGTAGAATGAAAAACAGGGAGATAACGAGGTTTTGCTATTAAAGTCAAATACTAAACACAATGAAATAATAACAAAACTATACTTACTTCCATAACAGGACTACTAGCAAGAACTTTTTTTTCTATTTGTGTTTCGGTTGCACTGCCACCCACTGTGGCGAAATATCGCATCGCATATTTAGCTGATACAGTTTTTCCGGCACCACTCTCACCGGATACTATAATACTTTGATCCATTTGCTCTCTTTCAAGTTGGGTATAGGCATCTTCCGCCACGGCAAAAATATGTGGATCCAGATCTCCCATCGCCTGACCTCTGTATGCCTGTACCGTATCGACGCCTGCAATATAAGATTGAAACATTTTCTAAAATATTTCGATTTTTATTTCCAGATTTTGACTTTAAAGTATGACTATTAAATACGGAAAACTAAATGCAGAAACTTTCAAATCAATTTCCGTTACGTTGTATTCGAAGTATGCAATAATTTATTTTATAATTCTGTGGTTCCGCTTAATAATAAGAAGAATTTATTATCCAACAGTTGCATTACAATTATTTATAGGATAATAGTACATAAAATGAAAGTAAAATAAAAATTAACTTAAAAAATGAGTGTGGAAATGATTAAAAATATAAATTAATCCAAAATAAAATAACAACAAAAATAAAAGAAAAAAAAATTATAATTAAACAAATACGTGTATGCTTATATATAAAAAAAAGTTATACTTCAAGTGTAAGTATTGCTATGTATAAATGTATTTAATAACTTCAAATGAATGTATAAAGAATCAAATTTCTAATACTAAAAACTACTTATAATCATAGCAATGTAAATGCAGTAATATATATAACAAGTGTTCATTTGAAAAGTCAATCTAGTAGCATGTGATTTACTGAGAACATTTTGAAGTATGTCGTAAATTAAAATTTACTACTTAACCTACGAAGTCGTATATTTTGACAGTTTCATACATACAAATAAATAACAAATAATAGGTATTTATTGAAAACTATAACAAATGTTGAAAATGTTGTCCTTCAAGATCAATGCACTTTAAATTCCTCCGTTCAAAATTTCTGATTATATTCTGCAACATTACTGGATTGTTATTAATTTCCATGCATTTCTGTTCGATTCTCTGTAGCACATCATTCAAATTCAATATAGGTGTTTGAAATATGTTATTTTTTAGATAAGGCCACAAAAAGAAGTCGCAAGGTGTTAAGTCGCATGAACGTGTAGGCCAGGCAATTTCAGTATTTCGACTAATTATACGCTCATCAAAAAATCCTCTTAAATAATCCAAAGATTCTGCAGTACAGTGACAAGGTTCTCCGTCTTGTTGGAAATATGCATTTTGTAGTTCATCATCATGAAACTGATTGAGAAATGGTTGTAAAATTTCCGTACGGTACCTTTGAGCAGTTAACGTTCCCTGAAAAAATATTGGTCCAATGATTCGCCTTTGGTTTATCGCTGCCCAAACACCAATTCTCTCTGAATGTAGCGATTCTTCATTAATTACATGTGGATTTTCAATACTCCAAATTCTTGTATTTTGTGAATTTAGGTATCCCGTTTTATAAAACCATGCTTCATCAGTAAAGATGACTCTTTGCAAAAGTTCTCCATTATTGTTCATATTTACAAACCAATTACAAAACTGTAGTCTACGTGGGTAATCAATTTCTAACAATTCTTGTACTGCTGTGACACGGTATGGATAAAGTTGCATATCTTTTTTTAATAACTTGTGAGTTGTACCAACAGAAAGGGTTATTTGTTGACTCAAATGTCGAACAGATGTTTGTGGTTCATTTTCCATTATTTCTTCAACACGATTGACAACTTGAGGTGTACGTTTCTTAACTGCTCCGCTGCCTGATTTTCTTAAGAGACTACCAGTTTCAGAAAAAAAGTTTTAAAGTTCTATCCAAAGTATTCTTAAATTGTATATAATCTATTACAAAATGTGGAAACTCAACTTGAAATTTACCATGCAATCTTGAACTGAATAAACCCATAAACTATCAATTTTATTACCACTTCGAAAATAAGCCTGGACTAAAAAAATTTTATGTTCTAAAGTGAAAGCCATTTTAAAACTGAGAAGCAATTTATTTAAACCAGAATCGACGCACGATTATTTTATGCACTAACTAAATGATTTGTGATTGAGATTATCAAATGTCATTTGGATTTACGTTTATGGAACAACAAACACATATTAATATATTTGCGTCTTATTCTATCAAAATTTCAAAGTAACCTAGATTGACTTTTCAAATGAACATTTGTTACAATTTCGGATTCATGAATGACTCGTATATATTATCTTGATCATGTGCTTCTTGTCGTTTCAATAAAAAATAATAGAAAGAAGTCAAAAAAGGTTTTTCTTGAGTTTAGAGAATAATCTCGTGGTCCATACATCATCAAAAGCGTGACTGATATCTCAAGGAGGTGCGCTATATTATTTATTTATTATAGTGCGCTTTTATTTTCACGGTGATTATTATCGACTGGGAATGCATAACGCTTACAGTATTTACATACACACTTTAATAATTACTCTTAAAAACATTATTTTACATTTATCCTTATATTATTAGAAAGTCTTTTTGTTTTATACAAAATTGGTGGTTTTACCCACTCAAGTACGTTTAAAATTATTTTGCCTAATACATTACCAAAAAAAGTACTTAACTCCATATAATATAAAATTATCTTTCCTATCTTTCAGAAAAACTGTTAAAATATTTGTCATATTGATCTACATATTCTTCCGTTTATCTTATACTTTAAGGCAGTGGCATTAGTTATCTTTTTGAAGGTGGGACAGATAACGCACCATTCAACTTCATTCTTGTTAAATAGTTTAATAAGACAAGTTTAAATGATTGTAGTAAAATGATTTGAAAGTTATTATATGGAAGAAATATATTTTAATATTACAATATTGTACTTACTTTAAATTTATTCGAGAAATTAGTTGGAGAGATTATATGTAGAAGTAGTAGTTAAACATTATTAGATTTTTTTCAGCATTGTCGTTTAATAATTAGCACACGTATAAATCAATGCAAGAAAAAGTACAGACACAATTTTAGTACACAAACTGTATTATTGTACTAACTGTATTAGGTATCTCAAATCAAATCAGCAGATACAGATTTATAATAATAGGTTTTTTATTGCAGAAAACAGGACGGTAAAAGATAAAAAATATTTTTCAATTGATATATTTTGTAGGTGTTGTTATCACTTTGAGTGCTTGAAATTAAAATAAAGCAATTAATTATGTCGAAATATTACTTCAAGGAATATATATATATATATATATATATATATATATATATATTGATATATTACGCTGAGAGCTCTATATTAAAGGGCCTCACGTAAAGCGACAAATGATGAATAGCTGAGGAGGTGATAATAAATGTAATGAAATAGTTCAAAAATAATAATTTTGAAATAAAAAGATGGGCGCCCTTATATAACTTCTCAAACTGCTCTATCTCTGTACAAAATTGCCAACTAGTCGGATTGCATGAAACTAAATTAAAAAGCTTAATTAAATGTGAAATCTCAGGCTCTTCGTTGGTAATTAGTAGTTGCCTCCATAAAAGTAAACTATTAATGTTGAAGTTGAAAGAAATAACTGCTACAAGTAAATATTGACAAATAAAATATTGATATGATAAATAAAATATAATATTTATTGAAATAAAAGGAAACTGTAATAATGTAACATGTAAAGCAATGGGTGAAATTAAAGAAACTATGTATAAGAAAGACAACAAAGTGTTACTTAAGAGTAAGGTGGTTATGTGTGTATTAAATTAAGAAAATGTGGATAACGATATTAATAATCTTTTAACTACAATGGTGAGTACCTTTTGAATTAATATTGCTACTTTGACAAG
Source organism: Melolontha melolontha (assembly GCA_935421215.2). Classification (NCBI taxonomy): domain Eukaryota; kingdom Metazoa; phylum Arthropoda; class Insecta; order Coleoptera; family Scarabaeidae; genus Melolontha; species Melolontha melolontha. Next base: position 130,522,263 of record OW285236.1, read on the forward strand.
GTTATATTTTTAATATTAAAACTAGTATAGGACATTGTTGGTTAGGGTAAACAAAATCGAGAAATTTTATTTGTTTATAAATTTAAAGAATTAAAAATTTTAATAATAAATACGCTATATCGGTAACCTGTGATTATAGTAATCCTGATGTTTATTTTGTAGAACGTAGGCTTCAAATGGGATGATTCTCGGCGATCGAAAAAGTTTGAATGCTGTACAACTTGTTGGCGGCGTGGGTGGCTCTTTCCGATGACGCTTTCGAAGATTTTCTTCGGTCTTGGTCCCTGATGCCTAATTTCTCCCTGCGTTCTTATCTTGCTGTTGGATTACAGGTATCGATGTGGATTAACGATAATCAATTTCGTAGATGTTCTGTGATTGTTTCTTGATAATATTTCTTTAGAATTACTTGTGATTATAAATGAAACTACGTCTATGATGCTTGGTTGTACGTAAAAACGTAAAAATTGGAATATCTAGTAGAATTTCACTTGTCGATTGTGTTTATTTAAAGGCAGGATACTTTTAATTACTTTTTACTAAATTAGCGTTATGAATTAATAATATTTAAGGATTTCTAAGGTTCGGTCTAAAAAATGCGTCTACTACTTAATAAAATTCAAAAGATGATGCCGATAGCACTTGTCTGTTTTACCAAACTTAGCTATCTAATGATGCCAAAAAGTCTCGATGTTTTACCTTATTAACATATTTAAATAGATGGAATTTGACTAATTTTACTATTCTAACAGATTTTAAAAATTATTTAATAAATTAACAAGTTAGGTTAAGGTGAAACTTAATGTTACAAATTGAGTACTGCGCACGATAAATATTTACATTTGCGAGATGTCAATTTGTAGGCGTGTCTTACTAGCGTCGATATAAATTGAAGATGCATATGAATTTGAATATGTGTTTTTCGCGCTAATATTTGAAATTTGAATTAGAAATAATAAATATGAAATTAATGAAAGAAATATAAATATAGAAATTTAAGAAAATAATGTTATCGTTATTAAAATTCGTATGCACTTGGACACTACTAATACTTAATAATATCACTTACATAACCTTTTATTACCCTTTTTTTTACTTTGTATATCTTATTTTTCCCATTTTAGACGCAGCTCAATGTGTATGCCTTGCATCACTACAATATATATATATATATATATATATATATATATATATATATAATAATTATTTCTAGACCCTCTTCGTTTGTTTTACGTTTGACGCCAGAACGTCCAAGCACTTGAGCACACTGCTCTTTGTGCTATCCCAAATAGACTTCTCAGTTCCACTCTGTTAGTTTCTAGACATAGTATGTTATGGTAGATTCAATTAGTTGGCGATTTAATGTCTGGTTTTACTTCAATATGTACATATTTAAAACAATCTTACATGTTTCGGCATATGCTGCCTTTTTCAAAGAAATTTAAAATATAGATGACAGTATATTAAAGTAATACTTATATATCTGTAATTGTTATGGATAAAATTATTCAAAGATACATTCAAGTTTAATAATAATAAATCATGCCTTGGCATTCTCTAAACAGTTAGACAACAAAAACGGGGGAATGGCAAGTCATGAGTTATTATTATGTCTGCGCCCGTGGAGCGGCTTAAGATGTTAAGCTGTCGACATTCGCCTTGAACGAGAAGGAAAACCACGAAAACCTACTCGTTTATTAGGAATCTAAACACGGAAATGCCAGCATGATAAGGAAATGTACAGATATTTAAATAAAATATGATATATATTTATATAACAGCAACATATAGTATGATGGTAAATTGCAGATCGTTATATTATTAGGTTATAGCACAGACAGCTTACAAATAAAATAAACTACCTTTTAAATAAATTCAACAATTTTTACAACAAATTAAAATTCACTATTGAAGAAGAAATTAATAACAGTATTAATTTTCTTGATATTTCTTTAACCTATGATAGACAGGGTACTATTTATACAAATTGGTACAATAAACCCACAGCTTCTTTTCGATATATGAATTACCACTCACATGCACCTACAGTATACAATGAAATGATTATAAATAATCTGTAAAACTATCACATACTCACACATATCACAGAAAAGATAACATCAAGAAAATTAAAACGATTTTAACAGATTAATAACTATCCACCACAATTTATAGACCCAACAATTAAAAATAGTATCCACTAAATATACAACACTACAGACACCCACAACAATTTAAACAATCAAACAACATATATCATGCTTCCATATGTTCCATAATTATCAGAATAAATTAAATATACTTTAAAAAAATATGATATAGCGCCAACATATAAACTTAGTAATACTAATAAATATCTATTTTCAAAACTAAAACCCAAAATAGAAAAAATCGAGAAACATATATCATCTATAAAATAACATGTCGCGATTGCGATAGTTACTGCATAGGCCAAGCTAAACAATATTTATACAAAAGAATACAAGCCCACAAATACTCTAAAACAGACAAAACTGCTTTATTTACACAAACTAAAACGCAATGACCATTTCGATTTTGAAAACAAACAGATAATCGATAAAGAACAACACATAATGAAAAGGGAAATTAAAGAAATTTGAAATATATACATTTTGAAGTAAAGCCAAACCTTAAATCGCCAACTAATTGAATCTACTATATACCATGTGGCCGCGTGCGTCTGCACTATAGCGAAACCTGTAGTGTAAGCAAAACACACAGAGGTGTCCGTGTGTTAGAACGGTAAAGAAGTAGACGCAATGTTCCAATGGATTACAAGAGAGTCTAGTATATCGCATATCCCTATGATGCACTCGTATTTGTCCAATAAATTCACATTTAGACGGTGTAGTCGCGCAAGCGCATTAGCTGTCGCTCCCGCATATGGGTGTTAGTTGCAATGTTTATATCGTCAGGGGAACTACTCGCTCACAATATTTAATAAACCGCGTTGTTGGTGTACGTAACGGTCATTTAAAAGATGGAGTATTATACATCGGAGCAAAAACTCTTTATGATTAAACAATTTTACGGTGGTAATTCCGCGGAAGTAACTCGAGCTTTATTTGCAGCTAATTACCCTGAAAGTCAAATTCCCAATGCAAGCACCATTCGTAGGACAGTTAATCGGTTCGAAACTACATTTTCTATAGTAACTAATAAAAGTAAAGTTGTTCCGGATAAGAATATAAGTGATATAGAAATTCGAGTATGTACTTTAGTCGAAGTAAATCCCACTATGTCGTCTCGATAAATTGCCCGCGAATTGGGTATCAGCAAAACAACTGCTCAAAATATTTTACGTACTAATAAATATCATTCATACAAATTTACAAGTTCACAAGTACCTTTTCCCGATGATTATTATCGCCGTATGCAATTTTGCGAAAGAATTATAAATAAATATCACGAAAATAAATTCTTATAATACGCCCGCTGTCGGTGTGGCATTTCAAGTTGGCACGCCCATTATAGTCGACCAGTAGTTACTAATACATGCATCGCGCTATCGATGGCGGCCACACGGTATATATAGGTATGTATACGATTTTACTCACAATCTACTATTAGTAATTCTATATAAGTTTTATTTTAAATAATAATAATAATAATACATGAGTATCGGTATTTATTTTTATGATAATTTGATAAACTATTTTAAGGAAGATACTTGTAAAATCGTTGCTAGGCAATGTAATAAGTTTGTTGAATCTGACAGTTAGGTAATTATTTTGCCAGTTACAAAATATAGTACGGCATTTTTAATAATAAAAAATCTTTATACGTGTATACTAAGAAATATGTCCGACAGTGAACTTGAATGTACCCCACCAGAACTGCGAGTAGCTGCAGAAAAAGCTAATGAAGGCATGATTCCGGAAAAAAGCAGGGAGAGGTACGAGAAGACTTACGAAGCATATAGTAAATGGTGCGTGATTAAGGGTGTGCAGCATACCTCTGAAACGGTACTCCTTGCTTATTTTGCTGAATTAAGTAAACAAAATAAAGTTTCCACATTATGGTCAAGGTATTCGATGTTGCGAGCAGTTCTTAATATTAGGCAAAATGTTGATATCAGTAATTATTACTAATTATGCAAAATTGCGAGCATACCTAAAAAGGCAGAATGTGGGATACAAAGCTAAAAAGTCAAGCGTTCTGTCCAAAGCAGACATTGATAATTTTTTCAACAACGCTCCGATAGAATATCTTCCTCAAAAGGTAACATTCTAATTTCTTGAGTGCATATTAAATTTATGTTAAATTACATATTTCTTTTAGGTTGCTTTAATTATTAGCATCTCTGGAGCCTGTAGATGCGATGAACTTTTAAAAATGAAAATAAGTGATCTGGATATTTTAGAAAACCGAATTATAATAGTAATTCCTGTAACGAAAACCAACTCCTCCCGTACATTCGTAATCACAAAACCGGAATGGATGAAAGTAATAAAGCAATACTACGACCTTCGCAACAACATTGAATCTGAAAGATTTTTTTACAAATGAGGAATGGCAAAGTTACACGACATCTTTTTGGGCATTTCCCCCAAAAAATAGCAACTTACTTAAAACTGGAAAGCGTTAATGGTTTTACAGGACATTGTTTCAGACGTACTTCATCGACATTACTGGCAAATACAGGTGGAGACATTCTACAGTTGAAAAGATTAGGGGGGTGGAAATCCAGTACTGTTGCTGAAGGATATGTGGAGAACTCATTACATGGACAAGTAAAAATTGCTAATATGTTGTCAAATGTAGAACAATCAAGATCGTCGATTTCTAAAAATGAACAGTATAATTTTAAGCAACATGGTCTTTCTTTAACAGTTAACAGTAATGATAATTCTAATGTAACCACAACTCTACAACTCTAAATAAGTTTATTATTGTTTCTTTACTAAATATATACAGAGTTTTATTCCAATTTATTCTTAAAAACATGTTTTAATGCCAAAATGTCAATGATGTCATATTTGTGACTAATGAACTGACACTTGCTAGCTGGGAAAACACTTTTTCGGCTATAGCTGGGAAAGTGAAGTAGGTAAGCAATAAGTCGCTTCACGACTGTTTCGAAGTGTACAAATCTACAGATTACTAACCGATTGTGAGTAATAGTATATTACATACCGAGCGGGGAAGTGCTCTATTACAGCCGAGCGTCAAGGTAGCTTACCGAGGTGCAAAGCACCGAGGTAAGCTGCAGACGCGAGGCTGGAATGAGTTCTCCCGAGGTATGTATACGATTTTACTCACAATCTACTATTAGTAATTCTATATAAGTTTTATTTTAAATAATAATAATAATAATAATAATAATAATACATGAGTATGGGTATTTATTTTTATGATAATTTGATAAACTATTTTAAGGAAGATACTTGTAAAATCGTTGCTAGGCAATGTAATAAGTTTGTTGAATCTGACAATTAGGTAATGATTTTGCCAGTTACAAAATATTGTACGGCATTTTTAATAACAAAAAATCTTTATTCGTGTATACTAAGAAATATGTCCGACAGTGAACTTGAATGCACCCCACCAGAACTGTAAATATGTTTATTATTGTTTCTTTACTAAATAAATACAGAGTTTGATTCCAATTTATTCTTAAAAACATGTTTTAATGCCAAAATGACAATGATGTCATATTTGTGACTAATGAACTGACACTTGCTAGCTGGGAAAACACTTTTCCGGCTATAGCTGGGAAAGTGAAGTAGGTAAGCAATAAGTCGCTTCCCGACTGTTTCGAAGGGTACAAATCTACAGATTACTAACCGATTGTGAGTAAACACATTTACACATATTAAATTGACCCATCTGATTTTTTACAACCAAGCCAATTTTGTCAGTGGTATAATGATCATCTGTATAATAACAATGACCTGCAAAATATTACTTCCGATTTCGATGAAGCATAGTTATTATAGGACACGGTCGGAAAATATTCCACACAATTTAATCGAAGTAACATTTAATCCAGTTAAAATTGGTGTTTTGGTGGCAATGTCATGACAACGAATCATTGTGCCAATTTCATTTCAAGAAATAATTGATACCCAAAGTTACGAAACTATTATTTCAAGTCATTTATAAATCATTTGTACAGGAAATTCTAAAATGCATTGACGGTTTTTTAATATGGAATAAATTCTTATTGGATAAAAATTACAAAGACAACATCTTTTAATCTATAACACTGGGAGTTTCTTTATTTAAAAATGAATGGCATAGGTGGCCTCCTCCTTCTGTTATACATTCTTCTAGCCATCGCGCGAAATCAACCTCTGTCTAGCATTTCCAGTGGAATCGCTTCAATTTCGTTTAAGATGTTTTGTTGAAGATCTTCAAGATTACGGAGTCTATTATTATACACACGACTTTTTAGATATCCCCACAGAAAAAAGTCTGGTGCTGTGAAGTTAGGCGACCGAGCTGGCCAGATTATGTTCCCGTTGAGAGAAATTAATCGACCCGGAAACATATCAAGCAACATATTAATACTGATTCTCGCCGTGTGACTCGTTGCCCCATCCTGCTGAAACCAATTATTACCATCAAGTTGTTCATATCTAGGTCAGAAAAAAGTATCAATCATGTCACAATATCTTCCTGACGTTACTATTACGTTATGTCTGTTCTCTTCAAAAAAATACGGGCCAATAATTCGTGTGGCTGATCGTATATCAAACCGTTACTTTCGCTGCGTGAAGTGGGCGTTCGTGAAGTTAACGTGGGTTTGTTGTTAAACAATATCTAAAATTTTGTTTATTAATGAAGCCATTTAGACCAAAATTAGCCTCGTCGCTCATAAACTCGTGCAATATTGGGTTCACCAGCAAACAGATCTAAAAATTGTCTGCAAAACTCAAGTCCATTATTTCTATCTAATGGGCTTAGTTCTTGAATAAGTCCAATTTATAGGGGTGGAATTTACTGCGTCTATGTATTCTATGAACGTTGTTTTTTTTTTAATTTAAGGCACCTGCATGTTGTGCAGTTGATCCTCGTAAAAGACACTCTTACACGCTCAATATAGCACTTACATGTCTCCCAGTTGGCTTTTTTTCGCAGTATTATCTTTATTAAGCCACTTCTGATACCATGCCAAAATGGTATAGCGGGATAGTGCATCACGACGACTAAATTGACGACGGAATAAACATTGGGCTGCAACAACCGATTTTGTACGCAAATAAGGCGTAACACTAGAAATGCGCTGCTGAACTGTGTAATTGTTCATAACAACGAATTACACTTAATGTCAAAGAAACTCCATGCTGCCATGATTAGAATCCACAAACAAATTCAAAATATGACCATAAAAAAAAAATTATTCCATACCAAAACCATCATCAGTGCATTATGGTATTCTCTATATAACTCTATATAAAATTAACTAATAATCGTTATTTTCAAAAAGATTCTGTCACACCACACATTTAACATATAACTATGTATTATTTAGAGCAATTTTTCCCAAACGGTTTTATAAATGTAGATTTATAGGCAAGAAAACCGCCTGATTGATTCTTGGATTTCTTTGTATTTTCTTATTTAAGAAAGGTAATATTCCTGAATTCAATTTAAAAAATGGGAGAACTACGACACCCAATTTAAGATGCAACCCAAAATGTGGAATTTATCGCAATTAGTTCTGTGTTGTTTACAAGTAGGAGGCAAATATTTTGAGCATTTTCTTTGAATAATTTTATTGGTACATAATTGTATTATTTGTAATATAGATTCCTAAAATTTGTTTCAACTGTCATTTTGTGTAAATCACTTCTGATATCAGTAAATATTGTTTTACTAGTAATTCTAACCATATGTCATGCATATTTATATAAAGTATTCTAACCCAAAGAGATAAATATAACGCAAATGACCAGGATTGCCAAATTAAATATTTGTTTCAATCATTCGGTATCTGTCTGTATGTCATACATGTTGTGAGGATTCTTGTGTTTTACCGATCATCATCGGATTGTTTCAAACTATTCAATTACACCTAATACTCCAGAAAGAATGTTACGACTATTATGATATCCTAAGTAATTAATAGAACAGAATAAAATAAAAAGTCATACATCAAACAAAGGATACAGCTCAAATACAAAGCTAGTATCAAATCAAAAGTTATACAACAGCAACACGCGGATTGTAATGTATGCGGCTGAAACAGCAAGAATAATACAACGGGAAGAAGAGCAACTTAAAATATTTGGAAGAGTAACCAGAACAATAATGGGACCTAAAAGGATAAATGATGAAATTAACCATTAGTGAATTTGTAAATTGAGCAAATATTAGGGCATGAAAATAAAATATACCGGGTTTATAATATAAGTAAATGGTGGCGTAGGCAACCAGTTATACACCAGTCACATTTTCAAACTGTCAAAAATTTCTGTTTTTCGTTCAGACTTAAATCTTAAATTAAATACATTTTATTGAAAAATACATAATTTAAAACAGTTAATTATCCCAACAGGCGCATAACTTGTGCGAGGACAATTTTAAATATTTTTAAGAAATTCAAAGAATATGGATAGTATTTCTTTATGTTTTAAATACCTATATCTAAGTTAGTAACATTAGTGTATCAAAAAAGGTAGAAAATATAACAAAAATTCTTGTAGGTAATAAATATGTTCTATTTCTTTAATAATCACAATAACATTTGGACTATTATTTGACAGCATCACTACTGGAATTAAAGATTGAGGGAGGAAAGCAAGGCTATTTTCATATGAAGGAGGATCTGATACTAGAGTAGCAACTATTTGAGAACCTCGATTTAAAGAGAAAATTTTCATTGTACTGAAAATGCTACTTTTTCTAGATCAAGAAATGTTTAATATTATGAAGAAAGTAGATCCTGAAAATAAAGAATAAATGTCTGTAATCGAAACAGACATTAGTCCTATAAAAAATCACTTTTATTATTTGGATTTTTGCAAGAAAGAATAAGAGAAAGTAATATCAATTACAGCCGATGTAATTAATAACAATAACTATAGGGCAATACTTCGAATGGCCAAATCCAAATCAGGACGTAGATCCTCTTTTATTTTGGAAGGTAAATTTTAAGAAAAAAAAGGTAAATAAGTACATTTTTTATTTGGATTTTCTTTTAGGTAACAGGAATGGAACTGAAACCCTTAAAACAATGTGCTAGGAAATACTTCTGTTTTCGAGCGAGTTCAGCAGAAAGTGAGAGTGTATAGTACAGCTCGTTTAATAATAAAACAAAGGTGTGCAAGACTAAAACCGAAAAATCTGAGTATAATATGTTCCTAAATAAAAATATTAATAAGTATTTATTTTATTAAAATTACACCCAACCTTTTTTTATTAGCTAAAGATACTTCATCTTACTATACTTTCTAAAAGATATGAATGTTTAAGCATTCAAAGGGAAATTATTTAGATTGCCATACAGAATGTACATGAAACTCTTTAAATCTACTTCAAAACTTAAAATGTATCCCGAAAGTATTCTAAAATCTAGTTTGGCAATAATACTTATACTGGTAACTGTGGGTAATACTAAAGAAAATAAAGCCACAAAGAATTAGGTTATGTTTTTAGAAAAGAAAGAAAATCTCAGTTTGAATGAAAAAATTAATTTATTCTAACGATTAATTAAGATAAACAAAACAACATAACAAATGTCCTACATGTCTTTCAAGGCAATAAGCAAGACGATTTTGAAAGCTACGCAGGTAAAATCTGGATTTATTCGATCACATGCAGTAAGTATACGTTCTTTCAATTCATCCAAATTATGAATTTGCAAGTTATTATAAATTTTGCTTTTTAGGTAACTCTAAAGAAAGAAATCATTTGGAGATAAATCAACTGATCTTGGGGGCCATGGTATGGGGCCAAACCTGCCAATCCACCGTCTGAAATGTGTTACTTAAAAAATTCCTGACGACATGAGTAGAATGTGCTGGAGCCCCATCCATTTGGAACCAAAGTTGATCAATATTTAGTATCTCAATTGTTGGAATGATGTGGTTTCGTAAGAGATTTAAATATTTTTCTTCAAATAAAAATTGGCCAATAGTTCTAGCGTTTATTATTCCAATCCAGACATTGACTTTTTGAGGGTACTGTGTCGGGTTAGGTTTGGGGCATGAGGATTTGTACGGGACCAATACCTAATGGATTAATGAAAAGGAAATTTAGTATTTTTCAATGGATAAATGTAGGATACAAACCGGAAATTCTGAGAGTGGACTTCACCATTTGTGGTAAATGTAGCTTCATCAGTAAAAATTATTTTATTTAAAATTGCTTCGTTTTCATTTAACATATTAAACATTTTTTCACAAAAATCAGTTGGTTTTACTTTGTCTTCCTCGAAAATCTCCTGATAGTTTGATACCTTGTATGGCTTATATTTAAATTCTTTCAGGGTTCTGTACACCGAACTGTAAGATACTCCAAAACGCCTCAGATACTCAAAAATACATCTAAAAGCGATCCTACAGACCGTTCTTCTACATATCAGAGGATATTCAGCTTCATGTCTTCTGTTAACTCATGATTGATTTTATTATTTTTTTTTGTGTGAATTTAGAAGACAACCATCTTATGTCAATCTATTATAAATATTTAAAATTGTCTTTGCACAAGGTATAGGCCTGTTAGGATAATTAACGGCAAACATGTCTCTGCCGTCCTTAAACTGTTGTTCTTCTGATACCACATTACCATTGAAATTTTTTCGTCTTTGCTATACGTATCCATGATTTAAATAAATTATCTATTTTTCAATAAAATATATTTAATTTAAGATTTTTGTAATGAATAAAAATTGAGAAATATGTGACATTAATAAATTTTTTTTTACTCTCCATGGCAATCTATTTAAGAGTTAATGTGTTTATGCCTATGTTTAATTCGAAATAAAAATAAGTCAGTCAATGTATTATACCTATGTGTAATCAGTAATCACAAAAGAAAAATCCGATATAATACCTACAGGTTAATTATAGTTTCATTTTGTAAGAAGTTTTTCGATATTTGCAAAGTCATGTTAAAGCCATGATCATTTAGTTAGGTAGAAACTAACGAAAGAGAACATTAAATGGAGGAAGTCAACTGGACTAACTCAATTAAGAAAGTTCCAGAACATCAAATTCTTAAAGAATATTAGAATTAAGGTAATATAAAAAAGTGCTATTGACGTAAAAGTAATACAAATATTGAGAAATAAAGATATTTTATTTTTAAGAAGATAGTAACTCTAAACACAGTTAAAGGCTACAAGTATTACTTGTATAGAAAAAAATAATTTTTATAATGATTGTTTGGCTTCCGTAATCACTAGATAATTAATTCGACGCGATATATGATCCTATGACTTATTGAAAAAGATTAGAAAGCGTTGTCTAACATTACATTTTTTATTGAAGGCTTAGAAAAATATGCCCGGCGAAATCTTATCAATAACTTCTGTCACTATTTTGATAATGCTTCTTATACATTCTTCTTCTCTTCTTCTTATACAGTAGTATTTTTGTTTACGTTTAATTTTAAGTAGATACCTTTTATTTTATGTCATTTGTAGTATTTTTATGCAAATCCTTTATGAGGAGTAGTATACACGTACATATTAGACAAATTTGTTACTTCAAATCAATGTTTTAGAATTTCAAATACAGCTAATCCATATAAAAGGAAGAGATAAGAATAAGTTTACAAAAATGTAGAAATAATTAATTTAATTATTTTAACAATTACATTGATAAATACTTACTCAATCAACAATAACGATAAAACATACACTAAAATATTTCACGTCATAATGAATGGGCTCAAATTTGAGAATATTTATTATAATAAAATGTAATGCGATAGATAACTGATAAAGCGAAGTAAATATACTCATTAATTTGCTACTAACTAAATAACATAAAAAATTATATATTTAATTAAATTTTCTAGTATATGTTTCCAACTTGTTCAAGCATTAAATTAAAATTACAGCAAGTACTAATAATAATAAGATATATAATATTTGTAATGAACATGTTGAATTGAAATAGAAAAGATAAAATATACGTTAATTATAATAATAATATATAAATATTAATGCCGCTATTGAAAATTTAGTACAAAAAGCAAAGTTCAAAATTTAAGGATTAGTATTATATGTTCGTATGTATAACCTTTCCTTTAGAAATTGGTCTAAATCTTAATATAATTATATTTATGATATAACCCATAAATATGATTATATTCAACATTTTAGTTGTTACACGTTAATTATTATAGATTTCTACAGTTTGAGAAAGAACACCTTTCGACAACATGATTCGGATAGCTTAAGTTGGCATCTTGGTGTCACCACGTATTAAGTTATCATAATCAATTCCTCTTCAGTACTTTTAACAAAAAAAATAGTTTGACCAAGTAGTGTTAAAAAATTTAAAAATTCTTTGTATGCATTTTTAAAACACCAATTTATTTAATAGTTTTTAAAAATACCAAATTTTTTTCTTGGACTGAATGCCTTGAGCCTTACGGCATTGTCTGAGGTGCAGTCTGCAATCATTCCTTCCACTTGTTTCTATCCCTTGCCATCTCCCTAACGGTTTGATCTCTTTTTTGAGCCAGTCTTCTAATCTCTGTTCCATGTTCTTGCTGGGTCTATGTACTGTTCTCTTTCCAAATCTTCTTGACTCTGTTACCCGTATGGCTAACTAGTCTGGAGATGTCATTCTTTTTACATGCCCGTACCACCTAAGTTGTTTTTAAATTTTTTTTTTATTTTGCGTTAAACTTTTTCTTATATCTGTTTTTACATTTACTTCTTAAGGTTTTCTCTATTGTTTTTCAGAGGTGTTTCATTATGTTTATTTTCTTGTTTTGTTGTTAATTATTATGTCTCAGGTTCGTACGTCATGTCTAGTATCACCACTGCACTATACATTCAAGTTTTGGTATTTCTTACTTAGTACAGTCTTATAGAATTGATTATGTAACTGTGGAAATTTTCTTCGTCTGTCAAAGATTTTCGATTCTATTTCTCCTTCATCGAAAAATGTTGTTCCCAGATATTCCATTGTGAAGACCTGTTCTAATTCCCCTTCTCCACATTTTATATTTTGCTAACATTCTACTTTATTAATTATAATTACTTTTCTTCTCCAGGTGATTATTTCCATGTCCATCTCCTGTATTATTTTGTTCTATTGTTTACGATCTTTTGAACATTTTTTCGCTTGCCCTCAAGATCAATATATCATCAGCATATAACAGTCTCTGTTCTTATATCGAATGCAGATCTTTATACCAAACTCTTACTCTTGGCACGTTCCTTTTGCAAAATTTCAATATCTTATCCATGTAGATATTACATAAATATACATATAAATAAAGTGCGACTCAGGCTATCTCCTTGTTTGATTCATGCTTGCATTTCAGGAAGAAACTCTAGGTTCTTCCTTTTAACCTTACGTCAACTGTAAATTTCCTGTCTATGTTTTTAATAAATAGTTTTAGTTTTCGTTGATACCTTTAATTCCGTCAAGCAATTTCACAACCTCTACCTTGAAACTGTACTAAAGGCGGCTCTCAGATTCACAAATGCAGGGTATAATTCTTTTGTTTGTTCATTTGTTTTCTCTACCACTTTTATAATTGTACTCTTGTGGTTTTGTGTTTGTTTTCGTTTCACGAAAGCAGCCTGTTCTGTTTTTAGTTTTTCATATTTCTTTTCTTAATTTATTCGCTATTATTTTCATGTACAATTTAAAACGCCATATATATATAGATAATTATTTCGTGACCTTTGTATGTTATGGTAAATTCAATTTGTTGGCGATTTAAGGTCTGGCTTTAAGGGTTTAAGTGTTTAAGGTTTTAAGGGCATCATTTGCCGAAACATGTAGGATTGTTTTAAATATATACATTTTGAAGTAAAACCAGACCTTAAATCGCCAACAAATTGAATTTACCATATATATATATATATATATATATATATATATATATATATATATATATATATATATGTATAGGTCTGGTTTTACTTCAATATGTATATATTTAAAACAATCTTACATGTTACGGCATTTGATGCCTTTTTCAAAGAAATTTGAAATAAATGAGAGTATATTAGTGTCATACAACATTGTATGACAGTAATACACTGTCATTTATATTTCAAATTTCTTTAATTTTCCTTTTCATTATGTGTTGTTCTTTATCGATTATCTGTCTATTTTCAAAGTTTCATGAGTTATTATTATAACTAAAGAAGGCAGACTATGTGCCCCAGCAGTAGCGTTGCGTGGAGAGTTTTGCAGAATAACAGTGCGCTTACTTAAAAATAAATATATCGAATCCCTATACAAAACGTTAAGAAAAAACATAAATAACTTACCCAACATGTTTACATTGTTGTACAGATACAAAGAGCGCTTTAACTATGCAAATATAACATCTCTCAACGTCGAACAATCCTTCTCTGTATATAAACATATATATACGTCGCTACGTACGAACCTTTCCGAGACTAATACAGAAACATATATTATGGTGCAGTTTTTTCATCGCGCACATCCGAATTTTTTTGCAACAATGTAAACATGTTGGGTAAATTATTTATGTTTTTTCTTAACGTTTTGTATAGGGATTCGATATATTTATTTTTAAGTAAGCGCACTGTTATTCAGCTAAACTCTCCACGCAACGCTACTGCTGGGGCACATAGTCTGCCTTCTTTTTATGACTAATATGCCATCTAAAGTTATCCAGATTAGTCCAAGGTTAATTCAGGGTAGTCCGATTTCATTAAATTTTGAACGGTGGTTTGAAGTGGTATCTCTCGAAAGAAAAATAGAAAATTACACTTTGATCGCTACAAATTATGTAAACACATATAATGAGCAGCAAAAGGAGTATAACAACCTTTTATATGATGTCTTCTGTAGATTTTCCCATCCAAAAGAAGATATGTTCTTAAAAATCAAAATAAATGGATTATTATCTCACCAGAATATTATATATACTTTGTAAAAATTACATGTAAAAATTACATCTGTATTTTTACAGAGAAAAAATAATTCTATTTATTTTTCTCATATCCATAGTGATATCACATCAGTTTTCTTCATTTTTCAAATCCAAATTAGCCTTTGATATAATTTTTAAAGATATACAATTTCCAAAAAATTATTACTCTTGTTTCATTTTAACATTTGATATTTCTCTTCATATTTAATTTTTAAAGATATTTCAAATTAACCTTTGCATTTACCTTCACATTTTGATACATGAAATTTTATTTAAATTCATGACATTAACAATATTATAATGTCACTTTATTTTGAACGACCTATAGAAAATTTAGACATCTAACAAGTATTTTACATTCAAAAAGAAAACAGTTATTATTATTATTTTAATAATAAAATGAAAATGAATAGAGAATCAAAAATAAATAACTATAATATAATAGAGAATTGAAATTTAATTAAGTAAATTAGATATTTTAAATTAAATATCTATATATATATATATATATATATTTTTAAATCATTATTGATATCATTAATACTTCTTCTTAATTGGTTTGACTAATTGAAAACCAGTATAATATATAGTCAGACTATGCGGCCATATCTGGTCAAAAAGAAAAAAAATGCTCTTTCATCACGATAATGCCCCTGTGTATAGGTTTCGAGTTGTTGCTGCAAAACTCCATGACATTCGCCTTAAAGTGCTTCCATGCTTCTATGCTTCTATGCATTCATCGGAAATATTTGCTGAATTACTCCTAGTGATTACTAGCTTTTGAATAAATGTCTTGAAGAAGGAGGATTAACTTCAAATGATAAAGTTAAAACTAAGACAACTGTTCATTTTGCAGAGTTGAACAAATCGCATTATAAAGAGAGAATTAAAACGTAATTATTATAAATGTATTACATTGCAATATTATTACATTAATTGATTTTACAGACACTTCGTGGTGAAACATTTCAGTAATTATTGATGTACTTGGTAGGAATAACACACTTGGCTATATTTCACAATTTTTTTATTATATTCTCTAACATATATATTTCGGCTGTTATGCCATTCTCAAAGAGTTTCTTAAAACTAACTTAATATACGTAACAATGTAACTTATATACCTAGTTTTAGTGATGAGGTGGTAGTTAAATGATGTTTACAGTTGTGTCTATGATGGGGGTGTTTATAAATTCTAGCTGTGTATTAGAATATTAACAAAAGAATATTAAGAAAAAATTCTTATACCCGGAAATAAAAGAATTAAATAAAACCAATTGGTATGCAATAACTAGAGAACGGACGCAATTTCCAGCAACAAGTGTTATAAATAGAGTTGATGCGGAAACAGTTGCTGAAACCATTAAGGAGAATATGCAAAAAATGCTTCATTCGGACGCCACTTACAAAGAAAAAATACTTTTATTTGTCAGTGATAGTGCTGCGTATATGTTAAAAACAGGCAGACTATTGAAGAAAACATATCCTAATATGCTGCATATTACTTGTATAGCACATGCTCTCCACAGAATCTGTGAATATATCAGAGACACTTTTCCGGAAGTTGATAGACTTGTATCAGCTTTTAAAAAAATTTTCAGAAAAGCACCATTGAGAGTAGCTCTTTTCAGGGAAAAACTTCCATCTCTGTCACTGCCACCCACTCCAGTAATAACTAGATGGGGAACATGGCTGGAAGCTACTAGTTATTATGCTGAGAATTTCGATAGTCTAAAACATTTCGTAACACTGCTAAAGGAGGATGCTAGAAGTATTGGTGAGTGCAAGGAGCTCACACAAATCCCAAATTTAAAAAATCAGTTGTACTTTCTTCACGAACACTTTGGAAAATTGCCAAAACTAATCACTTATTTTGATAATCGAAATCTCAAATTAAATGACGGATTAACCACATTAGATGTGGCTGTTAATAATTTGAAAAGTATTCCAAGTGACTTCGAATGTGGCCTTCGGCAAAAGTTTGAAGCAATTCTTAATATAAATCCAGATTTAATTACATTTCAGCAATTATGTATGGAGACAATTCCACAAAATCTAACGGCTAAATATGAAGAAATAAAAGAATATTTCCAGTATGCACCTATAACCAGTTGCGACGAAGAAAGGACGTTTTCTATTTATAAGGATGTACTTAATTCAAAGAGAACAAAATTGACAGAAGAAAATCTTGAGAAACTATTGCTAGTCAATATTAATACTCCTTTACTCAACTTGAACGACAAAATGAACAAATAAAAATGTTCCAATTATAGAAATAAAATTAAAAACTTTAAAAATACAACTTTTCAACAAATACATATTGCAATGGTTTTTTCCCTTCAGAAGAAAGAAGAAGAGAAAAAAAATTATATTGAACATTATCTGTATAACATTTACGTCGAAATGTATTTTTATTTTATTATATGTGATTTATTTCAGGCGTATAACGATAAAATTGCTATTATAAATGATAAATTTTGTAAGGTTTGATTTTGATCCACGTCTGTATATTATTCAGGGCTAGGTAGATGTTCAAAGTTGGCGCCAACCTGGATGTCAGAGCTTGTATTGAGATATATCCATTTTATCATTATTTTGAGTTGATATTAGGTAGGGATGCCCTGGCGTTTCTAGGACCTTCATTTTTAGAGATTCATTAGTGTCCTTGGAGATAGGTTGTATTAATTTAATATTAGACAAGACTTAAATTTTGTCTAATATATATATATATTTTGGATAATTCGTTTTAGTTTTTTGGTGCGTCGATTGTGGTTAAAGGTCATTTGTCGTGATTTTACAAGTCTTGTATACTTGTAATTGATTTAATTTGAAACACCTATCTGAAGAAAAGAAATCTCTCGTGCTGTGTTACGATACATTAATTAATGTAGGTACCATTTATAATTATAATTAAAATATTGAAAAGAGCGCTATAATTTAATTTGTAATTTTTGTAAAAATTTTTTGTATGTTCAGAAAAATATCTCGAAAATTTATCAGACCGTTTTTTGTTGAGTATAGTTTTTATTTAGATAAATATATTAATACATAGGAAGGTGGGGAAACTTTTGTGTGGTGTCATGTTAAATGCACGCATGACTGTTAGAGTTTGTTTTTTGCGCGGAAGATAAACAAATTTTTATCTTGACGTTTAGTTTGGGGTTTATGATTTTGTTGACATCTGATAAATTTTGTTGTTATTTTATTTCATATTTTGTTCGAGAGTCACAGGGGGTTTTTCTCCTTGCGCGTGTCATTTATCGCAAGGACTCTTTCCTCCTAGCTACTGTTAATTTTGCTTTAGCTCCCTATACACTCGGTAAAGGGATTTTTTTCTTTTTTTTGATTTTTTTTAATAAAATTGTAAACTAACAAATTGTGACCTTTTAATTAATGCTTGTTGTTTTAATTTAATTTCGACCCATATCCGAGAGGATTACTCCTGGAGAAGTGAGCTCAAGGAAGGCAACCCGACTGAAGATAGCTGGCAGAAAAAGTTGCAGTGTGAACTTAAATCTAAATAACAATCAAAAGCACATTCCACTGCAATTTGTATTTCGTAATTTTATAGATCACCACCCGTTTGTTTTCCAATTATATAAATAAAATTAAAAACTTTATAAATACAACTTTTCAACAAATAAATATGTATTTCGTAATTTTATAGATCACCACCCGTTCGTTTTCAAATTATATAAATAAAATTAAATATTTTAGAAATACAGCCTTTCGCCAGTACTGCACTGGGTGGTAAGCGTATCCGTTCTCTAGCAATAACATATATCCCCCCTATTACAGACAAAGTAAACAAAATATTAAGAAAATTAGACATTAAAATTATATGTAACAATAAGACAATATTAGGTACTATATTAAATAGCAACAAAGATCAAATAGGTAAACTAGAAAAATCTGGAGTATATACCATTAAATGTCAAGACTGGAGGCTGTATACATATATGGGTCAAAGTGGATGAGCCATTAAAAGACGTATGTATATCGGAACATGTAAGAGACGTGAAATATAGCATTAAAAATACAGGTTTCTCGAAACACTGTATTGAGCAAAACCATTTGGCCGATATAAATAGCTGCAACTTAGTACATAATGCAATAAAAAGTAAAACATTAGATTCGTTAGAAATTCTAGAAATTGAAATACCCCAAAAACAAAACGTAATAGTCACTAATACACAACTGGAATTTATAAACACCCCCATCATAGACATCATTGCAAACATCATCTAACCACCACCTCATCACTAAAACTAGTTATATAAATTACATTGTTACGTATATGAAGTTAGGTTTAAGAAACTCTTTGAGAATGGCATAACAGCCGAAACATATATGTTAGAGAATATAATAAAAAATTTGTGAAATATAGCCAAGTGTGTTATTCCTACTAAGTACATCAATAATATGTATTTATACTGACTCTGATAATATACGAACGAAAAATGCATCGATTTTTCCCTTGTAATTTCAACTACTACAAATTATGTTTACATCAAATAATATGTAGCCATACGATTTCATTCATCGTATTATCTCATTCGTGCATATACGTAAACGTGTATTTTATTTACCGTTATTTTATAAAAACTTAACATGATTTAATCTGTTACAAATTGCGTTAATTAATAAGAAATGTGTTGCAGATTCCCTAACAAACTTCGGAGGCATTGTTTACTTTCAATTAACCTAACCCAGTTTTCTCCTAGACTAGCTTCATTATAACACACAAGCATGACAAATCTAAGGATTGTTAAAGTGAATGGATGTTCTTGTGAGAGATCAAGTATGGTAATTTTAAACTTTCCAATACTTTTACTATCAGCTAATGTGAGAAAAACGTAATGTATGCAGAACATTAGAGAATATATAATGCCACGCCATTATTTTCACACATGGAAAGATAAAATAATAGGATGAATAACATAAATATATTTATAAAATTTAGACGATACCTACAAAAAATTGTTGAAATCTAGTTAATAATCCAATTAGCATATCTGAATAGAATCGGCACTTTTTGGCCAAGCCACGCATTAACATTTTCTGTATTCTGGTAATTCTGGACAAAAGCTAGACTAATATTACAAGTCCATAAGTAGCCTACTACAATTCTCAACTCTGAATTAAGTTATGTTATTCATATAACATTTATTGCGACTGCGAATTTAGATATTTCGTTTCCGCAAAATTTTGACAAATACGACAGAAGAATTGATAGAGACTATATGCATTATGTAGTACTAAAACAAACTAAAACCTTTAAAATTTGCTTAAAAAATATTATTAGAAAAACAGAAAAAACTTTACACCGAAAATCTTGAGAAAATTTTAAATAAAATTATCGCTGCCTTTCTGCTTCACTGCGAAGTCATCACCATAACAAACAATTATTGTTGGTATATTTTTCATTACATTTTAGCTTGTTTACACGCTCTAGATGAATGATATTCAATAGACAAACGTTTTAATTCAAATACGGTTTTATCGTTTATATACAGCTAAGCACGAGTATAAGAAAATAATAACACTACAATTATTGGAGGTTGAACAACATTTAATTAATATCTTTAGGCCATGATATAATAGTAAAAAAGAGTATTTAAGTTTAATGACTTTCTAAAATAATGACAAACAATAAAATGATTAAATGTGGTAAGTAAACCATGATTGTTTTCTGGAGACCATATCTAAGTAATAGACCGCAAATACGTTTTCTTTAATGGCTTCTCCCCTGGGACCTTTCTTATTTATTATATTTATAAATGACCGAACTATATCTAATAAATCATTGTTCGCTGATGATATAAAAGCTTATAGCCCTGTATATACATTATATGACCGAAAATCTTCTAACGGATTTAATTAATATTTGCCGTTCGTGCAAAACTAATAACGTACCTACCTCCAAATTCTGACAAATAAAAAGTAATCCAGCTTTTCTAGAAAATCTTAAACTCCCATTCCAGTTATAAACTTGTGGGTATTCTATTAGCACATGCACAGTGGGTAAAGGATTTAGATATGTTTTTAACTGACCCTCAACTTTTGCTATGCATATTCAATACATCACTAAACGATCAAAGCAAAAATCTAGATTTCATCATACGTAACTGCAGATCATTTACAAATATAAATATTATGAAGTGCAGAAACGGAAATTAGAGATGGTCCGGAAACGTTTTGTTAAATTTCTCTGGTATCAAATTGATTTATTGTATCTACTTCGTAGTTTTGATCATACTGCATTGTTGTCTCGTTTCGATATACCATTTTTTTCAGAGGTATTTTTGTCAATCTGATTTTTTTTTTGTACAATATTTTTCTCAACAATATTGATTTTTTTCCTATTTCTGGTTTATTAAATTTTTCTGTTTCACAATCTTTGTTATGTTCATTTATCTTCATTCTATATTCCACTTCCTCGTACGAATCTACTTGTCCAATCATCTTTGTTGGTAATGTATAACAACTTTAACAAAATGTCTTGAATTGATAATATCCAATTTGTGAATCACAATTCTTTCAAGCAGACTGTTAGTGAACACTTTTGTAGTTTTACAGTATAAATCATTTTTCTGTGAACAATTTCTCAAAGCTCAAAAATTTCTTCGAGTATAGTTTTACATTGATTTTTTTCGTCACTTCGGATATTAGTGATACTTTATTCGATCTATTTAATGCCTGCGGCATAAAACTGCATTTACACGAAGCCACTAGGATTACTAAATTTTCCGCAACGGGTATTGCATATTTTTGTTTGTAAAGAATTAATTACTTGTTAGATGAATCATAATGGACTAGATGATCATCCTTCACAGATTCTGTACTATATCTTTCAAAGCCAACTGGGAGATAATGTATATTATTTCAATAGAATCTATAATAACGAAAGCACGCCGACATTTTTATACTACTTAAGCAAGAAGGAGTGGGCGAATGTGTATGGCGCAGACTCGATGGACGAATCTTTTATCAATATTATGCAGTATTATACAGAATTGAGTTTTCCACTCAAGAAATTTAAAGTCAACGATATTTCCAACAGAAAGCTTTGGCTTACAACAGGTATTCTAATTTCTTCAGCGAATCTTAAAAATCTGTATGAACTTCCTGTAAGTAATAATGAAGCTTTACAGTAGTACTCTCCGAATCTCCGAACGCATCTGATATTTCAGCTGAATCCCGAATAAGTTCGTTTGTTGTAGTTAGTTTCTGTTATTTTCCGTGTACACCCAGTCCTGCTTACGTGGTTATTTATGATTCGTCATGTGATTTGTGAATTATTATTCGAAGTCATAAAAATACGGAAATTATAAAAATACGGAAATTATGAAGGTGGTTCGCATTATCTAAGCGGTAAAAAATTTAAATTATCATTACTATATACAAATATTAAAACTATTTAAATGTGGCTTCATTTATTTGATTGTATACCTACTTCATTTTTTTAATGATATCGTGTTACTTATAGATTTCGTTTTTGTTCTTCTTGTTACTTGTAAAAACTTTTTTGTGTTGCCATATTACCATACATATTGTCATGAATTTTTCCCCGAAGAAAAATTAAAAGACTATTTATTATTATGTACATTTTATTCCAGGATAATAATTAGGGATTTTTTATATTTAATTTAAAATTTGATTATAATGTGTATTTTTGTCCACGCTTGTAGGTTGTCCGAACGTTGTCTTGAACTGGGTAGTTCGACTGTTGCCGGTTGGAGATTTATCGTAGTCGGTCTTTTGATTTATGTTCTAGGCATGGAGATACTTCATTTCCGAGTGGGAGATTCAGAGATTTCTCATCCTTTAGGTAGATAGGTCGAGTTGAATTTTTTTGAATAAGGACTTCTTCTTTATTCAAAGTATTAGAGTTAATTTCGGTTTGTGTTTTTAGTTGTGATCTCTGTTGTGTTTACTGTAATTTGCGATTTATTACGAGTTTTGGATACTTGTAAATTTTGATTTTGTGAGACCTATCTGAAATCTCTCTTTAAGTATAATTTTTTTGAGTGATGTGCGACGACCACATCAATTAATGTACGTGTGCATTTGCAAGTATATTTATATTTATATTTATTTCTTTAAGATATTTGTATATGATATGAGCTCATAAATTTATTAAAATTTTATTTAAAAAATATATTTATAGTCAGGAAAATTTTCAATATTTTAGTTTTTCTGTAAGTTTTTGCTTTCTTTGGCTGTAGTTATATGAAGGTCAGGGTATTTGGAGGGAAAGTGATCATGTTATTCAGCGCATGATCCGGTCATTTTGAGTTGCGCGCTCACAGATAATTTTCTGTCTGACGTTTGAGGTTTAGGTTAATGTAATTAATTCAATTTGAAAGTTTTGCTAACTATTTAATTAGGTTAGGTTTATTCGCGGTCAATTGAGGTTTTTTCCTTGTATGCGAGTCAATATTTATACAAGTTTTCCTCAGTCTATTGCATTTGTGTTGCATAAGACACTCTTAATGCTTTATTAAGAGAGTTTTTTTTTATTTGTTTTTTTTTTATGAGTAAATGTTTGTGTTGTTAATGTGACTTTCATTTCTAATACCTTTTTATTTAACACATACCCCTTTGTGGGTAACCTGGATACAAGAGCTTCTGGAAGGCTGAACCGACTAGAGTTAAACCGAGCAAGCTGTTGTGTATTGTGGGCCAATTCAAGTAATTAATCGACACCACAGTGAATAGCAATATGTCGGTATATAGGTATATATATATATATATATTTTTAACTTATCTTATATCCTTTTTTTTTTGTATTTTTTTGACTAATACTTTGGGATTTTGAGACTGAACAAACGTTTCTCAACGTTTTTCACGAATAGTATCTCTCAATTTAAACAAGCATAATACGTATTGTTAACAATTGTATTATGATCTTTAAAATCAATCCGTAAAATGCCCTTACAATTCCCAAAATATTGTGACCATAATCTTTCTCGACTTTTGCCTTGATGGGACGAGGCTTATCTGGTCGTATTCATTTGATCGACTCCTTTTTGAACATAGCATCATAAATAACTGTTTCATCTTCAGCTCAGTTACTACATATAATGAAGTCCTAAAGACAGCATGGACGATCACCCAGGGCCGCTTATTGGCTAACGTCAATATCATGAACGCCAAACCAATCGCCATCCTCGTGACAAGTGTAAGAACTAGCAAGAGGTTTCCATCGAATGTTAACAGCCGTAACAGACGGAAACTGTATTAACCCTTGTGGAATTTTCAATTTTTATTTTTTTTTATTTTGCTAATAGAATATACTTGGAGTGAATTAAAAAGGGTCAAAATATAATTTTAAGATAATTTTGTTTATAATTTAGATAAAAAATTAAGGTTGTGTCGCCACGTTACCACTGAGCAGTAAATAATGTCAAAGATTCAACACACTAAAATTACAACATTTTTAGTTAACAACACTAATTGATTTTTATCGTGAAACTTAAGAAAAAAAGCAGTTCTTTTATAGTTGAGGCAGAGAATAACTTTGCATGTTGAACAATAACACTTACCTCTGTGTTGTTCGACTTTCGTACTGCACATCGCGCATCTTCTAGATGATCTTTTCTCTAAGGGAACATTCTTTTTGAAACTATTGACTAATATGTCTACCTCTTTTAGGCACATCAGAGTCAGCACATACAAGCCCATTCACAATGGCAATACGAAAACTTTTTTGATCCATAACTTTCTCTCCAGTTCTTTCAGTACAAATAATAAATGAGTTGACTACTGCCATATCAATAAGTGCCACACAAGTTTGTGCCACCACTTTCGACTTTCTCTGTCTATTTCGTAGGTAGTTTTAGATAATCAGCTTTATCAACATGCCCCGCACAGCTGTTGTGATCTTTCGCAATTTCAGGGCATTGAATAGTCTCTTTGGTCTCATAATTTTTTTATTCGATAAACTGTCCCAATAAGATCAGCTGCGTGAAAATTACTGCCGAAGCTCACAATCTTCTTATCCATCAACTTCATAAAATAAATACCATCATCAGTAACACTTCAATCAAATTCACCTAGTGCCATAGACTTACCTTCCTTTAGCTTATCTGGTATTCCAATATTATGATTTCTTATCGAACCACATGGGTATATACGATCTTTTTTAAACTCCCGTAACAGAGGCTATGACGTAAAATAATTGTCAAAGTACAAATTATGATTATATCCTACAAGTGATCTTGATAAGTCCTTTACTACTCTAGTTCCTAAGATCTTTTCTGACACGTTTCCTATTTTGCCAGTATAGATTTGGAATTCGTCTACGTATTTTATTATTGAAGCCCTGACCCAAACCTTGTATTCCCTTTCTATTGGTTTGTTAGGCATATATTGCTTCAGGAACAATCTTTCATTGAAAAGAATCATTGATTCATCTATAGAAATAGTTTTTGAAGGTGCATAAAATATCGAGAAAATCTCAGAAAGTTTCCTCAAATACGGTTTTATCTTGTACAATATCTCATATTCTGGATCCCCACGATTAGGTTGCAGGGTATTGTCGTTAATATGCAAATTGCTCAAAAGTTAATCAAAGCGATATCTTGGCATCAAACTGGAAATATAGTTATCCCTCAACACAACCGTACTAGACCAGTAGTGTCAGTAAATTGGTATTCTCTTTATTCCTGTCATAATGTTTATTGCAAAAAATACTTTTATTTCGTCTATGCATTATTTTGTAAATTGTTAATTAGTTGTGTAATCTGCTCATCGTTATATTCTCCATTGCCTTCTTCATTCTCATCATTCACGTCTGATTCGTCCCGGAAGGAATATTTTCAAATAATAACTTCTCAAATTAGTGTCATAGTTCATCTGCTTCAGTTGCGCATAACTGACTTAATCGCCTAAAATAAAAATAACGAATATTTCGTTTTTGTCATGTGTTGCTGCTTGGTGGTATCAGTTGAAACCACTAACTTTGTTCCGAAAGTTTCATACATTATGAGCAGCCATACGTGCATTATAGAAAGTTATGTAACTCGATACCAAATAGTATTTAATTTTATTATTTGCCTGCCACTTTTTCACTATTTTTCGTAAAAACACTAACAGAAATACTTCACTCCCTAAACAAGCAAACAATAGTCGCAACGAAGTAATACTAATCTACAACACGATCTCTGTAAGCTAATTTTTAGGTTAATTTGGCTACTCGCCGTTAGATGGAAGTGGTGCCTAGCAAATGGCTCAGTGGTATTACTGCTAAGAATTTTGACAGGTGGCATTATGGTGACACCACTAAGCTCGAAAGTTATCGTATCTTCATTATAAGTCGAATAGCTTGGACAGGGTACACTTGTCATGAGAACGACGATGGTTGGTTTAGCGTTCGTAATGTTGACAGTAATCAATGAAAGGCGCTGAGCCTTCATAGATGTCTTCTGTGACTTGATTGTATCGTACGTTCAAAAAATCGTAACTTAATCGCAGCGTTCTGAATTGTCAAATGTTAATATTATTAGTGTCATCTAATAAAAATGATAACACGGAATTGTGTTTATTAATGACAGGAAGATTATAACCTAGCAATTAACTTTGAAATTTTATAACCTTGCAATTTTGTAAAACCGTCTGTCATTTAGCTGTTACTGTCATTTAAGAAATTCATATTAGCAAAGTTACAACATGCTTTTTGATGCTACTTAGAAATCATGGCTCACTAGAGGCCGGTTTTTTTGAAAGCATGATATGTAGTAGGGGCCTATTGTTGCAAATTTTGTCGATGGTCATGCACTGAAAAGTCTATAGATAGACAAAACACGTATTTGCATATCTGAACAGTAATTTTCATCCGAAATTGGTGGAGACTGTGGCTTGAAATCTGAAACAGAAATAAGAAAAACACCCTAACCACAATATATATCAATAAATACTAAATACTATATAGGTATTTCGGCAACTAAGTTGCCATCTTCAGTAGAATAACCTTAAAACTGAAAAAAATGTTAAACGTAGCGTTTTTGGCTAAGGTAACCTTAGAAGATATGCTCTTCACCAAATCGCCAATGTGATAACACTTATTTCTGTTTCAGTAATGTTCACACAAACATGAACTTGTATTACGTTCTCCACACCCGATTTTTAGTAGTATCTTTATATTATTAAAAATGTGTTTCTTTTATACAAAAAAAGGGGAAGTTTTACCTACACAAGCATGTTTCAATTGTTTTTATTTATTATTTATGTTTATATTTTGGTTTCATGTATTATAGTAGTTATATTATTACCTATTATTAATACAGTAATACTATTATTAATACAGTAATAATCAATATAAGCCATTAATACCTAATGTATATTTAAGATTAAATATTTCTTTACAAATAATCATTTTCATATAATTTTAAAATTAGGTATATCTATATGTACTTTCAACATACAATAAACGTAAAAAAAGTATAAAAATATAAATCTGAAATATTTGTAACATAATATTACTCACCATAAATAGGAAGGTCATCGTATGGATTAATGGCAACCAAGACAATCCCACAATATGTGTATATGTCCCTCTGCTGGCAAAACCTAACGTATAAATTGTGTAATACGGCCGGTTCGTGTAGATACGATAGCGCCGTGAGATCATTTTCACCTATCAATATCGGTGGATTCCTTAAAAATGGTAGATCACTTTCGTTTTTGATATTTAAAGTTTTCGTTTCGTTGCTTTCTGATAATACTTGTAACGTTTGTCTGTTGGGACTGTAGTCTTCTAGTAATTCTGCTCCCTCCCACACCTTCTCTATGTGTGGAATCCATACCTTCGCACTCTAAAATAGAAATTAATATTTTATTATACACAACGTATTATGCATAATTAATCAAATTAATCGATTTTTCAAAAATGCATGTTCTATTCTAAAGATGATAAAAATATTAATGATTAGTTTCCTTAATTTGAAAATACGATCATTTCAAGACCTACATACATCATGACCTAAATATACATTGAAAAATAAAGATTCACAGATAAATCGAAACAAACTTTTGAGAAAGTAATAGATACCTGAATGCAGGCGGGGCTCGTGATGACGTATTTGGGAGTGCAAGTACAATGATGCGAGTGCTTCGTGTATTCTCGTGTACTAACTGTAACGTTTTATTAGTAAACACCGAAAACACACGAGGCACTCGCATCATTGTACTTGCACTCCCAAATACGTCATCACGAGCCGCGCCTGCCTGAATGTGCACTTTGATGTAAAAATAGGCAATCGAAGTTGAGAAGAGTATTTTTTGACATTTGAAAAGTTTTGTCTTTTATTTATTTATTTATTATCCAACAGAACTACACATTCCAATAACATGACAAATATATATTTCCATAACACAAATATTTAGTAATAAAGTAAACTATAGCTCAAGAACATAACCAAGATTAATAATGAAAATAAAATAAACTAACTTAGATTAAATATTGAGCACAGTTGGCTGTATTTCACTAATTTTATTAGAATATCTTAGAACATATTGCTGTCTAGTTTGATTGTAATAAGTAGGGCTACAATTATTTAAAATATAAATTGTTACACACGCATAATATCTCTTTTGACTCTTTGAATATGGATAGCTCTCAGAGTTTGCTTTCGACTTCTCTGTAACTAGGCCTAGCATCCAATGTAAACTCAAAGAAATAATACAACAAGTCACTCAAATAAAATTCATTTATTGCTTAGACTTTCAATATATTTATAAGTTAATTAATACGATATTACAAATCATTTATTAACCAAAATAAAATTACCATCATATAAAATCATGAGTATTGTCGGAGTGCATACATTCAGATCATCACACTTGCGTATTATATTATTCTAGGGGATCAAAAACCCTGCAAACACTAAACTATGACACAAGGTATTTTGTTTAAAACAATAAAAATCTTTTGAATTTACTGATATTATTATATTAAAAGAGTGTGCAATTCAATATTCATTTAGTGGAAAATAATTCCTACCTAATGAAATATCTATCTCCGCACTGCACAATTTTTTAATCTAATTCTCAAATCATGAATCTCCATTACAAACTCCAAACACAGATATCATATTTCGTTTGTGGAACATAGTCTCTACGTGTTCACTAAAATACTTTTGCGTTATATAATTAATTGATTACAAATTAATTATCCATGTACGCTTGAAACGTTGATTCTAAATTTATGAACTTCAATATTATCGTGCGTTGTTGTTTTATACAGACCTTTGTATTTCATATAAATTATCGAACTCTCCGTGACACATTTTATTCGATTTCAAAATATAAAATGAATTATTCATTCCCAACAAAAATTAACGTTTAAAGTACAGAAAATAAAAATGGATACGCTTTACATATAATTAAACTTAAAAATGTTAAAAAAATTAACAATTATATACAAATTTAACGACAAAGTCAATTTTAAGACTGGTCAGAAATGTTGGCCGCAATAGAATTTCTTTCCATTCCGCGTTCCTTGCTTTATAAACTCGGTGGCGCTAAGAGTTTTTTCAAATGTTGAAAAATCTTCTATAATACCCCTTTTAACTATTAAGATAAAATAAAACAAATTTTATGAATTTCACTTTTTAATTATCACTGTAACGAGTCGTTTCGCACCAACCTGGGCTTCGTCAGACATACGCGAAACGACTCGTTACCGTGATAATTATAATTAAAAAGTGAAATTCATAAAATTTGTTTTATTTTATCTTAATAGTTATAATGGAATTTCATCAAGTAAAGGCCGAAACAATCATATATCATATACCCCTTTTCATATCATATAGATATGTTATAAAACATGTTGTTACATAGACTTGTCTCCATCTATTTTCGAATAAAAATTGACCTTTCAAGAATTAATCGTATCACTAGTACTACAGTAAACAGTGGATACTTATACTAGAAAAAAACTTACAAATCGTACGTTGGATATGAATCTTTGATATACCTTTTATTTAATTATTGTATGT
Source organism: Melolontha melolontha (assembly GCA_935421215.2). Taxonomy (NCBI): domain Eukaryota; kingdom Metazoa; phylum Arthropoda; class Insecta; order Coleoptera; family Scarabaeidae; genus Melolontha; species Melolontha melolontha. The sequence goes on from OW285236.1 coordinate 130,552,331, forward strand.
AAGCAAGTATTTTCTAAATTTAAGCTATTTATATTGTCATAATACTCATATAATAACCAGTAATCTATTGACACTATACATGGAATATATTAGATACGTGATATATGGGTACATTCAAAACACAATCCATTTAACTACGTTTTGTGCATATTTCTCTACGTTCAGTTTATCGTAAAAGTATAATTAAAAAGCTCTTTACATAATCGCAGGGATTTCTACCAATTATTATATTGGCTGCATTTAGAATTATAATTCTGTTTCATTGTCATTTGTGTTTCATTTTATTTATTTATTTAATTCTCATCAAAGTGAAATGCACGGCAACATATTTCGGCTGTCATACCATTGTCAAAGAGATATCTTTAAATCTTCGATAATGGCATAACAGCGGAACATATGTTAAAGTTATTCTAATAATGTTAGTGAAAGATAGCTAAGTCTTTTATTCTTAATATTTATTCTAAGTCAGTTACTAAAATGTTTCACCAAGAAGTGTCTGAAACAACAATTAGTGATATAAAATAAACATATTTTACAAATATAAAAAATTTACGGAAACCGCAACATAGCAATCTGAATGATTTTATTAAGTTGCATTAAATTTATATCACATATGTCACATATCTTCTTGAATTGCTACATATAGCGAATATAGGAGATATGTAAATTACATTCGCTTCAACCGGGGGAAGGAAAAACGTAATTCGTGAAGAAACGTGAGGCGCAAGAAAAGACAATTGCGAAACCAAGTCAATGCAATCGATGTTGTTATGCACTAGATTATATAAAAATTGAATACTAGAAATTAGATCTTTTCTCAAAAGATGTCATACCATTCATGGAAAACAATGCATTGTTGCTGTAACCTCTTGTAGGATATGTGCACCTAGCTTTAAAATATAAAAATACTTCAGAAATCGACGCTGAATTTTATTTTATAGACTTCATAGCACGAATACCAAACTAAAATTGCATAATCTACTCTCGATATGAAATATGAGAAATACAACGGTTTTGGGGAAGTAATGTTTGTGAAAGATTTTGAATTACGGATAATAAAACCCAAGATCCGAGTAGCTGATTTAATATGCTCAACAAAAGTGAATTTGCTATCAATAAGTTACGCCTAGATCTTTAACTAAAGAACAACGATTCAACTTCGTTGTACAGTACGGGCAAGAACGAGTATATAAGGTCGGGTGAAATTTTCTGGTAAAACTGATAGTTTTAGTTATTTAATACGTTCGTCTTGAGTTTGTTAGCTTCACACCACAATTCGATTTTAATAATTTGGTCTTGAAGCCTGTTGAGCACATATTTAATATCCTTTTGAAGTACAGTACAAGCTCGCTAACATGAACACTCGTTAGTTTGAATAGCTGGATAATATGAACAGATTTTTCGCCCCCACATTTTGTACGGACTGCCGTATAGTGTGAACAACGTTTACCGCGATAGTATGAATACGTATGAATACGTGTTTGTCGACTTTTAACTTGTTTGAACTTGTTTACAATACATATAAGCAGCATTAATATTATTCACTGTAGTTAGATCTACCCCATCGTGCAGTCAACTTGTTATCAATTTGGTTTTATATTCATTATAAATATGGTTAAGCCAAACAGTAATTGTTAAACATTGAAAGAAAAGTCAATAATATTAGAAGAAATTGAGAAAGGTATGACAGTATCGTTATTGGCCAAAAAATATGGTATAGCAAAATCAACTGTTTGTTTAATAAAAAAGAAAAAAGATGTCATTTTAGAAGCTGTAGACAATATGTTAAATCCTTCTCAAAGACGTACCTTGAAGGTATCTGTATACAAATTAATGGAAAAAGAACTTTACAAATGGTTTCTTAAACAAAGAGAGCGTAATTTACCTGTAAGTGGCGACATAATTCGAGAAAAAGCATTAAGCTTATGTGGAAACGAAACATTTGCAGTTAGTGATGGTTGGCTGCAAAGATTTAAGACCCGTTATGGCATTCGATTTCTAAAAATAACGGGAGAAAAATTATCTTCGCAGCCAGAATTGGTCAACCCCTTTAAACAGGAATTATACAGAATTATACAAGAACTAAATTTAAGTCACCAACAAATATATAATGCAGATGAGACGGGATTATTTTGGAAGCTTCTCTCCGAAAAGACTTACGTTTCTTTATCAGAAAAAACAGCCCCAGGGTTAAAAATTGCAAAGCAAAGATTGACATTCTTAGGCTGCACAAATGCTACAGGCGAACATAAATTAACACCTCTTATTATTGGAAAATCTAGAAACCCGAGAGCATTAAGTAAATTCCAAAATCCTGTGATTTACAAGCATTCAAAAAATGCATGGATGACTTGTGAAATCTTTAAGGGGTGGTTTTGTGAGAATTTTGTCCCTGAGGTAAGCTTATGTTATGTAATGTAAAAACGTAGATACATAAAATAATACATTCCCTTACGCATTTGTAGGTAAAGAAGTTTTTAAAATCCCATGGGTTGCCTCCAAGAGCCATTCTTCTACTAGATAATGCTCCTAGTCACCCACCAAAAGAGAAGCTAAGAACAGCCGATGGAATGATATTCGTAATATTCATGCCACCCAATGTCACACCATTAATACAACCGCTAGATCAGAACGTTTTAAAATTAACAAAACTTTACTATAGGAAAAGCCTTTTAAGTTCAATTGTAGGAAAAAGTGATCAATTAGCAGAGAATCTGAAACTTTTAACAATACGGGATGCTATAATGCATCTGACGATTGCGTGGAATAAACTTAATCCTGATATAATTCGTAAATGTTGGAATAACATTTTAAAGGGTAACGAACCGGACGAAGATGATATTCCCCTATCGGAAATTGTGAAGCAAATTAATGCCGCTAAAGAGATTGACTACAATGAAGCACTTAAGGACACAGTTACACTACTTAATGAAATAAATTATGGTAACACATCTGAAGACATAGAAATATGGAATGAAGATCGTCAAGATGAATCTGAAATCGAAATCTTCGACGATGAATTCCTGAGGAAGAGGAAGCAGAATTAGATCATCAGCGTGTTTCATTCACATGCTGCTGCTGCAGAAGCTGTGGCTTTAGCAGTGCAATGGGCTCAAGAAAATAATCTTGACATAAGTAAAAATTTATTGCTTCAAAATATATTAGAAGAGGCTGTCCTTTTGAATATTCAATCTAAAAAGATTCAGAAAAAAATTACACATATTTTCAGACCTAAAATAAATATGTAATACGGTTGTACATGTGCAACTTTTTTCTTTCTTAAGGAGATAAATAGATATTTACTTTTTGTTACATAGGATCGTACATACAAATTTTTATTTGTTATTTTTTTAATAAATGTTTCGTTATACATATTATGTATGTTAACTTTCTTTGTGAAATAAAGAGATTTTGATAATGTATTTTTATGTACCTTCAATTGTATGAACATGAATGGTCTTTTTTTTGCGTTCACACTATCGAGCTTGTACTGTATTTCAATTTCAAATATTTCTTACTATTAAATATAAGTAAATCTAGGAGATAGAATTTATACATAAACATCTCGAATTTATAAAAAAATTAACGTTCATTATTGAGTTTAAATCACAGTATAACATACTTGTATTGGCACAGGCAAATCGTAAAAACTGTCTAAATTCTAAGAAAGCGATATCCCATACATCTGCAAATCTATTTATTACCTACTTTATACAAGAGACCACTCGTTTATTAAATAGGGTTATACATAATCGGCACCTTTTTCTAAATTTATTTATTGCTTTATACATCAGACCTCTTGTTTTTTGCCTAGGGGTATTAGTGAACGCATTTAAGAGACGATATTTAATATACTACTCATGGTTAACTAAATATGTATAATAGGGTTCCATTACTGTACAAAGGAATTAACCGGAAGTACATACTTAGATTTATGACACCTGCTAATGCATAATTAGTAATGATATGTTATTTATTTATTTATTAGTAAGATTTTGAAGACATTATCGTAAATCCTCGGTGTTATTGCTTGTACGGAATTAAATAGTACATAAAAATTCCACGTTAAAACGTAAAACAATACACTGTTCAACCAATACGTTTTTAATATGATAGTTTAATAGTTTAGGGTAGTGGTATATTTTATCTACTTGGAAGCAGTACAGAATAGTATGTACTTTTAGTATGTACTAAAACACAGTATCGACTCAACATGAGTACAAGACATACAGTCTTAAGACCACAGTCTCTTCATAATATTCATATCAATCAGTATGAACTAAAACACAGTATTAACTCAACATCATTACAAGACGCACAGTTTTAAGACAACAGTCTCTTCATGACATTCACATCAATAAGTATTAATTCAAAGACTATGAACTCAACCTCAGTACAAGTCACACAGTCTTAATACAACATTCTCTTCATAACATTCACATCGAACAGTATCATATTTTAACAAGAGACAGCAGTCTCAAACAGCAGTTTTATGTTAGTATAGGTCGTTTAACATAACATAACATTGGTACGTCATTCCCAATATAATTTTGATGTTTCGAGAGTCGGATAAAACCATAACATTGGTACATCAAGCCCGAAAAAAAACGGTCCTTCACAAACCCGACGCAACAAAGTCGGATACAGTCGTTTATACTGTAGTGATTTGAAGATCGTCAGTAAAGGCACAACGATAGCAATCGACCGAATCAAGATTATTAAAAATAGTAGAAACAACATTGGACCCAGATTGGATCCCTAAAGAACTCCCGGACATACTTAAAAGACGCGTGACAAGAACCCATTGTTACATACTGTAGTATGTTTTAGAGTTATATAAATTGTTAGATAGATGCTAATACTAACAGAATATAACATGCAAAACGGTCGGACAATGATTGTAATGTGATGCTTACATTTTAAGACCGGGCTGGTGTGTTACGAGTACTTTGGTACCAATAGAAGAGTTCACCAAGAATTTATTGAACAGGTACAAACAGACTTCCATTAGTGCTACTTACAGTTGGTAAATAGATTATGAATTTTCTGTTGAAGGAAAAAATCCGATTAAGTAGACGGATATTGCGTTTCATCAAAATTTAATGCGTTGAGTGAATGAAAATTTTCTAATATAACTCACCACCAACAGAATATGAGACATACATATGATCAACAGTATTTCAATAAATAAGTTCAAGATCTGTCTTCCATAATGGAAACTCCATTTAAATTGGTATATGTGTGCACAGGAGAAATACTTTTAAGAAGACGATAGATAGCCTTCCGTACACCGTTCTACATATCTATACAGGCTGTCCTTGAAATAAAAAGACAATGTATGAAAAATGGAAAGATGTAATTATATAGAATATAAGTCCAAAATATTACGAGTCAATTCACACGTGAACCCCAAACTTTAAAAAACCCCTGAAGATAAAATAACGTGCCGCCTATGGATGAGAATGTCTATAAAAAAAACTTGATGGAATTTTCACGCAAACATAACGCTGAAATGTTTATGTTTATTAAACTTATAAAGATTGTTTAAACATTGTTTAAACGGCTGTCGATGTTATAAAACCTCAACAATGGAACAGCTTAGTTTACTCAGGGTTCACTAACCTCAATACCATACGTACGAATATATCAAATGTAAACTCTTTCTTTATATTTCATGTAATAGCTGTTGGTTGTTACTGAAAAGAACCGATTTGTAAATAGGCAAAACAGGTAGTAAGCTCAGATGAAATGTTCGAAGTGTCCGCCTTCAGCGTGAAGACACACGTGAATAATTGTCACGAACCCGATGAAAGAGTGCTAGGCAGCAGGCACTCTTTCATCGGGTTCGTGGCAATTATTCACGTGCGTCTTAACGCTGAAGGCGGACACTTCGATACGCTGTGCATTACGTGTATTTTTTTTTACCAGAAGTAAAAAATATAAAATATTAATATGGTTTCATAATGTATAAAAAATAGGGCTATTGAATTTATACGCTGTAATGTTTATATTTGTAGGGATAACACTGTTTAGACTGCTTTGTATGCTAGGTTTTCGAGAAAAGTCAGCTGGTAAAAATTTAAAGCGAGATTTAGAATAACGAAACTTATTTTTTTTTGTTATTGTCCATCAGCTTTAAAATATCGTCTCCGCTTTAAAATATCGTCTCCCATAGTATTTATGATATACTCGGACAGTGGTGTGACAAAAATTTTTTTAAATATCTTTGTAATTTTTTTCTCGCCTATGAGAGCGATTTTGGGGAAATATTTTTGATTCTATATTCTATATAATTATTTCTTTCAATTTTTTGTACGTCGTCTTTTTATTTGAAGGACATTTTTTCAATGATGCATTTCCGGAATTAAATTGTGGCACTCGTACATACTCGTATTTATCATTACAGAATAATACACAACAAAGTCAGGGTTGAATGAACACTATTCAATTTAATATTATATTACAGAAAACAATATTATATAAGAGCAAAAGAAAAGTATAGTACCACTGAACATATAAATAAAGCAATAATATTAAAAGAATGTCTAACATGCGTACATACTTTTCCTAGTTAAAGCATACACAACTTTTTAAGTAAAATAGTAACGTAATTCCAAAAGCAATACAATTTTTATATACCTACAAGATAATTTATCAGTCTATCGATAACTTGATTACTTCTTTTCGACTTTTTACATATCAGTGTATGTATATGTAAAAAAAATAAACAATAATAAATAATTTTTGGTGATCTGTGGACAGTCCGGAGGTGGTTGGCCGAAGAGATCGTGATCGGTCGTCAGCCTATCAAAAAACTTCGCGTCACCAAGGCCGTTAAGAAGAAGCTTACAATGGGCCAGACAAAACTGGAATAAGACTATTGCAGACTGAATTCGGGTGAGTACAATCATGAATAACGATTTTTTGTAAATATTGTAATATTTTACAGACATGTAAATATTATATGATATGTAATCAACATTTCAGATTTTGATCGACAAAGGTTTATTCGTCCGACGACGCGCTGGAGAGCAGTTTCATTCAGGCTGCCTTGAGGAGGGTTAAACACCGGGTTAGTGTTATGTTATGGTCTGAGTGATCTTAGCCAAGAGCATGGAGCGCCTACACGTCGTGGTAGAGACCATGAGGCAGGACCAGTACAAGCTCGTACTAGAAACTCGGTTACTACCACAACTCCAAGAATGGTTTCCTTGTGACGAAGAATACATTTTTATCACGATTCTGCACCATGCCACAAATCCATAAGAGTTACTTCATTACTGACCGAAAAAACATTACTGTTTGGCATGGGAAGTCACCTAACATGAACCCCATAAAGAACATATGGGAACTCACAAAAGGGCGGTCGCCAGAGAATGAACACCATCAAGCACTAATTGGTTGAAACTCTCTTCAGAGAAAGGCATCACAACACCAAACTCCAACAAAAAGTTTATATAGGGAACATGCTACGACGCATAGACGCGATAATTGCATCAAGAGTTGGCATTAGTAAATACTAAGATTAATTTTATTAGATTTCTATCGATGCACATGTTACTTTTACGGAAAAAATAAATAGTTTTTTCGCCTATGTTCTTATATATATATATATATATATATATATATATATATATATGTATATATATTACTGTATTACGCTACATATTAAGTAAAAGACAAAATTAATTTACATCGAACCGTGTTTTTAATATGATTTTATATTAAAAAATTTGAATAATATACATAGATTGTTTTAATTGGTGACGATTCAAAATTAAATATACAATTATAAAAAGCATTGTATCTACCAATGAAATATTTTAGTGCAAATAAAGCATTAAATTATGCCCCATATGGAACTGTTCTATTTTTACATAAGCGTTCGCCGCGAACGAATACTTTCACCTACACAAAATGTTATTTATTAACAAGGAAACGATTACATAAAGCAAAAAATAAGAACTATTTCTACAAAAGAAAAACACTGTCAGTAACTTCGGTTATTATTCAATAATTATTTGCTAATTTTATTCGAATATTAAGCAACTGCGAATAATCTAAGTTAGTGAAGGTAAATTCTCCATACCACAGACGATTGTCTAGGACGAATACGTTTTTCATAGTTCAAACAACACCTTAAATGTAACGGAAACCGGTTTAGAAGACCGCATTCCCATTTAGAGTCATTTTAAATATTGCACTATTGGGTTTGGAATGTCGATAAATCCTTTTAACATACAACTACATTTGCAGACTTACAAAACTAACATAATATTTTACCGTTAATAGGAAATAACACCTTTAAAATAATACGAAAATAACATTTCAGAAAGATTATTAATATATATTTTTAAAGAACGAAATATTATATTCATCGCGATCGAATTAACACCGAAACGATATTCGAAAGTAATAATAAACATTACTTACTGTCAATTAAGGAATTCTTTCGGTCTTTTTCAAACAACTTTTGAAAATACTAGAGTAACGTTACAGAGCAAAAGCCGTGCTTATAACATGTTCACAAACTGTAAAGACTATCATAGTAAAGTTCTAAAAACACATATCTCTGATCATACTGATCACGAGGGTTAAAGTTAATTAGATACCGAATAATATTACTTATAAAAGACTTTACACACAAGAGAATATATATATATATTTAACTATAAATGACGTGAATTACAATCCAGTAAACAACGTAGCAAAAGAAGAAATATTATAAAAAAATCAACCAATGAGGAAGTAATTAATCGCAAAACTTATCATGATATATTGTATACGTGATCTAGTCGTCATTATAATTTCAAAGAAATATATAAAATTAGAAAGAAAAATATGACGATCTTCTCATAAAAGCAAGATGAAAAAATTATAAGAATGCTATTAGAGGATCTGACAATAAAGCAAAATGCATATGTCATCATTACCAAGAGAAAACTTGAAAATGAAATCAAATTAATGAGTATAGCAATTTATATTGATCTTCATGTGTAACTTATATTATATCACTTTAAATAAACATTACTGGGACGATTATACTGATGATATATTGATTACATATTATAAATCTTCAGATAATTGTATTGAATTTATGATTATGTCCCAAACCCGGGAAAAGTAAATAAATATATTATTAGACGTTACAAAAACAGAATATCTAGACTTATACAATAAATAACTCTTTTAAATACAATATAATTCCAAAACTATTAAAACTATCAACTATTACATGGAATCAAATTTAGAAAATGTTAATGTAGCGCCAGGAAGATTTCTAGATCATTCGAAAGCCTATGAGTAGCCTAGGAAAGCCTTTCATTTGTTAGATCGTGCGACACTATTTTGATTTGAAAGCTATTTCGCTTACAGACAGCAAAATGTAGTGGTTTGACATGATAATATAATAGAATCTGAGACAATTTCTAATACGATATAATATACATTTTTGATATTCACAACATACGCAGACGATATTAGTGTCTTAGTATCGAGATGTTATCTGGGTGCTGCAGCTACATGTATAAATGATTTGAGTAGTACACTTGAGTTATGGTTCTCTGCAAACAGGTTAATTTTGAAAAAGGCGAAACCACAAATTGCAATATTCAGTGCCAAATATTCCAAGCCTGAAACATCGAATGGAATTTATAGACGACTTCTAGAAACATCTAAATATTAAGATTTGTCGCCAAAATTAGATAGTATCGGCTATGCATTTAAAATCACAAGGAAATATATGGATCATGAAACAATTATTATGTTATGCTACATAAATTTCGAAGCAGTAGTAGTATGGAATGATATTCTGGGGATGGAACAGCATACAGAATATTGTAATTCCAAAAAAGTGACAAGGATTATTATGAAAATGAGGAATCATGAAGGGGTTTTCAAAACAATGAAGATATTGAGCATATATGGTAGATTTAATTAGTTAGCGATTTGAGGTCTGGTTTTACTTAAAAATGCATATATTTAAAACAATCTTACATGTTTCGGCCAGTGATGCGTTTCCCAAAGATTTTAAATATAAATGACAGTATATTAATGTCATACTTATACATTTGTAGTTGTCATGGATAAAATTAATCAAAGATACATCCAGTTTAATAATACTTTGGAAATTTGCCTAAACTAATCACTTATTTTAAAAATCAAAATCTCAAATTAGATTATGGTTTAACGACATTAGATAGTGGCTATTAATAATTTGAAAAGTATTCCAAGTGACTTCGGATGTGGCCTTCGGCAAAAGTTAGACGCAGTGTTTAATAGAAATCCAGATTTAATAACATTGCAGCAGTAGTGCTTGGGGACAATGCCACAACATCTAACTGCAAAATACGCGGAAATAACGGAATATTTTCAGTATGCATCTATAACCAGTTGCGATGTAGAAAGGACGTTTTCTATTTACAAGGATATATTTCCTTCAAAGAGAACAAATTTAACAGAAGAGAACCTTGAGAAAATATTGCTAGTAAATATTAATACTCCTTCACTCAACTTGAACTACAAAATGAACAAATAAAAATGTATTTCGTATTTTGTAGCCGTATATATACCCGTTTTATTATAATAAGTATAATTATATAAATAAAATTAAAAACTTTAAAAATACAAATGTTTAATAGTACGCTCTTGGGCAATGAATCATCAGCCTCTCGTGTCCGGTCTCTAGTAATCAGGTAAATGTATACTAAATAAACTGAGGTTCAGAATTTGATAGCAATAATGATTTATGATCCTTTTACGAATTGCAGTCGACTTCACCCCATAAAACTGTTCGGCATAAGCAACGGAGAATACTTCAATCCACTGGCGTAGCTAGGCGGGGGGCACCTACCGAGGAAAAAATAAAAACTTACGCAAACCATAACAATGTTTTTCAACGATAAATCACTTTCAAGCCATGTTAATCAAGTTATCCATACTAGGTAAATTAATTTATCAATTGTGATAATTACTAAATGCACGTAAGCTATACATGAAATTTAATTTAAATAATTATTTACTGCAGATTTAAATGTTTACAAGTGGCAGTTATAATACAATAACTACAGTTTTGCGAATTTTATAGGTGGCAGTACTGGTGTGTGGTTCTGATTCTTTTTTCAGTGTACACACTGTCGTTTTTGTTCGGTCGGGGATTTCCAAAAATTTTTTTTTTTTTTATTTTCGTAGTTAGCTTTAACGATTGTTCGGTTGAGAGAGATAACACTCATTTGCAGAAAATGTACCATGCATTTTTTTCGGTATAGACAATTTTTCTGCTTCCACTAGCCGCTGGTAAGTGCTACTTAAACACGGCAAAGCATCGGTTAAAATACTCAACGTGTTGGAGTGCTCATTATGCTGCAGTGAAAATGTTGTCTGAAAATTTCGATGGGATTGTAGCTGCAATTGAGGAATTATGTGATCAACAAGAAAACACAGAAACCTTATTCCTGCTGCGTGAAATTTAATATTTCTTTGCTATCTTTTCTTTTGGAATAATGTACTAAGGGAAATAAATTGTGCTCAGATTGCATTGCAAAGTAAAGGCTTGGGTGTTGATCGATCAGCTATCGAAATAGAGGCACTTCGTTTTTATATTGAAGGAAAAACGGAGGCACATTGTAGAAGAGGTAATAGATTTTGCTGTAAAAAAATCTGAGGGCTATGCGACATTCCAATGGAAAGACAAATTCGTCCTAAAAAACGAATGGCCGGCGAGTTGACAACAGATCCAGGTCTGATACTGAGAGCTAAACTTCAAGGATATGTTTGAATGTCTTGACCAATTCAGTATTGAGCTCCGAACTAGATCAAAATCCGTTCATGATGTGGCTTCATTATTTGAGGTTGTGCAGACAAATACTTTGCTTTTGGCAAACATTGAAGAGTTGATTAGCTGTATCAAAATTTAGTTGTTTTTATGATGAGGGATCAGAAACTTCTCTTAAAGACACCAAGGTTGAGAAGCCATTTAAAAGCGGCCAACATTACAGTTTCTAATTGGATTTTTTTGTTACACCTGATTTTTAATTTTATACATGAATGTCAAAGAATGTATTATAAAACAGTACTATTAGTATCATAATATTGTAACTTAATTATTAATGACTCTCATTTGTGTTCATTAAAAATCATACTTTATGTTTATCGGATTTTTAATAATTTTATAGGTTTTCATTCTTGGGGTGACACCTCAATAGCCGCACCGGGTGCCACCCATCTAGCTACACCACTGCTTCAATCACTGTAATAAAAATAATTGGGAACTGTGTATTATAAGACGAAGTAAAACTAAAACAACCAGTACGTTTTATATAAAGTTTTCTTGACTTAATAATTTGACAAGAGATTAAATCAACGAAAATGAATATAATCGACCAGATGTTCTAAATGTTTAACGTATCCTAAAGTAATATTATCTCCATTTAATATATAAGAAACAATGTTCATTCTTTAGTATAGAATGTTTTCAATTTCTTTAAAATATACAACAAATAAGAACCGCTTTTTAATCGAAATATCTAGCTTAAGATTCCTATTAAATAATGAAAGTGCTACATATTAGTCTGTGATGGATATGTCAATGCCCGATGTTTGCGTTTTGTAAGTCAAGTTTTTTTTCGAATAGAGAACCTGTTCTTAGATACGTAATAAATGATATTTCTTGGTCCGTTTTCTTGTGAATTAGGTAATGTCCAGTTTACAGTTACTCCCATACAACTTATTTTCTACACGAACAATTTTACAATGCTGACGTGCCTTTTCAAATAACGATTATGTACGTACATGTTTGTGTTTGGTAATTTGATAGCCAACATAATGTATTCCCAAACGGTACATAGTTTCATGTGCATAAAAATATTGCATGTACGTGGTGCACCACTATATTTCTGTACCTACATTTCTAACATTGCAATATTACAAGATACAAGTTAGTAGGTTATTTTTTGTCTAAAAGTTATGCATAAAAATTTTTCTTTTCCATGAATTGTTTTAACGGCTATATTAGAAACAATTGCGTAATGAATTAAGTTATCAACACCATTTGAAAACAATGTTCGAGTATTGAATATCAGGTCTTCTCCATTATTATAATTAAAATAACTAAAATCAGCCCATTAGTTCCAAACAAAAACGCGAAAGGGATATGATTGAGTAGAGGAATCACCTTCTAATGCGTGTTGTAAGTTTTAAGTGAGTGTGTAGGAAATTGATATAATTTTATATTAAAATTGATTCTGAGGCGGCTTTCTTGTGTGTGCATTTAAAAGCGATTGTGTTATTCTGATGCTCACTTCGAAGAATGTCCTGACGAACATGATTGGCAATGCTAAAAAAATTAAACCAAATTGCTTCACGATTAAAAATTTCAATAAAGTAACAATCTACCACTTTTTTTATAAGGATCATCATCGGTTTCTTTCTTTCACAAAGAATAAAAAAGTCACGGACTTTTGTAAAGCAAATTAATACGTAGAACTGAAAATATATGAATGTATTAAATAAAAAATATGATACTCCAATAGGAAGAAAACTCCCCGGTCATTTAATAAGGCGAGAAAACAGGTAATTAGGAAGCCTACAAGGCTCTTCTCAATAAATAAAAAGATAAAATCAAAGAAAGCAAAAGGAGGGCCTGGATAAAATTATGTAAGGACATCGAAGATGTCCTTGACATGGCCAGAATTAACAGAATTCTCAAAAAACATCCTTCCAACGCAATTAGATCTATCCAAAAATCGGACGGGAGGTGTACCAGTATCGTGGAAGAGACTTCAGAGTATCTTCTGGGTGTACACTTTCCAGGTTCAGAGCGTATGGATCACTGTGATACCAATCAACTTGTCACCTCTTGGAGGGCGACTAGGAATGATTGGGAAATATCAATCAAGATCTTCAAACCTCATTTAATTAGATTGGCGATAGGGTGGGTTGAACCATATAAATCCGCAGAGCCAGACGGTGTGTTTCCCAAGCTCCTTCAAGAGGGAATTGGGGAAATTATGTGTCCTCTATTGGAGATATTCGGGCCTAGCTACGCCATTGGCTATATTTCAAAGTCATGGAGAGAAACTGGAGTAGTGTTTATTTAAAAAACCTGGAAAAGGAACATATATCCACCCTAAATCATTTAGACCAATTAGCCTTATCTCTTTTATGTTGAAGACTTTGGAAAAAATGATATATTTAAATATTAAAGAAGGGGCTCTGGACAGATCTCCTCTACAGCCGCTGCAATGGGCATATCAGATGGGAAAAGCAGGTGAGGCTGCCCTGTATAGCCTGGTGAGAGGGCCCGAAAGGCGCATACACCACAAGGAAATTGCGCGTACAGTCTTCTTAGACTGAGGAGTTTTAGAGAGGGAGTTTTCGACGTCTTCCATTATTGGATCTTTAAGACATCGAAATATAAAGAGCACCACACGCAACTGGGTCCATAACATTCTGTGTAGAAGAGTAGTTCATGCCCAAATGCAAAAAAAAAGATCTCCGTGAGAACAACAAAAGGTGTCCTCAAGTAGGTGTATTGTCACCACTACTATGGAGTCTAATAGAGGATAATCTCATCAGGACATTAAATGACCAAGGAATATGGATGCAGGGGTTCGTCAATGACATTGTTACTGTGTCCCTGGGGACATTCCCGAAGACAGTGGCGAGCATTATGCGAAATGCTCTGCAAATTGTGGAAAGGTGGTGCGTTGAGGAGGGATTAACTGTCAATCCTCAAAAAAAAAAGTTGGTAGCCTTTACCACCATGAGAAATCTAAATAATCTGGCCAGCGTAAGACTGTTTGGACAAGAGTCGGAACCTAAAAATGAAGTGAAGTATCTAGGCATAACACTTGATGCGAAACTGAATTGGAGCAGATACTTAGTCAAAGTGGCAGATAGGGAGACGCAGCTCTTTTGGAGATGCAGAAGAGCTGTTGGCAAGACCTGGGGACTAAAACCAAATGTGGTACACTGGCGGTATACAGCAGTAGTAAAACCAACGATTACCTATGGAGTAGTTATCTGGAGGAAGAGGACGGAGCTGGTATCGTCGGTGGGGCTCCTCACAACTCTTAACAGGCTCTGTTGGAAATCACGGGAGCTATGAACAGCACGGGAACCGCCTCCATAAAGGCCACTGTGAGTCTCCCTCCGCTGGAACTATTTGTAAAAGCGGAGGCCATGGCTGCGATCTTAAGGCTGAAGGCCAATGGCGTATGGTGTCCCAATAAGATTGTGGAGGGCCATACAGATATTACAGGAACTATTTTACTGGAACTATTTGTAAAAGCGGAGGCCATGGCTGCGATCTTAAGGCTGAAGGCCAATGGCGTATGGTGTCCCAATAAGATTGTGGAGGGCCATACAGATATTACAGGAACTACAGAAGAAGAGCCGATATTTCAAATTCCGGCGGACAATATGGCATCTGAGATTATGTTTACAGCTAAGCTGAACATATTTATATCGACCAGGGAGCAGGCAAAAAGTCGCTCGGGCGATTATGGTGCTGGCACCTGGTACACGGATGGATCACAATCCAATCAGGGAACAGGTACAGACACATGCGAAATGTGCCCTATAGGGAAGATATTGATGTGTCTAGGAAAACATACGACGATTTTCCAGGCCGAATTGTTTGCAGTTACAGCCTGCGCCGAGGACATTCAGGAAGCCTGAAGCAAAAAATCAACATAATGACTGATAGTCAGGCAGCTATTAAAGCCATTATAAATCCATCTACCAGGCCTAAACGGCAAAATATTTCAAACAGATCCTCAATAAACTGGCACAAAACAATTCTGTGTCGCTGATATGGGTGCCAGGACATAAGGGAATTAAAGGCAATGAGCCTGGCGAACTGGCCAGAGAAGGTACTAATAGGAACTTCATAGGAGCAGAAGATGTGGAATAGGACCAGATGATGTGAAATAGCTAGGGATTCCGCTAAAAGGGAAATCTGGTTATGACTAGAGAACATAAAAAAAAATGGAGCTTACGGAAGGCCAACTCCATACTAAAACACTACTAAAGGGAGAAGGTTTTTAGCCAATCTAATTCGTAGTAACTAAAAAGAAATTAAAATAATTACCGGCTTAATAACCGGACAATGTCCCGTAAGGAAGCATATGTACAGCATATAGGCTTGGTTAGCGAGCCCTGGTGCAGGAGATGTGAAAAGCAGGAGGAAACCAGCCTTCATGTAATATGCACGTGTAAGCAACTGAAGGCACTCAAACAGAAATATTTCGGAAGAGATCTATTGAATCCTACGAGTGTACTCAAACTTCCCCTGAGGAGGATAGTGGCTTTTGTCGAGGACTCAAGACTAAGTGGAACTGAGAGATCTTTTGAAGATAGTACAGAGAGTAGTGTGCTCAAGTGCCTGGCCGACCTGGCGTTAAACCCAACACAGAAGTAGAAGAAGATAATACTCCAATAAACGAATTGGAGTTGGAAAAAGAATATGATAAGGGAATAGTACGCTCCATTGTTAGTAGACTTATTTTTAAAAAACGTATCTCTATTCAACATTCAACCAAAAATTGGAAACTTCATGATTTGAAACACATAAATTTATTTGCCACTAGCTGTCAAAATTTTGCTTATGTGTTTAATTTAAAAGTACAAATATTTAATTTAAAATCGAAATTACAAATATGGTTGAATATGTTGTCCATTATGTTCAATACATAAATTTATTCTCGGCTTCATGTTATTGAATACATTTTCTAACATATCGACGTTAATTTCTTGGCATAGGCGAATAATATTGTTCTGGATATCGTCGAAAGTGTATACTGGGTTTCAAGAAACCTTACTTTTTAGGTAAGGAAACACAAAGAAATTAAAAGGCGCAAGGTCACCTGAACGTGGTGAAAAACAATCGTAACTTATCAATCCGTCATCAAAAAATTCTCGTAAGTAATTCATGTTAGCATGTTAACATGTGGATGTACCAAATGCTGTTGAAATTAACCAGTGCATCATCATCATCAAGTTGATTAATGGAAGGTTCCAACATAATGTTACGATATCTTTGAGTATTTATAGTTAGGTCGAAAAATAGGTCCAATTATTCTCCTTCGGCTAATTACTAACCACACACCTATTTTCTCAGAATATATTGAAACTTCTCTAAAGAAATGTGGATTATCTGTTGCCCACATTCGCATGTTTTGTGCGTTAATGTAACCATTCAAATGGAACCAGGCTTCATCAGAAAAGCAAGTTTTGTCAAGCACATCATTATCACTTATATTCTGACAATATAGTATTCTTTTATTATAATCCAGAGGTAGGAGTTCTTGATATATTTATACCCTGAATGGATGCATACCTATATCTTTCTTTAAAATGTTGTGGACTGTTGAAATACTTAAATTTAATTGTTGGGAAAGCCTTCTAATAGATAAGGTAGGTCGCTCTCGAATTGCATTTCTTACTTTATTTACATTACTTTTAGAGCGAATGCGTGGTCTTCCACCTTTTCGTTTTCTGTCAGCGGATCCAGCTTCCCGAAAATTCAAAACTGTTTTTTTCAGCTACCTTGCAAATTGATTACAATTAAATCCAGCGTTCGGAAATTGCAATCTAAATTGTGGCATTCATATTACGGAAGAATATTGCCATACTCCATCCACTAATCTTCCACTATGAAAATAACTATCCATCATAAATGCTTTTTGTTGAAGCGTAAACGTTATGGCTTTAAAAGTTCTATATTTTTATTACTGACGTTAACTAATCAAAATTTATTTGACATTTGCTTAATTTAATTGATTAGAATTAAGTAGAGATGTATCCTTTTTAAAACAAAGCAACTGAGATGTCGGGTGTTTATAAACGTCCGTTACATTGGATTTAATTTTATGCAAAAGCATAAATACATTTGGGAATATATTGTGAAAACTGGTACATACATAAACTATTGCAAAAACAAACGAAACACCCAAAAAGTGAGAGAAGAATTCCGCAATTCTAGAGGACACGTATTTGCCACTAAAATCCAATTTTTCAAATCTTGATTATTAAAAATAATTCATTTTCGTAAAAAATTAAATTGCACTTAAAAAAATTGTAATACTGTATCTTTTATGAGGGCCAGAGCCTCTGAACCGGGTGTTTGTAAATTGCCTTCCCACAGGTAGTAGGATAAAGGGTCGGACTTAATTGATCTCATAAATAGGTTAACTGCCTCCCAAACCTTTATAATCATATAGGATGGATTATTTGTAATTTACTTAAAAATATTTTTGTGAATGCCTTTTTCCTAAAAATTAGTCTAATGATTTGCATTAATTATTTCCCACTTATCTTGTATTGGTATATTTATGTATATTAGATAGCATGTTTTCAAGAATATTTATTAGTTAGATTTCTAAATTCAATTGATTAAGACCTTTAACGTTTTCTCAACATGAATCCCAGTATCATTTTTAGTGAAAGAGGAAAACAGTTATTACTTTTAAACAAGTATAAATATGAAATTACTGCTTTCTACATATACGAGGCTAAGTATATATTTTTTTTCAGTAGAAAAATTCGAATAATTAGCGTCGTATATATAGAAAGCATTTATTTCATTCACATCACTTCGCGAAAGTGCAATTGATTTGCACAAGTATGAATATGTTTTCCAAACGTATTTAAAAAGTTTCATTATGAAACAGACATGTAAATAATTTACATATCTGTAACTGTATACTTGGACATTAACTCGTATTCTCAGCATTTACTTCTGCTTAAGACATATGTTTCTGCCATCTATATGCGTCGTCAGTTAAGCTAGTGAAGCAATGTATACAAATGATACAAATCTTTATAAATAGATCTGTATCTGTATGTGCCATTATGCCGCAATCCCTTACTAGATAAAGCAAATTTCATCCTATAAGGTGGCACTTACTTAATAAGTGACATCTGACGGACGAAAGAGACTTTGCCGAAAAAGGGGGTCTTTCGTTTGACCAGCTATGCTGGTACAAAAAACGAAACAATACGGGTTGTCCATAAATAAGCCAGATGGCGGTAAATATCTAAAAAAGGTTTTAAATGTATCTATACGTTAATATGCACGTATAACGCTTTTGTTTCATTATAAGCAGAAGTAAATGCTGAGAATACGAGGTAATGTCCAAGTATACAGTTACAGATATGTAAATTATTTACATGTCTGTTTCATAATGAAACAAAAGCGTTATACGTGCATATTAACGTATAAAAACATTTAAAACCTTTTTTGTATATTTACCGCCATCTGGCTTATTTATGGACAACCCGTATTGTTTCGTTTTTTGTACCAGCATAGCTGGTCAAACGAAAGACCCCTTTTTTCGGCAAAGTCTCTTTTGTCCGTCAGATGTCACTTACTAAGTAAGTGCCACCTTATAGGACGAAATTTGCTTTATCTAGTAAGGGATTTCGGCTTAATGGCATATACAGATACAGATCTATTTATAAGGATTTGTATCATTTGTATACATTGCTTCACTAGCTTAACTGACGACGCCTATAGATGGCAGAAACATATGTCTTAAGCAGAAGTAAATGCTGAGAATACGAGGTAATGTCCAAGTATACAGTTACAGATATGTAAATTATTTACATGTCTGTTTCATAATGAAACAAAAGCGTTATACGTGCATATTAACGTATAGATACATTTAAAACGTTTTTCGTATATTTAAAAAGTGGTGAAAAGCGATTTACTTGCACAAAGAAAACGTTCAAATATTTCCTACATACACTGGGCGAAGTGGAGAACAATATACTTGTTAAAAAACATGTTCAGGAACATAGTCAAGACCCAGAGATTACAGATCAATTAGAAAGTGAAATTGTTAACACGTCCTGTAAAAGGAAAACTACCGAAGATGTGTTGACGTTGCTTGTATTAGAAGAAACGCTCGCCGAAAACAGCAGCCGGCATTGCCGAAGAGCATTGAAGATACTTTTAGAATTCTGGAAAAGATCACCATTGAAACATCTAAAGGCGAAACTTGTATACTTATTAACCAACCAACCAAATAGTTGTTTTTTGTTGTAAATCTAATATCCAATTTTTTCAAAAGGTGACACGAATTTATTTAGACGGTATCTTTAATTATTGCCCGTAGTTCTTTTGTTAATTGTTCTATTCATGGGTATTACAACGGATATTACATTCTATTAATTTTTTCGTCGTTGTCTGATAAACGCACGGAGACATAGGTATGTAAAATTATTTAATTTGATAACGGATAACTTTAAAAATAATTTTATCAAAGTAGACATTTGGTAAGTTGTAATTGATTTTGGAAGAGGCATCCACAAGACTGTTAAACTAACTTGGCCATTAGCGAAAATAATTGGATACCGGCTTCATCTCTCACAATCTTGTTATCCTAAAATCCAAGAATACGGCCTGTTTTCTTCATATAAGGATGAAAGTATCGAAATTGGAAAATGATTATGAATGATATTTGCCCTTGCTTTTTTAAAATTTGATGCAGTATTGTTTTGTATTTTAATTTGCTAACTAGCTATTGCACCGTACTTGGAAAATATTCAGATTATTTAATAGACAATTATGTATCAGAGTTCTTATTTCCTCCATATCTTAGGGTTGAAAATTCAGCGGACCTTACTCGCACTACCAATGCTTGTGAATCGTTTCACAAACATTATAGCGACTCCTTTTACAAAGCTCATCAAATATTTTTATTTTTATAAAAAAGCTTAAAGAATTCCCAACAAAAACTTACATCAAATTACAGAGTGTGCATTTAACTGCTAAAATTGATCGCAAATCGCAAAAAATCTATGGCAAAAATGACCGAGTCTTACACAAAACCCGAAATAAGCAGAATGCATTTTATTAAATGTATCTCTTTTCATTGTGATGTTAAAGATTGAAGCTAGTATTATGTGTAGATTAAAGGTTTACATTACATCTTACAACTTAAAATTAGGTATTTTCTATTAGTTTGTATTCTACATTTTTTTTCCATAAATTCAAAATTTTAATTAACCATTTTTGTTTTATTATTTGTCAACCGGGATCCAATTTACACATATATATCAGGCACCTGTAAATTGTGAGAGGCAATTTACCTGTACCTCTTGAACCGTATCATGGCTTCAATTAGTTTAATGAAAATTCCCAAACCAAACAATAAATAAAAATCTCAGGAACATTTAAACGTTCAAGTAGATTCATTAAATTTATAATTTTGAATTGATACATCAGAATTTATATACTCGTATATACATACCTATATAAAAAGAGAGAATTAGCGAGAGAAATTGTCTTTTACATTTTTAATTGGTTTGGTCGCACACAGTGTATCTACTTAATACTTATAGATTGTAACGAATGTTATTTTTATTACTCATTATTATTTTAATACAATAGATAACAATATATGACAGGTACAAGCAAATATGCTTTTATGTAATGTTAAGTAAAATACTTCGTGCAAATTATTCTATATTTACTCGTTAACGGCTCGTTTAATTGTATTTAATAAATAAATATTTCAGTATGATATTATTCTGTCCTAAATATAACATAAACAGACTATAAATATTTTTTAAAACTTGAAAAAATAACTTAAAAATATACATGTGATACGATACAATTCGAAATTGGTGGAGACTGTGGCTTGTAATCTGAAACAGAAATAAGAAAAACACCCTAACCACAATATATATCAATAAAATACTATATACGCTTTCAGCAACTAAGTTGCCATCTGCAGTAGAATAACCTTAAAAACTGAAAAATGTTAAACTTAGCATTTTTGGCTAAGGTAAACCTTAGAAGATATGCTCTTCACCAAATCGCCAGTGGGATAACACTGAACGATACAATTACATATTTTTTTGTACCCTATAAAGCAAATACTTTTTTCTTTATTGTATTATGGGAAATAGATATAATTATATAAATTCTTTCGTCCTAAATGAGATTATGTACTTTATTATTTCTTTTTCGAATTATAAGTCGTAGAATTACACTTTCTCTAATTTGCTGCTATATAAACGGTATTAAAACATCAAAAAACTACACGTGTATATCTATAAATGCACTGTTCTAATTTAGTGGAATTTCGCTTTCCAAGAATGGTCAATTGTATATTGAATTGTATATATATATATATATATATATATATATATATATATATATATATATACACTGCTCAACTTTTGAACTGGTACACTTATATAGCATGCAGTAAAAGTAAACAATCCTTCGTAGGCGTTAGGCATGACTTCCTATATGATCTGGGCTGTGTTTCGGAATGCAAACAAATGTCTATCGAATGACATTTGCGACTCCACTGTTTTTTGTTGTTATTATCTGTCATAACTGCAATTACTGAGCTCACAGACGCTTATACTTTTCTCAAGTTTTAAGACAATTTTTGCTAATTTCTCGAATAAGTTTTAATGTAGAGTGGTTGATTGCATTTTAGAGATGCCATTAAGGCGTTAAGTATTGAAGAGATGAGCCAAGCTATGGGAATGCTTATGACTGGTGTATCGCTAAGAACTGTTGCTGCCCATTTCAATGTGAGCCATAATGTGATCAGAAGAGTTCGAATGCGTTTTAATGATACTGGATCTGTCAAACATAGACACGGCGGAGAGCGAAATCGCAGTACAAGGACAGGGAGGACAGTTTAATTACGATTCAGTATCGAAGGAATAGATTTTCTACTGCAAGAACACTCCAAATTCAGTTACTGAATGCAACAGGTGCTCAAGTATCCACTCAAACAGTAAGAAGAAGGCTCCACGGGGTAAATTTAAGGTCCAGATCTTCTAAAAAATGCCCATTGTTGACCATAGCCCACAAAAGAAGAAGGCTAGAGTGGGCACATTAACATGTAAATTGGAATGTTGAAGATTGGGGTCGTTGTTCATTTGGTAACGAGACCAGAGTGCGTCTCCATAGCTCAGATGTAAGAGTTATATTTTGGAGAAACAGAAGGGAACGCTATATTTAGAACAACGTGACTTACCATCAAGCTTATGGAGGTGGTTTAATTACTGTTTGGGGAGGTATTTCTCCGACTCGTCGTACTGAATAGTAATGCTTGGAAATGCTACAATGAATAGTGTCAGGTATCTTAATGAGGTATTACGACCTGTAGTGTTGCCATTTGCTAATGAAATAAGCGATGGTTTTGTGTTTGTTGATGATAACGCGCGTCCTCATAGCACAAGACAAATCAATGCATTTTTTGAAGAGAACAATATTACGCAAATGGATTGGCCAGCGACCTCTCCAGATCTTAATCCCATAGAGAGCGTATGGGGGTAATACCAAGAGGTTGATAAAATCATGAGGAGTGGATCCAAACAATCACCATCAGCTCCGAACTGCCGTTTTGGAAGAATGGCAAAATATTCCTCAGCATTACATTTGGAATTTGATTTCCAGCATGCCAAGACGCTGCCAGGAGGTCATAAGAGCTAGAGAAGGTCCCACGCATTATTAATCTTTAAGTGTTTGGTTATGTTTCTTTCCAAAGCAAACTTTTCTGTAATACTAAAATGAAGATTTTGTTATTTTTCTATTAAAACATTTGAAATTCGTTATTTAAGATTTATTCTTTGAATTCTTCGCCTTAAAAGTGTTTCCTAGAACCATATACTATCAATTAAGCAAGAAAGTGTTGCTGAAAAAGTAGTAAATTGTTATTTATATATGTTCTTGTAAGTGTACCAGTTCAAAAGATGAGTAATGTATATATATATATATATATATATATATATATATATATATATATATATATATATTTAGTGTTTATAAGAATTTTCTTTTTCTTTTTTATTTTATTGACCGTGTCTTAATATTAAAAATAATAGATTTTTTATTGGTTTTAGCGACCTTTTATTGAATTTTGATGTTTTTACGACGTTTCGACTTTTATTAATTCAGTCTTTTTCAAGTATCTGGAAACAAGAATTATTACAATGAACATGAGAACTGTGTTTGTTTCGTGTGATAGATGTAACAATTAAATTAACAATTTTAAATTTAAAATTAGATTAAAAAATTAATTACAAATTAGGTTAGCATTTAACGTTGAAAATTAAATAAAATTAATTTAAAATAGCTTAACTGAATGGTAGGGGGACATTAAAGTGATTAACATCTGTATGAATGAACGCTGGAGACTTAACGATTAAATTAACAATTTTAAATTTAACATTAGATTAAAAAATGATTACAAATTAAGTTTACATTTAACGTTGAAAATAAAAAAATAAAAAAGTAGCTTAGATGAATCACACTACAAATAAGTAACGAGAACAAAGAAAAGACAAATAACTCACAGTTGTTGTTCGTTGGTTTTACAAGGGTAACACATGTGTTTTTTTTTTTTAATAGACATCCGAGACCAATTTTCTTGAGGAACGACCGTGCTTGTGCGGATATTGTAAGAGAACTAAGTCATTTAGTTTGCGGGGTTTTTATTTCTGTTCTTTGGAATTAAAATGGTGGTCAGGACAGTATGATAAATACTGTAAATAAATAGTGGTTGAAGTACACTTCAACCACTATTTATGAGTTTTTAAAAGACTTTAATACGGCATCAATAGTAGGGGTGTTGAAAAAATCCAGCTGTGTATTTGTGACATGTCTATTAAGATTTATGGCATTTTAATTTCTAATATTTCGAGTAAGTCAAGTCTTCTTCCTTTATTACAAGTATGTAAAAGTTTAAAATTATTGGAATTGAACAAATGTGTATTTTCAATGCAATGTTCCGCGAATCTCATATTCATATTACCGTAAAGAATAGAACTTCTATGCTCTTTAATACGTTCTTTTATTGAGCGTCCTGATTGGCCGATGTATATCGCATCACAATCACTGCAACTTAATTCGTATACACTTGACTTATCTCACAATTCTGTTTTTCTTTATTATTTACTAAAATATTTCCTAGATTAACTTTATTCACTTGGATGACATTTAACCCTAATTTATTCAGTTTATTAGAAACTTTATTGCTAATCCCAGGTATATAGTTGAGTGTGTGAAATGTTTTATTCGTTTTTGTATATGTGTGCCCGTAGTAAAAATTCTTCGTTAGGATAGTACGTGTTTTTTGATAATCATTTTATCTATAAATTCTGTTTTATATCCGTTGTTTCTAGCTATTGTTTTTATGGTGGTTACTTCTTTTTCGTAATTCTCATTATTTAAAGGGAAATTAATCAATCTATATATAAAACTATGAAACGCTGCCATTTTTATATTGCATGATTGACTGGAATTTGCCGGGATTACTGTATCCGTTGTAGTGGGTTTTCTAAATATATCAAACTCAAATCGTTTATCCTTTTTTGTTAATTTTAAGTCTAAAAAATTTAGCGTTCCGTCTAACTCTAACAATAAAATACAATTCACTATAGAAAAAGAGTTAGACGGAACGCTAAATTTTTTAGACTTAAAATTAACAAGAATGGATAAACGATTTGAGTTTGATATATTTAGAAAACCCATTACAACGGATACAGTAATCCCGGCAAATTCCAGTCAATCATGCAATATAAAAATGGCGGGGTTTCATAGTTTTATACATAGACTGATTAATTTCCCTTCAAATAATGAGAATTACGAAAAAGAAGTAACCACCATAAAAACAATAACTAGAAACAACGGATATAAAACAGAATTTATAGATAAAATTATTATCAAAAAACAACGTACTATCCTAACGAAGAATTTTTACTACGGGCACACATATACAAAACGAATAAAACATTTCACACACTCAACTATATACCTGGGGTTAGCAATAAAGTTTCTAATAAACTGAATAAATTAGGGTTAAATGTCATCCAAGTGAATAAAGTTAATCTAGGAAATATTTTAGTAAATAATAAAGAAAAAACAGAATTGTGTGATAAGTCAAGTGTATACGAATTAAGTTGCAGTGATTGTGATGCGATATACATCGGCCAATCAGGACGCTCAATAAAAGAACGTATTAAAGAGCATAGAAGTTATATTCTTTATGGTAATATGAATAATGGGATTCGCGGAACATTGCATTGAAAATACACCTTTGTTCAATTCCAATAATTTTAAACTGTTACATACTTGTAATAAAGGAAGAAGACTTGACTTCCTCGAAATATTAGAAATTAAAAAAGCCATAAATCTTAATATGTCACAAATACACAGCTGGATTTTTTCAACACCCCTACTATTGATGCCGTAATAAAGTCTTTTAAAAACTCATAAATAGTGGTTGAAGTGTACTTTTTATTTTAGTTTACTAACTCTTTGATAATGACTGAAAAGTCGAAACATATGTTAGAGATTTAATAAATATATTTTGTGAAACAATATACCGAGTGTTTTCTTTAGTAAATTATTATATTTATATTTATATATTTATCGAATATTTTATTATCACGTATCGGCTCATTCAATATTTCTGCTAGCTCCGTGAAGTGTTCTGCAGATATATCCGAGCGGTAGAGGAATGTTTTGCAATATAGTTTTTCTTCTTATTGATAAAGTTTCAAATTTGTTGACGTAAAGTAGTTAAAGCTTTTATCAAAACCTCTCCTGTTGATAGCCAGCGAACCTTGCAGTAGTACGGTAGATAAACAGTGTACGTTTCCTCGTCTAAAGTGAGCAACTGCCTAAATTCACGATGACGCATTGTATGTATGCGAAAATAGTTGACAATCGCAATAGCTCTGTCCAGAGTGTCTTGCAAAATGGTGGATATTGCGGAAAGATTTTGCTGATGCAAAATTTAATGAAATGATATTTTTTTAAGTTTAAGTTTTCCTCTTTCCTCTCAAGGTGCGACATCGGAGCAGACACTAACTAAATTACTGACGTTTAATTGTAATCAATGACATACTACTCCGAAGTTTTTGAAAATCTCTACTCCGCGTGTTCTTCCAGTTAGTCTACACATCGCAAGAAGTCCTTCGTAACACTGAAAATCTCTAGTTATAGCACGAATAAAATACGATTTAAAACTTGCTCGGGAGTCAGTTTTATTAGTGCATTCATCTAAAGCAATTGAAAAATAAATGTTTTTATTTTGTATAATTGTACGAAGTTGCTTTGTTACATTTTGAGCAAATTCGTGTTGTCGATCTGTTAAAAGGCCTGTTGATGATGTTTTTAATTTTTGAAGCGCACCTTGCCGAGATTCATCTTCTAAATTGAAATATTTAAGCTCTCTATGAGCCAAATAGTGTGTATTTGCATTCGCTTTTTTCAAAGTAGTTAAAACTGTATTGTACAACAAACACACCATTTTATCTTTCACAGAAATAAAGAAAAGTCTAACTCTCAGTGTACATTAAATATTCTGTTTTCTTCGTTTAATTTGCTTCTTTTACAATTTGACATGATGAAGAAAAAAGGAATATCAAATAATATCTTGCTAAAAATACAATAATACCGTGTACTAGTAAAAGCACGGAATAAGTAAAACATGACTACAAGCACGTTACAAGATTGACAAATGACAAGTCACAGGCGTCCTTTTTAGAACATTAATAGTAAGAAAATAGTTTTTGTATAGAGATCAGGTATCAGTATCATGTTTGGTGGTGTTTCCGATTTGCAGTAGGTGGCGTTCTAATATTTGAAGTATACAATTGGTTATTACCACCAGTAGTCACTGAAACTTGCATCATACCGTTTTTTATTTAATTATTAATTTTCAAATTGTTGTAATCTAGGATAATTAAATATTAATTAACACAAAGATTTAGCTGATGCTTTTATGAAAACCGCACAAGAAACTCACGGAGGCCGCACAAGAAACTCAGGGAGGCCGCACGTTCCCCACCTATGATCTATACGATACAGTACATATTGTTGCCAACTGCTAGTTTTTTTTATTAAAATCTACCATAAAAAATTGGGTTTACACGGAACCTAAATGTTGTTTAGTACGGTGTGGCATTTGACATTCGGCTTTGTAAACCTTTTATCACTGTACAATACTTATTTAAATATATACGGTATTTATTTGATTGTTCTTGAAATGCTAATAATATTAGATGCCAGTAGTTACTACATACAGAGATGTAACAATATAAATGTGAACAGCCATATTATGCCAAAAAAATTAGTACACAGACAATTTCTTCTATATACCTATTCTATAGAAATAATCGTAATCTCTATATGGGTTTATATTCTGGCTACTGATACTTTCTTGAAAGCTTTAAAAAATTGTATTTATTATTTAGGTAATAAAACATGCACACTGAACTAAATCTATTGTAATTTTAATGAATAAACAAAAGAATGCATACATTAGAATGAATGAAAATTGCAATACCAAGAAACCAAAGAGGAAATAACATGCAAGTGATAATTTTAAATAATTATAGAATACCTATTTAATTACAACATTTACAACTCAAGATAATATAGTATTCGGATAGAGCATTCCACCCTACTTCTTGCAAAATGGTTTGCATATTAACGAAGACATTTGAGAGCAGTAGTGGGTTACTGTTACTAAACATGCCATATTAGAGACTATCACTATCACAGCATGACTTCCTTTGTTGCGATTGCTCCTGACTCATTGTCAGACTCATCGATAGTTATATTTGTAATGAGGTCGAAGCAAAGGCATCCGTGTCGCAGAAGATGATTATATATTCTTCTCAAAGTAACCTCCGATAGTTTTGATGATCAACTATAGATGTGCTTCTTTCAGTATTGACTTGCGGAATGGATCCAAACACATTGTTTCACGTTATACTACACTACAACGTATCTTAATGATGTAGTATGGCATTAATTATGAATTGTGAAACGTTATGAAGAGGTTACAAGAAATAGCATTTAAACAAGAAAGTGCTAATAACAAAATAATTTGAAACATACTGGAGTGGGTAAAATTTTACCACTTCATTGTATGTATTCAATAACACTTCGAGACATGCTTGATATTAAATTATTTATGGTATCCTAGAGAATGTCATCCTAGGCTTCGTGAATTCGGTGACGAAGGTTAAGTAGGTAATTTGGTGGTTGGAGTGCCCAGTAGAGTACCAATCATATCCCAGAAATGCTCAATTGGTGACCAGTCTAGGGAGCGAGAAGGCCATTGTAGCAGGGTTACGGTTATTTTCTTGTAAGAACCCTGTAGCAAGTAACCCTTGCTGTATGATAACATGCGCTGTCTTGTTGGAAAAGCGGTTGCCTTTGTAAAAGGCTACAGTACTTTTCGCATGCAATCATTTGCATTCAAATTTATGTCAAAAACTAGAGGTGACCTGCTACCGTTATCGCACCCCATACAATCAACCCTTGTTGTAAGGGCCATATTCTATAGAATGCATAAGAAACCGCGGCGGACCCACTAACTAACATTGTTATTTTTTAATATTTTGTTTGAAAATGTAATCATTTCTTAAGTTTGATTAAACAAATATTATGTATAAATTTTATTAAAAATTATCAATGATCAAGTGAAAAGTCAGTATATTTTATTTTATACACTATTATTATATACACTATCGGAATTGTTTATTTCGATTTATAGTGAAAACACGTTAACACAGTTTCCGTCGGTTGAGGCTGTGTCCGTCAGATGGAGTTCAGTCATTTGGAGTTCGTAATGTTGACATTAGTCAACGATTAGCGCTGAATGTTCTTCTATGCTGTCTTTGGTGACTTGATCGTATGTAGTACTAGAGTTATTTCTTGTGAAATTTGTCGTTCCCAGCATCATCCACTGACAAATTTATAGCAAAATTAAGCACGTGTCTGCATATCTGGAAAGCCAGTTTCACATAAATATGAATTTGTATTATGTTCTCCACAACCGACTTTTAATATTTGTATATTATTAAAAATCTTTATTTTATAGAAAGCGCTAGACCTAGATATAACACAAAGGGTACTCAATTATCTTGCCACAAACTATCTATCAACAAACTGGAAACATGCTACTTAAATATAGAGATATTTCATTAAATTTACTTTAAAATTAGGAATAATTAAGAGATTATGGCAAAATAGTAGAAAATAATAAAACTCAATTTAACAAAGCGATAAGAGAATTGAAAACGATGCTACTAAATACCAAAAGCTTTGTTATAAGCGAATAGTTAGAAAGTCCGTTATTCACTGAGAATACAGATTATACGTTGTGGGAAGCTGCCAAAATGATAGATGAATCCAAACAATCAACACCAACTGTAAGTAACCCCCGCTAAGGTTGGGTTAGAAATTACATAGAAAAGTTTTCACAAGAATTTGGAAAATACTTGTCAACACATAAATTTTAAAAACGCCATATAAGTTATTACATACTATTGAAACTACATAAAAAAAGATTCCATGATATGACATTATCGCCGGGAAAGTGCTCATCTTATCATGCCTGATAAGGTATTTAAATTAATAAAATACATTTCTAATGCTTGCCCCGTTTGAAGATATTTCCAAATAAAATTCCGTGAATATATCACGTGTACCACAGGGCAGTGTAATGGTACCCGTACTTTATCCTATGCACACAGCTAATTTACCAAAACTACAAAATACCACAATACCAACTTTTGCCAATAATACAGAGGTTATGGTTTCTTATGAAGATGAAAAAACTGTATCTAAGATATTAGAGTCTAGAGTCTAATAGGTTACAGATATAGCAATTAAACTTTCACAAGCTTATAAAACAACATATCTGTGCCTGCACCTCGACTTGATTCACTTGAAGGAAACATATATGGACAAAGGGCAAGCAAATGGGTATGAAGTCAAGAAAACTCTATTGGTTACTATGCCCAGTGTCAAAACCAGCGGTGAATCTTGTTTAAGAGGTATTAGAATCAGTTTGCATGGGTTACATAGAACAATGTGAAACCGCTCGCAACACCAATATAGATATTCTCCAACAGTTTCAGTTAAAAATCCTATGTCATTACAGATACGACTTGGTACGTTAACAATGGAGTTATACATCAATATTTTCAAATAAGTATTGTGAAAGAAGTTATACAAAGTGCGAGTAGTAAATATAAATTAGCTAATACACTATTAGACAAAACTAAATTAATCTAAAAACTTAAAAAAACATAACACCTTCAACTTTCATATATGTACGAGGGAAGTCTTTTATGTTTTGCATACTGGGACATAGAGGGCACCACTAATTAAATGTCAGCACTAAAAATTAAACTGAATCTTTAATTAGCCAAAATCCAAAGTTTCAGTGCGATATGTGTAGTGTTGTAGCTACAATGATCTGTCAAAGTTGACAAGCTAGTCGAAAAATGGAATTAAACCGTGAAAACTTTCGTGGCAATCATTTTTTATAATTTCCGAAGACAATTACCTCAACAAGAATGCCTCGCCGAGTTAGTTTCTGTTTTCGGTAATGAAGCACTACATCAGTCAACATTTTTTCGTTGGTTTGGAGAATTCAAACATGGACAGATTAGTCTTAGCGACGATCCAAAAGCAGATGCACCAAAAACGGCAGTCACTCAGGAAAACGTCGATGGTGCGCGTAAGCTCATCAACAAAGATCGATATGTGACACATCGCCAAATTGAGGGATTATTGAGGATTTCATAGTCCTCAATTCAAAAAAAATTGCATGAACAATTGTGTGTAAAAAAATTAGTTTCCCGTTGGATACCTCATCTGTTGACCGATGAACAGAAAACAGCTAGAGTGAATTCGTGTCAAAAAACTCTATACCACTTCAATGCAGGAAACTCTAAAAACGAGGGATCATTGAGGATTTCATAGACCTCAATTCAAAAAAAATTGCATGAACAATTGTGTGTAAAAAAATTAGTTTCCCGTTGGATACCTTATCTGTTGACCGATGAACAGAAAACAGCTAGAGTGAATTCGTGTTAAAAAACTCTATACCACTTCAATGCAGGAAACTCTAAAAACGTGTACAACATCGTAAGTGGTCATAAATCTTGGATTTACTCATACGAGTCACAAAATAACCGCCAATTTTGTTTGGGTGCTTCAAAGGGAAGAAACGCCGACAAAAGTGTCACCAAAAAATGGTCGCGACATTTGTCTCGAAAGAAGGTCATGTGGCAACAAATTTTCTACAAGACCAAAGAAGTATTATTTCCGATTGGTAAATAACCATGTGTTTGCCACAAGTCATTGCAACCCACAACGACGAATCATCCTCCACCAAGATAATGCAAATTCGCACACAGCGCGCAAGACAATTGAATTTTAAACGCAACAAAATGTCGAATTGTTAGACCATTTTCCGTACAGTCCGGCCAAAGTCCCAATGATTTCTTTACCTTTCCGAAAATCAAGCACGGACTGCATGGTCAATGGTTCCAATAGTCAGAAAAAACAGTCGATGCCTTCAAAAACGCAATTTTGACTGTACCAACAAACTAGCAACTACTTCCCGAGCGTACGCAAAAGTGAATAAATCTTCGTGGAAAATAATTCAAAAAACAATAGTCTTTAAAAGTTATACTCTTTTATTCCAACTCTATATGCAAAATATAAAAGACTACCCTCGCATATGCGAAAACTAATTAAAAATGAATACTCGTATATAGCTCTATTTGAAACAAAGAAGTTATTGTATGACATGAAAATTCAACAATGAAAATATATTAATTGTATAAAGTGTATGTGATTATATTATCAGAAATTTACTAATTCAAATTGTCATTAAGTCTGAAAATGTTCAACATGCCTATTCGACGACTTACCTTGAATATTTGTTATTGCTTAATTTTTAATGAAATTAACTAATTTAGCAATACTTACATTTTATTTGCTTAGAATGATCTATACGATATGAAGATAAGATTAAAAGTCATATCAAAAGGTAATTAAATTTTCTTACTTTATTTATCAGCAGAAATAGAAAATATTGAAATTATTAAAAATTTAACATTCTTTCAAAGATAAAGTATAATCCTTAATCCATGGTCTTCTTTTCTGATAGGTATAAGTTTAAACAACAGTTTAATAATGATAGTCACAGTTGCCAGCTCTATAAAATTTGTCTTGTTCAATTTATATAATTTAGAATTTTGTAATTGGTTTATAAACATGAACAAAAAAAAATTTTGCAGTTATTTCTACTAATGAAGTAAGAACATAAAAAAGGTATAAAACCAGTTACCGCATTAATATTCATATACTAAATACATATGTCGACAACTAAGTTGTCGTGGTCAGTGGGAAAAAATAAAACATATTGTTACTTCCAAAGCGACTGGAATTAAATAATTGAAGTTGACCATAAAAAGTAACCAAAACGGGTTGTGTTTTGAATTCACCTAGTATAATTACTGGTAGAATATTAATTCCAGTCTATTATGTAAATATATTTTTGATTATGATTCTACAGCAAATTAAACGTAGTAGAAATGAGCACGGAACATAATTAAATAGGTTGTGTATTACGTGACACATATTGTATTTAATATATGTCAATTGGTTATAAGTCATGTTATGAATAAACAATATTTATAGACTAATTAAATAAAAACACATGCTTACGTACCAAAATTAAATAAAAGGGATATTAAAAATCATTTTTAGTATTTCAAACACATATCTAGTGTACAATTTGTATGTTTTTCTTTTAAAACGTCCATTGTTTACAATATAATATTAAATATAATAAATATTATAGGGATAAAATAAAACAAATTTTAATTAATTTCACTTTTTACTTTACACCGTAACGATCGTTTCGCTCCAACCTGAGCTTCATCAGGCATATATTATTTATACGGTGTAAAGTAAAAAGTGAAATTCATTAAAATTTGTTTTATTTTATCCCGATAATAGTTATAATGGAATTTCATCAAGTAAAGGCTGAAACAATTCTATATAATATAATAAATTGTCGATTTATAAGTGAAAACGTGTCCATACAATTAAGGATCTAATGTTAAATAACATTCACAATGAAAAGTAAGAAGCACCTGTAGCAAATACAAACATTTTTTTTTGAGAAGTGTTTTAATAACAATAGAATTTACTTACGTGCCTAAATATGAATAATACTCTCTAAGGAATAAAACTTAAGTAAGACAAGTGAAAATAGATCAATAATATTGATACGCTCCAAAAGTATATTACAATGTTTAATAATCCATTAAATGGTACATGATATCAGATATCTGTGAAAAAGAAATGCATGTTGTCAACAAACAAAATGACGGACAGATTTATTTGAACTTAGAGGTTAGAAATATTCAACTTAGTAGACAAATATGGGAAATGTTGAAGACAGTATGTAATAGAGAGAACAACAATGACCTGCTTTTAAATGTGTGATTATTTAAAAACCGATATTTAAAACAAATTATAAGCATAAAGGAGATGAATAAAAAAATGAAAAGCCACAGTCTCAGATTTTTCAGACGTAAAAGAGATGCAAAAAGTTGTGTTGTACACAATACAAAGATCGATGAAGGACAATAAAAAACAAGATTTTTATTTTACACAGGAAGATCGACAACCAATCAAGAATCCGTATGTTTAATATTTCGGTGCTAACCAAATTTAATTAGTTACAGGTTGATATAAAACAAATAAATAAAACACACATAAGATGTTTTAGATTTACACTTTATTAATAAGATAATGACAGCTGTTTCGCTAACACAGTAGCTTCTTCAAATTCAACTTAAGACTAAAGATACATACAATATACAGCGTTAAATCAGGTAGTTGACCCAAGTTAAAATTCTAGGAACTATTACATTTCTATTTATTGCTTTTTGAAAACTATACTATGTCCTACTTGTGTGAGGTTTAAGTTTAATAATATAACATAAGCAACTAAGAAACAATATTTCAATGGGTGAACAGATTTAACAGTGGGGATGAATTCAAGTCTAATTTATCGTTTAGTAACATTTCTGAGTTTTTGAGTTTGTTAATTTCTAAAGACTCTAAACAATTTACTTTTCTACCTTTATTTTCTACATGTATAATATCGAATTGTGTATCTTATTGATATAGGAATGATAGTGGTCTTGGATTCGTTTTTTAAACGTTCTACCTGTCCAATATATGTTTTTGTACATGATCCGCATGATAACTTATAGACTCCTGATTTATTGTCTTTGGTAGTTTTTTCTTTATTATTTTTAATATATTTGGCTAGATTATTATTAGTTTTATAAGCAATATTAATGTTTTCTTTTTTAAGAAATTTTGATAATTTAAGTTGTTTTTGACCTATGTAAGTAAACGATTTAAACTGCTTGTCTGACTCCACTTTAATGATCGGCTACACCTCCCTTAATAATTTATTGACAGATTTTTTAAAAATTAATTTATCTATTAGATTTGGGTCATATCCATTGTTGTGAGCAATTTGTTTTATAATATTATATTCTTTATTATAGTCTTCATTGGACATCGGGATGTTAATAAGTCTATGTCTTATGCTGTGAAAAGCCGCTACCTTGTGTTGGACCGGGTGGTTAGATTTATTATGTATCGTAGTATCTGTATGAGCCACTTTGTGGTAAATAGAAAAATGGACTCTATTGTTTACACGTTTTAAAGTGAGATCCAGAAAGTGTATACTATTGTTTAGCTCCTTTTCTATCGTAAATGTGATATTAGGATCAATGGAAATAAAGAGTGTTCAACTGCCTATCTGTACCTATATATCCTACCAATATATCATCAACGTATCTGTACCAGAACAAAATGTTCTTCACGTATCTCTCATTATGAAAAATCGTATTTTCCAGGTAATCTATATAGATTTCCGCAAGTAAAGGAGAAAGAGGATTTCCCATGATAAGACCTTGTTTACAGAGGTAGAGTTTGTTGTTGAAAGAAAAGTAATTTTGTTCTAGGCAGACTTTTAGTGAATCTAAGATCTCTTCTTTTATTATGGGGTTTGTTCTATTGTATAATAACATTTTATCAATTAGATCTATCGTTGTATTGGGGGGGGGGGGGGGGATACTAGGAAATAAGTTCTTGACATCAAAGGATATGAGTTTCGTGTTATTCGGAAAGTTGCGGTCTTTTTAATGTTATTAACTAACTCTAGACTATTTTTAATACTATGTTTGGGTTTGAATTTCGTGTGTTTAAGGATGATATTTATTAAGCTATTTGACACTTTAACTGCGGGTGCTGTAATATAGGAGACTACTGGTCTAATCGGGAAATTGTCTTTATGTAGTTTAATCAATGAGTATAATTTCGGGTGTTGTGGATTCATTACTTTTAGTTTTCTACTTTCAAACACATTAGAACTGTTAAATATGCCAGGTGAGTTGTTGATTAAAATGACTTGTCGTTGGAATTTAGGGGTCGGATCTTTTTTAGTGATAGTGTATTTATCCGGGCCTAGAAAATTGACTGTTTTTGAAACGTATTCCTGCTTGTCAATGGCAATAACCGTTTTGCCTTTGTCAGCACGTGTAAAAATAAGGTTGTTCTCTCTAGCTTTTTTGTTAATATTTCTCGCTATTATTACCTCCTCATGACTATTGGCAGTACACTTCATGTTTTTAATAATATTACTGGCTTGGTATTTATTAGAGACTTCCTTTAATGCTAATTCTGATTCTACCGCAAGCAGTTCTAAATCATTATTCTTAATGTTTGATTTAAGGTTATAATTAAAACCTTTGTTTAATAACTCGATATCTTTGTCTTTGTGTTATAAAACACTAAAAATCGACGTAAACACACAGGATTTTGAAGAAGATACATAAGAAAAACAGGATTATAGAAATTTTTTCTACGTTTGAAAAACTATAAGCGTCCTCAAGATTATATAAGAACGTTGGACGAAAAGAAGTGCATTCTAACGCGAACAACGTTATTGAATGGTCATAAAATTTATTTTCATATTTAAGCGGTATAATTTATATAAAGTTATTAGCAGAGATCGAACACATAGGGTTGAAATGACGTCGTCATTACGACGGACGATATAAATAGTCTACAACATCTGTAAGTACATCACGCAGTTATTGAATACACTATTGATCTGGCTAGCGCGCACATCTGTTTTCATCGAGAATTGCGACGTTTCTTGTTGGATACTTACAGTTAAATTTCTGTTTTCATGGGCGTCGATAGAAGCGTGTGGTGTTTTAATAATTTAGTCTATTTAGATTATATTTCGTAAGATAAATAAATTGCTGAGTTATTTTCTTGTTTTCATAGTTTTAACTGTTAATTACATCGTAATTTTTGTGATAGATCCTGTTTAATATCGTTTGATTGAATCTACTTCTCCCAATTATTTCGACGTAAGTGTGTATTGAATTTTGTTCAGTTTCAATAACTTACGCAAACATTTTTAGTTTTCATTTGTTTCGATCTAGAGCATTGTTTAAGTTACTTTTTCAGATTTGATATGGAAGAACGTCGAGAACGGCATCGTAAAACAATGGCGAGTTGGATTGACGGTCATACTGATTGTATGTCCACTGTCAGTAATTCCGAAATTTATTGAAAAAATTTGTAAAATCTGACTTAGCATCGCAAACACATGCACAGAAATTGAAACCGTTGGAAACTGACAATTTTAATGAAGAACTCTGTGAAACTTTTATGGCGGCTAATATTCCCTTAAATAAACTTAACAATCCCACTTTAAAAATATTTCTCCAAAATATACTCGTCGAAATGTTCCTGATCAATCCACCTTACACAAATATTATGTTTCTAAGTGCTACACGAAAGAACCAGTAGAACGCATTAGAAGCCATCTTTCAAATCAGTACCTATGGATAAGTGCCGACGAAACTGTCGATATATTAGGACGCAGTGTGCTAGATGTTGTAGATGGTGTACTATATCTAACTATTCCATATAACGCATATGTAATAGGAATAAAACTTATAAATACAGTTGATGCGGAAATAGTTGCTAAAACCATTAACGAGAATATTCAAAAAATACTTCATTCGGACGACAGGTACAAAGAAAAAGTACTTTTATTTGTAAGTGACAGTGCTGCATATATGTTAAAAACAAGCAGACTATTAAAGGAAACATAATATGCTGCATATTACTTGTGTAACACATGCTCTCCACAGATCTGTGAATATATCAGAGACACCTTTCCAGAAGTTGATAGACTTGTATCCGCTTTCAAAAAAGTTTTCAGAAAAGCACCATTGAGAGTAGCTCCTTACAGGGAAAAACTGCCATCATTGTCAAAAATACTTCATTCGAACGACGGGTACAAAGTAAAAGTACTTTTATTTGTAAGTGACAGTACTGCATATATGTTAAAAACAGGCAGACTATTAAAGGAAACATATAATTATATGCTGCATATTACTTGTGTAACACATGCTCTTCACAGAATCTGTGAATAGATCAGAGACACCGTTCCAGAAGTTGATAGACTTGTATCCGCTTTTAAAAATGTTTTCAGAAAATCACCATTG
This sequence comes from Melolontha melolontha, assembly GCA_935421215.2. Taxonomy (NCBI): domain Eukaryota; kingdom Metazoa; phylum Arthropoda; class Insecta; order Coleoptera; family Scarabaeidae; genus Melolontha; species Melolontha melolontha. The sequence continues at coordinate 130,590,740 of OW285236.1, forward strand.
AGAGTAGCTCCTTACAGGGAAAAACTGCCATCTTTGTCACTGCCTCCTCTCCAGTAATAACTAGATGGGGGACATGGTTGGATGCTACTAGTTTTTATGCAGAGAATTTCGATAGTTTACAAAATTTCGTTGCATGTTTAAATGCCGATGCTCGGAGTGTAAGAAACTAACACAAATTCCACATTTAAAAAATCAGTTGCACTTTCTTCACTGGCAATTTGCCAAAACTAATCACTTATTTTGAAAATCGAAATCTCAAATTAAATTATGGTTTAACGACATTAGATGTGGCTGTCAATTATTTGAAAAGTATTCCAAGTGACTTCGGATGTGGCCTTCGGCAAAAGTCAGACGCAGTGTTTAATAGAAATCCAGATTTAATAACATTGTGGCAATTGTGTATGGGGACAATGCCACAACATCTAACTGCAAAATACGCGGAAATAAAGGAATATTTCCAGTATGCACCTATAACCAGTTGCGATGTAGAAAGGACGTTTTCTATTTACAAGGATGTATTTCATTCAAAGAGAACAAATTTTACAGAAGAGAATCTTGAGAAAGTATTGCTAGTAAATATTAATACTCCTTTACTCAACTTTGAACAACAAAATTAACAAATAAAAATGTATTTCGTATTTTGTAGCGTATATATACCGGTTTTATTATTATAAATATAATTATATAAATAAAATTAAAAACTTTAAAAATACAAATGTTCAGTAGTACGCTCAAGGGCGATAAGTCATCAACCTCTGTGTCCGGTCTCTAGTTATTAGTTTTAAGTATTTTCATGTTTTAGTCATTTCGTTTAACACAATCATATTTTCTGTTAATTTAAAATTTTCTTTTCAATTCGAGTTTATAATTTTTAATTTAATAAAATAAAAAATGTATGTAAAATTAAAAATTCGGTAATTTATATGAGAAACAGAGATCAGTGTAATTAACACGACGAATAATAATTTGAAGTCTGTACCAATTAAAATTAAACATTTCAAGCATATGTGGATAATTATTGTATATATTTGTAATCAATTTATTATAAACACAGCTTTGTAACTGAATGTGTTCTGCAAACGACCCTAAGATATTTGCACATTTTAAATTTTTTAATCAATCAGATTAAAGTTTATATAATGTGGAGATCGATGTTTTGTTCTGTAAGGACTTGACTTCCACTCAACAAGCGTTCAATAACACATTTTCATTGAACAGATATATCAGTACAATAAAGTGGTCTATTAAGCTTGTTTTTTTTTTGAAGTATCAAACCAAACAACTTGTGTCATAACTTCCCATTTGGAGAGTCTAGATCACCTAGGCTAAATGAAATACACAAGTGTGCTGATTTAAAGATATTTTAAAAATTTGCGAAAGACTTCAGGTTATATGTGTATTCCCGACCATCCTCATAAAATTGTATAATGGTAGTTTGATTTAGGTTAATCAATGAGATTTGTTCTACTTTTGAATACATGATTTGTAAATACATTTAGAGATTAAATAATAAATAAATTTTTAATAAGATCATGTATTATTTCTTGAATTTACATTGGATGCTAGGCCTAGTTACGCACAATCAGAACACAAACCCTGAGACTCAATTTCTAAGAGTCAAAAAAAAATAAGTGCGTGAGTGATAACTTACATGAGAAATTTGTAGCCCAACATATTTGAGTTACACTTAGCTATATGTGCAATTGAAAAATATATCCACTTCTGAAGATTTTAAAATATATCTTAATTTATATTAAACTACTTAACCTTCAAAGTCATTTATGTTTTTGAATTTTCATACATTAAATATAAATAATAGGTAACTTGAATTTATTTTAGAGATTCTAAATTACAATAAACGTTATAAATTAATCTTAAAATTAGCTCTTAAAAATTTATTATGGCACCCTGTAACATCATTTAATTGTACATATATTTCTGTTTAATTCTTTATTGTATATCATTCAAGGGTTCAAAATATGCTGTATTTTTAGATATGGTTACAAGAAGAAATTAAACGGTGTTAAATCCGGTAAATGGTTCTTCAATAATTGTTCTTTAAAAGAAGGTATACGTGAACATCTTGTAAAGTGTTTCGTCATTTTTGTTGGCATTCTTTACCGTAATTTGAAAATATGAATCAATTCGCTACTATAAAAGTCTTACTTTGGAGACTGTGGTTAAGTAAAAACTAAAAAAAAGGTTTAAACCCCTTGCCACAATCGTATCCTAAATACGAAATTTCCCGTGAAAAAGGAAAAGGATGATAGGATACCATTTTTAGATACATTAGTAATTAGAAATAAACATAAAATAGAAATCGATATTTTCCGGAAAGAAACCAACGTCAATAGATTCATGACTGCGGATTCAAATCATTTAACTTCCTTTTTATTCTTTTAATTTCTTAGTTAATCGGTTACTAAACTTTCCGTTAACAAAAGAGAGATATGAAATAAAACTAGATTGCATTAAAAACATCGCGAAGTATAATGACTTTGATATAGAAACAACTAATAAATTAATTAGAAAAACGAAATTAAAAAGACAATCCGCGAGTCCACAAGTTTGATATCTCAACGTAACCAGGAGAAGAAGTACATGTGTTTACCATACCATCCAATCACGAAAAACATTAGAGTTGTTAAAGAACGATGTCTCAAAGTTGCCTTGCGTTCCGAAAATACCATCAAAAGTCTCCTAGGGAGTATCAAAGATAAAGTTAATTTGAATTTGAAATCAGGTATATATAAACAATCAATAATAACCCGTTTTAAAGAACATATACCACATACTAAATAGACTAGAAAAATCTAACGCGACCAATCATTCAATAAACACAGATCAGAATATGTCGATTAAAGGGTTAAAACTTGTCAAAGTCATCAATAATCCCCTTGATACGTATGAAAGCATTCATATAGTTAAAAACAAACATAATACGATTAACGCAGGCAACGGCCCCATCTCATAGAGTTGTCTTTTTGCATTCTTAGAAAAGAGGTAGGAAGGTTGAGGGCGTGCGAATAGAGAATAAACGCATGTGGTTGCCGTTTTTTTTAAGAGAGGTAAGTTGTCGTAATTTTTAGTAGTTACATTTTTATTTTAAAGTTAGTGTATACGGGACGTCGTGTATAGTTGTTGCGTTATTATATGTGTTAGCTTTACTGTACCCCATGTGCAACACTTTGATTAGTGGTTTTACCTACTGATGATGACAACCTAGTTGTCGAAATACGTATTTAGGTTACGGTTATTAATTGTGGTAACGGGTTTTATACCTTTTTTGAGTTGCTACTATAAAATTAGATTGACTGAAGTGATATCAATTAAAATTTTACTCAAAAAGAGCTTAATTCTACAGTATTATTCACAATAAGTTACGAAAAGGAATCCAAGCTGTAATTAGTTGATGCAATTATAAAGTTTTACTAATTTATTGAAAAATGCCCCGATGGGACAGAAAAAATGCAAATATATTTAATGTGTTGAGTCCTTAAGCAAAAAAGAATGGTGAACAAGAACGTGTTAAGCTAATAAAGTTGTGGATTTCATACCCAAAAGAGTTCTAAAAAAAATCTTATAAATGGTGCTAAAAAAAGGATAAAATACACTGCCGAGCAAAAAATTTAGGTCACTTACAGTAGAAGAAATTGCAAATAATTCTAAAAATAAAATTAATCAGGGAGAGCAAAAAGACTAGTCCATTCCACGATCCGGATAAATGCCAGATGTTTTGAAACTCAAATACTTCAAAAACCGACGCTGAATTCTCTCTAAAGCAACATTCTGAGTATCGTAAAAGGGATACCAAACAACAGATCCGTACTCAAGTCTACTCACAACGAACACAAAATATAACGTTTTGAGGAGATCGCCGTTATTGAACAATTTGGTAAAACCTAAAGTTTTACTCGCTGAAAGGCACATGTTTTGCACGTGCAAATTGAAGTTTAAGCAGGAGTCGAATGCTATCCCAAGATCCCTCACAGATGCAACTCTAGAAAATATATGACCGTCCATAGAATAGGTGTTAATTTCCTAGTAAAAGATATGACAAAGCATTTATTTGTATTCAACGTGAAGTAGAGCGATTCAAAATAAAGTCAATACCTTCCTGCAAACATCCCAAGGCATTAGAAGGTAAACTTACAAGTAAATCATTTAGAACCCCGGATGTGGGTATAAAAGCATCAGACAAGTAGCTATTATAGAAAACGTAATTAATTCTATTGTTTAAATACGACTCCATAAATCTGAGAAGACAAGGAAAGAAACCAAAAGAAGAAAGTTTATTTAGAAGTATTACATGATCGATAGTATCAAATGCACGGGAACACCCAAAATAAATGCAATCAACCTGACCCCGACAATCAATAGTTTCACTAACATATTGTGTGGAGCTTGCCAGATTAGTTGCAGTAGATCTTCCAGAAAAGAAGCCATGTTGTCGCGGAGAAATATAAGAGCGGATATTAGAGAATATGTGCTTGTATAAATACTGTTCAAATATTTTAGCAAAATTGGAAAGAATAGCACTAGGACGTTAGTTTGATGTATTGGTATTGTCGCCTTTTTAAAAACTGGAACTAGTCTAGCCTGCTTCCACAATCCAGAATAGACAGATGATGAAATGGAGACATTAATAATCTTTTGCAAAGGAACAGCAAGAAAATGTCGGTCATCCCTTACAAGAAAGCTAGGTATTAAGTCGTCGCTTGACGTGTATTTATTCAGAAAGGAGGACATAATTTCTTTCAACTCAGAATTAGATATTGGACGTATCCAAAAAGATGAGAGCTTCATAATAGGGACGTCAGATGTGTATGTATTTACAGAGGTAGTATATACGCTAAAGATTGACCAAAGAAATTAACCATATCTTGAGGATTATCCATCTCGTTAAGATCGTCACATAACTCCAGGAATGCGAATAGTTCCCTGTCGTGATTGCAAGAAAGACCGTATATTGCTCGACATTCTGCATATATTTTTTTGTATGAATTGGATATTAGATTTTTAGCTAGAGCAGGAAGCCGTTGAAATTCATTATAATCAGTAATACCGTGAGAGCATTTCCATAAACCATGATATTTGCTCTTTAGTTTCAGAATTGTTATGATTTCTTTGTTGAACCAATGAGGATAATTAAAGTGACCCGAAGTTCGATATTTCGGAACAGATCGATCAAAGATGTCATACAAATTCTTGTAAAATTCATCAAGTAAAAGATCAATATCACTGAAGCCATCAAGGAATCCCCACTCAACGTAACTCAAATCTTCATATAGGTTGGTAAAGTGAGCCTTACGAAAATTGTAGTGACTCTTACGAGTCACGGGAAATTGTGGAGGTGCTGAATGAACAAGACTATCAACTTCCACGCATAAAGCAGGATGATATGGATCTTTCGGTACCAATATATGTATATTAAATTGTATTTACTAGATTCACAGCCCTAACAAAAACATCGATCGCCTCGCCTTACGAAATAAAATAGTATAGAATAGAAAAATATATGATGGAGCAGAATGTTTCTAAAGCCCTGTTAAAAGAAATATTTCCACATACTTCATTAGAGTAATAATTTGGTGAGTGTATGTTATAATTTTTAAATGTATTTATTATTATCCGTTAAATGAGCAAGTAGTAATTGTAATTATTCTTCATGGAGTAGCATAAAGTGAGTATAATATTAAGTTAAAGCACAAATTACTGAGATATTTTGGTCTGAACGATAATGATTTAATTAAAAAAGTTCGTGTCATTTATTACTAGTACATAATAACGAAAAAGTATTAATATATCGGGTGTCTCAGTTATGTGGTTCCAATGGCGTACCTCCGTTATCTAATAAAATAAAAATTTTAAATTTGGGGCATCTGATATACACCTAATGTTCTTTAAATTGAACCTAATATTCATGTTATTTCACTTCCGGTTTAACCCGAAACGACCCTATTTTTTTAATTTTAAATAGCCTCTGTATATTTTCCTCAAAATTTTGATTCCACGGTAAATTCTCTTTCACATGAAGTATTACACATTGTATTTAGACTTCAAAACAGAGGTGAAATTGCCTTTTTAAATACACAAAAATTGGGATCGTAGAAACCAAAACGATCTATGGAAACTAAAGCAAAATTTGACATTATTTGTTTGTTAGCTTTAACAGTTCATAAAATTTTATTAAAATTTGTCTCAAAGTTGCTTCGAACAAAGTTGTATTTAAAATGAATAACGACGATTTTACAAATGAGAAAAAAATTGAATATGATCCTCATTTATGAGGAAGGTAGAAAAACCAGACGTGTTTACGGAGAGCGGTATCCTGACAGACGTACGACAGGCGCTATGTATTTTACGTCTGGCTTTAAATTTGGAGACATGCGATGCCTTTTCAAAGAAAAAAAACATTTTTAAAAGAAATACTGCTACTCATGAAGAGCACAGTGTTGGAGTTTTGGGAAGTGTGCTTAATAATCTGCCTATTTCAATTCTAAAAATTGAAGCAAAATGCGATATCTCTTGTTCTTCTGTTCAACGAATCCTAAAATCCGCCAAATTCAGGCCTTTCAAAATTCACCGGTATCAAGGATTAGAACCAGGAGATTATGACAGAAGACTGGAGTTTCTTGCATGGCTAGCGACTGCCCGTGAAGATGGCATTATTAGCTCAATATTATGGACAGATGAGAGCCGCTTTCATAATAATGGAACTATAAATCGACACAATTGCCATTATTGGTCTGTAGCAAATCCTCATTGGATGAGAGAAACCAACTTTGTGAGAATTTGGGGAATTAATGTATGGTGCGGCATGATCGATGGGTACGTTATTGGACCAAAGCTTTATGAACGAACCTTAACTGGTAAGGGATATTTAGAATGCCTTCAGGGCAAACTTTCAAGTTTTCTTGAAAATATTTCGCTGAATATACGTGCCAACATGTATTTTCAGCATGATGGGGCACTCGCTCACAATTCTAGAATTGCGAGTGATTATGTTAATCAGATTTTCCCTAATAAGTGGATAGGCACACACGGACCAATAAAATGGCCTACAAGATCACCCGATCTAACTCCGTCAGATTATTTTCTATGGGGATATTTGAAGGATACGGTACACCACACGCCTCCTGCAGATTTGGAAGATTTAAAAAATAGAATTAGGAATGAATGCGCCGCTCTTAATGCCGAATTTTCCGTTTCAAATTTTGAGGAAAATATACAGGGTGCTATTGTTGTTTAAGAAGTGTTATCTCTGGTGAGCTTTTGCATCGAGCCGAATGTTTCATTGAGACAAATTGACACCATTTTGAACATTTTCTTAAGCATCTTTTCTAGCGCTCACGGTTCAAGTCTCTTGCCACTAAGAGATTCATAAATACCGTTCTTGTATAAACAAAATTAATCAGTATAATATTTTTTGTGATTCATTTAACATTATTTTTCTGTTATTTGACTTTCAATAAGATTCTCTTTCCAACAGAGATCTTAAAAATGCATTTTTGGGAACTGTATTTTTGCTACTTTAAATTCAAATACGAAATAATTAACATGCTTTTCATAATTTTCTACAGTCCCAATTTTTTTAAATTTAAAACGCAATTTCACCTCTGTTTTGCAGTCTAAATACAAAGAATACTTCAAGGGAAACAGAATTTTCCGTTTCAAATTTTGAGGAAAATATACAGGGCGCTATTTAAAATAAAAGTTATGATCGTTTCCGGTTAAACCAGAAGTGAACGAATATGAATATTAGGCTCAATTTAAAGAACATTGGGTGTATATCAGATGCCCCAAATTTCAAATTTTTATTTGATTAGATAACGGAGGTATGCCATTGGAACACCATAACTGAGATACCCGGTATATATATTTATTTATACAAGCGTAAACGTACTTGGAATTCTATAACTAAAAACGAACTTTCACTTTAAATTGTAAACTTAAATATCTAACATTTATTTTATTCAATATATTTATTCGAACTTTTATTGTTAAATAAATAGAAAAAAATTTAAAAAAAAACATTTTTAATAATATAAAAATATTAAAAATCGCATGTTTCAAAATACTTTGTTGTAAATAAAAGTGATATATTAAATGTGGTGCTTAACAGTAGATCGCTGACTTAAAATCCCTAGATTAGAACATTTTAATTTTCATAAATTAACGACATTGCTAATGTCTGTTCATATCATTGTTAACCTGTTATTATTTTTTGTTCTTGATCGTTATGTTGTATTTTTGCTTCTCTAAAATTAATTGAAGGTTGACTTCTGATTCAAAGAGTAACAAGATACATTGATTATTGTAGCCCATTTTAGAAGTGCTGTACAAAACAAAGACTTACTCTCTGCGATCGTGTTTTCAGCAATTTTCGGCAGAATATTCCGATCAGAACGTAGCCATGGCCGCATTTAAACGTAATCGCAGTAGACTGATCAAAAGTTTTTGGAAAACGGTAGCATTTTGAAACGCAAATCCGAAAAGCCGTGACATATGATTGTAAATGATATTCGAAATAGAATAGAAATGAATCCAAAGAAGTCTCCAAAAAATTATGCGCTCAAACAAGTACAATATGGGAAATTAAAATGTGGTTTTGCAATATTCTTTTTTCTTTTATTAGTATCTCTATGGAAGTGTTTGGACTGCAATAAATATAAAACTGTTTTGTGTTTCAAAATATGATATTTGGTCTAAATACGCAATATCTAATAGTCCGATACTTTATTAAGACGTATCTATACTATTTAATCGTTCATATGAAATTTCTCGAAGTAGAATTAAAGATTACCAATATATCGACAGATTGATAAAATAGCAAACATAACAAACGATTTATATTAAGTAAAAATCTCCAGATCTAAATGTTACCAAGACTGATTGCACAACATTATAATATCATTAAATCATAATGATAGTACAAGTGAATTACGACTAATATATAGAATTTTATGCATATCTTCAGACATTTGCAGATAGACATGTGTTCGCCGAGCATAAAATAGATAATTGTTTCATGTTAATATCGGAAATAATATATATATATATATATATATATATATATATATATATAATTAATTGAAACGAAATTATCGACCGTGATATAATATCAAAAATTAATTTAAATTCGGGTAAGCGGTCAATTAAAAAACTCCTTTATAGTAGACTACTCCTAATAATAGTAGTAGTAAATTATAATTATTATTTCTACTCTACATTTTTTACCCCAGAAGAAGCGACAAAGTCTGTTGCCAAATATAGGGTTATTTAATAAAGGAGTTTTTTAATTGACCGCTTACCCGAATTTAAATTAATTTTTGATATATATATATATAATAACTTCGTGACCTTGGTATGATATGGTAAACCTAATCAGTAGGCGATTAAAGGTCTGTATATTACTTCAAAATATATGTATTCAAAAAACTCTACATGTTTCGGCAGTACGCCTTTATCAAGAGAATACATAATATAAATGACAGGATATATATCCTGTCATTTATATTTTGTATTTGCCGAAACATGTAGAGTTTTTTGAATACATATATTTTGAAGTAATATAGAGACCTTTAATCGCCTACTGATTAGGTTTACTATATATATATATATATATATATATATATATATATATATATATATATGAAGCGTTGTTCTTCGGAATATTTCGCCGCGTTTGGATGATATCGTCCTGAGAAGAACAACTTTCTTCCTGACGTTTCGGTGACATCACTTTCACCTTTTTCTAGAGGATCTTCTCGTTGCGATGGTAGCTTCAAGAGTGCGTCGATTTCCTGTGCCGCTCGTATTATATGGTCCCGTCGTAGTGAGGACGCGTGTCTGACTCCTCGTGATTGGTCCGTCAGTTGTTCTGTCGCTTTCGACTATTGGTCGATCTCGGTTTGCATTCGGTCCGAGTTAGTACGACTGGGCACTGGCAAGTTGTTATCATTACGTCGCTTGTGTGTAATCTGGCTGTTGAGCAAGGCCGGCTTCCATGTGTCCAGTTTTGCCGTTTCTCAATTTCTATAGCTTCTCTTATAATCCTGTACGTTAACCTCGTACTGCGTGCTATAGTTTTTCTACCGTAAAAGTCGATGGTGTGTCCTGTATGCAGCACATGCTTAGCTAGGGATGATGTTGTTTCCTTTTTAGCTACCGCATTTCTGTGTTCTTCCCTCCGTACGCTGGTTTTGCGGTTAGTACGCCCCATGTGTATTTGTTCATATATATATATATATATATATATATATATATATATATATATATATATATATATATAAATATAATATTTTCGTGACCTTGGTATGATAACGTAAACTTAATAAGTCGGCGATTAAAGGTCTGGTTCATTGCTTCAAAGTATATATATTTAAAACAACCCTACATGTTTCGGCAATGATGCCTTTGTCAAGGGAATAAAAGATATAAATGACAGAATATAAATGTCAAATAATTGAGTTGCTATGGTTTAAATTATTCAAAGATACATTCCAATAATAATAATAAGTCATGCCTTAGTATTCCAAAAAATACATTAGCAAGGTGTGAACATATGTGTTGTTCGCTGCCAGCAGCTTGTGTCTCTTTCTGGGTATGAACCTGTGTGTTGGTTGCTGCTGGCAGCTTGCGTCTCTCTCTGGGTGTGTGATTTTGTATATGTGTGACCGCGTAAGTGTAGGGTTTTGTATGTTAGTGCGATCGTGCGTGTGTTTAGTGACTGGTCGCGTAAATTTAGAGAGATCGGATAACCAGGCGTTGCGTAGGGCCGCCAACCCTTTCCCGGCAACTTCTTTTCCGAGCAGTACTTCGACGGCCCGACCCCCGCCCCAACGAGGCAAAGCGCAGACCAGCGAAGCGCACCCTGCACGGGGTTGCTCATCGCCAACCGAGGGAACACTCTTAGTGGCTACCTCATTCGACGTCGGTCACACTTTGTGCCATCTTAACGATTTCCGCAAAAGCGGGGGCAATGCACACACGTCGAACGTGTGTGTGCTGTTAACAGCAGCCTAGCCAGGTTGCCGCCCAGGACCGGTCCTAGTGTTGTGTGCATTGCGCGGCGCCGTGATTTGCGCCGCGTAGCTTGGTTCCTCACTCCTGCTGGAAAGGCGGAATGGCACTTGACTGCCTAATGAGCAGACCCCCCCCTAGAGTTTGGTAGCGCATATGCTAGGCTACAACCCAGTAGAGGACCACATCAGCACAAAACAGAAAACAGGGAAAAGCAGGGAAAAGCAAGACATGAGTTATTATTACGTATGCGCCCGTGGAGCGACTTAAGATGCAAAGTTGTCGGCATTCGCTCAAAACAACTAGACAGGAATCAAAATACAGAACAGTCAGCATGATAAGCAAAAGTATATGATATTTAAATGTAATTGATATTTAAATAGTATAAGGTATATAACAAAAAAATATATTATGATGGTAAATTGTAGATCGTTACAAAATTAAGTTATGCTTAAACTTAACTGCTTAAATTTTTTATATCATTTCTGTTGTTAATTGAATTTTTTTCCTGTTTAATACTAATCATTTCTTTAATTTGTCTTTTCATTGTGTGTTGTTCTTTATCAATTATCTGTGTGTTCTCAAAATCGAAATGATGATCGCGTTGTAGTTTGTGTGTAGACAAAGCAGTTTCGTCTGTTCTAGAGTATTTGTGGGCTTGTATTCTATTGTATAAATATTGTTTCGTTTGGCCTATGTAGTAACTATCGCAATCGCGACATGGTATTTTATATATGACATGTGTTTCTCGATTTTTTTCTATTTTAGGTTTCAGTTTTGAAAATAAATGTTTAGTAGTATTACTAAGTTTATATGTTGTAGCTATATCATATTTTTTTAAAGTGTATTTAATTTTCTCCGATAGTTGCGGAACATATGGAATCGTGATATATGTTGTGTCATTGTTCAAATTTTTATTGGTGTCTGCAGTGTTGTATATTTGGTGTACTCTTTTTTTAATAGTTTGGTCTATAAGTTGTGGTGGTAATTATTATCAGTTAAGATTGTTTTAATTTTTTTGATGTTATCTTTTCTGTATTGAGTATGTGATAGTTTTACTACCCTATCAGTCAGATTATTTATAATCATTTTATTGAATACTGTAGGAGCATTTGAGTGGTAATTCATATATCGAAAAGAAGCTGTGGGTTTATTATACCAATTTGTATAAATAATACTCTGTCTATCATAGCTCAAAGAAATATCAAGAAAGTTAATACTGTTATTAAATTCTTCTTCAATAGTAAATTTTAATTTGTTGCTGCTGGCACAAAGTGTGACCGTCGTCGACTGAGGTAGCCACTAAGAGTGTTCCCTCGGTTGGCGATGAGCAACCCCGTGCAGGGTGCGCTTCGCTGGTCTGCGCCTTGCCTCGTTGGGGCGGGGGTCGGGCCGTCGAAGTACTGCTCGGAAAAGTAAAGAAGTTGCCGGGAAAGGGTTGGCGGCCCTAGGCAACGGCTGGTTATCCGATCTCTCTAAATTTACGCGACCGGTCACTAAACACACGCACGAGCGCACTAACATACAAAACCCTACACTTACGCGGTCACACAAATACAAAATCACACACCCAGAGCAAGCTGCCAGCAGCAACCAACACACAGGTTCATACCCAGAAAGAGACACAAGCTGCTGACAGCGAACAACACATATGTTCACACCTTGCTATCTATTTTTTGGAATACTAAGGCATGACTTATTATTATTATTGGAATGTATCTTTGAATAATTTAAACCATAGCAACTCAATTATTTGACATTTATATTCTATCATTTATATTTTTTATTCCCTTGACAAAGGCATCATTGCCGAAACATGTAGGGTTGTTTTAAATATTATTATCTAAACATATTGCTCATACATGTTTCGGAGACATGCTCCTTTTTCAATGAACTAGAACAAAAGATACTTTCATACATAATCATGTCATATTACAAATGTTAAGGAATTAAACATAATTTCTTAACATTTGTAACATGACATGATTGTGCATGAAAGTATTTTTTGTTCTAGTTCATTGAAAAAGGTGCATGTCTCCGAAACACGTATGAACAAATAAAAAACAAAAGTCTTTCTTTGGAGACTGTGGTTAAGTAAAAACTTAAAAAAGGTATGTAACCTCTTACGACAATTACTAATCGTATCCTAAATACGTATTTCGACAACTAAGTTGTCATCATAAGTAGGTAAAACCACTAATCAAAGTGTTGAACATGGGGCACAGTAAAGCTAACACATAAACGTGTAACTACTTTACACGGCGTCCACCTACACACTTCAAGTGTGTATAGCGCAAGAGTGTATAAGTGATTTATTCACTGTAATATCAATTACAATAAAAGTCATCAGCATTTGAAATAAAAAAGGATGATAAAATATTCAAAATACATACATAAATATTGCTAAAATTAGTATATTACAAAGGAGACTGTAAGAACATATAAGACAAACTTTGTACACATATCAGGCAGAAGTTATTTATTTAGAAACTCGTCAACCGAATAAAAGGCATTTTCCATAAGAACATTTTTGACAGTACATTTAAATATTCTGATAGACATAGTTTTTAAATTAACATCACATGTACATAGTTTGTTATATATTTTAGGACCTTATCTTTGGATTATCCTTAAGCGATGGATGGTATTTTGAAAATGTCTTTGTTTCGAGTCTGGTACTGGTGCTCATCACCACATTGCGAAACCTTTTCCACATTTTCGTGCACGTGTCCTGCCACACTTAAGATATACACAGACGGTATGGTAAATATTTCTTCAGAAACAAAAGACTGTCTACACGTCTCGACTGATTTTAGATTACATAATATACGAATTCCGCGCTTCTGAAGTAGAAACATGTCCTGCCTCTGTTGACATGCCACAAAACTGAATGCCATATATAGCCACACTGTAAAAATTTGCAAAGTGCGTTATACGTGCAGCATGGTAATTCGAGTCCTATTTCTCCTAATCGTGTACCGTGCTGTTGACAATATCAGTCTAATGTAAATAAATCATAGAAAACTATGATAATGCTATGATTAATGAGTTACAGCATGTATAAATGGTAAATTTATTATGATTATTTTATTCACAAATTGTTACTGTTATCTTATACTAATATTACCGAATGAACTGTTGTCGCATCAGATATATTAGATGCTACACAGAAATTCCCGAAATGTGAAACAAAACACAATAAATTGTTCTTACAACTTATTCACAACCTTCCACTTCAAAATACTTTCCTTCCGCATGAATACACCGTTCCCAGCGTATTGTCCATGACTGAAAGCAGTGCTGGAAATCTTGCATGTTAACGTGTTTAACACTCTATCTATGGCACTACGATTTGGTCAGGATCTCTTCAATGGTTTCATAACGGCGCTCCTTAAGCTACAGTTTCAAATTTGGAAACAGGAAAAGTCACAAGAGACCAGATCTTGGGAGTAGAAAGGGTGGGGTAGTACTCCCGTCCTCTTTGAGACTAGAAACTGACTCACAGGTGACGTGTGGGTTGGTGCATCGTCGCAGTGTAGGATCTGCGAATTATTGTGTTACTTAGCAGCCCGCTTTCGTCGAATGTTGAATAAAGAACATCGCAACAAAGTCGTCGATCAACTGTTGCACCTGGCACGAGAAATTCTTTGTGCGAGATGCCATCAGTGTCAAAGAAGCAAATCAACATCGACTTGACGTTGCTTCGAACTTGCTGCACTTTCTTCCGTCGTAGTGACAATGGCATCTTTCATTGTGATAACTGCTGCTTTGTTTCGGGATTATATCCATACACCAACGATGCGTCGTCAGTAATGATTCTGGTACTGAAATCTCTTTTGCCAGTTTCTTTCAACTCTATGCACACATGACCACGGTGCCATTTTTATTCACTTCTGAGTAACTTTGGCACAAACTTCGCAATAATACGCCGCATGTTACAAATGATAACATCACGCACTTTTGCCACATTTTATGGCGTGTTTTCCGTTGATGGACGACCGGAACGCACATCATCATCAACCGATACATGTCAATTTTTAAAACGGTTGTAACACTCATAAGTTTGGGTCTGGCCTAAAGCATTGTTTAATTATTTGCATAGTTTCTGCTGTCGTTTTACCAAGCTTGAAGCAGAATTTGATACATGTTCTTTGCTCTTTCACATCAGACATTGTAGTGTCGCAGAATAACTCAAACTCAACAAATATAAACACGAAAACTGTTTGTCACCACCCAGCAAAGTACTGTTTGATAAACTAACTTAGTATAGACGTACCTCACACCATTTAGCGCAATAGAGCTGTACTACCATTTCTTCGCGCGTCACATTTAAATTTCGCGATTTCTGAGTAGCACATCGTACATGCTGGACGAGGCAAATGTAGAAAACTAATAATTAGTCGTCATTTTACCTTTGCATATTAAACTTGATTTCATAAAAATCTTTAAAAGGCCTCAGAATCAATCCCAACTTATGCTCCAATGTTTACTTTTACTAGTTATATAAACTGAAGGTAAGTATGTTGTATACGATATGTTCTATTCTCAGTTAGCTACCATCAAACGAATTATGCAAATAATTTCTTGAAGAATGCAAAATAAGATTACGAAAAATTAGTTTCTAACACTCCGTATAAATAAAAAAATAATTTGTATTTATTTAAGAATTCTTTTGCATTACGGCTTATAATATTAGCTAATCATGAACTATGCATACAGCAAGGATGGGAAGTCGGTTATGGTTTGGATTGTTATTTTAATAGAAGTTCTATAAGATTTATACAAAATAGGAAAAACTAAATAGAATTTATGTGGTATGAAGTTGGCTGATCGATATGCAGTTCGACAGCGATGTGGGAATTTTTATATAAAGCAGAAGTTTGAGTTAGTAAACCATTTTGTTGAATATATTTTAAATATTTGAGGAACTGTTAGATTCTGTTTATTTTGTCGTGGACTTTTATGTTACTACCAAGTAATATTTTATTTCCCTATTGCAATTTTTTGGAATTCAGAACAGCAATAAAAACAGTAGGAACTACTTCCAACCAGTTTTGAAAGAAAGTATAACATTTTCTGCTATTTAGGGCATTTTTGTATTTACAATGCTGTGCTTTTGAGAAAAGTATCGACGTATAGTAAACAAGCGATGCGATCAAAGAGAGTAATATTTTTTTTACGTAATTCCAAATATACATAATTTATCTGATTCCTTTTACATAATACACAGATTGCATTCCTTTCCCTACAACATTTAAATCCAAGGACAATAAACAATAAGCTTTTTTCCTAATTGTATTACGGTATTGGTAGTAAATAATTACATGTAAAATAAGTTGTATAAATTACGGTATACTTGAATAATGAAATATACTATTTTTAGAACTGATAAATAGAATAGCAACACTAATCTAATAAAATTCAAATAAAAATTGCTATAACTGAGCTCACAGATTGTTTTAGTATAATCTATAAACGGGCAAATTATTTTTTCGATATTATTAAATACATACTTACTTAGAAACATTTCTAATTTCGCTTGAATTCTAATTATCTTTGTTTGTCCAGACTGAAACGTAGTATGACTAAGCCACAATAAAATTTAATAAGTCATACAATTTTTTTAATTATTTCGAAGCTATTTTCTTTAGGCTGTAGATTCGAAAATTTAGTATAACTGAATAGAATAATTATGCTTTTTATTTTTTTTTTAATGAATTTAGTTTGTAAGTTTTATCATCATTATTTATGTAACTGGAAATACTTTAAAATAATTAACATATGCTTTTAATCATTTAAATGCTATATCTGAAATAGGTCAATATTTTGCAAATCAATTGCATTTTTCGCGAAGTAATGTGAATTAATTAAATATTGTTTTCTACATTTTACGACGCTAATTATTCGAATTTTTCTATTGAAAAAATTCGCCCTTATGCAGGATTCGCACCATCCATGATCCATGGTTTGCAGAACCATTGATCTGCCAATAAGCTATTAAGAACGGTTGTTCTGAATATGTCGGGAAGCCTTAAGCTTAAGCCTATAGTCTGTACTTGTTGCAAATTAATTACACATTTCGCGAAGTAATTGAATGAATTAAATATTATTAATAGCGAATTAATAGCTTAGTGGCAAAACAATGATTCGGCAAACCAAAGACGTGGGTTCAAACCCTGCTTAAGAGCGAATTTTTTCAATAGAAAAATTCAAATAGTTAGCGCCGTAAAATGCAGAAAGCAATATTTAATTCAGGTCAATATTTTGTTACAAATTATTACAATATTTTGTTACAATTTATTCAAGAATTCCAGAAGCTGGTTTTATCATTTCCAAGTATAATTATTCGTCACTCATACTTCTATAATGTTATAACATCAAAATTAAGAATACCACTAGCTTATCATAATAATACACAGAAGTGCATATTAAATTTGATTCCATTTTCACTACTATAAACTTTAAACTTATATCATAATAGCGATATAGGTTAACTTTGTCACTCTAATATTGCGAAACTTGATAATAGTTACTTGTAGCCTTTGTTAATTATCTGTAAATGTAGAGTATATATAATTCTCATTGAAAAACATTACCTTGCCTCTTTACACTGATATGTTCCACTAAAGAAATGGCAAACTGCATAACCCCTTGCAGTGCCTGTATTATGAAGATGTTCTAAATATTGTAACCTATCCGTGCCCCCCCCCCCCAAGCGAATAGGAAATGGCGGACGTTCAAGGAGCCAGGATGACTGCCGTCCGATGGCGGGTGGATCCCTGATGGGGAGCAAGCCCCAGCATCGGTAAAGAGTCCATGGCTACTGGATCGACCACCATCGACTGAGCAGATTTGCCTAGATTCAGACAAAGCCACCAATGTTCAGTTGTGCCATCACAGACACACACCTCCGTATGATACTGAATGTCAGCCCTACAAATAATCAGCTACAAACAACACTAAAACGATTATGAATAGACATTTTCCAATTGGTCTGGATTAGTGAATTAACTGGAATTAGAAAAAGAAAATACGAATTAGAATTGAAAAAATGGACACCTTGGAATTCTCTTAATACATAATTTATGAAATTGAGTTGAAAGATCAGTTAAGTGAAAAATGATTCATTAATGTGGATGGGTGGATCTCGATATTCGGGCGTTGAAGGATGCAGAGATACGTAGAAGAACAACTTTCACCAACAATACCTACTTCGCCCTCTCGCATGTTTTCAAAGCGCGTGAAATTCATCTAAATACCAAGACACGGGTATGTAAAACCATCGTCCAGCCGATATTAGCGTATGGAAGCTAACTGTGGATTCTGATACTAAAATGAAGCTGCCATAGATATATTGAAAAATAATAAAGAGAATATTGGGGCCATTGCAGGAACGGCTTATTCAGATCGACATACAATCATGAAATATATCAGGCACTGGAAATACCAGCGGTATCTATACAAATACTGCAATGGATAGGTAACATGGCTAGGGTGACTGGGGGAAAATTACCTAAAAGCACTATAAACGGCAGGATGCAAGGAAGGAAAGTGGTGGTAAGACTGAAGAAGAGATTAGAGGATGTCGTGAGGCGGAAGCTAATGGAAGTCAGAACTCGAATTGGGCTGTTGCGGCGTAGGGAAAAGGGAGAAATTGCATGTTTTCGAAGAAGGACATCCTCCAAGGTATATACAAGATCGTTTTTCTTCCACAATATCAAAATGAAAATCATGGGATGCAACACTTAACAAAAGCACAGGTTAACTAATAGCAGTACACATCTCTACTCGGGGCTTTACCTTCAACTATTTGTTCTGTATTACAAAATTTATTTTTGCCATTAATATATCATATTCAAATTAGACTCACAGGCATATCCGATTGTTTATATTTAATACTATACCGAAGAAAGTCTTATTTACTTTAGAGGTTTCTGTCTACACTTCTCAAATTATATAAATGCATTATCCAAAGGGTTTCAGTAATGATGAAGTTTTAATATTTTTCTGAAATAATATAGCTTTTTTTTTAAATATTTTTTTGTGACTGATCTGTTATTTAATCGGGCGCAAATTTTTCATTATATTGAAACCCATGAAATATAAATCCCCTACTACAATCCGTTCCTTTGTATAAAGCATGTTTTCAAAGTTCTGGGAATTGTATAATGTAGAGCAAAAGACTAATGTTTTCAAGTACAGACAGCCAAGTACTGACAGATTTTATCAACGATGTTCGTCGAGTGCAGACATGTTTTAAAGTGTCACATTAGTCATTATGGACGACGGTGTAAATTCTCAAAGAACTGTTGTTTTATTTTTATAGAAAAACGGTGCAAATTATCACATATTGTTCAATTACTTGGAGTGTCTCACCAATATACAAGATTGAAATGTACTGTTTATCATTGAGTTGATCAACTTAGAGAATGTAGAACATATCTAGAAGATTATTCCCGTAGCGAACTGCTAAACATGAAGCAAAGGACACTGCAATCGCCATCGTGGAGAAACTGTTGAAAACCAACGAATTCATAACATCATTTGGAAGTAAGCATGCTTCCAGCCCTCGTACTCCGGCTGTTGGAACCAGAACAGAAACTGTACAGATCTAACACTTGCCAATTTCAATAGCTGTTAGATCGTTATGGCAACCTATTTTTGCAACGAATTCAACTTATGAAACATAAATCCCCTATTTTGATCCGAAAAGAAAAAATTAATCTAAGGAGAAGCGCAAACCAGCAGAAGGATATCCGCTTCAATTTTTTGATAAAGTAATGATTACTGTGTTTTGATATTACAGCGAGATCATTTTAGTATATTACCTACAGGCTACGCAATATATTATTCAAACCTTTTGTCCAGAGCATTAGTACAAATGCTTATTAAAAACTGATCTAAAAATTGTATAATCGACCATTACGGCAACAAAGTAATTGCAAGACCACATATCGCTCTTCAAACTACGGAAGTTTTAAGCAAATTATGTTGGGAATTATTCGCTCATCACCTTATTCACCTGACCTGGTATTTAGGGACATTCGTTTCCAGAGTTGAAAAGATATCTAAGTAAAGTGCAGTTTTAAACATTTTATATATTGGAAAACTACAATTAAATATAAATGAAAATTAATAAAATGAAGAAATTAACACCTTTACAAGCACCCCTTGTATTTAGAAATTGTTTCCAAAATACGATAACATTTCTGATTTATTCAAAACGATTTTATATTTAAACTAGTTTCGAGAATGTATGTATAGTACATACTAAATGAAAATTAAACATTACAGATACCGATATTTTTGGTGTAGGTTTGTAGGTTACATATTTAAATCACAAATTTGTTCCACTTTACGCCCACGTAATTTGATTAAATGTTATATTCGATGACATTTACGATACAGCATTCAGAACTTCTTTGCTTATCATTAATCGAGTTTTTGATGAACCTTTACACTTCCGTTCATGCCTTTATTCCTAAGAAATAAAATAAAAATAAGTATATAATATAGTTAGAAGCTATTTCTCATTAATCAATCCAAAACAAATATCAAATATATATATATATATATATATATATATATATATATATATATATACAGGCCGTTTCATAAAAAGGGTCCATTGCTGTAGAAGTTTAATTTACACCTCTGACAAAGAACATGTATTATTAAATTGGATAACTTATACCATCAACGTCATCGATTATTTTCTTAAATTACCAAGTACCAAGTATTTTTTGCTAAATAAACTACTAAATAATCGTATGGAGTTTTAAGCCACCCATAAATGTACGTGTGTTCCTTGACAAACTTTTAAGAAAGTTGCAAAAAAAGAAATTCTATAGTCACCTACTGACTGCTAATGTAAATCTATTTCTAGATAATTAAGAATATTCACTTTACTTTAACAATTTGTGAACTTTTGGTATGTATTTTGTAACTAGTTATTCTTTTGCTGAATTTTGCTAGTAAATTCACACAAAATAAGAATACTTTTAATGAACACATTGATATGCTTCAAGTTTATTTTGAATGTTGACGAAATAGATATCAGATGCATAGATTGTATCGCAATCGCTACATTAACAGAGGTGTACCTAACCGGCAAAATGTTCAAGAGCCGCTTACGTTATACTAGATCATTTATAAATAGAAGAAAAGGCCTAATGTACGAAACGAAAATCTTGAACTTGATATTCTACTCGCTGTTCAATAAGTGCCAGACATTTCTTCTCCCGAAATTGCATACAATAAGTAATGTTTAAATTATCACAATCATATCTTGAGGAAACATAAACTTCGGCCATATAAAGTAAGTATATAGAAAGTTACTAACTAATATAATAATAGTATATTATGTACGTACCTAGGTTTAGACTTATTCAGCATTTAAATGAAAACGATACTGAGAGAAGATGGCAGTTTGCCCATTGGCCAAAGGTGATTTTGCGTAAATATTTAGTGTGACATTCAGAGAATTGTTAGTACATATTTTATTGAAGGAATAGTAAACGCCAAAAAACATAACAAACTGAATGTGTTTCTTGACAAATTACCACTTACAAATTACCACCAGCCCGCAATGCATACGTTAATCAAATATTTTGAATAAAACTGAATCAGTACTAATGTGAAAAATGGTCCATTAAAATGTCCAGCTCGTTCACCAGTCTTGAGTCCGTTCAACTTTTTTATGGAAACATCTAAAAGACAAAATTTATGTAGCAATTTCGCAAAACATCGAAATAACCGCATTCGAGATGTTATACTAAGCATAACCGCTAATATAATAATGCGAGCTATAAGTGGAATTCGTCAACGTTGTTTATACAGCGTTCAAAGCAATGGCGCTCATTTTGAGCAACTGCTATGATTTGGTTACACTCCGCATACACCAAGAATTTTTTTATCGCGTTTTAAATTATATTAATTATAAATAAAACAAGGACCGTGGTAGTTCACTAGATTATGAATCTGTATGGATCAGGTTCAAACCCTGGTCTAATCTATAATATCGATGACGTTTTTTTGGGTCCCAGCTCGACAAAAAATTGAGTACCTGGAGGTAAACCTCTGGGGTAATAATAGCGGTCGGTGCGTAGCGCTAGCCACGTTGCCATCCTAGTGTACTGAACGGCTCAAGCTGTAACAAGCCTACCATGTTACTGCCCCAAAGGTCTGGAAGGTTAGTGCGGGGACTATTATTATAAATAAAACAAAAATTTAAAAATGTTTAAAATTTATACGTCACTTTGTAGAATTTGAAATATAGCTTCAAGACAAAATTTTTATTTTGTATCGAACTAGTCTTAGACGACACCTTTTCAAGAATCTACAGAACGGCCAACTCAAGCATTTAATACATTCTCGAATATTACTTCCGAATTTATTTTTCACATTTTAATTTAGTGATTCATTACGTACATTTTCAGTCTGATTATATCTTAATTATTAATTTTACTACATGTCAAAGTTATAACCGCCGCGCATTAATTGACATTATTTAATAGCCGTGTTTTAATTCACTAATGTAAAGTTTGCCTAAACCGTATCGTATGACGTATCATTTTAAAGTATTTTTTGCAAGGAATCTTTTAATGCAATTAACTTCATTGTCATTACGAACCTTTAATTAATCTTACCACCCCCAATAGATCTCTCAGTTCCACTCTGTTAGTCTTGTGTTCTCGATAGAAGCCACTATCCTGCTCAGGGAAAATTTTAGTACTCTCGTAGGAGCCAATAGATATTTTCCGAAATGTTTTTGTCTAAGTCTCTTCAATTCCTCACAAATGCATATAACATAAAGGATAGCTTCCTCCTGTTCTTCACATCTCCTACACCCGGGCTCGCTCACCAAGCTCATGCTGTACTGATATTTCCTTAAAGGACAATGTCCGATTATTAAGCCGGTAATAATTTTCCGTTACTCCCCATTACTCCCTCTTTCTAGACATAACAGATCTCCCTTCTAGCGGAATCCTTACCGATTATACATACAGGTTCTGGTCCTATGAGGTTCCTCTTAGAACCTTTCTCAGCCAGTTTATCGGCTACTACCTTTAATCTTCTCATGTCCTGGTACTCATATCAGTGACACAGTATTGCCTTGTGCCAGTCTATTGAGGACCTGTTCCCAATGTGTCACCAGTTTAGACCTGGTAGATAGATTCATAATGGCTTTAGTAGTTGCCTGACTATTAGGCGTTATGTTGATTTTTTTGTTTGCGCAGCCGGCTTCCCGAATTTCATTGGGGCAAGCTGCGACTGTAAACAATTCAGCTTAGAAAGTCGTCGTATGTTTCCCAAGGCTTAATGATATCTACTTTTAAGGTCATATTCCACAAATACCTGCCCTCCAATCCCTAGTCGATATAGAAATGTTCGGTTTAGCTGTAAACATAGTCTCAAGTGCGATACTGTCCGTCGAATAAATGCTATTTTTTGAATGTAGAAAAAGATACTTTTTAATACAGGGTGGAGAAAAAGTACGGATATCACTTGTAACTTTTGAATGAACAATTTAATTAAAAAATTTCTTATATAAAAGATGGTTCATATTATATTTTGCATCAATTAGTAGCATTAGTTTTTTTTGAGTTCACTATTTTAATGCAAGGCCAACTCACAATTTTTAAAGAAAATGGTCAAAACCTTTATGATTCCTAGTGACAGCTTGATGGAGATAAGGCTCTGAACGTATTATTAGATGTTGCGGAGAATCCCAAAATTTCAACCCCAACTCTAGTTTTAAATAATGATATGTGCTTCACCTAATTTTGGGGCAGAAGTAAGAGGGTATTTAAATGAGGTGTTTCTTGGCAGGTGGATCGGTAGAAGAGGTCCTATCGAATAGCCTGCTAGATGTCTAGATTTAAATCCTTTGGATTTTTTATGTGAGGTCATTTAAAGACTGAAGTCTACCGAACTCGACCCAATAATCTCGAGGAGTTACAGTTCACAATTCAGACTGAAGTCAACAGGCTTCCACCAATTGCACTTCAAAATGTTTTGCAGGGGTGTAGAGACCGACTAGGTCATTGTTTGGCAGTAAATGGTGCCCATTTTGACTACTTAAACAATTGGTCAAGTTCCTTTTTTTCTAGTTTCTAAATTAACTTACCGTTTTTTGTTTGTACAGGGTTATTCATTATAAATGTCCCAGCCCTTACCATAGTTATTATTGCATAAAAAAAAATTTTTTTGAAATAAAAGTTGTATGGTTATAGACTAATTTTATTATAACGTCAAAAAAAGTACAGTGGCGTGCGTAGTTTGGGGAACACAAAAAATAATTGTTTTTTTAAAATGAGACACCCTGTATATTATTAAATTTTTTAGAAGATATTTTTCTTCTGATTTCAAAAATATACCATATCATACCCCTATCTTACACCGTTCTTATGTTATTAAAGGATAAATATAGTAAATTAAACTAGTTACTATAAATATTGAAAAGTTAATATCATCAAAGAAAGCTATGAAAATCACAACTGTCATGTTTATTAAATGTCATTTCTTTATTGAAACATTCAAAATGGTTTACAGTGTAGCAGAAAAAATTCAAATATTTACTTGCTATATAGAAAGTAACAAAGATAAACGTGCAGCGCAAAGAGCGTACAGGGAGTTGTATCCAAATCGTCCAACACCCGCAGACAATACGTTCAGACGTATTTACCAACAGGTAAATAATACCGGTAGTTTTAATAGAAAAAGGCGAGTAGTTCATGCAAACAACGAAGATCAATTAGATGTACTGCTTTATTTCGACGGTAAGCCCTCTTATAGGTATTCTTGAAAAGTTTTTTTAAACACTATATTATTTTTTAGAAAATTCTGAATGTAGTATAAATAATGCAGCAGCTCATTTAAATATAAGTAACTCTAAAATACAATGTACGTTGAAAACTAACAACTACAAACCATATAAAATTTTACCCGTACAACTTTTGACAGAGGCTCATAAAAGGAAAATGTTAGAGTTTTGCCGTCAAATTATCCAAAAGTTATATGAAGATCCTGATTATTTGACTAAAATATTATGGACCGATGAATCATGCTTTTCTACGGCTGGAGTTTTTAATAGGAAAAATCGTAAGTCATTGGAAAACAAGGAGAATAGGAAGAGATTGATAAAACCAATAAAAAAATCAGGAAGAAAAACTCTTAGTGTATGGTGTGGAATTTTCAGAAACAAAATTGTTGGACCCGTATTTTATGATTTCAATTTAACTGGAGTTACCTATCTGGAAATGATTCTTCCTGAAGTTGAAAATATTCTTGTAGAGAATTTTCCGGACGTTCAACTTCAGGATATGATTTGGATGAGGGTGGGGCAACTCCGCATAATGTCCTACCTGTTAAAGAGCATTTGAACAATGTATTTCAAGTGTGGATAGGGAATAATGGAACCATATTATGGCCTCCTAACAGTCCGGATCCGGATCTATCCCCTATGGACTCATATTTTTGGGGGTTTTTAAAAGACATAATATATAATAATAATGACTGTATTCAAGTCATGAAAGACCGAATTCAATTAGAAATAAATAATCTAAATGTAAACAATCAAGCCATTTCTGATGCAATTCAAAATATAATTAGACGTTTAGAATTATGTATTGAAAATAATGGTGGACACTTCGAACAACTTTTATAAGTTATTATTTATTTATAGTTGTAAAGTTATCTTTGTTATATTCGTTTTATAGGTATTATTTGTAATTTTAATTAAATGTTGACCAAAATTCATTTGTAGATATAAAACTTTTATTTAATAACTTAAGAACGGTGTAAGACAGGGATATGATATGGTATATTTTTGAAATCAAAAGAAAAAGATCTTTTCAAAAATTTAATAATATACAGGGTGTCTCATTTAAAAAAAACAATTATTTTTTGTGTCCCCTAAACTACGCACGCCACTGTACTTTTGTTAACGTTATAATAAAATTAGTTTATAACCACACAACTTTTATATCAAAAATTTTTTTGTTTATGCAATAATAACTATGGTAAGGGCTGGGACATTTATAATGAATAACCCTGTACATTACAGTAAAACTACATTTTAACAATAGTTTTTTTTATTCATTTCATTAAAGTTTCATAATTTGACAATAATGAAGGTTTTTAACCACTTTTTTGAAAATATTCTTATACGATCCCCTATAAATTGTATATCATTACATTCACAAAAAAATGTCTTGTAAATATGCAAAAAAAAATATATGACGCTATTTAAGAAAACAAAATAGTTGGCCTTGCATTAAAATAGTGAACTCAAAAAAACTAATGCTATCAAGTGATGTCAAATATTATATGAATCATCTTTTGTATAAGTAATTTTTTATTTAAATTGCTCATTCAAAAGTTGCAAGCGATATAGTACTTTTACCCCACCCTGTATAATAAAAACATATGTTATCACAAAAACTTGGACTACGCATATACTAGTACACTAATTACTAAGAACAAATTTAACAAGGTTTTTTTTGGTCTAGTTCTATAATAAAACTGTCTCTAATTATATTTAAATGTTATTTTAGAAAAAATGTGTTTCATTTAAATTTTATATCAAAAAATCAGCCACGATAACCTACAAAATCATTTTATACAATTAATCTTAAAGGTCGCAAACCAAATAGTCTAAGCTCGTTTAATTAAATTTAATTTACTCAGACTTAGGCGAGCTATATATCGAAGTAATAAAGAGAATGTAACATTTACGGGGCCCTCACAAATGATGTTTGCACGCAAGTTAAATCTAAATCAATACGCCAAGTTTCACTGCACGTAAAGCAACACCAAAATTACCAATACGTTAATATCTGGTTTAAGTAAAAATTTTGTGTTACACTAATTTAATCTGTACACTACCAGTATTTATGAAATTATTAATTTCTATTTTTTTGTTATTGTAAAGAAATTATTTCGCTGGTGCATATGAAATGTCCGTTACTCCGTTCGTGCAGTGGGCAATATTATGATATTTATGATAAATAAAGAAATTTATGACGTGGATGATTCGGTGGTGTCTTTGTGCAGAATAATATTAGCACTCATTTTATTCAGGTATTACTCATTCTTTGTTTGTCACATGACGACTACTAAAGAAATATAGTATTTTTGCGATGAGAAATCAGTTACGTCATAACCAGTAATATCAGGTACAAGAACCAAAAAAATTCAATTTACTAACTTGCTACATATAATTTCTACGCATTTTATAAAATTTGTATTTTCAGTGTTACCGCGCAGTGTTGTCACTCATGATCATCATATGATATCCGCTTGTCATCTTTCAGTCACCGTTTCATATTATTTGATTTTTCTCGTTTTATAAATAAATATTCACGTTTTTAGTCAATACAGTAAGAAATTCAATTTGTGATATGTAAGAAATAGTATTATTCTATAAAACTTATAATGTTAAAGAATATTACCTATTCATTAACAATCGTTACAATATATTACTTTGGATACATCGAATAGTGTTCTTCGAGAACGACAAATATTCACTGCTTCTTTGTGAAAAATATTAGTTTCCATTTTAAGAAAGACGACCCTAATCGAGAATTAATGGAATTGCCTCATATTGCTTTGAAAAGAATAACATTTTTGCAACAATATATATGTTTTAAAAATGAAAATACATGCCAGTTTGTTTTTCTTAATGAAATCTGTTTTTTTTTAAGATGGACGCTCTCAAAACTCGTATTAAGATGAGAATATTAAATCTGTAAAATCAAAACAAGTAGGTGGCAAAAGGTATTAATTATTTCAAAAGTATTGGTATGGACAATATATCATTGACTTTTGTTATGTAGATACTTAGTTGTACATGCTGGTAGCCGTTTCTGGAGCAGACTTAATCTTTGCAAAAATAGTAAAAGCATGGATTACCACCGTGACATGAATCAAGAAAATTTTCTAGTAAATCAACTGCTTCAAAATTTAGAAAGGCTTTCAGTTATTATTATGGATAACTTTGACAAGACAGCTTTAAAAATACAGTTACTGGGTTGGTTAGACTATTAGTACATAAAATAATTACTAAATTAAGTTCAAATAGATAATAATTTTTATTTAAAGGTATAAGTCGTCACCTATTTATGAAGCCGATAAATTAGCAGAGCAATATGGCCACCCACGCAGTTCTTCGACTTCCTCTATATCATTTTATTTTTAACCCTATAGAATTAATTTGGAGAAATGCAGAAAGATATTATTCTAGTAATATGTGTAGGACATAATAGGACTAACGAACGCTGTAAAAGGTTGTAGCAAGAAGCATTAAGTCAAGTAACTGCTGAAGTGTGTTAACAAATTAGAGCATTTCAGAACTTTTTGACTTTTATCCATGAAATAATTCTTTTGCGTGTAAACAAGAATAAAAATAAAATCTAGAAAAAGTTATACCTACTTGATTAATGTACTTAGGTGTAAAGGACTAACTATTCTGGTTGATATTGAAAATTCATGACATACGAATAGTGGTTTTGGATTTGTAACTTACAATTGCACTTTTACCTTTTTATCATAGATTTATCTAGGACTTCTTTTGTTCCAGTGAAAATATTTGTGAAATTAAGAGCCAATATAGTGTTTTGATTTTAATGTCTATTTGACTTTATATGACACCTTATTTATATGCTTTAGAGGCACATTACTAGTCTACTTCGAATGCAGCACCAATTATTTATTACCTGTGCCTCATTAGAGTACTGTGATCAAAACTAAAAAATATAAACCCTTTATATTCTCTTGTTAAATTTAATGTATGTACTGTACTGTTATATTATATCAAGATTATTAATATTGACTATAATAAACTATTTCCATTCCTTCCGTTTTTTATTCTAAAACATTGATATTATATTTTATTATAGTTTTGTAAAATAAAAGTACTAATAAAATTGCCATTATTAATTAACATAAACTATGTATTTTTCTAAATATAGAGTGATAAATATACAATATTGACATTCTAAACAGTTTAAGGTATAACCCAAATGCCATCTGTAAAAAATTTTTGAAGTTTTTAAATGTACTATAACCTATAAACCAAATGACAATTATTTGTAAGATGTAAACAATAGATTTGTCAACGTTGTGTTACGCACATTGATGACGTGACTGATCTCTTATCGTAAAAATAATATATGCATTGTTATGTGATAGGAATTCGAATTCGAAATAGTGTACAGAGTTTACCCTGAGGATTACATATTTAGACAAATTACCATGTTAACCAAACCATATCATACCAAGGCATTATTCTCTCATACACAGTTCAAAAAATTGAATAGATGAGTATCCCACTTTCTCAGAAAAATAAACTTTATGAATTAAATTACCTCAATTTGCTTTTTACAAAAACATATGGTTACATAAATTTACTATTAACTAATCACGTTTTGTGTTCCTATATACTTAATAATCGCTTAAATATACGGTATGCGCCAAAATAAACAACACTGAAATTACTGAAGTATATTATTTATTACTTATACATTATTATGTCTATAGAATACATGTTCAAAATGTCGCCATGGCGTTGTAGGCACTGCTCATAACGGTTACGCAGATTGTCAAACATATTCGAGAACACAGGTCGCTGCATATTCCTAAAAAAGGGGACGATCTTCTCACGTAAATGATTAACAGTTCTGGGTGGGTCTGTACCGCTGAAGACTTGCTCCTTTAACATACCCCATACGTAGGCATCCGGTGGTGTAAGATCGGGGGAATGTGATGGGTAGTTGAAATTATAATTGCGGGAAATGATGCGTCCTTCAAAAGTTTCCTGCAGCAATGCTATCGATTGTCGAGCAGTGTGACTGATCGCCCCGTCCTGTTGAAACCACTGCTCTTCCATCCGAAGGTCCCTGGCACTACAAAACCCTCTGAGATCTTGGACAAATGGCGTTACCACAATGTTTCTATAACGTTCCTGGGTAACAGTAAGAGGTGTGCCATCATCATCCTCAATGAAATACGGACCAATCACACCGTGTGCTGACACTGAACACCATATCGTCACACGGGCACTATGTAGCGGTTTTTGGATAATCACGCCTGGCTTACCGAAACCAAGTAAGCGAGTTGTTTGTTTATTGATGTAACCCTCCAAGTGAATATGACTTTCGTCTGAGAACCACACATTATTCAAGAAATCTGGATCCTCGTATAACATAGCCAAAAATTGTCCACAATACGCAACCCTGGCATTCATATCTTGGTTTGACAATCGTTGTACAACTTGAATTCGGTACGGAAATTCACCTACATCTTTGAACAAACGCCGAATCGACGTACTGCTGATATTCAACTTAAATGCCGTTCGCCGAAGACTTCGGTTCGGTGATTGCAAAACCTGATTGAGGACACGTCCATGGTTCCCATTCGTTCTCACAGTTACTGGCCTACCAGACCTTCCCTTCCGTTGGCACAACACACTGCCAGAACGACGAAATTTCTCAACAATAGAAAGCATAACTTTGTTGGTAGGTGCCTCTTTATGAAATTGATCGCGATATGTTTCCGTCACTAACTTCAAACTCGGTCCACCTTGTTTGCCTTTTCCGTACGATCGAAAATAATGCTCGACGATAAACACTTTTTCCTCAGTCGTGAGACCCATTCTCAACTATAAAATCACATAACAACGTTCTTTGCACTACTAAAAACACATAACGCTGCTAGTATCATACGTCAAAAAGCAGGCATGCGCATAACAATGGCACGCATTTCAGTGTTGTTTATTTTGGCGCATACCGTATTCATATTCTTGTTGTCTGTATTCTTCTATAGGTGTCTATGTAAAAATTCTCCACACCGTGAGTACTATAGTTATAAACATTCCTAATCAATAACACTTTATCTGTCAAATATTTTGGTAAAATATAGTTTCTGACTTTATACATAAATATTAAACTTTTGAACATTATTCTCTGACGTGCATTTAATCTCAACTTACTGATATTGGAGTATATCTATTACATTTTAATATAATTCTCATTGCTCTGCTCTGAATGCTTTGTAGCTGTTGGGTTTCATTCTTGTTTAGATTAAATAATATTGAAGAGCAATAATCTAAATGCGGTGAGACTATTGACTTCTACAGCAAAAGCTTGACACACATGCTTAAGTTCTTCCCTATTCTACCCAGAAAACTAACTTTTTTCGATATTTTGTTCATGACATACTTAGTAATGTCTTTAAATAGTAAATTATTATCTAAAAGTATTCCTAAATATTTAATTCTATCGACTCTTTCAATCGGGTTATCAAAATAAGATCCGAGCCAGTTTAGAGCTTTTCCCCTAATACCCATCTTTTCTAATTTTCTTAACAATAATTGTCTGGCAATAGTTTCAAATGCCCTTCTTAAACTGAAACTATACACTTAGGGCACATTTCGTCCATGATATCTTGAATTGTATTTTTCCAATTCATAGCCATTTCATTAACATTTCCCGTATTGTTCCATTTCGATTCTAATATTCAGTTAGGGTAAGTAGGGGAGAGATAGACCGGTAGGAGAGATGGACTTTCGGTTTTAAAATTGTGCTACACCGCCATCTAGTTAGGGTGCGGTCAGTGAGTCGTAATACATTAGTGCTAGCGGCCGCATGTGAAAATTCCAGTTAATTTAGAAAAGAAATCGTAGTTTAATGCCGCAAAGTGTTACTAAAATTATTGTCAGTATAATTTAGAAGTGAAGAAAAACTATTTAGGTAAGTTTAAACGTACTATCTTTATATATTTGTTAACACCACATGTGATGGAATGAATATAACCTAAAAAGCCGGTTCTATTCGTATCGGTTGAGCAGAAATTGAACGGTCCATCTCACCTCTGCATTTAGGACAGATGGACCTCTCATATCGAGGAGAGACGGACTGGTTGTTTTTATGTTTTTTTACATTACAGATATGCCTACAGTTTATATTAGAAAGAAAAATACTGCGATTAGAGGGGCATGGAGAGCCCAAAATTTGCAAAATGCAATTAATGCAGTAAGAACAAAAAATATGGGGGTTACTGTAGCAGCCAGAACCTTTCAAATTCCTAAATCTACATTACTGAGAAGATTACGAACTAATAATGCAGCTAAGGAAGATCGTATTGGGCCGCCATCACTATTAGGAGACGATGCGGAAAGAAAATTAGTTAGTCGCATAAAAAAACTACAAAAAACTGGTTTTGCACCAACCAGAGATGAGGTGCGCATGATGGTTTTTAATTTAGCTGAGAGATTAGGCATAAAACATAACTTTGACAAGGATGAAGTTAAAATAAAAGTTTCAAAATACAGCGTTACTAAAACTATATAATATTATTTTGCCATTTTCAGGTAAAGCAGGATGTAAGTGGTTGCAGTCTTTTCTGCGTAGGTAGAAGGACATAACAATACGACAATCAGAAAATATTTCAGTTGCTCGTGCAGTGGCAATGTCAAGAGAAACTGTAACAGAATATTTTTCTTTGCTCGATAACATTTTGACTGAGAATGAATTGCATGATAAACCCGGCAATATTTATAATACTTACGAGACAGGCTTACAATTAAACAGTAGAGCCGGTGCAGTCATAGCATAAAAGGGATAAAAAAATGTGACATCCATGAGTTCCGGTGAGAAAGGAGAGACGATAAGTGTTCTGACTTGTAAATGCAGAGGGCGTTTTCCTTCCTCCTTACTGTATCTTTAAAGGAAAAAAACAAGAGGGATGAGCTATTGGACGGAATGCCACCTGGATCCGCAATTAGAATGTCACAAAAATCGGCCTATGTTAATTCTGACATTTTCTTTGAGTGGCTAAAAACCCATTTTCTGCCTAGAAAGATGCCCGGAAAGGTTCTCTTAATACTCGACGGTCACACTTCTCACACTACTAATTTGGAGATGCTGGAATTTGCCGAACAAAATGATATTCTATTATTTTGTTTGCCAGCACACACTACTCATTACCTGCAGCCGTTGGATCGGGCATTTTTTAAGGCACTGAAGACTTATTATTCTCAAGCATGTCGTCATTTTGTAAAATCAAATACTAGCCGTACATTGAAGGGATTGCAGTTTGGGAAGCTTTAGGGGAATCGTGGAATAGGGCTGCTACAGTAGACAATGCAGTTGCAGCATTTCGTGCCACTGGTATCATTCCATTCAATCCCACGGCTATTCCGGATTACGAATACATTTATAATGTACAAGTTAATAATACCATTCAAGAACCAAATACAGTGCACGCTCAAACAGATAACCATTCATCCCAAAGCCACAAACCATCTATTGAGAAAAAAGATCAAGCAGAACGGAGTGACAAAGAGGAAGAGAAAGAAACACCGGGCTAGCTTCTAGAATTAATTTCACCCACACCCTCAACAACAGCAGTACTGAACGCCCGTAAACGCGGAAGAAGTATTGCGACTCTTCTTACCTCAGAAGAAAATTTAACCAAGGGAAGAGAGCTTAACAAAAAAAAGAACTGAGCGCAAAAAAGAAAAAAGTACCAGCTAATACTGAGCGATTTAATAAAGCAAAGCGAAAGAATATTAAGTCAAATCGAAGGAGATATTCTTCTTCTTCTACGACGACTTCTAAAGAAATGGTTTTAAATTATTCATCAGATGATGATAATACGGCAGAAGCTGAGGACTATGAAAATGAATGTGCAGGGTGCAAGGAAGACAAAAAAGACTGAGGATTGGATCAAGTGCACCATATGCGGTCGCTGGTTACACGAGAATTGTACCACCTATCATAATTTGTGCCAGCAGTGCGGTAAGCATGCTATAAAAAAGAAAAGCAAATAGTTACTATTCATATTTGTATCGGTCCATCTCTCCTCTGTACGCAGTCCATCTCTCCTGCACTGTGGAGGAGAGATGAACTTTTACTAACCACTATATATGTTATTTTTTGCTACAATTTGATTATAACTAATCGTGCAGAGGATATTTTAGAGCCAATATTTTAGCTGTATTCGCTATTGATATTTTCAAAACTTTAATATTTTTATTTAACTTTATTATTTAACCTTTAACTTGTAGTGGTTTCTTATTTGACCACTTCCATAAAGTCGAGGTACTAAATATATGTAAATCAAGAATAATAGGATACTGAACCTAACGACTTTACAAGTAGCTAGGAAGGTGTTATGGTTCAATAAACGACCACATTCAAGTGCTATATGATAATAAACGTAAAGTGGTTACTTAGATAGCCACAACACATTCACGCACGATGTTTTTATTATAATTCTGCAAGTTTTAACGTCTTTGTCATCATATGGTAGACTTCCCTACTAAAGCTATGTTAACAGTTTCGTTGATTGTGAAGACAATATCTTTATGTATCTCTGTGAATGGTCTTAGTTTGAAAAATGTGTGTATTTGAAAGAAAATATAGAAATATTTTCTTTCAGAAGAAATATATTATATTAATGTTAGCATGCGTACAAATTTAAAAAGGTAAGTACATTATTATATATTTTTGTGTCACAAGAATATGTTTCTTTCTGTTGTATAATACATCATTATATTTGTATTTATGTATAAAACAACGCATTATTTTTAAAGTTCACGGTTTAATTTCGGCATAGAAAATATGTGACCATACATACAAAACAAACCTCAAACCTGTATGTGTAAATTTTATAAATTAGTTTGCCAGATATTAGAAAGTATAGAACATTAATTTCTGATCTAATATAATGATGTATGTGAAATATATTGTTTATATATGCGTATTTTAAGTTAGAAAACAGAAATATTTTTACAGATGTTTCGTAAATTGCGATCATATATCAATTTAGAAAAGATAATATCAGACGAAGCTTTCGACTTGGTGGATGCTCTTACTAATGAACATGCAGAAGATTCCGATTTTCATATCGTCTCTAAATAAGAAACGAGTTGGTAGATCTTTAACGTGCACTACAGTAACAACCTCACCATATAAAGAAACTTGCCCCGAAACCTGATTTTTGCAGCAACACCATCAACTTTCACAGCAACACCATCAACTTCTACAGCTACACCATCAACAGCTCGCAAGACAAAGAATATGAAACCAATTTACAATACAGACAGTGACAAAGATTTTGATAGTGACGATTCAGTACGTGATCCCGTAACACATTTTCTAATAATTCTGATATGGAGGACATCATCGACAACAAACAACCACAAGTACTTCAAAATACCCCATACAATTAAAAAAAAAAATTCCATGTGCAACTCAAACTTACAATGAATTTGTGGCGCGGCTCGTGATGACGTATTTGGGAGTGCAAGTACAATGATGCGAGTGCTTCGTGTATTCTAATGTACTAACTCTAACGCTTTCTTAGTAAACACCGAAAACACACGAGGCACTCGCATCATTGTACTTGTACTCCCAAATACGTCATCACGAGCCGCCCCTATATGACAATTATGGATCAACATTTACTGCCAATTGGGATAGTCCATTATCAATTTTTGAATTTTTTTTGACAACAGTATAATGCAACACATTGTTATAGAATCTAATAAATATGCTTCTTAATACAGATATGATCTAAACTTGATTATATTAGAGCTCAAAGCATTTCTAGGTATTCTTCTCATTATGGGCTTTCATCAATTACCAGCACTAAGATTGTATTGGTGAGATAATGAAAATTTTCGTATGTACAAGATTGCTAGTATCATGACCCAAAAAAGATTTCTAAAAGTACTCGGATTCGTACATATGAATAACAATTCTAAAATGTCGGACAGAAATTCTAATATGTTTGACAGACTTTATAAAGTAGGACTACTGGTTTCTCATTTGCAGCAAAAATTTAATAATTCCTCTGTACCATCTATAAATGTTAGCAGTTGATGAAAGCATGGTAGCTTTTAAATGGAGTCTTCCCTCAAACGGTATATGCCGATAAATCCCATAAAAGCTCACAATATTGTTAATACTATGTATATAAATAAATCGCTTTAGTTTTGGGAATAAACTTTTTTGCTATTGTGGTCAATATATTAACACTCTTAGTCACAATCCTAAACGTTTTGTGGATAGTAAATTTACCACACTCTCAAGCGTTTATGAAAGATATTTTGTTTCTAAATTACCATTTACTTACGTAACTAGGATGTATTAACACCATTTACCACAAAAAATTGCGAAAAAGACACTAAAATAATTCTGCGCGTTAAAGGGTTAAACACAAACACTTGTTTATGAGTAATATCTTTTTACATACCCACTACACTAGATATAAAACTAGTTACTGCTTCTCTAAATACCATCTAGTGTTGAGTGAAAGAGGTTTAAGCTACGCGTGCCTAAGACAAATTACCTATTGCACTAAAGCAAATACGCTCTCAAAATACTTTTAAAAGGTCGCCTTGTCAATTCTTAAGGGAAGCCTAGCTCTTGTTACGTGATACAAGACTACAATAAAAATTATTATATAAGCCGATCCCCGTAGTGACTGACCAAACACTACTGCAAACGAGGCCAATACCGCTGGCGTAAAACCTTAAACCGTTAAAAAACCAAATGCCAATAACGTTCGTACAAATAGAGATTTGTTCCAATTATTTGGGAATAACTAAACGTTCAATCAACATATAGTCTATTGGGAACAGAGTAAAAATTTTAGAGATCGAGTATTTAGTTAGTTGACTTTTATGGGAACAAATAATAAAATCCTTTGGAACGTAATTACTAAAATTGTCTGACAACTAAGTATTGCTTATTTTTTAAATTCAATATTATATGTATGCAATTCCATAACTTAAAATAACTCGTAAATCAGTAGATAAATGAAACTCAAATATTTTCCCGAGCTAGTCTTAATTTCAATATGTTCTTAATTCATCTACTGTTACCAATTTTGTACTGTAAACTTTACTTTAAGACATTCACAAAGGGAAAACACCCATCGGGGGGTAAGGTCTAGTGATATTGTACTAAATCTATTAGTCTAATCGATAAATGAAAACCGTGAAAATAAATCCTTACGTTGCGGCGGCAGTGTAGCTCTCTTCTTCAAAATCCGTTTGCACACGTGCCATAACAAATTCTTGTAACAAACAGCACTAGTTATAGTACCACAAAAAAATGCTGCAACGTAAATATGTACTAATAAGCAGAACTCCTCAACCGTAACATCTTTCAAAATAACAGAAAATATATTAAGTGTGACTTCACCACTCCTAACTTAGAAATTTTCGCAAGCAATATCTACAAACGTTAATTTTCTGATACTGTTATTGAGAACGTGTGCTATTTTATTTTAGCAAACACACCTCTAAATTTGATTGATTTTGACACAACGTAAGGAGTAAACGTATTCCGAAGAGACTTTCTTTCTTAAATTTTGATTGTACTTCTATCCTTCTCTCCACTGTTATGAAACTTATAGCTATTCATGGTCTCGCGGAAGGATACTTTTGAACATTCTGAACTATTCTATCAACAACAAACTTCTCTTTAATTGGAGTGATGGTAATTCGTATATGTGGACTCGTTGAATTCTCTTCCTTTTGAAGTTACACCATTTTTCACATCTTCAGTAGCGCTCGGGAATAATTTCTAATTTCATTCTAACCAGTGAGATCATCATGCTGATGCACACTCAGTAGGCTGCCAAATTTTTAATGTGAGTACGTTTAATTTGATATAAATAAAAAAATATATAAATAATACACTTATTTTCCATCTTTAGACGGCTTGCTGCCTCCAGAGCTTTTTGTTTGAGCAGCGGGCCAGATATTAGAATTGCTTTATTTCTGGCGTCGCAAAACCAATTGTAGACGACTCAATCCGCTGCTAATCCTTCCCACTGATTGGAGCAAAAAAGAAATTTTTCTTTTTGCTCCAAGTTAACATCTCCCTCAACCATCTTCTTTAATTCACCTTTATTTTTCATAATAGCGTTAATTTGTGTTTTACTAACCTCATATTTTTACCTTCCGTGAACCTAACTCATACTTTCCACTATCCGCGATTATATTTTGTTTGTCTTTTAACGACAAACGTTTTCTTTTTAGCGACATACTTAATTAAAAATCTTTTTGTACAACTTTAAACTAATCAGTAACCGAAAGAACCTTTGGCATACGGAGAGAATTTTAAACTAACCAAGTAACTGTAAGACCACATTAGGTGTAAATTTGTAGAAATGAAGGCGATCTCTGTTTCACCAAACATAAACACGCACGTATTGCGCCGATAATGTTGGGGCGTGTTCGGGGCTAGGGTCGCCTTTGTTTCTACAAGTTTAATTTAATTATAGAGTACATACTATGAATACCTAATTATGTACAATTCCGCACAAATACGAAATATATTTCCATTAATGAAGATGCATCATAAATAATCCCGCAGATATCGGTAGGTCATTTCTATGAAGATAGGCTGTAAAAAATTTGGGTTTATTTGGCCGAGGTCGTTTATAAGCGTGGCCGTAAATAACGTATTTTCGTATATGTGAATTTTCTTATAATCGGTTCGGAGAACTTTGAAGCTGTCCGTTGCCTCAGGTGGCCGCTTTAGACAGGTGGCCGTTAACACAGGTTTTACAGTATTACAAATTTAAGAAATCATTTTATATATTTAATGCAAAATATAATTTAATTTATTTATGTATAGCAAGCGACAAATAAGATGGCGAGCGGTGGGGATGCGCCATAGTCGTTTTTACGTCGTTTTTAAAAACGCACTTACCCACATACTTGCAACTTTATGTAAAATCAAATTCAAAGTTTCCCCCTATTTCTAATGCTGCGCGGACATTCTCCCACCGCTTGCCATCTTATTTAGCGCTTGCTATACCATGTTAATTAATCATTTGTGTAGAAATAAAAAGTATTGCAACTTTTACGGTTTAACAAGGCTTTCATTATCATCAATAAATAAGCAATTTAAAAATATATACAACACAAAGTAATTCATTACAAAAACTTTTAGTATGAATCACAACTGCATATCATAATCATACACATTATCTAAAGCACCTGCCTTATCAGTTTACATGGTGATAAGACTCAAATTCGAATACACAGCTAGGTCAGTAAATTTAGTAATCAAGATCCCAATTCCTTTTCTATAAAATATTATAATACTAAATATTAAGCAAGAATACTATATACACACCTACATGCGGAATATATTTATAAAAATTCAACCCTATTAATCATATTAATAATAATAAATAATGCACAAAATGATTAATTATTTGCTATTAACCTCAATAAAAAATATGTACACTTGCGGCATTAAAAAACGCGTACAACTCTTTAGGCTACATTTCCCAATATTTTAATAATGTAAATCAGTCTGTCAGTTTTGACTTTTTTAAAACGTCAAACGAAAATTCATATAAATTACTATAATCTATATGTCTAATAAAAGTATATAGCGTATACAATTTAAAAACTAATTATTTGGGTTTTTTGGACACCACTTAATGCGACATGTGAATATGACTTTTATGTCACGGTTAAATTGCAAAATAAAATACGGTTGGCTTTTGAAAAAAAATCACAATTACACAGAGAAATTTCAAGTGTATGCGTTTTTTAATGCCGCAATTGTACTATATGCTCTGTATAAACATATACATTGCCAATGATATGACCAAGGTCATTACAGGTAAAAGTAGAATGCGAATTGCAATTTGCGATAAAATTCAAACCAAACCATGATCTCTGAAGTCAAATCAAAAACACAGAAAAGCAAAAACAATAACGACAAAATATTAAATTAAGGAAATATATATAAAAATACAAAAGGAATAAAATAAATAAGAACTCAGCACTAAGAAAATCTAATAAAAAAAACGCACCATTGAACACAATCAAATTTACATATCTACAAATAAATAATATTAAAATTAACTAATTACTTGTTGTTAATCTCAATAAAAATGCCGAAATACATGCAAAGAATTATTTTACTTTAAATGTAGGTCACAGTTTATAGTTTATTGTCTGACCTAATATTTCTCAAGACTTACTATAAAGATATTAATTACTATCACCTATTAAATAAATTTATGTATTTCACATAAGGGAACACAGCATGAAATCATGGTTAAAATGTATATTTAAATAGTCAAATTAATCTAGCAAAATTTGTAACTTTAATATTAGTTATTTATGCTTAAATAATGTATTTATTAACTTATTAAGTTATTACATACTTAAAAATTGCAGTAATTCATATTAAAAAAAAAGCAAACGAGGAAATGATAATAGTATTTAATATATGTAGGTACATAAAAATTTAGTTGCTCGTGTCTTGTTAATTTTTAATTTTTTTTTCTCGCTATATTAATTTTGTAACCAGAAGAGATTTCATTGGGTTTATAGTTAACTCTGAATATATACTTGTGTAAAAACAATACAATTTCCTAGAATTTATTAAAAAATGTAAAGAATTTTAAACAAATAAGATCTTAACCAAAAAGAGAAAGTTTAGTAATAATAGAATTCAAATTCACGGAATATGACGGATATAATTGTGAAACTTTTTACTGTATTTACTTACATATACAAATTTATGGTAGTAAGGTTTAGGTGTAATATTTTTCAAAATACCTTGACATATAGTTCGACAGTGGTCATTTTACTCGGCTTTAGTACATTGGCGCATTAATTCAAAAAAAAAGGAAAATTTTGTAGAGAAATACTTGATTCACAGATGCATTGGATACGACCAAGATTACCAATCAGTTTTATGTCAGTACACAAACAATTAATTACGTACAACCAAAATTCTGTTTAAAATATGGTTCGAATTTTGTGATAGTGCTATATCACACAAAAGCATGCATCCACATCCTACACTACGCGCACTGTCACTGTATATCAGCACATGTTTTACAAAGGTCTCTGAGGTCAAATCAGAAACACAGAAAACAAAAAAATAATAATAAAAAAATATTACATTAAAGAAATATATATAAAAATACAAAAGGAAAAAAATTAAGTAAGAACTCAGCACTAAGAAAATCTAATAAAAAGGTGTACTAAATTTTAAATTCAAAAGCGCGCCATTGAACACATTTGAATGTGTTCAATGCATATCTACAAATAAATAATATTAAAATTAACTAATTACTTGTTGTTAACCTCAATAAAAATGCCGAAATACACATGCAAAGAATTATTTTACTTTAAATGTAGGTCACAGTTTATAGTTTAAAAATTGCCTGACCTAATATTTCTCAAGACTTAATATAAAGATATTGATTATTATCACCTATTAAATCAACGTTATGTATTTCACGTAAGGAAATACAGCATGAAATAATGGTTAAAACGTATATTTAAATAGTAAAATTAATCTAGCTCTTAATTTAAAACAAAATTTGCAACTTTAACGTTAGTTATTTACCATTTCATATAGGCTTAAATAATGTTTTATACAAAATTGAATATGGATTTATTAAATTATTACTTTAAAATTGCAATATTTCATATTTAAAAAAAGCAAATGAAGAAATGATAATAGTATTTAATATAGGTATGTATATGTAAGTACATAAATATTTAGTTGAACGTGTCTTGTTAATTTTTTTTCTGGCTATATTAATTTTGTAACCAGAAGAGATTTCATTGGGTTTATAGTTAACTCTGAATATATACTTGTGTAAAAACAATACAATTTCCTAGAATTTCATAAAGATTGTAAAGTATTTTAAACAA
Source organism: Melolontha melolontha (assembly GCA_935421215.2). NCBI lineage: Eukaryota > Metazoa > Arthropoda > Insecta > Coleoptera > Scarabaeidae > Melolontha > Melolontha melolontha. Next base: position 130,632,480 of record OW285236.1, read on the forward strand.
ATAAGATTTTAAACAAAAAGAGAAAAGTTTAGTAATAGTAGTATTCAAATTCACGGAATATAACGGATATACTTTTGAAACTTTTTACTGTATTTACTTACATATACAAATTTATGATAGTAAGGCTTAGGTGTAATATTTTTTTCGAAATACCTTGACATATAATTCCACAGTGGTCATTTTACTCGGCTTTAGTACATTGGTGCAATAATTCAAAAAAAAAAGGAAAATCTTTGTAGAGAAATATTTGATTCACACACGCATTGGATACGACCGCGATTACGAATCAGTTTTATGTCAGTACACAAACAATTAATTATATACAACTAAAATTCTGTTTAAAATATGGTTCGAATTTTGTGATAGTGTTATATCACACAAAACCATACATCTACTTCCTACATTACGCGCACTATCACTGTATATCCAGCGCATGTTTTACCAAGTAGCATGTGTAAAATTAAAGATCGTGATTGCGCGCGGCATCTATACTAAAATTGAACTATTTGTATCCTTTTACCTGGGATACCTGTTCTAATTCATGCTGTAATGCGCGAAACTTGCTACTACTCATTTGAAGATGGCGATAGCATTACATAAAATCATTTCTGGCAATCAAAATAATATTTAATTTATTCATTTATAAACAATGATTAGAAAATGAATTCCATGAAATATTTTACTTTAACTTGCACGTTTCGCAATTAATAACTTTTATACCTTAATTCTGGGTGAAAATGTTTTTAAATTTTTATTTAAACTTACGTTGCAGGTATTCAAACATAAATCTTATCATGAGTTATGTTATAACGTATTAGGACAATAAAGGATTAATAACTTGAGGAATTGATTTCGCATATCGCTAAAGCTAAAGCATTTATAATTGTTTCTAGTTCACTATTCCGGTTAACACGTTATCTAAATTTACTTTTAGATATAACAATAATATTCTATTTAAATAATACTTACTATTACATATATGAAAGATGGTGATTTTCAGGTAAAATCAAAAAAAAATATATAAATTAGTTTAAAAATTTGAAATAAGTTAATAATATAAAATTTAATATAAGGGTATATATATGAGCTTGATAATGATTTGTTAACAACAGCAGAAGGTATTAAAAAACTATTCTAAATTCATATTTCGTACATAAATTTCATACATATCTCCATCCAATAAACAATATATAATTCAAATCGATAAATATAAATTAAAAATCTTTGGCACAATAAAATTTACAATTCCATATACACTAGCGGTTATATCTAGCAGAGCGAAACCGCCGATTAACATATAAACTTTAACAGGTAATATATTTAATTTAACTTGATATAAACACCTCCCCTTGTGTTTACATCATCATTCGACTGATTTGATAAGGAAACCATTAAAGATTTGAAAGCTGCCATCTGAGCAAAAAGCTTAGAAATATTGCTGAAAAACCATATTGCTGCATGATAGTTAGAAGGTGTATAAGTTTCAAAAATTATCGAGAAATATGGTTTCTTGGAAGTGAGACATCCTGCCTATAATTGTGATCCAGCACCCGTTTAAGGCGGAAGGCGGAACTTTTCTTTAAAAGATGACTTAGAAGCTGCTCTTCATGATTCTATTAAGGAGTTACTAAAAGAACTTCTTTTGAAGCCATCTCATTGTATATTTAACAAACAGAATCCCCTCGCAATCCTGAAAAACCGTTGCCATCAATTTTCGCCTTTTTTGGTAGGGAATACCCTTTGTGTATCTATTTACTTTTATTTCGTTTATGGTCCCAGTGAACTGCGCAGCTTTCATTATCGGTAATAATTTTCGAAAAAAAATGTCTTGTTTTAATATACCCAAACTTTCTTGGCAAACTTTCTCACCTGACACATTTCTGTTCTTATGCAAGAACCTGGGAATACATCTCATTAACACTTTCTTCATTCCTAAATCTTCTTGCGAAATTATTCAAATCGTTGTCGTTGATGTCTGAACTTCTCTTGCAATAATGAAAACTTTACACCAAACTTTCGATTTTCTTTATTTTTTCTTTTGCCACAAGAGATCAACCACATTTTAGTTAATTGGATTTCCATTGCACGAAATTTATTTCAACCAAAATTTTACTTGATTCTTGCCATATACCAACGATAATTTTTAAGGGTCTTATATTTTTAAGCAAACATTTTATAACGCTTCTGTGTTAAAATTTTAAATACTTCATTTTTAACCATTCAAGCCGCTACTAAAATTTTTAAATCTTTCTCTTTCAACAGCACCTGGTCAGTTTACAAAAGTCGTTTAAAAATCATTACTTGCAAAGACAGAATACATTCTAAGAATTGCTATAGTGACTTTTGCAGTTTCTTCTGGAGGAACGTAAAAATAAATTGAGTGCGGTATATGTTTTTGGCGTAGACTAATTTCATGTGATTTGCAAACATTTTCGGTAACTGCGTTAACTAGTTATTTGCATTAAAATTTCTGTAAATTATATATTTTAGCTTAAGTTGTACTTTGCCTAGATTATTTTTGTGTGAGCTTTCTATGACATTTACTCTTTTGACGTTTAATTTGATGTGTATTCGATTTGCTTTTTTTTACTTTTCTATATAATAACTGTTTATTTGAATATAGTATTTTCCTATTTGTTTGCCGTCTTGGCCTGTTGTTTCCCATATTCAGTGCGATCACCCATATCATCATATTAATTGTACTGGAATACCTGAAAATTACGTTAATCTAACGCAAGCAAAATCTCGTGCGGTTAAAGTTGTATACAGGATGGTCCTTAATTTCTTCTAGAAATTTTAGGGTGCGATTCCTTGGGTAATCTCGAGAGAAATAGTTCCTATAAACATTTGTCCTAAAGTTTTCCGTTGTAGAGATACAGGCTGATTAATTTTTCACCAAAAAATTTTAATTTCAAAAATTTAGAAATCGATTTAGGGAACTGTTGTGTTGGTTGTCATGTTTACAGCATTTATTTGTACTTACGTAACTGTCATAAGTATTGTCAAACAATAATTAATTTGAAAGTTCGTACCTACAAATCTTTTTTTGTAAATATGGTGAATTATACAAATACTGAAATGGCAGATATGCATTTTGTGTACGGTCTAGCTAATGGAAATAGTTATGAAGCAAGGCGTATTTACCAATAAAAATATCCTCGACGACTTGTACCTTGTGCGGAAACCTTCAGTAATATTCACCGTCGTCTAGCAGAAACTGGCACATTTGAGAGAAACAAAAATACTCCGGGAAGACCTCTAAACTAAAAGAACACCCGATTTAGAGGAAGCTGTTCTGCAGATAATCGATGAACATCCAGAAACCAGTACAAGAAAGATTGGTGTAACGGTAAACGCAAGCCATCAAACCATCTTAAGGATATTACACGATCAACAATTATATCCTTTCCATATTCAGAGAGTACAGGCTCTTCTTCCGCTTGACTTTCCACAGCGCTTAGTCCTTTGTGATTGGTTCCGACAAAAAATTGCCCAAAATGCACAATTTCTAACCTACATTCTATTTACTGACGAGGCGAACTTCTCCAGAAATGGTATTAGGAATTTCCACAACAACCATTTATGGTCAGATGAAAATCCGCATGCCATAAGGGAGATTCACTTTCAAGAGCAATTTTCCTTAAATGTATGGGCGGGGATAATTAATAATTATTTAATTGGTCCCTTTTTCCTTCCTATACGACTTAATGGTGCATCATATCGGCTATTTCTTGAAAACGAGTTGCCTGGCCTTTTAGATATTCCACTTTTGATCCGAAATAAACTTTGGTTTATGCATGACGGCGCTCCAGCACACTTTAGATTACAAGCTAGGCAATTTTTAAATAGTACATATCAGAATAGATGGATAGGTCGAGGAGTGGAAGTTCCGAATCAGCCGTGGCCTCCAAGGTCACCTGATTTGAACCCTCTAGACTTTTTTCTGTGGGGACATTTCCCTTGTTTATACTTCGCCAATTCAAGATCTCGATGACCTAAGAAAGCGCATAATTGTTGGATGCGAAACAATTCGAAACACTCCCGGACTTCTTCAGCGTGTGAGTATGCAATTGAATAGGAGGATAGAAGCCTGCATATTAGCTGTTGGTGATCATTTTCAACAGTACCTTTAGGGTTTATTGTAACCGTTTCTTAAATTTTTGAAATAAAAATTTTTTTTTGGAAAAATTAAAAAGCCTGTATCTCTACAACGGTAACTTTAGGACAAATGTTTATAGGAACTATTTCTCTCGAGATAACCCAAGGAATCGCACCCTAAAATTTCTCGACGAACTTAAGGACCAGCCTGTATAATGCCTGTGATAATAACATGACTAAGTTTGATGACACTAAAGAATGAATTTCGATCCACAATCAGCAAGCTAAAAATGAATTTAATGTCAAGCTAACGTCTTTCAAGAATGAAATAAATACCCAACTGGCTGTCAGGTACAGTAAGACCTTTGATTTTGAAGAGGTCTTGTATGAATTAACCACAAAAATGGAAACTAAATGTCATGATTTGTTGTCCTCCCGAATCTAATACTGCTTTTTATATTTATGTTTGTGTGCTGAAGAAAACGTTACTGTTTCTATTATTTTGCGATGACTTTTATGTTGCAGAAATACGTACTCGTAAATTAGGTTGTTACAATGGCAAGTCTTCTAAATCGAGGCTAATAAAGACTAGGCTTAGAAATGAATATCATGTTCAAACTCTAATACACAATCTCCAAAACCTTAAATCTACATGAAATTATCAAAACATTGCAATATCTTCAGATAAAACGCCGAGATTTATCAAATCAAAGCTTATAAGCATTTGAAGGAGTTACGAGTTAGGACGGCTAAGAGTGAGAAAGTTCTTAAAATTAAATATATTATTGGTTGCCCTAAGATAATGAAAAACTAAGAATCCTACCCGAATGTGCTGATTCCCTGCACTTTTATTACCAAAACGCAAAAGTAATGAATACGAAGACAAATGAATTCTTTCGTGCAATGGCTGTTAGTAAACTTGGTGTCATTTGTCTGACGGAAACCTGGAGCCTGTCTAGTGAACTGTTAGTTACTTGTTTTTTTGATGCAACATATATGTTTGCTCGGTGTATGTAAGAGTGGCCGTGCTTCGATGTTTCGCTGTCAGATCTGAGTTCATAACTTCAATGTTAGATTTTAATGTATTTAGAACTTCTGTCTCTACAATAGATATTGTTGGATGTAAAATAATGTCCAGTGACTTAATATTATTATATTTATTTGTACTATATGTTCCTCCAGTTATCCTAGTGGAGAATTGTCAAAATTATTAGTCTAGTTTTGAATCATTTCATCATCTCAGTAATCAGACAGTTCTTATTATTGGCAATGTTAGTGTACAGCTTTATAATATAGATGCAAATAATGTTAAGGTTCTAATACTTAATAATTTCCAGCAAACTATGGAACTCAATGGAACGAATTAAATCTATCATAACAATCGCTTGTCAGATTTAATTTTGTGTAAGTTTTCATATGTTGCTGAAAGGAGTGAATACCTCTCTTAAATGAGGACCAGCATCATCCATTATTGGAGATATCTGCTACTGAGTACGGCTACTGACCTTGTGCATCATTGTAAAGAGACGCGATTAGAACACCTTTTATGGTATATTCTAGGAAATATATTCCTCTGATTTACAATTATAGTATCGATGGCGATGAACCTCATTGTTGTGAAAGGCACAAATATTTGGGTATCGTTTTTGATAGGAAATTTACTTTCACTGAGCACATAGCGCAAACTATAGCAAACGCCTATTGTAGTCATGGTTTTATATACAGGAGTTGTAGAGATTTCAACGGTATCCACTGTTTAAAATTGCTTACGCTATTTTTATGAGATACAAAGTGGAATACGGTTTGTTAGTATGGTGTCCTGTTTACACAGTACAACGGGTGTACTTGAAACTTTCAAATATCTCGAAAAATAAGCAGTTTGCGAAAAAATTATCAGATTTAAAATTTAATAATTCAATGGAGGAAATACATTAGCGCTAGAATTATTCCCGGGGTAACTTTGAAATCTTAAATAGGAACTCGTATATTTCATTACAGATTCGAGATCCAATGGAAAAAGTACGTAGGATTTGTTTAAAACATTTTTTTCAATTCATGATAAATGGCACTGTAAACGATGAAATTCAATTTTTTATAAATATGTTTTTGTATGTACAATGTGTGTGTTATTTCTTCCATTTCTAATTACAAAAACACAAAATGAATACAAAAGAAAGAAATAAGTTCCAAGATTATTTCGAAAAGTAACAAACCTATTTCTGTTACACTTACTACAGAATGGAGTATTTAATTGTACAAGAGAAAATTGAAATGATTCTGGTGTATGGAGAAGCTGGCCGAAGTCTTGATAATGCTGTCAATCTCTACACTCAGCGTTTTCCGGACAAGATTCGGTCACATGCTTCATTTACCGTACTGTTAAACAATTCACTACTGATGGAAGTGTTCAACCGAAAAAAAAGGACGCGTCGAGCACTAGCCACCGGAGAAAATAATGAAGTGCAGTGGCTGCGAATTCTCGTGTTAGTACAACAGAAATAACTCGCGATTCTGGATTGTCCCACACCAGTATTTGCAAAATTTTAGAACGTCCTAAATATCATCCATATATGTCCTTACATCAAGATCTTCATGGCGTTGATATCTGAAAATCTGGTTACTTTTTGTCAATGGGCATGTGAACAATTACAATCAATCCCCAATTTTTTTCGTAACGTATTGTTCTCCGACGAAGCGTCTTACATAAACCACGGAACGACTAATTGACGCAATACACTTTACTGGAGTGTTGAAAATCCGCACTGGTTTCATCAAGTTGTCCACGAGCGGCTTTGAACTGTCAGTATGTGGTGTGGAATAATTGGGAACAAAGTCATCGGCCTCCATATTATTGAAATGCAACAAAGTATACAATCAAGTACCAAACCTTTTAGTTTTCCTTTTATTTATTGTCGAGTCCCGGTATCTTAATTCGTTTGTGAGTCATTTAAATATGTTCAACAGGTATATATACAGGGCTTTTCACGTAACCCGTTCGTTAGAAGTTTTCTATGTTAACGCTATAGGATACTTTTGCAAATTTGTGGCACGTAATATGGATACTTGAGGTATTAAAATAAAATATTTACACTCATGTTATACCGGAAGTCATATCCAACTTTGCTATTTTAAATGGAATGTTATACTTTTTATTGCTTTTCTAGATTCCTTATAAAGTACTATAACACTTTATATCAAGGCTTCTTTTGAAAAAAATCAACCGTTTTTGAATTATTTTGATTTCTGTGAAATTTTTTGTTTTTTCAATCTACTCTTTAAAACCACATATCTCAGGCCTATTTGATCTGAACTAAGTCATATTTCTACAGGACACAAAAAAAAGTATAATATTCTGAGTAATGTTTAAACATTTAATAAATCTCTTACAGGGTGTTCGAAATTTATTGATTATTTAAGTAATTTTAATTAAAAGAAAATCGATTTTTTTAAATGGAACACCTGTAGATGATCACACCATAGTAAGTAGATAAACATTTTGCATCGTAGGTTACCCTATGTCTATCCCTCATAGTTTCGGAGTGATTATTTGCTAAATTGAGCATTATCAAGAAAAATAAATCTGATCTGTCAAAATTGTCACAAAGTGTATTTTATGTCTAACTGGTTTTATGTTGTTCACAAATATCTAAGACGAATTAAAAATTTATTCTAATAGAGATATTTTAAATTGATTCTTCATTCATGGTGAATCTCTTGAAATTCTTGAAAGAACATGTCGACTTTTTAATGAAAGATACCCACATTTACCAGCAATGAATAAAACTAAATTCAAGCGAAAGAGTCAAATTCCATTCGCTTTGGTGTTCAAGTCAAGAAGAATGTTCCAAAACTGATTACTAGAGACCGGACACATCGGGTTGAAATGACGTCGTCATTACGGCGGACGATATAAATAGTCTACAACATCTGTAAGTACATCATGCAGTTATTGGATGCACTATTGATCTGGCTAGCGCGAACATTTGTTTTCATCGAGAATTGCGACGATTTTTATTGGATATTTACAGTTAAATTTCTGCTTTCATGGGCGTAGATAGAAGCGTATGGAGTTTAAATAATTTAGTCCTTTTAGATTATATTTCGTAAGATAAATAAAGTGTTGTGAGTTAGTTTTTCTTGTTTTCATAGTTTTAACTGTAAATTAGATCGTAATTTTTGTCATAGATCCTGTTTAATATGGTTTGATTGAAATCTACTTCTCCTAATTATTTCGACGTAAGTGTGCATTGAATTTCGTTCAGTGTCATACATTTTTAATTTTCATTTATTTAGATCTAGAGCATTGTTTAAGTTACTTTTTCAGATATGATATGGAAGAACGTCGAGAACGGCATCGTAAAACAATGGCGAGTTGGATTGACGGTCATACTGATTATATGTCCATTGTCAGTGATTCCGAAATTTATTGCAAAATCTGTAAAATATCATTAAAAAATTCCATGACATCGCACGTACAACGTCACTTAGCATCGCAAACATATGCACAGAAATTAGAACCGTTGGAATCTGACAATTGTAATGAAGAACTCTGTGAAACTTTCCAATAAGTTAAACTGATGAATCCACCTTACGCAAGTAGTATGTTTCTAAGTGCTACACGAAAGCAGTAGAACGCATTAGAAGCCATCTTTCAAATCAGTACCTCTGGATAAGTGCCGACGAAGCTGCCGATATATTAGGAAGCTGTGTGGTAAATGTTGTCGATGTTGTACTACATCCAACTATTCCATATAATGCATATGTAATAGCAACAAAAGTTATAAATACAGTTGGTGCGGAAACAGTTGCTAAAACCATTAACGAGAATATTCAAAAAATACTTCATTCGGACGACAGGAACAAAGAAAAAGTACTTTTATTTGTCAGTGATAGTGTTGCATATATGTTAAAAACAGGCAGACTATTAAAGGAAATATATCCTAATATGCTGCATATTATTTGTGTAGCACATGCTCTCTATTTGTTTGTTATTATTATTTATACGGTAAATGACGATTTATTCTGGAAATTATAATATTTGTATTTAAATAAAATTTATATTTAGTTATCATGTAAAATATTTATTACAGCTTATATTAATTATAGTAATTTGTAAGGCTGTTTCTGAGGTACCATAGAAAAAGCTGCATTTATTTGAAAATCGTTATTTATATTTCATTATTTTTATGTTGGTCATGATTTTAGTTTAAGATGTATACTTGGTGGTTCTTAAAACCCAGAACGTTTACTTTAGTTATTATATATATATATATATATATATATATATATATATATACATATATATATATACATATATATATATATATATATATATATATATATATATCTACATATAAATATAATATTTTCGTGACCTTGGTATGATAAGGTAAACTTAATAAGTCGGCGATAAAAGGTCTGGTTCATTACTTCAAAGTATATATATTTAAAACAACCCTACATGTTTCGGCAATGATGCCTTTGTCAAGGGAATAAAAAATATTAAAAAAAAAATTTTTATATTTTTTATTCCCTTGACAAAGGCATCATTGCCGAAACTTGTGGGGTTGTTTGAAATATATATACTTTGAAGTAATGAACCAGACCTTTAATCGCCGACTTATTAAGTTTACCTTATCTATATATATATATATATATATATATATATATATATATATATATATATATCTTTGACGTGAATATACGAGTTAATTGTTTCTAAACTTTTCTTTGCCTTTGGTTTTCCCTTTAGAAATTTATTTTCAGGTTGCAGGTATCCTGCGCAGCATTTTAGCATTTCGTAGTATTAAGCGTTTGTCTTGTGTAGTCTGTATACGCAAGCGCCTAAGAGCGCGCAATCCCCTTTCTCAGTTTTCAGACTGAGCTTCTGTAAGCAAAACGAGTGGCGCTACGTTCTATATTTTATTTTAGCCACCCACACCCGTCTCCACTGATACAGAACATACAGAACAAGTAGAAGCTCTCAGATATTGTGCGGTACAACTACGGGTTTTGTTTAGATTTCGACCATCTTAAGGCGCCATCGCTGCGCCTGCTTCACACGTAGGTAGCAACATTTCTCAGATGTCTACGCTCATTTGAAATGTGGATCAATAAGTGCATTGAAGTGGATGGCCATCATTTTGAGGGCTTACTTTAAATGAAAGATGAAGAGGCTAGGGGAAGTCTAGCACTCTGATAAGTGGGAGGTGATGGGACTTACATAAATGAAGCACCCTGATACATCAGAGGCGAGGAGACTCAGGTTAATCAAGCATCCCAAAGTGGTACTACGTACAAGTCGTTGTTGTCGGGTTACGCTAAAAGTAATTTATTCACCAGCAATTTACATTTCTATAGTTGACATTTTCCCGATTATTCCAAATTTGTAAAGTTTTCTAAGACTAATTTTGATTATTTACAAAGAAAAAGTATTTTTTATTGCACACGTATTGCAGAATCGTATGCATTGTATATAATAAATTGAGTTGGTGTGCACGGGAGATTTTTAAAGTTCCTCATGTATGTAGATTATGAAGTTTATTCAAAACGTCATATGGACTATGGAATATTATTGAATAGAGTTGACATTGTAGCACTTTAAAAGAGACGTACAACTTTTGGTATTAAGTTTTTATATAATTTATTGCACAATAACATTGTTTGTAGCTATCTGTTGAGCCAAATATACTTTCGTATATCAAGTTCGATTACTGTTCAGCAAATGAACAAATATTAAATAAAACTCTTCAATTTCTGGCATTTGCAATAACTTCAGTTCTATTGCACATGCATGTGCTATGTATTGGGATATATTAATACAAATATGTAATTTTGTGTATAATACTACAGCTTAAGTTTACGTGTACATAACTAACAATTTTTAGTTTCTTTAGTTTAGTATTTAAAATATTTACATTGTGATGGCCTCTAGTTTTTTTTACATTACGCTTATATTTCCTCTAATTTCGATTATTTGACGCCTGTAGGAACGAAATAAGTTTTTAAAATTGTTTTTATGGCTAGGTACATTGCAAAATCAATCTCCTCAAAATCTCCTCTCCTAACTATCTTTATTCAATGAACGTAAAAAGTCTCTTATTTTTTAACAAAATAACAATACTCTTGTTGAGGCAAACGACGACTGTTCTGTGTAGTTGGATAGGTCTCTGTAATGCATTATCGCACACGAATTGTAACGCCATACACGCAGAGACTTACTACTACCCAAACAAATTATTGAATATTTCATAAACGTTGGTAGTACCAGCTACATGGTTAAATAATGACATAACTCGGGAATTTCCTAAAATTGCCGATTCCTGGTGTATTGTTCCTACTACAATAATAAACGTTAATATAGCACGTATTAAGAATATACTTTTAAACCATGTTAATTGCATGATAGTTGCAAACTTAAGCATAAAGTTTAGAATTGAAATACTGTCCCTGAACTTATATAAATATTGGCAGTCTGCCGGTACGCCAGGTAAAAATAAATGCACCATGAACGGTAGTAAATAAAGTAATAAAACTTCTTCGCAAATATCAAAGATTTCGCTTCTAAAATGTGGATAAACCTTTACAATCTAAATGTGGTATTAAAATTTTGGTTATACACTAGTTTCAGCTTGCAAGTGAACGATTGATATGGATACAATTACAAATATTATGCTTTAAATTTTATGTTTAATTATATTTAATATATATATATATATATATATAAATATGTAATTGTTTCTTGACCTTTGTATATTATATTAGATTTAGATAGTCGGTGATTTAAGATTTGTTTTACTTTAATATGTATATATTTAAAATAATATCATGCATGTTTCGGTAATCAGTAATAAGTCTTTATCACAGAATTTTAAATTATATATATATATATATATATATATATATATATATATATATATATATAATCTAAGTTCCCTTTCTACCTTTCGGTGTAGGGATTTTACATATTTATCTCTTAACTAATGTGTATTGTCAGTATTTTGTAAAAAGTTTTTCCACTTTTTTCTATCTTTGGCAATTTCTCTTCTATTCAGTACTGTTTCTCCTCTGTTCTCTATCAATTTGGCTACCTCCTTTTCCCATGTTTGCTTCGGCCTCCCAGGTCTTCGTTTGACTATTATTTTGGACGTCCATACTCTTTTAGTTTGTGTACATTCCCTCATACGCTGTAGGTGTCCCCACCATCCTAATTGTTTCTTTTCTATATATTCCATTATGGGTTCTATTTGTAGCTCTTCTCGTACGTCAATATTTCTCACTCTGTCATTTCTTGTTATGCCTTTCACTCCCCTCAGTAATTTCATCTCAATCGTCTGTATTCTGCTTTTATTTCTGTTTGATAGTACCCATGATTCGCTTCCGTATGTTAATATTGGTCTGAATATTGTTCTGTATACCGTCATCTTGGTTTTTCTTGATATCTCTTTCTTCCTTATAAATGCTGATCTCATTGCATGGTATAGATTTGTTGTTTTTTTGATACGTTCACTTATGTCAATGTTTTGATTACCATTTCTTTCCAGTATTACTCCCAAGTACTTAATTTGCTCAACTTGTATCCTTTGGTTGTCGATTTTTATATTCAATTCTTCCTTTTCCCCATTTGTTACTACCATCACAGTTGTCTTTGTTATATTTATCTTCATTCCATTCTCCTTTAATATGTTATTCCATATGTTTACATTGTCTTGCAGCCCTTTTTCGGTGTTAGCCATAATGACAACATCATCTGCGAATACACACTCCGTTAGCTCTATTGCTTTTAGGTTTCTGAATCCCACGTTGAGTTTTTCCATGTGTGGTTTGCATTTCTTAATTATTTCATCAATGAAAATATTAAACAGTACCGGGCTGAGTACTCCTCCCTGTCGCAAACCGTCTTTAATTTCAAAAATGTCTGACTTTCTATTTTTACTGATTACATAGTTTTTACTTTCTGTATACATGCTCTTTACTGCTGTTATTAGCTTTTTGTCAACATTTCTCTTCTCCAAGCTATTCCATACTTTTTTTCTTCCTATACAATCAAAAGCTTTTTCTAGATCTACAAATGCGAAGTATGCTTTAGTTGCGCTTAGTATTGGTTTTTCAATTATTTGCTTCACAGCAAATATGTTGTCGTGAACCCCTCTTCCTCTCCTGAATGCACTTTGAGTTTCCTCAAGTGTTAGTTCCACGTATCTTTGCAATCTACTTTCCAATATGCGTTCATAGGTTTTCGCTGCTGTACTTAGTACCGTTATTCCTCTATAGTTGCTGCACTTCCTATTATTTCCCTTCTTATATATTGGCACTATTTGTCCAATTTTCCAGTCCTCCAGTATTCTACCTTCATCCCATGCTCTATTACATATTTGCCAAAATATTTCTATTCCTTTTACTTTTACGTTCTTCAACATTTCAGTGGTTACTCTGTCGTGTCCTGGGGCTTTCCCATTTTTCAGTGTGTTTAATGCCTCTATTATTTCGTCTTTGGTTATGGGTCCCAATCTTTCCTCATCTTCAATAGTTATTCGTTGTTTTTCTTCTCTTTTGTTTGTCTCAGTTACATTTCTATCTATATTTAGCAATTCCTCAAAATGCTCCTTCCATCTACTCATTGTCTGTATATCATCTGTTATTATATTTCCTTCCTTATCCATAATTGGTGCATGTTTTGTCGTTTTTCCTGCTCTAAATATTTTAAGTATTTTGTAGAATAATTTTTGGTTTTCCTTGCTGCTGCGCTCTATCTTATTTCCGAGTTCTGTCCAGCTTTCCTCTTTTGCCTCTTTTGTCATCTTGTTTACTTTCTTCCTTTGTTCTTTGTAAAGCTCATATTTTATTTCTGTTCTGTTTCCCAGTTATTGTTTCCATTTTTCTTTCTTTATTTTAACTTCTTTTTTAATTTCGACGTTCCACCAGGCTGTCTGCTTAGTTCCACCGCGTCCTCTCATTTCCCCGCAGGTATTCCTTGCCGAGCTTAATAGTATTTCCTTAAAGGCTTTCCAATATTCTTCAATTCCATCATTCTTGTCCATCTTCAGTTCTTCCATCTTGTTTTCTACCATGTTTTGATATTTTTTGCTACCTCTTCGTTCCTCAGTTTGTATGTTCTTATACTTGTAAATATTACATCTCCTTTATTCCTGCATTCATCAATTCTTTTTTCCTGTTTCTTAATTTACGCTAATACCATATAGTGGTCAGTGTACAGTTCCGGACCTCTTCTAGCTCTAACATCTTTTACCTCTTTTTTGTTATCTTTCTCCACTAGTATATAGTCAATAATAGATAGCTCATTATTTGGTCCCCTTCTTGTATATTTGTGCACATCTTTATGTTGGTACCATGTGTTTGCTATTATTAAGTTGTTTGTGAGGCAATATTCCATTAGTCTTACTCCATTATTATTTTTGGTTTCCTCTCCATGTTTTTCCAACTCTTCCATTCATGTCACCCGCTACTATTATTTTACCCTTGCAGTTTTCCGTTATCTGATTTAGCTCTTCCCAAAATTTGTCTTTAATTTCTGTCTTTTCATCTTCATTGGGGCCATAAACAGCTATTATCGATATAGTATCTTTGTCTATACTTAGCTCTACTGTAAGGATCCTCTCTGAGTGTCCTTCCCATTTTTTTATGTTATTTACCAGTTTTTTTATTTATTACACACCCCACACCTGCCGAAGCTCTCTTCTCCTGTGGTACACCACTGAGAATTACTATATGCCCATCCTCTAACATAATTTCTATTTGACACTTTCTCTTTGTTTCGGACAATGTCAGTACATCCAGCCCAAGGTCATTAAATTCATAACATAGGTCTTGCTCTTTGCCCTTTAGGCTTTTTACGTTCCAGGTTGCATATTTCCAAGTTTCTTTGTTGGCAATGTTTATTTCTCTTATCAATTTCCTTTGCGTTGTCAGGACATCCCTATCGATACTTTTCTCTATAACCCTTACCTTCGCATGGTCTAGCATTTGTATTACTTTCTCACTCCGATCAACAATCATGTCCATTTCATTAGCAATGTCATTTCCGTTTTTTCCGTCCTGTTTCAGATATCTTAGTTTTTTGCTGCTTGTTTTTCAATTTTCTCAGTTTCTTTATTCCATCGCCATTTTTAAATTATAATTAATTTAATTTTATAATTTAAAATTCTTTGAGACGAAGGCATTAATTGCTAAACACGTAAGAGATTATTTTAAATATATACATAATAAGGTAAAGCAGGCCTTAAATCGACGACTATCTATATCTACTATACATATATATCCAAGTGTCCCGTATCGTTATGTTCAAATTTTAGGTGTGTAAAGTAGACTTCATTTCAAGTAACAAAAACGCAAAACTCGTATATCCATTTGTATTTGTTTCAAAGTTACAGATCTATGAATGTGATTGTCAGATCATGAAAAAAATATAATCCTAAAGTCAATAAAAACCGATTTTATTTAAAAAAGTTCAATTAATAATATTTTCGAAATGTTCACCTCCTTGTTGAATCCAGGCTTGTGCCCGTAAGCAAACAGAAGAAGTACTTATACGAATTTCATACTTGTTTTGTCGGATTTGCTCGGCAGCCAGGTTGATACG
Source organism: Melolontha melolontha (assembly GCA_935421215.2). Taxonomy (NCBI): domain Eukaryota; kingdom Metazoa; phylum Arthropoda; class Insecta; order Coleoptera; family Scarabaeidae; genus Melolontha; species Melolontha melolontha. Next base: position 130,648,177 of record OW285236.1, read on the forward strand.
ATCCAATAACACTTCTCTTGTGTTCGAAACTTGCGCGATGACTAAATTTTTCATGTACCCCCATAAATAAAAGTGAAGGGGCTTAAGATCGGGTGATTGGTTGGCCTTGCAACAGGACCACCCCGACCAATTCATCTTGGACAATTGACGTGAACCAAATTTCGGACAGCAATTCCGAAATGAGGTGGTGCCCCATCCATGTGAAACCACATGTCTCGTCGAATATTCAGTGGGACATCCTCTAAAAGACCTGGCAGTTCGTCAAACATTTAACCTCCCAGGAAGAACGACAGGGCCAATCAGCAAGTCATCGATTAGGGCCGCCCAAACGTTAATAGAAAATTAATGTAGAAATTTAGATTGGCGTATAGCTTTGGGATTTTCCGATGACCACCTGTGCAGGTTTCTCAGATTTGTAACACCACTTCTCGTAAACGTAGATTTATCTGTCGGTAAGGCGTTTTGAATAAAGAAAACGTGTCCACTCACTAATAAGCTGTTGTATGAACTGAGACATAATGTAATCCTTTATTAAAAAATGCAACGTTAACAGTCATCTGAACATTTGTTTATTGTAATGTATAGAATTCACGGTTGGCTCTTGGTGAAACATAATGAATAATTTACTAAATAAAACACTTGGTATATTTGTTTCACAAAATGTATTTAAAATATCTCTGACATATGTTTCGACTTATTCAGTCATTCTCGAAGATTCATGTAAACTAAGTAAAAAGTATACTCCTACCAATATTTATGAGTTATTTTTTAAAAGGTTTATTACAGCATCGATTGTGGGGGTGTTTGAAAAATCCAACTGCGTGTTTGTGACCTGTCTGTTGAGATTTATGGCTCTTTTAATTTCTAAAATTTCTAAGAAGTCAAGCCTTTTACCCTTATTACAAGAGTGTAATAGTTTGAAATTATTAGCATTAAACAAATGAGAATTTTGAATACAGTGTTCCGCGAATCCCGTAACCATATTGCCATGTAGAATAGAACTTCTATGTTCTTTGATACGTTCTTTTATAGAGCGTCCTGATTGGCCAATGTATACTGCGTCACAATCACTGCAAGTTAATTCATACACCCCTTACTTATCACGCAATTCTGTTTTTCCTTTATTGTTAACTAGAATATTTCCTAAATTGCATTTATTTACTAGGATGACATTTAAACCTAATTTATTAAGTATATTAGAAACTTTATTGCTAACCTCAGGTATATAGTTTAGGGTGTGAAACGCTTTGTTAGTTTTTGTATAAGTATGTCCGGAGTACAAATTTTTCTTAAGGATAGCGCGTTGTTTTTTGTAAATCATTTTGTCTAAGAATTCTGTTTTGTACCCGTTGTTTCTAGCTATAGTTTTTATGGTATATACTTCTTTATCGAAGTTCTCATTATTTAGAGGGAAATTAATCAGTCTGTGTATGAAACTGTGAAATGCTGACATTTTTATATTCCACGATTGGTTGGAATTTGCCGGAATTACTGTATCTGTTGTAGTGGGTTTTCTAAAGATATCAAATTCAAATCGTTTCTCAACTCTTGTTAATTTTAAGTCTAAAAAGTTAATCGTTCCGTCATACAATTCACAATAGAAAAAGAGGTAGACGACACGATTAACTTTTTAGACTTAAAATTAACAAGAGTTGAGAAACGATTTGAATTTGATATCTTTAGAAAACCCACTACAACAGATACAGTAATTCCGGCAAATTCCAACCAATCGTGGAATATAAAAATGTCAGCATTTCACAGTTTCATACACAGACTGATTAATTTCTCTCTAAATAATGAGAACTTCGATAAAGAAGTATATACCATAAAAACTATAGCTAGAAACAACGGGTACAAAACAGAATTCTTAGACAAAATGATTTGCAAAAAAAAAAACGCGCTATCCTTAAGAAAAATTTTTACTCCGGACATACTTATACAAAAACTAACAAAGCGTTTCACACCCTAAACTATATACCTGGGGTTAGCAATAAAGTTTCTAATATACTTAATAAATTAGGTTTAAATGTCATCCTAGTAAATAAATGCAATTTAGGAAATATTCTAGTTAACAATAAAGGAAAAACAGAATTGTGTGATAAGTCAGGGGTGTATGAATTAACTTGCAGTGATTGTGACGCAGTATACATTGGCCAATCAGGACGCTCTATAAAAGAACGTATCAAAGAACATAGAAGTTCTATTCTACATGGCAATGTGGTTACGGGATTCGCGGAACACTGTATTCAAAATTCTCATTTGTTTAATGCTAATAATTTCAAACTATTACACTCTTGTAATAAGGGTAAAAGGCTTGACTTCTTAGAAATTTTAGAAATTAAAAAAGCCATAAATCTCAACAGACAGGTCACAAACACGCAGTTGGATTTTTCAAACACCCCCACAATCGATGCTGTAATAAACCTTTTAAAAAATAACTCATAAATATTGGTAGGAGTATACTTTTTACTTAGTTTACATGACTCTTCGAGAATGACTGAATAAGTCGAAACATATGTCAGAGATATTTTAAATACATTTTGTGAAACAAATATACCAAGTGTTTTATTTAGTAAATTATTTGTTTATTGTATGATATTCATGGTTCAGCACTTACGAAATAAGTAAGAACCTTCTTTATCATAAATCAATTTCCAGAACTCTTTTTTGTAGATCTCCAAGAAATTACTGTATGCACTACGACACGTATTTATTTATTTTAGGATAACATTTTTTTTCATGATCTGACTATCACATTCATAGATCTGTAACTTTGAAACAAATAAAAATGGTTATACAAGTTTGCGTTTTTGCTAATTGAAATGAAGTCTACTTTACACTCCTAAAATTTGAACATAACGATACATATATATATATATATATATATATATATATATATATATATATTTATATATATATATATATATATATATATTATATATATTATATATGTTTATATAAATATCTTTCGTTTTAAAGACGAAACAACTGAAAATTATTGTCTTTTAACAATTTTTGACATCTCGCACATATTAGACTAGATATCTTTGACGATAGTCCACAAATCATTTGAAGTATGTAGACTTTTATATTTCATAACTGCTTCGATAGTGCTCTAAAATTTTCTAAATAGACCAATCGAGAATATGTGCAAGCATTTTTTTCTGACAGTCGTTATTTTACAAACCAGAGTATTATTGGGAGTAATATAAAGTTCCATGAATTTTTGCAAAATAGTGCGATATACAATCCGATCCAATTTATCTTGAAACCTGAATAGACCCTACACTAAGACTCTGACATCCAATCCCATACCTTAATCCTTAATTTTACATAAAATCCAAGTCTTTATCTATCTACAACATCAATTTTTAGAAAAAAAACTTTTCTTTATACAAATTTTTATTCCATACATATATTTCCTACTGTAACACATGAACACAAGTCAGTTCCATTACACATCGTCGATCTATCTGGAAATATTTCTGAATCTTAGTGGTGCCAGCATTTCTCCATTGCAATATTTGTAACATTTATCATTCCCGATTTGTTTGCACATCATTAAGGAAAAAAGCAAATCTGTGTAAAAATGGAACTTTCGCGTGAAAATTTACAAGCCGCAATTTTCTGCCTTCAAATGTAGTTTAACGCCGAAACAATATATACATTGACTGTATTTAGCTTTGTTAGGATGAAGCACCATCCAAGTGTGGTGATCACGAACAAATTTTGCGAAGGAACATTTGAACGTATGCTTCGCAAAGTTGAATCTTACGCATGTCAATCTTACTTATGTCATGTCAAATTGTTCAAAGAAATACTAAAAATAATCAACTTGGGTCGTTTAGATTTTGTCGACAGCATCGTTACTGATGATAAAACTTGGATTTATACATAGGATCTTGAAAGTAAACAATAATCCGCCGTTTGGATTCCTCAAAGAGAGAGTTTAGACTACGAAGCAAATCATCGCTTCTTTCTTCGATTTTACTGGACGTAACTTTAGAGAATCGAAGAACCATGAATGCTGATTAATATACCATAATTCGTTTGCTGGAAAGCAATGAAGTAAGCAGAAATAATAAAAATTGGTGAATTATTCTTCTTCATCACAACACTAGTTGTCACTTAAAAAGTTGAAAGGTTTACTTTTTTGTCAGTAAAAATCACCTGATTTATCATTTTTTTCTTTGTAAGAAAAAATGTACGATAGCGATTATCGTCACCTGAAGCAGCGGTTGAAAGATTTCGAACATTTTCGAATTTTTCCGAAACATTTTTTCCATTTTGAAGCATTAGCTTAAAAATGCAAAAAATGCTTAGCAAAGTGGTTCGAGCGTATGCAGAAGTGTATTGTCAAAGGCGAATACTTCGAAACACAATAAAGTAGTTTGCTAAATTTTATGCAATTTTTTACATCGCTTTAATAAATATTCCCAAACAACACTTGTGTTAACATTTAATTATACACTTATACACTTTTGGAAAAAAGTGACGAGCACATCCTGTATAATCTGAAGAAGTGGTTCTAACGCAATGAAATTTGGTATGGAAGTAGTACTAACGTAGCATAACTTACCCTCACCTGGAGAGCGGCGCAGCCCTGCTGGGAAGGGATGCATTAATAGCGGGAATATCCCCAGCGAGCGGCGCGTACCATCGCTACACGACGAGACATGGAGTCAGTCAATAAGTCGTTGTATGGTAGCGGGAGGGATGTCCAATCATGCTGTTTCAACTCGCCTCCATAGCTCCTCAACGTTACCCGTGGGAGCCGGATAACGTTGAAGTCTCCGACCGATCATATCCCAGACATGTTCGATCGGATTGAGATCCGGAGAACGTGCCGGCCATGGAAGCATCCGTATATGGTTCTGTTCCACAAAGGTCTGGGCAACAGACGCGCATGTATAGAAGAAGTGGGCGCCGTCGAGCGTAGGGAAGCACAACGGGCCGTAGCACCTCATCTACGTAGCGGTGAGCCGTAATCGTATGCTGTATACACAGCAGACGTGTACGTCCACCATGTGTAATAGCACCCCATACCATAATGCCCTGCTGGCGGTAGATACGGCGTGGTTGGATGCACTCCTCGAGATAACGCTCACCACGTCTCCGATGAACCAAAATTCGCGGTCACCGATGCTCAATTCGAATCTTGATTCGTCGGCAAACAAAATGTGCCTAAACTTCACAACCCACTGAAGTGTAGCCTCTACCCGCTGGCGCCGTGCACGGCGGTGCTCGCAAGTCAGTGGAATCCGCTGCAAAGCACAGCGCGCTCGCAGTCCACTTTCTAGCAAACGACCCCGTACAGTTCGCGTAGTGAGTACGCCTTCCCTTCCTGCTGGCCAAACGGCTCCAAGTTGCCTTGAGGAAGACGCACGCGATCGCAGCACGCCTCGCGTGCTGCGATCGCGCGGGGCCGTTCCGCTCGCCACTAAAGGCGCGTACGTCCTCCATTCTCGCCGCGCGCGATATCACGGAAGGATACTCCTGTCATGTGCATCCCCGCAACCATTCCTCGCTCAAACTCACTCAGATAACGCGAACGGCCTTCCATCACGCACAAAGCACGAAAACTATTATACTACTATGATTAGGCGCATAATATGCAGAGGGCCTTAGTATATTATCTTATTTTGATTTTTAAACAGTATTATACTTTAGTCCTTCGGTTTAGGTAATAATTGGAATTATATTTTAAAGATGCTTTTTAAATATTTTATTGATATTGTGTATTTATACTTAATGGTTGCACATTAATAGTTTCTTTTATGTAAAGCCTTACGTTAAATCGTTAAATTAGGTATACAACGCAAAGGTAGGCATATATTTTTTTCGTTCTAAAGCTTATAAGGTCGTATATTTTCGGATAACTTCTGACCATTTTGATGGCTCGGGCGGAGATTTAAAAAGGTTTCCATTGGCTACACTGCCCACTCAGTTTCTCTAGACAAACTTATGTAGTTGATTGAATAGCACTATTTATTCGGTTAACCGCACATCTGTTTCTTGTCAATTGAATTGTGACGCAATTACTTCAATATTACAGTGAAATTCCTTTCTTCATGGGCGTAGATAGAAGCGTGATGAGCTTTTACAATTTGTTTTATTTATTAGTTAACATTTCGTAAGATAAATAAAATAGGGTGAGTTAGTTTCTTTATTCCATTGTTTTAACTGTCTGTTAAATTACATACTTCGTTATTTTCTTAAATAGATCTTGTTTAATATCGTTTCAGCGAATCTACTTGTCCCTTGTTCGAAAACATTATGTTTCCTAAGTGCTACGCTAAACCAGTAGAACGCATCAGAAGCCATCTTTCAAATCAGTACCTATGAATAAGTGTCGATGAAATTGTCGATATATTAAAACACTGTGTGGTAAATGTTGTAGCTGGTGTACTACACTATTCCAAATAACACATATGTAATAGTAACAAAAGTTATAAATACATTTGATGCGGAAACAGTAGCTGAGAATATGCACGAAATGCTTCATTCGGATGACAGGTGCAAAGAAAAAATACTTTTATTTGTCAGTTATAGTTCTGCATATATGTTAATAAGAGGCGGACTATTAAAGGAAGCATATCCTACTATGCTGCATATTACTTGTGTAGCATATGCTCTCCACAGAATCTGTGAATATATCAGAGACACCTTTCCGGAAGTTGATAGACTTGTATCCGCTTTTATAACAGTTTTCAGAAATGCACCATAAGAGTAGCTCTATACAGAGAAAAACTTCCATCTTTGTCACTGCCTCTCTCGCCAGTAATAACTAGATGGTGAACAAGGTTGGAAACTAATGGTTTTTATACAGAGAATTTCGATAGTTTACAAAATTTCGTTACATGTTTAAATGATGATGTTCGAAGTATTTCTGAGTGCAAGGAACTAATACAACTTCCAAATTTCAAAAATCAGTTGTACTTTCTTCAGGTACACTTTGGAAATTTGCCAAAATCTCAAATTAGATGATGTGTTTATTAATAATTGGAAAAATATTCTCTCGTGTCCTGTCCCTAATGATTATACATATAGGTACAACCTTTTACTCTATTCATAGATTCGAGCAATTATTTGTCATTTCAAAGTAAAAAAATTAATTTTCTAAATGCGAAATATGCTTCATATTAAAAAAAAAAACAGTGAAAATTCTAAAATTAAACACAAATTTATTCAAAATATTGTATTAAAATATAAAAGTAAATCTAGTCCGAAAAAACAAATGCTTCCAAAATAACATTATACGAACTATGTACATATAAAAATAAATCGTATTTGTAAGTGAATTTTATTATAAATTATTGCTTCTGACAGTGTCAGTGCGATAAAGGAATTCTTGTCGTACACGTGAGAGCACATCAATTGATCTTACAGGCTTCCACAATGAGTAAAGTATTTCTAAGACTAATTTTAATTATTGACAAGGAAAGCGTGTTTTTTATTGCACACGTATTGCAGAATCTTATGCATAGGTTCCTAGTGTGAGAAATCGATTATAGCGCCATCCATCACGAATTTAGAAAAAAAAATTCAGACAAACCCCACGTACTTTTCCAGTAGAATTCGGGTCTGTAATAAAATATACGGGTTCCGAGATGGAACATTTTCGCGACGCCCGATGTTGAAATGCCGTCGGAATTTTCGCTGTGCGTTAACAACTGACTCGCGCATTCTGACGTACGCGTTGTACGCAAAAATGTGATTTTCTAACCTCCACAATTGGATTCTGACTACGTTAGTGGAGAACCTACAGAGCCCTCATTATTTGTTGTAACATGATACATATGCAACCAACATTACAGATTGGTACTACTCCTATACAAATATTCCTAGTTCAAAATAGTTTGACAGATGTTTTTTAATTTTATTTTAATTGAAACGTAAGTAATTTCTTGGAATAATAAAAATAAATTTTAGTTGTATGTTTATTCAATTAAAACACTAGTGTTTATTATCATTTTAATAGCATAAATTTTATTTACAGCTAATAATGAAAAAATTGTCAATTTTACCCCTGTACAAACACATTTTATGAGGAGCTAACGTACTGAAAGCTTTTTCACAATAACATATTTATAATAAATGTTGGAAATGATGACCATTTTGTTACAAACAAATATTCACCCTACGTTTTAAATTTTCAAAAACATTATGTAAATCATTCTGCGTAATGTTATTTATTTCATGCACAATTGCTGCTTCTAGTTCTTGTAAATTATGTAGTCTATTTCTATATATCCTATTTTTCAAATGTCCAAATAAGTAAAAATCAAGCGGAGTAAAATCGGGAGAACGGGGTGGCCATAAATTAAACAGTCTATCGTCGTAAAATTCTGTCAAATAGTGGTGTGTGTCTCTGGCCGTGTGAGCAGGTGCATTATCTTGTTGAAACCAGCCATTTTCTAATTCATCGTTATGCAGCTGATTAATAAATTCATTTAATATTCCTCGATATCTTGCTGCAGTAATGGTATCGTAAAAGAAAATTGGCCCAATAATTCTTCTTCTCGACATTCCCACCCATATTCCTACTTTTAAAGGATGTAATGATGTTTCTACTAGATTTTCTGTAGCCCAAGATCTATAATTTTGTGAATTTACGTATCCTGTAAGATGTACCCATGCTTCGTCACTTAAAAAAGTTAAATCTAGGAGATCATCGTTCATTCGATTATTAAACCATTCACAAAATCTAATTCGCCTACCGCAATCGACTGGATGTAACTGATGAACAACAGTAACTTTATAAGGATGCATATGTATCTTTTTTGTTAATGCTTTGTGACATGTTCCAACTGAGAGACCTACAAGAACATTTTTTTGAATGTTAACTTTGTATAATTAAAAATAAATATGAAATACCTGTTTGCTGAGATAGTTTTTTAACTGATTTATGAGGGCTATGTTCTACTCGCTGCCGAATATCATCTACAACAGCTTCAGTTAATTTGGTGGGCCTCCCAGTGGTTTCCCTTTACAAATACAATGTTTATCCTAAAAACGATGTGTTATAATATGTCTACGATGTCGAAATGAATCATAATCAAAGTCAAAATCTGGGAAGCGTTGTATAAATTGATCTATACAACTTTGAAGTGAATAACTCCAATTGCCTTCGGTATCTTGTGTAGCACTTCTATAATGGGCCACTAAAATGAATGCATCTTGTTCGACGGTAAATGCCATTTTGGAGGTTATAACCTAAAATGAAATTATTTTATTTATACATACATTCAATGTTATTAATAGATAACTAACCTTCACAAAAGTTAGAATATCTTCAATAGCTCTTCAAAGAACTGACTTTTTTAACGCGAAATAAATATAAAATTAATGCAAAGAAAATCTAATTGACACAATATACAAAACGTACAAAACTGGCATAACAAAACATTTGAGTTTAGGAACTTATTATGCAGGAATGCCAATCCTAATGTATGCAACCAATATTGCAACACGTCACGTGGGTTACAACCTATTATGAAGACACGGTAGTAGAGTTGAAGGATCGTTACCCAACTCTTCTATCACCTACCCTCTCAGAGTATATGAAAATTAAAAATTGACTACTCCCGAGTTTCACCTTGTATAATACGAATGCTACTAGATCTCGGAAGGTTACAAGAAATAATTTAATAGCCATTTAAACAATAATGGGTGTAAAATATTTTAAATAATATATAAACAACAAACCTATTGTGTTTAATTAGTTCACGTATGGTTTTATTATTTTAGAAATTAATATTCCTGTTTCACTTTCAATTGCACTAATATACTACTATATTAAATTTTCATTAATTTTGTAACTAAATATGGCAAACATTTTGCTATATATCACTCTATAATCAAAGACAAAATGTAAATCTAGAGCTGTGAAATAAAAAGAAATGAGTCTAAGAATTCTCTATTAACTAAATATATACTTTTGTCTATTTAAAGGGCATCTTTTCTGTAAAAGTGGCATAATACTAAAACACTTATATCTTACAATGACTATACACAATTTGTGTATAGTCATCAGAATTTATAATCATGTCCATATATTATAAACCTAAAATTAAATTGTTAATTATGTATTACAAAAAGCACCATAACGAATTAAGGTATAACTATGTATACATAAAGCAGTAATAGTACTTTTTTATTTGAAATTATTGCGATCAATTTTAATTCAGCTACATTCTGTATATTAAAACGCAAATATAGGACAACTTGAATTATTGACCAATAATAATAACAGATGTCATTAACCTTCTCTATGAAATAAATTATCGCTTACATTAAATAAATATAAATTGTTTTTTTTTCTAAGCAAGCGCGAGCGTCAGTAAGTACAAAGTTTATTATTATCGTGATTTCATATGAATGTAGTAAATTTAACGGACAGTGAATAAAACTGAACGTAGCACAACGAACATAAGGTATAAATGAAAAATTAACTGAACTCGTACATAAATGAATATGTCGGTGAACTGTTATGGTATACATACATTAAAATTACTAAATTTTACCAAGATACTGTTCGTATTCCGGGTAATTTTCGCAATAAGATGTAGTGCCATACTAATTGTTATTGCATGTATGAGTTCACATTTTATGTGATATTAGTTGGTTTTAATTTCTGTACAACAGTTACATAATTAATTTATAGGTATTATAATTAGAGTTCGGATTCGATGTAAAAAACATACTTTTTATTATTAGGAATATCAACTCAATATTGCGGATATATCCATTATACACTAAAGTAATGCGATTAACGGTATAAAAAATTACATATTTTGCATAAAATAAAGCTTTAGTTCACATTTTTAGTTTGTGTGCATACAGTGAATATTTTTTACATTTTCAACATAAAATCGCATATTTTTGATCCGTTCAATAGTTTATAATATAATGAATCAGATGAGAAGTGATATCATGTAAAAAATATTGTATTAGATTTTTCTGATTCAGCTGAATCAATTATAAAATCCAAAAGTTTATTCGAAAAATGCGAGATCAGTTGACGTATATTAAAGTCCATTATAGCTTCTTAAGAGAATTAATTAAAAAATTAGGGACTCACCAAATATCTTAGAATCAATTCCTATTGCAGAACATTGTTCAAATTTGTTGAAAAATGTTCTAGGTCGAACTGGTAAAATTATACAAGATAAATTTTACAGTGTTACAACAAAGAATGATGGTTTTCAAAAATTAACAGAAATATCAAATATTCTACCATCATCATTAAGTCGATTGTTAAATATAATAATTTACATTTAGACCCCGAACATCTGACGTCATTAAAATATGAACGTATCACTTCAGTTGAAGTTGAAAGAACGTTTTTAACATATAAAAATATTTTAAGCGATAGAAGACAACATTTTAGTGTCGAAAGTCTAAAAAAGCACTTAATTATAAATTGGTATAAAAATATGTTAAGTAGGTCTCATTGCGACAGTGAATAGTTATTAATAACAACTATACATATAATTCTATGGATGTTACTTAATATCATAATAGCTTATTATGTTATTAAATAACATTCATAGAATTATATGTGCTATTATAGCTATTAATTGTAATCTTTTACCATATTATTATGCAATGTTTTTATCATAAATTATGCAATATGAATTATCTTTTATGTGTAAAAGTAATTTAGACTACTTTTTGTTATGTTACCCTTTCCTTGATTTCCAATAAGCGAACAACATAAAAATTGAAGTGCGTAAAAATCATGGTAAAAATAAAGCATAAGTTATAGACGCTGACTCAATAGATTCATTCATTATATTACAGACACCGATTCTGTAGTTTCATTCATTAGCTCTCACGCGTGGAGTAAGATAAGATAAAATTTAATATATAAGATGGGCAATGCATTAGTAAAGCAGAGTTATTAGTGTAACTGTTACGCGAGACAGATCGCTAATAAACAAGTGTAAACTAGTTATAATCTATATTGTATTGTAATGTCAAAAACTACGAACAAATCCATTTTTTTAAATTTCAACGACTTCCGAAATTTAACTCATATATTTGGGAAGAACGTGACATATTTATACACATACTTAAAGCATTTCTTGTGGATAAAAATCCGAACTTTAAAATTATTATTAATAAAGATTGCTTGTCTAAATATTTGTTATAAGTTAAAATCAATTTAATTCGAATACTAATACTTTACAGATTATTTTATATTCTATAAATAATATATATACAGGGTGAGTTTTTTTCCAACGTTTGGCACGTGGATCTCGGAAACTAGCGGAGATAGAGAGACAATTAAATGAGGAAACAATTGCAGTTTTACAAGCTCAATTTAATGAGCTTTTTGTTTTTTGGAAAAAATGCATGGCTAACTAGATATATCGCAAAAATGATTTTTTTATTATTTTGTCAAGCGTCTAAATCTCTGTTATTTATTGACTTTAGAAAAACTTTATAAAGGAGTAAGTTATAAGTAATTATGTGCTTAATAATACTGTATAACCGAATTCTTCATTTAAGCTATAATTTTTAAGTTATGACACAAATTTGCGTTTTTTCTAATGGAGGTTAGTTACGCACTAAAAGTCTGAACTTCAAGAACCCCGTGAAAACAAACGAAGCATGATACGACATTTTAACATTAAGATTTTTTATTCAGAACCAAACGAAGAACGTCGCTGCGTGTAGCTTTTGCGACAATTTATACACACGTTATATATATATATATATATATATATATATATATATATATATATTATAATAAAAATGTTAATTAATTTATTGAAGACACTAGCTTTAATTTGTTACATTTCTGTTATTGGGATTTCTTAGAAGGTGGAAGTCTATTATATTTGTATTGTTTTTTTTAACTTAGCGTGTCAAATCTATAATTAAATTTCAAAAGTATATGACTTTCTTACATTTACCAAAATTATAGAACTATGTAAATCTAGTTAAGTTTATATACAATTGTTAATGTTGGATAATGTCAAAGGTTATGTGTGAAGGAAAAATTTATTTGTAAAACAATAAGTAATATAATAATATTAGTCATAATATTAGTCAAGGATCAAAATTATAGAATAAATGTCAAATATTTTGGAAAATTATGTATAACTAAAGCGACCAATGAGCTTAAAAAGAGAAAAAGCTGTTGGGTTGCTATGGGGGGTTATTGAAACAATTTCAGAGAAGGATTTTTGTACTTGAATTGATTGAATGTGTTTTTGGTTAAAACGAATTTTTTCTTAAATATTTAAAACAAGTATAATTTATATTACGTCAGAGAATTTTTGCATTGGAGAAAGTGGAGTCATGGTTTGAATTGTGAGGAAGAATTTTACACGATAAAGAAATTAAGTTGATATTTTGGAGAAGAATTTGGAGGAATAAAAATGAAGTAGCATTTTTGGAGAAGAGAATTTTTGAAAACAGAATAAATTAGAAAAACAGAATTTAGAAAAGCTTGTTTACCTTTGAATATTCGGGGGATCATAACATTCAAGATCTGCCAGGATTGTGACCGTTGTTTCTGAAGTTAAAATATACCAGCCGTACGTCAGGGAAGCAAGACTTAATTCCAGAGACTAGACGGATAATTGTGATGATAGAATATTGAGCTAAGTCTTTATTATTTGCATTTTTTAAGTAAACAGATACATTTACTTACCGAAAGTAAATAAAGATTCCTTTAATGACCATTTTGTTTAAAACATTGTAAGTAGGGAAGTTATATACAAATTCATTTATTAAGCGGTTTGATTTATCAGAATCTTTTTGTTTATCTAGCGTAGTATTTGTCCCATTTCCGAAGATTCAATTTTTCACCTATAAGAAATTCCACATAATCATTAAATTTTATAATTAAGTTTTCAATAAAAAAAATTGTTAATCTATTGTTTATTCCGAATGATTTGTTGAATATTACCTAATATAATGTAACTAATTAAATATTCACTCATAAAGATAAGATTTTCCTTTTAATAAACGGAATTTAAGTAACCAAGACAAGTCGTTCAATAAGTTTATCATATTGATACTGAGATAAACAACTAACATACCGTTTAATTTCTTTGTCAGACAAGAATCTTCACGACCCTGGAGATACTTAGAGAACTCATGTTCGTTATAAATCCAAATTATATTAAATATCAAACTTTATTTTAAAACCAAAATACTATTTGGTTGTACAGGTTATGATTGTTAACTGCAAACGCTTACATTCAATTATTGGACCTGCGCAGAAGTATATCATAATGCAGAAGTATATCATAATGCGTGGGTAAAGATTCGAATTTAAATTCACTTTACTGCTTTTAAGTTTAATATTTTCAATTAAAAAAAAACTTAAGTGAACGTTTGACTCAAATATTATTATATTTTGACGGTCCAACGTGGGGCGGCTAAATTATTCAGTATTTTGGCTGTTCCCAACATTTGACTCGAAGAAGAATAGTATATTTTGGCACTCCAGCGTTTGACGCTAAAATATATTATTATAATATATATATATATATATATATATATATATATATATATATGTATATATATTGATATAATTACTCATGTTCTAATTACTATACAAATAAATAAATAACCAGAAATTTTTTTTATTATTAACAGTATATTTATAATATATATTTTTCAGTGTGCATTGCATTACATAGGAATAGCAAGTGCCAGATAAATTGGCGGAGGAGTAAGTTCGCACAAGATTAGAAGTATTGGGGAGATTTGTATTTAGTTTTACATAAATTTTCAAGATACTTTAGGTGGCGTAAACTACACATCTATCACTTAATAAATTAATAATTTATTAGAGTAAAATATATAACGTAGACGTTTATAAAAACGGCTGCTGCGCACCCCTCCTCTCGCCATCTTATTTGGCGCTTGCTATATATACCTTGTCTAGTAGAAGGATAAATATAAATATTATTTATTTGCGCCGGTGAACTCAGGGTATTAATGTATTAACTGTAGTATTGTTTTTAAATATGAGATGTTTGTTTGTCTATATCTGCAGGACCCGGTTCTGGAAGAACAAACCTTGATTTAATTTTTTTAATAAAATAATAACATTCACACTTATTGTATATTAAATAGAATATAACTTAAGTACACTGATTTAGTTTAGACTAAAAAGATATAAAAATGTTGCAGGTAAGTTTTTAAAAATTAAGTTAATATTTCTTTCATAAAGATATGTTTAAGTTATATACAATTTTTAGTGATCAGGTGTGCATTATAATGGATAATCGCGTGACATATAGATGTTCATTATTATGGTAAATTAACTAACAATATGGATGAATTTACAAAAACAAATAACACATATGAGACTAGTAGTTATGTTCAAAAAAATGTTAGAAGAGACCATTCATTTCTAGGTAAGAATAATGTTATCTATTATCCTAAATTTTAACTTAAAACAGTATCAAAACTATAAAAGAGGATATATAAATTTGTGCGGTTTTCTTTTGATAAAATCTAATAAATACTTATGTTTTTCGGACGAGTAGGGATTCGGGAGGTATACAGGAACGCTTTTGTACTGGAATGCAGGTTCAAGGTGTTTCGGCTGGAGTCTTGGTGGATGGGTAGGACGACTGCGATTATTTGAAGGTTGTAACCTTTAATAGCAGGTATGCGGTACAACTTACATGTTTAAAGGTAGCGCTAATACTTTCTGATGTCACTGTTATGTAAGTATTATGGTTTTTTATTACTTTTATTTAATTTTAAAATGTGCAGTTTTTATACTGACGGGTGTTCTAACGATATCCCTCAATAGACGCTAACTCCCTATTGCACTTCCACAAGTATTTAATTTTTATCTTTTCTCAAAAATATAAGTTTTCATGAAATACGTATTTATACCTTTATACCTTTATACCTTTAAAATAAATAATATTAATTCTAAAATATATTAAACCATATCGGCCTAAAACTCACAGCAATATGTTATCTACTCTGTGACTTCACGGAAGACACTCAATACGGTAAGTGTTTGAGCACCTTTAATAATTTATTTCTTACCATTTATTTTATGTGTAAAGTTGTATGCGGCCGCCACTGGCTGTTGGCGCAAATTTGGCAGCCCTAATAATAATTATAAAAAAAATATACAAAATTTAACTTTTATATCTCATAAATATGGAAATAAATATTTTTAAAAAATGCGAAGAAATAGTATATGGACCACGTTAGAAAAGTGTTTCTATAAACTCGTATGCTATATCAAGCCTACTTACTGTACTCTTCGAGCAAAATTTCGCTTTTCTAAACCGATACATAATTTATTATTACTTATACATTATGTAGCTTTATTCATTGCGCTTAAAAACATATGATGAACCTGCAGGGTGCTGGTAATATAACCAAAGATATGTATATTATTGAACTTGATTTATCGACACTTTCCATGCAACGCAGTAAAAGAAGTGGTAAAATTTATGGTATTCACAATCTCTCTCTGTATAATAATTATTAGAGAACGGACACGCTTACCACCCAGTGCAGTACTGGCGAAAGGCTGTATTTCTAAAATATTTAATTTTATTTATATAATTAAAAACGAACGGGTGGTGATCTATAAAATTACGAAATACATATTTATTTGTTGAAAAGTTGTATTTATAAAGTTTTTAATTTTATTTATAGAATTGGAAAACAAACGGGTGATGATCTATAAAATTACGAAATACATATTGCAGTCAATTGTGGTGTTGATTGCTTATTTATATTGGCTCACAATACACAGTAGCTTTCTCGGTCTAGCTCAAGTCGGGTCAGCCTTTCAGGAACTCTTGTATCTTCAAGGTTAGCCTCATAGGGTACGTGATAAAGTAAATAAAACAAATGGTATTAGAAAAGTAAACGAAGATTCACCGCACAGTTTTAATTACAAAAAAGAAAAAAAGAAAAAAATTGCTACTTTATCAAATATAAAGAAGTGTTGTGACACCTACTGTGTCACAAATGTGAGGAAAACTTATGTAAAAATTTACTGCTACATTAGGCTAAAAACCTCACTAGCGACCGCGAGCAAAATTAACCTAATTAAATATTCAGGAAAACTGTCAATCTTCATTAATTACGTTATTCCCAAATAAACGTCAAACAGAACATTAACTGTAGGCGCGCGCATCAAAAAAAATTAACCCATGCGTACATTCAACATGGTACAAAGGCAACTTTCCCACCAATTCCTGACCTTCTAGCATATATATTACAGATAAAAAATATACTCAAAAAAAATATGAAAATTTTCCTTAATATTCATCTGACTCTAAATATATTTGTAAACTACAATTTTTACTGAATCTACGAGCTCCAATATTATACAAATAATATAACTAAATTATATCTCAATAAATGAATATAATTACAGAAATATACGTACATTAATTAATGCAGTCATCACACTTCACAAAAAAAATTAACATGAGAGATTTCAGATAGGCCGCATAAATCAAAAATTACAAGCCTAAAAGACTCGTAATAAATCGAGAATTAATTTAACACATCAGAAACACTAAACTAAAACATAAACCGAAATTACTAAAATAACCTGAATAAAAAGGAAGTCTTTATTCAGCAGAAAATTAATTAGACCTATCTGTTCAATAGCTGGAAAATCTCTAACTCCTTCTTCACGGAAATGGAATCATTGCCTACCTAAAATAAATCAAAAGAGCGACAATGACAATATCTTCCTACATAGCGGGAACTGCAAACCTCGGCGGCACGCTCGCAATATATACAGGCGTGGACCAAAATACACATTATAATAAAATTTACATAAAATATAAAATATTTTCAAATATTTTTCTGGAATAAAATACACATAAATATATAGTCTTTTATAGTTTCTTTAAATTTTCTCATCGGGGAAAAATTCATAACAATATGTATTTATTGAAAAGTTGTATTTTTAAAGTTTTTAATTTTATTTCTATAATTGGAACATTTCTATTTGTTCATTTTGTCGTTCAAGTTGAGTAAAGGAGTATTAATATTGACTAGCAAAAGTTTCTCGAGGTTTTCTTCTGTCAATTTTGTTCTCTTTGTATTAAGTACATCCTTATAAATAGAAAACGTCCTTTCTACATCGCAACTGGTTATAGGCGCATACAGGAAATATTCTTTTATTTCTTCATATTTAGCCGTTAGATTTTGTGGAATTGTCTCCATACATAATTGCTGCAATGTAATTAAATCTGGATTTCTATTAAGAATTGCTTCAAAATTATTAACAGCCACATCTAACGTGGTTAATCCGTCATTTAATTTGAGATTTCGATTTTCAAAATAAGTGATTAGTTTTGGCAATTTTCCAAAGTGTTCGTGAAGAAAGTACAACTGATTTTTTAAATTTGGGATTTGTGTGAGCTCCTTGCACTCACCAATACTTCTAGCATCCTCCTTTAGCAGTGTTACGAAATGTTTTAGACTATCGAAATTCTCAGCATAATAACTAGTAGCTTCCAGCCATGTTCCCCATCTAGTTATTACTGGAGTGGGAGGCAGTGACAGAGATGGAAATTTTTCCTGAAAAGAGCTACTCTCAATGGTGCTTTTCTGAAAACTTTTTTAAAAGCTGATACAAGTCTATCAACTTCCGGAAAAGTGTCTCTGATATATTCACAGATTCTGTGGAGAGCATGTGCTACACAAGTAATATGCAGCATATTAGGATATGTTTTCTTCAATAGTCTGCCTGTTTTTAACATATACGCAGCACTATCACTGACAAATAATAGTATTTTTTCTTTGTACGTGACGTCCGAATGAAGCATTTCTTGCATATTCTCCTTAATGGTTTCAGCAACTGTTTCCGCATCAACTCTATTTATAACACTTGTTGCTATTACATATGAGTTATAGGGAATAGTTGGATGTAGTACACCAGCTACAACATTTACCACACAGCGTCCTAACATATCCACCGTTTCGTCGGCGCTTATCCATATGTATTGATTTAAAAGATGGCTTCTAATGCGTTCTACTGTTCTCGTATAGCACCTAGAAACATAATATTTGCGTAAAGTTGATTCATCAGGAACATTTCGACTAGTATATTTTTTCAGAAATATTTTTAAAGTGGGATTGCTAAGTTTATTTAATGGAATATTAGCCATAAAAGTTTTACAGAGTTCAGATGTGTTTGCGATCCTAAGTGATTTTTGACGATATTTTACGGATTTTGTAATAAATTTCGGAATCACTGACAATGGACATACAATCAGTATGACCGTCAATCCAACTCACCATTGTTTTACAATGCCGTTCTCGACATTCTTCCATAACATGTCTGAAAAAGTAACTTAAACAATGCTCTAGATCTAAATAAATGAAAACTAAAAATGTATGCGTAAGTTATTGAAACTGAACGAAATTCAATGCACACTCTTACGTCGAAATAATTGGTAGAAATAGATTCAATCAAACGATATTAAACAGGATCTATCACAAAAATTACGATGTAATTAACAGTTAAAAACTATGAAAACAAGAAACTTACTCACAGCACTTTATTTATCTTACGAAATATAAACTAATAAATAAAATACATTATAAAAACCCCGCTTTTATCTACGCTCATGATAACACTTTAAAAAACACTATATTCTTCGAATACAATAGCTGGCTTGTCCATCGTTATCGCGGCGAGACCAGGTGTCCGAGTAAGTCAAACAAATACTTCATTGAATTACTCCGGGGTGTACTGAGCGACGTTATACACAATTCCAATTGCCGATTGCGTTTTATGGAAATTGCGTCCGTTCTCTAATAATTATATATGCAGTAGATGCTAAATGAAATATAAATTTATGCTAAATTTTTAGAAAAATAAAAAATAGCATTAAAAACAAATACATAAATATTAATGTTTTGCAAAACATTTTACTTTAATTCTTTCTTGGAGACTTTTTAGCATTGTTTTCTTTAATACCAGAGTAATTTTTCTAAACTACGTTGGTGTTTGCACTTAATATATTTACGTTAGACAAATTATAGACTCAGAAGCAAAACACGAAAACTCTGGGTATTTAGTTAAGACAGAATTTACTGTAAATGAAGTGAAAAAATCAGTCTTTAATATATTTTTATATTGATTTTGCCTTGAATTATATAAACGGACTCTGAAGGCTCACATGTTAAGTACGTTTCGCGGTTTCTAATAATCTTGTTTCTGGAACCTCCAAAAGCCAACATTCGTTACTAAATATCGACCTAAATATTATTGTAATTACTATCGATAAGAAAAAATAATATACATTCAAAAGTATCTTAAATAGAGCGGAAAACTTTCATTTCTCTTTCCCCAGTGATATTATTGATTCAAAGGTATTTTTAATAATATAAAATATTATTAAAAATCTGGTGTGAAGAACACAGATGCAGGTTCACTATTAATATTTTCTGTGAACGTGTCCGAATATATCCCATCCCCAGAGACGTAGATACGTATTTCGCTTTTCTACAGGCTCATCGGTACGCCCCTGCTGGAGAAAGGATATTTCCAGACACATTCACAGAAAAGAACCACCTCGCCCTATCACCGTAATTATCCAGACCGAGCGCAGAAGTAAATTCGGCGCTACCTGTTGTCAGACAGCCGAAGTACCTCGCATACCGTCCACATAATTAATGTGAAGTAACGACGTCCTTCCAAAGGTTAGCACAGCCAACTCTCTAGAAAACTGCATTTTGTTTGTGCCTTCACTCATACTACGGCTTAACCGTATGTGTAATGTATCAGAATAATTGAAACATACATGAGTAGGTAAACCCCACCAGTTTTGTATAATACAAAGGTATTTTTAATAATATAAAATATTATTAAAAATCTGGTGTGAAGAACACAAATGCAGGTTCACTATTAATATTTTCTGTGAACGTGTCCGAATATATCCCATCCCCAGAGACATAGATACGTATTTCGCTTTTCTACAAGCTCATCGGTACGCCCCACAGAAAATATTAATAGTGAACCTGCATTTGTGTTCTTCACACCAGATTTTTAATAATATTTTATATTATTAAAAATACCTTTGTATTATACAAAACTGGTGGGGTTTACCTACTCATGTATGTTTCAATTATTCTGATATATTATTGATTAGTATCGATTTTGGCCTTTCAGGATACTCATTATATTGAATTAATGTACGAACTCGTTCAAATTCTGCTTTTAACTCTGTCATTACTGAGACCGAAAAAATATTATTACTTAGAGTTTATTCCACCTGTTTTTATTTCAGTTGGAGGTAAAACTTTCAAAACAAAGTATTTACCGCCCAATACTAATTTTATAAGTTTTATCAAATGTACTAAACTTCTTTGTTTCAAATTCGAATGTAAATTTATTGAATGTACATGAATGAATGAGTTGGTAGATCATATGGTAGCAGATTGTAGTTTTAGAAGATAGATTCTATTTGACAATCACATATTGCTGCCTAGTTTAACTCAAATAAGTTGGGCTACAAATTTTAAATGTGTGTTGTCACTCACGCACATACACTCATGGACAAAATTATCGAATATTTTAAATTTTAAATTTTTTTTTTGTATACATAAATTTTAATGAAAGAAAAACATTATACAAGAAGAAAAAATAGGCTATTTTTTACTGTTTATTTAACGAATATTAATTTTTAATTAGCAGAAAATCATTAAGGATAAATTTTATGAAAATTTGGGACAATTATTTTAAACTTAAATGCAACTCGGTTAAGCAAATACTAGTCTTTTGATTTACATAAGAGCGTAGTAAATAACGAGTATTCCCACCTCGAGCTGTAATTACTGCATTCATCCTTCTCAACGTGCTACCAATTAGAGTTTGAATATATATTCAAATTCCTCAATAATATTATTGAGGAATTGCGTTCCATTCATATTGTATTGCAAATCGAAGTTTTTCTATTGTATTTGGAACAAGATTTCTTTGTCGTAAATGGTATTTTAGATGATCTCACACGCGTCCAATTGGATTCAGGTCTGGGCTATACGGTGGCCAATCTAATCTTTGAATCTGAACTGCATCAAAGATTAGTCACTTACCCAGCTGCGTGTAGTGGAGCGTTATTGTGCATAAGTACGAATCTGTCGTATCAAATGTGATCCACATATAGCAAAAGATGATCTTGGAGGATGTTTTCGATGTACCAGTAATTAGTTATGCTTTCATTGGCTTCCACAAGTTCGGTGCCTCCATCCCAACTTATGCCTCCCCAAAGCATTATGCCACCACCTCTAAAACTAACAGTTTGTATGAGATTCTAGCTACTGTATCGTTCCCCAATTCTTCTAAAGACATGATTTCGCCCATCTGGCTTCCATAATTGGATTCTAGTCTCATCAGTGAATAGCATATTCGAATTCTCGATATTCCACTGAGCATGTTTTCTGGCAAATTATCATCGACGAGTTTTGTGATTTTGGAGAAGACGTGGAATTTGGGCAGGCCGTCTTGGCTTTAATCCTACTTCTTTTAATCTTCGTCTAACCGTTCTCGAACTAACATTTACATGTCTTACATTTAGTAACTCATTTTTGAGATATGTGGATGTGAATGTGCGATTTCGCGTAGAATTTAGCGTCAGAAAACAATCAATTGCTGTTGTGCACCTTTTGGGCCCTTGGTCATGTTTTCGTACGAAATTTTCAGTCTCCTGATACCGTTTTAAAATATTCGATACTGTAGATTGACCTCTTCTGAGACGTCGTGCGATATCTTTTTGTCTATATCTTTTGTCATATAGAGTTACAATTTGTACCGTTTCGGCTTTACTACAGTACCTAACTGCTTATTTTTAAGAGGAAGCAACAAACGAAAATAACTAACACTTACGACACCAGTCTTAACAATGGCATGTTAGTATAAGTCGTTGGAGATCCAAAAATAAATGTATATACTGTAAATAAATATACTTAGATGAAAGAACATTTATACATTTAACAAATGGTAACCGATTATGATTCTAGTAGCTGGAGTTCATCATCGCTAAAAACCGGATTCATCGCAAACATTTGGTTCCACGAGCCGAACATCCCTAATCTATTTTGGTTTTTAAGCCGCGTCAAGGTTTCTGTAAATTTTTCGTATAACACGGTATTATACAGAACTATAAAGTTCACAAGCGCAATATCTCTAACAGTGAACACACAACTATTTCGAAGACATCAATAAACTGTGTAAACATTCGGAAGTACAGTTATACATCTATATTTTTTTTTAAACATTAAACCTTTTCAAGATATTTTCTACATTCATTGCTATGTTTTCCTAAAGAATGATTATACCGTAATAGACAAATTTTAATTGCTGGTACGAAAGTAGAAGAGGAAAAGAGCGCAACGGAGAAAAGTAAAGAAAGGCATATAGTGAGGTTGCCAATGAATATATGCAAGGAGATGAAGTGGGGTACGATAAGGTTCAGTCAGATTATAACTCTATTGCTTCAGAGGGATGTAGAACGCATCTTAGAAATACGTGTAAAATTCGCCACGAATATTTACAGAAAAATATTATTTCTTGGTGTATTACTTTTATGAGGAAGTACAACAAAGATTATATTTTCCGCGTATAAATAAAATGAAATGAAATATAATTCTAAATTATGTAAAAAAAATAAATGTAACTCTTATGAGAAGAAAATAAATAAACTCTTCTCCGATAATAATAAAAAATAAATATTCTAAATTAAAGGTCCAAATAATCCACCACATTGTTCTTGGCAGTATGCCAATCTACAATAAAATTCTTGGCGGACATTACTGAGCAAGTCATTTATATTATGCATTCTTTCGTGGGGATTACTGTAAACTTTTTTTTGATATATCCTTATAGAAAGAACCGACAATTGAATTATTTAAAATACCAGCCTATACATTTAATTTTTGTGGATGTCGGGTATGTACAGGTACATTGAGGTGTCTACCGGCGTAGTACCATTTAATGATTTGTGTCTTTTCTTGAGTTGTAAAAACATGCATGTTGAAATCGACAATTAATATACGCACGTACAGAAATAAGTCTTGTACACCCGGCAAGTGTTTGTTAGGGAATAAGGCATGTTAAATGTGTTTGTGTGTCCACCACTCTGCTTCTCCCTCCACTGTTTGAAAAGCAGGCATCTTTGGATATAACAAGATCATCTTTTGCATACGCTAAATACGCAAACAGAAATTAATATTTGTCGACTACGGTATATACGTATGATCACGCCTGTTACTATATGTATATGTATGTATCTTAACGTTTAAAGATTATGACTTTTATTCTTCTGTATTCTTTTAGGAATTTATGTTCTTGAAAACCACTAATTATATTCAGGTGGTGTGCCAACTTTCATCAAACAAATAACACAAAGCGTTCGAGTCAACCACCTCGTCACATAAATAAAGCATTTGTACGTATACTTTTTTACTTTCATTGAATATTATTCGTCGCATCTTTGTATATCGATCGAGAAAAGCCTATTCATAACGACAACTTCGAGCTGAGTTCATTTGCCTCAGAACCAACATAAACGATTAAATGAGTTGACAGATCGGAGAACTATTTCCATACATGTGTTCACCCATATATCTCATCATTGTATTTAATAAGGTAGCTTATCAATTATATAACATACGTATGTAATCGATATATCCGCTTTATGTAATTTAGATATTACACTTCTGCGGCAAAGAGAATGCATATTAGTGAAGCATCAAGTGGTAACAGGCAATGTCATGTATCGGTCATATAGGAGCACATAGGTCACCGCACTCCAAAGAAGTAATTCGTGAAGGTCTGGGCCATGGAATGATTGCTGTATGTATTGCAAAATTCAATTTCCAGATGAAATAATAATAAGACATTTTATAAACAGTAACTTTATTACAAAATGTGGACTCGCAATCTTAAAACTAAATCTTGTTGTCAATAAAATACAAGGGTTATCAAACAAAGAACAACTTTAAGATAATATGAAGACTGAACATGGTACGAAGAATTCAAGTCCTCTTTTTGTTATCTTGTCAGCCGTTCCATCAATTTCTGAAATTTGAATGAATATCTTTTACATAACATATGATATTAGAACTCGAGGTAAATTATAATACAGATAAAATACTCAACACAATTTTGTACAGGATTGTTGTTATATATATATATATATATATATATATATATATATATATATATATATATGATAAACGTAATGTTAATGAGAATTAATAATCAATAAATTCTCACATTACTGCCAATGCCACTCTAATTCGTTGCATTAATTTCTACACCTGACAAAATCACATTTGCCTAAGAATGTAGCTGCAACGCGTCGCGGCGCCAACTGACCGAGTTGTACGGGAAAATGAAAAAATGTGTGAAAGTCGTATCCGCCCTGGAATGTGCAGACGCCAGCGTTTCATGGTTTTACCAATCATCGGTGCACCCACATCCAGGAATAGACACGACTTTCATTTCTATACGAAGTGTATATATGCTAATTGTGATAAACGTAATGTTAATGAGAATTTATTGATTATTAATTCTCATTAACATTACGTTTATCACAATTAGTATATATACACTTCGTATAGAAATGAAAGTCGTGTCTATTCCTGGATGTGGGTGCACCGATGATTGGTAAAACCATGAAACGCTGGCGTCTGCACATTCCAGGGTGGATACGACTTTCACACATTTTTTCATTTTCCCGTACAACTCGGTCAGTTGGCGCCGCGACGCGTTGCAACTACATTCTTAGGCAAATGTGATTTTGTCAGGTGTAGAAATTAATGCAACGAATTAGAGCGGCATTGGCAGTAATGTGAGAATTTATTGATTATTAATTCTCATTAACATTACGTTTATCACAATTAGTATATATACACTTCGTATAGAAATGAAAGTCGTGTCTATTCCTGGATGTGGGTGCACCGATGATTGGTAAAACCATGAAACGCTGGCGTCTGCACATTCCAGGGTGGATACGACTTTCACACATTTTTTCATTTTCCCGTACAACTCGGTCAGTTGGCGCCGCGACGCGTTGCAGCTACATTCTTAGGCAAATGTGATTTTGTCAGGTGTAGAAATTAATGCAACGAATTCGAGCGGCATTGGCAGTAATGTGAGAATTTATTGATTATTAATTCTCATTAACATTACGTTTATCACAATTAGTATATATACACTTCGTATAGAAATGAAAGTCGTGTCTATTCCTGGATGTGGATGCACGGATGATTGGTAAAACCATGAAACGCTGGCGTCTGCACATTCCAGGGTGGATACGACTTTCACACATTTTTTCATTTTCCCGTACAACTCGGTCAGTTGGCGCCGCGACGCGTTGCAGCTACATTCTTAGGCAAATGTGATTTTGTCAGGTGTAGAAATTAATGCAACGAATTAGAGCGACATTGGTAGTAATGTGAGAATTTATTGATTATTAATTCATGGTTTTACCAATCATCGGTGCACCCACATCCAGGAATAGACACGACTTTCATTTCTATACGAAGTGTATATATACTAATTGTGATAAACGTAATGTTAATGAGAATTAATAATCAATAAATTCTCATTAACATTACGTTTATCACAATTAGTATATATACACTTCGTATAGAAATGAAAGTCGTGTCTATTCCTGGATATGGGTGCACCGATGATTGGTAAAACCATGAAACGCTGGCGTCTGCACATTCCAGGGTGGATACGACTTTCACACATTTTTTCATATATATATATATATATATATATATATATATATATATATATAATGAACTTCATGTGTATGAGAATTAATAATTATTAAATCTCATTTTACATGCGATTATCGCTATAATTTGTTGCATTTAGCGATAATCGCATGTAAAATGAGATTTAATAATTATTAATTCTCATACACATGAAGTTCATTACAGTTCGTATATATACACGTAGTATAGAAGTGAATAACATGTCTGTCTTCGGTAAGGTGCACTGATGATCTGTAAAAAACAGTGAAATATCGATATATGCACATTCCGCGCAGATAAGTTTTTCACAAAATTTTTCATATATATATATATATATACAAATTTCGTCGAATGTTTTCGCGGTCGTTTGTTGAAGCGTTGTTCTTCGGGTTATTTCGCCGCGTTTGGATGATTTCGTCCTGAGAAGGACAACTTTCTTCCTGACGTTTCGGTGACATCACTTTCACCGTTTTCTAGAGGATCTTCTCGTTGCGATGGTAACTTCAAGAGTGCGTCGACTTATATGAGTCCTTTTGATTTTGTTTGGTGGTCGAAGTTGCCTCCATTTCCACTCCAATTTCATTACCCGGTGTTGTGAATGTTTTGTGTTATTGTGTGTAGGTGTATGTTTGTGTGTTACGTTTGTTTTGCCTATTAGGAATGCTGTGTGTTTTGCTACATTTTTGTGTGTTTGTGTTGACCTTTGTTTATCTGTTAATTTTTGATTTTTTTCGCGGCTAATTGGATATCGTTATCCTCAGCGCGTCTTTTAATTTGTTTGAGTCCGTCTTTTTTAATTAGTCTCCGTTTTGGGTTTATTATTTTCCTTATTGTGGGGTTTTCGTGTGACTTTATTGTTTCTATTGTTTTTAGTGTTCGTTTGCATATTATTGTATCCAGTGTTTCTAGTTTCATCTCTTTATGTATTTGCTCGTTTGTCATATATCGCGGTGCATTTATCGCGAGACTAATAACCTTGTTTATTTTCCCTTGTACCGATTGTCTTTGCCTTTCGCTGGCTTGATGCCATATTTCTCCGGCGTGTGCCGCGCCCGCGAGTATTATCGTTTTTATTATTAATATTTTATTTTCCAGTGTTAGTTTGCTTTTGCCGTTTAGTAACGGGTACAGTGCGTGTGTTGTGAACCCTATTTTTCGTTTTATTTCTTTAATATGTGCCGTGTATGTGAGTTGTGAGTCCATTGTGACCCCGAGATATTTAACTTTTTCCTGCCAGTGTATTGTGTGACCTTCGAGTTTGACTTCGTCCGGCCTTTTGTGTCGTTTTATGTGTTGGAAGTAAATTGCCGCGGCTTTTAATGGGTTAATTTTAATTTTCCTTTTGTCGTACCAGTCCTTTAGGAGGACTAGATTGTTTTGTAACTGTTTGTGTATGTAAGATATTCGTCTGCTGCTTATGTATATAGCGGTGTCGTCTGCGTATTGTGCGATATTACATTTTTCTATTGTGGGAATATCCGAAGTGTATATGTTATACAGGAGCGGTCCGAGGACAGATCCTTGTGGGACTCCTGCTGCTATGTGTTCGATTGTCGATTTTTCGTTGCCGATTGTGACATTAAATGTACGGTTCCTTAGATAATTGTCGGTTATTTTTATTAATGTGTTTTATATTTTGTGACGTTTCATTTTGTGTATGAGGCCGGCGTGCCAAACCCGGTCGAAGGCCTTTTCAATGTCGAGAAAGATTGCGCCAGTTGATGTCGATATGTTCACTTTTTCGGTTATGTGTTCTGTCAGTCTTAGTGCCTGTTGTGTAGTTGAGTGTTTTTTCCGGAAACCGTATTGAAAATTTGGGATTATGTTTTTGTTTTCGACTTCATTTTCAAGTCTTGTCTGTATCACGCGTTCTGCCAGCTTACTTTTTGACGGATGTAAGCTGATTGGCCGGTAATCTGCGGTTGTTTTTGTTGTTTTTCCAGGTTTGTGGATCATTATTATCTGCGCGTGTTTCCAAATCGCGGGATAGTGTCCGTGTTTTATTATTCCGTTTATTATGTCAGTTATTATTTGTATTCCCGTTTTTGGTAGGTTTTTAATTGCTACATTTGTTATTCCGTCCGCTCCCGGGGCTTTTCGGTTTTTAAGGTTTTTAATTATTTTTTCCACTTCGTCGGTCTTTGTGGCGTCGATTTCTCCATCTGTTATATCGATTTGTGTATTTCGTTGCCGTTCAATTTGGTTTGAAAATGTGTTATGTTTCGGTATTGTTGGGTTCGTTTCGAATTGTCTCTTTAACGCATTCGCGAATTCGTCTGCTTTTTCTTTATCAGTTATTGCCGGTCCGTTTGCGGTTTTTAGCGGTGGAATTTTGTTTTTAGTGTTTGTTAGGGCTTTTGTCATCTGCCAGAGTGTTTGATCTTGCGTGTTAAGGGATTCAATTTTGTTATTCCAGTTTTTATTAAAGTGTTCGATCATGTCAGATTTTATTTCATTAGTTATCGCGTTTAATTTTGTTCTTATTTCCGGATTTAGCGTTCTTTTATATTCTTTAAGTATGTTTTTTTTGTTTCGTAATTTTATTTTTAGTTCAGTCGGGACGTTAAGTTTTGTGTCGATGGTTTTCGTTTTTGTTGTTTGTGCGATTGCGTTTTTTATGTCATCTTCCAGTGTAATAACTGCTTGGTCAATGTCTTTCGCGTTGTGAATTTTTACTGTTCTGAGTACTAGGGATTCTTTGAATTTTCACCAGTCTGTCTTATTAAATGTATTTTTTGTTCTAGTGGTGTCCATGTCAAGCGTTAATATCACTGGAAAATGATCTGAGGAGAGGTCGTTTATAGTTTCTATTGTATGTGTTGTTGTTATGTTTTTAAGTATTGCTATGTCTAAAACGTCAGTAGTACCCGTTGGTATGTGTATGTGTGAGGGTTCCACAGGCCCGATTACGTTGAGGTTGTTGTTTTGTGCTATTTTCTTTAGTTTTTTACCGTTTTTATTGGCTACTTTCGAGTTCCAGTTTTGGTGTTTCGCGTTAAAATCTCCCGCAAATATTGTAGGTGTGTTTTGATTGAAGATCGCTTGTATGTCTGATTCTACTATGTCTAATCCGGAGGGAAGATAACTTGCGTAAAGGTTTATCGGTCCCCTTTTTGTGTTTACTTGTATGCCTGTGTTTTCGATCATATCGAGTGTTTTGTATTCAAGTTCGCTGTGTTTTATTGTTTCGTGTACGAGTATAGCGGTTCCGCCGCCTTTTTGTACCGGCCTATCGTGTCTGTATGTTTTGTATTTTTAATGAGTGACTTGGTTTTAGATGTGTTTCATTTAGCAGCATTACGTCTATTTGGTGTTCGTCTAAAAATACGTGTAATTCATGTTTTTTGTGTGTTATGCTTTGTGTATTCCAATAGGCTATTTTAATGTTGTGTTTGTGATTCATTGTCTGCGTGCGTGGAAAAGTTTTGTAAGTTCATTTGTTTGTGCGAAAAAGCTTTGTGTTTGTTCGGGTGTAGGGTTTGTCGAGCTGAATGTTAGGAATAGTTTCCCAATCATGAGTGCAATTGTGTCGTCAGCTTTTTCGTGTGAGTTAGGTGTTGGTTTTGGTGTATTTTCCCGGGTTGTGGGTGTAGTTACGGTAATGTTATTTGTCTGTTGTCTTTGAGTCCATGCGTTGTGTTTTGGTATCGGTGCTTCTCTGAGTTTGTGTGTTTATATTGGTTCGTTTATTGGGTTATTTGGATTCTTTTTGCATGATAAGCTGATCGAGAGGTGAGCTCCGCCACAGTTTGCGCATTTACGGGGGGTGGTTGACGGCTTTGTGCATTCATCCGTCGAGTGTGACTCTCTGCAAGTACGCTGTTGGTGACCGAATTTCTGGCATCTGTGACACTGTACTACATCTGTTCTAAGTCTGAGGGACTCTACTTTTACTTCTAATCCGCAAACTGTGTGGATGTCGAAAATTGACTTGTATTCTTTGTCTATTTCTATTAAGAATTAAGAAATACTGAAAAAACAAGTCAATCAACGGGAGGAAACGTACAGACGACGTTTCGTTCTAGTTGGAACTTTTCAATGTACGGTATTCCCTCGATGACGGACATTGCTTTTTCATTTCTATACTTTCTGTATATATAGTTAACATTTGGAATTTACTGCAAGTGAGAATTAATGAATATTAAATCACATTCTTACATGTAAATGTCGACTTATTTAATGCGTTCGTAACTACAATCCGACAAACTAAGTTTGTACCAGTATGCAGAACACCCTTTCGCGACAACGAACTTCCTGGTGATTAGGTTAATTAAGAATTAAGAAATACTGACTAGAACGAAACGTCGTCTGTACGTTTCCTCCCGTTGATTGACTTTTTTTTTCAGTATTTCTTAATTAACCTAATCACCAGGAAGTTCGTTGTCGCGAAAGGGTGTGTTCTGCATACTGGTACAAACTTAGTTTGTCGGATTGTAGTTACGAACGCATTAAATAAGTCGACATTTACATGTAAGAATGTGATTTAATATTCATTAATTCTCACTTGCAGTAAATTCCAAATGTTAACTATATATACAGAAAGTATAGAAATGAAAAAGCAATGTCCGTCATCGAGGGAATACCGTACATTGAAAAGTTCCAACTAGAACGAAACGTCGTCTGTACGTTTCCTCCCGTTGATTGACTTGTTTTTTCAGTATTTCTTAATTCTTAATTAACCTAATCACCAGGAAGTTCGTTGTCGCGAAAGGGTGTGTTCTGCATACTGGTACAAACTTAGTTTGTCGGATTGTAGTTACGAACGCATTAAATAAGTCGACATTTACATGTAAGAATGTGATTTAAGATTCATTAATTCTCACTTGCAGTAAATTCCAAATGTTATTTCTATTAAAATAAGGGGGGCTGGAAGGCGGTCTTTACCGTTCATCCTAGTAATTTTTGCGATCGGATAGTTTCTAGAATCTAGATCGGCTTTGATGTCTTCGTCGGTCAGGAATTGGGGTACGCCTCTGATGACGATTTTTAATTTCTTTTCACTACGGAGTTGGTATGTGAAGGATTGAATGGCTTTTTCGTTGAGAATTCGATTGAGATTGCGATAGTCTTGTTCTATTGATGGAGTGATTTGGACTCCGGCCTGGACGAATCTGCTTTGTGTGTATTGAATGCTGTTTGATTTCATTAGTTCTCGAACTCGATTCCATTGTGTTGGGTCGGTGATTGTAATTGGGGAGATAGTGGGCATTTTGGGTGTTTGGTTTGTGTTGGTTACTGTTTTTGTGATTGTTTTGTGCTGTTTGTGTGTGTTTGTGTGTTTAGTGATATTGGTACTTACCCCGGGTTTCGCTGCGGAGGTGGAGGCTGTCGGTTCTTCTTCGCTGCTGTCCATTGGCGTCGTTTCTTCTTTCTTCGTTTCTTCATCGATCGTGCGGAGTGCTTCGTACATGTTGCTCGTTTCTATCTCCGGTGATTCAGTCTTCTGTCGCTTGTTGGATTTTCGTGGTGGTTTTTCGTTCATCGTGATTTCGTTCATTTTGTTCTCGAAGGCGTTGCGCATAGTTTTGACAAAGTTCTCGATTGAATTTTGTAGATCTTCGTAGGTGTTGATGTTCTTCATGTCCAGTGTTATACTTCGGGGGTTATCGTTGGTGCCAGCCATTTCTTCTGGTTTCGCTTCGTTGTCGGTAAAATATATATTATAATATAATATATCGGTCGTATTTATTCTATTACTACCGATGTGCTCAGAGCCATCGATAGCGTGCGAATGCGTCGATTTCCTGTGCCGCTCGTATTATATGGTCCCGTCGTAGTGGGGACGCGTGTCTGACTCCTCGTGATTGGTCTGTCGGTTGTACTGTCGCTTTCGACTATTGGTCGATCGGTTTGCGTTCGGTCCGAGTTAGTATGACTGGGCTGTGGCAAGTTGTTATCATTACGTCGCTTGTGTGTAATCTGCCTGTTGAGTAAGGCCGGCTTCCATGTGTCAGGCAAACGCTGTCCGTCGTCACGTTTGTTCATACAGTTTTGCCTTTTCTCAATTTCTATAGCTTCTTTTATAATCCTGTACGTTAACCTCGTACTGCGTGCTATAGTTTTTGTACCGTCAAAGTCGATGGTGTGTCCTGTATGTAGCATATGCTTAGCTAGGGATGATGTTGTTTCTTTTTTAGCTACCAACGGTTAGTATGCCCTATATATGTTTGTTCGCATTCATAGCACGGTATTTCGTAGACCCCTTGGTTTTCTAGTTCTATCTTGTCCTTTGTATTAGGCAAAATGTCTCTTATTTTCCTGTCTGTCGTATAAATGGTGTCTTGTCGTGTCGGCGTAATATTCTACCTATTTTCTCAGTCGTACCTTTCACGCAAGGGAGAAATGCTGTCCGTGTAGATCTTTCTTTCTTTTTTGGTTGATTCTTGTTAATTCGTGTCGCTCTGTTAGTGGTATATTGTGAATATCCGTTCGCTTGTAATATGTTTTTTATTGTTCCCATTTCCGTTTCGATGTTCTGCGTCTGACAGAGTTTGAGATCTGTGGATTAATGTTTTTACTGCAGAGTTTAACTATGCTGGGTGATGATGTGAAGATGCGTTGAGATATCTGTTCGCTATGTAGGTTTTCTGTACACTGTGTATCCTAGCGAGCCATCCGGTTTTCTTATTATCATCAAGTCTAAGAACGGTAGCCGATTACTTCCCTCCATTTCGACAGTAAACTTTATTTTCGGATGTCTGATGTTCAGATGTTGCAAAAACTCGCTTAATTTCTCTCTTCCATGCGGCCAAATCACCAGGGTGTCGTCTACGTAGCGCAGCCAAAGTTTTGGTTTGTCTGTAGCGTTTTCCAGTGCTTTGTTCGAAATCTGCCATAAACAAATTCGCCGGGTGATCGCATCGGCGCTCCATCGGTTTACTTATAAAAATTGTCCGTTGTATATAAAATACGTGTTTGACGGGCAGTGTTTCGTTAGATCTATGTCGTAGTCGGAGAGTATTATTATCTCTATTATCTGTAAGGCATCACTTATATTAGCAATATTTGTTCATGGACCTGCTATACGACCCTAATGAGATTAAAGATACGATTGAGCAATTTTATATTAGATATACAGTATTCCCATTTAATTTAATCAAAGCTATTAATATTATTATTACACATAAATATAAGCGTTCCTCCTCCCGGTTGAAATCTGACGAACTGGTATTCAAGGTGGTGAACAGCATCGGTGGTTTGTCCTTGTCGGGACAAATCACTACCCGCGATACCAATTTGTTATTTTCGAGGGTGATTTAACGAGAGAGTGATATTACAAAAATTGGCAAGATTTCGCCAACTGGAGTATATTGT
Organism: Melolontha melolontha; assembly: GCA_935421215.2. Classification (NCBI taxonomy): domain Eukaryota; kingdom Metazoa; phylum Arthropoda; class Insecta; order Coleoptera; family Scarabaeidae; genus Melolontha; species Melolontha melolontha. The sequence goes on from OW285236.1 coordinate 130,682,236, forward strand.
TGATTTCAGGCGTATTTTAGAAGCCTGCTGAAAAAAATTCGTATTTACAATCGTTTAAAATAAACTGTTTGTTGTTCTTGTATTTACATAAAGTAAAATATATTTCGTGTGTTTGTTAAACATTATTTTTTTAAGTGGAAAATAAAGAACATGAAAATTATGATGAATGTGCTTTTTCCAATGGAATGATTTATAAGTGGTTGACTGTATTCAAAAGTGGTCATATGAGCACAAAAATACTAAGCTTACAATAACTTCTCCAGAAATTATTAATAAGGTCATTACCGTTGTAAACAGCGTCCTTCTAATTAATAATAGTTTGTAAAATATGAAAATAGATTATTATGTCCGTAATTTTTTAACGAAATAATTTTATCGAGGAAATAACGTTTCATTTCTCAATATAGTATCACAGAATACACTTCGTCAAACGTTGTTTAAATTTTTTGATCCTTTCCAAATAATATTTATCGTAGTTCATTTTTACAGCTTTGAAAACAGGAAATAGTCACTGGGGGCTAAGGCCAGAGAAGACGGCGGATGAGGGAGCAATTTATAGCCGAATTAATGAAATTTCGCCATGGCGACTATGCGTGCATTGTCTTGATCGAAGAGCACTTTCTTCTTGGTCAAATGCCGTGATGCTTTCTTCAAACCGCCTTTGAATCGATACAATAAATCGCCCTGATGTTCGCCGTTCGATAATTTTCCGTTTTGATGGTAATCGATGTGGATTATGCCTCGTGCATCCCAAAAAAGTGCCGCCGTGACCTTGTTGGCTGGCAGACCTATCTTGGCGTTCTTCCGTATCGATCCGTCCGGAAAATCCACCGTTTTAACTACTGCTTGATATTCCTTGTGTTGCGATGGATCCATGTTTCGTCCTCGAAGTTGTCACACGATCGCGCTGGCGATGAATTGCGACCAAACGCAGCACCCTTCTTGAAAATAGCTTTCTAAAATGTAAGTAATCATTCAATATTGAAACCACTTAGCCCATATGATGTGCTTATGGCTTCTAAAATCTTGTGCACTTTCTCCGGTCTGTCAACACCATATCGCGGATTCTTTCAATTGTTTCGGGTGTAGTGCTCTCAACTGGGTGTCCAGAACGTAGAGCGTCACTTGCACTTGTGCGGCCACAACTAAATTCAATAAACCACTTCTTTACCATTGATTCTCAGACTACCCACAGAATTTATCAAGCTTAGCCTTCGTCTGAATGATGTTTCCTAAATAAAGCAGGCTGCTCAAGTATACTGTGGACAGATGGTAGTTAATAGAAGCTTTTCAATGTAAGACGCGGGAAATTCAAAAAGTTACGGGCATAATGATATACCCTTATGGCTGTTGCTGTATACATCTCAATCGAACGGTTACGCAATATTATGCATCAAATGACTGTATGGTAAAGTTCAAATGAAATTCAAGAGATTTTTTAATCGATATGTCACCATAGATGAAACCTGAATATATCACTATACTCCAGGGACGAAAAATATAACTAAAATCGTCGATTTCTTCTGATGAATGTTCTTCGAAGAAGTCCAAAACCGTTTGCTCAACCAATCAAATTATGGTCACAATCTTGTGGGATTCCGAAGGGGTAATCTTTCTTGGCTAGTGACAGAAGGGAAGTACGAGAACTAGCCAATACTATGCTGACCCATTCATGTTTTGATCCCGAACTGAAGAAAGAGTGACCGCATTTATTCAGAAAAATGATAGTGCGCCCTCTGCAACTGCTAAATTTGTCGAATTAGGATACAAAATGCTGCCTCATCCATCATATTCATCAGATCTGGTTCCGTGTGTTTTTTTTTTTGTTTCAAAAGTTGAGCAAATAGCTTGATGGAAATAGATTCAGGACCAATTAGGAGGTGATAGCCACAACGAATGCCCATTTTGACAAGCTTTGGAAAGATTACTTTTAAGATGTCTTACAAAAAATGAGCCGCTGAACTAAATGTATAGAATTGGAATAATTTTGAACCTGAAATAAGTATTTTACTTAAAAGTCATACTCCCGTCATATCGCCCTCGTCTGTATTGATATTACGATGGAATGGATATACATTTTAATAGCCCCATGCTCGGAAGTCAAGTATATTATGATGAATTAATTACTGCACGTTTGGATGCCAAAATATTATGAACAGAAGAAATGATATATATTTATTAATCTAAACTCACCGGGAAAAAATTCGATCCATATACTTGTTTTCCGATTGTTCCTTTCGTTTAGTTTCATTTATAAATTTGAAGATTATTGATATCTGTAATAAATATTATGTCAACTACGCTTTGCTGAAAGTTTTTCAACTGTGCTCATTCCGTTGTTAGTTAGTGTTAGTTGAATTAAGCTGTTTCTTTTAATCGTTCATTTTGCTTTTTTTTAAATTCGTGTTCGACGAAGTTCATTCGTGTTTTTTTAATATAAATATGGTCTTAAATCCAACAGACACTGCCAGAGCAACAGCTTTTATAGAAGATGAGTGGCTCCGTGTAACTGGTGGCTACACTAGACGACTCGGTTCTAGCAGAAAAAAGTCTACAAGCGCTCAGGATGACCACTTTCTTACACTGAGAGTCCTGAGAAACGTACATGGTGTACTAGTTAGTGAAAGAACAGAAAGAAGAAGTTTGCAGGAATATAGACTGACTGCCAGAAGACCTGCACACAGCCTACAGTTGACCAGAGAAGATCACATAGAGCGGTTATGCTTTGGTCGTGAACATCAGAACTGAGTTAATGAGGAATGGGACCAAATCCTTTTTACAGAGAGTCTAGATTTAATCTCAGCTCTCTTGATTAACGTCAAAGTTTATGGCGAAGAGCTGGTGAAAGGTTTGCCCAATTCAATATTGTTCCAAAGCTTAGTTTCGGCGATGGATCAGTTATGGTTTGGGGGGAATTAATATGGAAACTCGTAAGGATTTATTGGTGGTAGATGGAGGAGATGCAGACAAATATCTTAGGGATATTCTAAAACCACATGCTCCATTTGTTGGCGAAAATTTTATGCTAATGCATGATAACGCCCACCTTTACGTTGCTCAAGTTGTTAATGAATATTTGGAAGAAGTTGGAATCGATCGTATGATCTGGCCAGCAAGAAGTCTAGACCTAAATCCGGTCGAACACGTGTGGGACATGATCGGAAGGCGATTTCAAGCTCAAATTCCAGCACCAAGAAACATACGAGAGCTATGCGCGGCATGCCAAGGAATGCCAAGAATGGAGAGTGTTATTCAAGCACAGGCAGACAATACATTCTATTAACCCCCATTATTTATCATTTACAACAAAAAATACATTTTCTTGATTTAATCACTATTACATCATTACATTATTTTTGTTATACCAGTTATATATATAAATATATAACAAGTGTTCATTTGGAAAGTCAATCTAGTAGCATGTGATTTACTGAGAACATTTTGAAGTATGTCGTAAATTAAAATTTACTACTTAACCTACGAAGTCGTATATTTTGACAGTTTCATACTTACAAATAAATAACAAATAATAGGTATTTATTACCACTTCGAAAATAAGCCTGGACTAAAAAATTTTATGTTCTAAAGTGAAAGCCATTTTAAAAACTGAGAAGCAATTTATTTAAACCAGAATCGACACACTATTATTTTATGCACTAACTGATATTTGCGATTGACATTATCAAATGTCATTTGGATTTACGTTTACGGAACAACAAACAAATACAAATATATTTGCGTCTTATTCTATCAAAATTTCAAAGTAACCTAGATTGACTTTTCAAATTAACACACGATTAAATATATATATATAAATATATATATATATATATATATATATATATATATATATATATATATATATATTATAGTAGGATGTCAATGGACAAGCAAGAAAACTGTAATAAAATAATTCATAAAAAGAAATAGGAAAAATTTAAGTAAATTCATACATATATGAAAACAAAGCAATGTCATGACGATCATTGAAACTATAGTAGTAATCACCAAATTCAAACGGAGATGAATGGTATTTATATTTTATTATATTAAAATTATTATTATCAAAAGAAAAGCAAACAAAGGTATGTGCACGAAAAAGCTTTAGAATGTAGAAAATATATATTTAGTTATTAAGGAACAATTCAACTTCAATCATAATTATATATGCAAACTACAAGTCGTAGACAGAAACATTTGAAACGACGGAGTTACAGTCCGTGCACAAACAGATTCACTAATAAGTCATCGAAGGGTCAAGACGTATTTCGACCGTTGCGAATCATCAGCATTACTTACAGCATTACATTAAGTAATGCTGATGATCTAAATGATATAATAAAAATAATAAGTAATGAATAATAATATTGTTTGAAATAAATAAAGTTAATTGATTAGTATGAGTATACTTCTTTGAATTGGGCGCCTGTGTATAGGATACACAATGTTAGATCATCCGCAACTTACATGTATTAACTCCGGCTACAGATAGGTGTCGGTGAGCATGAATAATTTTAGCAAAGTTGACTCTTCAAGCTCCTCGTCGATATGTTTTCACTTAAGTGTATGGTAGTGAATTGTATAACAAAATAACTTGGTTTTCTCCAGCTAAGCATAGATAAATAAAAGAGTTGGTTAAAGAAATGTATATAAAAGTTTATTTTAAATAAGTTTTCTGTAAACAATAACATACAACGTGACTATCGACAAATAATAGAATTATAATTGCGTACACGTGTGAATCAAGAAAATAAAAAGGGTTAGGTTTCAATGGTTAGAATGTTTTCAAGTGAGTTACGTTATAAATTAAAGAACAAATATATCTAGGTAAGTACTACAGTTTTTTATCAAATTAAAGTTCTTTCACAATTATCAATAATGTTGGAATGTAATTTTCAAGTAAAATTATGAGGTTTTTTATTTGGTTTTAAAAAAATATTTTAAATGTAAATCGTTTTAAAAGAGTCTTTATTTGAAATAAATTTTATTAATAAGACCTGTTTTTCATCGTCTAAGGCAGGAATTCTTGATGGTATGAACGTAGATTGGTCGATTCGTCGTGCATTCAAAGTGCGGAGTTTTCAAGTTTACTTGACTGGCTCTGAGTGTGTTCCATCGGCGTGAGATCCTTCCTCGCACCGGTGTTCGATCGAAAGATGCTAAGCTCGATTTCTGACCGTACTTCGCTGGTATCGTCTTCAAATGTATCTCAAAAGTAGCCCCAAATTATTATGTTACTTTTGTGGTCACTAAATTTTTAACTCATGTATTTCTGCTTTAATTTAATTTTAAATTTGGAGTCACACTTTTTTAAGCACTTCTAATTCAAAATTTTATAACCGACGCTCGATGGCAATTATTTCATTCAAAGCCTATTTTGCATTATTGAAATAGCCTCGAATTTTACTCTAACTTACATATTATAATAATTTAAATATAAATAATGTATTGCTTCCAACTTATGAACAAAATTAAAATAATAATTTTCAAATGGTTGACCTGGGTTTTTAAATGTTGGGTTAGTGTTATGTGTGACAAGAAAATAACCGTTTCGCGGGTTAGTTTACATTTGAAATGTGGGCGTGTCTAACTAGTATCGATACAAATTTTTAATGTAGATAAATTAGATATCTGTAATTTCGCCATAATAATTTAAATTATAAAAATGACAATTAAATAAGTATTAAAAAGTAAATTTTGAAATAAATGTAAATTAATTTGAAATATACAAATTATTTATATAAGTTATCGTAATATTAATTTATTTGCATTTCGATACTAATTTTACAAACTATATTCGCCAATTTTAATCATTCTATTACATGTTATTTCTGTCTTTCCTTTGGCAGTTAGCTGGAATGAAGGAGTAATTCTGCACCACAACATTATATATATATATATATATATATATATATATATATGTAAATTTTTTTAAATTTATTATGATTATTTGCTTTGCCGTTTGAACCAACAAAAAACAACTAAAATTTAAAAACTAAAAAATTAACCAAATTAGTACATGGATCGAATTTTGTGTCGGTGTCGGGCAGTAAGGAACCTTCCCGGTGCCGACAGACGACGAACGGTGCACACGGATGACAATATTGAACGGATTTTCGTCAAAAAGCAGAAGAAAATCATGATTTTATTCATAATTTAATTATGAGCGATGAAGCCCTATTCCAATTAAATGGGTTCGTTAATAGGCAAAACTGCAGATATGGGCTACGGAAAATCCAAGAGTAGTTCAACAGCGAGAATTACACCCACTTAAGTGTACCGTTTGGTGCGGTGCTTCGTCAGAAAGGATAATTGGCCCATATTATTTTGAAAATGAACACGGTGTCGCCGTTTCCATCACTGGTGTTAGATATCGGACAATGTTGGAAAATTTTTTAAAGCCAGCCGTGGAAAACCATCCGCAAGTATGGTTCCAACAGGATGGAGCCACAGCGCACACTGCGAGGGACACAATGGCTCTTTTACGCGACATCTTTGGTGAACGAATTATTTCCCGTACAAGCGATTTTAATTGGCCTCCGCGTGCACCGGATTTAACCGTTTCAGACTGTTTCCTTTGGGGTTATTTGAAAGGAAAAGTCTATATTAATAAGCCTCGAACCATACAGCAATTAAAAAATAATATACGCGACGAAATCAACAACATAACACCTGAAGTTTTGCGAAAGGTTATGGAAAATGTTTTGGAAAAAGCACGAATATGCGAAGCAGAAAATGGCCACCACTTGCGAGATATAATTTTTCATAATTAAATTAAAAATATTCTCCATTAATATACTGTATTTAAAATTTAAAAAATTTAATAATTATGTCTTAAATAAGAAGTTGTAATGAACTCAAACCCCTTCGGTCATTTTGGGCCAACCTGTAGTTCTGCCTAAATCCCATTCAATTTGCAATTCATTTAGTGGCAAAGTGTAAAACAAACAATATATTTCTCATTAAAAAATCAATATTTTTTTCTAATGTATCTTTATACAATAAAGACCTAATTAAGTCTTGTTTAGAATAATACACTTACAAATGTTTTATGAACGCATAACATAAAGTCCTACATATTTTATTTACTATTTACAATAAAGAAGAAAAACAAAAGAAGTGTGATTTTGCCAAGAAATGTTGTTATGAGTATTGCTGGTCTTATTTATTATGCGTAGACTATATGGGGTTTTCAGGTAATATTCGTACATGGAACATAAAAAGTGTTCGAGTATATAGAAGAACAGTGAAAAATAGATTTGAAAGCCAATAGGGAGAATTTTGTTATTAAAAAACGACGCATTGGCACAATATCAGGAAGCATTTAGTGGATCTACTGGATGGCATTTTAGAAGGACTTAATATTCAATATTTATCCTTGGATAAAAACCATCAAGCCGAAAGGAAAGATATTTTTTTTCTTTGTACTGAAATAAATTTCGGTATTGCGAATGTATAAGATAAGAAAAGTACTTACAATAACTTGAAAAATTTTTATTTTATCTATATAATCGTACACATAGCAAGAAATTAAACTAACAAAATTATTAACGAACACATTAAACAAACGTGGGGCATGATTCATTCCTGGGACACGCCAGATGTGGCCGAATAAGTACTTCTTTAACTTCTTTAAAAAAAGTTTATGGATGGTAGTGTATATGAAATAATTGAAATGTTACCTCAATAAAAATTAATTATATTATTGAGTAAAATGCCTTATCTAGGATGATAATGTCTTTAAAAAATTATTAGGCACAAGTCGAAATTATTTTATTGTAGTTTAATTGAATAGTTTTGAATTTGTGTGCGCTTTAGAGTTCAACAGAGGAGGATTTAAATTAGAAGCTGCTGAAACCATTTGTGCCGTTTGTGGAGTAAGTGTAATTTGGGAGAGTACACCACTGAGATGGTTTTCTCGATTTAAAGAGGATCATTTTGTCGTAATCGATTATCAAAATTCAGGCAGACCATCGGACTTTGACGGAGACTATCTAAATGCCTTAATTCATGATGATCCACGTCAATTAACTTGGTAATTGGCCATTATAACTAATGTATAATCAATCGACCATAATACGACATTTGCATTTCATAGGCAAAGTTTAAAAGCTGGATGTTTTGTTGCTCCACGTTTCGACAGAAAATAACAACAATCAGCTCGTCAACACTTGCGCCTTTTTGTTAGCTTGCTATTGTTTTGCTCATTAACAAGATCGACCATTTTTTATCACTTTGTTATTGGTAATGAAAAGCAGTGGTTTCATGTTAACATCAAGGACAGAAAAGAAATGGATAATGCGTCCTATTGTTCTACTAAAACAGAAGAGTCCCCTATTTCATCATGGAAAAAGGAAGCACTTATTGAATGGCTTTTAATAAAAGGAATTTTAGCTGATAATTCTATGCTAAAGGTTGAATTGTTTCAGCTTGTAAAAAATTACACATCCTGTTATCAAGTTTCATACGTGGTCGATGAAATAGCTAGAGAAAGTGGCCGCACAGTTTTACGTTTACCTAATATCACTGTAATCCAGTGTTCCTCAACCTGTGGGGCGCGCCCCCGCAGGAGGGCGTGATAAAACTAAAGGGGGGCGCGAGCAAGGCGAGAAAAAATAAGAAAAAACATTAGTAAAAAGATCACTCAATTTACTCAAAGAAAAGGAAAATACATTCTGATATAATAAAAAACAAATTGCACGTTTACACTGATATATAATGCACTTACAAATAGAATACAACGTATTTATTAATTAACTTAAAAATATTAAATTTAAAACAGGATTAGTAATTATTAGTGACTTCCTTGGGCCTGTCTCGCAGAGAAAATTTTTCGAAAGAAGGTTTAATATTAGAAATTGACACTCTAAGCTCTTTTTCTATATTTAGCTGTGATTTATATTTTGTCTTCAAAGCAGCCACCGTAGATCCGGTTTCGCAAAGGTAGGATGTGGGAAATGGTAATAGTATACGCAGTGCTCTTGATTTTAGTGCAGAAAACCCTGCCCAAAATTCAAAGAGTGATTTATTACGAAACTGTCTTTTTATTTCGCCACTTGCCGTGAAGTCTTTAAAGATTTCTTCTTCGGCAGTTGAGAGACCTCCGGGAGTATTGTCAAATGGGTCCCTAACCCACTCGTAACTTGCTATCAAGTTGAGGTCAGCAAGAAAATACTTTTTAAAATTATTTTCAGCATGGTTACATGATTTTAAATGGTTACCAAAATAACTGCTATATGTTGCTCTCCAGCCTTGGAAGATTTGACACATTCATCCAAATTTGCAAACATTTCTAGGTTTTTTTGTTTTACATTTCTACTCGACAATTCCAGTTTTGCTCCTGTTTGCTCCTTGGAGTTGAAGATTCAAGGTATTTAATTTCTCGAATATGTCGACCAAATAGCTCAATTTCATCACAAATAAATCATCGCGAAAGTTCTCGGCTTCCGGTCGGTTTTCCTCTTCTAGAAAAATGGCGATTTCATCTCTTAATTCATAAACTCGTTGCAAAAATCCCCACGTGATAACCATCTTGCCTCGCAATAAAACAGTAACGCTGAATGTACTGCACCCATGTCTTTACAAAGTGCAGAAAAAATTCTTGATTTTAGTGGTCTCATTTTTATATAATTTACTACGGTTACCACTGTCGTTAGCACAAAATTCAGACCAGGACTCATTTCTTTGGAAGCCAGAGCTTCTCTGTGGATCATGCAATGTGTCCAGATATACTTCGGAGATTTTTGTTTCACAAGTGCTTGTACACTTTGGAATCTTCCAGACATTGTACGAGCACCATCAGTGCATATTCCGACGCAATTTTTCCACTCTATGTTTGCCTCATTTAGGAAATCGTTTAAGATAGAAAATAATGCAAGTGCTGTTGCTTTGAATTCTATTGGTTTGCAGAATAATAGTTCTTCCACTACTGACAGACCATCACAAAATCGAACATAGGCAATTAAATGAGCGTCTTCATTGCTATCTGTGGCCTCATCAAGCTGAATTGAAAAAAGGTTGTCACGCAATTTCCCAAAAAGCTGGTGTTGCACATTTTCAGCTATATTATCAATTCGACGGGCAACAGTATCATTTGATAGAGGTATGGACTGCAACTGTTTGGCAAAACTATCTCCAAACATAGTTTCTACAATCTCAATTGCAGCTGGTAGGATAACCTCTTCACCAATAGTGTGAGGTTTTTTGCTTCTGGCTATCTGATATGAAACTTTGTAAGAGGCAAGTAAAGCTTTTTATTTACAGACAAAGTGTATTTTAAAAATGATTTTTGCTTTTCATACGATTTTAATTTTAATTCGAAGAATTCTCTGGGTTTGCCAACGTACACACTATGAAGCGTTTCCAAATGTCGTTTAAGTTTGTTCGGTTTCATGCTGTCTGCTGCCAAAATTTTTGAGCAAATGACACACAGGGGCCTTTCTTCTTCATTTACTTCAGTGCTGATAAACCCAAAATTTAAATATTCTTGAGAATATTTTCTTGATTTTATCTTCGGAACAATTTTCATCCGTGCACTTGTTGATGCTTCACTATAGTCTAATGCTTGCTTACGCCCACTTAAAAATTTATCCATGATTCTGCATATACATACACTATATAATGCTACTTGAACTTGAATATCCTAAATTGCAGATAACACACAAATCACAACATGCGCATTCACGGTAGAGGTACAGATAGAAGAATCGACTCGACTGAGACTGGGTGGAATGAGATATAGCATTTATGCACGCCGCGCAGGCAGTCTAGAATGTTCGAGACAAATCGGAACTTCTCGCGAAGCAGCGAGGATGTCCGATGTGGTGTACGTGGGACAGAGAGCAATCGATTCTGATTTTATCAATGCAGCGGATCGGTGTTGCCAAATATCAATAAATTTACCCATTTGTGGTAATTTTTAAGGTTTAAGAAGATCGTAGGATGGCTTTAGCGTCAAAATATAATTAAATTAAATAGAAACTAAGATTACAATTAAGTTTTCAGTGAAATGAGAGGAGGGGGGGCGCGATGAAAATTGTGTTTGAAAATTGGGTCGCAAATGCAAAAAGGTTGAGAAACGCTGCTGTAATCTGAAGCCTATTGAACTTCTATGGGCTCAAGTCAGGTATCATGTTACGACCAATAAGACTTTAAAATGGACAAAGCAAGAAATTTATTATTAGAAAGATTAGACATGGTTGATACTGACCCATGAAAAAATAGCATTTATCACGTTATAACAAGAAAACAAGATGTATGATTTAGATAATATTGTTGAAAATGTGTTAGAAAATTAGACTTTTACTGTAAATACTGGGTCATCTTCAGAATTTTCATTAGATTCAAGTTCTGATCTTAAAAATGAGTAGTTTTTAATATATATATTCGTGAACAATATGCAACATAATGAACTGTGTTGTGTTAAGTTTAGTTATGTGTCTGTGATCTTCTTGATTTAGCTACGTGTGTGTGTGATGTGTTATTTATAATTTTGTTATACTTATAAATTGTATAGTTTAGTAAATATAGTAAATATTGTGAATAAAGTGTAAATCAAATATAATTATATAATAATGTTTACCAGATAAATTCATTAGAGATCATTACATATTATAAGTTGTTTCAGATCCCCAGAAATTGTTCGGCATCATGTGTGTCAAGTAACTACCAGACATTGTCATACTCGCAGAATTTTAATGAAATTTCTAAGTAGGAAATGACTATATCATTTTTTTAATGTAATTATGTAAGTGTAGGTAAAAGATTTAATGTACATTATGCTAATAAAAGAGGGCTTTACACTCTTTGTGTTCAGACATTTACAAAAAAAAATGTTTTTACTGAACACATTGAGTTTCCCATCAAAACAATTTCTCTTTTTATTTATTTTTTCTCAATTAAATTGAGAAAAATATCTGAAACAATCTGAAAAATCTGAAACAATAATCAAACCATATTTCTGCTAAAAGCAAGAAAAAATTAATTGTACGATAGCATCAATTTATCCCATACATTAGCAAAAAAGTAAGTATTAATCAGCCATAACTTGGAATAAAGGAATGATCAAACGTTTAACCAAACACTGAAACTGGAAAAATGCTTACGTTTTACCTATCTTTTGGCGCTAAACTGCTGTTTTATCCTTTTTAAATGTACTAACTTATTTTTGTAAAATGAAAATATTTTTAAATAAATACCTTTCTTAAACGCATAAAAAATTTTATTCAAATTATGTGAAATGATGTGCAGTTAATTGAATTTCCTTATTGCTCTCTCACTATAGTTATTAGTAAAATAACTGTATTTTGTAAAATGCTATATTTGGTAAGCAAGCACTAATGTTAAACGATACTCAAATATTATGATAATTATAATACGCTATCACCATCAATCCTTTAAATTTATTAGTTTCACATTTACACAAAAGTTTTGTTCTCTACTAAAATCAAAGTATGATGTAAATATTTCTCCTGTGAGAATTTTAACACATTCTCACTGTATTTATGCACAAATTTATTGAATATGCAACACCTTGAAACAATAAATAACGGATTATAAGATATTGATTGAAATATTTTATATAAGTCTAATACCTTGTATTGTATTTGCTGCTTCTTGCTTGAATACAATTATTAAAGCCTAAGCTTTCTTAATAATAAATATGTTAATAAACAAACGTCAAAAAAACGTCAAGCTGCAAAATATAAATGACAGAATTCTGTCATTTATATTTTATATCCTTGATAAAGGCATCATTGCCGAAACATGTAGGGTTGTTTTAAATATATACCGATAGGTCCAGCCCGCAACGGGCCATACGGAACAATATTCGTATGGAACGTAATGCAATGTGGCAACGTATGTACGACGCCACTCCGCGTGCGCATACATAAGTCCGATGATCGAGAGCAATAGATTGCCCGTCATTCGTATCTAGCTGTGCAAATGTAAAGGTTGCAACAGCTGCAAGTTCAACTGTTTAGAATTTTCGAGACAATAACCCCTAGAAATCTCGAGGGAGTGAGGCGGGAGTTTTGCAATAGGCTCGGCTATTATTTGGGGGGAGAGGACTGTATTTTTGAATCCTATATTTAGTGACTTTCTTAGAATTAAAATTTATTATGCAGAATTATTGATTTTTTTACTTTTATCTTTTAGAAAACGTTATTGTTTTTTTATTACTTGAAATTACTTTTCCGTAGCAGCTAAGAATACAATAATAATAACTTGGAGATATAACGACCTTTTTATATCTGAAACAAATGGGCAAATTACGTATACAGAACGAATATGCAAACGACTATATCCTTGCGCAGTTTAAGTCTTACTAAATTCATAACTCTGCAATGTATGGTAATGTAAGCTATTGCGCGTAAAGGGGATTAGCTGTTGCCACTTATAGCTCCGTATGGCCCGTTGAGAGCTGGTCCTATCGGTATATTTTGAAGTAAACCAGACCTTTAATCGCCGACTGATTGAATTTACCATATCATACCAAGGTCACGAAAATATTATATTTAGATATATATACAAGTGTCACATATCGTTATGTTCAAATTTTAGGAGTGTAAAGTAGACTTCATTTCAATTATCAAAAACGCAAAACTTGTGTATCCATTTTTATTTGTTTCAAAGTTTCAAAGTTCAAACAGATCTATAAATGTGATTGTCAGATCATGAAAAAAAATGTAATCCTAAAGTCAATACAAACTGATTTTTTTATAAAAAAGTTATACGATTCAATAACAGGCCTGTGATTGTTAACGTCGCATAATAAAATATTATCCTAAAATAAATAAACACGTACCGTAGTGCATACAGTAATTTTTTGGAGATCTACAAAAAAGAGTACTGGAAATTTATTTATGATAAAGAAGGTTCTTACTTATTTCGTAAGTGCTGAACCTTGAATATCATACAATAAACAAATGTTCAGATGACTGTTAACGTTGCATTTTTTAGTAAAGGATTAAATAATGTAAATAAAGTCCATACAATAGCTTATTAGTGAGTGGACACGTTTTCTTTATTCAAAATGCCTTACCGATTTACTTCTCAAAAGAATGCGGACATGCATTTTGTATATGGCTACTGTAACGGCAGTGCACGTCAAGCAGTTATTGAATACCGACATCGGTTTCCCGATAGGCGCATTCCTCATTACAGAACGTTTCTGGAAGTTCACAGACAATTTCGGAAATGCGGACTGGGTAATTATTTTTCAACCGAGGAGTAAATTTGCCAGCAAACTTAAAGGAAGAAATAGGAGCTATTGTTACAAGGGATCCAATTCTCAGTGTATGTCGAACGCTAGACAACTAAGAGTGCCACGAACGACAGTTTGGCGAATTTTAAAACGTGAGGGCTTATATCCATATCATTATCGCAGGGGACACGGTTTGTTTGAGGCAGACCACTATGGTCGTCTAGTTTATTCTACCTGGATATTGAGATAGTCACGGCTTCATTTTAATTTCTGCAGAACATTCGTCTGGATAGATGAATCTACGTTCACGAGAAGTGGTGTTACAAATCTGACAAACCTGCCCAGGTGGTCATCAGAAAATCCCAAAGCTATACGCCCATCTAAATTTCAACATGAAATTTCTATTAACGTTTGGGCGGCCCTAATCGATGAATTGTTGATTGGTCCTGTCGTTCTTCCTGGGAGGTTAAATGCGGACAATTACCTTCAATTTCTTTTTGACGAACTGCCAGGTGTTTTAGAGGATGTCCCACTGAATGTTCGACGAGACATGTGGTTTCACATGTCTCGTCTGGGGCACCACCACATTTCGGAATTGGTGTCCGAAATTGGGTTAACGTCAGTTATCTAAGATGGATTGGTCGAGGTGTCCTGTTGCATGGCCACCCAGGTCACTCGATCTTAATCCCCTTTACTTTTAATTATGGGGGCACATGAAAAATTTAGTCTACGTGCAAGTTTTGAACACAAGAGAAGAGTTGTTGGATCGTATTCACCTGGCTGCCGAGCACATCCGGCAAAACAAGTATGAAATTCGGTTAAGTACTTCTTCTGTTGGCTTACGGGCACAAGCCTGCATTCAACAAAGAGGTGGACATTTCGAAAATTGAACTTTTTTAAATAAAATCAGTTTTTATTGACTTTTTTTCATGATCTGACAATCACATTCATAGATCTGTAAGTTTGAAACAAATAAAAATGGATAGACAAGTTTTGCGTTTTTGTTACTTGAAATGAAGTCTACTTTACACTCCTAAAATTTGAACATAACGATACAGGACACTTTGTATATATAGATAATTATTTCGTGACCTTTGATTTATATTTTAAATTCTTTGAGAAAGGCATCACTTGCCGAAACATGTAATGTTGTTTTAAATATATGCATTTTTAAGTAAAATTAAATCGCCAACTAATTAAATCTACTATATATATATGTTGAAACTGGTTCTGGACTAGTCCACAAACAAGCACCGGTCTTTACGAAGACCAAACAGTGGAAACCCGAAAGAAAACCCGGATTCCAGTTACAACACACGGAAACCTGAGAGAAAACATATATATATATATATATATATATATATATATATATATATCGTGGCTTAAGTGGTAAAGCAACGGTCCGGCAAACCGTAGACTTGAGTTCATGTCCCAACGTATACAATATTTCTTTTTTTTAAATTTATGATTTGCTTTGTAATTTGTAGACAGCAATGTTTACATCCTCACTTTGCAATTACATACTAATTTGATATTTGTAAATATTTCATATAAAAGCCGAAGAGCTCCAAGAATTTATCAATTGATATATTTAATGAACGGCTAAGAAATTATCTAAACACTTGCTTGGTAATATTATACTATTTGGTACTATCCCTTGCCAACAATCTCCAATTCCTGAGTCCCTTCCTTTCTACATCCTCCATAACCGCATCCCTTCGCTCTACCCCGCTTTCTCTTTCCATCGGGTACCTTTCATCCTTTATTTTTAATGAACCTTTCTTCTCCTAAAGATGGCCAAGCCACTGGAGGCGCCGAATTTTTATGAAGTTTGTTACGGGAGATTCTCCATACAAATTGTAAATTTCTTAGTTTGTTCGCCTCTTCTATCCTACTTGCGTCCTCTTTCCTCTGAAAATCCTCCTAATTAACCTTCTCTTCCAGACCTCCAGTTTATACTGTACTTTCCTAGTCATTATCCACAATTGGTCTCAATACCGATTTATATAATCCTATCTTAGTTCTTTTTGAGACCTCTTTTGATTTAAATATTCTGTCCAACCCTTCCGCACATCTATTACTCTTTGGTAGTCTTAGGTCGATCTCTGTGACATCGCTACATTTATTGTCTATCAAAATTCCTAAATACATACAATTTTCCACCTTTTCAAAGGTCAAGACCTCTCCATTGTTGTTCTGCACCTTGAATGTCTCTCTTAACGTACCCTTCATACCGCCTTTAATCTCCATATATCTGGCCCATATTGCTTGCTGCTTGTATAAACAAGTACGTCGTGGACTGCAGCTCTTTCTTACTTCTTGCCATTAACAAGATGTCATCTGCGTATACAAGGCACTCGTGGCTTTGATTAAAAAGCGGTTTATATTTGCGGCTCTTAAGAACTATAAATTAAGAAAAAGATAAGTACGAGTATATCAATAACGTTGTCTGGGCCGTGTAAAACGTATGCAGTCCAACAGGGAAGTTAACAAGATCTTGGTAAGCAAACCAGAAGAAAGAAAATGCAAAGACAAGTTGGATCTCGAGGTGCGAAAAAATTCTTTACTCACTGAATGTTAAAGAGCACCAGGGTAGCACACTACATCCAACACGCTTGAAAGAGAATTTCAAGATTTGGATGTGTTTCAAGAGGCTGCGGCGCGAATGATTGTTACGCCTGGAAAATCTAGTTCGGAAGCGCCAAGAGGAAGTCAAGGTCTTTTATGAATCATAGCACCGGGGAGGAAGCACGTATTAACAAGGTTAAAATTGAATTTTGTAACATTAAAATTGAACGTGTGGTGAATTATAAGTGTTTTTCACACTAATACAAAATTCTATGACGCCTTAAACAAGAAAGCCAAAGTAGTCTCTTAAAAATAGATACCTTCCCTTAAAATATCATTTGATTCAATACATTTCCAATTTCAGAAGGTGAGTAGGATTTGAATGTAAGCAAGATCTAACTATCAACCATGTTCACTGTTATTGAACGTCTAATATAAAATATAATAATAATCCCCGTACTAGCCTTCCAGGCCTTTGGGTTTGTAACATGGTAGGCTTATTATAACTTGAGTCGTTCGGTACACAATGATGAGTGGTTATTACCCCAGAGTTTTACTTCCGGGTACTGCTTTTTTGTCAGCCTCAATAGAATTGGGACCGAAAAAACGCCATCAACATTATTGGCTAGAGCAGGGTTTGAGCCTGGTCCATACAGATTCATAGTATAGTGACCGATACCCTAGACCAGCACAGTCCTTAATATGAAATATAACCTGCAAAATAGTTTTCAGTGCTAACTAACAACTTACAGCTAACTAAGAGTTGAAATTTATTGAATCTCCATTTATGAAATAAACAAAATGAAAAACTGTTCTGAAACAACCATCCTCTCATTCCATATTCTATGAGTGAAAAATATAGTCTTATTAATAGACGTTAATAGAAGTAAGTGGTTACATGTAAACCAAATTCTGATATTAATCTTTTAATTGACCATTCCTTATTCAGATAAAGAGCTACCGACCAAGTTAGATATCTGTATTGCAAACACTTAAATGAAATTAATTTTCTAAAATATTAATTCATTCTAAAAATAATTTAGTAAAGTAACCAAGAGGTGAATATCATGGTGATATAAACATTTTAGAATGTTATTAAGAAATTGCGATACACTCAATATATCTAATATTTATTAAAAAATTAGTATTTTACTGATAGGAAAACATCTCATTTATATAAATAATTTTAAATAAATAAATAAGTGTTAAAACGCAAGTAATCTTAATCCCTTAAAGAACATATCCTTAAACTTGAAAAAAAATGTTCTCCTTCGAAGTCCAATTTAGTCAGATTGCGCAACTTTTTACATAGGCTGCAGTCCGTTGAAGAACGTCATTACACTAAATCCTTTTCTTGTAAGAATTCCCGCTACTGATGAATTAAATCGCAACCATTAGCAGGTTATAAATGCGACAGGCACAGCACCGTTGTACCCGTGACACCGACGAAAACTGTATGTATGTACGCGGTTCTTCTTGTTCCTCTTCAACTTGTTATTGTTGTTATTAGTATACAGTCAAAGTAGAAACAGCAAGAAGCAACAATCTCTTCTTCTTCTTCCTTAAGCCATCGGAGACTCCGTTGAGACGTAGTGACGTTGGCGCATACACACAATCCTGTAAGTTAACTGCTCTTGTACCGCTAGGCCTCGCGCGTTCCGTTAGACGCTGGTGTGTGTCAGTGACCTCTGTTAACTCCTCACCTGGGCAGCTCAGTCTCTACAACACCGTGCCATAACAGGTGCGTTTTGAAACATCGGTGGAACCTTGTGCTACCCCTCAGTGATTTTTTTATGTATGTTAAGGACGCAACGGGTGTTAGTGCGATATTAATAATTGGGGATAGTTTTCGGTGTCGGTCCGGACCAAGGTTTTTGAACGGTCGGAAGTTTGAACTGTGTGTATGAAGTACTTTGCGCGGGATTCTAAACGAACGGCTCAAGATTCCACCGAAGACGCAGGAACCTCTGCTACTTGACTGGTACATATTTTGGTTTGTCATGTATTATCAAATATGTTAAAGAGTAAGTTTATCTCGCAATCTGAGCACCAAACGTTAATTTCATATAATTTTGTCATCACAATTTTTTTAGCCTAAAGTTTTGCAAAATTTTAGTACTAACATGTTGGCAAATATACTTAGCGATTAAATTCTGTAATTGGTTAAAGTGTGAACGTTTATTTACGGCAATATTTTAACTCTATAAATTATATAATTGTCAACTATTTTATTCATGTTTATTGATACCAACAATCAAAAGAAATTTTTAAAAAGTATACAAATATAATATAAAATAAATTTATCCAAATATAGTATTGTGTAAGAAGAATTTCACATTTACCTATGTTGGTATATTTAATTAACACTAAGCACTAAGAATTTGGTTACATTAGAATAATTCTTATCTCGTTTCACAGTTTGAATTTTGAAAAACCGAAGACGTAAAATGAATTTCAGTGGATCCTAGTGTCAATGTTTTCCTAAAAAGTTTTGAACTTTCGTGTGCTTCGAGAGCGCGCTGAAGTTCAAGTTCAATATCCTTGCGCTCGATTTCATAGATTCATTCGATATTATATTATCCATTACATTGAGTAAAGGCATTTCTTTTATTATAATTGCTTTATGTATACCACTTTTCTATTAATTTATATACAATGATTTTAATCTAATTCGAATGCCCTTGACTATTATGAAAATATAATAGTAGTATGAAACCTACATGAAATCCATATCTTTAATACATTTTATTAAGTTTGTTTGAAATATGCATATATTTCTTATTTATAAACATGTCATGGAAAAGTTCATGAAGTCAATGACTAAAATCCTAATTTCGAACAAAGCGAAATTCTATGATCTGAATGCTGCAAGAATGTTTTGTATAAGCTTCTCTCTGAAGGTTTATTTAGTATTATTTTATAAATATAAGATAGTCCAAAAATGACTATAGGATATTGTCCTTTTGTAAAGGACAATTGTAAGGATTTTTTGTGGATTTCCTTATTTTAAACCAAAGTAACATTAAATACAATTAACCGCGTAAGATTATATCATTTAAACGTCCACCACGACTACATTGGTATGCATCAATGCGAGGATTGAAATTGTCTATGATTCGTCCAAGCAACGGGAGGTTTAATATCCCTTATAGCGATTCGAATGTTATTTCTCAGGGCTTGAATGGTACCTGGCTTATTCGAATAGACTTTGGTTTTTAAGTAACTTCATAACCAAAAGTCTAAAAGCGACAGGTCGCAAGACCTTTGCGGCCAACTACATCAGTATTTCCAGAGATTACACGTTGTGTGTCACGTAGTACCATCTTGTTGAAAATATGCATCATCAATGTCACTTTCATTTAGGTAAGGTTATATAAAATCTCTAAACATCGCAATATAACGATTTGCATTTACCCCAATAGCGTTGCCGTGATTGTCCTCAAAGAAAAATGGGCTGATTATTCCTCCAGACCCTAAACCACACCAGAAAAATATAAATCAATATTTGGAAAAATGTTTTCTTTAAACAGTTATTCTACAATATTCACTGAATCAAAGGTAATTCATTGTTCCTTAAATAAGTAACTATTACCTGAATTTAAGGACACACATTGGTTATTTAAAAATTGTAGATAATATCCAAAAATTCTGTATTTATTAAAGAAATTGTTATTGATAATGGCCACCTTTCAAACTCGACATTTTATCAAAATTATAATTACGAATTTCATATCTTCACTAGAATATCTCCCCAGCATTTCATGATGTGTTCACTTATTTACAAAATTTTATATTTATTTAAGTATAGGTACAGTTTGATGAATAAGTAATGCCTCTTCAGCGCTAGTTTGTGAGGCTAAATAGTTTTCTTCTAAATTCTTTTTTGTACTAAACAAAGTCGATTATATTCTCGTTAGTAATGTGTACATACCGGCCTTGTAAGAATTTATGATGATCATTCTTTCTGTACATACGATCAACATCGTTGCCGTTAATAGGCATATGTTTTTCGTTAACAATGCGGAAGCCTCCCCATTTAGTTTCTCTAGACAAACACATGCAGTTGACTGCTTGACACCAGTATACTTATACGTATAGGTACGTCTTGTATCGAAATTTTTATCCTACTGACAGATATTTTAGTTAAAAATAAAAAAGGAATATTTTACCTAAATGTACTAGTGTCAATAAATAAATATTCCTAATCAGTTGCCATATAAATACGAATAAATTAACAAATGAATTTCTAAATATAGACTAAATCTATCACTTCAATGTAAATTTCTAAACTTTCTAAACCAAAAATATGATTTATATTTCAAATTGCAAAGCACGAATCTAAAATTATACTGAAGTAAATCCAAAATAATGAACTAACTGTTCAAATCATAGCCTACAACTGTAGCAAATAAACAAATTAATCTTTCAAAGTAAATCCAATTCTAAAACAAAGATATGTCTCTAAAATAGAACTATATTAATAATGTGT
Source organism: Melolontha melolontha (assembly GCA_935421215.2). NCBI lineage: Eukaryota > Metazoa > Arthropoda > Insecta > Coleoptera > Scarabaeidae > Melolontha > Melolontha melolontha. The sequence goes on from OW285236.1 coordinate 130,703,499, forward strand.
TAATAATAACGCAGCATATTAAAAACAATCTAAAGGAAACCGTTTTACAACAAAAATAACAAGAAATTCAAAATAAAATATATCAGCCAATAAAGTAGAGATCACTGCAGATCTCCTAACTATGGGTAAACTAATAATAGGGTTATTACTAAGTCCCGTCTGCGCAATTATGTATTGCACGACACTGACTTGTACTTATATTACTGTGATAACGGACAAATATTGCAACATATCATATTTTACAAGGGACCTTTCCGTAACCTTTTTCAGCCCGGTATATTAAAGCGGAAATATCCCGATCCGGCTTAGGAAATAGTATTTATGTGAGAAGGGGAAGATATTACTTTCGTGACACACTGTACATACACATAATATAAGTAAAGTGCCTTCAAAAACTTTCCTCATTAGAGAAGGCCATGGTTTTTTAATGGTTGAAGATAGTGATAGTTTTCTGTCACAAACGTATAATTTTGATAGTTTGATTATGTCATGTAAATGTGTGTAATAATTCAGAAATATTTTCAGAAATAGTGTAATGGAAAAATGTATTTTATTTAACACTTTAGGCCGTTATTTTGTGATATTCCATATTATATAAAATAAAACCATACACTATACTTTGTAACAATATCGTTTGCGAAACTGCAGTCGCCAACTTCACAATGACTAAGCAGACCTAGTATATACACCGCTCTTTGAAATTTGTGTAAATACTTCTTTCAGTCACATTAGCGAAATAAATAGGTAATGGAAAGGTTTTTTCCAAAATTAATTTTTTTCCCATAAATTAGTTAATAGAAAGAAATTTTGTTTCTGTAACAGTTTGATAATGACATTGTATGTCGAAACTGTAATCGCTGATTATGCTAAATATGCTTTTATTTTATGAGCTATCTATTTACTATTAAATATCGGCGACTAGCGAGGTAATCGCAGCTCTTTATATTATGCAAAACAAAGTAAGAACGTGATATTATATTCAAAAAAGAAGAAATAGGATTTTAATTATAATAATGTATTTACTTTTTTATAAAAAAAGAAAGCAAAACGGAATAGAAAAAGCAGGCGATGTAGTATCCAATCTAAAAATATCAACATTGTATCCTAATTAAGGAAAAAATATAAGCGCAAAGGACTAATTTTAAATAGATTTAAAATGCGAAAGCCAAACTTAAACAATCTTAACGCCGGAACCTGCAGTTGACACAATAGATTGCATAGTTACTTTATTTAAATTTTATATACATTTTGTTCATCTTTAAAATTTAAAAGAGATAATGCTAGTATCATCCAATATTAAAAATTAATTGTAAAGGAAGGTTTAATTAACAGAGGGTGGACTGAAGCGATTGAATAACATTGCCCCGATAAAATGTATAGTATGCATGTTATAACAACCCCACTATTAGATTGCTCGATTGCATTCGTCGAGCAGATGTTATTTCCGTCGTTATTGTGTCTATTCATTCATAAAATTTCATTTTACAGTGGCGTGTTTCTGGTTTCGTTTCTTTCAGTGTTATTTGGTTACAACTTTTAGTATTTTAAAAAATCCGTTTTACATTGTTATATTGTATATTTATCCTATAATTTTTTATAAATATTAAGTTTAATTTACTACCTTATTTTTGGAGTAGTTCTTCTTCTTAGTTCATTTCTTTTTGTTCTTAGTATTTCTCTTTATTTCCATTAACTATGGAGAATTATCGTAGGCCAATCATGGTAGGATCGATTAGAGGCCGTACAGATTAGTTGCATATTCGTAATGCTACCGAAATAGATTGCAGTGCCTGTTCATTAAGTTTGAGGCGTCCACAAAAGCGTAATGTGCAGAGACATGTTTCTTCGAAAACTCATCTAGATAACATATGTCCATCTGCACCTGACACTTTTATCGAAAAACTGTGTGAAGCTTTCATGCCAACCAATATCTAATTTAAAAAGCTTAACAATCCAGTTCTCAAGAGGTTTCTTACAAAATATACTGAACGTCATATACCAGATGAATCTGTTTTACGTAAATAGCACTTACCAAAATGTTATTTGAGAACCATTGAAAAAAGACGAACCCACCTATCTGGTCATTATCTTTAGGTAAGTGCAGACGAAACAACGGATGTAATGGGACGATATGTGTTAAATGTAGTTCTTGGTATTCTTCATCCGACAACTTCATACCAACCATACTTAATTGCAATTAAAATATTCCCAGTAAAATGTAATGGTGAAACAGTTGCAGAAGTAATTGATCAATGCATTCATAATATTCTGTCATCGGATAACAACTATAAAGACAAGATGCTATTACTTTTGACTGGGGCGGCAGCTTATATGTTAAAAACAGGGAAATTATTAGAGCAATATTATCCTAATATGCTACACATTACCTGCGCACTACACAGAGTATGTGAATACATCAAGGGTTATTTTCCAAATGTTGATAAGTTTCATCATCTAAAAAGGTATTTCTCAAAGCTGAGACAAAAATTTGATGCCATATTTAGCAGAAATCCAGATTTGACTATATTATATCAATTCTGCACATAGCCGATTGAAAAATCCATACATTCGAAGTATGGTGCACTTTCGCAACATTTTAAACACGCACCGATCACAAGTTATGATGTGGAACGGACATTTTCTATTTTTAAAGACGTTTTAACATCTAAAAAAACTAATTTAACACTGGTACACCTTGAACAAATTTTAGTTCTTCATAGTAATGTTTTACACTTTGAATATTTCACAGAAAATACATAGTTTTGAGTTTTGTTCTTTGTAAATTGTTTTTATTCAAAATTCCGTACGCAATTCGCTTGTCAGTATTACTTTTGTTTCAGCAGTAGTTACTGCCGGTTACCAAAGCATTTATTGCATTCGCTCTGTTGTGCATTGACGGATACATATTAACTGCATATGTAGGTATGTGCCACTTATGCAGGTAGCCACACGTATCAAATTGTTCGAAACACACGGATCGCAAAGGCAGACGCCTATGGGCTAAGAATCATCAATCGCTCGTGTCCGCTCTCTGTTAATTAATGACTACAATATTAGCAAAACTTTTTAGGGCGCACTGAACGCAGAAAATAATTCTCATTGTTTATTGTCACATTTTACAAACTACTGAGATATCTTACGGCCAAGAGATATAAATCAGAATTAATTTTGTACTGGGTCGAAATCCAGATTATGTAGCTTCATATTTAAGATATAAGAATTTAATTCTACACAATTCTACTTCATTTGACTGACTAGCATATGATATAATAAATAATAATAACTAATATTGTTTAGTAATATTGTTTATTGAATTTTAATATCTAGAAAGTACAGAAGATTTGCTTATTTAAGAAAGAAATGTTTAATATATTACGCAAATAAATAGATTTGCCTAAAATACTACTGACGCACTTCATTTACAACTGATTTAAAGCAGAATATTAGTATATTTTGTAAAAACACTAAAGTCGGTGAAATTGACTGTCGGTGGAGATATTTAAGATTTAAAATTAGTATAAAATATCGCGCGTGTGAGCTTTTTGTTTGTCCAGTAAACTTTACACTCTCTATTCTAAACTTGCGACAACTTAAAAATAAGAAAAGAGACAACATCTTTTATTAATTCTTTCGTTTATCACAAATTTTTAAGTAACATCGTTAAATTAGTAAAAATATTTTCTCAATTTATTATAAAGATAATCAAACACGTAACTAGGAAAAAGCAACAAAACATTTACACTACTGATTTAGCTGTCATTAGCCGCTCTTCGTAATCGGAATTTATGTCCCTAATTTTTCAAGATGTTCTAAATAACGCCCATTTTTAGATCATGTATTGTCCTGGTTTCATACTATTTCACATGAAATACATAAATAAATACATATACGAGGGATGCCTTTGTTTTGCATACTGAAACAAAGAGGGCGCCACTAATCAAATGTCAATACTAAAAATTAACCTATATCTTTAGTTAACCTAAATCCAAAGTTTCAGTGCAATGCGTGTAGTGTTGCAGATACAACGAACTGTCGAAATCGACAAGTTAGTCGAAAAATTGAATTAAACCGTGAAAACATTCGCACAATAATTTTTTATAATTTTCGAAGACAATTATCTCAACCAGAATGCATCGCCGACTTGGTTTCTGTTTTCGGTAATGAAACACGATATCAGTCAACAATATCTCATTGGTATGGAGGTTTCAAACGTGGACGGATTAATCTTAGCGACGATCAAAGAGCAGGTGCACCAAAAACGGCAGTTACTCAGAAAACCGTCGATGCTGTGCGCAAGCTCATCAACGAAGATCGGCATGTGACCTATCGCAAAATTGAGGCATCATTGTGAATTTCATAGACCACAGTTGCATGAAAAATTGTGTGTTAAAATATTGGTTTCCTGTTGGATACCGGATCTGTTGACCGAAGAACAGAAAACAGCTGGGGTGAATTGTTGTTAAAAAAACTCTATACTGCTTCAACGCAGGAAACTCTAAAACCGTTTGCAACATTGTGAGTGGTGATGAATCTTGGATTTACTCATATAAGTCAGAAAATAAACGCCAGTCGTCTGTTTGGGCGTTCCAAGGTGAAGAAAACTGACAAAAGTCATCCGTTCTCGAAGTGTCTCCAAAAAGATGGTCGCGATATTTGTCTCGAAAGCAGATGATGTAGCAACAATTTCTCTACAAGATCAAAGAATTGTTACTGCCGATTGGTATACAACCATTTTTTTGTCGCAAGTCATCGCTGAGCTCCGAGAAACCAACCCACAACGACGAATCATCCTCCACCAAGACAATTCAAGTTCGCCAGCTCGCAAGACAATTAAATTTTTAACGCCACAAAACGTCAAATTATTAGACCATCCTCCATACAATTCCGACCTAAGTCCTAACGATTTCTTTACTCTTCCGAAAATCAAGGACAATCTGTATGGTCAAAGGTTCCAGTCGTCAGAAGGAGCAGTCGATGCCTTAAAAAATGCAATTTTGATTGTACCAACAAACGAGTGGAATAACTGCTCCAGAGCAGGTTCGAGCGCATGCAAAAGTGCATAAATCTTGTGGAGAATACTTCGAAAAACAATAAAGTAACAAAATAATTTGAAACATACATGAGTGGGTAAAACCTCACCAGTTTTGTATAATACAAAAGTATTTTTAATAATATAAAATAATATTAAAAATCTGGTGTGAAGAACACAATACAAGTTCATTCCCCAGAGACACAGATACGTATTTCATCTTTCTCCAGATCCTGCTGGACAGGATGCACAGGACGTAGGTACTTCGGTTATTTGCTAATATGCAGCGCTGCTAGGTCTCAATAATTTCTGTGAGATAGCGAAGTCGTTCTATCCTTCTTCAGCAGGAACGTACTAATGAATCTGTAGAAATATGAAATACGTATCTGCATCTCTGGGGAAGGATATTTTCAAATACGTTCACATAAATATTAGTAATGAACTTGTATTGTATTCTTCACACCAGATTTTTAATAATGTTTTATATTATTCAAAATACTTTTGTATTAAGAAATAAAGTCTTTAAAAGCTATTTAAATAACCTCCGTGGTGCTATTTTTTTTCACTTACTTAATTCTGAAATCTTTTGAAGTTACAGTGTAAGTGTTGAAGTTGCATGAATTTGAGTTCATATTATTTTCTTGCATATCGTTTTCCATTCTCCCCAGTTTTCCAAATTTTCTTCCTACTTTACGGCGTTAGTCTTTATTCCTCTCGGGTCCGGGTTGTTTTGAGTTTTCCCATTCCCCATTTGCGAAGACATTCCATCTAATTTAATTATACTTCTATATTGCGTTTATTATATAACATTATTTGCAATTGTTTTCTGAAGGTTATTCTTCTTACAAATTCCATTTCCGGTGCATTTAATTTAGAGGAACAAATTTTACTAACAACTGAGGGTTTAGCTTTACTATTTTTTAACTAGTTCTATTTTCCAATCTTTGATACTTCTTCTTCTTCTTCTTCTTCTTCTTCTTCTTCTTTCGATAGGCGTATCGCCTGTTTAGTTCCGGTTTCTTTGTAGCTACAGTTCTTGTGAATTTGATTGCCAGCTGTGTCGCCAGCGTTTTGGTGGTCGTCCTATGGGTCTTCTTCCGTGAGGTATGTTGTTTCGTACTATTCTGGCCATTCTATCGGGAGTCATTCGGCTGACATGGTGGTTCCATTCTCTTCTTCTTTTCCGTATCCATCTGACTACGTCATCCGTTTGACACTTCTCCCTTATATCTGTATTTCTTTGCCTATCATGTAATGTAATGTGTATCCTGTTATTGTTCTTAGGGTCTTCATTTTGGTTGTTCTTAGTATCCTCTTTGTTATCGTCGCTATCGTTATCGTGCTCTCATCTCCGCACCATATGTCATCACCGGTCGTACGCATGTTTTGTATATCCTTGATTTGCATTCCGTACTTAGGTGTTTGTTTCTCCAGATTGGACACCTAAGATGTCCCGATATTGCTGCTGCTTTGTTTACTTGTTTCCTCACCTCATCACCCAAAAACCCTGCGCTTGTAATTTTGCACCCAAGGTATTCGATTGACATGGTTTGGTCGACGGTCTTATTTTCTATTACCAATTTGCAGCGTACAGGTTCTTTTGCTATGGTCATGCATTTGGTCTTGTCTATGGAAATTTCCATGTTGTGTTTTCCTGCCTGTTTGTTGAAAGCATGTAACATTCTTTGTAGGTCGTCCTCTGATTCCACAATAAGTACTGCGTCATCAGCATAGCATAGTATATTTATGTTGTGTATGCCCATCCGATATCCTAGTCCGGTGTTCTTTACAGCTTTCACCAGCTCATCCATGATTGCGTTGAATAATAAAGGACTGAGACTATCGCCTTGACGGATGCCTGTTGTGGTTCGTAGGTGTTGCGTTAGGTTGAGGTTTGTGCGTATTTGCGTTCTTGTGTTCGTGTTTAGGTCCTTAATGAGTTCTACGTATTCTTTCTTCGTATTATTGTTTTCCAGGATCGTGATGACGTTTTTTAGTTGCACTCTGTCGAAGGCCTTAGTTAGATCTACAAAGCAAAGATAGGCAGGGGTGTTGTACTTTAATGATTTTTCTATCAGTTGTCTGAGTATGAATAGAGCGTCAGTGGTGGATCGACTTCTTCGAAATCCTTGTTGTTCTTCGCTTATTGGCATTGTTGGGGTTATTTTGTCCGCAATGATCTTAGTAAGGAGTTTTAGCGAGGTGCTCAACAATGTTATCCAACGGTAGTTTGCTGGATCAGTGTTGTCTCCTTTTTTGAAGATGGGTATTGTTACGCTGTTCTTCCATTCTTCAGGTATTCTTCTATGTTGTAGTATGATATTAAACAATTTTGTGTATTCTTTAATACTTATTTTCTTAAAAAAATATAGTTTTGAGGGCATTAGATATTTTCTCTGTCTCACTGTTCTTTGACTTTACAGATTGCCCTTGAAGTTCTTAATTTCGCCTAATACATATCTAGGTGAAATTAAAAACTTGATCGATTTCTTCAAGCAATGGAAAAGATATCATCGACGTAAATAAAACTTATTGCAAATTGTAAATTTCATCTTCTAATTTGTGTTGCATTTAAGGGCTTAAAAAATCAATTATATATATGGAAACTCGGCCGACAGGACTCAACACGAACGCTAATATATCGTCTTCTAATGGTGTTGGTGTAGATACACTTTTAGTTGGGAAATTTTATTCTGTTCGACACTTCAATTCAGTGTGTATTCACCATACAACACTGTTCCCTTCAATTTTTTTCTTGCTCCTAACATTATATGTCAACTTATTGTTCCAATATCGACCTCCAAGGGTTGTTAATTTGTCTGGAAGGAATTATGTGAATTTGTTTTAATTTTAGCCTTGCAAGAAGCTATCTACTCCAATTTATCTTACTACACAATTTCTGATCCTTAAGAGCTAAAATTATGTTGTCGTTAGGGATTAGTGCAAGGATAATCAAGCAAGGTCAACACATGTAACCACTTTCAATATTGATTAATCTTCAAGTTTTACTAAAAAAATTGAATTTATATAAGGAAACCAATTTTTTCTTGCTTCTGAAATACTACAAATCCTATTGTATTTAGGATGACTTTTCATATTAATCATAAATAGCTTTTAACATTCATTAAAATTAAGGGCTTTTTATTCAGCTGTAAAAAGCATTATAAAAAATGTCTTATAAGAAAATTAGTCTTTTATCCACCTATTGAGGAAATCGACAGTATTAGGGATTTTAGTGATGCATTCTACTTCCAGTTAAGCTTTGTATTTCCTATTGCTGATTTTTCTAGATTCATTTTTAAAATTATTTTTAATTTTATTGTATATCCTACTTTATGGCAGCATTATATTTACTTACTGAGTGACGAGTGACCTAACGAGGATTGGTTTTTAACTTTCCGAAATGGTGTATTCGATAATGGACATTGAACCTCGTTTTGAAACAACATTACCTGCGCGTTTATTGTTAAATTTATGGTCTTCAATTTACTTTCAAATATTAATTTTCATATTCATAAAATTATCTCGTATTCCTTAAATTTTTATATTGCTCATTTTAGAACGAATCTTTCCTGTTTCCTTGACTAACAACTTGGCGTTCACCTGGCTTACATTCTCATAATATATTCTGTAATTTATTATTTTTAATATAAATGTAATAAAAACAGTAATAAAATGTAATCTTTGATAAGTATGTATTTGAATTTGTAATTTGTCTTGCAAATGAGTGATTATTGAAAACTAAATAATATAATTATGAAGTATGCGACTATTAAATTCACAATAAAATTGTGCCACTGAAGTATTACGATCGACAAATATATGTATAATAACCATTACCATATGTATGCAGGTATAGTGCATTCAGAATTATAAGAAACTAACTTTTAATGTGTTTACAACTATTTTTGCACCCCCACCCCGTGGCGATCATTCTCTCATTGTTATTGAATGGATACGGTTCACCTACCTGCAATATACTAATTCGTTGGCCGTATTGACCACAAATTAGAGCTATACAAATTATCGCCACAGGGGGTGCAACGGCACATTAAAAGTTGCCTTTCTTATAATTCTGAATGCACTATACGCATTATCTTTTTTTTTTTAATATTAGTATAATGTATCTAATTATTTTAACGACAGATACAATGCAAGTTTATTCTACAAAGTCTCTCTAAACCATTTAAAATTAGTAATTTGTAATAGACTATTATCATCTTTGCAAACAGTATAATTACGGTAATATATACTGATATGACCGAACTGGAAAGAAAGAAAAATTACAGGATATTTTAGCTTGATTGGACTAGTTTTGGGATGGCGAATACAAATCTGATCGAGGTTCCTTTCAAGTACGTAACATTTCTCATATGAGGCCGTATATCAAGTCCGAATATTTCCAATGCCAATAAACCTTTAGAGAAATTAAAGGAAGTGGCGTAATAATAAATAAAGTGATTTATTTTTGCCACAAAGATTGTACAATATTGCGCAAGTACTGCTCCAGATGATCCCTATATAAACGCTTACGAGCCAGTCAAAATGAATTCATTGAGCTAAAAAGACTTTAGTGCTTTAAAATTAATGGCCATATTGACCCGGAATGGGTTATTTAAAAGCATAAAGGATTTAATTCCTGTTTGATTTTGACGTCTCATATTTTCCAGAATGAGGATGTAATAGTACTTTAAATTGAAAATTTCTGACTTTTTATTAAAATACCTTGTTAATGTAAAAATCATTCTATCTGCTTTTGATATTTATGTATAGATTTCATGGCAAAGTCTCAGGCAAATAACAATTACAACATAAGGAAGAATATTAGGTTATATTTTAACTCATGAAAACTTATTAATGAGTATTTACCATCTACACTTAGATCCTCAAGTAATATATCAGGATCAAGCCTAGGTGCAACATATTATATATAATTTATTTTCCTGTGGACTTCAAGATTGATTGAACCCATGCAAAACACCAATGCCATTTCAAAAACCTATGATATGAACATTCAATTAATGGAGAAACGGCATCGAGGTTTATGGAATCAATGGCATAATAATAATAATAATAATTATAATAATAATAATATGGGTTTATTAAGTCTCTAACAGTACAATCAAATCAGATACAAAAAACTACATCATGCATAAATAACAAATCAATAAAAATGATAAAGGAATTAACAAAACAAGAAAATTAACATGAATATATCTTATAATAATCTAAGAAAATTAAATAAAAATGAAAAATAAAAAATCATAGTTTCAATCCTGGAATCAAAGAAAATGTAAAAGTATTTACTGGAGTTTTTATCATCTGAAGAACTGGACTTTTAACTAAAACATTAGTCCCACACATAGCGTAAACAAAAGTCAGAGTTTTGAGATGCAAATCGAGGCATTTCAAAGCAAATTCTCGCAAGTAAAAGGGAGAGTCTCCTATTATACACCACACAATACAAGAAGTTAGCACTAGGGATTTTTTGTCTAATATCCAACAAAACTAACGCATAATCACGCAGTAGACTATTATGACCGGTGTTTCTAGGTGAATACTCTTCAATAGCCTTAAATCTCAGGAACTTTGAAACGCGCCGCTGCAAACTTTTCTCTCGCATCTTATGGTAAGTAGATATTGCCAAATTATTGCAGCATGTTCAAGTTTACTTCGAAGTAGCGAACAATAGAGAAATTTTATCGATTCCATGTTCACGCATCAAAAAACCAAGAGTTGCTGTACCAGATCTACACATATCAGTAATGTGGTTGACAAAGGTTAAACCACTGTCAAATAACACTCCTAAATCTTTGATTGTTATTATAGAAGATAAAAGGTCATTGCTAATGATATAATTAAAACAGACAAGTTCCCTTTTTCGAGAAAACACAGCTTTTACTGATGTAAAATTTTAGAATGTTTTACAAACACCAACTCCATATTAAATTAATACTATTTTGCAAGAAAATTGCGTCATTTAGGCCTCTACGGCGCATATATATCTTTAAGTCGTCGGCGAAGCCAATTCAGGACACGCCAATGATTCAAAAAGATCATTAATTAATAACAAGAAGTGAAGTGATCCCAAGTTAAAACTTTGAGGAATTGCAGTATACGAAATAAGTTCGGAGGACTTAAATCCATTATAATATAACGTGCCTACAAAAACTATCCTCATTGCAGACGGCCATGCTCATTCAAAATTATACGTTTGTGACAGATTACGGGCACTGTCACCAAGCATTATCAAAAAGCATGTCCGTTTCTAATGAGGAACGTTTTTGAAAGCACGTTATGAAATTTGTCCTTTGTTGGAAATAATAAGTCATAAGACAAAGAAAATCTCCATTCAATCCAAATTTATGAAGCTTCTTCATTAATATATTGTGGTCAATAGTATTAAACGCACAAATGAAATCGATGTATCTAACATCCATTTCATCACGATCATTCAGTGTGTCACAAATACCTTGTAAAATTAATACCAGCATTAGTAATCGTCGACTGTCCAGCTACAAAGCCGCGCTGAATGGGAGATATTTTAAACTTTAAATGGATGTCAAAGTACTTTTATATGATTTGCTTTTTAAAGTAAAGATTTGACGGATAATCTACTAGCATCTTAACTGCTCTAGAAGTTTATGAATGTCTGAATGTCTTTTAGAAACTGACGTAACTCTAGTAATCTTCCAACAGTTTTGGGAAAGACAAAGTTTTAATAATCAGATTAAAAATATAATTTAAAGAACCACAAAAGACAAAACTGGGAAGTTTATCATGTCGCACCCTCATATTCGGAAGGCAAGGAGAAGTGCATAAGCGGCAGAGTTAAAATGGTTCCTCAAAAATGTTAGCGAAGGCATCCACGATCTTTTGAGGCTCATCAATTTCATTGTCACTGTAAATAATACAATTTAAAATTCTTCAAGAACCTTTCCCATTATTGATAAATTACCAAAATAATTTAGATTGGTTGACACTTTCAGACTCTATACTTAGTTGGTGGTAATTGGTGTAAGCAGGACTAAAAGTAAGTCGTGGACGACAAAACTCTTGATGGAAATATTATGAATTTAGTATTGTGCCGTACCGAAATGGAAATGTATGTACTTATGAACATTTTAGTTTTTGAAACCTTACAGTTGAGAACAATTTACTTAAGTACATAGCATAAAATACCGAAACGACAATACTAACGTCGATGAAACACTTTAAGAAGAACTAATCAACGACTGTTAAATCAGAATGTAGTTTAGTTTAGTTGACATTGCGAAAGTTATATTTATACTTATTATTTGGTGGAAAATTATTGGTAGACATATAAAACTTAAAATTTACAAATAAGTCGAGAGCAGGGTGATATCCATGTTCTGAAACCAAAGGACTTAGATTATCATCATCATTTAGACTCCACCAAAGGCAATATTACCCGCATCATCTTTGCACCATATGAAATCCTTTTACCCACTCTTTCAGAGTAATAAAGAAAGGAGAAAATTCTGCATAAAAATTACCGAAACAGTGTTTAATTTGATGTGTTTGGTTCTCTTCTATAATTGCTCAACAGTCAGTTTTTAAATATGCTGGCACTTTTATTCCACTACAGCCATTCACTTGCAACTAGAATGATTACAGCTTTTAAAAGTTTTATCAATTAAGAAGTTCTTGTACCATACACTTGCATTTCGACACGTCCCTTCGTGTTTAAGTATATTAGGCTGGGAATACATGGCTCATCTTAAGTATAGCTCATCTTAAGTATATAGATATAATTAACTGATTCTATTTAAGTTTTTTATAGAAATATTTAACTAACTGGTAATCTATGTATATTTAGGTAAAATAACATTTACTCGGTGATAATTATTGATAAACGAAATTTACATGCAGAAATGTTAGATGATGTGTGACTATTTTTGTTTCAAAATGTTATAGATTTTTTAATTTGATACAAATTTTATAAAATGTCTCTTATGTCAGCAAATGATACTGGTCAACAATCTTCCATTTTTTAAATTTTTCTTTAGAAACTATGTACAATTTTCGTTTCTTCTATAGTTCTAACAATAGTAATAACAATAAATTTATTCTGGCACGTAAGGATTAAAAATATATCAAAAAGTAAATAAAATAATATTAATTAGGTATGTACATCATATGGAGCTGTATGGTACCGTCCTGTTTAAAATGTTTTTCTTTTCTTTTATACTTTTCTTCGACACTTTCTAATATCAATCTCCAGCAATAATCAGCTGTTCCACTTGCCTAGATAACGTTTGTCAATAATAAAAATGTCTTGTGGAAACCTTTCGTCATGTTCATCACTCACGTCGTAGAAATACAGATGCAAGTGCAAAAAACGTATTTTAAGGCACATATTACAGCCCAATTTATGGTAGCTTCTAAGAAGTTCATTATCAAGTACTATATAATTGTCAGATTTTCTGTTTCCTAGAAAATTTTGGATCACATTTTCAAAAGAATTCTAAGCACGCTCCAAGTCACTAAAAAAATTCCTTCTTTAAGTTTTGCATCCGAAATTTTCGTTTAACGTACTGAAATTCGCGGCCATCTTTATCTTTTGCTTTCACGAAATTTTTCACCAAACTTAATTTTATGTGTAATGGCGATAGAAGTATTTTACCAGGTTCAACTAGTGACTTATGAAGTATATTCTTTTGTCCAGGTATACTGACCCCGACTGGCCACTCTTTAACAATGTAGTGGAAATTTCTAGATAGATTGTCCCACTCATAAAGAAAACAGCAATTATTCGTATCCCTTGTTATAAACCGAGGAAAATTGCAACAAATCTGCGTTCATATACCATTTGTAAATCTGGTAATTAATTCTGTCTAGAAGAAAAGTAATATTTTCATACGTTTATTTTAAAGCGATTGCGTAGCGAACAGGGATGGATGTATGAACGTTTCCTATGTGAAGAAGATCAGCTTTCGAACTCAATTTCGAAGAATCGATAAAAAGACGCAAATCTTCGGAATCGTGTTGGTGACCAAATTGTCAACATTATTGCAGTATGAAAGACACTCGTCGGTTGAAGATACCGTAATAGTTCTTTCTGACGATTACGATACACAGGAATATGTGTGCCTGGAGAAGCTTCCATGCTTGTAGTCTAGATCCCAGTATTTCTTCATTAGTTCTTGCCAAATTTAGGTCTCAGATAACAAATATTCATAATCGCTGGTCAATAACTAGACAATTGCCTCTTCTGACTCTGTAACATCATATTCTTCACTCGAACCACCTATTAGTCTTTATATTTAAAATTTTCATCTTTTAGTAGATATGAGGCATTATCATTAAATAATGTAAACACTTCTAGTGTTAGTGCGAAAGGTTAAAGTTAGATCATTTTTGCTGAAGTTTTTTGAACTAAAGCAATCAGTTTGTAAATCAACATATACGAGACTGTCTTTTAATAGTATGTTTATTTCAATAGTGATAAAGACACTTTCTTGTCTCAGAAACATTCACTGCAGATGCATTTAAATTAAAACGACAGATTATCTATTTGAAATAGACTCCTTTGTAAATATTTGCAACTGCTTTAATGGAAAATCTATTAAAGATATATTTTTACCATTTAACACTCTTTTTCATTTACTAAAGCTCATTGATTATAATAGTACTTTACCCAATTTTTAAGTTCAATAGTTGGTCTAAAGAAATAGTGTCGTTTACTTAGTGAAATATTAACGTAACAAATTACTCGATAAACATATTTACTAAATAGCTGTTATTATTGTCAAGCAATATTCGTCTCTGAAATATGTTTTCTAACACTGCTAATACATAATAATTATTAATAAAACATGGGTAGGAGAATAAGTTGGCTTAGCGTACTTTGCCTCGCGTTACTACAGACTACAAATTGGGATAGTAACATAAGTTTCGTGCACCGTTATTATCAACACTGAAGCAAACGCATCAAACTATTTCTGATTCAGACACCAAATGCAGTAAAAATTATCCGTTTCCTATAAATATTTCGAAAATAATAGTTAAAATATCAGGTCAATAAATAAATTTGCTGACAAATATTGATAGAATACGATCGAATTTAATCACAATGAATTTTCCTTTAGAAACTTTTAGAAACACTAGATAATACATCACCATATGTATAAAACAAAAACATTTTCAATAATAATTTGTCATTTTGTGACTAGCAATATAATTTTTTCTTACAAATATTTTTTTTTACTTAATAAATAATACTACTAAATAATGTACACATTGCAAGAAAATATTTTTATTGTTGAAGCGAAGCACAATTTCTTAACGGGAAATGGCAATATTCCTACGCGGAATGTAAGCGACAGTTTTACTTGCAATTTCCTAAAAGAGTTGTGGATAATACCGCTTTACATCATCACACTTGGCTAGTCGTGGAGAAGTTTCGGGATACAGGATCTGCGTTAAAAGGCAAAAGTTCTGGTGGACCATGAACACAGCAAAATATTGTTGAACACGTAGAAAACCTTCTTGGAGAAAACCCCTCACATACACCAGTTCGTCGTTTATCAGCTCAAACGAACGTATCTTTTAGTACCGTTCATGGAATTTTGAAGCGCCTCTTACATATTGCTATGACTAGTGGTTTGTAGATTTAACACGCCACCATCCACAACCAGTTTTCCCAAGTAGGTTTCTCAGCCGGAGAATTTTCAAATATGAGACTTCTATCTTCTCGGGTTCCAATTCGGAAAGTCGTGTTATTTCTACAAAGTGAGTTGAGCGCCAGTGAAATGTTCACAATTTATTTACTTATAATTATTTTATATATATTGTGCTTGAACAGCAATATTGGTATGTAAAATAAAAAAAAAGCAGGATAAAATTTAAACTGAATATTTAATACAAAAATCAAAAAAAGAAAAAAAAAATCTATCTTTATAAAGTATAAAGATTCTGTATTATACAAAATACATGAGGTAAAAATATTAACTGTAAAATTGACAGCTAAGTGAATGAAAAAACTTCCTCTTAATGACTCCGATCAAACTTATCTAAAAATAATAAAGTTTATTTTCAATTTCTCCCCAGAGAACCAAACTGTATAATAAGATACTGATACACGATCAAAATTACGCATGCGCAAACAGACATGCGCAAAAACCCTGATTCCGTCGAACAAACTTTTCAATTATAATTATTACAAAGAAATGTTAATAGTAAGCTTTAGTATCTATATTTCTAATAATAAATCTCTTAATTACAAGCTTGGATACAATGGAAATATTCTTATAATTTTAATTTATGTTTTATGATATCATAAAAAAATATCTACTTACAAAAATACTGGAGACAAAGAATAAAGAAGGTGCTTATTCAATATTAAACATCAAATAACTTACTAGAATTTAACTCAACAACTCTCTAATACATCAATTAAAAACTTTATCAAACAAATAACCGAATTATTCAATATAATTAATTATATCACACCAAGCTACCTTCTAGTTCCAGCTATAAAATTGGTCTCCCTTTTAATTTATCTAGGCCTCTCTATGAGATCAAGCCCGAATAACAAGTTTTCATCTCACACATTAAATTTAAAAACATTATGAATATACACATTAATCCAAAAATAATTGTACATTTATTTTAAATATTTTAAATTATTTTTAATTAAAAATCCATAGCACATGTATCCATACAAACTATTAATTGTTCAACAGATCTTACCTAGAGATCACGCTAGTAGGCTTAATTATTGCAACTTCTTTCAAGAAAATTAAAATAATGAGGAAATTCTTGATCTAAATTTTTTTACTGATGGTTTTTACATGGTTTTATTTAAGCAGGTTTGTAAATAAACAAAATTACAGAACATGGTCTATAAACAATCCAAACAATCACATCGAAGTTCCTTTACATTCTGTTAAAGCTGGAGTATGGTTAACTGTATCTTGTCGTAGAAAAATAGGACTAATATTTTTTCACAATAACATAAATAGCCAGCGATACCGTGAACAGTTACTAACTCCATTTTGAACTCAAGTGAAACAATACGAATTCAATGGGGATTACTTAGAGCAAGATGGGGCTACTGTTTATACAACTCGTGAAAATTTAGCGCTTTTATAAGTTTACTTCCCTCATCGAGTTATAAGCAGAGGGGTTTAGCCAGCAAGGTCACCAGATCATACTCCGTTAGATTTTTCTATTTCCGGATTACTAAAAAATTAAGTATATAAGACAAGAATTAATAACTTAAATGACTTGACGAATACAATTACAATTAAATGTAATGAACTAACAGCAAATGAATTGCAGAATATTTTTGACCACATGAAACATCGTATTGCATTTTGCATTGAATAGAATGGTGACCATTTTGAACACTTGCTATTAATTATAATAATTAAAATTTCTACAAATTAGTGATTTATCTTGGTTGTTTGATTCCCGTGTAGTCCCAATACAGGCCGTCCCATTACGGGCCGCGTTTGAAAACTACCTGAAACGGTGCCAATACAGGCCGCATCCCTTTTTGACCAAAAACCGAGTCTCATTACAGGCCGCCGCGATGATTCATTAATTCCCATAGATTTAACAATATGCGGAATAGGAAAAACCCTAGATAATCAAGTTACTTTCACATTCAACAATATTTTAATGTGCGTAACATCCAGAAACTCTTAATAACCTATTATCCTATAATCCTAATCCTAATGCCTTATCCATTTGTGTGTATTGATGTATTTGCGATTACAAAATGCAAAATCTGGAATTAGATAATCGGAATATATTTATATTTCTCAGAAATATGTCATTAGTCATATCTATTACCTGTACTTAATAATTACAAAATGACGACATTCCGACCAATAGGTGTATTTTCTAAGTTGTCATGGTTAAGTAGTTATTAGTATAATTATTAGTACGTAGTGAACTTCAATACGGTTAACACAGTGTGAAAATTAAAGTTGCAATGGATTGTGTTGAAATTATTGAGAGTGCAAGGGGAAATCCGCAAGTTCTCTATCAAGGATTTAAATATTGTTTGAAGAGGACTAACAAAAATTTTACCAAAAACTGGAGATGTGTAAATAGCAATTCAAAGTTAGAATGCAGCGGCAGAATTACAACGAACAATGAAAATAAGGTTATCCGCACCAGTCAACACAATTGTTTAGTAATAACTAACGTTGCATATACCGATGTTGAGAAGTGCAAATCAATTTGTAGAAAACGTGCCAGACAGGAAATGACATGCATACCAAAAGTGTATGAAGAAGAATTTCATCAAATTAAAGATAGTGGATTGGAATTTGTTACAAAAATGCCAGCATATGAGTCTGTAAAATCATCCTTGTACCGACACAGAAATAAAGCTCTAGGGGTACCTGCGTTACCAAAAACTAGAGCAGAATTTATAGTTCCCGATTATATAAATAAAACTGAAGATGGAGAGAATTTCACAATTTTTGATCAAGGTACGACAGATCGAATTATCGGCTTTGGAAGTAAGCTGGGTATACAGGGATTATCGTCAAAAAATACAATTTTTGGGGATGGTACATTTAAATGTTGCAACTCATTATTTGATCAACTATATACATTCCACGTGGATTTAAAAAGTACCGAAGAAACGACTAGTGTACGACCAGCGTTGTACGCGTTACTACCTAACAGAAAAAAAGACACCTACATAAAGTTGTTCACGTTAATGAAAGAACATATTCCAAATTTCAACCCAAGGAGCATGAAGATAGATTTTGAAACGTCAACAATATTAGCGTGCAGAGAAATGTTCCCTGATTGCAAACTCAAAGGTTGCAATTTTCACTTTAACCAAAGCATATGGCGAAAAGTGCAAGAATTGGGATTGGCTAAAAGATACAGGGAAGACAAAGACATCAGGAAGCATATAAAGCTTACAGCTGCATTAGCTCATTTACCTTCCCAATATATTGACGATGGCTGGCTGTATATAATGAAAAGCTCCCCCAATTTTAGAGAAATAATGGACTTTAATGATTATTTTGTGACACAATGGTTAGAAAATTCTATAGTGCAAGACATGTGGATATGCTATGAAGAACGTCATAGAACGACGAATGTATGCGAATCTTGGCATAGTCGTCTAAACAGGCATATTGGGAAGTCGAAGCCAAATCTAATGGAATTAATTATATCTTTAAAAAACGATTCAAGGCACTACGACATTATTCAACAAAGGATTGACCACAATATATCCCCAAAAAAGCGTGCTGCAAAATATATTCAAATGGATAGGAGGATAAATGGAATAGTGTTGCAAATACAAGAAAGTCAAGATGTAGAGCAAGCACTTCCCAAATTAGCAAGTTTAATTAATTTTTAATATTTGCATTTTTGCTATATTTAGCAAACGTAATTAGTTTAATTAATTAATCAAAATTGTAAAATGTTGTATATGTTGTAAATATAAATAATTATGTATGTATGTTATAATAAACTTTATAATAAATAATTAATCATAATTGATAGTTTTTATTGCCAATTTCTCGTCGCGGCCTGTAATGGCACCGTTCAATCCTACATTTACGGCATAACAATTTCGCGGCCTGTAATGCTACTCCATTGCTCCGCGGCCTGTAATGGGATGGCCTGTAATGGGACTAAGTCTTTGATTCCATCTTTAAAGTTTTCTGATTAAATAAATTAATAATCTAATTGTACCTTTTTGACATTGACAGGTAGATAACCTTTATACCATTTAATCTATATCTGCATTTCAAGAATTCAGAACATCATAATTTATAGGAGAAATTAATGGACAACTAGATGTAATTTTTTTTTAAACACGTTGCATTATTATAAATCGAGCGAGAAGAATACTATAAAAGTTCATATTCATGTCAAAACGACTGTCAGAGCTATTCCATTTATAGTGGAGACACGCTAATACAGTTTCCGTCTGTTGCGCCTGTGATCGTCTGATGGAAACCACTAAGTTTTACACTTGTCGTGAGGACGACGCTAGTTAGATTGGCATTCGTGATGATGACATTAATTAATGAGAGGCGTTTAGCTTTCTCTAACAGCGTCTTTTACAACTTGACTGTATGCAATAAGGGAGTTGTTTTTTCTATCCCAGCATCACGCACTGACGAGTATATAGTACGACGGAACACATGTCTGAATAGCATTTTCACACAAATGTGAACTTATATAGTGTTCTCCACGCCAAATTTTTAATAATATTTGGAGAATATTTATTAGTTACATAATACAAAAATATGTAATTAGTGAAAAGAAAATTCAAAATTAAAACAAAATTTAAAACTAACGCCAAAATTTTTAACCGCTGGAAGGCGCAAATTGTTCAACATTTCTACCCTCTTGCAGCAAAGAGTTCTAGAAACAAAATCATGTCACACTTTACACAACATATACACTCTAAGCAGTTCTGGTGGCTTAATAAGCTTTTAGCTTAAGATTTTGGGCTGCTACACAGACCCCACAAAAAAAAAAAAACCGAAATAAACTCAAACTAAAGAAATATCTAATAATGAAAATAATAATAACGGCAAGACAAAAAGAAACAAACTTGCATCTACATCAATGCAAATGCTATTTGTTTGTTTATAGATGACAAAATAAAATTCCTTCATAACCACCTAATCTCTTCCATAAATTCTTTTATGCTATAATATACTTTATTCTGAAAAGAAACATGTTAAACGTCTCTTAAACATACATGCGTTTTAATGACTTCAATTTCATCTGGTACTTTATCAAATGAAATGACTGAGGGTCAAAAAATGGAATTCGCTGTAAACAACACAAATAGTGTCAGAATGACGAAACTTGTATACCGTCAAAAATGTCGTTAAGTATTTTGTAACTAAACGTATAGTAAAAATTCTTTCAATGGAGACTGTGGTTAAATAATAATTTAAAAAGGTATATAACCCCTTACCACAATTATTAGTCGTATCCTAAATACGTATTTCGACAACTAAGTTGTCATCATCAGTAGGTAAAAACTACTAATTAAAAGTCCCACATGGGGCACAGTAAAGTAACATAAACGCTTCCGCACAACTACTATACACTGCAACCCTGTAAAGACTAAATTTAACATGCCAATCTCAAACTACGAGACAAACATTTGCCTCTTTAAGGAAAAAGGTTTTAAACATGTGTTAAATTATCGAACAAAGGAACGGCAGAAATTCTTCTCTAAAGAAGGCGCCAAATAAAAACGATTTTTAAAAGCTACGATGACCTGCTATTAAAATTAAATGAAACACCTTATATTTTCACAAAACACTAGTATATTTAACTATATGAATATTTCATGTGCATTGTACACATCGGTAGTTATTATTTAAACGTATTATTTCGAGTACAAGTAACAAAATCTATATTGGGTAGGGGTGTAAAAATTTCCATTACAAATGGTTAAAAAGTGTGGTCGTATATTGTAAAAGCCGACCTCTCTTGCAAATTCTGAGAAAGACAAAATTAAGAAGGGGCGTTACATGTGAAAAAACAAGACATCCGACTGTGTTGTGTTATATTAAATGAGAATCAATTCACGTGAAAAGGGTCTATGAATTATTAGATATTGTAGGTATATAATTTAAAAGTTAATTATAAATAGGTGACATGCCCTAGTTAAAGAGTTAAGCACTTTAATATAATGTATGGAATACACGGTTGGCTCTAGGTGAAACATGATAAATAGTTTTCTAAACAAAACACCCGGTACATCTGTTCCACCAAACGCGAAACATTTTACAATTTCGTGAAACAAACACACCGAGTGCTTCCTTCAACAAACCATTGTTAAGGAGGTAATATTTTGCATTTTTTCACGTGTATGGATTCCCACATGTCTATATTTCTGCTGTTACCTCCCCCACCCACTTATAAAAATGTGAATAGACTGCTGAACGGTATTGGAGATTTATCGCTATTCAAGGAGGTATGTTTATTTTTCGCGATAAATATACTTTCGTAAGCATCAAGTTCCTGGGGTTTATTAATTCCTTTTATCAATTTCAAACCTGTAATCGGTACATTGTGCAGTGTACTCAAAGCGTGATTTGCGACATTTGATTTATCCGGTCTATTGTATTTGATATGTGCTATGTGTTATTTAAAGAACACATAGCACATGCCCCATGTGTGACTTTTAATTAGTAGTTTTTACCTACTGATGATGACAACTTAGTTGTCGAAATACGTATTTAGGATACGACTAATAATTGTGGTAAGGGGTTATATAGTCAGAGATAATTTAAACAGCATCTAATAGCGATTACGTTTCTTTATCAAAAATGCTCTTAAAGGTATTTTTACTTCGTCTCGCTATCCAAG
Source organism: Melolontha melolontha (assembly GCA_935421215.2). Classification (NCBI taxonomy): domain Eukaryota; kingdom Metazoa; phylum Arthropoda; class Insecta; order Coleoptera; family Scarabaeidae; genus Melolontha; species Melolontha melolontha. The sequence goes on from OW285236.1 coordinate 130,725,874, forward strand.
CAAGCTCGTAATTTATTTATGTCTTTAAAATAATAAAATAAGTTATTATAATATTTAAAAAAACTCCACCATAATATAGAAATACAAATTTACTCTTTGACATATTCGATTATACATTTAAAATGATCTAATGGTGGCTCGCAACCGCTTTTGAAGAGGGAACACAGAAAACTATAATGTACAGAGTTTACCCTTATATTTAATATTTCTAATGCAAAATATGTTCCTTGATTACCAGAGAGCGGACTCGAGCGATTGATGATTCATAGCCCATAGGCGTCTGTCTTGTATTTGCAATAGGTTTGTTTCTGTAAGCGATCCGTGGTTTCGAACAATTTGATACTTGTGGCTACTTGCATAAATGGCACATACCTACATATGCAGTTAATATGTAACTGTCAATGCACAACAGAGCGAATGTAATAAACGGTTTGGTAACCCGCAGCAACTACTACTGAAACAAAAGTAATACTGACAAGCGAATTGCGTATCGAATTTTTAATAAAAATAATTTACAAAGAACAACACTGAAAACTATGTATTTTCTGTGAAATATTGAAAGTGTAAAACATTACTATGAAGAACTGAAATTTGTTCAAGGTGTTCCTGTGTTTAATTAGTTCTTTTAGATGTTAAAACGACTTTAAAAATAGAAAATATCCATTCCACATCACAACTGATGATGGGTGCGTGATTAAAATATTGCGAAAGTGCACCATACTTCCAATGTATAGATTTTTCAATCAGCTATGTGCAGAATTGATATAATATATTCAAATCTGGATTTCTGTTGAATATGGCATCAACTTTTTGTCTCAGCTTTGAGAAATAACTTTTTAAATGATGAAACTAACTTAACAACATCTGGAAAATGACCCCTGATGTATTCAAATACTCTGCGTAGTGCATGTGCTGCACAAGTAACGTGTAGCATATTGGGATAAGATTGCTTAAATAACTTCCCTGTTTTTAACATATAAACTGCCGCTTCAGTCAAAAGTAATAGCATCTTGTCTTTATAGTTGTTATCCGATGACAGAATATTAGGAATACATTGATTAATTACTTCTGCAACCGTTTCACCATTTACGACAGGCAATATTTTAGTTGCAATTAAGTATGGTTGGTATGAAGTTGTCGGATGAAGAATACCAACAACTACATTTAACACATGTCGTCCCATTACATCCGTTGTTTCGTCTGCACTTACCCAAAGATAATGACCAGATAAGTGGGTTCGTATTTTTTCGGTGGTCCTCAAATAACATTTTGGTAAGTGGTATTTACGTAAAATAGATTCATCTGGTATATGATTATCAGTATATTTTGTAAGAAACTTCTTGAGGGCTGAAATGTTAAGCTTTTTGAATTGGATATTGGCTGACATGAAAGCTTCACACAGTTTTTCGTTAAAAGTGTCAAGTGCAGATGGACATATGTTATCTAGATGAGTTCGCGAAGAAACATGTCTCTGCACATTACACTTTTGTGGACGCCTCAAACTTAATTAACAGGCACTGCAATATATCTCGGTATCATTACGAATATGCAACTAATCTGTACGGCCTCTAATCGATCCTACCATGGTTGCCCTACGAGAATTCTCCATAGTTAATGAAAATAAAAAGAAATACTAAGTAAATTAAACTTAATATTTATAAAAAATTATAGGATAAATATACAATATAACAATATAAAACCGATTTTTTAAAATACTGAAAGTTGGAACCAAATAATACTGAAAGAAACGAAACCAGAAACACACCACTGTAAAACAGAATTTTATTAATGAATAGACACAATAACGACGGAAATAACAACATCTGCTCGACGAATGCAATCAAGCAAGCAAATAGTGGGGCTGTTATAATATGCATACATGATACCGCCACGTTTTATCGGGGCAATTGGTCATTCAATCGCTTCAGTCCGCTCTCTGTTGATTACTTAATTTTATTATTTTCTACTGGATAGCAAAGGCAAACAAATCGCCACCACATTAACCTTCTATATTACATTTAATATATTTTATTTTATTTTTACAGAACATCGCAGTCAGCATGGAGACGAATATGTGATCAAAATCGTACAAACAAACATGTATCTTGGAAAACTGGGATCTTGTAGAAAGAAGAAATAGGACATAATTTGTTTAATGTGTTTCTCAAACTTAAACTCCAGTTACTACTTATTATTATGTTCTAATGGAGATGTTGTACTAGATTTTCGTTGAAACTTAGATTTGCTTAACGAAGTACCTGTTTATATATACATCTTATTTTGTTACTTTCATTAATTTACTCATTTATATGGTTTTATTTCATAATATTTGTTCGAAAATTTTGAACTATAATTCCAAATAAAGCGTTTTTTGAAACACGTTATCATATTGTGCAATAACCGCTTTACAGCTTCACCGCCCAATTCTTAGTACTTATACACTACATGAAGAAATGCTACGATGCCCAGCACTATAAGAGGTAAGTGACTCAATACATATACATATACATATTTTACACACGGCAACTGTCACTTTTCCGTGTTCTACGCGAATGCATTTTTATGGTTCTGATGATCTAAGCAAATGACTCTTCAACAACGAAAATATAATGCGAATGCGCCTACGTAAGGTAATTTTAAATGCAACATTAAGAAAGAGAAGAAACAATTTGCAACTTGTCATTAATGTTATGCATTTTACCTTGCGCAGACAAAGCAAATTGACTAAAAAACAATAATAGGAATATAATACCAAATATAACATTAAATGTCTATATAGTGTTAATAGAGTTGCATTTATATTTTAAAATAAAAATCTTACGTAATGCAATATGTAATAAAGTATGCGTCATATTATCATGCATATTCTGTAAAAATCAAGAATAGTTTTGATAAAAAAAAAACATATGTTTTATAAGAAAAACTAATGTAGTCTTCATATTTCTGAAAACTATTATCAATTGTATAACAATTCGTATTTCGTTATCCTTAATGATTAATTTCACAGCGAAACTTCTTAAAAAGCAAATTTTCAAAGTAGCAAGCCTGCCGTATAAAAGTAAAACCAGTAACTCGAGTTACTTCAAAATTGACTTTTTTGTTTATTTCGACTCACATGGATGAATCCTACTTGTAGCTATTGAAAAAACTGAAATCGTAACTTTAGTTACTAACATATGAATTTTAGTATGTCGACTTACTAGATATTTAGAGTCAGATTGTACATTAACTTCCTACAGTTTGTATTTGTAGTTGTAGATTTTTCAACTTACCAACCTGGAAGTAAGCAAGTAGTGTTACTAAAAATTTGTTGCCTAATTTGCTATTCAATAGTAAAGTAAGTTGACATACTATTTATAGATTTTTTAGAATACAATAGTAAAACCAAGTAAATCGAGTTGTTCTTTGTTTATTCTATGTCTTAATTTTACAAGAAAACGTGAACTATTGTTACTATTGCCAAACATTCCTACATTGCAATTAAAATAAACTAGTAAATCAAGTTAATAAGTTGTTGATATCAGAAACCTTAGGCAACGAGTTCCCTAATTTTACAACTAATAAAAGTCTTAATGTTGAATTCACTACAACCCCCATTGAAACAAATGAGTCGCAAATTGCAGCAAATAAAACCCTGCTCAGTCCAAAAAATCAAAATCCTATTGAACTAAGCATAACGTATTCCAATCCAAAGGAAACCGAATGTGCAAATAATATGATTTACGTTTGTAAAACCATGTTTATACACACAATTCGCCATAAGTCAGATGGTATAATAACAAACTGTCTCAAAGGGACCGCAAATGACCTGCCTTGCGTAGAAAACAAAAGGGGAAATGTAAATGCACTTAAAATGAAAGAAGTGGCCGAACACAATTATAAAGTTGTCAAAGAGCACATAGAATCATTTCATCTACAAGTATCCCACTACAACATAGATCATGCTCCCAACAGACAACAATCCATCAAATGTTCAAAGATTTTATTTCAAAATATAAGCACTTAAGCTATGAAACTTATCGAAAAATATTCGATAAAGAAAACTATCATTCACACAAAATGATTGTAGTGTGTGTTCTGTTTTCAGGAATGAATTACCTAACGAACGTGAAATACCATATACTGATTCCAGTTCTTCCAATCATGCACCAGAGATAAATATAAATACAGAAATAGAATAGGCAAATATTTCAGGCAATAACGAACCTTGATTATGTTCAATTTGTGATAATTATCAAACTCACAAACGGAGATCCACAGTCGCCCGCCAAGGAAGCCACAATGATACAGCTAAAGAATAGCAGGAAAACCGCGAGCTATACACTGTTGACATGCAAAAAGTACTCATTTTGCCGAAAATGACTATTTAAAATTCATTTTTCGTCAGTAGACTGGTTGTATTCTATTTAACATTCGTAAATCTAAAATCGGCGGGCCAAAATAAATACGTTTCATGACATAAGGCAGTATCTGGAACAAATGACTCCGCATATTACAACGCATTAATTAGACTTATTAATTATTAATTAGACTTAATAACAAAAATAATACATGCCGAAAAAACACCCAGTTTTTGTTTTGGGCAGTGCAGTTATTTGCTCAAAATGTAACGTGTTTACATTTTGAGCAAATAACTGCACTGCCCAAAACAAAAACTGGGTGTTTTTTCGGCATGTATTATTTTTGTTAATGACAAGCGGGCTCTCAAAGCTATTACTTTCAAATATTTTGAGCCGGGGCATAGTTTCATGAAGGCAGACTTAATTTATGGCCAAATTGGGAAAAAATTGGAACCAGGCTCCAGAAGTTTTGGATTATGAAGATTTGGAAAAATTGATAATGGCCTCAACTAAACTCAACTAGATTATATACACGCCGAAGAGTTTAAATTATTTGAAAATCAGTGCGTACTGGGAAAGGGATCTTCTATCCTAAAGCTAAATGATATAAAATCCGTTCAATTTAAGAAGGGGTCAAGCAAAATGTTTAATTAAAAAGTGGAAAAAGGAAGAATTTTCGAAAGTCTCAATCCTCAAACCCAAATTTAAATTGGAGTAACCTAAGTGTCGAGTCTGGTAGAGGAATTAATTCCAAAAAGAAAGAAGCAATTTTAAGAGAATTATTGCCTCATATGCCTCCAAGAGAGAAAATCATTTGGACCAATTTACCCAGCTCTGATAATTTGAAAGATTTGAGAAAATCAATTACACAATTTTAAATGTTGGATTTTATTTACATTAAATTGGTTAATCAGTGTTCACATTATCATTTCTAAGTAGGTGCGGAGTTGTAAGACTTATACTATCGACATATATGTATATTTCCAATTTTTTTAAAATTTGGTTTGAGAGTTAAGAAATTATTAAATGTAAAATAAAAACGATGTATAAATAAAAAAGAGTGTGTAACCTATTATTTCAATTTACTTCGATTTACTAGTTACTAAATTTTGGTAGATTGTTATCCGTTCATAAAATATAGGGTCCCATTAAGAGCGCAATATTTAATTTTGTAATAAAATACATCATATATTCAAAAAGTGTAAAAAATTTTATTTATGTATAAAGTACACACATTGCGGTTAAGCGTGGAACACAATATCGAACAAATGTCCCCACGACTCTGCTGGCACGCTCTTGCTCTTTTTACGGAGTTCTCGATGACTTTTGCGCATAATTGTGGTTCATTTCCCGCCAATTCCGGTGCGTGAGATGATTCATCCAGGAAATTTCTTTCGCAACAAATCCATTGTTTCACGCGCCGTGCAACAGATTACCCTGTCCTGTTGAAACCTCATTCCTTCGATATTGGTTCCATCCTACAGTGGCCACAAAAACTCCCTCAGCATGTTGCGATAGCGTACGCCATTCACTGTACTGTTACTGCTTGTTCAGCACCACTTTCGAAAAAGTAGGGCCCTATTATTCCGCCAGCCCATAATGCACACCAGACAGTAACTCGTTCTGCATGCAAAAGCTTTCCATGACTCACTCGAGAATTCTCCTCGCCCCAAATCCGACAATTTTAAGTGTTCAGGTACCCATTCAATTGGAAATGCGCCCAATGCGCAATATTATCGAGATATCGGGTGGTACGACGACGTACGGCTACTTTTCTGTTAACAGTCGAACTAGTTTCCTCGAATTTCTTAATTAATCTTTGAACTGTTGACAGATTTGGTGCATTTCGTCGACCGAAAATTCCACAAAGTCTGCGAACTGTTTCCGCATAACATTCTCCATATTTATAATGCGTTTTCACAACAATAGCTCGTTGTTCCGTCGTATAATGCTCCATGACTACTAATCGCAATAATGACAAATGAAGAATATAGGAGTTTCAGTGCAGCCAACCTAACTAAGCGAACGTAGGGCACATTTTAAATCTTGCACTCTCAAAACGGGGGACACCCGTTAATTAAGTTGCGGGTCATTTCACATTACTTCGTCATGATGTAAATCTACTTGCTTTGTTTTTTAATAGCTTAATAAATTATAATAAAAAGTATATCGAGTTACTTACTTTTATATCTGTAAACTGCATGGTCTCTTGTAATAAGTAGCTCTAAAATAAACAAAAGCAAGTTTTCTGAAAAACATATGTAATATGTACTAATAACAGTCAGATCAAGGAGAATAAAAACTGCAAATTGGTAAAAACTTCACTAAAGTTTTTCATATTTATAAAACGTTAGCACTATTTCTGATATCAAATGTTTTTGGGGTTAGTGGCATCTTCTGAATTGGGCCATCTGGTCAATGACCTCCAAATTATTCCTGAAATTATATGAAAAACAACCAAAATAATATCCACGAATATAATTTTCATTGTCTCGCGCACATCGTAAATTCTACCTATATACGTTTCTAGTCGACTCGGTTGGTGTCCTCTAGTGAGCTCACACTTTTAAATACTTAAATGTAACCGAAGTTCGTGTTGTATAACATTTCGTTTTTGTTTTACCAATGCATATAGCAGATGGTTCCTGCTGAAACATCATATTTATAAACTTAATAATATAAAACTTTATATATAAAATTTTATTATATTTCACAATTTTATTGCTGTATATTACACCATAATCGAAAAGTTTATTTTAATTATTTTATTAAACTTCTAGTTTCAAAAATTCTTTTATTGTAAATTCACTACAATATTGTTTCCCCATACAGGTGGATGAAATACTGAATAAGTACAATACAAGTTTGAATATTTATGTATGTAAAAATTATTGGGAAAAATTGTGGTCGAAAAATTTTACAATCTTAAATTTAGTAGTTTAAATAAACAAGTTAAGTTTTTTACTTTTATCTTGAATGTGTAAAATTTTGAAATCAATATTAAATCTATGATTGATATCTATACAATGTCTGGGGAAACATTCGATAAATTATTGCATTTCTAAATAACTTGAACCTGGGTCTATTGTGGTCTAGTGGTAATGACAACAGCCCGGCAAGCTGTAGACTTGGGTTCGAGTCCCAACATAGACTTTCAATTAAAAATTTCGTATGATTTGCTTTGTAATTTGTAGACAGCAATGTTTACACCCCCCCTTACTTTGCAATTACATACATACTAACTTGATATTTGTATATACTATATATATTTGTATATACTATATATATATATATATATATATATATATATATATATATGTGTGTGTTTGTATTGGTGGTGGATACATTGATCATTTTATGATAGTGTTTGTTATAGGCTTAATTAAGTATTATATTTGTATGCTAAGTATGGAAACGTCGTTCGGAAATAGAATACCCAATTTTAATGAACACGGAATGAATTATTTTATTGATACTAAAGACCAAGTTTAAAGCTGCTTAAAATATTTAAATCTGTCACTACCATACATTCAAACACTCCAGTTTTTTAATCAACATCTTCTAACACAAATTCCATACGGCTTCCCTGTAAATTTGGCTAGAAGCTGGAACTGATTTAGAGTAATGGAAAAGTCTTTGTGTTTGTACATATAGACTTTGGTACTGAAAGACTTCCCACAACAATTCGCATGTTTTATATGACATACACCAAACCTGTAAGCATTGTGCGATGAGTAGTTACTAAATAGCTACTAATACGAGCGACAAACTGAAATTATTGAGAAAGGAAAACACGGTCAATATTTTCTGGGTTTTTATTTTAAATATGCTCAAAGTTTCTACCCCGCAAATGGCGTTTAAGCCCACAAAATAGCCAAAAGTAGCACACTGCTAAATCAGGTGAGTACGGCGGACATTCTATTACTTTTATATTTTTTCCATCCAAAAACTGGAGAGTTAAAACTATCGTATGGGATGATACATTATCATGGTGGAGCATAATTCCCTGGAACTTTACTGAACACATTAAGCAAACATTTTTCAGTGTACCACTTAGTTGTAACTGTCGTTTGTCCATCTAGCTTAACTGCATTTATTAAGCCCGTACTTCTGAAGAATATCGCATACGTAAGCTTTTTCATAGCTCGCTGTTTCCTAGTCATTGCAAGAGTCTTCTCATCTTCGTGAATCCATACCTGACTGCCTCGGCGAGTAGGAAGGTTGAAAAAGGGAATATAAGTTTCGTCACCTGTCACTATTTTTGGAAAAAAATTGGTGTCCGCTATTATTTAAGAAATTTTAAGTTTCATGGCAAATTCTAACACGCTCTGCTTTTTGGAAGTCAGAAAGGTGATGTGACACAAAACGCCTTACCACTTTTTTTAAATGTAGATGATCGTGTATGATTTTTTTAACAGCTGAGGATCCAATCTTGAGTTGATGCTCTATTGCCGCATAAGTGGCTTTATTGTCCTTTTCACTTATTTTTTTAACAGCAATGTTTTTTAACAATGTTTTTCTCGGTAACAGCCGCGGGAGGACGCCTTGCTCCTTTTTGATGCTAAACAGAATTCCTTTCACCAACAAATTCCTCTATACCAACGGTAAATTTTAACCTATGAAGGTACTTGTTCACTAAAAATTTAATCTAAACTCTCTTTGCACTCATAAGGGCTGAAACCTCTTTAATCATAATAAATTATGACTCAGAAGTGCTCTATGGTTAATTCTATTTTCTTTTACCTTTAACAAAAAGTAGCTGAGTTATAACGAACGTAATTTCAACAGCAAAACGTCAAATGACAGATAAAATGTTGCTCTAAATAAACACTAGATGATTGTTTTACATAGTCTTCTAGATTTTCTTATTCTCAATAAATTCAACTTATCCCTTGTAATATAGATGTTTTGACGATATTTCGCCATTAATCGAATTTGAGAAGTGCAAAACTTATACAATCATTCAATAATGGACAAATTGACCTTCAGTAGCAACCCTGTTGATAAAGACTCTCAACTGTAGAACAGGCTATTCATCAGTATTCGGTAACACAAACCATAGATACGGTTAGCGGCGGAGAAAACAGGGTAGAGCATGCGCATCTGCAATGGACTGTTTGCGAACTCCAAAAATAAGCGTTTCGTCCTTAGAATTGGAAACTGGATTTATTTTCGTAGTCCTAACATATCATCTCAGTAGTTGAACCCAAGGCAGTTTGCAGAACCTGTTATGAAACGTAAAAAGTTTGAAATGAAAATAATGCTGCGTGTTTTGAAGTGGTACTTCAAAGTAGGGTGATATACGTAGAACTATACTCTAAACAAATAGATAACATGTACATAATATTACGAGAAGGATATCTCGCATTGGTCAATAGAAAACGTGAACGTTTTCAGAAGAACAATGTCAGGTCACACACTGCTCAAAGTACCCTCCATAAACTAAAAGGAAAAAACTCGATGCGCTAAAGTTGCTACTATATGCTGCATACAGTACTGAAATCAGCATCAAACTATCATATGTTGAGGTAAATGGCTCACTTTCTTTCTACACGTCACTTTGTCAATGCCTAAGAGATAGAAACAGGGTGTGATGAATTCTGCAATCCCAGGGAATAATGTAAGGAAGGATCAAGAAATCTTACTAGATATTAGAAAGAAACCAACTAACATAATGGACTTAGTACTTTGATTTGTAATTGTTGTTGTATTGATATATTAATTAAAATTTTATATTTAAAAACAAAAATACTTTTACTTTTATAATCGAAAATATTATTAAATTTCATACTTAGTCATAACAAAGAGCAGTATATCAAGGTCACAAATTTAGTTAACACGTATACAACAAATAATTGTGTAAAATCTTCCTAAAGCTCCGTTACCTTATATAAATTGGTTGGTCTTTTATGCAGTCGAAAATTTTGCTAATGAGGAAATGAATCTGCAAATAAAGACTGATCAAGTGAAAATAAACAGTTAATCAGAAAATTACGCGAGGTAATGGCTTTATTATACAGATGCGGAAATATTTGAACGAGAACAGAAAATTATTGTTTTATTTTCTTTTGTTTACAGACGACCAGCTCTTTATAGGTTTTATTGTAATTATAGTAATTATACGCTTTTTTAGTACACAAAATAATTTGAACTTACTGAATTAATTTTAAATAAGGAGCCAGACTATCCATTCATGAGATTAAATTTTTTCAAAAACCTACGACCTTGATTTATAGCTAATGTTGGTAACATAGATTGTGTAGATCACTATTTAAAAGTTGTGACAAATGAATATATTTTTTAATGCATTATGTACGCATACAATAATAAAAATGCGCTCAAGAGACTGTACATAATACCCGTCATCGACCTCTAGCCGCATCATATTTTAGACTTACCGATAATATGAAAACCAATTCATATTTTCGGTATACATGTATAAAATTCTATGATAGACTTCCCAGCGATTTAAGGGATTTGGGCCGTTTCGATTTTGTTCCTGCGGTGACGGATTTTTGAAGGAGGGGGTGTTTAATAATCTCCAGAAGTTTGTCAATATTAATATGTTTAGATGATGAGTCTTCTGTAAGGTGTTAATGTAATGTTTTTATTGCACATAAGTATCTTATTTTTGAAATATTTGAACTGTGGCAAGTGTACACAATGGTAAGGTGTCTCGCACAAACAAAATATCTATCTATTTATCTTGAAGTATACTTTTAGCCTTTTCTACAAAAAGATATGTTTAAATATGACTCAGGCAAATTATTTCACATAAAATAAAACTCACCAAGTGTCTGTGCGAAATACCACGTCTGAATCGCTTAAAAAATTAACAATAAAAATCCGAAATAAATAAATTTCCGAACAGCGTCAACGTCAGTGCAAATGAAGGAATGTAAAACTGATGATTACAATTTTTGAAGTAAAATTTCCTCTGGCTGGTATGTATGATAAAATTTGGAAAAAAATATGATAACAACTTTCTACACACACACAAAATTTTATCAAAATCGATTATGTAGTTTGTGAGTGACCAGTGGCGGCTCGGGATGGTTCACATAGGGAGTGCTTAATTTCAAAATTAAAAAGTGTAATACAAAAACACTTACCTTATAAATTTCACCAACGTACTGTTCCAGACAGGTACTGTTCATTGTAGAGTTTGTTTTGAGGGAATAGTAAATATTACACTACACAGTTTAATTACATCTGACGATAAACGAAGTCCATTTTACGTGTCTTTGACTTGCAGAACAGTTCTATCACTTTTTCATTATAGTTTGGGAAATCATTTATACATTCTTTTTCACAAGATAACATAGTAAGGGCATTTAATCTCTCTTCTTTTATTGTATTTCTCAGGAAAGTTTTTATTCTCTTCAGCCGTGAAAACTGGCGTTCCGCTTCGGACGTTGTCATTGGGATTGTAATGACAATTTTTAAAAGCGTAACAACTTCATTAAAGGTGTCGCTTAATCCATCCAGCAGAAGACCTAGCAGACCTACAGCACCGACTTCTATATTTTGCCTAAATTCTTCTCTAGAATATAGAACGCTTAATTCAGTTCGTAGTCTGCTTTCATTGAGGCATGGATAAAATTTTACTGCTTCTTTAAGGCAATCTTCCGGAAATTTTTTTTGAAAAGAGGAGAACTGTTTAAAAGAAATTAAGTTTGTTAATATTAAGAGCCCTGTATACCGAAATCTAGTTTTTATTTCTAGCAAAATAATATCGCACACTTCAATGTTTCCCTCCTTCTTTGGCTACCATCAGTTACTCTTCGCCGCTTTGATGGCCGAGGAGTCAGTTCTGGGTCATTTTGTTTAACCAACTGATTATCTGTGTCAGCGATTTCGGTTCGAATTTTTCCAATAGCGCGTTCAAAATTATCTAAATTATTCTTGATTTTTAATGCATCTGTATTGACATTTTGTAATTGATTAAACAATATGTCCACATGTGGCATAATTTTATGAAAGAAAGTTAACTAATAGATAAAATTTTCCTCCTCTAAAATTCGCAAATTGGCACCAGCTTGATGAATGGTAGTTTGTAAACTAGCTTCCCCTTCGATTTGTTCTAGAGCTTCAATTATTTCTTCTCGGTGCTCATATATTGTATTCACTGTCCTAGAATTGAACTTCCATCATATTTTTGAAGAACGAGGTAACCTTTTTCTCTGAAGGAATTCTTCCAATCTTGCAGCTCGTTGTGGTGAAGTGGAGAAAAATGTATAATATAATCCCGTCAGATCGGCAAAAAAATTCTGCAATTACTACTGCTCGATGTAGCATGTGACATAATTAGATTTGTCTGATGTGCATAACAATGTACAAAATTAGCCCTTGGATACCGGTCTTGGATATGCCTTTGCACGCCGTTAATAGCACCACTCATGACTGCTGCCCCATCATAGCTTTGTGCAATCAGTTTTTCTGGGTCATCAACAAGCAAACTAATTTCGTTAAGGATGGAGGCAGATAAAGAATTAGCATCATGTCCACTAGGCAGAAGAAATTTCCAAACTCTTTCGACCGGTCTCGCGTTCACAATATATCTTAAACCAACCACCAACTGAAACTGATTGGACACATCTGTGGTTTCATCAGCTATCACAGATATGAAGTCGGTTGCTTTAATTTCACTGGCAACTTGTTCATGATACACGTTCAACATTGCATCAAGCAGCTCATACTGTATCGTTTTTGATAATCCCTTAAAAACTAGTGCTGCTTCGATGTGATCTCTGAGCGATTTATCCAATTCTGCCGTAAAATTTATCAATTCCCGAAAAATGCCCTTGTTATTCGACGTTTGCTGTTCATCATGACCCCGAAGTGCCAGTTCAAACACGCCACAAAATCTAATGCAATTTATTATTAAATTTAACACATGCCTATTTTTTGTTATCTTTTCATTGTGTTGTTGAATTGCTTGAATTGAATTCTGAATATTATTTTTTCCTAACATTCTTAGACTAAATATATTTTTCAAATGCCCTTCGGAATTTTTATGTTTAATAATTTTAGCACTAAGATGAATTAAGTCTCTTATTCCGTTCTTTGACCAAGACGGTTCACCACCAAACAAAAGACACGGAAAACAACACAAAGTATTTTTAATTTCACACCCACAAATCCAGTCATTTTTCTGATAAATATTCCTTTTGAATTTTCTTATAACGTCTTTACCTTTAACAGATTGTTCATTTTCTAAACATAATTGAGGCATCGGCCGTTTAAGATTTTTTACTGCGATTTTTTCAAACCGTGAAAACGCGTTGTTCTCTAAAAAAGACACGGAATTCATTGTAACAACGCCCGAGAGCAGTCTGGTTCAGTGGCTCCAACGCTATGTATTATACGACATTGAAGTACGGCAAAATACAGTTCTCCCCACCATCAATGTAATGTTAATGCCTTAACAGAGCAACAGTTGGGATTTGCTCAGTATATCTGTGACGACGATCGGTGTATGTACGTTGTTAGCGTGCCACGTTCCTCGTCAATAACTATGAATACATAATATACATAATAAATAAATACTTTCACAGTTAGTCGCCGCTTGGGTTGTTTTGTTTCATAATTCCAGAGGGTGCAATTGCTCACTTGCTCTCGTTAAAGAGCCGCCACTGTGTTAGTCTATAAATAGCAAATGAAATGTGTTCGATTTAGAATAAATTGTAAAATAGTGAATAATAGCATCAGGTTAAGCATTTAAAGTGTTTGCCAACCTACAACATATTTTTTTTGTTTTTCTGATGAAGCAATAAAATGTCGAAACATTAAATATCTAGTTGTACATATTTTTTTAATATTTAATTAAAGCCGAATTAAAAAAAAACATTAACCATAAATATTTACAAGAATGTCTATCAAAGAATTTGTAAGTAGATTTGTAAAGTAAGTCCTGTTTGGCTATTAAAAAAGACACCCAGTACATCAAGAGGCTTTTGTTATAAACAACTTAAAGCTACTGCTTTCAGCTATTTTTCTGCATAATTGCCATTAAAATTGAGAAATTCGTTATAGCGATGAACCAGCTTTTTAATGCCCTCTTCATAGAACTCGGCCACCTATGAATTAAGCCATGCTGTAACAATGCCCTACAGCTCTTCATCGCGCATAAAATCTACATGAAGGACACTTTTCTTGTCCCAAAAGACAGTTACCATGACATTTCCCGCAGAAAAAGTTTAATGGCACTTTAAAGGTTTCCTCGTAGGCGAGTTTGAGAGACCTCACTGCATTGACTGTGTTTATCTCAATGTTGACATAGGCCACCCAATCACTTGTTACAATATGCCTCAAGAAATCTTTACCTTCAACATCGTAACAAATCAGAAAAGTTAGTGCCGATCCCATTCTCTTTGTTTTATCGTCGTCCCTAAGAAATTTTGGCACCCATCGTAAACAAAATTTGTGGTAACCTAAATGTTCAGTAACAACCTCATAATAAAATTGTAAGTGAAATTTGAGGGAAAGATTCACTCAGTTCTGTGATTGTGAATTGCCAATTTTCACGAATTTTTTCTTTAACATTACCCACAAGTTCGTTCGTTACAACAGCAGGTCTTCCACTCCGTTCTTCATCATGGCCATTTGTTCGTCCTTCTCGAAAGATACGACACCATCTTTTAACCATACTGTCACTCATGACGTTTTCACCACGGAAAAAAGTTCGCGATGAATCTCAGCGGCCTTCATGTTCTTTGCACACAGAAATCGGATAACAACATGCAATTCACAATAGGCGGGATTTTCAACTGGGGCAGCCATTTTAAACGACCAAAATATCACGAAAGAATGTCCGAACGATTCTCTCACCAGCACTGCCATACTCACACTAGACCAGACTACACCACAGCGCTGCGATCGCCCCGATATCCCTACTCTTCTGCTCACTGGGTGGAAACGAAACTTACTTTAGGAATCGCTCTCGTATATATAAATTAATAATTTCTTAGAATGATATTGTGTTTCTTTTTTCTCTAAATCTCCTAAGTTTATTCTATTCCCTGAAAAGAAATGGATGTGCTATTAGGAATGTTCAGTATTTCTTAGAATTTCTCGTTTTAATACTTTCTTAGTATCTACTATAAGCATCTTATATGTCATTATCTGTTCAAAGTTGTATATCGGAACATATATTGAACGTTATTATAAAACGCACCTGTATCCTGGAATAAAATTCACAATAATAAACGTAAATACTGCGCAAAATAGGAAGATTGAGAATCGAATGGATTATTGCTAATTCTAATATTAATTAATTTAAAACTTCAGTTGATTTTACAGAAAGCAAATCTCCATAGCAATAATTATCATCTATAAACACTAAATTGACTAAAATGAAGTTATTTTATTAAATATACTCCATATTGATTCATATATCAAACTGTTAGCAGTGATTTTAAGAAGTATCGACATGTTTTCAAATAGTACATCAGCGATTTAAAACTTCTTATTAAACATCAAACTATTAAATTATATTAGAATAAATTCAGGAAAAATTATCTTTTTATATTTCGCAAAAGACAACAGGCAATATTATGTATAAAAGCTAGGGAATTTCCATTAGCACCTGGATTGCTTATCTAATATGCTAATTCATCAGTACGGCAAAGATTATATGCAGATGCATATTTGTAAATAATTATATGCTGTCAGTGTCCTTTATTAATGATACACAATTTGTATTGTGTTAAATATCAAATGCATACGTCGCATATTTTATTATATACATTTTGATTAACGGCGCATATATTAGCCCATTTTTTGACAGCGTCTGTTATTAGGGAATTTAACAACTTTATTTCGCAAATATCGAGTATATCACCTCGCATACTTAAAAATGTATCAAAGGAATTAATTGATTTTAAATCATATACCTACATTTTCGTAAAGACATTGACCTTTAAGACATGTTTCTTAAACTGGCGGCACATTTATGAACTGTACGAACA
The DNA here is from genome assembly GCA_935421215.2 of Melolontha melolontha. Taxonomy (NCBI): domain Eukaryota; kingdom Metazoa; phylum Arthropoda; class Insecta; order Coleoptera; family Scarabaeidae; genus Melolontha; species Melolontha melolontha. The sequence goes on from OW285236.1 coordinate 130,742,183, forward strand.
TTTACAAACAAAACCAGTAATGCTACAATTTTATTTACGGATTTATTAATGACAATCTTTCAAATTTCGTTATCTTCAATATCGTATTCTTAATTATGAGGGCAGTACTAATGAATGCTAATTAACTGAAATTGTAAAATTAATTTTTGTTTTGTATACGCAGAAAACTCAGAGGCGGATTTAAGCTTGTAAGGGCCCTAAGCGCTACGAAAATTTGAGGCCCCATTTTCCAGACTTTTTTACACCACTATAGGTATGACTAAAAAGAAGCGCATAAAAAAACGATGTGTTTATATTTTTCTCTAATAAACATAAATCAATAATAATTATAGATTGTCACAGTCAGAAATATCATTAGTTTCAGTTTGCTGTTCACTTGCCTGAGCTCCCGTAAGAAATTTACATAAGGCATTTCGTTGTGGCTTGGCATCTTCTTCCTGCAATCTTTTTCGTTTTCGTTTAGCAGCACCGAACTCGAATCGCTTCATTTTATTTGGTAGGGACGCAGGACACAGAAAGTCGTTGTTGTATGTTCATGTTGTATGTTGTAAAGCTAAGATAAAGTAGGTAACAGATTTTGTTCATAAAATAGTGGAAACAGAGAACAGAGGTTACCTATTATAATGATGGGGATGGGCGCTATAATGAGTCGCGCGGGAAGACGCTAAGCACTGACTACTGGACCTGGCCTGGAGTGCACGTGCACCGACTGCTGGCTGCAGCAGTCGGTGCACGTGCACTCCAAGGGGAAGGGAAAAAATAATTGCGCGAGACTAGAAGAGCCAGAGCCAGAGCGGCAGTAACAGTAACCTGAATTTCCTGAACACATAGACGTGCAGAAGAGTCCCGCATCTTGTAAAATTCTATAAGGGGGATGCTTTAAAAATTTGGTTTTACCTGTTGAAATTTGGCCCCCCTCTGAGCGAGGCCCTAAGCGCGCGCTTAGTGTGCTTATGCTTAAATCCGCCTCTGAGAAAACTACTTCTCTCGAGGCTCGTCGAGTTATATTACTTACTTTATATGTAAGACTGAGACTTTCACACCTGGAAATTTTGTAATTGGGTAATAGAAAGTTGATGATTTTAAATATTTAAGCGAATTAAATGAATGGGAAAATTATTATCTGATCTCTCAGCAAAGAAGTTCGCACCTTGAGCTTGATTTAAATCAATCAAAAACGTTCCTAAGGTTTTCTTAAAAGCCACAAATCTGTTAAATATTTTAAATTAATAAAAATTCTTAATTAAGTATATAAATTTAGACTGCAGAATGTTAATTTTTTAGATCTTATGCTTTTTGTTTCAAATTTAGTCGTTATGAGAGAATATTGAGAAAAATCCATTGTGTTCTATTATAAAACGAACAGCATTATCAAGGGAGAGATGATTTCCTAAAATGTAAAAATTGAAAGTATAGTTGATTAATTAAGTTAGCCTTGCCTGTAGCTGTGTTACAAAGTATAGGTATAAATCCAAAACTAATTTATTTTTTCTATTTCTGAAAGTTAATAAACTGAGATAAAAGTGATTATCTTGATTATTATCACAATTTCTATAACACTAAGACTAGAACATAAAATTTGAAGATTATACAAAGGGTATGGGGTATTTGTAAATTCAATAAAAAATCACTACAAGCCAGACAAATATTTTTCTATTTTTTTTCTATCTTTAAGTTTTGGAAACTTGGTGTCCAAATGTTGACCTCGCGCTGCTGGCACCTGGCACGTGGCATTCCTCTAACCGAACACAGACTAGCTGCCACACGTCTATCCATCTCTCTGAAAACAGCGGCCATTTCACTGCAGATATTGTGCTTCAATTACAGTAGTGTTCGTGGTTTGTTTGCATACACTTCCTCTTTAAGGTATCCCCGTAAGAAATAATCATTTAAGTGAAGGTTCGCTTCGTCACTAAACAGAATGTTTTCGAATAATGTTTTGAATTTTGTAGGCTGTAAGTTATAAATCTATCTTCAGAATCTTGTGCAACGGCGATTTTTTTATGTTAAGTTCTTGACTGCGTTTGCGAACTAATTGAGACGGATTTTCACGTACTGAAACTCTTACTTCTTCAATCGTTTGTTGGCTGCGATCTTGATTGACAATTTTTACAGTCGAACCGGTATTTTCAAAAAATCGTTCTTCGATGCATTCCGAACGATATAAAAGTTGAGCTGTTACTATCGAATCACTATTAATAGGCGCGTACGCAAAAAGCGCGATGGTCTCTCGGATACACTTTCATGGCTACTATATCTTCAAAAAGCATTGGAACAATCTATGCTTACTGCGCCCCTCCAAACCAAGCCGTTACATGGGCGGCGAAGATACAAATATCCCCTACCCTTTCTGGATACCTGGTATTTGAAAAGTCATAACTAAGAGTCTAAAGGTAGTAGACAAAAATCTAATTAAGTAGTATCCGTTTTGTTCACCTGTAGATAAAGTAGAATAACAGTCTAGTTTTATCACACTGGCGATTTGATAAAAAGCATATCTTCTAAGGTTATATCTTAACCAAAGGCGCTACGTTTAATACTATTTTTTTTTTCAGTGAGTGCTATTGTTGGTGCTCGTTATGTGGAATCGTTTTGACCAATTTTTAATTACTTAGGTACATTACAACTTTCTTTAAAACAAACGGCTGAAATATATTCTCACAACACCAGATTGCGACGCGATTTACTTCAACCTTTTAGTACCTTATCTATCGTGAACACGAGCCCTATTAACGCAGAAATATGAATATACAGGCTTAAGGAAATGTATGGATCCATTCGAATATTTTTGATACGGCTACTTCCATTTTAATAAAATTTTCCCCATTTAAGTTAATGCAAATAGGGAATTCGAAGAGCATATTTATTTTCTAATCGGATTTTTTAATAAAATTGAGAACAAGAAAAATTGACACAAAAAATATAAAAGAAAATAAATATCAGTTAAGAAAGTTTTCTAAATGATTACCGTTCACTTCTCGAGAATATGCATTTCTTTTATTTGCATTATTAGTAGAGAACCGATGCAATTTCCATAAAACGCAATCGGCAATTGGAATTGTGTATAACGTCGCTCAGTACATCCCGGCGTAATTCAATGAAGTATTTGTTTGAAGTATTCGGAGAATATAGTGTTTTTTAAAGTGTTTTCATGAGCGTAGATAGAAGCGGGGTTTTTATAATGTATTTTATTTATTAGTTTATATTTCGTAAGATAAATAAAGTGCTGTGAGTAAGTTTCTTGTTCTCATAGTTTTAACTGTTAATTACATCTTAATTTTTGTGATAGATCCTGTTTAATATCGTTTGATTGAATCTATTTCCACCAATTATTTCGACGTAAGTGTGCATTGAATTTCGTTCAGTTTCAATAACTTACGTACACATTTTTAGTTTTCATTTATTTAGATCTAGAGCATTGTTTAAGTTACTTTTTCAGACATGATATGGAAGAATGTCGAGAACGGCATTGTAAAACAATGGCGAGTTGGATTGACGGTCATACTGATTGTATGTCCAGTGTCAGTGATTCCGAAATTTATTACAAAATCCGTAAAATATCGTCAAAAATTCGTCACTTAGGATCGCAAACACATCTGAACTCTGTAAAACTTTTATGGCGGCTAATTGTTCCATTAAATAAACTTAGCAATCCCACTTTAAAAATATTTCTTCAAAAATATACTGGTCGAAATGTTCCTGATCAATCAACTTTACGCAAATATTATGTTTCTAGGTGCTATACGAGAACAGTAGAACGCATTAGAAGCCATCTTTTAAATCAATACATATGGATAAGCGCCAACGAAACGGTGGATATGTTAGGACGCTGTGTGGTAAATGTTGCAGCTGCTGTACTACATCCAACTATTCCCTATAACTCATATGTAATAGCAACAAGTGTTATAAATAGAGTTGATGCGGAAACAGTTGCTGAAACCATTAAGGAGAATATGCAAAAAATGCTTCATTCTGACTCCACGTACAAAGAAAAAATACTTTTATTTGTCAGTGATAGTGCTGCGTATATGTTAAAAACAGGCAGACTATTGAAGAAATCATATCCTAATATGCTGCATATTACCTGTGTAGCACATGCTCTCCACAGAATCTGTGAATATATCAGAGACTTGTATCAGCTTTTAAAAAAGTTTTCAGAAAAGCACCATTGAGAGTAGCTCTTTTCAGGGAAAAATTTCCATCTCTGTCACTGCCTCCCACTCCAGTAATAACTAGATGGGGAACATGGCTGGAAGCTACTAGTTATTATGCTGAGAATTTCGATAGTCTAAAACATATCGTAACACTGCTAAAGGAGGATGCTAGAAGTGATTGGTGAGTGCAAGGAGCTCACACAAATCCCAAACTTAAAAAATCAGTTGTACTTTCTTCACGAACACTTTGGAAAATTGCCAAAACTAATCACTTATTTTGAAAATCGAAATCTCAAATTAAATGACGGATTAACCACATTAGATGTGGCTGTTAATAATTTGAAAAGTATTCCAAGTGACTTCGGATGTGGCCTTCGGCAAAAGTTTGAAGCAATTATTAATAGAAATCTAGATTTAATTACATTGCAGCAATTATGTATGGAGACAATTCCACAAAATCTAACGGCTAAATATGAAGAAATAAAAGAATATTTCCAGTATGCACCTATAACCAGTTGCGATGTAGAAAGGACGTTTTCTATTTATAAGGATGTACTTAATTCAAAGAGAACAAAATTGACAGAAGAAAACCTTGAGAAACTATTGCTAGTCAATATTAATACTCCTTTACTCAGCTCGAACGACAAAATGAACAAATAAAAATGTTCCAATTATAGAAATAAAATTAAAAACTTAAAAATACAACTTTTCAACAAATACATATGTATTTCGTAATTTTATAGATCACCACCCGTTTGTTTTCCAATTATATAAATAAAATTAATTAATATGTATTTCGTAATTTTAGATAGATAGATCACCACCCGTATGTTTTCCAATTATATAAATAAAATTAAAAACTTTATAAATACAACTTTTCAACAAATAAATATGTATTTCGTAATTTTATAGATCGCCACCCGTTCGTTTTCCAATTATATAAATAAAATTAAATATTTTAGAAATACAGCCTTTCGCCAGTACTGCACTGGGCTTTGCGTCATGTGGTAAGCGTGTCCGTTCTCTAATTATTAGATTTAATTAAATATCTTTGTCGTTGTTGAACAATTAGGTGTCAAACCTTATTATTGCTGAACTCCCAGAGTGGAGACTATTGAAATTCGTAAAAATATACAGAGTGTTTCATTTAAAGTAAAAAAGTTAATATTGTTTCTGGCTAAATCGGAAGTCTGACACGGATATAAATCGAATATCGGATTTGCATTTAATTAATTGTTGAAAGTGTTACTAAAATATAAGCAGCCATATCAAAGATATTCGAATGGGTCCATACATTTGCCTAACCCTGTATAACTATCTACCACGTGTTAGGACATCCAAAGAATCTGTCGTTGCATTTCGAACAGAAACACGTTATTAAAACAGCGCACGCTTTATTCTCTGGAGGAATATTTTTCACATTTTTCATATAGATAACCTTTTCGCCATATCTTTTTTTCAATCCATACATTTTGAGTATATATTGTTTTACTTTCAGTATTTCTACTTCGTCTAAATACATAGTATATAATTTTATTTGATTTCTTTTGATAATTTATGATTCAAGTTCTCTAGACCTATTATATACACTTTGTGTGTTTAAGTAATCAACAAATAAATATTATAAAGAAAATATAGAACACATCGATTTCGAATTCGTGCACAAGTATACTGCAGAATAAAATAAATAAGGAGACATATATTTGTTATTATACTATTAAGAATGAGTATGTAAAACAACAGTTCTTACCAGACCTGCTTCTAGATAAGTGAACTGTTGAAACGTGGGATTACCTAAATTCCTGGAATTTAGTAAAATATATTAAATTTTAAAAAAAATTAATATATAATATATATATATATACATATATATATATATATATATATATATATATATATTTTATATATAAATTCAACATAATTTATAATAAATTAAAAAAGCAGTACAAAATAATAATTCTTTTTATTTTATAGACAGCTATAATTTCTTTACTAAATCTGTATCTGAATAATATTTATTAGAATATGAGATTATCTGAAACACGTTGTATCTATTCGTGTTCATTATATTCTACATATATACGACGATATAATTAATGAATCAGTAAGAGATCATAACCGCTAACATATAATTAAGTACTGTTAAAGGCACACATGCACCGTTGGCGTATTCAAAACAAGCTCGCTCGTCTTATGTGCACAAAAAGGCATCTAACGATTTAAATTACTAAAAATAAGAAGAACTTTACCTATGGCGGTGTTTTATGTGAAAGACGTAGTAAAAGGTGTGTCTTTAAATTCTTTAACAGGACCTCCTACCATGAAGAGATGAAGTAAAACGAACACACTCGGAAAAAATGTAAGCAGTTTATTTACTATACGAATAAATCCGAATACCAGCGACATATTTTGAAATAATACGTTTCGGGTCAATGAATACTTAATTCAAATTTGCAAGACTTTTACTATAAACTTAGACATATTACCAATTACCTGTTTATTAAGTTTTTATGAGAATTATGTTACAATGTAGCAAATCTTCAGATATAGAAAACGTTAACAAATTAATTATAGTATAACAACAATTAATTATTCAAGAATTACATAATATATGCAAAATTTCAGAATACCAGTACATATACCAGAGTGGATTGATATATAATGTCTCCAACTCTATAAAATAAGAATAAAAATAGATAAAATAATGAAACCAGCTTCAAAGTGAAGTAAATTTATTATTATTACCAATATACACAATTGTTATGCCAGATTCTCCAAGCGCTGAATCCATTTATTCATAACATCCCTGAAAAAACTTTCTTGTTTACTATTTATCCAATTGCAAACAGCAATTCCTGAACTTCAGTGTCTGACTTTTCAAAACCCCGTTCAACTTTGAGAACAAACTGAAATCCGAACGTTCAGCTATTTATTTTCTAAAAGTAAAATAAAGTGGAATTAACCAGAGAACACTTTTAAATCATAATTTATTATGATTTTAAAAGAGGTTTAAGCCGCTTATGGGTGCAAAGAGAGTTTAGATTCAATTTATAGTGAACAAGCACCTTCCTTGGCAACAATTTACCGATGGTATAAGGAATGCATAAGGCTTATGATGAAAGGAATTCTGTTCAGCATTAAAAAAATAATTGAAGAGAGCAATAAAGCCACTTATGCGGCAATAGAGCATCAACTCAATATTAGATCCTCAGCTGTTAAAAAAGTTATACACGATCATCTACATTTAAAAAAGTGGTAAGGCGTTTTGTATCACATCACCTTTCTGACTTCCAAAAAGCAGAGCGTGTAAGAATTTGCCATGAAACTTTAAATTTCTTAAATAATGGCGGGCACCAAATTTTTTCCAAAATAGTGACAGGTGACGAAACTTATAATCCCTTTTTTGACCTTCCTACCCGCCAATACTCGCGTATGGATTCACAAAGATGAGGAAACTTCTACAATGACTCAGAAGCAGCGAGCTATGAAAAATGTTATGTATGCGGTATTCTTCAGAAGTATGAACTTAGTAAATGCAGTTAACCTAGATGTACAAAAGACATTTACAGCTAAGCGGCACACTGAAAAATGTCTAGTGTTAATGTTAGTGTTCCAAACCAAGAAATTATGCTCCGCCATGAGGATGCTGCCATACGGCAGTTTTAACTCTCCAGTCTATGTCTGGAGAATATATAAAACTAATAGAACATCCACCGTGCTCACCTTATTTAGCAGTGGGTGACTTTTGGCTATTTTTTGGGCTTAAACTCAATTTGTGGGGTAGAAGGTTTTCGTTTGAAAAAGAGATTAATACCGCAGTTCACGCTTATTTTGAAGGTATTCTGAAAGAAGATTGGTTGGGAGATTTTAAACAGTGGATAGAAAGAATCGTCAAGTGTATAGCTGCTGAAGGTAATTACTTTGAGCATATTTAAAATAAAATCCTAGAATATATTAACCGTGTTTATTATTCTCAATAATTTCAGCTTGTCTCTCGCATTCGGTATGAATTAGTCCCTTCATGCCTTTGCATCCCCGAAAATACGGTGGAACTCTTTGAATTTTCGTACACGTCGAGAATCAGTATGGTGAAATTCCATTGTCTGCCGCTTGTTTTCGGAGCCATAATATAGATCCAAAACTTCGTCCCCGGTGCTGATGTTTCATGAGAAAATAATCTCGATACTGATTTATAATTTATTGACAAATGTTTTTTCTATGTTCTTTCATGGCATTCGCTAATTGTCGCGGAACACATCTGGCGTAATTTTTTCTGTAATTCAACGTCTGAACAAGTTACTGGACTATTTATCAAATAATTAATAATTGTTGAGCAATCAGTGCGTTCGCTTGCCTTTGAATAGGCGCGGCTCGTGATGACGTATTTGGGAGTGCAAGTACAATGATGCGAGTGCTTCGTGTATTCTCGTGTACTAACTGTAACGTTTTCTTAGTAAACACCGAAAACACACGAGGCACTCGCATCATTGTACTTGTACTCCCAAATACGTCATCACGAGCCGCGCCTGACCTTTGATTCTTCTCATGCATCGCTGATACTAGTCAACCTGATCGCTTTTCGTCGAATACCTTCCGTTTGCCTCTAGACAAAGTTTTGCACGTCGATCCCACTAACAAATATACTTCACATCCACACAATCGATGCCAATAATTGCTTTCAAGCGCCTGTTAATTTCGATGGTCGCGCAACCTTCTAGCTTCTACCACGGATCGCATCTCATAAATCGAACTCCTATGATAAATTATGCTGTTACTCAAGCACGGTACACAGAAAAATGAAACTTTACATGCTAAGACGAGATGACGAGATAGTCGAAATTACAGCTTGCAGGTTAGAACTTGTTTCTATCGCCACTACTCACACAGTGGCGTTGTTATGCACCTTATGTATCAAGCCGCCCTTGTGAGGTAATATTATTATAAATTTTATCGCTTGCGTTTGCTTTTGGAATAACACGACTTTTAGGACCGGTATAATACCCACCAAATCCGGAATAATTTATTGTCAGAACTTTGTAAACATATATAATATATACCAAGTTCTTTTTTTATCATTACACATACATCTCCCTATGTGTAATACTGAAAAAAGAAAAATCAATGCATAGGTGGCATAGTAGGCAACTTAGTTATACACCAGTGAAGTATTTACTTATAAGCAATAGCTTAATTCGTAAATAAGTTAGCCATGGAGAGAAGAAAAAAAATTATGTAAAATATTTCTGAATTTTTATTCATACATGAATCTTAAGTAACAAGCATTAGAAAATAAAAATATAAGTAGTCAATCAATAAAACGTAGATTACTATTATAGATAAATAATTTTAAGAATTTAAAGAAATCTATATTTACTTATCTAGAAAATATTCAAAATACAATTCTGAATGTGACAATTATTAAAATTACTTGAGACACTCATTCTCATCTTACCTCCTACTTATCTAAAGATTGGAGAATACGGAAATACATTCCTTTGTTAATCAATATCTCGAATTCGTTAATTAGAACAAAAAATATTTGTCGAAGATACTAAACCTAAAATAGGAAATATTAAAGAACTCTTAAAAAGGTACCTTCTTTCTAATCATTCGATACTATATTTATATCAATTATTCTAATTATACGCTGTTACAATAGACTACAATAAAATTATTATAAAGTTATTATTATGTATTTATTGTTTAATATAAAATTTTTCCTAAACATTTACTTGTAATTAATGAATGTATATATGGGACAACATCGAAACTGACCAGAATATCGTCCGATTGTACTGCGTATGATAGGACTCCGTAGTGTTGTAGTGTATCTCGCTATTTCTTGTATAAGCGAGCCTCCGGAACTTACTATTGGCTGTAGTGGTACTTCAGTTCTATGAACTTTTGGTAAGTCGTAGAATTTCGACGATTTTTCTGTAGGACTAATTATCTTCTCTGTTTCTATGTCTATTCAGCTTGCTTTGATTTTTGCTTTGGTTGTTTTCTCTAGATAGGTCGTTGGATTTGTTGATATCTTTCGGTATGTGCTTCCCGGAGCTCGGATATTTTTGTTTCGTAATCGACCGTCTTCAGTACGACAGTGTCGTTGCCCTTAAATAAAGCTATTCATGGAATCATATTTGAAAAAAGTATTATTTAATCGAACGCTTATACAAATATGGACTGAAATAAAGGTAAAAAAGTCAATAAAGTTCACTTAAAATAAATAAAAAATTGGCAAATTGCTCTTTTTACGAAAGGAAAAATGATTATTTGTTATATTAGCAACATATTTCTTGTATTTATATATTTTTATTTAAATTCAATTTACACTATGTTTAAGGAAGTACAAGTAAATGTACTAATACAAGGAATTTTATTAGAAAACAACTCTACTCTCCAATATAATTTAAAGATACTGGTGGTTACCGTTGATTATTCAGGCGAAGATTTCATCAAGTTAATTAAGAATACTACACAAAAACATTACACGGCAAATACCATATATCTAAAAGAAAAGTCTTTCTTTAGAGATTGTGGTTAAGTAAAAACTCAAAAAAGGTATAAAACCCCTTACCACAATTAATAATCGTACCCTAAATACGTATTTCGACAATTAAGTTGTCATCATCAGCAGGTAAAAACCACTAATCAAAGTGTCGCACATGGGGTACAGTAAAGCTAACACATAGACGCGCAACTACTTTACACGGCGTCCACGTATACACTAACTTTAAAATAAAATTCACAGATTATTCATGCTTTTAGTTAACTTTAAATGCAAATTATATAATTCTAATTTACTAAGTTTACTGTACAGATATTTCGTTTCTAGTTTGAACCACTTCATTTTTACATATGAAATGACTTTATCATTACAGTAGCACCCCCATATCCGCGGGGGTTTGGTTCTGTGGTCTTCCGCGGATACTGAAAACCGCGGATAGTAGCGAATGCTTTATTTTAGAGTACAATATGAAATATGAAGCAAAGTTAAAACAATGAAACAAGAAAAAATAAGTTATATAATATTTATTTAAAATAAATAAACTATAAATAAATAAATATTCTTGTGCTGTGGCACAAATAGAATTTAAGTTTAATAAATATATAAGTTCATACATTATGTCATGGATTTTCCTTGGACAAGTAAGGAAAAAGATTGAACTATTAGTGAACTCTGTACTAGGGACAGTTTATAAAAAAATTAGCTATTTCACTTGTATATTTATTTATTTCAGATGGGGATCGATATATCTAATGTTGTATAAATAAAATATTTAATGTATGAAATTATGATTAGCCCTCGTATATTTAGGTGGACCAAAGGAATTGAATTTGCCGCTTTTTCGGATATTGTATTTGATAAAATGTATTGTCTGTATATTTTGATTTGATAGATGGTAGGGATAGCCAGGCGGATATGAAGAATTTTTCATTTTTGTTTTAGAGGTATCTTGACTGTTAAAGTGTTTAGTTAAAAAGGATAAAATAATAAATTTTGTTCTTTGTTTTATAAAGTCGGTCTGTACTTTGTTTTGCATTTAGTATAAGGTGCAAGTAAACCTTAATTCGATTTTTGCGAAGTTTTTCATAGTTATTTGAAATCTTGTGAAAAAAGATGCCTCTCGTGTATTTTAAAATCACACAAAAACTTAATGTAAGTTGATAAAAATTATATTATTTATTTATTAGATATTAGGATTATTTTCAGTGCTATAAATTTTGTATTTATTGTAATAATAATGTGTTTGAAAGTAGTATATGGATATTAGCGAAAGCTTGTCATGTTTTTTTTTTAAGGGAAGTTGTTTTTCTTAATATTATACTTCGAGAACATTTTTTTTTTAATTTAAGGTTGGAGGAATTGTAGTGGGGATGGATCTTGTCATGTTATTTGTTGCATGAATAAATTTTCAACTAGCGTGAGTTTTGAAAACTAATTTGTTTTTGATATTTGTTTGAAGGGGTCACAGTAGAGGTTAAACTTGACAGATTTCACTAATATTTATTAGTTTTATATTTGATCGTGTTTCACAAGAGGTTTTTCTCTGTGTGCGAGTCAATGTTCACAAAGAGTGTTTCCTCATTGCTACTGTTTAATGATGCTTTAGCACCCTATACACTTTGTAGAGGGATTTTTTTTTCTTTTTTATTTTTGAAATATATATTAATGTAAAGAAAAAAATGTGCGTATAAATTATCTGACACCTTGTGTTTTAATTTTTAATATACCGGTATCCGAGAGGATCGACCCAGAGACGTAAGCTCAAGGATTCTACTAGACTGAATAGCCGGCGATATAAGCTGTAGTGTGAATTAAAATTAAATAAAGCAATTTCAAAGCAAATTCCACTGCACAATTGGCGCAATCCAACGTGGGACCGATATTACAATTTTGGCGAGTCAAACGTATAATTGGAAGAAATAAAACGATATAATTCAAATATGGAAAATATAATGGAAAATTTAATTCAAAGAATGGGTAACGCTGGTTACATACATGAAGAGGGAGACGACGAGGTAGACAGTCAACAGATGATGGATATGATGCATGCCATAATGAATGTGATACAACAAAACCATAAGGAGATGGAAATAAGGATAAACAGGATAGAACAAAACTATAATGATATGGAAAGAAAGATAGGCATATTGAATGGTCAACTTTTAGAAGAAAAGGAGAAAAGAGAATGGCAGGAACAAAAGGTGACGTACTTGCAGAAACAAATCGATCAAATGAAAAAGGAAAAAAATGAAGCGAATGTGCCTGTGTTCATCCCTGTAACAGTACAAAATGAACCATTGCCGAAGTTTTATGGTATGGCAAATACAAATCCCATGGGTTTTCTAAAAAAATTAAAGGAAAGTCTAGAGGATGTGCCAGGGGACCAAAAGAAGCTCCAGAAAATAGGGAACTGTCTCAAGGACGATGCAATGACCTGGTGGGACATGATCTCGGATGAGGTGAAGACGATGGAGGAGTTCGAGGTCAGATTTACCAGTCAATTCTGGGGAACAACAAGACAAACGAGGGTAAGAAATGATTTATTAGTTGGTAGATATAATAATAATGGTAATGAGTCACGAGCGTCGTATGTTATGAGAAGACACTCAATTTTAAAATATTTGCAACCAAAAATCACTGATAGAGATTTAATATGCCAATTAAGTGCCCATTTTGATGAACAAATTAGTCAGGCAGTAGCCATTCAAAACATTAGTGACATGCAACAATTTATTGAACTGTTAAAAAGAGTAGATGACATGGAGTATAATAATAGATATCAGAATAATTATATAGATAGTAATATTAATAGAACTCCATATTCTAGAATGGAAAATAATAACAATAATAGTAATTATTCAAGTCCTCAACGAGCAAATAATTATGGTAAGAGAAAGAATAGAATGGCTTCACCAGGTAGGATAGACTATAATAAAAAGAATATAAGAAGGGAAACGTTACCAGAGACAATAAGCAATAATAGTAGGGATATTAGATGTAATTATAATTTAGAAAGAATAAATAGCAATAATTATCATGAAGAAAGTAGTAAAGAAATTATGGTAGATAATAAAAAGTATAAAGGTAATAGATACGAAAGTATTAAACTTATAGGTAATCACAAGTGGACTAGATTTAAAGGTCCTCGACCTGAGTTTAATAAAGAAATAAATGTAACGAGAAAAATAAATAAAAACTTATTTACTGTCGGATATTTTTGAATAGGCCCAACTTAATAATAAATTTTGTTGTAGACTATTTAGAGGAATATGCGAGATATAAGGATTTTTGCTTTTGAAATAACTAAATGGAATGTGTTGTAACAAAAGGATATATAAATAAAAATTTGGAAAAGTAAATAGGATTTGATATATGATACTGAAATGGATTTAACGTAAAAGATAATTAGGATTAGATTATTAGTATAAGAAGAGGATGTAGAAGTAAAATAAAAAAAGTGTTTACTGAATTTCGTCGGGATAAAAAGTATATGATATTGAATATAAAAAAATTTTCGTCGGTAATATATGAAATAAATATATGAAATATGATATTGAAAATGAAAATGTATTTATAGAAAAAATTTTCGTCGGTATATTTAAATAGAATTTTCGTCGATATATAAAAAAATTATTATGATAATAGAGAGATATATATATATTGTTGAAATAAAATTATGGTATTTATGAATATATAGAAAAAGAATTATTGGCATGTGAAAAAAGGTTAATGAATAAAAATATTTGAATAGGATGGTTTACGATGTGCTGATTTAACTGACCTGGTAATAAATTGGATTAAGCAAATGGATATATATACAGAATGAGTTATAAAATAAAATTTATTGTTGACATAATTAATAAAAATTTATCTGCGTATAAAAAAATTATTGATAAAGGGAATTGCGTTGAAAAAAATTAAAACTATATAAATATAGGAAGAAATTGAGCTCATGATATTATTGTTGATTATTATTATTATTATTATTGAAATTGCTTGGAAATTAATGGTGTTATGAATTTGTTTATGATGATGATTTGGTATATGAGATTTTGATGCTATGTTTTTCTTTTATTTATGAAAATTCGTTGGAAACATTCATGTCCATGTGATCGAGAGAGTGCTCGAGGATTCGACGGGGATGACTGCTGCTTCGGCGTGTTCCTTCGTCTGTGATGTTTGTAACGAAATCCATTCGAAAATGTCAAGCAAAATGACATTAACTATATAAAATGTCAAGCAATATGACATTAAGATGAATTATGTCAAGTAAAACGACATAAAAGATAAAATGTTTTAAGTCAAATAAGACATTTATATATTCAAAATTATATACAGAATGTATATGGAGAAGTTGAAAATGTTTACCACACTACAGCATCAGAACGAGGAGGATCCTGTTCAACGCTAATACAACAAGTGAGTG
Source organism: Melolontha melolontha (assembly GCA_935421215.2). Lineage (NCBI taxonomy): Eukaryota > Metazoa > Arthropoda > Insecta > Coleoptera > Scarabaeidae > Melolontha > Melolontha melolontha. The sequence goes on from OW285236.1 coordinate 130,757,271, forward strand.
CCGAGAACCAAGACAGGGTGCGGTACTGTCTCGAGTGCTGTGCTGAAGATTATCCTTGAATAAAGCTCAGTGATGTTCTGACTTTGTTCTCGGATAATTTCGGGGAATTATGTCATGGATTTTCTTTGGACAAGTAAGGAAAAAGATTGAACCATTAGTGAACTCTGTACTAGGGACAGTTTATAAAAAAATTAGCTATTTCACTTGTATATTTATTTATTTCAGATGGGGATCGATATATCTAATGTTGTATAAATAAAATATTTAATGTATGAAATTATGATTAGCCCTCGTATATTTAGGTGGACCAAAGGAATTGAATTTGCCGCTTTTTCGGATATTGTATTTGATAAAATGTATTGTCTGTATATTTTGATTTGATAGATGGTAGGGATAGCCAGGCGGATATGAAGAATTTTTCATTTTTGTTTTAGAGGTATCTTGACTGTTAAAGTGTTTAGTTAAAAAGGATAAAATAATAAATTTTGTTCTTTGTTTTATAAAGTCGGTCTGTACTTTGTTTTGCATTTAGTATAAGGTGCAAGTAAACCTTAATTCGATTTTTGCGAAGTTTTTCATAGTTATTTGAAATCTTGTGAAAAAAGATGCCTCTCGTGTATTTTAAAATCACACAAAAACTTAATGTAAGTTGATAAAAATTATATTATTTATTTATTAGATATTAGGATTATTTTCAGTGCTATAAATTTTGTATTTATTGTAATAATAATGTGTTTGAAAGTAGTATATGGATATTAGCGAAAGCTTGTCATGTTTTTTTTTTAAGGGAAGTTGTTTTTCTTAATATTATACTTCGAGAACATTTTTTTTTTAATTTAAGGTTGGAGGAATTGTAGTGGGGATGGATCTTGTCATGTTATTTGTTGCATGAATAAATTTTCAACTAGCGTGAGTTTTGAAAACTAATTTGTTTTTGATATTTGTTTGAAGGGGTCACAGTAGAGGTTAAACTTGACAGATTTCACTAATATTTATTAGTTTTATATTTGATCGTGTTTCACAAGAGGTTTTTCTCTGTGTGCGAGTCAATGTTCACAAAGAGTGTTTCCTCATTGCTACTGTTTAATGATGCTTTAGCACCCTATACACTTTGTAGAGGGATTTTTTTTTCTTTTTTATTTTTGAAATATATATTAATGTAAAGAAAAAAATGTGCGTATAAATTATCTGACACCTTGTGTTTTAATTTTTAATATACCGGTATCCGAGAGGATCGACCCAGAGACGTAAGCTCAAGGATTCTACTAGACTGAATAGCCGGCGATATAAGCTGTAGTGTGAATTAAAATTAAATAAAGCAATTTCAAAGCAAATTCCACTGCAATATGTACATATAGTACAAGAAAATATACAACAAGAAAAACTTTATCATCGTGAGCTACATATTCATTCATCTTCCTCCAAGTCCAAGTTAGCAGTCGATTGTTTACTTAGATCCGAAGCAAACGATGTTGATGGCTGTGCATTATCGATAGTTTTGTCGACTTTTTCAAAGAACATTGTTACTGGTAGTTGTCGTTTTTGTCTTTTTATTTCAATAAGCAGATCCATCAAAGATTTCAAGGCTTCTGTTATAGTGCGAGTAATTTTTATACTGCGTTCCATTATTTGATCATATTCTACTATCTGTTCTTTTAATGTTTGAGCAGTTCGAAATATCGCTGAAAATTTTTCAAGCGTCCATGCTGGCGGTTCTTGTTGACCCTCATCCTCATCATCACTCGCTTCTGGAGAAGATTTCACAAGGTCTTCCCATTCCTCGTTGGTGAATACTTGATCCTCTTCGTTTATGTAATCACTGAGTTCCTCTTGGGTTATATCGTTAAATCCTTCTCCATCTATTTTCTGCGCTATGTTAAATATCGTTGTTAGATGTGAATTAATATCATGTGTGTCTTCAGAACTAAGAACGATGTCATTCCACAGATTTTTCCAACATGCTATTATCGTTTCTGACTTTAATTCCTCCATCGCTCCATTGATAAATAGAATTGCGTCAGCAATTGTAAATGACTTCCAGCATTCCATGAGCCCGATATCAGAGCATTCGTTAGCCATTGTATACAGCATTTCGAAAACCTGTCGAATATATATGGCTTTAAAGCATCTAGTGACACCTTGATCAAGGGGCTGAAGCAATGAGGTCGTGTTAGGTGGTAAAAAAAGCACTTCAACATTTTTATCTTCTGTGCCTAGTGACACAGGATGCCCAGGAGCATTGTCTAGTATCAACAGCATTTTAAATGGTAATTCTTCCGTTTCCAAATATCTTTTCACTTCCGCAATAAAGCATTGATGAAACCATTGTGTAAATAGAACAGCCGTAACCCACGCCTTTCGATTTGATTGCCAAAACATAGGCAGGCAAGCTTTATCTTTGTATTTAAGAGCACGTGGATTCTGTTATCGGTAAACAAGTCCGGGTTTAATCATATGACCAGCTGCATTTGGACAAAATATCAAGGTAAGTATATCCTTAATTGCTTTAAAGCCCGGTGCACTCTTTGCAGTCTTATGAATATAAGTCCATTGAGGCATTTTTTTTCACATAAGACCAGTCTCATCGCAGTTAAAAACTTGCTTAGGATGATATTTCTTTTCTGCAATAATTTGTTTAAATTTTTCTGGAAACTGGGCAGCAGCTACATGATCAGCCGACGCAGATTCCCCTGTCATTTTTATATTTTTTAGATTAAACCGAGTTTTAAATTTATGCAGCCACCCCCTACTTGCTGTGAATGATTTTGCTTCCTCTTCAGTATAATCTTGGGTCTGCATATCTTCATATAAAACCAACGCCTTTTGTTGTAGCACTTTGCCATCGATAGGAATATGTTTTCTTGTCATATCTTCAACCCATAAATTTAAGGCATTTTCTACCTTAAGTAACACTTTATTACGTATTGTGGTTGCAACTTTTGCAGTTTGGGGTGCACTAGAAAAACTAGCTCGAATCTTATCTTTGTTTTTTAACACTTCTCGTATCGAAGATTCGTTTATTGTATATTTTAGCAACAGTTGTAATAGATTTTTTTTCTATTTCAATCATATTAATGATTTTTATTTTTTCACTAATAGTGAGCATTTCACGTTTTCTTTTTGGTTTAGAAGCCATTTTAAAATGATTTTCAAATTTAGTTGCTTTATTTAAAAACTATTGCAAGCAGTGTCTTGTCCGACAATTCGAATAGTACTAAACTCATAGTTAACAGGAGCGTTTATATGTACAAGTAAAAGCGAGTGGCACCTTAAGCACGTTCCAACTTGTTTAACTTATCATAAGAGAGCGCCAAATTCAGGGGATGACTCATATATAAGATATATCGACAAATGCTCCTATAACTTTTATATTTATTGATATAACGCGTTTTCTGCTCATCATAGGTAAATCGCGGATGACTGAAACCGCGGATACGGAGTCAGCGGATAACGGGTTACTACTGTATTTCTACAATTTGTCGTTACATTTACGTTCATGAATTTAGGGAAAATATGATTACTTTTATACCGTTTCAAGAAATTAATATCGGTACTTATGAGCTTAACTTTAATATATAAGTCATGAAATCTATTAAACTCCTTTGACCGTTGACTCTTTTGACACTTTGATTAGTGCCTTTCCTACTGATGATGACAAGTTAGTTGTCGAAATACGTATTTAGGATACGATTATTAATTGTGGTAAGGGGTTTTATACCTTTCTTGAGTTTTTGCTTAACCACCGTCTCCAAAGAAAGACTTTTCATTACGACTTCCCGGTCGAAGGAGTTTAATATATTTCATAAGTTATATATTAAAATTAGGCTCATAAGTTCACGCAGAAAGTGTATAAACACTAAATTTCCCGGATTGTTTGACACAAAACTTGGGGTGAGCATCTTCGTTGGTCTCCAAATTAGAAAATTAGTTTTGGAGAGTCACTTCGATAACGAAAAATTCGTGAAAAGCCACATCTTACGAATTTTTCGTTATCTGAACAATCAGGAAAGTGGCGTCGCGACGTGTAGCGTTCTGCATTCTGCAAATTAACGCAACACATTAGGCGACATTTACATGTCGAGTGAGATTTAATTACTCACTAGTTCTCGTTTGCAGTAAGGTAAATATTATATTATAATTTTGTTCTTTCTACGTTTATATTTCTAAAAATGTTAAGTTACCGTGTACACATTCTATATAGTCAATATCAAATAAGTCATTCTTTTTATGTTACAATAATAATACCTTAAACTACTAAGCACATTTATATAATATCGATTAAATTAAATATCCAAAGTGATGAGGTCAATACTAAATAATTTATTAAAATTAGAATAAATACTGAATTGAGTTAAAGTGCCAATGACCTCTTATCTAACCCGGAAAAAAATAAACTCTTACTTTGTATTCGCCTGCTGAAATTTATGTATTTTGAGAGATGTTATCAGTACGTTCACAAACGTGAAGTGTAAAATTGTGGGCGAAAGATGCCTAGCCAAAATTATTGATTCACAGTATATCTACTATGTCTTTTAAAGTTTTTAATATACAAATAATGTATGTATCTCTTTGCGGAGGACCAAATATGAATATTAATCTTCGGAGAACGTCGTTTTCTTGGTACTTTCTCGTAAAGGCGAGAGAAGTGAAATCACATCAAATATTTTATGTCTTCCTGATATACAATGTGCAGATATTTTAAATTCGTTTAATAAAATATATCCGAATCTATTATAGGTATATCATACACTCCATCTAAGGCAGTTTCAGCATGATATAATATTTTACAATGAGTACAAAATGTTAAAATAGATGTTATACTAATAGACCAACTAACTAAAAATATTTTTCCAGCATTTTTAAATGATTTAAATGACGAATTCTTCCCATCACCGAATATCTACAGATTTACAAAAGCACTGCATTGCCTTTGTTGACAATATTCGACAATAGAAGGCCGCTTAATAATGTGTTTGCGAGCTAATATATAAATTTACGTAAACAATTTACTACCATATTATAAATAGGGCTTCGAAAGTATAAATAAAAATGGGGAATATTAAGCTGGGGAATAACAAGCTTGCAATGTTCATGTAACCATTGAAAACTACTTGAAAATACGACGAAATATCTGACGAAATATTCCTTAATTTGAACGCGATATTAGTCCGAATAATAAAAAATGCCACGTAATAAAAAAAAGTATTTCTAATTAGATTCAGATTACATTTGAAAGCATCTCAATACATTCAAATAGTAATGAGTTTTAATGCAAGTACTATAATTAGTCAGTTATTATTCACTGGTAAGGGCGCATCTAAACTAAGTGCTAAAATCGAAAATTGTAAATAGTATGTCGTATGTTGCTAAAGATATTAAGTTATATATATACAAGGGATAAACTGAATTTTTTGAGAATAAGAAAATATAGTAGACCGTGAAAAACAATCACAGAGTGTTTATTTAGAGCAACTCTTTATCTGTCATTTGACGTTATGTTGTTGAAGTTAAGTTGGTTATAACTCAGCTGCTTATTTTTTAAAAGTAAAAAAGTATGAAAAATTTCGGCATACCGTTTAATGTGATTGGTAAACTTCGGTTGGTTTCTGGCATTCGATTTGAAAGCTACAGCAGTGTGAACTTAAACGTGCTGATTTGAGCATTAAAGATAATGTACGAACAGAATTGATATTGTTTTGAATCAAAAACTGTATCGTGAGCATATTGACTGAATATGTACACACATTTTACATGTAAAATTGGACAGGTCCTAGTGCAGCAAGGTGGGTGCCGCATATTTTCAATTGTGATCAAAGGTGTGAAGGAATGTGAACGTTAAGCGAACATTTGAAGAAGTTTAACAAGAACCAAAATGTATTGTGTAAAGATTTCTTACATTTGATGAAGCGTGGTTTCAAAATATTCAACATAATCCCGTCGCATTTCCATATGGTACAGCGCAACATTAATCAGTATGATTAAGTGAAAAGAAATTTATCACAGAAAATGGAAACCTTCAGACTCATCCATGTATAGTATAATAGAATTTGCTAAACTGCGACATGTGGTCAAACTAGAAACATATCAGACCTATGTCACCATTTATCCTAAATGGAAAGCGAGATCTATATAGACCCTAGAACTTTATGACGATTTATTGGCCAGGATTCGAGAAAGTTAAAAATCCCCGGCGTCATGAGGCTAGGAGATGGCAAATCCTTATGAAATTCTTGAAGCCATTGCCAGATCATTTTCGAATGTCTACCAACCTCGCTCTCTTTCTCTTTAATTAGATAATAGAGAGAGCTGCTTCCTTAAAGTTTAAACAACTTATTCATAGAACCTTTTAGTCATGAGCAAGCTATGAAATATCTTAAAGCAGATTCTACATCAGCTCAAAATGGACTTATTAATGGAATCTATTCTATGTAGTCCACTACTCCATTACCGTTAAATATATACAATTTATAATCGTGGCCTATGCACAATTTTTTTCAGAAGTATGGAAAATAACCAAGACCGTTTTGATTTTTAAATGGATTATCCCACTATACATATAGTACTATAATAAAGTAGGGTAGATACCCTACTTTATTCGCTTAACCGCATCAATTACTTACCAATTACTTTTTTTATTGTACATGAATGAACCATGTTGAACTAAATTTAGACGCACTCGCATACGTATTACTGTATTGCCCTGTTATTGAGGAAATCTGTTGGACAATATAGATAAATATTATTATTATTACGAGGAATGTCTTTTATGTTCTTCATACTGGGACATAGAGGGCGCAACTAATCAAAGGTCAGTACTCGAAATTAACCTCCATCTTTATTTAGCCTAAATCCAAAATTTCAGTGCGATACGTGGAGTGCTGTAGCTACAACGAACTGTCGAAGTTGACAAGTTAGTCAAAAAATGGAATTAAACAGTGAAAATTTTCGCGCTATGATTTTTTATAATTTTCGACGACAATTATCTCAACAAGAATGCCTCGCCGCGTTGGTTTCTGTTTTCGGTAATGAAGTACCACATCAGTCAACAATTTCTCGTTGGTATGGAGAATTCAAACGTGGACGGATTAGTCTTAACAACGCTCAAAGAACAAATTTTATTTTTTCCAAGTAATATTACAATACATATGCAATAAAAACAATAACAGTGTAATACATGTAACGTGTACTTCAAAAGCTTTCCTCGTGAGAGGCGGCCATGCCCGGCGACGGCAAAATTATACGTTTTTGGCAGTTCCTGCCCAAGTCCTGTATCCCGAATATTGGAATTTCTAACAAACACCGAACCACCTGAATCCGAATATCCAACTTGAGTATTATTTATTTATATATCCTATAAAAAATTGAATTTTTTTTAATTAATTTTATTTTATAAACACTTTCGTAGATATTACCTAATAGGTATGCCTAATAAGTTAATCTATAATTAACATACCGTTAAGGAAACGGAAGAATACAGTTCTTTTCTTTTTGAGTTTGTTTTAAAGTTTAAGTTAAATAGATCAAATTTAGCACGTTATCAAAAATATCATCACTTAACCTGAAATTATTGAATTTAACTGATCACGTGACTTTTATGTAGATTAAAATTTATACTATCATTATGTTTACCACTTACCTGGTTAATCGAAACTCCTATTAAACCATTTACATTAGCTTATCACTTTCTTGTTCTATTTGGTAGATTTTACATCCAGAATATACAATTATTTAATAACTTGTTTACCACTTTCACACGTATTCTATTTGAGTACCGATCCCGCAAAATTATTCTCTTTATAAAGCACAAATTAGAGTCTCATTGTTCTGCTAGCATTAGCCGAAACATGTACATGTAGGATTGTTTTAAATATATAGTTTTTGAAGTAAAACCAGACCTTAAATCGACTACAATTTGAATTTACTATATATATATATTCAATTAATAGTGCGAATAATTAGCGTCGTAAAATGTAGAAAGCAATAGTTACATTCACATTACATCGCGATAATGCAATTAATTAGCAACAAATGCCGACTACGGGCAAATATTCAGATCTGCTTCCTTAATGTGATTTAGGGCTTCCCAGTATATTCGGATTCACAGTCCGTGATAGCTCGGAGTGGTAGAGCAGTGGTCCGGCAAACCATGGACGTGGGTTCGAATCTTGCTTCAGGGCGAATTTTTTTCAATTAAAAAGTTCTATAATCAGCGTCATAAAATGTAGAAAGCAATATATATATATATACGAGGTTTGTCCGGAAAATACGTATAAAAGTTGAATAATAACTTTATTTTACAGTTTGCAGCCACCGCCTGGGGAACTACTGCTGTAACAAATCCCATCAACGCTCAGTTCGAGTCAGAGCGCTCTGCGTGTAAGTAGGACTGTGCGGCTGCTTGTTGAAAGTTACCCTTTTTCACCTGCCGTCGGCATGGAGCTCTCTCTGATTGAGGAACAGCGCATCAACATCAAGTTTCTTGCAAAGCTAGGCAAGAATGGCCGTGAGATTTTTGAGTGTTTGAAACAAGTTTACGGAGACAATTCTCTGAAGGAACCAACCGTGAACAAGTGGTTAAAAAGGTTCCGGGAAGGCCGAGAAGAAGTGAAAGATGACCCTCGCCCAGGACGCGCGTCGACATCGAGTTCTGATGAAAATGTTGAACGAATTCGGGCTTGTGTGCTTAAAAACCGTAGATTGACAGTCAGAATGATTGCTGACGAGCTGTCAATCAGCAAAACAATCGTTCACGAAATTCTGACACAAAAACTTGAAATGAAGAAATTGTGTGCGAAAATCGTACCGAAGCTCTTGACGCCTGAACAGAAAGCAAAGAGGGTTCAGTGCTGTGAGGATTGGTTGGAAGCAGAGGAAAGAGGGGACTTTCTCAACCGAGTCATCACTGGAGACGAGTCCTGGTTTTACGAATTCGATGTGGAGCTCAAATCTCAAAGCAAGGAATGGAAGCTAGCAGGAGAACCGAGAACAAAAAAGTCGCGAAAATCAAGGTCCAATGTGAAGACAATGTTGATTGTTTTCTTTGATTGTAGGGGCATTGTTCACAAGGAATTTGTCCCTCCTGGCCAGACAGTGAACGGAAATGTTTACGTTGAAATTTTGACACGTCTCAGAGCTCGTGTGGCCCGAGTTCGACCGGATTTGGCACAAGGAAGCAGGTGGATCCTTCATCACGACAATGCGCCCGCTCACACGTCGCTCGTTGTGCGTGAGTTTTTGGCTCGAAGCTCAATCACCGTGACAGATCACCCGCCTTATTCACCCGATTTAGCCCCTTGTGACTTCTTCATGTTCCCGAAATGCAAAATGGTGCTTCGGGGGCGGCACTTGGGAGATGTGGAAGCCATCAAGGCAGAAACGACACGCCAACTGAACAGCATCACAACTGAAGACTTTCAGCAATGTTATCAACAGTGGAAACGGCGTTGGCAGAAGTGTATCTCGTCTCAGGGGGAGTACTTTGAAGGAGACCATATTGTAATACCTGAATAATTGTAAAATAAAGTTATTATTCAACTTTTATACGTATTTTCCGGACAAACCTCGTATATATATATATATATATATATATGTATATATATATATATAATAAAAGTTGTTTCTTGAGAGTAGCGGACAGGTAATTAAAACAATATTTAATTTATGTTGACGTTTCGGTACTGCATAGAGTGCCCTTTTTAAACTGTAATATTTATTTAGAATGTTAAAAAAATGGTAAGATTACAATGTTAAATTAATTACGGCCAAGAGAATAAGAGAAATTCCTTCTAGTCTTAAAATATATATATTTCGTCGAATGATTTCGCGGTCGTCTATTGAAGCGTTGTTCTTCGGGATACTTCGCCGCGTTTGGATGACTTCGTCCTGAGAAAGAAAACTTTCTTCCTGACGTTTCGGTGACATCACTTTCACGTTTTTCAAGAAGATCTTCTCGTTGCGTTGGTAACTTCAAGAGTGCGTCGATTTCCTGTACCGCTCGTATTATATGGTCTCGTAGTAGTGGGGACTAGTTTCTGGCTCGTTGTGATTGGTTCGTCGGTTGTACTGTCGCTTTCGGCTGTTGGTCGGTCGGTTTGTGTTCAGTTCCTTTTGGTATAACTGGTCTGTCGTGAGTTATTCTTATTTCGTCGCCTATGTGTAATCTGTCTAAAAGAAGGTTAATTTCCTTGTGTCAGGCAAACGTTGTCCGTCGTCACGTTTGTTCATACAATTTTGTCGTTTCTCTATTTATTTTCTAAAATTATTACTATATGTGTGTATGTAATAATAATGTTTTTAACATGTTGACATAAAACAATAAATATTTTCTACTATTTTATTTAATTTATGATCTCAGTAATACTACACGCAAGATTAGAATATTAAATTAAGACGAGAGTGACATATTCTTAAATTTAGCCCTTTTAGGTTTGTTAACACGGTATGCATTGACGACTCCATTACATATTTGAGAATACTGTAAGTGAAACGTCAAGTAATTTTAACTCTGCTATAAAGATTTCATCGAAACATTTTAAGAACCAGTTTTCTACTAAATAAAAATACTGTGGAACTTATTGGTAGCTCTAGTTTTTCAAGCACAACAATTTTATTAATTTTCTTTACTATATTTAGTTTTCGTATAACTTCAGCAAGTTATACAAAAATTTATATATGATTTTGATTTCACCATTAACTTTGCTCCAATGTCACTTAAATTACTTGATAGAGGCTGTATATACATCATGTAATAAAACCAATAAAAACAAATTAATCAGTAGCGAGATCATATTTTACTCGCCATGGAACGATTTGTTTCTCGTATCGTGAATCCACAATGTTGATAACACCGAATGATAGCGAAAAATTCGTAACGATCTTCTCTGAGCATGATGGCACACCCACATTGTCACAAAAGAAACACCATGACAAATATTCGGGAGGCAATGGAGATAATAAAAAAAGCGGTAGGCCAGCTTCATTAAAAATGCGGTGGGAGGTAAGAGCGGACAATGTGCGTGTTAGCCAGTTATTTCGGCGCTGTGGCCGGTCACTGACCCTATGTAACACTGATGATTTCAGAATATACCCACGAAAATATGTATGTATACACTATACGAATCATTCGATTGGAAGCAAAAATCCTAACGATCCTACCTCACTATATTGTGAGTATTCTTAAATTTCGGAAATCATTTAGTGTTTAGTACGATCATTCCAATAAACATATTGACGTGTGCGTGTGCATTTATCAGTATATAATGCAGTACAAATGTATATAAATATTTGAATTCTACAGTAGTGTGTAAAACAACTACATATATTGCACGCGACGTAATTGTTACCAAGATTACTGAATATCTATATAATGTTGCTTCTTTTATTGTACACATTTTGAACATCTCTTTGAAATTGTAGATCAATTTTGAATACACCAATTTGCAGGCAGCAACTATTTGCGGATATTATTCAAGAAAAGATTATATTTTACCTACATTTAAAAATTACAATAATTAGCATGTCAGAATTGCTTTTACCGGAAATATTTTATTTGTGAATCATACACATAACAACAAGCAAAAGTGAAGAAGTATAGACTGATATTAATACCCCAACTTTAATATATATTATATATAGAATATATATATATATATATATATATATATATATATATATATATATACCGATAGGACCAGCTCTCAACGGGCCATACCGAGCAATAAGTGGCAACAGCCGAATCCCCTCTACGCGCAATAGCTTACATTACCATACATTGCAGAGTTATGAATTTAGTAAGACTTAAACCGCGCAAGGATATAGTCGTTTGCATATTCGTTCTGTATACGTAATTTGCCCATTTGTTTCAGATATAAAAAGGTCGTTATATCTCCAAGTTATTATTATTGTATTCTTAGCTGCTACGGAAAAGTAATTTGAAGTAATAAAAAAACAATAACGTTTTCTAAAAGATAAAAGTAAAAAAATCAATAATTCTGCAGAATAAATTTTAATTCTAAGAAAGTCACTAAATATAGGATTCTAAAATACCGCCCTCTCTCCCCAAACAATAGCCGAGCCTATTGTAAAACTCCCGCCTCACTCCCTCGAGATTTCTAGGGGTTATTGTCTCGAAAATTCTAAACAGTTGAACTTGCAACTGTTACAACCTTTACATTTGCACAGCTAGATACGAATGACGGGCAATCTATTGCTCTCGATCATCGGACTTATGTATGCGCACGCGGAGTGGTGTCGTACATACGTTGCCACATCGCATTACGTTCCATACGTATATTATGGCCCGTTGCGGGCTGGACCTATCGGTATATATATATAATAATAAGAATTACTCACATTATGCAATACGTCTCAGAGAAGAAGCCCATAACTTGAATTATAACTTTAAAATTTTGCACACAGAAAATAAATCGCCAAAATGAAATTTACTTGAAGCCATGGAAACTTTGGAATATAAATATACAGACCTTTTACTTAATAATCATATGAATTTCGGCAATTCTATTATATTAGGCCTATTTTACAAATGGTTCTTTATTTATTTTGATTTTCCTGTTTTTATGTTTGTACTCGATAAACTTTGGTCCCTTTGTGTAATAAAGTTTACATCATAAATATAAAGTGCCTATTATTGAACCATCCTTCTGAGTATAATTATTTTTTCATTATAATAATTCATTTAAGTTTAAATTTGTTAACATCATTTAGGTTTAGTTTGCAATACAATTCGATCCGAGTCAAGTAGACGTTCTTCTGCTTGATAAAATGGATATCGGTTTAAGCTGGCGTATTAAAAGCTTTATCTCACCAATGTACAAAGACTTCAATACGCTCACATTAGAAAATTGAACACGGTTACGAATAATGAATCTTGATATGTTTGTTAAATGTGAGTTTCATATCAGAGGTAACGCCCAGGTCTTTGGTTGATTCAACACGTGTTACCAAGTTTATCATTGAAATTTGGAATATTTACTCTTTTTATAGATGATAACTGACACTTCTCAGGGTTTAAAGATAAATTATTCTTTGTTCACCAATTCTGAGGAAGCGGGAGAAATAACGTTGTTAAAGCTTGCATACTTAGGCTTTGGTGAAAGGTCTGCTGAACTAAAATCCTTACATCTGCCGTTCTGAAAAGTGCTTTCGACTTCTTTATTCTAAACTAATTACAGCGCTGTTGTGTATTTTTAAGCGAAATACTAAAATCTACTTTTATATTAAATTATAATAATTCTCGCGTCTTTTTAGATATTTTAATAATACTTAATAATACTCTGTGCCATGTCTACCGCATATTTTAAGATTTGTAATACAATTGCACTCAAATTTATATTACTTTAATTATATATGAACTTTGGAAAAGAATAAAACTTATTAATGCATTTCATAAACAAAACAGTTTATTTCTGAGTACCTATATAGTGAAAGAGCCCTAGATAGGTATTAGATGTTTAATTAAGAATAGAAAGTTTTATCATTTATTTAATTAAAAACCATCGTTTTATTTTATTTTGTATATATAAAACGATTCTTGATATTTACATATTTAATTAACGAAGTAATGTTTTAATAAGAGCGCTAAAATTCTGTCAGTCAATGTAACTTTATTGCAGAGAAAATTATTGCATACTTTTAAACGCTTGGGACTATTATCAATGTTTCATGGTCAAGGTTCTCTAACAAAATTATACACACTTTTAATTTGAAAATTTGTATTTTATAACATGTAATGGGTATGTTTACTCACCTAAATTATGGAATTTTGTACACATTGGCAAATGTAACAAATTTGCATTAAATTTCGACAATCGTGGCCTTTTTAATTGCTGCCCTAGTCGGCTATTTATTCAATAGACAAAAAGTATTTTAGCAATACCTAATAGATAGGTACTACCCCTTTTAGTTTTTCTAAACATCTAAACATAGTAATAATAAGCCATAATATTTTTATAATCCTTTATAAAGCATTATTCTTTTCAACTAATTTTTCCCGTGATAGTGTGAAAATAAATACTGGAATTGCATCTGTTATAGTGTTAACTCAACTGCATTAGATTTTGTTGGGACACTAAACCAATGTAAAACTCTGATCATAAAATTACTTTGTAAAAAACATATCCAATAAAAATATAATATACTAATCTGTTTCTAAAATGTACATAAATCAAGTAATTTTCAGAAATGAAGCAAGAGTAAAAAAGTTTCCCAGATTTTTTTGGTTATTCTATCACCCGGCATTCTAATTAAGTGACTAAACCATTTCAAATGATGTTCCACTGTTACAATCAATCCTATTTCGCTCACAACTTATCTCAGTAGTTTATCTTTACAGATAATGCCTTTCACTATCCTTAAGTGTCTCATTTCAACAGTTTGTACTCTGTTCTTAATTTTGTGCGATATGATCCAATTTTGACTTTTATTAATTTGGGTCCAAATATCGCTTTAAACACCAAAACTTTAGTTCTTTTTGAAGCTTATTTCTATGTAAAAATGACCTGTTAAGAGCAGGATAGAACTTAACAGGATATTTCTATTCTAACTTCTAACTTCCTTGTCTTCCCTGGTTATCAATTCTCACTGCAAGATATTTCCATGAATTGATTTGTTCCAATAATTTGTTTTTAATCGCTACTTTAAGTATTCCTTCTTTTTTACCCAACATTGTTTTGTTTTTGTTAATAGGCGTATGCATTTTCTTAAGATCTCCGTTCCAGTCATTAATATTTAAAACCGATTATCCTTCGTTACTGGCGAATATTACAACATCATCACAGTCTGTGACTGTCGTTCTTATTAATCTATAGTATATGTACACAGTTGCTTTCTTTTTCACTTCGTTAATAGTTCACTAGAATAGTAGAGAGAGTAGAGCTCAATACACCACCTTGTCTAAAACTTTCTTTGATTTTGATACGCTTAGTTACAAATACTTAGTTACTTCTCCTCAACATTACTGTTCACTTTACCAAGTGCAATTAATTTGAAAGTATAATTAGCAAGAGCTGAGAAGATGAGGTATTGTTTTAATTCCCTTAAAAAAAATAATAACACATTTCTTATTTCAAACAGATCATTATACAAATTTGTCGCATTATATTTTATAGACTGCTGTGTTCTGAATAATCTGTGGAAAAGAATAATCTTCTTGCAAATAACAGACATTTATTTATAAATAGAGATGGATTTTTAAAATCCTTAGAAAATGTGGTTTGCCGTTGTCTTTCCAAATCCGACCATTATTCTTATACATTTTTTTGTATCATAAATATTAGTAATCATAGTAAAATGCTATTATTAACATGTCCCTTCTAAGAAGAACAATGTTGGGTCATCTGCAACCATTATCGTTTCACACATTTCCAGATTTAGCCAACGAGCCATTGGTATAAATAAAAAATATAATTGGTCCTAACTTTGAAGCTAATGGTACACCATATTTTATTATTTATTTCTCTGACTCACATTGACTCAATGTCACCACCTGCTTCCCTGTCTGAAATTTACTGCAGACGTAGAAAGTCATTCATGGAATCCCACGATAACTAATTTATTAGATCAGAAACAGCCTATATAGTCGATTTGTTTTACAAGTACCCGTATTGCTGATCACAAAAAAGAGACATTTTATCAAAATAGTTTGTCTTTCCTTTAGTATTTCTTGATAAACTTTAAATATAGCCGGTAATATTGCTATCAGCCTGTAATTTCCTGAGCGTCGTTATTTCCAAATTTTTGACCACATTAGCAGATTTTAGTTCTTTCGAATATATATTACATTTAAGCGCCTATTAAATAGCCTTGCTACAGGTTCTGATATCAGTAAAGCCTACATGCTTCATAAGAATTGTAGACATTCCATAGATGTCTTCCGTTTTGGAGATTATTAAATCCATAATAGTTGTAAAAACTTCTATATCCTCCCTAAAATATAAATACTAAATTATAAATAGAAAGACCTTTTCTGATACATGGCAATTCTCTGTAGCTAATGTACAACATTATGATTTCTTCTTGTACTTCCGTTACGCTGATTGATATTTTCGAAATTACGGCAGAAGAGTATAAGTTTTCACATAATTTTTGTAAGACTAATCTTTGATATTATCGGCTGTTTTGAGATACACAAAACTTGATGATCTAATTCATTTTTATCTAATTCCTTCTTCGTATCTATATTTTTCTTTAGTACATGTACCGGACATTTTCGAAGTACTTCCTATAAAAAATATGTATGTTATTCAGAACGAGTTAGATTTCTCGCTTTGCTTTTTATATTTAGCTTAATCTGTAATTTATTCTAATATGCAATCCATGTCAATATATTACTCTGCAAAAGTAATGAGACTGATTAAATAAAACACACAGAAAGTATTTTATTCATCTAAATTCTCCTTCAACGCAATTCTGTTCCACGCGAATGCGGGATCTCACATCATTTTTGCAGGATCAGTAATGCGGAACTACACATGCGGGATCCGCGGGACTTGCGGGACTGAATAAAAATATCGAAATTTGAAAAAATATGTATGCTAATTTGTTAGTGTATCCGAATTTGAAAAACAAACTTGTATCTATTTGTTAGTATTTTCTCATGTGACCGATACCAACTATAGACAGGGATTTCCCTCCAAGATGACGGGGATTCCCTTGTTACTCGAGACGCGACTGAGAACAAACAAAATGATTTTTTCTGTAATCGGCCAAGATTGCCTACTTTCTCGGCGCAATTTCAGTTTCCAAAGTAAGCTTTTCCTGTATTTTAGTCCGTTGCTATGCAACTATCAGAAAACAGTCCGGGAAGATTTTTTTCATCCTAGGCCTAGAAAGTCGGTAGCTTTCCGGTAGCGGTGGTTGTTTATATACATTTTAGACAGTAAATAAATACACACAGACAACATTTTCAGTAGTAATAAGTAAGTAGGTATTAAAGCGAAATAATAAGTAATGAATCTCTGACCTTTCCCACAACAACTGTCACTGAAACGTCACCGTCACGGAAACGATTTCATAGGCAATTAGATGGTAATGAAAATATGTTATGCATTTACAAAAATTCTTTAATTTATAATAATGTTGATTCCGATTTCAGTAAAAATAGTATATGTACCTCGTAGTGAAAGCACATTCCCGGACTGCAATGCTTGTTGGCCTCGACTTAACGCCTCGGCCAACAATTTACATTGTCGTTCGGGAATGTATCGCTTTTAGTACTAGATACACAATGTACTATATATTCTTTTCGTGCATATGTATGTCAAGTAGAGATTGTATGGTAGTTAGTTACTTTACAACTTTCAAACGTATTATTTGATCGTATTACGTGTTTACTCAATCAATTCTTCTCTTTCGATCAGTGAAAATACAAAATGAGTGTAAGTGTCGTTTACAAAGAGAATAAAAGCGCAAGCTTCGCTTGGAAATTTTTTTTAAAGGCAGAAGGTGGGTTTTCAGCTTAATGTAAATTATGCCTCGCTATCATAAAAATCTCTGCTCGGTCAACTAAAGGCCTTCACACTCACTTGCGAACAAGTCATAAATTAATCGAAGCGCGGAGAGACAGCAGTACTGTCGAGAATTTAGGACAAGGATCAACATGTCTAGGTCCAATTACATTATTCACTTCCATTTCCGAAAGCTTGAGTGAAAGTGTTTCTGTGCTACCAAAAAAGCAGAAAATTACAGATTTTTTCCCAAGTGAAGAAAAGGTTTCTATGGTACAATGGTGTCTCGAATGGTAGCTAAGGATGGTATACCATTTATACCATTCGCTAAGTTTATTAAATCACGTGACCTGCGTAAACTTTTTGAATTAGCAGGCTACAAATTGCTTTCTTCTGACAGTTCGATTCAAGCTAGGATAATGGCCTAGGGGCATCAATTAAAAAAAAACCATCGACAAACTTGAAGCGCTGGAAAAGTCTCAAAAACGATTCACATTAACATTCGATGAATGAAATCGTTGATATATAAATATCGATCTTCACATGTTTACCGCTGGAGCTGTAAACATTTGGAACTTGGGATTCGTAAGAATTTCAGATAGTTTTCCTGCTGAATCGTATGTGACTGCTCTTGATAAAAAACTAAAGAAATATAATATTAACTTGAAACGAGATATTGTCGCCGTAACAATAAATGATACTGCAGTCATGAAGAAAGTTGGCAGACTGTTATCAGCACATCATCCGTTATGCTATGCTCATGGGGTGCAACTAGTATTATATAATAACACTAGCTCAGAAACAGAAGCAGAAGATTATGTACTAGATACTGCTGAAGTGAATTTCCCTGCTAACAGTGACAGTGAAGGTTATATTATGATTAATTATAATATATAATTAGATAGATATAAAAACTGGAACATATAAAAGGCCAAACAAATTATAAATCTTGTTACAAATAATCATGCCATTAAGTCAGGTCAAATTTAGAATATCAAACACTTTATCATTTCTCTGAAAATATTTTCAAAAGAAATTTTAATAATTTTTCTTAATTTTTTTAATTAATAAATGCTACTTTTATTTTGAATTAGCTGTCTTTGATGCATAACTAACTTCTGGTAGTTTATTTTCTTAGCAACTGAAAAAAGCATTGCGATGTGAGTTTGTAATCCCGCAAATCCCGCGTGTTTTTGTTGGATTTGGTTCGCCTGCAGCACGCTTTTGACTCAATTGTTGAGCTGTTGCCGTGTCATAAGCATAGATTCAAGTGTCATCGCCAGTAATTATACATTTTAGATCATTATCAATCATAGAAAGCATCTCTTTAGCAACTTCAATATGACGTTGTTTTTCAAACAGATTCAATGATTTTGGAACAAGACGACAAAATATACGAGACAAGCTCAAATCGTTGTTTAAACTTGTTTGTATTGATCCTTTTGCTATATCAACACTACAAGGTCTCTTTGAGTCAATCGACGATTGGAAAATACATGCTCCTTGATTTTGTAGGTGATTTCATCAGTAATTGAGGTTAGTGGCCTTCCTGAATGAGGGTCGTCTTCGACTACTTCACACCTCTCACCAAATAATTTCTACAACTTAAAAACTTGGGATCTTCATAAGCACTGGTCATCGTAACTTTTTTCTAACATTTTTAATGTATCCGTACAAGAAATTTCGTTTTTTACACAAAATTTAATGTTAATTCTTTGTTCAGTAGATTTATCCATACTAAAAAATCGCCGGAACAAATTTTTCACAATTACAAAAGATGCTGTAATTTCTAAACTAACAAAGCAAATGTCATACAATTTCTGTCAGCTGTTCACAACAGTCCGACCAACCTACCAAATAAATATACACATCGACATTCATAGCGCGCGTATTTTTAAAAAATACAATCTCATCACTTTTTATTTCAAGAGGTTGATCTATAGAGTTTCAAATATATTCAAACACCTTACCGTTAGGTAGATTATCTCATATTACATCACTTAAAACCCACCCTCGAAAATATTGAATTTCAATCGGATTGCAAGACAAGATACTAAAAGCTAAATACATTCATCTACGAAGGATCAAATAGCTATTCGTAATATTCTATGCATATGAAAAGAATACAGCAGGTAGTGCAGATGTATCCCAGTTCATATATCAAAGTACAGTTAGGTCGCGACTCAGGTATTTTATGTCCTTTTTTGTATTTCCTGAACATTTGCATATCAATAGAACTAAATAAAATACGAGTATTTTTAACAAAATTACAATCGACTTTAGAATGTATTTCATAATTAATATTAATCATTAAAAAAGCAAAAGTAAGGAGACGCGCTAGAGACTACGCTGTAAAATACATAATTTTTCATTAGAGCGAAGATGTATGGTAATTATGGTATATTTAAACTTAAAAAAGGTATATAACCCCTTACCACAATTATTAATCGTATCCTAAATACATATTTCGACAACTTAGTTGTCATCATCAGTAGGTAAAACCACTAATCAAGGTGTCACACATGGGGCACTGTAAAGCTAGAACACCGCTTACGCAACAACTACTTTACACGCCGTGTAAAGTAGTTGTTGATTTAACATTTGCTTTTATTTTTGACCATAAAGTTTCAATAGGATTCAGCATGGGTAAATAAGGAGGTAATCTTAGTAAAGTTGCTCTTCCATTATTCTAAATCTCATTTATAACTATTTCGAAAATTGAATGACATGGGGCGTTATCACAAACAATTACTAAGTCTGCTAGTTGGGTATCCTTGTCTTGCCACTGCCGAAAAAATATAGTTAACCAATTATTAGCCAATTCTGTTGTAAAAGAACCCCGGCGATGCTTCAAAATGGAGCTGGAAATGATTCCAACAGCAGATATCGCTCCTATAAGATGCACGTTCGGACCTCTCGATGCAGGAAAGAGTTGTACTGCTCTATCACCAATCTTTGAGCGACGGCGTGTTCTACGGCAAAATAGATTAAAGTTTGTCTCATCTACCCAAACTATTTGTTTTCCTGCTTGAATATATTGATTTAGGACACTTACATATTGTGAGCGTTTTTCCTTATTCTCATTATTGTTCATATTCAACGGCACATTATGTACACTTTTTAAAGTTAGCAACCTTTCCTCTAAGTAATTTCCCACAGTATAGATAGACACATCTTCATGAAATTCTCTTAATACCTTGTTTTGAATCTGCTTCAGCGTCAATACTTCTCTGCATATTGGACAAATGACTTCTTCATTCGCAGATGTAGTTAGTAAATTGTACCACTTTGCATGAAGCAAATTCATACAAGGAAATAATATTTTTACAGTATGTATTCCTTGTCATTGCTATCCGACAAACACCACAATTGTCTTTAAAATTCATTATTTCCACCAAACCTAAGGTATACGCACTGAAATACAATGCAAACACTTCATAGTAACTGTAGTAACTGGTACTAACTATGTAAATAAAGAAATTCTGACGTTTATTATTTTATAAGTCTCCTTGAAAACATAGTTTAGCATACATCTGAATTGCAGTTGATATGTTATGAATTACAATTGATACATTCTGAAATTAAAAGTAATAAATCTCAAATACAGTTGATACATTCTGAAATTAAATTTACTAATCTGATTTACAATTGACACTTTCTGAAACTAAACTATCTAATCTGAATTACATATGACGGATTCCGAATTCAACTTCACGGTTTCTGAATTACTGCTGGAAATGGTGTAGATTGATGTTTGTAGTGTTCGTTGCGTTGTCTTCTAATTTAATAGTGTTATATGTGCTTATATATAAACTTTATTTGACTATTTACAAGTGTTTTACATTATAGTGAGAGCAAAACATTAAAAAAATTTGAAAAAATTGTGAATTAAGGTAACGCGTTAACTCAATAAAGTTTTTTGTTTATAAAGATTGTAATTTTATTTTGGTTATTTATAAGAAAACTGCATGAAATAATATCTTGGTATCCAGTTAGTATTTGCATTTGTGAACCCATTTTTTTAAACATACAAAACCTTTTATTAACTCCATAATAACAGTTTATTGAAAGAACTGGGTTGTGACAATAGAATACTAAATTAATTAATATGTGACAGTGTTTCACTGAGTCAACCACCTTCATTTCTTTTATAATTTATAAACGCATTTTTTTGGCGAAAATATTTACATTAAATACTTTTTACACCCATAAGTATACCGATAACTAGCAGTCATTAACAATTTCTTAAAACAATATTCTGAAATAAAGGACGATATGCTTTGTGTACATATATGTGATTAGATCGTACATAAACCAATGGTTTTGTCTATAGAAAATGGTAATTTACTTTACTCGATTTATACGTATTTAACTAATGATAAAATTAGAGTCAAAATCATTTTAATTTGAATGGGCACGCTGAGTGACGCTTTCCCGCCTAAGAATATAATTGGTGGAGAGTTACGAGACAACCTTGTACATTTAATAACCTTGACATCTGCCTTTGTCATTGGAGCAAAATAACATAAGGGTCTGTAAAAGTTATTATTTACTGACTATTTTGCTTTACTTCACTGACTGAAACTACAGTTTTAGTGTAGCAAAGATTGGCGATCGCTCCTTTAATATCCCTAACTTTCATAGGACTAGAACCAATATGTGGAATCGCTAAGGATTCCGCTAAAAGGGAGATCTTGTTATCTACAAAGAGACCATAAAAAGAAACGGAGGTTAATGGAAGGCCAACTCCATACTAAAACACTACTAAGGGAGCTGGACGGCAGGTTTCAGCCAACCTAATTCGTAATAACAAAAAGAAATTAAAATAATTGCCGTCTTAATAACCGGACAATGTCCTTCAAGGAAGCATTTGTAACAGCATGAGCTAGGTTAGCGAGCCCTGGTGTAGGAAATGTGAAAAATAAGAGGAAACTAGCCTTCTTGTAATATGTACTTATGAGAAACTGAATGTACTCAGAAAGAAACATTTCAGTAGCGATCTATTGGATCTTACGAGGGTATTCAAACTTCCCCCGAGGAAGATAGTGGCTTTCATCGAGGACACAAGAGTAACAGAGTGGAACTGAGAGATCTGTTGAGGATAGTACAAAGAGCAGTGAGCTCAAGTACCTGGAAGTGCTGGCGCCCAACCCAAAACAGAAGAAGAGAAAAAGATCCCCAACTTTTTCTGAATAATAAATTTAGCGCAAATTATCGCGCGATGGGTTAAATTAGTTAACAATTACTATGATAAACACGAATATCACGTTTTTAACGTTATGCGGTCGCATACTTTCTTAATTAATGGTATTTCTTGTTAAAAAATGTTGAGTAATTTCATATAGTAGATGAGCTTCATTATATTTAATTATTATATTAAATCTGGTATCATCGTCAGGAATAAGAGTATTAAGGATTTAGGAGTGCTTTTCATTTCTGCTCCTATATTTCGTATCATATATCTCCCGTAAAGTTATAGAGTTTTAGAATCCCTTATCTTCTCAGACTTTCATGTCTCACCGTCGTCTAAATAACCTCAATACTATTAAACGTTAAACATTGTAACAAGTGTCCACCGGGAAGGTATACTACTTTATTATGCCGCCATTTTGGCAAATATTAGTTTTGACAGTTCATATTTGTCAGTCGTAGAGTAAAGACGTGTCAAATTTATTTTGGATAAATATTCGATAAGCTAGTGTTTTAATTGTTAAAATATTGTATGCAAATCAATCATCGATTTCTGTAATGATGAGAAAGTTACGTATACTTTTTGGAGAAATATCGTACCAACAAAACGAACTATTTATCGTGTAGTAAATGATTTCGAAGAAAGAGAGTCTGTAGCTGATAGGTCCAAGCGTGGGCCACAACATACTGCAAGATTGACTAAGAACATTGCCGCTGTGCAAGAAAGTGTTCAATCCGACACCGTGGTCAGGAACTTGGTTTACGAGGAACAACTTTGGCTACAATTATGCATAATGATTTGAAATTGTTATAGTTTAAGATTCAATTAAGACAACTTCTTCGACAGGACCATTTACGCCACCGTACATATGCTAATGGGATGTTACAGCTTGCGTTTGATAACCCTGATTTTCATGAAAAACCCATAATGAGTGACGAGGCGCATTCTCATTTGAATGGATATGTAAATAAATAAATAAAATCGTAGGTTCTGGGCAATGTAAAACCCACAAATTATTCATGAGTCACCTTTACATCCATTAAACGTGATAGTTTGGTGTGCAGTTTGGTCAGGAGAAATCATTGGACATTACTTTTTTGAAAATGAAACGGCAACTGTCACTGGTGAATGATATCGTGACATGGTTGAAAACTTTTTGACGCCAGAACTGCATTTTGGGTTTTTTGGGTTTAATTAACAAGTGATTCTACAGCAAAACCGTGCCACATCGCATACAGCCAGAATTACAATGGACCTCTTTCCACAACAAGTTATCTCAAAATATGGTGATGTTGAATGGCCTCTACGGTCACCGGATCTGACTGTTCCGGACTTTTTTGTGAAGATATCTTAAGAGCAAGGTTTATGCAAACAAACCAGGAACCCCTGGCCAACTTGAACAAAACTTTCGTGATGAAATTAATGAAATACCGGTTGAAATGTGGCAAAATGGAATGAAAAATGTGCTCAAAAGAGCCCGCATTTGGGAAGCTAACAAAGGTGAACATTTATCTAACATTGTATTTCATACATAATAGCTAACATTTAATAAATCATTTATCAACATTAGATCTATTCTCTTTAATTTAACTAAAAGTTCTCATCAAAGAAAGTAGTATACATTCCCGGCGGACATTTATTATACTCTGATGTGAAGTAAACTAAAATAAGGTCATTATTTAGTTTTCCATATTACAGATACCAAATACTTCTTATTGCATTTAACATTTATCTTATAGTGTATCTAGTCATTATCCTTAAGATTATCTAATTTTATTGCGACAACACATTTTTCAATTTTTGTCAGATCTCCCTGAAAACAGTGAAGTATTTCTACCAAATTTGCTTAATTTACAAATTAATTCACAGGTTTTAGTTGCTTATGTTAATAATAACATTCCAACACGCAATATCCAATTGAAAGGTCATTTGTGAAGTCCTCGATCCAAAATTAATGTATTGACGAAATCGCTTATATTCCATATGATTAAGAACTTTAACGTGGCATATGCAGAGTCCTCTTAAACATATATGTATTGTACATAAATAAATTGAAATAACGTCCTGTATTAACATTTTGTTGAATTATATTATACTCATATTGTATTATAACCTAATTAATTGCATTTTCTCCTTTGAATGGTTTCTGACTATTTGACAAATAAAGAATATTATTATTATATTTAATATTTCATTCGAATTGGGTATATAACTGTAAATCAGCCGCTAAAAATACATAAGTTTTCAATTATTTATTTAAATTCAGTATTAGTATTTCTGACATTAACACCCAATTCCGTTCCGCGGACCAAGGAGGATTACTTCATTTTTCGATACATAAATAAATTTGGACACAACATAACCACATTTCCACATTGGAATTTATCCTATTAAAGAGAGTTATAATACTTGTTTCCAATCATAAGTATGATTATGATTGGAAACAACTATTATAACTCCAGAGCATGAAAGCGAAAACGACACTGTTTTGAAGGTTTATAAAATTGCGATAATTATTTATCTTTAGGGACATAAATACTGTTATAAATATTTTATGAAATAAAATTGAAACTACAATTAATTTTTTCACCAAATTTTATTGACATTTGAACTTATACATATATTATTCCTAATTGATATAATTAAATCAAAATGGCCACCTTTGGCTTTAATGCTGGCCTTAAGTCGTACAGGCCAATCATCGATAGCCGCGCGTACAACTTCCATGAGATAATTGGCTACAGCTCGAGTTAAAGCCTGTTTCAGAGATTCAATAGTTGGATAACGTTCGTCGCCACGCCCTCTAAAACGGTCCATAACATGTAATTTAGAAGATTCAAATCAGAACTGCAGGCCAATCTTTTACGCCGATAAAATTAGGAACATTTTTTAAAAGCCACGTTTGAGTTGTTTTAGCCTTATGATCTGGAGCAAAATTCTGCTGGAATGTCCACGACTGATCTTGAACGACAGTATAATTGAGGGATTTCACAACATGTTGCAGAACCGTTTATTGGTAGACTCTAGTTGACGCCTTCTTTGACAAAAATGAAGCTCAGTTACTCCATTATAGGAAAAGCCCCACCAAACCATCACTGAAGCTGAGTGGTGACCTTTTTCTATCCTTTGAACTACTTCTGAGGCTTCAGTAGATGACCTGGCATAAACCCTGTCATTTTGTTTCTTGAATTTTTCCTGTATGTGTAGTAAAAATTTTGTCGTTGGTGAAAAGGATTTTCTTGTGTTTGTTGTTTGCGTATATGATTAACAAGCGTTTCGATTCTTCAGCCCTATTTTTTTTTAAGAGACACAGTTAGTAATTGTCCAGTGCGGCGTTTGAAGGCCCCAAGCGCAAATCTTTTTCAAAATATGCGCCATTGATTTTTCGCGAAATATTAATTTCGCGCGACATATTTTTTTTGTCTTTCAACGAATTTCTTGCTATTCTGGCCTTAACAGCTGTTCACGGGCGCCCGGATCTTTTTAGGTCTTTTATGTCCCCAGATTCCTCAAACAATTTTATGCAACGGTACACAAACATTCGACTAATGCCTAACGGACGTAGCGCCTTAAAAATGTTTGATTTTTTCCATCTTACATTTATAATGCGCAATAACTGCAATTCGATTTTCTGTGATCTAACCATTTCATGGTAACACAAAACCCAAAATCAGTAAAGTAATTTATAGGTTAACTCACGATTATCAACTGTCTAAACTTAGGTACGTTCATTTGTATTATTTTTATTGGGTGCGTTCATTATTGTAATAGTATTTATGTCCCTACTAGGTAAGTATTTGCATTGCCTCTATGCCAATATTTCTCTGATATTTTAAATTGATCTAGATTGTAATACCAGTTTATTATGCTTATATATTTATTTTTCGATTAGTTATTAAATTGGAAACCAAATTCCAATTAGATTTTGAACAACTTTTCGTTACTTAAGTGGAACTACGTATATGTATATAGGTGTACAGAAACCAACAAATAAAAAAGGGCGTCTAGATAGGGAATAATTGCTGTAATAAATTTACACTACTTTTACTACGTTTTTCTTTTACAATAATTACAGTAGGAGATATATTAAAAGATTTCAGTTAATATACTGGTTTGTAATTGCTAATTTATCTTGAGAAATTATTCTAATCCTTATCATAGAAAATTAAGCTGTAGACGATTTAAATTAAGAACGTCTGCACGCTAGTTTGTGATAAGCTAATGTTACGTTGTCTGGTCATTCGCCCTATAGTCCACCACCGTTTCGAGAAACTATTTGGGTTACCGTAGGAAAGGAAAAGTGACCCGCGTAAAAGTAGATCACTACATGAAAACAAGGGCAATGTTTTACTTTCTTTGTCGGCTGCCATTAGGGACGACATACCTAATTACATTTTGTTTTTAATAAACTACGCTCAACTAAGCGATTTTAATTTACTCTTACAATCATGCAGTTGCAAACACCATAAGGGCATTATTTAACTAGATAAAATCAAAAGCACTAAAATTATTACTACACTATCACTAAAATTATTGCCTTTATTAATAATAAATTAATAATAAAGTCTAAAATAAGAAAATAAACTAGAAATTATCATTTCTGATATTATTCAAAGTTTCATAAAATTTTTCATTTAGATTCTGAGCAGGTGTTATTACGAGAAGAAAGAGATAAATCAAAGGTTATAGACAGAATTCAAGGTTCTTTACTGCAATGAAGAATTTTGTGAGAAGAAAAGAGTTACTTTTACGATTAAATTAAAAATCTGCAGAACATTGATAAGCTCAAGAGCATTATAAGCAACAAAAACTATGCCATTAACAACCAAAGAAAGAACAACTAAAAGTATTTAAGCAAGAGTTATAACGAAAATAATGGAACCTAGGAAGATCAATATAATGAACTTACTGTAAATGAGAACCGATGAGTTTTAAATTTCACATTACATGTAAATGTCGCCGCATTAATTTCTACATTTCGACAGACTAAGTTTGTACTAGCGACGGTACTTTCCTGGCTGTTAGGAAAATGAAAAATTCGTGAAAAGTCACATCCATCTTGGAATGTGTGGATGCATTTCGTTCTTATTAGAGGCTGTCAACCATGTTATACATCTGGTGGCAGTTTCTGCCACCAAATGTATAACATGGATTTTACAAGTAAAATGTAACAACTTAGCACAATATTATTTTAAGGACCGGCTTACAGAGAACTGTTTGCTGGCACTATCACTCATGAACATTAACACTTGATTTGTTGAAAGTTCAATCTTTTCCGATGTATTTAACACTAACTCTGAATTTATTTCGGCAGTACATTGTTGTACCCTTCTACAAGTTGTTAAATTGAAGGCGGATGGTTGATGCAATTGCATTGTACGTACCATAACAAACATTAACAACCGATTTTTTTTACAGTCTGTTATTTCGTCCATAGATAGTGACATTTTCTTATTTTTCGATTCGGTTTTAATCATATGTTTAATACGTTCATGGAACTATGGTAGAAAATTTAGTAATCCTTTCCGGCTAGGTAACGTTCCTTTACCGCAGTGCTTCGAAAATGCTTCGTTCTCTACTGACTTAAACGGTACACATTACACAATATGAAGATTCCACATAAATAAAACAAAAATGTCTCATTATTTTTTTGGGATTATGAATTACACTATTTACCTGTCTTTCATGGTGAAATTTCCTTGATCACCTTAATCATCGTACCTTAGACTAGTTATAAGTTATAAGTTATAACTTCTAACTTCATTCACCTAGTCCAAGTAGGTAGTATATATAAAATATATGCAAAATATGTGCTGCCAGGCTTTGAAAGGCTGTGTGACAAGATTTTAATAAATCGAGGTTTCTTTTGTTTTCGTAGCTTTTATTGCATTTGGTTATAAAAATAATATAATAAATACTAATAAACACAGCTTCTAATCTAGTAATATATTATCAGAATGTGTTTTTCTGGATTTTAGTTAAATTTACACCTTGTTTTAGAATATTGTGAATGAACACTTTACAATTGACTACTTACAACATGGAAATTCAATGAAACTAAAACTTCAACACTAATAAAAGGCCTTTGTTGTTTATAATAATAGTTCTTAACGACAGTAATAAAATTTTCTAAGAATAGGGGCTTTACTTCAGCTCCAAAATGTCCATTTTCGATCAATTATGGAAGTTATTCGTAGAGTTGCACACTTTGTCTCGATTGCATGTATTGTAAGGACGGCTTGTCGTTAAAATATTACGATTCGTTTTAAGTTTAAATTGAATTCACAACCAAATACAAATACATGCGTATTATTATTTATGATCCATAAATACAAATGGCTATTATGATTTTGTATAATAACAATATCCAGTGCATACTAAAATATCACTCTATTAATTTATGAGATCCGGCAAATCATTTCAGAGAATATTTAGATAAATAGTTAAATGTGGGGATGCACTACATACGGTCCTGCCGTACCGCAAACATCCTCAGCTCTATTTATCACTGTAAACCAGCGAAGTGTACTAAATGGCTTTCGGGCGGCAACAGACAAAATACATGTACACACTAGGACGAACCACCGGTGGAATGCTACTCGAATGAACCTCTTTATTTATTTTAACACTAGTATCCTTCTAGATATGTTTTTTAATTTCAATTTTTTGTATCGATTTCCTTACTTTTTATGAAGCATAATATGTACATACTCGATATGTATTCATATGAATTTTCTTATTTATATTTTATCATGTAATAAGTTCTTCTTTTCTACTGTTTTATTACGTATTATTATTAGAGGTTATATTATATGCAAAATACATTTTCTATATTATCTATCATTTCATTATTTAGCAGGTAAACGAACTTACCACATAGCAAGAAAATGATTTGATTTTTTGAATTAACTACATATTTAAGTACACATTTAGCACTTAATTTGCATATTTTGACCATTGAATTACTTTCCGATTTTTACTGATAAATTATTATTACGAAGGACAAACTGAAATTATTTAGAATGAAAAACACGGTTATATTTTCTAAGATTTTATTTTAAATATGTTCAAAGCAATTCCCTTCAGCAATGATACACTTAACAATTCTCTCTTTCCACTGTTTAAAACCTCCCAACTAATCTTGTTTTGGAATACCTTCAAAACAGACGTGCGGTACTGCGGTACAAATCTCTTCTTCAGACGAAAACCTTCTATGCCGCAAATTACATTTAACCCCAAACAGTAACCAAAAGTCACATATTGCTAAATCAAGTGTGTTCTGTTACTTTTATATTTTTTCCGGCAAAAAAAAACTGGAGAGTTGAAACTACCGTATGCGACGATGTATTATCATGGTGTAGCATAATTCCCTTGTCTGAAATTATACTGAACACTTTAGGCCAACATTCTTCAATGTACCACTTAGTTTGTCCATTTAGCTTCACTGCATTTACTAAGCCCGTACTTCTGAAGAATACCGCATACATGTTATAGAACCGTCCTTATGCATAACGCTAATGTGGGAAATGCAACGCTGCATCACGCCACTGATTCTTAATATTACGATAAAGATGCGAGGTATTAAAAACCAAATGCGAGATATATTATTATTCATTATAACGCTTCACGTAGAGTCCAATACTGTTTATTTTATTCTGACGCACGCTTCACGTTTTATGTAATTTGGTTATTATTTTAATAAACTATATTAAAAATAAACCAAATGTTTTAATTCGAAGACATAATTAATTAAAATAAAGCTTTGTAAAAAGAGTTAACGAGGGTTCTAAAATATAATTTACATAAACTTTTTTATAGCTCGCTGCGTCCTAGCCATTGTAGGAGTTTCCTCATCTCCGTGAATCCATACATGACTCTCTTAGCCGGTACGAAGGTCGAAAAAGGGAATATAAGTTTCGTCACCTGTAACTATTTTGGAAAAGAATTTGATGCCCGCGATTATTTAAGAAATTTAAAGTTTCATGTCAAATTCTTACACGCTCTGCTTTTGATGTCAGAAAGGTGCTGCGGCACAGAACGACTTACCACTTTTTTAAATGCTGGTGATCGTCTATAATTGTTTTAACATCTGAGGATCTAATATTGAGTTGATGCTCTATTACCGCATAAGAGGCTTTATTGTCCTCTTCGATTATTTTTTAACAGCAGCAATGTTTTTATCGGTAAGAGTCGTAGGAGAATGCCCTACTCCTTTTCGATGCTGAACAGGATTCTTTTCGCGTTCAAATGCCTTATACCATCGGTAAATTTTAGCCAAGGAAGGTGCTTATTCAGTAAAAACTAAATATAAAGTCTTTTTGCACTCATAAACGCTCTCTGGTTACTTCCATTTTCTTTTACTTTAAAAAAAATAAGTAGATGAGTTATAACGAACGTAACTTCAACAACAAAACGTCAAATGACAGATAAAGAGTTGCTCTAAATAAACCACTGTATGATTATTTTTCGCAGTCTACTATATTTTCTTATTCTCAATAAATTCAGCTTGTCCCTTGTATTATTAATATTGTTATACAGCGTGTTACTCGCTACTCGACCGACAAATTTATATAATGTGCTCTGACGGTAATTACTAAAGACGGCAGACTATGTGCCCGAACAGTAGCGTGATGTGGAGAGATCGAGTAGAGGCGTACGACGATCAATTCAGTTGCCGTTGAGACGTTGTAAGCGATACATTGTTAACACAATCGCGTTGAAAATGTCGGGAGTGCGTAGAAACAATGCATCGACTCGGTTGCATGCTAACGTAGTAAAGAAATTTTTACATCGGTTTCCCGATTTAATATATGACGGTACCGTAGTGAAATGTTTAGTTTGTGAAACAACTTTATTAACTTGGAAAGCAAGTCAGTGCCAAAGACATATAAATAGTGACAAACATAAATCGAATAATAGTGGACGCAGATCATATAATAAATTTGTGTGTGATTTAACAATGATGTTAATTGCGACCAATATACCAATGCAGAAAGTGGAACGCCCAATGTTTCGTCAGTTTTGAAAGAAACCGTCAGCGCGTGAGAGAATTGTAAATTGTACGAAAAATACGGTAAAAAAAAATTTCTGTGGTTAACAATAGACGAAACTACAGATATTAAAAAACAGTCCATCCTAGCCATTCTAGTACGGACGCTGACTCCGCAAGGACCTTCTCCTCCTTATTTACTAACCTGTAAACGAATGCAAGGGTGTACTGCCAGAGCGATATATGATGTATTAATAGAAACACTACACAAATTTGAGATTTTACCGAAGCAAGTGTTAATGTTAGTTACCGATGCTGCCAAGGTTATGTGTTCCACGGCAAACTTACTCAAAACGATTCAACCAAACCTGCTGCATGACACATGTTTGCTTCACGCTTTACACCTTGTAACAAACACTATACGTACAACTTATCCTGATGTGGATCCACTGATAGGACAAACGAAAGCGGTTTTTCTTAAATCTCCGAAACGGATTCGGCTATTTCATTCCCTGTGTGCTGATATACCCGAGCCGCCGCAACCAATTCTTATACGATGGGGTACTTGGTTAGAAGCAGCATTTTATTATTATAAACATTTTGAAAAAATTAAATCAGTGATTTTACAACTAGATGCCAAAGAAGCAGCTGCAATACGGCTCAGCCAGGTTCAATTTAACAATTCTCAAGTTGCAGCAAATTTAAAAATTATTTACGACAGTTACGTTCCAATACTGTACGCAATAAAAAATTTACAGAACACTGCG
Organism: Melolontha melolontha; assembly: GCA_935421215.2. Classification (NCBI taxonomy): domain Eukaryota; kingdom Metazoa; phylum Arthropoda; class Insecta; order Coleoptera; family Scarabaeidae; genus Melolontha; species Melolontha melolontha. The sequence goes on from OW285236.1 coordinate 130,789,680, forward strand.
CTGTCCTTATTGGACTCATTAGCAATTATTGACCACGTAAAACTAGTGCTGCATATCCTTGAAGATGAAAAAAGTGATTGTGTTCGTGAAAATTTAACAGTGTATTAGATAAAAATGTAGATTTTACAAAATTAGGGCAACTTTTTACCAATACTGAAGATCCGTTGTACAGATACAAAGAGCGCTTTAACTATGCAAATATAACATCTCTCAACGTCGAACAATCCTTCTCTGTATACAAACATATATATATACGTCGCTACGTACGAACCTTTCCGAGACTAACATAGAAACATATATTATGGTGCAGTTTTTTCATCGCGCACATCCGCATTTTTTTGGAACAATGTAAACATGTTGGGTAAGTTATTTATGTTTTTTCTTAACGTTTTGTATAGGGATTCGATATATTTATTTTTAAGTAAGCGCACTGTTATTCTGCTAAACTCTCCACGCAACGCCACTGCTGGGGCACATAGTCTGCCGTCTTTAGTAATTACGATCAAAAAATGTTATATGACCTATATAGGTGAATTCCTCTAATTTAGTAAGCCTTGACGTATTAACGTATGATTGACAAATTAATGGCTTTTGTGCTGTAATATCAATTTAAGTCATTATGCCGCGTTTTGCTAATGCAGAATATGGTGATATGTTTTTTTTATATGGCTTTTGCAATGGAAGTGGACGTGCTGCAGCTGCGGAGTACATCAGGCGATACCCAGATCGCATTGTTCCTCACCACAAATCATTTTCAAACGTGTTTCGCTGTTTAAGAGAGGCAGGATCTTTCCAAAATCGTTGTGTAAAAAAATATGGATTTGGAAACGCTGAAATAGTTTTAAATGAAGTTGAACGAAGTCCTTCTACCAGTATTCGTAGAATATCTTATACAACGGGAATTTCTCAAACCAACGTATGGAGAATTCTGCACCTTAATGGGCTTTATTCCTATCGTTTACAAAAAGTCCAGCATTTACTTCCTGGAGATTTAGAAAATCGAGTACGGTATTGCCAGTGGTTACAAAATAATTTGGAGGTTATTCCACACATACTTTTCACGGATACGGCCCAATTTACAAGGAATGGTATAAACAACACCCGTAATTCTCATATCTGGGCGAATCAAAACCCACACAAAACAATCGTAGTTAACCATCAACATCGTTTTTCCGTCAACGTGTGGTGCGGCTTGTTATCATCTAATTGGGCCCTATTTTATTGAAGAACGTCTTAATGCAGAAACTTGCCTTCACCTTTTGGAAGAAGAATTTCCGAATTCCTTGGAAGATATTCCTTTGTATACTCCTCGTAGCATGTGGTTTCAGCAAGATGGAGCACCACCACATTTTGGGAGACAAGTGACGGTGTTTCTTAATGAAAACTTTTCGGAAAGTTGGATTGGACAAGGTGGTTCTGTACATTGCCAGCTCGGTCACCTGATTTGTCGCCTTTAGATTTTTTTTTGTGGGGTTGCTTCAAATCTTGTGTGTATAGTAATGGTATACCAGAAACACGCGAAAAGTTGATTGACCGTATAGTCGAAGCTACTAATTCTCTAAAGAATAATTGGCATAAATTAACTGGTAACATTCGATGACACGAAGAATAGCTTCTATAGGAAATGGTGGTTCTTATTTTGAACAGTTACTGTAATTTTGTGTTAGTTATCTATCAATTATGAATAAAATTTCCTATCCCATTTTTTAAAATTTAAACTCAATCGATATCTACGAAAGAAAGAGGAATTCACCTATAGGTCATATAACATTTTTTGATCGTAATGACCGCCAGAGTATATGGTATAAATTTGTCGGTCGAGTCGCGGAACATCCTGTATATTATTATTAGAAGTATTAATTTGGCTGAAGGTTTAATCGTATATAGGAAACTTATTATAATTTTTTAAATCTATATTCACTTTAATATGTACAAGAAACTGTTATAAATGTCCTATCTTTAAATTATTCTCAGTCATGAGAACTAAACGTTATCATATACTTTTAGAGAAATAAAATATAAAAATGTTACCTTTATCAGTCAAAATTATTTCGAGAACATGTGCTTTCTAATAGTTCCCAGCATTTCTGCGTTCACGATTATTCTTAAGTACTTAGTAGAGTTTTACTGATGTTTAATGGATAAAACGACGAATTAATAAGTATCAAAGACACGAATCTTCTACCTTAAGAAATGTAGACAGTTAGATGGTGACCCAAAGGTCATGATGCATTTATTATACGCAATCATTGAAATCTACAGGTAGTGCAATGGTAGTAACGGTTTCCGCTTGCAGTGGAGAAAAACGTCTCCTAGAAGTCGTTAATAAAGCACGTGATGATGGTGTTTAATACGAATAAAATAACAATAGCTATCGCCAAATCTATAAAACCATTAATAAACTACGGAAAAAATTAATAAACTGGAATGTATCGTAATGTATGTCATGTTACTGTAAATTTGTACTTGTAATGATGTTAAACATGTTTATTAAGCATATGGTCTTTATACATAGGTACATATTATATATATTTATACAGGTACATGTTAGCAAAATTTGAAGATAATTAACACAGTTGTGTTGATTTTGTCGCGAGGCGTAATTTTAACACATCCTTTTAATAAAAATACAGTTATACATACTTATAAATGAGCAAATTCTCTATAAAGTTCAGAAAATTGTGTGAATGTGGACTCTCGAATCGGATTCGAGAGGATTCGATGAATCCTATAGGTTTTCTTTCCAATGAATGAACAGCAATAAATAAAGCTCCGTAAGTATATATTATGAACTGTTAGGTGCATAACTTAAATTTGCTATAATAATAGGTGAACGTCTAATTAAATAAAATCTGAATTTTTATTTAATGATTATTTATACAGTGTGTACTATGTTGATAATTTTTGTATTAAACGTTTTCTAATAAACTCTGAAATGTAGCCATTTTTTTAATAAAAACTAATACCAAAATTTATACATTACTAAGCATACACAGGACATTTCTAAAGACATTGAAAAATATTTAATACCTGTCAAAGACATACCTGTCATGTACCTACTGGGAAGCACCTGAGTTACTTGTTATGTCGGTCTACTATAATGGTTACGAGGTTGTATGACTTCTAATGATATCGCTCTTTAATTATTTCTTCATTTTAATGTATTTTTTTAAATGCCATTGGCCAATAGACAGTTCTACCCAACCACAACCTTCATCCCACCACTCCCCACCAAAATTTTTACATTTTTTTCACATTACTAGTTCTCAGAACGAGTTGTTCCTTCGTGAGATATTTTCCTCACACTGTTCAGCGTTTTCGTCTGTCATGTTTGCGGCACATAACAGACCTTGTCCATCAATACATACATACATATTTATGCGTTGTGCAATGCTTAATTGCTTTTAGTTGTTCATCTTCAGCGCTTTATTATTTTCGTAGAGCCTTTAAATTTACGTTATGACTAAAGACGGCAGACTATGTGCCCACACTGTCAAATTTAATAATAATATGTTTATATACTGAGAAGGATTGTTCGACGTTGAGAGATGTTATATTTGTATAGTTAAAGTGCTCTTTGTATCTGTACAATGGATCTTCAGTATTGGTAAAAGGTTGCCCTAATTTTGTAAAATCTACATTTTTATCTAATACACCTTATGTGTATTATTAAATTTAACAGTGTGGGGCACATAGTCTGCCGTCATTAGATGACATGTATACATATTCTTTTCAATTTATTTATTTCTAAACACTTTGAAGCCTTGTTAATTTTTCTACTAATTCTTTCAGTTTCATATGATTCATATGCCATTCTGGGTGGGCCCTTAATTCAAACAATATTTTTGCCACAATAACATATTAATTTAGATTTAATGAAGAATTTTCTATAAACAATGAACATACAAGAAAATGAATTTCAAAATCTTAAGCAAAAATTGCCTAATTTAAGCAATGCAAAAAGCTTAAGAAGCGAGCTTCATAACATCTTACATTAATCTCATACAACTTACATAATTTTAAAGAGATTTTAAGTAACATGGAATGTGATTTAAAGACGTACCAAAGAAATTTGTAGGAAATAGAAAGTTTCCAAATTATGAAGAAATTGCTAATCAACATTAGAAATTACTACGCATTGAGCTGTAACATGACCTTCAAAATATATTTTTTCAATTTTTTAAACCCAAACCTAGGTGATATTAGTAATGAGCATTGGAACGAATTTCATCCGGACATTTCCAACACTGAAAAACGTTGTAAAGGCAAGTAATACAGCGAAATGTTTGCAGAGTATTGTTGGACAGTGTTGGAAAGTAGCATTTATTATAGTAAATAGCTGCATATGTAAATAGTATCTATTATTTCGTTATTTGCCTAAACCTGACGGGTTAAAAGAATTTTTTTAAATTTTTATATAAACAGTAAAGGGAAAAATAAGAAAATAAAAATTCGTTGATTAATGTTATTTTTACCAAACACTTTTTCTAATTTCTGGTTGTGGAGTAGCTAGCTTTTATAAATATAAAAATGTAAAAAATCAAGAGAAAATTTAATGGTATTAGGTTTACGATATCTTATAATGCAAAAGCAAAACTATACTTTAAAAATTTTGACGATGTTAATATTAACAGACAATATTTTTATTTTATTTTATTTAATATAATATTTTCGGACAAAGTCAGCAAAGGGTTGTTTCGCTACGTATAGAGCGTCAATTATTGTTAACCCAAATTAGAGAGACTATTATTGTTATGCTATGTATTATACTAAGCAATGGAGAGCTAATTTACCGGTACCGTCAGTGCAAAAATTGATTCACATGCTGGAATGTTAATTATTGTTGCGCTTGATGGGGTTCCAAGCTAGTTATATTTTTTCAATAGAAAGAAAATAGCTAACTAAATCACAATGAACTGTTAAGAGTAACAAACCGCAGATTACGATAAGTGATCTTATTACTGTGGACAAAAAATAATGAGACTGATTAAAGAAAACACACAGAAAATATTTTATTCAACTAAATTTATTGTGTCTTCTTCAAAGTAATCCCCTCCTACTTGAATACACTTATTCCAACGTTTCTTCCAGTCTTCGAAACATTTATAATACCCAGCTTCCGGTATAGCCTCCAAAGCGGCCAGCGAATTCTCTTTGATGGCTTGTATTGATTCAAAACAATGTCCACGTAGTGGCAATTTCAATCTACGAAATAGAAAAAAGTGACACGGAGCCATACTTGGCGAATACGGTGCTTTAGGAACGACACTCACTTGATTTTTTATGAAAAACTGACGAATAATGATAGTAGTATGTACTGGTGCATTATAATGATGTAAAAACCAGGAATTCTTTCGCCATAATTGTGGTCATTTTTATGAATTGACTAACGTAAACGACGCAAAAGGCCTAAATACTCTTCTTTATTGACTGTTTGGTTAGTTGGAAGGAAATCTTTGTGAACAACGCCAACATGACCTTTATTTTTGATTTGCTTTGATGTGTTTTCTTTTTGATTTGGTTCACCTGCTGCACGTTATTCACTCAATTCTTGAGCTGCTTCCGGGTCATAAGTATAGACCCAACTCTCATCCCAATAATTATGCCTTCCAAATCACCAACAGGCATAGAAAGCATCTCTTCAGCCACTTCAACACGACGTTGTTTTTCAAACAAATTCAATGATTTTGGAACAAGACGGCAAAATATACAAGTCAAGCTCAAATCGTTGTTTTAACTTGTTTGTATTGATCCTTTTGATATATCAACACTGTCTACAAGGTCTCTTTTATTCAATCGACGATTGGAATGTACAAGTTCATTGATTTTGTTGATGTTTTCATCAGTAGTTGAGGTTGATGGCCTTTCTGAACGAGGTTCGTCTTCTACTACTTCATTTACGATCCTCACCAAATAATTTTTACCACTTAAAAACTTGTGATCTTGATAAATACCAATCACCGTAACATTTTTAACATGTCCGTACAAGAAATTTCGTTTTTTACACAAAATTTAATGTTAATTTTTTGTTCAATAGATTTATCCAAATTAAAAAATCGCCGCAACAAATTTTTCACAATTACAAAAGACGTAATTTCTAAATTAACAAAGCAAATGTCATGAGATTTCTGTCAGTTGTTCACAGCAGTCATGCCAACCTACCAAATAAATAAACACGTCGATATTCGTAGCGAGCCCATGTTCAAAAAATACAGTCTCTTTACTTTTTGTCCACAGTAGTATTCTTGTTTTTGCTGGAACATCGTGCAGCAAAATTAGCAGTCCATGTAGTAGCATATAAATCATAGAACATGCAGATGTCATAGCAACGTTTTTAGCCCGTGACTTCTCTTTAATATCACGGTAATACGCCTTATCTATTAAAGGTGCAATATTTAGCTTATTGTGATGAAAAGTGAATTTTCCGAACACATAACAAAAGCTGTTGAGTGTATATGACATTGCTGATTTGTTGCAAACACAAATTTCTATATCAAAATTTGATTTAATTTGATTTGAATAACCCATAGTTCCTTATATACCCACGTATCACAGAACGACTAATTATTGAATTTTATAATTCGTTGTAAAGCAACATGGACGTGGCTAAATAGACATGATGTAGAAAATAGGCTTATACAGTATATCCCAGGATTGAGTTTACAAGATCGAAAAAAAATTATCTTTGATTTTGCGCCAAAACTTCAAAGGAAAACATTTTTTGCTTGTCCTGAAATCACAAAATTTCTAACTAAAACCACACTATCATGACCGAGCGGAAAGAAAAGTAAATTTTTTTCTTGATTTTGAACTTGGTAATGATTAAATTGAATCTTAATGTTTTCTTATCACTTAAGCGGGCTCGCTTTGTTTTGACAACTTTGTAACAGCTTACTGTCATAAGCGTTAACAAAATGTTGACTTTGGAGCAGATAATTTATTTGATTCAATGTTATGGTATGGACGAGCAAAGTTATCGTTATATTATTGAAAAGTTCAATTCTAAATATTCAAGTTTTACGTATGGGAGCCCAAAAACTGATAAAAAAGTTTTTAACAACTGGAACTGTTAAAAATTTAAAGAATCAGAAAATACCATACGATGAAGACAACGCTGATACCCTTTTGATGTTGGGATCTGTGCGAGATAAACCAAAAACCTAAGGTGGCGGTCACTCCAACAGGGCATTAGTAAGTCCCAAATTCAAGGAATTTTGAACGAGAATAAAATTCACCCATACAAACCGATATTCAGTCATACATTAGACCGGAGGATGATGCAAAACGATTATATTTTTGTTTGTGGGTTGGAGATGAAATATCGAGAGACCGAAACTTTTATCACAAAATAATGTTTTCTGGTGATGCAACATTTTCTACCAATAGGACAGTTACCTCACCGCACGTAAGATATTTGAGCGATATTAATCCACATTTCATAATTTTAAAAGGACGCCAGTATTTTGCCAAAGTAAAGGTATGGTGTGCCGTTGGTTAACACGGGATACTTGATAATAACGTTAATAAGCACACATTTTAGATATGTTATAAAATTTCTTAACGATGGGCTTAATGTTCTAGAAATGAATTGCCGGCGTACGATTTTTTTCAACAGGACGGCTGTCCTGCTCATTATACTCGCATTGTTAGAAACTGGTTAAACGTTAAAATTTGAGATAAGTGGGTTGGAAGAAATAGTCCAGTATTGTGGCCAGGCAAAAAGAAGTCCCGATTTAACAATTTTGGATTTTTATTAATGGGAACGTTTAAAGCCAGTTATGTATAGGGATAACCTAATGCTGAAGAATTAAAAAATCGAATAAGAAACGCCGTGGCATCATTATCATTGAAGAAATTTAATAAAGTTTCAAAGAGCTTCGTTTTAGAGTAGAATCGTGGGCAGAAATGAGTTATTTTAATAATGATTGTTCTTGTTAAAAAAGACTTAAGATTATGTTTTTCACAAATACGGTTGTCAAAAAAATAAATCCGCCAATGTGATTGGATTTAAAAAGCAGAGAAACATTATTACAAGTCCAAAATCAAGAAAAAAAATGAACTTTTCCCTCCACCGAGTCAGCACAACGATGTTCCTATTACAGATTTGGTGGTTTCAGGACAAGCAAAAAAATGTTATTCCTTTGAAATTTTGGCGCAAAATCAAACATTTTTTTTCTTCTTGTAAACTCAATCCGGGGACATACTGCATACATTTAAACTTGTCTAAACATGTTAGGCAGTACAATAGTTTTTGTAATATTTTGCGTTTAAGTTGCTAAAGTGAAAAATAACTTTAAATATAAAAATATTAAAAATTAAACATATTTTTTGGAAAAACTATTTAAGCAAATGCCGCAAAATCTTAACGTGATGAAGAAATTTTTAATACTTTCAGAATCATTATCCTCAAAACACATATAATATATAAGAAAAAATACCGTTTTGAACAGTGTAATCGGCAGTAAAATTATCAAAATACTTCGTATACCCACAACTTATTTGCGTTGTTTAGCATAATAACGGATAGTTAATAAGCCATTACTTATGCATACATATGTGTACAAACAACTGTCAGTAGCGAAGTTGTTATGTAAATACAAATGCAGAAAATGAACCTAGTAAATTTTGCACGTATTGTAGAATGAATTTAGTGTTAGTATACATGTCTCGCATTCTGTGCTATTCTTAAAAGACTTAATTGTAACATAACAATTGTAATATATAGTGATAAGCATATTAAACAACAGTTTGTTTTTAACAATAGGTTATTTCGTTAGATAAATTAAACTTCAAACATGCAAGAAACAACAAGAATTTAAATGAGAAAAGAATCCTAGGATATTTTCGCGAAGAAAGTAGGCTTATTATATTAAACAAATATAAATAATGAGTATTAATGAGTAGAGTGGAGCAATCCAGAGCGATATTGGTAAATATTTCATATAAAAGCCGAAAAACTCCAATAATTTATCAATTTATATATACATATATATATATATATATATGTATATATATATATATATATATATATATATATATATATATATATATATCTATTGATAAATTAATGGAGTTTTTCGGCTTTTATATGAAATATTTACCAATATCGCTCCGGATTGCTCCACTCTATTAATGAGTATGAGTTTTAAAATTGTTCAGGTGTGCACTTTCATTAAGATCACAAAAATTGCTAAGATTCTCTTGGAAATAAACAAAATGGTTTTGGAAAATATCATATTTATAGGGTTTGTAACTTTTAAACATATACAACTGTTAAATTTGACACCAAACTCTAATCAATAGGATTGTTAGAAACAAGCATATAAGTCATATAATGTTTATGTAAACAAACTTCCATTGTTAGGCAATTTTAAAAACGTGTTTGAAGAACAAGAAATAAGAGAAAACTGTTCTTGCCGTCCATTCTATTTACAATCTTAAAAGATAAAAAAAACTATGAGTACTGAAATAAATTATATATCTATTGGTAATAAACACACAGGATTGTTAGAAAATTTTACAAATTTTTTGTCGAACATTGAATAAGACAATTGTTGGTATCTTCAAATAGTTTACACAAAACTGTCCGATTAAACAATTGTCACGTACAATAACGAAAAAATAAGAATTTGTGAAAATTTCTATTTAATACCAATGGATGCGGATATTTACTTTTATCAACAAAAGACCAAATTAATTCCATAATTTCAGTGAATCTTAAGAAAGTAATTTCAACATTATTATTCGCTGATTACTGTCATTACTAGAGAACGGACGCAATTTCCATAAAACGCAATCGGAAATTGGAATTGTGTATAACGTCGCTCAGTACATCCCGGCGTAATTCAATGAAGTATTTGTTTGACTTACTCGGACACCTGGTCTCGCCGCGATAACAATGGACAAGCCAGCTATTGTATTCCGAGAATATAGTGCTTTTTACAGTGTTTTCATGAGCGTAGATAGAAGCGGGGTTTTTATAATGTATTTTATTTATTTGTTTATATTTCGTAAGATAAATAAAGTGCTGTGAGTAAGTTTCTTGTTTTCATAGTTTTAACTGTTAATTACATCGTAATTTTTGTGATAGATCCCGTTTAATATCGTTTGATTGAATCTATTTCTACCAATTATTTCGACGTAAGAGTGTGCATTGAATTTCGTTCAGTTTCAATAACTTACGCACACATTTTTAGTTTTCATTTATTTAGATCTAGAGCATTGTTTAAGTTACTTTTTCAGACATGATATGGAAGAATGTCGAGAACGGCATTGTAAAACAATGGCGAGTTGGATTGATGGTCATACTGATTGTATGTCCATTGTCAGTGATTCCGAAATTTATTACAAAATCCGTAAAATATCGTCAAAAATTCGTCACTTAGAATCGCAAACACATCTGAACTCTGTAAAACTTTTATGGCGGCTAATATTCCATTAAATAAACTTAGCAATCCCACTTTAAAAATATTTCTGAAAAAATATACTGGTCGAAATGTTCCTGATGAATCAACTTTACGCAAATATTATGTTTCTAGGTGCTATAAGAGAACAGTAGAACGCATTAGAAGCCATCTTTTAAATCAATACATATGGATAAGCGCCGACGAAACGGTGAATATGTTAGGACGCTGTGTGGTAAATGTTGTAGTTGGTGTACTACATCCAACAATTCCCCATAACTCATATAGCATAGCAACAAGTGTTATAAATAGAGTTGATGCGGAAACAGTTGCTGAAACCATTAACGAGAATATGCAAAAAATGCTTCATTCGGACGCCACGTACAAAGAAAAAATACTTTTATTTGTCAGTGATAGTGCTGCGTATATGTTAAAAACAGGCAGACTATTGAAGAAAACATATCCTAATATGCTGCATATTACTTGTGTAGCACATGTTCTCCACAGAATCTGTGAATATATCAGAGACACTTTTCCGGAAGTTGATAGACTTGTATCAGCTTTTAAAAAAGTTTTCAGAAAAGCACCATTGAGAGTAGCTCTTTTCAGGGAAAAATTTCCATCTCTGTCACTGCCTCCCACTCCAGTAATAACTAGATGGGGAACATGGCTGGAAACTACTAGTTATTATGCTGAGAATTTCGATAGTCTAAAACATTTCGTAACACTGCTAAAGGAGGATGCTAGAAGTATTGGTGAGTACAAGGAGATCACACAAATCCCAAATTTAAAAAATCAGTTGTACTTTCTTCACGAACACTTTGGAAAATTGCCAAAACTAATCACTTATTTTGAAAATCGAAATCTCAAATTAAATGACGGATTAACCACATTAGATGTGGCTGTTAATAATTTGAAAAGTATTCCAAGTGACTTCGAATGTGGCCTTCGGCAAAAGTTTGAAGCAATTCTTAATAGAAATCCAGATTTAATTACATTGCGGCAATTATGTATGGAGACAATTCCACAAAATCTAACGGCTAAATATGAAGAAATAAAAGAATATTTCCAGTATGCACCTATAACCAGTTGCGATGTAGAAAGGACGTTTTCTATTTATAAGGATGTACTTAATTCAAGGAGAACAAAATTGACAGAAGAAAACTTTGAGAAACCATTGCTAGTCAATATTAATACTCCTTTACTCAACTTGAACGACAAAATGAACAAATAAAAATGTTCAAATTATAGAAATAAAATTAAAAACTTTAAAAATACAACTTTTCAACAAATACATATGTATTTCGTAATTTTATAGATCACCACCCGTTTGTTTTCCAATTATATAAATAAAATTAAAAACTTTATAAATACAACTTTTCAACAAATAAATATGTATTTCGTAATTTTATAGATCACTACCCGTTCGTTTTCCAATTATATAAATAAAATTAAATATTTTAGAAATACAGCCTTTCGCCAGTACTGCACTGGGTGGTAAGCGTGTCCGTTCTCTAGTCATTACAATCAATCTGCAAATACTTACGCAAACATTTGAACTCGGATATAATGAACACGCAATAGTTAAAAAAAGGTCACTCAAAACAAATGTTCGCTATAAATGATTTTTACAATATCTTCATATTTTTTATCTAAAATAATATGCACTATAGTTCAATTCTTATAAAAATATTTTGTTTTTACCTAGAACTTAATAATAAAAATAATGAGTATTTCTACTAAGAAAGTGTAACATATGTGTGTTAAAGAAATGACAGATAAAACAATTTATGATTAAGATTAACATTAACGACTAAGATTAGATTTTTTTGTTAACACTTCATTTTCAATATTACTTTTTAACAAATTAAACATCTCATCAATGATATTTTCTACATCCGAAACAGCAGTATAAGTCGATCAAACATTATACACGTCCCTACTCTTCCATATCTGGATCTTCTATAACCTCTTCTGAATCATCTTCAAAAGTATTTGTCATAAGTTCTGAATTCGATGAAGCCACAGCAGTTATTAATTCGCTATAAATATTTGCTTCTTCATTGCTAAGTAGCTTATTAATATTATTTCGATTATTGATGTTGAAAGAAGAAGATTATTTTCATCACCAGCTGCTTTTAAAATCCATTGTGATGATGGAAGTTCATCATCTTCATCAAATAACTTATCCTGTTGAAAACCAGCAAGGCGAAAGCAGTTTTCAATAGTTTTAGTGTTATTCATTCCGAGACAGTGTTTATCGTTACTACGTCTAGAAATTAAATTTAGGCAGTTAAATAGCTTAATTAAAAAAATTCTTTTGTAATGCAATTTCAGACAACGAATTACTCCTTGGTCCATTGGTTACAATACTGTATTATACTTTCTTAAGGTGTAAGAAAACCAGATTAATGAATTTTAAATTTTCGAATCTGTATGTGCTGGACAATTATTCAGCATTCCCAAAATGTTCCTATTTTTCTTTTCTAGTTCGCTGTCCCATTATCTTAGCTCATTTCCAAAAATTATTTCAGTTTTTAAGACAAATAGGATTCCTAGACTTTCGCACGACTAATAGCATTCGCTTTTCCATGCCAGTCATGTTTACACACACTATTACTCTTACGAGTTCTTTATTATACTTTATTATTAGAGCTGGGGATGTTTGCGGTGTGCCAGGATAGTATTCAGTTAAACGCACGAATATAATGACCTTGTTTCGATCGGTGATGCATGCGTGATTTTATTGCTTTACATGCATTCGCTATTTATATCACTTAGGTATGTCAGTTATGTGTACTGTATATAAATAACACACTTACCTTATTTACGATTATTATAGCATAGCGCCAAGTGGATAAGACTTGCAGTAAGTTTGTAGCATTAGATACGTTTCCATATTTGTAGCGGTGAGCGATGTACGCCGTGATGAATAAATTTTTTTATATTTTGAGAAAGACCGCTCGACATCTACGGATGTAACACACGCACAATTAAAATAATCTTTATAGATAGAAACCGAATCTACACTTGCACCATTACTAATTTGTTTTAATCTGGTAAAATCAAAATCATTGTTTATCACACTCTCGAACTTTTCTATTACATTAACATTTTTGTTGTCATTTACTGCGCATAGCTGGGCGTGTACATCGTCCAGTATTTGCAGTGACTCCGCTAACGATAATGCAGTATTTTTAAATTTCTCGATTGTGTTAAACAATCCTATATGATTGTTATAAATAGTTTCTAAATCTGCATCAAGGGAAAGGTTTTGAAAGAGTCTCTGGCTTTCCTTAATGGCTACAGCTTCGGCAGGACTGAATTGTAGAACCACAGATTTTATTTGTTGGAAATACTTGGCATAATAAAATGCCGCCTTTAACCAACTTCCCCAACGTGTAAGGATTGGCTCTGGTGGTTCGAGAATACCAGGGCACCGACTGTGAAACTCTCGAATTCGTTTGGGAGATTTTAGAAACACTTTTTTTGTGGTTGCTATTAATGCATCCACCTCTGGATAACATTGCCGAATAGTTTGTGCCACAAGGTGTAAAGCATGAACTTTACATGTCACATGCAAAAGTCTCTCACAATCTGCTTTAAGAGAACGGCCTACAGAACGCATTGTCGCAGCACCATCGCTCATAAACATCAGGAGTTGATTAGTTGAAACTTGAAATTTTTGTAGCGTATCGAGCACTACCTTCGTAATTACTTCGCTAGTGCACTTTTCCAATCTTTTGCTGGCTAATAAAATGGGAAATGTTGATTTGACAGGATCTAGTACACGCACTATAATATTCACAATAGAATGTTTTTTCGATCTGTCGTTTCGTCGACACATACCCATAACTGTTTATCATTTACTACTGCTTTCATTATGTTTTCAATGTCCTCACGCACAATTGGTAAATAGGTGAGTAACGTTCTCCGTGACGGTAGCTTTATGTTGGAATTGTATTTATTCCAAAAGTCGTGAAAGGCTTTTTTATCTAGCAGGTGAACTGGCACATCGCAGACGAGTAGCATTGTCAATAAATCGAAAATGAATTGCATTTTTGGCAGCACATTATTTTTTTTGTCTTTGTGGTGTACACTTTCAACATGTCTTTTACAGTCGTATTTGTCCCAGCAAAGTAACTGTTTATCGCATAATTTACAAACCATTTTTGCTCCATTATAATACAAATCGGGAAAGTCTCGGATAAATTTATTCACGTCGTTATACAATGGGCGCTTTCTTGGCTTGGGCACGTCCGTCATACTTATTAAATAGAGCTCAAGACAACACACGATCACGTTGCCAGTTCACGACTAACTAAAGTGTTTCGCTGCATCGTGTTTATACGCTGGTGGGGATGCACTACATACGGTCCTGCCGTACCGCAAACATCCTCAGCTCTATTTATTATTCACTTATCCCCAATACATTTTTCATCTTGAAATTTAAAAGCTGCTTTAGCATAACCCTGTTTTGTCTCCGTTAAAGATATCAGCATCTTCGTGTTTTCTTAAATCTGGCCAAATGTTCATAATCCAGAAACTAATATTTTCTTTTCACACATTTGCAGCTTCTTCGCCATGTATTTTTCCAACAACAAAATTGTGTCTTCTTTTGAATCTGTCTATCCAGTCTCAGCTACATGTAAAATCACTTTTCACGATTTATATTAACTTTTCTACACTAATCGAGATTGCTTTAGTAACTAAACCATTTTATTAACACATTATCGACGTTTTTTCGTACAGGTTCTTCTGAATTTGCAGACATTTAAATTGATTACTCCTTTTAACTTTGTTTTTAATAGTGAACACTGTTAATTTTGATAAATTAAATAGCTTTCTTATTTCTGAATTTGTACGCCCATTTTTTCAATTCCGAAGTAATAGATTACTTTTCTTTTATCGTTAATACTTTTCGTTTCACCATTTTTATTTAATACTTTGTGAGTCAATATCCTATACCAGATCGTTCTCACATTACAATTAAATTGACCAAGATAAAAATAAAATCTGAGAATTACCGATACTTACTAAAAAATGACAAAGAATTACAGCTCCCATAACAAGTACTTTATTATGGTAACCACTTGCTATCACTTGAACTGCCTCGTCTTTTTCTTCTATGACGTGGCCTAGTTAGTTAGACCCCAACCTTATTGCACGTCTTTCGGTCCATTTTGAACTTTAAATGCGAGCATTTGCAATTAACAAGTTCGTTACAAGCAAGCATAAAATATATTACAATAGAAAATTTGATAGTTGAAGTAATTTTTGTTCATTATCAACCAGTGTTCGCTATGTTATATCAGACTTCAACCGTATATTATCAATTGTACATTCAGAGAGAGAGAGAAATTATAAAATATCAAAACAACTAGAAAAACTTAGCCAAAAAAATATATGATCAACCCTAACAGATGATATATTTTCACCAATTAAATATGATGAAAGGATATATGAAGAAATGATACTACAGTAATACGAGGGACAAGCTGAACTTAATGAGAATAAAAAACAAGGTTAATATTTTTTTATGATTTTATTTAATTATTTAAATATGCTCAAAGTAATTCCCTTCAACAATCATACACTTGACCATTCTTTCTTTCCACTGTGCCCAGCCAATCTTCTTTCGAAATACCTTTAAAATAAGCATCAACTGCGGTATCAGACTGTTCTTCAGAGGTAGAAGGCTTCCCTTCATCCCCGCAAATTGCGTTTTAGCCCAAAGAATATCCAAAAGTCACATATTGCTAAATCAGGTGAGTAGGGCGGATATTCTATTACTTTTATATTTTTTCTATCCTAAAACTGGAGAGTTAAAACTATCCTATGGGATGATACATTTTCATGCTGAAGCATAACTCCCTGGAACTCTACTGAACACTTCAGGCAAACATTTTTCAGTGTACCACTTAGTTGTAACTGTCGTTTGTGCATCTAGCTTAACTGCATTTATTAAGCCTGTACTTCTGAAGAATATCGCATGCATAAGCTTTTTCATAGCTCGCTGCTACTTAGTCATTGTAGGAGTTTTCTCATCTTCGTGAATCCATACGCGACTCTCTTGGCGGGTAAGAAGGTAGAAAAAGGGAATATAAGTTTCGCCACCCGTCACTATTTTGGAAAAAAATTGGTGTCCGCCATTATTTACGAAATTTAAAGTTTCATGGCAAATTCTTGCACGCTCTGCTTTTTAAAAGTCAGAAAGGTGATGCGACACAAAACGACTTAGCACATTTTTTAAATGCATGTGATCGTGTATGATTGTTTTAACAGCTGAGGATCCAATATTGAGTTGATGCTCTATTACCGCATAAGTGGCTTTATTGTTCTCTTCAATTATTTTTTTACCAGAAGCAATGTTTTTGTCTGTAACAGCTGAAGAAGAACGTTCGTTTTGTATGTTGAACAGAACATAAGTGCTTAAACGTCTTTTAAAATCATAATAAATTATGATTCGAAAGTGCTCTCTGGTTAATTTCATTTTCTTTTACTTTTAAATAAAACGTCTAATGACAGATAAAGAATCTCTAAATAAACACTGTATGATTGTTTTTCACATTCTACTATATTTTTTATTCTCAGTAAATTCAGCTTGTCCCTCGTATCAATACAAAATAACATGAAATGTAAAAATCAAACATGATTTCACACAAGAAACCTTTTTAAATTTCAGAAAATCCTAACGATATCTACTGTTTACTACCTTGCAATAAAATATTTAAAGCAAAACAAAACTAGAGTCATTCTAAAGAAACAAAATTTCCGATATTTTAAGTTAAAAAAAGAACAGAGGCATAATCACTAAATGATAATAAACTCGGAGAACTAAAGAATTGGGGAGGGGGATACTCTCGATATCTACAGATGACACAAATAAAGATTATTTTTATTAAATAAACATTATAGTAATGTTTCATAAATTATTCATATTAATTATAATAAGTTTTTATCAGATTACAAACTGTACGTAGAGTGAGAGGAAGCTGTCGATAGTCAACATCTGTTGCCGCGCAGTCTGGTGTCAAACGTCTAATCGTTTTAATGCTTAGTAATAATTGTATTCCAGAACTTCTACAGTCTGACTAAGTTCAAATAAGCACAAACTTATCCGCATACTAACATAATTTTTAGTCTTGGTGTTCTGTGGTTGCTATTTATTTATTTATTTTACGGCTAAAATCAAAACAGTCACGACAGAATACAAATTTTAATTCAATAATTTTTAATCAGAGGATCCACACCATGCTTGGATTTAATTAACAATTTTGACAAAAGCTGGAATTGCAAAATAGAAGAGGTAGGTCTAACACAGAGTGAACATGACATCTAAATGAAAATCTTTATATAACACTAAATAAACTTGACCAGGCTTCGCTGTAACTCAGTCTGATATGAAATGAGTGGAAATGTAAATAAAATTATTGTAGAGAATATAGATTCACCGAGAAAACACATCATTCAATTGAATACCCTGGCTTGCGTTGCTGTGGCTATGTGAAATAAAGGGAAGAAAAAAAGATGTTCTTCACAAAAAAATTATTTTCTATTGTAAAGCTAGTGGATTTACTATATTTTTTGTTTGTCCGTTTTCCGCAAAACCATAAAGATGCTTTAGCGACCATGCGACGTGTAATTGCCCATGAGAGAAGTGATCGTTTTCTAAATTCAAACCACACACTTGCAAGGATTGTCCTTGCGCTTTATTGATAGTCATAGCGAACGCAAGGCGTATTGGAAATTGAAGTCGTTTGAAATCTAACGCTGTCAAATATCGGTCGGAATGAGTGGTATTAGTAGTACGTTTTCACCTTGATTAGGTTCAATAGAAATTGGAGCCTCAATTAGATCATTTATCAATTTTTTAACTACTAATCGTGTGCTTTGTACTTTGTCCATTTTTTTCCGATTTGAACGAAAAACTATAATTTGCGATAGTTTTTTTCACTTTTTTAAGTGGAACACTCTGTATCTTATTTCATATTCAAATAGACTTTTTTATTACCTTTCCAACGATACCACATCGTGTGCTTTGTACTTTGTCCATTTTTTCCGATTTGAACGAAAAACTATAATACAAAAGTATTTTTAATAATATAAAAAAATATTATTAAAAATGGGGTGTGAAGAACACAATACAAGTTCATTTATGTATTTTTGAATGTATCTTCTCCAAAGACGTAGATACGTATTTCACATTTCTACATGTTCGTCGGTACGCCCCTGTTGGAGAAGAGACACATTCAAAACAAACATAACTACGTTACTATCTAGCCGAAATTATTCAGACAGAGCGTGAAGGAATATATAGATACGGTGGTTACCGACTAAAAAAACACGTCTACTTCGACTGTTATTATACAGACAGCGCTGAATATTCCTTCACGCTCTGTCTGAATAATTTCGGCTAGATAGTAACGTAGTTATGTTTGTTTTGAATGTGTCTCTTCTCCAACAGGGGCGTACCGACGAACATGTAGAAATGTGAAATACGTATCTACGTCTTTGGAGAAGATACATTCAAAAATACATAAATGAACTTGTATTGTGTTCTTCACACCCCATTTTTAATAATATTTTTTTATATTATTAAAAATACTTTTGTATTATACAAATTTAGTGAGGTTTTACCCACTCAAGTATGTTTCAAATTATGTAGTCAGAAAAACTATAATTTGCGATAGTTTTTTTCACTTTTTTAAGTGGAACACTCTATATCTTATTTCATATTCAAATAGACTTTTTTATTACCTTTCCAACGATACCACATCGTGTGCTTTGTACTTTGTCCATTTTTTTTCCGATTTGAACGAAAAACTATAATTTGCGATAGTATTTTTCACTTTTTTAAGTGGAACACACTGTATCTTATTCCATATTCAAATAGACTTTTTATTACCTTTCCAACGATACCACATCGTGTGCTTTGTACTTTGTCCATTTTTTTCCGATTTGAACGAAAAACTATAATTTGCGATAGTTTTTTTCACTTTTTTAAGTGGAACATTCTGTATCTTATTTCATATTCAAATAGACTTTTTTATTACCTTTCCAACGATACCACATTTTGTATTAGTGAACTAAATGGTTAAGTAGTTATTCTCGATTAATACTAAATTTTAGTGTAAATGTACTATTTCTATGCATTTTTTTCTTAGAAAAGATGGCAATATTTTAGGTGATACGATTTTTGGTTCTTGTATTTGCACCTGAAAGATACAAAAAATACAACCAATAAAAATAAACCGAAAACTGAGGTGTGCATCAATATTGCAATTTTGAAGAGAGGAGTATTTAGTAATTGTAGTAGGCATTTAGTTTGACATGATCATAGTTTGACAGTTGTATGTGAATTAGTTAAGAATTAATTTTACAAAAGAAGAATTAATACATTTTAGACGAGCGTGACAAAAATTGTTTATTAGCCACAAGAATTTACAGACAAAGATTCCCAAATGCGAGGCATCCACAGTTGAAATTTTTTGTGAAATTAAGAGAACGATTTCAGGTATCGGGAAGTATAGGGTTAGAGATGAAATGTATTAATACCTTTTAACAATGTTTCAATAATAATAAGCAGAAGAACTCCACCCTGATTGACTCAAATTATTGAAAAGCTAGGTTGCAAAAAAACTATATAACATATGAAAATTTCAAGAATTTATTCGTATTTACTCATCTTTACTTGCTTTTATGACCAAACGGATGAAACAAATTTTAACTTTATACGAATAAAATTATAATTAATCAAGCAGTTGCATAAATGTCGTAGATTTACATGTTTCTATCTGATAAGACCTAGGTTACGAAATGTGTTTGTTACTAGCAATATTCATAAATCGCGATTCATAAGCACAATTCATAAATCAAAAAACAGAAATAAACCAAGCATCAATATAATTCATAGTTCTATGGTGTACAGGTACACCTTCAATCTATAATAAAACATGTACGATAGTTTCTTTGTAGGAATTATCATAGGTGCATGAGTATTTGACTGTAATTTGATATTTTGACATCACGGCAATCCATTATTTATATCGTTCTCTAATCAAATTGGGTCATTATATGAATTTATCTCTTAAATGCAGAACTTTTTAACGAAATTATTATTATTACCGGAAATATATTCAAATTATTGTGGCTTTATTTATACATGCTATCCCACAACTTATGGGAACAACTGCATTTTGAGATAATAAACATAAGACTAGTTATTTTGAACATAGTTTGCCTAAGTAAAATGTTTCAGGCTAAAGAGATACAGGATGGTGAAATAGAAAATTATGAAAACACAACGCAGTTTATTGTTTATTATATTCCTTCTTTATGTGTTACATGGTAACAAGAAATGTCAATACATTACAATACTTCAAAATATACAGTAATTATATGTATAAAATAAAACCAAAACACAATATGAATAAAATTGTTTTAATCTGCTTTAATAAATGTTGAAATATCCACCGTTAACTTTAATACATTTTCTAATGATTTTTGTCAGCGTATATTAAAGCCTTCATGTAAATCCACAGATAAAAATCTAACAAACTAATATCTGAGCTACGAGGTAGCCAAGGAAATTCACTACCACGTCCAATACATCGATGTGGATTTAAAAGACTTCGAACAATAAATGTAAAGTGTGGTGGGGCATTAACCGCATATTTCGTCTACGTTCAGAGGTATACCATTCAAAAGGTCAAGTAAATCGTTTTGTAAAAAATGTAAATATTGTTCTCGATTAAGTCTCTACAGAAGTTGAAATAGGTCATTCAAGAAATGATTGATAATACCGCACCAAATATTTACCGAAAACTCATGTTGGAAATATCTCTATATAAGCATGGATTTACCAAAGCATAGTGATGATTACAAATGAAACAGACATGCAATATACATATCTGTAACTGTACAGATGTCCATGTGTACAGTTACAGATATGTATATTGCATGTCTGTTTCATTTGTAACAAATGCGTAATACGTGCATAACGTATTAATATACTTAAACCTTTTTGTATATAATGATGATTATTTATCCAGTTACTAATTTCCCGTCTTGTAAAAGATGCCTCGTCTGTAAATAATATCTTTATCGTCTTCGTTTTTTTTTATTTAGTACATTTGACAAAATTCTAATCTGGCTTGAAAATCTCCTGGCAATACATTTTGGCAGGTCTAATGGTAGGTAAATAAATTTTCTGCATGGATGATTCTTGAGACGGTTGATTTACCAATTCCTGTAGAAGCTTCCAAACGCCTAGTGCTTAATTCAGGATTTTCCGGGATTCTAACCAAGATCTCTTCTTCTTGTTCGACTGTTACACTTCTTCGTCCCCCGCTAGGATTTTTGTTATAAAACGAACCTGCTTCACCTGATTGAATGTTCTTTGAAATATTTTTCGGTTTGCAATTATTTCAGTAGGGTAGAGTTGTTCATGCTTTCTAAGTGCTGCACGTCCGTTGCAATTTTTTCGGGCATAAACGCAGAATATATCCTATAAATCATGGTTTGAAAAATCATTAAGCCTGGATATTTTTAATTGGAAAGATTATAATACTTGGATAATGTAAAAACTAGTTTTTGATGTACCTATGACAGTAGAAGATAGAAAAGATGAAATGGTTTATCAATATTAAAAGAGCAATTTGTGAATTAAATATTTTTCACCCATCGGCATAATGTGCAACAGAACATTCAAATGCAAAAATCTGGGGACTGCTTGAAAATTAACTATCGCTTTCAACACCCTGTATCTTTTTAGCCTGAAGCATTTTACTTAGGCAAATTATATTCACAAATGCAAAAATCTGGGGACTGCTTGAAAATTAACTATCGCTTTCAACACCCTGTATCTTTTTAACCTGAAGCATTTTACTTAGGCAAATTATATTCAAAATAACTATTCTTAAGCCTATTAACTCCAATTGCTAGAGAAGCTATAAGTTATGGGACATCATGCGTAATAAAAGAATATATAAGAATTAATAGAACTAAATCTAATACTTACATGTACTTTATGGAATGTCTTTAACTTTTTATTAGAGCTTCTCTTAAAACGTACTTCAACACCTGTGCAGAGAAATTATTTTGGGATTCTTAAATCGCAGCTTCCAATTCATCAAAATTGTCGGTTTTCAAATGAAGAATCTTTGTAATATTCAAAGGAGTTTTTTTTTAGAATTGTTAAGTCTGGTGAAATAGTAGCCACAATCCAATACTTATAAATCTTAACAAATTATTCCAAATAGTTAATTGTAGTTAATGCAGTATGTGGTGGAATCACATCTTGTTGAAAAAAACCATTTCGTATTTAATCATCTTGCAGCTAATTAATAAATGGCTCTAAAAACATTTCTCTATAACGATCAGCTCTTATCGTGTCAGTGAAGAAAATAGGTCCTGATCCGTCTTCTGCCAATCCAAACAACAATTCTAATCGGATAAAGGTCTGTTTCAAAAAAATAGATGATTGTCTGTTGATCAAATATGTTAGTTCTATGAGTTGAAAATTCGATATATGAAAACACATTTCACCAAAGAAAAAGAATAAATCCAAATCTGCATTATTAAAGGTATTGTTAAACCAATCAAAATAACTTGTCGTTGGTCAAAGTCTTGTTCACGTAAGTGATGTTTAAACAGGCATTTTGTACAATCGCTTGTTCAATGCAGTCCGAATACTTCTATAACAGACACATAAAAAAATACAAAATCGTATTTTTATTTCATATATATCGTACCTGCGAGTGAATAATTTTCTAAGAGACATGTTTTAACAAATTTCGTTTCAAAACTTTACCGGTGTCCAAAAACCTTTGAACTATCATATTGAATGTATCGAGGACTATGTCCAATGTCCCATTTTCGTTTTGTATACTACTTCGATAGCAGGCTATAATTATAAAGCTGTTTTGTTATAGCGTAAACGGAATTAGGTTAATGTCTTGGTAAAGTCAGATTTTGAAAAGAACACAGAAATACACAGAGAAGAGACCAACAAAAATACAACACAACGATCAACAACAAACCATAATGATGGATAAATAAGTACAAATACAAATATAAAAAATTCCAATGTTCTAATCTAGTAATCTAATCTAGGGATTTTGATGCGGCCAACTGCAGTCAGTTGATTTTACTCACGGAGTATTTGCAGCTTAACACATAAATAACTTATTAACTGAGTTTTCTGATTTAAAACTTATGTCGTCAAATAAAACACTCTTACGTATGACACGTAAACAAAATGATACCGAATACATAACAAAATATTCTTTAGAATGCATGTTCCTTGGTTTATTAAACAACTTCAAGAAATATGTTTTAAAATTGAATATATTGGGACCGGTATGCAAATCGTGCGTTTATTGTATAGCTCTTTTAAAAGAAGTAGAACACCAATACATCATTCTGACATTGTTACTATTATGAGGACGGTATAAATTATAAATAGAATACGTAATTAAATCAAACAATAGAACTTCAAATAAAAACTTATCTTTGTAATACATAACTATGTGTTAGTACCACTATTAGCACATTACTTTATCAGGAAAGTTGTGATAATTGCTTAGGAAGTTAAGTAAATGCCGTGATATTTTATGTAAATCTAATATATTTTTATAGGCTTAAACTGATAACGCATAAAACGCAATTCTCTTCGTAATAATTTCTGATAATACGAGATTAATAGATTTTTTTTCGGTCCAAGACCCTGTATTTTTCCATCCACAATACCTACTACTGCTTCTATTCTAAATCTACTTCTCGCACTCTTTCACTAAATTATTTCTTTAGTGTTGTACTTTTAATTGTTCACTGGCAATAGTAATACTACGCCTGCAAAATTCCCGTATTTTGTCAATTTATTGCGGAGGTTAAATCTACTTAACTAATCTAATTTTTAGAAAACCGTGTATGAAAACAAAATACTTAAGAGAAGTGCAGATTTTTGTGTGCTGGGTTTTTTCACTTCTTTTTGAATCACGGATTGCAAGGCCATGAGAACTATTATTTTTTATTTATTATTATAATCGATAAACCTTGAAATTACCCTACGGGTGTCAAGGTATACACTTAATTTTCACTCTGAAACTTAATTCTATTTTTTATTGTAAATGAATTTTTCCCATTCCTTCTTATTTTTTGCCGCAACTTCTGCTTCTCTCCATGTCATTCCACGTTTTTGCAGGTTTTCCGCTACTGTCTCTTTAGCCTCTTTAGTGCATCTTTTATTTCTTCCATGGTTATTTTGTCCTGTTCCGTGTGTTCTTTTTTTCTTGTAGGCGACTCGTGCAATATTTCCGGTTTGTTTACTTGGTCATTAATTTCCGTGCTTAGTAAATCCTCAAAGTATTCTTTCCATCTCGCCATAATGTCGTTCTCATCTTCTAGTATTTTTCCTTCTTTTGATTTTATGTACAAGGTTTTAACTTGATTTCCTTTCCTTAATCGTTTCAGTACTCCATACAACAGTTTTCGATTTCCTCTGCTATCTCTCTCCATTGCTTTCCCAAATTCTTCCCATGTCCTTTGTTTTGCATCTTTTACCAGTTCTTTAACTTTTCTTCTATGTTCTTTATATTTGTTGTATGTTTGATTATTTCTGTTGCATAAGTAGTTTTTCCATGCTTGTTTTTTTCGTTTCATTTCTTGCTTTATCTCTTCATTCCACCACTTTGTTTGCTTAATATGTTTCCTTATTTTACTATACCCACAACTTTCTTCCGATACTATCATTATTGTGTCTCTGACTATTTTCCATAGCGTTTCTGTTTCTATGTTTTTACTTATTTTTTGTTTGATTTTACTCATTTCTCGCTCAATTTATCTTTGTACACTTCAACGGTCTCTTCTTCTCTAAGTTTGTATGTCCTAACTACATTCTTCTCTTTCCTTCTTTTATTAATATTTGTTTTTACTTTCTCGTTTGTTTCTTGGCTATCGATTTTTATTTTCGAGAGCACCAAATAATGATCTGTATTTATCTCACACCCTCTCCTTACTTTCGTATCCTTTACTTCTCTCCGGTATTCTCTGTTTATTATGACATAGTCTATTATCGATTTTTCGTTTCTGCTTCGTACTTCCCTGGTGTATTTATGAATATCCGTATGTGCATAAAAACTATTTGTTATAACTAAGTTGTGAAATATACAGTATTCTATTAGTCTTCTTCCATTATTGTTTCTAGTTTTTTCTCCGTGTCTGCCAATCGTTTCTCCTGTTTCATTATCCTTTCTTCCCACTCTTCCATTTAGGTCTCCCAATATTATTACCCTTCCTTTGGTTTCTTCTGTTATTTCAGATAGCTGTTCCCAAAATGTTTCTTTAGTTTTTACATTTTCATCTTCATTTGGTCCGTAAGCTACTATGATTGTTGTTTTCGTTGTTTTTTCAAAGTCGAATTCCACCGTCAAAATTCTTTCCGAGACCGCAGTCCATTTCTGTAAATGCTTTATATTTTCTTTTTTTATATAGCAAGCTACTCCTTCCCTGGCTCTCCTTTCTATTTTGACTCCACTATACACCAACAAATGTCCTTCTGTTAATATTATTTCACCTGTTCCTTTTTTTTTCGTTTCGGTGATAGCAAGTATATCCATATTGACCTTTACCAATTCCTCCACCAATTCTTCTTCCTTTCCTGTTAAACTTCTAACATTCCATGTTCCCATCTTCCAGCTTTTTGTTATTCTTTTTGTTTTGCCTATCCCGTTTTTTCCCTTTTGTCTATTTGCATTTACCATCACTATGTCCCTTTCGGTTGCCGCGTTCGTTATATTTTTACGTAGTTTATCTAATTTGTTCTCCGCATCTGTTTTCAATCTTCCCGTTGTGTTTATTTCATTCTCATTCTTGAATGCTTGTGATTGTTTCGATCTTTTGTTTAATTATTCCGTATTCATGTCCTTTTCGTTATCCTGGTCATCATCTATGTCTCCACCGTTTCTACTTCCTAGTTTTTTGCTTCTTTGATTTCTAGTTGTTCTGTGGTTTTATTCCATCTCCACTCCACTCCATCTATGATTACTTTGTTATATCCAATTTTTATCGATTTCCCTTTCTTTTTCTCTTTTTGAGCTCTCATCATTATATGTTTTTGTTTCTCCTTTTCCTTCTTGGTTAGATAATTCTCAATGTATATTCTCTCTGTCCCCTCCTTAATTTTGCTTTATTACTCATCACCCTTAGTTTGTCTTGTTCGTTTTCAAATTCTACTACAAATATTTTTGTTCCGATTTTTATTACGTTTTTATTTTTAACATCTACCTTTAAATGTTCCTTTATAAGATCCTTTTTAGCATTTTTCATTACTTCAGTATCGCTTGCCTTTATTTGTAATCCTTTGACCACTACACTATTCTTCTTCTTATCCTTTTCCATCCAATTCATCTCATTTTTGATATCTAATACTTCGTTCTTAATATCAATAAATTCTTTTTTAATTAAGATGTTTTCTTTATTCAATTTCTCGTTCTCCTCCTTCAGTTTATTTATTTCTTCTTTAAACACTTTCTGGTCCTCTCTGTACTGCTTTATCTCATTTCTCAATTCTTTCTGCTCCTCTTTTACATCTTTTATTGTTTTTAGGATCAAATCTAACTTGTCCTCCTCTTTACTTTGCGATTTTGTTGGAGTCCGTTGAGTTTTTTTACTTCTTTCTATCCTTCCCTCTATCTCCTCTAACGCTCTTCTCTTTCTTGTACTATCATCAGTTGAATAATCATCACTGTCGCATGTACTTTTTCCTTTTTTAATATATTATATTAAGAACACTTATGTACTTTTTTGGTTATTTTATTTACATAAATGATTTTATATATAGTATACAGAAACAATGAGTAGGTGAGAAACGTTTTCTCGTTGAAATGAATGCAGAACTATTTTTCTTACAAAAAAAATGGTTTAGGTTTACTCGGCGTTTTCAAAGAGACCGCAAGTGGGTGAACGGCAATAAAATTAAAAGTAATAAAAATGACGAAACATATTACGGGTCAAACCGGAAAAACCCTATGCCTAATTTGGTTAGCAAGTAATCTATAAACATATTAACAATAGATACCTATACAACAAAGGTACAGCTATAAATGTACAGGTAATCTTGCGTAATAGCATACAAAAATTCCAAGTACTTTACAATTATAAACTAAGACGTGATATTTACCTAATCTTTTGGCAATTGAAAATATTAAATTAAATTAAATGCAGTATTAAATATTTAGCAGTATCAGCTAAGAAGAAATTCGAGACAAGCAACTTGGTATAAGCGTCTAGGCTAAATAAGCAGTGACAGATCTATTAAGAGAATATAGGAAACAAAACTGTCAATAATGAAAGTGAGAGGAGACTAACCGAGACATGGAACAGGAACGTGGAAAAAAATTGAGGAACGTGGTATAACACAACTATCTAGAGCGAGAATATTGGCAGAAGACGGAAATGTGTGGAGGCAAATTTGTATATGAAGAACATTAAATAGCTTACGTGATATACGTATCTTGCCTGAGGATTCAACAAATAAATCACCAATATATATATAAGGAATAAGAGAAGATAGTTTTGCAATATTATTTTTTAATATTACGCCATTACAGATATATTTGCGTGGACTTTATTCTCATCGGCAAACTTCAAAACTCTTAAATTGAAAACCTTACTGACACTATATCATTTTACAAATATGAATATAGAATTGCGCTACACTTTTGCATTTATTGAGTACTTTCGCTATCCATGGTGTGCTGTGAATTTTTCCATTTTGATTTCTCTTTATGAATATTGGCAAAAATTAGTTGTAGGAAACTTTTCAGGCTTTAAGAACCATTTTTAAATAATATAAGAAGAATTTTTAGAACATTAGAAACAAACAATAACTATTAGTAGATGCAGTAACTATCGCCTACTGCTTTTAACTCTGTTCCAGACAACACTAGAAATTGATTCTTAATTATCCATTTCCAAATGAAAGTCAGTACAGTTCCAATTCCTTATTACATATAGAATATATACTTATATAAAGAATTACTACCGAATATATTCCAACAATTTCTTAGTTCAAGAATAGTTTAGATAAAATTTTCTTAATACTTTCTTAATACCCTTGGTGGCGTTCTATAAAGAATCTAAATACAATTTATAGTTTTTTTATTTAATATACGAGGTGCTACCCAGAAGTTTCCGGAATGTGACAAAAACACAAACTACTCTTACAACTTATTCACTACCATCCCTTTCAAAGTACACTCCTTCCGCATGAATTCCGCTGATTTTACCAACTTGTCCATGTCTGGAAGCAGTGCTGGAAATCATGCGATTCGCTCTGGATCTCCTCAATTGTCTCAAAACGGCACTCTTTGAGCTTCAACTTCAACTTCGGAAGCAGGAAGAAGTCATGACAGACAAAATCTCGGGAGTAGATAGGTTGCGGTAATACTGCCATCTACGTTGAAGCTAGAAATCTACACACTATAAGTGACGTGTGGGTTGGGGCATTGTCGTCGTGTAAGATCTACGAAAACAAGCCGACAATGTTACAAAAGTCATGGAATATTCTCCTTCGGTCTTGCAGGATAGTATCACGCACTTTTACTGACCCGTCACTTCCGTCGATGGACGACCGGGACACTCATCAGCATCAACCGACATACATCCATTTTTAAAACGGTTGTACCACTTATATGTTTGCATCTGGCCTAAAGCATCCTCACCAAACGCTTCTTTATACATTTTCAAAGTTTCCGCTGGCGCTTTACCAAGTTTAAAGGAGAATTTGATGCAAGTTTTTTATTGTTTCACATCAAACATTGTAGTGCCATAGAATACCTCAAACACAACTCAACAAATATAAACACAAAAACTGTTTGTCACAATCTAGCAAAGTATCGTTTGACAGACTGACTTAGTATAGACGTAGCTCACACCATCTAGCGCTATAGAGCTATATCCCTTCGCGCGCCACATGAATTTCTGGATAGCACCTCGTATATAAGTAAATAAATTAGAGAAGCGTAAAAAACTTCCACGTTAAAATAAATAAATTATAAAAATCCGAAACGGTTAATATAATAAATTGTCTTTGAAGTCTAATTAGTAATTTTAAATTTTAAAAACAGAATCCGTTAAAATAACGGTATTAATTACAAACGTACTCATTTAATTAGCGACTCAATTTCATTTTAAAGTTGTACGAATAGCATATGCATGGATTGAATTAATTTCAAATTAGAGAACAGTATTTATTGTTAAAAGCATTTTGCTGAATAAAAAACAGACAATTAATTATCCTACTTCATTTCTTTTCTTTATCAATTTGTTTTCATTATTGTAGATAATAAATTATAGTTCTCGAGACCATAATTAATTAGTATTTATCATATGTTAGTGGAATAAATTATTTCATTAAACGAAACATATCCGATATGAATGTAACGCACTTATGTTAAACATGTTGTTTTCTGCCGTTATTAATAATATCGGCGTTATTTGTGATCTATTTGGATACACGAAAGTTCGTAAACCTCGATTACATTATTTACTTTATTTACGTCAGATAAAATATATAACTAAATAATGTTATTATACATTTAATAACGTTAGATTTTCCTAAATTAGATCCTCTTTTATTAATGTTGCAGAAGCCAAAGGATAACTATGTACGATCTATTACCTAATAACACAAGTATACACGGTTTTGGATCTAAGCAACCAAAAGCTGTTTCTATGGTTATTTGGGGCGCTGAATCCGAATCTGCACTCCGTTTTTTTATTTTGGTTCTAGTTTTCGAGATATTAAATAAACACAATTTTTACAATTTTTGACAATTAATCTCCATTTTATTCATTAAAAAGTGTTAAATGAGAAATGAAGAGCAGTCGAACTGAGTCGCTTGTACTGTTTGGGATCTGTTTCACGCATTAAAGTCCAACAGTAGTCGCTCATCATGCCCTCGTCCCAAAATCCTTGGTATCGTTTTTAGATTTTCGCCAAATCTTGGTGTAGTCGCTCTCCTTGCTCGTCACTTGTATCACCCACGTTTTCAGGAAAAAATTCGAGATGGGAATGCAGAAAATGTATTTTGAGAGACATTCGAGCTTCAATCTTGTAATAATTTTGCAACAAACTGTCGATTATCTGCTTGAAATCCGGGGATTTTCGGTTACCGAGAAAGTTGTGAACAACATCTTGAAATGAACCCATGCTGCTGCTTCATTGGGCGTCAAACATTTTGTAAAGTTTCTGTCGGCCATTAATTTTCGAATATCAGGTCCGACAAATATTCCCTCTTTGATTTTGGCGTACAACAACTTGGGAAATAACTTGGTCAAGTACTCAAAAGCCGGTCCTTCACGGTCGAGCGCTTTGACAAAGTTTTTGATATGGCCAAGCTTTATGTGGAGAGGTGGCAAGAAAATGTTCTGTGGGTTCACAAGTGGTATAGAAGAGACGTTTTGTTTTCCTGGTTCATAATTAGTACGGCTTGGCCAATCTTTTTTCACATAATGTTGGTCAGTTGCACGGCTATCCTACAGACACAAAAAACAGCAAAATTTGGTAAAACCAGATTGCATCCCCATCAAGAGACCAATAACCTGTAGTATATAAATCATTTATTCTTTAAAATTGAATTGAAATTTATTTTCAAATCTTCAAATTGCCACAATTTTTCCATTGATGCTCTTTATATTTTATCTTGGTAAAAATTTTACATATTGTATCGTAGCATTCCTTCGTTTGTACTGCATGAACAATCGGAATTGATGGTTTGATATTTCCATTGTGTATCAGAGCAGCTATGAGGCTGTATTTTGAACCATCTATGAACAAACGCCATTCATTTACATCGTATGGTGTATTCATCGCATCAAACAAACCGTTGATGTCATAGCAGAAGCATATATTCTCCTCTTTTTTGAAAAACGGTAAAAGCGCCTCATTTCTGGTTCTATATACAGTGACTTTTGTTTGAGTGTCAAGATATTTCCACTCCTGCATCCGTGATGCGAGCAATTCTGATTTTTGTGTCGATAAATTCAAATCACGAACCAAATCATTGAGTTCACTTTGCGAAACTAAATGTTTTTCCTCCATGTTAAAATCGCTTCCACTGTTCGTCGGTGATGAACTACAAGTTTCCATGTAATTTGCACTCGTACCTGGACAAATTGGCAAAGGATCATTCCTCGCACGGGGAACTGGCTTAGACACTGATGATACTTCAGGATATTTATATTTTGATAGTTTTTTT
This sequence comes from Melolontha melolontha, assembly GCA_935421215.2. Lineage (NCBI taxonomy): Eukaryota > Metazoa > Arthropoda > Insecta > Coleoptera > Scarabaeidae > Melolontha > Melolontha melolontha. The sequence goes on from OW285236.1 coordinate 130,821,346, forward strand.
GCATTTACACCGACGACATTCATCAAGCAAAAGTAACAATCAACTACATGATTTTTCGGCTCTCTCCATAACATTGGCAATGAAAATGAAAAACATACTTTTTTACCGCGTGACCACTTGTATAATATTGTGCTACACGCGTTACAAAACAATTTCGGTACCCACGGCTTGTGAGTGTTTGATACAGAGAATCCAAAATAATAAAAATATGCATTTCTGATCACATTAGTAATCACTTTGCCACTTTTTCTGATCATATAACATCCGCAAACATAACAAAAACACTTTGAATCAACTTTACAATTTTGTCTTTGCATTTTCACACGTTTTGGATTCAAAAAAATACTTTAAAAATACAAATTAAATAATGTTTCTAGCGACGCCAACAGCTGATTGTCATTATGATAGCGCAGTGCTGCCAACATGCGCGAACTCACAAAGTAGAACCAACTTTGAAAAACGAAACCCGGATTTGAATTCAGCACCTCAAATAACGTCAAGATTTGTTCTCATCTGCTCTGATCCAAAAGTTGACCGGAATTTGTAAACTTGTGTAATCAGAAAGTCAACGCCTCTAACATTGCAAATTCCCTTGTACGAAGTGACATTCTTATTCCATCAGCAAGGAAGGTGATCAATGAAATCAAGCCTTGCTTAAGGTTTAAACAGGTACTACTGAGTTGGTCAAATATTTACCTGAAGACAAAGTGCATACATGAAAGAACGCATCTATTTACTCTATTAGGTTAATCTTAAGTAGTGAATAATTACTTTAAATTGTAATTTTGGTTAAAGTTCTTGATATAGTATAGTCACTAAAGCGTTTTGTACATGCTAGGAAGTAGAGATGTTGATTTTCGATACTTTTAGGTAATCGTTACTATTTGTTACTGAAACCTTTAGTAATCGTTGACTGCATTGGTTGCTTTGATTACTTTGATACTTTGATTCATATACATATTCATTTTACATAAGTACATGTTTAACGTTCGGTGCCAGCATTAATCTTATTGGCCTTGTTATATCAGTAATCGGTATTATTTGCCTCGCAGAATAGTAATGGTATACGTAGCTGCTTTTCACTGAATCTACGAAAATATTTAAAAAAACTGCATAAATTTTATCAAATTGTATTATAATTAGAGAACGAACGCAATTTCCATAAAACGCAATCGGCAATTGGAATTGTGTATAACGTCGCTCAGTACATCCCGGCGTAATTCAATGAAGTATTTGTTTGACTTACTCGGACACCTGGTCTCGCCGCGATAACAATGGACAAGCCAGCTATTGTATTCCGAGAATATAGTGCTTTTTAAAGTGTTTTCATGAGCGTAGATAGAAGCGGGGTTTTTATAATGTATTTTATTTATTACATTGTTTATATTTCGTAAGATAAATAAAGTGCTGTGAGTAAGTTTCTTGTTTTCATAGTTTTAACTGTTAATTACATCGTAATTTTTGTGATAGATCCTGTTTAATATCGTTTGATTGAATCTATTTCTACCAATTATTTCGACGTAAGAGTGTGCATTGAATTTCGTTCAGTTTCAATAACTTACGCACACATTTTTAGTTTATTTATTTAGATCTAGAGCATCGTTTAAGTTACTTTTTCAGACATGATATGGAAGAATGTCGAGAGCGGCATTGTAAAACAATGGCGAGTTGGATTGACGGTCATACTGATTGTATGTCCATTGTTGGTGATTCCGAAATTTATTACAAAATCCGTTAAATATCGTCAAAAATTCGTCACTTAGGATCGCAAACACATCTGAACTCTGTAAAACTTTTATGGCGGCTAATATTCCATTAAATAAACAACCCCACTTTAAAAATATTTCTTCAAAAATATACTGGTCGAAATGTTCCTGATGAATCAACTTACGCATATATTATGTTTCTAGGTGCTATACGAGAACAGTAGAACGCATTAGAAGCCATCTTTTAAATCAATACATATGGATAAGCGCCGACGAAACGGTGGATATGTTAGGACGCTGTGTGGTAAATGTTGTAGCTGGTGTACTACATCCAACTATTCCCTATAACTCACATGTAATAGCAACAAGTGTTATAAATAGAGTTGATGCGGAAACAGTTGCTGAAACCATTAAGGAGAATATGCAAAAAATGCTTCATTCGGACGCCACGTACAAAGAAAAAATACTTTTATTTGTCAGTGATAGTGCTGCGTATATGTTAAAAACAGGCAGACTATTGAAGAAAACATATCCTAATATGCTGCATATTACTTGTGTACTACATGCTCTCCACAGAATCTGTGAATATGTCAGAGACACTTTTCCGGAAGTTGATAGACTTGTATCAGCTTTTAAAAAAGTTTTCAGAAAAGCACCATTGAGAGTAGCTCTTTTCAGCGAAAAATTTTCATCTCTGTCACTGTCTCCCACTCCAGTAATAACCAGATGGGGAACATGACTGGAAGCTACTAGTTATTATGCTGAGAATTTCGATAGTCTAAAACATTTCGTAACACTGCTAAAGGAGGATGCTAGAAGTATTGGTGAGTGCAAGGAGCTCACACAAATCCCAAATTTAAAAAATCAGTTGTACCTTCTTCACGAAGATTTTGGAAAATTGCCAAAACTAATCACTTATTTTGAAAATCGAAATCTCAAATTAAATGACGGATTAACCACATTAGATGTGGCTGTTAATAATTTGAAAGGTATTCCAAGTGACTTCGGATGTGGCCTTCGGCAAAAGTTTGAAGCAATTCTTAATAGAAATCCAGATTTAATAACATTGCAGCAATCATGTATGGAGACAATTCCACAAAATCTAACGGCTAAATATGAAGAAATAAAAGAATATTTCCAGTATGCACCTATAACCAGTTGCGATGTAGAAAGGACGTTTTCTATTTATAAGGATGTACTTAATTCAAAGAGAACAAAATTGACAGAAGAAAACCTTGAGAAACTATTGCTAGTCAATAGTAATACTCCTTTACTCAACTTGAACGACAAAATGAACAAATAAAAATGTTCCAATTATAGAAATAAAATTAAAAACTTTAAAAATACAACTTTTCAACAAATACATATGTATTTCGTAATTTTATAGATCACCACCCGTTTGTTTTCCAATTATATAAATCAAATTAATTAATAAATATGTATTTCGTAATTTTAGATAGATAGATCACCACCCGTATGTTTTCCAATTATATAAATAAAATTAAATATTTTAGAAATACAGCCTTTCGCCAGTACTGCACTGAGTGGTAAGCGTGTCCGTTCTCTAATTATAATATATTTTTTGTAATATAGCACATATAATGGCATGATGTAATATTAAAAAAATATAGGCAAACAAGAAAATAAACTTCAACGCGTTACATATATATAAACATTTTGCGACTGCATGTAACAACAGATAAAGTGTAAACTAATAATATGATGTTGACTGTTGACGGATAAAAAAATATTTTTTACATTTTCATCTTTCAACATCATTGTATTTGTTTTAGCAATTTAGTTATTATAGATATGCTGTCGTAAAAACCTTCCTCGCATTAGTTCAATCGTAAGTATATTTTTATTGTCGATATTATATAATATGTTATATTAGGTACAACTTAATTACAGTTACTTTACCCTGATGAAACACACCAATTGAGTGGCGAAATATTGGCTAAAATTATACAATTGGAAGAGTATTTCCAACTTTCCCCAGCCAAATTTCTAACAGGGGCCCCTGATTAAATCAAATTATATTTTAAATCCCACTAGTGTATCAAATTTGTCTATCTTACAGTTTCGTAACGAAATAAAACAAAACACTTTTTTCACAAATATAGTTTTAATAAACTAAATGTACATTTCGTGTGCTCTTCACACATTATCAGTACTACTTTGCCCTTGACAAAGGCGTATTGCCGAAACATGTAGGGTTGTTTTAAATATATATACTTTGAAGTAAACCAGACCTTTAATCGCCGACTTATTAAGTTTACCTTATCATACCAAGGTCACGAAGATATTATTTATATATATATATATATATATATATATATATATATATATATATATATAGATAATTATTTCGTGACCTTTGTATGTTATGGTAATTTCAATTTGTTGGCGATTTAAGGTCTGGTTTTACTTAAAATGTATATATTTAAAACAATCCTACATGTTTTGGCAAATGATGCCTCTTTCAAGGAATATAAAATATATTTATACAGTGAGGTCCTAAAGTAACGGATAAATATTTTCTACGTAATTATTAATACAAAAGGAAAATCCTGAAACAGGTCAATTTTTATATATGAAACTACACTTTTTGAATAAAATGATCTATGTGCCCCTTCAACCCCCTCGAAGTAATAACTACCCCTTTAAAAAATTTTAATGAAAAGGGGTAGCGTGTGTTACTGCGTTTAAAAGAGATTTTAATTCTCTATTCAGCAGTATATGCCTTTTTGATTTTTAGACGTCGATAATAGGAAAAATCAATGTTAAATTGTTTAAATTGTATAATTAATTATGTCGCAGAACGAAATAAATTTTAAAATATTTAACATTATTTACAATAACTAAAAATAGTTTAAATCATATGCTCAAACTGGAGTCCGTTCATTTCTTGACAAACAAATAGACGATGTTGGAATTCTTCCAAAACGTTTTGCAACATTTCAGCGCTGATTTGATTAATTTCATGCATTATTCGGTTTTTTAAATCATTAATGTTGATTGGTTTATTGGAGTAAATTTTTTATTTTAAATAAGCCCACAAAAAATAATCCAGTGGAGTCATATCGGGAGAACGGGCTGGCCATTCAATTTCACCACGTCTACCGATCCACCGATGCGGAAAAACTTGATTAAGGTAAGCTCGTACTACTGCTGCATAATGTGGTGTAGCTCCATTTTGTTGAAACAATATGTTTCTATTAATTTCTGTGGGGTTAACAGTATCAGGAAAAAGTCTTCTTAATTCAGGTATTAAAAATGTTTGTAAAAACTACAAGTAAATCGCCCCAGTTAATGTCCCCTCAAAAAAATATGGTCCAATAATTCTGTTATTTATTATGCCAGCCCAAATGTTCACTTTAATAGGATACTGAGTATGACCTTCCCTCATCCAGTGCGGATTTTGTTTACTCCAATACCGACAATTTTGCTTGTTGACTGTTCCATGTAGGGTAAACGTTGCCTCATCAGAAAAAAGAATGTTTTTGGGAAACATCGGATCCTGTTGACATATATTTGTAACAATTTCACAAAATTGTAATCGACGATCAGGATCATCGTCATTTAATTCCTGCACCATTTGAATTTTATACGGATGGTATTTTTCTTTTTTCAAAACACGCAAGACAGACGATTTACTTACATCGCAATCACCGGCTACTTCTCTTTATGTGGGTTTTCCTCAACATGTAATAATACATCCAATTTTTTTTCGTCATTCAGTTTTGATCTACCAGATTTTGGATGATCTTTGACAGTTCCTAATTGACGGAATTTTTGTTCGACTCTACTCACCGCAGACTGGGAAATGTGACGGTCAAGATACTTATCATTAAATATTCTGCATACTTCAGAATGCGTTCGTGTTTTATCACCCACTCCAATTAATATTAATACGTCAATTCTTTGGGTCTCGGAAAGGCTGATTGTTGAACAATTTAATTAACGCTTAGAAATCTCTAAAAAAACGTTTAATACCTAACAATTGTTAACGACGTCTAACGAACTAAAACAAATTTGAGAAGTACTAGTCACTCGTGACAGGTATTTGGCTCTACGCCTACTTGTTTGTATGTCATAAAATTACTCTTTTCTTGATTATCGACGTCCAAAAATCAAAAAGGCATATACTGCTGAATAGAGAATTAAAATCCCTTTTAAACGCAGTAACACACGCTACCCCTTTTCATTTAAATTTTTTAAAGGGGTAGTTATTACTTCGAGGGGGTTGAAGGGGCACATAGATAATTTTATTCAAAAAGTGTAGTTTCATATATAAAAATTGACCTGTTTCAGGATTTTTCTTTTGTATTAATAATTACGTAGAAAATGAATTTATCCGTTACTTTAGGACCTCACTATATATACGTTTTGAAGTAAAACCAGACCTTAAATAGCCAACAAACTGAATTTACCATAACATACAAAGGTCACGGTATAATTATCTATATATATATATATATATATATATATATATATATATGTATATATATATATATATATATATATGTTTAATATGAGGTTCTTGGAATTGCGGTCGTTTTTTGTAATAAAAAAATAAGGTTTTACTCAATACGTTTTTTATTACAAAACCGAACCGACCTTAGTTCCAAGAACCACATATTAAACACATATAAATACGGTGAAGAACTTTCAAAAACATTGTTTTTCGATAGGATATAATTATATATATATATATATATATATATATATATATATGAAAAATTTTGTGAAAAACTTATCTGCGCGGAATGTGCTTATATCGATATTTCACTGTTTTTTACAGATCATCAGTGCACCTTACCGAAGACAGACATGATATTCACTTCTATACTACGTGTATATATACGAACTGTAATGAACTTCATGTGTATGAGAATTAATAATTATTAAATCTCATTTTTACATGCGATTGTCGCTATAAATGCAACAAATTATAGCGACAATCGCATGTAAAATGAGATTTAATAATTATTAATTCTCATACACATGAAGTTCAATATATATATATATATATATATATATATAACAATTGACAAATTATTGGAGTTTTTCGGCTTTTATATTAAATATTTACAAATATCAAATTAGAATGTATGTAATTGCAGAGTAAGTGGAGATGTCAACATTGCTGTCTACAAATTACAAAGCAAATCAAGTGGTAAAAGCGACAGCCCGGCAAGCTGTAGACTTGGGTTCGAGTCCCAACGTAGACCATATTTTTCAATTAAAAATTTCGTATGATTTGCTATGTAATTTGTAGACAGCAATGTTTACATCCCCACTTACTCTGCAATTACATACATTCTAATTTGATATTTGTAAATATTTCATATAAAAGCCGAAAAACTCCAATAATTTATCAATTGTTATATTTAATAAACGGCTAAGAAATTATCTAAACACTTATATACATATATATATATATATATATATATATATATATATATACATATATACACACACAGTGTGGAGATAGACATGCTATTCTGTAGGAACTAGACTTCCACTTAAACAGGCGTCGAATAGCGCACTCAATTTAGAAACAAAGTATCAGTAGAAGCTAAGAGTCAGATAGACACCTTGAGTACTATCTTAACGTTCGGAGGGAGAATACATCCTTGGTTAAGTGAAACACTTGAGCGTGATTTGTGAGAGATTCTATAGAATCTAAACCAAAGACTTTCAAAAAAGATAAGTTTGTTTTTAATAAACAATTTATATAAAACTTTCTGATAATAAGTATGTTTAGTTAGGAAATGAGATATTTTAAGTTTAAAATAAATGATTTGTGAAAATACAAATAGTCAATAAAAGAATTTTTAACAATTTACATCTTGAATTATCTCTTTATGTTAACATTGGACGCTAGGCCTAGTTAAGTAGAACCCAAAAGATATAGCCCTGATATACACAAACAATATACAGAGTCTAAAGAAAAATATGCTTCAGTGACTGCCCACACACAATATCATTTACTTAATTTATTTTATATAATTCATCAAACGAAACTCAGCAATATGTACGAACGTAACGACATTTACAAAAGTAATCAAATACGAGTGTAATGATTTGTACCAAAAGTATCCAAACACGAGAGTAATGATTACATTTCAAATAGGTAATCGTTTCCTAGGGTCCGCTTGTGTAATTAATACTATTATACAGAATAGTTACTTTTTCGACATCACTATTAGGTAGTAGTCACAAAACAGGCTTATTGCCTTAAAGACAAATATTTTTTTATTAACGATAACTAATAAACTTAGGAAGGTAATTCGATATTTAAATTCTAGCGATGAAATTTCAAGGTCACATAAAGCACGAATTTTATTTTTTATCGCCTCTACCCATTCTTTTTCAATGACCTTCATATTCGCTTAAAGAACAACATAATACCATATTGATATTTTCAGTCTCCCTTGATTTTAGAAAATAATGTTTGAATTTTCATGCGTACTTAAATCTTCGCAATAAAAATACATAAATTACCAGCTAAATTTTAAAAAAATATTATTTTAATGACGCCAAAATTTAAAAAAAAACAATACGTTAAAATATCCCTGAAAAAAGTGTGTTAAAAATACGTATAGTATTAAAATAAAAATTTAGGAACTAAAAGTGAGGTGCAGAATTTTCGCTCCTTTAATTGATAAGCGAGTACACGCATGTTTCCAAATAATGAAGCGCACGCAACCAGGAACAGCGAGCATTTCCTACGTACTTTCCAGCATGTTTACTATCGTATAAGTTCGTTCGACTTCCCACATTTCCTCTACCTTTACTTGCCGGCAGATTTTCCTGATGACTGAATGTACACGTATGAAATTATACTGGACACATGCACATTACTCGGTTTTTAGTTGAACAGCTTCATTTTCAGTGTATCGATTGATGGACAGCGGCGCATGAATTGTCAGTTTGAAGTCATTAATTAATTACGCAGGAGAGAGGACATCATATGACAGCATTGTACAACCTTGCCGAAACATTATTGAATCCACAGGTATAACGCAAAATATAGTTGTGGATCGAATTAGAAGGAAACGTTCCCGTACATCCGAGATTGCGCACACGTGTAACTAAAGTTAAATTCACATTGGGATAAAAATATAAATAGACGCTATGTCTGAACAATTTATTTTCACAAAATTGATTATCTTTAGTGTTTGAGCTTTTTATGTGTCTAGTACTAAAAGTTTATTATTATTATTTTTATTGTAATACCATTTATTTATTAAATATAAAATAAATAATTCGTGAATACACAACAGCAAAATAATGACAATGATACTGCACTGAGAAATTCAGAAAATTGAATTATAGTCTTCCAATAATAATATTTTCTACATGTTTTCCTAACTATTTAACAATTAGAATAATATTAAATTCTAATTAAAGTAACGTTTGAATTAAATTATATTTTTTCAAGGGTATAATAATTTCGATATTATACTATTCATAACCTTATATTGAAAGATTTCATTTTTATTCGGTGGCCGTTTTGTCGATACTATTATTATTTAAATAACATGGGAAGGCTGTCTCCCTTTATGTATTCTCTATTATTTTGTCGTTATTATTGTACGATGGAGCTGAAAAAAAATATTTTTAAATAACTCTATGTATTCTCCCTGGTATGTATCGTAAATTCATTCAGACAGATATTTGCGCAACTAACCTATAATCGCCAACATTTTCATTAATAAAAGAAATTAAATGTGTATTTAATCTGTGTTAAATCTGTCATTTGAGCCTAACCTAAAAATGATTTATAAAATCACAAAGAAATATTCTAATTAAACGCTTGAAAAAAAATAGTATATAGTATACAGCAGCGAAAGCATACTAATTGCCTCGCAGACATCCTACTGCCTCGGCTAGCGCTTCGGTAGTGATCTGTAAGCTCGGCAATAATAAAAGCTTTCTCTGTCTGGTCTATAATATACTATTGTTTAATTCAAAATTCCAGACTAATATTATTCTTATTATTGTCGGAGAGCTTGAATCTCGGAACCGGGGTGTAAAAGACCTTGGTTTTTTCGGGATCGGTACTGTAAATGTTGAGGAAGTTAATAAGTAATAACAAAACCGTGGAACACTTTAGCATCATATACACTCTAAGTTGTCCTTACGTCTTAAAAAGCTTTCAGTTTAAGACAGACCGCTAAACATGCGCCACAAAATAAAACCGTCTATAACATGCACCATTAATACTATTTGATTTCACTTACGAGTATATAGATAGTTCGATGTTTACTCGTGCAAGATGAGTAAATTAATCATAGTACAAAAATATTTTGAGGTCGAACTAGCAGTTGTATAGTATATTTCTATATGAAAGTCGCTTTCTCTAATGAATTTATAGTAAATACTTTATAAGCAATTACCGGATAAATTTTTAAAACTTACTACTACTAAGATTTAAAATTAAAATTAATGAACTTATTGAGGTTATATTTTTAACTTACAATTTAAATTTTTTTAGTAAATACTTGTCAAAGTAATTTGAAACATACTTGAGTAGGTAATTCTTAATAATAGTTTTATATTATTAAAAATTTTTTGTTTTAAATACTTGAAATTAAATCAAATTTTCAGAAATCCTGATTCTCCAAATCATCGCTCTCGAGAAATCTTTATGCTACTCAAGAAATTTTAGGAATGAATATATTAAATATTATTTTATTAGTTCGAATATAGCGTTATTCTAAAGTAAGTTCCAAATTTGAAATGGTCATAAGTTCAAGATGTATAAGAATAATGGCACTATTTTGTTCATAAAGAAACGCGATTTTATTATAACAGGAAAAATAGGAAAAAGCTAAATATGACCACCATGTTTAATAAGTATTAGTCGTTCTTCTATTGTATAAACGGCATTGGAAAGAGCATTCCTTGGTATGTTTTCAATGACATCTGTTATCCATTGTTTTTCACAAGTTTCTCACGAGTAGTAGGTCTACTAAGAAATACCCTTTCTTTAAGGAAACTCCCTAACCACTAGTTAGCCGGATTTATGTCTGATGACCTAGTAGGCCGCCTGTTTGGAAAATGTCTACTAACTACTCGATCGCCAAATGTGTTACTTAATAATATTTTTACGGTATTGTGTACGTGAGGTGAAGCTCCGTTTTGCATATAAATAATGTTTTCAATATCTTCATTTTGTAATCCTGGTATTAGGAAGTCTTGCAACATTCGAAAATATCGCTGTCCGTTTACCGTTACTGTTGTCGTTTGTTCATTTTCCATATCTTCTTAAAAAATGGTCCCATTATAAAATTTGGCGTAAAACCACACCAGACAGTAACCTTGACATCATGTAATCCTTGTTGAACAGTCGTATTCGGTTTATTATTCAACCATTTCTTGCAATTGCTTGTGTTAACTTTTTTTATTATGTAAATATAAATCGACTTTTTCTATTTGTTCTATTAAAATCCAGTTTCTTTTGAAAAATGTGTGAAAGTCATATCCATCTGGAATGTGCAGATACCGATATTTCATAGTTTTTACTAAGCTTCAGTACACATTATCCGGGAATAGATACGACTTTCATTTCTATACTGCGTGTAACTATACAAATGATGAAAAACGGGATTTTCATCATTTGTATATTTACACAACTCAAAAGAGTTCCATCAGTGCAGAAACTCATGCACAGTATATTCTGGAATGGAAAAGGGGACATCCATATGGAATATTTGCTGAATGAGTCAACGATTGATACAATAAGATACCGCAAAATTTTACAATCAAAAGAATGAAACAATGAAGACAGTAACGAGCCTGGAATTCACGGTTAGTTCCCACCCTTCGTACAGTCCTCATTTGCCACCTTCAGATTTCTAGTTGTATCCAAAGTTAAAGAAGGTTTTGGAAGGTCAACATTTTTCATTAGACACTGAAGTTCGAGCTGCTGTTTGCAAGTGGATTAACATGAAATAAAGAAATAGATTTAAGGTTTGGAGAGATGTGTTGCACTAAATGCTGATTACCATTTAGTGCAGTACCGATTTGTAAATGAAAATGATCGTACATGAATGAAATGTGACAAACATTTACTAAAAATATTCTAAAAATATATTGCCCAAGTTTTCTTGGATTTTTACCTAACATTTATTGAATATTTTTGTATTTAATAATTTATTTAAGGATTAAATGTAAATTTACTTAACTTAAGAAGTACAATGTCGAATTATAAAACCAATTACTAATAACCTGCCGTCCGTCACGACTACAGATGCCACTAATATGAAAAAAGAAATGTGAAGATAGGAAAATTAGCAATATTGCATTGTTGATTCGCAGACTCTAGGACTACTACAATGAACACTTGAAAATGGTAAAACACTGAAAAGATTGTCTCAAAAAACTGTTGAATAAATAGTCGCGGCTAATTCAAATATTTAAAAGCAATTTTCTGCACAATTATACCTTAGTATTTACTGTAATATAAGTCACTGAACTCTGTAAAACAATAAAATATGTCTAATCGCGATTTACAAAAGAATATTTAAAAGAATTTGTCATATAGCTCAACAACGAACAAAATAATAAAGGACAAGACTATATAACATTTAAAAATGAATATATAAACTACTATTATTTATACTCTAAGAGAATCTACATACTTATTTATATATTATTCATTTTTTGCTAAAGTTAATAATTACAGAAATGTCATTTTCAAGTTTGAGTAAATATTAAAGAAGTGGCACAACCTATAATTGATTATTTTATTTTTCAACTATCACTAATATATTTTCAGAAATATGTACTTCTATTATATAACAACGAAATGTTTCACATATAAATACTTTAAAATTAAAACGGTAATAATAATAGAATAATAGTATTTATAGGTACGAAACGCTTATAAAACTGTAAAAAAATATAATGACGACACTTATGAGAAGCATGGGTAACATTTAATATTTTTGCACTGTAAGCTTTAGCCGAGCTTTTCACAAAAATTTTCCCATTGTAAATTGTGCGCCGCTGCAGCGTTCCTGTCGGCACAGTATCGAATTATACAACATCGCTTCGTAAATAGACTCTCTACACAAAAACCCATTTTTTTAGTAAATACCGTGCAACTACCGATTAAAATAAAACACACGATAAAATTAATTATACCCAAGCATCCCCGCCATATAAAATAGAGTGCCGTGAAATGTTGAAATACGGAAATGCAGATCATCCTTGCCTCGAATTAGGTCCGGTGTGTTCTTAACCTGCATCTGAAATCGATCTGAAGCTATCGATTACAAAAATTTAAAAAATAAAAGAATATTAGCAAAGCGAAAAAGTAAAATTTAGTGGTGTGTTCAAATTTGATTTTCTTAAATTTATCTACCGTTCCGAAATATATTTACATCAACATACATATAAATAACCTGAATGTGTTCCGGTATTTGTGATGTACAAAAATCAGAGTGTTTTCACATTATTATTACCTACATATAAAGTATCTCTATATTGATTGTTATGAGTTTATCATAGTTTAACTGTGTTGTGTTTTAAAAGAAAATTTATCATCACCTATACAGTTCAAAGAAAAATCTTTATGTTGAGTATTACCTACATCTTCTTCATAGATTTAAGTTACCATTAGTATTGTTAAGTAAGTCTCTACATTATTATAGCGGCCTTCTTCTACACTGAATTGCGAATTCACTATCTAATAATTTAGTAATATAATCATAAAAATACTAACGTTAAAATTTCTGGAAGCAATATATACATACGTCAAACACAAGAAATTAATAAATACTTAGACATCACCATTTTATATAGAAGACTGTATTAGACTGAATTTTGACTGAGGAGTTCTTTCACCAAGCCGACTGAATAAAACACCAATATTGACGTCGAATTTCTTTCTTCGATTTTTTGGTGTTAACTTTATTTTCACTTCTCATTGGCGGTTTATATTTATATATTGTTGTCGTCGAAAGTCAGCGTAGGCAATCTTTTTAACAAAATTATATAAACAAATATTCAAAAAATATTAAACAAATAAAAAAAAAGAAAACAGTTTTATACATTTTTTACGGTTTCGAGTAATAAGAGAAAATATTCTATTTGCTTTTATAAATCGAATATAAAGACTGAATCGAATAAAAAGACGTCGTGTTTTTGTGAAGAACCATTACGGATAACAATCGCTTTTTAATACAAATACGTATATTAAACTTTTAAACTGGCTGGACAAGAAGTAATCACCGTAGACCTCCAAGAGGTGGAGGATGACTCACCCACGTCGGAGACGCGAGTGGAAAGCACTTCTACTACAACTGCATCCACACAAGCACCTCCATCACCTTCTAATACCGTCATGACAGGTAAAGGTTAGGTATACTCACATATTATTATAAATGTTGTAATTTTTCTTCGACGTTTTATAGTTCAGAGCTACAGCATTAGTGCATGCTTTTTATTGCTGGAAGAATAAATTTCCCCAAATCAGTAAAAATAATTAAACTACATGTTATTATCAGTTCTAACTTAGAAGGTTTATTTTTTTAATTTTTAAGCTTCTTCTTAACCAAGTACTTAATTATTTTAATGAGGTAGGTACAATATGATCGAAATCGTCTATACTTTAGAAAGCTATGAAATTATTTCTTCAAAAATATGACAAATAAAATACAACTGTCATTGTGTGAATTATGTTGATAATGTTCATAATAGTAAATAATCAAAGCTACTTTCAAAACAGTGTAAAAATAAAAAATGAAGAATACTCTCTGCAGTTTTGTATAGAAAAATTTAGGACAGAATTTCTAAATTTTTCAGTAGATGTCAGTTTGACACAAATTATTTAAGAATCTGTGAAACAGGATCTCTAACTCGAAAACCGGATGCTAGCAGACTAACAAAATCGTTATTGCAGCTGTTTTTTATTATTAAACTACTCATTTTTTCAACTGGAACGTTCCTATCAACCTGTCAACGGCGTCACTTAACTCATTTAGAGCGGGTTGAACAATGATAGCTTAAACATAAGTTTAACAAAATAAGGTGTAACATTTAGCTACGGCTTAATCAGACATTCGTTGTAGAAATATGGTTTAGGCGAAGTTTAAGTATACCATACTCGTACATTTCGAAGGTTGGCGACACAGAAGTAGGGATTTCAGCGTGGAGAATTTTTGTCTAACATTTTGATAATTGAATGTTGTTATAGGGCAGTAAAACCTACTACTAGTAAAAACTCCAACTTATTTAAAATATTAATCTATACATATATAGTAGATTCAATTAGTTGTCGATTTAAGGTCTGGTTTTACTTAAAAATGTATATATTTAAAACAATCTTACGCATTTTTAAGTAAAACCAAACCTTAAATCGCCAACTAATTAAATCTACCATAACATACAAAGGTCACGAAATAATTATCTGTATATATATATATATATATATATATATAGTTGCAGTATATGACTAGTGTATTAAAGGTTTAGTGCTTTTTTTTTGTTTTATCATCATTGACATAGAGATGATTTTAACATGTAGAGGCCACTGTAACAGGCTCGTGTGTGTAGTATTACAAACAATAGCCCATATAGTATAGGTTATGTAAGTATTTGTAATACATTTTATTTTGTACAATGACAACATATTGACAAGTTGTTTACATTCTTTTTTTGTTTGCTTCTTAATAAAAACAGGTCTGAGGAAGGTCTAAATCCAAGACCGAAACGTCACACAACCAAAACAGTGTTTTTCTTCAAAACGACACCCTAATTCTACACAAATGTAGTAAGTTATTAATACATAGTGCTATTCACCATCAACATACACGTTGAACTCCACCATACATATATATATATATATATATATATATATATATATATATATATATATAGATAATTATTTCGTGACCTTTGTATGTTATGGTAAATTCAATTTGTTGGCGATTTAAGGTCTGGTTTTACTTTAAAATATATATATTTAAAACAACCCTACATGTTTCGGCAAATGATGCCTTTATCAAGGAATATAAAATATAAATGACAGTATATTAATGTCATACATTTGAGTTGCTATGGATAAAATTATTCAAAGGTACATTCCAATTGAATAATAATAAATCATGCCTTAGTATTCTAAAATAAATAGACAACAAAAACTGGGAAACGCAAGACATGAGTTATTATTATGTATGCGCCCGTGGAGCGTCTTAAGATGTAAAGCTGTCGGCATCATTTGCCGAAACATGTAGAGTTGTTTTAAATATATATATTTTAAAGTAAAACCAGACCTTTACCATATATATATATATATATATATATATATATATATATATATATATATATATATATATGTATATGTATGTATATATGTATATATATATATACATACCGTATGAACGCCGGGGAGTGATTGATCTACCACAATGTAGTAAGACGAAGACGAATAGCGAGTTTATGTGGTTAGGGTTGAGAGAGTATATTCAATATGTTCTACTGTCTAACTGTACGGGCGTTCCATTTCTTTATCCAACACATTCTACATACGATCTAAGTACGAATCAAATAATCTCTCTCTAACACATTGAATATTCCTATCAGTCGCTCATTGTGTTCAAGCAAGGCGAATATACTTGGAGTTGGCCAGTCATTACTTATATATCCATCGATCGCACGACGTTGTGCACACGGTATATTAAAAACACCGAAAACAATTATAACAAATACCTTTAAAGTATATCCTCAAGAAAACCCCCAACTACAACAAGTATAGACGTAGTTTACAACCTTCTATTTCCTGATTTGATGGTAAAATCTCAAGGAACCAGATTCATCGAATCCCAACGCTGAAGTCAATTTTTCCTGAACTCCACACCTTCTCCTAGTCGTTGAAGAAGCCTAAAACCTTTCCAGCACCTTTATAGAACTGCCTGAGCTGTTATTTATTCTGTATATTCAGGTATTTCTTGATATCACAGTCATTAACTAACACCTATTTACAAGGTTAAAGGAAACCTATTATTTCAATATTCTGTCATTAAAACTAGATTAATCTGATATTTATATTCACAGTAAATACTTTTAACCACAGGTCAATAGTTAAGAAACTTATTTAGAAATTTGAACCATAAACACGTATTCACATTTAGCTTATATTATAGGCATACAGGTAATGTATCAATGATAGAAAGACCTACAAATAATCTTACTTACTAAATACACGAATATCCAAAATATATTTACCATCAATAATTATCGTTTTATTAAACACAATTAATAAACATATTCTATAACCATTATCAAATTGGACGCCTCAACTGTGGCAAAAATTCATGAAGAAAATAAGTTTTATAAATGTGATTTACATGCAAAAAAATTGCAACCGAAATTATTTCACCTAATTCATGATCATGGGACACCTTTCCAAAATAGTACACGGTATATTTATCTTTCTTCAAAAGCATAATATATTTCGTTTTAAATAAAAGGAAAATCATATTCTTCAATATTTATTATAAAAGTATGAATATAATAATAATAATAATAAAAGTAAAAAATATATATAGAGAAATTAAAATATATAGATCTTCTAGCTTCTACTAATTCTATTTATGATTACTAGCACTAAGTAAGGTACTAAACTTACGTTAAGTAACAATAGTAGAGATTAAGGCGTTAATAAACTCGAATTATACAACTGACCCTTATAGTGCCAACTTGTTTGATGAAAATTTTTGAAGATTTCCATCACATAGTACACGTTTAAACAAGGATTTACCAAACTTCTTAATTAATTTCTACATTTTAATAAAACATATTACTGTGAATTTTGCTCTTAAAAATGAATTTAATTAACGTAATGATTGTATATATAATTACACAGGCATAATTTTGTTGAGACTCTGTATATTCTATGTATATCTCAGGGTAATCTTTTGGTTCTCCACAACTAGGCCTAGCATCCAAAGTAAATACAAAGAAATAACACAACAAGCAGTATTTGTTTAAAAATATTTTATTGCCTATTAGTATTTTTATATTTCATTGTTATTGTCTTAAAATATTTAATTCTTAGCCTATTCTTAATCTAGCAACGAAATTGTATGTACAAATATTTTCTTATGAACTCTACACGGATAATTTTGGAGATTTGATTCAGATTCAAATGAATCTCATAAGCAAAGACTTTTGAGGATTTCTCTAACAAAAGGGGGATCTCCTAATGTTGAGATTAGTACTCAGAGTCTGTATTACTCTGGAAATGTGGATCTCTAGTCTCTACTAATAAATTCTGACAAAGCGAGCGTGCTATTCCGGGCTTATTTAAGTGGAAGATGCATCCCTACAGAATAGGACCCTTGTCTTCACACTGTATAAGCACTTCTTACTTTCCACGCCTATCTCTGAATGTTCTGAAAGTTTAAAAATCTCAATGGCACAGATATTTTGAGAACATTCAGGGAATCCTACTTCCTCTTTACAGACTCAAGTATCTGGCCTGACATACACTTTAATCGTGTATTTATAGTAACTTAATTGTTTAAAATAACAATCCACATATACCTTTATCAAATTTCGTTAACTCTATATACTCCAAAATTTATCTTGTAGAAAATTTTATTTACTCAGATTCGAGTACCGCATATAAACTTTCAAACTCCCTTTTGTACATTGTTTCTCTCAAACTGGTGCGGAGATTAAATGACTTTTTATTTCTTTAATTTTTTAAACAGATTGCCCACAGACTTTAATTTCAAAATTTATTAATTGTGTGAACGTTAAAAATATGTTTGTCAATGTTGAGAATATCTTCGTGAATAATCTTCTTCCTCGGTGATATTCCCTTATATAGTACGTATTCTTTCTTTCTACGAATTTATTCCCTACTCCAAACCTTTTAATTTTGTTTTAACTAATTTTCATGCTTATTTAACGTTCTCACCCCTGTGTATTTTCATGCATCGTGGGTGTTTTAATTTTCTTTATTTTTATGCGTTGTTTTCCAGTTTATGTATTTTTACTTTTCGCTGTAATTTCCATATTTGAAAGTTTTATTATTGAATATTGAATTTTTAGTCTCTTTTTCTACGAATCGTGTTTGATTTGCCAATTTTAACCCGCAAATTTTACCCGGAAGCGATCATCTTCTTCCTCTTTCTTTCTCCTGACTCAATTTAGTGATGCCGTCCTGTCTTTTTCTACCGCTCGTAGACTCTTTGAACGTCTACGTTGTCATCACTGAGCATGCGTCTCTGCTGAGTATTCTTACTTTGACGTATTGTTTGTTTACGTTATAATATCATCGTATTAATCATTTTCTTTGTGTTTTTCAATGTTTGTTAACTTCTTGTTACTGATTCTTGTGTTTCCTTTCGGTTTCTCTGGTCCTGGTTTCCCTTTTGCATGGCTTATATGATTAATTTATTTGTTTAAAAATGCACAATAGTTAAAACAAAAGTGTTAAATATAATTAAAAATCACAATTTTCAAAAGACTGTTTATTATAAAAAAAAATAAAAAAAATTGATTCTTTATAAAGTATAAAGAGCTGTGTATAACAATAACACATAGAGGTAAAAAAAATTTGCTGGTATTGACCGCTAAACAAATTCAAACGTCCTCTAATGAATCGCGAACAAAATTAATACTAAATAAATTGCAAAGATACCTTTTTCTATCACACCAGAAAAACAAACTCAAAAATAAACAGATAAATCTGTCAAACCGAACAAGTCTCTAAGACATGCGCAGATACCACATGTACAAAAACTCCAACCTTGAAAATTTAAAACGTTCTAGAATTTAACGTTACAAAAAATTTACTAGAAACGAAAAACTATCTTTGTCATCTATTTTTAACTAATATTAAAATATAGAAATTCATACAAACAATAATACAATAAATGCATACAATAAAGAAATAATATTATAATATAAATTCAACTTACGAAAAAATATATTTTTTCTTAGTACATGAGACACACCTCGAGTAAAAATTTAATTAAATCAAAATTACGAAGTATACAAACTCGTATAAATTCGGTAATGAGTAAAGCAAAAACGACCACTATTAATTCAAAACAAAAACCGAAATTACTTGAAATAAGAGATAAAAAGTTTATCTACAAATATGCAACACTCTTACTCAGGTATCTAGACGTGTCTGCAGGAAATAGCATGGCCACACGGCGAACTACAACCCTAGTCAAAACTAAATCAACATAAAATCAATGTTCATACATAAATAAATTTCAAAAATATACAGTCATCAAAAATTATAGTTTAATCAAAAATAAATGTTTTCTTCACAATGTTGTGGGGAAAAGTCCACAGCAATATGTAACCACTAATCTCCATTTGTTGATACCTTTACCATTATTCAATGAA
Source organism: Melolontha melolontha (assembly GCA_935421215.2). Lineage (NCBI taxonomy): Eukaryota > Metazoa > Arthropoda > Insecta > Coleoptera > Scarabaeidae > Melolontha > Melolontha melolontha. The sequence continues at coordinate 130,841,439 of OW285236.1, forward strand.
CAGTGTGAGTTTTTAAAATCTAATTCCGATAAAATATCATAATGTTTTCTCATTATACTAATAGTTATAATAATTATTTTAATATAAACATAAAATTTCGGAAACCTTTACCAGAGATTAAAATCGTTTTAGTTAGCTTTAGTATTTATACATAGATCTCCCTTTTTATAACGTATAAGAGTTGAAAGTCTTCTTTTTATTTAAACCTACGTAACTTTATTTCACTCCATTAAAAAGTACTGGAGTAGAAAATTCGCACAAAGTAACTTGGATCTATGAATGGCGCCGGAGTATGTGATTTTTATATATAAGTGAAGCAAGGGGTAATTACTTTGAAGGACGGTAGCTTAGATAATTGCAAAAAATGGACACAGCTCTAATCCACTATAACATCAGCAGACAACAACTGTCTAAATTTTATAGAAGTAGTTTACAACAGGTGATCAAAACCTAGATTGCAAATGTTATTACTCTTTACAAGTCAAATGCAGTTCGATATTCTTTTATATAAGTCGAAGTACTGAAAAATCGAACGATAAATTATGTTTAACCTTTATTGTGCAAATATTTATTTTCGACCATTCCCACTATTGTAAATAAAAATTCTTAGAAATAACCTAAACTATCTCTCCTAAAATATATTAAACGCCATTTGACTCATTCTGTAGAGTGCGTTAAAGAATCTAGGAACAAAATTAACACGTTTTCTTTTTCTAATTACAATTATTTCATAAAATTTCCTTTGCCTTTGTTCCTATTTTTTGCGGATGTAATGGAGTCTCTATAAAAAAAAAGTGTGGATTATCTGTAGTCCACATTCTCATATTTTGAGAATCGACATGACCAGAGAAGTGGAACCATGATTCGTCTGTAAACATAACTTTCGACAATGGCTCATCGTTGATATTGAATTGTTCAATAAATCGATGGCAAAATTCTTCGTGGCCTATCAACAGGAAGTATCTCGTGTGTTACTTTTATACGGTAAGGATGCATATGTAGATCATTTTTAAGAATCGTCGACAGATACCATCATTCTTGCTGTAAATGTCGTACAGAAGTTTGTCGACGTTCTTCGACTACTTGCTTTACCGCTTTGACAGTACTTTCATTTTCGACCATTGGTCTATCACTTCCCATTTACGATTCACACTTCCTGTTTCTCTGAATAAATTCGCAAAACTATAAATCGAAACAAAGAAATGGTCATACGGGACAAATTCGTTTAAAAAATCTTCGTATGCATCTCTTAGACAATAAGTCAATGGAAGTCGATGGTGAATGCACCAACGACTTTTCTGCCATTTCTTAAATAAATCTCAACCATATATCTCCTTTGCTGCTCATTAAATACATAATGATAAATTTGTAAGAATAATCTAATATATTGTAAATTTAATTTATGAGTGGCAGATAACATTTCACAAACTAGGTATGAATTATACTCCGACATGACTGCTATAGCTATCTTTCTCGTTCATAGTCTGCTTGAAAAACTTTGTTTTGGTTTACATATTATTTCTATAAGAAAATTTCACACTTCATATGTAAAATACATTACTGCGATCCGAATATTCGCGAAATTACTTCCTGCATCTCGGTTTTAAGAACGAATTTTTTTTTTTTTAATAACAACGCAGAAAAATAATATCGTGTCTTTAAAATAGGTAATAATTTTCACAAATACGATACAAATAATATAATCTGAAAAGTATCTCTCGAAATGGTAAAAATATTTCCACATTTTTGTAAATAATTCCTATTAAAGCTTACTTGAATTCTGTGCGGTATCTATTTGTAAATCTTAACAGGTGCGAATAACCACATTTGCGGATATATTCAGCTTTTTCGTTAAAGCGTCATTCCTGTACAATACTTGATAAAGTAGGTCAATTTAACTTTATACATCGATGTGATACCAGATCTTAAACTTTCTTAAGTGACATCTTGTTTATTTTCGTCCTTGTATTATTCGTCCGAAGTATTAATATAAATTGCAATCACGGTAACTTATAAATAAGTAATATATGCTTACTAATTAATTCTCGTGACACATTTCCTTAATGGAATTTTGAGAAAATGTATAATGTTTCTAGTCACTATAGTTACGACTTAAATTGTAATCAATTTATTTACATGTATGATACAATTGAAAGCCGGGGAGCTTTTTCATGTTCGAACTGCGTAGAAAATTTCAAAACAATAAAACGTAATTATTACGATATTTCATATTGGTACATTCACAAATATTTAATGGTTCATTCTCATTGCACATGGTGTCTACTGCCTATTGAAATGTCTTCGGCAAGTGCATTGTAAGTTCTATTTCGGATATGGAAATAAATTTTCCACATATCCTCTTAAATTGTCGAACTGTGATACTTGAGGATTGGAAAAAGCATTCAGATATGTATATACAAGCAGGCCAGTAATTAAGTATTTAATTTTAGTACCCTGATCATATCTCAGGAGGAAAGTGTTCCATTACTAACTTAAGTGGAAGAAGGAGGGGCTTCTAAAGTTGATAGAATTGATTTGGTAGGAACCGTTACAGATTCCGATGTAGATCATTTGGTTAGAGATGACAATATCTCATTGCATGAAGGACCAGTATCCGACTGAGAAGAGGATCTGCAAGAACTTCTTGATGCCACTACGGAAAGTTTCGAAAGAGATGAAAGATTTCAAACTGAACGCACAATCCGAAATTTTCTTCGAGTTTGTGAAGCTCTTGAAGAGAAAAAAATATTAACGATGTATTGCCAGATATTACTTCCGACGAAAACGAAAGTTATTTCACCTGTCTTATTTCAAAGATTACTCGATGTATACAATAAAAATTGAAAGGTGGGCTCTTTATCTGGGTATGGCCCGAAGACTACGCCTACATTGTCTATAACTGCTCTTGGAGCGGCGGATACTGCAGATGTTCCCGCATTTATGGATTGCCTATCAAACAAAATTCACGCCGAATTATAGGAACAAAATATATATTCAATCTCACAAAATATTTCTTGGAACAGCAAAGAAGGATATTGTACTATTCAATCGCCGGGAGAAAAAAGATCCCACCTAGTGAAATTGGAACTTTACGAATTGAAGAACTTACATCCAGATACCGAAGCATCAATGATGGAGGAGGCTACGATTGGCCTGAATTTTCTACTTGCATCCCTAGTGGATTCTCTGTACCAACTAGTTCAAAGCATTATCAAAGAAGCAATCAAACGAGTAAAAAATATAAAAGACATCGAGAAGGAGGTAAAGGAAAAAATTATCGGAATTCTAATCCCAATATCAGACAAGCCCCTTATTAAATATTGTCAATACTCCAATATGGTTGAATTCACCTTTCAAATTTCCAAGAAGGAATGATTTTATGCTTCAAAATGTTGATATTTTAATTTTACAAATAATTAATTGCGATGTTCGTATATGTATAATTTTTTGAAAAATAGTTCACCTCATTACTCTTGCTCAACCGAAAATGTATATGATTATTAGAGTTCGGATTTCATGGAAAAAAACATATGTATTTTTTATTATTAGGAATATCACTCCAATATTGTGGATATATCCATTCTACACTGAAATAATGCGATTAGCAGTTAAAAAAATTACATATTTTGCATAAAACTAAGCTCTAGTTCATATTTTTAGTTTATGTGCATAAAGTGAATATTTTTTACATTTTTCAATATAAAATCGCATATTTTTGATGCAGCGACCGATGTTCATGGTCGTTATATTGCAAATTTTTGAGTTGATATTCTTAACCAAAATATTTTGCTAAAATCTGTTTTAATCAGTACGAAAGAGTTAGAGAAAACCAATGTCGTAGAAATTGTTTGCTTTGTTAATGAAAGTATGATCACTTTTTTGCTCCAGATATTCTGCCGACTGACAAAATTCTTCTTCTTTTCGTCACAGCTGCAGCAGCGTATATGACTAAAGCAGGGACAAATTTAAAATTTTTTTACAAAAATATTTCCACATAACTTGTCTAGCCTATGGAATAAATTGAGTTTGCGAGGAAACTAGACAGCTTCCTTTAGTTAGTTCTTTAATTTCGAAGGTAAAAAAAATATTTAAGAAAGCACCTCTACGAGTCCAAGTAAATACAGAAAAATTGCTGAATAATCCTCTACCTCCTGAACCGGTAATTACCCGATGGGGAACGTGGTTAGACGCAGCTATATTTCACGCGAATATATATAATCATAATAACTATAATCATATAAAAAACATTGTATTAGATTTTTTTGATTCGGCTGAATCAATTATAAAATATAAAAGTTTATTCGAAAAATGCGAGATTCTAGATCATTTGACTTATATTAAAGCCTATTGTCATTTTTTAAATGGATTAATTACAAAATTATATACTGACCAAATATCTTTATTAGAGTCAATTTCTATTGCAGAAAATTGTGAAATTATTGAAAAATGTTCCAGGTCGAACTAGTAAAGTTACACTAGATAAATTTTATAGTGTTACAACAAAGAATGATGGTTTTCAAAAATTAACAGAAATATCAAAGATTTTATCATTATCATTAAGTTCAACTGTTAAAGATAATAATTCACCTTTAGACTCCGAACACCTGGCGTCATTCAAATATGTACCTACCACTTCAGTTGAAGTCGAAAGAACGTTTTCAACATATAAAAATATTTTAAGCGATAGCAGACAAAATTTTAGTGTCGAAAATCTAGAGAAGCACTTAATTATTAATTGGTACAATAATAAGTTAAGTAGATCTCATTTCGAAAGTGAATAGTTATTAATAATAACTATACATACAATTCTATGGATGTTTAATAACATAATAAATTATTATATTATTAAATAACATCCATAGAATTATATGTATATAGCTATTAATTGTAATATTTTACCATATTATTATGCAATGTTCTTCTCATATATTATGTCACATATTATGTATAAATGTAATGTAGACCACTTTTTGTTTTACTACTCATTCCTTGATTTCCAGTAAGCGAAATACATCAAAAATAAAATTCATAAAAATGCATAAATGGTAAAAATGAAGCATATATTTGACATATTTAAAGCATTCCTTGTGCATAAAAATCCGAACTTTAATAATTATTATTATAATTTAGTTTCAGAAAAAGAATATGTAATCATCAGAGATTCAATAATTAAAGCCAACAAGAATGTCTAATCTTGAAATAATCTTATTAACATTAGTTAAAAACATATAATACGGTCTCAGGAAATACTTGTTTATGGAAAAATACCATAACAATTTCCAAAATATTGATTTAGCGATTAAAATGTTCAGTGAACAATTGAGGGCCCTCAACAAAAACGAAATAGTTAAATGAACCATTTAATTACGTTGGAATATTCATTGAACATTTTGAACTATTGCTTGTCAATAGTTTCCAAAATTTTTCGCTTCATTAATAACCAATAGTTTATAAATACACATTTCTTAAAATTCCATAGCGCAACGTTTTATATCCGTGGTGCTATATATGAAATCGAATGTGTCTTCGAGAAGTATGTAAAATTGAATTCTTCAAAATACAAGAATATGCGATATGGTAAATTTCAACACATACTCTTGCAGTTTTAACCTGGCTTTGAATTTTGACGGTTAAAATGTATATGTTAGAATGAACATGAATGTATTATTTAAAATATTTGTTTCCTTATTCTACTATCCGCAAAAATCTCATGTCTATAGTTTCTATTTTCCTTCTGTCTGTCGCTGTTGTTGTCCAATAATTTAATCCTTAAGTTAGTATTGTACAAGCTAACTTAAATACATCAATTATCACTTCTTAAGAAATTTTCTTTTTGCTTAGAAACGTATTTTTCATGCTGATTAATACCACCGAATATAGCTGATGTAAACCTTTTCCGCCAGAAGGTCACAAGATTTATAAATTTTGCAAATTTTTAAAGGGATACTAATCGTTTCTTGCATTATTAATGTTAAGGTAATAGTCCTTTTTGTTCCTGATGATTTTAAACAAGGTAACGTAACAATTTTTGTTCTTCAAAATGTAATAACTAGAGAGCGGACGCATCGGGCCGAAATTACGATTAACCATATAAATAGTATATAAGCTCGCTAAGTACAACACAAAGTTATTGAATAGCGCTATTCATTCGATTAACCGCACACCTGTTTTTTGTCGCTGAATTGTGACGCAATTACTTCAATATTATAATTATATTTCGCAATTGCTTCGATATGACAGTTAAATTCCTTTCTTCATGGGCGTAGATAGCATGAGGAGTTTTTAAAAATTATTTTATTTATTAGTAGTAAGATAAATAAAGTACGGTGAGTTAGTTTCTTTTTTTCATTCTTTTATCTGTTAATTAAATTACACAGTGAATTTCGCTAAGTTTCAATAACTTACGCATACATTTTTAGTTTTCATTTATTTATATCTAGAACATTGTTTACGTTACTTTTTCAGATACGATTTTAGCAGTCTGTAAAATATCGTTAAAAAATTCCAAGATATCGCACGTAGAACGTCATTTAGCATCGCAAACACATACACAGAAATTACAGCCGTTGGAATCTGAAAGAACGAAGAAACTTTACTGGCGGCAATTATTCCATTAAATAAACTTAACAATCCTACCTTCAAAACATTTCTCCAAAAATATACTGGTCGAAATATTCCTGATGAATCCACCTTACGCAAATATGTTTCTAAGTGCTACACGAAAGCAGTAGAACGCATTAGAAGCCATCTTTCAAATCAGTACCTATGGATAAGTGCCGACAAAACTGTCGATAGGACGCTGGTAAATGTTGTAGCTGGTGTATTACATCCAACTATTCCATATAACGCATATGTAATAGCAACAAAAGTTATAAATACAGTTGATGCGGAAACAGTACGTGGCCTCCAGAGAATCTGTGAATATATCATAAACACCTTTCCGGAAGTTCATAGACTTGTATCTGCTTTTAAAAAAGTTTTCAGAAAAGCACCATTGAGAGTAGCTCTTTACAGGGAAAAACTTCCATCTTTGTCAATGCCTCCCTCTCCAGTAATAACTAGATGGGGAACATCGTTGGAAGCTACTAGTTTATATGCAGAAAATTTCGATAGTTTACAAAATTTTGTTATATATTTAAATGACGATGATCGAAGTATTTCTGAGTATAAGGAATTAATACACATTCCAAATTAAAAAAATTGTACTTTCTTAAGGACCACTTTGGAAATTTGCCATAACTAATCACTTATTGAAATATGAATATATATGAAAATCAAATGGATCGATTAACCACATTAGATGTGGCTATTAATAATTTCAAAAGTATTCTAAGTGAGTTTGAATATGGCCTTCAGCAAGAGTTAGACGCAGTTTTTAGTAGAAATCCAGATTTAAAAACATTGGGCAATTGTGTATGGGAATAATGCCTCAAAACCTAACTGCTAAATACGCTGAAATAAGAGAATAATATAACCTGTTGCGATGTGGAAAGGACGCTCTCTATCTGCAAGGATGTATTTCATTCAAAGAGAACAAAAAGAGAACCTTGAGAAATTATTACTAGTTAATATTAACACTCCTTTACTCAACTTGCAACTACAAAATGAACAAATATATATATATATATATATATATATATATATATATATATATATATATTTATATATATATATATATATATATAAATATATTTCGTATTTTATAGATCACCACCCGTTCGTTTTCCAATTAACAATTAAAATAATGAAAAAAGAAACTAACTCCGTACTTTATTTATCTTGCGAAATATAAACTAATAAATAAAATAGTTTTTAAAAACTCCTCACGCTATCTACGCCCATGAAGAAAGGAATAATTGTTATATCGAAGCAATTGCGTCACAATTCAACGACAAAAAAAACCGATGTGCTGTTAACCGAATGAATAGTGCTATTCAATAACTGCGTGTTGTACTTAACGATGATACAGACTTATTTATATGGTCCATCCTAATTTCGGCCCGATGCGTCCGGTCTCTAGTAATTACATACAAAACTGACACATGCCAGTAGAAAATAATACTGTTAAGATTATTCTCGAAGATTATTTTGAAAAATAGAGCTTTTGTGTATTATTCCTCACTATTCGCCCATAATTGAAATACAATATTGTTACGAGTTACTCTGCTAGATCGGCGTGCTAACAATAATGTAGATGATTTAAAATAATAAATGGTATGATGATGATGATGAATCAATGGTCCAGGAGGTATATAATGTAAACTTATTAAATAAAATAAAACACAACAACTTTATCTTTATAGGGTTTACTTAATATTTATAGAAGAAATAAATTACGATTTGAATTGCATTAAAGTAATTAAATAAACGTAATATAGAGAGTGGGCCATCAATTGGTTTCGTTTTAAAAATGCTATAAGAAAACACTGTTCAATGTTTTTCAATGATTTTTGTTTTATTAGAAAGAGCAAAAGTTCCGATTAGTTGTGGAATATACCACCATTCAAATGTCTACCTCGGCTGACCCTGCAGTAGCCCATCTTCTCAACCCAATTTTGCAGCATATTTCCGATGGTTTCGGCCCTTATTTCAGCAATATCGCGAACAATATTGTGTTTAAGCGCCTGAATCGTTTTTGGATTGTCGGCAAAACATCGATCTTTAGCAGCATCCCACAAAAAAAGTCTAACGGTGTCAAATCGCTGCTCCATAGAAGCCACCTGACATCACCAAAGCGACTGATCACAAAATTATTAAATTTAATGCGAAAAATATTGATCGGTGGACGACTTGTGTGGCGCATAGAGCCAACTTGCTGAAACAGAACTCGCCCACATCTAATTCTTCAATGCGCTGCCACAAAAATATTCAGCATGTCTCTGTAGCTTTTTCCGTTAACCGTAACGCTCTTGCCGTCTTCATTTTCGAAAAACAATAGGCCAATAATGCTGCCACTCCAAAAACCACACCAAACAGTGACACGCTCAGAATGCATTGGCTTTTCTACGACTACGCGTGGGTTTTCCGAGCTCCAAATATGGCAATTTGGTTTGTTAACCTGGCCGTCGAGATGAAAATGCGCCTCATCCAAAAAGTTGATTTTTTAAGAAAAATTGCAGTCATTTTACAGCTGCTCCAAAGACCATACAGAGAAGCGATATCGATGCGGATTGTCTTTTCTCTTAAATTTCTACATTAATTTGACCTTATAAACGAATAAGCCGAGGCCTTTATCCAGAATTCTCCTCAGGCTTGTGCGGCTAATGTTGAGTTGCTGAGATCTGCAGCATATTGATGTTCTCGGGTTTATGCTCACACTATCGGCAACAACAGCAATATTTTCAGTTGAGCGGATGGAACGAACACAAGGATAGCTTGTGTTGCCAATTAACATGCCAAATTCTCGAACTTTCTTCACAAATATACATATTCAAAGCGCAGTTGGTGCATCATCTCGACCGAAATTTCTTTTTAAAATTGGGACTGTTTCGGCAACTTTAAAAGTAAATTTTTAATATTTCGAAACATTGTTCGAGCGTAAAGCGATCCATTTCGTATCGTGGAGATATCATACTGAGTTTCTGTCACTTTTTTGAGAGCGAAATAGCTGTCAGTGTCAGATGTAAAAAGAAACCAGCAGATGGCCCACATAAGTATCCAAAAATTACACAATAAATACACACGAGAAAATAGTTAAACTAATTAAATTAATGTCAATGCAAGTAAAAGAATAATATATATGGAACGATACTGAAATTACCTTTGTTACGAGCATGTCGCGATCGGACATATCCAAAGCAAGGCCCGACGGCACTCGTATGCTCGTATGCCAAAAGAGGGTCAGTTTTTTGTAAGGAAAAACTGGTAGTTGAAAAGAGTAAGCTTTATGTTCCAGTTTTAAGAGAGGGTAACGAAGGTGGCGATGTCTAAAAATTAAGAACTAATTGAAGACGCAAGCTAAAGGGTTGCGATGTCGATGAAATAAATATTATTGAGATATTCCTTGTGAAAAATTCTTTTAAATGATATCAAACATGAAACAGTTTAGATGAGATTCACTATAGTAATTTAAATGTGGCTATTAAAATATGTCGACATTGATACGGGGCCAGTATAATTTCAATATGTATAATAATATATATATAAATCAACTTACAAATTAAGGAAAAAGAGAAGTCGTTTGTAGTTAATTAATAACTAAATTTAAATTAAATGTATATAATAGGAATTCGAAATGAACGTTGAAGACTTGAGTTGATTGTTCAGTCCAGGTAGATTTCGAAGGGTCGATTAGCTTGTACAAAACAAAAGAAAGGCTTTCTCTTTGCAAAAACGAATATACAGAAAATGGCTAGAAGAATTAATATTTTAAATTTGATAATGTAATTTAAAATAGAATTAAAATATCCTTATTGCAAATGGGGTGTATTGAATAGTCTTTGTTATCAAAGACGTGGTATGTGCTAGACGTGGTAAAAAACATTTATGCGAGGAAGTACTGTACTTATCTTACTATAAAACGCCATAATATTTCGATACAAAATTTTATTTATTTAACATAATCTCCTTTAAGACTTACACATTTAGTACAACATTCTAAGCCCTATAAGAAAATCGTTTATCTAAGGGCAACATCATTTGTTTTAAATCTTTTATCTTTCAAATGTTTTAGAGTTTTAGGAATAAGTAATAGTCTGTCGGTGCTAAATCCGGAGAATAGGGTGGGTGATCAACAAACTGAAAACCAATTTCATAAATTTTTTTGCAGCTCAATCAACAATTTGTCAGCAGGAACATTCCCTTGCAAAAAGTAAACAACTTTGTTTGAATTTTTCGCGGCATTTTTCCACAATTTTCTTATGTAATATATTTAGCATATATTTAGCATAATGTGCCCCCACAATACATCTACCTTTTTGTCAAGTTGTTGCTTTATAAAAACCACCAAAGTTACAAAATTTCAGATGTGCTTAGTTCTTTAAAAAATAAATTCTAAATTGCATTACGAATTGCGACTTTGTGCATTTTACGATTTTTCATTTAGACACCTTGTCCACGCTGCTGTAATTTTCATTAAAAGAAATTAGTTAAATTTCACCTGTCATCATAGGAAATATGGTAAAATTAGGATATGACCTTAAGTTTTTCGGAAAAATGATGCTGGTAGTCGAAATTTGAAGTTGATTCTATAGTAATTAATATTATTTAAAATCACTTTATGTTGTACTCATATATATTTTTATACTACCAAATAAGACCCAATAAAATTACATTTAAAAAATTTATAAGCCACCATCCTTTTGGGGATCTATTGTAATTTGTCCAGAGGATTGAAGGTATTTGTTCTACTACCTGTGTTAGATTGTAAAATAGGAATGGCTATAATGTATTTTTTTCCTCCAAGCACAAGAGGGATGTCTGATATATTTTTCGTATAAGCTAATCTATCTATTATTATCTATCTATCATTTATTTATATATTTTAGATCAGTTCCACTATATTTTTGCAATAGAAATGTATTCCTCTGCAGTGCGTGTCAATTATTTATTATTTATTCTCATATTTAATTTTTTTTTCAATAACTCCATGTAAATTTCATGGTATACCCAGGGTTGGTATTAAATAAAAGTTGTAATTATATACAAAAGGACTAGAGCTAGAAACCTACAGCAAGGTACTAATGAATAAAAATAAGCTATAAATATAAGTCAATTAGATGTGTGAGTTCACTATATCTAAAGGCGTTACACGCTTTTTTTTAATTTAAATAAACTTGTAATTTATACAAATATTACACTTTCATTGTGCATCCGCAACTTTTTTTACGTTGTTAATTAAGATCACAAAATACTTTGAAAGTCTGTACTTCACAATATGTATATTACTTATGAATGTATCTAGTAAACGTGACAAGTTTGAATCTTTTCCAAAAAGTCAATAGATTTGGTGTTACACAAAAATTACCTTAAAATTTATATTTCGAAAAGAAGAAATATGTAAACCAAAAAATTTACGTTAAATTAGCAAATTATATGTAAGTACCGATTTTAGTAAAATCACGAGAAAATGAGAACACTTCCTAATCTATGAATTTTGGTCACTCTGGAATGTATATCAAACCATAATTCCCAAAGATATCGTATTTGTATAAACTTATTTAAAATTTTTTCCAAATTCTGCCATAAAAAAATATACAAACTGAAAAAGGAAGTGACAAAATGTCTTTGTTTCCAAATATATATGGTCATTTTTGACAGATAGATTCAAAGATCTAGTTAGTATTAGATACTAGCCGTAATACTAATTTATATAAATTATTTTGTGCTTAAGTTTTAAATAATATATTTAATACCTTCCACGCCATATTTTATACAAATAATATTGTACAAAAGTCCTGACTATTTTAATTTAGAAGAACATTTAACATATTTATTCGAAAAACATAAATTCTTATTTTGCCTCACATTATTTTGCAATAAAGAAATTAAAAAGTATATTCAAAACTACATATTAAAGGCGTTACTTGTATATATGTCCTTATATGTAACTACATATTCTATTAGTCTCTGTTACAGTAGATAAATACTTTCAAGTATTTCACAAGAATTTGTATTCTTATAAAGTACAACAGTAATGTACAAACATTCAGCTATCATAACAAAACTGTAAAAGTCATGTCAATATTCTGTCCTGATTTTTTACAGTTTTGAATTATAGAAACAGATTCTCATTTTTTCGTCTTATCCTCACAAAATACAACCCGACGATGTTCTGAATAATCACATTATATATATATATATATATATATATATATATATATATATATATATATATATACTATTTGTGACAATCCTTCTTCTAGTAACGTAATTATTTGAGTTTTCCTTTGAATATTCAAATGTGGCATATTACCCTAATATTTTGACAAACCTGAATATGACACTGACGGATGTAAACAGAAGCAATATAGTAGATTTAATTAGTTGGCGATTTAAGGTCTGGTTTTACTCAAAAATGCATATATTTAAAACAATCGCCAACTAATTAAATCTACCATAACATACAAAGGTCACGAAATAATTATCTTTAAATATATATATATATTGTAATAAAGTACCTGAAGAATGTAAATAATTAATGAATAATACTTTTGAAGATAAGTGAATTGCCCAACTATGTAAACTAAGTATGATAATAATCTTTAAGCAAGAGTAGTCCTAATCCCGGGTTTTAAGTCGGTTTTTAGACAACAGACAGTATACAAAAATACACAAAAAAATACCTCAATGCACAAATGAGTATTGGATTGGTCTTTTAACCCCTTATCTAATGATATTAATAGTTGCCTATACAATGTTTCTTATATTTATTAAAAACGTGTTTTCTAAAGCAAAAAAAAAATGGAGGTTATGCTACTAATAATTATAATTACATAGATATTATGTGAATATATAGTGACTAAAAATTATATTCTACCCCAAGATAACGTGATTTTAATAGAGTTTATTAAATGAGGTGATTAAACAAATGGAATTTTAGAGTTTATACATATATAGTCCCACCTGAGAATACCTGTTGTGTTTTATGGAGAGCGTGAAGTTTTTTGGTAGGATATTTAAGGTTCAGCGGTGTTCAGGTAATAAATGGAGGATTACTTGGGTTTGTCTATAGATATACTCTCTTTTAGGACAGGAACGTTGTCTTTACGAAGGTCCATAAGTTCTTGTGTAAATGTACCAATTTAATTTAGCACTTTTAAATCATTATTGGTTTTCTAAATTTTGTTTATATAATTCGTTTTAGCAAATACTTCCGAAATTAACTGGCTTTGAATCAAAATAATTCTTGATATTTATTATTACTAAGAATAAATCACTTTTTCCTCGGGAAACTTCCTTTAATTAAGGTAATGGCTTTAAATATTTATTTAAAACAACTTTTCTATTTATATTGTGTTTATTTACTAAGTATTTTTGAATTTTCGTATTGATGCGTCGAAAAATCGTCATTTTTTATTATAAGTAGTGCAAAAATTGTACCTAATCAACTTTTGTTTTTTTGTCATAACTACCAAAGGAAGCTAGTGATAATTATTTTTATTTTTGTAAAATATTACTATAAATCCAAATACATAATATATCCATCTTATTTATCCATCTTATCAAATTATTTTTCCGAATATTACTACGTTCTTTTCGTTCGATTTCCAATAACAGTTATTTCTATATAAACCTATATCAATCTTAATATATTACCCTCGCGTGATCAAAGTTGCATATTTTAACAGGGGTTACTCAAAAATTAAACTAATTGTAACGTTCAAAATTATGTATACCTTAATATTTTAATCGTAATTAGCTATAAAATACTTTATTTAACGCGATATTAAGTTCGGTATCATAATTAAAAAGCTAATTTAGATCGTACATTATGTTTACATAGAATTTACTAAATTATTTACGCTTTAATTATTCTTTAATTGATATTACTTTTTTTAACGACAAAAATTAATTAATTTCTTTATATTCTGGAATATATATAATTTTTAGCGAGGTCTATCAAGTAGGAAGAATGCTGCGCATGAATCATTGCGACTGTTGTATCACTAAAGTGTATAACGCATTATAACAGCAATAACAACACAAAGACATTGACATCGTCCACAAACATCAACAAACTATATCCGTTTGCGTATGGGAAGCACACGAGAGTTAACAAGTAGAGAATCCGCGGCCGCTTAGCGGGATCCTCTTCGGCACTGTGTTACCAGCACCACAGTACAGTTATTCAAGGCAACCGATCCGTTATACGGATCGTACCTTCTTGTGGCTGTTATTATACCGTTTTTTCTTTGGTCTCTCTCTCTCTCTCTCTCTTTCCATCTCTCTTTCTTTTTTACTTCTGACGATATCGTCTCGTTTCTTCATCACATCCATGCTCTTGATAGGGTACCGTTAGTCCATCTATAAGCTTTATATGGCAAGAGGATAGTACGTGTGTCTGAGCAAGCATTCGCATATAATATTTTTTCTTAACAACGGATAAATCGTTGATGCGATCGGTGGGAACGGGGATTTTATTTTTATATCGTTTTTCTATTATGTATACCTTTTTCTTTTCTTCTTGTGCGATTCATTATAACGTTGCAATTACATATGGACTTCAATGAACTAGTATGTCTCACACACCACTGTACATTTATTTGTTTGTGGGTTAAGTCAACACTATTAAACAGATTAAATCACAAAAATAAGTGTGGAAAATGTACGTACAAAAATTTCATTTATTTTTTAAAAAATGAAAATAAAAAATAGATTAAAAGAATCCACATCACGACTTAAATAAGTATAGTTAGTTGACCAGGTGTAAATAAATTGATCAGTACTTCATTCTATTTAAATCTGACAATTCCATAAATAATATCGTATTTACCGTATTGGGCAACACACCAATCCTTACAATCAGTATATGTACTGCAGGATATCTTCCACTACTACGATTAGTTGCAGTTTTCATCTCCTGCATTCGCCTGTGTTCCCACTATACTGAACCATAAATATCTATATATATATATATATATATATATATATATAAGTGTTTATTTTTCAATTAAAAATTTCATATGATTTGCTTTGTAATTTGTAGACAGCAATGTTTACATCCCCACTTACTTTGCAATTACATACATACTAACTTGATATATGTAAATATTTCATATAAAAGCCGAAAAACTCCAATAATTTATCAATTGTTATATATATATATATATATATATATATATAATATTTTCGTGACCTTGGTATGATAAGGTAAACTTAATAAGTCGGCGATTGATCACCGCTTGCTACTCGATACAATCCATTTTGATACTGATAAGTCACTCTTTCGACCTCGGTTGTCTACTGTAGGCACGCTTTAACAGGTTCAAACTTGTAAGTTTCTAGTGTTAGGCTATACATTGCAGGTTACAATGCCAAGTGAAGATAAATCATTGTTTTGGTTTATAAATACGTCAGGGGCGGAGCAAAACGATTAGCCCTCGTATATATGATTTATTATTGCCACTTTTGTAATATATGTGTCAATGTTTGGTATGTCCTACCGTGTATTGTTATGTACTAATATTTGTTGTACATCATTTTACATATCTTTTCTCTATGTTTCCATATTTGCAATGTTCTATGCTTCTTTTCCTTGTGCATACATGCCATCAGTAACAGGGTCACAACGAGGACATCATGAATCCCGATTTGCATTCTTCACACACGAATCAAAATACGAATAAAGAAACTGGTAAAAGTACTTACCAAGTAAAAGTAATTAAATACTTTTTCTCCAGGATGAATATTGCAGAGTTTATAAAAGATATCGCACACGCTGACTATTCGCCGTTTATACCCAGAGTTCTAATGAAAGTAAATCACCAATAATTGTTCCATATGGTCATGTGTTAATTATCTGTCAACGTAAATCCATTTATATATTAACCGTTCAACATCTACCGATAAAATAGAGGCATATTTAAATTACATAAAGTTTGTTAGTGAGGGCATATTCATCCCCGCTTCGGAAGAAACTACTTCTTTACCATCAAACGATTCGGTGTATAGCACGAAACCCTGCATTGTTATATAGCTGATTCAAATTTTCTTTTTACATTATTAGTAGCAGCTCCAGATAATTGGGAAAGGAATTGACGAAGAGCATATACAATATTCATAACGTTAGTTAGGAGTAACTCTAAATGATGGGTGGTTACAGGTATTCTAGAATAATGTCCATGAATTTTGGTTAAATCTACCTGAATAGTTGGGTCCATAAATACTTGTTGAGCGTGTCAAATATAAACAGCATTATTCGGATTCAGCAACTGTTTTATACTTTTAACGTCAAAATGCACGTGATAGTAGGATGCTGCGTGCAATACGAAATCCTGGATTGTTATTTAGACCTGCTTCAAAATTTCTTTTTACATTATTAGTAGAAGCTCCAGATAACTGGGAAAGGAATTGACGAAGATCATATACAATATTCATAGCGTTAGTTAAGAGTAACCTCTAGATGGTGGATGGTTACAGGTATTCTGGAATAATGTCCATAAATTTTGGCTAAATCTACCTCTTAAGCGCGTCAAATAGAAACAGCATCATTAGGATCCAGTAGCTGTATTATACTTTTAACGTCAAAATGCATGTGGTAGTAGGTTTCTGCATCTATCCATGTGCCCCAGCGCGTTATAACAGGTTCTGGCGGTGAGACACATGTGGCACTTTTCCACGAAATAAATTCTTGCATGCAGGTGTCTTCACATAAACTTTCTGAGAAGATATCAATCGGGTAGCATTTTCTTACTTCGTCTGATACTCGCTGAGGAGCATGTCCGAAATATGTGTCATACTACTGTATATTTATGGTAAGAGCCGACCAACTGCCTTCATATATACAGCTCCATCTGTTACAAATAATAACACATTCTCTTTGCTTTTCACGTGATATACTCGTACATTCTGCATTAGTTGTTTCGATTCTCTTAGATGCAAATAGAAGTAAGTGTAGACACTGCCGTGTCGCTGTCCATCACATATTTACGCAATAGAACGCAAGTAACGAACAAAACTGAACAATAGATCCGCCTGATATAAATTCATTTAAATCCCCACCTGGCAAGTAACCCTGACTGCCGATCTCTATTATTATTGTTACTATTATTATTTTTGATTAAAGAAACAGGAAAAATTCAAATGCTTAAAGTAATACATTTATCAGAATAATTGAAACATACATGAGTAGGTAAACCCCACCAGTTTTGTATAATACAAAGGTATTTTTAATAATATAAAATATTATTAAAAATCTGGTGTGAAGAACACCAGATTTTTAATAATATTTTATATTATTAAAAATACCTTTGTATAATACATTTATATTTAATATCGAAGTAATTTTTTTAAAATAAATACCAAGGAAATATGCACTATTTATAAATCTAATTTAATCGATGTATTTATAGAACATAAACAATAAAATAGCCGTAAAACTCGTAAACGATGACATACAGAGAGAAAAACTGCACCCAATATTCGGCATGTGTACTTTAGTTCAATATGTTTGATCAATCGAAAATGAACGAATGAACAATATTAAATACTACATCAACTTCCCAAACCAACCATTTGTTCTATGAGACTAACATCTATAAAAATTTATACAAAGTATAATATTACTTGGGACTTGACAAGAAAATCCCATGACTCATCGCCCACGGCGTACTATTGAAAATTTGTATTTTTAAAAAGTTTTTAATTTTATTTATATAATTGGAAAGCAAACGGGTGGTGACCCATAAAATACGAATTTTTGTTTGTTCATTTTGTAGTTCAAGTTGAGTAAAGAAGTATTAATATTAACTAGCAATACTTTCTGAAGGTTCTCTTCTGTAAAATTAGTTCTCTTTGAATGAAATACATCCTCGTAGATAGAAAACGTCCTTTCTACATTGCAACTGGTTAAACTGGTGCATACTGGAAATATTCTTTTATTTTAGTGCATATAGCAGTTAGATTTTTGAGGCATTGTCTCCATACACTATTGCAGCAATGTTACTAAATCTGGATTTCTATTAAAAATTGGGTCTAACTTTTGCCGAATGCCACATCCGAAGACACTTTAATATGGTTAATTTATCATTTAATGATTTTGATTTTCAAAATAAGTGATTAGTTTCCAATGTGTTCCTGAAGAAGGTACAACTGATTTTTTTAAATTTGGAATTTGTATTAGTTCCTTGCACTCAGAAATAATTCGAGTGTCGTCATTTAAACATGTAACAAAATTTTGTAAACTATTGAAATTCTCTGCATAAAAACTAGTAGCTTCCAAACAAGTTCCCAATCTAGTTATTACTGAAGAGGGAGGCAGTGACAAAGATTAAAGTTTTCCCAGTGAAGAGCTATTATCAATGGTACTTTTCTGAAAACTTTTTTAAAAGTGAATACAAGTCTACCAACTTCCGGAAAGGTGTCTCTGATATATTCACAGATTCTGTGGAGAGCATGTGCTATACAAGTAATATGCAACATATTAGGATATGCTTCCTTTAATAGTCTGCCTGTTTTTATAACATATATGCAGCACCATATTCTCGTAAATGGTTTTAGCTACTGTTTCCGCATAAACCCTATTTATAACTTTTGTTGCTATTACATATGCGTTATATGGAATAGTTGGATGTAGTACACCAGCTACAACATTTACAACACAGCGTCCTAATATATCGACAATATCGTCAGCACTTGTCCATAGGTACTGATTTTAAAAGATGGCTTTTAATGCGTTCTACTGCTTTCGTGTAGCAATTAGGAACATAATATTTGCATAAGATGGATTAAACAGGAACATTTCGACCAGTATATTTTTGGAGAAATGTTTTGACGGTGGGATTGTTAAGTTTATTTAATTGAATATTTGCTGCCATTAAAGTTTTATAAGTGCTAAGTGACGTTTTACTTGCGATTTCTTGGAACTTGTTAACGATATTTTGCAATACACTTTTCAATAAATTTCGGAATCACTGGCAATGGACACACAATCAGTTTGACCCTTAATCCAACTGGCCATTGTACCGCGATGCAATTCTCGAAGTTGTTCCATATCATATCTGAAAAAGTAAGTTAGATCTAAATAAATGAAAATTAAAAATGTATGCGTAAGTTATTGAAACTTAACGAAATTTACTGGATACTTACGTATATATGTAATTAACAGTTAAAACAATGAAAAAAAGAAACTAACTCGCGGTACTTTATTTATCTTACGAAATATAAACTAATAACTAAAATGAATTATAAAAAATCCTCACGCTTCTATCTACGCCCTTGAAGAAAGGAATTTAAGTATAATATTGAAGTAAGTGCGTCACAATTCTACGACAAAAAAACAGATGTGCGGTTAAGCGAATGAATAGTGCTATTCAATAACTGGGTGTTGTACTTAGCGATGTTATAGGCTATTTATATGGTCCATCGAAATTTTGGCGTCTCGTATCGGGTCCCTAGATATTACTGTTATATCATGAACTCATATACAACGTTGTCCAAATATACATTTATTATAGTAATATATTATAACCATAGATAACTAGTTCAAAAAGATGCATAGCGATTGAAGCATTAATTCTCGAATAACAAATTCTCTAATGATACCTAGATAAAAACAAGATCTGTGCTGATTCCAGTGGCGGTTCTTGATGTAAGATGCTGCACGGATGGACTGCTTCGAACAATTTCGGGTGCAGCTACTTGCTTCTCTGTATTATACATGAAAGCTTAAACGAAGTAGTCTCATCCGTGCAGCAGTGTACATCGCACGTCATTAAGAACGGTCACTGGCCGATTCTTTCATTTCTGTACTGTCTAGATAAAGATGTAAAGATTTTAATGGAATCATGGTTAATGTTACTTTACAAATATTAATAGAGATTTGGAAATTGTATGAAAGTGTAAGAAAGACTAAAGCATTAGATGTATGCCTAAGAAAATTGCCAAATCTTTATTGACAACGATCGCGTGATATTATTATATATTAAATAATAGTAAATAAATATTACGTATAATAAAATGTAGTGACTTATATAAATAGAAATATATTTGCTAATGAAATGAAAATATTTTTTTTGATGAAGTTTTATATATAGACGACGATATTTAATATTTATATCACTATAAACTTACATTTTATTAAAAGTAACTCTTAAACTTCTGGTGCTTAATGGTATACTTCATTATTTCTTAATGAAATTCACCTGTTGTTATATTTCAATAATTATTAATAACTAATTATCTGATTTGTTAAATAAATAAAATTTAATTTTATAACGAAAGTTATATATATTTTTTTCTATTTTGCGTTCGAAATGAACTCATTATGAAACCCAAAACAGTATCGAAATGAGCTTCATTTCGATACGCTTTTTTTCATTTTTCAATGTTGGCGTTGTTCGAATACAGAAATAAATATCATTGCTGTCATTTGATTTTAAGAATTTATGTACATTTGACAGATATGATATATGTCCGTATTTTACACAAACAAAGTATTTTGTATACAATTGACAACAACATATATATGTTTCTATGTCACTCATGTTTATATTTTTAAATGAAGTATCAAGTAATGTTAACGAAAATTAGTAAATAATATGTAATATAATATACTTCGCGGATAGCAAGATTTAAATTTGACAATGTCAAGTATCAATGTGACCAACTGCATGCTTTATATAAAAATTAAACTCTGAACTTTCAAATTAAATAATTCCAATTTAAGCAATTTATTAATGTAAAAAACGCAAAATAGAAAAAATAGTATAAAAAACTCGTTTCATAAGGCCTTTTGCCGCACTCGCTCTTAACCAGACGTTACATGATGCTATTAAGTGGCAGAACTACCTTGTTTCAAAGTGATTCATTTAACTGGTGGCAATCTTACACATGTGCACCTTCGGTCGTAAAATTTAAAGTCACGCTCTCCGCAGAAAGAGTTATGCTCAAAATGTTGTGATATTTTCAAGGAGTATAGCTAGTCTATTTTCTATAAAGCAGGCTCGAGCTACCATTCAAACAGAACGATCAGTCCTATTGTCTAAAGAAGAACTCGGGTGACAACTTCTTCACCATTCGCCTAACTTAGGACTGAATTACTTTCTCCTGATTACTCTGTGAGATTCTCACATATTGAACTATGGGCTAAAGTAGTAACTGAATTTGTGTAGCAGATATTGGGATACTCATAAAACTATAAGGCAAATGTATCAATGTTTGTGAAGGTCCAAGAAATAAATATTCTTTTAAATATCTATTTGTAACATTACTTACTACTTACTTACATTCCCCCGTATCTCTTATCCACAACTAGTAATTATTTTAAGCTAATCAATAATACCTTCGAAAATGCGAAACGTAGATGAAATAATTACACTTGTTTCAAGGATTATATTTTATATATTAAATTTCTAAATGTGTTTCTCTGTATCTAAAGTCTCCATCGTTTTTCTGTTTGACGAATTTTGTGAATACTTAAACAAATACGAAGTTTAAATTGCTCAAATTTTTGTCATATCCATTCGTAATCTCAAGGAAAGATAAAAAAATGATTACTTTTAAATAAATTTAGCAAACTGTTCTACATGCTAAGTACCTAATTACTTAAAGAAAGGGGACGAAAAACGAAACGGTATTACAAAATTTTATTATATATGTATTAACATAAAATATTCCCGGTTACGTTAACCGAAAATTCAATTTGAATAGATTCACAAAGAAAATAGTAACAGAAACTGATAAACACGAGACTAGTTATTCTATTTAAGCTTACTAATGTAGTAGATGCTACCCGGAAATTTCCGAAATTTAAATGTGGCGTGCGAAGGGATGATACTACAGCTCTATAGCACTAGATGGTGAGATATACGTCTATACTAAGTCAGTCTGTTAAACAGTACTTTGCTAGGTGGTGACGAACAGTTTTTGTGTTTATATTTGTTGAGTTGCGTTTAAGTTATTCTGCGACACTACAATGTCTGATGTGAAAGAGAAAAGAAAGTGTATCAAATTTTGCTACACTTTAAGATGCTTTACGCATGACGGAAATTTATGAGTGGTACAACAGTCTTCAAAATGGGCGTATGTCGGTTGATTATGATGAACTTTCCGGTCGTCCATCGAAGAAAAACACGCCACATAATGCGACAAAAATGCGTTATGTTATTTTGCAAGATCGAAGGAGATCATGACATTTGTAACATGCAGCGTACTGCTGCGAAATTTGTGCCAAGGTTACTCAGCATTGAACAAAAATGGCACCGTATTAATGTGTGCACACAACTGAAAGAAGCTGCCGAAAGGGATACGAACCAGAATCATTACTGGTGACGAATTGTGGGTACGGCTATGATTCCGAAACAAAGCACCAGTAATCACAGTGGAAGACGCCATCGTCACCACGAAAGAAGAAAAAAGTTCGAAGCAACGTCAAGTCGATATTGATTCCTTTCTTTGACGCTGATTGCATCGTGCACAAAGAATTTCTCTCAATAGGTAAAACAGTTAATATACGATTTTATTGCGATTTTCTTCAGCCAGTAACAGAAAACATTCGAAGCAAGCGGCCTGCCAAGTGGAATCAATTTGTCGATTCTACACCACGACAAGCCACCAACCCACACGTCACTTTAGATAGAATAGTATACTTTCGCTCCCCTTGTGAGCAATAGAATACATAATATGTAGACGTTTCACGTCTACATAGCTATTGAGATTAGATCATCCGTCTAACACTCTTGTTCAGGTTTTGTTTCTCAATTTTTAACCTTTTCTAGAGTTGTGTTTTAAGTTGATTCTGTGTTACCAATGGCTGTTCCGTTCTCTTTTATTTAACGCTAATCTTTTAAATCGTTCCAATTTTATTTGCTCTTTTACTTTCTTTAAATACTTTTGTCTTTCATGTCTATCTTGGTATGCCTCTTCGTCGTTTCCCTTTCACAACCAGAGCTTGGTAATAGCCGGTTTTCTTTCCTCATTGAATGTCCAATCCACCTTCACTTCACACCAACGACTATTTCTATTTGTTCTTAATTAGTACTACGCCGCAGGTCCTCCTTTAAAATTATATTTGGTCAGTAAATTTCCAAGATATTTCGATCTTTAATAAATATTTACATTTTATTCCTATCAGTTTAAGAACCCATGTTTCCCATACATACAATAATAGGCTCTTAATGTTAGTATTAAATGAGAAATGAGTGTCCGTCTTCAGTTCTTTAGACATCC
Source organism: Melolontha melolontha (assembly GCA_935421215.2). Taxonomy (NCBI): domain Eukaryota; kingdom Metazoa; phylum Arthropoda; class Insecta; order Coleoptera; family Scarabaeidae; genus Melolontha; species Melolontha melolontha. Next base: position 130,865,265 of record OW285236.1, read on the forward strand.
ATATTTGATCTAGCATATTGTACACTATCTGTGCCTTCCACATACTATTTTGAATGTCTTTTTGAAAATTTTATTTAGCATTCAGCAAATCTCCTAGATAAGTAAATTCATGTACTATCTCAATTTCAGTATTTTTTTAGATTTGCTATTTTTTATTGTTTCTATTGTTTGACATCATTTTGGTTTAACTGCTTTTTTCTCTGATCCTATTCTTTTAATATATTTCCTGCTCATAAAAGTTCGTTCATTTTATTTTGGATGTAAGCGATTTGTTTCTATTATGTAGTCTGCAAATTCAAGATCCTCAATATATTGTCCAAATCTCAAAGTTAGTCCATTTATTCTATTGTTTATTTCATTAACCGATCTGTTGCTATTAAGAAGAGAAAAAGATAGTACATATATATATATATATATATATATATATATATATATATATACAAGTGTCCCGTATCGTTATGTTCAAATTTTAGGAGTGTAAAGTAGACTTCATTTCAAGTAACTTAAAACGCAAAACTTGTATATCCATTTTTATTTGTTTCAAAGTTACAGGTCTATTAATGTGATTGTCAGATCATGAAAAAAAATGTAATCCTAAAGTCAATATAAACTGATTTTATTTAAAAAAAGTTATACGATTCAATAACAGGCCTGTCATTGTTAACGTCGCATAATAATATGTTATCCTAAAATAAATAAACACGTGTCGTAGTGCATACAGTAATTTCTTGGAGATCTACAAAAAAGAGTACTGAAAATTGATTTATGATAAAAAAGGTTCTTACTTATTTCGTAAGTGCTGAACCATGAATATCATACTATAAACAAATGTTCAGATGACTATGTTACACCTAAATGGATCAGGTAACAATACCTCAGATGGAATTAGGAGGAGCCCTAATTCCGTCCCTGGTCACAAAGGCTCCTTGATAAACTTAGTTTAAAATGCGAGAGCGTCGTGGGCTAACACAACGCATAGATCTAAATTTGGGCACCACTATGTTCGGCCTGGCAAGTTCCGGGTAAACGCAGAACACCCACGGGCCAAAAGGGCTTAAGAGAATTAAAGGGTGCTCGATTACCTGGTATACAAAAATAAAAATAAACTAACGCTCCTGCTCAATAGGTCATTAGGTAGTCAAACAAACGCAAACACCAGTTTAAACAATAACAATAAAATGTATTTAGTAAATTAATCCAAAAACATTCATCAACATTAAAAATTCATAAAGCAAAGTCGTCAACAAAGTTACCTGTCTGGATTGACTTAGACGGTATAAGATTTGTGTACAAGTAAAGATATTATGCATAAATAGAACTTTCAAGCTTGATCGTACTTTACACGCATATGCATCACTCAGTATATGTTTAGATACAGATGGTACACAGTTAGATAAAAATGAAGGAAATTAAATTCATAAAGTTAATGCTACACTAAGTATTCAGAAAAATTGGAAATTTACAAAAACTTCCAGACTCAGCCTGTATATGAAAATTAATAAGAAGGAAAAGTTACCAATAAAGGAAATTAAATTACTCTAAAAGTTGAGATTGTCTTTGATTGTGGCAAATAGTTAAATCATAATATACTTAAAAATGTAATATAATGATAAGCAAAATAAAAGTCAAAATACCTTACTGGAAAGCCACAAAAATAAAGAATAAATCTTACGCCAATTTCGTAAGAAAGTATTTTGTAATTACTATGTGTAAAAGGATCAGTGAATTTACAGTATTGCGATGAATATTAAATTAAAAGTTCAAAATGGTGGTTCGCTCACCACGATATTGGACTCCACGCGGTAATAATCTACTATATCAAATATTGTACGTGATCTTTGTCACAAAATTTATTAACGACAAATAAATGTTCTAATCACACTACCTTGAGTGTTAAAGGGTTTAAGAACCCAAAAACGTGGTTTACGGGGTCCCAGTAAATTGATGCCAATGGATGTGCCTTACGGCCGGGATGCTGCCTTAGTTTAATTTCCCGCGCAGAACATTACTCAGCAATAAAAATCTTGAGCCGGAATAAACAGCCCTAACTAAATGGAAAAAGGAAACGAATAAATGAAAATTCATTAGTATCAAAAAAAAAAAAGGAGAACGATGCTGCGGAAAATTACAGCCGTCCCCATGTCTAAAACTCACCTGAAGCACGTGGTCGTGAAAAAAAAACTCTCTCCCAGATCAAGGGAAAACGTCCCCGAATATTACACTACACAAGTGAATCAAATATTCAATATAGTCAAGAAAGACAGAACCTGCATCAGCAGAAATACACTAAATAAAATTTCAAACTTGACTATAAGTTTCTCTCACAACTGAACACTTCAGAGCTGGTACGAAAAAAACAAGAGAAGGCTCTTCAAAATGAAGGCACAGATACAGCTCTACCAAATCATCGTGATAGTTGCGCGGTAGCAAAACGTATAGAGCTGCTCGCATCGTATTGGCGCGCTGATAAAAGGGGCGGGCGTAAAGCTAGATAAGCCTAATTGCCGGTCTGATATTGGTTGCTCACTAATGTATATAAGTACGTATATAAGTACGTGTACTCCACCCACTCTAATACAATATGCGCAGACCGGCCCATCGCTATCACGAGGTTTTGGTCGAATGTATGTATATTCGAAAGAAAACTACGTCATAGTCTCAAAAAAAAAACACTATAACGGAATATCAGAAAGAAAGGGAAATAATTTAAAAAAAAGGTTAAACAAACAAATAAGCGCCCTAATAAATTTACAAAATTCCGAAACAAATACAAAGACTTGTACAGTTAATTTTAATCGTTTAAAAGAAACAAAACTCGCAAATAACAATACAAATAAATGAAGCGTGAGTTCGCATAAAAGTTCCCCAACATGTCGACTGCGCAGAAATGTATAAAAATTAGTCCGGAAATAAAATGGATATACAGACATCCAAAATATTTGAACGTACAAAATTATCATGAGGAAACGAAAGTTTGAAGTAGCCTATAATGATCGATAATAGTAAATAGCGTAATTATATTACACGAAAATATTGAGTGTAAAATAGCCTATGAAGGCTTAACGATAACAAAAATGTAATTAACTCAATAAAATTACCAAAAGGTCTCGGAATCAATTTTCGAGAGTAACAACTATTAACGTTGCATTTTTTACTAAAGGATTACATTACGTTTCAGTTCATACAACAGCTTATTAGTGAGTGGACACGTTTCCTTTATTCAAAATGCCTTACCGATTTTCTTCTCAAGAGTATGCGGACACGCATTTTGTGTATGGCTACTGTAACGGCAGTGCACGTCAAGCACTTATTCAATACCGACATCGGTTTCTCGATAGGCGCATTGCTCATTACAAATCGTTTCTGGAAGTACACAGACAATTTCAGGAATGCGGACTGCGTGATTATCTTTTCGACCGAGGAGTAAATTTGTTAGCAGACTTAGAGGAAGAAGCAGTAACTATTGTTACAAAGGATCCAACTCTCAGTGTACGTCAAATCGCTAGACAACTAGGAGTGCCACGAACGAGAGTTTGGCGAATTTTAAAACGGGAGGTCCTATATCCATATCACTATCGCAGGGGACACGGTTTGCTTGAGGCAGACCACTATGCTCGTCTAGTTTATTCTACCTGAATATTAAGACAGTCACGGCTGCATTTTAATTTCTGCCGAACAGTTCTCTGGACAGATGAATCTACGTTCACAAGAAGTGGTGTTACAAATCTGAGAAACCTGTGGTACACAGGTGGTACAGGTGGTGATCAGAGCTATATGCCCATCTAAATTTCAACATGAGTTTTCTATTAACGTTTGGACGGCCCTAATCGATCACGCGATCTTAATCCCCTTGACTTTTATTTATGGGGGTACATGAAAAATTTAGTCTACGCGCAAGTTTCGAACACAAGAGAAGAGTTGTTGGATCGTATTCACCTGGCTGCCGAGCAAATCCGACAAAATAAGTATGAGCTTCGGATAAGTAGTTCTGTTAGCTTACGGGCACAAGCCTGCATTCAACAAGGAGGTGGACGTTTCGAAAATATTATTAATTGAATTTTTTTAAATAAAATCATTTTTTATTGACTTTAGGATTACATTTTTTTTCATGATCTGACAATCACATTCATAGATCTGTAACTTTGAAACAAATAAAAATGGATATACAAGTTTTGCGTTTTTTTGTTACTTGAAATGAAGTCTACTTTACACTCCTAAGATTTGAACAAAACAATACGGGACAGCTTGTATATTAATATTATTCGTCAATTCGTCTATTAATATCTTCATAATTTTTAATCATTTTATATTCCTGTGCGGCGCAATTAATCAATTTGACAGACTTCAAAATAACGCAACTGACATAAGTGAACGTGACAGCCGACCTATCTTCGATCAACCAACTTACATCCCCACTATATTCCCCTATTGCTATATATTCCTACCTCGAGCGTTTTTACTGTATAGACTGATTCTCCATGTATAATTGTACGATATAATTTTATCATGTTTATTTCTGAGTTTTCTGTTGATAATTTACCGTCATGATTAGATATTTGTCCTTGATATACTTTCTTTCTCTTGTCGATTTTGTCGTAGTATTGCATAGTGTTTCTTATATCGTTTCATTCAGCAGCTTTTTCTGTTTGTTTTAATATCTCTCTATAATTATTTTTATCATTTTTAATGCTGTTTTTTATTCCCTCATCTAATCTTCAGTACTCTTCTCCTAACTTCCTTATTTTTTCTAATCTTCTGTAATTTAATATTTTTAATTTAAATAAATAAATAAAATTTCTTCTATTTCAATTCACGCTTTATTTTAGTCATCCAATTCTTATTCGTTATTCACGTTGTTCCTTGTCTTGACTGCTGAATCAATTATAATTAATCCATAATTCCCCAACATCATACTGATTTAAACTGCTGAGTTTTTCTCACTGCATAGTTAATTCTTGTACATATTCTGCTTGTGGTTCTTTCGATTTTATTAACAATGGTGTTGATTTTTGACTCCTTTTTACTGTGGGTATTCGATTTGCAGTTTTCAGTTTCGCTTGTTTTTTTTTTTTTACTTTCACCAATGGTCTAATCCCACATCTGCTCCTCTCATAGCTCATATAACTAATTACCAGATACTTAATTTGTTACCTATTGTCAGTAGCGTAACCATACGCCCGCAAGCCAAGGCCATGGATTGTAAGGCCCCAGAACCGAACAAATCTAAAAGGTCCCAAAGACAAAAGAATGTGCTTTAATCGTAATAATTGCATAATGACATAAATACCAGCGAATTCACCTCCATTCGGAACATATTCATATTATGACTTATGACTATCGCAACAATTGTTTATTCGCGCACTATGTGATATATCGCCAAGCACAGCGACGCGCCTAATTGCACAGAAATGGAATATTTATCCTTAATTTGCGGAAAGAAGACAATCAAAAATAAAGTCGTATTTTGATGAGCTTTGTGTTTTCAAGAGCGGAGTATAAATCTAAAGTTAATATATTCTTTGTTACTTTAGACAGCATAAACGTACAAATAAAGAAACGGTTCAGATCTTTAAGTTATATATGTAACTCTTCTAGTTTTTTGAAGGTAACACCAGACCAATTTCTTAAGAAAGAAGATGCGTTCCAATCATTTTATAAAAATGATTTTTCTGTATACCTGGGTCTAGTTCTTGTTGATATAAGAAACAATAGTTTATTTTGTCAGGATATTGAAAAATTTGGAAAAATAAGTTTTTGAAAGTACCTCGTAATAGAAGATGAAACAATTGCGTCAAGTTTTCCCAACACTACTCAGACATTAATTTTATACCTATTACCTGCAAGCGTCGTAAGTAACAAAAGATATTTTTCAAAATTAAAGTAATTAAAAACTGTCTTAGGAACAAGATCTCACAAGAAAAATTGCAAGGTACGTCTTTACTAGTTATTGAGAATGCTTTAGCAAGAGACATGAATACTAGCCCAGCAAGAAATATATTTTTTGAGCAAAAAGCCAGGAAAAAAATATTCTAATACACTTTTCTTTACTTTCTAACATTATTATTTGAATAACTTTTTATTTTTATAAATTAGTTACCTATCTGTATACCTTTAAGGTCATATTTACTTTTTATGTTATGTTGCTTTAACCTTCATAAAGATGATTCAATTTGCATTAAATTTATATTTTTGTGTTTATATTTTAATGTTAACTTTATTCCGTAGATACAGATATTTGGAAATAATAGTAATAATTGGTTGGGTTCACTTGGATGATGCGGGGGGTGGGCAAAATTTGTAGTCACTGTCTATTGTCATGTCATCTTCGATTCGAGTATTTATTTCAGTAGATGTCCAAGTAACTTGGCGCATTCTTTTGTGTTAGAATAAGTTTTCACCCATTATTAAATTATTTGTCCTGCAGAACTCTGCAAATTGACTTCACGTACTATGCCTACGCCTTCTTTCCCCATTACTTCCTTCCTGTTTGTCTTTGATTATTATTGCCATTAATATATTTATGTTACTTTCATGTTTGATGGACATACAATCAGTTTGACGCTTACTCCAACTCGCCATTGTTTCACGATGGCATTCTCGACGTTGTTCGATATCATATCTGAAAAAGTAATTTATCCAATGTTCTAGATCTATATAAATGAAAATTAAAATGCATACGTAAGTTATTGAAACTTCAACGAAATTCACTGGACACTTACGTCAAAATAATTGGGAGAAGTAGATTCGATGAAACGATATTAAACAGGATCTATTACAAAGAATGCGAAGAATGTAATTAACAGTTAAAACAATGAAAAAAGGTACTAACTCACCGTACTATATTTATCTTACGAAATATAAACTAATAAATAAAATAAATTATAAAAACTTCTCACGCTTCTATCTACGCCCATGAAGAAATAAATTTAACTGTAATATCGAAGTAATAGCGTCACAATTCAACGACAAAAAACGTGGTAATTTCGGCCTGATGCGTCCGGTCTCTACTAATAAATCTAATCTAATAAAATTGAATATAAGTCTGATCTTGAAAGTATCACCCAATATCGAATAATCTGTAAAAACTACAAAAATTTCTTTCATATATATTAGATAGGAGGAGTATCCATCCCATTTGTCTGATAAGAACAATTTTTGCAAGAAAATTGTGTCCGAAAATAGGATTTTGTAAAATATTAGAGTAAAAATTTAAAAAAAACTGTAAAATTGTGCGAGAATATACAAACTTTACTTATTATTAATAAATTATAAATTATAGAAGAAAATTGAATTCCGCATAAGAAACTGCAAATTAAATTTTAAATAGTGTAATTGTTGAAGATACACATATTTTATTAAAAGCAGAGGATTTCTTTGACAATCGATTTTCTTTAATTACTTATTTCAATTTAATAATTTCTATATGAAAAATAGCTCGTAAAGAAATATCCCGAATATAATATTCGCATACTTATTTTCACACGTTACCCCACCTATTTCTGCACGTTTGTCGTTTACCCCATATCATAATTTTATTACGTAGTCTATTACTACAACAGAGCCACGTAAAGCTATATCGAATCGAGGTGTCGTTTGGCTCGATGCTTGTGTAGCACGGTCTGCCAATATCCGCAGTCAGTAGTATGGTTGTGACGTAAACTTCCGCGTACGTCACTCAGGTCAATAAACTGCCTTGAAAGGTCGAGACGATTCACACGAAAAGTTCAGCTACTCTCCGTACAGTGGCGTCAGTGGTAAACGTGAACGTTGTACACATTGCGTCGTCGACTGATTCAATATCCGCCAATAGATGGAGACACAACGCATTGGAATCGATTGGTGCTGCCTATTACGGATTGTGAATGAATTTTTCATGCGGTTATTAACTTATTTAAATTGTGTTTTTGCAGTTTCATGTAACAGTTTGTTTCTTTACGGAATACGTCTTCGTTAGTCGGTAAACGAACGCTATTGCAACTTTATAAATAGGAAGGTTTTTACTGTTTTAAACACACTGCAGTTACTTCATATATGTGGTTTGGATGGATTGTTTATCTACACGCGGTGCACTACTAATTATTATATCACATTTCGTGATGTTTAATGATCTCTATTATCTCTTTTTTTCGTGTTTATCTCTTACGCTTATGACGTAGCGAATATTTTATGTATTTTATAAGTGTTTCTTTTGCAAATCATGGGAATATAAATATGTATATTCTTTGATATTTTTCTTGATATTTAGGCTAACATAAATAATTTAATATTAATCGATTTTGAACTCAGAAGCTTCGATTTAATTTACATGAACATTTTGGGAACAATGTTTATAAATACATATACATACATGCATAGGTATATAGGAAATAATTTCCAAATTTACAAAAAGGTTTAAGGTTTAAGTATATCAATACGTTATGCACGTTTTACGCATTTGTTACAAATTTAATGAAACAGACATGTATTGTCCATGTGTACAGTTACAGATATGTATATTGCATGTCTGTTTCATTTGTAATAAATTTCCAAATTACTAAAATCTACGCGTAACTCCATTATTTTTTTAATACAATTTGTGCCGATGTAGTTAATAATAACAATAAAGTCTATTAACCAAATTTCAAAAGTGAAAGGTAAAACAACGATTTTTAAAATATAAAATGTATATTTCAAAATCTAGTCTATATAATCCTATAAATCAAATTCTTCTGTTACCTTAAATTCAAATAAGTAGTTTTAATTAACAGTTTAAATTGAATATTTTATTGTATATACTATTTTACTAGTTTTTTAATATATTACTCATGATTTATTAGTCGCAGAGTTCAACTTGATTCAAATTTGCTTCAAAATCAGAAGTTTCACAAGGCTATAGCTTGTGACTACTACTTCTTGTACTTTCTTGGATGATCACCTCGCATTATTATCTATAATCATTTACTTTATGTATCCGGTCTATTTATTGACGTTTTCGTACTTTAGAAGATACTTAATTCCAGGGCCTTTTGACTCCTTTGAGAGGAGAGGCCCTGCATGGATATTACAGGCCGTTGGAATGAGTTACTGTATAGATTTTCTCTTTACTTGAAACTATATTCTTTACGATAATATAATTTATGAAAAACCGACAACCAGCGTATAATTAATAATCTCCATTTAAATTTTAATATCCGCTTTGTTCGGAATACGAGTAAGTTAATCCAAATTAATCCTATTTATTGGGGTACCTTTCTTTTTATAATCAAGTTTCTAATGACGCTTTCAAAATTGTAAATGTGACATGGTTCTCCAATACAGATACTGAGTACATATTTTCCTAAAATATAGGATTTTCAAGTATACTAAAAAATCTGCTGAAACATAAATAATTAACTAACAGGGTACTTGTTGAAACTCCATTTAAATGTAGATTAAAAAACAAGTTTTAACGCTTCCAATAATTTTAAATTCACTATAATTGTTTTACAAGATGGTTAACGAAATCGATTTTGATATTGACTTGTTTGTTATTTTTTATGTTGATTTTTGTTAACCATCCGAAAAGCCAATGTTTAGTGAAACAACATAAGTGTATTGAAAACTATTTGAAATTTAAAAAATCGACATTTATACTGAAAGAAATAGGATTATCGAAATTTACTGAATTTTCATTCTTTCGTTAGCCTGCAAGAGCATTTGCAAACTAATTAATTATGAAATTTGTGTCATTGTCTTTTATCTGTATAAATATCGAATCTTGCAGATACACGTCCACTTTCTATATCATCTGTAAGAACTTTACAGGTGAAAGTGGACATTTGCTATTTGTTATGCTCCTGTGTTTGGATCATGTTGATTGTATACAATTTTCAACAGATATTCTTTGTGGTATTAATTTAATTATTTTTCTTCTTCTTTCTAAATATGCATTTAAATATGTAGTTTATTAGTCTTTTTCGCTGAACACTTACGACAAAAATTAAGCCCATTTTCTTGATATATACAACGAGACTATAAATGATTGTAAATTTTCGACTTAAGTTGGAAACACTTCTGTAATTTTATGTTAGCACACCTGATTTTCAACGCATTCATATGATACAAATGACATAACCTACAAAGTTGTACCTATATACGAATAACCAGGCTAGCCAATTTTTCAGTGTTGCCAAAGTAAATATTTGTTACAAACATTTATAGTCACGTAGTATATATAAAACAGGTGTTCATTTGAAAAGTCAATCTAGTAGCATGTGATTTACTGAAAACATTTTGAAGTATGTCGTAAATTAAAATTTACTACTTAACCTACGAAGTCGTATATTTTGACAGTTTCATACATACAAATAAATAACAAATAATAGGTATTTATTGAAAACTATAACAATGTTGAAAATGTTGTCCTTCAAGATCATTGCACTCTAAAATCCTCTGTTCAAAATTTCTGATGGTATTCTGCAACATTACTGGATTGTTATTAATTTCCATGCATTTCTGTTCGATTCTCTGTAGCATATCATTCAAATTCAATATAGGTGTTTGAAATATGTTATTTTTTAGATAAGGCCACAAAAAGAAGTCGCAAGGTGTTAAATCGCATGAACGTGCAGGCCAGGCAATTTCAGTATTTCGGCTAATTATACGCTCATCAAAAAATTCTCTTAAATAATCCAAAGATTCTGCAGTAAAGTGACAAGGTGTGTTCCGTTTTGTTGGAAATATGCATTTTGAAGTTAATCATCATGCAACTGATTGACAAATGGTTGTAAAATTTCCGTACGGTACCTTTGAGCAGTTAACGTTCCCTAAAAAAATATTGGTCCAATGATTCGCCTTTGGCTTATCGCTGCCCAAACACCAATTTTCTCTGGATGTAGCGATTCTTCATTAACTACATGTGGATTTTCACTACTCCAAATTCTTGTATTTTTTGAATTTAGGTATCCCGTTTTATAAAACCATGCTTCATCAGTAAAGATGACTATTTGCGAAAGTTCTCCTTTATTGTTCATATTTACAAACCAATTACAAAACTGTAGTCTACGTGGGTAATCAATTTCTAACAATTCTTGTACTGCTGTGACACGGTATGGATAAAGTTGCATATCTTTTTTTAATAACTTGTGAGTTGTACCAACAGAAAGGTTTATTTGTTGACTCAAATGCCGAACAGATGTTTGTGGTTCATTTTCCATTATTTCTTCAACACGATTGACAACTTGAGGTGTACGTTTCTTAACTGCTCCGCTGCCTGATTTTCTTAAGAGACTACCAGTTTCAGAAAAAAGTTTTAAAGTTCTATCCAAAGTATTCTTATATTGTATATAATCTATTACAAAATATGGAAACTCAACTTGAAATTCTACCATGCAATCTTGAACTGAATAAACCCATAAACCATCAATTTTATTACCACTTCGAAAATAAGCCTGGACTAAAAAAAAATTTATGTTCTAAAGTGAAAGCCATTTTAAAACTGAGAAGCAATTTATTTAAACCAGAATCGACGCACGATTATTTTATGCACTAACTGATATTTGTGATTGACATTATCAAATGTCATTTAAAATGTGATTTACGTTTACGCAACAACAAACAAAATCTAAAAGTAACCTAGATTGACTTTTCAAATGAACACACGTTATTTCACCGTAGTTGAAACCTGGATATGTCACTATACTCCAGATATAAAAACACAATCTTTCTTCAGACGAACGTCCTCCGGAGAAGCCAGAAACTGTTTTTTTCTTTTGGCAAATGTCATTACAACCACGCCTTTTTAAGATTCCGAAGGCGTAATACTTAATGACTATTTATAGAAAGAAAGTACAATAATTGGTATGTATTATACTGATATACACTGACATGTTTCGATACTGAATTGAATGCATTTATTCAGAAAAAAAGTTCTATCTTCGGGAAAACATGTCCTCTCATTAATTTGCTATTGCAACCGCTAAACCGCTGCCTCATCCAAATATGGATAAATGAGGAGTACCCGCAACAAATGCCTACTTCGAAAAATTACTTTTTGGACAGCTTAAAAAAATTTGAAAGTCGCTAGATTAACTTTATAGAATTGGAGAGGAATGATGGAAAATAAGATATACCTTATCAGAATAATTGAAACATACATGAGTAGGTAAACCCCACCGGTTTTGTATAATACAAAGGTATTTTTAATCATATAAAATATTATTAAAAATCTGGTGTGAAGAACACAAATACAGGATCACTATTAATATTTTTGTGAATGTGTCCGAATATATCCCTCCCCAGAGACGTAGATACGTATGTCGCCTTTCTACAGGCTCATCGGTACGCCCCTGCTGGAGAAAGGATATCTTCAGACACATTCACAAAAAAGAACCACATCGCCACATCAAAGAAATTATCCAGACCGAGCGTAGAAGTAAATTTAGCGCTGCCTGTTGTCAGACAGTCGAAGTACCTCGCCCCGTCCACATAACCAATGTGAAGTAACGACGCCCTTCCAAAGATGGCACAGCCATCTCTCTAGAAACTGCATTTTGTGTGTGTCTTCGGGTGGACGGGGCGAGGTACTTCGGCTGTTTGACAACAGGCAGCGCTGAATTTACTTCTACGCTCGGTCTGGATAATTTCTGTGATGTGGCGATGTGGTTCTTTTTTGTGAATGTGTCTGAAGATATCCTTTCTCCATCAGTGGCGTGCCGATGAGGCTGTAGAAAGGCGAAATACGTATCTACGTCTCTGGGGAGGGATATGTTCGGACACGTTCACAAAAATATTAATAGTGAACCTGTATTTGTGTTCTTCACACCAGATTTTTAATAATATTTTATATTATTAAAAATACCTTTGTAAGATATACCGTTTACCCTAAAGAAAGTATTTGATTGAAAAGAGACTCATCCCTAAAATCACTCTCGTAATTACTATGGTTATAGCTACAAAAATTTTCTAGGTTCTAACTTACTTTAGCTTTGACTGTGTTTGTAAGTATATTACACGTAATGTATCTAAAGAAGTACACATGTTTTAGTTAGTTTTTTTTTAACTGTTACAAGAAATGAATGCGTTTTCAATAATTTAATTATTCAGCATACAATTAAAAAGAATTTAAATATACTGTTTCACCTCAATAACATTAACGAAATTTAAAATTGCTCTATTAATATTGGAAACTTTCACAATTTGAACACCGTATACCATATACTTGTATTTTGCCCACTTGGTATATTGAAATTAGAAAAAAAATTTGCTTAATTTGGTATGAAAAAAATGGAAGTGGCTTTCCATATAGAAATACTAAAATGAAGATTGGCGTATTAAAAAAGTTGTAAATTATTACGCAAGAACTATATATCTTTATTGCTTGCGAGAACACTCAAAGGCAAAACTTTTACATAACTAAAAGCATCTATCTATATGGGAGAAATTATACGGGATATTACGAACTTAGACATTTTCGAAAATAGAAATTTGCCTATTAAAAAAAGAATGCTAATATTTGAGGGTCTATTTCTAAAATAATCGACAAAGCAATAATAAATTTAAGTATAGCCCCTACAACTGCATTCGTTAAATTGTATATATCCTTTCTACATATTACGACGCTAATTTATTCGAATTTTTTATAAAAGAAAAAATCGCCCTGAAGTGATTTGAACCCACGTGCATGGCTTCGCGCCTCATAGCCTGCTGATTCTGAAATAGACAACTACACGTAGCAGTATTTGATTCAAAATTTCGTATACTTTTGAATACCATCTCGTATATTGTTATTCTATAAGGTTGTAAATTTTTCAATTTAGATTTTCAAATGCATATTTATTAAAATATTTAAGAAAAATTGAAAGAAGTTGCATAGAACAGTTTTCGTTTTCATTTTCTTATAATGTATTTTTTTGTTACGAATTCATTTAAATGAAGCAGCTTAACTAGTATTTCTTCATTCTAGTTATTTAAGAGATGACATAACTATGTATATGTTAAACATCCATAATAAAAAAAAGCTTTCAAGCAGTATCAATTTCAAAGCAGATTACGCTTACAAAAACTATAATTATAGTAGAGATGATACTGAAATCTGACCATATATGAACGTCACGTATTCTTATAAGTGTTCAAAAAGGAGATTGCCTGCAGAAATATTGCCTCACATTGCATATTATTGATGAATTTCAATGGAAACTCATTCTGGTGATACGTGTTCGCCAAAAAATAAATAACAATGGTACAAGGATTATCCGCTTAACTAATAACACGTTTCTTTTTCAGGTAAGCGATTGTGATTCGTCCATCTATAGATACATGTATGAGCCGTGTGTAGTTGTGAAATTTCCAAGAATACAAAAGGTAAGGTGTTACTCAAATTGAACTTTCGAAAGTAACCACATGTACGTTTTTACTAAATACTTCAATTTAGTTTATAAAAATATATAATATTGAAACACATATACATTTGACGATAAAAAGACTTACCGAACGTACTAAACTATCTGCGAAAAAGCAGTCGTTCCTTCCAATTTACGACGGCACTTCAACAATTGATCGGACAATCGAAATCAATTATAAAACCAAACAAAAATATCTACTTCAACATCGCTCTACTTATCATATTCATATAATTTTATCAATCTATTGTATTCGTTACATACCTAAAATATATGAACTCTAAACCAGATACATGAACAAAACTTTGGTATAACTCACTGGAAATACATTTTTTCTTTTTAACATTGACGATAACAATAATAATAATATTCTGAGTATTAATTATAGACATCTACTATTTTTTAATATTTCCGTATAAATCATAGTACTTTACAGCTAATCTTAGATTTGCATTTTATTAACAGTGAATTAGATATGTCTTTTTATATGTTTCGCCCTGTATCAATGATTAATTTCAGTTTTTTGCTAACAAACCCTAACAAAACTGACAGTATATGTAATGTGAATTGCCTTATTATTAAGGCACATTCTAGCATATAACATATACTAGATGAGTAATCTCCAGTTTCCATAGTAGGCGTCAATGTAATATTAGCTAAACTATTTAGCCTTTTTTTAATGACAGTAACCTATAATAATTATGTATGCGAATTCTTCTATTGGCAAATAAATAACGCAAGGAATTTTATATTACGAGGGAAGTTCTTTATGTTGTCTATCTAGCTAACAACCTACCTAGCTATGAAAGAAACGAGTTAGAAACCAAAAAAAAATATTTTTCAACGTAAAAACCGTTAACACTAACCCACTTATTCCAACGTTTCTTTAATAACGCTATACCTTAAAAAAAAATTATTTCGGTAATTCCGCGAAATACGACACCATAGCGTTTTCCATGTCGTTATTCGATAAAAATTGACGCCCTGTCAAGTGTCTTTTTAGTTTTGGGAAAAGATAATAGTCACAGGCGGCGAAACCTAGACTATAGGGAGGATGTTGTAATTCATCAGAGCTGCATTCATTGATTACTGCTTAAAAAATTAGTGCCTTATGCACCTTGTAGTTGTCGCGTAGAATCAGAGTTTTTTGAGCAAAATCGTAGGACATTTTTTCGCATATAGCCGTTTTCAAGTACTTAATTGTGCCTAGTAATTTCCCGTCGTTGTAGTCCCTTTTGGCATATACTCAATTAAAAGAATTCCCTCTGCGTCCCAGAAAACGGTGGCCATCACTTTTCCCGCAGAAAATTGCGTTTTTGCCTTCTTGGGCGGTAAAGAGCCCTTATGAAGCCATTGCATGCACTCTTGTTTTGTGTGAGGGTCCCAGTGGTGTACCCAAGTTTCATCCCCAGTTACAATTCTATTTAGAAAGCCTTCATCTTGAGATAAAACAATTCTCTTCAAAAATTTGTCTTCTACAAAATTTTTGTTCGGGACTAAGCAGCTAGGGAACTCATCGTGCCGACACTCTGTTCATTCCCATTCGCGAAGAATTTGAAAACCACTCATTTCTGATATTCTTAATTCTCTAGCAATAACTGAAACTTTTACTCGTCGGTCAGTCAACACCAAGTCTTCAACTTTGTTGACGATTCTTCTGTTCGTACTTCCAGAAATCTTTAATTGACGAAGGAGATACTTGTTGAAACTTCATTATAACGCTAAGATGAAATACTGTATTTCAGTATTTCATCCACCTGATGAAGCCATTGTATGGCGAAACAATATTGTAGTGTATTTACAATAAAAGAATTTTTGAAACTAGAAGTTTAATTACTTATTTCTTAGCGTTCCAGAAATCTTTCACACTTTGGGTCATCGTGAATGGATTCTGTGCCCTATTTGAACTGCGTACACCAAAATTTGGATTGGAAATAGGACGGGCTATTTTCTTGACACTCCCACTATTCTATCATGAATATTCTTGAAGCTACTACCTTCTTTTGATAAAAATTTCATGACGCTTCTCTGTTCAAGTTCGAAATCACTCATTTTCTCTTCTTTAAATGAATGTAAAAGTAACAAATGTTAAGCGATTTGAACCAAACTTGGAGATGATACTATAAAATGTCACAGAAACTTGACGTAAGAAAATTGTCACTATAGCAAATTGTTTTCATTGCTAGATAAACAACAAGAAACTCCCCTCGTATATAAGTTTATTAAGTCACCACTTTTATCTCAAATCTCTTCCTACTACTATTTTTTTCAAGTGAGGAAACAAGGAAAACTCACTCGGAGTCAAATCTAGTGACTGTGGTGGACGAAACAATAATTGGTATCTTAATTCGAGAAATTGAGTGGTTGCAATAACGGAAGAATAAAAGGACGCGTTATCCGGAAATAATGAAATATTTTTCCTAAATAAATTTGGCCGTCTTTTCTTGGGTTCAGCCAGTATGTCAGCATTTTCAATTAAAATACTTCTCCTTCTGTAAATAGTCAATAAAGAATACGCTTTTGGAAATCTTACAAATCATTCCGTGGAGAGAGCAGAATCAATATAATATTTATACAACTTTTATTCAATGGCTTTAATGTTTTTTCCACCTCAAAAAATATGTGTAAATATTCAAACACACAATTATTTTTCCTTCAAATTAACACAAAAAAAAAACAAATACAAAGTTTATTTTGAACGATTGTAAAAACTTATCTGTATGACAGATTTAAGCTACAATAGAATTCAAAAACATAGCTTAAGTCAGAAATATACTTATCATAACAAAAATGCTTATCTCACTTTAAAAATAAACTATCCCGAAAAGTGGGGTATGTTATACTAAACGGACAGACTTATGCAATTTTCGGAGTTATTAGAGTCAAAAGAAGTTATTTTTCCTCAACGGAGTTTTTGAAAGGCATTGTAAATTCTGCACCTCCGTTATGGTAGAGAGATTCCTAGAAAAGGATGAAATGTTCTTTATTTTCATTTAATGTAAGTTGGTAAGGTTACATTAAAGTTGGTAAACTTCCTAGTATTAACTGTTGCCAGGTTGAACTGTGAGAAAAATTGGAAAATGTTGATTTGGATACATCTACAGATTTTCGTTTTCGTTCACGATGTTGTGTTTTATGATGCAGTTTGCTTTGATTAACAAGAGTGGTTTTCTATATAGTTAGCTTTTGCGATACGTTGGCCTTAATTGGTCAATTTAAATAGTAGGCAAAGCTCCTATCTTATCAGCGAAAGTGTATTTAGAATTTTTTTCTGGCAAAAGTAGTATAAATAAGTTTCAAAGATAGCAAAAATACCAAACAACACTATTACACATACATTGTTATTGAAAATTTATATTAGCAAAAATATGAATGCATAATTTCTAACAACCTTATAATGATCATATTGATTATGTTCTGAAAAGGGGTTTAATTATTTGGTTACTGTAATTATGATTATTATTATGAAGTAAGAATTTTGGCTTAAGAAATAGGCTAAATTCAAAAAGTATTGCATAAAATAAAATAAATTCTTCTTTGAAACTATTTGTTTTTTGATACAGGTATAGATAATTACATTAATTAACGACAACAAAAAGCAGTTGTCTTAAGAAATTATGCTTCTTGCTTTATAAATTTATATTTTCCTTTGCTTTCTAAAATAGTTAATAGCAAAATTTAAAAAATTATTTCTGATTCACCTAAATATGTACTACATAAATATAGTCGCCAATGACTTTAATTATTAGTACTGAGCAAAAATAATATTCATAAATAATTCTGTTCAATGTCGTAAAGTAGATTTCTAAATCAATTAAATAAATTTCACTGTAATTTTCATTAATTTTACAAAATTTCAATATGTAAAACATAAATACTTAATAACTTTAATGACCTACTTTTTAACATAGTAATCAATAATTTTGTTAAGTAATTGTACAATTCATAATTTTAGGTACTCTTCGTTAGACATAAATATGGCCCTTAAGAAGAAAATAAAATTCTTTTCTAGTATATTAAAAAACGAAATGTTTAAATTAATCAAAAATACGTCTATACGAGACAAGATACCTAAGAAGTATGGTATAACTGAAATACGCAGAAAATTGTGAAATGAAATTAAATATTGTCGCATCTACTTCAAAATCTTTTAGATCTGTGTACAGACTTTAATTATAGAAGCGCTTTGTGTTTAGTATTTAGCATTTCGCCGTCAGTAAACTAGAATATCACGTTGCTATTCGGTATCCAGTCTGCGACACTTATAATAACATTGAACGCAGAAGTCGCAATTGTTTTAAGTATATGTCCCTAAACGTTCGATTTTCAATAGCTATTTAGGAAGTATGTAATAAAAAATTATTAAAAAAAATGTTATATGTAATGTGAAATGGGGTAAAAATGTTTGGCAAAATCTGAATAGTTCAACTCTGAAGATATTTACAAAATATTTGCAAAATTGATATATAGCTTTACCTTAGTTTCAGATTTTGATGTTGTTGTAAGTGTACAAGGTCTCAGAAATAATGAGGATGATGTATTTTAAAGTTTTTTATTGAATGTATTTATAATTTAACATTCTTCCCTTCAAAGAATGCTCCTTGGAAATGCACACAACGCCTCCAGCTATTTTGCCATAACAATTCTGGAAGTCTTGTTCCTTTAGGTTGTTCAGAACCTGCATCGTGACACTTTGGATGTTCTCTATTGATCGCGAGTGCGAGTATTAAAATAATAATAATAATTTATTTTGCTAAACAGACTAACCCAAATAAGACAACAAAATTTTGACTAAGTTATGCTATTGTGTCGTCGATAATTGATTATTAAATATAAGCGGGCCCAAGATGGAACCTTGAGGAACTTCAGAAATCGAGTAAAAAAGTCTTGATTTATAGCCATTGCAGGTAACATAGTTTGCTCTACCTGTCAAATATGACTTCATAAACCTGAGTAGCGAATCGTTAAACTCAAAAGATGACAATTTTTGTAAGAGTAAAATATGATTGATGATATCAAATGCGCGACTGAAGTCCGTATAAATAACATCTAATTGAATAGCATTGTCTAATGCTTCGGTTATATCTTGGGTTATGCAGCTCAAGTTTGTCAGAGTAGGGCGATTTTTCACAAATCCATGCTATGAAGGAGAAATAAAGGTGAACATTTGAACGAAATAATTTTGTGAAGAACAGATTCAAAGATGTTCGTAAAAACATAAATAATAGCTGGAATGTTTCTCTGCCAAAAATTCTCTAACCGGCAGAGATGTGCGTCTAGGGGTATTATTGTGATCCAAGACCTGGCAATGTCAGGTCGCACCTGCAAAACCCTTTTCGGCAAACGTTCAAGGATCTCGCGAGGAAAGGTTTGATTTACTGCCTGACCCTGCGGTTCGAATTCTTTGTGGAAAATTACACGACAAAAACAAATGATAAGCATTGACTTAATTCGGGATTTGCTCATGCAAGCTTCTTTCAGTCACGTTAATAATGAAGATGTATGCCACTCCGCGCTTTATACTTTCGTTTCAAGATCGTATTCCAATACCCTTGATTCGTCATCTGTTATCAGTCTGTGAATGAAGTTGGGTTCGGTTGTCAAGCAACCCAACAATTCTTTGCTAATGGATAAGTAATTTTTGTTTTATTCATCAGACAAGTTCTTGGGCACCAGCTTTGCATAAATTATTCTCATGCCTAGTTCCTCTGTCACAGTTGTCTGTCACAGTGTACTGAGTGTACTCATGCTCACCACATGTGCAATATCTCGACTATTAACAGGCTGTCTCGTGCTAACACAGAACGCATTTTCGACGCGGTTCCATCGGTTTTCGTTGTGAACGGCCGTCTGGAGCGAAGTTCATCTTCAATGTTTTCGCGGTCCCTTTTCAAAGCCTTGTGTCATCTGATAACTTGTGCTGAAGACAAAGCAGCATCTTTATAAGCTATCCTTAACATTTAAAGTGTTTCTGAAGCAGTTCTTTCCAGTTTAACACAAAATTTAATAGCATATCGCTGCTCGATATTTGCCTGTAATTTTTATGTGACGTGGTATTAAATCTGTAAACAACCAGCGATCACATCGCTAACACACGACTGAGTGGACTGCACCTTTTCTGGTTGCATACCTACCCCTTCCACTCACATGTAATCGTCGTCTGATGCAATATTGCCACATTGAGCGAAAAAAGTATTTTCATTACCTTTGAGACATTCCTCGTATATACATTGGGGATAGAAACTATTAAATTTACCTAATTTAGATCTAGAGCAACAATAAAAAGTACAATAACAACTGCATAGACTATGAGCTTAAAGCTCTAAATATCGCTACAAAATAGTACGAGTACTTGAGACCAGCACCACGTGTTGATTTCTAACTGAATTTGCTAATGCAAAAATTTTCACGACAGAAGTGAAAGATAAAAGCTTCTTTCAACTAGATGCACCATAGATAAATTTATTATAAAATTTAATTCAACCTACACACTTGCCTGAAATACCACTTGCTCCACTTAATTTTAAGCAACATGTAAAGATTATAAATTCAGAAAAAGTAGATTCTTTCTAATATTTTGAACATTAACCTACAAACGACTGAACGGTGCAAGTGGCGAGAACGTCGCATGACGGGAACGAGAGTTCCGTTGGCTTGGGGTTTAAACCTCGGGACCAGCGTACGAAACGCCGGATTTTCGGGATCGGTATCCTTTTCAGTTACCTTTAAATGTTGGGGATGTGTAAGACAAATCAACATTTCTACTTTCTTACAGCCAGAAGGTGTAGAAACAAAGCCATGGAAAATGTTACAGGCATCATATACACTCTAAGCGGTCCTGGGGACTTGACAATGTTTTCAACTTAAGACCTTGCGCCGCCATACATATACCACAAAAAAGCTACGAACAAACGAGGAATATGTTTATCTAAAACACAAACCAAAGAACTAATAACAATCTGTGTCAAGCTATTATATCCAAAATGTGTGTATTAGGCAGTCGATAGAAAATTAAAGTCATCATCTTCCTCTATGTCCTCTATATACATGAGATAAGAAGCGTGACAGAAAAAATAAGGTTCTGGAAATATTATAATTTTAATTTCCACTAAATTTAATGCATTTTCTAGAACAATTAATTAACAATCTACACCTTTGTAAAAAAAAAATTTGCATTATAGCTGTTCGCAACCCAATATCATCATCAAAATGACATTTCCTACGATGTTTTTGGAAAAATAAATAAGAGTCACTAGGGGCCGCATCAAGACTCTACAGTGAATGTTTATTGTCTTGAGAACTCATATTTGCGATTTACAGTCTGTGAAACTGCACCAGTATGAACGGGTATATTGTCATACAATAATCGAACACTCGCTGTAATTTTTCTAGACTTTCCTAGACTTTCGCGAATATTGTCAACCAATTTATGCGCCAAATAGGCATACTATGTGCTGTCGACAGTTGCATTGCGATTTTAAAGGAAATCATAAAAATGCTCTTACAATCCAAAATATTGTGGCCATAATTTTTCTTGTTCATCGAACGACTCTTGCCTTTATGGTATGAGGTTCATCTGGTCACCGCCATTTCACCCACTCTTTTTTGAATAGAGGATCGTCATACAGAAATATTGTTTGACTTCCTGTGGTAATGGACTCAGAAATGGGTTTTGGGTCCTCTCCGCACATGTTTCGAAACGAGTACGCACCTTCAATCTATGATGTTGAGGAGTAGAAAGACGTCGTGGTACCCATCTTGCGCTAACCTTATTAGTACCAAAATAGTCATGCAGAATTCGGCGAATATTTGTTTCAGAAATGTTAGGCATTGCTGACAATTCCATCACTTTTAAACAGCGATCTTTTAATAAAAAGTCTTCAATAAATAAAATTTTTGGCGGCGCTACCACTTTAATTGGCCGACCAGGAACGTTCATCATCTTCAAGCGATCCTTGTTCCAAATGCAAATATTTGGCTCACATTTTTACAGTAGAATATGAAGGAAGTGAAATACTATAAACGTTGTCTTCAAGTCTTCAAAGTTTATGGACTTACCAACAACAAATATTAAGAATTCTTAGAGAAGCACAGAAACATAACATTATTCGTCTGGATGGATCTGGAAGAGACTATTCTACAACAGTGTAGAATAACTGGCCAGCACCCTTCCTGGCCAGGATGGTATTATTTTGACAGAAATTATGTTCTTCAGTTCATTAAAAAAAAAATAGAACCTCGTATTATTTTTCTATGTGAATTATCTTGTATTGTTATCTCGTTAAACAATCAAATAGATATTACATTGAAAGCCTAATGTAAAGAATAACTGCATACTTAGCACATTTTAAAATATATACCGGCTGTCCTTGAAATAAAAAAACTACGTATGAAAAATGTAAAGATGCAATAATATAGAACATAAATCCAAAATATTATCTCAAAAATCCCAGTCATAAGCGAAAAAAAATTACAAAGATATTTAAAAAAATTTTGTCACGCCACTGCGCAACCGACTATATTATGATATGATATCTTAAAGCTGACAGACAATAAGAAAAAGAATAGTTTTGTTATTGTCGGTCTCGCTTTAAGTATCCTCTCCGATTCAGTCAAATGCAGATCGTTACGTAGGTTCGATATGATTTACGTCTTCAATTAAAGATAGATTGTTACCAAATAAGACGTAGAGCTCCATTTTACATGTCCTTTTATTACATCATCTTTAAAAAATCGCACGCAAGTATAAATTTTTAACAGCTGACTTTCGTACCAGGTTATCGAACCCTTACCATACAATATTTATACGCAATGTTACCTTCTAGCGTTTTTATAAACATAAACATTGCAGTGTATGTTTGCAATAGCGGTATTTTTTGTATTCATATTAATATTTTATATTTGTTCCTTCTCGTAACAAAAAAACATAATACATATGAAATAGCTGATTTAAGTAAGTTTTAAAAGTTTATAAACAGCTGGTTTTGTACGTAAATATGTTGAATTTATTAATCTTAGCATACAACGTCATAGTTTCTTAACACCGACAGCTGTTATGTATGTAAACATACGCTGTAGCGTGTGTGTCTGTGTATGTAACTTCATAAAGGTATTTATTATTTATACATATTCTCAATACTTATTTTCAATTCATAAGAGGCACAAAATATAATTTTCAGGGGCTTTTTAATTTTGGGGTTCGCGTCGTAAATATCTTTCCATTTTTCATACGTTGTCTCGTTATTTCAAATACCCTGTATAAAGAAATCAGGATAAATAAAGGCGGTAATCAATCAATAACTAAAAGAATAAAAGTTCGTAAATATGTAAACAGAGGAGTGAAGTATGAACGTTATTATTTATTAAAGTACCTATTCGTATTTACTATTTATACACGTTCACATTCGGCGATTACAAATTCTTAACCTGGTATATTTCAGAGAAATCTTGCGAATCATTTAATGTTGTGTGTATGTTGCTTATTTCATGACGTTCCCGTAAGCTTTGATGGAAGATAAAGTTGCGTTCATTATTTATTTTTCTGGTTTATCTGTGCAGCTGAATCACATATATACATATTTTTTTACAATACGTTTGCACATGCTTGGTTATATTTAGAGGTGTGGCGGAGAAATGATTTAGTACTTGTATCGTTCGTAAACTTGGGCGTATGAATAAAAAATCAACACTAAATAGACAATGACTCTAAACTTTCTAATTAGAATGAATAGATTAATGAAACGACTATACACATGATTTTTTCTGATATTTTGAAAAGGTTCGAAGAGGTCAGAAAAGGTGTATACATACATAATGTATATAAATACGTATACGGATTTTTACTGTTATTGATTATATATTTGTGAAAGGACAACGATCGAAACTCTATTTACATAAGAGTGACGGTAAGTAAAGAATCATGGAATATTTTTACAACTTTTCAGTACATTATGTTTATAAAGTTACTGATAATTATCAGTATAATTGTCAATGCAATATTTGACAATTTCAAACACTGCAAATCAATTGCATTTTCGCGAAATGATGTGAATGAAATAAATACGATATATACGACGCTAATTATTCGAATTTTTTACTGAAAAAAGTTCGCCCTGATACAGGATTCGAACCTAAGTCCGTTGGTTTGCTGGACCACGCTTTTACCATTAAGCTACCATATGATCATATATTTCTACCCTCTAGAAGGCCATGACATTTTTCTTTTTTAAACTTAAGTTGGTACCATAATTTAAGTTAACTTATTTTGCAGCATGTGTGTGATATAGGTTATTTTATACTGATGACAGATTAGGTTTTGTCATTTTGACAAATAATTACATACAAACGTTTCAGTTGAAAAAATAAAAAGTTTAATAATAAAAACAGCTACAATAAATGTGAGCTCCTTCATTTTCTATGCATAGCGCAACTCTTCGTCTCATATTATTGAAGGCATTCCTTTAATTATGTGGTGTAATTTCCTCACAGACATTTCGGATAGCATTAGTAAGTTCTTCAATTGTATGTGGACGATTCGTAAATACTCTATTTTTTAGATGTGGATAAATGAAATAGTCCATAATTGTTAAATCCGGAGATCGTGGTGGAAAGTCTACTATTCGATTATCAAAGAATTCATGCAATAATTCCATCGTTTCTCTTGTCTTATGGGCTGTTGCATTATCTTGCTGGAAATATCCCTCGCGGAGCTCATCATCATGTAATTGATTTACAAATGGTAGCAATAAATTATTACGATATCGTTCTGCATTTATCGTATTATTAAAGAATATTGAACCAATAATCCGTCTACGAGAAACAGCAAGCCAAACGCCTATTTTTTGTGAATGCAAGGGTGTTTCAACAATTTCATGTGGATTTTCACTAGGCCAGATGCGCATTGTTTGTTTATATATATATCCTGATAAATGAAACCATGCTTCATCGGACCAGAAGGATTTGTCAAGAACGTCATCGTTATTAATCGTACCTAAGAACCACTGACAGTAATTAACTCTGGTTACATGATCGATTGGTAAAAGCTCTTGCACGCAATGAAATTTGTATGGAAATTTTTGTAAGTCTTTTTTAAAGATTCTCTGGCAGGTCCCATATGACAGTTGTGTTTGTTGTGAAAGCTTACGAATCGATTTCTTAGGTGATTGATTTATTCGTCCCTCAACAACTGCTATATTTTCAACTGTCCGCTTTAGTGGTCTACCAGCACCTGGTTTTCGAGACACAGACCCTGTTTCACGGAATTTAACCACTGACTTTTGAATTAATTGCCGCAAACTGTCATATGTTGTTGGAAAATTAGGAAATTCTGCCCGAAATTCTTCTATACAAGGCTGCAAGGAGTACGACCATTCTCCATTTTCTAATTTTACACCATTCCTAAGGTATGATTCGATCAGAAAAGCTTTATGATTTATTGTAAACATTTTTAAGTGTCAATTAATAAATACATTAATGACAGATGAGTTTTATTTATCAGAACATACACATAATGACAGATGTATTTTATTTGTCACTACCAACACGATATTTTCAAGAAATAATTTCATGGCTTGCTAGAGGGTAAATATAAATGATCATATTGTATTAAGGGACTGAAGTTCGAATCGTCGGAAAGTCTTAAATTGCATTAAGAAACAGATATTATAGTGTGTCCGTGGTTTCGAAACCTGCATAAGGGTGAATTTTTTTCAGTAAAAAATTCAAATAACTAGCGTCGTGTATGTAGAAACCATTTATTTCATTCACATCACTTCGAGAAAATGCAATTGATTTGCAAAAATTTGCCAACTAGGGGCACAATATAATATCTGTTTCTCAATGCAATTTAAGACATCCCGACGATTCGAACTTCGTCCCTTAATAGCTTATTGTTAAAAGCGTGGTTCGGCAAACCAATGGACCAATGAAGGTTCGAATCCTGCATGAGGACGAATTTTTTTCGGTAAAAAATTCGAATAATTAGCGTCGTATATAGAAAGCATTTATTCAATTTCAAACATTATTACAAATAATTTGCAAAAATATAATGATTAAGTATAACTTTACAAATTTGGAAAACTTGGTTTTAGTTAAAGATATTTAAGTTATCTGGCTGCGTTACAAATTAAACCAATAGTAACCAATTGGCGTCCAGAAGATGTGAATACGAGTACATTGAAACGTTGATAGAGCCGTCCTTCTCGGAACAAACTACCGACGCGGTTCATCATGTGAAAATTACGCTCATATTAACAGGTCAAGCTTATGCATGTATTTACGAGGGTTGTAGAAAATTCAAGAGATGACGCTAGTCATATGACAAAAATTTGCATTTACTAGGAGTCATTTGCCATGAGAATCTTGTCAAAGTTTCAGCTAAATCCATTGCATGGGTTCATTTTTATATTCGATTGAAGCAACAAACTTTGGTTCATTTATATTTAATATATATACAGGGTGTATTATGAAAAACCTTTCGTGCTGTAACTTTTTTATTTTTTATCCGAATGTAATAAATTATACGTCGAACTAAATCGTTTTAAAAACACTGTAACGTGATCCGCTTTGAATTTTTTTTACACTTTGTTTTTGACAGACAGCTGCAAACTGTGTTTTTTTAAATTGTACTATATTTTTTTTTCCTTATTCAAATATATTACTTTTTCTGAATATGAAACTGTAAACAACGATATCCTTGTATGAAAAAAAAACGAGAAATTGAAGGTTTTTTTTAGTTCGATTTATTCTGGTTTTTCCGAACACAGAGATTTCTTAAATGCATTTTAAATACTCTATTTTATTTTATTACCAGCAAATGTGTGTACCTTTTAAAATCACTTGCATTCAATACTATATAGCCCATAAAGGATTACAAACCAATGTTATCAGTGAGCGGTGGGTCAACAACAACATTTACAGTGTTTATTTTAAAAATTTAAAAATCAAGCAGTCATATTGAACGATAAAAGTGCATTCCAAATTTTCGAAGAGAGCTGTGACATCTGTCAGTCACACATTCATTATAACATTTTCAACGATTTATTTCTAAATTTTGTTATTGAAATGGATAATGGCGAATGTGTGGATGCGATTCAAGCATATTTTGAATGCGGAACAAATTCTGCAGCTGCTTTGCGACTTTATGGAAATCGTTTTCCTGACAGACTGCGTCCAAGTGCAGATAAGTTTGGAAGGCTCGTGCGAAATTTACGAAATTTTGGATCATTCAAAAAACCGAAAATAAACCCACGTGTAATTGAAGATCAAAATTTAGAATTAAGTGTCTTGCTCTATGTGGAAGAAAACCCTAATACGTCTACGCGAGAAATTGCTCAATTCATGCAGGTATCACATTCTACAGTTCAGTACATTCTGAAGAAGCTCAAGTTCTTTCCTTATAAACCACGGAAGGTGCATGCTCTCGGTGAAATCGACCCTCAACGAAGGGTTCAATTCTGCACGGTTTTCATGAATAAACTAAGGGAAGATTAAATTTTTTATCGTTGTGTGTTTTGGTAAGATGGTGTATTCAACAGAAATAATCATCGCCATTGGAGCACTGAAAATAACCATGTTGTGATGCAACACAATTTTCAAAGTCGGTTCAGTGTAAATGTATGGTGTGGCATTTTAGGCGATAGAGTAGTAGGGCCTTTTTTTGTGAAGGGTAATCTAAACCAAGAAAAGTATAATAATTTGTTACGCAATGAATTAGGCGATTATTTAGATGAGTTGCCACTGGCTGAGTTAAACAGAGTGGTGTTCCAACAGGACGGTGCAACACCCCATAATGCACGAATGAATACTGATTTTCTAAATAATTATTTTGGCGTCAGATGGATGGGCACTTACGGACCTATTCGATGGCCTGCTAGATCGCCAGATCTGAATCCACTGGATTTCTTTCTGTGGTCTTACATTCAAGATCATGTCTATTTGACTCCACCTGATACCAGAGATGATTTAGTAAGAAGGATAGTACAAGTATGTCATGAAATACCACCAAATCTTATATTAAACGCAGCAGTTGGAGTTAATAGAAGGTGTCAAATGTGTAGGGAACAAAATGGGGCCAATTTCGAACTTTTGATTCATTAAAATATATGATAGCTTGTTTTCTGTAAATTTCGTAGTTTTTTTTAATAATAATAAATTTGTCACTCAATTTAATGGAGGTGTCTTCAGGAAATAAATGTTTATTAGAATAAGTAAAAAAAAAT
Source organism: Melolontha melolontha (assembly GCA_935421215.2). Taxonomy (NCBI): domain Eukaryota; kingdom Metazoa; phylum Arthropoda; class Insecta; order Coleoptera; family Scarabaeidae; genus Melolontha; species Melolontha melolontha. Next base: position 130,893,841 of record OW285236.1, read on the forward strand.
ATGTAGTACAATTTAAAAAAAAAATTTACTACTGTCTGTCAAAAACGAAATGTCAATTTTTTTTTTTTTTTTAAACAGGTTACAGTGCTTTAAAAACGATTTAGTTTGACATATCATTCATTAAAATCAGATAAAATATAAGGAAGCTACAGCCCCAAAGGTTTTTCATAATACACCCGGTATAATTAATATATATATAATTAATATTAAAATCTGGCCATTATGCGGGTCGTATCATAAGATGAACCCCATTCCCAACATAACATGTTTTTCACTATTCTGCCAGTCGCGAATAGTGGCCGCATAAAAATTTACTAATAAAATAAATAATAAGAAATAAATTACAAAACGTGCTCAAACACTTACCGTATAAAAATCTTCCGTGTAGAGTGGATAATATCTATTAAATACTTTAATCATTAGATATGTTTCCACAGTTCTTTCAGTCAAGTTAGTACGACCTGTGAAATAAATGTCTTTTAATGTTGAAAACGACTGTTCTACTTCCAGTGATGTTGTATTTGTACATTTAATATAATCTCTGAATCAACTTAATGGATTTTTAGACGCACCTTCACAAATTTGTCTTAATATAAAAAAATCAGAATCATTGTCTAAAACACTTCCAATAGTTTGTAAATCACTTTCAACCTGAGTATCTTGAAATATTACATGGCTTTTTTGATAGCTGGAACTCCTTTCGGTTCGAATTTTAAAACAACCTACTTGATATCGTCAAAATATTTGTTAACAAAGGTAACACGTAAATTAAATTTAAATTTTTTAGTGTCGTTTGCCACTTTTTATCGAAGAATGATGTTTGCTATTGAGGTTAATATTGACAATTCCTTTTGAACCAATATATTGAAGGGATATTACGAACTAGACATTTAACTTTGGAGTTATCACAATATAATAAGTCCGGGGTTGTTGCTATAAAGTTTTTAACATTGTCCAATATTGGTCGTTTTTGCGACGTATGTAACTGCGACATTTTCAAAACAAACGCAGAACTACAAAATAGTACCTGCAGCAGTATAAATGTATATGCAACAGTCGGAGTAATACTTATGGTTGTATCTCTACCATTTATTGTCGAACCTAAACTACTGCCTGTTGATGCTATCAGTCAGTTCTATATATTAGTGTAGTCTATTTGTGGCGTTTTCTTCATATCGAAAAAATCGGACCTATCACGTACCAAGAAAAGCAACCCAAAATTATAATATATTTTATGGTTTTCATAATATATTGAGGTGCGTATTACTTTCCTGCCAGTCGTCGCATGTAAGTTTTGATCCTATTCTAATCCAAATACACATTTTTGACTCATCGCTCTATAATATATTGCACCACTTTTGCGATTCTTAATTATGATTCTTCACAAATTCTAATCTACAGAAAACATTTCGGCGTCTCTTTCGTCTCATAAAGTCACTTTCCTGAGTATTCAATCATACAACAAATGTAATATTAAGATTTACTTGATTTTTTTATTTGCCCAAAAGTATTAAATGGATTAAGTTATACTAATTCTTAATGACCTTTGTTGTTCCATAGAAGTTTTTCTTTGTCTTCGGCCGTTTTTCGAGATCTATTTTCTATTTGAGTGCATACGTGATCATGTTTTGCAAACAATTTAAAGTTTTGCAATAAATTAATGAGTCTTAGCCTCAGTTCTTAATTTTAATTGTAATCCATATCTATAATCAAAAGTTGTTATTGTTTCGGTATTTTACATTAAAATTAAACTAACCATTTCCTGTACTTCATTACACTACACTACATAATAGTCTAGATTAATTAGATGCTTGTACAACACTAATATATGTATAACCACCCACTTATTTTATAAACACAACTAATATTAACTGATGGTGAAGGATGCCCATTCGCGAGCAAACGCAGTGTCGCAGTCGAACGGGATTCTGTTATTATATATATATTTTCTATGGATATATGTTTCCGATGTGTTCGGTCATGTCCAGTTTCAAGACGGCTGCGATATAATACAGTTATATCGTGTAAAGTAAAAAATAATAAATCAATATTGTCGAACGCTATAAAGAGACCGTTCTACCACGAAGCACAGAAATTAATAAGTACATTTGCGGATTTAGTTTACGCTGGTAATACAATAAAATAAAAGGTTTGTGAAATACCTTGTGTACAACAAAATATAACTGCCAAAGGCATGTGAATAATGCAAAGCATATACTGAAAAAAAGTTGACGTATTTATGCTCGCGTTATGTGTAGACGTTTAAAACTGTACTCCAGTACGTTTTATAAATTTATAACTTTATTTATTATTTACTATTATTCATTTATAAGTATGCGTATCAGTGCGCATAGATATCTTAATTGTTATGGGCCGTTAGCAACCGCTATTGGAAATATATGTACATAACAGGTGTTCAGAAACATTCGAAGTCAAGTGGGCTCTGAACAAAAAATCGTATATCTTTACTTAAGTATCTGATTTGTAATAATTATTAAATGTCAACTGTTGTCTGTCAAAAATCAATCTATCTCAGACATGACTTCATATTTTCAAGGACTACTTTGACTTCGAATGTTTCTGAACACCCGTTATAATAGATGCGCGTGCAACCGAATCCCCTTCCATTGCAACACTACAATAGACAAATCCCCAAGAAGATAGTATAACTTCATGATAAATAATTGAGATAGCGTTTAACCCCATCTCGAATCCATAACCGCGAACTAAAATAAAATTGACCTACCTCAACTTATATTTTGAATTTTTTTTTGTATAAGATCTTTCTAAGTTTTTATTCTTCTTGTTATAAGTATAAAAATAAAATGATAAATAAATCTTATTAGATTCAATATTGCATTTTATTTTTATACCTATAAAAAGAAGAATAAAAATTAATGTTAAATATATATAGAATATAGAAGTAATAAATAACGAATTTCTTCTGTTTTATGGATAGATGGGCGATAAATAAAAAACAAACAGCTATATTTTTTACACATTGGTTGTATTTCAAAAGTCCAGCATATGACAAAAAAATTCATAGATTAAACTTATATTAGTAAAACCATTGCAAATGATATTCAAAATGTGAATTTACTAGAGACTATACAAAAATGGTAAAGAAGAAAATACCTAGTCTTAAAAAATATCTTTACCTGTCAATATACTTTCCTTCTTAATAATGAAGCAAGGGGTTTCTCATACTACTGTTCCAATTATATTAGTAGAACAAATACCTGCTTCCTTTGAAATATCTTCTACGGCATATTTTGATGTAATTGGAACATTATGCATGTCATCTAATATCAGATTTGTTGGTTTATAGGCAACTGATTCTAAATTACAGAAAACAGCATATATTAATATATCAGTTAAATATGGTTGCAAAGGATTACATACCTGGTAAATAAAGTGTTGGTATGGCCTTTGATATTAGTTCTTCCTTGTTAAATATTGTGCCTCAAAATACTTTCTACAAATAGTAAGTTAATATTCTCAATGAACATATTCTTGTGGCATTAATCAACTGTTGAAACCTGCATGATGTTGCTTTTGGAAATTCATGAAGTATAGACCCTTCTTGTATACAATTTGTTACGTAACACCATGTCACGTTGAATAACTATAAAAATATAAAAAATATATATTATATACGTGTATATAACGATTTGTTTACTATTTAATAATATTTAAATAGACTGGGCATTAAGTAATATAAAAAAAATAGTAATAATCGTTTGGTTACCTTAAAATTGGATCAAATCTTCAACTTTTGCCAAATTCAACCACGTTTTCACTTTTACTTTTCTTAACTAGGTTAAGTTAACTGCTTCATGTATAAAATAAAACTAAAAGAATCGCCCAGTTATGGTCAAGACAAGTAATTTACCGGCAAGTTTCTATATCTAGTGCCATCTTGAAGTCATATCCTTACATTAAAACACTATCTCAATACTTCCTACCCCCTGAACACTATGTTTACTCCCAAATCGGCATTCTTACTGATGATTGACATAATAAGGGACTTCCTCAAATTAATGGTCAAGACTTGTTTTGGTGAGGTTGGTTAGTTATGCTATTTGACGACAGATGTTACTTAACTAAAATACTTTTTCGACAGTATTATATATTCTCATTAAATAAGACTGAACACTTAACTACACCTGAAAGAGGATAGGATTGTATCGCAAAGTAGTATTAAATATTGTAGTTACAGTTTTACACAATTATTTTCAAAATGTTAACTATTTTGTATAATTATCAGTTATCCAACCTCCACACGAACCATTTCACAGAACCAATTTAGAATTAAAAATGAATTCTCGGTAACTGAAATGCAAATATTATATTAAATAAAGATTACAATTAATTTATTCGTCAATACGTAAATAATCAAAAATTTTGTTTTGTAAACTAAAAATCTTCTAAATATTTAATATTATTTATTACATTCTCCTCTTATTACACTGTTTAGTTTGTAAAAAAGATAAAGCCCTTTTCGCATTTTCAAACGATACCCATTGAAACATATCCACCTGCACATAAAATGCTGGAATCCAGTTCAGCGTAGGCGACAAATACAATTTAAAATTATAAACACATTACACAACTCAACTCTTTACATTTATATCCAAATTGTATCTAAATATATGTGCACCAGAATTACATATGTCATACAAAATACATTTCCTATGTGTTTTTAATGTTATTTGACGAAACTTTCAAAACTAATCCGGTCAGCCATTTCCTGCATCGAATTAGCACGTCTTGTTTTAGAAACTCATTACAAAAAGTCGTTTTGTTTCCGTGGCGAATGTGTATATTTACGTTTTCCCCCGCTTGATATTTATTTGTGTGGTTAAATATTTATAATTTCATCTCATCGCTCACAGCTTCACACTATCTATTTAAACAAGCCAGTACGTACAACATATGATGCAGAACACATACCAGCAAGCAAACCAAGGAAGAGTTCAGAGTTGGTTTCAGTTCCAAAACACAATTGAAAATATACAACAATTAAAAATGTAGGATATATAAATATACATACGCCATTATATATCTATTATTTATGTGTATTCAAAAAGATATATTGGACTTTTTTTAATAAAATACAATATGTTACATAACCTTGGCAAAATTTCTAATTGAATTAATATTTGTTGCAAATGAAAAATTGATAATAATGTCTAATTTGAATAAAGCATATGAAGAACAAAATATAATTGTAGAAAGTTATATAAAATATTTATATTTGTGGTTCAAAACAATGGACAAATTCTAAGATAAACTATAACTCGGATACGAATGAACTAAGCGTAGTTTATTGTAATATACTTGATTTTGGCGGTTAGTTGACCCGCCTAGTTTTGTAGACTAGACCTCGTATTATTAAATGATGTAATATATTGTTCTGGTTTGGTATTTTTGGTGACATCCGAACATGGTATCTTGTCTTCGGATTAAGGCGCGTAAATAGATTAGACATCGCAATGGCTTAGACAGCGAATTACAGAACGCAAAGGCGATTTTCGTATGGGAAGAGATTTTGTGCAATGCGTTGGATCATGCATTTGGTCGAGCTCTTAAATTTAATTTTGATGATGCTAAGATTTTGGACGTTGAAAACAATTTCAAAGAAAGAACCTCGTTTGGAAATGGTCCACATAACAGAGACGCAGATAATATAAAATATAAGTCCGATGCGAAAGAACTATGCGTAATATCAGGGATGTCTTTGCAGTGTTGCTCATGGAGGGCGCTAGCAATAAAACGTCTGGTGTCAAAATTAATCTCAATACTTCCTTAACCTAAATCTAGGGTTTCATAAACATATTGCGAGTGATTGAGCCATAATGATATCTTAAAATTTACAAGTTGGCCGAAAAATTGAGTTGGGTCAAGAAAATTTTCGCGTAATAGTTTTTTACAACTTTTGAAGATTAACGCAACAACAATGTCTTGCTGAGTTGGTTTCTGTTTTTTAAGATAAGCAGTCGCAAAGAAACAGATCGATGATGTACGCCACCTGATTAAGGAAAATATACATGTGAAATTGGGACATCCATGGGTATGCCTAAGGCCTCAATCCAAACGAACCTGTATGACGAACTGGGTGTGAGAAAATTAGTTTCCCTTGGATTCAGCATCTTCTAACCGAAGAGCAAAAGGCGGCTCGCGTTAATTGGCGCCGAAAACCTTTGAGACGGTTCAATACCGTAAACTCCAAAAACGATAGTTCCATGAAACATTAATTTATTCCTATGAACCCGAAAATAAACGGCAGTCCGCTGTTAAGGTGTTTCAAGATGAAGAGAATTCCACGAAAGTTATCCGTTCGCGCCGTGTGTCAAAAAAGATGGTTGCAAGGTTTGCCTCAAAATCAGGTCATGTAATTACAATTCCTTTGCAAAAACGATTAATACGGATTAGTACACAACCGGTTGTTTGCCAGAAATAATGGTCGTGCTCCGAGAAACCAACTCACAACGACGATCATCCTGGATCATGCCGCACAGCTGGAAAGACAATTGAGCGTTTGGAGCAGCAAAATATCGAATTATCAGATCATCTTCCGGATAATCACGACTTCAGTCACAGCGATTTTTTTACGTTCCCAAAGACCATAAACGCGTGGTCGACAATCTCAGTTGCCGGAAGAAGCAGTAGGTGCGTTTAAAACGGCAATTTTGATTGTTTCAACAGAAGACTGGAATAACTATTTCAACAATTGATTTGAACGAATGCAGAAGTGTATCAATTTTTGTGGAAAATTTTTTTAAAAGCAATATAGCACTTTGAGTCTATCCACTGTTTGATTTTATAGCTATACGCAACACAAAAAAAGACATCCGTCGCGTACTTAGTATTGGCGGTTAGTAGACCCGCCTATTTTGTAGACTGCTCCTCGTACATTAAATGGTGTAATATATTGTCCTGGTTCGGTTATTTTGGTGAGATTGCTTTTTGATATACGTTTTACATTTTAACGTGTATGTATGTTTTTAAAAGGTTGACGTTTTATTAATAACTGTTTATCTGTAATAGTACAAACGTATCCATCACCAGTTTAATGTTTTTTTAATATAAGTCAAATAATTTTGAATTATGTTCATATTCTTAATTACTATTTATTACATCTTTGTTCTGTAAGTATTTTATTGTTGTGTCAATATATTGCGTGTCTTTTTATTGATCTTGAAGCATCTCCTGATGTAGCTGCGAATATAGTTGCGAAATATAAAGATATAAACAAATAACGAGTCAGCCGAATTAAATGCCAGACCGCTTACCCGTTACAAATTATTTATTGTCAAAATTAATTCGGTGTATAAATTTCGTTAATAACTAGAAACGTTTAATATTAAAAGATTTGAAAGTAAAATGGTAAATATATTATAAGATATAATAGAAAAAGTGTCTAAACATAGCCTATCTAGGTGTAGTACTATTACAACTCAGCAGCATAATTTAAATGAATTTGCTTACTATTTTACTTAGAAAGCATTTAATTCTAATTTTTACCATTTTCTGTAGTGTTAATTCTTAACATAGTAAATGAAGTGAACATATAACTTCGAAATGTTTGTATATACCTTACCACCCTTTTAGAAAACATTAAAAAACGTTAAAGACCGATAGACGTCATCTTCTGTTGTCCTGTTTTGTGTACGGACCACATAACAACGCAGGAAAAACAAGACATTGTTACATAATGTACTCGTGAAAACAAACGAACGTAAAATGTTGAAGGGTACTTAAATAAATATTTTTTATTAATAAACTAGGAAATTCTTCAGTATCGGGATACAATGAAAAAAACTGGGCTGTCACCCCATGTCTTTCCCTTCGGTATACAAAGTAAAAATTGAATCATAGCAACCTTTGGAAAACAACAACCATTTTAGTAGTTGTCATTTTATGTCGGTCACAAATTCTTCCTTTTTAGAGAAGTGTGTTTAATTGTCATTTTACGTGTCACAAATTAATCTTTATTCGATAAATTAGTGATTGACTGAAATGCATCATTTTACAAATATTAAATTAGCAGACATGTATCTTGCCCACAGAGCAACTTATACGGTAATGCTAACGAACCGTCACATTCCCTGTGCTTAGATAATTTCTTAGCCGTTCATTAAATATATCAATTGATAAATTCTTGGAGTTTTTCGGCTTTTATATGAAATATTTACAAATATCAAATTAGTATGTAATTGCAAAGTAGGTGAGGATGTAAACATTGCTGTCTACAAATTACAAAGCAAATCATACGAAATTTTTTTAATTTAAAAATAAGTGGTAAAGCAACGGTCCGGCAAACTGTAGACTTGGGTTCATGTCCCAACGTAGACAATATTTTTCAATTAAAAAAATTTCGTATGATTTGCTTTGTAATTTGTAGACAGCAATGTTTACATCCTCACCTACTTTGCAATTACATACTAATTTGATATTTCATATTAAAGCCGAAAAACTCCAAGATTTATATATTTATATATTATTATATACTATTATATATGGGCTGGGATTGTTGATTATTAGTAGTGAGACCATATTTACTGCCTGCACGGTTAGATGGTCATGTGTATAGAATTTTTCTGGAACATACAGAATTGCTTGAAAATGTCCTACTTAATATTCGCAGAAATATTGTTTTGCAGCATGATGGCGGGCCGATTTCTTGACCTGCACGTTCACCATATATGTTCCTGTTGCTTTTGTATTTGAGGTCATATTAAATTACCGATTTATGAGATATCAGTTAATACAGCAGAAGAGTTAGTGGCTCGAATTATTCAAGCGTTTGATGATATTCGTGAATGTCCGCAGCTATTTCGAAGAATTCGACAGTCGATTGCACATTGTTACAACTTGTGTATCGAAAATGGTGGTCATACCTTCGCAATTTTTATAAATGTGGATGCGGTATTATTTCTAATAAATGTTCCTTAACTTAACCCTTTCCTGTTGTAATTGAGATTGTTTTTAAAATATTCTAATTTATCTTAACACCGAGAAATTTCCAGACACTAGTTTATTAATAAAAAATGCTTATTTAAGTGCCCGCTATCATTTCTGAAAATTAGGAATAGTTATTCTGTGACACCCTGTGTAGTGTCAATGTTTATTGACTGAAGATGATATTAGCCCAAAAAACATAATATGGAGTAGCAGTCAAGATAAATAAAAAAATGTACTCTTTTGATTAAGTTCCAAGTTTTCGATAATGTTTATTATCTTCTTCAGGGAAAAATTAGTGGCGTTTAATTTTTTGAATTTATTATCATTTTAAAACTATAGTAGAAAAAGATTTTTGACTGAAGTTAAATTGACTAAAAAAAGGCATAGTGTTCTGGATGGTGAACCGGGTTGGAAGTTCACAAAAAATTTAACACTTGAGCATGAAAAGTTTTTGGGAAATTTGACAATGTGCTGAAATTTGGTGTTTTTAGTACGACCTTGTAACAAAAACATTAGTCATGCTCTAATGTTTTGTTACTGAATTGTCGGATCCACATCGTCTTAAAAAAACGCACCTATCACGCTCACAGGTTAAAACAATATTGGCATGTTTCTTCGATCACAAGAGAATAGTTCACCAACAATTTATTGTACAAGGACAGTTAATAAGCAATGCTACTTAGAGATTTTGAGAAAATGTCAAGATTCTGTCTGAAAATACTAATTGTGACCTGAATCAGGACAATGCGTCACTGGTGGTCACTGGTAGAGTGATGGGCTCACTCTAAAAGATTTTCGGAACATAAAACCCAATTTGAATAACCTGTGAAATAAGAAATACAGTGAAAAGACCAAGTATAGGTAATGTATATAGCTGATATTGAATAAAATGTGAAACAACTACACAAGCACATTCCGTAGGATTGCATCAAGAAATGGAACACCATTTAAATCAATGCATAGGCGGTAGTACTTTGAAGGCGATAGTTGCCTCTAGTGTACCCTACCAACTATTTATTTTGTAAAGGTGCGTTTTGGGAATTAAATTTTCAGACCTTAAAACCAATACTAAACATTTAACTGACGCCAGTTTAAAAAATCAGCTAAGATGTGCAACGTTGAATACAAAAATAGACTTACAAAAATTAAGTGAAAGAAAGGATAAACAAATATCTCATTAATTAAGACTTGAGAGTTAATTATATTGAATCATGGTATCACAATAAAGTTTTATTCATTTTGTATTTCCATTACATTTCTTAAAAGCATGTTTACCGAAAGCGCGGACCGCTGTAACGTTACGCGTCGTCAAAGTGGCCCGTGAAACCATTTGGGTTCGCCTGGCCTGTTTTGTAATATACATACTTTGCCAGTAACGTGAATTTAAATCAAAACTGATTTGCCACTGAAAATTTTTATACTAATTTAATGGTGGCAGTCTTGCATATATTTTTGTCCAATGAAGAGGCAAATATTCTGTTCCATCCAATATCTAACATTTCCAGAACATACCAGAACATTTATTTATCTCTTGACATAATTAAAAATACCCTAAGCCATTTAATTAGCTGAAATTATATTACAAATTGTATAAAACAGAGTATTATATATATATATATATATATATATATATATATATATATATATATAAACTCTGATTTATATCATAAATTAAAGATTATAATTTAAATTATGTAAAATTTCAATTCTGTTAATATTTGAAGTAGATATTTTCCTCCACGAATTTCCGAAGATTACACAAAACACTGTTTAAATTATTTACATACTACGCTAAATACTTTAAATGTTTGACGCGCGTATTGATGTTCCTGTTTCTTCTTGACAACTTCAGAAAAGTTAAAGAAGTAATTTGAAGCTGAAGTCGGACCTGACAGCGGGTGGTCTGCGAACATAGTTCCAACCAGACGTCTAATCGAATATAGGTCAGTAACTAAATTTAAATCACTTTTACCTGGGTTAACTACCTCCCGCTAATTATAAACATCACACTGTCAAGCCACAGAATCTATGACATTCACTTACATTGTGCGTACATAGGGGCCGTCCTTTGATTTATTTCGTTGGACTAAAACAAAAATGCGGTACATCATAATTTACCGAATATTTCAAAATTAAACGCGTAAGTCAAGCCATGATATTATTAAGATTTATGTTAAAATTTAGAATCAGAATACTTTCATTATATTGTCACTAAATTTTAGCAGTAATTTAAGCAACCAAGGGCATTCCTGAATTAACAATAAAAGCATTATTAACAACGCCGCATTTTGAAGCAGGAAATACAACGGATATTTAGTTTAATAAAATGGATATATATTTTTAGTTTCAGGACGAAAGTGCAATATCTAAATATTTAATATTTGTGCCTTCATGTCATTTAAGCTAATTATATTGTTTATCGTATATATTTATTCAATTTTTTTCTTGGCCGGTCTCTAAATATCAATGGTTAATCCTTCACAGCTACAGTGACAAATTTTCACACAACCGCTATTGTGTGGTCTGTGATGCCACTTCTTTTACATATACATATACAGAAAAAAGTTTTATTTTTTTGTATTTGATTTTATTGAAACTGATTATTTATTTACTTGCAAGTTAATCATACATAAAAAGCAGGTTAAATAAAATATAAATTTAAAGGTATGAAATCAAACCAGAAAAATTAAATTTTTTTTTACTGTTAAGGCAATCATAGCATATTTTCTTTGCGCATTGAATTTAAATTTCTTCATATTTTTGGATATGTTGTTGTAAATTGCATAGCAGGTGTAACAAGACTCTTCGTTAACGATTTAAGAAAGTCGAGGGGTTCCATTCTTGATGTATTTTTATAACTTTGATACAGACTGTAAGCATTTCCAGTACTAATATCTAAAATTGTAAAAAATGCCATTGTCCATCGGCGTGTTCAACTACTAGAACTGTAATTTGCATTCATTATGGTGCACTGAAGAAATAACTAAAAGAGCTTTGGATTTTTTTGGTACATGAGAAAGTAATATTATATCTTCACGAAATCCGTACAAGCTGCTATTTATTGGTCTTGATTTATCTGCAAGAAACTGGCGCGGAATTTCACGCTTATTTTTTTTAGCATTCCTAGTTCGTATGTCAAGCCTCGCTTTTTGAGTTCCATCACCAGTGGGAGGGAACTGAATCAGCTACCAGCTGTTACGTTTCTGTGAGAGATTTCAATATATTTACATAAGTGTATAACAGCTTGTGACGGAATGTGATGCTTTTTTTTCTTTCAATGTTAGTGTTCTACTATCTGAACCTTTTCCAGAATAGATCTAGGCATTGTTCAAATAATTATTTGCGAGCGTCGGAAAGGCACATTATTTTGATACCTTGATACCATATTTTGCCGGTTTATTGAGCATATACATGTTAATTGAAAACTGAAGTGAACACTAACAATCCTAGAAATCCTCTCATTTCAACTACTTTGGTATTGCTAAGAACAATATAGGTAGAATTTTTACATTTTGGTCCAGCTAGACCAATTTCTAAATTCGTCCACTGAATAATTTATAATATCGTGTTATCTGTAAATAACAAACTCCATACATCTTCAACCTTGGGATTGTTGCCTGAATCTTCTGCAGGACCTTTCTAGCCAGGCTACGTAAAGATTATACTGTGTTGTCGTGTTCTTACGTTAGTTTGGGGTTCAATTTCTAAACTGACAAAACTTGTTCATCAAATTAATACATTATTGCATGTTTGACGTGTTTGGCATACCATCTAAAATTATCTTTTGCTGTATAGTAGTTCTGGTTAACAGTAAATGTCCTCAATTATCGTTAGGTCCCTCATTTTTGGATTCGTATTCTTCAGACTCAGTGTTATAATCGCTTTCAATCATCGTTGTCGGAATCACTATTATCAAACTTGAAATCTTCATTACAGTCATCATTCAACAATTTTTCAATCCACTTTTAAGATCCAGGATCATCTACATGAATCCTAGAGATCCAGGATCATCTACATGAATCCTAGAAGACCCATTTGGTCGGCCATTTTCAAAATGGGCCTTATTTCGGTGAAAAACGAATTTCTGTGAAAATATTACTTATAACTTATAACTAGAGCAGATTTTTCGTCCGTACAACAGGATCTGACTAGGGATTCCGCTTTGGACTAATGCGAAGTAAAAAATAGAATACTAAATAGCTACTCATGCCTTGAATACTTTATAAATAGAGATTCTTCTTCTTCTTCTTCTTCTTCTTTCGATAGGCGTATCGCCTGTTTAGTTCCGGTTTCTTTGTAGCGGCAGTTCTTGTGAATTTGATTGCCAGCTGTCTCGCCAGCGTTTTGGTGGTCGTTCTATGGGTCTTCTTCCGTGAGGTATGTTGTTTCGTACTATTCTGGCCATTCTGTCGGGAGTCATTCGGCTGACATGGTGGTTCCATTCTCTTCTTCTTTTCCGTATCCATCTGACTACGTCATCCGTTTGACACTTCTCCCTTATATCTATATTTCTTTGCCTATCATGTAATGTGTATCCTGTTATCGTTCTTAGGGTCTTCATTTCGGTTGTTCTTAGTATCCTCTTTGTTATCGTCGTTTACGCTCTCGTCTCCGCACCATATGTGTACCGGTCGTACGCATGTTTTGTATATCCTTGATTTGCATTCCGTACTTAGGTGTTTGTTTCTCCAGATTGGATACCTAAGATGCCCCGAAATAGAGATTAATTTTATATAATAAATACGGAAGAATGAAAGCATATTCAAACAAATGCTGCAGATCAAGTTATATGCACATTATGCTGGCGTGGCCACAATTTCTTGTTCTGTAATTCAGATTTCATCATATTTTCGAGTTTTTCCCGTACACTTGGTACATAATTATGCAATAATTTCCGACTGATAACTTCATGATGCTACTGTATTTAGCCCAGAAGTGTCGAAATGCGGCTTTATCAATTAAAGCAACTGGTAAATTACAACACATCTAAAAATTAAATCAAACATTCAGGTTTAGGCCACTTTTTTAAATTTATGCTGTGCATTGTTTATATGTTTCATGCAGTTCCGTTTGTCTCAAGCATAACAACGATTTCTTGCAAACTAAATATAATATTCCTCAATAAACTTACTTACTTGATCACTTAGTGTTCGTTTTCTGTTTCTACGTACACCCAACATCATTAATATGCGCTTTACAACATAGCAATGCTCGTATAAATATGCACGATGCACCATTAATAGTTAATCTGCGACTGACAAACTTCGGGGATCGACGTCAATATTTTTTCGCGCAGTCATATGGTGATGAGCGCGTTCGAGTCTATTGTACGGACAAGATTCCCAACTCTACTTATAACTAGAGAACGGACATTCTTACCACATGACTCGGCGTAATTCAATGAAGTATTTGTTAGTCTTTCCCGGCCATCTGGTCCGCTGCGATTACAATGACAATACAGCTATTGTATTCGGAGGATAAATATCCATTAAACGTAATCGGCAATTCGAAATGTTTATAAACTTCGCTGAGTACATCCCGGCGTAATACAATGAAGTATTTGTGTTTGACTTTCTCGGCCACCTGATTTTCGCAGCGTTAACAATGGACAACGGCTATTGTATTCGGAGAACTTAGTCATGTGGTAAGAATGTCCGTTCTCTACTTATAACATAGAACTGGAAACGAATTGAATTTTTAAAAGCACAATCCTTGTGTTTATTCTATATTTATCTTAAACATTTTTGCATGCAATTTGATGTCTTCGACCCCATACGAGAAGTTTTAAAATAATCAAATGCTGACTTTGAAATTAAAACATATTTGAATTATTATGCAATTATAAGTAGTGACTTATATTATAGAAAAATATAGTTCTGATAATCCTGCAAGTTCATTACGATTTTACGGCATTTTCTTCTTGTTTCATCATTTGAATTAGTCAAAATATTGATCTTACTTTGTAATTCTCGTCTGGTTAGAGTACTTTCATGTTTTTTAAGACTATGATGTTTTTGCATATTTATGACTATTAATTCTGTATTTTAAGTATTGTTCTGTTTGGCTTACATAAACAACACTACAATCATTACATGGTATGCTATAAACATGTTTTTATTCGAAAGGCTGCCTTTAGTTCTGTTTTGGTAAATCCTAAGTTGTAATTTTTGTGATCAATATGGATGTCATATTTTATAAAAAAAAAACTGTTTAATTTTAAGATAGATGAGGAACACACAACATATTGATACATATTCTTTCGATGTGTTAGTTTGATCTTCAACGCTGTATTTTTGGTGATTACACATTTTATACAGGCTTTGTTTTACACACTAACACATAGTGTGCATGGATAATTATTGTCTCATAAAATGTTTTTTGTTTCAAAAAACCTGTTTAATTTTATGATAGATGAGGAACACAACATATTAGTACATATTCTTTCGATGTGTTTGTTTGTTCTTCAACGCTGTATTTTTGGTGATTACACATTTAATATAGGCTTTGTTTTACACACTATCACATAGTGTGTATGGATAATTATTATCTCATAAAATGGTTTTCGTTTCACTTAATGTGTCTTTTCTATGTTGAGGGCCAATTAATTTCATAGCTCTAGCTACAAGATTTACTATAACACTTCTTTTTATTGAAAATGGCTGGATACTATGATAATTCATGTATTTTTTCGAGGAGGCAGGTTTAATATAAGGTAGTTTAGATTTTATTATTATAAACTACCACATAGCTTAAATTAATTCCAATGTTATTCTTTAAAATTTACAGTTACAGAAATGGTTTACCAATCTACAACATAAATATTACATTTTTTTCGGAATAAACCTTACCCAAAAAAAAAAAACATTAGCCATTTATATGCGTGTTAATATTGTATAGCGTCCATGTATCTCAAAATATCCCAGCTATGACTTTACCATGCTTTAGTTTCATCTAATGATATGGTTTAAGTATTTTCCCCAGAGCAGAACATTTGCTTTTGATATCTATATATCTAAATATATATTAATTTTTAAAAATACAAACTACAACGCGAAACATATAGCAAAATCGATACATGATAGAACGGTAAATGTATTTTTTCCATCAATGATTATCCGAGGAGAGTTTCTTATGTTATTTACCTTACCTAACTATGAAAGAAACGACTTAGAAAACAAAGAATAAATTTTTCAGCGTAAGAACCATTAACACTAACATACTTATTCCAACATTTCTTTAATAAAAATATTTTTATATTTCCGCAAAATACAACCCCACAGCGTTTACAACGTCGTCATTTGGATAAAAATCGACGCCCTCTCAAGTGTTTTTTTCAGTTTTAGAAGGTGACAATAGTCACAGGGGGCGAAGTTGGGACTGTAGGGTGCACGTTGTAATTCCACAAAGCATTCATTGATTACTGCTTGAACAATTTGTGTCTTTTGCACCATGCAGTTGTCGTGCAGAAGCAGAGTTTTTTCAGCAAAATTGTTGGGTCTTTTTTCGAATATAGCTGTGTTCAAGTTTTTAATTGTGTCTTTGTAGAAATTTTCCATTATTGCAGTCCGTTTTGAAATATACCCGATTAAGAGAATCCCCTCCGCTTCCCAGAAAATTGTGGCCATCACTTTTCCCGCAGAAAATTGCGTTTTTGCCCTCTCGGCGGTGAAGTCATTACAATCCCATTGCATGGACTCTTGCTTCATGGGAGGACCCTAGTAGTGTACCCAAGTTTCATCCCCAGTTACAATTCTATTTAAGAAGTCTACATCTTGAGACAGAACAGTCAAATTCTCTTCACAAATTTGTCATCTACACAATTTTTGTTTGGGACTGAGCAGCCTGGAAATCCATCGTACCGACACTTTGCGTAGAATTTTAAAAACATTCGTTTCTCATATTCCTATTTCTCTAGCAATAACTGCAACTTTACCGGGCGGTCAGTTAACATCAAATCTTGAATTTTGTTGATGATTTCTTCAGTCCGTGCTTCTAGATGTCTTCCATGTTTTGGGTCATCATGAATGGATTTCCTGCCCCATTTGAACTGTTTACACCAAAATTTGTCTTGGAAATAGGACGAGCTATTTTATCTATACACTGGCACCATTCTCTCATGAATATTCTTCCGACTACTGCCTTCTTTTGATAAAAATTTCATGACGCTTCTGTGTTCAAGTTTCAAATCACTCATTTCCTCTTCTTTAAACGAATGTAAAAGCACCAAATATTAAGCGATTCGAACCAAACTTGGAAATGAAACTATAAAATGTCACATAAACATATTCTAGGTAGATAACATAAAAAATTCCCTCGTATATGAGAAATATATAAAAATAGAGTGTAGCTGTCCAACAATAAGTAGTGATAGAACAAGCCTATAATATAATAAATATAAAATATTCCTAAAAATTCCTAACAAATAATAAGTGCTAATACAGAATTGATAATTCAAGTAAATTTTTTTTATAACCTACCTAATCTAATATAGTAACACTAATAACGCCTATAAATCGGTTGCGGTTTATTACTTAACATTAGTTTTAGTTCTATTATCTATATTTTGCTTAATAAGTACGCAAAAAAAATAATAAACTATTAAAATAATATTAGAAATGCTGTATATACATGTTCTTAAATGCTAAATACGT
The DNA here is from genome assembly GCA_935421215.2 of Melolontha melolontha. Lineage (NCBI taxonomy): Eukaryota > Metazoa > Arthropoda > Insecta > Coleoptera > Scarabaeidae > Melolontha > Melolontha melolontha. The sequence continues at coordinate 130,911,459 of OW285236.1, forward strand.
ACTGAATAAATTACTATAATATTATAGTACGACATTGCGGATTATCATGCGTAAAATTATGATAAACTGTGTACCTACTTAGATTGAGCAACCGTTTTGAATGCAATCTAAATTTCCGTTAAGAATCGTAGCATTACTGCAATTTCTTAACAGAAAACAATAGACAATATAAATTCGCTGGAAATGTTACCTTTTCCCTCTCATCATATTCATAATCAACTTGTTCTTGGTTCTATTATATGAACGGTAACAACATTGAATCTATTCGTAGAGAAACCTTACGTATTATATTTTTGTTTCTATTTCACATTTCCACAAATAGTGCAGTTTGATCTTCAAGGATAAAACTAATATAGTTGTGAAACTTTAATTACTAAAATAATTGTTTCCTTTGTTTTACTGCAAAGAGAAATTGAATTGCGAAGAAACAACTCTAGTATGTATCTAAACAGTATAATAAACAAACATATAGTAAAATAATATGAAGTTAATATTATTAAACTTAGTTCGTTATTATATAAAACTGGAAAATGAATATTACATCGACTACGTAAAATTAAGAATGTGGTAAATATATTTATAATCACCTAGTAAATTGTTTAATGATGAAGTATAATCTTTTATGCACATACTATACCAATTAATATTTCAACAAAGTGAATTTATTTATCATATAAATACCCATTTATTACATCTTATTCAAATATTTATTTATTTTATCTAGTTGAGAACTATAACTTCCTTATAAAATCAATAAAAATTCATTATTTCCGTTTCTTAAATAAAATTGAACATTTACAACTGTATAACTTGATATTGAAAGATTAAAACATGTTATAATTTAATTATGTATAGTACTGCCTTTTTTAATATTTTATGGCGCGAAAAGCTGATGTACAATACATGCGCTTGGCAAGTTAACTAATGTCAATTGTAATATAAGCATAATCCGTAAAAATAACTAAAAATTAATACAACATATTGAAATAATATATATAAGTATATATATATATATATATATATATATATATATATATATATATATATATATATATATATATATAGTAAATTCAATCAGTTGGCGATTTAAGGTCTGGCTTTACTTTAAAGTATATATATTTAAAACAACCCTACATGTTTCGGCAATGATGCCTTTATCAAGGATATAAAATATAAATGACAGTATACAAATGTCATATAATTGAGTTGCTATGGATAAAATTATTCAAAGATACATTCCAATTGAATAATAATAAATCATGCCTTAGTATTCCAAAAACAGATAGACAACAAAAACAGGGAAAAGCAAGACATGAGTTATTATTATGTATGCGCCCGTGGAGCGTCTTAACATGCAAAGTTGTCGGCATTCGCCTTAAACGAGAAGGAAAACCACGAAAACCTACTCGGACAACCAGACAGGAATCAAAACACGGAACAGTCAGCATGATAAGCAAATGTATATGATATTTAAATGTAATTGATATTTAAATAACTTAAGATTTTATAATTATATAACAAAAAAATATATTATGATGGTAAATTGCAGATCGTTACACAATTAAGTTATAGTATATACTGCTTAAATTTTTTATATCATTTCTGTTGTTAATTGAATTTTTTTCCTGTTTAATACTAATCACTTCTTTAATTTCTCTTTACATTGTGTGTTGTTCTTTATCAATTATCTGTGTGTTTCCAAAATCGAAATGGTGATCGCGTGGTAGTTTGTGTGTAGATAAAGCAGTTTTGTCTGTTTTAGAGTATTTGTGGGCTTGTATTCTTTTGTATAAATATTGTTTCGTTTGGCCTATGTAGTAACTATCGCAATCGCGACATGGTATTTTATATATGACATGTGTTTCTCGATTTTTTTCTATTTTAGGTTTAAGTTTTGAAAATAAATGTTTATTAGTATTACTAAGTTTATATGTTGTAGCTATATCATATTTTTTTAAAGTGTATTTAATTTTTTCTGATAGTTGTGGAACATATGGAATCGTGATATATGTTGTGTCATTGTTCAAATTTTTATTGGTGTCTGCAGTGTTGTATATTTGGTGTACTCTTTTTTTAATTGTTTGGTCTATAAGTTGTGGTGGATAATTATTATCTGTTAAGATTGTTTTAATTTTCTTGATGTTATCTTTTCTGTATTGAGTATGTGATAGTTTTACTGCCCTATCAGTCAGATTATTTATAATCATTTTATTGAATACTGCAGGAGCATTTGAGTGGTAATTCATATATCGAAAAGAAGCTGTGGGTTTATTATACCAATTTGTATAAATAGTACCCTGTCTATCATAGCTCAAAGAAATATCAAGAAAATTAATACTGTTATTAATTTCTTCTTCAACAGTGAATTTTAATTTGTTGTGAAAATTGTTGAATTTATTTAAAAGATAGTTTATTTTGTTAGTCGGAATACATGTTATGATATCATCAACATATCTTTTGAAAAAAATGGGGTGGAAGTCTAATGAATTGATAACTTTTTGTTCTAAATGTTCCATTACTAGATTTGCAATAGGGTACTATTTATACGAATTCGTATAATAAACCCACAGCTTCTTTTCGATATATGAATTACCACTCAAATGCTGCTACAGTATTCAATAAAATGATTATAAATAATCTGACTGATAGAGCAGTAAAACTATCACATACTCAATACAGAAAAGATAACATCAAGAAAATTAAAACAATCTTAACAAATAATAATTATCCATCACAACTTATAGACCAAACAATTAAAAAAAGAGTACACCAAATATACAACACTGCAGACACCAATAAAAATTTGAACAATGACACAACATATATCACGATTCCATATGTTCCACAACTATCAGAAAAAATTAAATACACTTTAAAAAAATATGATATAGCTACAACATATAAACTTAGTAATACTAATAAACATTTATTTTCAAAACTTAAACCTAAAATAGAAAAAAATCGAGAAACACATGTCATATATAAAATACCATGTCGCGATTGCGATAGTTACTACATAGGCCAAACGAAACAATATTTATACAAAAGAATACAAGCCCACAAATACTCTAAAACAGACAAAACTGCTTTATCTACACACAAATTACAACGCGATCACCATTTCGATTTTGAAAACACACAGATAATTGATAAAGAACAACACACAATGTAAAGAGAAATTAAAGAAATGATTAGTATTAAACAGGAAAAAAATTCAATTAACAACAGAAATGATATAAAAAATTTAAGCAGTATATACTATAACTTAATTGTGTAACGATCTGCAATTTACCATCATAATATATTTTTTTTTGTTATATAATTATATATCTTAAGTTATTTAAATATCAATTACATTTAAATATCATATACATACATTTGCTTATCATGCTGACTGTTCCGTGTTTTGATTCCTGTCTGGTTGTCCGAGTAGGTTTTCGTGTTTTCCTTCTCGTTTAAGGCGAATGCCGACAACTTTGCATCTTAAGACGCTCCACGGGCGCATACAAATAATAACTCATGTCTTGCTTTTCCCTGTTTTTGTTGTCTATCTGTTTTTGGAATACTAAGGCATGATTTATTATTATTCAATTGGAATGTATCTTTGAATAATTTTATCCATAGCAACTCCATTATATGACATTTGTATACTGTTATTTATATTTTATATCCTTGATAAAGGCATCATTGCCGAAACATGTAGGGTTGTTTTAAATATACATATATACTTTAAAGTAAAGCCAGACCTTAAATCGCCAACTGATTGAATTTACTATATATATATATATATATATATATATATATATATATATATATATATTTAACCCATTAGTCTTCAACTGATAATTAAAATAAAATTTACCCATACCCCTAGTGGAAAAAACAGCTTTGAAAAAAAGGAGATCTCGGTGTCTAATTACAAAAAAATTGTAGAAGCCAGCCGCATTTTTATACTATTTCGAGAAAATTCTTAAAAAAACGGAAAGCAATAATTATAAATACCTTTAAAGTATGTCCTGAAGAAAATCTCGAACTCCAACTAGTATAGAGGTATTTTACAACCTTCCCTCAAATAACCAAACTCTACAGATCCCGACGCTGAAGTCTATTTTTCCTGAACTCCACACCTTCTCCTAGTTGTTTAAGAAGCCTAAAACTTTTTCAGCACCTTTACAGAACTGTCTGAGCAGTTATTTACTCTATCTATCCAGGTATTTCTCGATATCACAGTCATCGACCAATACCTATTTGCAAGGTTAAAAGAAACTATGATTTTAATATGTTGTCATTAAAACTAGCTTAATCTGATATTTACATTCATATTGAATACTTACTTTTAATCACAGGTCAATAATTAAGAAACTTACTTATAAATTTAAACCATAAAGACATATTCACATTTATATTATACATACACATTTAATAATAGAGGCAATTTTTGTACCATACATTTAATATTTGATTCGCACAAAAATACCAATGTTAAAAAAACATACAAATAATAAATAGTTACATTTTTATATATACATATATATATATATATATATATATATATATATATATATATATATATAAATATTGTTTTATTTACATAGTTTGTCATTCAAATGAATATTTTATCAAATCAATAACAGTATTATGAATGTTTTTTGAACCTACCTAATTTATCGAACGCATGTTAAAACAAATTTAGAAACTAATCACAGTAATCACACCCTGGGAATATCACATTAGTTAAATTATTCTGATATGAAAATCATAGAATACACGTATATCCAAAATAACTTTACAATCAATAATAATCTTTATTATACATACATAGCAATATATATATATATATATATATATATATATATATATAATAACTTCGTGACCTTGGTATGATATGGTAAACCTAATCAGTAGGCGATTAAAGGTCTGTATATTACTTCAAAATATATGTATTTAAAAAACTCTACATGTTTCGGCTGTATACGCCTTTATTCATATTTTGTATTCTCTTGATAAAGGCGTATACAGCCGAAACATGTAGAGTTTTTTAAATACATATATTTTGAAGTAATATACAGACCTTTAATCGCCTACTGATTAGGTTTACTATATATATATATATATATATATATATATATATATACTATTTTACTATTTTATATAGTAGATTCAATTAGTCGGCGATTTATGGTCTGCCTTCCTTTAATATGTAATATATGATCAAAAAGTCTTTGGATCGCGATAGCCATGAAGTGTAAAAACCATCTCTAGAATTATTTACTTCTGTTCTTGGAAGTACACAAAGTCACAAATAAAAGATTTTAGGTTATGGTAATTAGTTGCATTTTATGTATATTTTATAACTTGCTGACTTGAAAGTTGTCAAGTAAATGTCAAAACTAATTGAAATAAATAATTTCATAGATATCTCGTAAATTCCACGGCAATAGTGATCCAAAGATTTTTTGATCATACGATATATATTTAAAAAAATCTTAATACACATAATACCTTTGTCAAAGAAATTTAAAATATAATTACATCATGAAGTATACAATTACATAAACGAAGATCATAGATTTATATTTGTAGTAGATATTAAAACTCGTTTCTTTTTATTTATTTAGTTAAATATTTATTATTATAATTTATCCATTCTGTGGAAATCAACAATATCTGTGCATGAAACCTGCAAATGAACCCTCAGAGTCTTCATATTAATTAATTGAATTAACAAAATCATAATTAAATTAATACCATAATTCTTAATAATTATAAAGAGCTTCTCTGCGTCATAAACTATGTAGTAATTAATAGAAGATAATTGATAAGCGTGAGAGCAATAATTTTCGTTTGTTTTTGATACTTTTCTTAAATATATGTATAGTTTATTTATTCAGAATGAAATCATGTTCGCTTCAAATTGAAATTCTAATTATCTTATTAAAATTGTAAACCCTTCTTTCTATTCTAAGAATTGACATCTTTTATATTTATTGGTAAATTACCCTTTTTATTTAGACTATTTCTACCTTGATTTATTATCTAATTATTGAACGTATTCAATACCCAGTTTTTAATCATATCATACAATCATACATGTCGTACTAGTAGTAATAGCCTATTACTAGTAGTACGACTTCCACATGAGCAAAAATTATTTAGATAAGGGATGGTCATGGTTGGAAGGATCACTGTCTTTGATAGGTTCAGCCTGTTGTTGGTTCTGCATGTTGGTTGGATGTCAGTTTCGATTTGAATTTTTATTTGACATGAATTAAGTGTCAATTTCGATTTGAAGTTTTACTCGACATGATTTAAATGGGAGTTCTTTTAGCTAACATAACCAATATAATTACAACTACTTCAAACCAAAACTGACATTTAATTGGCAATAACAAACTGAACTTATCAAAGACAGTGATCCTCCCAACCATGGCCATCCCTTATATAAATAATTTTTGTTCATATGGTACAATCATTAAATAAGAGTTGCCAACCTAACCTAATATTTAAATCTATGGAAAAATTGAATTTCAAGGAAAAGACGGTTATTTGAAAGTTATGGTTGTTGAAATGTGTAAATTACAATGATGTATTATAAAAATATAGTCTTTTTGGAGCGCTGTCTGTTTTAAAATGAAAAAATACGGAAAAATAAAATTTGAACACTAACATCAAAATTAAAGTTAGCACAGCAATTTATTAATGCAGTATACAAAACAAGCATGACATTGAAGCAATCACTAATTTTTTTCTTTTAATACAAATATGTTGAAACTGAAAAGAAACATTTTTTTATTGGAGTAATTATTATCATTGTCATCTGTGAAGTCATCTATTGAAATTTATCGTGTAAGGTTTTGATGATCCGTTTACCCTATTGTTTAAATCAAAAGAAGAACAAAACACAATCTATTACGTAACAATATGTACTATTTAATGAATACATATTGTTACGTAATAGATTGTGTTTTGTTCTTCTTTTGATTTAAACAATAGGGTAAACGAATCATCAAAACCCTACACGATAAAATGGCCACCGCCTTCATCTCTACAGCGTAAAGTTCTCCGTTGAACAGAGTTAATAACATTTTCTAGGATCCAAGGTGGATTATTAATTCCTACGATCTTATTAGTGATCCTTTGTTGCAGGTCATTAAGATCAAAAACAGGTATAGTACGGCCATAAAAATAAATCGCACGGTGTTAAATCACAGGAACGAGGTGGTCAAATTGGGTTTGTATTTAAACTAATAATTCTATCTCAAACAAATTCTCTCAGAAAAGCAAAATTTTCATTGGTAGTATGTACACGAGCTCCAGCTTGTTGGAAGTAGCGTTCCTGTAATTCATCATCGTGTAACATATTTACAAATGGTATCAAGAATTTCAGTCTGTAACGCGCAGCGTTTAATATTGCTAAAAGGTGTAAGCATTTTTTGGCTACTGTTTAAAATTTTATATTTTTAATCGACTTACCTTCAAAAAATATAGGTGCAATAATCCTTCTCTGGCAAACAGCTGCCCAAATTCCAATTTTATGCGGATGCAGTGGTGCTTCCACAAAAGAGTGCGAATTCTTTGCGCTCCACATTCTCATGATTTGAGAATTTACGTAACCAGAGAGATGAAACCAGGATTCATCAGTAAACATAGCCTTTTGAATGCTTCCATCATTTAAAACAAAATGGTCAATAAATCTTTGACAAAATTCCTGTCTGTTTTGTCTGTCCATAGAAAGTATTTTATGAGTCGCTTGCAAGCGATAGGGGTGTAAATGTAGACCATGGTTAAGGGCCCGTCTGCAAGTGCTATAAAAAATATTAAATTCTTCGATTAAATGTCGCACCGTTCTTCTACCAATTGCATTACCGCTTCAACATTTTCCTCATTTAACTGTTGATCTACCACTGCTCTTTTTGTGAACCACGCATCCTGTTTGCCTGAATAATTGAATGCATGTGTAAAACTCCCATATGATCATATGGGATTGCAATATCTGGAAATTCTTCTGAAAAATTCTGATATGCATCCCTGATAGAATAAACCTCTTCACCATTAATTTTACTACCATTTCTAAATTTCTGTAGCCCGTACAATATAAAAATTTCAAAGATATAGTCGCACCAATTCATATCAAGCATAATTCTCAGAACTCTCTTCTAATTAATAAAACTCGTTGCACCTCGATGTATCTGCTCCAGTGAATAATAACGTATGTTAACTTTGAACTGAAAAATTAGAATTTTAACATTTTAACTATATTAAAATTACAGCTTTATTCCAGATTACGAAAAACGAAACATATGCTACAGGATGGTTTACACAAAGTATTATTTTAAATTCAATTATTGAACCTAACTACTAATTAAAATTATTAATCTCGATTTATGTTCTTTAGTCTGTTTCTCAGTATAAAATATGCAGTGATATTTTTTTCTATTTATTCATTGCATATTTGCTTTAAATAAGTTACTTTGTTGTTTTTTATTTAGAAGAAAAGTACTAATAATCTAAAAAGTCAGCATATTACCAAATTACATTAAAGGTATGCTTGCCAAATTGCGGCTAATTCTATTCTCGTACATACAAATATGTATATTTAGGATACATAAATTAAAATAGTTAATTAGTAACGATACTTTGCCAATTTGGTGCCTATATGAATTAGTTGTGTAACAAGAAGTTGTCGTTTTTTATATCGACATGTTTATAATTTTTGGAATCGTGTTCAGCGCCTTAATACATGTGTCAGTGATCTTACACTAGGAAGCTGCCTGATCATGGTGAAAGTGAAACGATGAAAATAATGAGCCGCCAAAATCTTACGACTTACATAACGACATCGCGTATTTTATTCTCGAATCGACTGCAACGCATTTGCATATTTTCCAAACAAATGCAACAGGAAAAAATAAAGTTATCAAACTGGGCCAAGTCAATTAAATTGGGTTTTTATATAAGCACAACTTGTAGCAATAAACATTTTAAATATATTTCAAGTAATATTCATTTATAATCTTAATATCGAAAAATATAAGGAATTAGGAACAAAAATTCAATTAAACTATAAAAAGAAATTAAGAAAAAATAGAAACACTGAACATAGAAGGGATCAATGCAGATAAAGTTTCAGTTCAATATTTAAGTTAGTAATTACAGTAAAACCTTCCAATAAATGTGTCCATTATCTAGACGTAAGGGAAATATTGAATAAGAATTTCAGATTTCGTTTTGTTTAATATATGTTAATATGTTAAATAAAGCGTATTACATAATTATCAAGAAGCACACAAGAAAATTAAAATAACATAACTTATTATATAACTAAAAATATGTATTACGTACATGGAATAAAAGACAATGTTTAGCTTTAGCAATAATATACCTACAGCATTTGAGATTACATTGTACGTTTACAGCGCTTATATAATTTTTATTTGTTTAGCATTTTCCATTTCATTCATAAATATTTCTAATTCTCATTCAAATGTAGTTAGAGAAACGTTCCTAACGGTGTTAAAATTGCTAGAGCTCAAAAAAAAATAGTTACTCTTTTAATTGTTTATGGGCTTTTGAAATATTACAAATACAAATTTCTCTTCTTCAATCTCAGTTTGCTTTTGATCACTCATTTCATCAACACAATTAATAATGGAAGCATTTGGATTTACAGATATTTAGTCATCATCAGTTAATCGCTATGTTCTAAAACCTAAACTAGTGAAATTAAGATTTGGAAATAAAAATTCTAATATCGGATATTGTCTTCTATATCACACTGACACTTATATCACTATCATACACATTCAAACCGCGATTTAGGAAACAGTTTTTTTCCGTTGCAGGATATAATTTTTCCAAGCCTCTGAAATCCATATTAATGCAATAACCACTGCAGTACTTTTCTCTATTATTTCCAGTAACTCTTCCGCGTCCATTAGTGCCAAAACTCTTTTAACAAGCATACTTTTATAAATAAACTGAGTTTTAAATGATGGGTTGGCAATGCGAGGTAGTACCCCGAGAAAGGAAAATCAGTTTTGCCTTTTCTAATGAAATATTATGATGAGAAGTTATGTTATCAATAAATAAGATAAATTTCTCTTCTGTCTGTTCATCTTGTTTTCTAACCATGTTGACATAATATCCAAAGCCTTCTATGCCTCTTTATTGGAGACCAAATCTAAGGCAATTTATTAACATCTTCTCGTTCAAAACATCTAGGCGCACTACTTTTACCGACAACGGTTTTCCTAATCTTCTGCCTAGTTTGAGCACAGCAGTATTGTGAATCTTTCCTTTCCAGATATCCCCCCTGTATAGCTTTCATTTCATAATGAAAATGGTTTTTTTTTTGTAGGAAGAGCACGGAGAAAAAGACCTGAAATATATTTCGGATATTGTGTGTAACTTAGCTTTGCAGACCTTAACAGTATACAAGTTTACATTAGCAGATTCACCACACACAGTTTTCAAGGAAGTTTTATGCCTCTGACAAATTTTTTTCAGAAGCTTTGAAGTCAATTAGCTTCAAACTTTGAGCTGCTTCTAGTACATTTTCTTTGAGTAGAGGTCCTGGTATGAAAATATTCTTGCTGCGTACCTTTAGTTGACTCGTACTGCGTCAACTAAAAACTGCTTCATCAATGGCGAAACCAGCAGTTTTTGAGAACTTTCTTTCTTAATTTCACTGCCATGTTTCAATATATCGTTAACTTACGTTTTTCCAACACTAAACTTTTCCGCGAGTCTTCGAACACTTAAATTATGTTGTTCAAATAGCTCCAAAAATAATAATTTTATCTAGAATAGATAAATCCTTTTTTTCCGCAATCCATGTTGACGCTATGAAAGGCCAATACAAATTAAGACAAAATATATAACTTACACAGTACATCCCCACCATCTAATTTCTATTAGCACAGCTTTGTGTATTTCCAGGAATTAAAATTTATTTGATAGCCGGCCGATCGGGGAAAACCAAAGTTCACTACCTACTTATTAGAAACACTTTATTAAAATTTTATTTAAATTTTATGTAGGTAAATTGCGACAGATTTTTTTTACTTAATTCCAGTTTCTAGGAACTAGTGTACGCATATATTGACGAATGCATCAAACATTGCTGTAGCTTTAACGTTTTAACCCAATTATAGCATCAGCGTCGTTATAACAAATAAATTATAATCTTCATAAAATTACCGTTACATTTTGATATCCCCGTCAATGCAAGTGCCTTATTTCCTAGAAGTTGGAATTAACTAAATTTTTAGCATGCATGCATATAAATTTTTATTCTAAAATTGCCAGTAGTTTGTTTTATGAAGCCACTATATCAACAAAATAGTATCTACTAGGTAATTCCAAGTTGGCCACCTTAATTTTAAACGAACAATAATTAGTACGTATGTATATGCTAATCGTCTCGTCTGTCCGCTATTAACAGGTAATTTAAAATTTAAAATAAAGCTTTGATTTGAATGCGAATGAAAATTCTTAAGAATAATTATAAAGAGGAAAAGCTAATCAATAGTGGACCATACAGATATCACAGAATATATTTATACCGACCACAGAACAGGCAAAAAGTCGCTCGAGCGATTATGGTGACAGTACCTGGTACACGGATAGATCCAATCAGGGGACAGGTGTAAGCATATAAGGAATGTGCCCCAGAAATAAAATATCAATATGTCTGGGAAAACATACGACGGTTTTCCAGGCCGAATTGTTTGCAGTCGCAGGCTGCGCCGAGGCAATTCGTGAAGCCGGTCGCGCAAACAAACAAATCAACCTAATAACTCAGGCAGCTATTAAGTCCATTATGAATTCATCTACCAGGTCTAAACTGGTGAAATATTGTAAACAAATCCCCAATAGACTGGCACAAGACAATACTGTGTCACTGATATGGGTGTCAGAATATTAGGAGATTAAATGCAATGCCCAACTGGCCAAAGAAAGTACTAATAGAAACTTCATAGGACCAGAACCTGTATGTGGAATCGCTAAGGATTCCAGTAAAAGGGAGATCTGGTTATGGCTATAATAATTATTTAATATTAAGAGATAACAGTCTCATTTTGATCAACAAGACAACAGTCTTGCTTTATTATCAAAAATTAACAATTCTTATGTATCAAATAGTGTAAATTTTGTAAATAAAGGTGTTATATTGGCGTGACGCGTTTCATTAAAAACTGTCACCGACGAGTAAATAATTAGTGCGTATACGGGCTTACAACCCGTGAGCGGTGAAACAATACACAGGAGCATCAAGTCCACGTAACAGTTACAGTTGCCCCAACAGTTACATACAATATTTATTAGGAAACTTGCCTAAAATTCCTTGAAAATTCTCTTATTGGCCAAGAAAAATATAAAATTTTCATTTAAAACAATATATATACAATGTTCACTATATCAAAATTGATAACAAAGTATTGTCAAAAATTTACACAGTCGATTTGAAACAATTATTTTTGTTTAAAGCCATAGCGTTATTTAAGTTAGAAAATGTAATATTTGTGGTGCCATTTAGCTTCCTTTAATTGGGCTAAAGATTACACCGGCAAGCTGTGCTCTGCTTTAAGTCACTGAGCGCACACATATACACAAAACATACTAAACAAGCTCGTATGTTGCTTTAACACTCTAGCTTTAGTGTTTCGCTGCAAATCCTTTTATTTCGCTAGCCACGCCCTCAACTGCTAAATATCTGTGGATATTCCTATTTCGAAGAGATTTTATTTTGAACCTCAAAGTTGTGTACCATAAACCCAGACCGGCTTCAGGACTCGATTATAAACCTAAACACTATTATATATTCATATATTGAAAATTGAGAATTACATCACAATATCCGGAACAGTTTTTTATATTTTGAAATTAATTCATGCCCAGATATTTGACTGTATTCTCGTGGGTGGCAATATTACTATTTACACTGATGGGTTTCATATCTTTTATGATTCTATTAGTAAAATTGACATTAGTTGATTTTAGTTTATTAAGTTTCATTTTCCAATTCTTAGTACCGCTGCAAATTCTATTACAAACTTTTCGCAGTTTATTTGTGTCTTCTATGTCATTGCCTGGTAGATCAGCTGTATACAGCAAATAGAAGGCACACTGGCCCAAGAACACTCACCTAATGAACATCAGCTCTAATCTCCCTTAGTTTTTAATACTATTATTATACTTTTACTATTGAAGAATCTATTGAGGATATAAACTCAAAAGTTCTACATATGACTTTGAGAGTAGGTTGTCCAATTTCCAGATAAGACATTCGTACCAGACTCCATCAAAAACTGGAGTAACATCTAAGAAGAAAGTTGAACATATACGCTTGTGTTCAAATGCTCTACTTCTTTTTATCAGTAATTTGGCTTTTTACTATTGTAGAGTTGTCTTAGTCTGAACCCGAATTAATGAGTCGGAATCAGTTATTTTCTTTCAGTGACAGGCTGACGTCTCTTGAACAATAATTTCTCTAATAATTTAGAAATAATAGGTAATATTGATATGGGTCTGTACATTTAGAGGTTTACCCAATTTTTGAAACAATATTGTTTGGTACATGTTTCAAATTAAAGAACGCATTAAATTACTGTGTAAGCGTGACGATAGCTTTCTTTGGAAGTTCTTCCAAAATTTTCTCTGTAATTAAATCAAGCCCAGGGGTCTTCTTAGGGTTAAGATTGTTTTTAATTTCATCCAGCACCTCCTTTGATGTTACCGACTTTATTTCTTTGTTATCATTATTTGGGATATCCTGTATTTACATACTACTATTATACTACTTACATACTACTATATATGCATGCAATGAAAGTACCTTTTGGTATTCTTGATATGTTTAATGTCTCCGATCAATGAGTTAAATAAAAGGACAGTAATAAAATTAACATAGAACAAAAATTACTCGCTTTTGTAGTAAGGAATATGAATTAATAAGTTTATATTCTTTTATTCTCTTTGAGTGAAAAGAGATTTCAGCGAATGTTTTCCAAGGAGGAATAAATACTTCAAAAAGCGTCTTTAAAGATTTTGAAAACCGTTTGCATACCCAATTATTTTACAAACCAGTAGGGCGATGAGATCGTTAATGATAATTTAAATTGTAGCCCTAGTATTTTCTTAACGGCTGAACTGCGTGTTTAACAAATTTCTTTAAATTGTTTACCATGCCAAGAATGCAAAAAAAATGCAAATTTTCGCAAATTTAGCGACTTTGTTAGACGGCGGCTTATTGGATTGCCATAGGCAAGGTTAACATTTCCAGAAATTACGACTAGGGTAAATTATATTGTTGTTGGTGATGGTCTAAAAGAAATCGAACACAAAGACTAAGAGGCACAGAACGCAGTCGAAAAATTACGGAGTACCAAGATCGCCGCCTTAAGAACCTGGCTTTAAGATACCATTCCATAGGACTAGAGAGATTGCATATCAATAGTTTGGCAGTACATAGAAAACCCACTGAAATGTTGTCCTTTCTTTAGCGGCACCTTTCATTCTTGAGCATCGATCTAATCGACTGCAATGGTGCAGAAAATGATTGCAAGGGAATGAGGAATAGGAATGAATTACGCTCTTATTTAGATATAAATGATGGTTAGAAAAGTAATGATCGTTATACAGTTGAGATATGGGAAATCATCTAATGACGCTCCTTTAGTCTTTATCAGAGATAACTTGATTACCAAACGTTACATCCAAGAAACTCTGCAATATCATGTTATTATTTTAGGATGTTTCGAAATTCAGTTTCGTGACAAGTTAATTGTCTGAACCATATCACAAAAGTAACACACAGTTACTTTAAGTCTGCGCAAATCATTATCCTACCATGGCCATCAAGATTTCTGGATTTCTTTTCTCTATTGAACATGATCGGAGGCGACTATTCGATCATGTAGAATAACGCGGCAATACAACACGTTTTTTAATTTAACTCTCATAGACAACATGAGTTAAGTAATAGGATGCTATTGCTATAAAATTCTAGTCAAATATTTTTGACATCCACTTGAATATGTAGGTGTCCTAAAAATTATAGAATTCAAATCGTAAGTACTAGGTGTTTATCTTTCTATATAATATAATATCATAAAATCAGGATTTTGTATCTTTTTTGTGAACTTTTGATACTTCCATTTATTAGCTTTTTGGCAGGGTATAAATAGGAACTATATATTTCTAATGGTGAGTAAATCACTTTATTATTGTTATTTTTATTAATATTAAAATTCTTATTTGCATGATATATTATAGTATCGAGTGGTCAGGAATTAATTTCGCGTCCAGTACAATAATATTCTTTCGTTGCACCAGTTTCAAAATATATCATTGAATCATCAGAATAGTTACCTTATCTAAAAAATCATGAACAGTAGTTAAATAATCATCAGAAATGTAACAAACTGCAATATTAGGTTAATATAAGAGACAAATAAATTTAATAAAGCCAACAAGATGTAATCGATGATATCTTTTCTTGTGTTTACATTCTTAAACCGATATTAGATATTATGAAAGATTAAATTATTTTGTTGTTTATATGTAAATAAACTGACTTTTAACCAAATTTAAAGAACTACTATTCAATAAATTTTGTTTTTTTTCCGTGGTCTTAAATATTTTTTAATTTTTAAAGAAGTTGCAGCTAATATTATAGAAATCACTGCTATTATAAAATACATTCAATGAAAATCATTTCTTATTTTTAGAGAAATATAAAATCTTGTTTTTGCCGATGATGAATAACTAAGACAGTTGGTAATCTTACATGAGTTAAATATCTGCGAAGAGCACGTGTAAAGCCTCAAATAATGATCTGGACCCTGCTGTCAGACACGCTATACGTATATTTTTATAACTCTTATATAAATCGTCTTCTTATTTATAGTACGAAAATGCACCGTTAAAAATAAATAAAACTAAAAATAAATGGAAGTAATTTTAATTCTGGCCCAACCATGAGTGAATCATGAATACTTGTCAATAACCAATATACTATTTCAATTAATTAAAAATTGTAGATGGTAAAACTTTAATACACTAAGACAATCCGATTTCTTATTTCACCAGAAGCGACGAATTAAATTTTCAGACTAATAGCTTCTTAAAATTCTGTTAAATGGCCTCATAAGAATAGGATTTGTTTCATTGCTTGCTGTACTTTTAATGTAAAATGTAGAAATTAATTTTGTTTTAATTTTGTTCGGAGCTTAGAGACGATTTTAATATGCGTTTTATTAGCTTACACTGCATAAACTTATGCGTTAAGGCTATGGGTGAGCTGAAGGGTGAGCTTGGTCTCTAAAATTTATTAATAGATTATTACCAAAACGATACATGTTGGGTAGCTGAAATTTGTGGCTTTAAAATTTAATTAAGAAAAAGACAGCGGTGCGGCACTTTTTTGTTATTTTTTTACCTTTTCAATTTTTTTTTCTTGAAATATTCGTTTATAAAAAACGCCATAACCATAAGTTATCGATATTTAAACAAAAATATCTCAAAATTTCAATTGAATAAATTATTTATTTACTTCTGTTTAAATACATACTGCTACCTTACCGCCAAGCTGGCGCAGCGAAAGCGTCTGGAGATAGTCGGGATCAAAGAAAAAAAACTAGTTGTATCGTACAAAGTATGGGAGCTTCTATTTATTATATATGCCCTAGTCAGTGGAGACGGGTGTGGGTGACTAAAATTAAAAGTTAGAAGGTAGCGCCACTCAGTTTTACTTATGGAAGCTCAGACTCAAAACTGAGAAAAGAGATTGCGCGATCTTAGTCGCATGCGCGTACAAACTACTCAAACACGCGGTAGATATAAACTTACTATGTACCTACGTATTATTCCAGAAGGCTGCACAGGATACTTGTAAAGAAATTGCTGAGGGAAGGGCCAAAGGCCAAGAAAATACTTGGGAACGAACAAGTCGTATATTCACTAACCAAGAAATATTTGAATATTACAAAAAAAATTTAAGCTAAATGAAAATATTAATATATGCAAAAATGAATATAATGAAAACATATTTTAAAAATTAAATCTTCTCACTGTATAAGTATAATCCGGCATCAAACTTATAAAAATGTCTATACAAAAACCAGCAACTAAGTATCGCAAGAATA
The DNA here is from genome assembly GCA_935421215.2 of Melolontha melolontha. Classification (NCBI taxonomy): domain Eukaryota; kingdom Metazoa; phylum Arthropoda; class Insecta; order Coleoptera; family Scarabaeidae; genus Melolontha; species Melolontha melolontha. Next base: position 130,928,606 of record OW285236.1, read on the forward strand.
AAGTGCACCAGTACGGTAAATATATTTTGAAAGTAAAAAGAAAACACTGATGAAAATAAATAGAAAACTAATTTCAATTACAGATTAAATGATTAAATCCCGTCGTTTTTTTTTACGGTACTATAGATTCAAACTTACAAAAATTTTATAACAGAAAAGCGGTAGTAAAAATATCTTATACAAAAATGCTAATGACTAAAATCTTAAAATCAAAAATTATTATTTTACAAAAAGGCGTCGTCGAACACCTGCATGTGTTCCTGTGAAAAACCAGTACATCCGGAGGCACAAAAAAAAATCGTGACTGCAGACGATATATCTATAAAATTTATCTATATATATTATTAGAGGAAATTTAAATTCCGCAAAGGAAAATTTAACAATACGAGTTACTTGTATCCTTTCCTTATTCGTCTGAGATGGTAATTAATTTCTTCCGGTGTATCGCTGTTCGGTGGATTAGATGACCATGAACTGCCCCAGATGGAGAGGTGATAGTGTGCGTGGTGTCTTCCGCGGAAAGTTAATTATGTTTTTCCCGAAAACGGAAACCCAAAGTCGGTTTATAATTTTCTGCAACCTTCTTGAGTCGCAAGCGGCAAAATTGGCTATTCTAAAATATTCACTAACTCTTGACGTGATCCGTAATTAAACGTTGAAATTCTATAAGATTCTATATGATGTTTAACATTTGATTTTATACTTTTAAAACTTTTATGCACTTAAACTAATGTAAAATTAATGACAATATGTATATACTACTGCGACCAAAAGCTATTGGGGCTGGTACATTTAAACCGGGCAGATTATTTCCATACGTCAATATTTTTCCCTAGGCTGGCACTCTCTTTGATATCTGTACAAAACTCAATGTCATTGTCAACGAGTAAATGGTTGTTTTTCTGTCACGAAGAAAGTATTTTCATATATATGAATCATATATATGAAAATACTTTCTTCGTGACAGAAAAACAACCATTTACTCGTTGACAATGACATGCAGACTATGTGCCCGGTGCATGGTGACATGAATCATGTCACCATGTGTACTAAATATTATTTTTCATTCCTCTCGCTTTGTTTACATATCGGAGCAGAAAAACATATATTTAGTAGTTTCCTAAATATTTCCATACATGCATTTATCAAAGAGATAACAGAATTTGAACATATATTATTATTTTTCATTCCTCTCGCTTTGTTTACATATCGGAGCAGAAAAACATATATTTAGTAGTTTCCTAAATATTTCCATACATGCATTTATCAAAGAGATAACAGAATTTGAACATATATTTTACAGTTCTAAATCAAAATAAAAAAAAAACATTATTTTGTATTTCTAACAATGAACGAAACATTTATTCTATAGAAAAAGTGGTATTATTGGCAATAACAGATGCACCTTCAAAACATATTTATATTATAGTATCCAAAATAATATTTAGTACACATGCTGACATGATTCATGTCACGTCACCATGCACCGGGCACATAGTCTGCCGTCTTTATACCGTATGAACGCCGGGGAGTGATTGATCTACCACAATGTAGTAAGACGAAGACGAATAGCGAGTTTATGTGGTTAGGGTTGAGAGAGTATATTCAATCTGTTCTACTGTCTAACTGTATGGGCGTTCCATTTCTTTATCCAACACATTCTACATACGATCTATGTACGAATCAAATAATCTCTCTCTAACACATTGAATATTCCTATCAGTCGCTCATTGTGTTCAAGCAAGGCGAATATACTTGCAGTTGGCCAGTCATTACTTATATATCCATCGATCGCACGACGTTGTGCACACGGTATATGATGGAAAGCAAATGAGCAAAGAATTTGCATAAAGTTTATTTGTGGAACGAAGCCACAGATACTTTAGAAAAAGTTTCCGGTAACGAGAGCATGTTAAGAGTGAGAATTTTAGTGATATAAAATGTTTAAACAGGGCAGAAAACGCGTTGCAAATGAAGACCAATCTGGATTCAGCATGAACTGAGGAAAACCACGACAAGAAAATACAAAATAATCGTCTTCGTAAATTGTCAGTTGACAATTAAAGGCCTTGATTCAAGGAATTCTAAGTGACCATTTGGATGCTGGCTGTGTCTTATTCGATTAATTCCGAAACAGTTTATTTTTTTCGAAAACGAACAACGTGTTAACGTCTATACAAGATGATTTCCAACTACCTGTCTGTTATAAAATGTATCATTATGAGCGATGGGACATAAATCTATGGTTATGATTTCAAAACAGTCGACCACTCCAGTGAACGTCGTGCCAAAGGTGAAGTAGAAGCAAAAAAACACGTCAAAGTTCATAAATCAAAGTTAATCATGTTAATAGTTTTGTTAACAATTAACAATGTAATGCACTATGAATTTCGTTCGACCAGCCAAACCGTCAACAAGGAATATTATTTGACTATTATGTATCATTTGACCTAAGGCATACGTCTCAAACGCTCTGAATCGTGAAAAGATAATAGTTTTTGCATCGCGATAATCTTCATCGCTTGATTGTGAATATTTAACCAAACATTTAAAACACATAGTTCCACAGCCACCGTATGCGTCTGATTTAGGATGGTGTAATCCTTGTCTTTTACCACGTATCAAAAGACCGCTTCGTGAACACCGCCTTGAATCGATTGAAGAGATAAAATAAAATTAGACAAGCGCTCTGATATGCCGGAAATCGACTTTCATATCTATTTTTGAGATTATAGAAAGCCCGAAATATGTGTATTGTTTCGGAAAGAAACAACATTGAAGAAGATAAAATAAATTTGGAAGAAAAACAAAGACTTTACATTTTACAGTCTCAATACCTTTTCGCCACAGTAGTATGTACAGTTTTAGGTTTTGATTGAGATGTCTTGTTTGCACTTCTAATTTTTATATATTTTGTCATACTATATTTTTTATACTGAATATCTAATTAACTGTATTAAATAAATATGTAATTTAAAAAAATCCAAAACATGTATTACATACATAATTAGTTTTTTTATTATTTAATCGTACTGTATATTCTATTAGAATGAAACATATATATATATATAACAAAATATCTGCTAGTATATATTAAGAAAAGAAAATAAAACTCTATTAAAGGAACTACTTCGCATCGAAGTTATTGAAACCGATGAAAGTAGTCAACGCTCTTGAATGCCAATGACTAGTAAGACATGATGTAATAGCCGGTGTTTGAATGTCTCTACTGAGGTATGTGAATATTATTGTGAATGCATGTTGTGTACAATACATAATAGGAATATATATGACTGTAAATTTCTCTGTCGTTGGTACTGCTGCATTACTGCTACTGCATTTGTGTATTTTTATTGCAACAAAACATGACTCACATAGGACACCACTTGAGAAGTAGATTCAAACCGTAGCACTTACACACGAATCTTTCAAAGCATTCGCTACTCCTATACTATATACGTAATAGTATTCAGTACAATGTATAAACAAATAAATCGCAAAAGCTCTAGAAGGATTTCGAGGTGTCACGAGACATTTGGCTAACATTGAGTATTGTTACATGTAAAGGTCTCTTTACTTGTTATTGTTGTTGTTTACTTTACCTTTACTTAAGTATAACAAGGTAATTAGATTTCATTGAGAAAAGATACTATAATGATTAGAATTTGTTATACTACTAAATTTAAAAAATCAGTTCCTCTCCTACTAATAACAATTTTAAATTGTTGGCAGCAACATGTGTGAACAGGTACTCGTATTTGAAAACTTTTATAAATATAATAATAGCCGGTTTGCGCACTTTTTCTTTAGAAAATTTGTCTAAACTTGAACTCCTGCGCCTTACAAAACTTGCATATCTAATATACTATTTCATATTCAATTTTGAAGTTTAAGTATAAATTAGTTATTTGGAAAATATGTATACAAATTTTGGTAACGAACAATGATCCTGGAAATTAGAACTTTGACGGTAAGAACACTCAGTAATTAGTACCAATAAATACATTTTTATAATACTTTTCAGAGCTATGAACAAAAAATATCGATGCACTTTGTATTTACAGATTTTGAACAGGAACATGATGATACAGTGATCAGAGATTTATTCCATGAAGCAATGGTAAAACTAGGACTTCCTGGCAAATTAATTAGATTAGTATAAATGGCAGCTACTTGTCGACAATTTTGCTTAACAGAGGAAGATGTTGCTAAATCAACATAGGCACCAATGTATTGCATATGTAGATAACTTGACATTGATAACAAGATCAAAACCTGAAATGGGAAAAATATGTAAACAGCTAGAACAAAATGTGAAAACTTATGAGTTGCAAATTAATTATGAGGAGACTAAATATACGGTTTTAATTTTATGACTACAAGGGGGCAGAAATTAAGAGAATATGTGTATCATTCAAAGTCTATATCGGCAGCAATATTTCTTAGAAATTGTAAATCATTTTACATACCTACATATCACCCTAATTAATAAAAGTTAAGAAGTAGCGATCGACAAAAGAATGAACAAGTTGGTTTAGAGAATCAGCTGATTTGGTAGAAATATTTGAGTTGAAGAACGTACTTCCCGGCAAAACTAAGAACGTATAAAGTAATAAGTAGGCCAACTGTCTTGTACGGAATGAAAAAGCAACTAACAAATAAGTTCGAACGATTCAAAGGAAGATACCGAGAAAAATCTTTGAGGGTAAAAAGATTAATGCATTTGTAAAAGAACGAATAAAGAAAATTAATAAAAGTATAGCAAACCAGTAATCAGTGTAACAATGAAAGCCTAGCGGATAAGGGGGTTAGATCATGTTGAGAGGATCAAGAAAAATCAAGCCCCAAACCAGTATCTACAGATAGGAGAATGAGAAAGAAGAAAAGAAGAAAAAAAGAAAATAACCTAAAAAGAAGGTAGATAGAGGCAGTAAACTGACTGAAGTACACGACTGGCAAAGAGGAACTGTAAATAGATTAAAATGAAAAAGAACCGCTAGAAAAATAAAAGAAATAACTCAAATCTAGACCTAGAAGCTGCGACCCCTATGCTCTGAAGTGCTGTTTTATATAATGCTGCCATACTTTATATTATCGTTTCTAATATCTTTGACATGGTTGGATACACTCAATATTTGCAATTAACTTCAAAGTTTTTACACTATCTAACTTCATCCCACAATCTAAACTACTTTATCTATTCTGGATTCCCTTTCTCTTAAGGTATTTGTCTATTTGTCTATTTAGGAACTCTTAAAACCGTAAGTCCTGCGGTAAAACCGAAAAGCCTTGTGAATTTCTCCTCTCAAAAATCTATCCATTTTTGTGATGTCGGTTTTCCTATTTTTTTAAATTTCTTCAGTATTCTCTCTACTGCTGATTTAACCTCTCCTACCACAATGACTTCGATCTTCCTTTCCTTTTGTCGTTCCTGCCTTGCATATTTTTCTTGTTATTCCTTCATTTAGATGCTCAAACCATATTAACTGATCTATTGATTAATCTAATGGTTCTGTGTCTGAATTTTTTCCGAATACTTCGCTTATGATCTTATCCTTTCTCGATAGCCTTCTGTTTTCGTTAAATATCTTTTACGTTCTTCTTAGCCTACTATTTTCCTTAAGCACTACATTATGTATCACATTTCTGTTTTGTCCATGATTTTCTGTCATATTTACTACTGACATTTTTGTAAATGTTTGTGTTAAATTTCTCCATCCAGTTTTTCTGTTTGAAATTTTATTGCTCTGACATACTTAAACTTTTCCATTTCCCTTAATTTTGTATTTTTTATCTTCCTTTCATATTATTTCTCTTCATTGCTAATGATCAATTTTGTTATCTCAAGATTAATATAAATATTGTACTTGTTAATTATTTGTTCGTATGTCTTTTTTTGTTATTTTAATGAGGAATATTTTGTTGGTGTAAGAAATTTTAAGAATATTAATCTTTCACATTTATAAACACAAAAGACCTTATCTTTCTTATTTTCAATACTTTTCTGTGATCTTTCATATAAATATTCTGCAAGTCGGTCAAGCACCAAATTGTTTATCTTCAAAAGTATCTTCACGTTTTGTTCTTATTCTTTTCTTCTAAATCTTGTCAAATACTTGTGCACGATTGCTATATAAATTTCTGACTTTCCTTTTTTATGTAATATTTTATTTTATATATAATTTCCGTTTAACAATTTTCTGTTATTTTTTTGTAGCTTCATCAAAATATCTAGTATGTCAGCAAACTTGTCTAATGCTAATTTTGGTAGCATTTTTATTATTTTATCACGGCCAAAGACAAAACAAAAACATAAAAGCTCATCAGATTGTTTCATACGTGATATATATGTGACAAAAAAACATAATTACGAAACATTCCAATCATATTAAAGTTTAATTTGGAAATGTGATAATGTAATTTAAGACTTCCTGATGTATACGGAACCACAGTCCTTAATAGCTTAGTGGGAGAGCAATGGTCCGCTAAACCATAGACGTGGGTTTGAATTCTGTTTAAGGGCGAATCTTTTCAATTAAAAACTACGAATAATTAGCGTCGTAAAATGTAGAAAGCAATATTTACATATGTATTACATATTTCGCAGTTGTTTAACTACTAACGCAAGTCCTTTAAAGCCATTTGTCGTGTTTGCCTCAATATTAATTACTAAAGTTTCTGAATTTCGTATTCATATTATTATCACAATTGATTTTCCCTTTAACAAAATTAAATTCAAATATTTTATTCCTGAAATCAAATTTCGAAACGTTACTAAAAAACACTGGCATCATGAGCCTTAATAAAGATTTATGTAATATTAATTATCTTTTCACAATTCACAGTTTCAGTTTGGACTTTATAAATTTAAATAATGATATAATTGCTAACTTAGCGCAATTAATGCAACTGCCACTTACCTGCCACAAATTGCCTAACACAGTTCTATTAAAAAAATATATGATCTAATCGATAATCAATTAGTATAAACGCGCCCGGCAATATTCTTACGGTGTTTGTTTCCTTTTCCTTCAGCTAGCATACTTTTGCACGCCATAACAGAAAATATACACTCTGTTCGAAATGTTCCATTATTACTGAATTATTTAAATAATTCGAAATATCGCTCGCCTTTGAGCAGGTTCAGTTTTTAAGTGAATTGTACATTTCGCACGTGTAAACCATTTTTGAAATTATTCAATATTGAAATAGTATATGAATAAATTAAAATATAATGAACGTTTTAATAAATAGCAAATTTAATTGTACATACCAAGTAAAATTTATGTTAATATTTCGTTACGAGACAAAAATGAGGCTTAAAATTGGATATGCAGATAGTTTTAATTATGTTCATTCTTAGTTCACTATTGTTCGGTAGATGGCTTGTAGTAATAATAATAATAAAATATTTATTAATTAACTTGCCTACCGAAAAGAATGTAGATGGGACAAAGAAATACACAGTAAACAAAAGATAATACAATGTCAAATAATATTATGAAAGCATTAATAAATAATAATATGCATAAATAAGTGTAAAAATTGAACTGAATATAAAACTAGAAAAGAAGGTCAAATATAAAGCAAGTAAATAACTAATAAAGAATAAACAGAATAAACAGATATACATCAAAATATAGACATTAATTTTTTGCTGTATAAAGCAATTTTGAATAGCATGTTTGTCCTTTTATACTACAGGGTACCCAACGAAACCGAACATATTTATTAAATTCCTTTATGTAATTTTTAAACAAAAAAATCCTCTATCTCCTTCAAAGTATTTTCCACTGATACTAGTACACTTGCCCAATCTTTTATTCTATTATTTAAAACATTTTTATTTAAATTGTCTTCTGTAATGCCAGACAGCGCCTCCGTCGTTTTTTCTTCACCTCAGCAATGTCGGTAAAACGCTTTCCTTTCATGTCTCTTTTCATTCGGTGAAACAAAAAGAAAATCGAATAGGGCAAAGTTGGGTGAATAGTGGGGGTGGGATACAGGGTTCGAGCTATTTTTTTATTAAAAATTGGCGCACAGATATTATTGTGGGAGCAGGCGTTATCGTTGTAAACAAACCAGTCGCCCGACTGACACAAAATCAGGCCTCTTCTGCCGCAATCTTCCCAAAACTTCCAGGTAGGAAGGTTGGTTAACTGTCTGGCCCTAGGGAATAAGCTCTGAACGGCCAACTCCATTCACATTCAAAAAATAAATCACAATTGTTTTGACGTTTCATTTCACTTGGCGAGGTTTTTGGGGGCGAGGCGCACTTGTAGTCTTCCACTGGCTTGATTGTTGCTTCGTTTTAGAGTCGTTACCGTAGCACCATGATTCGTCACGTGTGATGAACTTGGAAAAAAGTTTGGCTCATTTCTGAACTTTTCTTTCAAAGATACTTCCACGCGATCTTGCTTTTGTTCATCAGTCAGCAGTCGAGACACGAATTTGGCAGCCACTCTTCTCATGCTAAAATCATCTGTTAAAATTTTCTGAATTAAATTCCAAGTCACTTCAGAAGCTCTTCAACTACTTCAATGATCGTTCATCGATTTTCCAGCATGATTTCGTGTATTTTTCAATATCTTCATCAGTTCGGGCCGTGGAAGAACGGCATCCTTGTACGCTGCTTTTAATATTTGAAGGGCTTCTGTGCAAATTTTTCCGAACAGGAAGCAAAACTTACGGCCGCGTGCTATTCACGGGAATCAGCCATTACAAAAACGACAAGCATACAAAACAGCTGCCCCTATCTTCCATCACATCATCAGCGCAAGCGAGTGCATAACATTTCAAAGCAGTACGAAAATCGTTAATGGATATATTAAAATGCAGGAGTCCTAAATTAGAGCTCTAACATACCCCTGAGATAAAATAGCACAGAAATATGCATAGTAAATGCACTTGATTTTGTTGAGCAAAAGTACATTATCAAAGCTATCGAAAGCGCGGGAGAAAATACTATAAAAGGCATCCAATTCGCAAGATTTGTTACTCTAGATCTTTCTGTAACGAAATGATAATACATAAAAAATGATTGCACCATGTTCATAAAGAGTAGCTTCAATCACAAAATTTGGGAAAATCGGAAATTGGATGAAAGTTAGTAATATCCATAAGACCATCTTTCTTACGAATAGGAAAAATTCTAGAAATTTTCCGTGCAGTTAGAAAAAACCGATGTTTGTAGATAGTGATTAAAAATCCTAATAAAAACTCAGAAAAAATAAGAGCGCTGTCAATCGAAAGAAATGGAATATTTCATAGTAAGAAAATACATCTTGAAGAAGCTGACAATATTAAGAGAAAATTTCCATAGTACTAAATGGCATACAAAAAAAGAGGAATCATTAAGAAAGGAATTAATAAAAATAAAAAACTGAAATAAGTATCTTCTTTAATTCAAATCATATCTCTCAGGAGGTGTGGCAATCTAATTCCCGGATTGACGCTGTTTTAGTAGAATCACCTGAATTAGAACCTTAAATAAAACAACATGTAATAGTTCACAGTATCACCAATAGATGTCTTGTCAAAAGAAGATAAAATATCTTCTAGTTTCTGAGTACGAAATTAGGTAAAACTGCAACAGAAACTTACAAGATATTGGGACTCTGTATGCGGTGATAACACCTCTGTGTTTGAGTGGGTTAAGCGATTTAAAGATGGACCCGAGAGTGTACAAGATGACGCTAGAACTGAACGTCTGTAGTTCTGTCGAAATGCAGATACTATTGCGAAAGTGCGCAAACTTGTGACACGAGATCGAAAAATAGTCTCATTCGTAGATCTCGTCCACAAGTTTCGAACAATGACGAAAGAGTTAATTAAACATGAATAACGAGATGATTTGATAAATATTGCATGAAGATTTTGGAAAGAGGAAGATTTGTGTAAAGTTCGTGCTATAAAACCTTACGAATAAGCAAAACACAGAAGGGGAGCATTGTCCGAAAACTTTCTCCAGCGACGATGCAACGTAGCCACTGGTTTTTCAGTACGATCCTGAAACGAAACGCTAGAGCATGCAGTGGATTGGAAAAACATCACTAGGACCCAAAAAGTTTCATTTGCAAAGATCCAGAACCAAAATCTTGCGGATTACGTTTCATGATGTAATCCATATAGAATTTCTATCAGAAGAACAATCAGTTACTGGTGCATGCAACCTGGAAATAATGAAGAGGTTACTGAAGCATATTTTCCGGGTTCGACCGCAATATCAAGAAAAGGGTAGTCGATTCTTCTTGCATGACAATGCAACGTCATATTCTTCACTAATTGTTAGGGAACTTGCCGCTAAAGAAGGAATTGTTGAGATTAATCATCTACCCTATTCACTGGACCTGGCACCTGTGGATTTTTTTCTGAAAATTTCCCTCAAAGAGAAACACTTTCAAGAACTAGAAGCTATTCAGAAAAATATAATCCATTTCTGTTCGTATATAAGTGTCCCATTAAGACCGCCTATTTTTAATTTGGCGCCATTTTTTTTGTGTCGGTCGCATAGCCTTGTTGTTTGACAGCTGTTATATGTGAACATTGAGGTTTAGTAATGGAAAATTATACGGACGCACAATGCATAAAAATTGTGAGAATCTACTAACAAAATTGTGAGTTTTGCGGAGACGGTGCGAAAATGTCGTGGATTTTTCGGTCACCATAACACCCTTCTCGTTGTACAGTGGTCCGATTAATAAAAAAATTTCAGGCGATTAGGTCAGTTCAAACCCAGAAGAGACATGTTCGTGTTCGTGCAGCCCGGCCTAATGAAAACAATCCAGCAGTTAGTGAGAGTGTTGACCAGAATCCTTCCACCTCGATTCACCATCGTTCACAGCAATTGAGACTTTCACGAAGCAATTTACAGAGAACGTTGACTAAAGATCTGCATTTGCATGCTTACAAGATTCAGTGAACAAGAAGTGAATGGTAATTTTTTTATGAAAAACCTTCCCTGGTGAGGCGCATTTGTAACTTAATGGCTATGTCAACAAACAGAATTGTCGCATTTTAGGAGCTGAAAATCCAAGAGTGATTCTTCAATGTCCCATGCATTCACCACGAGCCACTGTTTGAGGCGCATTTTGGGCTGGTGGAGTGATTGAAACGCTCTTCTTCAAGAAAATAGCTGGCAATGCGGTAACCGTCAAGGACGTTCGTTGCCGTGAGATAATAAACAACTACTTCTGGCCTCACATCCAGGGGTTTTTTGAAAGGAAAGGTGTATGCCAATAACCCACGCGCCATTGATGAAATTCAGCCGGCGCTATGCCAAAATATCATCCAAAATTTCGCCAAAACGAGTGCCAGGAATGCCAGTCACGAGGCGGTCATTTATCGGATATTGTGTTGCATACATAACCTCTATGTGTACACTCTTTATTACAATAAGAACATCAGCACTTAAATAATATTATTGCGTTTTTTTTAAATTTCAAAATAGTTGGTCTTAATGCGACACCCATTATTTTGTACCAATCCGGCAGTTAAATAGCTACACCTCGTACATAATATTTTTTTCAGAATTACATAATTTCTTCATAACATTAATACTGAAATACAGAAATGTTAAATATGAGCACCTAGTTCTAATCAATGTATGAAACAGTTTTATATATATTACCGACCTTCCTCCATTATATCGAACCCCGACTTTCTTCTAAAAATTTTCGCCTCTTTTATAATACTTTGTGTTACGTAATTTAAATACAATCAATCTAATAGAAAAACATCTTTAAATTCAAAAATGCCTATAGCGGTGCTTCTTCGTTATCGACATACACATATGACAAAGTAATTACATATCAGACATCAATCATATTTTTTTTTATTTGCCTCTCCTTGTTTCCTTCTCAATTTTATTAGACGCTGTTCGCATACGTATATATCGTTCTCTTTTAAAAACAAGGATAATGTGCACATACTTGCATATTATGTAAGTAAATAATGCGCTGCATATCAGGCATTCCGCTGAAGTAAAGAAGGAATTCAATTATTGACGCAACCACTACGTCACACGTGAAAACATGGCGTCGTCATAGAAACAACGCCTGGCGCCAAGCGGAACGCTTCGGAACCAATATTAACCGCGACCTCGATGGCAGTTGATTTCGCTGCCTTTTTGAACGGCTTTAAAATTTAAAGTTCAATAGACATCTTTAACGGAAACTAAATGAACAATAATCGACAAACCGAAATGAATATACCATCGAAATATTAAGTACAAGTATTCCGCATATGGAGTGAAATATCAATGAATCAGCGGCATTACCAATACACAGAAAATTTATATTTATATGGCAAAGTATAAAGAGAAAATTATTAAATCGTCTATGAGATTATACCAATAATTGCGTCAAAGAGCAAATACTTTTTATACAGAAATAATTAGATACACACAATACCATAAATAATGAAATAAAAATGAAAAAGCAATATTGCTTAATTTCCACATTATTCAGGTAAAATCAAATTAAATTGTTTCGACACACAGTCTCTTCCTCGGATGGAGTTGTATTACAAAGTAAACCTAAAGGATATTGACAAATTTAAACTTAAATAAATTCTTATAATGAAAAAATAATGGGTCAATTATAGGCACTTTATATTCCAGATGTACACTTTGTTACACGAAGGGACCAAAGTTTACCGAGTACAAACATAAGAACGGGAAAACCAAAATAAATAAAATAGTCAGTTGTAAAATAGGCCTAATAAAGGAAAATTGCCGAAATCTATACGATTGTTGAGTAAAAGGTCTGTATTTTTATATTTCAAAATTTCCATTATTTCAAGGAAATTTAATTTTTGCGATTTATTTTCTGTGTGTAAGATTTTAAAGTTATAATTATAATTATGGACTTCTTCTCTCAGATGTATTGCATAATGTGAGTCATTCTTGTTATTAACATAACTACGTTCATGTTCTTTGATACTTTTAGAAAAGGACTACCTGTCTGGCCTATATAAAATTTAGGGCTTGAACTACATTCAAGTTTGTAAACTACCGATTTATTGATTTTATCTATTTTTTCTTTATTGGTTTTAATAATTGAACCTAGAATTGTTGGTTTTGAAAGCTATGCTATAATTATTTCTCGTTAAGAGTTTAGAAATTTTTTGCATAAGATTACCAGTATATGTAAGAGTTTTATATTTATTATTCATATCACCACTGTCTGTCTGTGGTGTATACTAATTTAACAGCTTTCTTGTAACTTTGTTTATTCAGAATATTGTAAATAATATCTGGTTTATATCCATTATTATAGGCTATTTGTCTAATGTAGTTAAACTCTTTACCATAATTTTCTATCGATGAGGGAGTACTAATAAAAGCTAATAAAGAACTTTAACTACATTAAATTTCGATTCAAAACAATACCATAAATTTGAAGATGTATCCCAAAATTGCACTGATTAATATATACAAATACAACAAAAGTTAAAATAACAAATTTTTAACTATTTAGTTTACAGATAAATGTCATATCTTTCGTTTTAGTGTCCAATCTGTTGTTATTTAGTACCAATTTCAAAATTTGTTTCGCTGCTCATTTTGAAACTAAATTCTAATTATAAAACTCTAATAAATATTACTGAGTGTGCAATGCCCACTAATTTATTTATTTACGAAGTGTGCATTTACTTTCGTTGTTAAACTTTTAAAATTAATTTGAGAACAGAAATAAAAAGTATATAAATATTTTTTTTACTTAAAATAAATCTATAGATATAGGAATTTCTGTTACTGCATGGCACGTAGCGCTGTCTTGTTGGATCCAAAACTCGTATATATCAATGTAACGCATGTTTGGAAACAAATATTCGTGTCATTATTTATGAAAAAAACCTGAATAAAATTTAATAGCTTCCTTTTAAAACCCTCTTTTATTTAATATCACTTGGTGTGCTTTAAATCCTCTACGAGTTCTATGTGGTGTAGACCACTCATACAAATTAACAAAATTATAAAATACATGGTGGCGCCCTTTTATTAATTTTTGAGCTAGAATTTAGTCAACGTTTCGAAAGGAATCACACGACCATCTTCACTCGAAGCTAGTCTGAATCTGGCTCATTGGTTTTGTATTTGGCTACAACATCTCGCTCACCAAGGTAAGTCCCAGGAGCGCTACTAATATTCGTAAAACTTAAGAGCCAGTTTTATTTGGTTAAATAGACTTAAGATTTTGTGTAGCAAATGTCCTGTAAAATTGAAGGAACAACAATATTTTAGCATTAATTATTTAAAAAACTTTTAGCCTACTGCACAGCATCAGAGCTACATTTAATTGCATTTGGTATACGATTTTTACGTCCTATTCTTTCTTTGATGATGTCTAATCTGATAGGGATTATTACTATTGAACATGATAATTTCTTTCATACACATTTGGTACTACTACAAAAAGTTGATTAGTATTCAAAGTGGACATCTGCTGCTGTAAGCTTGTGAATGGAATTAAAAAATTCTAGATCTAATACATTTAAGTATGGCCTGCCGCTAGGTTGGCATTTTAATTGTAGTTCTCTCGTTCCTACTGCGGTTATGTTTTTCTCAGTAGTACGCGAAGCTTGGCGTTATCCTAAATCGGCTTGCATTTAGAATGTTATGTAAATTTTTGATTTTAATTGATTGAATAACTTTGATTTTATCAGAGTTCCTTTTGGTAAATTGTTTGAATTTCGTGTCGCTGGCGCTGTATATACAGTAGGCGAAATTCTAATTTTTCCAATAAAACATTGTCTTCTATGGCAATTCCACTTCGGTTTCGCTGCCGTCGCCATAAACATAACTTCGATAATGAAACATAATCTTCGACTTCAACATAGAATTTGTGTGAATTTAACGTTATCAATTCTTTTAAACATATTTTTATTTGAAAAGAAGAAATAATGTTACAAATAACATAGAATTCTGTTTAGATTTTAAATTAACTTAAATGTTGAAAATGTTGCCCATGTTCTTAAATACATAAAGCAACTCCTTTTTCCATATTATTGAATGCATTTATTAACGTAATTTGATTCGCCGCATAATTATGGCCTCTTGCAACTCCTCTAGATTATGTAATCAATTTTTGTAAACAGGATTTTTTAAATAGCCACACATAAAAAAATCTAAGGGAGGTGAACATGGTGGCAAATGATCTCGACTGATTAATCGATCTACATAAAATTCTTGCAGAAAGCGGATTTTATTTTGTGCTGCATGAGAATTTTATTCGAATTTTTTCATAGAAAAAATTCGCCCTCAAGTAAGAATCGAACACACGACCTCTGACTTGCCGGACCCTTGCTCGACAATTGAACTGTTGAGGCGTGAATTAGAAACTTATATGGGAATGCTTTGAGTTACATCAAAGGAAACAGATGAATATATCTTGCCCGTAGTATGGCAGTTGTACAAATTAATTGCGTTTTCGCGAAGTAATGTAATTTTAATATTCTCTCTACCCTTTACGACGCTATTTTATTCGAATTTTTTCATAGAAAAATTCGTCCTCAAGTAAGAATCGAACCCACGACCTCTGACTTGCCGATTGTAATTGTAAATATTCTTTCTACACTTTACGACGCTATTTTATATATAAAATAGCGCCTAAAGTGTAGAAAGAATATTTACAATTACATTACTTCGGGAAAACGCAATTAATTTGTACAACTGCCGTACTACGGGTAAGATATATTCATCTGTTTCCTTTGATGTAACTCAAAGCATCCCCATAAAAGTTTCTAATTCACGCCTCAACAGCTCAGTGGTCGAGCAATTACATTACTTCGCGAAAACGCAACTAATTTGTACAACTGCCGTACTACGGGCAAGGTATATGCATGTGTTTCCTCTGATGTAACTCAAAGCATCCCCATAAAAGTTTCTAATTCACGCCTCAACAGCTCAGTGGTCGAGCAATGGTCCGGCAAGTCAGAGTCCTGGGTTCGATTCCTACTTGAGGGCGAATTTTTTCTATGAAAAAATTCGAATAACATAGCGTTGTAAAGTGTGTTCAAATATTTACATAGCCGTTTACCTATTTGAACAGACAAGTGCCTTAAAGGTTATGTGGGAGTTGCTTGTAATCTACCCACAACTTTTTCTGTTAGAACAGTATGTCTACCAGTAGATTTTCTCTTTCTAATAGAACCTGCCTCACGATAGCGTGCTACCAGTCGACGATCATATTGAGAAAATATATTACCATATACAAGTTGCTCATTCGGAGACTCGGCCAAAAATTGGTTAACATAAGAATGAAAAAAATAATGCCAAATACCGCTTTCATCTAGTTCTCCATAATGGAAATAAGCTTCCAAAAAAAACTTATCGTGTTCAACAGTAAAGGCCGTGGATTAAAATAATCCTGACAGTTTGTTACTAATGAAACTCAAATACTTCAAATAATTTATAAAAATCAAACAACGCACTGACTAATTGTTTTTAACGATAACAATAACTTTGAAGCAACTAAAACGTATTTAAGTGCCCTCAATCAATTTCGCTTTCACTGTATATCATTAAAAAAATATAAATCGCCATAGAGTATTCTACAAAGTTAAATATAAAAGCCAAAATTAATTTAACATAGGGTATAGTAAAAGAAGTAAAAGAAATACATATCAGAAGCAAGCTAGTTTATCACCCAACTTAATCTAAATTTAATTATTATACACATAAGTGAATTTCCTCACCGGAAAGAAAACGACACACAGCTGATACGATTAACTAGCGATACTAAAAAAGAAAATATACTTCGCCTTATGAAAATTTAAATACGAGAAGCAAATAAAATAATTAATTTCAGCTAACAAAATTTTAAGGCGAAAACAGCTATCTAATTTCTTATTTAAACAATTTAACGGAAAATATTAAATTAAGATAACTTTAT
The DNA here is from genome assembly GCA_935421215.2 of Melolontha melolontha. Taxonomy (NCBI): domain Eukaryota; kingdom Metazoa; phylum Arthropoda; class Insecta; order Coleoptera; family Scarabaeidae; genus Melolontha; species Melolontha melolontha. The sequence goes on from OW285236.1 coordinate 130,945,501, forward strand.
TTACACAGTCGGTACAAGAAATTTACGAAAGCAAAATTATAACGTTATACTACACAAAATGTGGTCCCAAAAGTGGCCTTCGTCGAATTACGTGGCGTAGCAATTAATAGATCTGATTATATATATTTTTTGAAAACCACAATGTTGCAAATTGCACTTAGCTGGTATCGAAGAATGGCTGGAATTTTAGCCGGTTATGTTGTGGCTTCCACTTCAAGATGGCTTCGAACACGTGGTTCAGAATATCAGATGTATCATCCACACAAATCAACGGAGTCTCTCAGAGTTCTGTAACCTGATTAATTAGGGGTAAACTTGGCACCCTATAGAAAATGATAGCACAAGTCTTAGTAATACAAAAAATCAACCAAGGGAGTTTACTAATGAAGAAAAGGTTCGTAACTTACCAAGTGGAAACCGTGTGTTGTTGCAGCTTGCGTTAATTTAATCATACCCAAAACCGCGTCCTTAATTTCAAAACTAGAACTACGTTATGTCGCCTCCCTGAGAGTGCTTATATTTTTCCAACAAAATCAGAACGATACGGTAAATTTACAACGAAAAGTCGTCGCCTAATTTCTTAAAGGCATGTAGCTCACAATGACAGTTTCACCAAAAGTGACGAAGGACAAGCGCAATAGTTTTCGTCCCTACTCCAAGATTCCAGACCGCATAACAGATAAAGCATAATTAACGATGCGAAGAGTATACATGGAGCAAGCAAAATATTTGTATACTGGCATGTTCAAAATAAAGTATAGGATGTATATTTATTTCTGTGTAGAAAGAGTAATACCAAAATTTACATTTTTATCGCGTTTTCCTTGTAATTCGTTGTTTTTCAAATGTAATGAGTCATTACATTTGAAAAACAACGAATTACAAGGAAAACCCCAATGGACCCAAAATGGTCATTACTAATGACCATTTTGGGTAATACAGCAAATAGTAAATTATTACCGTGTACGAAGCAAGAATTGGAAAATCAATTACATTTCGTTATTTTCTTAAAAAATTCTTGAAATTTTGAAAAAAATAATTTTGAAAACTTCAATAGGCTCAACCTTTAAATAAATGAACAGTTTCTAATATTTTGAATAAACACAATGAATAGTTAAATCACGATTTATTTACCGCCTTGAAGAAAAAGTGCTTGTTTGCTTTAGAATAGCATTACACTACGAACATACTTTGTTAATTCTATCAAAAGATTTAAAATACTAAGTACATATTTGTTATTGTTTGTGATGTAGAAATGATCTTTTATTTTTATATTTATTTAACAGACATGTAATCCTATGCACATTTCCATTGTTTCAATTAGGCTTTCTGCTATTTTACTTTTATAATAATTATTATAAAAACTTATTGTCGAACAGTTGCACTACAACTATTTATAGGACCAATATTACATAATATTAAGGTAAATAAAACACCGTGAAAGTGTGGAAATGAATACATATAAATATAGCGACCGGTCCGAGTAGCGTCCCAGAAATTTTCAGTCTATAATAACCAGATAGCGGACTCGAGCGATTTATGATTCATAGCCCATAGGCGCCTGCCTTGTATTTGCAAAAGGTTAGTTTCTGTAAGCGATCCGTGAGTTTCGAACGATTTGATACTTGTGATCACTTGCATAAGTGGCACATACCTACATATGCAGTTAATATGTAACTGTCAATGCACAACAGAGCGAATGTAATAAACGGTTTGGTAACTCGCAGCAACTACTGCGGAAACAAAAATAATGCTGACAAGCGAATTGCGTATCGTATTTTGGATAAAAATAATTAGAAAGAACAAAACTCAAAACTATGTATTTTCTGTGAAATATTGGAAGCGTAAAACATTACTATGACCAACTACATTTTGTTCAAGGTGTTCCTGTGTTAAATTAGTTCTCTTAGATGTTAAAACGTCTTTAAAAATAGAAACTGACCGTTTCACATCATAAACTATTTATAAAATATTATAGGCTAAATATACAATATAACAATATAAAACGGATTTTTTAAAATACTAAAAGTTGTAACCAAAAACACTGAAAGAAACGAAACCAGAAACAATCCGTTATAGAAGAGAATAGAAAATATACTATCTCAAGAACAATAAATACATGCATGCATTTGTAACAGCATGTAAACACGCCGTTGTACAATAGAATTTATGAATGAATAGACACCATGTACGAGCACCTGGTAGCAAATAGTCGGGCTGTTATATCATGCATACTAGACCATCCATAATACAGCAAGTTGAATTTTTGGTTGTAGTTACTGACATGTAGACCAAGTAACTAATAGTAAATAAATAACAGTATACGATAACTGAATGTTAAATATTAAAATAATTTCAATACGAATTCGAAAAATATGTTTAATTGTCTATATAAATTATATAAAATTTACATAAAAAACGAAAAAATTTCAAAAATTAAAAACGTTAAATTATAAATTATGTCTTTCATAACTACAACGAAAAAAGTTAATTTTAATAAATTATCTATATAGCTAATGTATACTCTTGCTATTATTTTAAGTGATTATATTAACGACGATAGTCTGCGTACTTATGTTTAGATGCAACGCCAGTGCGAACATAAAATTTCATAATTCATTCATAAGCCAGATTGTCAACTTGATATCCGTTAAATTAGTTAATTATATATATCAAAAGGCAACAAGTTATTATTAATATATTATATGCGATATTGATAAAATACCTGTAGAAATTGAAAAAAAGAAAAAAAAAAGGAAATTATGCAAAATCATTGCAAAATGATGGTATAATGTCGCTTCGATTTAGTTTCACACGAACTTGATTTCTTGTTATGTTTAGTATGTAGACATATTGCTGTGTAATTTCCTTTTTATAGAAATTAAATAAAATTTAATGTTATATTAATTAATCAAATGTAGCATGAATAGCATAAACAAATTAAAACGAAATCAATCCAGGATCTTTTTAAATGCACCTCGTATACAACATAATAATTTTGTATTAAGTACGATATGTAGATAGTTTAAAGGTTATAGTTATGTTCGACAATAATTAGGATTTAATTAGATAGAAAAAGCATACTTTACGTATCAAAACAGTAGAAAAAGATGCGCTTATTTTGTATTTTTTCTTTATGTATTAGTCTATAAAACTAAAATAAAAATATTTTAAAACGTATATGGATTATTAATTTGAATTAATTAATTGAGAAATAAATGCACTTCTGTAGTGTAAAATTTGTGACAGATATCTGAGGAGAACGAATAAGAAGTAGGTTTCCACGAGTGATCCCATTATATCTGTGTAGTTGAATTTTTCAATCAATTATTCATTGATAGGCATAAATAAAACGTATATACAGTGTGAAGATAGACGTGCTGTTCTATAGGAATTAGACTTCCACTTAGACAGACGTGAAATAACGCACTCGATTTAGAAACAAAGTATCAGTAGAAGCCAGATATATTCCTATTTGAAAAAGTCAGATAGACACAGTGCGTACTAACTTACCATTCGGAATGAAAATAACCCCTTGGTTAAGTTGAGCGTGATTTGTGAAAGATTCTATAGAATCTAAACCAAAGACTTCAAAAATATATGTATGGTTTAAATAAACAATTTATGCAAAACTCTCTGATAAGGATTTTAAGCTTTAGTTTAAGAAATTTTAAGTTGCAAATACATGATTTGTGAAAATACAAATACACAAAAAAGATTTTTTAACAATTTACATCTTGTTGTATTATTTCTTTACATTTACATTGGATGCTAGGCCTAGTTAAGTAGAACCAAAAATATATAGACCTGAGATATACAAAATAAGTAACTGCCCACACAATCACTTATCTCATATAATTATCAAGCAAAACTCACAGCAATATGTTACATTTATAGTAAATGAATGTGTAAAATATATTATTCCAAAGTCTTATTGCCCTTCAACCAAACTATGGCAACTATTAAGTCTCGGATATATGTATCTCAGCGACATCTCAGCTACTCTTAATGACACGAGATAAGATGCTTCAAGTAAACTTTTATTAGTATGGCTTGACTTACAAATAGACGATTGTTGATATCTCAAGGTAGGTAATTTTCTCTTAAAAAATTCCACGGGTTTGTTTTTATGATCCCGATGTTTAGTTTCCAATTGTCTAACTAATTTTTATGGCTTCATGCTTTCATCAGAGAGAATTTGAAGCAAACAACGCACTCTGGCTTTCCATACAATGAGGTAAAAACCATAATTTAAACAACTGTCATTGTACAAGCTTGTCTTTTTACCAACTGATTCACTGGATGTAGATGGCTCACTTCGGTTTTCCACAAATTTATCCATTTTAGAACAAAAAACAATTTAGTTTCACGGTTGCCCGCACACTAAAATAAAAGCACCAGACGCACACCTCGCATTCGAAACTTAACTGAAGTTGTGCATCAGTGCCAGGGTTACCGTTACGTCGGTAGATTAAAATTTTTATAATATTATTACCTATGCATGCTGCTGACTATTGCCAATGAGTAATATAGAAGTATATTATTGTTTCGGCCTTTACTTGATGAAATTCCATTATAACTATTAAGATAAAATAAAACAAATTTTATGAATTTCACTTTTTTTTTTTTTTTTCATAAAAATTGTTTTATTTTATCTTAATAGTTAATATAGAAGTAGATGTATCCATATAAGCTTTATTAAATAATAATAAATAATTACTTATAGGTTTCTACATCCATAAATACTATGTGAGCCAAAAAGACTGAGATAGTTGGCACCATTGATTTTAGTGTTAAAGTTGGTGGTGATCTGACAACTACTTCACTGTGACATTTATAAACAATGCGCATTGGCGTTCACATTAATTTCAAAGTTTCAAATGTCAAATTAATGTCATTCTAACCTAAATTAAATCTTAAAATGAAAAACACACTAGAAAAGTGATGCTAACTATTTCAATCTTTCTGGCTCACATAGAATATATTTGTTAATTTTTATTATACCTTTCTAAACAACCAATCTGCGATAAAAATTCAGATTTCATTTTCAGTTCCCTCTCCTTACTTAAATACATATCATATGAGCAAAAATTATTTAGATAAGGGATGGCCATGATTGGGGAGGATCACTGTCTTTGATAGGTTCAGCCTGTTGTTGGTTCCACATGTTGATTGGATGTCAGTTTCGATTTGAAGTTTTATTCGACATGATTAAAATGCAAGCTTTTTAGCTAATATAACCAATATAATTACTTTTACTTCAAATCAAAACTGACATTTAATTGACAACAACAAGCTGAACCTATTAAAGACAGTGATCCTCTCAACCATGGCCATCTCTTATCTAAATAATTTTTGCACATGTGGTATAAGTCTAGCAGAATTGTAGTACATACAATATTTCAGAGGTGACAAGAAAACAAAATTAGAAAAGATAAAATCAAAATTGATTTGATTCAAACTAAACAAATACAAATAAAACTATTACACTAACTAAATAAAATGTTTTCTAAAATATAAATAAACATTATTTATAGCCTACTCAGTGGGATATAAATTATGATTATTCATTTTTAAAAGCAACTTTTCCTCAATTGAAAAATTTTATTTATTATTAATATTATTATTATTATCAATAAATTGCTTGGTATGCAATAATCTACATATTATTGTAAGTCGCTAATCAGTTCCGTAGTTTAATTTTCATTAAGTTAATACTTGAAAAGGCTTTCTTCACATTGATGAGTGTGGAAGGCAAAGTAAAATTTATTAATATACTAAAAATATCGGAGTACCATCACTTGATCTGTTGCCAAAAATTCTCCAGTATCACTCAAATACGACTGAATAATATCAGTATTCCGCAAAAGACGCCATTCTGTATCCAAATTTTATATATCATTAAGACCTTTAAGTAAATTTGGAACCCTAACGGCTACATTAGTAATGGCAATTTTTAGAATGTGTGGATTCAAAAATTTAAATTTTTGTAAAATATGGTTTTTAGCTGCAGTGAGTATTGCATACCGGCAAATTTTTATGCTGATATATGAATACACATACAATAAAAACAACACATTTATATATTATTATTCTATTTAATATTTATACAATTTAGATTAAGAGCTTGGTAATTCTGATTTTTTCGGTAGAATTATGTTGAAAATCGGTATATCGGGAGAAATCATCCGAAATCGGTAGATCTACCGAAAAATCGGTAGGACTGGCAACACTGTTGTGCAGTCGCAAGTTCCTCTTTTATATTGATGCTAGCACAGCTAGTTCAAACACATCCATATACATGCCCAAACATGCTCTCACAGCGAATATTATAGAAAGAAACCAAATTACAAGGAGCACGTACACATCAAGTTGGAAGAATTGTATCACATTTTTTATACTGTCGGTATTTTCTTAATGGATAAAATTAGTAAAATGTGGTTGTAACGAGCCATCGAAAAAATTCATAATTGGAGTAGACTGTGAAATTGGGTTGGTACTTTAGCCATTTCCACATAATGACACTTGACAGTTTCATTTGGTTTCATTTTAAAAAAAGGTTATGGCATTGAAATGATACTACAACAAAAAAGAAAACAAATAATTTGTTTAATATCGAAATCATAATCAAAATTTACATATAGCTACAGAAGTTGTTGAAAATGTTGTCCATTTACATCTAAACAAATTTAATTTTCTTAATAAGAGTTTTGAAAAATTTGACACAAACTTATAGTTTCAACGTCAAATAATAAATGTCATTATGTGGAAGTGGCTAAAGTACCAACCCAATTTCACAGTCTACTCCAATTATGAATTTTTTCGATGGCTCGTTGTAATATTAAATAATTCTTTACAATGACTACAGTGAAAATTAAATTAGTAATAGTAAGGCTTACTCGCGAAATATTAATTTTATCTACATTTACTATTTGGGGGTTGCGGAGCTAAGAACGTTAAGAATCGCTGCTCTAGACTACTTTACGATAAATATTTTGCGCAATTCTATACTCGCTCACCATGATAAATTTGTTTAGCTATATGTATCCCTTGAGAAGCCGATGTTAAATTATATTAATGTTTCTAATTGATTTCTTTAAAAAACGAAAAGATGCAACCTAGATGTTATAGAAATTTCGCAAGCATAAAATTAAACCTCCTCAATTAAAATAAATTACACTAAGCATTTCTAATTATGAAGTTGACAAATACCAGATTTTTATCTAATTTGCACGTATTTTTGATGGTGCAAGGTAAAATGCAATACTTCAATATTCTTTAGCGGTTAATAACCTATATATACGCCAATTTTCCATAATTTAAACCACTGAATTAAAACTTGAAATTAACACCATATACGAATGAAATTCTTATTACGTAATTATTACTAATAATCGTTTGTAAGATATGTATTTATATAAATAATAAATGTAATATATGTACACAATCTCTCATATGTATGTATATATACATAAATACATACATATATACATGCATAGCGTCTATTGAACAGCGTGCCGCTTATTGAACTACGCTCGTAAATAGTAATCGCCAAATGAAAACTTCGATTTCTATTTTCTTAATGCATTACTCATTTTAGTTCTCGCTTGTCAGTAACGACTGAATAAATGGTTTGAACGCAATAAACAATCACAACCGTTGAAATATTATCGTAAATCGTCAGGATTTATATACCTGTGTTAATTTCTTTTGCATTTGCGGTGCGCAACTGTTGTGCCCAAATTGATATATACCTGTCCTAGATTTGAACACAACATAAACATAATTATTACATATATGCACTACTCATTTTAGGGAATTCCTACTTACAATTACAACTAATAAAAGCTATTTCAAACCATCCACTAATTCCCATTCTTGTTGTATATGGTTTTATTTACAATCATGGCAACGCACTACTCCTATTCCTAAAGTGATACATGACGAAATTAATAATATTAGTAATCCTCAAGATATTTTTTATTCTTTTGCTCAATTTTTCTCTAGTGTATACACCACTCCTATAAATACATATACTCTAGCTTCCCTGTTGTAGACCTATCCTCTTTTTGGATTCCTCCAATATCCAATGCTGAATTGAAAGAAGTTATAAGTTTCCGGAATAGATATACAGTATCCGCCAGAATAAATAGTACTGAAAATAAAAATTATATTTACTTTTTAATTTAAATGTTCAAAATGTTCAACATTACGACGCAAACAAGCTTTATATCGACTTTGTCAGTCACTAAACATTTTTATAAAAAGTGGAACGGTCGGAAAAATGGTTGTAATCTTTCTCGTAGTATTTTGTCTTTCATCATACCGCAAATGTATGCATCAGGTGGCGTCAGATCCGATGAATGAGTAAGATATTCGAAGTCTGTTCTCCGGGAAATTATTTTATCATCAAAATGATGACGGAGTAAGTTTAGGTTGCGCTCAGCTGTACCATCCTGTTGAAACCATTGTGTGCGAACCAATAGATTTCGAGTACAGCAAAAGCTCTGTAAATCTCCCACAAAAGGTACAATAATGTTCTCGCTGTAACGATCTTGGTTGACAGTAAGTGGATTCTGATTATCGTTTTAAACGAAATATGAACCAATTATCCCATGACCAAAAACCGCGCACCAAATGGTAAATCAGACGCTGTGGAGTGGCTTCTCTACAATAACATCAGGACGTTCAAATACAAGGAATCGAGTTGTTTGTCGATTAATATAGCCGTTAAGATGAACGTGACTCTCGTTAAAAATCATACGTTTTTCAAGAATTCGAGATCCTCGTAAATTAAGCTCTATTTGCGATCGGAATAAATTTCCCTTGCATATTTGTCCACAGCGTTAAGTCGCCGTCCAACTTGATAAGGTATGGATAACCACCAATCGTTTTGAACAGCCGACTTGTAGATGTTTCACTGATGTTGAGTTTACATGCATTTTTTTACAAACCTTATTTGCGGTGAATGTATAACTTCTTGCGTTTTCGTAGGTACACATTGTTTTTCGACGACCGGAAGAACCTTTACGTTGACACAATACACCCCAAGTGCGACGAAATATCTCAACAACAGCTAAAATCACACTTTTACTGGGGGCTACTTTATTACCACGTGCTGTAAGCTTGGACCTTCATTGCGACCATTTTCGTATGAGCGAAAATAATGTTCTACCAAAAACACTTCTTCTGTCGTCGTTAGAACCATTTACAATTCAAATTCAACTGCAGCGTAACATTGATATGTCAACTAATGACAATTAAATCAATAATGACAAATGCATATTATACAAGCAACTCCATAGCACCTTAAGTTTCGGTCCTATTTATTCTGGCAGATACCGTACATTCGATGACGATTTAATACCAGGTTTCTTGTGAAGGATGTTCGAAATATTCTTGCTGATCCTTTAGGGAAGATTATTAATACTTCCATTTGTTCATCTACCTTTCCTAAACTGTGCAAGCGAGCTAGAATTGTTCATGTCTTCAAAAAATGAGACAAAAGCAGTATGTCAAACTAACGTTCTATTGCTATTCTTTCCAATTTTGCTAAAATATATTAACAGTATTTGTAAATACATATTTCAGAATAATCACTGTTATATTTCTCCCGCGACAACATGGCTTCTTCCCCGGAAGATCTACTGTAGCTAACCTGGTAACTTTCTCGCAATATATTAGTTATACATAGAATATCATCGAAAATATAGCTAGTGAAAATTAAAGCTCTATTTCAAAACTTTGATAATTTGGATAGCACAATATTGTATACTATTTTTGCAAAACCGCAGAAACCGACATTTTATATACACCGACCCAATAGGCGAAGCGAATATAAAATATATTAGTCATAAATTCATGGAAAAAGTTAGATAATATATTTTTGTAGATAAAACTTTCGGTATAAAATACAAATGAAATTTAAAAAAAACACGATTAACATAAAATCAAGATATGTACCTACTAACAATTTTAGTCTACAATGGTTAATTAGAGAAAGGATAATATGTAAACGATTAACTGCTAAATTAAATAGAAAATTTATTATTTATTGCTTTAACAAGCGATTTACAAATCAAAAGCAAAATGTTCAGATTGTATACGATAAAACTTGTATCAAATTTTAGATATAATAAGAAAAGATACTAAAAACTATATAGTCATTACTATGAATGAATACATAATGATTACCACAAAGTAAATTTTTATATGTCAAGAAATATTCACATAATTTTACTATTATTTAGAGAAGCAACACTTTTCACTGAACATTTCTTTAAATACTTATGTTTCCACGCAAATAGTTTGCATAATTTGATATTGGTCTTCCTGAGTAACTTCTTCAGCAACTGTATATTTATGACTTCTGGAATCTTGGCAGAACTACAAACTGTTACTGCCAGCAAAATCTATTATTACATATTATGATGAATTATTTTTATCACTACTAAAGCAGGTCAAAATGGTTAAAACACTACAACTAAAAAATAAATTTAATATCAAATATGTATTTATTTATAACTTATTTTAATTTATAAATTTTTTCTTAAAATTAAATTATTTATTATGCAAATAATATGTATTCCATTTAGTGTAGTACATTTAAAAAATTTGATTAAAATTATACTAGCTACTACAATATATTTACACTTAGAACAATTAAATTTGCATAGTCTGTTCCTTCAATTCCTTCAGTTCCTTCTGGCATATTACTGAAATTTGTTAATTGGAAAATAAAACAAGCTTTTTACGTCAAATAGTACTTGAGTATTTTTAAACTACAATTGTTGAAAATAATTATTTGCATATGAAATCCAACAAAAAGTATGTGACTTTTACAATTGGTGGCTAAGCCGTAAGGTACGTTTTCAAGAAATCCAGCAATATTGAAAATGAAGGCATGCTCCTACATGCCCAACTACCATAAAGAAGTGGAATTAATTTCAACGTGGTCGACTTTGTTAAGATGGCGTATTTCGAGCTTCTAGGCTGTTAGTAAAAAGAATATCGATCTTGTTCTGGACATGATTGAAGAGAACCGGCATGCTACTGTAAGAAATATTGAAGCAACCCTAAAAATTCATATGGACGCAATTAACATTATCTTACACAAACATCTGAAGGTACGTAAGCTTTGTTCCCGTTGGATTCACCAATAAATGATTGCGGTTCAAAAGAAAAACCACAAATATACACAAATTGCTTTGCCAATGTATCGTCTTATATAGTATACAACATCATTACTGTTGATAAAATTTGGATATATTGATATGGTCTCAAAAAGAGGCAACAAGACAGCCAGTAAAAGTTAGTAGACATGTTTATACTGTAGCGCTGGAGGGCAGTTTATTTACCTCAGTTTCTTCAAAGTGTCTACAAAAATTATTCAAGAGGAAGGATTATCTTCCATTTCACTAACATTCAAGCTCACATTATTCACTGGTCAAACAATTTGAATAGCTGAAACATTCAAATAATGGCTGATTTATTTATTTATTTCATATGGCACTTCGAATACAGTATCCAATAACATGTGTATATCGGTGGCTGTTCCATAGGTCGCACGATGTATAGCTATTGCCAGGATTATCTTCTTATTGCCAGGGAGCATCTACTGCTAAGTTGCGTTTCGTCGGCACAATGGGTCCTTGTAGTGGAGCGACGTCCACCAAATGATCATTCAAGAGCATCAGTAAATATATTCAGATTTAGATCTACTCGTAAAGAACTTACAACTGAACGTTGAAGACGTTCAGTTGTAAGTCCTTCAGGGCGTTTCCTACGTTCATTGTTGATAGTTTCTGAAGGGAATCATTTGTTAGAGGGTCGCTGTTCATGCTGATTCTTTCTTTGCTAGCAAATCTTTGCTAGGTCTAGCAGCCTAATAATATTTAGTGTGAGGAAAGCTCGGTAAGAAAGAGAAATAAGTCCACTGACGGACTCTATAACCTGTACGTATAACAAATACCGTTGCCACTTATGGTAGGCATCGTAATGCGCGGTCTATTATACGTATGCTATTATACTGGGCAAATATTCAAACAGGGTCAATGTATTTTAAGGGGCAGCTGCCCACGTCATTTTCATTCCCGGTATATATTTCGTATTTGTTCCAGTGCAGAAATGGTTCTATACGGAAAAGGAACTGTGCAACGTTTCGATAAAATCGCATCTACCGTCCTCGGACGATATTCTTTCTCTGGCTATTTTCGTAAGCTTAGCCGACAGAGGATAATAGATGGGTTTTATCAATTAGTGAACTAATATAAAAAGAACGTAACCTGTCATCATAAATTACCTTAAAAATATACTAACGCTAATTGTTTCAAAAATTTCTCACTAAATGCTAGAAATTCTATAAATATTTATTGTTCTCTTATCAGTTGCAGTTCACAACTAAGCTTTAGAAATTCATTTAAGAAAAAATAAATAAAGCCACGTTTGAAAAATTATATTTTATATACAGTGGAGTTGCAATTTAGTGAATTAATTTCGGCAAAGCGATTTCACTACTTCAGGGGCGTTCACTTTTGTGAAGTTTGAAAATTAGGACACTTATTCAAAGAAATAAGCTTTATTCTGCAAAAAAAATAACAAATTTAAAGCATAGAATACCTTAAAATGACTAACGTGTGTAGTATTACAGCTCGTATTTATTTTAGAAAGAGATAAAGTTTGTACTTTATCTCCTGCGGTTCGTACTTTGGACAATACGAACTGCAAGGAAATACTTTGTCAACTGTATGTATGTATAGCAAACGCCAATTAAGTTGGCGCGAGGAGGGGTAAGTTCGCGCAAGATTAGAAGTAGTGGGGAGATTTGTATTTGGTTTTACATCAAATGTCAGATAATTCTAACCTCTGAGCGCGTATCGCTTTATGATCCCCTAGCGAAGACATTATGTTACGCCAAACGTCAATGACAAATGTATTCTGACAATTATTTGAGTAGTGGGGGGTGGATATTTTTAAAAACGGCTTCTGCGCACCCCCCCCCCTCGCGCCAACTTAATTGGCGCTTGCTATACTAAATAAACATTTATAGAAACATACATTTATTTGCACATTTATTTCTATTCAACGACCCCTTTAGACTCAGAAAGCTACTTCTTCGAATTATTCAAGCGCCGCCGACGAGACAGTATTACCCACTTTCAGAATCGCTACTTTAAATAACTGCCTTTCACTACAAAATACATTAGTTTACTATTTAATTTCGGATATAAGGTTAATTATTAAGTATCCCTAAATGAAAAAATTAAATTACAAAATTACGGTGGGGATTAATTTAAGATTTAGAATGTTCAGAAAATATAATTGAAGTTATACAAAAAACTTTATTTCCGTCCTCACGAACTATTATGAAAGTAGTTCCCATCATACATTACAAACTAACCGTAAAAGCCGAGGGTGGAAAATAAAAGAAGCTGCATTTTATTATTGGTTAGGAGACACCATATGGCAACCTAACTGTACATTTTGGATGGTGTCGGAATTTCTCTTTAATAGGAGCCTATACGGTGATTCTTTGTGGGCGCTCGCTACCTGTTAAACGATCATCCCTTGCCCTTCCGCACCTCTAAATCTTTATCTTCACGTATTTACAATCTGTTTCGGTACTTCTTCCTTGTTTCACTAAAGCGCCGAAATTTGTGGGCTGTTTGTATTGTCAGTGCGACAATTAGTAAAGTTAGTCCCGTTGACATCTCGTAAATATTTACAGCTACCGGAGATTTATTCAAATTTTATTAACTTTAGGTGCGTAACTTTGGGTTACGGGTATATGTTACTGTAAGGGCCAGTACCTTTTTTGTGTAAATAGTTATAACTAAATGCGGCATGTGTGTGTGTATTTAATATCTAGAATGTTAATTAAAATTATTTAAATTAAACAAGAATGGATATTTTTTTATAGATCTTTATATATAATATCCATGTTTATATGTATATTATGTCGATATTTCATGATTAGAAATATGGATCGACAACAGTCAGTGGTTCATTGCAGGAGGGGACTTAAATAAATTTATAGCGGCCCCATTCTATTGTTTAGTTTTATTAGTTACATGAATTATATTGCGTAAATATATGATAATTGCAATGTCTACACATTTACTTGCATCTAAGAAAATCGAAACATCTAATGCAGAATGTATATCACGTACCGTACTCTGTGGTTGAAATTGCTCCATATAAATAAAGAAAAGTGTTATTATTTGTAACAGATGGAGCTACATACAGGGTCGCTATTATGTATGGAAAAGGTCAAATATCTCGCAAACGGTTCGAGATATCTAAATGAAATTTTGCATACGGATATAAGGAAATGTTTTGATCTTTTTGTCTATATTTTTATTTTTTTTTTCTTATCGCATATTTTAATTCCAAGACTTACAATTGACATCGTTGGAGAGACCATTTTTTACTCAATTCAGTGATGTAAATATAGTGTCTTTTTTCCAAAACAGTTTTTAAAAAATGGATAAAAAGTGTTTCGGTTTCTTTTGGGGTAAATACATTTTTCGTTTAATTGGCTATGAAACTAGGGATGACGGATCAAGTATTTAATTACACTTGACAACCGTTAACGTCCATCTGTGAGTTTTAGATTTTTTTCAATTATCATACGGAATTAGGATGTACATATTTAACTGAAAGAGAAAGAACTCTAATAACAGCCATGATTGGATACGGCGACAGAAAAGGCACTTATGCTGAAGTTTATTGATTACTTAATGAAGTACATACAAATAGAAACATCAATAAATCAACAGTTTCAAAAATGGTGAAAAGATACATGGATACAGGCGGCGTTAACAATCATCCAAAAGTTTATCCTCACAAAATTTTGATCGTAGGTTTGAATTTTGCAAAAGTTAGAATGGAAGAAATGGATACCAATCCAAATTTTGTTTCAAATATAATTTTCACGGATGAACCAACATTTTGTTTGAATAGTCATCTTAACAGGCACAACTCTAGATACTGGGCTGATACAAATCCACATTTGATGGATCAGGTTCATAAATGTATCCCCAAAAATTTAATATTTGGATGGGACTTAGTAGGAACAACATTGTAGAACCTTTTTTCATTGCTAGCAACTTGACAGCAGATAAGTATTTAGAACTATTGGAAAAAAAGATAATCTCTTGCTACACTTTAAAAATGATTCTTATACCGTTTGGGCATTTTTAATGATTTAATTAAATTAATTGCTAACTTTAAGTCATCATAGACTGTTCAAAATTTAATATTATCGATTTATATAATTTATTTACTTTAATTGCTAATTATCGACCATCATAGGCTATTTCAAACTCTAATATCTTCATATAAGTTTTTTATGTTCAAATATTTTGGATGTCACTATATCTACCTTTTCTCCGGGGGGTTGTATATACTTCTGCGCTGTTTGACATTTTGAAATTTTATGCGAAGTCATGGTTCGTATATTTGAATTTATGTATTTCGATTATTGTTTTTCTTAAGCAATTCTGAGTAAACAGGACATCGTCGTATTTTTTATTAGAATTTTGTAAATCTATTAGGATGGTTTAATTTATTGCATAACTATTTCCAAACTTAATTCTGGTTTTCATTTGCTTAGAGCGACATCTTCGTGCAACTTGATTTAACTTTTGATTATAGATCGCTTGACGGTTAGTATAATTTTTAATTGGTTATTAAACCTTTCTTTCTGCGAATTAATTATTGAATTTTTGATACTGGCTTCCTCAATTACTTTTTAACCATGTCAGAGTATTTGAGTAATTATCTTCTTTTATTTCCAATATTCCGTCTAGCAGTAGTTTTTTGTTACTAGTGAGGTATCCCTCTTTCTGGATAAATACTCACGCATTCGTTCGGGAGATCCTTTTTTAACGATCCAAGCTTTGAAGTAAGGCAGTAGTTTAAAACTAAAAGCATTTTTGAATTAAATAGTGTTACTATTCTGTGATATGCAGGAGTTGTTCAAAATTGATTTGATTTAATTAAATTCACTGGTATAGTGTATTTTAATCGAGGTTTGTTCCTCGGAATTGAAAGTTTTTATGACCACGTGTTGCTTCAGGTGAGTTTCTAAGATAAGGGGACGGCTGTAATTTTATCACGGCATTGTTCTCCGTTTATTATATTACTCTGGAATCTTCCATTTATTCTTTTCTTTTCTCATTTATTTAGGGCCGTCAATATCGGCTAATGAAAAGCTGTTCCGTTAATGTTGGCTAATGAAAAGCTATTGTTAGTATAGGCTAATGAAAAGTTGCTAAGTTATTTTCTGCTAGGGAAAACGGTTATTGTCAGTATTCCCTAAGAAAAATTTCATCCGTAACCATCTAATTACCTGGATCCAGAAAAACCACGCAATTGGATTCAAATGTCATCTATCACGCAAAGTAGTGTGTGTAGGATAATATTTTTTTGTGACAGAGTCCCAGAAAAATTAATATAATAGTTATTTTGGACGACCGCATGGTGTCCTAAAACATGGTGTTCGACTCACCATTTTATTTTATTTTCTTTCTTGCACCCATATAAAATTTAACCAAGTTCATCACATATATAACTCGCTTAATCACTTTAATAATTTAAATTGTTGTAATATTTTTTATATAGTATCAATCTCATATATCAGATTTGTTTAAAAGTAAGAATTTTGAGTAAATGAAATTTAATATATTTTTTTTTAATCAGTAACGGAATCTTATGTGATTTTTTTTATACATATCTAATGTTGTTTAAATAAATTATTTTCCATTTTGTTGGTCAATTTCACAATTATAGAAAGATATTCTAGTTATTTTTTTTGTTATACTTGAACATATAATTTTACATACTGAGCCTTTATGTTATTTTACTATCTGATTGGTGTATCCGATTTTGTGAATACATCGTGTATTATTATTTTTCACATTATTAATTTCTAACTGTGTGTACCATCTAAAAATTCTTTGCATATACTGAGTGTAACGTAACCTATATAAGGTACATTAAAGCTTTGATGGACTACCTATGCAATAATTGATAGCATAAAACACGATGTTTATATGACTTAAGATATTCCAACTATTTAAAACTATTTTGTTGGTTCAATACTTATACCTCTCTGGTATATTATATATATATATATATATATATATATATTTAATTTTCTTTGTTGCTTAATATATATATATATATATATAATCAGTAATTCCTTCTACCATAATATGGTGTAGGAAGCTTGTTGCTTAATAATAAATATAATTCTTATTGTTATTAACTCTGTTTTTCTTTTCCTTATCTTTTTTTGAGTACAATTTATTCGAAAACTACTAAGTTATCCACTTACTACGGCAGAGTCTGTGTTCTCTGTTGGCTAAAGATAAAACATGGTGGCGCCCTTTTTTATGTAAAAACCTCCCCGCAACT
Organism: Melolontha melolontha; assembly: GCA_935421215.2. NCBI lineage: Eukaryota > Metazoa > Arthropoda > Insecta > Coleoptera > Scarabaeidae > Melolontha > Melolontha melolontha. The sequence continues at coordinate 130,962,919 of OW285236.1, forward strand.
CGCCTCTTAACTGACTTAGCCCTTTAGCCAAAAGATCTCCGGAGCAACCATGAGTTGTAGGTAAGTTGGGTAAGTTTAGAAGATATTTGCCGGCGCAAGTCTAGTGCTCGTGGGGGCACATAGCACTCTCAACTTAATCAAAACCAATAAATATGGTTCTAGCAAGATGAAGCACCAGCACACTATGTCATTAACGTTAGAGATTTCCTTAACGCTACTTTCTCAAACTGATGGTTCAGCCGACGAGGAACTATCGAATTCCCGACAAGATCACCAGACTTGGCACCACCCTTTCTTGGAGTATCTAAAAAGTCGGGTTACGTTAAAAGGCCAGAAAATCTTGAAGATCTTAAGTTACGAATTCGGCAAGAAATTTCCGATATACCTTTGATTTGGTGGGTAAACGAAATTCGAGGCTTCATTCGACATATTCATTACTGCCAGGAAGTTAATAGCGGATACTTTAGACACCTTTTGTAAATAGTTTCTTATTTAATCAACGTTTTTTTTTATTATTGTTACCCCAAAGGAGACCGAAGCACATTTTATCAGTTTTCTTTTAAACAATTTTGGAAAATAAACATACTATATTTATATTGCTGAATTCGGAAAAAAAGTAATGTTTCCAACAAAGCCAAATTCAAGTACTGTTGCTATTTAAAAAAAATCAAGTTTGCTTTGGATTTCAAATATGCGATAAGAAAAAGAATAGACCCGAAAAGATCATAACATTTTCGTTTGTGCATTATGTTCGTGTATAAAATTTCATTGAGATATCTGGAACCGTTCTTGAGATGCTTGACCGTTTCCAGACACAATAGCGCTCCTGTATATGAAGGCGATTGATCCAATCTTACAACAAACTTACAGTAGTACACGCATATCAAATGTTTCGCATATGCTCTTGATCGAGTATCAGAAGAAGGCAGAAAATGCTACCGAATGCAGATAAAATGATATTTTCTGTCAAAAAAGTTTGTATAAAGGCACCTCTTTATAAAAAGAATGTATTTCGTGAAAAACTTCCACATATGCTACTACGACCAGAACCTGTTATAACTCGGTAGAGCACATGGATAAAAGCAGCATCCTATTATCATATGCATTTTGACAACGTTAAAAGTATAATACAGCTACTGGATATGAATGATGCTGTTTCTATTTTACACGCTCAACAAGTATTTATGGATCCAACAACTCAGATAGATAGTCAATGTTCATGCACATTATTCCAAAATACCTGTAACCATCCGCCATCTAGAGGTTACTCCGACCAACACACAATATTCTATAACTAACGCCATGAATACTGTATATGATCTTCGGCAATTCCTTTCGCAACTAACGCCATGAATATTATAACTATATGATATTTAACAGTTATTTTCAATGTATAAATGGATTTACGGTGACAAATAATTAACGCAGGGGTATATGCCACAATTATTGGTGTTTTACTATCGTTTACACTCTGGACATAAACGGTGAACAGTTAGGATGTGTGATATGTTTTATAAACCCTACAATATTTCTTCTGGAGAATATATAGTTACTCTTATTTGGTAAGTTCTTATTCCTCTATACTTATTTTGATTCGCGTGTGAAAAATATTAAATCGGGATTCATGATGTCCTCGCTCCGTCTCTGACACTGACGTCATGTAACCCTAACTGGCGATCATTAATCACAACTTTAGATTCTTATAGTTGTAAAGTCTTTCTCTGAAGATTCTGACTAAGTAGAAACTTAAAAATGTTGTAAAACTCCTTAAACCAGTTTAGCATTTGCACAGTGTATTTCGTCATTCGCGATTTTTGTGTTAGCGTTACTGTACTCGATGTTTAAAACTGCGATAATTATTTTTACATACTGAGAATCACAACTTAGTTGTCGAAATACGTATTTAGGATACGAATATTAATGTTGTAATGAGTTTTATACCTAAGTTTAATTTTGGTAACGTTTATATCTGCATTATATATTAAATTTTTTAACATCAACACAAAGCACTACGAAAATCAACATTTTTTTTTATTTATTAAACATTTAAACCGTTATTATTTTGTACTAATCTTCACTTCCATCATTATATTGCAATTATCACAGTTATTGGAAAATTGCTACGTTTACAATTAATTAATTCCTTCGACAAATTGGTTTTCGTTATATTGCGAAATTTTAGGAAAATGTAAATGAATATTAATACGTCAGTTTCTCAATATCATAACATTTACTTATTGTAGTTGAATTAAGAGATTGTAAATAAATTTGAAGGAATAAAAATAATTAGAAATGTGGAAATCGATAAATATTATCTTTATACTCCGATTGGATATTTTAGTATTTAAGGTTAATTTATTTTGCTTATACACTGTATAATTCGAACAGCATTTTGACTTTAGTACTAACAATAAATAGCGTCATATTGAGCTATTTGAACAAAACTATATTCTTACTTTACACAATCGTAAACGAAGAATAGCAAGCGCTAATTAAGTTGGCGCGAGGAGGGGGTGCGCAGAAGCCGTTTTTAAAAACGTCCACCCCCACTAGTCAAGTAATTGTCAGAATACATTTGTCATTGACGTTTGACGGAACATAATGTCTTTGCTAGGGGATCATAAAGTGATACACGCTCAGAGGTTAGAATTATCTGACATTTGATGTAAAACCAAACACAAATCTCCCCACTACTTTTAATCCTGCGCGAACTTACCCCTTCTCGCGCCAACTTAGTTGGCGTTTGCTATACCTGGGTGGTCAGGCTCACTCGTCCTCATATGACCGCCATGCGAAGACGCGAAATTCCTGTTACACATTTTTTAACGTTTCTTTGATGTTTTTTCCAGGCATATAGTAGCAGTAAACTTCGAAGTGATTTGCTTTTGAAGGTAAATTTTGTATTTAACTTTGTTAGAGTTATCAAATGTCAAAAACTTAATAATCTGGACTATCCTAGCGCCATCTATAGAAAAGTTACAGTACCTTTAAAAGGATATCGTACTTATATCACTAGACTAATTAATAATTTTCTTTAAGTCTCTATGTTTTTTGAAACGTATTACTTAAAGGATACATTTAAACTGTATTGACAACTTTATTTGATTTTACAACTACGTTTATACCAATGTAAAAATTTTCCGTCTCAATGCATGTGAGAGATTAAATTAAGAAAAATGGAAATAAGACCGTTGCTAATTACTGAAAGAGATTTTACTTGGAATGAAAGAAAATAAATCAAGGCAGAGATATTAACGATAGAAGTCCCTAAAGTTTCTTTCTAAGGCAAAAGTTTAAATTACACATTCTCCCTATTAATGTCCGTTTCTTGGTTAACATGACTAAAAAGAAGGATTAGGATTTTATTATTGAGTCTAAGAAATTAAATTTACTTTTTATTTTTCTTATATTTCAAAGATTTACGATTTGAGCTCTAAGGAATACAAGAATATAATTTGTTTCTGATTGTAATTTTTCTATTTAAAATATTATTTAATACCACTAAAACCGTTCATAAGCAATTTTTGAGACACTTAAGAAAATTAATGTAACTTAAATTGTACAAATAACGCATTTTTTAACAATACAGTTGCTTATTGCATTTTAATATGACGAGTCAGTAACATGTTTTAACGTTATTCCCAAAAAATTAACGTTCATTTACCTCGCACCGTTATTATATAAATATTATAGTTGAATTATAGTTCACAAGGTGTGAAATTCTCACAGTTATTTTGTTAACTAGTTTAAAATAATGTAAAGATAAATAGTAAAATGTTCAACTAAAAGAGAAATAAACATGTTTCTTGTTTAATTATTTTTTAATATCTATTAAAATTCATCTTCAGAATCACTAGCGCATGACGATAATATCTTCATTATTGAACGCCTTCTAATAGATTGCCGTAGTACAACATAGATTATCATCCTTAGATGTTGCTTTTAAATGATAAATACTAGAGTTGGGACATCGTTGAAAAACATCGATGTCATTGATATTTGATATCGATAAAAATGAATTTATGTTCTAAAAATATCGAAAAAGGAACATTGATGTATCGATGATATCGAGTCATATTATACTGTGATGTATCACCTATTGCTATCGCTATCTCTATATAACATATAGATATGTTCATTATTAAAGAACAATAATGATTTAAAGACGGCAGACTATGTGCCAGACAGACAAGAATCATTTCACCATGTGTACTAAATATTGTTTTGGATACTATAATATAAATATGTTTTGAAGGTGCATCTGTTATTGCCAATAATTACTACTTTTTCTTTAGAATAAATGTTTCGTTCATTGTTAGAAATACAAAATGTTTTTTTTTATTTTGATTTAGAACTGTAAAATATATGTTCAAATTCTGTTATTTTTAAATATATTTTTCTGCTCCGATATGTAAACACAGCGAGAGGAATGAAAAATAATATTTAGTACAGATGGTGAAATGATTCTTGTCACCATGCACCGGGCACATAGTCTGCCGTCTTTATAAATAATAAATGATTATTGATTCTAATGAATAGCAAAATTAAGTTAAATTATGTTATGTACTTTTTCTCTATTTTCAATTTCAATTTTATATAAGTTTAGTAATAGGCAATAATTTTAGTTTATTCCATTTATTATTCAAGGTTAGGTACAAGAGCATGGAGGAGGCACTCTGAATTCAACCTCCACAATCCCAAGGTGAGATCGGCTGTGGAGGTTGAACTTACAATTCGTTATTTATACAACTTACAAAGTATTATATCTGTAACTTTTATTGCAGTAAAGGCGTTAATTATTATTATTATTATTGATGACTGATGTTACAAATACAAATGTATAATCAAAAGTGTCGCAAATGCAAAAATTAAGCGCTTTGTTTATTGTTAAAGTTTAGAAAACATTTTATTATAAGAGGCAGGTAGTGTTTATCCACTCAAAGAAGTAATTGATACATTTCACAATACTTTTCTTTTAGAAATTTGGTTTGCAGAACAATAGACGATACTGTTTATACTTTCGTTATATGAATAGAACATATGCCAGGATAATAAGGAATAAAGAACGATTGTCCAGAAACATTCAACAAAATCAATTAGGTACTCTAAACGAAATATAATGCATATCTTCTTTATTGCTATTTACTACAGTAATCCTTTCATACAGAAATCGCTTACCGGCAAGTATATGCATACTGGTGCATGTACACCCATACATTTTTTTCAAAATTCGTAGAACTATTTATAAACTATCGATTCAGAAACTTCTTTCATGTATTAGTAATAAAAAATGGATGGTTTATTTTAATACTAAGATAATACATATAATCATTTTTCAAATACCAGAATTTAATTGCATTTGTATTGATTATACGCCGGTGGGGATGCACTACATACGGTCCTGCCTTACCGCAAAAATCCTTAGCTCTAATTATTATTATTATTATTATTATTATTATTACTTAAAAAAAACATTAATAGTTGTTTATTGTATAAGTGTTTTAGACAGCATTTTATCCACGCTAGAATATTTAAACTCGAGAACGCCAGTTCGCATCTACGAGGTGCATTCAAGTTCTAAGGCCTCCGATTTTTTTTCTAACTATGTAACTACTCACCCGAAAACTATGAAACTGGTGTTACTTATCGACGTAATCTCCCTGCAGCCGTACACATTTTTCACAACGTCGACGCCATGATTCCATGGCCGCGACGAAGACTTCTTTAGGAGTCTGTTTCGACCACTGGTAAATCGCTGAAGCAATAGCAGTACGGCTGGTGAATGTGCGGACAGTGTCTTTCATTGTTGGAAACAGCCAAAAGTCACTAGGAGCCAGGTCAGGTGAGTAGGGAGCATGAGAAATCACTTCAAAGTTGTTTTCATGAAGAAACTGTTGCGTAACGTTAGCCCGATGTGCGGGTGCGTTGTCTTGGTGAAACAGCACACGCGCAGCCATTCCCGGACGTTTTTGTTGCAGTGCAGGAAGGAACTTGTTCTTCAAAACATTTTCGTAGGATGCACTTGTCACCGTAGTGCCCTTTGGAACACAATGGGTAAGGATTATGCCCTCACTGTCCCAGAACATAGACACCATCATTTTTTCAGCACTGGCGGTTACCCAAATTTTTTTTTGGTGGAAGTGAATCTGTGTGCTTCCATTGAGCTGACTGGCGCTTTGTTTCTGGATTGAAAAATGGCATCCACGTCTCATCCATTGTCACAATCGACGAAAAGAAAGTCCCATTCATGCCTTGGTTGCGCGTCAACATTGCTTGGCAACATGCCACACGAGCGCCTTGTGGTCGTCCGTCAGCATTCGTGGCACCCACCTGGAGGCACTTTTCGCATCTTCAGGTCGTCATGCAGGATTGTGTGCACAGAACCCACGGAAATGCTAACACTGGAGGCGATCTGTTCAACTGTCATTCGGCGATCCCCCAAAACAAGTCTCCACTTTCTCGATCATGTCGTCAGACCGGCTTGTGCGAGCCCGAGGTTGTTTCGGTTTGTTGTCACACGATGTTCTGCCTTCATTAAACTGTCGCACCCACGAACGCACTTTCGACACATCCATAACTCCATCACCACATGTCTCCTTCAACTGTCGATGAATTTCAATTGGTGTCACACCACGCAAATTCAGAAAACGAATGATTGCACGCTGTTCAAGTAAGGTATCTAAAACAGTTCTCATTCTCGACGCTGCCGCTACAATTCCATCTGCCGTACAGTGCTGCCATCTCTTTGACGCATTGACAACGAACGCACGCTCATTTTAAAACAATGCACATGCTTCTATCTCTTTCCAGTCTGGAGAAAAAAAATCGGAGGCCTTAGAATGCACCTCCTAATACGTTTTATCCACAATCACCACATTAATGAAATGGAATTATTCGAAATTTAATTAAAAAATATTCGTATTCATAAAATGAAATGTGTCAGGCTGTCATACTTACTGGTTGCTATATTTTTTTCATTATTTCACTAGCACTTTATATGCTTCATAAGTGTGGATAAAATTCCTATTATAATGTGATTGTGGATAATAGAAGATTATGTCATTAGGTGTAAAAGTGATACTTTATGCGACGAAGCTGAACGTTTGTCTTGCTGAACGTAGTAAGACAAATAAATTCAGCTAAAGCACATAAAGACACTTTTACGCCGAATAACATATACTATTTTGTCTTCAAACGCAAGTATATAGAACAAAAGTGATTTATATTGTAAGTGAAGTGCAATTCATCAATATAATTCGTCCGTTGTTACGATGTAAGCAAAAACGAAATTAAATTGAAAAAATTCTAAAAGTGTCATTATTTTATATGATTAGGTACATGCAAATTTGTTAATTAATCTACTTAATTTGATAAAGTGATATTTTTATCTTGTCAATGAGAAATAAGTTGTAACTTTTATGACGTTTAAAAATAAATAAATTTATTTGTAATATTTTTTGTGTCTATTAAATGGTCCTTAAACATTTATATATTTTATTTAAAACTTGTCGTGTAAAGAAGTATAAATAACAACAAATAATAAAAACCAAATGAATTATGAATTAGATTAATACCAACATAAAGGTATAATATATAAAAAATTATAAGTACAAATACAAATTACAAATTAATTGCAAATTCAAATACACTTCTTTCATTTGTAAAAAAATAAAAATATGAACCGATATTTTCTCTAAACCGTTGATATTATTGATATTTCGATGCTAAAGCATGGATATTTTATCCGATGTCCCAACTCTCATAAATACCTCAATTATTTATTGTATATAAGTATTAATTTAATTTACCTCTTATTTTTCTATTTACATTTCTTTCTCTTTATATCTTTATAATAGTTTAATCTATGTTCTCTTTGCAAATGTGTAAATATTAAATTTTTGCCTTAGTTTTTGTATTTTGTTCGAAAATTCGATTCAAACCTTTTTATATAATATAAAATACCAAGCTTTACGTAGACATTGAAGTCAATACATCAATTCAAAAAATATAGCCAACTTTTCATCAAATGAAAGCTTGTACAAGAACTAGAAATAATCAAGCGGGCTGCTTTTTCGCAAACTGATTTCAGTGAGTTTAATTAGTGCAGTAATTTTTGCAAAAATGTATAGAGAATTTTTTAAAGTTTAGACATAATATTATTAATATTAAGCACGGTATACAGCATGTATATAACTTTATCCCCACATTCCAGAGTTTGACTCAGTACAAGCTAATATGTACAAACGTTTTCAATATACATCGCGTTTTGCAAGAAAGGCATGACTGTAAGAAATTATAACTCAGCGAGAGATCAACGGCTTATCGAAAATTTTGCACATAATTTTAGCACCATTATAATATAAATCGGGAAATTCTCGGATAAATTTTTTCACTGTGTCAAACATTGGTTGTCTTTCGCGTTTTCTTTCGTTGGACATGCTCATATATGTGTTTATAATATCACAAGTTCAACCGGCTCGCATCGAGATCTACGCTTAACTAAAATATAAATATCTGACCGGCATACGCGACCTAACACATACGATAAACCTGCTTATCTTCAAATTCGCAATCTTTATCTAGTAAAAAAAACAAAACTTTTTTTCTTTGTTAATACTTAAATTTGATTTGGCTATATATATTAACAAAAATGCTTAGTTGAAATTTCATACGAACACGAGTTACACGTATATAAAAGCCGATGTGTTTTGAAAGCATTCGTACGTATACATTAACTTATACTGAGTACGATCCTGGAATGTGGGGAATATCTGACAACTCTATATATAACTTGTATAAAACAGAAATTACGTATGTATATATATCCAAAAGAAAATCTCAAATATATTTATTCGGAATACAGAAATAATGTTAATAATTCTCATTTCATTAAGTAAATTGTTAAGGAACTTAACGGCGGTATACGTAAGACTATGTCAATTAAAGCGTTACTAATTTCGCATATCGCTGGAATAAGTTAAGCGAGCAGGAAACTACATTGAAAAACCAAATATTTTTTGTTTAAAAAACCTTGAGTTTTCTTTGTTAGGACACCTAGTTTCCGAACCACCCTCGTATTTCCAATGACAAATACGAAAGGTGTTTGTTTTGTGAAGCAGTTTTAGAGCGTTGCAACAATCACGAAAATTTTGTTAAAATATATTAATTACTGACGAATCAAGTGCACCTCTATAATTCTGCTATAGTGCGGTATTAGTCTAAGAAAAAAAAACGTATAATTTATGATGTACGAACGCAATATCCACAAAAGGTACATGTTTAGACAGGACTTTTAGGGGACCATATCATTGAAGAAATTTAAACTCACAAAGATATTTACTTTTTTTTGTCATATCTTGTGTCCAAAGCATACCTAATATTTTCATAAATGACGTTTGGATTCTGCAGAAAAAATGCCTTACCCATAATGTGCGACAATTTAAGTAATTTAAGACAATTTAAGTAATTTAAGTAATTTAGACAGTATATCTGATACTATATTGATATCTGATTGGAGGGCTATTCGCTAGCCTGTTAGCCTCGTTGGTTTCTTGAGAAACGTTAGTTAGTTTTTAGAAGTGTTTTTATTTTATATTTTAGATTCTATTATATAGGGAATTTGTTTATTTCTATACAAGTATAATATTTTTAAATTTATAAGGGGTAAAATTATTATTATTATGTTCTATTTTTATAATACATACTTAATTTTCCTTGCGACTAGAGAAACTTTGGTATGTTTTCTAGTCGATAAGTGTCACTCTAAACAAAAGACCATTAAATCAAATGACACATTTATAGTTTTTAAATTCCACATTAATTTGCTGTGAGAATTTGAAGAATATGACATCGATTTTGTCAGGATTTATATTTAGCCATTTTTCAATTCTCTTCATAGCTGATGTGTGGATATTTTCTAATTAAAAGAGCTATATCATCGGCATAATTCGTAATGAAAATTCAGTAGAAGTATATTTTAAATTATAAACGTCACTAAAATATATTAATCACAATAAAGGCCTCAAAATTCTCCTTTAGGATATTCGTTTATTTATAGTTCTTGTGGCTGAACGTACTTTCATAAATGGTCAAATACACCGTCTGGCTGCGGAAACGTGCCGCCCCATATCGCTGCTGTAAGTTACTAGCTTCTTGTGCTGGGGATTCCGAGTTCGAATCCTGGGCTTGCTTCCCTTCTTCCCTTTTTCGGTTTTCCTTCTCGTTTAATATAAATACAGATAATCAAATGTTTTAAGCCGCTGCCCAAACGGTGACATAACAAAAATTCGTAGCCACCCAATGCACTCTGTAATAGACAATCAAAAGTTCTAATACAATTTTGTTTTCTCTTCACCGGGCTGGTAAAAATTTATGGATGATCGGTCTTTCCATAGAGTCAAACGAAACGCTTGCCGCTTGTGATGGGCATATGTAATACGGGATCTATGCGGACCTATTACATGTGTATGCCTTCTATGAGCTTTCCATTCAATGTCCTTAGACAACCGTAGGTAATCTGCAGAGCAATTCTTCTGCAATATTGGGCTATCCTTCTGCAAAAAGTAAACATTTTAACTAATTATAGCACAATGTTTTAATGTTTTAGAAGGTCATTGACATTGGGAAATATCGTCACTTCCGAATTGATATACCGCCTTATATACGAGAAATGTTATAAAATAGGCTAAATCCACCTAAAATTGTTTGTGATGATTTTTCCTTGTAGACCAGTGTAATTTAATAGAAATTTCAAATTGTGCGATTAATAATAATTACATTTTAATCACTACCTTATTTTAGATCAAATATATCTTTTTGATTACAAGACTTTTCGCCAATAATATCTATTATATAATGAGACATAAAATATCGTAAAAATCGTAATAAAGATTTGATGGCATTAACAGAAAATTCAATTCAAATTTATAAATTGCTTCCTAAAACATTTAACAAAACAGTAGGAATGTAATAATAATCCGGTATACACAGTAATTTGAGAAATTAATTACCAAAATGTATAAATAGGTAACTGTATAGATATTTGCTGAATTTAATCTTTCGTACTCACCTAAATCGCCAGTTTAATGACCTATGCGAGAGAAGATATTTCAGTTTGAGGGAACCGTTTCGCTCCGTTCGCAAACTTGACACAAAAATACTGTTACTTTTTAATTACTCATAAATCTTGTGTACATTTTGTATTTAGAGTTAAAATTTTAGATTTGTTAAACAGAAACATAGAACTGTTTCGGAAAATAACAACTGGCTAAATATTCTATAATAGACTACAATGCGATGTTAACTGTTAATTTTTATTAAGTTAGTTAGAAATGTCGAAATGTACATAACTATTAAAATCTATCAAATTCTTTTCTCAAGAAACTTCTTTCCACCTAAAAACTATCTAACAAACAAATACATGTGCTTCATATTGTAAAGATTATAATATTGACTACAGATTTTTTTTAACATACATGGACGCGAAAGAATGTAAAGTACGTAAGAAATATTACTTATGTTATTCTACACATGCAAAATAAACAATATTAGTGCAGAAGAACCGTAACCCAGATTTTCGACTAGTTCATTACTAATTTCTTATATTTTATTATTACGAGGGCGGATTGATATATGAGGTCTTCAACAACGCAGTTGTGGGTGTAGTGGGGATAGAAACAAATTCGAACCTGCAAACTGTAATTTCGTGTATCTCGTCTTAGCATACAAAGTTTCATTTTTCTGTATATCACCGTTGAGTAACAGTATCATATATCATGAGTTCTATTTACCAAGCAACGATCCGTGATAGAATTTTTTACACTGGAAGGTCGCGTACCCATCGAAATTTACGATTTTGGGGATGTAAAGAATCATAATTGAGGCTAAATGAAAGTGTTTGACGAAAAGCGAGCAGGTCGACCAATATTACTGACGCATGAGAAGAATAAAAGACAAATGAACGCGCTGATTCAAGGAAATCGCTAGATTATGCAAAAACAAATTGCTCAGCAATTATGGATTAGTTAAGAACGAATCCAGTACATTCTTCAGATGTGAAATTACAGAAAAAATTGCGCGAAATGGATTCCGCGTTAATTAGAGGATGTTCATAAAAGAGCAAAGAAAAAACATTTGTCAAGAACTTCTTAACTAGTATCGAAGTGAAGGAGATGATTTGTTAATTTGAATTTGTAATCAGATATGTACGAAATTAATTGCGGCGATTGTAATTTTAAATATATAGGTCAAACAAAGCGCTTGATAATAACCCGTTTTAAAGAACACATATCACATACATATTAAATTTAATAGACCAGAAATCTCGACGCATACGAAAGCATTCATATCGTTAAAAAAAAATTCACTCGACAACGGTCCTATCCAATACAGTTGTCTTTTTTCATTCTTAGAAATGAGGTAGAAAAGGTTGAGGGCGTGAGAATAAACACATGGTGTTGCTGCTTTCTTAAGAGGGGTAAGTTGACGTAATTTTGGTGTGTGTATTCGTTTTAAATTTAGTATATACGTGGACGCCGTGTAAAGTTATGCGCGATTCTAGCTTTACTGTGCCTCATGCTCAACACTTGAATTAGTGGTTTTGCCTACTAATGTGACAACTTAGTTATCGAAATACGTATTTAGGATACGACTATTATCGAAAGATATGGCACCATTTTCTAACCATACTGTCCCTTATGATATTTTCACCATGAACAGAAAAGGGTCACGATGAATCTCAGCAGCCTTCATGTTCTTTGAACACAGAAATCGGATAACAGCACGCAATTCACAGTTAGCGGGATTTTCTATTGCAGCAGCCATTTTAAGCGACCAAAATAGCAAGAAAGAATGTCCGAACGATTCTCTCACTAGCACTGTCAGACTACACCGCAGCGTTGCAATCTCGCTGATATCCCCACTCCTCTGCTCACTATGCGAAAATAGAACTTACTTTACGAATCGCCCTCGTACATTCAGTGGTACATCTAATATTTTCTATACTTATTATGTGAATGCAACAATGTCTATATTGGTGAAACAGGACGTACGTTTGAACAGAGGATTAACGAACATGTAAAAAGCTACAATGGCTAAAAATGAACTTAACATTTGCTAATTATTGCCTAGAACTAAACCATAAATTTTACAAAGACTTTAAATCTTACATGCATAGGATAAAGACAAGAAACTTCATTTACTTTAAGTTTTAGAAATTAATAAATATAGTAAAATAAATCTGGCACTAAATGAACAAACAGAATTAAATTACTCGCCTCTACTGGCTTTCTAAATTGATATTAACACCCTCATTTGTAATACTCGTACCCCACACTTTTATAGGAATACATGTATGTGGCTGTACATAATTTTGTAAGCATTATTCAGCTAGGCATCTCCTCAGGAAGCCAAAGTTTGACGAATCAATATTGTAGTGTATATTAATGTACAATAAATTACTTCAAACAACTTTTTAAAATTAATCCATTCCTGTAATTCGACAAAATTTTCTATATTGTCCAAAACGAAAAAAAAAGTAATTAAAAATTTTTGTCAATGACATATATCTCTTACCCTTGCACATGTATGACAGATGAATCCAACTTGTAAAATAACAATAAACGTTAATAAAAACAAACAGCAAGAGCTGAAACGCATAAACTACAGCTGCACATATAAAAAGAAATAAAAAATAATTTAATTTCAGTGAACAAAAGTTATATAAACTTTCACTTATACCATAAAAGGATTTGGTGAGTAACCAGACTTTTTTACCAAGACGTAATGCATTGCTTGTAGATATATAAAATTTTATCACAATGTTACCACGCGCACTTATACAGGCATACGCTTCTTTTATTGCATATTTTATTATTGTATAAATTATATAAAACCTTTAAAGATTTTCGATAACTATTATATAAGTATTTAAACATTATCATTAATATATATTCATACAAAAAATACTTCAACTTTACGAAACAACATTTCCGTTCTTTCTATGAAATCTGTAAGTTTTACAATCATTGCCGAACCTATCACTTCCAGTTTTATTAGAATCTTTCCATGACAGTTATAAATTTTTGGCCAGAATTTTATTGCACCCTTTTTCTATACCCATTCATATGCGGTAGTTGAACAGCGTCAGTTCAACAAATTTAGTTTTATTGAGGCACTAAAATAATTGCCATCTTGCAAATAATGTTAGGACGTCTATATTAATATTAAATGTAGACAATAACACGGCTCTCATAAATCAACAGAAAGGAATCAGACGTGTTTATTAAAAATGACCCGAAAAATAAATTTCTTTTGTCAAATATCTTTAATGTGACAAAGAACAAAATCTAATTACATTTTCCATTATCTAATAAGAAAATACGTTCCTTGACAGGTACAAGGATTACCTACAACTTGTAATAATAACAAGTACATAATATTAATGATAATAAATATACTTTATTTCTCAACAGGTAGTACCTAATAACAGGACAAACTAAAAAATTTATAATGAACATAATTCGTGCACATGTTACCTGTATACAAAAATAAACTTAAGAAAAAGGCAGAATTAAAAATAATAATTAAGATTAAAAGTAACTTAATTATATAAAAAAACAACATATTATCTCAACCTAATTCCGTATGCTCAGGGTGCTATTGAACACATCACTAAAGCCAATATCCCAACTTTTACACATATGCCACAATGGTGTCCGGCACTAATGCACTAGTCCTGGTGTACCCATAACAAACATGTAAAAGTTTCGACCAGACAACAATTAGCGCTTATTCTAGACAGCAAACGAAAACAATCTATTTGATATAACTTTGTACAAAAATCTGGTATCACAAATTTCTTTCCCTGTACTTAATGAAACCATTACATCTTAAAAAAGGTATATAACCCCTTACCACAATTATTAATCGTATCCTAAATACGTATTTCGACAACTAAGTTGTCATCATCAGTAGGTAAAACCACTAATCAAGGTGTCGCACATGGGGCACAGTAAAGCTAGAACACCGCTTACGCAACAACTACTTTACACGGCGTCCACGTATAGACTCTCATTACAACATTACTCAACATTACATGTTAATATATAAGTTCTTTAAACGAAAAGTAACGTTCGGGGTACTCTTCGGAAATTTTAAACGAATATAATTTAAAAAATCAACATTGAACACGCTCCACACAAAACTGATGCATCAAATAGAAAGAATACTAAACAATAAATGTGCTTACTCTTACTACAGATATGTGATTCAAATATTTCTCTGTTCTATTTATAAATCTTAACATCTTGGAAGCTTAATTCCAAATTGGTTCAATATTATCGCTAAACGACCAATTAGTATACCAATTGTACCAATTGTAATTTAATACAATCTGTGTAATTCTGGTATATATTTTGATATTATCGGTAGAAGCAAGAGAAAAAAAATTTAAGAAATCTAGATGATCATTAACAAGTCAAAAGTAATGGATCGGTGTGTTTCAAGGTTTGAGCCTTGAAACTGTACAGAAATCAAAGGATTTCTAACCATTATTGACTACTACAATTACAAAAATTTTAAGACATCAATTCAACTAGAAATGAGGCAAATCCGAAAAAAATTTTCTTCTACAAAAATTAAGGATTTCTGGAATCGAAGCCCTAAAAATATCTGTTATGATGTGGGTTTGACAGTGATCGTCTACAACTTCACTTCAAACTGATAACTTGAAAAACCTGCTCAAGGACTTTTGCAAGGATTAAATAATGCATCATTAATATAGTCGCTTATCTATAAAACATACATACATTATTGGAGTTTATTCAGCGAAAACTTTTAAAATATCCACATTTCAAAAATACTGGATGGATTCACTTCAGGGTATTAACCATATCGTTTTACTGTACAGATATCAGCTCGAATCCCTGGAGAACCGTAGGCGTAAAAATGACATACAATCTGCTCAACAATGGTATAGATGACACCAACATTGTTGAACAAAATTAAATTTCAGTTTCGCAATACAGAGTGTCCCGAAACGTACCAGCAACTTATTTAGAATCAAAAAGTCCATATAAACATATGTAACGTAAACCATTAACGAGTCATTGTCTATTTCATAATTTATGTGGCTAAAATTTTAGATTTACGAAATATATTGAAATACATTTTTGAATACATTTTTATTATTTTATTTACAATAAATGTTCAAAATAATCACCACCCAATACACTCAATACACAAAGAAGCACGTTGCAGAAGAGTTCTTAATATGGTTGCTGGGTTATTCCTAATTCCTAATAATTCCTAATAATATCGGTAGCCTGTTTTATTCTTTGACGTAGTGTTTCTATCGTGTGTATTTCAGTAGCATAAAAAATTTGATTCATATGACCGCAAAATTAAAAATCTAATGGAGTCTGATCCGGCAAACGCGGTGGGTATGCTACAGGTTCTCCTATTTCAATCTGTCTTCCCGGAAAATTTGCGTTGATCCAAGCTCTAACATGAAAAGATGGTTGTTCTGGTGCCCCATCGTGTTAATACTACATTGCACGTCTAAAATTTAATGGAACATTTTTCAGTAACAAGGGCAAAGTGTTTTGTAGAAAATATTCGTAATTCGCTTCATTCAAACGGTGTGGCAGGTCAAATGATCCAATCAGACGATTATTAAGATTACCAGCTATCAAATTAACGCAAAATCTATATTAAAAATGTGAACGTCTTCTTAAATGAGGACTTTCTGCAGACCATTCATGAAAATTATAAATTAATGACACTATCTCGTGTGAAAGAAGCTTCATCGGTCCATAAAATATGCGGTAGGTTTTGATATTTTGTAACCAATTATAAATATTAAACGAACTCCAAACTCATTACCTAGAGCTTGAACACTTTGATAACGATGTGGATGTAAGCAAACACTTCTTATTATTCTCTAAAGCTGGGTGCTATATATTCCAGTGCGTAATGCGCTTAAAAACGGATTTTCTTGAAATAAATCAAGAATTTGTTCATCTTTGTTTACAACTACTTAAAGGGTCGACAGCATGTCTTGCATTGAATGTGCCATGTTCCCTCAGCTGATAATGGAATTAAAGAAAACTACACGCGTAGGTGTCTCCTAAATAGGATGATACTCTTGTTGTGCTGCTAAAACATTTTCATCACTTCTGCATAATCATCATTTGAAAATACCATTGGCATAAGTGTTACGTTAGGAATATCAGTATCATAGAGATAAACTGACAAGTTACAAACAATAATTTGTTAATCATCATGGCATTGTAGCAACTTGATTAGTATGGCGAAAATTCGTTGAAAAGCAGGCTGTCGATATTATTACGAATAAATCAGTAACCATGTTAGGAACGCAGCGGTCTCTTCCGGGACGTGCGGCTTTGTGTATTGAACAGAACGGAGATAATTTTGAACATTTATTGTAAATAAAATAATAAAAATGTATTGAAAAAATGTATTTCAATTAATTTCACAGAACTAAAATATAAGCCACATAAATTATGAAATAAACAATAACTCGTTAACGGTTGCGTTTAGAACATATGTTTATATGAACTTTTTGATTCTAAATAAGTTATGTAATTCATCCTTGAAATATTGTCGGTACGTTATAGTTCACCCAGTATAATAGCCGACAACGCAGCACATTTTATTATTCTATGGCAAGAAGTAATATCTTGATGAAGTCTGCAATAGATCGTGTGTGTAATACATTTAATACGAGGGTGGTTCAATAATTCTTTAGAAAATTCAAGAGATGGCACTAGTAATATGATAAAAATTTGCATTTAGTAAGCGTCATTTGTCATTATAGTACTTTGGTTCATTCAAAAAAAAATGGTTAAAAATTTGGTAAATGAGTTTAAACGTGGCCGTACATCCACAAAATATGAACATCGTTCAGGACGTCTAGTGGTAATGGCTTCCTCCGAAACGATTGACAAAATCCACGATATGGTTTTAAGTGATCTATGAATAATATTGTGCGCGAAATAGTTGAGGCCACAGGCATACCACAAGGTACAGTGTTTTCAATTTTACACGAAAAACTGGGTTTGAAAAAAATCTCAGCAAGATGGGTGCCGCGTTTGCTCTCGTTGAGAGAATAAACGCAATCGTGTGATTGAATCGAAGGCTGGTTTGGCACTTTTCCGTCGCACTCGTGATGAGTTTCTGCATCGCTACATAATTGTGGACGAAACATGGATACATTACTATACCCCAGAAACAAAGCTACAGTCGAAGCAGTGGGTTTTTAAAGGCGATCCAGTTCTAAAGACGGTGAAATCGTGCGCATGCGTGCACGCGGAATCGTCTACATCGATTACTTGCAAAATGGACAAACGCTAACTGGAGAGTATTAAGCAACGTTATTGCATCGGTTCAGCGAAGAAATCAAGAAGAAAGATTCTCATTTGATAAAGAAGAAAATTCTCCTCCACCAAGACAATACACGGATGCACACTTGCGCAGTTCCCTTGGCGAAAATCAACGAGCTAAAGTTCAAATTATTACAACATCCACCGTATTCGCCAGGTTTGGCCACCAGTGACTTTTTTTATTCCAAGACTTGAAAAAATGGCTCGGCGGAAAACGGTTCACGCCGAACGAGGAAGTCATCGCCAAAGCAAATGTCTATTTTGAGGACATTCCGAAATCCTACTTTTTTACTACTTACTTAAAAAAGTTAGAGAAACGCTGGGAAAAGGGTATACAGCTAAAAGGAGGCTACGTCGAAAAATTTTTATCTTTTTCTAAGGAATTATTGAACCATCCTCATAATTAGCAGCGATGCATAGTGAAGTTGATATTAACCACACTCTCTGTTTTATTCGATGCAATTAATAATGAATAGTGATTATAATTATATTGTATATTATACTTTATGTATATTTTGCAACAGTCATAATTACTTTACTTTGTATTCTTTCATAATCATTTTTTTGTTAGAATTATCGTTTATTTTCAGTAAGTTTAATGTGTGTAGATGTTTCAACATATTTGTTTTGTTTTCCGTCCCATAATTAAATACATAATGTAAATCTGTTGGGTAAATAAATTATTATTATTATTGTTAAATAACTATGATGTTTATTTGTATAGGTAACATTTATATATGGAATGGATTTTTACCTAACAGTTTTATTGTTACTTTTCTTAAAAATACCCTAGTCTGTAAAGATATTTAAGTATAAGAGGAAACAAACTCTAAGTAAAATTATAATCCTTTATAATTGTTTAAAACAATATTACATATATCAATATTACATAATATGTATTTATATATCTTAGTACCACAATGGGCGCTATAATAGAAGAAAATTTCTTAACATAAATTTAAAAAAACCAAGCAGATTTAGAAGTGAAATGATATTGCTAATCAGCTTGATATTCAGATTATTAAATGAAAACTTGTATTGCGTGTTTTCGCAAATAATCTTTCTATTGTATAATATCAAACATCTCATCTGTAAGAAACATCCTCTCGATTGAAAAAGATGCCTCCTTACGTAACACACATAAAACAGAAGGAAATAAAACACAACATCGACCATCTGCCTAAGAAGCGTCAAGAAAAAGCCATCATCAAATTTCAGCGCAAATGGTGGATGGTAAGCGATAAAAAAAAAATCGGTTCGTACCGCACTATTATGTATTTTGTGTATGATGTTGTGACTGTATGCGTGTATGTGTTGTGTATAAGGTATAAAAAGTACAGTTACTTAACAGCGCCACTAGCGTTAGCGGTTCAAAACTCGCTGCCTACTTTCTACAGAACGATGGTGGTTGAGTTTAGTTCAAGCGAAGAGCTGACAGCGGGAACATTTAACGAAGTAAAGCTCAATAAAGATTCCATAACCCATTACAACGAGGGCATTGAAATTTCGCGAGTGACAGCGCGTTGCGGAAACTTTTTAATGTAACAACCGCCTAATTCTGTCAGATCTGACCGGTTGTGATAAAAATTACAAGTATAATCGCGACTATTTTCCCGCTCTTGCTAACATCAATAAATTAACAAGTGCAATTCGGTAAATTGAAAGATATTTTACCTGTTTTATATATAAACAATGGATTTGCACAGGAGCTTTAGAATAAAGTGCGTCGTTTTTGACTATAATGAAGCTTTCTAGTGTATTAAAAGACCTAATAGTAATAGTTCTTGTTTTAAAGAAACTGAAGGATCTGTGATGTGCAATCGCAATTGGATAAACACGTCTCTAGCAGAAGGTGTGAATTATTAACATAGTATACCTACAGCGAACAAATTGTGACTATCTTATTGGAGAAAGCTCTTTGCACACGCTCAGCGTATTACGCAAAGTATGATATAACCCAGCTCGTTGTTTTTTTTCTTTTCATTTCATGTATGCATTTACGTTGATATCTTTTAGAAACAAGTGGTTATATATATATATGCCATTATTTACGATGTTGCGAAAAATCAATATGAACAAACTCCTACACATTTATTAATTAATAAAAAAAGTTAGAAACCGATTATCAATACATAATTATTTATTTTCTGTATATTCTACATGAACTTGTAAATTTAAAAAATCACAGTGATTAAAGTCACAAATGTTTAGTAAATAACAAAAGCTTTAATTATTAATGATAGGGCGAAGAAACTGTTAGCTTAAAATAAATGTCATTACTTTTAAATACTAACCTATTTATAACTTAAAGTTCTTACCAGCACTATCGGCAATTTTATTAATATATCTTTGAGATAAAAATATACAGACTGGTTGGTTTTTTATTGTACACTCATGTTTTAAGAAATTAAAAAATATCTGATACTACTTTTTGCTCTCTTTCCTATCCTGTGAAATGGAGTGCTATCACTTGAAAAACGAAAGATGATCTAATGAAATTTTTCTTTTTATTGAACATCCTATATATTATTGGATATTTAGCTAGCTTATTCATCAATTCTGTATACAATATATATATATTTAATATATTTATAGATTTAATTAGTTGGCGATTTAAGGTCTGGTTTTACTCAAAAATGCATATATGTATTTAAAACAATCTTACATATTTCGGCAAGTGATGCCTTTCTCAAAGAATATAAAAACAGAATTATCACTTTTAAGATGACGTGAGTCCTCGTAGGAACCAACAAACTCGATGTCCAATACGTTTTTCCACAAATAGGTGTGATAGAGGATCAGTTATTGGGACCCTATTTTTATAACGGCACACTTAATTAAAACCGATATTTAAACTTTCTTGAAACTGAATTTCAAGAATATTTAGACCATCTATGTGGTTCCAACATGACGGCGGGCCACCGCATAACGATCTATTAGTAACAAATTTTCTACAATTAAAAGTTGAAAATAGGTGGATTGGGAATACAAGGCCGCATTTATGTCTTCCGAGATCATCTGATCTTCCAATATTAGATTTTTTGTCTTGGGATTTATCAAAAATAAGGTCTATTGCACTTTATCGAAACAAAAATGGTAGACATTTTGAACAATTTATTCAATAGTTTTTTGCTTTATCGTGTTATTGTTTTGCTATTGTTCTTTAACCAATACATATATCCTACTTATGTGTTTCTTTTTGTTTTTATTATGATGGCGTTGTTCATTGCCATCGAAAAAAAATTATACTATATTCAGAATTGAATAAGCTAGCAAAATATCCAATATTTTCAATTTAAAAAAAAATAATTTCACTGGATCATCTTTTGTTTCTCGAGTGGTAGCACTCTGTTTCACGCAATCGGAAAGAGGGGAAGAGATAGTATCGGATACGTTTTGATTTGTTTTAAATATGATACCCTCAACGAAAATATTATGTGTTCAATGAAAAACCAACCACTGTATGTATATCTGTATGTGCCAAAAGTACAAATAAAATGCTGAAATGTTGTCAATGTTTTGTAATATTAACGAAAACATCTTTCGAAACATTTTTTATTTGATAATAAAATTAGTTCTATGTAAAATAAATAGTTGTCGCAGCTACAATTTCTTTCATAGATTCAAGTGTATTATATTTTGAATTCGAGACCACGCGTTTTGCATGTTTATCACTTTTCAAAATACTTATCTGTAGTATTAATGCACGAGAATTTTACTTATTACTTTTAGTTACCGAAAAATGCCCAGCCGAGTTTAAAATAAACATTTTTCCTTATCATACATATCAGTATATTGTTTCACTAGATAATCTCATTCCTTGTATCTCTAACTTTAACACTTTGAGCGATTTTTAATAAGTATACTACTTTTTTCTTTCCGATAACTATGAATTTACATACGAAAATCATCCTCCCAGCCTGACCTATAATTGCAATTATCATTTCACTTTCATTGAGCGACATTAATTTCAGAAAATCTATATAAACCAGCAACCTATTAACGTCAATTGTAGACTAACATCGCATGTCTGTTTTTATGTCTACTAAAATTCCATATTTAAACTCAAATATATTTATACGTTGATGTTTTGCCTTCCTTTACTCTACTGTATTGGGTACAACCCTGATAAACTCGTAAAAAATGGTTTTCGTAGAAAAACTTTCAACAAGATTATCACTGAAATACTTGCAACATTGCAAAAGGCCTCTCATGCTTGTTGTTGTTGCCTCTTTCCTTAAATCTCATGACAAAGTCAAACATCTTGACATGTAGCTCTTTCGAATTTTGTGTGCAATATTGTGCATTCGTTAAAAACGGTATTATTGGCAGAAGTATTAGGGAAATTATTACTCGAATATTAATGCTTTCTGTGCAACATATTAAAACATCTTCCTACGGAACTCAATTTCATAATTTTTAAGAACACTGCCCAGTATTTTGTTTTAAATAATGGCCCGAAAACGATTACGCTTTGATTTCTTTTTAATAAATGAATCTTTATTTATGTCGACTTCATAACAAATCAACATTTGTGCATTCCGCCGCATTTAATATACGACAGATAAAAGAATGTAATGAAATCGAGTACTTTTCATTTATTCACCAACTGCAAGTATATCTCGTAATCCTTACATGTGAATACTAAGCTTAACGTGGTAAATGAATGAATGTATATTGAATTTTTCGCCAACAATACTTCAAATCAAATTTTCAAAAAGTGCATACCTACTTCTTTTACCAAATAGATAAATAATAAAAATAAATAATAAAAACCACAAATTCTAAGTGTTAGAATTTTTTACTACTAAACATTTAAGAAAGCTTCTGCATATTTATAATGACATAAAACTTTGTCGTAAGACAGTGTTTTGAGTTATACAATTCTCAAAATGTATTTCTAAATTGTTTATTACATATATCTAGCGCTTTTAAATCATTGTTTACTCTAGAAAATAACTAAACCTATCACATTTTTAAGAGCCTCTTTATAAGAGCTTATAGCTGAGATTTCTTGATACAAATTTTCTTCTTCGTTATTAGACTCTAATACCATTGGATAGTCTTCAATAATTGTTGCCGAAGTTTACATAATTTCATCTTCTAATTCTAAATTGTCGTCAATATTCATGTATTCCAGAGGGTTATCAATCTAATCAACTATTTTCATACTTATTAAACATTCTTTGAGAACAGAGAGCGATAAATTATCTCCAGTATCAAAACCGTTTTTGCTTTAGGATTTGGGTCTTCTTTGATTTTTTAAACAATTCTTATTGTTTCGGGTGAGACTGTCTGCCATGCAGCTGTGATCCTATAAATTGCATCTAACAAATCTATTTCTGTTACCAATTCATTTGCAGACGTAACATTGTCCATTTCGGCTAAACGCCTTTTAAAATAAGAGATCTGTATAAAATTTTGTGATTCATTGATCAAGAGGTTGGCAACCATGCTGTTGTATTTGGAGACCAAAAAGATTATTTTTACATTATGCAGGCTGTCGTGGATGAGAAGCTGCGTTGTCCATGGAAAGCAGAATTTTTCCTTTTCGGGCAACTATTTTCCTATCCAATTGAAGAAGCCACTCTGTCATGATATTACATGTCATCCATTTTCGATTGAATTTCCATTTTATTGGCAAACCCGCCAAATTATTTTTTTAACGCACAAGGACGTGGGGCTTTTCCGATAACAAGCAATTGCCCTTTCTCACCACAATGTAAAAGTATTAAACGTTCTGTTTACATCTTTCCGCTTACACATTTTTCACATTTTAGCGCCAAAGCCTTGTTGGGTATTGCACGAGAAAAAGTCCGGTTTCGCCCGCGTTGAAAATGTCTTTTTCACTATAGCCTTCGATTAATGAATGAGCTTTTCGAAGAATTTTGTCACGTCTTCAGTGTTGACACCAGCGGCTTTTCCGGAAATCGTTCTAAAATTGATGTTATGACGCAACTGGAATTTTTCGAACCACCCAGATGATGGACTGAAATTAGAATAATCCAAAGAATTGGCGATTTCCTTGGCTTTCGCTCGCTCTATCGGCCCTGATGTGTTTTTGTTTCGAGCTATCTCAAACCATTCGTAACATGTTATTAATTAGCTGTCCTTTTTTCAAGAATCTTCTTTTTTTTAACATTGATATTTAACACCCACTTTGTAGTAAATCTGTGCTTTTGTCGAATGATTTCACTTGGTTGAATTTTTCCTATTTTAAAACGTTTGATTGCGCACGCTAAGTTTTTCTTTTTCGTAAACATTTATAAAGTCCATTTTCTCTTTTGACAAAAGAACGTTTTTTTTTTGAAAGGCTCATCTTGAAATAACAGCATAAAACACATTTATGTACACAATTTAAATGTGAACAAACTGACTGCTTCAGGGTACGCGAATGTGCAAGAATGTGAGTTAGAACTGTGTGAATTCTATTCAGCTGTCAGGGCATTCCCCGAACTAAATGCGTGTTGATAAGCAAAATAAGGTCAGTAGGTATCCGCTTAAAGGAGATGGATTACACTAAAATAACCTTGATGACGTGTCCGTGTCCGGTCAAAGGAAGTGTCCGCTTAATCTATGTCCGCATCTATGAGCAACTGTTGAGAAATGGTGCCCAAACATATGTCTGGATAATAGAGGTCTCCGCTTATAAGAGGTGTCCGTTAGCAGAGAGTCTACTGTACTTGCAAATATCTACGGTACAATGGGTTAATTATAGTTTAAAAGGACTGTTATCGATATTCAACCCATGTTTAAACAACGCACTACTCTATATATTTTTAAAGCACCAAATCATTGGCCATCTAGAAATGAGTTGTCAAATAATGACATCGTAAGATTTTGGACTCAAATTCTTCCGTTCGCAGATTCCTTCGCCTGAAAAATTGTTAGACGCCGTGTACGTTCATGCTCTATTATCTTTCTTAAATGTTTAGGTCTTACAAGTCTTGTACATGTAGCGTACAAATGTTCATAATTGCTTATTTCAACAATTGGTTAGTAAGTCATATCTTTCCAAGGAAGAAAAACATAAGTCATAACTTTCCAAGGAAGAAAAACATAAGTCATAACCAAGGAGGAAAAACCAATAAATCTAAACCTAAATTTAGTATCGCCTAAATCACTTTTTAACCGTTTTAGGAGATCATTGAAGAAAAAAAAATAATAAAAACCCGGAAAGCTTTTTTTAATTACGAGATATTAATACTCACCAAATGAATAAAAATAATTTAGAAAACTTAAAGCAATATGAAAAAGCTTAAAAATTATAAACACTAAATGTGTTTCAGAAAATCAATGAACAAAAAACTTACTGCCATGCACTAAAATATTACGTACATATTATTGCATAAAGGCACTCACATCTTTTATCACATATAACTGTAGTAATGTCACATGTTGATGTGATTGTGTGTATAATAATGCGATAGCAATTGACCCATATATTAATCATTATAATTTTCCATACGTTTCTTTCAAAATATTTCTTGGAATGACTTCCAAATGTTGCTCTAAATACGAAAATTCGTAGTAAATGATTTAATTAGTAAATATGTAATACCTGCAACAAAAAATTGAACATGATTTTAAGATCGTGTAATTGTCAGAACTTACTAAATACAAGGCACAATGAGATAATTGAATTATACAAAAAGTTTGCAGTCAACATTACAATTCAATCTACAATATTGCTCATGACTTGGTTAACCCTATTTTATTAAAATTACCATACGTGGGTGAATTGACATATAAGGTCTCCAACAACTCCAATGTGTGAACAGTGGGAATAGAAACAAGTTCTAACCTGTAAAGGATATTTCGTGCATCTCGCCCTAGTATGCAAAGTGTCATTTTCCTATGTACGGTACAAATCGCTGGATTACCCCAAAGAAAATTGCACGGCAATTAACCATTAAGAAAGATTTCAGTGCATTGTTAATTTTACCACGATAATAACGGATATCTTGAAAGAAGACGATATCATGAAAGAACTTCTTAATCAGTATGGACATAAAGGAGTAAATTTTTTAATGAATATCACCACCGGGAACGAATTTAGGGTTTATTATTAAGATCCCCAAGAACAAGCGGCAGTCAATGGTATAGCGTTGTTTTGATTATCCAGGTGTATGAAAATTTAAAAGAGTTACATCATCGCAGAATGTAATCCTCACCATTTTCTGGGATGTATAAGGAGTCATTCATACCGAATATCTACCGAAGAGATCAACGGTTAATTCAATAAGCTTCTGTAAAACTTTACGATCACTAAAGAATCGTATCCGTCGAGTAAGGTTGGAGAGAATGAATTTTTCTTGCATCAGACTGCATTACAGCAACGAAACGATGAAGACAGTGACGCGCTTGAAATTCACGGTTGCTTCGCACGCTCTGTACAGTTTGTTCTTATTTGTCACTTCCAGATTTCTGGTTGTTCTCCAAGTTGAAGGAGGTATTAAAAGGAGGTCAACATTTTTCATTAAACACTTCGGGCTGATGTTCGCAATTGAATAAACAAGAAAGTTTTCATGAACGGAATGAAGAAATGGATTCAGCATTTGGAGAAATATGTTGCACGAAATGGGGATTATGTAGAATAATATTTATGTGTATTGGTAGTACAATAAATTTACTTAATTTTTAGATTAGTTTCATTATTTTGTCTTTTCTTATAGATTTGGAACCTTATATATCAATCTGCCCTTTTCATATTTTAAGAATTCGTAACACATTATATGTACTCGTATTTAATTTATTCAGTTCCCCAAAAGCCTAGTGTCAGAAGCTGTCAGAATTTATTTCGAATATTCCATATACATATGAACCACCATAGGAATGTAATATTTTGTGGTATACAGTTATATTATGTACAACTTTCATGCAGATAAATTTTCTATTTTCTTAAAAAAATATAATTGCTATATAGGAATCAATTGCATTATATTATATATTATATATTGCATAAATTGCATTTAACTAGTGCAATGCATCGAGTACATATGCATATATACATATGCATATAACATATATACGTACAGAGCTATAAAATGATGTAGTAATAGTATTTTCAAGGTCCAATCTCTTCAATTAATCTACTAAATACGTAATATAATAATGTTCTATTGAACGTAAATTCTTGTTGAAAATCTGATGTGCATATATATGTGGACATACGTACTAAAATAATTTCTCGAATCGTGCCAGAATATTCTAGATAGCACAGTATATTCACATTATTAACTATCAGCGTTATGTTCAATGTTGAGAGTAATTAGTTCTTTTCAACATTATTTACAGAAAAAGTGAATCCAAAATGCATTTCAAGTAGGTACTTTTAAATGCGATTTAAACATTAAATAATAATATAATATGTAATATCCCTTAGTAGTGGTATATGTATTATTATACTGATCTTATAACATATTGTGCTCCTTTTGTTTCGTCAAATTATCAAACCACCTTTAATTTCTAACCTTTTCTTGTGAAATCTATTTAACCCTACTTACTTTAAAAGATAAATATCTATTGTTGGTTTTCCATTTTTCTTTAGATCCGTTATGTTCATCCTTTTCAAATTTGTCTTTATTTTCACTAGCATCATACGTAAGAATTTATTTTAATTTTTTTTATATATTTAGAATTTATTTGGAAGCAAAATCGACTAAATAGAAACTATTGAACCAATGTTAGGTGTTGTCATCATCATGTTAGTTCTTTACTATAAGTATGAACAACGTAAAAATATAATATAAATATTAAATTTCATTTATTAATTTATGTAAAAGGTTTAAGTTTATTTACGAATTCAATACTTTGTTCTGCAACCAAAATTTTGTAACAATACTGCCGAATGGCGAGGTATAAATGTAAACTAATTGATGGCAGCCTTCTGATGGAATAGACCGCCCAACTCGATTCAACAATTACCAATAATTCTTAATGTATTTTGAGCTTGACGTGAAACATTAGTTGTGTGATATCTGACAGATTCTCTATGGGATTGTGGTCTCGTGACTACGCAGGCCATTCCAGAACCTTAATCCTGCATTTGGAAAACATTTGAAGGGCATCTCCCTTTTTACATACAATAGCATTATCTTTCTAATAATGGGACAAGCCACAAGTGATTTAAAAAGCCCTTAATTAAGAATGTAAAACTTGTACCACAGTACTAAAAGCATTCCCAAACCATTATTTTAGAGCCGGCTTGTAATGTCTGGTGTGACTTGAAAGCTGTATTTATCGGACGCCCAACATGCACTCTACGACCATTGGAACCATATAATACTGTTTAACTTACATCACTCCATATAATATTACGCCAACGTTCTTTGATACTCTCCAGCAAACTTCAAACTATTACTGATGAATTATGATTCTGTAATCTCCTCCGAATTGTTCTACAGCCAATTTTTTGATTCAATTCTTTCTGAAATCCAAATTTACATATAATTGATAATAGATACAGAACATTGGAAATGGGACCAATATCCATACAAGATATAATGGGCGTATTAACAGTATAGTAAATAGAAATATGTACTTGTTAAAGAAAGCTATTAATATAAAAGCAATTTCGATAACAGTGTTCGAAAATACGTGAAATGTGATGTGTTGTTCCGGTTAACTCTTGTACAATATAAATTATTAATTCACATAAGGTATTAACAGTAAACAAAACAAACTGGCAAACGAGACGATAGGTATAAATATAAAGAAAAATTAAGTAAAATAGAAAGAAACCAGATAAGAAAAAAATGCAAAAAATTGGATTTGAGTGTCTCATCTCGGAAACCAAGAAAAAATTAGGAATAACGACCGTGGCAGCCTAGAAAGATTATTTCTTGATATTTTAGAAACATCTATCAACATGTTTAACATTAAAGAAAAAATATTAGTAAAAAATAGTATATTAATAATATATATATAGTAGCTTAAATTAGTCGACGATTTAAGATCTGTTTTACTTTGATATGTACAAACGCCAATTAAGTTGGCGCGAGTAGGGGGTGCGCAGAAGCCGTTTTTAAAAACGTCCACCCCCACTACTCAAGTAATTGTCAGAATACATTTGTCATTGACGTTTGACAGAACATATTTTGTAATGTCTTTGCTAGGGGATCATACACGCTTAGAGGTTAGAATTATCTGACATTTGATGTAAAACCAAACACAAATCTCCCCACTACTTCTAATCCTGCGCGAACTTACCCCTTCTCGCGCCAACTTAATTGGCGTTTGCTATATGTATTTAAAACAATATTACGTGTTTCGAACATATATCTCAGAGATATACAAGTTTGACATTGATATACTCTTATTTATATTTTTAATTTCTTTGAAAAAGGCACTGTGTCGAAACATGCAAGATTGTTTTAAATATATTTTTAAGTAAAACCAGACCTTAAATCGCCAACTAATTGAATATACTATATATATACGATATAATCGTATTTATACACTCTAGATGGGATATACAAGTTATACCAATTCACTTCAACGTACAGGCATGTCTTTCGGATTTTCCCTGTCCTCATCAGCGTACGATGGCGTGCCTTTCTTGGCCTCCAGATGTCGTGAGATAATGTATTTCCCATGGGCATTTGTGGTACAAATTTGACATATGTGGTAGGCCAGCTTATTCGGTTATACACTGATGAGGACAAGGAAGTTCCGAAACACGTGTCCGTACATTGAAGCCTCCAATGCGAACTTGTATGAGTTGTGTATTCATGTGTAGGTATTTAGATAAATTTAACAATTAGTCCAATGGCTTCATTCAATCTTTTCTAATATTATTTCTTCTAATATATCAATTTACATGTTTATAGAGAGATATAAACATTTATTCTTTAAAACAAGTTCTGCGAATGCAAGTATGTTTCTACTACTGATTCAATTGCACAACATGATATTGAAATTACCTTAAAATTTTATGAATGTGTACCTATATAAATATAAAATTAAATAAATAAGTTGAAATGTATCTCGTTTCTATTGTAAATTTGTATAAAAAGGTACTTTTAATTACAGTAATCTAGAGTTTAGCGATTACATGTGAACATTAAGTCTAGTGATACTATTTTTTCGTTTCAATTAACTACTCTTAAACTTAAATGCATCGTAGTGCATTTCCTCGTGTATATACTCCGATAGTCTTTTTTTCGATTCTTTCCTCGTTTTAGAGGAGAAAAATCTCGTTGATTCAAACTCCAACGTTATTCTAGAAGTAGATGCATATATACAAGAGCTGGGTGCAGAATCAATACCATGCACTTTAAAGACGATATAACCAAGCGAAGCGGTGGCACATCGCACTGCTACTGCTGGCGCGTTCTTTCCTCTCACATGATCCTACTTACATTATTTCACTTTACTTTTATTTCCAATACAAATAAAGCAGCACGACTTACTTTGGTAATACTTAAAAGAAATGTAACATACATGTTTGTTTGTTTTATTTGAAAATAGTAATATATACTTATAAATTTTTTTTTTTTGTGAAAGTTTCACGTTAATAATAGTGATAGCTTCAGCTGATCAATTCCATAACTTAACAAACTAAACATCAAATTTATAAACAATGTATCACAAAAGTTTTCTATTATATGTAATTGCTCAAGTAAAGATGCCTAGTAAGCTGTATTACAACAGATAACTGACCTAAAATTAAAAATTACGAAGAGATTTTAAGAAATTTGTGTATGTAGATTCTTAAGCTTATGAGAGTTATGAGTTATTCCGTAGAAACCAAGGTAACATTCTATGTTAGAACTGAACTATATACATATTTTGTTTTTTATTACATTTATTAAATTTCGATTACAGTAATTTATTATATAAATGAAAGGATTCATTTAATATTCTATTAAACATATGGAACAATATTGAGTACATGCAATGTTTATAGTTTAAAGCGTTATTTGATAATAGCAATATAATAAATTATTTTTAATTTATTGAACTGAGTAATATGTATTATTATACTCGTATTTAACAATTATTAAATTTATTATGAGCTATGATAAAAATCCCCGAGCTTGTTAATGTTAAGTATACTGGTAAAATAGATATTAAGAGAAACAATTTTAGAAGTACTGAAGATGGCTTGTGACTACGTAGTAACTTAAAAGATAAACATTATAAGACGGAAACAATTTTTTTAACGGCAAATACATTTCTGAACATACACTAATAGTAGACTGAATTATCCCGGTAATAAATTTGAAAGATATCTTTTTAAATTCCAATCTCAGGGTTTAATACAAAAATAGTTCTTACAAATCTAAGGTTCTACAGTTCTGCCGGTACTGCATCTACGAGTATATGTATTATTTGAAATGAATAATGAATATAGCTAGTTTTAATTTTACTTTTTTTGCTTTAGTTATGTTTATTGCTATGTATACAATATATTTATTGTCTGTAATTTTACTATTACTTAATAATATTAACAAAGACCGCGTTGGTATATCACTCTAGTATATCACTCTAGTGGTCACCAGACTATGAATATGATAAACTAAGTTAGAACCCCTGGTCTAGCCAATAATGTCAATAGCGGTTTCGGGGTCCCATCTCAACTTAAGCTGACAAAAAGTGTACTTGGAGATAACTCTGGGATAATAATAAGCGGTCGGCGCGTAACACTAACCACGGTACCACCCTAGTAGCCTACCATGTTACAACCTCATGGGCCTGCAAAGCCTGTTACGGGGAACTATTACAATAATATTAATATAATAATAATATGTAATAATATAGTGTGATTGCCTCTGAGTTTGCGGGTTGGCCGACGTTTTGTCCACTATTGCAAGGGACATCCTCGGGACTGCTACTACTGTTGTTGAACTGAAACTCTTCTAATACTATTAGTTTCAATGCAGCAACAGTAGTAGAATCCCTGATGGTGTCCCTTGCAACAGTGGACGAAACGCCGAACAAAACAAAAACAGTGCCAACGATACGAATCCAGACCGGTAACCCAGAAGCAATCATGGACAACGACCGCGAAAGGCTACAAGCCAGATGAATAATATATAATTTCTAATTTTTTAACTACTTTTATTCCTACTATATATAATTTTGGTGTAACGTTTCAATAAGGGTTCTAAAACACATGCCAAATTTTGAAAAAGAAATAGGATATTGTGTTAACATTCTTTTATAGTATTAAGATTTCGGACTACATTATACGTTATTTTGAAAAAGATATTGAAACTTATCATGTAATGTGCATTTGTATATGTTCGTTACCGCCGAGAGATTAGAAAGTTCACCGAGACGCGAAGCGTCGAGGTGAAGTTAATCTCGAGAGGAGAATGAATCTTTCCGCAGAGGTTTGTATACTATTTTACTCACGATTGGTTAGTAATTAATTATTATATAAACTACTAAATCACTAAATTTCAAGAATATAATAGTATTAAGTTTCATGGCATTTTGATAAATGCTTTTGATAGGTACTGTCGCTAGGTAACATAACAATTATGATATTTTCTGACATATTACTAAATTATTATCCTACGATTTTAAACATGGTCTTTCCCTAACAGTAAACTGTCATGGAAATTCAAATGTAACAATTACAATTAATTCCAAAAGCGAATAAATTTTGTATTAAAACCTTGTTTTGTTATTTACTTATTAAAGATTTGTAAATAGTTTTATTTGATTTACTGATTTAAATGAACTGACGTTTCATAAATACTTAAATGACACTACCTAGCCGGAAAAGTGACATAAACTAGCCGGTAAAATGCTATTACCTACCTCGGTATGTAATAGCGCGCTTTCTAACCGGTTTGAAGGTTAGAAATGTTCAATTTACTAACCGATCGTGAGTAAAAAAATAATCTATCTCTTAGTCGTGAAGTTATATGATTTTATTTAATATGTCTTATAATATTTTTATCTTCCTCTGTTTGAAGTATAACTTTCGTCACTTGTACTGTAGTTAACTTAAGCAATTCCTTCACCTAATTTGCTTGACACCTAAGTAAGCGGACTTAAGCGTTATCTTTGTTTCATGCGGAAATGTGACAGAAGTACTCTACAATTCCGATGCTGTTTATCGCAACTGAATTGACTCATTTATTTCCTCTAATATTGATTAATTAGTCCTCCTTTCCGTCAAAGAAATTCGCAACATCCTTCAAAGCATAAATAGCAACATAAATTTTCTTTTATCGTATGGTACGAGACTATTAACCAAAGACCAATACAGCCATATCAATATCTCTATTATTAGCGGTTTCCAGTATTTACAGACACGTTAAAGTTTCTGTATATTTTTTAGAATCTCTTTCACTTTTATCGCCTTGCATTTTCTCGTTACTTTACTACTGCTAGTGATACATGCTTTTAGTCAGGTAAGCAAGTAAATCTGTGTGTTGTCTTTTTCCATTTTATCTATTAATTGACATCAAGTCTCGTCTACTTCTATCAATCTCTATATCAACTTAACGTTCTAGATGTGACATTATTTTATTTATTAAAGAGTAATAACTTTGTTCCTTATACACAGCATTTAACTTAAGAACAATGGTAAATATTTGCTTTATTATTAGTGCTTGACAATAATATTTTCTCATTATGATATTATAATTACAACGAAGAATACATACCTACCTATTCAGTTTTTGTTTTGATGAACTACTAGAAATTAAATAAAAAAAATTAATATATCTATCTAAATATACATATATGGAAATAATTGCCTCGGTCATCTTCAAAAACAAAAAATTATTTTTGCTTAATATATGAGTTACCCATTAACGATATTTATTAATCTGTATAATAAGAAAATTTTCTTAGAAAAAGCATATTCCCTTTTCAAATCTAAACTTGTTACATAATAGGCACTTGTAACCTACAGAACTTTTGAGGCATAAAAGTTCTCTACAGAATATAATTTAGGGTACACGATACATACCAGTATATAATGATGAAGTAGTTGAATAAATAACTATAACATAAAAGTAATTAGCGCTATTGATACTATGTGTAATATTGTAGATGGATCATACTCGTATTAACGGTGAATTGTCACATGTTTGATATCATTTCTATCTAAATGTTCCACCAGGTTTTAAAATTATAGAGGTTCCGGAAGAGAAAATTTATATGCCTGTAAATACTAATGTGTTATCTGATATTATTATTCGAGCTGTAGATCAGACAAGTAGAGCAAATGATTTAAAAGGGGAAGAGATGATATATTTGAGGATCAGGAGACGTTAGGTTTCAAAGAATAAATGTTTCATGTTTTAAGAATAGTGAATGATTTTTCGAGGGAATTTTTATTTGACCATGAATAGAATTTTGTATAAATCTCCTATGTTTATCATTTTTCGACTCTGACTTCATTTTAACAAAATTAAATTAATATATATATAACATCCTATTACTATCGAGAACAGAAACTCAAATAATACAAGGCCAATAATCTAAAAACCATCACAATCTGTCTAGATAACGTCCTTAGTTTAATTTCACCTTAATGAACATAAATCACAAGGCTTGTATATATTAGGTATATTAATAATACATCCTTAGATCATCATAGATCTATAATATTAGGATACACAGGTCTGCAAGCAAAAAACTGGACAGCATTTTTATACTGTTTCTTATAGATTTTTACTCACTAAAACAAGGAAAAATTCCATCCTGTCAGGTTTTCTTTTTGCAAAACTCGTGTTTGTAGTATCATTTACCTATAGTGAAACGTTCGTATAGCGAAATATGAGGAATTTTACTGGCTTACTTAATACATGTTTGCCAGGCTATTAGAAATGAGTATAAACTGACGTATTGTCAGACTTGATCATGATAAATAAGTTCAAGTTTTTGGTTGCTGTATAAGTCATACTCGATTTTACTGCATTTTGCATCAAAAGTGACTGTAATCATGTTTCTAGTTATATATTATGGCTTCAAGAGGTTGTTAGTTTTCATGACAACTTTTGTTTTATTTGTGGTTAATACACTGTTAAAAGTCAACAAAGAAGCTTAAGTGATTTCGCGAAGAAAGTGTATTTTGCTTGCTTCAAGTTTAAACTTGGGGATCAAGGCGAAACCTGGGCTCCTTATAAAGTGTGCAGAAGATGCAAGGAAGATCTTCGTTTGTGGTTTAAGGGTAAAAAACAGTCGTTTCGTTTTGGCATTCCTATGTTCTGGTGTGGACAGCAAAACCACACTACTTACTGCTATTTCTGTTCAGAAAATACGAAAAATTTCAAACAAAAAAAAGTAAAAAAGAAAATATCTTACCCAAACTTTAATTCAGCTATTCGTCCAGGGCCCCATGGCTATGAAATACCAATTTCACACTCATCTTCCAGTTTGGATAATGTCTTGAGTGATTCTGAGGATAGAATTTACTTCAGATTTTTTTGTTGATGAGGGACCCCAACTTTTTTCTCAAAGCGAGCTCAATGACCTGGTTAGAGATCCTGGTCTTTCAAAAGACGCTGCCGAATTGCTGGGGGTCAAGCCTAAAAATTAAAAACCTGCCGTCACCTTGACCATATTCGTGGTACAGGCAACGAGAGAGAAAATTCATTAAATTTTTCTCCAAAAAGGGAAATCTCGTCTTGTATAGTGATGTTCAAGGACTAATAAAGTGTTTTGAAATAGAATATGATTCATCTGAGTGGCGCTTATTCCTTGATTCGTCAAAAAAACAAGCCATAAAGCAGCCCTGCTACATAATGGGATTAAATTTGCATTTGTATTTTGCAAAAAGACTGTACGTGATGGAAGGAAATCCAGCTCATTTTTTGATTCAGCAGACTAAAAAGCATCCCATGCAGTTGAAAAATTTTTTGCAGACCGGTGTTATTTCTTGATATATCCCTATTTTATAATTTTTTTTAGAAAAGCATTAATTTGAACAGTGTATTAGAATTATCGAGACTATAGTACGAGATCTTATATACAACTCAAGCATCAATTTCTAGTAGAACAAAGAGTAACTAACTACTTCATTGCTTTTATATGGAGCTTCTAACAATTCTTATTCATGGTGAAATTTATACTGTCGTCGTGGCAAGATGCTTGACATTCAAAAATTCAAAAAACAAAATGCCAGAAAAGAAATATATTAGCAATGTAGGTAGAAGTTGATCCGGTGATATACGAGTAAATCTCATTTACGACATTTTTATTAAATGTTTTGCCTTGACGAAAGTGGTAGATCGAAAAAAATACTGTAACCGAAATTATTATTTTACTGTTTTGTAGATTCAAGCAATCTGTGAAATAGATCAGCGTCAAACTGGGGCGATCATTTGAGTTCACGAAAGTTATATGACTTCAAAAAAGCGGCAGCCGACTCTTTGCTTTGCTAAAGTGAATCTGGTCTGACAAAATTTAAAAAATATATATTTCTATTCTCCTTCAGTATCACTTGCAGGTAAAAAATATGTAATAAAAATTACACATAATTAGCGGCTACTATTTGTTAAT
Organism: Melolontha melolontha; assembly: GCA_935421215.2. Classification (NCBI taxonomy): domain Eukaryota; kingdom Metazoa; phylum Arthropoda; class Insecta; order Coleoptera; family Scarabaeidae; genus Melolontha; species Melolontha melolontha. The sequence goes on from OW285236.1 coordinate 130,999,791, forward strand.
CGTTGTTTAAGTAAAATAAAACATTTGGTGTCTCTCTTCCTTACATATGCAGCAACGATATTCTAGGTTAAAATGGCAAAAAAATTCAACATAAACTTAAACTTTAACGAATAAACTTCTGAGTTGATTTTTTTTCTTACGCGGCATGGTGTTGAACCTGAGTAATGACAATTTTTTTTGGATAAAAAGTTTCCTAAAGAGTTTATACCTATGCAGAATATCAATACAGTTGTATAATTAAATGTGTCCGATTACCTGCTAACGAAATCGCGGAGGACATAATTAGGGATCTGATTAATTAAAGGAATTACCCTCCTAATGCGCGTTGTAAATTTTAGATGAATATTGGTGGTAGATGTAATTTTACGTTAAAATGAGTTATGTACACGCAAAACGTTTTGAGGCGATTTTCTTGTGTATGCATCAAAAATGAGTAAAAGAATAATGAAAATACAGCTGTAAAATATTTAGGAAAGACTGAATAGTTCGTAAGATTATGGATTAGTCGGTAAAAATCAACAAAGATTTGATATCTGTGATATCTCAGCTCGAAAACGATCACGTGTAACCATAACGGGAAAAGATAGGCCCTGGACTAACACTGCGAAAAGGATATGCAGAACTGGCGAAGGAGAATATAAGAATCACTTTGATGCTTTTACAAAATAGATTGCGTGAGAGCTACGTTATTTACCGAAGTACGCTGACAAAACCGTTACTATCAAAAAACCATTACCGGGGTTGTCTTGCTTGGTAACGCAATAGCATGTAGCGAAATTTGTCGAATGTACTGATTTCGACAGAGAGTAGCTTCTGGGCCTGGGTGCCCAGAAAGAAAGTATGATCTTCAAGTACAAATTAGCTTGTAAAATATTCAATAAACCATCCATCACTTATATCATTTTGAATATTTAGTAATAATAATTCATGCCCATGCTCCCAGCAATAAGCCAATTACAGTGGTCATTGGCAGGACTTGAATTATTATTACGCCTTAAGATATTTGGCTATGGGCATTTAATCTAAATACAAAGAGAACCTCTGAAAGCGTCTCAAACAGCATACACCGAATGCAATCCCGTTATCCCGGTCTTCCGGCACAATAAGTTAGTAACTTAGTACTGCGCTAGCAGCTAGATTAATGGCTATTGCAAGAGGATAATGATTCGAAACATCGCAGTAGTTTGTACATCGAATGGAAAATAGCAAGTCATATTAAAATGAGTGAGTGGCCTTTACAGTTACCGGACGGAAAACCAATCGAAAATGTATCGACCATTATGAAGCAAAAGCTTCGCGAAAAGCGAAGCTAAGCCACCAAACAGCTTTCACCGCAATAGGCAATTCCTAATGTCTGTTTACACTAAAAATTCTAAACTAGACACGTTATTAATTATTTAGCGCATCAGTAGCTTCATCTATATATTTTAGTAAAATAAAGTTTTTTAGTCAATTAATTTTTTGAAATATCGACCTCTTTTAATTGTTAAACAGACTGTAGGTAATAAATATTTACTTTTACACTATGTACCAATATATTAAATCAACTTCGTGTTCTTACATTAAGAAATCGCTGGTAAACAAAAGAAAAAAGAAACAATGAACAAAACTACATGCTTGAACGTTAAAATACTTACGCATACATACATATTTAACTGCCTTACGTAAATTAACGGTACCAGAGACCCTAATAAGCTCGGCGATGATCCAAACGTTACTGTGTTCGTCGGCATACATTATTTGAATAATATACGAGGATGGGCAGAAAGGTTTTAGCTCCATGAAAAGTATGAAAAGGAACAGATATTTAAATTCAATAAAAACGATTACATTTTTAGTGCATCAGACAAGAAAAGGAATGTGATGAACAAAAGGCCATTAAATGCCTGAATATGCCTAAATATTTTGTATTTCAAAGAATGACTCTCGTATTTTGTATTTCTGTTATGTTCATTAATAAAACAAATTCAAAAAATTAAGTTACTTAAGGTCACACAACATGTATGTTACTAAAAATAACACTGGACTACACAGTTTGGTTTTCTTATACATGCAGTTTATGTCTTTTGTCGTGCTGATTCTGAATCTGATCTAAAATTTGCTCTATTACGTCAAGATGGTGATATATTTTCTTTAATAGCTTTTCCAAAAAAATGCATGAAATTTTACAGAATTACCAAGTTACTTTTATATAAGAAAGATATTACTAAAAACATTGTTCTGTCGAACATTGAGTGGAAACGTTTTAACATGTTCTTGCATGTTTCCTGCGTCAGAGCACTTAAACCACACCCATTTCTTGCTCTGGAACCAATCAAATTATAGTAAGATATTTGACTATATGGGTATATAAAGAGCTACACACGGCTCTATCGATTCAATGTAAGTCGGTTTGTCATAGCTGAACGTTTATTTATTTCATAATTTCGCGTATAGCAAGCGCCAAATAAGATGGCGAGAGGAGGGGGTGCACAGAAGCCGTTTTTATAAACGTCCACGTTATATATTCTACTCTAATAAATTATTAATTTATTAAGTGATAGATGTGTAGTTTATGCCACCTATGGTATCTTGCAAATTGATATAAAACTAAATACAAATCTCCCCGATACTTCTAATCCTACGCGAACTTATCCCTCCGGTCGCCAACTTATCTGGCACTTACTATACGTGTATAAATATTCCAAACAGTTTCTGTTATATATGTGGAGAATTTACTACCCACCAGCATAAGCAGAATATTACTTTAATAGAAAAGTCTTATTTTCACTATTTTGGCTTAACCATTGAACATCAAGACAGGCCACGGGTTCGCTGCGCACGCTGTGCTGTTACTCTGAGGGTTGGTCAAACGGTAAGAAAAGCGCTATGCCATTTGCAAGACCTATGATTTGGCCTGAACAAACGGACCATTCGATGGATTGATATTTTTGCTGCACGAAAACTTTTGGGTTTTCCGTAGTGCCGAAGAACAGAATAAAGAAAGTACAAACAAAAACATTTTAATCAGGACGATACTATACCGCTCCATATAATGTAGTACACACCTAATTAATTTCATTTACTTTTCAATATTTTTTTTGCAAACCCTGACGTACCAGAATAAATGTATTATTACTATTGTTAGAACTATAAAAGAAACGAAAATTGCATAGTTTCTAAAGAAATTTAAAAAAAATGAAAATTTGTTGACCAACGTTATTATGTACCAACTATATATATAATTGAAACGAAGCATTAGTTTCCACATCATTTATGCAAATCCAGGCACGCAAGCGACTAAATACCTGTTTTATTTGATTTTGAGCAATTATGAAAATGAAAACAATTACCACATAAAAGTTCATTGGATAACTTTTCTTATACTGTAACGGGTGGAATAGATATATTCTTTCACTAATTACTTGACATTTATATCCTGTCATTCATATTTTGTATTCTCTTGATAAAGGCGTACACAGCCGAAACATGTAGAGTTTTTTAAATACATATATTTTGAAGTAATATACAGACCTTTAATCGCCTACTGATTAGGTTTACCATATATATATATATATATATATATATACATATATATATATATATATATATATATATATATATATGTATATATATATAATTAGACCAAGAGTCTTTGCCGTTGGAACGTATATGGAAGGGAATTTTTGGGGAATCCAGCAAAATTAAACTCTATTACTTAAGTCAGTTCTTTATTTATTCTCCCAATATTTCGCATAAAGTTTGTATGCTTCCTCAAGGGTCAAAATGTGAATTATTTTTCTATGGAGAAATTACCCGCCCCACTATACATAACGTTTACAATATTTCAAAAGTAATATATATATATATATATATATATATATATGTGTGTATATATATACAGAGTGTCCTTGAAATAAAATACAACGTCCGAAAAATGAAAATATGTATTTATATAGAATATGAATCCAAAATAATGTCAATATTGTCAATTTCGACGCGAACCCCAAAATTAAAAAACCTCTGAAAATTTTAATATAACCGTCAATGAATTCAAGATATTCAGAATATAAATATGTACCTCTATTGAAGTTACACACACACCGTATGTTTACATACTAACAGCTGTCGATGTTACAAAAGATATAATATCCTGTATGCTAAAGTCAATATCTCGTATAAAATCAGCTTTTTAATAATATTCTAGTAAATATGTAATTAAAATTTAAGTCGCATGTTAGATTTATTTACAAACCCATTTTAAAAATCATACTAAAATTTCATGTGTATTACGAGAATGCTTTTTTGTTAGAGAAATGTATATACGTATGTCGAATCAGAATACCCCTTTGTATTCAAAGGCGGCAATGTTTATAAACACAAGTGATAAATTTTCTTATGGTAAGGGTTCAATAACCGGAGTCAGCTGTTTATTTATATAAATTTATACATACTTCTAATTCTTAAAGCTGATATACTGAAAAACATGCAAAATATATGCTTTACGTGCATTTAAGTTCCAATCTATTACCTTGAATCGAAAAACTGTAACAATCGACAACAGAACGAACTTGAAGCGAGATATACAAAAACAAAACTATTCATTTTGTTATTGTGGGTCACCTTTAAGTTTCGTGTACGCTAGTATTTATGATATATTCAGTAGCGTAACACAATTGTTTGAAATATCTTTGTCATTTTTTTCTCGCTTATGAGAGGGAATTTTAGATATATATTCTATAGAATGTAATCTTTCAATTTTTCAAAGGTTGTCTTTTTATTTCAATGACACCCTGTATATATATATATATACATATATGTATATATATCGAAGTGATTTTTCGGGTATTGTTAAGCGTGTGAATTGACTTCTGAGAAGAACCTCCATCCTGACGTTTCAATTAAATCTCATTCTTCTTCACCTGAAGCAGGTTGATGCTTGAATGTACTGCAATCGAGTACACGGCCTTTGATGTATACAACCGCGAGAACATTAGAAGACATTGCATATTTTATATCAGTGGCGGCTCTTGATGACGTACGATGTGCGCTGCTGCACGGATGAGACAACTTCGAACTATTTCGGAAGATTTCGGTACGGTTACTTGCTTCTCTGTATGAAAGCTTAAACGAAGCAGTCTCATCCGTGCAGCAGCTCACATCGAACGTCATCAAGAGCCGCCACTGTTTTATATGCAATATCTACTGTAATAAATTATAATAGTATTTGTCAGCCTATGGAACAGTTTCATTAAGTTAAATTTGCAACTATGTTAGATTTTTTGGATGCATAGATTTGCCGGATCGTACCCTGAAGCCAGGAATAGAGAAGCCCTAGTTGTGTACGTTGGACATTGGGTATGTAAAACATATCATGAGTTTGCGTTCCTTACACAACCCCTTGTCGTAAAACAGAAATGTTAATTTTGTCCCAACAGATAAAAGTGATCGAAATGAACACTAACCCTAAAATCCATTCTTTCATTTTGCTAACCAAGCATTAACGATAAGAATACGCACACTCATATTCCATACAATAAAACAATGTATTTGTGGATTACTATTGTACACATCCAAATTTATTTACAAAATGCAAACTTATACAAAAATGTTTTAAATATGTCTATACGTTATATGCACGTATAAAGCTTTTGTTTCATTATGAAACAGACATGTAAATAAATTTACATATCTGTAACTGTATACTTGGACAATACCTCGTATTTTCGGCATTTACATCTGCTTAAGACATATGTTTCTGCCATTTATAGGCGTCGTCAGCTAAGCTGTTTGTATACATTGCTTCATTAGCTTAGCTGACGACGCCTATAAATGGCAGAAGCATATGTCTTAAGCAGAATTAAATGCCGAAAATACGAGGTATTGTCCAAGTATACAGTTACAGATATGTAAATTTATTTACATGTCTGTTTCATAATGAAACAAAATGCAAACTGTTTAAAGTATTTATACTACGTTATTGATGTTCTTCATTAGTATGTAAACAAGTATGTGTAATTGTTATACTATAAAAAGGATTCTGACTGTATCATAATGAATTTATTTCATATATACATTAAGAGCTCATCATAACACAATAACCAGATTCCTAACATTTTCAGAAATTTTTTATTCGTGTTGAATTAAGGGGCCTGGCTATACTAAAAAACCGATAGAGCAAATTCGCATATTTTTATCGCAACAAAAATAAACAATCACGCTTAACGCGCCGCGAACATAACCTCGAAAATGTTGAGGCAGGTTGGCACTTTATTTGCGAACACGTTTTAATAAATGGATAAATGTACACATACGTAATAACAAACCAAACTACGTTTGAAATGTTGCGATTCCAGCACGTGTACCGTTAACTTCCACATGTTTTATTAGCATGATTAAAAACATACGTATTTGAAACTGATGAATAAATACTATCTCATATTTTCACATATGCCTCCACACTGCGAATATACTGGACTGGAAATAAATGTTAGTGCAAATGCAATTAATAATATTAATAAAATTTATATAAAAGCTATTTATTTGAAGGTTTGTTTATAAATTAATTTTGCAAAACCTGGTGTTACTTAAAACAAACATACAAATGTTAAAAGTAACAACTATATAACCGGTGAATTATAGCAAATTTATTTAATGCAATCTCCACCTTTCTAGTCCACCCAAAAATATACAGAGAAATATTTTTTCTTGCCGAAAAATGTTCTAAGAGGTCGGAAACACACTCCAAAGTTTTCGCCCTCAACGATTTTCGGCTTTTAGGATGTATCTTGGCAATAAAAATATTAGAGTTATATATCACAGTATCTGGATACCGATGCTCTATCAAATATGTGAAACTTGTTCTATATTGTAGCTTAAAAATAAAAAACTTACACCCCAACATTCTAAAATTTTGATCGCATAATACTAAAGAGCGTTTAAAATGGTAGCAAATGCATACATAATCTATTTAAAACAAATGAATTTATGACAACAAAATAATGTACAATGTGGACCACTCTTATATAAATTAAAGCAAATTCTTTTGTACATTAAAATAAAAGTTAAAAGAAATAAACCATTGCTAATTACCAAATATAAAAGAGGTGTTATCGAACAGTGTCTTTGTACTATGATGGAATTCTGGGCCGGAACGGCGTTTTTGGCACTGTTTCCTTTTTTGGCCGACGTTTCTTTCACTATTGCAAGGGCATCTCTAGGGCTGCTACTATTGTTACTGCACTGAAACTGAAAGTCCGCTAGTTTGGAACGGGGATATATAGGAGCTGTTCTTTTGTACATTAAAATAAAAGTTAAAAGAAATAAACCATTGCTAATTACCAAATATAAAAGAGGTGTTATCGAACAGTGTCTTTGTACTATGATGGAATTCTGGGCCGGAACGGCGTTTTTTGGCACTGTTTCCTTTTTTGGCCGACGTTTCTTTCACTATTGCAAGGGCATCTCTAGGGCTGCTACTATTGTTACTGCACTGAAACTGAAAGTCCGCTAGTTTGGAACGGGGTTATATAGGAGCTGTTCCGGATCACTAGAGGGTCATGGTTGTGGTTGAGTTTTTGAGATAGAAGAATTTGCCAAGTATTGGGTAGAGTGTATCCAATATTACGGTTAATATTATTGCGATGTGAATTCACGTATCTTACGATTATAGTATTGAATTTACCGAACGCTTTGAGTCGCCGATGTGGAATTCTGTAGACACCAGAAGTTTCTAGATGGTTGCGATCCTTACAAGTTACAACTTAGGATCCCAAAAGCAATCATGTATAAAGACAGTGGAAACCTACAAACTAGGACACAACAGCAACTAAACCTCTCCAAATATATATCTTCCAATATGTCTAGTTTTCAGTACTCGTCAACTGAAAACTAGAACATAAATAATAAATTCATATATTGTTTATAAGCTTATAGCTAAAGTAAAATAATATTTGTCGCATACTATCTTATTCTGGCGTACTTAATATTACTTTTATGCCATCATCTTGTGCTAGACATTCCATCGATTGATTCAATTCTCATTATATCTCTTCATTGCTTCCCTGAAATTTTCATTATTTTCTTTAATTTATTTATAAACTCAAACAAAAACTACTATAGACAGCGGCGAATATATGTTATCATTTTTAAAATGCGCTTAGAAAATTAAATTGCTAATGCAATTTAGTAATTTTATATTTTTTCAATTTTAATACATAATTAATAATGAATTCTTATCCCATTCATCATCCAATACTTTCTGGGCCAATCTTTCAGTTCAACGTTGTTTGTAATAATTAAATGGTCCTAATTGTCCTTCGCTTTTAAGAATTAAATGGATTGAAAAATAGTCCACAAGGGATCAATGTGTAAGGGAAAGCGAACGAGAACTCCCAAAACGGTCAGCACTGTTGCTAACGAAGAAACAACAAATCATTAGTAAGAATCGAGTGCTACACAAAATGAAATTCCATCCTTATAAAATGATAGTCAAAGAAGAACTATCGGAAAATGATAAAATGAATTGTTATCGGTTTTGTAAACATTTCCTGTCGGACCATATCAATATACTGGGCGATGAAGCTCATTTATATGTCAATTAATATGCCAATGGACAGAACTTTCGCTATTTATCTCTGGAAAACCCATGAGAAATTAACTCAAAACTACTTCCCTCAACCAAGGTGACAGTATGGTGCGCTATTTCAAGATCCGCAATTACTGGGCTTTATATCATTAAAAAAGTTAGCCACACAGTTACAATAACTTCACAAAGATACGTAGAAATGTTAAAAAACTTTTTCAAACCTCAAAGTGAACAGTTTGAGTTTCCATGGAAATCATGCGCGAGCTTTTCCTTGACGATTAATTTCGTGGCATGGTAATTTGCCGTAACCGGTGAGACCACACGAACTAACGATACCTGATTTCCGTCTATGAAGTTTTTAACTAAAACATACATTATACAGAAACAAACCACAAACTCTTCAAGATCTTAAATTGGTTATACAACATTTCGAAGGGTGGATTGCACTTGTATCAGATTTCATAAGAAATCTTCCATACCTAGAGATTACTTTTATGTTAAACAGTTATTGTTCCTGTGCATTAAATATTATTATTAAAATTTTAAAATTATTATATAATAGATATCTGATACTCCCGGTATATATCTTCTTCCTTGTGAGATATTTTCTAATATATTTAGACTGTAATAAACAGTTACTATTTCTATTTTAGGAATTATATCAGTGCCTTAATAATACGTATGTACGTATATTGTAACAAAATAATTTTGGCTTCCTACCGTATTAATTTTGGTGTATTTTATACTTTGTCTTTTATAAGTTACCATTTAGTGACTTAAGGAGGCAATCGTATGAATAATTTGAATTCTTCTTTCAATATTCTATTCTTATTTCGCATATCTGTTTCACTTGTTACATTGTTACATGTTACATTGTCATAATTGTTACATGATATGACATTTTAACATTAAGAATAAAAAATCTTAATGTTAAAATGTCATATCATGCTTCGTAAATTCGTAAATGTCAAAATTTGACAGTAATGATTTTGATTGAACTCACTTTGAAATACAAACTTATTGTTCTACAACGTTGCCAAATGTGTTTTTCGTGGAAGTACGTTAATGAATAAATGTTTAAAACAAGCTTTTAAAACAAAAAGAAAACGTTTACGAAATAATACTAGTAAAATTTTTTTCTTTAAACTAAATTGCATCTATCTCTATTAACAGATATCGAAGAGCAAAGGTTAGTTACGCACTAAAAGTCTGAACTTCAAGAACCCCGTGAAAACAAACGAAGCATGATACGACATTTTAACATTAAGATTTTTTATTCAGAACCAAACGAAGAACGTCGCTGCGTGTAGCTTTTGCGACAATTTATACACACGTTTTATATATATATATATATGAAAATCAAAAACATTTAATAGACTCACAAACGACATAATCGATTTCGATAAAATTTGATGTGGTATTTTTTCCAAATTTGATCGGCAAATATTAAAGAATTAACAATATGTGAAACATGAATTTCTATAAGAAAAAATCGTAATGTTTTTAAATAATTATATAAAAACCATGACAACGTGACATATAAAATATGACAGTACAAAATATAATACCAGTATACTGTCACTTTTGATAATTATATGTAATTGAATGTTTATATTTAAAAAAACTCATTGAAAAATGCCATGACTGCTGAAACATGTACTTAAGTGTTAAAATATCGTAAATAAATAAATATTCAATTAAAACAGACCTTAAATCGTCAAATAAAGAAAATCTTCTTTACATATATGTACGGTTGCGGTCCTAGAAAGCTCAGACACTCGATTTTGACGTGAATGTCAAAAATTTAATATTTTGTAATGTGTAAATCAAATTTTCATCAGTCATTTTGATGACAATGTCATATTTGACAAATCCATAGTCAGCTTATTTTTTTAAGATGTCGCTATTATCAGAATTACAAAAATCAATTATCAAAATTACATACTAATTTTGAAGTAAAGTTTTGTATTCTGATATTCGAAATGATATTTTTTAAATTTAAGGAAAGCAGGACACACACAATCTGCAGTTTTGCTAATCATTTTTTTTAATTTACTACATTTTGCATTCTACGCCAATAATTGGTTTGAGTAATGTTTAGTAATGTTGAGTAATATTTTTGTATTTAAGTGTCGGATTTTCAAGGGCCGTAACTGCACAAATGTCTACTGTTTTCAAGTTATCTCTTAGCAATAGTCTCGACAGAATGGCAACTACAGCGGCATTGCGGTGAGCAATGCATTTTTGTCTACGAACATAGTTATCGAATGGCTATGTGTGCACAGCCGGAAATTATCAATCCTCATGTGTATATGTAGCATATTCTCAAATTGGGAAACCATCTGCTCTGTTTGTTTATGTACCAGATGAAATAACGAAGAATATTGTGTCCAAAAGCATTGGAGTGATAGATTGATTATAATAAAATATAATTGATTCGTTGTTTAGCTATAGAATAAGGAATTTTAATTTTTCTATAGAATGTGGCCGAGCAAATGCCGGGGGCTACGGGCAGTTAGTATTCTATAATACTTTAGTAGAATCGTTAATCATTCAAGTACTCTATTACCATATTGCTATCGAAAATTATGTGTGTCTGTCTGAACAGAAATAAATTATTCCGGTACACTCGCGAAAACAAATTTTCAAGCTGTAGTCACAAAATAATGTTGACTTTTACTGACCAAAATTACATTATAACGAAGTATAAAACGAAACTACCTGAAGTTAAGTAAGGTGTGGGTAAATTTTGTAATTTTATGCTTGATAGTGCTTAAATCTTGATAAATAGAATAAATTGATTTATACATACTTACACAATTCAGTTTACTAGTTTTATTACTAACATACACGCTATTGTAATTTTTAAGTTTTAAACATCAAATACATACTCCATTAAGATAGTCACAAAACCAATCGAAATAATTAAGATATTCAATTACTAAATGACCGTCTTTTTCCTTCTACTTAGGCTTGATATTATAAGAAATGGCGAAAGTGAAACGAACTAAGGAACGGAATTAGTATGAAGAGATGGAAAATATATTGCATAAAGCGTACAAAGAACAGGGATAGTAAATATGGATACATCGGCTCGCATAAGACTTTTAAAATTGAGTGATTTTATTACGTGAACATTATTTGAATTTTTTATTTCAAACATTCGTCCTACTTTCGCGTTATTCATTTCAAAGTTATATTAATCTCTTTATTCTGTTTTATACGATAACTAGAAAAGTAAGAGTGCTCTTTTTAAATTATTTCATTAGCGGTTGTGCAAAAGTTACCATAACCAATGAATGAATCGTGCTACCTATATATAAATGACAAACCAGTGACTTCCAAAATGTATGAGATGTGGAACAACGTCTCTTCAAAATTGGAACAAGTGCAACAATCTCAAAACCAAACACAACAGCCGCATACATCTAGTGGATCTATAAAAGGTAGACAATTTTCTTGTTCACTAATACCCTATATAACTAAACAAAACTATATTTAAAACATAAAATCTTTCGACTTTAGTAATGATTCATTGGCCACAATAAATTCGACACGTTTTGAAAGAAAAATATTTCTATGTTGTGTGTGACTTCTCATATTACAACTTCTGTATTACTTCATCGGCCATTATCAAGCTAATAGAGCGACCTGGGAGAGTAAGAAGCATAGAAAATAATCTGGAAACTCCATTACCCCCTTTTCGTTACGATTTCTTTATTAAAATGTTTCAGTATCAAAAAATGTAATTTTGAGTCTGGATAAAAATACTTGTAAATTTTTCTTTCAAAGTTTAAAAACTTTTATTAAATTTTTTCATAGCCACTGTTTTGTCATGCAATTAGTTAAATGAAATATTACATTACCTGGTAACATATTTTAACATGCCACAATAATTCATCATTACTTAAGTAAGATTAATTTTATGACAACTAAACAATCATTGCTTTTTTTAATCTATTGTGGGTCCAGTATCTACTTTCCTCTGCATATACAAAAGTAACAAGTTAGATGATTCGATATTTTTTAATTGAAGTAGAATCTAATAACTATCGTATGATCAAAAAGTCTTTGGATCGCTATTGCCTTGGAATTTACGAGATACCTATGAAATTATTTATTTCAATTAGTTTTGACATTCACTGGACAACTTTCAAGTCAGCTGGTTATAACTCAAAATGTTTCAAACATGTATACAATAACTATACCATAACCTAAAATCTATTTTAGTTCTGACTTATGTGTACTTCAAAGTATAGAAGTACAGAAGTAAATAGTTCTATAGATGTTTTTTACACTTCATGGCTATCGCAATCCAAAGACTTTTTTTGATCAAACGTTATTTGCAACAGTTAATGTCAAGTAATTTCATTTATTCGAATATTCAATATGTTTTATCAAGAAACTACTGCAGAAACAATTAATAAATTATAATTATTATAATGTTATGTTCTTTTAGACTAAAGGTCATGAGTGGCGGTTCTTAATGACGTACGATGTAAGCTGATGCACGGATGAGACTGCTTCGAACAATTCGGACATTTTCGGTTGCAGCTAATGTGTGTTTTTTAATACCTTTCTTTTTCAATAGGGAGAAACTCTGACATTATAACAGTTAATTTGACAAGTCATACCGCCCATTTTATTCAGTATTATTTGACATTTATTTCATAATGTAAGAACTTACAGCCGAGCAGCGTCTACATGTTGTGGAAATTTATTTCTAAAATCAGTGTTCAGTTAAAAATGTTCGCAAAGCGGTTCGCCCAATTTATGGCATAGATAATCAGCTGACTGAGACGGCTATTCGCAACACAATTGAAAAATTTTGCACTCAATTTACTCTTTTGGACTCCTTTCCACCAACGACATTGCGTAGAGTGCGCACTCAAGAAAATATCGTCGTCGTTTAGACCAGTGTTGAGGATGATCCCACTAATAAAGTTGTTTGAGTAGTTAAACGAGTACAGTTAAAAAAAAAGTATGTAAATTTTGTAGTATATGAGATAACGCATAAATGAAAAAAAAGGTTTTTTTACTTTGGTTTAAAGAATCACACCTCAATTAGACACGATTAAATACGACTTTAGCGAAGTTTCAAATGACTAAAATTATGATATTATAAAATTCTTTAAAATAAAAATGAATTTCTTATTATGCAAATCAATTGGTCGCCATAAAAAGTAGGCAGCATAGACAACATAATTCAGAAAATTGAAACATTTTCACTGCGAAATGATACAACTAACATTGAATATAAGTCTTTCCATGTACCATTTCCGATTGTAATGGGCATGTGCTATACGTGATCTATGCATACCTATGATATATGCACGCTTTCTATGGTCTTCCCTAGACAACCTTAAGTAGTCGACTGCTTGGCATCAGTATGATTATACGTGTAGGTACGTTTTGTATCTAAATTTTTATCTTACCGATAGACACGAACAATCATTATTTAAAAATAAAGAAGAGAACATTTGCACGTAGTGTTCATAAATAAAAAATATTCGCAATCAGTTTAATTAGAAAAATAAACTGGGATCTTAGCATAAAAACACGAATAAACTAATAGATGAAATCTTAAAAATAAATCAAATCTATTATTTCAACTAAATAAATGAATTTTCTAAATCCGAAATATGTTTTACAGTTTCAGATATATAGCGAAAATTCTAGAATTAAATTAAAGTTACTTCAAAACAATGCATTAAATGTTCAAATCACAGTCTGCAAATATTACAGATTAATCTTTAAAAGTAAACCGAATTATATGTAAAATAACTAAGACCGGATGCATCAGGCCGAAATTAAGTACAACACGCAGTTATTGAATAGCACTATTAATTCCGTTAACCGCACATCTGTTTTTTGTCGTTGAATTGTGACGCAATTACTTCAATATTACAGTTAAATTCCTTTCTTCATGGGCGTAGATAGAAGCGTGAGGAGTTTTTATAATTTATTTTATTTATTAGTTTCTATTTCGATAAATAAAGTACGGTGAGTTAGTTTTTTTTCATTGTTTTAACTACTAATTACATATTTCGTAATTTTTGTAATAGATCCTGTTTAATATCGTTTCATCGAATCTACTTCTCCCAATTATGACGTAAGTGTCCAGATGAATTTCGTTAAGTTTCAATAAGTTACGCCTACATTTTTAATTTTTATTTATTTAGATCTAGAACAATGTTTAAGTTACTTTTTCAAATATGATATGGAACAACGTCGAGAATGGCATCGTGAAACAATGGCGAGTTGGATTAAGGCACAAACTGATTATATGTCCATTGCCAGTGATTTCGAAATTTATAGCAAACTCTGTAAAATATCGTTCAAAAATTCCAAGAAATCGCACGTAAAACGTCACTACTGAAATTAGATCCACATTCACACTCACTTCGCAACTACATACTAATTTGATAATATTTGTAAATATTTCATATCAAAGCCGAAAAACTCCAAGAATTTATCAATTGATAATTGGTAAAGTATATATGTATATACTCTTTCTATCAAACTTAATCCAAAAGAAAGTTGTAGTAACATACATATATGTTTTATTTGCTTCTATCAAATATATACATAAAGTCGATATTAACACATTCATATATGTTTGTTAATTGTGTGAATATAGTACTATATTAAACCAATCCTAATTACACTCCTTCTTAAGCCAAATTATTTCGGCATTTGATGCCTTTATCAAAGAAATTTAAAATATAGATGGCAGTATATTAATATACATACTGTCATTTATATTTTAACTTTCTTTGATAAAAGAATCATATGCCGAAACATGTGAGATTGTTTTAAATATATACATATTGAAGTAAAACCAGACCTTAAATCGCCAAATAATTGAATCTACCATAACTTACTAAGGTCAAGAAATAATTATCTATATATACATATACATATATATTATAGGAGATTTATTCAGTTTTTTTTGGCAATTGAAGGTCTGTTACTATTCACAGAATTCTCTTTCGGTTATTTACTTGAGGCCACATTATAAAATTTTATTAATGTGTATAGAGGACCATACAATAAATATTTTCTTTTCAGAGATATATTTAGAGACTTTTGTTTTATTTTTATTGAAACTATTTCTTTTAAAAACAAAAAAAGAATAAAGGTTTAATGTTTGATGTGGATATACATATTGCTGTGTATTGTGGAAATTATTTGAGATACTCCACGGAACACCACTATAAGTCCGGACTAGCTTACGAAGAGTTTATTTCTTTACTAGTCATCTACAGTCTCAGGTTCATCAAAGAACCGTGGACAGAAAAATAAAATACAAGCATTAAAACAAGCACTTTTCCACTAATTTCTATTAAAAAAAAAGAAAAATAATCTTAATCAAATATTAAGATAGCTAATTGCATTAATAAACAAAAAGCAGGAGGGAAAAGGATTGCGAGATAAGTGACACGCTCGCAATGAAAAACCTCCAATTATACGCGAACAATAGTATGGAAAACTTTCAAATTTGTTTACTTTAATCCCAAACTCCAAACGTCAACAGAGCCAAATTGTTAACAACGCGTGTCAATGAACAGATCATGCGCAACATAAACATGAATATAAATTTCCCTCCAAAAACCTGACTTCAACAAATATCTTACACGTGAATAAAGAAAAAAATCCCACATAAAAAATATGAAAATTTTCCTTGCTATTCAAAAAAAACTATCAAACATATAAAATTAAATATAATCAATAATGAATATAACTCTAACAATCAATGCATTGAAATATTAAATTTTTAATATAACTTACGTTTTTAAATACATATATATAAAAACTATATTTGAAACACACATGGCAGATAAAAGTAAAATTAATCAAAATTAACGAGTCAAAACCCTCGTTAATAATCCCGTAATGAAATCAAATCACCATCAACCAATTAATAACAATAAACGTGATATTAATCAAAAATTTATAGTTAATTTACTATTCCATTAAAATCAACTGTATCTACCAATATTCTATGTGTGTCTGAAGGTTACCCCTCTAACCTCTTATCCACAGCGCAAAATGCGACCACATGTCAAACTATAACTGTTATATACGTCACAGAAATATACAGATATAATCAAAAGAATCGGTCCAACATCAAAATAAAATAATTTTCAAAATATATAAAAATATCCTGCAAAAATAAATGTACATAAATCAAATATATTATTCAAAATTATCTTCGGGGAAAAGTTCACTGCAATATGTACTTATGCAGGTAGTTTGCACATCGATATTTAATTGTGATCTATATTGATATTAATTGAAGTTTTATCTTGGCTAATACTAATCATTTCTCTAATTTTCCTTTTCTTTATGTCATATTTCCCGATCATTTCTATGCTTTCAAAATCAAATTGGTAGGTTGTGCGTTGCCAAAACATGTAAGGAAAAATTGGGGTAAATCTCCTATTATATATGTGCATATATTTGGAGATGAATGTACTAATGTTGGAAACTATTTCTAAATTTAAAAAGAAACAGTTTTCTGTTATCATCGTATTATGTTCTAATGCAGTGCACTTACGTCATACTATGAACTTTAGTTACATATTTTTTTATCTTGTTTAATTGTTAAATGATTGGTGTCGACAGTCTGAGTGTAGAAAAATACCATTACAATAATTATTTTTAAGTCAAACATATTGTGAAAGCATTTAAGTAGTACAAAGGTACATACATCTACAAAAACAATATGTACACTGTCAAAATAATTGTGGAAATAAGAATTGCATATTGGAAATCGAGCTATCTTTTGCAATTTATTATCAAACACCTACAAAAATGGAAAAGTCATGTATTGATTTGAAATTTTGTAATTGACGACAATTTTATGTGAAGATATTTCTGCTATTTATGCATTATCTTTTTGACCTACATGTTCTCAGTTCAACAAACTTCCAGAAGATAACAGAAACGAATTAAAAAATGTGTACATACACATATGTGTATAATACTTTCGACACTATGTAAGTGTTGTTTCATTGTTTACGTTTGTATGATTGTGTGCGTGTATATATATATATATATATATATATATATATACATACATGTATGTGTATATACATATACAATAGTTGGAAATGTATTACGTATAAATATATTACATGTGTACATGAATGTACATGAAATCCTTTTAATCAAAAAACATGGACCAAAGGCAATAAATTTAAAATATCGCGCAATGCAGTTTCAGAATATTTGATGTCGTTTTTCGTCCAAATTAAATAACTCCAAAATTATTATTAACTATTCTAGCAGAATGCATAGCAAATATGAAGACAAAGATGTTTCTCTATCAAAAAAGAAAAAAAACTGACCCTTCCATCCTCTTCAAAAATTCAATGTGCAATGATAGTTAATTATTATAAACATACTATAAATAGGTATTATTTAATTAAGCTGAAGGTGGTGATCATCGATCTTGCCGTATAGATGGTAAAATTTTCTATCAGTGATAATATTAATAAATTTACGAAATACTTGTTTTAAGTAAAAATTTGATACACCAAGTTAACAAAGTAAAGAAATTTGTTTTAGCGTCGAAATTCTAAACAACTGTAGTATGAATTTAATAAGTATAATATGATTGCCTTATTAAAGGTACAGTAAGCCTAAAATTGATGATTCGTAGCTATGGGCTAGCGTGGTGTAAGTTTATCTTATAGCTTATATTTCCTTAATTGAATGTCTTGTTCAGGCGACACTTTACATTTAAATATCGTGCGTTCAAAAAAAAAGAGTTGGCCATGAAATTTTTAAGTATGTCGTACTTAATCGCATTTTAAGTTTATACACCAAAAACTCATTAAATAAATTATATTTAAATGGTTTGATCTTGATCCTTTTTTAGCTAAAATTTCTAATTTTTATATTTCTTTAGTGTTTAGACATTTTTTGTATCAATTACGAGGATGATTTGACTGACAGTTAGTAAGACTCGCCTATCAGTGCGCAAAGTGTGAAAAAAATTGGTATTATTTTGTGAAAATTTCAATACCCTCTTGTAAACTATGCTTTTACAAGAGGGTATTGAAATTTTCACTATCGTCTGACTTTTAGTTTGAAAGATACAGTTGCATAAAGAAGACATGCTTAGTTAAAGTTGTCAAATGGATAAAATCGCTATTCATGGCGCAATTTAGTACTTGTTTTTTAACTAGATGAATACAACGGAGATTTTAAGAGACATGCAGCAAACATTCGCCAACGATGCTCCTTTGAAGAATTTGGTCACTGGGTTGCTTGCTTTAAACGTAACTACATGAGTTTCGAGGATGAAGAAATTCCTGGTCTACCAAAACGAGTTACCATTGCAGAAATGGTTGAAAAAATTCATGATGCTGTGACCGAAAAGTGAAAGTGGAGGATATTGCCAAGATCGACAACAAGACACATTTTGCGGATCGAATTAGGTATGTCCAAGCTCTCTGCCCGGTGGGTGCCGCGTTTATTGAATCCAGATCATCAACGTAAAAAAGCATGAATTTCCAACTGAAATTTGAAGCTCTTTAACTTTAACATTAACCCAATAGATTTCTTGCGAGGTTTGCTATTATCGATTAAACTTGGCTTCATTACTATGTATCAGAATCTCAGGTAGTGGAAGTATCGTGGTAGTCCTCTGCCAAAAAAGGCCATGACGATTCCTTCGGCTGGAAAGGTAGTGGCCACGATACGTCGTGGTAGTCCTCTGCCAAAGAAGGCCAAGGCGTTTGCTTCGGCTGAAAAGGTAATGGACACGATACTTTGGAATTCTAAGGGTATATTTCTTATCGACTATCTCGCCAAACTATCAACGGAGCATATTATGCTGCCCTTCTGGATAAGGTGAAAGTTGATTTTATGGAAAAAAGGATTCGTAATGGATCGCAAAAAGGTGTTATTCCATCATAACAATGCACCGTTACACACCAGTCGCATTGTTCGAGAAAAACTGAATATTACGATTTCAGGTTGTGCTCCAACTAACAACCGTATCTAGCCCCTTCAGACTTGCACTTATTCCCAAAATTAAAAGCTGTTTCTAGTAGGAAATTCAAGACAGACGAAGAAATTACTGATTATTACAACACTGGTATAGTGGGCTAGCCTAAGCGCATTAATTAAAGGAAAATATGTCAAAAACAATTGTTTCCGTATTCAAGTGTTTCATTTTAAGCCTTACCTTCTGTCTAGTCCTTCTCGTACATCAACTTACAATGCGCAGTGTACAGTCTTACGAGTTCGTTAGACTACGACAGTTACATTTTTATATATATTTTTGTCTCGAAAATTTATTCAATTACTAATTAAAGATTATAAAGCTCTGCTTATACTATAAGTTTACACATTACGTAAACCTGCATTAAACATATTAATTAAAAGACAAAGAAGACATTAGAAACATACCAGAAATTAGGTATCGCCATAATTTTTGTGAATTTATTACGTAATTCTAATATGTATATAGTTAAGTACAGGTCTTCTTTATTTCTTAAAAAAATTGGCTTTTATACAAAAGCTCTAAGAAGTTTTAAGGAATTGCAATTTTCATTTTTTTGATTCACTTGAAAATTAATTTTTTTTCAATGTTACTTCCCACCCTCTGGTATTTACAATACATTATTGGTTTATGTTTTCTTAGTCCTAGGATGATCTCCAAATTGAATACGTTTATTACACTTTTTTATTCAATATTTAATTACTAGAAGTTGCTGACTGAAAATGGATTTCGACAATGAAAGTAAAAAAAAATAAATAATAAAATTATTACGATATATACTAATATACGAGAGCTAATCCCTTTGCTCCGCCCCTAACCCATTTATAAACAAAAACAATTATTTATCTTCACGTCGCATTGTAACCTGCTATGTATAGACTAACGCTAGAAACTTACAAGTCTGAACCTGTTAAAGCGTACCTACAGTAGACGTCTGAGTTCGAGAGAGACACATATCAGTATCAAAATGGATCGTGTCGAGTAACGAGCGGTCATTAAATACTTACGTTTAAAAAAGATGACGCCATCTCAAATTAACATTAAGGGAATCTGCAGTATCGTATGATATAATTAAAAGGTAGTGTCGTGAGTTCAAATGTGGTAGAAAATCGTGAACAGACGAACATGCAGGTGGAGCGCCCACAACCGTCACTACCCAAGAAACGGTTAAAAAATCCATGATATCGAGCCGCAAGATCAACGTGAGACTATTAGACAATAGTTGAAGATACTGGTCTCCTATCATGTGGTATATAATACTGTTACAGCTGAATTGAAGATGAAAAAATTATATTCAAGACGGGTACCATGGTTAGCACATGGACAAAAGCAAACTCGAAAAGACATTTGCAGTCATGTTTAAACGCGGTATAGACACAACAAAGAAAATTTTCTTGCAAAGATTAGTGACAATGGATCAGTCCTGCATTCACCAGTATGATGAACAGACCAAAATACAGAGTAATGAGTGGACACATCGAGGTTCACCACCGCCGAAAAAATTCAAGATGCAACCTTCGGCAGGGAAGATCATGCTATCCGTATTTTAGGATGCTGAAAGCTTAATTCTTGGTAGATTTCCTGCGGAAAGAGGTCACAATTACAGCTGCTTATTATGCCAATTTAATTCCCAAATTACGTGCCTTGATAAAAGAAAAACGTAGGGGGAAGTTGTGCGCAAAAATGTTCTCTTGCATTAAGATAACGCAACCAGTCACAGTTCTGCCATTGCAACAGCAGCAATAACTCAAGCGGGCTTCAAATTAGTTGAGCATCCGCCATATTCGCCAGATTTGACCCCCAGCGATTGCAGACTGTTTCCAAAACTTAAAGAACACTTGCGTGGTAAATGATTTCCGTCAGATAATGATGTAACATGTGCGGTAGATCAGTGGTTTGCAGAGATTGAACAATCTTTTTTTCCAGAAGCATTAGAAATGCTATAACATCGATGGAAAAAATGTGCTAACCTTAATGGAGACTATGTTGAAAGATAAAAGTAAGATATTTGCCAATTTTGTATTGTGAATGGATCAGGGGTGGAACAAAAAAATCTGTCCTCGTACTAGTTTAGATCGAGACATGCTTTAAAATGTTCACTAGTATATCAGAGACAACTAAATAAACTGTTTAATTGAATATCGCAAAATTTTATTGTAAAGAATTCCAGTCAGTCATTTCGAGTAATATATAATTTACAACGTATTTTGTTTCTTATGTCGAAAATATAATATATCCATGAAAACAAAGTAATAGGTATACAGGTTTATCAAAAATAATTTTAAGAAGAACGTACTAAAAATTTAAGAAATATAATTAGGTTTATATTCATTCATATAAAAGAATAAAGTGAAGATAACGGGAATTCTACAAAAAGACCACATCGAAATTGTATAAAGAGGGCACAAGTTATAATGTCTGCAAGCGCTTTATTATTAATAAATATTAAGACTCATTTACCCCTTATTCTTTTTTCGAAGATTCTAAAAGGAGTTTTAAACACGTCACAGTAAAGACTGAATTTTAATAATAAAATAGCCAGATTTTACGACGAACATTTCTTAAAGGTCGAAATTAGTATTTTAAACATTATTTTGAACGTGAAGTTTTCACATTTGAAATGAAATACTAACTTTTAAAATCTCGAAAACTTTATTTTTTACTTTATCATTTGTTTTCACTTTCAATAATATTTGTGTTTTCGTTACATTCAAATGATCGTATCTTATGAATAAAACGGTGTGTATAAATATTATTTGGAATCATGCATACGTATATATTGTCAAAGTTCTTGAATTAACGATTTAAATGCTCGAAGTTATTCTGTAATAGAATTAACTTGAGCCGTTTTAGTATTAATTAAACTTTGCAAAAAAAAAGGAGTTGCGTATAATTTTTCCTTAAATAGTTAATACTGGGAATTTACCTCTTACATATGCACACACATATATTGTACAATTCTTTCATAGTTGTACGTAGTCTTATGTCACAATAGCGGTGAATATGCAGCGCGTATAAATATTCAACTTTAGGTAGCGAATCATGTTTAACAGGCTTTGGCGATAGCGAATCAGCTGCGTGCCGCTCTATTGGTATTGTGCGCGTGTTTATTGCAGTGTAAGTAGGCCAGAAGTTGAAAGACATAAACCAAGGACATCGGGGTCTGCAAATGTACGATTCACCATGGTCTAAGAGTTACATTTTAGTATAATTACATAGTGTTTAATTGCAGGTATTCTGTAGCTCATGGCATACCTTGCTAGGTTTCTCGCATTACCTTCGTTATGGTTCATTGAATATTTTGTATCTGAGGACTATTTCGTAATATATAAACAATAATAATCTTCGTTTACTGTCTGTGCGGATAACACATCAGTTGATTCTATTTATAAATAAGTAACATACGGCTTCGTTTCGGGAGTTCTTTAGAAACGTTTGCCGATTATATTTAAGACGAACTTGACGTAATGAAGCGGTAGATAAGATCACTAACTTCTTTCGTTTATCATATTTGACACAAATAATATAAATTTTTCATAATAATTCAATTTCAACTTCACAATCAAACAATACCAAGAAAATTGAGAAAGCAGTATTCTACATAATGTGTACTATGATTTCGTTTAAAAGTAGAGTGCAGGGACAGTATATTAATTTAAAGAATTTAACTATTTCTGTACCTATACATGTATTAAAATTATATAAAAAGTAACATACAAGAGGAGTTCTATTTCTATTCCTATGCCTTTCTACCTTTCGGTATAAGAGTGTATATAAGAGTCATTAACTTAAATAGAAGATTATATGTACAGGGGTCATTTACAAATATACTTCAAATGTGGATTATATTGAGTAGTACGAGGTACATACAAAAAGGGTTTAAATGTTACCAATTCTATTAAATTAGTTGTTTAATTAACTAGATTTAATAACGACAATAATAATAATAATGCTTTAATTAATAAGTAAACATATGCAATATATGAATTGATCTATAACGTCAAACAATCACCAATAATTATAAATTTCAAGAATTAAATGAGAAATAAAATACATGCTAAGATAAAGAAAACCTCTAAAACATTTAAAAATATTATTCCTCTCACATATTCAAAATGTCTCCTTTTGATTTTACGCAAGCTCATACATAATCTTTGCGGTCATTTACCGATGGCTGTGCGTACAACATTTATATCTAAATCGTCTACACATATTTGATTATGGATTTGTTTAAACTATTTTTCTTTCTCTCCTTTCTCCATTAAAACGATGATTTAAATCCCAGTTGGATAATAGTTAATCCCCTTGCCTAATGAAATAGGTCATATTTCTTTCTAACCACCGCTGAGTACCTTTTTACCCACCGCTCATTATTAAACATTATTTATGTTAATGGTTTAACAAATTTCTCAATCACTGTCTCTTGATACACTTTTACACATGTTTCTAACATTTTCATCAAACTCCTAACTATGCAGGATAGTGAACTTTTTGAACACGGAATAATTTCAATGTTCTTCAATTATTCGTTCTCACGAAATAACTAAATGTAGGAGAATAATAGCATTATAGAAATGCATTTAAGCATAATAACATGACATCACAAAAAAAGTTAACTTCAATGATTAAAAACCTACTCATAACATTTTACGCAAATTGCAATACTCTCAATTAAAATATAGAAACTAATATAAGAGCCTTTTTCCAGAGCCTTGTTGTGTAAATTAAATAAACTGGGAATATCTGGGTTAGCATTAGGATGGTTGGAATCGTACCTAAGTAATAGATATCAATTAGTTAAATATAAAAATGAGATGTCTGATAAGATTGTTACAAAATAGGGAGTGCCCCAGGGAACAGTGTTAGGTCCACTATTGTTTATTCTGTACATTAATGATATAGTCAAAGCGGTTGATAACTGCGAAATATGTATGTTTGCTGACGACACCATGATCTATATAGTTGGTGATGATATTAGGGAGATGGTGGATAGCATGACTGTCCAATTAAATAAATTGTATAAATGTGTATGTGAGAATAATATGGCACTGAATTTCAGTAAAACTAAGTTCATGATAATTAGTACTAAATATAAGATTTCTAAATTGAATTTTAATGATATAGATTTTTATATGGACTCCAAGAAAATAGACAGAGTTGAGAATATGAAATATTTGGGGGTAATATTGAATACTAATTTAGATTTCAAAACTCACGCTCAATACCTATCAAATAAAATTTCCAAAAAGATATTTTTCTTAAATAGATTTAGTCATAATTTGTCACTGTATGCCCGACTGTTGTTGTTTAAATCTTTAATAGCACCACATTTTGATTTTTGCTCGGCCATTTTATTTAGTATAAATGGGAATGAGATGCAGCAACTCCAAAAACTACAGAATAAGGCTTTGCGAATAGTATTAAAATGTAACAGATATACTCCAATTAATCTAATGCTAGAAACTTTAAGTTTATTAAGTGTAAAACAATACATATTATACACGTTATAGTATAGTATATAAGACAATGGTTTTCATCTATAAAATTGAAATTGAAATAATGCCTCCTTACGTAAGTGGCAAATTGACAACGGTCACAACTACGGAACCAGAAATACCAACGATTCTTATATTGAAAATTATACTAGGGTGCAAACAACCAAAAATGTGTTTGTGAACGGACTGAAACTGTTTAACAGTTTACCTGCGTAGTTTACGCTCTGTAGACATTCGATTATAAATTATTTTCATCCTGTAAAAAAAAAACGCCACATAAATTTGCAAAAGTTTCAACATGTCCAATAGGTACTCGTACAAAGAAACAGTAAATGAAATTATAAAAATAATTATTAAATTACAATAATATAAATAGCAACAATTTTATTCCAAAAAGCATTAAAAGAGTAACTATTTTCTGAAATTAAGTAACGTAACATTTACCATGAATAAGTAAATACTCAACAAATGTGTAGATATTATACTCGTACTTTACATGTAAAGGATTTCCCTTTGATAGATTGCTCTTCATTCGTGAAAGGTAATTATGATCTAGTTATTGTAGGTGAAGGAAGGCTGGTCTATAGTTAAATACAAAACGAATAACTAAAATACATACAATCATAGAGAGTTAGTAGTTTATTGAGTTCACAAACATATCTGCATGAATCTCCCTTTACATGTGTTGTTAGCTTATTCATACGGTTTGCATCCCATATAAATAGCTCTCCTTTGATTACTTTCTTGTGAGATGGTGGAAGATAGTTGTTAATTAGTGTACCTTATTCATGATCTACATTATTACAACCGAACTCTAGTTTATATTTAAATACAAAACTAAGAACTTCTAAAATATAAAAATCTTAGAGAATTAGTAGTTTATTGCGCCCAAAACCATTTCTTTTTACTTCGGAGGAGATACCCTAGTACATATATGAAACCAAAACGCATTCTAGAAATAAACTTCGAGTGATAAAAGGCGAGCAAAATATATATATTAAATGTTTTACTTAATTATTTTTAACGCTAATCATATTTGTGAAGAGAAAAATTTTCATACAATTATGTAACCTGTAAAGACAGAAAGAATTTACTTGTCTCATATTATAAATTATAACCAATAGATATTTGGTTTAGGTTTTTCTTCTATAGTCATAGACCAAATTTCTAATTCAATATGAAAAGTGACTCCCTCATTTGCTCAGAAAAACATTCAATTTATATTTAAATTTCGCTTTATAAACATAGCGAATAACAAGTATTGCAAAACGGTTTCTTATAAATATGTTTAAAGAATTAATAGTAAATTGTATTTGTGCCATGTTTTTATTCATATTTGCAATTTCATTCATATTTAAAATTATAATTGATATATTATGTATTTACACAAGTTTCGAAATTACGTACCTATATCTATAGCAATTCTCTTTTTAACAGACAATAAAAGTAATACTCTTATAGAGTTTCTCATTATAAAACACTTTCTCTTATTAAAGTCATACAGATATTTATTGCACTGGTCTTGATGTAAACACTTAGTTTTTGGAAAATCATTATGTCTAATATTAACACACAACTACTGGGTAACCCAATGGGATTTCCGAAAACTCGCGGTTTTTATTCTTTCTGGCTTGGTGGTAACCAGCTAATTTAACCCTGTGATAGTCTCAAGATGTTATAGTATGCAGTACCTATAGATGCACTATTCAACAGAGAGCTTACTTTTCCGAAGCTCGGATTGGAACGCCGTTCTACACACAGTTTGGTTTAATTTATTTTCCCGAAACTTCTAAAGTCGCTTGAAACAAAATTGGCTAATAATTTTAATTACTTCTTCGACTTGATCCGTATTAAGGGATATAACGATATGTCAAAAAGCCGTGACTCTAGCTTTCTTTACTGAAGATTTGCACTACTTTACAAGACTGAACTTCATACCACGAAGATCGGAGCTCGAATCCCGCAATCACCCATATGTCATAGAAAACGATAGGGGGTGTGATACAGTTACCAAATTTTAAACACAGATAGCGATGTACGTACCCATTGAACGTATTTAAATGATCCGCAAACAAATTAATATACCGAGACTTGACAATAAATAAGGGAAAACTAAAAATGCAAATTAAAGCATTACAACTCTTGCAATCTGACCTGAAAGTTCATCGTAACTCGCTATAATAGGTTAGCATACATTTCTGTAATTTCATTACGGATGTTTTCTTTTAATTGCATGATGGTGCGTAGCCTATTGCAATACACTTTATTTTTCAAATAACCCCATAGAAAGTAGTCTGGTGCTGGTAGATTTGGGAACGCGGAGGCCAGCCTATGTATCCGAATCTTGAGATTATGCATCCAGGAAGCAGGGCACGCAGACAGCTCATTGTTTCATAAGCAGTGTGTGCTGTGGCAGCATCCTGTTGGAACTATAACTCACAATCCGCCATCTCGGGCCAACATTGTCAGCATTTCTTAGTATCGTTGTGCATTGGTCACAGACTGCTCATGTTCTTCAAAAAGTATGAGTCACCCTGTTAACTAATAACTATGTTCATGTACTTGCAATGGTTGTGTGTCACTCCAGTATTGGAAATTCTGCTTATTAACCATTCCAGACAGGTGAAACCGGGTCTCGTCCGACATAATTCATTTGTTGAGAATGCATGGATCTGCATTCAACATTTGAAGAAATTTTATGTCCCCGTGTAGGATACGACAAACGCTTCTGCGCAATAGATCCAATGCAAATGCCTGCCGCCTTGCAGAGCGGAGCATTGCTTCAGCGAACACTCCGTATCGAGAGCGGAGTGTTCACGCACTACCAACAAATTCATCACAAACGCTCTGTTTCTCGTTAAATTTACGGGTCCAGTTCAGTATAGTGTTACATGCAGGTATATCCTTCCATACTGTGAAACATTCAATTTTAATTCTAAATCGTCTTTAGACATATTTAATACATTTGGACTCAATAAATGCCAAACCGCCAAAACGCGTTCTGCCACCGTCCAGTTGACCACGATGTCGTGCTGTACATTGAAAATTAAGAATGCATGTTACGAAGGTTACATAGCAACCAGTATGTTTCTCGAATATAAGTTGAAACAGCAGCTTTCTAAAAATCGTCACATCCCATCGGGTTACCTTGTATAACAAAATTTGTTTTTGCTTACGGTATCTTTAGAATTAGAGAAAATGTTTTCTAAAATATAAAATAACATTTAAGTAGCTATTCATTTCATGGACATAATTCTATAATTCTTTCCTAGTCCCTTCTTTAGTTTCTTTAGAAAAAAGAAGATGTGATCATGAGTCGATTTTATTTAACATGTCAATAATCTTTCATCCTTCTTTGTTTGTAGCACTCATTGTTGCTTGTGTAACTAAGATAGTTATTTCTTTTCATCTGGCCACTAATAGGTGAATAGCCATTGGATATACCTCTTCTATTTGATCATCAAACACTAAGCACTCTAAATTGCTAAATCCTTCTACATTCCTTAACATGGTTAGTGCGACTTTTCCTGTTCATTTCCTTGTTCCTGGAGAATATCCTTCCAAGTGAACAAATCGATTTGCCGCTTGATATTGGCCTATTTTTACGATAGATAATTTGATACATATTCATAGGTAAAACATAATTCCACGGTCGCATAGCCGTAATGTGCAAAATATTTTGCCTAAGAATTAAAAGAACCTTTTTAAATCAAAATATTTAAACTGAATTACCACATTCAATTTCTTAAATTTCGTTTGAAATATAAAAAATGGGCCAATGAAATTTAGAATTCAGATCTACGAAAATACATTCTAGTCAAGAACATAGCTGTTGAACAAGTAAAACTAGGTATATGTAATATTCTGACACTTTTAAATTGCTAACGTAAGTAAAGAAATCTAATCTGTTGGACTTGACAAGTATTTTGTAAGCATTTACAATGACGAGGTGTGGTCCGCATTTATAATATAACTTGTTTTAGTATACGAAATATAATTATAGTTATGAATAATTCTGTTAGCATAGTTCATACATATTTTTATGGAATTAATTAATTGTGCAGAATAGCGTTCTATTACAAATAAAAACACATATTAAAAGCGCTGAATTCTGAAGCTACGGATGGAAGTTTTGCTTCCGCCCATAAATGATTTTGTAATGGATTAAGATCAATTATAATAATACATAATATTGAATTTCCATTAACTTTATAAACATATAACGCGAAAGATCATATAAAAATAATATTTATTAATTAATCACATTAGCCATTTACATGGTGTGAAATTTTACAACATACATATAATTATTATTTGTAAAACTGCAGTAATTGTTAAAATATAAAGAACGCATTGAAATACAATCACTAATGTTCAGAAAACAATTCTCCATTATATAATCCCCTTTCGATATTCTTGGGTGTGTCGGTTCAGTTAACGATGGATTGATAATTTGGTTGTATCCATTCGTGAAGAACCAATGTTTGGGGGTTTAGCTCTTGGAACCAAATGTTTGCGATGAATCCGGTTTCTGTTGGTGATGCTTCAACCATAGTTACTAGAATCACGACCCCGATGTTTGCTTCCTCGTGCACAGGTTGCATGCTGTATACACTTTATTTTTTAAATCTTCGGTGACTGTTTGTTAAATGAGTACTTTCATCTATCTAAATATATTTATTTACACTATATATTATATATATATATATATATATACAGTGAAAGCTCTCTTGAGCGGACATCGACGGTTCCCTAAATTTTGTCCCCACAAGAGAGGTGTCCTCTCAAGAGAAGCAGCTCATTTTTACAGGTCTCTCATTTTAAAGAGAAGTAAAAATTATGGCAACTCTAACTTTTTATTTATTTGTATGAGAGGTACACAAGTACTAAAAGTAGATACATAAATACATATACATAATACATATATGTACATTATTTTTTAAAAAATTCAAGCAAGCTTGTTTGTCTTACTTTAGTTTGTTTACGTTCTAAATATTTTTTTTGAAAATGTGTTTCTACATTTTTAATCATCTGAAAACCGATAAAATCATCTTGGTTCTTGGCAAACAATTTTATCTCTTCTATTATCTTCAAAACTTCCTCAAACGTAGTTACTTCTTGACCTTCATTTTCTTTTTCTGGGTCCACATCATCATCTGAGATTTCCTCTGATCTACCAGCCTCATATTCTTCAGTTATATCAGTGACTTCCAATATGTCATCTCCGATTGCCAAATTTGCATCAATTGCTATGAAATCTTCTAAATTGATTTGTTATTCCAGTTTCTAAAGCAATTCTATGCATTTCCGATAGTATGGACAAAGGCAGATCATCTTCTGCCTCCCATTGCTCATATTGTTGCATATTATTTTTTTTAAATCCTGCCTTTGAAAAACAATTTCGTATTGTTTCTGGTGTTACCTTCTGCCAAGCATTATGTATAAAATTGATAACTTCTAATAAATCTATCGATTTTGAAAGTTCACGTGCAGAATTAATGTTATCCATTACAGATAAAATTTGTCTTAAAATAAGTTGTCTATAAAATACTTTAAAATTGCGAATGATTCCTTGGTCTAAAGGTTGGCAACAAGCTGTAGTGTTGGGAGGCAAAAATAATATTTTAATGTTTTTCAATTTCATACCTGTAGGATGTGAACCTGCATTATCCATAAATAATAAAATCTGTCTCTTTTGTCTGCCCATTTTCCTATCAAACTCTGACAACCAGTCCATCATGATATCTGTAGTCATCCACGCTCTTTTATTAGATTTCCACACCACAGGTAACAATATTAAATCAAGTTTTTTGAATGCTCGTGGTCGTGCTGCTTTTCCAATGACCAGCAACGGTTCTTTTTCGCCTGACATGCTCACACAATGCAAGACAGTAAGTCGCTCTTTTGATAACTTTCCCCCAGAACACTTTTCTGTCTTCAAAGCTAATGTCTTGTCTGGTAAAGCTCGGAAAAAAGTCCTGTTTCATCACAATTGTACACGTCTTCTGGCTGATAACCTACAAGCCCAATCAAAATTCACAAAAGTAAGATTTTTATCTTTTTTAATTTTTGATGTTTTATTTTTTGTTTTAAATTTGAAGTAACTTTTCTTACCTAGTAACAAAGATGGAATCTTTTCAAAAAATTGAGTAACATCATCTGCATTAACACTGGCTGCTTCCCCAGATATGCACTTGAAGCTGATATTATGACGTGTACGAAATCTATGTAACCACCCATCAGACGCATGAAAATTGTGATAACCAAGCCCTTCTGCAATTTCTTTAGCTTTGCTTTGTATTATAGGTCCAGATATTGGAATGCCTTTGCTTCTGGCTTTTGCAAACCAATCGTAACATAATTTATCCACATTGAGACCTTCAGTTTTGAAGAATCTTCTTTTCTCGTTAATGTTACTTCCTGATTGCCATTTTGCCTTATACTCTTCTTTTTGCTTTATTATTTTACCAACTTGGGTTTTTCCAATTTTAAATCGATTGGCTAATGCACGTACACTAACTCTTTCTTTATCATATGTATTAATAATTTCCATTTTCTCTTTTAAAGTTAAAAAGTTTCTCTTGTTAGCGCTCATTTTGCATACATACGCGGCACACTTCACACTAACGACGCGACGTGAAAAAAGTGCAGAATACGGGATAAAAACGATATTTTTAAACGGGAATTTACCCAGCGTTTCGGGGATTTACTCAGTGTTTAGAAAAAATATGCAGTTCAACTTCAAGAGAGCGGCATGCCCGCGTAAGAGAGCGTCATGTCCGCGTAAGAGAGCTTTTTGCCGATTACGGAGTGTCTCACGGTGTCCGCGTCCATTCTACAGGGCGACCGCTTAAGAGAGCTGGGCGTCTCAAGAAAATCGTATGTATCAGGTTAGTCACCACAGAAATGTCCGTTTAAGAGAAATGTCCGCTCATGAGAGATGTCCGTTAAGAGAGCTTTCACTGTATATATATAGACAATGAGTCTTTGCCGTTAAAACAAGTATGAAAAACAATTGTTGTTGGGGAATCCGGCAATAAAAAACCATTAATTAGTTAATGTTCTTTATTTTTTTACCCTATATTTCGCTCTTAGGTTTAGAGCTTCTTCGGGGGTCACTTTAATATATATATATATATATATATATATATATATATATATATATATATATATATTTATTTATTTATTTTTGGATCTACGTCGACTTATACCAGGATAAAAGTGCTGTTGGGATTGGTGACTCTTGTTGATGTTTAATGTAAGACTGGTGGGTCTTGATGCTAATGTACGACTATTCTATTCTGTTATTGAATTGATCCTGTTTTATAATTAGATAAAAATATACAACTATCCCTACAAACTATTACATAATTAAAACAGGCGGATTGGTTGTACAGTGTATTTTGGTTGACGTCGTAGCGGGGAAATTTTCTAAGATAGATTCGTCGAAATGGTAGCTACGGGTAACAATACCAAAGTTTGGCGATAGGGTTTTAAAAATCTGATCTTGCTAATAAATACAAATAAAATATCATTACTAATGGAGTATTATAGTCAATGTCACCTTAACTTCGAAGTATTAGGTCTTATGGCATATAATCCTCTCTTATTAGCTTCCAGCGATTCGTATATAACTATCTTTTTTTGACACTAGTTATATTTCCAAGTCATTTGGCGCACTTTGTATCTGGGGAATATTTTTATTTTGCGTTGTACTTTACTAGGTCACTTGAAAATTTCGGTCTGTCATCTGTTGTATATACTGCGTTTTCTTTGAATTTTTCTCTATTTCTAAAGTAAAATAAGATTATTAATTTAAACAAAAATGGTCCAAACGAGTTTGTTGTTTGTTTTGTTTATGGACATTTACCTCTTTTTGCATTCATATTTCTAGTTTCTGCGAAATTGTACGTCTTGTAAGTACAGAATCACGATAGAGTTTTCTAAATTAAAAAGTAAACAACATCAATTTTAAATGTCAAATTGAAAAATCTATCTTGCGTATAGCCAACCTATTAAGTAAATAACCCTAATATTAGAAATTTGGCAACTATAATACGATCTCCATAAAAGCAATATGTACTTCGAAGTTAGGATGACATGGACTATAGTTGGTTCTATAAATCTAAGTATGTATTTCCGGATAAATGCTATTGTTTGGTAATGAACCTTATAATACATATATATATTTAGCGAACATTATCTTCAGAGTGAATATACAGACTTCCTTTGATCACTATAATCCAAGGTAATAAAACAAACTGTCTAATGTATGAAGCAATAAAAATAAATTTGCAAATATAAAAATGCCACTTCTTATCTAAAGAAAGTTTTACAATTTGAATGCGATAATAAAAACCCTGTTAATAAAGCGGTTTAAATTCGAAAATGACCGTCAAATATTTATAAAATTGACCATGTTATGGGCAATGTTTGAAATTATAATATTACAAAAGGATATTAAATGTATCCTCAGGTAGAGTTTCTTTCAAACATTTGATGTAAGCGACAACCAATGTGCATAGGGGACTTCTTGTAATCGTCAAATGTATATGGCGTAATAACTAGGTTATTCATATTAGCCGGTGGCAACTTTAAATGTGTATTTATTAAGAAATACATATTATTGCAACTGCATGTATAAGTAATTAATGCATTCTCGCGGAAGATTTTACAACAGGAATCTGTTGGTCTGAGAACGAAAATAACTCATACTATTCTTTTCTTGATAATAAAGACCCTCTTTCATTCGACGCCCAAACGATTAATACCGAATAGACAAGAGAAGAATAAACACTTAAAATAAATTTTGTATTTAACAACTTAACGCCAATTATAGCTCACATTAGCAGAGCATCAGTTACGAGGGACAGTCAGAAAATTTCGAGAAAAACTATGAAGAAAACATTTAATACGCAATTAAACGGCTTTATTGTTTTTTCGAAATATTTGCCATTAAATTCTATACACTTTTTCATTTTTTACCTCCTCTATACAGGAAAAATGGTGGCCCTGCTTTTTTTTTGATTGTCGGAAACGTAAAATGAGTCATTAATTCGATGTCTTTACTTCGCAAATAATCGACTGTTGCGTGAGAGGTATGGGGATCAGCATTCATAAATAACTTCGGGCAAGTTAATTATTGTATATGATTCCGCATTTACAGTTTGACGATTCTCCAGAATAATTGTAACATGACCAGATT
Organism: Melolontha melolontha; assembly: GCA_935421215.2. Classification (NCBI taxonomy): domain Eukaryota; kingdom Metazoa; phylum Arthropoda; class Insecta; order Coleoptera; family Scarabaeidae; genus Melolontha; species Melolontha melolontha. The sequence continues at coordinate 131,034,074 of OW285236.1, forward strand.
TGCTTGATTCTGAAGCGAAGTACGACCATACTTGAATTCTTGAAACTAGCGATATACTGTTTCTTTCAAATGTAGGTATTAAATGTTCTATACACTGATATTGAATTAAACTATAACATAAATTACAATAAATCATAGCGCGAACATTTTCACAATTACATATTCAATAGGATTAGCAAACTTTAAAACTGCACTCCGTATAAACTGACTGATGTTTTTACAAACGGACAAAAACGTCACATTTTTGACACATGCAATATACCACTGCACATGGCATCATTTACCAAACTAAACAGCGTTGCCAGTTTCCCGAAATTTTATTATTCGCAGATTCGTTAGTATGCCAGTGTGTTATCGACCGAGATACATATTACAAATTTACTATTTCATTTTGTACATGTATGCATGTAATTTCCGAAAATTTGGAAGTTAACGTATATTACAATTAGTGTATAAATAAAAATTTATTGTAAATATTTCTTCAAATAAAGTTTTATGTAAAATTATAACTTCGAAAATTTATATATTATCTATTTAGTGTTCATTTGAAAAGTCAATCTAGTAGCATGTGATTTACTGAGAACATTTTGAAGTATGTCGTAAATTAAAATTTACTACTTAACCTACGAAGTCGTATATTTTGACAGTTTCATACATACAAATAAATAACAAATAATAGGTATTTATTGAAAACTATAACAAATGTTGAAAATGTTGTCCTTCAAGATCAATGCACTTTAAAATCCTCCGTTCAAAATTTCTGATGATATTCTGCAACATTATTGGATTGTTATTAATTTCCATGCATTTCTGTTCGATTCTCTGTAGCATATCATTCAAATTCAATATAGGTGTTCGAAATATGTTATTTTTAGTAAAGATGACTCTTTGCGAAAGTTCTCCATTATTGTTCATATTTACAAACCAATTACAAAACTGTAGTCCAAGTGGGTAATCAATTTCTAACAATTCTTGTACTGCTGTGACACGGTATGGATAAAGTTGCATATCTTTTTTTAATAACTTGTGAGTTGTACCAACAGAAAGGTTTATTTGTTGACTCAAATGTCGAACAGATGTTTGTGGTTCATTTTCCATTATTTCTTCAACACGATTGACAACTTGAGGTGTACGTTTCTTAACTGCTCCGCTGCCTGATTTTCTTAAGAGACTACCACCAGTTTCAGAAAAAAGTTTTAAAGTTTGTTACGTATACAAATACACTTTCCTGCATACGGCCTATGTAAGTGCAAGTTTTCTCTATTATTTCTCTTAAAACCCTCGTAGCTTTAACATTTAAATAAATTTCTACTAATGATTTTTAATTTGCTTCAAACTCCATTTATCGAACAGATTAGACCCTTCAACTACAATATTCTCAACCCATTTCATTCGCTCTATTCAACTTGAAGCCTTTGTATATTAGCAAGCGGTCATCTTCTTAAATTCCCTATCCGAAATGCTCGCAAGATTTTCACTGCTAACTCGCTAAAAGTCACACCGAATTTCAAACCAATTATGTAGGAATTTATGCTTTGAAATATAGATCTTCTAGACGCATCTGTTTTGTGAAATATTGCCTTTCTATAATTAATTCTAGTTTAATTTTTAATTACAACGCTTAATGCGCCATCTCCTTTTCGTTGTTCGCCCTCTGCGACAGGAAACTCACTTGCCGACACCTATTAGAAACTTTCGTCTCTGGTCATTAAATTATTTAACGTTTTAAGTTTGGTTTGACACTTTTTGCGATATGAGATCATCCTCGAGATTTTGAAAACTATATCCTCTTCTTTCTTTACTTCCGGCAATTACGATGACGTGTATCCGGCATTTTACTTCTATATCGATACGGCAGCCATTGAGACTTAAGCTTCATAAGCGCTGTGTCGTGTTTGTGTCACGTGTTATTTAAAACTAGATTTCTGCGGTGAGTTTTTGAAATCCCCTTAATAATTTTTACCATATCGCATTTTGAACTTTCAGGATTCTTATAAACGTTTTATAAAACGAGGTTTTCTCTGAATTTCTGAGAAATATTTGGATATCTATTGTGAAGCGTAAGGCGTCTCACCGGTAAATTTAACCTGTGTTTTGGGGCATAATTTTGCTGATCGAAATACTTCGACGCAGTTCTGAAACTCCCTTAAGCCGTCCGCAACCTGTGAATTTTGGGGCACATTTATTCTGCAAGACCTTTTTGGATTAGGAGAAAGGGACGCGGTTCATCCATATTGGATTCCCGTAATGGCGTCGCTGTGAAACCTGCTCGTGAATAAAAGAATTGATTTGCCCTAGTAAGCGATATATTGTACTTGGAAGGAACGAATTCTGTTATTGTATCCTAGAAAAAGTAGGTGTTGCCTTTTAATTCTTGCAGTCCTAAACTTATAGAAGATCATTTAAATATCGAATAGTGTTTAGTATTTTCTAAATTAATATTATAATCAAGCTGTTACTCTCCTTAAGAGACGCACACCTTGTGTGTTAGTTCAAACTGTTAATACAGTTTATTTAGAAGGGTTCTTTTCCCTATTTCAAGTTTGTTTTACTGTGTCATTCGAGTCTGATTTTGTAATAAACCCGTTGATAGTCATAAATATCCCCGGGTACTGGTACAGAAACTTGATATTAGCTCCAGAAGACCGACAGCTTCACTGTCTGTCACCTGTATAGATTTAGTGTCATTTTCGAGGCCAGATCCTTCAGATCGGTCCCTTAATTGTTTGTTTCGATACCTGAAAATCGAAGAACTTTCTGTAGATTAATGTACTTATTTTGTAATAAACTGTACAGAATCTAGATTACGTATACGGAATTGGTATTCTAATAATTACTTTTGTTATTTAATTTCCTACAGGGTTTTCTGTTATAAATTATTTTAAATATTTGCACACCTGATATACAGGGGGTACTCCAAAAGTTCTGCCAGGAATATTAGATCTCATAATTTTGTAACTTTTCTTACCTTTATTATTTTGCTGTAATTAAGGCAAAACTTTGATTACTTTCTTGAGGTAACCATCCGTTTCGCTTGTGATTTTGCCATTCTTGTAATTGTTCGCGTTGACGTCTATTGAGACTTCTTTTGATAACTCGTTCGTGGTTTCAAGATTTTATTAACCTGACGAGACAATTTTGGAATAACCCCTCTCGCCTCCCGGTTCAAATATACAGGGGGAGAGAGTTGCTAACTTTTCCGTACTCAGTATTATTAACTCAAATTTCAAGTTGCTATCACTTTTGTTTGGTTGATCAGGGCTTCACCTTTTAATTGCTTCGAAACATTTTAAGTGTCTGTTACTATATTAGTTTAGCGTTTTGATTTTGAATTTTGATTACGACTGTGTCTAGTTTTATATTTTGTGAGAATTGACAACGCCGAATTGTGGATTGATGTTGGCCCATTTGTAGCCTTTAATAAATAGTAGAATTGTTGATTGTGTCTTGATCCCTACCCTTCCACTAGTTTTATGAGTATAACAAAGTTTCTTGCTCTGCAACGAGTGATAAGAGGCTGACCCTCTGGTGTTAGTTGGAGCTACCAGGTCCCGCCTGCTCCCGTTATAGCTGAATCTCTGCAGGTGGATATAACGGTGGCGTCCATTTTCCAACTCGCGGCCTTGAATCCGCGACGTTCTCCGAAACAAGAGAGTTAGCCGGCAGAGACCTTCCTGGGGACATAACATCAACAGGTAGGTTCAGACCAGAGAGGATCAGCGAGCGTTCACTCCTTATCACTCGTCACACTTTTAATTTTACGCCGCGTTGGTGGCAAGTTCTATCCAAAGTATTCTTAAATTGTATATAATCTATTACAAAATGTGGAAACTCAACTTGAAATTCTACCATGCAATCTTGAACTGAATAAACCCATAAACCATAAATTTTATTACCACTTCGAAAATAAGCCTGGACTAAAAAAATTTTATGTTCTAAAGTGAAAGCCATTTTAAAACTAAGAAGCAATTTATTTAAACTAGAATCGACGCACGATTATTTTATGCACTAACTGATATTTGTGATTGACATTATCAAATGTCATTTGGATTTACGTTTACGGAACAACAAACACATACTAATATATTTGCGTCTTATTCAAAATTTCAGAGTAACCTAGATTGACTTTTCAAATGAACACACGTTATATAATGTGCATTAAAATAATTTTTTATGTGTACAATAATCTAATATATAATAATCACAGTTTCGTACAAAGCTATTATTATTAGTGAGACTAGCAATACAGACGTTACTGTTTTTGGTTGATGACGAAAGTGGATTGCTTCATGAATTTTCCTGTATATCATCTAACGAGTTAGTGTCAACTATCGCATCTAGCAAAAATATTCCTCACACTATCCCCACTTTCGAAGGTGTTCTACGACAGCATGTTTTTTTTTAATTGACTTTTATTTTAAAAGGGATAATTTATTCTAAACAAAATAAATACCTTTCTAATCAAGCACAGATTTTCAACATCACCCGATATGTGTAGATTTAAACATAATATACAAAATAGTATATTAAAAAACAAGTTTCATAAGGCACCATTTTGCCGCACGAGATCAGTTTAGAAAACGAGCCGCGATAGCGGCGAGTTTTCTAAAGAGCGAGTGCGGCAAAAGGCCTTATGAAACGAGTTTTTTTTACTATTTTTTTCTATTTTGCATTTTTTACATTAATTAGAATTATTTAATTTAGAAGTTCAAATAATTTTTATATAAAGCATGCAGTTGGTCACATTGATACTTGACATTGTCAAATTTAAATCTTGCTATCCGCGAAGTATATTATATTACATATTATTTATTAATTTTCGTTAACATTACTTGATATTTTATTTAAAAATATAAACATGAGTGACTTAGAAACTAATATACAGTGAAAGCTCTCTTAACGGACATCTCTCATGAGCGGACATTTCTCTTAAACGGACATTTCTGTGGTGACCAACCTGATACATACGATTTTCTTGAGACGCCCAGCTCTCTTAAGCGGTCGCCCTGTAGTACGGACGCGGACACCGTGAGATACTCCGTAATCGGCAAAAAGCTCTCTTACGCGGACATGACGCGCATATTTTTTTAAGCACTGAGTAAATCCCCGAAACGCTGGGTAAATTCCCGTTTAAAAATATCTTTTTTATCCCGTATTCTGCACTTTTTCACGTCGCGTCGTTAGTGTGAAGTGTGCCGCGTATGTATGCAAAATGAGCGCTAACAAGAGAAACTTTTTAACTTTAAAAGAGAAAATGGAAATTATTAATACATATGATAAAGAAAGAGTTAGTGTACGTGCATTAGCCAACCGATTTAAAATTGGAAAAACCCAAGTTGGTAAAATAATAAAGCAAAAAGAAGAGTATAAGGCAAAATGGCAATCAGGAAGTAACATTAACGAGAAAAGAAGATTCTTCAAAACTGAAAGTCTCAATGTGGATAAATTATGTTACGATTGGTTTGCAAAAGCCAGAAGCAAAGGCATTCCAATATCTGGACCTATAATACAAAGCAAAGCTAAAGAAATTGCAGAAGGGCTTGGTTATCACAATTTTCATGCGTCTGATGGGTGGTTACATAGATTTCGTACACGTCATAATATCAGCTTCAAGTGCATATCTGGGGAAGCAGCCAGTGTTAATGCAGATGATGTTATTCAATTTTTTGAAAAGATTCCATCTTTGTTACTAGGCAAGAAAAGTTACTTCAAATTTAAAACAAAAAATAAAACATCAAAAATTAAAAAAGATAAAAATCTTACTTTTGTGAATTTTGATTGGGCTTGTAGGTTATCAGCCAGAAGACGTGTACAATTGTGATGAAACAGGACTTTTTTCCGAGCTTTACCAGACAAGACATTAGCTTTGAAGACAGAAAAGTGTTCTGGGGGAAAGTTATCAAAAGAGCGACTTACTGTCTTGCATTGTGTGAGCATGTCAGGCGAAAAAGAACCGTTGCTGGTCATTGGAAAAGCAGCACGACCACGAGCATTCAAAAAACTTGATTTAAAATTGTTACCTGTGGTGTGGAAATCTAATAAAAGAGCGTGGATGACTACAGATATCATGATGGACTGGTTGTCAGAGTTTGATAGGAAAATGGGCAGACAAAAGAGAAAGATTTAATATTTATGGATAATGCAGGTTCACATCCTACAGGTATGAAATTGAAAAACATTAAAATATTATTTTTGCCTCCCAACACTACAGCTTGTTGCCAACCTTTAGACCAAGGAATCATTCGCAATTTTAAAGTATTTTATAGACAACTTATTTTAAGACAAATTTTATCTGTAATGGATAACATTAATTCTGCACGTGAACTTTCAAAATCGATAGATTTATTAGAAGCTATCTATTTTATACATAATGCTTGGCAGAAGGTAACACCAGAAACAATACGAAATTGTTTTTCAAAGGCAGGATTTAAAAAAAATAATATGCAACAATATGAGCAATGGGAGGCAGAAGATGATCTGCCTTTGTCCATACTATCGGAAATGCATAGGATTGCTTTAGAAACTGGAATAACAGAAATCAACTTAGAAGATTTCATAGCAATTGATGCAAATTTGGCAATCGAAGATGACATATTGGAAGTCACTGATATGACTGAAGAATATGAGGCTAGTAGATCAGAGGAAATCTCAGATGATGATGTGGACCCAGAAAAAGAAAATGAAGTTCAAGAAGTAACTACGTTTGAGGAAGTTTTGAAGATAATAGAAGAGATAAAATTGTTTGCCAAGAACCAAGATGATTTTATCGGTTTTCAGATGATTAAAAATGTAGAAACACATTTTCAAAAAAAAATATTTAGAACGTAAACAAACTAAAGTAAGACAAACAAGCTTGCTTGAATTTTTTAAAAAATAATGTACATATATGTATTATGTATATGTATTTATGTATCTACTTTTAGTACTTGTGTACCTCTCATACAAATAAATAAAAAGTTAGAGTTGCCATAATTTTTACTTCTCTTTAAAATGAGAGACCTGTAAAAATGAGCTGCTTCTCTTGAGAGGACACCTCTCTTGTGGGTACAAAATTTAGGGAACCGTCGATGTCCGCTCAAGAGAGCTTTCACTGTATCTTGTTGTTAATTGTATACAATATACGTTGTTTGTGTAGAGTACGAACATATATCATATCTGTCAAATGTACTTAAATTCTTCAAATCAAATGACAGCAATGATATTTATTTCTGTGTTCGAACAACGCCAACATTGAAAAATGAAAAAAAGCGTATCGAAATGAAGCTCATTTCGATACTGTTTTGGGTTTCATAATGATTTCATTTCGAACGCAAAATAGAAAAAAATATATATGAGCAGATGTCCAACGATAATAAAACAAAAGAATATCTTTTTTACAAACTCAATATAGTACTTACATTGTAAAATAAAATACAGAATTCCAAAAGTGTGAATTTAACCATTAATTTTGTGGACAAATTGTACACTATGTATAATAAACAATTATAAAGTTTTTTTTTCTATAGATGTACAAAATCATTTTTTTATAAATCATTTAAATGACAAAATTATTATAAAATCATATTTTAAGTCATGTATGTATATGAATTAGATTTAAGGCTATACTGTCGCATTTACTGATACACCAATATAAAAACGTTCTTCCATTGGAAGGAGATTTTCATGTATATATTGTATACATATATATGCTACCAGATATTGACATTAAAGTGGAGCAAGTAATAGGACTTGAATTCAGTAAAGTAAAAGTACTCTTAAACCACTCAACTTTTAAAATAAAACGGCAAAATTTAATTAATGTAGTAATACGGTTTGATCCTTCAAGCGTTATTATAGTTTGTCAGACAAAAGCGGAAAAAAACATTACAAGAATATTTGAAGTTGACCTATTTACAAGAATCTGTAATTTCAATACTTAAAACGTAATCTAATATTTAGATTTCCTTTTTAAATAAATGAAGTAGTTGAATTAATTCAAAATTAATTCAATTAAGTTGTTGAAGACAGTATATTAAGATTATAATAATTACAATTACTCTTCGATACAATTCGTTTTAAAATTAGAAAAGATATGTATTATATTATAAGTATTATGGTATTATTAACCTTGTATAAAAAACTTGTTTATTTTGCTTCGCCAAAAAAATAAACGTGTCAATAACATCGTGTAAACAAACAAAACCTTGATGTTTATAAATTTCCGCGGCTGCCACAACATTATTGTTAATAGATCTCCAACAAATGAACTTATGGAATCATAGAAAAAGATAAATGAAATCAAATTTAATGTAATGTATATTTGAATAAAAGTATATAGCAGAAAATTATATGTTCTTGTAGTTTCAAAGTTTTACTTTGTATTAAGAAGACTTTTTGTAGTTGTTTATTATTTCAGCATATGTTTAACATTAAAACTGATTACTCAGTAATAAAAAGAATAAATCACAAGTAATTAATTGATAGAAATACTTACTAATAATAAAACATACAAAATATTTGTGAAAATTTATATCCCACTCCTAAGACATAACGAGTAAATTGTGAGTGAAGTTTTAGCCTACTGTATTCTACGAGAAAAGTCCTTTTAATGTTGGGCCTAGCCAGTAAACGGTGATTTATTGGTGCAAGGTAACCTTGATATTTTTATTACATCTTCAGTTTAACAAAAATAGCAGGTCAAATAAACATGGTAGCGTTTTGAAGTGACATCGTGAAAGATAATAGTGATCCACTCAAGCGGTAATTTTCTACAACTACAAGTGTAGAATAAGAAGGCAAAATTTTTGGATAAACTGAAAAAGGAATTTAATAGTTAGTTATGTTTATTCGCTACAAGGAGTATTGGTAAATGAATTCCATTTAACCCATTGATCTCCTTCAGAGTTGTAACTTCGATACCCTTGAAGACGAATTTTAAATATTTGTTTTAGCGATTACTTCTTTTATGCTTTGTAACATAATACAAATTTAATAAAACCTTTATTCATGTATTTTAAGACAGAATATATAAGCGTTGTGAAAGGGCAATGTTATAAGTCTACCATTAATCGCTAGGTGTGGTACATAAATTTACACCACTAGTCTTGACTTACAAAATATTTTATTTAGTTATTAAGCGTGTATTGAAGCAATTTTTGCAAAGAGGTACATTGTATTTCTAGCACATCATTTTAGTTCTGGTGTACACTTCTCTCTGTGTCACAGCTAGCATAATGCCTTCTAATATCACCTTCAGATGTGAAGTGAAGTCAAACATTTCTAAAACTTCGTCGATATGAGAGTATGTTGCGTACTATGCCATAAATGACACAATTTGAGAAAATCTTGATCCACCTCCTATAAAATTTATGAAGTTCTGCCATTTGATCTGCCTTATCAACGCCAACCTTTTCTTGGCGATAAAAGGTTATCATATGAGGATGCATTTGCCCATTTAAACACCGATTGTACTTTTAGGTACACTGCCAACAAGCATATCCTTGCTACTCCAAATAATTGACTACAACGAAATACCTGGAATGAAAAAAAATTATCGAAGAAGAATATATCAGACACTTTGACAATAGACCTAAACATGTGGACTACTTCCAGTTTTACAAATTTCGTCTGAGTTAAATATTTGTTCTGAGGTTAATCCATCTTTAAAAACTATTTCCTCCATTTTAGATTGAAATTTCGTAACTTCAGATGATGCAGCTGACAGTTTTGCCACACTAAGTGTAGTTTGGTTCTGGGATTCACGTCCAATACACATATTGCATTATATAATTTGAATAGTTAAGTATTATGATAGTACCCTTGTTCTATGTTTTTCCGATTACAATATTTTCCGTACAATTATAGCAGTGTCCCAAACAAATACTGATATTCCCAACTCATATGATCACAAGAAATGTAGGTCATTCCTTAAGCCTGCGATACAAAATAAACTTTTAAGAATGCTGTTCTAAAATCATTGAACAGACAGCTTCCTAATTTTGAATATTTATAAGACTGTAAGGATTTTCAAATTATATTAAAACTTACTACCTTCAAAGTACTTTATATACTTAATGAACATATGATATTAAATTATTGTTATACAAAATATTCTAATTACAAAATACGATATGTACTGCGCTAATAAAATTACATATTTTGTATAAAATGCTTGTAAAAGCAACTTCAAGAGATGTCGAAATTTTATTTGTTTGTTCACTCATCTAATATTTTAGTTAGCATACAAGCATACAAGTGCTAATTATTTTACTCATAAAATATAAAGTTCTAATATTATTAATTTGATTAACCCAGTCTACTCTTAAAATATTTTTAAAGCAGCATTTAGTTGTGTTAAAAAGAACGCCCTGAATCCAAATTTCGTGTGAAACAGTTTGTATTATTCTGACATTGACCGTCACTTAAATTTTTGCAAACAATCTATTACTTTCACTAGTCTTACAGCAGTCAGTTAGTTTGTGCAACATCGATTTGTTCCACCATAACTTGCTCGTTGCTATTTTGTTATTTTGTAGTCTCTCTTAATACTTACGCTTTAATTTAAAGCAGTAAAACTAATGTCTAAATTAACACAGCTTTTCTATTATTCGCTTTACTATTTTTTGCATGTTACTTAATTTACCACAAATACAACAATTATAATAAATTAATTTGAAAGAAATCAGTAGATCTACTACAAAAGTTATACATAATATAATTTAGTATTATTTTTGTTGCATTGTGTATAGAAAATTGTTTGATTTGTACGATATGTTTCCATGAAAGGTTTGTTTGTAACATTATTTCTATTTTCATTAAAATCTAAATTTTGACGGTACTTTGAAAGCACTGTGTACATAATGTTTTGGTAAACAAAATTAATCGGCATTATAAATTTGTAACTTTAAACACTTAACAAAATTACATGAAGTATGCATCATTTCGAAAAAACCAATATGAAAATTAAGGAAGTTTCTATGGGGATGGATATTGAAAATAATATAAAAAAATGCACATAGAAAAATTTGACTTACTTGCAAACCGGTCAATATAAATTTGAATAGAAAAAGTAACACATAGATGCAATTGCATTAGTGATTTAAAATATAATAATAACAGTTCAATAATAAAGAAGTAGAAGGGCAACAAAACAGGGAGAACTTTTGAATAAAGAAAATATTTGAATTTGATAGTGATATAAAAGAGGAGTTACAGGGATATGCGTTCCAGTTTGGAGTAAAAGAAAATTATTTTAGAACTTTTTCTAACATTTAAACACTAAATTTTTTTTTATACACCTAAGTTATTTTTTTAAAATTTTGTTCAATATATGTATTAATTGGTATATAAAAGTGTAATATATGTTTCTGTAAGTAATTTTGTTTACCTTCATACATTTTTTTTATCCAAAAGAACTCGACGACCTGATGAAGAATTTTATTAACATTATAATAAAATGATAGTGCTTGCATATACTTTATCAAGCTTCCCAAATTCCGAGGAAACTACGGTCTAAAAGAATAAGTCAGCAATTTAATCTTTAGTAAAAAAGTAAAAATACTATTTCAAGCTGCGCAAAAGGAATAATTTCAAGCATTTCATTCAGTGTATATAATTAGTGCAAAATAATATTTTATAACAATTAGTAGTGACTTATTTTCTCTGAAATTATATACCTACTAAACGACACATTGATTTCACTTTGATAATACCCATGCATTATCATAAAACTGATTACTGAATTGATCAGCTTTCCTTACCACTATTTTAATATAGGGAACCGGTGGGTTACTTAACACTTAACACAAAATACAATATAAGAAAAACTTGCAATTCTGAAACACTGAAAATAAGACAACTCCTTTATTGCAGTTTTAACTATTATTAGAAATATTTTAACTTACAAAAAATAAACATGAACGATAAAATACGAAAAAAATACAAATATGTAAAGTTCACCGTTATGCCTGTCATATAGGGCAAAACGGGGTAATATAGTTAAGGCGGCAAAAATTACTGACAATGCTCACAAATAAGAGCTGCTTCATCGTCTTCATTTTCTACCCCTGCATATGAACTATAAGCTCATTTATCGCAGCCAGAACAACATATCCATCCCTCTGAGGAACTTGAATAAAAGTCTCCACAATACAAAACAGTCAGTGTTACTATCTTCACCTTCCGAATTCCGTTCAGATTTTTTAAAATTGCATGATTTGGCTTTTTTAGTTGTCTTTGATTGGCCTTGAACATCTGCTATCTTTCTTTTACCTGATTTAGTCTTTGTTAATTTACTTTTTTCTTGAACCTGTTGAGCACTGACAATAAACAACCTAACGCCACTGAAATTTATGAATCGATCGATGGCGATCAAGACTATTTGCAATTGAATAGTAACGACATACAACAGGCGAATGCTACGGCAGCGTGCAATAGAAGCGAAGCAGAGAAGTACTCGTCAGATGAAAATATCAGATTTTCGTAAATAAATTTTTACTTTGAGTGCCATTTTTTGATACTTTATCTATAAAACCTGTATTAGAAGCTTTAGTGCTCTTTAGTTTTTATGGAAACAGTATCTAATATTTTTTTGCTTATTTTTCCTCTTATTTAATAATTTCAATAAAGCTCCAGTAATCCGGATGTTTCACTAATCCTGATCGAGCCAACTTTAATTGATCCGGATATGCGGGCCTGTATAGAGCAAATTACGCCCACCACTACATGCTGTAAATCAGAAAATAACTAAGGTGGCGTTCATGAAGAAGCTAAATGTATGTAGATCGTATCCTATCATAATTACTTAAAGTCATTGTACGGGTTTAAAACTATGCAGTTCTGTGCAATGTGCAAGAGATCAATTTTGGCGAATATTTATTAACTCTTAACACTAAATTTTCATATTTAAAGTTGCCTTCATACCTATTTTGACCTCATCCGCTTGTATTCATAATATGTATGTACCTTTATAATATTCCTTGAATTGGGAAGTTTTTCTAGTTGTCTTTGAAGTATCTTTTAGATTAAACTTAAATACTAAATCTTCAAACTCCTTTGCATTTTTGTTTTTTACATACATACAAATAAAAAATAATAAATGAGCCAAACTTATTAAAATTACAGTATATGTTGAAAATATTGTCATTCTTGGTCAATACATCTCCTGTTTACTAAAAACAGCACCGTGTTCATACGTGCACAGAGCTGAAAGAAACTCCCGAAAAGGATGCGAACTTCAGTACCAGATTCATTACTAGCGACGAATCGTGGGTGTACTGGTATGATCCCGTAACAAAGCAGCAGTCATCTCAGTAGAAGATGCCCACCAGGTAAAACGGTTAATAGACGATTTTATTGCAATGTTCTTTGCGTAACAATTCATGGATCCTACACAACGACAATATACCAACCCACACGTAACTTTTTGTGCATGAGTTTCTAGCCTCAACGAATACGGCAGTACTACCACACTCTACCTTCTCCTCAGATCTTGCCCCTTGCGACTTCCTCCTGTTTCCGAAGTTGAAACTGAAGCTCAACGGGTACCGTTTTCAGACGATTGAGGAGATCCAAACCGAATCGTAGGCGGGGTTGCACACGTTAACACGCGAAGACTTTAGCACTGCTTCCAGTAATGGACAAGTCGCTGGGATCGGCGTATTCGTTCGGAAAGAAAGTACTTTGGAGGAAATGATAGTGTATACGAAAAAACAATTAATTGTTTTTTTCACTTTTCCGGAATTTCTGGGTAGCACCTCCTAATATTGAAAATTATTGCAAAATGTCTAGGACGTATCAATACACTCCCTATTAAAGAAAAACAACAAAGTATCCTACTAGTAGCTTGAAACTTACGGATTACAAAATTAAACAACAACTTTTGCGACGAAAATCACTGTTAACAGCACGTTATCAAGAAATGTGACTGCACTTTGCTGGAAGACCTATTCAGTGGAGGCTATCTTGGTAGATAAAGAACCATTGTGTGTATATTGACCTGATGAATTTTCACTCCTAATCTCAGGATTTGCGGAAAGAAAAGCCAATATATGGTATGACGCCATAATGGAATTATGGGTGTTGCTATGAGACACTATTTCTTCTATATTAGAATAGCTTCGCACTTCCTCAGATCTCGATAATGAAAGCTCATGAGACTGGCATACGTGACCTGTTCTTATAGATAAACAACAATACCAAACAGAAGAACAGATATCCTAAACTTTAAGTTTTTTTTTCAAGTAATTAATAAAAATAAATTCAACAACATATGTTTCGTTTTGCGTTATAATTATTTCAAATAAATTCAATTAATTACAAAAATTACTGATTTTAATCCAATGGAGTATTTTCAATTAAAATGTCATCTACTGTTTTCATTCATAATCAACTTAAAACTATTTTCTAAAAAATTCACAAACTTTGACAATTAAAAAATATACCACTGGTGAGGTTAATCTATTGTCGCCGAAGTGTACAAAGCCCAAGTCTAACTGCCTGAAACTTTACAGATATTCAACGTAATTATCCACATACATGGGAATATTCTTACTACATTAATATTTACCCTTACAGCTTGAATAGTGGGTTATACACGCTGCATTTAAGTGCATAATGTGAGATCGAAGTCTCTTATTATTATATAAAACACGTTTTGCTTTATATAATAGCCTGACCTAAATAGAAATTTCCTGTTTATAAATACAGTTTTCTCGAATGGCAAACTTTTCATACGGTCTTGATATTTTACTTGCCAATTCACGAAATTGCTCAAATTAACGAAAGTGAATTGAGTTTACCCAAGTCTTCTTTTTCTGGTTAAGTGAATATATATATATATATATATAGATATGTATGCTTTTAGTGCTTATATAACTTGGTATTTATAAGCACTCAAATCGTCAAAATACTGCAGTTTTTTTTTGTTTTTTTTCTCTTATGTAATATAATTATCATTAATTTAAAAATTGCGCGAGCTAAACGATAAAAACAACGGTAGGAGTAATAAACTAAACATTGTATGAATTTTAACTTTTAAAAAAGTGAAAGCTGTCCGTCTGTCAGTTACTGCGTGATTAGTTATCTGCTGGGTTTTATGTACACACGCGATTGCTTGGAAATTACATAAGTTCGTGTTCTCCGCACAACAATATCATTTTGTTTAAATTCAGTGGCGTAACTGCAAGCGATTCTCACACTGCAAAAGATTCTCTAGAAATATATAATTTTTCAATATATTTACATACACTTTCAACTATTTCACTATTTATCACTTATTGTTTTCGTTTTAATATGTAAGTGCAAACATATTTTTTGCTTGACGTAGTTATATTTAGCAAATATTTTTATTTAAAAGTTTAATGTTAGTAAAATGGAAAAATATGGGGGGCAATTAAACATCTTTTTCTAACCTAACTAAATTAATACAGCCACTTATTAATTTAGTATCAGATAGAACATTTGAACATTTATTTATACCCAAATGAAAAGTTACCTTTAGTGATTCCATTTCCACAACTTATAGAACAAAATTAAAAAAAGAATCCACCAAATATTCACCACTGCAGACACCAATAACAATTTAAACAATCAAAGAAGATATAATCACAATACCATATATTCCACAATTATCATAAAAAATAAAATATAGTTGAAAAAAAATATGATATAGCTCCAATATATAAACTTAACAAAACTAATAAACATATATTACTAATTAATTATTCGAGTAAGCGGTCTGTCAACTAAAAAACTTTTTTATTTTGACCACTATATTTCACAGCCATTTGCTACTTCTTCAGGAGACTACAAGATTAACAAAAACTCACAATATATCAATGAATATGCTAATACTAACATACTTACAAAAACAGAGTCAAAAATTAGCAGTTGACGTCACTCAACATGTTAAAATAGATTTACATTTAATTGAATATCTTGGTTTCACGTTCAACTTTTAAAAAACATATATACACATACGTTAAAATATAAAAATAAAAATATAAAACACATAGCAAAAAACCGTTGTCATAAAAATATCTACATTAAACAATACGAGGACCAGTTAACAAAACTTGGCAGGTCAACTAACCGCCAACACCGAATATATTAAAATATATTATACTTAGTCCATTTGCATCAGACGTATAATTTACACTATTTGTGTCTCCGTTGATGTGAACTATTTCTAAAAACATTTTTTTTGTGGTTATTTTTAGCGTCCACAATTCTGACATCGCCAAAATTAAATGTATGGCCCAGATCCAGTGCTTGATCTACCAGTGCACAAGATCTCTTCCCAATACGGACATCACTTTTATGTTGTGTGATACGCTGTTTCAGCCATTGCGATGTTTGGCCTATGTACGCCCCACGACAATCCGAACACGAAATCCTGTAGACAACATGACAATTTAAATACATATAATTAAATAGGTGTTACATCCTTGGTCTTACTATACAAAATAAAAGCCAAATATAACACATATATGTACTTTGAAAAAATTGTATAGTAAGACCAAATTCAAGTTTCCAAATAAGCAATCTAGAATAAGTTATTCCAGCCAGTTCCACACTTACTTCTGCGGCACTTATCTAAATAACATGAAAATAAACCTCATTTGAAGAAATAAAGTGATGTTAAAAATATGAATTTGACTTATTTCTAATATTTAATCCGTTCACCTAATTGCCTTTGATATACTCTAAACATTTTGGAATATCTTTTAAATTAAACTTAACTACCTAAGCTTCAAAGTCATTTATGTTTCTGCTTTTTCATACATGCAATACAAATAATAGGTAAATTAAACTTATTTTATTTATTCAAATTACAACAAATATTGAAAGCGTCCTTCTTAGCTAAAATTTTCCGTTCAAAATTGACAATTACTAGCATTACATAGTCAATTTATGTATATGAAGGAAGAATACACGTCCCTTTTAGCTACGCTTTCTCTTAACAAAATGTCAAAGTAAACAAGATTAATTGAATATGCACATATATTAAATAGTGAACTGTAAACATTCAAAGCAAGCACAAATACATATAGTATTGATTGCTTCTGGGATACCGGGCTAGAACCGCATTTTTGACACTGCTACCTTTTGGCTGACGTTTCGTCCACTGTCGAGATCTGCTACTCCTGTTGTTGCACTTAAACTGAAAGTTTATAAGGGACGAGGTTATATAGGGGATGTTCCGGAAGCGTTACGGATATGATTGAGTTTTTGAGATAGAAGTGTTTGCCAGGTATTGTGTAGATGGTACCCGTCATTAAGGTTGATAGTATTTTACGATTCAAGTAATAAGGGTTATGAGATAGAATCTGAGCAGATTGAAATTAGTGCTAAAACAGCGCTCAGGTATATTATATTGTTTATCTTTTACTCATTCCGTAACAACTTCTTTTGCAAAAGTAACAGCGTCATGTAAGTAACATGCATTCTGCCAACAAACAAAAATAAGTTGGAAGGTTTTGTCTCACACTATTAGATGTCTATGACGGTTTATCCTTCTCTTAATTAGTCGACATTAAATCAATTCACCAATTTTATTATTTGTGACAAAGTAAAATTTTTGAATTTACGAAAATTTACGAAAATTTTCCAACGTTGGTTATCGTGACATCTCCTTAGTTAATATGTATATACATATTAAAGTAATAATTCGTCGGATTGCTGTTGAGTTATATGTTTAAAAATAACATTATACTCTAAGGAAAACATGTAACGTGTTACTTTAATCCACTCGAAAATTTTATACAATTGCGGCGTTAAAGAACGCGTACAACTCTTTAGGCTACATTTCCCAATACATATTTTAATAATGTAAATCAGTCTATGTTAGGTTTGACTTTTTTAAAACGACAAACGAAAATTTATATAAATTACCATTATCAATATTTCTAATAAAAGTATATAGCATATAACGAGCCATCGAAAAAATTCATAATTGGAGTAGACTGTGAAATTGGGTTGGTACTTTAACCACTTCCACATAATGACACATTACTTGATGCTTGACAGTTTCATTTGGTTTCATTGTAAAAAAAGGTTATGGCATTGAAATGATACTACAACAAAAAAGAAAACAAATAATTTATTTAATATCGAAATCATAATCAAAATTTACATATAGCTACAGAAGTTGTTGAAAATGTTGTCCATTTACATCTAAACACAAACAATTTTCTTAAGAGTTTTGAAAAATTTGACACAAACTTATAGTTTCAATGTCAAATAATAAATGTCATTATGTGGAAGTGGTTAAAGTATCAACCCAATTTCACAGTCTACTCCAATTATGAATTTTTTCGATGGCTCGTTATAACTTAAAATAATTATTTGGGTTTTTTGGACAACACTTAATTGCGGCATGTCAATATGACTTTTATATCGCGGTTAAATTGTAATATAAAATACGGTTGGGTTTTGAAACAAAAATTACAATTACACAGAAAAATTTCATGTGTATGCGTTTTTTAATGCCGCAATCGTACACGTTATATCATGAAGTAGATTCTATTTTTAAAATACCTCGGTTTCAAAAAGAAAACATTTTTTTATAAGATTAGTTGATACAGCAGTTATAAATAAAGGATCTTCTCTACAATATCTCAGCACAAACAATTTTAATTTGTCGGTCACACAACTTTCAGATCAGCAGAAATGCCGAAATGATATTTGGGACAGAGCGAGAAAGTAAACATTGGTTTGCATCAAACCTAGTCAACATTAAATGTTGTTAAAACAAAAATACTTATATTTAAAGTTAGGCAAACGCACGAACAACGACAATTAATAAAATTTTTTGGTGTTTGGTTTGACACTGAATTAAACTGAGAAGTTGAATTCGAAGTATCTTTTTGCGATTAGGAAAATAAGTTACTCGGGAAGTCTAGAAGCAGCTAAAATAACATACTTTTCGGTCATCCACTGAATAATGTGGTATGCGGTGAACGCATGGAGAAAATCGGTAGTCGCAAATAAGTTATTTGTCTTACAGAAAATAAGTAAGTAAGTAAGTAAGTAAGACTAATAATTAAACTACCGTATAATGCGTATTGTTCATCAAGAATAGTATCATGTCGTTTGTGTTAATCTATCGTACGCTAATTTACATGTACACACATCAAAATAAATATAAAAAATGTGGAAATTATGACACAAGATCGGCCGGTCATTTGGTTAAACCATTTCATAAAAGTTATAAACAAATCTAAAAAAAAATGGATTGCTGCTATATAATAAACGTCCTGCAAAGCTAACAGACATGTCCAAAAACATGTACAAACGAACAATTAAGGGGATACTAATACAAAAATATTATTATTCTATGCAGGACTATCTGACTGATTATGTTATTTAAAGCAAAAATGTGTTGTCTTTTCTTGGTTAGTGTATCATGATTTTCTGTAATTATAATTGTATTATCTGTGCGTATATTTTTTTCTGTGCTGATTTGTATGACGTTTCAATAATTTTGACTAAATATCTGTCTCTTTATCTATCTATCTAAATAAATCGCACCAACCGTGATTTCTCCAGCGAAGAAGAATTAATTCTCAAAAAATACATAATGATTTAATCGAATTTATATTATGAACTCAACTCAAGGGAAGTAAGAAAATTGTTTCACCAGTTAGCTGTAAGAAGCAGCAACAAGTTCCCAACGCAATTTAACAAACCGGTAAGGAATTATTACTTTGGACTTGAATCAAGGGGATGATTTAAATTTGAATGATGCCCCCAAAAAATAGAACTGGAATAGGAATATGAAACACTTTTTGGATCTACCAAAATAAAGTCCATGCATTCCTTGAAAAAAAACAAGCCAGGAAAACTAGAAAACATAGCCATTATTCTTCTTAAAAGCTGCCCTTAGAAAACGTAGGTCTAATGCAAATTGTACAGAATGGTCTCAATAAAGATTGATCCAAAGATGGTGATGACATGGTGGTTATATGTAATTGTAATTCGGAGCGATTTGAATATTAATTATATTTTGTTACTTTAGTGATATTAGCGACCGAATAGTTTTTAGTTATTTTTAGAGAAGAAAAGACGAATTATGTCTCTTTGGGTTATTTGTCTTACAGTGAAAAAAACACGTTTTTACTGAATGATTATAGAAATGTGTTGATTGGTGTAAGTTCATCACCGCGGTATGTTACTTCGGTCCAGGTGCTCAGGATGAAAGTAAAACACAAAGTGTCTTTATCCTTAAGCCTAGATAAATGCAAATGCTTTCTGAATACATAATTTAATTATACGCTTGCAAGGTGATTAGCAGCTGAATAAAACGTAAAAAATTAAATCTTCTTCTAGATTTCGTTGACGTTAGTTAGCATGCACTATTAACCTGATGACAGATTCTGAAGACGCTAACAATGTAAAAAATGTAAGATTCATCGTAACAACGAACGTTCAAAAGGAAACTCGAAAAAAGGTCGCCATGAAGTCTATAAAATTTTATTATACATATTTCTTTATTATTTTCTATTTATTTTTATCAAAAATATAAAAAATTGTATACTTTTGCATTTACACCTATCCTGAAGATAAATATGAACCTTGATTCGCACAATTCCAGGGCATTTGCAATGTAAACAGGTTGATATTGACATTGAGTAATGTTCAGTTTTGCCCTTGTAATTAAAACGTACACAAATTGTTCAGTTGCACATACGTTAATACGTGTCGGATTGGAAATGAATATTTGCTGACAGTAAAGTTTTTTAGTAGTCATTTAGTTTAGCTTTGTTATATGCAATACATTCTAGCCTTAATGGTATAAACGTTAATATTGAAAATACAAACCTAAATATTACAATCGAACAATTACCAAGCCTAGTACACAAGTATTATTTAAAATCTGAGATTTTGTCATATTAGGTACTTCAGTTTACAATGAAAGGGGACGGTGCTTAAATTATTCCGTTTAAAATATAAATCAATTGGAAAGAACCAAAACTAATTGTTCCTTTTAAATTCAAAGCATATCCAAATTTTTCCTCTGCGATTAGACTTGTAGTTTATGATAAAACTTTACTAATACCTAAACCATCAAAAAAATGTCACGGAAAAACGACCATTCCGCCAATGAACTTTTGCATTCTCTTAAAGTACATTCAAATTACATAAATACGTTATTTCAAAGTTGTACGTAAAGAATTAGATTTGGAGTAATTACTGCATAATTTGTATTAATAAAATGCAGTGTAAACTTAATTATAATGAATAGGCAATTCGACAAAAACACAAACCTACTAGTAATTATATGTTTTTATTGAAATGTGTATTTTTCAAAAAAATGAATTCTCTTCAACAATAAGATTTTTTCAGCATTGAAATCGCAACAAATTAAAGGTTCAAACAGAAAATATAAAATAAAATTTTCACACTTTAATGTCTGGAATTTTAAAATTCCATGTCTTTACTTTTCCTGCACAGGTGGCATCTAATTTTTGTTTGTCACTGGCTTGGGAAAGTCAGAGATAAAATACCTGTACATTAGTATATTAGTTAGTATATTAATTATTAATTAATTAAAATAATCAATGATAATATTACTATACCGCCTAATTCTGAGCAAACGCAACGATGCGAATGTATGAATATTTCTCCCGCTTCGAATACAAATCCCCTGAACGCGTTTAGCCAATCACAAAACAGTCTGTCGCGCAACGATTTGACAATTAATGTCACAAATTAGTGTCACCACTGTCACCCTATACGGAGTCTCCTAAGCGTTTGAATAGTGATAATGCCACGCTATACACTAGAAGAGAAAGCCGAAATGATGAAATGGTACCACGCTGATAATTCTTATCAAAGAATATGTGACTTATTTGCCGGAGTTCCTTTTAGTAAGCGCTGCAATAGAACTAAATTCAAATTTGACACATAGCGATATTTCCAACGATTTAGGCATATGCTGCTCTTCCGTTAACCGCATAGTAAAATGAAATGGTTTTCGTAATTATAAATATTCCAAACATCATCAATTATTTTACGGTGATGAGTTTAAACGGATGAATTTCCGTTATTATATAATTAATTTCTCATTATGAACAATTTATTTTATTATCTGTAAGAGTAAATTTTTCTTTACATTACTAGAATTTAATTTAGTTTTTATTTATTTCTGAAGTTTATTTAGTTTACTATGAATGGTTTTTGTTACCTTTATTATAAAAATTTAATTTATTAAATCTCTTGATGCCTTATTTGCAATTTTCTTAACCGCTTATTAATAATTTTATTACGCTTTGTGTGACCATCGTCAGTATAACGTATTGCAATTTATTTATTATAAAATCATTACAATAACACAGGACTAAACAATTTATAGTCCTTTAATAGTAATTTGGTAATCAGATAATTTTTCTTACGCGGCTCCATAATATGTACGTATGTATGACATATGACATCGATGTTGACACGCTTACAGCATTCAGGGGAATTCTATTTGGAGCGGGAGAAATATTCATACATTCGCATCGTTGCGTTTGCTCAGAATTAGGCGGTATAACAATGGTAGTCATCATTTCTGAACACTGGCTCATTGTATAGAATCTTCCTGAATTAATAATACAAATGTGTACTTCTGCAGCTGTAGACCCTGCTGTAGTAGCAAAGTTTAGTTTTAATAGGTCCGTCATATCCTCAAGGTCACTATGCGCCCGCTATAGTGCGCGTGCATCACGCTATTAAGCCACCATTTGGTCAGTCATCATGAAGTCTTGTTCAGGTGCAGAGCATGCTTATTGTTGTTTGTTGTTTCATTAGTCACGATCAGACGCTTCTGTTTAATGAAAATTCAGGACCAAATATTATTACAACGACCGACAATGGTTGCATGGTATAATCAGTTTATTGAAAGCGGTTGTGTAGGACACAGGGCAAAGGGTCAGGGTAGGCCTTTAGTTGCAGAAAAGGCATAGAAATCACTTGCACGTACCAGTTTAAAATTAAACATTCCCCAAACAACAATGTGGGGAATCTTAAAAGCACGTCCGCAATTTAAACCATTCACTATACAGTTGTCACAAGGTTTAAGTGATAATAATAAAGAAAGACGACTTGACTTTTGTTTTGAAATGTTTGAGAGAATGGGGAATGATCACAATTTTCTTTGATTAAATTGTGATTGGTGATGAGGCTTCATTCCATGTCAGTGAAAAAACAAACCGCCATCATTTATGAATATGAGGTGCTTCAAAGCCATCTCAGATAGTCGAACATGTAAGAAATTCACGCAAGTGTACTAAGTTCTGCACAAGTGCACGGTCCATTCTTTTTCGTCGAAAAAAACTTTCAAAACTGTAAAAAATTTCTGTATAACTGATTATGGACGACCCTGTACTATTATGAAATTTAAGAAAATTAAGGTTAAAAAGAAATGAAGAAACAAAAAATAATGTGAAAACCTCTCTCCAAGTAAAAAAATGTTGGTATTTACACTTTGAAGAAAATACTATAGACAACAGCGACATAAGTTTAGACCATTGATGCGAGTCTGTAGCAAATTAGATTCTTAGAAAAACTTTAAAAATTAGAATGCAGCCCATTATGTTCTCAATGCAAAATAAACTACACAAATTGTCTTAAAGCAAGATGTAGAGTTGGATTAGAAATTGTGTAAATGTAATTTGCTACAAGGTACACATCTCTGCACTTGACATGCAGGTTATTATTTCAAATTACTTCTTAAACATTAATTAAATATTTCAACTAACAAAGTTTTAATTAGTTCAAAATAAATAGTTTTTCTAATTAAGTTTTAACTCACCCACCATCAAATGAAGTAAGGCAAAATTAAACTATTTGATTAATATTAATTTATTCCATTTAATCTGGTTCGTAAATAGTTTGACTTAGAATTAATGAAACAGACATAACTTACCTCTATTTATCCCGAACTTTCCTTTCACATTATTTTACATTGTACGAATTTACCTCCTACGTGTAAATTTTCTATCTGAAGTAATTCTTAATTCGTGCCTAATCCATAAGATTTGCAACAACTAATCTTCTAAGCAAATTCTGCTGTGAATAATATTTGAATAATCAGGTTATTGATACTAAAAATATTTGCATAACATAAGACAATCTATGCGGAGTGTCTACTGTTAGCACCGATTTATATACTTACATTAACGACAAAATATAGATAAATATCTTATATTATATGTATATGTATTAAATTTCCATAATTTCATAGAAATTATTTTTTTTCTATGGTAAGTTATAGGTATAAAAATAATTTGTTTAGGAATTTAGATAGATTACATATTATGCTTACATTTACATTCAAAACAGAAATGTTTAAATTCGTAGGTGTTTAAGTAATAAAAGCGGAATGAATTCTACAGTAATTAAACGAGTTGTAAAAAAGTATCACCTACATACATGTACGCCTCAATGAAAGAAACAGAAGAGTTTAACATTGTTATAGGTTATTTCATATATAATATAGTCTAAAATGCTAATATTTTATATGCATAAATATAAACCAACTTTATATATTTACAAATTAATAAATTTTACAAAAAATATTTTTTCCTAATACATGTATAAGAACATATAAGAAAAATCTCTAACCACATTACAAATTAATAAATTCTAAATACGTATTTCGGCAACTAAGTTGCCATCTTCAGTAGAACAATCTGAAAAATAGTGGTAAACGTAGCGTCTTAAGCTAAGGTATAACCTTTAAAGATATGCTCTTCACGAAATCGGCAGTGGGATAACATATTATAACTTTAATAACATTGCTTTTCCATATGCCTAACCAAAGCAAATCAAAATTTTGCAACTACATGTATCATCATTATTAGAAAATGATTATACTTGATTATTAATAATTAGTGAATGCAACCGTAACCCTATTACAACAGAATATATATATAATATATATATATATATATATATATATATATATATATATATATATAATATATATTTATAATATATATATATATAATATATATATATATATATATATATATATATATATATATATATATATATATAGTAAACTTAATAAGTCGACGATGAAAGGTCTGGTTTATTACTTCAAAGTATATATATTTAAAACAACCCTACATGTTTCGGCAATTATACCTTTGTCAAGGATATAAAAAATATATGTAAAATATATTTTTCATGGCAAAATAAGTACTAGAGATGCATCTGTACCAAAAATAAGTAGAGCTACATTATGCAGATTCTTAAAATTTATTAATTTCAAGTAAGTGTAAGCGAAAAACTGTGGTTATTATTATTATATGTAAAGACCGGATTATATGCAAAATATGATGTTTTGAATTGCCTTATTTTATTCAGAAAACATTAAATAAACCTAAAAAACTCATCATTTTGTTGTTAAAAGGTATATCGACAAAATTTTGACCTTTCTGGTTTCACCTAACATTCTTTTAAATAAAATAAGGCAATTACAAAAAGCAAATTTTGCATATAATCTGGTCTTTAATTATATGTAACTTTTATTTCGGCTGACTATCACAATGAAATCAATAGCACTTTTTTTTGCAAATTGGTTTGCAAAGATATTGCCAAAGTTACCAGATAATATTGTAATAGTGATGGACAATGCAAGATATTATTCATGTAGAGCTGAAAAGGTATCAACTTCTTCCTGGAAAAACGCTGCAATTTAAGTTGCTTCAAAAAATAAAACGTTCAACATATCACATGTGCAAGAACTTTTGATGGAAATACTTACAAATGTTACAGCAAACAAATGGAAAAATTGTAATTAAAGTAGAATGTGGAAGTTAGATGGATTAATTGGCCATATCTTGGAACCATTTATTATTCATTTTGGAAACAGTGACAGTTAATAAATTACAGTAATCGTTAGCATCTAGCATGAGTGAAACAGACTAATAGTGCATCGGTTTCACTTTTTACTATTCTTTCTTCTTCATTATATTTTGATAATTTTATAATCTTATGTTGTATTTTTGAGGTAGTTTTGTCATAAATTCGAAATGTCGTTTTTGTTTTACTTTAAATTAGCAATATTTTGTAGAAATATGGGTAGCATAATGATGATATATGAAATATTTGTGCTCGTGTTTTTTAGAACGTCAGAAATAGGTTATCTTAAGTATCTAATAAAAATAAATGACATTACAACAAACAACTACACTCTCAGGTGTGTACACGTACGGTAGGTCAAATTTTAAGCTGTGTGGACCGAGTTTTGGCGGGATATTTGAGTCACACCTTCTTATTCTGAGACACACCATAATAAATCGCAATCGTCTTAGGTCGATACTGTTTCCTTATTGGTTGCGGCTTCCTTGACTCTGGTTGACTGCTTTCAAACCCGGGACGCCGTTTAAAACAAATGCTGTACCGCTTCACACACATCTCCAAACCATGATGTTAGAACTGCTAAGCTTGATTGCCTATAAATGTGTATTGTGGTTTGAAAACTATATTTACCGGTCCTCTAACATACATTCTATAACTACTGGAACCATATAATACTCTTACTTTCATAACTCCTCAAGATGATACGCCAGCGTTCTATCGGCCAATCCTTATGCTCTCTAGCGAGCTTTAAATATACATGACTATGT
Organism: Melolontha melolontha; assembly: GCA_935421215.2. Taxonomy (NCBI): domain Eukaryota; kingdom Metazoa; phylum Arthropoda; class Insecta; order Coleoptera; family Scarabaeidae; genus Melolontha; species Melolontha melolontha. The sequence continues at coordinate 131,060,671 of OW285236.1, forward strand.
CATTTATTAATTAACGACGTTCTTCTTGCTATTAATTACGATTCTGTAAACTCCAAATTGTTCTGCAGCTGATGTTCAAATTAAATGCGTTCTTTCATTTTGTATAATTTGTTATAGTTTTGTCTTCTTGCATTGTAAATAACTTCTTTCGACCGCGTCTTTTTATTTTTTCTTGCCAGTGTACTACATTTGAAATAAATCTTGCAGGGTAGCTTATGATGTCTTGAATACACTTCTACATACGCTTCTTAGTTTCAAAATTAGTTCACGCATTTATTTATAACAATGGACTTTCAAACATATACTGTGTCCATCACAAAAGATTTTTTAATTTCTAATTCTTTATGGCATCTTAGTGTCATATTACAACTCTACACATAGGTATTGTAAGTTTCACACTATATAAACTCACAGCACTCATAATGCGGGCACTGCTACTATTTTGGCCGGGCCTTTATGGTCTTCAAAATATCAAATTAGGAAAATTGTCGGCTGGATAAGTAGATTGCTATTAAAATGCATCTGATATAATAGAATGCTGCTTCTATTCATGCCCCCAGTGCGTTGTAACAGGTTCTGGCTGTAGTGGCACATGACAGTTTTTCACGAAATGAATTCTTGCGTACAGGTGTCTTCACAAAAGCTTTCTTGACAGAAGATATCAATTTATCTGCATTCGGGTAGCACTTTCTAATTTCCTCTGATACTCGATTAAGAGAATGTGCGAAACATGTAATATGCGTCATGCTACTGTATGTTTGTTGTGAGAGCCGACGAGCTGCCTTCATATATGCAGCTCCATCTGTTACAAACACAAACAGTTTCTTTTAATAGCGATTTCAAGCACGAAGTTACATTACGTGAGATAAATGATGCAAGTAGATGTGTAGACATTGCCGTGTCTTTGTCCATTACCCCTACCAAAACATTTACAATATTGTGTCTTTAACGTGGTTTCATCTACTGACACCCGAATATGTTTATCATTTATGTCATTGACAAGTGAAGTCATAAGTTCATTGTACATCGGGGACATATAATATTTTCTCAAGGTGGATTCCGCGGGCACATGCAAGTCGGTATATTTCCCGTTAAAATAATTTTGTAAAAAGTGAGTAAATTCAGGATGATTCATCGAATTCCATGGAATGTTACAAGCTATTTCCATTTCAAATGCATCTGAATAAAATGCTTTCTGCCGTTTATAAGTAGTTGAAATGCCAGCAATACGTGCTTTATGTGTATCCGGCGACACATGTTTTACTACGCGAATTTTCACTCGCCATCGAAGTTGAATATCGTCGAATTCTAACGCAGGCAAATCTCTTGTTCATCTTTCAACAGTATCTCGCGACGGATGTAGACGAAACATATTTACGCAATAGAATTCAAGCAACTAATAAAACCAAACAATAGTCAGCTTACTACAAACGGCGCTTACGATTTAAGTAAAATACTTTCGACGCAATAGATGCAACTACTTTTATATATATCAAAACTCGTAAACATACTTATTGACGGCGAGCAGGGGGAAGCCAGATGTGTCGCGTTGACAAACCCGAGTTGGACAAATTGGTATAATATGTACATTAAAACATTACAAATGGTGTGAGATGCGATAAAAAAAAATAAAGCAATAATAAAAGTAATTAATAAATGTACTGTTCCGAGTATCAATGTTGAAAAGTAGCAAAAACATGTAAATCATGTTAGGAATGTGAAAGAGTGAGTGAGTTAGTTACATTAACAAAATCATTTAATCTTTTGAAAAATCGAATTTAGGAAATGAAATATAAAATGGACAAAACAGAAAAAATGCATGGAATTAATTTATAACAATTTCTATATAGCAGACACGCAAAAGGTTTTATCACAAGTCAGTAGCTCATGCTTTATTATTGGTCAAAATCGAAATGCCTTATAAAAAGAAACTAATTACATTTATAAACGCCGCTTAATTCACACATTTTGAATTTGCTTATTAGCCCAATTTCTTTAATGACATACTTCGGTTAGATAAAAATTATAAACATCTTATTGTATGGACAGCTTTCCGAAGTTGTATGCTACAGATTAATGTTCAAACAACGATTTACTTTCTAACTAAAACAGCTGAAATAAAAAAAAAACTTGTATGACCATACACATGTTTTTTTAATGAACGTAGGAATGATTTTGTTGTCGTCCTTGTTTTTATTGGCAACTTGTCGGTTAAGTGTCAATGACCGACCTATTTGATTCATGTTTTTTGCGAACAATTTAATATTATTATTGGATGTTAAACTATTCTAACAAAGAAAATAGGAATGTAATTTTTAATATAAATAGAAATAAAAGTGATCGTAATTTGTTTACATTAATTTAAATACCTTTTAAATATGTATATAATGTTAATTGTATTAAATTCCTTTTCTGAATGATTTTCCAACATGTAATTTACTCCATCGAAAATCCTGTGTTGTAAAGAGATTGCATATTGTATCGTTATACAGTATAGTATATTAAAAAACAAGTTTCATAAGGCACCATTTTGCCGCACGAGATCAGTTTAGAAAACGAGCCGCGATAGCGGCGAGTTTTCTAAAGAGCGAGTGCGGCAAAAGACTTTATGAAACGATTTTTTTATACTATTTTTTCTATTTTGCGTTTTTTACATGAATAAATTGCTTAAATTGGAATTATTTAATTTGAAAGTTCAGAAAACAAATTGCATGTCGATGCGATAATTCACATCAAGCTTTGATACAAAATAATACAAATCTGTATAAAAACAAATTTGTATTATTTTGTATGAAAGTTCAGAGTTTAATTTTTATACATATAAAGCAACATTGATACTTGACATTTTCAAATTTAAATCTTGCTATCCGCGAAGTATATTATATTACATATTATTTATTAATTTTCGTTAACATTACTTGATATTTCATTTAAAAATATAAACATAAGTGACATAGAAACATATATATGTTGTTGTCAATTGTATACAACATACGTTGTTTGTGTAAAATACGGACATATATCATATCTGTCAAATGTACATAAATTCTTAAAATCAAATGACAGCAATGACATTTATTTCTGTATTCGAACAACGCCAACATTGAAAAATGAAAAAAAGTGTATCGAAATTAAGCTCATTTCGATACTGTTTTGGGTTTCATAATGAGTTCATTTCGAACGCAAAATAGAAAATAGTATATTAAAAAACAAGTTTCATAAGGCACTATTTTGCCGCACGAGATCAGTTTAGAAAACGAGCCGCGATAGCGGCGAGTTTTCTAAAGAGCGAGTGCGGCAAAAGGCCTTATGAAACGAGTTTTTTATACTATTTTTTTCTATTTTGCATTTTTTACATTAATAAATTGCTTAAATTGGAAATATTTAATTTGAAAGTTCAGAGTTTAATTTTTATATAAAGCATGGAGTTGGTCACATTGATACTTGATATTTTCAAATTTAAATCTTGCTATCCGCGAAGTATATTATATTACATATTATTTACTAATTTTCGTTAACATTACTTGATACTTCATTTAAAAATATAAACATGAGTGACATAGAAACATATATATGTTGTCGTCAATTGTATACAACATACGTTGTTTGTGTAAAATACGGACATATATCATATCTGTCAAATGTACATAAATTCTTAAAATCAAATGACAGCAATGATATTTATTTCTGTATTCGAACAACGCCAACATTGAAAAATGAAAAAAAGCGTATCGAAATGAAGCTCATTTCGATACTGTTTTGGGTTTCATAATGAGTTCATTTCGAACGCAAAATAGAAAAAATTATTTTTAGACGTACCACCTCAAAATATCAGCCGCTGCATGTATGCATGCATTTACATGCAAGCATATTAATGAATGACTAATGAGATAATAACTACCATTATCCTAAAATCAATACAGTCATATTAGAATACTTTTAGAAAATGAAAAAGAAAATATTTTGCATAAAATATCACTAAACGGGAGCAAAGAAATTGATCCAGAAAGGATGAAAAGTTGTAATTACTTTTCTATTTAAGACATCAGGCATCACCAAAAATTTAATCCATGATTTGAACTTCCATACTAAGAATTTTGTATTTTACTACAAATACTGACAGAACCAGAAACCTGTTGATCCAGTCATCGACTGGCACTATACATTTGTTAATAACACTGGTCACCGCATTTTTTGAAAATGAGAAGAGCGAATGTTTTGCGTAATATTATTAAAGAAGAATATGCATTCTAAAACAACTCATCACGTAATATATTTAAATAAATTAAATAAACAACGTTATCAGTTATGTATGGCTATACTTTAATGTTAATATATAAAAAATGTTTCTACAAAATGTCAGGTAATTACTGCATACCTGAACGAAGCCACTGTCCTGGCGAAACAATAGTCGTTTTATAAACAAATATTAATAAAGTGAAGATTTAACTATTAGTTTTATTTCTATTTTAAATAATAATAATTTGAAATACCGCAAAGAAGTTAATACATGTTATGAACACTGGGAAATATATGTAGTATAGGTTGGGATGGGTCAGGTTTGACTATAGTATAGATTATTACAATTGTAATATGCAATACTACAAACGATAGTTGCTATCGTGACAGCTATAGAGGTGTAATCAAAAATACATTGTTGTGGTTTCTTAAAGTGGTTGCTTATATAATACGGTTGTGGTAAAATAGTATAATAAGTTATGATAAGAAAGTCACTATACAGCGTCGGAATTCTTAAAGTTGATGTAGAAAAATAGTATCAATGTATATTAAACTGTGGTTATTATTATTATATGTAAAGACCGGATTATATGCAAAATATGATGTTTTGAATTGCCTTATTTTATTCAGAAAACATTAAATAAACCTAAAAAACTCATCATTTTGTTGTTAAAAGGTATATCGACAAAATTTTGACCTTTCTGGTTTCACCTAACATTCTTTTAAATAAAATAAGGCAATTACAAAAAGCAAATTTTGCATATAATCTGGTCTTTAATTATATGTAACTTTTATTTCGGCTGACTATCACAATGAAATCAATAGCACTTTTTTTTGCAAATTGGTTTGCAAAGATATTGCCAAAGTTACCAGATAATATTGTAATAGTGATGGACAATGCAAGATATTATTCATGTAGAGCTGAAAAGGTATCAACTTCTTCCTGGAAAAACGCTGCAATTTAAGTTGCTTCAAAAAATAAAACGTTCAACATATCACATGTGCAAGAACTTTTGATGGAAATACTTACAAATGTTACAGCAAACAAATGGAAAAATTGTAATTAAAGTAGAATGTGGAAGTTAGATGGATTAATTGGCCATATCTTGGAACCATTTATTATTCATTTTGGAAACAGTGACAGTTAATAAATTACAGTAATCGTTAGCATCTAGCATGAGTGAAACAGACTAATAGTGCATCGGTTTCACTTTTTACTATTCTTTCTTCTTCATTATATTTTGATAATTTTATAATCTTATGTTGTATTTTTGAGGTAGTTTTGTCATAAATTCGAAATGTCGTTTTTGTTTTACTTTAAATTAGCAATATTTTGTAGAAATATGGGTAGCATAATGATGATATATGAAATATTTGTGCTCGTGTTTTTTAGAACGTCAGAAATAGGTTATCTTAAGTATCTAATAAAAATAAATGACATTACAACAAACAACTACACTCTCAGGTGTGTACACGTACGGTAGGTCAAATTTTAAGCTGTGTGGACCGAGTTTTGGCGGGATATTTGAGTCACACCTTCTTATTCTGAGACACACCATAATAAATCGCAATCGTCTTAGGTCGATACTGTTTCCTTATTGGTTGCGGCTTCCTTGACTCTGGTTGACTGCTTTCAAACCCGGGACGCCGTTTAAAACAAATGCTGTACCGCTTCACACACATCTCCAAACCATGATGTTAGAACTGCTAAGCTTGATTGCCTATAAATGTGTATTGTGGTTTGAAAACTATATTTACCGGTCCTCTAACATACATTCTATAACTACTGGAACCATATAATACTCTTACTTTCATAACTCCTCAAGATGATACGCCAGCGTTCTATCGGCCAATCCTTATGCTCTCTAGCGAGCTTTAAATATACATGACTATGTCATTTATTAATTAACGACGTTCTTCTTGCTATTAATTACGATTCTGTAAACTCCAAATTGTTCTGCAGCTGATGTTCAAATTAAATGCGTTCTTTCATTTTGTATAATTTGTTATAGTTTTGTCTTCTTGCATTGTAAATAACTTCTTTCGACCGCGTCTTTTTATTTTTTCTTGCCAGTGTACTACATTTGAAATAAATCTTGCAGGGTAGCTTATGATGTCTTGAATACACTTCTACATACGCTTCTTAGTTTCAAAATTAGTTCACGCATTTATTTATAACAATGGACTTTCAAACATATACTGTGTCCATCACAAAAGATTTTTTAATTTCTAATTCTTTATGGCATCTTAGTGTCATATTACAACTCTACACATAGGTATTGTAAGTTTCACACTATATAAACTCACAGCACTCATAATGCGGGCACTGCTACTATTTTGGCCGGGCCTTTATGGTCTTCAAAATATCAAATTAGGAAAATTGTCGGCTGGATAAGTAGATTGCTATTAAAATGCATCTGATATAATAGAATGCTGCTTCTATTCATGCCCCCAGTGCGTTGTAACAGGTTCTGGCTGTAGTGGCACATGACAGTTTTTCACGAAATGAATTCTTGCGTACAGGTGTCTTCACAAAAGCTTTCTTGACAGAAGATATCAATTTATCTGCATTCGGGTAGCACTTTCTAATTTCCTCTGATACTCGATTAAGAGAATGTGCGAAACATGTAATATGCGTCATGCTACTGTATGTTTGTTGTGAGAGCCGACGAGCTGCCTTCATATATGCAGCTCCATCTGTTACAAACACAAACAGTTTCTTTTAATAGCGATTTCAAGCACGAAGTTACATTACGTGAGATAAATGATGCAAGTAGATGTGTAGACATTGCCGTGTCTTTGTCCATTACCCCTACCAAAACATTTACAATATTGTGTCTTTAACGTGGTTTCATCTACTGACACCCGAATATGTTTATCATTTATGTCATTGACAAGTGAAGTCATAAGTTCATTGTACATCGGGGACATATAATATTTTCTCAAGGTGGATTCCGCGGGCACATGCAAGTCGGTATATTTCCCGTTAAAATAATTTTGTAAAAAGTGAGTAAATTCAGGATGATTCATCGAATTCCATGGAATGTTACAAGCTATTTCCATTTCAAATGCATCTGAATAAAATGCTTTCTGCCGTTTATAAGTAGTTGAAATGCCAGCAATACGTGCTTTATGTGTATCCGGCGACACATGTTTTACTACGCGAATTTTCACTCGCCATCGAAGTTGAATATCGTCGAATTCTAACGCAGGCAAATCTCTTGTTCATCTTTCAACAGTATCTCGCGACGGATGTAGACGAAACATATTTACGCAATAGAATTCAAGCAACTAATAAAACCAAACAATAGTCAGCTTACTACAAACGGCGCTTACGATTTAAGTAAAATACTTTCGACGCAATAGATGCAACTACTTTTATATATATCAAAACTCGTAAACATACTTATTGACGGCGAGCAGGGGGAAGCCAGATGTGTCGCGTTGACAAACCCGAGTTGGACAAATTGGTATAATATGTACATTAAAACATTACAAATGGTGTGAGATGCGATAAAAAAAAATAAAGCAATAATAAAAGTAATTAATAAATGTACTGTTCCGAGTATCAATGTTGAAAAGTAGCAAAAACATGTAAATCATGTTAGGAATGTGAAAGAGTGAGTGAGTTAGTTACATTAACAAAATCATTTAATCTTTTGAAAAATCGAATTTAGGAAATGAAATATAAAATGGACAAAACAGAAAAAATGCATGGAATTAATTTATAACAATTTCTATATAGCAGACACGCAAAAGGTTTTATCACAAGTCAGTAGCTCATGCTTTATTATTGGTCAAAATCGAAATGCCTTATAAAAAGAAACTAATTACATTTATAAACGCCGCTTAATTCACACATTTTGAATTTGCTTATTAGCCCAATTTCTTTAATGACATACTTCGGTTAGATAAAAATTATAAACATCTTATTGTATGGACAGCTTTCCGAAGTTGTATGCTACAGATTAATGTTCAAACAACGATTTACTTTCTAACTAAAACAGCTGAAATAAAAAAAAAACTTGTATGACCATACACATGTTTTTTTAATGAACGTAGGAATGATTTTGTTGTCGTCCTTGTTTTTATTGGCAACTTGTCGGTTAAGTGTCAATGACCGACCTATTTGATTCATGTTTTTTGCGAACAATTTAATATTATTATTGGATGTTAAACTATTCTAACAAAGAAAATAGGAATGTAATTTTTAATATAAATAGAAATAAAAGTGATCGTAATTTGTTTACATTAATTTAAATACCTTTTAAATATGTATATAATGTTAATTGTATTAAATTCCTTTTCTGAATGATTTTCCAACATGTAATTTACTCCATCGAAAATCCTGTGTTGTAAAGAGATTGCATATTGTATCGTTATACAGTATAGTATATTAAAAAACAAGTTTCATAAGGCACCATTTTGCCGCACGAGATCAGTTTAGAAAACGAGCCGCGATAGCGGCGAGTTTTCTAAAGAGCGAGTGCGGCAAAAGACTTTATGAAACGATTTTTTTATACTATTTTTTCTATTTTGCGTTTTTTACATGAATAAATTGCTTAAATTGGAATTATTTAATTTGAAAGTTCAGAAAACAAATTGCATGTCGATGCGATAATTCACATCAAGCTTTGATACAAAATAATACAAATCTGTATAAAAACAAATTTGTATTATTTTGTATGAAAGTTCAGAGTTTAATTTTTATACATATAAAGCAACATTGATACTTGACATTTTCAAATTTAAATCTTGCTATCCGCGAAGTATATTATATTACATATTATTTATTAATTTTCGTTAACATTACTTGATATTTCATTTAAAAATATAAACATAAGTGACATAGAAACATATATATGTTGTTGTCAATTGTATACAACATACGTTGTTTGTGTAAAATACGGACATATATCATATCTGTCAAATGTACATAAATTCTTAAAATCAAATGACAGCAATGACATTTATTTCTGTATTCGAACAACGCCAACATTGAAAAATGAAAAAAAGTGTATCGAAATTAAGCTCATTTCGATACTGTTTTGGGTTTCATAATGAGTTCATTTCGAACGCAAAATAGAAAATAGTATATTAAAAAACAAGTTTCATAAGGCACTATTTTGCCGCACGAGATCAGTTTAGAAAACGAGCCGCGATAGCGGCGAGTTTTCTAAAGAGCGAGTGCGGCAAAAGGCCTTATGAAACGAGTTTTTTATACTATTTTTTTCTATTTTGCATTTTTTACATTAATAAATTGCTTAAATTGGAAATATTTAATTTGAAAGTTCAGAGTTTAATTTTTATATAAAGCATGGAGTTGGTCACATTGATACTTGATATTTTCAAATTTAAATCTTGCTATCCGCGAAGTATATTATATTACATATTATTTACTAATTTTCGTTAACATTACTTGATACTTCATTTAAAAATATAAACATGAGTGACATAGAAACATATATATGTTGTCGTCAATTGTATACAACATACGTTGTTTGTGTAAAATACGGACATATATCATATCTGTCAAATGTACATAAATTCTTAAAATCAAATGACAGCAATGATATTTATTTCTGTATTCGAACAACGCCAACATTGAAAAATGAAAAAAAGCGTATCGAAATGAAGCTCATTTCGATACTGTTTTGGGTTTCATAATGAGTTCATTTCGAACGCAAAATAGAAAAAATTATTTTTAGACGTACCACCTCAAAATATCAGCCGCTGCATGTATGCATGCATTTACATGCAAGCATATTAATGAATGACTAATGAGATAATAACTACCATTATCCTAAAATCAATACAGTCATATTAGAATACTTTTAGAAAATGAAAAAGAAAATATTTTGCATAAAATATCACTAAACGGGAGCAAAGAAATTGATCCAGAAAGGATGAAAAGTTGTAATTACTTTTCTATTTAAGACATCAGGCATCACCAAAAATTTAATCCATGATTTGAACTTCCATACTAAGAATTTTGTATTTTACTACAAATACTGACAGAACCAGAAACCTGTTGATCCAGTCATCGACTGGCACTATACATTTGTTAATAACACTGGTCACCGCATTTTTTGAAAATGAGAAGAGCGAATGTTTTGCGTAATATTATTAAAGAAGAATATGCATTCTAAAACAACTCATCACGTAATATATTTAAATAAATTAAATAAACAACGTTATCAGTTATGTATGGCTATACTTTAATGTTAATATATAAAAAATGTTTCTACAAAATGTCAGGTAATTACTGCATACCTGAACGAAGCCACTGTCCTGGCGAAACAATAGTCGTTTTATAAACAAATATTAATAAAGTGAAGATTTAACTATTAGTTTTATTTCTATTTTAAATAATAATAATTTGAAATACCGCAAAGAAGTTAATACATGTTATGAACACTGGGAAATATATGTAGTATAGGTTGGGATGGGTCAGGTTTGACTATAGTATAGATTATTACAATTGTAATATGCAATACTACAAACGATAGTTGCTATCGTGACAGCTATAGAGGTGTAATCAAAAATACATTGTTGTGGTTTCTTAAAGTGGTTGCTTATATAATACGGTTGTGGTAAAATAGTATAATAAGTTATGATAAGAAAGTCACTATACAGCGTCGGAATTCTTAAAGTTGATGTAGAAAAATAGTATCAATGTATATAGTATTTTTTTTCTTTATTGTGTTATTCCTCTTTTACTTTTCGGTGTGGATGTGCTGAACGGATCGAGCTGCTGTATTATTTCTTATTATTGGCCACCCTTCCAGCAAAATTGACCACGATACGCCAGTTGCCTATTGTTACCTTGAGTTTACAGCCGTATTGTCTACTCTGCCTACATTCTTCTATAATAAATTTTATTACATATATATATATATATATATATATATATATATATATATATATATATATATATATATAATTATCTAAGCACTTTATATTCACATTTCTCTATTTAACTACAAATTGTGTTGCATATTACCACAACAACCAAAAGTATCGTTTTATTTACGTATCAAACGTTTGTAAAATCGGCCACAGTACCAAACTACAAAAAAATTGTTTCTAGTATTTCTACTCTAGTTGGGTTTAAAATTGGTTTCATAAATCTGAATTAGTAAATTGGTGAAAAATCAAGTGAGTTTATTCAAATGACCTTGAGGTGGGGTAGAGCACCTTACCGCGGCATACGCTATAAGCAAAATAACTATCTACAGAGTGTTCCGCGACTCGACTGACAAATTTATACCATATATTCTGGCGGTCTTTACTGACCTATAGGTGAATTCCTCAAATTTAATAAGCCTTGACGTATTAACGTATGATTGACAAATTAATGAATTTTGTGCTGTAATATTAATTTGTCATTATGCCACGTTTTACTAATGCAGAATATGCCGATATGGTTTTCTTATATGGTTTTTGCAATGGAAGTGGACGTGCTGCGACTGCAGAGTACATCAGGCGATACCCAGATCGCATTGTTCCTCACCATACAACATTTTCAAACGGTTTTTGCTGCTTAAGAGAGACCGGATCTTTCCCAAATCGATGTGTAGAAAAAGATGGATTTGGAAACACTGAAGTAGTTTTAAATGAAGTTGAACGAAGTCCTTCTACCAGTATTCGTAGAATATTTTATACAACGGGAATTCCTCAAACCAACGTATGGAGAATTCTGTACCTTAATGGGTTTTATCACTATCGTTTACAAAAAGTCCAGTATTTACTTCCTGGAGATTTAGAAAATCGAGTACGGTATTGCCAGTGGTTACAAAATAATTTGGAGGTTATTTATTCCACACATACTTTTTATGGATGAGGCTCAATTTACAAGGAATGGTATGAACAACACATGTAATTCACATATCTGGGCGGATCAAAACCCACACGAAACAATAGTAGTTAACCATAAACATCATTTTTCCGTCAACTTGTGGTGCGGCTTGTTAAATAATCATCTAATTGGGCTTCATTTGATTGAAGAACGTCTTAATGCAGACATTTACCTTCACTTTTTGGAATAAGAATTGCCGAATTCCTTGGAAGATATTCCTTAGGAAGCTCGTCGTAGCATGTGGTTTCAGCAAGATGTGGTTTCAGCAAGAGGTTTCACCACATTTTGGGAGACAAAACTTTCCGGAAAGGTGGATAGAACGAGGTGGTCTGTACATTGTCCAGCTCAGTCACCTGATTTGTCGCCTTCAGACTTTTTTTGTGGGGTTGCCTCAAATCTCTTGTGTATAGTAATGGTAAACCAGATACACGCGAAGAGTTGACTGACCGTATAGTTGAAGCTACCAATTCTCTAAAGAATGAATTGGCATCAATTAACTGACAACATTCTATGACACGAAGAATAGCTGTTTGTGTAGAAAAGGCGGTTCTCATTTTGAACAGTTACTGTAATTTTGTGTTAATTATCTATCAATTTATGAATAAATTTTCTTTCCTCATTTTTTAAAATTTAAATTCCATCGATATCTACGAAACAAAGAGGAATTCACCTATAGGTCATATAACATTTTTTAAACGTAATGACCGCCAGAGTATATGGTATAAATTTGTCGTCGAGTCGCGGAACACTCTGTATAATATAGTGTTAACATAATAAAATTGTGCGTATATAGAATCACTTAAATATTTAAGGTAGTACTTTTTGGTGCAATGGAATCTCACAGTGAACACAAAGAAAACGAAATACTTGAGTCGAACTGAAATTCTGAGTTTACAACTGTAGTACTGTGAGTACTGTAAGTACCTAGAAGTACTACTCGATAAAACAACAATAAAACAGGCAAAGGGAAGAACAGTTTGTGTAAATGGTGTCCTATGGAGAAAACATTACAAAACACAGTAAATATAACATATGTCACGCATTAATAAAAAGTAGCCTACTCTATGAACCAGAAACCTGGAGAATTACTGACAGGCATGGAAGGATGATAAGACCACCGAAATGAATGCACTCAGAGCATCGGCAAGGATCTCAGGAGCTGACAGAATCTCAAGTAAAGTAAAGTTAAAAGCCGAATCAATTTAATTACTTTACTATTCATTCTATTATTTATATTCATTTATCTTTTGAAAAATAACTAATGGATTTCATATTTTCTATATTCATATGGCACTGGATAAAATTTTTCATTATAAAAATGATCTTTTTTACTTATGATTTATGTTAATATTCTTGGGCTGTCCAATGTTCTTGATTCAATCAATTCTGATATTTCTCTGACATAGGTATCATTAACTTTTTTTAAACTCATACTTGTTCTTTCCATTGCTTCATGAATATCATTACTATACATATCATAAAATCCAGTTTAATACAAAAAAAATAAATAGAATAAATAAATTGAAAATATTGTACTTTTCTACTATCGGATTAATTTTAAGATTCGGTATAATTCCAAGATTATTTTGCACAAGTACCTTCTTGCAAAATCATAATTAATATACTTCAACACTATGCTTTTTAATAAAACCCCAACATCGCTGCCATATCCTTCAATTAATCTTTAAGAACTAGGTGGCATAATAATCACCGTATGCTATTGAAAAATCGCTGGAAAAAATATTTCAATCGAAAGTAGCACAAACAATTTCGCTGAATGTGCGTCACTGTTAATAATAAATACTGCGGGCATAAATGCATATGAGCCTGCCCATTGACAGCGCTACTGTCTTTTCATGGAATTGCCTTTTTAGTTTAATTGTGCTATTAATATTCTCCCGACTGGTACATCATAAATTTGAGCAGATATTAAATATTATATATCATACCCGAACTCCTAGGCGTTTCACTTATTTAAGATATAAAAATTAATGAAAAATTATTACAAATGTTAAAAGGAATTTTCCATTTAGTTTTTATTAAGCAATTACAGAAAATTATGTAAGTAAATTACAATTTTATGTTATTATTTATATAAATCACTTCTCGCGTTTAATAATATTATTACGAATAATTTAAAAACTTAATTTAAAAAAATTATTTTAATTTAAGAAACAAAAAAAAAAGAAATTTTTTAAATTATTTAGAGTAAGACATCAATTTACATCTATACTAAACGTATCGTCTAATCAATGTCCAGGAATTTCATGTAAAAAAGACTAACTGTTATGACGTTCTGTTTAAAAATACGTGATTTGTAAAGAGCGGCATTTAGGTAGACAAACAGCGGTGCCGGTGCGTTGGGTTTACTGAAATAAAAGTGCGCTATTTAGAAAAATGCTTTCAATTTGAATTACACCTACGCGTATCGTAAATACGTCTATAAACAACTTCACACTATGATGGCTGTTCATGTATTCATGAACTACATACACATAGCACACTAAGCGCTGGTAAAGTGAGTCTCCTGAACCTATCGCTGTTCCACGCCTCTGTGAGCCGATCGAGAATGCCGGGCTTTAGTAATTTGTATTAACTGTTTTTTGGAATACAATTAACGAGTAACGCTAATTGAACGTTATAAAGCTCTTTCGAACACTCACAAAAACTCTCTGAAAACATACACACATCATTCCTTGTTACAAATCTTTCGCTTCCGATATATGAGGTGCTACCCAGAAATGTCCGGAATTCGAATATAGAGCGTGAAGGGATGGTACTACAGCTCTATAGTGCTAGATGATGTTTCTGCCAAACAGTACTTTGCTAGGTGGTGACAAACAGTTTTTGTGTTTATATTTATTTGTTGAGTTATGTTTGAGTAGTCTGCGACATTACAATGTCTGATGTGAAAGAGCAAAAAAAATGCATCAAATATTCTTCTTCTAACGAGGTAAAATAGCAGCGGAAACTGCAAATGTTGAAACAAGCATTTGGTGAGGATAATTTAGGCCAGACACAAACTTATGAGTGGTACAACCGTTTTAAAAATGGACGTGAGTCGGTTCATGATGACCAGCGTTCCGGTCATCCATCGATGGAAAACGCGCCGCAAAATGTGACAAAAGTGCGTGATACTATCCTGCAAGACCTAAAGAGAACAATTCGTGGCATTTGTAAGTTGCGGCGTATTGCTGCGAAGTTGTGCCAATTGAACAAAAACGGCACCGTGTTCGTGTGAGTACAGAGCTGAAATAAACTGCCGCAAGGGATGCGAACTTTAGCACCAGAATAACAGTATGGGTATGGGAATCCAAAACCAGTATGGATATGATCCCGAAACAAATTTTGTTCGCGATGGGTGCCAAAACTTCTTCCCCAAGACATAAAAAAAGAGCATGCGATCGGTACTTTTATGACGCGTTGCTACGTTGAAGATGAGGATTTCAGGCATATCATAACAGGTGCTGAGACTTGGATCGTCCATGTCAACGTTGAGACGAAAAGATAGTCGAATTAGTGAGGTCGTTCTAACTCGCCTCCGAGGAAACCGTTAAAGTGCGGTCAAATATTTTCTGTGATAAATTAACTCCTATATAAAAATGTCCAATTGCGGGTGACATTTTTGTCACTTTGACAGCGATAAAAACCTACATAGCTTTTTATCACCCATAAAAATGCTTCTTCCTCCGATAAAAATGCTTCTTCCTGTTACATATCTTGCCCTGCATCACTTAATTTATTTTAGCAGCTGACAGGTAATAACTATTAAGTATCGTTGAACATAAAATGTACGAGTCGGTTTGGGGAAATTTCAACAAATATCAAAAGATCAATACCGCAATACACAAGAAATAAAAAATCGTCAATATGGAGACAATTTAAAAAGTTTTATTCATGTCGTTAATTCATCTTGCCAAAAAACACTAGAGCTTTTCTTTCAATCGGATAAATTTCTTTTTAACTCAATATTTTTCCAATCAGTAATTTCGCTCGAAAAACTTACATTAGAAAAAATCGCTCGACCTTTCGGTCTCGCGATTTTTTCATGTAAGTTTTTCTCGTCAAATTACTGATTGGCAAAATAATTTCGTTACAAAGAGAAATTTATCCGATAAAAAGAAAGCTCTTGTGTTTTTACTTATGACAATTTAACTCATCTGTCAAAAACATGACATTTTAATACACGTTATGTTAGTTTGAAATCAGATAAACTGCAAGTAGGTATGTTTGCAAATGCACAAACTGCATGTTGATTTTCCCATGGTAACGAGAGTTCAAGTCTGACAGTATCGTTCAAATAAACGTCAATATGAAGCAATTCATGCAATTTTAACAATAAAAATTACCTAAATAGTGTTAAGTCGGCCACGAATAAAATAATTGATAATAACAACATTTTCTAACTGAAGTTTTAGTAGCAATTAAGCTACTATTTACCTATGTTTAAGAAAATTAATACTGGTAGCCGTAACTTTGTGGTAATTCAACTTGAAAATAATAAAATAAAATAAAACAATAACTTTGTTATATTTACCACTTTATTCACATATAATCGTGACCGCGGTTTCGACATACAATGTCATTATCAAACTGCAAAAGTTACAGGCCTACATAGAACTTATAAATGACACAAAAATATATGGGGTGGTTTATGATGTTATTTAAAATTACTACTATATACTTAACTATTATATACAACATTGGAAAAGAGGTGTATATATAAGATCCAACTGTTCGTTTAAAACGATATCTATTGTGTTATTTCGGCTTTTAAAAATTTCTAGGGCCTCTAAAATATTTAATTTACGACCTTTCTCGACCAAATGCAATATTTTACGGTGACCAAATGTATGCCTTTCTGTAATAAGATGGTTTGCGAATGTTGAATCTGTCTTCTTTAGTTTATATGACCTCATGTGTTCTTTTACCCGTATAATAAAACTTCGACCAGTCTGACCTATATATACACTTTTACAATCATTACAATATAATTTGTACACTCCTGATTTATTATTAATATCTGTTTTAGGTTTTGCGTTAAAAATGAAATTACTTGTTTTTACATATGGTTTGTAAGCTATACTAACATTACTATTATTTTTTGAAATTATATTTCCAATTTGCTCGCTTATTTTACCGAAGTAAGTTAACGAGACAAATTGTTTCAAATTAGCACTATCTTTAGGATATACTAAACTAAGGGCCACTTGTAACTGTTTTTTCTTTAGTATACTGTCAATTACGCTACTTTAATAACTATTGTTTACCGCTATTTGTTTTATAGTATTGATTTCACGAACAAAAGATTCATTAGACAAAGGAATATTTAATGCTCTATGTATCATAGAATTTACCTATGTATTCAATGAATTATTGTGTTTTGACGTTTAAATAAAATATTTTTGTTTATTAATTTTAATTAAATGGTTCATTAAATTGTCTAACCAAATATCATTAGAGCTTGTGTTTATTTCCGGAACAAACTTTCGTTTTGACATAAGTCAAACTTTGTTGCTTAAAGGTAACACGACTCGAACGCACTCGAACACAAGGTAAAACCGCTTCACCTATGGTCTCGCGGTTTTGCCATGTTATTTGTTCTCGTCAGTTACCAAGCAACAAAGTTTTCGTTCAAAACGAAAGCTTGTCCGGATAAACACCAGCTCTTATGGTATTATCACCGACAAAAGTCATGATCACTGTCATGGGACAAGAAAAGTGTCCATCTTTGTGGACTTTATAGGTCGAGGGACCACAATAAACACTGAAGTCTACTTAGTTTGAAGAGGCTCAGAAGAGCTATTCAGAACAAGCGACCTAGATTATATTCGGGCATAGTTTTTCTTCAGGACAACGCTCGTCTGAATACCGCCTCTCGCACGGTAGGCCTACTGGACAGTTTAAGTGGGAAGTGTTTGAGGATCCTCCCTACAACTCTGATTTGGCGCCTAGTGACTACCATTTCTTTCCTAACACGAATAAATGACCTGGGTGCCAACGGTTTGAGAGCGATGAAGAGCTGTAGGACAGTGTTACATCATGGCTTAATTCACAGATTTCTATGAAGAGGGCATTAAAAAGTTGGCTCATCGCTACGACAAATGACTCAATGTTAATGGCAATTATGTAGAAAAATAGCAGAAAGCAATATCTTTAAACTCGATATAATAAAAACCTCTTCATCAATTTCTTTTTACTAACCAAACGTAACTTGCTTTACGAATCGCCTTCGTACATTACACACTTCGTGCACTTTTTGTGCACTATGCACTTTTATGCTCTATATTTAAATTCCTTGTATATGTTTCTTCACGTTCTAATCTCTGTTTTCCGTATTTTTCTACTAAAAATTCTAAATTAGAGTGAAAGTTATTAATTTTCTTACGCTTTTTGCTTTAAATATTCCAAAAAATAATAATTCATAGGTAAGTCCAGTGATCGACCAATGTATTGATTCGGGAAAATGATATGCCAATATTTACCTAAATTTTTGGAATGTGCATCCTGTTGAAAAATAAATGTCTAAATTCACACATACCAGTAATGATAAGACAAAATTTTATAATAACTTAAGTACTGATTCAAATCTGTTTTAATTCTGAAATTTGGATTTGTACTTCTGCAATTTTGAGGTGATATTGTCTCTTTTGTAGTAAAGGATCCAAAGTAATTATTTATTTATACTTTGGATCCTTTACTATAAACCTATACGTGCTTTATTTTTCTTATAAATTATTTGTAACAAACTTTTGCTAACACCAACTTCGCAGCTCTTTTATCCAAACTCAATTTTGAATTTGCATCTACTCATCTGATAGCCAATCATCATATGTGCCATCATCATTATTGTTTCCTTATTTTCATCCTCCTATGTACAGAACTAATTTGATGACATTTTTGGTCTATGTTTTGTAACCTGTTAGTTAGTTAGAATTCCGGGATATTTTTCATTAAATTTATCAATGACGGTTTGGTACATAATCTTTTCAATTCCATAACATTTTACTAAAATAATTCGCTGCTGCAACGCGAGCATAGCTTTAATTAAAGGTATTAATTACTGAAAAGCACTTAGGTAACAAATTTAAATAATCCCCGACAGTTCCGAGTAATACGAGAAAGTGAATGTAATTTCAACTTTTTGGTAGCAAGTGAGGAGGTTCATAAATCCGTTTGTAGGTCTTAACTTTAGCAAAAATCTTGATTAAGAATGCACTTGTATAATGACCGATTGAACGAAATGACTAACTTTGTATGTAATGAAATGATTTGCTTCTTTATTACATTCTTTTCAGTTTCGCATTGCTCATTATTTTAAACAGAACAAACCACGTATTTAACAAAACCGATCTACAATTCCATGTTCACTCATCACGAGTTTGATCATAAGGCGATATGAGAAAGTAATACTGGACATCGAACCTGCGTGTGACATGTGTTCAAGTCAATTGCTGTTTTCTGCCAGGACAGGTTATTTATTTCATTATTGTAGTTACTAGCGGCAATTTGACCTACTAAACGAATCGTAAGAGATCGTAATTTTTCGTTTGCAAAATATTGTCGAGCCTAAGGCGTTATTTTGGCACAGCTGCCACATTCGCACACAAGTACGCACATGTCTTTGCTCATGAGAGAGAAAAGAGAAAAGAATTAAGTGAAAATCGTCTGGTGAATATATATTTGTGTATTCATTTGTATACTGCATTTACATGTGTGTGTGTATGTTATATGTGCTTCTGAGAAATGAAATCGCAATTTTCACCCAAATTCATACGCGCAAACTTATTTATACTCAACTGAAATCGCAAACATAGAACACGAATTGTAGATTAATCAAAGGGAACTAGGTATTTCCAATTAATTCTAGAAATATAATGTAAAGAATGACATATTTTGACGGGAAACATTTACGTAAAAGTAGAAGAAGTTCCAATGGAATTATGAATTTCCAATGTGTTATTATTTATTACTTACTTACATAAGTAATTTTAAATATTTTTCCCAAAACTAGTATCTAATCGTTACATTATAAATTTATTATATACTGATAGTTCGCTTTTTACCAACATCAAAACCTTCGATAGTTATTAAAAAATAGAAAAATATCAAATCAAGAAGAGGCACTTTATTGTTGCAACCTGTAATGAAAGAGAATAAATGAGAAATGTAAAAGGAATGTGTGAGAAAGGATAAAAATTGATTTAGTCCTTTTAAGGTATATCAAGTATTTACTATACGATTCTTAGAAAAATGCAGTCCTGTCTCCATTCATTAGTTTGTTTTTCATAATATAAATTAATGCATATATTTTCAAATTTTTATCTACTTTGCCCTCCACTTGCGTTCTTGATCAAAGCAAATTTTTAACCCAAATAACGTGCCTTCCTCATTAGAGATGGCAATTTTTGTTGGCGACAGTGCACGTATTCTGTCGCAAATGTATAATTTTGATAGTGTGGTTATATCATGTAAATGTATGTAATAATTTGTAATTTAGTTTTTGTAAAAATATTTATTACTATAGTCAAAATTAAAAGAAAATAAAGCAGATGTTGGAAATGTTGATCATTATTTAAAGACAAAGTTGAACTCTGCGCTTCGTGCTTTCTAAGCTATCTATTAGGATTTTTTAAGTTATGTCAACACAAGAATTCACAATAGCATTACAAAGCTCTTCGATTGTGTGATGCCTGGTCTTGAAAATGGTATTCTTTAAATATGGAAAAATAGCCTAAAATTGTCAAATCTAGAGATCTTAGAGAAAAATTACTAATTCTTGTATCGAAAAATTCTTGCAAAAAAGCTATTATTTCTCGAGATTTGTTCATCAACATGAAGTTCATTAATCAACGGCTCTTTTAATTAAATGGACATACTATTTCATACTTCATCTTAGATTTAGAACAACTATATGTTAATAATTTTTAATATCTTTAGAAGAAAACTATTAATATCTGACAATATATTTAGTTTAAATTTTTCTAAAATCTCCTCGTTATTTAAAAGAAATAACTAAAAGAAAGATTTTAATGCATCTTTAATGGAATAATAACTGAGCGGCGCAAGTGGTGAGAACGTCGGATAACCGTTGGTCGAAGATTCGATTCGCGGAACCGACGCGCGAGAGATCGGCATCTTCTTCAAATAACCTTAAATGTTGAGAAAATGAAAGTCAAATCAACATATCTACCCTTTTACACCGAGGAGATATAGTAACAAAGCCACTAACTCTAAGCGGTCGTAGGATCTAGACAAATTTTCAGCTTAAAACATTAGGTTGCTCTACATACATCGCAAAAAAAATGTACAGCTTTCAACTATACATACTAAAACGTAAAATGATTCACCGTAAAGTGTAAAATTGGTCAACATCACTAGAGTGCGAAATATGGTCGGCCCACCAGAGCCGTGCGTTTGCTAGGTAAACAAAATAAAATTAATAGTTATACCTAATTTATGAAACGTGAAACACTACCCTTTTAAGCAGCGCCATACTTCTATTCAATGTAACGGGTGTTCAGAAACATTCGAAGTCAAGTGGGCTCTGAACAAAAAATCGTGTATCTTTAGTTAAGTATCTGATTAATCTAATATCGAAGATACTAATTTGATAACCTATAAAATTGTATTAAGTAAACGTATCAATCTATCTCAGACATGACTTCATATTTTCAAGGACTACTTTGACTTCGAATGTTTCTGAACACCCGTTATCAAATACTGTAATACAGGTAAACCCGTCCGAACGAGATATACACTGTACTTCATACCGAGATATCAAGAATTATCTTGGTCAACGGTGGCCATGGGGTGAAAAACGTCTGTCTTAATTTATATCAACCTTTTGAGAAAATTCGGATGAAATTTTCAGGTTAAGTGTCATGCTGACGTTAAAATTTGTCAATATATTAATCTTAATGTCAGTATGACACATAACCTGAAAATTTTATCAGATTTTTCTCAAAAGGATGATATAAATTAAGACAGACGTTTTTCACCCCATGGCCATCTTGGACCCAGAAACTTTATGATATCGCGGTACATATAACATACATACAAACGCTTATGAACCGCCGACCGAATTTTCGCACTCTAAACATATAAAATTTTCAAGCCAACTTCAATTGTGACAGCCATATTATCTTTTTAAGTAATCAAAATGTATTATACTAATTTAATACAAATTTATATCAATATAATATAATAAAGCAATGATAAACAAAATAAAACTATGAAAATGTAGTTTGAAATAATAAAAATGAAGTAAAGAAATATAATGTATAAAGTACATATAATTCTAAAATGATGTACAAAAATAAAAGAACAATTGAAAAACAGACAGAAACAAGAAAAATCCCTAACCAAAATATAGATAAATAAATACTAAACACGATTTCGTAAAGATTGCAATTTAAAGTCTTAAACATTTACCGAATAATAGTACCGCGATATCATAATAAAGTTTCTGGGTCAACGGTGGCCATGGGGTGAAAAACCTATATCATCCTTTTGAGAAAAATCTGATAAAATTTTCAGGTTAAGTGTCATGCTGACGTTAAAATTTGTGAATATATTAATCTTAATGTCAGTATGACACATAACCTGAAAATTTATCAGATTTTTCTCAAAAGGATGATATAAATTAAGACAGACGTTTTTCACCCCATGGCCACCGTTGACACAGAAACTTTATGATATCGCGGTATTAAACATAGCGCCTTTGGTTAAGGTACAAACTTTGAAGATATGCTCTCCACCAAATTGCTGTTAGCCCGCCCGCTGCCGAATTGGTGAAGAGTATATCTTCAAAGGTTGTATCTTAACAAAAGACGCTTCGTTTAACACTATTTTTTATTTTCAGATTGTTCTACTGAAGACGACAACTGCGTTGCTGAAATACTTATTTAGAGTTTATTTATAATGCGTTTAGGGATTTTTCTTGTTTCTGTCTATGTATTTCTAATTTCAAACCACAGTCTCCATCTATTTGGAAAAGAATAATTATAAATTGTCAGTGGGGATATGAGCAAAAATCTATGAAAGTATATATTTCAAGTAACAAATACATCCTCCAGTAAGACCATTTCACAAACCTTGTGTACCCAAATTGTAGCTATAATAGCTACAGTAAAATAAACTCAAAACACCTGAATTAAGCAAAACCTATACCGTACGAACGCCGGGGAGTGATTGATCTACCACAATGTAGTAAGACGAAGACGAATAGCGAGTTTATGTGGTTAGGGTTGAGAGAGTATATTCAATCGGGTTCTACTGTCTAACTGTACGGGCGTTCCCTTTCTTTATCCAACACATTCTACATACGATCTAAGTACGAATCAAATAATCTCTCTCTAACACATTGAATATTCCTATCAGTCGGTCATTGTGTTCAAGCAAGGCCAATATACTTGCAGTTGGCCAGTCATTACTTATATATCCATCGATCGCACGACGTTGGGCACACGGTATATAGATCTGTAAATAATAACACAGGGAAAACAAGTTGCTTAAATATACCCGAAAAACACAATGCACCTTTGAAGATTATTAAAGATGTCGCTACTCAATATCAAATGTAAACAAAATAATTTATTTTGACAAGTGAAAAGTTTTAAATTATTTCCTTTCAGAAGAGAATCTAGTTGGTTCTTTTTATGCATGTTTCTAGGACGACTTATAAATACAAATACATGAACTACTAGATTTGTTCAGTCCTAGGAAGTGTAATGAGTAATTACAGAAAGTCAGGCAATTTTAAAAACTACTGCCATTGTTTTCGACCTATTAACAATCAACTATTTTTTGATAGTGAGAAAATAAAAGAAATTACATCACAAGATAATTAGTATAAAAGTAAATTTAAATAAAATCCTTAAATTAAGTATCAATAAAAGTAATGATTAATGGTATAGGCAACGTTGAATGAAATAATGCAAGCTAGCTCATTTTAGATCATTTAAAAAATATAAATATGTACAGTATTAATTTGAACAGTTGCTCCTGTGATTATGCTTCCATTTTTGTAATTAAATTATTGCATATATTCAAATGTGTACTTGTTGTGTAAATATTCTTGCAAAATTACAGGCATGAAGATACGTTAAAACAGATAATTATGTCTGAGTATATTGTAAAAGAATGATATTGCTATTGCAGTAAACATTTGCCAATGTAGAAAATGTGCATACATTTTTAAATATTCTTATAATGAAAGAAAACAATGCTAATACATACTAGTGTATTTATATAGTAAATTTACTGATTATGAATACATACTTATTCATTACTATATAAATAATCCATTAACTCTTTTCAAATTAGTTTATTTATAACTAAGGTCATATAAAATCATTCTCCTATCGAAATATATACATACAATTTACCTTTTATAGTTTCATACGTATTAAACGAAATTAATTATAATTAATAATAATTATATAAAATACAATTTAATCAATAATTTTATTTAAAAATAATTTACCTAGTTTATTAAGTATTATGTACAATGTACAATGTATTGTCTTTTATTTTAATCTAAATATATATATTATAATATGTAATAACATAGTAAGTCTAACGAAATCAATCTCATTAATTTATACCTACTATGAAATCATATGTAATTTATTAATCTTACTAATCTAAATAAAACAAATAATCGTGATAATTAAAAAAATATGTTCTAATTAATTAAATAGTATAGCCAACAAATTTTGTTGTCCAAAATTTAACCATTATTTGTGTTAGTTATTTATTTTCAGTTAAAGATAAAGCTCCAGTTTTTCTATCGCCCTGTATACTATGGAGATGCATTTTCAAAATCATCAAAACAAAACTGTTATACAATAAATATAAGCAATACAAACATATCTTTTTTACAGCATACTAATGATGATCATAAACAAAATATTTGATTGATTGGTTTAATTTTATTTCCTAATAAATCTCTTGAGTAGAGTATGTAGAGATGACTGTAATAGCTTTTTCCAGAACATATATTTTTAAATGGGTTGAAGCAGCGTTTATACTGATCTCAAAATTTATTTAATTAAAAAAAAACCTACATGAACTACTCACGAATGGATACCCCTCTATTATATCAACGAACTGGCAAAGTAACGGCTGCACGCCTGCAGAAATCCGGTGGTTTTGAAGTGAAGAAGTCAAAAACAATTTTGGAGCGTATCATCGTTATTTAAGGGAATTCTTCGAGCGTTGTTTGATCCAGAGAGGAAAGAAAATATAAATCTGACGGAACGAGAGCAGGACCTTCCAAACGAGTTCTTAAATAGCCGCTTTTGTAATGCTAGCAGCAATGGGAGCGAGTATTATCGTGCTGCAAAATGACTTGATAGTGTCTTCCCGGTCTTCTCTCTTGAATTATGGCTTCATGCCGGCAAAGTTGATGATATAAGTCTCAGCAGTGCAGATTGCATTCCTCGGAGGCAATTCATAGAAGCCTAAACCTCCTTTGTTCCACCGGCCATCCATCAGCTTCCGCCGATGAATATCAGCTTTTGCTTGGAAAGTTGCCTTTTTGTTAGCGTTAAACCATTCTTTTGTTTTTAATGCACCATTATTTATCACCAGTACAACGTGGAACAAAAAAGGTGGATGATGTTTACGAGCTAGCAAAAAGGCATAAATGTGGATACACTGATTCATGTTGTTTTCACTCAAAACATGCAGTAACCAAACACACAAATTTTGAACTTTACGCATTCAATTTAAATGTTATGGGTCGATTGGTTACAATCCATTATAATGACGAATTCTCAAGTTGATTGACGTGGATCATCATGGTTAAAAAGTTGAGACGATCTTCATCAAAGTCCGATGGTCTTCTTGAACATAGAAAATCGTTTATTTGAAAATTGCCTTCTTTAAATCGAGAAAACTATACTTTCCCCATTGAATCTTCTCAGTAAACGATATATGTAAATGGTTCTAATGGCTTCCGATGTATTAATTTCTCTGTTCAACTCGACCAAAAGAATAAATCGTCGGAAATGCTCGTTTTTAATACGTCTTTTGAGCTTATATTTTGTTTTGTCAATAAGTACATACTGTCTTAACCCACTCTTTGCAAAAATCTACAAATTTAAAAACTGTTCAATTAAACAATAGCCGACGTATCCCTAACTTTTTTCTTCAAGACGTTCTCATCCAAGAAACCAAAACGTTACCAACTTATGGATCAACCTTTTAAAGATGAAAATACAGTTAAAACTTTCATAGGTTTCTGTGAAATATTATACAAGGTAACTAATTATACATACATGATTCTCCAGTAAATTTTCTTTAGATGTAAAGAAATGTTTTTTTTTCTTTAAAATATTTCAGAAAATAAAGAAGTATTTTTTTCTATATGAATAAGCATACATCATATTATTTGAAGCCTAATCGTAGTATGTATGTAATAAAAGTTTGATTTACTAACTTTCTATTACATTTTGTATGGTTAATCAAATCAATCATATTGTTATTATTAGAATATTAATTAATAAATAATCTTTTATATAAGAAAATAGTGGAATATGTATATACACATGTATATTTAATTTTGAAATTCAACGGTTTCGGTAAAACACACGTAAGCATATTCATAGTTCAATAAACTAGGAAAATTCCAATCCTCTGACACAATAGACGATGTAAAAAAAAATGTAGATGCAAATACGAATGAACAATATGCCTTGGAAACAAGGAAAATTAAAAAAGATAGTGAAATACTGCCTATACAATGTTTATTAAATTATTAATAAGGCGTGTTACATAAAATGAGACTTAGTTCAACGCAACGTTATTAATCCGTCGGTGCAATCGATCATAGTCGTAGCGTCGTCGTGTACTAAACATAGAGGCGACTCAAAGTCCGGCAGGCTACACACCGACAACTCATAGCAGCGAGTGTGCAGCTAGCAGTCAATGACCGAACTCACTAGTCAGTCTCAGTGACCTACTTACGGAGAACATATGGGAGTTCGGTAACCTTCGCGCAACCTCGTGGCGCACGAAACTGTGTTTGCACGCTTTGATTGTTATTATCCTGAGCTTTTTCACATCCACACGCATAATATACAAGTGCAATTGTTTACTCTATCGTTTTATTAGGATTGTTACTTTTTTACGATGCGTCACTAGGCCGTTTCTCAGGATAAACGGGCCGTTTCGACGTTCGATGTACCGTTAAAATCAGGAATATACAGTCACCGGCAAAAATATGATGACAATTTTATGTGCATTTTAAAACTTATTCTTATACATTTTATAAAAAATTATAAAGAAACTATCATATGTAATACCTATAAACATGTAAAATATAAATTGCATTAATAAAATCCATGAAATGAATTGATTTTTAAGTTTTTATAAGAACAGTTTAGCATACCTACATCCTCATCTTAGAATCTTTCACAAGTCATTCTAATTTGCATATTTTAATATAAATATTAAACAAAAGAAAATTAAAATTTTGTCAACATACAATATACGATATATCTAAATTTCTACTCATCAATATTATAAACTAAATGTGCATTTTCCTAAACATGTGAAAGTTATCTGAAGTATAATATAGCTATTCTAGTTACAAGTATTTACCAGTTAAACTTACGTATGGTCGAAATAGATATCAATGAAATACGTTTAATAGTATCTTCAAATCTTTATTTACTATTTATCTTATTTGAAAATTAAATTTTTATTTGAAGTTTTGATTAGTTAGAAAAATGTTGAAAAATAATATTATTGTTAGAATAATATACTAGACTCTATTCCGTATAAAGTGTGAAAAATTTCGACAAGTCTCATTACAAGGACCAAATATTGTTTGATAAACCAATTTTACATCAGATTCTAGAAATTATAGTATTATGTATATAGTATACGAGCCCTAACAACATAAGGTTCGGAGGATTTTAATTTTTCAGCTAGTTGTCCCCGATTTCTGCTACAAATACTAATTAGTGTTTCTTATTTATAAGTTCATTAATATACAGTGTAAAGTCACTTCCGATACAAAAAAAAAATTACCTAATGTCAAACGTATTAATTTTACAAGAGGAAAATGAGAGACCAACCATGGCAACTTAATGTTCGGACGACTACGATTGTGAATTAATTTTCATTAGAGCAGCCATGACAGTATATCAAATTTGGCAGTTATCGCTTCGACAATTGTTTATTTATTGTTGTGATCAATTCGTGCGTGGAAAAATGGATCGTGGTAAAGCCACTTCCAAGAAAGTACGCGAAATTGTGGTAAAACGGTATCACGAAGGCAACAGTATGCGCACTATCGCAAACAATTTGAATTTGGCAAAATCAACTGTATTAGTCATTATTGAATTTTATGGCTGGATGTCTGGCTACCACATTCGAGATAAAAGTACAGTGCAACCCAAAAGAAAGTGACACCCAGAATGTGAAGGCATCTCGTAAAAATTTGTAAAAGTCACCGCAGAGCCACGCTAAGAGATATAACGGCTCTTTTTAGAAACTAATGTGAATATTTCACGCGAATGTTGTAGGTAGTGCGTACACTGCAAGTCCGACCTCAACTTTTATAAGGTAAAAATGAAAAAAATATATATTTTATTCTCACTAGATTTGAATTTAATATTATGTATTTTTTCAGGGCGAAAGAAAAGCCACTGTTAATGAAAATTCAAAAGAAAAACGGTCTAATATGAACAAAAGTCCAAATTATCTCGGACACTAGAAGATTGGTTCAAAGTCGTATTCAGTGATTAATTCGACGTCTCTACAGATGATTGTAGAAAACAAATTATTGGTGACAGATCGGAAGGATTTCATAAGGATTTCCTAAAAAGGTCTGTCAAATTTGCAAAGGGTGTGATGATATGGGGAAATATTTCGACAGGATGGTGCGTCCTGCTACACAGCCAAATCAACTAAACATTGGTTTGCAGATCATAACATAAGAGTTATGTCATAACCTTCCAGCAGTCCAGACCTTAATATCATTGAAACATTGTGGCATCAAATAAAAAACACATGAGAAATAATCCGCAAAGAACAATAAATGCTTTGCAGACAAAATTAACAGAAATATGGCAGACATTTTACGCCAGATGACTGTAGAAAATTGTTGAAAACCATGCTAGATAGAATTAAAGCAGTTGTTAAGCCAAAAGGTGACGCAACTCCATATTAAATTAAGTAACTAGCCATCATTCGAACATTAAGTTGTCAATATAGTCTTTACAATTTTTTTACTTTGGTTAGATTAAAATAAAATAACAATAAAATATATATTCTGTTACTAATGTTGTTCTTAATATTGTAGTATACCTAATTCTTTTCGCAAAATAAGGAACATACACAAATTGTAAATATTTATCAAAATCGTATCCTCCGAACTTTATGTTGTGGGGGCTCGTAGTAGTATGTAAGTTGTTTGTTTACATATTTACACACATAAGCATTGGATATATTTCATGATTTTATTTATTTTTCTTGTGGTTTAACAATTATATCAATTCTCCTCAACGCTCCTTACTCTAACAATATTTGAAAACGTGTTCAACAACTAATCAATGCATCAATATCGTAGCTCATAGAAAACGTGTAATCATTAGACCTCTATCTGGACAAGAAAAGGGTCTGCTCTCCAGGTAAATAACAATTGATAATTTGCATAAATATTTTGAAGATATCAATTGTACGAGAAGATTTAAACACCTAGACTTTTTGATACTATAGTTTACTTGTTATAAAGGAACATAAAAGCGAAAGTCTTATTCGATTACCTTATATCTGAAATGTACAGGTGTCTCATTTACTTCGCGTTAAAATAAAGTGGGTTTGTTCATAATATTTTTCTCTTAGGCGCGTGTTGACTGAGATACAGGATAATAAAGTTTTACCCAAGAAATATAACTTCAGCTAGAACTCAGAATTTGGAACATTTTTATTCTATCCTGGTCTACTTCTTGATAGTAACTCCAAAAGAAAAGGCTGACCGGTGGCGCACATAGTAACTGAAACAAAATAATTTGGTTTGGAAAAATGTTACAAACTGATTTTGTGTCAAAATCCCATCGAACCTTAAAATCTACATCCCTGCGAATTCCGAACGTGTGGTAAAGCTTCTTGTGTTAATCAAATATTGAAATGATAAAAATTTCGAGAGGTAGGAAGTGCTACAAATTCCTTTAAGAATTAGATGAGATGAAGATAATATCAAAAGTGGGTGTGGCAGAACTAAATCCAAGGTCATATATACTAATCTGTCTATCATCTTTCCTACTCAAAACACTGAGGAGACACGGCAAGAATTCCTAACAGAACGACCTCTAAGTAATAAAATGCCTGCCAACCACTTTCAAAATAGACTGACGACAATGAAATAGGTGTGGCTATTTTTCTAGATATAGAAGGAGCATTTAATAATGCTGCAACAAACTTTTTAATTGAGGCCTTAGAAAGGAGTAGCACCTATGATAGCCAAAATTGCTATACCAGATAGAGAGGATTGGTAAAAAGCTTCACCCATCCAGGCGGAATCTATTTGCTACACTGATAGTTCTAAAACAGAACAAGGTGTTGAAGTCGGAATATGTGGACTCAAAGAAAGGATCCAACTAAGCCTACGTGAAGAAACTACGGCATTTCAAGTGGAAGTTGCCGCATTGTGTCGGGGAAATTAGAAAGCAATGTGAAACAAATTGCACCGTGGCCATTTTGTACGACAACCAAGCAATAATAAAAGCACTAGATTCAGTAGACGTTATCTAAACTTGTATAGAATGCGTGTGTGCCCTAAATGAGCTTAGTAATCACAAGAAAATGATATTAACCTGGATTCTAGAATACAAGGGCAGACAAACTTGAGCCACAAGCTTCGCCTATAGCCTTCATAAAGCCGGAGCGTTCCTATGGCATTACAAACACAATGATCCAAAAAGTTATGAAAAAGTCGGCTGAAATTATATCTGAAAAAAGATGGTGGAACTCTAGCGATCAATAAAGTCCACAGCATTGTAAAGAACGACTGCCAACCAAAGTGTGTGAGACAACTAATGCTGCCATAAACATCTCAACCGAACTGGTACACGAATATTTTACATTTAAATATAAAAAACTAACCAAACGAAATCGAAGATAATTTTTTCATCAATATGACACCGTAGATGAAACCCGAATATCACTACACTCCAGACGACAAGAACACAGTCAAAACAATGAATTTATTCTGATGAACGGTTTTTTGGGATTCCCAAGACGAAATCTTTATTGGCTATTTACAGAAGAGTATAATAACATGCCCATATTATGCTGATGTACTGACATACTCGATGCCCAGTTAAAAAAAAGCGAACACATTTAATAAAAAAAAATGTTGTTCTATCAGGATAACGCGTTTTATCTTTCATATGCTATGGCAATCGCTAAATTTGTAAAATTAGGATACGAATTACTGCCTCATCTGCCGTAGTTTTGGCTCCGAGTGATTTTTCTTGTTCCTAAACTTGAGAAAATAGTTTGGAGAAAGAAATCCGGGACAAATGAGGTAATAACTACAATGAATGCCAATTTTTTAATTACTTTTTAAACGACCAAAAAAAGGAAAGTCTCTGGGCTAAGTGTATAAAATTGAAAAGGAACTATGTGGCGTAATTATAAAAATTATTACCCGAGAATAAGTATCTCATTGTAAAGTTACTCTCCCGTCCCATCACTCACGTATGTATGTGTAATGCGTATGTGTATCAACGCTCAATATGGATACCGTTTTTATCAACAAAAAATGAGCCCATCTTTATGAAAATGATGCCATAGAAACTCATTATAATGATTCTACTTGTACAGAAAATTAATCTCTAGAAAAATCAAGTCCGTATACGGTTTTATTAACTCAAAGTTCATATAAGGTTAAATCCAAAATGTGCAAGGCATTTTGAAACATAACAGCAATAATATTGGGAGCAATCTTACATAAAAAACATATGCTTACCACTAAATTAACAACTTCTGGCATTACTCATATGTAACATTGTTTCGACTTAATTCAAATTTTTTCTTTTTATGTTATTTTAGATTTACTCCGTAATTTAATTAAACTTAATACACACTTTATTTTCTTTACATTAATGTTTATTGCGAATGTTCATATTGAAATTAATGCATTTGCTATTAATGTAATTGCCGTATCGTTCTAAATAAGCAATAAACATTTGCATATTTTGTGAAAATCGAAATCACTCCAATAATTACATTAAATTTTTCAATCTACCTTCCTCTGAGTTTCTCATTAGAGGATGGAGGAAATGTTTTTTTTTCTTAAGAAAAATGTGAACGTAAGGGGTGCAATTACAGTCGTCAAGCAAATATCTAAAGTAATTCATATAAACTAATGCAGATGTTGTAAATAGTGTGGTGAAATAAAGCAGTCAATTACTTAACAAAATCACTCGATCATTTAAAAACAAGGAAGTGTAAACTCCATTCCCCAAATTATTCAAATGTATAGACTTTAATGTATCATCACAACAATGCTAAAAGTTATTCATGGTTAACTCCAAATCATATTGGGGAATTAATATTATGGCATCAACATTTTGTATATATCAAGCGAGCCACAAAATTTGTATCCTAGGTAGGCCGTGAACGATTGAGATAAACATATGTCACGTCTGAGCTTAGAGGATTGACGAAGTGTCATTTGTAAATAATCATAAGTCAAAGTGACAAGTTACGATTTAACCTATTACTAATAGTACGAAATCTAGGTTAGATCACTTAATCAATCTAAGACATAACTGACTTAATCCATGCATACTCTGAAAACTTTTTTGTGGCTCACTCCTTATGAACGCGACTTACTAAAATATAAAAACTGAGTTAACGGATTGAAGTAAAACTAATACGCTTATTCGTAATACAACTTTAATAAACTTCAAGTAATTATCATAATGTTTATAGTTTTCTTTTATTTGGATAGCTTTAAACAGGCCATAGGCGGTGATGGCGGCAAATGCCAGAGGAAACCAACTTCATTATTACATCGTATACGAGTTTTCCAATACACCGAAAATTCCAATATAAAAAGTGGATTCTATGGGAAGGTTCAAGTTATCTTACGGACCTTCAAAGCTTGTTGTAACATTCACAACTATTAGTATAATATATATTAGTACATGGTAGGATTACATTAAATTATTCATTAATTATTACGTACCTAAATTTTAACACACATACAAGGGCCCAATCTCAAGTGTCCGCAGTTTTCAATAGAATACATAGAATGGCGTCAATGTAACATTGACCACATTGTTTACCCTTCTTGGAATTTGTCATTTTTTGACTGATAGTGAAAACATTATTCTGTGATTTTTAATCAGAACTCAAGATTATACAAAAAAAAAAGAACAAAAATAAGGCACAACGATCGACGATAAAAAAAAAAGACAGTTGAACAAGTGCATAGAAACATGCGCAATGCAGCTAATCTACGAAAAATGCTTTAAATCTAGAAATTTTAATGCAACCAAAGGCGGTCAGTTGAGATTGCTCGCAGCGTACATATATGATGTGTAAATAAAGTAATAAGACTGGTACCTTCTCCATTGGTGTAAAGGTAGGCCAACATCTGAAGCTTGTTCAGTACCAGTTTTGAACCTCGTAGAGTTAATTGGTGGTCTGTGGTCAGTAGCAATTCTTTTCGTGGACTGTATTTTTCCAATACGATACGGTACGGACATACAGTACAATATAAGTAACAACAATTTCGGTAAGCTGTCACAGATTTTGTTTCAGTCCGAGGCACTGAGCAACAGAAACTTTTGCAAAAATTCATCAAGCCTCTGAAGACAACGTTTTGTCAACAATCTAGGTTTTAAGGTGATTTAAGACTCGATTTAAGATGAATCATATTAACCATACCAGTCAATTCCCAATAACAAATATTAAAGCACATAAATATCCGATTATAACCCTATTTTTGAATAAGTTATATAGAATCTCTAGTTTAATAATTATTTAAATTAACTTTTCTAATATTTTTACCTTATTGAAATTTCGCAAGCCTATTATATTACATTTGCGTTAATATTTAGTTTATCGTTACTGACATTTGAGTGTATCGCACATACAAATTATTGCTTAAGTTTTTACTTAATTTTGAAAGTTAATTATTTTAAGTTACATCAGTGTTTAGTGCATTTGATTTTCTTTCATGTGGTATTTGATTTTATGATTTTACGGCGGTGTAAAGAAATTCATTTCAAAGTGTACAGGCGCCGAAGCCAGAAAAAGGTCACCTAGGATGTCCGCTCAAAGTAAGAAAAACTATTACTACTATAAAAACGTTTAGAAATAAAATACTTATTGGAGATATATATATATATATATAAGATAAACTTAATAAGTCGGCGATTATATACATATATATATAGTAAACCTAATCAGTAGGCGATTAAAGGTCTGTATATTACTTCAAAATATATGTATTTAAAAAACTCTACATGTTTCGGCTGTATACGCCTTTATCAAGAGAATACAAAATATGAATGATAAAGGCGTATACAGCCGAAACATGTAGAGTTTTTTAAATACATATATTTTGAAGTAATATACAGACCTTTAATCGCCTACTGATTAGGTTTACCATATCATACCAAGGTCACGAAGTTATTATACATATATATATATATATATATATATATATATATATATATATATATATATATATATATCTAAACTAATATTATAAAGAGGAAACATTTGTGTTTTTGTATGTATGTTTGTAATGTTTTCACACAAAAACTACTGGACCGATTTCAAAAATTCTTTCCCCATTAGAAAGCTGCATTTTCACTGAGTGACATAGGCTATATTACATTTTCAAAAAAAAAAGGATCCCCAATAAAAATGCATTAATGTAACCCAAGGTGTGAAAAAATTAGTCACAAAAAATTTGTCATCGCGTACGCTGCGGAAACTATTGTTGATAGAACAAAAAAATGTGCTACAGTATTATAGAACGTATTAATATCTACAAAAAAGTCCGCGACACCATATGTTCAACTACTGTAGTTATGCCACTATAACTACTTTTTTACATTTAAAAAGTTAATAAAAGTGCCGACAATAATCAAACCATATTATCCATACCTCTGTATTATTCCTTATCCTATTAAATGATATTTTATTAAAGACCATTTCAATACCGGTAAAATACTTTTTAAATTATTAAAATCGGACATTCCATTCAAAAGATATAACGAATTTAAAAATGTCAATCTAAAGAAAATAATGTTATAATATAATGTAGTAGTATAGCGATGGCCATATTCATTTTGTTTGTAATAAATTGACAATCGAAAAATTATAACTGGAATAAGAATAGTATTGGCAGAAGGAATTTAATAACAAGTTCAATGAGAATGAAAAGTAATAGGAAACAGGCACAGAGAAGCTGTTATAGAAAGAAGTTAAAGATAAAGTGATATAAAATCCAAAAATTAAGGATCACAAGAAAGGAAGATTAAATATTTAAGAGAATACACTCACTATTGTATTTATTCAAGGTAGGATCGAAGAAAAGAGAACATATACGATACAAATTTTATTAAAAGAATTCAAATAACACTGAGATATTTGAAAGGTGACGTTTTTGAAGTAATTTCAACAATGTGTCAAAAGCCAAGTGACAGGAACATTATTAAAATAGCGGGTTACATTGTTTATAAGTTATGTTAAATAACTAAATGAACTAAACAAAAAATGTAATCAATTCATCAGCTTTACAATTTAAAAAATAATTTTGTTGTCAAAAACATTTTTTTTCCTTTAACTTCACATAGCCACAGCAACGCAATTGGATGATTTGTTTTCCAAGTGAATTTATATTTACTATAATGCATTTATCTCTTTTCTCATTCATTTCATTTCAGATTGAGTCACAACGAAGCCTGGTCGGGATTAGCTAGTATATGTATATTTACATTGCAAATAAATATCTGGACCGCAATATTATTTAATTGTTTCAACAACACAACCACATATATTATGTTACGATGTAAATCAACAATTTCCATATCAGCAATTACAAGCGCCTTCTCAGCATACGCAACCGTTGCTTCTTCCATTTCCCAACCACAATCTAGTTTATCTTTCCCGTAACAAAACTACTATACAAATCAGCAAGGCTAAAAAAATACTTTTTAAAAATTATTATCAGCGCAGACGGGGACTGAATGGAAAACCGTTGTAAATAAGAAACGTTTAAGAAGCCCAGAGGAATCTACTGCAAGAAAACAAACAAGAATCGCAGAATATTGGTTGCAAAGACGCATTGAAACTAGCAACAGATTTGGTCAATTGTTAGAAGAAGGAGAGAAAAATGAAGAAAACCGTACCGAACAGGTCAAGAAGGATAAGCCGCCACCGATAACTGTTTACACAGTCGGTGTCGTTGAACATGTTATGTTACATACAATTGCATGAGCACACTATTAAAACACTTGGCCCTGAGACTGTAAAAATTCAGTTAGAAAAGCCCGAACAATAATTCAAGCGTTAGATGAAAAAAACACTGAGTATCACACCTACAAACTCAAAATCAAAAAAGCTTTAGAGTAGTAATGCGAGGAATATACCCCTCGACAGCAGAAAAAAATATTATACAAGCTTTAAAGGAAAAAGAACAAGAAGTGTTAAACATGTAATAAAAAACAGGATTAATAAAACTACCCTTATGGTATATAGATCTCAAATCAAAAGAAAATAAAAAAATTTATAACATAACAAAATTAGGGCAAAATATGGTAAAATTTGAGTCACCTCATTCGAAGAGAACTATACCTTAGTGTTCAAAGTGTCGAGGATACGGTCACATCAAGGATTATTGCCGCAACACAACAAAATGCGTAAAATGCGCTGGGAGCCACCTGACGAAATAGTGCGAAAGAAAAATCAAAGATAATGTTAAATATGTAAACTGCAATGGAAATCATTCTGCTAATTATCGCGGCTGCATTATCCACAAACAACTGCAAAAGAAATTGTATCCAGCTCTCAGAGAAAGGAAAGAACCCTTACCTATTATAGCTTAACCTATCCGTCCAGGCGTTACTTTCGCGCAAGTAACTAATAATAACGTACAAAACCCTAATAATGTTAGTCAACCAGCCAACAGCATGGTAAACTAGAAGAAATGCTCTCCAAAATTATGGAGCAATTGAGCACAATGCTCAATTTGCTAACAACTGTCATAACCAATTTAGCGTAAATGGATAAATATAAAATTATAATTTGGACCGCCAATGGGCTTAACCAACATGCCCAAGAATTTAAAACATTTATAATTAACCACGATATTAACATCGTTCTAACATCAGAAACACGCTTCACTACTAGGCACCATTTGTACATACCTAAGTATAAAATATATTCTATCAATCATCCTGACATGACAGCCCATGGAGGGACTGCCAGAGTAGTCCGAGACAGTATTCAACACTACAAACGTGAAAAATATCTCAAAGATTTTCTACAACCAACAAGCATTGCAATTGAAGACAGAAAAAGTCCTATAACAATAACACTATGTCGAATATTTCAAAACTTTAGGTAACAAATTTTTAGCTGGAGAAGACTACAGTGTCAGGCATTGTTTTTGGGTGTCAAGGCTAACCACAACTAAGGGAAAAGAACTCTTAAAGACAGCAAAGGAAAATAATCTAAACTGTATCTCGACAGGCGAACCAACGCATTGGCCTAGTGATGTAAATAAGACACCAGATCTCCTTGATTTTGCTTTAATAGAAGGTATAGATACAAAAAAATGCAAGGCAGAAACGTGTCTTGAAATGTCGTCGGACCACACACCTATAAATAATCGCGATTCAGTCTAAAATCATTAATAAGGAAAAGCGGCCTTCTTTGTACAGCAATAAAATTAACTGGGAGCTATTTAGAGAGAAACTTGATGAATATACCACTTTAGCCGTCCCACTAAAATTGCTATAGATATTGAGATGGCAACCGAAAAATTAATAAAAGATATCCAATCCGTGGCTTGGTTTGCTGCTCCACATTCTATGAAGAACTAGCTTAAGGACAAAATTCCAATTATAGTTAAACAAAAATTAGCCTAAAAACGCCATCTAAGAAAACAATGACACCGGATAAGAACAGTAGAAAACAAAAGTAGATATACTGAAGAAGAAAAAAAGAAAAGAAAGAAAACTGAAATGATCTGTTCAACACAACCCACCAATTAAAGATAATACAAGAAGCGACAAAGAAAAAGCTCATGTATTTGCAAACCATCTGCAACGAGTATTCCAACCATTCCCATCTGAAATCTCTACTAAACAATAAAAAGAAATACAAAATTCCCTAAATGCACCTTATCAGATGGACCTCCCTCACAATAAAATTAAAATATCTCACAAAAAAAACAATCAAGGAAGAAATTTATATTAACAAAGCGCCTGGTTTCGACCTCATCACAGGCAAAGTTCTCTGAGAATTGTCTGAAAAAGGTTATAGACTATTGACCTTTATTTTCAAAGCCATTCTTAGACTAAACTGCTTTCCAAATATCTGGAAAGTAGCACAGATAATCATGATCCTAAAATCAGGCAAGAAGCCAGAAGCAGCTTCATCTTACAGACCAATAAGTCTTCTACCAATATTTTCGAACGTATTTGAAAAAATATATGTTCAAAGAATATTAGATATCTTACAGGAAAGGAACATCGTACCAGAACATCAGTTCGGATTTAGAAATAATCATGGAACTATAGAACAGATCCACAGATTCGTAAAAAAATTATTAGGCAAACGCGGCATCCATCTCGCGGATAGCTTTTGGATATTTATGTGTCCTGCAAAAAATTGCATAACTGTTCAGTCGAAATGTTTACTTCATTAGCAACCTCACGAGGTTTCAATTGATGATCGTTACTAACAAGAACTTGGGCTTCCTTAACCAATTCTAGAGTAGTTACAGTAAATAACGGTTTGGGACGTTCTGCACCATCCCTGTTCATATGGCCACTTTTAAAAGCAGAAAGCCACCTACAAATCATTCCATGGTACGGAGCACATTGACAATAATATTTATGTAATTTTTCCTCGGTTTCTTTGTTTTCCATGTAAAAGATAATGTTTCATTAACACTGGGAACGATTTACACAAGAACGAAATCATTTTTTCTTTAAATAAATATAAAACACAAAGTATCTGTCAGATTTGTTTGAAAGTTTGTCAGTAGACACTTGAAACATGACCTAAATCAGCAACATAATCGCCGCATCTCAAGTGAAGGAGGTTAGCATGAGAAAAATTAATTTGGCATCATTGTACAGTTGGTAGTTGCATGTTTCAATAGTTCACAAACTTGATTGATGTTTAAAGGTTATGTCGTTAAATACATGTAACAACAAAACTATTTGTTAGTGTTACATAATTATAACCTACTAAACTGATTAACATATAACATATAACATTAACATATAATTTAAATAATTTATTAAGTAAGATGGCATTACAGTGATCATTTTAATTTAAAGATCGACACACGACTGCATTATAATAAATTTATATTATTATATATACATATATATATAATATATGTGTATGTATGTATATATATATATATATATCTATATATGTACATATATGTATATGTATATATGTATATATATATGTATATATATATATATATATATATATATATATATATATACGTACGGGGTTGGGCAGAAGTAACGCATCAGTCTAATAATTCCGTAAATATAAACTTTAGAACAAAATGTTGTCAACAAAAGTTTTTTGACAATTTATTTTGTATTGGCTTCAATCATTTGCGTTTTTTTTTCATGATGATTACATATGACAGCAAAAAAAATTTTTTTTTTTTAATGGAAATAATATTTTCTTTTAGAAAATTCGGAATCTTTATTAATTTCTGAATATGAATATGGATGTACTTTTTCATGGGGTTAGATAATAAAAATATCGAGAAAAAAATTAAATTTAATAAACGTACATTTGGACTAGTGCAATGTTTTGTAGATTGCTTTGGAAATTGTAGATTTTTTGACTGTCATTGAATTATTGACGTTTCACAATAAAATAGTTTCCGTCGTAAAACTTGCTTTTTTTAATACGTGTTTTGTGTGAAAATGGTCAAATTAACTACTAAAGAAAGAATAGAAATTCTTATGATGGTCGGATATGGTGATAGGCAACGTTCACATCACGAAGTTTGCACTTTATTCAATAATGTTTATTTGGATCGAGATCCTATAGCTCAATCAACAGTTTCTAGATTGGTTACTAAATTTAGAGAAACGGGCGATGTTAGAGATATACCTAAAGCTGGCCGACCAAAAGAAATCACTAATGAAGACCGATCTCTTCATGTTTTACTTGCTGTAACGGAAAATCCCACTACGTCAACCACTCAACTAGGATTAGAAAATAATATGAGTAGCAGATCTATTAGATGAATATTAAAAGCGAACAAATACAAGCCCTATAAGATATACTTACTGCACGAACTTAACGAAGATGACCCGGACAGAAGATTACAGTTTTGTGAAACAATTATGGAATTGTCCAATAACGATCCAAACTTTTTAAACAACATCGTATTTTCTGACGAAGCTACATTTTGTCTAAATGGATTTGTAAATAGGCATAACTGCCGTTATTGGGTGACTGAGAATCCACATTAGATGCGAGAAAATCATACACAGCATCGCCACAAACTTAATGTGTGAGCTGGCATTGTTGGGCAACGAATCATAGGTCCGTACTTCTTGGAACACAACCTAAATGGTGATGGTTACTTACATTTATTACGTAACCATTTTGTACCAGATCTGTTGATTTTATTTCCTAATGACAATCAACCAAGCATGCCAAACCGTAATCTATGGTTTCAACAAGATGGAGCACCACCACATTATGCTATTAATGTTCGACAGTATTTAGACACAATTTTTCCGGGTCGTTGGATTGGATGTCGGAGTTTTATTGACTGGGCCGCTAGGTCTCCCGATTTAAATCCATTAGATTTCTATCTTTGGGGACAGTTGAAGTCGCACGTATACAAGGAGAAACCTAGAAACCTAGATGATTTGAGAGCAAACATTACTCGTGAGATACAAGCTATACCACCTAATAGTTTACAAAATACAATTCATCATTTTTGGGAACGTTTAGGACACTGTCAGGTCGTAGAAGGACGTCACTTTGAGACTTTAATTTAATTTTGTAGTTTGTTTACTTTTATTAAATTTTATTTTTTTCTCAATATTTTTATTATCTAACCCCATGAAAATAGTACGCATTCATATTCAGAACTAAATAAAGATTCCGAATTGTCTAAAAAATTGTATTATTTCCATTTAAAAAAAAAAAATTTTTTTGGCTGTCACATGTAATAATCATGAAAAAAAAACAAATGATTAAAGCCAATACAAAATAACTTGTCAAAAAACTTTTGTTAACAACATTTAGTTCTAAAGTTTATATTTACGGCATTATTCGACTGATGCGATACTTTTGCCCAACCCCGTATATATTCAATTTTGTAAACACAAGAACTAGATTCAATTTTAAATCATGTTTGCAATTCATACAGAAAAATCGTGTACATTTACAAAAAAAAATGAAGGTAGAAGTAAGAAATGTATCCCAAAGACAATTTGAGAATGGTAACAAGAAATAACAAAATAAAAGCAAGAGAAACTACGAAAACGGCAAGTAACATAAGGACTCTCAAAGAAATTGTAAATAGCCATGTTCGGATTTCGGATTTCGGATTTCATGTAAAAAACATGTTTTTTATTATTAGAAATATCACCTCAATGTTGTGGATATATCCATTATCCACAAATAATGGTGAAATAATGCGATTAGCTATATAAAAAAATTATATATTTTGCATAAAATTAAGCTTTAGTTAATATTTTTAGTTTGTGTGCATAAAGTGAATATTTTTTACATTTTCAACATAAAATCGCATATTTTTGATGCATTCATTAGTTTATAAGACAATCAATCAGATGAGAAATGAAATCATATAAAATAACATGAGATTTTTCTGATTCAGCCGAATCAATTATGAAATCCAGAAGTTTATTCGAAAAACGCGAGATTCTAGATCAGTTGACGTATATTAAAGCCCATTATAGTTTTGTGAAAATTTATTGAAAAATACTCCAGTTCGAATTGGTAAAGTTATACTAAATAAATTACAACAATAGTGTTACAACAAAGAATGATGGTTTTCAAAAGTTAACAGAAATATAAAAGATTTTATCATTATAATTAAGTTCGACTGTTATGTAATAATTATTTTTTATGTATAAATGTAATCTAGACTACTTTTTGTTGTTTTACTACTCTTTCCTTGATTTCCAATAAGCGAAATACATAAAAAAAAGTGCATAAAAATGCATAAATGGTAAAAAAAAAGCATATATTCGACATATTTTTAGGAAGAACATAATGACATATAAGTTACATATTTACGTGCATATTCAAAGTATATCTTGTACATAAATATCCGAACTTTAGTCATAATCGGTATCTGACAAACCTAAAAATGTTCTAATCTTGGGAATTTTATGCTACCGCTACAGTTCACTTGAGTTGGATCTCTCTGTATTAGTTATAAAACCCTTACCACATATTATTCTTATTTTCTGTCCTTTTAAGCAAGTTATCTTCTATTTTTAATATAATAATGCACAGATAACTTTGCCGATCTTCCGAATATTTTATTACAATATAATAAATTAAAAGCAGAAAAAATAAATCAGTGATATACGTCTTTATTTAAATTGTTTTCGATACTTATTCTTAATGTAATGCTAACTAATATCAAAAGATCGAAGTGATTTCGAAAAATGTACTGCCAATGTATCTTATGCACTGTTATTAAGATTAACGGGTTATGTCATAATATATTGTAACAAATATGTCCATACATAAGAACAAAAGCATCTGAAAATGGAAATTTAAATATTTTAAGTAATATGATTTTTTAAAGACATTTTATGGCACTCTTACACTCACCATAACCCATAACCTAGAGATATAATATGTAAAAAAATTATTAATTAACACTTTATGTTTGTTATGGGTATAGTAAGTAACTGCACATACATACCTTAAAATTCAAGTCTCTAGTCTCTAACCATTACATTGTAAAATTCACACTAAAAATATTAATAAAGCACTTTACGAGCGTATTCCATATTTAAACAATATAATTTTTATAAACTTTTAATTAATTCAAGCATTGGAATATCATTATTCTTAAACTAGCACATTTGCATGTTATGATAACAAGCTACAGACTGAGTCAGTGATGACAACTTGTTTGCAATGTCGACAACATCCTTGAAAATTTTAAGGTCAAGATTTGAAATTCAATGCATGAACTTGATTGTGATGTTACGATTACAAATTGTGTTGCATAAGATAAATACCTCCAAAATGTTTATTTAAAAATAACGGATAACGAAATTTCGGAACAATTAGAGCACCTCATGAAGTAGAAAATAAATTGTGTTGCAACGCATATTTAACAGTGAATGAGTTTGCAATTTTATCAATTATACACATTTATATGTTTTGTTGTTAAGAAATTGAAGGAAAAATTATTTATTATATGACTCGTTATATTTTTGTATCTTTCACTAACATTAATAAATGCTGTGTAAGCTTGGACATGAATGTATTTCTAGTATTTCTATACATACTTATTTTCTTTAGATACCAATATATTTGTATAATAAAAGCGAAATTAACATTATTTTATAATTTTTCTTCCTTGCCCAATCTTTCATCCCAATGTCTAATATTACCTCTAATTAATACAACTTCGTTATAAAAGTTAATGTCTTCACTTGCATTATGCAATACGGCAACAGATCAAATACTACTATTTTTTACATATCTGTCAACCTTGTATTTTATGTACTATCGTGAGCAATTGAAAGTAAACGCACTATTATAGCTGCGTAAATTTTACCAAATTGTCAAGCTAATGTCATTTATGTTATGATTAAATGCTGACACTGACACTTCAAAAGTACTGTATACATTAGATAAATTTTGAAATTTCGACATGCCAACATAATAAAGTGTTAACTTTCAATTGCTCACGATAGAAAGAAACCGAATGTCTTTTCCGAAAATACCAGTTGCGCTTATAGCACCAAGTGCTACTTTTTAGTACCACTAGGTGTTATAAGATGGCATTGATTAGCATAAAGCCAAGCCTATTTGACGTTTGTTTCATTATGAAGGATATAGTAGTTCGCTAACAGTGAATGTACAAAGCTATATATTTTATTATGCTGTCAAGAGTACACAATAGAATAACGTGCGATCCTATTTAGTTTTTTACTTGGTAAAAATATTACTGAAGCACTTGAATTGATAAACCAAGCATATCGTTAAGACGACGTGCGAATGCGACGTGGAATTTTTGTTGAATTTGTAGATAGCAATCCTGAATTTTGAAATATTATGAAATATTATCACTAGAGTGGACCAATCCGGAGCGAAAGCAGAGGCGTGACTAACGAATTGGTTCTCGCGTGCCCCCATCACACATACGATTACTTAGTATGTTGTTCACGCTATCATCAAAGTTAGTCAATAGGTTTATTGAGAACTATCCTAGTTTATCTTACAATGGGGTAAATGTAAAATGTTTAGTGTGCAATATATATATAAACC
The DNA here is from genome assembly GCA_935421215.2 of Melolontha melolontha. Lineage (NCBI taxonomy): Eukaryota > Metazoa > Arthropoda > Insecta > Coleoptera > Scarabaeidae > Melolontha > Melolontha melolontha. The sequence goes on from OW285236.1 coordinate 131,105,516, forward strand.
ATTTAACAAAATCAAATTTGCAACGCCAAGTGCATAGCGCAAGACATAAAGATAGAGACACTGGTGCCGATACAAAATACGAAGTGTTCTTATTTGATTTGTGTACAATGATGGTTGTGGGTAATTTGCCGTTTACTTTGTTACGCAATGATTCGTTTATTTCATTTCTTGAAAAATATGGCAATGTAGAATTACCGAGCTGCACCCACTTACGACGTTATTTAAAATCTGTTCGTGTACATTTAGAAAATAAAATTAAGGCTGATCTGAAAAATAAAAAAGTGTGGTTGAGTGTGGATGAAACAACTGATAGCAAAAAAGATCTGTATTTAATGTTATGGTGCGTAAAATGGAACCAAATCAATCGCCATCCTCATTTTTATTAGCTAGCAGACAAATAGAAGAATGTACTGCGCGGGTAATTTCAAAAGTGGTGTTACGTACATTGGAAAAATTTGAAATTTCCAGAGATCAAATCCTAATGTTTGTGACAGATGGTGCCGCAACCATGCTTTCTGTAGGTCGGTCTCTTAAGGAACAGGGTGTAACTTTTTACATATTACATGTAAAATCCATGCCCTACATCTTGTAGCAGAACGGATCCGTAAATGTTACCCAAATGCAGATGCGTTAACATCGAGTACAAAGGCAGTATTCCTGAAATCTCCAAAACGTATTCGGATATTTCACGAATTGTGTCCCCATACCACTGAGCCACCACAGCCGATCCTGACACGATGGGGAGCATGGCTACGAGCGGCATTTTACTATCATAAATATTTTGAGGATGTAAAAAAAGTGGTTTTATTATTAAATCCGAAAGATAGTGCCGCTATCGAAGAAAGTCGGAAAAAATTTCAAAATAGTCAGATTAAAAGTGATTTACAAACTATTCACAACAATTACTTCGGAATAGTGCAAGCATTAGAAAACCTACAAAATTATTCGCTATCGTTACAGGAATCAGTGCTAGTTGTGAAAGATACACACGCACAGCTATGTTCGATAGAAGACGCAAGAAATGAGTGTATTTTAAGTAAGTTTGAAAGTGTTTTAGATAAAGATTTAGATTTTGCCAGACTTAGACAAATTTGTGAAGGTTCGTCTACAGATGTGTTAAGTTGTTTCAAAGATTATTTTAATTATGCAAACATCACATCACTAGATGTGGAGCGATCGTTTTCTTTATACTAGCACATATTTTCCTCACGGCGGACGCGTTTTCGAGAAATAACTTTGGAGACGCACCTTATGTTAACAATATTTCATCGCGCTTCTCCAGATTTTCAAGTCACGGAAAACGCATAAGACGGTAAGTTTTTTTTTAATAATCTAATTACATACATTTTAGATTTTATTTTTTATACGTATCATCGAGACGTTTCATAATCTAGAAAAACCGTCTTACATTTTTTTTTGTATCTAACATAATAACAGCACCGTTCGTGATAGTATATCTCTAGATATTAATAATGTTTCGCATGCGGGAACCAATTCGTTAGTCACGCCTCTGCTTTCGCTCCGAATTGGTCCACTCTAATTATCACCGACGATAAATTGTGATGTTTTCACACCAAATCACAGAGGATTAGAGAAAGCTCGACCAGACCGATAAAATTTCAATCATCCAAACCTCACATTATTATAAATTATCTCAGTTAATGCTGTGTACTGTAGTTAGAAAAATTAATTTAAATTATAAAATTTGAGATTATAATAATTATAATAACTTATTCAAAAATAGGGTTACCACTGGAAATTTATGTACTTTAATATTCGTGATTGGCATTTGATTGGAATGGTTATGTGATTTATCTTAAAACGAGTCTCGGTCTTTTGAAAATGTCATCTGGAAACCTAGATTGTTATACCGTTTGTAGAGGTTTGCTGAATTTTTGCGAAAGTTCTGTTGCTCACACTGAAACAAAATCTGACAGCGTACTGAAATCGTTGTCACTTATATTGTACTGTAAGTCACGTATTGGAAAAATCCAGTCCACGAAAATTGCTACAGACCTGCTGCGTACCACTATAGATCGCCATTTAAAGGGAATTAAAAGAGCAAGACCGGAGTTCTACCAAACGAAAGACTTGCACTAGAATGCCACGAGTCATTCTTCGTGCAAATATTTTTGGCTGCAAAAGTTGTTCGATCGATCGATGGCACTGTACATCCACCATACTCGCTAAATTTAGTTCCAGTGACTTTTTCTGTTACCTAAATGCAAACTTCACCTCAAGGGAACTCGTATTGGGGATTGAAGCGATCCAAGCGAGAGTAACAACGATATTAAAATCCACTCCTGCGGACAACTTTTTCCAAACTTTTATAACCTGTATAGAACGTGGTGGATTGAATGTCGAAAACTAGATAAATAATAATAATAACCTTTATTATTTTGTATCATTGTCCCTTATCAACACTCCCGGTAATTTCGTCCATAATAGTTGAACAACAGAGGGCTCAGCCTTATCCAATTTGTCCATGTCTCTGGAGTCTGTAGTCTGCCTATCTATTCTGACAACCATCCTGTTGTCAGAATGATTTTCTCAATTATTTTGATAATATCCAACGGGATTTCTTTATTGTATAAAAGATCAACTATGTCATTAAGTCTTACTCTGTCAAAAGCTTTCTTAAGTCTATCAAACACCGAAATGCTGGCTTATTATACACTAGAGCTTTCTCTGTGATTTGCTTTATGACAAAAAACGGATCGTCGCACGATCTTCCTGTACGAAAACCTTTCTGCTCATCTGCTAGGTTTATCCTTTATTTGTTCGTGCAAAATTTTGGTTGTGAGTTTCAAAGTGGTACTTAGTAGGTTTATATCTCTGTAGTTATCTGGTTGTTTTTTATCGCCTCTTAGTAACAGCAAGATCAATATGCTCGTCCTTCACTCTTCTAGTATTTTATTGTGTTTTATGATTTTGGTGATCAGTGTAGTTAGTTGTTTTGCCATCGCTGCGCCACCATATTTCAAATGTTCATTCAAAATTCCATCCGTACCCGTGGCCTTTCTATTCTTCAATCTCCCTAGTTTTTCCTCCACTTCTTGCCTGCTTATATTAATCCCCTCGTTTGTGGTGATTTGTGGTGTATCTGGTTCTATTGTGGTCCGCTGTTCCTCCCTTAAAATAATGTTCTAGGAAATTCTTCTGTATTCCAGCGAGTTCAGCAGGAAGTGAGAGTGTATAGTACAGCTTGTTTAATAATAATAATAATAAAATTTATAAAAAAGTTATTTAAAAAAGTAAAAGAGCAAAAGAAAACAATGCTAACAGAAGTAAAGATCCGGTTGTAGACTGTGTACTAAAGGACCAGATCTAAAGTATGAGGCGAGCGCGAATCGTAAGATGGCACAATAAAATCAACCTGTAATAGTAGACTTGATGCATCCATGGAGTTTTTGACAAGTTTTAAAAGAAAGATAGCAAGCACCCGCTTTTTCTCTCCTACTAGTGATAGCGAAAGCAATGTCTGTCGAGAAAGGAGTTATAATCCGTCCTACGTACAGGATAATACATCGCACTTGAAGGTGAGGTATTTAAGAAAGCAATCTGTTGGTAGACGTAATATGAGCACCACATAACTGCATCATACTCCAGTCTACTCTGCACAAAAGTATAAAACAAGCACATTAAAGTCGATGGATTGCTGAAAACACGACAAATTGATATCAAGAAGTTCAAAGACTTCAATTCAGCATAACAAACAAACAAAACAGGGAGGTAAATTGAAAAGGCACATCAAACAAAATCCACAAGTCCTTTATATTAGACCTACGAGGAATTTCTGTTTGGTTTACACTATACGGAAAGTGGTATGAATTCGCAATCCTGAAATATCATAATGGCAAATTCGTAATATTAGAGAGATGTTGCCTTCATAACACCATTTGTGCACTAGCTTCAAGTTATTATCCATCTCGAAACAATCTTCTATACTCATAACTTTCAGATCATCCGTTTAAGCTAAAAGAAATTATGTACTTTTTATTCTTAAATTAGTCCGCTTTTTCTAAATCAACTGTGTATGTACATGATACTTTTGTGTAAAGCATTACTCAATGGTAAATAAGGATGGTATATATCCGACAAAAAACTGCAACAAATTAGTGACAAACCCTTCTGATATCTACTAAAGTGCGTTTGATAAGACCAGTACATTAATATGAGTAGGGATGCACATTCGGGAGCAGATGCAGCTGCGGAGTGGAACTACATATATTATCAGGAAACTAGCAAAGAATGGATGAAAAAACTGCAGAATAAATTTCATAAATAAAATGAGTAAAATTCTCGTTTAAATAAAACCAAAATTTTTGTTTATTCTCCGACCGATTAAGTGACCATTATTTAAAACTAATATTTAATATGTAAGTGTATTTTGAATTCGCTGATTAATCTAATTTTGCTTTCAAAATTGTCTATTTCGACAATTGCATAGTCACGTAAATAAAGATATATTTGTTTTGTAAAATACAAAACTTAATCGTCTGCATTAACGGTTCGCCTTTCGTGAAGAAAATTTAACAACAAAAACACTTCTATAATCCCAAAATGCTGTCGTCAAAACTTTACCTGCAGACAAACGAATTTTTGTCTTTACCGGGCAAGGTTCACATTTTTGTCTCCACTCCTTACTTGTGAATTTGAACTCCGGGGTATAGTGATATATCCAAGTCTCATCACAAGTCACCATACGATGTAACCAATGCTTACCCTTCAGCTTCGTAACGTGTCAGTAGCCTTTGAGAAATTAAAATACGAACGGTTCGTTGATCTTCATTCGAGAGCCTTGGAACCCATCTTGCCGAAATTTTTCGAAACTGAAATTTTGTCTTAATATATAGCACTATAGCTTATTTCTAGTTTGTTGAATTTCTACTATGTCAGTCGACAATCCGTTGCAATCAGGAATGGTATCAATCAAGTTATGGACATGGGTGGTACTTGTTTTTGGACGGCATTGGTGAGTTTCATCTTGCACGGCATCTTGTCTTCCACCAAATTCTTAATAGCAAAACTTCACTTGTGTAGAGAATGTTTATCCCCATATTGATTATGCAATCTTCACCAAATTTCAGCAAGAAATTTGATGACAACGCGTTGCGCAATCGAACATGGTACTATACTCGCACATGGTAATAACAATTGACTATGCGCAGCTGCACAGCAGACGGCAACGTGGCGTAACCCATCAGACCATCCCCTCGCACCACATAACTACGAGCCCTAACACCTAAATGTTTGGACCAATTTTTTACAGTTAATATTTTTTGTAAATACATACTGAAAATTGTTAGATCAGATATAAAAATTAATTTTATATCTGATTTGGTAAATACACAATTTCAAATCATTTCTGACAAAAAATAACTGTTCTTTTTTATCCTAGTAAATGACACTGACAACTTTATATTCGGACGACTTTATTCTTAACAAAATGACAACGATTGTTATTAGAGATTTGACCACAGATCACTAATAATATAGATGTGGTGTAACTTAATAGTAAAATAGATCCTATTGTATAGTTTGGTGACAGGGATCCATGCGGGCAAAGGTGATAATTGCGTATGCAACAAAAATAGCTATAGTTAAATTACTATTGGGGTTATTCAAATTTTATGTATGAAGGAAAAATAATATTTCATTCGATTAACTTCTGTATTGCAATAAATATATCTAATTTAGAACCAATTACATTAACTTCTTAATCATATTGAATGCAGAATTTAATCGAACAAAACATTCTTTTTCTCCATACTCTATTTAATTCTCTTCCACCTTCTTGTATATGTGCCTTCAAAATATATCATAAAATGTAAATTCACATGAAAATTACAAACAAACGTCATTCGTATAAAAATATATTTAGTATCTATACCAACTCTTATGCTAGATGAATTTAAAGAAACACAATAGTATTTTCAAAAATGGTCTAGTTTGACGTTTCAGAATATGACGCTATCCAGTTAATATTAATCTAAAAAATCTACAACTAATAATATCAAAAAAATGGTAAAACCATCCACTATTATCCATAGTCCTAAATGCTACTTACACAAACAAACAATAAATCTAACGAAAGTTTATAACATATAACACGGGCACGAGATCACAAAATTTAAATACGGCGAATACTAATCGACCAAGATGGCCAACATTAAATTTTTCGTTAACATATGAACTTCCTACCCCAGAACAGCTTCTAAATGCAATACCCTTGCATAACTAATTTCCTTCCCTTCACTTTGTTTGGATGTCTTACCCCGCAAAATTATACACGGATAGCCTATCAAACTACACATCTATTGTGGATTTGACATTTATCACTCTCGTAAGCGTTGATTTATGATTGTACTCAATTTGTGCTATTAAAAATGGGTCGTGGTGAAGCTACTTCAAAGAAAATTAGTGAAATTGTGGTGAAGCAGTACAATGAAGGGAAAACATGAGTGCAATTGGAAAAAAAATAAACTTAGCGAAATCCACTGTAGGAAACATTACTAAATGTTTTGGAGAAACAAATAGCTACCAAAATCTACGCAAAAGTACTGGACAACAAAAAAAGGTGATTTATGAAATGACGAGACAACTTATAAAAATATGTAAAACCCACCGAAGAGCCACTCTAAGGAATGTAACTGCTCGTTTTAATGCAGCAACCGCTGTGAGAATTTCGCGAGAATGTTGCTGGCAGTGAATCAAAATCAGGACTCGGTTTTTATAAGGTATAATTCAAATATACTAATATATTATGTAACTGAGTTTTCTTTAATTTTAAACGATATTACAATAAGCGAAATAAAAGCGCTAATCTGGGCCAAGTATAAATTGCACTGGACAGTAGACGACTGGCCCAAAGTCATATTTAGCGACGAGCCCAAATTCGACGTTTCGGTAGGTGACAATAGGAAACGTATTATTCGGGATAAAACTGAAGCTTTTAATAAGGCCAGTGAAATTTGCAAAGGATGTGATGATTTGGGGGTGTATGTCTGGAAAGGGTGTAGGAAGGGTGAAGATAATAGAAGGAATTGTTAATGCCAATAAATATGAACAAATTCTGAACACTAGCCTCATTCCTAGTATATAAGAGATCTATCCCGACAGAGACTTCAATTTTTAAAAGGATAGGGCATAATCCTATGCGACAAAACCAACAAAAAACTGGTTTGAGGGTCATGTTCCTCAAACCATTTTTTTGTATAAACATGACATGAGAGTTTTAGCATGGCCTTCAAGCAGTCCAGATCTCAATATTATTGAGACCTTGTGGCACCGCATGAAAAGTTACTTAAGGAATAATCCTCAACGAACAATAAGTGAACTAAAGACAAAACTCTCCAGAAATTTGGGATTCCTTTACACCAGATTATTGCATGTTGCTTGTGGAATCCATGCCAGCCAAAGTAAAAGCTGTTATAAAGACCAAATGTGATGTGACTTCGTTTTAAGTTATGTAATAAATAATCGTCCGAACTTTAAGTTGTTAGGGTTCGTACTTACTTCTCTCGCGAGTGTATGTTACTCGCAGGATGGAAATGTCGATTCATATTTGATCCATCCTAGTATAAATATGAATGTATTTAATGGTAGCAGCCTTATAACTTGAATATAATTAAAATACTAGAAAGAAGAGAGAAACATTGAATAGCAGAATTTAATATTAATATTGACGAGGGATTAAACACAGCAACAGTTGTCGGCATTAGCGAAGAGGTTCAAATGATACACATGATGCACAAAGAGAATACAGTAAAACAGAATGTTTAAAAAAAGAAAGCGACAGAGTACTTCCAAAAGCTGGGTAACCCTATTGATGTTGTAAAAGTACCATCAAAGGAGGATGTAGATGGTTAGTGGAGCCAGTTATGGATCGAGATGAAGCTTGACAACCAAGCTGCTTACCAGATAAGAAAGTGTGCCATTCGTAGGCTTGATCAAAAATGTCATACCTAACAGTTATAATTGGATAGCACCTCTATGCATATATAATGCATGTATGAATTTTCGCAACAAATACCAGCACTTTATGCCGAAGAACTAATATTACGAAATAAAAAATAAACACACAGAAAACCCAGCTAACTACCGAACCATTACTTACATGCGCTCAATTCACAAGATAATTACCACATAATATGTGTGGTAGAGCTGCTGTATCAGCACAGGAAGACTTAATATGAGAAATGCAACAGCTAATACAAACTAGCGCCCATCTCATGTATATAGATGCTATAAAATTGTATAGTCCCATATCACAACTGGCTCACCTTTTCTAAACTACGGAAACCTTTAGGAGGAATATGTGTTTGGAATTTGGGCTAGAAAAAAGTCAAAGTATATGAAAACGATAAAAAGAAGCCGACATATATTGCAGAGGCGAGGCGCACAAATACTTGGAAATGCGCAATCGAAACAAACAGAATAGAAGAAAGTCAAAAAAGTCAAAAGTCAGAATAGAAGAAAAAAAAATTAAAGTATGAGACCGATACTAAAGACAAAGTTGAGTAGTATAAACCTTGTCACATCAATTAACGTCTATACAATACCACTTCTGAGACACTCCTTTGGCACTATTGACCGGAATGACATAGAGAGAGCTTATTTGCAAAGACAAACTAGTAACAACTAACAATGGTAAAAGCAAAGGAATGCCTTCATGAAATGCTTTCAAGAAAAAGTGAGCACATCTACATTGCATAAAGTGGTAAAATCCACAGACAGGAACCACACACCAGTCAAAGTGACGAGTGGTGAAAATGTTCCTAATACATATATTCATCAATGAAAAGATTAGCCGAGCAAAATTACTTCTCGCAAAGGAAGGGTTCATGATATCTAGCCAGGTACGTGGTTCCGGGTAGCTGTCAACATTCCAGCATATCATGGCAGCATGTTCAGAATTTATTCAAAGGTATACACGAGAACGTAGTGGAAACTTAACAAGTAGCACTAAGATACGAACTGAACGATGTTCTTGATACGCTATAGTATAAGTATGTGCAAGACAAGATACTGGAATTATCATAAATAAACACATATAACACATTCAGCCTGACTTAAGAGCAGTTGATACAATGACATGCATCGTGTACCATGATTTCACATACGAATAATTTTCAAAGAGTAACAAAAATTGATAGCTATGAAGAGCTTGCCCTGGAACCGAGCGGCAATGAAAGATGACCAACGATGACAACGACTCCTATAATTATTTCTCCATAAACACTGAAGCTCAATCTTCTGAAACTAGGACAACAACAAAGACGTTATGCTGTAATGCAAAAAGCAGTAATGCTCAATAGGTATCACATGATGTGTAAATTAGCTCTCGCCAATAGTCTTGCGAGCAATAGTTTTATCAACTCTTATCGTTACATATATTGCTTCAAAAATCGAAACTACATATTGTGAAAAGAATTTATAAAAATAATAGTAATAATAATAATTAATAATAAAAGAGTTAACAAAATTAGTGTTGTCTATTTACATATTTTACATATTACATATTTTTGTGCATGTATTTATACTTTTTCCTGGAGCATGTTTCTCACGTCGATAAAAAATGTACATACATGTGGGTGCACGCTATATTATAGGCATATACTGACTGCTATACGTATATATACACAAAACTTTCATTTTTAATATAAAGTATAACAGTTACGTGTTACATAATGTTAGTTTATTATTATTAAGTACATAACAAATATGTATATGGTTAAATTATATACATACACCGTTTCATTAATCGCTGAGCACCCACGTTTTAAATACAACAAAAAGAAAAGAAAAACAGTAGAATTTTTTAAAATTGCGACCGACTTCGATACATCCCGATAACAACCGATCGTATAAAATCATAGTATAAACTCGAGGTCGTCGAACTTGCCAACGAAAGTGGGGGAACTCGCTACGTCACCAGCTTCACGCTAAGAAACACGTTCCCACCGGCGATTCACGGAGTCGCGTGCCTAACAAGGACGGTGATATCACGCGCTCGTCCGATCTCATACCCCGCATATACATTACTACACAGCTATAGGGATAATTCGCTATGAACAGACTTTCTTATTAAAAAATCTCCAAAATATCTTGTAATTTTTCGTGCACGACGTCATGTACGCGTTTCCCGATTCAAAAAAAATCTCGTCTCCGTTGCTAAAATAAACATACTGTGATGCTAACTGAAATATGTCTAAAATATAGCTTTAATTACCTGTCTAAAGTGTTGTATATAAATCTGTGTTTATATAAAAAAATAATATTTTTTAAGACATTTTTAAAAATATTAGTGAGTTATTTTTACTAAATATCCCTAGTTGGTAAAATAAGAAGTGATTGTGATAATAAGTAGTGCAGATTTTTATTTTTCTGCCTTAATCATACGTGATTAAAGTGAATGGCCTTGCTCACATGGTTACAGTGGTAGTTTTTTAACAAACAATCCTAAAAGATAAAACGCCCACTCTTTAATCTACCTGCATATCTATACTACGCCATCAATATCAAATTTAATAATCTAATAAATGTATTTCCTATGTAGTAAAATTTAATTCCTATAGACAAAGATTAGATTAATTACATGTATTCGTGTCGGCGAATATTACCGAAAATATTAACCAGACTGTTTCAAAATATTTTTATTATAATTAGTGTCTCAAAATTCTGGAGATAAAACAAACTTCATTATTGTTTCGCTATCAGCGAATACATAATCGGTCATCGACTTCACATTTAAAAATAGATGCGATATTTTTTCTCCGCTATAAGTTCATAATAATAAAATGGCATGCTGAGAGTGCGTTGTCTCATTGATTCATTTGTTTTGTCAATATTTTTAATATCGGTATTTATGTTTTATTTCCTCTAATTTCGATCGAAAGCGATTATAGAAATGAATGTATAGTCCCAATCATAACAAAACACTAAATTTATATTATTCGATTACATTCGTTGAGTTTCTCGCTTAGTTTCTTGGATGTTTCAACTCCGGGAAAGTTCTTATTCAAACGTTAAAACTTGCGAAATATCCGTATCCTCTAATACCGCATACGCGAAGTGTATAAATCGCGTATTTGCAGTAAGCACAGATTCAAAGCAGTTTACGAGTGTTATTTTTCCACGAATGCGTAAATTGTTTGTATTTAAAGACGAGAAAAAAAGAAAGAATTATTCGTTTTTTTATCAGGATCACTTTTCTCGATATAGTAGTCATCCATATTCGGCGGACAACAACCTCGAGTTCAATGGCTTTGCCGCGCCTCCAAACACTGTCCGCTCAGTAACATAGTGTACCCAGATAAACAAAGGTTCCAAGTACATTGCGTTTGTGCCGCTCAGCTATGGGCCGTACTAGAAATGACACGCAATATTTTTAAAGTATGCGAATACTCGCATGTGTTCGTTAATTTTTGGGAATGCCATATTTTTCCGGCGTTCACCTTTCTTTTTACAGGCGATCGCGCTACTATATATGTATGGATGTATATTTGAGTTCATCTGAATTTTATGTACATGTAGCAATACGATATTCAAGATTTTATCCGACAAATAAGAATTTTTATAACTAAAAAAATTTCCTTATTTTAGGATATATTAAAAAGAAATAATTCTGTATATAATCTTAAATTGTAGCACTAGTGTCCACACAAGGAATTTCATTGTCGAAATTTTCGCTTGCAGTTCATTAATAGATATGAAATAATCGATTATAATAGCCATTAATTTACTAATTCTGTCCAATCTCTTCAATAAAAAAATACTTAAAACATTTTCGATGTTATGTTAGAGGTGTATGTACAACATGTATATGGCTATACCGTTTATTGACATATGCTGGTAGGTCGTTGAACTTCAAAAATATATAAGCAAGCACACATCGCGTACGCAACGACGGGCCATTCCTTATCACTTGAGTGAAGGCTCTCGTAAGTTATATCGTATTATAATGTCTGAAATATACGGGAATAGATACGTGATACGTGTTTTTTACATTTATCCATTCTAATAAAATAAGAAAAGGATAGAAATCGCTACGCTTATATGTACATTAGGCTTACGATGTTTAAGATAGGAAATCCGTGGTTTCTTTTTTTTTGTAATTTCAGGTTTGTTACTCAGTTCATATAGAAAATGACTACTTGAATAATAAAATTAGTGTTGACGATTAATGGCGAGTACGTAAGCCTCAAACAAAGAAGAATAATGTGATTTCTGCTCGTACTTACCTGTTAGTGCGTTTTCTTCTACATGCGTGTGCTGTGACAAGTGAATAGAAATATAAATAAAATATAAAAGCAAGAGGAAATTAATATTGGTGTATGTGTATTGTGTGTCGGCACGGCCATGCTTGCGGTCATTTTAAATATTGTACGAACGTTCAGAGTGTTGTACAATGGACTCATTCCAAGAATTATTCACTGGTGGTGATACTTGGTCAAATTGCGAACGCCGGGATATTGTTAAAGTGGAAGGTGGAAGTACATCAGTGGATTCGACGTCACCCCATCCTCTTCAACACCAACAAGCCCAACCGGTAGACGTTGATGATAAAGATGAGAAGAAAAATATAAATTCCATTAGAGGTTCGATGATTACATTTGCTCATTCTTTAGTTTTTTTAATATATCATCACATATACGTACATTAGAAAATAAACCGATTAAATAAAATCAGTTTTGCACATATTTCGTTTTCCTTTGCTTTGAAAACAAATTAACATAAAATATTTTCTATTAAATAGTTTTTTTTTGGCAAAGCAGATGGACAAAAAATATTTCATAATCATTTGTCGAACTCCTACAAAATACGCATTGGATCCGTGACTTTCAAATTCCAGTCTTTTTTGTCATAAAAATTTAGAAATTGATAATACAGCAAGGCCCATAAGTCGCGACAGGGTTTTAGTTAGTTAATACTACTTTAATTCTTAACATTTCTTAATCATTTATGGCTTACAAAAACGAACAAATCTTCGAGATTATGTATTGCACATTATGAACAAAAGAATAACATTTTTTAAATGTCGTCCGTTTTCGACTTCGCACTGATGAGCTCTTTCGGTGGCATGATTCATAATAGCTCTTAGTGTCTGTGGCTGTAGTGTCCTAATTTTTGCACGAAAGTTTTCCTTTCATTGTGGAATTGTCTGAAGTTTGTTAATGAACACTCTTTCGTTCAAATAACCCCACAAAAAGAAGTCAGGGGCCGTGAGATCTGGCAATCAATCTACTGCACATCTCAAAATTATTCGTTCGTCAAAAACTGCCCTTAAAACTTGCAGTGTGGATTCTGCTCTATGGGATGTCGCACTATCTTGCTGAAACTACATTCAAGGTGTATTTTCCACTGCAGGTCTTACAAAATTCTCAAGCATGGCCCGATATCGTTCTCTATTTACGATCACCGCATCACAATTGTCATTACCGAAAAACACCTGTCTAATTATGTCTTGTGATGTCACTCCCCACCAAATTGTGCATTTGAGAGGGTGTAATTTGTGCTGGTGTACCACTCTAGGATTTCCAGTGCTCCAAATTCTACAGTTTTGTTTATTTACAAAATCCATTAAGGTGGAAATGAGCTTTATCGGACATAATGAGAAGGTCAATAAACTCGTTTTCTTCCCTTGCCAATTGTTGAAATCGTACGACATAGTTTAGCCGTCGTAGATGAGCTGCAGGTTTTAATTCCTGCACCATTTGAATCTTGTATGGGAAAAGATGTAAACCCTGTAAAATTCGCTGCAGTGAGGTACGAGAGATAGTTCGCCTACACCTCGACGTGTCTGGTTCTTCTTCGATACTATTTCTCACACGATGAACGTTCACTTCTATCCTAGCTTTTCGTGTTCTCCCGGTACGTGGAAGGTCAGTTACCGAACCTTGTTGCTGGAGACGATTCACTAAGCGACGAATTCTTCATTCCGAAGATGCAACTCTTAACGTTAAAATGTTGACGATGGTCTAACAATTGACTGCTGCCTTTCAAAGTAAAACTGAACAATTTTAGTGCGTTGTAAAGTTCAGAATTTTTCCACTGACACTTTTCCAAATTACTGGGTACGATTTCTGAACAAAAAGAAAATGAAAAGTTATTAATTAAAAAAAGTTATCAAAAGTCCAAACCCTGTCGTGAATTATGGGCCACTTTGTACATGCTGGCAATAAATTTGTGTTAATAAAATGGACTGCATCTGTCTTCATAGCAAAGCAAACACTGGTACAAACAAATAATGATGCGTAAAAATTTGTTATTTTATCGTTTTTGAGACTTTTCTTCATAGCACGTAATTAACCATTCTCTAAAGACAAAATCCCGCCAGACAATATTTCATCTGTTATTTTGTATTGCGTTTTTTCTGAAACAAAATTGTTTTTGGCCCATCGACTTCACCATTCATTTTAACATGACTTGTATTCTTGTAAGTAATAACGAAATAGCTCAAATATGTTAGTCAATACTTGGTTACCGATGTAATCGAATTGCTGCAAAGAATATAAAATGAAAGGCAAAATTAACCCGGATATTAGCTATAAAACATATCTAGTACTTTACTTGATAGCTGATGACGATGATAGCAATAATTATTGATGGATTAAATGACTTAGAAATTAGAAAACAACAGCACTCAAGTTCTCAGTCTTTTGTAGTTTTGCTTATGTTTGAACCTTCTGTCGGGGATTACGAATGAAAGAGAATAAATTGACATAAAAAATTAGAAATGGATAATAGATAAAAAAAAAATAATAAATTTTTGCTAATAAGATGGACTGTATCTATGTTCATAGCAAAGTATGCATGTGGTCCAATTTATTTGCGTTCTTTGTGTCTGTTCACCAATATTATTGTTTTACTTCTTTTAATTTTTCAATAACAACAAATGATGCAAGTACGATTTATTTTGCACCCCCAAGTAATAGATATATTCAAGTAATTACTTCTTGATCAACAGTAAATACACGTGACAGACATTTAGGGAGTTAGTTTTTCGCATGAAAATTTTTACACAACTGGCAATGTATTCATATGAAAAGCATTTCGCATAAATTTAAATTAACAACTTTTAATTACACATTTTTTCCAATTCTAAAACAGATATCTAATTATTTGGTATTGGACTTTTATTTACAGTAGAAAAAAGTAAGCTACTAACTTTAAATTTTAATTTTACTATTTTTTTAATGGGAAAATTTATATATTTTATAAGTTCGAAGCGTCATTTATTAGGTGTTAAGTACTCGTACTTGGGTATAAGAAATAAATTTTAAGCCAGGAAAACTGTAGAAAAATGTATGCGCTTGTAATGCTCAAGTATATTTTATAACAAGTGTTTATTTGAAAAGTCAATCTAGGTTACTTTGAAATTTTGATAGAATAAGACGCAAATATATTAGTATGTGTTTGTTGTTCCGTAAACGTAAATCCAAATGACATTTGATAATGTCAATCACAAATATCAGTTAGTGCATAAAATTATCGCGCGTCGATTCTGGTTTAAAATAATTGCTTCTCAGTTTTAAAATGGCTTTCACTTTAGAACATAAAATTTTTTTAGTCCAGGCTTATTTTCGAAGTGGTAATAAAATTGATGGTTTATGGGTTTATTCAGTTCAAGATTGCATGGTAGAATTTCAAGTTGAGTTTCCACATTTTGTAATAGATTATATACAATTTAAGAATACTTTGGATAGAACTTTAAAACTTTTTTCTGAAACTTGTAGTCTCTTAAAAAAATCAGGCAGGGGAGCAGTTAAGAAACGTACACCTCAAGTTGTCAATCGTGTTGAAGAAATAATGGAAAATGAACCACAAACATCTGTTCGACATTTGAGTCAACAAATAAACCTTTCTGTTGGTACAACTCACAAGTTATTAAAAAAAGATTTGCAACTTTATCCATACCGTGTCACAGCAGTACAAGAATTGTTAGAAATTGATTACCCATGTAGACTACAGTTTTGTAATTGGTTTGTAAATATGAACAATAATGGAGAACTTTCGCAAAGAGTCATCTTTACTGATGAAGCATGGTTTTATAAAACGGGATACCTAAATACACAAAATACAAGAATTTGGAGTAGTGAAAATCCACATGTAATTAATGAAGAATCGCTACATCCAAAGAAAATTGGTGTTTGGGCAGCGATAAGCCAAAGGCGAATCATTGGACCAATATTTTTTCAGGGAACGTTAACTGCTCAAAGGTACCGTACGAAAATTTTACAACCATTTGTCAATCAGTTGCATGATGATGAACTTCAAAATGCATATTTCCAACAAGACGGAGCACCTTGTTACTGTACTGCAGAATCTTTGGATTATTTAGGAGAATTTTTTGATGAGCGTATAATTAGTCGAAATACTGAAATTGCCTGGCCTGCACGTTCATGCGATTTAACACCATGCGACTTCTTTTTGTGGCCTTATCTAAAAAATAACATATTTCGTACACCTATATTGAATTTGAATGATATGCTACAGAGAATCGAACAGAAAAGCATGGAAATTAATAACAATCCAGTAATGTTGCAGAATATCATCAGAAATTTTGAACGGAGGATTTTAAAGTGCATTGATCTTGAAGGACAACATTTTCAACATTTGTTATAGTTTTCAATAAATACCTATTATTTGTTATTTATTTGTATGTATGAAACTGTCAAAATATACGACTTCGTAGGTTAAGTAGTAAATTTTAATTTACGACATACTTCAAAATGTTCTCAGTAAATCACATGCTACTAGATTGACTTTTCAAATGAACACACGATATATGGTTGGAGCTAAACGAAGAAAAAATATTATCAAATGAAAGTTAAATAAAATATAGAAAGTTATTTTAAAGAAACACCAATTATTATGCAAATATTAAATTAATCACGTTGTTTTACAAATATCTTCTTCCAACATGGAAATACATTTATGTGCATTTTGCATATAAGGTAAAATTCATGATGACCAATGTATCATAAATTTCCGACTCAATGTAACTATATCACAATGCCTTTACTAATTGGGTTGAACAAAGATGCAAATATATAAGGTTTGTCTTCCGTCTCTAGGCAATAACTTGAAAATTATACATATGAGTAAGTGCGATTTCTTTTTTTTTTGTTACGTACCAGAAGTGTTTTGACTAACACGGTAATGTCATACAATGATATCTGTCAGTTTCAATAATGAATAAAGTTATGAATCTCGTTCACTTTTCTCTTATGTATCGACTTGTTAAATTTTGTATTATACTAATTATTAATTTATATTAATTATTTATATATATATATATATTTATATATATATATATATATATATATATATATATATATATATTTAGTGTTTAAAGAATTTTGTTTTTCTTTTTTATTTTATTGGCCGTGTCTTCATATTAAAAATAATAGATTTTTATTGGTTTTAGCGACCTTTTATTGAATTTTGATGTTGTTTAGGACGTTTCGACTTTTATCAATTCAGTCTTTTTCAAGCATCTGGAAACAAGAATCATTACAATGAACATGAGAACTGTGTTTGTTTCGTGTGATATAACAATTAAATTAACAATTTTAAATTTAAAATTATATTAAGAAATGAATTACGAATTAGGTTAGCATTTTACGTTGAAAATTAAATAACATTAAATTAAAATAGCTTAGAATGGTAGGGGGACATTAAAGTGATTAATATCTGTATGAATTAATTGGAGACTTAACAATTATTAACAATTTTAAGTTTAAAATTAGATTAAGAAATGATTACAAATTGAGTTAACATTTAACGTTGAAAATTACATAACATTAAAATAAAAAATAGGTAAAATGGATAGGTAGGGAGACATTAAAGTGATTAACAACTGTATGAATGAATTGGAAAGTTGAATTACACTACAATAAGTAAAGAGAACAAAGAAAAGACAAATAAACTCACATTTGTTGTTCGTTTGGTTTTACAAGGGTACGCATTCATGTGACACATGTGTTGGACATCCGAGACCAATTTTCTTAAAGAACGATCGTGCTTGTGCGGATATTGTAAGTGAACTAATACTTTAGTTTGCGGGGGTTTTAATTTCTGTTCTTTGGAATGAGCATGGTGGTCAGGACCGTATTTAGGGGTATATGTTAATGTTGTTTTTTCTAATGGGAGTTATTTTTAAACAACATCAAAATTCAATAAAAGGTCGCTAAAACCAATGAAAATCTATTATTTTTAATATATATACATATATTGTATATTATTATTATAATCAATAAACATTGAAATTACCCTACGGGTGTCAAAGGTATACACTTAATTTTCACTCTGAAACTTAATTCTATTTTTTATTATGAATGAATTTTTCCCATTCCTTCTTATTTTTTGCCGCAACTTCTGCTTCTCTCCATGTCATTCCACGTTTTTGCAGGTTTTCCGCTACTGTATTGTCCCATGTATTCTTTGGTCTACCTCTCTTCCTTTTCTGTATTGTCTTAGCTTTCCATACTCTCTCTGTCTGCCTTGTTTCTTCCATACAAACGACGTGTCCGAACCATTTCAATTTTTGTCTCTCTATACTTTCGAGGATCGGTTCTGTATTCAGATCTTGCCTTATCACTTCATTTCTTATTCTGTCCCTGCGTGTTACTCCTTTGACTGCTCTTAAATACCTCATCTCCATCGCTTGTATTTTGGATTTTGTTTTGTTATTTAGTATCCAGCTTTCACACCCATATGTTAGTATTGGTCTATATACGGTTTTAAACACAGTCATTTTTGTCTTCGTTGAAATTTCTCTATTTCTGATGAAAGTGTTGTTAAGTGTATAGTGTTAAGTGTATATATTTATATTAATTTATTCTACTGAAACTTTTAAACTTTATTCACTTATAATAATATGTACTAATAAATTAACACTTAAGTATTAGCGTTACGAATAACATGTTCCAAGTGCCCTCCATTCCGTTGAACGCACAGTTTGTATCGTTTTTGCATATTTGTGACCATATCTGAAAATAGAGGCTATTGCATCTGTCGTATCGCTTCTGTAATTTTCCCTTTTAACTGTTGTATTGTAGGCGGAGGGTTATCACAGAGAGCCCATAGTTTCAGCATACTTCAAACATACGCATACAATCATCTTACGTCCGGAGAGTGAGATGGAAAAGAAAAATCGGTGAAACGTGAAATTATATTGTTTCCAAATGTCTCCCGCAGAAAGGTTCTTGTAGCATGTGCTGTATTGCACGTTGCCTCATCTTGCTGAAAAAACTGGCTATCGAAGGGCACATCTCTTGATCTGCAAAAGCTCCTAACGTCATCTATAAACGATGAGAACTTGAGTAATATAGCGCTCTTGATTAACAGTTACTGGACGTCCATTTTCCTCAATAAAGTAAGGCCCAATAATTCCTCGTCAAAAAACTGCGCACCAGACGGATTACCTTTTCACTATGCAACGGTATTTCATGCACCCCTTCTGGTTGTTGGAAACCTAAAAATCTATTGCCTATTTAAATGACCCGACAAATGAAAATGACATTCATCATTGCACCAGATGTTACTGATGACATGGGGATTATCAGTATTCTGACACAGTATTCAAGTCTCAAAGCATAATCACCCATTCTCAATTGTTGGGTCGTCTGAATAACGTATGAATGGGCTTTAAGTTGCTTCAATATCTTCTGAAGAGTCCTGCTGCAAAATTGAATATGAACAGGAATATTCAATTTTGCAGCAGATCTTCGTTGACTACAACGTTGGTAAGTCCATAATTTGATTGAATACTCGCTCGTCATTTTTGCTGGTATCCACTGTTTTTCTTCTTGCAGCTTTACCTTTTCCTTGGTGTAGCACACTTCCGGTTCTTCTAAATTTAGTGCCAATGTTCAGTACATTACTTGGTGCCTGTTTATTCCGAAAATTGATCGCGGACGAATTTAATGCTTGGAATGGTTTGGACCATTTTGTCTACCTAAACCGTATGAGCGAAAATAGTGCTCAATTAAAAAGACTTTTTCTTCACTAGATAACATTATTTACGAACTTGCAAACATATCAGTATATTACAAAGGTATTTTTAATAATATAAAATATTATTAAAAATCTGGTGTGAAGAACACAAATACAGGTTCACTATTAATATTTTTGTGAACGTGTCCGAACATATCCCTCCCAGAGACGTAGATACGTATTTCGCCTTTCTACAGGCTCATCGGTACGCCCCTGCTGGAGAAAGGATACCATCAGACACATTCACAAAAAAGAACCACATCGCCACATCACAGAAATTATCCAGACCGAGCGTAGAAGTAAATTCAGCGCTGCCTGTTGTCAGACAGCCGAAGTACCTCGCCCCGTCCACATAACCAATGTGAAGTAACGACGCCCTTCCAAAGGTGGCACAGCCATCTCTCTAGAAACTGCATTTTGTTTGTGTCTTCACTCATACTACGGACTAACCGCATGTGTAATGTATCAGAATAATTGAATCATACTTGAGTAGGTAAACCCCACCTGTTTTGTATAATACAAAGGTATTTTAAATAATATAAAATATTATTAAAAATCTGGTGTCAAGAACACAAATACAGGTTCACTATTAATATTTTTGTGAACGTTTTGTAATTGATTTTTTTTTAGTTGTCCATTCCACGTCGAATATTCTCTATGCAATCGGTGGTTTGTTTTTTAGGTGGTCCACCGCCAGGTTTACGAGTTATTGCCCCTGTTTCAAGAAATTTATCAATGCAAGCATGAACATGACTTAGCACCTGGATTAGCAGCGAATCTAGATTAATGCAAGCTATACAAAAATTTCTAAATTTTCTTTTTTATCATAAGCTTGCAGCGATTTATTTGCTGGTTTGGGGTCAATTGAAGAACGTTTGTTTACTAGTTTTCTATCTTCAAATAGCTGTTTGTAGCTTATTGTTTTCAGCTAATAACTATGCGACTATAATGCGATATATTTTTTAAAAACCAAATAAGGAAGTTTTTTGATCAACATAGCAACACGTAGCGGAATGACAGATAACTAGTTGAAGATTCAATCTAAGACATGTCTAATTTTTCTCGAAGCTAACTAATTTATTTATAATTTATCAAAGCAATTTCTTCAAAACTTAATTTATTTACAAAACAGGGTACCTACCAAATGAAATGTTCGATTTCTTACACAGTTTCATAAGCTTATGTCCCTTGTTTTTACCTGCCATTCTTTGCACAGGCTTCCACCTTCTTCTATACCAAACTATATATTGAGCAATCTGCAGCGCGATTCTATTGAAATCAAATCTCTGAATAATGTAGTTGTATAATTTAAAAAATGGCAAAGTGTACAGAAATTCTCGATTTCGCTGATTCCTTTCTATATAATCATATTATAATTATATTGTTAGAACATTAATTTTTGTGAAAATCAATTAAATAACGTAGATATATTGGCAGATTACTAATATCAATAAGAAGACAATGTAAATGACTACGATCAATGAAATACTGTAATAATAGTTATTGGTACAAGTTTTAAAAGTCATACTTTTTTAACGAATACAAAATCCGAGTTAATCAAGCAAATGAATGGAAAATGGTCCGTCAAAACATGTTGTACACGAAGTTTTTTTACGTAGTGATTTTTGCAGTGAAAAAGAATCTCAATGGTTGACATTACGATTTTGCTGTAACCCAATTCATTGATATGTATATGTAAAAATTAATAAATCAAATTGCTTAGACCACCGTCGTATTATGTCTACAAACACTGGAGGGGTGACACTCGAAAGAGAAGAATCACGCTACACAACTGCCAAATCATATAACTTTGGCGCATGCGTAGTTTATCTGTAGTGGTATCTATCTCGTTATTTTAAAGCCGCACCTTGTATATCTGCTTCTGTAATATATCTTTACAAGAACAAGCAAATGTTCATCTATAAAGTAAATTTTCTATTTTCTAAGGAAAAATAGCCTTAAATAAATATTCTTGAATCAATTTTGTCAATATTTGATCTATAAATATAATCTAACGTGTTAAATACTGATATGAGTAGTATGTATTTAGAATAACAACCTGTACACTTTTGGGCTGGGTTCGTTGATCTCAAATTAAAAGTTTGCCAGTTACGAACTGTGAAATTCGTCGACATAATATTATTAATGTTTGAAAATAAGTATATAGGCTAACAAAGACTATATGTATTTGAGTAGTTAACATTTATTGTATAAATGTGTACACAGTTGGTATTCTGAAATTGAAGTGTACATAATAAATTTATCTAGAGTTTATGTCAATACAATTGTTACAATTATTACCTAAAATGTAGGTAACAAGCAAGGTGCGGTCTTTATAATTATTTTTACCAAATAAATATTAAAAGAATGTCGAAAGTCTAATTATTTGGCGCAATTTAATAACCTTTAATTTTTTCCAATATCCTCAACGACGTTTATTTTAAACGGCAACTTATTTTTTTATATCAATACTAGCTGCCCGTTTTCCGGCGTTGTTCCGACACATTCTATAGAAAAATTTAAACTTCGTTTGTGTTAACTGCCATTAACCGATATAAAATTTTTGTTTATTCTCTAGCTAAGCAACGAATCAATGATATTTTATTAGAATATCTATCACTCTAATGCTCTTGGATACACAATATTCTTCGTTATTCCATCCAGTGCATAAATAAACAGAGAAGATGGTTTCCCAATTTGCGAACATGCTACATATGCACATAAGAATTGATAATTTCCAGCTGCTGTAATCACACATAGCAATTCGCTAACTGTGCTCGCAGATAAAAATGCATTGCTCACAGTAAAGTCGAGGTAGTTGCCATTCTGTAGACATTGCTAGGAGACAACGAAATTTTAAATTTTTGACATTCACGTCAAAATCAAGTGTCTGAGTAGTTTTCAAGGACCACAACCGCAGATATTTGCATAAGAGGATTGGGGATTTAAGATTTTTTTTTAATTGAATATTTATTTATTTAAGATACTTTAACTCTAAAGTACATATGTTTCAGCACCTATGGCATTTTTCAAGGAGTTTCTTTTTATATAAACATTCAATTACATATAATTATAAAAAGTGACATTATACTCGTACTGTCATATTTTATGTCACGTTGTCATGGTTTTTATATAATGATTTAAAATGACATTACGATTTTTCCTATAGAAATGTTTCACATATTGTTAATTCTTCTATATTTCCTATAAAATTTGGAAAAAAATATGAAAACATCCTTGCACACAACATAAGAAACACACAAAATTTTATCAAAATCGATTATGTAGTTTGTGAGTCTATAGAGAACAAATGAAATGCTTTTGATTTTTATATATGTATACAGAAAAAGAAAATTAAATGTAAGGATATCCTATGGTTACATCAAGAAAAAAAATTAGAAAAACGAATTGAACATCGCAAATCATTAAAAATATATATATATATATATATACATGTATATATATATATATATATATATATATATATATATATGTATATATATATATATATATATATATATATATATATATATATATCCATTTATTTGGTAGTAGAAATTAAATCCAGGAATTCATTTCCTGATTTCTCATATCATTGTAGCACCGAAAAAGCGATTTAAATTCATATTCAAAGTCATGAAATGTATATTCTGAACAGTACCTTACTACAAATTCTACATAATTTTATTTTACACTCAATCATAAACTAAAAAAAACAAGTTTGTAGTTTTAAATATTTATTTATTTTTTTTTTTGTTTACGGATTAAAACCATATTCACTAAAAGCAAAACGATGAACCTTGCAGCCAAAACACAAATGACAACTCATATACGTTTTGACAGTTAACGTGCAAATATGGTATGGCTGGTTCACATTTTCGCAATTCCAAAGATATCTTGGAGTATGAATTTAAAAAAAACACAATATGGGCGATTTAAATGAGAACAATCATGGAATCCACCTAACCTAACCTAACCTAACCTAACGCCTGCTTTTATCATATCTTCGATAGATATTTTTCGCACTAATTTATGTGGTTCATATTATGAATACATCCTGCCTCCTCTGAGACTAGAAATAATAAAATGGCGAAATAATTGTTATACATATCTTATGTATATCTTAACAAGTGCCATAACCAACATTTACCTACTTCAATTATTGAAATAACTCCAAATAGCGATTTAATTTTCACTGTCTGGATTACATTTAGACGTTCCTTGTTATATCTTCTTAAGCGAATTAATTTTGTCGTTGAATAAAATTATAAATTGCCGTTACTGTCGCTGCATAAACCTAACTGTTTAAAAGAGTTTGGAAAGCATTTGGTTCGAACACCATGGAATGCAATTTCATTATGCCATTTAGGTTCAACATTACCTAGGTAGTATCTGTAAAAGTAGGTCAAAAAAGAAGACTCAAAATGTAGAAAGGCATTTTTTTCTAATTCCACATTGTCAGTTAGTTAATGACAGTTTAGAGTTCAACTACTTTAAGGTTAAATAGTCTTCTTCTTTGTAGTAAAATAACTTATTTATCATTTTTGTTTGTGTTTTTCGTTCTGTAACCATGCAATTTTTTAGAGTACAAAAAATAGTAATGCGTATGTCAAAAAATGAAGGTTATTTAATAATTATACCAAGTAAATTTCAGTAATGACATATTCAAACATTATTTTATAAAACTAAAAGACTCCAAACATTCCTTGCTTTTTGGAATGGATTGGATTTGTAATACCTCTTAAAAATAATCAGTTATAGGAAGAAGATTAGTAGTATAATGCGAATATTAATACTAATGCTAACTAAAAAATAGTGTTTTGGGTCAAAAGTTTTTTTTTTGTAAGCACTGGGATTTAAGTTAAGACCATTTTGAAACAACTGAGGGAATTTTAAAGGGCAACGCGCACCTTCATAAAATTAATTCGATTTTTTAAATTGTCGAGCCCTGGAAAAAGGGAAATTCATGTTGTCCATAATTATCGTGATAATAAAAAATGGAAAAGCAAAATCACTACTAGTACTTCTACTATATATATGAAAAACTCGAGAAAATTTAACAGCTTCGAATTCAGTTCAAGGTGGAGCTGGATTTGTATGAGGGACCATTTTTGGGCAATTACAATGAAGTATTTTGATCTTCTGCTAAACGAAAAAATTGAACAGAGAACAATGTCTTCTCATGCTGGAAAATTTTCTTTATTGCTTCCTCATTTCTTGTCACGGGAGGTCTATTAGATTTTGAATTATCTTCAATGGATTCTCGACCACAATTAAGTTGTTCCGAATAAAACTATACTTGATAATGAAATGTAGCATTCTCGCCATGTACAGCAATTATTCGTTCATGGATAATTTGTGAGCCATTTACCACTGTAGTCAAAATTTTTATAACATTTCTGTGTTCAAGTTTTGAATCACTCATTTATCACTAGGGATCGGCAGCCAGGTTACATTCCAGGAGAGGTTTTCTTTTATTAGTTACTTGAGTTTTATTGCGTCAATATGTGATGGACAGCGACACGGTAATGTCTACACATCTACTTACATATATCTAAGAAAATCGAAACAACGAATGCAGAATTTATATCACGTAGCACAACTGCATATATGAAGGCGGCTGGTCGGCTCTTACAACAAACATACAATAATACAACGCATATAATATCTTTCGCACATGCTCTATATCGAGTATCGGAGGAAGTCAGAAAAGCTATCGGAATGCAGATAAATTGATACCTTATGTCAAAAAAGTTTTGGTGAAGGCAATTGCTCGCAAGAGTTTATTTCGTAAAAAAACTGCCACATCTGCCACGACCAACAGAACCTGTTATAAAGCGCTGGAGCACATGGATAGATGCAGCATCCTGTTATCACATGCATTTTGACGACGTTAAAAGTATAGTACAGCTACTGGATCTGAATGATGCTACACGCTCAACAAGTATCTATGGACAAAACTATTCAGGTAGATTTAGATATTATTCCAGAATACCTGCGATCATTCGTCATCTAGAGGTTAGTCCGACCAACCCACAATATTCTATAACTAACGCCGTAAATATTGTACATGATATTCGTCAATTCGTTTCCAATTGCCTTGTTGACTTATTTGAATGTTAAGAAGTAGATTTTTCCGAACTGAGGTTAAATGTGCCGCCATTAAAAAAACTTTATGTAGGTATTTTAAATATGCTCCTATTTGATCAGTAGAAATTGGACGGTCGTTTTCTATGTATAGATGAATTGGCAGTGGCAGATAATTATTAAGACATTAGCATATGGAACAATTATTGGTGATTTACTATGGTTGGGACCCAGTAATATTCCTTCTGAATAAGATATATTTACTCTTTCTTGGTAAGTACTTGTTTCTCTATACGTCTTTTGGTATGTGATATGTCCCTGGCACTGACGTCATATACTTCTGCCTGATGAACCCTATTCATTACTATTCAAACCGCTACCAAGATCTTTGAGAAACGAACACCACCTAATCTCAAAATAATTACAAAAGTTAACACTACTACATAATTATTTACTTTGATTTTGCAATACTGTAATGTTAATTTGATTCGCTAATTGTAAATTTCTGTATATGAAACTTAAATCTAGGCATATATAAAAAGAAATAGTAAATAGAGAAATAGCAAAGCCTCATTTCTTACAAAAGTTAATATTATTAATTGCCTCAAGCACTAAACCATATTAATTTTAATATTTTACAACGAAATTGATAAAATAATTCTCAGAGTTGTAAAGAGTTGTTGTACGCAATATACAAACTGCGCTAGTAGAGAAATAAGTGTCTGCGTCTACTGCAAATCCTAACTTCGTACGTTCCGACGCGCAATATTATATCATGCTCAATTTGGTGAATAAAATAAATTACGTTTCCGTTTACTCAAGACGAGAGATGTTATTTTTCTTTGTGTTCGATAATCGAATACCATTGTGGGGCTTGTATGTGATATGCGTCGATGAATAAGACAATAAAATATCGGTTATTGACACGACCTAGTCATTATATACCTTTTAGCTCTTTTAAAATCCGGGTTCGTTTTACGATAACGAGTTTCGGTCATTTTTCTTTTTTCATGAATTTATTCCTGTGGTATCGTGTACCTATTTCTATACCGCAGGTTTTAAAATACCCAACAAATATAAATATAAAAAAAATACAGATGTTGTTTAACTTTAGAATTATCTCCCCTCTACTTATAATAAATAAATGACATTCGAATAAATTAATAAAAAAATAATCATTTACCTAAAATTTTTACTTACAACTTACTTAAATGTGCTCACAATACTATTTATGCCAAGCGAAATTAACCGTATAACTATATGAAGTATGAAAGAATGTTTATTCATTATTTGAAATACGTCTACTTCTGTTTATAATATCCATATTTCAACTATCTTTGGCATTTTGATTTTTAGGAGGTGTCTATATGAACTCTTTTGTAATGAAGCACAGTATTTTCCAAAATAACATCGCATCCAATTACCAGTTTGTAGTATTTTCATATCATATGTAATACTGTATATTTTATTATACCTATGTTGTACGTAACTACATTCATGATTTCTATTTTGTAACGCAGTTAGAGTACATAATAAAACGCACAGTATTGCAAGTAGGGAGAAAGCGTATATTTTATAATGTTTACAAACATACGTGTGAATGGTAATAAATCGAAGCAAATGGCGTAGAAATAATAATAAAAATAAATTAAAAATATAAAGTGACTTGTAAGGCTGATCATTAATCTTGTAATTCAAGACCGCATCAGGTCAAATTAATGCATAACTGATCGTATTAACGCACAAAGATTTTACACCAATCGCCGTGACCCGAACTTTACAGAGTTCGACTTTAGAAGAGTTATCATCTTACTTGTCCTACTATGAAGATCGCCTCTCACATACCCGAAATAAACTGTTATAAATTGTGGTGTGCCGCAGAGCAGTATGTTTTTGGGACCACTTCTGTTTGTAATTTACTGTAATGATATCTATGCCGTTCTTTCATTCTTCGAATGAAAATAATTCCTTAACAGTGAAATATGCTGATGATATATCTTTTATGTGATGATACACCTGAGGCGGTCGTCGATTAATCATAATAAAACAAACGTAATTTTATATAAAATTAAAAATGTTGATGGCCCTGCTGCTTTATCGCTTAATAACTACGATTATTGTGTGCAAAAGTCTGTCACTCGTCTGGGTCCGTCCATCAATGAGTGTCTCAAGTGGAGTAATCATATCAATAGAGTATGCAGAAATATTACTTCTTTCTGTTTTTGTGACATATTTTTTTGGTGTGTGATATGCGCACCTAAAATTCGATATTATCTTTTGGGATGGCAGCAATGAGTTGGACCGCGTTTTTGCTTTACAAAAAAAAATTGCATGTTATGCTACAACTTGGCTATAACCAATCATGCAGAGGTTTGTTTAGATTGAATAATATTCTAACTGTATTCGGTATTTATATTTTTGAAACCTTAATATCTTGATTTAAACACACGAACCTATTTGGAAATAATAGCCTTCTACATACCTATACTACACTACGCACAAAATTAATTGCTATTACCTTAAACGCCATCTATTGTTGACCGAAAGGGGTTTACATTGTGCTAGCCTGAGATTATATAACAACTTACCTGTAGCAGATACATCTTGAAAACGTTGCTTTATGAATTTTTAAGGGATCTTGAGCCTTGAAATTTAGAAGAATTTTATAATTCGCAGTCAGTTATATAATTCTTGATATTCCAACATATTTTTGACGTTTGCTCCTGTAAAATATTATAAGGTTGCAATAAAATTAAATTATTTTTATTATTATTTTATTCACTTAAAACTGTCTATAATCTAGATAATGTTGATAGTGTATATTGCGTATCCGAATGCCCATATTACAACATCCCAGTGTATTACTCTGAAGAAAAAGCTCAAGTTCTTCTTTAGCAGTGATCTTTTGCGTTGTACTGATCGTGCAGTTGATCTAAAAGTTATATACATATATATATATATATATATATATATATATATATATATATATATATTTATGGCCAGATATTAAAGTGAGGACTAACTACAAAGGTTACTAATATGAGGTCCAGTAAAAGGAACAGTCTATAGTCTATTTTTTATAGATACAATGACAGCCTTTAGATGGAGAATAAATACAGTAGTACCCCCATATCCGCGGGGGTTTGGTTCTGTGGTCTTCCGCGGATACTGAAAACCGCGGATAGTAGCGAACGCTTTATTTTCGAGTACACTATGAAATATGAAGCTAAGTTAAAACAATGAAACAAGAAAAAATAAGTTATATAATATTTATTTAAAATAAATAAACAATAAATAAATAAATAAATATTCTTGTGCTGTGGCACAAATAGAATTTAAGTTTAATAAATATATTAGTTCATACATATGTACATATAGTACATATTTACATACACAACAAGAAAATATACAACAAGAAAAACTTTATCATCGTGAGCTACATATTCATTCATCTTCCTCCAAGTCCAAGTTAGCAGTCGATTGTTTACTTAGATCCGAAGCAAACGGTGTTGATGGCTGTGCATTATCGATAGTTTTATCGACTTTTTCAAAGAACATTGTTATTGGTAGTTGTCGTTTTTGTCTTTTCAATTCAATAAACAAATCCTCCAAAGGTTTCAAGGCTTCTGTTATAGTGCGAGTAATTTTTATACTGCGTTCCATTATTGGATCATATTCTAATATCTGGTCTTTTAATGTTTGAGCAGTTCGAAATATCGCTGAAAATTTTTCAATCGTCCATGCTGGCGGTTCTTGTTGACCCTAATCCTCATCGTCACTCGCTTTTGGAGAAGATTTCACAAGGTCTTCCAATTCCTCGTTGATGAATACTTGATCCTCTTCGTTTATGTAATCACCGAGTTCCTCTTGGGTTATATCGTTAAATCCTTCTCCATCTATTTTCTGCGCTATGTTAAATATCGTTGTTAGATGTGAATTAATATCATGTGTGTCTTCAGAACTAAGAACGATGTCATTCCACGGATTTTTCCAACATGCTATTATCGTTTCTGACTTTAATTCCTCCATCGCTCCTTTGATAAATAGAATTGCGTCAGCAATTGTAAATGACTTCCAGCATTCCATGAGCCCGATATCAGAGCATTCGTTAGCCATTGTATACAGCATTTCGAAAACCTGTCGAATATATATGGCTTTAAAGCATGACACCTTAATCAAGGGGCTAAAGCAATGAGGTCGTATTAGGTGGTAAAAAAAGCACTTCAATATTTTTATCTTCTGTGCCTAGTGACACAGGATGCCCAGGAGCATTGTCTAGTATCAGCAGCACTTTAAATGGTAATTCTTCCTTTTCCAAATATCTTTTCACTTCCGCAATAAAGCATTGCTGAAACCATTGTGTAAAAGAACAGCCGTAACCCACGCCTTTCGATTTGATTGCCAATACACAGGCAGGCAATCTTTATCTTTGTATTTAAGAGCTCGTGGATTCTGTGATCGGTAAACAAGTCCGGGTTTAATCATATGACCAGCTGCATTTGTACAAAATATCAAGGTAAGTCTATCCTTAATTGCTTTAAAGCCTGGTGCACTCTTTGCAGTCTTATGAATATAGGTCCGTTGAGGCATTTTTTTTCCACATAAGACCAGTCTCATCGCAGTTAAAAACTTGCTTAGGATGATAATTCTTTTCTGCATTAATTTGTTTAAATTTTTCTGAATACAGGGCAGCAGCTACATGATCAGCCTACGCAGATTCCCCTGTCATTTTTATATTTTTTAGATTAAACCGAGTTTTAAATCTATGCAGCCACCCCCTACTTGCTGTGAATGATTTTCCTTCCTCCTCAGTATAATCTTGGGTCTGCATATCTTCATATAAAACCAACGCCTTTTGTTGTAGCACTTTGCCATCGATAGGAATATGTTTTCTTGTCATATCTTCCACCCATAAATTTAAGGCATTTTCTACCTTAAGTAACACTTTATTACGTATTGTGCAGTTTGGGGTGCACTAGAAAAACTAGCCCGAATCTTATTTTTGTTTTTTAACACTTCTCGTATCATCGGAGATTCGTTTTTATTGTATATTTTAGCAACAGTTGCAATAGATTTTTTTTCTATTTCAATCATATTAATGATTTTTATTTTTTCAATAATAGTGAGCATTTCACATTTTTTTTGTGGTTTAGAAGCCATTTTAAAATGATTTTCAAATTTACGTGCTTTATTTAAAAACTATTGCAAGCACTGTCTTGTCCGACAATTCGAATAGTACTAACCTCTTAGTTAACAGGAGCGTTTATATGTACAAGTAAAAGCGAGTGGCACCTTAAGCACGTTCCAACTTGTTTAACTTATCATAAGAGAGCGCCGAATTCAGGGGATGACCCATATATACGACGATATATCGACAAATGCTCCTATAACTTTTATATTTATTTATATAACGCGTTTTCTGCTCATCATAGGTAAATCGCGGATGACTGAAACCGCGGATACGGAGTCAGCGGATAACGGGGTACTACTGTCCATTTATAAATATAACTATAGAAAATTAACTAGGTTAAAAGATATTTTTGCTACTATATATTGAGCAAAGTGAGTACATACATACTTAACATTCTACATACAAAGTAGTGCAATGTATATATTTTTTGTCTAACTGGAGTAGTGAGGTCCGATATCCATGTCTTAATAATGTATACCTATCGTTGTAAGGACCAACAATGTTGTCTTTGTTTTGTAATACTTATCGCGTTATATCAGCAAAAACTCATAAAATATTTTTGACTATGTCGAAGCGAATTCTGCGCGCTTACAAAATAAAAGGACATAAAAAACGTTTACTTTGTTTGTCTGTTACTTTTGTATTTTGTCTGTCTCTTTCGTCTTGTTTGTTATATGTTGCTCAGTGCAATTATTTAACTTTGGATGTTGTTGGATGACTGTATAATTCTATAAGGAAAAGTACCTTTTTTGTTATGTTATGTTTTGTTATGTTCGTTATGTAAACGTAATGTTATCTTAAAGAACGAAATATTTCCGGTAATGAAAGTCGATTCTATTTCGTTAGTTGCAAAGGCTGATCTACTTATTTGTGAAGTCGGTAGTAGATATTTGAAAAGCCATCCAGATAGTCAATTTCGCTTAGTTGCATCTCGAAAAATGATGAGACAATTGTGATTTAAAACAAAAGATGTAAAATAAGCCATCATTAATTCCTTTTGCAGAAGATCTCGCTTAGTTAAAGACGTATCTAACTTCTGCAGGTGATAAATGCCTTAAAGATTTACAAGAAAATTTGAAAAACAACAAAGCTTCTAAAAAATTACAATGGGCTACCTATCTCCAGATAATTCTGTTGAACAGACGTCGAGTTGGTCAGATACAAAGAATGACGGTGTCAACATATCTAGACAACATAAGTTCTCAATAGAATTTGATAGTTGAATTAGTGAAAGGGGAAAAAGTGTTAATGAAATCATTCAAAAGTTGTCATAAGAATAAAAGAAATATATGATAAAACCCGTTAATTTCCTAATAGAGCTTCCTCCTCATTTTGGGCAAAAAGAAAATGTATACTTATTTGCGAATTTAAATTTTTCAAATAGTATAAATGGTTCTGAAGTAATTTATAAAATTGTCAGAGATGCTGGAGTAGAAAACCCAGCAGCACTACCCTCTACTAAATTAAGAAAGCACCTTGCGACTATGTCGCAAGTGATAAATTTATCGCAACAAGACTTAAAACAACTTGCTTCCTTTATGGATCACATACATCAGATATCCACAAAACATAGTACAGATTGTCAAATGATATATATCAAACGGCCAAAGTCTCAAAATTACTTTTACTCTCTGAAAAATGACAAGCATCACTCTTTAAAGGAAAAGCATTGGGTGAAATAGATATAGATTTAGATATAGACGAAAATGACAAAGACGAAATATTTAATGAAGAATTCAAGAAGACAAATTCAATGAAAATTATACAGACGATTATAATAAATTAGGAAACAAGCAAGCATCTGAGATAAACATACATATATGTACATATAAGCATATACCGGGTGTCCTTGAAATAAAAAGACAACGTATGAAAAATGGAAAGATGTAATTATATAGAGTATAAATCAAAATATTTTCCCAAAATTCTCTCAGAAGCGAGAAAAAATGATAAAGATATTTTAAAATTTTTGTCACGTCACTGTACGATTGACTATATTATAAAAGACGATATCTTAAAGTTAACCGACAATAACAAAAAGGGTAGTTTTGTTATTGTGCATCTCATCCAGCTATTACGTATATAAACATACGCTGTAGGGTATGTGTGTGTGAGATATTTATTATTTATACGCATTCTGAATATTTTGAATTCATAGGCGTCACGTAATACAATTTTCAGTTATTTTTAATTCCAGGCTCCGCATCATAATTGACTCACAATATTTTAGATTTATGTTCTATATAATTACATATTTCCATTCATCTTACGTTGTCTCTTTATATCAAGAACACCTGTATATCAAATTTAATATTACTATTTTCGGTTTCTTAGGAGCCATCTAGCACATTAGTAAAAAATGAAAATACCGAAATATTTAAAAATAAATGATAGGAGAAAACTAAAATATTCGTTGTGAACACATAACAAAAATTAAATTATTACTTTTTATTTAGATGTTATTGAAATGTATAATGATAAAAATAATAAATTTAAGAGTTAGGAATTGTAGTTTATTCATCAAACGATTTATTTCGCTATACATATAACACATAAAAGAGGGAGAGAAAATTTAATTGCTTAATACATATGCCTTGCCTTTGAAATATTTGACTATCACAATAAAGAAAGTATTATTCATCAGAAAGAAGAGACTATTTAAATATGTTGTTAGATGTTGCCACATTTATGGACCTCACTGCGGCAGTTGCATTGTTTCGCATGTGAGAAAAATATACATGGTTAGAAAATATACACTTATAGAGAGCGCCTCTGTCGTAGAAGCTCCAAACTAGATTATACGACTTTAATCATTTTACTATTGAATTGAGGTTTATTTGATGATAGAATCTATACATGGTATGTAATCTAAAAAGTTAAAAGTTCTCAAACTGCAAAGTGGGGTCCATATACGGTCCTCACTGCAAACGTAACTTCTCTATGTAGTGGTCCCACTTTGTGCGCTTGAAGTAAATATATATATATATATATATATATATATATATATATATTATAATATATATATATATATATATTATAATATATATATATAATATATTATATTATATATATATATATATATATATGGTAAACCTAATCAGTAGGCGATTAAAGGTCTGTATATTACTTCAAAATATATGTATTTAAAAAACTCTACATGTTTCGGCTGATACGCCTTTTTCAAGAGAATACAAAATATGAATTCTCTTGAAAAAGGCGTATCAGCCGAAACATGTAGAGTTTTTTAAATACATATATTTTGAAGTAACATACAGACCTTTAATCGCCTACTGATTAGGTTTACCATATCATACCAAGGTCACGAAGTTATTATATATATATATATATATATATATATATATATATATATATATATATATTATATAAGGATACGTTTGAAAATTTGTGGCACGTAATGTACTAAAATAAAATATTTACACTAGTGAACCACTTTCATGGTTCATGGGTCTAACTATTTTATTTTAACACATGAAGTATGAATATTTCATGTCACAAATTTTCAAAAGTGTCCTAAGGCGTTAACATAGAAAACTTCTAACGAACAGGTTACGTGAAAAACCCTGTGTATATATATGATATAGACATGCAGTTGAAAAAGGTTTAAGTTTCAAATATTACAGTGTTAGTTCTGTTTTAAAATGTAATTTCCAAGTGTTTAGTAGTGAGTTACTAGTTGAATTATGTGAAAATTAATTAATAAGACTACCAACGCTTAACTCTAGTTCATCTCCCGATAAAGTCATTAATAAATAATGAAATATTGAGAATGAACATTTGAGTTTTAACGTAAACAGACCGATAATCCAAATACTAGTGAATTTATATATATATATATATATATATATATATATATATATATATATATATATATATATATATGTATATATCTACTAATATCCTCCTGGTTGTATAATATCGAAGTGGTTTAATGGAAGGATATGGACATAATATGCTAGATAGGTGGCGCTGAAAAACAATTTAAAAAAATTGACAAATGAAACAGAAAATGATAACCATCAATAGAACGACGTTTCTCACGCCACAAATGAAAAATTTCACAATAAAATTATAACATGAAAATCACTTAAATTAATATTGAAAAAAAAATCAGAGTGGTTTGTGTGATCAAAACATATGATTCAGAGACAACAAAAATACAGAAAGAATTGTCTGCTTCGAAACATCGACCCGTAAAGTTTCTGCAACGGTACCAGACTTGTAGTCAAATAATTGATGAACAGCATCATCAAAGCCACAATATTGAATGGTAAATATAAAGGAGAAGATGTGCTACTTCCATGTATACCTATGATAACGACCGATACGACATTTGAATTCAAGAGACTTCAGTTTCCAATTCGACTCGCCTTCGTAATGACAATCAATAAAGCACAGGGAGAATCGCCTCAACTGTGTAGATTGAATTTACAAAATCTATGTTTCTCTCATGGTCAGCTACGTGAGTTTTCAAACCGACAAATTTATTTGAATACGCACCTGATGGCCGAATAAAATGTATTGTCTACCCGCGAAGGCATTACAACAACTAGAATTACCTTAAATTTAGGACAAAAATAAAAAAATAATAATTCAATAATTGTTCAATAATTTGCAAAAGGTGTATATACATAGAAAAACCATCCATTTCACTTCATTAAATAGAGTTGCAGGGCATTCGCTAATATATATATATATATATATATATATATATATATATATATATATATATAGATAAGATAATTATTTCGTGACCTTTGTGTGTTATGGTAAATTCAATTTGTTGGCGATCTAAGGTCTGGTTTTACTTCAAAATATATATATTTAAAACAATCCTACATGTTTCGGCAAATGATGCCTTTTTCAAGGAATATAAAATATAAATGACATTAATATACTGTCATTTATATTTTATATTCCTTGAAAAAGGCATCATTTGCGGAACATGTAAGATTGTTTTAAATATATGTATTTTGAAGTAAAACCAGACCTTAAATCGCCAACAAATAGAATTTACCATAATATATAATTATTTCTTGAACTTTGTATGTTAAGTAGATTAAATTAGTTGACGATTTAAGGTCTGTTTTACTTTGATATGTATATATTTAAAATACTCTTACATGTTTCGGCGGCACATAGTGCCTTTATCAAAGAAATTTAAACTATAAATAACAGTATATTAATGTCAGATTTATATATCTGTAGTTGTCATGGCTAAAATTAAAATATTCAAAGATACATTCAAGTTTAATAATAATAATTTATGGTTCAGAACTCAAGACAGCAAGACGTCAATTACGGGGGGATTGGCAAGCCATGAGTTACTATTATGTCTGCGCCCGTGGAGCGACTTATATCAAGATTTTTATGGAGAAAATATAGTACATATTATGAGAATTGTTGCCAAACACGAGGATTTGTTGATTTTGATACAGCACCAGTAAAATATAATAAATAAAAAATAAAGATATTGATTTTAAATTAGTTATGGTGTCTCGAAAGTTTTTTCGTATTAGTATTAACTTCAAAAATAATTATTTGCTTGTAAATATTTTATTGAATTAGAATATTAAAAAAAATGAATAGGTTCGTTTAAAGTCATATGTTGTGAAACTGTTTTATTTATACTCTTATCCGTTTATCTCTGACTTTATCAAAATCTTCTAGTTGTCTGAACATCAAAACACGACTTGTTTATATAAATTTGCCAAAACAATTGCCAATGTTTGGCTACTTCAATTCCCCAATTTTAAATCGAGAAATTAATCACTAAATTTGTTTATTAAAGTGGTAATGTGCATAACATATCTGCATAGCTACCTGTATTTGAGTTGATAAACGTATTTATTAAAAAAATGTGGTTTACGACCAACAGTAACTGATACCACAGAAAACATTAACCAAAAATTATATATTGTAAAAAATATGCGATTACGGCAATACAACATTGGATAAGTAAAACGTATAGCTTTTAATAATACATTCAATGAATTGGAAAATAAAGTGCAGTATACTCGTTTATATAGGTATTAATAATGCTATATTCCCCGTCTTATGTTTATACTGCGCTACAGGTCATATGGAGATACCTTACATAGAGGTCACGTCGTAAAAGTAGTCTGAAATATATTTACCAACATACAAAATAATATTCAAATACATACATATCATTAAAAGTGGCATTATTACATATTAAAATACATAACCTAGTAGATTGAACCAGTATTTATTTATAAAATACAAAATGATCAAATCTTCGTTCTTAATTTTTAAGAACTAATAAAAGGGAAAAATACCTTCACATTGTATGTATATAGAAATAAATCTACATTAATAAACTTCAAAATTGTTGTTATTATTACAATTTAGTTATTGTAATTATTTATTTTCCCTACATACAATTTATGACTGGTTTGGTTTCTTTGAATACTTGATTGTTGAACATAGATTTCTGCTTATTGTTACAATACTTTATACGCGTATACATATTATAATATGAAAATGATAATCCTTAAATCCAATTTTATATAGAGGATGAAGATCATATAAAAAATCTATATATATAAAAGAGAGTGGCGTTAGTTACTACGCTTATAACTCAAGAACGCCTGGACCGATTTCGAAGATTCGCACCAATTCGGACTGGTCTCCGGCCAAACAAGAAGAATACCCAAGAAAATTCCCGAATTATCCCGAAAAAAAAAATTATCAAGAAAATTCATTTTCCCATACATTTTGTAGGGAGTGATTTTACTATGTTTATAACTCAAGAACGCCTGGACCGATTTCGAAGATTCGCACCAATTCGGATTGGTCTCCGGCCAAACAAGAATAATACCCAAGAAAATTCCAGAATTATCGCGGAAAAAAAAAATTATCAAGAAAATTCATTTTCCCATACATTTTGTAGGGAGTGATTTTACTACGCTTATAACTCAAGAACGCCTGGACCGATTTCGAAGATTCGCACCAATTCGGACTGGTCTCCGGCCAAACAAGAATAATACCCAAGAAAATTCCCGAATTATCCCGGAAAAAAAAATTATCAAGAAAATTCATTTTCCCATATATTTTGTAGGGAGTGATTTTACTACGCTTATAACTCAAGAACGCCAGGACCGATTTCGAAGATTCGCACCAATTCGGAGTGGTCTCCGGCCAAAGAAGAATAATACCCAAGAAAATCCCGAATTATCGCGAAAAAAAAAATTATCAAGAAAATTCATTTTCCCATACATTTTGTAGGGAGTGATTTTACTACGCTTATAACTCAAGAACGCCTGGACCGATTTCGAAGATTCGCACCAATTCGAACTGGTCGGACTGGTCTCCGGCCAAACAAGAAGAATACCCAAGAAAATTCCCGAATTATCCCGGAAAAAAAAATTATCAAGAAAATTCATTTTCCCATACATTTTGTAGGGAGTGATTTTACTACGCTTATAACTCAAGAACGCCTGGACCGATTTCGAAGATTCGCACCAATTTGGATTGGTCTCCGGCCAAACAAGAATAATACCCAAGAAGATTCCCGAATTACCGCGGAAAAAAAAATGATCAAGAAAATTCATTTTCCCATACATTTTGTAGGGAGTGATTTTACTACGTCATCTTCATGATATATGACGAAGTCTGCCGGGTCAGCTATTTAAATATAGATAAAATTTGAAGGCAAAACAACGTTTGCCGGGTCAGCTAGTAATAATATAATTTTATTGAACTAATAATACATTTGATGTTAATATATACATATTCAGGGTCCTTAAAAAATGGAAAGATGTAATTATACAGAATATCCAAAATATTGTGAGTCCAATTCCAATTACAACGCAAACCCCATAATTAAATACCTCCTGAAAATTGTACCATTAATTAAAATACACACATACATAGGTAACAGCTGTCGATGTTATAAAAACTGTATGCTAAGGTCAATAAACTCGTTCAAAATACATTCAAGTGAATTAAATCAAGATGTGCGCTACATTAATTTACAAGCTCATTTTAAAAATCATACTAAAAATAATTTGTGGACTTTTAAGAACTAATATCATTTCATGTATATTACGTAAATGTTTTTTTTGTTACGAGCAGTAAGAAATATACGGATTCAGAATGCCGCTATTGTATTTATACGCTGCAATGTTTATGTTTATAAAAACGCTAGAAAATAACATTGTGTATAAGTTTTCTTATGGCAAGAGTTCGACCCGGTATGAAAGTCATCTGTTAAAAGTATGTGTAAATTTTTAAAGGCGATGTACTAAAAGAATGAGCTCTACCGACATTTAACGTACTATTTCGTAACGATATATCTTTAATCGACGAAGTTCGCATCGAACGTACGTAACGATCGATATCTAGACAAAACTTAAAGCGAGATAGACAATAACAAAACTATTATTTTTGCTATTGTGCGTCAGCTTTAAAATATCGTCTCTGATATAATCTATCGCACAATGGCGTGACAAAATTTGTTTAAATATTTTTAGCATTTTTTCCCCGCTTATGAGAGGGAATTTTGGGAAAATATTTGGGATTCATATTATATATAATTACATCTTTTCATTTTTCATACGTTGTCCTTTTATTTCAAGGACACTCGGTATTATTATATTTTGTTTTCTATATCTCATTGCGATTTTGTATTATTTCATTACAAAATAATTTAATAAAAACTTAATTACTGTTCCAATATATCATCCCTTTCAATAAGAATACTTTTCCGTTTATCGTATTGTTTGAAATTTAAAACCAATGTCATTGAAAAGTCTATGTAATGTTGTAGCTTGTAGGCTTCCACGGTCGTTGTCCATTATTGCTTCTAGGTTTCTGAGCTAAAACCGAGTGTTTGGCACTATTGCTATACTGTTATTTTTAGTTTCCGTGCAGCAATAGTAGTAACTGTCCTTGCAACAGTGGACGAAACGTCGCCCAAGAGGAACGCAAGTCCCAAGGACGCGGTACCAGTTGGGAATCCTATAAGCAATCTTTGTAATTTCGTTCGTGGAAAATTTAGACGATCATTGTCAGTGTTAATAGCAGTAAGAACTGTATTCAAGATCGACGCTGAATTTTACAGTAAAAAGCTATGCACTTTTCGTCGTACAAGT
The DNA here is from genome assembly GCA_935421215.2 of Melolontha melolontha. Classification (NCBI taxonomy): domain Eukaryota; kingdom Metazoa; phylum Arthropoda; class Insecta; order Coleoptera; family Scarabaeidae; genus Melolontha; species Melolontha melolontha. Next base: position 131,145,932 of record OW285236.1, read on the forward strand.
ATTTGAACATCTTCATCATTAGTATATAAATGTTTATTTTTCTTCGAGCTCAACAATGGTCCATGTTGTAGTTCCTTCCTAATATTGTATATGCTAAGTGTTGAACAATTAAGTAACTTTACTTGCTTCAATAGCAGTAGCGGTAACAATCATAGGCTTTTTGAGAAAACTGTTACCTTTCGTATTTTTTCTCAACAGACTACATTACCGAAGCTTAAAATCCGTAATAGCAATGCTATGTCTAAGAATATTTGTATCACTTCCAACTTACTACAAATAATTTTGTAAACAATAGATAACGTTCTGAAAATAACGATTTATTTAGAAAATAACTGCAGAAAACTAACATAACTAAAAACAACGATTAAATAACTAATAAAACAAAAGCACATTTTCACATTTGACAAAACTTCAAAAATTAAACTATAGCGGAGTATCTACTTTTATGAATAACAAATTACCAATAAAAATAAATATACTGTGTGGAAACAACCTATGGAATAAATCCAGTAACTTCAAAACTAGTGACATTTGTTGGAAACGATGAAACATGTTAATTATTATTTCTCATAATGCTTATTATCCATCCATTCTTAAACTATGACGTCACACTATCTTTTTAATGCACCGCAATATTTTTTGTGTTAGTTTTCGCTAGTACTCTTAACAGTTTTAGTAACAAATCTTACATGGTATCTTTATTATTTATAAAAAACAACCTTAGATTTGTTACCAACGTATAAAATGCTCAAAGTGTTATCCGTTCACTTGTTGGCAAACTCCTAATCTAAAATAAAACTCTTATTTAACGTTATTATAATATTTATAATTTCTGTTAGGATACGCTCTTTCAAATCACGTAAATTGTTAGGTTCTGTTTTAAAAACTTTACTCTTTAAATAACCCCAAAGGAAGGAATCGAGCGAAGTTAAATCAGGCGATGGTGACCATTCTATAAATCCCCTCCTCCCAATCCAATTCTTTGAAAAACCTCGATTTAAATACAGTCGAACACAAAGGGAATAGTGAGCTGGTGTTCCATTCTGCTGAATCCACAATGTGTCCCAATATCTGAATCTTGAGGATCTGGATATAAAACTGCCAAGTCTGGAACAAGTTCGCTCCTCAGAAGATTTAGGTATTTTGCTCCGGTAAGATTGCCGTCAATAAAAACAGGAACTAGTCTAAGATCATTGAGTATGCCTGCCCAAACGTTTACTTTTTTCTGGGCGTTGGCTTTGATTTTCGCGCATCCAGTGAAGATTCGTCGCAGTCCAATATCTACAATCCTGGCAGTTCACTTCTCCATTTAGAGTAAATGTATATTCGTCGGAAAATATTATGTTGTCTAAAGAAATTTCTTTCCTATCCAACAAGTCCATCGTTTGCTCACAAAATTGAAGGCGGCGGTTCGGATAATCTTCTGTTAACTCTTGAGCGTATATAAGTTCATAGGAATAAAGCTTCTCTATTTTAAAACATTTTAATTTTGCCAAAGCTACTTGGCGTAACGTAAATGTTGGATACAGAGGAGTCGTCTTTGGTGTCGTTAGGAACAAAGTCTCTGGAAAGATTTCACATCACCAAGTTCTCGAAAAACTGTGCCCCAATTTTCGATATAGTTCCTTGTGAACTGGGAGGGTTGTTGAGGGTGTCTCTCTTGGAACAGTTGCACTACCTCGAAATGCTTCGTACATCTTCCTACATTTTAATCAAATACCGGACTGTCACTGACGGACAGCAAGTGATTTAGCAAACAACGGCTTAAATGTATCGCAACAAAAATATTAAAAAGAAAAAGTCAACACGAAAAAACCGTATGATAAAATTGATAACATTTGACGAAGACGGAATACGAAAAATAGTAATTTTGATCAAAGAATCAAAAAACCATCAGTAAACTTTTGAAGTTTTTATAATCGTTGTTGTTGTTGTTGTTGCGGTTAGAACATAAAAATGTAAATAGCTCAAGAACTATTGAAAACAGAGTTAACCTTTGAAAATGTTTTTAATAGTACTCTATTATAATTTATAAAAAGAATATAGCATTCCATTAAAAGAAAGGCGTATGACGTCACTAATAGGTGCAGTAATTTAAAACCAGCACAAGTTAAAATAAAAGTCGAGCTGTTTTAGCATTTTACAAAAATATCATTAATTTTGAAACTACCGAATATATTCCATAAGTAGTTTCCACACAGTATATATATATATATATCTAGGTCAAGGTAAAAGAAGATAGCGCTTGTAGAATTTACTAATGAGGATTAGAGATGAATATGCTCCATAAGATTTTCCAATGCATCGTGAACGTAAAACGCGCTATAATATATAGTTTTTTTTTAATGTTTGAAAATCGGTTATCAATATTTTTTGATTTGCCTCCGTCATCTCTAAATTAGGAATGTATAGACATGGCATTCGTAAACATCACGACAATTTTAACTTAACTGATAAGATATATTGTTACTAGGTATTTTCCCTTGTCAGACAATAATATTTTCATTATAGTAAAATGAATTGATATTTCTAATCTTGTAATATCTGTGTGTTTGTTTAATATAATTATTTATTTGTTATTTTACCAAAATCCGTTTATGACAACTATAGAATACTCTAAATATTAGCAAAATAAAAGAAAACTTGCTCTTGAAAACTATGGAATAGTATTAAATGTCGTAAAACAGTTACTAATTAGCTAATTACAACTAGTACTATAATCAGGTGTGCTACGATTACATTATTTGAACACTTCTAGCTTATACTTACGCAAAGGCTCACATAATTTAATGACGTTTATTAGCATAATGTTTCGTTACTCTCTTCTACGATTATGCGTTTTAATTTTTAATTGTCTTCCATTGCTCGCAATGAATTTCCACAGTGGTTTCTTAATAGTATTTATTTCTCGTAATGAAAATAATATAGTATTATTATTTGAAAAATATTGATCTAGGATTTTGACAACATTAGCTTGTTGAATATCTATATTTAGGATTACAAGCTCATTTTGAATTTCCTTGTGTTTATAATCCCCGTTCAGATTTTTCTTGAAATTAATTAAACGATATCTCTGTTTTTGTTTAAAAAACTCCGTTGTACGATGTGTAGCAAGTAAATAACGAGATATTTTTGTGTCAGCATTCAATAGGCGTCAATGGCTACAGTAGTTTTGGAGATATAAACTTGAGATGGTCGAAAAAATCAGTAAGATGAAAAAGAAGGAGAAGCACCAAGACCAACGAAGATCAAGACGATACTCATTGCCATTGCTTTCTTTCATATCCGATGTGCAACCTATCGGTAATTCAAGTGTTTGATAGCGTGATCATTCTTAGACTCTAGCAGCTTTGGCCTTGCCCCATCCAACTATTTGCTCAATATATATTTGTAAATAAAAAGGTTATGCAATTTAATTGCCACACCGTATGGGAGTTTAGTCTTTTATTACAATTATGAGTGAAATATAGCATCGTGGAAATGACCGCCATAGTCGGTGTGGGGCCGTTCAAGTATTACGTAAGCACCAAGGGGGGTCTCTGCTTTACTTATTTTTATGATTATTTTGATGGGGGCCGAGGTGATTACGTCAGCAATATTTATTTATTTACAGTCATGAATTCAAGTGTCTTGGACTGAGGACGATTAATTTGAGTTTACCAAATTTTTAAATAGAATGATTTGCTTCAATAAATATTAAATAAATAGTAAATTTCATTATAGTTTATAAATTGCTTATTTCACTGTGATATACTTAATAACTATGATAGGTAGTTGCTCATGAATAACAATAAAGAAACTTAAAACAGATTTTGTAAAAATTGTACCAATGCTTACGTAAGCATAAGCAGAGGGGGAAGAGCTTTGCTTACTTTAGCTTACAGGAGGGGGGGTGGTGGTTAAAATTACTAAAATTCTGCTTACGCAATACTTGAACGGCCCCAGAGACGTGGTAAAATATATTTCTTATAATTTTGGATATCTTGGCAGCACATGGACGGATCTATATTAGCTATTTTGCATCGTGTTGGTTCACACATAGTCGCGTTTGGTTTATAAAATTGATATGAACGCGATAGCAAACAAATATCGTCGTTTCATAAAACAATGCGTCCTGAAATCTGCATTTGTTTAATTCAAAATGGTAGGTACGTAAAAATATTTATTTTTTATCGCCCGATTCACCAAATTATTTTAAATATCACAATGAATTATATTTTGTACATATATTAGACAGTTGCATAAATTTTCATAATTACCTATTAGTTGCTTGGTAGCGCAGTGGTTAAACACTCTCAATTCGGCAATCGTGATTTGGATCTGTATACTACTTTCAAGTGAAGTTTTCCATGGCTTCCCTCGTCTTACATCTCAAATGCAGAGACCCGAACAAATGGAGCCACTTTAGGCGTAGGCACAGTAATAATAACTTATTAGTCAAGCAGACATATCAACATAAGCGAAAACTTCTAAAGAATATTAAGGCATGAATTATTATTATTGTAATACAAATATTTATGAGTATGAGCTCGGCTAACGTGGCTAATTTTGCAATATTAGTAGACATCAAAATGGTGTCTATCACAAGTCCGTTTATTTTAAGCGGGTTATGCCAAGTTTACAGCAGCTTTTCTATTATGAGAATTGTCGTACTATGAATACTGTATTTAGTATGTATAATTTTCTCAATACTGTTACCTATGTCGTTTATGCACTCTACATCAGATAGTAGGATAATTTGCATTCTGACGTTAGATGATCAATTATTGCAGATTATAGGCAGTATTTTCAGTTCTTATTGTTGTGGGAGTGTATTATTCTTCACGATATATTTCCCATAGTTATTTGAGTTTAACCTAGTTTGACCTAACCATGGAAGGTAAATGCAAATTCCTCGGTTTCCGAATAGATTAAGCCTTCTTTGAGATTTGGATATTTATTTCTTTGTCTTTTCCTATTATTGCTTCCCATGTAGTGCTTTTGCTGACTACACATTCATAAGCTGTGAATTTTGTTTATGATGTTGATATTCCATTTCAGTAGATTGAAAGGCGTGTAATTTCCGTATGCTACATTATGCAGGATGCTATTAGTTTTCGAGTAAAAGTATTTGGTGAGTTTAGTTATTTGTTTATTGTGAAATAGTTAGATGTCTATCATGCCTCTTCCTCCTAGTTCTCTACAATCGCTCTGTACGTGGTTTTAGATGATTATAGTTTTGCCTCATTAAGGTCGTCTTGTGCGTATATTTAATTGATTAAAGTTTGTGTTGGACCATTTTATTACGTCAAATGAGTACATATAGACTGGAACGCCATGTGTTTAAATCCATAAAGCCTTATGTATTTATTATTGCCTTTCAATTTAGATGTTAATATTTCTTTCAACCGTGCTTCATATTTTTTTGTTAGTTATAATTTCGTGTTCACTTTATAACCTATATATTTTTATGATTCCATGTCAATCGCTAATAATAATAATAATTCATTTTATTGTCTATTATAGATTAAATATCCATACAAAGGACAGCCAATTGACAAAAATAGAATAATTATTATAAATATGAAACTAAAGAGAAAAAAATATGAAAGGAAATAACACTAAGGTAGAACTCTATATATATATATATATAAATATAATAACTTCGTGACCTTGGTATGATATGGTAAACCTAATCAGTAGGCGATTAAAGGTCTGTATATTACTTCAAAATATATGTATTTAAAAAACTCTACATGTTTCGGCAGTACGCCTATATTTTGTATTCTCTTGATAAAGGCGTACTGCCGAAACATGTAGAGTTTTTTAAATACATATATTTTGAAGTAATATACAGACCTTTAATCGCCTACTGATTAGGTTTACCATATATATATATATATATATATATATATATATATATATATACGATGTGTGGCTATAAAATAGCAAGACAGATGCTACAAACTATGCATGCCCCAAAGTCGTACGATCGACAGCTCTGTAGCGTGAACCCTTTCCTTTCGATTACCGACCCTCCTGTGCCCGTAAACATGATAGTCTGGCCGTGGGCTTTCATCGGATAAGACCTATTTTTTTTTGTTTTGCCAAAAAAATAAATGTTTTAATAGATCACCGAATTGCTGTAAAGTTTCTTATCAAACTTGGAATAACCGCTATTCGAAAGCTACTAATTTCGATAGTTTACAAAACTTCGTTACATGTTTAAATGACGATGCTCGAAGTATTTCTGAGTGCAAGGAACTAATACAATTTCCAAATTTAAAAAATCAGTTGTACTTTCTTCAGGAACACTTTGGAAATTTGCAAAACTAATCACTTATATTGAAAATCAAAATCTCAAAACCAATGATGGATTAACCACATTAGATGTGGCTACTAATAATTTGAAAAATATTCCTAGTGACTTCGGATGCGGCCTTCAATAAAAGTTAGACGCAATTTTTAATTGAAATCCAGATTTAATAATATTGCGGCAATTATGTTTGGGGATAATGCCTCAAAATCTAACTGCTAAATACGCTGAAATAAAAGAATATTTCCAGTATGCACCTGTAAACAGTTGCGTTATAGAAAAGACGTTTTCTATCTACAAGGATGTATTTCATTCAAAGAGAACAAATTTTACAGAAGAGAACCTTGAGAAAGTATTGCTAGTTAATATTAATACTCCTTTACTCAACCTGAATTACAAAATGAACAAATAAAAATGTTTTTCTTATTTTATAGATCACCACCCGTTTGTTTTCCAATTAACAGTTAAAACAATGAAAAAAAGAAAGAAACTCACCGTACTTTATTTATCTTACGAAATGTAAACTAATAAATAAAATAAATTATTAAAACTCCTGACCCTTCTAGCTACGCCCATGAACAAAGGAATTTAACTATAATATTGCAGTAACTGCGTCACAATTCAACGACAAAAGCAGATGTGCGGTTAACCGAATGAATAGGGCTACTCAATAACTGCGTGTTGCACTTGGCGATATTATAATCTATTTATATGGTCCATCGTAATTTCGGCCTGATGCGTCCGGTCTCTAGCATACATACTGCTATCGTTTTGTAAGTTAAGACGTGAAGAAATATTTAAGTGAGTCAGTGAAGCCAAAGACGTTCAACTTTTTTTAATAAGTATATCGATCGGAATTTTTGAAATATCGGTGCAAATAACGTCGAGTTGGCCTCGTATATCGAGCGTTTTAGAAACCTACTGCGGAAAGCGTAAAGTTTGATGCAGAGGATCTTCGTTATTAAGTGTCTCTATTTCTTCCCTTGTGCTCAGTTTTTCTTATGAGGATGTAACTTTCAAGGTAAAATTAATTAATGCGAAACAAAATTTCTTTAAACACATTCAAATTTTAAGCTTTTTTAAATAAACATTATCAAAGGCAAATGGAAACATTCAAGTATGTTCAGGTTGTGATTCAAGGTAACGAATAATTTAAGATTTGAAGACTTGACCTCATTTATATTTGACTGTATGTATTTTCAATTCCTGTTATATTTATTATTTAAAGTCGACAATACTTTTGATAAATTCGTTCGACAATTTCTTTTTTAGTTTTCCTCGAAAACATTACGATTCCTATTTTTATCGCAATTTTCCACAAATATTGTTAAATCGGATCGTACGATCAGACTGCAATTATGAAAAATTAAATTAACAACTAAAACTGCTATAATTTTCATAAATTAAGATTTTATCATCTTCAATATCTTAAATACATCTAACCAAACAGAATTTTGGCGTTTTTCAGTATTTTGTATTTTTTAACTAACACAAATCATTAATTAATACATTAATTAATACATTAATTAAATATTAAAAAAAAATAAATTTCTAATTGTTATTTTTTCTTTTCAGCACAAATTGAAATAATCCCGTGCAAAGTATGTGGGGACAAAAGTAGTGGCGTGCACTACGGTGTCATAACTTGTGAGGGTTGCAAAGGTTTCTTTCGGAGGTCACAGAGTTCGGTCGTCAACTATCAGTGTCCGAGAAATAAGAACTGCGTGGTGGATAGAGTTAATCGTAACAGATGCCAGTATTGTCGCCTTCAAAAATGTCTGCGGCTGGGTATGAGTCGGGACGGTAAGTACTAGTCTAAAAGCTATATTAGTTCTAATTAATAAGAAAGCAACCTCTAGTTTCCTACCTTCTCAATCATAAGAATGCCCAAATTAGTCATTCATAATTTTGAATAGATTTAATTTTCGAAGTTCACATCTCATCTTGCAATGCAGCGACAAATTGTGACTTTCAATGGGTATGAATAATAATATATCACTTCTTCCTTTACAATATTTCAGATATCTAGAGACTCGCTGATTTAAAAACTGATATTAATGCAATTATTTGTGTAAATAATCAAGAAAATTTTCAACAACCTCATCAACCATTCTAAATTATCCTTAAATTATCTTTTTATAGTTATATATAGAGCTGAGGATGTTTGCGGTACGGCAGGAAGTTAGAAGTTATAAGTTATAACTTCTAACTTCATTCACCTAGTTCAAGTAGGTAGTATATATAAAATATATGCAAAATATGTGCTGCCAGGCTTTGAAAGGCTGTGTGACAAGATTTTAATAAATCGAGGTTTCTTTTGTTTTCGTAGCTTTTATTGCATTTGGTTATAAAAATAATATAATAAATAGTAATAAACACAGCTTCTAATCTAGTAATATATTATCAGAATGTGTTTTTCTGGATTTTAGTTAAATTTACACCTTGTTTTAGAATATTGCGAATGAACACTTTACAATTGACTACTTACAACATGGAAATTCAATGAAACTAAAACTTCAACACTAATAAAAGGCCTTTGTTGTTTATAATAATAGTTCTTAACGACAGTAATAAAATTTTCTAAGAATAGGGGTTTTACTTCAGCTCCAAAATGTCCATTTTCGATCAATTATGGAAGTTATTCGTAGAGTTGCACACTTTGTCTCGAATGCATGTATTGTAAGGACGGCTTGTCGTTAAAATATTACGATTCGTTTTAAGTTTAAATTGAATTCACAACCAAATACAAATACATGCGTATTATTATTTATGATCCATAAATACAAATGGCTATTATGATTTTGTATAATAACAATATCCAGTGCATACTAAAATATCACTCTATTAATTTATGAGATCCGGCAAATCATTTCAGAGAATATTTAGATAAATAGTTAAATGTGGGGATGCACTACATACGGTCCTGCCGTACCGCAAACATCCTCAGCTCTAGTTATATATTAGAATAGCTATTTGCATACCTTTTAAACTCAAACATGGAATAATCAATGGGAAATTAACGTATAATCAATTATAAAATACTAAACTATTTTGGCGTTTCATACATTGCAAATTGCAATGCAACTACAGTATCCACCAGAATAAACAGTGCCGAAAATAAAAATTATATTTACTTTTGATTTTTTCTTAATTTAAATGTTCAAAATGTTCACCATTACGACGCAAACAAGCGTCATACATATTGATTTTATAAGTCACTAAACATTTTTATATTTATTTAGTGGTTGTTGTAACTGCTGGAAAAATGTTTGTAGTATTCTTTCTCGTAGTTCTGCAATATTCTCCGGCGGATTTTCTGAGCGAAATATTTTGAGTTTCATCATACCCCAAATATATGCATCAAGTGGCGTCCGATCCGGTGAATGAAAAGGATATTCGAAATCTGTTCTGGACGCAGGTGGACGCAGCTGTATGGCTCGTTTCGTCATCTTGTTGAAACATAGTGTGCACACCAAAAGATCTCCTGCATGGCAAAATTTCTGTAAATCTCTCATAAAAGATACAATTATGTTCTCTCTGTAACGGTCTTGGTTGGCAGTAAGTGGATTCTGGTTATCGTCTTCAACGGTATATGGACCAATTATCCCATGACCAACAACCACACACCAAATGGTAAATCGGACACTGTTTCTTTACTGTAACATCAGGACGTTCAAATCCAAGTAATCGAGTTGTTTCTCGATTAATATAGCCGTTAAGATGAACGTGATTCTCGTCTGAAAACCATACGATTTTCAAGATTTCGGAATCCTCGTACATTATTCTCAATATGCGACCACAGTAAATTTCACTTGCACGTTTGTTCGCAGCGTTTAGTCGTCCACTTGAATACGGTATGGATACCAATTAATTTGAACAGCCTACGTGTAAATGTTTCATTGATGTATAGTTTATATTTAGTTCTTACAAGGCTTCGTTGCGGTGAATGCACAACTTGATCCACTAAAAACGGTCTGCGTTTTCGTTGGTTCACACTGTTGTACGACAACCTGAGGAACCTTTATGTTGACATAATACTCTACCAGTGCGACGAAATTTCTCAAGAATAGCTAATATCACACTTTTACTGGGACTACTTTATTAAACTGTTGTCGATATTTACTAACAACAGCTGTAAGTTTGGACCGTTATTGAGACCATTTCCGTAGGAGCAAAAATAATGTTCTACCAAGAACACCTTTTCTGCCGCCATTAGACCCATATTCAATTCAAATCCAGCGGCAGCGTAACATTGATATGTCAACTAATGACAATTAAGTCAATAATGACAAATGCATATTATGTAAACAACACCATAGCACCGGCAGTTTAGGTACTGTTTATTCTAGTGGATACCCTATATGAAAATGTATATTCGCAAGTACAACAACACGTGGCCAATCATAACTTATAAAGAGTTTACTAATAAGAGTGTCAGAACTTTGAAATGCATTGTTGGCAACACTACTTAAATAATCGACATTGCGGTTGTCAGTAGTGTCTGTCTAGTAATAATGGTGAGATACAGTATTCAACAGCGGGTAGAAATGATTAAAATTTATAAACAAAATGCATTTTGAGCACAATCGACCAACTGAACGCTCTATTTATTGTCTTGTTAAAAAATTTGGACGAACAGACTCAATAGTAAACGAGTCAACATCTGTGCGCCATCGAAATGCCCGTTAAGCGAAGAACGTGGTTGCTGTAAGCCAGAGTGTTAGAGAATATTCCAACGTCTCTGTATCACGTCGTTCTCAACAACTCGGCCTTTCCCAGATGACTACATGGAGAATTTTGCATCATGATCTTCATCTAAAAGCTTATACAATTCAGATTACTCAAGAGTTCAAACCCGCTGATCATAGTGTGCGTCGAACTTTCGTGGCTTGGGTTCTAGAGCTGATGGAAGTCGATCCGAATTTTGGTTCAAAACTCATCTTTTCGGATGAAGCAATCTGCTTCATCTTAGTGGATTCGTGAACAAACAAAATTGCAATATTTGTGCTGGAGAAATCCTCAATTGATTCACGAATTATCTCTCCACTCTGAAAAAGTCACTGTTCGGTGCGGCTTCTGGGCTCATGGAGTAATTAGCCCCTATTTTTTAAAGACCATCATGGAAACCACTTTACTGTTAATGGCGAGCGCTATAGGATTATGTAGATAGCATATTTGTGGCTGTGATTGTTAAATATTAATTTGAAGAATATTTTTAACAAGACGGTGCCACAAGTCACCCATCTCATGGGACATAGAATTGTTGCAAGAAAATTTTCCTGGTCATTTCCAAAAATGGAAATGTGAACTGACCGCCAAGGTCTTGCGAATTGTCACCATTGGACTTTCCTCTGTGGGCCTCAAGTCTACAAAAATAAGCCAGGAACGATTTATGATCTTAAAGAGAAATTCAAACACAATTCTAAATATACCACCTGATATGTATGAAAAAGTAAACAGAAATTAGGCAACGGGAATCCATTAATGTCAACAAAGCAGGGCAGTCTTTAAATGGTATTATATTCAAAGCATAATGTCACTGATTGCTCTTCAAAATAAAATAAAAATTAATGAAATGCTTATAATTTTTTTTGTGTCCCATGTTAATGTTCTGACGCATTTATTGGTAAACTCTGTTTTAGCAAAAATTGTTCGTAGAACTAGAATTTCATATAGCGGGCGGAGTTGGGGACATACTAGTACAAACAAAATAGTTACTTTATTTATTTAAGAATTTAATATTTATTATTTGAACTGATGTATTAAGAAATTTACTACGGGTTTTCTCTTAGTTTCTTCCTATTATCGCAAAATTATCTTTTCCTTAAGACATGAACACTTATACTCATCTTGAGTATGGCAAATGTCATGAGAGAACGTCTCAAAACATCTAGAGGCATGCTGGCAACGGTCTGTGAGTAGCTAAGTTACTAGAAGAAAACTATGTATTTAAATGTGTAGTCCAACATTCGCAGCCTAGACGGCTCCAACATACCATGTAAAAGCTTGCATATCGATGTTTAACTATCAAGGGTAAAATACGGTAATAAAAAAATCTTAAAAACATATCTGTAATATCTGTATATGTAACGCGTACTTATTTCGCAAGTCTTTCGAATGTTTCCTTGTTCTCGTCAACGTACGAAATTAAAGGCACTTGCCTTCATTTGCCATAAATGAATACTAATATTAGAAATGTCATATGTACGTGAAAGAACGAAAGTCCTAAAGACACATTTGAACATGAGTATCCAGTAATCTACTTATCCAGCAGAAAATTTCCCTGATTTTATATTTATAGTTTGACGGCCATAAATGCTTGGTCAAAATGATATCTAACAGTATTCGCATTGCGTGTAGTATATAGTGACCTCTATTATCATATTAGGGTCTCATTAAGAAAGAATTTGAAATTTACAAAATCGTTCGTAATGGAGAGAGAATGGGTCGAAAAAAAACATTGTAATAAACAAACGCATGAATTGATTTTAAAATTATGAAGTGAAGCAATTTTATTCAAGAGACCTTAAGCGACTTACAAAAATAATTTCAAATAAGATTTCAAAATCGTAATTTCAAGCAAGAAGTCTTCGCAAGACATCCTTATTAAATAAACAAAACATATCCATCTACCTTTGAAGTTTGTCAGAGAGACAGAACATGTCGATAGAACGCTAGCATAATCTCGTGGTATGATGAAAGCAAAATAATATTATATTATGACATTGTAGTGTATTTTACACGATCGATAAATACAGCTTTCAAGATGCAACATACATTACAGACAATAAAACATGCCGGCTTTAAGATCATTGCTTGGAGATGTTTCTCACACTATGGCACAAGATCTTTTTAAATCAACTGATTTACATCAGAATATTATAAAATATAATGCTTTCATTTTCCAAAGACAATGTGCCTTTCAAATAGGTGTTCCTACATGATAATTACCTTAAGCATCCGAGTAGAAAAACACACTAATTTTTGCCGAACACAAAAATTTAGGTTTCTGAATGGCCTGCAGTGATCAGACTTCGATTCCGTAAAATCTGTGAGTAGATATCAAATAACAAGTATTTCACGCCAAACCTATAAAACACAACAAGGATTATGGTAAATTGCGGAATTGAATTGGCGGTCTATTTCATCAGAATGCTGCCACAAATTAGTGGCCAAGCATGTCTCACCGGTTTGTAATCGCGGTTACGGAAGTAACAAACATAATATTTAATTTTACATAAACTCTTAAACCTTTTACATGAATTAATGATTGAAATTTAGTGTTTATATTATGTATTTGCCTCTATCCTTACATTGTTATAATTATTATTTTGACCAGGCTAATTAACGCTCATACTTCTAGTAAAGAACTAATAGGAGTATACTAACGTATAGCGTTGGTTCAATAGTTTCAGTATTAACGTCTAATTAGTAGAAATGATATATACCGCGTGTCTTTGAAATGAAATTATATAGCATATACAGGGCGTCCAGAAACTCTCCTGACAAACGAAGACCAGAGATTCCTCTGATAATTTTAAGACAATTAAATCCAAATTCACCTAGTCCGAAAATGCTTCCTAAGGGAGCTAGAGTTCTTTGAAGATGGCGCCTTGTATTTATTTTTTTTTAATTCCTCCAGAACACTTCTATTTAGAAAAACAAAAACTGGTATGCTTATTTATCCTCCAGAGATGAATCGATTCCATCAATTGCGAATTTCTAGTACCGGTCATAGGCGTCCGTTTTGGGTAGGTCAACGGTTATTTTAAGGCATAACTTTTTTGTCTTTAACTTTTAAGCATTTGTGACACTAGATTATTAAATTTTCAGGTATTCCAGTACTAAAATGTACTCTTACTTTAAGTCGGTAGGATACACCGTTTTCTAGAAAAATCGATTTGTAAATTTTTCGTTTTTTCTTCATTAAAGTTCAATTTATTATGTACCTACTTATTTTTAGCGACGAAGGTGGCTTGGACTATCAAGGCATGGATGAAAATTAATTTAATAAATTAAAAACAAATTATTTATTACAATGGAACGAAACTAACAAAAAAAGAACAAGTATCAAAGGTAGATTGTTACAAAAGTTGCTCGATGTGATGACCATTAGTCTCTATGCATAAATTTACCCTTCTGCTTAGAGAACGCCGAATTCTTGCAAAAATTCCAAAGTTATTTCTAAATTAGTTGCAAGCATCTTGTATCCTTAGCCGGAGTTGTGCGCGATTTTGTATCGGAACAGAATAAACAAATGCTTTTATGTATCCCCAAACACAATAATCGCAAGGATTCAAATCCGGCGACCTTGCTGGCCAAGCAACTGGACCGCCTCTTCCAATCCAATGGTCTTCGTAGTTATTATCTAGAAAGTCTCGTACATTCCTGCTAAAGTGACAGCCGTCCTGTAGAAACCATAAGTTTTGCCGAATATTTAAACGCACCTCATCTAACAAATCAGGTAAAATATTTTGCAGGAAATGTAAGTAATCAGCACCATTTAAACGAGCAGGTAATTCCACAGGTCCAAGTAGATAATCGTCAACTACTCCTATCCAGACGTTTATGCTAAACCTATGCTGATGCTTAAATTCTTGAACAACGTGGGGATTGTCACCAACGTACGAATAATAATGTGCATTATGTACATTAAAAATTCCATTTTTTGAGAATGTAGCTTCGTCACCAAACAAAACGTTCCTGAAGAAATCTTCATCTTGATTTTTCTGATTTTGTAACCATCTAGCGAATTCTACGCGAGCAGGAAAATCTCCTTCTAGCAGTGCTTGCACCTTTGTAAAATGAAAAGGATATAAATTTTCTTTGTGTAAGATATTTCCTACGAAAGATTTTGAAATTGTGGGGTACATGGTCTTCGAACGCTAATTTCTGGATTTTCCTCAACTTGCATTAAAATAACATCTTCATGTTCTGCTGTTACATCATTATGTCTCCCTGTTTCATTATTTTTTGGGACCACTGAACCTGTTTCTCTTAATCGTTGATGAAGAGCTGTAAATGTTGAGTGAGTGGGATGCTGACGATTGGGAAATTTTTCAGCGTATCTACATTGCGCCGCTCGAGCGTTACACCTCATTTCGCCATAAACTAAATGCATATCGGCGTATTCCTCATTAGTAAAAACCATTTTTTTTTTAAATTGAAATCGTGTTTGAATAACACAAAGTAAAAAATGAAAAGATAAACTTCGCGAACTGACAACAATTTGACAATGAAAAACGTAGGTTTTACTTATGTTGGCAGTTCAGACCTAACTATTGCAAAAAATAAAAAATTGAACTTTAATGAAGAAAAAACGAAAAATTTACAAATCGATTTTTCTAGAAAACGGTGTATCCTACCGACTTAAAGTAAGAGTACCTTTTAGTACTGGGATACCTGAAAATTTAATAATCTAGTGTCACAAATGTTTAAAAGTTAAAGACAAAAAAGTTATGCCTTAAAATAACGGTTGACCTACCCAAAACGGACGCCTTTGACCGGTGCTAGAAATTCGCAATTGATGGAATCGATTCATCTCTGGAGGATAAATAAGCATACCAGTTTTTGTATTTCTAAATAGAAGCGTTCTGGAGGAATTTAAAAAAAAAATAAATACAAGGCGCCATCTTCAAAGAACTCTAGCTCCCTTAGGAAGCATTTTCGGACTAGGTGAATTTGGGATTAATTGTCTTAAAATTATCTGAGGAAACTCCGGTCTTCGTTTGTCAGGAGAGTTTCTGGACACCCTGTATACCCAAAGTATTTTCCCAAAACTCCCGAAAGCGAAAAAAATATAAGCGAAAAGATATTAAAAAAAAATTGTTACGCCAGTGTGCGACTGAATATATCCTAAATACTATCGGATACGATATCTTAAACCTGACCCACAATATGGTTTTGTATTGCCCATCTCGCTTTAAGTATCGTTCTGTAGTGGATCGTTACACAATTTTTTTATAAAAAATAATAGATTGTAACTTAAATGCCCGTAAAGTACACATCTTACATGTTCTTTTAATATACCATCTTTAAGAGTTCACTTGACTTTCGTACTAGGTTATTAAACCCTTACTATAATAAAACTTATACACAATGTTATCGGTTTTATAAATATAAACATTGTCGCCTTTAAATACAATAGGAGTATTCTGGAATCCGATACACTTCTGAAAATTTTTTGAATTAATAGGCGGAACATGTTACAATTTTCAAGGGGTTTTTAATTTTGGGATTCGCAAAATTTGTTCATATTCTATATAATTTCATCTTTCCATTTTTATACGTTGTCTTTTTATTTCAAGGATACCTGTATATTTCAATTGTTTATGGGCTTTTGTTGTTAATTTACTACATTGTTATTAACTGTACATATATTTTTGTAAATATTACCAAATAAAACACATGTCCCTTATACAAATACAATTTTCGAAGTAAGTAATATGCAATTTTTAGGCACCATCCAGTAAAATGTTTCTTTAAAAATCTAGAAAATGTATAAGTATGACTGCTCTACTTATACACTATTTACTTGAATATTCAACAATTATATTTAATAAGTATATCATTACTTTATTTTCAGTATTCATTTGTAAGTAAGTCAAAAATTAAATATTCTGTGAAATAACTTGAAAGCTGGAGTCATTACCATCGTTCTTCTGAACTAAAATTTTAATTATTTCTTGGAAATACATAGGATGACGTAAATGGTTTTTCTACTTGGAATGATTCTTACTTGCTAGTATTAACGATACCAACGTGTGCTATTTAATATTTAGTTTTTCCAATGAAATGATTTTAAATAATAATAAAGTACAACTATGAAAGTGACTTAATAATATAAATAATATAATATAAATTTAGAACAAAAATTAAAAAATACTAAATAATTTTAAAATAAATCTACTTAATTTTTCAAATTTGCTTAGAATCACGTTTTACTAAAAAATCAGTGGTCCAGGAACTCCTTTAAGACAATTTTTCTCAACTAGAATCATCGCTTTCAAATAATATATGGACAAGATTATAAGACTAAATTTAGTGAAGATATTTGTGGATATTTTCAATCTTCTTGAACATGATCGTGATAATATTAGTAGAGGAATTATATATAATTATCAGAGAGCGGACTGAAGCGATTGAATGACCAATTGCCCCGACAAAACGTTGTGGCGGTCTCAAATATTGTATATTATAACAGCCCCACTAGTTGCTTGCTCGATTACATTCGTCGAGCAGATGTTGTTATTCCGTCGTTATGAATAGTACATTGTGTGTATTCCTTCATAAATTTAATTTAACAGGGGCGTGTAAGACGGAATATACATTTATATATTATTTCGTTAGACTTCCTTGAAACAATCGCTTAAAAAATTATAACCGATAATTTTCAAAGTGTATTCTCGTGTTTACATGCTGTTATACATGCATATACATATATGTATTTATTGTTCTTGAGATAGTATATTTTCTATTCTCTTTTATAAGGTATGGTTTCTAGTTTCGTTTCTTTCAGTGTTATTTGGTTACACCGTTTAGTATTTTAAAAAATTCGTTTTATATTGTTATATTGTATATTTATCCTATATTTTTTTATAAATATTAAGTTTAATTTACTACCTTATTTTTGAAGTAGTATTAGTTTCTTCTTTTTAGTCCATTTCTTTCTGTTCTTAGTATTTCTCTTTACTTTTATTAACTATGGAGAATTCTCGCAGCGCAGCCATGGTAGGATGGATTAGAGGCCGTACAGATTAGCTGCATATTCATAATGATACCGAGAAATATTGCAGTACCTGCATTTAAGGCGCCCACAAAAGTGTAATGTGCAGAGATATGTTTCTTCGAAAACTCATTTAGATAACATATGTCCATCTGCACCTGACACTTTTAACGAAGAACTGTGTGAAGCTTTCATGGCGGCCAATATCCCATTCAAAAAGCTTTACAATCCATTCCTCAAGAGGTTTCTTACAAAATATACAGATAGTTATATAACAGATGACTCTACTTTACATAAATACCACTTACCAAAATGATATTTGAGAAACATTGAAAAAGTACGAACCAACATAACTGGGTCATTACCTTGGGGTAAGTGCAGACGAAACAACGGATGTAATGAGACGATATATGTTAAATGTAGTTGTTGGTATTCTTCATCCGACAACATCATACCAACCATACTTAATTGCAACTAAAATATTGTCAGTCGTAAATGGTGAAACAGTTGCAGAAGTAATTGATCAATGTATTCATAATATTCTGTGATCGGATAACTATATAACTATATAAGATGCTATTATTTTTAACTGATGCGGCAGCTTATATGCTAAAAACAGGGACGTTATTAAAGCAATCTTATCCCAATATGCTTACACGTTAACTGTGCAGCACATGCACTAACTAGACAGAGTATATGAATACATCAGGGGTCATTTTCCAAATGATGATGTTAGTTTCATCGTTTAAAAAGATATTTGTCAAAGTTGAGACAAAAAGTTGATGTCACGTTTAGCAGAAATCCAGATTTGAATACGAGTATTATATCAATTCTGCACAGAGCCGATTGAAAAATCTATACATTCGAAGTATGCTGCACTTTTGCAACATTTTAATCACGTACCTATTGCCAGTTGTGATGTGGAACGGACATTTTCTATTCTTAAAGACGTTTTAACATCTAAAAGAACTAATTTAGCATAGTTGTTCATAGTAATGTGTAACACTTTCAATTTACACTTTATTTTTATTCAAAATTCGATACGCAATTCGCTTGTCAGCATTACTTTTGTTTCAGCAGTAGTTGCTACCGGTTACCAAATCGTTTATTACATTCAGTCTGCTATGCCTTGACAGATACATATTAACTGCATATGTAGGTATGTGCCACTTGTGCAGGTAGCCGCACGTATCAAATTGTTCGAAACTCACGAATCGCTTACAGAAACAAACCTATTGCGAATACAAGGCAGACGTCTATGGGCTATGAATCATCAATCGCTCGAGTCCGCTCTCTGATAATTATATATGTATAAGCATTAAAATAATTGAAATAATCTGTGTTCGAGTAGTGTTGAATCATTTTTACATCTTCTCTTTTGAATTTTAATATTACATATACATATATATATATATCTATATATATATCTATATATATATATATATATATATATATATATACTTATATATATATATATATATATATATATACTTATATATATATATATACCGTTATTTCTTTACATAGGTCAGACTAAACAATATTTATTGAGAAGGACACAAGCCCACAAATACTCCAAGACAGACAAAACAGCTTTATTTACACACAAACTGCATCACGATCACCATTTCGATTTTGACAACACACAGATAATCGATAGAGAACAACACGCAATGAAAAGAAAAATTAAGGAAATGATAAATATTAAGCAAGAAACAAATTCAATTAACAACAGGAGTGACATAAAAAATCTAAGCAATATATACTATATCTTAATAATGTAAAGTAACGATTTGCAGTTTACCATCATGAATATTTACAATTGTAATATAAATATCTATCATGTTATTTAAATATCTGTATATCGGCTTATTGTGCTGGTAGTCCCGCATTTAGATTCTGGACTGCCATCACGATAATAATGTAGAGTAGCGGTTTGCAATTTATGTTCATAAATATGCACATATGTATATAAGGATATAGACTTAAATGTAAAAATTTAATGGTGTAATTTTAACTAATCAATTGCAACCATGACAATATCGCATATATAAATATGACATTTTTTTAGAATTTTGCAATTGTATATTTTTATAATCAGAAAACTGAATCAACTATTCATGGAGTTTGAAATAACTGACTTTGATCCGCATCGGCCACGACAAATGTATCAGCGATATGCTCGATTTATTGTAAATAATGCAGCTGTTCGTTCGTATATGCGTGAAAGTCCCCATATTCCATCAAGAACTAAAGTGAATTGGCCATTTGTAACATTTATATTCCTCAGTTGGACGTTTACTAACAACAATTAGAAATCGATTCCAATTTCAGTAAAAGAATATCTGTAGCAACGAAGTATATTTTTGGTTTTGTTTAGTACATAAATAGAATGCCCAAACCAACGAACAATCCAAACAATTTACAAACAAAATTCTCCGTCACCAAAGAAGGCAAAAACGGTTTTGTCATCAGGAAAGGTTATCGCAACTGTTTTTTGTAATTCTTATGAAATTATCTTGGTCGACTACTTAGAAAAGGGGAAAGTGATAAATGGGGAATATTATGCCAATTTGTTGCAACAATTAAGCGACAAAATCAAAAAGAAACGGCCTCGTTTGGGAAAGAAGAAAGTGCTTTTCCATCATGACGCACCTGCCAGCAAGTCTGCGATTGCAATGGCAAAAATTTATGAATTCGGATTTGAATTAGCGCCTCATTCGCCCTATTCCTCAGATTTGGCTCCCAGCGATTATCATCTCTTTTCATACCCGAAAAAATGACTCAGTGGTAAGAGATTTTCGTCTAATTCCGAGGTAATCGCTGTTGTAAGTAGCTATTTCATGCAAACTACATTTCAAACATTTAGAGATAACAATTCCATCTTTATTTATATATAATTGCCTGGTTTTTGCAAGAAGAATTTACCATTACAGCCAGATATTCAGAATACTTGAAACGGGAATAATTCACTGGTAAGAGTTCCTTTCCATAGATTATCCAGAACACAGTAATCGGTAAAATATTATGCGACAATTTTGTTTCATAATTTTAATGAAAAAAAGGAGATTAAAAAAGGAGATTAAAACAATAAAATTGTGTCTTCCATTATATGGCTATCACAAAAAAATTAATTAAATCGTTGAAAATCAACGTATCATAACCTTATTAAAAGATGGTACCGTTAAGTGTACATATAACTGACATGAAAAAGATAAGCTTATTTTAATAGGCAACTGCACTAATTATACATTTCCCATATAGTGTACATAAATAACCGTTTTCATACTGCTAATGGCTAAAGAGCGTTAAAAATTAAAGGCATCTACAAATACGATTAAGTAACATACATTAATTAGATAACAGTATAACTACTATTACATGCACATATGAACATGTATCTACTATATACGAATACATATTGTATAGCTGCGTTGCTGCATTTCAACATTTTAAACATCGCATCGCGAAGTGTTGAGATCCCGCTTCCAAGCAAGTATCCGAATAGCGGCTGTTCAACTGCGTGACGTCGGTTACGTCATACTAAACGCCGGCGTGTGACGTGACAAATACAGACCGCGCGGAATGATCGCATTTATAAATAGAAACCGACCGGTGTGTAACAGTTCATCGCACATTAGCTTACTGCAAAACAATATTACTGACACTTTCTTGTCTGTATAGACGCACTTAAAGCAGCTGATCTACATATTTTATAATGAATTGAGTTTTTCCGTAAATTTGGTGTAAGTATTAATTACCAATTTGAATGTTTAAACATGGCGTTGGTGCAGAAAATGGTACAAATCGGCAATGCTATAGCTATAAATGGTACATGTCTGGTCTGAATTTTAGTTACCATGTTTAATTAGGAATGAATAAGACCATATGACATGTGCAGACTTAATCAGCGATTAACAATTAGTTATTTTATTATTATTAATTTATGCATTAATGAGGACATAGAAAGAGTGAACCGAAGAAATAGCTACTCAGAAGAGTTGAGTATTCTCACCTTAATTTGTTGAAAATTACGCTTTTAGAAATCTATTAACTAATCAAAAAGAACAACTAGGCAAAATAAGTAACAATTACGACCTTGGCCGTCTTTAACTTTTATCAATCGCAATTCATTAACAAGAAAAATAATAAAGATAGATAATTGCTAAAAATTGCTATTAATATATCTCAAAACATTAATGAATTTTGAACTTTTGACATTCATAAAGCATCAAGTAACGTCACGCACGAAAATTAAAATGTTAATAGTTTAAATTCACTGACGAAAACATATATGATCTGTCTTTTTAAAGAAATCTATAAATCGAAGACATTTGGTATTTTAGAGCAGTAGCAGACGTAACCAAGAAGGACCGTTTCAGAAACTCAGACAAAGAAAAATAATAAAGTGTAACCCTAGTACTTCAAAAAGTGCTTGAGCGAACGTAATTCCAGCGGTTAGATGTTATAAACCGTACGACGAATGACGGAAAATTAATTTCCTTTAAAAAATAGGGAGCGACAAAGAGTGCAGGTAAACTAGCTGGATCCTGGAGTGCGAAGGTAGCAAAGATTCTGAAGAAAACAAATCTGCATTGGAGAGAAGTTCTAACGCAACATATAAAAACCTTGACAAATTTTCGTCTCCAAACTTCAGGAGGACGAAGAAGGGCTCTGCTTGTATTTAAAACATTACTTTTGTAACAACGCGCAATGCTTTTGACGTATTTGACATAAGATTGCGGGATACCGCTGCTAGTATTTTTGTGTATTCTTTTATTTTTTTCTTTTAAAACATTTTGGTTTTAGTATTTATGTTTCGCTACTTTTAAAGGTGCTTCTATTTATGGTAGATATGGAGATTGTGGTGGTCATAATTGTCCCCTTAATGGATGCCCGCCTTCATCTTCAAAGGATTAGGCTTTATTCTGTGCTTTCCTCCGAACAGTAGAATTTCGTCACCTGTCAAAATACTGTTAAGATAACAGCGTTTTTTTACTATCTTCGAACATCCCACGGCATTAACCTCTCATGCCATCTCCTCGTCGGTTAAAGAATGAAGTACCTAAGAGGAACAATGACAATATGTAATTTTTATATGTATTTTTAGCCTAACTTAGATATAAAAATACAGTTTTGATGGTTTTACAGTACATGGATTTATTTCCAGAACACAAATATACACGTATGTACCTATACTGGAAAAGCAACGGTTATATTTAATTGAAACATTTTACTAATCAATTTACCATTAGTTACACTTTAGAAACTATGCTCTCTTTTCTGCATGTAATTGAGACTTCAACTTTGATCGTAGGTATTGTATTCTTTAAACAGATTAACAAATTCTACAAAGCGAAAGAGTGAATACGACATTCGAAATATGTAGTTACGTTATGTAAACGTTATAGAATAGTGCAAAAGTCATTAGAGGATTGTTATAACTGTCATTGACGGAATGTTCTAACTTACTCTATGCTGACGTCTATTTATATTCTCCATTTACAACAGAATGTTGAACATTATATAAAGCTTTATGCCTCGGACGTTCAAATGTATTTTTAACTAAACAGAGATTATGAAGCCATTAATAGACAAGAACCAACATAAGATATTTAAAGCGATTTAAACGGTTGTTTATAAAAACAGATCCAAATGAGCTACTGTTTAAGGGACGTTAACTACTTTCTTAATAAATCATTTAAGCAAAGCTTTAACTAATTAGTCTACATGTTTACATTTTTAATTCGATACATTATGAATTCTTAGACAGCGGACACGAGAGGCCGATGACTCATCGCCCAAGGGTGTACTATTGAGAATTTGTATTTTTAAAGAGTTTTTAATTTTATTTATATAATTGGAAAATACGAAATACATTTTTATTTGTTCATTTTGTAGTTCAAGTTAAGTAAAGGAGTATTAATATTTAAATGGGATTTAAGTAAAACACTTATACTAATTTCCAGTATATATTACACTTTATTATCTGTATTAATAAATTGACGACATGTTTCGCTACGATGTAGCTTCTTCAGATCTTATATTACTACTGTAGTAATATAAGTAGTTGTAGTAATATAAGATCTGAAGAAGCTACATCGTAGCGAAACATGTCGGCAATTTATTAATACATATAATAAAGTGTAATATATACTGGAAATTAGTATAAGTGTTTTACTTAAATCCCATTTACATATTATGGATTTCCAGCAAGTATCGGCCGATTCAATTAAAATTTAAAAAAAAGAAAAGTATTAATATTAACTAGCAATACTTTCTCAAGGTTTTCTTCTGTAAAATATGTTCTCTTTGAATGAAATACATCCTTGTAGATAGAAATCGCCCTTTCTACATCGCAACTGGTTATAGGTGCATACTGGAAATATTCTTTTAGTTCAGCGTATTTATCAGTTAGATTTTGAGGTATTGTCCGCATTGGTACACAATTCCGCATTGTTATTACATCTGGATTTCTATTAAAAACTGCTTCTAACTTGTGCCGAAGGCCACATCCGAAGTCACTTGGAATATTTTTCAAATTATTAATAACCAAATCTAATGTGGTTAATCCATCATTTAATTTGAGATATTGATTTTCAAAATAAATGATTAGTTGTGGCAAATTTCCTAAGCGTTCATGAAGAAAGTACAACTGATTTTTTAAATTTGGAATTTGTATTAGTTCCTGGCACTCAGAATATTACTTCGAGCATCGTCATTTAAACATGTCACGAAATTTTGTAAACTATCGAAATTCTCTGCATAAAAACTTGTAGCGTCCAACCGTCTAGTTATTACTGGAGAGGGAGGCAGTGACAAAGGTGGAAGTTTTTCTCTGTAAAGAGCTACTCTCAATGGTGCTTTTCTGAAAAATTTTTTAAAAGCGGTTACAAGTCTATCAACTTCTGGAAAGGTGTCTGATATATTCACAGATTCTGTAGAGAGCATGTGCTACACAAGTAATATACAGCAATATGCAGCATATTAGGATGTTTTCTTTAACGGTATGTCTGTTTTTAACAGCACTGTCACTGACAAATAAAAGCATTTTTTCTTTGTACCTGTTGTCCGAATGAAGCATTTGGTGCATATTCTCGTAAATGGTTTTAGCTACCGTTTCCACATCAACTGTATTTATAAGTTTTGTTACTACATATTACATATGCGTTAGATGGAAAAGTTGGATGTAGTACACCAGCTTCAACATTTCGTCGACATAGCTACTGATTTGAAAGATGGCTTCTAATGAGTTCTACTCCCTTCGTGTAACACTTAGAAACATAATATTTGCGTAAGGTGGATTCATCAGAAACATTTCGACAAGGATACTTTTTGTATATGTTTTGAAGGCGGGATTGTTAAGTGTATTCAATGGAATATTGCCGCCATTAAAGTTTCATAGAGTTCTCCGTTAAAATTGTCAGATTTCAACGGGTTCAATTTCTGCTAATGTGTTTGCAATGCTAAGTGGCGATTTAGATGCGATTTCTAACGATATTTTACAGTCTTTGTAATAAATTTCGGAATAACTGGCAATAGACATACAATCAGTATGACCGTTAATCCAACTCACCATTGTTTCACGATGCCATTCTCGACGTTTTTCCATATCATATCTGAAAAAGTAACTTAAACAATGTTCTAGATCTAAATAAATGAAAATTAAAAATGTATGCGTAAGTTTTTAAAATTTAACGAAATTCACTGGGCACGTCAAAATAATTAGAAGAAGTAGATTCGATGAAACAAAAAAAAGAAACTAACTCACCGCACTTTATTTATCTTACGAAATGTAAACTAATAAATAAAATAAATTATAAAAACTCCTCACGCTTCTATCTACGTCCATGAAGAAAGTAATTTAAGTGGAATATAGAAGTAATTGCGTCACAATTCAACAACAAAAAATAGATGTGCGGCTAACCGAATGAATAGTGCTTTTCAGTAACTGCGTGTTGTACTTAGCGATGTTATAGACTAATTTCGGCCTGACACGCCCGGTCTCTATTAATTATAATAATAGTGCAAATGTATGTAGTGTAAATAATGTTTACTAGATACATATACACTTAGCGCTCATATACGTGGTTGTATCAAAAAATATTCGGAATGCCAATTGCGACTCTAGTCTCCTCCAAAGTTCTTTCCGTCTGCACACACACTTGTTTCAACGACCTTGCCATTGCAAAAAGAATCGCTGGAATTCCTTTCTTGGTACGGACCACAACTGTCGCATTGTGTTTAACGCCATCTGCTGTCAGCAAACATTCACTGCGAAGTTTTAATAGCAGGAAATAACCAAAGTCCGCAGGTGCCAGATAGAGCGAATAAGACGGTTATAGTACAACTGCGATTTTTTTCGCTATTATAAACTTCTAAACAGCTACAGACTTATAATTAAGGGGCATTATGATAATGCAATTTTCAACCATTTATGTAGTCTTAGCCGTTGGAGTACTTCACGCAAGCGTATCAGAACGTAACAACATTAACCGCTTGCCCTACTGGTATAAACTCATGCCTTCGTTATCGAAGAATATGATTTGCATGACCTTCACATTTGACTTGCAGATTGCGACTTCTTTTGCAGTGGAGAGTTGAGTGTGTGACACTCGGAGACCTGTTGTTTTGTTTCTGGATCATATCAAAATACTTAACTTTCATCACCAGTAATCAGGAGGGTAAACCAGGATCAGATATGGAACGTTCGAACAATTCAGAGGTAATTTCGCACATACGTGTTCTCATTCTCAGTTGCTTTGCTATGATAGTCTGCGCCGAACCGAACGAGACTCCAACCGCATTAGCTTGCGGTCGCACACAAACCTTGAAAATCACGCGCATGTTCACAGATGTGGACGGTCTTCTATTACGAGACTCGTCTTCAACTGACACCTATCTATTCTATCCATCCCTTAACCGACAGCGGGATTCTTTCGCCCCAAACATGTGTTTCTTAAAGCTTCAAAATGTTTCTGTTGCCGTTTTGCAAAACCAACACGTGAATTTGTTGTATCTCGACTCAAATTGCGTGGGCCATTTAGACGAACGTATCGAAAACATTTACACTTGAGACAGCAATCACTTCAGCATTTGTCAACAATGGTGGGGAAAGTTATTGCGTACCCACGGGTATAACACAATTTTATTTTACTTCGTGCATGTGTATATTAGAGGTAGACGTTTTGGAAGCCCGCTTCAGTTTCGCGATCGTCCGCCCGACTTGACATATCGTTCAATGAGCCTGTAATCCCAGCTCGCTTGTTCGATACGGCAAGTTCGTTAGGCTTGAGAAATCCATTTAAATAGCAAACATTTCCCTATATTTCAAAGCAAATTTTCCAAACCGCAATCTTATTATTAAAATAATAAAATCAATAAGAAATAATAAAATAATCAATTCTGTCCCACGTCTTCTACAATGGAACGTCCATTGTGTCAAATTAAGGTTAATATCAATTATGCTTAATTTTTTAGAAAAAAATTGAAAGGTGTATGAAGAGCGATATATGTATTAAGATATATTTATTGTGCGAGTAAATGTGTTTAGTCTATGAATATGAATCCAAGATATGGTGAGATCCAAAATAGTGTGAAATTAACGAACCCCAAAATTAAAAACCCCCTGAAAATTCTATCATGTTCCGCCTATGAATTCAAAATATTCAGAATGTGTATAAATAATAAATACCTCTATTGAAGTTATACACACACACACACACATACGCTACAGCGTATGATTACGTAGGTAACAGCTGCCGATGCTATAAAAACTGTATGCTACGGTCAATAACCTTGTACAAAATCAGCTGTTTATATATTCAAGTAAATTATCAACAATTAAGATGTATTACATTACCTTACAAATTCATTTTAAAAATCACACTAAAAATAATTTGTGGACTTTTAGAACTCACATCAATTCCTGTGTATTAAGTGAATGTTTTATTTTTTTTGTTACAAGAAGTATGAAATATAATTCAGAACGCCGCTATTGTATTTACACGCGGCAATGTTTATGTTTAAAAAACGCTAGAAGATAACATTGTGTATAAGTTTTGAATAGTAAGGATTCGACAACCTGGTACGAAAATTGTGTGAATTTTTTAAGACGATGTGCTAAAAGAATATCTAAGACGGGCATTTAAGGTCCTATTTTGTAACAATCTATCTTAAATCGAAGAAGTAAATGTAAAACGTATCGAAAATACGTAACGATCGACAACCAGACGAAACTTAAAGCTGACGGATAGTAACAAAACTACTCTTTTTGTTATTGTCGCCTACCTTTAAGTATCGTTTTATAATATAGTCGGTCGTACAATGGCGTCACAATTTTTTTTAAGTATCTTAGTCACTTTTTTTCTCGCTTATGAAAAATAATTTCGAGAAAATATTTTGGATTCATATTCTATATAATTAAATTTTTCCATTCTTTATACGTTGCCTTTTTATTTCAAGGGCATTCGGTATAAATCATATATCAAAGTACATAATTGTAGCTGGTTCGAGAATACTATCTAAAGAATTAAATTAAACAAACTTATCCGGACAATATATATTAATATATCGCTTTTACTTCATAAATCAAAAAATCTATTTGTTTTACTTTACACAATGCAGATCATAATAATATTTGCGTAGTCGGAATATTAGATATAAATTTTATACAAAATTCATGACAATTACATTTATTACAAGTTTTTTATTAAATTATCTATTATTTTAATTTTACAAAAATGTACCTACATAGGATTAATGTCAATAATTATTTATCCAAACTAATTATGTTACTGAAAAATACATACATTTACATACAACATAAAGGCAAATATACACCTTATCCTATATTTATTACGTATGTTATCAAAAATATTAATAAACCTCTCTATTAATGATTTCTGTTCTTAATACTATATAACGAACTAACTACATATACTATAAAAAATTAATAAAAACAGTTTTACTTCTGATTTTTTTAGCACAATTTTCAATATGGAACATTTATGCTGTAAATTGCATGTAATAAAATAATCATAATAATCTCTTTTCATATAGTACGCATAACATGTTTAAATGTGATAATAATAAATTGTAAAAATGTAAAAAATTGAAAAAGCAAATATAAACATATAAATAAAACATTAATATAACAAAATAATCAACGTTTAAAGGTTTAAACAATGCTAGTAGTTAATTAAAATTAATATCATTTTGACTAGAAATTAAATTTAAAAAAACTTTTATGGTGTATAAAGCATTTTGGATCAAAGTTGTACATAATTGCTTCTTTAAGTGTTTTAAGTGGCAATTCCTTCATATGAAATGGCAAGTAATTGTAGTTTTGATTATTTGGTTCATTGCACTTTTATTGGTAGTGCTGCTTGCAATTTGTGCCAGAACTAGATATTTGCATCCGATCGCTCTAATATTGTAACGAACAGTGGTGAAGTTCCTGATCTTTAAAAAGATCATAGTTTATTTTCACAAGCATTGCACATTTCATATATAAAGGCTTATTGAAGTTAATATTTCTTATTTTTGAAAACTTCTCTGGATGAATGTTTTCCATTTTCAAAATATACACTGCTCAGAAAGTCAAGTGGATATTTGAAACAAAACTATGTTTTTTTATAATTTAAGTTAATTTTTCACTGTTTTACTACATTTCGTTCTAATAAGAACCGTATGTTACACTAATGTAAACAAGAAAAAACTGTCCTCGATAAAATTTTGCAACGAAAAGTAAATAAAATACAATTATTTCGTTTTCAACATCTTGTTGGTCTACATTTTTTCGATAGTAGTATATTTTAACACATGTTCTATTGTCCATTATCATTTGCGACTTAAATTACATTGTTTCAACCTTCGTTTAGATGCTGTTCAAATTGAAGAATTTGTTCCGTTGATTAAACGGAATGTTTAACCCAACAAGAAGCTGCTAACCAGTTACAGCTTTCTCAAAGGTTAGTAGAACGTGCAATTGATACAGAACCAGTGCCACATATACTCATAGTGGTTCACAGTATCTCGAATTAATAGTCTATTCGGGCAAGTTATAGGCAGACTAATTTGTGGTCAAACAGTATGGAATAGCATAGTCGTTATCTGAGCCACTAATTACCGATGGTTAACCAGCGAGGGCAAAGAAATCGTTGGGCTATTGAACATGGCAATTGGAATCTGCATTGATGGAGAGCCTTTATTTTCACTCATCAGTCCAGATTTCGCCTTTATAATTACGATGGCCAAATTTTGTTATGGGGCGAGGGCAACGATATAATGAAGATTTCGTAACGCCAACAACTCTTTTCGGTGGCGGATCAGTATACTTTTGGGGTAATATCAAATATTTTTTTAGTTAAAGCCAGCGCCACTGCTGACAAACACGTTCGCTTCATCGCGTTAAAATGAGCCCAAATTAAACTGAAATGTATGGTGTTATTCGATTCAGTTCTTCGTTCCAACAGTTTTATCCGACAGCTAAAACTGTTGGAAAACGACGAAGTGTAGCGGGACGCAGTATATTTACAAACATAGGATCGATTTGTCACTAACGCAAACTTCCAAACCTCTGAGATATAAAACTCTTCCTTGAAATATTAAAGAAAGCAGAATATACAAATGTTTGAAAAACTGTTTAACTGAGTTTTAGTTTTTGTAAATACATTTTGTGTTTGTTAAAAAATAAAAATTATTATTAATATACCTAGCATACATTCAACTAAATAGAACGTTGATTAAGAAAAATTAACTCTACATTAATCTTTAACAAACGGTGTCGGCATCTTTTATTTAATATAAAACAAACCGAGTTGATAATGAAATAAATTTTAAATGAAATATTGAGAAGAAATAACAAAATAACATAGGCTGGTTAAAATTCGAATTCATGTATCTGTACGAAGCGCACGGAACTAATTATAAGTATCCGTTTCTATAACGTTCCGCTATGAGTAGAACTATATTGTGTGTTGCAATATATTGTGATTTGTTCCGACATACGTAGTATTATAGAATTTTATCCACGTGGTCAATTATTGACTTTTAAAATAGAACGTATTACATATATGAGGTGCTACCCAGAAATTTCCGGAATTGAAATGTGGAGAGGGATGGTAGTATAGCGGTAGTTTCAGTCTGTCAAACGGTACTTTACTAGTTGTGTTTGAGTTATTCTGCGATACTACACTGTCTGATGTGAAAGAGCAAAGAATGTGCATCAAGTTCGGCTTCGAACTTGGTAAAACGGCAGCGTTCTACACAATAAAAGTCCACGAAAACTGGCTTTGTTAAAATGTTGGGCAATTCAAACACTCTCCTCGGACTGACCTTACGTGGGTGGGATGATCTTAATTTGACAAAGCAGCCAACCAGTGCGACGCAAAACTCAGTAAAGATGGTCGTTGGGCGATTCTTGTCGAAACTGACTAAAAATTAATCGCATTGCTGCGATTTTAAAAGCTTCTTGTCGTGGAGGTTATACAACGCGCGGAGTTCGTACTTGTGCTAACGATCCCACCACAAAAAGACTAGCATAATTACAGACAGCAGCATGTAATAACAAGTAAAAGAAAACGTTCTACATTAAAGAAAAAGGACCAAGTTTATTACAAACGTATTCGTCGATAATAAAATTTACAAGATTAAAGAAAAAGTACAGAAAACCGTAGTACGTTTCAACCAAAATTGAGTGTGAGTGAAGCCCTGTATTTAATAAAATTAAAGTATATAATAATTTAAATAAATATAATTGTTAATTCAACATAATTTAACTATAAATTTAAAATACAAAATCAAGAGCCAAAACTCTTTTACGATATTTTATGTTCACCAGTTTATATTTTAGAGCACAAAAAAAAGTAAGGAAAGAATACAAGCGAATGTCATACGTATACGCAAGGCCTCGAGTACTCGTTCACAAACAAATTTAAATCTTATATATGTAAACTTAGGGCTACATATTCTATGACGCTATTTAAATTTAGTAAAAATAAATGAAATATACTCTTATGCTCAAAATCCTTAATTAAATTGAATCAACAAATTTCTGTTCAATTTAAATTGCATTAGCGCCAATATTAAACCGGCTGATAGCCTAGTGGTAGCGCACTGGCTTATCATGCCGGCAGTCCCGGGTTCGGATTCGGAGCTGGGCTGTACGAGTAAGTTTTCATGGCTTTCCTTCTCGTTTAAGGCGAATGCCGGCAGCTAAACATCTTAAGTTGCTCCAAGGGTATAACTCACGGCCTGCGATGCCCCCTGTAATTGGCGTCAAGCTGTTGGGGGATGTTAAGGCATGAATTATTATTATTATTAAATACTCTAAATTAATTACAAAATACTCTTCGAACAAAGAAGTTAACACATGCCTAAGGCAAAAAAAGCATAATTTAATGTGCGTTAACTTACTACAATTGACGAACAATGAGATTATAATAATAAATAAATGATTTCTTAATATTGAATGTAGCTACACGATGCAAGTTTTCGAGTGATAATTGTTTAGATGAACCGGCGTAATTATAGGAAAAACTACCTCACAGCTTGTTGATATTGTCCAAGGTTATCCAGATGCTACGGCGTCATATCCGTTTTACGCATGGTTTTCGAAGGTGATTTTCGGAACACGTGAACTGATACGGTTCTCTAAAAGGTTCTCCACTTACGCTTATTTAACAACTTGTATAACAAATTTCAGTAACTAATTAGAATTAGCGAATCACTAAGATTGAAACACAAATAAATATTGCAAAGAAAGTTAGCGGAAAAATTACTCACCCACAGATAATCGAGGGGCTTAATTAGTCTTCAGCCTAGTCAATAACGTCTACCCAAACATAAAATTGCTATACTTCAAACTCAGCATGCCGCCGATAAACTACCTATTTCAGTGTCAAATTTGCGGCGAATTGATGTGCAGTTTGTGCCAAGGTTACTCAGCACCTTGTTCATTGTGTGCACAGATCTGAAAGAAACTGCCGAAGGTGATACGAACTTCAGTACCAGAATCATTACTGGAGACAAATCGTGGGTGTGCGGGTATGATGCAAAGTACGATACAATGCAGCAGTCATCGCAGTGGATGACGCCATCGTCACCTCGACCAAAAAAAGCGCGACAAGTTCGAAGCAACATCAAGTCGATATTGATTTGCTACTTTGACGCTAGCGCATTGTGCACAAAGAATTTCTCCCGCCGGGTGAAACAGAATGGTCGATTTTATTCCGATGTTCTTCGATGACTAAGAGAAAACATTCGACGCAAGCGGCCTGCCAGCCAAGTGGCCCAACAATTCGTGGATCCTACACCACGACAATGCACCAACCCACATGTCACTTGTTGTGCGTCAGTTTCTAGCCTAAACAAACACCGCAGTACCGCTGGGATAGGTGTATTCATGCGGAAGGAGAGTATTTGAAGGGGATGGTAGTGAATAAGTTGTAAGAACAATTTATTGTTTTTTTTTCAAATTATGGGTATTTCTAAGTAGCACCTCTTCATAAAATAATAACGAACTTACGGCAATGTTAAGTATCATTCGTAGAATTGTCTGTCAATATTGATATAGGCCCCTGAGAAGAGGCATACTTGTCAGACAATCATTTTCTATATCACTGTATAATAATCTCATTATTAAATACATTAATTCCTTAATTGCACTTCATTTCGCAAAATACATTAAAATACTTGATACTTCTGTAATATCCTTTAAAGGTTCAAGTTATTTATAGAAGGCTATTCGTTTTTTGAACTCTTCCTGATTCTATTTTATAAACAAATACAAAAAAATAAGAATACGGTAATTTAATTACTGTAAACACTTTAACCTTCTTTGCTATTGTTGTTGTTTTAAAAATAAATCATAATTAATTTGTTGCAGTAATTAATTAATTACTATTAATGCAATTATTATTGTTATTAGTTTACTTCTCCTATTATAACTTAATTTTCAAAGACAAAGCTAAATGCTTTCAAAGCTTCATTAAAAATGTTAATATTTTTTCGAAATTTTAAAGGCTAATTTATTAAAAGATTAAACAAAGTTTATTTATTAAAAGTTGTCAATTATTAAAGAATCGAATATACTTCTCTGTCTAGTCATCTACTATAGCTTTTTAATGGATTCCCTAGAGGCACGATAATTTCTTGGAGCAGTGTAGTATATACGAGCGCAGTTTGACGAGAGTGTAACTTCAACGATATATGTACTTATTTTAAGGTAAAAAATATGTTTTACTTTTCAACATAATTCCCTTGCCAC
This sequence comes from Melolontha melolontha, assembly GCA_935421215.2. Lineage (NCBI taxonomy): Eukaryota > Metazoa > Arthropoda > Insecta > Coleoptera > Scarabaeidae > Melolontha > Melolontha melolontha. The sequence continues at coordinate 131,180,222 of OW285236.1, forward strand.
ACACTTAGCCTAGTGAGTTTACAATTCTTCTAAGCCGTGTAAAAGGTAATCTTTCGGCAAATTAGCAAAATGTGCATTGGTCTCGAATATTACCTCTTCATTTGTCCGAAATATTTTTCCACCCAGTAATTTTTTTAATTTGAAAATAAAAATAAATCACAGGGAGCTAGATCTGGCGAATATGGCAGATGAGGCAATAATTCGTAACGCAATTCGACAAAGGTGAAAGATGCATTAGCGTGACAACAAACTTTTCTTCAACAAATGCTGTTCTGCATGGCTAAAGTACCAACCCAATTTCACAGTCTACTCCAATTATGAATTTTTTCGATGGCTCGTTATATCACTTGTTATTACAGCACCATACTTTGTGGATTTCAGTCTTTTTTGAATAGACTGTAATACATGAAAGTTACACATTAATCGAATATTTGGTTCTCCAAAAATCTTACTAGATCCATTAGTAATAGCAGCACTGCCATCAGGCAATAATACTGTGCGTTTCCATGTAATACTGTACTTTTGCATTCATAAAATATAAAAGAAAAATCATTCGCCTGCTCATTTAGGCAAACTGATAATACTAAAGGGTGAAATACTTTATTTTAATCGCTAGTTCCAGTAAGTAGCAAAGGGTAGCCTTGCCAAATAAGTTTGTATTGAGTGAGCCACAAAAAAGTTTTCAGAGTATGCCATGGATTAAATCAGTTATGTCTTAGATTGATTAAGAGATCTAACCTAGATGTCGTACTATTAGTAATAGGATAAATAGTAACCTCACACACACATACACTACATACCTAACCTATATTTACATACCTAACAACTGGATGAGATGGACAAAACGAAACTATACTTTTTGTTATTGTCGGTCAACTTTAAGATATCATCTCTGATATTTTTTGTAATTGCACAGTGGCGTGACAATTTTTTTTAATATTTTATTTTTTTTTCTCGCTTATGAGCGGGAATTTCTGTAAAATATTTTGGATTTTTATTCTATATAATTACATTTGTCCATTTTTCATACGTTGTCTTTTTATTTCAAAAACACCCTGTATATTTTCAAAATGAAGCATTCTCTTTAACACTCTTTATATGCATCTATATTCTCTAAAAAAAATCAACTTTCCTGAAGCTTAAAACTATTAAAGTATCGTTATCCTGGAATTTCATTTGAAAATGCCATAATTTATTTATTAGGGTCTATAAAAGCCGATCGGTGCAAGTAAAGTAATGAATACTTGATAAATCTCAGAGAGCAAAGTGCAGTGGTAAAAATACTCCTATCTGACACGTAATATTGTGGACAGAATAGAGATTTATTGATCATTTTTCGATCAAATTCGTTATTATAGATTTATGCATAGGTATACGATTAAATTGAAATTTTATTAAAAATTATATGATGTATCAGCAGCTATGGCACATTTTACATTATTACTTGATTTTTATGTACTTGCCTAATTTAGAACAGTCTAAATGTTCTTGCAAATTAGATACTTCCTGACTATTTAAGGTGTCTCACAAATAAAATGTACAAATTAAGGAATTCCTATTTAAATTATACGGCATGTAATAAAGTAACAATGATCTATGACCCTTAATTAACTTTACGCATAAAGCTTTAGATTACGCCAGGAAATTTTTTATGTTGATTAGATTTTAAAGAACGAGGAACGTTCTCTTAATACTGTGATTAATATAATAAAACAATATATCACTCCAAAATTTTGTTCCATTTTTTTTAAATATTCTTACAACTAATACACTTTCGCATTTGAAGAAACCGGCTTTCAAAATATATTTTTCATGTTTGTGGTAGTCATCATTTAGTTCTCTTTTAAAAGATTGACAGATGCGCTGACCGAAATAGAACAAATGTGAATAAGCAATGAATAAAAGGGAATTGAATGCTAGATCGGGTTACAATATGTATATAATACTCCATCAATTCAGTGTCTTGTTCGTTTAAATAGTCAATCCTTTGAACGTCGATGCGTATGCGATATGCGAACATTATAATAATACAGTATAATAATTCTTCTTTTTGATCGACCTTCCGGATTTTATAAAGTATTTCGAATCAACGCACCGAAGAATTGACTGTACCATAACTAATCAGGAGGAAAACCCAAAAATTTTTCAGAACAAGAAAGAAAAACAAGTTTCCCAAAAAAATCGCGTTTAAGTTTTAAGCACTTTTGCATTCGAAAAACCAGTTGTCGAAACATCTCAGAAACATACTTTTTAAATACTTTAACGGCCTCTTCTGGTGTCGAAAACCGCGCACCACGCAATTTGTTAATGACAAGAGAGAACAGGAAGAAGTCATTAGGTGATAAATCAGGCGAATGCGGACAATTAGTCATTAATTTAGTGTTATTTTACTGACAGATGCTTCTTGTTAAAATTTTCTATCATCAACTATAGAAATGCTCTCTTAGTTTCTTGGCTTCTTAACTCATTTCTTCCAACGATCTTACATTAGTAGTAGAACGCCCTTTATCGTGGCTAGCTAAATGTAAATAAACGTCATCGTTATTTTCTAAATCACCTTTCTTTCTGGGCAAGACATGGCAATGGACGTGAGGAACAGTTGATTTTGTTAACAAATGACTTAAAAACTTTTTCCATTACTTTCTGTACTTTGACCACAGTTTGAAATAAATCAGTGACTTCCTGAGGGGTTCAATTTTCTAGTCTTTTTGCCTGGCGTATCAAGGATACTAAAACATGACCTGACACAACGCATCTAATATTGATAAAGGCGAAACTGTATTTTGCACAGTAAAACACCGTGCAAGTTTGAATTATCTTGACAGAAAACATGTACATAGATCTACAATCCGGAAAATACTCTTTCCTTTTAAACTTTATAAGACTAAACTTTACTTTACTTTTCGACTGTTTGATGTGTTGAGTGAGAGCTGATGTTGTCGTGGTGTAGAATGATGCGCCAATGGTGGTTTCTTTCTGATATCATCGAAGACTTCAGGCAATCAAATTATTGTATACCAGTCAGCGTTAACTGTTTTTCGATCTTCAAGAGCAACGGTAGCAGCAGGCCCAGTTTTAGGGAAGAAAATAAGCAATCATTTTTTTGAAGCGCATTGTGAACGAGCAACAGTTATTGGTTTTGGTTCACTTTGTAACACCCAAATAGTCGATTGTTGTTTTGTTTCTTGTTCGTATGACTATATCCATTTTTCGTCACCTGTTACGATACTGTACACGTTGGCAAAAGCATCACGATTAAATTTTTTAAGCATTTTCTTTGCAACAACTTACGCGACCCATTTTTGTAGCTTTGGTTAAATTGTATGGAATCCAACGACTCATAAACTGTTTACGAGTAACCAGAAGCAGACAGTTATCGCTGACCTGAAGATGGCAAATGTGATTTTGCCAAAACGTCGTCCAGAAACCAGCACCGGTCTTTACGAAGACCAAACAGTGGAAACGCGGAAGAAAACCCGAAATCCAGTTAAAACACACACACACACACACACATATATATATATATATATATATATATATATATATATATATTCAATTAGGTGAATACAAATGTCAAATGCTAAAATATTTAAAATGTTATTTCGTTTATGCACATTGATTTTGACATTTGTTGAAACACATAATTGAGCGATGTTGGTTCCATAACATTTCCATGCATGGAGGCATTTTTTTTAAAACTGAACGTAGGCTATGTATAGAGATAAGAAAAACTCACGGTATATATATATATATATATATATATATATATATATATATATATATATATACCGTGAGTTTTTCTTATATTTTATATCCTTGATAAAGGCATCATTGTCGAAACATGTAGGGTTGTTTTAAATATATATACTTTGAAGTAAAGCCAGACCTTTAATCGACAACTGATTGAATTTACCATATATATATATATATATATATATATATATATATATATATATATATATATATATATATATATATATCATATATCAATTGCTGAATTATTGGAGTTTTTCGGCTTTTATATGAAATATTTACAAATATCAAATTAGTATCTAATTGCATAGTAAGTGGGGATGTAAACATTGCTGTCTACAAATTACAAATCAAATGTTTACATCCCTATTTAATTAATTAATGATTTGGTCGGTTGTCACTGCAAACGAAAGAACAGAGCGCTAAGCGTGATCCCTGCGAGATAAAGCGAACCACTTTTGAACCATTCCATACGGAGGGGCAGGATCGGCGTAATATTTTTTAAGGCTTCTTCGATTTTTTTACGGATTATCCACGCAAAAATAGTGTTTCATCAACATACAAAATATTTTTGCTTCCATACCCATTACTCTACGAACTTGCTCGCCTTCTAAACGTGTAAAGCCATAACTATTTGATATATCTATTTAAAATTTTGCACGTACGGGATTATTGTGATCGTGAGTTTTTGAATGAAAGAGTTTTGCTAAAAAAAAACGATTTTTTTTTATTTCTCAACATAGTTTTCTTTGAACTCAATTCACTTCGTCCAACGTTTCATCCATTTTTTATCCCTTTTAAATAATAAGATTTATCAAGGTTCTCAAAAAGATTTGATCTTTGGAATCAAGTCTCTTCCCGACGAGCAATTTCTTTAGGTTTGAAAACAGCAAACAATCACCGAGGGCTAAATCCGGCGAATATGACGGAGGAGGGAACAATTCGTAACTCAATTTATAAAACTTCGCTATCATAATTACGCACATGTGCACCCGTATATTGTCTTGATAAAAGTGCACTTTCTTCTTGCCAGGCTTTTAAAGATAATCAATGTGGATTATGCCACGTGCATCACAAAAAAAAACAGTCGCCATGATCTTGTTGCACGACAGATCCACCTTGCGCTTCTTCCGTGCCAATTCGCCCGGAAAAACCCACTGTTTCGACGTCTGTTTGGTCTTCGGTGTGTGTGGATCACTCTTTCGAAATTGCCTCACGAATTGTGAGCAAACACGGCGCTCATTTTGTCGATAGCTTTTTCATACGCAAGTTATCATTCAATATCAACCCCTCTGAGCCATATGATATGCTCATGGCTTCTACGATCTCGCGCACTTTCAATCTTCTATTGGCGAACACCATATCGTGGATTTTTTCTATTGCTTCGGGTATAACGACTTTAATTGGACGTCTAAAACGTCCACAACTAAGTTCAGTAAACCACTTCTTCACCATTGATTCTAGTGGTGCAGAGTCCTCTTAACATTGGTTTGAGTGATGTTTTTTCTTTTCAAGAGAAATTCTTGATGAGTACACTGAATTTCATTTTAGCCAAAATGCGTGAGGTCTACTTTAAATGGCTGTCAAACTAAATGACGAAACTTTGTCGGTAGTGTATTAACAGATAGTAGTTGACGAGAGCAGCATTGCCTTTCAATTTACAAATTCGGGCAATTCAAAACTTCATGAACATAATGATTCATCCTCATAATTTTGGTTAGTTATGAAATGTTAAAAATGCATATATTATTTTTTGAACAGATTGTAACGAAAGTTCTTATGCCATATAAATCCGTATCACTAATGCTGATTAAAACAATTATTTTTACAAACTATAAAGAAAAATATATAAATACATGCCCCTCTTGGCAGTCGGGTGTTTCAATACGTTTTCTCGTAACATTTGTACATACAAGATTGTGTTATACTTGATGGTTAAACATCGATGTGCTGTCTTCAACATGGTATTCTAAGAGATACTGTAGCGAGCGACTGGAGCGACCATATTTTTGTTATGGCTTTTCCACGAAGAACTTTCTTGGGGCGGACTTATTTTAGAAGATTCAAACAGCTTAACTGTTGTTTTCTTTAGAAATCGTATACGAATAGATACGAAGGTAGTCGCCTACTATAACATTATAACACGGATAAAGTGAGTAAAAGTGAGTCGTTGGAGTTTAGTCATGGAATATCGTGCAAAATGTCCATCGCTTTTATATCACGAGTGTCTTGTAACTATAATAAGCAAATAATTTCGTCAGTAACACGATCTGAAAATTCACTATAACAATTTTTTATTGTATCTTATCAGTTCATCAATACATTCTTATCCGCTTAATTCTCAGTCAAAACTATAGAAAATAATTTTTAATAGGTGTCAATTCAAATCGCTATAATTTCGAAACGCGAGAATATTTTATTGAAATATAGTTAAAATATATCTATACATTTCGCTTACAATATTTCCCTTGAATACACATATTCACATTTTCATATTTACTTATTATTTGATACATTTACAGTTTTATGGCGCTTCAAATAATAATTATTTGTTATTAACTGTAATATTTGAAAGTTCAGCAAATTACAAAATCGGTTCAGATCTCAAGCAACAAAATTTTTGAAAGGAAAACATGGAATTTGGTGGTTTGATTTTATTAGGATATACTCTTCAATTCAAAACGCTCAGCAGCGTTTATTAATAAAATTAGTTATGAACACTGTACTACTTTAAAATTTCTTCACTTGATTACATATTATTGTTTGTCATTCACGACAAAGTTAAAACTACTAAACTAAAAGCTTACAAAAATTATCTGCTATCGTTACACATACCCCATGAAAATAATAGTTATAAGAAGAAAAAGGAAATAATGAAAAGAAAATCAGATAACAAGTAGGTTTTATTTTTATGTGCATTTTGATCGACAAGCGCAATTTTGTGAGACAATTATTGAACTCTCCAATGCAAATCTTGCATTTATTACAAATATTCTCTTTTCTGAGGAGGCAACACTTTTTAAATGGTACCGTCAAGCAGCAAATTGCCGTTATTTGGCGGCCGAAAATCCAAAATGTATGATGCGGGCGAATACACAATCCCCAAAAGATTAACGTGTGGGTTGGAAAAGTGGATAATGGAATTCTTGGACCGCACTTCTTTGATGGAACGCTGACTGGTGAACAGTATCCCGACTTCCTCCAATTTGGATTAATTATGGCCTTATCGATACCGTTTCCTAATGCAGAAGATCCTGATGCACCTGATCCCAGAATTTTGTTACAGCAAGATGGTATGCCTCTTCATCACGCACGGCCTGCACGAGAATATCTCGACCAATGATTTCCTAATCGGTGGATTGGTAGACGTGGACATATTAAATGGCCTGCAAGATCTCTCTGGATTTAACCTCTTTAGATTATTTCCTCTGGAGTTATTTAAAGTCTAAAATTGATTTTAATAGACCTAAAAACATTGACGAGTTAAAGTTGAAAATTCGACGAAAATGCGCGCAATCGCCAAGGAAATGTTAGACAATACTCAACACGCGTTTGTCTCTAGATTGGGACAGAAACGGTTAACAGTTAACAGACAGCAATTTGAATATTCAGTTTGATTTTTCCAATATTAAAAAAAAATATATTTCTTTAATTTAATGTTTTATTTCAGTTAAATACATTTTTGTTGAATATGTCAGTTAATTATTAATCGATTTAAAAACTTTATTGGTTCTAGCATAAAAAAATGCTATTAAATGAAGTTATCACAAGGAGTATTTTGCTATTTAAAGTTGGAGTTGCCAGTGCTTAGGGACTGTGGAATGGAGCGTAGAATATTACATCTTTAAATGAAGATTTTAAAATAAAACTCGACGTATCCGAGCATTATTCTAAAACATTTTTTTCGACCATTTTATAGAATTTATTCGTTTATTTCGAGAAACACTGTATGTACTTATGTTCATAATGATAAATATAATCTACATTTATTTTTATGAAAACAAAACAATGTAAATATATTGAATCGACATTCCAAAGAACGATTTACAAGTTTTAAAATATTACAATATACCTTTGAAGAAGTAGAACCTTTCTTATAATTGGAAATGCAACGGGCGAAGGATTAGGTATAAAAAGAAGTATTCGATTAGGACGTTTTATAGCAAACGATAGAAAAAATTATTATAATAGAACAAAAAAAGATACATAACAGTTAAATATAATAATAGAGTACATTCAAATAAATGAGAGAGAAAACATAAATAATATAAAATATAAGTGCAAAATTTTAGATGGAAGAAAATTGTAACGTACCTGAAATGTAGGAAAACTGATTCAAAAATGCATGGGACTTATAATAATATAACAAACAAGTCAAACCTAAATAGTTCTAGTTGTAGAAGACTGCAGAGGAATCATCAGAATAATTATATAACTAGATACAAAGTTGTTTTTGCTATTCACCAATTATTTTATTCTTTTCCAAAATGTTTCTAAAAATGTAGTATTTGATAAATGATTTTTAATATACATAAATATACAGTTCTAAATCATAATATTTTAATAAAAGTCATAACTGGTACAATAAAAATAAATTACATTTAATAAAACTAGCTGCTTTGAAAACATTCTTTATTTGTAACCGTTATGTTCATTTTATAAATATTACGCTCATGGCAGAGATATTTATAATAATCATTTCATATGGTTTCTATGAAACTGTATGTCTGTAATCCAACAAATAGCCGATACTGTTAAACAGCCTGCCAGATTCAAACAAGAAATAATTCATTCTCAGGAAGCTACGCGTACCTAGAAGTAGAGAAACCGTATGGAGCTCATAACTTTAATCTATACAGGTTCGAAGAACTTCTAACAGTATTTAAGAACATGTGAAACCTAGATACTGTACATTAAACATATGTCAAGTTTATTTTAAATAAATAAAAAACTACATTAAGATACTAAATTTTAATTTGATATGCGTAAATATGTTTTGTAAATATTATTTATTGCAAGCTCCTCAATTATCAATATTTGCTTTTTTTATATAAATAACGCCTTCAAACTGAAGCATGGCATTTAGGAAAGAATTTTATTTTAATTTAAAATTTATTGATGTACTTGGTAGGAATAACACACTTAGCTATATTTCACAAATTTTATTATATTTCTCTAACATATGTTTCGACTGGCCATTCTCAAAGAATTTCTTACAAGTAACATAATCTACGTAAGAAACTCTTTGAGGGTAGCATAACAGCCGAAACATATATGTTAGAGAAATATAATAAAATATGTGAAATATAGCCAAGTGTGTTATTCCTACCAAGTACGTCAATAATTACTGAAATGTTTCACCAAGAAGTGTCTGCAACATGCAACATAATGAAATTTAAAATTTATTGTAAATGCGAAAAGAAATATATTATATGAAACAAAAATATTTTTAATGATATCTTATATTTTTAATAATATAAAATATTATTAAAAATCGCGTGTGAAGAATACAATACACGTTCATATATTTTCGAATAATAGTAAAGCTTCTGCAAGTAGGGGTTGTGCCATCCGATGGAAGCCCTTTGCTTAGTTCTGCACTTGTTACTGAGACAGTGATAGTTCAATTTTCTCTTTAAAATAATGGTCAACATTTCCAACAACTGCTTCAGTATTATTTTCTTTTAATTTTGACTATTGCAATAAAAAATTTTTGAAAAACTAAATTACTAATTATTACACACATTTACATGACGGCTCTAATGAAGAAAGTTTTTGAAGGCACATTATGAACTCATATTTTGTTCTTCACACCCGATTTTTAATATTTTTTAAATTATTTTTGTTTCATACAAAATTTGGTGAGGTTTTGCTTACTCGTTTTCAAATTATTTTGTTAAATATATTTGAACTTCAGAATATTACAATAAAAACAATGTCGTAGATATGCTTGTACGAAATCACATCGGATAGAACTACAACATATTAGATATTATTACGACTTTCGTGGAAAGAAGAAACTTTCGCTTTCTTCACTCATAGCCATAACATTACAATGTGTTAAACCTATTCTAAGTGCGCAAGATGTATAAGTAATGTGCAGCGCCGGATTTAAACTTTTCTTTAGTATAGGCTATTTCACCTTTTGCCGCCTCTTCTTTTTCTGATATATTTTAATCACTAGAGACCGGACGCATCATGCCGAAATTATGATGGACCATATAAATAGTCTATTACATCGTTAAGTACAACACGCAGTTACTGAATAGCACTATTCATTCGTTTAACAGCATATCTGTTTTTTGTCGTTGAATTGTGACGCAATTACTTCAAAATTACACTTAAATTCCTTTCTTTAGATATTAATCGTAGATTTCAAAATTTTAAAGTTGTTGCGATTTTTGTTTCGGTTTCCTTTTTAAATCATCGGTAAGATAATGTCCCGTTTATCTTTTATATGCTCTTATTAGAAAAATATCTGTTCTACACAATATAAAATTTGGTTAAAGGAAAAGCATCATGAACTTAGAAATTATTACCTAGGATCTAAGAACGGAAACTACTGCCTTTAGAATTTATCAATTCTTAAAAAATGAACACTTAGCAAATTGTCTGTAAAATGTTCTAAAATTTCAACAGTATTGCATAAATTGTACTGGCTAGTTTCAAAACGTAATCTGAAAATAAAAGTTGTATCTTTTAACTTTTGTAGGTTACTATGTATGTTACAAGTACCTACAAACAATACTAATTAAATTAATTCGGCTTGTCCATATAATTATCAATTTCTCTAATTTTTATTTACGTTTGTGACATTTTGGCGACATCTTCATCCCCAACCAGGCAAATATAAGACTTCAAAAGAATATACCTTGTTCAGTTGTACGTTGTACTATGAACTGTTCGTTCCTGTCACTTTATTCAACTCACCAAAGTTCACCATTTATATCACCTCTGTTTATCACCGAGGCGTAGTCTTACATTCGATCACAACATATTTTTCTGATTTCAAGCCCAATACTCGTTCTATGTAACATCTATCCACGTGAAAGCTTGGTTGAAATATTTCTATCCTTCCTAATCGTTATCTATTATTTCCATAATCACTATTTAGATACCAACATTAGAATGAAATACGTAACTTGATAACGGTGATTCCTTGATAGCCTTGATCCGATGTGACATTTTAAAATATATACATACTCTCATTTAAATAAATTCGTCAAATCAAAATATAAAAATATTTTTTTGTATTTATTATTATTAAGATGTACACACATGTAATTTTTCTTGGACACTTATATGGAAAAAAATGTGAACTCTTCTAATTATATTCTATGATAATAGCAATATTGTGTTTTTTTATTTACTTAATCAATAATCAGTAATTAATATCTTACCTTATGATTTCGCCGGGCGTTGCGGAATAAAAAAAATTAAGAAACAGCTTGTTATATGTTGTAGTAAGTATATAAGTTGTTTGACCTCAAATATATTTTTGTTAATATATATGATTTGTTAATGTGACATTAAAAAATCCAATCCTACGCTATTTGCACATTTATTTTCCTGGTTTTCTGTATCTTCTACTGCTTGAAAAATTATCGAATTATCGGTCAGGGAAAATTTATGGTGTCGAGCGAAATAGATAATAATGCGATGTCGCAAAATTGAATTCATAAATAGGATCTACAGTTCTATTTGATTAAAGTCTTCCGGTGTTTGCCTGGTAATTGTTGTTGCGTGTTGAATTGTCGAAACCCTCTATAGAAGTTGTTCAAAGTAAAAGCGGGATAATTACTGCCGAGAAACCAAATTAATGTACAATATGATAAATTATAATTTACAAATAATTAAAGAAAACAAAACAATAAAAATATCTACAAAATGATTTTAACATGGTCGACAAAACTTATCAAATATATTAGCTACCAATGGCGGCTCGTGAGTTATGAAAGAGGGTGGGCACAAAAAAAACCTATTTTTTGTACATAAAATCCATTCTCCTATTTTTCATGTTGGAAAAGACGTCTATGACTTCGTTGTCAAAATCCGGGATAGACTGGATGAACTTCTTTTCTATTGATAGGACCGCCAATACGTTCAGTCGATCTTCTGACATTGTGCTTCTCAGAAAAGTTTTAATGCGTTTGAGGGTGGAAAAACATCGTTCACTTTCTGTTGTCCACATGGGCGTTGTACAAATAATATCCAACAGTTTGTATGTTTCCGTCAAAACCTTTTTTAGGTTGTTGTCTATTATGAACATTAAAAGTGGCAAAACACCACCTACGTCACACATGTCATCGCGCTCATAAATTACTGAAAGTTCACTTTTCAATTTTACACTGTCCAACATAGGATAAGATTTCACAGTTTCATCAAAATTTTTTGGTGTAAATGAGTGACTACAAGTTTTAAAATTTTGAGAATCAAATAATTTTGCTGCACTTAAGTGATCTCTAAAATCAAATCGGCCGCTAATTTGGCTTAAAATAGCGTCACATAGTTCCTTTGCAATAACAGCTCTGCTATCTCCAGCTGTCGTTTTTTGTCTTTTTGTTGCAGGTTCTTCATTTCTAATATGAATAATTTGCTGTTGGAATTATTTAATTGCTTTTTGCAGTTGAGCACTGTCAATCCCGCGCATTTGAGCCTGATAATAATAAATAATATTTCAACATGTGACATAATGAAATGAAATATTTTCAACAAGTAGAGAAATTCCGGACAATTCATATGTTTTAATAAATCACTTGCTTCGCTAATAGTAACCGAATCCATCCCATCTTCGCCATTAATTTTGTCTCAACATTCTTTGAAAGAATCCTGATGTTCAAATAATGTGTTCACAGTTCGACTTTTGAAAATCCAGCGTGTAGGAGCAGCGCGTGGTAATCTATGTTTGACTATTTCATCAAGAATTATTGTTCGTTTTGGCGACCGAGAAAAAAAACTTGAAAATGACTGCAAATTTGCAAAGAAAATTTTTACATTTTTATTGCACTGTGCCGCTCGTTCAATAATTAAATTGAATTGATGCGCGTAACAGTGAATATAATGTGCATGTGGAAATGTTCTTTTTATAATTGCTTGGACACATTTGTCTTACCACTCATCACGGACGCCCCATCGTTACTTTGAGCTATTAGTTTATTGTTATCAGAACCAGAAGGAGAATTTAAAATAGTTTGCAATTCATTCAGCAATGTTTTTACTAATACATCAGCATTATGTCCACCCGGCTTAAAAAAAGACCAATAGCGTTCAAAAATTTGTCCATTAAACACGTATCGAATAATAACAAACATTTGTTGATTAATATAGGTGTCTGTAGTTTCATCGGCCTCCAAAGCAATGAAATTTGCAGATTTAATTTCTTTCAATATTTCCTGCTTGTAAATTTTCCACATGGCATTTAGAAATTCGTTCTGAATAGTTTTTGAGGCGCCTTTAAAGACTTGTGAACCTTTCATATGTATTGTAAGCACAGCGTCTAATTCAGCTGCAAAATTGATTAAGCATACATAAATACCTGGATTTTCCGACGTCAATGTCTCATCATGCCCTCGTAACGCCAATTCAAAAGGTCTGCAAAATTTTATACACATAAGTAGCCGGCGCAAAATATGACGACTTTTTTCTACATCTTCGTTGTACTTAATTTTATGTCGCAAATAAAGCACTGTCTAACTGTTCACGTTATGTCCACTTTGCCTAGAACACTAAAATCCACGCATGCATTCATGTGAGAAACGAAATTTTCGTGTTCGTTTGATCTGTCTGCGATATGCTTTAAATCATTCAGCCCTTGTTTATTCCACGCACTAACTTTTTCTTCAAAATTAAGTAGATAAAACAAAATAGCTTATTTGTTAGCGAACATCCGCAAATCCACTCATATTTTGCATATATATTTTTATTGAATACTCTATTGTAAGTTCGAGTTTTACTTGTGGAAGTGTAGTTTATTTTAAGATCAGACATAGGCCTTCCTTTCTTCTTAATTAAAAGTTTTTCCTGTAATGATAGCGGGTTTTTTAAAAGATTTTGCACACAGTTAACTTCTATCATTAATAATAAACGTCACTTCAAGCCTTTGAAATCATACACGTGCGCTACGCGCCGAAAACAATACAGTCACAACGCATGCAAGACGTTAACTAGAGTCGAGCTATTTTGTGCCCCAAACCGACGGCATAGCGCATATGGCGAAGATAAGCGGAGCCGGCCGATCCATACTCGGAATAGGTACATCTGAAATTGTGCCCCGGGACATAGTTTTGAGCGTTGGCATAGTGTCTGTGGTGCGGAAGGAAACTTTGATATAATCGATATAGAGATACGTAAAAATAATAAAATAAAATAATGTACTGAATTACATGCGAATTTCTTTCCGTTTATCTTGGTGGTTGGGTGGGCACGTGCCCTTGTGCCCTTTAGTACCAGCCGCCACTGTTAGCTACTTTCGATCACAACAAATCTATCTTTTGCACTGTAGTAATAATAATCTTGTGTGGTAAACTAGATTAAACACTTTCAAATTGGAGTTATAAATTCAATAATAATTCAAATATATTCGCGTTACAGCCAAATTCAAAATGTTTGTTACTTTAGAGCTTACCCCCTGTAAACTGGCTATATACTCTTCAAGTCTACGATTTTCTGCATCTCATGAAAGGATTTGCCTTTTTTGTTTTTTAAACAAGACGCGGTCAGAACCCATTGTTGACCCCAGGTCGCCCTTTCTTTTCTTTGGTTTATCAGAAATAATTTATCTTCCTGAATGTTAGTAATATTTACGGCATCAGCGTGAGCAATATCAAAAATCTCGTCGAATTTTGCAATAAAATCTTGTTCCTTCTCCTCCTGCGTTGGTGATCGGCATTTAAAATTGTTCTTCTGCAACTGCCTCCATTCCTGATACAAGACTTCAAGCTTTAAAACACTTATCAACACTCCTAGTAGGAATTCGTGCTTTACTCCAAATAACTTTCAGGGCGAGGCAAGCAGTGGATCAAAGATTTAACTTCACTTTGCGCAGATTATAAAATAACAAATGACAGCATCGATAATTTGACTTTATCATAGTCAAGAAGAAATAATCTTTCTTGCTCTTTTGCTTCCATTTTCATATTTTCTTTAATGTAAATCACGGAAGTTAATGCACTTTAAACAATTCAAAATTTTTTATAACATGAAATCACGGCTGTCTATGCTCGACTGAATTTTCATATTAAGACGATTTTATGTATAATTTGCTCAGTAAAAATTTCAACCGAAAATAACGCCTGCTTCGATCACAGCACAAGTGTTCAATTTAAAATGTGGTCTTGTCGGCAGCCTGTAACATATATGTAACAAGTGTTCATTTGAAAAGTCAATCTAGTAGCATGTGATTTACTGAGAACATTTTGAAGTATGTCGTAAATTAAAATTTACTACTTAACCTACGAAGTCGTATATTTTGACAGTTTCATACATACAAATAAATAACAAATAATAATAGGTATTTATTGAAAACTATAACAAATGTTGAAAATGTTGTCTCTCAAGATCAATGCACTTTAAAATCCTCCGTTCAAAATTTCTGATGATATTCTGCAACATTACTGGATTGTTATTAATTTCCATGCATTTCTGTTCGATTCTCTGTAGCATATCATTTAAATTCAATATAGGTGTTCGAAATATGTTATTTTTTAGATAAGGCCACAAAAAGAAGTCGCAAGGTGTTAAATCGCATGAACGTGCAGGCCAGGCAATTTCAGTATTTCGACTAATTATACGCTCATAAAAAAATTCTCTTAAATAATCCAAAGATTCTGCAGTATAGTGACAAGATGCTCCGTCTTGTTGGAAATATGCATTTTGAAGTTCATCATCATGCAACTGATTGTTGCATGATGTTGCTGAAATTGTTGTAAACTTTCCGTACGGTACCTTTGAACAGTTGACGTTCCCTGAAAAAATATTGGTCCAGTAATTCGCCTTTGGCTTATCGCTGCCCAAACACCAATTTTCTCTGGATGTAGCGATTCTTCATTAATTACATGTGGATTTTCACTACTTCAAATTCTTGTATTTTGTGAATTTAGGTATCTCGTTTTATAAAACCATGCCTCATCGGTAAATATGACTCTTTGCGAAAGTTCTCCATTATTGTTCATATTTACAAACTAACTACAAAACTGTAGTCTACGTGGGTAATCAATTTCTAACAATTCTTGTACTGCTTTGACACGGTATGGGTAAAGTTGCAAATCTTTTTTTAATAACTTTTGAGTTGTACCAACAGAAAGGTTTATTTGTTGACTCAAATGTCGAACAGATGTTTGTGGTTCATTTTCCATTATTTCTTCAACACGATTGACAACTTAAGGTGTACGTTTCCTAACTGCTCCGCTGCCTGATTTTCTTAAGAGACTACCAGTTTCAGAAAAAAGTTTTAAAGTTTTATCCAAAGTATTCTTAAATTGTATATAATCTATTACAAAATGTGGAAACTCAACTTGAAATTCTACCATGCAATCTTGAACTGAATAAACCCAAAAACCATCAATTTTATTACCACTTCGAAAATAATCCTGGACTAAAAAAAAATTTATGTTCTAAAGTGTGATTTTAAAACTGAGAAGCAATTTATTTAAACCAGAATGGACGCACGATTATTTTATGTACTAACTGATATTTGTGATTGACATTATCAAATGTCATTTGGATTTACGTTTACGGAACAACAAACACATACTAATATATTTGCGTCTTATTCTATCAAAATTTCAAAGTAACCTAGATTGACTTTTCAAATGAACACTTGTTACGTATGTGGACTTAAATAAATCAACAAGTGTGCTACAATTTCTGGTAAAAATCAATATTTCAAAATTTGATCGAGTTGCTGCCTTTTTGGGATAAAATTCAGTGAAAGGATTCAGTGGACAAAAATACATTAAGAATAATACATTAATAATCAACTTTATATCTTGTTTGCCAGCCCATATCACTGTTTCTGGGAAGTTGGCACATAGAGGAACTTTATCCTTGATGAGGCACGTCTTCCAATTTATCCGATCACGTAATTTTTTGCATAACATATTTCTACCGTATAACGAGTGGGAGTTACGTCCCGTAGTTACAAGTCAAAAAATAAGGTGCACCCTAGCCTATATTATAGAAACTGCTAAAGTTTCGACATGTATTTGTAAATTATAATTATCAAATGTTTGACAAAATTTGTAAATTTTGATATTTTTGCTGACAAATGATAGTGGCGGACTGGACAAATATTGAGCCGTTTGAAAACAGCATAATTTTAAAATAAACAACAAAAATGGATTTAAGTCGTAAATACTTTTAAGGACTGATTTTGTTTTATTTGCGATTAAAGAAATAAAAAATTAGTGTATCCATTATCTTAAAGCTTTTGGTGATGGGGCACGATCAAGAACAATGGTTTTTCGGTAATATCCTAAGTAACTGATTTGGTGAAGTTTAACCTAGTGGCAACAAAAATACCAAAAAAATATTAATGCTGTACTAGAAATGATAGAGAAATTCAGTCACTCTTCGCCTTCGACATGAAACGAAAACATAAATCGAAATTTATATGATCTCCTAAATGTAAAAAAAAATCTTCCGTCGAATTCCACACAATTTAACTAGAGGTTCAAAACAAGTTCATTTCAACTGGTTCAAAGACTCTTGTAATCCAGCAACTTGGAGGTCGGATGTAGTCGATTCAATTCAGGTACATGTCAAACTTTGTGGATGACGTCGTTAGTGTTGGCGAAAGGTGGACTTATTCATATGAAACAGAAATTTCATTTGAATGCCTGGATGTTTTAAGATGAAGTAAAACTCAACAAAAATTACTTCTTTTCGCAACGTTTCAATGAAAATGATTGCTTATTTTATGTCAAAAACTGCACATGTGGTTACTATTCCTTTAGAAAATTGTAGAACCAGGAATGCTGAGTGGTATACAACCACATATTTACCGGATGTTTCTGAAATACGAAAAATAAAGGAAGGCTTTGAATTGTCCTCCATTAAAACAATTAAAGAAATAATGAATTATTTGACTAGTTAAAATGTTATGAATTAATTTAAATTTTCAACACCAAAAGATTTTTTTGAATGGGAAAATATTGTGGAAATTGGTTTATTGCCATAAAAATGCATAAATAGTAAATGTGTGCAAAACAAACTGAATTTTTTAATGTTAAGTATTTTTATTTTCTTCTATAAGCGAAATTTTTGCTGCAGCCCTCGTAATAATTTCATAAATATGTATTACAATCGTAATTATTCTCTTTTGCAGCTGTAAAGTTTGGAAGAATGTCGAAGAAGCAGCGAGAAAAAGTAGAAGATGAAGTTAGATTTCATAGGGCGCAACTACGAGCGCAAAACGATTCCGCACCCGATAGTTCGGGCTATGAACTTCAAACTCCATCGAGTACGGACCAAATAGCCATCGGTGAAGATTATCCTAGGTAATTATTTATGTTCTAAACGGAATGGTTTTAATTTTCTAAATGTTGTGTTAACACCTTGTGAATTCTAATCCATAATAAATGTAAACTTAAATATGAATAACAGGAGAAATAACTACACAATTTAATTTGTTTCTTGTTGAGAATTACTTCCATTGTCATACTTACTCCAAAAACTAATATTTTAGAGAAATTTTAACATCGAACTGAGAAGCATAATTGATATTATTCTCTCTGTTATTCTACGAATTTTAGACTTCAATTCGAAGATAAACAACTTGGCCTATGGTACATTATCTAACGCTTTTTTTTAGAATACCGTATCAAATTGAAATAAAATTCATAACAAAAAAATAAATAAAACTGAATTTCTAGTAACTGATTCTTTTCTTCAGGGCAACCAATAAAATTGTCGAAATTAATTAATAACACGTTTTAAATATTGTATACGAGTAATTACAAATAATTAAATAGACACAGGAAATTTCTATATTCGAATATTATCTATCTATGTCAAACCGATAACAAAATAGCTTGCTTCACTTGAATAATGTTTACTAAGTTTAATGTTCTAATACCTTTAGCGTTTTTATTTAAAAAAAATTTTTTTTGACACATCTATATACGAGGGTATATGAAATTTAAGCGGGAGTGATTTTTTTTTCAAGTCAGAGCTTTATTCTACATTATTTACAAAAACATATTATTTTTCCAAATAATCCCCCACCCTTGGCAACGCATTATTCCCAGCAGATTGGGAGTTTTTTAATTCCCTCGTCGTAGAAAGTTTCCGCTAGCGCACGTAGTCATTGGAGCACTCCTCTATTGCTTAGTTATTGTTGAAACGTCGACCTCGAAAGGATCCAAAGAGATGAAAATCACAAGGCGACAAGTCTGAACTGTAGGGAGGATGCTTCCAATACTTCCCAGCCTAGGCTGTCTAATTTTTGCCTTGTACATATAAGAACAGTTTTGTGGTATCCAGAAGCTTGTAATAATATTCCACATTAATTGTGCGTCGAACATGGAGAAAACCCACGTGAACAGCGCCAAGCTGGTCAAAAGAAAAACAGTTGCCAAGACTTTTCCAGCTAATAACCTAGCCTTCGCCTTTACTGGAGCCCTTTCACCGTTCTTTCTCCACTCCATACTCGCCTGCTTTGATTCAGGAGTGTAATGCACCCAAGCTTCGTCCCACGTTACGATTCGATTCAAAAACGCCTCGTCCTCTTGCCGGAATCGATTCAACATACGCTGACAAACCTCTAGCCGATGCAGTTTCTGTTCATCCGACAGCAGCCGCGGAACCCATCTTGCAGACACCTTGTGAAACCCCAAGTCCATTGTCATGATGTGCTGAATACTCCCGTAACTAATACTATGTTCCTTGGCAATATTCCAGAGCGTTATAAACCTATCGTCCTCCATGAGTTGTCGAACCGCCTCGATATTGGCTTCGGTTGCGCTTGTCCTCAGCGGCGATTGTGGTTCTGCTTCTTCGTTTTCACGCTCTTCA
This sequence comes from Melolontha melolontha, assembly GCA_935421215.2. Taxonomy (NCBI): domain Eukaryota; kingdom Metazoa; phylum Arthropoda; class Insecta; order Coleoptera; family Scarabaeidae; genus Melolontha; species Melolontha melolontha. The sequence goes on from OW285236.1 coordinate 131,199,986, forward strand.
GAAAATATTCGAGGATTATTAGGATAAAGTAACATCATTACTCAAGAAACGTAATGTAATATGATGAAAAGCTAAATTTTGTGCAATCCCTGAATAGTAGTCAACTGTATCTTATACCTATATAAAGTAATGATTATGTATGTACGAGGGTGGATCCCTTTGATCCAACCCATAATAAAAAATTGGCCAATAGCCAATATCTAACTTTTATTTTTCAACATAGTCTCCATTAAGCTTAATGCATTTTTCCCACCGATGTTCTAGCATTTTTAATGCTTCTCGAAAAAAGTATTGTTCAACCTCTGCAAAACACTGATTTACCGCACATATCACATCATTATCTGACGGAAATCATTTACCACACAAATGTTCTTTAAGTTTTGGAAACAGTGGATAATCTCTGCGTGTCAAATCTGGTCAATATGGCAGCGGTTGCAATAGCGGCCCTGTAACTGGGTGCGTTATCCTGACGCGAGAGAATACCTTTGCGCAACTTCCACCGGCGTTTTTCTATTACCAAGACATGTACTTTGGGAATTAAATTGGCATAATAAGCACCTGTAATGGTGGCTCCCTTTCGCAAGAAATCTACTAAAATTACTTCCCTGCTGAAGGTTGCATCTTGAATTTTGTCGGCGGTAAACCTCGATGTGTTCACTTCTTTTGTATTTCGGTCTCTACATCGTAATAATGGATCAGGACTCATCCATTGCTACTAATCTTGCAAAAAATTTCTTTGTCATGTCTATACCGCGTTAAAAGACAACTGCAAATGGCTTTTCGAGTTTGCCTGTGTGCATCGGTTAACATTCCATGGTACCCATTTTGCATACTAAACTTAAATTATATACCAAATGGTATGAGAGACCAGTATCTTCAATTATTTGTCTAATTATCACACGTCGACCTTGCAGCACGAGATCATGAACCTTTTTAACAGTTACATACAATAGGTAAAAAAATCTTTGTCTCCTCAATGGATTCATCATTTTTCAAAAATCTGATACCTTTCAAATGTTTTTTGAGTCTTGGGAATAAATAATGGCCTGACAGTACTAAATCCGGAGGATATAGCGGGTGGTTAACCAATTTTTTCAGTACGATCAACGACTTATGGGCAGGAGCGCTGTCTTACAAAATGAGCACACCTATGGAAGTTTTCTGTAGAGTTTTTCCAAAATTTAGAACTCAATATAATATGCTCCGCAATACTTTTACCCTTCTTCGAATAATCTATAGTAATTATCCCGTCTTTGTCCCAGAAAACTGAAACGAGAATCTTGCAAACTAATTTTTGAACATGGAATTTTTTGAGTGATGAAGAACCAGAATTGCTTTTTAATCTCTGGATCATAACGATAGATTCACGTTTCACCTACAGTAACAGGCCGATGCAAAAAGTTTGAAGAATCTCCTTTAAAACTGCGGCAGATTTTCTTCAACCTTGTCAATCAAATGTGCTTTTGATCAACATTCAAGCACCTCGGAATCCATTCCACCGAAGGCTTTCCTATTCGCAATTCGTGATGAGTGATGTGAAAATCATATCATCAAAAATTATTTGCCGATAGCGCTTTCAAAAATAAATAACTGAACGAAGGTTGTTTCTTTTTCAAAATGTAGCTTTTTGTGAGATATGCCGTTTTCAAAAATTCCCAGTTCTAGAATTATCAAACTTGTGAGTGTGAACTTTGACACCTTATTTAGAAAACATGATAATTGTAACTATCGCAACCATATTCAAATTTCTCTATCAGAATATTTCAAGGTTAACTATATATCACCATTTTATGCAAATTTTTTATGTTAATGCAAATGTAAGCATTGGTACACCAAAGTTACACGACATTCTGCACAACCATTTTGGCGCGAGCAACGTATTATCTATCTCGTTGGGGACTTCGGCTGTTGAGACCAGAACAGAAACTGCACTGATCTAATACTTGTCAACATCAAAACCCCTTAAGTCGTTATGTTTATTTCTGTTGACAACGAATAATAACAAATGACAAAACACGAATAATTTACCCTAATCTGGAAAGAGATCAACTAAAAGAGTGGCGAAAACCCGGAAGGCCCTACTTTCGGTTTGCACCATCAAATATATAGGAATGACCAAGTATGAAGAGAGTAACTCTATAATGAAGTATATTATTTAGTGCAGAAACATATAAATACTAACGAGCCATCAAAAAATTCATAATTGGAGTAGACTGTGAAATTGGGTTGGTACTTTAACCACTTCCACATAATGACATTTATTATTTGACATTGAAACTATAAGTTTGTGTCAAATTTTTCAAAACTCTTATTAAGAAAATTGTTTCGTGTTTAGATGTAAATGGACAACATTTTCAACAACTTCTGTAGCTATATGTAAATTTTGATTATGATTTCGATATTAAATAAATTATTTGTTTTCTTTTTTGTTGTAGTATCATTTCAATGCCATAACCTTTTTTTACAATGAAACCAAATGAAGCTGTCAAGCATCAAGTAATGTGTCATTATGTGGAAGTGGTTAAAGTACCAACCCAATTTCACAGTCTACTCCAATTATGAATTTTTTCGATGGCTCGTTATATATAAGTGAGCGAATCTAAAATCAAATGCAAATATAACCTAGGTTATAGTGGTTACTTTATAGCATAGTTGCTCAAAAAAACGGAAGCGCCACCATAAACACAGGATATTTCTAAAGTCTTTAGCCAACTTCAAAGCGACTCTATTAACTTTAAAACAGCATTACATATTTGTTATAAAATGCAAAATAATTGTGCGTACATCAAGTTTCCAAGAAAATTCACAAGTGTTTAAATGTAGCTTCCCTATCGCACGGTACGCCTCAAGCCGATAGTCGCATTCTATCCTATACTCTATGTAGAATGTCTATTAACAGAAAATTAGCTGCTGCTATAATGCGTGTTTTCAGTTCATCCAAAGGGTCGGTAGAGGAGGTACGTACACCGAATCTTTAACTTCCCAGAAAAGAAGTCGCGTGCTGTAAGGTGGTCAGACGAACGAAATCGCCAAAAATGAAATGCCGGATCTCGAAGTTCATTTACCCAAGTCCATCGTTGAGGCATTTTTTTTGTGGAAAAATTCCCTCACTGCCAAATGCCAGTGCGGGGCCTTGCTAGAAAATGATTTCTTTCAACTGAGGGCCATAAGCTTTTCTAGACGAAACTGCACAAAACGCGTTACTTTAAAGAAATCTTGTTCATGTTACGCGAGAGTCTACAACTGTTCTATTTCTCAAATTCGGACATTATGTCTGTTTACGTATTTAAACATGAAACTTCGTCTCATCAATGAAAACCAAGCTCAGAGGAAAATTTACATTCTTCCTTCTCCTCTCCTTTGATCCGCTTCATAAGTGCTTGTAGAGGTTGGGTTTTAAAGCAAAACTTTCTAAGCTGTTCGATGAGGAATTCGAAGCTCACGGCTTGCCCACCGTGTCGATTTTTGCGGACTGCGAGTAAAAGCATTTTGAATTGACTCGACGTTTCCCTCTGATCTGAGAGGATGAACTGATCATTTTGCTAACGCAAATAGCCCGCTTCAGAAGTGCTATACCACCCTCAAAGTTTCTTTCTTGACAGTAGGAGCTTTAGTGCTGAAGTTTGAACGGAAATCTTGAAACTTCTTTTGACCATTACATTCAAATGCAATTTGCTCTTTTAAAGCTACAACATTTCACATGAAGACATTCTGTATTTTATGGGATTATTGTTGTTGGGAGAATAGACAAAAGAACACAAAAATATCAAATAGCTAACAAACACAATCTTAAAAAAATGGAATCAATGAAACAACAAACAAATTGAGATATAAAAAATAAATTGAATCGTACAGTATTAGCTTAAAATAATATGGATATTTTGCTGTCTGTAGGAATAGGAATTTTGTTTTTGTATTTATTTTATTTTACACTTCTTTTGCGTTTTCACCAAGAAAAAGAAACAAGTTCATATACAGAAACAACGTAAATGTATTAATATTGCTTGATTTACATAAAAAAATAGATATTATTGCAAAATGTAATATTTTTATTTATTGAACCTAACTATAAATGCCGATTGTATAATGGTGCAGACAATAAAATTATGAAAGTCGAAGAGTGAATGTATATGCACATATAGGCAACCACTATAGCTCCACGGTATTGCATTCGGTATACCCAAAAATTCCTTAAATAAATATTTAAATGTCTAAATATACACCATTTATGCAACCACACTTGCAACCTAATCTTTCTTGACGAAAAAGTGATAGAATATTTACGAGTTATCATATGCAAGAACGGCAATATTAAGTACATTTTCATGTAACAGTATGGATTTAAATAATTTTAGTAATGAAAAGTTTTATTTTTGAATACTTTATAAACGTTATCGGGCATGATACGGAAGATGTATGTGTATTCAAGTATATCGATTAATTATTACGATATTATTAAAATAACTATTAAATATACTTTAGAATATATCAGATGAATTTTAGAAAAGCTATTTTGATGAATAAAAAAAATATATTTGCATATAATTCAGTTTCTCAAACGAGGGGTTTTGAAGGATTTTTTGACAATCATTAGTACAGAGCAAATTTAAATTTCGTTGTTTTGTAACTTCTTTTAAAACTGACAGTGCGCTTTGAAATTTTAGAAAGAATTAAGTCGTTTAATACAATGGAAATGTTGAAAATAATATTTTCTTATAGGGAAACTATAGCGAAAAATGCACCTGAACTAATCTAATACACTTATGGCATCTCTGTGCCATACAAAATACTAACTGTTTTAGCTTCATGTTGCCTCGCCTTTTCAATTTTGTGCAAGTCAACGTGAAAGTGTAATTAGCATTATAAACTATCACACGAACAAAATCGAAATGCTGTATTCTTAAAAGATATCAACAGACCAAGTAATTCGAACATTTAGGCACAATAACTAGGAATGTCAACTGCAATCTAAAAACATTTTGTTGTTATGAATTTATTTGAATTATACCACTAAATTGTATATACTAACTTTAAGGCGATAAAGGTTGGTAGGAATGTGAAAAAAGAGTTAGGGACTTTCGGGAAAACAGTAACGAAAAGAAAAAGGGAGAAGTAGATAAAAAGCGGAGAGAACATGACATTTTCTAATGGTATTGAGTGAATAAAATGAAGAAACGACAAAACCGTGTTGTTTAATAATAGTAATAATAATAATAATTATTATAATAATAACAGAGAGAATAATAAAGAAGCAGACATTATATTATAAAATACTCAACCTAAAATAGACATGATGCAATATACAATCGAAGACATATAGAAAGCTCTAGAAAGATAAAATCGTTTTACAACGTACAAAATCTTTAGAAACATACCGAAATTATATAATGATGAATAAGAGAAGTGAAAATATCATAAAACTTGAATAGATCGACCTAATAATGACAAAATATACATAATCTCCGTCCAAACCATCCTCGACTAACTAAACACTAACTCCTAACATAAACAAGGGACTTGCAGAATTGAGAATTACAAGAGTGGTCTGAAATGTTTCCGACCCTAACAAAGATACAAGACATTTTTTCCTAAAATTTATTTTTATTTTTCTACATAGTTTCCGTATAAATCTACAGACTTCTCCCAGCCATGCTCCCATCTCTTCAACCCCTCCAAATAGTACTCGGCGTGTTTCTCTGCAAAATAAATGTTTACGAAGGTGATAGCCTCCTCATTTGACCAAAATCTGTCATCCAAGCGCAATTTTGAGATTAGGGAACAAAAAGAAGTCGCTTGGGGCTACATCTGATGAGCAAGGAGAGTGGTTAAGCAGTTCAAACCGAAATTCGTGGATTTTCGCCATGGCAACCCCTGAGGTGTTAGACTTGTCTTGGTGTGGCAATTCTTTTTCTGCAAATTTGGCCACTTTTCTGCAATTTCTGCCTTCAGCTTGTCAAGTAATGATGCGTAGTATGCTCCTGTAATGGTTTTTCCTATTTGAAGATAATCGATTAAGATAACTCCTTTACTATCCCAAAAAACAGTCGCCATCACTTTCCCAGCCGCTGAAACAGTTTTTGCTTTTTTGAAGCGGATTCCCCCTTCGCAGTGCACTATTTTCACAGTATTTTTGTTTCGGTCGTATAATGGCCTGCAGTAATTAATCGGCGCCAAAACTCTGATTTATTGCGCCTAAACTGCGCCAACAGAGCCTTGGAAATAAATGTTGATTCGAACACGTTTTTGGTCTAACGTTAGCAAACGCGGTACCCAGCGCGCGGACAGCTTTCTCATGCCTAAATCTTGATTCAATATGTGACAAACACGTTGTTTCCATATATTCATATCCTCGACTATCTATCTCACTTTAATTCGGCGGTCGTCTAGCACCATTTGGTGAACTTAAGCGATGTTATCGTCAGTGGTTACAGTTTTTGGACGTCCCGAAGGCTCATAGTCTCCCAAGCTGGTACGGCCACGTTTAAATTCAGCTCCCCAAAATTTCACCGTGGTAAATGATGGAGAGTCCCCGTACACAGTGTTCAACTCATGTTTAATTTGCGAAGGCGTATTTCCTTTAAAAAACAAATATTTAATGACGACTCGATACTAGATTTTTTCCATTTTCACAAAAACACTCAAATCGACTCACTCAAACGATTGCGCGTCCAAAATGTCAAAATTTTAGTGAGTATAGCAAACGCCAATTAAGTTGGCGCGAGGAGGGGGTGCGCAGAAGCCGTTTTTAAAAACATCCACCCCCACTACTCAAGAAATTGTCAGAATACATTTGTCATTGACGTTTGACGGAACATAATGTCTTTGCTAGGGAATCAAAAAGTGATACACGCTCAGAGGTTAGAATTATCTGACATTTGGTGTAAAACCAAATACAAATCTCCCCACTACTTCTAATCCTGCGCGAACTTACCCCTCCTCGCGCCAACTTAATTGGCGTTTGCTATACCTGTCAATAGTTGCGCAACCGCATTCCCCAGCTTTCATTGACGAGTGCTACCATCTTCACGTTAAGATCGGAAATATATCAGACCGTCCTCGTACCCTACTAATAGAAGAAACAAAAAGCCGGAAGGATTATGTAGCTATCGCAATTAGTGGTAACATTCTCTTGCAATATTGAAAATACACAGCAATTAAACTAAATGTATTTAAATTTTCTAAACTATAATAGAGATAATTATTGAAATTCGTGATGGTTCAGTTCCAAACTTTTGTTATATTTCCATCTTAATCATTTAAAAATATTAATCATGTTATTTTTTTTTCTAAAACTAGACATCTAAAGATGTATTGAATTCAGAAGAGATATTATTCCATTTAAAACACAAAAATTGATTTTAATTTCTCTGTAACATAAGTGATGCCACAATTAACTTATCGGATACATGGCAGTAAAGTATTTTCATTTCTTGCACCAAATATCCAACAAAAACATAAGTCTAAGCCATTTAGCAAGAAACATAAATTCAAACTATATATAAACTAAAACACAAAAAGTCCAATAAAAATATATTTTCTAATTAGAGAATAATAGATATCTGTAACCTTAAAAATAATGACTCTCGAAAAAGTAGTGAATATAATTGATATCTTTAGACAAGAAGGTATTAGAAAAAAATTAAAAAATACTACAACAAAATATAAGAAAGAAAAGGAAATGCGATGGTTGGGATTTGTAGTAAAGCTAGAAGATAGATCGATAGAAGAGAAAACATAGAAACCACTCTAAAATAAAGAAATATTGTGAAAGAGCTAGAAATAACCAATTATATACAGCAAACAATGAAAGAATCTATGTAAAAGGATTTAAATTTTAAATATGTAGGTACTTAAATACTGAAATAACATTATAAAATCAAATAGACTTTTTATTTAATTAAATAATTAAGATTGGGCAACAAACAACACCATTTCTGAGTTTGTTTTCGCCGGCATGTTTTAGAGAAATAATTTTATATTTTAAGAAAATAAACTCCTTTACTTCAGGAAAAGAATGATATTGTTAAACTTTGATAGCCTTCCTTTTACTACAAACTTAGTTTCCAATTTATCTTAATGCGGCTTTACACGATCAAAGAAATTCATGAATTTATTAATGAAGAAGTTTATGAATATTATTGAAAATTCATACGTGTATTACACGATCAAATATTTTATTGATGTTATTTAGTTAATGCCAACAATAAAAATAGTGACTTTTATTTACTACCAACCTGTTTGTGTTTGTACTCATAAATTTAGTAGGTTACGTCAAACGTATGATAGTGTTTTTAAGCATTTTTGTTCACAAATGTTTACAATTGTTCACTAGATCTATGAAAGCGATAACCTATAATAGCCTACAACAGTTGTAAGTTTCACATTGACATCGCTTGATGACGCCTAAGTTGGCAAAGGCTGTTAAACCGAAATGTAACCATAATTCTCCCCAAAAAATCACGAAAAATTAGGGTTGGTTCTAATTCGTGAATTCCTTCATTAATTTATTGCTGTCAAGAAATTCACGTCAATTTTGTGTATTACACGTTTCAATAAATTCAAAGTCACAAAATTCATAAATTTCTTTGACCGTGTAAAGCCGCCTTTATATTTTAGCAAAAATGAATTTATTCCATGCTATATCTGGTGATTTTTGTTTCCTGTAATTTGGAACGCGCCAGTGTATCAGTACAATAACTATAATAACACTCCATATTTAAATTTCAGTGCTGAGGATTCTAATAGTGGGCGAAAAATTGTGTATGTATAATATGATGTGTCTATGTTTTGTTTGTTATTAATGTAATTGACGTATGTATGTATGTTGACGTAAAAAAATGTAATTTTGTTAGTACATATTGAAAAATCAGAAACAAAATATTGGTTTGCTTTGGTTTCTAGGAAGAAGATAAAAATGCATGCCATATTAGCAGTAGAATACCCTATTGACTTATATTACATTTATCCATGAATATATATATTAAATATTATGGAATAATAACACTTAATATTAAAAATTAAGTCATAATTTCTTCAATAGAATAAATTCCGAACGAATCAATCAGTTTAATATATTATACTCTAAAAATAACAGAAATCCTTTATTAAAAATACTATAATTACATTACCCAATAATTTCACGTAGAAATTACATTCATAGTCGACATCTAACCACTAACCTTTGCTTCGGCTAAATTTCATAAATTCATTTAGTTATAAATTTCAAAAAATAATAGACTTAAGGTGTATCAGTTAAGAAAATATTGGAATGTCGACATCAAAATGCTTTGTTTTATGTCAACAACTGTAAGGAAGTACATTCGCTTTGATTCAGTATTAAATATCCTACAAGCTATTTCTGGACAATGTATGTATTGTGACCTTCTCCGAGAAAATGGACCTAGTGTGTCAAAAAACGGGTTTGGACTTAAGAGTGGATTCTGGTACCTAAAAGGGTGTAGAATAAGATGAAATAAGTTAGATTTCTGATAAAAATTTATTTATTCAGATAACGTTTATTCAGATAACGTCATATCGATCTCATCATCGCCATAAACCGAGTCTAGTCTTTTTAAATCATCATCAAAACTGTCAGAAATATCCATTTTTATAAAAATTACTTCAAATTAACATCAGCTTAGTAACAAAATTACAAAAGAACCAAAATTGCGAAACAACTTTTGAGATATTGATAACACTCGTTATACAGTTGGCACAAGACTGAAGCGTCACTTTATTCTTTTCCTTTCTTATAGTTATTTTTATAATGTTCTTCGTATTAGTATAAGCACATCAACCCTTTGCTGAGAGCGAACAGAGAGCGGCGTTGTTGCGTCGGTCACTGGTTGCGGCTTAAGAATCAAGTTAGCAACAATAGCAAAGGCACTAAAAGCTAAAAAAAATACGTCACCACATAGGCATGACATCACCAAAGTCGGCACCCAATCATAACTAACCATACCAAATCGCATCTCCGAACTGAAGGTGTGTTCACAGTGATAATACGTTATGAAACTTTAAATGCGTTTTTCTATTTTGCGTTCGAAATAAACTCATTATGAAACCCAAAACAGTATCGAAATGAGCTCCATTTCGATACGCTTTTTTTCATTTTTCAATGTTGGCGTTATTCGAATACATAAATAAATAGCATTGCTGTCATTTGATTTTAAGAATTTATGTACATTTGACATATATGATATATGTCCGTATTTTACACAAACAACGTATTTTGTATACAATTGACAACAACATATATATGTTTCTATGTCCCTCATGTTTATATTTTTAAATGAAGTATCAAGTAATGTTAACGAAAATTAGTAAATAATATGTAATATAATATACTTCGCGGAAAGCAAGATTTAAATTTGAAAATGTCAAGTATCAATGTGACCAACTGCATGCTTTATATAAAAATTAAACTCTGAACTTTCAAATTAAATAATTCCAATTTAAGCAATTTATTAATGTAAAAAACGCAAAATAGAAAAAATAGTATAAAAAACTCGTTTCATAAGGCCTTTTGCCGCACTCCCTCTTTAGAAAACTCGCCGCAAGCGGCTCGTTTTCTAAACTGATCTCGTGCGGCAAAATGGTGCCTTATGAAACTCATTTTTTAATATACTATTTTCTCAAAACTTCATTTTCACACACTAGGTTCCTTTTCTCGGAGAAGGTCACGTATGTCTACAAAGTATAATAATAGCTTAAGAAAAAACAATGTACGTTCATATTTATCCAGAAGGTAGAATAGAAATACAATTAATACTTCGGATTTTCGTAATTCATTTCTTAAATTGTATTTTCTTTGCTAGAATGTAATTATAATTAGTTTACATTACATGCGATTTAAAAAACAAATAACGAAAATTCGACCTAAATATTACATTTAATTACGTAGTAGGTACGTAGGTATATTTTTATTATGTAACCATAATACGAAGTGTTATAATAAAGTAAATAATTTTTAATACCTTTCTAGTTTTTAACTAGTACCTAAACACACACTTACGTACAAATGCATTTGAAAAATATTGTTTGCAAATATTCAAATTTGTAGCATATTACTAATTAATATATCATTTTTATGCACCTTCTTTGATAACCAAAGCAAACCTATTCAAAACATGTTTGTGCATGTTTTTACTTATATTTATTATTTATTGATTTTGTTAAAATTTTCTTACTTAAATACGTATGTATGTAGATACTTTCGTATGTGGTTTACTGTATACATTTCTAGAATAATTTCATTTCATATTATTTTATTGTATCAAACGTAAAATAAAATTCTGTTCAAATTAAAATTTTGTAATGAAACATGTCCATCAACCTAATTCATTAAGCCTTATTTAATTGCAAATTCAACAATTTAGTTCTCACTAGATACTCATATTCTACATTGTAAATAATAATAAACAGATGTGATACTGCGTATTACATACAGACTTTTCTTTTATCAGTACACATAGGTATAATGCAATGATTTTTATTCATTTACCTTTACACATAGAGATAAATGTATTGTAGAATAGTAGGCAACCAGTTATACATCAATGACATTTTTCCGATTGTCAAATATTTCTTTTTTTCATTCATACTTAAATCTTAAATTAAATACATTTTATTGAAAAATATATAATTTATTTAATTATATTAATTAATAGTTAATTATCCCAACAGGCGTATACCTTGTGCGAAGACAATTTTAAATATTTTGAAAAAATTCTAAGAAGACGATTGTCTTCTAACTTCCCACAAAAACTAAAATAAAACCAATCACCTGCTAACAGAACACATGAAGCTGAATATCTTGTTATGTAGGAGAACGGCCTGTAAGATCGCTTTTAGATGTAGCCAGGCCATTTTAGAGTATCGTACAATTCGGTGTTTAAAACGTTGAAAGAATTAAAATATAGCCATACAAGATATCAAACCATCAAGAACTTTTCGAGGAAGATAAAGTAAAACGTGCTGATTTTCGTGATATAATGTTTAATTTGTTAAATTAAAACGAAATTTTAAATAAAATAATTTTTACTGATAAAGTAAACACTTCCGTAATAAAGAGTTTCATGTACATTCTGTATGGCAATCTAAATAATTTCTCTTTGAATACTTAAGCATGGATATCTTTAATAGTTAGAAAGCATAGTAAGATGAAACCCGTTTAGTTTTAGTTTTTTCTTTAGCTAATAGGAAAAGGTTGGGTGTAATTTTAATAAAATAAATACTTAGGTTATTTACTAATATTTTTAAAATTTTTATTTAGGAACATTATCATATTAACATTTTTCAGTTTTAGTCTTGCACACCGTTGTTCTATTATTAAACCAGCTGTACTATACGCTCTCACTTTCTGCTTAACTCGCTGGAATACAGAAGTATTTCCTAGGACATTGTTTTAAGGGTTTTTTAGCTCCATTCTTGTTACCTATAAGAAAATCCAAATAAAAAATGGAATTACCTTTTTTTTTAAACTTACCTTGCAAAACAAAAGAGGATCTACGTCCTGATTTGAATTTGGTCTTTTGAGGTATTGCCTTTTAATTATTATTACATCGGCTGTAATTGGTTTTACTTTCTCTAATTCTTTCTTGTAAAAATACAAATAATGAAAGTGACGTTTGATGTTGACTAATGTGTTTCGATTATAGGCACTTGTTCTTTATTTTCAGGATCTATTTTCTTCATAATATTAAACATTTCTTGTTCTAGCAATGAAGTAGCCCCAGTAGCATTTTGAGTACTACGAAAACTTTCTCTTTTAAATCGAGGGTCTCAAACAGCTGCTACTCTAGTAACTGATCCTCCTTTATATGAAAATAGCCTTGTTTTAACAGATTCCAAAAGCTTGTTCCCTTCCTCAATCTTTAATTCCAGTAGTGATGCTATCAGATAATTGCACAGTCCAAAAGTTATTGGGATTATTAAATAAATAGTAACATATTTATTACATACAAGAATTTCCCACTACTGCTTTTTAAAATAAGTTTCTCCAGTTTATAAAACTACTTATTCGTAAGATACCACGAGGTGTTACTTGTTTTTATCGTGTTACTGAAATGCCCCCAATACGTGGGTTACGTTCGGTAATTCATTAGAAGTAATGTGAGGACGTTCTACAATTTCATAAAATGGTAAAATCTGTTTGTACTTTTTGGTTATATTTTCTATTAAGATAAAATAAAACAAATTTTATGAATTTCACTTTTTAATTATCACTGTAACGAGTCGTTTCGCACCAACCTGGGCTTCGTCAGACATATAACTAACTTATTTACAAAATATTTTTTATATTATAAACACAAGTAAACGGTAACAAGCAAAAACACATGTTTTATTTTAAAAACATGTGTTTTTGCTTGTTACCGTTTACTTGTGTTTAATATAAAACATATTTTGTAAATAACTTAGTTATATGTCTGACGAAGCCCAGGTTGGTGCGAAACGACTCGTTACAGTGATAATTAAAAAGTGAAATTCATAAAATTTGTTTTATTTTATCTTAATAGTTATAATGCAATTTCATCAAGTAAAGGCTGAAACAATCATATATTATATTTTCTACCATTTTTGATACCCTAATTTTACTATCTTAGATATATTTCAACCTTAAAGAAATACTATCCATCTTCTTTGAATTTGTTAAAAATATTTAAAATTGTCTTCGCACAAGGTATACGCCTGTTGGGATAATTAAGTGTTTTAAATAAATTATGTATTTGTCAATAAAATGTATTTAATTTTAGATTTAAGTATGAATGAAAAATTAGAAATATTTCACAATTGGAAAAATGATACTGGTGTATAACTGGTTGCCTATTATGCTACCATTTATCTATCCCTATGTGTAAAAGTAAATGAATAAAAATCAGTACATTATAGCTATGCGTAATGATAAAAGAGAAACCTGGAATAGTGAGACTTCTTAATAATATGTTTGTTAACATTTTAATAAACATTCATACTTTACATTTCTCCTTTAAATGTTTCTAAAATACTGCTAATGTCCAAATATTGTATAAATGAGAAATTTAACAAAACTTCATTAAAACTGAATATTTGGATTTTGAGACCCCACTAATAGTGATTGCCTATTGACAATATATGATGTTGTACTTTGACCCATTCAGAAAATAAAATGAAAATACATGGACTTTTATCAATTTTTCCATACATTATTATTCATCAACGCAAGCAATTACAAGCCTTTCGTCTTTTGCAAGAAATGCTTTTTTGGATATAACTGCCCTAATTCTCGTGAGACTAATCTTCTAGATACGAAATTCTTTACATTAAACCGTTTCATTAATTCCATCATTGGTGCATGATAAACATATATGCATACTTTGTTCTGTTAAACTTCTCAAAATTCCTTAATCACAAATGAAATTATCCACTATTTAAAATAAAGCAAGTTTTATTGGTGATAGAAAAGATCCTGAGCTATGTCTGATATTGCTTACAGTAGTTATTACGAACTTAAAAAGATAAAGCAACATTTAACAATATTTAATACATTATCTAGTTAATAGGAACTTTAGTAATAAGAAAGTTACCAGTAACAACGATGTTGAATTTATATCAATTGTTGTAAATCTGTTATTAGATCATATATTTTAAATTTCTGTTAACGTAGACAAGAATTTTATAATGTTAGTAACGAAGTGTTCTCCGAACTACACTGTGCTTTTTTATCAGAAAAAGCTATCCAAATGAATTTTATGAATTTCGTTTCGATTTAGTCTTGGATCGAGTTCTATAGAGACCATGTTCTTCTATTTGATTTCAAAGCCCAGCGGTTTTTCTTTTCTGATAGCATTACCCGATAGATAATGTACGTGTTAATAAGACTAGGTAACACTAAATTATGATCTTTGTTCTAGATCAATAAATGGTCTTCGAACAGTACATGAAGCACATGGGCGACCATTCATATAATCGTTTCATAATTTTTGTAAAAGGCTCTGTTTACTTAACCTCTCTGCCCTCCAAAATACCGAAGGCATATTATGAGGCTGTAAACTCTGGCTTGTATTACAGAAAAAGACAATATTCTTTAACTTCTTCAGTTAAGTCGTCCGCATCTTCTCTACTTTCCTAGCTGTGGTGGTGTGTTTTGCGCCTATGTATAGGAATTTATCGAATCTAAAAAAGCCAAGTCTTTATCCGTTTAAATTCAGGAACATAGTGGCGAGACCAAGTGTCATCAACCATAACAAATTTTCCCAAAACATCAGCTTGATTCTTGTTAAAACAGCTTTACGCTATCGCTTATCGTTCGTATTTTGTCGCATTTATGATCGCAATTGAAGATTCGCGGCACCCATAGCTTGAACATGACCAATTCTAGATATAAACCGTAATGTATGAATTCAGTCGATATGCTCACGATGCCAGTTATCTTCTTGATTCAACTCTTCGATCGTTCAAAACAATATCGTTAATTTTATTCATAATTTTCGGAGTTGTTTTGAATTTTTCATGGATTTGATCGCACGTCATCAATGCTCATATCGCTACGTTAAAATTGCGCAATCCAGTGACAAATTGTGGCATTCGAAGAAACGTTGTCACACAAGAGTTGTTCATATCAGCCAAAATTTTACATGTTTAGTATTTAAAAACTAAATAGACGAATTTTATGAATTTTAGGATTTTCCGTTTAGACTCTATTCACATTGCTGTAAGTTTCAAATCCAATGTCAAATATTAAACAAATTTAATTTATCGTCATAAATCATAAAACAGATAGCAGAATTAGAATATACTGCCAAGTTTTTCTGAAAGATGGTACTAGCAGTCGAGTATCACCTCTTGTCAAATCATCTTCGCTTCACTAAACTATTTCAAACTTGAGAAAATAACTGTCTACAATGTTATTTATATATAAAACTTTTAAATTTAAAATATTCTTGCATAAATACGAGCCGATTTAATAATTAGTAGTTTCTGTATTTATAAAATCACCACCAAATATCAATGAAAAAGATTCAGTATTACTGATATTAATAGGAAACACTGCATCATTAAATCAGATCTTTCATTATATGCAAATTTTGACAAACCACTAACTAATCTAAAAATATTTCCTATAAAATTTAATTCTTAATTCGTCTTCGCATACAGGCAACCAATAATACACAGAAGTATTATAAAAATCGACATTACAGAGATATAATGAAAAATTTCTAAATTACACAATATCTCTCTAAATAAATTGTTTTTAACTATTGAAAAGTACCATTATGTCCAAATTAGTTAAAAAATTATGCAGAAGTTATACTAACATAATAATTTCGCAACTTATGACCAATAATTTACTGCTTTATTTAATATTTCCTTCTCATTAATTACTGAAACAATTTTCTAAAACTGATTAATTTTCCATACTAATTAAAGTAACCGTTAGAAGACACTTTTTGAGTAATTCTGTTACTATTTTTACAATTTCTTTTCTTTAAACAAGTAAGTATATTGTGTAAATGTCTTACTATATTTGTGGACTTCGTAGTAGTGCGTTGTTTTGTAATTGGAATTCTGATTAGTACTCTCTTTAAAACTGTGATTTGTTCAGTAAAAATACATTACCCTCTTTTCCTTTGATTTGCATTGTGACAATGTGTTTTTTACAGATTCTCGGTAAACTGTGAGGTGGGAGCCAACTATTCTCATCATTTTCCGACACAAATGTCATATTCATTACCATACGACAACAATATCCCAGCAGATAGTACTACTACAGCGTATGACTTGCCTAGAACGCTCGATATAGAACCATGTTACAATATGCCGAATGTTGTTACAACAGGTACAGAAACTATTTTATTTTTTAGAAAATAATTTAAAAAATGATCAGCACTAATACCTTTACCATTAGTTAATAATTATAATTTCGAAATAATAAACCAATTTCTATTAAACTCAGCAAGAGTGCTTCTTCGATTTCAATGAGGAAGGCAAACAAAAATCAAATAATTAGAAATATATGCAAAATGAATCTAATATTCTTTCATAATGAGATTGTATATTTTTGTTAAGAAATTTTAAGTAGATTTATAGCATTTATCTCTACGTTAAGTTTAGTTTTTAATTATTGAAATAAATTTCATCTTTTGGTTTCCCTAAATTACAGCAGTTATCGTTTTGATTTAAATGAGGTTTCATATTGAATTTTCTAGAATTTATCTTATCTATAGTATATGCAGTATATGTAAAAACCCAATTATTTAATCATTCAGTTGGAAATGTTTATATAAATCTGTTGTGGTTTGGAAGAAATAACAACTTTAAACTTTCTTCTCAAATAATTTTCTTTAGATATATGTAGATCTATAATGCATTACTTGAACAAATTTCATTTATGCAACCACATCCAACTTCATCAAAAGTTATTTCTATACATGTGTTTGTCTGCCAACCAAATTTTACTTTCAACAAAATGTTCTTTTAGATTACTCGAGTAGCTTAATTTGGGTAATCTTGCACGAAGTATATGTGTATTAGACAACAATTAAACTATACTGAGGTGCAAAATTAACCGGACACTTGATTTTCTTCAAAATATTTTTGACTCACAAAAGTAAAAAACATGTGTTTGGCAATTGAATGCTTAATTAACACATTTGAAATAAAATCCATTATAAAATTAAAATAAATAAACATCTTTGGAAACAGAAAATAAAACTACTATAAGTTGGAAATAAAAAAAATGTTAATTTGATGTCAAAATTTAAAAAAATACTCGATAGCGTGTATGTATTCCCGCTACGAGGCCTAATTACGACTGACAATCGTTCAGATATGCTCCTGATCAATGCGACAAATTCATCTTGCGTAACTTGGTTCCATTCCGCAGTTAGGTCTTTTCTAACCTGTCCAACGTCGGAAACTCAGCATGGTGGCGGTGAACACGTCGTCCCAACATGCCCCATGACTTGAATCCATTGGATTCAAGTCAGGGCTTCGTGGTGGTTATGACAACAATGCAATGCCAACTTCATCTAAGTAAATCTGCGTGACGCTTGCAATATGTGAACGGGCATTAACACAGATTCTCCCAAGCTCTGAGGTCGCAGTCAACGAAATACCCGCCCGCATCATTGCACGACCTCCACCGTATACATGGCAACAAGAAGGCTTCAGCAGAACGCTCGTCTATCCTTCTCCACGTCAAATCGCAACCATCTGATATGTATAGGGTGAATCTAGACTCATCAATGAAGCGGACGGACAGTGGACCATTCATAAGACTCCAATCAGCATGTTCAAATTGCAAATGCAAATGCTGTCGTCGATGCCCTGTGGTGAAAAGAGGACACATTTATTTAAACGTCTGCGCACTGTATACGCTGACATTATATTGTTATTTCCAGGCCTTCTCGTGTACTCTCCTGCTTCCCGAAACTTTTGCAGGGCATCCGAGACGGTACTTCGGAGCATTCCTAGAGCGTTTGCATTGTAACGCACACTTTGATCGTCATTTTTTAAAACAACACCCCTGAGTATCTTGTTCTGGGTCCATATGTTCTTCTTGTATTCACTTTTCAAAAAACAATTACTCAGCAAATTAAATGTGTTATTACCAGAATATCTTTCGGAAACAACGTAATAAGACAGCTTTCTTTCAGACACTCGTTGGAACAGTACTGACCCAACTCTTATCTGCTATGCTCGTATGAAGTGCGCGCGCGGACTTCACTCTGAACAAGTTGTAACATGTTCAAACGTAATCACCTACAATGCAGAACAATTGCATGCGCACAATTCATGCGCAAAATTAAAATATTTGAAAAATTCAAGTGTCCGGTTAGTTTTGCACCTCAGTTTATATATTTAAACTCTATTACTTTAATGCTATTAACAGTGCTTTATAAAAATTTAGAAAAAGTACATTCAAGATATCTAAAATTTAATTTAAAAAAACTGTCAAGTTTTAGAGGTAATATACTTTTCCAGTCGCTATTACCATATTTTTTTACAAAATTGCTTTTTCCAAAAAAATATAAACATTTTTTCACAAATTTCGTTTGAAGAAGTGACAATATGCGAAAACACGTTGCCGATTATCGATCTTCTAAATGCACATTTTGGAGCAAAGTGAAAGTTCATCATGAGTAAATACAGTTATTTCCACATGAAATTGCACAAAACAAAACTTGTAAATAAAAAAACACATTTTATTAAAAGTTTATACAATTTTCTTATATTTTGTGAACCCCACCAAATTTTTAGCTGGGGTTCATCTAAAATAATTATAACGTCTTAGCTTCTTCCTTCGAAGTTTTTATTTTCATTAATCCCCAGCACATATACAAGGTGAGGCATAATAACGAGCGATTTTTAAAAGGCTGTTAAATAAAAACACTTCGTTTAAGAAAATTTCTGATTTCATAATATTAAAATACATGAAAAAGCATTTTCTGCAATAGTAAAACGTCGGTTATTTTTTGAAGATAACTCCGGTAAGATGCCTTCCGTTTAGACGCACACATTCCTCCAGCCGAACCTTGAAGTGACCCGTCACATTGCGTAGCATTGCCAGTGGGATTTGAACAACTTCTTGTCGGATCCGCTCTTTCAGGCCTTCAATTGTTCGAGGAGGGTTATCTTGGTAAACTTTACTTTTCAGATAACCCCACAAGAAAAAGTCACATGTTGTGAGGTCCGGTGAACGAGAGAGCCATGCAATATCCCCATTTCGGGAGATCACATGATTTGGAAACAAACGCTTGACAATATTCATGCTTACTCGAGCAATGTGGGATGTTGCTCCGTCCTGCTGGAAAAACGTCTCATCGTTCACGTCGTAGTGTGCAAGTTGTGGAGTAAAAAAGCTTTCCAACATTTCTGCGTATCTCTGCGAAGTCACTGTTACAGCATTGCCAAGGCCATCTTCAAAAAAGTATGGCTCTATTATCCCTAATGAAGACATGGCGCACCACACAGTAACTTTTGCGGAGTGCAATGGTTGCTGATGCAGTTCTCTAGGATTAACGTCACTCCAAAATCGAAAGTTCTGCTTGTTCACGTAACCGGAGAGATGGAAGTGCGCTTCATCACTCATCCACAAACGGTTTACAATGTCTTCGTCTCGATTAATCAAGTCCAAAAATTCTAAGCTGAACCGGCGTCGGCTCACATAATCTGTTTCCTGAAGGGCCTGAACCATTTGGATCTTGTAAGGATGAAAGTGCAAATCTTTGTGTAAAATTCTTCTTACTGTTCTGTTTGAAATCCCAAGTGTAACGCTGTGTCGGCGAGCTGAGCGACGAGGGCTTTCGTCAATGGCGACTCTTACACGTTCAATGTTTTCAGGTGTGCGCACAGATATTGGTCTCCCAGTTTTCTTCCTTGTCGTTGACGACGTTTCTTCAAAGTTCTCAACCCACTTTTTAATCGCACAGGCAGATGGCACTGGCCGATTTCGATTAATGTTGAAGTGGTTGCGAAATGTACGACGTGCTAGCTGGTACGAACTACCGTTTTGATAAAATGCTTTCACAGCGTACGCACGATGCTGTGGGGTCCAACGTTCCATTGTGACTAAATGCTATTTCGCGCCGAACGTAACTGACATTATCCCCTCCACGTCCCTCCGACGCAGCTTAATTCGCGCGCTTTTTAAAATCGCTCGTTATTATGCCTCACCTTGTATTTGCGTCCGAACACAAATCACATACATATAAATGCTCAACTTAATTTAAGTTAACGTACCCTCGTATAGTTTGGGCCTATAAGCTAGAGGGGTAAATATATTATGTATATTTATGTCATGCATCCAACGTTACATTGATTTACTGTCGATATACAATATTGTATATTTTGTGTGTATTTTGTAACGGCAATAATTGAACTTCAATTACTTCAGCCAAAAATACAAACAAAAACCACAATAAGGTATACCGGTAATTTACACCAAGTCGCTTTCATTGATATTTATTTTTTATGGATTCTTTCAAATAACAAGCTCAAGACTAGCGGATTCAACATTTGTTCGCTTACTTACAATATAAGTTGCATATATACAGTAAAGTTTCACTTGAATATGCCCCCTTAAATTTGACCAAGGATGGGGTATTAAGTTGAGTATCTATATATCTGTGATCTGTGGTCCGGACTATACAAGGATCAATCCAAGGTGGTGTATTGTGGGTACACTAGCTTATATAGTCATCCTTGCTTGGACAATTAAACTGACTTTGATAAACTTTTTTAATAAAGCTTGATCATCCTCAAACCAATCAAAATCCCGGTGAGTACGATCAATTTTCTGAAACATGAGCAGAGAAACAACAGTATATATGGAACTTTGGCAAATGGTTGACTGTCCTTCAAATCAACACTTCGCCTTTTTTCATCCATATTTATTAGCTTTCTGTAAGTAGTGATAGTAAAGATGCTTTCGCCGGTAAACTCTATGTTGTCCTACTCTCAGTCTATATTTGTCTTTACCCAATCTAATCGTTTTTTCGTTCTGCTTTCGTAAGAGCAAAAGTTTCATAATTGTAGCTCGGTGTCTAATGTCGTCTTTTTCTAATCTTCTTCGAATTGTATTTAGAGACGCGGTTATATTCTTCTTCATGAGATTGTGTTCTGCTTGGTGCAAAGTAATTTTTTGTTCTTTTCAAAAATAAATACTATTGTTTTATCTTGTGCTCTTGTTATTGGTCGCTTTTGACAATTCTCAGTTAAGTCGTCCACATTGCTACATACTTTATACTTCTGCTTCCATTTAACCTTTGACACATTAAAGTACTTTACCACCGTATTAACCACCGTTGTAGAATCAATTGGATAGATATCCAAAAATACAGCTTCATTGTTCTTATACATTGCATTAATCTCGCTATTATGTTTTCACTCTCACAGATTAAGTTAGACTGACGAAATTTTTATTTAACAAACAAGAGAAAGGGCACAAGTAGAAGAACTACTCTCACCCCACCTATCCGCAACAACTGTTAATGACGCGTACATGTTCTTGTGGAAATAACTCTATATGCATCCTAAACACATCCCAACATATGAATTATTTGTTATTCGGCAAATTAACTTTAACTTACAAATCACATCACGTTTATTCTGTAAAATAATTTAATATTAAATATTTTTCGTTAATTTATATATTGTCGGTAACTAAAAGAATCGAATATCGCTTTTATTTTTCTGGTATTTAGATCTCAGTTTAATTTTAAGTTAATAGTTTGTAAGATTAATTTCATATTATGTAGCTTACTTTGCTTGTCTTAACGCAAATGCTTAAGTCTAGTTGTTATAGAATGCAATAACTGAATTTACACTATTATTTATAGCGTAACAAACTAACATCCAATTATTATATTAATTTAAAGACTATGTATATTAATAAAATAATATAATTGCATATTCATAAATTTGCAAAATTGTTTAATTCAGTGCTGTAATAACTTGAATCAATTTACAAGTGTATGTATGTTTGTGGTAACAAAACCTTGTATGAATATAAAAATGGAGACTTTCATTAATTAATTTCTAACTAAATAGTTTGTTCCTAATAACTTAATATTATATTATAATAACGAGAAATGAATCTATTTTCTGAGCAATTTTCTTTTGAATTCTCTAATGCGAATTATAGAAACAGAAATATTTTATTTTAGAGCATTTCCAACCCTTTTACGATAGAATACAACATAACTATAGGAAATAGTACGATTGCAATTACAATAGTATAAGAGCGTAAAAATATAATATTGATTAACATTGAAATAATTACTATTTCTGAAGATGTTATAAAAAATACACTGCTGCGTTTTATTGCACTCAATTCTGAGATAATTATGTATGCATATACAGAGCTAGACAAATGTATGGATCCATTCAAATATCTTTGATACGGCTACTTAGATTTTAACAAGACCTACAATTAATTAAATGCAAGACAGGTATTCAATGGGTATATTTATATTCGAATGAGACTTCCGGTTTAGCCGTAAACGATGTTAACTTTTATTTTTAAACGAAAAACCTGTATATTCTGTATGAATTGCAATAGAGCTCTGCTCTGGGAGTTCAGCAATAATAAGGTTTGGTACCCTTTTCTTAAACAACAGATATTTAATTAAAACTGATATTTTAAAATCATATTTGTGTTTAGTAAGCCATGAAATTAAAATTCAGTACTTGAGTTAAACTGTCAGAATTAACTTTGTACACGTCCAAATATTAATAATGTTTCAATTAACTGAAAAAGGGCGTATCGAAATTCTAATGATGACTGGGTTTAGTGACCACGTCAGAACTCATGAAGAAGTAAGTATGCGATTTATTTAACAATTTGCATCGAGATCTGCATCCAATATCACTAACAGTCGTTGGTAAACTTTGAGAAGGTATAACTTGGCCAGAAATGTTAGAAATTGACCGAAAAGCGGACTACCAAAAGTCGCAACTAATGAAGTTATTGCTCAAGATATTGCTAAAGCATAAGAAGAATTACCACAAACTTCTACTATATGCCTCGCACTAAACAATACAAGTTGTCAATCAGTAACCAGAATATTGAAGCACGAAAAATATCATCCGTATAAAGCACATTTAGTGCAAGAATTATTGGACGGGGATTATGATCATAGAATTTAATTTTGCGAAAGAGTGATGGAGAGTTGCAAAAGTGACCAATATTTTACATACAATTTGCTGTTTTCCAAAGAGGCTATGTTTTGTTTAAATGGTACTATTAATCGTCATAATTGCCGATATTGGTCAATAAATAACCCTTATTGGATGCTATAAACGCACACACAACATCCGCAGAAATTAAATGTTTGGGTTGGTATTTCCAGAAACCGTATTATTGGTCCTTTTTTCATTAATGGTACACTAACTGGACAGAGATATTTAGATCTTTTACCTGATCAGGTTGTTCCTAATATCGAGGAAAATGGGGAATTACCTATAAGTGTTTGGTTCCAACAAGATGGAGCACCATCTCACTAACCCTTAATGTTAAAAGTTTTTTGAACGAAACATTCCCAAATCAGTGTATTGGCCGTAAAAGATTCATTGAATGGCCTGCACAATCTCCAGATTTAAATCTCCTAGATTTTTTTTCTTTGGGGGTCATAATCAGAACAAGTTATGGCAGAGAATAATTGAGAAAGTGCAATTAATTCGTAAGAAGGCTTTGGCAAATGTCATTCAAGAATTTGTTCATAGACTTGCATATATTTAAGAAGTGAACGGTCATCATTTCGAAAACTTTCTTAACTGACATTGATTTTGTTTATTTTTTGTGTTCATTTTTCTAGTTCTCAATAAAATTTGCATGATTAAATTTAATGAAATATTTCTGTCGTTGTTGAACAAAAGGTTGCCAAACCTTATTATTGCTGAACTCCCTGAACAGAGCTCTATTCAAATCCGTAAAAATATGTTTCATTTAAAATAAAAAAGTTAACGCCGTTTCCGGCTAAACCGGAAGTCTGATTTGGATATAAATATACTCTTCGAATTCCCTATTTGCTTTAACTTAAATGTGGAAAATTTTATTAAATTCCAAGTAACTGTATCAAAGATATTCGAATGGATCAATACATTTGCCTAACCCTGTATAACGTGTCCTTAGTGTAATAGAACACAAAAATAATACTTTTATGTTAATTTTATATACTCATACGAAAGGACCGAATATGAGTATCCCGGTTAATCTTCTTCTTCTTCTAGTTCTTTGGGTTGGACGCGAGTAAGTCCAGGCACTTGAGTACAGTACTCTTTGTACCACCCCCAATAGATCTCTCAATTCACTTCTGTTAGTCTTTTGTCCCCGACGGCTACTGTCCTACTCAGGGGAAATTTGAGTACCTACCCTCGTAGGATCCGATAGACCTCTTCCTAAATATTTCTGTTTGAGTCCTTTCATTCCTCACAAGCGCATATTTCAGGAAGGATAGTTTTCTCTCGTTTTTGACATCTACACCAGGGCTCACTAACCAAGCCCATGTTGCTTAAAAGACATCTATTATATAAGACGGTTATCTATTTTTTTTTATTATTACCAATTAAGTTGGCTGAAACGCTAGCGTTCAGCACCCGTAGTAGTGTCTTAGTATGATGTTGACCTTCCGTTAGCCTCGATTTATTTTTATGTTCTCCTTCTAGCCATAACCAGATCTCCCTTCTAGCGGAATCCTAGGTGATTTAACATACAAGTTCTAACCCTACGAAGTTCCTCTTTTAACATCCCTTGGGCAGTTCATCGATTCATCTCATCGCCTTTAATCTCCTAATGTTCTGACACCCATATCAGTGACACAGTATTGTCTTGTGCCAGTCTCCTGGGGACCTGTTTACACTGTTTCACCAGTTTAGACCTGGCAGATGGATCCATAATGGCTTTAATAGCCGGCTGACTTCCAGCCATTATGTTGATTTTTTGTCTGTGCAGCCGGCTTCCCGAATTTCCTCGGCACAGGCTGCGACTGCAAACAATTCAGTCTGGAAAGCCGTCTTTCCCAGTCTTAATTATATTTGGGATTTATATATTCCTTTCCATAAAATTCATTTACTATGTTGAATGAGTGAATTCATTTAGATTTTTGAAAGAATATTTTCATAATGTAGAACATACACGAAAATATGAAATGAAGTTCTCCATTTTTATTATCATGGAAATAATAGAAGTTATATAATAAATTTGTGGTAACAGGAAGCACTAACACAAACAATGGTGGAGGAGGTGGTGGTGGTGGCGGTGTTGGTGGTGGTGGCGGCGGTGGTGGCGGAGGCGGTGGTGGTGGTGGGGTAAAGCAATCGCTATCGATATCGGATAATCGTTCATTCAAAAGAGTGACACAAATAACCTCGAACACAAGTCTGACAGGCGGTACAACTGTCGTTTCAATCAAACAAGAAGGTGCAGTGGACAATATAGTACCTAGTTATGTAGATAGTACTACCTTTGTTAACTCACCCACTGTACCGCAAACTAACATTAGACAACAAAACTGTTCACAAAGCGTCCAACAAAGAAATGTCGATGAATGCGAGCAAGTAACATTACCTAGTAAGTGGTTTCTCTCGTTTGCTTTGTATAACTCTTCGTTGCTTCCTTTTGATTTTCGTTAAGACCATGGTTTACAGCAGAACTAAAATAAAAAGATATTGAAATCTGATGTATACCGCGATATTTATTCGATATAATTACTTGAACGTCTAATGAAAGAACTTGTGTAATTCGTATTGCTGAAATATTAATCTTCGAGAATAAAGAAATGTTAAACAAAAATTAACTACGTAAAATGCAAATATCATATGTCCATACACTTATAAATCTAAACTATGTAATACCAAAAAAATAGCATTTATTTTACAATTCTCAATGTTTGGGGTCTAAGTTATTTATCTTTTAATTTCACATTAGAAATTTTTGATATTTCTTCAATAACCACCGTCTCGGTAACAATATACTTATATGTTTCTTAATCTTCTTTAATTTTTCACACATTTTGCTTATCAGTTATCAAAATCGATGTTGTATTCTCGAGTTTGGTAGTTAAACTAATTTTGTTAGCATGAAGTCACTTCTCATTATATTTGAAATATATTCCAAATTTGCAAAATCTACGTTTTGAATTTTTTAAATTTACTTTTAGTTCTAATTTGCGAATTTTGTCTAAAATATTGGCAGATACTGTCTATTAACTATTTTATTAAAGTGGAGACACTTTGGCTGCAGTTTCTAAAAGAGTCATATACAAAGACAGTTCGCATTGCAGAAATAAGGGTGTTTGAGAATCCAAATACAGAGATTTAAAAATATGGCATTATAGACGTTGTTACTCTGAAGTACAGAATTTCAACCTCATAGAAATACCATGAAATTGAAAGGCTGCCCTTTAAGTTCTAACTAAAGATAAAAAAAAAAAACGAAGAAGTAATTGAGTAATAACCCCTCTCATTAAATTTACTATAAGCGGCAGGTCATATTGTAACCATTACAAATTGGGTATATTAGGGTCTTTAGTAATATTTCATTAGTCAACCACGAACAAATTTATAGCCAAGTTAATATATATATATTAAACCTTTCATAATCAGGAGAAAATAAGTTTATTTGATTTGATTATGACTTTAGGTATTTCAAGGCTATGTCATTGCGCTTTAAACCCTAATTGTAGTCTGTGAGTTGATTTGTTTTTCTTCTTCGACACTGTCGTGCACTCGCTGAAAGTTCGCTTCGGTTGCAGCGTAACATGGTCGGCCTGTATGTGGGAGTATAGTTACGAACAAATCGTAGATTCCGAAGAAAATTCAAGGAGACGAAAATTTTGGCGATATGTCCATTGAGTGTTGATACTTGACTAATGATTTTCAAACTAAATATCGATGAGTTTGGTTTGCTGTCATTTTCTCCATTCGCTGTTATTTTCTCCATGACAAATCTCCCTAATGTTGAATACAAATCTTGAAAAAATAATTAAGTTCGATTTCCGTCGTGTCTTATGGGCAGCCATTAATGTGAACTAGTTATTCATACATATAATTTGTTCTTGTACAAATAAATAATCACGTATCGTCCATTTATTTTTTTGTTAATACATATCTAATTGTGAATTGTCATCTGAATTATAATCTAATCAGTACATGTATGACGGATAATAAGTAGAAAACTCTCTCACAAATGATTAAGTGACCGACAAACAGCCCCTATAGCAAGTTATAGCAACCCAATCTATTTTTTTCTTTTTTTCTAGTTACTTAATTTATAATTATATTATCTAATGCTAGTTTGTTCTATTTTAAATTACATACAAATAAGTTTAATCACAAACCTTAAGTAAATATAGAAAAGAGAACATTTAAAGTAAATATTTTTTTGTAAAATACATACATTTGTTGAGTTACTGACCTTCGGAGAATAAAAGTTGCAGTTACCGAAAAATGTCCTTTTTTTTATTTTGAATTACTTTGATAAAATATTTGTTGAAATTCTGTTATTTCTTTGATAAATAAAATACTAATTATGAAAGCACTACCTGGTATTTAGTCTTTCCGAAAGCTAGTAGTAGATATAAAAATCTCCTTAGAATATTATTTACCGAATAATACTGTTTTAGACAGAATTTCATTTTAAAATATCATCACAACCATCATTGGGTTGATGAAAACCCGCACACTTTACAATAGGTTTTTTCTTTTGCATAGAAGGTGTAG
Organism: Melolontha melolontha; assembly: GCA_935421215.2. NCBI lineage: Eukaryota > Metazoa > Arthropoda > Insecta > Coleoptera > Scarabaeidae > Melolontha > Melolontha melolontha. The sequence continues at coordinate 131,228,186 of OW285236.1, forward strand.
CACCGAACTGCACCTAACTACATTTTACACCAGATTTAATTCCTTTGCACACAATCAACACTTTATTACTACACATTTGTTTTTCCTTTGCGTGGTGTAAAATAAACCACTGCTGCACCTGGGTAATAACAGGAGTGAATTACACTGAACTGTCAATTTTCAATAGATATGCTTGCTTTTTGTTGACCTGTTTTGTGGTTAATTTTTGTGGTGATTTCTCGTATGCTTATTTAAAAGAAAATGGATGCAGAAAAATTAATGGGAATATTGGAAACAGATTAGATCAGTTACACAATATTTTGTAGTAAAATATAAGATTTAAGTAGCGAAGTAGAAGATGATATAATGCAAAATATTTTATTTAACTTAATAAATAAAGAGAGAGGAGTATCTTGTTGAAATGGCTCATTATTGACATCTACACTAAAATCTATTCCTTTGTATTTCCGTTTTGTTGCAACGCCCTGTAACAGCTGACTAGAAAGTGTAATGCTGTGTAGGCAAACTGCACCGAGCTGCACTGCCCTGAAAAACAAAGGAAAAGGGCTAATATCATTTTCAGTATCAGTTTTTTATCGCGGCTAAATGAAATGCATGTATTGTACGTTAGAAAACATCGTGCCGCATATCAAGATAATTAGCAAGATAAATAAATTAATAAACGTTAGTATTATGTTTTTTTCGAATATTTACTTAAGGTTCTTCCCTAACTAAGGAAAAGCATGACTTTATTTATTTTATTATTTAAAGACTAATTTAAAAATTTGCATAGAAATATTTAAACTATAAGAAATGTGTTTCTATAAGAAGCGAACAACTAATTTATAATTTGGTTGAGAAAAAATGAGCGCATTATTTGTCGAAACATGTACTAAATTGCGAATTTATGATTTATAACTAGAGTGGGCCAGCGTATCTGCATATCAGGACTGAATTCAGTACGTATCACCGCGTCCCATTTTATATTAGTTCATCTAGGTTCTAAGAACCTAGAGGCAGTGTATATGATATTTATAATTAAATAAATAAGCTAACATTACTCTTGCCCGAAAGATACTTGCGTTAACCCTAATGAGTAATATAGTAATATAATATGTATACATATACAGTAGACCCCCGCTATTCGGGCCTCCTATATTTGGGCATTCGCTTATTCGCGATTTTGGTTTTACTGACATTTCTCGTTATCCGCGCTCCGTATTCGCGGTTCAGTATGGGTAGTTCTCCTAAAGTTTCGATATTTCCCCTGTTCATTTATTTCTTTAAAAGTTTACAAGCCGTATCTGGCTCTCATACATACATACGATACCTGTAGTTCATACGTACAAACATACCAATTATTTTTGTACCCCGATATTCGCAAATTCAATGTTCACCATATTTTCATGGAACGCAACCCCCGCAAATAATGAGGGTCTACTGTATAAAATTTAGTACTGTCCTGGCGTGCAGACAAAAGTGACCTACTCTATTTATAACCTCCCTATCAATTGTATATGTATATATATGATATGTATAGGGTAGATTCAATTAGTTGGCCAACTAATTGAATCTACCATAACATACAAAGTTCACGAAATAATTATCTTTATATATGTATATGTATATATAAAGATAATTATTTCTTGACCTTAGTATGTTATAGTAGATTAAATTAGTCGGTGATTTAACGTCTGTTTTACCTTGATTTGTATATATTTAAAATAATCTTACATGTTCCGGCACATAGTGCCTTTTTCAAAGAAATTAAAAATATAAATGACAGTAAATCAGTGTCAAACTTATATATCTGTAGTTGTCATGGATAAAATTAAAATGTTTAAAGATACACTCAATTTTAATAATAATAATTCATGACTCAGAACTCCCGACAGCAAGACGTCAATTACTGGGGATTGTTATTTAAATATCTGTACACTAGCTTATTATGCTGACAGTTCCGTGTTTAGATACATGACTAGCCTAATCGAGTAGGTTTTCGAGGTTTTCCTTCTCGTTCAAGACGAATGCCGATAGCTTACCATCTTAAGTCGCTCCACGGGCGCAGATATAATAACTCATGGCTTGCCAATCCCCCGTAATTGACGTCTTGCTGTCGAGAGTTCTGAGGCATTAATTATTATTATTAAACTTGAATGTATCTTTGAATATTTTAATTTTATCCATGACAACTATAGTTATATAGGTTTGACATTGATATACTGTCATTTATATTTTAAATATATACATATCAAAGTAAAGCAGACCTTAAATCGCCGACTAATTTAATTATATATATATATATATATATATGTTACTCTTGATGTTCTCGCGGTTGAATGATGAAATCGTCGTTTCTCGAGTTCTTCTCCGTATGTGAGATATGGCGTAAAAAGGACTCATTTTCTCGACGTTTCAACGAGATCGCACTCGTTATCTTCTGGAGTTGGTCTTAGGCTGATCGGAGATTCGACCGCCAAGTCCGGCCAGCGCATGACCAACTCCAGAAGATAACGAGTGCAATTTCGTTGAAGAACTCTTGAAACAACGATTTCATATATATATAATCTTTGAGAAAATGACAAAAAAGGAAAATTGTCACCTACGAAATAGTTAATTCAAGAGCTACAGAAAAAGCAATTACGAGCAATTTAATGATATAATCAACGACATCATTACAATTACATGCCGTGAGGAAATCAAATTTCAATTCCAGCAAATTGCAGCACAAGTTGTCCAATTTAATAAATAATATACATATTTTGTCAGAGGTAAAACTACAAATTAAGCTTTCACAGGAATGTATCCTTTTTATTCAACGGTCTGTATATGTATGTATTGTATATGTTCACAGTTTGATTGTAATAACCATTATTTACTTTCAAATGATCGCAAACTACAATCTTTATTTTCTTTTAATACTTTCAGATCATGTGTTATCCGCCTTTTAATTGCATATGGCTTAGGATTTCCATGTGAATGTAATTTGGCATACTTATACAAATATGTATAAATGCATTTCGTACATTCATTATATTCAAATAACAGTTAGGTGCTTTTTGTGCCAGATTTCAATATATTTACCCATCAATGCATTTCCTTAAATATTTATTTTAGTTCTTGCCTACATTGGGCTGCACTAATTGGCATGCAGTATATGATCTAGTTCACAATCATATAATAAATTAATGAAACTTTCAATCGACAGATCCCAGTCAAATATCTGAGCTGTTGTCGAAAACGATATCGGACGCTCACGCGCGCACCTGTTTATATTCAGTGGACCACATACACGAAATGTTTCGAAAACCTCAGGACCTATCAAGGTTGCTGTACTACAAGAACATGGCCCATGAGGAACTGTGGTTGGAGTGTGCCCAGAAGCTCACGACGATCATACAGCAGATCATTGAATTTGCAAAAATGGTACCTGGTTTCATGAAATTGTCACAAGATGATCAAATTATACTGTTAAAAGCAGGTATTGTAATTTTTTTTTAAGGGAAAATATTGAAAATTATATAAATCTAAAATCGTACACGGAAAAGAATCTACAAACAAATTACTACAATTGCAGTAAATTTTGCTACATATACTAGTGAAATATCAATTTTTACTATTCTGTTACATGTAATTGTAGTATTTGTTTATACACATAGTAGTAAGTAATTTTTTTTGTTTTCATTATAGTAAGCGTTGCACAAAATATCATTAATTTTATTTGCAAATAGTAAAATTTTATAGAACTATGTGTTTGTACTCATAATAACTACTACCGACAAAATCATTATGCGAAAATACCGTTTTAGTTGAAAATAGTATTGTCGCAACTTTTGTAGCTATTTTAATAATCTCTTGTCAATGATGTACTTACAACTATTATATACAAATCAAACATCACAGATTTTTACTACTACGATGTAGGCGTAATACTTACAATTGTAGAAATGATGATTACAAAATGTTATTTGTAAAATTGTAGTAAACATTGCAAGTGATTTTTTTCCGTGTAGATACTAAATAATTTAGCGAAATTACTGACGAATATTGTATAACACGAAGACAAAAAATACATATAAAGAAGAAGTCTAATTTTTATTATACAATACGTGAACCTATAGCTTGTTTCTTCATTTCAAAAAACATACTTCATTTTAAATAAGTTTCATTAAGTATAGTGTAATTATGATGAAATAATAAATTAAATGAACAATGATAACAATTGTGAGAAATATCAAACAACAAAACTTAAGAGCAGTATCAACTTTTTCTGTTAACATTTCGGTGTTGTTAATCTTTGAAATCAAAAGCACCCTGCAAATGTACAATTTATAACATTCGTTGACTTACCTTATGCAATTATTAATTAACACCTAATTGTCCATAATTTAGGATTTATATTATTGTGTTTGATTAGCTTAGTTAATTATCATTTGTAACTTTTTAAATTACTTAGTATTTAAACGTATTTTCCTAAATAGGACTTATACAAGCTGTCCCTGAAATAAAGAGATAACGCATGATAAATGAAAAGATGTAATTATATAGAACATATATACTGCTCAAAAAAATTGTAACTTTTTAAATAAGAGGTCAAGGAAAATCAAATTTGGTATACTCCAACAGCATATATAAAACAAAGAAAATTACAAAAATAATGTTCCAACTCATAGTTACTTCTAAAGTACACTTAACGCCAAACCAAATGAAAACGATTGCCATACTATCGATGAGAGTAGGGTTTTCTGTGGATTGGTGAATTTTAATACCATGTATGCCCTCCACGAGCACGAATCACTTCCTCACACCTGCGTGGAATGCTTCGCACTAGTCTGCAAAGAGATTCTTGGGGTATGCTTTTCCATTCCTCAATCAGGGCTTGTGTCAGTCCCTCTATGGTTAGTGGTGGATTAGGGCGCTTGCGAACACGTTGGTCAAGCTGATCCTACACGTGTTCAATAGGATTCAGGTCAGAACTTAATGCCGGCCATTCCATGACCTGAATTCTACGTTCTTGTAAAAAGTTTCTGCTGATGCCGGCAGTATGTGGCCTTGCATTATCCTGCATTAGGATGAAATTGGGACCGACGCCATATGCAGCAGACACCACATGATCCTCCAAGACACTTTTGATGTAATTCATTGCATTTAGTCTATTAGGAACCACAACAAGATCAGTTCTGTTGTCTACACCGATTCCAACCCAAACCATCACAGATCCAAGACCAAATCTATCTACTTTCTTTATAGTAGCGGCTGAGTAGCGTTAACCAGGACATCTATATACACGTACACGACCGTCGCAACGAGTTAACTGAAATCTGGACTCGTCTGTAAACAGTATAGGCGCCCCCAGTGGCGAAGTTGCTAATTTCTGTGATCAAAGCAATCATTCGCGCTGCTTAGTGATGCTGCGTAAGGCGTGGTGCGCGGACAGGTCTTCTTGGTTTCAAATTCGCTTTCTTTTAATCTGTTTCTAACAGTTTGATCAGATATTTCTATTCCATTGCTCGACTTAGGTCATTTAGGAGGTCTCTTGCTGTGGCAATACGCTTACGTAGAGAGGAAAGGACAAGATATCGGTCTTGATTTTGAGTAGTTTTTCGATTTCGACCTTGTCCAGCTCTTTTGACATATTGGCCAGTCACCCGAAACCGGTTCCATAAATGCTGAATTAACAGAAGGGGAAACTCCAAGGTCCCTGCTAACATGTCGAATATTGTAGCCGTGCTGAATAAGGGCGACAGCACGAGCAACTTGCACTTCACTAGGATGCCTTATTTTACTTCTAATCAACGAATATTGACAACTGAATTCATCAGTCATCTTTAGTAGGCTTTCATACGTCAATTGAAAGCAAACTTGAAATTTTTTCCATTTTGATTTGCGTTATTAATTTACATTTTTAAGTGTAACATAGAAGTAACTACGAGTTGTAAAATTGTTTTTGATTTTTTTTAGTTAAATATATGCCGTTAAGGCATACCAAATTTGATTTGCCTTAAACTATTATTTAAAAAGTTACAGGTTTTGAAAACAGTGTCAATTACGATGCGAACCCCGAAATTAAGAACAGCTGAAAATTGTATTACGTAATGCCTATGAATTCAAAATATTGAGAATATATATAAGTAATACTTGTATAATACTTTATACACACATACGTTACAGTGTATGTTTACATACATAACAACTGGATGAGATCGACAAGAAGAAAACATTTTTTTTGTTATTATCGGTCAACTTTAAGATATCGTCTTTTATAATATAGTCGATAGCACAGTGGCGTGACGAAATGTTCTTAAATATCTTTGTCATTTCTGTCACGCTTTTGAGATGTATTTTGAGTAAATATTTTGGATTTATATTCTATATAATTACATCTTTCCATTTCTCATACTTATCTTTTTATTTCAAGGGCACCCGGTATATGACAGTTTGTTTGAAAATAGTTGAACTAGGAACGTTGATACCATTCGCTTTGAAGCTGATACCTCGGAAATCAATGCAATGAAATTCGCCTACCGCACGTGCTTTTGAATTTTGATATTTTAGAATTAGAAATCACAAGGTGTTAGATCAGGTGAATATTCTTATTCTTCTTATGTCACTGATGACTCTTGATAGATGAACTGTAGCATACCAACCAACGTTCATAGTTCCATGATTCTCTAAAGTTACTGTTGCCACATGCCCAGTGAAACTGAAGAAACAAGCAAAGATCGTAGATTTTTTTCTCGTTTGGAAAGACCCAAACAATGGACCGTTATTTATCTTGAATCGTAAATCCAAGTTTCGTCACCAGTAACGATGCTTTAAAGAACATTTTAATTTAAAGTTGATTATTTTGAACTATCTCAAGAGCCTTATTTTCGAGCATCTGTCTTGTGTAAGATTCAATGACAGCAAAGCTCTCCCTTGCGTTCAAATGCTCAAGCATAATCGTATGTATCGCTTTCATTCCAATGCCTAGAGATATACTTGCCATCTCACGGTATGTGGCATGCCGATATCCTTTTATCATTTCATACGTAGCATCAATAGTAATCAACACTAATAATGACAACAACGGCCCTTCACAGAATTCGCCCGCTGAAATTCAGCAAACCAACTGCAAATATGGGTGGTGTTCGAGGCATTGTTTCGATGTGAAATCACATTCTTTGAATCGAAAGTTTTCGCACAAAACTTCTTTCTTTTAAGTAAGCAAAACAAGTTCACTTAAGTACAAACTGTCAATCAAATTGTTGGTTAGAAATGTCAAATTTTACGAATATGACAAATGCCATGGGTACCACATAAACTTTTAGATTTCAGAAATTTTCTCAGCAGCTCTCGTATCTCAAACTTATCCAAATAAATCTATAAGCAAAAACCATCTTTTGTTTAGAAAGCTCAACTTATGTCAAATAGAGTACATTAGTAATATTAATAATAATATTCTGTAGATATAATATTCAATAATTAACAGATGTAACTAACCTATCCTTAATGAAAATCCATTGTAAAATTAATTGTAAATTAATTATGTGATTTTCACAAATATTTTATTATAGTCGTAGTAACAATTGTTTCACCAACACTGTGTCTCTTTCAGACTAATAGGAGAAATCTAATTACAGAACGGAATTATATTCTAGTCAGCTAAACTAATTTAAGGGTCGGAGTATTAAACAATTAGATGAGAGTAAATTTAGCAATGAGCAATTATTCAAATCTACGAGATCATTTAACAAATTATTACATTTTTTATGTTTGATTATTAAAGGTATAAAATTAACTACTTAAAATAATAGAAATAAACAGACATAAAAAATATAATAATTTATTAAATGATAGAATTAAATGGTAGATTTGAATAATTCTCCACTGTTAAACTTATTCCCACATAATTGTATGTTACCTCCACCCTTAAATTAATTTAGCTGGCAAGAATACATATCATTCTGTAATTAGATTCACCTATTAGTCTGAAGAAGCCAGTGTTGATGAAACAATTGTTACTACCAGTAAAACAAATTATTTGTGAAAATCGAACAATTGTGATTCGTATTTAATTTTTATATTAATATTATTCATTTACTCTTACATTTTTCATATAAATTTAATAAAAGAAGCAACAAAGTTATAAATTCTAGTTTAAATCAGAAAAACTTATAACTTAGCTGTATCTTTTTTGACATGCAGAAATTTAAATTAACATTAAGTAGATAATAGAAAAGAAGATGAAATTATTTGGCCAAACTTGTACATTTACAATAATTGATATTTTTTTTTATTTCCAGGCAGTTTTGAACTTGCAATAATTCGAATGTCGCGATATCTGGATTTGTCGCAAAACTGTGTTCTATATGGTGATACGATGTTGCCACAGGAGGCATTCTTCACGTCGGATACAGCAGAAATGAAGCTAGTTAGTTGTGTTTTCGAAATGGCAAAGAGCATAGCGGAACTCAAGCTTACAGAGACTGAATTAGCGTTATACTCAGCTTGTGTACTTCTATCACCAGGTAAAATACTAAATAAACATTTTAGATACATCATATCATAACAAATAAATTTTTAACAATATGTCTCTATGGTATAATCCAGGGATGCAGAAACTTATAGGGAACAGGGGCCACTCGGGAAAATTATAAGCCAAGGACGGGCCACTACAAAGAATACTTATTAACACAAATATTTTTATTTTTAAATAGTATGAATTACTACAAATGATAAAAATAAAAGAACATTCAAAAATGTTTGTTGTAATTATGTAATCGTAATGTAATCTAATCATTACAATGTAATATTTCATGTTTTATTTTTTTGATGCATGACATTGCATTGACCTAACAATTTTGTTTATGTTTGGCTCCACATTACTTGTCGCCACACGTAAAATTGTTTCCAGATTTTCATTTGCCCGACGGTTTCGATTTTTTGTTTTGTTAAGTTTCATCACTGAAAACGTCTGCTCACAAATATACGCCGATTCAAATAAGCTTGCGCATTTCAATGCATTTATTCGCAACTTTTTATAAGCGGATTAATTGCGTTTTCGCGAAGTAATGTAATTGTAAATATTCTTTACACTTTACGACGCTATTTTATTCGAATTTTTTCGATGAAAAATTCGAATAAAAAGCATGAAAAGCTTGTATTAAAATATCAATTTTTTCAACATAAGCGAAATTGACATCAGTTTTACTGAATTTCTCCACAATTTTTTGTAGTTCGGAAAATGGCTGTAATTGATTTGTGTCCTGAAAAGACTGAATTTGCATTGAAAGGACGAAACATGAGAGTGTAACTGCGAAATCAATTGATCTTTGCCTTAGAGTCGCGTATTTAAGACATTCAAGTGATTTGTGATGTCTACAAGAAACGCTAAGTCACACAGCCAATCATAGTTGTCGAGTTCGGAGACGTCTTTTTTCTTTTCCGCCAGAAATATTTTGTTTTCTTCAATCAAGTTAGGAAATCGCTCTAGTGACAACCCACGACTTAGCCACCTTACTTCAGTGTAAAACAGGAGATCACCATATTCGCTTTCAATATCCTCGAGAAATTGTGTGAATTGTCGGTGATTGAGACCTCGTGATTTTATAAAGTTTACAGTAGGTACTACAACTTTCACCACATTTTCAAATCCCAATAATTTTGAACAGAGGGCCTCTTGATGTATAATGCAATGAAACTGCATTAATTCCTTGGTATCTATGTTTTTAGTTTGTAAATACTCTTTTAACATAGTTATTATTCCAGATTTACTTCCAACCATGGAAGGTGCTCCGTCAGTCGTAATTCCAGACAATTTCGTTAAATCCAAATCCATTATAGAACATTTTTCCAGAAGAGCTTTGAGCATGTCACTCCCCTTGGTTTGACTTGTCAAAGAACTCATACGAATTAGTTCTTCACTCACTTCAAAATTTTGCGTCGTAAAAATATTAAGAGTTGAGCAGTGGAACTTATGTCTGTAGATTCGTCGAGTGCTATAGAAAAATACTCAAAACTATTCGATTTCGTAGCTAATTGCTATTCTATATTAGCTGCTAATGTGGTAAGTCTTCTTTGAACAGTCATCCGATTTAGTTGAAATTTCTCAAACCTCTTTGCATCTTTCGGACACATTCTTTTGCGGCGATATCTAAACACTGCTTAACAAACCCACCATCTTTAAAAGGCCGACAAGTTTTCGCTATTATTCGAGATATTTCAAAGCTAACTTCAGTAGCTGTTTCAGCATCTTGAATTGGTTTTATAAACATAGCTTGCTGGCCTATTAGTTCCCTTTGTAAAGTGGAAATTTTTTGCGTTCGATTTTCGCCGGTTAATTTGGTAAAAGTATGATGCTGGGTTTCATAATGCCTTTTGACATTATATTCCTTCGGAATAGAAACACTACTCTTGCATATTAAACAGACACTTTTGTTATCCGATGAAATAAAAAAGTATTTTTCGGTCCAAATATCTTGAAACTATCGGTTTTCATCTTCAACCTTACGACTACGTTTTTTACTGGGGCCTGGTTTATCCATATCAAAATTGATATTATATTGTTACGTAGGTAGATGCCAAGTTCGAACGACGAAATATTTATTTTTCACAGATTACAATTCAAACAATATAACGTTCGCTTGTCCGTAGTTAAAACTTAACTGCCCCGATAGCGGGCGATACGTTGTATTTATACGAGTTACCTAACATGGAGAACCTACCACATTGTTCGGGGATAATGCCGACGTGTTTCGCGAATCTTCGAGTAATCTAGTTGGTTCCACAGATTTCTAGTGTCGTAACAATATGCTTGGAACGACGAGGAGCATACCTGTCCTACGTAGTAAACCTGAACAAGAAAGTAGTAGGTACTTAAAAATACATATCTCACTAACAATTACAAAAGTTAGAATAAAATAAAAAGTTAAGAAACATTGATTTGAATGGATTATTACCTACTTTTGTAGTTTTTCAAACAATTTTTAAAATTCGTTGGCGGGCCGCATAAATATCGACAGTGGACCGCTTGCGGCCCGCGGGCCGCGGTATGTGCATCGCTGGTATAATCTCTTTTGCATGTTATTCTTCGGATATAAATGTTCAGTCCATGCATCATATCTAAAAGAGTTAACTATCCGTAAATTAGTTCTTCCTAATATTTTCATTTACTATGAGAAGAAACAAATAAAAAATATAATTTAAAAGAATAACAGCTTTGTTGAATTGACGCTTATTGAACGAAATATGCGAGATTTATTTCACGGGAATCTGCCTGTTAAATGAAAAATAACTGTTGCGCAAAAACACTTTTTATTTTTTCTTCATTATCGCTTTTCAACTCTATCCACCAGCGATATTCTCGTTCGAGAATTTCTCTCCATTGAGCCATTTCTTTAGATTCGAATACAAAAAGAGAGATCTGGCGAATATGAGAGATGAGACACCATTTCGAAATTGCAGACGTATGACCTGGTGCATTATCATAGTGAAACAACACTTTTCTCTTCGCCAAATGTACTCTTTTTTTATTTAATTGCCATAATACGGTTCTATGATTGCTTTTTCCTGTCAATAATCGATGGTACATATTATGCCGTGCCAATCCCAAAACACTGTAGCCAGAACATTTTCGGCAGTCGGTGCCACTTTTGCCTACTTTGTCTATTGCTAAGACTGTTCTTTCGTTTCTGGCGTGAAGTATCCATATTTCGTCCACAATGACATAACGCTGCAATATTCACTTGGACTGGGCTTGTACATATTCTCAAACATTATGTTTGCTGTCGTCCGACTATAAACGGAGCATCCATCTTGGTGATAACATCTTCATATCTAAATATTTGCGGGTGCGATTTTTATCCTGGTATGAAAACTGAATCTATTGCAGTATTGTTTTGATTGGGTATCATCTGAAACATCCGACTGCAAAATTGTAACGCAACTATAGTTAAATAAAAGAAATTTGGTTCTTTGGTTGATTGGACATAAATGTAAACGTCAACACCAACATAACCTCAATCCAATCTAACAAGAAGTAACCACCTTAACCTGACTTGTAGCACAAAATAATAAAACTGCAAGTGACAGATAAATATGCAATATTAAAAGCTATGATTGTTAACATAATTATGCATGATTACATAAACGACGCATGTAGTTTTGCAGATACCTTCAACTTTGATGCATATCTGCCTGCGGGGAGCCAATTCATTTAATTCAGTAATGTAATAAAAAACAGAATAAAAATACAAAGCGGTAACTGTAGTATCGTCAAAAAAAAACATGTCTCCGCAGATGTTTCACAAAAATATATATCTGCCTCATAAAAACGCACCCAATATGTTTAGTAGAGATGTTTACGAGTACAATCTAAGCTATTTCAAGCACGTTCAATAGGCACCAATCCAGTTTTGAAACATGTCATATAAAGGAGCAGAATTGCTACTACTTTCTTTAAGTCATCTAAATTTGTCTTAAGCAGCTTTTTCAGACTAAAAATAGTGTTTTATCAACACAGAAAATTCGGTTTTTCCATACTCACAATAGACTACCAACTTATTCGCTTTCGAAGCTGATACAATAGCTGTTTGATAAGGTTTACCTAAAATTTTGTATGTAACTTTGTTAGTACAGTTATCAAATGTCAAAAACGCATATGAACCAAATATTTAATTTAGCAACTAAGAAATTGGCTTGCCTTATCATTCGCTTTATATTTATCCTGTACGTTAGAATATTTTGTATAAATATAGATAGCATATGGTTAGAATTACTTGTTTGACTTTTAATTTATAAAATTTTTGAGAGATTTAAGTTCAAGAATCAGACATGTCAACATAAAGTTGCAAAAGTTTTACCGACTTTTAATCCATTAGATCCCATAACTGGGTACTAATGAAAGGTGATATATACTAACACATTCATGTTACTGAAGAAGTCTGTGATTTGCATTTAATTCCTGCACAACTTTTGCGGCTCTTCTCCGGGCTATACACTACGTAATGATCTTGGTGATCGAAACGAATATCATCTAAAACTCTCGAAGAAGAAAATATGTATCTCCCAGAAGGTCCAGGGGGTTTCTTATTGCAACTACATATCGAGTGAGATAGGTCTCTGCAATGCTCCTTCGGAAGTCGAGTTTTGATATTTTATTTGTTTTTTTTTATAGAGGATGCAACAGTTTTGGATTACTGTGTTGATATTCCATGAAATTTCATTTCTTATTCCTTATACTGATCCTCTCAACATGTAATGTTCTGATTCATTAAATTTGATCCCCCCAATGTGTCTGTTATACTTGTAAATCAAACGGGGCATCTGTACCGTAACGTTCTTTTTCTGTTGAGGTGAGTACAGTTGCACTGGTACTGCAAACAGGGTGGAACCAACAGTAACAACACCATTATCTTTCCCATTGAGCGAAAAGTATCCCATCGTTCCTTTCAATTGCACTTGCCATTGCTCCTCTGGTTTCTCCTTGAAAGTCTGATTTGCCGGGAAACTTTATTCTTTGGACAGAACAAAGAGGTTCTGGTAAAATTTAGTTCGAGTATTACTATTCTTGTTTTCTTTTACCCTCTGTGTTTTTGTTCTTTTTTTACCTCCTGTTTTAGGCATCCTATTTTCTCTCTGTCCTTGTTGCAGAATATCATTTTTCTCTTAAAAAATAGAATATGCTTGGAGAAAAAACAAATTATTCCAAAAGATATTGTAAGAGAGAAATCAGGAAGTTTATCTAGTAGTGTCAATTGAGCAGATGTTTTTATAAAAAGATTAGCATGGACTGGGTCTATTTTTTTGGGTTTTACTTTGATACAACTCGCAGTTAATAAGGTATCCATGATATGAATTTATGCACCACATTTTAAAACCAAATCTAAATTTAGTATTCCTTTATAACTGCAGCGCTACCCCTACTGAAGCGTGATGGTGGAAGTAGTAGATGCAATGATGCATACTGTAAGTCTGAAGTGTCTGTTATCAACTTCCGTGGAGTATGGCTTATACAAATCACGAATTCACAGATATCGTCTTACTATACGGTGAAGCAGGTGGAAATATTAGAGCTATAGACGTATTTACGAAGGGCGGTTTCCGAAACGAAGATGTTCACAAAATGATTTAATTTTACAAACTGTGTGCAGATTGAGAGATCGCGGTACATTGCATCCAAGTTCGTAGCCGTGAAAGACCACGTGGGGTAGTAGATGCGGTGGAACATGTTTTAGATATTATAAATGAAAATCCAAACATAAGTTCCCGAGCGGCTGCGAAAGAGGTAGTATTTGCCCACACAACAATCCATAACGTACCTGAAAGGAATTTGTTAGAACCTTACCACGTGCAACGTGTATAAAAAATCTTACGGAAGCCGATCGCCTGCCACGAATTAACTTTTGTGGACGGTTCAGTCGGAAACTTACACAACAGTCGCGCTTTGCCTTAAGGGTGTTATTTACCCACGAGTGTACTTTAACGAATATTTTTTCTCGGCGTGAATTTAATATTGAGACAACTAAATTACAAATTCTATATCACCACAAAACTCTTATGCCGTTTAAAGTTTTTAAAGAAACCGGATATTGTATTTTTTTCGGGATATTACAAAGGTCAGGCCATTGACCTACTTGTAAAAACAAGACAACAGCTGATGAGAGAAAAATGATAGAAAATTTCTATCGAGGAAATGAATGAATACTTGTTTATAAAACTTTTCACACAAAAACGCATTACATTACTGAAATGTGAAGGAAATTTTGTGGTGAACTTGAACAAATAAATGCTTATTTGTTTGTTGAATCGACAACGCATAAAAATAATTTCTATTTATTTAGATTCAATCTGAATACACGACCGTATTTGAAAGGTTTGTGTTCCTAAATTTCAGCAAAAATTAAAGTTTCAATAGAATAATTTTTTTCGTAGTTTTGAATTGCTTCTTACATATTTACTATAAACCGTAGAGCGTACGTCGAAATATTTCATTTACACCCTGTACAAAATGAATGACCAGACAAGCCAATTTCTCAAAGTTGCCATTTTAATTGTGATGATCCTAGCGCCCTGTATTTAAAAGTCACAGCAATTCTCTAATAAAATTTTAAAATAAATAAAATAAAACTTATATAATAATTAAAGAAGTTTTACTGCCTTCGCAAGTTGTATTTGTCTCTCGCGGTAATTAAAAATAACTATATATTTAAAAAAGTACACTAAATAATAAATAACTGCTAATAACAGTATTTATTGCTTAGATCACCGGCTGACGTAACGTCGCATGGCGCGCATTGCATTAATATTTTTGGAAGTTTATTAATAATTATTATAATAAAATGTAAAAGATATTAATATATACTTAAAAATCGAGTTTTTACAAGAGAATTATTTTTGATGCAATTTTTATTTTCTCTGATAGTGAAGCTATGGTCGATCAGTTAGAGCATAAATAAAAAATTAACTCCTAGCTCTAGCACTTTTACATAATTAATACAAAAATTAATACTTTTTGTATTTTATGAGTTCATCAGATTCTTAAACTTAAGACTTTTGAAGAATATTTCTTAACTGAGATCAGTTATCATTATCATAATACATATTATATAGATTACATGACACTTACAAATTATATTTTTTATTTGAAATTTCTCCAAGTAATTATCACACTTTCAGATCGCCCTGGTTTAAAAGGCATTGGTGAAATTGGAAGACTTAGTCAAGCTGTCGTTAGGGCCTTAAGAATTGAACTTGAGAGGAACCATTCTCTACCTATAAAAGGAGATGTAACTGTATGTGATGCCTTGCTTACTAAAATATCTACGTTACGGTACGTAAATAACATGTTTTTATCTATATAAATTTTATTAATATACCACTATTAATAGTTTTTCTGGAAAGCTGGATTATTAATATATAGGCGCTTTATAATTTAAATCGATTTTCACTTAAATTATGAAATATAATTCATGGTGAACAACATCTACAATATTTCAAAAAGCGTTTGCTAACAATTGTTTGAAACTTGCTAAAGAGTGATGATCCAAAATATAGGAAATTTTGAAAGCGTACAGTTCCTAGTCCATATATTCATATAAATGTAAATAATAAATACGAGGGTAGTCAACCTAACGATTTTATTTCCAAAGTATTTATTTTTCTGCATAGTCCCCTTCCAACTCTACATCAGCGGTAGTCAAGCTTCTTTATATCCTCCGATTAGTAGGTAGTTCGAGGTCCTCAAAATAGGCATGTGTTTCAGATGTTAAGTCGTCGTTTGAGCAAAATCTCTTTCCAGACAACAATTTCTTTCAAATTAGAGTTCAAGTGGAAGTCAGTAGAGACGAGTAAGATGCGTATGGTAGTAACTCGTAACACAGATCAACAAACTGGTGTATTTTCGTGATGGAACAGATTCTTTTCTTTGTCAAATGTGATCGTCTGTTTTTTATTTGGATTTCGAATTTATCCAGTAATGCTGCATAATACTCCCCTGTGAGAATTTTACCTTTCTCAAGATAGTCGACGAGTACTATGCCACATGCAGCCATTACTTTCTGAACACTCAAAGTACTTAAACCAGCATCAACAGTTTAGAAACGGCCAATATTACATTAGTAAAACTTCTAACACTCCTTTGAAATATTCAGTCCTTTTTGATCGATTGTTAGCATTCGAACTGACCGTCTAGTTAAGAGTTGCTTCATTTATAATATGTGCCTTACTCATTTAGAATTGCTTTGTGAACTTTTTCAATGATATCATAGGCTGTGGACGGCTTTGGACGTTTAAATTCTTCTGCTCAAATCTATTTTAATATTGTGATGCCATCTTTGTGCCAATTCGTCGCAAAGGAATATGTGGGTAGTTAAAAATACATTTAATACAATAGTCCTTGAAGGCCCATAGTGCTGTAATATGGTAGGTCTGTTAGGACTTGAGCCACACTGGCCGTCTATTATTACCCCTAGCTACATTCAGGTACTTATTTCTCGAACTACGCCCGAAAGAACGGCATTGATGTTATTATATGTATGTATTTCTTTCGAGTTTTGATTCAACTTTCACCTTTTCTCCATACTTTTGTTTAACGTGCTTTGAGGGCTTGATTATGCCTATAGTACGACAACGTACTATTAGGCATAGAGGCTGAATTGTTGATTTATGCAAAGATAGCTTTCGTGCAAATCGCCTTAACCGGAACCAATCCACCATTACGCGCTGTTATCAGCCATTAACTAGGGAGGGCCAGGAAAGATGCTGAAGAGGAACGGGGGACCGAAGAACACCTGATGAGGTGTAGGACTACCACTTTCGCCTGATGCCACTATGAGAGACCGATTGTCCACCAGTACTAGATCAATCGTTGATCTATGGCTGGGTAATGAAGGTGATCCTGTAACTTTTTGTACCTTTTTTCGTCGAATTAGGGTTATCGGCTTGCAATCCTATCGACCACATTTTATGTTACCTCCTACGGCTCTACATCGACAGTCATCATGTTGCTGCAAAGTTGTTGCGAAATATAGGGTTACTTAATAAAGGAGTTTTTTAATTGACAGACCGCTTGCCCGATTTTAATTTATTTTATCAATATATATATATATATATATATATATATATATATATATATATATATATATATATATATCAATATATATCAATATATATCAATATATATATATATATATATATATATACATATAGTTGTAAATGTTGGTTAAGTTTTTGAGATATTCTTTAGTGTTCCAAAATGTAAGCCGTGGCCGCTTCACCTATAAAATGATAATGAAAGTCCTTAGCAGACTGGATCTGAAGCAATACATAGAATCCTTCACGAAAAGTGTTAAAGAAATTGTTTTCGATAATAATGATTTCTGCGATTCTACAAAAAGCCATCAGTGTAGTGTATTGAATTACCTCATCTAATTTTTCGATTTCACGGTAGCTATCGTACCTCAGGATCTAAGTTGGTGTTGCATTCTTATTATTACTATATCTTCTTAGTACATAATATAATACTCATAATGTTCTTATAATATAAATATACTTTCAATTTCTGAAATTAGTGACACAACTATTGTTTCAAATAGCTATAATTTTGAAAGGCTTTCTAAATAAATATGAAAAGTTATATAAATTCACCTTGTTGTATTGATACTGTCACAGTCATTACTAAAAAATAAAATGTCATATTTAATTATTACTTCTTAATATGAGTTACTCTTTGATATTTATATTTTATTATAGGGAAATAAGTATGCTACATATGGACGCACTGGGCAAGCTAAAAAGATCTGCACCACATTTAGAGTTTCCAGCGTTACACAAAGAGTTATTTAGCGTGGATAGTTGAGAAACTGTGGATGAAGTTCTTGATCTTCAGCCTGAAGCCTTGCGTAGCCATGGTAAGGTAATTTAAGTAATATTAACAACGTATACATAACTTACATATATTTCTGTTTCATAAAGCAACAATCAAGTTGACAATGTATCAGTTACACGTGATAAAAAAGAAATTTTTCAAAACAATGCATAGAAAATGTCTAATTAAAAATGTTAAAAACTAATATCAGATTCCTAATTCACTATTCAAAAATATATTTGTCTATTGCCTAAATGCTTGTAATTAACGATTAAATCATTTTTTTCAAAGCCAGTGCTTCCAGCCTTAAAGGCACATTATAGGTTTACATTTTATTTCCTTTATTTTTTTAACAGCTTCTTTCGATTTAAGTCTGGTCAAAGTTCTTGCTCTTCAGTCGTGTACTCCAATTATCTTCAAGTTACTTTTTATTGTCTACCCATTTATTTTTCGGGTTCCTATCTGTAGTTATTGCTTTGGAACTCCATTATGCTTTATTCTCCTGGCCTTTAATTTTAGACTGATTTAAACCATTAATTTACTATATTTTTGTTCAATTCTTCTATTTGTTCTTATTTTTTACGTACCTTTGTCGTCTTTTTACCTTCACCTATTTTTCTCGGTATCTTTTTCCAACTCGCTCCAACGTATTTGCTATTTGCTTATTCATTAACTGTAGCTCATTTCCGTATAAAACTGTTCTTCTAATTATATCATAAGCTCGCTACTTGCGAGACATTCCTCGACTTCAATATTTTCACCACACCGACTGCTGCTTTAAACTCCTTATTTATTCTTCTGTTAATCTCTATTTCTTCTTCAATTATATGTCCTACTTAAATAAATTTGTTTATTTGCGGTTATAAACTGCTAGTAATAGTGATTAATTACATCACTGTAATCTATGTAATAAACAATTCTTTTGGGATTTATTAATTTATTTTTGTCAAGCGGCACGATGGCTAATATAATGAATAAACATGTTTTCATGATTCGTTGACATATTTCCAGTTTGACTAATCGTCATTTCTATTTGTACGAGGTGCTACACAGAAATTCACGGTAGGTGTGAAGAAAAAGACACAATAAATTGTTCGTACAACGTATTCACTCCCCTCCTTTCAAGGTTCTCTTCTTCGGCATACCGATCCCAGTCAATGAAGGAAACAGTGCTAGAAGTCTTCGCGTGTTAACGTGTATTGCGTGTACTGCGATTAGGTCCGGATCTACTCAATTGTCTCAAAATGGCACCTCTTGAGCTTTAGTTTCAATTTCGGAAAGAGGAAGAAGCCACAAGGGGCAAGATCTGAAGAGTAGGGAGAATGGGGTAATATTGCCGTCTTCGTTGAGACTAGAAACTGACGCAGAATAAGTGGCCTGTCGGTTGGTGCATTGTCGTGGTGCAGGATCCACAAATGGTTGCGTCACTGACAGGCTGCTTACATCGTACGATAAGTCGACAATGTTACAAATGTCATGGACTGTTCTCCTTCGGTCTTACAGGATTAGCACCACGCACTTATCACATTTTGTGGCGTGTTTTCCGTCGATGGACGGCCGGAACACTCATCATCATCAACCGACACACGTCCATTTTTAAAACGGTTATACCACTCGTAGATTTACATCTGCTCTAAATCGTACTCACCAAACGCTTGTTCAAGTATTTTTAGGGTTTCCGCGGTCGTTTTACCAAGTTTGAAGCAGAATTTGATGCACGTTCTTTGCCTTTTCAATCAGACATTGTAGTGTCGCAGAATAACTTAAACACAACTCAACAAATATAAACAGAAGAATTGTTTGTCAGCACCTAACACAGTACTTTTTGACAGATTGAGTTAG
Source organism: Melolontha melolontha (assembly GCA_935421215.2). Classification (NCBI taxonomy): domain Eukaryota; kingdom Metazoa; phylum Arthropoda; class Insecta; order Coleoptera; family Scarabaeidae; genus Melolontha; species Melolontha melolontha. Next base: position 131,248,353 of record OW285236.1, read on the forward strand.
TATAAACGTAGCTCTCACACCATCTAGCTCTAAGAGCGGTACCCATCCATCGCCCGCCACATTCAAATTCCGGATATTTCTGGGTTCCACCTCTGAGTCCTTTGTGGATACTGGCTGCTCTAATGAACCAATTGTACCAAGGTTTTGGAGGCATTTTGCGAATTTTTGAATAATATAAACCTATACCAAATTTATTCTTTTTTTATAAAACAGCAATATATCTTAAATTCACAATTTTGCAAATTTATCAAAATCAATATAATGATTAAAGTGTCGATAAAATTGGTCTCTTCCTTATAAGCCAGTATATATTTTTGTATTTGGATTGAGATATGAAATTAATTGATCTATTTTAAGAATACCGAGTTAGTTTATTCTAATTTCATTACATTATTTACAATTAATTATGTTATTTATAACTAGGTAAAATTTATTTTAGTTTCTTTTACGTTGATCTGTTAAAAACTATCAGTATAATTCATACAGGTGTCGTCAAACTGTTCTATCAGGAAGCTACGTTAATTCTTCATATTCAAATGCTTATGTAGTGTTTCTTTTCTCTATAGGTCTCCTGTCCAACATATTTTTATAATTGTGTCTAGCCAAATACTATTTTTTAGAAAAATAGCTTCGTGTAGTTTCAACAATATTAACACTGGCAATATTGTTTGATAGGAATTAGTAAACAAATTTTCTTATTTCATTATTCCAACTAATATTTTATAATTTTATAGTTGCATATTATTTTGGTACAATTACAGCATTGTCAGGCTGTATTGGTTTGCTTTTCCAAGTAATTACTTCGAAGTTTCTTTCATTATTCAATTAAAACTTGAGATTTATTGGGATCGCTATTTGAAATACTTTTATTCATTAATTTTAAAGTATACAATATCATATTGATCCCATTTATAATAAAGCCATTTAGCATTTATTTTCATTGGATTTCTGTTTTAGAAGATTTGAAATTTTTTTTCCAAGATCCTCATCTTTTACTGTCGTGTAATCTTGCATTGACGTCTCCCACGATTACTTTATGACTTACTTATTGCTTGATCTTATGTTTCTCTTAATTCATAGTCGTGGTCTGTCATTGTAGTTAAGTATATTTAGATGTTTATAGGATCTTCAGTATCACTTTTAATTGCTGATAAAGAATCTGGCTATGCGATCCTTCGCTTTATAGGATTGAACGTGTTCTCAAATTCTTGGTATACATTAATTAACGTCTGCTAGTTTACTAACGTTTATTATTCTAATTTCACAACTTTTTCAATAGCTTGGAAACTTATACAGGGGGCATACTTTGATATTATTTACATAGCCATGGAAAAAGCGCACAGCTTCCTTTTTCTTTGCGTAATTTCCTTCAACAGTTTTCCACCTATTTCATATCTTTTCCAGTTGTCCCATACCTTCAGAAAGAAAAACCCCTCAAGAGCTATGCAAAACATTGTTTAATAATTTCTCTGAGGGCTTAATCAATTGCAAAATGCTGTCTTCTAAGAGGTCTTTTAAGGATTTGAATAAACAGAAGTTCGATGGAGTCAGGGCTATAAGCTGAATGCCTTAACATGCAGAAAAACAAGTTTTTTGTGAATCGGAATTTGATGGTCTCTCCTCCAGGGCAATTTTTAAATTTTAAATGTCACCGTAATTCTTTACATACTCTCGGAAAGTATTCAATTAACACGACTACTCGGCATTCCAGATAACCGTTTCCATCAGTTTTTTTTTTCGTAAAATTGTGCTTTGGCTATTGTTGGGTATGTAAAAGCCTTATTCACACAAAGCGTGAATCCCTGCTTAATGGAAGGGTCTCACTTATGAAATAAAGTCTCATCCCTTGTGACAGCTGGAGAAAAAAATTCCCATATCTCCCAATGTTACTAACTTTCCTTGAGAAATTTCACTCCGCAACAATTTTTGCTCAGTGGGAAGCAATCTGAGAATTCACCGTGAAAATAGCTATTTTAAACCAAAATCGTTATATAAAATTAAATAAAAAATAAAGAGGCCTAGAATTGCGATCTTGAAATTACCAAACCGATTCTCTATATTTAAGTGTTCAAACCAAAGTTGCTTCTGGGATTCCAGACTGGACCCGCGTCGGTGGCACTGCTTCCTTCTTGGTCGACGTTTCGCCCACTGTTCCAAGAAATATTTTCAGCTACTACTATTGTTACGTATATACTTTGCGTATACACTCTGTGAATACGTCGAGATCTTGTAAAAATGTTTCGCGATTTTTCTGTTAACTTTACTGTACCACATGTTCAACACCGCTATTCCTTTTTCCTACCGACGATGACAACTTATAGTAGTCGCAACACACAATTACGATGCGAATATCAATGTTATAACGTGTTATACCTTAAGTTTATTCAGTCGGGATAACATGTCCTGCTATTCATTCGCTGTGGCAACTGGTAGATTTGTCGAATTAGGATACAAATCCCAATTCACAAGATTAATTTTGGGATATTTTTTTCTTGTTGCCAAATCTGAAAAATGGCTTGGTGGAAAGAGATTCAAGACAAATAAGGATTTTATAGACGCAACGAATGTCATTTTGATATGCTTCCGAAAGATTACTTTTTAGATGGCTTAAGAAAATTGGAAAGTTTTTGGGCTAACTGCATAGAATTGGTAGGGGATTATGTCTAGCATATTCCCCTCCCACAATTACCTGAAGTGCACACGTTGTAATAGCATATTTAGTAATTAACGACGGACAAATACAATACGGAATCATACGAGAACACTGTGTTATGCAAGGAATAATAAAGCGAGGTACATAACGTGTGTTCATTTGAAAAGTCAATCTAGGTTACTTTGAAATTTTGATAGAATAAGGCGCATATATATTAGCATGTGTTTGTTGTTCCGTAAACGTAAATCCAAATGACATTTGAAAATGTCAATCACATTTGTTATTTATTTGTATGTATGAAACTGTCAAAATATACGACTTCGTAGGTTCAAAATGTTCTCAGTAAATCACATGCTACTAGATTGACTTTTCAAATGAACACCCGTTACATAGGTATTTACGCTAATGACACTAGTCAAAACAGTTTGGTTTTCTTATACACCAATACGTGTAGTTTATAACTTTTGTCAATTTTACAAGATTTCTAAATTACTTTTATATAAGAAAGATACTACTAAAGATATTGTTCGAAAACACTTAAACCACGCCCACTTTTGCTCTTGAAATAATCAAATTAAGAATTGCTAGATATCTGGCTATAAGCGTATATATAGGACTGCACACAGCTCTTTCGATTCAATGTAAGTCGGTTTGTTGAACGTCTTTTAATTTCATAATGTCATGTACTCTACCCATCAACATAAGCCAAATATTGCACTTTTAATATAAAAGTTATATTTTCACTATTTTGGCCTAACCAATGAAAATCAAGACAACATGGACTCCCCTGCTGTTACTCTGAGGAGCTGGTTGAACGGTAACAAAAGCGCTATGCCATTTACAAGACCTATGATTTGGGTGATCATACGACTCATTGCTACTTTTGCTGCGCGATAACTTTCGGGTTTTCCAACAAAAATAAGTGAATAGTAAAAATATTAGTTATGTTAGTCTAACCTCTGCTGCCCGTTCAGTACCTCATTCGAAAAAGCCTTGCCAGTGCCAAGACCCATAGGCCGAGTGAATAAACAGAAAATCTGACAATTATATGGCACTTGTTTTAATAAACTTCTTTAGTTACCATGAATTGGACTATAACATGAGCTTTAAAATAATATTTTTTCACTCGCATCTGGATTATTCCCCCCAAGCGAACCTCGGCGACGGGATGTGGTGAACACGACGAAAGATTTCATCAAGACAATTCTGTTATTGAAAAACGTTATCAGGGCAAGTAGAACAGTGAAACGTTTACTGATAATTGTTGGACATTGATATCAGAAAGCGCCGAAGGACAGTTAAAAGAAAAGTAAAAAGAAACGAAAATTAGACATAGTTTCTAAAGAAAAATTTAAAAAATGAAAATTTTTTGACACTGTAATCGTTAACATTTTAAAATTTTTATGTGCAAATTATATGATTAAAATATACCAGGGATATCGTATCATCTCTCCAGTAGTGTAAGCGACCTAAGAAGGGAGTGGGAAAGATGCGGAGTGTTCACTGGCTAGAAGGTCCGATTATTAGATATAAGTAAAGGAACCAAATCAAACTACACGCCATAGGCGTTCGCTTGATAGTAGGTACTATCGTGAGCAAATGAAAGTGCACACTTTATTATGTTGGCATGTCGAAATTTCAAAATTTATCTAATGTATACAGTACTTTTGAAGTGTCAGTGTCAGCATTTAATCATAACATAAATGACATTAGCTTGACAATTTGGTAAAATTTACGCAGCTATAATAGTGCGTTTACTTTCAATTGCTCACGATAGTACATACATAACATGAGAGCAAAATGAATTGAGGTAGTAGGAGGCTGCGGTTCGTAGATCGTATTTCGTGAATTATATTCACAATATTTTTCTGTCAAACATTTAATGTCAGACTGTCAGTGTGAATTATTAATTCTTTCAATACAATTTTTAAAAAAAAAGAACAGTATAATCACATTCAGAATGTTTACTCAAAACAAATGGTGTTCATTTTAGAATGTTACTTTCGTAACGGTCGACGTTTGCCAAACGGCGAATGGTATTATTCAATAGAAATGCGCAAGGAAGAATTCCAACAACGTTTTCCTAAAGTTGTTTTAGTAAATAAGAACTTTTCTCGTGACCTCTTGAGAATAATAAATAACTTTCGAACAACTGGGTCTGTAAAAAGACAATGGAAAGGGGGAAGATCTTCTCGAGTTAGGACCAAAAATGTTGTTAATAATGCAAGAAACGCAATTAGAGAACAACCTACAACATCTGTCAGAAGACTGGCACAACAGTTGGATATAAGTTATGGAACCTACCGCAGTATTCTTAAACGCGACATTGGTATGCATCCTTACAAGGTTCAATTGTATCAAGAACTATTGCCGCCAGATTACGTTCGAAGAGTTGCCTATTGTCGTTTCTTTAATGCAAATCTTAACGACGACGATGTTTTGGATAAAACGTTTTTCACCGACGAAGCGTGGTTTCACCTGAACGGCTACATAAACGCTCAGAATATGCGTATGTGGGCAACAGACAATCCGCATTATTATAGGGAAACAACGTTGCATCCTGTAAAAATAGGGGTTTGGTGTGCCATGTCACGTAGAAGGCTTATTGGTCCGATCTTTTTCGAAAGAACTATAAATGGTGAAAGATATCGCAATAATATACTGGAAACATTCATAAATCAACTGCATGATGACGAGTTACAGTTAGGTTTCTTTCAGCAAGATTCCGCACGACCACACACTGCTCGTGAAACAATAAATTATTTCCGTGAATTTTTTGATGAAAGAATTATTAGTGTTGACCGTTTCCCGCCAAGATCATGTGACTTAACTCCTCTGGATTACTTTTTATTTCCATACTTAAAAAACTCTATTTTTAAAAATCCAGTGCATACAATAGACGATTTACGGAACAATATCGTGCGACAGTGCGAGTTAGTAGACGGATTTATTTTACAAAAGGTTTTTGAAAACATGAAGCGGCGCGTAAATTTATGTTTGAATGCCGAGGGACAACAGTTTCAACAATTATTGTAAACTTTTCAATAAAATATAAAACATGACATTTGTATGACATTTTATAAATATTTTAAGTTGTAAATTAAATTTGTATCAAGGAGACATTTAAGTGCTGTTAGTAAGATTTATTTACTTTATAATTCACGAAATACGATCAGCGAACCGCAGCCTCCTACTACCTCAATTCATTTTGCACTCATGTTAATAGTTATTCATGAAACAGTGCGTGAAGTGAGCTATTAATCGCGTGAGGGCGCAAAAAGCACTTCACGCATAGTTTTATACCGTATTTTATCTCCGATCTAGGAATTAAAAATAAAAACTATCATTAGATGAACATAAGTTATTAACAACGTAGTGACTTTTAGTTGTTCACAATTTATGAAATAATAATAATAAACTTAATAAATGCTATTTATAAATAAGCAATATAATGTGTTTCAGTTGTTTATATTTATATTTATATTTATGGTCATATTGGTACAATTACTTATATTTCCTAGAGAAGTATAAGGTACCTAATCTTTCTTTAGCAAGGAATTATGATGTATAGCATTATAAGAGCATGAAAGTTGAGGTTCGATTTAAGTACACGACGGAAGTGACACGCCAAAAATTTTTTGAAGTTTCCGTTTCATTCGCTAAACAATTTCCACCGTATCCTTTCGCAACGACAGTTGATTTTCAGTCTCCATGACGTTTGATTGATTGAAGAAATATTGACACCGGAGTCTGCTAGTAAAGAGGCGGATGATCGCTGAAAATAATGACCTGTGTTTGAGTTAGTTTTAAAGGAAATTTTCCAAATTGATTGAAGGCTACGGGTTGGCTAGTACATAACGTATTGTATAAACAGTTGTTTGTGGTTTATAAGTACTGGCCTCAAGGATGTATATTTTATAAAAATTTCTAAATATGGATATTTGATTTGTTATTATCTGTTACTACAAATGTTCTTGGGACTTTATTTGTATTCTTTTATGTTTACTATCAAAGGCGCGCCTGTACCTTGAACGTCATCAACTTCAATATCGCATAACTCATGATACGCTGGCAGGCTCCTGCAATTCTCAATATTGCCACAACCTAAATAACATTATTTTTATTACAAAATTTAATTCTACTTATATTTACCTTAATTAATAATCAAGACTATCCAGAGCTTCAATTATTTAATAGAATTTGGTAAAGATTTTTGATTTTATTGGTTTGTAATTTTCAGACGAATGCTTTATAAAGGCAATTATTTTACAATATTTGCTTATTTAATTGATATTTTGATGTATTATGATGTTGATTTCAACATCGAATACTGTGACCAGAGGGTTAATGCTTTTAATTTTTTAGAATTTTCCGAGAAATATACCAGGAATATATTCTCAGAATAATTTATAATATTCTTTTTACCACAGTAGGCCAAAATAATCGTCATAGGTTTTCGTATATACAGGCTGCTTTATTAAGAATTTTTCATATAGTAACTGGAGAAACCCAGCACAAAATATGAAGATTTAACCTAAAATATTTCAATAAAATATTCCACTTTACCGAGATATATTATAAATATTAAATTTTAAGTTTATGAAAATTCAGAACTATGTGTGTTTTTATTATCAAATACTAATAGAATAAAATGGTGGCCACATAAGATAAACGTATTAAAACAAATATTTATTTAGACTACTGCAACAAAAAATGTGAAAAGTGATCTCGATTGACATCAGTACATTTTTTAATTATATCGGAAAAATTACTCCTAACCTTTAAAAATATAAAGATAAAAATATGTTGTGTTGATTCCTAATAAAATTCTCAGCATTTTCTATTTGTTGCCACAATTCTTGTCAGGTACTAATTTCTTGAGCGTACACAGTGTCTTCATATGTCCCCAAAAATAAAAATCTAGGGCATTAAAATCGGGACTCCAAGCAGGCCATGGAAATTTACTTCCTCCTCCTATCCATCTATGAGGGAACTGATTGTTCAAATAATTTCGCACCACCAGGGGAAAATATGGTAGGGCGCCATCTTGCATAAACCACATATCTCTTCTTTGGTTTAATGGTAACCCTCCAGCTCATCAAAAAGTGTATTTTGAAAAAATTCCAAATATGAATTGCCATTGAAATTTGTAGGTAATTCAAAGGGACCTATTACATTATCTCTAAAAATACCATACCAAACATTTATTCTCAGTTTATGTTGAAAGTGTGCCTCTTTAACGTCATGCGGATGTTTATTATCCCAAATGTGACAATTTCTCTAATTAAAAACGCCTCTACGTGTGAAAATGGATTCGTCACTAAAAATAATATTGCTAACAAAATTGTTATTTACATTTGTCTTATCCAAAATAAACCCTGCAAATTCCATTCGTCGAGGAAGATCTGTGGGTAGCAACTTCTGCACTCGAGTAAAATGGTAAGGTCTTAAGTGTTCTTTTTTTAATATTCTGAAAACCAAAGCATGGCTTATTCAAGTTATTGCTGATAAACGTCTGGTACTTAGCTGAGGATCATTAACAAAATTCTTATTAACACATAATTCTCCTGATCCACTGCAATTATTTTTGGACGTCCTAGATCTCGCTTTGAACGGAATTTACCAGTCCGCTAATCGGTCGTAAATATTTTTAAAAGTCCTGTAATGGGGTTGTCCTCTGTTAGGATATAATTTTAAATATCGTTGAGCACGCACGACCTGCATAATTTACTTGTGTATAAAAATAAACCGTGTCCCGCATTTCTGCATTAGAGGAATTATTACGACGTGGCATTTTCACAACAAACTCTATTATAACAGTAAGCAATCTTACGCTTCTCAATTAAAATTCTGTCTGACAGTTGTAACTCAACTAAATGACATCAGCCTAGTTAGTTTAATAAGCCTTTGTCAATAAATGCGCTCTACAAACCGTCATTGTAATGTTGATAATTTCTGAAAAGAGTGAATTCATAATTGCAAGAATTGAAAAGATATAATAAATATCTAAATGTTCATGAAAATTTACGATTAGAATTAACAAATTTTATCATCAATTTAGTTAAATTATTAACAACACTCATGTGAAATAAGCAATAAAATTTTTAACATTACCTTTAAAAACAAATACCTAGAAAACTAATTACTCTATCACGTTGAGACAAGAGGATGATATTTATGTAGAAAGTAACGAAGAATCAAAAAACAAGCTGAAATGATTATTACGACAGTGGCGTAGATGTGTGGGGGGCGAATAAAATATCTATCCCTACCGCACGCCTCTAGTAATAACGGAAAACTATCCTTTACTTAAAGTATCCTGACATAGGTAAACTGTTTGCCAAGTATGAACAACAAATATTGGAAGGTGTCAAAACAATGGGCTAAAATCATTTTAGAATATTAATAACAAAACCCTTTATCTCGATGATCAGGAATATTTTATTTAAGTGTTTTTTTGGTTAAATCTTCATATTTTGTGCTAAAGTTTCACAAGTTACTATATGGACAATTCTTAATGAAACAGCCTGTATACTTTCTTTGATTTATTAGGAAATATGTCTTTGGTTGCTTCATTAGCTATTTCTTCAATCTCGGGAGGTGTGCAAGGCGGTGATTTTTCGTAATTACAATCCATTTAAATAATTTTCATGAACTAATTTACTAGGTTTACCTAATACGTTCAACAATATTAAATTTTTGAATCTGTCATACGTTTTTTGTTGTTGTTGATTGTTGCCATGAAAACGGTAATTGCCGTAGATAGTTTGACGCTGCGGAAAGCGCGTGACAAAATAAATGCCATTTGAAATGCATTGTTACACTTTTAAAATTTGACGCGCTACTGTCAATAATAACGTTGTTAACGAACTGAAATTTTACAAACGAGAGTAGATACAATAAAATAAATAGTAAGCAGTAATTTATAAAACGTGGTGAAATACTTAATATGGTACTCGATATAGAAACCTGTGCAGCGTAATACTCGCTTTTTAGGATTTAAAGGTTTATTTATAAACTTGACGTTGCCGTTCCCGTCCAAAGTTAGATGGGAAGCTATAGGGCCATTTATAAACTATGTTGCTGTTCGACGTTGAGTTGTCGTTCGATTCCGTTCGTACATAACCAACCATAACCAATCTTTCGTCGCCGTTGGATGACGTCGAACGGCAAACCAATCAAATAGCAACTCCATGACACATGACCAGTGAAGTAAACAAACATGGAGGCCAGAACACAGTAGATAGGCTACAGGGGACAGTGTCAAAATGTCAATTTCCTTTATTTTTTAGCATTGTAATTTTGACGATATTTGATTAATTTTCAAACGGTACGTCAAATTATCTATCATAATTGATAATTCAAAATTGAAAATGCCTCATCTTTTGAAAACTGATAAAGCCAGACTTGTTACTAGTTTGGAAAATGGAGAATCATTAAGGTCTATAGGTTCAATTTAATATTGGTAAAAGTTCAGTCGCAAGAATATATGAAAAAATGGAGGGAAGAGGATAATTTAAATTGGAAAATAGATTCCGGACGTAATAAAATTTCGTATCCGCAGGAAGACAAAACATTAGTTACTGAAATTATGCACAACTCTTTCAAAACATTAAATGAAGCTATAAGAACAACACAATTTTCTGTCTCATCTTGTAATGCACAATGGTTACAAGAGAATGAAATTTAAACTTGAGATTTCCCGCCCTAGAGACCTCTAAATCTCATTGAAAATGTATGGAGATTAATGAGATAGAGCTTCTACCCAGGAAGAATTTTGGAAGATTGTTCAAAATGCCTGGCATCAAATTCCTATAAGTATTGTACAAAATATTGTCGCTTTGATATCGACAAGATTACATGCAGTTATAAATAATAACGGCGAAATGGCGAAATACTAATTATTTTAATTATATTCTTTCTCTATCGTTTTTAGTAATTTTTATTAGTATATATTGTAAAAATGTTTAATAAATGTCAATGAAACATACATTTTTGACAATTCCTGACTTACTATTATGAGTAAAGATAGCCACTTAAGTAGTCACAATTTAAACCCACGCAAAAACCGGTCGCGTTTTTTTTTTGCTCGCGAAAGTATTTTTAATTATTTTGATTATTCGTATTTGAAAAACTTTTGTTTTCTCATTATATCCATTTTCGAAATATTTTTTGAATTGAATAAACAAAGTAATAACTAGGTTATGTGTACTTTATTTAGTTGTCAACTTTTAACATTTCCGTTAGCAGTTGGGGCGAACAGAAAGTTTATAAATGCTATTTCTGAACGTATCAACAGGACGAACGGCAATTGCCACCTTCAACGGTAACGGCAACGTCAAGTTTTTTAATCAGTCTTGCTCCTTTCAGTATTATAATTGTATTTTGTTTTCTTTTTCAGATTCCTTCAAACTGAATGTATCGGCCTTAATTACATAAATAAATATATAAATAAATTACGTTGATATGAGAAAATTTATTGTTGTGACATAGAAAAAAAATATTAATTTGAAATTACAAAAATAAAGAAGACAGAGGATAACGCAGATCTCCTTGGATATATTTAAAAGACCGCAAAAAGAAAAATTTAAGAGCCAGGCCCTGATTTCAAAGTACAACTACTTGTTTGTTGTTTGTTATATCTATATACATGTTTGTATATTTAAGAAGAGGTACTGAGTTCTAAGCGATTATTATATGATGATAATTATGGTGGTGCTGATAATTTGTTATGAAAAAGTCGAAACATTTTGCGGTTTTTTAAGTGATATATTATAAATATTTATTATTTACGTACCTACCGTAATCTGCCACTTTAAACGTAAACACGCTATTTACACGTAATAATTAAGAAGTTATACACTATAAATATATATAAAAATGATTATATGAATATATATAATATACATATACAGCATGACCCATGTAATCGACAGATTTTGTATAAAACAAATTATTTTTAAAAGTATATATGTGTATATAATTTACTTTACTTTTATTATTACAATTGGGCAGCAGATACAGTAAATAACATCTTAATTAAAGTAGTTCAATCTGTGATCAAATGGGTATATGCTGTGTGGGAAGCGTTGTTATAAAAATTAGTGTAATTTTTAAGCATTTAGAAAGATATAATGTATATTACATAGTCATAGAATCATATAAATATATATACGTATGAGTATCCCGAAAATACTTGATACAATTCTTAGTTCTAGAAAATAAAAGAAACTATATATAGCTGAAAAAGTAACAATACGATTTAGAAGACTGTTTTTTGCTTAAATACAATTAAATGCACGAATTTTTATAGCAACGTTTTTGACCCTCCTTAACATTAAGTTTTTAATTTTTCCTTTTTTTTTTTGTTGGTGACACATGGTTTTATAAATAATTATAAATATAAAGAGATGTATATGTATAAAATATATTGAAATAGAGTTATAGAATATTTATGAAATAGACTTTTATCTCAGTACTTCATACTTCATATTCATTTGTTTCATTTTGGATTAGTTTACATACAGCTTCATTTTTATATATTTTTTGGAATTAAAACTGGAAAAGTTCTCGATCGCCATGATATAAATTTACACTTAAGACTATGAAACTGACATAAATATTAAGAGATTGCAAGTGCCTCTCAGGAATGATATCCATTCATTCGTTTCATTAGAAATTTTATTGAAAAGTGCAATTAAAAATAAAAACGCCTTTATTTAGACTTTAGGAAAAAATATACACAATGTTAGACTTATCACGGTATCGATTTTTTTTTTAATATATCACAATATTATTATATGACAAAATCTTTAACCTCCATAAAAGAACATATTCCCTGCACCCCTAGCTCTAATATATATTATTTATAGTCATAATTATATATGCAATATATTCAACGTTAATCATTAATATACGAGGATAAGTCAGTAAGTAAGTTGAAAAAGATAAGAAAGAATAATTTACCATGATAATCACTTTGAAACAAATTTATTTTTTAACATAATCTCCAACAATGTTGATGCACTTCTCCAATCGCTTTAACACCGCCCCAATTTCAGCTGCATAAAATTTTTCGGGTTGCTGTGTTACCGCCAGTAGGACGTGTTGAACGTCGTCATCGTCTGCAAAGTGTTTGCCTCCAAGATGTGTTTTAGTAGACCAAACAGATGAAAATCGCTTGGGACTAAATCAGGGCTGTAAGGTGGATGTTGTAGAACTGACCAACCAAGGTTGAGGTCTGGTATTATTATGATGAAGCAGCACACGTCTGCGCAATCACCTTTTTTTGTAAACTCGGCAAGTATGACTCCTTTGCAATCCCAAAACAGTGTAAGCATGACATTACCAACTAAGGGTGTAACCTTGAATGTTTTGCTAGTGCATGAGAAAAGATGCTTTCAATACATTGAGACACGTTTTTGTTAAGGTTGGTAGTGATGCATCCAAGATTCATCACCAGTAATTATTCTGTCAACCCTTCAGTAGCATACTGCAAAAGACGTAAGGACAGACTGTGGTGAACTTCTTTCCAATGTCCCTCCTAAACTATGTTTTGGCGACTTAGCATTTCGGACTAATTTATACTACCTTTTATTAGTTAAAAATTATGTTGTCAAAGGGAGTACACCGATGTTCAAAAGAATTTGTGTTTGTAATTACAGTAATTTTCCTTTTATCAATTCCTCCATCAAATCTTTCTGTTATGCAGCATTTTGTTTATTTTACATAGAAAAAAATTAAGTAAAATCTATTAACTAATGTAAATATTTATTTGCAGTTTATTTACATGGTTTGAGAAATAGATACATATTTTACTTCAGTGAGTTTTTTATCTGGAGTTTTCGTCATTTTTCATCAATTCCTGATCATCAATTCATTTCATCAATTCATTTCATCAATTCATTTCATCAATTTCTGATTTCACATAGTTTTCAGAAATGATATTTACTTAATTTTATTATCGACTTATTTCATGCATTGAAAAACACTGCTTTTCAAATTTCGTGTTTGTAATGCCACCTGAATGCTCCAAGAACATTTACAGTCGTCAAATACCTATATTTACAATACTCTAAGAGCTACTTCAACCTTCCAAAAATACAGAGCTTTATCGCTTTTTATACATTGTGATACCGTCAATTTATGCATACAATATTTAACATCTTTACAAATACCTGCTTATGGATAAATATGCCTGAAATTCGTAATTCATACCATCTGGATCAGGCAATATATTTTATTTATTCAATTAATACATCAAATTTCTGATGCGAATAATGTTTATTATTATAATCTGATAAAAATACACAACAAAATACCATAATATATTCATTGTTTATTCATTATGCATTCTAACTGAAATACGAAACATTTCCATTTTCCAAGACTAATATGGAAATGTGAATATTTTTACATTATCAATATAAAAATCGTAACGAATTTCCTATGTTTTAGATATTTCAGCGTAATGTAGAATACATATTATTAGTCAATGTGGTTTCAAAGATACATATATTATTCAATTATGTTTGTTATCTTTTAAATAAATTTTCAGGCTCATACTTTTAGATTGCTTTGAATTTCTAACGAGCAAAACATTTAATATTTTAAAAATTCTTCAAAAATTTCCTATAATTTTTATTGTGGCAGTTACATATATATAAAGATAACAATTTCATGACCTTAGTATGTTATGGTAGATTATTAGTTGGCGATTTAAGGTCTGGTTTTACTTCAAAATACATATATATATATATATATATATATATATATATATATATATATATATATTTAAAACAATCTTACATGTTTCGGCATACGATGCCTTTTTCAAAGAAATTTGAAATATAAATTACAGTATATTAATGTCATACAATTTACTGTCATTTATGTTTCAAAATTTCGTTGAAAAAGGTGTCATATGCCGAAACATGTAAGATTGTTTTAAATATATACATTTTGAAGTAAAATCAGACTTTAAATCGCCAACTAATTGAATCTACCCTATATATATAAATATATACAGAAAAGCGGGGTCTTAAGAACCTACGCTTCCTACGAAATTGGCCGAAGCCGGATCTCTCGCTATGCTATAAGAGGGAATGTGGTTTGATTCTCATCAATATTAATCAGCAAATAGTATTTGTATGATACCCATACAAAGAAAATACTCATCAATAAATATAATATTTGTAATACGACTTTCATCTCGACCGCCTTCTTCTCTCATTATGTGGCACGTTTATAATGGTCTTCGGGGTATATTTCTTTAAAATTTGGTACGAACTGTACTTCTTTTTCACAAAACCTTAAATACACTTTATCGGAAATATCAAATTCATTTGAAATTTGTTTGGCGATTTGGTTCTGACTTTTTCTACACAAGCACAAATGAGTAAATTACGTTATTCATTAAAATTTTTTAAATTATTATTTCCAGGCCTTTTATGCTGCCGTAATGAAATGAAACCAAATTTCTCAAAATTGTTAATAACGGGGTGTGAGGAACAGAGAGTAGGTCGTTTTGAAAATTTCATTTCGAATACATTGTAAGTACATCCCTGATATTTACAATTTTTTCTATAACGCCTAAGCATAACGACATAAGGGCAACAACAATCTCCTTACACAACTGCAGTTTAACTACGAATCGAATGCCAATTATTTTCGAACACATTATAATTACCTTACCGGGAACATCCCTGATATTATAATTTTATTATCATTATTTTCATTAAATCTTAAGCATAACGGCAACAACAATCTCCTTACACAACTGAAGTTTAACTGCAAATCGAATGCCAAATATCTTCTGTTTGCTGTCTATCTCACTACTATGTTGAATTCTATTTGATTATACAAATCCTCTCTTCTTACATCTGACGCCGGTATATATATATATATATATATATATATATATATATATATATACCGTATGAACGCCGGGGAGTGATTGGTCTACCACAATGTAGTAAGACGAAGACGAATAGCGAGTTTATGTGGTTAGGGTTGAGAGAGTATATTCAATCTGTTCTACTGTCTAACTGTCCGGGCGTTCCATTTCTTTATCCAACACATTCTACATACGATCTAAGTACGAATCAAATAATCTCTCTCTAACACATTGAATATTCCTATCAGTCGCTCATTGTGTTCAAGCAAGGCGAATATACTTGCAGTTGGCAAGTCATTACTTATATATCCATCGATCGCACGACGTTGTGCACACGGTATATATATATATACATATACATACATATATACATACATACATATTGCAGTGGAATTTGCTTTGAAATTGCTTATTAATTTTTATTCACACTACAGCTTATATTGCCGGCTATTCAGTCTAGTAGAATCCACGAACTCCCATCTCATGAATCGTTCCTCGCGGATCGGGTCCACGTTTTAATTTGAAAATAAAACAATAAACATAAATAAAAGATCTTATTTGTTAATTTCGCAGTTTATTTAAAAAAAAAGTCAAAAAAAATCCCTCTACAGAGTGTATAGGGTGCTAAAGCATCATCAAACAGTAGCAATGGGGAAACACTCTTTGTGAATAATGACTCGCACACAGAGAAAAACCCCTTGTGACACTCGATCAAACATAAAACTAATAAATACTAGTGAAATTTGTCAAGTTTGACCTCTACTTTGACCCCTACAAACAAATGTCAAAAACAACTAAGTTTTCGAAACCCGCGAAAATTGAATTTTTGTCGTGCGCAAAAATAACACAACAAGGTCAATCCACACTAAAGAAAACTCCAACCTTGAATTCAAAATGTTCACGAATATTAATTTAAAAAAAAAAACTTCCCTTACAAAAAAACATGACAAGTTTCTCTAATACCCATATACTACTTTCAAATATAAATTATTACAAAATACATAAAATTATAATAATGAAAATAATCGTGATATCAAATATATAAACAAAATATTTTATCAAACTTACATAGATCTATGCACCATTAACAAAATGCTTGAGAGATATCTTATTCATAAGAACATTTTATAAACATCAAAACACTCGCAAAAATCGAATTAAGATTTACATGCACTTCACATAAATGCATAAACAATATTCAACCCGATTTTTATAAAACAAAGAATAAAATTAAGTACTTTATTCTTTAATAATCCGATCACTTCAACCGTCAAGATATCTCTAACCCAAAATGAAATTTTAACATCCGCCTGAATATCCCTACCAACTATAAAATCAAAAATATATACAGACAACACATTTTAATAAATACAATATCCGGAAAAGCGGCAAGTTCAATCCTTTGGTCAACCTAAATATACGAGGGTTAATCATAATTTCAAACATTATAAAAATTTTCACTTATAAAATAAAATATATATGTAACGATCCCCGTCTGAAATAAATAAACATACAATTGAAATAGATAATTTTTTATAAATGTACTACATAACAGAGTTCAATATGGTTCAATTATTTTTCCTTTCTTGTCCAAGGAAAAATCTATAGCAATATGTGTGTGTGTTAACTGTTTCTTTCGTGAGTTGTGCCGTGTAAATGTCATTGAGTAGTAACAGTAAAGGGTTATTTTCTTGACAAGCTTTCAGCAATCTCTGTATTGCCATTTTCAAGTCTTTGCTGCTGTCGATCTTCGAATGATGCTGCTTGTTATCTTTTGGGTGTCAGTATTTGTAGGTCGGTGTCGGGTGGGGGTAGAGTGGGAATCTCTGTGTGCGGTGTGGATATTTGTCAAAAAGCAGATGCAAGAACACAAACACTCAACACAACCGCGAACGCAACGTAACACCGCACTTCACGTCACTTTAGTTCACCCGGCACCCAGAAGAATAACACGCAGTACCACTCGAAGATCGGTAGCTACAAAAACTTGAAAACGGCAGCAGAGAGATTGTTGAAAGCTTGACATGAAAATAGTCCTTTGCAGGACTCAATGACATCTACATGGCACAATTCCCGAAAGAAACTGCCGTGAAAATCTAAGCTTCAACATTATATATATATATATATATATATATATATGTTACTCTTGATGTTCTCGCGGACGTATGATGAAGGTGTAGTTTCTCGGGTTCTTGGCCGCGTGTGAGTTTTGTTCTGAAAAGGACTATTTACTCTACGTTTCAACGAGATTGCACTCGTCATCTTCAGGAGCTAGTCGGTCTGTCGCTGGTTAGAGCTGGAGATCGTCTGATGTGCGCCTAGCACTACCTCTTGTTATATGCTGCTGTGTCGGGAGGGGGCGTCCCACTATTGACGTCATGCGTGCGCGGCTTTGTGTAATTGGTCCGAGTGCCTGTAAGTTCCCTGGTCGGTTCGTGTGTCTGTGTAGGGGTTGCGATCTGTCGGGATTTTGTTGTGACAAAATCAGTAGATTATTAAGAAGACACAACAACGACACCGTTTTCACAACACACAGAAAAATAGCCGATGAAATAGGTAATGCGAAAGACAGAATTCCTCTAGAAGATCAGGGCGTTTACGAAATACCATGTTTAGTGTGTGATCAATCATATGTGGGGCAGACAAACAGGCGAGTTAGCGTGAGAAGAGAAGAACGCCGAAACGCGGTCGCCAAGAAAGAAGTAACGTCATCATTAGCACAACATAAACTTCTGACACGGCACTCTATCGACTTTGAAAACACGAAGATCCTAGCTAAAAGTGAAAACCTAACGACGATAATTACAAGAGAAGCGATAGAAATAGAGAAGCGTCCTAAGTGCTTAAATAAATGTGACGACGGCCAGCGCTTGCCGCATACATGGAAACCGCTCCTAGCTCACCGACAGATAAAAACACAACCAAATCCCGACAGATCGCAACCCCTACACAGACACACGGACCGACCTGGGAACTTACAGGCATTCGGACCAATTACACGAAACCGCGCACGCATGACGTCAATAGTGGGACGCCCCCTCCCGACACAGCAGCATATAACAAGAGGTAGTGCTAGGCGCACATCTGACGATCTCCAGTTCTAACCAGCGACAGACCGACTAGCTCCTGAAGATGACGAGTGCGATCTCGTTGAAACGTAGAGTAAATAGTCCTTTTCAGGACAAAACTCACACGCGGCCAAGAACCCGAGAAACTGCACCTTCATATATATATATATGTATATATATGTATATATATGTATATATATATATTTATATTTTATATTCTTTGAGAAAGGCATCACTTGCCGAAACATGTAAGATTGTTTTAAATATATGCATTCTTGAGTAAAACCAGACCTTAAATAGCTAACTAATTAAATCTACCATAACATACAAAGGTCACGAAATAATTATCTTTATACATATATATATATATATATATATATATATATATATATATATATAATACATGGTAAGTCTAACGAAATCATTCTCATTAATTTATATCTACTATGAAACTGTATGTAATTTATTAATCTTACTAATCAAAAATAAAACAACTAATCGTGATAAGTTAAAAGATAATATTTCTTTCTCGTCAATCAATACGTTGCGTTTCGTTTTTCTTATATATTTTTCATTTTCATTGTAATTTCTTGAACGAATGCCAGGCTAATATATAAATGTTTTTTTTTTAATTAAGTTAGTTTTATTGTGCTTGTATATGGTAACCATTGTTAAAAATGTTTTATATATTTTTTAAAAAGTTTTTAACTATTAAGTATATATATTTGTATATTAGTTTAACCCAGTGTTGTAAAACTTATTTATGGTTTTGTCTTTACGTGAAGACGTAAATAAAAAAGAAAAAGAAACATGAGACATCACATATTTTTATATATATATTATGTATATGTAATATTTGTATGTATATTTTTTAGAATTTTTAATTAAAATTTAACAATGGTTAGCATTGACTATAGAACGCAGAGGCTATTAGTTCATCTGTATTTAACAAACCATGTCAAAGCAAATATTTTTGAAGTGACAAAGCATGGCTGTGTTATATACATGATAACTATTTACAATTAATACATTTATATTAATATATTATGTAAACTTTTTATTAAAGCAAACTATAAAATCATTATCAACAACAAAATATAGATTATATACACTTTTATTAATTTAAAATTGTTTAGCAAATATTTAAAATTTAATTGTTAAAATTAAATTTGAGAAAATAAAAATAATCATTTGTTTTAAATTTATATGGCATAATTTTTTTGCTTAATTAAAATTTATTATGAAGTTTAAATGTACTATACAGCTCTAATAAACTATTAAACGATCGAAACCTAAATATGTGATATGCTCTTAAAAAAAGTAAGCGTAATTAATTAAATGTATATTGTAAAATAGCCATCACTGTAAATGAGGGTAAGGCAAGGGTAAAAGGTAACGCTATTGTTAATTATTATAAATGATTATAAGGTATATAAAATGTTTTAAAAACGATTGTACCTTGGGCTACAAAATTGTACATTATTACATAATTAATTTATTAGAATCAAGAAGATTTTCTTTTTACATTACTACTGGTGAATTTATATAGATTTTAGATGTTGCTAACAATTGTTTATATATTTTATTTCTGTTGGTTTTGACAGTTAAGAGTATTTGTAAATATTTTTGTTTGTCAAAATTTGTAATTCGTAATTGTACCTATAGACAATATGTTTTTAATGTAATTTTTAATACTGTAATACGATGTAAGATGTATTTGTAATGTTCTTTCCTTTTCTATTTAAAAGTATTTGTTGTATGTTGTAATATAAATCGACTTATTTTTTTTATTTCTTTGGAAAGATAAATAAAAATATTAACAAATATAATAAATCTGTCTAAGCACCGGTAGAAATTATATATTTTTTTGTAATTTTATTTCTTTTATTTACGTTTTGTCCCATCTCCCTCTTGTCATTTTTGAATATATTTAAAAACAAAAGTAAAATAGTAAATCTGTTAGACCCCCATTTTTATATTTGAATAAATAGCTCTTCTTTTAAATGAAATTGCTTCTTGTATTTAGTTACATTTAGTGTCTGTAATCCACTAATAAACCAAAATGAGCGAATTGATCTACCCTTCAAGCAATTTACAACAAATGAAGTAATTTGTTCAACCTATGATTAAGCCTTGACATGCAATCAATTTATCAATATAATTTTACTTTTTATTTAAATAAAAAAATAAATCAAATTTTGAGTAGAAATATGTTAACAAATTAATTAATAGTAAAATTATAGAAAACATATGATAAGGAGAGTAAATAAAAAATAATGTAAATTTATAATTACAAAATGCAATGTTCTATGCAACAAGCGGGAGAGAAAAGTTTATACAGATAAATTACCGTAAATCAAATCTAATTTATTCGCTTACACTTGCTTTCTTCTTTGAGACGGATTTCCTGAAACATATTTTTGTTATTTCATTATAATCTCTCCAGATTATATGGCTTCACATGTTAACGATTATAATTGTATCTGATAATATATATTTACACAAAAAAAAAACACAAGAAGTTCCATAAAATACGTAAGTAGAACCGTCCTTTATTAACAAATTTAGCTTTCTTATAGATACATCATGCTACAAACCAATGGCGGCTTTTCATTTGATCAGTGATGAATTATAATAGCCAAAATTCGTTAGTTTATTTTCAATGTAAAATAGCAATTACCCACAAATATAGTTTTGATCATCCCTTATACGTAGTCAATTCTATTTACATATATACGATGTTAATCGACTGGGATGGTGCTCTCGAATGATTTTTCTATTTTAAATGCATTTTCGGAGAATTAAACCAAAGTTGACATATTACGAAACCTATACAATTTAAAGACAGATCTAACTCAACAGCCCCGTTAGTATTGTTTTCGTTGTGTTGATGGACGTAAATAATACTTGATTTATTCCACTAAATTTTATTCGATTTCCCTAAACAATATTGTTTCGGTATATTGCACCATTGTCAATTAGTTTGCTGAAGGTATACGTATCTACATATATCTACGTGTTTGTGTGTGGAGATTACTTTGGTCATTTTATGTTGCCGCTATTATAAACGTATTTCATTATTAGATTTGTGTCTTATCATGTTTCATTTCTTTGAATTTTTTTCCTCATTTCTATTTATTTATGCATTTTAAAGTATATGTTACCCTAATGGCTGAAATTAATGATCGCTTCAGCAAAACTAACCATTTAATAATCTCATTAGCTAAAGTTATCTGAAATTAAATTGTAACGAAATATATTCGTTAATGTCCCCGTCTTTTTCAGTAAGTGCTAAATGACAAAGAAAAAATCATAACAATTATAAACATTGACTAGCTTTGGAAGCATGTACCTATGTGATGATACCTTAATGGCTAAAATTAATGAGCGCTAATCAACTTCACTGACCATTTGATAATCGCTAAACTTTTTTCATAGTTACTAGTCTAGAAAATATAAAAATTGAGAGCATAAGAATGACGTAATAAAATAAAACATTTTTTTCACAAAAATAGTTTTAATAAACTAAATGTTGTACATTTCGTGTGCTCTGCACACATCATCAGTAGTATTGTTAAAACATAATATCTACGGGGCAATATATAATATGAAAATACATCATATACAGAAAAATTACAAAGAATCTTAAAACTAATACGTTAGTCCAACCCGATGCCCGCTTTGTTTCATGTGTTTCATGTGATGTGTGCAGAACACACGAAATGTACATTTAGTTTAATAAAACTATTTTTGTGAAAAAAGTGTTTTGTTTTATTTTGTTATTCTATATTTCACAAGTGCTCATCATATAATAAAATTAATGAAAGTTTTCGAAAGCTGTAAAATGATTAACTACATTATACAAATTGTAATTGTCTGAGTTAGAGTTCGAGTGTTTTCTCATGGCACCAAGCTTCCCGAAAATATTAACGTCATGTACCACATTGTGGTTCATAATTAAAAGAATGCTACAACAAGCTTATACCGTATGTGTTAAATATCATTAGGCATAGGAAATCAACGTATGAGTACATACAATGTATACGTACATGAGAAAGCCAGTCCAATGCCAGCGAAGACCGCGACGACCGACGATTGTCTCCGATACCGATTGACTGGAAATTTTGCATTCAGTGTGGCTGCGGCCGTTACAGTGGGAAAGCATACAATAAAATTAATGTATAATGGCTCTTTATACACCCGATAAAAAGCTTCACTTAGTAAAATGGTTTTATGCTGGCAAGTCTGCAATGGAGTGCATGAATTTGTTTGCGCTGACTTTTGCAGACCGTTCTGTACCTTGCAGACAAACAATTTGTAATAATATAAATAACTTTGAAACTTGTTTCTGTCTCAATAACTGTACGAAATGCAAACCAAGAGAGGAATCACCACAAAAAAAGCCTCTTGTATAATTTATTATAATTTTTATAATCCTTTTTTACTTATTTTATTAAGATTATTCTTTAATTTTATTAGAATTACGCTTTTGTTTGTGTGACGCACCGCAGCTTAAAAATTTCCTGCATCCACTTAAAGAAAAAAGAAAAGCAAATCCCTAGCAATTCGTAAATGTTATTTTAGAACGCATTACAAGTATAGCAAACGCCAATTAAGTTGGCGCGAGGAGGGGTAAGTTCGCGCAGGATTAGAAGTAGTGGGGAGATTTGTATTTGATTCTACATCAAATGTCAGATAATTCTAACCTCTAAGCGTGATCACCTAGCAAAGACATTATGTTCCGTCAAACGTCAATGACAAATGTATTCTGACAATTACTTGATTAGTGGGGGTGGACGTTTTTAAAAACGGCTTCTGCGCACCCCCTCCTCGCGCCAACTTAATTGGCGTTTGCTATACCTATGTCGATGGTCAAATGATTACTGTTAACTTGTATTTGCGAAACAATCGGAGACAATCGTTGTCAGTCGCCGCGCCCTTTCCGGCATTGGATCGGCTTTCCCATGTACGTATATATCGTATGTACTTCATACATTGATTCCCTATGCCTAATGATATTTGACACATACGGTATATCTTAGAAGTATAAGACATGCATAAACTTATATTCTACTTCTTTACTTACAGCTTGTAAGTATACATTTTGGGGAAATTTTTCGAATTTTGTGTTGAGATGCATCTTTTCCCTTGTTTCAATTTGTCAACGAGTTTCAACAACTATACGCTTTGAAATTACTGTTACTGCGGCAACTTTTTCGAAAACGTTATCTAAATATGACAGTATTAAAGACACTGTACGTTATAATTCTGTTCAATTATAGATATAAAGTACTTGGTGAAAATTGTTTTTCTAAAATAATTATAAACATTCCAGATTATCGAGTATCCTGAGAGATGCTATTTTTGATGTCAAGAGACATCTCACCAGTAGCTTTGCTAAAAAGAGTGAATGTTGACGTTTGCAAATGTATAACCTCCAAAAATATTAAATTGTACAATTTGTCACATAAAATTCCATTATGCATTATATTACATTTTAACATAACGTAGTTTTGAAAAAACTTTTATACGTTAAAAGAAAGCAAAGACTGAATAGAAAAGAATGGCACAACAAATAACAAGACAAAACGGTTGACAAACAACGAGCACAAATCACATACAGTTCATAAAGTATAAGTTTTCAGTTCGTACTGCCCAAGTGTGACCCGCAAATTGTACTTTATCTCTTTCTAACACACATGAACACGCGCTGTAATACTACAGACGTTTGTCATTTTGAGTTAAGACGTACGTCTTTGAAATATTATATTAAATAAAAAGGATAGGTTGTCTAGGAGATAGTCTTATGATATTCGACTCAAATTATTTCAATATTGTTGTTTATTGACTTTGTTTCCGGTATTCTGACTTCTAGGTTAAGCATTCTTCCAATTTGAATATTTAGTTTATCAAAAATTACAAAATCTGTTTTTTTGAGAACAATACTGATAATAAATAGTAATATCAATTAGTGGCAATAAGTACGAAATTGTTTGATTATTACTTTGACATTTCTAATATATTTATTTTACAGAATATTTCTTAGATGCCAAGTAAACCTCTTGGTTCTCAAGCGAAACAGCTTGTATTAAATCTTACAGCCTATTAACAGGTAAAGGAGAATGGTGGACCATTTATGTCCATCGACCGCGTTCATGAGGTAATTCACATAATCAGTTAGATAAGGCGGTATTATGAAATAAGTTTTATTTTAGAGGGTAGCAGAAGCCCTTAATATTTCTAGTAGAACGGTCTACACTATTAAACATCGTAACATTCAGAATCCAGTCTTATCGTCTCCTGGCAAAAAAAGGTCTTGTAAGAAGGCAAAAACAAAGGACTTAGCAGAAGCAACTAAAATGGAAGTTCGAAATACTGTTTATGACATGTATAAAGAAAGTATGTTTTTAATATATTGTAAATATTTATTACATGTTAAAATTTTTCAGAAAAACATCTTACCTTAAAAAATTTAAGCAATGTTTTGGCTATGAAAGAATTTGTTCATACATGTACAACTACTTTAGCAATATTGCTTAAAGATATTGGTTTTAAATATAAGAAAGAGTGTAACAGGAGAGCGCTCACAGAGAAATTAAATATAGTCTGAATGAGAAATGTATTTTTAAGGGAATATATGAATAACTTAAATTCAACTTTGTCAGGTTATGTTCCTTGATGAAATTTGAATCTTTTCGAAAGAGAATAGAATGAAATCCTGGCAAAATGATAATATAAAAAGTGTTAGGAAACCCAAAGACTATGATGGTAAACGGTTTATTATTATACATATTGGCACAGAAAATGGCTTCATTAAAGGAGTTAGTCTGATTTTTCCATCAAAAACAATCACTGGTGATTACCATGGAGAAATGAATGGTGACTCCTTTACGTAATGCGTAAATGATCAGCTTATACCAAATCTTGAGGTACCATCACTATATATAGATAATGCTCCTTATCATAGCGCTAGTCAAAATAAACAACCAAATACCTCCTCAAAAAAACAGAAATTATGGAATACTGCCATAAAAACCATGAATGTGTATCATTTGCATGCACATAATATAAAGCAGCAAAGAAATTACTGCCACTGGTTCAACGAAACATTACATGATAAGGATCTCGTGGCAAAGTTTTATATGAATGAAGTTTGTTCTTATTGGTAGTGTACTAACCTGCAAAATTATCAAATGTAGTTATCAGAAAATCCTCATGTGTTTGTTAAATATTATCTTCATCTAATAAAGGATAATATGGATTTGGATTGTATTATTATACCATTATTTTCTTAAGAAACAATAAAATATTAAATGTAGACTATATAAATGTTTCTTTTATGTATAATTTTATAAATGTAATTTGACAACATATTTACAACTTTCAAAAGGTTTTAATTCTTTTTCAAAGAGTTACGAACATAACTTTTACATTCTTTTCCAATATATTTAAATTTATTTAAAATATAAACAATATATAAGTTAAGTAGAAATCTAAATTATTCATCAAATTAATACATTCCCAATCTTCTTAACCCAGATATAGCGCAAGAAAATGATTTTGGTAGGTATGTCGTTCTTAATAATGCAAACATTTTTAACACTAAAGATCTTTTCCATACCTCATTTCACTATTGATATCTGACTTGAAATATTTCTTTTTAAATAAATTTTTGATCGAATATTTTCGTGAGTTTATAATTTTAAATAATATTTAAAATAATTTGTTCAAATATTAAAGTAATAATTTCGGCATAGTTTTCTTGGATAGAATATATTTATACAGAACTAGAAAAGAAACAATACTTTTGAACTATTAATGTTCCCACTTTACTCATTATTATTATTTTGACATGTAGGTTATGTATATGCTTTCTTTGGTTATATTGCAAGTAACATACTAAAATTTGGACAATATTGAAACATGACGTTTATATTTTATGATGACAAACGGTTGTTTCCGCGATTGAATACTGACTTCATTTGACTCTGCAGTACTGATTTGAATCATATGCTTCGAATTTGACCTTGAACTGAAAACTTATACTTTATGAACTATATATATATGTGATTTGTGCACATATATGTACTATATGATACATATATTATATGTATAGATGTATAGATAGATGTGTAGCTTGGTAGGCGATCCCGTGTATAATTTTGCGGGGTAAGGCATCCAAACAACGTGAGGGGAAGGAAATTAGTTATGCAACTTAAACATCACAGGGTGTTGCATTTAGAAGTTGTTCTGTGGTAGGAATTTCATATGTTAACGAAAAATTTAATGTTGGCTATCTTGGTCGATTAGTATTCGCCGTATTTAAATTTTGTGATCTCGTGCCCGTGTTATATGTTATAAACTTTCGTTGGATTTATTGGTTGTTTGTGTAAGTAGCATTTAGGACTATGAATAATAGTGTATAGTTTGATCATTTTTTTTATATTATTAGTTGTAGATTATTCAAATGAATATTAACTGGATAGTGTCATTTTCTGAAACGTCAAACTATACAATTTTTGAAAATACTATTGTATTTCTTTAAATTTATCTCGCATAAGAGTTGGTAGAGATCCTTAATATATATTTGTACGAATTGCGTTTGTTTGTAGTTTTCATTTGAATTTACATTTTATGATATATTTTGAAGATATTCAAGAAGATGGAAAAGAATTAAATAGAGTATGGAGAAAAAGAATGTTTCGTTCCATTAAATTCTGCATTGAATATGTCTAAGAAGTTTATGTAATGGGTTCTAAATTACATATATTGATTAATTGAATAACCCCCAATAGTAATTTAACTACAGCTATGTTGGTTGCATACACAATTATCCCCTTTCCCCGCACGGATCCCGGCCCCCAAGCTATACTAAGGGATCTATTTTACTATTAAGTTACACATCTACGTACATTATTACTGATCTGTGAACAACGAGCGCGGCATATTTTAAAATAACCACGTGACACTGTCGCTCTTTTTGCAACGGCTAGTTCATATCTCTTATGTCTTTCCAATCATATATACCTCCTTATTTTTGTTCAAAACCCGTATGTGCGCACGTGCCACGAGAAAACGTGCAGATTAAATAAAGAAAAGTCGTCTATAAATAATACCGCCTAATTCTGAGTAAACGCAACGATCCGAATGTATGAATATTTCTCCCGTTTCGAATACAATTCCCCTGAATGCTGTAGGCGCGTCAACATCGATGTCATACATATAGCAAGCGCCAATTAAGTTGGCGCGAGGAGGGGGTTTAGCAACAGACTGTTTTGTGATTGGCTTAACATCGATGTCATACATATAGCAAGCGCCAATTAAGTTGGCGCGAGGAGGGGGTTTAGCAACAGACTGTTTTGTGATTGGCTTAACGCGTTCAGGGGATTTTTATTCGGAGCGGGAGAAATAGAATCAGGCGGTATACCAAATATCAACGTGATAAACCATTTTGCAGATGTTAAAGACCGAATTGATTTCAAGTTCAAATTTGTATAAAATACTTAATTTGTAATTACGATGCAGTTATTAAGTTTACGGCTCAACGGCGTAAGTGGTAAAAGTGTCGGACAATGGCAGTGAAAGGCTCGAAATTCAGAGCCGGCATGTGAGAAGACGTTCTTTTTTTAGGATTAGTATCTTATTAAGTTGCCCTTAAAGGTTAAGTGAAACCCAAATTAAAATTTCTGCCCTCTCACAGGGAGGAGATGTCGTAACAAAGCCATAAAACATTGTACAAACGCCATAAACATTCTATTTAGTTTTATGAATATTTAAAATACGCGCGTCCAGGAAGAAGTAGAAGAGGGAGAAAAAAGAACTGTTGAACAATGGCGCCAATGCCACAAAGTTGAGATTTATCTTGTTATTATAAAAACAGTCAGCAAGTAATGGGTCTTTCAAACTGAGCGACTTATTTTAAAAATAAATAAAATATAGATGGCGCACTGAATTCGTCTCGGTATTTTGACATTTACGAAGTGAGGTATGACATTTGGGGCCGTTCAAGTATTACGTAAGCAGAATTTTACTCATTTTTAACCCTCCCCTCCCCTTGTAAGCGAAAGTAAGCAAAGCTCTTACCCCCCTCCTATGCTTGAGTAAGCATTGGTATAATTTTAAAAAAATCTGTTCAAGTTTATTGTTATTCATGAGCAACTATATATCATAGTTATTAAATCTATGACAATGAAATAAGCAATTTATAAACTATAAAGGAATTTAATGCACATTTAATGTTAATTCATGCAAATCATTAACATAATACTTAAATGTTATATTATTAACATATAAACGATATTTATTTTGTTTTATTTAAAAATTAGGTAAATTCAAGTTGTCCTCAGTCCATGACACTTGAATCCATGACTTAAATTTTCGATGACATTGGATGTTTGCTGCTCGATGTTGTGTGTCTGCCCACTTGTGTGTTCGAGATATCGACATCGTTCTCTTCAAGCAATTCAACATCTTGGTATTCATCAAAGTTTGTACTATGCACATCAATTCATTAGCACGACGAGCAGCCACTTATAGGTCTCACTCTTGTTTCGGTGTGTGTGTTTATATTTTTATAGATCTTCTTGCTGTGACAATTTAATGACTTGACAGAGGCGTAATAAAGACCACATATTTTGCATGTTCGACTTGATAGTTTCGATTTTACCGCTGGACAAAAGATAATCGTAGAGCATCTGTAGAAACTCTTTAGGTGAAGAATTTAAGTGTAGAGCCAATCTGAGTGGAAGACTAAGATATTGCCCTCCATCATCCAGAATCAAGTCATCAACTGTCTATTGCTCTTACTGGTGGTGGAAGAACTCTTGTTGTTTAATAATCTAAACAAACCGCTTCTTGAACGACAGCAATCTCAATTTGTACATTTTACAATTTGAAGTAAGTATTGGCTTTCACGCACTAAGTGGAGCCATTCTGCGCTCTACTCGGTTATACGCACTTCTGCCAGGAGCATTTGTAGCTATAAACAATACATCGAAATCATGTCGCTTAGTGTTGTATAGCAAATGCTATTACTTTTTGGTAACGCGGATTTTCGTCTGACCCTCCATCAACCGTCATAAGCACCACTGGTTTTACAGATCGATAGTCAGTTTTAGCTAATTTTGAAAATCTTCAAGGCCGAGAAGCGTCTCGAAATCTTGAGCATGAGTATTAGAAGTGGATGAGCTATGATTTCCACTTTGAATCGCGACGTATGTTGCCCGGAATATCCAATGGCTTGCGGTTGTCCTAGCATACTAGGAATAATTTTAATACCAGCATAAACAGGGGGTATCAATTTATGATCAGGCAATTTGACCCTATATTCCATATGCATTAGAAGAGGTGCTTGTTTATTTGCTGCAGTTACACCAATTGAGATCCGAGCTTTATCATCTCTTGAGGTATGAAAAATACTTGATCTGGTCAAAGTATTGATGCTATGCTCTCCAAATATTGGATCGATGTTTCAGCGAAACGGCTTTCTAAGTAGTTTTTGTGGTGATCAGTCTGTGCCCGTGTGAACTTAACAGGAACTGTCGATACTGGGATACAGGAACTGTCTTCGTCGCTCTGTGGAGTTAGATTTTCTTGGAAGTAAACGAATATATGTCCCACTTCGGCTGATGTCAAATCTTATTCTCTGTAATCTTGTGTAAGTTCATCAAGAGTTTTTACACTGCGAATAGATTCCGCCCGTCTTCTATCATTTGCAGCACTCCCAAATAAAGCAATAACAGCTATAGTTTTTAATAGTAATGGCTGATCATTTTCTAGGCTAGGACGTCCAACTGAATCCCTCATAGTATTTTACGAAAGGATTTAACTTTAAAGGCATATAAGGTTTATATAACACAAGAACTAAAGCCATTGTACCATGCAAAACGTCGTGCATTAACTTTTCACAAAAAATATCTTTTCTGATGAAACACATTTTGAAATTGGTGGTTTTGTTAACAAAGAAAATTTTCGAATTTGGGGTGAGGAAAATCCACGAGTGATTCGTGAAAGAGCTTTACATCCTAAGCGAATCACTGCTTGCTGTGCATTATGGTCAAATGGTGTAAGTGGCACCATATTTCTTTCAAAATACTGCTGGTGATGCTGTAACAGTGAATGGTGTCCGATTATCGTGAGATGTCAATTGAATTTTTCTGGTCTGATATTGATCTAGAGCAGAGGCTCCCAAACCTTTTTTTTCTCATAGACCACTTTGAAAGTTTTGCTGGTTCCGGTGGACCCCCTGCAGCTACATTTCTACCATATTCCCAAAACTCGACAAAAAATGTGAAAATTAGATCTAACTATGGAAATTTGCGTTGCGGCTGAGTTATTGGTTAATTAACTAATTGATTGTGCTGTGAGTGGATGTCAAAAAAGTAAAGTTAGCCAATCAAAAAAGTGATTCCATCCAACTTTACTCCTTTGACATTTACTCACAGCACAAGAAACCAATCAATTCTCACATATTTTATTTAGAAAACTCCCCATTCGGAGTGGTAAAAATAAAAAGAAAAATAGTATATTTCCTTGTGTTGTATTTATTCAAATATATAATTATTACACTATTAATTATTATTGTTATCATATTAGATTGTAATATGATAACAGTCGTAATATAATTAAAATTAAATATTAATAACGTAACGTAACATCTACAATGATAATCACAAAATAGTCATAATTTTAGTGGGAGGGATGTACTTGATGGATTGACAGCAAATTATCAATATTTGGCTTCAGTTTTGTTAGGAATAACCGCAAATCTCCCCGTTCTGTGATATTCAATCTGCTCCTTTTTTTTTGTTAAAAGGTTTGTAACGACACTAATACTTTTCTCGACAAGATATGACGAGAGAAACGCTATCAAAAGCTTTCTCGCAATTCCCCACAGTCCAGGATATTTTTCGGGTATTTCTGCCTGCAGCCAAAATGTTTGATACCCTCTTTTAAATTTCACCTTCAGTTCCTCATTAGTGCTAAGTTCGAGTGGCTCCTCTTGTAATATCACATTCTCCACTTCCGTTTCATCAAGTGGATTTATGATCCATGGTGGTATTTCCATCGTCAGAATATCTTCAAATCTGATTTTAAAGTCATCATGCAGGGCAATTAAATGTTGAACGTATGTGTGAATATCCTCATCAAGGCATTCTACCTGCGACAAGTTTGAAAACTGGGAAAATTCGCGCCGACTAATATTTTGCTTCATAAATTTCAATTTTCCAAAAAAAGCTGAAATTACACCCATTGTTTTTATTAAATTGAGGCTGTCCCCTTGTAATTGTAAGTTAATGTCATTAAATTTTTTGAACAAATCTGTCTGCTTTCAAATTGATCAGGTTTTCTTTTAAATCTGGATCTTTACTTTCCAGAAACTCTAAAACTGATTCAAAATGTGAGAAAAAGCTTGTTAAACATGCACCTTTCAACAACCAGCGTACTTCAGTATGTAAGCGCAATCGTTGGAAGTCTTCATCATTTTCATCGCACAATTGTGCAAATAAACGCGTATTCAATGCATTGCTTCTTATTTTGTTAACTGCATTAATCACAAATTGAAGCGATTGGTGCAATTTAGCACTCAAATTTTTCGCTACTAGGTGTTGTCGGTGGATGACACAGTGAATTGCAGTTACCTCTGGTATAATTTTTTTAAGATGGCTTATAAACCTACGACATCGCCCGGCCATGGCAGGAGCTCCATCTGTTGCCACCGAAATAACGTTTGTGAATGGAATCGATTTTTCCTAAAAAAAATCACTCAGGACATTAAATATTGATTCACCTTTAGTGTCCGTCTCCAATGTTTTCGCGAGTAGTAGCTCTTCATGAATTTCTTCGTCCATAACAAATCGAACATATGCCAATAATAATGCTTCAAAGCCAGGTAAAGTTGACTCGTCCAGTTGAATAGAAAAATGAGTTGTTTGCAGATAATTACACAAGAAACTTTCAATATCAGAGCTCATTTCGTCAATACGTCTTTGTAAGGTGTTGTTACTCAAAGGGATTCTTTTGAGTATGTTAAATGGAGATTTGTGCAGAACAGTTTTTAAAACCTCTTCAACAGCGGGTGAAATTAACTGTTCTCCAATGGTGTGCGATTTTCCAGATTTCGCCATAAGTAATGAGATATTGTAAGATGCCCGCAAGCCATCATCGTTACTTTCCGACGTTGAAGCGAACATACTGTGCACGCTGGGTCTCTTTTCATATTTTTCCTTCAATGTTTGAAACTATTTCAAATCTTTACCTATTTTATCAGGATAACACCTTCTTAGATGATCTTCGAGCTTCGATGGTTTCATAGAGTCATTGCTCAAAACTTTGTTGCATAAAAGGCATATGGGCAATCGCTTGTCAGCCTTTGATGGAAGTAAACAAAATTTTAAATAATCAACACTGTACTGTCGACATTTCTTCTTAGATTCAGCCATGTTTCGTATCAGTTACCTACCTGTAAATAAAAAAAAAACTTTGTTGTAGTAATCTTAAGGCGGTCTTACTTAACAGGATATGGCTATTTTAACAGGATTAATGATTATTGCAATGAAATAAACAAAGTACCGGCGGCAAACTGATTCTAATTATTAAAAGCAATAAATAGCTAAGATCAATAATTGAGTTTTATGAAAACGGCTGAACCGATTTTAATGTAATGTAAAACATTTTTTCATTAATTATATTTTGATATATTTCTGTAAATTCGATAGAAAATACTTGTAAATAATATTTTGATATCAAAACTTCGCGATTTTAATTATTTATTTATTACTTTGATGCACGTTACGAATATGTAGTATATAAAGACACGCACAATTTATGAAAATATATTTAATTATTAGTGAACCACAACACAGTCGGGTAATAAAGAAATTACTAATAAAGTAGGGACAAGAAGTTCAACCTTTCTCGGCTTTCTGTTCTTTTATGTTAGTATCTAATAATGGCTCTGTTTAGTATTTAATTTTTAATACGTACCTACTACACGCAAATATTACAAATATACTTATTACAACATAAATATACGAGGCTTGTTTTTTAAGTAAGTACCGTTTTTCCACACCGCGACCGCAGCGCTGCGGTCGGCGTTCTGCGTATGCGCACCGGGGACCTACATCTCTTGCCTACGCACTGACGCCATTACAGTCTGATTCTACCTTGTTTACGTTGTTTACTGAGTGTTTAAGATGCCTTCGATAATCGTGAGTCCCGCCGACTGTGAAGTACGAGCTGTTATAAGATTTCTTATTGCTAAAGACCTAAAACCGATCGATATCCATCGTGAGATTTGTGCAGTTTACGGACAAAACATTATGAGTGATGGAATGGTAAGAAAGTGGGTGAGAGCATTTAAAGATGGCCGCACAAATGTGCATGATGAACAACGGAGTGGGCGTCCTTCGGTCGTTAATGAAAGTTTGGTGCAGGAAGTGGACAATAAGGTGAGAGAAAACAGACGCTTTACGATGTCCTCCTTGTGTGATGGCTTTCCTAATGTTTCGCGTAGTGTTTTGTATGGCATTGTGAGCGAGCGCTTGAAATACCGAAAATTGTGCTCACGTTGGGTACCGAAAATGTTGACGGATGTGCACAAAACCAAACGTTTAGGCAGTGCATTGACTTTCCTTGAGCGGTACCGCAACGACGGTGATGATTTCTTAAGCCAAATTGTTACGGGCGATGAAACATGGGTGGGCTACGTCACACCTGAATCAAAGCAACAGTCCATGGAATGGCGGCATTCAGATTCACCCGGAAAAGTGAAGTTTAAGCAAACAATTTCTGCCCGGAAAATCATGTGCACAGTTTTTTGGGACAGAAAAGGAGTATTGCTTGTGGAATTTCTGCCTCGTAATGAGACAATCAATGCAGCAGCTTATTGTGAGACCTTGAAAAATCTGCGCCGTTCAATCCAGAACAAAAGACGAGGCAAGTTGAGCAAGAGCATCGTTTTGCTGCATGACAATGCCCGTCCGCATGTGGCTAATCAGAGCAAAGATCTCATCACATCTTTTAAATGGGAAACTCTAGATCATCCTCCGTACAGCCCTGATCTGGCGCCCAGTGACTACCATCTGTTCCTGCACTTGAAGAATCACCTGGGCGGCCAGCGTCTTCAAGACGATGACAAAGTCAAAACAGTTGTGATGCAGTGGTTAACAAGTCAGGCGGCAGACTTCTATGAGGAGGGTATTCATAAACTGGTACAACGTTATGACAAGTGCCTAAATATTGAAGGAAGTTGTGTAGAAAAGTAGATTAAGGTACAGGCTTTCATGTAAAAATAAAATTATTGAGATATCTTTGCACGTCTTTTTTTTAATTTCAAAACGGTACTTACTTAAAAAACATGCCTCGTATCTCCTATCACAGGTGGGTTGGAAGAGATTTCTTTTAGGAATAAGCCTCACCTTTTGTACCTACGTATTTTTTTGTAATTTGTCCATTTTTTGTTCACTTACGTGTACAATAAATTGTAAAATAAATATATAAATAATAAATAAAATAAAAGTATGTATAAGAAATAGGCAGGCAAGTACTTACTTTTCCGACAGTGGCAAACACTAACATCGATTCACTTTACTTTACTTTTCTTTTCGAAATTCGGGAAACAAATGAGTAACGTTTATCCGTGGCATTCGTATTTATATTGGTGAAGAATCAAACAAGTTCATGCAAGATTGCAAGCACACACACCACAAGTCGTACTTCGTCCCTTTGCACGTCTTAACAAGCATTGCGGGCGGCGGCAGCGCTTTGCAAGTCCCGACACGTTGTAATGAATATGGAATATGCAAGTTTTTACAAGTAACAGTCGCTGAGCTTCTTAAAATATTATCTGCCTACATTGATAGGTGAACTCAAGCCAACATTTTAGTTCTTCACTATCGAAACCAGATAAATTTTCGTGGACCCCCGCTTACGAATTGTGAACCCGCATTTTTTTGTCACGCCAACGTAGACCCCCGTCGAGTCTCCCGTGGACCCCTGAGAGTCCACCTGGACCACTTTGGGAATCAATGATCTAGAGGATAGATGGTTTCAAGAAGACGGTGCAACACCTCATTTTGCTAATGGAACAATTACTTTATTAAGACAAAAATTTCCTGGAAGTATTATTTCAAGAAATGGTGATGATAATTGGCCACCAAGATCATGTGATCTACGTAAAAAGCCAGGTCTATAAGAACAAATCACAATCGATTCCTGAACTAAAGGATGACATTATTCGTATCATTGGTGAAATAGAGCCTAGATTATGTCGAAATGTAATAGAAAATTTTAACAAAAGAGTGAGCAGCGGTGAAGCAGCAATAGGTGGTCACTTGTCAGAGATTATTTTTCGTGTATAAATGTCACAAATGATACTACAATTACCACTAAAATTGAAAATTAATTCAACTTATGAGTTTCATTTATTTTTATAAAAAGGCGCGCAATTTGAAAGACCCTTTATATTAATAACCATATTGTAAATGTAACTAGCGAATAAATCTTTATAAACGACTCAAGCGATTCAATAATAGGTATTAGTTATTATTGTACATATTCTTATTACGACACAAGTTGTTAAAGTTGTCAAACGAGGCGTCAGTTGAGTTTAACAAAACATCGAGGGTCGTAATATGAATTTATACTATGAATATTGTACAAAACTTTATCTATCATTAACTTTTATTATTTTTTTAAAAGAAGTTCCAAAATATTCGTACTAAATTAACGAATGCTGCATAAATAGTAAGCTGTGACTATAGTTAACCACACATCGTGTCCTGTCATTAACGATGTTGTCAATGTCACCTAAATAATTATTTACAAATTAACGCTGTTAACAATCATGAGTTCTGATCAGGAAAATACATTTGCTATTGAAATGGTAGGAAATGCTGCAATTCAAACTTTAATTCCTGCTAAATTGCGAGATAAATATGAAAAAGAATATAAGAAATTTGAAGACAAAAAAGTGACAAAAAAGTAGTTAATATAAATGAGAAAAATGTCAAATTTTTGGAGGAAAAACCAATAATATTTATAATAGTGACAATTCCATTGAAAGCAGGCGCGGCTCGTGATGACGCATTTGGGAGTGCAAGTACAATGATGCGAGTGCTTCGTGTATTCTCGTGTACAAACTGTAACGTTATCTTAGTAAACACCGAAAACACACGAGGCACTCGCATCATTGTACTTGCACTCCCAAATACGTCATCACGAGCCGCGCCTGTTTGAAAGCAATAATTTCGCTTCTTTTGCTGGAATAAATGTATCTAATTTTAAGAAATTTGTTATTAATATTTATAATAAGTAAAGTTTGAAATAAACGATTTTCATGGTTTAATTTTTATTCCTTTTAATAATTTTAATGCACTTACCGT
Organism: Melolontha melolontha; assembly: GCA_935421215.2. NCBI lineage: Eukaryota > Metazoa > Arthropoda > Insecta > Coleoptera > Scarabaeidae > Melolontha > Melolontha melolontha. Next base: position 131,285,352 of record OW285236.1, read on the forward strand.
ATTGTCGCACTAGTGCTGTAAATAACTCATTAGCACACTAGTGCGGCAAAGTATCCTATTATGACATTTGATGAGATGCCGTAAAGTTTGACATTATACAATGATAGTAGCTAAAAAAATAAGACACCACATTCAAACACACTCTAGGCAATCCTGGATTCTAGACAAATTTTTATTTTAAGACATCGGGTCACTACACAAGATAAAGAACACTCCAATTTTATCAACAATATCTTTTGCAAAACAATTTGAAACATACCATGAGTGGGAAAAACCTCATCATTTTTTATATAAAACAAAAACATCTCGAATAATATAAAAATATTAAAAATCGGGTGTGGAGGACATAATACAATATTTGTGTGAAAATTTTTGTCCAGACATCTGTTTCGTCTTGGTATAGACTCGTCAGTCCAAACTGCTGGATAAACAGAATTTACAAAAATAACTCCCTTACTACATACCACGCATTAAATTAAATTTTCATTTAGAGTAGCCTATCGTTTCAATATAAATTTGGGAACACTGGAACAGAGGTTTTCCGAAAGTCAAATTTTGAGAACTGTCGTCTGACAGATTACAATTTAGTTGTATTACAACTTAATCTTATTTCTTGTGAAATGTTTTAAATAAAAGACATTTATTTACAGAAATGCGTTTATTGTAAAAATACTACGTTAAAGAAGATGCTCGAAATGTTGCCATCTTGTCTCAATGCACACACGAGACAAAAGGGCAACACTCTGCGATTCATCTTTTCAAATGCTTATGACAAATGAGGAATTATATTAACACAAACGTCTCTAATACTATTGCAAAATCCTTCAATTATATTTTGTGGCGTTTTAAACATCGGGTTCTTCATGTGCGAAAAAATGAAGTAATCCAGAATTGTGAGATCTGGAGATCTTGAAGGAAAATTCACTATTCGATTATCGGATAACTCTTACAATCGAGCACGTGTTTGCTGAGCCGAAGTCCTTTCGGTATCTTTTAGAATTTGTTAGTCCATTGAAGAATATTGGTCCATTGTTTCATTCCTTGACACCGCCAGCCAAACACCAATTTTTTCTTAACGTCGATTCATCTGGAATATTTTCTTTTGTATATTTCTCCATAAAGTTGCGAAAAACTTCATTTTAGCTAACGGAATGTCAACGCAAATAAAAGCTGTTGGTGGATGTTAGTTAATACTATTGTAACTAATACACAACTAATGCAGATTGTTGGAATGTAAAAGGACCTGGTAAAATTAAGGAAATCTCCCCTATATTTATTTCTCGTCCGTTCACCCAGGCAATCCCCGGTAATCCTCTTAATATATTTAAGTATTCTGGTTTCAAAACATTAACTATTGTGTTGGCTGTTTATAGCTTTAACTTGCTATTCACTTCACTTATTTATTCAATGGCTTAGAAGATTATGTAATTGTCAGCTATAAAGTGTATGCGAAATGTCTTAGTGCTAAAACTAGCTGGTACACAAATAAACAACAGAAATCGCAACAGTAAAATCATACTAATAAGAACACTAAATATTTATTTGAAGTCATAGACTGTTTTAAAATGATTATGCAAAATGGTGTTGACCGCTCTTACACCAGCGATCAACGATTCTTGCTGACTTAATCCACGCTCGAACTTGTAGGTAATTGCTTTTCGAGAATTTTCATTATTTAATTTAATTATTTTTCGTAGAGACGATATGTCATACATAATTAAATTGAAAAAGATTCTATAATAAATAGCGAATTTGATCTAACAGAATAAATATGTTACAGTACAAATGAATATGAACAAGCCTCAATACATAGCTAATGAAAATACGATGCAAATATAAATGCAGTCCAATTTTTCAAAAATTTTGTTTATTTTTAGGTCCGAAAGATGAAGATCTGGTATAATTATGTTAAGTGGTAGTATTCCTTGGTTACTCTTAAAATGAAGATATGGTACGAAGTTTACACCTGTACACCTATAAAAAACTGATAAATATGTTGAAAAGTATATTGTGAAATAATAAATACCTTCGTATGTATGTTAAAAGTTTGTATTTTGTTAAAAAAAATAAAATATTCGTATTTGGAGTAAATATATAAATTAACCTGACACCAGACACCTATTTAAAATAATGTATATAGAACAAAATTCTACTTTGTGTTTACAATATTTTAAGCACAAACTCTGGAAAAAGTATAATGTTGAATTGATTTTTTTTAATCACTCCCTTAAAGAAGTTTTAGATGCATTTCCAAGTATGTTTATATTCCGAAATAGATAGTTTTACTAAGAGAATATTATATGCACATATAAATGTTCCTTTGTATTGACAATCCTGGCATACATACAAACCGGTGTTTTCTTTAATCATTAAATCACTACTAGAGATCGGACTTTAGATTCATTTTTGGGCACATACTTTATTATTTTAAAAATTTTTATATTTTTTTGTACAATATAAGTGTATCACATCGCTCACAAAAACAATGTGTATCTGAGCATCAGTATTTACTTTTTAAGCAGCAATAGAAAATTCTAGATAGAAGAACACAAATCGTCATAATTTTAAAATAAAATCATTTTACGAAATGAATGCAAGGATTTACCAACTTCATTATGCAGACATTCAATTGTCAATGTTTATTTCTTTGGTTATTTATCTTTATAAGCATTAAAGTAAGTTTTGAGTGGAAAACGTCGCGTTTGATAAACTTCTAGTAAGGTTTAAACTATTTTTAAAATGTCGAAAAGAATTAAGTATCCCATATTCTGACTTGTTACTGCCTAGTGATCGAGGAATATTGTGCACTATATGCAGAAATAAAGAATTTAACTGCTACAAAAAAAGTCACATAGATCAACATTTAAGATCTAAGGCGCATGAGAAAAATTATAGATTGCAATAAGCGCAGCATATATGGTAAAATGATTATATTAAAAAATTATTTACCAAAGATAATCCACGTAACATGTTTGGCACATGCTTTGCATACAATATGTAAATGTATTCGTGAATATTTTGCCGCTGTTGATACGTTTGTAGTCGAAATATAAAAAATATTTCTGATTCAATAAAATTAGATAATAGAGTTCAGAGTATTAAAAAATGCAAGACATTAATGGATTCTGTAAATATAAAAAGAGATTTAATTTTATTAAAATTTATTTTGGAAAGGTACCTCAAGCTATTGAATATTTAGAAAAACAAAACCTACCTAATAACTAAATTTATTATTATTTATTATGTCAGTATTAGAAAAAACTCCCGAAGAAATTGGAAGAAAGCTCTACCAATATATTCAAAGGGTTAAAGCAAGAAATTCTGGATATGAGAAATTAAACGAGATAGTTACGAGATGCATTACAGAAAAGTCCAGCAGATCTTGAATGTCTAAATCTATCCGAAGAATTTGAAGATTTTCATTTTGCACCCGTTACTAAGTTGTGATGTCGGGCGGTAATTTTCCTTATTTAAAGATATTTGTGTAGTTAAAAGAATGCGTCTTATTACGGAAAATATTGAAAAATATTTGGTATTGGTGGTTACAACAGAGAATTGTTTAAAAAAAATTATTATTTTTGCGTTATTATATTGTATATACATATATACCGATAGGTCCAACCCGCTACGGGACATACGCAACAATATACGTATAGAACGTAATGCGATGTGGCAACGTATGTACGATGCCACTCCGCGTACGCATAGATAAGTCCGATGATCGAGAGCAATAGATTGCCCGTCATTCGTATCTAGCTATGCAAACGTAAAGGTTGCAACAGTTCCAAGTTCAACTGTTTAGAATTTTCGAGACAATAACCCCTAGAAATCTCGAGGGAGTGAGGCGGGAGTTTTACAATAGGCTCGGCTATTGTTTGGGGAGAGAGGGCGGTATTTTCGAATCCTATATTTAGTGACTTTCTTAGAATTAAAATTTATTTTGCAGAATTATTGATTTTTTTACTTTTATCTTTTAGAAAACGTTATTGCTTTTTTATTACTTAAAATTACTTTTCCGTAGCAGCTAAGAATACAATAATATAATAATATTTCTAAATTCGTTGCAAGCATCTTGTATCCTTAGCCAGAGTTGTGCGCGATTTTGTATCGCAACGGAATAAACAAATGCTTTTATGTATCCCCAAACACAATAATCGCAAGGATTCAAATCCGGCGACCTTGCTGGCCAAGCAACTGGACCGCCTCTTCCAATCCAATGGTCTTCGTAGTTATTATCTAGAGAGTCTCGTACATTCCTGCTAAAGTGGGCCGGACAGCCATCCTGTAGAAACCATAAGTTTTGCCGAATATTTAAACGCACCTCATCTAACAAATCAGGTAAAATATTTTGCAGGAAATGTAAGTAATCAGCACCATTTAAACGAGCAGGTAATTCCACAGGTCCAAGTAGATAATCGTCAACTACGCCTATCCAGACGTTTATGCTAAACCTATGCTGATGCTTAAATTCTTGAAAAACGTGGGGATTGTCACCAACGTACGAATAATAATGTGCATTATGTACATTAAAAATTCCATTTTTTGAGAATGTAGCTTCGTCACCAAACAAAATGTTCCTGAAGAAATCTTCATCTTGATTTTTCTGATTTTGTAACCATCTAGCGAATTCTACGCGAGCAGGAAAATCTCCTTCTAGCAGTGCTTGCACCTTTGTAAAATGAAAAGGATATAAATTTTCTTTGTGTAAGATATTTCCTACGGAAGATTTTGAAATTGTGGGGTACATGGCAGATAGTCTTCGAACGCTAATTTCTGGATTTTCCTCAACTTCCATTAAAATAACATCTTCATGTTCTGCTGTTACATCATTATGTCTCCCTGTTTCATTATTTTTTGGGACCACTGAACCTGTTTCTCTTAATCGTTGATGAAGAGCTGTCAATGTTGACTGAGTGGGATGCTGACGATTGGGAAATTTTTCAGCGTATCTACGTTGCGCCGCTCGAGCGTTACACCTCATTTCGCCATAAACTAAATGCATATCGGCGTATTCCTCATTAGTAAAAACCATTTTTTTTTAAATTGAAATCGTTGTGTTTGAATAACACAAAGTAAAAAATGAAAAGATAAACTTCGCGAACTGACTACAATTTGACAATGAAAAACGTAGGTTTTACTTCTGTTGGCAGTTCAGAGCTAACTATTGCAAAAAATAAAAAATTGAACTTTAATGAAGAAAAAACGAAAAATTTACAAATCGATTTTTCTAGAAAACGGTGTATCCTACCGACTTAAAGTAAGAGTACATTTTAGTACTGGAATACCTGAAAATTTAATAATCTAGTGTCACAAATGCTTAAAAGTTAAAGACAAAAAAGTTATGCCTTTAAATAACCGTTGATCTACCCAAAACGGACGCCTATGACCGGTACTAGAAATTCGCAATTGATGGAATCGATTCATCTCTGGAGGATAAATAAGCATACCAGTTTTTGTTTTTCTAAATAGAAGCGTTCTGGAGGAATTTAAAAAAAAATAAATACAAGGCGCCATCTTCAAAGAACTCTAGCTCCCGTAGGAAGCATTTTCGGACTAGGTGAATTTGGGTTTAATTGTCTTAAAATTATCTGAGGAAACTCCGGTCTTCGTTTGTCAGGAGAGTTTCTGGACACCCTGTATATATGAGATCCATGTATGAAGCTGGAAAGATGCATAACGTTGTACACGAAATGCGAAGATAATTATGCAGGGAAAAATCCCGGGCAAGAGATCTATAGGAAGAAGACGGGATTCATGGCTGAAGAACCTTAGGGACTGGTTTGGATGCAATAATAATGAACTGTTAGAGCTGCGGTTTCAAAAGTAAGAATCGCTATGATAATTGCCAACCTTCGAAGCGGAGACGGCACTTAAAGAAGAAGAAGTTAATAAATTATTTTCGACTTGTTTATTTACAATTTGTTAATCCATTTACTATTAAGTATTCCATTTATTTGTTCTCGCCAGTTACTAAGTGTACATCTACATTGTACACACATGTTATTGTTTTGAAAACAAAGTGATTCTTTCTACTTTTACGACAATGAAATCAATGCGACGAATATAGGCATCAAAACATGTTCAAAAACGCATAACCATAATTTTATTTTCTCATAATTATTTTATTATAGATAGAATAGATAGTATGAATTTATTGAATAAGGCCAATATACAAATATTTTTAAATGTGCGTTACACAGCTAATTAATTTATCCATATTCTATATTATTAATTTAAATGTATGTATAATAATGCATGCTTAAATATGTATGAAGTAGAAATATTTTACCCTATTGGACGCCAATGAGATTTATCGAAAAGATAGATTCGAATTATTATACAAACAAATTTTATTGCTGATAATCGACCAGTGGGATACTTTATGACACAGATCAAAGCTTCTTTGATCAACTTTTATACAATGCAGTTATTCTGTCCATTACATCACCTTTTTCCGTTCAATAGTAATGGAATCACTTTTATAATGCGGCAATTGTATTTGTATAATAATATGCAGTAATATTAGCAGCGTATCGTAATAATTCACAAACGAGTTTACGAGATATAGCTAGAAATTTAAATATCCCTTACTCCAAAATTTGAAGATGTCCCCGTTGTCACAAATTGAAACTGTATAAGCCAAAATATTTACACACTCTTGAAGGAGAGCTCAACAGAAGAATGGAGTATTGTATATGAGCTCAAGGCAATTTTCTAAATGGCAGAGAATTAAAAAAATGTTCAGTGATGAAGCTACCTTCACTACTAACGGTGTTGTTTCGTCTTAGAACGATAAATACTAGGCAACAGATAACCCAAAATGGGTTATCAATTTTGAAAGACAATATTCCCAGAAAGTTAATGTGTGGTGCGGAATTTTAAATACACGTATAATTGGCTTGTGCTTCTTTTCTGATACGCTAAATGCAGAAAGGTTTTTAAATTTTTTAAATATTGAATTAATTGATGTGCTAGATGATTGACCACTGGATGTGAGACGAGATTTGCACTTTCAGCTAGATGGATCCCCAATTCATAACGCAAGAATAGTGCGAGCATGGTTAGACGAAAACTTTCCGTTAAGATGGATGGCCGTAATAGTCCTTTAATAGAGTGGGCTACGAGATCACACTCGACCTATGTAGTATGGTGTAGTGTACTGTATGCATATAGACTTGAAAACATACAGGAACTGTGTCAGAAAATCCGATGTCTGTCGAGAAATTTCGCTGGAAATATTACGAGTTGTAGTGAATCACAAAAGGCGATTGGAAAAATATATCCGTCTTCAAGGTGATTTAGTTGAAAAAGATCCTATTTAAAATATTGTTCGTTAAATTGTTGCTTTTTTTTGTTTGTTCTTTAACGTTGAATAAAATTTGTGAATTGTTTTTTTGATTCATGGCACTCTTATTATTGCAATAGCAAACTATTATCTACTGATAGCATAAAAATGTATAAGAATTTAAAAATGAACAATTTTCAGCGAAATTTGGTATTAGAGGTTTCTTGAGTGATTTGTAAAAATATTTCCTAATACTCTTTTGCTCTATCTTAATCGCTAGTATGACATTACTTGAAACACCACTTTTTATTTTAATTTTAGTTGGCTAGATATTGACTTTATAAAAACTCTATTCATACGAAAAGGTGCATTGTCGTGGCCTACACAACTTTTTTACAGTAAAACTTTTTAAACATCTTCAGATTTTCTACAAATAACAATCGTTAGTATTATAAAACAAAATTATAAAAATAAATTAGAAAGAAAAGAATTTCATAAAGCTCAAGTAAATTACATAATTATGTATATCTATGTATTCACATATAATTAATCTTCATCCGACGTTTCGGACAGAGAATGTTCCCCACATGAATCTCCAGTTGTTGTAGCAAATTGTAGATTGTCAATGGCAGCATCTACTGCAATATCAGCTGTCAACATTTATTTCTCAGTTTTCTTGTATGCCCAATCCTCCAATGCTCAGTGACTTTACTTAACGCGTTGTGAAATAGTACTTTGACATCTGGTAATTTGAAGGTTGTGTTATTTCTGGCTATGTCTCCCTTAACTTCAACCCAAATTAGCTCAGCTTAGGGTATAGCTCACAATGGTATGGAGGTAACTTTAAAACAATTTTATTTTGCTGTTTTGCCATTTTATCAACTACATAGGAAATTCTACTTGGTTTGTGTAACTTAATCAATTGCATGAGTTCTGCTTTCGCCATCTCTTCATTAAATTCTATATTATTTAATGCAAGCCACTCTTGCATAACTTTTTGGTTGAAGAAGTACATTGAATTTTCTTCTTCGCCTACTATGGTAACTGGCATTATATAAAGCAACTACTGGTTTTCCGGGAACATGTGTCAAAATTTCAGAAAACAATTTTTTAAATATGTATTTCTAAATTCATGTCATTATGGTAATCTCCTGTTGTTTTTTTTTCATTTCGATCAAGGGCAAAATTTCGAGTACAGTCTGTTCGAAAAGATATGTGGACTTTTGATCATACGAAAGACGAGAACCACTCCCTTCTACAATCTACATCTACAATCAGATAGAATGGTAGAGCGAATAATCAGACACTTATCCAAAGTGGTCTCTGAACACCAGAGAGATTGGGACGAGCATTTACCAATACTCCTAATGGCGTATCGGGGATCTGTTCAAGAGACAATTGGTCAATCACCAGCAAACGTACTATTTGGGAAGGAACTTCGGCTGCCCTGTGATTTGAAGTTTGGGAACAAGCCTGGTAAAGATCTTGCTCGAGAAGATTATGTCAGCACTCTCAGACCAAGACGGATAATATCCATGATCAAGTAAGACATAATATCCAAGATTCCAGTGACAGAATGAACGAGAGCTACGACATCAACGCCGAGAACGGTGGTTACTATGAAGGCGATCGGGTTTGTTATATAATCCTCAACATCGACGCGCCTGTATCAAAAACTTCAAAAGAATTGGGTGGGGCCATACGAGGTGTTGAAGCGGATTAACGATGTAATATACCACATAAGGTGAACACATCATACTAAGCGAAGAGTCGTACGTTTTAATCGTTTAGCTCCATACTTTGTAGACCATGATGACGAAGCCGCTGACTTGCGCCGATTGGATAGCAACTACAAGGAACTAACCTTCGAAGATTTTATGGAGAAGTATTCTGCTTCAAGAAAAGCTCGATTTGGGGTGACCATCGAGAAACAGCAAGGATTTGTTCACGGTGCCGCCAAACTACGCGCTTGCTCATTGCGTAGCCCGAGATCTGCGAATGGCCAAGGGAATTGCCAGCGAATTTAAAGAGAGACTTGGCAGAATCGAAAAATTGAGGCAGCAGGGACCAGCAATTGGGGAGTCTCCAAATAATAAATAAAGGACAGCAGATATTTTATTTGGTCACGAAAGAACTGTCAAGCCTGAAGCCAACCTATTGTGCCTTATGGGAGGCCCTAGTCCATTTACGTGAACAAATGAACAACAAGACATTTTGAAATTGACAGTTCCAAAATTGGAATGTGGATTGAACCGCCTGGACTGGAGAATTGTAAGACGCATGTTAGAAGTAATATTCCAAAGTACTGGTATGGAAACTCTGGTAGGCAGTTACTGGGTTGAATATTCCTTTACATCCAGGCAAAATAGGACCGTGGGGACTGATATTTCGATATGACGTCGCAATGTAACAAAGGCCCTACGTGCCGATTTCGTCATCGTTTGAGGGAACCAGAGCATGACATGTTTCGGGATGAAACCCCATTTTTAAAAGGGGGCAATGTGATGACTCATCCGACGTGCATCAAGTCTCACACGGCCAGGCACCTTCTCGAAAGATATCGAAACTGAAAGATCGAGAATAAGAAAACAAAAAAGAGGTGCGACGGCCGGTATATAAGCCGTCGAGGAAGGGATTTGATCATTCAACAAAAAAATATAGCCGTGTGATATACAAATAAATACTTGTGAAAATAAATGTTATTCATTATTAGTTTTAAATTGTTATTCGTTTTTATTGTTAAAATAGGGTGTGTCTAAATTACAGTTAGATTCATTTAAGAACGCCGCAGAAAGGCAAACATTTTACAGTCAGAAAGACAAAGACATTACAATATATTAATATAATACAATTTATATTTATGAGTACATATCTAAGAAATGTATAAAATAATAATGTACTTCCCCGTACTAGCCCTTGCAGGCCTTCGGGGTAGTAATATTATAAGGTTTGTTACAACTTGAGCAGTTCGGAACAATTGGGATGGCAACGTGGCTAGCGCTACGCTTCTCTATTATTATTATTTCCCCGCAGCTATCTCTAGGGATTCATTTTGTCAGCTTGAGAATGTACTTCCCCGTACTAGCCCTTGCAGGCCTTCGGGGTAGTAATATTATAAGGTTTGTTACAACTTGAGCAGTTCGGAACAATTGGCATGGCAACGTGGCTAGCGCTACGCTTCTCTATTATAATTATTTCCCCGCAGCTATCTCTAGGGATTCATTTTGTCAGCTTGAGTCGGGATGGGACCGATAAAACCTCATCGATATTATTGGCTTTGACCAGGGTTTGAATCCGATTGATAGTCTAGTGACGTACCACTAGACCAATACGGTCTAACACTAATATAATAAAATAAATTTCTTTAATATGTTACAGAATTTGTGTGTCAACAGAGATTAAAATTAAAATGACAATTTATGTATCTTTCAAGTCTAATTAATAAGCAATTTACATCAAGAATAATTAGATGATTAAGCAATATATAGTAAATATTCCGAATATTAACAAAAACTCTTGATATAATTCCAGAATTCTCTATTATATTCTTCAGTGTATACTTGGCCGTTTCCTAATTCTGCGGGGTTGCTCCATTAAAAGCTTGCATAGTAAGAGTTTGTGGTCTGGCTCTACGTTGGCCGAGGTTATGGCTCTTACATCGAATATTTGTGTGGGTGTGATCGCTCTGTTAGTGATAATAAAATAAATTATAGATCTGTGTCCTCTGGCGTTATTGAATGTATACTTGTGTTGATCTTTATGTGGGAAATGTGTTGTTAATTCACAACTCGTATCTTGCGCAGAAATCGATTAGAAGCTCTCCGTTTTCGTTGATGGTAGGGTCGTTGTATTTTTGCTTTAACCTGGTAATACTTCATTGCCTATCCGGGCATTGACATCTCCAAATATTACGATCATAAGGGGGTTATTAATTTATAAATTTTGAAAATGTATATTTTACTAATGGAACACCCAGTATAATATACCAAATGATGCAAAATAAATTGCTTAACAAAAGCGATTCTATGACTTTTTTCACAAAAGCTTAAAATAACCGAGGTTACACACAAAGTGTCTGTCTTTTAATAAAAGTACGGAGGTAAATATCTAAGAAGCCATGGAGATTAACAAATTAAAATTTAAGTAGCCTATTAATGGCAGTTTTTTCTGTACAAGTGACAGTGTGATTGAGTTCCTCAAACTACTTCCGATTGTGTGCGAGAAAATAATAAACTGTGCGCTTAATAGTAACAATTTATTATTGTTTTGAAAATGCCTTTCTCACCTATTAAAAGATGTGACAAGTGGAAATATATAAAAAGCGGTTCAACGATATAGTAAATTATTTCCTTGGCGACAAGTACCATACCGGCATTACTTTTTAAGAATTTATCGGCAATTTACAAGTAACGAAAATTTTTTTGACAAGAAAAGCACAAAGACAAATATCATTTCGAAAGAAACGGAAATTACCATGTTGCCGTATTTTAAAGTGGATCCTAGAAATTCGACAGTTACCTAGAGAAACGGCATTTCTTTTACAAATATTCAATAGAATTTTGAAGAAACATAAATTTTCGCGGTATAAATTTCAACCAGTTCAGACGTTAGAATACGGTAACGGCGGTAGAAGATTAGAGTTTTGTCTGTGGTTTATTTGTAAATGTACTGAAGACCGAAAATTTTTCCGACAAGTATTATGGAGTGACGAGGCAAATTTTTCAACTAGCGGTATGTATAATAGAAAGAATAATTATTATTGTAGTAGAGAAAATCCTCTATTAGTTCAACAACGTAATCCACAGAGACATTTTAGTATTAATGTTTAGTGAGGTTTGATTGGATGCACCATTGTAGCTCCATATTTTTGTCAGGGTACCTTAATAGGAGAACGATACATAGAATGTGCAGATTCGATATATACTGGTTGAATTAAATACAATTGTAAAAATTATATAATTGTGCTGACCTTTCTCTATTGACGGCTCGATACTGACAAAGGTGCATCTTACCGTAAAGAATTGGCATAGAATTTCAGTATTAACATTGCCATCATTGAAGATTCGTTTAACTTATTGCGAAGTTGTGAAAATACGTACTTGTACTAGGAAAATGACCGCGCTACATCTAGTGAAGTAATATTTGCAAATTTAAAATACCACTCATAGCTTTTCGGGTGTCATTTATACGTTGGCTTATAATTCACATTTTCTTCATATCTGGATTTTTATTAAGAACGGCAGACAATTTTATATTATCGACTATGTTAAGCGACTCCGATAAAGATAATGCACGATTTTGCAATTGTTCAAGTGATTCCCCAACAACACAGGTACTTTTCGAAAATCTCTACTATATCTGCTTCAACTTGATGGTCTGTGAACAATTCTTTTAATAGCATTTGAATCCTGAGGTTTCAACGTGGAAATAAGAATTGATACTCTGAAAATGTTATTCTGTAACACGATACTGCTCTCAAGGTACCCCATCTGGTTAATATTGATTCAGGAGGTAGTGGAATTGCCGAACAAAAGTTCTTGAATTCGCAAATCCGTTTAGGGATTTGAGAAACACCTTCTTTGAGTTAGCTAGGAGAAGGTCTACTTGTGAATAGCTGTTCTAATGGTATCTGCCACAAGATGAAACGCAAGTAGTAAGCATGTTATGTGAAGGAGATGCGGATAATCTGTCCTTAGTAATCTCTCAACTTTAACTATGGTTACGGCCCCATCACTGACAAGCATTGTTAATTGGCTTGATTGTATACCGAAGATTTGAATAGTGTCTTTTATCACCTGCACTATAGTTTTCGTCTTCGTATTTGGAAGACGTTTGCATTACAAAAGAAATGGTATCGACGGGCCATCTGGTGTTTCGTACACGTTTATCCATTCCTTCTCATTTTTTATACTATTCCGTACGGTATTTGTAACATGTAATTTCACGTGCGAGAAATGCCTTCACAGTAGGCTTCTGTTTGGTAATTTCCAAGCAGGAACAAGTTTTTCCCAAATTGTACAGAACGCCTTCAACTCCACAATGATTAATGGAATATCACACACATTTAACATGAGTATAAATTCTGTCAAGAAAGACCAGTATGATATTTCATTTTTAACATTTTCTTTGTATTTCGCCAATTGTACGTGCCGTTTACAACCCTGTCCGTGGTAAACCATTAAGTTCACATTGCAGGCGTTGCATTTTATGAATTGCCGCGGTATTTTGAATTGAGATACCGATGTATATATGTGTGTACTAACTTCCTGTAACCCTGGTAACTCGTATTTTCTTTTATGTAATATTTTTACCCACGATACGCACTCGAGAAGAACTAATACACGACTAACTATCTCTGTTAAGATCGCGGTTCAATATTGACAGTATAGATTTTTGTAATTTACTGGGGTGTTCCGTCACAGTATGTACTGTTCATTCAGCGTATGAATGGGTCTTATTGAAATCTTTGCGCTTGGTAAATTACAAGAATTGATGCTGTTGATAGACGCGATTCAGATTTTTATTACTCATTTAATCTGTTTAAATAGGTGTTTATTCTAATACAACTTAGTGAGAATTTGTACCTCTCGGCGGTCGTGGTACTGGCGGCTAGCAAAAACGACCATGCTTACTGATGACATATTCACCGTATTCACCTGACTTAGCACTTAGTGATTTTGAGAAAGAATTCGGGAAACCGCATTTCAGAGAGACGATAACGTTATAACAGCAGTTGGAAGATTCTGTGGAAAAGACTCGGATAATTTTGAAGATGGTGTCTATGCTAGAATATAGGTGGAACATGTGTCTTCAAGTGCAGGGTGATTATATTGAAAAATAACCGTGTTTTATATGCTAGGGACAATAAATACTGTATTATAGCAATATTTAGTATTGGCTTGATAACTCATATTTCCAATAATTTTGTTTCTCACATAATTTCATTTTTGCAGTTGACTTATTCTTTCTAATTTTATTAGACCTACAGTTTTTTTTTGAACACTTACCTTTTATCTATTTTCTTTTATTCGTCGTCCTTTACTTTTTGTCCTACTTCTTATTATTCATATTACTAATACAAAAAAAATATTAGAAGTGGGAAAATTATTTATAATTAGTTGTGACTATTGGTTTGACTGTAAGCAGGTAATTAAATAGTCAGTTTATATTTACACAGTATCACAACACTTTGAAACAATTACTGTATATTTAGAATTCGGCGTTCGTTGTTTCCGGTTCTCTGTTCTAGATCATGATATGTAAAAGCAATTAATTGTCTCCTAATTAGAATAGATACGTAAAAAATAGCATTATAGTTAAATATAGAAACTTATTCATTGCTACATAAAAAAATCGTACGAGTTGAAAAATCTTTAATAGCCCGATTTTTCAGTTCGATTAACAAACACAGGTAATTAAACAAAGACAAAGATTAATTATTTACGGTACGCTAAGTATTTCCGATATCAAATTAATGAAATTAACCTATCTTCCAAGAAAACGTAACAGATTTCTTCTTTAATGTAAACCAAAATTTCCTTTTAAACTTTTCTTCAATAATTTAATTTGTACTCGAAGTAATTTCTTATAACGGGTGTTCAGAAACATTCGAAGTCAAAGTAGGCCTTGAAAATATGAAGTCATGTCTGAGATAGATTGATACATTTACTTAATACAATTTTATAGGTTATCAAATTAGTATATTAATACATAAGTAAAGATATACGATTTTTTGTTCAGACCCCGCTTGACTTCGAATGTTTCTGAACACCCGTTACAACGAGAATTATCACAAACAAAAGTACGCCAGAAACAGAAACGATATTCATGTACCTAATATGTGTGTCCTGTCAAGTAGATTAGACGAATTTATTTCAAGAATTTAACTCTTAAAATACATTATTGTTTCATTTATATTAAAGAGACCGAGAGAATTATGTTAATATAAACTTTATAGAAATCTGAAGATTACACTGGTCTCTAAATATTGGCTGCTTTTAATCTTCAAAAATAAAATATAGTTTTTTAAAATTACTTTTTCATGCTAATTTCAAATCTGGTAATAGTAGTAACTCTTTTTACATATACGAGGATAGTTTTTTATGTTATCTACCTAGCTATGAGAGAAACTAGTTAAAAAACAAACAAAAATATTTTTCAAAAAACACTTATTCCAACGTTTCTTTAATAACGCTATGCCTTCGAAGAAAATTTTTTGGTAATTCCGCAGAAAATAAAGGAGAAAACAAATTGAGATTAGGTGTTAGGTAACTTCAAAGGGTTAATGAATATCGATAAAAGCATAAGTAATAATAATAATTTGTTTCTGTTTTAGCAAAGCGAATATTCCAAATTAAATAAACAGTAGCAGATGTAAAGGCGAATGAAATAAAGAGAAATATTTTGTTCTCTATTACAAATTTAACTTTATAGGCGATTTCTACTATAGTTAATGAATCTATAAAATTTATTAAAATAGGATCATCATAGTATGACTTCATGTCCTTAGTTATAGACTGTGTATTATTTTTTTCATATTTTGCATATTTAAATCGCGTACGCCTGAAAAACATTGATTTATTATTTAATTATTTAAAACATCTTCATCATCATCACAAATTAAGTCAGTTTGTCGACTCATTTCGTCTGTTTTCAAAGCCATGTAAATAAGTGAGATCATTAACTAGAAACAAAAAGAAAAAACAATATAATCATTTCCTCTCTTTTATAATTAACAAAACATAAAAAGTGGAAATCGCACGAGCAAAATCTTCGTGGACAAGAACAAGGTTTGAAAGAGGGCCGCCATGCGATGTTTGTACTAATATTATATAGTAAAGACCGGTTACGAATTCACCTATAAGTAGTTTGAAGCATGAGGAATAGTCTCAGTATTTTTATAAGACCAAAGCGTCATTATAAACCGACGTATATTTGCGTGGAGGTTGAAATAGTTTTTTTGAGAAAAACTACTTCTAGGAGGAATTATGTAATTTGTTAATAATTAATATAGGAGTCCTACTATTTAAACACATATTCTAAAATATAAGGTTTTTAAATACCTCCATAGAAAATAGTTGAAAGAATAATAAAGAATCAATAACAGGAAAGTAATTAATTTAATTAGTTTGAATTAAAGATTCTAGTGAAGTGAAAAGTAAAATCGGATTTTGCGTAATTTACGAAGACAATCGTGTACACTTTTTTCTCGCGAAGAAGATATTGCCTAATGTATGTTAATCTATTCAGTTCAAAGAGAATTTGAAAATGTCGAATAGAAGAGCAGTGTTCGCTCTTGCCTTGCTATTTGGTGCAGCTGCATTTAATCTGGTGTTAGGCATAACAATCGATAATCAACTACAAGTTATTAGAAACGGTAAGTAATATGTACACTTACATTATTCATTAATTAGTGTAATTCATCTAACGATAATTATAATATACATTGCGCGCATTAACTGCTAAAAAAACACATTTATATACACAACCAAAAATTTATTATTTGTTTTGTGTTTATGTAAATTGAATACGAAATTTTTTCATTATTCTATTCTTAGAAGCAATATGTAAATAAATTGCTGTTTTTTCCATTTATTTTTTTTTAATTTATTCAATAAAACTGCCAAAAATAATCACTAATTTTAAATTAAATTACTTTATTTGCTTAGTAGCTAAGCTTTTAATACTATTAATAATATTTTTAAATTCAGCAGACCCTCGATAACGTGAACTAATTCAGACCAAGGTGTATTACATTAACGAACGTGAGTTTATTAACAAGCAAATTATTAAAAGAAACCTTTAATACACCAAAATAAAAATACCAAAAATATTCAAACAACCTTAAGTATTATTCATTTGAGAGAAAAATAATCTGCTATCTTAGTCTGCGTAAATTTGCGCGTAGCATTGTCTTCTAATACGCGAACCTGTTATTTACGTATAATACTTCTTTCGTTCAGCCAATTAAAAGCTTGGTTAAAAACTTGTATAGCTTGCGCATCAGGCACTACATTTGCAACTTCAACGGGAAGATCCTCATCATCACTGTCCGTATTTTCTTCCTTATTTATATCATTCAGCTGTTTATATTCGTTCCATACATTAATATCAGCTGGTGTACAAAGGGCGTTAGGTTGCACAATTTTCAAAAAATTATCAACGTCCAATGATGAATTAACAAGAATATTAACATCGGATTGCAATTGTTCCCTAATTAATTGGGCTTAAAGGAAGATCGTCTTCATCACAGGTGAAAAAGAGATTATTCCAACATTTTTGAAACGTTTGCTTATTAAGTGCCATTACAGGCCACGTGTAAATTCAAAACCGCTTCTCGTAATTTTCCCCGTTTCAAAGCCTCGATAATGTTTTCAGTAATCTTTAATAAAACAGACGAAAGTTGAAATTTTCGGTACTATAGTTTGGTGAGTCTTATTACATTTGGTCCATTGGTTGGATTAATGGTGGTTGGACCGCATGTACATGACAAATATTGACCCATCATCCTTGCTTTGCAGTTGTTGCTCTGGAGGATGACTTGGAGCGTTATCTAGTAGTAACAACGCTTTTGTTGGTGACATCGATTTTTTTCGGTAAATCTTCACCTACAAAACCTACAAATTGATTATTCTGAAACTATGTATAGAACATTTGTGATTACAGATTCATTGTCATACTTGAAATCATTCCAGGAATATATTGCTAGTCATCTAAGCGGCTTCTAGAATAGTCACAATCAACACGGGGATATTGAAATTTTTAAATGAGCGTGGATTTTTTGCTTTTCCTATTATCAGTGGCTTTATTTTGTACGAATCACTAGAATTGGTGCATGCTAGAAACGTTAATCGTTGTTATTCGGGTTTTATAGCCCGGGCAGATTTTTCAAGTGCTGCAGCTAGGTAACATTTTCCAATAAAGGCAACTTTCATCGGCATTGTAAATTTGGTCCATTTTTAAATTTAGCTCTTCAATTTTTTCCATCAATTCTTTGAGTGATTGTATTAATTGTGGTTGCACTGATATTTTTTACCCAGATATAGACGCAACAGCCGAATTCTATATCTTCTCTTGAACCTTTGTAACCCCTTGTATCTCGGGATACAACATTTTCAGTCTCTTTCAGTTTTTCAATTAACAGTTTAGCGCTCCCTTTAATTATTTCGCCGCTAATTGGGACATGGTTTTCACGTTGTTTTAGAAACCATTTATACAAGCAATTTTCCATTCTAGGCGCTTTTGCGATATTTTAAAGTTTTTTTATTTCCCGGGCTTCCAAATGTATCGCAAGTTCTTCGTAAGATTTGGTTTTCAAACGTTTAATTTTTTTTGATAATTGTGTCATTCCTGCACCATATGCAACCTCGTCTAAGATTATTACTCTGTCGTTTAATTTTAAACACATTAGACATAGATGCCATAGTTCTAACGATGCTTGTAAACATGTAAATTCACATAATTGTAAACTATGTCCTTATAAACACTAACGATAGCAATAAACCAAAATAGTATTTTATAATCGTGTATTAAAGAACAAAGGTATAGTTAGAATGAATAGAACTTAAGCCCCAAGAAAGTTGTAGCTAAGACTAGTGCAAATCAAAACCGTAACTAAGCATCTGTGCGTGATATAGCAACAGTATTGCCAGCAAGCGTTAACGTTCCATCGGTAGATTTGTTGACAAATTTCGGTAGGTTCCGTACGAAATCGGTAGATTTAAAGTTTTTATAAGTTTTCTAAGATGAGTACATAAATTTTCCATTTTCCCAAAACGCTGTTAACAATTGCAGTAGCTCTTTGTTATTGCAGGTCGACCTTCTTGCAATTTTCGACTCATGAGACACTCCTGCAACAATTGGAAGTAAGTGATCCATCACGGCTAGTGGTAAATTATGTTCTGCAGCAAATTCAGTTAAACGAATCTCTCCTGCATATTTTAAAGTTGAAATATATTTTGAATTATGTATATTTAATAATAATATTGATTTTTCTTAATATCATCTTCAAGTAATCTTGCCGTACTACTTGACTCAAGAAACGAAGCTAAGTTTGTTGCGTTGCTGTACGGTTCTTTATTGTTTGATGTGATTTTGATATATGTTTAAATAAAGCGTCTTTGCCGCTAATAATATGAATATCTTTGTCACATGATTTAAATTTAGGTGTCTTCCCATTTTTCCTTATAGAATTGGAAATATTTTTTCTTTTTAATTGTATTTGTACTAATACCTTCACCACAACTATTACTAGAGTCACTCATACTGATTTTATATTAAATTTTGTTTGCTAGTTAAATACACGTATACGCTCATAACTTGAAATGAACCAATATATGAATTTATTTCCCTTTTATAGTCTTCTTTTATTGAGTAAATTGCCTAATTGTAAATTTCTAACGGTAAAATTCCGGACACCATGAAATTCAATGAAAGTTAAAATTGTTTTAGAATACATGGTTTTTTGTCGGCATGTTAAAAACAAGTTAATGCGCTATCTATATTACCTCTACAACTAGGGGAACCTCATGGATATTAAAAAGAATTAGACTGTTCTCAATATTGAATCTTAAGCTCTATTTATACTTATTCTTCTTCTGTTTTGGGCAGCATGTCCAGTCACCTGAACACACTGCTCTCTGTACTATCCCCAATATATCTCTCAATTCTACTCTATTAGTCTTGCGACCTCGATTAAAGCCACTATCCTCCTCAGGGGAAGTTTGAGTACCCTCGTAGGATTCAATAGATCCCTCCCGAAATGTTTCTGTCTGAGTCCCTTCAATTCTTCACACGTGCATATTACATGAAGGCTAGTTTCCTCCTGTTTTTCACATCTCCTACACCAGGGCTCGCTAACCAAACCCATGCTGTACATATGCTTCCGTAAAGGACAATGTCCGGTTATTAAGCCGGTAATTATTTTAATTTCTTTTTTGTTACTACGAATTAGGGCGTCCAGATCCCCTAGTAGTGTTTTAGTCAGGAGTTGACCTTCCGTTAACCTCCGTTTCTGTTCATACTAAATACTAATATAAGACGCCTTCGTTTGATAAAAAACAATAAATTTTTATTCTGATATATACACATTGTCGGTTCGCAATTAAAGCTACACATTTATACAATTGAATAGGTTGGCAGTTCTGATTTTTCGGTAGAATTGTCTTGAAAATCGGTAGATCGGTAGAAATCATCTGAAATCGGTAGATCTACCAAAAAATCGGTAGGGCTGGCAACACTGTATAGCAATGAGTTATCCCGGTTATATACATATACAATTAAATTCAAATATGAATATATGTTACATAAGTCGGGGACTTCCCTACATACCTGAATAACTCGGGGATTAGTCATCGCCTTCGTAGAACTGTTTACGTTATCGATCTTGTAATGTTTATGTTATTGAGCGTTCCATATAATACTATAATATGAATTTTATGTTCACATTAGCGCAATATTTTCAATATCGGCATTTGCTGTATTACGTTTATGAAGTTGAGTTGTTCCGATTACCCGGAACTAAAAATTAAAAAAGGCAAAAGCTCTATCTTTCTAAAAACTCGCTTTCCCAGTAATTTTAAAGTATACATGTATAGAAATCTCTTTCTCTTTCTCTTCTCTCAGCTAGTTCAAGGTAATTGTGAACAGTTTGTAAATCACTTTCAACCTGGGTATCTTGAAATATTAGCTGGCTTTTCTTGTTTGCTCTTCTGCTTTAACTGTAGCTTCTTTCAGATCGATTTTAAAACAATCTACTTTATATCTTCAAAGTATGTGTTGTAGTAAAACGTAGCTTGTAGCCATGTTCCCAACGTATAACAATCGGCAGTGGTGGTTCAAGTATTTCGGGACACAGGCTGTGAAATTCTCGAGTATGTTTTGGGGACTTTAGAAGTACTGCTTTTGTACTAGCAATTAATGTATTTACTCGTTAATTACATGTGTGCCACAAGATTCAAAACATAGATTTGACACGTTACATGCAAGAGGTTACCATTGTGTACTTTTAGAGATCGGCCTAAGGAAAGCATGTTTACGGCACCATCACTCATAAACAATAAAAGTTGCTTGCTAAAGTTCAAATTTCAACGAATTCAACACCACCTTTAAAATTTTATGGCAGAGAATTTTCGACTCTTTGGTGGCTAGTAAGTGGGTGACGGTTGAAGTGGTTCCATTGTACGTACTACTATATTAACCACAAAATGTTTCTTTAAGGTCTATTACTTCGTCCACACATAACTACAGTTTATCATTTAATCTCGATTTAATTATTTTTTCAATACATTCACTAGCAGATGGTATTAATCTTAGTAACGATGTCCGGCTTGGTGATTTAGAGTCCGCATATTTGTTCCAAAAGAAGATAAATACTTCGTTGTCTAGTAAATGAGACGGTAGATTATATAAAATAAATTAATAAATTAAATTTAAGTTTTTCATAGTGTTAATTTGACACTTCTTATCCAAGAATGTTATTTGCTATTAACGTGACGTTGACAATAGCTTTTGGATCAACACATTAAAGGGATATTACAAAGTAGACATTGACTTTTGACGTCATCATAACGCAAGCCCGGAATTTCGGCTAAGAAGTTTTTAACGTTTTTCTTAGTTTCTGTGATTGCAAGTACGTCCAGATCAGTTTTCTCAAATTCCTCTATATGTTCTTGTTTCTTTTCATTCATGCTTCGCACATTCCAGGTTCCCGCTCTTATGATATTTTCCAGTTTTCCAGCTCCTGCTGTTTTTATTAGTTTGCTTTTATCCTCACCATTCTTCAGTTCAATTCCATTCTCCGTTTCCTTTGCCTCTGCAGTTCACTTCTATTTTGGTCATATCATCGCTAATAAACATGCGTTCATCCTTTAGATGTTTTAGTTTATATTTCTTCTTCATTATAATTTTTTTTCCGCATCATTGGACAGCCCGATCAATTCTATTTCCCCTGTTAACGCGCTTGGTTTGTTCGTATCAATTGTTAGACCTGATAGCACGATATTATTTTCTTTACTTGGTTTTTCTAATATTTCCAACCTATCGTCCATCTTCAATAAACTCCTTCTTCAATTCGTGGTTTTATTGCTTCAGTCTATTGCATTCTTCTTTTAGATTTTTATTTTCCTCTTTTAGACTTTGTGTAAGTCATTTCTCAAATGACTCATGTCGTTTTAAATTTCTTCCATTTGAATCAGATCTAATTTATTTTATTCAAAAGCTCACAATTAAGGGCAAATGAGAGCAGCTATTGCTTTCTACGCCAGCCTTTAAAAAAAAAGGTTTTTTAAAAGGTTCAGTGCTTTATTGGTGATAGGAGTGTTTACTAAATTAAATGTATTAGCTTGACGCATAAGTTCGTAGTATCGCTATTGAACTGAAAATGTATTGATTTTTTAGGAAACAAAATATATGAGCTAATCAAGAATACATTCTCCTCCATTATTTACAATTGCCACCTAACAAGCTTTTTTTCGATTCCATGCCTTACTAAACCCGATTATTTGAAAGTGAAGAGGTGGTCAAAACAATTTTGAAGCGTGGCATCATTATTAAAGGTGATTCATCGAAGGTTGTTTAATAAAGAGCAAAAGAGATAGATATTTGACGGAGCGAGATCAGAAGAATAACATGAATGCCCAATGACCTCCTAATCGAGTTCTTGAATAGCTACTATCGATGAACGACATTGGCTTAGTATCGACATTGGCTTAAGTATTCGCGTTTGCACGTGGAATTACCTTTTTGTTAGGGTGAAGCCATTCTTTTCTGTTCATGATGTTAACATGAACGCACTACTTTTCGTAACATGTGTGGGATAAAAACGATCGATATTGTTGAATTCATTATAATGGATATTTCTCAAGTTGATTGGCGTGCAGTATCATATATGAAAGCGTTCAAGCGATCATAATAAAAATCTCATGATCGTCCAGAACGTTGGGAATCCTTTGCCTTCTTTAAAATCATTTGCTGTTGTATTATTCTCTCCCGATTGTGTATGATTGTAGTGTTAATCTCGAATAAAGGATATGTCGAAAATGCTCGTTTCTTTCTACTTGAGGTTCAATTTTTTAATGAATAATGAATACAATCACTGTAAAAATTCACAAATTCAAAAACTATCCAATTATTCATCAAAATAACATTAAAATATCTTTGACGTATGCCTAACAATTTTGCTTGCAGGGCAATCTCATCTTAGAAACCAAAAATGCTATGAACTTATGCGTCAACAATGTATTTTATCTGTTTCCGGTTGTTTAATCAATTTCAAAATACAATTATTATCAAATATATTTTCATCGAATTCTTAAGTCTATGCTACCAGTATACTTAAAATTGTGAATATTTTCAATATGTTAGTTAGAAATGTAATGTTAGAATTGCACTCTGTAGATTTTGATTTGCTCTTATTACCTATGATAAATTACTTCAAAAACATTTGTTTACTATTTTATTGTTTCTAATTTTTTATCAGAATCTCAATCAGTATATAATTACTAGAGACCGGACACGAAAGGTTGATGACTCATCACCCACGAGTGTACTATTGAACATTTGTATTTTTAAAGTTATTAGTTTTATTTATATAATTATATTTATAATAATAAAACGGGTATACATACGGCTACAAAATACGAAATACATTTTTATTTGTTCATTTTGTAGTTCAAGTTGAGTAAAGGAGTATTAATATTTACTAGCAATACTTTCTCAAGGTTCTCTTCTGTAAAATTTGTTCTCTTTTAATCAAATACATCCTTGTAAATTGAAAACGTCCTTTCTACATCGCAACTGGTTATAGGTGCATACTGGAAATATTCTTTTATTTCCGCATATTTTGCGGTTAGATGTTGTGATATTAACCCCATACACAATTGCCGCAATGTTATTAAATCAGGATTTCTATTAAACACTGCAACTAACTTTTGCCGAAGACCACATCCGACCACATCACTTGGAATACTTAAATTATTAATAGCCACATCTAATGTCAGACCATCATTTAATTTGAGATTTCGATTTTCAAAATAAGTGATTAGTTTTGGCAAATTTTCAAAGTGTTCTTGAAGAAAGTACAACTGACTTTAAAATGTGGAAAAATGTGGAAACATGCAACGAAATTTTGTAAACTATCGAAATTCTCTGCGTAAAAACTAGTAGCTTCCAACCATGTGCTACCCCTAAAACGGTTTGGGCAGCAATACCACAAATGGAATTAGGACAAGTCCTAATTCCGCCCCTGGTCTTTAAAGGCCCCTCGAATGACTTGCCGGCCAGCTCAGAATTTGAAAGCAGAGCGTCATGGGCCAACACAACGCTAGATCTTAAAAGGGCACCACTGCGTTTGGTCTGGCAAGTTCCTGGGCTAACGCAGAACACCCGCGGCCTTAAGGGCAAATGAACACAATAGGGGGGTGTTCGGCTGCCTGGTATGTTACTCCTTACACTTTTGCTCGTTGGAGAAAGGCAAACAAATGCAAACACAAATTCAAACATAAACAATAAAATATATTTAGAGATTTAATCCAATAACAATATTCATCAACTGGCAAATTATATACAAAAATATTAATAAGTATTAAATATATCCAAAATATTAATTAGTATTAAGTGAATCCAAAAAAAAGTTCATGAACGACTAATATACCCTAAAATAAACTTCAACAATAAATATGCATAAATAGCACTTTCAAGCTTGAACATTGTTTATGCATCACTCAGTATAAGTACAGGTACAGAAGGTACACCGTTAGCAAAATAAAATTAGGGTACTTAAAATTCGTAAAAATTGATGCTACACTAAGAATTCATAAATTTGGAAAACTTACAAAATTTCCAGGCTCAGCCTGTTTATGTAAAGCTAATGTAAAGAAAAGTTACCAATAAAGATAAATTAAATACTGTAATAGTAGAAAATTGCCTTTGAATGTGGCCAAAAGATGGAATATATAATACTTAAAATTGAAATTAATTGAAAGCAAAACAAAAAAAAAAGTCAAAATTACGTTTCTAAAAGAAACAATAAAAACATTAATCCTACGCCGATTACGTAGGAAAAGACTATGTAATTAATATGACAAAAAAAGAATATTACAGTTATGCAGTGAATATTAATTTATATGTTCGTAATGGTGGTTTGCTCACCACGATATTGGTTCTAATAAAATTGGAACTATTACATCAATTATTGTTCGTGATCGTAGTCACAACAAAAAAAAAAAATTAACGACAAATAGATGTTCTATTCACACTACCTGGAGTGTTACAGGGTTTGAGAATCCAAAAACGTGGTATACGGGATCCCGGTAGTTCGATGACAATGGATGTGTCTTCCTGCCGGATTGCTGCCTTGGTTCAATTTCCCGCGCAGAACAATAATTACGAAAATCTTGAGCCGGAATTAACAGCCCTAAATAAATGGAAAAAGGAACCGAATAAATGGAAATTCATTAGAATTAAAAGAAATCGGAGAACGATGCTGCCGAAAATTACAGCCGTCCCCTTGTCTAAAACTCACCTGAAGCACGCGGTCGTGAAAGGAAACTCTCTCCCAGATCCAGGGAAAACGTCCCCGAGTATTACACTACACAAGTGGAAATAATTAACAATATAGCCAAGTAGACCAAAACCTGCATCAGCAGACAAGCTCTATATTAAATTGCAAAATTGACTAAAAGTTTCTTTAACACTTCAGAGCAGTACGGAAAACCAAGAGAAGGATCTTCAAAATGAGGCACAGCTTTATATATTCTAAAGAAAACTACGTCATAGTCTTAAAAAAACGATAACAAAATATCAGAAAGAATGGGAAATAATTAACCAAAACCCATACAAAGTTTAAAAAAAAGTGTATAAGGAAGCTAACAAACTAAAATTCGGAAGTTAAATGCAGCATAACAAAGGTAATTAACCAATTTGAATTACAGAAAAATGCAAAGCAAACTAAAACGGAAGTAATCCTATATGCCGCATAGATGGCGTACAAAGCCAATGACAGAAAAATTCCAAAATAAAACTTAAAATAAAGGTTAAATCAACAAATAAATCGTCCTGAAAGGATTACCAAAATTCCATAATTAAAATAATGACACGTTCAATAAGTAATAATCGTTTAAAAGAAATGAAACTCGCATAAAGTATTAAATAAAAAAGAGCATGAATCGCATATATTTCACCACGAGGCGACTACGCAGAGAAGGCATAAGAATACTCCGGGCACATATCGGATATACGGCCAGCCAAAACATTAGAACATAAGAAATTTTATAAAAATAAAGAAGTTTGAAGAAGTCTAAATTGTTCGTTATTTAGGGTATATGACAAATAAAATATTAATTAGCGGAAGGGAAAAATTTGAAAAGGCTACGAAGGTTTAAAGTAAACAAATAAAGTAATTACACGATCAAAAATTAACAAAGGGTAGCAGAATGATTTTGTAAACGTAACACATGTCCCCCAGCTAGAGCATGTGCTATACAAGTAATATGCAGCATATTAGCATATGTTTCCTTTCAGAGTCTGCCTGTTTTTAGCATATATGCAGCACTGTCACTTACAAATAAATGTACTTTTTCTTTGTACCTGTCGTCCGAATGAAGTATTTTTTGAAAATACTCGTTAATGGTTTTAGTAACTGTTTCCGCATCAACTGTATTTATAACTTTTGTTGCCATTAATATCCGTTATATGGAATAGTTGAATATAGTACACCAGCTACAACATTTACCACACAGCGTCTTAATATATCGACAGTTTCGTCGGCACTTATCCAGAGGTACTGATTTGAAAGACGTGCTCTAATGCGTTCTACTGCTTTCGTGTAGCACTTACAAACATAATATTTGCGTAATGTGTTCATCAGGAACATTTCGACCAGTAAATATTTAAAAAAAATTAATTTATGGAATATTAGCCGCCATTAAAGTTTCACAGAGTTCTTCGTTAAAATTGTCAGATTCCAACGGTTCCAATTTCTGTGCATGGTTTGCGATGCTAAGTGACGTTGTACGTGCGATTTCATGGAATTTTTAACGATATTATACAGATTTTGCAATAAATTTCGTAATCACTGACGATGGACACACAATCACTATGACCGTCAATCCAACTCGCCATTGTTTTACGATGCCGTTCTCGACGTTCTTCTACATCATATCTGACAAAGTAACTTAAAACATTGCTCTAGATCTATATAAATGAAAACTAAAAATGTATGCGTAAGTTATTGAAACTGAACGAAATTCAATGCACAGTTACGTCGAAATAATTGGGAGAAGTATATTCAATCAATATAATTAACAATTAAAACTATGAAAACAAGAAACTAACTCACAGCACTTTATTTATCTTACGAAATATAATCTAAATAGACTAAATTATTAAAACTCCACACGCTTCTATCTACGCCCATGAAAACAGAAATTTAACTGTGAATATCCAACAAAAAAACGTCGCAATTCTCGATGAAAACAGATGTGCGCGCTAGCCAGATCAATAGTGCATTCAATAACTGCGTGATGTACTTACAAATGTTGTAGACTATTTATATCGTCCGTCGTAATGACGACGTCAACCCGATGTGTCCGGTCTCTGATAATTACAATGCATAGTCAATGCTACTCACAGTATAATGCTATTTCGTATTGTTTTCATAAAATGTTTTTTGTGACTAATTCTAACAGTCAACATTCCAATAAAGAAATATTTTTGTTTTCGTCTTTGACAGATTGTATCACCGCAGCTTATAATTTTTAATCTGTGACCTTCAAAAGTGCAGTATAGCTTTGATTACTTCTGGAACCGAATTGACACTAGGGAAGTAAATGAAATGTTTGCAAATGTTCATAAATTTGACTATTTAATATTTTTTTCAAAACTTTGCTCATAACAGGAAACAAACTAATAGGCCGAAGGTTACCGATGTTACTAGTGTGCACATTTTTAATTAGAGATTATAACTGATTTTTTTCCCGCTATATCAAAAGAATAAACAACAACGTTGAAGATGTAAAGGTCTTTCATGAATCACTCGTGAATTTTTCTCATCCAAAATTCGACAATTTTGTTTGTTAATAAAACCACCAATTTCAAAATGTGCTTCATCAGAAAGGATGAGTTTTTGTGAAAAATCATCTGGTCGTTCTTTAATCTAACTGACGAATGTACGACGTTTTGCATGGTCTAATGACTTTAGTTCCTGTCTTATTTGAATTCTGTATGCCTTTAAAGCTAAATCCTTTCGTAAAATAAGTTATGTTATTGATTCACTGAGTCCAAATTGCTTTGAACGTCGACTAATGGACATTTTAAGTGCTTCCGCAACAGTTTCACGAATCAAATCAATATGCTCTTGTGAAGGACCACTACAACTGTATCTTTCTCTTTTTTGATCTTCCACCGAAACAGTCTCTTGAAATTTTCTAATAATTCGACCAATAGCTCTTTCAGATGGACGATCATGTAAACCATAAAATTTATGTTATTTTCTAAAAATATTTTTCAGAGAACGCTGATTTTCATAAAACAATTTAACAATTTGAACGCGTTGTTGTATTTTGTAAGAAAGCATTATGATATTATTTTGCGGCTGTAAAGCGCTACTTTATTTCACTAGGAAAATAATATAATACAAAAAATACTCTACTGTTAGTGTCAAAATAAAAGTTTATTTTTTTAACACCATTTGATATATATACATGTCTCTTCGTAGTGATTACGACTTGTTTGGTAAAATAATTGTTTAGCATTCAACGTTATTTCAAATATATCGACATAAACTATTTCTTAGAACTTCTTCATTTTAAATTTACTTTTACTAAATGTCACATTTATTAAACTTGACATTAATATGGGTAACTAATGGCATCAGCAGAAATCATTAACCGACACTACAATTTTCAAGAAATTATTACCTACTTTTAAGCATTTAAAGCAGTCGAACATAAAACTATATATGTAACTCGTACATAATGGACTTTGTTGACTCTCCTCGCTGAAGCTCGCTCAGCTAATAAACTCGGCTCGTCAATAAAGTCCTATATTATGTACTTGTTACATAAATAGCTACACTGTTGGAAAAAAGTGATGAGCACACCCTGTATAATCTGAAGAAGTGTTTCTAACGCAATGAAATATGGTATGGAAGTAGTACTAACGTAGCATAACTTACCCTCACCTGGAGAGCGGCGCAGCCCTGCTGGGAAGGGATGCATTAATAGCGGGAATATCGCTCGCGAGCGGCGCGTATCATAGCTACACGAGGAGGTATGGAGTCAATAAGTCGTTGTATGGTAGCGGAAGGGATGACCAACCATGCTGCTTCAACTCGCCTCCATAGCTCCTCAATGTTACCCGGGGGAGCCGGATAGCGTTGAAGTTTCCGACCGATCATATCCCAAACATATTCAATCGGATTCAGATCCAGAGAACGTGCCGGCGGAAGCATCCGTATATGGTTCTCTTTCACAAAGGTCTAGGCATCATGTGCAATGTGCGGTCGGGCGTTGTCGTGCGTGTATAGAAGACGTGGGCGAACGTAGGGCAGCACAACGAGCCGTAGCACCTCATCTTCGTAGCGGCGAGCTGTCATCGTATGCTGTATACGCAGCAGACGTGTACGTGCATCCACCATGTGTAATAGCACCCAATACCATAATGCTCTGTTGGCGGTGGCTAGGGCGTGGTTGGATGCATTCCTCGAGGTGACGCTCACCACGTCTCTGATGAACCAAAATTCGTGCGTCACCGGTGCTCGATTCGACTCTTGATTCGTCGGAGAACAAAATGTGCCTCCACTCGACAACCCACTGATGTCTAGTCTCCATCCACTGGCGCCGGATACGGCGGTGCTCGCGAGTCTGTGGAATCCGCTGTAACGCACAGCGCGCTCGCAGTCCACTTTCTAGCAAACGCCCCCGTTCAGTTCGCGTAGTGAGTACGTCTTTCCTTCCTGCTGGCCAAACTGCTTCAAGTTGTCTTGAGGAAGACGTACGCGACGCTAAAGCGCTGTGCATAAGGGCACGAGCCTCGCGTGCTGTGCTCGCGCGGGGCCGTCCCGCTCGCGGCTGAAGGCGCGTACGTCCTTGCTCCATTCATTCTCGCCATGCCCGCTGCACTGCCGATAATGACCGCTTGAGACGGCGCGCGATATCACGGAAGTATACTCCTGTCATGTGCATCCCCACAACTATTCGTCGCTCAAACTCACTCAGATAACAGGAACGGCCTTACATCACGCAGAAAGTACGCCTACAACTACCCGCTTCCACCACACTAACAATAACCGGTTTCTCCCTCCCCGCATCGGTCTCCATGGAGACAACATATTGCAGCTGTCGGAGGCACTCAGTAAAAAATGCAGCGATATAAAAAATCAGAACTCGCTGCGCAAACTCGTCTAAAGGAAGCCTTAATGCTCCGCTAAATCTACGCATTTATATTGACACGTTCAGATTATACAGTGTGTGCTCATCACTTTTTTCCATCAGTGTATTATAGATGCCATATATCACACTTCGTAAATGTCAAAATATCCAGACGAATTCAGTGCGCCATCCATAATTGATTTATTTTTAAAATAAGGCGCTCAATTTGAAAAACTCATTACATGAACTTGTATTGTGTTCTTCACACTCGATTTTCGATAATATTTTATATTATTAAAAATATTTTTGTTTTATTCAAATTTGGTGAGGTTTTACATACACAAGGATGTTTCAAATTATTTTGTTATATGCACTACAGATTTTTTTTGTCAAATTCTCTGAAGTGTCCTCGCGAAAATCGTCCAAAAGTATTATTTTGCATAATAATAATTCGGGCTCACTCTGATGTTCGAACGAAGAGTATTTAAATGCTCAAAATATTAAAATAATCGTTCATTTTCTGTGTAGTCCATACCTTACACTTAATGATTCCATTTGTTTACAGGTGTAAAGAATAAGTTGCTGCGTTTACTTTTTCTATGGTATTAGTAGAAATTTGTTCAGAATGAAAAATAACCCAATCGTTTGTTTTTCTACAATTGTTTTCTATACGTTTAAGTCGACATTTACATGTAAGAATGAGATTTAATATTCATTAATTCTCACTTGCAGTAAGTTCCAAATGTTAAATATACATTTACTGTTGCAATGTATAGGATACTATGTACAGTTTTATAAACAAACAATTTATACAATAAATACAATTACAATTTGTGTCCATACGAAAATTTTAAAGATCTTAAACTTTGTGAATCATGACTCTGATATTATTCTGTTTACATGTAATCCGTTATGAAATAAAAATAAATTAATTAGATGTGCGAAATATTTGCAATAAAAGTAACTGAACATTTTAAAATTAACTGATGCCATTAACCCACTAAAACCTCTTAAAAAAACCTGTTGGTCTTAAGAAGTGATAATACTGTACTTTTTTTCAATAAAAATTTTTGTAAATAATTTCCAGCAATTTAAAATTTCACTGACACGATAAAAGATTGCTTAGGTAGAAAATATAACTAATAGTATCGGGAAAAAATTATAAAAAGAACTCTTTTAGCGAATATAAATTCGCAAATTTCTGCAAAAAAAAAATGAATAAATTAATGTGGATCTTTAAAGCGGATGCCTTGACCTTAAACTATGAGAAATCGGTCACCTACGGCAACGTATAGGAATCGCTAAAATACTATTAAATTTTTGTTAAAACCTTGTGGCTATAATATATTATACATTATCAATCAGAGATTTTTTTGTGTGGCAGAAACTAGCGAATGAATTTTAGGTGCAATTTTTTTGCGTATACTTTCTTTTTCTGAATACATAGATACATTCATATATTTCCTGTCATAACAGGATAACTGTATATAATTTTAACATAAATAAAATAATGAAACCTTTAATTTTAGATTGCTACGAAAGATTGGCTATTGGTCAACGATTAGAAAAGAACGATGTTTATAGAGAAACTGATTCAAATACAATTACGGACTGCCAAATGGAATGTACACACGACGAAGAAAAATGCAGATCATTTAGTTTTGGGTAAGTAGATGCAAAATATAACCAGAAGTGGCTATATTTTGGTAAATGTCTCGGTGTAAACGACATGTAGAGGCTACAAAATAATAGTGACTATACACTGTTAGGAGTATTAAATTCAATAATACACCATCACTAATTTTCAAAATACTAACTAAACACAGCCACGCTTCGCTATGGCTCAGTCTGATATGAAATGAATGGGAATGTAAATAAAATTATTGTATGGAACATAGATTTACCGAGAAAATACACTATTTTCTTCAATACCCTGCCTTTCGTTGCTATAAGTGGAATGAAAGAAAGGAAAAATTTGCACCAAAATTATTTTATTGTAAAGCTAATGGATTGACTACATTTTTTGTTTGTCCGTTTTCTGCAAAAACATAAAGATCAGACCTGGAGAATGCATCGTATAATTGCCCATGCAAGATGCAATCGTTTTCTAAATTCAAACCGCACACTTGCAAAGATTGCCCTTGCGCTTTCCTAATAGTCATAATGAACGCAAGGTGATTTGAAAATTGAAGTTGTTGGTCAAAATGAGTGGTATTCATGGAAGTAGTACGTCTTCACCTTCATGATGTCCAATCAGAACTGTTGCTTTAGTAAGATTATTCATAAATTCTTTAACTATTATTCGTGTGATGTCGATTTTGTCCATTTTACCGATTTGAACGAAATTACATGAGTTTATTGTACTGAATATCGGATTCGTATGTAAAAGCAACTCCGTGATATGAAGCTAGATCATTCAGATATTGCAACTGCATACGTGTTCGCTGTTGATCAAATTGTTCTTGGCGTTATTGAGACAATTGTGCTGCTCTTCTTCTTCTCGATTAAACCCGTAAGATTTCAAGTCTTTTTTCTGTTCATCTACCGATTCTTCTGCTCGCCTTTGAGAAGTTCTGACTCTAACAGGTTCATTTTCGTCTTAAAGTTTTGATCATTGCAGTTTGATCTCCTTTGACGTTCTGTTATTGTGTGCCGATAACGGCGGCCTATCGAACGTAAGCGAGGCATCTGTATAATATTAATAATAATTTCTCCTTTTTTTCTTTCAAAAACTCAGCTACTTATTTGTTTTTCAAATATCAGTATGATTAATATTTTCGCGTTTGTCATAATTTGTTTAAAAATAACATCTTGATATTTAACCCTATAATATAACCTATAGACATTATTTAAAGTTTTCATATAAGATAATTCACTCAAGGTTAAATTAAAGTTATTTTCCCATTTATCATTAAAATTTCATAATATATTAGCGTAAAGAGAGTACATGATTATCAAACGTCAACTCGTAATAAAGAAGTATTGCCAAATCAAGTATTTGAGAAATTTTTGCGCTACTTATGTCTACTGATTTCACCAGTGCGGGAAGACTTTACTCGCGCCGTTATTTTACTATAAAAACACTCACGTATTCAAATGCGAGGTTGTGTCAAAATTTTAAGTCAATCGACCGACTATTTCTCGAGTTTTGCGAGCGCAAACATACGCAGGTTAAATTTTTATACCTATAAAGACTAACAGAAACCCGGCATGCGTTGCTACGCCAGTTGGTATGTTATAGTGTCTAGCATTCTCTCCGGCCGGTGTTTTGTCAGTTAATGAAGCCTGCACGAACGTCGACATTTAAGCCTTCTCTTGTAACTATTTGGTTTATACTTCGAGAAGTGCACCCTACCGAACTGGCATCTCCGAGGAGTTGTTCGAAGTTTGCACCGCAGGCTCGTAGTTTCTTCTTTTCGATAAATATAGAACTATTCAGCAACTCGTGCTGCCTCTTCGCGACAACGTCAATGCGCATTTATTAAATTGAGAGCTCGTTCTGTCACTTTGTGACGTCAATAGATATTTACAGCACACTTCAAGCGATTATCCTTGATAGAAGGAAAGGCATTTTTTGTTTAGTTATACTTTTACAGAAACCATCGCTCTTACGAAAACAACATCTATTATTTATTTAGCGTATGGCTAACATGGATTGAAAGTATACATATAAAAGTTAAATTTTAAAATCAAGGTAAGTGATCCAGTCCAACGCGGAGTCAGCGGTTTCAAAGAAATCACTCATCTCACCTCTATATGCTGTAAGGAGGCACTTAGCTGTAAACGAAAACAACAATTTTCCAAAGTTTCATCGCAATCGGATGAACAGTATAGAAGTCTATACGGAATAGACAGACAAATTCATTCATATATAGAGGGTGTAAACGAAATATGCCGAGATACTTTAATATGTAATAGCAGTACTAATAAGCATAAAATGCTAGCTAATACACCAAAACTTTATCCCGAACGAGATCAACTCTGGTAAATTTAGTATTTCTTTCGAACAGCAGCGCTACCACTATTGAAGCGTAATTGTGGGAGTTGCAGATGCGCACTGTAAGTTAGAAGTCGGTCCATTATCAACGTTCGTGAAGTATGGCTTGTCCAAATCACGAATTAACTGATATTGTCTTACTATACGGTGAAACAGGAGGAAATGTTAGAGCTACTATACGTATTTATGAAGGCAGTTTCCAAACAGAAGATATCCATCAAATGATGTAATTTTACAAATCGTGTACAGATTGAGAGATTGCGGTATGTTGAATCCACGTTATGAAGGCCGTCGCAGTGAAAGATGATCTTCGCTAACGTATTTTTCAAGCTGCGACCCATATTCGTGAAGACCGATTCGTATTAAATCGTGTACTTCGAACATTTACCGATTGGTTAGAAGCTTGTATTTACGCAAATGACAGCCACATTGAACATCTCCTTTAAGCATTCCACCAGCTGTTTCACACAAATCTGCTATAAAAAGGGCAGATTTGTGTGAAACAGGTTTTAACATTAAAAAAGAAGAGGCAAACAGAACAGAAAAGAAATGAACATTCTATTAAAAATAACAAATGAAATTTATTATTTCTCGTCGTGAATTTAATATTAAGACAACTAAATTACAAATTCCATATCACCACAAAACTGTTATACCATTTAAAATTTAAATAAACACGATATTCTATTTTTTTCGGGATATTATATTACAAATGATATTTATAAGTAGGTCAGGCTATTAGCCTACTTATAAATAACAACAGAACAGCTGATGCATTTAGCAAAAGAATAAATAGATGTTTTTAAACTTATCACATTACTGAAATGTGAAAGGGATATTTTGGTGAACTTGAACAAATAAATGCCTATCTATTTGTTGGATTGACAACATGTAAACATATAACTTCTATTTATTTTTCAATTCAATCTGAATACAGAACCGTATTTGAAAAGCTAGCGTTGCTAAATTTCCGCAGAAATTAAAGTTTTGATAAAATATTTTTTTTGTAGATTTAAATTGCTGTCTTAGTATCTATTATATATCGCGTGTTAAAAAAAACCTGCCTCTAGTGAGCCATGATTTCTAAATAACTTTAAAAAGCATGTCGTAACTTTACTAATTTGAATTTCTTAAATGACAGTTACGTCTAAATAACAGACGGCTTTAAAATTGTAGGGTTAATTGTTAGGTTATAATATTCCTGTCATGAATAAATAAAATTCCGTGTTATCCTTTTCATTAGATGACATTAACATTTGACAATTCAGAACTATGCGGTTAAGTTACGACATACCTAAAATTTTCATGGCCAACTCTGAGGCTGCTTTTTTTGAACGCACGATATTAGCGTACGCCGGAATATTTCATTTACACCCTAGCAAAAACCCGGTTTGTGTTACTACGCCAAAGTAGTTGGTCTGGCATGTTCTGGTTGTTTATCAGTTAATGAAACTTGCACGAATGTTGACATTTAAGCCTTTTTTGATAGCTGCTCAGTTCATACTTCAAGAAGTTCACCCTATCGAACTGGTATCTCCCGAGAGTTCCTTGAAATTTTCACCATAGGCTCGTGGTCAGCTTACTCTTTTCGATAAGTATAAAATTTTTTAAAATCTTGTTGGCTCTTTGTGCCAACGTCAAAGCTCATTTATTGAATTGACAGCCCGAACAGACACAATCATTTTTGTATATTAGATAGACTGTTGATAACTTACTATGTATAAGTTTTCTTCGGAGACTAGAGGTAGAAAAGCTTGGCAGAATAAAGAAGTGTTTCAATTAAAATAGTATACCGTGTGCACAACGTCGTGCGATCGATGGATATATAAGTAATGACTGGCCAACTGCAAGTATATTCGCCTTGCTTGAACACAATGAGCGACTGATAGGAATATTCAATGTGTTAGAGAGAGATTATTTGATTCGTACTTAGATCGTATGTAGAATGTGTTGGATAAAGAAATGGAACGCCCGTACAGTTAGACAGTAGAACAGATTGAATATACTCTCTCAACCCTAACCACATAAACTCGCTATTCGTCTTCGTCTTACTACATTGTGGTAGATCAATCACTCCCCGGCGTTCATACGGTATACGGATACACTCAGAAAAATGTTGGTGGAGGAAATATAACTTTTTAAATTGATTTACATCTTGGTTAACTAGATGCATTTTTCCCCAGAGAGTATAGGATTAATGTGAGATACGTACGAGGATGGATTTATATCTAGGTTCTGCGCAACTCTATAAAGTAAGAATAAGAAAAGACAAAATTGTGAAACCAGTCTCAAAATTAAGTAAATTCATTGTACTATAACGGGTGTTCATTTGAAAAGTCAATCTAGGTTACTTTGAAATTTTGATAGAATAAGACGCAAATATAATAGTATATGTTTGTTGTTCCGTAAACGTAAATCCAAATGACATTTGATAATGTCAATCACAAATATCAGTTAGTGCATAAAATAATCGTGCGTCGAGTCTGGTTTAATAATAATAATAGATATATTTGCCCAACAGATATACATCTAAATACAGGACAATATAAGAATTTGATAATACAGTTCGTGTGTTACATATACTTAAAGAAGGCAGAAGTAAATAACAAGTGGTGTGAGGTGGTTGATACAATGCTATACGATAAAGCTATTGGGAGTGTGTATATTAGTTAATAGGATGGGTAGGGGGGTGGAAAATAGATCAATACTTTTGTTGGCTGTGAAAATTTCATTGCAAATGGTACACATTGAATAGATTGGGGATTTCCGCACAGTATTAGTTTTAGGAGTTTGGCAGTATAATGCGGTGTACGTACGCGCGGAGCGCTGTGGTGTCGCGAAAGGCAGCTTACTTAGTAGTTTGGGGGCATCAATGTTATTGTGTAGTAAGTTGCAGAAGAATGTAATGCTGGTTAATTTGCGACGGTGTTCCAGTGAATCGAAATGAAGTAATTGTAGTAAAGTAGTATGATCGTATCCCTGCCGTGGGTATTCGGCATATTCTTTAAAATGTAGATATTTTAAAAATCTACGTTGCACTTTTTCAAGTGACTCAATATGAGTTGTATATATAGGTGACCATACCAGTGAGGCGTATTCTAATTTAGATCTCACGTAACAGTTGTATAACTGAATAATGGTATCAGTAGACGTGAAGCTTTTCGAGTTGCGTATAACAAACCCCAAGGTCTTGAGAGATGTAGACGTCACGTAAGATATGTGTTCCGAGAAGGACAATTTGGAATCGAATACAACTCCCAGATCTCTCACAGTCGAACCCCGATTCATACATGTACCGCCCCACTGGTAGTCATACACTATTGGTTGAGACTTACGAGTATAGGTAAGTATATTACATTTTGGCACATTCATCGCCAGCTTATTGTCATGACACCAGGCAAGAAGTTGGTCAATATCCCCTTGCAACTCAATGCAATCCTCTATTGAGTTAATTTCCTTGTATACTTTCAGATCGTCTGCAAATAGCAGCTTCTCGCAGGCAATCGCGCCACAAAGATCGTTAATATAAATTAAAAATAAAAGTGGCCCCAAGTTACTGCCTTGTGGTATTCCAGATGTTGGACAGAATATTTTAGAGGAATGTCCACGATATGTGACCAACTGCCGTCTGTCGCAGATGTAAGACCTCATAAAGCAAGTCATGGATGGAGAGAATCCTACAGCGTCAAGCTTCTGTAATAGGATGTCGTGATCTATTCGATGAAAAGCCTTGGTTAGATCCGTGTACACGACGTTAATTTGTCCATTGTTGTCAATGGATTTAGCCAGCGTTTGCGACATAATTGTTAAATTAGAAATTAATTAAATAAAGAAATTTTGAACGGAGGATTTTAAAGTGCATTGATCTTGAAGGACAACATTTTCAACATTTGTTATAGTTTTCAATAAATACCTATTATTTGTTATTTATTTGTATGTATGAAACTGTCAAAATATACGACTTCGTAGGTTAAGTAGTAAATTTTAATTGACGACATACTTCAAAATGTTCTCAGTAAATCACATGCTACTAGATTGACTCTTCAAATGAACACTTATACTATAAACGTTCATAATTATTTTTTACATAATCACCATTTAGTGCAACATATTTATCCAAACGCTGAATCCATTGCTTCATTCCATCCATGAAAAAACTTTGTTGTTTACTGTTGGTAGAATTACTAGCAGCAGCCCGAACTTCAGTGTCTGATGAAAAAGGTAAAATGTTGACCTCGCAATACCTCCTTCAATTTTGGGAACAACCAGCAAATGGAAGTGCCAAAGCAAGACTGTACCGCGGGTGCGAAACAACCATGTATTTCAGACTCGTTACTATCTTCACCATTTTGTTTCTGCAATGCGAGTGGCGCCGTCGTGATACAAGAAAAAGTTTTTTCTTTCCAGGCTTACTCTACGGCTACGATTCTTTAGTATCGTAAAGTTTTGCAGTATCTTATTCAATAAATCGTTGATTCCTTCAGTAGACATTCGGTATGAATGACACTCTTTGCATTCTAGAAAATTATGAACAAGAATTTCTACCCTGAAGCACCTCTTTTGGATTTTCTTACATCACAACGACAATATTCTATTGATTGCCGCTTGCTTTCGTCCCAGGTGGTGCTGTTCATGAGAAAATCATCTCCTTTGCGTGGAAACAGGTTAAGAAGTTCTTGACAAATGTTTCTATTTGTTCCTTCATGACATCCGGTAATTGTAATGGCACCCATTTGGCGCAGCTTTCAACCTCTGAGCAATGTACTGGACTCTACCTTTATTAATACCTAATTTCCGTGCAATTTGTTCTTATGTAATCCGGCGATCAGTGCCTCATATGTCTTTGATTCTTCTCATATGTCACTAACAATGGTCGACCTTATATCTTTTTGTCAAACACTCTTATTTCGCCTTGATGACAGATTGCACATCTATCCCACTGTCAAATCACAGCCATACATTCTTCGCACATATACAATCACTTCCATAAATAGCTTTCAAACGCCTGTACATTTCGATAGGCCCTCTAACGCTAAAAATTCTATCAGGGATTGTTGCTTGGTACGCATATCAGAAATCGAACTCATGATAAATGACACTGTTACTCAACGACGGCACACGGGAAAACGAAACTTTGCATGTTAGGACAACGTACTCGAAATTACCGTTTGCAGGTTTCATCTTCTTTCTATCCCCACTACTTACATAATGGCGTTGTTAGAGACCCTACATATCAACCCATTTTCGTAAGAGTACTTATTTTATACATGGTAACAATAGAATACATGAAAACGATATAAGTAAGTGGAATATAAATGAGAACAAATGCTACACATTCTAGATTTATATTGTATCAGCTAAAAAACACTCACAAAACTATTTAAAATAGAATAAAAACAACACATTTTTTAGAATTTGATGATCTAACTACTAACTTAAGTTCCAAAGATGCTATAATGGTGTTGCTTTTATTTCATTATTTCATGAATTAAAAAGTTTTATTCCTTGATATTTTATTTCTCTTTGTGTTAGATTTAGTTGATGATTCGGTTAATTGAATATTAAGCTTTTACTTGATGAAGATCCGTAATTTTAAATAGAAACAAAGCTAATGGTTAAAATATTCACTTTAATTTCAAAACTTTCCAGTAAATTTAATTTATTGCCTATATTTTCTAAATGTAGAATTTGAAAATCCTTCTTGAAAGTGTGGTTTTCTTCTAATAGATGATTAGCAAAAGAAGAATAATCTTGTTTTTTTATTTCTAAATGTAGAACAAATGTTCAGCAATGCGTTTTTTTAAACGGTGACGACTTTAACCATTAGTTTTATTTCTATTTTAGATTGGTATAATAGTTTTACGTCAGATTGTATTTGAAATGTATCCAAGTAGAATATACACATATTATATTTCTCTGAGAATCTTAGCCTGGACACACATGAATCTATACGCACACATACACAAACGCATGCACGCAGACACATACACTTTGTTAATTAAAAGAGCGCTAGATAGGGCTAAGGTTGTATTGTATTCGGTCATGTGGAAGCGCCAAACTGTTACAAGATGGACGCTTGTGGCTCGTGTTGGTTCTTCCAGGGCTAGCTGGGGCATCCTAACAATACTGTAAATGTTTAAATTATAGTGGTGAAGTTGCATCAAAGGGCCAGGGCGTGTGTCAAGTGTGCTGAAATAAATATATTACAACTTATCAAATAAAATAAAACACAACAACGTTTATGATATAAGAATCATAAGAAATTGCGCGATTTAAAATGCATTAAAGTAATTAAATGAAAGTAATACATACCAGTAAGATGAACAAGTAACTAAAAATTAACAAAGAAATGTGGACTGGAAAAAAAGTTAAATTATGCATTAAACTAAATGTAAATTAAGTAAAAGAATCATATATGTATATTAAACAATACAGATTACCTTTGTTTTGCCAGCATTTCGCGATCGAAAATGTGGAAAGCAAGGCCGAAGGGCGCTTGGATACCGGAACGGCACGTGTCGAGTTTTAGCGATATGAGTTGCAAACGAAAGCGAGTAAGTTTGGTGTAAGGGAAGGCTGGTTTGGAAAAGTGTTTTATGACCCAGATTCAAGAGAGGGATCGAAGTTGTAGATGTCTAAGAATTTATGAACTAATCAAAGACGCGAGCTAAAAAGTTGTGATATCGATTAAATAAATATTATTAAAATATCTCTT
The DNA here is from genome assembly GCA_935421215.2 of Melolontha melolontha. Taxonomy (NCBI): domain Eukaryota; kingdom Metazoa; phylum Arthropoda; class Insecta; order Coleoptera; family Scarabaeidae; genus Melolontha; species Melolontha melolontha. The sequence goes on from OW285236.1 coordinate 131,326,715, forward strand.
GTGATTAAAATATAAAAATGATATCAAATTTGGATATAATTATGATGAAGTATACGTAATTAATTAAATAACTAAGTTTAAAATGTGATGTATATAATTCGTAAACGAACATTAGATACTTAAATTGAACGTTCAATCAGGTAGATGTCGAAGGGTCGGTCGGCTAGTACGGTAATAAAAGAAAAGATTTTCTATTTGCACACAAATGTATACAGAAAATGTCTCAAGTTTGAATTAATATTTTAAATTCGAAATATTTGAAGAAATATAATTTAAAATTAATGAAAACATTTCTAATATACGAAGTGCAACAACTTATTCGCACATTTGCTCAATTACACTAAACTAGAAATATCGATAAAAATTCACCTTTGTTTACCTAACCATCCATAAAAATTATTTATAAAAATTGAGCCATGTCTGTGATATTTTATTAGGAAAATATTGATTTCTTTAAAAATTTTGTTTTCAGAATTGGCGTCAAAGGTAATGCATCTTGCGAGCTAAGTTCATATATAGTAAAGGAAACTGTGGATCTTAAACCCATTGGAACAGTTGATAATACTGATTTTGATCTTTACATCAAAAAGTTAGGCTGTAAATTAGTCATCGACATGCAACCTAACTTACCTGAATTCGTTAATGACGAAGTTTATATACCACATGAAACAAGCAAACCTAAACCTCGACCAAGGCCAGATTCCTACAAGAAGCATCATAACTCTTTCCGTTACGGTTCTGAGCATCAATCATCTTATAATTCTGAATCACATTGGTCAATGAAGAAACTATACAAAGGTGATCGACCTTTGGATAACAACGATAAAGCAATTTCTTACAACAGACCCTCAACAGGAACGTATAATACACCAAACAATTATGATTTCATAGAAAATAAGCCCGACGATTACGAAAATTCTGATAAGTTATCATTTTCTAATCCGTACGACGATATTATTCACCACAAACCCCAGGACTACGATCGTACAGAAGAGAATAATCGTAAACCGTCTTTTGATACTTACGACAATAATAATAAACCAGTAAGTCCAAGTTATAACGACAAACCTTTCTCGTCCTCATCAGGCTCCTCGGCATATGGGTTAGATAATGGTTCGAACAAACCTTCTTCGAGACCTGATTATGACTTAAATTCAAAACCTCCGTTTCGTCCAGGTCATTTAAGTAATCCATACAACGATCATTCCAATCATTACAAACCAAATAGACCTCAATATCAGGACCCTGACAATCCAAATTACGAATCTTACAAACCATTAAACCCATCGTATAATGACAATAGTAACAGTTATACTAACAATAAACCGCATAAAACTCCAACAACAGAGAATTCTGAAGGATATCACTATAATAAGCCATCGTCTTCTAATACTGGCTACAACGAAAGACCGTATGGCGCCGATAATTTTAATAGCTATCAATATATGAGACCTGTAAGACCGTCTTATGGAAATGATGTTAAACCTGTGTTCGAAAGTGACAATGAATATGAATATCCTAAGCGACCAAGTTTTTTGGGAGGGGGTTATGAAGGTGAACACCAAGAGAAACCAAATATTCCTGACAGACCTTATGATAATCGTTTTAATGGTATGCCAGAAATTTATAGTCCTAAGTATCCATATCAAGGTCCTATCATAAGGGATACTGTAGACCCGTATGGACATTTGGTGACTTCAGTAATAACGGAAATTGATAACGGTGAGTATTCTACTTTCAAGTTACTTACTTTACTTCATCGTTTTATTTGTAACATGAAATGTTACTTGTATAAAGTGTTACTCTGAATATGGGTCAGAGAATTGAATTTTAGATTCAACATGGTAATTAATATTTAATAAAAAAAGTATCTAAAAAGCTCGCCTTGTAATTTTAATTTTAAATTATCTAATAAAGCCGTTTTGGGACCGCACGACATACTCAGCCGTTGTATCGAAAGTACAATGAATGTTACTAAATCGTAGGCATCACCAATTCATAACTTACTTAGTTATAAATCCATTCATAATAAACATACCGTATGTAAACAAATAAGTCTGCATATCTCCAAGCGACACGGAATATACGGACGGCACATATCGGGCGAGTAAGGGCGGACAACGGTACTCAGAATTTATCTGTTTAATTTTTTCAATTTTTTTTTTAATTACTTCTATGTACCGACACGCGTTTCGAACTCCTCTTAGTCGCGTCAGTATACGTGGGGACGAAGAATGACCAGCGAAGTCAATTGCTTATAAATCTTGTACGTCAGGTGTACTGAAAAGCGGTCTTGAGACATCTGACGCCAAAGAGAGACACGCCACAAACCTTACTCATAGACTAAATGCCTCCAATATACCATGTGAAAGTTAGCATATCGTTGTTAGCCTAACATCGACTATAAATACATTAATACAAAATGTTAAAAAAGTTATCTGTATATATATATATATATACAGGCTGATTCATTTTCGGCCCTCCCCATGGGGATCTCGCTTATTATTGGAAATAGAGTATAGGTTTAAATTTGGCAAAGTTGTTAAATTTTGTGTTTGTTATAAATCCGTAAAGAAAATAGACATGTGACAAATGACCTTCGTTATTAAAAAAAAAAACGCGAAAACCCCATTTTCTTCTATTACCTGTAGCACCGACATTTGGCCTTGTAGAGAAAATATAAAAACACATCCTTGTGGCCATTTCTAAACCTCTATCCAGTGGTGTACTCTAAATTATTATACGACGTTTCGTTTCTTTCTGGCCATCATCAACTATCTAATTTCTTATAGGCGCCATATTGGATTTAGACATCTTCAGAAAGAGTTTTTTTCTGATTTCAACCGTGTACCACATGCCGACTTTATTTAATTTTTTAATGAAATTTAATTTTTTAAATGAAAATCGACAAGATATTTTACAAATGGTAAATTAAAAGCGTGCTTTCAAATTTCATATTAATCTTGTATTTTTATAGATAAATAATAATCCATCAATTTCCACACGCGAAGTAGCGTCAGAATTAAATTTGTGCCATTCCAGAGTTTAGAGAACTTTACATAAAAGTAGGTTTAAGCCATACAGAATCCATGTTAGTCAGTCTTTACTGCCTGGAGATAATTTGAGAAGGCTAGAATATTGTAATTAGTTAATGGGAAGGATAGAAAATGACGAAAATTTTTTAAGCAAAATCATCTGGTCAGATGAAACAAAATTTTCAAATTCTGGAATGTTCAACAGAAATACGGAGCACTATTGGGCAGTACAAAATCCCCGACAAAACAGGGCTAGAAGACCACAACATCGTTTTGGAATAAACGTTTGGATGGGTATTTTGGCAAATCGTCTTTTAGGACCAGTTATGTATGAAAAACATTTAAATGGAGAAAGATATTTAAACATTTTACGTGCATACGTATCTGACTATCTTGACGACAATATCCCATTAAATCAATTACAATTTTTATGGTGGCAACAAGATGGCGCACCAGCACACAATGCAGCTGTTGTTAGAAATTGCTTAAATCAAGAGTTTGCAAACCGTTGGATTGGAAATAGGGGAGTTGGTGAATGGCCTGCGAGATCACCTGATTTAAGTCCGCTAGATTTTTTTTTATGGGGATATGTTAAAAATAATATTTATAAAGTAGATGCGCCACAAAACATTGAAGAATTACGAGACAGACTTCAGAATGCCTTCGATGCAGTTCCTAGAAGAACTATACAAAGGGCAGTACAAAATGCCAGAAGGCGTGCCCAATTGTGCATTACCGAAGATGGCCAGATAATTGCACATTTACTGTAATTGTTTATTGTTTACTTTTCTATGTATTTTTATTAATGTTTTTGTTATCTTGTACTCGCTACTGTTGAATTTCGTTTCGAAGAATAAAAAATACTCATATCTCGTTTCTCTTCGTTAGTGTATGACATTTTTGTATTATTAATGAACAATAAATGAAATGTTTGACAGATTGAAATTCCATGGCTACCTTATTTAATCTTATAATTTATTCTTTCAAATAAAACCTAATGTCAAAAACTTTAGTCAGCATGTGGTACATGGTTGAAATCAGAAAAAAAAACTCTTTCTGAAGATGTCTAAATCCAATATGGCGCCTATAAGAAATTAGATAGTTGATGATGGACAGAAAGAAACGAAACGTCGTATAAAAATTTAGAGTACACCACTAGATAGAGGTTTAGAAATGGCCACAAGGATGTGTTTTTATATTTCCTCTACAATGCCAAATGTCGGTGCTACAGGTAAAAGAAGAAAATGGGGTTTTCGCGTTTTTTTTTTAAATAACGAAGGTCATTTGTCACAGGTCTATTTTCTTTACGGATTTATAATAACCACAAAATTTAACAACTTTGCCAAATTTAAACCTATACTCTATCTCCAATAATAAGAGAGATCCCCATGGTGAGGGCCGAAAATGAGTCAGCCTGTATACATGGAGGTACACAACGCATATATTAAGCATTGATATTACTTCTACGTTTCGATCTCCTCTTAGATCTCGCCAGAGTACATGGAAAAGAAGTATGAACAACAAATTCAATTGCCGCTAAAATAACACATAATTAATTTATTGACTCGATTTGGCACCAACCTTCTATTTTTTCTTGTTCGCACACTAAAAAAATTGATTATACGAGAATAAATTCTCATTCAATAATGAGACTATCGCTGCCTTCAATTTATCTTTTGCAAATTTTGAGAAAAAATATTTTTACGACGTAATGAAAAACTATAAACTTCCTGAACCAGGGGCATAATAGCCTTTAATGGAAAATATGTTGTAAAATAATATTTTCTCCAAACAAAAGTGCATCGGCAGTTACGGTCATTTAACGATTACTTATTCAACTTTTTGACATGATCATTTTAACACTGCCATCTGTTTCCCCAAATACACGGTCAGAAAATTTGAAATGACGCTTACTTATAACGTGCCTCGTATTTGCAGAAAACGTGTTGTACACGCCGGATTAACATATCGTGCAGTCATACACATATGCAGAGTTACCGCTGAATAGCGCCTAAGCTATAAGAATCTGAAGAATACGTATAAATGTCTGACTGAAAATAAAAAAAAAAACATTTTTAAGGTCGAAATGTAGTTAAAGTCAGTGCATATCTTTGTTTATTCTAGATTTACCAAAATACAGAATTCAAGTTCATTGACCTGCAAAAGAATCCATAAGATTCCGGATAATACTCTTAACAATAAGGTCTTGTTTATAAATAGTGAATGTTGTTTTCTACCAAAACATAAAAAAAAACATCGCCAGATATGCGGCCGAGGCATATCTGGTGATGTTTTTTTTTTGATGATATCAATAATAGCCCTTACGTCTAATATGTCGACAAACCTATGCCGCGTTAATTAAAGTGTGATTAAAACTAATGGTTTGAACGTTAGACTTCTTATACAAAAAAGGTTTAAGTATATCAATACGTTAAGCACGTATTACGCATTTGTTGCAAATGAAACAGACATGCGTCTGTAACTGTACACATGGACAATATACCTCGTATTTTCCAGAATTTACTTCTGCTTAAGACACTTCTCTTTATTGGTTCTTGCTTTGCCTTTTCGCCATTATGCAAATTATTCAAAGAATTCTAAGAAAAGCTAATTTGGTAAGTCGCGTGCCAGCCCGAGGTCCAGCCTTGGTCGTACAACATCGGAGACGTCGCTTTAATTTTGGCAGGAATCGTGTTAATTGGTTGCAACGAGTATTCTTTACAGACAAATCCAGATTTTGTCTTTATAACTGTAATAGACGTGTTCCTGTGTACAGACGACCAAAGGAACGTTGTGGTAAATGCAACATTCTGAATACCACATTATTTGGTGGAGGTTCTGTAATGGTGTGGGGAGGCATTTCTTTGGCTGCTTAAATTGAGGAGGTTGGAATCGACATCACGAATTGGCCAGCAAGAAATCCAGACTTCAATCTAATAGAGCATGTCTGAGATATGCTTGGCAAACGCCTGCAAGATTATCGTAGCCTAGCCAATAACCTAGAAAAAGTAGGGCGCAGCCTTGTGGAAATATAGAATGGGTTGTAGTAGAATGACATAAGCTCGCTTATTTTGAGTACGAGTCGTCGATGTCAAGCCATCATTAGAAGCAGAGGTAAAAATACTCGATACTAAGGCCATTTCATTAAAAATGTTAATTAATGTTTTTTCGAAATTTTCCCTTTTTCATTGCTTTTCACTGTGGATTAATTTGTAAACGCTAATTTATTAAAAGATTAACAAAATAAAGGATTTCTTAGTGATGCGCTAATTTGTTAGAGCAGTGTATTTTAAGTAACGAATAAACTAAAAAAATTACGATTCTAATAGTTTCTCTTTTATAAGTTTTTTCTCAGGAATTCTCAGGAATATTGTTGTTTCAGATTGTGGCCTAATAATATGGAATACAATGCAAGTTTTTTTTTAATTTCTCAACGATTTAGAGGTAATTTTTACTTCAACATAATAGCTATTTAAAATTCTTCTATATCAAGATTTCTAAATTTTAAAATTAGTTTTAATGTGATGGTTTAAAACGTCTTTCACAATTATATTTACATAATGTACCGGAACGATTCGTACAGTAAGTTACGTTTGGTTATTTGAAAAACACCAATACATGAAGAGGTTTTCTTAGTTTAAAGCTACTATGTACTTTCAGCTATTTTTCTACATAGTTGGCATTATGACTGAGACATTTATCATAGAGATCAATCAGCTTCTCAATGCCTGTGGATTAAGTCGTGCTGTATCAGTATTTTTCAGTGTTTATTGTGGTCCCACGTTCCATAACGTCCACAAGAAGGTCGATTTCTTTTCCCAAAAGACAGAGACCATGACTTTTCTCGCAGAAAAAGTTTGAAAATTACCTTGTAGGAGTTCGAACATTAATATAAACTAAACAACCACTTAATAATAATAATAATATTGATAGCTATGCCAGCCATCTTGTTCTCACGAACCGATGGGTTAACACACTGGCAGCCAAGGACAAATTGAATGTTCTTGTGAATGGAGGAAATAATAATAATATGTAATAATTAAATTGATTGTTTATAGAAACAAAAAAAGTGTTTTGAAACATATAAAAAAACTAACAAAGTACTAACGTTCGATTATACGAAAATAAACATTGCCTGAGAAGTTCGCATTCGCATTGTTCAATTTAATGTGTAGAAACTATTATAAAGTGTAAGCTAAAATTGTTTTTTTCAGAGTTAAGATTTGTTTAGCACTGCCTTTTCTGCAACCACATTTTCTGTTTGCCTAAATAACTCTACCAAGGGTAAATTAATGCATTCACTATTGATTTACCGTTATTTCTGAAATAAATTACAACCATATATCATTTTATTTTTGTTGTTAATTACATAATAAAGTCGATATTTACTTTCAAATTTCCACAAATACTTAAAAAATATCTTCAACTTATTAACTTGATTTATAAATGACAGGTAAAATATTCTGTTTTCTCTACATACGAGTTGAGGTGACTAGTTCTTTCTCTCTTTCTGTCTTTCTCCCTCATAGTTTTCTCGGAAAAAAAATGTGGCTTAATCCTGATTATCTTTAACTTATGTAGTGTATTGACAAACAACACGAAAAGGAATATATTCTGGCAGTGTGAGTTGACGTTTGATTTTAGTAACAAAAAAATAATATATGATTGTTTCGGCCTTTACTTGATGAAATTCCATTATAACTATTAAGATCAAATTTGTTTTATTTTATCTTAATAGTTAAAAAAATAATAGTTTGTCTAAGCTTAAGTTCGCCTTACAATATCCAAATTTTAAAATTTTGAAAATGAGGCGGATGTACTATATTTATCTGACCAAGACGGTACATTATAGGCATACGATGAAAGCGAATTGTTCTTGCTGCCTGTAATGTGTGACAATTAAATAACGGTAATACTCTGAAAAATATTCTTTATTGGAAACGTATTACTAATAGCTGTTAATTTCCTTCAACACACCCCCTTTTCTGGTAATTCTGCATTTTCTGAAGTAGTGCTGCAAGTCTTCAAGTGTCACCCTCTTTGGCAAGTCTGCCGTTTTTGCCTTGACCGCTCTTACAGGCAGAAAATATGTGCTCTTTAATGCACTTTTCACTTTTAGGCAGGTCGAAGTCGCATGGAGCGAGATCTGATGAATACGAAGGATGTTCGAGCACAGTAATTCTCTTTTCCGCTAAGAACTGGTTCCCAGGAAGTGTATTATTGTACACCGGTGCCTTGTTCTGATACAGCATCCGTGAGCTGTAGCTCTACTCATCCGATCTCTTCTTCCTCACTCTTTCTCTCACCTTTAAGACTTCACCCGGTATGCTGTTTGGCTCTTTTCTCTCACCTTTAAGACTTCACCCGGTTTGCTGTTTGGCTCTGAGATACCCACTTAGTTATGACGCGCTTAATATCGAAAAAAAAACGATGGGTATGAATTCCAATTTCGACTTGCTCTTTCGAACTTTGTTACTCCTTAGCGAAGTGGGGGGGGGGGGGGGTCTTCCAATGCATGAATTGAGGCTTTGTTTCAGAGTCGCAATGGTAAATTCACGTTTCATCATTTGCGATAACTTCAATTTAGGCTCTGCTGTGAACCACTTCATAATGTCAGCAGATTTTTTTTCTGATCTCTTTTGCTCATAGGCAGAATTTTTAGGTACCACTTTTGCGCAAACTTTTAGCACTTTCGAACCCTCATGAGAATTTTTCTTATTGTCTCTCTGTAAATGTTTGCGATATCTGTCGTCATCCGAATAGTTTATCTTTCCGCGCAATTTCATTAATTTTCTAAATCTTTTCATCAATTCTTGATGTCCCACATCGACCAGAACATTCATCATCTTCAAGTTCCGCCCGAACTTCCAAAAGCATTTGCGCCATTCAAAAACTTGAATGCGTAATATGCAATTATCGTTAAACACTTCTTTCAACAATTGAAAATGTTGGAGGTTTCTTAATTTCACGGAGAATATAAGCGTATCAGGAAGGCGGCATTGCGACAAAAGAACGTCCTACTCACGCAAAAAGTAATAAACAACTAAAAAAGTTTGAGAAGCACAATACTGTTCCACCTGTACCGGAAGCATTAACGTCCACTACATTCTATTCTCCTTCCAACTCACCAAGCCTAACGATTAGCGTATGTGCAACCCCCTTATTTAATTGTCACACCTCGTATATTTATATATTTTTTAATATTTACTAAAATAATGAAATCATTTATTATATTTATCTTTTAAAAATTGATGGTCGATTTTTATATGATTATGTGATGTGGAACAAGAAAAATAGTAAATTTTCGGATTTTTACTACTTACTAGAGTGGACCAATTCGGAGCGAAAGCAGAGGCGTGACTAACGAATTGGTTGCCGCATGCGAAACATGATTAATATCTAGAGATATACTATCACGAACAGTGCTGTTATTATGTTAAGATACAAAAAAATGTAAGACGGTTTTTCTAGATTATGAAACGTTCTCGATGATACGTATAAAAAATAAAATCTAAAATGTATGTAATTAGATTATTAAAAAAAAACTTAGGATGTATTTTTATGTTTCGAATTAATATTTTACTTCGGTGTATTAAAACAGTGTATAAGAAAGACATTACGTGCTTTCTTTTATTCAAATAATAAATAATAAACCAAGAGTACTTACTTTTTTATCTTCACTGACACCGAAAGACACTGGATCTCAGTATTTATTTTATAATTTAAGTTAAACATAACTAAACAATTCAGAATTCAAACCGCACTATTAAGGATTAATATCGCAAAGCTAGTAATTGACAATTAAAATACCGACTTATACTACCTATCGATGGCTTACCAAATTTTAAAACATAATTGTACTTGTCAAAAATTAGACATTAAGTTGAGATTCGCATATCCAATTCAGCACTGCCAAATTAATTTCTCGAATGCCACAGAAACTATTGTATGGCTACTAGATACAATAGTTTCTGTGGCATTCGAGAAATTAAGTTGGCAGTGCTGAATTGGATATACGAATCTCAACTTAATGTCTAATTTTTGACAAGTATAGCAAGCGCCAATTAAGTTGGCGCAAGGAGGGGGTGCGCAGAAGCCGCCTTTAAAAACGTTCACCCCCACTACTCAAGTAATTGTCAGAATACATTTGTCATTGACGTTTGACGGAACATGTCTTTGCTAGGGAATCATAAAGTGACACACGCTTAGAGGTTAGAATTTTCTGACATTTGATGTAAAACCAAATACAAATCTCCCCACTACTTTTAGTCCTGCGCGAACTTACCCCTCCTCGCGCCAACTTATTTGGCATTTGCTATACAATTATGTTTTAAAATTTGGTAAGCCATCGATAGGTAGTATAAGTCGGTATTTTAATTGTCAATTACTAGCTTTGCGATATTAATCCTTAATAGTGCGGTTTGAATTCTGAATTGTTTAGTTATGTTTAACTTAAATTATAAAATAAATACTGAGATCCAGTGTCTTTCGGTGTCAGTGAAGATAAAAAAGTAAGTACTCTTGGTTTATTATTTATTATTTGAATAAAAGAAAGCACGTAATGTCTTTCTTATACACTGTTTTAATACACCGAAGTAAAATATTAATTCGAAACATAATTTTATTAATTTCATGTAAATGTTGTATACCGATAGGTCCAACTCGCAACGGGCCATAGGCAACAATATACGTATGGAACGTAATGTGATGTGGCAACGTGTGTACGATGCCTATATTGAGTGACTTTCTTAAAATTTAAATTTATTTTGCAGAATTATGGATTTTTTTACTTTTATCTTTTAGAAAACGTTATTGTTTTTTTATTACTTAAAATTACTTTATATGAAAATAGTATACCATAAAAGTGTAAACAAAGACAGTATACATTGAAACGAATATTCATTCAATTGTATTGTCATGAAATTGAATTTGTCAATCGTTGTTAAATTTGTTAGAATGAATAGATATTTATATTTATCGGAAAATACTAATACTTAAAGCAAACAAATAAGGTGTAGTGTTTTGTTATATTGATTATGCAGCTGATGCTTTCGTAATATGCTCATATTTGTATTTCTACTATTATCGTGATGTTATTATAATACAGATACCAAAATCTCACGTAATGTTTCCATCAGCCTTTTATTAACAATAAACAAGTAAAGTACAACTTCGTAGGTCGACAAACGCTCCAGTCTTCATTATCACTGTATTATACATGAACTGTAGGCTTAGTTTTTCGTAGAAATTGAAGTACGTGTCTGTTCCTTTGTAAAATTATAATAAGGGCAGGGGTTAATTTTATTCTGGCATTTTTAAAAATGCAGAGATCAGTTTTGCGACAGCATTCAGCTAATTACAATCTAAAATAAGCAACATTGTAACGTATTTTGGAATTGTGAATATCCGTAGGTAATAAAAAAAAAGGAAGGATAGTTTAATTACAACTGTAGCTTCCTCCTGGTTTGAAGGAAGTCGGTATGTATCGACCGAAGTATAAGTTGAAATGATACAAATATGAGCATATTACGAAAGCATCAGCTGCATAATCAATATAACAAAACACTACACCTTATTTGTTTGCTTTAAGTATTAGTATTTTCCGATAAATATAAATATCTATTCATTCTAACAAATTTAACAACGATTGACAAATTCAATTTCATGACAATACAATTGAATGAATATTCGTTTCAATGTATACTGTCTTTAAAAAAAGGTATATAACCCCTTACCACAATTATTAGTCGTATCCTAAATACGTATTTCGACAACTAAGTTGTCATCATCAGTAGTTTTTACCTACTGATGATGACAACTTAGTTGTCGAAATACGTATTTAGGATACGACTAATAATTGTGGTAAGGGGTTATATACCTTTTTTTAAATTTTTATTTAACCACAGTCTCCATTGAAAGAATTTTATACAGTCTTTGTTTACACTTTTATGGTATACTATTTTTCATATAAAGTAATTTTAAGTAATAAAAAAACAATAACGTTTTCTAAAAGATAAAAGTAAAAAAATCAATAATTCTGCAAAATAAATTTAAATTTTAAGAAAGTCACTCAATATAGGCATCGTACACACGTTGCCACATCGCATTACGTTCCATACGTATATTGTTGCCTATGGCCCGTTGCGAGTTGGACCTATCGGTATGTGAGTCAACGTCGTTTTTATTTAAGCAAAAGAAAACACATAATAACTTTTTTATACACAGTTTGAATACGTCGAAGTAAGGTATCAATTCAAAACACAAAATTTTATTAATTTCAAATACAGTAAATGCAAAAAAAGAACATGAGAAAATAAAAATACATCCTAAGTTTTTTTTTAATAATCTAATTACATACATTTTAGATTTTATTTTTTATACGTATCATCGAGAACGTTTCATAATCTAGAAAAACCGTCTTACATTTTTTTTGTATCTAACATAATAACAGCACCGTTCGTGATAGTATATCTCTCGATATTAATAATGTTTCGCATGCGGGAACCAATTCGTTAGTCACGCCTCTGCTTTCGCTCCGAATTGGTCCACTCTACTACTTACTCGTAATACAGTTACAACATTGGCGATTTGCTGCGAAATTAGTAACTTTTTTCAGTTTCGCTTACGTCATCTGATAGAAATCTCCGGGTGATGCATGTAATAATCGAGGACGTTGAAGGTTGTACAGCAAAACAACAATGGTCAGCTAGGTTTGTGTTTACAAGCATAACAAATGTGCGGTTATCAAGTGGATCAAAACAATGATGCACTTGTATTTAATAACATTGGTTCTTGAAAAACATTCGTACTTAATTATTTTAAAAGCAGGTTTACATTGAATGACATGATGTAGAATAACAAAGAGTAAGAATCCTAAATCCTAAATCTATGTTTAAAGAACGTTAAGTTTGTCGTTTCAACGGCCTTACGCTGTCTGTTGTGATAGGTTGTTTCCTCCTCAAAAACAAAACTTACATTAAATGTGTTTCGTCTTTTGACAATGGTTATGATTCATTCAAGGATCTTCTAAGGTAGTTTAAAAACGATTCAGCGTTATGTAATGACAATGGCTTTATTAAAATGAATTCTTATAGTCAGACATGTGTGCAACATGTAAAGGATGTCTAGGGAATATAAGTTACATGTAATGATTGTGATATCTTGAATGTTTTACTGGATATTAGCTAGCTTTCTTAAAAATCAGATAAGTGTCATACATACATTAATTTTGAGAAAGTAAGAGGTATGACCCATATTTAACGTAGGAAAAGTATTTAATTATTGCATTTTAGGGCACACCAAATCCGAAAATTTCGATTGAAGCGTTTCCGTTCTTATAATCACTGCTATATTTGTTTTCTTGTAAAATTATCTAAATTAACAATTTGTTCTTTTCGTCCATTCATCTTCAGTTTCCTTGTGCCATATACAAGGGCAATTTAACGGAAGAGTGACTTTTCAAAGGTTGACAACACTCGCTACGGTGATGTTTCTAACTTCCGTCATGTTTCCAATGTCTATTGTCAAGATTTCACACAAATGTGACAAATAGGTTGTATTTTATACTCATTTAAAGAAAAATATTTGTTGTTGTGTAAATATGGAGAAAAAGGAATTCCAAGTGTTAATTATAATTATATAATTATAATTAAACAATATTTTTTGTTATATTGCCAAGCAACAAAATTCTCATTGAAATATCAAGTTTACTTCGACAAAAGAAACTCGCGTGTAATTATAAGTGACAATTTATAGCATACACTAAAGATCCCATAAGCCGTGTTTTTTTTGTCACTTTGACAGCAGTAAAAGTTTGCCCTAACTTTTCCAGCGACAAAACGGAACCTAATTTTTAAAACAGTATAATTCTAGTAGGTCTAGCAGAGTATCGATGACGGGTACGGTCCTTAGCTACCCCGACATAACAACCAAATCGTAAACAACTTGTTCGCAAGAGTTGTCAGGAAACCATTCAATGCGTAAAAATGTCTCGATTTGGCGAACCTTTAAGTGCAGAAACTGAAACAGATATCCACGACAATGTGCCGCGGAATACTGTGAAAAATCGTGAAAGAAACGTTCATTAATGAGTTAGCTTCTATTTTATATGACTGGTCAATTAACATGAAGAAGGATAATCATGAAGATTAAAAAGAGAGTGCTGTTAAAACGATTTGGAACACTACAGCAAAAAATATACAAGAAAAGTACTTTAATAATTATAAACGGGTTTTTAATCCGTTCAGCGACATACAATTTAAGAAAGCAAGAAACGCTCATGGCAAGAAACGCAAAATTTTACAACCAATTCCGGAAGAAACAAAGGTGAGTTCTAAAGCTCTCACAAAACAAGAAATTTTTGAAATGGCATAATCTGGGAATGAAAAAGCCTACTGGGCTCCAAAGAAAATTTTACCATATTGCTGCTTATGAATTAGCCTGGAGAGATGTAGAAGCAGCAAACTGTAAGATATTCCATTTTAAAATAGAGACGACAGATAACAGAGGACAAGAAACCGTAAGGATTGAATATAATCCACTATTTTCGAAAACAGCGCAAGGGGGAAATCAAAGAGTGGCTGACAATAAGTGGCTGGTTGCAAACACCAAAGAAGAAAATATATGTCCGGTAAGATTATTCAAACAAATTATGAAAAAACGTGGAAACCATATCACATGTGAAAAGTTTCTTTTTAACGTCAATTCTTTTCTGGCAAAAAACGCATTCGAAAGTAAGGTATGGGAATTCTCCAATTAGAATAAATAAACTTCCAAATGGACCAAATATTCGGCGAAAAAAATAGGACTTGATGACAAGTGAGTAAAAATTACGAACCTGTGAACAAAAAGCAGTGAAAATGATAGGACATAGCGATCCGTCGTCATTAAAACCGTACCTTCAGTTGAACCAAGAACACCATACTAAAATTATAAATTTCATTCAAACTACCACTACAACTACTACTGAAAATACAAGCGTGCAGCAAACTACAATCGAAAAACAGAGATTTTGAAAATCAATTTGTATATAACAATTATTTTTTTAACAAGTGTGCTTCCCCTTAAAATAAATAAAATAATTTTCACCTTGTTTAATTTAGTGACTTCTAAATTAAATATGTATTCATTAAATTGTAGTACCGAATCACATTCAAGCTTTTTTTAAATCGAAGTAAACCTAAGATTTATAATTTAGCCTTTAGGCAATTCGGTTCAAAAAATTGCCTGAAGAATTTTAAGAAACTGAGGAAAAGACAATTTACGTAAATCATTACTCAATCCTTTTAACGCTTTGTAAAGTTTCTTTCTTTTCTCTTCATTACAAGCCTATTCAAAACAATGAAGGATTTGATATATAGTGCTTGACCGCTTGATAATCTAGTGGTAAAGCACCATGCCGCGGTCCTGGGATCAAAACCAGGGCCGTTCGAGAAAGTTTTAATCGTTTTCCTTTTCATTTAAGGTGAACGTCGACAGCTAAACATCTTAAGTCGCTCCACGGGCGCGGGCGTAATAATAACGAATGGCTTGTCGATGCCCCTGTAATTGGCGTCAAGTTTTTGAAGGATGCTAACGCGTGAATTATTATAATTATTATTGTTGTACCCTGTCTACACCCATACTAGTATTCCCTAATTACAGTTTTCATATCTTCTACCACCTGTCATTATTTAACATAGAGAAGTGCTCCTCTAGTTACGGCACATATTCTTTCGGTAACTTTCTGTCTTTTATATTTCTTCTATCAGTTTTTGTACATGTTTAATTAGATTTTTTCCGTCTTGTTTGAAGAGTTTTGTGATTAGTCTCGCCTAGAATATGCTAAAAGCCATGGCCATAAAAGTGGGCGAAAACGTTATACAAAGTTAGAACGATTTACAGCATGCCACATATCACGGCAATAAGAATAATTTAATATCAAAGTATGTACTTGACTTTTAATACAGTTATTCCATCAATTTAATATTATTTTTTAGCTTTCCTATTACTTTTTCAGTTTATTTCTTAGTCGGTGGAGGTGGATTCTCTCCAAAAACTTGACTTATTTGTATATTACTTTCTTATTATCTTTTTTCCGTCACAGTTTCTTCATTAAATATCTAATTAAAGTATTCCTTCTCATCTATTTCGGCTTTGTAGAAAACCGCATTGTATTAAAACACATTTTTCTTCTTTCTTAGTCCCTCTTACAAATTTCTATTCTAGTTCTTGAAGAACGCTTTCATTATCTTAGAAAATCGACAATTTTTTGATCTTCTTCTATTACTGCTCATATTTAAGTTTTGAGTTCTTCGCTTTTTCTTTCAACATAATTAATTTCAGTTTATTTCTATGCTTCTTTTATGTTCTTTTATAGATTTCATCAAATCGTTTTTTCGTCAACTATTTCTTCTTTATTACAATTTTAGCGAGGTTCTTTCTTCTTTTTCCTCAACATCTCCTTTTCTATAACTCCTTTATATTATATTTGTTGGTCCTCAAAATTATTGTTACCAGCATCTACTGCATATGATTTCAATGACTTTCAATTACTTTTTCCCTGTTTTTCAATTAAAATACGTTTAATTTGATTGTTTACAAAAACAAATTACTCCGATAACCTTATCTGGCAAATTGGATGCAAATTTGATTAAGATAATATTAAGAACGATACGAAAAATAGATATTAGATTTGTTCCAAACTCGCCAAGCAAACCGTACAGTAGCGGTCCGGTAAATGTACACTGCAGAAAAAGCGTTCCAACTTCAATTCTGACCGTACACTGAACGATACCAAAAGTGTACCAACTAAATTTTGACCGTACACCAACCAGTCACGCGACGGTCAAAACAGTTAATAGACTGAAGCATGTACCGTTTGTACTGGCATACGCATTACATACTTCATCCTGTGAGAACTACAGTTGGCAATGGCAATATCATAGAACAGAACAAAATTGATTATTATAATTATTACCGTTGGTAATACTACACAAAATAGATTTATAGTCAAACGCTAACGCTTGCACATAAAATCATCACGAAACGATACGCGTACCGTAACGAAACCGGTAGTTGGAACAAACCTATTATCTTTCTTATATTTCGCAATTATATTATCTTTTAGACTTCGCTCTTCATTTTCGGAAAAATTTCATAAAATACTCGTGCACCATATTGTCACGATTATTACAAATTTTCAATTCTTTTAATTAAATTACAAATTCACATATATAGTAATAGGATATACAATGTAGTGTCGATTTCTGCAAAATAGAAATAACGTTTCTATTTCATATTTGAGGAAAGGTGTATTCTTTCGATAGTAAGCAAACGGATATGTTAAATTTAAAGGCATAAATGAAGCAGTTCCGAGGGCGTACGGATATAAATGTCTCCAACAAGTGGGGATGGAAACAAGTTCTAACTTGAAAATGATAATTTCGAGTATATTGTCTTAGCATGCAAAGTTTCATTTGCCTTTGTACCATTGCTGAGTAACAGTGTAACTTATCATGAGTACGATTTCTGAGATGTGTACCAAGCAACGATCCATGATAAAATTTTTAATACTGGAAGGCTACACACATATCGAAATTTACAGGCGTTTGAAAGCTGTTTATGGCAACGATTGTAGGAATGTGAAGAATGTTCGTCAGTATGTTTGACGTGCAAAACTCCGTTATAGAAGCAAAACGAAGATGTGTGACAAAGAGCAATCAGATCGATGAGTATTAGTAACACATGAAAATAATCAGACAAGTTAATACACTGATTCAAGGCCATTACCGGATAATGCAAAAACGAATAGCTTGACAGTTAAGCATTAGTCAAGAGAAAGAGCCCAGTACATAAGTACAGACGCTGAATTATAGAGAAATTTGCATCAAATGAGTTCTGCGACAATTAACGAATGTCACTAAAGAACAAAAAAACTTCTTTACCAGTATCGACATGAAGCAGAGAACTTTCTCCAGAGTTTATTATTATGAACCCGAAAACAAGTGACAGCCAATGAAATATCGTCGTCCTAATACTCCAGTGAAGAAAATCACGCTCACCATCTTCTGGGATACAAAGGGAGTCATTTATACCGAATACCTCCCGAAGGGATCAACGCTTAATTTCAATAAGATACTGCAAAACTTTACGATCACAATTTTTTTCTTGCACCACGATGTTGAAGTGACGAGCCTGAAATTGTTTCGCTCAGTACAGTCCGTATTTGGTACTTTCAGATGGTTCTTCTCAAAGGACCTTGCAATACATCCCTGAAGGAGGTATTGAAATGTTAACAGTTTGGGCTGCTGTTCGCAATTAGACCAATAGTAAACAAGAAAAATTTTTCAGCGATGGAATGAAGAAATGGATTCAGCGTTTGGAAAAGTATGTTATTCTAAATAGTGATTACCTGGAAAACATTGGTAGAGAGTAGGAGACCTTATATATCAATCTGCCCTCGTATTGCTATCTTTTCTGTAGGCGTATTTCTAGCAAAAAAAACCTATGAGGGTTAGTATTCAAAGGACGACTACTGTTTTGCTGAAATGTCGCGTTACGAAACTCTTGAACTAATGGTAAAGCACGTGGTTCCAGATTGATGTACGAAATTACTTAACCACTGATTTTGCAGAAAAATGGATCTGTAAGAGGGGACCTATTGAATGTCCGGATCCTCTCTGGACAACTTTCTATGGTATTTACATTTACATTTACTAATCTCTAGTACCTGCTTTATACATTTAGACCGTTTCTTTATTGCCTAGTGTAATTAATGAACAATTTCAATAGACCTTTCAATACCTGCTATTACTAATTATATTAATATACATAATAGGATCAAGATATCCATATATGCATGTATCATAAAAATCTATTATAGATCGACCGATCAGATAGAAATACATTAAGAAAATTTATGACAGTTTTATTTATAATTTATAATAATTTATTTATCAGTAAAATCTTTAAGACTATCGGAAACATTGGGTATTGTTTGCATGTAGATATAATTTCTAAGAAGTAATAATGTAGGTAACTTCCACAACAATTACGTAAAACCTACAACACATTTTAGTTATGTTAAGGTAGTGATATATTTCATATATAGTTGTAACACAAGAGTCACACGTAGAACATCATCAATCTTAACATAGAATATAATCATTCATACAGAATAGAACACAACATACATTCTACAACAATAAAACAGTAAAGAATTAAGTTTAAGTTAACATTAACTGCTACATTGTGAGAATTATCTTATGAAATTAGGTTTTAAGTGTTTTTTGTAAAATAAATAAAACATTCAGAAAGTACACCAACCAAAAGAAATAACCAGCTTATACGGAAGTTCCGCCCCGCGAGCGGCGAACCATATACATGGTTCTTCTAGATTCGAGAACAACGCAGCATTCGGTACTTTGAGCCATATATAACGGTCCTTCCAATCAGGAGGTACAAACAAATTAAATAGTACCACATTGCACTTTCTTGACAGAATTTATACTCATGTTAGATGTTTGTAAATATTCCACCAACCATTATGGATCAGCAGACGTTCAGTACGTTTTAGGAAAATTTGTTCCTGCTTGGGACCAAACAGGAGCCTACTACAAAGCCATTTCCCGTGTCAAATTACATGCTACAAATAACGCTATTCAAAGCTTTGGTATACAACGAAACCAATTAAGAATGCTCGTCAGTGATGGAGCCGTAACCGTGGTTAAATTTGGAAGATTATTAGGAACAGATTATCCACATCTCCTTCACGTAACATGTTTACTATATGTGTTCCATCTTGCGGCAAATGCTATTAGACACTGCTATTCAAAAGTAGAACTTCTCATAGCTAACACAAAGAAGGTTTTTCTCAAATGCAGAAAAACAGATTTGCGAATTCAAGAACTTTTGCCCAGGAATTCCACTGCTACCTGAACCTATATTAACCACATGGGGTGCCTGGCTTGAAGAAGTAATGTATTACAGAAAACATTTACAGAGTATCAAATCTTTTTTCCACGTTGAAACCTCACTATTCGAAAGCTATTAAAAGACAGCAAGAATTGTTCTCGGACCATCAAGTTGAAGCAGATATAGTGGAGATTTTCTAAAAGAACTCTCTTGTTGGAGAATCACTTGAACAATTGCAACATCGTGCATTATCTGTATCCGAATCGCTTAACATAGTCGATAATATGAAATCGTACCAGGACAATTTGACGAATAAATAAGGCAACACGATAGCAGAGAAATTTACTGCCGTTCTAAATATAAATCCAGATTTGAAAAAAAATGGGAATTATAAGCCAACGTATAAATGACACACCCGAATGTGAAAGCTATGAGCAAGAGTATTTCAAATTCACAAATATAACTTCACTAGATATAGAGCGGTCATTTTTCCAGTACAAGCACGTATTTTCACAACGTCCAAGAAAGTTAAACGAATCTTCAGTGGAGGCAATATTAATGCTGCAATTCTATGCCAATTCTTTACGATAAGATGCACTTCGTCACCATTCAGCCGTCAATAGAAAAAGGTTAGCACGTTTAAATAATTTTTCCTACATATTTATATTGAATTCAACTAGTATATATCAAATCTGCACATTTTACACATATTTACATATCGTATAATGTATATATTTCTAAATTTCATATCCTCCTTATAAATTAAATTTTCATCTATACACTTTACAACACACTCAACAATAAAAAAAACATTTAGCATGCGAACATTGATATATAACACCGCCGGCCGAACTTATACCGCCCGGCGACCACGCTACTGGTGGCTAGCAAAAACGACCAAGTCTACTCATGAGGCTTCGTTGGTATATATTGTTTCATGACATGTCTTGACTTAGAAGCACACGTCTAATCACGGAAAGTTTTTCTTCCATTGGAATACTTTGAAATTTTAAATGTGTATATGATCAATGACTGGTCTCAATTTATGCAAGCTGTCATGATCAGGATTACTTGTATCTAAGCAAATCTTCGTTCACAACGTTCAAATCTTTTTTCACTCATGACATTTTTTTATTCGTGCATGTCCTAAGGAATTACTCCAATAGCTGCGACAGTTAGGTATCTGCACTATGGACATATAAACACAAATGCTAGGATATTGCTTTATATCCATACTGGTAAGCCTGGCGGGTTTGTTTAGATCTGGCTGTGTTGCATGGACATTACATCAGAAGTAACTTTATCTACGAGTTCGTCGTCGAAGAAATATTTGAAATACGCATATGGTGTCCATAATTCCAAAATCTCAGAGAGGAGAATACTATTTTTCGTAAACATTTCAGCAGTTTCGTCGATTTTCAAATTTATGTTTTTTCAGGTAACATTTCTTGATTGCATAGCAAGCGCCTCGATAACAAATTCCGGCTCACCTGATGATCCAAAGTGGAGATTGGCTGCAGTTTTATTTTAAACATCATTGATTTTAAATTTTGTGGACGATTCAGGTTGCGGATTGATTGCTTTGTCTTCAAATGATATGACAACTTCTCCATTTTCGAATTCAACAGGAAACGCATCTACATACGTCAAGGTCAATCAGTGTTCAACGAAAATTTCATCATCATATTTGTCTTCCTTTCAGACTCCCTTAGGTCGAACTTATCATCAGTCGTCCCTAAATTAACAACAATTACATACATTCTCCTCGCATACATTTTTGCACCAGCAAAACA
Organism: Melolontha melolontha; assembly: GCA_935421215.2. Taxonomy (NCBI): domain Eukaryota; kingdom Metazoa; phylum Arthropoda; class Insecta; order Coleoptera; family Scarabaeidae; genus Melolontha; species Melolontha melolontha. The sequence goes on from OW285236.1 coordinate 131,348,436, forward strand.
CTTTGTATCAGATTTGAGACAACAATATTTACGGAGTGATTGTCGGATAACATTTTATATTGAAATAACTCAACTTATAATTCCCATTGACAGATTCACAGTATTATAAACTAATAACTGATAAAAACAACAAAATTTTTCAGACCAAACACGTGCATATAACACTTCAACAAATAAAACGAAACCCCGAGGCGAAAGACAAGGATTTTACTCCTTGATAACCTTAGGATTTATCAAAAATAAGACAATTGGCTGAAAGTGTCGTATCTTAAACGGTTTAATCAGATATCTAACATTGCGTAGTATTTGAACAATTTCATAGCCAAATCACACACATTGAGTGTACATTCTTGTCAATATAGGAATGAATGGAGAATGTATTAATATCCAGGAGTTTTTTCTGTTTTGGGTTGGGCGCCAGCACGTCCAGGCACTTGAGCACACTGCTCTTTGTACTATCCCCAACAGATCTCTCAGTTCCACTGTTAGTCTTGTGCCCTCGATAAAAGCCACTATCCTCCTCAGGGGAAGTTTGAGTACACTCTGAGTTCCTTCAGTTCCTCACACGTGCATATTACATGAAGGCTAGTTGCCTCCTGTTTTTCACATCTCCTACACCAGGGCTCTCAACCAATCCCATGCTGTATAAATGCTTTCTTAAAGGACATTGTCTGGTTATTAACCCGGTAATTATTGTAATTTCTTTTTTGTTACTACGAATTAGGTTGGCTGAAAACTTTCCGTCCAGATTCCTTAATAGTGTTTTGATATGGAGTTGACTTTCCGTTAACCTCCATTTATTTATATGTTCTTTTTCTAGCCATAACCAGATCTCCCTTTTAGCGGAATCCTTAGTGATTCCACATACAGGTTCTGGTCCTATGAAGTTCCTATTAGTACCTTCTTTGGTCAGTTCGTCGGCTATCTCATTGCCTTTAATTCCCTCATGTCCTGGCACCCATATCAGTGACACTGTATTGACTTGTGCCAGTTTATTTAGGACCTGTTTACAATATTTTACCAGCTTATACCTGGTAGATGGGTTCATAATGGCTTTAATAGCCGCCTGATTATCAGTCATTATGTTAATTTTCTTGTTTGCGCAGCCGGCTTCCCGAATTTCCTCGGCGCAGGCTGCGACTGCAAACAATTCGGCCTGTTCCCTGGTCGGTGTAGTTCGGCTTAGTTGTAAACATAATCTTAGGTGCCATACTGTCCGCCGGCATTTGAAATATCGGCTCTTCCAGTATAGTTCCTGTGATATCTGTATGGCTCCCTACAACCTTATTAGGACACCATACGTCATTGGCCTTCAGCCTCAGGATTGCAGCCATTGCCTCCGTCTTTACAAATAGTTCCAGCGGAGGGAGACTCACGATGGCCTCCATGGAGGCGCTTCCCGTGCTGTTCATAGCCCCGTGATTCCCAACACAGCCTGTCGCTGGAGAGTCGTGAGGAGTCCCACCGACGATGTCCGCTCCGTCCTCCTCCACCAGACAACTGCTCCATAGGTAATCGTTGGTCTTAATACTACTGTGTACAACCAGTGTACCACATTTGGTTTTAGTCCCTAGGTCTTGCCAACAGCTCTTCTGCATCTCCAGAAGAGCTGCGTCGCCCTGTCTGCCGCTTTGACTGGGTATCTGCTCCAATTCAGTTTCGCATCAAGTGTTATGCCTAGATACTTCACTTCATTGGTTAGTTCTAACTCTTGTCCAAACAGCCTTACGCTACCCAGAGTTTTTTTATCAAAATATCCCTCAGCATTCGAGGATAAATGTTTGAACCGATATAATATTTACATGGGGTTTAAAAAAAAATGTTAGCGTATTAGTCGATGATAACCCCCAACTGCTTAATCGGTGCGAAAGTGACCCGGTTTCGTTGAATAGATTTATTACAGGAGACGAATCATGGGTTCGTGGGTATGACCTAGAAATAAAAGCATAAATAAAAGCAGTGAAAAGTCTAGGTTTACCGCGACTGAAAAATGGCGCGACAAAGTCAGTCGAATTTGAAGACAACGTTAATTTTTTTCGATTCTATGGGTATTGTGCATCATGAATATACCCTATGGGCCATACAGTAATTCAGGTATAATATAAAAGCGTCCTTGAGCATTCGCACTCTGGTCAGACAAGAATTAGGTTCTGCACCACGATAACGCACCAGCTAATTGTATTTTCTCAATCAGCGAATTTCTAGGAAAATTCGAAACTCCTGTGCTTCTGCAACCGCTAGGGGCTAGATCAGGAGAATTAGACTTCTACTTGTTCCCTTTCTGTTCATTGAAAGCATCTAGGCAAATACGGAGGTTCTTAAAATCCCCAAGAAAGATAATTTCCGGAAATGCTTTCAAAAGTGTAATCACCGTTGGGGTCGGTGTGTTCAATCAGCTCGTATTGTCACCTCGTATATATAACTTGGTCGACTACATAGGTTCTTCTTCGACTATGAAAATTATGACTTCATTTAGCTTAAAATTGTGCAAATCTGAAGAATAATTATTTACAAAACTTTAATACTTTGAATACATTCCCATGTAGCATCGTCTTTTTAAGAAATACATTAATAACGAAAAAACAATTAATTGTTCCGTAGAACAAAATAAACCAAAATGTAAAAACAAGTTTGATTTAACTTAAAAATACGGTAAGGTGTGTGCTAGTGTATACCAATGGATACGTAAATAAATATTTTATTTTAAAATATTTGCAAACTATGTCATTCCATTAAATTCCATTTCACTAGCACAATTTATAAATTTATAACTAACTTTGTAGAAAAGGAAATTCCAAGGTTTTGAAAAGACAACGAACAAATTGACCAATTACCTAGTCAAGATGATTTCAATTACAAAACCATCACGTAGTCTTTTGTATTCATATCAAATTAGAATTACATTTTCACTTTATTATATTAAAATATGGCAGAAACAGTAACGACTGAAAAATTAAAGAAGTTTGTCCATGAATCATAAAATTAAGGAAAAAAAGACAGCAAGGCGTATTAAATACAGTTAATTGTTCAATTAGGAAAATAGGACTAGGTCAGAATGGATAATTAATTAAGATAATGCCGGAGTAAACACCAGATTAATTGTGCGTTCTCAAATGTTTTGTAACATCCCGAAAGTATTGTTTGTTTATATAATTTATGTTGTTATACAGAATGATTCATTAGGATGGAGAAATCATATTGATATTTCACAATATTTGAAAATGCGTTTTATTTAATGTATCATTATTTGGTTTTCCCTCTACAGTTGTTTAGAATAAATTTTCTCATACTTCCAAATAAATAACTGTATAACTCACACCTCAAATATGTTATATTATTCTAGTAGTGTCACTTTCCCACTTCCTTTATTTTCTTTATTTTGTTAAATATCGATTATAACTAGAGAACGGACACGCTTACCACCCAGTGCAGTACTGGCGAAAGGCTGTATTTCTAAAATATTTAATTTTATTTATATAAATGGAAAACGAACGGGTGGTGATCTATAAAATTACGAAATACATATTTATTTGTTGAAAAGTTGAATTTTTAAAGTTTTTAATTCCTTTCTACATCGCAACTGGTTATAGGTGCATACTGGAAATATTCTTTTATTTCTTCATATTTAGCCGTTAGATTTTGTGGAATTGTCTCCATACATAATTGCTGCAATGTAATTAAATCTGGATTTCTATTAAGAATTGCTTCAAACTTTTGCCGAAGGCCACATTCGAAGTCACTTGGAATACTTTTCAAATTATTAACAGCCACATCTAATGTGGTTAATCCGTCATTTAATTTGAGATTTCGATTTTCAAAATAAGTGATTAGTTTTGGCAATTTTCCAAAGTGTTCGTGAAGAAAGTACAACTGATTTTTTAAATTTGGGATTTGTGTGAGCTCCTTGCACTCACCAATACTTCTAGCATCCTCCTTTAGCAGTGTTACGAAATGTTTTAGACTATCGAAATTCTCAGCATAATAACTAGTAGCTTCCAGCCATGTTCCCCATCTAGTTATTACTGGAGTGGGAGGCAGTGACAGAGATGGAAATTTTTCCCTGAAAAGAGCTACTCTCAATGGTGCTTTTCTGAAAACTTTCTTAAAAGCTGATACAAGTCTATCGACTTCCGGAAAAGTGTCTCTGATATATTCACAGATTCTGTGGAGAGCATGTGCTACACAAGTAATATGCAGCATATTAGAATATGTTTTCTTCAATAGTCTGCCTGTTTTTAACATATACGCAGCACTATCACTGACAAATAAAAGTATTTTTTCTTTGTACCTGGCGTCCGAATGAAGCATTTTTTGCATATTCTCCATAATGGTTTCAGCAACTGTTTCCGCATCAACTCTATTTATAACACTTGTTGCAATTACATATGAGTTATAGGGAATAGTTGGATGTAGTACACCAGCTACAACATTTACCACACAGCGTCCTAACATATCCACCGTTTCGGCGGCGCTTATCCATATGTATTGACTTAAAAGATGGCTTCTAATGCGTTCTACTGTTATCGTATAGCACCTAGAAACATAATATTTGCGTAAAGTTGATTCATCAGGAACATTTCGACCAGTATATTTTTTCAGAAATATTTTTAAAGTGGGATTGCTAAGTTTATTTAATGGAATATTATCCGCCATAAAAGTTTTACAGAGTTCAGATGTGTTTGCGATCCGAAGTGACGAATTTTTGACGATATTTTACGGATTTTGTAATAAATTTCGGAATCACTGGCAATGGACATACAATCAGTATGACCGTCAATCCAACTCGCCATTGTTTTACAATGCCGTTCTCGACATTCTTCCATATCATGTCTGAAAAAGTAACTTAAACAATGCTCTAGATCTAAATAAATGAAAACTAAAAATGTGTGCGTAAGTTATTGAAACTGAACGAAATTCAATGCACACTCTTACGTCGAAATAATTGGTAGAAATACTCGTAGATTCAATCAAACGATATTAAACAGGATCTATCACAAAAATTACGATGTAATTAACAGTTAAAACTATGAAAACAAGAAACTTACTCACAGCACTTTATTTATCTTACGAAATATAAACTAATAAATAAAATACTTAACAAATTATTATAAAAACACACTTGGCTATTTCACAATTTTTTATTAGATCTATTTCTAACATACGTTTCGGCTGTTATGCCATTGTCAAAGAGTATCTTAAAACTACTTTTTCAGTTTTAAGATACTCTTTGACAATGGCATAACAGCCGAAACATATGTTAGAAATAGATTTAATAAAAAATTGTGAAATAGCCAAGTGTGTTTTTATAATAATTTGTTAATTACAAAATGTTTCACCAAGAAGTGTCTGCTACGTCAATTAATGAAAAAAAAAAATACATTATAAAAACCCCGCTTCTATATACGCTCATGATAACACTTTAAAAAGCACTATATTCTCGGAATACAATAGCTGGCTTGTCCATTGTTATCGCGGCGAGACCAGGTGTCCGAGTAAGTCAAACAAATACTTCATTGAATTACGCCGGGATGTACTGAGCGACGTTATACACAATTCCAATTGCCGATTGCGTTTTATGGAAATTGCGTCCGTTCTCTAATTATAACATATTTTAAATTTATCCAATTTATGTATATATCCATTTACCTAACATCTTCCATTAAATATAGACACATACTACAATAAATTACTTTACTCAATTTTGCAATCATAATCTTGTTTATAAGCACCCAAACGCGGGCATAAATTGGTTTTTATAGCAAAGAATAAACGTCAAGAAATGTCAGTACGGAATATACAAGGGCGATTCGTAAAGTAAGTTCCGTTTTCGCCTAGTGACCAGAGGAGCGAGGATATCGATGCGATCGCAGCGCTGCATTGTAGTCGAGTTCAGTGTGAGCTGGTAGTGCTGGTGAGAGACTCGTTCGGACATTCCTTCGTGCTATTTTGACCGTTCAAAATGGTTGTTGCAATTTAAAATCCCACCGACTATGAATTGGGTGCTATTATCCGATTTCGGAGTGCAAAGAACATGAAGGCTGTTGAGATTCATCGAGAACTTTTTTCTGTTTCTGGTGAAAATGTCATGAGTGACAGTAGGATTAGAAGAGAAGGCTGAACTAATGTCCATGATGAACATAAGGGAAGACCAATTGTTGTGACGAACAAACTAACTTGTGGGTAATGTCGAAGAAAAAGTTCGAAAACATAGGCGACTCACAGTCACAAAACTGAGTGCAATTTTCCTCAAATTTCACGCAAAGTTAGTTTTGTATGAGGTTGTTACTCAAGATTTAGGTTATCACAAATCGTTCACGATGGGTGCCAAAACTTCTTACCAAAGACCATAAAACAATCAGAATGGAATCGGCACTAACTATTTTGACACGTTACTATGTTGAAGGTGAAGATTTCCTCAGGCATATCATAACAGTTGATAAGACTCTCCCAAAAAATAATGGCCATGGCATTTCCAGCAAAATAAGTTTGATGGAACTGTAAAGGCTTCGTCGTAGGCGAGTTAGAGCGACCCCTACTGTATTGACTGTTTTTTCGTCTCAACGTTGACATAGGCGACCCCTATGTCGCCTATGTCCTAATGCTATATGCTAATGCTTCTACCGAGGCTATTTACATACAAGATTTTATGTAGATGTACTCTTCTTTCAGTAATCGAACTCTGACTTTTGTAGTGTATTACTTAATCGGTTTTGATATAATCTTCTTGTATGCCTCTCTTCCAAACTATTTATATTATATTTTATTTCTAATTCTTTATCTCAATTTTCGATATTTTCTCACAGTGTTATTTTTCTGTTGATTGTTTCTTCTAAAAGGAGATATTACCTTAGTCTTAAGAAAGTAATGATCACTACTACATAAAGCACCTCTATTCACACTCTTACGTCCATAGATTCTAGGTGGGCTTTTTGTTTTGTTATTATATAACCTATAATACTTTTTATGTTACTTCATCTTATTTTAATGATGATTTTAATTAGGATTCTGTTCATTTGGCTTTCTTTGAAGTTGTTGTTACTACTTTTTCCCTTTGCTTTTTTTACATTATTTCTAACTTTCTGTTGTTCTTTTAGGTAGACAACTTTTTGCAATTCTTACTTTGGTCCTTTTTTACCCACCACTGCCGTTCGCTTCCTGTTGTAGTTCTGATTATTTATTAAACAAACTTCTTATACTTGTTGGCATCACTACATAGTACATACATCTTTGAAGTCGTTTCATACATGTTCCAGCCTTTATTCTACCATATTTTGTTATTAATTCTAATATTTTTTCGACGAGTTCTTTTTTACTTAGCCTAATTTCATGGATTCTGACCGCACCTTATTTTGTGTTTTTAGGTATCCCATTATTTTATTTACTTTTAATTTATTCTATGATTTTGGAAATCACTACATAGTTTGTTTTCTTTCTCATTTTTCTCCCCCGAAAAATATGAGCATAACGTTGCTGCACTGAAACTGTGTCACTTTCGAAAGGAAAAGGAAAAAACAGTGCTAGAGATGCAGTTTCAGCCCAAGAACCGATCAAAATCTCTGGACAACGACCAAGCAATCAGTAAAGTAAATAATGATAATCGCTATTTGTTTCGCCTCTTTTTGTCGTAGTTATATTTCACAAATTAAAATAAAAATAAAACACAAATGATGTTTGTAGATTTACACTACATTTAAAAAATATATATGACAGCTGTTTCGCTACACAGTAACTTCTTCAAGCAATACCTGAAAAGAACTTCGGTACTCTAAATTTTCATGAATAAATTTTGAGGGGGACGGTAAGACAAATTAACAATGTCGGAAATTCAATATATGCCAATCCGACGATCATTTTGGATGAAGTCGTTAATTTCTGCAATTTTTGAATCAATCCGGGTAGTTGGTGGTCGCACGCGTCGAGGTTCACCTTCCACCGATTCACAACCTGTCTTTGAATTTCTTATGCCACTAGAACACTCTACTTCGTGATAAACTAACATCAGGGTATGCAGCTGTAATTATTTCACAAGTTTCAGTTGGAGTTTTACCCAACCGAACACAAAATATTATCGCATACCTTTGGTCCACTCTCATTTTTTCAATGGGTACGTCAAACACTGACAATTCAGCAATTATTTTATAATAAACGTCAAAAGCTAAATCAATGCCTACTTGAGGGGGGTCATATTCTACTCTTTGTGTTATAAAATTCTAGTTGTGAAAGAAGTTACACCACCAGTTTCGTTTTATTTTAATATACCCTCGCATTTAATATTTAGTCAACAAAATCATTAACATAACAAGCGCAATTTAATGATTCTTTTAAAACTAAAACGCATTTTAACGGACGTTATTCTCTGCAAATTAGTACCTTACTGAAAGTATCAATTTGAATATATATTACGTGTATGTTCTTATTTGTTGCAAACAGCTATTATACGGAAGAAATGTTCTTAATGTAGTTTATATAATCGCATTTGCACGCATTTAGAAACGGTTTATTACAGATACAATAAATTACATGCAACAATCAACAACAAGGCAAACGCATCGAACTCTATACGACAATAAAGTCGATGATCTGTAAATCTCGATTCTATCAATATCCGGATGGTGCGAATTTAAACCACGCACGAAAAAGGTTCCCACAATTATGTTGATATTGTACTTAATAATCAGAGACGGACTAGTTATTTAGCTAAAAAAATATATTCGCATTTTACACACCATAATTTTCTCAATATCATTAAACAGAAATTTATTACATTATACGAGTATATAACTATTTTGAAGATTAGATTTAGATTTCCTTCATTAGTTATTGCACTCTACCATTAATGTAATTAATTATATTTCTCTTTTAAAGGGATTCGTCTGTTCGACAGTAAAGATTACTATTATTATTATTATTATGGGCGTCGAGTTATCTCGCACTTCCTCAGACTATAGCCGGGAAACATTTTACTCTACTCACATATCTATGGGTATGAGCTCGGCTAATCATACACCATCATACATCGTAGCTCGGTATTTACGAGTACTAAAATGTAATTTATTGTTTTTGTTTTTTTTTCCATGATTCCTGAGACGATTTTCAAGAATTCAAGAATTTTCTTTCATTAAGTAATAAGTATTTGATTTTCTTCTTCACATGATAACTTTTCAATGTTCTTTGATTTAATATTTTATATCGTCCACACGGATGAAAGCAATCCTGCTACGCCTTAATGCTTAATTCTAAACATCGAATTGATTTTCTTTACATATTAATAAAAACGAATATTTTGAAAATTATTTGAAAAACTAACACCCACGCTTGACATTGATTATGTCTTCTGGAAAGCCACCAAGAAACTTAAAACAAAACAATAACACACTCTACCGTTGAGAAAAAAACATGAAGACAGGCAAATAAAAGGCGAAAATATTTTGCAGCACATCTAGCAGAAGTTTTCAAACTTTTAACCGAAGTAAACCTCGCAGACAAAGAAATATATGAGTTTCCTAATATCCCACTGCAAATGGCTTCGCTATCTAAATTTACAACATCCAGAAAAGTTTAACAACATTTCAAAGATCTAAATATTTAAAAAGCAGCAAGATACGATCTGATATCCAGTGAAAGAAGAAAGCATTTCCCTTAGAAAGAAACCACCAAACGAATTAACTCGATGGAGAACGATGACTCTCTGCTTATAAAGTCGAAAATTTCTGAAAAGTTATTAACAAAAATACTTCACTATTCATTACCTTTTATCTTGTCTTTGAAGGAAAGATATTCTCAAGTAGGTATGTAGAAGAAATTACAGAACTTAAATCTATGCTATACCACAGAGCAGTGTTCTAGAACTTACCATCCATTCACCTCTGACTTTCCTATAAACAAAATCATACCGACAGCCAAGCTGTTCAGATGGCTCAGAAATTATTGTTTCAAATCAGAACCCTGACAATATTTTCAATCTAAATTGATAGACATGATGCTTGGAATTAACTTCCACAGGAGTCCGTAAATCATCTTATTACTCTCTACAACGGTATTTAATCATTTATTATTCTCAACCCAGTAAACATTTGTTCAAAATTTGGCTTAAAAATATATGTTTTCATTAGGTCATTAGTTTTCCTTCTGTCAAGCAGATAGTGTATTTAAACACATGACATGCAGTAAGATTCAAAAAGAAGTTTTCCAGTTTCTAAGTCCTTAAAACTATAAATTGTTTTAATTTTTCAACTATATACATTATTTTTGACAAACATTTTTAGCTTCCACAGTTGTCGAGAATTTCAATGCCAATTGATCGTATTTAAACTAGACCTATTTCTCTGTTATTCAAAGTTTCTGATTTTTGGTTTCCTTTCTCTTCAAGTGGCTATATCGCTCTAATTAATTCAGTTTCATGTTGCTGACAATGTAATATTCTTTTCATATTTCTGATATCAATTAAATATAAAAAAGAACCAGCTGAAACAGAATTATGCTTACTAATACTTAAAAGGCAACTGATGGTTTTTATTGTCTTATAGACCATTCGTCTAGGCAACAAAGTTCAAAGAAAATATTTTAGTGAAACGAAAATATAATTGTTCTTTTCCGCTGTTCTGTAGTTTTTTAAGTAAAAAACTATTATGCAAAATAAAATTGCAACATAAGTGTTCTGTTGAGAGAAGTTTCAGTTGCAACTTTCTCCTTATTTTTTGAAGGAGACTGATTTGACACAACCAGGATACGTCTTTTAACATATTTTTTTGGTCTTTTAGGCAATTTCTAATTACTTTCCTTATCTACTTATGCTAGTTGACAGTTACTTAATCTAGCTGGATGACAATGTTCTCTTTTTCTTGCAAAAGTTACATGTAATGATTTGTTAAGCTTTAATTTTCCATTTTTTTAACTCATAATTCTAACTTGTTTAAATTAATTTCTAGATTCCTTAATACAATTTCACGATTCTTGTAAGAGGCTGTATCGCTAGCAAATGTAGAGACCGTAGTTAGTTTTGTTGTTATGTAAATCGGAAATAAGTAGCAGATATAGCCTGGCACACAATGTAAGCCTGTATATTCTGGCCGATCTCTTACTAAGAAGAATCTGTTGTATTTTATTGTGTGAGCCAATATACCACACCTAATCGAAGGCTAGGCTGATATCTATAGAAGCAGGTCATTACGGATTTACTTTGCCAGCCTTTGGACTTTCTCCATAGGACCAAGCTTACTACTAAATTGATTGTTGAGTATGAGTTTTATTTTTGTTAATACGAGTTCCAGTAGTGCGAACATTAATTTTTGGAGTATTTTTGATAGTGTTGGTAAAGGACTTAAAAGTGCATATGAATTAATTTAATTAATTCATATTTCTCATTCATAATTTTTTACTGAATTTAGGCGCATTATTATTTCGGCATGTATGAGGGTAACGACTTAGTTCAAGTAAATTAAATAATTTTCTATTTTGTTTATATTTTCTAGGTGGATGTCTATATCAATTGCATTAAACACATTAGGCAAATTTATTGAGCCAAACCGTGAGTCTTTTCTTTGCATTGGAATGAGCTGCTTATTCTATTTAATTTGATTGTCTGTCAACGAGGACAGTCGGTTGCTACCATAGACAATATATATTGATGATATGTTGAACATATTTAATTTTTAATGCTGACAATTTTTTTAGGTCACCAGGTCTGTTAAAATTGCTCTTGTCTGTCGCTGTTCTTGTGCGATGACTGATCTTAAGCAGCACTCGCTTTTCGCAAATTTTACTTTTTATTATTACAGGGGCTTCGTCATCATACTTTTTTAATGGTGTTACTTCCCAAACTGCAATTTAAATTGAGTTAATTGGATTTTGTGTTACTATTTCTATGTTTTAAGTATCTTTCAAGGAAGTTTATAAGAAATTTAAGAGTTTATGTTTTCCAGTTTGTGTTCCAAAAATGTTAGCTTTTTTGATTGGTCTGTTATTTCAGTGGATATCATTGATCTGAGGATAGAAACAGGTACATCTGTATGGTAATCTGTTGTAATTTAACTCCTTTTCTTATATGAAAGTATACTTAATCTGGTATTTTTCGGAAATCACTGTCAATAAGTAGGTTCTCATGTTGACCTACTTTATATTACTTGAATTCATTGCAGCGAGTAACACCCTGCCCCTTCTATAGTAATAAGTTTTGAATCGCATTGAGATCGATCCCGCTATATATTTGTTAATGGTCAATTATATTGAATCATGTATTTTTCAAAATTAACGAAAAATTTAACAAACCTTTGTAATATCCTATAAAAGCAGATAAACGTTGCTCATTAATAGCGTAAATAATATAAATATGTAAATGCAAATATATAAATATATACATATATAAATGCTATACATACACTAACGAAATTATATTGGGCTAGTTGGTCTCTGTGTACGTAATAGTATTCCAGAAAACAATTCAACAAATTTTCTGTACTCTAACAAACGTTTACACAGATTTCGTGTCGAACTCCCACCAAAGTTCCGTATGCAGGAAGACCACGTGGGAGGGATTCTAACAACAAATACAAAAGTCATTCACAAATAGCAGATTACCATCCTTGAAAAGATGCATATATTTAGGGAATTGTATGAAAATCGAACAGTTGAGTCGTATTCAGTTTTAGTTCATTTTTACAAGAACTTAGAGTTCTTTGATTGCTATTTTAGTGAATTCTAAACAAATTCAAATATCAAAATTTACCGTAACCCTTCTGTACGTTAATTAAAACCCATTCAATTTGCTTTGAATTGTTTAGAAAATCAGTAGTATTTTTAAGTTTTCGATATGTTTCTTAGTACGTCCAATTAGAATTTGCGAAGAAAATAATGCGTGATAAAATAAGTTTCTACATAAAATGAAATATTTGTGCTACTCTTGTGTTAGTATAGTATTAGTTATTTTCATCATTTTGTTGCCTATGTGTTCAACTAGTTCCGTTATAGTAGTGGAAGATGCAAAAGGTATGATGACATTATTTACAATTAGGGTATTCAAGCTTACCTGGAACTATAAAGCAGTATTTGCATATAAACTTATTAATATGATTGATTACTCTTTTTTGTTTCCTTTAGAAATAGATTTGGTTTATGAAAATGACACTCGCTTTCGAAAGTCTTACTGTAGTTCATGAATAATTTTACTGATTTCACTGAATAATATTAGTTACATATAGGATTGTTTCAGCCTTTACTTGATGAAATTCCATTATAACTATTATCGGGTTAATATAAAACAAATTTTAATGAATTTCACTACTTTTTACTTCACAAAGTTACGATAGTTTCACTCACACAGGGTCTTCGTCAGACATATAAGTATAACTAACTTATGAAAATAACATTTCTTTACACAAATATATCGTAACAAACACATGTTTTGGATAGTTGAAGGGATGGGTAGTTCTTTATTACTTAAATGTCTATGAACGAAAACTTTATAATAATATTGAACTACGGTTTAGACAATACAGTTCAGTTTTATCACTTTGTGAGTGAAACAATTGTAACTTTGTGAAGTAAAAAGTAGTGAAATTTAATAAAATTTGTTTTATTTTATCCCGATAATAGTAATATTAGTTATTTTCAGAAATTGGCCAAGAAATTGCGCATTTCAAAAGTGATTTTGTACTGCATTTTGGAAAAAACTCAAATTTTTGGAGTGAAATACGAACACAGGTTTTTTAATTTTTTGTCAGGATAAATGGAAACAATTTCGAGAACTACTCTAATTATCATAGTATATAAACATCGAGTAAGAATAATTTGTTCGAGATGGCCAATTTCTATTTTTAGATTTTGATAGGCATTCAGGGTACATTTTTTTCTCATATTTTTATAATATCGAATCTGGCAATAATTACTGTAGTTTTAATGATATTTGAGATGTGGACAATAGTAATTGCCATAGTTTTCGAACACTTTTTCCCCAACATCTCAGTAGTATTTCAATTCCAGGATTATAGAGTTCTGGAGGTGTTGAATAATAAAATTGACAAAGTAAAAAAATTCTATATTGAACAAATCAAGTGATAGCTTTTTTTTACATTGCATGAATATTTCTAATTAAAAGAGCATTTAGTGATCAAAATTTGACGCACGGTAACGATTGCTTTCATCATCTAAGAAAAAGTTTCCATCACGAAATTTATTAAACCAACGTTGGTATTTTCGATCGTCAACAATTTTCTGCAGCATCCCCTGTTTTTCTTCCCAGGTATTTCTCATAAAGCATATAGTGTCTAATATGCTTTTCATCCGATATTTCTCCAGTAATAACTACATCCTTTCTTTCGAGTGTGTTCTTTTTTCTATTTCATACTTTTATTCCCCTTTCTAAATTTTCAATTTTTCTAAATTACACAATTTGTTGTTCCTTTCTTTTCTGAATTGCCTTTCCTCGCCCTACATTAAGCAACTACTAGAAGTCGGAATCAACACGAGCGTCTCGATATGATCGTACATGGTTAATATCCTTTATTTATCCATTTTTATCAAAATATAACCAATATCAAATCCCATATTTCTTTTAGGATGCATCCATCCAAGTTTGTGATTTTTTTATTATTAAATCTGGTACTCGCTACATACATTTCGGTGGCTGCAGTAAAATTATATACTAGTTCACGAATTCATTTTTTTGCCATGTTTCATATGCAACTGCTAAAATGATCAATGTGTCTTGCTTTAGTGCATCATTATTAGAGAACGGACACGCTTACCACATGACGCAAAGCCCAGTGCAGTACTGGCGAAAGGCTGTATTTCTAAAATATTTAATTTTATTTATATAATTGGAAAACGAACGGGTGGTGATCTATAAAATTACGAAATACATATTTATTTGTTGAAAAGTTGTATTTATAAAGTTTTTAATTTTATTTATATAATTGGAAAACATACGGGTGGTGATCTATCTATCTAAAATTACGAAATACATACATATTTATTAATTAATTTTATTTATATAATTGTAAAACAAACGGGTGGTGATCTATAAAATTACGAATTACATATGTATTTGTTGAAAAGTTGTATTTTTAAAGTTTTTAATTTTATTTCTATAATTGGAACATTTTTATTTGTTAATTTTGTCGTTCAAGTTGAGTAAAGGAGTATTAATATTGACTAGCAATAGTTTCTCAAGGTTTTCTTCTGTCAATTTTGTTCTCTTTGAATTAAGTACATCCTTATAAATAGAAAACGTCCTTTCTACATCGCAACTGGTTATAGGTGCATACTGGAAATATTCTTTTATTTCTTCATATTTAGCCGTTAGATTTTGTGGAATTGTCTCCATACATAATTGCTGCAATGTAATTAAATCTGGATTTCTTTTAAGAATTGCTTCAAACTTTTGCCGAAGGCCACATCCGAAGTCACTTGGAATACTTTTCAAATTATTAACAGCCACATCTAATGTGGCTAATCCATCATTTAATTTGAGATTTCGATTTTCAAAATAAGTGATTAGTTTTGGCAATTTTCCAAAGTGTTCGTGAAGAAAGTACAACTGATTTTTTAAATTTGGGATTTGTGTGAGCTCCTTGCACTCACCAATACTTCTAGCATCCTCCTTTAGCAGTGTTACGAAATGTTTTAGACTATTGAAATTCTCAGCATAATAACTAGTAGCGTCCAGCCATGTTCCCCATCTAGTTATTACTGGAGTGGGAGGCAGTGACAGAGATGGAAATTTTTCCCTGAAAAGAGCTACTCTCAATGGTGCTTTTCTGAAAACTTTTTTAAAAGCTGACACAAGTCTATCAACTTCCGGAAAAGTGTCTCTGATATATTCACAGATTCTGTGGAGAGCATGTGCTACACAAGTAATATGCAGCATATTAGGATATGTTTTCTTCAATAGTCTGCCTGTTTTTAACATATACGCAGCACTATCACTAACAAATAAAAGTATTTTTCTTTGTATGTGGCGTCCGAATGAAGCATTTTTGCATATTCTCCTTAATGGTTTCAGCAACTGTTTCCGCATCAACTCTATTTATAACACTTGTTGCTATTACATATGCGTTATAGGGAATAGTTGGATGTAGTACACCAGCTACAACATTTACCACACAGCGTCCTAACATATCCACCGTTTCGTCGGCGCTTATCCTTATGTATTGATTTAAAAGATGGCTTCTAATGCGTTCTGCTGTTCTCGTATAGCACCTAGAAACATAATATTTGCGTAAAGTTGATTCATCAGGAACATTTCGACCAGTATATTTTTGAAGAAATATTTTTAAAGTGGGATTGCTAAGTTTATTTAATGGAATATTAGCCACCATAAAAGTTTTACAGAGTTCAGATGTGTATGCGATCCTAAGTGACGAATTTTTGACGATATTTTACGGATTTTGTAATAAATTTCGGAATCACTGACAATGGACATACAATCAGTATGACCGTCAATCCAACTCGCCATTGTTTTACAATGCCGTTCTCGACATTCTTCCATATCATGTCTGAAAAAGTAACTTAAACAATGCTCTAGATCTAAATAAATGAAAACTAAAAATGTGTGCGTAAGTTATTGAAACTGAACGAAATTCAATGCACACTCTTACGTCGAAATAATTGGTAGAAATACTCGTAGATTCAATCAAACGATATTAAACAGGATCTATCACAAAAATTACGATGTAATTAACAGTTAAAACTATGAAAACAAGAAACTTACTCACAGCACTTTATTTATCTTACGAAATATAAACTAATAAATAAAATACATTATAAAAACCCCGCTTCTATCTATGCTCATGAAAACACTTTAAAAAACACTATATTTTCCGAATACAATAGCTCAGTTTTCCATTGTTATCGCAGCGAGACCAGGTGGCCGAGTAAGTCAAATAAATACTTCATTGAATTACGCCGGGATGTACTGAGCGACGTTATACACAATTCCAATTGCCGAGTGCGTTTTATGGAAATTGCATCCGTTCTCTAATCATTATACACGTCTTTCAACTTCTCATAAGAACTTCGTCCTATTTCAACGTTTGCCGTCTCCATTAGTGCGTATTTATTAACATTATTCTTATTTATGAAATTCTTCTACGAGGATTGTTTGGAAACTACGTGGCCTAGCACAGATGGCGCAAATTCGCAAGAATCTCCTTTACCATTCTGTAGAATCCTTTTCTAATATTTTAATTGTGATAGTACAGAGCAATCTGTAAACTAGTCTGTTTTTGACAATACGCAAAAATGAACATCTCGTGTGATTTTGTAATAATGGAAAAAACTGAGTTGAGAGCAGTGATGAAGTACTTTCATTTGAAAGGCTTAACACCAACCGGAATCAAAGCAGAGCTACTACTAAAACCCGCTCCATAGTTTTCAATGGTTAAATATTGGGCTGCCGAATTTAAAGTGCGGTCGTATGAGCAGAAATCATAAACCCCGTAGTGGACGTCCAAAAACTGTTACTGTTTCGGATATGATTGAAGAAGTCCACCCTTGGATGACCGTCAAGTAAGAACGCGCGAGATACCAGACTCCGTAGGTATCTCAAATAACAATATGCACAGAATTTTATCTGAAGAATTGGAAATTAAAAAATATTCGGCGCGTTAGATGCCGCGGTTACTTATACCGGAGCAAAAACTGAATGATTTGAGTGTTTTCGTGAACTTTTGGCAAGTTTACGCTGCAGTCAGAAGGACTTTGTACGCCATTTCATTACCGTCGATGAAACCTGGGTACACCATTACACTCCCGAAACCAAAGAACAATCCAAACAATGGAAAAAAGAGGTTTTCCGCCACCAAATAAGGCAGCAGGAAAGGTTAGGGCAACTGTTGTTTGGGTTTCTCATGGTATTATTTTGGTCAACTACTTAGAAAAGAGGAAAGCAATAAATTCGGAGTATTATGCCAATTTGTTGCAACAATTAAGCGACAAAATCAAATAGAAACAGCATCATTTGGCAAAAAAAGAAAGTACTTTTCCATCAGCCCACAAGTCTGCAATTGCAATGGCAAAAATTTATGAATTGGGATTTGAATTACTGCGTCATTCACCATGTTCCCCAGATTTAGCTCTCGGCGATTATCATCTCTTTTTAAACCTGAAAAAATGGCTCGGCGGTAAGAGATTTTCGACTAACTCAGAGGTAATTGCTGCTATCAATAGCTATTTCGAGTACTTGGATTCATCGACCTACAATAAATGCATTACTAATTTGGAATATCGTTGGAATAAGTGTGACGAGCGAACAGGAGACTACTAAAAAAATCACATGTTTTTTGCCAAAAAACTTGCGTTTTCATTGTTAGACCACGTAGCTTCCGAACCAATCTTGTATTGCACCCTCTCGCTGTGCTACTGTATTTTTCATATTTCCCTGAACAATGGACGCTGTACCTTCATATCCTTTTTCGTCTTTTCCAAAATACGCCATATTTCTTTTTATCTATATTCCCCTGACCTTTTCATCTGGTTTCATGTCATTCTACGATATCTATTCGGTATTCCTTGTGTTGATTCGCAACTTTTGCATTTCTTTCTGGCGCTGATAATGTTTTGACTTTCCAGGCCTCTGTGTATTATAGTAGGAGGAATTTTCATTTTTTTAGTTTAACATTTCAATAAGAAGAGACATTTGCATCAAATAAATAGGATCATGAAAAAGAAAATTGTCGGTCAGCTCACAGAGGCGCGGACAAGCGAGAGGTTTGACAGATTGACTTTACCAGGGCTTCATATGCTATATGTGTGTAGTACATGAACATCTACGATAGTTATAAAGTTATTTATAGGCGTATTTACGAATACGTGTAGGTGTAATTAAAAGGGAAAGCATTTTTTCTAAAAAAAAAAAAAACGCGCACTTTTATTTCAGTAAAGCCAATGCAGTGACGCCGCTGCTTGCCTACCTAAGCAGGGGTGTTGATACATCAACATATATCAAGGGAAACTTCTAGCAAAATAAAAATAACTGGTTGGACTTCCATATTTCATTAATTTATTCGAGCATTTTGGTGTTAAATTTATGTTTGAAAAGTAATCATTATCATAATAAAGAGTTAAAAGTAGGAAATCTAAAAATTTCAAGTGTTTTAACATTTAAAATTTTTAATTAGTAGGTTGTAATTACAAATGTTGAACCTGCTTGATAAGTATTTACATTGCTGTTATTAATCTTTCATTAAATGTAGGTAAATGCCTAATTATGGAACTAACAAAGAATTATTTACGCAAGGATAATGAACATACACAATAGTTCATAACTTCAATCAAGTTTACGACCTAAATATGACAATTCGTAATAGAGATCGACATTTAGGATTAGACAGACTTCCAAGACGGAATTATTATACTCAGGTGTTATATTGTTATCTGTGGGAGACGGTGCACAAGCGGAGAATTTTAATTGCATGACGTGTACAACTAGATAATAAATACTTCACTCATTAAGTTTCTTTGTAAATTATATATATATTGTCTGTAATACAGTAATTATCCAATAGACAAATGCACACTTAATGCAAATTATATAAACACTCGATTAATTTCACCAAGTTTGATTAATTTTTTTCTAACAATATTGTTTTGACATTTTTACCATTATCAAAGACGTTATTTAAGAAAATGAAAACCCACAACTTACTACAATTTATGAAGTGTTTCTTTTCAGTTTGTACTGCCCAAGTGTTAACCGCAAATTGTACTTTATCTCTTTCTAACACATATAAATAAACGAATTGAATTTGGGGATGTGACTGCAAAGAAACACTGTATGTAGAGAGAGACAAATATATATATATATATATATATATATATATATATATATATATATATATATATATATATATATATATATATATATATATATATAACATATGATAAATTATTGGAGGTTATCGGCTTTTATATGAAATATTTACAAATATCAAGTTAGTATGTATGTAATTGCAAAGTAAGGGGGGATGTAAACATTGCTGTCTACAAATTACAAAGCAAATCATAAGAAATTTTTAATTGAAAAAATGTCTATGTTGGGACTCGAACCCAAGTCTACAGCTTTCCGGACTGTCGTCATTACCACTAGACCACAATAGACCCAGGTTCAAGTTATTCAGAAATGCATTATAAAGTAACAGTGTTTGCAATTACATACATACTAACTTGATATTTGTAAATATTTCATATAAAAGCCGATAACCTCCAATAATTTATCATATGTTATATTTAATGTACGGCTAAGAAATTATCTAATCACTCATATAGCTTTGGAGTAATAATTAGCATTTTCAAACATTCAAATCTGACATCTGCTCTCAAAACACTGACATCTACTTTCAATAACTCACATCTAATTTCAAAATAGGCATCTGCTTTCTAATCTGACGTTTGCTTTCATAACTGACACCTGCTTTCAAAGCAGACATCTGCTTTCAGTAACTGACATTTGCTTTCACTAGCTGACATCTGCTATCAAGACTGACATGAGCTTTCAAAACTGACTTCTGCCTTCAACTTGACATCTACATTCAATAACTGACATCTGATTCATCAACACTGTTACTTTATAATGCATTTCTGAATAACTTGAACCTGGGTCTATTGTGGTCTAGTGGTAATGACGACAGTCCGGAAAGCTGTAGACTTGGGTTCGAGTCCCAACATAGACATTTTTTCAATTAAAAATTTCGTATGATTTGCTTTGTAATTTGTAGACAGCAATGTTTACACCCCCCCCTTACTTTGCAATTACATACATACTAACTTGATATTTGTAAATATTTCATATAAAAGCCGATAACCTCCAATAATTTATCATATGTTATATTTAATGTACGGCTAAGAAATTATCTAATCACTTATATATATATATATATATATATATATATATATATATATATATATATATATATATATATGATTTGTGTGACTGGTTGGTGGCTACTCTAACCACTTTATGATAGCGTCTGTTACGAGAGGTTGTCTCTTATATTTTACATATAGAGCTAGAATGTAACAGTAGATAGCTTTTAAAGAATTTATTGTTTTTCGAAGTATTCTCCACGCGCTTGAATCAGCTCTGCACTCGTTTGTTAGTACAATAAAAATTGCGTTCTTGACGGCATCGACTGCTCCTTCTGACGACTGGAATCTTTGACCACGCAGTCCGTCCTTCATTTTCGGAAAGGTAAAAAAATCGTTGAGATTTAGGCCGGGACTGTACGGAGGATGGTTCAACTATTCGACATAGTATTGCGCTAAAAATTCAATAGTCTTGCGAGCTGTGTGTAAACTTGCATTGTCTTGGTGTAAGATGCTTCATCGTTGTGGGTTGGTTTCTCGGAGATCAGCGACGATTTGCGGCAAACAAATGGTTGTATACCAATCGGCAGTAAGAGTTCTTTGATCTTGTAAAGAAAGTGATACTACATGACCTGCTTTCGAGATAAATGTCCCGGCCATCTTTTTGGAGACATTTCGAGAACGGATGACTTTTATTGGCTTTTCTTCATCTTGGAACACCCAAGCAGATGACTGGCGTTTATTTTCAGGCTCGTATGAGTAAATCCAAGATTCATCACCACTGTTCATTCATCACATGTTGTACACGTTTTTAGAGTTTCCTGCATTGAAGCGGTATTATAGAGTTTTTTGACACCAATTCACACTAACTGCTTTCTGTGCTTCGGTCAACACATGCGCTATCCAACAGAAAACTATTTTTTACACTCAATTCTACATGAAAAATTTTTGGAAGGTCTTTCAAATCTCCAAGGATACCTCAATTTCGCTATATGTACCATGTCGATCTTCGTTGATGAACTTGCGTAGAGCATCGTTTTTCCTGAGTGACTATCGTTTTTGGTGCAACTGCTCTTGTATCGTCACAAAGACTAATCCGTCCAGGTTGCCAACGAGAAATTGTTGACTGATGTGGTGCTTCATTACCGAAAACAGAAACCAACTCGGCGAGACATTCTTGTTGAGATAATTGTCTGCGAAAATTATAAAAAATTATTGCGCGAAAATTTTCACGGTTTAATTTCATTTTTCAACTTGTCAACTTTAACAGTTCGTTGCAGCTGCTTTGTATTTAAACTAGCTAAAGATGGAGGTTAATTTTTAGTACTGATACTTGATAATGGCGCCCTTTATGTCCCAGTATGCAAAACATAATAGACATCCCTCGTATAGGGCTAATTAATAAATCTCTTCGTGTGTTAGATTATATTTCTTAAAAATTCCTTTTTTAGTTATAATATTTCTAATTAATCGTGGTTTTTACTATTATTTATATTAATACAACAGGTTGCAGTCTTCTGTATCAATAAAGTGAACATTATATACACGATGTTCTGCAAATACTGTACTTTTAATTCCTTGAATAAGGTTTTTTATGTTATTTTTTAATTTGATTGCTATATTTCTACCATTTTGTCCGATATAGATGGCAACACAATCTTTAGAACTTATATAAATTTGTAATTTTGTTTATATTAACTGTTTTCAGTCCAATATTGTGTATTGTTTTATTTAGATGATTATTAACGGTTAGTATGTAATTTACGATTTGCTATTTAATGTTATTTATTTCTTTGATTATAGAGTCGAAATAACTATGTAGTTTTGTGCTTGTTTATGTTTGACGCTATTATCTATTATTTTGGAATTTGAACCGTTGTCATGTGTTACTGTTCTAACTATATCTATTTCTTTGTTATTTCATAAATGATTAAATGGTATGTTTATTAGTCTAGTATAATGAAAACTAAACTAAACTATGCAAAAACATTTTAATTTTCCAGCATTGTTTTTAGTTCGCATGTACTGTTGTGAGAAGAATAAAAACATTCGTAAATAATACGAAATATACTCCTTATAGACTAATTGAAGCACGTAATTAGAATGATATCGATACTCTCTTGCTCCTTTCTGGTCTCTATGCTAGCTTAATCATAATATTATCATAATTCTAAAGCTAAGAATGGGAGATTTTTTAACCTACTGTACACACATATATTTACAAGAAGTATGAAAAGTAATGGATCAAAGTTAGCGTTAAGAATCATCAAAAATTGTTAATAAAACTTTGAATCTGAAACTATTACAAAAATAATAATTCATTTCATACATTCTATTCATAAATTTTGTATGATAATTCTTGGGCGCTTACATTACATGCGATCGAGCAATATCCTGTAAAATCATAAGGGGGTTCTCAAAAAATGTTGCTCCTTTCTAATTGTTGGTCATAAATTGTGCTCCAAAACGTGCAATAGTACTAAATATGGGCAATAAGGTATTCTTTAGGATAACACTATCACAGACATCGGTGACAAACTTTTAATTTTTTACGGTGAGTTGTAATACATTTGGCTTTTTAATTGCATATTTTTGCATTTTTGCATTTTTTAATTGCATAGTTTATTTGGTGTATTAGTGGCGTTATTAGTCCTTCTGTTAATAGAGCTCTAAGAAAGTGGAAGCAGTGTCGTATCGTAATCTTTTTAATACTTTCTCAGGCGTAATATAATTCTCCCACGTTTAGACACCACTTTATAGTGTAAAGCAGTCATATGTGTCCCTGCTTGTACTCGGACTAACTAATGATCGTAAGATGCTAATCTGTCAACGGTAACGTGAAAATAACATTACTGTAAAGCTGCCAAGATGAGTCTGCTCCACCTATGCGCTTCAATAATGATAAAAAAATAGCTTAAGAACTTTAACTTAGTTTAGCAGTTTGTGTACAAATTCTTTGTTCCGTAACCACTGTTTTTTAATACTGCTGCAGATTAATTGCTGACAGCCTTCTGATAAAATAGACCGCCAACTTGATTCGACAATTGCCTATAATTCTTGCAGTGTTTTATTAGACTTTGCATGAAATACTTGCTGTCTGATGTCTGTCCATAGATTTTCTATGTTATTGCGGTCTGGCAAGTATGCAGGTTATTCAGAACTTCAATCGTGTGTTTTGCTTTCCTACTCGTACGCGCAGGGCTATTGTCTTGGATGAATACGCATCTGAGAGGCATTATCTTTTTTTAATATTTCGACGTACCCTAGTTGATTTATGTGCTTAATCCAAAATATGGGATCTCTACCGTAATTGCCTGTTGTGATTTGAAAGCTGTATTCATTGGTCTTTCAGCATATACTTACGATCACTTACATCATTCCTAAAGTTGTTACGTTAACGTTTCTTTAACCAGTTCTGGTACTATCTAGCATACTTCAGACATTTATGGATACATCGTTTATTTAATTAATTTTTAGCTCCTTGCTATTAAATTAATTGTTCGTAGAATTTCTCTACAGCTGATGCTAAAATTCAATTCGTTAATTAATTCTGTCTAAGGCATAAATGCATGGCCCCATTGTAGATATCTTCTTTCAATTGAGTGTTTTCGTCTCTTCTTGTCACTGCACTGCAATCATTATTGCAGAGTAACTTAAAATATTTTGAATACAAGTATATGTTAACTTCACTTCTTAGTAACGCCGTTTATCACAATGCTTTGAAGCGGGAGAGCCAAATATAACTGAGAGGGAGAATATTATAAAATGATTAAAACAATAAAAGTGATTTGCAAAAGAGCACATTGTATTGGAAATTTAGTTATCAATTCCAAGAGTAAAATTTTCACAATATATCATATAAATAATAATAAAATTTATTAAAAAAATGTTCCACCTATTTTGTGCTTATACTGAACCACGAATGTGTTCGGCTAGCCTATTTCAAGGTCGTAGGTTATTGTTTTCTCGAAGGTAATTTCTTTTAGAAGCGCCACTACCTTTTCGTGCTACGTACACACAGTAAATGTTATTAAACACTAGGAAAAGGTATAAAACCACTTACCACAATTAAATTTAACTGTGATAAGGCGTTTTATAACTTTTTTGAATTTTTATTTGACACAGTCAAAATGGTACAGGAATGGTAATGGAACGAAATTACAAAATTTCACAAACACTATGAACTAAAACTCTTTATACTTTGTCGTGGTTATGTGAAATTGTATTAATACAACGCGAGAATCAAATTATACAAGCAAGCAGCGTGGTGCTCTTGACACCCAGCAATGAGTTGACAATAAACATAACTGAAAAGTGATGTAGCAAATGCAAAAACGCAATACTAAGGGGATATATTTGATTTTGAATATAACGTAGTATGTCTTTCTCAAAGATTCTTCAAATTTTAAATTCTTTCTTTCTCTTCTACTTCTAGTTTAGGGTTGGATGCGGCACTTCAGCACAGTGCTCTATATAGCAACCCCTATAGATCTCTATAGGGCAAGTTTTATACCCTCGTAGGATACAATAGATCTCTTCCGAAATGTATCAGTCTGAGTCTTTTCAGCTTCTCACAAGTACATATTACATGAAGGCTAGTTTCCGTCTGTTTTTCACATTTCGTACACCAGGGCTCGTTAACCAAGCCCATGCTGTATGGATGCTTCCTTAAAGGACAATGTCCGGCTATTAACCCGGTAATAATTTTAACTTCTTTTTTTGTTACTACGAATTAGGTTGACTGAAAACCTAGTGCCCAGCTCCCTTAGTAGTGTTCTAGTATGAAATTGACCCCTTCGATTAGCCTCCATTCCTTTTTATGTTCTCTTTATAACCATGACCAGATCTCCCTTCTAGCAGAATTCTTAGCGATTCTACATACAGGTTCTAGTTCCTTCCTTATAACACTGCAGTCTGATACGACAGTTCTACATACGGGTATTACAAATTTCACAAAATTTTCACTGCACTTTCCTCATAATGAGAATACTGCTATTATTTTAACCGGACGTTTATGGTCTTCAAACTCTAAAATCATGGAAATTTCTAATTGGCTAATATATATTGCATACATATGCTTACAGAAATGTGTACTTTTAGAACATTCGTTCCTCTATGAACAGTTGCCATTTCAAATATTAGTACATAATACGATCTACCTGTTCGTTTATGAAATTTCGTATATTACTGTTATTACTTTGGCAGCAACTGTATATACATACATTTTTCTGATCTTTACAAGAAGCATAAATTATTACTAGCATATATTGCAACAATTCAATATTTCGAAACTTATTTTAACAGATTAAATAAATTTAATTTTATCTGAACCAGTATATACTAATAAAAATATTTTTAATCATTTCATGTTTAAAATTTCCAGGAATATAGTAATAAATTGGTTAATTTAATTAGTGAACATATAGACAAGGAAACCCAAAGTTTCCGCCAAAAATTATTTGATTTTTTAACGTATACTCCTTAGATTTAGTCCACCGATATTCAGCTCCTTTCATTCTTTCAGAAAAGTAAGCTTTTTCAAACTGTTCGAAATATGTGTTAGTTACAGTGACTACCTCTTCATTTGACCCAAATTTCTAGTCAACTTTTTAGGCAGGGAAAAAAGTCTGAGGCGCCCACCAAATCTGACAAATAAGCTGGATGGTGAAGATGTTCGAAATGTAGTTCAAGGATTTTTGTCATTGAAGCAGTCGAAGTGTAAACACTTGGATTATCCTGAAGAAAAAATTGTTTCTTCTTTAAGTTGGGTTTTTTGTGTTGCATCGTATCAATCATGTAGTTAACCTAAAATGGATGCATAGTATTCGCTTGTTATCGTGTTACATTTTTGAAGATAATCGATAACATGAATCCCCCTACAATCCCCAAAAAACAGTAGCCATAACCTTTCCGACCGAGTTTGAATTCTTCGAAGCACTTATACCAGCCTCAGACTATTATTTCTATTGCTGCTTAATTGCAGGTGCATAATGGTGTATCCAGGTTTCATCAATCGTTATTATTCGATCCCAAAAGCCTTCGGATTGTTAGAAATCCGAATGTTTTAATATTACGAAATTAAGAGTTTAAATGCAATTTTGTTCGCATTTGTGGTCTATAGTCAATAAATTCAGTACCAAATTTACACGTTTGGTCCCTGTAAGTAGACTCCAGCTAAACTTTAGTTTCATAATTTGCTTTATTCTCTACAAACAAAAATTTCGTCACTGATAGCTAAACCGGGACAAACGAAACGATATACGATACGGTATTATTGTACCTAACATGTTGCAAATAGGATACATGTTGGCTTTTTCTTACAAATGGAATTTCCGTAAAATACTGCTACATTGTGTTGTCATATATTCATATTCCGACTCGTAATCTAGGACACAGTAGAGTCATTAATTTCAGGTTATGTGCCCGAACACTTATATATCACAACACAATAGAAGCATTCAATTTAAAAACGGCATTTGACAAAGTTTTATTTTATATTTGTTTGGATTGCTACATTTACAACATGTAACATACATAATGTCGTTTTACCTTTGCTTTGTCTAGCTTTACTGATCATTACTCCACCTTTTCTATATTTCAAAACAAGCTAACAACGATTAACTCTCTACGCGAATACTGAGCATTCTTGCAATTGAAGTGAACGCAAGTTTTGGTGTTTTGAATACAAACATGAAGTGTTAGTAAATTTTTTTTAGTGCTACCCTCTTTAGCCAGGTTCCCTAATTATTGATCTGCCCTAGTATTACTTTAGTTTTTTTAATTTTATAAATTTTCTAAATGTACGTTTTCGTTTGAAATGTTAAATTTAAATGCAGTCAAATTACTTAAAAATATCAGCACCATCTTATAACATAATACGCTTGTGTTGACATCGATGTGTTACAGAACAAAAGTTATAAATTTGTGACCTGCTATCAGACAAAGGTGCAGGTCACAAATTTATATCTTCTGGATCACTAAGGGGTGATTCTGAAGAAACTGCTTATCAATAGTGAAAGGTTAATTTTTAAATTATAACCAACGACTACACATTAAAGAAGAAGCGCATTTAAAACCATAAATTAATCTTAGCTGCATTATGTCCTAAACCTAGAAGAACAAATAGAAGTCTAGCTAAGTTAAACTTCTATTAGACTAAAAGTAAGCACTGTGAGTGGAGAGGCCATAAGAACTATTGAAAATAGAGTTTATAAATACCACAAATTCGAAAAAATACTTGCTATTCCATATTAATATGTATTTGTATTGGGGCAAAAATATTCGGGACTTTTTTTAAATATTTTCAACAAACTTCTTGTTTTCAACAAAAAATATACTTTCTTAGAATTGTCCTGAAGAATGGTCTTTTGATTTTGATGTTGCGAGTACATATATACATCTACATTACTTGAAGACAAAGTTTACACGTTCTTGCATTTTATTGTCAATGTGACCTGTTTTAAGACACAGCACCTCTCAAAGTTAGTACTTTGTGCATATATTTCGAAAACAGATATAAGCGAAGTATAAGCTCTTGAAACAGAAACTACAAATTTGACCACAACATATTTTTCCAAGTCTTCTCAGAAGTTGAGAAATTAACCACTTTTCTTAATGGTAAAAATGTTGAAAATACGTTTTGTAAAGTAACATAGCACTCCTAGGAAAAAATGTAAAACTTTTCTATAGGGACTCGAATTAAATATCTATATTTTCTTTTTTTATCCCATCATAACTGTAGTTAACACCAAAAATTTGGTTATTGAAAAACTAATTATGACCTCATTAATAGATATTCGTAGATAGTTATTAAACCGTTAAACATAATTATTTAAAGAATTCCCAATTAGGTTAAACAGATATTTATTATTTTTTTTCAAAATGTCTGTGTGTGCGTGTGTGTATGTATGCATGTATATATGTGTATATGTATGTATGCACGGCGTATATAACATATTTGTTTAGACGATTTATTTTATTAATTTTTGTTGCAGTTTGTTTTAGAAGAGCATTAGCAGGAAAAAGAGTGTCTAGAATGTTTATACGAAAAGCAGTGTCATGTGAACGCGTCGAAGACTGTCAACAGGAATGTGGCGAAGAGAAACGATTTATCTGTGAGGGTTTTAATTACAGGTATTTACATCATTCTATTTAATAATAAATTTAAAACTTACCTATAATGACTGATTATAGCGCCTAAAGAAGAGTATAAAAAAATGTTTCATTTCCTTGCCGAAAAATCTGAATTTGTCCTCGGATAATTCACGTAACAGTTTAATAGGGTACACCCAGTCTAATGGAATACTAACAGGCAAGCATAACAGCAAATATATACTACCAATTTATTCAACAACTGCACAAGAAATTTCAAATACAGCCCGCAAGATTTTTTTCTTCTTCTTCTAAGTCTCCATTTTGGACACCAATAAGTTCAGGGACCTGGGCAAAATTTTCTTTGCATTGTCCCAATTAGACCTCTCAATTCCTCTCTGTATACCCTAGTAGATTCCGGAGATCTTTTTTGAAATATTTCTGTCGAAGTCTCTCGGTTCCTCGTAAGTACATATTATATGAAGGCTAGATTCCTTCTCTTTTTTAATATCTCCTATACATCAGAGCTTGCTAACCAAACTTATGTCATATATATATATAAACGTTTCTCTCAAGCATAATGTCCGGTTATTAAACAGGTGATAATTTTAGTTTCATTTTGATTGCTTCTAGAACGTTCATAGACTGAAAACTTGGCTCCATTTGATTTTATATTCTCTTTCCAACCATGACTACTTTTTGAGCCTTCATTGACTACTTCTTTCGAGTATTTAACTAGTTTTGACCTGATAATTAGATTCATAGCGGGCTGCAAACATCAATCGGGAAATATTGTCATATATTTCCCCAAGCTCAGTGATCTTTAGCTTCTAGGGCGAATTCCACAGATTCCTGCTTTTGTGCCACGATTGGACGGACTACGATCTAGCCCTTAGCAGATACAGACGCTCTAATCGCTCGAGCGACTCTTTGCCTCTTGCCTGGTCGGTATAGACATATTAAACTTAAGGCTCTACGCTATACCCGGCAATCCCACACTGAAATGAGTGTATTTTTCCGGCCTTTTTTTTGGCTTCAAATTAAAAGTTGAAAGACCGCTCGATGTATGTATGACCATGTATCAATAAAAACTAGGTAGGTATTTACGTTTTTTTCAAAATTTTTGTACGGTTTGACTTTTATCGATAAAAAACAGAAAATCTATCCGGACAAATTTAGAGATAACCAGGCCAGCTAATGGAGTTATGAAATGTTTGTGTTGTAGGTATTTATAATATCTAGGTAGCTATACAGCCCGTTTTTGTCTAGATGTAAAAGTTGTTTAGTTATCAATAAAAATAAAAGTAAAAAACAGGCATCCGATACTCAACGTCCCTGAAAATATGCAGCCCACATTACAGCACACGGTAAAATAGAGTAGGTACCAAGACGTCATGTTGAGAGGGTCTAGTCATTTATATGTGAACAAACTAATTTGCAGCTAATAAATTACTGCATTTACATAAGTAAATAGTTTGTATTTAAAAAAAAATAGAATAAAAAAAATTAGAGATCTTTTTTCATAATACTTCTTATAGATTGATCTCTATGATACCTCGCGTCAATTATTTCTGGAAGCATTGCCTTCATATAAAATTTTTCCAGATGTTGAATCATATGATGATTCCAGAAATCATCATTTCGTTCTATTACTATATATTTCAAATCGTGTTTAGTATAAACTACGAAATAACATTTCTCTCTTTTGGTGATGTGGAGTTGTCCCTGCACTTGATACATATAATTATCAAAAGGTTTTAGCAAAATTTTGTTACCATCATTTGCATCTAAGGTGCAATAATTAATTAATTTTTCGTTAATGGCTTCATGTATTAATTTATCACGCGCTGAATAAGGACATTTTATTTCGACAATAGAATCGAATCCAATTAATCCGTCAGGAGTGGCGCCTAAAAATTTTTTCTTCTCGTCAATGAACAAACCGCATGCCTCAACTTTCAAATTTGTAATTTCCATAAATTTTTGCTTGGCCCTTTCTTCATTATCTATGCCATACTGTAGAGAATTTGGTAGTTTTTTATTATTGAATCTATTAGTATACAGCATATGTTTTATTGTACTAGCCGTGTCTGTTTTTTCTCTCATTTTACAAATCTTGCCAAAGTTACTTGCCGTTAATCTTATCTGTCTCTCTTTTTCCCAATCGTTGTTATGTCTCTGATTCACGGTCCTAATTTGAATATTATGACAATCAGATAATGACAATTCATCAAGAAATTGTTTTCTCTTGCTTTCGTATTCCGGAATAGGCATGGCAGGTACCACGATTTTGCACGCTCCGTAATCCGAATCAGCACTTTGAATTCGAATTTTATTTTTTTTGCTTTTCTTTTTTATTGCTTGATTTAGTTTAAGATTTTTGAATTTTTCCAAATATACACAGTTAAAATTATCCCCATTAGTTTTCTTAACAAATGTATATACAAATGTCTCTTTATTATTATAATTTATGGCTGCCGCAAAACATCTCCCTTGGTACGAGCCTCCCAGCGAAAAATTTATTCTTTTTCCTCCCACGAATTTATTCACAACAGAATTGAAGGATTCTACAACGTTATTGTCTACGTCATAAAGTAAACTGGAGGATAAATTGGCTACTCTATTCAAAGACTGAAAAAATATATCATATAGAGCACTGCTTTTGAAATGTTTGTAATCAATAGTATTTGAATTGTTACCATTGTTACCATCTTTACTACAAAAATAGCTAGCACAGTTACTATGTTCTCCAAATATGTGGGCAGGTCCATTGAGAATATCATTTTTTAAGTTTTCAATTTTTTGTTGAAAAGAAACATTTTCATTTTTGCGGTACTTTATGGCACTAACTACAGCTGTTCTAAATTTAAGAATATTCTGCCGTAAAAAATTTCGTATACACATATCTGATCGAGGAGTTTTTGAAATTTCTCGTATTTTCGTACAGAAATTTCGCAACACATGATTTCGACACTCAATTTTTTCAATAAAATATGTTGGTCCGTAAGGTTTTGCTGTTTGAATTTTTTTATATACACTACTATCCCCATCACCAATAATAGTTTTATATCGCAAATTATGCATTTCTATTGACATTCTAAACCCATCTAGAATAATAGCTGCTTCCATAGAAGTTGAAGAACTGCTCCAGTTTTGAAAACATTTATGAGACGGAACATTTTTTTTATCGTTATTTTTACAAAATTTGCACATTTTATTTTTTACTCCTACGTACAAAACTTTTTTAGTTCTGGTCCCAATTACGCACCCAACGCCCGAGAGAGCGTTATAATTAGACTTGTAACTTCGTTTTGACCAAGCTCCATCCACTGTTACAGTTTTAAAAGGTATTCCGTCGCTATCGATTTCTCCTGCTTCAATTGCCAACTTACGTTCTTCCTTTCCTGCAGCTTGCATTTCTTTTAATGCTAACTCCTCTGTATTTTTTAGCACTTTTTTTTCTATGCGCGCATACGTTGCTGAAGACATTTGAGGAATGTCTAAAGCTGCGGAAAATTCTGTTAATTGTGAATGACCCGCCCCTATTGCAACAGTTCCACACACCGCTGCTTCATTTACTCCACATTTTTTATATTCATTTTCAGTACTGAATGTATCGGTTATTCCACACATGTTGCATTTATAAGTAAAAACACTTTTAAAACCAAAATGTTTTTCCGCTATTATTTCTACATTTTGAAAAGTACAGCCAAACATATCATGTCGTATTCCTTTTAGAACAGTAAACAGATGATTTATATCAACAATCCTACGTCCAGCAAGAGTAAAATTTGCAATATTGTTTAAATTTTCTGTTTCAATAAAAACCTCATCTGATATATCCGAATCAAAACTGTCGTCGCGTGCCGAATTTGTCTCAGTGAAAACAATTTGATTATCTACAATATTATCACGTTGAGACACTATTCGATTTTTTATCCGAATTTGTTTCATCAACTGTTTTCTACTTTTCCGTTTTGCAGCGGTTGTCAATCTTTTTTGGGAGTGAAGTCCCATTGTTAATTATATTTCAAAATTACAACAGTCACCAACACTAATATACGTATGCAATCTTTCGCATACGAATAGCTAATGAAAATAGTCCGAATATAATGCTAACGCACAGCAAAATTTTCCAAAATAGAAAAATCGCTCCGAAAATACAAGCACAATTGACAAGAACTAACAAAAGCACAGCAAATTCACTTATAATCACATGCAAAGCACAAGATGGTAAAAACCAATTGACCTTATGTTCAAGTATTCATCATATTTATAATTTTTTTTTGACATTCCCACCCCTTATTTTTTAAGATAGGTGGGAGCAGAAAGTTGTTTATCATATGGTCATATCTTTATCGAATTATATACATTTTTCCAAGTAACCAGGTGATTAACTTTTAATGACTAAGAAGGATTAGAAAGCCAGGTAATGCGAGTTCTATACACTTGTATAATTATGAACAAATAAATATATTATTATTATTATTATTATATTATTATTATATTATTATATTATTATTTCAATTAGGTATGTATGGGTAAAATTGTGTAGCTTTACTACCCTACTTATTTTATATTAAAACCTATTAAGTTACATTTGTTATAATAATACATCTATTCTTTATCTACGATTCAAAAAATTTTAGGCGGAAATACACAGATCATCTATCTGCTTAAAACAAGTCATAAATAAATCCCAAGTAGCTGATGTGTCAATAATCAAATTTGTTTGCTAATTTACATAATCCTTCGACCATCTCAGCAGGGCGTCTTGGTACCTGTCCGCTGTAGTGAGCTGTAATGTGGGTTACATATTTCTGAAATGGTAATTTTTCGGGCACTAAAGTAGACCCTTAACTCTAAACATATTCTGAGGTGTCATACTCTCCTTTAGCATTTCTGATACTGGCTTGTCCAATACCTTCCATTTGTGACGTATTCTGTTATGTGACTGTTAAATGTCAACATATCGTAAACAACAATCACGGATTTTAATAATATAAATTGAGAATCTTTATAGGTTTCACCATATTCGTCAAGCTGATTTTTAAGAGATTGATTCGAGAAATAGAAAATTTAAAGCGGGACGGGGCAAAGACGGTTATAACCTCTTCAATGCTGCGGTAGACGTTCCGCGGCGACGGTGACAGTCACCGCTAAACGTCTACTGTCAGACAGACGACAGTCGATTGAAATGTATAGGTGAAGAAATACAAACATGCTCAAATGCTTTTAGTAAATGAAATAACTCATAATGTATCTTGGTATTTTCAAGGGAATTCATACAAAGAGAATGAAGTCCTGCAAATGAGCACAGAAATGTCGGACAGTATTTGGAAAATGTATTTTAAAATAAATTAATTTCCAGATGTGACAATATTCGATGACCTGTGAGGTCTTCGGATTTGTCACCTCTTGATTTATTCATTTGGGGATATATTAATAGTCAAATTCATAACACTCACAGGCCAACAACTTTACCAGAGACCCAACAAAAACTTGTTGAAACTTGTGATGCTATTACTCCTGATATATTATTTCACGTTAGGAGAGCTTTTTACATTAGAATGGGATATCTGAGTGTGATGTTTATGGTTTGTTGCAAGGAGGACAAACGTTTGAACATTTAAATTAATTGAGAATTTTATTTTATTAAAAAAATAATGTCTAGGTAGAATAAATTTTATTTTTTCGCATTTTGACAAGTAATGTGCTACTTTACTACAATCAAAATCGTTTATTAAAGTGGCACTTTACCACATAGATACGTCACTTTACTACATAGTTATGTCATGTCAATAAAACACAGTTTGATAGAAAATTATTTATTTAAATATTGGAATTGGAACTATTGTGAAATATATTAAAAGTACAATTATTCAAATTTAAAAACTTTGTATGAATAACACTAAAATATATAGAAACAAATAGCTTACCTTCTCAAAAAAATACGCTAGCATTACAGTTTCATCAATTATTAGTGCTTTTTTTGTTATCTTCCAATTACAAAATATTTCATATGTCTTCTGGTATTTTTCTTTTGATTTCAAAGGAAGTAAACCCGAAGACGCTTCTCGAGCGGCATTTAAAATATCTTCAGAATAATGTTCTAAAGTATGTTTAGTAGCAAGACTCATTTTTAACTAAAACTCAAATCGACTTACAAAAAATGAAGTTTGTTTACTGTTACTGTGTCGTTACTATGTAAATAAATAAAGCCAAATCAGATTACGGAAAACCTGTACAAATACCTACTATAACATTTTAAATTTTTAAGTTTATAATGCTTATTCTTGCAAAATGCGAAAAAATAGTGTAAACAAACTCGTAAGAAAAACAGTTTTACTAAACTCATACAGCTTTAAGTTACTCGCTCGCTCCGCTCGCTCGTACTCAAACGCTATATTCGTTTAGTAAAACATTGCTTTACTATACTTGTTTAATATACTATTAAAGAATTTATCTCATTTTTATTTTGACAATAAACAAGTTTATTAATATAATGTATAGAATTCACGGTTGGCTCTTGGTGAAACATGATTAATAATTTACTAAATAAAACACTTGGTATATTTGTTTCACAAAATGTATTTAAAATATATCTGACATATGTTTCGACTTATACAGTCATTCTCAAAGAGTCATGTAAACTAAGTGAAAAGAATACTCCTACCCATATTTATGGCTTATTTTTTGAAAGTTTTATTACAGCATCGATTGCGGGGGTATTTGAAAAATCCAATTGCGTGTTTGTGACCTGTCTCAACAGACAGGTCACAAACAAGAACTTTGTTCTTGATTACCCATTGTAAGAAGACAACGAAATACGGATTGGCAGCGATATATTAAATTATTTAGAACAGCTACCTTTTCAATCTGCAAATTAAAAAATCATATTTAGATGCCTTGCAAACATTTTTTCCGTTTGTCATTTTTCGTCATCAATCTTCTTTTTTATTAGGTAGAAAAAAAATTGTTTAGCGCTTTTTCTATTTTCCAGACTCGATCCAAGTGGCCATGGGCGCGGTGATTGTGAATTAATAGGTATTCCCTACATAAGATTACATTTACGCGATGATATCATACCAGATCCAAATTACGATTATTACGAGAAAGACCGAAATTGTAAAGAACAAAGGCCGGCATATAGACCATCAGGTGAAAATCGCTTACCACCTCCACCTCAGTTACATGATTGGTACTCAAGTGAACACATTAACCATTACGATTCTCGAGATCGATTCAGAAATAAGTATGATGCTCAAATAAATTTCGATCGTGGAGAATCTGAATATGATCCCAGACCACCCCTCCGTAGACCATATAATAGACGAAGCGGTGAGTATAGACATTGCCCGTTTCCACATTCACATAAGTAATTAATTCATAGCTACGAAAATTCATATCTACAATAATGTACGTTTTCTGTATACATTGCACAAATAAAGTGAAATACATAATCATATGATCTTTTTATTTAACAATATTAACATATCCCTACGTTCACTTGTAAATTTCAATCCCGATTTTAATATCCTGAGCAAATTTGCACAAACTTGCTATTATTTATGCTTTTCACAAAAGAACAGGGAATGTCTTAGAAAAATTTATTTAGATACAATTAATATTTTATATTTACGAGTTTCTAAGACCTACCTTAAAGTTCTTAAGCTTACAATTAATCTCCTTGCACGTAAGAATACAAAACCCTATATGTAAATACGAACATAACCAAGGAAAGTTGATCTCCTCCAGTAATGTGCGGGCGTCTCATAGATTTAATTGCTGTAAAAAATATGCTTAAATCAAAATGATTATATTGATTTACAAATTTTTGATACACAAAAACCTGTAACTTTGTTTTTAATAATTTTATTATAACAGATAACGTTACCAATGCAACAATTATCAGGTATATACAAGGGTGGTTCAGAAACTACGTAGCCTAACAAAGACAACGCAAGTTTTTTGACAAAAAATATTTTATTTGTCAATATAGTCTTCTGCTCGTTCAATATACTTATTCCACTGATATTCCAAATTAGTAATGCCTTTCTTGTAGGTCGATAAATCCAAGTTCTCGAAATACATTGTTGGAAAAAAAGTGACGACCACACTCTGTATAATCTGAAGAAGTGGTTCTAACGCAATGAAATTTGGTATGGAAGTCGTACTAACGTAGCATAACCTACCCTCACCTGGAGAGCGGCGCAGCCCTGCTGGGAAGGGATGTATTAATAGCGGGAGTATCCTCCGCGAGCGGCACGTACCATCGCTACACGACGACGGAGTCAATAAGTCGTTGTATGGTAGCGGGAGCGATGTCCAACGATGCTGCTTCAACTTGCCTCTATAGCTCCTCAACGTTCCCGGGGAGCCGGATAACGTTGAAGTCTCCGACCGATCACATCCCAGACATGTTCGATCGGATAGAGATCCGGAGAACGTGCTGGCCATGGAAGCATCCGTATATGGTTCTCTTCCACAAAAGTCTGGGCAACACGTGCAGTGTGCGGTCGGGCGTTGTCGTGCATGTATAGAAGACGTGGGCGCCGTCGAACGCAGGGAAGCACAACGGGCTGTAGCATCTCATCTACGTAGCGGCGAGCCGTCATCGAATGCTGTATACGCAGCAGACGTGTACGTCCACCATAGCACCCAATACTATAATGCTCTGCTGACGGTGGATAGGGTGTGGTTGGATGCACTCCTCGCGGTGACGCTCACCACGTCTCCGATGAACCAAAATTCGCGCGTCACCGGTGCTCAATTCGAATCTTGATTCGTCGGAAAACAAAATGTGCCTCTATTCGACAACCCATTGACGTCTAGCCTCCACCCACTGGCGCTCGCAAGTCAATGGAATCAGCTGCAACGCACAGCGCGCTCGCCCACTTTCTAGCAAACGCCCCTGTACAGTTCGTAGTGAGTACGCCTTCCCTTCCTGCTGGCCAAACGGCCCCAAGTTGCCTTGAGGAAGACGTACGCGACGCTAAAGCGCTGTGCACAAGGGCGCGATCCTCGCGTGCTGTGCTCGCGCGGGGCAGTCCTGCTCGCGGCTGAAGGCGGGTACGTCCTTGCTCCATCCATTCTCGCCATGCCCGCTGCAATGCCGATATCACGGAAGGATACTCCTGTCATGTGCATCCCCACAGCCATTCCTCCCTCAAACTCGTTCAGATAACGCAAACAGCCTTCCATCGCGCATAAAGTACGACTACAACTACCCGCTTCCGCCATACTAAAAATAACCGGTTTCTCCCTCCCCGCATCGGTCTCCATGGAGACAACATATTGCAGCTGTCGGAGGACTCGGTAAAAAATGCAGCGATACAAAAAGTCAAAACTCGTGTAGAGGGAACCTTAATGCTCCGCTAAATCTACGCATTTATCTTGACACGTTCAGATTATACAGGGTGTGCTCGTCACTTCTTTCCATCAGTGTAGTTATTTACAGCAGCGATTTCCTCGGAATTAGACGAAAATCACTTACGGCCGAGCCATTTTTCAAAAACACTTTCTACTTTGCCAAATATGCCCGTCTGTCTTTGATTTTGTGGCTTAATTGTTGCAACAAATTGGTATTTTTTAACAATTGTTAAGAAAGGAGCGGATTCTAATAATGTTGAATCCAGCAGCTCGGCTTTGATTGCGGCTGGTATTAAGCCTCTCAAATAAAAGTACTTTATTACCGCTCTCAACTCAGTTTTTTTTCCATTGTTATGACATGACATGAGACGTTCACTTTGGCGTACTGTCAAAAACAGACTAATTGACAAATCGCTCTGCACTATCATATTTAACCTATTGAAGGATGATTCTAAAGAATGGTAAAGAAAATTCTTTCTTGATTTCGCTCTCTGTTAGGCCACGTAGTTTCCGAACAATCCTCGTATAAGCTACAACCAAAAATAATCCTAGTCTTCAGATATAATTAAAAGGTTATTTTTGGTTATATCTTACATATAACTGTATAATTGTTCACATGTTTCTCATACGTAGTTAATTTCGTTTGAAAATGACATGTTTTTAATAGTGTAACTGGAGTAACGTTACTTGTTATAGTGAAGCGATAAAAAACAAAATAGTTTTTTTTTGTGTATCAATATGATTAAGGATCACGAAGTAACGGCTTCGACAACCAATTTTTAAGTGTTTTTAATGATTACAAGTAAAATACATTTTTGTGCCAATACCTACGTAACTCTTTTTGCATGTAAAGTAGTACTAAATTTAACTCATTTAAGTTTTGTAAATATCTTCGGGAGTAACAAAAACATCCAAACTTTTTAAATATAATTCTATTTTCCCTTCATACATAAAGAAAAAACATTATTATTGTTGAGATAGTAAGTCAAAATTTCTATTTCTTAACACTTCGTGAATTAACTTTATTATCATTACCGCGATACAGTATCCAAGAGTAATCATGTTTTCAGAAAACTTAATATCGATTTTCATTAATTGAATGATTTTATTAGTACCTTTCATATCATAGGTTTTTGAAATGGCATTGGCACTTTCTTCGGTTTAATTAATCTCGAAGTCTAGAGGAACACACCCAGGCCTTATCCTGATGTGCTACTAGAAGATCGTCGTATAGATGGTAAAGATTCTTAAATTTTATTCTAATTCTTCTCTGTTGAGATATTGGAGTGAAATTCCCGCACAGCTAACATAAGAAACCAGGACAATTATGAAACAATGAAATCAAATAGAAATTTAATCCTTTGTTCGTTATTACTATTCTAACAAAAGGTCCACACAGTAACTAACTCCAGAGTTCTGTCTTGTTAATTCTATGAATTTTGCTTGACTGACTTTCCGCCAATGTATGGCCACAAGCGTTTTTATAAGGACAATCGTTCGTGATTCAAACTAATTTAGTATTGTGCAATCCTTCTACAAGAAATAAATATCTTGACTTATTCCAGCGCCACTTCTTGCAATCATTTATAATGATTTAAGAGGTTATTGGCAATGGAAAAATACCGACTTTGCGGACTCGATACATATATAAAAATAGCCCAATTTACCCACAATTGTCCGTAATGCATCCTTGTAAACGAGTGTTGCCTTCAAATAGTTAATTTCTTTGGAAAATGTTCTAGAATTTTTTTAATTTTTTCTAATTTTTTGAAAGCGAATTTTCAGTTTTTATTTGATACGGAACTAATTTAAAAACGACAGACCTGTGGAAAAATTCATTTTAGTTTTTATCAACTTGGCATGTCTTAATATTTACCTGACAAAATGTCCAGAATCCTGCCAACATTATAATATTCTTATTTATTACTTTCTAGTACTTCTATTTCAAATTACACACACTTGAATCACTTCATAAGAAATTTATGGCAGCATAATATATGAAGAGCGTGTGTCCTTTATTATACTAATTGTAATGGGATAACGTCTATATTTTTGTTTCAAAATTTCTAATACACCATGATATCTTGCAGCGGGAGATATAGAGCGCGGATGTCTTTAGTACATAACCCTGCGAAGAAACTTTTCATGGAACTAATTCCCAAAAATGTCTCTGTCCATCAGTGCGTTTTTGGGTGTCTTATATTAAACAAGCAATTTATTGGTGGATATGCTTTAAAATATTTTGTATTTAACTAATTTTCCTACGATAACCAGTTTTATCTTACTTTTTTTTCATTCGCGTTAGCCCCAGCTAATCTTTTACTCCACTACTTTTCTTGTGTCCACGGACAGCCGCTTTTTCTCGAGAAACTAATGTTTTAGCTTGTAACATTTTATAAATTAGACCCGTTTCATTGCAATTGCAGAACTGATTGCGGGAATTAGTCACTCGTCTTCTATAAAATTTCCTGAATGTTTGTGAAAATGCAGAGATAGCATGTCATTCGAAAGCTTCTTTCCGCATATATACTTTAATTGTTACCCTATCATTTCTTCTATCTGCATTTCAGTTCTAAAAATACGGACCAAATATTTGCTTTCTTCGCTTTGTTGAGTAAAGCTACTAAAAAG
Source organism: Melolontha melolontha (assembly GCA_935421215.2). Taxonomy (NCBI): domain Eukaryota; kingdom Metazoa; phylum Arthropoda; class Insecta; order Coleoptera; family Scarabaeidae; genus Melolontha; species Melolontha melolontha. The sequence goes on from OW285236.1 coordinate 131,389,326, forward strand.
AGACCTGCAATTTCTTTCATACGCAGCCCTTTTTATTGATTGCCGTTATAAATTTTCTACGCAATGAATCCAATATTGTCCAATTTTGTGGATGTTTCGGCAACTATCACTTACAGTCACTTTTACTAAACCGTATTCACTGCAAGTTTTTTTTTCACTTTTATATTTATCTAGATTAGTTCTAATCTAATTGGATCGAAACACATTTCTATTTTCCCTTTTTGCTCAATTTGATGCAAGAAAATATCAATGCCAAAAAAGCTGCTGATCAACTGACGGTGTGGAAGCAAACTTTGTAATAAAATACTAAACGAAACATTTGCTAAATTAATTCAGCAAAAACATTTAATGCTCCGTCGGCAAGGCTACACTTTAGTACGGCGCGTGATCCGCTTTAACTCAAACTAGACGGAACCTCGAACTATTGGGATTCTAGTATATTTAATTCTCTGATCCAAAATAATTCAATAACATAACATATTCGTGACAGTTGTATGCACATAAACCTAATCATGATTATCTTCCAACACATACTGTGCTTAATGGCGCAGATATTAAATATAAAATTTTCGTTAAATGGAGCATGGCATATGTTTTCAAAATACTAGGTGAATATTTTGGAAATTAAATTTTTGTGGGTGTAGGGTGTACAGAGTTGCTATTTTTTATGTAAGCTTAAAATATATCAAGATTAGGAGTAGACCTAACGTGTGCATCAAAATTATACTTTCTAGCTAGGGTATAGCGAAAAAGCCGAATTTGTTAATAATAATAACATTACTTTGAAGCACCAAAATTTCCAGATTTCAATTCCTGAAATGTCATCACGACTTAAAATATTCGTATAGCACATGATTTTATCATTTCTGTACTCAGTGTTGTATTCATCCAGTCGTGAATGGAACTTCATGAGCACTCACACAGCAAAAAATAGAAGAGTGATTATTGTACTGTGAGTTTTTAACACTTAAGTAATTATTTACTAACACCACTAAATATAATTGTTATTAATAATTAATTTGCTGCTATGAAATTATAATCTTGCATTCACAGCTTCCTTCCAGGGCATATTTCCTTCGATTAATGAGAAATCACAATATGTCCATTATGCTTTGCCATAACAAAATCACCATCAACAAATATGAATATGGACTGCAGTATTTTTAGAATATTTGGCTCTATTAAAAATGTGAAAATGTAAAATGCGTTTTGTTGTAGATTATCATGAAGACTTTCATAGCTCTAGAAATAAATATGAAGATCATTATAGTAGTTACGATTACGGTTACTATTCAACACCACTTAGCTCAATTGGAAAGGGCTATGATTATAAATCTTACGAATCATATCTGCCATCAAGAAACAGATTTGATTATCCTACTAATGGATTTCAAAATAAGTATTATGTTAAGCCATATAACGACAAAGAAATAGGAAGACCTCATTATAATAAATGGGGTGTATATGGCGGAAGTTATGGGGATTTTGGAAGAGGCTATACTGATTATGGTCACATTGATAAAAATTTTGACATTACAAGCAAAAACCATTATTTAGCCCCCACAGGTGTATCAAAACATTGGGGAGAATATGGCGGCACGTATGGTACTAATAGTTACTATAATCATCCGTCAAACAGTTACTGGGAACTTGATGGAAGAAATGAAGATAAATATACCAACTACAACTCTAACAATTACGATTTGCTTCCACCACTCAATAAACCTAGCCAAGATTATTTACCGTCAGACGAGGAATACACAGGTTATAAATATGAAAAACCGGGTTTAGTTCCTGAAGGTTCTGGTTATCCTAAAGAACCTCCATTAACCTTAACTAACGGTAAGCGAGCGCCTTCATTTACATAATGTAAATAAAGAATAAAAAACGAATTCAGTTACGTTTTTCTTAATTTACAACATTTAGTAACATAATAGTATATGAAATCACAAGTTTCATAAGGCGCCATTTTGTCACAAGAGTTCATGTTTAGAAAATAAGTCGCGATAGTGGCGAGTTTTCTAAAGAACCCAAGATTCGTATTCCACGACGACACTGGCTAAAAAGTTCTTGACAAATGTTTTTTATGTGTTCTTTCATGACATCCGTTAATTGTCGCGGGACTCACCTCGCACAAATATTTCTTTAATTTAACGTCTGAACAGTGTAATTGGACTCTTTCTTGACTAATGTTTAAATTGCCGAGCAATTTTTTCTTGCATAATTAGTGCATTCTTCACACTTGTTCTTGATTCTTCTCATAAGTCACTGATACTAATCGACATGATTGCTTCTCGGGGGACACCTCTATTTCGCCTCTATGATAAAGTTTTGCACGTCGAACCCACTGGCAAACATTTTTCACATTCAACAGTTTTTAAACGCTTGTAAATTTCGATGAGCGCACAAACTTCCAGCGTTAAAATTTCTATTACGGCGAGTTGCTTGATATATATCTCATATAAGTGATAAGCGAGATAAACATTTATCCCACGCAACGTCTTACCACGTCATCCCATCCAACGCCTTAAGACACGCAAGATATCTGATCGTGTTGCATCCTATTCATTTATATGTATACACGCTTGTTTGGGTACATTTACTCAACTTCATACCCCACTCCACGCAGTGTTAAACAGATTTGCAGAAGGTTTCGCAGTTTAACCGAAAATAGACCGATAGTAAGTGCGAGCTCGTTGTTAATTTGTTTGCTATTGTTGTGAAAATAGTTAATTATTATGACAGAAGTATCCTACATCGTATATAATCGCTTGAGAGAAATGTGTTAAAGCCGGCATAAAACAACGTAAAGCGGCGTTGGATTTGATGGCGCGGTAAGACGTTACGTGGAACAAATGTGTTTTTAGCTTTACTCAACGACGGTATATAAGAAAATAGAAAGCTTCGCACGGTAAAACGAGATACTCGAAGTTACCGTTTGCAGGTTACAACTTGTTTCTATCCCCACTACTCACACAATGGCGTTGTAAAAGACCTTCTCATATATTTGTGTATACCGTACGAACGCCGGGGAGTGATTGATCTACCACAATGTAGTAGGACGAAGACGAATAGCGAGTTTATGTGGTTAGGGTTGAGAGAGTATATTCAATCGGGTTCTACTGTCTAACTGTACGGGCGTTCCCTTTCTTTATCCAACACATTCTACATACGATCTAAGTACGAATCAAATAATCTCTCTCTAACACATTGAATATTCCTATCAGTCGGTCATTGTGTTCAAGCAAGGCCAATATACTTGCAGTTGGCCAGTCATTACTTATTATCCATCGATCGCACGACGTTGGGCACACGGTATACATATATAGTATATATATATACATATATAGTATATATATATACATATATAGTATATATATATATACATATATAGTATATATATATATATATATGAAGGTGTAGTTTCTCGGGTTCTTGGCCGCGTGTGAGTTTTGTCCTGAATAGGACTATTTACTCTACGTTTCAAGAGAAGAGGAGAACGAGAAGAACACCGAAACGCGGTCGTCAAGAAAGAAGTAACGTCATCGTTAGCGCAACATAAACTTCTGACAGGGCACTCTATCGACTTTGAAAACACGAAGATCCTAGCCAAAAGTGAAAACCTAGCGACGAGAATTACAAGAGAAGCGATAGAAATAGAAAAAGTGCTTAAATAAACGTGACGACGGCCAGCGCTTGCCGCATACATGGAAACCGCTCCTAGCTCACAGACAGATAAAAACACAACCAAATCCCGACAGATCGCAACCCCTACATATATATATACATATGTATATATATAGGCAAAATTCCTTTTGAGTGGATAATGCTGGATCAAATTTACTCTAATATGTATATAATTTCAGTGGTGTTAATAAAAACGGAATTTGGGCCAATGTGTCAAATAGAACGATTTATTGCTACGTAACGTTTCGAAACTATATTTTTTTCTTCATCAGACTCGATAAATGAATAACAAATTAACCATAATGTACTTACGCTAGCAATTAGAAATTCCTAAGCTATTTTATAATAGAAAGAAGAAAGATATCAATTAAAATTCATATCTAGTTGTATTTTAGATACGACGAAAACTTATTGTGAAGAGTAAAAAACATGTTAAGTAGGAACTTTAAAACAATAACAGAAACATAATAGTTTGAAGTCAGCGCACTTTGGCTAGGATGATTTATGAGTAAAGGCGCAATTTAGTCTATGCGAAAGAAACCGGTGAACGCGATAATGGTAGAGAAAGAAACCAGATGCCATAAAAAAATTATATATGTAACAGTGAAATCAGTTAAAATATACGAAGATTGCAAAATCAGGTCAGAAATAATAAATAGTTCAAGTTAATTTGAATTTGATATATTTCATGAGACCATTGATGAACGTGAATGTACGCTCTTTGGTATTGAGATTATTGGCAATTTTTTTAATGACTAAATTTTGTAATGTAACTCTTTTGTAATAGTCGTTTTCGCTGAATAAGCAATTTACACTGTTAAAACACATTATGTTTGAAAGTGCTGATATGGGATCACAAGGCACATTGTTTTGGGTTTACCTTCGAATCACTGCGATGTTGGGTGGTGCGTTGACGCCATCGTTGGGCTGTCTGACCTATATAATACTTAGAGCATTCGTTGCATTTGACTGCATACACTATATGGTTTTGTTGAAGAGAAGTTATTGGGCTCTTTAATTTGAATAGAAATCTGCTTTCTGGAATAGCAGACGTAAAAACATTTTTGAATTGATGATTCCGGAAAACGATCTTAATTTTGTCAGTTAACTTGAGTATGTATAGAAGAGATTTATAGATGCATTGCTATTGGTTTTGTTCCTTATGGATGGTAGGATATTATAATAATATTTATACTAGATGCGACTAATTAAATAATTTCAATTTTGATACGCGGTCGGTATAATTTTGACATATAGAACCTCTAATTTAATAATTATTAAAATTATTAACTGAAATATAATTAGAATAGAAATGTACGTAATCAATAAATAAATTAATATGTACACTATAAATACGAAAGAAATTCGAGAAGTTCGAGAATCATTAATGCCTGGGTTGATCGTTTGGTTGCAGGTAGTTTTGTTCGTTCGATGTTATACAAAAGAAAGTCTTTCTCTTGAAAATATGAATAATATGCCACGAAGTGTCTTACGATTTTTTTAGTATTTTTAAATTTAATTTATTTGCGAATAATACAATTTAAAAAGGGATTCGAATTCTTAATATATGCTAAGTGTAACAAAGATAACTAATGTCAGGCAATATCTGATAGTCAAACATAATTTCGGCATCAGTATTTTTGAGTAAATCAACAAAAACTAAGGTATATACAAGTTATATTTTATATTCTTGATGAAGTAATATAATAAACGCTGTCAGTACAAGTACGTTTTATACACTCGTATAAATATCGTGACCTTGACCTTATTTTCTTCAAACAAGATATACTAATAAATTAAAATTATTTCTTGCAGAATGTTCGTTAAGATCAGCGACCGGATACCGTCTATACAAAAGTGTCATAAAAAGAATATTAACAGTTCCCACAATTTACGATTGTGAATATGCATGTTTCAAAGAAAAAGAGTTTATATGTACATCATACGCGTTCAGGTAAGATCGTATATTAATCAGCCAAAGAACCAAACCAGAACCGGAAATTTTAGATATGTTGTTGGAGCAGGAATACCCCCAAATAATTGCTACTTGAGTGACAAGAACTACAAGAAGCTGGATTATTATACAGACCTTGAACAAGACCGTAACTTCGATATATACACGATGAATAATAGGGATCGATGTAATGGGGGTACTCCACATCATAGAGATTCTAGCGGTATACTTTTTTTTATTTGTTAATATGAGTATAATAGAATTAGAAAAGTCACATTCATTTAATTCGTTAAATGTATTGAAAAAGGTATGTATATACATACATATAAAACTTAAGGAATAGATTTACTAACATATACTTTGTTACGTAAACGCTGCTAGAATGAGCATGCTAACAATAAGAGGAGCGATTTAAAATGATAAAATAATGATGATGAGCACCAAAGGTCGTAAGCTGAAATAACTGTTTATCAAATACAACTTATTGAATAAAAGAATACACAACAACATTGTGTCTAAAGTTTTAATTTAATTAATTAATTAATATTTAGATGAAATAAATTAGGCTTTGAAATGTATTAAATCATTATTAAACAGAAGCAGCGTATACAAGTAGCGACGAGTAACTATTTGAAAAATAACACATAGTAAATACACACTGAAAAGTAAGTCAGTTTTTTCGTAAATTAATAGTTTAGTAAAAGTGATTAAAATACTATCGGCATCGAACAATACAGAGATTACCTTTGTACTATGAAGCGATCGGACATGTGATAAAAACAAAAGAAACGCCGTACGGCCCGGTCCATCACTGTGTATGCTTGAACAGTACATGCCGGAGAGATGTGTATCTTATGAAAATCAGGAACCAAGGGCAAGCAAGCGATTTCTAAAGATTTAAGAATTAATTAAAGACGCGAGCTAAAAGGTTGTGAAGTCAATGAAGTTAATATTATTAAAATATTCCTTGCGAAAAAATCTTTAAAATGATATCTTACATGGTACGGTTTCGAATTCGAAGTTCAAATTAGTGGTTTAAACTACCACATCTCGAACGAATTTAATGATTAAATCACCAATAGTTTTATTTGCGGTGTCTACAACTACATGTTCTGAGTGTGATATTTTTTACTGCACTCTTTAATTGAAACTTTTGTTAAAAAGGAATATCAGCTGTATTTATTATTTATAGTTTATTATTACTAGACTGCGGAAACGGCGCCATTCCGTATCGGTGCCGACAATGTACAATCGATCAACTTAACATGTATATATTAACGTTATAGCGCGATGGTATAGACGCAATTGTGAAATATATTTCGCCAGAGTCGTAATAAAGGCTAAAGGTTAATGAATTTAAATTAATTTGAATTGAAATTAATTTCAGATATATATATATATATATATATATATATATATATATATATATAGATAATTACTTCGTGACCTTTATATGTTATGGTAAATTCAATTTGTTGGCGATTTAAGGTCTGGTTTTACTTCAAAATGTATATATTTAAAACAATATTACATGTTTCGGCAAATGATGCCTTTTTCAAGGAACATAAAATATAAATGACAGTATATTAATGTCATACGTATACATTTGTAGTTACTATGGATAAACTTATTCAAAGATAAATTCCAATATAATAATAATAAATTATGCCTTAGTATTCTAAAATAGATAGACAACACGGGCGCATACGTAATAATAACTCAGGTCTTGTGTTTCCCTGTTTTTGTTGTCTATCTATTTTAGAATACTAAGGCATGATTTATTATTATTATATTGGAATGTATCTTTGAATAATTTTATCCGTAGCAACTACAAATGTATGCGTATGACATTAATATACTGTCATTTATATTTTATATTCCTTGAAAAAGACATCATTTGCCGAAACATGTAAGATTGTTTTAAATATATACATTTTGAAGTAAAACCAGACCTTAAATCGCCAACAAATTGAATTTATTATATATATATATATATATATATAAACTTCGTGACCTTGGTATGATATGGTAAACCTAATCAGTAGGCGATTAAAGGTCTGTATTCTGTATATTACTTCAAAATATATGTATTTAAAAAACTCTACATGTTTCGGCAGTACGCCTTTATCAAGAGAATACAAAATATAAATGACAGAATATAAAATATTCTCTATATATATATTATATATATATATATATATTATATATATATATATATTATATATATATATATATATATATTATATATATTTATATATATATATAAGGTAAATTTAATAAGTCGGCGATTAAAGGTCTGGTTCATTACTTCAAAGTATATATATTTAAAACAACCCTATATGTTTCGGCAATATGCCTTTGTCTGTCATTTATATTTTGTATTCCCTTGACAAAGGCATATTGCCGAAACATGTAGGGTTGTTTTAAATATATATACTTTGAAGTAATGAACCAGACCTTTAATCGCCGACTTATTAAGTTTACCTTATCATACCAAGGTCACGAAGATATTATATTTATATATATATATATATATATATATATATATATATATATATATATATAAAATGCATTTACTTTACACAGTGAAAAAATTCAAAATATTGAAAAAATATAAACTTGAAATTAATTATATCATCTATAATTAAAGTGAAGGCTTTGTCACACCACAGTAAACATCTTTTTATTCACATTAATTATTACAATATATTCTAAAACTTTGTTCTGTAAAGTGCGTTCTTTTATTGGACAGCATGTCTTTAAATATAGAAAAACTTCGCTCAACATCAGAGCTAGTGAGTGGCGCATAGAAATAATAATTTTTAAATTTAATATATCTACCGATTTCCGTATTTTGAACATTACTACAAAAGCTTTTCATGACATTAAAATCAGGGCTACGAGCGAATATTGCACCAATCTTATTATTAAGCGAAACCTACTCTGTCTCTGCGCCTCTATGACTCATTAGAGGATAGCGTCTGTTCCGCAGTTTAATTATCACATTTAATATATATTTTTTATATTACATACACTGTTTTGGCTCATTCTGACCTGAACTTTTTTTCGTATTTTTTTTACATCAGTTTTTCCATTTGGTCTACTTTTACTGTTTATAACTAGTTTTACCTCTGCTTTATAGATATTACATTATATTATATTTAATTAGTTAGCAATTTAGTGATTTGTTCTAGTAGTTGGTTATTCTTTATTTGGATTAACGCTGGTTAAATAAATAACTATCATTAAATTGATGTTACAGATATTTCTTGGTGAAACATTTTACTAATTGATATAGATTAAATATTAAGAATAAAACGCTTACTAATTTTATTAGTGTAATGACAAGTTTCGGCTGACAGTAGCATAACAGCCAAATTCACAACATTTAATTTAAGTCAAATAAATTATTTTTATTAGTTTTACTAAAAAGCATTATTCTTCTTGGTTATCGTCAAACGGAAATACGATAGATAAAGAAATATATAACTATATATACCATATTGCAGCAAAGAACATTCACTTATCTGAAAAAACATGAGGAATCTAGGCCAACATTTGTTTTAAATCACATAAATTAGGAACCTGATTTTTAGGAAAATGTAATGTGTTCCGATAAAAAAAATTTCCAGCTAACACATAGTGGAACCATGTATGTTTATACACAGATTTGCAAAGCGGCACATAGATACAAATAAAATAGGGAAAACTTGGGAATTAATTTTATATGCCTTATCATCAAACGACAGGGTTACTTTAGAAACCCTCTTCTTTAAATGTCGAATAGATCGGGGGCAGTTATCGATGCGAATGGGGACACAATAAAATATTTACTGTACTTTTGGTTAATTTGTATTTAAAAGTTTCTTTTCAATTAAAATAGTAAGTGTACCTACTTATATTTTAATATAAAATATTTCAGTTTTTTCTTAGACCACGTTGTGCTTGAAAAGAACAATCACTCAAGACAAAATGTAAAAATTTGACAACTTGACATTTTTTGCTTGTACTAGATATTTTCAAACAAAATTGCACATGTACACAAATGAAGCTCATAACGAAAGAAAGCAGATTTTGGGGAAAGTAAAACCACCCTCAACCTGTGAATATTTATGTGCGTGGACTTGATCTTTCAGTGAGAAGTAGGAGACCATGTAAACGATAACTCGAGGGATTATGAATAACGGAAGTAAATTTAAAATGTAAAATTTATGTTTCGAAAAAAAAACCTTTGGAAAAGATAATTGTTTCAAATTCTGTAATTGATGTAACGATTAAATTAATTGTATTTTCAATTCCTGTTTTTAGTGTTTAAAGAAATTCGAATCATAATATTAAAAATATTATTTGATATACAATGCAAAAAAAAATCAAAAGGCAATGTATGATAGTGGTCTTTATTTTTTAGATTGCTTTCTTCACGTTCGCAGTGGTCAACGATTTGATGATACGTGCGTTAAGGATTCTTTTATAGTCAAATCAATCGTTGATTGTGAAGTAGCCTGTTTGAAATCAGTGCGTTTCATTTGCCGAACTTTCAGCTTCAGGTCCTTACAAAATACCTTTATCTATCTGTCGTACTAATTTTCGAAAATTTCAGATACGGTTCGCCACTAATTGGTGGAAATGCAGAAAATTGTCAGCTAACAGATATTCCATATCGTGAACTAGATTTTCGTCGGGATTTAATATTTGATCCTGGTTTTATAATATATGAAAGGGCAAGCTATGGTTATGGATGTGAAATAAATCAGTTGCCTGTCTTACATAAACCCCACTCAGATCCTATTTCATTAAGCGACGAAAGTAAGTTACTAAGTAGTATTTACATTTGCAAAATAACGAGTGACAATAAATGATTGAAATCTTTTTCTCAAATTCCCAATAATTTTGGAACTTTATTGAAATATCTGATTCTTAAATTTAAATTTGCTCAAAATTTGACAAAATTATCATCCATATTTGTACAGAAGATTTCAACCCAACTATATATTTCTTTTTCATCATTACACATACATTCCCTATATGTAACAATAAAAAAGGGAATAGTCAAAGCATTATTGGCATAGTAGGCAACCAATTATACACCAGTGGAGTATTTTTCTGTTGCTTAATTCCTAAATTAGATTGCCATGGAGACTGGAGAGATTAAAGGAAAGTTTTTCAATGTCAAATATCTATGAATTTTTGGTCATACATGAATCTTAAATTAAATATATTTGATTGAAAACCATATATTTATTTAAAATATGAATAAAGACGAAATTTCTACTTTGTCAAAGCAATAAAAATGTGGTACCAGAAGAATAATAATTAAATAATAGTAGTCAGAGACATGTTTTCCGTTCATTATGCCAACAGGCCTATACATTAAGCGAAAACAATTTTAAATAGTTTTCTAAATTCCCACCAAAAAAAATAAAACCAATCACGGGTTAACAGAACACATGAGGCTGAATATCCTGTGTTACGTAGAGGTCTGCAACATCGCTTTTAGATGTAGCTAGGCATTTTGGAGTATCGAACAGTTCGGTGTTCAAAATGATGAAAGAATTCAAATATAAGCCATACAAGATATCAAACCATCAAGAGCTTTTCGAGGAAGATGAAATAAAACGAACTGATTTTTTTGATATGATGCTTAATTTGTTAAATGAAAACAAAGAAATTTTAAATACAATTATTTTTAGTGATGAAGCAAACAGTTGCGTAATAAATTTAAGGAGTATCATGTACATTTTGTATGGCAATCTAAATAATTTGCTTTTGAATGCTTAAACATTCATATCTTTAATAGTTAAAAAGCATAATAAGATGAAACCCATTGAGTTAATTCTTTAGCTAATAGGAAAAAAGTTGAGTGTAATTTTAATAAAATAATTAGATTACTTATTATTTTTTAAATTTTTATTTAGAAACATTATCATATTAACATTTTTCGGTTTTAGTCTTGCACGCCTTTCTTTCACTTTCTGCTGAACTTGCTGGACTACACAAGTATTTACTAGCACATTATTCTAAAGGTTTCAGCTCCATTCCTGTTACCTAAAAAATAATCCAAATAAAAAATGCCCTTTTTTTAACTTACCTTCCAAAATAAAAGAGGATCTGCATTGGATCTACAGAGGATCTCATTTGAATTTGGCCTTTGGAAGTATTGCCTTTTAGTTATTATTATATTACATCAGCTGGAATTGATTTTACTTTCTCTTTTATACTTTCGTGCAAAGATCCACATAATGAAAGTGACTTTTGATGTGGAGTAATGTTTGTTTCGATTACAGGCACCTGTTCTTTATTTTTAGGATCTATTTTCTTCATAATAGTAAACATAGAAAATTAGCCCCAGTAATTTTCAGTACTACGAAAATCTTTTCTTTTAAATTGTGGGCCTAAAAACAGTTGCTGCTCTAGTAACTGATCGTCCTTTATATGAAAATACCTTGCTATCTAAAATAGAACGGAAATGTTTTAAATGAGGAGACAAATTGGTGGTATTTCCACTAATCTTGTATTCTTTTCCATACGTTATACATTTAGCCAGTTTTCTGTCATTTGAAGCTTCAAAATATTTTCAAGCAGCTGTTTCTTTTCCGTTTCATTGGCTTGCTTAAAGTCTTTTATCTTAGTCTTTTTAGGTACTGAATTCTCATTATATTCTGATTCATCTTTATCCATTGTTGAGTGCAATGACAGAATTATTATAGATTCTTAATATGAAAATGAATCGCCTGTAAATTATTGCTTCGCTATATATTAAACCCATAGGTAAGGAAAGTATACCATATGGTTTAAAACTTTTTTAGACTGCATACCATTTGATTTCCCACCACTGCTTCTTAAGATATATTTCTCCATTTCATAAAACCACTTATTCGTAAGACACAACGAGGTGTTATTTGTTTAACGTGTACATTATTTCATCGTGTTACTGAAATGGCCCCAATAGGTGGGTTACGTTCGGTAATTCGCAAACATGTCTGACCGTTCTTAAACTATTATTCATCTGGTACCACATTATCATTGCAAATTTTTCGTCTTTATTGTGTTTATTAATGTTTTAAATAAATTATCTATTTTTCAATAAAATGTATTTATGTATAATTAATAAAAATGTATAATTTAAGATTCATCTATTAATAAAAATTCAGAAATATTTGACATTATTTTTTTCTCTCTCCATGGCAAACGGATTTAAGAATAAAGCTTTTGTTTGTAGGTAAATGCTTCACTGGTGTATAACTGGTTGCCTACAATGCATTGACATTTCTTTTTCATCATTACACTCAAGGAAAAAATGTTTGTGTAATGATAAAAAAAAAAATTAAAATTCATTTTTTTTTGTCAATTTTAATTTAAATAATTAGTAAGTAAGTTTAATTTGAATATGTAGTATAGGTTAATTGTACAGAAATGTATATAGAACTTATATTAATTAACGTAGCACCTCCGTGGTGGTATTTTAACCAATGAGGCGAGATAAATTTAAAATCTCATCAATTCTTGCGAATGAATTATGGCGTCCCAGTAGTAGTTGTCGAGATTCCATAAGTTACGGACGCCATTTTTCCATAAATTACAAGCGTCTTAAGCGACCCTAAGTTTCTTAAATTTGCGATATATATATATACATATATATATATTTATAATTAAATACAAAAAGTGTTAAAAAATAGTTACAAAAGTCAGCCTTATCAATTTGCTATTTATTCTTATCTATTTTAACGACATTGACGACGTATTTATTTATTCATTTTAAATTTCGTAATACAAATTAGGGACTACGGCTATTGAATTTTAAAACACGATTTATTAAGAAGATTACCTATTTTAGTACTGGAAGAAGATTTTTTTATCCTGTACATCCTGTCATTAATCAAGGCCAGTTTTTAAGAAATCCGAGATTTTCCCGATACTCTAATAATTCCTCCCTAACATCCTATCGATACCGTCCACTTAGTTCATTTATTATAAGGTACCTAAAACTAACATTATTTACTTGTTGTTTAACCTTATATTAAAATCTAACCAAATTGATTTCCAAAATTCAATTGTAATAGCCCGATACAGGCATAAACTATTCAAATACTCTCCGTATCAACCTATATTGGCTTATTAATTATTAGCCACCGATAATCGATCTGTACTATATTAAAACGCACATAATTCCAAAGATTCATTTGGAAGATCTCGTCAAGGATTTTTTACTCTCCGTTTAGCATCGGATTTGAGTGTATCTTAGGATACATAAGTGGATTTCATATTTAAACAATCAAGCTTATATTTCCCAAAGACAAAGTTGAATATCAATTCTAAAATTAACTTACCTGTTATCAGATATTTCCTATGTTCATTTACCCGATAATAAAAGTTACTTGTATTGTTTTTGTATGTTTAAAGAAGTGTTTTATTTTATTTTTAACGACGTTAGCAAACGTATTTAATCAAAGGTGAAGTATGATAAAAGTAAACATAGTGAAAAACTTTAGTACTGTCTTACATAATAGTTTACACTATTATTTCCTAGATGTCAGGATAGATAACTACAGTTGGAGTTATATGATATTTTTATCAATCGATAATTGTATAATTGCTTTCAATTTCTTATAAACCCGCATTTTAATCCCTTAGCTTTATCCGGACTACTCACACGCCCAGAGATAGCTATTAAAAGAGTTTAAGAGTCATAGCTGAAGTTTCTGCATCGATAAATAATAAATTTAATTACTACATTTTCCTTTTCAATCTTTTGCTAAACATACTCTGCAGCATTTTATAGGGCACAACAATATATATTTTTTTATATTTATATATTTATATATTTATATATTTATATATATATATATATATATATATATATATATATATATATACATATAAATAAGCGATGTTTACAAATAAATGCTTGTGTTGCAAAACTTCTTACTATAATTGATAAAAACTATATTCTATTTTCAGTTTGTTATATTGGGTTTGGTTGGCCGGCAAAATTATTACCTCAAGCAATTAAAAAAATTCTCAGAGTAGACACAGAAGCCGAATGTAAAGCAGAATGCACCAGAGCTCGCATGGAAACGCCATTTTGTTGTATGACTTTCAGTTACAAGTAGACACTTCAGAAAATGTCACGAATCCTCCATTTTAAAAATATAATTTGCAGATCCATAGGAATTAAAAATGAAGGAAATTGTTTCCTATCAGATATTTTCCAAAGAGACCTATTAGAAAATATCGATTTTATTAGAGATCCAGACTTTTGGTTATTTTCTTGGGACAATACAAAACCACAATGTCAATTTCCTCAATATTATGACCAACGCGTTCCTTTCGACCAAAAATACGATATATCACCAGGCTCTTGGACGTGGAGGATATATAGTGTTGGCGGATGGCCTTGCAAACGAGGATCTCTTTGTAGACAAAGCGAACTTGGATTTTGGTTTTGTGAATTAGAAGGAGGAAGTCCTAGCGCTTGGGATTATTGCTGTCGTCCAAGTCACCAATGTGGATATTCCGAAGGATTTCCATATCAGTGGTAACGTACATATTTTACTAAAATTAACTTTTCCAAATTCCTGTATGAACTTTACTAAAAATCACGTTGTTTTACACGTCTATATGATGCATCGTACATATACCATATAACCATAACATATACCAGAAACATTAATTTTCATTCGCAATGTCTATTTAACGGAGAGTAAAACTTAACTGGTAGCGCCATCCTCCAGAAAAACTTAGCATTATGTTCTAATTCTGCAATTTTCTTATGGTGGCTGGTTACGCTAATTTCTAAATTTTTCTTAATGTTGTAAAATTCGAATTTTTGTATAAAACAAACAAATTTTCTTAGAACACTTCTTTTGATTATCATTTCATATCGTTTCTTGTGTCACTTTCAGCCAATAGCAGTACATGAACATTGTCCACTATTTGCAGTGACTGCACTACTTAATGACATCCAATAATTTTGTAATTTATTTATAATCTCAACTAGTCTCAAGTGATTGGTCTAAATAGTTTGTAAATCTGCTTTAACCCGACTATCTCGATATTTTGTCTGACTTCTTTATAGTTGCATGTAACCATATTCGTCAACAAGTAAGAATCGGCTATGGTGGCTCAGAATATAGGGATCACAGCCTGTGAAATTTTCAAGTCAGTCATAAATATCAAGAGTTACTTTCTAGAAAATTCAAATTTTTGTTCAACATCACCTTAGATATTACTTCGGTAGTACATTTTTGAAGTCGTTTACTAGCTAGTTAAGTATAAAGATGATTGTTGATAAAGTTCCATTGTACGTACCATAACATCAACAACGGTCTTTTTTTAGAATCTGTTGTTTCATCCACACATGTTTCTTATTATTGAATTTTGATTTAATTCTAGTTTCAATACGTTCACGAGTAAATGATACAAAATTCTGTAACGTTTTCTGACTAGATAATATGCAGCTCGCATTTTTATTCTAGATTGAAACAAATGATTCTCAGTTTAAACAAGTAATAGATTACACAAATAAGTGTTAGACAATAATCGAATTTAAATTGCGCATTGAATCGCATGCCAGCTTTTTTTAATAATTATTTCTCGTCGTTCACAGGAACTTTTTGTCCAGCACATTAAAAATATATCGCAAACTGAACATTTGATTCGTTGTGCCATCGTGAATTAAAATCGGAAAATTTTTTATAAATTTATTTACTGCGTCGTACAAGGATCGTCTTCCCAAACTGCGTACCTGTGACATTATTACAAACAACGCAAAACGGTGCGTACAGAAGTCTGCACATCTGGAGGAATACGCACCGTGCTTGACATACATATGACACTCGATATACTACGCTCATAATATGCAGCACCATATTTGCCTCTTTATAACAGGTAAATTGTGAGCTACACAACGTGTAAGCAACAAAAGTTGCGCAAACTGGCTTTGATAATTTTTCCAAAATAAAAGCCCTCCTCGGATTTACCTTTCGTGGGCTGGTTATTGTTACAACAAACTCAGATAGGGAGTGCCAACAGTGAGTTGGAGTGAGAGTGTCAGTGAAGACGAATGGGTTCCTTGACAAAACGTTGTTAACCAGGACTGTATCTATATTTAAAGTGGATATGTGTTACACGGAGGACGTACATCCGATAACATACCCACGTACGTCCCAGTTCTAAGGAAGCTAAAGAATTAAAGGAAAACGAATGACAACCAAAATACCGTGTAAAAATGTTTATTTTAAACGTTTGTAACTCAAAATGCATAAACAGTAAATAAAGTTTGGAACCTTTTTGTATAAAATGTAAAATCGTAGCAATAAATCAAATTCACGGAATCGCAAACCCGTATATAATATTTTACTCAAAAATATATGAATATAATAAAATACAAAATAAGTACGTAGGTTAATATCGAGAGAATAACCAGGTATATATTCAACAGAATACTGAATGCATTAAAATTTGGGTGCGTCTGTATATTTGCACAAATAGCTTATTCAATATACACAAAAACGATAACATGAATTTCGAAATATTTCATAATTGGTCGGCGATTAAGGGGGGTCTGCCCGATGGGCGGACAGGTGCCATTCCGCCTTTCCAGCAGAAGTGAGGAACCAAGCTACGCGGCGCAAATCACGGCGCCGCGCAATGCACACACCACTAGGACCGGTCCTGGGCGGCAACCTGGCTAGGCTGCCGTTAACAGCACACACACGTTCGACGTGTGTGCAATGCCCCCGCTGCGGCGGAAAACGTTAAGATGGCACAAAGTGTGACCGTCGTCGACCGAGGTAGCCGCTAAGAGTGTTCCCTCGGTTGGCCATGAGCAACCCCGTACAGGGTGCGCTTCGCTGGTCTGCGCCTTGCCTCGTTGGGGCGGGGGGCGGGCCGTCGAAGTACTGCACAGAAATGTAAAGAAGTTGCCGGGAAAGGGTTGGCGGCCCTACGCAACGGCTGGTTATCCGATCTCTCTAAATTTACGGGACCGGTCACTAAACACACGCACGAGCGCACCAACATACAAAACCCTACACTTACGCGCTCACACAAAACCACACCCATAGAGAGACGCAAGCTGCCAGCAGCAAGCAACACACAAGTTCATACCCAGAAAGAGACACAAATTGCTAGCAGCGAACAACACATATGTTCACACCTTGCTATCTATTTTTTGGAATACTAAGGCATGATTTATTATTATCAATTGGAATGTATCTTTGAATAATTTAAACCATAGCAACTCAATTATTTGACATTTATATTATCTATATTTTATATCCTTGATAAAGGCATAATTGCCGAAACATGTAGGGTTTTTTTGAATATACATATATACTTTGAAGTAATAAACCAGACCTTTAATCGCCGACTGATTAAGTTTACCATATAAATATATATATATATATATATATATATATATATATATATATATATATATATAATATCTTCGTGACCTTGGTATGATAAGTAAACTTAATAAGTCGGCGATTAAAGGTCTGCTTTATTACTTCAAAGTATATATATTTAAAATAACTCTACATGTTTCGGCAATGATGCCTTTGTCAAGAGAATACAAAATATAAATCTATATCTATCATTTATATTTTGTATTCTCTTGACAAAGGCATCATTGCCGAAACATGTAGAGTTATTTTAAATATATATACTTTGAAGTAATAAACCAGACCTTTAATCGCCGACTTATTAAGTTTACTTTATATATATATATATATATATATATATATATATATATATATACTTTCTTTTGTGCGACCACCTGTACCGGCCGTCGACTAGTTTAAACAAAAAAAACTGTTTGCATATGTGCTTGAGCACTTAATATATTATAGCTTCTTTGATTTCAAAAATATTTGAAATACACGTACGACAATTTTAATACGTATATATTTATTATTCCTTTACAAAGTTTTCTCTTGGTACCATAGAAAAGGCTAATATAATTAATCTGTAATCTTGACTTGATGTCATTTTGTTTTTTTTTTTAATATTTAATAATTCATTTTGAAAATTTATTTAATTTTTTTATAGTTTGAAATACTATACATACTCATATTATTGTAGCTTAGTTTTATTTCATCATAAAATCACCCTTTAATTTTTTTTATGTGTAAAATATATTTTTATATATACCGAGTGACACATATACGTATGTTTTATTTATTGATCTTTTATTATTATGAATTAAATTGTTAATACACGAGTTAGCTGTTGTCGAGCCTTTTCTTTACCTTTGGTTATATTGTTTTATTCTCTCTTTAGCAAGTTGGAGTTTGAACGTATATTTTCAGAATGCAAGTATCCAGTCAAGCGTTTCGTTTGTGTATTTAGCGACTGTACTTTCGTAGTCTGTATGCGTATACGCATAAGCTCGCGCAATCCATTTTCTCCGTTTTTAGATTTGAGTTTCCGTAAGTAAAACCGAGTGGCGTTACCTACCATATTTTAGTTTAGTCACCCATACCTGTCTCCACTGATTAAGGGCATACACCATAAATAGAAGCTCCCAGACTATTGTACGATACGATTACCGATTTAGTTTTGATTTTGACCATCTTCAGACGCCTGCGCGTGCCGTAGGTAGCAGCTGTATGTATGTAGTGCAGTCTGCATCTCGTTCGAATGTGTTTAGCTGTGTCACAGTAATTTATACGTTGTATACAAGTATGTCGCTTCTTAAAAGGGTAAGTGTTCCGCATTTCATAAAGTAGATGTAAGTTGTTATTTATTTTGTGTATATATCAAGCGCACGGCTCTGGTGCGCCGGCCATATTTTGCTCTCTAGTTATAAGATATTTCAAATAATAAAACCTAACAAAATCTAAAAAGGTTCTTTTAATACAGGGCCTGATACAATAATACACGTTTCATACTGAAAACTTCCCATTTTTCAAAATACTCCTCGTTACAGTCAATACACATATCACAGTCAAATACATTTATTCATATTAATAATCTGTAATTTTATGTTAGTGTTGTCAATGATTAGATATTATCATATAGTATGTTTTCCTTTCTTAATTATGGTAATTTTCTTAATTCCAGGCAATTTTTTGTTATTCTACAATATGTATGAAAGAAACATAATATTTTATGATGTGTACATATCATATATAAAATACAAGATCTACCACTTGATCAAAAAATTAGATTCAAGTGGCTAATTTAATATTAACTACATATTAATTTAATTTAAAAATTTATTGACTTGGAGCATTACAATATTCACAACTTTGCTTTTTATCAATGAAGCTTGAGGAGTACTTTCGGAAAAATTAATTATTATTATCTAGCATCGACTTTTTATATATTTTATTACATCGTTTTTCTAATTTATATCTTTTTTATAGGTGCTATGTTGGTCCAAGTAGTACTCAATGGCGAAAGTGCAATGATAGGTATTATCCCTATTTGCCATCAGCTCATCCATCAGATCATTACATTCCAATTCACACCACCGAACCTTCCAATGTTCCTATACATAAGCCTTCTCTACCATCTAAACCACCTTTATTAGACTATGACACCAAACCTCCAATTTATATACCCACAACCTATATACCATCCCAACCATCAAGTCACATAGAGCCACCGAAAAGAACATATCTACCACCCGCTGTTAACCAACCGCGACCATGGATTACGTCAGGAAAACCGCACCAAACTAATTTACAACCACCGTTCAGACCAGGATTTAGACCGGACCGACCAGAAGCTTCACCGCCTCCTTATGAAACAACGCCATCACGGGATGAATATGAGGAACAATTTGATAATATCTTTTTGAATCCACCCAAGCCAGGAGGTTTTGGTCAAGCCAGACATTGGCCAGTATCTTATTTACATAAAGAAATGCCACCAAATGTAACTGCGCCATCTGAACAAAGTTTTGACAGAATGAAAATGAGAGATACTAGTGACGCCAAACCAAAACTAGAAGCAATTCAAAACTTAATTGAAGTTATCAAAACAAACGATTTAAAAAATATCAAATACCAAATTACCAATAATTCCGATAAAGTTGATGATGTTTTGCATGTGGAAATACCTCTACCAAATAAATTCCATAAAAACATCGATAACAAAAGGAGAAATAATAAATTAATAAGTAAAGCAATAGATCTACAACCTTTACCAACAGATACAATAAATGTTACCAAAACGGAAATTATTAATGACAATATAAATCCAAACACTGCCCAAATTAATGCCAAAGAAAACCATCACATCAGTAGAAGCACCTCTTTTTATAGAAGGGGTTTTATAGAAAAAACGAACGTAACTAACTACGGTAGATCTTCAACATTTTTATCATAAAATATTAGTCACCTAAAATTTATATTTTTAGTTCCTCTGATATTTGAAGAATATATTTGTAGAGACTTTGTAAGTTATGTAATAAAAATTAAACCAGCACAAAATGCTTTGAATTCAGTTCTCTCTCTAACTATACACGTTAATTATGAGACAAGATTATTTACGTATGCAGTTTTACTCAAGATATAGTCAAACGAATGCAAATACCACAGCATACCATAGAAAAGCAACTAAACTGTTTCTATTGACTTCTAAAATTGACTAAAGGTTTTATGAAATTGTTAAAATATACACTTCTTTTGTTATTGCAAATGAAACTCAATTTTTCCTAAACAAAAAAAGAACAAGTAAGAGAACTAAGAGTAGTCATCGAATATTTCCACACACAGCTCGGCAATGTCAAAAAATTATTAGAGAATTACGTACTCTGGTATATATTGTGATGGGATAGTCTCCCATCACATAAACTATAGTTATTTTCGCAATACACTTATTTAAGATAGAGTATATATATATATATATATAAACAAAGGATATTCTAAAATAAGTATATGTCAAATTGTAATTTATATTACAATTCAAAATTATTTTATAATTATGATTTTTACTTCATTCTTATAGAATATGAATACAAAAGTATTTAAGAATTAAGAAATACTGAAAAAAACAAGTCAATCAACGGGAGGAAAAGTACAGACGGCGTTTCGTTCTGGTTGGAACTTTTCAATGCACGGCATTCCTCGAAGACGGACATTGCTTTTTCATTTCTATACTTTCTGTATATATAGTTAACATTTGGAACTTACTGCAAGTGAGAATTAATGAATATTAAATCACATTCTTACATGTAAATGTCGACTTATGTGATGCGTTCATAACTACAATCCGACAAACTAAGTTTGTACCAGTATGCAGAACACACCTTTTCGCGACAACGAACTTCCTGGTAATTAGGTTAATTAAGAATTAAGAAATACTGAAAAAAACAAGTCAATCAACGGGAGGAAACGTACAGGCGGCGTTTCGTTCTGGTTGGAACTTTTCAATGCACGGCATTCCTCGAAGACGGACATTGCTTTTTCATTTCTATACTTTCTGTATATATAGTTAACATTTGGAACTTACTGCAAGTGAGAATTAATGAATATTAAATCACATTCTTACATGTAAATGTCGACTTATGTGATGCGTTCATAACTACAATCCGACAAACTAAGTTTGTACCAGTATGCAGAACACACCCTTTCGCGACAACGAACTTCCTGGTAATTAGGTTAATTAAGAATTACTGAAAAAAACAAGTCAATCAACGAGAGGAAACGTACAGACGGCGTTTCGTTCTGGTTGGAACTTTTCAATGCACGGCATTCCTCGACATAAGTCGACATTTACATGTAAGAATGTGATTTAATATTCGTTAATTCTCACTTGCAGTATGTTCCAAATGTTAACTATATATACAGAAAGTATAGAAATGAAAAACCCATGTCCATCTTCGAGGAATGCCGTGCATTGAAAAGTTCCAACCAGAACGGAACGCCGTCTGTACGTTTTCTCCCGTTGATTGACTTGTTTTTTTCAGTATTTCTTAATTCTTAATTAACCTAATTACCAGGAAGTTCGTTGTCGCGAAAGGGTGTGTTCTGCATACTGGTACAAACTTAGTTTGTCGGATTGTAGTTATGAACGCATCACATAAGTCGACATTTACATGTAAGAATGTGATTTAATATTCATTAATTCTCACTTGCAGTAAGTTCCAAATGTTAACTATATATACAGAAAGTATAGAAATGAAAAAGCAATGTCCGTCTTCGAGGAATGCCGTGCATTGAAAAGTTCCAACCAGAACGAAACGCCGTCTGTACGTTTCCTCCCATTGATTGACTTGTTTTTTTCAGTATTTCTTAATTCTTAATTAACCTAATTACCAGGAAGTTCGTTGTCGCGAAAGGGTGTGTTCTGCATACTGGTACAAACTTAGTTTGTCGGATTGTAGTTATGAACGCATCACATAAGTCGACATGTACATGTAAGAATGTGATTTAATATTCATTAATTCTCACTTGCAGTAAGTTCCAAATGTTAACTATATACACAGAAAGTATAGAAATGAAAAAGCAATGTCCGTCTTCGAGGAATGCCGTGCATTGAAAAGTTCCAACCAGAACGAAACGCCGTCTGTACGTTTCCTCCCGTTGATTGACTTGTTTCTTTCAGTATTTCTTAATTCTTAATTAACCTAATTACCAGGAAGTTCGTTGTCGCGAAAGGGTGTGTTCTGCATACTGGTACAAACTTAGTTTGTCGGATTGTAGTTATGAACGCATCACATAAGACGACATTTACATGTAAGAATGTGATTTAATATTCATTAATTCTCACTTGCAGTAAGTTCCAAACAAAAGTATTTAGTTTATAGGAATATATCAAAATCTCCAAAAGATGTAATACTTAAACTAACAAATATTGATGTTATAAATATTTTACATTCTTTTTGAAATTAAGACATTTTAATTTATATTATCAATTTAATTTTTAATATTATCAATTTTCAAAATACTTGCAACTAGCTTCTCAAGATTAAATTCTGGAAAATTATTTTAAAAAGCCATAGAAATGTTCTTGTTGCAAAAATTTGAGAATAATATATTTTATTTTTCACTTAAATATTATTTGTTCATTTCACCTTAAATACTGTTACCATAAACACGGTCATAAGGCCCGTGGGCGTAATAACCGGGCATTATGGCCCATAACGGACGGCAATTTATTTACAGTTTATTTACGTTGTGTGTGTATAAATAAGGCCCGAGAAGAAAGGATATACATTTTACAGAACTAATAATTTTAGTTTTTAACAAAGTCTAGTATCTAAACATTGACAACTTGAAAACGTTAAAGTGTCGTAGCGACTGTCAACGACATGACAGTTGACAGAAGTCTCGGAACATTTCCAATGTAATTTGAATTTTCTGCTTAAGAAATTTGTTTTTCGTGAAAAATAAAATCTTGTATGAACCACTGGCGTTATGGCAATTATATTGTCTTCGGTCGACATTCATCCCTCGGGCTGAATTAACGTCGATCTCGGAGCAATATAATACCCATAATATCCTAGAGTCCTAGTTGCTATTGACGGCTGGTGGTGATCTACTTACCACCCCCGGTTGGTGATTTTCTTGTATGTTGAAAATTGCGGCATGTCAAAACTTTTTTGTTCGCTTGAGCGCATAACTGAATCGTGATTATACCGATATGCATTAATTAAATTTCTACGATGCAAATGATTATAAGAGATTTAAATCGCCTCGGTCGTATTGAACAGGCTGACGTGAAAATGACAGCAAATTATTGGGATCGATGCGTGAGTTGTGTTATGTCCATTGCCGTCCAAAAAAAAATAGTAAGTGTCCCTGTCAACATAAATTGACCAAGAAATGTAGGACTCGGCTTCATTTGCCAGACCTCGCTCCGTTCGTGCGCAAAGTCGTCATCGACTGGTAAAAGCTACTTACCTCCTTGGTGGTCTAAGTAAGTATTTCTGTGTGATACACACGGAAATAATTTAAAGAGAATTTTAAAGTATTGGATTGTTAAATAAAATAGATATTTTAGCTAATTATTAATGAAACAATAACATAAAAGAATAAAATAAATATTTCTACAAATACACAAACATATTTATAATACTTCTAAAAAAACTTGTGGAGAGTCCAAGGAGACTAATTAGTTCCCATTTCAACATATTTTGATATAATTGGATTGTGCGGAAGCAGTATTTTGGTCTTCAGAAGGTTGATCAAGAGCTTTGCTGTATTAGAATTCAAATCCCTGATGATATTCAGTTTACCCCACGACGATCTTCATATTTACTTCATAGAAAATCAGACATTATCTTGCTGTATTACGATCCAGGATAATTGTCTGTTCAACACAT
Source organism: Melolontha melolontha (assembly GCA_935421215.2). Taxonomy (NCBI): domain Eukaryota; kingdom Metazoa; phylum Arthropoda; class Insecta; order Coleoptera; family Scarabaeidae; genus Melolontha; species Melolontha melolontha. The sequence continues at coordinate 131,414,243 of OW285236.1, forward strand.
CGCTGATCAAGGTTATTTATCCATACGTTCAAACAGGAAGAATTTTCAAAGGCAGTATTAAAAATTTCCAGAGATATTCCTGAAGAGGATATAGAGTAAATAAATATACGAAACATTAAGTCGTTAATTTAATTTAAATAGATATTAAAATAATAACTAGGTATATTTACATAATTGTAAATAGTAATATAAAAATACCAATGCCTATAAAATATAAATAAAATTAAACTTACTAGGTAAATATTGTCGATAGTTAATATATCACACAAATTCTAATGTCCAGATGATATTTCCATAAACATAAATAAATCACGTTTCATATCTTTTGTATATTAAAGAGATTGCTACTAGAATAGAAATAATATATTAGAAAAGAAAAAATCTGTATGTGTATGTTTGATCAAAGTTTAATAATAATTTCTTATTAATTATTTTGCATTGATTTCTTATAAAAGAATATCTATATAATAAATAGAAAAGATACTTAACATTAGAACCTTAGCCTGGAGATAAGAATAAATATTTTTGCTTTTCGTCGATCTAAGCTGTGGTACATATTAAAGTTTAATATGTAAACACAATTCTATGACATATTAAATAAGATTAGAATCACTAATATCGACTTATAGTATCAAGTATTTAGCGCCATACTCAAATTATATAACTATATTAACTCTACAACGAGAGTTATACTATTATTGAAATAAAACATAAATGACAATGAAACGGCTTGTATTTTCAAATCCACCCAGTATAAATGATAATGAAGAGTAAGACTTCAAATGTCATTATGTAAAGAGATTCTAAATTTCACGATAAACTAAACATAGAGAAATAGACACAGAACCTAATAAAATAGATTGTGTCTCGAATGCATCTGTGTATTACGTATCGCACGTTATATTAAATGTAATATTGATAGATTATTGGCCATGTTACGGTTTAATAACATCTATAGCTTAAATTTAGAAAAATACATGCTTACATACCAAAATTAAATAATAGGATATTAAAATCATTTTTGGTATTTCAAGGATTTATATCCAATGTACCATTAACAAGTTTTCCTTTTAAATAAATATGCATGGTTTAATATAGTACTAAAACACGACTGATTTTTAAATGGTCAATTTTTACACGAAAATAGACGAAAACAAGCTATATAACAACAGTCAAATATTTAGTAGCATATAATATAACCTGAAAAACAATGAACAATTGTAATTATTGCAAATATTGTTTAAGACAATTTTGATAACATATGAATGTGCTTAAGTTTATAAATATCGAGCTTCTCAAGCTATAAATATAACGCTTATAAAACCAGAAAAGCAGGAACAATAAGTCATCGAATATGTGTCAATAATATTGAAAAGCTTCGAAAAACATTACAATATTTAAGTAACTCGATACATGATTATGTCTGTGAAGAGGATGTACACATTTGTTGTCAACAATGTTCACAAAACAAAATGACAAATTTAGTTGTATTTGGAAGTTAGCAAATTTAATAACAGATAAAAACAAATATGGAAGATGTACAAAACAAAGCGTTAGAGTGAGAACGTCGTTGACCTACATTTACATAAAACTTATAGTTTTTTAAAATGCATAAGAAGCATGAAGAAGATATAAAAAATGAGTTTTTGGACGATAACCATAAACAAGAAATCCAACGCGATTACAATGCACATCTTAAGGAGGACGAAAGACGCTACCAAGAAAAAAGTCATGACAAAGAAAAATCTAGAAGCATGGAAAAAACTAAGGTCATAATGTTGGATCTACAAAAATGCTTGCCTACTCCGTACCCCTCAAACTTCAAAAGTTTCTACATTCAAATTATGGACACATAATCTGACAATATATGATGCTACAGAAAGAAAAGCCTACTGTGTAACTTGGGACGAATCAAAAGCTGGAAGGGGCGAAAATGAAGTTGCTTCAGGATTATTGAAATGGGCAGAAAACATCATTGCTAGAAGTGAAATCGAAACTTTAATAATATGGTCGGACAATTGTCCGAGCCAAAACCGAAACATAATGGTGCTAATGAATTATTTTTGGCTATTAAATGTATGTCCTTCTCTGAAAATTGTTGCTCATAAATTTCTATTACGCCATACTCATATGGAGGCCGACCATGTCCATGCTTTAATTGAAAGAGCAGTAAAGCATCAGCCAACAATGGAAATTGTAAGTCCTTGGGACTGGGAGCAGCTTATCCGTGCTTCTGGTGCAACAGTTTTTAGTATGGAAGTAGAACATTTTAAAAAATTTTCAGTTTTGTACAATTCTCCAGGTGCGCCTTTTAAAAACAAGAAACAAAACACCGAAAAAGGACAGTTTCTAATATCAACAGCTGTTTGGCTCGAGGCACGTGCTGGATCACCTTCGATTATTTACTATAAAACAAAACTCGAAGAACAAACTTTTAAAACTGTAAATTTTAGCAGTTCTGTTAGACATCCTTTAATACTTCCTGATAACTTACCTGCTGTACGAAATAGTCCAAAAGGGATTCGCAAAAAGAAAAGGGACCACTTGATAATGCTTCTTCAATGGGTTCCACAAACATTTCATAATTATTATGAAAATATGCCTATAGCATCAAATGTAGGTGATGATGAATAAACGTTGTGTTAATTTTCTTTTGTAGAACTATTTGGATATTGTTGCAGTTAAAAATAAATATATATTTTTTAATAATAAAATAGTAAATTTATTTTCACCTGTTATTTGGTGATGAGGTAAACAGTTGTACGTCGACAAAATCATGCTATATTTATGAGATGCGTATATATTACAAATTACATCGTGTCATGCAGATCGTACTTGTACAAAGTTGAAGACTACAATCTTCTACTAATTTCTGTTTTTTTTTAATTCTCCTTTACATGTGGAATAAAACTTCTTTCGTAATTTTCTCGAGATTTCTTAAAATGGATACACGACAATTTACCTCTGGGCTACTGATATGTATATGTATATGTATATATGTATATGTATAGCAAACGCCAATTAAGTTGACGCGAGGAGGGGTAAGTTCGCGCAGGATTAAAAGTAGTGGGGAGATGTAGTTTTACATCAAATGTCAGATAATTCTAACCTCTGAGCGTGTATCACTTTATGATTCCCTAGCAAAGACATTATGTTCCGTCAAACGTCAATGACAAATGTATTCTGACAATTACTTGAGTAGTGGGGGTGGACGCTTTTAAAAACAGCTTCTGCGCATCCCCTCCTCGCGCCAACTTAATTGGCGATTGCTATATATGTATATATATATATATATATATATATATGTATATATATATATATATGTATATATATATATATGTATATATGTATATATATATAAATTGTAGTGATTCAAGCCTACATAAAAGGATGCCCAGAACAAAAATATAGAGTTAGGATATTAATTGTTAATTTTTAGAAGAAGTTATTGTCAGAACTGCATTTTTCTCATGCCAAATCAATAAAGTTAATACCGCGTTTTTAATTTATCAAATTTGTATAACACACTCATTGTATTGCTTGTAATCTATATCTATAATTATTTTCATTTACATATTTATGTCACCGAAGATATTTAACTTAATTGATTGGAATTATATGTCATATTATGGACATAGCTGTACTTTATTTTTGAATCAGATAAGGCGGGAATAATCCCTAATGTAATTAAGGTATTTTACGGAGATTTAACATTCAAAATGTATTTTTATAAATTGTAAAATTAAATTATCAATTTATATGAAATGTCAAAACGATTGGTAATAATAATTTTGATTTATCAATTAACGTAAATAAATACATATAAATAAACATTCAAAATAGAAAGCCTGGAAAAAATCAACAAGAAAAACAGAAGAGTGTGGGTGAATAAAAAAATGGATATAACGCGTCGAATTCATATAAAATTAATGAAGCAAAAATTAAGTGAAAAAGAGTAAATAAACTAGTGAATTCTCACCAAAATATATATTCTACAAGTTTCCTATCCACCAGAGATAGTTTTACGAAGTTTAACCAAACCTGGACCTGCCAAATCGCATATTAAAGAATATCCTGTTTCGAGGGGACGCTTAACCCGACTATAACGATACCAGCCTTTTCTCCTACCTTTGAACCCGTTTTTCCTGCCTATAAAGTCCTGAATTCCCATTGATCATCCTGGAGAAACCATCAACATCAATTTTGAGTATTTGTTTATATTTTACCTAAAACATAACCATAATTTTTTTTTTACACGTAAAGAATAATCGTTCATATTTCATATGGATACTAATATTGTTAGTATTTAGTTCATTTATAGTAATATAGGAAAAATACAGTTCTTTTCCGTTCTTTTAAAGCTAAATTACCTCAACCTAGTGTTTATTTGAGTTTTTGCTATTTCAAAGAGTATATTTAACCTTAATTTAACTATAACAGATCACGTGACTTTGCATCATTTATTATTCTGTTATATCATATATTTAAACTTACCTGTTGCATTAAAATTCAGATTAAACTTGTGATTTCAACAGTTAATCCTCTTGTTTTATTATTGTAATTTATAACGGAAGGTTTTCCACTTCGAATAACTTGTATTGAAAGTTTATACCTATATTTGATCAACGTACCGAACCTACTAATTATACATACGTTAATCGTAATCAAAATATATAAGAGCTAGCCGGTGCATTGAACAACACCAATAAAGTATTTAATAATAAGTATATCACACAAAGGAGATTAGTAAAAGTTAAGTATAAGTTGTTGTTTTTATAATATACATGTTAAAATATATTGCACCTATGTCAACTGTATCAATGCAACGAAGCGCCATCTATATATATCATCTATAACTCCTTACGTGTATACTAAAATAATTGGTATTTTCAATGTAATCAATTTATTTACTTTATTTTTCAAAAGAAAACCATATCTTTTGGTCCTATTATCTTAAGGACTCATTGGAGTTGTTACATTATTGCCAGCCCAACGTGAGACTAAGTTCTGTTACAATATTGGCGCCGTACGAGGAAGCCTGTTTACTTGGTCTGTTACAATATATATATATGTATATATGTATATATATATATATATATATATATATACAGGCTGATTCAATTAAGTGCGCACTATTGCTATCTCTGTTATTATTGTTTCTAGAAAGTAGGTTAAATTAGCAAAGTATTAGTGTTTTTAACATTGATTAGCATGCAGTTCTTGAAAAAAAATTGAATAACGCATTTTCGAGAAATTTTGAAATTTATAATTTTTTTAAAATTCTGAATGCTAATGTTCTTTGTAATATAAAAGCTTCAATACACTATTGTTCTAAAACGAATAAAGTATTTACGATGGAATTTAATTGATGTCAAAGATACTCTTTCATTCTGTGAAATGAGTAGTAGGCTTCTTTCACTTTAAACAGAACAAATAGTATGCCCTTTATAAATGTCAATAACGTACTGAATATAATTCTTTCGCACGTTTAGTTATTAAAAATATTTTTTTTTTATTTAGTGTTGTGTTCATTAGTTCTCTTTTATTTTTCTAAACATTTTGGTTTTACTTTCGTTGCTTAGTGTTTGACAATATTTCACTATGGTATTTCCTCATTTGGATAAATGCGATATGTTGGAAGCATACATTTTATGTCGTAAAAATTCAATAAGGACTAGCGAATATTATGCTGAACACTATCCTTTACGACAGCAGCCAGATCGACGTTACTTTCGAAAACTTTACAATCAGTTTAGACTGCATGATTGCTTATTTAGAAAGAAAAGAACGAAGAACAATATCGTCGTCAATGAAGAAGTAGAAATTACAGTGTTAGCATATTTTGAAGCCCATCGCGAATTTTCCATTAGGGATGCTACTAAGGAATTGGCATTCAGTTATTCAGTTCAAAGAAGTTTGAAAAAGCATAAGTATATCCCCTTTAAGTTCAGAATCTCTCAAACATTACAGCCAGGAGATTAGCTTTCTGTCATTGGTTTGTTAGTTTTTGTGATGAAAATTTGAATGGAGCACAGTGTATTTTATGGAGTGCCGAAACAAATTTTTCAAATAGAGGCATGTTTAATAAGAAAAATAGTCACTACTGGTCTCAAGAAAATTTATTAATAGTTCGTCCACATGCTGCACAAGTTCGATTTAGTTTTAACGTTTGGCGCGGATTAATTGGTTCGGTAGTCGTTGGTCCACTGTTCTACAATGGTACGTTGACAGGAAACAGATATCTGGAATTTATTCGTAACGTTCTAGAGGATTTCCTTAATAACGCCAATTACCTGATGCGCTAAAATTTATACTTTCAGCAGGACGGTGCTCCTGCACACAACTATCACCTAGTGCAAACCTACCTCGACACCATCTTTGCCGGAAAGTGGATTGGTACAAATGGTCCAATTCAATGGCCAGCACGCTCCCCTGACCTCTCACCTTTAGACTTTTTTCTTTGGGGATACTTAAAAAATGAGGTGTACAAAACGCGATACGACAACGTGCGCGAATTGCAAGACAAGGTCAGATAAGTTTTTCGCCAATTAGATAGAAGGACAATCTTAAGAGCCACCCAGAGTGTACTGAAGCGGGCACGAAAATGTATTGAGCAGGAAGGTGAACCTTTGAGCAGTATTTATAAATTATACATGTACTTTCTTCTCTTTAATTTAATTTTGTAAGCTGTAATATGTTAAAATAAACATTAAACACAAAATAAGTATCTGTTTTGTCAAAAGTTAGCGGGGCAATGACAACATTTAGAAAGAAATAGAAACTGCTATAACTACTTTATTATTCGTTGTAGGACAATAGTGTATTGAAACTTTTATGTTACAAAGAACATTAGCATTCAGAATTTTAAAAAATATACAGACTGTTCCATTTAAAAAAATTATAAATTTCAAAATTTCTCGAAAATGCGTTATTCAATTTCTTTTTCATGAACTGCATGCTAATCAATGTTAAAAACACTAATACTTTGCTAATTTAACCTACTTTCTAGAATCAATAGTAACAGAGATAGCAATTAGTACGCATAGTACGCACTTAATTTGAATCAGCCTGTGTATATATATATATTTTGGCGATTTAAGGTCTGGTTTTACTTCATTTGCCGAAACATGTAGGGTTGTTTTAAATATATATATTTTGAAGTAAAGCCAGACCTTAAATCGCCAACAAATTGAATTTACCATAACATACAAAGGTCACGAAATAATTATCTTTATATATATATTATAATAATATATTAGATGTATGAGAAATGGAAGGAAACACTTTAAGAACAGATAAACTCAATTTAATAAACATAAACTTAAGAAATACAAATAATAAACATGGATTCAATCTCAACCTCATCTACTTGATACGTTCGTTTCAAATCGTGTAAGCCAAATCCAAGACCTCTCCGATGTCTCCTGCTGGAAACATGTAAACACAATTGACAATCCAGCTGATTTGCTAACAAGAGGAATTTCACCTCAAGCGTTGATAGATTCGACGCTATGGTGGAATGGTCCAACTTTCCTTTCACAAGACTTACAGTTAACTGAAAATTTAGAAATAGGCACTATAAAGTACGAGTCAACCAGCAAATATGAAGGTGGTGAGCCTACACGCTCACCAGTCTCTCATCACCTACCTTCATTATTTCCCTTTGAAAGGTTTTCGAAATTCCGAACCTTACAACGTGCTATGTCTTACTGTCGGCGTTTCATTAACAACTGTAAGTTGCCCAGTAGAGATCGTATAACTACCTCATTAACTACAAAGGAGCTACATGAGTCCTTATTACTTCTTGCCCCCTTATCTCAAAGAGAATCATTTTCAGATGACTTCAAATCTTTGTTGTCAGGAAAGTCCATCCAAAGGAAAAGCAAGTTATCTTGCTTGTCTCCATTTTTAGACACAGATAACATAATTCGTGTTCTAGGTAACTTCTTAACGCACCCGTCGTTTATGACAAAAAATGTCCTATTATCATCTCCGCTAAACACACCTTTACAAAATTGGTATTTCAACAAGAGCATATACGGCTATTGCATGTAGACCCACAGCAACTGCTTTCCTCAATCCGAGAGAAGTTTTGGCCACTCGGCGGTCGCAGTCTAGCCAAGCAGATATCATTTAAGTGTATCACCTGCTTCAAAGCGCGACATAAAGAAGGTAGCAACTTATTAGGTCACTTGCCTGCCACCAGGGTAACCCCTCAGCCTCCATTTACCATTACTGGTACCGATTATTGCGGTCCCTTCATGATAAGAGATAAAAAGGGACGAGGTTATAAACTGATTAAGTGCTATGTTTGCTTATTTATTTGCTTCACTACAAAGGCAATACACGCAGAGCTTGTCACAGATTTGTCCTCCAATGCCTTTATTCTCTGCCTAAGACGATTCGCGTCGCGTAGAGGTATGCCATTAAAAATATATTCCGATAATGCTAGAAATTATTGCGGCGCCAATTCTGAACTAAAGGATTTGTCACATTTTTTAAACGCAAATGAGGAGCATTTAACGGAATGCTTTGCGTCCCATAATTTTAACTGGTCATTTCTGCCCCCTTATTCATCAAGTATGGGAGGAATTTTGGAAGCTAATATCAAGTCTGTAAAGTATCACTTAAAAAGAGTTTTGCGACAAGCCACATTAACCTTTGAAGAATTTTATACTGTTTTAGTTCAGATTGAAGGAATTTTGAATTCCAGACCATTAGTACCCCTCTCATCCAGTCCTCTAGATTTATTACCCTTGACACCTTCTCACTTCCTACTAGGAAAACCCATAACATGTGTTCCTGATCCTAATGTAACTCACATTGAGGAACGAAAGGCATCCTTATATCAACATCTGCAGCAAATTACACAACACTTTTGGTCGAGATGGTCCAAAGAGTATATCTCCGAATTGCAACAACGGTTCAAGTGGAAGACTTCGAGAGAAAATATGAAGCTGGACACCTTAGCCCTCATCAAAGACGATAGACTACCCCCCAGTAAATGGCGATTAGGTCGCGTCGTTGAATTACACCACGGCCCTGACGGTCTAGTGCGAGTCGTAACCATTCGTTCAGCCGGCGGACTTATCAAGCGCGCAATTTCGAAAATCTGCCCACTGCCCGTTGAAGACGAGAACACCAGTGCAGTGAATACTAAATTCGTTTTATATTTTTAGTTTTCTTATATTTATATATTTTATATCCTGTGTACATTTCCACACTATTGCATTCATTTGAAAGCAACCTGGTGCTTCCAATGCGGGGGTGGATGTTAGAAATTCTTAGAATGTGTAGTGTTCTAAGTATGCACAAGAGCCCTCTTTTGACCCCCTCTACAGCCCCTGCCAGTTTTAAGGACAGTAGAGACAGTAGAGCAACAGACGGCAAGCAAGCAACACGCTCGCCTCAACAAAACTGTAATACAAGTTAAAATATATCTATTTAAACCTATACAAACAGTATTTTGTTCATTACGGTACTTCGAATGCCCAAAATTACCAACACATTCACAAACAGGTGGCAATTTTCTTGTATCTTCAAACGGGTTAATATTTCCTTTTCAAAAGAGACTTTCTTTTAGGACGTAGCCAGCACGTGAACCAGCTCGACTAGAGACCCTATGACCTTCGCTTTCACCCCGGAACTGTCGAAACGACATATCATCAACGTGAGGGGCAGTCTTTACTAATAATTCTGTCTCTGTCTATCTATTCTCCCTTCCCTCGAATACTACGGGGATTAGTAGTTCGATTTCACAGGAGATTTCCTCATTACTTATTTTGCATGGGTGGCCGTAGGTCACCTTCCACCACTTCCATATGTGCTTTTCTTTCCTTCTTCGTCAGTATTTGGATCATGAGTTGCTTGATTCTATATTATTTTTCTGATACGTCATTGCTTGGATAAAAAGTACCCTATCGTTAACTCTTTCCCTAGGGTTACATTTGTTTACTGCCTAACATACTCCCATCTTAGACACCTGAAGAACGCATGTTCCACTGTGTCTGCATCTCCGCAATTTCGGCAATCGTCGTTGTCTCGTTTTCCCATCCTCACAGTCTACACAGTGAATCTTCGATGCCCAATCAGCATCCGAGTCTTATGGTGGTCTTTTCGGTGTTGACGCTCTAGCCAACGTTTGATGTCGGGGATATGCCTTTTCATCCACTGTGCCACCGTTGCAGTCTCCTCCCATAGCCTCTACACTCCTCGATACTCCTCAATAATCTTGTCTCTCTACATTCACTTTACCGCCACTAGCTGACCGTTTTCGCATTCGTGCAGAATGCATCTCTACCGAACTAATAGTACTATGAGCACTACGCATTAGGTGGATTAGATATTAACTATGCCTGTAGGTCTCGAAGATACTCGGTGACAGGTTTTTAGTATTTTCAAACCGGTTAATATGTCTTTAAAACGGACAAATATTTTCGATTAACTTGTGATGGCGTAAAACTTTTGTATGTTCGTAGGTTTCGAAGTTACCTGTGACAGCGTTCTAATAACTTCGAACCGATTAATATTTTTTTTAAAACAGAATCATTTTCGATAAACATGTGGTGGGGTAAAGATTATGTATGCCCGTAGGCTTCGAAGTTACCTGTGACAGCATGACAACAAAAATGTTAATGTAATAGAAAAGTTCGAGAGTGTGATAAACAATGACTTTGATTTTACCAGATTAAAACAAATTAGTAATGGTGCAAGTGTAGATTCGGTTTCTATCTATAAAGATTATTTTAATTGTGCGTGTGTTACATCCGTAGATGTCGAGCGGTCTTTCTCAAAATATAAAAAAAATTATTCATCACGGCGTACATCGCTCACCGCTACAAATATGGAAACGTATCTAATGCTACAAACTTACTGCAAGTCTTATCCACTTGGCGCTATGCTATAATAATCGTAAATAAGGTAAGTGTGTTATTTATATACAGTACACATAACTGACATACCTAAGTGATATAAATAGCGAATGCATGTAAAGCAATAAAATCACGCATGCATCACCGATCGAAACAAGGTCATTATATTCGTGCGTTTAACTGAATACTATCCTGGCACACCGCAAACATCCCCAGCTCTACTAATTACAGAGCGGCTGAGAACCTAAGTTCGCCCTAAACAAAAAAAAATACGTATTCTTACTTATTAGTTCACAAAACTGTTACATATTCAACAATATGTTGAAATCAAACGATCTGTAGCTAGAACTTTTTTTTAAATGCACAAATAAGATTCCGCAATATAAGTAATTGCGTATATAAAAACAAAACGGTATTCTAATTAATTAGCACAACAGAAATTTAAACAATTAAAGTGAGAAAAATATTCTAATTATTTGACAAAATAGATGAGCTATAAACAATTAAAGTGAGAAAAATATTCTAATTATTTGACAAAATATGAAATATAATCAATTAATGTGTTGGAATAAATTTAGCTTTAACGCAAGGTCATATATAAACGATGACCCAAGTTCGTAAAACGAACGCAGCGGTAAAAGAACCGACTTACAAAAAAGAAAAGGGAAAGTCAGGCGACACAGGGTCTTTTTCCGTTCGGACAACACCTGGGCGTATTTGACGATAATATATTAATTTAATATTGACAATTATTAAATGAATGATATACTAAAAAAGTTGCAAATGACAAGATAACATGAAAAAACTAATTAAATTCTTATCTGGTGGAAGATCGGCGATTGTGTCCCGCCTCCTTCCAGAAAGATACGTCTCTTGCTGGAACAATCGGTTGTTGTAAAGTTATTACATGCCTGTCGGGTGCACCATCTAATAAAGGAAGACAACGAGGATAAGGAAAAAAGAAAGTTATAACAAAGAAGAACATACATACCGAGTTATCGTTCGATGGTGATGAAAATTAAAGCGTCGATTGTGTGACGTGTTACAGATGTAATTCTTTCCCTAACTCTCTTTAAATCCTCCCAAGGAGTAATCGTATAAAGCGAATAATTGTTGAAAGGTTTGATCGATTAAAATCCCCTCACAGGGCCGTAATAACAATAAGTAAAAAAGTACGGCTACATCGATCGAAATCAGTGTTAGGTACAGAACGTATCTCGTTCAAAGTTCGATAGCGAATATCACCAAGTCTGTAGAACGAGTCGAACTTTTCTTAACAACGAACAAAAACAAAGCGAGCACGAAGGTCAAGGAAGAAAAAAAGAAAAAAAAAGCTTAAAGAAATTGAATATCTTTATTTAAATTGTGAATACGATACCTATACAGGTAGGTTCGTTGAAAATGAAACGAAATATATTAAAGAGATTATTAATTAAATTATAAAATGAAGCAATAAACATTGAGCGTTACCGACACGTAACAAACTTCGAACCGATTAATATTTTTTTAAAAGAGACAAATACTTTCGATAAACATGTGGTGGGGTAAAAATTTTGTATGCATGTAGGATTCGAAGCTACCTGTGACAGCTTTCTAATAACTTGGAATCGATTAATATTTTTTTACAAGAGAAATACTTTCGATAAACTTGTGGTGGGGTAAAAATTTTGTATGCCCGTAGGTTTCGAAGTTACCTGTGACAGCGTTTTAATAACTTCGAACCGATTAATATTTTTTTAAAAGAGACAAATACTTTCGATACTTTCGATAAACATGTGGTGGGGTAAAAATTTTGTATATCCGTAGGATTCGAAGCTACCTGTGACAGGTATCTACCTTCGAACCGATTAATATTTTTTAAAAGAGAAATACTTTCGATAAACATGTGGTGAGGTAAAAATTTTGTATGCCCGTAGGTTTCGAAGTTACCTGTGACAGCGTTCTAATAACTTCAAATCGACTAATATTTTTCTAAAAGGCAAAAATATTTTCATAAACATGTGGTGGGGTAAAAATTTTGTATGCCCGTAGGTTTCGAAGTTACCTGTGACAGCTTTCTAATAACTTCAAACCGATTAATATTTTATTTTAAATAGACAAATATTTTCGATAAACAGGTGGTGGGGTAAAAATTTTGTATTCCCGTAGGCTTCGAACTTACCTGTGATAGCTTTCCAATAACTTCAAACCGATTCAATTTTGTTTAAAAGAGACAAATATTTTCGATAAACATGTGGTGGGGTAAAAATTTTGTATGCCCGTAGGATTCGAAACTACCTGTGACAGCTTTCTAATAATTTCGAATCGATTAATATTTTTTTAAAAGAGACAAATACTTTCGATAAACGTGTAGTGGGGTAAAGATTTTCTATGCCCGTAGGTTTCAAAGTTACCTGTGACAGCGTTTTAATAACTTCGAACCGATTAATATTTTTTGAAAAGAGACTAATACTTTCGATAAACATGTGGTGGGGTAATAATTTTGTATTCCCATAGGTTTCGAAGTTACCTGTGACAACGTCCTAATAACTTCAAATCGACTAATACTTTTCTAATAGACAAAAATATTTTCGATAAACATGTGGTGGGGTAAAAATTTTGTATGGCCGTAGGATTCGAAGCTACCTGTGACAGCTTTCTAATAACTTCGAGCCGATCAACAATTTTTTTAAAAGAGACAAATACTTTCGATAAAAATGTGGTGGGGTAATAATTTTGTATGCGTGTAGGTTTCGAAGTTACCTGTGACGGCGTTCAATTAACTTCAAATCGACTAATATTTTTCTAAACGACAAAAATATTTTCGATAAATATGTGGTTGGGTAAAGATTTTGTATGTCTATAGGCTTTGAAGTTACCTGTGACAGCTTTCTAATAACTTCAAACCGATTAATATTTTTTTTAATAACAGACAAATATTTTCGATAACAATGTGGTGGGCTAAAAATTTTGACTTCCCGTAGGTTTCGAAATTACTTGTGATAGCTTTCTAATAACTTCAAACCGATTAACATTTGTTTAAAAGTGACAAATATTTTCGATAAACATGTGGTTCGGTAAAGATTTTGTATGCCCGTAGGTTTCGAAGTTACCTGTGACAGCTTTCTAATAACTTCAAACCGATTAATATTTTTTTAATAACAGACAAATATTTTCGATAACAATGTGGTGGGCTAAAAATTTTGACTTCCCGTAGGTTTCGAAATTACCTGTGACAGCTTTCTAATAACTTCGAACCAATTAATATTTTTTTAAAAGGGAAATACTTTCCATTAACATGTGGTGGGGTGAAAATTTTGTATGACCGTAGGATTCGAAGCTACCTGTGACCGCTTTCTAATAACTTCGAACCGATTAATATTTTTTTAAAAGAGACAAATACTTTCGATAAAGATGTGGTGGGGTAATAATTTTGTATGCCCATAGGTTTCGAAGTTACCTGTGACAGCGTTCTAAAAACTTCAAATCGACTAATATTTTCCTAAAAGACAAAAATATTTTCGATAAACATGTGGTGGGGTAAAGATTTTATATGCCCGTAGCCTTCGAAGTTACCTGTGACAGCTTTCTAATAACTTCAAACCGATCCATATTTTTTTTTAAAACAGACAAATATTTTCGATGAAAATGTGGTGGCCTAAAATTTTTTTATTCCCGTAGGCTTCGAAGTTACCTGTGATAGCTTTCTAATAACTTCAAACCGATTCATATTTTTTTAAGAACAGACAAATATTTTCGATAAACATGTGGTGGGCTAAAAATTTTGTATTCCCGTAGGCTTCGAAGTTACCTGTGATAGCTTTCTAATAACTTCAAACCCATTCATATTTTTTTAAGAACAGACAAATATTTTCGATAAACATGTGGTGGGCTAAAAATTTTGTATTCCCGTAGGCTTCGAAGTTACCTGTGATAGCTTTCTAATAACTTCAAACCCATTAAATTTTGTTTAAAAGAGACAAATATTTTCGATAAACATGTGGTTGGGTAAAAATTTTGTATGCCCGTAGGTTACGAAGTTACCTGTGACAGCGTTCTAATAACTTCAAATCGACTAATATTTTTCTAAAAGACAAAAATATTTTCGATAAACATGTGGTGGGGTAAAAATTTTGTATGCCCGTAGGATTCGAAGCTACCTGTGACAGCTTTCTAATAATTTGGAACCGATTAATATTTTTTTAGAAGAGACAAATACTTTCGATAAACATGTAGTGGGGTAAAGATTTTCTATGCTCGTAGGTTTCAATGTTACCTTTGACTGCGTTTTAATAACTTCGAACCGATTAATATTTTTTTAAAAGAGACAAATACTTTCGATAAACATGTCGTGGGGTAATAATTTTGTATGACCATAGGTTTCGAAGTTACCTGTGACAACGTTCTAATAACTTAAAATCGACTAATATTTTTCTAAAAGACAAAAATATTTTCGATACACATGTGGTGGGGTAAAGATTTTGTATGCCCGTAAACTTCGAAGTTACCTGTGACAGCTTTCTAATAACTTCAAACCGATTCATATTTTTTTTAAAAACAGACAAATATTTTCGATCAACATGTGGTGGGCTAAAAATTTTGTATTCCCGTAGGCTTCGAAGTTACCTGTGATAGCTTCCTAATTACTTCAAACCGATTAAATTTTGTTTAAAAGAGACAAATATTTTCGATAAACATGTGGTGCGGTAAAAATTTTGTATGCCCGTAGGATTCGAAGCTACCTGTGACAGCTTTCTAATAATTTGGAACCGATTAATATTTTTTTAAAAGAGACAAATACTTTCGATAAACATGTAGTGGGGTAAAGATTTTCTATGCCCGTAGGTTTCAAAGTTACCTGTGACAGCGTCTTAATAACTTCGAACCGATTAATATTTTTTTAAAAGAGACAAATACTTTCGATAAACATGTCGTGGGGTAATAATGTTGTATGCCCATAGGTTTCGAAGTTACCTGTGACAACGTTCTAATAACTTCAAATCGACTAATACTTTTCTAAAAGACAAAAATATTTTCGATAAACATGTGGTGGGGTAAAAAATTTGTATATCCGTAGGATTCGAAGCTACCTGTGACAGCTTTCTACCTTCGAACCGATTAATATTTTTTTAAAAGAGAAATTCTTTCGATAAACATGTGGTGAGGTAAAAATTTTGTATGCCCGTAGGTTTCGAAGTTACCTGTGACAGCGTTCTAATAACTTCAAATCGACTAATATTTTTCTAAAAGACAAAAATATTTTCGATACACATGTGGTGGTGAGTAGATATGATTTGCCGGTTCTGGACCCTCCTCCTCCTCTATGACGTCATACTGACGTCACAATGACGTAACAACCCAATGACGTCACACTGACGTCACAACGACGTCACAACCCAATGACGTCATACTAACGTCACAACCAAATGACGTCATACTAACGTCACAGCCCAACGACGTCATAACAGACATCACAATAATGTCACAACCCAATGATGTCATAACAGACATCACAATAACGTTACAACCCAATGACGTCATAACAGACATTACAATAACGTCACAACCCAATATGGCGATGCAACCCTCTGGCGTTATAGGGTCATAACGTCATTAGGATTACGAAACAACCCAATAACGTCATAATCCTCCAACGTCAATGGGATACGTAACAACCCTATGATGATGCAACCCTCTGACGTTATAGGTACATAATTCACTGAGATTATGAAACAACGCAGTCAATCAAGTACCTGAAACGCCACAGGGACACGTAACCTCCTCCACACTGATATATGAAGTTCAATCAAGAAAAAACGAAATGGCGTAAGGAGTCAAGCAAAAAAATGAATCGAGCCAAAAGGACATTAGAAAACAAAATGGCGGATGGAGGCAAGTTTGAAAAGCAAAAAAGAAAAAATACTTACAAGATGGAGGGCCCTCTTGTAGGGCCCTCTGAAACATAACCACACACCCCCCTAGTGGGGCCACCGAAACATAACCTCACAATTAATAAAACACAAGCACACTCGTTAAAGGTTAGATGAATACTGAAGGAAGTTACATCCGGCGCGCTATATATAATTAAGATAACAATTTAAATGGGCAATGTATTTTTTCTAGAACCAGCTTTAGGAAATTATTACGTCATATTTTTTAAACATGATAGGACACGATTTTTTCTCGGTGAAACCTGTCTAGGCACTTTGAATATTTCACTATTAAGAGAGCAATAAATGAAAGAGGAAATTAAGTTTAAATATTTATTATATGTACTATATATACAATGTAAATTACAATAATATAAAATATAATAAATATAAATTACAATATACTGTTATACATGTTTTTTATATAGAAATTCACGAGGAAATTAAATTTTAAACATTTATTATATATGTACTATAAATTTACAATGTAAATTATAATAATATAAAATTTAATAAATATAAATTAGCAACCCAATCTCATAACTTCAACATCGAAATGTAAAGTATTGTAATGTAGATATATTTCTAACATAAATAAAGCATTTAAGGAGTTACTATGACAAGACAATAATCTTTTTAAATTGCTGTGCATATCGCCAGACATTTGGACACAGGATTCTAGTGTCGATTTATAAAAATTCACAAAATCCAAAGTCTTTAAAACAGTCAACTTTTGATTTAATAATTCCATTAAACTATATATGTTGTCATATGTGTCTTTAGATAAAAAAATTTCAGGATTTTAGTCGAATTACCTGAATTTTTCTATACGTGCTACATTCCATCTGATGATTAGGGCTGCAACCCTGAGTCTTACAAAATTCCTCCCACTCATCCGCAGTGAAAAAGATGCAGACGGTCGATGAGCGGATTTGATTAATTGGTACAAAACCAGCAGCTGGACTAAGTCCAATAACAATCCACTTAGTACCGCTATTATTAAGCAAATACACAGATTGTCCGACAAGCTGTTTCTCTCTAAGGATAGCATCTTCCTGCTTTTTCAAAGCGTCGTAAATGAATTCGGTATAGGTAACCGGTTCACTATCAGCTGTAACAATAGAAATATTAGATTAGTCTAAAGTAAATTATAAAATTTAAAAAAATCTACATACCTCTATCCTTTTACTGTTGTGATACACGAAGAAAAACTCTAGACTGCCAGTTAGAGCAAGTTGCAGCGGTATATATAGAGTAACAAGAAATAGTGGAGGGGGAGAGAATTCAAACCGTTTGGAGACTATAACAGAAGTAATATTAAGTGACGCAATTTTATGTATAATTTATAATTACCAATTTTAACTCGACATCCGATTATTCAACGATGTTGTGATGACCCCAAGCTAGGGTATGTACCCCATCCCCATTAATATACCGTTTATCATCAAAAGGAGATAGGGTCAATTTATTTTGTTCAACTGAGGAAATCTCATGTAATTTACTACGAAATAAATTTATAAATTAATTCATGTTCGAATAAACAAATTTTATAATCTTCCAAACTAATTGCATTTTTTATTATGTTCTGTTTCACTAACTTAGATTTTTTCACCTGTCTACCTTCAACCTCTAGGGCATAAACTTTGTCCCGTAATCCGACGAATTCACTCATTACCTTACCTGCGTTCTCGTCTTTCATTAAACCGAGAACCGCCTTGTTTTGGAGTGGCATGTTGTAAACGTTGTCGGCCGAAAAGTTTGACGTATCAAATTTGGATAAATTTTGTTTCATGTCACAATAGATATCATCGGTATTAATTTTTAAAATGAAACTATCGGTATCCATACAACATAGATTTACCCGTTCAGCATAGACACGCTTCAAATAATCATAATAAAAGTCATACATTAACAATTTTGATAATTCCAAAACGGAGAAACCTATATATAAGGGTTTATTATAAATATCTTTAAGTTTCTCCATCTGAATAGCAACGAAGTTTTCAGCAAAAATACTAATATTCTTAAAATTTAATTTTGCTATCAAGCTAGAGGCGCCCTCCGTTTTCCTATATCTTCCCAATGAGATATTAATTTCACGTCTACACGCTTATCAACATTTTCCATAGTTTTAACCAAAGACCGAGTTGTTTAGCAATTTATAAAAATCTTTTTCAAAATCGTCTCGCGCATTTTTTCTAAAAGCAGTATTCAAATCGATATATTTTTGAAGCCAATTTGACTGTTTAAATTCCAAAATCCTATGAATTCTAATAATTTTGAGACCGTTATTTACTGCGTGCTTTAAATTTCTATAGTGTATAACATATTTAGATTAATCATGCAAGTTTGCAATTAATTTCTTATTGGGAAATTTAGATGTGGGAGGCTTCATGCTTTCGGGAAGAAACGGTAAATCATTGTGGTTATCGTGTAATACTTCTGGATACTCGATATCTACCTCTAAAAAGTATCCGATATCTGAATCATCCGCGATCGATAAAACATCAATGTTTTCAACATCTGTTAACCACTTGAAACCGCCGAATGGTAAATACTGCGACATTGCCCACCCATACAGATTGTTTGCGTCCCAGTAAACTAAATACGAATTTGGAGAACTCGCATCAAATGTACTTAAATATTTA
This sequence comes from Melolontha melolontha, assembly GCA_935421215.2. Lineage (NCBI taxonomy): Eukaryota > Metazoa > Arthropoda > Insecta > Coleoptera > Scarabaeidae > Melolontha > Melolontha melolontha. The sequence goes on from OW285236.1 coordinate 131,433,671, forward strand.
TTATTACCAGCAGCATATCTCAAACAAGATTGCGTTAACCCGCCCCTAATATTATTTTTAATGAAATGATGCATATCAATATCGGTGAGTCACTCCAATTCAATTTTTGTATATTTCAACATGGCGCTCCAAGAGAGACCCGGCGATGTGAAATAGTGAGCAGGAGCCAAACCATATGTTTTATAACAAATTTCGCGGAAATTTTCAAAAATGTCAGTTAATAATAAAACATCTGTTTTTAAATATAGATTTGAGTAATCCAATAAAGATTTACACCCGAAAATGTTCCAAACATCTCGAGCATGCATATAATCTTCATTAGAAATACCCTCTCCTGTTAAGGTACTGTAAAATTTATCTATTGGAGGTAGTGCTGGTTCATTTAACCGCTCAAAACTATCTATATATTCATATGGAAAAATTCCCTTACGTTTAATTAAATCGAATTGTTCAATATCTGGAAAATGTGATATAACGGCTTTAAAATAGGTTGGAGATAAATTATTTGACAATTTTTCGATGGAGGATGCCATAAAGCGAAAAGAATCTAAAAATCGTAAATTTACATATACATCTCTGTTTACGCCCGCCTTATCAGTATAATTATCAACTAAAACTTTTTTCGTAAAACTAATATATTTTTCTTTATTAACCGGAACAACGTTTATGTCTAAATTATCGTTTGCCAAATTTCTAATGAATAGATGACTGTCATAATGGCTCATGTTGGCTCAAGGGGATAAAATTTGGAATTTTGAAATTTAGATAACAATTTGAATGTGCGGCGCCCCTGAATTTCCCCGTTAAATGACAGTGATCTGCCACTTTATCTCCATTTAATGGCAAATCACAAATGTGACAGATAACCGCATTATTAAAATTATTTCTCGTCAATAGTCAAAGGATTCATTGGAACGACAATTTTTAAATACTTTTTATAAATATCTCTTACATCATCCATCAATCGCGTGATAAATACTGTTGAGCAATCCAAACCAGCATACGCCACAAATTTATTTAAACTAGAATTATGTTTACTAACGATATTGTAAGCAAAGCTCATAGCAACATGCTTATGAGCAGACCTCGTATACGGAATAGCTGGATCACTACTGCAAGAGTGAATTGGTTCCAAGATACACTCAAAATCGGCATAAATAACAAAAGGCGCAAACAATTTCTTTTCAAAGTCATTGAATTTTAAAATATCATATCACTCAATTTTGATTTATGGGGTTCAGTTGAAGGTAGACCGGTATATAAATGATTACAATCAAATTGTTGATGAGCGACTAGCTGTTCAGCTGTTCTGAAATATATCAGACAACCGTCACACAGATGTGTCATATGTTCATTATTACTAATCTGAGAAGAAATTAGTCTGGAGAGATTTTTAATCAACACGTAATGAGATTTCTCTCCGTCTTCAATCAATAATAGATTTATATGATTTATATAATATATTTATATTTTCTAGAGTTAGTAAAATAAATGGGCCCAACATCATAATTTTTCGAATCCGAATTAAAAGCTAAAGTATAGAGCAGGGGTGGCCAAGAGGTCGACCGCGAAGGCGATTTAGGTAGCCCCCAAGAGATAAATAAATAAACTAAAAAAGAAGACAAAAAAAATCAAGTGTATTCGCGCCAATAACTACCCACGCGCTTTGGTCGTAGCGCAGTGCAAGTTACGCCATCTAGTTTCACTAGGTAGTACTAACTTGCCTAGAACAATATCGACAGCGGCGATGGTAGATTCGTGAAGACGCGCGTGCGAACGCTGTGTGGGTTCGCGAGTTGTTTCTCGAAATTTCTAGATGTCGCTAATCCCATCATATAATATAAATAGCTGACGGAAGCCACAGCCAGTCAGTTTGAATTCAGAAGCGATACGAAACGATAAAAAGCGCGTGAAGAGTCCTGGACTGAGTGCGTTTGGACAGACGTATGCGTTGTGACTGTGAATACCGAACTCTCGGTCGACATCGTTCGTTCGTTCGTTCCTCACGTGAAATTCGTCAGGCAGCGGCGTAACAATACTAAGTAACGTAGGGACCTTTGTGAGTTTGTGACTTTTATTTAATCAAAATGAGTGTGCCATCTGGTTCAAGTGCAAAAAAAGTAAGACTTACCATTATCACAGTGAGTGGGAAGAGGAATTTTTCTTCGTTATGGTCAACGACAAATGTGTGTGCCTAATTTGTAATTCAAGTGTAGCATTACCGAAAAGAGCAAATGTGGAAAGGCACTTTAAAACTACACATCCCAAATAGATTTTCCATTTGGCAGTGAAATTCGGAAGGTAAAAGTACGAGAATTAAAAAGCAGCTTAAGTGCGCAACAATCTTTTTTTACAAAACCAGACTTGAAATCAACAGCTGCTACACTGGCGTCATTTGCTGTTACGGAAATATTGATAAAACGAAAGAAACCTTTTGAAGATGGAGAAATGATCAAGGAAGCCATGCAGAGAGCTGGATAAGTACTGTTTAATGACTTTAAAAATAAGAAAGAAATTATTTCAGCCATAAATGCCATTTCTCTGTCACGAAACACTGTGATGCGACGAAGTGAAGCCTTAAGTTGAAATTTGGAACAATTGCTTAAGGAAGACTTGCAAAAATGTAGTTTTTTGTCACTACAATTCGATGAATCCACCGATGTGACGGACACTGCTGAATTGTGCATTTTCGTGCGTCTAGTTTTTGAAGATATGACGTCAAAAGAAGAATTATTGACGATGATTCCATTGAAGGGGCAAACAAGAGGTGAGGATATCTACAGATCTTTTAAAGATTTTGTAGAGAAAACTGAATTTCCGATTCACAAAATAGTTGCTATTACGACAGATGGAGCACCCGCTATGCTGGGACAAAGAGTTAGTTTTATTTCATTGTGTAAAAATGATCACAACATTCCAAGTTTCACCAACTATCACTGCATCATACACCAGCAAGTTTTGTGCTCTAAAATTCTTGACTCGGATATTATCATGAAAATTGCCTTTAAAATAGTTAATTCTATTCGAGCCAGAAGTTTGCAAAGGCGTAAATTTCGAGCTTTACTTGAAGAGACTGAAGCCGAACACTCGGATCTTTTGCTACATACAGATCTTAGGTGGCTTAGCCGTGGTGCTTTTTTGAAGAGGTTTCGCCAATTACTGCCAAAAATCAAAACATTCATCCATTTGAAAGAAGAAAATGTACCTGAGCTTGAAGATGAAAAAATGGCTCATGAAGCTCGCCTTTCTTTGTGACATAACGGAGAAACTCAATCAGTTGAACTTAAATCTTCAAGGAAAAGACAGGAATGTGATTGATATGACAACTTTGATTAAAACATTTAAAAGTCAAATTCAAGTGCATGCATCTCAATTAAGACGAGGTGAACTAAGAAACTATAAAAACATGGAAGAAGAATGCACGCACAACTCAAATCGGGACTTTGAAACTTTCGCCAGACAGCTGGAGAACTTGCACCTAGAGTTCGAAAGAAGGTTTTTGGATTTCTTCGCTCTCGAAGAAGTGCTAAGTTTCATGACATTCCCTTTTAATTAAAGCAATGACCTTCACAGCTTGACTGCAAAAATCGGCAAGTTAACTGATTCTGAATCTGTTGTGGTGGAAGAAGAAATAATTAAAATGAGATGCGACATATTTCTGAAAGCAAGAGCATTTGGCAGTAATACTGATTTTTGGAAACTGATTTGCAAAGAAAAGTTCCCATGCCTAAGAAAGGTTGCCTTATATTTGACTTCGTTTTTCGGTTCCACCTATCTTTGCGAATCGACATTTTCTACTATGAATACAATAAAAACCAAACATCGTTCTCGTTTAACAGATGCCCACTTAACTTCCAGTTTGCGCATCGCAGTTACTTCTTACACTCCTCAATATAATAAACTTGTGGAGAATATGCAGTGCCAAATATCCACCCAAAAACCTAATACAGAATGAACATTATGTATTTTGTTTTCAACGTATATAATAGAAAAATACTTACTAACTTATCGCTAAAATGTTTTATTTCTCTCTTGTAAACTCTACCTTAGAGTCGCCCGCAAGAAACATTTTTGAACACAAGTAGACCTCAGAGGTCAAAAGTTTGGCCACCCCTGGTATAGATATTAATACTCAAATTATTTAAATCCTCAATTTATGAAAAATCTTTAATTTTAGCAGGGAATTTAATATTTTCTAAATTCAAAACGGTAGAATAATGGGAGTAGGAAGCTACCCTATCTACATGATTATTAGCGGGATGGAGGGCTACAGTTAAACACCAACCTAGACATGCATCATCATTATTTTTAATGTTGATACATGCCTTTTTATTTTGAATTGAAGGAGGTAGTTCGAGGTAAGATGATCCGCTGAGGGGCGTAAAAGAATTGATGTTAATTTCTAAATGTGAGACCGAAACCAACGCCCACCCCGAATCTCTCTCCTGAAACTCCTCCGATTTTGTGATTATAATGCTAACCAGTCGACCAAAAATATCGTTAACGTCAGATGACGTCACAACGGTATATCGAGTATTGAAGGACTTTATTTCAGTTACTTGCTCATCCGCTTGAGGCTTAACGTAGCGAGTAAATAACTCAAACTGTACCTTAACCCCCGATAATACCCGTTCAACAACATTTTTAATCAACCGGACAGATCGTAATTTAGATTCAGCCAAAAAAGTTTGTATATCAGAATTTTGAGTGCCAGAAATTCTATAGGAAGCTACGCGTCGATTAAAACTGCTAGCAATTTCGAAAACTCCATCCCCCAATAAAATAACATTATTAGATAAGTGCTGTTGTGAACGAAGATGTCCCCTATACATTGCAGCATTAGGAAACTTAATCCACAACAGCTCAACCCTACCTCAGAGTCATCACGACTGGTGGAAGAAGGGCAGCTCCTCTTTGAAGTTGAAGCAGCATTTTCTATATGTAGATTTGCTGCTTCCTCAGGATGCGTTCTCTTACGATGTCGAATTAAATTGTCTTTCCTAGTAAAGGTTCTCTCGCAAGCATCACAAGTGTGAACTGTTTTGTTCTCACACGCATGTCTACGGAGATTGTCCAAACGGCTGAAAGTCTTGAAACATTGAGGGCAGTTCATGCTGTTAAACTAAAAAAATTTAAGAACAATAAAAGTTATAAAGTATAAAAATTAATTTTACTTACATATAGTATCGACGTTGACGGTTTGAAAGTAGTCGATATACTAATATGAGAATTATCAAGGCTGTGAATATATAGTTTAGTATTCTTATCGCAGTTTGAATTAATTCTTAACAATTGCTAATAACATTTCCAAACACGTCTATTCTCGAATTTATATACTTTTTTAATTACAAAATACTTCTTGTCAACAGCGATTAACATTTCCGCTCATAGAAACATGTTTATTCACGAATTTGAATATTTTTTAACGATAAAAATAATTCTTATCAACTAGTATTAACATTAATATAACTAAACTCTGATTATATTTAAATCATAATTATTACCGTTAAAAAATTTTAATATAATAGGTTTATTATTAAAATAAAACGATAGAATAAAATTTAATTAGCGTTTTATTCATCTATAACAAAAGGAATAAATAAATATTTTATTTAGTATAATATATAGAAACTTACAGTATATATTTTTCCAGTGTTTAGCTGTAACAAAAAATAAATAAATATTTTTATTTAGTATAATATATAGAAACATACTGTATATATTTTCGATGTTTAGCTATAACAATAAGAACAATTAAATATTTTTTAATGTAGTAGATATAGAAAAACTTGCTAAATATAATAAAATGCTGTAATGAACTCACTCTCCACGGTAATGTGGAGAGTATGGGTCACCCCAATCACCGCCACCATCGCCCCTGGTGGTGGTGGCGGCGGTGGCAGCTCCTGTTGAATGATTAGGACTGGCCTATCCTAAAAAATATTTTTATATTGAATATTATAAAATGTTTTAAAAATGTATAAAAACTTACTGACGCTTCGGGAGTCAAGCTTCTCACGATGTTGTATACTGTATCTTGATCTAAAACAAAAAAATATAGCTACATATTGTAAAGTATATTATGATTTTAAACTTACCCATGGTTATTGTTAAATAAATTTTTCGCGCCAAGCTGTATTTATATATATGTACAGTGTACAGCTATCAATATTGCGATTAGATTTAACATCCGCTCGTTACTTCCCTTTGTGATAAAATATTATGTACTTACTAATTGTTTAAATAGTTTTCGAATTTTTTCAATCAATGTAACTTTATTCGAACAATTTACATCAAACATTTCCAAGCTAAATTAACCAACACGAACTAATTTATTTTTAAATTCACTATATTCGAAAAATGTATTATTTTTAAAAAAATATAAGTAACCGTTGTTATATCTAAAAACGCTATCAATTGGGAGCGGTATGCCGGGAAATTTATTTTAAAATAATACCGCGTGATTTCAACGTTAAATCACAATCATTAATTTCAGCAAAATAATAAGTATCATAAAATATAAAAGTTTTTCCCCTATATGTATTAAAAACAACATTAACTATATATCTATCTGGTATCCCGAGTCGCCCTCTATCTTATTTAAGCAAAATCTTAAAACTTTGAAACTCAACCTTATAAACGCTATACTCATTTATAATTATTATAAAATCATCAGAAGTTTGATATATACAGGGTCCGGCAACGAAGCGGGGTCGGAAGATTACACGCGTATTTGAAAATTAGTCAAATATTTATCCTTCCGGACCATCAAGCGCATGTTCTAAAAATATCTTGTTTTATACAGGGTGTTCCAGATGGAAATGCCAGACTAAAGTTGCATTTTTTTAAATGGAACAGCCTGTATATTAATAGATAAAATGATCCGCGCTTGAAAGCTGGTTACATCGATATAATGTTGTATGGGTCTAAAATTGATAGTTTCTGTGTAAATAATTATTTTACTTGATAAATTGATACATTTCAGTAGGCTATTCTGCATAAGGAAAATCAAAAGATCCGAAACCAATAGAATAGGATATTTTCTACTAGTATGCACTTTCATTGCTACGTGAAATAAATTCTGCAACTGCTCGCGTTATACAGGGTGTTCACAATTTCGCAAAATCGAAGAAATCTCGTAATTTTTAAATGGAACACCCTGTATATTTTTAGCTCATTGAAAAGCCCTTTTACTACGCTTTCTATTGATACCTCATTTGATGCACCTAGGATGGATCATTTGCTAATTATTTCTTTTTAGAATTGAATTAATGAAAAATGCTTGTATTTTTAGTAGCTAATTTGCGCTTTTAAACCTTTTGCAAGATCGGATATTCAACAAATTATCCATAAATGGTCTATAACAAGAAGAAACCCCATTAAGTACGAGAAACAGTTGATTTTCACTCAGCGGCGAAAGCAAACATTAAATTAATATAAAGTAATATAGCATTTTCAATAGATTCACTGCTGATCAAGTTATCTGGTGTCAGTTTTAAGCTTGTATACTTAATAACCAAGTTGTCAAAAATTTCGTTCCATCTTACACAGTATTTCGTTCAATCTTTAAAAGAAATTGCTATAATGACTAATTTTAGTATTCAAGAAATGGTGAATATGATATTTATTCTTGGGGAGTGTACAAGAAATTGTCTCCTAGCAAGTAGAGTATATGCAGAGAGATTTCCAAACCTTGAAAGAAAGCCAAGACCGGAAGCATTTGAAAGTTTATTAGAGAGATTTACAGAAGCTGGTAGTGTAACCTACAAGAAGAGAGAAATAAATAAGTCGGTAATCAATGAAAAAAGCGAATTGGCCGTATTATTAACAATACAGGAAAATTCACAAATAAGTATAGACGGTATTTCAAAGGTAACAGCTATTGAAGATAGGAGCGTACGAATTTTAAGAAGTCATAAGTATCATCCGTACCATATGGAATTAAATCAGGAATTGCATGGTGATGATTTCATTAAAAGAACAGACTTTTGTGGTTGGTTGTTAAATAAAATGAGAAATGCCAAAAAATTTAACAAAGATTTTGTTTAGCGATGAGGCTACTTTCAAAAGTAATGGGGCGGTAAATAAACATAACATGCATTATTATGCAACAGAAAACCCGCAAACCCGTCATGTAGACAATCAGAATAGATGGTCTCTTAACGTCTGGGGAGGAATACTGGGTCCATATATCATTGGGCCGTACTTTTTCGATGGAACCTTTACAGGCGATACGTATTTGGCATTTTTGCAGAACGAACTGCCTAATTTATTTGAGCATGTGGATGCTGACGCCCGAGAAATTTTCTGGTTGCAACACGATGGTGCACCTGCTCATTACAGCCTTAACGTTAGGGAGTTTCTAGGGCGATGGAAGGAAGACAAATGGATAGGACGAGGTGGTCCAATCGCTTGGCCTCCACGAAGTCCAGATCTTACTGTCTTGGACTTCTACTTTTGGAGATATGTCAAGGCTTTAGTTTATGTGGAAGTTCCTACAACAAGGAAAAATATGATGGAACGCATAAGAGAGGCATTTAGAAATGTTCGCCAAGAAACATTACAGCATGCTTAACAGAATTTCACCAGGCGGCTTCATTTATGTATTGAGAGACATGGAAGGACATTTGAAAGTTTTCTTTGATTTATTTGCATTTACTATTTACATGTACTTTATTTTTATTTACTGTTCTACTACTTTTGTTAATTAAATTTGATGTTGTGGTTAATAACTAGTATGTATTTAAAATAGTGCAAACTTTTAATACTACTCGTACTTGATTCTTTCCTACATAATTTCGATTTATGTTAAGCTTATTAGGTATGTATTGTTTCATATTAGGTATTCGTAAAATAGTTCGTTTTACAAAATTCTTTTAAATACAAATTAATTAGTGCAATTTTTTTATTAAACTAACACCAGATAACTTAATCGGCAGTGAATCTATTGAAAATGCTATATTACTTTATATTAATTTAATGTTTGCTTTCACCGCTGAGTGAAAATCAACTGTTTCTCGTACTTAATGGGATTTCTTCTTGCTATAGACCATTTATGGATAATTTGTTGGATATCCGATCTTACAGAAGGTTTAAAAGCGCAAATTAGCTACTAAAAATACAAGCATTTTTCATTAATTCAACTCTAAAAAAATAATTAGCAAATGATCCATCCTAGGTGCATCAAATGAGGTATCAATAGAAATCAGTAAAAGGGCTTTTCAATGAGCTAAAAATATACAGGGTGTTCCATTTAAAAATTAGGAGATTTCTTCGATTTTGCGAAATTGTGAACACCCTGTATAACGCGAGCAGTTGCAGAATTTATTTCATGTAGCAAGGAAAGTGTATACTAGTAGAAAATATTCTATTCTATTGGTTTCGGATCTTTTGATTTTCCTTATGCAGAATAGCCTACTGAAATGTATCAATTTATCAAGTAAAATAATTATTTACACAGAAACTATCAACTTTAGACCCATACAACATTATATCAGTGTAACCAGCTTTCAAGCGCGGATCATTTTATCTATTTCCATCTGGAACACCCTGTATAAAACAGGATATTTTTAGAACGTGCGCTTGATGGTACGGAAGGATATCCGATGACTAAATATTTGACTAACTTTCAAATACGCGTGTAATCTTCCGTCCCCGCTTCGTTGCCGGACCCTGTATATGTTTGTTAGTGGTCGGAATATTTGGCAAATAATCGCTAATTCTCTCCGTTCTTGTAAACCTAGAGTCTATTATCCAAATCCAATCTATATAAAAAATATATAATTGACCATTTGTCGTGAGTAAATAATTAGTTGGACTAATTGTACACAGGTTTGGAGGCTCGGTTTCTCTTACACTAACGGTAGCAGAATCTGCTATAGTGGTAATATTCTCTCTCACACCATAGAGATATCGAATTGTTTCTATGTCACGATTAGATAAACTCTCAAATTGTACATTGTAGAATGGATACATAATAGACGCCGGATCGGAATCATGCTTTAATCCTAAAGCATGTCCGATCTCATGTACTAAGACTGCAAACAAACTCGTCTCTTCGCTCGGTACATCATCAAATCCGTAATACCATTTTTCACTTAAATATAAATGTATTTCAATACATCTATTTAGCCTCGGAGGAAAGGCATGTGCTAGAGTACCACCAACCCCATCAAATTTATATTGACATACTCCCTTCATACACCGCTTATTATTTTTATGCGAATATAACTCATTAGCAAATGATATTACAATATCGGGATTTTTTATTGAATATATAAAATTTAAATTTATATGTTTTTGCCACGTATTGAAAGCTGTTTGAGTAATGTTTATCACTGTAGAAGTAACCATTGCAAAACACCAGAATATATCTGTCTTATTCCATTTATTATAATAAGCTTGAAAGTCTAGCGGAAAATCTCGAATTCCGCACCGAGGCCTGCTCATTAAGTTTAATGTTTCGTTATTCAGATTACCATCGATGGTTAAATTGAAAAATTCTTGAAATTTTATTACTCCATTTACTATATCTGCAATCGATGTTTCAGACACATCTAAATATCCATATCGCTGTAGATAAGTGGTAACGTTAACCGACAAAACAGTCTGAATTGTATAGAATAAATATATAAATCGGTAGAACATGTTATGCTGACGCTGGTCGGATTAAGAATGATTGTCTAGACGAGGTGTTGTTTAAATAAAGAAAAAATTTATAAAAAAATATTTTTTTTATTACATTTTTTTGATACAATTAAAAATGAATTTTAAATAATTTTTTTTACCAACCCAGTTAAGGGCTCATATTCAATAAGCTTATCATTTATGATTAAACAATATGCTACAATATCTGCATTAAATTCGTTCTGATATGCTACAATATCTGCATTAAATTCGTTCTGACATTCTAGTTCAAGTTTTATATCAACACTAGTACTAATTAAGCTATCTGCCTGTTTGCTGCCATCTATCGAGAAGAGGGCACAATCGTGGAACTGATTATAATCCAAGAGCGGTTGGTTTTGCCGACCGTAATAGCTAGACTGGAAATTTGCATACATATGATAAGCAATAGCATATCGCTTTTGACCCATATCCAAATTCATGGCAGAGTATGGATAGCTCTCTGAATTTAAATATAATTTTATATTTGTAATTGCACAATGATCAAAATCTGAAGAATCTGCATGTATATTATCCTTCTTTTTATGCTGAAAGCCCACTATAGCATAGCGAGGTTTCTCTAAATTTGTGCTAGTTTTAATAGGCCATATATCGGTCTTTGTAGCACGCAATGCCGGTAACTCGTACAACTCCCACTTTCTAAAAGGTATATATATCTTTTTATTTTCCTTGAGAGCATGGAGTAGTTTCAAGCGGGTTTTATCATTAACATTTATATGCGGCACATACCATTCAATCTTTTCAATTTCCAATTTCTCCTACTTCGTACCGTCCGGCTGAGTGTTTTTATAACAATTATCATCTGTTTTACTGCGGTTCAATATTAATTCTTGACTAACGTTTAAGAAAATGTGATTATAATCTTCTAGCAAACCGAAAAAAAAGTTTAATGGTAAGCAAGCGTTAAACTTTCCAGCTGAGACGGTAGGCTGCTCATCCTTGAATGGACACCAACCGGCCATTTGTAAAAATTTAGATTCATTCTCGCTATAAGAAACGTATGCTTTCATTGTTGTGGTGATGCCTGGTTTCATACATCGATCAATTTCTACACCGTTGATTTGATAGCGCATTTGATCGAACAGAAACGCATACGCGTTATTTGTCAATTTACAAGTACCAGTTCCCTTATCATATACAATGAATCTACCCTCTATTCGAATGAAGCTATTGCTCGGCAATGTATAAATATCCTGATGTTGAATGGAAATGCGTATTTCATCGTTCGGATTAAAATTGCTAGTTCTTGGATAGTATATGTGATATTGCTCTTTTATGATGGCATCATCAAACTTTACTCCTTGAAAAATTTCCAATTTTTCCTCCATTTTTCACTTTCAATCCAATAGATTTTAGGAAAGCTATGTTCGAAGGTGTTATCCGTCGGTTATTGGGAGACTGACTGATTGTTTGTTCTAGGTGTCTATAAGTTTTATAATTTCTAAACGATAGACCCATCCCGCTTCAACTCCAATCTAATTACAATCTGTTCTCCTCTAAAGTTTACAAGTTCGCCGTCTTGATCAACTAGAGTTAGAGTTATGTTGTCTATACTGTTTCGCTTATTAACAGGTAAGTAAATAACGTGTTGCGGTTCAATATTAATGCTAAATCCGGGCTCTACCTGAGGAGCAAATTCATACAGAGTGTGCGATAGACGTGAATCGTAGTAGGCTGACGTTGTAATACTGCACTCAATTCTTACAGTTCGTACCTTGATAATCTGCACTGGCAAATCTGAATCGTGCTTCTCGTTAGGTGACAGTATTTTAGAACTGAAACCTAACATACGACCAATAGAATCTTGATGTTTGAAATTTATTTGAAATTTGCTTTTCAACATACATCTCTGAGTGTTATTATTTGGTTTGAGAGAGAATGTATCATTATCATTATCTTTCACTGACAATTGTTCCTTAATATATTGTTCAATGTCACTTATTTCATATGAACCGTCTGGGATTATGATAACTCTATCATCGTCGCCATAATAGAACTTATTATTTCCCTCCATAACATTCGGAATGGTGTTGTATGTGTATAGATCAATTAAACCCATAGTGTATTGAGAATTGGGGTCTAAATCGATTGGCGGATAATAATCGGTAGAGAGAGCTGAACTCGAGCCGATTATAGTGAACTTGTACGACATTCTCAACGTTTACTTTGATACTAATCTATATCAATTACTGTTGTCTAATAAGAATTGTAGACATAGGTGTCCACAATTGATTTCATTATAGTTTTGATATCTATCATAGTTGTATAATATTTCAATTTTTTTATTATTTTTCCGAAAATATTTAATCAGCTCGATTGGCGGTTTTAAATTTCCAAACGAGTCGAAATACTTTACTATAGAACCATTTTTATAAAACGCCACCCAGTGTGAGCCGGGGTTAAATTTCGAGTCAAGATTTATGATACAACACTCTACCCGTCTAGGTGTTTTTGGTAAATTGTCTCGCATATAAACGCCTCGAAAATTTAGTATATTGCTAGCGAATTTAATATCTCTATCGGTGAGAGCTCTATCGGGCAGCTGTTTTATTAGTTTTTTGAATAGGGTTTTATAGACAGACCCAAACCCTTCTTATAGGGTATTAGGTATAGACCGGTACCTGTCTTGTTTCCCAATGCGACAGCTTCCATAACTTTATTATGTCTCGTTGCTTCCTCCATCTGTTGTTGGGCTTCTCTTGTTTTACCAACCGCTCTAGCAATAGCAGCAGCTCCGCCTGCGAGGCTACCTAGAGCGCTCAAACCAGCAAATAGCGGTATCAGAGGTAAAATCCCTCCAGATTTCGGTATTGGTAATATTCGAGGGATCTTTATGCGTTTTCGACCACCAGCTTTCTTGATTGCAATTCTAGCGGCTTTCAATGATAAACCCGCTCCTGCTTTAACTTTGCCGCCTTTATATCCCTTCAGTATACCTTTTGCTTTAGACAATACAGACTTGTTGAATGGATGTTTTGTTTTGTTTTTTAACCCCATTCCCATTTTTCTTTTAGCTTTCATAGCGTTCGTGACTGCCCACGAGGCAACTTTCTCACCAACTGCTGTATCCTTAGCTGTTGCTCGAGACCAAGCTGCTTCTTCTAGTATCCGATCTGCTTTATGTCTGTCTTGTAAATCTTTATATTGAGAATATGCACTATCGTGAGCTCTACAGGCTTTATCTAATGGATTTATTCCGCTGTCCCTTCGCTCTAACCGTTTCTTTAGTTTTGTACCCGGTCCGCAGAATTGATATCCAGGTATGTGTAGTTCAACCGGTAGATTAATAATAGAATTCAGAACACCTCCGCCTTCCTTGAATGTTAACATTGAACTGATTTATTATGTATATAGTACTTTGTATTTAACTAAAGTTCTCAGTTTTAAACGATGCGTTTAATAAAACAGAAGAAGCAGTTGAACATATTGAATTTAGATATGTGTTGAGAGTCAAACAGCCTGTCGTAGACACAGTACTGTTACCCGACACGGTTCGCTGTATTATATGTGGCCCTTCAGCTAGTGGTAAAACAAATGTAATGCTGTCACTCCTGTTTAATGAAAATGGACTTCGATTCGAAAACATTTATGTTTACTCTAAATCTCTTTATCAACCGAAATATCAGTTCCTTGAAAATGTTATGAAGAGACTGCCAGACATTAACTACTATCCCTATAAAGAAAATGATGACATCATAGACCCGGTAGATGTTAAATCAAATTCTATATTCATATTTGATGATGTAGCCTGCGATAAGCAGGATAAGATTCGGTCATATTTTTGTATGGGTCGACATAAGTGTGTTGATAGTTTTTATTTATGCCAAACATACACACGCATACCAAAGCATTTAATTAGGGACAACGCTAATTTTTTAATATTATTTAAACAAGACGATACCAATCTTCGACATGTATATGAAGATCACGTGGGTACTGATATGACATTTAATGAGTTCAAATCTATATGTGCAAAGTGTTGGGACGATCGGTTTGGATTTTTAATAATTGATAAGGACAGTGACATTAATAGCGGTCGATATAGAAATAAGTTTGATTGTTATATAAGTTTGTAAATAGCAATTTATGCTATAATTTAAAAGTTGATTTTAAATAGCACCGCTCAGTTGTGTTTGTTGACAGTCTCGATTTGCCAGTTAGAGAGTTATCATGGCAAAGAAAAATAAAATACTGAAGCGTACGGAGATTAAAAAAAAATCTCCAAACGAAAAACTTACACAAGAAATTATTAATATTACCGATGCTGTTAGGAAAAAACATTTACAATTAAAACTACAGCGGTCAGGTCAAGATGAGTTACTACAGAAAATGTTCAAGCCCGTATCGGAACCCCTCAAGAAAATTGTTGATGCAAACAAATTTCAAATAGAAAACATCAAGTCGGAACAGTTTAAAAAAGAGGAGATACCAGCTTCACCGGCTGTTAAAGATAGACATTTAACAACACCGGTGAGGCCTGTCACACCGGTAACCGATGGGTTATTAACAAAATCGTTATTGAGACAGCCAGATTTTTTAGAGGATGAGAGCGTTTTCACAGCTACTCCAGAAGCTTCCACATCAGCAGATCCAGTCGATAGCTCATTTCGAAGCCTCTATCAGTCAATGAGTGAGAGAGTGCTCGACGACTTCTATGAAAATATAAACCCCATAGCTAGAAACTACCTAGACGGTTTCTTTAAAGATACTAGAAACGTTTATGATTCCACATATGGTGTTACATATGAGCCAGACGTTAATAAATTAAAATTGGGAAATAAAAATAGTAAAATTTGAGGGAGATAGTATTGTAATTGGGAAAAAACGATACGAGGGTAGTGCTGGCCTTTTTGAGCTTATTTTTAAATCAAATCTAAAAAAGTATACTGATGATGAGTTAAAACGCTATCATGAAATATTGGAGTATACCAGCGCGCATCATAGATCTAATGATAGCGTAAAACAGTTGAAGGGTAATGGGGGATTAAAATGGAAACGTATAATTAAACCATTAACTTTAGCCAAACAAAAACAGCCATCAAAATCTTGGAGCGGTCGAGGAGCTAATATGTTTGTTAAAAAGACTCCTTATCAGTATATTTATTGGGATGATATAAATGAACTAATTGACCGCTTACGCCTTCTAGTAGCATCGGAAAATGCTGGTCATACAAATCACAATAATGAAATTTTGGCAATAATCGGAGAGTTAAGAGAGACCGGCATAATTATATAACGTTCACATATATTTTTTTCATCATTATTGCAATGAGTACTGACAAGTTTGGACGTCACAGTAATAAAGTACAAGTCACATCGTCTGCCGAGAGAATTTTCAACCGTCGACCGGCTGGTTTCCCTCTAACAAGCGATGGTAATGTAAATATCGGTGGTAAACGTATTCGATTCATGGCGGATTCTATTGCTGTTGATGATAGTGTAAATAAAAGATATATACTTAAACTTTTTGCGGGCTTAGAAAAGGAAAACCGAAAAAATTTCTCAGCGCTAAACCATCTCAAACAAACTGTTCAAAATCATGCTCAGCTGACTGATAAACAGAGAGCTGATATCGATTCTATTGTATCGGTTTTAAAACAATATAGCACCACCTCGACTATGGAAAAACTGATAAATGAAAAAGTTGTGGAATTAAATAAAAGCGATGAAAAAATAGCAGAGCGTGCGCGAATTACGT
Source organism: Melolontha melolontha (assembly GCA_935421215.2). NCBI lineage: Eukaryota > Metazoa > Arthropoda > Insecta > Coleoptera > Scarabaeidae > Melolontha > Melolontha melolontha. The sequence continues at coordinate 131,450,055 of OW285236.1, forward strand.
GATGAAATAATTACAAACGCTAACAAAACATTCGCATTAATTCAAGATGACATGAATATTTTGAGTAAAGCAAAAACTGAACATTCAAATAATTATCGGAATTTAAAAACAAGAGTGGAAACTCTTGATAATAATATTTCCAAGACCATAACTGAAATAAACGATAAAATTAAAAATATTGAAGAATTACTGTCTACATCAGATATCTCTTTGGATACATTACAAACCAAAAAAAATTTCGAATGACTGAGACTTGCAACTATTTTTGTATATATACCCGCAGATTTATGCAACTTTGTTAGTGTAAAAAAATGTCTAAATCAGATGTTGTTAATGAACTTCATAGACCTGCTCGGAAAAACTTTCCTAGACGTCGAATTATTATTAAGGGTTTTGACGACTTGTGGCAATGCGATTTAATAGAATTCCAGCCTTATTATAAACAGAATGCTGGCTATAAATATATACTCGTTGTTATTGACAGCTTCTCCAAATTCGTATGGTTACAACCCCTGAAGAACAAAACCAGTCTGGAAGTTCGGAATGCAATGGAAAAAATATTGAGTGGTCCCAGACGGCCTAAAAATTTACAAACAGATGCCGGAACGGAGTTTTATAATATATATTTTAAAAAGCTGATGCGATCATATCAAATAAATCATTACTCTACTTTTAGCGCTAAGAAAGCCGCTATTGCGGAGAGAGTGATTAGAACTATTAAGAATAAATTATATAAACATTTCAGTCTTGTTGGCAGTTATAAATGGATTAACGTTCTTGATTCCCTAGCCGATGAATATAATAAGACTAAACAAAGAACTACTGGCATGAGACCTCGCAACGTTACAGTAAAAGATGAAAAGCACCTCTTATCTACCGTATACAGCAATATTAAAATAAAGGGAAAGAATAAGTTTAATTTGAATGATATTGTTCGCATTAGTAAATATAAGACTCTGTTTAGTAAGTCATATTTTCCTTCATGGACAACAGAGCTGTTTCGTTTTAGAAGAGTAAATATTTCCAACCCAGCAACATATTTATTGGAAGATATGAATAATAAGCCTATTCTTGGCAAATTTTATGAACCAGAATTACAGAGAGCTAAACATAAGGATATTTATTTGGTTGAAAAAATTTTGCGTACTAATAAAGGACAGAAAATATATGTTAAATTTTTAGGTTTAGATAATAGCCACAATATTTGGCTAAATAAAACAGATTTAATATAATTTCGTTAGATAATAGCCACAATATTTGGTTAAATAAAGGAGATTTAATATAATTTCGTTTTTTAATGTGTAAGCATATACCGTATGCACAACGTCGAGCGATCGATGGATATATAAGTAATGACTGGCCAACTGCAAGTGGAAGGGGCTACATACGTTAAACTCCTACAGGCGTATTTAATTGTGGTGAACTAAGAAAGCGTTATGGTTGTTTATTAATAAATGATGTATCAAAATAAATATTCCAAATTAATAACTAATTGTTTAACAAACTACAAAATTATTTGTAGTATATTATTTATGGTTAATGTACGAATTTGGATATTTTATCCGACTACACCGTTGCTTTTCGCACTATTAGTCATATGCCGGCTGTCAATGTCCCTACAATAACGGATACTTTTGTTTATGTCTCTTCGGCCATAATACTTTAAATTTAACATTTAAATAAAATGATATAATATAGTTGAAAGTATCATAAAATACAATCCGCCGTAAAGTGCAGAGTTTTTGTTTACTGCATAATAATAATTCTTACCGGCGAAGCATCAGATATTTTCATCGCTAAATATTCAATGATAAGTTTCATCATAGCTTCGTGGCTTGAACTTAAAAAATTCTTATTCAAATGAAAACACATAAATAATATAAAATTATGAAACAAAACCGTAACTCTTATTGAAAAAAATTAAAATAAAAAGTATTCTGTAATAGCATAAAATTTGAAAACAATAACGATTCTTGCAAGAATATAAATAAAGTGTTTACCAGTATAAATAAATGGTTTCCTTAAATAAACTACCTATAAAATATTAAATTTAACTAAAAGACCTTTATTGGTAATAAATATTAATTATTAAATAAAAGAACATTTTAAAAAGAAAAACTAATTATTTAGTAAATGCTCAAATAAACCACCCTCTTGAGCCGAGCAGTAACCCAATCGGTTATAAAAATTACGACGGACATTTGTTAGCATTTCCGGAGTGACTCTACTACTAACTTCAATGATTTGCGCTCGTAACTGCTCTAAATCTGATGGACGTTGATCCCCGTAACCGTATATGGTGTTATTTAAAAAGGGCCAGAGAAAGAAATCATTTGGTGCTAAATCAGGAGATCGCGCTGGCCACTTAATAGGACCTGAATTTCCTATCCATCTATCTTCGAAAACAGTATTTAACAAATTACTAACAAGACGCGTATTATGTGCAGGGCAGCCATCTTGCTGGAACCAAATGTCGTTTATATTAAATTGTTCTCGCACAGCAGGGATAACACTATTTTGTAATAAATCTAGATAGCTATTTCCATTTAAATTCCCATTAATAAAGAATGGCCCAATTACTTCGTTTCGAACAATATCGGCCCACACGTTAACCTTCCGTGGATATTGTGTCTGTGTTGGGATATTTAAATGAAGGTTTGTACGCGACCAATACCGACAAATTGCGCGATTATGATGCCCATGCACGTAAAACGATTTTTCGTCTGTAAATAGAACATTATTAAAAAATAATTCATCATTATGACATTTATTCATCATTATTTCGCAAAATTCCATGCGCCGGTAATAATCGTCGGGAAAAAGTTCTTGTGTTGTTCTTATTTTGTAAGCCCGGTATCTATCTTTTCTCAAAATTTTTTGAACTGTTGTTGCACCGATATCAAATTCGCGAGCTATTTGTCGAGAGGACATAGTAGGATGTAATTCTACTAAAGCACAAATTTGCATTTCTAAGTCGCTGACATTTGGCTCGTGAACATTTTTATTCTTACTATTATTTAAAGTAAACGTTGTTTCAAACCGCCTGACAGTATTACGAATTGTACTAGCACCGGGTATCGGTCTTTCAGGATACTGTACAGCAAATAAATCTCTAGTCATATCTGCAGAATTGCCACCGTAAAACTGCTTGACCATGAAAAATTTCTCTTCCGGCGAATAGTAATCCATTTTTAATTTTAAAAAATGCGGCAATTCCCGACGATTATTATTATACCTACAGCAACTATACGTACTCTGCCTACGGATGACAAGGAGCAACTGAATCACCAGTCGTATAGCGTTCGATGATTATACAAAATAACCTACTTAGTGCGCAAGCTTGTTTTCCGATTTAATATATTCGCCTTGCTTGAACACTATGAGCGACTGATAGGAATATTCAATGTGTTAGAGAGAGATTATTTGATTCGTACTTAGATCGTATGTAGAATGTGTTGGATAAGGAAATGTCGCGTATGGAACGCCCATACAGTTAGACAGTAGAACAGATTGAATATACTCCCTCAACCCTAACCACATAAATTCGCTATTCGTCTTCGTCTTACTACATTGTGTGAGATCAATCACTCCCCGGCGTTCATACGGTATGTATATCGCTGTATAATATAATTTCGTTTTTTAATGTGCAAGCATATACGTATATCACTGTATTCTGTTATCTAAATAAACGGAAGTAAATATAGTTTATTTAATATGCTCTAATTATACAATATCTGCTGCTGATAAGTATATCATGCCGTTATAATTATCGCGAATACAAACCGTTCAGATATTTTTTTATAATTGAATTTTACAATATATGATATTGAAAAAAGAATGAATTAAAATTAATTTTTAATAATTTTTTTATTTAAATATATTTAACAATGTCTCATTTTCTTCTGCATCGGTTCATGCCGTTATAATTATCGCGAATATAAACCGTTCAGATATTTTTCTTATAATTGAATTGTACAATATACGATATTGAAAAAAGAATGAATTAAATTTGATTTTTAATAATTTTTTTATTTAAATTTAAATATAACATAAATATATTAACAATGTTTCATTTTCTTCTGCCTCGGTTTTCTAAATTTTTTGAATTGTTGGGTAATACTCTTTTCACAGCCTGAACAGTTTCTTTTTGGGGGTGCTGGCCCGTCAATTTGTTCCTCACCGGTATTATAGTGTATATAACACGGTCGATATTCTTCTAGTTCAACTTGTTTGTCTGGTGAAATTAGATGCCAGAAGTCCTCTATCCATATTGGTTTCACTTTCGTTTTAAATACATCTAATGGAATATGTTCTATTAGATTTGTTTTAATACCAAATAGCCAGCCATCATTTTCATAGACAAACTTGACTGCTTCTAATATCAATTCGATTTTGATTTGTTGGGTAATACTCTTTTTACAAACTGGACAGTTTATTTTTGATGGGGGTGGCCCGTCAATTTGTTCATCACCGGTATTATAGTGTATAATACACGGTCGATATTCTTCTAGTTTAACTTGTTTGTCAGGTGAAATTAAATGCCAGAACTTCTCTATACAATTTGGGGTCACTTTCGTTTTAAATATATCTAATGGAATATGTTCTATTAGATTTGTTTTAATATCATATATCTGACCATAATTTTCATAAACAAACTTTACTGCTTCTAACATCAATTCTAGATGCTGAGACATTTTGTCTTAATCGCTGGTTTCAGTATACTAAGCTCCTATAATATTTCAAACAGTATTTAAACTATCCCTCCCCACCCAACCATTCTACTACAGGTCTGATCTTGTATTTTTTTCAGTTACTTAGTACTTATTACTTAGTACAAATTATTTTATTACTATCCACCTTTATTAAAAGGTTTTTTCTAGTATTTAGATATATATTTAAACAATTAATAATATTTCACAATATTTTACAATATTATAATTACCGTTAAATTGATAATCGCGAAACAAGATTTTACATGAATTTTTATGTTGGGTAGTAGGTGGCGGATGTGGGCGTGAAATATTTCGCAATATTATAATTTAGCCGTTAAATTGATAACTGCAAAACAAGTTGGTACAAGAAATTTTTATGTTGGTAGTAGGTGGCGGATATGGGCGTGAAATATTTTGCAATATTATAATTTAGCCGTTAAATTGATAACTGCAAAACAAATTGGTACAAGAAATTTTGATATATATACTTGCCATTGTATTGCATTCTAATTTAGTCTGTCCTTTGATATCGTGTATAACACTTCTACTATATTTCACGAAAAATGTCTAAGCGAAAATTTTGTATACCCGTAGGATTCGAAGCTACCTGTGACAGCTTTCTAATAACTTCGAACCGATTAATATTTTTTTAAAAGAGAAATACTTTCGATAAACATGTAGTGGGGTAAAAATTTTGTATGCCCATAGATTTCGAAGTTACCTGTGACAGCGTTCTAATAACTTCAAATCGATAAATATTTTTCTAAAAGACAAAAATATTTTCGATAAACATGTGGTGGGGTAAAGATTGTGTATGCCCGTAGGCTTCGAAGTTACCAGTGACAGCTTTCTAATAACTTCAAACCGATTCATATTTTTTGAAAGAGACAAATACTTTCGATAAACATGTGTGGGGGTAAATATTTTGTATGCCGGTAGGATTCGAAGCTACCTGTGACAGCTTTCTAATAACTTCGAACCAATTAATATTTTTTTGAAAGAGACAAATACTTTAGATAAACATGTGGGGGTAAAAATTTTGTATGCCGGTAGGATTCGAAGCTACCTGTGACAGCTTTCTAATAACTTCGAACCGATTAATATTTCTTTAAAAGAGACAAATACTTTCGATAAACATGTGGTGGGGTGAAAATTTTGTATGCCCGTAGGATTCGAAGCTACCTGTGACAGCTTTCTAATAACTTCGAACCGATATTTTTTTTAAAGAGACAAATACTTTCGATAAACATGTGGTGGGGTGAAAATTTTGTATGCCCGTAGGATTCGAAGCTACCTGTGACAGCTTTCTAATAACTTCGAACCGATTAATATTTTTTTAAAAGAGACAAATACTTTCGATAAACATGTGGTGGGGTGAAAATTTTGTATGCCCGTAGGATTCGAAGCTACCTGTGACAGCTTTCTAATAACTTCGAACCGATTAATATTTTTCAAAAGAGACAAATACTTTCGATAAACATGTGGTGGGGAGAAAATTTTGTATGCCCGTAGGATTCGAAGCTACCTGTGACAGCTTTCTAATAACTTCGAACCGATTAATATTTTTTTAAAACAGACAAATACTTTCGATAAACATGTGGTGGGGTGAAAATTTTGTATGCCCGTAGGATTCGAAGCTACCTGTGACAGCTTTCTAATAACTTCGAACCGATTAATATTTTTTTAAAAGAGACAAATACTTTCGATAAACATGTGGTGGGGTGAAAATTTTGTATGCCCGTAGGATTCGAAGCTACCTGTGACAGCTTTCTAATAACTTCGAACCGATTAATATTTTTCAAAAGAGACAAATACTTTCGATAAACATGTGGTGGGGTGAAAATTTTGTATGCCCGTATGATTCGAAGCTACCTGTGACAGCTTTCTAATAACTTCGAACCGATTAATATTTTTTTAAAACAGACAAATACTTTCGATAAACATGTGGTGGGGTGAAAATTTTGTATGCCCGTAGGATTCGAAGCTACCTGTGACAGCTTTCTAATAACTTCGAACCGATTAATATTTTTTTAAAACAGACAAATACTTTCGATAAACATGTGGTGGGGTGAAAATTTTGTATGCCCGTAGGTTTCGAAGTTACCTGTGACAGCGTTTTAATAACTTCGAACTGATTAATATTTTTTTAAAAGAGACAAATACTTTCGATAAACATGTGGTGGGGTAAAAATTTTGTATGCCCGTAGGATTCGAAGCTACCTGTGACAGCTTTCTAATAACTTCGAACCGATTAATATTTTTTTTAAAGAGACAAATACTTTCGATAAACATGTGGTAGGGTAAAGATTTTAACTTCCCGTAGGCTTCGAAGTTAACTGTGATAGCTTTCTAAAAACTTCAAACCGATTAACTTTTGTTTAAAAGTGACAAATATTTTCGATAAACATGTGGTTCGGTAAAAATTTAGTATGCCCGTAGGTTTCGAAGTTACCTGTGACAGCGTTCTAATAACTTCAAATCGAAATATTTTTTTAAAAGACACAAATACTTTCGATAAACATGTGGTGGGGTAAAGATTTTGTATACCCGTAGGCTTCGAAGTTACCTGTGACAGCTTTCTAATAACTTCAAACCGATTCATATTTTTTTAAAAACATACAAATATTTTCGATAAACATGTGGTGGGCTAAAAATTTTGTATTCCCGAAGGCTTCGAAGTTACCTGTGATAGCTTTCTAATAACATCAAACCGATTAAATTTTGTTCAAAAGAGACAAATATTTTCGATAAACATGTGGTGGGGTAAAAATTTTGTATGCCCGTAGGATTCGAAGCTACCTGTGACAGCTTTCTAATAACTTCGAACCGATTAATATTTTTTTAAAAGAGACAAATACTTTCGATAAACATGTGGTGGGGTGAAAATTTTGTATGCCCGTAGGATTCGAAGCTACCTGTGACAGCTTTCTAATAACTTCGAACCGATTAATATTTTTTTAAAACAGACAAATACTTTCGATAAACATGTGGTGGGGTGAAAATTTTGTATGCCCGTAGGATTCGAAGCTACCTGCGACAGCTTTCTAATAACTTCGAACCGGTTAATATTTTTTTAAAAGAGACAAATACTTTCGATAAACATGTGGTGGGGTGAAAATTTTGTATGCCCGTAGGATTCGAAGCTACCTGTGACAGCTTTCTAATAACTTCGAACCGATTAATATTTTTTAAAAGAGACAAATACTTTCGATAAACATGTGGTGGGGTGAAAATTTTGTATGCCCGTAGGATTCGAAGCTACCTGTGACAGCTTTCTAATAACTTCGAACCGATTAATATTTTTTTAAAACAGACAAATACTTTCGATAAACATGTGGTGGGGTGAAAATTTTGTATGCCCGTAGGATTCGAAGCTACCTGCGACAGCTTTCTAATAACTTCGAACCGATTAATATTTTTTTAAAAGAGACAAATACTTTCGATAAACATGTGGTGGGGTGAAAATTTTGTATGCCCGTATGATTCGAAGCTACCTGTGACAGCTTTCTAATAACTTCGAACCGATTAATATTTTTTTAAAACAGACAAATACTTTCGATAAACATGTGGTGGGGTGAAAATTTTGTATGCCCGTAGGATTCGAAGCTACCTGTGACAGCTTTCTAATAACTTCGAACAGATTAATATTTTTTTAAAACAGACAAATACTTTCGATAAACATGTGGTGGGGTGAAAATTTTGTATGCCCGTAGGATTCGAAGCTACCTGTGACAGCTTTCTAATAACTTCGAACCGATTAATATTTTTTTAAAAGAGACAAATACTTTCGATAAACATGTGGTGGGGTGAAAATTTTGTATGCCCGTAGGATTCGAAGCTACCTGTGACAGCTTTCTAATAACTTCGAACCGATTAATATTTTTTTAAAACAGACAAATACTTTCGATAAACATGTGGTGGGGTGAAAATTTTGTATGCCCGTAGGATTCGAAGCTACCTGCGACAGCTTTCTAATAACTTCGAACCGATTAATATTTTTTTAAAAGAGACAAATACTTTCGATAAACATGTGGTGGGGTGAAAATTTTGTATGCCCGTAGGATTCGAAGCTACCTGTGACAGCTTTCTAATAACTTCGAACCGATTAATATTTTTTTAAAACAGACAAATACTTTCGATAAACATGTGGTGGGGTGAAAATTTTGTATGCCCGTAGGATTCGAAGCTACCTGTGACAGCTTTCTAATAACTTCGAACCGATTAATATTTTTTTAAAACAGACAAATACTTTCGATAAACATGTGGTGGGGTGAAAATTTTGTATGCCCGTAGGTTTCGAAGTTACCTGTGACAGCGTTTTAATAACTTCGAACTGATTAATATTTTTTAAAAGAGACAAATACTTTCGATAAACATGTGGTGGGGTAAAAATTTTGTATGCCCGTAGGATTCGAAGCTACCTGTGACAGCTTTCTAATAACTTCGAACCGATTAATATTTTTTTAAAAGAGACAAATACTTTCGATAAACATGTGGTGGGGTGAAAATTTTGTATGCCCGTAGGATTCGAAGCTACCTGTGACAGCTTTCTAATAACTTCGAACCGATTAATATTTTTTTAAAACAGACAAATACTTTCGATAAACATGTGGTGGGGTGAAAATTTTGTATGCCCGTAGGATTCGAAGCTACCTGTGACAGCTTTCTAATAACTTCGAACCGATTAATATTTTTTTAAAACAGACAAATATTTTCGATAAACATGTGGTGGGGTGAAAATTTTGTATGCCCGTAGGTTTCGAAGTTACCTGTGACAGCGTTTTAATAACTTCGAACTGATTAATATTTTTTTAAAAGAGACAAATACTTTCGATAAACATGTGGTGGGGTAAAAATTTTGTATGCCCGTAGGATTCGAAGCTACCTGTGACAGCTTTCTAATAACTTCGAACCGATTAATATTTTTTTAAAAGAGACAAGTACTTTCGATAAACATGTGGTGGGGTAAAGATTTTAACTTCCCGTAGGCTTCGAAGTTACCTGTGATAGCTTTCTAAGAACTTCAAACCGATTAACTTTTGTTTAAAAGTGACAAATATTTTCGATAAACATGTGGTTCGGTAAAAATTTAGTATGCCCGTAGGTTTCGAAGTTACCTGTGACAGCGTTCTATTAACTTCAAATCGACCAATATTTTTCTAACACAAAAATATTTTCGATAAACTTGTGGTGGAGTAAAAATTTTGTATGCCCGTAGGTTTCGAAGTTACCTGTGACAGCGGCGTTATAATAACTTAAAATCGAAATATTTTTTTAAAAGACACAATTTTTTAAAAGACACAATACACATCGATAAACATGTGGTGGGGTAAAGATTTTGTATACCCGTAGGCTTCGAAGTTACCTGTGACAGCTGTCTAATAACTTCAAACCGATTCATATTTTTTTAAAAACATACAAATATTTTCGATAAACATGTGGTGGGCTAAAAATTTTGTATTCCCGAAGGCTTCGAAGTTACCTGTGATAGCTTTCTAATAACTTCAAACCGATTAAATTTTGTTCAAAAGAGACAAATATTTTCGATAAACATGTGGTGGGGTAAAAATTTTGTATGCCCGTAGGATTCGAAGCTATCTGTGACAGCTTTCTAATAACTTCGAACCGATTAATATTTTTTTAAAAGACAGAAATACTTACGATGAACATGTGGTGGAGAATAAAATTTGTATACCCGTAGGATTCGAAGCTACCTGTGACAGCTTTCTAATAACTTCGAACCGATTAATATTTTTTTAAAAGAGAAATACTTTCGATAAACATGTGTGGGGGTAAAAATTTTGTATGCCCATAGATATCGAAGTTACCTGTGACAGCGTTCTAATAACTTCAAATCGACAAATATTTTTCTAAAAGACAAAAATATTTTCGATAAACATGTGGTGGGGTAAAGATTGTGTATGCCCGTAGGCTTCGAAGTTACCAGTGACAGCTTTCTAATAACTTCAAACCGATTCATATTTTTTTGAAAGAGACAAATACTTTCGATAAACAAATATTTTTTTAAAAGAGACAAATATTTTCGATAAACATGTGGTGGGGTAAAGATTTTAACTTCCCGTAGGCTTCGAAGTTACCTGTGAGAGCTTTCTAAGAACTTCAAACCCATTAACTTTTGTTTAAAAGTGACAAATATTTTCGATAAACATGTGGTTCGGTAAAAATTTAGTATGCCCGTAGGTTTCGAAGTTACCTGTGACAGCGTTCTATTAACTTCAAATCGACTTATATTTTTCTAAAAGACAAAAATATTTTCGATAAACATGTGGTGGGGTAAAAATTTTGCATGCCCGTAGGCTTCGAAGCTACCTGTGACAGCTTTCTAATAACTTCGAACGGATTAATATTTTTTTAAAAGAGACAAATACTTTCGATAAACATGTGGTGGGGTAAAAATTTTGTATGCCTGTAGGATTCGAAGCTACCTGTGACAGCTTTCTAATAACTTCGAACCGATTAATATTTTTTTGAAAGAGACAAATACTTTCGATAAACATGTGTGGGGGTAAAAATTTTGTATGCCGGTAGGATTCGAAGCTACCTGTGACAGCTTTCTAATAACTTCGAACCGATTAATATTTTTTTTAAAGAGAAATACTTTCGATAAACATGGGGTGGGCTAAAAATTTTGTATTCCCGAAGGCTTCGAAGTTACCTGTGATAGCTTTCTAATAACTTCAAACCGATTAAAATTTTTTTAAAAGAGACAAATACTTTCGAAAAGCTTGTGGTGGGGTAATAATTTGGTTTGTAAAGATTTTAACTTCCCGTAGGCTTCGAAGTTACCTGTGATAGCTTTCTAAGAACTTCAAATCGACTAATATTTTTCTAAAACACAAAAATATTTTCGATAAACATGTGGTTGGGTAAAAATTTTGTATGCCCGTAGGTTTCGAAGTTACCTGTGACAGCGTTATAATAACTTCAAATCGAAATATTTTTTTAAAAGAGACAAATACTTTCGATAAACATGTGGTGGGGTGAAAATTTTGTATGCCCGTAGGATTCGAAGCTACCTGTGACAGCTTTCTAATAACTTCGAACCGATTAATATTTTTCAAAAGAGACAAATACTTTCGATAAACATGTGGTGGGGAGAAAATTTTGTATGCCCGTAGGATTCGAAGCTACCTGTGACAGCTTTCTAATAACTTCGAACCGATTAATATTTTTTTAAAACAGACAAATACTTTCGATAAACATGTGGTGGGGTGAAAATTTTGTATGCCCGTAGGATTCGAAGCTACCTGTGACAGCTTTCTAATAACTTCGAACCGATTAATATTTTTTTAAAAGAGACAAATACTTTCGATAAACATGTGGTGGGGTGAAAATTTTGTATGCCCGTAGGATTCGAAGCTACCTGTGACAGCTTTCTAATAACTTCGAACCGATTAATATTTTTCAAAAGAGACAAATACTTTCGATAAACATGTGGTGGGGTGAAAATTTTGTATGCCCGTATGATTCGAAGCTACCTGTGACAGCTTTCTAATAACTTCGAACCGATTAATATTTTTTTAAAACAGACAAATACTTTCGATAAACATGTGGTGGGGTGAAAATTTTGTATGCCCGTAGGATTCGAAGCTACCTGTGACAGCTTTCTAATAACTTCGAACCGATTAATATTTTTTTAAAACAGACAAATACTTTCGATAAACATGTGGTGGGGTGAAAATTTTGTATGCCCGTAGGTTTCGAAGTTACCTGTGACAGCGTTTTAATAACTTCGAACTGATTAATATTTTTTTAAAAGAGACAAATACTTTCGATAAACATGTGGTGGGGTAAAAATTTTGTATGCCCGTAGGATTCGAAGCTACCTGTGACAGCTTTCTAATAACTTCGAACCGATTAATATTTTTTTAAAAGAGACAAATACTTTCGATAAACATGTGGTGGGGTAAAGATTTTAACTTCCCGTAGGCTTCGAAGTTAACTGTGATAGCTTTCTAAAAACTTCAAACCGATTAACTTTTGTTTAAAAGTGACAAATATTTTCGATAAACATGTGGTTCGGTAAAAATTTAGTATGCCCGTAGGTTTCGAAGTTACCTGTGACAGCGTTCTAATAACTTCAAATCGAAATATTTTTTTAAAAGACACAAATACTTTCGATAAACATGTGGTGGGGTAAAGATTTTGTATACCCGTAGGCTTCGAAGTTACCTGTGACAGCTTTCTAATAACTTCAAACCGATTCATATTTTTTTAAAAACATACAAATATTTTCGATAAACATGTGGTGGGCTAAAAATTTTGTATTCCCGAAGGCTTCGAAGTTACCTGTGATAGCTTTCTAATAACATCAAACCGATTAAATTTTGTTCAAAAGAGACAAATATTTTCGATAAACATGTGGTGGGGTAAAAATTTTGTATGCCCGTAGGATTCGAAGCTACCTGTGACAGCTTTCTAATAACTTCGAACCGATTAATATTTTTTTAAAAGAGAAAAATACTTTCGATAAACATGTGGTGGGGTGAAAATTTTGTATGCCCGTAGGATTCGAAGCTACCTGTGACAGCTTTCTAATAACTTCGAACCGATTAATATTTTTTTAAAACAGACAAATACTTTCGATAAACATGTGGTGGGGTGAAAATTTTGTATGCCCGTAGGATTCGAAGCTACCTGCGACAGCTTTCTAATAACTTCGAACCGGTTAATATTTTTTTAAAAGAGACAAATACTTTCGATAAACATGTGGTGGGGTGAAAATTTTGTATGCCCGTAGGATTCGAAGCTACCTGTGACAGCTTTCTAATAACTTCGAACCGATTAATATTTTTTAAAAGAGACAAATACTTTCGATAAACATGTGGTGGGGTGAAAATTTTGTATGCCCGTAGGATTCGAAGCTACCTGTGACAGCTTTCTAATAACTTCGAACCGATTAATATTTTTTTAAAACAGACAAATACTTTCGATAAACATGTGGTGGGGTGAAAATTTTGTATGCCCGTAGGATTCGAAGCTACCTGCGACAGCTTTCTAATAACTTCGAACCGATTAATATTTTTTTAAAAGAGACAAATACTTTCGATAAACATGTGGTGGGGTGAAAATTTTGTATGCCCGTATGATTCGAAGCTACCTGTGACAGCTTTCTAATAACTTCGAACCGATTAATATTTTTTTAAAACAGACAAATACTTTCGATAAACATGTGGTGGGGTGAAAATTTTGTATGCCCGTAGGATTCGAAGCTACCTGTGACAGCTTTCTAATAACTTCGAACAGATTAATATTTTTTTAAAACAGACAAATACTTTCGATAAACATGTGGTGGGGTGAAAATTTTGTATGCCCGTAGGATTCGAAGCTACCTGTGACAGCTTTCTAATAACTTCGAACCGATTAATATTTTTTTAAAAGAGACAAATACTTTCGATAAACATGTGGTGGGGTGAAAATTTTGTATGCCCGTAGGATTCGAAGCTACCTGTGACAGCTTTCTAATAACTTCGAACCGATTAATATTTTTTTAAAACAGACAAATACTTTCGATAAACATGTGGTGGGGTGAAAATTTTGTATGCCCGTAGGATTCGAAGCTACCTGCGACAGCTTTCTAATAACTTCGAACCGATTAATATTTTTTTAAAAGAGACAAATACTTTCGATAAACATGTGGTGGGGTGAAAATTTTGTATGCCCGTAGGATTCGAAGCTACCTGTGACAGCTTTCTAATAACTTCGAACCGATTAATATTTTTTTAAAACAGACAAATACTTTCGATAAACATGTGGTGGGGTGAAAATTTTGTATGCCCGTAGGATTCGAAGCTACCTGTGACAGCTTTCTAATAACTTCGAACCGATTAATATTTTTTTAAAACAGACAAATACTTTCGATAAACATGTGGTGGGGTGAAAATTTTGTATGCCCGTAGGTTTCGAAGTTACCTGTGACAGCGTTTTAATAACTTCGAACTGATTAATATTTTTTAAAAGAGACAAATACTTTCGATAAACATGTGGTGGGGTAAAAATTTTGTATGCCCGTAGGATTCGAAGCTACCTGTGACAGCTTTCTAATAACTTCGAACCGATTAATATTTTTTTAAAAGAGACAAATACTTTCGATAAACATGTGGTGGGGTGAAAATTTTGTATGCCCGTAGGATTCGAAGCTACCTGTGACAGCTTTCTAATAACTTCGAACCGATTAATATTTTTTTAAAACAGACAAATACTTTCGATAAACATGTGGTGGGGTGAAAATTTTGTATGCCCGTAGGATTCGAAGCTACCTGTGACAGCTTTCTAATAACTTCGAACCGATTAATATTTTTTTAAAACAGACAAATATTTTCGATAAACATGTGGTGGGGTGAAAATTTTGTATGCCCGTAGGTTTCGAAGTTACCTGTGACAGCGTTTTAATAACTTCGAACTGATTAATATTTTTTTAAAAGAGACAAATACTTTCGATAAACATGTGGTGGGGTAAAAATTTTGTATGCCCGTAGGATTCGAAGCTACCTGTGACAGCTTTCTAATAACTTCGAACCGATTAATATTTTTTTAAAAGAGACAAGTACTTTCGATAAACATGTGGTGGGGTAAAGATTTTAACTTCCCGTAGGCTTCGAAGTTACCTGTGATAGCTTTCTAAGAACTTCAAACCGATTAACTTTTGTTTAAAAGTGACAAATATTTTCGATAAACATGTGGTTCGGTAAAAATTTAGTATGCCCGTAGGTTTCGAAGTTACCTGTGACAGCGTTCTATTAACTTCAAATCGACCAATATTTTTCTAACACAAAAATATTTTCGATAAACTTGTGGTGGAGTAAAAATTTTGTATGCCCGTAGGTTTCGAAGTTACCTGTGACAGCGGCGTTATAATAACTTAAAATCGAAATATTTTTTTAAAAGACACAATTTTTTAAAAGACACAATACACATCGATAAACATGTGGTGGGGTAAAGATTTTGTATACCCGTAGGCTTCGAAGTTACCTGTGACAGCTGTCTAATAACTTCAAACCGATTCATATTTTTTTAAAAACATACAAATATTTTCGATAAACATGTGGTGGGCTAAAAATTTTGTATTCCCGAAGGCTTCGAAGTTACCTGTGATAGCTTTCTAATAACTTCAAACCGATTAAATTTTGTTCAAAAGAGACAAATATTTTCGATAAACATGTGGTGGGGTAAAAATTTTGTATGCCCGTAGGATTCGAAGCTATCTGTGACAGCTTTCTAATAACTTCGAACCGATTAATATTTTTTTAAAAGACAGAAATACTTACGATGAACATGTGGTGGAGAATAAAATTTGTATACCCGTAGGATTCGAAGCTACCTGTGACAGCTTTCTAATAACTTCGAACCGATTAATATTTTTTTAAAAGAGAAATACTTTCGATAAACATGTGTGGGGGTAAAAATTTTGTATGCCCATAGATATCGAAGTTACCTGTGACAGCGTTCTAATAACTTCAAATCGACAAATATTTTTCTAAAAGACAAAAATATTTTCGATAAACATGTGGTGGGGTAAAGATTGTGTATGCCCGTAGGCTTCGAAGTTACCAGTGACAGCTTTCTAATAACTTCAAACCGATTCATATTTTTTTGAAAGAGACAAATACTTTCGATAAACAAATATTTTTTTAAAAGAGACAAATATTTTCGATAAACATGTGGTGGGGTAAAGATTTTAACTTCCCGTAGGCTTCGAAGTTACCTGTGAGAGCTTTCTAAGAACTTCAAACCCATTAACTTTTGTTTAAAAGTGACAAATATTTTCGATAAACATGTGGTTCGGTAAAAATTTAGTATGCCCGTAGGTTTCGAAGTTACCTGTGACAGCGTTCTATTAACTTCAAATCGACTTATATTTTTCTAAAAGACAAAAATATTTTCGATAAACATGTGGTGGGGTAAAAATTTTGCATGCCCGTAGGCTTCGAAGCTACCTGTGACAGCTTTCTAATAACTTCGAACGGATTAATATTTTTTTAAAAGAGACAAATACTTTCGATAAACATGTGGTGGGGTAAAAATTTTGTATGCCTGTAGGATTCGAAGCTACCTGTGACAGCTTTCTAATAACTTCGAACCGATTAATATTTTTTTGAAAGAGACAAATACTTTCGATAAACATGTGTGGGGGTAAAAATTTTGTATGCCGGTAGGATTCGAAGCTACCTGTGACAGCTTTCTAATAACTTCGAACCGATTAATATTTTTTTTAAAGAGAAATACTTTCGATAAACATGGGGTGGGCTAAAAATTTTGTATTCCCGAAGGCTTCGAAGTTACCTGTGATAGCTTTCTAATAACTTCAAACCGATTAAAATTTTTTTAAAAGAGACAAATACTTTCGAAAAGCTTGTGGTGGGGTAATAATTTGGTTTCTAAAGATTTTAACTTCCCGTAGGCTTCGAAGTTACCTGTGATAGCTTTCTAAGAACTTCAAATCGACTAATATTTTTCTAAAACACAAAAATATTTTCGATAAACATGTGGTTGGGTAAAAATTTTGTATGCCCGTAGGTTTCGAAGTTACCTGTGACAGCGTTATAATAACTTCAAATCGAAATATTTTTTTAAAAGACACAAATACTTTCGATAAACATGTGGTGGGGTAAAGATTTTGTATACCCGTAGGCTTCGAAGTTACCTGTGACAGCTTTCTAATAACTTCGAACCGATTAATATTTTTTTAAAAGAGAAATACTTTCGATAAACATGTGGTTCGGCAAAAATTTAGTATGCCCGTAGGTTTCGAAGTTACCTGTGACAGCGTTCTATTAACTTCAAATCGACTTATATTTTTCTAAAAGACGAAAATATTTTCGATAAACATGTGGTGGGGTAAAAATTTTGCATGTCCGTAGGCTTCGAAGCTACCTGTGACAGCTTTCTAATAACTTCGAACCGATTAATATTTTTTTGAAAGAGACAAATACTTTCGATAAACATGTGTGGGGGTAAAAATTTTGTATGCCTGTAGGATTCGAAGCTACCTGTGACAGCTTTCTAATAACTTCGAACCGATTAATATTTTTTTGAAAGAGACAAATACTTTCGATAAACATGTGTGGGGGTAAAAATTTTGTATGCCGGTAGGATTCGAAGCTATCTGTGACAGCTTTCTAATAACTTCGAACCGATTAATATTTTTTTTAAAGAGAAATACTTTCGATAAACATCGGGTGGGCTAAAAATTTTGTATTCCCGAAGGCTTCGAAGTTACCTAAGATAGCTTTCTAATAACTTCAAACCGATTAAAATTTTTTTAAAAGAGACAAATACTTTCGAAAAGCTTGTGGTGGGGTAATAATTTGGTTTGTAAAGATTTTAACTTCCCGTAGGCTTCGAAGTTACCTGTGATAGCTTTCTAAGAACTTCAAATCGACTAATATTTTTCTAAAACACAAAAATATTTTCGATAAACATGTGGTTGGGTAAAAATTTTGTATGCCCGTAGGTTTCGAAGTTACCTGTGACAGCGTTATAATAACTTCAAATCGAAATATTTTTTTAAAAGACACAAATACTTTCGATAAACATGTGGTGGGGTAAAGATTTTGTATACCCGTAGGCTTCGAAGTTACCTGTGACAGCTTTCTAATAACTTCGAACCGATTAATATTTTTTTTAAAAGAGAAATACTTTCGATAAACATGTGGTTCGGCAAAAATTTAGTATGCCCGTAGGTTTCGAAGTTACCTGTGACAGCGTTCTATTAACTTCAAATCGACTTATATTTTTCTAAAAGACGAAAATATTTTCGATAAACATGTGGTGGGGTAAAAATTTTGCATGTCCGTAGGCTTCGAAGCTACCTGTGACAGCTTTCTAATAACTTCGAACCGATTAATATTTTTTTGAAAGAGACAAATACTTTCGATAAACATGTGTGGGGGTAAAAATTTTGTATGCCTGTAGGATTCGAAGCTACCTGTGACAGCTTTCTAATAACTTCGAACCGATTAATATTTTTTTGAAAGAGACAAATACTTTCGATAAACATGTGTGGGGGTAAAAATTTTGTATGCCGGTAGGATTCGAAGCTATCTGTGACAGCTTTCTAATAACTTCGAACCGATTAATATTTTTTTTAAAGAGAAATACTTTCGATAAACATCGGGTGGGCTAAAAATTTTGTATTCCCGAAGGCTTCGAAGTTACCTAAGATAGCTTTCTAATAACTTCAAACCGATTAATATTTTTTTAAAAGAGACAAATACTTTCGAAAAGCATGTGGTGGGGTAATAATTTTGTTTGTAAAAATTTTAACTTCCCATAGGCTTCGAAGTTACCCGTGATAGCTTTCTAAGAACTTCAAACCGATTAACTTTTGCTTAAAAGTGACAAATATTTTCGATAAGTATGTGGTTCGGTAAAAATTTAGTATGCCCGTAGGTTTCGAAGTTACCTGTGACAGCGTTCTAATAACTTCAAATCGACTATTTTTCTAAAACCCAAAAATATTTTCGATAAACATGTGGTGGGGTAAAAATTTTGTATGCCCGTAGGCTTCGAAGCTACCTGTGACAGCTTTCTAATAACTTCGAACGGAATAATATTTTTTTAAAAGAGACAAATACTTTCGATAAACATGTGGTGGGGTAAAGATTTTGTATGCCCGTAGACTTCGAAGTTACCAGTGACACCTTTCTAATAACTTCAAACCGATTCATATTTTTTTAAGAGACAAATATTTTCGATAAACATGTGGTGAGGTAAAAATTTTGTATGTCCGTAGGATTCGAAGCTACCTGTGACAGCTTTCTAGTAACTTCGAACCGATTAATATTTTTTTAAAAGAGGCAAATACTTTCGATAAACATGTGGTGGGGTAAAAATTTTGTATGCCCGTAGGATTCGAAGCTACCTGTGGCAGCTTTCTAATAACTTCGAACCGATTAATATTTTGCTAAAAGACACAAATATTTTCGATAAACATGTGGTGGGGTAAAAATTTTGTATGCCCGTAGGATTCGAAGCTACCTGTGACAGCTTTCTAATAACTTCGAACCGATTAATATTTTTTTAAAAGAGACAAATACTTTCGATAAACATGTGGTTGGGTAAAAATTTTGTATGCCCGTAGGTTTCGAAGTTACCTGTGACAGCGTTCTAATAACTTCAAATCAACTAATATTTTTCTAAAACACAAAAATATTTTCGATAAACATGTGGTGGGGTAAAGATTTTATATTCCCGTAGGCTTCGAAGTTACCTGTGATAGCTTTCTAATAACTTCATACCGATTAAATTTTGTTTAAAAGAGACAAATATTTTCGATAAACATGTGGTGGTGTAAAAATTTTGTATGCCCGTAGGTTTCGAAGTTACCTGTGACAGCGTTCTAATAACTTCAAATCAACTAATATTTTTCTAAAACACAAAAATATTTTCGATAAACATGTGGTGGGGTAAAAATTTTGTATGCCCGTAGGATTCGAAGCTATCTGTGACAGCTTTCTAATAACTTCGAACCGATTAATATTTTTCTAAAAGACACAAATATTTTCGATAAACATGTGGTGGGGTAAAAATTTTGTATGCACGTAGGATTCGAAGCTACCTGTGACAGCTTTCTAATAACTTCAAATCGACTATTTTTCTAAAACCCAAAAATATTTTCGATAAACATGTGGTGGGGTGAAAATTTAGTATGCCCGTAGGATTCGAAGCTACCTGTGACAGCTTTCTAATAACTTCGAACCGATTAATATTTTTTTAAAACAGACAAATACTTTCGATAAACATGTGGTGGGGTGAAAATTTTGTATGCCCGTAGGATTCGAAGCTACCTGCGACAGCTTTCTAATAACTTCGAACCGATTAATATTTTTTTAAAAGAGACAAATACTTTCGATAAACATGTGGTGGGGTGAAAATTTTGTATGCCCGTAGGATTCGAAGCTACCTGTGACAGCTTTCTAATAACTTCGAACCGATTAATATTTTTTTAAAACAGACAAATACTTTCGATAAACATGTGGTGGGGTGAAAATTTTGTATGCCCGTAGGATTCGAAGCTACCTGTGACAGCTTTCTAATAACTTCGAACCGATTAATATTTTTTTAAAACAGACAAATACTTTCGATAAACATGTGGTGGGGTGAAAATTTTGTATGCCCGTAGGTTTCGAAGTTACCTGTGACAGCGTTTTAATAACTTCGAACTGATTAATATTTTTTAAAAGAGACAAATACTTTCGATAAACATGTGGTGGGGTAAAAATTTTGTATGCCCGTAGGATTCGAAGCTACCTGTGACAGCTTTCTAATAACTTCGAACCGATTAATATTTTTTTAAAAGAGACAAATACTTTCGATAAACATGTGGTGGGGTGAAAATTTTGTATGCCCGTAGGATTCGAAGCTAACTGTGACAGCTTTCTAATAACTTCGAACCGATTAATATTTTTTTAAAACAGACAAATACTTTCGATAAACATGTGGTGGGGTGAAAATTTTGTATGCCCGTAGGATTCGAAGCTACCTGTGACAGCTTTCTAATAACTTCGAACCGATTAATATTTTTTTAAAACAGACAAATATTTTCGATAAACATGTGGTGGGGTGAAAATTTTGAATGCCCGTAGGTTTCGAAGTTACCTGTGACAGCGTTTTAATAACTTCGAACTGATTAATATTTTTTTAAAAGAGACAAATACTTTCGATAAACATGTGGTGGGGTAAAAATTTTGTATGCCCGTAGGATTCGAAGCTACCTGTGACAGCTTTCTAATAACTTCGAACCGATTAATATTTTTTTAAAAGAGACAAATACTTTCGATAAACATGTGGTGGGGTAAAGATTTTAACTTCCCGTAGGCTTCGAAGTTACCTGTGATAGCTTTCTAAGAACTTCAAACCGATTAACTTTTGTTTAAAAGTGACAGATATTTTCGATAAACATGTGGTTCGGTAAAAATTTAGTATGCCCGTAGGTTTCGAAGTTACCTGTGACAGCGTTCTATTAACTTCAAATCGACCAATATTTTTCTAACACAAAAATATTTTCGATAAACTTGTGGTGGAGTAAAAATTTTGTATGCCCGTAGGTTTCGAAGTTACCTGTGACAGCGGCGTTATAATAACTTAAAATCGAAATATTTTTTTAAAAGACACAATTTTTTAAAAGACACAATACACATCGATAAACATGTGGTGGGGTAAAGATTTTGTATACCCGTAGGCTTCGAAGTTACCTGTGACAGCTGTCTAATAACTTCAAACCGATTCATATTTTTTTAAAAACATACAAATATTTTCGATAAACATGTGGTGGGCTAAAAATTTTGTATTCCCGAAGGCTTCGAAGTTACCTGTGATAGCTTTCTAATAACTTCAAACCGATTAAATTTTGTTCAAAAGAGACAAATATTTTCGATAAACATGTGGTGGGGTAAAAATTTTGTATGCCCGTAGGATTCGAAGCTATCTGTGACAGCTTTCTAATAACTTCGAACCGATTAATATTTTTTTAAAAGACAGAAATACTTACGATGAACATGTGGTGGAGAATAAAATTTGTATACCCGTAGGATTCGAAGCTACCTGTGACAGCTTTCTAATAACTTCGAACCGATTAATATTTTTTTAAAAGAGAAATACTTTCGATAAACATGTGTGGGGGTAAAAATTTTGTATGCCCATAGATATCGAAGTTACCTGTGACAGCGTTCTAATAACTTCAAATCGACAAATATTTTTCTAAAAGACAAAAATATTTTCGATAAACATGTGGTGGGGTAAAGATTGTGTATGCCCGTAGGCTTCGAAGTTACCAGTGACAGCTTTCTAATAACTTCAAACCGATTCATATTTTTTTGAAAGAGACAAATACTTTCGATAAACAAATATTTTTTTAAAAGAGACAAATATTTTCGATAAACATGTGGTGGGGTAAAGATTTTAACTTCCCGTAGGCTTCGAAGTTACCTGTGAGAGCTTTCTAAGAACTTCAAACCCATTAACTTTTGTTTAAAAGTGACAAATATTTTCGATAAACATGTGGTTCGGTAAAAATTTAGTATGCCCGTAGGTTTCGAAGTTACCTGTGACAGCGTTCTATTAACTTCAAATCGACTTATATTTTTCTAAAAGACAAAAATATTTTCGATAAACATGTGGTGGGGTAAAAATTTTGCATGCCCGTAGGCTTCGAAGCTACCTGTGACAGCTTTCTAATAACTTCGAACGGATTAATATTTTTTTAAAAGAGACAAATACTTTCGATAAACATGTGGTGGGGTAAAAATTTTGTATGCCTGTAGGATTCGAAGCTACCTGTGACAGCTTTCTAATAACTTCGAACCGATTAATATTTTTTTGAAAGAGACAAATACTTTCGATAAACATGTGTGGGGCTAAAAATTTTGTATGCCGGTAGGATTCGAAGCTACCTGTGACAGCTTTCTAATAACTTCGAACCGATTAATATTTTTTTTAAAGAGAAATACTTTCGATAAACATGGGGTGGGCTAAAAATTTTGTATTCCCGAAGGCTTCGAAGTTACCTGTGATAGCTTTCTAATAACTTCAAACCGATTAAAATTTTTTTAAAAGAGACAAATACTTTCGAAAAGCTTGTGGTGGGGTAATAATTTGGTTTGTAAAGATTTTAACTTCCCGTAGGCTTCGAAGTTACCTGTGATAGCTTTCTAAGAACTTCAAATCGACTAATATTTTTCTAAAACACAAAAATATTTTCGATAAACATGTGGTTGGGTAAAAATTTTGTATGCCCGTAGGTTTCGAAGTTACCTGTGACAGCGTTATAATAACTTCAAATCGAAATATTTTTTTAAAAGACACAAATACTTTCGATAAACATGTGGTGGGGTAAAGATTTTGTATACCCGTAGGCTTCGAAGTTACCTGTGACAGCTTTCTAATAACTTCGAACCGATTAATATTTTTTTAAAAGAGAAATACTTTCGATAAACATGTGGTTCGGCAAAAATTTAGTATGCCCGTAGGTTTCGAAGTTACCTGTGACAGCGTTCTATTAACTTCAAATCGACTTATATTTTTCTAAAAGACGAAAATATTTTCGATAAACATGTGGTGGGGTAAAAATTTTGCATGTCCGTAGGCTTCGAAGCTACCTGTGACAGCTTTCTAATAACTTCGAACCGATTAATATTTTTTTGAAAGAGACAAATACTTTCGATAAACATGTGTGGGGGTAAAAATTTTGTATGCCTGTAGGATTCGAAGCTACCTGTGACAGCTTTCTAATAACTTCGAACCGATTAATATTTTTTTGAAAGAGACAAATACTTTCGATAAACATGTGTGGGGGTAAAAATTTTGTATGCCGGTAGGATTCGAAGCTATCTGTGACAGCTTTCTAATAACTTCGAACCGATTAATATTTTTTTTAAAGAGAAATACTTTCGATAAACATCGGGTGGGCTAAAAATTTTGTATTCCCGAAGGCTTCGAAGTTACCTAAGATAGCTTTCTAATAACTTCAAACCGATTAATATTTTTTTAAAAGAGACAAATACTTTCGAAAAGCATGTGGTGGGGTAATAATTTTGTTTGTAAAAATTTTAACTTCCCATAGGCTTCGAAGTTACCCGTGATAGCTTTCTAAGAACTTCAAACCGATTAACTTTTGCTTAAAAGTGACAAATATTTTCGATAAGTATGTGGTTCGGTAAAAATTTAGTATGCCCGTAGGTTTCGAAGTTACCTGTGACAGCGTTCTAATAACTTCAAATCGACTATTTTTCTAAAACCCAAAAATATTTTCGATAAACATGTGGTGGGGTAAAAATTTTGTATGCCCGTAGGCTTCGAAGCTACCTGTGACAGCTTTCTAATAACTTCGAACGGAATAATATTTTTTTAAAAGAGACAAATACTTTCGATAAACATGTGGTGGGGTAAAGATTTTGTATGCCCGTAGACTTCGAAGTTACCAGTGACACCTTTCTAATAACTTCAAACCGATTCATATTTTTTTAAAAGAGACAAATATTTTCGATAAACATGTGGTGAGGTAAAAATTTTGTATGTCCGTAGGATTCGAAGCTACCTGTGACAGCTTTCTAGTAACTTCGAACCGATTAATATTTTTTTAAAAGAGGCAAATACTTTCGATAAACATGTGGTGGGGTAAAAATTTTGTATGACCGTAGGATTCGAAGCTACCTGTGGCAGCTTTCTAATAACTTCGAACCGATTAATATTTTGCTAAAAGACACAAATATTTTCGATAAACATGTGGTGGGGTAAAAATTTTGTATGCCCGTAGGATTCGAAGCTACCTGTGACAGCTTTCTAATAACTTCGAACCGATTAATATTTTTTTAAAAGAGACAAATACTTTCGATAAACATGTGGTTGGGTAAAAATTTTGTATGCCCGTAGGTTTCGAAGTTACCTGTGACAGCGTTCTAATAACTTCAAATCAACTAATATTTTTCTAAAACACAAAAATATTTTCGATAAACATGTGGTGGGGTAAAGATTTTATATTCCCGTAGGCTTCGAAGTTACCTGTGATAGCTTTCTAATAACTTCTTACCGATTAAATTTTGTTTAAAAGAGACAAATATTTTCGATAAACATGTGGTGGTGTAAAAATTTTGTATGCCCGTAGGTTTCGAAGTTACCTGTGACAGCGTTCTAATAACTTCAAATCAACTAATATTTTTCTAAAACACAAAAATATTTTCGATAAACATGTGGTGGGGTAAAAATTTTGTATGCCCGTAGGATTCGAAGCTATCTGTGACAGCTTTCTAATAACTTCGAACCGATTAATATTTTTCTAAAAGACACAAATATTTTCGATAAACATGTGGTGGGGTAAAAATTTTGTATGCACGTAGGATTCGAAGCTACGTGTGACAGCTTTCTAATAACTTGGAACCGATTAATATTTTTTTAAAAGAGAAATACTTTCGATAAACATGTAGTGGGGTAAAAATTTGGATGCCCATAGGTTTCGAAGTTACCTGTGACAGCGTTCTAATACCTTCAAATCGATTCATATTTTTTTAAAAGAGAAATACTTTCGATAAACATGTGGTGGGGTAAAAATTTTGTATGCCCGTAGGTTTCGAAGTTACCTGTGACAGCTTTCTAATAACTTCAAACCGATTAATATTTTGTTAAAAGAGACAAATACTTTCGAAAAGCATGTGGTGGGGTAATAATTTTGTATGCCCGTAGGATTCGAAGTTACCTGTGACAGCGTTCTATTAACTTCAAATCGACTTATATTTTTCTAAAAGACAAAAATATTTTCGATAAACATGTGGTGGGGTAAAGATTTTGTATGCCCGTAGACTTCGAAGTTACCAGTGACAGCTTTCTAATAACTTCAAACCGATTCATATTTTTTTAAAAGAGACAAATATTTTCGATAAACATGTGGTGAGGTAAAAATTTTGTATGTCCGTAGGATTCGAAGCTACCTGTGACAGCTTTCTAGTAACTTCGAACCGATTAATATTTTTTTAAAAGAGGCAAATACTTTCGATAAACATGTGGTGGGGTAAAAATTTTGTATGCCCGTAGGATTCGAAGCTACCTGTGACAGCTTTCTAATAACTTCGAACCGATTAATATTTTGCTAAAAGACAAATATTTTCGATAAACATGTGGTGGGGTAAAAATTTTGTATGCCCGTAGGATTCGAAGCTACCTGTGACAGCTTTCTAATAACTTCGAACCGATTAATATTTTGCTAAAAGACACAAATATTTTCGATAAACATGTGGTGGGGTAAAAATGTTGTATGCCCGTAGGATTCGAAGCTACCTGTGACAGCTTTCTAATAACTTCGAACCGATTAATATTTTTTTAAAAGACAGAAATACTTACGATAAACATGTGGTGGGGAAAAAAAATTGTATGCCCGTAGGATTCGAAGCTACCTGTGACAGCTTTCTAATAACTTCGAACCGATATAATTTTTTTAAAAGAGAAATACTTTCGATAAACATGTAGTGGAGTAAAAATTTTGTATGCCCATAGATTTCGAAGTTACCTGTGACAGCGTTCTAATAACTTCAAATCCACAAATATTTTTCTAAAAGACAAAAATATTTTCGATAAACATGTGGTGGGGTAAAGATTGTGTATGCCCGTAGGCTTCGAAGTTACCAATGACAGCTTTCTAATAACTTCGAACGGAATAATATTTTTTTAAAAGAGACAAATACTTTCGATAAACATGTGGTGGGGTAAAGATTTTGTATGCCCGTAGACTTCGAAGTTACCAGTGACACCTTTCTAATAACTTCAAACCGATTCATATTTTTTTAAAAGAGACAAATATTTTCGATAAACATGTGGTGAGGTAAAAATTTTGTATGTCCGTAGGATTCGAAGCTACCTGTGACAGCTTTCTAGTAACTTCGAACCGATTAATATTTTTTTAAAAGAGGCAAATACTTTCGATAAACATGTGGTGGGGTAAAAATTTTGTATGCCCGTAGGATTCGAAGCTACCTGTGGCAGCTTTCTAATAACTTCGAACCGATTAATATTTTGCTAAAAGACACAAATATTTTCGATAAACATGTGGTGGGGTAAAAATTTTGTATGCCCGTAGGATTCGAAGCTACCTGTGACAGCTTTCTAATAACTTCGAACCGATTAATATTTTTTTAAAAGAGACAAATACTTTCGATAAACATGTGGTTGGGTAAAAATTTTGTATGCCCGTAGGTTTCGAAGTTACCTGTGACAGCGTTCTAATAACTTCAAATCAACTAATATTTTTCTAAAACACAAAAATATTTTCGATAAACATGTGGTGGGGTAAAGATTTTATATTCCCGTAGGCTTCGAAGTTACCTGTGATAGCTTTCTAATAACTTCTTACCGATTAAATTTTGTTTAAAAGAGACAAATATTTTCGATAAACATGTGGTGGTGTAAAAATTTTGTATGCCCGTAGGTTTCGAAGTTACCTGTGACAGCGTTCTAATAACTTCAAATCAACTAATATTTTTCTAAAACACAAAAATATTTTCGATAAACATGTGGTGGGGTAAAAATTTTGTATGCCCGTAGGATTCGAAGCTATCTGTGACAGCTTTCTAATAACTTCGAACCGATTAATATTTTTCTAAAAGACACAAATATTTTCGATAAACATGTGGTGGGGTAAAAATTTTGTATGCACGTAGGATTCGAAGCTACCTGTGACAGCTTTCTAATAACTTGGAACCGATTAATATTTTTTTAAAAGAGAAATACTTTCGATAAACATGTAGTGGGGTAAAAATTTGGATGCCCATAGGTTTCGAAGTTACCTGTGCCAGCGTTCTAATACCTTCAAATCGATTCATATTTTTTTAAAAGAGAAATACTTTCGATAAACATGTGGTGGGGTAAAAATTTTGTATGCCCGTAGGTTTCGAAGTTACCTGTGACAGCTTTCTAATAACTTCAAACCGATTAATATTTTGTTAAAAGAGACAAATACTTTCGAAAAGCATGTGGTGGGGTAATAATTTTGTATGCCCGTAGGATTCGAAGTTACCTGTGACAGCGTTCTATTAACTTCAAATCGACTTATATTTTTCTAAAAGACAAAAATATTTTCGATAAACATGTGGTGGGGTAAAGATTTTGTATGCCCGTAGACTTCGAAGTTACCAGTGACAGCTTTCTAATAACTTCAAACCGATTCATATTTTTTTAAAAGAGACAAATATTTTCGATAAACATGTGGTGAGGTAAAAATTTTGTATGTCCGTAGGATTCGAAGCTACCTGTGACAGCTTTCTAGTAACTTCGAACCGATTAATATTTTTTTAAAAGAGGCAAATACTTTCGATAAACATGTGGTGGGGTAAAAATTTTGTATGCCCGTAGGATTCGAAGCTACCTGTGACAGCTTTCTAATAACTTCGAACCGATTAATATTTTGCTAAAAGACAAATATTTTCGATAAACATGTGGTGGGGTAAAAATTTTGTATGCCCGTAGGATTCGAAGCTACCTGTGACAGCTTTCTAATAACTTCGAACCGATTAATATTTTGCTAAAAGACACAAATATTTTCGATAAACATGTGGTGGGGTAAAAATGTTGTATGCCCGTAGGATTCGAAGCTACCTGTGACAGCTTTCTAATAACTTCGAACCGATTAATATTTTTTTAAAAGACAGAAATACTTACGATAAACATGTGGTGGGGAAAAAAAATTGTATGCCCGTAGGATTCGAAGCTACCTGTGACAGCTTTCTAATAACTTCGAACCGATATAATTTTTTTAAAAGAGAAATACTTTCGATAAACATGTAGTGGAGTAAAAATTTTGTATGCCCATAGATTTCGAAGTTACCTGTGACAGCGTTCTAATAACTTCAAATCCACAAATATTTTTCTAAAAGACAAAAATATTTTCGATAAACATGTGGTGGGGTAAAGATTGTGTATGCCCGTAGGCTTCGAAGTTACCAATGACAGCTTTCTAATAACTTCAAACCGATTCATATTTTTTTAAAAGAGTAATACTTTCGATAAACATGTGGTGGGGTAAAAAATTTGTATGCCCGTAGGTTTCGAAGTTACCTGTGACAGCTTTCTAATAACTTCGAACCGATTAATATTTTTTTGAAAAAGACAAATACTTTCGATAAACATGTGTGGGGGTAAAAATTTTGTATGCCGGTAGGATTCAAAGCTACCTGTGACAGCTTTCTAATAACTTCGAACCGATTAATATTTTTTTAAAAGAGAAATACTTTCGATAAACATGTGGTGGGGTAAAAATTTTGTATGCACGTAGGATTCGAAGCTACCTGTGACAGCTTCCTAATAACTTCGAACCGATTAATATTTTTTTTAAAGAGAAATACTTTCGATAAACATGTAGTAGGGTCAAAATTTTGTATGCCAATAGGTGTCGAAGTTACCTGTGACAGCGTTCTAATAACTTCAAATCGATTCATATTTTTTTAAAAGAGAAATACTTTCGATAAACATGTGGTGCGGTAAAAATTTTGTATGCCAGTAGGTTTCGAAGTTACCTGTGACAGCTTTCTAATAACTTCAAACCGATTAATATTTTGTTAAAAGAGACAAATACTTTCGAAAAGCATGTGGTGGGGTAATAATTTTGTATGCCCGTAGGATTCGAAGTTACCTGTGACAGCGTTCTATTAACTTCAAATCGACTTATATTTTTCTAAAAGACAAAAATATTTTCGATAAACATGTGGTGGGGTAAAGATTTTGTATGCCCGTAGACTTCGAAGTTACCAGTGACAGCTTTCTAATAACTTCAAACAGATTCATATTTTTTTAAAAGAGACAAATATTTTCGATAAACATGTGATGAGGTAAAAATTTTGTATGTCCGTAGGATTCGAAGCTACCTGTGACAGCTTTCTAGTAACTTCGAACCGATTAATATTTTTTTAAAAGAGGCAAATACTTTCGATAAACATGTGGTGGGGTAAAAATTTTGTATGCCCGTAGGATTCGAAGCTACCTGTGACAGCTTTCTAATAACTTCGAACCGATTAATATTTTGCTAAAAGACACAAATATTTTCGATAAACATGTGGTGGGGTAAAAATTTTGTATGCACGTAGGATTCGAAGCTACCTGTGACAGCTTTCTAATAACCTCAAACCGATTAATATTTTGTTAAAAGAGACAAATACTTTCGAAAAGCATGTGGTGGGGTAATAATTTTGTATGCCCGTAGGATTCGAAGTTACCTGTGACAGCGTTCTATTAACTTCAAATCGACTTATATTTTTCTAAAAGACAAAAATATTTTCGATAAACATGTGGTGGGGTAAAGATTTTGTATGCCCGTAGACTTCGAAGTTACCTGTGACAGCTTTCTAATAACTTCGAACCGATTAATATTTTTTTAAAAGAGACAAATACTTTCGATAAACATGTGGTTGGGTAAAAATTTTGTATGCCCGTAGGTTTCGAAGTTACCTGTGACAGCGTTCTAATAACTTCAAATCAACTAATATTTTTCTAAAACACAAAAATATTTTCGATAAACATGTGGTGGGGTAAAGATTTTATATTCCCGTAGGCTTCGAAGTTACTTGTGATAGCTTTCTAATAACTTCATACCGATTAAATTTTGTTTAAAAGAGACAAATATTTTCGATAAACATGTGGTGGTGTAAAAATTTTGTATGCCCGTAGGTTTCGAAGTTACCTGTGACAGCGTTCTAATAACTTCAAATCAACTAATATTTTTCTAAAACACAAAAATATTTTCGATAAACATGTGGTGGGGTAAAAATTTTGTATGCACGTAGGATTCGAAGCTACCTGTGACAGCTTTCTAATAACTTCGAACCGATTAATATTTTTCTAAAAGACACAAATATTTTCGATAAACATGTGGTGGGGTAAAAATTTGGATGCCCATAGGTTTCGAAGTTACCTGTGACAGCGTTCTAATACCTTCAAATCGATTCATATTTTTTTAAAAGAGAAATACTTTCGATAAACATGTGGTGGGGTAAAAATTTTGTATGCCCGTAGGTTTCGAAGTTACCTGTGACAGCTTTCTAATAACTTCAAACCGATTAATATTTTGTTAAAAGAGACAAATACTTTCGAAAAGCATGTGGTGGGGTAATAATTTTGTATGCCCGTAGGATTCGAAGTTACCTGTGACAGCGTTCTATTAACTTCAAATCGACTTATATTTTTCTAAAAGACAAAAATATTTTCGATAAACATGTGGTGGGGTAAAGATTTTGTATGCCCGTAGACTTCGAAGTTACCAGTGACAGCTTTCTAATAACTTCAAACCGATTCATATTTTTTTAAAAGAGACAAATATTTTCGATAAACATGTGGTGAGGTAAAAATTTTGTATGTCCGTAGGATTCGAAGCTACCTGTGACAGCTTTCTAATAACTTCGAACCGATTAATATTTTTTTAAAAGAGAAATACTTTCGATAAACATGTGTGGGGGTAAAAATTTTGTATGCCCATAGATTTCGAAGTTACCTGTGACAGCGTTCTAATAACTTCAAATCGACAAATATTTTTCTAAAAGACAAAAATATTTTCGATAAACATGTGGTGGGGTAAAGATTGTGTATGCCCGTAGGCTTCGAAGTTACCAGTGACAGCTTTCTAATAACTTCAAACCGATTCATATTTTTTTGAAAGAGACAAATACTTTCGATAAACAAATATTTTTTTAAAAGAGACAAATATTTTCGATAAACATGTGGTGGGGTAAAGATTTTAACTTCCCGTAGGCTTCGAAGTTACCTGTGAGAGCTTTCTAAGAACTTCAAACCGATTAACTTTTGTTTAAAAGTGACAAATATTTTCGATAAACATGTGGTTCGGTAAAAATTTAGTATGCCCGTAGGTTTCGAAGTTACCTGTGACAGCGTTCTATTAACTTCAAATCGACTTATATTTTTCTAAAAGACAAAAATATTTTCGATAAACATGTGGTGGGGTAAAAATTTTGCATGCCCGTAGGTTTCGAAGCTACCTGTGACAGCTTTCTAATAACTTCGAACCGATTAATATTTTTTTTAAAGAGAAATACTTTCGATAAACATGGGGTGGGCTAAAAATTTTGTATTCCCGAAGGCTTCGAAGTTACCTGTGATAGCTTTCTAATAACTTCAAACCGATTAAAATTTTTTTAAAAGAGACAAATACTTTCGAAAAGCTTGTGGTGGGGTAATAATTTGGTTTGTAAAGATTTTAACTTCCCGTAGGCTTCGAAGTTACCTGTGATAGCTTTCTAAGAACTTCAAATCGACTAATATTTTTCTAAAACACAAAAATATTTTCGATAAACATGTGGTTGGGTAAAAATTTTGTATGCCCGTAGGTTTCGAAGTTACCTGTGACAGCGTTATAATAACTTCAAATCGAAATATTTTTTTAAAAGACACAAATACTTTCGATAAACATGTGGTGGGGTAAAGATTTTGTATACCCGTAGGCTTCGAAGTTACCTGTGACAGCTTTCTAATAACTTCGAACCGATTAATATTTTTTTAAAAGAGAAATACTTTCGATAAACATGTGGTTCGGCAAAAATTTAGTATGCCCGTAGGTTTCGAAGTTACCTGTAACAGCGTTCTATTAACTTCAAATCGACTTATATTTTTCTAAAAGACGAAAATATTTTCGATAAACATGTGGTGGGGTAAAAATTTTGCATGCCCGTAGGCTTCGAAGCTACCTGTGACAGCTTTCTAATAACTTCGAACGGATTAATACTTTTTTAAAAGAGACAAATACTTTCGATAAACATGTGGTGGGGTAAAAATTTTGTATGCCTGTAGGATTCGAAGCTACCTGTGACAGCTTTCTAATAACTTCGAACCGATTAATATTTTTTTGAAAGAGACAAATACTTTCGATAAACATGTGTGGGGGTAAAAATTTTGTATGCCGGTAGGATTCGAAGCTATCTGTGACAGCTTTCTAATAACTTCGAACCGATTAATATTTTTTTTAAAGAGAAATACTTTCGATAAACATCGGGTGGGCTAAAAATTTTGTATTCCCGAAGGCTTCGAAGTTACCTATGATAGCTTTCTAATAACTTCAAACCGATTAATATTTTTTTAAAAGAGACAAATACTTTCGAAAAGCATGTGGTGGGGTAATAATTTTGTTTGTAAAAATTTTAACTTCCCATAGGCTTCGAAGTTACCCGTGATAGCTTTCTAAGAACTTCAAACCGATTAACTTTTGCTTAAAAGTGACAAATATTTTCGATAAGTATGTGGTTCGGTAAAAATTTAGTATGCCCGTAGGTTTCGAAGTTACCTGTGACAGCGTTCTAATAACTTCAAATCGACTAATATTTTTCTAAAACCCAAAAATATTTTCGATAAACATGTGGTGGGGTAAAAATTTTGTATGCCCGTAGGCTTCGAAGCTACCTGTGACAGCTTTCTAATAACTTCGAACGGAATAATATTTTTTTAAAAGAGACAAATACTTTCGATAAACATGTGGTGGGGTAAAGATTTTGTATGCCCGTAGACTTCGAAGTTACCAGTGACACCTTTCTAATAACTTCAAACCGATTCATATTTTTTTAAAAGAGACAAATATTTTCGATAAACATGTGGTGAGGTAAAAATTTTGTATGTCCGTAGGATTCGAAGCTACCTGTGACAGCTTTCTAGTAACTTCAAATCGATTAATATTTTGTTAAAAGAGACAAATACTTTCGAAAAGCATGTGGTGGGGTAATAATTTTGTATGCCCGTAGGATTCGAAGCTACCTGTGACAGCTTCCTAATAACTTCGAACCGATTAATATTTTTTTAAAAGAGAAATACTTTCGATAAACATGTAGTGGGGTAAAAATTTTGTATGCCCATAGGTTTCGAAGTTACCTCTGACAGCGTTCTAATAACTTCAAATCGATTCATATTTTTTTAAAAGAGAAATACTTTCGATAAACATGTGGTGGGGTAAAGATTTTAACTTCTCGTAGGCTTCGAAGTTACCTGTGATAGCTTTCTAAGAACTTCAAACCGATTAACTTTTGTTTAAAAGTGACAAATATTTTCGATAAACATGTGGTTCGGTAAAAATTTATTATGCCCGTAGGTTTCGAAGTTACCTGTGACAGCGTTCTAATAACTTCAAATCGAAATATTTTTTTAAAAGACACAAATACTTTCGATAAACATGTGGTGGGGTAAAGATTTTGTATACCCGTAGGCTTCGAAGTTACCTGTGACAGCTTTCTAATAACTTCAAACCGATTAATATTTTTTTAAAAACATACAAATATTTTCGATAAACATGTGGTTGGGTAAAAATTTTGTATGCCCGTAGGTTTCGAAGTTACATGTGACAGCGTTCTAATAACTTCAAATTGACTAATATTTTTCTAATAGACAAAAATATTTTGGATAAACATGTGGTGAGGCAAAAATTTTGTATGTCCGTAGGTTTCGAAGCTACCTGTGACAGCTTTCTAATAACTTCGAACCGATTAATATTTTGCTAAAAGACACAAATATTTTCGATAAACATGTGGTGGGGAAAAAAATTTGTATGCCCGTAGGATTCGAAGCTACCTGTGACAGCTTTCTAATAACTTCGAACCGATTAATATTTTGCTAAAAGACACAAATATTTTCGATAAACATGTGGTGGGGAAACAAATTTGTATGCCCGTAGGATTCGAAGCTACCTGTGACAGCTTTCTAATAACTTCGAACCGATTAATATTTTTTTAAAAGAGAAATACTTTCGATAAACATGTAGTGGGGTAAAAATTTTGTATGCCCATAGATTTCGAAGTTACCTGTGACAGCGTTCTAATAACTTCAAATCGACAAATATTTTTCTAAAAGACAAAAATATTTTCGATAAACATGTATTGGGGTAAAGATTGTGTATGCCCGTAGGCTTCGAAGTTACCAGTGACAGCTTTCTAATAACTTCAAACCGATTCATATTTTTTTAAAAGAGAAATACTTTCGATAAACATGTAGTGGGGTAAAAATTTTGTATGCCCGTAGGATTCGAAGCTACCTGTCACAGCTTTCTAATAACTTCGAACCGATTAATATTTTTTTAAAAGACAAAAATATTTTCGATAAACATGTGGTGGGGTAAAGATTTTGTATGCCCGTAGGCTTCGAAGTTACCAGTGACAGCTTTATAATAACTTCGAACCAATTAATATTTTTTTAAAAGAGAAATACTTTCGATAAACATGTGGTGGGGTAAAAATTTTGTATGCCCGTAGGTTTCGAAGTTCCCTGTGACAGCGTTTTAATAACTTCGAACCGATCAATATTTTTTTAAAAGAGACAAATATTTGCGATAAACATGTGGTGGGGTAAAAATTTTGTATGCCCGTAGGATTCGAAGCTACTTGTGACAGCTTTCTAATAACTTCGAACCGATTAATATTTTTTTTAAAAAGACAAATACTTTCGATAAACATATGGTTGGGTAAAAATTTTGTATGCCCGTAGGTTTCGAAGTTACCTGTGACAGCGTTCTAATAACTTCAAATCGACTAATATTTTTCTAAAAGACAAAAATATTTTCGATAAGCATGTCGTGGGGTAAAAATTTTGTATTCCCGAAGGCTTCGATGTTACCTGTGATAGCTTTCTAATAACTTCAAACCGATTAAATTTTGTTCAAAAGAGACAAATATTTTCGATAAACATGTGGTTGGGTAAAAATTTTGTATGCCCGTAGGTTTCGAAGTTACATGTGACAGCGTTCTAATAACTTCAAATTGACTAATATTTTTCTAATAGACAAAAATATTTTCGATAAACATGTGGTGCGGTAAAAATTTTGTATGTCAGTAGGATTCGAAGCTACCTGTGACAGCTTTCTAATAATTTTGAACCGATTAATATTTTTTTAAAAGAGGCAAATACTTTCGATAAACATGTGGTGGGGTAAAAATTTTGTATGCCCGTAGGATTCGAAGCTACCTGTGACAGCTTTCTAATAACTTCGAACCGATTAATATTTTGCTAAAAGACACAAATATTTTCGATAAACATGTGGTGGGGTAAAAATGTTGTATGCCCGTAGGATTCGAAGCTACCTGTGACAGCTTTCTAATAACTTCGAACCGATTAATATTTTTTTAAAAGACAGAAATACTTACGATAAACATGTGGTGGGGAAAAAAAATTGTATGCCCGTAGGATTCGAAGCTACCTGTGACAGCTTTCTAATAACTTCGAACCGATATAATTTTTTTAAAAGAGAAATACTTTCGATAGACATGTAGTGGGGTAAAAATTTTGTATGCCCATAGATTTCGAAGTTACCTGTGACAGCGTTCTAATAACTTCAAATCGACAAATATTTTTCTAAAAGACAAAAATATTTTCGATAAACATGTGGTGGGGTAAAGATTGTGTATGCCCGTAGGCTTCGAAGTTACCAATGACAGCTTTCTAATAACTTCAAACCGATTCATATTTTTTTAAAAGAGTAATACTTTCGATAAACATGTGGTGGGGTAAAAAATTTGTATGCCCGTAGGTTTCGAAGTTACCTGTGACAGCTTTCTAATAACTTCGAACCGATTAATATTTTTTTGAAAGAGACAAATACTTTCAATAAACATGTGTGGGGGTAAAAATTTTGTATGCCGGTAGGATTCGAAGCTACCTGTGACAGCTTTCTAATAACTTCGAACCGATTAATATTTTTTTAAAAGAGAAATACTTTCGATAAACATGGGGTGGGGTAAAAATTTTGTATGCTCGTAGGATTCGAAGCTACCTGTGACAGCTTTCTAATAACTTCGAACGGATTAATATTTTTTTAAAAGAGACAAATACTTTCGATAAACATGTGGTGGGGTAAAAATTTTGTATGCCGGTAGGATTCGAAGCTACCTGTGACAGCTTTCTAATAATTTCGAACCGATTAATATTTTTTTGAAAGAGACAAATACTTTCGATAAACATTTGTGGGGATAAAAATTTTGTATGCCGGTAGGATTCGAAGCTACCTGTGACAGCTTTCTAATAACTTCGAACCGATTAATATTTTTCTAAAAGAGAAATATTTTCGATAAACATGGGCTGGGCTAAAAATTTTGTATTCCCGAAGGCTTCGAAGTTACCTGTGATAGCTTTCTAATAACTTCAAACCGATTAAATTTTGTTCAAAAGAGACAAATATTTTCGATAAACATGTGGTTGGGTAAAAATTTTGTATGCCCGTAGGTTTCGAAGTTACATGTGACAGCTTCTAATAACTTCAAATTGACTAATATTTTTCTAATAGACAAAAATATTTTCGATAAACATGTGGTGGGGTAAAGATTTTGTATACCCGTAGGCTTCGAAGTTACCTGTGACAGCTTTCTAATAACTTCAAACCGATTAATATTTTTTTAAAAACATACAAATATTTTCGATAAACATGTGGTTGGGTAAAAATTTTGTATGCCCGTAGGTTTCGAAGTTACATGTGACAGCGTTCTAATAACTTCAAATCGACAAATATTTTTCTAAAAGACAAAAATATTTTCGATAAACATGTGGTGGGGTAAAGATTTTGTATGCCCGTAGGCTTCGAAGTTACCAGTGACAGCTTTCTAATAACTTCAAACCGATTCATATTTTTTTAAAAGAGAAATACTTTCGATAAACATGTGGTGGGGTAAAAATTTTGTATGCCCGTAGGATTCGAAGCTACCTGTGACAGCTTTCTAATAACTTCGAACCGATTAATATTTTTCTTAAAGACACAAATATTTTCGATAAACATGTGGTGGGGTAAAAATTTTGTATTCCCGTAGGATTCGAAGCTACCTGTGACAGCTTTCTAATAACTTCGAACCAATTAATATTTTTTTAAAAGAGAAATACTTTCCATAAACATGTGGTGGGGTAAAAATTTTATATGCCCGTAGGTTTCGAAGTTCCCTGTGACAGCGTTTAAATAACTTCGAACCGATCAATATTTTTTTAAAAGAGACAAATATTTGCGATAAACATGTGGTGGGGTAAAAATTTTGTATGCCCGTAGGATTCGAAGCTACCTGTGACAGCTTTCTAATAACTTCGAACCGATTAATATTTTTTTAAAAGAGACAAATACTTTCGATAAACATGTGGTTGGGTAAAAGTTTTGTATGCCCGTAGGTTTCGAAGTTACCTGTGACAGCGTTCTAATAACTTCAAATCAACTAATATTTTTCTAAAACACAAAAATATTTTCGATAAACATGTGGTGGGGTAAAGATTCTATATTCCCGTAGGCTTCAAAGTTACCTGTGATAGCTTTCTAATAACTTCATACCGATTAAATTTTGTTTAAAAGAGACAAATATTTTCGATAAACATGTGGTGGTGTAAAAATTTTGTTTGCCAGTAGGTTTCGAAGTTACCTGTGACAGCGTTCTAATAACTTCAAATCAACTAATATTTTTCTAAACCACAAAAATATTTTCGATAAACATGTGATGGGGTAAAAATTTTGTATGCCCGTAGGATTCGAAGCTATCTGTGACAGCTTTCTAATAACTTCGAACCGATTAATATTTTTCTAAAAGACACAAATATTTTCGATAAACATGTGGTGGGGTAAAAATTTTGTATGCACGTAGGATTCGAAGCTACCTGTGACAGCTTTCTAATAACTTGGAACCGATTAATATTTTTTTAAAAGACAAATACTTACGATAAACATGTGGTGGGGTAAAAATTTTGTATGCCCGTAGGATTCGAAGCTACCTGTGACAGCTTCCTAATAACTTCGAACCGATTAATATTTTTTTAAAAGAGAAATACTTTCGATAAACATGTAGTGGGGTAAAAATTTGGATGCCCATAGGTTTCGAAGTTACCTGTGACAGCGTTCTAATAACTTCAAATCGATTCATATTTTTTTAAAAGAGAAATACTTTCGATAAACATGTGGTGGGGTAAAAATTTTGTATGCCCGTAGGTTTCGAAGTTACCTGTGACAGCTTTCTAATAACTTCAAACCGATTAATATTTTGTTAAAAGAGACAAATACTTTCGAAAAGCATGTGGTGGGGTAATAATTTTGTATGCCCGTAGGATTCGAAGCTACCTGTGACAGCTTCCTAATAACTTCGAACCGATTAATATTTTTTAAAAGAGAAATACTTTCGATAAACATGTAGTGGGGTAAAAATTTTGTATGCCCATAGGTTTCGAAGTTACCTGTGACAGCGTTCTAATAACTTCAAATCGATTCATATTTTTTTAAAAGAGAAATACTTTCGATAAACATGTGATGGGGTAAAGATTTTAACCTCTCGTAGGCTTCGAAGTTACCTGTGATAGCTTTCTAAGAACTTCAAACCGATTAACTTTTGTTTAAAAGTGACAAATATTTTCGATAAACATGTGGTTCGGTAAAAATTTATTATGCCCGTAGGTTTCGAAGTTACCTGTGACAGCGTTCTAATAACTTCAAATCGAAATATTTTTTTAAAAGATACAAATACTTTCGATAAACATGTGGTGGGGTAAAGATTTTGTATACCCGTAGGCTTCGAAGTTACCTGTGACAGCTTTCTAATAACTTCAAACCGATTAATATTTTTTTAAAAACATACAAATATTTTCGATAAACATGTGGTTGGGTAAAAATTTTGTATGCCCGTAGGTTTCGAAGTTACATGTGACAGCGTTCTAATAACTTCAAATTCACTAATATTTTACTAATAGACAAAAATATTTTCGATAAACATGCGGTGAGGCAAAAATTTTGTATGTCCGTAGGATTCGAAGCTACCTGTGACAGCTTTCTAATAATTTTGAATCGATTAATATTTTTCTAAAAGAGGCAAATACTTTCGATAAACATGTGGTGGGGTAAAAATTTTGTATGCCCGTAGGATTCGAAGCTACCTGTGACAGCTTTCTAATAACTTCGAACCGATTAATATTTTGCTAAAAGACACAAATATTTTCGATAAACATGTGGTGGGGAAAAAAATTTGTATGCCGTAGGATTCGAAGCTACCTGTGACAGCTTTCTAATAACTTCGAACCGATATTTTTTTAAAAGAGAAATACTTTCGATAAACATGTAGTGGGGTAAGGATTTTGTATGCCCATAGATTTCGAAGTTACCTGTGACAGCGTTCTAATATCTTCAAATCGACAAATATTTTTCTAAAAGACAAAAATATTTTCGATAAACATGTGGTGGGGTAAAGATTGTGTATGCCCTTAGGCTTCGAAGTTACCAGTGACAGCTTTCTAATAACTTCGAACCGATTCATATTTTTTTAAAAGAGAAATACTTTCGATAAACATGTAGTGGGGTAAAAATTTTGTATGCCCGTAGGATTCGAAGCTACCTGTCACAGCTTTCTAATAACTTCGAACCGATTAATATTTTTTTAAAACACAAAAATATTTTCGATAAACATGTGGTGGGGTAAAGATTTTGTATGCCCGTAGGCTTCGAAGTTACCAGTGACAGCTTTCTAATAACTTCGAACCAATTAATATTTTTTTAAAAGAGAAATATTTTCGATAAACATGTGGTGGGGTAAAAATTTTGTATTCTCGTAGGTTTCGAAGTTCCCTGTGACAGCGTTTTAATAACTTCGAACCGATCAATATTTTTTTAAAAGAGACAAATATTTGCGATAAACATGTGGTTGGGTAAAAATTTTGTATGCCCGTAGGATTCGAAGCTACCTGTGACAGCTTTCTAATAACTTCGAACCGATTAATATTTTTTTAAAAGAGAAATACTTTCGATAAACAAGTGGTTGGGTAAAAATTTTGTATGCCCGTAGGTTTCGAAGTTACATGTGACAGCGTTCTAATAACTTCAAATCGACAAATATTTTTCTAAAAGACAAAAATATTTTCGATAAACATGTGGTGGGGTAAAGATTTTGTATGCCCGTAGGCTTCGAAGTTACCAGTGACAGCTTTCTAATAACTTCAAACCGATTCATATTTTTTTAAAAGAGAAATACTTTCGATAAACATGTGGTGGGGTAAAAATTTTTGTATGCCCGTAGGATTCGAAGCTACCTGTGACAGCTTTCTAATAACTTCAAACCGATTAATATTTTTTTTAAAACATACAAATATTTTCGATAAACATGTGGTTGGGTAAAAATTTTGTATGCCCGTAGGTTTCGAAGTTACATGTGACAGGGTTCTAATAACTTCAAATCGACAAATATTTTTCTAAAAGACAAAAATATTTTCGATAAACATGTGGTGGGGTAAAGATTTTGTATGCCCGTAGACTTCGAAGTTACCAGTGACAGCTTTCTAATAACTTCAAACCGATTCATATTTTTTTAAAAGAGAAATACTTTCGATAAACATGTGGTGGGGTAAAAATTTTGTATACCCGTAGGATTCGAAGTTACCTGTGACAGCTTTCTAATAACTTCAAACCGATTAATATTTTTTTAAAAACATACAAATATTTTCGATAAACATGTGGTTGGGTAAAAATTTTGTATGCCCGTAGGTTTCGAAGTTCCCTGTGACAGCGTTTGAATAACTTCGAACCCATCAATATTTTTTTAAAAGAGACAAATATTTGCGATAAACATGTGGTGGGATAAAAATTTTGTATGCCCGTAGGATTCGAAGCTACCTGTGACAGCTTTCTAATAACTTCGAACCGATTAATATTTTTTTAAAAGAGACAAATATTTGCGATAAACATGTGGTGGGGTAAAGATTTTGTATGCCCGTAGGCTTCGAAGTTACCAGTGACAGCTTTCTAATAACTTCGAACCAATTAATATTTTTTTAAAAGAGAAATACTTTCGATAAACATGTGGTGGGGTAAAAATTTTGTATGCCCGTAGGTTTCGAAATTCCCTGTGACAGCGTTTTAATAACTTCGAACTGATCAATATTTTTTTAAAAGAGACAAATATTTGCGATAAACATGTGGTGGGGTAAAAATTTTGTATGCCCGTAGGATTCGAAGCTACCTGTGACAGCTTTCTAATAACTTCGAACCGATTAATATTTTTTTAAAAGAGACAAATATTTGCGATAAACATGTGGTGGGGTAAAGATTTTGTATGCCCGTAGGCTTCGAAGTTACCAGTGACAGCTTTCTAATAACTTCAAACCGATTCATATTTTTTTAAAAGAGAAATACTTTCGATAAACATGTGGTGGGGTAAAAATTTTGTATGCCCGTAGGATTCGAAGCTACCTGTAACAGCTTACTAATAACTTCAAACCGATTAATATTTTTTTAAAAACATACAAATATTTGCGATAAACATGTGGTTGGGTAAAAATTTTGTATGCCCGTAGGTTTCGAAGTTACATGTGACAGCGTTCTAATAACTTCAAATCGACAAATATTTTTCTAAGACAAAAATATTTTCGATAAACATGTGGTGGGGTAAAGATTTTGTATGCCCGTAGGCTTCGAAGTTACCAGTGACAGCTTTCTAATAACTTCAAACCGATTCATATTTGTTTAAAAGAGAAATACTTTCGATAAACATGTGGTGGGGTAAAAATTTTGTATACCCGTAGGCTTCGAAGTTACCTGTGACAGCTTTCTAATAACTTCAAACCGATTAATATTTTTTTAAAAACATACAAATATTTTCGATAAACATGTGGTTGGGTAAAAATTTTGTATGCCCGTAGGTTTCGAAGTTCCCTGTGACAGCGTTTTAATAACTTCGAACCGATCAATATTTTTTTAAAAGAGACAAATATTTGCGATAAACATGTGGTGGGATAAAAATTTTGTATGCCCGTAGGATTCGAAGCTACCTGTGACAGCTTTCTAATAACTTCGAACCGATTAATATTTTTTTAAAAGAGACAAATATTTGCGATAAACATGTGGTGGGGTAAAGATTTTGTATGCCCGTAGGCTTCGAAGTTACCAGTGACAGCTTTCTAATAACTTCAAACCGATTCATATTTTTTTAAAAGAGAAATACTTTCGATAAACATGTGGTGGGGTAAAAATTTTTGTATGCCCGTAGGATTCGAAGCTACCTGTGACAGCTTTCTAATAACTTCAAACCGATTAATATTTTTTTTAAAACATACAAATATTTTCGATAAACATGTGGTTGGGTAAAAATTTTGTATGCCCGTAGGTTTCGAAGTTACATGTGACAGGGTTCTAATAACTTCAAATCGACAAATATTTTTCTAAAAGACAAAAATATTTTCGATAAACATGTGGTGGGGTAAAGATTTTGTATGCCCGTAGGCTTCGAAGTTACCAGTGACAGCTTTCTAATAACTTCAAACCGATTCATATTTTTTTAAAAGAGAAATACTTTCGATAAACATGTGGTGGGGTAAAAATTTTGTATACCCGTAGGCTTCGAAGTTACCTGTGACAGCTTTCTAATAACTTCAAACCGATTAATATTTTTTTAAAAACATACAAATATTTTCGATAAACATGTAGTTGGGTAAAAATTTTGTATGCCCGTAGGTTTCGAAGTTCCCTGTGACAGCGTTTGAATAACTTCGAACCCATCAATATTTTTTTAAAAGAGACAAATATTTGCGATAAACATGTGGTGGGATAAAAATTTTGTATGCCCGTAGGATTCGAAGCTACCTGTGACAGCTTTCTAATAACTTCGAACCGATTAATATTTTTTTAAAAGAGACAAATATTTGCGATAAACATGTGGTGGGGTAAAGATTTTGTATGCCCGTAGGCTTCGAAGTTACCAGTGACAGCTTTCTAATAACTTCGAACCAATTAATATTTTTTTAAAAGAGAAATACTTTCGATAAACATGTGGTGGGGTAAAAATTTTGTATGCCCGTAGGTTTCGAAATTCCCTGTGACAGCGTTTTAATAACTTCGAACTGATCAATATTTTTTTAAAAGAGACAAATATTTGCGATAAACATGTGGTGGGGTAAAAATTTTGTATGCCCGTAGGATTCGAAGCTACCTGTGACAGCTTTCTAATAACTTCGAACCGATTAATATTTTTTTAAAAGAGACAAATATTTGCGATAAACATGTGGTGGGGTAAAGATTTTGTATGCCCGTAGGCTTCGAAGTTACCAGTGACAGCTTTCTAATAACTTCAAACCGATTCATATTTTTTTAAAAGAGAAATACTTTCGATAAACATGTGGTGGGGTAAAAATTTTGTATGCCCGTAGGATTCGAAGCTACCTGTAACAGCTTACTAATAACTTCAAACCGATTAATATTTTTTTAAAAACATACAAATATTTGCGATAAACATGTGGTTGGGTAAAAATTTTGTATGCCCGTAGGTTTCGAAGTTACATGTGACAGCGTTCTAATAACTTCAAATCGACAAATATTTTTCTAAAAGACAAAAATATTTTCGATAAACATGTGGTGGGGTAAAGATTTTGTATGCCCGTAGGCTTCGAAGTTACCAGTGACAGCTTTCTAATAACTTCAAACCGATTCATATTTGTTTAAAAGAGAAATACTTTCGATAAACATGTGGTGGGGTAAAAATTTTGTATACCCGTAGGCTTCGAAGTTACCTGTGACAGCTTTCTAATAACTTCAAACCGATTAATATTTTTTTAAAAACATACAAATATTTTCGATAAACATGTGGTTGGGTAAAAATTTTGTATGCCCGTAGGTTTCGAAGTTCCCTGTGACAGCGTTTTAATAACTTCGAACCGATCAATATTTTTTTAAAAGAGACAAATATTTGCGATAAACATGTGGTGGGATAAAAATTTTGTATGCCCGTAGGATTCGAAGCTACCTGTGACAGCTTTCTAA
The DNA here is from genome assembly GCA_935421215.2 of Melolontha melolontha. NCBI lineage: Eukaryota > Metazoa > Arthropoda > Insecta > Coleoptera > Scarabaeidae > Melolontha > Melolontha melolontha. The sequence continues at coordinate 131,494,989 of OW285236.1, forward strand.
TAACTTCGAACCGATTAATATTTTTTTAAAAGAGACAAATATTTGCGATAAACATGTGGTGGGGTAAAGATTTTGTATGCCCGTAGGCTTCGAAGTTACCAGTGACAGCTTTCTAATAACTTCGAACCAATTAATATTTTTTTAAAAGAGAAATACTTTCGATAAACATGTGGTGGGGTAAAAATTTTGTATGCCCGTAGGTTTCGAAATTCCCTGTGACAGCGTTTTAATAACTTCGAACTGATCAATATTTTTTTAAAAGAGACAAATATTTGCGATAAACATGTGGTGGGGTAAAAATTTTGTATGCCCGTAGGATTCGAAGCTACCTGTGACAGCTTTCTAATAACTTCGAACCCATTAATATTTTTTTAAAAGAGACAAATATTTGCGATAAACATGTGGTGGGGTAAAGATTTTGTATGCCCGTAGGCTTCGAAGTTACCAGTGACAGCTTTCTAATAACTTCAAACCGATTCATATTTTTTTAAAAGAGAAATACTTTCGATAAACATGTGGTGGGGTAAAAATTTTGTATACCCGTAGGCTTCGAAGTTACCTGTGACAGCGTTCTAATAACTTCAAATCGACTAATATTTTTCTAAAAGACAAAAATATTTTCGATAAACATGTGGTGGGGTAAAGATTTTGTATGCCCGTAGGCTTCGAAGTTACCTGTGATAGCTTTCTAATAACTTCATACCCATTAAATTTTGTTTAAGAGAGACAAATATTTTCGATAAACATGTGGTGGGGTAAAAAATTTGTATGCCTGTAGGTTGCGAAGTTACCTGTGAAAGCGTTCTAATAACTTCAAATCGACTAATATTTTTCTAAAACACAAAAATATTTTCGATAAACATGTGGTGGGGTTAAGATTTTATATTCCCGTAGGCTTCGAAGTTACCTGTGATAGCTTTCTAATAACTTAATACCGATTAAATTTTGTTTAAAAGAGACATATTTTCGATAAACATGTGGTGGGGTAAAAATTTTGTATGCCCGTAGGATTCGAAGCTATCTGTGACAGCTTTCTAATAATGTCGACCCGATTAATATTTTTCTAAAAGAGACAAATACTTCGATAAACATGTGATGGGGTAAAGATTTTAACTTCCCGTAGGCTTCGAAGTTACCTGTGATAGCTTTCTAAGAACTTCAAACCGATTAACTTTTGTTTAAAAGTGACAAATATTTTCGATAAACATGTGGTTCGGTAAAAATTTATTATGCCCGTAGGTTTCGAAGTTACCTGTGACAGCGTTCTAATAACTTCAAATCGACTAATATTTTTCTAAAACACAAAAATATTTTCGATAAACATGTGGTGGGGTAAAAATTTTGTTGCCCGTAGGTTTCGAAGTTACCTGTGACAACGTTATAATAACTTCAAATCGAAATATTTTTTTAAAAGACAAATACTTTCGATAAACATGTGGTGGGGTAAAGATTTTGTATACCCGTAGGCTTCGAAGTTACCTGTGACAGCTTTCTAATAACTTCAAACCGATTCATATTTTTTAAAAAACATACAAATATTTTCGATAAACATGTGGTGGGGTAAAAATTGTGTATGCCCGTAGGCTTCGAAGTTACCTGTGACAGCGTTTTAATAACTTCGAACCGATTAATATTTTTCTAAAACACAAAAATATTTTCGATAAACATGTAGTGGGGTAAAGATTTTATATTCCCGTAGGCTTCGAAGTTACCTGTGATAGCTTTCTAATAACTTCATACCGATTAAATTTTGTTTAAAAGAGACAAATATTTTCGATAAACATGTCGGGTAAAAATTTTGTATGCCCGTAGGATTCGAAGCTACCTGGGACAGCTTTCTTATAACTTCGACCCGATTAATATTTTTTTAAAAGAGAAATACTTTCGATAAACATGTAGTGGGGTAAAAATTTTGTATGCCCATAGGTTTCGAAGTTGCCTGTGACAGTGTTCTAATAACTTCAAATCGATTCATATTTTTTTAAAAGAGAAATACTTTCGATAAACGTGTGGTGGGGTAAAAATTTTGTATGCCCGTAGGTTTCGAAGTTACCTGTGACAGCTTTCTAAGAACTTCATACCGATTAATATTTTGTTAAAAGACAAATAATTTCGAAAAGCATGTGGTGGGGTAATAATTTTGTATGCCCGTAGGATTCGAAGCTACCTGTGACAGCTTTCTAATAACCTCGAACCGATTAATATTTTTCTAAAAGACACAAACATTTTCGATAAACATGTGGTGGGGTAAAAATTGTGTATGCCCGTAGGATTCGAAGAGACCTGTGACAGCTTTCTAATAACTTCGAAACAATCAACATTTTTTTAAAAGATAAAAATACTTACGATAAACATATCGTGGGGTAAAAATTTTGTAGCCCGTAGGTTTCGAAGTTCCCTGTGACAGCGTTTTAATAACTTCGAACCGATCAATATTTTTTTAAAAGAGACAAATACTTGCGATAAACATGTGGTGGGGTAATAATTTTGTATGCCCGTAGGTTACGAAGTTCTTTTTTATATGAGTCCTCTTGATTTTGTTCGGTGGTCGGAGTTGCCCCCATTTCCACTCCAATTTCATTACCCGGGGTTGTGTATGTTTTGTGTTATTATGTGTAGTTGTGTGTTTGTGTGTTACGTTTGTTTATCCTATATGGAATGCTGTGTGTTTTGCTACATTTTTGTGTGTTTGTGTTGACCTCTGTTTATCTGTTAATTTTTGATTTTTTTCGCGGCTATTTGGATATCGTTATCCTCTGCGCGTCTTTTAATTTGCTTAAGTCCGTCTTTTTTAATTAGTCTCCGTTTTGGATTTATTATTTTTCTTATTGTGGGGTTTTCGTGTGACTGTATTGTTTCTATTGTTTTTAGTGTTCGTTTGCATATTATTGTTTCCAGTGTTTCGAGTTTCGTCTCTTTATGTATCTGCGCGTTTGTCATGTATCGCGGTGCATTTATCGCGAGTCTAATTACCTTGTTTATTTTCCCTTGTACCGATTGTCTTTGCTTTTCGCTGGCTTGATGCCATATTTCTCCGGCATATGTTGCGCCCGCGAGTATTATCGTTTTTATTATTAATATTTTATTTTCCAGTGTTAGTTTGCTTTTGCCGTTTAGTATCGGGTACAGTGCGTGTGTTGTGAACCCTATTTTTCGTTTTAATTCTTTAATATGTGCCGTGTATGTTAGTTGTGAGTCCATTGTGACCCCGAGGTATTTAACTTTTTCCTGCCAGTGTATTGTGTGGCCTTCGAGTTTGACTTCGTCCGGCCTTTTGTGTCGTTTTCTGTGTTGGAAGTAAATTGCCGCGGTTTTTAGTGGGTTAATTTTAATTTTCCATTTGTCGTACCAGTCCTTTAGGAGGACTAGATTGGTTTGTAACTGCTTGTGTATGTACGATGTTCGTCTGCTACTTATGTATATAGCGGTGTCGTCTGCGTATTGTGCGATATTACATTTTTCTATTGTGGGAATATCCGAAGTGTATATGTTATACAGGAGCGGTCCGAGAACGGATCCTTGTGGTACTCCTGCTGCTATGTGTTCGATTGTCGATTTTTCGTTTCCGATTGTGACATTAAATGTACGGTTCTTTAGGTAATTGTCGGTTATTTTTATTAATGTGTTTGATATTTTGTGACGTTTCATTTTGTGTATGAGGCCGGCGTGCCAAACCCGGTCGAAGGCCTTTTCAATGTCGAGAAAGATTGCGCCCGTTGATGTCGATATGTTCATTTTTTCGGTTATGTGTTCTGTTAGTCTTAGTGCCTGTTGTGTGGTAGAGTGATTTTTCCGGAAACCGTATTGAAAATTTGGGATTATGTTTTTGTTTTCGACTTCGTTTTCAAGTCTTGTCTGTATTACGCGTTCTGCCAGTTTACTTATTGACGGAAGTAAGCTTATTGGCCGGTAATCTGCGGTTGTTTTTGTTGTTTTTCCAGGTTTGTGGATCATTATTATCTGCGCGTGTTTCCAAATCGCGGGATAGTGTCCGTGTTTTATTATTCCATTTATTATGTCGGTTATAATTTGTATACCGGTTTTTGGTAGGTTTTTTATTGCAATGTTAGTTATCCCGTCCGCTCCCGGAGCTTTTCGGTTTTTAAGGTTTTTAATTATTTTTTCCACTTCGTCGGTATTTGTGGCGTCGATTTCTCCATCTGTTATATCGATTTTTGTATTTCGTTGCCGTTCAATTTGGTTTGTGAATGTGTTATGCTTCGGTATTGTTGGGTTCGTTTCGAATTGTTTCTTTAACGCGTTCGCGAATTCGTCTGCTTTTTCTTTATCAGTTATTGCCGGTCCGTTTGCTGTTTTTAGCGGTGGAATTTTGTTTTTTTTGTTTGTTAGGGCTTTTGTCATCTGCCAGAGTGTTTGATCTTGCGTGTTAAGGGATTCAATTTTGTTATTCCAGTTTTTATTAAAGTGTTCGATCATGTCAGATTTTATTTCATTTGTTATCGCGTTTAATTTTGTTTTTATTACCGGATTTAGCGTTCTTTTATATTCTTTAAGTATGTTTTTTTTGAGTCGTAATTTTATTTTTAGTTCAGTCGGGATGTTAAGTTTTGTGTCGATGGTTTTAGTTTTTGTCGTTTGTGCTATTGCATTTTTTATGTCATTTTCCAGTGTGATCACTGCTTGATCGATGTCTTTCGCGTTTTGAATTTTTACTGTTCTGAGTACTAGGGATTCTTTAAATTTTTCCCAGTCTGTCTTATTAAATGTTTTTTTCGTTCTAGTTGTGTCCATGTCAAGCGTTAATATCACGGAAAATGATCTGAGGAGAGGTCGTTTATAGCTTCTATTGTATGTGTTGTGGTTATGTTTTTAAGTATTGCTATGTCTAAAACGTCAGTAGTGCCCGTTGGTATGTGTATGTGTGTGGGTTCTACAGGTCCGATTACATTGAGGTTGTTGTCTTGTGCTATTTTCTTTAGTTTTTTACCGTTTTTATTTGCTACTTTCGAGTTCCAGTTTTGGTGTTTCGCGTTAAAATCTCCCGCAAATATTGTAGGTGTGTTTTGATTGAAGATCGTTTGTATGTCTGATTCTACTATGTCTAATCCGGAGGGAAGATAACTTGCGTAAAGGTTTATCGGTCCCCTTTTTGTGTTTATTTGTATGCCTGTGTTTTCGATTTTATCGAGTGTTTTGTATTCAAGTTCGCTGTGTTTTATTGTTTCGTGTACGAGTATAGCGGTTCCGCCGCCTTTTTGTACCGGCCTATCGTGTCTGTATGTTTTGTATTTTTGTATTTTTAATGAGTGACTTGGTTTTAGATGTGTTTCATTTAGCAGCATTACGTCTATTTGGTGTTCGTCTAAAAATACGTGTAATTCATGTTTTTTGTGTGTTATACTTTGTGCATTCCAATAGGCTATTTTAATGTTGTGTTTGTGATTCATTGTCTGCGTGCGTGGAAAAGTTTTGTAAGTTCGTTTGTTTGTTCGAAAAAGCTTTGTGTTTGTTGGAGTGTAGGGTTTGTCGAGCTAAATGTTAGGAATAGTTTCCCAATCATGAGTGCAATTGCGTCGTCAGCTTTTTCGTGTGAGTTAAGTGTTGGTTTTGGTGTATTTTCCCGGGTTGTTGGTGTGGGTGTGGTTGCGGTGATGTTATTTGTCTGTTGTCTTTGAGTCCACGCGTTGTGTTTTGGTAGTGGTGCTTCTATGAGTTTGCGTGTTTGTATTGGTGTGTTTATTGGGTTATTTGGATTCTTTTTGCATGATAAGCTGAACGAGAGGTGAGCTCCGCCACAGTTTGCGCATTTAGGGGGGGTGGTTGACGGCTTTGTGCATTCATGCGTCGAGTGTGACTCTCCGCACTTCATGCACGCGAAATTCACGTTGCAAGTACGCTGATGACCGAATTTCTGACATCTGTGACACTGTACGATGTCTGTTCTAAGTCTGAGGGACTCTACTTTTACTTCTAATCCGCAAACTGTGTGGATGTCGAAAATTGACTTGTATTCTTTGTCTATTTCTATTAAAATAAGGGGGGCTGGAAGGCGGTCTTTACCGTTCATCCTAGTGATTTTTGCGATCGGATAGTTTCTAGAATCTAGATCGGCTTTGATGTCTTCGTCGGTTAGGAATTGGGGTACGCCTCTGATGACGATTTTTAATTTTTTCTCGCTACGGAGTTGGTATGTGAAAGATTGAATGGCTTTTTCGTTGAGAATTCGGTTGAGATTGCGATAGTCTTGTTCTGTTGTTGGAGTGATTTGGACTCCGGCCGGGACGGACCTACTTTGTGTGTATTGAATGTTGTGTGTTTTCATTAGATCTCGGACTCGATACCATTGTGTTGGGTCAGTGATTGTAATTGGGGAGATAGAAGGCATTTTGGGTAATTGGATTGTGTTGTTTGCTGTTTTTGTGTTTGTTTTGTGCTGTTTGTGTGTGTTTGTGTGTTTTGTGATGTTGGTACTTACCCCGGGTTTCTCTGCGGAGGTGGAGGCTGTCGGTTCTTCTTCGCTGCTGTCCATTGGCGTCGTTTCTTCTTTCTTCGTATCTTCGTCGATCGTGCGGAGTGCTTCGTACATGTTGCTCGTCTCTATTTCCGGTGATTCTGTTTTCTGTCGTTTGTTGGATTTTCGTGGTGGTTTTTCGTTCTTCTTAAGCTCGTTCATCTTTGTTTCGAAGGCGTCGTGCATCATCTTCATAAAGTTCTCCATTGTCTTTTGCAGTTCATCGTAGGTGTCAATATTCTGCAATATATCCATTGCTATACGTTGGCCGTTGTCGTTGGTGCCAGCCATTTCTTCTGGTTTCGCTGTGTTGTGGAAAATATATTATATTATAATATAATATAACGGTTGATGTATTCTATTACTACCGATGTGCTCAGAGCAATCGATAGCGTGCGAATCATTACGAAGTTCCCTGTGACAGCGTTTTAATAACTTCGAACCGATCAATATTTTTTTAAAAGAGACAAATACTTGCGATAAACATGTGGTGGGGTAAAGATTTTGTATGCCCGTAGGCTTCGAAGTTACCTGTGACAGCTTTCTAATAACTTCAAACCGATTAATATTTTTTTAAAAGAGACAAATACTTTCGATAAACATCTGGTGGGGTAAAAATTTTGTATGCCCGTAGGATTCGAAGCTACCTGTGACAGCTTTCTAATAACTTCGAACCGATCAATATTTTTTTTAAAGAGACAAATACTTTCGATAAACATGTGGTGGGGTAATAATTTTGTATGCCCGTAGGTTTCGAAGTTACCTGTTACAGCGTTTTAATAACTTCGAACCGATTAATATTTTTTTAAAAGAGACATATACTTTCGATAAACATGTGGTGGGGTAATAATTTTGTATGCCCGTAGGTTTCGAAGTTACCTGTGACAGCGTTCTAATAATTTCAAATCGACTAATATTTTTCTAAAACAAAAATATTTTCGATAAACATGTAGTGGGGTAAAGATTTTATATTCCCGTAGGTTTCGAAGTTACCTGTGATAGCTTTCTAATAACTTCATACCGATTAAATTTTGTTTAAAAGAGACAAATATTTTCGATAAACATGTGGTCGGGTAAAAATTTTGTATGCCCGTAGGATTCGAAGCTACCTGTGACAGCTTTCTAATAGCTTCGAACCGATTAATATTTTTCTAAAAGACACAAATATTTTCGATAACATGTGGTGGGGTAAAAATTTTGTATGCCCGTAGGATTCGAAGCTACCTGTGACAGCTTTCTAATAACTTCGAACCGATTAATATTTTTTTAAAAGACACAAATACTTACGATAAACATGTGGTGGGGTAAAAATTTTGTATGCCCCTAGGATTCGAAGCTACCTGTGACAGCTTTCTAATAACTTCGAACCGATTAATATTTTTTTAAAAGAGAAATACTTTCGATAAACATGTAGTGGGGTAAAAATTTTGTATGCCCATAGGTTTCGAAGTTACCTGTGACAGCGTTCTAATAACTTCAAATTGACTAATATTTTTCTAAAAGACAAAAATATTTTCGATAAACATGTGGTGGGGTAAAGATTTTGTATGCCCGTAGGCTTCGAAGTTACCTGTGATAGCTTTCTAATAACTTCATACCGATTAAATTTTGTTTAAAAGAGACAAATATTTTCGATAAACATGTGGTGGGGTGAAAATTTTGTATGCCCGTAGGTTTCGAAGTTACCTTTGACAGCTTTCTAATAACTTCAAATCGACTAATATTTTTCTAAGACACAAATATTTTCGATAAACATGTGGTGGGCTAAAAATTTTGTATGCCCATAGGTTTCGAAATTACTTGTGACAGCTTTCTAATAACTTCAAACCGATTAAATTTTGTCGATAAACGTGTGGTGGTGTAAACATTTTGTATGCCCGTAGGTTTCGAAATTACCTTTGACAGCTTTCTAATAATTTCAAATCGACTAATATTTTACTAAAAGACAATAATATTTTCGATAAACATGTGGTTGGGTAAAGATTTTGTATGCCCCTAGGCTTCGAAGTTACCTGTGACAACTTTCTAATAATTAAGTCTGTACGCTAAACAAGTACATACAGTATATTAGATTCTGATGTAAAATTTTCAAAATTACATAGAGCTTTTACTATATATGTAACTGTATCGGTCAGCATGAGTAAAATTAAATCACCTGCTAGTAGTACCGGTAAGGAAAAAATGTGTTAATTTGTCATGAATGAATTTTTTTTACTGCATATTATTCGTTCTTCCTAACGACGGTTCTACACTTAAATCAGATTTAAATGCTTCTGACTCGTAGTTTGCCAGTCAACATTAATAAATGTAAAGTCATATCATTTGCTAGCATGAGATATGGACCTTTAGCAGTACAATGCTTCATGCTCAATAATGCTCCTCTCGAGAGCACAATCGATCCAAGATTTGGAAATCACTCAGGAGTGCGAAGTGATATTCCACTTGCACATTGACGCCATCTTATGTAAACCCAACGAGATCTGTGGATTTATTAATCGTCAGACACGTGATTTTATATATTATTGCTACTATGAAATTGTTCTATTCAATAGGGCGTCCGACCTTAAAATATTGTTATATTGTATGGAAGCCCTATACCGTTACATAACGTGACGGCATTGAAAGAATTCAACGCAACCTGATAAATTACCTACTTTATGAACTAAATATCGACAAAAATGGCTATAATTATTTGGAACGACTTCACCTATTGGTCTTGAATCAAGACGCAGGAAGACATACCTAAAATTCGGATTCAGACTTTTCAACAGTTACGTAAGGTATTCGGAGTTGTCGTCCCTTTTCGATGTGAAAGGGCCAACAGCATGTACAAGAAATAATGATGTCTTTTCAGTGCGTTACCACTCTACTTAACATATGGATTCAACAATTCAATTACTGTTTCGTTATAATACAAAATTTGTTCACTTGTATACAATGTGACATTGAAAAAACTACAATGCATACTAACACGTGATAGAGAACTATAAAATATTAAAACAAGTTCTTATATACTAATGCCCAATCGCCGACCGCACCTATTAAATTAATATTGCATTAATTTATTGAAGTTTGTCGTGTTCCTGATTACATTGGCATTTCGTTTTGCTATTTATTGTTTTCTAAAATTAATTTTAAAAATGGTTCTCTTTACTTTTGAAGAATACAGGGACATGATTATGTGTTATGGTGAATCTCGATCAAATTCTTCCGAAGCTCAAGGTATCTAGTGAGAGAGATATCCATTAACACATTTTTCTAATGTTAGCACTTTTATTGACGTGCATAGACGTTAGAGAGAAGATGGCTGTTTCAAAATATCAAAAGTGGAAAAAATAGTGGAGTTACTAGAACTCATCGTACTGTTGAAAATGAAGAAGCTGTTTTGCAAATAGCACCAGAGAAGCAAGTTCAACTGTATGGAATGTTAACCGTGAATCAGTTAGACAAATCCTCAAAAAACAGCTTCTTCACCTGTTTCATTTCAAAAAAGTTTATCACCTATTGGAACAAGATTATGTACCCCGTGTACAATACTGCGATTGGTTGTTAAATCAAGGGCAAAGTTTTCTATCATTAATTTTGTTCACTGATGAAGCAGGTTTTAGTCGCGAGGGTGTTTTGAACCTACATAATATGTACTATTGGAGTGATTAAAACACACACCAAATCGTAATACGGAATTACCAGTATGGGTTTTCTATTAATGTTATCAACAATTATCTAATTGGTTCATTTCGATTGCCCAATCGATTGACAGGCGAGCTCTATCGACATTTTTTGGAAAATGAAATAACAATTTATTAGAAAATGTCCCATTGAAAATTATTCACTTGCATGACGGCACGTCAGCTCACTTTTCTTGTAAAGCAAGGGAATTGTTGCAAAGAAGAAATAGAAAAATTTGGAAATAGGTGTATTGGTCGTGAAGGACCTATACCATGGCCAGCTCGCAGTGCCAACCTTAATCCTCTCGATTTTTCATTTTGTAAGTTTATCAAAACATAAGTGTATGTCATAGAAATAAATTATGATGAGCGATTATGGAACAGAATTATGGACTGTGCTGATAGATTCCGTAATAATCCAGGCATTTATCAAAGATGCCGTCAATCATTACGGCAAAGATTGGAAAAGTGCATCCAAGAACAAGGCCATCAATTTGAACACCTTTAGAACTAGGTACCTTAGACACATTTTTTAAAATTTAGTTGGTGATTTTTTTTGTGTTGTTATTTTTAAAGCTTATGTCCACCAAGTAGTGATTCTTTTTTGTTGTAAGCTATTGAAGAGATATAAATTTTCTATGAAAGTATGTTAAGATTATTTTTTTTTATCAGCAATACGTCAAATTTTGATAAATTATTAGAATAGTTAGGTTAACAGCTATGTCGTGGGAATAAATAAATAAAAAAATTGTGACAAACTTTTCAGATCCTGTGTATTGAAAACAAAAGCGATCGGACATTAGTGTATAAGAACTTTTTTTAGTATTTTATGGTCCTCTATCGCGTGGTACTATGCGTTATAGTTTTTCAATGTTACCTTGTATATTGTTACACTTCGTATGTTTTAATTTTTTTTAGTTATATTCTTGACAAATATATTTAGAAATTAAAATATTCAAACTTAGCAATTTGTATATAAAAGAGATGGCCTTTGCTTTGCCTTACCAGCCGATCCTCCTTAAAATCTACCTGGACTGAGAACGGTCAACTCAAGTATCTAACGTTCGTTTCTAATTTCTTTGTACATTAAATTTAAAATTTATTATATATAATTTTCTTCACAAAGAATATTTTAATATTTATTTAATCGATATCGCAACCCCTTAACTCGCATGTTTAATTAGTTCTTGATTCTAAGACATCATCAACTTGGATTTACCCTCGATTTACCCTCTCCAAACTGGGTCATAAAACAACGAAACTTTTCGACGACTGTCCTCTTACAACCAAACTCATCCTTTTTCTTAGTTCGTCTGCCATGCCGTAAACATCGTCTTCTTTGTACTTGTTCAAGTACCACGTGTCGCCCGATCGTGACCCACGCTTCGACAGATAAACTCTGTTTTGTTCGATACAGCGCAATCTATTTCAATCACATTTAATTTACGAAGTAACTTAACTTTTTTTTGAGTCTGAATTTTGTAGGTTAATTTTTAGTTCCTTGATATATTGCTTCCATTTTTAATCAATTTAATATATTTCAAAACGTAATTTCTTTATGTAAATATTAAATAAAAACTTTAATGAGAACGTTGTTGTTTTCTTTTAGTTAATAAGTTGTAACATATTTATTTCAGCAAATATTATACGCCTCCTGGACCTTCGCTGCATCATCAACGCCTTTTAATAATTTAAATTTCATCATTATTGTTAGCACGCGTTCTTTTTAACAATACGTTAAATAGAAGTAAGTATAGAATGCAAATATAAAATTTACAATTTTACAACGTCCGATTTCAAGTTCATGTAAATTTTGTATCTTGACCCACTGCTCACGGGCCGTAACTTATAAGCGTTCTTTACTTTGTTTGGCGGCAGTTATATTAAAACTTGGATGTTTTCCGAGTATTTTATCTATTTAACAAGAAACATTTAATGCTAAACTTAAATTTTTTACTGTTATGTTTTGTGATTCTGGTTGTGAGCGTCGTCTTGAAGTTAAAAATAAAACTCTTGTTGCATGACTGCTAGGATAAGACTGGTTTTCTTGGTTGCAAGTAGGTAAAATCTACCATTACCTCAACAACCTATTACATAATTAAATGCGGTATTTGTTGTACGGCCAGATAACGACAGAATTAGGGGAAATTCCCAAGAGGCAATAACACCTTTCTGATCTTCTAGTCTTAAAATATTATTACTAATTACGTGTCAGTTAAAAATCTAAGTATACAGTTCAGAATAAATTCCATTGTTTAGTAGTGGACTTTATAGCAAACCTGAATTTAAGAATAGATGGCCAGATTAAACAGTGTTCATTAATAAAGCTACGTAAAAATACGAGTGGTCTATTTCATAAAATAATAAACTTGCAAATATAAAAGATGCCGCTTCTTAGAATATACAGAAAGTTTTATGATTTAAGTATTATGTTTATACAGTGGTTTCCACTTGAAAATGCATGTGAATATTGATAAAATTGTAAATGTTATATTTGAATTCTAGATTTAATTAAAGTTTCTTCTAATTTTTTTTTATTTTGTAAATTTCATGTTATACGTGGCTGTTTATTATAGATATGTTTTAGGGTTAGATAACCTGTAATGTCTAAATAAATATATCAATTAAATAATATCTGCTGTTGCAATACATAGCTGCATGTCCAATTTAAGCTTTTAATCCAAAGTAAATGGAATATATTCGGCATCCAAATTCTAACAATGACGTTTACCATTCGCGAATTAATCTCGTTGACTCGAAAATTTCACTAAACATCTTCTAAAAACTGATTAATTAGTGCACCAATTTATTCTACTACACATCAACTAAGCACGGTTTCTTTAACTTAGATTCTAACTTTTGTTATCGCGGTAACTTTGAAGTGTAAAAATATTTCTAGGAATCTTCCAATGGAAATATATGCATATATTGCTCATGATCAGTCGTAGACACTATATAGGGAATTTAGAGAAACCATAAAACAAAAAAATTTTCTGACGCAAAAAAAAGAAATTGAAAAGTCGCAGGGCTTAGCGAAAAATTATTTTATTTTACAAAATATGAATTTCTTACAGTAAAATATGTATTTCTGTGAAAAATCAATCTCCCGTCAAATCACTCATGTATCCAGTATTGAGAACACATGAGCTTGAACAATTTTTGAAGATTTATAAAAACATAAGATAAAATTTCTAAAATAAACAGACTAAGCAAAGGCAAAATATTATATTTTGAAAAGTACTGCTACAAGAGGTAAAACGTATATTGCTCATATGATGAATTATGCGCTTCTGCACCAGCAACACATCATGGGGTTATTGGGTAGATTTCAGAAACAAATGATAGGATGCGGTGAAATGTACCCGTAATAAAAATGATCACAATTACAATTCTCATTTTGCAGCAAGAGACGCTAATAACACCGATTAACTTTTCGCAATGATCTTACCAAAGTAGCAATTCATCTAACTGAACATCAAGCATACCGGTAATTTGCAATTTATTCACAAAGCGCTTACGTAAACGTTAAAATTTTATTTTGTTTGTGTGGTGTGGGGAAAAACATAAAATGGGTCTTTAAAAAACGCATATAAAAATAATTGAATTAAAACTATTTATGGAGTTCGCCAAGAAACACATTGGTCTTATAACGCTCGTCTATAGTAACAGTATTCTTGTCGTCGGCATATATAAACAAAGAAAAGTTAATAAAGTACATATATTGGTTAATCAGAAAAAGTTAAAAAAAAGCTAAAATAAAATATACTTTCGTTATTTTTATTATAGCATATTATAACAAATTATCCACGATTTGACAAGCAATATTTAAAGGAACCAGAGGTTATCAGCATTCCTTGGCGTCATCATTATTGGGAACGCAAGGGGGTTTAATACCAAGTCGAAATTGTAAAAGAAAGATATTGGGACAGAACCGGAAATACTTAACAAGGCAAAGTAAGTATTAAAAAAGACATGGAAATAAAGATCAAACACAAGAAAAATAAATACTCAATACTCAATAAATTTTTCAAACAACCGTAAGAGTACATAAGTTTTCATTCTCTACATGGGAGGGGCGGATGTAATTTCACTACTAAATGACCAGTCTACTTTAATCCTATAGGTAAATTCCCCACCGTCCGTAAGGATTCACGTTAATACCATAGGTATTTTCACTACTAGTTTTAATACGTAGTTTTTCATTAAATTTTCTAATGAAGGAAGAATGATAAAAACACACAATGTTGTATTAGATTTACACTTTATTTAATAATAATAATAATAACTATATAACAGCTTTTTCACCGTACAACGGTTTCTTCGGATATAGCAAGCGGTACCGCTTGCTATATCCTCCGTTGTACGGTGAAACAGCTGTTATATAGTTATTATTATTATTATTAAATAAAGTGTAAATCTAATACAACATTGTGTGTTTTTATCGTTTGATATGGATTTACATCAAGTAAAGGCAGAATCGATTCAATCGAAGGAAGAATGAATTTATTACTGAGTGCCTTTTCAGAATTTATTATAAAAGTTTAACAAATTATAATTTTGCAAACATTCAACACTAATAAATGAAATTTGAGATTTTATTGAGGATAATAATAAAAAGAAGTAGTGATAGTAATATATATATATTTTTTGGCTAAAAATACAAAAATAACGAAAAACATCATATGGAATTCAAAACACAAAAATAAAAAGTAACACGTTACATAGCATGCACCACAGTAAACAGTAAACATTTATATACATATAAAAATAAATCACTAAAAAGTTATAGATAGACTATTAGGTATATTATACATATTATATATAAAAAAAAGCAAAATTAATTGGGTAACGAAGAATGACAAACACATTTTATGAACTCTAGCCTAGACAAATGACCTGATTTTAATCGATTTATACAATTTTCCAAATATTTTAATTTGTTTTTCACTTGCCTATCCTTTATTTTATTAGGAATATGTAAACTTTGTATTTTAATGTCAGTGTCAACTTGGAATTCTTTCAATTTTTCGATAAACACATATATAGACGGATGCGTACTATAAAAAGATGCATTAAATCTGGAATGGAACGACTCGCACGCATTTGTAGTGCGAGTATTCGAGGCAACTTCTTCCGCCCATATATTCGTAGGAAATGTAGCATTTTCCCCTATATACGTTTCTAACAAATAATCGGCGTATTTATCTAACAGGCTATTGTCTGGTTTATAAGCCATCAAATCGAAAACAAAGCAGTCCGCAACATGTTCTGGTTGTAGATAAGTCATACCAAAAGTAAGTTTCAGCCAATATCCTATTTCTGAATTATTTTTATAATGTTCACTTAATCCAAGGAACTGAATTTTTCTGTACCATGCTTGGTGTAGGTGAAATCTACAGCCACTGATTTTTACACTGGGCCAAACATGAATTATTGCGATATGTATTGCTTTTTCAAAATCAACATAGATCTCGCTAGGTTCGAAAAATGAATTAAATGATTCAAAAATGTTAGATTTCAACAACAAAAAAAGTGTTTTATATGTAGTCCAACTTTTGTTTGGCAACAAGCAATACAGTAGTGGGACATAGTGTCCATTCTGAAGTCCATGGGTGGTAAAAAATTGTAGAAAGTATTTCGTACAATATGAGAATGTGCCGTCCATATACAAAGTATTCATTTTAGACAAGGCACGAATATTGGTTTCACATGTAAATACGATAATGTTATGTTCTGCACTATTTATAAACAAAAAGTTTTCACCTTTCGCGGTTTTAATTTTAGAAGAATATAGATTTACAACTTCATGCACTTCGTTTATATTTGCAGGTAGGCGACTAGGAAATATTTTCCGACGGCAGTTATACATATTTCTTCGTATATAATTGACATCATTGGTTGTAACAGACTCTGGCATATTGGCACTAAGGACTCTTCGAACAATCTTTGAAGGTTTTTCCAATAAATCTTCTTCTGCTTTTCGCTTGCACAAATTTGTAAGCACTTTCCTGTTTTTTTTTTTTTGCTCATCTACTTCATGGTTATGAACTATATCACTCCTCGCTATTGTAAGCTCAGGACCAACAGTAAATACTTTAGCATTACACTTTCTTCTTTGGACACATCTCCAGAAAACTTCTCCGCTTTTCAATTATTTTTCTTTAAAATACGTAAAATTCTCAAACAGAAGTAAATCTTTACCCCGTATACTTTTTACTAACGTAGCTGACATCTTATAAATCGAATACTTATATTAAATTATTATCACAATAAACAACACAAAAGGCCGGTATGACACGAGGCTAAATTTTACAGAAAATTTAGCTGCTAAATTTTCATAAAAATTTAGCAGCTAACTTCGAATGCAATTTTTATATTTTGTCAATATACGTGTATGACACGATGCATAATTTTATATAAAATTTAACCGATACACATGCGCACAAAACAGCAGGAAATAAAAATTGTTTCTTTTTATACTGTTTGGTTGTTCGTCCTAGTCATAGTATATTTTGGTGAAAGTTGAGTTTTGTTGTAACCTTTAATAGTTTTGGCGAATATTGTAATAAAAAAACTAATATGAGTGATAACGAGCATGAACTACTGCTGCTGCAGTTACAAGTTATGTGTCAATATTAGCAGTAGCTGTTAAGAAAAAGGCAAAAAAGAGATGTTGGACCAGAAGATGGTTGAATAGAAGAGTTGATGGAAGTGTTTTTTCACTAATAAATGAACTTGTAGTTGAAGATCCAACTTCGTATAATAACTATTTAAGATTAACAAAGCAGTTGTAATAGTCAAGAAATTCGCAGAGAATTTAAGGATTTTTTCAATGGCGTAGGCGCTAGAGAATGGCAAGAACTGCAAATCGAAAGAAATAATATGTAATATTTGTTTAACTTAATTTATAAATTAATAAATTTTTATTAATCGGAAATTATTTTATTTTCATCTACAAAATAGTAAATGCATGCAGATAAAATTATTGCAAATAACAGAGGTATTAAGAAAATTAGACGATTTTGTTTGGGGAGAGGTATTAGGTTAAGAGTAAAGTTGATAAATTTCAGTTCCTGATTATAGACGTGTGACTTGTAAATGCCTAATTTTGTTTAAACAATTTAAAGGTTATAATACAAATTGAATAATAAATATTATTATGTAACAAAATAATTGGTTGGGAAGTCATGACATAATAATTATTACAAATATAATGGTTTTTGAGAAAAATTAAAGTATTTGTGCGAGCACTATGCTTAGAACCACCTGGGTCCCTCCATTTTAGATAGGAGGCATTGCACTATCTTAGTATAAACAAGCCATTTAAACGAACTGCCATAATTTGTATCATATTGTTATTAACTGCCAAATTACATTACCTATTTATTCACATAACCAATTAATTTTGGAGAAAGCACAAGCCAAGACATCTATTCTTTCAAATAAATACAAATTTGTTAGTATTTAATTGAAAGAATAAAACTCTTATAATAAAGGAATATTAAAAACACTGAAGAGCATGTCATTTAAAAAAACAATTACTTTAAAACTGGTGTCCCACCTCTTCGTAATATAAAAATAATACTCAAGGGAAAACAAAATATATTTAATCATAAAAACAAAAACAATATTCAATAAAAGTAGAAACAAAATTCAATAATAAATTTTAAAAATTTATTTACAATATAGATGAACGGAACATCTACTCTTGAATAGATTTCGATGTTTTTATTGCATCATAGATAATTTTTATTATGTCATTTTCAACATCATCTATAATGCTGGGATGAATATTTTTCATTTTTAGTGCAATGAATTCACCAAATTTTTCTTCGTTCGATTGTATTTTAATGTCTTTTTTTTAGCAAGGCTCTCGGATATACTTTTCATTGCACCACTGGCTTCTTCTAACACATTATCTATGCTGGATTTTCTCTTAGGCTTTAATTCTGTCTTCTTCACTATACCTTGTCGTGGAGTTTCTTGGCGATCTATTTGACCACCTTCGGGGTTGGGCGATGACCCTTGTCACACAGGTGTCAATAAATCATCTGAGATATAATTCTCTTGTGTATCTTCTTGAATCTAAAATGAGAATGTATGTTCACATGTGCGTAAGCATTTTATTCATTTGCTAAAAGAGGTTGTAATTAATGTCTATTTGAAACTTTTACTAATTGTGAAAATAGTTAAATAAATGTATGATTTGGGGAAAAAACAGTTATAAATCTGAACTTTTGGTATACTCACATATATTTCTTCGTCCACTTCTATTTGATGTTCATCGTTTTCTTGGAAACTATTTTCAATAGTATCGATTCCAATACGTGGGGTGCAGTGCTCCAGTATGAAATCCATATCATCAAAATACCAAAGTGTTGGCACGTAGATCTATAATATTAAATATAAAGAATATTACTTTGAACAAATCACCTAATATAAATAATACACTTACTTCATCGTCCCTGCCCCACTTTTTATTGACTTCTTCTGCTCGTTTATAAAATTGGTTCGTAAGCCGTGAAATTTACTTTTTATTTCCGCTATAGTAACATCAGGCTTCATTTGTAGCAAGACATTTTGCACTGCTTCGAGAGCTTTATTTCGAGCTTACAAACATGAATGTTTTTTCAATTCATTTATAAGAGTACGGACCTGATCGCGACTCCAAGACATTTTATCCTTTTTTTTTAATTTTGAAGAAATACAGGTTATGTTTACACAATCACAATTCAAAACAAACAATATGGACGACACGAGAGTAGCTCTAGAACTGTGGTTGTGGTCTATGACGAGGACCAGTGCTGCTAACTCTTACAAAAAAGGAAAGCTACACGGTACTTGAAAAAACAAAACAAATAATAGCCAGATTCGAACATTAAATGATATATATTTACCTTTAAATTTATTGTTTAAATATCAGCTTTCTGAATTGCACAATTTGATAGCTAAATCAAAAATAAAAAGGCAGAATCTAGCTTGAAAATAGCTAAGTTGGCGGCACTGGCGAGGACACGCGACCAAAACCTTTTGCGCAATTTCACGCGCATATCTTGCAAAAAAATTAGAACAATTTTAAGAAAATTTAGCTGGTAAATATTACATAAAATTTCGCATGCATTATGTGTATGACACGGTGCTAAATTTTCGAGTATAATTTTCAGAAAAATTTAATGCAAAATTTTCTGTAAAATTTAGCCCCGTGTCATACCGGCCTTAGTGGTGAAAATACCTGCCGGATTATGAGATTATTCTATCGATGCAGGTAGAGGGTAACATTTGGTGGTGAGATTACCTCCGCCATATGGGAGCACGGTATGTTTACGAAAATAGAAAGTATTTTATAGCAAAAAAGAATACAAATTTACAAATACTACGAAACAGCAAAAAAAAAAGAAACTGATAGGTACAAAATTTAGAGTCATATAGTTATAAGTAGAGCTGAGGATGTTTGCGGTATAACCATGGTTATATCATGTAACCATAGTAAATTACTATGGTTACATGATATAACCATGGTTATACCGCAAACATCCTCAGCTCTAGTTATAAGTTATAATATGCTGAAACCGTGGAGTCAATTGATGCACGTCATACCTAATATATGACGGAAAAAATGTTGTAGGCCGCCTTAATTTGAATTGGTAAATAACAAGTGTTCATTTGAAAAGTCAATCTAGTAGCATGTGCTTTACTGAGAACATTTTGAATTATTATTACAGATAATTCAGAAATATATTACATATTTCAAATTTGCAATATAAAATTAAGATTACAGTAACAAATAATTAAAATTATAAACAATAATATAGTTTAACCACTAAAATGTATTAAAATTTGTTAGCATTTCCTATCTTAAAATTTGTAAACAATTAATTACGAAGCCCATTAAATTTGATATTATGTAATATATAAAGAAACACAACAAGTGAATCCAAGTCTGAATCACAAATGGTATCACTATCATCACCTAAATGTATAATTAATTCAGCAACATCGTCTTTGCCAAATGCCACTCCTCTGTCCCAGCATTTTTGTATCTCTTTTTTGAAATGATTAATAGTATTGTCCCATACTTCTGGAGTAATTGTATGAAGATCTTTATTGTATGAAGATCTATATCGCATACTTAGTTCATAAAAACTATGACAAATACTAAATAGAAAGCAGGTAAATAATTTTAAAAAAATGACAAGTAACGAGCTATCGAAAAAATTCATAATTGGAGTAGACTGTGAAATTGGGTTGGTACTTTAGCCACTTCCACATAATGACACATTACTTGATGCTTGACAGTTTCATTTGGTTTCATTGTAAAAAAAGGTTATGGCATTGAAATGATACTACAACAAAAAAGAAAACAAATAATTTATTTAATATCGAAATCATAATCAAAATTTACATATAGCTACAGAAGTTGTTGAAAATGTTGTCTATTTACATCTAAACAAATTTAATTTTCTTAATGAGTTTTGAAAAATTTTACACAAACTTATAGTTTCAATGTCAAATAATAAATGTCATTATGT
The DNA here is from genome assembly GCA_935421215.2 of Melolontha melolontha. Classification (NCBI taxonomy): domain Eukaryota; kingdom Metazoa; phylum Arthropoda; class Insecta; order Coleoptera; family Scarabaeidae; genus Melolontha; species Melolontha melolontha. The sequence goes on from OW285236.1 coordinate 131,515,658, forward strand.
GGAAGTGGCCAAAGTACCAACACAATTTCACAGTCTACTGCAATTATGAATTTTTTCGATGGCTCGTTATAATGACAGCGGCATTAGCGGTACTGAAAATAAAAATGGCAAAATGACAACATCTACTTTTACGCTCAATATACAAAAAACAAAGACTCTTTACAATTTGTTAGAAAAACTATATAATGTGCTTCTGTTAAGTTAAACAATCCGATAATTACTAAAACCTATTATATTAACAAAACAGTTAATTAAAAACAAAAATGTAGGTTATTTATAGGTATTATTATTCACATAAATTTTAAGTTGTAAGATTTGTCATGGAATGTCATAATACGACAGAAGATGCAGTTGTAGAAGGTTCAATCTTTCTTTAATTTTGAATTATTATTGTAATGATGTTCGTTATTTAACTGGAGATAAGATATTATAGAGTTAGTATGCACGTGGCCAGTGATTTTTAGTAATTGTTGTTCACAGAAGCCTTTTTTAACTAATGATGACATTGCCAAATCACGATGAGAATGATTAGATATTTTTAAATGCTTCGTTTCTAATCCAACCTTTTCTGCCGATTCGCGGGTCCGTTTTGACAATTCCTATTGATGAGTCTTTATACCATTTTCCATTTATCCAGTTTGGGTTACAACAAAAAAAAACAATGGATCTGATTTAATGGTCAGATCACATTTTTCCATCAACTGATTAAACAAACGAAAATAGTGCAAACACTTACATTTTCACTGATTTTAATTAACCACTTGCTATTTCTAAGTGATTTTGAACCTCATTGGGCCATTTTGGAGAAAACAGTACTGAAGAGAGCTTCAGAACTAACTTCTCTCTTGTCGCCACATTGTTGCAGATTTTTTCGTTTAGCATTTCTGGCATTTTTAAAGACGATATCAGAAAATGGATACATTCTGCGGGCGTATTCGTTAAGGTATTTTTCCTGAATGCTTTTAGCAGTAGAGTTCCATATTGTTCTTACACATGATTCCATATAATCTTTCCCATTCTTCCTTTTCATGTTAAATCCCAGTCCTGAAGAATGTTAGCAATCTGCTCTATTGATGTATCAACCAATAATTCGTATTTTCTTTCTTTCATATTAACGACTGAGTCTTAAGAGTATTACGGGGTGTTACTTTAGAGATTGCCCTTAGGAAATCTGCGACAGATTGTTGATCGAATCGATTCATTCATTTCTAACAATGAAAATTTGCTTGAAAGACGGATAAAATAGATTGACAAAATAAATAACGGTTACTGGTTATAATATTACAACGGTAAAAATTTGTTTCATTTATTAAAACTAATATAGTAACAAAATTACGGATGGAACGGCATATCTGTTGATATCATTGGTGGTATACGTGGTATTGACACATCTTCTCCTTTGAATTTGACAATTAAAATTGTTGCTTCGATGAGATTGTTTAATAATCTTTTGACTGCGAAGCTGGTACCATTGCAAATACGAGATAGGTCAATGTTTCTAAGAAGAATGATAAGAAAACCTAGCTTGAAATTAATGATGTGGGGTAGTAATTCAGATCAATCAAGTGAATTTAATATTGCACGTTCACGTATGACGACTTTTGTGATTTTGTTGACATCTGGAAATACGCATTGAACCAATTCCTTTTGTGAGTGAGTGATATTATAAACCGTTTCGTAATTGAATGAGTAAATTTGTGAGCTTGTATTCTTTTGTATAAAGCTCACAAATACTCTAAAACAGACAAAACTGCTACACACAAACTACAACGCGATCACCATTTCGATTTTGAAAACACACAGATAATTGATAAAGAACAACACACAATGAAAAGTGAAATTAAAGAAATGATTAGTATTAAACAGGAAAAAAATTCAATTAACAACAGAAGTGATATAAAAAATTTAAGCAGTATATACTACAACTTAATTATGTAACGATCTGCAATTTACCATCATAATATATGTTGCTGTTATATAATTACATATCTTTACTTATTTAAATATCTATACATTTGCTTATCATGCTGACAGTTCCGTGTTTTGATTCCTGTCTGGCCGACCGAGTAGGTTTTCGTGGTTTTCCTTCTCGTCTAAGACGAATGCCGACAGCTTAACATCTTAAGTCGCTCCACGGGCGCATACATAATAATAACTCATGTCTTGCGTTTCGCTGTTTTTGTTGTCTATCTATTTTAGAATACTAAGGCATGATTTATTATTATTAAATTGGAATGTATCTTTGAATAATTTTATCCATAGCAACTACAAATGTATAAGTATGATATTAATTTACTGTCATTTATATTTTATATTGTTTGAAAAAGGCATCATTTGCCGAAACATGTAGGATTGTTTTAAATATATACATTTTGAAGTAAAACCAGACCTTAAATCGCCAACAAATTGAATTTACCATATATATATATATATATATATATATATATATATATATATATATATATAATAACTTCGTGACGTTGGTGTGATATGGTAAACCTAATCAGTAGGCGATTAGGCGCCTACTGATTAGGTTTACTATATATATATATATATATATATATATATATATATATATATATTCAGGGTTTTTCACGTAACCCGTTCATTAGAAGTTTTCTATGTTAGCGCCTTAGGATACCTTGGAAAATTTGTAGCACATAATCTTGATACTTGATGTATTAAAATAAAATATTTACTCATGAACCACTTTCGGTTATACCGGAAGTCATAGCCAACTTTGATATTTTAAATGGGATTGTTATACTTTTTATTGCTTTTTTAGATTCCTTGTAAAACACCATAAAACTTTTAATTAAGGTTTCTTTCGAAAAAATCAACAGTTTTTGAATTATTTAGATTTTTGTTAAATTTTTTGTTTTTACAATGTACTTTTTAAAACCACATATCTCAGGCGAATTTGATCTGAACTATGTCATATTTCTACTGGAGACAGCGAAAGGTTTAAGGTTTCGAGTAATGTCTTAAACATTTAAGAAATCTCTTACAGGGTGTTCGAAATTTATTGATTATTTATGTAATCTTTAATTAAAGGATAATCGATTTTTTAAAATGGAACAGCCTGTAGATGAGCACGCCATAATAAGTAGACATACATTTTATAACGTTCAGATATAGGTTTCCCTATACCTATCTCCCATAGTTTTAGAGTTATTAATGATTATTTTCTAAATTAAGCATTATTAATAGTAAGCCTTGGAAAAAAAATTGTAAATAGTTATGGAATTATACCAATTGTATTTAGATTCATCAAACTTTTCACGAAAACGTAAAATAAATTACAAAACTGAAAATAGATTTTATATCATAGGAGATAACAAAAATAACCATACATTATCAAGTAAAAAAGCGAAAAAAATTAACATATTAAAGAAAAATAATGCGTTAAGAGTGATATTCATAAATGTTCAAAATGATCTCCCTTCCGATCTAAACAAAGCATATTCGTCTTCTTAACTCTGTTGTAGTTGCTTTTCTAACTTGCTCAGCGTTCAAGTTTCGAAAACCGTCTCTTACTCTAGTTATAAGCTCTTCTGTTTTGCACGGGGGACGCATAAACCTAATTTTTATTGGACCCCATAAATAAAAATCAAAGGGAGTCAAATCTGGGGAACTAGGTGGCCAGAACCAAGGTCCCTTGGCGGCCAATCCATCTATCCTCAAAGATATTCGTTAATTCCCGATATACCTCATGTGAAGAGTGAGCAGGTGCTCCATCCATTTGAAACCAACATTGTCATTTCAGATTGTTTGGTAGGTTATTCAAAATTGGGGGGACTACTTCTCTTAATAATTCAAGATACCTGACGCTTGTTAAATTCTCGTTATAAATTTCGTATTCTACTCGGTTATATAAATCACTGCAAAAACTAGAGCTAGCTATAAGTGTCTTGAAAATTTGCTTCTCTAATGGCATGTGGATTTTGTTGTGCCGAGTGACAACAAGTTTTTCTATTAAAAACCCCTTCCGTCCAGATAATTTAGATAAAAAATTGGAATCTTCTTGTATTTTAGTGATAATAAATTCACAAAACTGAATTCTTCTAACTTGATCTTCTGGACGAAAGGCCTGAACAGATTGAAAAGAATAAAGATATATTTTATTTTTCTTTAAAATCCTATATATTGATGTACATGGAATTCCTACATCTGCAGATGCCGCCGGTATAGAACTAGTTGGATGCGCATGAAAATATCCCAACACAACGATTTCATTATCTTCGTCGCGCGTAATCTGTTTTGGAACTTTTTTCTTGACTTGAATACCAAAGCGCATGAAATTTGACTCTATTCGCTTGAATTTAGTTTTATTTATTGCTGGTAAATGTGAGTATCTTTCATTAAAAAGCCGGTATGTTCTTTCAATAATTTGAAAAGATTCACCATGAATGTAAAATAAATTCAAAATATCTCTATTAGAATACATAGGTATTTAATTCGTCTTGTATAATTGTGAACAACATAAAACCAGTTAGACACGAAATACACTTTGTAAGAATTTTGACAGATCAGATTTATTTTTCAACGCTTACTACAACGATTTTTCTTGATAATGTTCAATTTATAAAATAATCATTAATAACTCTAAAACTCTGAGAGATAAACATAGGGAAACCTATACCTGTACGATGCAAAATGTTTATCTACTTACTATGGCGTGCTCATCTACAGGTGTTCCATTAAAAAAAATCTCGTCCTTTTAACACTGACAAAAGCAAAACACGAGGTGCTACCCAAAAATTTCCGAAATTTTAATGTGACGTGGGAAGAGATGGTACTACAGCTCTAAAGCGCTCTCTATCAAATGGCACTTTGCTAGGTAGTGACAAACAGTTTTTTGTGTTTATATTTAAATTATTCTGCGATATCGATTCAATGTTTGATATGAAAGAGCAAAAAAATGAGCATCAAATTCTGCTTCAAACTTGTTAAAATGCCAGCGGAAACTCTGAAACTGCTTAAACAAGCGTTTGGTGAGGAAGCTTCAAGTCAGACGCAAACTTATAAGTGCTATAACTGTTTTAAAGATGGACTAGTCTCGGTTGATGATGATGAGCGTTCCGTTCGTCCATCGACGGAAAACAGGCCACAAAATGTAGCAAAAGTGCGTGATGTTATCCTGCTAGACCGACTGAGAACAATCCAAAACATTTATAACATGCGGTGTATTGCTGCGAAATTTGTGCCAAAGTTACTCAGCATTGAATAAAAACGGCACCATGGTTCATGTGTACACAAAGTTCCAAGAAAGTGCTGAAAGAGAGGCGAACTTCAGTACCAAAATCATTATTGTCGACGAATCATAGGTGTGCGGGTATGACCCCCAAACAAAACAGCAATCATTATAGTAGAAGACGCCATCATCACCACGACCGGAGAAAGCACGGCAAGTTCGATGCAACGTCAAGACAATGTTTATTGGATCCCACACCACGACAACGTACCAATCCACAATTCACTTGTGCGTCAGTTTCTAGCTTCAAAGAAGACGGCAGTACTACCCCACCCTTCCTACTCCCAAGATCTTGCTCCTCGTGACTTCTTCCTGTTTCGGAAAGTGAAACTTAAGGGGCGCTGTATTGAGACGATTGAGAATATTCAAACCGAATCACAGACACGTCAATACGCGATGACTTCCAGCACTGCTTCCAGTCATGTACAAGTCGCTGGGATCGGTGTATTCACGCGGAAGGAGAGTACTTTGAAGAGGATGGTAGTGAAAATTGCAAGAACAATTTGTTTCTTTTTTCACATTGCGGGAATTCCTGAGTAGCGCCTCGTATGAGGCTATTGTGACAAACTTAATCGCGCCTGTGATAATCAAAAAACTTCTTGCGAAGCTGAAGATTAGTAACAATCAGTTAAAAAAATAGAAAATACAAAAATAGCGCTTCCTGTTTGCTACTTCCAACCACTAGATGGTGTTGAAGTAAAACTATTAGGTGTCTAGTGTGTAACAGAAGAAACGTAGGAAATTGGAGCTAACATAGTAATCACTTTTATTAGCCATTAAAACAGGATATTTCTAAAAAAGGTAGTTTCCTTTTATGGAGATAATTGTAATAAGAATTTTGGAAGGATTCAAGGATGACGTGTGCAGCGGTAATAAATTAAAAAAAGACATTCGAGTGACATAGCTAAAAGATTTTTGCAATTTTGCTAGTGCTGAGTATCAAAGAATTTTACAACATGGAAACACGAGATAGCTTCCGGCCATCGACAATTCCTACTTAAATCCTGAAAACTCAGGTACCTTTCTCGTTGTCAAGTTATGTTAGCGAATTGATTTTCAGTTGTTTTCTACCATATTTCCTTCCACATTCTTCTGTCGCTTGCACGGCATGTTTATCTTCCGAATTTATTCCGTTCTTTTTTCCCATTTCTCTTGCGTTGAATATTATTTGTCAGCCACTATGACAATATGCTACCTGCGGGATTTCCAAATAAAAAAAAATTGTATATCCATAACTATCTCAACTGGTATACTATTTGAAAGTATTAGAAAGATATTTAATAAAAATCCACTTCATTGAATTCAATGTTCTAAGAAAAGTCCAATGCGAATACAAATTGGTGGCATCACCAAAACTATAAATTATTCGAAAAATTTAGAAAACTGATACAACTTTAAATTTTATTAATTTTTTTAAATTTAACATGCATAGTCATAAACATTAAATAAACATTTCAAATTTTAATTGTTCGAAAGTTTTTATAATTTTGAATTGAATAAACATTTGAATCTTCTTCTCTTATTATAATAGATAATTTAGTAAAACCTGCTTTTTACGGCCTCGCCTGGCTTTGCAGACTCATCAATAAAAAGGCATTTTTGGAAATAAGTACTGCCCCAGCTGCCAGTCATTGTCGATACTATATCTTTCCCGAATACCTCCTTTGTTGAAAATTTAATTAAAAATCTTGGAAAATCTCGACCTCTGAGCCTTTGAATACAGTTCGCAGTTACGGGCAATGACATTAATCTTTGCTGGTCTTTGGATTGAGCTGTTAATTGATTACCGTCCTAAATATGTGCATTAGAAGCAGTGGTGAAAAAACGTTCCGCTGCAGCTGATGCAGGATTTATAGCAATTTTATTTATTCCGCATATTTTCTTGTCCAACAACTTATTGGGACGATCTTTTCAGCATAAGAATGATTTAGAAAAATGCTTTCTTTCTCAAGAAAATTTGCTAAATTACTTATCTGCCATTAATACCTTCCATTTCCTCCGCAATTTTATTAATAATTTCTATAGCAATCATACAATTTCTAAACGTGGTATTCCGGATTCAACTGACTTAATAAACTGCGTAATATAATAAAATCTATTAATTTAATTCTCTTACGAAATCAAAAAAATTTGTTTTAAGATTTCCCCTTCGTTTTAAGACATTAATGCCCCCGTTATGTTACAATAAATTCTCTGAACTGGGTTATAAATTATTTGTAGTTGATGTTAATTTTCAATTATTTAATAATTTGTGTGGTATTTTATAAAAGAAAAAGTTAGAAAAGTATCAATAATCAGCTTTAGTGCATATATATCACATTCGATCTTTCAACAGTTTACTCAAAAATTTTAAAATTCGTGCAATAATGCACGATCTTTTTCAAATACGCTCTTGGCACATAATAGAATGATGGAAGTGTAAGCACACAACAATCCATGTAAAGGCAAGAAAGAAGGTCAATAAGGAAGTGGACCTACATCAATATTCTCTCTACATTCAAATATTTTCTGGGAATATTTCGTTCGAGAGCATTCCCGCCAACCCATGCAGAAATTGTTAGTTAATAGATTATTTCGACGATTAGTAATTTAATTTAATACATGGTTTATACATAATTATGTACGGAAATAAATATTAAAATCACTCACCCTAGCTCTTACGACCACCTGTAATATCTGGAACAAAACAATCAAGTTCAATATTTATCATGTATGTATGTAACGGTATACTAATTATATCATAACCTTTAAAACGTCCTCTTAGGACTCATTTATATTGGCTGCTTCTGGCCAAATTTACAAAAATGTCATAGAATTAAAAAAGAAACACCGATATTCGTTATAATAGAACGATGAAAAAGTTACTACTATTTTGACATCTTTATTCTGAAAATATCAGAAAATATGTAATACAAAATTAATAAGTCTTTTTTTCTTGAGAGAAATTCAAGTTTTTAGGAAAAAAATCTTGTTCCTCTTCTGTTTCTCCATATATCTTTATTGATACTGTTTATATATTTTCCAGACAAGTAAATTGTACTTAGTGCGCCACAAGTTTCAACGTAAAAAGGGCTGCATCTGCTGTTGGAAATTCTGTCAGTCCTCGTCTCTCGACTCTCTTGACTGACGTATTTTTCTTACAGATAAACTATCACGTATTCTCGTGCACTTAAATATATTTATTTATGCCCAAAAAGTCGACACTGGGACGATTAAAAAAAAAGACGTGCTGACGGCAAATTTGGGTAACCACTTCATATCTTGCGAATAATGTGCGACTTATCTGAGGTGGAAATTGATTTTATACTAGCTTGATCAATATTAGACATATTTGATGGCAAATTCAATAGGGTAATAGAATTAAATGCGTACGTATATACTTTTTAGACACTAGACAAAATTGAAAGAGAAATACATACTGGATTAAAACACGCCAAAAAAAAGCGCATAGGAACAGTTCGTTATAACTGAGTCGTGTATCCGAACTCCGATCTCACACGATCTAGAAATTCGATACTTTATAATAAAGTTTTGTTGTATCCGAATTCATTATAGCCGGACAAAAATACATGTGCTTAATAGAGACTTTTCAATTCGTTCGTTATAACCCAGTATTCGTTATGAGCGTGTTCAACTGTGTATCTTTCGTCTGAAGCCACAAAGCCACATCGATACCAATCGAGGTTTCGATACTTGAGTCCTGGAATCGGTAAAGTATCGATGCTTTTGAATCGATACTTTGGAATCGATGCCTTGGAATCGATACCTTGGAATCGATACCTTGGAATCGATACTTTGGAATCGATACCTTGGAATCGATACCTTGGAACCGACACCTTCGAATCGATACCTTGGAATCGATACTTTGGAATCGATACCTTAATTCGATACCTAGAAATCAATATTCATAACCCGTTTTCTAGGTGTCGATTGTTTGATATCGGTTTCAAGAGATATAAAATTAATTTATCGATTCTACCATAACTACGGTATGAAATTTGCAATATTGGGAGATTTTTTTTTTTTTGTAATACATAATTATAGTTAGAGTAAAATTACTTTTGGATGAGACTGGCGCAGAAACACATTTTAGTAATTAGAAAGAGAGCCACCTCATAAATGAGAGAAACAGCTAGTAGTATAAATCCGTGTACTATACGAGCCACAAACGTTTATCGATTATTTGCCAGTCGATACCAGGCATTTGATCTGTGTGTTTCGTAGTGGTCTTGTACGTACATTGCTCCCGCTGCCGACTGCTGCGACTGCTCAATGTTTTTAAGGTGTTCAGTATTTCTGTAATGTCATCGCTCGCGCATCTTCAGTCTCATCCGAAAGTAATTTTACTCTATGTCATAATAAGGATATTTGCTACACACAAAAATAACATCCTTTTAAATATATATTATATAATATATATAATGCATATATACTTAAAAATTCTTTACTTAAAAAGTTATTGCATCCTTTATGTACATTTAAAAAAATGCACAAAGGTAAGTTACCCGATACATGGCTACACGATACATCGACACTTAGCTAGTACTGGAATCGGTAAAGTATCGATAGATATCGATGCTTTGGAATCGATACTTTGGAATCGATACCTTGGAATCGATACTTTTGAATCGATACCTTGGAATCGATACCTTGATTCGATACCTAGGAATCAGTATTCATAACCCGTTTTCTAGGTATCGTTTGTTTGATATCGGTTTCAAGAGATATAAAATTAATTTATCGATTCTACCATATCTACGGTATGAAATTTGCAATATTGTGATATTTTTTTTTGTAATAATTATAGTTATTATGTTTATGTTATAATATGGATATTTGCTACGCATAATGTAAAATTCAACAACATCCTTTGAAATATATACTATATAATATATATGTATATACTATATAATATATATGTATATATATATATATATATATATATATATACTTAAAAATTCTATACTTAAAAAGTTATTGCATCTTTTATATGCTATATGTATGACATCGATGTTAAGCCAATCACAAAACAGTCTGTTGCTAAACCCCTCCTCGCGCCAACTTAATTGGTTGCTATATGTATGACATCGATGTTGACGCGCCTACAGCATTCAGGGGAATTGTATTTGAAGCGGGAGAAATATTCATACATTCGGATCGTTGCGTTTACTCAGAATTAGGCGGTATATTATGACATTGTCGATGATAACTGTGCAAAACAAAAATGTCTAGGTCAAGAAATTAATCATGTGTGGTAAACTGAGAGGATGGCCAGATCATGCAAACTTGTCTGCCAGGCACCCCCACTACTGTGACGTCAGCATGAGACCTCTTTCGGCAAATACTTTTTTAAAATACACAGCGCAGAATGCATTTTATTATAAAATTACAGATTTACACACAACTTATTAAAGTAACTGAAATATAGAATATCTAAGATACTTTTTTTTACACAATTACTGTGAAATAAATAGAATAAATCAGTATATAAACCTTTATTTCATAGAAAAATCTTAGCAAAAATCATAGGTAACAATAGCACAATTATCAATTTATCAAGAAATATAACAAATTAGAAATATGTTTAAATTTAGAATGAAAAGAAATACCTCATAACTTAATCCACATTTATTAATTTAATAATATACTATATGCGGCAAAACTTGGGTAACTGAAATTATCAGTAGTTTGTGGTTTATGTTTCCATAGTAACGAAGTGTTTATTTATGCTATATAATACTTTGACAGTTTGACATATTGCATATTTAATGTTGGGGATTGTGTTACAATTATAGTTCTCATAACAGAGAAGGTTTTTATCGTCTAGCATTATTTCCGGTCATATGGAGTTGGGCGTCATAATGGACCGAGCCTACGCCATGTTAGAGAACATTACGAGGAGCAATTTAACAAGAAGGCACCAAGTACAACAATCTTAACTATCATCGAGGAGTTTCATCGTACGGGATCACTTTTGTGTCAACGGAAGGGAACAGCTGGCCGCCCGAGGATGGTTAACACAAACGAGAATAATGGACGACTTCTCCAACAAGTGTTACAGTCCCCGAAGGGTAGTCTATGACGAACATCGCTGAAACTTGGTGTGAGCGATAGGTCTGTTCGGCGGATGTTTAAAGAGCTAGGCGAAATCGCATACCGTATTCATGCTGCACAACGTCTAACTCAAATGGATGAATGGTCCCGATTACAGCATTTCTGCCGAGTGTTGTTCATGATTTATGCGGATCCAGATTTCTTCAATAACGTATGGTTTTCAGATGAAAGCCATATTCACTTTAATGGCTTTATCAATCGCCAAACAACTTGTTTTCTAGGGTTTGAACGGCCTGATGTTCTCATACAGAAACCATACATAGTGCGCGGATTACGATTTGGTGCGCCGTATCCGGTCACGGAAAATTGGGCTTCTATTTCGTCGAAGATGATGCACAGAACCCGCTAACAGTAAATCAGGAACGCTACAGAGACATTATTGCTCTATTTGCCACAACCTGCCACTGTGACGCCAGTGGATACAGTAAGATGGAGCTACAGCCCACACGGCGGGAGAGTCGCTTACTCTTCTGCAACATTTTGGAGATCACATAATTCCCGGAACGGAATTCCCGTTCTCTGTACATTTCCTGGATCTCACGGTCCCGGATGCCTATATATGGGAGGATGCTGAAAGAATACGTTTTCCGATCAGATGACCCACCTGGAAATTTACCCGAATTACGGGAGAAAATACAGTCATTCTTTGTCTCCTTGCAACAAGATACAGTCATTTTTTGTGTCCTTGCAATAGCCTAGCCTGTGTTCAACAACATGCTCAACAATCTAAAGTACCGTTATGAACAATGTGTAAGACGTAAGGGTGCACATTTTGAACACATGCTGTACCGACGCATTTAGATATGTGTTGTGGTTGTTAATTGTTACATGTTGTATAATTACATATTGATTTTGTCAATATGTCTGTAATTTCAGTTACCTTTGTTTTGCCGCATACTGTATTAGAAAGCAGGCAGTTAGAAAAACATATCTTTCAGTTCAGTTTTCACGTAGAACACTATTTTGTAAGTGTAAGTTGTGTGGAACCCGACCAATAATAACAATTCTGCGCCAAAAATCTGTTGTATTGCGTTTAAAAATTTCTATATGATTAATGAATATTTGACAGCGAACGTCATTGTTCCTTCGTGAATAAACGCGGACTGTCTTGCCGAAAGCTTTCTCATATCATGTTCTTCGTGCAAAATATAAAGCACTCGTTCCTTTGAAATGCGCACTGTCTCTGCTGTTTCTAACTCTTTCAGTCATGGGTCACTTAGCAACAATTCATGGACTTTATCTACCATTTCTGGGACTTGTAACCATTTTCCGCCGTCCACTGCGGGGATCGTCTTCGAAGCTGCACCTGCCTCGCTTAAATTTAAATTAAATTATTTGCCCCATTTTCTTAAATTTATTGCCCCATTTTCTGACGGTTGTATACAAAGGACAACCATCACCCAGAGTATCCCGCATATCATCATGGGTTTCGGTAAAGGACATGCCTGCCTTTCTTTAAAATATAATAAATCTCTAAACGATGTTCAGAATTATCCATTGACGCTTAATTAATAGCACGACAAACAAAATTTAAAACAATCGCCTACAAAACACGCTTTGTGACAAATTTAACAGTAAACTGACAAGGCATCGGTTGTCAAAATGATATGTATTTTTTTTTATTTCACGGCCTACTCTAGACGATCACGCGAATAAGTCAACCCGCCCTTGTAATTTGCTGTTTCTTGTACAAATCGCCTTCGCTATTAAATAAAAGATTTCCATGAATATATTCCCTTCGCAGTGCCTACGATTTGGAAGAAACAAAAGAATTATCTAATCGAATGTTACTACTGAGAGAACGATTACATTAAGACTTTCCAACGTTGTAAAATCGAAAGCAGGGAAGATGGAATTTGAAATATAGAGTGATTACTGTTGGTTACAGATTAGAGAATACCCAAATACATCATTACACAAAAGAAAACACCAATAGAATAATATAATGGGTTTTATGGACATTTTCTGATATTAAATACATCTAATTACTCCAGCGCTTTATTTCGAAACAAAATCATATTTTTTTCCGAAACTATATTCGTTAGGAAAAAACAAAAGCGGATTTTAATTCGGCATGAAAGAATATTCAAGATCACCTATTTTTAGCTAGGAACCAGAAATAAAAAGTTACAATTTATTAAAAGTGTAATTTATATTAAACTTTAAAGTTGATAGTTCTTATTTTAATAATCCACATACTCCAAAGAAACTTACCTTTGTAAGCATTGGCCGCTGCTGACTACCAGTAGTTGACGATTCTGCAAGGGAAACACCTGGTTTAGAACAGAACTGCTTTCGCGGCGTGACAATAATTAACCAAAGCTGCAAAAATAAGCTTATTAAATTTCGATTTGAACAAAAAGTAGTACTAATAACGAAACAAATTCTTATAAAAATATATTTTCAGGGCTTTAGTTGACCAAGCAAGAACTTTAACATTCAATTTACATATACTGTCAAACGGGGGAATGTCGATCGGTCGGGGTAACGTCGATTAACGTCGCAGTGTCGGATATTTTAGCGCACATAATTAGCAACACCTGTTGTCGAGCGCCCTGTAAAGTCAAGTTTCGTCGCATTTACTACGGCAAAGCGAGTGAGCAGCACTTAAAACCATAAAAAAGCGCATGCCTTTTTTAAGGTTAGCTTTTGGAAAAAAAATTGTTTTTTTATGTAACTAATATTTCGGACTTTTTATACTTGTAATTCATATTTTTTGGAGGTACTATTTGTAAGAGTCGTAACTGCAGAGGTATGATTGAGATTCTCAATCATACGTGCGCTGCTGCACGGATGAGACTACTTCGAACTATTTCGGATGATTTCGGTACGGTTACTTGCTTCTCTGTATATATGAAAGCTTAAACGAAGCAGTCTCATCCGTGCAGCAGCGCACATCGTACGTCATCAAGAGCCGCCACTGATTGAGAACTACTAGATAAAAAAAAATTAAAAAACTGTAACACATGAAGCAAAAAAAAACAAAGAACGGGATAAAATCGATCATTTTTTAAGATTATAAAATTACAAGAATGTTTACTACATAGAAGTATTTTAGCACAGTAATTGTGACTAATTGAGTACGTTGTCCAGGAATTATTTATTTAAGTAAATTCTTTTTTTAAGGATGCCCCGAAATTATAAAAAGAATGTTGGGGTCCACGGTAAGAAAAATGCTGCGGTGAAACAAAACCGGATGTCGATAAGAACGGCTTCTGAACCTATATGACAATTAGTGATCACATTCATGGTAAAATTACGAAATAATATAAAAGGCCGCAGGCAGCTAAAAAGCAGAATGAAAGACAGTCAGTGGCGGGTGGGGTCTTCAAGTGTGCGCTGAGTGGAGATTTCCTCTAAAGCCAATCGATATTCGATATATTGTGCAACAATGCCTTAATAAGCGTGGTCTAACTGAAGTGAATAAGAGCAGCTTTAAGTTGTCAAACGGTTAACGAATATTTCGGTCATTAAAGATATTCCAGCTTCGAATATTGTAAATTATGAGGAAACGAACTTTGTAGATGATCCTAGGACAGTGAAAATCGTTTAAATAAGAGGAAGCAAGCATGCTTTTAAAGCTATAGATAGTTCAAAAACTAATACAAAGGTCATGTTTGCTACAGTCATGTGATTTACAAAACCAAACACTTTTACCGAGGTTGGACTGAGGGAGGTTTGAAGAGATCGAAGTTTATCAAGTCATCAAACCGCTAGCTAGACGCAAATATATTTAAAGTTTGGTTCTATCGCATTATCTTACCATATTACCGAAACTTAGATGGCGGGAAACTGCTTATTGGAGACAATTTAAGCAGCCACACAACCGTCATTGTAGTAAGAGAATGCGAAAATAATATTAGATTTGTTTTACTTCCACCAAAGGAAGCGTGGAGGAAAATTTTAGAAAAATGGAAGAGAAAAAACAGGCGTGAAAACACTTTTTCCAGAGTTTCTTAAAGACAATAGACAATGTTAGAATAAGACCGCACGCAAATTCCATTGCAGGATTTAAAGCCTGCGGGATTTCACCCTTTAATCCTAATGCAGTCTTAAGAAAGCTCCCTCGAAACACCACAGAAACTAACGACACAGAAAAAATTGGACGGACCCAATTGTGGACCATTTAAGTGACCTAAAATCTGGACCTTCACAACAACCGAAGAGAGAAAAAAACAATCAATTTAAAAAAAAATATATATATGCAGCAGTGATATTTCGAAGAAAAAAACGGAAGAAAGACAAAATACCGAAAAATCAGCAGTAAGAGCAGCAGTGAGATAGAACAGATTGACCTTTCGGTAAATGACTCAGATTTTATATATAAATATTTCAAATTGTTCTGATCTTCATAATAGCCAGAACACGTTAGAGTTAGGGAATATGAGAGTTTGAAATTGAAGTCGTCAACAAAAACCCATTCGACTTGGAATGATTTAGAGACTTAACACAAATCTATAAAACGAAAAAGTTTTGAGGATTATAAAAGAAATTTTATAAACTTGTTAGAAATTATCATGCATTGAGCTGTAATATGAGCCTCGAAGGATATTTTTACACGCCTATCTGAATTTATTTTCTGCAAATCTAAGCAATGTTAGTGATGAGCATGGAGATATATTTCATCAGAATATTTCCACCATTGAAAATAATATCGTTTATTTCCCAACAGGTCAAACCAAATTACAGGACAACAATAAACAAGTGAAAGTACATACATTAAGAAAATAATAATAATGGAGTAACAATAAAGACAAGATAAATTCAAAAACAAAAAGAATATATAAATTCAAAACATAAAAAAAAAGAAAGTCTGAGGTCTTCATCCTCAACTCGCCCCTAACACCGGCTCTCAGTAAATATGTCAAAGTATATTGCCTCAGCATTCCGCACACCATGTGAGTCAATGGGGCCTCATACCAGAAGATGTTCGTGTTTAGTGTGGGATGAGCAAATGTGGAACAATGGCGGGAAGCATTGCGCGTAACACGAACGCCAACGCCAGAAAACAAATCCAAACAGTCAAACCCACCACATATTAATTTATACAAATAACCTGCGCTATGTAGCTTCCTTCGATCAGACAGTGAGTGAACGCCATGCTGCTCCAGAAAAAAAGAATACTCCATTCCACAATCCGGATAAATGCCAGATGTTTTGAAAATCAGATACTTCAAGAACCGACGCTGAATTCTCTCTACAGGAACATCTGAGTATCGTAAAAGGGATACCAATCACCAGATCCGTACTCAAGCCTACTCACGACGAACACTAAATATAACGTTTTTAGGAGATCGACGCTATTCAAAAATTCGGTAGATCGTAGGATAAAACCAAGATCCCTCACAGAAGCAACTCTAGAAAGTATATAACAGTCCATAAAATAAGAAGAAGGAATAGTTCATTTCCTAGTAAAAGACATGACATTTTTTTGTATTCAACGTCAAGTGATTGGCACTAGAACAATTAAAAATAAAGCGAATGCGAATACCTTCCTGCAAACACTCAACATCAGCTTCACTCGACACTATATTGAAGATTTTAGTATCAACAAACCAAGGCATTAGATAGCAGACTTACAAGTAAATCATTTATAAACAGTAAGAATAATAAAGGCCCTAGATTAGAGCCTTGGAGAACCCCGGATGTGGATATAAAAGCATCAGACAAGTAGCTATTATAGAAAACGTAATTAATTCTATTGTTTAAGTACGACTCCATAAATATGAGAAGACAAGGAGAGAAACCAAAAGAAGAAAGTTTATTTAGAAGTATTACATGATCGATAGTATCAAATGCACGGAAGTAGGCAAAATAAATGCCGTCAACCTTACCCTAATAATCAATAGTTTCACTAACATATTGTTTGAAGCTTGCCAGGTTAGTTCCAGTAGATCTTCCAGAGAACAAGCCATGTTGTAACGGATGAATATAAGAGCAGATATTAGAGAATCTGCGATTGTATAAATACTGTTCATATATGTACTTTAGAAAAATTGAAAATAATATCAATAGGACGATAGTTCGATGTATTGGTCCTGTCGTCTTTTTTTAAAAACGGGAACTATTCTAGTCCGCTTCCAAAATCTAGGAAAACCAGATGATGTAATGAAGATAGAAATCTTACAAAGGAACAGCAAGAATATTTCGAGCATTCCTTAAAGATAGCTAAGTATTAAGTCGTGGCCTGATGTGTATTTATTAGGAAAGAACATAATTTCTTTCAATTCCAAATTAGATATTGGAGGTAGACAAAAAAGCAAAAAGATGAGAGCTCCATAATAGGGACGTTGGATGTGTATGTATTTACAGGGGTAGTATATACGCTAGAAAAGATTGAGCAAAGGAATTAACAATATCTTGAGGATTATCTATCTCATTAAGATCGTCATGCATAATTCCAGGAATGCGAGTAGTTCTTGCCGTGATTACAAGAAAGATCATATACAGCGAGGATCAGATTTAATGGATTACTCGACATTCTTCAGATATCCGGTATATTTACGAATAAATGTTTGAAATGAAAATTGCTTTACCTCTTAAAATCTATATAATGATGTAGTTATAAGTTTTCAGTTCGTACTGTCCAAGTGTGAACCGCAAATTGTACTTTATCTCTTTCTAACACACATGAATACGCACTGTAGTACTACACACGTTTGACATTTTAAAACGTACGTATTTGAAATGTTATATTAAATAAAAAGGATAAGTTTTCCAAGAGATAGTCTTATGATATTCGGCTTGCTGTCAAATTATTTCAATATTGTTGTTTATTGACTTTGTTTCCGGTATTCTAAGTTATAGGTTAAGCATTCTTCTAATTTTAATACATATTTAGTGTCATCAGAGATTACGAAATCTGTTCTTTTGAAAACAATACTGATAATAAATAGTATTATCAATTAGAGGCAATAAGTACGAAATTGTTTGATTATCACTTTGACATTTCTAACCTATTTATTTTACAGAATATTTCTTAGATGCCTGGTAAACCTATAATTTGAAAACATTTATTGACAACTCAAAAGGTTTTAATTCTTTTTCAAAGAGTTACAAACATGACTTACATTCTTTTCCAATATTTTAAAACTTATTTAAAATATAAGCAATTATAAATTAAGTAGAAATCTAAATTATCCATCGAATCCATATATTCCCAATCTTCTTAACCCAGATATAGTGCAAGAAAATTATGTCGGTAGGTATAGCAAGCGCCAATTAAGTTGCCGCGAGGAGGGGGTGCGCAGAAGCCGTTTTTAAAAACGTCCACCCCCACTACTCAAGTAATTGTCAGAATACATTTGTCATTGACGTTTGACGGAACATAATGTCTTTGCTAGGGGATCATAAAGTGATACATGCTCAGAGGTTAGAATTATCTGACATTTGATGTAAAACCAAATACAAATCTCCCCACTACTTCCAATCCTGCGCGAACTTACCCCTCCTCGCCCCAACTTAATTGGCGTTTGCTATATGTCATTCTTAATAATGCAAACATTTTTAACACTAAAGATCTTTTTCAATATCTGTGCATTTCACTAATGATATCTGACTTGAAATATTTCTGTTTAAATAGATTTTTGATGGAATATTCTCGTAAGTTTATAATTAAGAAATTAATTAGTGATAAAATATCTTTACAAAATGAGTTTTTCGCTATATAATCTCTATAAAGACCTATTTCTAACGAATGTGAATAATAAATAGCACAATAAACAACTAGTAAAACACGCAATTGACAAGCATTGACAGAAATACTGATCAGACTGACAGCAAAATGAAAATTTGACAGAAAAAAATAAACTTAATTTCGCCTGGATAAAAGCAACCTCTATTCTAACCAATCACAAGCTCTTATTTTAAGCCCTATCTTTCCCTACGGTTGATTCTTATTTGGAATGCTACATAAATGACAGAAAGTCCGTTTTTAAACGATAAAAAAACTAATAATAGTATATTAAACAACAAGTATAGAAAAGCAATGTTCTACTAAACGAATATAGCGTTTGAGTACGAGCGAGCGGAGCGAGCGAGTAACTTAAAGCTGTATGAGTTTAGTAAAACTGCTTTTCTTACGAGTTTGTTTACACTATTTTTTCGCATTTTGCAAGAATAAGCATTATAAACTTAAAAATTTTAAATGTTATAGTAGGTATTTGTACAGGTTTTCCGTAATCTGATTCGGCTTTATTTATTTACATAGTAACGACACAGTAACAGTAAACAAACTTCATTTTTTGTAAGTCGATTTGAATTTTAGTTAAAAATGAGTCTTGCTACTAAACATATTTTAGAACATTATTCTGAAGATATTTTAAATGCCGCTCGAGAAGCGTCTTCGGGTTTACTTCCTTTGAAATCAAAAGAAAAATACGAGAAGACATATGAAATATTTTGTAATTGGAAGATAACAAAAGAAGCACTAATAATTGATGAAAGTGTAATGCTAGCGTATTTTTTTGAGAAGTTAAGCTATTTGTTTCTATATATTTTAGTGTTATTCATACATGTCTTTCATTATTTTAGGCAAAAGTCCTTAAGGCATCCAGTTTGTGGTCTACATATTCAATGTTAAAAAGTACTATACAAATTAACGATAATATAGATATATCACAATATAAAAAAACTAACTGCATTCTTGAAACGTCAAAATGACGGGTACAAACCAAAGAAGTCAAAAAAAGTTTGGGAGACGTTATGAAATTTTTTAAAGAGGCTTCAGATCACAAATTTCACAATGGTTCCAATTCCAATATTTAAATAAATAAATTTTCTACAAACACCGTTAAAAGTTGACATTTTGACACGGCTAACTTCACTTAAAAATGCGAATTTATAGCGTAGCGTGTTAAAAAGGCCACTTTTAACACTTGTGTTAAAAGTAAATGACAGTTTGTCAAAAATGACAAGAGAAAATTCCGTACATATCAAATGATTTTTATTACATACAATGAAAATTACATATTCTTTGGATAATTAATATTAACTGTACAGTTTGTGCAATTGGAGATATTTATTCCATGTGTTGCTGTACTTGCAGAATTATTATTTGCAGACAAATAGTTCATAGGAACTAAAATATCGTGATTTAAATTATCATTTGCAATAGAATTATTAGATAGATCTGGGAAGATGGAGTGAGCAATTTTGTTTTTATTTTCTAGAGAATCCTCTAGGTAACCTTCAGCAACGATGGAACTTTTCCAGCCTCCATGTCGCTTAATTGAGCATAAGCTTGCACCAGAATCTGCTAGTAGCAAAGTAGCAGATGAACGTCGGAAGCAATGTCCCGTATATGATTCTGGATTCGGCAATTTCAAAAACATTGCGATAATTGCAGGCATCTTGCCAAACGAATTTAGTCCAACCGCTTGACTTCTGCATTTATTATTAGCGTATTTAATAAATAAACGTCGATGTTTTATATTAGATGGACGTAATGCTTTGTATTTGCGATACAAGTTTATATATGAGCCAATAACGGTAAATATTCTTTGAGTATTGGTTTTAGTATCTTTTATATTTAGTATCATACGGCATAACTCTTCCCGACGACAAGCGCCAAATATACCCATAACAACAGCTACTTTGAACAGCATATATTTTTCATCTGATGCTTCAGAAATAAATCTATCAATTTCTTGCCTTGTCAATATTTTTGATTTTCTTGGTCGGTAACCTTCTCCTTTCCGTTTCAAAAATGTAATAAGTTTATAATATTTACTAATATCATGGTTGTCTTTTATATTTAGCAAAAGTTTTATCATCGAAAAATGTGACCAAAGAGTAGAAGATATCCAAATTTTAGACCTTTCTTTAAAATATGCTAGTAGAACATTTACCTATCACATTATTGCATCTGCACCATTCCTTTTGTACGCAATTTCATATTGTTGCCTAGATTTTGAGGGCAACAAATCTAATGTCGCTTTATCAGCGGTTTCAATTATTGCACTCGGTATTACTTCATTTTCTTTATTAATACACGAACTCATCTTTTGTACAAATTGTGACAAATTAATTTGACGTAATTTAACGGTTGCGTCCAGTTGTGTCAAAACGTATTCATGAGCTGTAAAATTTGGTCAGTGGAGTTGATATTTTATAATAAAAATTGATTCTAGAAAAAATATTGTACGATACACATGTTAAAAATGCTATTTTATTTCACTCGTAAATTGCGACACGAGCGTTAGCGACTTTTTACTGTCGCAAGTAACTTTTACTCGTGATATAAAATCGCACTTTTAACAGTTGTATCGTAAATAACTATTCTGTCAAACTGTGTTTTATTGACATGACATAACTATGTAGTAAAGTGACGTATCTATGTGGTAAAGTGCCACTTTAATAAACGATTTTGATTGTAGTAAAGTAGCACATTACTTGTCAAAATGCGAAAAAAATGTTTACTTGATTTAAATGGTGTACGCGATTTTTTTGAATACAAGAGTACCTTTTGTTGAAAAAACTAAGTTCAAAAAGTTTTTTGAACAGATAAGGAATATATAAAGTAATAATTTCCGCATAGTTTTCTTGGATAGAATATATTTATACAAAACTAGAAAAGAAACAATACTTTTGAACTATTCATGTTTCTACTTTACTCATTATTGTTATTTTGACATGTATGTTATGTATATGCTTTCTTTGGTCACATTGCAAGTAACATGACGTTTATATTTTATGTTGACAAGCAGTTATTTCCGCGATTGACTTTATTTGACTCTGCAGTACTGATTTGAATCACATGCTTTGAATTTGGCCTTGAACTGAAAACATACTTTACGAACTTTGCAATTAGCTATGGGCTTGTAGTTCATTAACCAAGATGACGCAAATAACTTTCGTCTGAATAATTTTTTCACTACTTTTGCAGTTTTTGAAATAATTATTGAGAAAGAGGATTGAGAGCACTTGCATAGTAGTCAGAGGCTTTGAAAAATTAACAACTTTTATGGTTGACAAGTAGAATTTATACGACGAGTTTATTATTGTGTGTTTACTCTTAATATTGTTACTTTTCAGATTTTTTTCATTGTTCAGTATTGTTTTGACTACGTTCGATTTCGTTAATACTCAATATGCCTACTACAACACCCCCAATGAATATGCAGACATGTTTATTTGTGGATAATATAATATTAATTCCCGAGAAGCAGCATGCGTGTATCGAGCACTATTTTCAGATCGTGCGCATCCAGCATACAAGTTTCAGTAAAAGTAAAACCATCGTATACCGAATTTTAAAAACGCACAGGTACCATAAATTTAAAATTCATTTAGTTCAAAGATTGACGCCGAACGATTTCCAAAGAAGGCTTGACCTCATTGCACGTTTACATTTTGTAGCAGAAGAAAATCTAAATATCGTTAACTACTTATTCTGGAGCGATGAATGTCGTTTCCACAACAATAGCATTGTTAACAAGCATAATGCTCATTACTGGTCCACATTGTATGCATGAAGCACGCTTCCAGACAGTGTGGAGAACCAACGTTTGGTGCGTCCTTTTCAATGGTTATACCGCAAACATCCTCAGGTTATAAGTTATAACGAGTGATCATTAAAATTTTCGCTCAAGTAAGCCATGTACACAAAAAGTATGTCCTAACTTAAGTTATTAGAGGAGATCTGTCATTATAATTTCAAACGTCATGATTGTTAAAAAATAATTTGAAATGCTGACTTTTATATTAAATATATTTATAATTTTTATACAAAGTAATAGAATATTATAAAAAATGTGTAAAATGTTGACAATTCTCCACCAAGCATAATCGCACTCTATTTCGTAGAGCATTGAAAACATTGATCAGTATTTGCGGTGAGTTATTGATGTGTTCACATTTTTCTATGATTTTATGTCTTAACTCTTGTAGATTATTAATTGGTGTTTCGTAAATAATATTCTTTATATATGGCCACACAAAAAAATCCATGTATTTCGCTGTATTTCTACTTATTATCCTATCGCCATAAAATTGTTGCAAAAACTGAATATTTTCAAGTGTAACGTGAGATGCAGCCCCATCCTGTTGAAAATATCCGACCTGGAGTTCATCATTAGTCAATTAATTAGTAAAAACACTGAGAATTTCGTTACGATATTTCTCCGATGTTATCGTGCCCTCAAAGAATATTGTGGTCCTATTAATCGGTGCCGACTCACACCTACCCATACGCCTATTTTTTCTGGATGTAGAGGAACTTCTCTGTAGAAATGAGGATTTTCACTGGAACACATACGCATATTTTGCGAGTTAACATAACCTTTCAAATAAAACCAAGCTTCATCGGTGAAAAAAGTATGGTTTAAAATATTGTCTGTCATTGTTTGAATAAACCATTGGCAAAATTGTGTTCTTTTTTCATAATCCGTATGTAATAGATTTTGTACAGAAGTTAATTTATATGGATACATTTGCAAGTCCTTAAAATTTTTTGACATGTTCCATACGAAAGCCCTACTTGTTGCGAAACTCTGCGAATAAATGTTTGAGGAGATTCGTTAATAATTTGTCTGACATTTTCAATTACGCCGCGACTTCTCTTGAGAGGAGGACCGCTTCCTTTTTTCCTTAAAATACTGCCTGTTTGACGAAAAAGATTTACACAATGCATTAGCGTATCACGGAAAGTTTTATAGCTAGGAACAGTATTTGGATATCTCTCTTCAAACTCCGCAAGGCAATTTTCTATTGAATGCTGCCAAATATCATCATTAATGACAAAAGCTACGACATAATTTTCATATACATGGCCAGCTACGAGTGAAAATTTTAATGATCGCTCGTTATAATTTGTTCTTATTCTTATGAGGAATCCCTAACTGGACTGCGTTATTTAAATTTTCTACAAAATGTGTTGCCAAGTTTAATGAAAAATATTCCTCTCAAAGAATGAAAAACAATGCTTTGGCAACAGGATGGTGCTCTACCTCACAATGCGCGTATTGTCAACGATTATTTAAATATGATTTACTTTAAAGGATGGATTGACAACAGAAGGAAATTGTATTATTCTTGGCGTTCTCGTCAACTTGGATTTGAAGAATAAAATTCGTCAAGGTTGCTAAACAATAACCCGAGAAATGATAACTTCTGCATATAACAGATCGTTAATACGTCGTTGGAGGCTTGTGTGCAGACAGATCGCGCACAATTCGAGCAACTAAAATTTTTCTTCTTTAGAAAAAATATTGTTATTTGTTTTCTATCAATTGAATAATTTATTAGCAAATAATGATTAAAACATCTTCCGTTCAAATAACGTTTCTCTATAGTGTTGGTAGAAGTTTCTCAATAATTATTTCAAAAACTACAAAAGTAATAAAAAATTATTGAGACGAAAGTTATTTGCGTCTTCTTGATTAATGTTATGCTGCATTAAAAAATACCAGATTCCATAAAAAAAAGTTGACGTTCAAATGGCCTTCAATGCGTTAACTAAATGCAAAACTAACGACATCATGCTATGGACTTTAAGAGGTAAATCAACTTCCATTTGAAATATTTATTCGTAAATATACCGGGCGAGGAGTTACTGTCTGTAAACTAAAATCAAGGACACCGGTATATTAATATATTATACAAGACACTTGAAAATACTCGATTATACGAGACGTATTTTTTTAGGCAATACATCGAGTTGTATACAGATAGACTATATCATGATAATAAAAAGAAAAAAAGTTGTGCGAAACAACCCATGATGACAACTTTCAAATCTGACAATTCAGTAATGTCAAATTTTTTAAGGTGATACCAGAGTAATTTAATAGTAGTTTTGGCAGCGAATATACAAGAGTTCGTATATTCCGTATATACAAAGGTTCGTATATTCGTTTTGCGTCATAAATGTCATAATACGTGAATAACCGCTGTAATACATGACAACCACATGAAAATCCTGCATTTTCATTGGTTCATAATCTTAGAGTGATATAGTCAATAAAATATTAAGAAACACAAAAAAAAATAAAACAATTAATTTAGTTACCTTCCTATAGAAGTTCATATTAAAACAAAAAGTTGATTTGATAAAGTACAGTGGCTACAGAATTTTAATAATTTAAGTACACGACTTAAACGGATGTTACAAAAAATATCTTGCAATAATTAGCAGGTAAATTTGATTTGTCCAGGTCTAGAAAACGAATTTTTACTACTTTGAAAAATTTGGATAAGAATCAGTTATCAGTACTCATACTAATTTAAAATACAAGCTTCACAGCAAGCAAAATTATATAGAAAAATATAACTAAATTTGCAACTCTACACTTAAGAACCGATCGACTTGTTAAAAATTCATATAAAACGTTGGCCAAGTTTAAAGAATCAATCCTAATCAAGAAAAAATTAGGAGTGGCAAACAAAACAATATTTTTGAATTCATATAAAAGCCACTAGGTGAATGAAGTTAGAAGTTATAACTTCTAACTTCATTCACCTAGTTCAAGTAGGTAGTATATATAAAATATATGCAAAATATGTGCTGCCAGGCTTTGAAAGGCTGTGTGACAAGATTTTAATAAATCGAGGTTTCTTTTGTTTTCGTAGCTTTTATTGCATTTGGTTATAAAAATAATATAATAAATAGTAATAAACACAGCTTCTAATCTAGTAATATATTATCAGAATGTGTTTTTCTGGATTTTAGTTAAATTTACACCTTGTTTTAGAATATTGTGAATGAACACTTTACAATTGACTACTTACAACATGGAAATTCAATGAAACTAAAACTTCAACACTAATAAAAGGCCTTTGTTGTTTATAATAATAGTTCTTAACGACAGTAATAAAATTTTCTAAGAATAGGGGCTTTACTTCAGCTCCAAAATGTCCATTTTCGATCAATTATGGAAGTTATTCGTAGAGTTGCACACTTTGTCTCGAATGCATGTATTGTAAGGACGGCTTGTCGTTAAAATATTACGATTCGTTTTAAGTTTAAATTGAATTCACAACCAAATACAAATACATGCGTATTATTATTTATGATCCATAAATACAAATGGCTATTATGATTTTGTATAATAACAATATCCAGTGCATACTAAAATATCACTCTATTAATTTATGAGATCCGGCAAATCATTTCAGAGAATATTTAGATAGGTAAATAGTTAAATGTGGGGATGCACTACATACGGTCCTGCCGTACCGCAAACATCCTCAGCTCTAGTCATCAGTCATCACGAGCCGCGTCTAGGCTGTTAGTCACTAAAAGCCTAGATTGTATAATTGGAATTTTTATCATAAATTTTAAAAAAATGTATAAGTAACTACTTACATTCACTAAAACATTGAAGAAATGGCTGCAGCTTTACAAATATGGCGTAGCTAGTCGGCCAAATAAGTAGAGATCGAACACTATTAACGCTGCTTCCAGAACAAAATACATGGTAACGGGAAATCGCACTCCTATAATTCAAATATAAAAAAAAAATACTTAAAAAATAAAAGTAAATAAAACTTACTCTTAAAAGTATTTCGCAACTCTTTGGCAGACGAATAATTTCATCTCAAAGGTGTTAATATTTATCAACAACATTGGTTAGTTTATATATAAAAAAATCAATCGCCTTGAAAATTTTTCCAAAATAATATTAAACAACCTCCAAAAATTGTAAAATGAATCCAAGAATACCATATATATTTCCAAAGATGCGATCTACGTAAACTCTTTGAACGCTTTCTGAGAATTATCTTTAGATATTAATCCAGAATGGCTACAATTAGTAAATGGCAATAATAAAAGACTAAATTGTATTATATTCACTACTTTACATTTATAAACAATATTAACTATAATCTTGCTTGGAACTTATCAAAAACTTCTTAACAAACGGGCGTCTTTTGCGTAACTAAGATTGAAGAGTGGGGTAAAACTTTTAGTGGTGGTGTGATAAAATCAAACGCAATAAACAGTTGTAAATTTATATAGTTTGCCCTTGATATAACTTGAATCACAAAAAACAGTACAAGAAATAAAATAAATTCCAGGGAAAATTTAAAATATAATTTAAGAAGGAAAAAAAATTATAAAAAGCTTCTTCTATACATAAGTACCGAGGTCCGAGTTGATATTAGGAAAAGGAAAGAATATTGAGAATAAAATCAGTCCCTATTCATTTTTTTAAAGTAAAATGTTCTTTGTGTAACAGATGAAAAATTAATACAATAAAAAGCTTGTAAGTCTACATTAAACAACTAAAATAATAATATTTTGTTTATTAAATAATGTTTCTGTAAACCTCCATTGTATTCAACTGGTGCACAGAAATGTTTAGAACGCCATAGGCGTACTGCAGTTTTTATATTTATACAATTTATTAGTAATAATTTAAAGACGGCAGACTATGTGCCCACACTGTAAAATTTAATGTAATATAATAAATTTTATAATATATATATATATATATATATATATATATATATGTTTATATACTGAAAAGGATTGTTCGAAGTTGAGAAATGTTATATTTGCATAGTTAAAGCGCTCTTTGTATCTGTACAATGGATCTTCAGTATTGGTAAAAAGTTGCCCTAATTTTGTAAAATCTACATTTTTATCTAATACACCTTATGTGTATTATTTATTAAATTTAACAGTGTGGGCACATAGTCTGCCGTCTTTAGAATAAACAATTCCCTGCAATGGTAATAAATTATTACTAGAGAACGGACGCAATTTCCATAAAACGCAATCGGCAATTGGAATTGTGTATAACGTCGCTCAGTACATCCCGGCGTAATTCAATGAAGCATTTGTTTGACTTACTCGGACACCTGGTTTCGTCGCGATAACAATGGACAAGCCAGCTATTGTATTCCGAGAATATAGTGCTTTTTAAAGTGTTTTCATGAGCGTAGATAGAAGCGGGGTTTTTATAATGTATTTTATTTATTAGTTTATATTTCGTAAGATAAATAAAGTGCTGTGAGTAAGTTTCTTGTTTTCATCGTTTTAACTGTTAATTACATCGTAATTTTTGTGATAGATCCTTTTTAATATCGTTTGATTGAATCTATTTCTACCAATTATTTCGACGTAAGAGTGTGTGCATTGAATTTCGTTCAGTTTCAATAACTTACGCAAACATTTTTAGTTTTCATTTATTTAGATCTAGAGCATTGTTTAAGTTACTTTTTCAGACATGATATGGAAGAATGTCGAGAACGGCATTGTAAAACAATGGCGAGTTGGATTGACGGTCATACTGATTGTATGTCCATTGTCAGTGATCCGAAATTTATTACAAAATCCGTAAAATATCGTCAAAAATTCGTCACTTAGGATCGCAAACACATCTGAACTCTGTAAAACTTTTATGGCGGCTAATATTCCATTAAATAAACTTAGCAATCCTACTTTAAAAATATTTCTTCAAAAATATACTGGTCGAAATGTTCCTGATGAATCAACTTTACGCAAATATTATATTTCTAGGTGCTATACGAGAACAGTAGAACGCATTAGAAGCCATCTTTTAAATCAATACATATGGATAAGCGCCGACGAAACGGTGGATATGTTAGGTCGCTGTGTGGTAAATGATGTAGCTGGTGTACTACATCCAACTATTCCCTATAACTCATATGTAATAGCAACAAGTGTTATAAATAGAGTTGATGCGGAAACAGTTGCTGAAACCATTAAGGAGAATATGCAAAAAATGCTTCATTCGGACGCCACGTACAAAGAAAAAATACTTTTATTTGTCAGTGATAGTGCTGCGTATATGTTAAAAACAGGCAGACTATTGAAGAAAACATATCCTAATATGCTGCATATTATTTGTGTAGCACATGCTCTCCACAGAATCTGTGAATATATCA
This sequence comes from Melolontha melolontha, assembly GCA_935421215.2. Taxonomy (NCBI): domain Eukaryota; kingdom Metazoa; phylum Arthropoda; class Insecta; order Coleoptera; family Scarabaeidae; genus Melolontha; species Melolontha melolontha. Next base: position 131,544,879 of record OW285236.1, read on the forward strand.
GAGACACTTTTCCGGAAGTTGATAGACTTGTATCAGCTATTAAAAAAGTTTTCAGAAAAGCACCATTGACAGTAGCTCTTTTCAGGGAAAAATTTCCATCTCTGTCACTGCCTCCCACTCCAGTAATAACTAGATGGGGTACATGGCTGGAAGCTACTAGTTATTATGCTGAGAATTTCGATAGTCTAAAACAGTCCTGCTAAAGGAGGATGCTAGAAGTATTGGTAAGTGCAAGGAGCTCACACAAATCCCAAATTTAAAAAATCAGTTGTACTTTCTTCACGAACACTTTGGAAAATTGCCAAAACTAATCACTTATTTTGAAAATCGAAATCTCCAATTAAATGACGGATTAACCACATTAGATGTGGCTGTTAATAATTTGAAAAGTATTCCAAGTGACTTCGGATGTGGCCTTCGGCAAAAGTTTGAAGCAATTCTTAATAGAAATTCAGATTTAATTACATTGCAGTAATTATGCATGGAGACAATTCCACAAAACCTAACGGCTAAATATGAAGAAATAAATGAATATTTCCAGTGTGCACCTATAACCAGTTGCGATGTAGAAATGACGTTTTCTATTTATAAGGATGTACTTAATTCAAAGAGAACAAAATTGACAGAAGAAAACCTTGAGAAACTATTGCTAGTCAATATTAATACTCCTTTACTCAACTTGAACGACAAAATTAACAAATAAAAATGTTCCAATTATAGAAATAAAATTAAAAACTTTAAAAATACAACTTTTCAACAAATACATATGTATTTCGTAATTTTATAGATCACCACCCGTTTGCTTTCCAATTATATAAATAAAATTAAAAACTTTATAAATACAACTTTTCAACAAATAAATATGTATTTCGTAATTTTATAGATCGCCACCCGTTCGTTTTCCAATTATATAAATAAAATTAAATACTTTAGAAATGCAGCCTTTCGCCAGTACTGCACTGGGTGGTAAGCGTGTCCGTTCTCTAATTATTACCATTGCAGGGAATTGTATAGACCGCCATGAACGTACTACATTTTACAGATATTTATACTATTTATTACGTAGGTACTATTAAACATCCACAGACAGAACAGAATCAAGTGTCCGCGCAATTCAATAACAAAAGGCATTTTATATTATATGTATACTTTTATCGAAACAAGTAATTCATGTTTGAAAAAATTAATTCAAGTTTATCATTTGCAAAACGGTACAGTCTGGAGTAATAATAAACAATATATTCATTTAAAATAATTATTCCACCTTACCCGACACAGAAATTTTAAAAAGCAACGTATTGCATGTCTAAAGTATGGTATACTATAAGTAGAGACCGGACACATCGGGTTGAAATGACGTCGACGGACGATATAAAGAGTCTACAACATCTGCTAGTACGTCGCGCAGTTATTGAATGCATTACTGATCTGGCTAGCGCGCACATTTGTTTTCATCGAGAATTGCGAATTTTTTGTTGGATTTTTACAGTTAAATTTCTGTTTTCATGGGCGTAGATAGAAGCGTGTGGAGTTTTAATAATTTAGTCTATTTAGATTATATTTCGTAAGAGAAATAAAGTGCTGTGAGTTAGTTTCCTGATTTCATAGTTTTAACTGTTAATTACATCGTAATTTTTGTGATAGATGCTGTTTGATATCGTTTGATTGAATCTACTTCTCCCAATTATTTCGACGTAAGTGTGCACTGAATTACGATCAGTTTCAATAACTTACGCATACATTTTTAGTTTTCATTTATTTAGATCTAGAGCATTGTTTAAGTTACTTTTTCAGATATGATATGGAGGAACGTCGAGAACGGCATCGTAAAACAATGGCGAGTTGGATGACGGTCACACTGATTGTATGCCCATTGTCAGTGATTTCGAAATTTATTGCAAAATGTAAAATATCGTTAAAAAATTCCATGAAATCGCACGTACAACGTCCCGTAGCATCGCAAACACATGCACAGAAATTGGAACCGTTGGAATCTGACAATTTTAACTCTGAAACTTTTATGGCGGCTAATATTCCATTAAATAAACTTAATAATCCCATTTAAAAATATTTCTCCAAAAATATACTGGTCGAAATGGTTCTGATGAATCCATCTTACGCAAATATTATGTTTCTAAGTGCTACACGAAAGCAGTACCTCTGGATAAGTGCCGACGAATATATTAGGACGCTGTGTGGTAAATTTTGTAGCTGGTGTACTACATCCAACTATTCCATATAACGTATACGCAATAACAACAAAAGTTATAAATACAGTTGATGCGGAAACAGTAGCTAAAACCATTTACGATAATATGCACCAAATGCTTCATTCGACCGATAGATACAAAGAAAACATACTTTTATTTGTCAGTGACAGTGCTGCATATATGTTAAAAACAGGCAGACTATTAAAGGAAACATATCCTAATATCCTGCATATTACTTGTGTAGCACATGCTCTTCACAGAATCTGTCGATATATCGGAGACAACTTTCCCGAAGTTGATAGACTTGTATCCGCTTTTAAAAAACTTTTCAGAAAAGCACCATTGAGGGTAGCTCTTTACAGGGAAAAACTGCCATCTTTGTCACTGCCTCCCTCTCCAGTAATAACTAGATGGAGAACATGGCTGGAAGCTACTAATTTTTATACAGAGAATTTCGATAGTTTACAAAATTTCGTTGCATGTTTAAATGACTATGCTCGGAGTATTACTGAGTGCCAGGAACTAACACAAATTCCACATTTAAAAAACCAGTTGTACTTTCTTCAGGAACACTTTGGAAATTTGATAAAACTAATCACTTATTTTGAAAATCAAAATCTCAAATTAAATGATGGATTCACCAGATGGATTAATAATGACAATTAATAATTTGAAAAATATTCCATAACATTGCGGCAATTGTGTATGGGGACAATGTCTCAAAATCTAACTGCTAAATACGCTGAAATAAAGAATATTTCCAGTATGCACCTATAGCCTATAAGATCGCTATTCACTTCGAGACAAACATGCAACTTCACATTTCACATTAAAAAATTTCTTTCTTTAATATCTCGGCAGACATATTTACAGTTTCTTTAATACCATTTGAAATGGGTACTCCTTAAATTTACAAATAGGAAAATATTCAAGGCTGTTAGGACTGGTGAATTGGTCCGCAATAAACCAGTACTTATAAGCCCATCATCAAAATTGTTTCGAGTAATTCATTGCAGTTAGCTGGAAAAGATATTCTTTATATCGTTGTTATACTACTGGCAAATGGTTTTAAAATCTTTGTCTTTCACGATCGACATTTAGCATATCGTGAAAGAAAGGAGGTCCTATAATTCGTCTTCTGCTAATTGCAGTTCAAACACCAATTTTGATCGGATGTCAAGGGTTTAATATTTTTACGATAGCAGATCAATCACGCAATATGAGGTTTAAAAACCTATGTGATTCAATTTACTAATGTAGTATAGCAAGCGCCAATTATGTTGGCGCGAGGAGGGGGTGCGCGGAAGCCGTTTTTAAAAACGTCCACCCCACTACTCAAGTAATTGTCAAAATACATTTGTCATTGACGTTTGACGGAACATAATGTCTTTGCTAGGGGATCATAAAGTGATACACGCTCAGAGGTTAGAATTATCTGACATTTGATGTAAAACCAAATACAAATCTCCTCACTACTTCTAATCCTGCGCGAACTTACCCCTCCTCGCGCCAACTTAATTGGCGTTTGCTATCCATAGGTACAACTTCACCATTTTACGAAATTTGTATTTGCACTGATACCTATTTCGCATATTGTTGTCACGTATCATCATCGCATGATATCCGCCTGTGATCTGTTAGTCGCGATTACATATTACTATTGCTTATTTTTTTTATATTCTTCATCTTCACAATATTCCAAAATATTGGTTACCATTTTAAGAAAGACGACCCTAAACGAGCATTAATGGAATTGTCCCATATCGTTATGAAACGAATAATGTTTTTGCAACATTATATGCGTTTTAAAAATGAAAATACATTTCAGTTTGTTTTTCGTTGATCAAACCATAGTCTTACAAGATGAGAGCTGTCTAAAATTATGGCAAGATAATCATTTTAAATCTGTACAAGCAAAACAAATAGGTGGCAAAAGGTATTAATTATTTAAAAAGTATTGTCACGGGCAATGTATCGTTGACTTTTGTTCTGTTGATACATACAGGGTTGGCCATTTAAGGTTGCGGTTTTTGAAGTCATATTAAAGCTACAAAACATTAATTTAAAAAAATGATTTATTTGTGCAATTAAACAACAAGATCTGCTGTTTAATATATCAGGTTTTCGAAGTGAGAGCCTCGAGCAACGATAACATTTCGCAGCCTCTTCTCAAATTCTCCACAAACTGCCTGAAGTGTGGCGTACGGTATCGCTTCTATTCGCTGCCGTATTGCCATTTCAAGGTCATCCAGGGTGTCTATACCATCGCGATATACCGTATCTTTTAATGATCCCCACAGGTAGAAATCGCAAGGATTGAGGTCTGGACTATATGGTGGCCATGTTATCCCTCCGCCTGTAAACTGTTGAGCGTCAAGACCAATGATTCTGTTACCGAAATGTTCTTCAAGAATGTTGAAAACTTCTTCCGTGCGATGCGGACGAGCCCCGTCTTACATAAACCATGCATTCTCCGCCATATTTAATCCATGCGCCACGGGAATAAAAGACTCATTAAGCATTTCACAATATTTTTGCGAAGTAACGGTTCCATTGACAATCACGGGACCGATAATTCCTGCCGACGAGATAGCACACCATACAGTCAACCGTCGAGGGTGAAGAGGACGAACAATTGCTAGATGTGGATTTTCTGTCCCCCAATGTCTCCAATTTTGCTTATTCACATAACCGGATACATCGAAATGTGACTCATCCGACCATCACACTCGTTCCAATGACATGTTGCCATTTTCAATGCGTTCGATGATTTCGTTCGCAAAATTGTAGCGTCGCTCCATATCAAATGGTCTCAACGGCTGATCGATCTGGATTTTGTATGCTTTCATCTTTAGATCTTGCTTTAGGATCCGCCTTAGTGTTGTACGGGGTATTTCAAGATCTTGAGATGCTCTTGAGGTCGATGTTGAAGGTTGAGCTGTAAAGTGCTCCCGTACTCGTTCTATGGTTTCCGGTACCCGGATGGTCTTTTGACGTTCTCTAACAGTTGATCTTTCGTCTGCCGCAGATGCTGTTGCTTCAAATTGCACTACAATCCTAAGATATTGTCAGATTAGTAGACATGGAAACACGATAACGAATACTTTGTTACTTTTCTAAATTTATCTTTTTTTCCCTACCTTTTTATAGTGTTTTCCGTTGGTGCGTTATTTCTCCCGAATAGAGTACGCAAGTGTCTTGCCGTAGCTGCAAAAGATTCCCCATTTCTATAATAATATTTTATTAATTCCACACGCACTTCCGTTGGATACGACGCCATCTTGAAAACTGACAAGGTAAATTGTTCATATATTTATTGTAAACCGCGCTTGGCCCTCTAGTGTAAAAAATATATATTATATTAATTTCTATATATACAAGGGAATAGCGCGATTTTTAAAACCGCAACATTAAATGGCCAACCCGTTAGTTGTACATGCTGGTAGCAATAATATTTTCGTTTCTGGAACATAAGTAATAGTCGCAACAAATAATAAAAGTATGTATTACTACAGTGAGTGACAGGAATCGAGAAAATTTTCTAAAATAGTTTAAAAATTCAGAAAGCCCTTCAGTTATTATTATAGATAATGCGAGCTATCATACTATAATAATAAATATATGTATCTCCTACTTCATCTTTGACAAAATACTAAATTCAGCAATGGTTAAGCAACAATAAAATCAACTTTGACAAGAAAGCTTCAAAACTACAGCTACTGGAGTTGGCTAGACTGTTAGTACATAAAATAATTACTAAATTAAGTTCAAGTAGATAATAATTTTTATTTAAAAGTATAAACTGTCACCTATTTATGAAGCCGATGAATTATCAGACCAATATGGCCACACAGTTCTCCGTCTTCCTCCATATCATTGTATTTTGAACCCTATAGAATTAATTTGGAGCATATAAACAAATATTACTCTAGTAATATAGGTAAATATGGTAGAACAAATGAAGGCTGTAAAAAGTTGTGGCAAGAAGCACAAGCCAAGTAACTGCTGAAGCGTGGACTAACAGTATGACACACACTAAAACTGAGATTGAAAAATGGAGGGACAGGGAAGTAGGATTTGATCAAAACGATATGGCACCTTTCATAATTAGTTTAAAAGAAGATGAAGATGGTGTTTTAAACTCAAGTGATGAACGCTTTTGGTCTCCTTGAGTTTTGTTGACAAATTAGAGCAACTCAAAACTTTTTCGCATCTACTCATACGAAATAATTTTTTTTCAAAAAAAAAGTATACTTCATTAATGTATTTAGTGACAAAGAACTATTCTGGTTGATATTGAAAATTGATAATAAATATGTGAATAGTGGTTTTAGATTTATAAGTTACTGCGCTTTTACCTTTTTTTTTGTCCCAGTGAAAATATTTGTGAAATGGCGTCCCAATATATGATATAGTGTTTTGATTTTAACATTTGTTAACTTTTTATTACACTTATATTATGTCTAATACTATCTGCTTAGACAAGAGCACACTAATTATTACCTGTACCTAAGCGAAACTTGTGAGTGTAATGTGACAAAAACTAAAAATATATAAAAACTGTGTCTTCTGTTGTGTAGTTTAACGCGTGTCCTGCTATATTATATCATGATTATTATTATTAATATTGACTGTAATAGTAATAAACTATTTCCACTCTCGCTTCTATTCTAAAACATTGATATTATATTTATAAATTTTGCAAAATAAAAGTACTAATACAATTGTCTTTATTAATTAACATTAACTATGTATTTTTCTAAATATAGAGTAATAAATATACAGTATAAACATTCTAAACAGTTTAAGATATATCCTAAATGGCATCTGTACAAAATAGTATATTAAAAAACAAGTTTCATAAGGCACCATTTTGCCGCACGAGATCAGTTTAGAAAACGAGCCGCGATAGCGGCGAGTTTTCTAAAGAGCGAGTGCGGCAAAAGGCCTTATGAAACGAGTTTTTTATACTATTTTTTCTTTTTTGCGTTTTTTACATTAATAAATTGCTTAAATTGGAATTATTTAATTTGAAAGTTCAGAGTTTAATTTTTATATAAAGCATGCAGTTGGTCACATTGATACTTGACATTTTCAAATTTAAATCTTGCTATCCGCGAAGTATATTATTTTACATATTATTTATTAATTTTCGTTAACATTACTTGATATTTCATTTAAAAATATAAACATGAGTGACATAGAAACATATATATGTATGTTGTTGTCAATTGTATACAACATACGTTGTTTGTGTAAAATACGGACATATATCATATCTGTTAAATGTACATAAATTCTTAAAATCAAATGACAGCAATGATATTTATTTCTGTATTCGAACAACGCCAACATTGAAAAATGAAAAAAAGCGTATCGAAATGAAGCTCATTTCGATACTGTTTTGGGTTTCATAATGAGTTCATTTCGAACGCAAAATAGAAAAAAGTATATTCAAACACAAGTTTTTTTGCCGCACGAATTCAGTCAAAGAACAAGTGCGGCAAAAAATTAAACGAGTTTTTTATACTATTTCTTCTATTTTGGATTCTTTATATTAATAAATTGAAATTATTTAATTTCAAAGTTGAGAGTTTTATTTTTATATAAAGCGTGCAGTTGGTCACATTGATATTTGACATTTTCAAATTTAAATCTTGCTATCCGCGAAGTATATTATATATCAGGGGTGGCCAACAAGTCGATCGCGATCGACCGGTCGATCGCGAGACCAATTTTGGTCGATCACTCGCAAGTTCGGGGTTTGCGAAAAGTATCTCATAAAAACTTTTAACTTAAAAAGTACAAATACTTTTTATTCAAATGTTTTCTGTGATTAGCTCATAGAAAGGATATAATTTTTATATTATCATTATTTTTATTAGTTTGTTTTGACATTTGAAATGGTTTTATTAAGTTCTTTTTCTTTGCACTTTTGCAATTCTGTTTTCTATTTAAAGCTTTTGTCGGTAGATAACTTTTTTGCTGCTGCTACTTTTTGCTACCTATATAAAATTTATTTGAATTGAGATATTACAAAATCAGCATAATACTTCGGCTTATGATAAAAACTTATACAATACATATAAAAACGTATATAAATGATGTTTATTTAATAAATCTGAAATACAGTGCGTTTAAAATTGACTTGTATTTACACTTCTGAGAAATTTATGACTATTAAAATAATAACATTTAAATTGCATGCCATTAGGATTAATTCTTGGAATCTAATTTTGCAGAATATAGTGTTAAATTTTCATTCTGAAGTTAGTGTTTGTACGCTACAGTCAATTTCTCTTGCGGATTGTTTCATTTGTAAGTATTAATGAAATATTAGTGTTCTTTAAATTAATTGTGCAAGTATATAAGAGATTGTAACGGGTGGGTTATAGATGGTTATTTTGTTTAGTTAAACTCTAAAGTAACACGACTTCGCAATGAAAAGAACTATTTTATTTCAAGGGAACAAAACAATAACGAAAACTTCTACTTGTCAAATCATATGTTACTGTGTGAATTGTCTTTCTTGAACATGCATCTCCGCCGTTGTTTTGTTGTGTTGCCGTGGTATATACTCTGTTTTACAGATGGCGCCAACATTAGTTATTTGTTTGTTACACTCTCCCCCTTTGCTTAACGAAACGTCTCGGGAGTTAAGCAAAAGAAAAGGACTCTCTAGAAACAACACGAGCACTTTGGTTTCACTATTTGTCGTGTACGGGTGCACTCGCGTTCACGATCCGGGGTGTAATTGTGGCCATCACTCACGCAATCGCGATCCACAATAGGTAAGTTGTTGCTGACGTCATCGGAATCCTCTTGGGTCAGGTCTTCTGTTGGCGTACTAGCTTGCATGGGAGGTCTTCCTCGCTTTCGCAATGGTCTTACAGGAATCGGGTCATTCTCGTTCTTATATATCGTCAAGGCTGATACATGATACTTTCCCAAGGTAATATCAGGTTTGTCAATGGACGCTACTTCGTAACTGGTTGGAGATATCACCTTGCTAACCAGGTAAGGGCCATCTCTTTTTGGGGCAAACTTCGAAGTATATGAGTCTTTAGCTTTACTCAGAGTATGAGTATTCACTAGAACTTTATCACCTACTTGAAAGGTTACTGGGAATCGGCGGTGTTGGTCTGCATTTCGTTTTGCTCGATCTTGTTCACGTTCATGGTTATCACGAGCTTCTCGCAAGATGACACTCAGGTTCTTTAAATATGGAGTGATTTGCGGAACAAAGTTATCATTTTCTACAATAACGCGCATGTCTCTATGCACGTCGTCTGGAGTACGTAGTTCTCTTCCAAAAGTGAGATACGCGGCACTGAAACCAGTGGCTTGTGAACGAACAGAGTTCATTGAAAACCGTATGGCGGGCAGCTTATTCTTCCAGGCAATGTGATCGGCTTTGGTTAGAATGGCAAGTTGAGTTTTTAGGTCTCTGTTCTTTCTCTCAACAGGATTGGCGGCAGGGCAGTAAAGTGGTATCAGCGACTGCTTAAATCCAAGGCAATGAGCTACTTGCTGCATAACAGAGCTCACAAATTGTACGCCGTTATCACTTACTACTCTACGTGGAACACCATATCTTAGTATGACCTCGTCTATCAAGCACCTAGCACAATTTTCGGCAGTGGCAGCCTTTAATGGGAACAACTCAATCCATCTACTTGAAGTGTCTTCAATGATGTAAATCCATTTATATCCATCGTCGGTTTCTGGAAGTGGTCCAAATAAGTCTATGGATAAAACTTCAAATCTTTGAGATTGTATAGGAGTTTGCAACTGTCCAGCGGGCTTCAAGTTCGTTGCTTTGTAACGCTGACAATCGTTACATTTGGAGATATATTCAGCTATCGATCGCCTCATTCCGGGCCAGTAATATCTGGTAGCAATTCTTTGGAAAGTGCGATCGACACCATAATGTCCTGCTAAGACGTCATCATGGTATTTCGAAATGATAGATTGTACCTGAGCTTTAGGCACAACTTGCTGGGCTTCTTCTTCATCCATTTCGGGGACGTATCGGAAAAGAATTCCATTGTTCATTAGATATCCTCTCTCAGTCCATTTCTGAAATTCGAAGTCATCTGCAGAATTATTGGTATTTTCGAAAGCTTCGATTATTTTACACCAATCGGGATCATTAAGCTGATCTTCACGAATTTTTGCGATAGTCTCTCTTGGTAAATCAATGGTTACGAAGTCGACTTCAGTATTCTCGATAACCGGGCGTGATAACATATCAGCTACAACATTGGTGCGACCTGGTGTATATTCGATGCATAAGTCGTATGATTGAAGACTCAATGACCATCGAGCTAATCGTCCTGATGGAGATTTTAGTGACATAAGCCAGCGCAACGGTTGATGATCACTTCTTACCACGCAAGCGCTGCCATCAAGATATCCACGAAACTTCTGTGTGACAGCCCACACTATCGCCAGTGCTTCTTTCTCAGTGGTGCTGTAATTCTGTTCAGCTGGTGTTAAGAGTCTACTAGCATACTCAATTGGCCTTTCGTCCGTTTCCTCCCCCTGGAGTAAACACGCTCCAAGCGCATAAGAACTTGCATCAGTACGTAAAATATAAGACTGATTAGGGTCAGCTTGACGTAAAATCGGGCTTGTGGATAGCAAATACTTAAGCTTACTGAAAGCTTCGCCTTGACTCGGCCCCCATAACCATTGTGCTTTCTTCTTTGTTAGCGATGTTAATGGCTTGGCAACTTCGGCAAAATTCGGTATAAAACGACGAAACCAGGAACAAGTTTGAAGAAAGGAAAGGAGTTGTTTGACGTTTTTGGGATCTGAACGGTTCATCACCACAGCTACTTTGTCAGGATTGGGTTGAAGTCCTTCTGGGGTTATAACATGGCCAAGATAGTGAATTGTAGAACAAGAAAAATTACATTTGGGTCTATTTAGTCGGAGCCTGAATACATTGAGACGGTCGAAGACCATCTGAAGATGTTTCAGATGATCTGGGATTGTGGGTGATAGAATGATAAGATCATCCAGATAGGCGAGGGTAGTAATATCTTGGAGACCTGAATGGAATCTATCCATTAACCTCTGGAAGGTAGAGGGTGAATTCCTCATTCCAAATGGCATCCGGGTATAGCGAAATGTTCCCAATGGACATATAAATGCAGTTTTGTCTCGATCACATTCACGGACTGAAACTTGATGGTAGCCAGACCTCAAATCCAAAGCGGTCATAAACTTCGTTGGACGAGCACTATGAAGAATATCATCGATACGTGGCAGTGGGTATCTATCTGCTTTGGTGATGGAGTTGAGTTTTCTGTAGTCTACAGTTAATCTGATACCTCCAGTCTTCTTTGGTACCAAAACCACAGGAGCGGCGTAAGGTGATTCGCATTCTTCTATTGTGCCATCAGAAAGTAGTTTATTGACTTCATGTTCTAATTCTTTTTTCTTAATTTCTGACATTCTGTAAGGTGGTACGGCAATTGGTGTATCCGTTAAAAGTGTAATTGTGTGTTCGGCATAAGGAGTTTCTTCTTGACTTGGTTGGAATACTTCAATGTTTTTTTCCAAAATGTCATTCAGTTGATGCTTTTCATCTAAACTTAAAGTGCATCCTTCACCAGTCCTGAGCTTAACAGCTTCCACATCTAACATATTTACATTGCATGGTTGCACGTAGTCATGTTCTTGTACAAATCTATGCGGTTGTGTGGGAGTATCGCCAAAAAATCAGCAATCATTTGGGACATCAATTACAATATTTGCCGCTTTGAGAAAGTCTGCACCCAGAAGTGTCCTGCTATGATCATGATTGGGCACGGAAATCATATTGATTGTATGCTTTCTGTTTTGTACAATGATATGTAATTTAAAGACAAGTGCTTGTACTTCGGTTGGTTTGCCGTCGGCGAGTGTCATCTGCACCATTTGAGAAGAGTAAGGTACTCTATCTGTTAGTAGTAGATTTCGGAGTGTAGCTCCAGCAATGCTTGATTGCGCACCAGAGTCAAGGTATGCAAGACCATTGTGACCTTCTATATTGACGAAAGCTAGTGGACGCGATGATGACGTCACTTTTCTTTGCCGTTGCTGTTCGAAAGAGCTGCTCAAAAACTCAGTCAACATGGCAGACGTTGATTCGGAAACATCGTTCGGTTTAGAACATCGGGGACAATTACTTCGAATGTATCCTGGGGTTTGACATCCATAACAACTAATTGGTTTCGTTTCATTACCTTTTAATGAACTGGCAACTGCATTACCACTAGATGAGGATTTACCAGATTCAGAACGCATGCGCGCAGCTAACTTACGACAGTCATCTTTACTATGCCCGTAATTCTTGCAGTATGCGCATTGCATTTTCGATTTCTTGTTATTTGATGTAGTTATGTTATTAGAATATTGCGCAGAAGAAACATTAACTTTTCGGAACGAAAGACTTTTTTCGAAAAATGTCTCTTCCACTTTCCGCGCTGCTTCAATTAACTCTTTGAAACTGTTAAAACTGTCACGCGACACTTTTTCTTTGATGTCCACACGTAGGAGACCATATACCATATCCAGTTGCACATGTTCACTTATTTTTGAGTCTCCAGTTAATCGCGACAAAAGAGCACGGGCTCTACTCACGAATATGTCCGTTTTTCCATCACCTTGCACATTTGAGAAAAGTTCACGATATATTTGATGGGGTGGCTTTGAATAACCATACGCATGACGTAGAGAAACGATAGCCTGATCAAAAGTGATTATTGTTGACTTGATTCCTTGCCACCACGTAGCAGCAGAGTCGGTGAGTAACATCGAAAGTCCTTTCAACGCGTGAGCATCCGAAATGTTAAGACAGTCTTTGTACACAGTAATAGCATCAATGAATGCATCCACATTTGCATCCGGATTACCATTAAATCGCGACTTGCACGCAGAAAAATTACTGGAATTGATACTTACTGCAGCATCCATTGTAGGTTGTGTATTTTGTGTTAATGCTTGCATATTTGCTAGCAGATTCTGTAACATGTCTGGTGTCATAATAATTTGCTGGACCGTAGGTTGTTTTTCCGGTGTTTCTGACGTGATATCTGCTTTCTCCTGTTGCAACATCTTACCAGATCTCAAAAACATTAACAACACAATCACAAAACACTTTATTTTTCAGCCTTTTTGCTTTGACAAAATGATCTAATTTATTGTTTATGGGTGGACTAATTCTATTGTCTTGTAGTGTACACTGATTTTATTATAACACTATTAAATCGAAGAAAAAATTCAAAAGGCACGAAAGACACATGAAATTATTCTTTTTAACTGCAGAAAAAAAATGTATCACGGCGGCAGAAACTGTAAATTCAGTGTTCTAGACGCGTCAGTGATGGCAGTTGCTAAACGGTGTATTCGCACTACTTTTACGAAGAACCTGTTGTAATTCGAACTGACACAGTGTCGATTTTACAACAATTCTGTGCTATTGTTCTATTCACCACTCGAAAAAACAGATCCGCGAAAAAAAACGAAACTTTAGAGGCACACGTTGGGCAGTCAGTGTAACGGGTGGGTTATAGATGGTTATTTTGTTTAGTTAAACTCTAAAGTAACACGACTTCGCAATGAAAAGAACTATTTTATTTCAAGGGAACAAAACAATAACGAAAACTTCTACTTGTCAAATCATATGTTACTGTGTGAATTGTCTTTCTTGAACATGCATCTCCGCCGTTGTTTTGTTGTGTTGCCGTGGTATATACTCTGTTTTACAGATGGCGCCAACATTAGTTATTTGTTTGTTACAAGATATATTTTAAATAAAATTATTTAAATCTTAATTAAATATTTATAAGCATTATTTAAAATAATAATTTAATTATTCGCAACTATTAAGTATGATTAGCTATTTCGTTTATCGGCTAAACCTACACCAGGTATTAATTGTAATTTATATTGTTACTGTTTAATACTTTTATTACATGCCCTATTATTAAGTCGTATATTTTTTGCATTTTAGTATACCTATTTATGAACATGGATAGCAAACCAAAAAAATCGAAAACATATCATTTCAATGAAGAATGGGAAATTAACTATTTTTTTACGATGGTGAATGATAAATGTTGCTGCTTAATATGTCTTAGCTCGATAGCCATTGCTAAAAAGGGTAATTTGGAGAGACATTTCTTATCTTTACATAACAAGTATCAAACAGATTATCCACCAAATGCCGAATTACGAAAACGTAAAGTTCGGGATCTTAAAACTCAATTAACAAATCAACAAAATATTTTCAAAAAGCCAATATTGAAGTCACAAGCAGTAACAACTGCATCCTTCAAAGTAAGCTATCTATTAGCTAAAAAATGTAAACCATTTTCTGATGGTGAATTTGTAAAGGAAATGTTCTTGGAAATCTCGGATTCCCTTTTTAATGATTTTAAGAACAAGAGCGAAATTACTGCTGCAATTCAAGATCTACAACTGTCCCGAAACACAGTGATGCGACGAATCGAAAAGATGGGTGGAAATTTAAAGGAACAGTTACAAAATGATATTAACAGATGCTCTTGTTTTTCTCTTCAATGTGATGAATCGACAGATATAAGTGATACTGCACAGTTACTTGTTTTCATTCGTTTAGTTTTTGAAGATTTTACATCTAAAGAAGAATTGTTGGGTATGATTTCTTTGAAAGAAAGGACTAGAGGTGTAGATATATTCAACGGGTTTAAAAGTCTGCTTAATGATAAGAAAGTACCTCTTTTTAAATTAGTTTCAATAACAACGGATGGCGCAGCTGCAATGATAGGCCGCAAAAATGGATTTATAGCCCTATGTCGAAATGACGATGAATTCCCAGATTTTTTGAGTTACCACTGTATAATTCACCAGCAAGTATTATCCAGCAAGAGACTAAATACAAAAGAAGTAATGGACGTCGCGTTTGAAATTGTTAATTCAATTCGTGGAAGTTCTCTCAAACGTCGTCTTTTTCAACTAAAACTCGATGAAGGTCAGTCTGATTTATTATTGCATACTGATGTAAGATGGCTAAGTAGAGGTAAATTTCTGCAACGATTTCGTGATTTATTGCCTGAAATAATAGAATTTCTTAATGAACAAGAGAAAAAATATGCATATTTAAATGACAAAACCTGGCTTAGTGACTTAGCATTCCTTACAGATTTTACTTCCATATTAAGCCATTTAAATTTAGAATTACAAGGTAAAAATAAAACAATAATTGATATGATTAGCAGCATAGATGCATATAAAACCAAATTTATTTTGTTGATAGAAAATTTACAACAAAATAATATGAACCATTTTCCAAATATGGCAGACAACTTACAAAAAAATAAAAATATTATTTATGAGATTGACAAGTACGTGGCCGAAATACAAAATGTAATGGAAGATTTTGAGAAGCGATTCCAAGATTTTAAAAAAATTAAAGAAATTGTGGAATTTACATCTTTTCCTTTCAAAAAAGATTTAATTGTGAAGGAAATTAGCAAAAAAATTGCAGACTTATTTGATATGGAGCAAAACGCCTTGGAAAATGAAATTATAATTTTACAATCTGATTTAATCTTACAAGCCAGAAAATTTGAAGAAAATTTTTGGAAATATGTTAACCGAGAAAAGTATCCCAATATTATCAAATGTAGCGAATATATTTATTCTTGCTTTGGATCTACGTATCTGTGCGAATCGGCATTTTCATATTTACAATTAACTAAAACTAAACTTCGTTCCGTCCTGACCGATTCTCATACTGAGGACTCATTGTTATTGTCTTTGTCAGGATATACTCCAAATTATGATGCACTAGTAAAGGAAATGCAAACTCAGGTTTCTCATTAATTTAAAAAGTTTGAATGAATAAATGTTATTAATAAGTGCTCATGTTGTTTTAATTCCTCTGGACATAAGTTTTTTAACCCATTAAATAAATACTCATGTATGTAGATTATTTACCCCTTAATCATGGAGCTCGCCAAAGTGCACGTCGGTATAAAAGCACATTGCAAAAACATCCCCTTCTTACCTAAAAAATAGGTCGATCGCGACACAATTTATAAATAAAAAGTAGATCTTATGTGCACCAAAGTTGGCCACACCTGTTATATATCACCGGCAAAAAAAAAACCGGCTACCTCAATGTCTTACATAAGCTTAATGTTTTATTGATTAGTGAAATTGGTTTTTCACTTAATGGTATAGTAGCAGCATTATTGAAGTATGATGTTGTTTCTACCATCAGCAGTAGGTACAAATTCACAGTTAATCAACAAAAATAAATGAATAAAGCCATGATAGAAAAATGTTGCTTTAATTCTTAACGGGTGTGTGACTTAAAACAGCAACAATTAAATGAAATAATGAAACATGTTACTTAAGTAAGTTAAGTATTGTGTATCCTCCTCTAGCCGAAATGATGGCGCGAAGTCCACGAGGCATCGAGTTAATTAAATTTAAAATCTTTTCTCTTTTCTGAGTATCTGGTAGAACAGGACGACGACGAATGGTTCTTTGAAGTTGGTCCCAAAGACGTTCAATTGGATTTAGGTCCGGGCTGCATGCAGGCCAATCTAATCGCCGTATTTTGACCTTATCCACATATTCATTCACTACGCTTGCTACATGGGTCCTTGCATTATCGTGCATTAACACGAACTGGTCGCCAATAAAAGGTGCAAACGAGATGACATTTTCCTGAAGAATATCTTATATGTAGCGGTGAGCGTTTAGAGCTTAATTTTCAACAAACGTGCGTCCGATTGGTGCGTTCTTTATTGCAGACTCTGATATTGTACAGTTTAGAAACCTTTCATTTTGCTGTCTCTACAACCGTTCGCGACCATTGGATGACCGTAAACAAAACCTCGATTCATCAGTAACAAGAACATTACTCCATTGCTGTACGGTCCAGTTAATGTGGTTTCGTGTAAATCTAAGTCGCACTTACCGATGCCGCAAAAGTAACTGTGGTCACGTTGCCGGCCTACGGGAATGTAGTTCATGTTCTACAATCGTTCTTTCTCTTACAACGACTCCACGTACCATTTTTAAATTATGTCGAAGAGAAGCAGCAGTAGATCTCCGATTTCTTAAAATATTCAACACTATGAAACGATCATCAACAACAGTTGTTGATTTCCTCCTGCCTGAACCTTGTCGCCTAGTGAAACTACCTGTCTCTATGTAGCGATTTTAAACATCTTGAACTGTAGTGCGTGGTATTCTTAACGTACGTGATACGTAGCACTGACTACGATCATCCTCAATTAAAGCAACAATTTGACCCATGTCCACAGTATTTAGGACCATGTTGAAAGGACAATATTAATTCACAACTGTTAAATAGACTCAATATAATTATCTGACACATGCAAACTTCGTTTATTCAAAAGAAGCTGTTATTTTCAAGTACTGGGAATAAATTAAGAGACCTTTTTCGAAAAACTCCAATCAATCACGACAAAAAGTAAAAGGCATGATTACGATCACACCTTTGCAATGAATATACAAGGAGAAATATAAAATATGGTGAGGTGGCCGGTTTTTTTTTTGCCGGTGATTTATTACATATTATTTATTAATTTTAGTTAATATTACTTGATATTTTATTTAAATATATAAACATGAGTGACATGGAAACTAATATATCTTGTTATCAATTGTATACAATATACGTTGTTTATGTAGCCTACGTACATATATCATATCTGTCAAATGTACTTTTAAATTCTTAAAATCAAATGACAGTAATGAAATTTAATTCCGTGTTCGAACAACGCCAACATTGAAAAATGAAAAAAAGCGTGTCGAAATGAAGCTCATTTCTATACTGTTTTGGGTTTCATAATGAGTTCATTTCGAAAAAAAAATAGAAAAAAAGATTTTTGAAGTTTTTAACTGAACTTATAACCTATAACCCAAATGACAAATTACAATTATTTGCAAGATGTAAACAATAGATTTGTCCATGTTCTATGACCATACATTGATGACGTGACTGACCTGTTATCGTAAAAATAATATATATAATATTGAAATCACCAGAAACAATCGAATTCTACTCGAGCATTTTCGGAGATATATTGCATTGATTAAATAATTTAAACAATGCATATGTAATGTATAAGTGTATATAAGAATCAGTGGCGGCTCGTGCTAAAAATTTTAAGGTGTTCTGCAAGTTTTACAAAAAAATTTACCTTGCACGGGCAGTAAGAGGTTGTCTCCCATCGATCTTATCGTGCTTTCTTCGCCTTCCGCACTGAAGTAATGGATTTCTGGAACGATTGTCAATTGTCACACAAAAAAAATAAGAGTCTCTAATATTATTGTTTTTACGTTAAACTCGCCGCACCGTAAAAATAGTCGCGAAAATATTAAATACCGATAGGTCCAACTCGCAACGGGCCATAGGCAACAATATACGTATGGAACGTAATGCGGTGTGGCAACGTGTGTACGATGCCTATATTGAGTGACTTTCTTAAAATTTAAATTTATTTTGCAGAATTATTGATTTTTTTACTTTTATCTTTTAGAAAACGTTATTGTTTTTTTATTACTTAAAATTACTTTATATGAAAAATAGTATACCATAAAAGTGTAAACAAAGACGGTATACATTGAAACGAATATTCATTCAATTGTATTGTCATGAAATTGAATTTGTCAATCGTTGTTAAATTTGTTAGAATGAATAGATATTTATATTTATCGGAAAATACTAATACTTAAAGCAAACAAATAAGGTGTAGTGTTTTGTTATAGGAATGTATAATATCCATTTCTTCCTGCATATTGATTATGCAGCTGATGCTTTCGTAATATGCTCATATTTGTATTATTTCAACTTATACTTCGGTCGATACATACCGACTTCCTTCAAACCAGGAGGAAGCTACAGTTGTAATTAAACTATACTTCCTTTTTTTTTATTACCTACGGATATTCACAATTCCAAAATACGTTACAATGTTGCTTATTTTAGATTGTAATTAGCTGAATGCTGTCGCAAAACTGATCTCTGCATTTTTAAAAATGCCAGAATAAAATTAACCCCTGCCCTTATTATAATTTTACAAAGGAAGAGACACGTACTTCAATTTCTACGAAAAACTAAGCCTACAGTTCATGTATAATACAGTGATAATGAAGACTGGAGCGTTTGTCGACCTACGAAGTTGTACTTTACTTGTTTATTGTTAATAAAAGGCTGATGGAAATATTACGTGAGATTTTGGTACCTGTATTATAATAACATCACGATAATAGTAGAAATACAAATATGAGCATATTACGAAAGCATCAGCTGCATAATCAATATGCAGGAAGAAATGGATATTATACATTCCTCATTCCTATAACAAAACACTACACCTTATTTGTTTGCTTTAAGTATTAGTATTTTCCGATAAATATAAATATCTATTCATTCTAACAAATTTAACAACGATTGACAAATTCAATTTCATGACAATACAATTGAATGAATATTTGTTTCAATGTATACTGTCTTTGTTTACACTTTTATGGTATACTATTTTTCATATAAAGTAATTTTAAGTAATAAAAAAACAATAACGTTTTCTAAAAGATAAAAGTAAAAAAATCAATACTTCTGCAAAATAAATTTAAATTTTAAGAAAGTCACTCAATATAGGCATCGTACACACGTTGCCCACCGCATTACGTTCCATACGTATATTGTTGCCTATGGCCCGTTGCGAGTTGGACCTATCGTATACCGAATCATATCGCCTTCCGCGCTGGAATAAATGCACTGCATTTCGCTGCATTTAATGCAGCGACCAGGCCTGCTAAAATGACGCATTGGTTTAGCGGGAGTAGCGGGGTGCGCGCGGGTGTTTGACAGAGCTCTGAGCGTACGCTCGTGTGGACCAGATAAGGAACAAGTGAGCGATCGCGCGAATTAGGTTGGTTATTCCACTGGTCGCCTATTGAATATTATTTGGAATTTCGGAAGCGAATATCTCGGCTTGTACTTGTCGGATTTTGATGATTGAGGTGTCAAATTGTAGGGTTTGATGTCCTCTACAGGTGATGTAGAAAAATATGCAAATTTTTTGATATACAGGGGGAGAATTTTCATAACAATATGTTACGCTTTCATAAACATCAGAAATGTCGGAAAAATTATGTAAAAGAAAACTAGTTATAACTAATACAGGTTCGCCCGCCCAATTTTTTGGGAGCTCTGCAGCACTGCAGCGCTTATGCGCTAGCCGCCACTGATAAGAATATAACTTCACGTTATTTGGTGTTTATATTTTGTTTCCAAGTCATAATTACAACATGTTACCTATTGTATATAATATACTTTTAAATAGACGCCAAAGGAGAATGCAGCAGGCAAAAATAAATAGAAGACCAGAAATTAGAACTGCCAATAATCCATTTCAACTTACTGATAAAATGTTTGTGGGCCTCTACAGATAAATAAAAATCTAGTCAGAGAACTAATATAACAACAAAGGGAGACTGAATTGTAGAGAGGAGATCTTTGGAGTGTGCCGTGTTAACTGCACTTCGTTTCATGTTACTGGTTCATATCAAAGGTGTATTAGTGAAGAATACAATAGTAACTTAGCGCAGAATACAATCCATAAGTATATTTACATAATAATCAATGCTTTAGCAGATTATCTTGCTCCTGAAATAATAAAATTTCCCGATGCCCCAGGAGTAAGAAACGCAATAAAAGCATTATTTCTACATAAGTATGATTTCCCAGGAATAATCGGAGTAATTGATTGTACTTATGTAGCTATTTTAAAGCCCTATCAATATGAACACAATTTTATTAATCGTCAAGTGTACCACTCAATAAATTGTCAAGTAATTTGCGATGATTAGAAAATTTGCTGGATCAATGCATGATTTTTATACCTGATCAGTGTTTATGTGAAGAATTTACAACAAAATGAAATTTGTTGGTTAATAGGAGATTCTGGGTATCCTTTACAGCCCCATTTGATGACCCTTGTACAAAATCCACAAACTCCTGAAAAAATTAGTTATAGCAATGAAAGTAATTGTATTGACAGTTGTCTAGGTATATTAAAGCTAGATTCCAATTAAAAGAGCGAGCAAGCAGATATTCCCCAAAATTTGTCGGCGAAATTATACAGGCACGTGCAGTTTTACACAATATGTGCATTCGTGAAAATGTTGTTTTTAATTATGCAAATAAAAACATGGAAGATATACATTCAGAAATCCAGCGTGAACATCTTAATGAAGGAATGAAGAGAAGACAGAATTTTATTAACCAGTATTACATATAGATTTAGATTTACGTATTGTGATGTGAGTCATCCGGCGATACGTCAGGCGAGCGATGATCTGGCGACGGTATCACGCATCGAATACGTCATCAAGTCTCTCGGACCTCCTAGAGAGAGTTGAAATAATATAAAATGTGGAAGGCTCTCGAATGAGCTATGAACTATAAAATAAGCCGTCGAAGAACAGTAAGTGTTGATATTGTTACATAAATACTGATATATAAATATTGTGAAATAAATACTGCTATTAATAGTTGTTAGTTATTAAATGTTATTTAATGCGTTTTATTATTAATATAGTGGGTGTTTAAATTACCGTTAGTTTTTTTTTAACACACCCAAAAGACAAGTTTATCATAGTATGTTTACTGAAATAAAATAAATTATCAAATATCTTTTATTTTGTCATAGTTCATTTCATATGTTATATAATAAATTCTTAATTATATCACCGTAAATAGAAAATGCATTCTATATAAATTAAAACAAAATCTATTAGAAAATTTTCATAATAGTTCATGTTTACCTTTGGTTACAGCTGTAAAGTAAAGCAAATATTAAACTGTTCAATATTAATTATTGTTTCATAGAAATACCTGTCCGGCAAAAACATTTTTAATATATGTGTCATTTCTTGTAACCGATTGTTAATTATGTTTCTTATGTCCTTTGGTATTTCTATGGTTTCCCCATATTCATTTTCATAATATTTGCTATTTATTTTTTTTATTCATAATTGTGGTCGTTGTCATTATTGTTTGAAAGTGTGGTTATTGTTTCTGTAGCTTTCTTCTGTATACCTTGCATATTGTATTTTCTTATTTGTTTTCAGTAGTGTTCAATTGTATTTCTGTAGGGTCAATAGTAGCTAATAGCAAGAAAATAATTTAATTATACATTGTCAAATCGTTGTGAGTAATTACCTCAATTTCTTTAATATCCATTTCTATAAAAAAAAAGAAGTACCTAATAATACTAAAACTCTTTTTTCAAATTTTGACAAAGGCTTCTCATTGCTGGGTCCACCACCTTGCTGGTCATTCCTAACTTGGCTCATTTCTTTCTTTAAATTCTGTTTATAATCCACCCACGGCTAAAAAAGAACATGTTTATTATTTCGACAAGGGTATTATATGAAACGTACCTTCCACCATCTTTCTAAGGGTTTCTTTCCGTAGCCTTGTGAATTTAATTTATTAGCAGGCTCTTCCCATTGTTTTTTTTGAATAGTTCTTGCATTTGGTCAGATAGCTCTTTCTGTGACAAGAGATTTATGTTTCTCCACATGTAATTTACCATTTCCTCCCAGTGTGCTTCCTTTATTTGGACATTAGATCTATTTTGTTTGCATACTATAAATTCGTGAATAATAATAATAATAATAACAATAACAAATTTACCTCTCTTCCGCATTCATTTCCTTTAAAATTTGGGTTTTTTCAAATAATTAATTGAATATGAATATTAAATGAATATGATTAATTGAAAAACTACTAAAAATACTGTAAAATTCACGACAAAGACAAGGATAGAATTCTAAAGCAAAAGAGATAGATGTAGTTTCGACAGCTTTTACTTAGCATATCCGATAGTCATTGTTTCGGGATCCCAATGGCAAAAAAATCGATATAAAATGGCGGATTCATTCTGAAGCGAATATTTCGTGGTCTCTTATCTGGAAAACCGTAAAAGGTACGATCACAAAGAACAGGTCCATGCCTAATCTTTGTTTTGAATTTCCCTTCAAAAGTATACCATAATAATAAAAGTATCTTGTTGTCACCATAAACAGTATTATTCTAATATATTTATTAATGTCGATTTTTAATCATATTCATTACGCAAGAAAATAGAAGAAAAAAAAATAGCAAATAAATATCACACGACCATCGACAACAAGCAATAATGGCAGGTAAACAAGCATAAACAACATACACAAACATGAGGAATGTCACCAATTTACGAATATTAAAATCTTCTAATTTAGGGACTTTCATGCATTCAATTACAGTCAGTTGATCTTGCTCGCGGTTTACTATCTGAAGAGAGATTTTGCGCAGATGCCAGTATATTAAAAAGCTAAAGAAACGTGAAAATTCAGCAAGGAATTTGACAATTGTTTCTAATCAAGCGCAAGAAGCATATAAAGTTTTGAAAACGCTTACTAAAAGAAATTTTAGATAACACACCTTTAAAATTGTTTGGATTATATAGCAAAATCGCCGCACAGTTAATCGATATGAACCTTCAAAGTTGGTTCCATCTAGAAATATATAACATACTGTATAAAACAAAAAGAGCTGGTTTCCGATCACAAACATTGGCCGCGGTCACTAGACGTACTTGCTAGGTAGCTGCTAGCAAGCTGCTTGCAATCACCATGGTGACCGGTTGTCTATAATTCAAAACATGATTGCTGTGGCGGCCATATTTGCAAGCGTAAAAATTTTGTGCTTGCTGGCGATGCAAGCAGCTAGCAAAGCGTTTTGATTGGTTTAAAATTTTAAAAGTTACGTCGTTAAACACCAGGAGTACGTTTAGTTTATGTTGTTCGTTCATTTCATTTTGTTTTGGGGAAAGGTTGTTTTTTTTTAGTATTTGTTCAGGTTTATTAAAATTTTTGTTTATTAAACAGTATTTATAGTTGAGTCAGCCATGTCTACGCAATCTTATCTGTATGAAAATACAATGTATAATATTACTGAAAGTGAGGACATACACAAATTATTATTAGAAGGTAAAAATTTCTGTAAGAGATCTACCTAAATATTGTTAATAATTACAGATGATAAATATTTTAGAAATTATTTAGATAATAATTTAAATGCAACTGAGGTTTCCATCCCAGATGTGCCCATGGATGAGAAAAGAAATGGTAAGAATTCATGGGAAATAATGTACATATCAATAATTAAGATATAAAGTTGTAGATCAATTGGGAATTTTTACTTGGACGAAAGAAAATATAACATTACTAACAACTGCGTATTTGAAGAGGAAAAAAGAATTTAGGGATCCACGTCCAAAAAAGGTGAATCTGTGGAGAGATATCCAGAAGGAGTTCCAGCAGCATGGATATGATATAAGCGAGAGTATATTGGATAAAAAATTTAGGAATATTAAGTTTCACTACAAAAAAATTGTAGAACAATAAAAAAACAAAAACTGGACAGGGAAGAATTAGTTGGGAATATTTTGATATATTTGAGGAAATATTTGCAGAGGACAAAACAATTAATCCTGGCCCCGTAATTTCTTCTTTTAATTCTAGTTCTCAAACAACAAAATGCCCATCACCTTCAAGTTCTATTAAAAACCACCCTACTTTGCCCGCGCCCCTACTATCTATGCCTTCACATACAACATCACACAATATATCAAACCACTCCCCTTCGCTTTCTACTACGTCCCAACCTTTATTTATATCCCTTCCCAGTACATCTGCATCTATTTCATCATGTTCTCAAAGAACTACTAATTCTTCCCACACACCCACAGATTCTACAAGTGAGAACTCTAGTTTACCAGACAGCTTTTTGAACACAACAACTTCACAAAAACGAAAATGTGACAATATGAGGGCATTAAAAAGTGCAAGACAGCGAGTTGATAATATTGAAGAAAGAAGGGTGGCTGCTATCGAAAAGCTGTCTGAAGAATTCGCAGAACATAATAGGATTCAGCGGGAAAGGAATGAACTAATCAAACAAATTTACAAAATAAATTGAACGTTTTTTACAAAATAAATAATTATACACTCAAATACTGTGTTTATTTTTATTATATAATTTTATATTACAGTCATATGTTGCAAATATTGACCAATTCTTGTCTTTTTTCTTCAGCAGGCCCTCTGTCATGTTGAACAGCATCCGCAACGATGCCATTATGATTTTCTATATCAATAGCATAATCATCTGCTGGATTGCCCTGCTGCAATATAAAATTGTGCAAAACAGTTGCGGCAGCAACTATTTTAATTTTATTTTTAATAATCCAAAAGCTCTTTCTATTGTAGAACGAACGCTTGATAATTTCCTATTAAACGTGTATTGTGCTTCTGTTAGATGGCCATTATCCTGATAAGGTTTCATCAAATTTATTAGTAATGGATAAGCAGAATCTCCAATTATATGTTTATCTACAGGTAATAGTGGATTATCATTTGTAAGTCTCTCATATAATGGGCTTAACCGGAAAACTCTAGCATCATGCATTCTACCAGGTTGTCCAACATTTACGTCTATAAATTTTGCTGTGTCATCACATACCCCTATAATTTAATTTTTCATATAATTCGTTTCAAAAATATTACTAGTTATAACAAACCTTGTAGAATTATGGAATGGTGCTGCTTTCTATTATAATAATCGATGGCATTCCCTTCTGGTTGCTTTATTGGAATGTGACAACCATCAATCACACCAACAATACCAGGAATTCCTCGAGAGTGGTTTTGAAAAACCTTAAAAGAAAGTTTAGCAACATTCTAATAAATGTCATGTTGAACTTACATTAATGGTATGGATATGATTCTGAGGCCATCGGATGTATTCACCCATCAATTGGCAAATCAAATTGACGATCTCATAAAAGATTTTGTGCCCTGAACTTTTCGGTCACTGGCCGCTAAAAAACTTTCAGGCTTGCTTAGTAACCAAATAGAAAACAACATTTTCTTTTCTAAAGGTATAATTCTGTGATTTTCTCCATCGATATTTCCTATTTGGTTGAGCAGTATCTAAAAACGAAATACATAAATGAAGTCTTTAATAATTATGGCCTGGAATTTAAGAACTAATGATTTCAGACTCTATATAACAACATAGTTACCTCAAATGTTTGACGAGACATTCTAAAATGTTCGCTAAATTGTAAATCTGTATAATTTGGCACCGTCACTTCATAATAGTTTTGGTTTCTTATAACCTCATTTTGGTCACGTTCTCGGATGTCTCCATTATACGGGTCGACCAAATCTAGCGCCAAATGGACAATACGGTCAACATTCAAGTCGTTTTCATTTAATATAAAATCCATCATCAAATTATTATTTTCTATTTTTCTTTTTGAATTTTGAATGTTCGTAGCTTTTGACAGTACAAGTAAACACAAATGAAAATAACCAATCAACAACGAAGGTGTAACGCCAACGTTTAGTTCTAAAGTAGAGCGTTCACTAACATATATTGCCAACGCAAGCTAATTGCGCTAGGAAGCATAAGCGGCTATTTTCTAGTGACCGCGGCCATTATCGCCGCCAATTTCTTACCCGAATCTCGAACAATCAATTTTTTACTGTCATCCACCGATTTAGACTTCCTATTCAAATCCGCCCCATTCCCACTTTTTATTCAATGCATGTACTCCAGTATTTTATCTAAATCCCCTGATCCAACTGATTCAGACAAACAAGTAGTACACTTTCGGTGACAATATACATTTTTGGGCAATATAAAATGTTATAAAATACAACGTGTTTCAAAAAGAATTGCATCTAGTAGTCCATGAATTTCTCCTATAAATTATGAATCATAATTTATGATGTTCTGCATTCTTAAAATGCAGCTATGGATTAAATGGTATGAAGGTTATCTACCTGTCACTGTCAAAATTTATCATTGAGAGATATGGTGATAAAATTAATAACAAGTACAATTAGATTATTAACTTATTTAATAGGAAAACTTTAAAGTCAAACAACTAAGGTAAATAACTAATTTGTAGAAATTTTAATTATTATAATTATAACAAATGTTCAAAATGAGCACCATTATGTTGAATCGCATTATGCATTCAACAGAATGGTGACGGAGACTAGATCGGTGACCTTGCTGGCTGAACACCTCTGCTTATAACTCGATGGGGGAAATAATATTCTAAAGGCGGTAAATTTTCACGAGTTGTATGTGCAGTACCCCATCTTGTTGGAAGTAACCTCCATTGAATTCGTCTTGTTGCACTTGAGTTAAAAATGGTGTTAATAACTATTCTCGGTAACCTGAACTTTTGTCTTTTAACACAGATCCTGTAACCCGAAACTTCTCCACTACTAAACGAATGTGAAAAGCGGTATCATCCACAACTCTATTACGAAACTGTAAGTGAAACTGTCGCTTTAAGTCGCTTACATTCCACGAAGGAATTCTCCCTTTAGAAATTGTGCACTTCGGAAATATACTTAAACAATAAAAATATTTTCTTGCAATGTGTACTTTTTTTAGTAGTATTGTTCACTAAGTAAAAAAAAAATTATAAGAAAAGACTATATTGCTAGTCACAAAATGAGAAACGTCAAAATGACATTAGATAAATAGTTATAAATAAAAGGCCTTATAATAATTTGCAAGTACTAGTTACTCAGTAACTACTTAGATGAAGTTCTTTGAAAACACGTTGTATAATGTTTGCCTCAAATTTTTGTCTTTACATCTTAATTTAATTCGTGGGAAATATGAAAACGTTATTTTCTCATGAAGGGCCAGTTCCTTTTTTTGCTTTTATTTCTTTGTTAAATACTCAGCCAGAAATTTTTTAGACAAACTAATATTTTTTACAGAAAATATAAGATTTTATTTAACGGACAAATTAAGTATAAAACTTGAAGATACGTATATAAGCTTTGTTTTTGCAGTTGTTTTGTAATAGTTTGAAAATCATTTGGTGATAATTTATGTACGCAGGCGTGACTGGAAATTATTTTCAAACTATGAATAATGTGTTGATATGACCGAACGTTTAATGAGTCTTTGAATTTTGTTTCATGGTCGAAGTTGCCTCCACTTCCACTCCGTTGTTTCGTATCTCCCGGGGTTGTGATGTGTTTGAGTCTGATTAATAATTAATCGTGTGTTGTTGTGTTTTTTTGTGCGGTCCTGTGTTGTGTGTGTGCAGTCTGTGTGTTAGTCGTTTTTTGCGTTTAAGTCATATGTGTTCGTTTACTGGTCATCATCGCACTCTTTTTGCGTTTCAGTTATGTGTGTATTTAATGTTTACTGTTGTAGAGTGTTATTATGGTCTGTGTTTGCGTTACGAAGTATTGTATCTGTTCTTTTGTTGCGTTTGTCGAGTGTAGTGTTATTAGCATATTGCCTAAGGCAAGTGCTAATTCGTCAACTGTGTTAAGTGTAGTGTTTTTTTGTTTTTGAGTCCAGGGATTAGTTGTTGGGGGTGGTGCTGGTATGTATTTAGGTTTGGGTGTGGTTTTGTTTGCAGGGTTGTTTGGGTTGTTAGGACAGTTTATGAATGTGGATAGGTGAGGACCACCGCAGTTTGCACACTTTGGTGGGGTTGTTTTTTTTTTGTACATAAGTGTGTCGAGTGTTCGTCTCCGCATTTCATGCATTTGTAGTTTACATAACAGTTTCTTTGGCGGTGTCCGAAAGTCTGGCATTTGTGGCATTGTATTATGTCTGTCCGTTTGTTTAAAGGTTCTATTTTAATTGCAAGTCCGCAGCAGTCGCGTATGTTGTAGATTGATTTGTATTGTCTCGTCAGTTCGATTAATACAAGTGGTGCTGGTATGCCGTGTTTACCGTTCATGCGTTTAATTTTTAAAGTCGGGTAGCCTTGGTCAGTCAAGTCGTCTGTAATGTCAGTGTCTGTAATAAAGGTAGGAATGCCTCGCATAACTACCTTTAGTGTCTTCTCGCTTCTCAATTGATAAGTGTAAAATTGAATTTGTTCTTTGTCGAGTATGTGTTAAGTTTGTTTTGTACTGTATTGATGCTGTGTGTTTTAAGTATGTGTCGTATATGTGCCCATTTGTCTTTTTCGGTTATAATTATTGGTGCGATTTTGTGTGGTTTTCGTGTTTCAGTTTTTGTGTTGTGTGTAGTGTTTGTTTTGTCACTTACCCTGGGTGTGCTATCTGATGTTGAAGGCTGTGTAGTGAATTCGGTTGTTTCTTCTTCCATTTTTTCCTCGGTTTTGGTATCGAGGGCGTCGTATGAATTTTTTGTTTCTATCGGTGTAGTTGTTTCGTCTGTTTTTGGCTTCTTTGTAAATTTCGGGTATATAAAGTCATCAGTTTTGTTTTCTTGTTGTTTCTTGTTCTGTGTTCGGTTGTGTTTTTTTTTCTTCATTAGGCGGTTCGGTATTGTTGTCTGGTATCCTGACTTGTATTTTTGGTTGATTTGGATCTACCATAAATATGTTCGGCGATGTCCATAGAATTTGTTGTATATCTCTTTCGTTGAATGTTCGGTCAATTACTTCGCGTGTGTCTTCTATTAATTCTAGTAACCAGTTGATAGTGGTGTTGGGATTCAGAATTAATTTTGTTAATGTAACAAACAATTCGCCCGGCCATTGCTTCCGGCTTCGCTTGACGATATTTTGTCGTAAGTTCTCTCAACTGGAATACTGCTCGAGTTGACCGAACGATTTCGTGATCACTCTTATACCATTTCAATTTATTGGGGCGGCACCTATCGCATATATTTAGCATTACCGACCAGTATTGGAACTTTGTTTTGGATGTTTATCAGCTGTTTAGTGGTTACAAGCTTGTATACTTTTACGTATATACATATAACTGTAGAAAAAAGAAAATATTTAAAAGCAATATATAACTATAATATATGTATTATGGATGGTATGCACTACTGTAATATTTCTGTAGGATTTGTCATAATAATAAACCTATTTTAGAGATAGCAGAATTCTTAGTTATAAATCCTAGTCCAGATATTTGTGGAAAACAAAATACGAATGAAAAGGAACATGCTTCATGGACACATGGACTAACTGTCACATTGATTGAATTGTATGGTAAATATAGAAAAAATGTAGGTACTTTTGAATTAAAAAGCATGAAGAAATTGTGGGAAGTAGTTGCAACAGAAATAAATAAAGAATTTAATACAAATTATTCTGCTGCTCATTGCGAAAATAGATGGAGGGTGCAGGAACGAAAATACAAGAAATTTGTTGATAATAACAATAGTACCTACTGGAAGAGGACGAAAGTGCTATGAATATGCTGAAGCTATGGATCAGATATTTGGAAAAAAGAAAAATATTAATCCAGAGATATTATTGTCAGCAAATACAGTAAGTGCAATTACAGCGGAACCATTAATAGTAGAAGGAAGCAGTATAAATGAACCAGAAAAGCCAAGTAATGATAAAGAGAATGAGAAAGACATCAAAAACTTTAAGAATGTACCTATTACTATCAAAAGAAAGCCAACACGCACAGACATCTTAAAACTGTTAAGAGAAGATAAACGATTTTATTACAACGAAATGTTAAAAATACATCAAACAAAAATAGACTTACATAAGCAAAATATAGAAGCTCTCCAGGAGAGGAATATTTTAATAAAAGAGAGAAATACCATCCTGTTGAAATATATTGAAATGGAAAAGCATATGCTTCCTATTTAGTAACAATGTGTCCAGTTTTGTGAGCTTAGGCTATGAAACATGCTAAAAATTAAGAGAATATATTGACTGATTTCATTTTATGTATTTAAAGAGAACATACATTTTATTTATTTTGCTGTTATTTACTTATTAAGATTACTATTTTGTTGTAAATTGCTTTTGCAATGCATTTAATGGATGACTATATTTATTGAATATCAGCAGGTACAACAAAATTTTTTAGAATAAAATCACTATACCTTTTTGTTACCAAGTTTATATAATAATAGAGACTTTTTGAATATATGTTTTATTAAAATGTTATAAAAGTATAAAACAGTCTAATTACAGTATTAAAAAATTTGTAAGTTGATATAAATTTGATAAAATATATCATCGAATAAAACATTTAGATATATTTATGCATCTAGAGTAATTGATAATAATATATGTTGCATAGTTCATCTACATAGGCAAATTATTTGCTATATTGTTTCTGACTTCTAACCCATGTCGATCATCTTCCATGTCTTCTTTATTAGCTGCAGCAGCAGGTAAAACATTGTGAATTCCATCAACTACTTCATTTTCCAATACTTCTGGGAAATTATCTTCTAGAGCAAGATTGTGCAGCACGCAACAAGCTCTAATTAAATGTACAATAGTAGGTATGTGATGTAATTTAATGTGAAAGAGCTGTCGAAACTTTAGTTTCAATGTACCGAAACAATGCTCAATCACATATCTGTTTTTTGCATGTTTCAAATTATAATTTCTTTGCCTTGGTGTAAGTTCACCCCTATCCTTGTATGGTGTTATTAAATTTGGTAACCAGGGGTAACCACTATCACCTAACAAACAATAGTGCTGACATTTATCTCGCAATTCATTTGCTAGGGGTGATGTTCGGTAAACTCTGCTATCGTGTACAGAACCAGGGTAGCCCACAAAAACATCTCGAATTTTATGCCTATGATCACACACTACTTGCATCTGAAACAAATTTAAAATGTTGCAATTTAAATTCACTTATTACTCAAAATATAATAACACATCATACTATAGGTAATTACCTGAATAGAATAAAATAGCTTTCGATTCAAATATGAGTCAGGATCTGCTGCCGGTTTGTCAATACGAATATGGGTCCCGTCGATAACACCAATAACTCCAGCGAAGTTATTATCGAAAGTGCGTTTCGATTTCAATTTTTTCATTTTCGTTAGGCCATTTTATAATATCATTCGCTAAATTACTTATGAAGTTGGTTAATCTTCGAAAAATCGTAAATAACGTGCTGATTGTAATGTCGAATCTATCCGAAACATCTCTGCTAGTTTTCCATTCCCGCCGGAGTGATATGTGAAATATTCGGAATTTTCAAATTGTTCAGACAAGCTTTGTGCAATATGTTTGCTTACTCTAAAATGTTGAAAATATTTCTCATCTGTGTATCTCTGTATGGTATTTTCAAAATAATTTTCATTTCTTATGTTTAAGTCGTCCAAAAACAACGCAAGTTCGTCTTCACTAGATAGGTCCCAGTCACTCTCACTCGAAATAGACGAATCACTCGTGTATTCATCGCTCATTTTTGTAATTAAAGTTACAAATTATCTAGAAACAACACTTAAATGCGTTTAACTAAGATAATGCGTTTCTAATAGTACACTGATGCCGCAAGTTGCATCTAATAACAAAAGCAAAGTGTTCTAAGATATCTAAAACTTGGAGAGCTACCGATATCTACTGCTTTAAAAGTCCAATGCGCACGTGTCTGATATTTTATTTCAATAAAATACGCAAACCCTGCTAATCGTTTGAAAATTGTTTT
Source organism: Melolontha melolontha (assembly GCA_935421215.2). Lineage (NCBI taxonomy): Eukaryota > Metazoa > Arthropoda > Insecta > Coleoptera > Scarabaeidae > Melolontha > Melolontha melolontha. Next base: position 131,577,611 of record OW285236.1, read on the forward strand.
ACAAGGATTTGAAAAACTGCAAATACAACAAACGGTTAGTCAAAATTTGCTAATATTTCTCTGCCCGAACGCCTCTCTTTTAATACGCATACTCCTGATACTTCCAACCGTTGGAAACGGCTGCAAAAACAAAGCTATAGATGTGCGCAGGGGTAGGGAAGTTAAATGGACCGAAAAAATCACTGATTGCAGCGCCATCTGACGATTCTGCTAGCGTAATTTAGCGTTAGTAGTATTTGAACGCGATAGGTGACAGCACTTCCGCTTTTCTTGTTTTTTGGTATTTCGCCATATTTGATATTCGTATAGTAGTAAGGTAAGAACCGAATTATACAAATAATTGAATTACGTATTAAAAGCTTTCTTTTGCGTTTAGAATGAATGGTGGATATATTCGACCATGTTCTGTGAAAGGATGTTATGATCGAAAATGTACCAGGTAATTTATCAAAACTATAATGCAAATAAATCTGTTAAGAAAAATAAAAAATTGTTTCTAGACATCAGATTCCAGTAAAAGATCAAGCGATAAAAGCCAAATGGCTAGAATATTTGCAAGACGAAGAATTAATGAATATTAGTGATGAAAAGTTATACTATAAAGTATATGTATGTAGTGCTCACTTTCTAGATGCGTGTAAACGTGGTAGAAGACTGTTCCCAAATGCACTTCTAACTGTCAATATACCAGGTATGTAATGTGCTCCGAAAAATAATGAATATAACACTGCTTTTTTAGGTTTTAATGAGCATGCTACGATAAAGAATTCATTTCATCATGCTAGACAAGATCCGTTTATGTACGAATCACACCTGTCATCTTCCAAGCCACTGAGTATGTCTATTCATGACAAAGATGCAATTCCATCAACATCATACAAAAGGAAAAACACTTTCTATTTACCGCAAAAATGAAGTTGTGAGAGAAATAATCAAAGGTATTATTATTTTATGTTAAATTTGTAAATACCAATCTTTTTTTATTGTTCTATAGAATATCAACCATTAGAGTGGCAAAAAAATGTAACAAAGGTATACAGGAGGAAAAAATCACTATACCATGTAAGTAAAATTAGCTGTAAATAGGCATATAGCCTTTTATAATGTAAAATTTAAACGTTCGAATAAAGAAGGCGCAAGAAACAAGATTTATTTTATTTTCACTCAATTATATTGCCCTATACATGCAGTATGTACATATGTAATGTATAGATTAGTTTTTCAATTAATTTTTTGTGTATGGCATATTTTGTTAGTATAGTTGTTAGCTTGGATAAAAATATTGCTTTGTGCATGTAACAAATACGTATTGCTGATAATAATAGCTTCAATGAATATTGTAATCCTTTATTAATAATTGTAGAAGCTGCTTAATTTAAATCACAAAAAAAAAACAAAGAGGGTTACAATAATAAAAACTTGAATTATTTATTCAAGTTCCGCTGCAAAAAGACAGGTGAAACAGTAGTGTGAATTCTACATTGAATAAACAAAATTCTTCTGTACATAGTTACAGGCAATAATTATTTATTAAAGGATATGGCTTGAGAACTAACTTTTAACTGCATGTAGCTTGATTACTCTAAGGATAAACAATTTAGCTTCAAAATACTTGAGTACATCTTAAATGTAGATAATATGAATCTGATTTTTAAATTCTATAATTCATTATTGTCAATAGAACTATCATTAAACAATTCTTGTTATTGAGGAAAAAGTGGAATCAACGCAAATTAAAAAAAGCGATTTTTTTAAAAATGAATAGTAAGCGTACATTTGCAAGCATTTATTTGTAAATCTGTGTACATTTTTTTCTTTTGTGTTGTATATTTATATACAATATATATTATATACTTTGTACCAAATCATATAAATACTTCTTTTCACATAGCATGTATGTATAATATTCATTTGTTTTGTATTTGACATTGATTCATACCAAAAACTTTTTTGTCGATGTATTTAGATGACGATTGGCATAATTCAAATATTTTGTGCAAACGTATCTAATAAATGTTTTTATAATATATTATAGTATTTTATTATTCTTTACCCATACATTTTAGTCCAAGGACATATTATATTCTGATATAAATGAATTTATTCAGAAGCAAATTATTACTACGTTTTTTATTATAAAATATTTTGGCGAATTATGTACTAAATTATAAGTAAACTTGGTTTGTATTATAAATTGCAAATTATTTAAAAGACATTCTATTGATTACTAAATAAAAAAAAGTTAATTAGCTATTTTATAATACATTTCATGTTTACTTATAATTTAGTACATAATTCGCCATAACTAGTATTTTAAATTTTGTGGTCACAGTAAATCTACGAACCTAGAAAGAATGCAACTATAGATTTCTATTTGTTACGCTAGCAGAATCGCCAGACGGCGCTGTTGTCTATCTCACGTCTCTCTTCAAGGAGTTGCCGTTCTCAGCTATTCTTTTTCTATGGATGTGCGGTATTCGCATACTGCATTCATACTCCCACAATAAGTTGCTATGAAGTCAGCACCAGTGGAACACGCAAACATTGAATAACAGTTAGTTAGTAAATGATAGGCTATATGCTAGAAGTGTAAGATTTGGCAACTTTTTTAATCCTATCTGTAAAAACGAAAGGCCTGTAGGTACAAAAAATAAAATTCTTTAAAAGAGACCTAAGAAATAAAGGATTTTCTTCCTGTTTAATATATTTACTATCACCTAACATTAATAATTTATTAATAATAATTTATAATTCTGCTGCATATATTTTCTAAATTGATTGATCCAAATTGAAATATTTAATATACTGTACAGATGTCAATAATAATTTCTTCTAAATTTTCATTAGAAAAATAAACTCTTTCTCCAAATGTTTTTGCCAGGTTGCACCTATGTAAATGAAGAGTTTGAATAGTTGCTACACCTGATTACACCTTTTACTATTCACAATTAAAGAGCAAAACGAATTTCCGTAATTTCTGTTAAGCAGTTAGGGGTAACTTTACGATATCTAATTAGCTACAGCGACGTATTAATATAGGACACTCAAATCTATGACAAATAATAATCTCTCATGGTTTACAAAGCAAGTCCTGTATATAAAAGGAAATATTATATAACGTGTGTTCATTTGAAAAGTCAGTCTAGGTTACTTTGAAATTTTGATAGAATAAGACGCATATATATTAGTATGTGTTTGCTGTTCCGTAAAAGTAAATCCAAATGACATTTGATAATGTTAATCACATTTGTTATTTATTTGTATGTATGAAACTGTCAAAATATACGACTTCGTAGGTTAAGTAGTAAATTTTAATTTACGACATACTTCAAAATGTTCTCAGTAAATCACATGCTACTAGATTGACTTTTCAAATGAACACCCGTTACAACGTGCTTCAAAAAGAATTAAATTTAGTTGTCCATGAATTTCTCCTATAAATAATTATGTTCTGCATTCTTGAAATGCGGATATAGATTAGATGGTATGATGGTTATCTACCAGTCACTGTCAAAATTTATCATCGAGAGATATGGTGATGAAATTAATAACAAGTACAATTAGATTATCAATTTACTTAATAAGAAAACTTGAAATATGAGACATTAATCAAACAACCAAGGTAACTAATTTCCTTAACTTTTAATTATTACAATTTGTAACAAGCGTTCAAAATGGCCACAATTCTGTTGAATACGACGTTTTAGGTTGTCAAAAATATTCTGCAATACATTTGGTGTTATTTTATTACATTTAATTGTAATTGTATTCATCAAGTCATTTAAGTTATTAATTCTTATCTTATATACTTCTGTTTTAGCAATTCGAAAATAGAAAAGTCAAGCGGAGTAAGACCTGGTGAGCGCGCTAGCCAAACACCTCTGCTTATAACTGGATGTAGGAAGTAATCTTCTAAATGCGCTAAATTTAATCCTGTAGCCCGAAACATCTCCACGAGTAGACGACTGTGACGATGCAAAGCGGTATTATCCACAACTCTAGTAGTGCAAGTGAAACTGTCACTTACATTCCGCGTAGGAATATTTCCATTCTCCGATAAGAAATTGTGCACTTCAGAAATATGCTTCGACAATAAAAATATTTTCTTGCATGTGTACATCATTTAGTAGTATTGTTTATTAAGTAGAAAAAATATTTGTAAAAAAAAATTATAGTGCTAGTCACAAAATGACAAATGTCAAAATGACATTAGATAAATAGTTAGTTATAAATAAAAGGCAAGTGGCTCATAATAATTTGCAAGTACTAGTTACTCAGTGCCTACTGAGATAAAGTTCTTTTTGAAACACGTTGTATGTATATAATATTTCCTCTTACCCCAATTTGTTTATGCAGGACTTGCCTTGTAAACCATAAGAGATTATTATTTGTCATAACCTAGATTTGAGTATCATATACGTCAAATTTGCATAGCTGTCGCCTGTAACTAATTAGTAGGGACCGAACACGAGAGGCCCATGATTCATCGCAGACGGGAGTACTATTGAAAATTTGTATTTTTAAAGAGTTTTTAATTTTATTTATATAATTGGAAAACAAGCGGGTAGTGATCTATAAAATACGAAATACATTTTTACTTGTTCATTTTGTAGTTCAAGTTGAGCAAAGGAGTATTAATATTAGCCAGCAATACTTCCTCAAGATTCTCTTCTGTAAAATTTGTCTCTTTGAATGAAATACATCCTTGTAGATAGAAAACGTCCTTTCTACATCGCAACTGGTTATAGGTGCATACTGGAAATATTCTTTTATTTCAGCATATTTAGCAGTTAGATTTGGAGGCATTGTCCCCATAGTCAATTGACGCAATGTTATTAAATCTGGATTTCTATTGAAAACTGCGACTAACTTTTGCCGAAAGCCACATCTGATGTCACTTGGAATACTTTTCAAATTTTTAACAAAGCGTTCCTGAAGAAACTACAACTGATTTTTTTTAATTTGGAATTTGTATTAGTTCCTTATTACGACGGACGATATAGTCTACAACATCTGTAAGTACATCACGCAGTTATTTAATAGCACTATTCATTCGGTTAACTGCACACAAAAAATAGATGTGCAGTTAACCGAATGAATAGTGCTATTCAACAACTACGTGATGTGCTTACAGATGTTGTAGATTATTTATATCGTCCGTCGTAATGACGTCCATTTCAGCCCGATGTGTCCGGTCTCTGAAATAACTAATAAAATAGTCTTGCATTCATACATGTATACAGCTATATTTCAAAAACTTATATTTTTATAAATATGAATAACATCTACCTTTAGAATATAATTATTTAAAAATGTGCCTTTAATTTAACCTGATAAGAATTTCCGAATATTGTTCAGTCAGCAAATATATAGTTCGTAAAGTATAAGTTTTCAGTTCTAGGCCAAATTCAAAGCATATGATTCAAATCAGTACTGCAGAGTCAAATAAAGTTAATATTCAATCGCGGAAATAACCGATTGTCATCATAAAATATAAACGTCATGTTTTGCAATATTGTCAAAATTTAGTATGTCACTTGCAATATAACCGAAGAAAGCATATACATAACCTACATGTCAAAACTAAAGTAGGAACATGAATAGTTCAAAAGTATTGTTTCTTTTCTAGTATATTCATTCTATCCAAGAAAACTATGCGCAAATTATTACTTTAATATTCGAACAAATTACCAGGCATCTAAGAAATATTCTGTAAAATAAATAGGTAGGTTAGAAATGTCAAAGTGATAATCAAACAATTTCGTACTTATTGTCACTAATTGATATTACTGTTTATTATCAGTATTGTTCTGAAAAGAACGGATTTTGTAATTTTTTATGACAAACTAAATATTCAAATTAGAAGAATGGTTAACCTAGAAGTCAGAATACCGGAAACAAAGTCAATAAACAACAGTATTCAAATAATTTTACAGCAAGCCGAATATCACAAGACTATCTCCTGGACAACTTATCCTTTTTATTTAATATAATATTTCAAAGACGTACGTCTTAACTTAAAATGACAAACGTGTGTATACTCTATTTTTAAAGTAGAGAGACGAATTTCTGAACAGACCACTTTGACAGTGAAATCTCATTGGTTGAAAGCAATTTGGCCTTGCTTTCAACCAATGAGATTTCACTGTCAAAGTGGTCTGTTCAGAAATTCGTCTCTCTACTTTAAAAATAGAGTATAGTATTACAGCACGTATTCATGTGTGTTAGAAAGAGGTAAAGTACAATTTGCGGTTCCCACTTGGGCAGTACGAACTGAAAACTTATACTTTATGAACTATACATATATATATATATATATATATATATATATATATATATATTAGGGTGGGTCACTGATGTATGGGAAAAAATAAAAGTTCTCGAATCATATTCTAATAGCAATATTTTTTTGTCTTACGTTAATACAAATAAAAATTGCTAAACAAAAAGTTAAAAAAGTCACATCTTGAGGCCGCGCCGGAGCTCCTAAGAATTAAGTATTTTTGAAAAAAAAACCATTTTTTAAATTTTAATATTTTATTTACTATCAATTATTATTAATTAAAACTGAAAACATTTGTAATTAAACTTAAAAAAAATAAAACTTTGGTTCTTATACAACATAAAACAATAACATCACGAAATTATATTAGTTATTTTTTGGTCACAAAATCTTGTTTACTGTCAAATCTGGGCATCTCTAGTCTTGATTCAAGTTTCGTCTGTATTAAACCTTCTCTTGATTTTTTATCGCGTAGAGGCATGGATGCTTCTGACACTATTTTCACAGTTCGTTCCACCGCCTGAGTATGACATGGCAGCTTGGCAAAAATTCGATTGTCACTTTCTTGACACTCACCTGCCGCATTTATTTCTTCAGTAGTGATGTTTCGAAGAATTGGTTGATCGAAAAACTTTTGATTCCAATTTATAACTTCAAAGTAGTTACTTGCGTCAAAATTGATAGTCGGGACCTCAAACACGCGAGGTTGCTTTCCAGTGTGAGGTGAGCTTCGTGCTTCTTGAATTCGTCTGGCTGCCAGTTCTCTCACTGTTTTATTTTCATCCAACAACATCGATAGAAGCAAGTTTTCTGGGTGAGCAAAATAGGCGTTACGTTGAATTACGGGATCTATTACTAGTTTTAACTCTGCAGGAAGGTATCGTGAGTTTGTTACCAATTTCCAAAAATTTTTAGACCCTGCAAGTTGGATTTGTTTTTATTTCAAACCATACTGGAGCATAAACTTTTACACAATACTCAACTAATACTTTTAGATGATATGACGAGTTTGATGTAGAAATATATAAACGTAAAATTCTATTTGCTTTTGTTAGCCATCGAGCATGGGATATTTTTCCTGGAGACCTGTTAGCTAAGCCATCGTGGCAGTGTCCACTTATAACAGATATAGTTATTTCATACAAATATTTTTGATCTGTACTTAAGGCCTCAAATTGTATTTCAGGAAGCTAGCCTTCAATTCTCTCGTACTTGGCTATGGGTAGTTTTTCGCAGTTTTCTAATAAGTTGCCAATAGGACCAGCATGCAAATATGGTCCCTTGGTAACACCATCTAGTTTGTTAAATAGATGTTTTAATGGCAATTCGTTCAAATGTAGCATGCAAATATTGCAGTGGGCGCTGAAGTCTTTTTTCCAATACTCTTATTACTCCGTTAAATTTCCCAGTGTTAGTGACTGTACCATCACAACCAATTGCCATCAAATTTTCTTTATTAATTTTTTGAGACGAAAGAAGGGCAATAATTGACATTTCAATACTTTTAGAAGTACTTCGATCTGGTGTTGCATAGCCAACATAAACTGAATCTGGCTCCTTAAGAACAGATACATGTTCCTCAATCAATATTTGTCTGTATTTCTTAGCTCCCCTTTTAATAATATTAAGCGTCTTATCTTTTCGGCCGTCAAAGTATAAAGCTGGTAGGTCTAGCTGCTTCTGCTTTTGAATATATTCTTTACGTACTTTTTTTCTTTCCCGTCGTATTTTTGATTTATCACTGCCAGGAGATATATCTTGCAATACAGAAGAAGCAATAGCAGCCGCTGCTCTATCGGAAACACCGTAACGGTCACAAGTTTTTGACAACATAGGCAAACTAAATTTTTTTTTGTTTTTTCTTTTTTTCCTTCTGCCTTTGACGTGGAAGGTAAATTAAAAGAATCATCACAAGAAGAACTGGAATTACTTTCAGATAACTCCAAGTCCTGCTGTTTTGAGTTAATTTTGTTGTGACTTTTATTTACGTTTTTTTCTGTCTTTGGTGTTCGGGCTGCTCTTTTTTGCAATTTAGTTGTAAGAACTCGATCTATTCCTCCAATACGCATCTTTCTCGCCCCCCTTTGGTCACTCAAAAACTCCTATTCTTCTTTGGGTACCTTATATTGCCTTGGACAGCAACAAAGCTCAATTTGTTTACATTTACAGGAACAAATATCAAACAAAACTCTGCTACGTCGGAGAAAATTTTCTTTCTGATAAACGGATATTTTTTTCAACGACTTTTTGAGATTTTTGCACTTTATATGATAACCGTTTATTAGTTGTATGACTCTTGTGTTTGAAACTGTTGGAAGAGACGATTTTCTCGAAACACATTCTACCCTTTGAGCTACAAGTTTTGCAATATCTAAAAACGATGGTTCTTTGGTAGTATTCCTCGTTATTTTTAGTTGCAACCTATTCCACTCATAGCATTTCATAACATCTTCGTAAGTTGGCAAAACGTTATCATTAATATCTTCTACATTTCCGAATATCGGGCAGAAATAACCTTGGCTTCTGGCTTCCATAATAACGATTAGAAGTTAAAACAGTTCAAATAAAAAAAGAAACATACAACTTCACTGTCCGAGTAGTAAAACCAAACTGATCTTTTTATTATGTATTATTTTATATGTATTCTATCAAAAATATTTCCTGGAAGAAGATATACGTTTCAATGAATGAATTGCTTGTGTGTCTGAATTCTCGAGAACTTAAAAGTCGTTAGGATACAGTAATATGCTTTCCTGCAATACAATGCTATGTTGTTATGTAAAAAAGGGATATGGTCGTTATATTCAAAATTTAACAAAATTGAAGATCAAAGCGCGGGCTCTTATACTAAAAATAAATTAATAATATTTTACAGGGGTCTAATGCATACAAAAATACAACATATTTACGCTATTAGAAGTCGATACGAGAAAAAAAAAATTTTGACCCACCCTAATTTATATATATATAATTTGCGTATTTGTTTTCCCTATGAAAGGACGACTGTCCTATATGTAAATAGTAGCAAGTATGAAAGTGAGACGCTTGTCCGTTATATTTTACGATACAATTGAAATTTGGCGTCAATATATTTCTCGTCTAAAATTAAAAAATATTTAATTAGATAATTAAATTAGAAAATGTCATTTGAAACTACCTAAATATGAATATAAATTTTATATCAGGTTAAATTTAATTTTAATAATTATTTTAACCAATTTGATAGATTTCTGCAAGCAATCAGCTTCTTTTATATTGTAAATAATCCATTTGTCACTAGAGAGCAGCACATTATGCGGCGAAAATCGGTCAAATTTGATTTCCATTACATATATTCAAACAACGGTTATATGGAATAGTTGGATGTAAGTACACCAGCTATAACATTTATCACACAGGGTTCTAATATATCGACAGCTTCGTCGGCACTTATCCATAGGTACTGATTTGCAAGATTGTTTCTAATACGTTCTACTGCTTTCGCGTAGCATTTAGAAACATAATATTTACGTAAGGTGGATTCATTAGGAACATTTCGACCAGTATATTTTAGAAGAAATGTTTTGAAGATAGGATTGTTAAGTTTAGTTAATGGAATATTTGCCGCCATAATAATTAATTAATTTAATGGCGGCGCCATTAAAGTTTCATAGAGTTCTTCGTTAAAATTGTTAGATTCCAACGGGTCTAATTTATGTGTATGTGTTTGCGATGCTAAGTGACTTTGCCGTGTGATTCCTTGAAATTTTTTAACGATACTTTACAGGCTTTGCAATAAATTTCGGAATCACTGGCAATTTACATACAATCAGTATGACTCTTAATCCAACTCGCCATTGTTTCACGATGCCATTCTCGACGTTGTTCCATATCATATCTGAAAAAGTAATTTAAACAATGTTCTAGATCTAAATAAATGAAAATTAAAAATGTATGCGTAAGTTATTGAAACTTAACGAAATTCATTGGACACTTACGTCAAAATAATTGGAAGAAGTAGATTCGATGAAACGATATTAACAAAAATTACGAAGTATGTAATTAACAGCTAAAACTATGAAAAAAAGAAACTAACTCACCGTACTTTATTTATCTTACGAAATATAAACTAATAAATAAAATAAATTATAAAAACTCCTCCCGCTTCTATCTACTCTCATGAAGAAAGGAATTAACTGTAAAATTGATGTAATTGCGTCACAATTCAACGACAAAAACAGATGTGCGGTTAACCGGCTGAATAGTGCTATTCAAGAACTGCTTGTTATACTTAGCGATGTTATAGACTATTTAAATGGGCCATCGTAATTTCGGCCTGATGCGACCGGTTTCTAATAATTATCTAAACTAATAATTAGATTCAACAATACCTGTCTGGTGGGCCACTTCTCATAATGGTTTCTTTGGATCTTGGTCAAGACGTGCTTGAATATCCGAATATCAATCACCTCTTGAATAAGAACTCTTTGGCGGCCAGAACTTCTACCTTTACAAACACTCCAAGTACCTTTAAAGAGCTTGACATTTTCTATACATGTCGTGATAAGCTTTCATAATCAAAGTCAACTCTATTTAAAGTTCGGAAAAGTAAATGACGACTAAAAACTTGAGTTTCACTTACTATAGTAGAAAAAGCTGGTCGCTAATTAGAAAACTTGGTTCGGCAGCATCATCCCCCAAACAAACTTCGCCAATGGGCCCCAACCTTTCTACTGAAGAAATTAATTAAGTTATTGCCTTATTCAAGTTTAGAAAAGCTCCTCGTGTTTACAATGTTCTTTTCTATTCATCACAAGTCTTGGAATGGATGTCCGAATGGTTGAGAAACTTTTGTAACAATTCCTTAAATACCGGAGACATCCCTAACATTTTCAATAAAGTAAAAATTCTGGCAATATTAAAACCAGGTAAGTCCCCGGAAGACTCTGAAGCTTCAGACCTATAGCTCTCTTGCCTATTTGCTATAAACTTCTAAAACGGCTTATCGACAACAGTATAGCGTCAACTATCGACGAGATTATTAATAAGGAGCAGCCCAGTTTCAGAATGGGAAGGAACTGCAGTAACCAAGTTTTGGCGTTAACAACCCACATTGAAACACATTTTCAGAAGGACCTTAAAACATCCGCTACTTTTGTCGATGCCTCCAGTGCCTATGACACAGTCTGGAAGAATGGAATGAGTTTGAAATTCCCTAAACACATGTGCTAAATTAAGCAAATTTATCCAGAATATGACGAGTAATCGTCTAATTGCAGTCTGCCTAAACAATCGAACTAGCAACTGCAAAACCTTGAAAAATGGCCTTCCTCAAGACTCGGTTCTGGCTCCTCTAATGTTCGACATTTACACCAATGATCTCCAACCTACAAAATCACGAAAATTTCTTTATGGAGATGACCTGGCTTTATGCACCCAAACCAATAATTTAAAGAGCGGAAAATTACAATTTGCTGAAATTTGCTAGAAAAAGGATTGTCAGTTAGAAGATTAGCGAATAGACTTTGCGTGGGGAAGAGTATCATTTCAGATATGAAAATTAAAAGACAGCGTCGGGGAGTTATTAGTAGAAAACGAGGCTCCGGTGGTATTCGTGTGTTAACTCCCGAATAGCATGAAAATCTTATTAATTTTGTAAGAAACGATCTGTTCGAAACAATAGTAAACGAGGGGAAGATTCTCAGTAAACGTCTGGGTCTGGATTTGCGCACATGGGCCAGGTGTTTGTTGGATTATAGGGGAAAGATTTAATAGTAACAATTATATTAGAATATTAGAAAATGTTTTTCTACCTTCGTCAGAAATTATATAAGTATCCTGAAATTTCATCTTTCAACACAACTGTACAGTCCACACGGCAATAGTAGTTTCTCAGTGGTTTAGTCATCTACACAACAACTCAGTTATACAAAAACCGAATCCCAATGCTTAATTATAGTGAAAATGAATATCGAATCGCCCGGATTTTAAATGCCGCAATAGTACATACATTGTGTAGTACTATTCATAAAATTATAAAAGGATTTAAAACTGGTGGTTGTCTTTCTCTGCGGCATTACAAAAAGATTAGGCGAGCTAATATTGCCAATTCTAAAGAATGAGATACTTATTTGCGCCAAGATAGAAGAAACTCCGACCACATCGAGCAGAGCCATCGATGTTACTGCAAAAACAGTTCGCAATGTTTTAAAGAAAAATAAATATCGATCTTATAAATTTAAAAAATCAGATGAATTATTTCAGGATGACGAACAGCACAGAATGGAATTTTCCGATCAAATATTTGCGAAAGCCAATGCGGATGCAAATTTCATAAAAAATATTTTTTTCCCACTCCCCTTATAGTAAGCATACCATTAATACATTGTTTCTATAGACGTAAGTTGGTTTTACTGAAATGACTGTGATTGTTATGACAACGGGGCGTAAGTAATTTACTTACGTCCTTTAGGGAAAAAAAGTGCATCAAAACACGTGTTCTATTAATTTATATTTATGGTAATATTACAGTTTGTACAATTAGTAACATTATTAACAAAATTGGGATATTTATTTATATTTCTTGATAATTCAATGTTATTATCACCTACTTTATCAGCAACACTTAATGTCTAATTTATTAAATTCCGAGGTTGTTCACCGTTACTGTTTATCATGATTACATTTAATTTTTGAGGATTTTATTGTCTGGGGAGTGGGAAAAATGTTATAAGCAATTCGGGAGGTAACATTTACCAGTCTCGAACTCTATTGCAAGTCCTCGGTCAAGCTCTCGGACGCAAACTAGTCCTCGACTAGTAAATGTTACTTACCTCCCATATTACTTAAATAACTATTTGCTGATGAAAGTACTTTTACATTGCACGGTAAGCACAATATAATCAAGAGCGCGATATTGGTCTAAACAAAACCATCATTTACATTATGCTGGGTTACTTGAAGATAATATTATTGGACCCTTTTTTATAGATGGGAATTGGAATGAACAGAAATATTTAAATTTGCTGCAGAACTATATTATCATTGGTGAATTGCCCGACATTAATTTTAATGAAATATGGTTCCAATAAGATGGATGCCCCACATAACTCCAGAAATGTACGAAATTACTTAAATGATATCTTTCCTGGACGTATGCTAAGTAATTGGGGTGGAATACGTTAGCCGGCTGGGTCACCGAACTTAGCGCCAAACGATTTCTTTCTATGAGGGCATATAAAATCAAAAATCAATGGTTTCCAGCTAAAAAGAGGCAGAAATTTAACAGAACTAAGGGAAAAGATAATAGAAGTACTTCATAGGATTATACCCGAAATGTTATTAAATGTCCAACAGAGTTTCTATGACAGATTAGATTATTGTTTAGGTAAAAGGGTTGGGCTGTTTGAAAATTTGTTGAAATAAGTTATGAACTTATACAAGGTGTGTATAAATTGTCGCAAAAGCTACACGTAGCGACATTCTTCGTTCGGTTCTGAATAAAAAATCTTAGTGTTAAAATGTCGTATCATGCTTCGTAAATTCGTAAATGTCAAAATTTGACAGTAATGATTTTGATTGAACTCACTTTGAAATACAAACTTATGGTTCTAAAACGTTGCCAAATGTGTTTTTCGTGGAAGTACGTTAATGAATAAATGTTAAAAACAAGCTTTTAAATCAAAAAGAAAACGTTTACGAAATAATACTAGTAAAATTTTTTTCTTTAAACTAAATTGCATCTATCTCTATTAACAGATATCGAAGAGCACAGGTTAGTTACGCACTAAAAGTCTGAACTTCAAGAACCCCGTGAAAACAAACGAAGCATGATACGACATTTTAACATTAAGATTTTTTATTCAGAACCGAACGAAGAATGTCCCTGCGTGTAGCTTTTGCGACAATTTATACACACGTTATATATACACTTATATATTTATTACCTACCTATTTATTATTGAAAGAAACCATTTTTGTTGTTTTAGTTAATTTTCGAATGTTCTCTTTATTTATATATTTACCGTTTATAATATTTATAATTTATAATATACAGTGTGGTCATAAAGTTTGAAACCAAACTTATAACCGCATTATTTTACATTTTTTGGAAAAACGCTCGGACAAGTAAATTTTCCTTTTTAAAACGCCATCTTTTGACATACAATTTTTTTCTATGACGTCATTGGTTTTCGAGTGATGACGTTATCAACACTTTCTTTAAATGGCAACCATATTATTTTTTTCTCTTTTTGGTAGATCTTTATATCCACCAAATAGTGATATAAAACAATTGGTATGTCGCATTACAATTTTTTTGAAAAAATGATATAAATTTAGAAAAAAATACGAAAATTTTATTTTTGTACAAAATTAAAATTAAATAAAAAAAATACATCTGAACTTAAATTTATTGTAACAGTTAACGTAAATTTCCAAAATGGACCCCACCAACCAACTGACACTGTCCCAGCCGAGTGTAAATGCTTTGCGATCAATAGTAATCTGCGCTATTCGCTCCAGGTCAAAAGAAATTCGTCTTCCCAATCGGCCAATTACTTATTAAAAATCTTATTTAACATTAAATAGTTTCACAAAAAAGGACCAAAGAAGTTTAATTTATTTAAAAAATTGACATGATGTGGCAGGCCATTTCTTAATTAAAATTATCGCCCAAAAATTGAAGATTTCAAAAACTAATTAAGCTTACAAAATTTACTGAAATATGTAAGTAAGTTTTTTTCACATTCTGTCTTGTGTGAGTACTTAAATATTCTTCTTGAACAAACCGGATCGTCAAAAGCACATGTACTCATGTTACTATTGTTAATGTTTGTAACTTTAAATAATACACTTTTATATATTTATTTATTGTTTATTATATAAACTATTTTACATTTTAATATTTATAAACCACACACAAACACAACTTAACAACAACTCTTCTTTTTGTCTTATCATCTTTTTTTTCTTGTTGGTTCAGTACTACCAACTTTGTATTCTTAATAATACCTACTTAATAATACATAACTAAAAGTAAACAAAAGTAACTAATATTTAACACGCCTCCTTACTTTTGGGTGACTTTTAATAAAAATCTAAATTTATAATGTTTTTGCTTACTCAAAGACTTTGTAAATATGTCAGCAATGTTATCCTGACTATCAATTTTAACAATATCAATAGTCTTATTTAAGTAATTTTCATTTACATAATGGTAATGAGTTTCTATATGTTTTGAATTCTTTGATAAATTTCCATATTTAGATATAACTACTGCACCAGAATTGTCTTCATACAAATTTATAGGCTTGTTGAATTTAATATTAAATGATTCTAAGATACCCTTCATAAAAATTACTTCTGTAACAGCTTCTGATAATGCTACATATTCCGCATGTGTACTTGACTTTGTTACAGAGTTCTGTTTGCGTGATCTCCAATAAACTGAGTTCCCAAATAATCTAATTACAAATCCTGATGTTGATCTTCTATCATTTATGTCGCCTGCCCAATCAGCATCAACGTAACAATCCATTACATTAATATTTTCATTTTTCAAATAAGTTAATTTATAATCTTTTGTTTTATATAAATATTTTAAAATTCTCAATGCATATTTGAAATGCTCCTGATTATAACTTGATTGGAATCTACTTAAATAATTTACACAAAATGATATATCAGGTCTGGTGCCTGTTGCAATATATAACAATTCTCCTATTAAATTTCTAAATTTAATATTATCTTCTACTATTTTACTTGTCATTAAATTTAAATTTATTTCCATAGGCGTATCATATAGTTTTGAATTTTTTATTTGATATTTTTGTGCTAAAGATTCAATGTAACTTTTCTGATCTAAAGTCATTTCTACATCATTATATTCAATGTTAATTCCTATATAACTTCTTACTTTGCCCAAATCTTTAATGTTAAATTTACTCGCTAACTTAATTTTAACTTGTTCTATTTGTCTTTTATTTTTACTACATATTAATAAATCATCAACAAATAATAAAATATATATTGAATCATTACCTGAATTTTTAACATATAAACAGTAGTCGTAATTATTTCTTTTAAATCCTAATTGAGTAATATAATTATTAAAATGTTCATACCATGCACGTGGGCTTTCTTTTAGACCATACAAAGCTTTTTTTAATTTATACACTTGGTTAATTCCCTTTTCGTATCCTTCAGGTTGTTTAACGTATACTTCGGATTCTATCTTGCTGTTCAAAAACGCTGTTTCTACGTCCATTTGATCAATGTTTAAATTGTACCTACAACAATATGCTAATAATATTTTTAACGTTTGCATTTTTGCCACTGGTGAATATGTATGTTCAATTAATTCTTGCTGTTGAAAACCTCTTACAACTAATCGAGCCTTGTAACTGTCATTGCTTTTCCGTTTGTATAACCATTTCACATCTAATATATTTTTATCTTCTGGTTGTTGTACCAAATCCCATGTGTAATTTTGTTGAATACTTCTTATTTCGTTATCCATTGCATTTTTCCAATTTATGGAATCTATACTTCTCATCGCCTCCTTAAATGTTTGCGGTACTGTCGCATTGCAATAATTTACATATATAATATAATCATCAAGTTTTGAAGGAAGTTTTCTTTGTCGTTGAGGCCTTTTTAAATCCACTTCCTCGTTAGTATCATCTAAACTTTCATCATCTTCATCTGGACCCTTTTCATTTTGCTCATTGTTAACCAACTCAATGCATTTAACTTCTTCTTCAATAATTTCTACATGTCGTGCAATCTTTATTTTATCATTTACAAGTATACGATATCCCACATCTGTATACCCTAATAATATGCCTGCTTCAGCTTTTTTATCCCATTTTGATGCTCGTTTCTCCTCAGGTATACGAACGAAAACTTTGCTCCCGTACAGTCGTAAATTTTTTACACTAGGTTTTTCATTAAAAAATATCTCATAAGGAGTTTTCTGTTCAGTAGTGTTTGCTAATGTTCTGTTATGTAAATATGCAGCCGTTCTAACACATTCCGGCCAATATTTAATATCCACCTTTGCCTCAGCTCGTAAGCACCGAGCTATATTCATAATTGTTTGATTAAAACGTTCAGCTGTTCCATTTAGCTGATGCACGTATGGTGGGCACGGGTTTAGATATATTCCTTTTTCACGGATAAAGTTATAAATTTTTGAGTTCATATATTCTGTTCCATTATCACATCTTAATTCTTGTATATTTT
The DNA here is from genome assembly GCA_935421215.2 of Melolontha melolontha. Lineage (NCBI taxonomy): Eukaryota > Metazoa > Arthropoda > Insecta > Coleoptera > Scarabaeidae > Melolontha > Melolontha melolontha. Next base: position 131,595,117 of record OW285236.1, read on the forward strand.
TACCAGTTAAATTTTGAACAAGATTTACGTATTCTACCAGACAATCGTAAACTTGTGTTTTTGATTTCATGGTGTACACTTTTGCTAGTTTGCTATAATCATCTATAAATGATAGAAAGTACATTTCTCCCTGATTTCCTTTTGTTGTGTGTGGGCCATTTACATCTGTGTGAATTATTTGTAAAATGTCCTCTGCTCTCTTACGGTTATTTCCAAAAGGTAAATTTTTCATTTTATTTTCAATACACACCGCACATTTTAAATAATCACCCTCTAACTTTTCCGGAATTCCTTCTATTAGTTGTTTTGTACATAGAACATTTAAGTAATTAAAATTTACATGTCCTAACATTCGATGCCATTTTTCTTTTAATGTTAATTTATTTTCACTACATGTTGTATTTGCAAATGCTGATCTGTTATTATTGTCAATAAAACTTTTCATTTCATACAGATTTTCCTTTTTGATTGCTATGGCTATTAATTCACTGTTCATATTATAAATTTTTGAAATATTTCCATAAGAAATAATTTTATTATTGTTTGTAATTTTTGAATAACTTAATAAATTTGTTTTCATATCTTTTACATAAAATACATTATTCAAATTTATGACCACTTGTTTATTGTACACAGGAAATGAAGCTTTTATTTGACCAATTTTTGTCGCTAGCAATATGCGACCGTCTCCCACTTTTACATTCACTGGTGTTTTTAATGTCACAAAACTTTCAAAATAAATGTCATTGTTTATAATATGATCGGTACAACCACTGTCTAATAACCAGTTTATTTCATTTGGATTGACGATGCAAGTTTCACTTATTGTTGAAGTATTTGCTGTCACATAAAAGTTATTACATTCACTATTATTTCTACTTTCTGAATTTTGATGCCCACTGTAATTTCCATGTCCCCTATTTTGATAACCACGATAATTTCCACGTCCTGCATTTTGATAACCACTAAAATTTCCACGTCCTGCATTTTGATAACCACTAAAATTTCCACGTACATTTTGATATCCACGATAGTTTCCATAATTTCCACGTCCTAAATTTTGATAATGACCACGGCCACCACGATTGAAATTATTATGTTGCCCTTGAAAACTTGTTTGATATTTTTGTTGACAGTTCCTTTGAATGTGACCTACTTTACCACATCCATAACAACCTTGATTCCGTTGTGATGTCGAACCCGCTGCAAATGCATTTGATTTTGTATTTTTTTCTTTATCTTCACCATTGTCACTTTTGTCATTCATAAATTTTAACTTGATTTTCGTTTTTAAATATTCTACATTTCTTTCTTCTTTGGGTAAAACATCAATTAAATCACCCAGGTGGCTAAATGATTTTGGGAGTGCTCTTAACATATAATTTAACTTTTCATCCTCGTTGATTTTTGATCCAGCCGCTTTCAATTCATTTGTTGCTTTTTCAAATTTGTTAAAAAAATTTTCGGGGTCATCTTCTTCCTTTAATTTGATATTTTCTAAATTGCTTCTACAGATCATTTGTAATGCTGTCGATTCTTTGTTGTAAATTTCATCCAATTTTTTAATAATTTCAAAGGCGGTTTCCTGTTCACTAATTAATTCTAATTGTTTATTTGAGATAGCGCTATATATGTAGTTCGTTGCTTTGATGTCCATTTGTTCCCATTCATTTGCATTCTCAGTTGCAGTCCTTTCTCTTTCAGTTACTATTTTACATTTTTTAAATTGCAAAAATTTTAATATTCGTAGCTTCCATTTTGTATAATCGGAACCATCAAAGATCGGTACTGTTACATCATCTATTTTTATATACGTCGCCATTTTTGTTATATTAAATTTTTTGTTTTAACTTTTAACACTTTTATATATTTTTAATAACTACGCTCTGCTACCATGTTAATGTTTGTAACTTTAAATAATACACTTTTATATATTTATTTATTGTTTATTATATAAACTATTTTACATTTTAATATTTATAAACCACACACAAACACAACTTAACAACAACTCTTCTTTTTGTCTTATCATCTTTTTTTTCTTGTTGGTTCAGTACTACCAACTTTGTATTCTTAATAATACCTACTTAATAATACATAACTAAAAGTAAACAAAAGTAACTAATATTTAACAACTATGCAAAAAATTTATAAAAACAAAAACACGCACTTTTTTGCAAGATATTTCTTTATGACATTCTTGCTTCTTTTTATACAATTTATGTACAAAAATTTTAGTTTGAAATTGTTTCTATGGCGACAACATTGTTGAATTATTTACTTCTATTTTTGACGTTAAATTTTTGAGATATTGCGTAGAAATTGTTCATTTTCGCTAATATAAAAAATGGCACATTTATCTGAGCGAGAAAGAATCGAAATTTTAATTATGGTTGGGTATGGGGACAGACAAAGAACGCATGCAGAAGCATGCGATTTGTTTAACCATGAACACCCTGATAGATCTCCAATTACCAGGTCTACGGTGACAAAACTAGTTGGAAAGTTTACCCAAACTGGATCCGTAAAAGATCGACCACGGCAAGGTAGACCTCAAGTAGGAGAAGATGTGAAATTAAATGTGCTTCTAGAAGCAGAAGAAAGGCATCATGTTTCCACCAGACAACTTGCGTTAGCCAATCAGGTGGCTCACTCATTTGTCAACTTATTTAAAAAAGAACACTATCGTCCTTACAAAGTTCAACTTGTACAGGAATTACATGAGGATGGCGAAGATCGTCGACTGCAGTTCTGTGAAGACGTAATGTTACGTTGTGACCAAAATCCAAATTTCTTGGAAAACATCGTCTTCTCAGATGAAGCTACGTTCTGCCTAAATGGATCTGTTCACCGCCATAATTGCAGATATTGGTCGCAGAACAATCCGCATTGGACTCAAGCGTGTCATACTCAGCGCAGAGGAAAAGCTAACGTATGGATTGGAATGATTGGACGACGCATTTTAGGGCCATATTTTTTTGAAGGAAATTTGACTGCTGTGCAATATTTAGAATTTTTAAGATTTGAACTGGTTCCAGCGCTCGCTGTTATTTTCCCAAATCACGAGGATGGTGATGTACCCCATCCAAATATTTGGTTTCAACAAGATGGTGCGCCTCCGCATTATGGTGTAGAGGTTCGCCACTATCTTGACGAAATATTTCCCAATAAATGGATTGGACGGAGAGGCGCCATAGAATGGCCACCTCGTTCTCCTGACCTGACTCCGTTAGACTTTTTTTTGTGGTGTTATTTGAAATCGAAAGTGTATTTTAACAAACCGAACAATTTAGAAGATTTAAAAGAACGAATTCGCGTAGAACTTACACAAATATCCCCAGACATAATTAAGGCGAGTATACGAAGTATTTACACTTGGCTGGGACAGTGTCAGTTGGTTGGTGGGGTCCATTTTGAAAATTTACGTTAACTGTTACAATAAATTTAAGTTCAGATGTATTTTTTTTAATTTAATTTTAATTTTGTACAAAAATAAAATTTTCGTATTTTTTTCTAAATTTATATCATTTTTTCAAAAAAATTGTGATGCAACATACCAATTGTTTTAATATCACTATTTGGTGGATATAAAGATCTACCAAAAACGAGAAAAAAATAATATGGTTGCCATTTAAAGAAAGTGTTGATAACGTCATCACTCGAAAACCAATGACGTCATAGAAAAAAATTGTATGTCAAAAGATGGCGTTTTAAAAAAGAAAATTTACCTGTCCGAGCGTTTTTCCTAAAAATGTAAAATAATGCATAAATGGACTTTATAGGTTATACATGACATACATTGCTACATATAATATCTATAACTTAAGTCAAATTTGACAAGTTAAATAAGACATGTCAAATTTGATAAGCCTGGCTTAGTTGTGTACGGGTTTTATTTTTTTCCATTCATGTTGAAACTTTATTATAAAAACATTCTTTTGGTTTATCAATATATGATTTATTGACAATATGTCACTACTTATACGTATACATTGTAGTTTGTGTTTATTTGCTGTTTCAATATTTGTTGATATATGTTGTATCGAATTAAGGCAATATATTCCTTACAATAAAACCACATAAAACATTGGGATCAATTTTAATTTTATAGTTGAACGTTGGTTGAAATTCAAGCAATGATTTAAATTATTGCTACTTCTGAAATATCCCTACTAGTCATAACTGTTATTTTCTAATAACAGTTACTGGATCACAGTTATAGAAAATATCGCTGGTCTCCATTATGTGTTACAGTTACAGACACTATTTCCAATTTCCATAACCTAACTTCTTTTCGCCTGACGCTGTAAACACGTGTGTGGGTAAGTAGTCCTTGTACTATTATTAAAATTGAAATTCATATACTAATACAAATTTCGTTCATTTGAAAAGCATGTCCAATAGTACTAAAACATTTGGAAAACGTAAATCATTTAATAAAAGTTCAGAAAACATCTCAAAGGCTAAAATGTTAAGCAAATCATCTATATCAAAGATCATTGACAAATCTGCAAAAACACCTGGAACTCCTGGACAGACAAAATTTGTTCCTAAGATTTCAAGCGAGCAGAAACAGAATTCAAACAAGGCTAATAAAAAACGTAAATCTTTGCCAGCAAATTTGATAAATGGTAGTGATGATATTACACCTAAGAAATCTAAGCTGGAACCGTTTTCTGGAACATCCGATTTATTCATGCAAATGAAGGAGTCTGAAAATGAAAGTAAAGATACAGACGAAAAATCTGATGCTAAAGATACAAAATCAAATAGAAAACAACGTAAGGATAATGCACGGACATTACGTGTAGCAGCTAAAGAAAGGTTCAAGAAAACTATAGCTGATGCTGCATCAGGAAATGACGAGGCTGTAACGTTTGTGAAAAGTAAAATTGAGGAACTTGAGAACAAAACACAACTTACTAATTCTTGCAAAAGAAAATTAAAGTTGTTACGAAGGGTCTTAAAAAATAGTGGGATTTCATTACCAAATATCAGTAAAACAGAGAAGCAAGATTCAAATGTAGCAAAACAAAATAATTTAGGACAGAATAATAAAAATAAGAACAAAACTAAAAAAAGTGAATTGTCCAAATTACAAACTAAAACAAAGAAGGATCCTGCTATTGATAGTGAAGAGGAATCGGAAAATGATGAAGACGAAGAAGATGATAGCAGTGATAATCAAGTTAGCAAGTTAATAGAAAAAGAAAGTACAGAAGAAGATGAAATTGACGAGGAAGATACGGATGATGATGAAGAAGAAGACGATAAGGATGAAGAAGGAGAAGAGGAAGAAGATGGTGAGAGTGATGAAAAAGAAGAAGATGAAAGTGGAAGTGATGAGAATGAAATCCCAAGCACAAATACGCCAGCACCCAAGAAAAAAAATCAGACACAGATTTCCAGAAAAGAAGATAGTGCAGAAATCAATTCATCGCCAAGAAGTAAATCACAGTTAACACTATTCGTGGGAAATATACCATATGATGTTACACAAGAAGATATTGCTGAACATTTCTCAAAAGCTGGAAATGTCAAAGATATTCGAATTCCTTTAGATAAAAAAACAAACAAATCTAGAGGCTTTGCATATGTGGAATTGGCAAATAATCCGTCTTATCAGGTAAAAACTACTTTTTTACAATTACAATAAAGTATTTCGGATAATTTAACACATTGCTATGGAATCTTATTGTTTCTTTTATGATAATTAAATTAAAGCTACTATAAATTACTACTTTGTTGTGATATTTTCAGTATTGTTAAATAGTTAGACAATCATTAAATATTAGTAAATTACTAATTGAAGGTTGACGTAGATAATAGAAAGAAATTAAGTTCAAGCAAAGTGTGTTTTGAATAGTTTGTTAGTTTTCCTTTTGATAAATATACACAATTAAATTAAAAGTTTAAAATCATAGTATATGATAAATTTGAAGACTCATTTGAGTAAGTTCTCTGTAACCAGAAAGGTACTTTCTAATCTACTCTAAAGATCGTTTGACACGGCATAAATTTTGTTATAAAAATTTTAAAAAAAATATATAAAATACTATGCAATTTTATCTTCAAAGTTGTAAAATAAAATTGTAAGAAAAAAATAAAACTGACATGATATGAAAAATTTGTGAGTAAGCATGTGCATTTTAAGTTCCGTGACATGTTTTCGATAATATTATTTGTTTGATGTTCTGATGCCAACTTCCCACGTGATACCTAACCTAACCTCGTCACTTCGCCGGCATGGCCCGTACGCGCAGTTTTATTGCGCACTTTTTATTCCTTATTTTATAATTTATAGAATCAATCCTATAAATTTTCTAATCATATTTTATATAAAATTTTACATAAAATAATTGTGTGTGACACGCTATGAATTTTACAAAATAAACTTTATATTCTTTGTTGTAAATTTCATAACAAAATTTATGCCGTGTCAAACGGCCTTAATTGAAATAAATCATTCAACATATTTTTAATTTTTAACTTGTTATTTCAAAGCATAATTTTTAACATATATTTCAATTTCATATGTTCTTTGATCACACATTAAAATCCGTATGAGAACTGTTAAAAAAAAATGTTATTAGCTCTAACCTCGCTAATAACTGATGTCTAGAGCTGAGGATGTTTGCGGTATAACCATGGTTATATCATGTAACCATAGTAAATTACTATGGTTATATGATATAACCATGGTTATACCGCAAACATCCTCAGCTCTACTGATGTCTATTGTTTTAGAAATAATTCCAATAATTAGTATGTTCTAATATTGTTGTATACTTTTAATTATATTTTTAATATCCTTTAAGGAAACTATATTTAGACGCTATGTTGATATTTGGGAAAATTTGTTTACAATTTGTTGATTTCTTAAATTCACTATATTAATTTTAAAATCAGAATGACCTATTGATAATCTAATGAATATTGTTCAGTTAATATAATATAATAAATGGCCTTTGCTTCAACTTGCTGACTGAAATTTCATCGTAATTATATAAGAAAAGTTGGCATGCTGTGTAATTATAACCAGCACGGAAATTGTTTTTTGTGTTTGTACTATTTGACATAAGAACTACCGGCATAGCCGGTCAAGGGAAGGGTTGCCTTTTTCACCATAGTCTCTTTCGTCCGTCAGATATCACTAGATTATATAGTGCTACCTGATAGGACGAAATTTGCTATGTCTTGTAGGCGATTTAAGCTTTAATTACTTCACTAGCTTAACTGATGACTCCTAATAATAGATGGCAGAAACACGTGTCTTAAGCAGAAGTATTGCTGGAAAATACGAGGTGTATTTGTCCATGTGTACAGTTACAGATGTGTATATTGCATGTCTGTTTCATTTGTATCAAATTCATGTATTACTTTTAATAACCATATTGAGTTAGTTATACAAAATGTCAATAATTGATACTTACCTTGTACAAGTTATGCAAAACCAATTAACATATTTTCTTATATTTTGTAGAAAGCACTAACTTTGAACCAAACGACCTTAAAAGGCAGAAGAATAAATGTTAAGGATAGCGAAAGTGGTAACAAAAAAGGCAAAAACATGAAATCGCCGGCGATGAAACAAGGAGGTAAACCCTTTGGCAATTTTAAAGGGCCACATAAAGGATTTGCTGGAAGACAGAAGCGACAGAGCAAATAAAAATAAGTAATATGTATTTATATATATGTATATGAAATTTGTTTTTAAATGTTACTGTTCAACTTTTTTTTAAGTAATTGACAGTTAGGTAAGATCAGTATAGAGAATATAATCAAATTTATTTTTCAATTATGCATTTTTTGTGTAAATAAAACACAGTTTCAAATACTTTCTTTTATTTAAATAAAATAAATATAATTAACAATACTTATTAAATATTTCATAAATTGGTCCAAAATGAATATGTGAATATATTCTATTGTCAAGCGTTTTAGTAAATACGTATTTTGATTTTATATATGCATAAATATAATAATTTATGCATATATGAATACCTTAAAATTACCTTAAGCCGCACTTCTACATACAATTAAATTAAATTTCGAAAAAACAAGCGCGTTTTTTATTAACAATTTTATTTGAAACTAATAGAAATTTTTTTCTGTTTAGAAAGACAAATTTGCTTTTTTAAATGTGCTGCCATAGCTAAACATTTTTCGCTCTTTTTAAACTCTTAACAAAAATTTCCTAGAATTTTGATAATATATTATATTAATGCACTCTAAAGTAGTTGCAAATTAATCATTTCCTAACAAGGATTTTGTTTTGTATGCAATTAATTACATACATAAAATTAAGTTTTTTCGACTTTTTTTTTACTATATAAGTATGCCAAATAATCTCATAGTAAATTATGGTTTAATAAAATATGAGATGATAGTTAAATATATATTATTTACAAGGCCTTCAGTCAAATTCTTAGTGGCGTACTTTGTGATTCTAATACATTAAAGGTAGTGATTACTTGAAAAATATTAATGATATTTTTCAAGTAAAGTTTTCATAATTGAAGTAACTGAAACGGAAGAAAACTGGAACATTAGAAAGTTGTTGTCAAACCAATACCAAGACAGCACAGTAGTTGAGCATAATAATAAAAAAAAAACAACACACGAAGAAGAACGTGTATTAAAGGCATTATTGACAGAATTTGCGGAATAAATATTAGATAAACATAGATACATTATTTACTATGAAAAAATAGTTGGGTGACATTCTCTTAGAAGAACAAGTTTATAAAATTGATTTTATTAATAATATTCGATATAAAGTTGAATAGTGTTGTAATGCGTAAGCTAATAAGGACACGAATTTCGATTACTTTTCTTTAATTTTTTTTTTATTGAGAACTAGTTCACTAAATAGATCTATTAAGCCCATTCCTATTGTGCGAACTAACATACAGAAGTTAGGTTAGAAAAGAGCACAAAACTTTCAATAGAGACAACTAACAACATTTTTAACACGACACATATTAACAACCACAGGCTACAATCTGTCAAGAACCTGAGAGACATGGAGTAAGGAGATTGCATTTCAAGATGCCCAGTAGCATCGCAATAAATTGTAATGTGGTACTTTGTAGGTGCCGATATTTTGAAGGCTACTCGGCGTAAAATTCTATTAAATAGGTAGCAATGAAAATAGAAATAACAGGTGTTCAAACAGTCAAGCTTACTGGGCGGCTGTGGGCTAGGTAAATGTATGTAGTAGATCCATCATATTTTCTTAAATAGCACAATTTATTTGACAATTAATGTTTAAATGTTGATGGTCAACATCTGCTGTGATAAATTTAATTAAACATATTGTCCTTGTATTTTAACATTTATATACCTTCAAAAAAGTATAAGAGTCCCTAGTATATTTAATAATAGTATACTAAATACGTATTTCGACAACTAGGTGCTCATCCTCAGTAGGTAAAACCACTAATCACAGTGTCGAATATGGGGCACAGTGACAACACAAAGAATCGAGAAATATTACAAGGCGTTCACGTATACGCTGATATATACATGCAGTGTATACCTGGACGCCTTGTAAATTGTTTCGCGATTCTTTGTGTTAGGTTTACTGTGCTCGATGTTCAACACTGTGATTGGTGGTTTTACTTAATTGTAGTAACAGGTTTTATATCTTGATTTAAGTTTTTACATCACCACAGTCTCCAAAGAAAGACTTTTCATATATCTATTTATTTAATTGATTAATTATACTGCAATAAATGCCATTTATCTGTGTAACTTGGAATAACCTTTTATTTACTACAAATTAAGAGATGTGAAACTCCATAAGGCAGTTACTTTTGAGCGAACAGAGCGGAAGCATGGAAACATGTTGGTATTTTAGTATGTTGCTTGTGATGTGTTGGCAGTAACATTTACAGAAATTACTAGTTATTTACCCGTTTGTGAAATACTTGTATGATTTTTCTTTGCATAAAAAGATTTAATTTTTGGTAAGTATGTAGATCTTATTACTAATTGTGCTTTACTTACAATTAATATCGTTTATAATGTTAATAATCACAGATTTATCAGAAAATTTACGTAAATACATTGTTCACATTCTAGTAAAAAGTATGATAAATTAATAAAATATAAAATTGTACTTGTTTTCCATGACGTTAAGTAAACCTTTAAATTATTTATTTCAGATAGAATGGTAAAATGCATGTTATGCAAAAATGCAAACCGTAAAAATTCATTACGTTACGTAAGTAAAAGTAATAGTAATCTTTATTGTTTGTATATACCTATTGGATAAAATGACTATCCTACTATAAAAGAAAGAAAATAGGAAAACCACATTACAAGAAAGATAAGTATAATGTTTTTATTAAATAGCTAGATAATCATCGTGAAAATCACTCTATGAAGATTATATGTTTAGTTAATATACATTTAGAGATATAATTTCCACTTGTATATATGATTTGAAATACATTTATAAAGTAAGAAATGCACATGTTTAAAAACTATTTAGTTGTAGAATACTTTTTAAAAATATGGTTTAAAAAATGTTAAATATGAGAGTGAAATTTATAGCTTCACAAATACACTGCTCAAAAAAATTAGGGGAACACTTTTTTATTACCTGTAACTTTTTAAATAAGAGGTCAAGGAAAATCAAATTTGGTATACTTCAACAGCATATATTTAACTAAAGAAAATTACAAAAACAATGTTACAACTAGAGTGGACCAATCCGTAGCGATATTGGTAAATATTTCAAATAAAAGCCGAAAAACTCCAATAATTTATCAATTAATATATATATATATATATATATATATATATATATATATATATATATATTAAAAATAATAGACTTTTTATTGGTTTAGCGACCTTTATTGAATTTTGATGTTTTATTCTACGACGTTTCGACTTTTATTATTATTATTCAGTCTTTTTTAAGTAACTAGAAACAAGAATTAATACAATGAAAAAGTGAGAACTGTGTTTGTCTTTGTGAGACTGAATTAGCAATTAAAATAACAATTAAAATTAACATTAGGTTAACGACTGAATTACCAATTAAATTAACAATTAAAATTAGATTAATAATAAGTAAGGAACAATTAAAATGATTACATCTGTATAAATGAATTGAAAATTTAAATTAAACTACTATTACAGTAAAGAAAACATTGAATGACAATAAACTCACCGTTTTTTTTTTTGGGTTTCAAAAACACTCATTCTGTGCAACATGTGTCATCGGAGCTTATCCGAGACGTTTTTAAGGGGACCGACCGCACTGGTTCGAATATTGTGAATGTATGTGTCTTATTGTTTAGAGAAGTGTATTTCTGTTCTATTTCGGAATTAGCAAATTGGTCAGGACCGTGTTTAGGGGTATACTTTATTTTTTTTGGATTTGAACAGAACTATTGAATATCATTTATATATCTATTGGCGCGAAAATAAATCCCTAAAAGATACTGCCAAGTGTAATAAGTCTCAAATTCTGACGCTTTGACAATACAATACAGATGTCTATTTTACTTGTATTTTATTTTTTAGGATGAATCAACAAACTTTTGAGTTTCCATCGGAATATGTACGTAGATATACTGCAAATATTTTAACTGTTTGTTAACCTGTATTTCTTTACAGTATAGTATTTGCTCTTCTAACTACAATAAGAAACGAGACAGTAGATGGTTTTGCAATAAAGCTCTTTCACCACAGAGTACATATTCTGACCAAAACAAAATTATTACGTCAACTGGTGATTTATTACAAAATGTATCGGAAGAATTAATTATTTCGGATGGCGAATCTTCAATTACGGGCACTGTAGCAGATTCTGATTATAATCCTTCGGGAAGTGGTAGTTCTTCTGTAGGTTTAATTTTATCGCTTTTATGAGATTATTGTTAATTTATGAATATTTTTTTAGGAAATATCTTCAACTTCTCCTCAAATATTCTGTTCGTCCGATGATCTCTCTTTTCATGAAAGTTTAGACGATGACAAAAATAACGAACTTGTTTCTCAAAGCTTTGCAACGATAATGCCTCTGGATAACAATGACGAATATTTGACTTCTAAAAGCACTGACAATAACGTAAAGAAGGTTCACTCTCGCTCTAAGAAGACAGTCTTTTGTTACTATTGTGAATCACACGTACAGCATTTTCCTAGGCATTTATTTAGGAACCACAAAAGTGAACTAGAAGTTCAGAAGATTTTAGCATTGCCCTCTCTTAGTAAGGAAAGAAAAAGCTTGCTTTATTCTCTAAGAAAGAAAGGCAATTATCTAACTAGCAATGACGTAACCAAACCAGTTAGAAAAGGTGCAGAGACTACTAAATACCTACCATGCACATATTGCTTAGGTTTTTATTCTGCCAAGAATCTATGGCGGCATCGTAAGCAATGTGATGCAAATCCAGCAAAAGGAACATCTACAAAAAATTCTCAAACCGATGCTCAAAATTTTTTATTGCGTCATTTAAGAGTTGACGATCACTTAAAAATGGACGTTTTTCCTCGCATGAGAGCTGATGAAATTTCTCTCATTGCTAAAAAGGATCCACTTATATGTGCATTTGGTTCAAGATACTTGAAAATTCATAGAGAAAAGCATTTTATTCTGGTCGCCTCAAGGAAAATGAGAGAATTGTCTAGACTTCTTATTGAGTCAAAAAAAAATAAATCCCTCTATTAAAGATCTCTTCAATGCTCTTAAACCTGAATATTATGATGTTTTAGTTTCTGCGACAAAAGCTGCTTCAAAATACGATATTCAAAATCGGTGCTATCAAGCTCCCACATTTGCTTTGAATATGGGTACAACTTTAAAACAGTGTTGTGATATAGCACTTGTACAGGTACTAAAGAAATCTCAAACACTTCCAAATATAGAGTCAGCAAGTACTGAAGCTGAATTAAAAACATTAATTCAATGAATACAAGGCAACTGGAAATTCGATGTGTCCAGTCAAGCAGCAAGCGATTTGAGTCTCCAAAAATGGAACAAAATAATTATTGTGCCGCTTGCTAGCGATCTTAAATTATTGAAAGAGTGTCTCATTAGAAAAGCTAATGCCTCTTTATCAGTATTGAAAGAAAGCCCTTAAAATAAAGAAGCATATACTATTTTGTTAGAAACTATATACTGTCGGTTATTATTGTTGAACAGAAGACGTCCTGGCGAACTTCAGAGACTTTTGATTAGTACCTATACATCTGCAATGCGAAATCAAAACACACAAGCTTATGAAGAATTTTCAGAAGTTATTTCTGAAACGGAAAGAATTTTAATGAACAGCTTCAGAAGAATTGTCATAAAAGGTAAGAGAGGACGGGGTGTGCCAGTTCTAATAAGTAGAGATGTTCAAGAGCATTTAGACATGATTTTAAAACGTAGAGAACAAATGTCTGAAAGACCAAATAACTACGTATTTGGAAACCCAAGTTGAGGTGAACCAATTGTTGGCTATAAGGTACTGCGAAAATATGCCACATTTTGTAAAGCCAAAAATCCAGATGCTCTTACTTGCACCAGACTTAGGAATCACTTAGCCACCCTGACACAGTTATTCAATATGACTGAAAATGATATGGAACAACTGGCATCATTTATGGGTCACACATTAGGAATTCATCGAACATCTTACAGACTTCCTGATGATGTTTACCAAACAGCAAAAATATCAAAGCTGCTTATTCTTATGGAAAAAGGTAAAGCTGGCCAATTTAAAGGGAAAAATTTGGAAGAAATTAATTTGAATTTGGATGAAAATTTAATGAAACAAACTCATAGTGGTTTAGACGAGAAAGTAGTTTTGTTACAAGAAGATGAGGCTATAGACGAACATGAAATGAATACATTCATTGAGCAACGAAAGGAAATAAAAAAAACGTTGACGGGACCGAAGAGAGTACTTGTTCCGTGGACAGAAAACCAAAAAAAAGTAGTTACTATACTCTATTTTTAAAGTAGAGAGACAAATTTCTGAAAGCCTCTGGATAACTTTGACAGTGAAATCTCATTGGTTGAAAGCAAGGCCATATTGCTTTCAACCAATGAGATTTCACTGTCAAAGTGGTCTGTTCAGAAATTCGTCTCTCTACTTTAAAAATAGAGTATAACTATTTCAAATCCCATATTAAAGAAAAACGACCTCCAAAGAAAAGTGAATGCGAAGATCTAATTTCAAGCCAGCCTGAATTATTACAAAATAAAAATTGGCTAAAAATAAAAGTTTTTGTGCAGAACAAATACAGACTCAATAACAAATAATTCCTCAGTTACTTGTGCTATTCTACTTATGTTTTGCTTAAAATTATTCTATAAAATAATGTATATAGTTTCAGTCCGACAAAAATAATTTTTATACAAACGTGTTTATATGTAATAAATAGAGTGGACCAATCCGGAGCGATATTGGTAAATATTTCATATAAAAGCCGAAAAACTCCAATAATTTATCAATTTTATATTATATATTTATATTTATATAATTATATATATATAAATTGATAAATTATTGGAGTTTTTCGGCTTTTATATGAAATATTTACCAATATCGCTCCGGATTGGTCCACTCTAGTAATAAATAAAGATTTCTAAAACTTTAAAAATTTTTTTAGATGATCTCGAATAGGAATAATGACTACATTAAAATTTCCATATTTAATAGAGAGTAACTTTTGGAATTTACTGCAAGTGAGAATTAATGAATATTAAATCACATTCTTACATGTAAATGTCGACTTATTTAATGCGTTCGAAACTACAATCCGACAAACTAAGTTTGTACTAGTATGCAGAACACACCCTTTCGCGACAACGAACTTCCTGGTGATTAGGTTAATTAAGAATTAAGAAATACTGAAAAAACAAGTCTATCAACGGGAGGAAACGCACAGACGACGTTTCGTTCTAGTTGGAACTTTTCAATGTACGGTATTCCCTCGATGACGGACATTGCTTTTTCATTTCTATACTTTCTGTATATATAGTTAACATTTGGAATTTACTGCAAGTGAGAATTAATGAATATTAAATCACATTCTTACATGTAAATGTCGACTTATTTAATGCGTTCGAAACTACAATCCGACAAACTAAGTTTGTACTAGTATGCAGAACACACCCTTTCGCGACAACGAACTTCCTGGTGATTAGGTTAATTAAGAATTAAGAAATACTGAAAAAACAAGTCTATCAACGGGAGGAAACGCACAGACGACGTTTCGTTCTAGTTGGAACTTTTCAATGTACGGTATTCCCTCGATGACGGACATTGCTTTTTCATTTCTATACTTTCTGTATATATAGTTAACATTTGGAATTTACTGCAAGTGAGAATTAATGAATATTAAATCACATTCTTACATGTAAATGTCGACTTATTTAATGCGTTCGAAACTACAATCCGACAAACTAAGTTTGTACTAGTATGCAGAACACACCCTTTCGCGACAACGAACTTCCTGGTGATTAGGTTAATTAAGAATTAAGAAATACTGAAAAAACAAGTCTATCAACGGGAGGAAACGCACAGACGACGTTTCGTTCTAGTTGGAACTTTTCAATGTACGGTATTCCCTCGATGACGGACATTGCTTTTTCATTTCTATACTTTCTGTATATATAGTTAACATTTGGAATTTACTGCAAGTGAGAATTAATGAATATTAAATCACATTCTTACATGTAAATGTCGACTTATTTAATGCGTTCGAAACTACAATCCGCCAAACTAAGTTTGTACTAGTATGCAGAACACACCCTTTCGCGACAACGAACTTCCTGGTGATTAGGTTAATTAAGAATTAAGAAATACTGAAAAAACAAGTCTATCAACGGGAGGAAACGCACCTAATCACCAGGAAGTTCGTTGTCGCGAAAGGGTGTGTTCTGCATACTAGTACAAACTTAGTTTGTCGGATTGTAGTTTCGAACGCATTAAATAAGTCGACATTTACATGTAAGAATGTGATTTAATATTCATTAATTCTCACTTGCAGTAAATTCCAAATGTTAACTATATATACAGAAAGTATAGAAATGAAAAAGCAATGTCCGTCATCGAGGGAATACCGTACATTGAAAAGTTCCAACTAGAACGAAACGTCGTCTGTGCGTTTCCTCCCGTTGATAGACTTGTTTTTTCAGTATTTCTTAATTAACCTAATCACCAGGAAGTTCGTTGTCGCGAAAGGGTGTGTTCTGCATACTAGTACAAACTTAGTTTGTCGGATTGTAGTTTCGAACGCATTAAATAAGTCGATATTTACATGTAAGAATGTGATTTAATATTCATTAATTCTCACTTGCAGTAAATTCCAAATGTTAACTATATATACAGAAAGTATAGAAATGAAAAAGCAATGTCCGTCATCGAGGGAATACCGTACATTGAAAAGTTCCAACTAGAACGAAACGTCGTCTGTGCGTTTCCTCCCGTTGATAGACTTGTTTTTTCAGTATTTCTTAATTCTTAATTAAGAGAGTAACTGTTTTACCACATCGTGAAGGCACTTATCTAACAAAAGTTTTCAATACAAATTGCTAAATTTTGTTTCGTCACAAGTGAAAACCAAATTTATAAAGTTAAAATACTGCTTTCTTTTTTTTTGATATACATACACTCAAGATTAATTTAATTCCAACAAAAAGCAAACACGGAACTTTTGTCTAAGAAAAGGTATTCGAACCGTCGCATAACCATTCAAAATAAACATCGGTTGTGTACATAATGCTTTTTCTGATCGTAATAAATCATCCACACAAAAAATTTTACATTGTATATAGAAACATGTACAGATTGTTACAAATCCAGTAGTATATGAGCTTCGTGAAGGCCAGAACGACATGCAAACTGACGGAGATTAGCGAGAGAGAAATGGATAGATAGAATATTATTACAACAAAACTGTATTGAACAACTGGAATTCGAACTTATGCTATCATAAGAACATGCCTGATGTAAGACGAGAAAGGATAGTATACATTTCTTTCTTGTCTTACATCAGGAATTTGCCTGTGCGCCAGTCGATCACTGGCACTTGTAGTGATGGAATGTTGAGTACAGCGCGCTTGCGCAAGTAGAGACCACTTCTGCCACATACGCTAACGTGTAGGTTATTCATTCTCTAGTAAGAATTCGTTCGCGTAATATTTTCGCGCAATACGTTTTCCAAAATGAATTATTATTCACCTGAAGAAAAATTACAGATAATAAAATATTTTTATGACGGAAATTCCTTAGCAGCCGTTCGCGATTTGTTTACGGGACAAGTTCCTGATAGATCCATTGCTGACTTATCCCCAGATGATTTTTTTCTTTGCGGATATTTAAAAAAGTCAATACATGGTAATCAAATACGGCGACCTACTAATTTAGAAAAATTACGGTAGAAACATTGCATATGCACATGTCAGAATGTCATTTTATAATCATCTGGAGTTTCGCTTAGCACAAGAAGGTTGTATCTTCGAGCACTTAATTTAAAGTTAAGTGTTGATATTAAATTAACTTATTTTATTATTAGAATTTTTTTTTTTAATATTTGTGATTTTTTTATGTTATCAGAAAGTATTTATTTGTTTATCATGTTTAGCAGTATTATTTAGTTACATATTTTTCAATGTTGTTAGAGTTAATAAGCCGCTCTGTTCACATGTAAAGTGAATGGGACTTTACAATACCACAATATTACCGCGAGAATTAATCATCCTAATGTTTTTTTAGGGCATTGGGTAATCTTACGCACAGTAAATTCTATTTATATTGTAATGTTTTTCTGGGTTCGAAAATAATATTAACCACTAACACCATTTATTAAAAGCGATATATTTATTTGCTTAGATATTTTTTATTGTTTTATATTTAATACAATAGTTTTCATTCAATATATTTTGTTTTGTTCAGAATAAAATATGTCTTGAATCGTTATACAGTATGTCCCCGGATCGACTTTAAAAGAGGAAAAAACTTCTTATTTTTGATTTCTCAGAAAATTTCACTCTTACTCTGCTTGTTTTCAAACACACAAATTACTTTTTATTGAACTCGAACGGTTCTGGAGATAATATCATTTTCTTGCTAGAAAATATACAAATTGAGTTCAAGTTTTATTTAATAAATTTAACAAATAATGGTAAAATGAAATAAAATTCTCAAAAAGCTAAACTATTAATTTTCTATTCAAATAATGCTCCTCCTTTTTCTGCGCAGATTTTAATGCGAGCTCTAAATTCATTGAAACTGCGTCTTATTTCTAAGATTGATAAGTACTGGACTGCATTTTGTTTCCTATTTTTTAATTGCTCTTCATCATTGTCTAGTGGCTTACTGTACACAATTTGTTTTAAACGACCCCACAGATAAAAGTCCATTATTGTAAGATCAGGACTTCTCGATGGCCATAAAATGGGACCATCTCTTCCTATTCAGTTATCATGGAACTCTGTATTGAGCCACTGGCGAACAATGCCGGCATAATGAGCAGGGCACCCATCATGCTCGTAAAACATTTCCACTCGGTAGTTTAAGGGCAATTCATCCAGTTCATCAGTTAAACAATTATGCAACATTTCCAAATATCAATTACGGTTTAAATTTTGATCAAAAAAATATGGGTCAATAATGCCATGGTATGAAACTGCACACCACACATTAACTTTTTTAAAATATTGTCTGCGACAAGAAATTCTGAAGTTTGGATTCATCTCACTCCAGTACCGGCAACAATTTTTTTCCTCCTTTAAAGTCGGTCCGGGGACATACTGTATATGATCTTATATCGCAAAGTTTACTGCAGTGCAATCGACCATTACCATACTATTCGCTTTCCTTTCAAACTGTATGTACCAAACGAAATATAACAAAGTGTGCATCTAAATACACTAATAAAGTTACTTAAAGCTTCTATTAGAATTCATGTTTAGTTTAATTTTTTAATAGAGTTATTCAACAGAAACATTTAGATTTAAGTGATATATAAACTGGTCAGACTGTGTGGGAAACGATAGTTTGCCTGAATGCGTTAACCATTTTTACAAAACAAGAAAAAGTCATTTGCAATATTAATATTCTATCTGATAGTATCGTTACAAATTATTAGTAGAATTCTAAGAAAAAATAATTGTCTGACTTCTATGATATAATACTAATACAACTTTAAAATATTGGAATAAGAAGGGCCAATTATACGTTTTAAATATCATCAAACCACCATTGAAACAATAAATGAACTGATTACGGTGTTGTCAATACTTTGGAGGACTCATCCACTGTGTATTTGAAATTAAATATATATGAAGGATGACTGAACCACTTTGAAATGGGAACATATTATATACACGGTATATACGAACGATAGTCACACCAACTGCCGATACGGCTAAGCTCGCAACTAGGATATTCAAACTATCGAAAAAAACGTCATAGGTCATCTACTTGAAATTTTGTGAACTGTTATATGTCGATGAAGTGAATAATTTTACACAGCAAGCGATAGGTCCTCCGTATACGGATGACCAACCGCACTCGGATGACCTATTCAATGCAAACTGCCTATTAGCGGAGGACTTAGCTACTGCAGGATATATATATATATATATATATATATATATATATATATACATAAATTGATAAATTATTGGAGTTTTTCGGCTTTTATATGAAATATTTACCAATATCGCTTCGGATTGGTCCACTCTAGTTACAACTCTTAGTTACTTCTAAGGAGCATTTAAAAATGTAAATTAATAACGCATAATGAAAACGACTGTCATAGTAGTATCGATGAGAGTAGGGTTTTCTGTGGATTGGTGAGATTTAATACCGTGTATGCCCTCCGCAAGCACGAATCACTTCCTCACACCGGAGTGGAATGCTTTGCACTAGTCTGCGAAGAGATTCTTGGGGTATACTTTTCTATTCCTCAACTAGGGCTTGTGTCAGTTCCTGTATGGTTAGTGGTGGATTAGGGCGCTTGCGAACACGTCGGTCAAGCTGATCTCACGTGGTCAATAGGATTCAGATCAGGACTTACCGCCGGCCATTCCATGATCTGAATTCCACGTTCTTGTAAAAAGTTTTTGGTGATGCCAGCGATATGTGGCCTTGCATTATCCTGAATTAGGATGAAATTAGGACCGACGCCATATGCAGCAGGCACTACATGGTCCTCCAAGACATTTTCGATGTAATTCATTGCATTTAGTCTATTAGGAGCCACAACAAGATCAGTTCTGCTGTCTACACCGATACCAGCCCAAACCATCACAGATCCAAGACCAAATCTATCCACTTCCTGTATAGTAGTGGCTGAGTAGCGTTCACCAGGACGTCTATATACACGTACTCGACCGTTGCAACGAGTTAAACGAAATCTGGACTCGTCTGTAAACAGTATAGGCGTCCAGTGACGAAGTTTCCAATTTCTGTGATCCAGAGCAAACCTCATTCGCGCTGTTTTATGATGCTGCGTATGGCGTGGTGCGCGGATAGGTCTTCTTGGTTTCAAATTCGCCTCTTTTAATCTGTTTCTAACAGTTTGATCAGATATTTCTATTCCATGTGCTCGTCGTCGTTTAGCAGGTCTCTTGCTATGGCAATACGCTTACGTATAGAGGAAAGGACAAGATATCGGTCTTGATTTTAAGTAGTTTTTCGATTTCGACCTTGTCCAGCTCTTTTGACATATTGGCCAGTCACCCGAAACCGGTTCCATAAATGCTGAATTAACAGAAGGGGAAACTCCAAGGTCCCTACTAACATGTCGAATATTGTAGCCGTGCTGAATAAGGGCGACAGCACGAGCAACTTGCACTTCACTAGGATGCCTTATTTTACTTCTAATCAACGAATATTGACAACTGAATTCATCAGTCATCTTTAGTAGGCTTTCATACGTCAATTGAAAGCAAAGTTGAAATTTTTTCCATTTTGATTTGCGTTATTAATTTACATTTTTAAGTGTAACTTAGAAGTAGGTAACTAAGAGTTGTAAAATTGTTTTTGAATTTTTTTTTAAAAAAGTTACAGGTTTTGAGAAAGTGTTCCCCTAATTTTTTTGAGCAGTGTATATGCACAGAATATTTAAAATGACAATATTTGTATAATTTGTGTTCATCACTGAACTTGAAGTGTGTTTTACTTGTAGATATAAAAATATGAAACAATACTTCTGTTTTACTTCGAAAGCTTAATCTGCACTTCTTTTATTTGAAAACTTTAAACAACTTTAAATATAAATAACTTGTAGAATCACTAATAATGATTCTGCAAATTTTGCATTATTATTTATCATATTACAAATATTAATAAACATATAGGCTGTCCTTGAAATAAAGAGACAATGTATGAAAAATGGAAAGATCTAATTAATTATATAGAATATACATCCAAAATTCCTTCTCATAAGCGAAAAAAAAATGACAAGGATATTTATAAAATATTTGTCACTCCACTATGCGACCGACTATAGCATAAGCAGGATCGAAGATATCTTAAAGCGGACCGACAAGAACAAAAAGAGTAGTTTTGTTATAGACGGTCTCGCATTAAGTATCGTCTCAGATTCAGCCAGTTGGGGATTGTTACACGTGTATGTTCAATATGATTTATATTTACAAAATACCCCGTAAAGTATACATGAAATCTTCTTTAAATAATTTTCTTATCAAGTTATCGAACCCTTATCATACAAAGCTGTCTAAACAATGTTATCTTGAGCTTTTTAACATGGGCACAGATTATATTATCAAATAAGATAGGAGTTATTTGGTAATCTGTGCCCGAGACGTAAGGACTTTTTGAAGGCCCGTTATTATGCATTTATGTAATAAATTGCATAATTTACCAGTTATGAAATTTGTTATGTAAATTCATATGAAATTTGTTATGTAAATTCATATGAAATTTGTTATGTAAGATTTTAAATATTTCTCCCAAAATTTACAAAAAATTGCTTTTTGACATTAACCTTAATTGCATCTATTGCTAGACAACGTAAACTAAGTAACACTTAAGGTACCTGCAGGTAATATCGCCATATTAAGCTTTACACACTAGTTTGGCCCAAGGAGCATGGCTATAAACAAAACAATTAATGCAGATGATTTTTCGTTTATATAGATAACAATTTTGGCCGAAACTAAACTGTTCTTTCTTTTTTAAGGGTTAAGGACATGTATAAAAAATTATTGTCAATTGGCGATATTGACAACCCCTTGTTGATAATAACGCCAAGTTAACCTGTTTGTTTAAGTATAGAAACTGGTGGTACTATTCGAAGAAATAAATAGAAACAATAATAAACATATAAGGCATTTTCAAATGTTTATTAATTTTTATGAACAATAGGGACAAATATAAGATACAATTTTGTCATCTTTTGGTTAAGGCAATATATTCGTCATGAAGGTACAAGTTACAAACACTACACAGGCGCATATCATCTATTCTGTCCTTGTTACAAGCTCTGCAAAACCAACTTTCTTTTATTTCTATTCGAAGGTCTTTTGTTTTTGTTTCCATTTTGGGGTGAGTTGAAAAGATTTTTCTTTAGAACCTGCGGGCTGCTATTAATTGCTGGATTCCTTCTAGGTTTAGTAGATTTTTGTGAGAAATCTGGTGTCGGTAGCATCTCGAAAAAGGAAGTATTGTTAAGATTGTTTTCATTTTCAGATTCGCTGTCCTTGTCATTACTCTTTTCAGATATGTCAAAGTCACTTGCACTGATATCTGAATGATCACTTTCTGATAACTCTGTTACAGTACAGGCGCGGCTCGTGATATACTGTGGGGCACGTACAATGATGCGAGTGCTTCGTGTATTCTCGTGTACTAACATTAGCGTTTTCTTAGTAAACACACGAGGCACTCGCATCATTGTACGTACCCCACAGTACGTCATCACGAGCGGCGCCTGTTACAGTATGCTTTTTAGGTGTTTTTTAACCTGGTCCATTTTTGAGGTGCTGGGTTGGGGACTACTGGCTTTTGGTGGTTGAATAGTTTCGGGTAAATTTTCAGACGGTTGAATTTGCTTAATGTCTTTAGTTAAAGTTTTCTTTTCAGTAATGCTGCTTGGAGCAATTGTATAATCCAAATGTGAAGATGCGCCATCAAAAATCAGGAGACAAGGGCTAGGTGATTTGTATGCTGAAAAATGTGTCAGCCAAGTTTTAAAACTTTCGATTGTGATGCTGCCTTTTGGGGTCATTAAGGCGATACCACCTGGAGGAAATTGGTCAGTCCATTCAGGTTTTAGCCGTTTCCCTTTAAATAAAATTAAAATTAGAGGAAGTATCATAGAACCTATTGCATTTGCACATGACACAACAGTAACATTTTGTGCATGTTCGTTTACAACTACATGGACTCGTCTTGCTCCCTTTTTTGCCAATACAGACTGCTGATGATGTAAAGTTAGGCGACATCCTTTCGCGTCCATATTGTATATAAACTGAGGTTGATTCCAATTTCTGCATAATACCTTTCAGTTTATCAAAATGGTCATTATCAATGAACTTATTAAATTTTTGAGTTCTAGCAGGATTTAGGTTTTGAGCTTTACGATTTACGTCATGTCGTTTAAAAATCCTTTTAACCAATAACGACCTGCCATTTTTGATGTTCTGGAAAACGTGTTACTAATTTGATTTGCTTCGCAAAAATTATACACGCATCTTTTAAGTACCCTTGATGTTAGGGGGTATCCAGTTTCTGCTAGACGTATTATTCTCTTACATAAATCCGATTCTTGAACAGAATTAAGTACGCACTTTCGTCCCACAGACAGTTTTATTGTTACATTTTTCTGCATATAATCTCTTAATGTTCTTTGTCGAATTCCGAAGTGGATACTTGCTTTATTCACGGAGTAACCATTTCTGATGGCAGTACATTTTGCATGTTGTCTGCATTCCATTTTCCTTTCAATCATCTGCTTTTGTATTTGGGCATGGTGTAAAATCTGTAACATAAACTGTTAGTCACTTTACATCAGTTTGATGCAGGTAATAACGCCATGGCAATAATACCCTTCAAGTGTGTTGGCGATATTACCAACAATCACGTTTAAATATTTTTCCTAAATTTAACTCTACTCAATTTTTTTAAACTGGTTTGATCACATACCCTCCATTATAACACATATTGTATAACTAACCTAAAAAAACAAAAAATACTCGCCAAAAAACTACCTTTATTATTATATAATATTGTAAAGTATTTGTCTATTTGGGGTTCTTAAATAAAACTAACGGTAACTTTGACACACACTATATTAATAATAAAAACGAATAACAATTTAAAAACTAATTATTAGCAATAAGCACATTTATGTATTTATATTTATGTAAGTTCACTCGGCGATGATTTGGTATGGAATCCATAAATCCCTTCCTCTATGGCTTATATATTGGCCGTCGAACATCTCTCGAGTTTTCTATATCTATCGCGAACGTGCTAGAGGTGTGATACGTGACTTATCGTTGGATGAGTCATCAACGGCAGCAGCACAATATATATTATATAATTTATAAAATGACTTTTGTGTCTTAAGCGTTGTCTATAAGAAAACGTATGACGTACAGAGAATTACTTCATGGTTTTTATACCGAGAGATGATATAATAGACCTACATCTCCTTACTCTATCCACCATCTAGTAGTTACATGTTGTACTTTTCGAAATAATCTAAATTGGCGGTATTATCGACTTGATGTTATTACCTGCATAGATCAGTAATAATATAGTTGTGTAACTTAATAGTAAAATAGATCCCTATGTATAGTTTGTGGACTGGGATTCATGCGGGAAAAGGGGATAAGTGTGTATGCAACCAACATAGCTGTAGTTAAATTACTATTGGGGTTATTCAAATTTTATGTATGAAGGAAAAATAATATTTCATTCGATTAACTTTTATATTGCAATCAATATACGAAGGGTGCAGGGAAGAAAGATGAATGTCATAAAATACTTTTGAGAAAAACGACTTTAGAGATTTGAAGACTCCACACATGTATTGAATTACATTATATCTGCTTCAGATTTTTTAGTAATACGAGTATATATATATATATAAGTTACCTTTTGGATAAAAACTTCACTCCATCTTCTTTGCACATGCGTAAATAAAAAATATATAAAGGGACAGGTACAATATGTCGGGAGAGAAGAGGGAAGAATGTCACTTGGCGTACCATGTTTAAGTTTATGACGGTGGTTAGAACGTCGATCACGTTTGTCTGGTTTTACGTGTCCAACAGTGACTAAGTAACGCTGGATATTCTGAAGACGTTTCGCAGATATGCCATGTAAAGCAAGCATTGCTTTAGAGCATATTGGTACCTCAACTGAACCAGCATTCCGTTCAAGTCGAACTCTGTAGTTATACGAAAATGAATGATACTGAACGTCTTCGTCATTCGCTTGTCTGCTTCGGTGTTTTTTTATATAACTATGTTTAATTAAACCCCATCTGCTCATCGATCTCAGGTTCTGCTCATCGTGTGTTTTAGGTTATTAAAGTGTTTTATGATTGCTGCCCTTTCTTCAGCTACACAACTGTCACCAATTTCATGAGTTTGTAATTTTAGTTTCTTGGAAACATCACTGAATAAGTGATGTTCACGGTTGCCACGTTTTTTTGAGGCATACTGCTGTTTGTTGCGGTCCTCGTCCGTTTTAGAATTTAGCACTGACTACACGCGCAACTACAAAAGTTCTTATCACAGTAATATCAACGAGATACACCTGTATGAGAATCGATCTTGGAACTAACAAATAATGCATTACACTATTTACACAGCATGATTTCACACGCGTGTGTAATCTTACAATACTTTTACGTGGACATTCATCTTTCTTTCCCTGCATAGTAGATCTCTATAGTGCTATAACTTTTTACCCTAACTTTTTTCTTCTGTATGTGGAGTTCATTGAAAAGTAACGGCTTTCAATTATATTATTACGTAGATATTTGGACATTCATCTTTCTTCCCCTGTACCCTTCAAATGTAATTTAGAACCCATTACATTAACTTCTTAGACATATTCAATGCAGAATTTAATCGAACGGAACATTCTTTTTCTCCATACTCTAGTTAATTCTTTTCCACTTTCTTGAATATCTACCATATCATAAAATGTAAATTCCAATGAAAATTACAAACAAATGTAATTCGTATAAAAATATATTTAGGATCTATATCAACTCTTATGCCAGGTGAACTTAAGAAATACAATAGTATTTTCAAAAATAGTATAGTTTGACGTTTCAGAATATGACCATATCCAGTTAATATTAATCTGAAAAACTTACAACTAATAAAAAATGGTAAAACTATACACTATTATCCATAGTCCTAAATGCTACTTACACAAACAATAAGTCCAACGAAAGTTCATAACATATAGCACGGGCACGAGATCATAAAATTTAAATACGATTGGGAATTTACATTAAGTAACACGCCACCATGCGGTAAATTTTGGAACTAGAGTTGGAGGTATAATTGTAGGTATAATTATTGGGTTCTATCGTATGAAAACTATTGTTTTCATCTTTTCCATTTTTCCTTACTATTTTATATTTTCGCTACTGTCTCACGACAAATTTGCCTTTCTAAACATGACCCCATGGTTCGTATATTCTTCAGAAGGTATTATCTTCGAAAATAATACACCGAAAAAATTATTAGAAATGTCCATATGTCCAGACAGTGGAAAAGATAAAAGTGCTGTAAATTGCATCGATTCATGTAATTATTTAATATCTGAAGAAAATCACAGAAACACAGTGCTAAAGAAAAATCATTCATATTATGCGCAAATCCAGTTAGGAATGGCCAAATTAAATTTAAACGAGGGCGACTTCTTTATATTTGCTTCATAGAACTCGAGTTACATCAATATTGCAGTGCCTTTCAATAAAGTATATTCATATAATGTAATTACAACTTTAAGAAACAGGTATGTAAATAAAATGGTGCATGTAATATGTAAAAAATTTTAAGTACTTTTCAATTTTAAAATTGCTCAAGATGTGTTGGAGGTCATTAAATAATATGCAATAGCAATAGCATGAAACAGTATATAAGTTTTTTAGCGATTTGTGCTAAAGAATTCTTTAAATTCAAAACAATTGGATTTCGCATTTGCATCGTGTTATTTAACAGCTCGAGTTAAATAAGTGGTTGTCAAAAAGCTCTATAATTAGTACAATATTCTTGAATGTTTGTGTACGCAGATGAAGTAGAGCTTTAAAAAAAGATGTTTCTTGATGAAGAAATTAAAATCAACATAAAATAAAACCCCGAACCAACTTCAAAAACACTTGTAAACATGGTAAATATACAAAACTATGAAAGCATACCTCCATTCGACGCCATCTTGGCAACGATCGGGGCGCCACCATCGGTAATGTTAATTCCCAACAGCCAACTTTAACATATGAAATTCTTACCCCAGAACAACTTCTAAATGCAACACCATTGTGGTGTTTAAGTTGCATAACTAAATTCCTTCTGTGATGCCTTACCACACAAAATTATACTCGGATAGCCTATCAAGCTACCCATCTATATATACAGTGTGTATAAGCCAAATGGAATAAATTCATTATTTCGGTTACTGTACATATTTATAAAAAATCCCGAAACATGTCATATTTAATTTATAAATTAACATTCTTCAACGTGAAAATGCGATCCCTACCTTCAACCCCCTTCGAATGACAGGTACAACCCCCATTTTTTTAAATGGGAAGTATAGGCTTGTGATATATCGTTGTAAAGATCTCTTTATTCTCTATTCAAAAATGTTATAATTTTCATGTTTGTTGCAACAATTAAGATAGAATAAAATAAAATCATGTTTTTAAAACGCCAGAAAAAAATATGAATGTCGATGAAGTAGATGCTCATTTGCGTTTATAAAGATTTAATACATACATCAAAGGCATCATTGCATTACTTACTTCCCGTTTAGGTCTTCATAATAAGAAAGTGAGTAAAAACCATACCAATGTGCTTTTTAGATGGTATCCATTAAAAATACTTTAAAATGTTTCCGTGGCAACATTAGTTTGTTTAAAACGCCTTAGTAAATTGTTTTGTATTTAAAAGTTGTCATTTAAATTGACAGTTTGATAATTTTAGTTTGAATTTCGTAAAATACAATTCTGGGAAATGGTTAGATTAACGGAAATGCGTAAAATAACAGTCATACAAATGATTGGTTACGGAGATAGAACCCGAACACAACAAGAAGTAACCCGCCTATTTCATGAGAAATTTCCTGATTTACCGCCTATAGCTCAAGGAACAATAAGTAAGATAGAGAAGCAGTTTCGAGAGTTTGGTCATGTAAGGCAGATAAAAAAACCAGCTGCCAATGCACTGAGTGATGAAATCAAAGTAGATGTGATGCTTGAGTTTATGGAAAACCCACATACATCGAGTAGACATGCATCCACTACATTAAATGTTAGCCATACATCGATAGTAAACATATTAAAAGACAATAAAATGCATCCCTATAAAATGATATCTACTCAGGAGCTTATGGAAGACGATTTTGATAGAAGAACTTATTTTTGTGAGCGAATGATGGATATGCTGGATAACAATATTATCAATTTAGAAGACGTTATGTTTTCTGATGAGTGCACTTTTTCTCTTAGCGGTCATGCTAATCGGCAAAATTGCCGCTACTGGTCTACGGAAAATCCTCACTGGATGAGGGAAGAACACACACAATACACAGTAAAAGTTAATGTTTGGGCAGGTATTGTTGGAAACCATATCATTGGTCCCTTTTTCATTGAGGGCAATTTGAATGGCGATCGTTATTTGGCACTACTTCAAAATGATGTCATTCCAACTTTGGCAAATTTATATCCTGATCCAGTAAACCCTCAAGTTCCAATGAATACGATATGGTTTCAGCAGGATGGAGCACCACCACATTACCAACGCAATGTCCGGCAGTACCTCGATGCAATATTTCCCAATCGGTGGATAGGAAGGCGAGGATCGATAGAATGGCCAGCGCGATCACCTGATCTGACCTTACTTGATTTTTTTTTATGAGGATATTTGAAGAGCATTGTGTACAAAACTAAACCTTTGGATTTAAATGACTTAAGAGAACGAATAACGCTTGCGATTAGGTCGATCGCGCCTGATATGTTAAATAATGTTAGAAGACAGTTTTATTTAAGATTAGGATGTTGCCAAGACGTTCATGGTGAACATTTTGAACATCTACTTCATTGACATTCATATTTTTTTTTGGCGTTTTAAATTTTTCTTTACATTTTGCATTAAATTTTATTTTTTGAGTATATTGTAGCGAATTTCGATAACAACATGATTTTATTTTATTCTATCTTAATTGTTGCAACAAACATGAAAATTATAACATTTTTGAATAGAGAATAAAGAGACCTTTACAACGATATATCACAAGCCTATACTTCCCATTTAAAAAAATGGGGGTTGTACCTGTCATTCGAAGGGGGTTGAAGGTAGGGATCGCATTTTCACGTTGAAGAATGTTATAAATTAAATATGACATGTTTCGGGATTTTTTATAAATATGTACAGTAACCGAAATAATGAATTTATTCCATTTGGCTTATACACACTGTATGTGTGATTTGTGATTACCTGCAGGTGCCTTAATTTATAAGAGAGGCGAGATCGTTTTTAATTTTGCAGGATATTTCTATAACTATATAATGTATAACTAGATAATTCTGTAACTGCATAATGGCTTTATTTTATTTATTTATACACATATCTATACAGTTGTTATTTCTCTCTAATTATTTAATCCAGCTAAATATTTGGTTTGCATGATTTCTTGCTTGATTAGTAACATAAAAAAAAATATTTTTAGAAGTAATAAAACTATACATTAAATAAAGTTTAATTAAATGCAATATAGGTAAAACTCACAGTAGCCTCAGCAATATTAACATCATTAAATTCCTTATCGCCTTTTAAGTGAATAAGATAACTATAATTTATGCCATTTAATTGGAAATGTATTTATGCCTGTTTAATTTCATGATTAGTGGCACTCAAATTATGTAGTGGTAGGTGTTCAAACTGAAACTGAAAGTATCAAAATACTAAAATTATTTATTATGACTAATATAAATTGTAAAGTGTTAGTCAGAGTTATATCCTTGGTCATATTACGGTGTACATAAATAATTACAATTATTATTTACTTAAACATAGAGTACAAATGTATAATTTTGGAACAACTCAAAACTTAAGTACCTAGTCAAACATTCTCTAAAGTTTTTTTCTGTATAGGTATATTTTATATCACGAAATCTTAATTCTAATTTCTACAGCTTAATATTATGTGCTACAAAAAGTTATAGAAGGCACTCCTTAATGGTGTATACAGTCTTATTAATGACAGTAAAACTATTATAAATATAATGCATATTGTGTTTGGCATACATATATGGTGATAGTAGTTACATAATATTAAGAAATCCTAATTACTATTATTTGTTTAATAATTTTACATTTATGTATAATCTATAACAGTTCAGGGCACTTCTTAAAATGCATTAACAACAAAATAGATAAAAGTGAGTAATTTCTAAAAATATATATTACAGGAACTACATTTGATATGTTTTCATCAATCTAAAACTAAATAAGTGATTTTTCTTTGGAACAGAAAATACATTGTTAAATATAAAACACTGAAGTCGGTCAATATTTCACAATAAAAATTGTGAAATATTTACAAAATACCTACTCAACGATTACAAGTACTGTTCATCATATTTTTTTTGAGAAACAAATAGCAATGTTATTAACAGTTGTATTAGTTACAGTTTATTTTATTAAATAAAAACTAATTAGTGCCTCTTTCGTTACATAAAAAAATAAAATTAAACAATCTTAGGTAAACGCATCAGTAAAACTTTATAATGTTCACTTCCGTACTAACATTAAAACATATATTTTTGAAGTTCTTTATCTGCTTGTCATCATTAGGTATAGATCTGGAAATAAGATATCTAAGAAAAAAAAACATGTTGAGATGATAAATTCGTTACTCGGCTATTTATTAAAAATAATTTCTGTAGAAAACCATTCATTTTTTGATATTTATTCTTTAGGTTTATAAGTGCATCGAGATATTATATAATAAATAGAGCAATTTACTCTGATCATCACTTTATCAGTATTAACCACAATTGTTCTCTTTTTCTTACTGAAAAATAGTATATTAAAAAACAAGTTTCATAGGGCACCATTTTGCCGCACGAGATCAGTTTAGAAAACGAGCCGCGATAGCGGCGAGTTTTCTAAAGAGCGAGTGCGGCAAAAGTCCTTATGAAACGAGTTTTTTATACTATTTTTTCTATTTTGCGTTTTTACATTAATAAATTGCTTAAACTGGAATTATTTAATTTGAAAGTTCAGAGTTTAATTTTTATATAAAGCATGCAGTTGGTCACATTGATACTTGACATTTTCAAATTTAAATCTTGCTATCCGCGAAGTATATTATATTACATATTACTTACTAATTTTCGTTAACATTACTTGATACTTCATTTAAAAATATAAACATGAGTGACATAGAAACATATATATGTTGTTGTCAATTGTATACAACATACGTTGTTTGTATAAAATACGGACATATATCATATCTGTCAAATGTACATAAATTCTTAAAGTCAAATGACAGCAATGATATTTATTTCTGTATTCGAACAACGCCAACATTGAAAAATGAAAAAAAGCGTATCGAAATGAAGCTCATTTCGATACTGTTTTGGGTTTCATAATGAGTTCATTTCGAACGCAAAATAGAAAAAATATTTTATTATTTATATATTATTTATTAATCTATTGTAAGAGAAGCAGAATAAATTCAATGCCAGAAGCTATTACTCGGCAGCTTTCAATGACATATTTCAACAAAAACTAAAAAAAAAACTAAACTCTCTTTCCTATTCCTACTATCTTATCTACAGACAGATATTTCCTAGTAAAGCAAGGTAACGAATTCACTGCCTTTAATATCACACCGAAAGATATTCCCAAAGGAAGTGTACTTTGACCGATTCTCTACCTTGTCTACATCGCAGACTTGCCAACAATCCCATTTACCGCCGTAGTGATATGTGATGATTGCTATCACAGCATAGTCTTAGCAACTCATACCGATACTACATCGCCGTGGCGCGTCGCTGAGAAGCCTTCAAATTAACAAAAATAAAATCCAGAACTGGTTGAAAAAATGGCATATCAAAGTAAAGTCTATCCAAGTAACTTTTATCTAGCGTATAAACTGTCAACTTTCCCAGGCTGAAGATACAAAATATCTGGGTAAAAAATCTGGGGAGTTAAAAAAGAATAAATTCAAGTATAGCTTAGTTTCAGAATATTCTTCGAATATTGATAACATGATTGATAAAATTCCTGAATTGGGTACCTACTGAAATTGAAAAATATTTTAATTTCAATAAATTATTTATGAAGAACCATACCATTCAGTTTATCAATCTCACTAACTGCAAATTTGTTTAAAAAAAACCGGAAAACGTTGTCAAAGTAGTTTGCCAATATTTAAAAAACTATCTTATATGTATAATATATCTCTTTACTATCAAACTTAAAAGTTTTAATATTGTTTCAAAATACTGGACAGTCAATATAGTTTCATAAATTTGCATTTACCTGAAAAAAGAATCAGTTAGATAAGAAACAATATTTTCATTAATTTTAGATAACATTTAAACAGGTTAATATAAAGATGAAGAAGCGTTGTTGAAGGATTAGATAGTTACAAAATTGTGGAAATAGAATTTTGCTATTATTTTAATTAAAAATAACATAATTTCATAGCAAAAAAAGTTTTTGCTATTTATTCTGGTAAAATAAGGTTTCACTATAGATACTGATAACATACGTACCTATAATAAATGAAAGTAAGTATAATTTGAATACAGAAATTTAATTGAATTTGATGAAATCCTGCTAAGAATTTTCTCTTGTTTAGATATGTACGTATTTGCTTGCAAGTTATTTTTTCTCCAATTGATATAGATGCGTTGTTGTAGTAAGTCATATACTAATAACGTAATAACTAATAACTGTATATGAACTTTAAAAACTTTCACGTTATACTAAAAAACTTTTAAAAAATTGGATCCGTTATTTTTTATTGTTTATATATTTGGTCCTGCAATCGAATTAGGGAATTGAAAAGATTTTCGTGATTTTCCTTCTAGTTTAAAATGAATGCTGACAGCTAAATATTTTAAGTCGCTTCACGGACGTGGGCGTAATAATAACTCATGACCTGCCAATATCCACTCTAATTGGCGTTAAGCTGGGAAATGTTAAGGCATGAATTATTCTTATTATTAACAGAGATGAAATAATTTTCCATATTTCATCTTATTTCATTAATCATTCATTAATCGATTTGATAAAAAAAAATTGGTCATAATAATGGAATCAATTTTTAGTTTCTATTAGTTAAGGTGTTCCATTAAAATACTGAGCTAACTATTCATTTAATTATGTCAGCTGAAGGGACTGTTTTAATTTTTAGAGAACTAATGTCTATTAAAATGATACTATGTTTTTGATACTAATAAAATAGAAATAGTAATTAAAATAAACATTGTCTTCTTAATCTCAAATTTTTTCTTTTATATTAAACTTCTCGGGCGAGCCGGGCGATAATTGAGTGATAAGTAAATATGGCAAATTGTGCCAACAGCCAGAGGCGGACGCTTAAAAGTTGGCACATAAAATAAATAATAAGAAATAAATTATAAAACGTGCTCAAATACTTACCGTTTTAAGAGTCTTTCGTGACTCACAAACGGGAGAACATCTGTCAAATATTTCAATCGTTAGATACAGTTCATAAAGCGTTTCTTTGCAGCCACATAACCAAATTTAAGACATAAGAATACCTTAAAATGACTAACGTGTGTAATATTACAGCACGTATTTATGTGTGTTAGAAAGAGATACAGTACTATTTGCAGTTTACATTTGGGCAGTAAGAACTGCAAAGAAATACTTTATGAACTGTATGTATGCATTTTTAAAATAGAATTAATGGACTAACAAGTCGATAGCGTTTATAGAAATAATCCGACGCGTTGGTCGGCGATGACTCATCTCCCAGTTCCAGCGTTTTCTCGAAAACCGACAGAGCTAGAGCCGTTTTGACACCGGCTTTGAATTTCGAAGGGCCCCCGGTGTCTCATACGCGAAAAGTCTCATATACTATCGTGTGCGTGGCTTACGCTAACCAGATTGCGTTTTTTCGCTACCTCTTAGCATATAGAACCGTATTAATGTCATCTACCCTCCCACTACCCCCCTGTATCACGACGTACTCCAAGGTCTTTATGTTACCTGAGGGCTTTGGGCTACCTTAGAAACTTTTCGTGGCCACCTTGAAGCTCGCCGAGAACGCTCCGAAATGTGAAATCCGGTGTCAAAATAGCTCTAGCTCTATCGATTTTCGAGAGAGCGGTAGGACTCAGGATTATTTCTATAGATGCTATAGACTTGTTACAACATTCATTCAGTTTTAAAAATACATACATATCTAATGATTGAAATTTTTACAAGATGTTATCCACTTGTGATTTCACGAAAGACTTTTAATAAGGTAAGTGTTTGAGCATGTCCTATATTATTTCTTACCATTTATTTTTTGGGTAAACCTTTATTCGACCGCCACTGGCTGTTAGCGCAAATTTGTCAGCTCTAGTGATAAGTCGCTACTGGCTTATAATGCTGAGGTCGCGGGATCGGTAATAATATCTCATGGTCCACCAATGCCCCCTCCGTAATTGGGTTTAAGCTGTTGAGGGCTGCTAAAGCATACATTATTATTATGTTCATCATCTTTTTTTAGATAACTTTTTATGTATTGCAATTACATATAACTTTATACGATTAATACTAGAATGTGCTTTAATTTCAAATGTAATTTAAAATTAAAATAAAATGATTGATTAATGTTTCTCATTCAAATAGCATTTTTGTCAGACATCCTCCTACAGACAAAGTATCTTTTATAATATACATTACAATTTAGTTCCTGTTTACCTAGCAAACGATAATGAAGATATACTTTTAATTAACATTTAATTTAAAGAGTATTAGAAAACGTTTATGAGAAGGTATTGATAAAAATTGGCCTTCGATTCCAAACATTTAATATAAAAATTATAAAGTAACTCAAATCTTTTAGAAAAAAATTACTATTTTATTTATAAATCATGTTGTAATAAAGTTTTGTCATCTTAAAACTCGAGTTTTGCAAGTACAAGACCTGAAGAATGTCGGAGATAATTTTAGCGATCTTTGTAAAGCAAAAAGTTGTAGTAAAAATACTAATATTTCTTCATAGTGGCTTTTTTCATTACCAGTAATTATTGCTATGACTTTATTCTCAAACAAAACAGTAAAGGCACTAAACATTCACATCAAAAGTTGTCATCTAGAAAAGATTAATGTAATTAACTTTTGAACACTTTCTCCACAATATAATAATTCTAATTTATTTTCTTTTGTGACAATACTTATATTTATGAACATTTACAAAATTTTCGTTTATTTTAAAACGACTTAAATGTCTGAATATCGCACTTTTTATATAAATTGTATCTGAACATAATCACGTTCATTCTCTATCGGCTACGATTTATACATTTAACAACGTGGAAAATACCTATGGAAAATACGTGGAAAGTACCTATATGATACTCATTTTATATTAATTTAGTTTTATTCTGTAATTGGACGGCTCGATATGCAAATTTCATATTATTTATCCTAAGTTTACGATATTTTTATATGGACATATTGCTTTTCAATAGTTACCTAACAGTATTTGATCTTGTTTTCATTCAAATTTTTATTGAACTGGTATTCAAGAATGACACAATATTTTGATTTACATATTCCATTTGTATTTATCAATTTTTTATTGAAAATGGCTAAATTTTAATATCAATACCTCATCAAACGCATATTCAATTTCCTTGTTAATTAGTAAACGATTATTAAAAGCTTAAATATTACTTTTTTTTTCAGGTTAATTAATAAAATTAATAGTAAAATTTCCAAAGATAGTAAACAGAATGAATATAGAATTAGAAAAAGCAGATGTTAATTGTCATCAAACAAATACGAATATATTGCATTTCTGAGTTCTACATTTGGTTTATACTCTGTATTTAACAGTACAACGTTAGTCATAGGACTAGTAAATTTTCCCGACATAAACCACTCAGTAATTGCTCTTTTTTCGTATGTAAAACCATCACTTGTAATTACTGGTTCTCTCATAATTTCGTGTGTAATAGGACACAAGTATTCCATTGGTATATCTGGTTTATCCCACATGCTCGGTTGTGATAATTCCATCTGTTTTAACCATCTTATTTCCTTCTTTAATTTTTCTGCTTGTTCTTCATCTGCGTAAAAAATATTTTCTAAATAACATAATCAACATGTTTAAGATTTTACCTAAATTCAAGCCAGAACAAATGTCTTCTTCTGATGAAGTCAATAGTTTTTCTCCAGTTAAATTTGTATTTGAAATATAATCCATTAATTCTACCAATCCTATATTCTCTAACCATTTAAGCAAATCTATTACATTCCAGTCCATAATAGCTTTACTTCTACATTTTAACTTATTTGCAACTGCTGTTTGAAATACCTAAAAATATATTTCATTATTAAGCGTAAATTAATATAAAAAATAAATAATAAAAAAAATACATGAATTTCAGTAAAATATAAAAAAAAATCAACAATACAACATACGAGATGTGAAACAAATCTAAGCAGATTGGATTTATTAAGATAAAATTGTACAAGTTGGAGATTTATTATTGACTTCAAACTTGACTTTCTAAATCTCCTTTTTTTGAACTCATCCCCAAATAATTTTTAGCGATAGAAAAACGTTTCAGGTGTCAAGAATAAGGAATAGGGTGGTTGTAGGATACAGTACTTGGCTAAGTATTGTGAAGCTAACACTCTTGGTTCTCATGCAATACCAGTTTTTATGTTGAACTTTGTCTCTGACATGCGAAACTTTGCGATAATAGTTTTTGTTGATTGTTTATGTAAGTGGAGTTTATTCATGATACATCATTTCTTAATTTTTGCTTGAACCTTTTTCTGATCAGTAGACATTCAAATTATCAATAAAAATCAACTGGAATTAATGACAAAATTTTAAAAAGCATGGATTTGATAGTTTTATAGCTCATTACACATTTGCCAAAGTTTTTGATCAAATAAAATGCAAATTAGTTGATAAATTATTGCTAACTTGACAAATGTGATATGTTATTAGTTTCGTTTACCAGCTGATCTGTATTCTGATCTGTATTGGCATATTTGTGCGTTCAGTCTAATTTCTTACTATGCGTTAGAGATACATTTATTACATTTTTACAATTGCTTATTTTATATTTAATTTTAATATTCTAATATACTCGTAAATACTTTATACTATTAAACATCTGTTCGTAAATATTAGGAAATCCTGTAATTTGTTTAGATACTATTTTAAATTTGTTTCCATTTACATAATGGCGGTGTGCAGAAAAATCGCGTACACCTATTTTTCGATATATTAAGTTGGTTTAGACTGGTTTTGACTTATTATTTGACAGTGTTAAACAATTAAAATGCCAAAATTATCGAAAAATGAAAAAGTTTTAATACTTTAGGGTAGCAAATCATTATGGTATTAATAAAAGTACAATTATGAGAGGGAAGATAAGATAGGAACATGAAGGAAATAGGAAGAAAAGAAGGTTCAGGACCTAGAAAAAATTCGGCCATTGATCAAGATGAAGCTGTCTTAAATTATTTAAGGGAAAACTTTCCGGCTTCCTAGTCAACGTAAGGGTTAAAATTAATTTAAAAAACTCGGCAAGTGTTAGGAAAATTATATTGACGGAAGATCGGAAGCAATCACATATCCTATTTTGCTAAATTATGCTTATGAACCCTCTTCAATTTTGAAACAAAAAGTTATGTTTATGAGCCCTCTTCAATTTTGGAACAATGTAATTTTTTCTGACTAGATGGTTTTCCAGTTTACTCATGACAGCCGTATTCGTGTGTACCGTCCATCCAATTCACGATAGAATAAAAGATATGTGTCTTCACGGAACAGATCTGGACGATTTGCTGTTAATGTTTGGGCATGGATATGTGCGTATGGTCCGGGTAAGTCGGTGGTCGCTTGAACGAGCAAGTTTATCTTGATATACTAGAAAACGCTATGCTGCCTTCAGTGGATCAAATATTTCTCAACAGTAATTTCATCTTCCAACAAGATAACTGCTCCATTCATACAGCTAGGATGATAACGCAGCGGCTTGGGATGAATAATATCGTGTTATTGCCTTGGCCTTCGTGCAGTCCTGATCTAGACCCGATAAAGAGCGTTTGGGGTTTATTAGTAACAAAAATATATACATATATAAACGAAACTTCCGAGCTCAAGACGATAAAGAATTGTGCACGGCTATAGAAAACACTTAGGAGGAATTAAGCCTGGATAAAAATTATTAGAGGGACCTTATTTCATCAATGCCAGCACGTTTAAATCAGGTTTTAGAAGCTTAGCAATGACAAAATATTAATTATCTACATTTATTTATAAAATATATTAAATAAATTGTTGGTTGTTGTGTTTTATTTACCTAATAGGCTAATAACGATTTTATATATTGGTTTCAATGATAAGTAATAAATAAGTTTACTTGCTTTCAAATAAAATAGTGACGATTTTAATGACAGTTTAGAACCTATTTGCAAATATAATCTCAAAATCTATATTTACAAATTACAAAATACTTCCAAACCTATATTGCTTGATTTTTGAAGTGTACGCGATTTTTCTGAACTCGAATGTATATCGACAATTTACTTAACAAACTTTAATTTAATGTTGCACAATAACAAATTAGAGATAATTCAGTGAATTTTAACTTTTCATCTTTGAGATTTGTAATAGGAAGTCATTGATATCCGTACGTATGACAATGAAATCGTATTTTGAATTGCATCTTAAATAAATTAGTACGAGGGTAGGCTGAAAAGTAATGCACACGTGCTTGTACAGCGCGAACAAAACAAAAAGCAAGATCGGGCAAAAGTACAAGGCATTAAAGTACAATTCTTAAGCTTCAAAATCATATATTTATTTTTCTACATAGTCGCCGTTAAGGTTAACACATTTCTCCCAATGTGTAACAAGTTTTCACATTCCGTCACTGAAAAATTCTGCCGACTTTTCTCGAATCCAGGACTTGACAGCTGCCTTCACCTCATCGTCCGAGGTGTAATGATTACCCTTGAGGTCTTTCTTGAGTAGAGGAAAAAAATAGGTCACAAGAATTTTTTTGCGGATGTTTGTGCTTTGAACTTTTTCGCCTGAGGAGAAGACGGGTGTCGATATTCAGCGCTCTGTCTTTCTCTTCCGGGTCGTAATGATGGACCCATGATTCCTCCCCCATCACAATATTCAAAAGAAAGTCGTCTCCTTCGTCACTGTAGCGCTGCAAAAGTTGCTCGTAGCATTCCAATCGCCGCTGTTTGTTCCCGTCTGTGAGACGGCGTGGTACCTATCGTGCACAGATTTTACGGTGTCCCAATTATTCAATAATGAAGCCGATACGTTCCTTGGATATTTCAACATAGTTTGCGATTCACTTTTGAGTGATTCGCCGGTCATTTTGAATCAAATCGTCGACAAGTTCGTCTATGGTAGTGATCGGACGTCCGCTACGTGTTTTATCAACAATTTTGGCTTTTCCAGTCTCACAATCACGAATTTTTATTATCCATCGATTTACAGTAGACCTATCAACAGCATCGTCATCATAAACATCCTTTAGACGGCGATGAATCTCACTAGGAGTCACTTTTTCAGCAGTCAAAAATTCGATAGCTGTTTAACTCGCGTTGACATAGCACTAGAACACGTCTCCATACTTCCGTTTCTTAAAATACACTGGATGAATTCACCGACCTCAAATCTGTGTATGCGTAAAGAGGAGGGATGTCACTTCCACATTCCATCTGGCGTGCTTCTAAAAGTTGTTTCGTTTGCGCTGTACATGTGTGCATTACTTATCAGTGTAGCCTCGTAAGACAAGATAAAATGCGAAATAATCAATATGACAACAATGTGAAGCATCAACTAGTATTGTGCATTCTTAATACATATAAATAATAAGCATAGAGGAAATAGGCATTGCCATCAATAAGTCAGGCAAGGAAAGATGTACTTGTCAGCGCAAGTATGGGAAATTACAAGGTCTGTCTATAACTACCCTGTTTCGCGCCCTCCTTCCAGTTCTCAATTATAATACATATCCATTTCGAAAAAATCTATGTATATTATGTTTATAAATGTTCACAGAAATGTATTTGACATGTATATTTTTCATATTTCAAATTTTATTAAATTGCAGCAAAACATGTAATATTAAATTAGGTACCTTTCGAGAACTCAAATTTTTGCCAATTCCGTCTTTTTGTTTGTGACTATATTGTTTTATCGAAATCTTAAATTAGCTTGCAATTTTTTTGAAAGTAAATTGATACATAATATTGCTTTTTTAGTTAGTCACCGCATGCAGATATTTATTATCCAATAAATTAAATTTTACAAGGTAATTAATAGATTTACCATCACCGTATGTATACTGACAATGGTAATCATACTGTTTTTGTAATTGTTCTAATATGATTTGTAAATATTTTTTTCCATTGTATATGTCCTCTATAATATATTTTTACAAAAGTATTTTATACAATCATCAAATCTATTTAATATGAAAATGAGACCGTTCTAACTTCTATATAATTATTTGCATCGAGGCGTTTTTTTAAGTTTAAACGAGGGCTGCTGGGAAAGTTTCTGGAGTCTAGTAGTTTAGGCCGTGTTTGCGTTTTTTCAATTGTAAAATTTGACATTTCTAACCAATAATTGAGTTGAAGTTCGTATTTAACTGAACTAGTTGTATTCACGCAGTATTTAAAAGAAAGTTGTTTTGTGAAAAATGTAAATTTTTGAGACATGATTTTTTGACGCTAAAACATTGTATGGATTGATTTTATTTCCCTTTTGGGAATAAAGCGCCATGCAAGAGTAGCGGTTATAGCTTACAGAAATTCAGCTTAGACGTACCACTCTTATTGAGGAGAAGGTCGTCTTGTCGATTAGCATGCCACATACCGTGAGCTTGAAACATCTTTGGGCATTGATTCGAAAACAATACACACGACTTTGCATGAGCATTTGAACCTACGGAAGTCTTGCAGTCGTTGAACCTCAAACAATTTAACAGAAGTCCAAAAGCAAGCTCAAAAACTGTTGAAAATGCAAACAAATACTAAAATAATACAACCAAGGTTGTTCAAATTTCATCTACAGCATCATTATTAGTGAAGAAACTCGCGATTTATTCGTATGATCTTGAAAGTTAACAACAACTCACCGTTTGCGTGTTTTAAAGCGAATCCTGTACGAGCTGATGAACGTACGAAAGTTTTGCAGTCATTGAATTCCATACACTCCAGAAACCAGGCCGTGCCAAATCGTGAAAACAAATACTAAAAATACTAAAAAAAGTACAAACGAGATCGTTGAAATTTCGTCTACAACGTCAACACTGGTGACGAAATTTGCGATTTATTCCATCGTTTGCGTCTTTCAAAGCGAACCAGTGCTGCCAAGCAAATGATCTCGTTTCTTCGATTTAACTGAACATATAGCAACCTTAACGTTAGCGAATCGAAGAGTCGGAACGGTGATTGGTATACTACATTTTTTTTTGCCGGAAGTCATCGATAAAATAAGAAAAATAATGGAAACAAGGCGAATTATTCTTCAATATGACAATGCCAGCTCTCACTCAATACGTCAAATCGTTGATTTTCCAGCCGGTAAAAATGTTAAATTAATGACATATTACCCGTATTCATAT
The DNA here is from genome assembly GCA_935421215.2 of Melolontha melolontha. Classification (NCBI taxonomy): domain Eukaryota; kingdom Metazoa; phylum Arthropoda; class Insecta; order Coleoptera; family Scarabaeidae; genus Melolontha; species Melolontha melolontha. The sequence goes on from OW285236.1 coordinate 131,637,171, forward strand.
CTGATTTCTATTTCTTCAAACATTGGTTTTCGAAGTATTAATGTTAGAATGAAAAAATGCTTCCCCAATTTGTTCGGACGTAAACAAAATTGTCTGATGTTAAAGGCAAATGTTTTGAAACAATAAAGTAGTTTACTGAATTTGATCGTTTCCAAAAATATTCCCAACGAGCCTCGCATTTCAAAAATTATAGAAAAAATTAAAAACCTCAATTTTAGATTATTTTTCAAAAAGTTTTTTTCAATTTTAAATATTAAAACAAGATTAGGCATTCATAAAAATCATAATAATCAATTTGCTAGTTATCCATTATCAAAATGCGTATATTAAGAAAAGTTCTTCTGGATTGGTAGTTTTAATTTATATACTAACGTTAAAATAAATAGGCTATATATAGTCAACATGCTAGTTATAATTGTAATTAAAAATAATGTGCACTAAACATTTAGAAAGATATGTGCAAGTGAATTATTTACCAATTGTTGAGGTAATTTCCATATCCATAATGTTTTATCCAAACATCCTACGGTTAACATGGAGCAATTTAAACTAAAGGAACAGGTAGTAACTATGGAATCATGATCTAATACATGCATACACTCTGCACTGAAAACGGACCAAATTCTGGCTTGCCTGTCTGTAGCTGTGGAACAAATTATTTCGCCGCTGGTGGAAAAACGTACACAAGTAACATTTCCTCCGTGAGCTTGGAGAGTTTTCCATAACTTGACTTTAATTGTATTATAATTGAAATTATCCCCGTTCTGAAGAAGAGCAAATAATTGTGTTTCATTAGTAAAATAAACTACTGTATTAAATTTAAAGATTCCGTTATTAGAACAAAACAGAAACATGCTTAAAACGACGAGAAAGAGTTATAAAAAGTATGGCTATAAATCAGGGACGCAATTTTGGAAATGCTTTCTTTAGTTGTCTATCTAACATTTACTCTCTTTTCCGAAGTTTGTCAATACTTTATTTCTCAAAATTTTGTTTATAATTTCAGGGATTAAATCACAAACATTATTCCTTATCGTAAAAAGGACAAAGTTCGGTAAATATAGAATTAGAGTTCTTAACCAAAAAGAATTTGCGTATTATTATTATTATTAATCAATGTTAGTTTCACACTTTGTACAACTTACGTACTCGATGAAAATAAATTTAAATGCACATAATTTGAATATATTTTCTCAAATGTCTCTAATGAGAATTACGTTTCGTTATTTCTATGCATTTTTAATCTGGGTAGAAGTCTTCATATATTTATCGTATAAATGGAATTAAGAGTATGTTTGCGTAGATATTATCCATAATATAGGTACCGGGTGTATTATGAAAAACCTTTGGGGCTGTAGCTTCCTTATATTTTATCTGATTTTAATGAATGATATGTCAAACTAAATCGTTTTTAAAGCACTGTAACCTGGTTTAAAAAAAAAAAAAATTGACGTTTCGTTTTTGACAGACAGTAGTAAATTTTTTTTAAAAATTGTACTACATATTTTTTTTTACTTATTCTAATAAACATTTATTTCCTGAAGACACCTCCATTAAATTGAGTGACAAATTTATTATTATTAAAAAAAAACTACGAAATTTACAGAAATCAAGCTATCAGATATTTTAATGAATCAAATGTTCGAAATTGTCCTATTAACTCCAACTGCTGCGTTTAATATAAGATTTGGTGGTATTTCATGACATACTTGTACTATCCTTCTTACTAAATCATCTCTGGTATCAGGTGGACTCAAATAGACATGATCTTGAATGTAAGACCACAGAAAGAAATCCAGTGGATTCAGATCTGGCGATCTAGCAGGCCATCGAATAGGTCCGTAAGTGCCCATCCAACTGACGCCAAAATAATTATTTAGAAAATCAGTATTCATTCGTGCATTATGGGGTGTGGCACCGTCATGTTGGAACACCACCCTGTTTAACTCAGCAAGTGGCAACTCATCTAAATAATCGCCTAATTCATTGCGTAACAAATTATTATACTTTTCTTGGTTTAGATTACCCTCCACAAAAAAGGCCCTATTACTCTATCGCCTAAAATGCCACACCATACATTTACACTGAACCGATTTTGAAAATTGTGTTGCATCACAACATGGTTATTTTCAGTGCCTCAATGGCGATGATTATTTCTGTTGAATACACCATTTTTCCCAAAAGTGCATTCATCTGACCACAACACACGACGATAAAAAATTGGATCTTCCCTTAGTTTATTCATGAAAACCGTGCAGAATTGAACCCTTCGTTGAGGGTTGTTTTCACCGAGAGCATGCACCTTCCGTGGTTTATAAGAAAAGAACTTGTGCTTCTTCAGAATGTACTGAACTGTAAAATCTGATACCTGCATGTAGTGAGCAATTTCTCGCGTAGACGTATTAGGGTTTTCTTCCACATAGAGCAAGACACTTAATTCTAAATTTTGATCTTGAATTACACGTGCGTTTATTTTCGGTTTTTTGAATGATCCCAAAATTTCGTAAATTTAGCACGAGCCGTCCAAACTTATCGGCACTTGGACGCAGTCTGTCAGGAAAACGATTTCCATAAAGTCGCATCCACACATACGCCATTATCCATTTCAATAACAAAATTTAGAAATAAATCGTTGAAAATGTTATAATGAATGTGTGACTGACAGATGTCACAGCTCTCTTAGAAAATTTTGAATGCACTTTTATCGTTCAATATGACTGCTTGATTTTTAAATATTTAAAATAAACACTGTAAATGTTGTTGTTGACCCACCGCTCACTGATAACATTGGTTTGTAATCCTTTATGGGCTATATAGTATTGAATGTAAGTGATTTTAAAAGGTACACACATTTGCTGGTAATAAAATGACATAGAGTATTTAAAATGCATTTAAGAAATCTCTGTGTTGGGAAAAACCAGAATAAATCGAACTAAAAAAAAAACCTTCAATTTCTCGATTTTTTTCATACAAGGATATCGTTGTTTACAGTTTCATATTCAGAAAAACTAATATATTTGAATAAGGAAAAAAAAAGTATAGTGCAATTTAAAAAAACACAGTTTGCAACTGTCCGTCAAAAACAAAGTGTAAAAAAAAAATTCAAAGCGGATCACGTTACAGTGTTTTTAAAACGATTTAGTTCGACGTATAATTTATTACGTTCGGATAAAAAATTAAAAAGTTACAGCACGAAAGGTTTTTCATAATACACCCGGTATATGTGTCTGTCTCTCTCTCTCTCTCTGTGTGTGTATGTGTGTCTGTGTGTGTCTCTCTCTGTTTGTGTGTAGAATATTTTTAAAAAATTCCTTCTTATAAGCGAGAAAAAAAATATTTCAAAAAATTGAGTTACGCTACTGAATATATTGTACTGTTTTTGCCTTTCTACGGGTTCTATATACACTATACACTATACTAATAATCAAAACGAATAACAACTTCAAAAACTAATTACTAACAATAAGCACATTTATGTATTTATATTTATGTAAGTTCACTCGGCAATGATTTGGTATGGAATGAATAAATCCCTTCCTCGACGGCTTATATATCGGCCGTCGAACATCTCTCGAATTTTCTATATCTATCGCGAAGGTGCCAGAGGTGTGATACGTGACGTTCGTTGGATGAGTCATCACAATATCATAAATACTATCGTAAACGAAACTTAAAGGTGATTCACAATAACAAAATGAATAGTCTTGTTATTGTATATCTCGCTTCAAGTTCGTTCTGTTGTTAATTGTTAAAATTTTTCGATTAAAGATAATAGATTGGAACTTAAATGCACGTAGAGCATATATCTTGCATGTTTTTTTAGTGCATCAGATTTGAGAATTTACAAGTATATATTTATATAAATAGAAAACAACTGACTCAGTTATTGAATGCTTGCTATACGATAACTTATCGCTTGTGTTGAATACAATGGGGCATTCTGACTCAGGCATACGTATTTACATTTCTCTAACAAAAAAAAAACATTCTCGTAATAGACATGAAATTTGAGTATGATTTTGAAAATGGGTTTGTAACACACGCCTTAATTTTTATAATAATTTAGATAATTACTTAAATGTATTAAAAAGCTGTTTTTATATGAGGTATTCACTTTAGTATACAGGATATTATACATTTTATAACATCGACAGCTGATAGTATGTATCGTGCGTTCAAGAAAAAAACAGCCTCAGAATTGGCCATGGAATTTTTAAGTATGTCTTAACTTAACCGCACCGTTCTGAATTGTCAAATGTTAATGTCATTGGTGTCATCTAATAAAAACGCTAACACGACATTTTATTTATTTGACAGGAAAATTATAACCTTGCAATTAACCTTACATTTGTCTAAAGCCGTCTGTCATTTAGACGTAACTGTCATTTAAGAAATTCAAATTAGTAAAGTTACGACATGCTTTTTGATGATACTTAGAAATCATGGCTCGCTAGAGGCAGTTTTTTTTGAACGCACGATACGATTACTTAATTTAAAGTGATTATATATAAAAAAAGGGATTTTCATATTGTTGTGGTGGGGATGGTGTACCAATGTTATGGTTGATGTTGGCTCGTGGACGAAATTTTTTTAATGACTCCTGTTTGTGAAGGATCAATGTTATGGTTGTATCCAGTTACTAGAATCATGAACCCCGATGTTGCTTCACCGTGCAAAGGTTGTAAGGCTGTATACACTTTACGATTTAAATCTTCGGTGACCGTTTGTTAAATTAATACAAGTACTTTCACCGAAATATATTTATTACACTATAGGTATACATTTATTTTCTATTTACAACGACTTATATTAACTTAAAACTCCTGTTGAGACTAGTGTCTCTTGTTAAAATATGATTGTTTGATATGAATGTTATGAAGGGAATGTTATCTTCAGACTGTGTGTCTTATACTGATGTTGAGTTTGTACTGTTTGATTTCATACTGTTTTCCAAGTAGGTAAAAATATACCACTACCCCTATACTATTACATATTAAAATCGTACAGGTTGAATAGTGTAATGTTTGACGTCACAACGGGAAATTTTTGTGTGTTATTTAATTTGTGGAAATTATACCTATAAGATATATTCCTCAACGTCCTCAACGATCTTACTAATAAATAATAAAAAATAAAATATCATTACTAATTAAGTATTATTAGGTGTCATAAACCTAAGTAAATAGTTCCGTGTCGTTCCTTGTTAGGGTAAAAAAATGTATTATATATATATATACAGAGCTCAAAATCGTACAGGCATATTTTTAAAAATAATATGTAAAAACAGAATATCGTATTGTATATAAATAATTTTAGCAAAAATAATATGCACAAAGGTGTTATCATATTATCTTGCTAACAATGGAGCGATTGTGTTTTGTTTGCAACATTTATTTATTAGTTGTCATAACGGCGTTATATGTCACTTGCCGTTTAACAACATTGTAGCGTCATTTCTTGCTGCAGAGTTTCAAAACATTAAGTTTTGTGTATAATTTTTGAGTAGTTTGATCAATGGGAAGGTGTCATTTATCGCGCGAAGAAATGTTACGTACTATTGGTATGCTGCAAGCTGGGCGGCGTCAATCTGAAGTTGTAGTTGAATTTCAAGTTATACAAAGCATCATAAGTCGCTTATGGTACCGCTATAGGGATACTGGCGAAGTTCGTAATCAACATCGTGGTTAAGGTCGGATTACAACGGTAGCACAAGAACTTTACGTCCAAATTATTGCCCAACGTAATCATACCTGCACTGCTCGGCAAATACAAAATCAATTTAACCAAACATATGGCGTACTGATTAGCGACCAAACTATTCGTAATAGGTTACATGAGGTACATTTAAGATCTAGACGACCCTTAAGAGTTCCACCTCTAACAAGAGGTAATCGCAGAGAACGTCTTTTATGGGTACAGGATCACCGAAATTGGACAAACAAAAAATGTCATATGTAATGTTCTCTGATGAGTCTAGATTTGGGATTTGCAATGATTCAAGAGGAATTCAGGTTTAGAGGCAGCTAGGACTCGTAAATCGTTTGAGTACAGTCCAAGAAGTCCATTTTTTCAGACGTGGTAGAATCATGGTATGGGCTAGCATAAGTATTGGTGAATGAACAGATCTCGTTTTAATTGAACATAATATGATAGGTCAAGTTTATGTGGAACAGGTCATTTTATCTGCCGCTGTACCATATGCAGGAGAAGTAGGAGAAAATTTCAATTTCATGGAAGATAATGCGTGTCCAGATGTGGCTCGAATTGTAATGAATGTGCTGGAACAGCAACACATTTCGTTGTTAGAGTAGTCAGCTCAGTCTCCGGATATAAATCCGTTAGAGCATCTGTAGGATAAGTTACAAAGGAGGGTTACAAATTCAAATGATCACATTAATGGTCCCCGAGACCTTTTTAGAGTTCTTCAAAGAGAATGGAGTAAACCACAAGAAGATATTGACAATTTAATTTTAACAATACATAACCGTATTAGGGCAGTAATAAAGAACCGTGGAAGTCATACTGATTACTAAAAGTTGCTTTTGATGGTATGTTTAGGATTATTTTCCAATTTTAAACATCCTTAAGATTTAACATTATATTGCTGTTAACAAAATTCGTATATGCTGTGAATATGCAAATCTGGTCAATAAAGTTGCTTAACAATATATAATAATCTATTTTCTTTTAATTATGTAAATATCCCTGTACGATTTTGAGCAGTGTATATATATATATATATATATATATATATATATATATATCTAGAAACGAGATCTTAACAATGAATATTCAAATTAAAGGCTTTGTTCACTATAACCAAGGTAATAAAACAAGCGGTCTGGTGTATAAAGCAATAAATAAATTTGGAAAAACATGCCGATTAATTATTAAATAATTCTAGGTAATAAATAGAATTGCAAATGTTAAGGATACTTTCTTAGAATTTAAAGAATGTTTTTATAATGTGCTACAGTGGCTTAAACTTGAAAATGCATTATTTTTTAAAATTGGAAATGTTAATGTTGGAATTCTAACTTCTAAATTTACTTATATTTAATAATAAAAAATATTTGAAATTAAAATATTACGGAAGGATATTAAATGTATCCTCAAGACATTATAAAATTAATGTCAGAGAATATATTGCTGCAGTGGACTATATACAGATTTGTTTGTATATATAATTTACTTACCGTATGAATAGATATAATCCATAATTTAACCATACTATCGTTACCGCAAGTAGCTAAGAGATAATTTTGTAGGTCTACAGAAATAATATTTGGTATTGGTTCCAAATTTTGGGAGAAATCACAGCTTTGTACTCCTAAGTCATGAGCATCGTCTTGAACAAAGATATTAACAGTTTCTGCCCATAAACGAAAGTCTCCATTATTAGACGTGGTTGCGATAATTTTTCCATCTGGCGAATACGATGCTGATGTAACTGCATCTGAATGACCTACCAATTCGCTAAACAAAACACATATGTGATTAGTCATACTACGAATTTTTAAATAAATTTATCAAATATGATAAAACTTTATTGATTTGTACGTTTCTTGATTTGTTAATTGTACTAAAAACAAGGTATGTTAATGACTTAACTTATTCAAAGCTTTAAAAAACAAAACAAAAATCTTGAAGGATCAAATAAGAGCTTTTGTTTCCAAGCCCTTCCTTTTCTTATATGACCAGTTATTTTATCTAATAATGAACTCTACCTACTCTGTTGTGGATTTGGTCAAAGAGCCAATAAAAATGTAGATAGTTTAAATATAAATTAATTTATACACATAGCGTTATCACTAAAAAACAGGTTAATGATTACACTTCAGTAAAAGAGGAGCTTTTGTTAATGTTTGAAGCATCTCAAATCTTACTTAGTACTTACTAGATGTCATGATCCTTTTATGTATCTCTATTGCAAAAAATTGCAAATGTAGTCATGGAAGTTACATGTACCATTTCCAGTGAACTTATTCTCATATTTTAGGTTAACTATAATAAAATTGTCCTTGAAGGAGAGATACAACGTATGAAAAATTAAAAGATGCAATGAAATAGTCAATTACGATGCGAACTCCAAAATTAAAAACCCCGCTGAAAATTGTAGTATGTGCCTCCTATGAATTCAGAATGTTTTATCTATTGAAGTTATACACACACACTACATACGCTACAGCGTATATGTGTGTATTACAAACGTAACATCAGGTTCGATAACCTCGTACGAAAAGTTAGCTGTTAAAAATTTATACTTGCATGTGAAATATTAAAAGTAGATCTCAGATGTGTGCTCTACTGGGCATTTCACGTCCAATTTGGTAACAATCTACCTTTAATCGAAGACGTAAATATAAACCATACGTGTAACGATCGACAACTGACTGAATCGAAGACACAATTGTTTTGAAACTTAAAGCCGACCGACAATAACATAAAGAGCAGGGGTACACCTTCTCTTCGCTCAATGGCGTGACAAATATTTTATAAATATTTTTGTCAATTGCTTTCTCGCGTATGGGAGCAAAATTTTGGGAAAATATTTTGGATTCGTATTCTATATAAATACATCTTTTGATACGTTGTTTCTGTCTTTCAAGGACACCTCGTATATATATAAATCTATGCATATACACCGGGTGTCTCAGTTATGTTGTTCCAATGGCGTACCTCCGTTATCTAATAACATAAAAATTTGGGCCATCTATAATTTTGTTTCTTTAAAGCAATATTTGAATTCGTTTTTTAATCAAGTGTAGTAAAATAAAAAAATAAAAAGGAAAGTGTAGTGATAATAGTGATTAATATTATTAACTGTTAGTTACTATAGTAGGCTCTTGGTGAGACATAGTGAATATTCAAATATTTAATGGAATAATTAACAAAACTCGACTTTAACTGTTTCGTTATTATTACTCTTGACGCTAAACTCCAATTGAAAGTGCACGCAAAAAAGAAAAAAAAACACTAGAACTGATATTTAGAAAAATGGTATGGTTTGTTAGAAAGAAATGCCACCTTGTCAATATATAATAAAGTTCTATTTAACAAACACTGATGCCAGTTTCGACGTATGGTATGGCTCCAGTTATGGAGCTGAACCAAAGAGAGCAATCTTCAGATCATTTAGCGCTTTCAAAACAAAGTACTTAAAAAACAGTGACCTCAATAAGCATATGGAAATAGACACAATCGCTAAATTCACCAAGAGCTATGAAAAACGATTTTCAGACTGTTAATGTTGAGGCCATCCAGCTCGTGGACAACACTAATCAGATAAGAAAGCTGAAGAGGACGAAAATTTTGAGTTGGTGAAGTATGTGAAAAGCAGAATATTGAGCGGTATTTACACGACAAAATTAGTTTCGTTAACCGAACCTGAGGATTATTAGTGAGGCCCTAGTTCTAAGAATTAGTAGTAAATTAAGCTAAATCAAAATTCTTCATTGATCACATTTAGTGATCAGATTGTAATAATAGTAAAACCTAATTTGAGTTTATAATTAAAAAAAACTCTAAACTGTTTGTTTGTTGCTGTTAAATTCTCCAGTCAATTGAAATAGGTATGTTGGTGTATAAGTGAAAAGCGACAAAATGCACACTTATTTTTGTTATAACATCAAACCCAGCCCATATACATGACTGACACTGATACATGACATGATTTTAATAATTATTTTATGGCTTGAATGATTTATAAAAAATGATTTTGGTAAAAGAAATATTTTCCTATATAATTGTTTATCATTACGCGACAAAGTGCAATAAATCTATTCACTAGTATTCACTAATTAAAGGTGAAAAATTACAATTTTTGGGACACCAGTGTGTATAGATTTGTATTTAATAATTTTGTATTTTGTTGTCGTTATAAGTACTATATTTAGTTTTTGAAAACGAAATTTATTTGTTTTAGTATATTTAACTCTCTGTTCCAATATATATTTCTGTTGTATATTCGGTTTAAATCTACGCATATCGGATGTGTGAAAAACTATGGTCGATAAGAAAAGTATTCTTTTTGTAATGAACAAATAAAACGCATTAACGTTTTTAAGAATAAAAGTCAATTTAAAAAAATCGCTCATGAAACCGGGGATAGTTTCAATTTGAATATGAAAGTATTTTTGCTAAATGCGACAGTTGACACTAACTCGCTAAATGATATATACGTAAAACTTCGAAAATAAATAATTCTATGTTTATCTGCAAATTTGTTGAACTTATTTTTTAAATTTTTTATACAAAAGTGTCAACTCGTATATCATATTCCATCGTTAAATTTCAAATTACGTCACATTAATTTTTTACTATTTTAACATAGAATTACATTTATGTGTTAGGAGTGCATGTAAAGACAAATTTAAGGTATTACGCGCAAGGTCCGGTATTCATATATTCAATATTTCAAATCATTCATCTGTTAAAGATCACGAGAAATATGTGTTGTCCAAACTGTTACGAATATTATTATTATTGTATATTCGAGTGTATACATTATTTTATGCTAACACTGCAATAATACAGATATTATTTATTGATAAATCTATGAATTTACGAACATTTAATAGAGAATGAAGTTACGTAGGTTGCATAGGTTACTAGGTTAAATGAGCTTTTTTGAGTATATTCTATATTGTACACAATACGAAATATTATGCATAAAAAATCGAAAATTTACCCTGTCACAGTCCTAAATTTTAGTATTTGATGCGCTAGTAAAACAGACAGTAATATAATAACATTTTCAACACTAAGCGATAAAACTGATAAACACTGATAAAAAGCCCCGTAATACAAATAACGCTCTAAACACTAACAAGTTTAATGCTTGATGCCCTTTAAATTCTATACACACGCAAAAAATATAACGATTAGAAGAAGTGTGGTATCGAGAGTATGGTTATTTAAAAGTAATCATAACCGGTTACCCACTTGAATTCTTTTTGTCGATAGGCCAGCGTGTTTTTGAAATTACACATTATTATTATCTTAACCTATTGATTAATGGTCAATGTCTTTAGTAATGTCGAATAATTTTCGCCGCCCTTTGATTTGGCCGCCTGTGAGTCTTGCACACGGCGCACAATTACGGCGCGGGACAGCGAGGACTAGTTCAATAGTATTAACGAGCTTGGCGAGCTCTGTATATTATATTTTACCCACCTTTTTGAGTCTGAAGAAGTAATATTAGTATTTATAAAAGTTAATAAATGTATTTAATTTTTATTAAGTAAACCAAGATTTTTAACTAATAAAATAATTACATAGGAAGCTGTATGCAACTGACGAGGGTGATAAGATATCCCATTGTGTTAATCAGCCTATGACGAATTTTACTTTAATTACTGAATTAAAAATAAATTTCATGACATGAAAAGATATCTCAACCTGTGAACTGCGTATGCCCTCTAAGTAATTAGAAAATTATCCAAAAATTTTCCAAAACTTATAAGAAAATTTTATTTTAAAAAGTTTGAATTCAATTGTAGAATAATTGCACGGAATTATTTTCTCGTGTTAGGAGGGTGAAGTATATCCCCGGAGACTATTGGTGCCTCTGTGTATTGCATTAATTCAATTTAATGAACTATTTGTTAACTTCAAACTTCAATGAGGGAAAAGTACGAAATTAAGGCATAAAAGTCCTGAAATTTATATTACTCGACAACTAGCTGAGGGTTGTATAGTATTTATACAAAATTCTTATTATATCTAATGCTTTAATACTTTCTTATGAAACTGTGATTATTGCATTATTTGAATGCACATTGTGTAGGTAATATACAATTTTTCCATGATATTATTTTGTATAAAACTCTACTCGTGGTTGGGTATCGTTCTTTTTCGTTCGTTCGCGAAATACAAATACCTAATAGAAAGTTAAATCCTTGTTGTTGAGGTCATATGGTATAATATATCGAAACAATATTAGAAAAATCTAGGAAAATTTCTTGAAACAAATTGTTTATTATTACGTTTAGTTTATAAATACAATGTTTCATCAAGAACCGTCTTCTACATCCAACAACAAAACAAAATGATAATAAGTGGGCTATTGTCCCAAATCACTCTTTAAATTGAATGTTTTATTATACGTATACTTCGATCTAATTTGCAAAAAGATCGTATGTGTTTGAAATAGGGAGGTCACTTGGAGGATACTAGCCGAATTGACTAACAGTATATAATTGAATGTGGATTTTCAGTATTCCAAATTCTCGTCTTTTGTGAATTTAGGTATCCGGATTTATAAAACTGTATTTCATCAGTTGAGTAGGGAAATTGAGCAACGCGCCAGTGGACCGCGCTCGACATGAATTAGTAAGGCGCCGCAACCGCTACAGCCTTCAGTACAGCTTCAGCCGAGAAAACGACCAATGTTAGACAGTTAAAAACTTGATAGTAGATTTGCCGGATTAAATTTATGGTGGTACAAAAATTCAAAGTGTAGTTTGTAATTTACCTTTAATGTGTTGGTCCAAAAGTGATTGTCAACGTCACTTCAATAGCGCACAGCATTCTTATAAAAAAAGTTCGAGACTATCCAATGAAACATTTCCATTTGATTTATCTGTTACCCTTATTGTATGTAATCTACCGTTTACTTTACTAGGCAACGAAGCATTTGTCTTGTGGAATAAATACGCGTACTGTAAATTACCAAGTCGGAAAACGTTACGAAATATACTGCCATGTGTTTGCGAATATATTTAAAAATGAATTAAACCTAAATTGACTGATCAAAAACTGTGGTTATGTGTGGACGAAACAACAGATCGCAAAAGAAATTGTGGTTAATGAAAAGGTACGTACAATGGAACCACAACCGTAATCTTCTATCCTACTTGTTTCCAAAAGAGTTGAAAATTGTACTGCCGATGAGATTTTCAAGGTGGTGTTGAACTCGTTGAACAAATTTGAACTTTCGACAAAGCAACTTCTTTTATTTAAGAATGACAGTGCTGAAAACATGCTTTCCTTAAGTTGGTCTCTTAAAGAATATAGTGGTAACTTCTTACATGTAATGTGTAGAATCCATGTTTTAATCTTGTGATACAAGCGCTTCGTAAATGTAAATGTAAATCCACGAGTAAATGTATTAATTGCTAGTACAAAATAGAGTGTTTCTAATGTCTTCGAAACGTACTTGAGAATTTCACAAACTGTGCTCCCAAATACCTGAACTACCACAGCCGTTTGCTACACGTTGGGAACATGGTTATAGGCGGCGTTTTACTGCAACAAATATTTTGATGATGTACAGAAGGTACTTTTAAAATTAGATTCGAAAGAAGCTGCAGCTATCGAGAGAAGTTAGGCAAACTTTACAGATGGTCAGGTAAATAAAGCCACGAAGAATTAGATTTTTAGAAAAGAAAGTGCAAAATCTCAGTTTGAATGAAAAATTATTTTATTCTAACGATTAATAATTACAATATTATTAATAATTACAAATATAAAAAGGTGAAGTCTAATTTCATAATAAGTTTTCGAAGTGTCCTCCTTGTCTTTCAAGGCAATAAACAAGGCGATCTTGAATGCAGGGTATTCCGAATAAATTCTGGGTTTATTTATGTATTTGCACGATATTATAAATTTAACTTTTTAGGTAACCCCAAAGGAAGTAATTATTTGGAGATAAATCGGCTGATCTTGGGGGCCATGGTATGGGGCCAAATCGGCTGGTTGGCAGATTTTGCCCCATACCTAACGTCTTCGAAATGTCTTTTTTAAAAAATTCTTGTCGGCGTTAGTAGAATCATAGAATGTGCCGGAGCCCCACCAAAGTTGATCAACATTTAACATCTCAATTGATGGAATAATGTGGTCTCAAGAGATTCAAATATTTTTCTGCAGTTAGGTTACCGTCAATAAAAATTGGACCAAGAAGTCAATCGCTTATTTTTCCAATCCAGACATTGACTTTTTGAGGGTACTGCGTTCGGGTCATGAGGATTTGTACGGGACCAATACGTAATGGATTAATGGAAATGAAATTTCGTATTTTTTCAATGGATAAATGTAGAATGCAAATCGGAAGTTCTGAGAGTTGACTTCACCATTTACGGAAAATGTAGCTTCATCAGTAAAAATTATTTTATTTAAAATCTCTTCGTTTTCATTTAGCAAATTAAACATTATATCACAAAAATCAGTACGTTTTACTTTATATTCCTCGAAATTCGAATTCTTTCAGGGTTTTGAACACCGAACTGTACGATACTCTAAAATGCCTGGCCACATCTAAAAGCGATCTTACATTTATACATAACACAGGATATTCAGCTTCATGTGCTCTGCTAACACGTGATTGGTTTTATTATTTTCTGTCTGAATTTAGAAAACAACCATCTTCTTTGAATCTGTTAAAAATATTTAAAATTGTGTTCGCACAAGGTATAGGCCTGTTAGGATAATTAACAGAAAACATGTCTCTGACCGTTCTTAAATTGTTATTCTTCTGGTACCACATTATCATTGAAACTTTTTGTCTTTGCTATAAGTATTTATGATTTCAATAAATTATCTATTTTTCCATGAAATGTATTTAATTTAAGATTTATGTATGGATAAAAATTCAGAAATATTTGACATTAAAAAAAATATTTTCTCTCCAAGGCAATCGAATTTAAGAATTAAGCTGTTGTTTGTAGGTAAATGCTTCACTATGCATTGACTTTTGTTTATTTATCATTACACATAGAGAAAAAAATGTATGTGTAATCTTAAAAATAGAACCTGGTATACCTAAGCCAATACTTGTTTGTAATAGACAATATGGTAAGTATTGAGATGAAAAGAGTGAAAGGGGCCGTTATGGCTAAAAAAGTATGTTTATAGAGTAAAATACATTTTAAAAAGACGGTAGAAGATTCAACAATTTTGAGAAGATGCTAAAAAGATAGTCGAAAGTCATTAGCTGTACCTTAACTATGTATGGAAATTACTATACCTTATCCTCATAAAAATATTATGGCGATACAAAAACGTTACTAAGACGTAGCTAAGATTTATGCACATTAGAACTGAAACAATAATTTGGAAAATATACTTCTATTTGACATATGGTTCGCGTTTTTTAGAAGGCAGAAAAAATTATGACCACTATAACTAAACAAATGATTATTGGGCTTACCCAATTTTTTCTCTAGTGCTAGTTTTCCAAATAGTTACTTTTTCATCATCGCCTCCCGTTAAAATAAGTGTACCATCAGGTGAAAACCTGGAAACTCGTACACCTGCATTATTTTCTGGTAAGGCAGAAATTCTTTCTCCGTTCTATAAAAAGTCTGGATTTCTTAAAATCAAAAGACAAAAATTGGACTTACTAAAGGATTCCATAGTATTGTCCAGCCGTCTAATGAACAAGATGCTAACATAGTACCATCTCTTGAGAATTCTACATAGTTTACAGAATAAGAATGACCTTCTAATGGCGATCCATCAATTTCTTCTAATATTCCATCTCTATTACTACATATTTTAAATAATCGTACCAGTTTGTCACTAAAATGTACTTTGGATAAAATTTTTCTAGAAAAAAATAATAAAATTACCTCGATCCTGTAGCCAATAAATCGTTACCATAAAACTGGCAAGAGTTTATGGCTGCTTCAGCTATGTCATCGATCTTTTCTAATAACGTAACACTATTATCACTAAATTCAGCATCTCTTACAACAGATGTTTCTTCAACTCTAGAGTTCTGCATCATATTGTTCCAATGTACATGGTTTTTAACCAATTCAGAATCTCGATTATAGGTGCCAGTTAGGTCCCATACTATCACAGACTTGTCGTTCGAACCTGTGGAACCTTTTAAGTAATCAAAATGAATAAGATTTTTTAATATAGGTATAGTAAGCTTTATCGTGCGTCACACTTCGTGCGGAAAAAGTAAAAGAATATACTTGTTGTTTTAAGTATACTTTTTTGAAAAGTGTCTGGCTATATTTCAATAATCTCTTGGGTGCGAAAAAAATGGTGCGAAATTAAATTAATTATATGTAATAGGTTAACTTTTTATATACAATCTCTTCTAAAGGCAAATTATTTTTTTCAATAAAAGATGTTGAAAAACAACGTAATCATTCATTTATTTAGTCCATACTTTTCAGAAAAAAATCGTTAAGGAATGTAGGAAGACTTTACATTGGAACAATACTGCCATAGTTTTAATATTATCGAGTTAGCAATGAAGACATGTTGCAGCACCTGTTTAATGTAAATATATTCATATGTTTTTAATAGAAAAGATGAAATAATTTTGCCTGAAGGTATTTCTCTAATATTACAATACAAAATAAATCCGCAATCGATAGTTACTTACGATAATAAAAAGTTATAATTTACCTGAACAAACTAAATTGGATAACCTGGAAAATGAAACACAATTCACATATCTGCTATGGCCCGGAAGTGTTGAAATACAGCAACCATCTACATTCCAAATTTTTACAAACTTATCGAGACTAGAAGATACAAGTAATGAGCCGTTGTGGTTATATCTAACACAAGTTACGGCAGAATTATGACCTCGTAAAGTCAACATTTTTTCTATTGTCACTTGATTTTCTGCAAGTATATGTTTCGGAGATACGTAACATGTTATCTTCCAAATGTATATCTTTTCACAGTTGCCACTGGTCGAAATTGTATAGGACTTTACTAATGGATTATCTTCTGAAAAATAAAAATTAAAATAATACATTTTATTTTAGATTGGGTTAGATTTAGGTAACTATTGTTTTTCAATTATTTCAATGGTTAAAATGTGTTAGATTAAATTGTAGTTTATAAAAGAACATCTTATTTTTAAACGGAAAACAATACGAACCAATGATATTATTATACAATCCAAGATGCGAAGTAAATACAAACTAGAAATCAAGGGTCATTAATTTTAGTATGGATTTTATTCCAATTCTTGCTATAAAACGTGATTATCTGGATCTGGATCAACAATGGATGCAAGACCTCGTGAGAATCAATATGGAACAAAGTCTTGTGAGAATATTGCCATGGTTAGTCAAAGCGACAATAATTGGACATATGAAAAAGCTCCCTTCAACGAACAATCTCTAAAGACCTACAACTTTATGTGTACACAGATAAACCTACGCAAGAGCTAAACTAGCTAACCATTAACATCGCCAACAATTCCTCAGACTTAAGCTTCGTAGACATTAGGATTATATAGGTGTTTTAAACTTTTTTGTACAGTGTCTTTGCCCTTCCCTATCTAAAAACATTTCTTTTTTACTTACACACATCAGTTATTTATGAATTTAAATCATTTTCATATAATTTCATTGCAACGCATTTTACGCATTACAATTGTTTCACCAAACATTGGCTTCATCATGTGAATGATAAAAATTATCCATTTGATGAAGCGAATCTACATTTAAATTAAATTTCAACACATTTTCTCTTCGGCAATAAACTATTTATGAATTTCAGCCTGTCACATTTGGAAAATTACCTATTGGTTGAATTTAAATTGGCACAACTTCAACATATTATGATTATTTATTTAAACACCTGCACTTAAACCTAATTAACGTTTTTTTGATTAATTAATTCAGGGAATTGCATGTAAAAATGTTTATTATAAATTCGATTCACTAAAGTGTTTGGTCGCAAACGTCGAGTTTGCCGATATATTCAATTGTAATATGAGAAAGCCGATTTAAACTGAAGAAGAAACTATAAAGCTCAATTTTCTTTATATACCGCTTAGCAAACGTTTTTTTCTTGTCAACGTTTTTAAAAATGGTCATTAGTAATGATAAAATATATTTTCAGAAAATCTACTAAAACATTGAATTAGGGATTGGAGAAGTAGGGTATCTACTGTCAATGGGGAAGTTGAGTCTATTGGTTTTTCGCGAGATAGATGCTTAAATATTGATCCTAATAAGTCTCAAATTTTGCTATTGGGAAGGAACAATATATGTCGCAAATTATATAATTTTATTAACATAAGCACTTCATAAACAGATATACCGTTGTCGAAGCATGCTGGATAGTCCTTTCGGTATCACGCTCAGATTAATAAATGTATAAAAGTAGCTGATTTACAGCTGAGAAAGCTTTTTTCTATATAGATGTGTTCTGAGTATCGACGTAAAGCGGAAGTCGTGTGAGTCTTTTGTTCTCTCACAATTTACTTACTGCTTAATCATATATCACCCAGCACTTAATCGTGTTACAGAACAAAGAATTCAAAAGATTCAAAATTCTTGCCTTAGATTTATGTAGGTATGGTATACGCAAATATGATAATATCAAGCGAGCCACAAAATTTGTGTCCTAGGTAGACCATGAACGACTGAGATAGACAAATAAGTCACGTCTGAGCTTAGAGAATTGAAGTGTCGTTTGTAAATAATCATAAATCAAATTGACAAGTTACGATTTAACCTATTACTAATAGTACGAAATGTAGGTTAGATCACTTAATCAATCTAAGACATAACTGATTTAATCCATGGCATACTCTGAAAACTTTTTTGTGGCTCAGTCCTTATATCTCATGCACTGCTGATGAGTGGATGGCTAAATTTGAGAAACCGCAGAGAATTGCAGTTGTCTATGCTTCTATTATAAAATTGTAATGACTGAAACACCCCCTTATTTATATCATAAAATAAGATACCCCTAGGACGTACATAATATTACCACCCGCTTTCGTGGTCTTATCCCTACTCATAAAACTTCTCTTTTTGAAAGATCATTTTTGTATTCAATTTACATAAAATATACATATTCTGAACCCCCTTAAAAATCTGTCGCTGCCTGCATTTAAGGTGGAAATCGGTTCCAATTATAGCATTTCCAATTGTTAATTCCTTTTGATTTTATATTTATTGCCATGCACCATATAACTAGTGTTTTTTTTTTTTGGAGGCGGAGAACTTTAACTTGGCAACACTTTCTGTACCAGCCGATTTGACAGTTCTCGGTTGTTTTGGGGGTAGTTTGGGTTTGACAATGCATCATGAATAGACTCACGCCAGAGCAGCGTTTGCAAATTGTTCAAACTTATTTTGGAAAACATGGTTCAATTCGAGAAACTCGCTGGGAATTACGTGCATTTTATGGTGCTCATAATCATCCATCAGAGCGATTCATTCGAGAAACTATGAATCGTTTTCGCAATAGGTATACTCTAAAGAGTCTAAAGGATAATACGCATCCCGTAAGACGTACACTGCGCTCACAGCAAGCGATTGATGGTGTGCAGCTAATCCAAATGCGTCAATTCGTCGCCGTGCTCAACAATTAAACTAGTGTCTATCCACTTTATAGAAAATTATGCGTAAAGATCTTAGTTTACATGCTTAGAAGATTCAATTTGAACAGGAATTGAAGCCACACGATCATCGTTCGCGCCGTACATTTGGTGAATGGGCCGAAGGAAACATTGCTATTAATCCACAATTTCATTTGGAAATTTTGTTTAGTGATGAAGCACACCTTTAGTTAAATGTCGACAAGCATTTGGAGCGATGATAATCCACAAGTCATTGTCGAAACACTATTACATCCAGAAAAAGTCACCATTTGGTGCGCTTTATGAGCCCGTGATTTTATTAGTTCATATGTCTTCAAAAATGATAATGGTCAGAACGTACAGTGAACGATGAGCGGTACACAGACATGATTACTAACTTTTTCGTGCCTCAATTGGAAAGCATTAATGTTGCAGACATATAGTTTCAGCAGGACAGCGTCACATGCCACACAGCACGCGATACAATTAATTTGCTGAGAGAAACCTTTGACGAACGAATAATTTCACAAAATGGACCAGTTAACTTGCCACTTCGTTCGAGCGATTTGACACCATTAGGTTATTTTCTCCGGGGATATGTAAAGTCGTATGTTTACGCCGATAAACCAGAATCAATTCAATACTTGAAAGCCAACATTTGAAGCGTTATTGTCGAAATACAGTCTGATTTACTGCGAAGAGAGTGTGAAAATTGGATCTCCAGATTACGCCATGTATGAGTCAGCCGCGGCAGCCACATGCCGGAAATCATCTTCAAACATTAATGCCATAAAGTTATCTTTTAAATAAAGTCAAAGTCTTATTTCAATTTAAAATTCTCCGCCTCTAAAAAAAACCAGCCTTTACTCTCAATACTTATATCGCTTTCAGTACTAGCCTAGTAATTTCATTTGTTGATGTAATTACGGACAAATTGGAAAATTGCCAATTTCATCATTATCTGAATATCAACCAGAGTAGCTTTATCAAATAGGCTTTCGTTAAATCAGGCCCAACATCACTGAACAATTTTGACATTGAATTAATGGCAAGACACGTTTTCCAAACACTATTTAATGTAGACTTGCTGGTTAATTGTACTGATAGTAACAAAGGTCTTGGCTTTTTAGGCCAAAAAAACAAATTTTTGCCACGAATTTATCCAGTTTTTTAGTTTTTTATGTATTACATAAAATTGATGACCTGGCAATTGTTT
This sequence comes from Melolontha melolontha, assembly GCA_935421215.2. Classification (NCBI taxonomy): domain Eukaryota; kingdom Metazoa; phylum Arthropoda; class Insecta; order Coleoptera; family Scarabaeidae; genus Melolontha; species Melolontha melolontha. The sequence continues at coordinate 131,657,678 of OW285236.1, forward strand.
AGTCGGTTTTTGCATATTCTTCATCGTTCATTATAATCACTTTTTATCAAGACATTTGTCTACAATTTACTTGCACACATTTTACAAAATAATTCTTTTGTTGAACCGCGATTTGTAATTACAAACACTTTTTGATACATCCAATTTGCGTACATCACGAACAGAAAGGCTGAATTTTCCTTAAATTCTTCAATTATTTGTTGTTCAGTTATTTATTTTCGCCTTTATTTTATACACTGGACTCGGTTTTCTTCCAGAACCTTTTTTCTTTCTTTCTTTTGAATGATTTTGCAATTTCTAAAGTTTTTGCTAACTTTGATCAAGAAATATCCTTATTTTGGTTATTTCTTTTTACGTATTTCAGTTTGTTTTGCTCATATTCTAACCAATTATTTTTCTACAAAATCAATTTGACTTCAATTGATTCACACACGCCAACTTGACTCAACTAGACCATTTTTTGCGTGTATATCTTTAATTATCGGAAAGGAAGGATTTGCCCAAGTTAATAAAATTCTAAAAGAGAAATTAAAATCCCACGAGTACATTTAATGGGTGTTCAAAAAGTCATTACATTCTGGGCAGCCATGGATTAAATCTATTCAATGTAACCTTAAATAAAGCGTCATTCAAAATCACGCAGAAGATTGATTTATATCAAATAACTTGTGGCATTTAAGAAAATACAGTATGGATCTATTACAGACTTGGATTCCCCAGTCCATAACTTTTTAGATCGATTATTTTCTTTGAATTTAGCAGACAAAAACACTAGAAAACTGCAAAAACTAATGTAATATTGCAATACGAATTCAAATTATCTAATCATAAACATAATTAATTTATTTTTTCAACATTTAACGGATAAAAAGAATTTTAAATTGAAACAAATACCTTCATATGTTATTACAGGAGAAGCATCTATAGACAAAACACCTAAATCATGAGTGTTATCTTGACTAGCCACAGGTTCACAGGGTTCATCTTTCGTTGTATCGCCAACATCTTGCATTGACCAGATATTTAAAATCTCTAGTGTACATCCACTAACGGCATACATGGAATCGGGCGTAAAAGCGAAAGCTTGTGTAGTTCCTTCATGAAGAAAAAGTGTTCTGTAAATTAATTAATCAAAAACTGTTAAAATGTATAATTTCGTACAATAATAGTATTTATCCTACAAGTTTTTAAATTTTTCACGATATTTATAATTTGCAAAACTGTAAACACATAAATAGTTGATCTTTTGATACTGTAAATATCAATACTAAGTAATGATATTATTGACGCAATTTGATAATATGAACTTTAATCCTGTGTTACGAGGGACGCTTTTATCTTCCCGGACTAGGCAGCTTTAAATATTAATGCAATTTCACAATATGCTTTTTAAAATCGCATATGCCTTGGTAACTTATGTGCTAATTTACAAAACATTTGCAACATTATTAATTGTAGTTTGTGTTGTCGTTCATTGATTGTATATCAAAATGAACAAAATCGAATATAAACTTCCATATAAAACAAGCAAAAGGTCCAAACATTATTCTTGAAGAAATGTTGGGTGTACGAGTATACGGGAATGATTGTCCTTCCAAATGAGTGATCAAAATTGTTTAAACATGGTCGAGAATCATTGAACAACGATCTCCGTCCAGGTCACGCTAATGCTGTGATCACTTCAGATGATGAAAAAACCAACTGTTTGGTATTGAACGGTCTTTGGAATTACGTATATTATTACATAAGTACCTTGAAATGACAAAAGTTAGAGCAAGGTAGGTCCCACAAATGCTTTCGCTATTGCAAATGCGTCTTTTAGCGCTTTGTGGAAACAAACTGGATTTAATTATAGAAAGAATTGCCAATGGGGATGAAATCTGGGTCCATCATTATTATTCAGAATCGATGCAGTGGTATGTCATGGGACTCGAGCCAACTCAAGAAGTTTCAGTCATCCCTTCTGCAGGAAAAATAATGGCAATTGTTTTTAATTATTATTTGAATAAGGGTAGTAGGGTAAATGGAGAGTATTATGCAAGTTTGATGCATCGTCTTAGAGATTCTATTAAAGTGAAAAGACGCGGAAAACTCACGTTTTGTTGCTCCATCACAATGTACCCGTACAAGAGTCAAGACTTTCAAAAGCTGCTCTTACTGATTGTGGCTTTAAAGAAATTGAGCATTCGTCTTATAGTCCAGATGTAGCACTCTCACAAAAACACTTAGAGCCTCCGCACACGGGTCGATTGGTATTCGAAGTGGACGCGTCTCGAAGTCGAAGCGTTACACGCGTCACGCGCGAACTGCACGATGCAAATTCTGTCCATCCGCACACGGCTCGATTTTTCTCGTCTGCTTTCTTCATCTATACACAAACTATATTACCCGCCCTCTTTAGTATTATTTACGTTAAAAAGTTTTATTAGGCGTAGTCATTTTTGTAACCATTCTACCGTAACTTTGTGCTGTAAGCTAGTTCACAGAATATTTATATTTGTAAAGTGATTGATTTTATCTTTATAATAAAAGTTTTTAAATTCCTCCTGTGATTTTAATATTTGTCTCAACTCCGTTGTAATGAGTGATTCTAGTGACGAGGAAGATGCTGTTATGTTTTATTATTACCGTCGGATAAAAAGAAGAAAACGGAGAGTTTGGATGCATCCGTACATAGAACGGAATTTTCATTGCCGTTTATTTGTTGCGGCAAAAGAATTGCAAGTGAATGATGCAAAATTTTTAGCATTCTATTTTTCCGCGAAATTTGGTATTAGGGGTTCATGAGTGATTTGTAAAAACTTTTCCTAATACTTTTTTGCTCTATCTTAATCGCTAGCATGACTTTACTTGAAACAGTACTTTTTATTTTAATTATAGTTGGCTAGATATTGGCTTTATAAAAACTTCCGACGACAGCAAAAAAAGGACATGATTTGGAGATAACAAAACCTACGCACTTAGCGGAGGTAACGAAATATATATAGATATGAGAAGACGATGTACACTACAAATGTGTATACTTATGAGTTATGAGGGAAATAAAAGTACAATATTATACATAGATTATGAAATTATGATGTAAAAAAATCCAAAAAGAATCCAAATCCACCGTACGATATACTCGTCACGCTCGAGATTTCCCGTTCGCTGCAGGTCGCACGGTTCGAGAGACGATCGAGACGCAATCGCACCGATTACGAATCGACCACACTTCGATCCGTTGGTGGATCCTCATTCACTTACGTACGAAGTTGAAAGGTGGGAGAATCGCTTCGAGTACGAGACGCGTCCATTTCGAATACCAATCAACCCGTGTGCGGAGGCTCTTAGGGGCAGTGACGCGCCGTCCATATGGGCAAGGTCGTGCAGCGCACAACGGCGCCAAGGCCTTAAAGGCGCTTACGGCCACTTGTGATAAGTTAAATTTTAAAAATATTAAAAACATTTTTTGAAAGTTTACAACAAATCAACAAATTTACATAAAACAATTATTACAATTATTTTAGCATTGACAGCAATAATTTTATTGTTACTTCAAAGAGTGTACTTGATATTTGCATCTACACTGTTTTTGTATAAATTTAACTTAATTAATATTATTTAATAATTAAAAAATGTGAAAGGGGCATCTTAAGCATTTTAATAGAAGCTAATAATCATACTGTAATAATTTTATTAAATGAATACAGACTTTCTTCGGCTTCATTCAAGAATCATTGCATATATAGCAAGTGCGCCGTGTATTAGTAGGTATTATACTCGTATATATGTACTAACAAGTCTAAAGAGTTCGCCATAAATTTCAATGTTGAACTGTGGGAGAGTGGCTGGTAATTTTGGCTCAGTACATATAGGGTAAAGGCGCCTATCAGTATTTCGCACGACGGCGCCGAAGATACTTCGCGCGTTACTGCTTAGGGGAACAAAATTTAGGGACAATAACGAAATTATAGCAGCTGTAGAGAAACAAAAGAATATTTTTTCCATGGATTAAAGATGTTATTGAAACAATATAATATCTGTTCTCAAAAGCAAGGAAACTATTTTAAAAAATATATTTTTATTGTCTTTTGTTTTCATGCCTAGTCCTGGAGAATAAAAACATCTCCTCGTATGTTATTAAAAGTTTCATATACTACGGCAGATTTCGAACAATTCTAAAACAACTGTGTAATATAAAGCACCATACCGCCTAATTCTGAGCAAACGCAACGATGCGAATGTATGAATATTTCTCCCGCTTCGAATACAAATCCCCTGAACGCGTTTAGCCAATCACAAAACAGTCTGTCGCGCAACGATTTGACAATTAATGTCACAAATTAGTGTCACCACTGTCACCCTATACAGAGTCTCTTAAGCGTTTGAATAGTGATCATGCCGCGTTATACACTAGAAGAGAAAGCCGAAATGATGAAATGGTACCACGCTGATAATTCTTATCAAAGAATATGTGACTTATTTGCCGGAGTTCCTAATCATACGTTCATTTTAGTATGCGCTGCAATAGAACTAAATTCAAATTTGACAGTTAGCGATATTTCCAACGATTTAGGCATATGCTGCTCTTCCGTTAACCGCATACTAAAATTAAATGGTTTTCGTAATTATAAATATTCCAAACATCATCAATTATTTTACGGTGATGAGTTTAAACGGATGAATTTCCGTTATTATATAATTAATTTCTCATTATGAACAATTTATTTTATTATCTGTAAGAGTAAATTTTTCTTTACATTACTAGAATTTAATTTAGTTTTTATTTATTTCTGAAGTTTATTTAGTTTACTATGAATAGTTTTTGTTACCTTTATTATTAAAATTTAATTTATTAAATCTCTTGATGCCTTATTTGCAATTTTCTTAACCGCTTATTAATAATTTTATTACGCTTTGTGTGACCATCGTCAGTATTACGTATTGCAATTTATTTATTATAAAATCATTACAATAACACAGGACTAAACAATTTATAGTCCTTTAATAGTAATTTGGTAATCAGATAATTTTTCTTACGCGGCTCCATAATATGTAAGTATGTATGACATATGACATCGATGTTGACACGCCTATAGCATTCAGGGGAATTCTATTTGGAGCGGGAGAAATATTCATACATTCGCATCGTTGCGTTTGCTCAGAATTAGGCGGTATACTATCGTATGATCAAAAAGTCTTTGGATCGCTATTGCCGTGGAATTTACGAAATATCTATGAATTATTTATTTCAATTAGTTTTGACATTGACTTGACAACTTTTAAGTCAGCTGGCTATAAAATATAACGGGTGTTCAGAAACATTCGAAGTCAAGTGGGCTCTGAACAAAAAATCGTATATCTTTACTTAAGTATCTGATTTGTAATAATTATTAAATGTCAACTGTTGTCTGTCAAAAATCAATCTATCTCAGACATGACTTCATATTTTCAAGGACTACTTTGACTTCGAATGTTTCTGAACACCCGTTACATAAAATGCAACTAATTACCATAACCTAAAATCTATTTTATTTGTGACTTATGTGTACTTCAAACTACAGAAGTAAATAATCCTATAGATGGTTTTTACACTTCATGGCTATCGCGATCCAAAGACTTTTTGATCATATGTTAGCATATATCTATATAGTATATCCTGCACTTACGGAGGCACAAACACGAAATATGTACCGGGCGCGCCAATAGTCTGTCGGCGAAGTTTGACGTGAAAACTTACAAAGATAGGAAAGTGAGATGGTCTTATAACACAGCGGATATTGTAACATTGTTTACGAATATATAGGATGTTACAAATTCTCGGACCTACCTTCAGATTTTTCAGTTTAAACGGATTGCTATATTTTTTAGATATTATTTCAATAGCCACCTAATAACAACCTTTGCAGTGATATATGGTTATGTGCATTTCCGACAACTGGTTTTAGTTATATTGGAATTTTTGTCAAAAATTTTACAGTAGCAGTGTCTGATGTTTTAAGACGTAGGCTGAAGATGGGTATCGTGCATCAAATTATTCTACGGATATCAATTTGGGGTCTAAAACTTAATGTTTCAAGATGGTATAATGCAAAAATATATACAGAATGTTAAACTTCTCTCGATTTTTTTTAAATGGAACCTATATATTTCGATATTGTCTGCGAATTCCCTGTAAAATTACCTTCAAAATTTTACCAATAACGCAATACTTATTTACAGTATGTTCAACGATATTCCACTTTCATGAGAAATATCTTTAATACTATTAAATATTCAGTACATCTAACATACCTTCATACATAATACGTAATACAAAGTTATTATTATGTACACTTTTTGATTTCTTAATAATAAATGAATCGTAATCCATATGATGCTCGAATATGTTTCCATTCTGCTCTATGCACATTGTCAACCTTCTCTGTACGGATTGCCTTACAGTTTCACGCATATTGTTGTCGTGCGAGTGGAGAAAAGTATTTCTTATACGTTGCTTCATGTTTTCTATGGTTGTGAGGGGTGTCATGTAAACTATGTTTTTATAGTAGGGGTGAGATCTGGTGATCGCAGTGGCCAGCTTACCTGACCTTCTCTCTCAATCCACCTATTAGTAAATACTCCATTTAGAGTATGTGCGGGTGCACCATCGTGTTGGTACCACACTCTATCCATGAAGTTACCTGGTAGGCCTTAAATTAGTATTGGTAAATTATTTTGTAGGAAGTTTCTATAAATTTCACAATTTAAAGTATTGTTAAAGAAGAATGGACCTACAATGCTGTTTCCTATGATGCCTCCCCAAGTATTAGCACTCCATTTGTGTTGACGCAAAATAGGTTGCACAAAATGACGGGTACTTCTGTGATAGTACTGTAAATTTTTCCTATTCATTATTCCACAATTGGCGAATGTTGCTTCACCTGTGAAAAGTACATAGTATAGAAAGTTTTGATCTTGACGTAATCGTAAAAGCAGCCATTCACAATACATAAATCTCTTTTCAAAATCTCTTTTTAATAAGCTTTGGTGATACTTATATTTTTTTTTAATTCTTCTCGTGCTAATGGTTGTAATTTCTTGTTGTTTCGAAATTGCCCTTGTAGACACGTGCTTTCTATAACGGATTGAATAACTTCAACGTCACTTCATTATCTTCCGTAACCATAATTTTAGTCCTTTTATGTTTGGGGTAATTCATTGAGCGCGACCGAAGAAACCTTACCAACAAATTGTCAAAGCTCTTACTATCCTGCGTTCTACGGTTACCTAGTATTCCGCTGCATACATTCTTGATACTTATAGAGGATTTCTGTCGCAAGTTCCAGGAACAAACACCATGTCTATGAGTTCCTCCTTCGAGAAATTCATTTTTAGTAAATGAAAGTACGCAAAAAATAACAGCAAGGAAACGGTATAATTGATAACCAGATTAAAATAATAAGGTTAGCTGGAGTAAGTGCGTACCGGGGGTAAATGCATTCCTCAGCTCTAGTTGTAACAAATATGTGTATAACAAGTTGCATATGTAACGATTACTTCATTTCAATACCTCTCATCAGATGTCTAGTGAGTTGGCAAGCGTGGATTGTGTAGACCGTCATAGTTGACGTTTATAACATTTTGTCTTATTAGGTGGTACCAGATAAGCTAGTGACATCTGAGCCATAAAAGAGACTACGCCATCTGGCATTGTATTAATGGACTTACACCTATATACGTATTTTTTCCCTTCTGTACCGGCATAGCTCGTCGAGAGAAAATCGCTATTTTCGGCATAGTCTCTTTTGTCTATCAGATGTCAGTAGATTATCTGGTGCCACTTGAAAGACAAAATTTGCTATTTACCTTTAGGATGAGCCATTAAACTTTACTTCACTAGCCAAACTAACGATGTCTATTGAGACAGAAACACGTGTCTTTGGCTAAAGTAAACGTTGGAAAACACGAGGTGTATGTCCATGCTTACAGGTACAGATATGTGTAACACATATCTGTTTCATTTGTAACAAATGCGTAATGCGTGCTTATCGTATTGATGTACTCAAATTTCTTTGGTATATTGATTTGAGGCTTGAGTATGTCAGTATAGAAGGAAGATAAATGTATCGGATTTTAAAGGAATTGGGAATCCTACCAAAATAATAAAATTGATAAAAATGACTCTGGAAACAACGAACAACAAAATATTATGGAATAACCATAGATCAAAGGATTTCGAAACAAGGAAAGGACTAAGACAAGGGGACTCGTGTTACTTAATCTAGTCCGAGAAAAAATTATCAGAAATATTAGACTAAAAGTAGATGAAACGATTTACAGTTATGTTCACCAATGTTTAGCATACGCCGATGATATTACAATAATAATCAAATTCAAAAATTTGTAAAAATCATAAAAAGTTAGAACATGAGGGAAGGAAATATGGGCGAACAATAAATCAGGAAAAAATAAAATATATGATGGGAGATACGGGACAGGAAGCTGAAGAACAACTGATGCATAGTACTAACATATCAAGGGGAGAATTGCACATTTGAGAAAGTGAAAACGTTGGTGCAATTGAAAGAAAGAGGATTCGAAGAAAAAGAAGTGAGAGCCAGAAATGCAAAAGGCAATCAGAATTATGGAATGATAAGGACACTAATGAGAACACCATATACATCGAGAAAGACAAATCAACAGTGATTTACAGTAGCGAAACCTGGGTACTAAATAATGATACAGAGATTCTTTTGGAAAGATGAAACAGAAAAATTTTGAGGTTTATACGAGGTGCATTCAAGTTCTAAGGTCTCCGATTTTTTTTCTAACTAACTACTCACCCGAAAACTATGAAACTGGTGTTACTTCTCGACGTAATCTCCCTGCAGACGTAGACATTTTTCACAACGTCGACGCCATGATTCCATGGCCGCGGCGAAGGCATCTTTAGGAGTCTGCTTCGACCACTGGAAAATCGCTGAAGCAATAGCAGCACGGCTGGTGAATGTGCGGCCACGGACAGTGTCTTTCATTGTTGGAAACAGCCAAAAGTCACTAGGAGCCATGTCAGGTGAGTAGGGAGCATGAGAAATCACTTCAAAGTTGTTTTCACGAAGAAACTGTTGCGTAACGTTAGCCCGATGTGCGGGTGCGTTGTCTTGGTGAAACAGCACACGCGCAGCCTTTCCCGGACGTTTTTGTTGCAGTGCAGGGAGGAACTTGTTCTTCAAAACATTTTCGTAGGATGCACCTGTCACCGTAGTGCCCTTTGGAACACAATGGGTAAGGATTACGCCCTCACTGTCCCAGAACATGGACACCATCATTTTTTCAGCACTGGCGGTTACCCGAAATTTTTTTGGTGGCGGTGAATTTGTGTGCTTCCATTGAGCTGACTGGCGCTTTGCTTCTGGATTGAAAAATGGTATCCACGTCTCATCCATTGTCACAATCGACGAAAAGAAAGTCCCATTCATGCCTTGGTTGCGCGTCAACATTGCTTGGCAACATGCCACACGAGCAGCCTTGTGGTCGTCCGTCAGCATTCGTGGCACCCACCTGGAGGACACTTTTCGCATTTTCAGGTCGTCATGCAGGATTGTGTGCACAGAACCCACGGAAATGCTAACACTGGAGGCGATCTGTTCAACTGTCATTCGGCGATCCCCCAAAACAAGTCTCTCCACTTTCTCGATCATGTCGTCAGACCAGCTTGTGCGAGCCCGAGGTTGTTTCGGTTTGTTTCACACGATGCTCTGCCTTCATTAAACTGTCGCACCTACGAACGCACTTTCGCCACATCCATAACTCCATCACCACATGTCTCCTTCAACTGTCGATGAATTTCAATTGGTGTCACACCACGCAAATTCAGAAAACGAATGATTGCACGTTGTTCAAGTAAGGAAAACGTAGCCATTTTAAGTATCTAAAACAGTTCTCATTCTCGACGCTGCCGTTACAATTTCATCTGCCGTACAGTGCTGCCATCTCTGTGACGTATTGACAACGAACGCACGCTCATTTTAAAACAATTCACATGTTTCTATCTCTTTCCAGTCTGGAGAAAAAAAATCGGAGGCCTTAGAACTTGAATGCACCTCGTATATAGCGAAGTAAATACACCAGAAGACTGGTGGAGAAGAACATATAGAGTCGTAGAATAAATGTACAACGAACCCAGTATAACAATATGTGCAAAACCTCAAAAATTAACGCAGCTAGGACATGTAGTGAGAATGACCAAGAAGTAGACGGTAAAGATAATCCTGTCCTGGAGACCAATAAGAACAAGAAAAGGGGGGAGACCAAGAAAGATATGGTATGGAACCAGACAGGAAGAGTCTACACGTTATAGAATGGAAGACAAATGTGACGAATAGGAAAGAATAGAAAAATATTATTAAACGTTCTGTGAATTCATTGTAAATTGCGTTTTGTTATACGCAATATTGTATGGCTTAGATCTTCAAGGTAGAGCACTTATATTAAATTAAAGTAATATTTAAATAAAAAAAATTAATATTTCTAATTAATGAGAGTACTGGATTGATGGTAAAACTTAATATAACAACTATAATATTTAATAATACTTACTTTATTAAGCTTCGATGTATTAAATCCCAAAAACAAATGGCACCATTATCCCCACTGGTTGCCAACGTGGAACTATCAGGCGCAAATCTAGTTTTATAAACGAAAAAACGAAACTACGTTATAAAGCTACTCTTCATAATATTACGTTTACCTACAAACTCTTATCGCATCACCGTTTACTTGGGTCATCGTATATATTTTTGTTCCGGAATGTAGATTCCAAAGAACGGCAGTACCATCTATAGAAGCTGACGCTAACATTGACCCTTGAGGTGAAACTTTTACACAGGTTACTCCATATTTGTGACCACGTAAAGGCGAAAATGGTTTCTCTACGTATCCTTCGGAAGGGATCCATTCCCATACTTTTATCGTCTTATCGCTGAAAATAAAACGGGTCTCTAGTAAGAAAGCTTTTTGTAGGTAACTATATGCCTATTTTTTGATTTAATGATCAATTAAAGATTATGAAAAACTCAAATAAGATATAAAATACGGTCATTTATATCTTCAAATAATGCTTCTTTTTAGAAAAGTTTATGATTATGTACACATATTCTACCTTAATAAATAATAATTTTAAATATAATGTTGTAATTTAGGGAAAACATATAAACACGCTAGGTGTAATAGACCACTCTACGATTATGTTTTCTTTACTTATATTACCACGTTGGGAAAATTCAGTATGTTTACAATGGGAAAAAAAAATTGTATACATACTGAATTTTCCCAAACACATGGCTTGACCAAACAAACGAAATAATATAATAAAAAAAAAATTTTTATTTCTATAACAAAGACATTTTAGTTACACTTAAGATTCGGAGATACATGGTCAGACCCTGTAATGAATGGATCGACATTGGTTCCGACCATGCATATTGCACTGTGGCATGTGTTTTAACATCGAAATAAATTTGGTGAGTTTTTTGTATTCTTTAAATTTTTAAATTTTAAATTTTATTTTTCTTTACTCTAATCATTATATTAATTTTAACTCTTTCATATAATGTAAATATAATTCTTACCTTTCGTTTTGTAATTTTTTTAGTTCTAAATCACTTGAAAAAGACTTGCTTATACCAAAAAAAAGTCGAAACGTCGTTATTTAAATAAATTGAATTTTCAATAAAGGTCGCTAAACCAAAAAAAGCTTATTATTTCTATATATTATTTAATATATATATATATATATATATATATATATATATATATAATTTAAACGAAATTATCGACCGTAATATATTGATAAAATAAATTAAAATCGGGTAAGGGCTCTGTCAATTAAAAAACTCCATTATTAAATAACCCTACATTTCGCAACAAAATTTGTTGCTTCTTCTGGGGATACTACAAGATTAATGAGAAAATTAACATAAAATAAATAAGAGTATAAAACAGTAGTAAAAATACTTACAAAATGTAGAGTGGAAAAATAATAAAATTGACGTACAATAAAAATAAAAATGATTAGATTTAAAACATACAGTAACTATAGAAACAAGCCTTTAAAACCTTTAAAAAACATGTATATGTAAAAGTTAAAACATGAAAAATAAAAAATATAATGCAATATAAATTTAACAATATATGGACCAAATAACAAAACAATTTAAGATGGTCAACTAACCGCCAAACCGAGTATATTAAAATAAATTATACTTAGTCCATTAGTATCAGATCTATAATTTATGTTATTTGTGTCTCTGTTAATGTGGACCATTTCTAAAAAGGTTCTTTTTTTAAGGTTATTTTCAACGTCTAAGATCTTAACGTCAACAAAATTGAAAGTATGGTCACGATCAAGTGCATGGTCCACCAATGCACAAGATCTCTTTCCAATACGGACATCACTTTTATGCTGAGTGATGTGCTGTTTTAGCCACTGTGATGCCTGACCTATATAGACGCCACAACAATCCGAACATGCTATCCTGTAGACAACATGACTATTTAAAAAGAAAGGTGTTATGGCTTTGATCTTGCTATACAACTTCTTCAAGGTATAGGTGTTGTATTTAGCTATTTTAATGTTATTATTGTTTCAAACAATTTAATACACAATTTCTGTTTGATGTTGGTACTCACTTGTGTTCTAATCTTCTAAGGAAAACCTTAATTACAAAATTACTATCACCACTATTGGTGTGAGCGGTGGAAATTACAAAAGGGCGTTTTTAAGCTAGTTGGGTACATTTTGTTGAATCATCAACAAATGTCGAAGAAAAGATAATTTTTCTAAATTTAATGAGTTAAACAAGTAAGCAATTAGCAAATACATTTGTTTCAAAGATCCCTGATTTAATTATACCTTTGCGATAGGGTATCCGTTATTACTATGAACTAAATTACAAAAATTTCATTACAAAACTCGCGTATAATTTGAATTTTACAAAGGTTTATAAAGGCTATTGTGAATCCTACTACAGTGGATGGTGAGTTTTTATGATTAACACGTTTCAGATCAATTCATAATTATTTTGAATGTACTCAACTAAATTCGGATATAAGGTATTTATCTAGAATATAATTAAATTTTCCTAAAGGTCTTGGAACAATTAAGATGCTTCTAAGAATTGTACTAATATATATGCATATATATATATATATATATATATATATATATATATAATATATATATATATATATAATATATATATATATATATATATATATATATATATATATATACATATATATATAACAATATTTCTTAAGTATAGAAAATATAGAGAGCGATTTTCTTGGAAAATATAAAATAAATAAATATATATAAATATACTAAGAAAATTTTGTAAATAGCATAATAAATGATAATGAGAGAGCGTAATGTTTGGAGAATATAGCAAGTGAGGTATAACATCAAAAATATTTTAAAGCAACTTTTGCTGTGAGTATGACGCCACGCATTGTCACGCTGGTAGTTTTCATCAATTATTACTTTTAGTCAATCGAATTGTACGCAGTACTTATCTGAATAAATAGTTTCTTTAAATCCCAGAAATTCATAGTACATAATTCCTTACTAAGCCTAACGTAACCAAACGCAAAGCATGATCTTCTTTGGGTGTAGATTAGCCTTTGGAGATGTAAATGATGGATAGTTTCTCAAACTCAACGATCATTTGCATTCAATTTTATTTTAAAGGACTTACAATCGCTTTAAAAATGGATTACGTCATTGCATTTATAAAGAACATTGCTTAGTGAAATGCGATCCACTTTACTTATTATTTTTGTTAAAACATGAAGAATCCAAACAGAGCATCGAATAATAAAACTAAACTTCTGCAAATGGTCATATATGGATGGCAATGTTTAGTATGTTCAATATTTCTGTTATTTATAGTGTAGTATACTGGTGGCTCTTCTGAACTAAAGCCTTTATTAGAGCTTGATTAACGGTGGAAGGTCTTCCTGATAGCATATACTCCTTGATGCAGGGATTACTAGCTCTAAATTTAGCAAACTATTTGAGAATAGTTGATTTTGCTACGGCACAATCGCTATAAATATCTTATATTTTTCTGGATTCTACTATGAAAATTACACTAAATCTTTAACTTCTACGCTAAACACAACTGCACAATACAGTGCAGCAATTTAAACTACCAAATAGAACTATTCGCTCATTTATGCGTATGATACATTCGTAGAGGATGCTGGGATTTCTTCAAACTGATTTTTAGAACAATCTGATAGATAACCATATTAACTATTAATGTTGTTTACTTAATACATATAAGTGAAACAGGTTCATATACCTTGATCCAGTAATTAAATTGAAATTAGGTGCAAAATCACAGCTCGTTACATCACTGGTGTGTGCTGGCAGTTTTTGTAGAATTTTTACGTTGTCGCATGGTAATGTCATGTTAGTCTGAAAAGAAAATAATAATTCAGTTATAAAAAACTAATTATTAATTAATAATTGCTGTTTGTTACACTTGTATATAAATTTTTAAAGACTTAAAATTTAATAATATAATAGAGTATATTAGGTTCTTCGATTTAAGGTCTAGCATAAAATAGGGTATATTTGTGATCAAAGAAATAATACTATTCTTTATATAAAATATCAAATAGATATTTATGTATTAAGGGAATAAACGACAGTTTTAATCCCGAGACAGTAAGTAGTGCCTGAGCGACCGAAGGGAGCGAGGGCATTTTCTGTTGAGGGATTATAGACGTTTATTCCCGAATTACATACAAAACTTTTCTCCCGACCTTAAATGTAATAATTTATTTCATTATTAGTTTGACAGTTGATTGATAGATTGATCTGATGTCATTCAATTAAGTTGGTTTGTCATGAAAATGTGCATAGTTTCTGGTTACTAAGGTAAAACGAGTTTGTTTGTGTCTTATTTTTTTCCAAAAAAACGCAGTCCGTTTAAGTTATTGTGCAAAAATGAATATTAATGGCAGTGAAGGAGATAATTTTTGCACAAGCACTACTGTAAGCAACCGCCAAGTTAAGATATCAGATGATTGTCCATATATAAATATATATAAACTCATCTAATGTTACTATTACGATTACAAAATAAAATTGATTGATATATTTAAATGCTTCGTCAATCTGACAGTTAAATGAATTTTGACTTAAATAAATGAACCAAAAGTCATTCACTGCAGTATTCACTTTATTCCCTAGGGAAAATCGAATATTTTATTCCCTAGAGTATAAAGTAGTCTAATATATGTCAATTGTCAGATGTATAAGATGACACTTTATTCTCGGTCGGGAGAAAAATGATATATACACGAATATTAAAGCACATAGAAATTATTTATAAAAGTATATTTATTCTATACTGTTGGATGTGTATTATATTCTCATATAAAATATATAGTAATATTACGAAATTTTACAATTATGCTTGACTTATATATAAACGTTTGAAGTTTTTGGAATATACTTCATGAATTGAATTATGTCAAAACATAGAGGACATCAATCGTAAGCGGAGATATTTTGTCACCCTCCTAATACGCTTTTAGTGATTCTATGGTGGTACGCTATTTTGAATTGTAAGCAATATATATAACGAGCCATCGAAAAAATTCATAATTGGAGTAGACTATGAAATTGGGTTGATACTTTAACCACTTCCACATATTGACATTTATTATATGACATTGAAACTATAAGTTTGTGTCAAATTTTCAAAACTCTTATTAAGAAAATTGTTTGTGTTTAGATGTATAGCAAACGCCAATTAAGTTGGCGCGAGGAGGGGTAAGTTCGCGCAGGATTAAAAGTAGTGGCGAGATTTGTATTTGGTTTTACATCAAATGTCAGATAATTCTAACCTCTAAGCGTGTATCACTTTATGATCCCCTAGCAAAGACATTATGTTCAGTCAAACGTCAATGACAAATGTATTCTGACAATTACTTGAGTAGTGGGAGTGGACATTTTTTAAAACGGCTTTTGCGCACCCCCTCCTCGCGCCAGCTTAATTGGCGCTTGCTATAAATGGACAACATCTTCAACAACTTCTGTAGCTATATGTAAATTTTGATTATGATTTCGATATTAAATAAATTATTTGTTTTTTTTTTTGTTGTAGTATCATTTCAATGCCATAACCTTTTTTTTTACAATGAAACCAAATGAAACTGTCAAGCATCAAGTAATGTGACATTATGTGGAAGTGGTTAAAGTACCAACCCAATTTCACAGTCTACTCCAATTATGAATTTTTTCGATGGCTTGTTATATACCTATATATATAGTAAATCGCCAACTGATTGAATTTACCATATCATACCAAGGTCACGAAATAATTATATATATATATATATATATATATATATATATATATATAATTTAAAAGAAATTATCGACCGTACTATATTGGATAAAATAAATTAAAAGCGGTCAGTCAATTAAAAACTCATTTATTAATTATCTCTATATTTCGCAACAACTTTGTTGCTTCTTCCGCAGATAAAAATGTAGAGTTCAAAAAAACATATATATATATATATATAGGTATGTATTTTTTTGAACTCTGCATTTTTATCTTCGAAACTGACATCTGCTTTCAATAACTGACATTTGCTTTCAAAACTGACTTCTGCTTTCAAAACTGATATCCACTTTCAATAACTGACATCTGAATCATTAACATTGTCACATTATAATGCGTTTCTAATTAGATTGAGCCAGGGTCAAGTCCCAACGTAGACAAAATTGTTCAATTAAATTTCGTATGACTTGCGTTGTAATTTGTAGACAGCAATGTTTACATCCACATTTACTTTTACAATTACATACTAATTTGATAATATCTATAAATATTTCATATAAAAGCCGAAAAACTCCAAGAATTTATCAATTGATATATTAAATGGTCGGCTAAGAAATTATCTATATATGTATATAGTTTGTATCGACGTTTCTGGACTAGAATGATAACTATATTCTATAACTATATTCTTAAAAATTAAGCATACATTGTTGACAAGTCGTTTTTTGGGATCTCGAATCACACGAAGCAAGCGATTTTCGCATGCTAAATGATTTAAATGTATGTCATGAAATCATAAATTGAGTAAAGTATTGGTGAAAGCAAATTTATGTTATTCACTGGTCATCTAATGGGATTTCTTATCACCCCCGTTAGATGATATAGATTTCTTCGTAAATATAGTGTGTCTAATAATAAATGACTTTAATAAAAATTAATAAATATCTGTGAATCAATAAATAACTCTTAAATTATTACTTAAGATTCAATAAGTTTAAATTAAATACAGGTTTTTAAACTTCACCTTGATTCCCCAGCATAAAAATAGATGTCTTTATTTTAAAATAAAATAATATAAATGAGAAATTTATTCAGTAGCGTGAATATTTGAAACTAACAAAGATTATTGAAATTATTAACTTGATGTTTGAGTTGAAACATCGATATACTAACTTTCACATGGTGTATTGGAGCCATCTATGCTACGAGTAGTAGACTACACATTTAAGCAAATGGTTTCCTTAATATTAGCTTAGCTAATCAAGGAGAGGGTTACCGGCGTGCCTTTCTTGGCCGACAGATGTCTCGAGACTCCTTCTGAGGATATGTGACGAATGGAGAAAGATTGTATTATTTAGCAGAAATTAAATTCATTGGCCATACTTCTTCCTTCTTCTCCACGTATACTGATGAGATCTAAGAGGAGATCGAAATACGTGTGTGTACGTAGAAATAAAAACCAATACTTAATATATGCGTTGCGTATGTCCACGTATACATATACAGATGTTTTTGTATTTAATGCAAGCTAAGTTCATTTTAAGTGTGATGGAAATATTAGGTACGACTTTACAGTAAAAGTATGTGTGCATATAGATGCATTGACTTTCAATGAATATAAATATCTCAAATGGAGAAAGGATTCACAGCAGTATTTTGTATTTGAAACTTTTAATAATTATTAGTATATTAGTAATATTATTAGACAATATTATTTCAGGAAGATATATTTCACTTGCTTATCACTACTAAAATATTTAAAATTATTAGACAATATTATTTCAAAAAGATATATTTCACTTGGTTACCACTACTAAAATATTTAAAATGCATATATAATGATTAAAATTATTTGTCAAGAGATCCAAACAATAGGAAAACGAAGAAGACCCACTAAGATTTGTAAAACAAGGACGCCCTTTAAGCCAAACTACATTGTTTGCTTCCACGGAACATCACACACTCTTTTAAAAGCTTAACAGTGGTATTATTAATTGATAGAGTACGGATTATAAAATAGAATAGTAGTAAACAAGAGCAGATTTACAAGAATTAATTTATATTTATTCCAATAAATAATTACTTTAACTTTATATGCGTAGCAATTACTCAGAACGTATTTGTTTACTAAAGGTCCACTCTTTCAATTATTATTTTCAAAACAAAGTTATAGCGTCAAATATGGGCACGGATAACAATCCGATTATAAAAATAAAAGTCGCCCCGTATAAAAGTATTCTTTTAGCAATTTGAAAAGGTCTATTAAATAAATTAAATATCGATCTTACCTCGCTTATGTATGAAAACGTATATATAACACTCAATAATGACTTGTACTTTCAGTAGTTACAGCCCATAGCATTATAAATATTTGCAAAGGAATTTGGAATTTTGTGCGGCATTGTAAGTAGAAAACACTTGAGTTTTTAAAAGTACGAATGATAAGTTTATAATATTTTTTAGATATACTTATAATCATCTGTGCTTAAAATTTTTAGTATAGTTCTTCCAGTTCCGTAAACTACTGTTGAATATCTTAGTCCATCGTTTTTCAACCTGAGGGTTATTTTTACGAAGGGCCCAAAGGGTTCGCGACCTTTCGCGGCCCTTCGCACGCCCTTCACGGTGATATTAAAGGGGGTCGCGAAATAGCCTATACAATAATGAAAAATCATTTATTATAAACATTTTACTTACAATAAGTACACATGTAAAGAAAAGAAATTAATGTGATTTGTTTTTGATTTGAAAGTTTCTCCATACGTGGATCTACATTAGAAATACACAAAAACCAAATAGTTTTTGAGTAATAAGAGACGATTTCTGTATTTAGTTATTAGCGCAACCATGGACGAAAACTCGTTTTCATTGAGATAAGACATGGCGAAATGAATTAATATTTTCAATGCTTCTGTGACTAAATTTCCATATTAATTTCGACGAGCAAGCCAAAACGTTACAAATGATACAAATCTGCATAAAACAAATCTGTATCTGTAAACATGGACATAACAGCACGTATTTACTACTGGCGTTAACTTCAACCACAGACACATGTGTTTTGTCTAACGACTTTGTCAATGCGGATTTACGAAGGAAGTAACGACTTCGCTTTCTGGTCTAGTAATGAATTTTGTCCTATCAAATGACACCAGATAACAACGCTTGATGCGAGCTCTCGCATCGATATGCTAATTTGTTTTTGGTATATGACGCCACCTGGCGACGAGTTAATGGACTTGCAGTAGTATACGTATTTTTTCTTCTTTTGTAACGGGTGTTCAGAAACATTCGAAGTCAAAGTAGTCCTTGAAAATATGAAGTCATGTCTGAGATGATTGATTTTTGACAGACAACAGTTGACATTTAATAATTATTACAAATCAGATCCTTAAGTAAAGATATACGATTTTTTGTTCAGAGCCCACTTGACTTCGAATGTTTCTGAACACCCGTTAATAACTTAGCTATTCGAGAAGAAGTCGCTTTCATCGGCGTAGTCTGTTTTGTCCGTCAGATGTCACGACTTTATCTGGTGTCATTTGATAGGACAAAATTCATTACTAGACCAGAAAGGGAACTTTAGTCGTTATTTCCTTCGTAAATCCGCATTGAGAAAGTCGTTAGACTTTGCACGCGTCTGTGGTTGAAGTTGACGCTAGTAGTAAATACGTGCTGTTATGTTCATGTTTACAGGTACAGATTTGTTTTATGCAGATTTGTATCATTTGTAACAACGCTTGATGCGAGTCCTCGCATCGATATGCTAATTTGTTTTTGTTGTAAGCCAAAACGTATTTAAATCTTCAAATGTTAATTGCAGTTGCAGCGTTTTGTCGGCAGACATTTCGATGAGCTGGTCGTGAATCTTAACTGGTAACTTAGCAGCGGCAACAACGTTTTTACTAAACCCATCTCTTACAGAAATAATTTTTATTTTCCGGGAAATATACTCCGTCAGCTGAGTTTTTAGCTCACGCAAATACATCTTCATGGAATCCAAACTGTGGTGAATAATAGTGTCTTGTTCTTTCAAATTTCTCAATATAATCCTAAGTGAGTTAGTCTGTAAAAGACTGCAAGGATGTACTGTTGAAGCACTTCATATTGTATTAGTTAGAACACTGCACAACTTTGAAATTTTACCAAAGCAAGTATTAATGATGGTTACCCATGCTGCCACAGTTATGCATCGCATGGGACAATTATTCAAAGAAGTTCAGCCAAACTTACTACACGTTACGTGTCTGTTTCATGCTTTACATCTTGTAGTAGACACTACACGAAAATGTTATCCCGATGTGGATCCACTAATAGGACAGACGAAAGCGGTTTTTCTTAAATCTCCAAAATGTATTCGACTCTTTCATTCATAATGTCTTGATATCGCGGAACCGCCACAGCCAATTCTTACACGGTGGAGTGCACGGTTAGAGGTAACATTTTATTATTTTAAACATTTTGATAAGGTAAAGTTGGTGATTTTACAACTAAACCCTAAAGAAGCAGCTGCAATAAGACTCAGTCAAATGCAATTTCAAAATCTTCAAGTTGCAGCTGAATTAAAAATTATTTACGAGAATTACGTTCCAGTAGTAGACGCAACAAAAACATTACAGAACACTTGGTTGTCCTTACCGGATTCGGTTGAAATTGTTGTCCACGAAAGTGCTACATACTTTAAATGATAAAAAAAGTGTTTGTCAGAGATAAATTGAATACTGTATTACGTAAAAATGTTGATTTTACTAGATTAAGGCAACTTTTTAACAACAGTGTTGCGAAAGATTCGTTGCACAAATTTAAAGACCACTTCAACTAGGCGAATATTATATCACTAGCTGTGAAACGATCTTTTTGTGTGTGTATAAGCAGATATATACACCGCAAAGGACAAATCCCAAGGAGACTACCATACAAACGCACGCTATGCTGCAGGTGCACGCACATCCGGATTTTTTCTAAGCATTGAAGCATATTGGATAAGTTGTTTATGCATTTTCAATAATCCTACGATAATTTTTTTCTAAATAACGCGCAGTTTCATTTCGGTAAATCCCACGCCAATGCTGGCTGACCTAAGCGCCTCACTCTATTCTCCTGCACCTATCGCAAATGTTGCTCTAGATAGTTAGGTTTTCTAAAATATTCTTTTAGATTAAATATATGAGCTAATTATAAACTCAGTTCACTCGTAATTAAGATTACGTTTAGACTTTTACTTATGTCACGATAATAGATATTTATGTATTAAGGGAATAAACGACAGTTTTAATCCGGAGACAGTAAGTAATCGTCAATCTGACAGTTAAATTAATTTTGACTTAAATAAATGAACCATAAGTCATTCACTACAGTATTCACTTTTTTTCCTAGGGAAAATCGAATATTTTATTCCCTAGAGATTAAGGTAGTCTAATATATGTTTATTATTTATTATTTATTGCCTATCAAATATACCTGCCGTGTACATACTGACAAAAATTCGATGTCGGCTTACCTGCCATTATAGCGATTACATGAGGCAAATCGAATGACATATCATTTTAAGGTATATCACACTTTTAATTATACATATTTTAATTTCGGCGTGCTTTTTCTTTACTACTATTGGTTAATTTCTATTTGGCCATAGGAATTACCCTTTACCCCACCGGTGCCTTTCGGCACCCGTATCGCATTCGCCACACCTAATACCCTGTCCAGAGAAAGCAGGCAAGTATACCGTGTCGCCGTATATCTACTAACATTATTTAATCACTTTTCGTAAACTTCATGATTTTCTTTCAGCTATTAATTTAACTATTTGTTACCTGAATATAGGGCTTTCACGATAACAGACGAGACACGTGATAAACAGTTACTTCGGAACAAGTAACATTCAAATTACAATAATATCTAATAATCCTAGTATTTCTCTCTATTAAGTGAATATATTATGTTACTGTAACTGGGCATGGTTGCCGGCTTGAATTCCGTCAAATGTCATTCAATAAGTTGTTTACAATTTCATATTTAGAAGTTCCTACCTATTTCATTTTATTTATAAATCGATATTATAACGGGTGTTCAGAAACATTCGAAGTCAAGTGGGCTCTGAACAAAAAATCGTATATCTTTACTTAAGTATCTGATACTAATTTGATAACCTATAAAATTGTATTAAGTAAATGTTTCAATCTATCTCAGACATGACTTCATATTTTCAAGGACTACTTTGACTTCGAATATTTCTGAACACCCGTTATATAAGATCAGTTATTTTCGCAACTAAATCATTCCTAGACTGTCAGGAAAACAAACGAAAGAAATCATTCGATCATTAATATTTCTAAATAGAACGCGATAATAATTAAAGGGCCTTTACTCCTGCTCTCTGCTTGTGTCAAAAATGGGGGTTAAACCATCTAGTCCAAAGCGAAAACGGACTAAAGAAAAAGCCTGTCATAGATATTGATGATTTTAATCAATATGCAATTAGAAACACAGTTTATGACATGTATAAAAACAGTAAGTTTAAAGTAATTTAGTACTTATATTTATAAAATAAATATTTCATCTTTGAATACCCTCAACGAAAAGGAACTTTTTTCTGTTGATAATACATCTTTATGGAGAATATTGCATGGAATAGGTTTTCATTACAAGAAGTATGATGTAAATCGAGCATTAATGGAATTCCCACATATTGTATTAAAACGTGTTACGTTCTTGCAATAATATGTTCATATGAAACATGAGCATTTATTGTTTAGTTTCTTCGATTAAACCTAGGTTTTCCAAGATGGAACTATTTGCAAATCTTTACAAAATGAGTCAATATAAACAGTCAAAGCTACAAAAGAGGGTGGTAAAAGGTACAATCTATTACTGACAGGATATTATTAGTACGTAAAGTGTATTTATCTTAACTGAATTGATTCGGCTTTTACTTGATGTAGATCCAGAATTTAAAATAGAAATAAAACTACGGTTCAAATATTCAGTTTTTAATATTTAGAGCACGTTACAAACTAAGTGCTGGCGAAACAATTGTCGTGTTACGATTAAATATTAAAAAATGAAGATTTGAACCGTAGTTTTATTTCTATTTTGTATTTATTCTAATGGATTTATTCCTGAAGCTGAATTAATATTTATAACAAATAGACAGCATCTGGGCCACCACGGTGACAGGAACAGGAACAATTTCTTATACTCGTTTGAACAGCAACTTAGAATTAGAAGAACCCTCCACAATCGCTTTAGATAATGCCGGTTATCATAGTACTATTAAAAATAAAAGTGATATTCAATAAAAATTATATTCATTGGGTTTTGAAAGGCAAGACATATTGCCATTTATAATCAATGAAAGTAATTCTGATTCTGAAGACAGCATAAATGTTTAATAAAATTAGTATTTCATATTAATATTGTCTTCTTTTTATTTATATCATATGTTTATCACAATGTTACCAAGCCCTTAATGTCTATGTATTTTGATTTTCTGTATATTATTTTTGTATGTAGTCCAAAATAAATAAATTCACATATACATTTTTATTTTGTTTGTATATATAATAACAACATAAAGCATATTATAAGTTGTAAATATTTTAAAATGACATAAACCTAACCTCATATATTATTTACTAACAACAGCTGACTCAAAGCAATGTAGATTTGTCAACCCTGTTTTGTAAGTAATTATCACGTGTCTCGTCTGTTATCGTGAAAGACCTATACATATATATTTTTCATTTATTAACTTTTAATCTATTCGAAGCTTCTACTTGGTTTATTTAATTTTATTAAATAAAATAATAAGGACAATCTCGTTATTTCCCTTTTATTACTTTCTTTCAGTTTTATTACTAATTTTCTCTTCATTGTTAGAACGCTCCAGTTATCCAGAATCTCAACTAAACGACTTTTGTACACCCTCAATACAACAACTACAACCAGTGCCTTTTCACAATTTGGAGATTTAACAAGGGAGCAGAGGGGGAGGGATAAACAAATAACAACCAACTAGCGTCCTTTTTAAAATAGCATTTGCTACTATCAACCCTTTTTCGTATTGACGTTAAAAGTGGTAATTGATATAAAGGGGTACAACAGGTAATACCGAGTGGTATATTAAAGCGTTTTCAAGCCCACATTTGTCGTGTTAGACTTTAATATCGAGAACCAGGCAGTTGGAAATTGTTGTACGATATTTCAACTCCTTTGCATTTGTCATTTGTTATAATTTTTTCTTGCTCCCCTTTATTCACATAATTTAGCTCCAAGCGATATTTTTTTATTTCGTAAGCTGCATTTGACGATGAAAGGAAACAGATTTGCATAAATTGAAGACATCCAACGGTCAACGATGAGCAATTTCAATTAGAGTATATAAAAAAAATCAGTTGGTGAACTTGCAAATCGTTATATGTATTTCTGCCGAAGGAGAATATTTTGAAAAAATAAAACGCTTCCTGTTATTTTTGGGTGAAAAGTTGTATACTGGCCGTCATAAATAAATAAACACTGTAAATTATTGTATATTTTAATTAATGTTCCAAGTAATGTATTTTATTCGTATTAAGAATCCATGATAATTTCGACAATATATGATCGTAACAATTCATATAAACATTAATAATGAGTCGATCCTCGTTGGTTTCTTACTCATTCAGCTATTAGGCATTTGAAATTTGAAACAGGCAGGTACAAGAAAAATACGTACCCACAATATAAATCAATAAACTCTAAATACGTATTTCGGCAACTAAGATACCATCTTCAGACAACAATCTAAAAAAGAAAAATAGTGTTAAACGCAGGGTCTTTAGCCAAGGTAGAGCCTTTGAAGATATGCTCTTCACCAAATCGCCAGTGGGATAACACTAAATTTCTAACATTAAAAAACACCCATATATACTACTTAAACCTAGCGTGAAAATTAAGGAACTGTGAAGTTTTAAAAAAGCGTAAAAATCATCACTACAGTCACAATAAAGCATATAAACTGAATACTTTCGAAGCTATCTAATTCTCTATAATTATTTACCGTTTTAATTAATTTAATGTTATTTCGAGGCATATAATGGCCTGTATCCTAAATATGTTCGGCAATGCTAGGTTTGTCGGGTCTACTAAGTCTAAAACAGGAAATATGTTTCTTGTCATGAGTTGAAATTGATCATTTAGTTTGTTCGATATATTTGTATCCTACTTCAATTTTATCCTTGGTGTTACCTAAAAGTGATTTTAATAAGTTGGATGATTTAAACGCGATTTGAAGATAATGGTTTTTAAAGATAGCGTTCAAATTTCTCGAAACTGAGTGATACAGTAAACAAACTTATCACCTTCATCTTTTCGAGATAGTAAACTCGTGGTATCATGAATTAGTTCTTTAAGCCTATGTTTCTTAATTAGATCAGATACTATTTTCGGGTCGAAACCATTGTACACTGCGATGTTTTTGATTAACCTGAGTTCTTTATCATATTTGTTTTTTGTAAGTGGAAAGCTTAACAACCGTTGGATAAGAAAATACATTAAGTTTTCCACTTACAAAACTGTCGATTTGCTCGTCAGTTTCGATGCCGTGTCGCACCATGGTTCCCGTCAACGAAATTCTGCAACGTTTACATCTTCCAAGACGATGTCCCTTGTCTTTTTCTACACATTCTTTCCACCACGGAACCATGACTATGAACAATTAGACGGGATCGCTAATAGGTAGTCCGGTTGTCGCAAACTTTTACATTGAATTCTTCGAAGCCACTGCGCTTAGCACTGCCCCATGTAAACCATCTTGTTGGTGCCGCTACGTCGACGATACCTTCGTCATTTGGAATCACGGAGCAGGAAGCCTGCGGACTTTCTACGTCATCTCAGCCATTCCACTCTAGCATCCAATTCACCACGGAAAAAGAAAAAGACGGTCAACTAGAGTTTCTGGATGTGTTGGTGAACAGGAATAACGACGGAACTCGGAGCCCATGGTATATCGGAAACCCACGTACGCAGATCGTTATCTACACAAACAGTCGGACCACTATCCTGGATAGAAACGTGCTGTTATGAAAATCCTCATTGATCGCGCTTTTCCCATTTGTGATCCTCACCGGACGTTGCGATTTTCTAATTGCAGAGCGTGTTCTGCAACTGCCGATTTCTCAGATTGCCCTAAACGATTGTTTCTTTTTGTGTTCGACGAGATGGGTGTTAATTCTGCGTCGGGTGGTTTCGATGTACACAGCGCCGCTAGAGCAGGGCATCTTATACACTCCGGCCGATGAGAGTGGATCTCTGGGACCTTTGGTGGAACGAAGTAAGTTTCAAATTTTATGTGTGGGGTTCTTAATATAGGGCAAAAAAGCGGTACCTCTTTTTGCAGGTGATTGTAGGCCTCTCACTCTTCGGATAAAAAGCTCTCTTAATTTCCTACATTGAGGGGCGAGGTCTAGATCATTGGTTTGAAGAGTTAGCTCTAGATAATTAGATCACCCTTGGAGGTGCTTCGAAAAAATCGAGATTCAACGTTTTCGTATTATACCAATCTACAACGTGAAGGCAAACATAAGAACAATTTCAATAGAAAGAAAGAGAGTCGAGCCCTTAATAAAATCTGGTACCCGACTGTACGACGCACGCAAGTTGAGCGGAACAGGCGCACTGCTGTCGAAACAGGCGACACACCCTCTCCCGAGATCCGACCGAACACAATTCCTTCCGAAAGTCTACCTACCTCCAAGCCAATAAATAATGACGTCTTCCCGTCGCAGTATCACTAGACGACAAGAATCCAAGAACAGTATTTCGCCCACGCCGCTAATGATCTTTACCGTAGCTGTGAACGAAGCGGGACGTAAGGGACCAATTTCTTTGGACAACGACTCTACAGTCTGGAATCGAGCATTGCTACACTTTTGCGACCTAAACAAAATTTAAACAAGTGATAACGTGGTTGCGAGATGTTCTGCAGGGCCTCCCACTCTGGCCCGAACCTACCTGATGGTGGACGTCCCGAGGAAAATACTCTGTCGGCCAGCTCTATCTAGATTCGGAGAGTGTCGCGAGTTCCAAGGTCGCTAGATGGTGATTAAGACGCCACCGTATTAATACCCTGCAAAGTCCCCCGAAAACACGGAAGCGGGTGAGATTCTGGTAGCTCCAAACGCAAAAGAGTATGCCCCTATACCACTTGTTACCCAAATCTAACTACACTTTGCTCTCAAACACTTGAGGGAAAGGTAAAAAAAAAACGACATCAGCAATAACAAAATTTAATGACAAGTTAAAGTAGGCTCAGAATATAATATATGACAAATAATTCGGTGGACGTAAGAGAAGTTAACAATAGTAAAGTTTGTAATAGATATAGATAGCAATACATCAATTAATTTAAAGTAACGCCAAAACAAATCAAAAGCGTCAAGGCATATATTAGGCTCAAATTAAATTCTAAATAAAGCTCAAAATTTCCCAGTTAAAATTCCCCAAAACACATGAGAATCGCTCTAGGCGCAATACAGAGTTTAATAAAAACAGGTACACCTGTCATAACACCAACACCCTGTATAAACAGGTAGTTATTCTGTGATCAATAAGGTTATATTCGATATAAAATCCAAACATGAGTTAAGCAGAACACATATTAGGTATACGTAATAGGCGGTTCTTTACAAAATGTTTACAAAGTAAAATAGAAATAATTTTAGTTCTACCACGTACCCCAAGTTAATGATTAATCAGTACGAAGGCCCGACTGAGGGTTCACAGCCTCGTACAATATAACTAGACTATCTTCTCCTGGCTGATGGTGAAGCTAGACAACCAGTTTAATAATATTAATAAAAGCAATTGCTTGAATTCCGAAGTACAGACACCTATCTGCTAATTTTTAATGAAAATGCCTTGCTTGCTATCTAGGTTTTACGATCAAAATATATGAGGTGGCACTGAGAAGTGAACAAACGTTGTAAAGTTAATAACAGCAAATTTAAAATGAATTCAATTCATCAGCATGTTCGTGCGAAGGACGAACCCTATTATCTAACCTGATTTCAACAATCTAGGTCTTACGATACTGTTAAAGTTAAGAAGGGTTAACTTACATCGTTTGCCCAAATTAAAACGAATAGCTTCTCTAATGCACTACTTAGGAATAATCAAACAGTAAATTAGTTAAATATTTATATGGTTTGCAATAGGGTAAGTGATAACCATCATCAAGAAAAGATTTTTACAACACCTACTTTAATATGCCCCTTACATCGACCAGTCTTCAAACTTATTTTGAGTTAGCCTTCACAGGAGAAGCACAGGTAAAACAATTCCGTAAATTTTATCGAAATTAGCTGCCATTATGCCGCCATTGGGCGAAAGATCGCCATATTGGACACTAGCAAAATTCTTCTAGAAGCTTCCTTTTTTTTGTGGGCCACGCCGAAATTAATATCTGCAATTGAGGATGATATGAGGTTTTTCTCCTCCGGAATTTCCTTCAAAGTAACGTGAATTAAATGATCTGCTTCGAGAGAAAGTATGAACACTTGTCCAGCCTTCCACGTGGTTTAAATGAAAACTCCGATGGTGTTCAGCAGAAAACAGGAAGAATTCTCAATAAAATAGACGGTTCAATCCAAAATAATTAATTATCCTAGAAGGATTCAAGGAATACATTAGACATAATACAAAAGATTTCAACAAATATCGCTTACCGCAAAAACTAAGTTCTTACACTAAAATAAAACAGAACCAGCGCTGACTAGGACCTCGATCAAAGTGCCGATCGATGCAAGTTCACATGAAGCGATCACCGCCCGACATACGTCACACACAAGATCGTTGGACGGAAAAATTGAAAGAAAATAAAATAATTTACCAAAAACGTTAACAAGGTTTAAGAGTGATCGACGAAGCTAACAAGCGAAAATTTGGTAATTAAATCTCAGCAAATAAGGGAAGAAAGACAATATAAGGTTGACCCCAACCGTTAAGAGATCTGCAATCGGAAGAACACAAAATGTCGAGAAGATGGCGCAACAAGCGAAAGAAAAGGAGTACGCAAAATAACGTAAAAAAAAGGTTAAACAATCAAATTAAGCACCTAATAGTTTCACATAATTCTAATAATAAAAAAAACACTATATTTGAACAGAATAAGGAGAAACAAAAATTGAAATATTAGTAAAAATATACGAAGCATGACAACGCATAAAAATTTCCAAAATGTCGACCTGCGTCGAGGTATAGAAAAATAGCCGGTTAAGTATATGGATATAGTGACATCCAGAATATTTGAACATATGAAAATTATATGAAAATAACAAAGTTTGAAGAAGCCTAAGATGATCGATAATTAAAAACAAAATTAAATAAAATTATAATATACGAAAATGTTGAATTATGAAAAGCCTATGATAACTTAACGTAAGCAAATAGTGTAATAAATTCATTAAAAATTCCCAAAAGGTCTATCATGCGAGATACTCTATTCTTGGAAGAAATGCTTTCCTCTATCGTTGATTCAAGGAGTCATATTAGATGCGTAGTGACTGTCAACGACATGACAGTTTATAGAAATCCCGGTACTTTTCTGAGGCCCTCGGGCTGAATTAACGTCAACCTCAGAGCAATATAATATCCATAACGCCCTTGGTGCATAAGTAGGAATAAGTACAGTAAATTACAATCTGATCGAAAGTATAATTTTGGTAATTGTTATAAAAAATGAAAATTAATAAAACGTATGATCTCCTCGGACGGCCAACATGTATTGACATCGTGCTGCCATGGAGTGAACCAAATTACCAAATAATTCTTAGGAAATGTTGTCCTACTCTTCTCTAAGAGCAATTTTAAGTTCTGTAACTGAACGAGGTGCAAGATTTCGTGAGGCAATACGTCTTCCTAATCTCAGGAATGTTGAATAGGATTACCGTCCGTGGAATTGGCTGGCCAGTCCATTCTATCGATTCCTACTTCTTCAAACCAATTGTTAATAATGTTTGCTCGATGTAAACGAGCATTATCATCCATATAAATGAATTGTTCTCCCACAGCTCCTGTATATGGAAGAACAAATGGTCTCAGTATCTCATCCAAATACCTTTGAGCAGTAAGTGAACCATTCTGAATGAAATACAGTTCGGTATGACCTCCGATACTTATTCCGGACCACACCATCGCACCGCCATCATTATACTGAGGCCTTTTCCGGCCAAATTGAGGGATTTCGTGTTCCTGGTTCATGCCAAATCAAAAAACATTTGTTATCTGGGTTTACACTGAATCTTGACTCGTCACTAAACAAAACTCGGCGAAACATATTTGCCGGTGTTACTTTAAGTGCCAATAAGTTTTTTTTGTAATTTTTAAAAGATATCCGCTGATTCTTTTGAGCAGTGTAATATAAACCAGGGCAGAGAACTGATACCTCACTTCCTTTAAGATAAGATATAGCGCAAGATGGTGTCAATTGCTTTCAGACAAATGTTTAAGATTTCTCGAATTGAATGCTGTGTACAATCACAATAACGTAGTCAGTGACAACTGTTTGTGGACCTGTTAAATTTACAGGAAGATCATATGGAATTTGAGGTAAAAATATTGTTAATAAAAAATTGAAGCGTCTAAATGAATATATTGTAATTATTGATTAAATATTATAAGAAATTTAAACTTGAAATCAATTCATCGCGTTATTTAAAATTGGGTATTTTATTTATAAACGACTTTTCTATATTTAAACATTGCCAGTGTAGATAGTCTTCTTTCTAGACCAACGATATTTCGTCAAAATGAACGATTGCTCTCAAGAGTTGTCATCGGCAAAAGCTTTCATTAAGTTTGTTGTCAAGAAATAATTAAAACATTCATTGAACTCTAAAGCATTCATAAACATTCATACATTTGTAAATAATTCCTAGTTCAATTTTTAATTTTACGAGAGATGTTTCCAGTTCTGTAAATTTAGCTATATTTTTTTTATTTTGTCGATTTTCATCAATATTACAATGTAGTTTTTCAACATAATCGTCATTTAATTGAATACATTTATCCCAATGATAAATTGATTTTTTTAAGCCGTCCTCGAAGAACTTTTTCAGTGTCTCCCTAATCCACCTACTTATGGAACGTTTTACGCCAGTTAAACTTTCAAAACGAACACCCTGTAAAGGTTTTCTCAAGTCTGGGAACAGATGAATTCCCATCGTAAATAGCTCAAAACATCTTTCGTTTTTCTTGAGGTGTGCGTTCTTGCATTATCCTGTTGCAATAACGGACGCACATGCAACTTCCCAGGCCGTTTTCTGATAAGTGTCTGCCGCAGTGGTCCGGATAATAAGTTCGAATGATATTAATTTTACCTTTCGCCAGATAATCCATAAAAATAATCGCTTTGCAATCCCAGAATACAGTAAGCATTACCTTTCCAACAGACGGAACTGCACTCACCTTAAGTGGAGGCCCTTCTTCGGATTTACGCCGTTCTTCGGATTGACTTTTGGTCTCAGGATTGAAATAAGGAATCCACGTTTCGTGAGTGGTTGAAGTTGACGACAAGTGTCAAACCTATTAAGTTTCTGTTTCGGTCCCAATAGTCTTGGCACCCAGCGGGCTGAAACCTCGCTTACATCCAAACAATCATGTAAGATCTCATGAACTTGTCATGTACCTATTCCTAGGCGTACACTACTTTAAGAAATAGTAATTCGTCTGTCATCTTTCAGTAGGTTATCCACAGCAGTAACGTTTCTTTCATTTACCGACATGCTCGGGTAACCACTGCGTGGATAGTCTTCTACTGATGTTCTACCAGTTTTAGAACGATCGATCCACCGATATACAGTACTTTTAGATTCTGCAAACTCACCAAAAGCTTCTTGCAGACGTTTAATAATTTTTGAAGTTTTCACACCCTCTTTCCACAAAAAAATTATTGCTCTTTGAGATTTAACCGCGTCTTCAATGGTTACACAAATAGTGTTATGCAAATGCGTCTATATAGCTCGAACACTTGAATCAGACCGAACAATATTGCACTGGATAACTGCATAAATATGTCAAGACTTGTCTATCACCAAAAGCATTGCCTATAAGTGCTGTGTAATTTAATGAGAGCACAATTTCCAGAATTTTGGAAACATCCCTCGTAGATCATTACCAGGAAAGTAAGTTTTAATTAGCTTTAAAATGCCCGGAAAGAATGGTCGCTATAAAAATGTTTGGAGAGTAATGTTCATTGAAACTAATTTCACCTATTAAGGTATCACAAATATATAAATACACAAAAATAAAAAGAAGTAATTTTTAAGAAACAAAATCCAACAAACACACAAATATAATGCTTAAATACTATAATAGACACCATTATCAAATGTTCAAAGTAATCTTCACCGACATATACACAACTATATAGATGTAGTATAGAAAGTTATGCCCTTATATTTAGCTGAGTAAACTCTTTGATAATGCAATGGTATAATATACTCAAACAATATTGTAAAGAAATCTAATAAAATTTAATGGAACAAATTAAGTGTAATGTTATATTATATACGTTAAGTTTCTAAATACTTCCTACAATGTTTCATCAAGAATCGTCTGCAATATCTATTATCAAAC
Organism: Melolontha melolontha; assembly: GCA_935421215.2. NCBI lineage: Eukaryota > Metazoa > Arthropoda > Insecta > Coleoptera > Scarabaeidae > Melolontha > Melolontha melolontha. Next base: position 131,690,617 of record OW285236.1, read on the forward strand.
AAAAAGATAGATTTTATTATACACGAAATCCTTTCTAATTTGCAAATGGATTGTAAGTATCTGGAATAGTGAAATCATTGGAGAACACTAGTCCAGTCGACTAATATATAGCGTATATAGACAGAATTTCCTACGATCAACATTATATTCGTGGGTAATAGTTATTTTACATTGAAAATAGTTAATTGTAACAAATTATTTTGGTTGTAAATTATTTTATATTATTTCAGAAATGATTTGGAGGTAATTGAACAAATGAACCAATTGAGAAGCCGCTATTGCTAAATACACAGGTTTTTCATATTTTTGTTGAAAATTTTGACAACTTAATTTTTGTTTGTAAAATAGCATTCTTTATAAACTAAACAAAAATAAGACAGGTCAGTACCACGAATTTCCACGTCTTGCATTTGGAACTGCTTAGAGTCGACGAGGCATGTTTTCAATAAAGTCCCGAATCACTCTATGAGTTAGTAAGTCTTTCAACTGATTAAAATCCCTGACTGCGAACGTTGTCATGCAGTAAAATTGTTGATTATTTGTTATAACTAGAGACCGGACGCATCAGGCCGAAATTACGATGGACCATATAAATAGTCTATAACATCGCTAGGTACAACACGCAGTTATTGAATAGCACTATTCATTCGGTTAACTGCACATTTGTTTTTTATTGTTGAATTGTAAGGCAATTACTTCAATGTTGCAGTTAAATTCCCTTCTTCATGGGCGTAGATAGAAGCGTGAGGACTTTTTATAATTTATTTTATTTATTAGTTATTTTATTTATTATTTCGCAAGATAAATAAAGTACGGTGAGCTAGTTTCTTTTTTTCATTGTTTTAACTGTTAATTACATACTTCGTAATTTTTGTAATAGATCTTGTTTAATATCGTTTCATGGAATCTACTTCTCCCAATTATTTCGACGTAAGTGTCCAGTGAATTTCGTTAAGTTTCAATAACTTACGCATACATTTTTAATTTTCATTTATTTAGATCTAGAACATTGTTTAAGTTACTTTTTCAGATATGATACGGAATAACGTCGAGAATGGCATCGTGAATAAATGGCGAGTTGGATTAAGGGTCATACTGATTGTATGTCCATTCCTAGTGATTCCGAAATTTATTGTAAAGCCTGTAAAATATCGTTAAAAATTTTAAACAAATCGCACGTAACGTCACTTAGCATCGCAAACACATACACAGAAATTAGACCCGTTGGAATCACAATTTTAACAAAGAATTCTGTGAAACTTTAATGGCGGCAAATATGCCATTAAATAAACTTAACGGTGAAAATGTTCCTGATGAATGAACCTTACGAAAATATTTTGTTCCTAAGTGCTACATGAAGCAGTAGAACGCATTTTAGAAGTCATCTTTCAAATCAGTACCTATACAGTAACCATCGCCAAGTGCCGACGAAACTGTCGATATATTAGGACGTTGTGTGGTAAATATTGTAGCTGGTGTACTACATCCAACTATTCCATACGCATACGCATTCCAACGCATACGTAATAGTAACAAAAGTTATAATTACAGTTGATGCGGAAACAGCAGCTAAACCCATGTGAATATATCAGAGGCATCTTTCCGAAAGTTGATAGATTTTTCAGTTTTGAGAAAAGCACCATTGAGACTAGATCTTTACAGGGAAAAACTTCCATCTTTGTCACTGCCTCCCTCTCCAGTAATAACTAGATGGAGAACATAGTTGGAAGCTACTAGTTTTATGCAGAGAATTTCGATAGTTTACAAAATTTCGTTACATGTTTAAATGACGATGCTCGAAGTATTTCTGAGTGCAAGCAACTACTACAAATTCCAAATTTAAAAAATCAGTCACTTTCTTCAGGAACACTTTGGAAATTTGCCAAAACTAATCATTTATTTTGAAAATCAAAATTTCATTAGACGTGGTTATTAATAATTTGAAAAATATTCCAAGTGACTTCGGATGTGGTCTTCGGCAAAAGTTAGACGCAGTTTTTAATAGAAATCCAGATCTAATAACATTGCGGCAATTGTGTATGGGGACAATGTCTCAAAATCTAACTGCTAAATACGCTGAAATAAAAGAATATTTCCAGTATGCACCTATAACCAGTTGCGATGTAGAAAGGACGTTTTCTATCTACAAAGATATATTTCATGCAAAGAGAACAAATTTTACAGAAGAGTTAATATTAATACTCCTTTACTCAAGTTGAACTACAAATTGAATAAATACAAATGTATTTCGTATTTTATAGATCACCACCCGTTTGCTTTCCAATTATATAAATAAAATTAAGAACTCTTTAAAAATACAAATTTTCAATAGTACGCCCTTGGACGATGAGTTATAGTTATAAAACCATAAATGGTATGGCATTTTCGTCTAGAATTTCGGATGGAGATTAATTCTGTTCGTTCTTCAAATGTATCTCCGCCTCTGCTTCACACCAGAGCAGATCCTCCACCAGAACACGGACATTCGTCAGTATACATTTGAGAATATCTTTTCCAGATCCTTGATGCCCAGAAAAGCAAAGTCTGAACTCATCGGTGAAGAATATTCGCTTCAGTATTTTCTAGCAAATAAAATAAAAGAAATAAATATTGGCCATCCCCTTTTCCTAAGCAAGCCGGTGTTCTTGGTACCGTTGCATTACCCATTGGATGGTGACATACAGTTCACTGATCCACACCATTTCGAAATTTCGAAGACGTATAATAATTCTTGGTGGAAAAACTTTGGTTGAACCCATCATAAAAAGGGAAAGTAGATTTGAATACACTAAATTTATATACCGATGTACTCTATCTCACAATGTTAATGAATGACTTGAGTTAAATTAAATAATTTCCGGTCAAATATAAAACCTCACTTACCGCACAATTTCATCTTTTATTTTTACCAACACACAATATTGTTTTTCTTAGTGACCCTATTTTTTTTTTTTGTTCGGCAATATATGTACCAAATCGGTACAAAATTAGGTTAAAGCAGTGTCGATAAAATTTTACATTACCACCCATATGCTATTTTACGAAGGTGATAAATTCATATACATATTTGGTTTTGACAAAAAAAAAATTACAGACTAGATTAGTTCAATATTATTCATTATATCTATTCATCAATATTAGCTTTTGTTATACTTATGTATGTATAGTCCAAAGAAAATATAGTCGCACTGAAATAAAAAGAATTACACGACAAATTGTATCTATAAATTATACTTATTAATAATACATCGCTCATAATCATTATCAATAGAATATTCAAACAAGAACTAGCAACTGTAGTTAGTTTAAATTGATAATCGATTTGTATACAATAGTTATTATTAAAGTAATTTTTGTTTTATAAAAATATATAGTTTTGGAAATATCTCATTAACATTATTATTTTATAATTTACAAAAAGACTGTGTTTAATTTATAGTAATAAATACGATAATCTATATAACTGGTAATTAAATTAATAAGCGATGGTCATAAATTATTTAATTATGGCCGATAAATTAGAGTTCTTGAATATATGTAACTTATATTATTGAAGTAATGAGTAAAATAACTCTAAATATCAAATTTATTGCAAGATTATGAACTTATCCCCTGGCAGAAAACCCAAACTCAAATTGAACCATTTAATATCAGTAAAAGATGGAAGTTACTGTGAAAAGAGTGACCATATTTCAGTGATAGAAAAACTAACTAAAATAAGAATTACCTGGGAAACTTCAAAGAGTAAAAAATACACAAATACAATGTCAGACAACTTAAGAAAGATAATGTATAGAAGTATTTTCACAAAGATTTAACAGAAGCATCAGAAAAAGAGGGAAGAAGAAGAGACAAAAACGAAGAAGGGAGATAATTGAGAAATTAGTCATTGATGCGGTGTATCAGTGATTAAAGACAAAATACGAGGCAAATCAGAGTATTGGTATGATATGAAATGCAAGATAGTATGCGTAAAAAGAAATAAGGTTGCTTATGCTAAAAAATGGAACAAACGTTCACAAGAAGTGGTGTTACAAATCTGAGAAACCTGCATAGGTGGTCATCAGAGCTCTATGCCCATCTAAATTTCAACATGAATTTTCTATTAACGTTTGGGGGGTCCTAGTCGATGACTTGTTGATTGGTCCTATCGTTCTTCCTGGGAGGTTAAATGCGGACAATTACCTTCAATTTCTTATTGACGAGCTGCCAGGTCTTTTAGAGAATGTCCCACTGAATGTTCAACGAGACATGTGGTTTCACATGGATGAGGCACCACCACATTTCGGAATTGCTGCCCGAAATTGGGTTAACGTCAATTATCCAAGATGAATTGGTGTTGCATGGCCACCCAGATCACCCGATCCTAATTCCCTTGACTTTGATTTATGGGGGTACATGAAAAATTAAGTCTACGCGCAAGTTTCCAACACAAGAGAAGAGTTGTTGGATCGCATTCACCTGGCTGCCGAGCAAATCCGACAAAACAAGTATGAAATTCGGATAAGTACTTCTTCTGTTGGCTTACGGGCACAAGCCTGCATTCAACAAGGAGGTGAACATTTCGAAAATATTATTAATTGAACTTTTTTAAATAAAATCAGTTTTTATTGACTTTAGGATTACATTTGTCATCTATCTCAATTAATTAAGACTAAATCTCTTAAATAACAATGTTAACCCTTAAACCGAAACATAGTTATATAGTATGTATGGAGAAATATCCGGTCACACAGACCGGTCGCTAAAATGTTCTAAGTATATGTATATATTTCCATATTTTTCAGAAAAACTATATTCTTTTTGCAGTAAATTTTAATCTAAACAAATTTAACGTTTATTTACTTAAACAAATACAGTAATTTAAACATTACAAAATATAAAGTTTAATCTGCTGAAACAAGTTAAAGTTCTTTGGTGGCACAGCTAATGCACACTTTTCTGCCACACTCTAAACAAATAGCATGATTACATTTTATGCATTTGTAGGACGTTTTCCTCTCCTTACGAGGTGGGCAGTTAGAACAAGTTTTGCGTTTCTGAAGTTTGTCGCATGGAACTTCGTCAGTCGTATTTTGCAGTTCCTTAGGAATTATTTGACGTATTAGTGACTTGAGATCTCTAGGAAGGTTTGGAATTGCTAATGGTCTTTGAAGATGCGATTCCAAGAGTGACATAGCCAAACTTTTATTAAACGCGCTTCTATTTATTGGAGGATTTTGAGAATAACACAAATACAGTATGAAACTGTTGACACAGCTTACATTTACTAGAGTATAAAATATTGCTAATGGCCATCTTCTTGTTCTCCTATTGGATGAATGCAAAGCACTTTTCATGTCCAGAAGGTCTACACCACTTTTTGTTTTATTATAGTAACAGACAATCTCTGGTTTATTTTTATCAGAATCTGTTTCAGGCTTGTCATGCATAGATGATATAAGCACAACTGCTTTATTAGTTTTTGGCACAATTGACAGCAATGTTACCGGCATATCGGAAGCGAATCCATAAAGTGCTGACCCGACTGGCTTGGATTTCTTTGCTTTAAACTCTGGTGGTATAACAGTCTTGTTTTGTTTCATAGTACCTACGCATGTCAGAGATCTTTTTCTAAGTTCTTCTACTAACTCTAACGAACTAAACCAGTTGTCGCCCGTAACGTTTCGGTTCGATGCTTCAGATGGTTTGCACAAGCGTATAGTTGATTGTGTGGGTTTCGACAGTTTACGTTCTTCTTCGGAAAGTCCAATTCCATCACTGTCTCTTCCTGTGTAAATATAGGCGCTAAAAAGGTAAGAAGTAGCAGAGTCAGCTAAGCATTGAATTTTTATGCCATATTTCGCTGGTTTCTTTGGCATATACATACGAAACCCACATTTTCCTCTGAAAGGCAGAAGCATTTCGTTCACTGTCACATTACTATTAACGCAGTACATTTCTTGAGAGTTTTGTATGAACGAATTGAATATTTCGGAAATAGCAGCGGTACGGTCGTTCTTTTTTTTTTCATCACGAGTTGTGGAATCATCAAACCTGAGGCAAGTCGCTAAGACTTCGAAACGCTTAACGGACATAGTTGCTCTAAAGATAGGCCTCCCTGTCAAATCCTTTGCGAAGAGCGACTTCATATTTTCATGGCCAGATTTAAAAATTGCAGTTAGCATTAGTAACCCGATAAAAGCTTGTATTTCTACAGAATCAGTGTTTCGGTAATTTGACATATTACTTTCAGGTTTTAATTTATTTCTAACTGAAATTAGTTTCGAATTGGTATAAAGGACAATTTTATCAATCATTTGTTTGTCAAATAAACACTTCCAAATTTCGATTTTATCAACACTTTCCAACTGGGTAGCTTTTCGGGTGAGTCCAGGTAATTGTCGTATAATATTATGTTTTGCTGTTTTTCGAATGGTAGAACGTTTTTAGCCATTTAAACTCTTTCTTATTTTTTTTTCCAATAAAAAACTGCGCTTCTCCCTTCCTTTCTTGATTGCATTGAATATTGTTTTCTTCAACAATAATTTCCTGTTCAGCGCTTAAAAGATCATCTTCTGAGTCACTACTCATACTTCCATTGTCGTTTTCTACATCTCTTTCTTGTGTAGTCTGCTCCTCATCACTTAGTACATAGTCAGGATCCATATCTGAGTCGTCAATCTCCTCGCCTTCGTCAACCTCATCTTCACTTTCTGAATACCACACCATAAGTCTTTCTTCAAAATGTTTATCCAGAAAGCGGACTCTCTCTTTTCGTGGACGTTTTGAAACATTTCCACCACTTGTAGAAGGAATATCCATGATACAAGTCTAAAGAAGTAAGAACGCCTCTTTATAGTAAAAGCATTTCAAGTCTTTTTTTATAGTACAGAATACGAAACATCCGGTACTACATACCTGTATAATCCTTGGCGTAATGTGAAACACCCGGTCTGTGAGACCGAGACCTTTTCAAAAAATGACATGTACTCTAACACAACTGACAACTACTAAACGATACCAACTGTATTACGTAGTAAAGTAGTTGGTGATAGTATATTCTGGAGGGGAGACGCGCAGGTAAAACAGGGTTGCCACACTTTAAGCTAATATAGCACTAAAGGTCACAGAGACCGGTGTTTCGGTTTAAGGGTTAAGGGCGAATTTTTTTCTATGAAAAAATAATTCGAATATAATAGCGTCGTAAAGTGTAGAAAGAATATTTACAATTACTTCACTTCGTGAAAATGCAATAAATTTGTACAACTGCCGTACTACGGGCAAGATATATTTCATCTGTTTCCTTTGATGTAATTCAAGGCATCCCCATAAGAGTTTCTAATTCATGCCTTTAACAGCTTAGTGGTAGAGCAATTGTCCGGCAAGCCAGAGGTCGTGGGTTCGATTCCTACTTAAGGGCGAATTTTTTTCTATGAAAAAAAATTCGAATAAAATAGCGTCGTAATGTGATGATAATTCTTATAAAAATTCTTACTTTTGATTTCACATCGATTTTGTTTTTATTTTCACTGTTTTAAGTATTTTAATTTAAATCTGTGTCGGGGTGATTGATATATAGGATCTCCAACAATGTTATTGTGTAAGCAATGTAAGAAACAAGTTCTAACCTGCAAACGATAATTTCGTATGTACCTACTGGTGTGAGTCATTTATTAGTTCGATTTCTGAGATGCATATCAATCCGTAGTAGAATTTTTAACGCTGAAAGATTGCGCGCCCATGGAAATTTACAGGCGTTTGAAAGCTGTGAAGAATGTTTGTCAGTACAAAAATTCAAATGAGTTCATTCAGCACAGAAAGTCATGTTCACTATTTTCTCGGATGCAAAGGGAGTAATTCATATCGAATATCTGCCGAAGGAATCAATGATTAATTCGATCTGTAGAGTAAGGCCAGAAAGAACGATTTTTTCTTGAGCCACGCAACGCGACGGCGTTGCGGCAACGAAACGACAAAGACATTTACGATTGTTTCGCACCCTGATTTAACATATTCAGATTTCTAGTTTCTTCAAAGTTGAAGGAGGTATTGCAAAGTCAACATTTTTTATCAGACAATGAAGTTTGGGTTGCTGTTTCCAACTGGAGCAACAGTAAATAAGAAAGTTTTTCATAGACGCAATGAAGACATAGATTGAGCGTTTGGAGAAGTGTTTAGCACTAAAGGGTGATTATATGGAGAAACAATTATGTAGATTAGTTGTACAATTTTGGAATTGGTTTCATTACTTTGTTATAACGGGTGTTCAGAAACATTCGAAGTCAAAGTAGGCCTTGAAAATATGAAGTCATGTCTGAGATAGATTGATTTTTGACAGACAACAGTTGACATTTAATAATTATTACAAATCAGATACTTAAGTAAAGATATACGATTTTTTGTTCAGAGCCCACTTGACTTCGAATGTTTCTGAACACCCGTTACTTATTTTATAGAGACCTCATGTATCAATCGTAAAAGCTTTGACAGTGGGTATAGTAGAAGTCTACTTACTGTTATGTTTATATCTTAACTTATAATCTGATGTTTTACATGTTAACGACATCTAATTTTCTATTTTCGACTGCATGATATTATTAAATTGGTATGTATGCGTTTCTAAGCATTCCTCAATTTTTAATCTTGGCTTTTTTAACTTTTACTTTTAAAAGATGTTGGTTCTTGGTGATGAATAAGTATAGTTTATATTCATTTAATGTATTTGACATTTATAGGTTATTTGAATATTTAAATTTGACGCCTACATTTAATATATATCTACATTCACGCAGTCTAATTTAACCAGGTTAAAATATGACTGTACCACTTTTTTTTGCATTCGATAGTACATTTGTATGGTATCTTTAACAAGTCCTATTTAATTATGTGTAGTATCTAAACGTCACGTAAACAATTTTTTCTCACATACGAAGTGCCATTCATTTGGAATTTGAATGTGGTGTGCGATGAGATGGTAGCTCTATAGCGTTAAATGGAGTGAGCTACGTCTATACTAAGCCAGTCTGTCAAACGGTACTTTGCTAGGTGGTGACAAACAGTTTTTGTGTTTATATTTATTGAGTTGTGTTTGAGTTATTCTGCGCCACTACAATGTCATGTGAAAGAGCAAGGAACGTGCATCAAATTCTGCTTCAAACTAGGTAAAATGGTAACGGAAACTCTGAAAATGCTTTAACAAGCATTTAGACCAGACGCAAACTTATGATTGGTGCAACCGTTTTAAAAATGTACGCATGTCTGTTGATGATGATGAACGTTCGGTCGTCAATCGACGGAAAACACGCCCCAAAATGTGGCTAAAGTGCGTGATGCTATCCTGCAAGACCGCAGGAGAACCATTCATAACATTTGTCACATTACCGCTTATCGTATGGCGTTTGTCAGCGTATTTTATTCGACAAACTCATCATGCGGCGTATTGCTGCGAAGTTTCTGCCAAGATTACTCATCATTGAATAGAAACAGCATCGTGTTCATGTGTGCACAGAGCTGAAATAAACTGCCGAAAGGGACGCGAACTTCAGTATCAGAATCAATACTGTCGACGAAATATGGGTGTACGTCATCGCAGTGGAAGACTCCATCGTCACGACGACCGAAGAAAATACGGCAAGTTCAGAGCAACGTCACGTCGATATTGATTTGCTTCTTTGACGCTGATGGAATCGTGCACAAAGAATTTCTCCCACTAGGTCGATCAGTTAATATACCATTTTATTGCGATGTTGTTCGGCGACTAAGAGGAAACATGTCAAGTGGCGCAACAATTCTTAACTCCTACATCACGACAATGCACCGCCTCACATGTCATTTGTTGTACGTCAGTTTCTAGCCTCAACGAAAACGGCAGTATTATTCCATCCTCCCTACTCACAAGATCTTGCTCCTTGAGATTTTTTCCTGTTTCCGAAGTTGAAGCTGAAACTCAAAGGGTGCCATTTTGAGACGATTGAGGAGATCCAGATCGAATCGCAGGCAGTGTTGAACAAGTTAACACACGAAGACTTCCAGCACTGCTTTCACTCATGGACAAGTGGCTAGGATCGATGTATTCATGCGGAAGGAGAGTATTGAAGGGAATGGTAGCGAATAAGTGTTAAAAACAATTTTATGATTAATTTATGTAAAATACAAAGCCACATGTATCTATGGAATTGCCCGATACGTGGCAGATAAAGCAGTTTACTTTTCAGTTACAATTGGGACGAAAAAGAATAAAGAAGCAGAAGGAATACTTATTGTAAACTTATATAGCCAGTGTAAAAACTTGTTTGAAATCGATAAAATTTTTAATGGATCACTATTAACTATTTAAACTATTATTAAAGTACTGTTTGCAACGTATTTATTCAAAAATATAGTAAGAAGTTGACAGCTTATGCAAACAAATACTAGTATTCAAAGTGTGATATTGGAACAAATAAAATAAAATAAAAAATTAGTATCTCAAGAATTTCTGAGCAAATAAAAATACATATTAAACTTAACCTTCGAGTAACTCTGATTCAAGATTTTTACAAAGTTAAGGTTGTCACGCTTGTACAGTCTACAAAATATATTCAAGAATAAAATCGCAAAATACGTCTAGATTTACCCAAAACGTATTTAGAACTTTGAAACAAACTTATATTTACGAATGAAAGTAAATTAATGTGTTTAATTTGATAGAGTATGCCATGGATATTTAAAGATACATGAAACTAAATGGATTTGTACCCAACACGGTAGTGTTTTAGTGTGGATGTGTATGAATACTGCAGAAGTAGAAAAATTACATTTTATTGATTGAACTATGGACAGTAGACTTCAAATTGACATATTGAAAAGCAACCTATATTCTAGAGCTGAGGTAAAGAGATTAAAAGATAACTTTATAACGGGTGTTCATTTGAAAAGTCAATCTAGTAGCATGTGATTTACTGAGAACATTTTGAAGTATGTCGTAAATTAAAATTTACTACTTAACCTACGAAGTCGTATATTTTGACAGTTTCATACATACAAATAAATAACAAATGTGATTGACATTTTCAAATGTCATTTGGATTTACGATTACGGAACAACAAACACATACTAATATACAGGCTGATTCATTTTCGGCCCTCATCATGGGGATCTCGCTTATTATTGGAGATAGAGTATAGGTTTAAATTTGGCAAAGTTGTTAAATTTTGTTTTTGTTATAAATCCGTAAAGAAAATAGACCTGTGACAAATGACCTTCGTTATTAAAAAAAAAAACGCGAAAACCCCATTTTCTTCTTTTACCTGTAGCACCGACATTTGGCCTTGTAGAGAAAATATAAAAACACATCCTTGTGGCCATCTCTAAACCTCTATCTAGTGGTGTACTCTAAATTTTTATACGACGTTTCGTTTCTTTCTGGCCATCACCAACTATCTAATTTCTTATAGGCGCCATATTGGATTTAGACATCTTCAGAAAGAGTTTTTTTTTTCTGATTTCAACCATGTACCACATGCTGACTAAAGTTTTTGACATTAGGTTTTATTTGACAGAATAAATTATAAGATTAAATAAGGTAGCCATGGAATTTCAATCTGTCAAACATTTCATTTATTGTTCATTGATAATACAAAAATGTCACACACTAACGAAGAGAAACGAGATATGATAAGTATTTTTTATTCTTCGAACCGAAATTCAACAGTAGCGAGTACAAGATATCTACAATTACATCCAGAACGACAACAGCCTCATCGTACCATTTTTCTAGATCTCGACAGAAATTTGGTCGAGAATGGTAATGGTCAAGACAACAGGAATTTAAATGAAAATCGACAAGATATTTTACAAATGGTAAATTAAAAGCGTGTTTTCAAATTTCATGTTAATCTTGTATTTTTATAGATAAATAGTAATCCATCAATTTCTACACGCGAAGTAGCGTCAGAATTAAATTTGTGCCAGTCCAGAGCTTGGAGAACTTTACATAAAAGTAGGTTTAAACCATACAGGATCCATGTTAGTCACTCTTTACTGCCTGGAGATAATTTGAGAAGGCTAGAATATTGTAATTGGTTAATGGGAAGGATAGAAAATGACGAAAATTTTTTAAGCAAAATCATCTGGTCAGATGAAACAAAATTTACAAATTCTGGAATGTTCAACAGAAATACGGAGCACTATTGGGCAGTACAAAATCCCCGACAAAACAGGGCTAGAAGACCACAACATCGTTTTGGAATAAACGTTTGGATGGGTATTTTGGCAAATCGTCTCTTAGGACCAGTTATGTATGAAGAACATTTAAATGGAGAAAGATATTTAAACATTTTACGTACATACGTATCTGACTATCTTGACGACAATATCCCATTAAATCAATTACAATATTTATGGTGGCAACAAGATGGCGCACCAGCGCACAATGCAGCTGTTAGAAATTTCTTAAATCAAGAGTTTGCAAACCGTTGGATTGGAAATAGGGGAGTTGTTGAATGGCCTGCGAGATCACCTGATTTAAGTCCGCTAGATTTTTTTTTTATGGGGATATGTTAAAAATAATATTTATAAAGTAGATGCACCACAAAACATTGAAGAATTACGAGACAGACTTCCGAATGCCTTCGATGCAGTTCCTAGAAGAACTATACAAAGGGCAGTACAAAATGCCAGAAGGCGTGCCCAATTGTGCATTACCGAAGATGGCCAGATAATTGAACATTTACTGTAATTGTTTATTGTTTACTTTTCTATGTATTTTTATTAATGTTTTTGTTATCTTGTACTCGCTGCTGTTGAATTTCGTTTCGAAGAATAAAAAATACTTATCATATCTCGTTTCTCTTCGTTAGTGTATGACATTTTTGTATTATTAATGAACAATAAATGAAATGTTTGACAGATTGAAATTCCAAAGGCTACCTTATTTAATCTTATAATTTATTCTTTCAAATAAAACCTAATGTCAAAAACTATAGTCAGCATGTGGTACATGGTTGAAATCAGAAAAAAAAACTCTTTCTGAAGATGTCTAAATCCAATATGGCGCCTATAAGAAATTAGATAGTTGATGATGGCCAGAAAGAAACGAAACGTCGTATAAAAATTTAGAGTACACTACTGGATAGAGGTTTAGAAATGGCCACAAGGATGTGTTTTTATTTTTTCTCTACAAGGCCAAATGTGGGTGCTGCAGGTAAAAGAAGAAAATGGGGTTTTCGCGTTTTTTTTTAAATAACGAAGGTCATTTGTCACAGGTCTATTTTCTTTACGGATTTATAACAAACACAAAATTTTACAACTTTGCCAAATTTAAACCTATACTCTATCTCCAATAATAAAAGAGATCCCCATGGAGAGGGCCGAAAATGAATTAGCCTGTACATGCGTCTTATTCTATCAAAATTTCAAAGTAACCTAGATTGACTTTTCAAATGAACACACGTTATATAATAATAGGCCCTAGCAGATCGCTTGGAGTACAAAAATGTAGAGACTTTGTAACGTCACTGAAAGACATACATTTTCACAATCATTGGATATTAATCCCATGGAAAGTTTATGATGTGTTTAGCAAAATAAATAGACAATGACCTATTTCAAACAAAAGTGATTTAAAGGAGTCCAACTATAGTAATTACTAAAAAACTTGTAGCGTCGACATCCGAGCTATTAGCTAGAGAAGCTATAATAAAAGCCAAAGGCTATCATTCAAAATATTAGTACTTCCAGTATAGTTTTTTTGTTGCACATCTATGAAGTTTGTAAAGTATACAGGTAGTGAAATTTATCGGATAAACAATAGTGGATCACATAAACGACCTAAAAAGAAACAACTTTGAGTATAAATTTAAAGCCGCAAACTAAATTTGAAATAAAAAAAACATTTACTAACCTTACATATATTTTTAACACAAGCAAAACAAGCCAAATTTCGGAAAATCGTGTTAATTGAATGTACTAATGTCCTAATTAAACATCACTCTCACGTATTTTTGTTATTTTAATCTTCACTTTGTTTAAATAATCTCATAAAAAGTTAATTACTTTTTTTATTTATTTTTCTTAAATACGTTTGCGGCTTTAAATTTATACTGAAGGCTGTTCCTTTTTAGGTCCTTTTCGTGCAGTGTGGCCAGATTGGGCGATTTATCACAATTTGGGCTACTATTAAAAGATAAATGCGACTGAAGTCGCAAATTGGGCGATTTTATATAATTGTAATTTTCGAATATTTATTTGGGTTTCAATAGGTAAAATTAAGGAGTAAAATCAATATTTTTCTCGCTTTTGTACATGTTTGTTTCTTAATTACTCCTACTCGCTTTAATTTATCAATGTTTTAGTTTTTAGGTTTGTTCTCACAATTCACAGTATAAACTTGAAATGTGACCACTTACACCAGTTTGTATGTAACTGCTTCAGGATTCTGATTATATTTTATCAATGAGATATTTTAAGGTTTATTTGTAGTATATAGGCACTGAATACTGGCATTATTGGCTAAATAAACATTCCGCTAAAATCTCTTAAATTGGTATAAATATCGAAGTGAGAACGTATATAATCTAATAGTTGTCAGTATCAGTTTCAATTTTTCTTATATTATTAGTTTATTTTATTTACGGTTTGCTATTATAAAATCGAAAATAAAAATGGGCAAATGCGCCAAATATAAAAAAAATACAGAAAGGAATGGAAACTCGAACCTTATTTAAATTTAAAATTAAATTATTTTAGTGGGGAATTTAAAATTTAAGTTGGCTGCGATTTTGGGCGATATTTGATGTTAGAGTTTGCGCCAAGAATTTTTGAAATTTGGCCACTCTGTTTTCGTGTTCCACTACTTTCATTAAAGTATACTTAACATTACATTTGTTTTTATTGCATTTAATGCATTTTAATTTTTACATTTATCTCTAGAATTTGGATTGTAATTGTTGGATGTACGATTATTTTCCAGCCTTAGTGTAAATACATTTTCAAAAATAAGTTAAATTAAATTATAAAATACATTTTAGATAACTTTTTAACATTTTAAGGTTTGGTGAATATAGATACTATATACATACTTTAGAAAATGCAGTTTTGATTTTAATGAAATACAGACCTGAATAAAGATAACTACATAATTGCTTTTTTGGATTTTGAGAATCTATTTTCAATAGCAAAAAAAAAAATCTTCATCAAAAATATATCTATTTACATCAGTCCTTATCTTAATAACATTATTATCAAAATTTTAAGTGAAAACCTACTGGTTGGTTTGTGATGATTGTGATGAACCATCAAGAAAGTTAAGTAAAATATTGTATTATCTGCAGACATATTTACATGTTTGTATGTATTTTAATAATACTCACGTTTTACCAACGCACTGGCGTGACACAAATTAAACCCACAGCTGCGTTACAATATAAATAAATGAGTCAAAGTAACAGCAAACACTGATAAAAAATAATCATGTGCGTAAAGCAATGAGTAGTTTACGAGAGTCCGGCGAATGCGCGAAAGGAACGTAGATATATACCTATGTATATACAGTGCATGTGTTCAGTTTCACACAGAAATAAGTTAAAATAGATTAATTAGGGTGTATTTAATAGTGTTTATTAACATTTTATAATCAAACATAGATTCAGTCATTATCAAATATCGGTATAACACATGCGTTTTCTAAATTCTGTTGTTATGGTTACGGGGAAAACTTGGATTAGTTACAAGAGTACTGGACAAGTGATATTTAATAATTTCCGAGTTGACGTCTATATCAAGGAGCATTGTTTCCTTATCGATTTGTTTTTCAGCCTCTGTTATGTACAGTAATGTGAAATTTATAATGTAAATAAGCAGTATTGCCATGGCGCTAGTTACTCTGTTATATTGTAAAACAACTGTACTAATTTTAACAAACAAGAACCTTTCTTACGTAGTATTGGTTTCATAAGAAAAAAATTTTTGTAAAAAAATATACTAATTATATCTGCAGGGATTACAATACTTTAATTACTGTAATAAGTTATTAGTAGAGAGGTTCATTAGAGTAACATCGCACGTGTGGCTCGTCTTCGCGCTTATATATTGTCAGTCCGAGCAGTGGCGGTTTCTGCTATGGTTTGCAAGTTTGCGCAACCACCAAAACTAATAGATTTAATTTAATGAAAAAAAGCGTAATTCTACATCTTTTAAATTATAAATTAAAAATTTGTACTACCTCACAGAATAAATGAACTATTATAAATATAATAGGTATATCTAATTCGATATGAATACGTTAAATAAATGAGAGAATAACACACTTGGTTTGCAAACTCATCGCAATCCACGAACGTATATATCCCTATACGGCTGACGAACTTTGTCGAACGTCTTTCAGATATATCTCCATAAACGAAAATAGTGTTGCAGCGGCAGTGCAACCAAAGCGATACACGTATTTCTTGCTTACGGTGCAACGGTATAAAAGCGATTAAAAAAGTTGTATTTGTGTGTTTAAAAGTGTTTATGCTCTTTATTTTTAAATAATAATGAATTCAGTGCAGAGTTTAATAGTGGATCCGTTCTATAAAAGAACGTATGCCGAAAAAATTGAAATAAAGCGGTTGGGCAGACCTGTTCCGAATTTAAATCTGAAACAAACGATTTCCAGTAAGACGCGAACTTTTAATAGACTATTTAATAAGGATATTTATAATAAACATTTGTGGATTTGCGGTTGTAGTATAAAAAATGCATTATTCTGCTTTCCTTGCTTACTATTTGAAAACGCTATCTACAATCATTCTTGCAGAACTAGAAACACACATTAAAGATAACGAAAGAAAATTGATTGCCCAGACATATGATGGGGCAGCCGTCATGGGCGGATCGCATAATGGGGTACAGGCACGTATTAAACAAACTTATAAATACGCTGCTTACGTGCACTGCTACGCGCATCAGTTAAATTTAGTTATGTTGAATGCTGCCTCTGCCAACACTAATGTCCGTATATTCTTTGCAAATTTACAAGGAATTTGTACCTTTTTTTCAAATAGTTCTCAAAGAGTTGCAATATTGGACGAAACAGTTAAAAAGCGGCTGCCTCGTTCGGCCCCAACCAGATGGAATTTTAATTCCAGAATTGTCGCCACTGTGTTTGAACACAGAGAAGAAATTATAGAAACAATGCGAAGAATTTTGAATGAAAGTAAAACTGTAAATATCACTACTATCAATCAAAGCTTCAGGTTATATTACGCTTCTTACTAATAAGAGTTTTATTTTCTGGTTAAATCTATTTTACAAGATAATGCCTCAAGTAGATATATTATATGCAAAATTTCAAACTAGAGAAATTGATCCCCTTATGGCCAATAAATATATATTATCATTTGAAACTCAGTTAGCTCAAATCAGAAATAATATAACGAACACTTCGGATACAAGTGACAGTGGGCCCGGCTCATCAACTTCAAAACGACGTAAGATCGATGGAAACGAATATACACGAGAAGCAAAGGAAGTTTGTGATATTATTGTTTGTCAAGCCAAAGATAGGTTTAGCTTTACTGGACACTTAACTGCAACGTCTCTATTTTGTTCTGATAAATTTAATCAATACAGCCTCCATTTTCCTGAAAATGTCTTTCAGGAAACAATTAAGTCTTACCCATACTTTGATGAACGGAAATTCCGTACTGAACTAAGCGTAATTTATGAAACGGAAGAATTTAAATCAATCTCGGGTTTGCTTCCTCTTTATGACATCATTTCACAAAGTGAACTAAGTGCGACTTTTAGTAAAACATTAAAACTTTTAAAAATTCTAATTACAATTCCGATGTCATCAGCTGAAGCGGAGCGGTGTTTTTCTACTTTGAAGAGAATAAAAACTTTCTTAAGAAACAGCATGGCACAAGAGAGACTTTCTGCATTGGCGATGCTTTCTCAAGAAAAGGATTTTATCCAAAGTATTCCAGATTTTAATCAAAGGGTTATAGATAAATTTGCTACTGCGAAAGATCGTCGCATGGATTTTCTGTTCAATAAAATCAGGATCAGAATCAGTGAGTTTTAAAAGCCTTTTTTCTTCTTTATATGTACCTTAGCAAAAATAACTTTTAATAAAACATACTTAGTTACCTACCTTGTTTACCTACTGTAAAAAGTATTAGTATTCACTAAATTTGCAACCCCCACATTTTTGATGCACGAGCCGCCGCTGGTCAGTCGCTACCGAACAACGTTGAGCACACTTCGCTCGTTTAAAGTAATAAATTATTACTGTTCAAAATCGAAACCTACATAAATAAATAATACGATATAAATTTATTAAAAGTGGTACAACACTTACCGTTTTAAACGTTTTCCGTGAAGTCACAAACTGGGTAAATCGGTTAAATATTTGCAATATACGAGGCCATATCAGATTTAAGCTGGACTGATTTTTTTAAAATTCCACACAGGTCGCTATTCATTTTCAGCTAAGGTGGCAGTTTAGGGAAGGGATAGTAACGACTCGAATTCTCTCAGGTCACCTTAATACTATAGAAACCATGAGTGGGCAGCAAGTGCATGTTTCTGTGGAGCAACGGATAATTATCAAGTTTTTGGGCAAGGAAGGTGTGAAACGGAAATTTTACTGAGATTACAAGTACAGTTCGGCAACAACACCTTACCACGGACCTATACTTTTGCATGGCACAAGGAATTTTCTGAAGGGCGTGAAAACGTTGAGAATCAGAATCATAATCGCCATACGAAGAAGAGCGCGACCGAAGCCATTATCGAGGCGGTCTGACAACTCATGTAAGACAACAGGCGCATAATGCTATCGAATATTGGCGAGGAACTTAGCATTAGTTACGGGAGTGTTCAACACATTGTGACACTGGACTTGGGATTCCACGAGTGTCTGCAAGATGGGTTCCGCAGCTACTATCGGATGAACAGAAACTGCGTCGGCTATATGTTTGTCAGCGTCTGTTGAATCGATTCCGACGAGAGGGTGAGGCGTTTTTGAATCGAATTGTAACGTGCGACAAAACTTGGGTACATCATCCCGAGTCAAAGCAGGCGAGTATGGAGTGGAGAAAGAGCGGTGAAAGACTAGATTATTAGCTGGAAAAGTTTGGCAACTTTCTTTTGATCGGCTTGGCGCTGTTCACATGGATTTTCTCCATGATCGGCGCACAATTAATGTGGAATATGATTGCGAACTTCTGGATGCCGCAAAGCTGTCAAATTTGTCAAAAGTGATTTTTCTTCATGACAATGCCAGGCCTCATTCAGCAAACGTCCAAAGGCAAAAATTAGACAGCCTGGGCTGAAAAGTATTAAAATATCCTCCCTACAGTCCAGACTTGTCGCCTTGCGATTTTCATCTCTTTACAGCCTTGAAAGAAGCACTTGGAGGTCGGTGTTTCAACAATAACCAAGCAATAGAGAAGTTTGTGCTCCAATTGGTACGTGCGCAAACGAAAACTTTCTACGAAGAAGGAATTAAAAAAAACCAATCCGCTGAGAAGAATGCGTTGCCAGGGTGGGAGATTAAGTGGAAAAATAATATGTTTTTGTAAATAATGTAGAATAAAGCTCTGACTTGAAAAAATTACTAGTTTGACGTAATTGTACTAAATACTTTTTAAATTTGTTTTAACCTGATTATCTTTGACAGGTTTTCCTTGATAGCTACAGCTTTTTTTGGGATTAAATTTAAAAACCAAGTTCTTAATATTATCGAAATATTTATGATAGTAAAACGCTGCCTGTACCCATGTTTCCGAACGTGTAAGAATCGGCCGTGGTGGTTTTTACAATCTGCTGTTTCGTCCACAGATAACCACCGTTTCTCGTTTTGCAATTCGGATTTAATCATTCCCTTTCAATGGCAGTCATAGTAGTTTTAAAGTGACTGTCCAAAACCAATTTTCTAATTTGGGGACCGATGAAGCTTTACGTCAGACAAACCGGAAAATTTACAACTATATTTATCTGCTTGCCATACTAAAAGAAAACTAACACACAATAAGAATTCATGACGGTGTTTGCACTAGTACTGTGCCTTCACAAGGGATGTACCACTTACATACAATCTGTTGTTAAGTGAACTCTACAAACAAGTCAGCGTATGCTCAAACAAGTTTAAACATGTACAAGCTACTTGGGATAAATATTTAATACGATTACGAATATAGGAGTATAAAGCTTGTAAACCGTGGCTGAAACTATAGTTTTTTATAGATTTGCGCATATTTTGGTAATATATTGTTGCTAAATTGATAGAAACAAATAGACCTCGGTTTAGTAATCAGTAAACATGTATAAAACACGGGCACATGCTTCTATTTAAACCCCAAACGAAGGCAGGGTAAATGTGGATGATGAAGAGCTGAGTGGCAGACCATCATTAGTTATTGAGAATTTGATTCAAGAAGTTAATGAAAAAAAATGTGAGAATAGAATATTTATAATATCTAAATTGATCACTCATAGAGCATCAAATTGTAATAGAAAAATTCTATTATTGCAAATTGTGCACAAAATGGGTGCCGAAAATGTGCACTGAAGAACATAAGTCAAAGAAAATGGGAGTTCTACAACATTGGTGGTGACGAATTTTTGGACCATATTATCACGAGCGATGAAACTCGGGTTGTCCATGTTGCGCCGAACAGTAAGCAGCAATATATGGAATGACGGCATAACGGATTGCCGAAACAAAAAAGTTTAGACCCTTTCCAACTGAAAGGTCATATGTATCGTGTTTTGGGACAGATATGATATTTTACTCAGTCAATTTCATGGCGCAAGGAACCACAATAAATGCAGCCGTTTACGGTATTACGATATAAAAATTGCGAACGGCTATAATGAATAAAATGGCAGGTCTTCTCAATTTTGCAATTATTTTGCTGCATCATATTAGTTCTCGTGCGAAATAGATATAAGTTTATGTTAAAATGAAGTCTGCATACGAGAAATTCATTCAAAACGGCCAAAAATGTAAGATACAGCTACAAAAGAGTAACGAAATTCTAATAAATTCATAAGATTATGGATTAATTCATATGAATGAATAAAAATAGTAAATGATATCCCAGGTTGAGGTAAATCACAAGTGCCCACAGCAAGCTTCTTCTCCTTCTGGTTCTTTGGGTTGTACTCCAGTTAGCCCAGGCATCTGAGTATAGTGCTATCGTGCTCTTTGAACAACTCCCAAATCTCAGTTCCACTCTTGTGTCCTCGATAAAAGCCACTATCCTCCTCAAGAGAGATTTGAATATCCTCGTAGAATCCAATAGATCTCTTCCGAAATGTTTCTGTTGGAGTCTCTTCACATTACATGAACGCTAGTTTCCTCCTGTTTTTCACATCTCCTGCACCAGGGCTCGCTCACTAAGCCCATGCTGATGCAGATCCTTCCTTAAAGAGCAATGTCCATATATACGGTTATATGGCCATATGTCCGGTTATTAAACCGGTAATAATTTTAGTTAATTTCATTGTTATTACTACGAATTAGATTAGACGAAAGCCTAGCGTCCAACTCCTCTAAAAGTATCTTAGTATGGAGTTAACCTTCCGTTTGCCTTCCTTTCTGGCTAGCCTAAATTCTCAGAAAGAAAATTCTCACATACAAATCGTAATGTAGAATGTACAGTAAAGCATCTAATGAAAGTGCACGTGTGGGGGTGTTTAAATATACGAAGTTTTTGAACATTACGTGTGTCTAGTGGTAATCTAGACGCACGAAGAATGATTAATGTATACCAAACGATACTCTGGTTAGATAATAACATAGTAATGGTTATCGCAAAAGCCCAATAATCTGAAACGTCGCAGTAGACTGTGAGTTGAATAGAAAATAGCAAATGATGTTCCAACGATTGGCTTGCCTTTGTAGTCGCCAGACGGAAATCTTATTGTAAACGTGTGGGCCATTATGAAGCAAAAGCTTTGTGGAAGCGTAGTTATATCGCCAAACAGTTTTTCCACAATATAAGAATTGTAACGTGATACCTGCGCTGAAAATTTGGCAACAAGCAAAAGGAAACGATGTGCCGCAATAGTTTACGATATAGAGATTTGATACCTTATTGATTATTCAGCATCTTAGTGATTTTCATGGGGCGATTCGTAAAGTTCCGTTTCTACCTAGTAAACAGTGGTGTGGGGATATCGTGCGATCGCAGCGCTGCGGTGTAGTCTGGTTCAGTGAGAGTCTGGCCATGCTAGTGACAGAATCGCTCGGACATTCTTTCGTGCTATTTTGGTTATTTAAAATGGCTGTTGCTATTGAAAATCCCGCCAACTGTGGATTGGTTGCTAGGATCCGATTTCTGAGTGCAAATAACATTAAGGCTGCTGAGATTAATCGTGAACTTTGTTCTGTTTATGTGGGTGACAGTATGATTAGAATATGGTACCGTATCTTTCGAGAAGGACGAACTAGTATCCATGATGACGAACGGATTGGAAGACCAACACAAGGTAATATCGAAAAAGAAAAAATTTGGGAAAATTGGCGATTCACAATTACAGAACTGAGTTCACTTTTCCCTCAAATTTGACGTACAGTTTTGAACGAGGTTGTTACTAAATATTTAGATTACCACAAATTTTGTTTACGATGGATGCCAAAACTTCTTACCGAAGACTATAAAACAAAGAGAATAGGATCGGCACTAACTTTTCTGACACGTTACGATGTTGAAGGTGAAGATTTCCGCAGGCATCGTAACAGGTGATGAGACTTTAGTCGCCTATGTCAATGTTGAGACGAAAAGACAGTCAATACAGTGAGGTCGTTCTAACTCGCCTATGAGGAAACCTTTAAAGTTCTGTTAAGCTTTTTTTGTGAGAAAAGTCATGGTTACTGTTTTTTTGGGACAAGAAAGAGGTCCTTCTTGCAAACTTTATGGAACGAGGGACTACAATAAACACTGAAGAACACTGTTACAGCATGGCTTAATTCATAGGCGGCAGTGTTCTATGAAGAGGGCATTAAAAAGCTTTTTCATCTCTATGATAAATGTATCAATCTTAACGGCACCTGTGTAGAAAAATAGCTGAAAGTAGTAGCTTTAAGTTGTATATAATAAGAACCTCTTCATGTGTCTTTTTAATAACCAAACGGAACTTACTGAATCGCACCCGTCTGTTTTAGTAAAATATAAATTTTGCCTTTATCGATTATTTTTTCTTTTAAATATACGCCTTTTAAATTTTGATATACCTACAGCAACCTATCCAAAAATAGCAATTTTTAAAGAAAACATCAACAAAAATGCGAAATTACAACAGGTTGTAAAAGTTTTTAGCAGCGATACGTCAGATGGAATTAAAACTGTAATCAAACTGAGGGATTCAGAAAATGTTATCTAAGACGTACTTTGCACAACAAATACCTAACACTTAATATATTTTATATATTTATTTTAATAAAAAAACTAAAACTAAATTTCAAAGTGGTACTAAAACGAAATATTTAATTTGATTTAATTACTATTACATATTTGTTGTGGTTTCCATGCCATTATATGATGTCTGACGTGGCGTACATTAAATAATAATTAGATTTGATTACATCGTCTAGGTATCGATGTCTAGCCTGTGATTTGTAGGTATTTTGTGTTCGATCAGAATACGAGGCGTGCGAACTCTCATCTGGACTTGTGCATTAATCAATAGATAAACTGATTAATAATATCACTTTTGTAAAGAAAAAACAAATTTTAAATAATGCAAAGAAATGCAATCAATGTGAGAAATTAGAGCTCAATTAAGCACATTGAATTAAAGTCAAATATCTGTTTAGAAATAATTAATCAGAAAATTTTAGTATGCGTCTGTTATAAGAATTGATTTAATTTTCTTATTTATTTTCCGTATTAGAAGCAATATTACAAAATATAATAAAATTTGGAATATTAATGAAGTTTAATTTTTGTGTGTATTTATTGTGAGGACCAAAAAATCTATACAAATGTTATATGGCCCATTCCTCTCCACAATTACGTATAGTTGAATGCAACAATTTTTTTACTGTAACCTTAAATCTGCCAACACTTGTAGAGAATCTATGCCCACATTTCATATAAACCATTTTTGTTTATAACTTGCTACCAGTTATAATTTGTTGATCTGTCAAAGCCAGATGGACGGTGTTTATCCACTATACAGGCTTAGGCAAATGTATGGATCCATTACAATATCTTTGATATGGCTACTTAGATTTTAATAAATTTTTCCGCATATAAGTTAATGCAAATAGGGAATTCGAAGAGCGTATTTATTGTCAAATCAGACTTCCGATGTTCACTTTTTCATTTTATATAAAGCACCTTGTATATTTTTGCGAATTACAATAGAGCTATACTCTGGGAGTTCTGCAATAATAAGGTTTGGCACCCTTTCGCTCAACAACGACAAAGATATTTAATTAACCCATTTATGCCCAACGGGTCGAAAACGACCCACTGCCTTTCATATATGCACCTGTATACACCGCTGTGTTCGGAGTGTGACCTATCGTGGCATTCACATGTTATAAACTCATATTTTGTTGTGGTGTCAGTAAGAAAGCACGTTCGACAGCGAGTTGTAGTAAATTTGTACCAAAGTAAAGTGTAATATATCTGCATGTGACATGGCCAAAAGTAATTACTGGTAAGTATTTCAATTTTATAGTGAAATTGATCAATTTATGAAATCTTGTTGTTTAAACTTCAAAGTTTATGGTACGTTCATATTTATAAGGGCAGGCCTGGATACTTTGAGTACAGTTGAAGTATAATTTTGTTGGGTCGGAAACGACCCGTTGGGCAGATATGTGATATATTTTTCTCATATTTAGGAAAAAACCGCTAACAACAGCTGAGCTGTTAGACGAGATAGAAAGACTCGACGAGGACGATCCTAATATTCCCGATGCTATATATATTACTCCGCCGGATGACAATGATTTTGAAAGTGGTGAGGATTCTGGGGATGAGGATTGCGCTGATCCCAACAGGCTGAATTCTAAGCAGCTTCAAGCAGAAGCAGTAAGCAACCAGCGAGTAGAAGACAGCAGTGACAATGAGGATGAAACTCAAGTACAAGAGAAGAGTGGCCCGTCTAAAAAAAAAAAGGAACTGGTCAAAGGGTGATTTAGATAAGACAGCAACGTCTCAATCAACTACTGAAAATTTTCCTATGGTTGACGTATTACCTGTGCTTACGCTAAGCGATAAAAGCGAACCTTTAGAATTTTTAGAACTCTTCCTAAATGTAGATGTACTTGAACATCTTGTAAAAAATACTGTTTTGTATGCAAGTAGCAAAAATTGTCGATTAGAAATAGGCAACGATGAAGTACTCGTTTTCAAAGCAATATTATACGTAAGCGTCTATGCACCAATTCCACGGCGAAGAATGTTTTGGGAAGGGCGAGACGATACTCGAAATAGTCTGGTTTACAACTCCATGCGAAGAAATAGATTTGAGGAAATATTTAGATTCCTACATGCAGCAGATAACAATAACTTGGCAGAAAATGACAAAATGGCTAAGTTGCGTCCGCTAATAGAAAAACCAATAAAAATTTTATAAAATATGTACCTTTGAACTCACAATTATCAATCGATGAGTCTATGATCCCGTACTTTGGCCGAAACGGATGTAAGCAATTTATAAAAGGAAAACCTATCCGTTTCGGTTACAAAGCGTGGGTTCTTGCTCTGCCGTCCGGGTACTGTGTCAGTTTTGATGTATACCAAGGGAAGAGTATGAACATAGCGGAGAAGAAGATGGGGCTCGGAGAGTCTGTTGTTACGAACTTTGCCAACGTGCTGCAACACAAATTTCCTGATAAAAAGTTTTCGTTATATTTTGACAATTTTTTTACGTGTGCTTCACTTGTGCACGTGTGAGTAAACTAGGTAAAATGGGTTTTGGTGCAACTGGTACCGTTCGAAAAAACAGAACAGATAAATGTCCTCTTGAAAATCCTGCTGTAATGAAAAAGAAAGAACGAGGTGTCTACGACAGTGCAGTTGACAAAGATGAAAATATAGTTTGTGTGAGGTGGAAAGACAACAGTGTTGTTACTTTGATGTCAAATGAATATGGTTTAAGACCAATCCAAAAAGCAGCAAGATATTCGGCAAAAGATAAAAAGAAGATAGACATACAGCAACCATACGTCGTGCAATATTATAATAAGTATATGGGAGGGGTAGATCAGATGGACAACAATATTGCAAATTATCGATAGGTCTGCGAGGTAAAAAATGGTATACTCCTATTTTATTTTGGATGTTCGACATATGTATGAGTAATTCTTGGGTTTTGGCACGCAAATTTGGATTGAAGTTGGACAATTTGGAATTTCGAAGAAGAGCTGTAATCGATATTTTACAAAAATATGGAAAACCTCCTTTGGCCACAGGTCCTACATTCCATTCTATACATCCAGCGGCACGTCGACAGGGTCAGCATCTGGTTGTAACTAGCCAAACACGGCGAAGATGTGCCTTGTGTAAAAATAAAACGACTAAGGCCTGTGATAAATGTAATGTTGCTCTTCATGATAAATGTTTTGCAGATTATCACAGACAATAAAAGTTTTTAGTTTATTGTGCGCAAATATAACTGTAAATACGGCTAGTTTTATTTTTCTACATATACCAAAACTTAACACCCAAAAAATGCTCTCTAAATTTAAAGCACTATACGACAAAAAAAGTACATTAATTTGCCCAACTGGGTCGAAAACGACCCACATCATATTTCAAGAACTGGCCTTTATCTACTTTTTTTGGGTATTTGCCCATTATAAAAATTACATTTTTACCAACATATATAAATTTCATAAGCAAAATGCAAAAAAAAATAGTTCTGGGCATAAATGTGTTAAAACTGATATTTTAAAATCATGTTTATGTTTAGAAAGACAAGGAATTAAAATTCAGTACTTGACTTAAACTGTCAGAATTAATTTTGAAATATTAATTAATTCAATTAATTCAATTAGTTCAATTAACTGAAAACGAACATATTGAAATTCTGATGATGATTGGCTTTGGTGACCGCGTCAGAACTTATGAAGAAGTATGGGATTTCTTTAACAATTTGCATCAAGATCGGCATCAAATATCACGAACTGTCGTTGGTAAAACTTGACCGAAAATTTTAGAAATTTACGGAAAAGCGGACGACCAAAAGTCGTAACTATTTAAGTTATTGCCCAAGATATTGCTATAGTATTAGAAGAATTACCACAAAACTTCTACTACATCCATCGCACTAAACTGCCGATCAGTAGCGAGAATATTGAAACACGAAAAATATTATCCACCACATAAACCACAAGAATTATTGGACCGGGATCATCGGAGAATTTAATTTTGCGAAACAGTGATGGAGATTTGCAAAATGACCAACGTTTTACATATAATTTGTCAATATTGGTCAATATATAACCCTCATTTGATGCTAGACACGCATACACGACATCCGCAGAAATTAAATGTTTGCTATATTTTCTTGTTATTATGATGATAGCCACCCAAATTATCTTTGCAATGATATATGACAATGTGCACTTACAACTGTTAGTTTTGGTTTTATTGCAAATTTTGTTAAAATCTTGATAGTTGCAGCGTCTAACATTTTAAGTCTTAGCCTGAAAATGGGTGCAGTGCCTCACGTAACTTTTTTGTTACAAATTTATGGACTAACACGTTATATGTTTTGAGGGTGAACAACGTGACAACATATACAGAGTGTTAAATATGTCGTGCCAAAGTTATCGAAGTTTAAAGGCTATTTTCTCTTTTTTTTTTAAATTGAACCTATAATTTTTTCATTAGTCAGCAAATTCCTTGTAAAATTGCCGTTAAAATGATACCAATAACATAGTACTTACTTAATCACAAGGGGTTAGATCTGGTGACCGCGGTGGCCAGCTTATAAAGCTTCCTCTCCCAATCCACCTATTGGTGAATACCCTATCTAAATGTGTTCTTGCAGCAGCACCGTAATGTGCAGGTGCACCATTATGTTGGTACCACAATCTCCTTATGACGTTATCTGGCAGGTCTTCTAACAGCAATGGTAAATTATTTTGTAGGAAATTTGTGTAGATTTCACAATTTAAAGTATTATTAAAAAATAATGGACCTACAATAGTGTTTCCTATGATGCCTCTCCAGGTGTTAACACTCCATTTTTGTTGGTATAAAATGGGTTGCACAAAATGAGGGTTTCTAGTGTCATAATAATGAGAATTTTTTCTGTTTGTTATTCCACAATTAGCAAATGTTGCTTCATCTGTGAAAAGCACATGATCTAGAAAATTTAGATCTTGTCGTAATTGGAAAAGTAGCCATTCACAGTAAACAAGTCTCCTTTCAAAATCCGTTTGTAATAAGTCTTGATGATTTTGAATTTTGTAAGGGTGAAATTTATGTTTTTTTTTAAATCCTTCTTACAGCAGTGATTTCTATCCCGTGTTCTTTCGAAATTATCCTTGTAGATACGCGCGGATTTTCCACAACGGACTGGACGACTGTCACTTAATTATCTTCTGTAACCATAGACTTAGTTCTTTCATGTTTGACATAATTCACTGAACCCGTCCGAAGAAACTTTGTCAACAAATTTTCAAAAGTCTTAATATCTGGTGCTCTTCGGTGAGGATACTCCAAAGCATATGTTCTTGATGCTAAAAGTGGATTTCTATTGCTAGCGCCAAGAACAAATACCATGTCTATTAGCTCCTCTTTCGAAAAATTCATTCTAAAGAAACAACTATAAACTATTACGGTATGGAAATAAAAAATAATGACAACAAAACGATATAACTGACAACAAGATAACAACTAATAACGACCAAACGGAAATTGATAATTAACTAGCCGAACTTAAATTATAACAATTAAACGCGATTACAGTAAAGAGAAACTATTGAAAAACACTTTATATGGAAATTTTAAGTAGATATTTGACGTTTGGTTACATAGCAATTTTTGCTTAATATCATTTCATGGCCAACCACCCAACTATTAGATGCAGCACCGCATATTGAATATTATAAACATAGGTATATCCCATTAAAGGGTTATAAATTCGAAAATACTAGAAATAAGTAATATGTTATTGACACCATTTTAACGGCAATTTTACAAGGAATTTGCTGACTAATAAAAAAATTATAGGTTCAATTTAAAAAAAAAAGAGAAAATAGCCTTTAAACTTCGATAACTTTGGCACGACATATTTAACACTCTGTATATGTTGTCACGTTTTTCACCCTCAAAACATATAACGTGTTAGTCCATAAATTTGTAACAAAAAAGTTACGTCAGGCACTGCACCCATTTTCAGGCTAAGACTTAAAATGTTAGACGCTGCAACTATCAAGATTTTAACAAAATTTGCAATAAAACCAAAACTAACAGTTGTAAGTGCACATTGTCATATATCATTGCAAAGATAATTTGGGTGGCTATCATCATAATAACAAGAAAGTATAGCAATCTATTTAAAAAAAAAAAATTGAAAGTGGTTGCGGAAATTTGGAACACCCTGTAAATATATAAATAAAATTAGAAAATGCACTGTAGCATACTACATGTGTACGTAAAATTTCATTGTTACAACTTTATTAGTTTTCATGCTAAGCTCCGCCGACACACTATTGCCGCACCCGGTATATTGATACGAAAAGAATTAATAAATTAGGAATACGAAGTTTTTGGTATAAGGATAAATTTAAATAGAATATTAAAGAAGAAATAATAATATAATATAAATACAATCTAAGAATAAACAGGAGAAATCCTATAACAACAAGAAGAAGAAAACAATCTAAGGACAAGGATATTGGAGAGGAAGAAGCATAAATCATATTTTAAGGTGAAGATGACATCCGTTTTTAACAGGAAGGTGACCGGAATCAGGACAGCGACGTTGATTAGTTTTAAATTTTTGAAAAAAAATATGTTGTACATAAGTATTTTTTAAGTATAAAATAGTCCATGTGAAACATTAATAAAGAAAGAAATTAATACATTTAAAAGAAGTTTAGATTTTATTTTTTTTGAAAAATCGGAGACTGTGGCTTTTAAGTGAAAAAAAATATGGTAAGGGTTTTTAATTTTTTTATTTATTTTTTTTTGTTTGTTTGTTAAGAACGACGAATCTGAGAGAGTTAAATTTTAAATTAATGATTTGTTACATTTTAAAGAGCACCATCAACCATCAAGGTCTATCATTACATTTTTAGCGCACGAACGTGGTGCAACTATATATGTAAGACATTAGTTTTTGGCGCCACAGCGTGGTACAATATTTATTTAATTTAAATGAATTATATCCATCACAATATATATGTTTAACGGTATACAGTGAAAGCTCCCTTTACAGACAGCTCCCATAAGCGGACATCTCTATAAACCGGAGAATTTTTCAGGAACCAAATCAATCGCTATATAAAACACGCTCTCATAAGCGGACACTCCGTCAGACGGACACAGACAGCATAATTGTCACCGACAGACTCGAAACACAATCAAGAGCAGACACGAAGCTCCACCCGTTTCTTTCGATAGCCGCGGTATCTTCATACAGTCTAGCGTGTGATTCCCCTTTATGTCTAGACGTGTGTTATTTCAGTACTTCATTACCTTGGCACGTATCTTCAAGAATAATACATACATATACATGTGTAAGCGTTTTGGAAGCTGCGTAACAAAGGTATCAACCAAAAATTTTTTAACGTTAGGACAGAAAATGATAGTGATTAATGTTGTAGAACGAGAAGATTAAGTGTTCACAGATTGGGTGAAAGGTATGTGCTATTATAAAATCAGTTTGTATTTTAAAAAATATAATTTAATTATGCAAATTTTGTAAAACAATAGTAAAGCGTTCGTAGGCAATGTGATTCAAATGATAATTTGGACGAAAAATTAAAAAAAATGAAAGGCAGCGCAGATTGACAAAATTTGTGTTGAGTAGTTTGCTCGAGCGAGAAGCCAACATATTCCTATATCAGGACCGTTAATAAAAGCAAAGACCAAAGAAGTAGCTAGCGACTTGAGATGTGATAAGTTTAGCGCGTTCGATGGTTGGCTACAAAAATAGAGAGGAAGGCATTATATCAGCTTCAAGTGCATTTCTGATGAGTCAGCGGACGGTAATGAGGAAGATATGGATCAATTTTTACAAAAATTACCTGCAATGCTATTGGGGTACAAACCACAGGACAACATTAATGCAGATGAAAGTGGATTGTATCTTAGAGCTTTACAAGACAGAACTTTAGCATTTAAAGTGTATAGGTGGTAAGATGGTAAAAGAAAGATTGACCATAATATTTTGTACAAACAAGATTGGAGAAAAATTAAAGCTTTTGGTTATTGGAAAAGCTGCTCGACCACGGGCATTGAAAAATGTAGCAGTTAGTAGCTTGCCTGCTACCTGGACTTTTAATAAAAAGGCGTGGATGACAAGATCTTTACGGCTTCTGAATATGGAGAAGAGGATGTAGTTTCAAAAACGTAAGATTTTGCATTTCCTGGACAAAGGTGGGTCACATCCCAGAGATCTAAACATTAAAAACATTAAAACTATATTTTTACCTCCTAACACCACATCTGTTTATTAGCCTATGGATCAAGGCATAATACAAAATTTTAAGTTTTCTTTTATTGTGGTCTGATTTTAAAACGTTTCCTTTCCCTCAGAACTTTCAAAATCGATTAGCATTTTGGATGCTATTTAGTTTATCAAAAAGGCATGGGAGAAGGTAATTCCAAATATCATTCAAAACTGCTTTGGCAAAGCAGGTTTTAAAAACACTGAAGCTCAAGAGATAGATCTGAAATATGCCGAGGATGATCTGCCATTGGCAACCCTAGTAGAGTTTCGGAGGAACTTTACTGCAATTGACAAATCCAAAAGCCAACTGGATGATGACTTTATTAATTTGGAGAAAATGTTATCAATGAAGAGCACCTTAATGAAAGTAATGAAACCGAAAATAATATAGCAGAGACGGTAGCAGAGGATACTTTATACATCGAAGAGAGTGACAAAGAAGAAAATGAAGATGCTGGTCCAATAAACATCAATGCAAGCGTTTTGGAGGTCGTTTAAATCATAAAAAAGTTTTTAAAACAAGATTTTGTTGGTTAACCGCATATCTATTTTTGTCGTTGAATTGTGACGCAATTACTTCAATATTACAGTCCTTTATTCATGGGCGAAGATGGAAGTGCGAGGAGTTTTTATAATTTATTTTATTTATTAGCTTATATTTCCTAAGATAAAGTACGGTGAGTCAGTTTCTTTTTTTCGTTGTTTTAACTATTAATTACATACTTCGCAATTTTTGAAATTAGTCCTGATTAATATCATTTCATCGAATGTACTTCTCCCAATTATTTTGACGTAAGTGTCCAGTGAATTTCGTTAAGTTTTAGTAACTTACGCATACACTTTTAATTTTCATTTATTTAGATCTAGAACATTGTTTAAGTTACTTTTTCATATATGATATGGAACAACGTCGAGAATGGCATTGTGAAACAATGACGAGAAAGGTTAAACTGATTCCATAGCCAGTGAATCCGAAATTTATTGCAAAGTCTGTAAAATATCGTTAAAAAATTGCAAGAAATCGCACGTAAAACGTCACTTAGCAACGCAAACACATACACAGAAATTATGTGTTTAGAACTCTGTGAAACTTTAATGGCGGCAAATATTCCATTAAATAAACTTAAGAATCCCACCTTCAAAACATTTCTCCAAAAATATACTGCTCGAAATGTTCCTGATGAATCCACCTTACGCAAATATTATGTTTCTCAGAGCTACACGAAAGCAGCAGTAGAACGTATTAGAAGGCATTTTTCAAATCAGTACCTATAGATAAGTGCCGACAAAACTGTCGATATATTAGGACGCTGTGTGGTAAATATTGTAGCTGGTGTACTACATCCAACTATTCGATATAATGCATTTGTAATAGCAAAAAAAGTTATAAATACAGTTGTTGCGGAAACAGTAGCTAAAACCATTTACGAGAATATGCACCAAATGCTTCATTCGGACGACAGGTACAAAGAAAAAATACTTTTATTTGTTTGTGACAGTGCTGCATATATGTTAAAAACAGGCAGACTATTAAAAGAAACATATCCTAATATGCTGCATATTACTTGTGTATCACATGCTCTCCGCAGAATCTGTGAATATATCAGAGACATGTTTTCGGAAGTTGATATACTTCTATCCGCTTTTAAAAAAGTTTTCAGAAAAGCACCATTGAGAGTAGCTCTTTACAGGGAAAAACTTACATCTTTGTCACTGCCTCCCTCTCCAGTAATAACTAGATGGGAACATGGTTGGAAGCTACTAGTTTTTATGCAGAGAATTTCGATAGTTTACAAAATTTCATTACATTTTTAAATGACGATGCTCGAAATATTTCTGAGTGCAAGGAACTAATACAAATTCCAAATTTAAAAAATCAGTTGTACTTTCTTTAGGAACACACTGCAAATTTGTCAAAACTAATCACTTATTTTGAAAATCGAAACCTCGAATTAAATGATGGATTAACCACATTAGATGTGGCTATTAAAAATTTGAAAAATATTCCAAGTGGCTTCGGATGTGGCTTTCGGCAAAACTTAGACGCAATGTTTAATAGAAATCCAGATTTAATAACATTGCAGCAATTGTGTATGGGGACAATGCCTCAAAATCTAACTGCTAAATATGCTGAAATAAAAGAATATTTCCAGTATGCACCTATAGCCAGTTGCGATTTAGAAAGGAAGTTTTGCTATCTCCAAGGATGTATTTCATTCAAAGAGAACAAATTTTACAGAAGAGACCTTTGAGTATTGCTAGTTAATATTAATACTCCTTTACTCAACTTGAACTACAAAATGAACAAATAAAAATGTATTTCGTATCTTATAGATCACCACCCGTTTGTTTTCCAGTTATATAAATAAAATTAAAAACTCTTTAAAAATACAAATTTTTAATAGTACGCCCGTGGGCGATGAGTCGTGGGCCTCTCGTGCCCGGTCCCTATTTATAAGTAATAGTTACTTATTACTTATATTACTTAATAAAATTGTCTATTTTTTATTTATTTTAAATTTCTGCTATAGTTCAATGCATTGAACAATAATATTTCGTATGTAGATTTTTTCAATTAATTTTTAAATAAAAATGTCGGTTGAGTTCGCGGCTTTTAATGTTAATGTCGCATTACTTAGAATGTTTCTATACTTTCTATTATGATTCTTAACTGTGTACACAAATACAAATTTACAAGAACCGCTGCGAAATATTTGCTCTTCATAATTTATTAGAATAAAACATGAATACACGTATGTAAACTTAGTGAGTTTATTGAACTTTGTTGTCGTGTCTCCACGTATGCCTGCTTACTTCTGTAACATGAAAGTGACTTTAGCAAATAACATGTAAACTACTCAAATGTATAACGACAGTTAGACAATCGTTAGTATTTGTCATTTTAATTAAGAATACGCGCTGTAACTGTATTTGTTCAGATGTTTAAAAATCGATTACTTATTGAATTTTAATAAGAGAATACTTCAATTCATACGTTTCAAATACTAATTTTGATTAATTAATGTATTTAATTGCCTTTTTTTAATGCTGTTACTAGCTGGTCTCGTTTCAGTCCATCCTAATCTATTCTTTGATCAAGATGCTAACTACTTAATTATGAAATGCAAATTAAATTGATTTAAATATTTATATTTGTTTGAGTTTTGTCTTTCCATCTCCTATTTGTTTTTAGCGAAGGATTAGGTTGGGGGAATAGATAAAAACAGCTAAATCATCTGTTTTTGGTGGGAACTGAAATAAATACAAATAGTTTCTACCCAAATAGTTTCTTTTTTAATGAATGCATAATATTATCGGTGCTATTTCTAAATAATTTCGTTACTTCTTGGTAGCTTTAAATAAATTAGCAAAGTGACAACAGTCATAATTAAATATTCAATTGTAAATTATCTGTAAAGATATAGGCTAATTTAGACACGAGATCCGTTTGACGGTAACGTAACTTTTCAATAGAGGGCGCCAGGATCATCAATATTAATACGTTTTTGATATTTGATAACTCTAACAGAGTTATACATACAAAATTTGAAGTAGATGTATTAAATACTTATTTTTTACGCGCTTCGAAAGTGAATAAGTCCGTGGTTTATCGTGAATATGCTAAGGAATTTTGTATCGATAAATAGAGCAGTTCATTCGAGTAGCATTCCACCGGCGGGTCGTCATAGCGCGTATATATATTTTGTCAGTCGATGTTCGAACACCGTTCTGTGCGCTTCGCTGGTTTACAGTGATAAATAATAATTTTATAATGACACAAATAGCTATAAAGAGCCCGACCGTTTTACGATGTAGCTTATAAATTGATAAGGGGATTTCCGGATTTAATGTACAAGGGCAGTAAAATCGTCAATGTAGTGTCGAGTCAAGCTGATGTTGAGCGTTTGCATGGAGGTAGGTATTGACTTTATTTTTAATTGGTCTAGTGCCAATCACTTGACGTTGAATATAAATAAATGTTTTGTCATGTCTTTTACTAGGAAATTAACACCTATTCTTTCTTGTTATTCTATGGACGGCCACATACTTTCTAGAGTTGCTTCTGTGAGGAATCTTGGGTTAGCATTTGATATCTGCAAATCAGGTGCCTTTCAGCGAGTAAAACTTTAGGTTTTATCCTACGATCTACCAAATTTTTCATTAACGTCGATCTCCTCAAAACGCTATATTTTGTGTTCGTTGTGAGTAAGCTTGAGTACGGATCTGTCGTTTGGTATACCTTTTACGATCAGAATATTGCTGTGGAGAGAATTCTGCGTCGGTTTTTGAAGTATCTGAGTTTCAAAACATCTAGCATTTATCCGGATCGTGGAATAGACTATTCTTTTTTACTGGAGCAACATGGCGTAGAGTGACTGTCTGATTGCACGGAGCTACATAGCGCAGGTTTTTTTTGTATATATTGATATGTGGTCGGATTAACTGTTCGAATTTGCTTTCTGGCGTTGGCCTTCGTGTTCCGCGCATTGGTTCCCAGTACTGTTCCACATTCGCTCATCGCACACTAAACACAAATATATTCTGACTCACGAAGTGCAGAATGCCGAGGCGATATAACGTGCGTTCAAAAACTTTCCTCATTAGAGACGGCCATGCTCGTACAAAATTATACGTTTGTGGCAGATTACGTGCACTGTCCATTATCAAACAGCATGGCCGTTTCTAATGAGGAAAGTTTTTGAAGGCACGTTACTTCGTCATATTTACTGGGGGCCGGTGTTAGGGACGCGTTGAGGATGAAGACCTCAGTCTTTCTTTTTCTTTTTGAATTTATATTATCTTTATTGTTCTTCTATTATTATTATTATTTTTGAATATGTATGTACTTGCATTTGTTTATTGTTGTCTTGTAATTGGGTTTGACCTGTTGGCCAATAAACTATATTATTATAATAAAGAGTAAAGTATGTAATATATTGCTAATTTGTTCAAGGAAATTTCATTGCGAAGGTCGTAAATAGTGTAATGCATAATCGCAAAACGGTGGCGAGACATTTTTGTTTCCTTTATATGTAGTTTTGATATTGTGTAATGTACCGTGTAAGTTAGTAAACAACGAATCATTTTGGAAGAACTCCGGTGAGGAACGTCACTTAGCCCGAAAAGATTACTAAATTTTCTACCATCCCTCCGTGAACGTATTGAGCATATGATTAAATCCGAATTGAAAAATAAGAAATTGTGGTTATCTGTGGACGAAACAGTAGATTGTACAAAAATTCAATTGTTAATGTTATGGTCTGCACCATATTATGGTCCGTCGCCTCCTTTAATTTTACTAGCTTACAGAAGAGAACACAAAATAATTTCAGAGTTAGTGTTAAATAAATTGGAAAAGTTTGAACTTTCACCAAACCAAGTATTAATGTTTCTGAGAGATGATGCCGCAAACATTCTCTTTGCAGGTCGGTCACTAAACAAAGATTGTGCCAACTTTTTACATACTACGTGTAAAAACCATGCTTTACATCTGGTGGCGGAAACTATTCGTAGATTAGTAGATGTTATCCAGATATAGATGTATGAATTGCAAGTACAAAGGCGGTGTTTCTCAAATCCCCAAAACGTATTTTGGGGATTTGAGGCTTGAGAGAGATTTGAAACAATTTCTCAGACTTGTCCCGATGTTCCTGAACCACCACGGCCGATTTTCACACGTTGGTAATCATGGTTACAGACAGAGTTTTACTATCATAAATATTTTGATAATATTAAGAAGGCAGTTTTAAATTCGATGCCAAAGAAGCTGCAGCTATCAAGAAAAGCCAGTTAAAATTTCAAGATAGTCAGGTTAAAACAGATTTTAAAACTATTCAGAACAATTACGTCGGACTAGTGGAGGCAATAGAAAAATTAGAAAACTCTTGGGTGTTGTTAGTGGAATCTCTGCAAATAGTGCAACATGTTCATGCACAGCTGTAAAATGCGCGGTAGAAGTGGCAAAAAATATTTGTGTTCTAGAAAGGTTTGAAAGTGTTTTAGAGAAAGATTCAGATTTTGCCACATTAAGACAAATTTGGGGTGCGTCGACAGAACCGTTAGTTATTTTAAAGATTATTCGAATTGTGCAAATATAAAATCAGTAGATGTAGAATGCTCGTTTTCTGCATATAAGCACATTTTTTTTCTACGCAACACACTCGGTTAGCAGAAATTACGGTGGAAACACATCTGATATTATAAATATTTAACCGATTTTACCCAGTTTGTGACTTTATGGAAGACCTTTAAAACGGTAAGCGTTCCATCATTTCTTATAAATTTATACCTTATTATTTATTTATATAGGTTTAGGTGCGCTACGGTTTCTAACAGTAATAATTTATTACTATTAAACGAGCGAAGTGTGCTCAACGTTGACCGGCGACAACTGACAAAATACATATATACGCGCGAGGACAAGCCGCCGATACGATGAATGAAACTCTCTTTCGATAAAATACCACTTTTTGCGTTGCAAAACCATTAAAAAATAAGAAATAGTTCAAAAGGATTAAGGGGATTCTTCCCCTTAGCATGGAATGATTCCGTGAAATAGCTTAGATTGTAAACATGTCTACTGAACGTATATTCAATTAGACATTGATCTTGTATATCATTTATATCCCGTTGTCATAAAAGTCTGCCGCCTGATTTGACAGCCACTGATTCATGGTCGTTTTGAGGTTATCGTCGTCGTCAAAGAGCTTACCTACGAGATGCTTCTTCAAATTCAGAAACAGGTGGTAGTTACTGGGCGCTAGATCTGGGCTGTATGGCGGGTGATCAGTTGTTTCCAGAATTTATTGTTACTCTACGAGGCAAAAAGTCGACAAGCAACACACCCTTCCTGTCCCAAAACACGGTACACATGATTTTCCTGGCTGAAATTGTCTGTTTGAATTTCTTGGGTGATGTTGAATGCCGCCATTCCATGGATTGCTGCTTTGATTCCGGCGTAACGAAGGCCACCCACGTTTCATCGCCTGTGGCAATTTGGTTTAAAAATCATCACCAAAGTTCGGCAGCATAACGCTCAAGCAATGTCAAAGCGCTACCTAAACGCTTGGTTTTGTGCTCCTCCGTCGACATTTTTGTTACCCATCTGGAGCACAGTTTCCGATAACGTAAGCATTCGGTCATAATTTCATACAGAACACTTCTTGAAACTTGAGAAAATTTCTAAGATAACGAAGAGATCGTGAAGCGCCTGTTCTTTTTCACCTTTTCGTCAACTTTTTGCATCAAATCGTCAGTAATGCTAGAAGGTCGCCCAGTCCGTTCCTCGTTATGAACAATGTTAACTTAAGATATATAATTATATAACAAAAAAAATATATATTATGATGGTAATTGTTATATAATTATATATCTTAAGTTATTTAAATATCAATTACATTTAAATATCATATACATTTGCTTATCATGCTGACTGTTCCGTGTTTTGATCCCTGTCTGGTTGTCCGAGTAGGTTTTCGTGGTTTTCCTTCTCGTTTAAGGCGAATGCCGACAACTTTGCATCTTAAGACGCTCCACGGGCGCATACATAATAATAACTCATGTCTTGCTTTTCCCTGTTTTTGTTGTCTATCTGTTTTTTGGAATACTAAGGCATGATTTATTATTATTCAATTGGAATGTATCTTTGAATAGTTTTATGCAGCAACTCAATTATATGACATTTGTATACTGTCACTTATATTTTATATCCTTGATAAAGGCATCATTGCCGAAACATGTAGGGTTGTTTTAAATATATATACTTTAAAGTAAAGCCAGACCTTAAATCGCCAACTGATTGAATTTACCTATATATATATATATATATTTCGTGACCTTGGTATGATATGGTAAACTTAATAAGTCGGCGATTAAAGGTCTGGTTTATTACTTCAATGTATATATATTTAAAACAACCCTACATGTTTCGGCAATGATGCCTTTGTCAAGGATATAAAAAATATAAAATATATATTACATATATATATAAATACATATATATATATATATATATATATATATATATATATATATATATATATATAGATAATTATTTCTTGACCTTTCTATATTATAGTTGATTTAGGTATTCGGCGATTTAAGGTCTGTTTTACTTTAATATGTATATATTTAAAATAATCTCTTACATGTTTCGGTAAATATTACCTTTGTGAAAGAATTATAAATGACAGTATATTACTGTCAAAGTTATATGAGTGACGTAGTCATGGTGAGAGATACATATTGATAAATACATTCAATTAATAATAATAATTCCTGGCGCAGTTTGGCGTTACATACAAAGGGATTGGTAAGTCATGAGTTATTATTACACTTGCGTCTGCGGAGCGACTTAAGATGTTAAGCTGTCAGCATTCGTCTAGAACGAGAAGGAAAAGCACAAAAACCTACTCGGACAGCTCAGACCCGGGTTGAAATCGGGATTTCCGGCAAGATAAGCAGTGCGCTAGATATTTATATAACACATGATATATATTCAAATATGTACAATATATTATGGTAAATTGCAGACCGTTACATCATTAAGTTATAGTATATACTGCTTAGGTCTTTTATGTCACTTCTGTTGTTAATTGAATTTTTTTCTTGTTTAAAGTTAATCATTTCTTTAATTTCCCTTTTCATTGAGCGTTGTTCTCTATTAATTATTTGTGTGTTTTCAAAGTCGAAATGGTGATCGCGTTGCAGTGTGTCTAAATAAAGCAGTATTGTCTGTTTTGGAGTATTTGTGGGCTTGTATTCTTTTGTATAAATATTGTTTAGTTTGACCTATGTAGTATCTATCGCAGTCGCGACATCGTATTTTATAGAGAACATGTGTTTCTCGATTTTTTTCTATTTAGGTTTTAGTTTTGAAAATAGATGTTTATTTATATTGCTAAGTTTATATGTTGTAGCTATATCATATTTTTTTAAAGTATATTTTATTTTTTCTGATAATTGTGGAACAACAAGTGGAACAAGTAGTGGTGGATAATTATTATCTGTTAAGATTGTTTTAATTTTCTTGATGTTACCTTTTCTGTATTGAGTATGTCATAGTTTTACTGCTCTATCAGTCAGATTATTTATAATCATTTTATTGAATACTGTAGGTGCATTTGAGTGTTAATTCATATATCGAAAAGAAGCTGTGAGTTTATTATACTAATTTGTATAAATAGTACCCTGCCTGTCATAGCTTAAAGAAATATCAAGAAAATTAATACTGTTATTAATTTCTTCTTCAATAGTGAATTTTAATTTTTTGTGAAAATTGTTGAATTTATTTAAAATATAGTTTATTTTATTAGTCGGAATACATGTTATGATGTCATCTACATATCTTTTGAAGAAAATGGGGTGGAAGTTTAATCAATTGATAACGTTTTGTTCCAAATGTTCCGTTACCAGATTTGCAATAGGAGCAGCTAAAGGAGAGCCCATGGCATACCAAATGTTTGACTATAAATAGAATTTTTGTATTGAAAATATGTGTTATCGAGACAGAAGTGTATACCTCTAATAAATTCGTTTTTATTTAGTGATGTGTGTGGACTAACTTCATCCCATTTGGATACTATTATATTTATAGCTACATTTTTAGGAATGTTAGTGTACAAAGATTCTACATCAAGTGATATAATTTTGTGATCTGTTGGTCTTTTTGTTCCTTTATGAAATTTTGAAATTGCAGACCTTAAATCGCCGAATATCTAAATATATATATATATATATATATGTATTCACTTAACCAGCGAACCACGCGACGTAATTATTGTTATTATTGTTATTAAAGTGTTTTTAATTACCGTTAGTTTTACTTAAACGAATCCAGAAAGACAAGTATTTCACAGTCGAAAGATAAGTTACAATATATATTTCACAGTATACTCCCAATAAAATGGGCAAAAAAGCTGTAACAAGGACTATAGCCCAAAATTATTATACTATAGTTAATTCTGAATGATACACTTGTCAAGTCCTTGAACAAATCCGTAATAACAGAGCAAGAGGAAATTATACTGCATAATGATAACGCTTGTCTACACATTGCCGCTCGAAATATTCAAACGAAAAAAATATGGGAATAATAGGTGATAGAGTTTCGCACTCCACGTAATAAAATATTCAGTTTTGCTCTATTAGCATTTTCCTATTTCAACAAGGGTTAAAAATATGAAGAACATAAAATAATTGAATTATTTATATTTATCTCGAAGAATACGTAACAAATGAAACATTTCCTCTAATACGTAGCAAATGAAATACATTTCCTTACAGATATCAAGCCCGTAATTATACTTACTAAATAATAAAGTATATGTACTGGAAAATATCTAGGTCAAACTGTTTTAACTACCATCATAACTACATCTCGTTACCTATGACTCTTGTTGAGAACTCTTAAATAATTGGTTATTGGAAGAATATTAAATTAACTATTTAATAGTTTATTGTGTCTTTGGATAAATGTTTAATTACATTTCTAGGGCATATATAAACATTCTCCATTGATTGACTACGAAGTCTTAAATACATACGCTTTACTAGTAAGTATCATTGCCTTTAGAAATGCATGAATAATTATAGTAACAAACGAATGGAAGATATATTAAAAGTTCGTGTTTAATGGTTAATCAATACTTCCAACAAAGCTAAATATAACTTCCATTAATGCTCTATAATGTTGAAACGTCTGTTTATAACAAATGAAAGAGTTTTTGGGTGATAATAAATTTATTGAAATACATATATAGGTAAGCTTTGACATGCTTTCGTCTTCTACAAAAGATAATAATAGCTAATTAGCTTCCTTTAACACAATAGAAGTCGTAATACGTACAAAATTATTTATTAGAATACGTACTACGGAACAAATAATAAATGAAACCTCTGCAATAAAAGTGATTTTATCTTTACTTTTGTTTTGCTGAAGATAGCGAATTTAAAATTTACATAAATTAATTAATCCTTAAAACCAGAAAAAATATTTACTCTCAAAACAGTTACTTCAACAGCGATTGTTGTATAATTACATTGGTGTAAATGAAACTTGTAACAGACAGAAACAAGACACAAACTACGATGGAAACGGTAAATTCGAATCATAAAATGTGGGGCAAATACTTCTACACAACGCTATATGCGACAGAGGCATGCTACCTTATTTCTTTTAAAGCAACTTAATATCTCATACTATACATTTACCATAAAGGCATGATAAGTGTAGTAGTGTTCTAATGCTCTTAAAAAATGCAACAAGTACCCTAGAAGCAGGTGTTTAAATTTCACTGTAGTGGCATTGCTGTGATGCGGTATTGTGGCTCAAATAAACTATCAAACTAGTACTGTTTTATGAGAATAGTGTGAGTGAAAAGACAAGTTGTTATTCAAAGCCCAGTGTTCGTCGGCGGGTACATGGTGCTAAGGAACCGTTCAACTATATCATGGTTTGTGAACAGCGTAGATATACAAGTCGTCAGCTCTTTGTTAGGAAACAGTAATACATCTCACGTTTAAAATAAGTCTAGAGAAGACATAACTTGGTCAAAAAATTAAATCATTTCTCAAATGAGTTCCAGTCCTTAATGGTTAAAAATGCATGCATATTCGTCCAACGCAGGTCAAATGAATGG
This sequence comes from Melolontha melolontha, assembly GCA_935421215.2. NCBI lineage: Eukaryota > Metazoa > Arthropoda > Insecta > Coleoptera > Scarabaeidae > Melolontha > Melolontha melolontha. The sequence goes on from OW285236.1 coordinate 131,733,856, forward strand.
AACCAACCATCTTGCATTGCTATCCATTATACGCGTCAAAGCGTGACGTAATTGTATGTGTAATGCCTAATCTAATTAATAATGAAACGTGGGGCAGTCCAATACGTATTCAAGGTATTCCGAGCCTTAAGAACTACATGTATAGTGTATACGCACCTTAGAAACCAGAGCAGCTGACACTAACTTGCGCACAATGTTCGGATTCCGTGAAACAATTAGAATATAGTGAATGTAGCTACTTAATTCATCAGCTTGTTTGTTTTTTCTTGTCATATTATAAGTCATTACGTTGTGTTCAAGTGTTTATTTTTGTCTTGCATTAAATTTTTCCTTTTCTTTCGCCTTCTTGTAAAAACAACAAATATGTCAGTCAAATGTCAATTGTAACTTTATTCATGAATCTTCCACGACAAAACATCCTTTTTCTAAAGTGTGAATGGCCTATGTGAATATGATACGACAATTATCGACGCCGTCGACTGATTATAGTCGTTTTCAGTGTATGGAAACTATGTGAGCATATGTACGCTACGCCATCAACCAATCATTATTGATTCGCTCATTGCGACCCTGCATTGAGGTTGTTTTGTCAAATATTAATATTTATCACAAAAAACGTAGAACTCAGCTATATCATACGTTTGTGTGTTTAACACTCTTTTGTAGCAAACATGAATTAAGCATAAAATTAATATTTTTAGTCGCGAGGGCATTGAACGGACTAACTTTTCCGTCAATGTTGATTGGTATTTTATTCCACATTTCTTCGAATGCGTTTTCCATGCCTTTTTTGTTTTAAATATATTTTAGGAATGTTTATTTAGAGATTTGGACAAATATGTAACCGCGCATGCACTGACGTGTTATATTGGTTGCATATAAAAACACTTCTAATGTGTAATCCATTTATCAGATTTTACAATCATTTTCTAAAATTGTAGATACATTATAATAATAATAATAATGTACATATTTACATTTTTAATACGTCACAACCAATTATAAGAGACAGATTTCACAAGAAACCATAAATTAAGTACTAATTAAAAACATATACCTCTAATTTAAGTATACAATTCATAAAGTATTTCTTTGCAGTCCAAAGCCAAATTTAAGGCATAAGAATACATACCTTCAAATGGCTCATGTGTGTAGTATTACGGCGCGTATTTAGGTGTGTTAGAAAAGGATAAAGTACAATTCGCAGTTTACAATTTGAGCAGTACGGACTGCAAAGAAATACTTTATCAACTGTAGTTAAAAAAGGTCACATAAATTCATTAAAAAAATTAAAATAGTTAGTCGTTATTTATATTAAAAACGAAAATATCTTCTATATTTAATCAAGGTAAGAAGGAGTCTACTGCAACCAATACGGCTATTTACTAGTTGTTACAAAAAAGGTGTCCTATAGTGGCTGCATAAAAGTTCCTAAACTAGGGTTGATTTAGGGCCGGTTGTACCAACAAAGTTCACTGGTAGTTCAACGTAAATTTCAGTTCAACACAAAAAATTCGTTGTACCTACTTAGTTCAAGCTTGAACTGCTCGTCAAAAACGCAGTCAAGTGAACGGTTGATCTCAGATCATCTCAGGCTTTCAGTAGCAGTTCAAGTAATATTACGTCATTAACGCCTGCGTACAGGTATGTTTGTTCACAAAAATGTTATTTATATTTTCTGAATATCCATAAAAATGGATATGTTAAGGGAAGGGAGCTATCAATTGTTAAATGTTAATGATTAATATAATTAATTAATTTTTTGTAGATATAATATGTAAATAAATATCATTAAATTTTTGGTGTTAGTAGTTTATATATTTTATATTTTTAAGTAAACAACATGTATGTGAATAATAAATTTGTATTAAATCAAATAAAAGTTTTTTTTTAATTTCTAATTTATGTCATGTTCTTCCTGCATAATTTTTAACCTCAGCATGCTTTCTTTCTTTTTCTCTGCCATCTCCAAAGTGTGTGCATCTTGCAATAACTTTAGTTTTAAATTATGTTCTTCTAGAAAACATGCCTTTTGTAACAGTGCTAATTCTTTCTCTGAGGGTAGTTGGGCTTTTTGGCCTGTTTTCTGTGTATGAGCTTTTTCATTAGCAAACTTTTCTTTTGTTCGTTTCTTTAAATTTTCATATTTACTTTTTAAAGTTCTGCTATCACGGATGACATCCTCACATGTGCTGTTAAATTCACCAGCCAGATTATTCCATGTTTCTATTATTTTTTTTTTATTGGAGACTGAATCGGTTCTTTTATTTTCCAATACATTTCTGTACTTTCTAACAACGGATACTAACGTAGCGTTTTCTTTGGTTGAGAAATTTGTTGCCCTTTTTTATCCATTAAAAAAATATATTCTGTACTTACATATAAATAGATAAAAAATATAGAAAAACTTACCCGATATATTAATTACTGAAATAAATTTACGTAATGTAGTAGTAAATATGTATTTGTTGCTTCTACTTCTTGCAAGTGAATAAATAGAACAAAAAGGCAAAACATATTTGCATTTTGATTTTTACCAATAATAAAACATGTGAAAAACAGATGTTTCAAAGAGCAGATTTTGCCGTGCACCCATTTTTATATTTTATACCTGCTCTCTACTTAAATATTATGTCGTATGCGCCGAATGTAGCATTTTTCCTTACTACCAACCGACTGTAACCAACCATCAACTGACTACTTGTTTATCAGCTTTTGTACAACGCATACAACGCTGAACTAGCGTTCGTTATCTTTGACCAGTAGATCAACTGAACTAAGAGTTAATTATAGATGGTACAACCGGCCCTTAGAGTTTTTAGAGTTACCGACCCTGACTAATGCAGTTTGTTTACTTTTGCAGTCATTTTAGATCTTATATTTTTACAAATTTCTTATTTTCAATCATAATACAAATTAAAAATAAGAAAAAAATTGTAATACATTATCAGCGGTGTATATTGAGTTATAGTAAGTAAACACCAACATTGAATACTACCTTTTTAAGTGTGTTATGATTGTTTTCACAGGTATAACCCCATGCCATTCACCGTGGATCAGAATAAGTCTATAATAGCTTATTTACGTAGCGTGTCGCAAGATTAAGATGGAGAGTGGACACACTCGCTCCAGTCCTTTACAACTAGGTATCCCGAGGAAGAAGTTATGTATAACACATTTGTCAAGCATTAAAATAGTCGTAGAACGAATTATGGAAACAGCTAGAGTATTAAAACGTAAACGAGAGAATACAAGTACTGTTTCAACTGGATATACATTGGAGCTAGGCCAAATAGATCATGGAGAAAATTATCTGCATACACAGGTTTTTGTTATAGGTGTGTCATAAGAAAACACTTTGCATTTAACCCATATAAAATATCGGTCCACCAACAATTGCATGCTCAAGATTTTGGTGCTAGAAGAGAATACTGCAACTGGTTTAGTTAATGTGTTAATAGGCAAACGGCTACGCGCAACGCGTGCTATAAAAATCGCGAAAACGGGTCTTTTTTTTCCAACAGCTCTCCTGGAACTTACCTTTCGTGGGCGGGTTGCTACAAGTCAGCCGACCAGTACCACGGACACAGCTCAGCGTGGATTTCTTGACGAAACGTTGTTAACTTTAATGATAGATATTTAAAAAGGACGTCACCGCGTTTTGTAGGCTGCTGTATAATTGAATAAAGGTTACGCGGAGGACGTAACGTACGATAACGTACCCACGTAGAACCAGGTTCCATCCAAGGAAGCTACACATATTAAAAGAAAACGAACAACAACCAAATAAGAAATACCACTATTTATTATATGCGTATATGTCGAAAATTAAAATATAAACAAGTGAAAAATGTATCAAGTGTCAAAATATAATAAAGGGCAAAGCCCTATATATATATTTAATTTAGGACTACTATAAACAAATGCACAACTATTAAGCTATACCTAAAACGTTGGAACAAACGGACGGTTCAAAACTTTTGACCGTGCCTGTATATTAATATACGGTATACTAAAGAAATTTGAGTACATAAATACGTTAAGCACGTATTAAGCATTTGTTACAAATGAAACAGACATGCATTACACACATCTGTATCTGTACACATGGACATACACACCGTATTTTCCAACGTTTACTGCAGCCAAAGACTCGTGTTTCTGTCTCAATAGACTTCGTCAGTTTGGCTAAAGAAGTAAAGTTTGATGGATCGCCTCACAGGTAAGTAGCAAATTCTACCAGGTGGCACCAGATAATCTAGTGACATCTCACGGACAGAAGAGCTACGCCGCAAATAGCGATTTTCTCTCGTCCAGCTGCCTAACTAAAATTTTGGCAACATAAATGATGAAATAAGCAATAACTCGTTAGCAGTTACGTTTAGGACATATGTTTATACCTAGACTTTTCAACTCTAAATGAGTTCTGCAATTCATCCTATCGCTGGTACGTTTTGTGACAGCCAGTATACAACGATGGAAGAAGTCCAAACAAGAAAATACATATGTGTTTATCATACAAAATCGAAACAAAAGTAGAAATTTATGGAAAAACTCAAGAGATATTAATAAAGAAATAAAATATATATATCTACTAAAAAAAACTCACTGAAACAAATACTATTTATGCAACGATGTAATTTTGAACGCTACCTTACTAGGAAGAATCATTGGATAAATAATGCTTTAATAATTCATAGAAATGGTGCAGTAATCCTTTAAGTCAGAATGACTTGCTTGATGCCTATGAAAACAGCTGAACAGAAACTTTTCCTTTCTAGGTTATGGCTGGCTGGTTTAACTAGCCTGCGGATCTACTCTCTAGTATCATGCTCACTCTAAAATTCGAATTAATGGTCTATAATAAAGATAAAAAAAACTAAGTTTGAAATATTGTCGATTAGTTCTAAAATATTTATACAATAATTAAGTGCCAGATAATCATGTGTAATTGTACAAAATAAGTTATATATATATATAAACAGAATACCATATTTTTTTATAAAATGTACAGTAATGCTCGCAAACATCTAGTACAACCAAAAATGTCAATCTGTAACATTTTCGAATTTTATTTGGAGTGATTGTGTTTTTCAAGTATAACGTAGTCTAAGAAAAATCATCAAATATTATATCTTATTGTATCAAATTTAATATTTATTTTCAACGGAGTAAATTATTAATGCTGTATCTAAATTTTTCTAACGACGCTAACTCTCTATCGTTTTCCTTTCATAGCCTTAGTCTAATAATTAAATTTTGTGAGATTATATTGATACTATAACGTGTTTCAAAAAGAATTGCATCTAGTTGTCCAATAAATTATGATGTTCTACATTCTTTAAATGCGGATATAGATTAAATAGTATGATGGTTATCTACCTATCACTGTCAAAATCATCGAGAGACATGGTGATTAAATTAATAACATAACAATTAGATTATTAATTTATTTAATAAGAAAACTTTAAAATTGGGATATTAATCAAACAACCAAGGTAGCTACAACTAATTTGTAGAAATTTTATATATTTTATATATTTAATTTATATATTTATTTTATATATTTAATTATTATAATTTATAACCAGTGTTCAAAATGGTCACCATTCTGTTGAATTCATAATGCAATACGACGTTTCATGTTGTCAATAATATTCTGCAATACATTTGGTGCTTTTTCATTACATTTAATTGTAATTGTATTCATCAAGTCATTTAAGTTGTTCATTCTTGTCTTATACTCGTATACTTCATTTTTTAGAAATCCGAAAATAGAATAATCTAACGGAGTAAGATCTGGTGACCATGATGGCCAAACACCTCTGCTCTCTCTCTGCGCTACACTCTATGAAAGAAATAATATTCTAAAAGCGCTAAATTTCCACAAGTTGTATGTGCACTAATGTCCATTTTGCTGGAAGTAACCTCCATCGAATTCGTCTCGTTACACTTGAGTTAAAAATGGTGCCAACAACAGTTCTCAGTATCATTGTTATTAATATTATTGTGAAAAAATATTGGTCCTATTTTTCTACGAGATACAGCTAACCATACTCCAACTTCAACAGGATGTAAAGGAACTTCGATGTGATTGTTTAGATTGTTTATAGACCATGTTCTGTAATTTTGTTTATTTACAAACCCACTTAAATGAAACCATGCTTCATCAGTAAAAAACTTGATCAAGAATTTCGTCATTATTTAAATTTTCTTGAAAGAAGTTGGAATAATTAAGCCTCTCTCTAAGATCTCTAGATAAGATCTGTTGAAAAATCGATACTTTGTATGGATATATATAACTATGAATAGTGGTTTGAAAATTTAGCACGCCACTTTCCACAACTAGCTTTCCAAACTAGGTTTCTCAGCCGGTGAATTTTCAAATATGAGACTTCTAATTTCTCGGGTTCCACTCAGGAAAGACGTGTTAAAACTAAAATGAGTTGAGCGCCAGTGAAATGTTCACAAAAATTTATTTACTTATTTTATTAATTAATTAGCAATAATGGAGTGAGTAAGTAAAACAAACGCAGTTTAAAAGATGAAATGAAAATTGAATACAAAATAAAAAATAAAAAAATCTATCTTTACAAAGTATAAAGATGCTGTATTATACAAAAATACTTGAGGTAAAAACATTCATTGAAAATTGACAGCTAAATGAATGGAAAACATCCTCTAAATGAATCGATCAAAACTTATCTAAAAATAATCAAGTTTAATATTAATTTCTCCTCAGAGAACCACACTGTATAATCAGATATTGATACACGAACAAAAAACTTACACGTGTACTATCAACATGCACAAAAAACCCTATTCCTCTCGAACAAACTTTCCAATTATAATATTAGCATAGAATTTTTATCTTCTTTTAAATCTTTTAAATCTCTTATCTATAAACTTCAATACAATGGAAAACATTATAATAATTTTATATACTATGACGCCGTCATATAATTTTATTTCTACTTACAAGAAAAAAATATGTGGAGACTCTTACGAACAAAGAAGGTGCATAATCAATTTAAACATCAATAACGAGAAATTTATCTCTATAAATCTCGAGGATTTTATACTTAATACATCAATAAAACCTTTCAATTAAATAACCGAATTAATTAAAATATATTTAAATATATTTCACAAAGCAACCTTCTAGTTCAAACTATAAATTTCATCTCCCCGCATCTTCGATCTCTACATGAAATCTCGGATAACAAGTTTTTTCTCCCTAGTTAAATTTAGTATACAGTCATATTGAAAATAAATGTACATTTTTAAATTAAATTATTTTTAATTAAAAATCCATAGCAATATGTAAATGACGCTTCAAAATTCTATGAACGGTACTAGAAGATAAGTTCGTTTGAACTGATAAACGACTAACTGATGTATGTGAGTTTTCTCTAACAAGGTTTCCTACGTGCTCAACAATATTTTGCTGTGTAAATGGTCCACCAGAACTTTTGCCTTTTAACACAGATCCTTTCTCCGACTAGATACGACTAGACGAATGTGATGATGTAAATCGGTATTATCCACAACTCTATTAGAAAACTGCAAGTGAATATTGGAATATTGTCATTCCCCGTTAAGAAATTGTGCACTTCGGAAATATGCTTTAACAATAAAACTATTTTCTTGCAATGTGTACATTATTTAGTAGCAGGTATTGTTTATTAAGTAAAAAAAATATTTGTAAGAAAAAATGATATTGCTAGTCGCAAAATAACAAATGTCAAAAGGCAAATGGCTTATAATAATTTGCAACTCAATGCCTACTGAGATGAAGTTCTTTTTGAACGAAGACAATTTTTAACAAATCCAAAGATCTTGTTGTATAATTCGGTGTTCAAAACCCTGAAAGAATTCCAATGTAAGCCATACAAGATATCAAACCAGCAAAAGCTTTTCGAGGAAGATAAAGTAAAACGAACTGATTTTTGTGATATAATGTTTAATTTGTTAAACGAAAACAAAGAAATTTTAAATAAAATAATTTTTACTGATAAAGCAAACAGTTCCGTAATAGATTTAACGAGTTTCATGTACCTACATTCTGTATGGCAATCTATATAATTTCACTTTGAACGATTAAACAGTCATATCTTTAATACTTAGAAAGCATAGTAAGATGAAACTGATTGAATTATTTTTTTAGCTAATATGAAAAGGTTGGGTGTAATTTTATCAAATAAATACTTAGGTTACTTATTAATATTTTTAAAATTTTTATTTAGGCACATTATCATATTAACATTTTTCGGTTTTAGTCTTGCACGCCTTTGTTCTATTATTAAACGAGCTGTACTAAACATTTTTTCACTTTCTGCTGAACTTGCTGGAATACAGAAGTATTTCCTAGCGGATTATTCTAAGGGTTTTTCAGCTCAATTCTTGTTACCTAAAAGAAATTCCAAATAAAAAATGCACTTAGTTATTATTAGATCGGCTGTAATTAATTTTACTTTATCCTATTCTTTCTTGCAAAAATCCAAATAATGAAAGTGACTTTTAATGTGGACTAATGTCTGTTTCGATTACAATAATTTGTTCTTTATTTTCAGAATCTATTTTCTTCATAATATTAAACATTTCTTGTTCTATAAAAGTAGCGGCCCCAGTAGCGTTTTCAGTACTACTAAAACCTTCTCTTTTAAATCGAGGGTCAAAAACAGATTTGATCGCCCTTCATATGAAAATAGCCTTGCTTTAACAGATTCCAAAAGTTTGGTGCATAGTGTCTTCCCTTCTTCAATATTTAATTCCAGTAGTAATGCTGTCATATAATTGTACAGTTCGACAGTTATTGTGATTATTAAAGAAATAGTAACTTATTTATTACCTACAAGAATTTCCCACTACTGCTTTTTAATATAAATTTCTCCACTTTACAAAACCACTTATTCGTAAAATACCACGAGGTGTTGTTTGTTATCGTATTACTCAAATGCCCCCAAGACAGGGTTACGTTCATTATTAGAAGTATGATGTAATGCGCGAATGTTTGCACAATTTCATAAAATGGTAAAATCTATATGTACTTTTTTGTCATATTTTCTACCTTTTTTGATACACTAATTTTACTATCTTAGATACACTGTTGGGTAAAAAGTGACGAGCATACCCTGTATAATCTGAAGAAGTGGTTCTAACGCAATGAAATTAGGTATGGACGTAGTACTAACGTAGCATAACTTACCCTCACATGGAGAGCGGCGCAACCCTGCTGGGAAGGGATGCATTAATAGCGGGAGTATCCCCCGCGAGCGGCGCGTACCATCGCTACACGACGAGGCATGGAGTCAATAAATTGTTGTATGGGGGCGGGAGGGATGTCCAACCATGCTGCTTTAACTTGCCTCCATAGCTCCTCAACGTTACCCGGAGGAGCCGGATAACGTTGAAGTCTTCGACCGATCATATCCGAGACATTGTCGATCGGATTGAGATCCGGAGAACGTGCCGGCCATGGAAGCATTCGTATATGGTTCTCTTCCACAAAAATTTGGGCAACACGTGCAGTGTGCGGTCGGGCGTTGTCGTGCATGTATAGAAGACGTGGGCGCCGTCGAACGTAGGGAAGCACAACGGGCCTAGCATCTCATCTACGTAGCGGCGAGCCGTCATCGTATGCTGTATACGCAGCAGACGTGTGCGCCCACCATGTGTAATAGCACCCCATACCATAATTCCCTGCTGGCGGTGGATAGAGCGTCGTTGGATGCACTCTTCGAGGTGATGCTCACCACGTCTCCGATAAACCAAAATTCGCGCGTCACCGGTGCACAATTCGAATCTTGATTCGTCGGAAAACAAAATGTGCCTCCACTCAACAACCCACTGATGTCTAGCCTCCGCCCACTGGCGCCGTGTACGGCGGTGCTCGTGAGTCAGTGGAATCCGCTGCAACGCACAGCGCGCTCGCAGTCCACTTTCTAGCAAACGCCCCCGTACAGTTCGCGTAGTGAGTACGCCTTCCCTTCCTGCTGGCCCAACGGCTCCAAGTTGCCTTGAGGGAGAGGTAGGCGACGCTAAAGCACTGCGCACAAGGGCGTGATCCTCGTGGACTGTGCCCGCGCGGGGCCGTCCCGCTCGCGGCTGAAGGCGCGTACGTCCTTGCTCCATCCATTCTCGCCATGTCCGCTGCACTGCCGATAATGACCGCTCGAGACGGCGCGCGATATCATGGAAGGATACTCCTGTCATGTGCATCCCCGCAACCATTCCTCGATCAAATTTACTCAGATAACGCGAACGGTCTTCCATCACGCACAAAGTTCTACTACAACTACCCGCTTCCACCACACTAATAACCGGTTTCTCCCTCCTCGCATCGGTCTCCATGGAGACAACATATTGCAGCTGCCGGAGGCACTCATTAAAAAATGCAGCGATAGAAAAAGTCAAAACTCGCTGCGCAAACTCGTCTAGAGGAAACGTTAATGCTCTGATAAATCTACGCATTTATCTTGACACGTTCAGATTATACAGGGTGTGCTGTTTACTTTTTTCCATCAGTAATTAACTATTTTAAATAAGTTATGTATTTTTCAATAAAATGTATTTAATTGAAGATTTAAATATGAATTAAAAACAGAAAGGTGTTATTTGTTTTAATCATGTTACTGAAATGGCCCCAATACGTAGGTTACGTTCGGTAATTCACTAGGAGTAATGTGAGGACGTTCTACTATCTCATAAAATGGTAAAATCTATTTGTACTTTTTTGTTAACAACGCTTTCATATTTTCTACCTTTTTTGATACACTAATTTTACTATCTTAGATATATTTCATCCTTAAAGAAATACTATCCATCTTCTTTGAGTTTGTTAAAACTATTTAAAATTGTCTTCGTACAAGGTATACGCCTGTTAGGATAATTAACTGGCACTCGGTAAAAAATGCAGCGATAGAATAAGTCAAAACTCGCTGCGCAAATTCGTCTAAAGGAAACGTTAATGCTCCGCTAAATCTACGCATTTTTCTTGACACGTTCAGATTATACACGGTCGGTGTGCTCTTTACTTTTTTCCATCAGTAATTAACTATTTTAAATAAATTATCTATTTTTCAATCAAATGTATTTAATTTAAGATTTAAGTATGAATGAAAAATTAGAAGTATTTGACAATTGGAAAATTCATCTCTGTGTATAATTGGTTGCTATGCCACCAATGCATTGAATTTTATTTTTTTATAGCTCTACACATAGTACGATGAATGTGTAATGATACTAATGATAAAAAAGAACCCCGTATATAACTATATAGTTCCTTGGTTGCCGTAGAAATTTTCGATCATTTTCCTACTTTTTCTTTACTTATAACTAGAGCTGAGGATGTTTGCGGTATAACCATGGTTATATCATGTAACCATAGTAATTTACTATGGTTACATGATATAACCATGGTTATACCGCAAACATCCTCAGCTCTACTTATAACTTAGATTTATTTGTGAGCATTTCTTCAAATATTTCTCTGAGTATAGCTGTTTTTTTAATTTTGTATAACTCTTAATTTCTCAAGCTGTTCAAGTTTTCTTACTATTTTAAGTATTATAAATAATTAAAGTGATGAATTATTAAATTGACAATCAAAGCATATATTACAAAAAACTAAAAATTTAGTCGAAATTACTAGAATTTTTTCATGAGTTTATTAATATACTCTCGCGGGCAAAACAACGGGACACTGTTTCTGCGTGGGTTTAAATTGTGACTACTTAAGTTGCTATCTTTACTCATAATAGTAAGTCAGGAATTGTCAAAAATGTGTTTCATTGACATTTATTAAACATTTTTAAAATATATACGAGTATAATTTAAAATTACTAAAAATGATAGAGAAAGAATATAAATAAAATAATTAGTATTTCGTCATTCCATCGTAATTATTTCATTTATAACTGTATCTAATCTTGCAGTGACAATATTTTGTACAACATTTACATGAATTTGACGTAAGCATTTTGAACAATCTTCCAAAATTCTTCCTGGGTCTCAGCTCTATCTCATTAATCCCTATACATATCAAACGGGGTATAGATAAGGACTGTAGGGCGGAAAATCTCGAGTTTAAATTTCATTCAGACAGAAAATGTTGTTCTTATAGCTTCCTTTAATGTTTTGAAAGGGTTGTGTCAAGTTCAGTAACTAATGTTTCATCTTCCTGCGAATTCGAAATTTTGTTACGTCCGGAACCTATTTTCCGATTTAAATAATCCTCTTCCCTCCATTTTTTATATATTCTTGCGGCTGAACTTTTACCAATATTAAATTGAACCGATACAGTTCTTAATGGTTTTCTATTTTCCAAACTAGTAACAAGTCTGGCTTTATCAGTTTTCGAAAGATGCGGCATTTTCAATTTTGAATTAGCGATTATGATAGATAATTTGACGTACAGTTTGAAAATTAATCAAATATCGTCAAAATTACAACGTTAAAAAATAAAGGAAATAACGATTTTGACATTGTCCCGATTTTTTTGCTCACGACAGTAATATTCAAATTAGTTTAAAAAATAACCGTATTAATTGGTCAGAAATTCATTAAATAAAGTATCGTTAAGTAACACAATAGTTTAACATTTAAACTGTGCACTTTCCTTAGTGTATTTATTGAGGCATTACGTAATTACTTACATATGTAGCCCAATGTAACAGTATCGCGTTCACTATACAACGGTAGATATAATTTGTAGCAAGACGATATGCAAATTGCTTAAAACATAAGTTGAAATTTCAATACAACAGATCGTATAGTAAATAAAAATAAAGGTATGTAGAACATAAAAATATATTACATTTATGTATGTTGTACATACACAAACTAGGAAAGAAGAAGAAATAAATAAATTAGCGAATCTTAATTTAAAGACTTAAAAGTGTTTATTTCACTATTTTGTTCTATTCTTTGAAATTAAGTTTTGGATTTAATGTTTCTTTCTGACAAAAGTTTAGTTAATTTCTCTAATATTATACCTAATTTAAAAAGAACACATTACCGTTTCTGATAAAAGTAGGTAATATTATTTTCGATATTTTTAAGATTAAATTTAAACGAATCTATTTTGTTGAAACTGGAATACGACTAAGAAACTGTTTTAGATCTATGTCATTTCTAATTTATATTACGAATAAATGCATAAATTATATTTTGTAATATACGCAATGTATGTACATACTTGTTGATTATGAAGCGTAATATTAGGGAGAATTTTATAATGTGTAATAGCAGTTTTATTTCCAAATGAGTATTTATAGTTCTCTCTAACATTATACACTTAGCCCAATGGTGCTTAAACCTCTTTATACAAATAGTAAGATTGTTCGAAACCCTCATTTTTCAAATAGGGGACCAAAAAGAAGTGAATGGGGGGGGGGGGGGTAAATTCGGCGACTAAAGTGCATGTGGAAGCATTTAGTAATACACTAGGTGTCCCATGAAATGACTGCCACAGCTTAACGATATATTACTGAAGCAATTTCAACTTAAAAATGTCGAATGAACAGTTGCCCAAAACTCTTTCGTAACTGAGCTACAAGCATTTGAAGTGCCAGATAACCCTACTCAGGCAGATATTTTGTACCGCCGAAAAAAAATCACTGAAAATCATTTAAAAAGAAATGCTTTATTGAATTAGTTGTTCGAAACGTCCACAATTGGTGTGTACATAGTCTAGCTCTTCTTAGAATTGAAGAGGTAGTTCTGCTAACAGTGTCAGTATCAACACGAATAGTTTCTAAAACATCCATAATCCTAGCAACAAGTTGTTCTCTGTTTTCAGGTTTTTCTGAATAAATCCAATTTTTCAGCTTTCCCCATAAAAAAGAATCTAGGGTATTTAAGTCTGGTAACCCTGGTGCCAAGCAACTGTTGAACCCCTTGTGCTGTATTCACATTCGTCGTCTTATATTAAGAGGAACGTCATTCAGTAATGTTGGAATGTCATTTTCCTGGAAACGTAAATAATAAACGGCCGTGAGACGTTCTTCAATTATAAACGGACAAATGAGACGTCGTTAATAATACCATACCAAACATTCACCGAAAATCTATCTTTAAACTGAGATTCCTAGTTTTCTGTGTATTTTCTAGTGCCCAACAATGTGAATTCCTGGTGTTATTGATGCCGTATCGGGTGAAGGAGTCTTCATCAATAAACAATATTTTCGATTTTCACTAACCAGTGATTAAATTAAGTCTTGATCGGTAGTCGCCAGGTTTTAAACCTTGTAAAGGGTAAGCTATGGTACAGGAACCAGTCGAAAGTGTATAAAGTCCTCCATACTCTCATGAGGTCTACGTTAAGTCTATTGGATATTCTTCGGATACTAGTAGAAGGTTGAGCGTCAACCATCTTAAGTATTGCTTCTGTTGGTGCAGGAAACTTGCCTGTTTCTCTTAAACAACGATGGACAGCTGAAAACTATTCTACAGGAAAATCTACAAGTAGATCGCCGACAATATTCATCAACTGCCGCTCGCCCATTTCTCATTACACAATCCATAAACAAGGTGGATATCGGCGTATTCTTCATTCGAAAAAATTAACATACTTTTAAGAGTATTTTAATGTATCACAAAGAAATAAACACGCTAAATTAAATTAATTGACGTTTACTGTTATAATGAATAATAAATGATGAATCACAGCCACCCAGACCTTTTCATACCAACGAAATCAACAGCAGTACAAAGTATCTGAAAGAGCTTTGGGGATATGTTTATTAGACATTTTTAACTTGGAAATGTTTCAGTTTTTTCGTGCTAACTCGACCATGTACTACAAGAATAACCTATTTATCAAATGTGCAATGTGCAAAATGCAAAACTATAACTGACCAAAGAAAATTTGGCATATTTGCATGGGTAAAAATGTATTTTTGAAAACGAATTTTTAGAGAAGGGAATATGCTCTTTGTTTTCTAAAATTGATCAAGAACTAGTTTACTGTAAAAATTAAAATTACCAAACGTAAATAAAAATGTTATTTAAATTTATTTAAATTATATTATTGCGTTATCGACAGGGTCGTAGTGGTCTAGTGGGTAGCTTACTCAATTACGTGTTTGAAAGTCCTGGGTACGCGTCCCGGACTGACAAAATTGGATGGCGTCTTTTCACCTCAGGCTATTGTTAAAATGAGTATCTGGCGGTAACTCTGGTATACTAATAAGTGGTCGATTCGTAACGCTATTTGCGTTGCTATTCTAATGTACCAAGGGACTCTAGTTATTATAGACCACCTACCCTTTTATAAATCTATAGCCCTGTTACGGATAACTATTATTATTATTATCGGAAATATACTGATGTATACATTAAACGTATGAACTTATATAAATAACTATAGTCATTTATATAGTAGTCACTAGTATTGTAAAAACATAAATTTGAAAGGATATCCTTCAGACTAAATATATACATTAATTACATTAATGTGCTGAAAATATTCTTTAAATCATGTCTGAATTTATGTTTATTTTCCAATCAAATATTGAAATTTTCCACAATATTAAAGAAAATAGATTAAAATAGAAAACAAAATAAGACAGCAACCATGAAATAATATCAGAGATTATTTAGTTGTTTACTCTAAAGAGTAAACAAGAGTTCAGTTGAATAAGAGCATCAGTAATGAATACATACGGCTAGTATAGAGTGCCTGACTTTGATAGGGCAGTGGTAACTTACTCTCTGGTTCACTGGTACCGAAGGTCCTGGGATCAAATCAGAGGCTTGCTGGCCAAAAAGAATTTCCTTCTCGTTCAAGGCGAATGTCGACAATCAAGTATCTGAAATCTTTCTTCACGTGCATTGACACAGTATACGCCGTTCACGATTCGAAGACGTGCACGTGATCACCAGAATTTTCGGAATCACCAACACAAAAGCAATAAACAAAGTATAGTATTTATATCAACATCACTGCGAATGCATATTTATGTTGGTGGGAATGTTCAGTGTTGACACATATCGTTCTGTCATCCTTTACGTCTGTTTGTTTACTCTTGGTTTGCAATGCCGTAAGCGTTGCTGCCTTTATCAGCTGTGGGAAAAGTAAATTCGTATTTGTATTTTCCTATAATTTCATATTACATATTGCACTTATAAACTAAATATTGCAAGTTCGACATAAGCGTTTACTAACCTAACCTAA
Organism: Melolontha melolontha; assembly: GCA_935421215.2. Classification (NCBI taxonomy): domain Eukaryota; kingdom Metazoa; phylum Arthropoda; class Insecta; order Coleoptera; family Scarabaeidae; genus Melolontha; species Melolontha melolontha. Next base: position 131,750,033 of record OW285236.1, read on the forward strand.
AATGTAAACAAATCGATTTTGCAAATAATTTCGCAACACGTCTTCGAATCGTGAAAGGCGTATAATAACAAATTGTATTCCAATGCCTCTTGTAACTGCCGTTAAACTGTTTGGGGATCTATCACGTCTGATTGGATAGTGGTCGTACTACATACCGTAAATGCATTAAAAATCAACTAGATATAAACATAAGAAATAATATATATGCAATGAAAGTAAAATAGTATTCTAATTCCATTCATTGAAATGCCATAATTACAGAGAATCATAAAAATTAAAAGTAAGGATTAAATAAATACACATAAATATTACTCTTATGTGTAGCAATAGATAATGGAAAACTAACTATTATTGTATTATAGCTACATTTATTTGAATAAATATAATAAAAAATTGAAAAGAATAGAATGGTAGATAAAAAATATAAACTTTCGTTCCAAAAATAAATAAAATATTCTTCATTCAATTTTTCGTGAAAATAAACAAAAATTTCTCCTTATAAGTAAGGATGTACATTTGGGAGCAGATGCAGTGTCGGAGAGGAGGGCCAGGGTTGCACGCTCATGTATTACATCATATTTATATGTACATATTTTTATATGTGGTCAGTCTGAAGCTGGCTGCGATATAGTACAGTTCTTTCGTGTAAAGTAAAAAATAATAAATCAATAATGTCGAAAGTTATCAAGAAGTTGTTCTACCACGAAGCACATAAATTAGTAAGTAGATTTTCGAATTTAGTTTAAGCAGGTAGTACAATAAAATGCATAGTTTGTGACTTCACAGAAATCGTTTAAACCGGTAAGTATTCCGTGTTGGAACAATTACCGTTTTAAATGTTAGGTTTGTTAAGGCACAAACTGGATGTGATCGATTAAATATTAACAACATACAATCTGTACGGATGGAAGGTAAAACCCTTTGTAATTATATCCGGCTAGGTAAAGCTCCTTTTCCGTACTTCTTCCAAAATGAACTAAATGGCTTCTTTTCTATTAAAGTAAACGATACATTACACAACATGCTACCGGTAAACATTACAATAAATGATTAACACGAAATTGGTTCTTATTTACAAAACTTATTAGCGTACCCGGGACATACCTGAGTGAGCGAAATGTTGTAGACAAATACAGAATCAACGAGCCAGACCCAAACTAGCGTCGTGGGAAGACGATCGTGCGGTTCTTTCCGAAACGTTGTCAAAAAATTATTCAGTTCAAAAATGAGAAAAAGGGCTCCACCGTGTATTTTATAACTTTGTTGGTTTGTATGCAGTAGTCTACCGACACGAAACTCGTAGAGGCCATTAAAACCCGCCAGGTGATACTAAAAGAAAGATGGTTTGAGAAGGAAGCTATTAAATTTATTGTGGTTGATTTCATAACCAAAAAACAACTAATTAATTAAACTATGACAATTTAATAAACAAAACGTACGTTTTCGTAAGTTAATTCCTTAAACATAGTTGAACAATCAAAATAAGAAAAAGAAAATAAATATTTGGCACAGCATCTAGCTAAAAAAAAACAAACTGCCGAGATCTCTTTAGTTTCTTTCCCCTTACATCTGTTAAAGAATTTTATCTAATGGCGTTCACTAAAATAACATACGGTATAACAAAAGTCAACGGCTACAATGCCATTGAAATTAACATATGGTAACACATAGGTCAGATATCATAAACGAAATTTAAATTACGTGGGGTATAAATATAAACAGCAAAATCAATATCATAGTGTATAGTAAACAAAAAAGTTTAAAATCATAAGCAAGCTAATTTGTCGCAAAGCCTAATCTAAGTTTAAATATGAAATGCAAAAGTGAATTACTACACAGGAAAGAAAAAGAATCACAGCTATTACGATTAACTAGCGATGATATAACAAAAAAGAAAATGGGATTCCACTTATGTAAATTTAATTACGTGAAACAAATAAAAAAAATAGCTATCAGAATTTTAGCGCAAAAGGGTGTTACCAATTAATTATTTAACCAATAATATAACAGAAATTATTAAAATAATATAACCCTACTTATACAATCGGTACATGAAAATTACAAAAACAAAATTAATAAATCTAATTCACGATTTCATATAAGAAAATCTGCCCATTCGGCTGCTACACAAAGAGGAAACGTAATACACAAAATGGCCGACGTAAATGTATTTGAGTTTCTTGATCGGTAATTAAAAGTAATTAATTTTCGGTATTTTTCAGAATACACAATTATACAACTTACATTTATGTGTTACCGAAGAAATGCAAATCGTTTAACAGACCATGCCACATGCTGAAGCAGACGCCACGTCTGCTTTAAGCCTACAAACTTGAACACGTGGTCAAGATGTTGGAAGTCTAATCTAATCTCATCAGCGTGGCCTCTCAAAGATTTGTACTCTAATTAGTTAGGAGCATTCTTTACACCCTAAGAAAAAATACCATGAGTCTTAGCGTTAAATAATACAACCAAAGGGGGTCAACAATAATGAAAAAGACTGCGTAACCTACCAAGTGAAAATATTGGGATTCTGTTGCAGCTGCCGTTTAATTAATCGACCAAAAACAGATCTTTAATTAGATAATTAGAACGATGTCACATCCACCCTTAAGAGTGCTTACCTCCCCCCCACAAAATCTCAAAATGATCATGGTAAAACCACAGTTGCTTCTCAAGACGCCCTCTAATTGAAACAACAGGAACAGCTCGCCATATTTCTATCACTAAAGTGCAGAAGGTCAATCAAAAGGCAATCCTTTTCTGCTCCATTTTTCCAGAAACTATGTGCTGTCATCGATGAAATATTAAGTTAACCAAAGACGTAATCGAGTATACGGGGACTAATCCATAAAATATTATCACAAACATTAAAGTGACACATAACTCGAATATAAATACGTCACCATTTTTTTCCGTATATGCTTTGCACTATTCACATGCCTTTGGCAGTTATAGTTTGTTCTACACGAGAACGGTATTTCACAAACTTTGCATTTTGTTATAGTACCAGCGTAAACTAAATCCGGCAATCTATTTATCAATTTCTCTGCTTCGTGGTAGAACAGTCTCTTTATAACTTTCGACATTATTGATTTATTATTTTTGACTTTACATGAAATAGCTAGACTATATCCCAGGCGGCTTGAGACTGGCCACATATAAACATATGTGCATATAATATGATATAATACATGCGCGTGCAACCCAAGCCCCATGCACCCCGGCGCTGCGTCTGCTCCCAAATGTGCATGCTTACTTATAAGAAATAAAAACCAAAAATTAAATTTCACCTTTTTTAGTCAAACAAAAACCTAAGCGATCATAAAAATAATTTTATACAAAAGCCAAAACTTTGGCTTAATAGTAATGCTATTCGAAGTGTCTACAATTCATCTAAACTGGTTGGCCTAGCGTGTCTGTAAACTTTTTGTTTTATAACGAGGACAAATCTTGTGAGCGGGGTGGCCAAGAAATTGATCAGAGTGGATACCTATCAATCCATTTGAAACTGTTCCTTTAGATAATTTTGTACAATCATTGTATTATGAGCAGGACATCTATCTTGTTGAAACTGCATTGACTGCATATCAATATCGACAAAATTAAAACCTTCGGTAGAATTTGGGACCTGTGTAATTCAAAATATTTATTCCCTATTAAAGTGCTATCAATAAAAAATGACCTATTGTATGGGTATTTAGTGTATTTAACTTTTGCCGATATTGAATATGTGACGATAAACTTCGGTTTTCATTTTGCTTGGCCCAACTGTGAAAGAATTATGTTGTTTACTTAAAGCAAACGATGACTCATCTGTAAATAATATGTTTTAAACAAAGTTATCATTCTCAAACTTTTTTTATCATACCATTCTCCTGAACAAGTTATCATGAAATAATTCTTGATGTTTCGACAACTTTCAACGATTGCAACTGTTATTTTTTAGGATTTTTAATATAGAATAATGAGGAAGCTCAAAATCTGTAGCAATAGTCCGCGAAGACAATGTAGAAACATTTTTTATAGAAGCATATATTAATGATTCGATTTTCTACATTTCCGATAGATCCACTTTCGTTCCATATTTTCATTAAATTAAAAACCTTGTTTTAGATGGAATTGATCTGTTAGGGTACTTTGCAGCAAACAAATCTTTGACTCTTTGAAAACTATTTCCATCAGGAATTAGGTTTATCAATTCATTTTTCTCTACTTTTGTGTATCGTGGTATATCAAAATAAATAATTTTACTTGACGGATTAAACTGCACTCCACTCTAGATAAAGTTACACTACCTCTTATTGCCAAACGCTCTACCTACGAAAGAAGAAAAAGCTGAAATAGATGGCGTTATGGCGTATATGGCTGGATTTGACATTTCTTCGAACCACGCGTCGTAAATCTGCAATAACTAGTTTCTGTTGAATAGTCGTTGATTCAAGTTGTGAATAAGGAGGTCTTCTCTCGCTCAGTGGTTCGCAATAATAGCAACACTTGTTGAAGGCACAACACTCTTTAATTATTAAATACAAGAAAACTATGTTACATTAGCCGCAAGCAGAACATATTATTATAAAACTTGGTTACATTTCCTAACTTAGTAACTCCTGAAGCTGTTCGGAATGGCTATTAATTTAATTCTAAAATATTAGCTAGGTAAAGAAATTGCAGTCATAAGACTCCACCCTAATTCTTATGATTGGTCGAAACAGAATAGGCACATGTTTACATAAACTTGACATCGCTACATTGTATGGAACAGATAAATAGATGCGTCAGGTACATACGGTACATACATACGGTTTTACCTTGGCTAAATTTTGTGTCCGAAATACTATTATACAAAAGACCTTAAACCTTATAATGCTTAAATGATGTGCTTGAACATTCGATGACTACAGCGACTACACCTTAAAGTAAAAACAATATAAATAGAAAACGGCCTGAATAAATAAATGATAAATACGTATTTCAAAGTATATTATCCAAGAAGGATAAACCAAAACATAATTGTGAGATAAATGGTTAATGCAGGCCGTGCTTTGAACAATACTTCTTGGATAAGGTAAGTGAAGGCACGCCATAAAATTATGTTTAACGCTGCCATAAACGTTAATAACGAGGAATGCCGTGATCCCTCTGAATAATATGTATAAATTTCAAATTATATAGAAAACTTGCCTAAATAGAATCAATGTTTTAATCGAAAAAACTTATTAATTAATAACGTTGTCCAGATTTCTGGACAGTTGGGTTATAGGTACCTCCCACATCGTTGAATTTGCTCGTTTCCAGGGTGTATTTCAAAATAACAGAACCAGATTTATTAACATATTTCGGTCATTTACATAAAATGAGGTAAGCACAGTGATTATACTTAGTTTAGTCCTGGTAGATGTTTCATTCACAGATTACAAGGGCTCTGTGAATCTTTCTTTTATGCACATGGTAAGGATTGTATTATTTCGAAAACGCTCTAAATTTACAGATCTCCACATATACTGTTTAATTAAATACAAATCTGGAATGATCCTATGGCAATATTAAAAACAAAATTTCATATACATAATTGAATTACTAAATACTTAACTTATCCTACAATTTTTGGTACAGTAACCTATACATATAGTCATAGTAGTCTTTTTAAGTTCTTCTATTATACACATTAATTTTTAATGCAATAATGAAACAGCGGCGGTTGACGTTACAGAATCGCAAAAGTAAATGATGAATTGCCAAAATAACAATTGTAATACTTAAATAATTAAAGAAAGTTGTGTTTTAGTAATTAAAACTCTGTTTAATATTCAGACGCAATACACGAACGCATTTATTTTTTAAGTACATAGTGAATAATTCTAGTACGAATATTTATGTAATTATTGAATAGAACAATTTTGTTGAATAATAAACATTCAAACACATGTAATTTATCAATATTTATTAGAAATTTAATGGTAAAGTATCATATTTATGTGTAATTAAGAACAAGAAAATACATAAGTATGTAGGTCGAATTATAATAACTACATATTACGATGTACTATAATGCCGTATTATTTGATATCATATATTTTTCATTCTGAAGATATTCTTTTAAAAGTACAGGTGCGTACACTTACTTTAAATGTAAATCATTGCATCCTTACCAATTAGTAGCATTTACTGGTAAACATAGTCTTTATAAAATGATTGTTATTGCTTTCGTTTGTAGATTATATCAGGATTTAAATTTGTCTATTATTTTACTATGAATTGAATAATAAGTACGTACTAACACATAGTATCACACGTTTCTGCGTTTTGTTCTTATGTTAAATAGAGCTTTTAAAATTTTGCAAACTTTCTAAAGCTAAAGCTATTATAACACTGTTACATTATAATGCATTTCTAAATAGCTTGAACCAAGGTCTATCGTGGCTTAAGTAGTAAAAGCGACAGTCCGGCAAACTGTAGACTTGGGTTCAAGTCCCAACGTAGACAATATTTTTCAATTAAAAATTTCGTATGATTTGCTTTGTAATTTGTAGACAGCAATGTTTACATCCCCCACTTACTTTGCAATTACATACGTACTAATTTAATATTTGTAAAATATTTCATATAAAAGCCGAAAAACTCCAATAATTTGTCAATTGTTATATTTAATAAACGGCTAAGAAATTATCTAAACACTCATATAGCTATGGAGTAATAATTAGCAATTTCAAACATTCAAAACTGACATCTGCTCTCAAAATACTGACATCTGCTTTCAATAACTGACATCTGCTTTCAAAACAGGTATCTGCTTTCATATCTGACGTTTGCTTTCATAACAGACATCTGCTTTCGAAACAGATATCTGCTTTCAATAACTGACATTTGCTTTCAATAACTGACATCTGCTATTAAAACTGACATCAGCTTTCAAAACTGACTTCTGCTTTCAACTTGACATCTACATTTAATAACTGACATCTGATTCATTAACACTGTTACTTTATAATGCATTTCTAAATAGTTTGAACCAAGGTCAATCGTAGCTTAAGTGGTAAAAGCGACAGTCCGGCAAACTGTAGACTTGGGTTCAAGTCCCAACGTAGATAATATTTTTCAATTAAAAATTTAGTATGATTTGCTTTGTAATTTTTAGACAGCAATGTTTATATCCCCACTTACTTTGCAATTACATACATACTAATTTGATATTTGTAAAGTATTTCATATAAAAGCCGAAAAACTCCATTAATTTATCAATTGTTATATTTAATAAACGGTTGTTTTATATATATATATATATATATATATATATATATATATATATGAAAAATTTGTGAAAAACTTATCTGCGCAGAATGTGCAAATATCGACATTTCACTGTTTTTAGAGATCATCAGTGCACCTTATCCGAAGACAGACATGACATTCACTTCTATACTACGTGTATATATACGAACTGTAATGAACTTCATGTGTATGAGAATTAATAATTATTAAATCTCATTTTACATGCGATTGTCGCTATAATTTGTTGCATTAAATTCTACAATATATAATATATATATATACATATATATATATATATATATATATATATATATATATATATTATTTTTTAGGAGTAGCGGCCGGGTAATTAAAACAATATTTTATTTGACATTTCGATACTATATACATATAGTAACTTTTTCAAAAAACTGTAAAATGTATTTAAATGTTAAAAATGGTGAGAGAACGATATTATAATAAATCTACTTGCATTAAATTTTTGTAGTGTTAATATATTGTGACGTATTTATTGCGCATTTCATAAGCAGGTAGACCGTTTTCGGTCATGTGTTTCTTTTGACGGGTGGAAAGAATTTTAGCTTTCTCAACACTTTGCGGAGGAGGGATGGTTTAACTTCTCTCGGACAAGTGTTTTTTATTTTATTTTTGTGATGTTTATATTATTATTTAGTGTGTTTATGTAATGGTTAAGTATATTGCTGACAAGTCATTTAAGTCTGTTCGGTTATTTATTAAACTTGTATTTTTTTGTATGTGGATGCTTTCTAATATCAGATGTAATTATTGCGGTTTCATCTAAATTGAAAGTACGTTTTGTTTGTTTGATATGTTTTTTAAGGACTGTACTATTGCTTGAAAATTTGTGTCGATTTAAACATTCTTGTAGATATTGTGTTGTTTCGCCGATGTATACGCCTTCCCTGTCATTGTACGGAATTTCATAAATAACGTGTGTTTTCTTTAATGTAGGTATTTTGTTTTTTAATTTTGAGTGTAGGTTGTTGAGATTATTGTAATTTTTGCGAGCTACTTTTATGTTATATGGTGTTAAGATTTTTTCTGACAGGTTGTTTATATAAGGTATTGGGGCTTATTTAGAAGTAGTTTGGGGGTTGTTTTCGTGGGTTTCTGTATTTATGTGATTTGTGTTGTAGTGTTGATATAATTTTTGTTTAATGATTTTGTTAATGAATGAGAGGGGATCAACACCACAACACAAATAAAATAAATGAAGATGGTCGTGCGATTCTTGTCGAAACGTCGATAAACTGACTATAATTTAAAAAGGGTGCCACTGCGGTTTATGAGCTGCTTTCCGTAGGGGTAAGACGTGAGGCGGAGGACGTAGTTGCCCTAACGTACCCACTACAAATAATTACTCCGAATACAGGAAATGCTATAAAGTAAAAGAAAATGCCCCACATTAAAAGAAGAATCAAGTTTATTATGAATGTTGATGAAAATTTACAACTTAAAGTAGAAAAGAAGAAAAAAGAAAACGTATCTCGTTTCAACATATGTGAATAAGTGAAACCCTGTATAAAATTAAGTTTAAGTATCTAATAATTTAAATAAATATATGAATGTTAAACATCAACACTCCCTATTTATAAATCCGAAATGCAAAAAGAAACAAAATCTTGTACGGGCCGGCAAACACCACTATATATTATCATGTGTAAAAAAAAGAAAAAGGAAAGCGGTATACCATTACGTGAGATCTCAGTTACGCATTCACAATCAAAATTAAGCCTTATGCTCGAAAGCTTATTACGACGTATCCTATGACACTAATTATAAGTTAAAAAAAAGAAGTACATCCTTATAAATAGAAGAACATGCATCATCCTTAGGCACGTATGTTATTTTTAACCAAATTGAGATGACATTTTTTTTATATAATCTAAATGCATTATCGCACTACCTTTCGAGTTGTAGATAAATTTCGAAGATAAGCCACATCAAATGGAGTTATTTCCGCTTCACAAGTGGTCCTCGATGAAATTTCCGATCCACGTGGATTAATTCATTTCTACAACAGATTCTCCTGTTTCGATGATTTTAAACTTGAATGGCAAATCTTCTCATTAAATAGCTATAGAAGCCGGAAGCAGAAACCAGAAACAAGAACCCTACAGATGGTATTAGAAATAACGAAACACATAGATTGGGGCACAAAAGTGTCACAAAGAAAATTAGTGGGAAAGTCACTCGCCTACAGATGGTCTAGGGCCCAATTAACCTTCGACATAGACAACAACGCCAATCCAATCATATACATTGAGGTTGAACAAACACTGTATGCCAAACGGTATACCAAATAAACTACCTATTTCGGTGTAAATTTACTCTATACAAATAACCACACAGCGGCAAAGAAACAAAAATACAACCAGTGCAGAGATTCTCAACGGTAGTGTCCGAAGTCCCCCGCAAACTCGTATTCCTTCTGCGAAGCAAGTAACGCATGTCGTCCGTTAGGATAGCGAAATCGCTACGGGTAGACACCACCCAACGAAATATCGTAACAATATATATATATATATATATATATATATATATATATATATATATATATATATATTATTGTGGTTCTTACATGAAAATCAACAGGATAGCCCGGAAACTTGTACGAGTACGTATAGATAAAAAAAAATAATAATTGTAAATTTTGAGCCATATCACACATCGCGTAACCGAGCCCTAGCGCTACCGACTAATCTTTCGCCGCGGTCTATTCTATTACTTCATCGTTTACTTAGTTTCCTACTCTTCCGTTGAAATCACCGGTCGTTTTTTGTCATAAAAATCAATTTGTCACAAAAATGCGGTTCAATGGCAACAGAAATAACATTAATTGGTCCATACACTGCAATTATTAATGTACCTCTATCATGTTTAAATAGTGTAGTATTTATTGTGATAAACTTTTCCGATATGTACTCCGAACTTCGTAGCCCGTTTTTGTTAAGACAATGTCATACTATAATGTTTGAAAATTTGAAGTCTATATAAAGTCTGTGTCGCGAGCGCATTTAGACAATTTTTCAAGGAAAAGTAAAATAAGAAATATATCATTAGAAAGCACTTCTAAAGTGCTAAGTTACAATTACGTTTTCTCATACTAACAAGATTTTCTTCATAATCTTTGACAAATTAATTTAATCTGATACGATAGCTGTTTCGAATACAACAGGCGCCTTTCCCTTAGCTTCATTTTCATGCAAGCTCACACATTTTCAATTGGATTAGCGTGCGGTGTTTGGGAAAGCCAAGCTAACACTGTTATCACATTTTCGGCCTTCGAAAATATGCACAGACAACTGCGGTGTTTTGGATTATTGTGTGCTTCAAGTATTCAATTTGATGCTCCTTCGCCAAACCACTCCACGCACTAAAGCAACCCCAAAACATGGATTTTTAGAGGTTCAACTTCATGAGAGTTTTTACACAAAATGAGGTAACTAGGTACGTTGCCCCAATCTCGACTGTAATTTTTCTGTACCCACAAAAATCGAGTGTCATTGTGTTCCTGAGCGAGAAGCAGCATAATAATTTAGTGCTTTTATATTAAATGTTTGCGGTTTATAAACGTCGGCTAATTGTGCTTATTGATATATTTATTTATTTTACAACTAATTTCTCTGAACTTGACGCAATGTTAAATTAGATTTTGGACGAAACATTTACGATAATTTTATTCTGCCTTTTTGTTCTCGCGGTAGAAATTGCACATTTCGTCAAATCATTGATGATGTGTGTTTTGCTATACTTCTGCAGCCACTTCCTAACAAACTATTGCTGTTTTATAAGATATATAGAAGCGGCTGTAATATTCATTCGGGGCATTCTGGGATAAAAGAATAGACATTTTCTATAATTTGACCTACTGTGAACAGATGATCTCGTATATTGTGCAGAAGGCGGAATCCTCTTTAAACAGTATCTAACTGCTCTTATATCTTATATTATTTCCCTTAATCTACTTTCTAGTAGACTCTTGTACAGTTTTAGTGTTTTTCCCAATAAAGTTATTCCTCTGTATTTACCGCAGTCACTTGCTATATATCGGTAGAATGATACCTCCTTCTATTCGCTTGGAGTTTTCTTTAGCTTCTAGCTTTCATTTATCAATGTATGTAATTCAACTGTACCTGTCCCTCCTATGTATTTGATTAATTCTGGGCATATTTCATTCAGTCCAGCAGCTGTTATATTTTGATTTTACTAATAGCTTCATTTAATTCCATAAATATAATTCCTCCATCCTTCGTTTTGTCCTTTCAAAGTATTTCCATTTTTATATGAATCATCTAACGGCGCCCCACGGAGGTAAACTCGGCTCTTGAATGCCATTTCGCGACGACCGCTCAGTCAGCGCTCCACTATCTTCGCCAGACCGCTAGCGCTCCCCTCTCTCTGCAGCGCGTATACTGTGTGTGCGTGTATATCGGTGAATGCTATAACCTGTTGGTACCCCATCCCTGCAAGCTATACACTAGGCGTTCGCCATTTTTACGTGTGTGTTTGTGCATGTACATCGATACGCGCTATAGTCGCTTTACTTGTGTGCACATCATTGTATCGAGTTTTAATTTTAATCGAAGCGTCCTTTCGAAAATAACAAAGTATTTCCAACCGAATACGTTGCAACTTTTTATTTAATCAAGAGTTTAAAGCTGTGTATGAAAAAACTGTATTAGGTTTTACTTGGAACAGACTTTATTTTATTGGTACTTTCTTGAACGGTACGAATAAAAACTTTGCGAAGCAAGTGTATAACTTACAATTAACAATTAAGGAGACCTATGATTTTATATAATCAAGTTATATTTTCTTAACTATATAATTACATCTATAGGATGGACAAAAAGATTAGTAATATACACTACCATTCAATATGATGGACACTTGATATTTATTTAAAATTTGAGGATACCTTAAAATATACAAAACAAATTAAAAGAATATATCTACTCATTACTAGGAACTACTTTTACTTATTACTAGGGATCGGACACGAGAGGCGGATGAGTCAATGTCCACGGGCGTACTATTCAAAATTTGTATTTTTAAAGTGTTTCTTTTTATTTATATAATTGGAAAACAAACTGGTGGTGACCTATAAAATACGAAATACATGTTTATTTGTTCATTTTGTAGTTCAAGTTGAGTAAAGGAGTATTAATATTAACCAGCAATACTTTCTCAAGGTTCTCTTCTATAAAATTTGTTCTCTTTGAATGAAATACATACTTGTAGATATAAAACGTTCTTTCTACATCGCAACTGGTTATAGGTGCATACTGGAAATATTCTTGATATTTTGAAATTTTGATTTTCGAAATAAGTGATTAGTTTTGGCAAATTTCCAAGGTGTTCATCCAGAAAGTACAACTAATTTTTTAAATTTGGAATTTGTATTAGTTCTTGCACTCAGAAATACAGACAATAAATTTTGTAAACTATTCTCTGAAATTCTATCGAAAACCATGTTCCCCATCTAGTTATTACTGGAGAGGGAGGAAGTAACAAAGATGGAAATTTTCCCTGTAAAGAGCTACTCTCAATGGTGCTTCTCTGAAAGCCTTTTTAAAAGCGGATACAAGTCTATCAAGTTTCAGACAAGTGTCTCTGATATATTCGCAGATTCTGTGGAGAGCATGTGCTACAAAAATAATATTCGGCATCTTGGGATATCTTCTCTTTAGTAGTCTGCCTGTCTTTAATATATATGCAGCACTGTCACTGACAAATAAAAGTATTTTTTCTTTGTACTGTCGTCCGAATGAAGCATTTGGTGCATATTCTCGTAAATGGTTTCAGCTATTGTTTCGGCATCAACTGTATTTATAACTTTTGTTGCTATTATATATGCGTTATATGGAATAGTTGGATGTAGTACACCAGCTACAACATTTACCACATAGCGTCCTAATATATCGACAGTTTCGTCGACACTGATCCGTAAGTACTGATTTGAAAGATGGTTTCTAATGCGTTCTGCTGCTTTCGTGTAGCACTTAGAAACATAATATTTGCGTAAGGTGGATTGATCAGGAACATTTCGACCAGTATATTTTTAGAGCAATGTTTTGAAGATGGGATTGTTAAGTTTATTTAATGAAATATTTGCCGCCATTAAAGTTTCACAGAGTTCTTCGTTAAAATTGTCAGATTCCAATGGGTCTAATTTCTGTATAAGTGACGTTTTACGTGCGATTTCTTGGAATTTTTTAACGATATTTTACAGACATTGTAATAAATTTCGGAATCACTGGTAATGGACATACAATCAATATTAATCCAACTCGCTATTATTTCACGATGCCATTCTCGACATTGTTCCATATCATATCTGAAAAAGTAACAATGTTCTAGATTTAAATAAATGAAAATTAAAAATGTATGCGTAAGTTATTGAAACTTAACGAAATTCACTAGACACTTAAAGTTAAAACAATGAAATTCACTTACGTCAAAATAATTGGGAGAAGTTGTTTCGATGAAACGAAAAAAATAAACTAACTCACCGTACTTTGTTTATCTTACGAAATATAAACTAATAAATAAAATAAATTATACAAACTCCTCGCGCTTCTATCTACGCCCACAAAGAAAGGAATTTAACTGAAATATTGAAGTAATTGCGTCACAATTCAACGACAAAAGACAGATGTGCGGTTAACTGAATGCTATTCAATAACTGCGTGTTGTACTTAGCGATGTTATAGACTATTTATATAGTCCATCGTAACTTCGGCCTGATGCGTCCGGTCTCTACTTATTACGAATAGATAAACAAAAGAATAACTCATTAGATAACATAAACTACTTTCTGTCGTAATAAATCTGCGGTTTGCATTATAATCACAGCATGAATTATTTCTATAACTGTTTCATTGTTATTCCCTCGATTTTTATTAAGCCCTGTTCCAGCTAAAGAAAAGTAGTTCCATATATGAACGAACCTGTCACAATGCATTCGAAAAGCTATTTTATTTGTATGCTTAACAAAAGTTCTGTGTTCTATGTCTATAAATCTGTTAATACACCGTCATAGAAGCACATGTAAAAATTGCAGCGTTTGTTGCCACAATACACGTTAATATTTAGAATCAAGGATGACAAAGGGGAATTACATTTTGTTGTTGGTAGATATTAAAAAATATTGGCTGTACGTGAAGTACCTTGAAATAACTTCTTTTGTGTTGTCTTTTTTTAAATTATCGTGAGTTTCTGAAAGACGTGTATTTAAGAAAGATATATTTTTTTTATAAACTCAAAATTTTCTTTACTTTACTTTATATTCCCTTCTTTCAATAACAATCAATTTCGATGCTTCACATCTGCCAGGCGTCCTGTGACGGCTAAGTTTTTTTGTTTTCTGTTTTAGTGTCAGTTTTAAAAGTTGTTCCAAACGTTGTTTCCATCTGTTAAGGATTTTATTTTCTGTTAATATTTCGCCGTTGGCAATCTTAATTTTTTGCAGATTTACATTATCTTACTCTTAAATTATTTTATAACTCTATAGAACATTTTCTGATTTTCTTGTTTTATTTTTGTTTCCACAAGTGTTCTAAATTCCTCCCATGCTTTCTTTTAAGCTTCCTGTATCTTTTTATTTACTTCTTTTCGTGGTTTCTTTTTTGTAGCTTGGTTTTTATACTAGATAATTTTGTCATAGTCTCTTTTTAACTTTTCCTGCTTTCTTTATTTCATTATTCCACCATGCTTGTACTCTTTTTCTTTATTCCCACTTTACATCATCCACATAATTTCCTTGTAGCCGTCAAAATTGTTAGGTTAAATCTCTTTACCTTGTTTATCAAGACCTAATTTTTATATATGCAAAGATCTTACATAATTTAAAAAAATATTTGTGTTTCTTTTTATTAAGATACTGTTATGTTCTGAATTTAGCAATACTTTTTATGTATTGAACTAATTTCCAAAACTTATTAAGCAGCTCTTTGTAATAAGATAACCAAATATTGTATATCTTAACTAAAATAATTTTTGGCTCTAGCAGAGCTGTCTTTTCCAAATAAATCTATCTACAGGAATCTATTAGTTATTTTTATAGTTGTATTATCGTTCTAATATACTTGTATATTAGAACGATTCTCAAATCTCTCAAATTAAATTTTCTCGTTTTCTTGGTATGATTTCCAAGGCTTAGTATGCATACTATACATTTAAATTAAACTTTATGAATTATCTTATCCTAATTCATAGTTTTTTGAAAGTATTATCTGCTAATTATTTCGCATAGGCCATGGTACTCAAACCCACAGAGAAAAATGGAAATTGAGATTGATTTGTTTATCTAGAATAAGATATATGTGTATATGTGGGTCTACTATAGTTATAAGGATTTAGCAAAATATCCTATTAATTTTCAGAGCAGTGCTTTTAATATTATATACACTTATAGATAAAAAATAATTATATAGTGTTAGAAATGCTTAAAAAAATTGTTTTACTTTAACACTAAATTTCCCAAGGTACGTTGTTACTGATGCATTTCTGGTATGCTCTTAAGAAAGAATATTTTTAAAGAAACATTAAATCATTAAAAACAATTTAAATCGATTCATGAATTATTAATTGTTTCATTACTTTGTTATCCTAAACCAAATTTGAAACTTTGGAATATCTTTTTTAGTTTATTTTTAGATTTTTTTTTAAATGTCGGGCATGTTTCGTACCTCTACAAACACAATACATAACGTAAGATTTTATATTTCAAATAACGAGGGACTCGCAAACCAGGTGTTGCTTGTCACTGCAGTTGCACTTTCATCACACTGCGTCCCCTTCATTGCATACACGTATGTATGAAGTTAGTCGGTTCTGCATTAGTAATGACTGGCTATTACAATAGCAGTTATATAAGCTATATAGTAGCGTCAGCTTTCGCCTCTGTGAAACTGGAACGAAATCATTTTTAAAATGCAGTATTTTAGACTTTTATTGTAGAATTAATTTTGGATACAGCATACTTTTTGATAGAGAATTCTTATTTCTGTTTTAATAAATAGTAAAAGTAAAAATATATAACTAAGTAGAAAGTAAAATAATATTTACTTAGATTTAAGTATCACTTTTCAGTTACAATATTTTCGTAATTATTCGGCAAAATGTGTATACAAATATGTAGACAATGTTGAGAAAATTCCTTCTATTATTTCAATTTTCTATGAATATTGTATACGTAATACTAAACGACAAAACTTACACAAATTAAACTTATTATACCGGATGTCCTTGAAATAAAAATACAACGTATAAAAAATGGAAAGATTCAATTATATAGAATATAAGTCCAAAATATTTTCCCAAAATTCCCAAAATTACAAACATATTTCAAAAATTTGTATATTGAATATATCTTAAATACTATTGGAGACGAAATCTTACCCACAATAACAAAAAGAATAGTATTGTTATTATCCATCCGCTTCGTCCAGTTGTCAGTTGTTAGGTACGTTCGATAGAATTTTTCGATAAAAGATAGACTGTTAGAAATAGGACCTTAAACGCCCGTAAAGCACACATTTTATATGTTATTCTAATATATTATCTTTAAACTTGACTTTCGTACCAGGTTATGGAACTCTTACCATAACAAAACAGACACAATATTATCATATTTATAAACATAAAATATAAACATTTGCCGCGTTTAAATTTAACAGCGGCATTCTATTTCTTATTTCTCCTAACAAAAAAAAAAACATTCTCGTAATACACGTGGAATGTCAGTTCTATAAATCCAGAAATTATTATTGGTGTGATTTTTATAATATTTGTAAATTAATGTAATACACATCTTAATTTTTAATAATTCAATAACAGCGACGCTGTTACGTATGTAAATATTCGGCGTGTGTGTAACATCAATAGAGGTACATACTTATTATTTATGAATTTGGAATATTTTGAATTCATAGGCGGAATATTTACATTGAATTTTGGGGTTCGCGTCGTAATTGACTCACAATATTTAGGATTCATATTTTATATAATTACATCTTTCCATTTTTCATACGTTGTTTATTATATCACGGATACCTGTATATCGAAGATAGATATATTTGACCAAATAGCCTTATTGAGAATTTATTCTAAAATATCAAGATGAGTATGTAGGGTTTTGGAAGAAAATAGCATTTTTCTTTAAATAATTTTATTTAACTAAAACAAAGAGAAATAATTACCTATAGTATTAAATTTAAAAAAAATCAATCAACAATCAATGCATTCTTCACATGTACAAACTAGTGATCAAGCCACTGATTCTATTGTTTTGTGTATTTTTACATAAAGAAATAGTGCAAAATCACATGCAGTTCGAAGATGATCTAATACTTTCATATCTTAATCATAAAAAGAGTTGATATTCTGCTGAACAATGCATTGGTGCATTATCATAGTATATAAGTATAACGAAGACATTTTAAAATTTTGACGTGAATTTTTAAGTGCTTCGAAAGCTTAAAATATACAAGTTTCGGTGTACCAATTCGCGGTAATTGTCTTTTATTGCTCTACTCATTCGGAAAAAGAACTCACCACTGTTCGTTTATTTAATAAACCGCGACTCTCCTGGTTGATTGCTTGCTCTTTATCTTAGAAAATTCATATCTTATTCTGTGCTTGAGTTGAAATATCTTAATAGCAAAGTCAACTTTTATCACAAATTACTGCAAACATTATGCTTGCATTTATGTTTTTTAATAATTTTCTTGCACCAAATTGCACTCTGTTCGCGTTGAAAGTCCAAAGTGTACAAATTTTCCGTACTTCCGAGTAATACTTCGTGAGGACAAGCGCAAGGTCTCCTCTAAATTTCTGTGGGTTATTTTTCGGTTTCTTCTTATCATATTTTCAATTATTGCAATTATGGAGTCGATATTTCAGTAGGACAGTCCGAACACGGACCTTCTCCCAAATTAAATTCACCACGTTTGAATTCCTGTTATCATCGCTCAATTGTTCTTAATGACGGACAAGTTTAGCAAATACGAGGGATGTGTTTTCTTAGTGTTGCATACAGCCCTATAGAGGATGCTAGTAATAATGTCAGGTGTCAAAATTAATCCCAATCCTTCGTTAACCGAAATCTAAAGTTTCATAACGATCCGGGCAAGTGATTTAGTCATGTGAATTTTTATAAATTGTCTGAAAAAGAGAGTCGAGAAAATTTTGGCGCAATATTTTTTT
Source organism: Melolontha melolontha (assembly GCA_935421215.2). Taxonomy (NCBI): domain Eukaryota; kingdom Metazoa; phylum Arthropoda; class Insecta; order Coleoptera; family Scarabaeidae; genus Melolontha; species Melolontha melolontha. Next base: position 131,768,537 of record OW285236.1, read on the forward strand.
ACAATTTTCGGATAGGATTAACTCAACAACAATGTCTTCCTAAGTTGGTTTCTTCTTTTGAAGATGAAGCACCACATCAATCGACAATTTCATGTTTGTACTGTGTATACCAACGTGGACGCATCAGTATCAGCGACGATCCCAGAACAGGTGCGCCAAGAATAGCAATCGCTCAGAAAAACATCGTTACTGTGCGCGGCCCGACGCCTTAAGGAAGATAGACATGTGACATATCGTGAAATTGAGATATTGGGCGTGCAACCGAATCCCCTTCCACTGCGACACTGCGTTTGCTTCCAAATGGGTATCATTAATAAATAGTGACCGGACATGAGAGGCTGATGACTCATTGCCCATGGGCATACTACTGAAAATTTATATTATTTAAAGAGTTTTTAATTTTATTTATATAATTGGAAAACAAACGGGTGGTGATCTATAAAATACGAAATACATTTTTATTTGTTCATTTTGTAGTTCAAGTTGAGTAAAGGAATATTAATATTAACTAGCAATACTATCTCACGGTTCTCTTCTGTAAAATTTGTTCTCTTTGAATGAAATACATCCTTCTACATAGAAAACGTCCTTTCTACATCGCAACTGGTTATAGGTGCATACTGGAAATATTCTTTTATTTCAGCGTATTTAGCAGTTAAATTTTGGGCATTGTTCTCATACGCAATTGCCGCAATGTTAGTAAATCTGGATTTCTATTAAAAACTGCGTCTAACTTTTGCCGAAAGCCACATCCAAAGTCACTTGGAATATTTTTCAAATTATTAACAGCAGCATCTAATGTGGTTAATCCATCATCAAATTGCCTGATTCAACGGGCCTAATATCTGTGTATGTGTTTGCGATGCTAAGTGACATTTTACGTGCGATTTCTTAGAATTTTTTAACGATATTTAACAGACTTTGTAATAAATTATTTCGGAATCACTGGCAATATACATACAATCAACCAGCTTGACCCTTAATCCAACTTGTCATTGTTTCACGATGCTATTCTCAACGTTGTTCCATATCATATCTGAAAAAGTAACTTAAACAATGCTCTAGATCTAAATAAATGAAAATTAAAAATGTATGCGCAAGTAATTGAAACTTAACGAAATTTACTGGACACTTATGTCAAAATAATTGGGGAAGTAGATTTGATGAAACGATATTAAACAGGATCTATTAAAAAATTACGAAGTATGTAATTAACAATTAAAACAATGAAAAAAGAAACTAACTCGCCGTACTTTATTTATCTTACGAAATATAAACTAATAAATAAAATAAATTATAAAAAGTCCTCACACTTCTATCTACGCCAATGAAGAAAATAATTTAACTGTAATATTGAAATAATTGCGTCACAATTCAACGACAAAAACAGATTTGCGGTTAACCGAATGAATAGTGCTATTCAATAACTGGGTGTTGTACTTAGCGATGTTATAGACTATTTATGTGGTCCATCGTAATTTCGGCCTGGTGCATCCGGTCTCTAATAATAACGTTAAACACGTACTTGAATAGTAACCGTAACAAATATGAACATTTTTAAATAGGGGAAACTTTTTAAGAGTGTATTAGGAAGGACTTAAATATTAACATATATTGCGAACAAAAATTCTTAACATATCTTTTTCACTATAAACGTTCAAGAACAGAATATACAGTCAAAATTAACGCATATTTTTTATCTAATCTTCTTTTGAAAAATAAGTTATTATTTAATTGCGAGTTACAGTAATTTTGTTAATTAGATGAAAGCTGCCTTTTATGTCCGTACAAGCGTGTTACTCCACTTAATCAAATATCCATTATTTCTGTGAGTATTAGTATTTCTTAACGAATAATTATTTTTAAAGTATTTAATAAAAACTTAATACAAAATAAAGTTTATTTTTTTAAAGATTGTTTTAGCGCAGTAATCCGCTGAACGTCTTTTAGCATGGCTAACGTGGCACCGGTCAACAAATGCATACATACATATATTGCTGTCGAATGTACGACACAGTTCGACGAAACGAATACTTGCGGGTCGATATAATCGTAATTATATGACGAGGTGCCCCTCTGTTGTATTGATCAACGAAGATCAAGCGTGCGATACGGGACAAGCCGAGTTTTAGCGCTGCTGTTCTGTTTGTTTGTTTGCCTCCATAACATAATGAAGCAACATTCTCTAGACCATAGGGAGTAGAAAGTCTTTTAAGTATTCAATATAAAACATTACGTTTAACACTCTTCTGTATGGATGGTACATGATCCTAGATTTTAATAAATACACAAGCATGTATATCTACCTATATCTATATACATCTACGTATATACATACACATATGTAACGCTGATTAAATAATGTGTCTGAACCGGTATATACATAGGCACGTATTAAATGATGATCCAATCTTTTTTACATATAACACTTTTAATACTGGATTATTTTGCTGCGGAAAGTTCCAAACAAAAAATATGTTTGTTAGGTTTTTAGAAACCATTGCACAATACACAAGTAATAATAACCAATTTTAGAGAATGTAATTTCTTTTGCAGAACTGGACATGTTTATAGATACATACAGCTAATGAAACCGAATAGGGTTTGAAATGAAACAACACGTACATATATTCACTAAGCACGGCTTTTGATACTTACTTATTTATCTAGTTCTGTTCTACTGAACATTTTAAAAACCTTATATTTCTTGGCACTACGTCCTACGTCTGCTTCTTCTTTTCCTACTATACCAAATTGCTTCCCACATTTTCTTTGCGGGGTGATCATCTTTCATATGTATAATATGCCCGAATCAGCAAAATTATCCTTCTTCCACTCTCACTATAACTAATTTCAACGTTTTCATAATATCTTTATTTCTTATATGGCTTAGCTTCGTTACATCTTCTATTCTTCATAAAACTGCCATTCTAACGGCTGCTACTTTCCTTTTTACCTTTTTTGTTCATTGTTAATACCCATGACTCACTACCATAAATTAGAGTACTTTTGGCAGTCTTATTTATTTCCGTTTGGCTGATAAATGCCGGGTGTAGTAAATAATACAATTTGTTAATTGGTTTTATGTTTTCGTCATGTTTATTCTAGATCTGTTTATGTCCATATTCCTTTCTCTTCCCTTATCTTCCTCTTCCTTTATCATTACCAGTATCTCAGCCTTCTCCTTCTTTAATTCGATATCATATTCCTCTGGATGTTCTTGCCATGCAACTATAATTTTTTCAATTCATTTTTATTTGGTGCTACTAAAATCAAGTCATTTTCAGAAAGAAATTCTTTCTAATTTCTACTCGTTTTCTATTCCTTTTCTTTTGATAGTCGCTATCTCATCCATGCTAGTTATGAATAATCATTGACTCAATATGTTTTCCTGTCTTACTCCCTTATAAGTAACGAATATTTCTGAATAACCATTGCCACTCCTTACTTTATTCTTGGTCTCGCTGTATATGCCCTATTAAATTGGTACAAACTCCCCTATTCTTTATTAGTTTTCAAATTCGATTTCTTTCCATTTCCTGAAAGTCTTCTTCCAAATTGTTACTTGTGTTCATTTTGAAACTGGACATTATTTGTTTATTTTGGCCTAAACTTTTTCCAATTTTCCGGGCTATTTTTTAAATTGGAGTTGCTATCATTGTTAGTATTTATTTTGTTCACTAGAACTTTATTTTATTTTTTAAGGTATCTATCTATTTTTTGTTCTCTTTCAATTGGGAATTCAATACATTCTTCCGTACTTAAAAATACCGTTCGACTTTTTGCAACGCTTAGTTCACGCGTTTAGGGTATTACTGAATACAACAAACAACTATAAAACTATACTCGAAAAATATAATACACATTTTCTTATTTCTGCAGTTTACACGAATACTATTTACAAGAAACTGATAAGTTTCAACAAAAATTTACATCAAATCTTTAAGACAAGAGGACTGTCATCATTCAAGTTCGGATTTTTATGTACAAAAAATGCTTTAAATATGGGCATAAATATGTCACGTTCTTCCCAAAAATATGTCAAATATATGTTTCATTTTTATCATTAATGTATATTCTTATGCACTTTATTTTTTATGTATTTGGCTTACTGGAAATCACGGAAAGAGTAGTAAAACAACAAAAAGTTGTCCAAATTACGTTTATACATAAAAAATTATTATTATTACATAATATATGATAGGAACATTGCATAATAATATCGTAAAAGATTACAATTAATAGCTATATACAGACATTACTTAATAACATAATAAGTTATTATATAATACAAAAGTATTTTTAATAATATAAAAAAATATTATTAAAAATGGGGTGTGAAGAACACAATACAAGTTCATTTATGTTTTTTGAATGTATCTTCTCCAAAGACGTAGATACGTATTTCACATTTCTACATGTTCGTCGGTACGCCCCTGTTGGAGAAGAGACACATTCAAAACAAACATAACTACGTTACTATCTAGCCGAAATTATTCAGACAGACCGTGAAGGAATATTCAACGCTATCTACATAATAACAGCCGAAGTAGACGTGTTTCTTATAGTCGGTAACCACCGTATCTATAAAAAACTGTATTCTCGTGTCTTCACTACTTGTCGGCGTGAGCCGAATGTGTATATAAAAACATAATTTGAAACATACTTGAGTGGGTAAAACCTCACTAAATTTGTATAATACAAAAGTATTTTTAATAATATAAAATTAATATTATTAAAAATTGGGTGTGAAGAACACAATACAAGTTCATTTATGTTTTTTTTAATGTATACTTTTGTATTATACAAATTTAGTGAGGTTTTACCCACTCAAGTATGTTTCAAATTATGTTGTTAAGTTATTATGTTATTAAGTAACATCCATAGAATTATATGTACAGTTATTATTAATAAGTTATTAATAATAACTATTCACTTTCGCAATGAGATCTACTTAACTTATTATTCTACCAATTAATAATTCAGTGCTTTTCTAGATTTTCGACATTAAAATTTTGTCTTCTGTCGCCTAAAATATTTTTATATGTTGAAACTGAAGTGATAGGTGCATATTTTAATGACGCCAGATGTCCGGGGTTTAAATGTAAATTATTATCTTTAACAGTCGAACTTAATGATAATGATAAAATCTTTGATATTTCTGTTAACTTTTAAAAACCATCATTCTTTGTTGTCACAATATAAAATTTATCTAGTATAACTTTACCAGTTCGACCTGGAACATTTTTCAATAAATTTTCACAATGTTCTAAAATAGAAATTGACTCTAATAAAGATATTTGGTCAGTCTCTAATTTTTTAATTAGTTCACTTAAAAAACTATAATGGGCTTTATATACGTCAACTGATCAAGAATCTCGCGTTTTTCGAATAAACTTTTGGATTTTATATTTGATTCAGCTGAATCAGAAAAATCTAATGCAATGTTTGTTATATGATTATAGTTATTCGCGTGAAATATGGCTGCGCCTAATCACGTTCCCTATCGGGTAATTACCCATTTTTCTTTACATTTTTCCTTTATATATTCTCGAATCTCGAATGTCGATCTAATAAATGTACTGACTCGGCAATTTACTATTTTCTAAAGCAAATATATAGCAGCGTGGATAGGGGTAAGTATTTCATTGGATTATTTATTGATTTATCTAAAGCCTTTGACCTGGTTAATCACAAAATAATTTTACATAAATTGCAACACTATGGAATTAGCTGTGTAGCTTTCAAATGGTTTCAATCGTATCTTTGTGAAATAAAGCAAAGCGTCTTTCTCGGTAATACATACTCGAGTACTAAGGAAGTAGTTACTGGTGTACCCCAAGGCTCTGTCTTGGGACCCACCTTGTTCTCGCTGTATATTAATGACTTTACCTCACAACTTACCTGCAGTTGAGGTGGTTGTATTATATACATTGATAATTTGTCCAATACTTTGGCTAGAATATGTTACACTATAAGGTACTTACAGAAAATGTGCAATCTCTAGGTTGTAAAAACATTTTACCACAGGGGTACATCGACCGGGCACAGCGGGTGTTTTCAATGCAAATATGTGCAATAACGCTAGTGTTCGGCATGGGATATTGGGATTCGTGTAGAGATGCTTTCAAAAGTAACTCTTTGTTTACTTTTTATGATTTGTATATAGCAAATCATAGGATTTGCTTTGCTTTGTATACAAATACAAGTCAGAATTTATGAACTATAATATTAGTCATGAGTAGAATCCTGATTATATGCAAAATAAGCTTTTTTTAATTGCCTTATTTCATTTAAAAAACATTAAATAAACCCAGAAAACTCATAATTTTGTTGATATACCTTTTAACAACAAAATAATAAGTTTTTTGGGTTTATTTAAGGTTTTTTTAATGAAATAAGGCAATTAAAAAAAGGATATTTTGCATATAATCCGGATTCTAGTAATGAGTATAATACTCGCACAACCTATTATTTATAACTGGCACCTCATAAAACTGCAATGTTTCAAAAAGGGACTTATCATAACGGATGTAAGTTCTTCAATAATCTCCCGAATGATATTATTTAAGAACCATCAGTCTATTTAAAAGCCGAGTGAGGAATTATCTTCTTAAAATTAATTGTTATAGTTTAAATGATTCTTTTGTGTAATATTTTTTTCTTTCGACATTTTTCAAACACATATGTAGTATTTTTATTTTTAATTTATTGTATGTTGTTTTGAAATAAAGCATTATTATTATACTATATAATATACTTTATTTACCTTCTAAATTAAAGAATTAACTAAAGAAAACTGACAGCTCACAAATTCTATTTATTCCATGCGCTAGAAAAGTCACGTGGATTAAAAAAATTTTAAATTTGCACCTGCTTCAGCTATACCGATAGGACCAGCTCTGAACGGGCCATACCCAGCAATAAGTGGCAACAGCGAATCCTCTCTACGCGCAGTAGCTTAAATTGCCACACATTGCAGTTATGAATTTAGTAAGACTTAAACCGCGCAAGGATATAGTCGTTTGCATATTCGTTCTGTATACGTAATTTGCCCATTTGCTTCATACATAACAAGGTCCAATTTATTCTGTTCGTCAATTTGTTGGCATTTGCGGCAATTTCCGACGACACAGCCATATTTCCTAAACGCATTTACGATCCTTTCAATCGTCGAATGCGAAGGAATATGCCGATTTACGTACTCTACAGCAAATAAATCAGCGGTTGTTCGACAGGAATTGCCGGCAAGATACCACGAAACTATTTGTACCTTCTCTGGGGTTGTATACACTGACATGATAACTACCTTTATGTTTGCACAGCTAAATACGAATGACGGGCAATCTGTTGCTCTCGATCATCGGACTTATGTATGCGCACGCGGGGTGGCATCGTACACACGTTGCCACATCGCATTACGTTCCATACGTATATTGTTGCGTATGGCCCGTAGCGGGCTGAACCTATCGGTATACACTGCCGCATCTGTGACGAAAAGAAGAATTTTGTCAGTCAGCAGAATATCTGGAGCAAAAAAAATCATCAAACTTTCATTAACAAAGCGAACAATTTCTACGCTATTTCTATGACTAACTCTTTCGTACTGATTTCAAAAAGATTTTGGCAAAATATTTTGGTTAAGAACACCAACTAATAAATTTTCAATAAAAGGATCACGAACATCGGTCGTTTCATCGAAAATATGCGATTTTATGTTGAAAATGGTAAAAATATTCACTTTATGCACACAAACTAAAAATATGAACTAAAGCTTAATTTTGTGTAAAATATGTAACTTTTTTTATACCGTTAATTGCATTATTTCAGTGTAGAATAGATGCATCTATAATATTGAGGTGATATTCCTAATAAGAAAAAATATGTTTTTTACATCAAATCCGAATTCTAGTCGTAATCCTCATTCATATCTCATCATATCAGTTTATCTGGAACTTGAATAATATCTATAATACCGAACGCTAAATAAATTTGTAATATATAATGACGTCTTTAAAATAAAGAAGAACTGTTATTGCAAATGATTAAGTAACTAACTACATTGTTTTTTCAATTTACAATTAAGTTATTATTTAGTGCCATTCTCTTTTTAGTACCTTATAACTGCCTTAATTTGTCGAAAGATTATATAAGTAATATTCTCTTATTTCAAAGATATAGCTCGGTTAATATCTGAAGGCACCCAGGATGCGCGAGGGGTGGCTAAAATATGTCTCTCGTTTCATGCTGCATTCTGCTTTTTTGTCTTAAAATTATTATCCACGCAAGTGCCATCAGATGTTAACTGAGCTATACCTTGCATTATAAGAACAGAATTCTGGTATCTTAGTTTTGAGAAATATTTGCAAAATAATTAAATAGACTCAATACGGAAATTATAGCCTACAAAACAATAATAAGACTGATACTAAATATAATGATGTAAGAAATAAATGATAAAATATAAGAAAAATCTATAAGCTACCAAAAAGAGTGGAGAAAACTTCAAAAATTAATAAATTCAAATAAAATAATCGACGCCTAGTAGAAAAGAAAAAAGGGGCGCAAAAAATTATTGTAGTAGTCACAAAACCAAGATAAACAATTCTCAATATGAAACCCATAGGGCACGTTTTTTGGTTTTTGTTTGGCTCATTTTATGAAATATTCGGTGATTTGTAGGTTAAAGAAATGTAAATATACTAAGAAGCAGTTCATGCATTTCTCATTCATTACATTATTACGGTATCGAGAAGTTCTTATAACCTATAATATATAAACTTTTCTACTCTAGTAATTATCAATCATACTATTCTAATACTCTATGTTTATCAAAATAAAAATTAGATCATTGTTTCTATAATTAATATAATAGGAATATGTGTAACATTAGTCACATGAAAATAGACTACGGCGGTCATTGCCCAAGTTTTCGCGGCTTCCTGTTTCGAATCGCATTATTCTAGTACAATACTTTGAAATATTCGATCACTTAATTTAGTAGTGTAGATTACTTTTTAAAATTAATTTTTCTATTTTAATATTCGTGTGTGTTCGTATTGTATTTCCAAGGAATACAAATTGTTAATTCACCTAGTGTGTTCTGAGAATCGTACTTACTTCAGTAAGTGCGATTCTCAGAATATCTTTCCTATAAATTTTATTTGAAATATTTTTTGTAGAGTAATTCTATTCGACATGACCATTTTTACGTAATTAGTATTTTCAATTACATTACATTTGATAAGTTTTAAAGACATAAAGGTAACAATTTCCTTTTGTATTTTGCGGTTATAACCATAATTTAAAATTTCTAATTTTATCTAAATTACTTTTTATTTAGAGACAAAAACATACTATTTACTTATTCAATTTTTTTTTAAATAAGGTATTTTTTATACCAAACAAATTCTTATAAAACCAGTTGGCCGCGTTATGTTTTTATTTATACGTATGTACATATATGAGGAATTTATAGGTCAGATATTGATCGAGGTTTCGCATAGCAGAAGCTTCTTAAAATGTATGTATATTAAGACACGTATCACAAAAATCACGTATTTAGAAAATACCATAATAAATTCTTTACACGTTAAGCGTTCAGTATTTCAATATTTAACAAAATAATTTGAAACATACTTGAGTAGGTAAAACATCACCAAATTTTGTATAAAACAAAAATATTTTTAATATAAAATATTATTAAAAATCGGATGTGAAGAACGCAATACAAGTTCATATATTTGTGAAAGTATCTCTCCAGAGACGTAGACACGTGTTTCATCTTTCTACAGACTCATCGGTACACCCTTGCTGGAGAGATACATTCACAAAACAACAACTTCGTTATCTCACAGAAGTTATTAAGACAGAGGTGTAGAAGAACATTCAACGCTGCCCATTGACAAACCCCGAAACAACTAACACTGTCTCAATAACAAATGCAAAAATATGCTAAGTGCTTCCATCTGACGGTACAACCGCATTTGTAGAAGCTGTATTAACGTGTCTTCACTCTTTATTGGACAAACCGATTGGGTATATAACAAAATAATTTGAAATATACTTGAATAGGTAAAAACTCACCAAATTTTGTATAAAACAAAAATATATTTAATAATATAAAATATTATTAAAAATCGGATGTGAAGAACACAATACAAGTTTTACTTCAAAATTTTGTTGATCAATTAGAAGAGTTAAGTAAATTGTTAAAAATAATTTTCATTGCAATTCATAAGTTAGACATTTAGCAACATAATTGCATTAATACTTCATATACAAATAAAAACAATTATTAATATAATGACATACAGGGTGTCATTTTGAAAACGTACCACCCTCTATATTTCGGCCCCTATAGAAATTCCAAAAATATGCAAAAACACGTCAAACTTATTTTTAAGGGGGACATTTTGTAGGCTGGTTTTCAATTAAATTACATCAACCCTTTAGCGGGGGTGGACATAACCTCTAAAAATTTAAATGGAAATGGGGGGAAATGGAAAAAGTGATACCTCATTTTAAAGGTCGTTTAACCCGCTTTTCAAAAATGCTAAATTCTTGCCTTTTCTTTTTAGCAGTTCGCGAGATATTTGGTGAAAACTGTAAAGAAGTTTAGGTATCAAAAACACTTTGTGATATTGCTTTAATGAATTAAAATAAATGAAATTGAGGTATTACATAACGGTAAATTTTTAAACTATTTTTACTTCTAATATCCAACGAAATAATAAAGACGCATACTATTCAGTTAAACATTATTATAGGAAAGAATGTGATTTACCTAAACTAGTACTTGTGATAGTCGTACAGGTAGTTTAACGTAGAAAAAAAAGAGCCCTGGTTGAAGCATTCTTGACATTCTTGTCAAATTTTTCTTTATTTGTCACTCCATTTATTTTAGCCAAAATTACTTTATTGTAAAATTAGTTTTGCGAGGTAAAAGTTGCGATTTTATATTTACATTATTTTTAAAAATGGTGTTTACACTTCAACAAAGAATTGAAATTATTCTTATTTATGGGGAATGTGGAAGATGCGCAAGAAGAACGTCAAGAATGTTTAATGAAAGGTATCCGAATATTAATTTAAATCATAAGTATGTTCTACAATTAGTCGCTAAGTTTAGTGAAACTGGTTCCGTTGCTAACAAAAAAAGAAATATTAGTCGTGTCTTGGATGCAGCAGCACAAATAGAAGTATTAGGCACCTTTACTGCAGAACCCTCCACATCACTTCGCCTTGTGGCACGCCAAATAGGAATGTCTCACGAAACAGTAAGGAAAGCACTAAAGTTAAATAAGTTTCACCGCTATAAAATGCAAATTCTACAACAGCTTTTTGACGACGATTTCGACAGAAGGATTGAATTTTGTGAAACAATGACGGATTTTATAAATGAAAACCAAAATATCTTGCACAATATTTGCTTTACTGATGAGTGTACTTTTTTTCTTAATGGGCATGTTAACAAGCAAAATTGTCGCTACTGGAGCGATGAAAATCCGCGACTTTTTAGGGAAGGTCACACACAGTATCCAGAAAAAGTGAACGTTTGGGCTGGTATCCTTGGGAATACTATTATTGGACCTTCATTCATTGAAGGAAATCTAACTGGTGAGCTCTACTTAAATTTGCTTGAAGAAATAATAGACCCCTTAATAACAACTAGTTTGGAAAATCAAATTGACGCGACTGGTAACATGGTTTTGCAAGAAGATCTTCTACACTTCCAACAAGATGGAGGGAGCTCCACCACACTACTATCTTCCAGTTAGACAGTGGCTAAATGATAGATTTCCTGGCAGATGGATTGGTCGAAGAGGAGCAATAGAATGGCCACCACGATCACCCGACTTATCGCCTCTAGATTTCTTCCTATGGGGGCATCTAAAATCGATTGTTTATAAAACACCGCCTCGAGATTTGCAAGATTTAAAGAGAAGAATAACAGCTACATGTAGAGAACTTCAGGCAGAAGTGTTTCGAAATGTTGGAGAGGAGTTTGAGAGTAGACTTTATCACTGTTTAGAAAATAATGGACAACATTTCGAAAATTTTATAAAATAAGTTACTTTTTATTAGTTTTTTAATGTTTTATTGCAAAACACTTGATACTTGTATGTTCATGGTTTGACTTGATTTCTTCAAAAGTATTAAAAATAAAGGACAAGAATTTAGCATTTTTGAAAAGCGGGTTAAACGACCTTTAAAATGAGGTATCACTCAACCCCCATTTCCATTTAAATTTTTAGAGGTTATGCCCACCCCCGCTAGAGGGTTGATGTAATTTAATTGAAGACCAGCCTACTAAATGTCCCCCTTAAAAATAAGTTTGACGTGTTTTTGCATATTTTTGGAATTTCTATAGGGGCCGAAATATAGAGGGTGGTACGTTTTCAAAATGACACCCTGTACATGCATGATTGTTTAGACAAAACAGTATTTCATCTCGAAATCTCATTTTATTTGTAGACTTAAATATTCCAAAATTTTCACATACCTACTTTATTTACTCTGCAATAGATTAATTCTAAAAGAAAAAAATTCTCTTTAGTTTAAAAATCTTTGTGAGTGACTTTTATTTATTTATCCACAATCACATTATAATAAGAGGTTTATCCACATTTATGAAGCATGTAAAGTGACCTATTATCCACTAGTGAAATAATGAAAAAATACTATAGCAACTACGAAGTATGACACAGCCTACCACATTTCATTTTATGAATACGAATATTTTTTAATTAAATTTCGAATAATTCCATTCCATTAATGTGATGATTGTGGATAAAACGTTGTATTGCATGCGTGTTTTAGATGCATTTTATCCACTTAAAAAATTTAAGCGCTCGAACTGGCGTTTAAACATTCTTGCATGGATAAAATGCTATCTAAAACACATATACAATAAATAACTATTATTTATTTACATATGACCAACACAACATTTACGAAAATGGTCGTTAATACGAGGGTATATCAAAATATAACGAGACTGGTGCTATAACTTCTTTCACAACTAGAATTTTATAACACAAAGAATAGAACATGAAACCCCTATCTCTAAAGTACTTATCCTCAAGTAGGCTTTGATTTAACTTTTGACGTTTATTACAAATTAATTGAATTGTCTGAATTGTCAATGTTTGACGTACCCCAATTGAAACTTTTGAAATGATTAAAACTGCATACCCAGATGATAATTTTTCACAATATAGAGTGCTTGAGTGACATAAGAAATTCAAAGACGGTCGTAAATCAATGGAAGATGACTCGACTCAGGCGACAAAGCACGGATTGGTTAAAAAATTGTAGAAATTAACGACTTGATCCAAAATGATCGTCGGATTGGCATATATCGAATTTCCGACATTGTTAATTTGTCTTATGGTTCCACTCAAAAAACTATTCTTGAAGATTTAGGGTACCGAAAGGTCGCAGCAAAATGTATTCCAAAAGTGATGACTGATGAACAAAAAGCCAATCGAGTGACAATTTGTCAGCAGTGGAAAAGCCAACTAGCAACATAATCCACAGTTTTTAAACAATATGGTTACATGTGACGAGAGTTGGTTTTATTATTACGACATTGAATTAAAGTCTCAAAGTATGCAAGGGAAGAAACACAAAAGCAGTCCAAGACCGCAGAAGGCGCAAACTGTGAAAAGCGCCGGTAAAGTGATGCGTTAAATTTTTTTGATAAGTGGGGCGTTATTTATAATCACATTGTACCTAGAAAACATATAGTAACTAGAGAGTACTATTCTAATGTATAACGAACACTTGAAGAATTGGGGGTGGAAATTATGGTTCACCCAGACCTTGCCCCATGTGACTTCCATTTATTTCCTGAAGTCAAAAAACAATGGAGAGGTCGAAAATTTGAGTTTAGAGATCAAGAACGCGATGATGGATTAACTAAATAGACTCTCAAAAAATGGTTTCTCAGATGTTTATGACAAGTGGACAAAACGATGGGAGAAGTGTATTGCATAGAATGGAGAGTACTTTGAAGGATAGTGTTAAAGTTTTCTAAATAAATGTTTCATTTTTATACTACAGCACCAGTCTCGTTATTTTTTGACATTTCCTCGTCCAAATAATTACACGTGCATATCAACATATTTGTACGATTAATTCCCGTTTTCGTCACCTCTAGATAAAATCGCTCATAGCTATCCTCAGTATAAATACAAGCTGTCCCGTATCCTTATGTTCAAATTTTAGGAGTGTAAAGTAGACTTCATTTCAAGTAACAAAAACGCAAAACTTGTATAACCATTTTTATTTGTTTCAAAGTTACAGATCTATGAATGTGATTGTCAGATCATGAAAAAGAATGTAATCCTAAAGTCAATACAAACTGGTTTTATTTAAAAAAAGTTATACGATTCAATAACAGGCCTGTGATTGTTAACGTCGCATAATAAAATGTTATCCTAAAATAAATAAACACGTGTCGTAGTGCATACAGTAATTTCTTGGCGATCTACAAAAAAGAGTACTGGAAATTGATTTATGATAAAGAAGGTTCTTACTTATTTCGTAAGTGCTGAACCATGAATATCATACAGTAAACAAATGTTCAGATGACTGTTAACGTTGCATTTTTTAATAAAGGATTACATTACGTTTCAGTTCATACAACAGCTTGTTAGTGAGTGGACATGTTTTCTTTATTCGAAATGCCTTACCGATTTTCTTCTCAAGAGTATGCGGAGATGCATTTTGTGTATGGCTACTGTACCGGCAGTGCACGTCAAGCACTTATGGAATACTGACATCGGTTTCCCGATAGGCACATTCCTCATTACAGAACGTTTCTGGAAGTACATAGACAATTTCGGGAATGATAACTGCGTGATTATCTTTTCGACCGAGGAGTAAATTTGCCAGCAGACTTAGAGGAAGAAGCAGTAGCTATTGTTACAAGGCATCCAATTCTCAGTGTACGTCGAATCGCTAGGCAATTAGGAGTGCCACTTACGACAGTTTGGCGAATTTGAAAACGTGAGGGCTTATATCCATATCACTATCGCAGGGGACAAGGTTTGCTTGAGGCAGACTACTATGCTCGTCTAGTTTATTCTACCTGGATATTAAGACAGTCACGGCTTCAATTTAATTTCTGCAGAACAGTCCTCTGGACAGAAGAATCTACGTTCACGAGAAGTGGTGTTACAAATCTGAGAAACCTGCACAGGTGGTCACCAGAAAATCCCAAAGCTATACGCCCATTTAAATTTCAACATGAATTTTCTATTAGCGCTTGGGCGGCCCTAATTTATGACTTGTTGATTGGTCCTGTCGTTCTTCCTGGGAGGTTAAATGCGGACAATTACCTTCAATTTCTTATTGACGAACTACCAGGTCTTTTAGAGGACGTCCCACTGAATGTTCGACGAGACATGTGGTTTCACGTGGATGGGGCACCACCACATTTCGGAATTGCTGTCCGAAATTGGGTTAACGTCAATTATCCAAGATGGATTTGTCGAGGTGGTCCTGTTGTATGGCCACCCAGATCACCCGATCTTAATCCCCATGATTTTACTTAAGGGGGTACATGAAAAATTTAGTCTATGCGCAAGTTTCGAACACAAGACAAGTGTTGTTGGATCGCATTCACCTGGCTGCCGAGCAAATCCGACAAAACAAGTATGATATTCGGATAAGTACTTCTTCTGTTGGCTTACGGGCACAAGCCTGCATTCAACAAGGAGGTGGACATTTCAAAAATATTATTAAGTGAACTTTTTTAAATAAAATAAGTTTTTATTGACTTAGGTTTACATTTTTTTTTCATGATCTGACAATCACATTCATAGATCTGTAACTTTGAAACAAATAAAAATGGACATACAAGCTTTGCGTTTTTGTTACTTGAAATGAAGTCTACTTTACACTCCTAAAATTTGAACATAACGATACGGGACAGCTTATATATGTGATTGATGAAATACTTTTGGATTTCTTTACCAAAAGTTCTAGTTACTTATTTGCTAGATATATATTTAATAGATAATGGCAATAGTAAGTGGCAAAGTTGTTTAATAGTTATTTTTTCATAACAAAAATACTGACTTAGATGTTAATGTAAAAGCATATACATGTGATTTATTATAATAATAGTATATAACACATTAAATTATATAAATGAAGCGTTCAAATTGTAAGTACTACAAAGCTTATATTAATATTTAAAATTTTACACTTACCACCTACTATATATTACCACTAGCCATCTACTACATTATTTTTTTTTTTCTGAAGAGGACAACAAAATGTCGAAACGTTAAATAGTAGGGTATTTTTTAAAATATTTAATTACAGTTTCAAGTCTAATTTCAAGAAAAACATTAACCAATTATACTTAAGAGAACGGCTCAGTATATATACTGCGATTACATTCTAAAATGTCTTCACACAAATTTTATATTTCAGATTGGATTCCTGAAGAAGAATGGCGACTAAAGTTGTTCCTTGATCGGCAATAATATAGAATTGTACTGTAACATTTGTTGTAAAAATGTTGATTAGATTGTTCGAAGTTACAATTAACACAATATTATTAAAACAAAAATTTATGCAGAAGCAGTTAATCCAGTCGCAATCAGAAACTTTTACGGCGATTTGTGTCAAGCTTTTGTTGCTACTAATATTCCTTTATATACGCTAAATAGTCTTATTCTGTGTGCAATTTCTTGGCAAAATATACCAACTAGCGTGCATCAACATTAAGCAAATAGCACTTGCCTAAATGCCATTTCAAGGTCATGGACTATATGTTGTGTAATACGCGTTAACACGTTATTGTCGGTGTAATATATCTAACAAAGTTGTGTCAACTTTTTTTGATGGCAACCAAAATACAGAACAAAGTAAGTATTGAATTCATTAGTAAAGTTATTGACGAAAATCTCAATAATGCTTTTGATAATAAACAATTGAAATGTTTTTTGAAAGTAATTTTGTAACTTATATGCCCAAAGCAGTTAGATTATTAAAACAACGGCATTTTAATATATCGCACACTGTATGTACTGCATATGCTTTGACTCATCTGCGTGAATATACTAGAAACAAATTTCCAGGCATGGATTCATTAATAAAAACTGGGAAAAATATTTTTGACAGTTTCGCAAAGAATATCCCTATATAAAGAAAATTTTCCATCTTTTCTATTGCCCCCTACATCGTCTCTGGAATACTCCAAGGTCGTAAGCTTGGGCCGCTGTTTACTTAGGATTTTCCAACAACAAAATTAACCACTATCTTTACATTTGCTGACGATACAGCAATATTAGCTCCTCACAATAATCTTGACATCGCATCAAGGTATAGAACGATAGCTAAAAAATTGAAAACTTTAACTAAGGAGACAAAATTACCATATGTAACTTTTACAATGAGAAGAGAACATAGTCCGTCTAGTTAAACTAAATATGTAAGTGTTAAGAGAGTGGTAAATATTTGAAAGCCTGACATGGTAGGTATATATATACAACAAAAGAAAACAGCTAGCAGTAGCTGTAGTGGGTTATTTATAGAAAATGATAATTAACTTTACAGAATGAAATACTTGTCGAACGAGAACGATAGCTAAAAAATTGAAAACTTTAACTAAGGAGACGAAATTACCATATGTAACTTTTACAATGAGAAGAGAACATAGTCCGTCTAGTTAAACTAAATATGTAAGTGTTAAGAGAGTGGTAAATATTTGAAAGCCTGACATGGTAGGTATATATATACAACAAAAGAAAACAGCTAGCAGTAGCTGTAGTGGGTTATTTATAGAAAATGATAATTAACTTTACAGAATGAAATACTTGTCTCCAAATTAATCGCAAAGTTCATTTGGATTTATGGGACACAGTTTTGGAGGCCAGTTTCCCACGTCAACCTAGAAAAAATCCAAAGATTCCAAAATAAGGTATTAAAAATTATAAGTAACGCGCTTTGTTACGTACCAAACTTTGTTATAGAAAAGAACTTACAAATTCCTACCATACCAAGTAAGTGATATAAAGAGGTATAGTAAAAGATGTAAAGACAAAATCAGTTTGCATCTAAATGTATTCGGGAGTGTTTTATTCGACACTGTAGGAGAAGGGCGCTTATGCATATATATATATATATATATATATATATATATATATATATAATATCTAATAACCAGAGAGTGGACTCGATCGATTGGTGATTCATAGTTCATAGGCGTCTACCTTGTGTTCGCAATAGGTTTGCTTCTGCAAGCGATCCGTGAGTTTCGAACAATTTGATACTTGTGGTTAGCTGCATAAGTGGCACATACCTACATATGCAGTTAATATGTATCTGTCAATGTACAACAATGCTATCGTAATAAACGGTTTGGTAACCGGCACCAACTACTGCTGAAACAAAAGTAATGCTGACAAGCGAATTGCGTATCGAATTTTGAATAAAAATAATTTACAAAGAACAAAACTATGTATTTTCTGTGAAACATTAAAAGTGTAAAACATTACTGTAAACACCTAAAACTTGTTCAAGGTGTTCCTGTGTTAAATTAGTTTTTTTAGATGTTAAAACGTCTTTAAAAATAGAAAATGTCCGTTCCACATCACAACTGGTGATGGGTGCGTGATTTAAATGTTGCAAAAGTGCACCATACTTTGAATGTATAGATTTTTCCATCGGCTCTGTGCAGAATTGATATAATATATTCAAATCTGGATTTCTGCTAAATATGGCATCAACTTTTTGTCTCGGCTTGTTTCCAAATTAAAAAGGCATACTTTTCATTCGATTGATAACGGTTTCTAAGTTAATTATCGCCTCTTTTAGGTTAATATCTTGATGTTGCATGTAAGTAATCGTGTCTGTAAAATACTGGAAATTAGCTTTAATAAAGTTTAGCTGGTTTTGTAAATCTTCAATTTGTATCAGGTATTTACAATTAAAAATGCTTTGCGTATCATCATCTTTAAGTTGAAAACCAAAGTTTTTTTTATTCATCCAAGTGGTGTGAATAGAAAAATGCTGCTTCTAGCCATGTTCCCCATCTAGTTAATACAGGAATTGGGGGTAAAGGCAAATCTGGAAATATTTTTCTATATAATGCCACTCGTGAAGGTGCTTTGATAAATATTTTTTTAGATGATGAAACCAACTTATCAACATTTAGAAAATGACCCCTAATGTATTCACATGCTCTGTGTAGTGCATGTGCTATACAGGTAACGTGTAGCATATTGGGATAAGATTGCTTTAATAACTTCCCTGTTTTTAGCATATAAGCTGCCGCATAGGTCAAAAATAATAGCATATTGTCTTTATAGTTGTAACCCGATGACAGAATATTATGAATAAATTGATCAATTACTTCTGCAACTTTTTCACCATTTACAACCGGCAATATTTTAGTTGCAATTAAGTATGGCTGGTATGAGTTGTCGGATGAAGAATACCAACAACTATATTTAACACATATCGTCCCATTACATCCGTTATTTCGTCTGCACTTACCCAAAGATAATGGTTGGTTCCCAGATAGGTTGGTTCATATTTTTTCAATGGTACTCAAATAACATTTTAGTAAGTGATATTTACGTAAAGTAGATTTATCTGGTATATGACGATTAGTATATTTTGTAAGAAACCTCTTGAGGACTGGATTGTTAAGCTTTTTGAATGGGATATTTGCCGCCATGAAAACTTCACACAGTTCTTCGTTAAAAGTGTCAGGTGCAGATGGTCATATGTTATCTTGATGAGTTTTCGAAGAAACATGTCTCTGCACATTACACTTTTGTAGACGCCTTAAACTTAATGAACGAGAATTCTCCATAGTTAATGAAAATAAAGAGAAATACTAAATAAAAACAGAAAGAAATGGACTAAAAAGAAGAAATGAAAACTACTCCACAAATAAGGTAGTAAGTTAAAATTAATATTTATAAAAAAAAATAAGATAAATAAACAATATAACAATATAAAACCGATTTTTTAAAATATTAAATGTTGTAACCAAATAACACTCAAAGAAACGAAACCAGAAACAATCCCTTATAGAAGAGAACAGAACATATACTATCTCAAGAACAAGAAATGCGCGATTATTTCAAGAAGTCTAACGATATAATATATAAATGTATATTCCGTCTTTCACGCCACTGTTGAATTTAATTTATGGAATACATACAATGGAATACATCCAATGGAATACATACAATGTACTATTCATAACGACGGAGACAAAAACACTTGCTCGCATGTATACTATACCTGACCCGCCACAAGGTTTTATCGGGGCAATTGGTCATTAAATCGCTTCAGTCCGCTCTCTGCCAATAACTATCAAATATAGATTCAGGAGATAGATTTTTTATAGATTTTTTCATTTAAATTTAATTTTACCTTTATCTATCCGTAACCTTAGATATATATGTACTGAGAATATATCTTATTCTGAAACATGCAAAATACACATTGGTTGCTAAAGTAACGTGTATTTTATTTTGAAACAGGAGAAATGAAGTAATGGAACAAAATTTAAGAAATTAATTACATACATTGAAAAAATTTAATTTTTTCTGATAATTGTGCAACATATGGAATCGTGATATATGTTGTTTCATTGTTTAAATTGTTATTGGTGTCTGCAGTGTTGTATATTTGGTGGATTCATTTTTTAATTGTTTGGTCTATAAGTTTTGGTGGATAGTTGTTATCTGTTAAGATCATTTTAATTTTCTTGATGTTATCTTTTCTGTATTGAGTATGTGATAGTTTTACTGCTCTATCAGTCAGATTATTTATAATCATTTTATTGAATACTGTAGGTGCATTTGAGTGGTAATTCATATATAAAAAAAAACTGTGGGTTTAGTATACCAATTTCTATAAATAGTATCATGTTTATCATAGCTTAAAGAAAAAATTAAATACACTTTAAAAAATATGATATAGCTACAACATATAAACTTAGTAATACTAGTAAACATCAATTTTCAAAACTAAAACCTATAATAGAAAAAAATCGAGATACACATATCTATAAAATACCATGTCGCGATTGTTAGGCCAAACTAAACAATATTTATACAAAAGAATACAAGCCCACAAATACTTTAAGACAGGCAAAAGTACTTTATTTACACACAAACTACAACGCGATCACCATTTCGATTTTGAAAATACACAGATAATTGATAAAGAACAACACACAATGAAAAGGTAAATTAAAGAAATGATTAGTATTAAACAATTAAAAAAAATTCAATTAAAAACAGAAGTGATATAAAAAATTTAAGCAGTATATACTACAACTTAATTATGTAACGATCTGCAATTTACCATCATAGTATATGTTGCTGTTATATAAATATATATCTTATGTGATTTAAATATCTGTACATTTGCTTATTCTGCTGACAGTTCCGTGTTTAGATCCCTGGCTGGCTGTCCGAGTATGTTTTCGTGATTTTCCTTCTCGTTTAAGGCGAATGCCGACAGCTTAACATCTTAAGCCGCTCCACGGGCGCATACCTAATAATAACCCATGCATTGCCATTCCTCGTTTTTGTTGTCTAACTATTTTTTGAATACTAAGGCAGGATTTATTATTATTAAACTGGAATGTATCTTTGAATAATTTTATCCATGACAACTACAAATGTATAAGTATGACATTAATATACTGTCATTTATATTTTAAATTCTTTGAGAAAGGTATCATTTTAAGTAAAACCAGACCTTAAATCGCCAATTAATTGAATCTATTATATATAATATATATATATATATATATATATATATATATATATATATAATATATATATATATATATATATATGTATATATATATATATATAATATATATATATATATATATATATAATGAAAAAATGTGTGAAAGTCGTATCCACCCTGGAATGTGCAGACGCCAGCGTTTCATGGTTTTACCAATCATCGGTGCACCTACATCCAGAAATAGACACGACTTTCATTTCTATACTGCGTGTATATATACTAATTATGATAAACGTAATGTTAATGAGAATTAATAATCATTAAATTCTCACATTACTGCCAATGCCGCTCTAATTCGTTGCATTGATTTCTACACCTGACAAAATCACATTTGCCTAAGAATGTAGCTGCAACGCGTCGCGGCGCCAACTGACCGGGTTGTACGGGAAAATGAAAAAATGTGTGAAAGTCGTATCCACCCTGGAATGTGCAGACGCCAGCGTTTCATGGTTTTACCAATCATCGGTGCACCTACATCCAGAAATAGACACGACTTTCATTTCTATACTGCGTGTATATATACTAATTATGATAAACGTAATGTTAATGAGAATTAATAATCATTAAATTCTCACATTACTGCCAATGCCGCTCTAGTTCGTTGCATTGATTTCTACACTATTAAATAGTGCATTATTTTATCTGTCAAATGCAGTTTAGTTTGTGTAATTCGGTTGAAAAGTGTCTGAGAAATAACCTATAGAATACGCTTGTGTTATCGAGAAAATGGAATTATCACGAGAAAATTTTCGGAAAATATGATTTACTATGATTTCAAGAAAGTCTTGAGCGCGTATGAGTGTGAGGAAAGTGTAAAATTTGGGGATCTGGCACCATCATTGGCTACTGTTTATAGATGGTATAAAGAATTTAAACGAGGTTGTAACTCGGTTGTACACAGAAAAGGAGCTGGCCCTCCTTCAACTGTTGTTATCCCAAAAATATTGCTGACAGATTTACAAAAAGCAGAACGTGTTAGAATTTGTCAACAAACTTTAGATATGTTGAATGCTGGAGGCCGTCAAATTATTTCTAAAATTTTTTTGATGTCCCCACTCGCCAAGAAAGCCGAATCTGGATACATGAAGATGAGGCAACCCCTACTATGGTGAAAAAAACAGCGAGCAATGAAAAAAGTAATGTACGCAGTATTTTTTAGAAGTACGGGTTTGGTGGCCGCAATTAAATTAGAATCAGAAGACAATTGCCGCTAAATGGTATGTTTAAAATTGTTTGCCTACTGTGTTCAGTGAAGTGCCAAGAAAGGGAATTATGTTACATCATGATAACGCGTCGTCCTATACAGCAGGGATAACTGTTCAGTATTTAGCTGAAAACAAAATCAAAGTTATAGCACACCCTCCTTACTCACTGGATTTGGCGATGTGTGACTTCTGGCTATTTTTTGAGCTCAAAAAACATTTGAGAGGGAAAAGGTTCCAGTCAGAAAAAGAGATTGATATCGCCGTTAAGTGTTTTTTTATAGTACCACTAAAGATAGCTGGCTAAATGCTTTTGAACTATGGAAGGAAATAATGGTTAAGTGTTTTATTGTTGATGGTAATTACTTTGAACATATTTAAAATAAAAATTCTGAAAACTTGTATCAATTTTTCTATTCTCAATAATTGTAGCTTGCACCTCGTATATGTGCAAATATGCACATAAGATTATATATTGTACGTGTGAATACGTTTTATTTAATTTCAACTAGAATTTATATCCATAAATTTTTAAATTGTATTTAACACACTTTAAACTATACTTTCATTACTACAAATTGAACTAAATAAAATTATTTTCAAAAAGTGATATTGAATGTATCAATAAAATTAATGAATTACATTTGTCAACAAATTTTCATTTTTAAATTTTTCTTTAGAAACTATATACAATTTTCGTTAATTTTATAGTTCTTACAATAGTAACAACAACAAGTTTATTCTGGCACGTCAGGTTTTGGAAAAAAATACTGTAAAGTAAATGAAATAATATTAATTAGGTATGTACATATATGGAACTGTATGGTATCGTGTTTGAAAAGTTTTTCTTTTTACTTTTATTTTATACTGTTCTTCGGCACTTTCTGATATCAATGTCCAAGAATAATCAGCAGGCATTTCACTGTTCCACTTGCTCTGATATTCAATAACAGAAATGTCTTGATGGAACCTTTCGCCGTGTTCATCGCTCACGTCGCCGAGGTTCGGGAGAAAGAAATCCAGACGCGAGTGCAAAAAATGTATTTTAAGGCTCGTATTACAACCCAATTTATGGTAACTTCTAAGAAGTTTATTAACAAGGGCAATATAATTATCAAATTTTCTGTTTCCTAGAAAATTGTGGGTCACATTTTTAAAAGCATTTCAAGCAACACGTTCCAAGTCACTTAAAGTTTCTTCAAATTTTTTATCTTATAGAAGTTTAATTTAGGGTTCTACGAAAATTCTCTTTTGCATCTGAGATTTTGGGAAATTTTTGTTTAAGGTATTGGAATCCACGCCCATCTGTATCCTTTGCTTTCACGAAGTTTTTCATTAAACCTGATTTTATGTGCAACGGCGGTAGAAGTATTGTCAGGTTTAACTAGCGACTTATGCATTATATTCTTTTGACCAGGAATATACTGAGAAATGACTGGCCAGTCTTTAATAATGCAGTGGGAACTTCTTGATCGAGTTTGGTACTCACAAAGAAAACAGCAATATTTTCATGCCCTAGTTGCAAACTCAGTAGAATTGCTACAATTATGAGGTCTGCGCTGACATACCATTTATATATTTTGTAATTAATTCTGTCTAGAAGAAAAGTCATATTTTCATCCGTTCTTTTAAGTGGATTGGACGGATGGATAAACTTTTCCTATGTGAAGGACAGCTATTAAACTCAATTTTGAAGCATCGATAAAAAGATGCCTTTCTTCGGCATGGTGTTGGTGACCTAATGCCAACATCATATCGTCGACATTATTGCAGTATCAAAGACCCTCCTCGGTTGAAAAATACCGTGATAATTCTTTCTGATGGTTACGATACACAGAAATATGTGTGCTTGGAGCCTAGATCCTAGTATTCCTGCTTTAGTTTTTGACAAATTCAGCTCTCGAGTAAGGTCATTTAATTCTAATCGATTTATTACATGTGGTCCGTCCTCTTCAGATGACAAATATTTATCATTGATGGTTGGTAACACGCTTCTTCTGGTTCTGTAATACCATTTTCTTAGGAATAGAATGACTCTTCTAGTTACCTTGAATAAATTGCAAATAAGAGACTGTTTGATAGAAAAATACCGAATTTTTTATTTTGTCTCATCTGTCAGGAAGAAGGAGACTAAAATTAAATTATAATTTTATGATATTAAACCCCGATCTATTCTATTCAAATGTCTGCTTACATTACATATAAAAGCCTATTTTTCTCTCTAAAATTAATTTAGTTCTGATCTATCATACAACTTCAAATACTGTACATATTACGTCTAGTTGATAAGCTGTATTGCTCTCCAGGGAGAAACAACAACCATTAGAACACTGAAGCCGTATCAAAAAAAGGTTATGATGTACACAGAGTCGTCTTAAACACTATCAATGATCTACAATTGTAAGAAATTTTGAGTCAGAAATCTTTATAACAGCATAAACCTATCATCGAGAACGTAATATTCCACTACTTTTTTAATAGTCGCTCATATCAATTCTTATTATGGCCATAACTGCATCACTATCATTACATTATATAAAATGGAAAAAGAGTTCGCGAGAGCTTTTAGCTGTTCTTTTGCCTCTTAATATTAATGAACGTTTTATATATCGTACTATTGCTCGTTTTCGTAACATTGGTGATGTCGTTGATCACTGTCGTAGTGGTCGATCGTATTCTGCACATACAACAAATACTGTCGTAGCTGCCAAAGCAAACAAACTTGTCCCGTGAAATGAATATTGCATCCAGAACACTCTAGCATAATTGCGGAAGATTTAGCCATAAAGGTTTACAGAAGGAGCAACCATTAACCTTAAAGGCTATAAGAACCAAAAAATAGAAAAAGTTGTTAAGTCGGTACAACAAAAGAGGGTATCGCAAAATTTTATTCTCAGATGAGAACATATTTACTATTAACTCAAAATTTAATTGACAAGATGATGGGCTGTTTGTACGACGCTCGTTACACCGGTTCAGGGTCGTCACCGTCCGGCTTCAGTAATGGTTTGGTGAGGACTTGTGCGAAGATGTTTCTTCTATTCACTTTTACGAGATTCGGGTGCAAACATTAGCCCGACTGTAGCAAAAAACTGTGTTGAAAATTATGGCGAAGCTGCTGACTGGGTGCCTCTACTGGATTCGGCTCTCGTTTTCAAAGTCAAAACAAGCCTATACACAAGGCTCTTGTGTTTATTAAGGTTTCTAATTATGGCAGCCCTGACTTGAGCTCTACTATCAATTATAAGATTTTCTTGAAAGTATGGCTTGAAAGAAACATCATCCAAATTTGAAGTCTCTGAAAGGGAGTGTTCTTGAAGTTGCAACAAAAATATCGCTATAAACTGGGCATAAATCGATCGGTCGTTTACATCTTTATGAGGATGCAGGGGCAAAGACTTCGAATTCGAAGTTATACATCGTTTGAAAGTTTATTTTAGTTTTGTAGTTTTTTTTATACGTCATTAAAGTACTGACAGTATTTATGCATGTATATAAATTAAAATAGGAGCAAAAGTATGATAAATCCTTATAGACAATCATAAATAGAACATATCAATGATAAACTACATAATCATAGCTTGAAAGATTATGAAATATTTTAGTTTCAACATTTTGAAAATAATGGACCATAATGGTCAAAGTGGATGCGAAAACTTCATAAAGTTTGCAACTTGCGATTCCACTGTATTTTCCATCAACGTGTCTTCATGACATCAAACCACAAGCCCAATTGGAACAAAGGGGGTTAGTAAAGCTACTATTTACAAAAGTCTAGTGTGATACATTCAACAAATAGAGGTAATGGCCATAAAATCACATGAAGAATGGTAATATTAACTGCCGCAATGGATGATTATATTGAAGCCTATGTGAAAACAAAAGAAATGGTTCAATTATTGATTAATTGTGACAAACAAAATGTTAATAATATTAATAAATTATAATAGAAGTGTTCATTTTTGCTTATGAGTATAAGGTTTACATTATAAAAATAAAATAATTAGATTTTTAGAACAGATCGAACGTATTTTATCGGTTTCTAATGAACCTTGTGCAAATATAGCAATGATATAAATGTGAAATTCTACTGTTCAGTACATTTGATGGATTTGTTTTGTTGGTATAAATTCATATGTCTTCATTAGAACAGTTTTCTACTTGAATATTTATTCACTGTAACAACAGCCTTATAAATCTGCATGTCAGAATGATTGATTTATTGCTATGTATTACATACTCCTCTCATAATATAGAAATTTAATCTATCTCTCTTTTCAATTTGTACAATATTATTCTCATTCTCTAGCGCTAGAGAATATATTTAGGAATAAAATATTTGCAGATGACAAAAGCATATAGATTAAAATACATTTTTCTCTCGATTTAAGAAAAATATTGGTTTTTATTTACAAATGTAAATGTATAAATCGTACAAAAAAGGGAATAATTCAAGATAAACTCTATGAGTTTGACATCAGAGATTGGACTTGCTTATATTATCAGCAGTCGTTACATTAGAATTTCTTTTCCTGGCGATGAATCAAAACAACAAGAAGTCAACTCAAGCATTTTAGGGCTCTGTTTTAGGGGATTCATTTTTCATTATTTTCAACGATTTACCATCTGTTATCTGGTCATATCACTGTTGTAAGCTGATGCTAACTCAATTGCAATACTTGGAGATTTTATCTAGAATTTCGTGAATTTTAACCTACGAGTTCTTGTCATGATAATAATATTTGTTTTTGTAATAATAATAATTCTCTTTATTTTCTAACGGTGGTATACCAAAAACAAGAAAAAAATACAAAATTAAATGTACATATATGTATATAGAAATTCATACTTTATATAAACAAAAAATTAATGAAAATAAAGCAAAATAGAAAAAAAGAGGAAAAAATAATAAGAAAAATATATCTAACTTGAAAAAAACAGAAAAAAGTAAATGACGACAATAACTTCTTGCGGTGTTCACTAATTAAGAAACAAAAGATCGTTAGCGTTGATACACAGAATGTCAGTTTTTGGTCTAAGAACAACCAATGAATCGGGTGGTAACTTATAAAAGGGACTGGACACGACAGGCCGATGAGTCATCGGCCACGGGCGTATTAATGAAAATTTGTATTTTTAAAGAGTTTTTAATTTTATTTATATAATTTGAAAACAAACGGGTGGTGATCTATAAAATACGAAATACATTTTTATTTGTTCATTTTGTAGTTTAAGTTGAGTAAAGGAGTATTAATAGTAACTAGCAATACTTTTTCAAGGTTCCTTTCTGTAAAATTTCTTCTCTTTGAATGAAATACATCCTTGTAGATAGAAAACGTCCTTTCTAC
This sequence comes from Melolontha melolontha, assembly GCA_935421215.2. Classification (NCBI taxonomy): domain Eukaryota; kingdom Metazoa; phylum Arthropoda; class Insecta; order Coleoptera; family Scarabaeidae; genus Melolontha; species Melolontha melolontha. The sequence goes on from OW285236.1 coordinate 131,796,891, forward strand.
ATCACAACTGGTTATAGGTGCATACTGGAAATATTCTTTTATTTTAGCGTATTTAGCAATTAGATTTTGAGGCATTGTCCCCATACACAATTGCCGCAATGTTATTAAATCAGGATTTATATTAAAAACTGCGTCTAACTCTTGCCGAAGACCACATCCGAAGTCACTTGGAATATTCTTCAAATTATTAATCTAATGTGGTTAATCCATCATTTAATTTTGAGATTTTGATTTTCAAAATAAGCGATTAGTTTTGGCAAATTTCCAAAGTGTTCCTGAAGAAAGTACAACTGATTTTTTAAATTTGGAATTTGCACTATAACTGACAAATAAAAGCATTTTTTCTTTGTACCTGTCATCCGAATGAAGCATTTAGTGCATATTCTCAGCTACTGTTTCCGCATCAAATGTATTTATAACTTTTGTTGCTATTACATATGCGTTATTTGGAATAGTTGGATGTAGTACACCAGCTACATGGGTACTGACTTGAAAGATGGCTTCTGATGCGTTCTACTGCTTTAGTGTAGTACTTAGAAATATATTTTCGTAAGGTGGATTCATCAGGAACATTTCGACCAGTATGTTTTTAGAGAAATGTTTTGAAGGTGGGATTGTTAAGTTAACTTAATGGAATATTTGTCGCCGTTAAAGTTTTACAGAGTTCTTCCTTAAAATTGTTAGATTCCAACGGGCCTAATTTCTGTGTATGTGTTTGCGATGCTAAGTGACGTTTTAGGTGTGATTTCTACTATACTATACTATTTCTACTATACACTGCAACCCTGTAAAGACAGTCTTTACAGGGTTGCAGTGTATAGTAGTTGTGCGGAAGCGTTTATGTTACTTTACTGTGCCCCATGTGTGACTTTTAATTAGTAGTTTTTACCTACTGATGATGACAACTTAGTTGTCGAAATACGTATTTAGGATACGACTAATAATTGTGGTAAGGGGTTATATACCTTTTTAAATTATTATTTAACCACAGTCTCCATTGAAAGAATATTTTACAAACTTTGCAATAAATTTCAGAATCACTGGCAATGGACATACAATCAGTTTAACCCTTAATCCACCTCGCCATTGTGCCATGATGCCATTCTCAACGTTGTTCCATATCATATCTGAAAGAGTAACTTAAACAGTTATTAAATTCACTGGACACTTACGTCAAAATAATTGGGAGTAGATTCGATGAAACGATATTAAACAGGATCTATTAATTACAAAAATTACGAAGTATGTAATTAACAATTAAAACAATGAAAAAAAGAAACTAACTCACCGTACTTTATTTATCTTACGAAATATAAATTAATAAATAAAATAAATTACAGAAACTCCTCCCGCTTCTATCTACGCTCATGAAGAAAGGAATTTAAGTGTAATATTGAAGTAATTCCGCCACAATTCAACGACAAAAAACAGATGTGCGGTTAACCGAATGAATAGTGCTATTCAATAACTGCGTGTTGTACTTAGCGTTATCGATTATTTATATGATCCATCGTAATTTCGGCTTGATGCGTCCAGTCTCTAATAATTACAAACTCCTAAAAAAGATATTTCAAATAAAGTGCAGAAATCATTAGCATAAAGAGATATATGTAAATATATGCAAATTTGGAAGACAAAGTTCATCCGAATGAAGAATCTTGGCTATTTTAAATAAATGGCTGAAAATTTGTGAAAGGAATCTACATTGTGTTACTCAGATGACACTTTTTCCGTTTGTAAGAATCTTTACTAGAAACTAAATTTTTTTAAAATTGTCCGTGATTATCATGTTTGGCTGTGGACTACATCATCCAAGTTCAAACCCACTGACCCGCAATTTTTTTAATTTTTTGTTTTCATGTTTTATTATGTAAAGTGAGTCAGAGATTTTGAATTTTAACTTTATTGTGGTCTCCAATTAAGTTTTCGTTAGATAAACATTAATTAATCAGTTGTAATAATCAATTTATTTGAAACCTGAAAACCGCATAAATTTTGGTATTGTTGAGCAGCTCTTTATAAATTACGATTAAATATCACCGAATTTTTAAATAATTAATCCAGTACAAGCTAATCTAAACTAGATAAAGGTTAAATAAAATTTATACATCAACAATTTTTGACTGAATTTTTACTTTAGTTTCTCATAGTATTTTCACCGAAAATGTAAACGTTTCTGTGAGCCTAACCAATTCCATTATTAATATTATACTATTTTAAAAAATTGAAAACTGCATATAGTGTCCGTGTCACATTGTTTGTTTTTCTAGGAAAATTTTACAGTAACGATGAGTGTTGTAAAGTAGAGTTATGAGTTTGAATTTATTAATAATTAATTTTATGTTTGTGAAAAGAGAAAAAAAGTAGTTTTGGACTAATTTATTACAAAATGCCCCAATGGGACAAAAAAATGCTAAATATACTTAATGTGTTTGTGTCTTTAGGCAAATAAGGAAGAAAGTAGCAAGCTGACAAAAGTTGTGGATTCCAGATCCCAAAAAAAGTTCCAAAAAACCTTTAAATGATACCTAAAAAAAGTATATTTCCCAGCTGAGCTGAGCACGAACACAAATGCAGCATACGCGTTAGTAAATAAATACCTGTAATTAAAATCAGCACAATTTATCAACTTCGTGTAATCTTCACTTTCAACTTGTTGGTCATCTTCATGGATTAAAGCGGAACGCTAAAATGTATTTGTGTTAGCTAAGGTATAAATAGGCATACAAGATACAAAGGTATATTAGATTCCCTGTATCTAAAGGATTAAGAAATCATGGCTACAACAGATTCACTAACAAAAGTCAGCTGTGAAATATACTTTTTTTTTGTATCATTATAAGATTTTTTGGACTTTTTGGGGTCTGGAATCCACAACTTTTATCAGCTTGCCACCTTCTTGCTTATTTGCTTTAAGATTTTTTCTGTCCCATCGGGGCATTTTGTAATAAACTTGTTATTATATACTCGTAGATATAAAGAAAATGAGTTTGATTTGTTATCGTAACTATTCAATGAAAAACACCAATTACCTACATATTTCAGTGCATACTTTCCGACCTTTAGTTATTATACATCAGTATTAGTCAATGAAGTACTTAATACTCTTTTATTGTATAAATAGCTTTTGCTTTTATATTATTAAGTAGTTATAATTATTAATTCGATAACTTTCATATAACCGTAGATAAGTAAATATTTTTATATCAATAGGAAATTCCATTACTTTCCATTATACAAATGATAATAATCAGAAATTGACTACTTTTTAAAGAAAATCTCATTGGATGAATAGTTCTATTAAATATTCAGGTATATATGTATATAGTAATATGAAACTTAGAAAAAGAATTAAATTCGTATTCAATTGCTTGAGTACCTGTATATAATACTGTAATTGAAACCCATTACTGACTGTGTTCGCGTGTTTTAAGTACACCGAACATGAACCGGAGGATGAGACCCGTGGTCGAGGAACGCGGTATTTTTGTCCGACGACAATTACCACGACGCCGCATCAACCTCCCTCCATCTATTCGTCTACTTAGGCACCTCTCTTCGTTTATGTGTATATACGACCGCTGGTATAGCCTCTGCGCCGTGAGAACTTGTCCCTCGCACAGTCTCTTTATGTTTTAGGCTGTAACTCACGATTGGTTACAGATATTGATCTGTGGCCTGTTTATTCGAAATCTACGTCAAATTTTCGTACCGATTTATGGGCAATACTACGACCTGAATTCTATATCTAGCAAGATAAGCCATGCAAAAATCTAAAATCTGTTTTACATTGTATATTCTGAATCTGGATACCGGCCCGCAGAACAAACGCTTTTCACTAAGTCTTTAATACATACTTTTGATATTAAAATGTTTACACACTGGCGCTCTTTTTTATACGAATGGGGTGTGATTCCCCTTTTCTGCTGTCATTTCTTTGTATGCTTGTATATATCTGTGTATCGGCGACGAGGGGTGGGTTATATACGAAAAACACGGCAGTAGTCGGAGATATTGTGTTACATGGGGTATAAGAGCGAGCGGGCAGCTATACAAGAGAGGATGGGGATTCGGCTTGGCGAATATCGACTCAGGATGCTTCCATTTTATGTGATGCTAGCGTAATATCGCGGATAGTAGAGTCGAGCGGTTTTAGTACACGACAGTTGTTTGAGCGAACGGCCCGAACCTTTTGGGGGAAAGAGGGGAATCACATGGAGCCGGTTTTACGCTGCTCAACGTTCGATTCTCATTGTTTCGTACGCGTTTTTAATTTAATTGATTCGAGCGCATGCTGAAAGATATGTGTGTCTCCATCTTTCTCCCTCTCATCCGAAGCGTGCATATCTACACTAAATGGATTTCTCTTAAACGCAAAATTAATACATTAAAAATTATATTCATTTAAAGCGAAATAAACTATGCAATTATTAAGTATTGAATACTATTGCAAACAACTGTAATAAACTACATGAACATAAGAAAGCAATTACGATTTTGTAGGATGATTTGTTTCTGAAATAAGAAATATATGAATTTAAAATACCAGATCATCTTTTACAAAACTAATTAACTATAATCGTAACTAGATTTAGTTCGAATTGACTTGTCATTTCTAGGTAGGTCTGTAAATATTTATCAAGGCCTATTTTTAATTTAATATTCCCCCTTATACACGTGGAAATAATAGACGAATGATAGTGAATTAATATCTTGAGAAATTCACTAAAATGTAATAATGGCAAAAGTACGAGGGCCGATTTTTATACGAGAGAGAAACTGAATTTATTGAGAATAAGAAAATCTAGTAGATTGTGAAATATCAGTGTTTATTTAGAGCAACACTTTATCTATCATTTGATGTTTTGTTGTTAAGTTACGTTCGTTATAATTCAACAACTTATTTTTTAAAAGTAAAAGAAAATGGAATTAACCAAAGAGCGCTTTCGAATCATATTTATTACTCCCTCCGTGCAGAAATAATTGTCCGATTTGAGATTTAATGAAAAATTAAGAAAAGTATGCAAGGTGAAGCTAAGAGTAAGTGAAATACGTAGTTTGTAAACAAATTAAAGTTTTCTGCGTTATTTGTAAAATAAAAATGTATCTTTAAAAACAGTTTTTTTTTAATGAAAAATGTCAAACTGGTTTGTCTCAAATATGGACAATTCAATTATGTTTTGGCTGCAAATTCACTAAAGAAACCTAATTTGGCTTCAAACTTACGGCAAATTCTCTACCATTTATTTTTAGAACTCAGTAACAACGGTAAGCTAAAGCGTGGCTCCATCAAAATTATTGCCAGCACATTCAGACTATCCGAGAAAACTGTTACATAATAGGATATGGCATCGAGGAAAGCAATCGTTAAACGATGGATTAGTAGTAGCTGATCTATCCTTTCCTAAAAAGGTCGTGTTGACCGAAAACTAAGAATGCTTGATATAGAAGCAGTTGAAGCAGTTCAACTTAATAATCGGCGTACTATTCGTTCTCTTGCACATTCTATTGGCATTAGTAAAAGTACAGTTCATAATTGACTAAAATCAGGACAAATAAGGCGACATTTCAATACTATAAAACCATATTTGACGAATGTCAATAAAATTGGACGGTTAATGTACTGGTTATTAATGCCTAAGCCAGAAAGTGTAGCTAATGGAACATCTTATTTAAGGATATGACTGATCAAATGCATGTACACGAAAAGTGGTTTTACATCACGAAAGCATCCAATACATGTTACCTGGTAGAGGGTGAACAGAAATCGTACAGTATCTGCAAAAATAAACGCTTCCTTACGAAAGTAATGTTTGTAGCCGCTGTTAGTCATTCTCCCTACAATCAATCTCAGAATAAGCATTTTTATGGTAAACTTGGTATTTGGTCTTTCGTATTTGAAGAACCTGCTAAGAGAAGCAGCAAAAATCGCCCTGCTGGTACAACGGGAACTAAAGACTCAATTCAAGACGATCCAAATGCGGGAGGTCTATCGAAGCAAGAGCTAAGAACACCAAGATAGTCGACAAACAGATCTGAGCATATCAAAGAAAGAAGGTGTGAATTATTGCTCTTGAAGTGGAGGTATCATAAGCCATCGTATTCAAAATTTTGCGTTATGATTTAGGAATGAACAAAGTGTTACTACGACGAATTCCCAAATTGCTCAGTCTCAATCAAAAATTGTGTCGGCAACAAATTTGTGAGAAAAACTTGAGGGTTTTAGTTGACGATAAAAACCTTTTTTCGAAAATTATAACAGGTGATGAAATGTGGGTATATCACTCAGACCCAACGACAAAATAAGAATCCATGCAGCGGATCCACAACGGATCCTTACCACAAAAGGACCCAAAATTCATCCGAAACTGATGGCGACGGTGTTTTGGGATACAAAAGGAATCTTGTTAATTGAATACACGAAGAAAGACACTACAACTACAGGAGAAGTATACAAGGAAACAATCCAACATTTTTAAAACTGCCATACAGCAAAGAAAAAACTCAAAACTTTGCTCAAACGATTATGCTGCTTATGACAATTGCAGTGTTCAAAAGGCTTGCCAAGAGAAATAATGGCTGTGGCTTTATATAGATGAAACATCTCCACATGATAATTTTTTTGAAGGTATGGCTTTATTAGAAAAAGACTGGAATAAATGTGTAACCGGTAGTAAATCATTTGTTGAAAAATCAAATGTAACTTTTCGTATAACGCTTTCACTAATAGTTATGTAGATAATATAAAAATCTCCCCCGATATATTGGAATAAATTGTGCAAAATATTGAGGATTAACAGAAATATAAGCATCCATTTAAGGATATAAATTATCGTATATGATATCGAAATATTAATACTATACAATTATGATATTTCTTTTATGTTTATTTTGAATGTTAAAATAATAATTTCTAAAGAAAAGCAAAATGGAATAGTGATTCCTAAAAATAGTACAGAATATTCAATAGAAAAAAATTAACACCTAGAAAAACAATTGGCGAAACTACATACATACGAGGTGTGATCAAAAAATATGGTGAATAATTTTATTACGAATAAAGTAAATAAGCTTACATCAAATTTGATTTAATCTCCTACAAAGTACTCCCCTCGGCTAGCGATGCACCTATCCCAACGTTGATTTCATTATTCGAAGCATTTCTGGAAGGTTTCTTTCGGAAGTGCCTTCAGCTGCTCCGTCGTAACTCTCTCAATTGGCGTGGAGTGGTGTCGAAACGTTTTCTTTTTTAGCACGGTTTTATTTTTTGGGAAGAGCCAGAAGTCGTATGGTGCTAAATTCGGTGAGTAAGGCGGATGTGGACAGACAGAAACCTTTTTTTCGGACAAAAACTCGCAGATCGAAGCATGATGCGTTGTCGTGATGAGGGAGGAAGCCATTATCCTATATTTCTGGTTTCTTTCTTCGTACATAATTTCTCAAACGTTGCAGTACGCCCTTAGAATATTCAGAGTTTACAGTTGTTCCCCTTGGAGCGAACTGTCCTCACTATAAAAAGAAAACAATGAGCATCCTTAACGTTCAATTTAAGGTGCCTCCTTAGGGCGAGAAGATCCACTCGTTTTACATTGGGAAATCTGATTTTTTTCTCGGAAACATGGCCATACACCTAACTTTCATTCCTAGTTATAATTTTTGCCATGAAGTCCTTATGAGATGGTCAGTTCTTAGGAAAGCTCTCAAGTAGTCAATCGAATCATTTTGACTCACTTTTTGAACATTTCACTCGCTTTTGAGGTTGAAGGACGTCCCGAACGTTGCTCATCTTCAACCAACTAATTTCTGCTTTTAAATTGCTCATACCACTTGTAACTTAAAACCAAACTTAATGCTTACGCGTTGTTCGAAATCCATGATGCGTAACATACACTGTACACACAATCACACTCTCCCAGCTCTGAAAGTCGACTGACAAGTCACAACTTGATCTAAGGGGCACTCACTGTTTCAACGAATCAGGTTATCGGATTTATTATTTCAAATAAATTAGTGTCAGCAGTTACTGCTATAAAAATTCATTCCACGAATTTTTTATCACATCTCGTATGTACGTTCTAGTAGTATGAATTCGTTTAAATTTAAAAATTGCAGACCTAAATTATAATGATTAGAAACGAAAGTATTAAAACGTGTCTAATACATTTGTGTAATAAGAAGCATTAATTATTGTAAAATTAAGAAGTATAATTGATAAGTTAGCAAATTTTTTAAGCGATGAATGATTTATCATCTCTAAATACAAAGAAAATGGCATACAAAGATTTGCTGCAACATTGGAAAGACAAGCTCAATATTAAAAGCATTTTAATGAGAAGCATGCAGATTTAGATTTTGAATTAGTGTCCATGAGGAAGAATTAAGAGAAGCGACCAATAAAATGAACACAATTTTCACTGATGCTTTAGCCAATAAATAAAACTCCAAATTTCCAAACTTGGTATTCTGAAGATATTATAAAGTGTGTTTTTTTAAGTGGTGTAGGAGTATAAATTGAAATAGAAATCACAAGCGTTAGGGAAATGAAAATTTTTTAAAATCGGTAAGATAGTTTTATGACATTAATGATGGAAGGTTATTTAAGGCATATGGCCAACATATGGCGTCTAAGGCACATCATCCTGGAGCATTAATTTTAGACTACTTTTCCGAGCGTTTGAGGCCTTATGTTACGAATGGTGCCCTCGATATTGATTTCCAAGGCTGCAATAGTTGTTGGCTTGTTTGCGTAGTCCAATGACTTCAAATAATCCTACAAAAAATATTCTAGAGGCGTCAAATCACATGATCTTGAAAACCAATGTGCAGATTCATTTCGAAAGATAAGCATATCGCCGAACACTTCCTTCAATAAATCCATGGTTTCGCCATGTAGCATGGTCCTGCTGAAACCAATGGTTTTCCAAACCATGTTCGTGCACTTCTGGGAATAAAAAAATCATTGGACATGCCTCTACACCGGCCGGCATTGTCGTGACAGCTCGATTATCTTCGTTTTTAAAGAAGCATGGGCCGATTATGCCATCGGGCCACACATCGCACCAAACAGTGCATTTTTCGGAGTAAATCGGTACCTAGTTGATGAGTCACCTGTGGATTAATGTCGCTCCAAATGCGACAATTTTGCTTATTCACAAAGCCACTGAGCCAGAAGTGAGCCTCATCACTGGACTTAATTTGACCATAAGACAGTGGATCCACTTCCAACTGTTCAAGCGCCCAGTTACTGAACTGACGTTGAAAACGATGGTCGGTTAGCTTCAATTCTTGCAACCGATGTAATTTTGTAGGCATGTAAGCCAAGATCCTTGTGAAAAATCTTCCACAAAGTCGATGGGCACAGACCAAGTTCTTACACACGATGACAAATCGATGAATTTGGATCATCTTCAACACTGGCCTAAACGGCGACGATATTTTCTTCAGTGCGCGCTCTACGCCATCTCGTTGGTAGATGGGCGTCCCAAAAGAGTAAATTGAGTGCAAAATTTTTCAATTGTGTTGCGAATAGTCGTCTGCCGATTATGTATGCCGTAAATTGGGCTAAGCACTTTGTGAACATTTTTAACTGAACACTGATTTTAGAAATAAATTTACACAATTGTAAACGCTGCTCAGCTGTAAATTTTTACATTATGAAATTTCAAACCATACTGAATAAAATGGCGGTATGACTTGTCAAATTAACTGTTCTAATGTTGGAGTTTCTCCCTATTGAAAAAGAAAGGTATTAAAAAAACACATATTATAAAGATTATGGAAGAAAATACTGTAAGTTAATAAAACAATGTATTGCGAAATTTTCAAATTAAAACTGTTAAATAAAGTAAGTAGAAGCAAAAATAGGAGAGTATCATTGCTATTTAAATAGCAATTTACAAACTACACAATATATTCGCAAAAGAGCAGGAAAAGCAATTGATGGTGTCGATGAAGCTTGGGACGTGTTATATAACATTTTACAGAATGTTTTTATTTTATCTGAAGCTATATTGAATGTACCCTTTGAACGGCGCAAACATTCTCTTTCATGGTTTGATAGAAAGATTATACTGGGGAACACAAAAATCCTCCCCATAAAATAAATGCATATTTTCTCAAATTTGGGCTTAAATTAGTGTACACTTGCCCTGCAAATTGCTAAAAAAACCTCAGATTTCATGGAAATATTCTATACACCCCGTTATAAGCAATAAACGAGCGTCGAATTTATTACCTGCAAATAGTAGAAGCAATCCCTTTACTGTTATTGTGCAAATACTCAGTGATCATTTATTCGTATTTTCCGTATTTTGTATGAATATATTCATATATTAAGAAAAATGCCGCAAGTTTGTGCGACTGAAGCAGATTTGCTATATATGTGGAAAAATTACTGCAAAAGAGCATCGAAAACCTTTATCTCCACTCGTAAAAAAAGGCATATAAACTTTACTTTGCATGTAAATACAACAAAATTTGAATGAACTTCAACAAAAATTTGTTGCAGTTCGTATTCGAGAATACTGAGAGGGTGATTGAAAGATACTCATAAATCTATGCCATTCGCAGTTCCAATAGTTTGGAAGGAACCTCGAAGCCACATGGACGATTGTTATTTTTGCATGACGAATGTCAAAGGAATTACTACCAAAAGCGTGCGTAGTATTTATTACCCCAATATTCCCTCTGCAATCCGACCAGTGCCCCATAATATCTCATTGGCTGTTCCCCAGCGCTCTGGATGTTACATTCTAGAGTCGCATTCGAAATCTGAAGAATCTCCTCCAGAAGCTGGATCTTGCTGCTTCCTAGTTCTGAGGATTCTTCTTCTAAAACTCATTTAATCACCCAAGCTGAAGTGAATGATCTTGTTTGTGACATCGATCTACCTAAGAATAAAGCAGAACTTGGATCCTGTCTGTAGCAATGGAACCTTTTACAAAAAGAAGTTAAAGTATCCATATACAGGAAAAGCCAAGCCGCTTAACGTATTTTTTTTTTTGCAATGAAAAATTACCATATATACTAGATCAACGGCCGCTATTTATAGATTCGTTTAAAATAAGTTTGAAGGCTGTTTTAATTTTTAATGGCAACGAACATACCTCAATTCCCATAGACCACTCAACAACTATGAAAGAGACTCCACGCAAAACAACTGAGCTAGATGTTCAATATGTGGCACGAGTAGCATTAGCTTAGAAAGAAAAAATATTTTTACCCCCACTTCACATTAAGCTAGGCCTGATGAAAAATTTTGTTAAGGTACAGAAGGGGATGCTTTCTTATATTTAAAACAAAAGTGTGCACAGATAAGTGAGGCTAATTAAGATAAAAGAGGGAATTTTTGTTGGACCGCAAATTAAACAACTGTTTCGAGATGCCAGTTTTAGGACAATTTTAAATGACATTGAAAGACGAGCGTAAGATGCATTTGAAAATATTTGCAACTATTTTTTTGCGAACGATAAATCAGGAATACGTGAAAGAACTACTCTCGGTTACCACATTATGAGATGCAACACGTCCCTAAAACTCCATTTTCTCCATTCTGATTTGGATTTCTTTCTTAAGAATATGGACGCAGTATCAGACGAGCATGGAGATAGATTTCACTAAGATTTACTAAGATATTGGTATCGATCGAAAAAAGGTATACCGGAAAATGAAGCTCAAATATGTTGGCCGACTTTTATCGGAATGTACGAGGGATGTTTCCAAAGTTCTGGGAATTCCGCTCGAAATTACGCAGAACTTATAGGCAATGTTGCTGGTGATAGTCCTGTATATCGGTAGATTGATCGTTTCAGAAGTGGTAGAATACTAAACGTCCTGTATATCGGTAGATTGATCGTTTTAGAAGTGGTAGAACATCATTAGAAGACGATACACGCAGTGGTCGCCCGAGCACGTCGGTAATTGAAAGAAACATTAATGCCGTGGGGAGCCTACTGAAAAAGGACAGACGAATGAATTTCTCAAATTAATGTACGCCTAGGAATAGGTGCACCACAAGTTCATGAGAACTTACATGATAGTTTGGGTGTAAGCAAAGTTTCAGCCCGCTGGGTGCTAAGGCTGTTGGGACCGGAACAGAAACTCAATAGGTCTGACACTTGTCGTCAACTTTAATAGCTGTTAACCTATTACGGCGATGAATTTTGGCAAGGGATAACGACCAGTGACAAACGTGGATTCCTTATTTCAATCCTGAGACCAAAAGTCAATCCAAATAATGGCGTAAACCCTAAGAAGGGCCTCCATTTAAGGCGCGTGCACTTTCGTCTGTTGGAAAGGTAATGCTTACTGTATTATGGGATTGCGAAGGGATTATTTTTATGGGTTATTTGGTGAAAGGTAGTACAATTAACGCAGAATATTATTCGAACTTATTATCCGGACCACTGGGGTAGGCACTTATCAGAAAACGGTCTCGGAAGTTGCATAAGCGTCCGTTATTGCAACAGAATAATGCAAGACCGCATATCGCAAGAAACTAAGAATGTTTTGAACGATTTACGACGTGAATTGCTTCCGCATCCACCTTAATTACCGGATCTCGCACCGAGTGATTTTCATCTATTCCCAGATTTGAAAAAACCTTTACGGGGTGTTTGTTTTGGAAGTTTAACTGGCGTAAAACGTGCCACAAATAGGTGGATTGAGGAGACATCGAAAAAGTTCTTAGAGGACGGGTTAAAAAATTTATTTATCGTTGGGATAAATATATTCAATTAAATGGCGATTATGTTGAAAAACTACATTGTAATATTGATGAAAATTGACAAAATAAAAAAATTATAACTAAATTCCCAGAACTTTGGAAACAATTAATTTAAAATGTGTATAATATGTGTTATTAAGTTTATAAAATGTTTCAAAGAATACGTTTCCGACTGTTGAAGGCGAATAAATTGGTTATAAATAGCGGTTTCACTGAGTTTTTATTAATATAATATCTACCTACTTTATCATTAGAGACTGATATCGAAATTCTGAGGCCAGAGCTGGATTCGCCTTACCAAAATAAGTAAGAAACAGACAGAAGTATTCCAGGGAGGAAAAGTTTCTGAAATATTCAGCACTGTGATAAAGATATATGCTTACAGAATAAATATTTAATGTTCAAGAATTATAGAAAGTTCAAAACATAATTCCACTATGAAGAATTTAGTCAACTACGTTCTCGAGTTAAATACTTATAGACACTGATAAAACAGTTACCGATGCGAAACATTTTGGTCGTACAGCTGTACACCACTTCTCACGATTAGCTTGCTTCACCTAGTTTGTTTTTGAGGTTGTTAATGATGTTGGACATGTTGATGTTATATATTTGGATTTTAATTTTCTAATGAGATTTATCACTACGTTCTACTTAAATAAGTTACATTTATTTTCTCACTCTTTAATTGCTAATTTTTGTTCAGCTATTTGTTTTTATTGTGTATATTTATATATATCTTATATCAAGTTCTTTGAATTTGATTTATTACCATTTTAATTAACTTCTATTGTTACAATATTATTATTTTATTGTAGATACTTATGTTAATATTACTCTAATTTCCTGTAGTAATTAGGTTTATACTGCTGGAAATAAATATATTATTATTATTACTAAGATAGTCGTGGCAAAAGAACCATGTGATAAAACTGCAACACATAATCAAATAAAGTTCATTGAAATTCACTTATCGAACTATATATCAACAAAAAACTGTAGTCAATAATAGTATACATATTTCAAATCATTAATGTATTTTAAAAGCATATTTTCTAAAATACTGTAGCCCTTCCCTGGCATGGCCTCTGTCTATTTTATACAGTTTATCAATAAATTGTGGCGTGTTTCCCTCACAATGAAAGACTTCATTCATTGTTCCATCGTATAAATCGGACATTCGTAATTATCGTCCTATCAGTAATTTACCTGTTATTGAATAGTTGGTGGCTATTAGAATACTTGCATCTTATTCTGAAGTAATTACCACGGAACAACATGGATTCGTTCGCAGTCGTAGTACTGAGACAAACTTATTAACATATTGTAACTATATTTTGAAGAAAATCGAAGAGGGTTATCAGGTGGATTCTATATACACTGACTTTAGAAAAGCGTTTGATCAGGTGAACCATTCCTTACTTCTACTGAAACTGGAAAAATACGGCATAATTGGGAATGTTCTGGCATTGTTAAGATCATACTGAACCGATCGGGTTCAGAGTGTTGTCGTGGGGGGCACTAGGTCTCGAGATGTCCTTGTTAAATCCGGTGTGCCTCAGGGGAGTCATTTGGGCCCTATTTTATTTTTGCTATTTATAAAAGATATAAGGTTTTGCCTTCATTCCTGTCGTTTTCTTTTATTTGCCGATGATATGAATGATCCTAATGATTGTGTTACACTCCAATCGGATCTAGATGCCTTCCACTCATGGTCTACTAGAAACCGCATGCCCCTTAACACTTCAAAATATAAAGTCATATCATTTACTAGAAAGAAGAATTGGCCTATGGTAGCACAATACTTGATGAATAATGCTCCTCCTGAAAGAGTGCAGTCGGTTCGGGATTTGAGAATTACTCTGGACCGCGAACTGAGGTACCACCTACATCGACGATATCTTATGTAGAGTAAATAAGATCTGTGGTTTAATTAAGCGTCAGACACGGGATTTTAGTAATGTTATGGCTATTATAAAATTGTACCATTCACCATGGGCGGCCAATGGTGCGGCCAATCTTGCAATATTGTTACATTGTATGGAACCTATATATCGCTACATACCGTGGGCACATTGAGAAAATTTAACACAACATGATAAATGATGTACTCTATAAGCTAAATATCGACAAAAATTCCTATAATTACGTACAAGGACTGCACCTATTGGGCTTTGAATCGTTAGAATCAAGGCGGAGAAAGGCATACTTCAAGTATCCTATCCTCGGACAAAATATAGACTCAGAAATCCGATAGATTCGATTATAAGGGAACTGAATGGCTTGCCGTTTGATGTGGATGTATTTCATTGCACAAAAGCTGTATTTTTTAAGTATGTGAATGGCATGGATTTTAATACAAGTTAGAGTTTTTTTTTATGTTATAAATCTTAAGTTATATGTGGCTATTTATATTTATATATTGTGACATGGTTTGGGATTAAATGTCCGGTAATATCTGATGTTTAAATAAATAAATAAATAAATAAATAAATAAATAAAAGAGAAATACATTATTCAACAATCTTTTTAACGAACAACAGTCTATAAGTTGCGACATAAAAGCTTGGTTCAAAAATGAAACAAACTATTACTTAAAAAGTATTTATAGAGAGGTAGGTTTAACGTTATGTGTACATATTGCTATGAATAGTGGGTTGATAATTTAGCGCGCCGCCATCCACAACTAGTTTTCCCAACTAGGTTTTCTCAGCCGGTGAATTTTCAAATCTGAGACCTCTAACTTCTCGGGTTCCACTTAGGAAAGACGTGTCTAAAATATGAGTTGAGCGCCAGTACACTTGTACACAAAAATTTATTTATCTATTTTATATAAGTTAAATTTGAACTAATCTCTCTTTAGGTTTCTTTTAAATATATTCTTTTCTATAGGTATTAATTAATTAGCAATATTGGAGTGAGTAAATAAAGCAAACACAGGTTAAAAATTAAAATAAATATTTTATATATTAATACAAAAATAAAAAAAATTAAAAAAAATATATCTTTACAAAGTATAAAGATGCTGTATCATATAACAAAGATACTGAAAGTAAAAACATTCATTGACAATTGACCGCTAAATGAATGGAAAACATCCTCCTTAATGACTCCGAACAAAACTTATCTAAAATAATCAAGCTTTATAATAGATTCTTCAAAGAAAACCACAAAATATCCTCAGATACTGATACGCGAACAAAAACTACGCATGTGCCTTGACACACAAAAAAACTGAATCCAATCGAACAAATTTTCATCTATAAAATTATAACGAAGAATGTTAATATAAGCTGTGTTACCTGTATGCCTAATAATTAAATCTCTTAACTACTAGCTTTAATACAATGGAAATATAATTATGGAAATTATGACGTCATAAAATTTTAATTCTACTTACAAGATTAATGGAGACTTTTACGAAAAGGCGCTAAAGCAATTTAATTATCAAAATATCGGGAATTTAATATCTAAATACATCAACTATAAATCACTTGTAATCAATTCAAAAAACCGAAATAGTTAAATATTTAAAATAAATCACGAAACTCGCACCTCTTCGTTCAATGGCCTAAAGTCGTCTCCAAGATTGACCTCGACTTTCACATCAAAGCGACACCGGATAACCAGTTTTTCCCTCTAGTTACCCCTCGCAAAATTTATCATATACTTTTAGTATACACACGTGTCACAAAATATTTTATTTTTTTTTTTTAAAAATCCATGTAATTGAAAGAGGGCAATATTTCGTTTATGCTAAACTAAAAAGGTAAAAATACCAAGGTATGATACCCACTTTAATGATACGCAATAATTAGACGTCGACCTTTATCAACATGAATTTTTAATCCAGTATTTAAACGTTTGTTAGCTTGTCGTTTAGCGTTAATGTTGGTGGTTTATTCAAATTTGAAAATGACCTTGATTTAGCTAGGTTTCATCTAAATAAAATATTGATTTTTTTTCTTTTCTGTAATTGGGAATTCACGTTAATACTTCCGCTTCCATAAAATAATATCATCGCGTTCAAGTAATATACTCTTACGGCTCTTTTTCAAATACTACGATTACATATCTCGTATTATAAAAATGACGATCATCAACAACTTATTTAAAATTTAGAATTTTAATCAATTTAACAAGTGTTGAATGGCTTATCTGATGTGATGTTTCATCTTACCTTCGTTTAACTAAACTCTTACCTATTTTAGGAAAATCACAATAAAAGAAGAAACCATGTATTATTTTCCTCATGTTATTTACAATATTATCAAAGGCATCGATAAAGGATTGTCGACCTGATTGTATAGGGTGCGACTCGGGAATAGTCAATTTTTGAATTGAGTAGTACATACATGATAAATTTTGCGAGAAACTACTTTATTTTTAAAAAAACATAGGTTATGTAATGCCATTAAAGAATATTACGTGTGAAAAATTGTGTATGTAAGGTGACGACCGTTTTTTTGAATATAAATTTGAAATCTTTTCTTGAACTTGGTATCCACTCTTTTAAGAAGGTTGCGATATTGTCAATCTCATGTCGTATTGCAGCCTTCAACTCTTCCAGTGTTCTCGGTTTCCCCAGATAAACACGCGACTTGAAGTAGCCCCATTGGAAGAAGTCGCAGGTTGACGAGTCTGGAAATTGAGAAGGCCACAATACGTCGCTGAACCTGGAAATCACTCGATTCGGAAACAAAGCACGTACAACTGCCATCGAAGCTCTTGCTGTGTGGGCGGTAATCCAGTCTTGTTGGTACCACAAATTATGTCCATCAATTCGTCGGCTATGGTGTTCCGTAACAAAAAAAAGTTGTTTAACATGTTTATGTAGCGAACAGAGTTGACCGTCATTGTCACTCCATTCTCTTCGAAGAAGTAAGGGCCAATGATGCAAAGGTTAGTGACCTCACACGAAATCGTAACTTTTGCGTTGTGTAGAGGACGTTCATTCAACTGAATGGGATTGCGTGTTGTCCAATTTCAGCAGTTTTGTTTGTCTAAGTCACTAAGTCAGTTAGGTAAAAATGAGCTTCATCACTCACCATTATCACCGCATTTTCGTTTTCATCTAAAACAGCTTGCGTGGTTCCGCGAACGCAACTTTTTGTGGCTAGTCACCTTCATTGAGCTTTTGTACCATCGCAATCTTATAAGAATAAAATCCTAGATCATTATGGAGTATGCCTCTTACTATGTGTTCATTCATTTGCAGTTCTGTAGAATGACATGTTGAATGACCAGGACTTCTCAGAATCGCCCGTCTAACTCTTTCCACATTCTCTGGGATTCAGACACTTCTCTGTGGGCGTGGAGATTTCTTTTTCATCACGGTATCCCTGGTTCTGAAGCAGGTAACAAAACTTATAATGGTTCTGTAAGATTGAACATTTCCGTGATGCCGATCATGAAATGCCAGCTTAATTCCCGCTGTGTTAACAACTGACTCGCCCATTCTGACGAACGTATCATACGACGCGAAAATACGATGTTCTAACCTCCACAATGCCATGATTGCAATGATGATACTGATTACATAAATGGCGAATCTAGTAGAGTTGAAGAATCGTTCCCACACTCCTCTATCACCTACCCTCTCAGAGTACTATCAAAATTAAAAATTGACTATTCCCGAGTCGCACCCTGTATAATAGAGGTGAAATAAAGCCTTTAGTTTCTTATTCCTCGATAATGCGATAAATCGGGACTTTTCTTATGCTTATAATAATAATCACAACAACTAACCTTGCAGGCCCTTGGGGTAGTAACATAGTACGCTTGTAACGATTTGAGCCGTTCGGTACATTAGAATGGTAACGTAGCTAGCGGTACTCACCGACTACCTTACCCCAGAGAGTTTTATCTCTAGGTACTCATTTTTTTGCCCGCCTGAGTTGAGCTGGGATCGAAAAACGTTATCGATATTATTGACTAGTCCAGGGTTTGAACCTGGTACATCAGATTCATAGTCTAGTGACTTACTCACTAGACCAACACGGTCGTTCCGACACTTATAAGATACAAATAAGAACATTTTATTTACTATGCAACATATACAAACGTGCACATTATCTTGCTTACTTGAAATTATCGACCTAATTAAAACCTTTCGCATTTAGGTCGCATTTAAATAATTATCTCCTTGTACATATTGCGCACAGTCCATTTTTCTTTTACAGATAAATGCCCGAGGTTCACTTTTTCGGTGGCGATAGCAGTAAAGAACTCATAGTTGGTTTGTTGGAGTTGGGTTCATGTTCAAATATTTCTTACGTAAGAAGTTCTAAGAGCTACTGATTTTATTGTTAAAAAGCAACAGGAATATTTCGAAATGGCAAATAAATGAAACGCTTTAGAAACTTAATTGGGTGCGAAAACGCCTCAACACTAACCAATCGTATACGCATTTTATCGCTTTGCCTCTCTATTTAAATAATGAGGTATGCGAACTGTGACAATTAAATAACGGGACCGCGTATGTCCTAGCCGTTACACTTAGTAAGGGGGAATGAGGATGGAATGTAGTTGATCTTGAAGTATCCAGTGTAGGTGGAGCCATATTCGGCCACTCTATCTTCTTTAGCTGTTTGTTACACCATGTTTTATAAGACGTTATTTTGTGAGAGGCCCGCGATCATGATAAGCTTAGAAATCAAGCAGTGATTAATCTGAGGTTAAAAATCTATTGAATGTTTTCAAATGTTGAAACATGTCACAGCCTCGAGTTTTTGAATGGTACAAACGATTGTTGGAAAGTATTGAGGAAGATGATAAACATTTTGATTCATATGTGATGTCAAGAATTGATGAAAACGTTGAGAAAATTAATGAAATTGTGGCGAAAGACCGACGTTTGAGTATTCGGATGATGGCAGACATGACGAACATTAACCGAGAGGAGAAATAAGAAAAGAAAAATTTTGCATGAGAATTTATAAATGACAAAGTTTTGCGCAAAAGTAGTACCATTTTGAACAACATCTAAATAATTTAGTATCATTTATGTCTTTTATTGAGCCTAAAAGTGCTAATATTAGTATATTAGATACGAATGAATTAGAAGTTTCTTCTCTAAATATTCCAATTAATGATGAGAATAATTTTAATTATCAAACTGTCATCTATGTATGTATTCCTCCTAGAAAAGCTTAATTTACCCGATTATGAGGTTTGTTAATCTTCGTTATTTTCTGCTATCTTAATACCTCATCACACATTTACAATGTTTAAGGAATTTAGTGTTTCAAATAATCTTTATGCCACTCTTATTTTGGTATTATATGTTAATACCATTTACGATAAGATGGTTGTGTGGTTAAGATCTTTTTGCCATGTAAATTCTATTCACCAGAAAATGTTGGTAACTTTGCAGAAGGTTAGTTTTTCATGGTGTAACTATGTGTTAAATCCAATCATCAAACTTTAGTTCCAGAGCAGTTGTTAAATATATCTATGAGTCCAATTATTAGGAAATATCATGTTGACATTTGTCGGTCTTCTAATGATAGATCTCTCTCGAGAATCGAAGCTCGAGAAAAATTAGAGAGCTGATGCATTTGTAAAAGATAAATTAGGTTCTTGATACGTTGGTAAGTTCAGGATTTTCTAATCTTTTGTGCATATGAAGAGTTGTCCTTATTTTATATTGCTGTTTATTAGAATTTCTGTTTATTTCTTGTTATGAGTATACAATGTGTCCGGGAAAATGTGGGAAATCTCTCGGATTCAGATAGAACATTAAAAAATAAGATGACAAGTTCCCATAATTTTTTTCCTAGCGGCCCTCGGAGATACGGCCTCCTAAAGGACGCCACTGGAAATCAATTTTTCTTGAATAACTTTTAAACTACTTATTATAATTTAATGAAAATTTAATATGATAAACAGTAGTAAGGACCTCTTAAAATACTGCCCTTAAATTTAAATTAGCTTGTTTAGTTTACCAGGGGCGGACTAGGTTGTACATTTTAAAGCTTACATTTTTAACACCCTGTATGATAAGGAGTTAAAAAAACAAATTTGGATACCTTGAACATTAAGCTAAAGAAAATGTACTCTTGTTCATTGTCGATAAAATGAACCGTTCTTGAGGAAAAAAAACTAAAAGAATTAATGTTTTATTTCTATTAAAAAGAACCATGTTTTTTATTTTTTTTTGTCTGCAACAAAGTGTGATATAAAAGTCTGAAATAAAACTGTTTTCAGTACTAAAAAACGCATTTTTTTTACAAACGTTACTATGGTACCCACGAATTAATAAATATCTTGCATTGACGTGTAAATTTTAAATCTTGTAATCTTTCATATTGTTAGCACGTTGATCCTTTACTTCGATATTAATTTATTGAATTTTGAATATCTTGGTAAATTTAATTTGATAAAGGGATACACATTTAGTGAGTATGCAGATATGCATCTTATGTACGGTCTTGCATCTTGCAATGCTTTGGAAGCAAGAAGGTCGTATGAAGAAAGATATCCTAATCGCAATATTCCAAATCAGAAAACATTTCAGCGACTTGACCAACGTCTAAGAGAGACTGGTGGGCGATTCCAGTTAATAAGGTAACATTATTGACTTTCTTTAATGTTTTAAGAAGTTTTGCGAAAAAAAGTACTGATGCTGGTGTGAGAAGAACAATACGTACGGTGCAATTGGAGGAAAATATTTTAGATACTGTAGGTGATACTCCTTCAATAAGCACTCGAAGATTAGCCGCGCAGCTTAATACGTCAAAAACGACAATTCATGAAGTACTTAAAGAACAGTTATTTTACCCTTATCATCTGCAAAAAGTGCATCTACTACTTCCAGTTTGCAAACTGGCTGTTAGATCAGCAACGAACAAACCCAAACTTCATTAGCACTATTCTTTTTACCGATGAAGCAGGGTTTACCAAAAATTGTATTGTAAATTTACATAACTCGCATGTATGGGCTGATGAAAACCCTCATGCCACTGTCGTTCATCATTATCAACATCAGTTCTAATAATTAATGTTTGGGCGGGAATAACTGGTAATTTTTTGATTGGACCATGCGTATTGCCGCCACGATTGTATGGTGAACTTTATTTACAGTTCCTTCAGAACGCTTTTCTGGATTCAATAGAGCATTTGCCACTTGCAACCCGCCAAAGCATGTATTTTATGCATGATGCACTTGAATACCCGGCCTAACGCCAATGCATTTTCACCTGTGGGGTCATCTCAAAACCTTGGTGTATTCCTCTCCGGTTGATACTAGGGAGGAACTTTTACAGAGAATCACATTTCATTGTGATGTGATAAGAAACAATGCTGGGTTGTTGTGGCGAGTACAGCAGTCCTCTATTCGTCGTGCCCGCGAGTGTACAGAGTTCACGGAGCCCATGTTTGAAACCACTTATGAAGTTTTTAAGTGATTATTTCTAATTAGCGTATTTAGGTTCAATCGTTGCAAGCTTTAGTGAGTACATTTCTAAACATAATTTTTGTTAAGGTGCCTTTCTGGGACAAAACTGCATTTCTAAGAATCTTTGTAATTTTGTCGTATTAAATAACCTAAACTAAAACTTTTTTGTTCCTGGAATAACTTTTGTAGCACACTTTGTTGCAGACAAAAAAATAAAAAACATGGTTCTTTTTAATAGAAACAAAACATTAATTCTTTTATTTTTTTTTCCTCGAAAACGGTTAATTTTATCGACAATGAACAAGAGTACCTTTTCTTTAGCTTAATGTTCAAGGTATCCAAATTTATTTTTTTTAACTCCTTATCATACAGGGTGTTAAAAATGTAAGCATTATAATGTACAACCTAGTCCGCCCCTGGTAAACTAAACAAGCTAATTTAAATTTAAGGGCAGTATTTTAAGAGGTCCTTACTACTGTTTATCATATTAAATTTTCATTGAATTATAATAAGTAGTTTAAAAGTTATTCAAGAAAAATTGATTTCCAGTGGCGTCCTTTAGGAGGCCGTATCTCCGTAGGGAGGGCCGCTAGTAAAAAAATTATGGCAACTTGTCATCTTATTTTTTAATGTTCTATCTGAATCCGAGAGATTTCCCACATTTTCCCGGACACATTGTATAGTTTATTTTGTTTTATTGCAAGAATATTGCATTTTTTTATATATTTGTTGAATTTTAATATTTATTTTTCTTACATAGTGTTTAAATTAATTTTTTAACAGAATTAATTTTTAGTTATATGCCCATAAATACGTGTCTGTGATTTCTATATTTATAGATATATCGTACTGATAAGATAAAAAAAAGAACGAAACATGTATTTAGAGCATATTTAGAACAAAAAATACATAGTAATTTAAAAATACCGCCATCGCAGTTGTTTACGAATTTAGTACTACCATATGAACATCAGAAGCGCTAGCGTAAGAGTCTAATTTTTAACATGCAATGTGGTACTTTTATATGACATGTTTCTTGGTAATGATTCAGGTACTGAAGTTCGCATCCCTTTCGTCAGTTACTTTCAGCTCTGTGCACACATAAACACGGTGCCGTTTTTGTTCAATGCTGATTAACCTTGGTACAAACTTCGCAGCAATACGCCGCCTGTTGAGTTCACCGGACAGAATATGCTGAGAAACGTCATACGACAAGCCGACAATGTTACAAATGTCATGGATCCTTTGGTCTTGCAGGGTAGCATCTCGCACTTCTGCCACATTTTGTGGCGTGTTATCCGTCGATGAGATCAAAAAAGAACCAAACATGTATTTAGAACAAATTTAACACAAAAAAATAGTAATTTAAATACCGCCATCACAGTTGTTTACGAATTTAGTACTACCATATGACGATCAGAAGCGCTAGCGTAAGGGTCTAATTTTTAACATGCAATGAGGCATTCTTATATGACATGCTTCTTGGTAATGATTCTGGTATTGAAGTTCGCATCCCTTTCGTCAGTTTTTACATAAACACGGTACCGTTTTCTTTAATGCTGAGTAAACTGGGTACAAACTTCACTGCAATACACCGCATGTTGAGTTCGCCGGGCCGAATACGCTGAGAAGCGTCATACGATAATGTTACAAATGTCAAGAATCCTTTAGTCTTGCAGAGCAGCATCTCGCACTTCTGCCACAGTTTGTGGCGTGTAAGCCGTCGATGGACGATCGGAACGCTCATCACCATCAACTGTCCATTTTTAGAACGGTTGTACCACTCATAAATTTGCGTCTGGTCTAAAGTATCCCCACCAAACGCTTGCTTAAGTATTATCAGAATTTCCTCTGGCGTTTTACGAAGTTTGAAGCAAAATTTGATGTACACAGACACACCAGACATTGTTCTGTCGCAAAATAACTCAAACACTACTCAACAAATATAAACACAAAAACTTAATATAGACATAGCTCACACCATTTAGCGCTATAGACCTGTATTACAACGTCTTCGTGGGCCACATTCATATTCTAGGATTTTCTACGTAGCACATCGTATCGAGTAATTTTATTTCTTTCCAAATTTATTTTAGTTTTTGGTATTAACGTTACTTAAGCAAGTGCTGATATGTATTAGAAAACACACGCGTTTACGTCATATAATGTTCTTTAGAATTCTTTTAGAATTAGTAATTAAATTTGCCTTTTCTTATTAAACATTGCTACGTCTATTTTTTCTCCCCTCATATTTTAGAGCAATTCATGCTTCACTCAAATAACCATATTACACGCAGTTACATTTTAACATTAACGTCTATTATGCAGTAGGATAAATGCTTCGAATACTAAGTAGGATGCATGCGTTACAATCCCATTAGTTCAATTGCAACGCAAGAATTACATTAACCCATTTAATTGTACGATACACCAATTCATACCATTCACTTATTGACGTCTGTCTTGTTTTATGATATAATTAACAATACATAGAGGCCCCCAGATGGCCGTCAGATGTCTCGAGACCGCTTCCTATGACATGTAACGTACAATATTGTGTTACACGTACCGTCAATTACTGCATTGGCATGCTTTTCCACATACACTGATGAGAACTAAGACGAGTTCGAAACACGTCTCTATAGATAGAAGTAACCAATGCGTAATATATTTGTTGTGTGTGTCTATCTACACATATACAGATATGCTTTTAACATTTTTTTGTGTTACTGTATTTACACTTGATGTTAGTTAAACATCGATATTCTATCTTTTACATGGTAAAAACTATTATGTTGAAATATTTACAATGTAACAAAGAAAGAAATATTGAAATGAAGAGGCCTCAGCCAACTTTAGAAAATACGTATGTATGTTATAGGATTACTATTTTATTACATAACTAGCTGAACTCGGCAATGCTTCTCTATTGCTAGATTTGAGTAATATATATGTATATAGATTAAACGAACACAATTGAAAGTTTGATATTAATTATTGCGTTGAGTTAAAATTAGATACTTACATGTAAACTATTATTTTTGGGTTTTGGATTACATTAATTGGAATTACTGTTGTATTCAACTTTGTTCAACAAGTGTTATTCCGTCTACCGATTTTTCGGTAGATCTACCGATTTTTCTACATTTCTACCGATCTACCGATGAAGCCATCATATCTACCGATTTTTAAACGAATGAGAAAAAAAAATTAAATTGTGCTAAAACTGTTTATATTCATGTAAATAATACGTGTTAATGTAAATACTTATAGGGGTATTTTTTTTATGTATAATAAAGAATAAAAATACAATATAATAAATTACTACTATAATGGCATTCATCTTTAATCTATGACTATAATAAATAGAAAATTAAAACAGGCAGGCAATTTTATGAGTAGGGACAGTAGTAAAAGCTACTATGGATTGTAGTCGATATAATGCTTGAATTCAAAGGCAACAATTATGTATGTCGGTAGGTATTTATTTGCACGCTTCTCAAGCGCTCTTTATTCTAAGTAAAGGGACTATTCTGGTTAAAAATTATCTTAAAGAAACATTGTTTTTCAAATAAAAATACTTATTCCCCCGAAAATAATTATTTAAAAATACTACAACAATGAAATAATCCTTTTCATTCGAACAAATGAATGAATGAAATAAATACAACATATCATTCAATAATGAATAAAAGCGATATCTATTTGGTTATTTGCTTATTTCTATGAGTTTAAAACAGTGGGGCATCTTGAGTGAAGGGTTTGTTTCTGTTTTTGCATTTAAAATTTGAAATCAGTATCCTATATCGGTTCTAGAAGAACACATACATAGGTGTCACTTGATTTTTTTTTTAAATTAATATACCTAGTGTTAAAATATGGGTAGTGACAGTGACTGTGAACAAGCTGGCCCAAGTAATATAGCAAAAAAAATAAAATATTCCCAAAATTATAAGGAAGATTGGGAAAAGCTGGAAGACTTTGAGAGATGGCTTTCCAGAAGTAAAAAGGGAAAAAATTTTGCAAGATGTAAGATCTGCAGTAAAGACATTAATATTTCTAGCGGAAAAGATTCTCTAATGAAACACAGTCTTTCGATAATTCATAAACATACAGCAAGGATGATGCGCAAACAGCCGCGTTTAACCGAATTTTCAGCAGGTATGGCAGAATCGGCGCAAATAAAGAATAATATTGCCGAAGGTATGATTATTTAAATTATTTCATGTTTACAATAATTTTAATTATCTTGGTTTTAGCCGAGATCCGCTTGTCTGCATTGCAGAACATAATTAGCCATTTTTGGTAATGGATCATCTGCCAAAATTAATAGCTAACATTTGTCCCGATTCAAAGATTGCTCAAGGCATATCGGGCGCCAGAAAGAAAACCACAGCTATTGTTCGAAATGTCATAGGTGCTGAATGTTTCGAAAATATATGTGAGGATATTAAATATAATAAATTTTCCCTTATTATAGACGAGTCTACAAATCGCTCAACGATAAAACATCTTTGTCTCGTCGTCAGGTATGCAAAAGACAATTTAATCAGAGACTGTTTTTTTGCTCTTGTGAAATTAGATAGTGCGAATGCGGAAACTTTATATAATTATGTTATACATTTGTCTCAAATTCTGTTCCTTATAAAGATAATATGATTGGCTTTGCTTCTGATGGAGCAAATGTAATGATGGGAAGACATCATTCCGTTACAACATTACTAAAAAAAGATATACCGAATTTATTTGTCATGAAGTGTATCTGCCACTCATTTCACGTAGTTGCTTCATACGCATGGGAAAAATTGCCAAATTTCCTTGAAAACTTAACAAGAAATATTTTTAATTACTTCAACTCTAGTCCAAAAAGAATCAGCGAATTCCAAGAGTATCAATTATTTTGCAATGTTAAAATCCACAAAATTTTACACCCGTCCCAAACCAGATGGTTATCGGTTGATTCAGCTATTAAACGAATTCCAGAACAATACAATCCGCTCAGATTATATTTTACAACTGCTGTTGCAGATGGCGATGTCTCAACAGCTGAAAACATACTCGATCATTTACATAATCCGCTAACCAGTCTTTCTATTATTTCTAGATTATGTTTTGCCACTCTTTAATAGTCTAAATCGTGAAATGCAATCAGAATCGCCAAAACTTTACACTTTATATAATGGTGTATCCAATATTTTTAGAACAATTTGTGACTGTTTCCTAAAACGTAACTATTTATTATCCACAGCATTAGAAAACATTGAATTTAAAAATCCACATAATTATCAAGCATTAGAAGATCTGTATTTAGGAGCAAATGTTAGAATTTATCTAGAAGAAGGTAAATTGAGTTCAGAACAAATAAAATATTTGCGACTACGTTGTTTGGATTTTTACGTTGAAAGTTGTTTACAAATCACGACTAGATTTCCACTAAAAAACAACCCACTTAGAAAATTTAATTTCATTGACTCCGAGATAGTAAAAAGCGGAACTATAAGTTCAATAGCAGATATAGCTTACTTTTTCCGAATTTAATACCACAAAACGAACTTGAAAATTTAGATAGCGAATGGAAGCAATTACGAAATTACACAGAACGCCAAAATTTCAGCACAGATATGTTGGAATTCTGGGCTAGTGTCAGGGCAATAAAACGTGGTGATGAATCGATGTCTTTCCATTATTATGTAATTTTATTCAAAATTTGTTGTGTTTACCACATTCTTCCGCAAATGTGGAACGAATTTTTTCCTCCATCAATTTAATGAAAACTAAACAACGTACTAAATTAAGCACGGAAACAGTCACAGGACTTCTTCATAGTAAGACATATATAAATAAAAATAGCTGTTTCGATTTTAAAATAGACATAAAATTGATATTGAAAATAAATAAAGAAACATTAAAAAATATACCTGATGACGAGTAGAGTTTATTAACTATTATTATTATTAACGTCATTAGTTTTATAAAACATCACAACTTTCTTTCTACTGGTCAGATCGAGGACTTCAATAGCTTTAAACCTTCTCCTGAAAACGCGGATCGTTTTCTAAAAAAAACCGCGCGTAAATCGGTCCAGTTGCTGTTTAGTCTATAATGGACACACATACGAACATTGCCTTTTATATACAGGATGTCCTTGAAATAAAAAACGTATGCAAAATGGAAAGATGTAATTATATAGAATATGAATCCAAAATACTGTCAATGTATAAATAATAATTGAAGTTTCATACATACACGCTACAACGTATGTTTATATAACGATGTTATAAAAACTTATAACATTTTTGTATGCTGAGCTTAATAACCTTGTAGAGTTATTGACCTACATATTCTAAAAATTTCATGTGTATCGAAGATTTTTTTTTGTTATGAGAGATAATAAATATGGATTCAGAATACTACTATTGAATTTACACGATACATTGTTTATGTTTATAAAAACTTCGAAGAATAAAATTGTTTGGACGGTTGTCTATATTATGATAATACATACATACATATGGCTAGTGTAAGGGCATAATCGAAATGTACACATGCAACGATCGAAATTGATTGAGTCACATGCAAAATTGTTTCGGGGGTTATACCCCAAACAAAAGTGGGGCGAAAAATATTTTCTAAATCTTTGTCATTTTTTATGGGGTTTGCAAGAATTTGGAGAAAATATAAAATAATAATATGGATTCAGAATGTCTATAAAAAATATTTACAGGCACACAAACTGCAATATTTATATTTATAACTTTTGACGATAACATTGTTTAGACTACTTTGTATGCTAAGTATTTAAATTTAAAGCGACCGACAATAACAAAACTACTATTTCTGTTATTGTCCGTCACCTTTAAGATTGTCCTCGATAGCGTCAGTAGCGTGACAAAAATTTTCTAAATATTTTTGTAATTTTTTTTCTCGCCTATGAGTGGAAATTTTGGGAAAATATTTTGTGTATATACTCTATATAATTAAATCTTTCCATTTTTCATACGTTGTCTTTTTATTTCAAGGACTCTTTTTGTATAGTTATGAATCCTTGGATGTTAAGCAAAAGTAATAAATTACAAATTTTAAAACTGCGGTACTACAAGATGTTTCAATGAGTCGTTTATTATGGTGCTGTAACGCACTATAGTTAAGGCAAGTGCTTGATCGTCTTCATTTTTACGCGCAATTCACGTGCCCTGGTTCATAAAGCACACCAGGCATTAACACATTGAGAATACATTAGCTTTTCATTAATTTTTCCTACTGGATTGTTATTGCCTCAGATGTAGAAATTTTGTTTATTAATATATCCAATCAAATGCAAATTGGCTTTATCGCTAAAAATGATTTTTTTTTATAAAAATTGTTATAATTATTTTGTTTTCAAGCATATAATTAGCAAAAGTTTCTGTACTACATATAGTCACTTGGCTTTTTATTTGTGTGTCAACTGAATTTCATATGCGTGGCAAGCCAAATTTTTTCCTAAAATTGACTATGTAACAGTTCCAGTAAGCACTACATAGTCGCACGATAGCAAAGATCGACATAAAGTCGCAATTTCTGGATGGATTTTTAGCAACACTGCGACGAACCACGTCAATATTTTCAGCTAAATGGGTAGGAAGAGCACCTTTTAGTCTTTTTGCATCTCAAAAGATCATGCACCATACACTGTTGCCAAAACTTGATAAAAACTATAAGGAATACAACATAAAAGGATCCGATAGTTCGTATTTAAAAATATTATATATATTTTTTTTTTAAATAGCTTGAAAGATTAGTGTCGAAGTAATGAACAAATAGAAAAATAGAAAGTTAATGTATGTACGAGTATGAGTACGAGGAAAAACATGCTGCGTGGATGTCAACAGCAACATTAACGTTAGCAGTAAAGAAATATACAAATAAAGCAAACAAAACAAAAGCAATATTTTAAGAACACAAGGCATATTAAAATAGAAATAAAATAATTACAACTCCTATTTAGTCAGTAACTGAGTGTCTTGAGTTTAGTTTTATATTGACCACATTTATGATTTAGTTAGAAAAATACATAGAATAATAACTGAATTTTAAGCAACATTTGGGCAGGTAGAATATGAAGTAAGTAAAACATTACATAATTTGCTACAGATAGATAGATACATAGATAGTTAGATGGATAACTTTATTGTGCAATAAACCAATTATATAAGGGACTAGTTCACGCAAAATACAATAACATATAAATCTATTTATTGCATTTTCCGCGAAGTAATGTAAATAAAAGTAAATATGCTTTCTACATATTACTATTGAAAATTATTATTGTTAAAAAAAAAATCGAATAAATTAGCGTCATAATATGTAGAAAGCATATTTACATATAAATCTATATATGTATATAAAAATCAAAAAGATTTCATTTGTTCAAACTACATAATCGATTTTGATCAAATTTGGTGTGTATGTTCCTTATGATATGTTTTCATATTCTTTTTTCAAATTTTATCGGCAAATATTAAAGATTTAACAATCTGTGGAATATGAATTTCTATATGACATGATAACGTGTCATATAAAATATGACAGTACAAAATATAGTACGAGTATACTGTCACTTTTTATAATTATATATAAAACAGACCTTAAATCGCGAAATAAAGAAAATCTCCTATGCATATATATACCCAGACATTCAATTTTGACGTGAATGTCAAAAATTTTACATTTTGTAATGTGTGTAAATCAAATTTTCATCAGTCATTTTGATGTCATTCTCACATTTGACAAACTCATGGTCAGTTTAGTTTTTAAAATGCCGCAATTATCAGAATTACAAAAATCTATTATCTAAACTAAATACTAATTTTGAAGTAAAGTTTTGTATGCTGATATTCGAAATGATATTTTTGAAATTTAAGTAAAGCAGGGCACTATCTGCAGTTTTATTAATAATTTTTTTGAATTTACTATTTTTGCAATACTTTTTGCATTCTACACCAATAATTGGTTTGAGTAGCGTTTGAAACAAGTTTACACCGCTTAAAATGTTTTTGTACTTAAGTGTCGGGTTTTCAAGGGCCGTAACTGCAAAATGTATCCTATTTTCAATTAGCAATTGTCTGGATAGAATGGCAACTACCTCGACATTGTGGCGAGCAGTGCATTTTTGTCTGCGAGCACAGTTATCGAATTGCTATGTATGATTACAACAGCTGGAAATTATCAATCCTCATGTGCATATGTAGCATGTTCGCAAATTGGGAAACCATCTGCTCTGTTTGTTTATGCACCGATGGAATAACGAAGAATATTGTGTATCTAAAGAGATTGGAGTGATAGATTGATTATAATAAAATATCATTGATTCGTTGTTTAGCTAAAGAATAAACAAAATTTTTATTTCGGTTATTGTCAGTTAACACAAAGGAAGTTTTAATTTTTCTATAGAATATGACCAAGCAACGCCCGGCTATGGGCAGCTAGTACAATATAATCACAACTAAACAATACACTCGTAAACGTTATACAAATACATAAGTCACTGCTCAACAACGAACACAATATTTTTCAACAAAATAAACGCACCCGTTCTATAAAATTTTTGGTATTTTTTTATCCTTCAATCTATCTCGTATTCTTGAAACCGCTATCTATAGTATCTAGTATTGTGACGGTGTATATTTAAGTTTTTGAGTTTTTTTTTTAATTTATAAAAATATACCATAACTAATCCAAAATATGCACACAATATGCAAAGTATTATACTATGTAAATTACTGCTTACAAGATGTAGCGGTATATATGTTGCCTTCACAATCATGGTCATATTGAGTCCGTATTAAAATGTCCCAAAAAATTCTCGATGTTCAATGAGTTCTTTATAATTCTTAGTTGGTAGCAAGAGACAGTGATACCGTCGATTAGCATTTACAAATGATCTTGCAAATTAAAAAATGTATCTAATTGAATACCAAGCATAGTTATCGATGCTTTGCGATTTATTGAGACATCCCAATCACTCAGGCTAACGTTAAAATTTGCTTTAGCTTGTGTGACATGAAATTCGTATAAAAATAATTACATTGAAATCATTTGTGAAGCTGGTCGGAAACCACATGCAAATAATATTGAAAACATTGGGAAACAATGGAATGGATCCATCTTCATTATTGACTACTCAAGGTATGACGATGATTCGACGGAAGGTGATTTAAAATGAAACACTTGAATTACGGCAACAATTTTTTTAAATATTTCAACATATTCCCTTTCAACATTAATACACTTGGACCAGAGGTGATTGAGTGCCATTATATCAGTTTTATAATCATCAGCATCTTGATCGTTAAAATACTTCTTCTGCAATAACTTCCTCGTCTGTCTTGAATTTCCTTCTGGCGAGAACCAGCTTAAGTTTTGGTAATAAGTGAAAATTTGAAGGGGCTAGAACCGGCGAATAGAGTGGTTGGGACACAACCTGGAATTGTAATTCATTCAGTTCTTCCCTAATAATGAGACGGCGCATTGTCGTGATGGAATAGCACTTTCTTTCGAGCCATTTTCTAGGTAGCGACAATTTCACTTTGTCCAGAAGGGCAGCATAATATCTACTGTTGATAGTCTAGTCTTTTGTGAGATAGTCGATAAGAAGTATTCTCTTAGAATACCAAATCATCGTGGCCATTACCTTTCCAGCCAAAGGAAACGTCTTGGCCTTCTTTGACGGAAGACTGCCACGATGCCTCCAATCGCTAATATTGTCGTTTCGATTCTAGCACATAGAAATGGAGCTAAGTTTCATCGACCGTAATAAGATGTTACAAAAAGTTACGGGAAAATTGTTAAAGATCTGCAAATATCATTGGAAATTTTCGCTTTTTCATGTTTTTGATTTACATTCAGTAAATGCGGTACTCACCTGGTAGACAACTTAAACATGTCTAATTCGACATGCAAAATCTGATGAAGGCGTTCAGTAGACATGCCCAAAGTCTTGGCAGTCTCCTCCACTTTCATTCTTCGGTCACGGAACACAGCATCATTAATTTTTTCAACTATTTCTGGAATGGTAACACGTGTTGGTGTTATCATTCCAGGTTCAGGACGTTCTTTATCTTTGAGACTCATGTTACTCAGGCCACGTTTAAAGCAAACAACCCAGTGACAAATCGTGGTCTTCGAAGAAGTATCGTTGGTCAATATTTGCTGCATATCCGCCAAAAAGCTTAGTTGTGTTTATCTTCCTAAGAAACGAGTACTGAATTGCACCACGGAGAGCGATTTTATCCATTTTACAACTTTCACTAAACACGTCTTCTTCAAGCAACTGCCTTCGTCAAACTAAACGTCAGACGATAGTGAAAGTTTATAGCCTCTTGCAAAGGCATGCCTTGATCTAGAATAATACCATTTTTTCACAAACAAATACTGATAGGTGAGTCTCACATCCGTCAAATCATCCTTATAAATAAATGAAACACAGACAAAGTAAAGAGACCTATAATATGATCTACATACTTGAATATCTTGCCAAATAAACCAACTAGCATTATATCTAGTGGAAAATTGAGTCCAAGGCTCCAATCGATTGTATGACTAAGCGCAAAAGAAAAAACAATCCAAAAAATTTAATCAATTTAATAGTAGCATGTCATAAATTATAGGTTTTTCTTAACCCAGGATTTTATATAGTAATACAAATTTATTTAATTTTATGTTGAATTTATTTTTAGATGTAATAATTTGATTAAGTTCTTCTAGTTTGAGCAAATAATATTACGAGGCTTCCTGACATTCCAACAAACAAACATCTATACATCATAGTTTATCAGTGAGTAGATAGCTATATTGGATATACCTTTTTGATTTCCAATCGAACGCTTGTATAAAATTCTATACATATATTCCTTCATTCCAACACATATTTAATATTTAATGAAAATTTTCCAAAACTTATAAGTATTGAAATCCGGTATTTTAAAATATACCTATTTGCCTTTCTTTTTTTATGATAAGTTTTCTATCAATTGTAATAATTACTGCAAATAACTACACATACAGTGTGGCGCGGAGCCAACTTACACATTTCAAATGTGAATAGTGCGCCGCTGCGATGGCTTGTCGTGGTTGGTGGGAAGTGGAATTATAGAGTGGAGAACGCCATTTCGTACTGTCAGTCGCAATGGAGCGTGGGAATGTGCAACACCGTGTTACTTGTGTTCGAAGTTATTGCAAAACAAATTTTGTGTCGGAAGGGCAGCGTGTCTATCGACGACAGTTCAATATTGGTCGATATGGTCACGTACCGTGTCGCAATACCGTATTAGCTTGGGGAATAAATTGGTAGCGTGAAGCATGAAGCTCTACGAACAGTGCGGACGCCAGAGAACCCGCAGAGAGTGAGGAAAACTATTGAACGCAGTCCTCTCCGTTCGGTGCGCCAGCAATCTCGCATTTTAGTCATCAGTAGAAGAAGTTTATTTCGAATGCTAACAGAGATAAAATTTCACCCTTACAAACTTTAAATTGTGCAACATATTAACGATAGAAACAAGCAAGCAAGATTTGCTTTCTGCATCACCATACTGCTACGCGAAAACCCAGACATTTTTAATAATTTGCTAATGACCAACTAAGCATATTTTCATGTTTCTGGGGGTGTAAACCAACAGAACATGCGATACTAGTCAGCAGTGAACCCTAAAGAACTGCATGAAATGCCTTTGAAATGCCCATTTCATTGAAAATGACAATGAACAAACAGTGACCGTTGATTCAGAACGTCATGTGACTATGTTGGAAGGCTTTGTTGAACCCATGTTACGACAGCTTGGCATTGACCCTACAAACCTATATTTACAGCGTGATGGCGCAACAGCCCACACCGCGTAATACAGTATGGATGTAGTTCGTCGAATGTTCGGGACTGTTATGTCTCGCTTCGGGGAAATCGCTTGACTACCTCGGTCGCCCTACCTCAGTGTCCCAGACTTTTTCCTCTGGGGTTTCTGAAAGACCGTGTATTCCAGAGGTGTATCATAAGTATTCAACAACTCAAGCAAGCCATTGTGACGAAGTTGCAGCCATTGATGAAGACCTACGAAGGTGCGTGTACAACAACTTCAAGAAACGTTTGCAACAATGCATTGATGCAAATAGAGGCGCATCTGACTCATATCTGATTCATAGTTTTCAAAAAATAACCTTGTAATCTATGGTAAATAAATGGCATACTTGGTCGTATTTAAATAATTTTTTACTTACTTTTTCCCTGGTTCCGTATATAATATATGACTATTTCAAAAATGTCAGTTGACCCCGCGCCACCTGTACAAGCCAAGGAAGGAATTCCACAAATATTGTTTTTTTTTAATATATATCGACGCTACATTTTAAATAAATAGCTGATTGGTCTCGAAGATCGTTTAGGTACATATATGTCTGACCTAATTTAACTAAACATTTGCCGATGTTTCCTAGTTCCTAGTTAATCCTCGAGGATAGTAAACATTTAGAGCGTTTCGCATAAACTCTGTTCTGAAATAACATTACACTAAATTAGAGGATTATAGTATACTTAAAAAGTTTCTTACGATGTTACTTAGTATTTTCCATGATTCAAAGAATATTTTCTGAATAGGATTGTATAACTGAATAGGATTGTATTATTTTCTTATTTGAATGCATTTCTGTGATATGCGATGGAATCGTACGGGTAAGTCGCTTGTATAGCAATAGTTTTTAACTTTACTTAATATAATTGACTAATTATTACCTGCAAAGTATAAAACAAAAGAAGAACTTAATTATATTAAAGATTGGTCGTAATATGTATTACAGATTTTAAAATAGTTTTCTTGTATGATTCTCTACATTCACACCAAACTGCAACCGCAACTTTTAACCGCAACGAGATATATGTATAGATTAGAAGGGTTTATAACAATGAATAAACCCTTACAGCGAAACAAAAGCAGTATAATACATCCTAGAGTGTAGCAATGAGCAGTAGTGACGAAGATAAAAAAGACATTAGTTTATGTATATTACTTTTGGGCCAATTTGAGTCACCAAAAAGCTATAAATGTTAACTAGAAATTGTTTAAAAAGGAATAGTATTGTTTATCGCGCTCTGTAGAACAAACCGCTCTTATCTGAAAGATGTTAGCGAATGACACTGATACTGATTGTTCTGATGTTCTATAAACATGTGAAGGTTCTTTCTATGCCTGGTAATGATCAAACAGAACCTGGGCTATACAAAAGAGCGCGTTATCTAACACAATGTGAATAATCTGGTTAAAGTTCATATATAGGGGCGTTTTGAATGCGTGGTTTTGAATTGATATACGTATTTACATATTAAAAATCTATTCATCGATGCTTCCAAATTTCTAGCTAATCCTTAAGGAGAGCTAAATCTGATGAATATTGGGATATGGTGGCAAGTAAAAATGATTTTTAGGAAAAATCAGTAACAATTGACGAACGGCAAGAGGGTATATTAACGTGTAACAATTTTCCAATTGCTTGGTTCTCATTATCTAGCATGTTCTCAACATAAAAGGAAATGGAGGCTAACGGAAGGTCAACTCCAAACTAAGACACTACAGAAACTGAACGCTAGGCTTTCAGCCAGCCTAATCCGTAGTAATAAAAAGGAAATTAAAACTATTACCGGATGCGGTCCTTTAAGAAAGCATCTGTACAGCATGGGATTGATTAGAGAGCCTTGGTGTAAGCGATCTGAAAAACAGAAGGAAACTAGCTTTAATTTAATACGAACTTGGGAGGAACTGAAGGGACTCAGACAGAAACATTTCGGAACAGATCTATTAGATCCTACGAGGGTACTGAAATTTCCCCTGAGGAAGATAGTGGTTTTTATCGAGGACACAAGATTAAGAGAGTAGAACTAAGAGATCCATTGGAGGTAGAGCAAAGGGCACTGTGCTCAAATACCTGGACTTACTGGCGCTCAAGGCAAAGAATTAGATCACAGATGTCTGGATCTCATTATTCAGAATGAATACGACGAATACCCTTTGTCATGCGTTTTAATGCACCAAAATAAGATTCAGTATTAACCATTCTACCGCTCGGACCGAATTGTTTGTGGATAATCTCCAGATAATCGCAAAAAAAACAATTAGATTTGTCTTGCTTTTTAGTGGTGTGTGTATAGAGGCCCAATATCTTAAGCTGAAAACTTAAAAACCCTCAGGACCGCTTAGAGTGTAATGTGCCGTCAAAAACTTTCCTCACTAGAGACGGCCATGCTTTGCGATCATGGTTGGTGGCAGTGCACGTAATCTGTTACAAACGTATAATCTTGAATGAGCATGGCCGTCTTTAATGAGGAAAGTTTTTGAAGGCACGTTTTATGTGTTAAATGTTTTATGGCTTTGTTACTACACCTTCTCGCTGTAATAGGCTAGAAATGTTGGTGTGACTTTTACTTCCTCAACGTTTATGGGTAAATAAAGAGAACGACGATCTTGTAAAAAATAAACGAGCTCTCATACCCCCGTTCCGAGATTCAAACCTTCGATCAACTAAACTCAGACCCATTGTTGCACGCTCTTACCATTGCAAAAGAGCATTGCAGCATTGCACCATTGCAATACTCTAACGCTTGGCTTCTGGATCGTCGTTCCTAGAGGAGACGAAGTTTTCGTTTCTTCTAGTTTCTTTATTGTCTTTGACATGCCAAATTCGACAATTTTTGGTCATCCACGAATCGACGTAGAACAAACTTTGAATTTAGTTCTCGAAATTGAAGCTTTTCCGTTAAAATGCGATGAAACTCGGAATTCTAAGTTCCATTTCCACAAATCTCGCTAATTATCCACATTCCTCTTTCTTTTGAATCGTCGATGTCATTCAAAAACTTGTGTTTGTGATCTCCAGAAGCAATTTTGCTGCTTAATTTAGCACGATCAAAAGCGGTATTTTGCAACACATGATAGACTCTAAAAGTTGACATTTTCATTTAGGTCAAGTGCCTTTCTAATAAGTTAATATATTGTTATTTTGACAAGAATTGTGATATTTGTGGTTCAAGCATAAGCGAAAAACGTATAAAAATTTGTAATTTGTAAATATACATTGTCGGATAAATTATGTTATTTTGTATTTTTAATTATCGGGGTTCAGCATGCCACGCCCAGAACATAATAGAATTCTACCCGTAATTTGGGATTAGAAATTAGAGACTTTTTAAATCCCGATTTTATAATTTAGCTTACTGCGACGCAAAAAATTATATCTCCTTTAAAAATAAATAATTGTTTACATAAATAAATATCTATTTTTAAATTCATTACACAAAACATAGAGAATATATGTATGTATACAAACCACTTAATCCTATTGTATTGATAACAAATTATCAGTATCAATGAATGAATTTCAAGGAAAACCAAAAAAAAATTCAACAGGCAGCGAATACAGTTACACAAATAATGAAGTCACATATATGTATGTAAGCAAGAATTTTTCGAGAATCGCTGGGAATATTTCTGGAAACAATGAAAAAAAACCTATAAAATTTCGTAAAGAACGTTCATCAGTGTTTGCTTTTATCATTAATGTATTAATGCATATCCTTAAACTAACTTGCGAAGCATTTTCTCCACTCTGAAGCTGATATTTCGAATAGTTTCTTTAGTTGCATCAGGCGACGAAAATCATTCACCACATATTTCATTTTTGTCGTTTTTGGAACAAATAGAAATCATAAGATTATATCAGGGAAATACGGGCAATACGGAAATACTTCATTAATGGAAAATGTTCGGTTATTAAAATAGTTTTAATTTCTTTTTTATTACTACGAATTAGGTTGGTTGAAAACCTAGCGTTCAGCTCCTTTAGTGGTGTTTTAGTTTGAAGTTGATCTTCCGTTAGCCTCGATTACTTTTTATGTTCCCTTTCTAGCCATAACCAGATCTCCCGTCTAGCGGAATTCTTGGCGATTTCACATACAGGTTCCGGTCCTATGAAGTGTCTTTTATAACCTTCTTTGTCCAATTCGTCGGCTATCGCATTGCCTTCAATCTCCTCATGTCCTGGCATCCATATCAGTGACACAGAATTGTCTTGTGTCAGTCTATTGAGGACTTGTTTCCAATGTTTCACCAGTCTAGACCTGGAAGATGGTTTCACAATAGCTTCAAAAGATGCCTGACTATCAGTCATTATGTAGACTTTTTTTTGTTTGTGCAGCCGGCTTCCCGAATTTCCTCTGCGCAAGCTGCGACTACAAACAATTCAGCCTGGAAAACCGTCGTATATTTCCCCAGATTTAATATCTTCCTTCTAGGGCACATTTCACATGTACCTGCATCTGTGCCCCAATTGGATTGTGATCCATCCGTGAACCAGGTGCCGGCACCTCAAACGCTCTACCAGATAACTATCCCATAAGTAATTGTTGGTGTTACTACTACAGTGTACAACTAGTGTGTACCACACTTGGTGTTAGTCACCAGGCCTTGCCAACAGCTTTGAGTCGCATTGAGTCGTTAATTCAACATTTTACTGACTAAAAAATTAACGGTTTGACGTGCTGAGTGCAAGCTGACGTGGTCGTGATAAAGAACAGATCTCGTAATTTTTTGCTGATTTTACGTATCGTAGATCTCGATAATTTTTTCTTATTTTATTAATCACTTCCGGCAAACAAATTATGATATACAATTAGCCTTCAAGGTACTGCGATTCCTAAAGTTATGTTAAAAACGAATAAGCAAGCCATCATTTGCTTCATAATAAATAGGCAACTTTTCTACGTTTCGATTCACTTTGAAAGATCCAAACGATCTTGACATGGGCTTGCTAATGAAGTTCGATCAAATGGGATTCAACTGTAGACAAATATACATGCAAAATCAGGTATCAAGCTAACATGCCAATCTCCAAGGATAATTCAATTGTAATACTAGTGGGGCCTTAAGCCCTTAGGCAGAATCGCCATGTGCTAACAGTGGGGCCTTAAGTGCCTGGAGGATCGGCATGTGGTATTAGCGCCGTTTAGCGCACTTCGTGGCAGGACGCCACGTGATGTTAGCCTGGTCCTGAGGGCTACATCGTTGAGCCGTCATGCAGATATCGTTGTCCCGTTAAATGATACACATAGTTCGGGTAACATATATTTAATACATAACAACACTTAAAACTGCATAACAAATATATACATTCTTACTAACTAGTATGTAGACTGAATGTGTGAACGTGACTCTGAATGAGAATGAGAATAGAATGATCATGATGCTTCTTACACTACAGTATATATACATAAGAGAAGGTCCTCGGACTACTTAGGGAA
Organism: Melolontha melolontha; assembly: GCA_935421215.2. Lineage (NCBI taxonomy): Eukaryota > Metazoa > Arthropoda > Insecta > Coleoptera > Scarabaeidae > Melolontha > Melolontha melolontha. The sequence continues at coordinate 131,837,325 of OW285236.1, forward strand.
TGTAATACAGACCCTGACATGTAGCTGTGTTTGGCTTGTGTTTGGAAACAACTTGCGTCAGCGAGGACGTATTTGTAACACGCGTTACACTTGCGTTACTGGGACGAGGCTGTGACCTGGTTGAGATTGATTGCATACACACAGCTGCATTACGTTATCACACAATTTTATGTGGCACGCCGCTTTCGTTCAATCATTTCAACCACAATATCAACATCAATGCCGACACCAGACGAACGATGCATTATTTCGCCATTAAACCGCATTTGAAATAATAAAAAAATTATACCACAAAAAGTTCCATTATACTATAGTTCCATTATATTCCAGTTTCATTATATTATAGTTATATTCCAAGTTCCATTATATTATAGTTCCATTATAGTTCCATACCACGAAAGTTCCATTATTGCGTTTTCTGAGGTGTTTGTTAATAACTGCTCAATAAACCATTTTTCAAATGTTTCTGCATCCATTTCATTATGAGCATTAGTAGTATTTTGTTTTACACAGATATGCTAATTCTGCACCCACAAATACCAAATAAATAATAATATCGGGAAAGTAACAATAATATTTAACACATGGAAAATAAATTAAACTGTGACCATGTACATGTGACCAAGTTCATTAACTATACAAATGAAAAATCACTAATAAAATATGGATACATTTGACAACGGTGAGAGAGATAGAAAAAGTAAGCGTTATTGTTTAAAGAGAGAAAAGGAGATGTATACGAGTATATTCTTATAAGAATATACACCTTATAGTGAACGTGAAACGATCTATAGTATGAATCTCTCCAGCAGGGGCGTACCGATGATTCTGTGTAGAAAGATGAAATACGTATCTACGTAGAGATGGCTGTGCCACCTTTGGAAGGGCGTCGTTACTTCACATTGGTTATGTGGACGGGGCGAGGTACTTCGGCTGTCTGACAACAGGCAGCGCTGAATTTACTTCTACGCTCGGTCTGGATAATTTCTGTGATGTGGCGATGTGGTTCTTTTTTGTGAATGTGTTTGAAGATATCCTTTCTCCAGCAGGGGCGTACCGATGAGCCTGTAGAAAGGCGAAATACGTATCTACGTCTCTGGGGAGGGATATGTTCGGACACGTTCACAAAAATATTAATAGTGAACCTGTATTTGTGTTCTTCACACCAGATTTTGAATAATATTTTATATTATTAAAAATACCTTTATATTATACAAAACTGGTGGGGTTTACCTACTCATGTATGTTTCAATTATTCTGATACGTATCTACGTATCAGACAAAGAAAATATGAAAATTTAGACATAACTTCATTTTGTTTTCCAGATTTCCAAGGGCAGAGTTTTTATTGTATACATCGTAATGGGCAGTTCCTGATCAAATTTACAGAGAGGATATAGGGAATTTGAGGCAAAAAAAATCATTTTTGAGTGTTTTGGTGAATATATTGTGATTACTGATTAAATATTTTAAATAGATTTGGCCTTGAAATCAATTCTTCGCTTCTTATACTTAACAATGCCAATGTATACAGTCACGCTAGAACACACCGAAATTAGAATAATTTACAGAATACATTTTCCAACAATTACTTCAGCACATATGGCCCAACAAATTCCCATTCGTTTGGAACAGATCCCCTGTAAGATCTCCTGATCTCACAAATATGAATATATTATGAATATATCTCCTACATAAAGGAATACGATTTTTAGAGCGACACGTCAACAAAGTGATAGTATTGGAGAAGTTTGTGTTAACATAGTCCTTCCTCAACTTTTGGCAAACGCTTTTAAAAACATAAAGCATAGCGTAGCCTCTATGCGTGCTAGATTTCAAGCATCTGCTTTAGCATCTATTATTCTTGCAACAACAGATGACAACTGGTCACAATCAACTTTAAACAATTACAATCACAGGTCATGACGAATAAGAATTTAATGGAAGTCACTATATGTGTAAAAATTGGTGTATGCATAAAAGCAAAATAATACTCTTAAAAAGCTGCTTTTATCGATTTACCAGTCAGAGCAGAGCAGAGTTACATGTGCATGGTCTTAGGGGTCTTCTACAGAATCCTATGGGATTTAGCTACCTAGTTTGATTTAAATCGATGAATTTAAATTAAGATATTTTATATGTATACTAACGCACATAATACAGTATGCAACTAATCAATAGATTTATATGCTTATTAAAATATTATAGCGTCTATTATTAATCTTCTCACGTCCTTCTGTTATTTTTCTATTCTTTAGAATCATCTAACAATAAGTCTTTATTTTACTTTTACATTTTTAACCATTGCCTCTCAAGCATGTTTTACAGATTTTTTGTTGCTCACGTTTATGAAACGTACACACCATTTCAGCTGTTGTTTTTCAACTATTTTTTCAAATGTTTCTACGACTTAAGCTTAACCACTTTAAGCTACTTCAGATTCATTCATGTAGTTCATTTTCCATAGAGCCCGTCAAAACCTAACTTTCACTTCCATCTAGTAGTACTAATTCAGAAGACGTTTTATACATCTTCATTCTTGCGTTTTGACGTATTTCTTTCTTCCCTATGAATGTATTGTTTATTCGTTCGTTAATTTTTTCTCACATTTTTATATATCTTTCTATTAGCACTCCAGGTTTACTTGTTCTACTTTGTCTTGTTTTATTTACGTTCCTGTTTTCATTTACCAACACCATTATCTTCATCTTATTCAGGTTGAGTTTAATATTACTTTTATCCTAATTTAGGATTTTCTTCTTCTTCCCGTGTGCATATATATTATGCATCATCATCGACAAAGGCGCCTTCACAAAGTTCCATTCTTCTGAATGTATAATGGTAAGTATCTTGTAGTTTTCCTTTTCTATGGGCTTCATAATAATAATAAACAAGTGTATCACTTAATCACTAGAAGTGAATTAGTAAGTATTATACAGAGAATACACAATTGGAAAGTACCAGATATGGACCATATACACAATATCTGGTATGAAAGACTAACATATAAGTATTTAAACAATAATTGAAAACTCACGTATGTATCTAGAGCTTCTGACCGATGGTAAAACATACGTTATACTCCCAAAAAAAGGGTACACGAAACAACATTAATTATTCTCCGAAACATTTATACCAACATTGTGTAAGATGCCAACATCACTTGTAGGGCATAGAGAATAGAAGCAGATCTAATACAAAATAACATTGTGAAGTCTTTCATTGGAGAATTTGGGTTAATAAAAACTTTAAAAATTTTTAAAAAACATATAAAATATCTTACCACATTAATTATTGTTCTACATACATATTTTAACAACTAAGTTGTCATCTTCGGCAGGAAGAAATACTACTGAAGATAACTATGCATAATAAGAGCTTTTATACCTTTTCTTAGCTAAATAATGTACTGATAGAAGACCAGAAAGGATATCCGAAAGGAAGTCGAGTTTGTAAGGAACAATTCATATAAGACATCTTGTTATACGAAGTAAGCCAAACGCTCTAAAACATACAACCTAAACATACAAGCTAAAATAATTCAGATAACGAGAAGAATATTCCAAAGTGATTCGTTCAGTGTGTTATAATAATAATCATTTATTTTGCCCAACAGACTAATCCAAATAGGACAACAAAACATGACTATGTGACAATACATAAATAAATTAATTAATTAATTCCATAAAAACATTGTTAAATAAATCATTTGCGTTTCTTGATGAATGCACCAATATATTAGTATTTGGTATATTAGTCCTTGGTGTTTAAAACATAAAACTTATTCGTCAGCAGTAATGCGCTCATCCTTTGTCTTCGCACCGCTAGCAATTCCAATCCATGCCTCACAACCAAATCCCCATAATCTATATTTCGTTCCGGATAGACCCCGTCCAGCCTGTAACTCAAGTACTTCAAAAATTTACGCTGAACGTGTTCAATTTGATACGTGTAGGTCATAGATTTGGTATCAAACGGTAGGCACATATTTCAACTTACTAACGACGTATGCGAAATATAGATTTAATAATACCATCATTAATGAAATTTCGGGACATTCTGATAATAAAGCCCGGAGTCTTAACAGCAGATCTACTGATGTTTGAGAGATGATCGTTGAGAGTCAACTTGCTGTCGAATATAACACCAAAATCCTTTGTAGAGCTTCGTTTCTCTATAATACTATTATCGACGTAATAAAGAGAGTTTGTATAATTTATTTTCCTTGTAAAAGTTACAACACAGCATTTGGAAATACTTAAATTAAATTTATTCATGCGACACCAACTGTGGACAGTATTCAAGTTCTTTTGCAAAAACTCTAAGTCAGTTATGTTTGTAATGGTGTGGTATATTTTAAGAACATCTGCATAAGCCACTACATTGCAATGAAGTAATGCTATTAGGTCGTTAATAAATATATTAAACATAAGCGGGTCCAAGTTGGAACCTTGAGGAACTCCAGAAGTCGGGTAAAAAAATCTTGATTTATAGCCATTTTAGGTAACATAGTTTGCTCTATTTGTCAAATATGACGTCATAAACCTGAGTAGAGAATCGTTAAGCCCAAATGATGACAATTTTTGTAAGAGTAAAATATGGTCGATGGTATCAAATGTGCGACTGAAGTCCGTATAAATAACATCTAATTGACTAGCATCGCCTAAAGCTTCGGCTATATCTTGGGTTATGCAGCATAAGTTTGTTAGAGTGGAGCGACTTTTCAAAAATCCATGCTCTGAAGGAGAAATAAAGGACAGACATTTGAACGAGATAATTTTGTGCAGGATGAACTCAAAAGATTTTCGCAAAAATATAGAAATAATAGCTATTGGCGTATAATTAGAGACGGTAGTGTTATCACCCTTTTTAAATACAGGAAAATTCTAGCGATTTTCCAAGCTTGTGGGAGTGAAGACGTTTGAATAGATACATTTGAGAGTTTGGTGTGAATGAACAAAAACATTGGCGCAGTCCTTAACCAATTACGTTGGAATATTATCGTCCGCAGCAGTATGTTTATTCTTCAGTTTCCCATTGGCCGCGATGATATAATGCTGTGTAACATAAGGAACGGCGATAAGCGGATAACTACTAATAGTATGGTTCGGTATGGGCATAAACTCACTATCGCGAGCGCTAAATGACACTGCACATGTTTTTAAGGTAAAATATAATAGAAAAATACATAAACGTATATTTAGCCACCTTTTGCACATGAATGATATGAAACTGTAAGCTGCCTCACATACCTACACACACACACACACACAGAGAGAGAGATGAAACTACTTTTCAGAATACCAGGAAACATAACCAATGATACATGCATGGAATTTAGAATTACGTAAGTGTAGGATCCTTGGGAGGAAGGAAAATGGTCGCAAGGAGAAGAAATAGAGAGGCATAACGGACAACTACTTAGTGACATGATGGATATCTTGGTTATAAACCGAATACAAAATTAGACAACAGGAAAATTAAAACAAAACTAAAAAAATAATATGAGATACAATTGACACAAATACTACATCTAAATTCAATAGTAAAAATACATACCAAGCCAGCGACACGTGTGCCGTTCCAGTCTTCCGCCGTATATATTTAGCGTAGCAAAATCGACCAACACAAATTTGAACCAATTAATATACTTGCAAGAAGGATCTAAAGGAAATAAGAACCAACTTCTAAAAGCGCGTATACAGTTGTATCTACATAGACAAGTAAGAAGCAGAAGTATGATAGGCATGAGAATAATTCAAAATAAATAAATAATTACACTGACTCAATACTTTTACACGAAAGCTAATAGCATTCTACACAATGCCTTAATAAAATAAGCAGAAATTACACACCTTTCAATCTTTTGGTAAATACTGAAGACCAACACAAAATCAAAATTCACAGCTTGAAAATATATAATCACCAAAAACACTACCATCCAGGATCAAGTCATAAACACAAGAAACTACAAGAAACACATAATAAAATATAGTAGAGTCGTAAACGATAAGTGCGGAAAATGAGACAATTGATTATATAACGCTAGAATGGAAATTACTGGTTGCAGAAGAGTACACCAACCTAAATAATAATGTTGTGAAAACTATACATACTGCACTATGTCATAAATATAAACTTACGGATGTCATACTGCTTTATCACAAGTATATGACACAAACTGTATAAAATGCAACACAAATTTACTCAAGACAATCCCACATTAACAAATAAGCCACTTGCATCGAATCATGCAGCAATTCCCAGTGACAATAATATGAAAACAAAGTATACAGAAAAAAATAATAAATACTTAGCATTAGCTCAAGAAGTTTGAAGAATATGGAAACAAAATAAAATAATAATTCGTATATTTTTCAGACAATACTGAGGAATGTGATTTCTCTGTAATTTTCATGAGCCTAGAATATAACATTATGACCAGAATTTTGTTTTGCTCAAAATTATTGTTAAAATATTTATGCCGTAATTATCTGGATTTTTCAACATGCGCATCATATGCTGTTTATTTTCCTCTCTTAGTCGTTTCTGTAGTTTTTTGACTGCTTATATATTGATCTTTTTTATGTATATAAATATAAATTCCGCTACACTATTTTCTTGTTGGTTTATATTTAGAAGGTCTCTGAAATGTTTTTTACACCTTCCCATTATAGCTTTGGTGTCTATTACGCCTTTTCTAGTTTTTTTTACTAGTTTTAGGTTATATTGTTTTCCTTTTCTTAATGTCTTCTATAGCTTGTGAAAAACTTTTTGCTTTCTTTCACTATATTTTTCTATTTTACTACGAAATTCTTCTCTTGACTTCGCATACACTACTATATCTATAATTTTTGGCTCTTGCCGTTAATATTTTTTATAACTCTCTTTCTGTTTTATTCCGTTAATTACATTTTCCATTTTTCTCTTTTAACCTTTACCTGTTTTTAAACCATTTCCTCCGCTAGTTTTTTGGTATCTCTTACTAAAATTGTTCTACATACTTCTTTTGTCACTATTAAACGGCTCCTTTGAAGTTGCTCTAAAATTTTTCTAGGTTCATACGAGGGGGTATTGATATCTAATTAGCCTAAGCCATTTTCCTTGAACAAAACAAAGTCTTGCTATAATGGCAAGAAATAATGACATTTTAAAAGTATTACTGTAAAATCTTACGTCAAGAAGTTGAAGTATCGCTGTGCAGTAAATTTTGAAAGAAAGCATGTCGAATGCAAATGTGAAAATCGATAAATTGGAATATCGAGGCATCATCAAATACTTGTATTTGAAGAGGTTAAGTGGTAAGGAAATTTACGAAGATATGCTTAACATATTTAGCAATTAATGCCCAACATATGCAATTGCCAAAAATTGGATTGCGTCATTCAAAAGAGGAAAACTTTCCGTTGAAGATGAAAAGCGAATAGGAAGACTGGTTTCGGTGTCCACTCCCGACAATATTGACGCAGTTCATGACATGATATTATCAGACCGTCGAATTGGACTGAAACATATAGCTGAGGCACTAAACATTTCCTATAAATCATATAGTTTAGGTCGATTTAGATATGAAAAACATTTCTGTAAAATGGATTCCTAAGTGCTTAAACGCCAAACACAAACGAGCAAGAGTGAACACATCACGGTCAATCTTTGCCCGTTTTGAAGGAGATCCAGATTTTTTAAACCGTCTTGTGACTATGAATGAAACATGGGTCCATTTTTACAACACACAAACAAAACAGCAATCGATGGAGTGAAACATCAGGGTTCTCCAAGGCCTAAGAAGTTTCGAGTTCAAAAATCCGTTGGAATAGTATTTGCTTCAGTTTTTTTTGGGACATGCGGGGAATAATTATGATCGATTACTTAAAAAAGAGTCAGATCATTACTGGAGATTCTTATTCTAAATTACTAACCACCCTGAGAGCGAAAATTAAGGAAACAAAACGTGGCATGTTAGCGAAAGGTGTGTTGTTTTTCCAGGACAATGAATACAATTCAAGATCTAGGGTTCGAATTACTGAAACACCCGCCCTATTCCTCAGACTTAGCCCTCTCAGACTATTATCTGTTTCCTCGATTGAAAAAAGTTTAAAAGGACGTCACTTTTTGTGTAACGAAGAGGTAATAGAAACTGTGGAGGGCTGGTTTGCAGACCAACAAGAATTTTTTTTAGAAGTGTTAAAGGCGTTGCAGGATAGCTGTCTTAAGTGTATTAATTTAAGAAGAGTTTATGTTGAATAATAAAATATTCTAAGTCCTAACTTTTTACGTTGTTTCAATTGTTCAATTAAATTGTTTCAATAGTGGGCTAAGAATATATCAATACCCCCTCGTATTTTCCCACTTCGTTTCATTTTTTATTAGCTTATTGGAAATTCTTTACACATATCTATTATTTAACTTAAATGCCTCCTATGATTGGTTATGTTTTTTCTATATTTCAGTCTTCTATCAAATTTTCGTTGCAGAAAAGAAATCCATGTACATTTCTGGTCTTTTCATACTTTGATGTCCAATATTCTATATTCTTTCTTGATAATCGCATAATATACAATGGGATTTTCATTTCTACGTTTCATGTCTGGAGTATACTCGATGTTCGCAAATATCTTTATGCCGAATATATATTAAATAATGAATACCTGTAACTCTAATAAATTTAAAAGAACTATTGATTATACGCGTTAGGACCAGATAATAGTAATTATGGGGATTGCAGCTAAAATAAGAATGAAGGAGTCACAAAATTAAAAAATCTCCTGTTGTGTTTTCTTGAGCTTTCGAATTAAATTTAATTCACCAAAAGGGCGATGACTACAAATGCATGAAAATGTTAAATCAAAGAGGTAATTACATTTAATTATTCACATTTGAAAGTAAATAAGTAGGTAAACGCATCAATAATAACTACGTCAAATAGAGAAATTGAACGACTCGTTAAAATGATGCATTCACAATATTACAACTAGTCTTTATAATTATTTGTTAAAAACAACACTTATTACAATGGCATGTATCATCACATGCGAAGAAACAGATCATATGTGATATTGCATTAAATTCATCATCAATGCTGTCCTACTGATGATGAATTTAGTTCTAAAGCTCAAGGAAACCAAAAAAAAGGATCTTTTATTTTGTGGTTCCTTTTGTCCCCATAATTACTATTACCCAGTTTTAACAAATAAAGTTTATAATTACAGCAACGTCGTAGATTTCGGAAAATTTAAAAAAAATGTCAAATTGAATCTGAACAATAAGTCAGGTAATACGGGTTATTGTCAAAACTCCTCGAACTCCTCTTCGAGAAATCACCAAATTAAACGCAGTATCTGGTATCACGGCCAGAAGAGTTTTGAAAACAAATAAATTTACATCTTCATGCTCCCCGGACCTCATCCTCGAAAATTTAGGATTTTTCAAAATGTTGAATCAAAATTTTGTATTTAGATAGGAAATAATATTTTAAACAACTTTTTTTGGCACAATTTTTGCAAACCTAGTGTAGTAATACTTGAATATTTTGAAAGTTTCTTCGACCTTTTTGAACCAATTCTTGTCAACTTTAAGAACATTTTGATTATGAGCAACTTTAATGTTACTCACTTTATGATAAATGTGAATAATTCGTATAAACAAATTATATTTAACTTTATTGAATTTTCCAATTTATGTCAATGTAATATTATTTGTAACAGCAATGGTCGGCTATTTGATTTAATTATTTCAAATTGTAGATTGGATATAATCAGGGACATTGTCCACTTTTGCATGAGGACACGCATTATTCTGCATTGAAAGTTTCTATGTTTAATAAAATTACAATAATTTACATTTTACAAATTTGGATGCGCTAACTCCTCAAAGCTTTGGCTTTAATTAATCGGTTCTTTTTAAATAATGCAGATTTATTTAATTTGTTCTCCTTGTTTGAGCTGTGTGTTTCCAAAAAGTGTCTCATTTGATACACTCCTCAAATAAAACAAACAAGTAGATAACAATCGATGGTAGGAAATAATTAGCATTGACACGTACACTACAACAGCCGCATTAATGAATCATAAGTTATTCTAGTATTGTCCAGAAAGATCGTCCACTGTAAAGAATGCTTTCTAGAGTAATCGTTTTTTATAAATTTTTAAATACGTTTGTCTTTTATGATATGTGGAATATAATTATAGATTTTTATACACTGAAAGAGTTCACTTTTGTCATTCTTGATTGTGGCGGAAGTTAGTTCTGGTATTATAGCAGTGTATTTCAAATTTCTGGAAAAACTGGTTATTATATCTTTTTACAAACAACGCGCACTCTATCACAAAGATCGATGGCAACAGAAGTATCTTATTATCTATAAATATTTGTTTATAGGAATCTTGCAGTTTAATTTAAAGATAGTTATAATTGCAGATTTTTGTAGATTAAAAATGCGCTAAGCATTAACAGCAGACTCAACGCTTACGTTACTGGTTATTACTCTCAGCGCATAACAAAAGAAACAAAAGAAAAAGATAGTTTTGAAGCAAAGTCGTCGATGTGCGAACGCTACGTCAATCCACAATCCAATCTTAATTCCAAGGACATGGTCTCTTCGACACTAGTAAGTATTTCGCTCCGATGATGAAACTCTAGCCGTTTCCTAAAATTATAAAAATTTACTAAAAATGTTTCGTCGACATTTAGTTTCAGATGATGCTGTGTAAACCATCCATCCAGAACTGCCATACTCAACTTCAACATGTCCATGGCCCGATCCCTACTCTCAGTGTGGATAATGACAGATATACAATATTAGTAAACTATCTATGACTCGTGGTAGATCATTAACATAAAGGAGAAATTGCAATGGTCTCAAAATATATCCCTGTGGAACGTCGCATTTAACATTACCCTATGTTGAACGTATTGTTTTTTTCGAGTGATCATTGCAAACTACCCTCTGTCTTCTGTATGGTAAATATGATTCTATCCTTTTCTGTGATATATAAGGTGTCCCAACAGGAACTTGGCGATTTAAATTCCAAATAACATGCGTAGTATTTAGAAATTCAACGATTTATTAACGTAAACATAAAATAGAAACCCTAAAATTTTATGTGGAACAAGATATCGGATAAATGTCCACCGTGACTTCTATTGCACACAGCGATTCTTTTTTTAAAATTTTCAATGACTTTATCACACATATGCAAGTTAATCTCGCCAATAGCCGCACGAATGTTATTTTTTAATTCATCAACTGTCTGTGGATTATTTGTGTAGACTTGATCCTTAAGGAAACCCCAAAGGAAAAAGTCCAGCGGTGTTATGTCGCAGGATCTTGCAGGCCAATCCACGTCACCATTACGAGAAATCACACGGCGAGGGAATTTCTCCTGCAGTAAATTTAGAGTTTCCCTGGAAGTGTGACAAGTGGCCCCATCTTGTTGAAAGTAAAGATTGTTGAGGTCCATATCTTCCAAACGAGGCCATAGAAAGTTATTCAACATCTGTCGATACCGCTCCCCATTTACAGTTTCTGCTTCTCCATTCTCATTTTCAAAAAAGTAAGGTCCAAGAACACCATTGGCCGAGAAACCGCACCATACAGTGACACGTAGTGGGTGCATGGGTTTTTCAATAATCTCTCGAGGATTTTCACGCCCCCAAATGCGGCAGTTTTGTTTATTTACATAACCCCCTATGTGAAAATGGGCTTCGTCACTGAATATGATTCGCTTACAGAATTCGTCATCAAAATCAGTTTGCTCCAAAATCCAATTGGCAAAGATACGGCGGTGGTGATGGTCCCTGGGCTTCATTTCTTGTGTTAACTGGATTTTGTATGCGTGTAGCCGAAGGTCTTTTGTTAAAATTCGTTGCAGAGATGATCTTCAGATGGCCAATTGCTGTGACCGATGACGAATTGAAGTTTTTGGACTTTCGGTGACACTTTCATTCACCATAGCGATATTTTCAACTGACCGAACGTTACGAGGACGTAGTGGTGTCTTTACATCGAGAACAGAACCAGTTCGCTCAAATTTTGCCATTAAATTTCTAATTGCCGTATTGCTGGGAATATGATTCTGATGAAAAACAATGCGTAGTCGACGAATTGTGTTCGTAATGGAATGACCATTTTCATAATCAATTTGAACAATTTGGATACGTTCTTCAGTCGTGAAACGTTGCATGATGACTTTTACAAGTTTATAGATGACATATACCAAATATTAGGTTGCTAAGTTACCATATTTGAAAATAATGTGAAATTTAAATCACCAAGTTCCTGTTGGGACACCTTTTACAATGTGTCCGGGAAAATGTGGTAAATCTCTCGGATTCATATAGAACATTAAAAAATAAGATGACAAGTCCCCATAATTTTTTTCCTAGCGGCCCTTCCTACGGAAATACGGCCTCCTAAAGGACGCCACTGGAAATAAATTTTTCTTGAATAACTTTTAAACTACTTATTATAATTTAATGAAAATTTAATATGATAAACAGTAGTAAGGACCTCTTAAAATACTGCCCTTAAATTTAAATTAGCTTGTTTAGTTTACCAGGGGCGGACTAGGTTGTACATTTTAAAGCTTACATTTTTAACACCCTGTATGATAAGGAGTTAAAAAAACAAATTTGGATACCTTGAACATTAAGCTAAAGAAAAGGTACTCTTGTTCATTGTCGATAAAATGAACCGTTTTCGAGGAAAAAAAATAAAAGTTTTAATGTTTTATTTCTATTAAAAAGAACCATGTTTTTTATTTTTTTTTGTCTGCAACAAAGTGTGATACAAAAATCTGAAATAAAACTGTTTTCAGTACTAAAAAACGCATTGTTTTTACAAACGTTACTATGGTACCCACGAATTAATAAATATCTTGCATTGACGTGTAAATTTTAAATCTTGTATGCTTTCATATTGTTAACACGTTGATCCTTTACTTCGATATTAATTTATTGAATTTTGAATATTTTTGTAAATTTCATTTGATAATGGGATACACATTTAGTGAGTATGCAGATATGCATCTTATGTACGGTCTTGCATCTTGCAATGCTTTGGAAGCAAGAAGGTTGTATGAAGAAAGATATCCTAATCGCAATATTCCAAATCAGAAAACATTTCAGCGACTTAACCAACGCCTAAGAGAGACTGGTGGACGATTCCAGTCAATAAGGTAACATTATTGACTTTCTTTAATGTTTTAGGAAGTTTTGCGAAAAAAAGTACTGATGCTGGTGTGAGAAGAACAGTACGTACGGTGCAATTGGAGGAAAATACTTTGGATACTGTAGGTGATACTCCTTCAATAAGCACTCGAAGATTAGCCGCGCAGCTTAATACGTCAAAAACGACAATTCATGAAGTACTTAAAGAACAGTTGTTTTACCCTTATCATCTGCAAAAAGTGCATCTACTACTTCCTGAAGATTTTCCTCGTAGAATCCAGTTCGCAAACTGGCTGTTATATCAGCAACGAACAAACCCAAATTTCATTAGCACTATTCTTTTTACCGATGAAGCAGGGTTTAGCAAAAATTGTATTGTAAATTTACATAACTCGCATGTATGGGCTGGTGAAAACCCTCATGCCACTGTCGTTCATCATTATCAACATCAATTCCAATCAATTAATGTTTGGGCAGGAATAATTGGCAATTTTTTGATTGGACCATGCGTATTGCCGCCACGATTGAATGGTCAACTTTATTTACAGTTCCTTCAGAACGCTTTTCTGGATTCAATAGAGCATTTGCAACTTGCAACCCGCCAAAGCATGTATTTTATGCATGATGGGGCCCCACCTCATTTTAGCGTTGCTGTACGCGACCACCTGAATAACGTCTATCCAAACCGTTGGATAGGCAGAGGAGGTCCCATTGCCTGACCTCCACGGTCTCCCGACCTAACGCCAATGGATTTTCACCTGTGGGGTCATCTCAAAACCTTGGTGTATTCCTCTTCGGTTGATACTAGGGAGGAACTAATACAGAGAATCACATTTCATTGTGATGTGATAAGAAACAATGCTGGGTTGTTGTGGCGAGTACAGCAGTCCTCTATTCGTCGTGCCCGCGAGTGTATCAGAGTTCACGGAGCCCATGTTGAACCCACTTATGAAGTTTTTAATTGATTATTTCTAATTAGCGTATTTAGGTTCAATCGTTGCAAGCTTTAGTGAGTACATTTCTAAACATAATTTTTGTTAAGGTGCCTTTCTGGGACAAAACTGCATTTCTAAGAATCTTTGTAATTTTGTCGTATTAAATAACCTAAACTAAAACTTTTTTGTTCCTGGAATGACTTTTGTATCACACTTTGTTGCAGACAAAAAAAAAATAAAAAACATGATTCTTTTTAATAGAAATAAAACATTAATTCTTTATTTTTTTTTCCTCGAAAACGGTTCATTTTATCGACAATGAACAAGAGTACCTTTTCTTTAGCTTAATGTTCAAGGTATCCAAATTTGTTTTTTAACTCCTTATCATACAGGGTGTTAAAAATGTAAGCATTAATGTACAACCTAGTCCGCCCCTGGTAAACTAAACAAGCTAATTTAAATTTAAGGGCACTATTTTAAGAGGTCCTTACTACTGTTTATCATATTAAATTTTCATTAAATTATTATAAGTAGAGGCCGTATCTCCGTAGGGAGGGCCGCTAGGAAAAAAAATTATGGGAACTTGTTATTTTTTAATGTTCTATCTGAATCCGAGAGATTTCCCACATTTTCCCGGACACATTGTATAAAGGGACATCGTGGTGAACACTGCCCTGTGAATGCCATTGACAAGTCCATAAACAAACATGAACTTACTTCCTTATTATTCAATTAAATAATTACCTCTTCATTAGTATACTGCTCTCCATGAAGACCTGCCACCTATATTTCCATCCTGATTATTAGTATATTATTTTATTTATAAATTGCTTTAAGTTAAGTTCAAATATCTAAGAAGTATTGCGTTTAATTTACCTGTATTTGTTACTGTTGCCTTTTATTAGAGATTGTTGGACAATAAACACTTTTCCCAATTATTTTATTGTAAAATTTTACCGATAAAGGAGGTTGCGTGAAAACTTTTATTGCGGTCATTTATAACCATTCTTCAAGTATCTTTAAACCGTTTAATCTTCCAAAAAAATCCAAATACAAATTTTTCCTAATGATGCTAGTATCTCGACGATCTCGGTATGTAACGTGCCTTCAAAAACCTTCCTTATTAGAGACGGCCATGCTTTTTGATAATGGTTGGTAACAGTGCACGTAATCTGTCCTAAACGTATAATTTTGAAAGAGCATGGTCGTCTATAATGAGAAAAGTTTTTGAAGGCACGCTATATGGATTACAATGTGTTGAAATTTACCTAAAATATTTCGTAATTTGATGTATTATATAGATGTCAGTTTAACAAACAATATACAATTAAAAGTGGTAAGCGCGATTGTAGAAATGGTAAGATGGAGGAACATAAAAAATCATGATTTTGGGGAAGAAATTGATGTAGAAGAACTAGATGATGAGCAATATATTTAAATGGCGAGAAGACAAAATAAACGATATATACCTACCAGTTCATAAAAAAAAATAACAACATTGCATTCTTTTTCTAATATCGAAATATTGTTAAGAATTTGTTTAACTTGCCTGCAAGTAATATAAGTTGATTACGTTATGAATAAATAGGTGTTCTATCTTAATAGGTACATCTGTTAATATAATCGAAAATTAATTAGACTAGAAAATGCTTGGTAATACATTGAGGAATCAAAAGACATGACCGAAGATTGACGATCTAGCTATAGAAAACCTAATGAGATAAATGTCTTAGAGCTGTGATTCAGTTAAGAGAAATAGAGCTTATTATAGTAAATAATAAATCTTCATCAGTACAACAGATAAAAAAGAGCAAAATGTTAGCATATTTCTGTACATCTATTCCTTGGTACGTTGCTTAAAATAAAAGAAATAAAACTCACCGACTTTTCGATGGTAGCGGTTCAGTAGTTGCAATTATTTCAAACATGCTGCTATAATTAACGGCGAAACATATTCAACACAATATTTTGTTTATAAATCACTTAAAACACGGGTATGTATCAACATATTCTAAAATATGTATTGTACAAAAGTTTTTAAATGTCTATTTTTAAATAAGGAAGTGGGACTGAATTTTTTTAGTTACCAAAAGCAGGCGCAGCTCGTGATGACGTATTGTAAGGGCACGACGATGATGCGAATGCGTCGTGTGTTTTCGGTGTTTACTAAGAAAACGCTACAGTTAGTACACGCGAATACACGAAGCACTCGCATTATTGTACGTGCCCCAACAGTACGTCAGTACGAGCCGCGCCTGACCAAAAGTAACAACGACTAGGTACACATTATATATATATATATATATATATATATATATATATATATATAATATATATAAAGATAATTATTTCATGACATTAGTATGTTATGGTAAATATTAGTTGCCGATTTAAGGTCTGGTTTTACTTCAATATGTATATATGTATTTAAAACAATCTTATATGTTTCGGCATGTCTTTTTCAAAGAAATTAAAAATATAAATGCCAGTATATTAATGTCATACTATGTATCTGTAGTTGCCATGGATAAAATTATTCAAAGATACATTCAAGTTCAACAATAATAATAAATCATGCCTTGGCATTCTCTAAACAGTTAGACAACAAAAACGGGGGAGTGGCAAGCCATGAGTTATTATTATGTCTGCGCCCGTGGAGCGGTTTAAGATGTTTAGCTGTCGGCATTTGCCTTAAACGAGAAGGAAATCCACGAAAACCTACTCGGACAGCCAATCAGTGATCTAGACATAGAACTGCCAGCATGATAAGCAAATGTAGAGATATTTAAATAATTTAAATAAGATATTTAACAGCAACATATATTATGATGGTAAATTGCAGATCGTTACATAATTAGATTATAATATATACTGCTTAGATTTTTTTATATCACTTCTGTTGTTAATGGAATTTTTTCCTGTTTAATATTAATCATATGCCGAAACATGTAAGATTGTTTTAAATATATACATATTAAAGTAAAACCAGACCTTAAATCGACAAATAATTGAATCTACCATATATATATAAATACGCATGTACCTATGTATACTAAAATGTCTTAATTCTACATTTGTCTGATATATCAAAATAATTATAAAACAAAACAAATTAACAAGTTTAATAATTAATTTTAAATTACTTAGCTAATATAATTAACATTTATTCAATATCATTCTGCCCCGCTTTCCTTATTAGAAAAGCATTCACGCTGGAATATGTTAATAAACCTATTTACGTATATCGTATCGATTTTAATTGAAATAAAGCGCTTACTAATATATCTCTTTTCTCTTTTTCTTAACCGCAAAAACTTACTGATAATCTTAAATTCTTAATAAACATAAATAAACTGTTACTATATTTGTTTTATTATGAGATATCGTCACCGTTACCATCTGCGAATATTATCTATAATAATAATAATAAAAAAAGATCATAACTGAAATAGAAAACTAAACACTTACTTGTTAGGCAAAAATAGAATTTCACTTGGAAAAGAAGACACAGTATAAATATGCTAGGTAGTGCTATTGCGTTAATCACAATTATCGCTTCTTATTTCGGTTCGTTTATGTTTATAATCTGAGTTCAACGCGATCAAATGTTATGTATTTGTTCAACGATATCGATGTTTATCACGAAAATTGTAAAAAAAAATGTGTAAATCACGCCCGTATTAGTAAGCGCAGATCAAGTGGATGCTCCGTACAATAAAAAATGAGTAATCAGTCTAATTTTTCCAGTGTGCATCTAACTGCGATGTAACTGCACGTATACAATGTGTGACGGAGAGAGGCAGAGAAGCGAGAATGAAAGCCTTTGGACGTTTACGGGGGGGTTCCGTGCACAGCGGGAGGGGGGTTGGCAAGCAATCGGACTGACACCAAGCCTAGGTCCGGCCATCTTGTGACGGCGAAGCGCTCTTGCTTCTAAAATATCAGAAAATCGTGTAATTTGCGGCGTAAAACAGTGCAAATAATAAATAAATGAACCACTGTAGGTGCGGGAAACACTACAGCGTACTATAACACACGTGCATCGACCCGTATTGCACGCAAATCATAAAGAAATTAGTTAATTAGTTTTTCTCTCTGTGTGTTACATTTTTGTGAGTGTGTCTTCGGTATACTCAATTGTTGGTTACCTGGGCCTCGTCTCTCGTCGATGCCTCTGTGGACTAACGCATACCTTTCACATACGTAAGTACAACTCATTTATTGTAATATTTTCCCTTTCTTTTAATAAATTTATTTCTTAAATTAATTGTACTCTTGTAGATACACTTTATTGCATATACTTTGTTAAGAAAATTGAATATAGTACATAATCTTATAAACATTCCATTCTTACATTGGATCAAAATTAAACTATTCGATAAATCTTAAATAATAAGAAACAAAAAAGAATGCTCATAGAACTTTAACAGAATGCTTTAAATACAATCGTTTTCAAGTCAAAACTATTTATATGCTCGTATACTTTAGGAAGTAATTATGTAGTGTAACACACTAACAGTTTATGTATTTTCTAATTGGTATGCGATTTTTAAACTAACGGACAAAAATTTAACGTTAGACAGATATACCATGGTACTTTTGTTGTGCGTTAGCATTATTACTCCTTATTTATAAACAGTTTATTACTAATTATACTTTATTTGAGTAAATACTTAACGTCAAACATTAGGATCAATTTAGTTTTTTTCGGTAGACTTGCGCTTATAAAATTGTAGCATTTGTTCGTTTGTTCTGTTCTTAAGATGGTTGAATTGCCGGTTCGTGGAAAGAGAAGGAGGGGAAGGTATTCATTGCTATCGATTTTTCTTTATTTGAGTACACTCTTTAAATTTATTATCCCTGCTATTGCCATTCTTACCTCGTTTCTTATTAATTTTTAAATTCTGGCGTTTAAAGAAATTAGATTTACAATTTTGATTAATTCATTAATAGTATGTGTATATTTACGCAGATACATATTTATAAAGGTCATTTATAATATATACAATAATCCGAATTAAGCTTAGATACACACACATACACATTCATATATGTATAGTATCAAATATTATTTCTGCAACGTTGTTATTCATTGTTGCTGTTTTATTTACTATAAAAAAATTAATATATAAAATTAAAAAAGTACATATATTTACAAAAAGTATAGGTATATATAAATTATTTAAATAAATAAATACACTCTTATTCAGTATAAATTCTTGTAACTAAATTATTTAAGATATTGTCACCTATTTTTTAGGATTTTCTGAATGACTTTAATATTGAACGCCAACCAAAAACATCAATTAGTTTTGTAGAACAATAAACTGATGCTTTGTCTTCAAATAGAATTAGACTAGAATGTCAATAGAATAGAATAGAAGATTTATAATAAAAGTTCGTATTTTAGTAATAATATTTACTAAATAAATTGGTGAGTTTTTATTTAAGAAAATGTACCTATATGTTTGATTAATGTGTATTTTAATATAATAATGTATTAAATGTGTATTTTAATATAATACTGTTTTGGCATCTGTGAAGAAAAATATATAATACCATTTATTAGAAATGTAAGAAAATGGAATATATTTTCTATTATATGTACCTAGGGACAATTAAATTTCTATTCTAAGATATAATATAGGGGTCAATAAAGTTAAATGTCTTATAATGTTTTACTTAATATTTAAATAAAGCTAGTTATTAACATTTTAAAATATCAGCTTAATGATTTTATTAAACAGCCTATATTTATAGTTAATAGAATTCTAATAATTGTATGACATTCATTTTTATTACCTATTTATTTTCAGTGCATGTATAACAACTAACAACGAATATTGCACATTATGTGATAAATGCATGTGCAATTGCCATACAATTGCACATGCATGCAATTGAAGAATTTCAATGTTCAGTTGACATGCATGAATTTTCTTGAATTTCAAATAAAATAATAATTTTCTAATTGTATTTTTTTGTGTATTAATTAGGCTTAGCTCATTATAAAAAAAAATGAATCACTGGTTAATGATATGTATTTAATTGGGATAATTCTTCTAAATCATGAGAGGCCAAATATAGGAAATTAAATAATCTTATTTTATATATATGTATATACCTATTTCTAGAAGATACCTATTATTTTGTAGACTACTACCACAATGTATTTAATATCATTAATTGATGTTGCAGACACTTCTTGATGAAACATTTTAGTAATTGACTTAATTAAATATTGGGAATAATTTGCTGTTTTTTTAACCTTAAAACCAATGAAAAGTGTTTTATTCCCAATATTTAATTAAGTCAAATGTATTTAAATAAACTTCATTAGCAATGAATAAGTTCCCACCTATTTACGTCAGATTTCCTAAGGATTCCTATTTTAAATAACTTGCTGCAGTTCTTGTCTTTTTGACATTTTTACATGATGAAATGTGCTTTTTTATATATTATATTTTCAGTGGCCGAAATGTGAACCAGAGCATTAGATGTATCTATACCTTTATTGATCTACATCTATGTCCCGAATCGTCTTTTCATCTGTACATAGCAATAGTAATACAAAATATTTAAATGTTTGTACTCAATTTGTATCACCATATTTTTTAAATGATGATAATCGACTTGTTTCAACAATCAAACGAGAAACATATAAAAACGATAATTCTAAATTAATTGTTGTCAAGAAGAATATTCCTGGTATCCCAATTATCCAGAATAGTTGATTATGTTGCATTAAACAAATAAATTGATTTTAGTTTGTTTGTTTCATCAAATTTTCTGGCAACTTACTTTGACCGATATGTGCATGCAATTTCTTGGCTATAAATATTTAATTAGAACTTCAATAGTCTTATGTATAATAAATGAGCTATAGATTGATGTATCTGTTCGCATGGATATATTACGAGATTTAGAACATTATTAATGAAGTTTTGAAAAACTTTTATTACAGCAATGAATTTATTTATTTCTTTTTTTTATTATTCTTTTGTTTGTTTTTGGTAAAAGATTGCCCCAATTCTTACCTGTAAGTATGCGATTTTATTTAAATTTCCTTCCACATAATCTTACGTTACGTGTTAGAAGTAAATGTCTAATTAAATTCTGGATAAATTACTTTTAATTTATCAATTACAACAAACGTATACCTATGTTAGAGTATTAATAAAAAATAAAACCTGCGGATTCATTTCATTTCATTTGGTAACTTTTCACGAATAGCAGTTATCTATCTGTATAATATCAATTTGCGTTCTTTTGGTCCGTTATGTATTTTTACATCTCCCACGATACAATAATAAACAAACCGGTCCATATATCGACTGTTTTAAATTAAAATATTGTACAAAGTTTACATATTTCTATGACGATCGTGAAGA
This sequence comes from Melolontha melolontha, assembly GCA_935421215.2. Taxonomy (NCBI): domain Eukaryota; kingdom Metazoa; phylum Arthropoda; class Insecta; order Coleoptera; family Scarabaeidae; genus Melolontha; species Melolontha melolontha. The sequence goes on from OW285236.1 coordinate 131,858,818, forward strand.
TTAAACTGATGCATCCAATTAAATGTTGAAGTAAGTAATCCCTAATAACAGCATTAGTGTTTATGTATTGAAGTTTAGTCATCTTATTTTCTATTGTCTTTTTTAATAAATCTTAAATATATCTAAATGTTTAAAATACTTAAATGTCACATTGCTTTTGTATTATTCACGTAATTTAAATAATTATACATATCCCAATATACGTTTGAATGTCTACTTTCATTCAAATTATCATCGTAATTTAATTGTTATATGTTCTCTAACGAAACTAATAAATTAGTTAATTATTGGGCATTTAATTACACTGGTTAACACAGTTTGGTTTTCTTATACACCAGAGCCTGTAGTTTATATCTGTTATGCTGATTCTAAATCTGATTTAAAATTTGCTGCATCACATCAGAATTTTGAAATATTTTCTTAAATAGTTTTTTCAAGAAACGTATTAAATTTTACAAAGCTTCAAAGTTACTTTTATATAAGAAATATACTACTAAGAATATTGTGCTGTCGAACATTGAGTGGACATGTCTGATCTGAAACCAATTATGTATGTGGAGAATTCACTATCCACCGGCATAAGTGGAATATTACACCTTTAATAGAAAAGTTATATTTTTATTATTTTGGCTTAGCCATTGAACATCAAGACAAGCCATGGGCTCCCAGCATTTATTGCGCACGTTGTGCTGTTTCTATGAGGGGCTAGTTAAACGGTAAGAAAAGCGCTATGCTATTTCCAAGACCTATGATTTGGCGTGAATAAATGAACCATTGGACTGATTACTACTTTTGCTGCACGAAAACTTTCGGGTTTTCCAACAAAAATAAGAAAAATATTAGTTATGATAGTCTGTTCTTTGCTACTCGTCCAGTACCTCATTCGAAAGCCTTGCCAGAACGAAGACAAATTTCGAGTGGAGAATATTATGTTACCGAACCAGAGGAAGTAAGCGCCAAGTTATCACAGCGATAATAAATATTTACCTTCTGAAGAGGACGAGCCACATGTAAAATAAATCAGAATTAAATGATTTTATTCGAGATCTAAATTGATCAAAAATTAAAGCAGAAATACTAGTATCTAGACTCCAAGGATGGAAACTGTTAGCTTCGGGCACACATATTTCTGTGTATGGTAATCGTCAGAAAGAACTATCACAGTATTTTTCAACCGACGAGAGTTTTTCATATTGCAGTAATGTCGACGATTTGATGTTGGTATTAGGTCACCAACATTATCCCGAAGAATGAGGTCTTTTTATCAATGCTTCGAAATTGAGTGTAGAAGCTGTCCTTCACATAGGAAACGTTTATCCACCTATCTTCGTTGGCCTCGCAATTCACTTAAAAGAAACGTATGGAAATATGACTTTTCTTTTAAACAGAATTAATTACAAGTTGTACAAATGGTATATCAGCGCAAACCTCAAAGTTGTTGCAATTCTACTAGGTTTACAGCTAAAGTATACGAAGATTTTGCTGTTTTCTTTGTGAGTGGGACAGTCGATCGAGAAATTCCCACTACATTGTTAAAGACTGACCCTACATTGTTAAAGAATGGCCAGTCAGGGCTCAGTATATTCATGGACAAAAGAATATACTTCATAAGACTCCACATTAAACTTCTACAACAAGAATTTGAAGAATCCTTAAGTGACTTGGAGCGTGTTGCTTGGAATGTTTTTAAAAATGTGACCCACAATTTTTTAGGAAACAAAAAATCTGACAATTATATAGCACTTGTTAATGAACTTTAGAAGTTACCATAAATTGGGCTATAACATGAGCCTTAGAATACATTTTTTACACTCCAATCTGGATTTCTTTCCCCCGAATCTCCGCGACATAAGTGGTAGCGAAAAGTTTCATCAAGACTTTTCTGTTATTGAAAAATGTTATCAGGGCAAGTGGAACAGTGAAATGCTTGCTGATTATGCTTGGATATTGATATCAGAAAATGGCGAAGAACAGTATAAAAGAAAAACACCTAATTAATATTATTTCATTTACTTTCCAATATATTTTTTTCTAAAACCTCAGACTAAATTTATTGTTATTACTATTGTTAGAACTATTTTTATAATTATATATAGTAAACGAAAATTGTACAGTTTCTAAAGAAAAATTTAAAAAAATCTAAATTTTTTTACCGGTGTTATCTGTCTCATTCTATAGTGTTTTGCCTTTGCCACATAAGACAAAGTGTATCTTCGTAAAGTCCTATTAGATCTCTATGATGGTTAAAAACAAGAATAAAAATACATAGTAAGTATATTTTTCAATTTTTAAAATCCAAAATCCAGAAAATATGAAACTACGAATCAAGCAACGTATTGAAGCTTTCAAATAACAACTACAATATGTTAATTTTTTTTTTTATGAAGTTTATTTTCGAACGAGATAAAATAAGAAATACAAATTATCAGAGAACATATCCATACAGAAACAAATAACTTGCAAAACGAAAAGAAGTGCGCAATTTCTTTTAAGAATATTTTAAATATCAGGGTGATTAGATGCGAATGTGACTTTTCCAAAGTTGGCACCATTTTTGTTATGGTGATATGTTGTTGACTTCCGTCATGTTTTAGGGGACTACCGTCAATGTTTTGGCCAAGTATGTGAGATGGATACGTTTTTATAATCGCTTAAAGTAAACTATTTGCTGTTTTTGTGCAACACAGAGAAAAAAAATGTTTATTACACAATATGTTGTATCAACATTCAAATATGAAAAAGCTAACCGCAAGATGAGTGCCGATGAGTTTGCTTACTTTTAAGCAAATTCGAACTCACGTTACAATTTCAAACGACTAAATGGCTAAGTTCAAACGAAATAAAAAAAAATTCGTCGATATATCACGTACTTGGATACATCACTATACTTCAGCGACAACAACACAGTCAAGACAATCATGAACATGCTCCGAAAAAGGCAAAAAACCGTTTTTTTCTGCTAGTAAGATTATGCCCTTTTTTGTGCTTCCAAAGCGTAATATTCATTGAATATTTACAGAAGGGAAGTACAATAATTGGCCAATATTATGCTGATGTACTCACACGTTTCGATGTCGAACTGAACAAAAAATGCCTGCATTTATTCCGAAAAAAGTTTTGTTCTGTCAGGATAATGCACCCTCTCATTCATCCGCTATTGTAATCGCAAAATTTTTGGAATTAGGATACGAATTGCCTTATCCATCATATTTACCAGATATGGTTCTGGGAGTTTTTTCTTGTTCTCATACTTGAAAAAATGGTTTGATGGAAAGAGATTCGGGACAGTTGAGAAGGTTACTGGGCTAAGTGGAATTGGATGGGAATTATGTTAAAAAATAAAATAAAATATTTTTTATCATAAAATAAGTGTTTCACTTTCCCGTCAAATCAACCTCGTGCATACCAGCTCTAATAGAACTTAGTTTTGAAGGAAAATAATAATGGTTTATTTTCCCAACAGGCTCACACCCAGTAATAGGGCAAAAACATAATAATATGTCCATATATATAACAAATCAGAAAAAAAAAAAACAATAAATTTACAGATAACAAAACATGTATAGGGTTATTCTAAAGTAAGTTCCCAGTTTGAAATGGCCTAAGATTGGCAAATTTGTTTAATGTGTACAGTAATAATAGCACTAATTTTTACGTAAAGAAACGGGATTTTATTATAACAAGAAGAAATAGGAAAAAGTTAAATACGACTACCATCGTGTTGTTCGATAAGTATTAGTCGTTCTCCTATGCTATGGACGTCATTAGAAAGTGCATTCCTTGGTATGTTTTCAATGACATCTGATATCGATTATTTTAGTTTCTCACGAGTAGTAGGTCTACTAAGAAATACCCTTTCTTTAGGGTAACCTCATAGCCAGTAGCCGGATTTATTTCTGGTTACTGGCTAATGTCTGGCTATGTCTGGCTAATTACTGGATCGCCAAATGTGTTACTTAATAGTGTTTTTACGGTAATTGTGTATGTGAGGTGGAGCCCCGTCTTGCATGTAAATAATGTTTTCAATATCATGATTCTGTAATCCTGGTATTACGAAGTCTTGCAGCATTGGAAAATATCGCTGTCCGTTTACCGTTACTGTTTTAGTTTGTCCATTTTCCATTTCTTCGTAGAAATATCTATTATAAAAGTTTGACATGTAATCCTTGTTGAACAATCGTATTCGGATTATTATTAGACCATATCCTGTAATTGTGTATGTTAACACCTCAATTTACCTCAAAATGTGCCTCATCTGTCCACAAGATTTTTACAACCATTCAACGTCATTTTGAATTTCTGCTAACATTTGTAGAGCGAAAGTTACGCGAATCAGCTTACCTCGTTCTCCAAGTTCAAATTACATTTTAATTCTACAAGGATAGAGCCAAATCTGTCTTCTCATAATTCGCGGCACTGTAGAGTAATTCATTTCCAAACGCTTTGCAGGTTTAGTAGCACTACAAACATAATATGCTGAATTTTCACTAACTTCCCTCACTTATTGTAAAACTACAGCTGCATTCACCTCGTTATTAACTAATTTTGTCTACTCCATCGTTTTTTTATTGGTAAACAGTTGCCTAAAATTTGCTTACAAGCTTACGAAATGATTTTTCAGAACAGATCCATTTCTCAAACCATATAACGTACGAAATCTTCTCAACGCATTTGGATATTGTCTATTACATTCATAATAACACTGAATGAGGCCAATACGAAACTCGTAAAGGCAAAACCATTGTGTATGACAAATAACATTACCATAGCAGGTACCATAGGAACAAAATAAATATCGAAAAAAACCCTTTAAAGCATAACGATAACTATACGAATATAAACAGTTAATATGTACAGAAGATATGGCTATTTTGAACTGGGAACTTACTTTAGAAAATCCTTATATATTGATGTATGATATAACAGTCGTGAAATACGTAAACTTATTAAATGATTTTTCCAGTAAATATGTCGCTGTATATGGTTTCAGCATTCCGCACAGATTATTTCATTAGTAAGTTGGTTCTTGGGGTACACAAGTTGAATGTATTCATATGGCAAATATTAACTGCAGATGTATTAAATCGAACAACAGATAATATCCCTGCACAGTCAATACTATTGGTGATAACTTGATAAGTTTAAATAGGTAATGAGCATTTTGATTAATCCTCCGATCGGTGAGCGTTGCGAATCCGAAATATATCATCGTAGAAAACATTTCTGTACACTCCAGTATTTTTGAAAACTAAGAATTTTAAAAAACGTTATTCATTGTTTACGCTCAATAGGAAGTTGTGGCGGTATATAATGAGGGAACCAAACCACAGATGCATATTCCAATTTAGGAAAAACAAGAGCGAAGTATAAGGACTTCAGAAGTGCAACATTATTGAAATATTTACAGGTTCTGATAATAAATCCTAACATTCTTGTGGCATACGAACATGTTTTTTAAATATGACTATTAAAAGATGAATCAAATGACACACTAAGATCCCTAATTTCACTCGTGCTGGTGAGTCAAACATCATCGATAGAATAAGACAAGTATGGATGTTTTTATTTTCTAGTGAAAGTTAGGTATAGCATGCATAACATTTGTTGCCGTTCAAGGCAAGCTTATTCCTTTCAGACCAATTGGTCAGAAAACTCAAAATTTTGTTGAAATATGTCTATATTGCGTTGATTACAGATATTATGGAAGAGCTTAACATCATCCGCATTTGTTAATACTTGACAAGATAATAATGGGAATAAATCATTGATGGATATATTATAAAGCAAGGGCCCAAATTTGGTCCTTGTGGAATTCTAGATGATGCAACAAATTCTAATGACTTGAACCCATTATAAAAAACATATCCATATCTATTCGACAAGTATGAGTTGACTAACTTGTAAAAAGCAGTATTCAGATCAAAAGTAAGAAGTTTCTGTATAAGAAGCTTGTGATTAATTGTATCGAAAGCCTTACATACATATATCAGCAGTCTTACTCTTCTTAAAGACGGAAAAATTATTCTGATAGCAAGGTTAATTATTTTGGGTAAGTGGCTGTGAAAAGGTCTCTAACCAAAAAGCTTTGAATCAGATTTTCACTAGCAGTAAACTTGTTTGGAAATGTAGACATAATACTGTCAATTGTTTCTTTTTATAAGTGGTGGATGGCAAGCGTCTCAAATTGTGTGGCTATCAGGTTCTGTATCAATATCTGCATTTGAATATACTTTGGAGAAGCGTGTTGCAAAACATTTGACAATATCTGCCAAGTCCCATTGTAAAGTAATTTGCCAGGAATTCCTAAAGTACCTTACCTTCCACGTACGAAAGACCAAATTTCTTTAGTATTTTCTTTGATAGAAGTTTCAATCCCATTCAAATATTCTTTATAACTAGTTGATATTTGTAACTTCGTCAAGTTTTTCATTCTTTTATACTCACTAAAATAAAAGGGGTTCAATCTCCATTTACGACGTTAATATTGTTTCGTTTTTAAATTGCGTTTTAAAGTCCGAAAATAAACCACGGTGGATAAGATGAAGGACGAGTGCAACGTTTAGGAACAGAAGACTCAAAGGTGTTATTTAAAACGTTATAAAAACAGTTTAGAGAGCAGTTAACATCATTAATATTATCCAAAACCAGTTAAGTTGCTGCAAATCAACATAAAGTTGACGGAAATTGGCTTTTTTGAAATTATAAAAATTGTTCTCAGACGTATGAAAGTTAATTCTATCAGGAGAAGATTTTCATGTTAATCGATAAAGCCGGGTGACGTGCATCGTCAGGAGCCAAAGGCAAATCATAGTTGGGATATTTGGAGACTATAATTTAAGTTAGATCAAGAAATCGATTGTCGGTATTTAAGATTGTAGTAAGTTCCAAAAATACAGAAAAGAGGAGGTGTAAATTAAGATTTGTAACGTAAAAGTGTGACAAGTTATTATCACAAATAAATAGAAGAGAAAAGAATTGCAAAAGATTCAAGCAATAGTTCAACGTCGTCATAATAAAATAATAGAGGCACGACAAAATCAAATTAGAACACTATTAAAGAAATGTTCAGTACAAAGGACATCTAACGTGCGTTCAAAAACTTTCCTCATTAGAGACGGCCATGCTTTTTTTAACGGTTGGTGACAATGCACGTAATTTGTCACAAACGTATAATTTTGATAGTTTGGTAATGTCATGTAAATGTGTGTAATAATTACTAATTTAGTTTTTGAAAAAATATTTATAAAATAGTAAAATTAAAATAAAAGAATACACTAAAGCAGATGTTGGAAATGTTGACCATTATTTTGAATTTTGCAGTTGTGCGTAAGTAACTGGCAGATTAGGATACTGTTGCTGGAAATCCTTAAACGATTGTAAAAACTTCTTTAGCTCACAGATTTGATCAAAATTTTTACAGTAGTCTTCTAAAACATGTTTGAAATAAGCAATATACTCGTCATGGCGAAAGTGTTGCCAACTTTTGAAAACTGACTCTTCGGCCAAATCACTATTATATTATTTATAACTGAAAATTTATTTTTTGCAATTACGAGGGGGTATTCGTATCTAGTTCGCCTAGGTCATTTCCTTGAACAAAACAAAATCTTGTTATAATGGCAAGAAATAATGACATTTTAAAAGTGTCACTCTAAAATCTTACGTCAAGAAGTTGAAGTATTGCTCTGCAGGAAATTTTGAAAGTAAACATGTCGAACGCAAATGTGAAAATCGATAAATTGGAGTATCGAGGCATCAAGTACTTGTACTTGAAGGGGTTAAATAGTAGGGAAATTTATGAAGATATGCTTAACACACTTGGCGATCAATGCTCATCATATGCAACTGTCAAAAATTGGATTACGTTCTTCAAAAGAGGAAAACTTTCTGTTGAAGATTGAGAAGCGACAAGGAAGACCGATTTCGGTGTCCACCCCCGAAAATGTTGACGCAGTTTATAGCATGTTATGAGACCGTCGAATTGGGCTGAAACATATAGCTGAGGCAGTAAAGTTTTATGTGTACGCATCCTTCATATAGTTTACGTCGATTTAGATATGAAAATAATTTCTGCAGAATAGATTCCTAAATGCTTGAACGGCGAACACAGACGAGCAAGAGGGAAAGCATCACGGTCAATCTGTGCCTGTTTTGAAGGACATCCATATTTTTAATCCCGAATTGCTAGAACACCCGCCCTATTCCCCAGACTTAGCCTACTCAGACTATTATCTCTTACCTCGATTGAAAAACAGTTTAAAAGGACGTCAATTTTTGTGTAACGAAGAGGTAATAGAAGCTGTGGAGGGCTGGTTTGCAGACCAAAAAGAATCTTTTTTTAGAAGGATTACAGGCGTTGCAGGATCGCTGTATTAAGTGTACTAATTTAAGAGGAGACTATGTTGAATAATAAAATATTAAATGGTCTTAACATTAAATTGATTCAATAATAGGCTAAGAATATATCAATACTCGTATTTTGTTTGACCAACAAAGCTCTCACGAAAATACTTTTTCTTTTTGAAAAACCTGACTCCGAAGTCGAAATTCCAGGTTAGTTGTCTCCTGCGTAGAAATTGATGAAAATGGAAAATGTACACGCCTCTGCTGGTTAGTATCATAAATGTGTTCCCTTAGTATGTAGTACACTGTTTTAGAAACAGGAATATAATTAGTGCATGCTATCATGTAAAGAAAAAGAAATAAAATAACTATATTTGTTATATATTTTTATGGTAAGTTGTTAAATTATTTATAATTTAGACATCGTGGGAATAAATTTATTACAATTTCGCTAAATATCGCTTCCCTATGTGTGTGGATTTTTTACCGTTGAGCTAGCTCAACATTGACCAGAGTGTACCAACGAACAAGTAATTCACACTTACACTCACTAACAGAATTAAAACAGTTCAAAGAAAAGTAGAACATTGACATTTAATTTTAAAATTTAAGCTTTAATAATACAAGTGCATGTGAAACGTAAAATCATTTGAAAATCTTTAACGATGTAGTTAAATTAATTGAGAAACTGCATTGGAAATGGGAATAATAAAAAAAGCAAAAAAAATACTTATTTGTATTTAGTCATGGTACTTTTTCTATAATCGACATTGTATATTGTATAAGAATAAAACCATAATATACATAAACGAACTAATAACGTAAACGGAGAAAGTGAACTCTGTAAAAATAACTGTATTGCAGCAGTACTACTTTAGAACGAAATAAAATACTCGAAGACGTACTTTCTTTATATTAAAACTGTACTCAGTTCAATTGTAAATTAAAATTAATGTATTATTAACTATTTCGTCTGTTTAGCTAATTTTTAAGTCCAGAATTCAGGTTCGGTGGATACGATACAAGAAAAGACAGAATCAGTTAGGCCATGGCATTTTTATTTGAAAAGAACCCATTATTATATCGGTTGTCCTTGAAATAAAAAGACAATGTATGAAAAATAGAGAGATTAAGCTATATAGAATATATACCCAAAATATTTTTCCAAAATTCCCTCTCATAAGCGAGAAATAAAAATTTTGTCACGCCACTGTGCAATGGACCATTATAAAAGACGATATCTTAAAGTTGAACGCAAATAACAACTAAAAAAAATTGTTTTGTTATTGTCCATCTCGCTTTAAGTTTCGTTCAGTTGTCGATACAATTTTTTGATTAGAGATTAAATATTTAACAGCTGATTTTCTTTCCAGGTTGTCGAACCTATACCATAACAAAACTTAAACTGTTATTTCTAGTGTTTTTGTAAACATAAACATTGCCGCCTTTAAATTCAATAGCGGCATTCCATTTTTTACTTCTAACAACAAAAAGAACGTAATACACATGAAATGATGCCAGTTCTAAAAGTCCACAAATTATTTTTAGTATGATTTTTAGAATGGATTTGTAAATGTAAAACATCTTAATATTTTAATAATTCACTTAGCATGCAGGATGTTATAGATTTTATAAAAGCGACAGCTGTTACGTATGTAACCATACAGTGTGTGTGTGTGTGTAACTTCAATAGAGGTACATATTTATTATTTATACACATTCATAGTCGGAACATGATACAATTTTTAGGGGGTTTTTAATTTTCGGGTTCGCGTCGTAATTGACTCACAGTATTTTGGATTCATATTCTATATAATTATATCTTTCAATTTTTCATACGTCTTTTTATTTAAAGGATATCCTGTATATTTCTTCGATTTTAAAAATTGGAGTTCGTGTCTCCATATTTCGAATAGGTTAATTTTGAGCGTTTTCAAATACATAATACGTAAAATATTAGTTTTCTCATGTTCAATGACGCAATTTCGCTTACTTGGACAATTATTCTGCATAAAAACAAAATTCAGGTTTATTAATTATAATTCAGGCGAAATAGAGTTTCTAACATTCCACGATAGTGTTCTATTTCATGTTTCTGTTTAAGAAACTAAGAAAACTAGAACAAAACCGATTGGTAGTATAATATATTCACCATGTACTTTTTCAGAACGTACTTCATTGACTGAGTATCTTGAGCTTCGCTGTAGCAGTCTACAGAACGTTTGTGCATTGTTTTATTGTCTAGTTTAAGTGCTACCATGTCCACTTGACTTTTCAGCCGATTGCTATTGTGCAGAAGGAGTTTATGTATTATAATGGGGCTGTATAAGTTCGTTCTAGTGAGCTGCATTTAACCATGTTTATCGAAATTATTCAATTTTTTTCTAAGCCTTTAGGTCGGGCACCAATAATTTCAGCCACTTGAGTAGCAAAATGCTCTTTATGCCACATTATTACCTACTTTGTACCACTTATGATTAACAGAAATTATCAACTACCTGTTGGTTATCTGTAATGGGCCTACGCATGTCTACTAATTCGACTGTGTTCTAACATCATTCGATCATGTAATTTATCGTTAACTTAGGTATAGTCTATTTACGATTCCAAACGAGACACGCCACAGGCAGTTAGAACAGAGCGCAATAACCTGAAGATCATAGAGTACTAACATTTAGGATATATTATCTTACATAATTTATCAACCATAATCTAAAAAGAATTCAATTGAAAAATATAAATAAAAATTAGCGACACTGGGTGACGTGACTGTGATAGCTGCTATAAATCTTTTTGGTACGGCGTAATTATAACTGTTCGTTATGTAATACCAATTGGTTTACTGAGGCATTTTGTAGAGTATTATTGAATTTTTGTAGCGCCTTCCACAATATATTTCAAGAATACACTAACACATAGTAGTCATTTAAATTTTTACCTGTTTTGTCGTACCTGTGAATATGCTAATGAGCCTCAAACATATTTAGGAATTTAATATTATTAAATATTTATTTATAGTTTTTGTAGTTAAGTAACAAGAGACAACTATGCGGAACTAAAATGATCATTCTTGGATTTATAAAACATTCTGCACAGTTGTATTTCGAAATTCTCTCTTGTGGTTAAATTTCTGTTAGCAGTGCTGTATATATAAGCTATTAAAATAGAATGACATTCAGAAAACTGGCTAGCTAGCGAGCAAGACTTTCGTTTAGTTGGTTGTAGAAAGAGTTCTCCAAATTTTTTAAGCAATATCTGAACATACTTTGGAGAACGAGAAAGCCAGTTTTTATAGAAATTAGAAACCTGGCTCTTGAGGCAGACGTTGAAGAAGTTATTGACCCATTTTTTAATCGATTATTAATGAAAACATTTCTCCGAAAACTGAAAGCTTAAAAACGTCAAATAATTACTTATTAATTTATGGACAGTCCACGTTTGGTAAAAGCAATTTCAGAAACTTTGTGAAAGGTTTAGTAACTTTATGATTATTCTGGACTATATAAATAGTTTTCCCCCATTTTTTGTGTATTTAAATTATTTGATTAAAACCTGTTTCCATTAAATGTGTACAGTTTACTCATGTCCAACAGGTTGTCCCGTAGTTAGCACTATACAGTTCATAAAGTGCTTCTTTACAGTTCATACTGCCCAAGAGTGAAGCGCAAATTCTACTTGATCTCTTTCTGACATACATAAATACGCGCTGTAATACTACACACGTTTGTCATTTTAAGTGAATCGCATGCTTTGAATTTGGTTGTGCGAAAAAACACTTTATGAACATAAACTGTAGTTTCAGATAGTCCATTTTTCACATCAGAATCTTAAAACTGCTAATAGAAATTTCTTATAATACATCAAGCAAAAAAAAAAATAATAATAATTTGACAGTGTTGTTGGGCTTTGGTTGGAAAACTGCATTTAATAAGAAGTTGTATGTGGATAGAGGCAAAACATAGTTTTCAATTTAAAAATGATGAAATAAGTATTCTACATAAATATAACCTACTATTTAGTAATTATTATTTACGATTATTTAGTTAAAGTTAACATATTAGCAAGAAAAAAGTAATAATTTCGAAGAAAGAAATGAACCCATTGTTCAAAGGTATTTTTAATAATATAAAATATTAAAAATCTGGTGTGAAGAACACAAATACCGGTTCACTATTAATATTTTTTTGTGAACGTGTCCGAACATATCCCTCCCCAGAGACGTAGATACGTATTTCGCCTTTCTACAGGCTCGTCGGTACGCCCCTGCTGGAGAAAGGATATTCTCAGACACATTCACAAAAAAGAACCACATCACCGAAATTATTCAGACCGGGCGTAGAAGTAGTGTAGAAAGGCGAAATACGTATCTACGTCTCTGGGGAGGGATATGTTCGGACACGTTCACAAAAAATATTAATAGTGAACCTGTATTTGTGTTCTTCACACCAGATTTTTAATAATATTTTATATTATTAAAAATACCTTTGTATTATACAAAACTGGTGGGGTTTACCTACTCATATATGTTTAAATTATTCTGGAACCCATTGTTGATTCGAAAGTATATTAAAAATTAATCTGCTAGCATGTTCAACCTATTGCACTTTATAACTTTAGACCAATCTGGGCGTTGAGAAAATTCCTACAGGAAAGTTCATAAAACGTTTTAAAAATGCCCTTCGTTTGCTTGTAAGAATTTGTTGCAACACAATGCAAGATCTTCTGGTTAATGTTTAACGCGGAATCATAAATTCTTTCTAATAATTCTTTCCGAGTTTGTACATACGGAATTTATGCTAGATTTTTTAAATAGCTCCAGGTGCCTTGCTTTTCGACCGATAAATTTTTTTCTTATAAGAAAAGCATGTATCGTGTTCATAATGCAGGCTGCAGTAAAGCTCAATTGATGTACTGTACCGATCCTCATTGGTTCTTAGTACAGTTTGATGGAATGTGTTTTAATGACCAACGACGATAAACGAGGAAATTTTGATATCGAAAGAATGATGGTGGTTACTAGTACTACTCAAACTGACTCAAAATTTAAACTGAACCAACTATCTATTATATAATTTGAACGAATAATAATATAAATTATTTTGATAAAAATGAAAATAAAGAAAAGTGAACAGGATTGGATTCGCGATACATTTTCTCCATTCTTTCTTGTTGCTTGTTATCACTTTCAATTCGCTTCCGGTCTTCCAACTTTGCTTACTATATTTTTTCGAGTCCTGTTTGGCCAGTCGTCCTTTCTGAATTCTTTGCATAAATATCACACGTTTCATGAAATATTTCATATACGTGGGTGGATTGATATATAAAAGGTCTCCAACAACGCTATTGTGTGAGTAGTGGGGATAGAAACAATTTCTAACTTACAAAGGTTAATTTCGAGTATCTTGCCTTAGCATGCAAAGTTTAATTTTTCCTGTGCACCGTTGTTGAGTAACAGTGTCATTTAAGAGTTCGATATCTGAGATGTGTACCATCCGTGATAGAATTTTTAACGCTGGAAGGTTGCGCGGCCATCAAAATTTACAGGGGCTTGATAGCTATTTATGGCAGCGATTGAATGGACGTGAGGAATGTTTGCCAGCGGATTCGGCGTACAAAGCTTTGTCTTAGAGGCGAAATGAAGGTTTGACGAAAAAAGCAATCAGGTCGACCAGTATCAGTATGTTGTTTGTATGTTTCTGATGAGATGCAAGAAAGAACTCACAATTGTGTCCAAAGTAAGTTCAAAATAGGATACAAACTATAAGGCAGAACAAATTTGACGAAAAAAATGTATATAGAAACAAGAAAAATCGCTAACCACAATAAATTATTAATAAATTTCTAAATAAGTATTTCGCTGATAGATTTTAAAAAGAAAGTGGGATAACACCGTGTAATCCCACTAGTGAAGAGCATATCTTCAGAGGTTGTACCCTAGCCAAAGGCGTTACGTTTAATACTATCTTTTTCATATCCATCTACTGAAGATGGCAACTTAGTTGCCGAAACAATTACTTAGAAGTTTATTAAGTTATTGTAATTAGGAATTTTTCATGTTTCTGCCTGTTTCAGATTTCAGGCCACAGTCTCCACCAATTTGGATCACATTGTATATAAACAATTACATGTTAAGTCATTAAAAAAGGCCATAAAAATATGAACACTAATATTAAAATTTTTCAACCAATCCAGTGTTGCAAGAACAGGATATATGTATCGCCGATATATATCATGAAATTTATCGTTGATATACTAGGGATAAGCTACAATTATTGAGAATAGAAAAATCTAGTTACCTATGAAAAACAAATTGTTGTTTATTAAATAGTGCATTATTTTATCTGTCAAATGCCGTTTAGTTTGTGCAATTCGCTTGAATAGTGTCTGAGAAATAACCTATAGAATACGCTTCTGTTATCGAAAAAATGGAATTATAACGAGAGAACTTTCGGATAATGATTTACTATGATTTCAAGAAAGGCTTGAGCGCGTATGACTGTGAGGAAAGTTTAAAATCGGCATTTGGGGATCTCGCACCATCATTGGCTACGGTTTATAGATGGTATAAAGAATTTGAACGAGGTTGTAACTCGGTTGTACACAGAAAAGGAGCTGGTCCTCCTTCAACTGTTGTCAATCCCAAAAATATTGCTGCAGTGAAGAAGATGGTGGAAGAGGACAACCGCATTACCTATGCAACGATAGAGTCCAAACTGAAGATTGGATCCTCGCAAATGAGATCAATATTGCACGAACATTTACATCTGAAAAAGGTTGTAGCTCGGTTTGTACCCCATCATCTGACAGATTTACAAAAAGGAGAACGTGTTAGAATTTGTCAACAAACTTTAGATATGTTGAATGCTGGAGGCCATCAACGCCAAGAAAGCCGAATCTGGATACATGAAGATGAGAAACCCCTACGATGGTGAAAATACAGCGAGCAATGAAAAAAGTGATGTACGCAGTATTTTTTAGAAGTACGGGTTTGGTGGCGGCAATTAAATTAGAAGATCAGAAGACAGTTACCGCTAAATGGTATGTTGAAAATGGTTTGCCTATTGTATTCAGTAAAGTGCGAAGAAAGGGAATTATGTTACATCATGATAACGCGTCGTCCCATACAGCAGGGATAACTGTTCAGTATTTAGCTGAAAGCAAAATCAAAGTTATAGAACATCCTCCTTACTCACTGGATTTGGCGGTGTGCGACTTCTGGCTATTTTTGGACCTCAAAAAGCATTTGAGAGGGAAAAAGTTCCATTCAGAAGAAGAGACTGATATCGCCGTTACGTGTTTTTGTAATAGTACCCCTAAAGACAGCTGGCAGAACGCTTTTGAACTATGGAAGGAAAGAATGGTTAAGTGTATTATTGTTGATGACAATTACTTTGAACATATTTAAAATAAAAATTCTGAAAACTTGTATCAATCTTTCTATTCTCAATAATTGTAGCTTGACCCTCGTAAATCGATATTTATAAGCATGATATATATCACGAATATTTATAATGCCGCTGAAAAGTATGACGCAGTGTAAAAATATAATAATTACTCACGGTTTAAGAGCACGCTCATATTACAATTCGGAACGTTCTTTATATTTTGGAACGCACTCCCTTACTATGCCACATGTCACGCGGCAACAAGGTAACAGCTGATCTATTGAAGTATATTCGGGTATTCCCACTGTTTCCTTTTCTCGTGGAATCGCAATTTCGTTGTGTTTGGTTAGATTGTGTTAATATCGCAGTAATATTAATAAGAATATACCATCTCGAATGGAAAAACGCGTACTAAGTTGTAGTAAGAACAGTATCGAGGAGTTCACAGACAATACTATACAAAATATAAAGCCAACAGCGTCCACAAGTAAAGGAGGTAATTAAAACAAATATTAGGTTTATTATAGATTTACAAAATAAATACTCCCCAGATTTTTCCTAAAAATATAATCTATGGTTCATTTTATTTCAGATGATTGCATTTTTTTACCATCTACAAAGAATCAAAAAAAGTTATCTATTCTTAGTGGCTCAGATATTGCAACATCTAATGAATATTCCAACAGGCAAATAGGACTATATTTTTATGCCACAAATACGCCGTTGAACCACGCTGATCACCCTGAGTTTTAAAAAAAAGTGTTCTATATTACGCCCATGTTACAAAGACCCTTCTGCAAAGCAAATTGGTGGACAATGGAAGGTTGGAGCAATACCCACAATGAACCACTTATTTTTTGTAGTATAGTGGTAAATCAATTTTGATGATTTTGATATATAAATATCGTGATACTTTCGAACCCTGGTGCAGAAGTTGCCTTGCTTAGCTCGTGGATGCCACACCAGGAAAACTTCTTCTTGGGCAGTCGTTTACTATGTTTAAAAATTTCACAACAAAAACAGCATGTGACCTTTTCGTATGCAGCAAGGATGATTTTGTTGTGAAATTTGTTACCGCAGCATTAGCCACCAAGACGAAACACGTGTCTGCATGTCTGGAAAGCAATTTTTACACAAATATTAACATATATTCCCCACGCCCAATTTTTAATAATATTTTTATACAAAAAATAGTGAAGTTTTACTCACTCGAGTATGTTTCATTGTTTTGCACTAACTAAATATATGATTTTCTGATTTCTGCTTTGATTTTAAATTTGAGTGTTTTAAATTAGAAATTGAATATGTGGCTGTTTACAACATTGAGTTTCCATTTGAGTTGAATGGTTTGTTTTTTATTTGATTATATGATATTATAATAAATTTTACTTGGCGCGTTACTTGTGGCGCTAACTTATGTTTTTTGAGGTTTTGTTATGCTAAATTATTTCACAAAGTATGTCGAGATTTTATTCTAAGGTAAGCAGAGAAAACAGTTCAACAAACTTCTTACAATTATCAGAAAACGTCTTAGTGCCAAGTACGTTTCATTTGATACAGGGCAATTTTAAAATTCAAGGAAAAATCAAATGGTATAAACAGAAAAATATGTGATTTTTTTCAAATGATTTAGTTAAATTTAAAATCAAACGAAAAATAAGATAGCGAAAACAATACATAACATAAAACTTTTTCAATTAGATAATAGCTCTGACGCCATTTTGCTATAATATTTCTCTGTAATTTTCTTTCTTTATTATCCTTTCAATTTTCATTAAATTTTTTTTTAGTTAAAGAAAATCAATCTCGCAGAAGAACAAAAGCGCTAGTACGATTTACATTTGGTGGAATAGATTTATGAATAATTTTTTGTACATGAATGCCTTGCGTTTTTGACTAAATATTTAAAGTTTAGATTCATTCATCTATAGCACTGTTGCCTTTTGTTACACTGTCCAATCTTTATGCATTTTACGCAAATTTAAGGTCTATATATATAGGGTATCCTTGAAATAAGAAGACAACGTACGAAAAATGGAAAGATGTAATTATATAGAATATGAATCCTAAATATTTTCCCAGAATTGCCTCTCATAAGCGAGAAAAGAAATAACAAAGATATTAGACTTAATTACGGCGCGAACTCCAAAATTAAAAACCCCCTATTTCCCTGTGAATGTTCCGCCTATGAATTCAATATTCCCATTTCATATATGTACCTCTATTGAAAGTTACACACACCGTATGTTTACATACGTAACAGCTGTCGATGCTATTGAATTGTGAATTGAATTATTAAAAATTAAGATGTGTGTTATATTAATTTATAAACCATTTTAAAAATCATACCAGTAATAATTTATGGGCTTCACTTCATCTGTATTACGATAATTTTTTTTTGGCAGGAGAAATAAGAAATAGGATGCCGCTATTGAATTATGGCGGTAATGTTTATAAATACGATAACATTGTGTCTGTTTTGTTATGGTAAGAATTCAATAACCTGGTACGAAACATGATATATTAAAATAACATCTAAGATATGTGCTTTACGGGCATTTGATGAGCATGACGGGCATTAAATAAATAAGTGTATAAAGTAGTAGTACTTACAAAATGTAGAGTTCAAAAAATAAAAGTGACGTGCACGGACATTAAAATTGATTAGATTTAAAGCAACTATTATAAGGTGTCACATCAACCTTTAAAAAACATGTATATGTAAAAATTAAAACATCAACAATAAAAAATATAAAAGGAAACATATAGCAAAAAACTAAAGTCACAAGAATATCAAAAAACAATGCACTATAAATTTAACAAATAACAAAAAAATTTTTGTTCGTCAGTTTTATTTTTTGAACTCTACATTTTGTAAGTATTTTACTACTGTTTTATACACTTATTTATTTAATGTTATTTTTAATTAATCTTGTAGTATCTCCCGAAGAAGCAACAAACTCGTTGCGAAATATAGAGATAATTAATAAATGAGTTTTAATTGACAGGCCGCTTGCCCGTTTTTAATTTATTTTAACCAATATAGTACGGTCGATAATTTCTTTTTATACATATATAGTTTAATATTTATTGATTAAAAGTCAAGTCTCATATTACATTTATTTTATATTTGTGCCTAAGTTCAGGATATGCGCAATTCATATATAATTCGACCTAATTTGGTTCTAATTATTGATACGGATTAAAATTTGTGTGTTTTTATAATCATACAGACATTGTCCTATCAGATTGGTAGGTAGTCGAAAGTATTAATAGTTATACTTGCCGCTTTCTACTACATTATTGCCTAAAAAGATTACATGTTTTTGGTATATTGTAGAATACTATTTAAACATTAATGATCTAATTTAATTTTGTGAATATAGTCGCGTTTAATCCTTTTCAGTTAAATTAAATTAATAGCAATACATATAGTTCTTATAATACCTAGACGAAGAATTGCGATAGTTTGCTATTTTTTTTCGTGTTTCTTTCGCACATTTTGGTGAAGATGCTTGTCCTATTTCAAGATCTAAAATTAATCTTTCTTGGATCGCAAATAACTTCTCTACATGTAGACAAGCGGTAAAAATAGAGAGAAATTGCAAGTGGGGGATAATTTTTCTGCTCTCGCCGCGCGTTGTGTTAGAAACGTGTGAAAAGTTATTACTTGTGTTTAAATTATATTCCAAAGAAATATTTCGTTTGATCAATTTTTTTAATTATATCTAAGCATGAAAATATTAACAGCACCTTTTAAATATTAAATCAGCTTACTGGTTTGCATGATCAAAAACAGGTTAATAATATATTGTTAAATAACTTGTTGGTGTTTTTATTATAACACTTTTTAAATAGACACATATTGAAAAACGATGTATAAATTTAATTTTAATCTCTTCGAATAAGAAAAACAACAACGTAGGTACTTAGTGCCAAAATATTGGTAAAAAGAACGTACGGAACATAAGTTTTGAGAAAAAGTTTTGACGAGGAATGTTATTACCAAAAATAGTCCATACTAGTTACCACTGGGCTAGAAAAGATGCTCGTTTGTTAGTTACTATGGTGACATGTTAGATTTGTCAGAAATAGTTTTAAAAGATTTCATATGAGATTGAAATACGAAAGTCTATATATAATTTAGTTGGACGAGTACCTAAAGCGAGATTGTTAACATTTTTCGTGATAATTCTTTCAATGGAGACTGTCGTTAAATAAAAATTTAAAAAAGGTATATAACCCCTTACCACAATTATTAGTCGTATCCTAAATACGTATTTCGACAACTAAGTTGTCATCATCAGTAGGTAAAAACTACTAATTAAAAGTCGCACATGGGGCACAGTAAAGTAAGAGAAACGCTTCCGCACAACTACTATACACTGCATCCCCGTATAGACTGAAGTACAGTTACGGGACAGAATATTCCAGAAGATCCGAGAAGTGCATATAAACGTCCAGAGAATGATGGGGAGAATTCTACCAAAATTGCGCGCCATTGAAGACCATGGCCCTTATCAGCTTTGTGAATTTAGTTTTTGTATGACGCAATAGTGTATAATAATTTCCCAATGTTTATGTTTGAATAAAATTTTTACTACTAATCGATTTTTACCTTTGATTTTTGTCTCAAAACTTATGTTCCATACGTTAGGCTTACCATAATCATGAAGCTTCAAACCGGGGCGGGAGCGAGAGCTAGGGTAAATGAAACAAAAACTATCAAAAGTTGTTTATTAACAATACCTATAATTAAATATTTTTACATATGAGAAATGTCTTTTTAGTGTTGCATCTCAATTTTTTGTCAACCGAAATCTAAATTTTCATCAAGATGCTGCATATAGAGATCGTAAATATACTGATTAGGCATAGTGAATTTTTAAAGTTTATAAGTTGGCCGAAAAATGGAATTGAGTCGAGAAAATTTTCACGCAATAATTTTTTGCCAGTTTTGGAGACGATTAACCCAACAACAATGCCTTGCGGAGTTAGTTTCTGTTTTTGAAGATGAAGCACCACATTAATCGACAATTTCACGTTGGTTCTGTGAATTCCAACGCGGGCGCACCAGTATCAGCGATGATCCCAGGGCAGGCCCGCCAAGCACAGCAGTCGCCCAGAAAAACATCGATGCTGTGTGCCGCCTAATCAAGGATGATAGACATGTGAAATTGATATATCCATGGGTATTTCAAAGACCTCAATCCTAGCGATCCTACATAATGAACTGGTTGTGGGAAAGTTTATTTTCCCGTTGGATTCCGTATCTTGTAACCGAAGAGCATAAGTCGGCTAGCGTTAATTGGTGCTGAAAAACTTTGAGCCGATTCAATTGCAGATACTCAAAAAATGTCTATAGCATCGCGAACAGCACTTAATCATGGATTTATTCCTATCAACCTGAAAATAAGCGTCAGTCCGCCGTTGGATATTTCAACAAGAAGAGAAGTCGCAACGTTTGTCTCAAAATCAGGTCATGTAACTGCAATTCCTTTGCAAGATTGAAGAACGGTTAATGCTGATTAGTACACTCGAAAGACAATTGAGTTTTTAGAGCAGCAAAATATCGGATTATTAGATAATCCTCCGTGTAGTCCCGACTTAAGTCAACGATTTTTTTACGTTCCCAACGACCAAGGATGGAATGTGTGGTCGACGATTTCAGTCGCTGGAAGAAGCAGCAGATACCTTCAAAACGGCATTTTTGATTGTTCCAACTGAAAACTGGATAAACTGATTTAACAATTGTTTTGAACGAATGCGGAAGAAGTGTATGAATTTTTGCGGAAAATATTTTGAAAAGCTATAAAGCACTATGAGTCAATCCACTGTTTGATTTTATGGCTACATGCAACACTAAAAAGACGTCCCTCGTGTTACATGCTTAGAGCAGAAATTTGAATTATTTTATTTATTTATTATACCAGGCTTCTCACTGGAGTGAACTTTCTTCAATACTTCAATACATGTTTTAAATCTTTTTCATAAATGCCGTTGCCTGTTATGCCAAAGTTTAATTTACAGTACATATGGTATACTTCAGCATTCGGTCATAGAACTAAATGTGTTTAATAATTGAGTAAACAAGCTCCAAGGTGCGAACGTTCCTGGCGGACATAAATATATTGTATCATTTTAACCAGGTTAAGTGCGTCGATATGATTCTCTTAAAATTTTTTGAAAAATTGAACGCATTTGTCAATGTAGTCATTTTGACGCACAAAAGTTTTTGCGAAAGATTTTCATTATTAATTTTTTGTCGATCATTTGCTCCGTGTATTGCATTTATAATTTCAACAGATCGTTCAATCTCGTCCCATTTCATTACATTTTACAATCCAACCCGTGAAACAACACCTGGAACAGAATACCAAACCGACCAGGATGCCGGGACCAGTAACCAGTAACCAGACAACGTGAGGGGAAGGAAATTAGTTATGCAACTTAGACATCACAAGGGTGTTGCATTTAGAAGTTGTTCTGGGGTAGGAATTTCATATGGTAACGAAAAATTTAATGTTGACTATCTTGGTCGATTAGTATTCGCCGTATTTAAATTTTGTGATCTCGTGCCCTTGTTATATGTTATAAACTTTCGTTGGATTTATTGTTTATTTGTGTAAATAGCATTTAGGACTATGAATAATAGTGTATAGTTTTACCTTTTTTTTATATTATTAGTTGCAGATTTTTTAGATTAATATTAACTAGATAGTGTCATTCTGAAACGTCAAACTATATAGTTTTTTAAAATACTATTGTATTTCTTTAAATTTATATGGCATAAGAGTTGGTAGAGATCCTAAAAATATTTTTATACGAATTACGTTTGTTTGTAATTTTCATTTGAACTAACATTTTATGATATATTTTGAAGATATTCAAGAAGATGGAAAATAATTAAATAGAGCATGGAGAAAAGGAATGTTTCGTTCGATTAAATTCTGCATTGAATATGTCTAAGAAGTTTATGTAATGGGTTCTAAATTACATATATTGACTGCAATACAGAAGTTATTTTTTTTTCCTTCATACATAAAATTTGAATAACCCCAATGGTAATTTAGCTACAGCTATATTGGTTACATACACAATTATCCCCTTTCCCCACATGGATCTCAGTCCACAAGCTATACATAGGGGTCTATTTTACTATTAAGTTACACATCTTTATTATTACTGATCTGTGGCTATAACAGTAGAGATGACAGTTGAACAATGTTCGCAAAATTGTAGTATAAGGAACTGCTTTAGTGTCGATTGTAGACACTTTACTGATGATTTCATGTGATTTTATAGACGATTTTGAAAAAAAATATATTAACACAAACATACTGTCGATATAATAATTTAAAAAATTCATTATTCCAAAAAGTTGAATTGATAAAACGAAAAGCTTTATTTTACTAAAATATACATGCCCTAAAGAAAAACATATGAAAAATGCAAAAGTGCAATTATATGAAATATGAATCCAAAAAATTGTCAATTACGACACGGACCTTTAAATTGAAAATCCACTGAAAATTGTATGTATGTACACATAACGACATACGCTACAACGTATGTGCACGTGTGTTACAAACGTAACAGCTGTCGATGTTATGCTAACATTGCATAAACAGTTTTGTATAAGAGTTCGAAAACCTTATACGAAAAGTCAACTGTTAAAAATTTATGCTTGCATGTGAATTATTAAAAGAAAATGTTGATGTGTGTTCTACGGGGCATTTTACATCGAATTTGGTAACAAAATACCTTTAATCGAATATGTAAAATAGAAATATTATCGAAAGTACCCATGTAACGATCAACATCTGATGAATCGGGTCACAATTGTTTGGATACTTAAAGCTGATCGACTAACTATAATATATAATTTAGATACCCCTACTATTTATGTTATAGTTGGTTACACAGTGGCGCGACAAATATTTTGTAAATGCCTTTGTCATTTTTTTCTGGCGTATGAGTATTTTGGGAAAATATTTCGGATTCATATTCTATATATCTAATTACATCTTTCCATTTTTCATAACGTTGACTCTTTCTTTCAAGAACAGCCTGTATACGTGATGAATGGCGCTAAATAACCAATAAGATTTTCAGTCCAACTGTTGTTAACTATTGCTTCACATCGATTATTAAAGCAAAATGCACCAATTAATCCACTTTCGTCATTAAAATCCATGACGTAATAGTTGTAGTGCGTCGATTGAGATCGCCATATCCTTATATTGGGAGAAATAGATATGTCTTTTGTCCGTGTAATTTTATCTATACTACTTAAAGCTCTAGAAACTTATCCTGAAGCTTCATATAATGAGTTACTTATGTTATTCTTCATTTTACGTAAAGACAGAAATGTCCACCTTAACATTGTCTATAAAAAAGTCATCAATATGTGTATAATGGTTTTGAAAAATCCGTACCGTAATTATAAATATGCTGAGATATTCTAACTCTGAAAACATATAAATTTGATAATAATAGAAAAGGAATTATTATTATTTTGTACAATACATCATTATAACGCGGGCTTAAATAGTATTCCATTCTATATTCAATGGTATTCTATTCCGTCCAAAATCCAGATTCTGGTAACTGACACTAACAATGTTAAATAATAAATATCTGATATCTTAATATCGAATATTTTTGTAAGAATAGAGTTATATAATTTTAATCTTTTTATATTCTATACACACAATCACTCGTAGATATTTTGTTTTGTTTTGTTCTCCTAATAACAGTGCGTGTATTTAAAAAATTTCATTAAAATTTTGAGTTTTATGTAATTCTGTTAAGAATTATTTATATTTAATAAAAGCAAAAAAAATTTTTTTTTTATGTCGTCAATGTAATTGCTCTCTTTTGAATTATTGTTCTGATAAAACATCTCCAAATTATCATTGAATTTTCTAACCATACGTTAGTCTGATAAATGTGTTGTCTGCCAAGTAAAAATTTGGCTTCGGAATGCAATTATTTGGATCCGAACTTATCGGCTCAAAGTACTTTGCTATCATTTTATGTTCGGCAGTGATTTCTAGGGCTGTTTTCTATCATTTCATTTGCTCAAGACTACAAATTCCGTTTGCCGCATTGTTCTCGGTCGGCCATTACTCTTTTGTTTATAATTCTTGCGCAATTTGCTCATTGCTTTCATCCGCTCTATAATATTTGCAATTTTAGCGTGTTTCTCAGGCAACTCATCCAAACAAATGTTTACGTACTAATTAAAGATTAGTGCCAATTTAGCACATACAACGGCACGTATTTTATCTATTCTAAAGATCGTTTCCTTATATTTCGTAATAATAACTCACAATTTAGTATGATTGCATTGGATTTTGCCTGCCATTATTGAGGATAAGTTATCGCTGTTTACGAAATATGTATAATACTTCTGAATGGTAAAAGTTAATTTAAGCTTTACCATAATATGGTATTAAATCCTGAACACAGAAGTAATACATCGATGATATGGTGATGCGTTTTTCTTGTGTAAAGTGTGTACGAAAACTCCGATTGTAACGATGATGGCAACTTAGTTATCTAAATTTTCCAAGATTACAGCTATATTGCGGTCAGAGCTACTTTATTTAACTTTTACAGAAGAAGCCACAATCTCTGATATAATCGGATTGCGAATTTAGCACATTGAAGATATTTACTGTTGTATTTTAGTAAAAATATATTTTAAGTATATTACCTATGTAGATAAAACTTCAAGGTGATATAATATGTATGTTTGGATTATATGCATATACAAATAGCAAAATATGCACAAAATATTGACAAGTATACTCTAATATGGAGAAATATGCATCAATCTGCTAAACTTTTTATATCATTCTAACAAAAACCAAATTCGGTTCTATGAAACAAAACTCTACATTTAAGGTCTGTTACATTACGTAATATTTGTGCAACACTATTAACAATATGTTTACAAAAACTGTTTACGTACATCTATTTACTTTATTAAAATAATTGACAATTAGATGCTTTTCTAAATTTTCTATTTTGAATGAATGTCTTCTGTCGTCTGGCAAGTCGATGGAAGTAATTGGATTATTTTTTAAATCACTTGCAATGTAAGACTCTAATTCAATGCCATCTACAATTTCCCCTTTTAAAATATTAGAAACTTTTGAAGGAATTCCATAATTTTTTTCTAATACCGAGATAGCTTTTTAAAAATTATTTCTCAAGCTTCTGTAATATTTGACAATGCGTTTATTGCATTTGTTTATTGAATTTACAGATTCAGTCGAAAGCAATTTCTAATTTCAAAATTGTTTCTGCTACTATAGAAAAATTTGTTGTAATAAATGCTTATTGATTTGATATTACATTATTTTTTAAAGACTGTTTCTTTTTTATAGCATCTTAATCATCAGAGAACTCCAAAATAAAATTTTTAGTATTTTGATAATTTTTTAAATAAAAAATTGTGGCATTTAGGCATATTTCCCATTCAGTTATTACTGGTTATGTAGGTAATTTATTTGTATAGTTTTTGAATCCATTTGCGTATTTATTGATATGGTAGATTTAATTAGTTAGCGATTTAAGGTCTGGTTTTACTTAAATATGTATATATTTAAAACAATCTTACATGTTTCGGCATATGATGCCTTTTTCAAAGAAATTTGAAACATAAATCACAGTATTAATATCATACAATATATTTATAGTTGTCATGGATAAAATTATTCAATGATACATTCAAGTTCAATAATAATAAATCATGCCTTGGCATTAAAGAAATGATTAATATTAAACAGGAAAAAAATTCAATTAACAACAGAAGTGATATAAAAATCTAAGCAGTATATATTATAACCTAAATATGTAACGATCTGCAATTTAGCATCATAATATATGTTGCTGTTATATAAATATGTATCATATGTTATTTAAATATCTGTACATTTGCTTACCATGCAACAGAAGTGATATAAAAATCTAAGCAGTATATATTATAACCTAAATATGTAACGATCTGCAATTTAGCATCATAATATATGTTGCTGTTATATAAATATATATCATATGTTATTTAAATATCTGTACATTTGCTTACCATGCTGGCAGTTCCGTATCTAGATCCCTGACTGGCTGTCCGAGTAGGATTTCGTGGTTTTCCTTCTCGTTTAAGGCAAATGCCGACAGCTTAACGTCTTAAGCCGCTCCACGGGCGCAGACATAATAAGAACTCATGGCTTGCCACTCCCCCGCTTTTGTTGTCTAACTGTTTAGGGAATTCCAAGCCATGATTTATTATTATTAAACTTGAATGTATCATTGAATAATTTTATTCATGATAACTACAGATATATTGTATGACATGAATATACTGTCATTTATATTTCATATATATATATATATATATATATATATATATATATATATATATATGTATATATATATATATGTATATATATATATATATATGTATATATATATATATATATATATATATATGTATATATTAGTATATATTATTTTCATTTTATAGTTGTTGCAAAGTGTTTTAACCGGCTTTCCCAGAACATTTGGAAATCTGGCATTTTCCATGGCCAGTTATTTTTGAATTTTTATTTTTAAACTTGCCACCTACTAGAATTTTTAGAAGGAAATATGCACAAATATGTAGTATTACATGAAATATGCATCAATTAGTAAAAATAGGCAAAATATACCTTTTCTAGTTCTCTTATTTTATTCCAAAAGCGTTAAATAAACCCAATTTTGTTGATATACCTTTTAAAACAAATATTCATTTTACATATAATCCGAGCTCTAATAATGTGTTAGGAAAAAAGAAAACGTAAAATATTCATGTAAAGCAATCCTCTTTTTGAAATGATTAGTCTTTTTTTATTTTTACTTGACGATATATTCAGTATTTATAGGCTTTAAATATCAGACAATTAGCTTATGCGTGCCGATAAATATTGACATCACCTACAATACAATGAAATAATAATTGATTGTAGACTCTACTACAGTAGATAAAAACACGAAAATAGGTAGATATTTAAATAATGTCTAGTCATCTATTCCGCGAAATGTTTTTATTACCGTTAAAATAATTTCGTTCCCGGCCATGAAGCGCACAACCTTAACATTCAGTGTTAAACTATTATTTCACCTGAATGAACACAGAAACAACACTGTTATTAAGAATATTTTTTCACCTATCATTTTTGTTAGAGAACTAATTATCTAATAAAATAAATAATGTCATCCATCATAACATTTAGGGACTGCATTTTATGCATATATAATACATGATATTCAATCCTGTTTTGCCTCTTAATAATAGTTCGAGACATGATTATATAATAAATTATAGAATGCGTGGTATGTATAACTATTGTATAATGCTGATTGATGTCATAGAATATCAGTCATTATATTAATTATGTACTAATAAGTTCCTCGAAAGAAAATAGTGAAATTAATAAAGTATATAAATGCTATAGTATTGATAAATTACTTTCTGCGGACAGAGTTAGCTAAAAATCTTGAAAAATAAGGAGTTCCTTTTCAGAAGATGTTATATCTCTCTAAACATTGCAAACCTCATTGTAAAAAGCGTAAAACATACATTTTCTATATTAGCACACATAATTCTTAGTCACGTTGATTGTGCTAGTCAGTAACAATTATTGTCTTATATCTTAATCATAACGGCTGTTCATTTGAAAAGTCAATCTAGTAGCATGTAATTTACTCAGAACATTCTGAAGTATGTCGTAAATTAAAATTTACTACTTAACCCACGAAGTCGTATATTTTCACAGTTTCATACCTACAAATAAATAACAAATGTGATTGACATTATCAAATGTCATTTGGATTTACGTTTACGGAACAACAAACACATACCTACTAATATATATGCGTCTTATTCTATCAAAATTTCAAAGTAACCTAGATTGACTTTTCAAATGAACACACGTTATACACTTCCGATCATGGGTCAGATTATTTATTAAAAACACTAATAAAATAGATGTTGTGGGTTCGTCCTCGACATTTTTATATTTATGGAAATGCTATAATAGATACATTTACGAGCATTTGTGCTATAAAAAGCACTACTACAAAGTAATAAACATATGTTTGCAATTTGCGTTGTTAAGAGACCTATTAAAGCACTCAAAATAAGGGCTTTTATAAATCATTAAAACATGGAACATTTAGGGGATTCGGTTTTAAGTTGGTCACATTACGTCTATAAGTCGATAATTTAAGGTTATAACTGACAATTAATAAACATTTTATTATGCGGTAATTATATTTACAATACAATAAAAACTATTTTATTATGAAGAGAAACTAACGATCTTTGAATCTGCTATTTTTAATTGCTCCTTGGAAATGTGCAGTTATTGTTTACATTTATATTAATATTAACTTTCGAATTATCTTTTGACTTAATAATTATACTATGTGGAGTAGAGACATTATGTTCACAGTTATTATTCTGCAATATTGATATTGTTTTTTATTGGATTAAAGTCACACTCAGACTGAGAGATTCCCAGAAGATCCAGGTAAATTAACAACCCCCTCTTGTACAAACATATTTGCAACATTAGTTTTATTTTTAAAGAAGAACAAACGTATCCTTCACCAACTACCGGGCTTTTCCAGCCACCTAACCGTTTTATTGTCAGAAAATCACCTCCACCATTTGCTACATGTGTGATCTTCTAAAACAATGGCCTGTATAAAGTAGAGGATTTGACAATCGAAGAAAACTGGCAATTTGTCTAGGTATCTTCCTCGTAGTATTAATATCAATAGGGCTATTAATGCAATTGCCATTGCGGTAAGTTAAGAAAAAATGTTTATGCGTAACTTTTTCAGGACGAAGATTGTTATACTTCTTTATTAATTTCATCGAGTTTGTATTTGTTACAGCTAACATTCTAGGAACATTATTTTTTGTTTTAGGTACACTGACAGTAATGCAATCAGATCTGTATTGAAGATCATCCACACATATTGTATCCCATTATCAAAATAACCTAGAATATAAACTATGTTACACTTTAAAAATGATCCTTATACCGTTTGGGCATTTTTAATAAATTATTTAAATTAATTGCTAACTCTAAGTCATCATAGGCTGTTCAAAATTCAATATTATCGTTTAATGTAATTTATTTACTTTAATTGCTAATTATCGAACATTGTAGGCTATTTCAAACTCTAATTTTTTCATGTAAGTTTGTATGTTCAAATATTTTGGATGTCCCTATAACTATTTTTAATCCGGGGCTTTGAATCTACTAAAGTGCAAGTTTGACATTTTGAAATTTTCATGCGAAGTCATGGTTCGAATATTTGAATTTATATTTCAATTATTGTTCCTCTTAGGCAATTTTAGGTAAACAGGGCATCGTTATATTTTTTATTAGAATTTTGTAAATCTATTAGGATGGTTTAATTCATCGAATAACCATTTTTCACTTAATTCTGGTCTTTACATTTTTGATTTGCTTGGAGAGCCATCTAGGCGAGACTCTTTTAAACTATTTGCTATAGATCGCTGTAACGGTTGGTATAATTTTTAATTGGCTATAGACCCTTAATTTACTGCGAATTATTTAAGGATTTTTTTATGTTGGCTTCCTCAATTGCTTTTTAATCATGCTAGGATATCTGAGTAATTATCTATCTTTTATTTCAATATTCCGTCTGGGGGTAGTGCTTTTTTTTGTTGTTACTAATGACGTATCCATCTTTCTGCTTAAATTCACGGACAATCATTCTGTACGTTCTCTTCTTAACGATTCCGCTTTGAAGTAAGACAACGAGTGTTAAAACTAAAAGTCATTTTGAATTAAAACAGTGTTACTGTTCTGCGGCATGCAGGAATTGTCAAATTGATTTTATTTCATATAAATTCACTAGTATAGTGTTATTTAGTCGAGGATTTTTTCCCCGGATTTGAAAGTTTTACGACCACGTGTTTGCTTCAGGTGAGTTCTGAGATAAGGGGACGGCTGTAATTATATCACGGCATTGTTCTCCGTTTATTATATTACTCTGGAATCTTCCACTTATTCTTTTTTTTTCTCATTTATTTAGTATCTGCTAAGAAAAGCTGCTGTGTTAGTATCGGCTATTGTTAGTATCCGCTGAGGAAAACTGCTAAGTAATTATCTGCTAGGAAAAGCTGCTTGTTAGTATCGGCTAATGTGAAATCTACCTAATTAGAGGAGAGATTGATTTCATCCGCAGACATCTAATTACCTGGACACAGGAAATCATCGCAATTGGATCTAAGGGCCATCTATCACGCAAGGTAGTGTGTAGAGAATAACATTTTTAGTGACAGAGTCCCGGAAAAGCAATATAATAGTGACACATATATATATATATATATATATATATATATATATATATATATATATATATATATATATATATATATAGGAACGCATGGTGTTCGACTCACCATTTTATTTAATTTTTTTTTCTTGCCTCAATATAAAATTTAACCAAGTTCATTTCATATATTAATCGCTTAATCAGTTTTCTAATTCAAATTGCAGTAGTATTTTTTTTATAGTATCAATGTCAGATTTGTTTTAAAGTAAAGAAATTTGAGTAAATTAAATTTAATATTTTTTTTATCAGTATCGGAATCCTATGTAATTTTTATATCTAATTTTGTTTGAATAATATATTTTCCATTTAATTGGTAAACTTTCACAATCATAGAATAATATCCTAGTTACATTTTTTTTATCTTAAGCATATATTTTTGCATATACAGGCTGAGCCTTTATTTTTATATTACTATCTGATTGGAGTATCCGATTATGTGAATACATTGTGGTTTAATAATTTATTGCATTATTAATTTCTATTTGTGTGTACCACCTAAGTACGTATTGCATATACTGAGTGTATTGAACCTGCGTAAGGTTCATTAAAGCTTTAATGGATTACCTAAGCAATATTCTATAGTTTAGAATACGATAATAATATGACCAATGATATTCCAACAACTGTTTAAAACATATTTTGTTTGCTCCATACATATACCCCTCTGGTATAATATATATATATATATATATATATATATATATATATATATATATATATATTTTGTTTCCTTAAATAATAAATATAGTTGTTATTGTTATGAACTCTTTTTTTTTTCCTTCTTTTATTTAATTGATTGTCAACTTATTGGAGATTACTAAATTATCTACTTACTACGGCAGAGTCTGTGTTCTCTGTTGGCTAAAGGTAAACATGGTGGCGCCCTTTTTTATGTAAGAACCTCCCCGCAACTCGCCTCTTAACTGAGTTAGCCCTTTAGCCAAATGATCTCCGGGGCAACCATGAGTTGTAGGTAAGTTTAGGAAGATATTTGTCGGCGCAAGTCTAGTGCTCGTGGGGGCATATAGCAACTACTTATGAAAGTCAATAAAATAAATTTAAGACTCACTTTCATAGCTAAGTATATTTTGTCATTTGCTTCTTTTATAAATATATGAACATCATTTTCTTCTAAAATGTTAGATTTTTTTGAAACGTAACCTTGAGATAACTGTTTTAATAAAGATTGGAGCTTCATATACTTTGATATATACACATTTCTATGTATATTTAATCAGAATCTCAACATTGGATAAATCGTCCACAGTGAAGAGGATTTATAAGTTTTACGAAGCATTTCAAAGTACGGAAGCAAAACATTTTCAGAAATATGAATTTTCTTTTCGCTACTCTATTTTTCAATATTATCATACTGTTTTCCGTACTGTGTATAAGACTTCTCTGGAAGTAACTTAATAATTGTATTTTCGGCAATTTACTGTATTTCTGGTAGAGTACATGTAAAATTTTCAGAACCCATTATTAGGGACAGGACACGATAGGCCCATGACTCATCGCCCACGGGCATATTATTGAAAATATGTATTTTTAAAGAGTTTTTAATTTTATTTATATACTCGTAATTGGAAAACACACAAACAGGTTGTGATCTATAAAATACGAAATACATTTCGCAATACTTTCTCAAGGTTGTCTTCTGTAAAATTTGTGCTCTTTGAATGAAATACATCCTTGCATTTGCACGTTTTCTATCTAGGACGTTTTCTATTTAGAAAACGTCCTTTTTACATCGCAACCGCACAGCGTCCTAATATATCGACTGATTTGAAAGATAGCTTCTAATGCGTTCTACTGCTTTCGTGTAGCACTTAAAAACATAATATTTTCGTAAGGTGGATTCATCAGGAACATTTCGACCAGTATATTTTTGGAGAAATGTTTTGAAGATGGGATTGTTTATTTATTAAGTTTATTTAATGGAATATTTCCCGCCTTTAAAGTTTCATAGAGTTCTTCGTTAAAATTGTCAGATTCCAACGGGTCTAATGTCTGTGTATGTGTTTGATGCTAATTTTTTAACGATATTTTACAGACTTTGCAATAAATTTCGGAATCACTGGCAAAGGACATACAATCAGTTTAACCCTTAATCCAAGTCGACATTGTGTCACAATGCCATTCTCGACGTTATTCCATATCATATCTGAAAAAGTAACTTAAACAATGTTCTAGATTTAAATAATTGAAAATAAGAATGTATGCGTAAGTTGAAACTTAACGATATTCACTGGGCACTTGTCAAAATAAATGGGAGAAGTAGATTCGATGAAACGATATTAAATAGGATATATTACAAAAATGACGTATTATGGTAATTAACAGTTAACAGTGAAAAAAGAAACCAACTCACCGTACTTGATTTATCTTACGAAATATAAACTAATAAATAAAATAAATTATAAAAACTCCTCACATTTCCATCTACGCCCATGAGGAAAGGAATTTAAGTGTAATATTGAAGTAATTCTGTGACGGAATTACTTCAACGACAAAAAACAGATGTGCGGTTAACCGAATGAATAGTGTTATTCAGTAACTGCGCTTTGTACTTAGCATAATTTAGTCCTCATGCCCCCGGTCTTTACTCATTATTAAATAAAATTTAACACTGAAATGCGATAAAATTTCCCCAATCTTCAAATTTCTCATTTTCTCTTAAAAAAAATACATCAACAAAGCTAATTGGAAAAATAGTATAAAAGTAAAAGTTATTCGTATAATAGTATATTACAAAATACATTTCATAAGACATTAAAGGACTTAAACTTGAATTCGTACTTTAAAGCCTGTCTTATGAAACTTGTTTTTTAATATACTATTATAGGAATAACTTTTACATATTGGATGTCGTAAATGTTAGTATAATCATATATTACCAATACTAATAATAATAGTCAATGTCCTAAGCATCCCCTAACAGTCTAACGCTAATTAGAGGGAGTATTGGCAGACCATGACCGTTTTATTACGCCCGCGCCCGTGTAACGGCTTAGATATTTGGATATGGCTGCACACAAGAAAACTACGAAAGCCTCCTCTGAAACCGGCATAATAAGGCAATGACTTAGTTATCACTGCGCTATGAGCTTAAATAATACAAACCAATAGAAATTCAAAGCAAAATTATATCCAATATTTGTAATTTTTCTGCTATTTTAATTTTTTTAATACCCTTCTATTACTAATTATTTATTGTCTTTTTTATGCATTGTGTGTCTAATCAAATTAATTTTATAACGTACATTAGAATCTTCACGTGGATGAAAGACTAGGCAGTAGTGAAATTACGAAAAAATTGAGAATTTCCATGTCTACCGTCTACCGGTCTACCGTCTCATTATTACTGGAAGTTGTGAAGATGGCGGTCGACCGAGGCCTCTAAAGTTGACGATAATGGGCTTAAGTTAATATGAAAACGTAACAGAAGTTTAACAGTTCCAGAAGTATCAGCTGAATTCAATTAGCGCTGTTCAACATTGATTATGAGAATCTATCCTTTTCGGAAAAAACGGTTGTAAGAAAACCTTTCTTCGTTTAAGAAACAGAATGGGCTAGAGTGCGTGCAAATTGAATAGTAGATAACACTGGGACAAGTTTTCAATTTTTATTTTTTCTTTATTAAGTAGGTACAATTTTATTTTATTTTATACGTTTAATGTTAATAATAAAACCAAATATCTTCTAACACAACACGTCGGTTTTACGAAAAAAATAACAAAATAATAAATATTAATAACAACTATGTATTATATCTACGAGGGTAATTCTAAAAGTAAAGAATGTTTGCTTCTCTAGACATTTTTATTTACGACGCAAAACTTACTTTTACAACACATTTGATACCTTAGCTGTTTATACATAGTCATCGTTCAAATTTAAACATTTGTCTAAGCGTTCCATCGGGTTTTCTATGTCTTGTGTATTTATACTTAGTTGCCGCTAAGTTTTTAAACGAGTCTCTAACGCCCTCTTTTAGTTCATTGTCACTTCCATAGTGGTTTTCGTTTATAAAAATCCTCAGCAGTATGCAGACGTGCGTTATCATGATTAAGTATCTGGATAGCCAATGGCACTATTTGTTTTTGAATGGTACGGCGTAGTTCGTGAAGGATCTGACAGTAAGCGGCTGCATTTATAGTCTCTCTTTTAGGCAAGCAGTCGATGAGAATGACGCCATTTCCTTTCCAAAATACTAGCCATAACCTTTTTGGTGGTTAGACTTGGTTTGGCTTTTTTGGTTTTGATCGAAATCAGAAACGATGCCATTCCAGGTCAATCCACGTAACGATGTAGTTCAAAAACACCTCACCATCCTTGTCGTACCGCCTGAAAAATGTAAGTGCAGCTTCCCTTAATTTTTATTTGTGTTCATCTGTCAAAATTCGAGAACGCCTCCTGACACACTTTTCTGTAGCCCAAATCAGCCCTAACATTTTTATAAAAAAACGTTCTTGAAATGTTAGGAAAAATCAAACTCAGTCCATCTATAGTGAAACGTCCATCCTGTTGAATAATTGAATAAATAAATTTGTGGTCATACAATAGCTTTAATAACAGTAAATTTTACGTATAAGTGGGCTATCTTAATGGAATTATAGTGCTACTGCGCTATGATTGTTCATTATTTTAAAGCTATTTAAACAGCAAAACAATGTAACCGAGGTTACATTCGGCATTTTGGGATAAAGCACTCGTGAGAAACTGTCTATTTGTGACTTAGGGAAACCCCCAGTGTTCGCAATTCTCTACACGACCACGACTATACAGCAGTCCGTGTCCACAAAATTATAATTTATTGGGATAAAAAGTTGTTTTAAATGAAAATTTAATATTTTGAAAAAGATTACAATATTGAAAGTAATAAAAGAATAAATGATAAAATAGTAAATTCCTACAATTTTTGGGATTAGGATAGTTTTAATTATTCATCCATTATAATTTTTCGTAGGCTTGTTTGATTTAATCTTACAATTCCTCTAATTATTATTCTTGAAATGATAATTAAGATCAGGTATTGCACTGATTCACTAAAGTATGTGAGTAAAATTACGGGGACGATCTTTTGCCAAGTTAGTATAATAACGGCAGTAGATCAATTTAATCCGTCTATTACTTTAGGGAACAGAGGACGACCGGTGCATCTACCAAGTGATGGAGACCACCTCAGCATTGGATCCGTAGCAATACATAGAATTATTGTGAAGTTAATTGTTTAGGAAATGATTTAGTTCCGAATTGCCACCAATTAATGAAGCAATGAACTAACTTTGCAGTTACTTAATAATATGGGTCATTTCTAAAATTGTAACACGTGTATAAATCGATATTTCTTTTTAAGATGTGTGAGAAAGTAGAGAATAGGTATTTGAAAAAGTTCTGAAAAGACGACGTTCGATGAAGTAATATACGCTATTTTCTTCAGAAATTCAGGATTGGTGAAAATTACTCAGTTAGGTGGATATGGCATCTTAGTACACATAACATTGTATGTGTTTCCCAAAGCCCGAGGATAAAGGCTTCAGTTCTCCATATCGACCACTCCTCTTCTCATACTGCTGGAATAAACTTTTTAAGAGAAAATAAAATCTATGTTATTGAATACTGACTATAATCTCATTGTATGTTTTCTGCTTATGTTCTGGGTATATTCTGTATTCGTCACTTTATTTTATAAGATAACGCTGTAACAATTTTTGGACTTCATTTCGAAAACTTGTGGAGCGATGTCTTTCCCCTAGATAAATTCATCTTCAAAAGTGCATGTATGCTGAAAAAGACTAGTGTAGTAACGCCACAAATGTAAATGTAACATTATTTAAATATAAATCTATGTAAGCCATACTCTAAATAACAACTAGTGTAATAAATGCACAGAATTAATTTAATGCATTTAACATGCATATATAGTTTCTACGCATCAATCATTTCAATTTATTTGAATCCTTTAAATTCTTCTTAAGACAAAGAGAACGGTTTCTTAAATACAAGTGAGATATACAAACCTGTCAAATTTCATACAAATTGAACCCAAATTTTTAAATTAATTCTTAATATTGACTACCTCTTAATTTACAAATAAAATTTATTATTAATTAGTTAATAATTATACTTATTGTGGTATTCATGTATACTACACAGTTGGCATATAATTGAAACAGTCTAATATTTTGAATTAAAGTTAGTATTAAAATTTATATTCGTCGTTATATGTAATATACATTGCTGAAAAATTGAAGTGTACATTTGAATCATTTAAATTAATGTTTCAAGGTTTTACTACATTTCATTATTAGAATCGTATGTTAAACTAATGTAATCAAGAAAAAACTGTCCTGTCAAAAAAATTGTGTAGTTCCATAGACACAAAAATTAAATAATAATAAACAATTTTTTCGTTTTTAATATTCTTTTTTGTCTCCATTTTTTCGATTGTGGAATATTTTAATAATTGTTCTATTGTCAATTATCATTTGTGACATAAATTTCATTGCTTCAACATGCGTTTAAAAGCCCTTCAACTTGAATAATGATGCGTTGGTTAAACGAATATTTCACCCAACAATAAGTTGCTAACCGGTTACAGGCTTCTCAAAGTCAGCTTAGTAAAACGTGGAATCGATACAGAACTATAGGTAGTGCCACATATACCCATGGTGGTGGGAGAGAAAGCTGCAACGCTCAATATCGTCTGATAGGTCTTACTGCACGAAGACACCCTACTTTCACAGCATCTCAAATTGATAGCATATTCAGCCAAGCTATTGGCAGAATAATTTGTGGCCAAAGAGTAAGGAATAAGTTGTATAGTCGTAATCTGAAGGTAAGTGCTGCTAATTTCCTACGGTTAAGTAGGAAGCAGCGAGGGCAAAAAAATTGTTGAGCTTTTTAAAATGACAATTGGAATATGCACAGATGGAGATCCTGTCTTTTCACTAAGGCGTCCAGATTTCGCCTTTATATTCCGATGATCGAATTTTGTTATGGAGAGAACGAGAAAACGAAATAATGAACATTTCATGATGCCAACAACCATTTTCGTTGGCGGATTAGTGTGTGCTTGGGAGGCATTTGTTATGATGCGCGTGCACATGTGGTTGCCCTAATTCAGTAGAGCATGACAGCGGTAAAGTATCGTGATCTATCGACGACAATTTGACTTTAATTGACAATAACGAACGATCGCACAGCACAGAATTGTCAATGACCGCACCGAACAGCATGGTATTGGCCGAATGGATTGGATAGCTTCTTCTCCGGATCAGAATTGTATTGAACATGTCTAAGCTGAAATGTCAAGACAATTAAACCGCTTACAACAGCCACCCCAGACATTACAGCAGCTTGCCAATGTTTTGCGAGACAATTGGCAAAACATCCCTCAACCTCTCTTTAATAATTTAATTAACTCTATGCCGAATAGAGCGAGGGTACTATGAAGAGCTAGCACGATTTTAAACTGGGATATCAACTTCATATTAGAAATACCATTAAACCAAATCTATAATTAAAATTCTTATTTTTCTACATTGCTGTATCTTTTTAGTATTTCTGTGATTTTCTATATGTTAAACGTATATAAAAGAATCACATAATAATTAAGAACACATAATAAATCTACACTTTGATTTAAATCCAGAATTTATTGCAAATATACAAATTATCCACTTCAATTTTTGAGCAGTATAAGTAAAACTACACATTATTGTTCTTAAACTATTGCTTGGTTTATTTCAAAACAATATGGAATAAACCTATCGATTCTATTACAGTTTCTTATCGATTCACACCATTTATAAGAAGTGCACTTTATCCTTTTTCCATGTATAATTTTATGATGGGTATTTTAATTCTTTTCATAATGCATTTGTTTGTCTAATAAATAAATATTTATATCTGTAGTCTAATTATATATATGTATATAATCGAAAAAATTTAATAATTCCCAAAAACTTAGTTGTTTTCTTATGTTATTCAGTAATGAAATTTGATTGAGCCGGCTTGTATGAACCGTTATTCATTAATGGCCAAGAAACATCGACAAACTGGTTTCATATTTTTTGTTACGTTTTTGGTAATTTGTGATTCATACCGCGCGTTTCATATGATACGTGTGCGTACATCAATAGTCTGTAAATATAAAACCAGAATATTCCAGCGCACATTTTCTTTTTCGCTCATTAAAGTAGTTAAATCGGTGCATGTTAACTCATGATGTCATCTACCTACACGAAGTCTAAGCGACAATTATGTTTATGCGCAAGTTGGCATGACAGATTAGATCTCAATGTATACGTTATTGTTATTAGGCATACTTGCGAAATAATATGCTCATATGTATGGAATCGTAAAAATAATACAAAAGGTTAATTTTATTTTAAAAATCAATAGAAAGTTAGTGTAAGTATGCGGATTAAGTTCAAACCGCAAACAATATGGAATACATATTAGTGCATGTTTTTACGAGCTGATGTTTCTATATATTCTTAAATTATACAATATATTTTGTAATATTTCTTTTTATCAAGAAGATTCAGGAAATAATAAAAACTTTTGCGCAATTGTTGCTATCTTGTTAATAAGTGAGAACTACCTTAATAGGATTTCACTTCTCTGACTGACTTCTGTCGTAGCCTTCATTTATGTTTTTATTAGTCACACTACATATTTAAACAAACAGAAAAAGTTTCTTTGCATTTAAGAAGATTGCATTACATATAAATTAGCTGCAAAGACGTTTCATATATCTTTCTAATATGAAAATTTATATTATTAATACATTACAGAAATAAAATATAGTGTCAAACATTTCGCCATTGTTAGAAACTTTTGAAAAAATTAATTTTCCCAAAGAATATGCGTTCAGAAATACGACAGATTGGTTGTAGCCTTACCTTAATAATAATTTGCTTTGAAGATTTTTGCCAATTTCTTAAATTTGAATATTTACGATAATAGTTTTTCTTCCAATCTTTTGACATGTAATACTTGTACCGGGTGTCCCCGATTTTAATTTACAGACTGCTGTATCATTATTTGCTAGTAAATGATACAAATTATAGAAAACAACTAGCAATATTTCCTCTAAAGAAAAATTTCACAAAAGGTGCGAATTTCGAATTGTGCGCCACTTGTCTGCACACAAGCCTCCATACGGCGCATTAACACTCTGTTACATGCAGAAGTTATGATTTCTCGGGTTATTGTTTGGAAGCCTTGATAAATTTTATACTTCAAATCATCCAAGTAGACAGAACGCCCAGAATATACATATATATTCCTTTGGGACTATTTAAAGGATTAAATAGCCCCAAAGAAAGACATCAAGAGGCAACAAGTGCGGAGAAGGCGCAGACCAAGTAATAGGACCTCTGCTGCCAATCCAACCATTAGGGTAAATCATATTTATCAGAATAATTGAAACATACATGAGTGAACATATCCCTCAGAGGGATATGTTCGTTCACAAAAAATATTAATAGTGAACCTGTATTTGTGTTCTTCACACCAGATTTTTAATAATATTTTATATTATTAAAAATACCTTTGTATTATACAAAACTGGTGGGGTTTTTCCCACTCATGTATGTTTCAATTATTCTGATACATTACACATGCGGCTAGTCCGTAGTATGAGTGAAGACACAGACAAAATGCAGTTTCTAGAGACACGGCTGCGCCATCTTTAGAAGGGCGTCTTTGGTTCGCATTGGTTATGTGGACAGGGCGAGGTACTTCGGCTGTCTGACAATAGGCAGCGCTGAATTTATTTCTACGCTCGGTCTGAATAATTTCTGTGATATGGCGATGTGGTTCTTTTTTGTGAATGTGTCTGAAGATATCTTTTCTCCAACAGGGGTGTACCGATGAACCTGTAGAAAGGCGAAATACGTATCTGCGTCTCTGGGGAGGGATATGTTCGGACACGTTCACAAAAAATATTAATAGTGAACCTGTATTTGTGTTCTTCACACCAGATTTTTAATAATATTTTATATTATTAAAAATGCCTTTGTATTAAATCATATTTAAATAATCGTTGACAATACGTACATTGCAAGGCTTCGAGAGGAATATTTTCCATTAAACCTGGCAACACATTTAGTAGAAAATTTAAATAACACAGTCCGCTTAGGCTTTCCTCATAAAAATAAAGACAAATTAAATAACCATTCAAAAGATCTGTCTGGAAGCACGTTTCTTGCATCCAATGTGGATTTTGGTTTGACCAGTACTGAGCATTATGCTTGTTAACAATGCCATTATTGTGGAAACGACATTCATGGCTCTAGAATATGTAGTTAAAGATATTTAGATTTTCTTCTGCTAGAACATGTAACCGTGTAATGAGGTCAAGCCTTTGGAAATCGTTCGGCGTCAATCCTTGAACTAAATGAATTTTAAATGGATGGTACCTGTGTGTTTTTAAATTCGGTGTACCATGGTTTTACTAATTCCAATTTCAACTGCCAGAGTACGAATAGAAACGTGAGGGTTTATCGTTACGTAGGCCAAAAACGTTGATAATATTTTCTTCATTTCTAACGATTGCTCGAAGATTTTACATTATTAGGAAATAATCCAGTTCTCATCATTGACTCCATTTTACTGAAAGTCGTATGCGATGGATGCGCACGATCTGAAAAATCATGCTGGGTTCCATTAAAAAAAAAGTTGACGTTCAAATGACCTACAAGGCGATAACTAAATGCAAAACTAAGTACACCGTTCTATAGACTTTAAGGGGTAAAGCAACTTTCATTTCAGACATTTATTCGTAAATATACCGTGTGAGGAGTTGCAGTCTGTAAACTAGAATCATGGACACCCGGAAAACTAACGGAAACGTACACAATTATTTTTTCTCTTGACGATTTCAAAAAAACTTCGAACAATTTGCAAGGACATTATGGCGAATATTAATAATAATATTAATTGTGCAATCGATTTAAAGTTAAATTAGGACAAATAGGGAAAATATAAGTAAAAGAAACAATCATGCAGTTGTTTTCCAATAACATCCTACAATGGAAATTGAGTGAAGTCGGTTTAAGTGACGTGACAATTTCATGTCGTTTATTGACTCCTATCTAACAGGTAGAAATAATTACGTACACTTCAATGGTTATCGATCGTTTGAATTTGTCCCAACATCAGGACTACCTCAAGGATCCAATTTAGGCCCTCTATTTTTCTTAATTTTTATTAACAACTTGTTTGAATTATATTCATGTTCTGCACTCGCGTATGCAGATGATCTTAAAGTGTACACAACTACAAATAACTTAGAGGATGTAATTGGTACGCAGTAAATTGGAATACACTTCGATAATATGGCATTCATCTTTCCTCTCACCAAATTAAATTAGAGAGAGTTCCGAGGTGATTTTTGAAGTACCTCA
Source organism: Melolontha melolontha (assembly GCA_935421215.2). Classification (NCBI taxonomy): domain Eukaryota; kingdom Metazoa; phylum Arthropoda; class Insecta; order Coleoptera; family Scarabaeidae; genus Melolontha; species Melolontha melolontha. Next base: position 131,901,392 of record OW285236.1, read on the forward strand.
TAGAAGATACGGTTCATGTCCAGAGAGAAATATAAGTCATATTAAGCTACTGAATGAGCACACGTTGAATTCTGTACTAACATTCAGGGAGACAACTCTTGCAATATTTATTTTTAAACCTCTTCACAATCAGTTAAACTGTATGCAACTTTTGTCGAATATTAGTTTCTGCGTTCCGAAGCTGCGAGACATACATTATCCACGACTCGTCATCGTACAAGAATTATGCTGAGGAACCTCATATTATAAATGTGCAAATTTGAAGACATTTTTTTAGGGACTGAGAGTGAGTGACTTTGGTGATGGTTATTTATCAATTTTTCTTTTTCAATTGTTAATTTTTAGTTTGTTTTAGAGACTAAGCTCAATATGTAACTTAGAATTTATAATGCACATATAAAATTTTGTTGTTGTAACCTGTTTTGGTTTCTACTGTTGTCTGCAATTAAATAAATATGATTACTATTATTATTAATAACACTATAATAATTACAACTCAATAACAGTTTAAAAAAATTATTAATCAAATTATCAATGGCGATTATATTCGTATATACAAGATCAAACAGTTTATTAATTTAAAAAAAACGGGTCTATATGAGCTTTATTTATGTTCATCGTATCGCCATTATATGGTATAAAGGTGACTTTTTTAAGACATTATATTTGGACCCCGGCAGAAGAAAAGTATCAGCTGAACGAATAATATATGCAGGAACTGCAAAATTCACTTGCTAAGCGAATGCCATAGAATCAGTGCTATTATTAAGAAAGTTTCTCGCTTTCTGGTCAAAGATTCAAAAAAGAATGTTGGTGGCTAAAGTCTATTCAACCTAAAGGAAAGGTATTTCAAGAAACACTTCTATACTCACCAGGCTTAACTGCTGATGTAAGCAAAAATTATACTAAATGACAGAGCCTTACTCTAACTTACTTCTAATAAAGTATAGGCTCCGAATACTATCCATGAAGTGATCAACTGACCCAAGCAAGAAGAAAAACCAAACGCGTTCAATTTGTCTAATAAAAAAAAAGAGCGATCACTGGAGTCAAAGGCCTTCGTAAAGTCAGTATAAATTATGTCGATCTGAGAACGTCTGCCCAATGCCTCACTCATAAACTGTGTGATTTCAGGAAAAGCTGTCATCGTAGATCTGCCCATTATAAACCCATGTTGTGGGTCCAACAAGAGTTTTCAGTCCGCGTAAGTCTGTTGATAAATTAAATATTCGAAAACTTTGGCGAAATTACATAAAATGTTAATTGCTCTGTAGTTGATAATGTTAGACTTTGATCCTTTCTTGTATACAGGCGTAGTTTTGCTAATATTCCAAATATCAGGTAATCTGGATGCTGATATAATACTGTTGAATATACTACCCAACGGTTCACATAAAACAGAAGCGCTATTTCTGATGGAAAAAACACTAAAAGATCATCATGTCCAGTGGTGATATCCGCATTAAGGCTTTTAGAAAGAGTAGATACCCGTACTAGCGTTAACTGAAAAAGTAGTTGATCTCTGATGGTTCTCATCTATTATGTTACGCAACCTGGAATTCTGGAAGCGCCCCTCTCGTCACTCGATTTGATAGAAGTTGGATAAGCATTATAAGGTATTGTTGTTTTCTTTTTCAAAAAAAATCTTAATTTGTTAAATTCATTACGGATTAGGGCAACATGATGTTTATGCTTTTTCTATTTTTTGAAATAAGAGTCCTTCAACATAATTAAAGGTTTTATATTACGGTCATACCAATGAGAAAATACTCCAGAAGATCTTATTTACCAAACTGAACAATCTAAGATGTAGTAATGTTGTTAGAAAGAAAAGAAAAGTCAATTGTGGCTACATCAGATCCAAATAATTTATTTAAGTCAAATTAACGAAAATTGCAGTTTGACGGAAAATTGGGTGCTTTCCCAGCCATATTAAACTTCAATAAAATATCAAGTGCAGGGTAGTAACTATCTTCCGATTAGTATCACGCGACAAGCTGATCTAAAAAAGGTATTCCAATATCTTCATGCCAAACAGAATACCTAAAACCTTATTTTATAATTAAATCTCTTGATTCTCCTCGGCATAATTGGCACTTTGGCAATAAATTCTTTTCCTCACATATTTCTAGTATATTTAATTTAGTTCCTTTATAGATTGAACACTAAGATGAAAAATTTAATTATTATTATGGAAATTGCTACTTTTTCGACGATTTGGAAGCATGCTAGAAGTCCAATTTTCAAAAAATATGACAATACTTGTCTTGAGCTTACTGCAAATGAGAATGAATGACTATTAGTAACTCTCAATTTTACATGCAAATGTCGCCTTATGTGACGCGTTAACCTTGCTGGTTGTTTTGTGAAATTGTAACGCATCACATAAGGCGATATTTGCATATAAAAATGAGATTTAATAGTCGTTAATTCTCATTTGCGGTAAGTTCAGAATGTTAACTATATAATACACCAAGTATAGAAGTGAAAAATCATCTGTCTCCAGGATACCGTATATTGACAAGCTCTAATAGGAGCGAAATGCATATGTGCGTTCAGGGGATAGAAGCGACTTCACGAATTTTTAGTCAATACTTGTCTTAGAAATTACAAACTGAATTATTATAATTTTGTGAAATTTTGCTGAAGTTTATGAAAGCGTCATTTATTCCTATTTACATCTTCATATTAAATCCTATATTTCATCTTGTCAGCACGGAGTTCTCCGTGAAAAATCTACTGAAACGAATCTTGCTAAACTATTAGCGCTTGGATTTTCTTCTTTCTTTCTGTATCTGAAGTCATACTTAACCAACAGATCTCACTAAGTTTACTACAATGGCTGTAAGTCACGTAAATATTTTCCTAAATTTAGAGTCCCGCAAGAATGTAATTTTTTTGAGTTTGTATTTGGTAAAAACTTTATTTTTGAGTTTTATTGCTAACAAACTGGAATATGCTACAAACAATAGTTATTATAGTGACAGTAAAAATACATTATTGTGATTCCTTGTTCAGTGCAGTTGTAAAGTAGTATTATAAGATGTGGTAAGAAAGACACCATAGAGCTTGTGTTTCTTAGAGTTAATGTATAAAAATAATATTATGTATAAATAATCTGTTTCTTTATTTTGTTATTCTTCTTTTACCTTTCGGTGTAATAGGCTGAACAAATCGAGCTGTAGTATTTCTTTTTTTTACTGGTCACCAAATTTTTACTGGTAGCAACTGACAATGGGAATGCCTGTTTGACTACGTCAATTATAGCACTGTTACATTGTGTACACAGCTGTATTGTCAGCTCTTAACTTATGTCTGCTTACATCCTTGTATAGTATTATTACACATATATCGCCTTGATTTACCGATCGGCGTAAGAGTTCAAAACAGTACTATGTATAACAATGAAAAATGAATAATGAAAAAATACTTATAACAAACAATGCTAAGTGGTTGGATTTTAATAATCTCCTTCAACAAGGATCGAATGCACGTTGTTTTTCATACAACAAATAATGGTCTATGTTATTTCTAGGATAGCGAAATCTGATATTCAATGGCGGTCTCTTTTGAAAAAGAATCTCATCTTACACCAAACGCAAATATCAGGAGCGATATCAGAAAATGGGCTGCATATGGAAACTATGTACCACGACAAATTACATGCTTCCCAAAATTCTCATATAGATACATTAAGAGATTCTCCAGTTGTGTGACATGTAGTGCCATCCTGTTGAAGCAATTGGGTATCGTTTGGAAGGTTTCTGCCGCGGTAGAATCTTCTGAGATCTCTTAGAGATTCTGTTCTCTATATCTTAACGGATTCACAGTAACAGGATTTCTGCTTTCGATTTCAACAAAATAAGGATCTTATATGTTGTTAGCCGACACTACACACGAAATTGTTACACGCCCACTATGAAATGGATGTCCGATCCTAATTTTGTAGGAGTACACCCCCGTTTTTCTGAGCATCCTTCTGGCAGACGTTCGACTAAAATACATTTTCAAAGACGTTCGGGGATACTTCTGTTTGGAGATTGTAAGATTACAGCATCATAGTAGGTACTCATAACAAACAATACTAATTCATTTAATTTTAGTAATCTTCTTCCACAAGGATCGAATGCACATTGTTCTTCATACAACAAATAATAGTTTGTGTTACTTTTAGGACAGTCAAATTTTATATTCACATTTCTTTATTCGGCTACTAATTATGTTGTGCATGACCATAATATAAGTATCGTTTTATTTAGACATGAACGTTTGTCAAATCTACCATAATACCACACTGCAAAACAATAGTTTTTAGTACTGATACTCTAGAGTACTCGTTTTTGTTTACGGAACTACAATGTTGTATTGTATATTTCGACAATACATTCATTACAAATATTTTGTTTTCTCTACAACTACTTTTTTCTCAGTGTGTGTGTGTGGGAGGGGGGGTCCATACACAAAATCACCGAAAGTTTGACAAACATAATGTTCTAAGAGAAAAATGTTATGCACAATTTTAGTTTACACATGTGCAAATACCGTTTTCTAATAAGATAATCTAAAAGAATTAACGTAACTTAATTAACGTAGCAGTATGTAGCATAATAAAATTTGATGACTATCAATTTATTTGAATGTTTGAAACTTACGACCAATAGGTTATCCAACAGAATATTACCAAATTTAAGTAAGATAATTAGATATTTTTTTAATATTGTTGTTCACTAGACTCTATATTTAGATATATACTTATTGTATTGTTACATGTAGGCATTTCGCTATTCAACTTAAGTTCTTAATTGCCATTACTGTAAGCATATTTTATTTTGGTTTTACTATAGTTGCCAATAAAATGTAATTTTTCTCGAAGAACATCTTATTAGGAAAAAAATAAATATTTTATGGTAGAATTTAGCGGCAATATATTCTCCACAAGTACATATATGTACTTTGATTTTAATGTTTGCTGCGAATTAATTGATCCCACAACCTTTGATTCGGTTTCTACCTACAAAAGGAAAGGTCAAACGCGTGCTATTACTCGACAACAAGTGGTTCATCGCAACTACCTAAATTCAATAGGCAAGGCATTCTCACGCCCTTGCGCGCTGAGATGTGTTTTCATGGAATTAATTTAAATATAATATTTAAAACAGCAAAATAATGCACAGAAATTCAAGTGTTTCAAATTTACCATTAATGTTTTTTTAATGAATTCTGTTATTATTTTTGTGGACAATTTTGACTAGTCTCAGATTAAACATATTTGATAATTTACAGCTATGCATGTTTATTAATCGTTGTATTGAATTACTTATAATTTATGTTGATTCTGCATTTGGTTCGTATTTTGTTTTTCATCTCTCAGTATATAACATTTTGGATATACATATATTCAGAAAACTTCAAAATTAGAATACATTTTAGAAATTTTTGGAATTTGTTTAAATATTTAAATTTATAAACAAGTTACTATCATTAAGTTGGAAAAATATATGAGCAAATGAAAACAAGGATTTCTTTATTTTTTGAATCAAGCAGTGTTGCAAATTTAAAGAAAATATTTCCGTCATCAATAATGTAAAAACATTTGATAGAGAAAGATGCGTCGGGAGGAAAGAAGCCAAGTATCAGGAAGAACAGAGCGCCGTGGTTTTAACGCGCTTATGGCACTTTAAACGGGGGTACCTCTTAAAATAGATTTGCAGACGATCTTTTGATAGCTGCACCTGTTGAAAGAGACCTGCAATCAAACCTAACGATATGGAAAGAAGAACTTCTTGAAAAGAATAATGATTAATAAGAGTAAAACAAAGGTAATGGTGATAAGAAAGGAAAACAAAAGATTAAAATAGTACTGGGGCAAAACGAAATCCAAGAACTCAACAGCTACAAATACCTAGGAGTAACACTTGAAAGAGAGGGAATATGGAAAATTAAATAAAAGAAAGAATAAACAACGCAGCAAAGGTATATCACACTGTGTATAGAGAGAGAATAAGGAAAAGAGAAATTAGTAGAACAAAACTCACCGTCAACAAAACCATATTTAGACCTACACTGACCTATGGAAGTGAAAGCTGGGTGTTGAACGCTGCGCAGACGAGTAGTTTACAAGCCATTGACATGAAGTACCTCCGTGCAGTCAAAGGAATTACGCGCAGTGACAAAATCAGAAACGACGACGTAAAAGAGGAATTGGGGATCGAGTCCATAATAAATGCCATTGAAACGAATCAGCTGAATTGGTTTAGCCACCTCACCCGAATGACGGAAGACCGACAGGTGAAACGTATATGGACAGCAAAAATACAGGAACAAAGGAGAAGAGGAAGACCAATGAAATCATGGAACGACGAAGTAGCCGGGATACTAAAGAAGAGAAATAAAAGCTGGAGAGAAGCGACAGCACTGGCCAAGAACAGAAAAGTATGGACTAAGTTTGTACATGGGCATTTATAACAAGGACTGAGTATTAACTTTACGTACATCTAACACCTCAGGGTAAAAGGTTATTGATTATGTATGTATGTAATTCATTCAATTAACACAGAAAATGAAATGTGTGCAAAGCAATATAGGTACTATTCATTTGAAGACTGGAAAGGCCAGGACTAAATTAAATTGTCTTACTGTACTTAAGCACATTTTTAAGTAAAATGTATCAAGCTTTTTCTTTCGCATAGATCATCTTTAGTGACAGAGCAATGATAAAAGTAGATACAGAAATGTCAATTTGTAAGAAGATGCGTTTCAAGAGGGTGTACAATCTAGTGTGCGCTGTAATATCACCACAGAAACAAAAATTAAGAAAGGCAGAAATACACAAGAAAATATATTTTATATAAGTTGATACCATATCTTTCAAATATTTTTCACAAATTTTTAATAAATAATGTAAACATATACTTTACAAATGTTTCTAAAAGGCATTAATGGTATTAGTTGTATGCATTTCTAATTTTGGGTTGGTATATCTGTAGACATTCCTTCAGAAATAGTACGTGGTTTAAGCATTTGAATATTTTCTATTGGACAATTCAATTTAATTAATATTGGATTAAATTTTATATCCAGAAAACAATTGGTTTCTTGAATTCTACTGGTTTTTCTGTAAGCTACCGTAACATGAAAATAGCGTTCATGATTGACCTATTATTTCTAAACCCTTGTTGTTTTTCAGAGACGATTATTTTGTCGGCCAAAATCTTGATAAATACACTGCTCAACAATTGAAGTGGATAATGAAATAATTTCTAAAATTTAATATTTAAATAATGCTACAGTTTGCATAGTTTGTTTATTATGACGCTATGATATCAAGTTTTCAAACACAACAATGATAGAAGTAACTAAAACAATAAAATTTCTCAAATTTACGAAAAAAGAACGAAAGTGATAAACTAGCAATAGTCAAATAACCGTTCTGTCGGCTGTTGAAAACTAATTTTAGTAACTTGTTGGACCACCTCTGCCTCGCCTTAGTGCACTTACTCTAGTAGACATACTTTTTATTAAATTATGATGAAGAGCTGAGGTATGTTACACCACATACGATGAAAAGCCGTGACTAGTTGTTCTAATGTCAGGAGCGCCTGTGCAAGTAGGTTGATTTGTCTTAACATCCCTGCCCAGACGTGTTCGAGACAGTTCATGTCTGGTGAACAGGCTGGCCAATCCATTCTGTCAATACCATGTAGTTCTATCCGTTGATTTACAATCCTAGCACGGTGAGGGCGAGCATTTTCATGAATTGGAGCGAATGTTTTATCAATTGCACCAGCAAATGGGATATTGATTGGCTCTACAACAATGTCGGGATACCTTACGGATGTCATTGACACATTCATTAATACCAATAAGTCAGTGCGCCCACCCAAACATATTCCACTCAGGACACAAACAGATCCTCTGCTGAAAGTAGTCGTTGGAACCATAAAATTTTCATTGTGTCACTGTCCCCTTTCTCTCCAGACAAACATTCGTGCATCAGCAGTATACAGTCGAAATCTGACTCATCGGTTTCAGCGTACCAGATTCCAGTCACTGTGTTCAATCACCCAATGATTTCTGCGTGCACGCCGCTCCTTCGTCAGCCGGGGATGTGTAGCACGTCTTCTTGCCCTTAAATTACGTGCAAGCTTCTTCTAACCGTTTGTCCAGAAATAACACGTCTAGTGGCTTGTAGGAAAACGCTGTTAATCGTTGAAGCCGTGTATGTCGGATTTTTTCTATTAAACGGTTTTCAGCAGGAGTCGTATGCTGCGGATCCAGTTGTTATATACCTATTCCATGCAGGACTTATGACTCTTTGTGAAACATTTAACTGTTCGGCGACTCAAAAGTTCCACATTATGGACACAATACTCAATGCTTCGAACGACTCTCAGTATTCATAATAATATAGATATTGCAAAATACTTAAAACTGAAAGCATTTCTTAAGCGACCGCCCGACGGCTACAAACCCAAAAAGTCGAAGATCTTTACATGAAATGACATCAATAAATTTATTAAAGAAGCCCCAGATGAGATCTATTTAGCGACAAAAGTAAGTTTTATATAGCCATATAATGAAATATATATTTAATCTATATTTTAGGTCGCATTAATTATGGGCATAATGGGTGCATGTAGAAGACATGAATTACATCAAATGAAAATTACTAATTTCAATGATTTGGGTTCAGCTGTTTTAATAACTATACCAGACACTAAAAACAAAACTATACGAAGTTTTACTGTAACTAGTCCTTATTATGAAATTTACAAAAAATATGCAAACCTCCGCCCTTCAAATGTAAATGGTACATGGTTCTTCATTAATTATCAAAACGGAAAATGTACCGTCCAAAGAATAGGCGTGAATAAGCTTGGAGGCATGGGAAAAGAGATTGCTAAATATTTAAATTTGCCAAACTACGAATTATATTTCACCGGACACTGCTTTCGTCGATCTTGATAATGGATAATGATAATTGGTCCATTGTCAAAATTCATTATCTCACATACTTTCGTAGCTATCTACTTCCCTATAATTGCAAAGAATAAGATATTCTGACAATGCACCAATTCCTCAGTCCAGTGTGTATGCTTTATTGTGACTACAGTATTATTTTTACGTGAAATGTTTTTTTCACGCTTCACGGTTATTTAATTTTCACCGTAGGTTTAAGTAGTATATGAGGGTTTATTTTAATGTTAGGAATTTAGTGTTATCCCGCTGGCGATACGGTGAAGAGCATATCTTCAAAGGTTTTACCTTAACCAAAGACGCTACGCTTAGCACTATTTTCATTTCAGCCTGTTCTACTGATAGTTGCCGAAATATGTATATAGAATTTATTAATATATTTTGTGGTTAGGGATTTTTCTTGACACTGTATATCATATTCAGGTAGGTAGTTTTTTTTTATACGTTTGATTAGTTTACATACTAATTAACCGTCGTAGGTGTTTTTTATTCGGGATAGTGTTGGATACGAGTTAAGCTAGACGGTTTCCGGAAGCGGTATTCAGGAGCTTTAAGTCCTTGAGATTTAGATTTGCTTATAGGTGTGGAAAATATAGGATCCTGTATTTTCCACACTTACAAAATTCATTTTGTTAATTCTGCTTATTCTATAATATATATATATGGTAAACTTAATAAGTCGGCGATTAAAGGTCTGGTTTATTACTTCAAAGTATATATATTTAAAACAACCCTACATGTTTCGGCAATGATGCCTTTGTCAAGGATATAAAAATATAAATGACAGAATATAAATTATTTATATTTGTTTTTAAGAGGTTGACGACAAACTAACAACATATTATTTGATGTTTTAAATTTGACGAATTTTAACATGTTTAGTGCCGTTATTTGCTAAATTTTAACTCTGAATTACACTCCTGATGAAGTAACCAATGCGTTATGAAATATAGAGTGGAATAAAGGAGTTTTATTTTTACTTGACAGACCGCTCACCCGTTAATGAAATTTTTACTTATACAGTACGGTCGATAATACTTAATAGTCTATATATATATATATATATATATATATATATATACGTATACATATACATATACATACACATACATACATACATACATACACAAACACACACACACATCTATGCACATGGACATAACAGATCTACCCTTTATCTCCAATATAACTCATTATAAATAAGTTTTATTTCATAAACACATTTCCAATAAAAACCAAGTCAACATCCCTAATTGTAATATATATTATAGAAACGCCATTATAGTTAAAAGTAATATGTAACAATATTAATAAGTCTCAAAACAACTCTCTCTTGCACTATATTGTTCGCCAAAAGATATTGCTAAACAAGATGAATAGTTTCAGCACATTTGATAATAGATTCATCTATGGTCTATATTTTATTGCCAGACATGTATTATTAGTATGACTGTATAACAAGATCAGATGGACGTAAATTTAGAAATTATGAAGTTACTTAACTTAAACTAGTTTCCTATATTACAAAATGTATAAACTATTAGAAATGATTATACAACCTTGCTATGAGTTAACGATAAATCAGTTATTGAACATTTTACTTCTGTCTTCAGAGATTGTAGGACAAAAACAACCGATACTCTATAATACCGATTGAGATTTTTTTAGGATCAAAATCTTCACTTTAGTAATATGTGCTCGTGAAACGACAATTCTTTCGCCAACACAGTGGCTTCGCCAGGTACATTCCTGGCAAAGCCACTGTATTGGGGAAACAATTGTTTTACTATCACGTATCCATAAAGTGAAGATTTTGACTACTTGTTTTATTTATATTAAGTAATTGTATATCAGTAACTCTCAATTGTTAACAACTGTAGCAAGCAGACGGGATGAAATATTTCAGTTACATCTCGTTCGACGCCTGACCTGGAGAAGCCACATCTTTGCAAGAAAAAAGACAAGTTTGATTTAAACTAAAATGCTTGCTGGCTGCTTTGAAGAAGATCAACTATCACTGCAAAATAAGTTGCCGATTTATAATATTTGTTATAATGTTAATTTCAATTGCCATTTTCTGTCTACTATTTCATGTGGAACTGCTTGTCGTAGATTTTCAGTATTCGATTCAATTAAAAAAGGAAAATCACGTCAGAACTGGAAGAACTATATATAGCAAACGAAGGAGACTAATGAGAATGACAGTGAAACAAACAAGGACCAGTGTGCTAACATAAAAAGGAGAAGCCGGGAACTTTCTAATTAATAAATGGATAAGACAAGAAGATTTATTGTTGGCAACCTTGTTAAATTTAGCGTTAGAACGTGTGGTAAGAAAAATTAAGTGTATGGATTAGTTATGGAAAAGAAATGTGAAATAAAATATTTTCTTATGCTGTTTCTAAATGTTATTATATTGAAAGAAAACTTTTCTAGTTTTAGTATTTTTTATTTTTTCATAACCTTTTTTATTCTTACCCTCTCAATGCAGTTCTATTAAACAAGAAATCTATAAATAAATTCGCATCTTTATTATACTTTCATCGTTCTTCGAATTATTCTTTTATTTCTTCTAAACAACAGATATTTATGCTTTGTAAATTATAATAGTTACGTGTTTGCAATTTATGTTTAAATCTATGGATGGTGATATATTTATTTTTAAACAATCAATAATTAATTTTTAAAAAAAAAGTAGAGTTATTAAGTGTGTAAATAGATTTATTCAAAGCTTCATAAGTTTATTATCGTAACAACACGTATACAAATACAAATTAGACGAATGAATTCTTTTCTACGATTATAAATTATAATGACGTAAAGTTTCTATTAGTTGAGTCGAATAAACTCATTTTACCTTCACTTCATATAAAATTAGGTCTGATAAAGAACTTTATCAAAGCTTTTAATGAAGAAGGCTAAGGTTTCAGGTATTTGAGAAAAAAATTTCTCAAATCAAGTGAAGCAATGTTGCAAGAAGGGGTTTCTATTGGACCACAAATCAGGAAGTTGTTGATAGGTAGAACATTTGATGTTAAATTCACAAATCTGGAGTTAGCTGCTTGGTCATCATTCAAAGCTATTGTTCACGGATAGGTTGCACAATGTCATTAAAAATTCACTTTTTGAATTTACATCTAGACTTTTTTCGTAAACGATTTGGGAGCTGTAAGCAATAAACAGTGAACGTTTTCACCAAGATATCCTTACCATGAAGCATCGTTACCAAGGGCGCTGATGGGCGTTTAATAAAAATTCAAAAAATGGTATAATGTGCTGTGGTCTGTAAAGTGTAAAATTGTTGTACATGATTCTGGTGCCTACCAACAGTACGTAGAAAACTTTGCATTACCGACATTTCAATCACAGTGCACTAAAATAACTATTAGGGACTCATTATGGTGGTACTTTGTGGGACAGGCTCCATATGTAGAATTGAGAACATAATGAATACTGATGTGCATGTTAAAATGTATTTATACCTTAGGCAGAGGAAGAAATGCCAATAAAATGGGTGTACATGCAAGACGAGAACACCTTTCGAAATGTCAAAAAATGGTTTTGTAATAATAGGGTTGATGACAGACCAGCCTGACAGTCGCCGGATCTCGATCCAATTGAAAATTTATGGAGAGAGTTTTTCTGATATCTACTAAACCTAAAAACATTGATGAATTATTATTTTCTCAATGAGAAAGAAATGCTATTGTTCTATAGAAATTTCAGTAGTTAGTGAATTCAATACCTCATATATTTTAAAAAGTATTGAACAATAATTCAAGTAACAAAATCCTTTTTAGACATAATAATGTTTAATTAATGAGTGTGTAATGATTGCTATTTTAATGCGCAATCTATTTTGATCTGAATATAGTTTTGAAGATATTAATTTTTATTCTGTTTTTAATGACGAAACTAATTTGTTTTTTGTTAATAGTTATAGTATGAATAAGTAATAAAAATGGAATAACTGGTTTTATTTTTCTTATCATATACAGATTAAGATTTCTAAAAATTCATGACCACTGCTATTTTCACATGTGTGGCTGTATATAGTTCGTTGAACTTTTTTGTTGCTTTTTATGGTATGTTTTGTACTACATTCTATGGAAAAATGGTCGATATAAACTTACAATTACGAGCCCTACCAACATAAGATTCGGACGATATGCATTTTTAGAGCTAGTTGTCCCCAATTTCTGCTAGAAATACTAATTCGTGTTTTTCATTTATAAGGTTATTAATGTAAAGTGTAATGTCTTTCGATAAAAAAAATAAATTATCATTTGAATTTATTTTTTGTTGTTATCAATTTTTGCGCGAAAAAATGAGTTGTGGTAAAGCCACCTCGAAGAAAGTAAGTGAAATTGTGGTAAAACAGTATCATGAAGGAAACAGTATGTGCACAATCGCAAACAATTTGAATTTGGTAAAATCAACTGTAGCAGAAATTATTAAATGTTATGGCGAGACGTCCGGCTACGACATTCGGGGTAAAAGTACGGACAACCCAAGAAAGTAACATACATCCAGAATGAGAAAGCATCTCGTAAAAATGTGCAAAAGTCATCGCAAAGCCACGGTAAGAGATATAACGGCTCTTTTTATTGCAGAAACTAATGTGACGATTTCACGAGAATGCAGTGGCAGTGCAATGCAGAAGGCAGTGGATACATAAATCCGGCCTCAGTTTTTATTGAATTTAATATTAAGTATTTTATTCAAGGTGAAAGAAAAGCCACACGGAAATTCAAAAGAAAAGCCGTCTAATATAGACAAAGTCCAAATTATCTTGGACACTAGAAGATTGGTTCAAAGTCGTGTTCAGCGATAAATCCAAATTTGAGATCTCTATAGCTGATTGTAGAAACCGAATTATTCGTGATAGATTGGAAGATTTTCAATCAAGTATCAGCAAATTTTAAATCATAGTCTCCTTCTTAGAGTAGAAAATCCCTACTCAGATGGAAATTTCATATTTAAATAGGATGGCGCATCCTGCCACACAGCTAAATCAACTAAACATTGGTTTGCATATCAAGAGTTCTGCCATGGCCTTCTAGCAGTCCAAACCTTAATATTTCTGAAACTTTGTGGCACCATATGAAAAGGTACATGACAAATAATCCACAAAGAACAATAAATGCTTTGCAGATAAAACTTACAGAAATATGGTAAACATTTATGCCAGATGACGGTAAACATTTATGCCAGATGACTATAAAATAGTTGGAAATCATGCCAGATCGAATTCAAGTAGTTGTTAAAGCCATAGGTGACGTAACTCCGTATTAAATTTGTAACTAGTAAACATCCGAATATTAAGTTGTCAATATAATCTACACATTTGTTTACTTTGGTTAGATTGTTTTCGTTTCCTAAGAAATAAAATATACATTCTGTTGGAAATGTTATTCTTAATATTGTAGTGTTCCCAATTCTTTACTCACAATAAGGAATTAACACTTGAACATACACAAATTGTAATTGTAAATGTTTATCAAAAATCGTCTGAACCTTATGTTATTAGAGCTCGTAGACAGGAAAGTTACAGTGGTTTTTGGAACCATACTGATTAATAAACATTATTACTAATCAGCAGGTATTTAAATTTTAATTTATGCAATCAAACCAGAGTTATGAAAATTCTTTCAATGGAGACTGTGGTTAAATAATAATTTAAAAAAGGTATATAACCCCTTACCACAATTATTAGTCGTATCCTAAATACGTATTTCGACAACTAAGTTGTCATCATCAGTAGGTAAAAAACTACTAATTAAAGTCACACGGGGCACAATAAAGTAAGATAAACGCTTCCGCACAACTACTATACACTGCAACCCTGTAAAGACTAAATTTACCATGCATATCTCAAACTACGAGACAAAACACTTGTCTATTAGAAAAGGTTTTTAAAAACATGTGTTAAAATATCGAACAAAGAGACGGCAAAAATTCTTCTCTCAAGAAGGCGCCTACTAAAAACGATTTTAAAGCTACGGTGACCTACTAATAAACTAAATGAAAACACCTTATATTTCCACAAAACACTAGTATATATAACTGTATGAGCATTTCTTGTGCAATGTACAAATTAATAGTTATTATTTAAACGTGTTATTTCCAGTACGCAGGTAGTGACAAAATCTATATTGGGTAGGAGTGTAAAAAAAAATTTTCCATTAACAAATGGTTAAAAAGTCGTATATATATATTAAAGGCCGAACTCTCGTTGCAAATTCTGAGAAAGACGCCCCGTCTTAACTTTGTCTTTCTTATAAATTTTTTTTACACTCCTACCCAATATAGATTTTGTCACTACCTGCGTACTGGAAATAACACGTTTAAATAATAACTATTAATTTGTACATTGCACAAGAAATGCTCATACAGTTATATATACTAGTGTTTTGTGGAAATATAAGGTGTTTCATTTAGTTTATTAGTAGGTCACCGTAGCTTTAAAATCGTTTTTAGTAAGCGCCTTCTTGAGAGAAGAATTTTTGCCGTCCCTTTGTTCGATATTTTAACACATGTTTTTAAAAACCTTTTCTAATAGACAAGTGTTTTGTCTCGTAGTTTGAGATGTGCATGGTAAATTTAGTCTTTGCAGGGTTGCAGTGTATAGTAGTTGTGAGGAAGCGTTTATCTTACTTTATTGTGCCCCGTGTGACTTTAATTAGTAGTTTTTTACCTACTGATGATGACAACTTAGTTGTCGAAATACGTATTTAGGATACGACTAATAATTGTGGTAAGGGGTTATATACCTTTTTTAAATCAGAGTTATGAGTTAAAATTTATATTTAAATTTTAAGGATTAACCTTTGTATTAGTTTGGTTTTATTATTTATTTTTTCGCTTTTGAATGGTGTACATTTTTTAAATCTTAAACTTTTGGTTTTAGCCATTCTTTTTTCGTAGACATGATTTCGCAGCAGACAATCGTTCGACTAAAAAGTGGATAATCAACATACGTCTGAAAGTTTTCTCATATTCAAACATGCGGCATTTACAATTACAAAGTGACGTTCCGCACTTCTAATAGGTGTGTATGTTATACACAAGTGTTTATTTAGTTGTTTACCACAATCTGATATAAGTATTGGTAATTGGTTTAGACAGATATTTAAGAATATCTAATACCTAATTTTTATAATAAAATTTATAAATGTTTGTTTGTAACCTTATTCTGGAGACAATTGTATTTA
Organism: Melolontha melolontha; assembly: GCA_935421215.2. NCBI lineage: Eukaryota > Metazoa > Arthropoda > Insecta > Coleoptera > Scarabaeidae > Melolontha > Melolontha melolontha. Next base: position 131,917,582 of record OW285236.1, read on the forward strand.
TTATTATCTGTAAATATTAATAAACGTATGTAATGCTTGATATCCGTCAGAAGTAAATTAATTTTGCGACCAGTTATATGAAAGTTAAATGTTTCGTCATGAGGTTAGGCAATAATTAGATTGTTGGCAATATATATATATAAAATATTTTCTTCTACGATTTAGAATTTAAAAACTTACAATAAAACCAACATATTAATGTAATAAAATTAAAAGTAATGCGAATAAATATGTAACTACGCCCATGTACAGTATAATACTGTATAATAAGAAACGCAGCCTAATATTTCTACAAAAAAGAGTTACTAGAAAAAATAGATACACCGGTGTCCCAATAGTGCGGTGTCGGTTGATATCTCCATACTCTTTGAAGGTACAAAAAAAACTTTTCAAATAAATGTTCACATAAATTCTTAAAGGGGCATAGCCTAAAAATACTTTTGTTTATACAGAATAGCAGTACCGAACCTAACTTAATTTTTTCAATCGAAATACTCTATATTTTATACCGTTTTTAGAATCTGCCATATGCTTTTCATATACCATTGTCTATACCTAACCATAATAGTTTTTGAAATATTTAACATTTTCTCCAATAAATGTCATGTGCAGGTACTATTTTACTTAACTTTATTTTTACTTAAGCATATCATATATCTATCTGCAATAGATTTCGAGATTTTTTGTTTTTAAAATCGCTTTACAAAAAGTTGTCCACTTCAAGGCAATAAGTTCTTAAATCTAAGACGGCCATGGAAAACAAATAACACACATCAAAATTCGAAACTGTGAAATTGTTTAATGCGGTATTTGCTCTATAAGTCAATTACGAACGAAGTAAAAACGAAAATTTGTCGAAATCTATTGCAGATAGGTATATGATATTTTTAAGTAAAAATATGGTGCTTTACTTTAGGAGTAAAATAACCTTAAAGAGCATTATGCATTTCATTTAAAAAATGGAGATTTTTGCATCTGAAATTTGCGATGTTGCTTTTCATTTCCTGAACACTCTGTATCAAAAAAAATCATTTTTATAATTCGTAAAAGTCATCGCAAGTATAAAACTTAGCAAAATAGTACCTGCACATGTCATTTATTAGAAAAAATATTTGAAAGACTATCACGGTTAGGTATAGAATATGGTATATGAGAAGCACGTCGATTTTATAGCAGACTCTAAAATAGAATAAAATATAGGGAGTTTGGTTTGAAAAAATTAAGTTAGGTTCAGTACTGCTATTTTGAAACAACCTGTTTAAACGAAAGTATTTTTAGGCTATGCCCCTTTAAGAATTAAACATATGTTTTTATGTACCTTCAAACGGTATCGAGATATCGACCGACACCCCACTATTGGGACATCCGGTATTGTTACATAGTACATTTTATATGCTAATAAGCTAATATACAGCGTCCAGTCTCTATTATTTTTAAGAATAGCCTAACACCCATTTTCCATATTTGCAACCACATAATTCATAGGGATCGAGCGTCATATCTTCCCTATATTGCGTAATAATTTTGAAATTTGATCTATAAAATTTCTGCTTTATAAGAGTCTAAACATTTCAAATAGATTGGCATCTGGAAATTCCTAAGGCACAATATCATTTGCATGCGTCCGCTCCCTACACAGTTACCTTTGATTTTTTTAATAGTTTTATTGGAGGATCCAATCTGCACTGTTATCTTTAAACCACACTTTTACCGGTCTAAGAAATACCTAATTCTTGAAAGCGTCGTGGGATTGATGTTGATGAGTCATTTGCGATACTCCCTCGTTCAGCGGCGATATTTTCGGCAGAACGTGCACTTTTTGGTCTGCCTGAATGAGGTTTGTCTTGAACAGATCCATTGTCTTCAAATTTTTTAATTAAATTTCTAATTGCTAGTTCAGTAGGACGAATGAAAGGCCTAAAAAGATGACGAATTCTACGATGGATTTTTTTTATCGACCGACCGTTTGCATAATAAATTTTTATGATTTCAATACGCTGTTCTTCAGAAAGCGGCGCCATTGTTCGATTTGTATAGGACATATACTAGCGTATATGCAGTTTCACCTGAAATAAAATAAATGCTTTAAAGCTATAATCAATTAAAATTCTATAGTCATTTTTGGAAAACCGTTTAGTTTGTTTATATAGCTTATAAATAAAATTTGTTTAGTGTAAAAATGAAAAGTTCCAAATGAAAATTTAAAGGCCATAATTTTTCCATAATGCTTCCAAATGCGGCTTAACGCCTAAACAATGCAAGAGTAGTTTTGGCTTGTGGAATTTCAGTGAGGACGCACAACGAACAAACGAATTTGGTGAAGGTCTGCCATCGATGTCTGTTGTTGCCATTAAACGATTGAACGAAATCGGCATGCTACATACCAGAATTAAAGCGTCCTTGGACATTTGTATGAAGACAACACACGATTTTACATGTATGGATGGAATCTACACAGTCGTCGGATCCCATACAATTTAACAAAAGCTTAAAAATAAGGCCCGGTCCAATGTAGTAATGTAATATTACAAAAAATCAATGGACATCATTTAAACTTAGTCTGCTATGTCGTTATACGACACTTGAATGTTTCAAAACGAGCCAAATCCGACGAAAGTTATCGGTTTACGCAGTGTAGTCAAGCAATTGATCACTTGTTTGTTCGGTTTTACTGTACATGTGGGACAGCCAGCTCCTATTCAGCACATTAAACCTTTGATTTTTCAGCCGGTGAAAATTTTAGTAATAATAATAATAGTCTTTATTATCCAACAGATACAAAAATCCACTTAAAGGATAATATAAAATTACAAAAACAAAAAACATGTTGCTGTGCAAATTCATTTACACATTTAAATCCTAAAGTAAACAAAATGACAAACAAACTTATTTATTTAGTAAAAGGATCCTCCCAATTATTTGTGTTTTTCGCCATAGGCACCATTGGGGCCTTAGCCAAAACATTAGTTCTACCACGAGGAACTGAAAATGTAGCCGATGAACGTGTGCCGTAATTCGGTACAAAAGTTGGCATTAGAAGCATTCCTCCGTTCCGACAACGACTCCATGCCGTACTCGCTTAAAAGGCTATATTGTATATTCCATTAGTCCTGAACGAAACATATCTCAAGAACCTGCTTTGAATTTTTTCCAAACCCAGTTGCTGGTAAATATATATGGGATACCGTACGACAGAGGCATATTCCAGTTTAGACCTGACCATAGTAAAATATAACGTTTTTAGTGTTACACGTTACACGTTAGAGAACCCTCTGCACGTTCTTATAAGGAAGCCTAAAGCTCGAGAAGCAGAGTTGCAGATTGCTTCTATGTACCCAGTAAATTTAAGCTGTGTGTCAAATAAAACTCCTAGATCTTTTACTCCTAGCTTTCTTGGAATTTCTGTTCTCTTTTGTCCAAGCATTAACTAATATCTTGCATAATCTCGACTGGATTGGGACTAGTAAATATTGGCGGGTGCTTAATCTCTTGACTCGCATTATAAATTAATGGTCCTGAGAGGGACCTATTCTTGACCGACATGTCGACGAAATCTCACTCGTCATTTTCTAGATTTTCTGAGCGGCGTGGCTGCTGCAACGACGATAAGAATCTGTTTGAGCGATAACCTCCTCACACTTTTTCAGGATTGGAAATAAAAACTGGGGGCCAAATCTGGCAAATACTGTAGATATTGGGATAATTTGAACTTTAATTCGTTGATTTTCGCCATCTAAACTGCGCAAGTGTGCAATTTTTTGCCAAATGAGGATGTTTCTCCTTGATTTCTTCGCTCAACCGGTGCAATAACGTTGCATAATAGTCTGTATTTATCGCTTGTCCATTTTCCAAGTAATCGATGTAGATGATTCCGCGTGCATCCCAAAACACATTGGCCATTACCTTATTCGCCGATTTCACCGTCTTTGCCTTCTTCGTAGTTGGATCACCTTGAAGAACCCACTATTTCGCCTGTTGCTTTGTTTCTGGAGTATAGTAGTGTATCCATGTTTCATTCACAGTCATGTGGCGACGTAGAAACTTGTCAGGATTGCGACGGAAAGTGCCAAACTAGCATCCGATTCGATCACACGATTGCGTTTATTCTCCAATAAGAGCAAACACGGTACTCGTCCTGCCTAGATTTTTTTCTAACCCAATTGTTCGTGTAAAATTGAAAACACTGTACCTTGTGATATGCTTATGGCCTTAATTATTTTGTGTACTTTGATTCGTCAATCATTCAAAACCATATCGTGGATTTTGTCAATTATTTTGGAGGAGTCATTCTCACTGGACGTTCAAACGATGATCATCATTTGTGGATGTACGGCCACGTTTAAAATCATTTACCCAATTGTAAACAGTAACAAACACAGAAGCAGATGTGCCTTGAACTTCACCCAACTCGGCTTTGATCTCTTTCGGTGTTAAATATTTTAAATAAAAATGTTTAATCACCGCACCAAATTAATTAAGTTTTTTCATTTTTCTAAATGAACCAAAGTTTGTTGCTTCAGTCGAGTCTAAAAATGAACTCACAGTGGATGGATTTAGCTGAAACTTTGATAGCAATCTAATGACAAATGACGCTTACTAAATGCAATTTTTTGTCAGATTACTAACGCCATCTCTTGGAGTTATTGAACTATCGTCGTAATTACAAAATATTACATGTATGTAAGTATCGTCTCATATAAATAGTAAACATGTATGTACGTATTTATATAAATGCAGATATTAAACTCTGTTACTACTATACCTAACCTCATTGTACTTATATGTAAATCCTATGTCCACTTTCACTTTTTCATATACGATGCACTCATCTAAAAAGTAATAGGTGTTGTATGTTAACAGCAATATAATACTAAATAACGGTAAAGCTACACAACTTTAATTTAAAGATTTAACTTTTGATTTAAATATCTTTTGCTATAGAATACAATGTATTTACTGCATAAAAATTATTTGCATTTTTATTTTATATAATAAATAAGTTAAGATATTATATACACCCTCGTGCGACACTCCAATATTGTTAAATTTTTGTTACATACTCCCAAGGTACACTAATTCTCAGAAATTAACAATTCCCTTAATTTATCAGATATTTGAAATTTAGGTATAGATCCCGGGGCGAGGCTAAATTAACAACAGACAAACAAATTTGGTGAAAAGCAATGTTAATATTATTATGTAAAATTGATCTGCAATTGTGATGTAAAAATAGAATTCGTATTGCTTTTGATGTAATAGAATGATGTAAAGAAAGTGAAGAAAGTGAACGATACAGGAAATAAAATATTGTCTGCATGGTTAAAAATTAGGATCAATGAACAACTTTTAAAAACAATTACGCTACCGAATAAAAATGATGATCTTTTAAGAAATCTGATATATTCAATTGTGCTACTCTTCGAAAAATTATTTTATCTTAATTAGCTTGGTTTTGGCCAACATATTCAGGAATTGTATTTGTCTGTATCCAAGTTATTAGGATTCATTTCGTGAACTTCAAATACATTAAGAATATACTTCTTATAAAAAGTCTTTACTTTGCTTTCGTTATAAATAGAATATACATCAGTAGTTTGGTCTCCGCATTACTAAACATAGCAACACTATCAAGCGAATCCAGCGCCGCTTCTTAAAATATTTGAATTTTACAATTGATGGTATCTACCCTTCTAGGGGATACGACTCCGATTTGCTCTTAGAGAGGCATCAAATGAACTTTCTTATGTGCAACAGGAAGGCGCATAGCGCACGTTTGCTATGAAAATTAATTCATCGAAGAATTGATTGTCCCGAAATTGTATCTAGCGTCTTTCATATTCATCGTCTTGCCTCTCGCTTAGTCACAATTTTCAACCTTCCAACAGTAATAACAAACGCTCTTCGATAGTTAACGTGTGCTGCTTTGCTGATCATCGATTTGAGGTTATATTATTTGATCACTTGTAATAATTAAATTTAATTGTTATTATTTATTTTATTTGATGCAATTACATTCTTTTTGAGCATTTGCATATGCATGTGCTTAAACATTTGTATTTGCCCTGTAAATGGCATTATACTGTTGTGCAAATAAACAGTATTATTATTATGGCATCGAGTTATCTCACACTTCCTTAGCCTGTAGTCCGGAAATATTTTACTCTACCCACATATCTATTGGTATGAGCTCGGTGGTACGCGGCTGATGTTGGTATACACCATAGAAAGGTATTTACTACATGTTGTATGATGTAATATAAATATTATTTAGGATAAGAAATAAAGCTAAAATACACTCATTTGTAAAAAATAATCAAATTTGAAGAGATACTGGATCCACGTTTTATGGCTAGATGAATCTAGATTCCAGTTACTTGTAATAAATACAAAATTGCGTATATACACTTACCTACAAACATTGAGGTGGCACAGTTCAAATTTGGGATGTATTTCGTCCAAAGTAGCCGGTAATATTATTCTAATTAAAAGTAAAACATAAAAAATATCTAAAGCTCTTGAAGGAATACCACATACATTCTGAATCGTCTGACTGACAAAAATGGGTATATAACTCATTCGTCTCAACCATGTCTAACACAGAAAATCTCATTACTTTTATCAAAATTAAGCTTTGATTCCATATTATGAATTATTGTATTTCTTTGATTAACGAACAGCGTCATTTGTAAAATAATCATGCTTTTATTTTATGCTTTTGTACATCTGTATGTGCATTCTTTGGTTGATCCTGTAATTGGTTGATAACCGTTGGATAATGAAGCTATTATTATTGTTATTATTATTATTATTATTATTAACTCTAAATAAATTACCATCTTGTTTCAGGTCTCAGTCAATTGGCGATACTTCTACAATGACAAATCCCGCTATGGGGATCAATCCATGTTTTTAAGGTAAACATTAGTAAAAATGGCAATACTGCATGACATAAAAGCCCTTAAATATATAAATTTACTTAAATTGCATTCCAACCAGTTTTTCGAACGTAGAAAGGCTGTATGTCCAAATTATTAAGTAACTATATTGTATAAAAATTGTTAATACTTTGCTAACCACAAATCACACAGATATATATATATATATATATATATATATATATATATATATATATATATATACATATATACATATATACATAGATGTGTAGCTTGATAGGTGATCCGTGTATAATTTTGCGGGATAAGGTATCCGAACAACATGTGGGGAAGGAAATTAGTTATGCAACTTAAACATCACAAGGGTGTTGCATTTAGAAGTTGTTCTGGGTTAGGAATTTCATATGTTAACGAAAAATTTGATGTTGGCTATCTTGGTCGATTAGTAATCGCCGTATTTAAATTTTGTGATCGTGTGCCCGTGTTATATATTATAAACTTTCGTTGGTTTTATTATTTGTGTAAGTAGCATTTAGGACTATAACAAGTGTTCATTTGAAAAGTCAATCTAGTAGCATGTGATTTACTGAGAACATTTTGAAGTATGTAGTAAATTAAAATTTACTTCTTAACCTACGAAGTCGTATATTTTGACAGTTTCATACATACAAATAATAGGTATTTATTGAAAACTATAACAAATGTTGAAAATGTTGTCTTTCAAGATCAATGCACTTTAAAATCCTCCGTTCAAAATTTCTGATGATATTCTGCAACATTACTGGATTGTTATTAATTTCCATGCATTTCTGTTCGATTCTCTGTAGCATATCATTCAAATTCAATATAGGTGTTCGAAATATGTTATTTTTTAGATAAGGCCACAAAAAGAAGTCGCAAGGTGTTAAATCACATGAACATGCAGGCTAGGCAATTTCAGTATTTCGACTAATTATACGCTCATCAAAAAATTCTCTTAAATAATCCAAAGATTCTGCAGTATAGTGACAAGGTGCTCCGTCTTGTTGGAAATATGCATTTTGAAGTTCATCATCATGCAACTGATTGATAAATGGTTGTAAAATTTCCGTACGGTACCTTTGAGCAGTTAACGTTCCCTGAAAAAATATTGGTCCAATGATTCGCCTTTGGCTGCCCAAACTATCTGCCCAAGCTATCGCTGCCCAAATACCAATTTTCTCTGGATGTAGCGATTCTTCATTAATTACATGTGGATTTTCACTACTCCAAATTCTTGTATTTTGTGAATTTAGGTATCCCGTTTTATAAAACCATGCTTCATCAGTAAAGATGACTCATTGCAAAAGCTCTCCATTATTGTTCATATTTACAAACCAATTACAAAACTGTAGTCTACGTGGGTAATCAATTTCTAACAATTCTTGTACTGCTGTGACACGGTATGGATAAAGTTGCATATCTTTTTTTAATAACTTGTGAGTTGTACCAACAGAAAGGTTTATTTGTTGACTCAAATGTCGAACAGATGTTTGTGGTTCATTTTCCATTATTTCTTCAACACGATTGACAACTTGAGGTGTACGTTTCTTAACTGCTCCGCTGCCTGATTTTCTTAAGAGACTACCCGTTTCAGAAAAAAAGTTTTAAAGTTCTATCCAAAGTATTCTTAAATTGTATATAATCTATTACAAAATGTGGAAACTCAACTTGAAATTCTACCATGCAATCTTGAACTGAATAAACCCATAAACCATCAATTTTATTACCACTTCGAAAATAAGCCTGGACTAAAAAAAATTTATGTTCTAAAGTGAAAGCCATTTTAAAACTGAGAAGCAATTTATTTAAACCAGAATCGACGCACGATTATTTTATGCACTAAATGATATTTGTGATTGACATTATCAAATGTTATTTGTATTTACGTTTACGGAACAACAAACACATAGTAATATATTTGCGTCTTATTCTATCAAAATTTCAAAGCAACCTAGATTGACTTTTCAAATGAACACATGTTAGATAATAGTGTACCTATAGTTTTACCATTTTTTTTATATTATTAGCCGTACATTTTTTAGATTAATAGTGGATAGTGTCATATTATATACAATTTTTGAAAATACATACTATTGTATTTCTTTAAATTCATCTGGCATAAGAGTCGGTATAGATTCTAAATATATTTTTATACGAATTACGTTTGTTTGTAATTTTCATTTGAATTTATATTTTATGATATATTTTGAAGATATCTAAGAAGGAGAAAAAGAATGTTTCGTTCGATTAAATTCCACATTGAATATTGTTTTTTCCTCCTGGTTTGAAGGAAGTTCGGTATGTATCAACCGAAGTATGAGTTGAAATAATGCAATAGTTTTTGAATAACACTAATTTATTTACAAATTTAGTCTTGGAGTTCCGTTAACTTAATACCAATGCAGTATCTGGTCTTAATACTAAAGACCGAGAAAACTGGCTAATAAATAATATTTGCTACTATTTAGATCACTGAGATCTTAGTAGGAACTGTTAGTTAGATCACTGAGACCTAAGCTAGAACTGTAGTTAATTCGAAGAGATCGTACTTGGAACTGTAGTGAGCTCTAAGAGATCTTGTTTGGAAACTGTAGTGAGCTCTAAGAGATCTTGTTTGGAACTGTAGTAAGCTCTAAGAGATCTTGTTTGGAACTGTTTCGTCATTTACTTATTTTTCGGCAAGAAAGTTTTGTCCCCGCCAGTCACAAGAGAGGGAGAAAACAATGAAATTAATTATACGGAAATTTCCATACAACCATTTTTACCCATCTTCCCAGAAAGTATATACTGTAGTTTCCAACGTCATAAATGTATTAAAATAAACAATATACGCCGGAAACCCTTAATTATAGAAAATAAAATAACTTAAAATAATAAATATACAATACACGGGAAGGGTGTTAGAGATAACATAATAGTTCGCAGAATCGCATCGAACCAAAACTATTTAACCTATTATATTATAATAATATAATACTTTATCTATAACAGGAAGTATGTCAATAGAACTTATGCTATTATACAATACATTATGGATGGGTTAACCAGAGGGTTGCGCCTGTAATAAAATAAATAGTTTTTATGACTGTAGAAAACAAGACAATGAATAAAGAAATGTAATACCTGCTCAGGCCTAAGGTAATTGACAACATTAAATATGTCTGAACTCCAAGAACCTTTTCTATATACATTATATAGTATTTACAATTTAAAACTAGGATTAAATACATTAACATAAATATATCTACATCTAAATGAAACTAAAAATACAAAATTAAATCTATTTTGCCCGAACAAATATGTCTAAGAATTTTATGTAACGGGTTTTAAATTACATATATTGATTGTAGTAAAGAAGTTAATCGAATGAAATATTATTTTTCCTTCATACATAAAATTTGAATAACCCCAGTAGTAATTTAACTACAGCTATGTTGGTTGCATACACAATTATCCCCTTTCCCTGCACGGTGCCCAGTCCAGAAGCTATACATAGGGATCTATTTTGCCATTAAGTTACACATTTATATTATTACTGATCTGTGTTGCTAATCTTTTGTATATTTTGGTAATTATTGGTGGTACGGTCCGCGTCATAAAAAACGGGACACTTTTTTTTACCTATTGTGACAGTACTTTGTTGCATCATATTAACTTGAAGTTGACAATAAATGAAAAATTTTAATTTTCAAATTGACAAATGATACTGACTGATTATACAAATGCACTTTAATGAAACGAAACAGATACAAAAAAGGACAATTTTGTTATAATAAAATAACAACAAAAAAAAACAGAAATTCTATTGAATTATATGTATTTGGTAATTGAATCTTGTGCGTCTATTACATTATTTAACCTTTTATGCATAGAATTTACTAAATTAGTAATGCAATTTTCCGCTATTTCGGCCCACGCTTCTTGCACATCCTGAAATAATTCCTCTCTACTTTGCATATGTACATTCTGTCTTGCTATATTTCGCGCAATTAAGCTCCATACATTTTCAATAACATTCAAATCACCACTATAGCTAGGAAAATCTAACACCGAAATACCGTTTGCATTTAGCCATTGCTTCGATCATTGAGATGTATGGATAGGCCAATTATCTTTCAAAAAGATAAAGTCGTTATCGGGACAAAGTCGTCTCACATTTTCAAGTATATTTATGTATTCCTCGCTATGGAGTCGATTTTCAATATTATGTAAAATTCCAAGACCTCTCACTGGCAACCATCTCCAGACATTTACGGAAAAACGAAAATTTCTACGTACTTTATTTACATACGGATCTTGGAAATGCGTGCTTAGAGGTCCAAAAACTATCCTGTCCCAAATATTCTGTGCCAAATGTTGCAAAGCAAATCCCGTCCTTGCTTCTTTCCAAGCAGGAGTTAAAAACGTCTTATTAACAGCCACATAAGAATAGAGTTCGGCATGTCGAATGCGACGCAGTCCTGTTCTTGCTTATCCAGGAAAACCTGTATGTCTTACTGCATTTTTTGCTGCTTTAAAGGGATTTGCATTCATATATGTATGTTAACAAGTCATCATCTTCTTGAGCATTAGAAATTCTAGGTGGTCCTGAACCAGGCGTTCCCGAAAGATTCCTTTCTTCCCGCCACTTTTTACATATTCTAACTGAGCTTCTTTCTACTTATCCTAAATTCATCTGCTACTCGCATCATAGACCATCCTTCTTCCACTTTAGTACATATGGCTTTAGTAACTCTATTTACATGCATTTTACAAATTTTAAGAGTATAATGAATTATATTTAATTAATAAAAATTTTAGTCAATTTGAAAGAAAAAATAATAAAGACATTAATGACAGATGTCCTATTTTTTTGACGCGAACAGTACTTCGGTAATATACCTTAAAATCAAGATCGTAAAGTTAGGTGGTAATTTGACAGATAATTTTATTCAATTAACACCGGTAGTTTTTAAAAGTGACGTGTAAGAAATAAGTGAAAACTGACGTTTGCAAATTGTATCTGTTGTATTTGAATATTTTACCAGATAACGTAAATTTAAGTAAAAACGTAAGAGAACTAGAAATAACAGATAATTGCAAAATGTTGCTTTACAATTTATCGGTGGTGGAAGAGAGCGCACGAGTTATAGGAGTTTCAAGCTCTGAATGTCCAGAAAAAATTGCATAATCTTAAATAAAGAATACATTTCACAAGTTATTGAAAAGCTGAAAGAAAATCAATCAAATCAACGAAGTACAGCTAAAAGTTCGTTTTAAGAACTTAATATGTCGAAAAATGCAACACATCGTATACTGAAAGAAAGTAATGAAAAAAAAGTAGAATAAAAATATCACAATAACTAAAGATTTTCACTAGAAAGCGGGTGAAAAAAAATATAACCAGCAAACTAATAAATTAATAAACTGATACCTAGTTTAACCAACTCAGGACGATAAATCAAGAAAAAAATTATTACTACAACAAGAATAGGAATAATCTAAAAATGCTCCTTTGCCAACTATCTCTAAAATGGAATTTTCTCACCAATACTCGGCGAAAAACCAAATCCACACGTAATCCGGAACATAACCAAGAACTAGTCAAACTACCATTAATAAAAAGCATCACAAAACCACACAAAATTATAATTTGGTGTCTAAAACGCGGAGCACATTTGAAAATGTCATATGCGCTCGATTCACTACTTCATATAAAACATGAATTAAGAATAACAAAACGTAAAATATCTAACGTTAAAATTAAAGAAATAATAATAAAATTAATTACGCAATAAACGTTATGTTCACTAATAAAACACTAATATAAAATATCAAAATAATGTATTGTAGACACTATATTTCACCGTACTATGACTTCATCAGGTAGATAAAAGATGATTATCCACATTAAAACGAACAAGAAGGAGTACTGTAGAGAAATACTTTTTGTTTTAATACTGTTCATTTTCCCCGCTTTTGCGTTTCCAATAAATCTGTTAAAATACATTATCTTTATTATTTAAACTACAAGTATGGTAGGTCATTAAGCACAAATAATCATGTAGTATTCAAAAATATACAGGCTAATTCATTTAACACAACTCACCATCAATTACTGCAAATACATGAATCGCCCTGTACATTCAAATTTTAATTTAGAAAACGTAAAATTAAGTTTAAAAATTGATGTGTCCTAGTATTTTTTATAATCTTCTAAAAAACGCCAAAAATAATTTTATAGTTTTAAGACGTATCTCCTTTGCCAATTAGGAATAAGTATGTTCACTAGTTGATAGACAAAAAATTGCTAACATTGATATACAAGTGTGCCTTCTTTATAACGTTATTTCTTGCTCTAGAATCCCATATTCATAGAGTCCGCACCACTCAATTAGGAAATCGTAGTGCATAATAGCTCTTTGGAAGAAACTGTTCTATAAATCTATGAATTTTTGTTTCATAGTTGCTTCTAATAGCTACCTTTATTCAGAAATATGGGTCTATTCATGTTTAACCTTGAATTGTTCATTTACGCATATGTATTTTAAAGTAAGGGTTGAAATTCATCTATCAATTTGTGGATATATTTTGGCATCACAAACGACACTACGGGAAATATTTTCATCGTCGCCAATAATTCAATGTATGCTGAACATAGTCTACTTTTCAAAAAGCAATACAAAATTAATACTTGCTAGCTGTTGCTTTCTACAAATTATAATTGTAGTTCAGTCATATACAACCTGTTCTAGCTACCAGGTGCTACCCAAAAATTCCCGGAATATGAAAAAAGAACTAAAGAAATAATTCTTACAACTTATTCACTACCATCTCCTTCAAAGTACTTCCGCATGAATACACCGATCCCAGAGACTTGTCCATGTCTGGAACAACTGCAAGTCTTCAACACTGCCTGCGATTCGGTTTACAAAACGTCTCAAAACGGCAGCCCTTGAACTTCAGTTTCAACTTTGGAAACAGAAGGTAGTCACAAGGGACAAGATCTGGAAAGTAGAGAGGGTGGGGTAGTACTGCCGTCTTCGTTGAGACTAGAAACTGATGCACAACAAGTGAAGTTGGTACATTGTCGTGGTGTAGGATCCACGAATTGTTGCGCTGCTTGGCAGGCCGCTTGCGTCGAATGTTTTCTCTTAGTCGCCGAGGAACATCGCAATGAATTTACCCAATAATAATTTCACCTGGTGGGAGAAATTCTTTGTACACGATGCCGCCAGCCTCAAGGAAGCAAATCAACATCGACTCGACGTTGCTTCGAATTTACTGTGTTTCCTTCGGTCGTAGTGACAATGACTTCTTCCACTGCGATGACTGCTGCTTTGTTTCGGTATCATAACCATACACCCATGATTCGTCGCCAGTAATGGTTCTGGTACTGTAGTTCACATTCTTTTCGAATTCTGTCACACATTAACACGGTGCCGTCTTTTGTTCAATGCTAAGTAATTTTGACACAAACTTCGCAGCAATACGCTGCATGTTGAGCTCGCCAGACAGAATATTCTGACAAACGCAGTACGACAAGCTGACGATGTTACAAATGTCATGGATTGTTCTCCTTCGGTCTTGCAGGATAACATCACGCACTTTTGCCACATTTTGTGGTGTTTTCCGTCGATGGGCGACCGGAACGCTTATCATCAATCGGCACACGTCCATTTTCAAAACAGTTGTACCACTCATAAGTTTGCGTCAGGCCTAAATCACCTTCATCAAACGCTTGTTTAAGCATTTTCAGCGTTTCCGCTGCCGTTTTACCGATTTTGAAGAAGAATATTTGGTGCAGCTTCTTTGCTCTTTCACATCGGACATTCTAGTGTCGCAGAATACTTAAACATAACTCAACAAATAAACATAAACACAAAAACTGTTGCTCACCACCTGGAAAAGTACCGTTTGACAGATTGACTCAGTATAGGCGTAGCTCACACCATCTAGTGCTATACACCTGTACTACCATCCCTTCGCGCGCTACATTCAAATTCCAGGAAGTTATGGATAGCACCTTGTAATTTAAACAATATTACATAATTTATCTATACAGATTACTGATAGAGCAAACAATGAGAGAAAACTAATGATTTGAATATGGTGCAAATGTAGTGCTATAAGTTCTTTCGCAGTAGATTGCTGTAAAAGTAAATTTCATGCTTTATTTAAATAATAACATTTTAAAAATGATTTACTTTCAAAAATACTTTTTTATTATATAATTTTGCTATTTAGCTATGTTTCCAGAATTACTAACTATTTTTAAGCCAGATTTCAACACTACTACAACTACAATACCATATCTGAGAAGAAGGAAAACTTTTTTTTTTCGATTTTAATAGAGAAAAATTTGAAGAAGAAATTGAAGAAAGAATTTGCATTAAACTTAGATGGTTGTTAATCACGAGCGAGTGTTCGATAAAGAAAAGTTGACAAGTTTAAAATGAACTACTACTACTACTACTAGCCATTAATATCGCCATATATTTAATATATATTGAAATCAAACACTTAACACCTTAAAATAGGCGCAAAATTCAACCAACCATATAATCATCACGATAATGATCAGAAATGGAAACTGATATGTGATATGTGATCGGCCGTTTGGAGTATAACGTAGTTAATAAAAGTAGAAAAAACATCTTTCATTAGTTAATAATGTGTTCTCTTTTTTATTTATATTACATTAGTAGTTTGTTTGTCTAGTAGTATTATATTTCTTAGTAAATTATTAACTAAAATTCTTTGCTAAGTGCCTGATGTACGGTTGCTTTTTAAGGATTGATTGTGTACCCAAAGTGCCGAAATAAATATAGCTCATACTATATGTGTTAAATTGTTTCGATGATATTACCTTCATTATGCTCTTGCTTTTATAACTTCCAAATAGTTTTTAAACGTATACTAAAACCAAGATAGGAAATTAATGGGCAACATTTTATATCCAAATTTAGATAGATTATTTAATGTAGCCTCAAATTACTTGCTCTGACCTTTAGTCCTAGAAGACTATTTATAAATTAACAGTTAACAAACCACTAGCAGTCTTAGAGACGCATACATGCGAACTTTAAATTGCTAATTGTTACGCTCTATTTGCAAACATTATATTTAGTATGTTTTAATTAATTAGGATTATTTTCAAAATATGTACTGGCAAACAATAGTAATAAATACCTTACAATTAAATATGAAAACTATTTCTTGTTGTAATAATGGAAACGTTAAAAATATTGAATTGCTATACCAACTATAAAATCGCTAAACAAGATTTGAAAACTCATTTACTTCAGTCATCAGTCCTTGTTTCGTGTTTCGGAAAAACGCGCTTATGTCATACAGATAGGTGTTACTCATTATCCTTAATACAGCCATTCTGGTAGGCAATTTGTACTAGATTTCATCTAGTGTGATCACAAATTGCGGATTAAGTTGACGTGCCTGAAATATTGGTATTGAAGCAAGGCAACTTAACACTTATTTTTGATAATTAATTGGACATTGAAATGGGAAATTACATTAATTACGTATATATTATGTATTTTATTCTACTTATTGATGCCGGTAAGCGATTTTCTAAATATGTAAAAGCAGACTAAGAATGTTAACGGCAACTAAATAAAATGGAGACGTTTCAGAAAATGTGTTTATTATAAACAAACGTTTAAAAAGATACATTTTTATAAAATACCCATAAACATAACAGTTTAATACAAATTAAGAATGAATATAGGACATATTATCCCATCATAGATAAAAAGTGTTGGTATGCATTACAGCAGTGTTTAATAAATTTGTTATAATGAATGTTCGAAATATTGATCATTACTATATCTGGGAATTATATGCGCACGGAAACTGTATTATACAGGGTGTCCAGAAACTCTCCTGACAAACGAAGACCGGAGATTCCTCTGATAATTTTAAGACAATTAAACCCAAATTCACCTAGTCCGAAAATGCTTCCTAAGGGAGCTAGAGTTCTTTGAAGATGGCGCCTTGTATTTATTTTTTTTAAATTCCTCCAGAACGCTTCTATTTAGAAAAACAAAAACTGGTATGCTTATTTATCCTCCAGAGATGAATCGATTCCATCAATTGCGAATTTCTAGTACCGGTCATAGGCGTCCGTTTTGGGTAGGTCAACGGCTATTTTAAGGCATAACTTTTTTGTCTTTAACTTTTAAGCATTTGTGACACTAGATTATTACATTTTCAGGTATTCCAGTACTAAAAGGTACTCTTACTTTAAGTCGGTAGGATACACCGTTTTCTAGAAAAATCGATTTTTAAATTTTTCGTTTTTTCTTCATTAAAGTTCAATTTATTATGTACCTACTTCTTTTTAGCGACGAAGTTGGCTTGGACTATCAAGGCATGGATGAAAATTAATTTAATAAATTAAAAACAAATTATTTATTACAATGGAACGAAACTAACAAAAAAAGAACAAGTATCAAAGATAGATTGTTACAAAAGTTGCTCGATGTGATGACCATTAGTCTCTATGCATAAGTTTACCCTTTTGCTTAGAGAACGCCGAATTCTTGCAAAAATTCCAAAGTTACTTCTAAATTCGTTGCAAGCATCTTGTTTCCTTAGCCAGAGTTGTGCGCGATTTTGTATCGGAACGGAATAAACAAATGCTTTTATGTATCCCCAAACACAATAATCGCAAAGATTCAAATCCGGCGACCTTGCTGGCCAAGCAACTGGACCGCCTCTTCCAATCCAATGGTCTTCGTAGTTATTATCTAGAAAGTCTCGTACATTCCTGCTAAAGTGGGCCGGACAGCCGTGCTGTAGAAACCATAAGTTTTGCCAAATATTTAAACGCACCTCATCTACGAAAAGGTTTTGTTTAAGTATGACAATACGTTAAGCACGTATAAAGCGTTTGTACAATATGAAACAAACATGTAAATAATTTACATATCTGTAACTATGTATTGTCATACTTAAACAAAACCTTTTCGTATATACCGCCATCTGGCAGGTTGTTAATGGACTACATCTACATACGTATTTTATCGTTTCCCGTAGCAGCATAGCTGTTCGAACGATAGGTAGTCCTCCGGACAATGTATCTTTCGCCCGTAAGATGTCAATTATTAAATAGTTGTCTTCTTATAGGACGGAACTTGCTTGATCTTTGCGGGCTATTTCAGTAAATTTAAATACAGATACAAACCAGTTGTTTATAACAGGTTTGTATTAATTTGTATAAATTGCTTCACTAGCTTAACTGAGGACGCCTATATTGGCAGAAACATATGTATTAAGCAGAAGTAAATGCTGAAAATACGAGGTGTATTGTCCATGTGCATAGTTACAGATATGTAAATTATTTACATGTTTGTTTCATATTGTACAAACGCTTTATACGTGCTTAACGTATTGTCATACTTAAACAAAACCTTTTCGTATATACCGCCATCTGGCAGGTTGTTAATGGACTACATCTACATACGTATTTTATCGTTTCCCGTAGCAGCATAGCTGTTCGAACGATAGGTAGTCCTCCGGACAATGTATCTTTCGCCCGTAAGATGTCAATTATTAAATAGTTGTCTTCTTATAGGACGGAACTTGCTTGATCTTTGCGGGCTATTTCAGTAAATTTAAATACAGATACAAACCAGTTGTTTATAACAGGTTTGTATTAATTTGTATAAATTGCTTCACTAGCTTAACTGAGGACGCCTATATTGGCAGAAACATATGTATTAAGCAGAAGTAAATGCTGAAAATACGAGGTGTATTGTCCATGTGCATAGTTACAGATATGTAAATTATTTACATGTTTGTTTCATATTGCACCTCATCTAACAAATCAGGTAAAATATTTTGCAGGAAATGTAAGTAATCAGCACCATTTAAACGAGCAGGTAATTCCACAGGTTCAAGTAAATAATCGTCAACTACTCCTATCCAGACGTTTATGCTAAACCTATGCTGATGCTTAAATTCTTGAACAACGTGGGGATTGTCACCAACGTACGAATAATAATGTGCATTATGTACATTAAAAATTCCATTTTTTGAGAATGTAGCTTCGTCACCAAACAAAATGTTCCTGAAGAAATCTTCATCTTGATTTTTCTGATTTTGTAACCATCTAGCGAATTCTACGCGGGCAGGAAAATCTCCTTCTAGCAGTGCTTGCACCTTTGTAAAATGAAAAGGATATAAATTTTCTTTGTGTAAGATATTTCCTACGGAAGATTTTGAAATTGTGGGGTACATGGCAGATAGTCTTCGAACACTAATTTCTGGATTTTCCTCAACTTCCATTAAAATAACATCTTCATGTTCTGCTGTTACATCATTATGTCTCCCTGTTTCATTATTTTTTGGGACCACTGAACCTGTTTCTCTTAATCGTTGATGAAGAGCTGTAAATATTGAGTGAGTGGGATGATGACGATTGAGAAATTTTTCAGCGTATCTACGTTGCGCCGCTCGAGCGTTACACCTCATTTCGCCATAGACTAAATGCATATCGGCGTATTCCTCAATAGTAAAAAACATTTTTTTTTTAATTGAAATCGTTGTGTATGAATAACACAAAATAAAAAATGAAAAGATAAACTTCGCGAACTGACAACAATTTGACAATGAAAAACGTAGGTTTTACTTCTGTTGGCAGTTCAGAGCTAATATTGCAAAAAATAAAAAATTGAACTTTAATGAGGGAAAAACGAAAATTTACAAATCGATTTTTCTAGAAAACGGTGTATCCTACCGACTTAAAGTAAGAGTACCTTTTAGTACTGGAATACCTGAAAATTTAATAATCTAGTGTCATAAATGCTTAAAAGTTAAAGACAAAAAAGTTATGCCTTAAAATAACCGTTGACCTACCCAAAACGGACGCCTATGACCGGTACTAGAAATTCGCAATTGATGGAATCGATTCATCTCTGGAGGATAAATAAGCATACCAGTTTTTGTTTTTCTAAATAGAAGCGTTCTGGAGGAATTAAAAAAAAAATAAATACAAGGCGCCATCTTCAAAGAACTCTAGCTTCCTTAGGAAGCATTTTCGGACTAGGTGAATTTGGGATTAATTGCCTAAAAATTATCTGAGGAAACTCCGGTCTTCGTTTGTCAGGAGAGTTTCTGGACAGCCTGTATACGCATATATGTTTTCAAAATTCGATGAAAATATGCAGAACTTTTATTAAAACATGCAATAATATGTAATGTTGAAGTGGTTGTTCCACAACCAAATTATTGTCATTATTGTATTAAATAATGTCAATATACATTTAGAGATACCACAAATATGTACTATATCAATATTTTATTCGAAATTTTACAAAATACAAGTACATATAATGATAATAAGAATAAGTAAGCTAAACAATGCAACTCTTTGTATTTATATATGCCTTTGTATAGTATTGTAAACATTTATAATTAAATGATTTCTAAATTCTCAACTAAAATTGGTCTGCGATCCGTCTATACTAGCTTGCATAAAATACAGCGGCATCAAGCCACGTGCCCTATCTTGTTATTATGAGTTGTGGTGACAGTGCCAGACCAGATAACTTATCCTCGTATGCTTGAACACTTTTTTTGTCAAATTGATCAATGAATTAATATTTGGAAATGTGTAACGTATTTCTTCTGCTACTCTGTTAACAGCATGAGCCAAACATGTTATTGTGCATCAAATTCGGGTAAAAGATCTTCAAATTCTGTGCTGACATCACCATATATATATCCGATAACCTCAGTAATACGTTGTCACTTGGAACGGCATTCGGCAAATAAAACCTCGTTAAACTATCGTTTATAAATCTTGTTATAATTAAGTTCTTTGTTTTCTCCAATTCTTCTGTACCAATTAAAAAGGATTGGCCGGCGCAAATTTTCATTTAAAATTTGAATCAATAAGTTGGCAATATAGCGTCTACAACTGTCTGTTGTTTCATCGAAATAAATATTATTTTCACCTATTGTTCCCTTAATTTTCATCATAGTTTCCTCAAACAATAGATTAATATACTTTTTTCTTGTAGTTGAGCGACTAGGAACTGACAGTTTCGTATACTTCTTTCGTGTACTAAAACATTTAAAACGTTGAATTATCCAACTTTGAAAGTGGAATGTTTGCACTTAAGAAGGCGTTACACAAGTCATAATGGAAACTATTCTGTTCTATATTTTTATTTGTTGAAGTAAACGGTTGATTCAAAGTAGCTTGTGCGTGCATTTTAAAATGTTGTGATATTTCTTTTATGAAAATCAGTTTCCTACATGCAGCGTTAATTGAAATTTTTTGTCGCATCATTTATTTACTTTCTTACTTCATTTACAGTAACTACAATCGAACGGTAGCACAATATTTTGCATCAATATTTAAAGATGAAATAGCTAACCCTAAGATGAGTTTGCTTACTGTTGAGCAAATGCGAAATGCATATGACAATTTCAAATAACTAAGTTAAATACAAACAAAATCCAAGACAATGTTTTCACGGACATATCACCGTATATGAAAGCTGTATAGGTCACTATACTCCAGAAACAAAACCCAGGCAAAACAATGAATTTATGGTGAACGTACTCAGAAAAAGGCAAAAACCGTTTCTTCGGCCAATATTATGCCTACGATTTTTTGAGATTCCAAACGCACAATCTTTATTGACTATTTCTAGATGAGAAAGAGAATAACTGCTCAATATTATGCTGTTGTTCTGGCACGCTTGGATGTCGAACTAAAGAAGAGAGACCGCATTTATTCAGAAAAAAAGTTGAATTCCATCAGGAAAACACAGCCTTTCATTCGTCCGCAATTCCAACCACTAAATTCATATAACATTCACCTGATCTGACTCCGAATTATTTTTTTCTTGTTCTCAAAGCAATTCTGGACTCTTGACAAGCTCTCAGCTTAAACCATTGGACCGCTATATCTACACGACAAAAAAAATCTCTTATGCTAAAGTTTTGAGCGGCGCAAGTGGTAAACCATGACACATCCGTAGTGAGGGTGGTTGAGGATTCACTCTCAACTTAAAACATTGGACCACTATACCTACACCACAAAAAGTATTTTATGCTAAAGTTTTTGACCGGCGCAAGTGGTAAATCATCACACATCCGTAGTGAGGGTGGTTGAGGATTCGAATCTCGGAACTAACGTGTGGGAACTTGGTTTTTTGGGAATTGGTTTTCTCTCTAGTTACCCTTAAATGTTGAGAAAATGAAAGTAAAATCAACAGTTCTTCCCTCTTATGGCGAAGGGATGTAGTAACAAAGCCATGGAAAACTTTACACGCACAAAATACACTCTAAATAGTCATGCAGACTTGAACAAGTTCCCATATTTAAATATTAGGTCGCTATACATACACAATAAAAAAAAATGAAAAAATGGCTTAGCAGAAAGAAATTCGGAACACATGAGGAGGCGATAGACGTAACAAATGCCTATTTTGCCGAGCTTCTAAAAAGATTACATTTGCAACGCCTTAAAAAAATGGAAAGTCTCTAGGCTAAATGTATATAATTGAATAGGAAATAATCTTGACAAATAAAATGTATTTTTTACTCTAAAATAAATATTCCGTTGAAGTGACTTTCGCGTCAAATCACGGTCATATGTAGTTAATTTCAAGGACTGTTTTACATAATGACTATAGCAATTGGACCGACTAGAATGCACGATAAGTACGAAGTCTAAGTATTTGTTTTTTTACTACAAAGCAACTCGATAAGCATGTCTGATATTCATAACCCAGAAACTATTCCCTGAGCATTTTGTCTGCTTAGGAGAGTTTTAATGTCATTATGCTGAATGTTATAGACCATAAATTAATAAGTTGCTTAATGTTTCTGAAATTTTAATTAGATCCAGATTATTGACCAACCTACTCATCTTCTAATATTGACTTTAGTTTATCTCGTAATTATCGACTTAACCATTGTTATGCGCAAGAACGGTATAATTCGCATTGATATTATAAATCACTACACCATATTTCTTACTCTCGAAATTTGTGGTAGGTATAAATTGAAATCAGAGTTTAATGCTCGTTCTTATGCAAATCTTTTTTTATCTAAATTCTAATTTTTATGCATTATTTGATAAGCACACGCCTCTTAAAAATATGTTGTTTAGCAGCTCCGTGGCTTGCATGTAACATAAAACTTATGAAAACGAGAAATGAAAAATTGCGGCGCTGGCCACCAGTTTTATAAGATGTTCATTTTCGCTATAAATTCCAGACTAACATAGATAATAAAAGGAGATTGTGGAAAGAAGTTCACGATATTAATATTTGTCGAACTACACTTATATGACGTTAGTAAAATAAATCAATTTTTCCCTTCATCTGTTAGATTGCCTTTAACACAGCCAATTCAATCATGATCACCTGTTAATAATCATAATTTTAACTTGAAACATCTATTATTATTTCACGTTTCGAGGGCAATTAAAAGAATTCAAAGCTATGCGAGTTGAAAATATTACCTGGGCAACAATATTTTACATATTTAATTACTGCCCTTGAGTATTCAATTTGCTCAAATATCGGGGTACAACTTTAGAAACATCTTTTCCCAAAACATAAAATGTCAGATTATCAAGATCCCCGGTCAATAAATGTGTTAAAGTAGAAGCTGCTTTTTTCTGACCGTCCCCCCCAAACTACGGAATGATAGTATGTCTGTGACATCTGACTGGAAATTTAGTGCTTTAAATGTCATGCGCTCCTAACTAAATGTAAAGGTTCTATTTGGAAAAAGACTGGTTATTATTAACCCTAAAATCTATAAAAAAATTACTCTTCTGCAGAACTATACAGATATTTATAACGTTATTGTTGCACACATCAAATGCCACTGACACTCTTATTCTTTAAGAACTACATTCAAAATGTAAGAATGAATAGTTTGAATTCAAGCATTCAATTTCTTCCATGCACGATGTGTCGGTATATCATCGGAAGTACATACTGCGTTTTTTATTTGGTAAATGATTTAAATTCTATCTGGCCGAATAAACTACATATTTAAGTTACATAGATTCGAAATTAATGCAAAATTGATTGTCCTCACCTCCTATCGAGAGGCACTTTATCTGTCCTTCTGTGTCCCTTCCACGTTTCATTCGATGTGTTATACACACGTGGTTCTATAATTAACTTGGTCCGATATGAAAGACGACCATGTAAGTTTTGTATCTCACTTCATTTTACGAGATAATGTCTTAAAGTTCAATGCAGTCGTTTCTCTAGATTTTCGATTCCTTCCCTGAAGTGGTTTTCTTCGGGGTCCTCAAAATTATTAGCCTGGACACATCATTGCATTAAAATTTTTGTTTTGCCAGGAATGGTTTGAATTTCAGAAACAGATGGAAACTTGACGGAGCCAAATCTGGTGAACAGAATGGATGCGGAAGCAATTAAAAGCTCATTTCGCTAATTTTTTGCTGAGCGACACGGCTTAAATGGAGTGGTGCATTGTCGTGGGGAACACCTTTTCCTTGACGATTCCAGGACGCTTCTCGACGACCGCTCACTTAAGTCATTTTCCTTCTCGAGGTGGTCAATCAGGAGAATTCCTTCTGCATGGCAAAATGTTGACGCTATCACATTCCGAGGTGATGGAACAAGTTTCGCCTTTTTCGGAGTCGGTTCTTGTCATGTAGTCTATTGTTTTAAGTATTGTTTCATTTTCGTCGTATAATAATGAATTCAAGTTTCGTTTATTGTTATAATACGTTACAAAAAATCTTGGATTATCTTAACAGTTGCAAACATTCAGCAGATGCTTATGCGATTTAGCTTCTATTCCAGGATGAGCAAACACAGCAGCAATCTTGTCCAATATCTTTCATGTGCAATTCATTATGCAAAATGAAATGTACTCGATCAATTGAGATGCATTGTGACTTCTGCTAATTCACTTCACTTGCCTGTCGGCCAAAATGATATCGTGGACTCTGTCAAACTTCCCTGACTTCACAGCAGATTTTAATGCCCCAGAACATAGTGCGTCTCAATTAGTTGACCCAAAGTCTCACGGTCTCATAGGGAGGCATGAGTTACTTAATGCAATTGTTTCATCAATTTCCTTCGCTTTTTTCCCTTGCAGAAAAAAGAATTGAATGACACCACGAATTCCAATTTTATCCATTTTTTACTTTCACTCGAAACGCGTGACAATGATTTGCATCTAGGCATCTGACCTGAACGAAGCTTCTTACCTGTATATACAGATGTCGCTGTCATCGTCTCCTTAGTATCTGAATATCGTGCATAGATAAAATGGTTACCTTGTCGCAATGAAAAAAAATGTGAATTCATAGATCACAAAACATAACCATCACTTTTGTAGATAGACCATCTTAATGGCACCTAATACTTACCATAAAGCATATCCGTCAAATCGAATATATATTTATTTACAAAAAAAATTGAGTTGTACACTATAGATTAAGAAATATAGGTGTATGTTTTTAATGAATGCTCAATGTTTAATATACTTATATTACTAAAAGATTGTGTCAAATCATATTTTATATTTTACTAAAATTTTATTGAAAAATTTTAATTTGCCGTCTCTGTGAATTTCAATTTAAACATCTTCACAGAAATCGCTTCTAATTCTGCAACGTCATTCTGATTTTATACAATTACAGATAACGGAAATAACATTCATATTTCTTTATTTCCTTTGCTGGCATTTTAATATTGAATACCGAGATCACGTTCTAGGATAACAGCGGTGCACACATACATCTGAGTGTGAATGGATTTATTATTAGAACAGATTTATTTTTATCGATATTAGTAATGCTGTGAAATTAATTCATATTTGTTTCTTATTACAATAGTTAATATACGTAATTAGCAAATGTATGTTTCCTTTTATTATACATTTATTTACTCAAACATAATTGCATCCCAGCTTGAATTATTTTAAAAAAATAATAAATTGAAAAATCCTTTGAAACATTTTCGAATATACTTAAACAGTATGTGAATTGATTTAATTAATTAACGATGATAACTTGCCGATGATCGGTACATATGATAGTCCTTGAAAATTGTTTTTGTATCACCTCAAGTTTCGCAGAAATTACGTATCTAATCCATGTCATTAAATTATTATGTTAATGTTTCGATAGTGTACTGTCTCGTCGAATCAACGATAGACATTTTGAACGTTTCTTAATTACTTCGTTTAAATGTTTCTTGACTGCTTTACATCATAGTAAATAAGTGCAAAATAACACAGAAACCAAGGTGCAGCAAACATTAACAGACAACTTGTGATCTGTTACGTGCTGTTCACGCATACTTCTTTAATTACTCAGAATGTATAAGTTATTAAAAAGTATTGTCCACAGCTTGATACAAAGTAACTACTATAGGTCTTTCATGATAACAGACGAGTCACGTGATATATAGTTACAATACAGGATTGACAAATCTACAACTCCTATTAATATGTTTTATTTTATTACATATACAAAAATTCTACACAGAATATCGAAACACATGAGATTAAAGGGCTTGTAACATTGTGATAAACATATGATATAAATAAAAAGAAAACAATATTAATATGAAATACTAGTTTTATTAAACATTTACGCTGTTTTCAGAATCAGAATTACTTTCATTGATTATAAATAGAGCAGACCAATTTCCGTGCGCGCCATGTGCGCCGATGTGAGGATGATTGTATTGCATCAGAACTAATAAAAAGCATTCAGTATGTGTTTGGTACTTGCTTAGACTGCATGTAAGTGTAAGCATACGTAATAAAATGTCGACACAAATCCAGAAAACGACCGTTGTCAGACGAAGTGAATAAGTTTATTATGGATTTCCCGGACTTAATATACGATGGCTCAAAAATTAAATGTTTAGTGTGCAATACATATCTAATGGGTTGGTCAAAAACACATTGTAAAGAACACGTAAGCAGTTCGAAAGCAGAATAATAACAAAATTAATCGACAACAGTTTATACATCAACTATGTGTAACTATGATTGTGTGTACACTGCCGTTTACCTTGTTAAGTAATGATTCATTTATTTCATTTTGGAATAAATACGCGAATCAAACATTACCGAGCACGACAACGTTACGAAGGAATTTACCATCGGTGCGTAAACAGGTTGAAAATAAAATCAAAGCCGAACTGAAAAATAAAAAACTGTGGTTATGTGTGGACGAAACAACTGACAGCAAAAAACAATCTGTAGTTAATGTGATGGCGCGTAATATGGAACCACATCAACTAGCGTCTTCAATTTTATTAGCATCCAGACGACTAGAACAATGTAATGCCGAAAAAATTTCAGAGGTGCTATTAGATACTTTGGAAAAATTTAAACTTTCGAAAGACCAAGTATTAATATTTATGACTTATGACCGATGGTGCCGCAACCATGTGTTCTGTAGGCCGGTCTCTTAGATAATATTGTCCTAACTTGTTACATATTACTTGTAAACTCCACGCTCTACACATTGTGGCAGAACAGGTTCGTAGATGTTATCCAGAGGTAGATGCTTTAATATCGAGTACAAAGGCAGTATTCCTGAAATCTCCAAAACGTATTCGGAAATTTCACGAATTGTGTCCCCATACCCCTGAGCCACCACAGCCGATTCTGACACGTTGGGGTACATGGTTACGGGCGGGTGCAGCTATCAATACAAGTCAGAAAAAATTTCAAGATGCCCAGATTAAAATGGACTTACAAAGTATTCGTGAGAATTACTTGGGACTATAAGAAGCAATAACAAAATGAGAAAATTCGTCGCTGTTGTTAGAGAAATCACTGCAAATCGTTAAAGATGTTCAGGCACAACTGTGTGTTGTAGAAGACGCAAAAAGTGAAAGTGTTCTAATTAAATTTGAAAGTGTTTTAGACAGAAATGCAGATTTTGACACCTTAACACGTATTTGTGAGGGCACGTCTACAAATGCATTAAGTTGCTTAAAAAAGTATTTTGATTATGCGAATATAACATCACTAGATGTAGAACGCTCGTTTTCCGAATATAAACATATTTTTTCCTCACGGCGGACATGTTTTTCAGAAATAACCTTAGAAACGCACCTGATGTTGAAAATATACAATCGTGTTTCTCCAGTTTGTCAATCCTTGGAAGACGCTTAAAACGGTAAGTGTTTTTTTAAATCCTCTGTCGCGCACACAATCACTGATTTCATACATTTTCCATTTTATTTATAGGTACATGCAACGCTGCAATAATATGTACTATTCTTATTTTTCGTGTGTTTATGTATATTACTTTAATAGCAGAAAACCAAATGTATATTTAATTATTTCTGATAGAATAAATGTCTCTACTTCTATACTTATATCGGTAACAAGCTCATGTTGCGTCCCTATTCTATCACATATTCTAATATATTACGAATTACACTCCCATACCGGCGCTCATGGCGCCCACCGAAATTAGTCTGCTCTAATTATAAATGAAAATATGTCATGCCTTTCGAAACCCACTTCCCTATCCCACCAGTTTTTAATTTTCTCTTCGCATTGGTTAATGCTGTTAACCCAAATGTCAGGGGTTACTTGGTTTACTGCCTCTTTCCATAATCTTACACATATTTCTTTTCTACCATTTTCCTATATTATTTTTGTAATATGCTTTTACTATGCCCCGTATGAGTTCTATGGGGTTAAATGGTAGGGTGGAAGTTGAAGAACCGCATGCCCATATTTTTCTGTTAATTCATCAACTTCAAATATAGTTGATGGTTTATACCTTTACGTTAAGATATAAATGAAATTATTGAATAAAATATTTGAATATATGTACATATTACCCGTTCAACTAAATCCAATAACTGTATTTTTAAGGCAGTTCTGTCATAACCAATATTATTATTCGGCAATCATGTTTGAATATCATTTTTATTAGAAGATGATGTTGGACTTTTTTTTTAATAGTACTATGATAACTTGCATTATCTAAATCAATTCTGGAGGATTTGTCTAAATTCATAAGGACTTGATGTTCAACTCAGTATAAGAAATTGTTCATGTCACCGTGGTAATCCAGATGTTGACTATTAGTCGTAAATATTAATTTAGCTTCAGAAATAAATCCATTAGAATTACCTGCATGTTATATCTATAACAAGATAAATACACATTACGTACTAATATTATTCTGTTAATAATAGATTGTACCTTTTACTACCCACTTTTCTAGCTTTAACTGTTTTTATTGACTCATTTTGCCAATATTTTGCAAATAGTTCCATCTTGTAAAACCCAGGTTTCATCGAGGAAATCAAACTTACGTAAATGCTCATACGAACATATTGTTGCAAAAACGTAATGCGTTTTAATACAATTTGTAAGAGTTTCATTAATGCTCGTTTTGGATCATTCTTCTTGTAATGAAAACCTATTCCTTGTAATATTTTCCATGAAGATGTATTACCGCCAGAAAAAAGTTCGTTTTCTTTGAGGCTATTATTCAAAGATGAAATCGTAATATGCTGTTCTGCAATTAATTGAAATATTTATTTTATAAATATATATACTAAATTACTTTAAACTTACTGTTTTTATATAAGTCATAAGTACAGCTGAGGATGTTTGCGGTATAACCATGGTTATGTCATGTAACCATAGTAATTTACTATGGTTACATGATATAACCATAGTTATACCGCAAACATCCTCAGCTCTAGTCATAAGCTGTGTTTCTAATTGCACATTGATTAAATTTTTAGTCCGTTTTCGATTTGGACAAGATGGTTGAACTTGGTTCATTTTCTACTCTCTGTAATATAAAATATCAGTGTTAAAACGTTTATAATATAAATAATAGAAAATATTAACTGTCAAACAGCGGAATAATGGCCCATTAGTATCGCGTTTTATTTCGAAATACACTATTAATGATTGAATGATTTCCTTCACTTGTTTACCTAACGGTCTATTCATGATTTAGTTGTGATAAGAACCGATCTTATATATAATATCGATTTATAAATACAACGAAATATGTAGGAACTTGTAAATATGAACTCGTAATCAACTTATTCGAATGGTATTTGACAGAATCCAAGCTGACAACCATGCCCAGTTCTGGACATAATATATTCACTTAATAGAGAGAAATACTAGGATTATTAGGTATTATTGTAATTTAAATGTTACTTGGAACGAAGTAACTGTTTATCACGTGTCTTGTCTGTTGTCGTGAAAGACCTATAATAAACTAGTGATACTAAAATCGGACACAGGTCTATACGAAGGCTGTTCTAATAATAATAATAATACAGATTTTTTTTTATAAACATTCATTTAGAGTTTTTCAAAGTATTTCCCTCTGCAGTCAATACATTCTTGCCATACTTGAAAACCAATCTTTATAATCTTTTCGCGCTAGGTAATTTATTTTATTTTTAAGGCTTCAGCTTCTTCGACCCACGTAAAATGAAAACCCCATAACTTATGCTATATACATAGAAACAAAAAGAAATAGTCAGTGCTAGGTCTGAACTATACGGTGAATTACTCATTATTTCAATGTTTTTTTTAAATTGAAATATTCAGTCTTTCGAGCAACAGTGTGGGATGAGTGTTACCATGATGCAAGATGATCTTTCCTCTTGTACGATTTTCGCGGAGGATACTTAGACAAATAAACTAGTGTATCATTCTGCATTAAGAGTACGGCGGTCATTTGCTATAATGGAAACATGTCTATTACTCCCAAAAAATATAGCGTTCATCTTTTTATATACCCAATATATCCAAGTTTTATCATCATTAATGATGCTGTACATTTGAAGAGACGATTCATAAGCAAAGCGATCTAGTGTCGATCTGCACCATCTGACACTGTCTTCTTTTTGAATTGTATGTACCTTCAAATACTTGTGTAACATGGTGTGAATTATCTTCACACAAATCTTTAGGATTGCGTAAATACTGCTTACATTAATCTACCGGTACTTTTCAATCGCGTCCCGAACGATATCAATATTATTTTCGATAACAGCTGCTTCTGGCTTAGGAACTCGAAACGATTCCACCTTAATAATGGTAAAAGTGTAGAATGAATGCGTATTAGAACGTATATTTAATAATGTATTATTTGCCTTTAAATCAGTTTTAATATCAAAGTAAGCTTCATTATTAAGGTGGAATCAAGAAATATGAGATTGAGGTATTCTTTTTTAAGTTTAAAACAATTATTATGTACGAGGGTTGTTCTCTTTCCACCGAGCTTGTCTGGTAGGCCATCATATTTTGCTATAAATTATGATTGACATTTTAATTTGGATATTTACAAGCTTAATGACAGTGACAGTTTAGAAATATAGTTAAGTGTGAGTGATATTAAACTACAAAGGTTTAGAAGTTTAGAGTAATCATTTGCACAAGATATCCTAGAATTTGACAAAGTATTATCGGTATGTGATTTTTTTTATAACTTCAAAGGTGGTTTAGGCCATAAAGAATGTTTTGAAGAAATCAGTCGGATATTTGGGAACATGTTCCTTAGCTACCGTAAAGTGGTGATCTTTCCTTTCGAGTTCCTAAGTCAGAAGCAGCTGTTACCGAAAATAATATTAATCTCGTTCGTGACGTGATTGAAAAGGACCGATATATTAATGTAAATAGTATTTACGCAATCCTCAAGATTTGTCTGAAGATAATTAACACATAGGGTCTGTTCAAAATACCAAATCTATTGCAGGACTTGCTGACTTCGCTTCACAAAAGCTTCACTAAAACTTGATCACATTGCAATTAGTAACAAACTCTTTATTAATATTCTTTTTGTAACACAATTTTGGATATTTCCTTCATTGAGTTTCTCTATAATGGAAAACTAATTATAAACAAGGGATAATTTTAAATTAGAACAATTCCTATTCGTATTGTCATATTAAAATTTAAAAAAAATGTTGCAAAATTAGTTAATGTAATGTACCTATACAATGCCCGTTATAAATATGAAAACATTTTTAAAATATGAAACAATGAAATTATACCATGGCATTGGGAACTGTCTTTCATTCTATTTTCATATTTGCTGCCTAGTGCGAATAACAACAGCTACTACGCTTTCGGTTTTCCTTTAGATATACAATCGTGAAAAAAAATTTACAAAATTATCTAAATACACTGAAATTAATGGAATTAGGCAGCGCTTTTGAAACTAAGTATTGATCTAACAAGTATTGTCAAACATATAAAACAATGTTTACGTAACAAAATTTATTTACAAATAAATATTTTTCTATTCAATGGAAAAAATAATTAATAGGTGTATACATTTAACAGATATAATATTTTTATATACAGTCTGTTTCACTTTTCATATGGACACTTAAATAACTTTTTTTATTTTAAAAGCAATCAATATCAAGTTATGTAGGCGACAACAATGCACCTTTTCGTATGAATAGAGTTTTTATAAAGGCAATATCTAGCCAACTATAATAAAAGAAAAAAGTAGTGTTTCAATTAATGTCATACTAGCGATTAAGATAGAGCAAGAAGCTATTAGGAATTGTTTTTACAAATTACTCAAGAACCTCTAATACCAAATTGCGCTGAAAATTTTTAATTTTTTAATTCTTCTACATTTTTATGCTATCAGTAGATAATAGTTTGTTGCAATAATAAGAGTGCCATGAAGCAAGAAAACAATTCACAAATTTTATTCAACATTAATAAAAAACAAAACAATAAAAGCAACAATTAACGAACAATATTTTAAATAGGATTTTTCAACTAAATCACCTTGAAGACGGATACATTTTTCCAATCGCCTTTTGTGATTCTGTACAACTCGTAATATTTCTGGAGAAATTTTTCGACAGGCTTGTCGGATTTTCTGACACAGCTCGTTTTGAGGTTTAGATGCATACACAACATTTTTAATAGTCCCCAAAAAGAAAAAGGTCAAGTGGTGTAATGCCAGGTGATCTCGGAGCCCACTCTATTAAAGGGCTATTACGGCCTATCCATCCTAACGGAAAGTTTTCATCTAACCATGCTCGTGCTAATCTTGCGTTATGAACTGGTTATCCATCTAGCTCGAAGTGCTAATTTTGCCTCCCATCCAGTGGTAAATTATCAAGCACATCAATTAATTCAGTATTTAAAAAAATTAAAAACCTTACTGCTCATATTTCAAATTTCACCAGTTTGTGTATAGGCAACACAAATTGGAGAGCTGTAACAATCTAGGGCCTCACATTCCGTGAAATAAGATATACCATTTGATCAGAGAGAACAAGGTCGTAGAGCATAGCCTCTTCAAGTCTACAATTTTTGTTACCCATACGCAAACAAGGTGTTTCGTGACTTCAGAGAGCTGCTGTACATACATTGATCAAATTTCTACTGTTAGAAGTAGTGAAATCGTGCAAATACAAAGTCGTTTTGTGTATGCACAAATGCGTTAGAAAAAAAACTTCTACGCATCAAGTACATGACAAATTTCGTTAATTACGAATATCACCCCTTTTAAAACGCAAAATTCTAAAGAAAATCCAAATTGTGTAAATTTGACTCGACTTCACGAAGGAATGTAAACGAGAAAGCGAGGGAAGAAGCTAACAAACGGAAATATTCAATATACGATTGTTGGAAATGCCAACTACTCCGAAAGAACACTTCCTATTATTTAATTTCCTCTAACTTTATTAAAGGGTTTTATTAAAAGGGTTATATAATTTCTAAATAATCGATTATTTGTAAAACATAATTATCTAGTATTTCCAAAATTCATCTATTCCTCATTTATTAATTAAGTTATTTCTTGGTTAAGAAATTAAGTACATAAATGACATTGTACAACTATGCCATTAATTTATTCAAATATTAATTTGCGAATTAATAGTTTTTTAAACATGCATTATGTTGTAAACGAAATCATTCTTTTAAATGATGAATGGAAATATCACCGGGCAACGATGGCAAAGTTGAAAGTATCTCTGTTATGCTAAAACTTAAATAGAATTTATATTACAAACGAAAATAGTAATGTTTTAAAGCCAATAAATATATTGCCGAAAAAGAAATGATTATTATCTAGGTGTTGTATTCGTGATACCCAAAGCCGTAGTGTATACTTTTCGAAAGAAATCGTCAATATATAATCTGCAGATATTTCTTTTTTAAAAGGGGATTTAGTCCTCGTCTATGAGATTCCCAATTATTTTCCATTTCCTCCGGAAATTATTTAAAAAAAAATCGACTGCGAATTTATATATGCATATAATGTCTCTACGATTTCTCTAGATACTTTAAGAAAAATTGAGTAGTAAGAGTAAACTCAACTGAAAATCGAATTTCATTATAACATTAATTTATTTTATTTTCTATCTATTATTACTTATGCAGATGCCGTTAAAATCTATAATCGCGTTTACGATGTCTAAGATGTTAATTATTTTTAAGTACAATATTAATGGTCGTGTTCTTCTAATGAAATGATAAAATATGTATTCTATTTAATAAAGAACGAACTTTTAATGGTCATATATTTACAACCTGTAAGTCTGCTTCTTCAGCACTTGGGTTCATATTGCGAAGTTCCAAATATATAGCTAATCCAGATACGATTCGATACTCGTATCGTTTTTGGCAGATTAGAATACATAAAGTGTTCAGCCTAAACTTCTGAAATTTTCGAGTTTTAAACTAAATGATGCTTACCTATGTAGGAATACTGACCACGGCTCATTATTAAATGTACATAACTTGCTTTCACTGTGTATAATAACTAATGTAGGTAACCTATTTCTACATATTCAATGTTATTTAACGCAACACTTCCTCATTAATTACTGCATCTTCGCATTCTTGTTTCAGTATGTAACCAGGTCAGCATAACATTAAGTAAATAAGTAGAATATTAAGTAAGTAGACATGATATATATATATATATATATATATATATATATATACATATATATGGTAAATTCAATCAGTTGGCGATTAAAGGTCTGGTTTACTTCAAAGTATATATATATTTAAAACAACCCTACATGTTCCGGCAATGATGCCTTTATCAAGGATATAAAATATAAATGACAGTATATAAATGTCAAATAATTGAGTTGCTATGGATAAAATTATTCAAAGATACATTCCAATTGCATAATAATAAATCATGCCTTAGTATTCCAAAAACAGATAGCCAGGTGTGAACATATGTGTTGTCCGCTGCTAGCAGCTTGTGTCTCTTTCTGGGTATGAACTTGTGTGTTAGTTGCTGCTGGCAGCTTGCGTCTCTCTCTGGGTGTGTGGTTTTGTGTTTGTGTGAGCGCGTAAGTGTAGGGTTTTGTATGCCATCTTAACATTTTCCGCCATGCGGGGGCACAGCACACACGTCGAACGTGTGTGTGCTGTTAACGGCAGCCTAGCCAGGTTGCCGCCCAGGACCGGTCCTAGTGGTGTGTGAATTGCGCGGCGGAAAATGTTAAGATGGCACAAAGTGTGACCGTCGTCGACCGAAGTAGCCGCTAAGAGTGTTCCCTCGGTTGGCGATGAGCAACCCCGTGCAGGGTGCGCTTCGCTGGTCTGCGCCTTGCCTCGATGGGGCGGGGGTCGGGCCGTCGAAGTACTGCACGGAAAAGTAAAGAAGTTGCCGGGAAAGGGTTGGCGGCCCTGCGCAACGGCTGGTTATCCGATCTCTCTAAATTTACACGACCGGTCACTAAACACACGCACGAGCGCGCCAACATACAAAATCCTACACTTACGCGCTCACACAAACACAAAACCACACACCCAGAGAGAGACGCAAGCTGCCAGCAGCAACCAACACACAAGTTCATACCCAGAAAGAGACACAAGCTGCTAGCAGCGGACAACACATATGTTCACACCTTGCTATCTGTTTTTGGAATACTAAGGCATGATTTATTATTATGCAATTGGAATGTATCTTTGAATAATTTTATCCATAGCAACTCAATTATTTGACATTTATATACTGTCATTTATATTTCATATCGTTGATAAAGGCATCATTGCCCAAACATGTAGGGTTGTTTTGAATATATATACTTTGAAGTAAACCAGACCTTTAATCGCCAACTGATTAAATTTACCATATCATACCAAGGTCACGAAAATATTATATATATATATATATATATATATATATATATATATAGAATTAAATAAATTAAAAGCGGGCAAGCGGTCTGTCAATTAAAAACTCATTTATTAATTATCCCTATATTTCGCAACAACTTTGTTGCTTCTTCCGGAGATAAAAATGTAGAGTTCAAAAAGATAATAAAAGTGACGTACAAGGACAATCCTTTTACGTCACTTTTTTTAACAAGGACAATCATTGTCCTTGTACGTCACTTTTATTATTTTTTGAACTCTACATTTTTATCTCCGGAAGAAGCAACAAAGTTGTTGCGAAATATAGGGATAATTAATAAGTGAGTTTTTAATTGATAGACCGCTTGCCCGCTTTTAATTTATTTTATTCAATATATTACAGTCGATAATTTCTTTTAAATTAATTATATATATATGTATATATATATATATATATATATATATATATATATATATATATATATATACTGAAGACATAGAAGAACGAGTCAGTCTTGCAAATCTGATCTTATTAATATTATACATGTGAACATCGTAACTTGTAATGTTATTGTTATGTATTTATTAAATGTTATTTTATATTATTATTGTATTATTTATTTTACCAATAGAATTGGCCTCTAATGAGTCCGCCTCGGAAACGAAGCTATAGCGAGGACCAGGGGACATCACATGGTGATCCTGCCAGTGGCTAGCTGAGCCGCCATCACATGGCGACCCTGCCAGCCACTTCTGCCATTACAACTGGCTATCCGTCGTGAAATTTTTCGAAACTTTTCGACGACACTCCAATTTATCAATTTTCAGTAATCTAAGACTTTCTTCTAAATCTTGTACAATGTTTCCCACTCCAGTCTGCAGAACATATTCTGTAGTCAGAATTCTGTTATATCAAATGATATAACAAATAGTTTGATTTTCTTTACGCTCGATTACGACCATGAATGAAATTCGGTCATATTTTACGCATACCAAACCCATACATATACATATTTTGTTTATATAATATTATTATTAACTTGCTGAGCATGATATATACCGTTTGTTCCTTATTGAATCTACATGAAAAATAAATGATAGTTTGCTTTATAAACTGTGGTCAAAAAATGTTCCGTTACGAAAATACAGAGTGAAGTTTTAAGAAAAAAATGGTACGCCTATGGTTTTTTCAAAATATAAATTATTTTTGAGTTCCCTTTCGATTTGAAACACAAGAGCACATAAATTAATAATAATTTTAGAAATCCTTCATAACTCGAAATTGATGCATTACAGAAAACAACTCAAGAGAGCTCTTATGTTTCAAATTGAACGGGAAACTCAAAAATAATTTATATTTTGGAAAAAACCATGGGCCTACCATTTTCCGTATTTCCGTAACGGAACAATTTTTGGACCATGGTTTTACAAAGCAAACTATCATTTATTTTTCATGAAGATTCACCCTTAAATATTCGCATATCAATAAGGAACATCCTGTATATATTTTTTATATTCTTGCCCTTTCAAATTTAAACAATAATATAGTATTTATTTGAAATTATATAATACTTAATTCTAATCTCTTATCTTTTATCCTTTTCTATTGAATTTTGTTTAGCATCCTTCTTCAAAATGTACTAGTCTTTGATAAGGTGCATACTCCAATTATTCAAAACTGCCTTGTAGTAAATTTATTTCATTTTTTCATATATATATTTTTTTAATTAATTAATGTTTTTGTCACCAACAGTTCATTATACACTAACAGCTTGAGCAAAATCAACTGACTGTCGGCTGCATCAAAATCTCTAGATTAGAACACAAAATTTCGAATTTGGCGGCATTTCTCATGTTTGTATTTGTGCTTGTTTACCTATAATTTTTATTGTTAATCGTTATGTTCTATTTATGTTGTATCCCTGCGTTCTTTTTGAAGTCTGTTACCTTTATTAACATCATAATACTATTCTAATTTATTATTTACACTTCTAAATTTACAAACTTTCAACAATTTCAATCATATAAAATATATTGTTTAATTTTTTGTCAATTTCTTTAATGTGTGTTTATGTACAGTGTATAATACTATATATGTGCCATTTTTGGTCTATACTGTTAGACGCATAATAAACTATTATTATTATAGTAACAGCATGGATTTTTAAAGTTCATTAAAAAAACTCGTTTGTCTAATACTAAGCTAGGGTAGATGAATTCATCCATGAGCAGTGATACACAAAGAATATGATCTATATAATACATGCAAATTCACAAAGAAATAAAGAAACATGCACGTAATATTCATGTACGTTAGGGGCTGGAAAACTCGAGGGGAGTTGCTATCTGGGACAATATTCCGCTTTTAATTATTCGAGTTAGTAAGGCGAAGAACTTTGATGTTAAAAGTCTTGCCCTTACCCTCCATTGAAAATGTAATCATTCTGAAAATTAAATAATACAGAGTTTCCTTGTAAATATTGGCGTGTTTAAATGTCGGATAGAGAGAGACATTATCACACAAATTGTTTTATTATGATGACAAGGCTCTAGTAAGTTAAATTGGAAAACAAAAATATTAACGTTGTGCTGTACAAAAAACATTAAAGAGGCATTATGAAACACCTAGGCAGGAC
The DNA here is from genome assembly GCA_935421215.2 of Melolontha melolontha. Lineage (NCBI taxonomy): Eukaryota > Metazoa > Arthropoda > Insecta > Coleoptera > Scarabaeidae > Melolontha > Melolontha melolontha. The sequence continues at coordinate 131,956,244 of OW285236.1, forward strand.
CGGCTACGATTAGAAGGACGAATATGTTGAGTGATTATTAAAAGAGAATCGATAGGCCTTGCCGTGTTACAAGAATCCGTTAAAGTTTTATTTTACTATATTCAATATGTACGGTATTAGAAGAAATAAATTTAAATTTACCCAACATAATCACGCTAAATACATATATTAAAAAGGAAATGAGAAAAATATTTGACAATCAACGCAAATCCATTTCTAGCATATTAAAATTATGTGCCGAATGTACAACAGGCACTTTTAACAATATATTCATCCTTGCTGTTAGTATATGAGGCAATTAAGTTGATCAGGCGAATCTACCTTAGCAATAACATTCCACATAAATAGTGCACTAGTGGTCTTTCTCCCTGCGAAGATTGACACAACAAGATGTCGTTCAAGTAATTCTTAATTAATTCCACGAACGGGATATCGTTCATCACATTTAAAAGAAAGGTATTTCAAAAGTTTATGCTGGATTCGTTCTAAAAGATGAATCTGAGCACCATAGAAGGGATACCAGACTATGAATGTATATTCGAGCTTAGAAATAACGTAAGCAATGAAAAGAGCCGTCATAGAATAGATATTATTGAAATATCTGCATGACGAATAATGAATCCAAGAGATCTGAAAGCAAGCATCACCTGTGACACTATAAACATGATTCGAAAATTAAATTTTTCGTCACACCCAAATGTTTAATCGAGGACTGACGAGAAATCACAATGTTATTAATTGTGTGTAACGCGACTAAATTTTAGTAATCTTTCTAGATTGAGATACTAGAAAATACTCTGAAACAATCTGTTGTCAATTTTAAATTTCCCATGGTAAATCTTCATATTATCAGCATAGGCCAATACATAGCAGTTGATAGATTTAATAAGGTCGTCAATGAAGATGTTAAATAAAAGTTGGCCAAGAATTGACCCCTGCGGTACTTCCGAAGTAGAACAGAAAATCTGAGAGACCCTCGACGTCTACTGCTACAAAGCGAGTATCGATATCTACAATCGCTAGCGAGGTTCGCTTTGAATGGTACTCTCACTCTGTGTCACTATCGCTATGGCTTCGGACAAACTCGGATAACAATTGCTCATTTTAATATTGTTGTGGCAACATTCGGTGTTCTTTTAGGGTTTTTCTTTAAATAACTTACATAATAGTGGCACGTCTGTCCAGTTTGACAGAAATTAGATAAGAGTTTGTAGTACTTCCATTTAAATATAAAAATTGTAAAGCGTTATTTATTTCAAGTTTATACTGAAAAATAATAATTAGAACGTCAGTTAAATTCTATAAATTATCTGAATAGAAAGTAAAAAATTGTGTTCTAGATGTTCCCTATTCATATACATAATATTTTTGCGGCAGAACAGGAAGATTTTCTAGAAGAAATGCGTGAATATAATATTCAACGACGGTTATTACGTGATAACAGTGACCCTTTCATGATGAACGAAATCCACTTTATCAATATGTTTCGCTTGAATAAAGAAATGACCCAATATGTCTATGAAAGAATATTACCTAGACTGAATGTATCAGAAAATTTAGTTGCTTTACCACCAATTTTACGTTGTTTTTTTTTTGCACCTTATATTTTTATGCAACAGACTCTTTCAGAGAACAATCGGAGAAAGCTTTAATATATCTATATCACAACAAATGGTGTCACGAGCTATTGATGAAATAAGTGTTGCAATACAAGAAGAGCTAGCTGAAGAATGGATCAGTTTTCCTAATGAAGAAAATTTCGTTAGAGTTAAGGGTAGATTTATGGAAGCTATACAATTTCCTGGCGTTATCGGAGCAATAGACTGTACCCACATAGCAATTGTAACTCCTCGTATTGAGGAACACAATTATGTAAATAGAAAAGGATATCACTCTAAAAATGTTCAAGTAGTAAGTTGCACATATATGACAAATATATATTATTAAGGAATTACTTTCAAATTGCAGATTTGTGATTATGATCTGAATATAATCAATGTTAATGCTATATATCCAGGTTCATCACATGATTCTTTCATATGGAGAATGTCAGCAGTGCAACGATTCTTGCAAAATATATATCAAAATGGTTGGTATATATACAATAATAATATTGAATGTATATCTAACATAAAAGTTGTATTATAGGTAACACAAATTCATGGCTAGTTGGAGATTCGGGTTATCCGCAACAACCATGGCTAATGGTACCAATACTCAATGCAGCCAAAGGGACACCAGAATTTAGATATAATCAAAGGCATATCCAGGCAAGAAATTGCATAGAAAGATGTTTTGGTATTTTAAAAGGGCGTTTCCGTTGTTTACTCAAGGAAAGGTGTTTGCGTTATGAGCCAGATAAAGTGGGAATTATTGTAAATGTTTGTTGTATACTTCATAATATATGCAGACATGGCCAAATTGAAGAAAATTTTAATATTCCTGTTGAACGTAACAATGAAGATCCTGTCAATATTGGTATCAATGAACACGAAAGAAGAGCAGCACGAGCAAATATTATAAGAAGATACTTTAATTAAAAAAGCAATTGTACTGTATATACCATATAATGAGTAAAATAATAAAGATGAAGACATTAGTTTCATGTTATTTTATTTTTCAAATTACATATATATTATTTCTTTAATGCATTTGCATTTGCCTGCAAAGGATCTGCAATGCATGCCATGGCAGTCGCCATTTTTTCAACATTCTTGTCAATATTCTTTAGTGTATTTAATGTTGCTGTATTTGCTTCTATAAGGCGACTGCTTAGTTGCAGTTTTTGAATCTTTGTACGATTCTCTAGTTTTTCTTTTTTTGCTGTGTGCATGCTGGTTGAAGTACCTTCGATTAACCTCTTCCTACATTCTGCCTTCGGTGTGCCATAGTTACATCCTTCCAAAGATAGATTGTTACTTGAAGAAGGTTCATCATTCCTTAATGTAAATAACTGAGGTATGTTACAGTTATCCTAATGAAGAAAGAAATAAAAATAGATATAATAATTTTATTTGTTAAATATTACTTTACCTCTACTTGGATTTTGTCTAATGTATCATTAGTGTTTGGTGTTAATGACACTGGTTGGCTAGTCTAAAAATTATATAGTTCTTATGACTTTCAATATATTAATTTCACAATAAAATTTAGCTGTGAGAAACCTAGTTCTTGCACATTATCTCCATCTATACTTTGTCTGCCTAATATATTCAGCAGCCGCTCTTCACACTTATTTAGAGGAGGTTGCTTCTGTTCACCTCCACCATTTTTCTCGATTTCTTGTTTCACTTTTGCAGCTTTTGCCTTCACTTTGTATTTCCAGTCAGTTACAGCCTAAACAAATAAATTTAGTTAAAATATTGCAAGAAAAATTCATAATAATATGTATTACTTTTCTCCACTCTTCTATTGTTTTAGTTCCAAGATAGCCAAGACCGTTCAACATTCCCACTAATTTAGACCATAATTTTGAGGCCTCACTTCTCCCATTAGGGTTAGAAAATTTATTGGTTAATATGCACGGATTTATTTCAGCAAAATCCAAAAACGCACTCCAATGGTCTTGATTCACCTTCATTTTTGAATAGCTAAAAAACCAAAAATTGGAACTGGACTTTTCAATATAAATTATACGCACAAAATATTTATAAAAATTTAATAAATATTTACAAATAGTTCGTTTAATGTGTATTTATTATTAAAATACAGTAATGTCTGGTTGTAGCGAACTCCAAGGGACCGGCAAAAAAGGTTCGTTATAAGCGAAGTTCATTATAAGTGATGATTTTGAAAAAACACCACTATTTTGAGTGAGTCAATTTTTATTCTTTTTTCATATAACAAAATACATTACAAACATTACATGTCTGAAACAACTTGAAAATATTAATTATGTACTAAAAAAACGTATTTATTTTAGTTTGTTTTTTTTTTTGGCAAGATTAATCTCTCTGATGTGCACTTCCACTTCGCTTAGCTTATTAAGAATATGTTGCGGAGTATTCCGCGTTTGAAGAAAATGACGAACGACTTCAATATTTTGGATTGCATTTGAAGTGGTTGGAACTAGTGGTACTTCGTTATTTTTGGTTTCTTCCTCTTCGTTCTCATCGTCAGTCTGATTAGCTGCAGAAGACACAGAAGCTACAATGGCATCATCATCCAAAAATTCCACATTTACAAGGTTGTCATCAACGTGAACGTATTCATTAAAATCATATTCACCAAGAGTGAGTTCATCTTGAACATCGTTAACACTTTCTTCTTGATTTTTTATGAGCCATTCGACTAATGGTAGATTGTCATCTGAGTCAAATTCATCCTCACGCCTGATAAATCCGCCGTGTCGAAAACAATTAGCGATTGTCTGCTTTGACACTTTTTGCCATGCCATATGGATGAAGTTAATTGCATCCAAGAGACTCACAGTGAAGTTAGTTTGATCATTATCAATAGAATTTATAGTTTTCGAGAGTAGGAATCGTCGGTAATTGCTTTTTAAGCTATGGATAACACCCTGGTCCATGGGCTACAATTTCGAACTTGTATTCGCAGACATAAACACCAACTTAATGCACTCCAAATTTTTTACATTCGGATGAGCCGGGCAATTGTTCACTAGTAATAAGATTTTTCGTTTCTTACGACGTAATTCATCATCCCATTCTCGTAGTTCGTTTGTAAAAATTTCGGAGGTCATCCAAGCTCTTCTGATACATTTATAATTGACTGGTAATCGTACCACTTTTTGAAACATCGGGGGTTTTTGGCCTTTCCGATCACCAATAATTTTCTTTTCTCTGTCCCCAATAAATTTGCTACAACCAAGACGGTAATTCTTTCTTTAGATAACTTTCCACCTGTACAGGTCTCCCCTTTGAATCTTAATGTCTTGTCTGGTGTGCGCTTATAAAACAACCCCGTTTCATCGCCGTTAAAAATGTCCTCATCTCCAAAGTTTTCTCTAATTATTGGCCACTTATTTTCCAACCAGTCATTCACAACATCCATATTAACTGAGGCTGCCTCTCCAACAATTTTTCCGCTGCCGATGTTGTGTCTTCGTTTAAACCTTTCGATCCAACTTCTACTAAATTTTAATTCAGGATCTTCCAACAATTTACTCCCAAGATCTTCAGCTTTAAATTGCAACACGACACCGCTGATAGTTACATTTTTACTTCTTTGCTGAGAAAACCATTTCAAAAGTCCTTGATCAACTTCGTGCTTAGTAGGTTTTTTGATTTTTTTCACATTTGAGTTTCGTACTTGTTCGAAACTCTTCAATATGGTTTGCCTTAGCTTCCAAATTGTAGCAACCTACAATGAAGTTTTTGTTTAATACATGCATTATCCTGAATTTAGTTTTTTATTACCGTTGATTTACTTAGTCCCATTTCAGTACAAATTTCGCTTTGTTTGACACCTCGTTGCAATCGGTGCAATATCATGTTTACTTTTCAACGTAAAAGATTTACGTTTTTTCTTCGCAACTGCGTCACTCATGGTCTTAAAATAACGTTTGAGAATCAGCGTAAGCACAGATTGATGACTCGACGTCGACTGCTTGCACAAACTGCTAGAATCGACTACTGCATTTTTGGCGAGATACTCGGGGAAGTCCCTTGTTTTCTAATTATAAGTTCGTTATACCCGAAAACTTTTTACATACAAAATGGAAAATAAGGTCCGTTATATCCGAAAGTTTGTTATAAGCGGGTTCGTTATATGCGAAAAACATTAACACGTTTCTTATGGAACCTTGGTTCGTACTTTTCAAACTGGTTCGTTATAACCGAAAGTTTGCTATAACCGGGTTCGTAATAACCGGACATTACTGTAACTACAAAATATACAAGACTAAAGTAAAATCGACTTATCTTATATGCCAACGAACATAAAATAAAACAGTCGCCATAAAATTTCAAAAGCAGATGTAAAATACGTGATATTTTCAAATTTGTACAGAAAATTATTATTCATGTTCTTTCTCTTTCTTACACGTGTTTAAAGTTTCATAGCATGTGTTTCTCTGTTCAACGCGACACCGTTTAACCTGTCGCTTTGAAGCGATAGTTTTGTTATAGTGGGGGAAGCGAAATCTACAATAGATATACACACAGAGTATCTTTTTAGATCGTCTTGAGTCGACAATAGATATCGATAGCAGACAGAGTCCCACTACTGAACTGATTCTAATAAACATAATTCTTTCTATTGGAAAGATGGGACTGCAATAATCTTAGCAACAATCAAAGGAGCCTAATGTTCCCAATAAAAGGCGGTGATCAATTAAGTATAGTAGACGTTCCTGGCATAAACCCATGTTGTGCAATAGAAAGATGAGGTCTAGTGCCATAAGATACATGTTTATAAATCAACATTTCAAAAACTTTTCCATAGTAGGGATAACGGGAACAGGTCTATAATTCCGAATGTCGGAACTATCACTATTCTTAAAAATTGGTGATATTCTAGCAATCTTCCAAGTATCAGGAAACACACGTTCTAATACCCAAATTGAAAATCTTGTATAAAGAATCAACAAAAATGTAGGCATAATTCCTTCAAAAAAAAATACAAGAATATCATTGTCACACTAGTAGCTAATGTGTTTTTAGCCTCTTAATAGTATGAATGATATCAGGCGGTGAAACAGATAGTAGACATGGAAAATAGTAGATAGTAAACATAGAAAAAACAGTACCATCTAAAATGCTACTACACACTGTAAAACAAGGAATAAGATGTTATGATGCTGCTCCAGGAACTGGAGTTGGATTGGATTGGTTGGATTGGATTGCTACAAATAGCAAATGAATGAACAACGTTAATGTGCTTGTTATAACCAAGTTTAAAACTCGTCAATTACAAAACAATCAAAATCAATGTAATTAATACGTTTTACCAAACCTAAAAATTAAATCTAAAGTTAATAAAAACGAAAAATTTTTAAATGTAATTCCTCGTCATGTTACCAAATAAAACTTTCCTAAATGCTCTAAAACATGAGCGTTGATTGCAGTAAAGTATTAGCAATAATTACCTTGACAATATGTCAGTGACATAAATTACATCTAGTTCAAGTGGATATTTTTTGGTTAATTTTAACAGAAACGTTGCAATACTAAAGTGAACAAAATGATTAAAGTTTTGAGACCATATTTCAAGTGACAATGGTGTAATTGATATTTTGTGAATTTGTCTACTCAAATGATTACCAAGGCGTCTTATTTTTTTTCATTTGTCTGTTATGCCAAGTGTGTGATAATTATCGTCGTCATTTACTGAAATTGGTAACCGTGTAAGTCGAAGTCAATCCACCGTTATAAGATGTCAAACATAGTTTGAGTATGATTGGGAACGTCATAAAAGAAGTACTTTAGCCCAAAAGGCGTCATTTAAAACCATCGGCTTTTAACTACCAAGTCAAACGTTAATGTTTGGTAAATACCGCCTAGTAACACTTCGAACAGCCTACTGCAAAATAATATATTTTGAACCCAAGTCTTATCGACGCCGAAGAGAACGTTTAAATTGATGAAAGGCTTCAATGAAATATCGTGTAGCGCAGGATTGTAGTAACGAATTTAAATTCTGCCTGGGAATGCATGACAGTCGCCAAATAGTTAGACGGAGACTTATAGAAAGGCGCCATCTTCAATTTTCAGTTGAAAGATTTATTTTTGTTTGATCACACTGTATAAAAGATTTTACCATTTTTTTTTTCTTTTCTAGGTTTTTATTTCGTGCTAATCATCCAAATACTTACAATCACCTTCTAGCACTATTTCAAAATTTTTGCGGACGTAGCTAAACGATTTTTCTGTATAATATTGCTATTTTCAGTAATTAAATTTTCACAATAAATTAAAACCTATCCTCAATAATTAATATTTTTCTTCTTCAACAAAAGTTTTAGGAGTATTTATCGATGAAAGTTTAAAGTATTGACAATTTATGCAAAACTTTGTCCAAAGGATGTTACTCCAATTCTGTGTCATATGCAATATCGGATTATTGACTGGGCACCTGATATTAAGAACTATATTTAACCTTAACTACAAAGATTCATGCCGATATATATTTAAAAGTAAGCAAATATTAACTTTTTATGATACTTACATCTTTGATATTCTAGCGGCCGGTATTATAAACTGATATTAAAAGTAGTTTTAGTTAAAAGACATTTAAATAAAGTGTCCCTTAAATTAGGGGTTCTGTATTATGAAATGGATTCAAATAGCATTTAACTAAATGTGATATTTAGGAAGGTTGGCAATACTGTTAGCACACAAAATATATGAATTTAGCACATTTAAACAATTTATGCCTGGCTTCGCTTTGGCATGATTCAAAATTAAGAGCAGATGTTTAATATTGTTATATGTTTCTTTAGAATTAAGTTTTAGTTACAAAACGTAATGGTTTTTAATGTTGTACATAGTTTTGTATACTTTACTTTTATATATCAAAAATTACATACTTTGTATTAATTTGTAAGGTTGTAGATTTGTTGAACTAATAAATCAAAAAGCAAACAATATTTACCAGGAACATATTAGAAGAGATATTTGCAAGAAGTAAAAAGTTCATACAACAATGAAATTCTTTTTTTAAAAAATCACAATAAACTTTGAAAATATTTGAAAATTTATTCGTTTAGAAATTAAAATTAAAAATAAAATATATAGCCTATAATAGATGTAAGTAAACAAAAGTTCGAAGTTATGTAATTATATCTGAGTCTGAAGTACGAGGGATGTTTCCAAAGTTCTGGGAATTAAATTACGCAGAACTTATAGGCAATGCTATTGGTGACAGACAAGACATTTGTTACAAATGAAACTGACCATGTGTCCATGTGTACAGATATAGATCTGTGTAATGCATGTCTGTTTCATTTGTAACAAATGCGTAATACGTGCTTAACGTCTTGATGTACTCAAATTTCTTTGGTATAAGTATTGACATGTTTATGCAGCTAACCAGTGCAATATCGTTCAGTCTGATTCAGGTATTCAACTGATATAGACGCATTTTCGTAGCACTGTTTGTGTAACCATGGAAGACGCGGCTAAATCTCAAAGAGCAATAATTTAATTTTTGTGAAAAAAGAGGGTGTGAAAACTTCAGAAATTATTAAACGTCTGCAAGGAGTGTTTGGTGAGTCTGCAGAGTCTAAAATTACTGTATATCGGTGAATTGATCATTTTAAAAGTGGTAGAACATCATTAGAAGACGATCCACGCAATGGTCGCCTGTGCATGTCGGTAAATGAAAGAAACATTACTGCCGTGGAGAACCTACTAAATAAGTACAGACGAATGACCCTGCTGGGTGCCAAGACTGTTGGGACCGGAACAGAAAGTCAATAGGTCTGCCACTTGTCGTCAACTTCAAGAGCTGTTAGCCCGTTACGGTGATGAATTTTAGCAACGGATGACGACCAGTGACAAAACGTGAATTCCATATTTCAATCCTGAGACCAAAAGTCAATCCAAAGAATGGCGTAAACCCGAAGAAGGGCCATTTAAGGCGCGTGCAATTTCGTCTGTTGGAAAGGTAATGCTTACTGTATTCTGGGATTGCGAAGGGATTATTCTTATGGATTATCTTGCGAAAGGTACTACAATTAACGCAGAATATTATTCGAACTTACTACCCGAACCACTGCGGCAAGCACTTATCAGAAAACGACATGGGATATGGCATAAGCCTCCGTTATTGCAACAGAATATAATGAAGGACTACACACCGCAAGAAAAACGAAGGATGTTTTGAACGATTTACGATGAGAATTGCTTCCGCATCCACCTTATTCATCGGATCTCGCACCGAGTGATCTTTCACCTGTTCCCAGATTTGAGAAAAAACCTTTACGGGCGTTCGTTTTGAGAGTTTGAATGACGCAAACGTGCCATAAATAGGTGCTTAAGACTGCTTAAAAAAATTAATTTATTGTTGGGATAAATGTATTCAATTAAATAGCGATTATGTTGGAAAACTACAAATATTGATACTACTGTAATATTGATGAAAATTTACAAAATAAAAAAAATTATAGCTAAATTCTCAGAATTTTGGAAACATCCCTTCTATATACAAACATGCATATACATAAATGCGCTTGCGTCAATTCTCCCTTTAATACTTGAGTAGTTAAATTTAGGTATTTAAGTTTAAATACGTGTTTAGAGTTAAATGTTTGAACATGTTGATAATACACTTGCCTTACTTTTAAAATGCCATTTAATAACGAGCCATCGAAAAAAATTCATAATTGGAGTAGACTGTGAAATTGGGTTGGTACTTTAGCCACTTCCACATAATGACACATTACTTGATGCTTGACAGTTTCATTTGGTTTCATTGTAAAAAAAGGTTACGGCATTGAAATGATCCTACAACAAAAAAGAAAACAAACAATTTATTTAATATAGAAATCATAATCAAAATTTACATATAGCTACAGAAGTTGTTGAAAATGTTGTCCATTTACATCTAAACAAATTTAATTTTCTTAATAAGAGTTTTGAAAAATTTGACACAAACATAGTTTCAATGTCAAATAATAAATGTCATTATGTGGAAGTGGCTAAAGTACCAACCCAATTTCACAGTCTACTCCAATTATGAATTTTTTCGATGGCTCGTTATAAATATCCTTTTAAGTACGTTGATAATACTGGCCGTATGTTTTGTATTTAAATATAATACGGAATTCTTTGTGTGTAACAATTTACCTGTTTCCTACCCCTTATCTTTCCGTTGTAAATTTTATAAATTACTAGTCCTCATTAAAAGTGCTGCAAATCTTGTACTAGTTAAAAAATATTTATTAGATATTAATTGCTATGACATTAATGATTTCTTCCATTGGTTATTTTTAACATATTTCATGCTCATACCTGTTTATTATTCTTTTATTATTATATATTGCATTGAAATAAAGTTATTTTTATTATTACTATCTGGTCGTACTTTTTTAATTAGACGTTTTTTGCACGGTGCTATTAAAATGTATGTTTGCAATAGACAATTTTGCTAATAACAAATTGCAAATAAGTATAGTCTTCACTATGGAAAATCTCTTGGAACTAATTTATTTCTGATATGTGCTAATTCGTTACGCAGCCATATTTATAATCACCTGTACTCCATTTACGTTAACAGCATTACAGTGGGGTCTAAGATATTCGTATTTGTTACATAGGAGCAATAAAGGCTTATTTGTTGCCAATTCAAGTTTTACTGAGAAATATATTTAATTAGAGTAACTTACTTGTCGGTAAATTGCCAGTCTTTTATTAATTTTATAAGATTGATAACTGTAACCTTTTATTTTTTAAACGAGATATACACGTTGCCGTCATGAAAAATTTGGTCCCCTTTTGTCCATTCATATGCTAGAAAATAGCGCCCTATCTTTCCCAATGCGATATTCTTAACGTAATTGAACTATAGTTACATAATAAAATGGTTATTCTTCGTTATCGTAATGGTAAACAAGATATATAGGTCTTCTCACCATCACATTCGTCCTGTATTTTGGTTTGGAGAATGCGGCGGCGCCCCTTGATGCTAAACCTAAGAACATTGATGGTAATCTGCCCCAACAACAATGGACAATCAATTTATTATTGATCAAGGTTTGCAAGAAGTTTGCGCTCGCCACCCTACGACAAAAATCCAATGTTACCACGTCGTGCTCCAACAGAAATGTATCGTAATCAATGCCCCTGGCGAGATAAACTCCTGCCTTTTTGAAACTCGAACATTTCAAAAGTCGTCTTTGAAACTTTTGATCTGCAATTTCTGGCTTAAGTATATCGGATTCCAAACCATGGATGCGTATTTAAATCTACTTCAACACAAGCACATAGAATATATGTTTTATCGCGATAGTGCCATTAAAATGCTAGGAGTTCTCAGAATGAAACCAAGAGTTCTAGCCATAGTTTGCGCCATGCCATCTATGTGACTTGTAGAGTTTAAACAAATTATCAAACAGTACGCCTTAGTCTATAATACTGTGAGAACTCTGTAGATTGCCTCCGTTCACATTAAGATATTGAATAGAAAATATAACTTAACTCTCACAACGAGAATAGCCCACAACACAGCCCTTGATATTAAGATTTGGTTTGTTTTTCTGACACAATAATCAAAGTGATAATAAATTATGTTGTAAACCCAATACATCATTGATGTTATTAATGCGGGAATAAATCTTGAGATCATCAGCATAGGCCAATCCACAACATGTAAGAGTACCGAAAAGGTCATTGTTAAATAGAAGGAAGAGTCAGGCGCCAAATTCACTTACCAAGTGGTTTAGACCATCACTGAAACCAAATGCTTGAAGTTTTTTAATTAAAATTTTGCGATCGATGGTGTCGAAGGCGCGTGTGAAATAGGTGTATGCCATAGGGACAACCTGAAATTATTGAGAACAAAAAACACGGTTAATATTTTCTATGATTTTATTTGAAATATGCTCAACATAATTCCATTCAGCAATGATACAATTGACCATTCTTTCTTTCCACTATTTAAAAGCTCCCAACCAATCCTCTTTCGGAATACTTTCAAAATAAGCGTCAATCTCTTCTTCAGACCAAAACCTTCTACCCCGCAAGTTGCGTATAAGCAAAAAAAGTAGCCAAAAAAAAGTTGTCTGGAAGTCAACTGAACACTTCAGTCAAACATTTTTCAGCGTACCAGTTAGCTGTAACTGTCTTTTGTCCATCTAGCTTAATTTACTAAGCCCATACTTCTGAAGAATACCGCATAGATAATCTTTTCCATAGCTTGCTCAGTGTAGGAATTTACTCATCTTCGTGAATCCATAAGCGACTCCCTTGGTGGGTAGGAATGTCTAAAAAGGGAATATAAGTTTCGTCGCCTGTCACTTTTTTGGAAAAATTTGATACCCGCCATTGTGTAAGAAATTTATAGGGGTAGCGGAGAGAGGGAGCTCCAGCATACACACAGGTTATAGCGTTCACCGATATACACGCATCGCTCTGTTGCTCGTAACGAGTCAAAAACAACAACGCTGAACCCACGCGATTGCTCTTGTGCTCGTCGTAAACATTCTGGGCACCCATCTTGAGCAAGTTTTTCTGTAATTCAGATGGTCCGTCATGATTTCATGGAGCAATGATCGTGAAATTTTACGAAATTCTCTGATGAAATCATCGACACGTTTGTTCAGATCGCCTTACAGATGACTCATCCATTGTTCCCGTACCGTACACTTCAGTAATCCTGCGATGAATTTCGCTTGGATGGACGTTTTCTGCATTTAAAAAACGGATCACTTATCGCACTTCGCATTTGGTAGGATTTTCTATCATATGCGCCATTTCAAACAGTCACAAAACTCACACCATGCATCGGAGGAACTGAAGTTCTCTTTACAAAACTACGATGACACTGTTGACACCTGCGTCGCTTTGCTTTTAATTGGATACTAGCGCCATCTGTATGAGTAAACTGGTACTATTTTTAAGATTTCTAAAAATTTGCCTGCTCCTGTCAAGAAATTTTATAAATAAATTATGTAGAAGAGAAAATTGTTGTTTCTATGTTGTGATTTGTTTTTACCTGCCAAAAGCAGAAATGTTCATTTTTTATAAGTATAATACAATTACACATACATACATACAAAAAGTTTTATTTTCTTTTATACTTAATTATTATTATGTTAATTGAATTGAATTGATTCGGCTTTTACCTAATGAAGATCCATAATTTAAGACATAAATAAAATTAATGGTTTAAAAAGTGAAGATATTAACCAATAATTTTATTTCTATTTTATATTATGTTCTAATAATAATCATAAACCATCCATAAAATGTTGTGATATTACATGATTCGTTATTTAACGTCCCTGCTGAAGCAATTTTTGTCGTCTTCAATGAATAAATTTTGAGGACGAAGTTGTTCATCCTACACTATTTCAATATTGTCATCAATAATGTTTCTCATCTGTAAAACTTTATGCAAAATCAACTAACAAACTATTTTTGTGTACTAGCGCAATTTACATATCTCGTGAAATGTAAATATTTTACCCATGTTCTTTTAAACTTCCAACAAATTATTATGTCTATTCCTCACAAATTATTTCAATAATATCAAGTATAATTATCAAAAGAATGATGTGGTAAGTGATACTTATAAATAAATAATAACGACTGCTAGCAGAGGTACCGTTCCGTAACGATTATATCATAATGATTTAATCGACTAGCAATGATTCTGAAAAGTTACAAAAGTGGATTTCATTGAAAAATCGTTGTCAGAACGAAAATCGAACTGTGGCTGGTGCTTAGCGATATCGTTGCGATGAGTTATAAAATAGGGCTTTTAGTTGAGTAAACTCTTTGATAGTGATACAATATGTCGAAACAATATTGATAGAGATATCTAATAAAATATGAAACAAATCAAATGTTTATATTATTTACGTTAAGTTTCCAAATATATTATCAAAAGCCGTCTGCTACATAAATAAAATCATATAGGGCTGGTTTTGAAATAAAAAGACAACGTTTGAAAAATGGAAAGATTAAATTATATAGAATATATACCCAATATATTGTCCCAAAATTCCTACTCATAAGCGCGAAAAAAAAAAAAGATATTTAAAAAAAATTGTCTGATGGACTATATAATAAAAGACGATATCTTAAAGTTAATCTACAATAACAAAAAGAATATATTTGTTATTGTCCATCTCGCTAAGTTTCGTTCAGTTGTCGATCGTTACATACGTTCGATACAATTTACATTTACATCACCTATTAAAGAAAGATCGTTACCAAATAGGAATTTAAATGCCTGTAGAGCATATATGTTACATCTTCTTTTAATACATCTTTAAAAAATTCATCGTACTCTTATCGTACAAAGCTGTTTACACAATGTTATCTTCTAGTTTTTATAAACATAAACATTGCATTCAATAGCGGTATTTATTATAGACATTCTAAATTCATTATATCTGTTACTTCTCGTAACAAAAAAAAAAACATTTAGGTCATACACGTAATACATATTTTTTTAAATTTTAATAGTTCACTTGTTTGCATAAACAGCTGATTTTGTACGTGGTGACCTCAGCATACAACAATGTAATAGTTTTTATAACATCGACAGCTGTTACGTATGTAAACATACGCTGTGGCGTATGTGTGTGTGTCTGTATGTATCTTCAATAGAGGTATTTACATTCAGAATATTTTGAATTCATAGGTAATACAATTTTGAGGGGATTTAGTTTTGGGGTTTGCATTGTAATTGACTAACAATAGTTTGGGTATATATTCCGTATAATTTAATCATTCCATTTTTCATACGTTGTCTTTTTATTTAAAGGACAACCGGTGTATATTATAAATTTATCGAAAAAAGATTTGATGAGAACTAAAACACCTCAAAAAGTTAATGTAAAATAACCAAAGAAGTAAAAAAAAATTCAATCTACTCAAATTAATAGAAATAATTAATTTTATAAATTAAAATCATCTTACATTATGAATTTGTTCATACGTTCCTTGAATATTCAATTAGCGCATTAAGTAGACTAAATGGATTATTATATATGAATTGCAGCAAAGAATTGCAAACATAAAATAGATACTTAGATACCAATAATGAATTTAAAATTTTAAGTACCGTATATTCTCTTAAAAGTTATTGTTAAAAGAAACGATTCGTAAGAAACAAACTTGTTACTGATAGTAACAAATAAATTAGTGGTAAAAAAAAATAGTAGTGTTGTATTTGTGCATTTAATCAATAATGGATTGTTACAATGTAACGGTCAACAGCATCAAATTGATATGTACTTATCTATTATTTATGTTGGAAAAAAACTTACATCTAAGTAATGATTTTATTTCCCTCTCTTTCTTTCTATATCTTTAGCTACTTTGCCCAGGAATAAAATGACAACTGTAACATTTATCGATAAAGACCCGTTTTATAGTTTTCGCAATTTTATTTTTCGTACATTTCACAAACTCTGGTCTTGTTACCCAAATATTGATTGATACTTTCATCATATCTATGTATGTGATTTGTCATAATGTTCTATCGTCTGGTAAAATCGACGCATATACAAACAAAGCGTCAGCAGGAACGTCATTCGCAGGATCACCGGTTTCCGCGTCTCCTACCCGCGGGAAATTCGTTATTGTATTGTGTGCTGCTTCTCGTGAATCATAAATTCTCGTCAGGGGCTAACCTTCTGAACTAATATTTTACGTTACATATTGCTGCAGAATGAAAGAGATGGCCTGATGAAAGAAGCGGGCGCACAGTACTACTACCACCACCGCCAACGCTACGAGCGAAATGCATTGTTTGTCACTGAGAGATCCATTAAAAGCTCGATTAAAATGATCACTACGCTAACGTTATATTACATAAAGGCGACAGTACAGGAGAGTCTCTCATTCGGACGGGACAGCAAAACGAAGCTATAGATGGAAAATCAATAACATGAGGATGAGTTTGTGGCACGAGCTGACTGCCTCTGGAAGAAGTGGGAGTAGTCATGACTGGGACAGTCGAGCCCCTCCGTTACTGTCCTAAAAAGTTCACCTTACTCACACCATTTCGCGTCAACTCCGTTGCTGCGCTGCGACTTCGAATCGCTGGGTGGAATAAATAAAAATAAGGGAAAACAAATATCCAGTCAATACAATAGCAGTTTAAATGGGCCTTTTTAAAATCTATTGTTTTAGTAACATTATCATTGTATGTTCAAAACTACAAAAATATCTTTAATAATGTATGTATATTTTCTATAGACCCAACGGCAAGAAAATAATTTATATAAAATGTTATAAAGTAAATGAAATAGTAGTTTATGTATAAACATAAATCTTATACAACACAAAATTATTTACTTTATAAAAACATGTAAAGAGTCAGAAAAACTTGCAACGAAAACTAATATTAAAAACTAGTGTATATTTCAATTAAAGTAGATTTCTTCTATTGAAAAAATAATGAATCGTGGAACTGTGCGCCTAAGTTGGTTGGTTAGAAAGCTGAATATAATCTTATCGGTCACTAATTAAGACGTTCAATAAATGAAAACAAACCGAAACGGTTTGATTTCTCTCTCTGAATAAACAATTTTTATATTAAATTCATAAAATTTCTAAGTTTCCTTTCCGTAGACTCATATATGGACATCAAAACACAACCGTATTAAACTACAGTATGTACTTCATTCTCTATTTTGTCATTGATGTAAACAGTATTTGAAATGTTTTCAACTTCTGTATACATATACTGATCTTCAAAAAAATGTTATGTTAAAGAGTCGACCAATTGCAATGAATTTTTTTATACTACTCTGTTTTGTCTCAGATAAGAAATAATATGGACAAACAAATTTAGCAAGTGTACAATGTTTTTAAATTTGCGCTTCCTTCAGATGAAAGTAATATTTCGTAGCAACATGTTCTCAATTTATTAAGTCATAATGCCTAGGCGCCGTTTAGGGAACACTTACGATCACTTAAGTGAATTCGAAAGAGGACGCATTATTGGTATGTGGGAAGCCAGTTTTTCAATAAGACAAATTTCGGACCGCATGGGACGCAGTGTGTCAGCAGTGTTACAGTGTTGGTCCAGTTGGTCTGAAGAAGGAATCCATAACCGTCGTCATGGATTCGCACGATCTCAAGCAACTAGAGCACGGCACGATCGTTATTTGAGAATCGAGGCTTTACAAGACAGAGTTTCCACAACCCGGTCGATAGGAATAATATTGTTATTTTTTAATATTTTGGTTTGAAAATGTAATCATTTCTTAAGTTTGATTAAACATACATTATGTCGAAATTTTATTAAAACTAATCAACTTCTACTGGGTGTTCAGATTTTTCTT
Organism: Melolontha melolontha; assembly: GCA_935421215.2. Classification (NCBI taxonomy): domain Eukaryota; kingdom Metazoa; phylum Arthropoda; class Insecta; order Coleoptera; family Scarabaeidae; genus Melolontha; species Melolontha melolontha. The sequence continues at coordinate 131,974,167 of OW285236.1, forward strand.
AAAGTCGGTATATAAATCCCAATTCTCTTGGTATTCATGAAAATATATATAGGTATAGCTGCTCAACCCTCGCTTGCTTACATGCAAACAAGGAGTTTTTTTAGAAGAGGTTTAACCCTATATCGCGCAATTTTTTTTATTGGTCTCAAAAAAAAATCCTGAATATTATGTTATGTTCAGAACTCGGAAAAAATATTTAAAAAAATATATTCTATTCTAAAACAAACAAGGAGTTTTTTTAGAAGAGGTTTAACCCTATATCGCGCAATTTTTTTTATTGGTCTCAAAAAAAAATCCTGAATATTATGTTATGTTCAGAACTCGGAAAAAATATTTAAAAAAATATATTCTATTCTAAAACGTTTTTATTTTGTAAAATATAGTTGTAGCAGATTTGATACAAGGGGGTTATTGTATAACAAAGTATAGTATAAGCTTAACTGGTATGAAATTTTAGGAAACAATTATTATTTTTATTTAAACAGAAAAATAAGCTGCATTTGTTGCATTTAATGTACGAAAATTGTTTGCATGTAGGTAATTTGCACCTTTGCCTTGTTTCAGTGTATATTGGCCAATGATTCCACCCATCTAATCTTACATCCTTTGGAGCAATGTAAGGAGCCGTTGCCGAGCGTTGTCTCTTTGCTTGTATTAACTTTTCTGTATCAAATGGTCTGCCTCTTTTACTGATAGTGCTACTTCCACTTTTGCACAAACAATAAGCTACTTCTGTTCTAAAGTTGGCTAGCCGCATGGAGAAGTCTTCTTTACGCTGCTGATTTACTCTTTTATATAATAGCCATGCGTTAACAAGTGGCATGTCCAGCATGTGGTAAAAGATCAAGATCAAGATAAGATCAACGCCACCTATGTGGCGATTGTATTCTGTAATAATATTTGGACACTCTACTTCTATTTTACGTTTTTCCTTTCTATCGAAGCGCTTTATAGTAGTCTTTGGAAGTACACCTGTGTAACTAGACAAAAGGCATACGGTTCGGTTATCCTTCCATGCTACACAGGATACGTCAACGCCTTCCAAATTGCAAACATACTCATAAGATGTACCTCGTTGTTGTTTATTTAGTTCTTTATCGACAGGAATTTTACAATTTGGTATTCGATTTCTTCTAACTGTTCCTAAAGAAAATATACCTTTCTGTGCCAGATGTGATACAAGTGATAAACTTGTGTAGTAGTTATCAAAATATACGATAAAATTTTTATTGTAGGGTATAATCCTACATAGGCGTTGCACCAAATTTCCAGTTACCCCTAGTCTATTTCACCTCCTACAAGTTCATAGTCTTTTTTTCTAGTGTATATTTCATAATTATATGAAAAACCACTAACACCACTGAGAATAAAGAGTTTAAATCCCCATTTGTGGGGCTTAGCAGGCATATACTGCTTCAAACTGTTTCTACCTTTGGACGCACACATTTGTTCGTCTATCGACAAATGTTTCTCCAATGGTACACTTTTATACCTGAATAACAATGTGTCAATTACTGGTCGCAATTTATAAAGTTTATCGGAATGGTTGTCTTTTGTTGAAGGTATATTGTCATTGTCATTGAAATGAAGATTTTGACGAATTTTCTCAAATTTCTTTTGACTCATTGTTTCTTTTATGTGTGTAAATCCTAAGTTAGCACTCCAGTACGATCTCACCTTCGGCATATGTACAAGTGACATATAAATACATATACCCAAGTATTTACGAATGTCTTGGTCGGAAAAATGTGTTGTATTATTTAAATTTATTTGACTAGCGTACAAATTCGTCTGGAAAGTTATTTTCGTAATCAATTTGTCTGTAAAAAAGTATTTGAAGAAGGCGTACGGGGTATCGATGTCCATAAATGTGGAAGGCAATGTTTCAGAACCTCTGAACTCTTTAGCATCACCTAATACTAAATTTTTCTTTTTCCAAATTATATTTGCATTTTTTTAGGAACACATGTTTTAAGTGTATCAGTATTTACTACGTTACTAATAGTAGATTCTATCGATTCATCTAGCGTTTCTGCTTCGTCCGCAACTTCTGACATGTCATCTTCAAATACAATAGGCAAATTTTGTATATCTAGTATATCTTCCAGTTCGGTGCTCTCAGGTTCGAAGTCAGATTCATCTTGTTCTAGACCATCATCACTATCCCACAATTGCTGCGCATACTTTTCCAGCTCTTCATTTGTAAGAGGCCTCCTTTTGTTACACAGATTCATTTGTTCGTAAATTTTCTACACTAAAAACGCAATGTATCAGATATGATACAACAAAATTTATAGCCTACTATTACATATATTTCATATATATATATATATATATATATATATATATATACCGTGTGCACAACGTCGTGCGATCGATGGATATATAAGTAATGACTGGCCAACTGCAAGTATATTCGCCTTGCTTGAACACAATGAGCGACTGATAGGAATATTCAATGTGTTAGAGAGAGATTATTTGATTCGTACTTAGATCGTATGTAGAATGTGTTGGATAAAGAAATGGAACGCCCGTACAGTTAGACAGTAGAACAGATTGAATATACTCTCTCAACCCTAACCACATAAACTCGCTATTCGTCTTCGTCTTACTACATTGTGGTAGATCAATCACTCCCCGGCGTTCATACGGTATATTGAAAATGTAGAATATTTTAGAAATCCTTTTACCTTATAGAACAAAATCGGACACAATTACGAAGAAAATTTTACGTTTTAAAACTTTATATCACTAATTGTCATCACAGTGAACACTAGTAGTAACGGTCACACATAAAGGTTAGGTCAATAATAATATAACTTGAAAAATAACGGTTTCTAATATATGCCTTATGCCCAGTTACATTAAGTGTTGTAGCTTATATGCAACGAGGAGTTTTCGCAGACTATAATATTTGTAGTACAGATTAATACGCACTTCTTTTAGTTGTATCATTTCTGCTACATTACGCGATATAGGGTTAAGACTTAAACTATCTCTTGACTTATAGTAATAAAATAGAGCTGGAATAAAATAGTAGATAGCTTTTAAAGACTGGAAGCAGTTATTCCACTCGTTGGTACAGCTAAAATTGCGTTTTTAAAGGCATCGATTGCTACTTCTGACTACTGGACCTACTGACCAGGCAGTCCGTCCTTTATTTTCGGAAAGGTAAAGAAATCGTTGGGACTTAGGTCGGGACTGTACGGAGGATGATCTAACAATTTGACGTTTTGTTGCATTAAAAATTGAATTGTCTTGCGAGCTGTGTGCGAACTTGCATTGTCATGGTGGAAGATGATTCGTCGTTGTGGGTTGGTTTCTCGGAGCGCACCGATGACTTGCGTCAAACAAATAGTTGTGTACTAATCGGCAGTAACAGTTCTTTGATCTTGTAGAGAAATTGTTGCTACATGACCTGTTTTCAAATGTCGCGACCATCTTTTTGAAAACACTTCGAGAACGGATCACTTTTGTCGGTGTTTTCCTCACCTTGGAACACCCAAACAGACGGCTGGCGTTTATTTTCTGGCTCGTATGAATAAATTCAAGATTCATCACCACTCACGCTGTTGTACATGTTTTTAAAGTTTCCTGCTTTGAAGCGGTATAGCTTTTTGACCCAACCAATTCGCCCTAGCTGTTTTCTGTTCTTCCTTCAACAGGCGCGGTATCTAACAGGAAACTAATTTTTTTGCACACAATTCTTCATGCAAAATTTTTTGAATTGAAGTCTTCTAAATCCCAAATAATACCTCAATTTCGCATTGTTAATTCCATTTTTCGACCAACTTGTCAACTTTGACAGTTCGTCGTAGCTACAATACTACACGTATCGCACTGAAACTTTGGATTTAGGCTAATTTTTAGTACTGACATTTAATTAGTGGCACCCTCTATGTCCTAGTATACCAAACATAATAGACATCCCTCGTATTACCCGATGTTATAATTACAGTTCTTTCATTAGCATTTGCCTATTCGAATATACTGGAAGTGAAAAGAATTATATGTGAGAGAAATAGAGATTATTTTAAATCAGTACAAAGAGAAAATCTTATGCGGCTATAGCGTATGTACTACTACAGAGAAGTCGTGCACCAATACTGTGTATTGTTAACAATTTAATGATAGGGACAATGCTGCTAGTAACAGAATCTGGAAGATCACGTAAAATTAAACGAATTAAAGAAAATTATATTGCATGTACCGCTAATAAACAACCTGCTTTAAGCTTACGATAACTTAAAACAAAACTAGAAACACATTTTGGTACCTACAAACTGTTTATAAAGTCTACCCTGCCAAAAAAATTGTATCAAGAATTATAAAGCCAGTGTTGCAATTTAAAAAAAAACCTATATCTCGATTATCAACAGGAAAAATAGATTGGTATTTGCCAAAAATATCCCACCAAACATATAGTTTTGGAGAAATGAGTTTTTCTCCGACGAAAGTAAATTTAATGTTATGAAAAAAATAATATGGCGACGCCATATGAAAAGGTATCTTGAACATGTAGGAGGCAGTGCGCTTGTATGGAGTTGTGCGTCAACAGCGGGGACTATGAACTTACAAATAATCAGGCACATAATGACCGGGATGTTTACTCAAATATTTTGTGATAAAATCTCCCACAAAATATGACAAAATTAAATCTACCACAAGATTACCCCTTTCAGTCCGACAACGATCCCAAGCAATGCGCTTTTATTATGCGTCAGTAGATCACGTTCAATATCCTTTATTTTTGCAGACTGTCGCAATCCCATGACTTCAGTCCGATAGGAACATTTGTAGTTAGAAATTAAAAGAACATTAAAGATGCATGTTATCTGATCTAAATAGCAGTTGGAGAAAATCCAAATTGAAAAATGGGAGAAAATTTCACCAGAAATAACATTTTGTTTCTTATATACCTCGACGCCTACAAGCTAATACAAACTCCAAAGAAAATCCAATAAGATATTAACTTAGTATCAGTTTAAAGCGACTCAATATATAGGGAGAAACGGTTCAAAGTGTTGAAAAATTTAAAAATCCCGGGGAAGTTGATAAACCTTGTTAGAATGACGTTGAAGACAACAACATGCGCAGTCAAAGTAAATGGAGAAATGTCAGCAGACTTTCAAGTACGGAGAAGGCTACCGCAAGGATATCCGCTTTCGACAGTTTTATTTAATATAGTCCTGGAGAAACCGATAAGAGACGCAGATATAAACCGCAGGGCTATGCTTTTCAATCGAATCCACCAGTGCCTTGCATACGCAGATGACATCCTACTAATGGCAAGAAGTAAGAAAGAGCTGCAGTCCAAGACGCAGTTATTTATACAAGCAGCAAGCAATATGGGCTTTCAGATAAATAGAACGAAATGCAGATATATGGAGATTAAAGGCGGTCTGAAAGGTGCGCTAAGAGATATGTTCAAGGTGCGGAACAAGGATGGAGAAGTGTTGACTTTTAAAGAGGTAGAGAATTGTATGTATTTAGGAGTTTTAATAGACAACAAATGTAGCGAGGTCATGGAGATAGACTTAAGACTGGCAAAAAGTAATAGATGTGCAGAAGGGTTGAACAGAATACTTAAATCAAAAGATGTCTCAAAAAGAACTAAGATAGGATTATATAAATCGGTATTGAGACCAACGCTGACATATGGCTGCGAATTGTGGATAATGACTAAGAAGGTGCAGTAAACTGGAGGTCTGGGAGAGAACGATACTTAGGAGGATTTTCGGAGGAAAGAGGACAGAAGCAGGATGGGAGAGGCAAACGAACGAAGAAATTTACAATTTATATGGAGAATCTCCCGTAATACATTTCATAAAAATGCGACGGCTCCAGTGGCTCGGCCATCTTCGAAGATTAGGGGAAGAGAGGTTAATTAAAGATATAGGATGGAGGGTACCTGATGGAAAGAGAAGGCGGGGTAGACCGAGGAGAAGATGGGAGGCGGTTATGGAGGATGTAGAAAGGAAGGGACTCAAGAATTGGAGATTGTTGGCAAGGAATAGGAAGAAATGGAATAACATGACCAAGCAATGGGCCTGAGAGACCTGTAAACGCTTTATATATATATATATATATATATATATATATATATATATATATATATATATATTGATATAATACGGTGAATGCCGTGGAGAATTGCCCCAAGTTCGGACGTCAAATGATATAATACGGAGAGGCTGAACAGAGAAAAGCCTCACGTTCTGGTGACAATAATGTGATAATATATAAATATGAGAAATTAATATATTTATTAAGCCTGAAAACTACTCAATCTCTAGGGTCTCGAAGTAAGTTCTCGATACACAGACAAACACTAACAAATACATAAAATAAAACGAAAAAGTCAAATTCATGTATATAAATATATTTAAATAATATTATACCGATTATCACAAGATACAAAAAACATTTAGTGAGACATTTAAAAAAATCCAAAATAAGTATGTGATATAATATGATATTATGCTATCTTTCGTTCAATAATATGAAATAGGTTGCCTATTCAAATACTAGACAACCTAATCGTACGTCAAGATCTAAATTAAACAAGTTTCAAGATTTCTAAATATAACTTCCAAATCTGACATATAAAAGCAAAGTAATATGACATTTGAGATGACGTGAGTAAATGATATATAGATAAGTGACTGCAAGTAATGTTATATCTCTCACAAATATATAAGTTACAAATTTCCCTTAAATACCTGATGGATACGTTAATTTAGAAGATCACAATTTCATCATGTCTTTTGGGACGAAATTCACAGGAATATTTCCAACTGGAACATCAAGGTTGGTTGTCAATTGCTTGATTTATATTACTGGATAATATCCTAGTCGCTGATATGCTTATAATTCAATCTTGCTTTTCGTCGTCAAGACTCCCATAAGAAATTTTGTAATAGCATAAATCAAATATTCTAAGGAAATTGTACAATGATTTCTAAAATATTATAAAAGATAATATAATAATAAAAATTCACCCACGTAATCTCAATTACAAATTCTGAATATGATGTTCACAGAAGTCATAAAAATAACAAAGCTTACAGTAATTTGTTCACAAATGAAATAAAACATAGTTGGTTTTAAAAATCCAAAACCTCGCGAAAATAAGTTAAAGTTAGTTTATTAATTAGCGAAACATTAAAATAGATTAAATGTAACATACAATATTAAACGGTATCATGATTTCAAAAACCAATTATGAATTTATAACAAAATTCTTATTATAAAGTAATATTTCGCAAATCTGAATATTCTAGATATAACATTCTTGAAACCGATATCTTATTAGTAAAAGAATTAATTAAGGAAGACAGTTGACCCACAACAATATATATATATATATATATATTAAAAATAATAGACTTTTTATTGGTTTAGCGACCTTTTATTGAATTATGATGTTTTATTCTACGACGTTTCGACTTTTACTATTTTTCAGTCTTTTTCAAGTATCGTTTCTTTTGGTTTTCAAAATCACGCATTCTGTGTAACATGTGTGTCGGGTACCCGAGACCTTTTTTTGTAACGAACCGATCGCACTGGTTGGAATATTGTAAGTGATCAATAAAAGGTCGCTAAACCAATAAAAAGTCTATTATTTTTAATATTAAGACACGGCCAATAAAATAAATAAGAAAAATAAAATTCTTATAAACACTAAATATATATATATATATATATATATATATATCAGTTTAAATTATTTTCATATCTGTATTCAGATTTTTATGTTTTAGTTTCATGTTTAGTTATGTTTCAAAATATATTAAATAATGTTTGCATAATAATAATATATACAAGAAGATTTATGTATATTTATGGATTATACCCACATATCTTTCGGTATGAGCTCGGTGGTACGCGGCTAATGCTACAGTTTTGGTATACGTCATAAAGCGGTATTTCCTACAAATTTTATGTTTATTTTATTGTTATAATCATGATTATCGAAATTATAGAAGTCTATAGGTTCATTGGTCTTATCGCCTAGATTTTACATCTACGTTTTCACGCAATTTAAGGGATTAATAATGCGTTCTACCTCCACGAATTCTAATGACTTCTGTCATATAGCGTCGTAAATTTGGAATGCAGTTGGCGACCTTTCCTTGTGTAATGTTTTCCCATTCCTCACGAAGAGCACTATTCGAAGATCCCGAATGGTTACCGGTATAGGTTGTCAGTGCCGAACACGTCGCCCTAATGAATCCCAGAGATCTTCGATAGGATTAAAGTCCGGGCTTCGAGCTGGCCATTGCAAGCGGCGAAAGTTAAGTGCATCCAAATATTGCTAACCACCCGTACAGTGTGAGATCGCGCGTTATCGTGCGTTATCGCGCGTTATCGTGCATTAAAGTAAAGTTCTCACCTACGAATGGAGCAAATGGTACAACGTGATCAGCTAAACACTCGTAGATGTACGTAACAGACGTCCTGGTGCCATTTTCAATGAGAACATGCTCAGTTTTTGCATATAATGAAATGCCAGCCCAAACCATTATACCGCCTCCCCAAAATGCCATTATAACACGCTGAAAATCGTTCAACCAAGCCTCCACACATGTTCTCGCCCATCTGGTGAATACAGACAAAAACGAGACTCATCCGTGAACAATACGGAGCTCCATTGATGCATTGTCCAATGTCTATGTTCACAGGAAAATCGTAGTCGCCAAACACGATCAGCTGAGAGCAAAAGTGGACAAGCAGCAGGTTCCTTTGACATCAATCTTCGGCGAACGGTTCGTGCAGAAACTGCAGTACGTCTTCGACTTGATGAGACTTAATTGTTAATGGTAAAACACGATCGCGTAGTGTAGATAACACCTTAAAACGATCTCCTCGCCGGTTTGTGGTGCGAAGTCTACGTGATCCTGGCCTTCTTGTGTATTCCTCAGTTTGACGATGTCGCTGTATTGCCTATTCCCCGCTTCATTCGCTGACATACAGCCCCCATTATGATGGAACCTGTTTAGCGCTTTCCTGCAGATTTGGTTGTTTCAACGATTCTTCTTGTTTTCTCCAAACTAGTTGCCGTCCATCAGAGTGAAATGCATTGTATTTACTTTCATCCACGAAAATTACCTTGTTTCAGAACTTCAAAGACTCATTCTTATATCTCTGCAAATTCCAAAGGATTCTTTCTGTTAATATTGATAAAATATTACTTTCTTGCAACTCGAGAAAGTAATCTTTCTCTAAAATAGTCTTGGCTTTCCACAAATATGAGAGTTTTATTATATACTGAATTGTTGCAAAATTTCTATCAATAGTTTTTCTAATTTCTCTATAAGATTTTTCTCTTTCGGGAACTGTGACCTCTCGCAACTTTCGCCCTATTTCGATCATTCAAATTCAACAGATTTACTAAAAATTTAATCTAAAATCAATACAGTAGAGGATGGGACTTTTCCGGGAAATATGCGCACGTATGAATACTTTTGTTGTTTGTTTAATTGTTAACATGTATATTTATCTATTATCATTTTTTAAATTATCTAGATAAATTAACTATATATTAATGTACGTTTCAAAATATCTACACAGAAATGTAATAAATTATATTATAAAAAAATATGCACATTTGTTTGGTAATTTTAAAAGTGTATATGCAGTGAGGTGAACATTTCAATAGTATTCAAATGAGTGAACACTATTCATACTTTTCCTAAGAGAAACTTTGGAATGAAGATTAACATTGAGATTTTGCAATTAATTATAAACGGACAACGCAGATTTACGAATTATTGAAATTATGCAGTATAAAAAGATGTAATATTAGTATTTAATTTTTATATTACACTTACTTAAGTTTCTGCAAAAATTCTTCGGCTTACTAGGCGAAGTAAATGAGATATATTATGCATACGTAATAAATACAGAGAAAGTGCCACCAAGAGGAAAAAGATAGAAGATCGAAAGAAACGAATAAACGCAGGCAACGAGACCAGATAATTAGAACGAGATGGGTAGCGGTTTGACGACGGCAGTTGACCCGCAATGTATGACAAGCATGATGGCCGGTCCCTCATTGGAAATACTTATTGTTCGGAACTGCGTTCCACTCAAGATGAAATGTTACTTTTGTTGCTCAGATAAATAGTGATCGATCAACACTGTATCGTTCGGTACTTCATACATCATAATTAGACAAAAATATTTCAAACACTATTGAATTTAGAAATTATTAATAGATAATTATAGGACCATTTTCTTTAGATACTGATATTCTCCGAATAGTTAAATCTCTTATATCTTAGTCCTTTACAAAAATGCATAAAATATACAAAAAGAAACTTTCTTTACATTTTAAGGTCGAACCTTAACGTTCGCTACTACAGCGCCGAACCTATACTCTTTGACAACGTAATTTGTTTGGATCAGTGGCAGGTTATATTTTTCTTTTATTTGTACGAAATGAATAATGTAAAAACAGGTTCGCATTCGTCTGAAGATTAATTGTAAATGGTAGTAAGAATAAGAAAAGTGCCCGAAAAATGAAAAGATTTTAATAAATACAACGACAATCGTACGAGGGTATATCAAAATATAGCGAGACTGGCGCTATCACCACTAGAATTTTATAACAAAGAATAGAACATGAAACCTCCATCTCTAATGTAGTTATCCTCAAGTGGACTTTGATTTAACTTTTGACGTTTATTACAAATTAAATACTGAATTGTGAGTGTTTGACGTGCCCATCGAAAAAAAATGAGAATGGAGGAAAGAGATACGCGATAAAATTTTGTGTTCGGTTGGGTAAAACTCCAACTGAAATTTTTGAACTGATTAAAACTGCATACCTAGAAGATAGTGTTTGAGTGCCATAAGAAATTCAGAGACGATTGTGAAACAGTGAAAGATGAACCTCGATGCGGGCGACCACCAACTGCACGGATTAATTAAAAAAATGCAGAAATTAACGACTTGATCCAAAATGATCGTTCGATTGGCATATAGCGAATTTCTGAAATTGTTAATTTGTCTTAGGATTCCATTCAAAAAATTATTCATGAATATTTAGGATACCGAAAGGTCGCAGCAAAATAGATTCCAAAAGTGATGACCAATGAACAAAAAGCCAATCGAATTTGTCGGCAGTGGAATAGGTAACTGCAACATAATCCACAGTTTTTAAACAATGCGGTTACACGTGACGAGAGTTAGTTTAATTATTACGACCCTGAATTAGAGTTTCAAAGTCCAAGACCGCAGAAGGCGAAAACTGAAAAGCGTCGGTGAAGTGATGCACTTAATTTTTTTGATAAATGGGGCGTTATTTATGATCTCATTGTACTTAGAGAACATCCAGTAGCTGAAGAGTACTATTCTAATGTACTTCCAGGAACTCTAAAGGCAAAATTAAAGAAAAAAATAGCCGCTTTATCAAGACATCGGTTGGATCCTGAATTGTGAACGAACTCTTGAAGAATTGGGATGGAAATTATGGTTTACCCTCCCTACTCACCTGATCTTGTGCCATGTGACATCCATTTGTTTCCTGAAATCAAAAACGAATTTAGAGGTCTACAATTTAAGTCAAATTTAGAGCTCATAGACTCTCAAAAAATGGTTTCTCAGATGTTTATGACAAGTGGACAAAACGATGGGACAAGTGTATTGCACAGAATGGAGAGTACTTTGAAGGATAATTGAAGTTTTCTAAATAAATGTTTCATTTTGTACTGCAGCACCAGTCTCGTTAGTTTCTGATATTTCCTCGTATGTCAAAACGCAAGTTTCATAAGCCACCATTTTGTCGCACGAGTTCAGTTTAGAAAATGAGCTACGATAGTGGCGAGTTTTCTAAAGAACGAGTGCGACAAAAGGCCATGTAAAGCGGGTTTTTTACTATTTTTTTTTATTTTGCATTTTTACATTAAAAAATTGAAATTATTCCATTTGAAAGTTCAAATTTTATTTTTATATAAAGTCACATTGATCTTCACATAGAGTGACATAGAAACTAATATATCTTGTCGTCAATTGTATATAGCATTTTTCTTTTCTACGTATATAATTTCTGTCAAATGTACTTAAATTCTTTAAATCAAATGATAGCAATAAGATATTTATTTCTGTGTTCGAACAACGCCAACAATGAAAAATGCAATTGTTTTGAGTTTCATGAGTTCATTATGAACGCAAAATAAAAAAAGATTTTTTTGTTGTAAGATGCAGAAGGCAACTGTTCTTTCATTATTAGAACTAATTGAGCACCAGATATTAGCTATAAGTAGGTATGCTAATTGTAACGAGCCATCGAAAAAATTCATAATTGGAGTAGACTGTGAAATTGGGTTGGTACTTTAACCACTTCCACATAATGATATTTATTATTTGACGTAGAAACTATAAGTTTGTGTCAAATTTTTCAAAATTCTTATTAAGAAAATTGTTTGTGTTTAGATGTAAATGGACAACATTTTCAACAACTTCTGTAGCTATATGTAAATTTTGATTATGTAGTATCATTTCAATGCCATAACCTTTTCTTACAATAAAACCGAATTAAACTGTCAAGCATCAAGTAATGTGTCATTATGTGGTTAAAGTACTAACCCAGTTTCACAGTCTACTCCAATTATAAATTTTTTCGATGGCTCGTTATTATTTATATTGAGTTTCCGAATTACATGTTTTATGTTTTGCTCAGAAGAGGCAGCATACCTGTAATGATTCATCTGCTTTTATCATTAATATTCTTTGCTACCGAAAATATGCTAATTTCGGCCGCTGATTTTGTTAGAGTGATTAATGCCTACTAGACATATAGAATACATTTAGTTCAGACTCATTATAACCTTTAAATAATTGATGTCATTGTAAGTTCTCATTAAAAAAGTTTTAAATTAATTCTGAACTATTTCTATGTAATGGATAACAGCTCATGGCTATAGTCATCATGTAGGATCCTCGAGGACCAATTCAATTTTCTCATTTTTTTCCTTTGATACATTAATGTTGCATTGAAACCTGCATTATTTCATTAACATAGCTGAAATCTTCCAAAATTGAAGATTAAGCCTCGCAGTTTTCTTCAATTTATCCATCTTAGGACGCGGTATAAAATAGCCATCGATAAACTCGTAAATCGAATCTCGTTTTTTTTCGTTTTACTTATTTTTGCGTTCATTTTATTAAAGAAAAAGAGGTATATATATATATATATATGGTAAACCTAATCAGTAGGCGATTAAAGGTCTGTATATTACTTCAAAATATATGTATTTAAAAAACTCTACATGTTTCGGCTGTATACGCCTTTTTCAAGAGAATACAAAATATGAATCATATTTTGATTCATATTTTGTATTCTCTTGAAAAAGGCGTATACAGCCGAAACATGTAGAGTTTTTTAAATACATATATTTTGAAGTAATATACAGACCTTTAATCGCCTACTGATTAGGTTTACCATATCATACCAAGGTCACGAAGTTATTATATATATATATATATATATATATATATATATATATATATATATATATATATATATTTATTTATTCTTATGTAATTTAGCTTATAATTCTAGATGTATTAGGTATTGTTTGTTGTAAATCATTAAAATGTGTTATAAAAAATTGCTCTAATACTTTTAAATATTGATGATTCATCAAACCATTAACAAAATAAAGAAGTTTAGCTCGGTATCTTCTTATGGAACCCCATACCATAATTCATGGTAGTTATGGTATGTTTTATTGTTTGTTGAGGGCACGAAGGAACAAACTTCTCATTAAGAAGTCTTCTATTCGCTTCTGTTAAGTAGTGGAACGTGACTTGGTCAGTAAATAAATACCTAACAATAATTACAAAATAGTGTCTTTCATTATGTGTGAAATTTACACAATAATGTACTGGAATATGTCCTGCCAACCTTGAATTATATTTTTTTATTACCTTCAGCAAATTTTAATTTTCAAGATGATTTGTTAATCGGTTTTCTTCAGGAAAGCTCTGCTCCGGCTAATTCGGTGAAATAAATCTATCCCCACTTCAAGAGGTTTTTTTCAGTTCACGAATAGATGCTTTTCACTTAGCTATAGATATGGAGACGATTCTATATTTAGTTCTTGGTGAGTTGTTCGATGCCTTCCACGTCATTTTTATGATTCTCCTCCTGATAGTAGTATCAGAAGTAGAGAGAAATTGATAAATTAGAAAGTGTTACCAAATTTGCCGATTTCTCTCAAAGAAAGTTTACCTGTCTTTAAGAAAACAAATTGAGCATATTTCTCGACTGATATACAGAGTGTAGAAACAACGATGCGAAAGATGTAATTATTTAGAATATAAACTCAAAATATTGTGTGTATTTCCGACGCGAACCACGAAACTAAAAACCCCCTGTGCCACCTATGAATTGAAATTATTCAGAAAATTTGTATAAATAAATACCTCTATTAAAGTTACACACACACACACATACATTACAGCGTATGTTTACTAATGTAACAGCTGTCGATGTTATAGAAATTATGATGTTGTATGCTAAGGTCAATAACCTCAATATATTTACGTACAAAATCAGTTGTTTATAATTTTTAGAACCTATTAGACCTAAATCAGCTATTTCATGTGTGTACGTAAATGTAAAATATTAATATGGACAAAAAAGACCGCTATTGCAAACATACGCTGCATGTTATGTTTATGTCTATAAAAACTCTAGAAGATAACATTGTATATAAGTTTTGTATGGTAAGGGTTCGATAACCTGGTACGAAAGTCAGCTGTTAAAAATTTATACCTACATGTGAATTTTTGAAGACTGTGTATTAAAAGAACATACTATATGTGCTCTACGGACATTTAACGTCCTATTTGGTAACAATCTATCTTTAATTGAAGATGTAAATGTAAATCATATCGAACGTGCGTAACGAACTGACAACTGATGGGAGAGGATACTTACAGCGAGACCGATAATAAGAAAACCTTTTTTTTTTATTGTCGGGTCACCTTTAACATATCGTATCTGATACTTTTATAATATAGTCGATCGCACAGAGGCGTAAAATTTTTTAAATATCTTTGTCATTTTTTCCTCGCTTATGAGAGAAAATTTTGGGAAAAATTTTTGGATTTATATTCTATTTAATTACATCTTTCTATTTTTCATTCGTTTGTTTTTACTTCAAGGACATACAGTTTTTCTTTTTCATTAAAACAAATTAAAACTGAAAATTTAACAAATGTATGAATAAATTTACTTACCGCTTACGACTTTTGAACTATTTAACAATGCAATGGGATTCCCGACATGTAACGTACAACGTCTAAAACCTATAATCCCTAGTAGCCACGAGCAGTGTTGGCGCAGATAAGTTTTCAAATGTACTAACAAATATAAGAAAATGTACTAAATTGTACTAAACTCACTGCTGCCAACCGTAAAAATGGAAAATCTCGCTATTCTTAATAAAGAAGATTGGCCATACGATCATACTTTTAAATAATTTATTATTGTATAAAATTGACTTTCAAACTTAATAAAGACAAGAAAAAACGATGAAATACTAAAGAATATTCTATTATCTCCAACTTAATTATAATTTTACGTATATACATAAGTAGTAGTGATGCCGAAAAAATAACTATTCGGTATATTAGTATTCGTTACATGCGCAGACCAGAAGTAACGATTGCCTATTTGAGAATGTAATCGTTACTTTCGTACTTGATTACTTTTGATACATATCATTAGACTCGTATTTGATAACTTTCAGTACATATGGTTATACTCGTATTTGATTACTTTTGTACGTTAGTACACATGTATTATATGTATATAGTATAAATCTAGGGATACAAGATATCGGACTCATTGATTATTTGTACTCTATAGCATACTTATTAAATATAGACATATCAAATATAAACAAAGAATTTTACAATCCAATTTACTTGCGTAATCATAATATTCAGATTTACAAAATGTGGAGCCAATTTAATTTATTATAAGTAAATAAAAAAGCTGATCACGTTTACCAGTTATTATTTTTAATATAATGTATAGAATCCACGGTTGGCTCTTGGTGAAACATAATGAATAATTTACTAAAGAAAACACTCGGTGTGTTTGTTTCACAAAATATATTTATTTAAATTTAAATATATTATTTAATCTCTAATATATGTTTCGCCTTTTCAGGCATTATCAAAGAGTTATTTTTAAAAACTAAAATAGAAAGTACACTTCCACCACTATTTATGAGTTTTTAAGGGACTTTATTATGGCATCAATGGTCGGGGTGTTGAAAAAATCCAGCTGCGTGTTTGTTACATGTCTATTAAGATAAACCGGGCCAATGGGTAGCCCCCTAAGCCCGTTGCTCGCTGAATTATATTTGTCAGATTTTGAATCTAAATATAAACAATGTCAACCGCAGTCCATTATTAAAATACATTTCCTTCTGGGGCAGATATGTAGACGATATTTTATGCCTGTGGTCAGGCACAGATAGACAACTAGACCAATTTCTCAAGTATTTAAATTCTCTTAACAATAAAATACAATTCACTATAGAAAAAGAGTTAGACGGAACGCTAAATTTTTTAGACTTAAAATTAACAAGAATGGATAAACGATTCGAGTTTGATATATTTATAAAACCCACTACAACGGATACAGTAATCCCGGCTAATTCTAATTAATCATGGAATATAAAAATGGCAGCGTTTCATAGTTTTATATATAGACTGATTAATTTCCCTTTAAATAATGAGAATTACGAAAAAGAAGTAACCACCATAAAAACAATAGCTAGAAACAACGGATATAAAACAGAATTTATAGATAAAATGATTATCAAAAAACAACGCACTATCCTTATGAAGAATTTTTACTACGGGCACACATATATAAAATCGAATAAAACATTTCACACACTCAACTATATACCTGGGGTTAGCAATAAAGTTTCTAATAAACTGAATAAATTAGGGTTAAATGTCATCCAAGTGAATAAAGTCAATCTAGGAAATATTTGAGTTAATAATAAAGAAAAAACAGAATTGTGTGGTAAGTCAGGTGTGTACGAATTAAGTTGCAGTGATTGTGATGCGATATACATCGGCCAATCAGGACGCTCAATAAAAGAACGGATCAAAGAGCATAGAAGTTCTATTCTTTATGGTAAAATGAATACGGGATTCTCCGAACACTGCATTGAAAATACACACTTGTTTAATACCAGTAATTTTAAACTTTTACATACTTGCAATAAAGGAAAGAGACTTGACTTCCTCGAAATATTAGAAATTAAAAAAGCCATAAATCTTAATAGACATGTAACAAACACGCAGCTGGATTTTTTCAACACCCCGACCATTGATGCCATAATAAAGTCCCTTAAAAACTCATAAATAGTGGTGGAAGTGTACTTTCTATTTTAGTTTTTAAAAATAACTCTTTGATAATGCCTGAAAAAGCGAAACATATGTTAGAGATTAAATAAATATATTTTGTGAAACAAACATACCGAGTGTTTTCTTTAGTAAATTATTATTTTTAAATTAATTACGTATTTGCAAATAAATTTAAAACTAGCATAAACAAATACGATACACAATTGGGATTTAAAATATAGTTGGATTGATAAGATTAAGAGTCTCGGTTAGAAATTTGGTTGGGGAAAGTTGCAAATACTCTTTTAATTATCTATTTTTAGCCAATATTTCGTCACCCAATTCGTGTGCTTTATCACGGTAAAGTAACGGTAATTAGCTTGTACCTAATACAACATATTATATAATATCTATACAATAAAATATACTTACAAATAGAACTAATGTGAGAAAAGGTTTTCGTAATAAGTAAAGTGCCAACAAATACAATGATGTTAAAAGATGAAGAAGTAAAACATATTTTTTATCCGTCAACATCATTTTAGTTGTTTACACGTTACCTGTTGTTATATTCTGTCGCAAAACGTGTAATGTATTAAAGTTTTTTTTCATGTTTGCCTATATTTTTTTCATCACGCATCATATACACGGTCCCTCTAAATTCAACGACAAAATTTTTGCGATGATGGAGGGTAATAAATAGATGAACTTTTTTAGTATCTTTTTATTCTGGAAACACATATTTCAGAAGCAGTATAGTTCTTATTAAAATTAAATTCTATAAGGATATTAATAGATACTAAGGATAATAAGAGACATAAAATTGCTATTTAATCCTGTACTGCATTATTAGGTTGATTTTTTTTTTAGTATCAATGTCTTAGTATTTTAAATTCTATATTAAAAATTTACATGGAATAATTGTAATAACAAAGTTAGAAAAATGTATTTTAACGGAATAAAAATACACAATGAAATAGGGATATATTTAAGAGAAATGTTAAAAGAACTGTTTTCAAAATTTTGGCCATTAATTGGCCATGTTAGTCGACATGAAGTATTTCAAAACCATTTAGCTTTCCAATGAGGTGTTTCCAGAACAAAAAGTTACCAAAAAAGTTTCTCAATTCATTACCCTCCATCACCACAAAAATTTTATCGGTTGAATTTAGAGGAATCCGATACGCTATATTATTATAATACAATTTCATAAAATTTATTCAGTTTGTTTTAATATTTTCGCAAATTCCTGAAGTCCTGAGAATTCCTGCGGAATTTGTGTTAGTTCCTTGCACTCAGAAATACTCCGAGCATCGTCATTTAAACATGCAACGAAATTTTGTAAACTATCAAAATTCTCTGCATAAAAACTAGTAGCTTCCAACCATGTCCCTCATCTAGTTATTACTGGAGAGGGAGGCAGCGACAAAGATGGCAGTTTTTCCCTGTAAAGAGGTGCTTTTCCGAAAACTTTTTTAAAAGCGCATACAAGTCTATCAACTTCTGGAAAGGTGTCTCTGATATATTCACAGATTCTGTGGAGAGCATGTGGTCTGCCTGATTTAACATATATGCAGCACTGTCACTGACAAATAAAAGTATTTTTTCTTTGTTCCTATCGTCCGAATGAAGCATTTGGTGCATATTCTCGTAAATGGTTTTAGCTACTATTTCCGCTTCAACTGTATTTATAACTTTTTTTGTTATTACATATGCGTTATATGGAATAGTTGGATGTAGTACACCAGCTACAACATTTTTCATACAGCGTCCTAATATATCGACAATTTCGTCGGCACTTATCCAGAGGTACTGATTTGAAAGATGGCTTCAAATGTGTTCTACTGCTTTCGTGTAGCACTTAGAAACATAATATTGCGTAAGGTGTATTCATCAGGAACATTTCGACCAGTACATTTTTGGAGAAATATTTTTAAAGTGGGTAAAGTTTCACAGAGTTCCTCGTTAAAATTGTCAGATTCCAACGGTTTCAATTTCTGTGCATGTGTTTGCGATGCTAAGTGACGTTGTACGTGCGATTTCATGGAATTTTTTAACGATATTTTACAGATTTTGCAATAAATTTCGGAATCACTGACAATGGACATACAATCAGTAAGACCGTCAATCCAACTCGCCATTGTTTTACGATGCCGTTCTCGACGTTCTTCCATATCATATCTGAACAAGTAACTTAAACAATGCTCTAGATATAAATAAATGAAGACTAAAAACGTATGCGTAAGTTATTGAAACTGAACGAAATTCAATGCACACTTGCGTCGAAATAATTTGGAGAAGTAGATTCAATCAAATGATATTAAACAGGATCTATCACAAAAATTAAGATGTAATTAACAATTAAAACTATGTAAACAAGAAACTAACTCACAGCACTTTATTTATATGAAATATAATCTAAATAGATTAAATTATTAAAACTCCACACGCTTCTATCTACGCCCATGAATACAGAAATTTAACAGTAAATATCCAACAAAAAACGTCGCAATTCTCGATGAAAACAGATGTGCGTTCCTGCCAGACCAATAGTGCATTCAATAACTGCATGATGTACTTACAGATGTTGTACACTATTTATATCTAGAGAACGGATGCAATTTCCATAAAACGCAATCGGCAATTGGAATTGTGTATAACGTCGCTCAGTACATCCCGGCGTAATTCAATGAAGTATTTGTTTGACTTACTCGGCTACCCGATAACAATGAACAACCCAGCTATTGTATTCGGAGAATATAGTCATGTGGTAAAAATGTCCGTTCTCTATTTATATCGTCCGTCGTAATGACGACGTCATTTCAACCCGAAGTGTCCGGTCTCTCATCATTACTAATTCTGTTCTGCGAGGCAAATAATACCGATTACTGATATAATAAGACCAATAATATGAATGCCGCCACCGAACGTTAAACTCATACTTATGTAAAATGAATCAAAGTAATCAAAATAATCAAGTACCGAATACATTCAACGATTACTCAAGGTATGGTTGACGAATAGTAAGCATTACTTAAAAGTACCTAAAATTGACATCTCTAATAAGTAGATTCACAAGAAATGAAGCCTAAACACTACCTAATCTGTCAAATTGTTGAAAATTCATCAACTAATTATTTTAGTTTAATTATTGAATTATCAGTTATTTATTGAACTCCATATACATACCACAATTCTACTTTCTAATCGGATCAAAACGAGCAAATATCAGGTAAATTTGAGTAATTATAATAAAAGATAATTTTAGTCAAACATTATCCTAGAGATTTTAGCTGTTTCAAATTATAAGAAAGTGACACCGTTAGTTCATATATATGTTCTCCTAATCATTAGGTGGCGATGTTGGATAGTCGTTTATAGGTTTCTTTAATAAATTAAAAAATATAACGGGTGTTCAGAAACATTCGAAGTCAAAGTAGTCCTTGAAAATATGAAGTCATGTCTGAGATAGATTGGTTTTTGACAGACAACAGTTGACATTTAATAATTATTACAAATCAGATACTTAAGTAACGATATACGATTTTTTGTTCAGAGCCCACTTGACTTCGAATGTTTCTGAACACCCGTTACTTTATATTCTTATTATGTCGAAAATCATGGACATGTATAGCAAACGCCAATTAAGTTGGCGCGACGAGGGGTAAGTTCGCGCAGGATTAGAAGTAGTGGGGAGATTTGTATTTGGTTTTACATCAAATGTCAGATAATTCTAACCTCTGAGCGTGTATCACTTTATGATCGCCTAGCAAAGATATTATGTTCCGTCAAATGTCAATGACAAATGTATTCTGACAATTACTTGAGTAGTGGGGGTAGACGTTTTTAAAAACGGCTTCTGCGCACCCCCTACTCGCGCCAACTTAATTGACGCTTACTATACTAAGTTGGTGTAAATCGCGCCTAAAATGTACTTCTGTACTACATTAGCAAAAATATACTAAATTTACAAATGCACTGCTCACCAGTAATTCATAGAAACGTAAGAAATTTTTAGAATACAACACACAGTCTGTAGCTTAGATAAGTGATTATAATATTTTGGCGGTATACTGTAATTTCAAAGATAGACATACATATTCAAATACGTGTACATGTCAAGCCAGGTGTAAAAATTGTATAGTAAAACATGTAGCTTGGCATTTTACTATACAATTTTTAACGCCAAGCTGTATAATTATTTTAAGTACGCTTACATATATATGTATCTTCAAGTGTTACGTATCATAAATTTAATTTAATAAAGATATGTTATTTACATAACTTTGATATATATTTTACAGTTTGCATATATTACATGGTTAGATAAGTAGTGCGTAATCCTTTGTATTTACATTTCAAACGCATTGTAAAAGAGATACAGTCCTGGCCAAATGTTATTAACGCCCTAATAAAACGAGCATATTAGAAAATTATTAATTTCTTCTGGAAATTTACATATTACTTGCTTATACTTGTTTCCAAGAAATGTTACATTTTGTGGGAAATGACCATTGAAATATTTAAAATAATTGCCGTAGCATACTGAGAAATAATGTACATTTATTATAATAGAAACTATTCTAGAATATAATTATGTTACTTGAGCCTTTGAGTAAAAGTGAAGTCTAAAATAACAGCAAAAAAAACAAATATACAAAGCCTTAAGGGGCCAGATTATTTTGTTACATAAGCGAGGAATATCGTACAGACAATTAAATATTCTCGTAGGGGAGTGCAAAATGCTATTAGATGCGTCTAATACGAAAAAGTGTCAGAAACTCGCGAATTAACAAAGGAAGGTCATATTATAATATGAAATTACTAGACTAGACCTTGCTCGAACAACTACAAAACAATCAGTAGAGAGATAAATTAATATTATAGAGAATCGCCCTACGAGATTAAACTACGAATCTAAAAACATGGCGGTATTACTGTTTCAAACACACAATGTTAGCATCTGTTTCTACGACTAAAATGTTTCGGTTCAGTGACTAAAAACTCAACAAGAAGCGTGCCATTCTCGAAATTAAAAAGAAAGAGAAATCGCCGAAATTATAATGTCGACAAAAGAACCAAATATTGAGATAAATAATGTGTAATTAAAATGTCCCTATACAGAGGTATAATTCTTACCGTTAAACTTGACACTAGCGACATAATGGTATGGGAGGTCCATGATTGTGACAAATATCTTAGGAACATTTCAAGAACCACATTTTCAACAAGATAGTGGACTTTGTTACATGTTCCACTAGATACTGTGTTTGTTAGGATTTCGCGGCAATAATTAAGACTCAGGATTTCTGTATGTGACTTGCGTTGTAAAGTCACTGCCTCCATCTTTAGGATCTAGTTCTTACCGTTGATTGAGGAGAGCTTCTTGCGGCAATGGTATTTTTACTGTTTTCTAATGCCTGCGAGAAAAGTCCTGAAGCCGGTGGTATTGGTAGACTTTTTCCGTGTTCTCTTTCGTTTCAGTCACCAAAGCATGTTGCTTTCAACAACACATCGCCAATGTCATCGAATTTGAATCAGAGGCGTACTACGTAGTCATTACTAGAGTTGTTAATTTTTCCTCACATTCCAGAGTCATACTCAAGTATAAGTTAATATGTACAACTGTTTTCAATATACATCGCGTTTTGTAAAGAAGGCGTGTCCGTAAGTAATTATATCTCAGCGAGAGATAAAAAAACACCTGTTTACAGTCCATTTTTGAATCCTATAAAGGAATTATTTAATCAATGGAACCACATAATAAAGAGAACTCAGCCGACAAAGGGGATATTATATACAGCAATACACAATGCTTCTGAACAAATAACTGCAGATAATTACTTTCATTGTGTTCAGCATATGGAAATATATCTGGGTTATTGTTTAGAACAAATTGAAATATTAACTTGTTTCTTTATTTATAACGAGCGATCATTAAAATTTTCACTCGTAGCTGGCCGTGTATATAAAAATTATGTCGTAGCTTTAGTCATTAAGATGTTATTTCAAACATCTGTCAGTGTCACATATATATTTTAAAGTTTCATCAAAAGAAAAAGTAATGGCCTTTAATGATATGCATAAAGCGTTTATGGTAGAATGTTACTTCCTGACATCTCAAAAAATTGATGGTATTTGGCAGCATTCAATAGAAAATTGCCTTGCGGAGTTTGAAGAGAGATATCCAAATACTGTTCCTAGCTATAAAACTTTCCGTGATACGCTAATGCATTGTGTAAATCTTTTTCGTCAAACAGGCAGTATTTTAAGGAAAAAAGGAAGCGGTCCTCCTCTCAAGAGAAGTCGCGGCGTAATTGAAAATGTCAGACAAATTATTAACGAATCTCCTCAAACATCTATTCGCAGAGTTTCGCAACAAGTAGGGCTTTTGTATGGAACATGTCAAAAAATTTTAAAAAAGGACTTGCACATGTATCCATATAAATTAACTTCTGTACAAAATCTATTACTTGCGGATTATGAAAAAAGATATAACACAATTTTGCCAATGGTTTATTCAAACAATGACAGACAATATTTTAAATCATACTTTTTTCACCGATGAAGCTTGGTTTTATTGGAAAGGTTATGTTAATTCGCAAAATATGCGTATGTGGTCCAGTGAAAATTCTCATTTCTACAGAGAAGTTCCTCTACATCCAGAAAAAATAGGCGTATGGGTAGGTATCGAGTCGTCACCGATTAATAGGACCAATATTCTTTGAGGGCACGATAACATGTGTACATGGCTTACTTGAGCGAAAATTTTAATGATCACTCGTTATACTTCGATGGTTTGTACTGTGCATACTTTACATGGTACTATGCGAATATTTGAAAATGCTTTTACATATATGTATGCTACATATGCTATATTTGTATAAACTTCTATGTAAACACATCATATTGAAATTTAATAACATTTTAAGCATACATATTTACATGGTGTGAATTCGGTTTGTGAATTTGGAGGTTATTACCTACTTCATTTAAGTAGACCACCGTACTAATATTATGAGTATTATGACTTATTACATGACACATTATGACAGCTATATAATTATTATTTTGACATATTGAAGATCGTTTTATAATGCAAAAAAAAGAGTGTATCAGTTTTTTTGTCCGCCAGTTTACATAAGGCAAGAATAAATTAAATAACTTAAAATTTCAAATAAAAATGATGCACAGCTTGGTAAGTAGTTGTTAACTTAAACATATAATTTACATGGGAAAAGCAATCGGTATAAAGTGAAAGAGATTTGACAAAAAAGGAATTTAATTTGACATGTATGTTAATAAGACAAGAAATGAGAAACTCAATTGAAAAATAGTGAAACACAATTGACAAAAGTGAAGCCCAAAAGAAAAGCTTCTATTTTTTATATTTTTATTTTGTTGCACCAAACGAGACGAGCCTTTTTTGAGCAATTGTTAAATTATGAGGGATCCAACGCGAACACATCTTTTTCACGGCTAAATGTTCATGCTATATCTTATGTGTACTTGTCATACTCATGAGCAGAGATACATCAATTTCAGTGAATGTCACATGACGATCTTGCATTGTCAGTTCGCACACAGCATCGATATTTTCTGGCACAACCTTTTTTAAATTCGTCTTGAGCGAACGAAGATTTTAGATGGTCCTTCATCGCTAAAAGTTAAAGTGAGTTAATCGATGCACTGTTGTGATAATCCATGTCGAAGGTGATAATAAATCATCGCCCGAAGATTTTCACGAGTTAATTCCATTTTATTGACTTGAGATGAAATTTTCAAGTCACTCTAAACAACGCAAATAGCGTTCGTATGTCAAAACGTTCTGAGTAAGTATACAGTCAAAATGAGAAACTTTACGATGGATATGTCAAATGTCGCCTAGCAACATTAGTGTTTCCAGTTCCGGATACATAAATAGTTAACCTCGTATATTTAAATATTGAAATCACTTGATTCTAATCTTTTATAAATACTAGATTTCTGAACACATGTTTTTTTTTAGTCGGAACTTTTACTAATTTACAAAAAATAATACTTAAGAATGAATAAACGTAAATGTCAGTATTTCATCATAAGTGGCAATAGTGTTTTTTACATAGTCATTTCAAAAATAAATCTTTCATTTCTGGCATGGAACACATATTACTTATTATTGCCCACAACTTGTTTCTGCCTCGTTTGTGCTTAATCCCGGATTACTAATCCGTCAATAAATGCTTCTTGACATACAAATGCATTGCTATCTGATAATAATAATGTCGAGGGTAGGACCATTATTTCCACTATTCAAAAGTAAATTTAATATAGAAGATACATTATTCAAAAAGATGCTATGGGTCTTACGTTTAATGTTATAATAAACTTACAATTGCGAATTATTTTACTTATTGTCTCTTTGTTGCCTTTGTGTCGGAGTCGAATGGACTTTTTACATTTGTTTATCAAACGGAGTACCTGCTCTACAATCAAGAGGAGCTCTACTAGATTCTTTAACTGATGAAGAAACGTTTTGCAATCAAAATAATTCCCGTTCCATTTTGCGGTACACATATTTACTTACTATTAACTGTCTCTATTCAAAATTAATTAGAATACAAACACGTGCATATAGTTTTTTCATAGTATTGAAGACTTTGCGAACTAGTAAAGCACAACAATAATATTTATTAGTACGACAACAGTAAAACTTAAAACCGGCAATCAACAAACGAGAAATTATTCACAACCAAATTATAGTGCACAAAATATTCAAAAATATCATAAAACTAATAAAGAAACATGTGTATAAAGCAAAGTGATAAATAATAACATAATCATAATGCTTCAAAAAACTACAGATAATTCAGGAAAATAGATCTCTGAGATGTCCGTTCGCATTTTTGCTCATCTTGTAGATAGAACTCCTCACCACCACATTCGCCCTACATTTCGGTTTGGAAAATGTGGCGGCGTTCCGCGAAGCAAACCCCGGAACATTGATTTTAATCTGGCTCAACAGCAATGAACAATCAGTTCGATTATTTAATCAACTTTTGCAGGAAGTTAGCGCTCGCCACATTACGACGCAAATCCAAGGTTACCACGACATGCTCCAACAGAAATGTATCGTAGTCAAGATCCCTGGCGTGATAGACTCCATTTTTCTTGAAACTTTTAATTTCAATAGTCGTCTGAATCTCTTCGATCTACAATTTCTGACTAAGTATATCGTGTTCCACACCACAGATGCGTACTCAAGTGTACTTTACACAAATAAATATTTTATCACATTAATCATATAATGAAATCAAGACTTCTAGCGGCAGCTTGCGTCATACCATCTAACTAATGGGTGATTCATTTGGAGGTACTTTTTTAGGTGGGGATTTAATGGCTGAGCGCGCATGCGACGCGTCAGCGGACTGCGCATTCTGGTTCAGTACTATTTGACATTACGTAATGGAAAGACTTAGCCCGGCACAGCGTCTACAAATAGTACAGCTTTATTACGAAAATGGGCGTTCTACAAGGAATGTGTATCGTGCGCTTAGAGCAAGATATGGGCCACATAATCGGCCTACCGAACGCACAATTCGCTATACCATCATTAAGTTTGAAACTCAATTTACAATAATGGATAATACGCGACCACATAGACCTCATACAGCACGTAGTGAAGGAAATATAGCGGCGGTAGCAGCGAGTGTACGCGAAGACCGGGAAGAATCAATTCGTCACCGTTCTCAACAGCTTGGTTTGTCGTATGCAACAATTTGGCGTATTTTACGAAATGATCTTGGTTTAAAAGCATACAAAATTCAACTAGTGCAAGAACTAAAGGCGACCGACCTTCCGAATCGTTTCCGTTTCAGCCATTGGACTCTTGATAAACTTGCAGAAGATTCACTGTTTTCGACAAAAATTTTGTTCTCCGCTGAGGCCCATTTCTGGCTTTATGGGTACGTGAATAAGTAAAATGCCCGTATTTGGGGTGATGGACAACCTGAAGAGATTGAAGTGCTACCATTACATCCATACAAAACAACTGTTTGGTGCGGATTATGGGCCGGTGGAATAATTGGTCCATATTTCTTCAAAACAGAAGCCGGCCGGAATGTGACTGTGAATGGCGACCGTTATCGCGCCTTGATAAGGGACTATTTGCTGCCTGAACTTGACACCCGTGGTCTACAAGACATTTACTTCCAACAAGATGGCGCCACTAGCCATACAGCTCGTGAAACTATGACTTTACTGCGAGAACGATTCGGTGAACATTTAATTTCACGCTTCGGACCAGTAAATTGGCCGCCTAGATCTTGTGACATCACACCATTAGACTTTTTTCTGTGGGGCCACGTGAAGTCTAAAGTCTACATGGATAAACCGGCTACAATTGAGGCATTGGAGGCCAATATTACTCGGATCATTGGACAAATACCACTCGAAATGCTAGAACGCGTCATTGAAAATTGGAACAGCAGAATAGACTACGTTAACCGCAGTCGCGGCCAACATTTGAGAGAAATAATCTTTAAAAAATAATTGTAAAGAATGGTTCTTTTGTATGATAATCAAGTTTCTTAAATAAATTGGCCTTTTTCATTTGTTCTTTGCTTTTGGAAAAAGGATCTCTAAATAAATCACCCATTATATGACTTGCAAAGTTTAAAGAATTATCAAAAGGTGCTCCTGAGACTCTAATGCTGTAAGAACACTGTAGATTATCACCGTTCACATTGTAATTGAAAACGTAAGTGCTCTTAAAACGAGAATAGCATACAACACAGCACTTGTTGATATTGAGACTTAGTATGTTATCCCGACACGACAACCAGGCTAGTGTTAAATTATGTTCTAAAGTCAATGCATCATTGATGTCATTAATCCGAGAATAGACCTTGATATCATCGGCATAGACCAGTCTACTACATGTAAAGTATTGTAAAGGCTATTGATAAATAGAAGGAAAGGTAAGGAGCCCAAGTTTTGCCCTTACGCAACCAGATGTCGCACATATTCCGCAGATTTAAAGCCGTTATATTGAACGAATCGATTATATTGCTTATGTATGAAAAGGAAATGAAGCAAGACTATAACTGAAACCAAATGTACGAAGTTTTTTGATTAAAATTCTGTGATCGATTGTGTAAAAAGATTGTGTAAAGTCGGTATAAATCACACCAGCCTGTCCGCAACTATCGATGAGGTATTATGTCTTGGGCGAAGCAGGCCAAGTTAGTGATCGTTGGCCATCATGTTGCAAAACCATATTGAGCTAGTGAAATGTAGGATCTTATATTAGCATAAACAGAGTTAGATAGAATTTGTTGAAAAATTGCACAGAATGTCTATATGTATAGGTCTATAATTGTTTAAAGAAGCTTTATCGCCTTCGTATGGAAAAATATACAAAAAAAAAAACAAATTAGAAGCGTAGTGCAAAATAAAAATGGCTTGTAACGCCCAACAAATTTAAAGAATTCATTCAAAGTGTAAAATAAATTATTTCACAAAACAAAATGTAAATTATTACAACAAACATTATGAACCATTTTAATTAATAATAATGATAAAATTCCCAATAACTATAATAATAAAATGAGAACAGGTACGACAGACACTGAACAAATCCTCTAATACATTAATTTTTGTGGTGTGTAAATTTTTATTGCAATTCTAGGAATTCCATTTACTGGTATTTTCAGTTGCGTAGAAAAAATTAAAGAAGCAGTACTAGAGTGGTTTTCATTTAAAAGTATATGTGACTATAGTAATTACTAGAGCTGGGGATGTTTGCGGTGTGCCAGGATAGTATTCAGTTAAACGCACGAATATAATGACCTTGTTTCGATCGGTGATGCATGTGTGATTTTATTGCTTTACATGCATTCGCTATTTATATCACTTAGGTATGTCAGTTATGTGTACTGTATATAAATAGCACACTTACCTTATTTACGATTATTATAGCATAGCGCCAAGTGGATAAGACTTGCAGTAAGTTTGTAGCATTAGATACGTTTCCATATTTGTAGCGGTGAGCGATGTACGCCGTGATGAATAAATTTTTTTATATTTTGAGAAAGACCGCTCGGCATCTATGGATGTAACACACGCACAATTAAAATAATCTTTATAGATAGAAACCGAATCTACACTTGCACCATTACTAATTTGTTTTAATCTGGTAAAATCAAAGTCATTGTTTATCACACTCTCGAACTTTTCTATTACATTAACATTTTTGTTGTCATTTACTGCGCATAGCTGGGCGTGTACATCGTCCAGTATTTGCAGTGACTCCGCTAACGATAATGCAGTATTTTGAAATTTCTCGATTGCGTTAAACAATCCTATATGATTGTTATAAATAGTTTGTAAATCTGCATCAAGGGAAGGATTTTGAAAGAGTCTCTGGCTTTCCTTAATGGCTACAGCTTCGGCAGGATTGAATTGTAGAACCACAGATTTTATTTGTTGGAAATACTTGGCATAATAAAATGCCGCCTTTAACCAACTTCCCCAACGTGTAAGGATTGGCTCTGGTGGTTCGGGAATACCAGGGCACCGACTGTGAAACTCTCGAATTCGTTTGGGAGATTTTAGAAACACTTTTTTTGTGGTTGCTATTAATGCATCCACCTCTGAATAACATTGCCGAATAGTTTGTGCCACAAGGTGTAAAGCATGAACTTTACATGTCACATGCAAAAGTCTCTCACAATCTGCTTTAAGAGAACGGCCTACAGAACGCATTGTCGCAGCACCATCGCTCATAAACATCAGGAGTTGATTAGTTGAAACTTGAAATTTTTGTAACGTATCGAGCACTACCTTCGTAATTACTTCGCTAGTGCACTTTTCCAATCTTTTGCTGGCTAATAAAATGGGAAATGTTGATTTGACAGGATCTAGTACACGCACTATAATATTCACAATAGAATGTTTTTTTCGATCTGTCGTTTCGTCGACACATACCCATAACTGTTTATCATTTACTACTGCTTTTATTCTGTTTTCAATGTCCTCACGCACAATTGGTAAATAGGTGAGTAACGTTCTCCGTGACGGTAGCTTTATGTTGGAATTGTATTTATTCCAAAAGTCGTGAAAGGCTTTTTTATCTAGCAGGTGAACTGGCACATCGCAGACGAGTAGCATTGTCAATAAATCGAAAATGAATTGCGTTTTAGACAGCACATTATTTTTTTTGTCTTTGTGGTGTACACTTTCAACATGTCTTTTACAGTCGTATTTGTCCCAGCAAAGTAACTGTTTATCGCATAATTTACAAACCACTTTTGCTCCATTATAATACAAATCGGGAAAGTCTCGGATAAATTTCTTCACGTCGTTATACAATGGGCGCTTTCTTGGCTTGGGCACATCCGTCATACTTATTAAATAGAGCTCAAGACAACACACGATCACGTTGCCAGTTCACGACTAACTAAAGTGTTTCGCTGCATCGTGTTTATACGCTGGTGGGGATGCACTACATACGGTCCTGCCGTACCGCAAACATCCTCAGCTCTAGTAATTACATTGAATTCAATGGATTGTACTACGTAGAATTTTATAACTGACTGTATACCTAAATAAATTATTAATAATTACCTTTGAAATAAGTCGCATGTAGCTAACAAAGCACAAAATTTCTTAAAATTACTTTCTCTTATTTTATTAAGAATGCGATAAGAACACGCGATAAAAGTGTTACTCATGGGATTAACATAGAAATAAATGATATGTGATCTTTGCATCAAATCTATTTTTTGATTGCGTGTTATAAAGTCATATCATACGAATTTAATTACACAGTTCCCGTAATCATGAAGAAACTACTAACATTTTAATAACGTTTTATTAAAAGCGAAATAAATTCTTGTAACATCAATTTTTCAATTTTTTGCGTATAAAGTTTTAACTAGTTATATTCATTTAGATATTGATTGAACAATGTATGACAATCATACGATTTTTAATTTCTGTAATGTGAAACAATGATTCATTTAAACTCTACATCTGTTTTAATTGTATGCTGCATATTGTCACTACGTAAAATGACAAAATAATTAACTATAAACAAGATCGTAGTTGAAAGCAATGTTAGTATAATAGTTTAAGTGTTTTTTTAATATTTTTAATGACACCATTCATATTTATTAATGAGAACACTTACCATATTTGGGTTAAAAGTACGATTAGGTTATCATAATTATTTATAAATTTATAAAAACACTCCGAATATTATTAATTAATCCTTAATTATTATGAAGAAATATTTGAAATATCTGCATGTATACAGGGCAATCCAAATTAAGTGTTCACCATTGGTAACTTTGTTATTATTAAAGATACAAGATTGTTTAAATTAGCAAACTAGTAGTACTTTTAACGCTCTTTAAGATGGAAGAATTAAAAAAAAACAAATGAGCAGCGCGTTTTCGAGTTTTCCCGAAAAATATGTTTTTTTTCAAATGGAAACCCCTGTATATTATATCATTTTCTGTTAGAAATTCAATTTTTAAACAAGAAATCTTATAAGAACTTTTTTACTGGGATTAAAAACACTTGAGTTATAATGTATAAACAAAAACAGCTAAATAATTTTTATAAACTTTATTTTATACATAAACATATCATTAAAAGAAAATAAAAATCACTGATTTTTTCATAGAAGATGTTCAAAAATACCACCTTGTTGTTCAATACATTTTTGAACACGTTTCTGAACTTGTCGAACTGCTTTTAGTATGGTCCTACCATCTATTTGGTTTATCTTTTCAATAACTGCAATTTTTAGGGCGTTTACGTTTTCGTACCTTTGCTTATAAATCTCTGTCTTTAAATAACCCCATAAAAAAAAATCAAGCGCTGTTAAATCTGGCGATCGGGGAGGCCACTGAATAGGACCATTTGTTCCTATCCATGAATTGTTAAAAATAGTATTTAAAATTTGATGAGTACCTCTGTAGTTGTGCGCAGGTGCTGAAAATGCAGATTCTGTCTACTTATGAGATCAATATCGTCTAAGAAATTATTCAAAATTTCAGTCAAAAATTCTATGTACCTTTCACCAGTTAGAGTGCCCTCATAAAAGAAAGGACCAACAATCCTTGAACCAATTAAACCGCACCAAACATTAAAACTGTAACGGACTTGCGGGCGTCTTGGATGTACTAAAAGAAGATTTTCCTTCGACCAGTAATGATGATTTTTTGTATTGTACATTCCAGAATTTGAGAAATTTGATTCATCGGTACACAAAATATAACGAAAGTTGTTTACATTTTGGCGACAAAAGTTAAGATACCAGTGGCAAAAAAACATTCTTTTCTCTGGATCCCCTGGCAAGAAAACTTGAACTGGTTTGTACTTATAAGGAATGAATTTGTGTTTCTTCAGAATCCTATGCACAGTAGCGTGACTCAAATCAGATTCCTTGATAATATCTAGTATGGAATTCTCACGGTTGGCCTCAAAATATGCAAGAACTAGAATTTCCGTGGCCTCGCTTATTATAAAAGTCCTTCTTGTTCTTGTTTTGGCAAAAACACTCTCATTGCCTCTAAATTTTCGGTACAGTCTCAGAAAAAATTGCTCATTTGGTTGTGTTCGGAGTGGATATAATTCAGCGTAGTGTTCTTTTGCCCTCCTAGAGGATTTTCTGCACACTAAATAAGATTCTAACATATCACACTTTTCTGCATGGGTAAAAATCATTTTTTTGTCAAATTAATAACTAGCAAAATGAAATTTATGAATGAAAGACTAATAAAACTGTACTAATATTTGACGTTTACTAGAAAGAATTAACGTCGTTATCATAGAAACATAGAAATGCACTTGACTTAGCTGTTTTTGTTCATTCACTATAACTCAAGTATTTTTAATCCCAGTAAAAAATTTCTTATAAGATTTTTTGTTTAAAAATTGAATTTCTAACAGAAAATAATATAATATACAGGGGTTTCCATTTGAAAAAAACATATTTTTCGGGAAAACTCGAAAACGCGCTGCTCTTTTTTTTTTTAATTCTTCCATCTTAAAGAGCGTTAAAAGTACTACTAGTTTGCTAATTTAAACAATCTTGTATCTTTAATAATAACAAAGTTACCAATGGTGAACACTTAATTTGGATTGGCCTGTATATATATACCGTAATCGACAAATTTTTATTTCTGTTACGAAAGTAGAAGAGGAAAAGAGCGCGATGGAGACAAGTAAAGAAAGACATATAGCGAGGTTGCCAATGAATGTATGCAAGTAGATTAAGTAGGGTATGAGAATGTTCTGTCAGATTATAGCTAGTCAGTAAGTCTATTGCTTTAGAGGGTTGTAGAACGCATCGTAGAAATACGTATAAAATTCGCTACGAATATTTGCTGAAAAATATTTACTTCATGGTGTATTACTTTTATGTACAACAAAGCTTATATTTTCCGCGTATAAATAAAATGAAATGAAATATTAATTCTAAATTATGTAAAAAAAAATAAATGTAACTCTTATGAAAAGAAAATAAATTAACTCTTCTCCGATAATAATAAAAAATAAATATTCTAAATTAAAGGTTCAAATAATCCACCACATTGTTCTTGGCAGTATAACCTATAATAAAATTTTTGGCGGACATTACTGAGGATGTCATTTATAAATATTATGCATTCTTTCGTGGGGATTACTGTAAATTTTTTGTTTGATATGTCCATATAGAAAGAACCGACAATTGAATTATTTAAAATACCAGCCCATACATTTAATTTTTGTGGATAACGGGTATGTACAGGTACATTGAGGTGTCTACCGGCATAATACCATTTTATGATTTGTGTCTTTTCTTGAGTTGTAAAAACATGTATGTTGAAATCGACTATTAATATACGCACGAAATAAGTGTTGTATACCCGGTAAGTGTTTGTTATGGAATAGGGCATGTTAAATGTGTATGTGTGTCAACAAGCAAACACTATATACGCAAACAGAAATTAAAATTTGTCGATTACGGTATATCTGCCGTACTATAGAGCGTCTATACAAAAATATTCCCACTAAGCGCCGGCGTATATAGAGGCTGTATATCGAAAAACTGTTTTTAAAGGACAACCGAACATCCAGACCCATGTAGTGGCAGAAGGAGCGTCCTGAACAATTTACGGTTATATGTATTTAGACTGCTTAGTGAGGTTTATCGCAATTAATATCAAGTAGATTACAATCGTTTCTTTGAAATCTTATTTTTGCCTCGTTTAACTTTAAAATTTAGGTGGACATAATATTCGAATATGCTTGATAAATATAGGTGCTCGGCTGACCGCGAAAATATTCTTTTTTTGTACAAGATGTACACCTGACCGTTGGCAGCGCCTAGTGATAGCATTTCTGTGAAGTATTTTTATACAAGCATCACAAAAATGAGCATCCAGACGTCTTCGAGATTTTTATGCCAAAAGATGATATGGACATCTAGGATTGCAGTTGCAAATTTACAGAGGCTTGTCACCGAACGTCTGTTGTACGGTATATATATATATATATATATATATATATATAAGGTAAACTTAATAAGTCGGCGATTAAAGATCTGGTTCATTACTTCAAAGTATATATATTTAAAACAACCCCTTGACAAAGGCATCATTGCCGAAACATGTAGGGTTGTTTTAAATATATATACTTTGAAGTAATGAACCAGACCTTTAATCGCCGACTTATTAAGTTTACCTTATCATACCAAGGTCACGAAAATATTATATATATATATATATATAGTGGTAAATTCAATTTGTTGGCGATTTAAGGTCTGGTTTTACTTCAAAATATATATATTTAAAACAACCCTACATGTTTCGGCAAATGATGCCTTTATCAAGGAATATAAAAGTTTTTATATTATATATATAAAAAGCTTTCAAATAAGCTTTGCCTCTAGTAGGCCATTCCTTTAAAAACGTATGATTATTAATAATTTAAATTTGCATTAGTTGTCAATTAGACAGATGCATAGTTGACAAAAATTGCTTTGTAATTTAAAATTGATTTAACATGGTTTTTACTATACAACACAAATTATTCAAGCTAGAATCTTATTTTCGAAACGGACGTAAGATTGACGGACAATGGCAGTATTCTCTTCAAGATTGTTTAGAAGAATTTAGAAGTGAGAAATTTTGATAATGACCTTCTTGACAAAACCTTTTTTTCTGATGAGTCATGGTTTTATCTGAATGGATATGTGGACAAAATATGAGGATGTGGACTAATGAGAAACCACATAATTTTTTTGTTGAAACCGCACTTCATCCGCAGAAAATTGGTGTATGGTGTGCGATTAGTCGAAGGAGAATTATTGGCCCTATTTTTTTTAACGGAACCTTAACAGGAGAAGGTATCGACAAGAAATTATTATGCCATTTATCGAACAGCTTGACGACGAAGAAATAACACAGGGTTACTTTCAACAAGACGGAGCTAGAGCACACACAGCAGGTGAAACAATTAATATTCTGCAGCAATTTTTTCAAAATCGGTTGATAAGTTTAAACACTGAACATGAATTTCCACCAAGATCTTGTGACATTACCCCATGTGATTTCTTTTTATGGCCATTCTTAAAGAACTCAATTTATCAAGTACAGATACCTGATCTTGCAGGCCTTCAAATCAGAATTGCTGAAAGAATTAATGGAATTGACAATGCGATACTACAAAACACTTTTTCCTCCATTAGAAGAAGATGTGAGAAATGTTTCGAACAAGGTGGTGGACACTTTGAACAATTTTTATAAAATTTTGCTTGTTTGTTGGAAATAAACATATTTCATTCACTTAAAAATGTTCGTTTTATTATTTTGACATTTGTCATTTCAATCAAATATCTCATCTCATAACCAACAAAATTCCTATTAAAATTAGTAACAAGCTAAGACATAATCATAATTTCCAAGGGCTACTTTGAGGTAAAATTTATTTGAATTCTTTGTATATGTGAGTTGATAAAGGGCTATTCTTTTTTTTCTAAACGTTCCAATAGTATTTCCTTTCATTATGCAATTTCTCATGACCGGATTTCTAGGGTATCACAGTTTAGGGATCTTTGAGATCTCTTTGATTTTTAATTGTGCTCTAGTCCACATATTACTAGCACTTGTTCATCCACGTTCAGGTCTCTAGTTTTTCTCATACGATCTTGTCGTACATTGGCATTTTATTTTGTTCTATTCTTTTCTTCGAACTAAGCTAGAGTATGCGTTTGTGGTTTGGTATATTCGTTATATTTTTAAAATACTGTTATCGAACGTGTACAAAAGGGATTTTTAATATTTTTGTCCTATAAACTGGATAGTTAATACCCACATCGTGGCCTTGACTACGAGTTTGTTGAATAGGCATGGCATTACTTCTCAGAACCAAAGAAGAGATGAAGCAAGCGGCAAGTTCCTGATAAAACTAATCAACTATGTTATTGATTCACCTTCTTTGCTTCTACAAATTAATTTCTTGATATTGCTGAAGTACAACATTAAGTCATCGGATACGTTCTATTACCTAAAGTGCGTGGTCTTTCAAAAAACGCCGTTATTGCATATCTGCAATAATGCCAATCGGATGTATCCTAATCCATTCTGGAGCAAATAGTTATGTTTTTCATTTTTGTTTTTATTTAATTAGTTTAGTTACTTTTTAAATTTTTTTATTAAGTACATACATGTTTCTGTTGTATAAATAATTCAAAGGTATTTTTAATAATATAAAATATTATTAAAAATCTGGTGTGAAGAACACAAATACAGGTTCACTATTAATATTTTTGTGAACGTGCCTTTGTATTATACAAAACTGGTGGGGTTTACCTACTCATGTATGTTTCAATTATTCTGGTATAAATAATTTGTAGTTTTCGCTATTATCTAATTTTTACTCTGTAATTGGATTTTTTGGATATATGTAATAGATATTATTAATAATATATCACTTGATTTTTGTTTCATTAAATTTTAGTAGATTTCTCTAACAATACTGTTTGGGTATATTATACTATTATCAGAGACTACCAAAGAGTACTAAATATTATTCCTGAATATTGAATAGGTTGAACAGGTAACTTTAACAATGTGATAAAACCAATAATGGGAGATTTTTATCATATTGCTATCACATAATATACCTATCATGGACACTAGTTTATTTCTAACGTGAAGTTCAGTTTCAGGGCGAGGTTGCAATGAATGGCAAGGGAAAAATGAAAGGACGGCATCCAAGTCGAGCCTATAATTCAGATGATCCACATAATCCTCATCTATAAAATGCCTGCTGCATATTCTGTAATTTATTAGAGAATTTCCAGAATATTTAATTCGCATCACCTCTTGCTATTTTTTGGGCCTGGAAATATTTTATTAAAAAATAATGAATTATTGTTTTATATTTACTTACTCTTCCAATCCTTTAGGAAAATAACGCATTTTCCGAACTTCATCGTCTTTACATCCAGAAACGAGACAAATCGGTTGCGACATTTTAATGTTCGATAATGAAATTATAATAATAACAGAATAAAGCAAAACTATCCTATGCTCTTATACATATGCACTAAAATACACAACAGACAAAATAACATGTATAACCGACAAATTATTTATATTACTTGATATAACCTATAACCAAATACAAGGCATCAAAAACAAACAAAATGGCTAATTCGAAGTGTTGACACATGCGTTATTATTTCTACTACACCGATATCTGAGTTGGCCTTTTAATATAATAAAAAGAAATAAATATATGCACATGTCTTGTTATAAAACAAGGATACTAGATTCAAATAAATTCGGACAAATTTTCCTATATTCTTGCACGTCTCAATTGTCTCTGCTATTATCAAAAAGTTTACTCAATTAAATGTAAAGATGTAATTTTCTACATACATACATACATACATATATCTATATGTTTGTGCGTATCAGTAGGGCTTAGTTTGACTGTTGTGTGATCTTATCTATCATAGGCGTACGGTATGTGATACCCTAATGACTGAAATTTATGAACGCTTCAACTTGATTGACCTCGTGATAAACGCTATACTTTTTTATAGTATCAGTTACAAAATATAAAAATTATATATTTTTGTGTATTTTAGAACTAGTTAGAACTCACTTTCCAAATATAAATGATCTGAAATGAAAAACTGGCTAGGAGTTATTTACAAACGTGATAATTTTTGTTCTGGAGTTATACCAATGGTTCAATTATTTTTTAACAGCAAACTTATTGAAATCTTTTCGGAAGCTGTAAAATGCTTAACTAAGTTATGTAGATACATTGCCCGTGACAACTGTATAAAGTGAATATGATTCAAAATTTTAATTTTTCAATTTTCTGTTGAATATTTTGTACTTTCATAAAGTAGTTTAATTGCAGTCCCATGATCAAATTTAACGCATAAATGACTAGCGTGTGTAGTATTACAGCGCGTATTTATGTGTGTTAGAGAGAGATAAAGTACAATTTGCGGTTCACACTTAGGCAGTACTAACTGCAGAGAAACACTTTATGAAGTGTAGTTACTAAATCTAATACAAAATGAATGAAAATTTTACATGTGAACTTGAAATGAGAAAAACTTCTGGAAACACTGTACAATAAGTTACTTCCTATTAAATCGTGTGTCAACTATGAAAAGCAGCTTATGAAATTTTAAGAATGGTGCAAAGAATATAAATGTATGTATAATATGTTTTAATTGAATATTAAACATTTTAAATTTAAACCGCCTACTAAACAGACAATTTATTTGTGATTATTTGATGTTGTAACTTACTAACTGTTTGTATTTATTTGACAATTCGACATTACATTTCTTGATGTTTGAATTTGATATAAAATTATAATTTACCACCCTTGAAAAGTGATATTACACTAGAGCAAAACAGTACGTTTATAGAT
The DNA here is from genome assembly GCA_935421215.2 of Melolontha melolontha. NCBI lineage: Eukaryota > Metazoa > Arthropoda > Insecta > Coleoptera > Scarabaeidae > Melolontha > Melolontha melolontha. The sequence goes on from OW285236.1 coordinate 132,013,488, forward strand.
TATACCGGGCGAGCAATATTAATTGTCCGCAGTTGCCAATAGAATATTTAGATTGGCATCAATGTAATATTGGCTATATTGGAAAGTAGAAAATATTTCAAAACCATATTTTGTTTCCTATATCGTACTTGTTTAAACATTTAATTTTTTAAGAGACGATAAAGACACTACTAATGGTAATCCAAATACCAATTTTAATCGAATGAGGATCTGTTTCAAAAAAATTATAAGCATTGTCTATTGACCGAGTGCGATAGTTCTGTGAGTTAACATAATCTGACAAGTGGAGTTTAATCAGAGAAAAGGGTTAAATCCAAATCTGCATCTCAGAGTTTTGTTCACTTAAGTGATGTAAAACAGATATTTTGTACGGATGCATGTGCAATCACTTTTTGAATGCAGTCCAAGCAACACTATATTTTTTCCATATAATAGATAGACTTGAATTAATTTCTATACTATTCAGAATATCTTTCACAATATCATCTGTCAACACTTTTGGCGACTTTTTGAATTTTCGCTCCAAAATCCTACTGCTTCCCAGGAACTTTTGAAACCAGTCTATTACGATGACATTTAAATGCACAGGGAGTTACGTACTGATCAGGATATTCCGCCGAAAACTGCTGAACGCACGATCTCGGAGAATAAGTCCAGTCCAATCTTCGTTTTGTATTCCACTTCGAAAGTGTGCCATAACAATGAATGTATTTTGTTACACCGCAAACAGCAATATAGTATTTTTACGATAAGGTATCAGTCACGTCATCCATGTGTGTGACACAACGTCGACAAATCTATTGTTTACATCTTGCAAATAATTGTCATTTGTTTTTTTTACATTTAAAAACTTCAAAAAACATTTAACAGATAGCATTTAGGTTATACCTTAAACTGTTTAGAATGATAATAGTTTATATTTATCACCATGTATTTAGAAAAATACATAGTTGATGTTAATGAATGAAGGCAAAATTAATTAATATAATATCAATGTTTTAGAATAAAAAACGGAAGGAATGGAAGTAGTTTATTACAGTCAATATTAATAATCATGATATAATATAGCAGTATATACGTTAAGATAAGATGGATAGATAGGGTTTCGAATAGTGAAGTACTTAAAAGAATTGGGAAAGAGAAGGAAATATTGAACACAATAAAGATAAAAAAACTACAATATCTGGGCCACGTGTTGAGAGGGGAAAGATATGCTCTGCTACAGATAATTATTCAGGGTAAGATACAGGGAAGAAGAAATATAGGAAGAAGACGTATTTCTTGGTTAAATAATTTGAGACAGTGGTATAAATGCAGCTCCATTGAACTATTCAGAGCAGCAGCATCAAAAATGAGAATAGCCGTGATGATAGCCAACCTTCTGAGAGGAGATGGCACCTGAAGAAGAAGATATACGTTAAACTAAAGAATAGAATATAAAGGTTTGATATTTTTTAGTTTTTATCACATTACACTGATGAGTTTCTCTTAGGCGCAGGTAATAATTGGTGCTGCATTCGACTAGTAATGTGCCTCTAACGCATCTAAATATGGTGTAATATAAAATCAAATAGATATTAACATCAAAGCACTATAATGGCTCTTAATTTCACAAATATTTTCACTGGAACAAAAAAAAAACCACTATTCATATTCAATAAATTTTCAATATCAACCAAAATAGTTAGTTCTTTAGCCCTAAATACATTAAGGTAGTATACCTTTTTCTAGATTTTATGTTTATTCTTGTTTACACGAAAAACAATTATTTCATATGAGTAAATGTCAAAAAGTTCTGAGTTGCTCTAAATTGTCAACAAAACACACCCAATGCAGTTACTTGACTTAGTACTTCTTGCCACAACATTTTACAGCCTTTATTAGTCCTACTATATTTACATATATTACTAGAATAATATCTTTTTCTATTTTGCGTTCGAAATGAACTCATTATGAAACCCAAAACAGTATCGAAATGAGTTTCATTTCGTTACGCTTTTTTTCATTTTTCAATGTTGGCGTTGTTCGAATACAGAAATAAATATCATTGCTGTCATTTGATTTTAAGAATTTATGTACATTTGACAGATATGATATATCCGTATTTTACACAAACAACGTATGTTGTATACAATTGACAACAACATATACATGTTTCTATGTCACTCATGTTTATATTTTTAAATGAAGTATCAAGTAATGTTAACGAAAATTAGTAAATAATATGTAATATAATATACTTCGCGGATAGCAAGATTTAAATTTGAAAATGTCAAGTATCAATGTGACCAACTGCATGCTTTATATAAAAATTAAACTCTGAACTTTCAAATTAAATAATTCCAATTTAAGCAATTTATTAATGTAAAAAACGCAAAATAGTATAAAAAACTCATTTCATAAGGCCTTTTGCCGCACTCGCTCTTTAGAAAACTCGCCGCTATCGCTGCTCGTTTTCTAAACTGATCTCGTGCGGCAAAATGGTGCCTTATGACTTATGAAACTTGTTTTTTAATATACTATTTTCTATTTTGCGCTCGAAATGAACTCATTATTACACCCAAAACAGTATCGAAATGAGCTTCATTTCGATACGTTTTTTTTCATTTTTCGATATTGGAGTTGTTCGAACACAGAAATAAATATCATTGCTGCCATTTGATTTTAAGAATTTATGTACATTTGACAGATAGTGTATACAATTGACAAGATATATTAATTGCTATGTCACTCATGTTTATATTTTTAAATAAAATGTCAAGTAATATTAACGAAAATTAATAAATAATATGTAATATAGTAGACTTCGCGGATAGCAAGATTTAAATTTGAAAATGTCAAGTATCAATGTGACCAACTGCATGCTTTATATAAAAATAAAACTCTGAACTTTCAAATTAAATAATTCCAATTGATCAATGTAAAAAATGCAAAATAGAAAAAAATAGTATAAAAAACTCGTTTCATAAGGCCTTTTGCCGCACTCACTCTTTAGAAAACTCGCCGCTACCGCGGCTCGTTTTCTAAACTGATCTCGTGCGGCAAAATGGCGCCTTAACTTATTTTTTAATATACTATTTTGCAATTCCCCAAATTATTCAATAGTGTTAAAAATACAATGATATGAAGGAAGTCAAAGAACTGTGTGGCCATATTGCTCTGCTAATTCATCGGCTTCATAAATAGGTAACAGCTTATACCTTTAAATAAAAATTATTATCTATTTGAACTTAATTTAGTAATTATTTTATGTACTAACAATCTAACCAAATCCAGTAACTGTATTTTTAAAGCTGTCTTGTCAAAGCTGATTTTATTGTTCGTTAACCATTCCTGAATTTAGTTTTATTATTGTCGTATGATAATAGCTCGCAATATCCATAATAATAACTGAAGGGCTTTCTAAATTTTTAAACAGCTGATTTTCGAACCATTCTAGAAAATTTTCTTGATTCATGTCATGGTTTATGCTTTTACTATTTGTTGCAAAAATTAATTTGCTCCAGGAACGAAACTGTATTGCTACCAGCCTGTACAGTGCTCGTGACAATACTTTTTAAATAATTAATACCTTTTGTCACCTACTTGTTTTGCTTTTACAGATTTAACATTCTCATCTTCATATGATTTTCGAGAGTTTCCATCTTGAAAAACCCAGGTTTCATCAAGAAAGACAAACTGGAATGTATTTTCATTTTTAAAACGCATATATTGTTGCAAAAACGTTATTCTTTTCAAAGCAATATGAGGAAATTCCATTAATTCCCGTTTAGGGTAGTCTTCCCTAAAATGGAAACCAATATTTTATAATATTTTCCACAAAGAAGCAGTGAATATTTCTCGTTCTCGAAGAACAGTAATATGAAACGGTGACTGACAGATGACAAACAGATATCATATGGTGATAATACTTGACAACAATGCGCGGAATAGGTAACACTGAAAATACAAATTTTATAAAATGTCGGAGAAATTATATGTACTACGTTAGTAAATTGGATTTCTTAGGTTTTTGTACCTGACATTACTGGTTATGACGTGACTGACCTGTAAAATCGTAAAAATACTATATGCTAATAACTTTATAGAGGTTTTTTTAATCAAAACATAAGAATATATCCTCAGAAGAGCAACAAAAATACAAAATAATTATCAACAACAAACAATAATGACATGCACAAGGATATATGTACAATGCCGCCAATTTACGAATATTAAAATGTTCTAATGTAGGAATTTTAATGCAACCATTGATATTGCTCGCGGTGTAAACGATTCATTTTTTGTTTTTAATAGCGTTATTATAGTAACAAATTAGAAAAATTAAATAACAAGCCATCGAAAAAATTCATAATTGGAGTAGACTGTGAAATTGGGTGGTTACCATAGCCACTTCCACATAATGACACATTACTTGATGCTTGACAGTTTCATTTGGTTTCATTGTAAAAAAAGGTTATGGCATTGAAAAGATACTACAACAAAAAAGAAAACAAATAATTTATTTAATATTGAAATCATAATCAAAATTTACATATAGCTACAGAAGTTGTTGAAAATGTTGTCCATTTACATCTAAACACAAACAATTTTCTTAATAAGAGTTTTGAAAAATTTGACACATACTTATAGTTTCGATGTCAAATAATAAATGTCATTATGTGGAAGTGGTTAAAGTATCAACCCAATTTCACAGTCTACTCCAATTATGAATTTTTTCGATGGCTCGTTATAAGTTTCCTATGATTTAGGTATTATTTGTATTGCATCAATGAAAATGTAAAAAGATGCATGACTTTGAAAGTTAAGCTTAATTTTAAACATACTTGAAAATGTTCTAGTATATCAAAGACAACTAGATGAACTTTTTAATTGAACATATGTTATAAAACACTTATACATAATTAAACACAAAAATTACAGAATTCATCAATTCTAACAGTAACTAACACTAAAGTAATGAGCAGCTGTACAAATATCATATGCCAATAGACTGAACGAAAAATATTAATAGTCAGTGTCATCTCTTAGGCATTTCCGAAATTACTTTAGCCAAGTTTTATACTAAAATGTATGATTTGAACACGTGTGATTATATTTTTTAATTACTGAAGGAAAATAATACTTGCCATATTTAATATATTTTTCTTAAACTGAAATTAATATTAAAATAAATTTAAATTTATCAAATTTATATGTTTGTTAAAAATTCACGCTTAATAAAATATAAATAATCTAATTAAATAATGTAATATACTGACTTTTTGTACCTTAATATTAAGCATAGAGTGTTATTATTCACTAGTTATGAAATAATAAATAATCTATGAAATATAGTATTTGAGATGTTTGTATAGTAATTAATTACTTATCTATAGCTAATTTTGGAACATAGGAATAGGTCCTGCAATTTCGACAAGGGTAACAAAATAATTCGCTACGTTAGCACCGATTAATTTTTTACTGTTTTCGTCAATGGTTTGACAGCAGCCACTTCTTCTGGCGTCTACAATCGTTGATCACGTAGTTTATTCTTCACGTATGGAAACAAAAGGATGTTATTGTGCGAGAACTCGCCTTGTCATGGTGAAGAATGATCCTGCGTCGCTTGTTTTTCTGCAAAGACTTCTGACAAACAAATGTTTATGTACCCTCAGATTTGACCGCTCTATGATCCTCTAGTGACACTGTAGCCACATGCCCATATTTCCCCCAAAAAAGGCGACTGTACATCAAAGTGTTTCTTGCGCAAAGTTTGTTGGGTTTGACTCATTTTGAAACATTCACGCCGTCGATTGCTGTTTGGTTTCGAGCTCATGTACAGTTCAGCTCATATAAATCTGGTATAACCTAACTTGTCAAAATTTTCTAATATTGCTTAGTGTTTATTAATCTTTTTTTGAAAAATAAAGCAAACGTCAAGTAATTTTTAATACAATTTAGAAAACACAAATAAACTAATACTTAATTGATCCGTCATTCGCATCAATTACTGCCCTTAACCTTCTAGGTACAGAATAAATTAGATTTCTGAAAACATTAGGTTTTTCAATAATATTTTTCCAGGTATTTTCAATAGATTACCATCGTTGTTCCCTATTAGTAAATTTTATACGAGATCTATGAATTTTCTTTGTATTTTTTTTATTTTCTCTCAAATATTCAAACAAATTGTGATCTATATCAGTTTATATTCTTTTAAGACCAGTTCCTCGTTTGTGACATATACTGCCTTCATTTTCCTATATTTTTTTTTTAACTTGTAGTACTGTAGATTTGTTCAAATGAAATTCTTCTGCGACTTGTTCAATGTTGTGACTTTCTAAATTTTACCAAATTTGTACTTTGTCTGCCGGAGTCAGTTTTCTTGCCATTTTAGATATCAAAAAGTGACAAATGTCATTTTGATGTTACCAGAATGATTACAATAAAACAAAAATTCAAATGTGGTTTATACTAGATTTATGTGAGCTTAACTGTACATAGATCCAAGATTTACCTGTGGTAGATGTTATACACGGCTTTTAACGTATTTTTTCAGCATTTCTTTCCATCAATCGATATGGGCCTTTTTTGAGCGATTATCAAATTATGTGGAATCCAACGCGAACAATCTTATGTGTGCTTGTCGTACTAATGCGCAGGGATGCCTCAATCTGACGGTGTGTTACATGGCGATCTTGCGGTATCAATTCGCGCACAACATTGATATCGCGGCCGATTTTGGATGACCTTCTTTATATTCGTCAGTGTGCGAACGACGGCCATGATTAAATTCACTAAAGTGAGATACAAGGGATTTTAGATGGTCCTTCATCATAAAAAATTGAAGTCAGTTATTGATGCACTGTTAAGAAAATTATAGTAAATCATCGCACGAAAATTTTCGCGCTTTAATTCCATTTTTTTGACCGAGATGAAATTTGCAAGTTACTGTAAACAACACAAACAGCATCCGTCGGCCGAAACGTTCTTTCTGAGTACGTATACTGCCAAAAGTGGAAAACTTTACGATGAATATGTCAGATGGCGCCTAGCAACACTAGTGTTACCAGTTTCGAATACATACATATACCGCGATATCATAAAGTTTCTGGGTCAACGGTGGCCATGGGGTGAAAAACTCTGTCTTAATTTATATCATCCTTTTGAGAAAAATCTGATAAAATTATCAGGTTACGTGTCATACTGACATTAAGATTAATATATTGACAAATTTTAACGTCAGCATGACACTTAACCTGAAAATTTTATCAGATTTTTCTCAAAAGGATGATATAAATTAAGACAGACGTTATTCACCCCATGGCCACCGTTGAACCAGAAACTTTATGATATCGCGGTACAATAAGGGTAAAGACAACTGAAAACTGAAAATACCGCACAACAATTTGGGTGTGCCGTACTATGATGGGTGGGAGTGACTTAAGTCATTGCAATATGTCAGTTTTGAGTTTTACAAAGTATTATTTCTTAATTTATTGATATAAAATGGCAGAATATAGTTTTATTAGACAAAAGCAAATTATACAGTGGTATCACAGAGTTAATTCAATAAGAAATATAGTTCATTTATTTGAGACATACAATGTACGACAATACAATGTATACAATGTCCGTCGTGCGACTATTCATAAAATATTAAAGGATTTGAAACGGGTGGTTGTCTTTTCCGCGGCATCATAAAAGGATTAGGCAAGCTAATATTGCCAATTCTGAAGAACGAGATATACTTATTTACGTCAGTGTAGAAGAAACTCCGACCACATCGGGCAGAGCCATAACAGAACAATTCAGTGTTACCAGAAATACAGTCGCAATTTTTTAAAGAAAAGTAAATATCGATCTTATAAATTTAGAAAAACCAAATGAATTATTTCCGGATGACGAACAGCACAGAAAGGAATTTTTCGGATGCACATTTCATAAAAAATATTTCTTTTACTCACGAAAGTACATCTACATTGTACAGTAAGCACAATCCATCAAGAGCGCGATACATTATGCTGCAAATACACAGTATCCCCAAAAACTAAATGTATGGTCTGAGTTATTTGGAGATAATATTATTGGACCTTTTTTTATAGATGGAAATTTGAATGGACAGAAATATTTAAAGTTGCTGCAGAACTATATTATACCTGGCATTAGTGAATTGCCCGACATTAATTTTGATGAAATATGGTTCCAACAAGACGGATGCTCTCCACTCAAAAAATGTACGAAATTACTTGAATGATATCTTTCCTGGACGTATACTAAGTATTGGAGTGGAATACATCAGCTAGGTTCCCGATTTTTGTGGGGGCAGATAAAATCAGAAATCAATGGTTTCCAGAAAGATAGAAGCAGAAATTTAGCAGAACTAAGGGAAAAGATAGTAGAAGCACTTCAAAAGATTACACCCGAAATGTTATTAAATGTTCAATAGGGTTTATATAAGAGATTAGGTTATTATTTAGCTAAAAGGTGGGTGGTCTGTTTGAAAATTTGTTGCAATAAGTAATGAAATTATACTCTTCACCTATTTATTGTTGAGGAATTTTTTAATTTTATTTTCGCCGTTGGAAGAAACTATTTTTGTTGTTTCAAGGTTAATTTTCGAATGTTCTTTTTATTTATTTATTTACTATTTATAGCATGTGTAATGTATCAGAATAATTGAAACATACATGAGTAGGTAAACCCCACCAGTTTTGTATAATACAAAGGTATTTTTAATAATATAAAATATTATTAAAAATCTGGTGTGAAGAACACAAATGCAGGTTCACTATTAATATTTTCTGTGAACGTGTCCGAATATATCCTATCCCCAGAGACGTAGATACGTATTTCACCTTTCTACAGGCTCATCGGTACGCCCCTGCTGGAGAAATCTCCCGGATCTTTTCTGTGAAAGTGTCTGGGAATATCCTTTCTCCAGCAGGGGCGTACCGATGAGCCTGTAGAAAGGTGAAATACGTATCTACGTCTCTGGGGATAAGATATATTCGGACACGTTCACAGAAAATATTAATAGTGAACCTGCATTTGTGTTCTTCACACCAGATTTTTAATAATATTTTATATTATTAAAAATACCTTTGTATTATACAAAACTGGTGGGGTTTACCTACTCATGTATGTTTAAATTATTCTGATACATTACACATGCGGTTAAGCCGTAGTATGAGTGAAGGCACAAACAAAATGCAGTTTTCTAGAGAGATTGGCTGTGCCAACCTTTGGAAGGACGTCGTTACTTCACATTAATTATGTGGACGGTATGCGAGGTACTTCGGCTGTCTGACAACAGGCAGCGCCGAATTTACTTCTGCGCTCGGTCTGGATAATTACGGTGATAGGGCGATGTGGTTCTTTTCTGTGAAAGTGTCTGGGAATATCCTTTCTCCAGCAGGGGCGTACCGATGAGCCTGTAGAGAGGTGAAATACGTATCTACGTCGCTGGGGATAGGATATATTCGGACACGTTCACAGAAAATATTAATAGTGAACCTGCATTTGTGTTCTTCACACCAGATTTTTAATAATATTTTACTATTTATACTTGTTGGATAAATGGTAAAAGTTGGATTGGTAATAAACACATACAAAGAATAAAACTGTATTTAACTTACTTAATTCTAATCAATTAAATTCAATAAATGTCAAATAAATTATGGTGTAATCAAGATATACAACCACAGATCAGCAATAATAGAGATGTGTAACTTAATAGTAAAATTGATACCTATGTATAGCTTGTGGACTGGGATCTATACGGGGAAAGGGGATAATTGTGTATGCAACCAACATAGCTGTAGTTAAATTACTATTGGGGTTATACAAATTTTATGTATGAAGGAAAAATAATATTTCATTCGATTAACTTCTGTATTGCAATCAATGTATGTAATTTAGAACCCATTATATAAACTACTTAGACATATTCAATGCAGAATGTAATCGAACGAAACATTATTTTTCTCCATACTCTATTTAATTCTCTTCCATCTTCTTAAATATCATCAAAAATATATCATAAAATATAAAATCACATGAAAATAACAAATAAACGTAATTCGTATAAAAATATATTTAGAATCTATACCAACTCTTATGCTAGATGAATTTAAAGAAATACAATAGTATTTTCAAAAATTGTCTAGTTTGACTTTCAGAATATGACACTATCCAGTTAATATTAATCTAAAAAAATCTACAACTAATAATATAAAAAAAATGGTAAAACTATACACTATTATCCTGAAGTCCTAAAAGCTACTTACACAAACAAACAATAAATCCACCGAATGTTTATAACATATAACACGGGCGCGAGATCGCAAAATTTTAATACGGCGAATACTAATCAACCAAGATAGTCAATATTAAATTTTTCGTTAACATGAAATTCCTATCCCAGAACAACTTCTAAATGCAACACCTTTGTGATGTTTAAGTTGCATAACTAATTTCCTTCCCCTCACTTTGTTTGAATGTCTTACCCCACAAAATTATACACGGATAGCCTATCAGGCTACACATCTATATATATATATATATATATATATATATATATATATATATATATATATATAATAATTTCGTGACCTTGGTATGATATGGTAAACCTAATCAGTAGGCGATTAAAGGTCTGTATATTACTTCAAAATATATGTATTTAAAAAACTCTACATGTTTCGGCTGTATACGCCTTTTTCAAGAGAATACAAAATATGAATAATATTCATATTTTGTATTCTCTTGAAAAAGGCGTATACAGCCGAAACATGTAGAGTTTTTTAAATACATATATTTTGAAGTAATATACAGACCTTTAATCGCCTACTGATTAGGTTTACTATATATATATATATATATATATATATATATATATGTGTGTGTGTGTGTGTGTGTGTGTGTGTGTGTGTGTGTGTGTGTGTGTGTGTGTGTGTGTGTGTGTGTGTGTGTGTGTGTGTGTGTGTGTGTGTGTGTGTGTGAGATTTGTGATATACAACTTTTAAAGCTGGAATAATGTTTACGCTTCATCAAAAAGCATTTATAGTGGAAACTTATTTTCGAAATGGAAGATGAGTTGATGGAGTATGACAATATTCTTCCATAATATGCTAGCAACAATTTAGATTGCATTTTCCAAACGCTGCATTTAATAGTAATCAATTTGCAAGGCAGCTGAAAGGAACAGTTTTGAATTTTCGGGAAACCGGATCCGCTGACAGAAAACGAAAAGGTGGAAAACCACGCATTCGCTCTGAAAATAATATAAATAGAGTAAGAAATGCAATTGGAGAGCGACCTACCTTATCTATTAGAAAGGTTTCCCAATAATTAAATTTAAGTATTTCAGCAGTGTATAACATTTTAAAGAATGATATAGATGTCCATACAAGGTACAGATGTATCAAGAACTCCTACCTCTAGTTATAATAAAATAATACTATATTATCTGTGGTTCAATTAGCAAATAAGTGATAATGATGTACTTGATAATCTTTTTTTCAGATGAGGCCTAGTTCCATTTTAATGGTGACATTAACGCATAAAACATGCGAATGTGGGCAACAGATAATCCACATTTCTTTAGAAAAGCTTCAATACAATAATTGGCGCTATTTTTATCGACCAAACTATAAATGCTCAAAGATATCATAACATTATGTTGGAACCTTTCATTAATCAACTTGATGATGATGAACTGCACTGGTTATTTTCAACAGAATTCGGCGCGTCCACATATTGCGAATTACTTACAAGAATTTTTAGATGACAGATTGATAAGTAAGGATCGTGTTCCACCACGTTCATGTGACCTTGCGCCTTTAGGTTTCTTTGTGTTTCCTTATCTAAAAAATAAGGTTTTTGAAAACCCAGTGTATACCTTGGACGATCTCCAAAACAATATTATACGCCTATGCCAAGAAATTAACGCTGATATGTTAGAAAATGTATTCAATAACATGAAGCGGAGAATAAATTTATGTATTGAACATAATGGATAACATATTCAACCATATTTATAATTTCAATTTTAAATTAAATATTTGTAATTTTAATTTTAAATGAATCACATAAGCAAAATTTTGACAGCTATTGACAAAAATAAATTTATGTCTTTCAAATCATGAAGTTCCTTATTTTTTATTGAATAAAGATGTTTTTTTCTTAAATAAGTTACTGGCGGGCTACCGCGATGTCGGGTGTTTATAAACACCAGTTATCTTCGACTCAAATTTTACTTGAAGTTTGTAAGTGCAGTTCAAGTAACGACATACGTTTTCGGATTCATGATTGACTCGATTACAAATTATTTTGATCGCACGTTATTACTGAAGTTACCAAATGATGATATTGTTTTTTTTTATTAATAAAACTGATAATATACGTAAATTTATAAAAAATAATTTAGAAATGTATCATTAAAAGAATGTTAGGCTGAGCGTATACTGAGACACAGGTGACGCAGTACAGCTCAGTACAGATTTTTGTAGCATATATAATTCCTAATTCTCCTTATACTTTCGAGATAGAAGCGTCCAGGTTTGTCCGGTTGTTTATCCAGTGCCGAACTGCTCTGTACTGTCCTGGGTGTCAATATACGCCTTGCCTTAGTAATTTTCGTTATTAATATACAACCAAAAGTTTTTAAAAATTAAGTCAAATCGAACCACTTAATGTCAAAATTATTGTATGTTACACCAGAAGATTGACACAATGAATTTAAGTTTGTTAAGGTAAGGTACAGCTACTTTTGTTGTGCGGCTTTTTTTATAACGTATGTCACAGATGTTTTTGGAAAAAAAAATAAATTCTTTAAAATAAGTATAACGGGATAATAAAAAAAAGTAAAAGGTTAGCACTCTTCAAAAAAAAAGGAGCAGCTGCACAACAACGGATTTACGAAAATGGAAATATGTATATACTCGAAGGCGTTTGTCAAAGTTAGTTAACGTTACAGGTTAAATTACACCGAAAAGGTATTACGTAATTGAGTAGTAACACATTAAATATTATATTTTTTTATTGTATTATTGCATTAGAGAAAATTTGGAAAGGTGTTTAATAATTTTGTCGTACGCTGTACATATAAAAAAGAATGCAATTAACATTTCAAATTGACAGAAATAAGATATTCAACCACAATCTAAACTTTTTAGTCATATAATACTACCAAAATAAGAGAAATAACAAAATGTTGCTATTTAAAAACAAACTTGACTTTAAACTTTAAAATCCTAAGCTAATTGGGACTATCGTTGGGCTGTAGTATGATTAAGTAAATTGAAATAAAAAGTGGTAATAAATATCTACATAACTAGATTATTTGGGTTAAGTTTTCACAAAAAAATAATATTTATTACACTATACATAATAAGTAAGCATAAAATTATCCTATCTAAATAATTTCTAACAATTCTATGTGAATCTAAATATGTACTTGTTTACTTATATTAATTTATATATTATTGTAAATGTTTTCCTAATTAATATTAATTGTTTGATGTGAACTCACCTGATGCAATTAATTATAATAGATGAGATGTCAACTAAATGAACAGAAATAATTTAATTCGTCATAATCATCAAGCCGCTCGCTCTATGCATTTCTTTCCGAACATGCGGACAAATGAAGCAACAGTCATTTGACAGTTCTACCTTTGAGAACCGAGGGTATATTCCTTGTAGAATTTAAACAGGTCGAAATCCATCGCAAATAATACAAAAAGAAGACGTGACGCCATTCTACCAGTGAATTTTTAACGGCGGTTAATGTACAGACTTGAAAAATGTTGTGTTACACGAACTCGATCCGGTCGATTCAGGTAAATATGTTCCTCCTCGCTTTGTTCAAAGCCTCGATAGTAGTTTTCTCAACAGGCTAAATGGTAATGTGGAATCGTCGTCTCAGATGCGTTTTAAAGTAATTTTCGATCAGTGCGTGTGTTTCTGTTTTAACGTTTGTTGGTTTTCCTGACGTTTGTGTCAACTAAAATCAATTATTCTAACCTAAAAATGGAATTATATCAATATAGTTACTGGAGAAACCGTATAGGAACATGATATACACATGAAAATTTACGGCGATTGATTACATCTTGCGTTTACAAGGTATTGTACTAATTATTTTACTTTGTTGTTTTGAGGTTATGTTTGAAAACTTCCACCAAACATTTTTGTCTTGCGTTTTACTATTTATAGCTTGTTACAAATTCTTATATATTTCATATTTCGCGGAAAAATTATAGATACATTCGGTGTTTAAAAAAAATATTTTTAGTGATACATTTTTTAACTTAAATCAACTTTTTTTTTGTATAATAAATAGCATATACTCATCCTAATTTGAATTTTAAATGGAGAAATAACATTTTTTACTCAACGAAGGTGTTTGCATACACATTAAAAGTATTTTTACAAAATTAACAGTAGTTCTTAATTTATTTTTTCACCTGTGCTTATTATGTAGTAATTATATTTTATGTTTTCCATATAAAATGAAACAAAATACAATAATAACAATTAAATTACAAAGGAAAGCACATACTTACTTATTAAAAAAAATATATCTATAAAAAGTATTAAAATTATCCAAGTTTCCGTTCTTTTAACCTCATTTTTAACTTTTTTACATAAATTTTCGAGTAATAAAATTTTTTTTGGATATTATTCCACTAAGTAAACACCTGTTAAAATGGTGTAATTACGTTGTCAGGCGGACACAGTTATTACCTAAATGAATTGATTTATATAAAACTAATTTTGAGCTAATAGGTACCTAACTATTTCGCATTATACGAAACATTATTTTTTTCAATGGCAACAATTAAAATATTTTGATTGTATATAAACCCGAAAATTTCTTTAATATATGTAAAATCACTCGCAAAAGTTTGGTACGCCCTCTGATTTATATCAAACTTTCAGACTATGCCTCTAGTCGTCTGAATATTATTAAACATGTGTTATGGAAGGAGTTATTTAATTTCAATTCTCGTTCTAACTCGTATTGAAATAATAGTTTTGAAACGTTCTGTATCAGCCATTCTTCAAAAAATACTTTATTTTCCTCTATTGTCTTGTTGGAAAATGTGCTCATTTCCTAGAAACAAATATTCCATAGATGGCCCGAGGCTATCATATAGTAATGGAACAATTTCTATATTTCGATAATGTAAATAAACATTTTTTTAATTTTCACTGAATCATTAATTCTGCAGTTAAACCCAAAAACTTTGTATTTGTTAGAATTCCATTCCTTACTTCAAATATTTCCATGACAAGATATTAGCTTCATTCGTTATTCTTCTCTAAAATCATTGCTTTTTTCTTGGCACTGTTCCAAGGAAACTTTGAATCTTGAAATTCTTCGTCGAAATAGATTCGTTAGTAACACAAATATATTTAACAACAAATGACATTTTGCGCTCTAATGCCAATTATAGTTAAGATTATTAGGGAAATATTAATAAAATTAGGACAACTAAAACCATGGAATGAAGCTATTTGTAGAATAAAGAGTTCTACTGTCGTGAGCAAAAAAATCGGGACAGTGTCAAAATCGTAATGTCAATTTCCCTTATTTTTAGCATTGTAATTTTGACATTTGATTAATTTTCAAACTGTACGTCAGATTATCTATCATAGTGGCTAATTAAAAATTGAAAATACCGTATTTTTCGAAAACTGATAAAGTCAAACCTGTTACTAGTTTGGAAAATCATTAAGAACTGTATTGGATCGGTTCAATTTAATATTGGTAAAAGCCGCAAGAATATATAAAAAATGGAGGGACGAGGATAATTTAAATCGGAAAATAGGTCCCGAACGTAACAAAATTTCAAATCCGCAGGAAGACGAAACAATAGTTACTGAGATTAGTCACAACCCTTTCAAAACATTAAAGGAAGCTATAAGAACAATACAATTTCCTGTCTCATCTTGTAACACAATGGTTACAAGAGAATGAAATTTAAACTTGATATTTCCCGCCCTACAGTCTTTATCTAAATCTCAATGTATGGGGATTAATAAGATATAGCTGTTACCCAGGAAGAATTTTGGGAGATTGTTCAAAATGCTTGGCATCAAATTCCTATAAATGTTGTACAAAATATCGTCGCTTCAATGTCTACAAGATTAGATGAAGTTATAAATATTAACGGTGGAATGATGAAATACTAATTATTTTAATTATATTCTTTCTCTATGGTTTTTAGTAATTTTTATTAGTATATATTGTAAAAATGTTTAATAAATGTCAATGAAACATACATTTTTGACAATTCCTGACTTACTATTATGAGTAAAGATAGCCACTTAAGTAGTCACAATTTAAACCCACGCAAAAACGGGACAGTGTCAAAATCGTTATGTCAATTTCCTTTACTTTTTAGCGTTGTAATTTTAACATTTGATTAACTTTCAAACTCTACGTCAATTATATATCATACTAGATAATTCAAAATTGAATATGCCGCATCTTTCGAAAACTGATAAAGCTAGACTTGTTACTAGTTTGAAAAATGGGAAATCATTAAGAAGTGTATCGTATCAATTTAATATTGGTAAAAGTTCAGCCGCAAGAATATATAAAAAAATGGAGGGAAGAGGATAATTTAAATCGGAAAATAATTTCCGCACGTAACAAAATTTTGAATACGCAGGAAGACGAAACATTAGTTACTGAGATTAGGCACAACCCTTTCAAAACATTAAAGGAAGCTATAAGAACAACACAATTTCCTGTCTCATCTTGTAACACAATGGTTACAAGAGAATGAAATTTGAACTTGAGATATCCAGCCCTACAGCCCTTATCTAAATCCCATTGAAAATGTATGGGGATTAATGAGATAGAGCTTCTACCCAGGAAGAATTTTGGGAGATTGTTCATAATGCTTGGCATCAAATTTCTACAAATTTTGTACAAAATATTGTCGCTTCAATGTCTACAAGATTAGATGCAGTTAATAATAACGGTGGAATGACGAAATACTAATTATTTTAATGTAATAATTATTTTAATTTAATAAATAATCTTTCTCTATCGTTTTTAGTAATTTTTATTTACATTTATTTAAAAAATGTTTAATAAATGTCAATAAGACACACATTTTTGACAATTCCTGACTTACTATTATGAGTAAAGATAGCCACTTCAGTAGTCACAATTTAAACCCACGCAGAAACAGTGTCCCGTTTTTTTTGCTCACGACAGTAACTTTCTTTTACAGTCATAAACACAAAGAAAAGTTTGTAGTTTGAAATTTATTTATGTTGGAACGATGATTGCTACAAAGTAATGCAAGTATACATTTACAATAAATGATCGAAATGCCCACCATCTGCGGCAAGATACTTCTGATGTCTTCGCCTAATACCGTTTATTTTTTCCGATATTCTATGGGGTAGTTCATCCAGGTCGTCTATTGGCTGTTGAAAAATTTAGTTTTCTTTATATACGGCCACAAAAAGAAGTCGTATAGAGGTCACAGGATCTCGGCGGATATGGGTGTATTGCGACTAATAATACGATTGTCAAAAAATTCCCTTATCATGTTTAAGGTTTCATGTGATGTGTGAGCTGTGGCTCCGTTTTGTTGAAAATACCCAAATTGTAATTCATCGTGAATTTCATCAAAAAATCTCTTTTTGATATCGTTCTGCATTCAAAGTGCCTAAAAAAATTCATCGTTAATGTTTATGATAAGAACATTATTTCTTTTTTACGTTCAAAAAGTATGGTCCAACTATTCTACGCCTTGAAACTGCTGCCCACACGCCTACCTTTTGTGGATGAAGTGGAACCTCTTCGATGAAATTGAGTTTCTCAGTACTCCACATTCTCATATTTTGTGATTCATGTAGCCTTCTAAATCACACCGTAAAAATGTCCTTTCCAAGAAGTCATTGTTAACAGTGTTTAGAAACCATTGGCAATATGTGACATGTTGCGGATAATCGGTTTCATTTAATTGTTGGACGGCTAACATACGGTAGGGTTACAATTGCAAATCATTCTTTAATATGTTTTGACAAATACTGGGAGCTAATTCAACTTGCTGTGATAGCCGACGCACAGATGTTCGGGGCGCTTCATCGATAATCTGTCTTGCATATTCGATTGCCTCCACGGTTCTCTTTAGGTCGTCCACTTCCTTGGTTACGAAAAATGGAGCCAGTCTCACGAAACAATCAACACAACGATGCAAATATTGACGGAAATCACCAAATGGCAATGCGAGATTTGAATACTGCTGTTGAAGTTCATCGTAACAATCTCGAGAAAAGTATTGCCATTCACCTCCCACTCGATGGCCGTTGCGAAAATATGCCTGGCTCATAAAAGTTTTTTGTATTTGGGTTAAAACCATATTCACTAAAAGCTAAACTATGAACCTTGCAGCCAACACACAAATGACAACTCAATTACGTTTTGACAGTTAACGTGCAAATATAGTGTGACTGGTTCACATTTTCGCAATTCCAAAGCTACTGTTCATTACATAAAAAACGGGACACTTTTTTTACCTATTGTGACAGTACTTTGTTCCATCATACTAAACTTAATAATGACAGATACATAACCTTATATTCATGGCTGCTAACATTGACAAGAGACTTACAAAACTAAATTAATGTCAAAATCGTTTATAAGTCATGTCCCGTTTTTTTTTGACGCTGACAGTATCTTTGGGTATGAATTAAAATAATTTATTAAAACACAAGTTTCATAAGGCACCATTTTGTGACACGAGTTTTCTAAACAACGAGTGCGACAAAAAGCCTTACGAAACGAGTTTTTTATACTATTTTTTCTATTTTGCATTTTTTACAGTAATAAATTGAAATTATTTAATTCAGAGATTCAGAAAGATCAGAGTTTTATTTTTATAAAAAGTATGCAGTTGGTCACACTGATACTTGACATTTTCAAATTTAAATGTTGATATCCGCGCAATATTATGTATTAATTTTCGTTAACATTACTTGGTATTTTATTTAAAAATATAAACGTGACATAGAAGCTAATATATCTTGTTGTCAATTGTATACAATATACGTTGTTTGTGTAGCATTTTTCTTTTCTGCGTATATCATTCTGTCAAATCTACTTAAATTCTTAAAATAAAATGACAGCAATAAGATATTTACTTATGTGTAAATGATCCTCATTTCGATACCGTTTTGGGTGTCATAATGAGTTCATTACGAACGAAAAATAGAAAAAAAAACACATTTTATATTCTATTTAAATGTACCAATATTCCAAAATATTTCGACAAGGCTGGCTTATACTGTCAATTTCATTAAAGGTTAGTTTAAATGATAATATTGTAATTTTGTCTGTCTGGGTCCTTAAATTAAACTAACGGTAACTTAGACACACACTATATTAATAATAAAAACGAATAACAATTCAGAAACTAATTATTAACAATAAGCATAATCCCTCCCGACTGCTGTTTATATTAACGGGAAAACTTCTGACATATTCGATGTTCGCCTAGACTTTTCATGTGTTACGCATTTACATTTTCTAGACGGTTCGCGACGTGTGAGATCATCGGTGACTCATCACAATATTAAATCTATAACTGTAAGATGTAATGTAGATTTTAGTTTAGAAATCAACCTTATATAAAATGAATAATGTAAAATAACTAAGATATACTAATGGAAATGCTGGCTTTTAAGTTTAGGAAAGATATGTAGTTTAAAATACCTAGAAGAATGCTTAATTAAATGCAGTAAAGGACATAATAGTATACACTGATCAAATAAAGAGAAAAGAAAATTTCTTTTCTTTGTTTCCTCAATGCGATTGATTTTAAAAGTTTCTAGTCTGTTTCACGTTGCGCATTTACACTAATTGCGCGTTGCATTTTTACTCGACACGGTTTTCGTTTTCATTGAAAATAACGATCTAAAAATATTTTTATAAACAATGAGCATGATAATTCGTCATTTATTAAAAGTTTTATTTTCTGCTTTCGTTGTATGATCGAAACGTAATATTGAAACGGTATATCAATAGTTACAAAAACGAAACATATCAAATCATTTTTTTAAATAATAATAAATATGTGTCTTCTTGACATTATATAAACAAAATTAAAATTACGTGTGCTTACAAGTTATAAAGTTTAGATAATTATTAAATACATTTAAAATATTGCAGTAAAATATTTCAGAAGTACCATTTAATTTCAAAGAACAAACTTAAAACTTCTACCACCAAAGTGGTTGTTAGAATCACCAAAAGGAATTCCTAGAATAAAGTTTTTAATCGCACATAATTATACATTTATTATTATTATTCAATTATAAGATAAAGCATTTCAGAAATAATGGAATAAATATTACCATTCAGGGCGATTTTTTCAATTCAAAACTGTTAAAATATGTATTACCACTAAATATTTTAAAACTTTCTTTTTACGTCAACCAATTGTTTACTAAACGCTTAGTGTAATAAAATAAATAAATATTAGTTAATACCAGGATAAGCACGTAATATCTTAATATAATAAAGTACTAATGATGGTTTGATGTTTGAAGGATGAATTAATGACAGAATTCTCCAGAAAAATCGTTATTTTACTAAAGCAAGCACTTGTTATTTTTACGTATGCATTTTGAGTAGATTGCTTTAAAAAGAAAAATTTGCCAAAAATGATTTAGCATGGTTATACCTATTTCCAAAAATATTTACATGGCAATATGAAATAACTTCTGTTTTATTCTGCTGAAATTTATTTTTAAAAATTTGAAAATCCTTAATGGTATAATAATTTCATTAATTTTTTGAAACGAATATTTTTTTATTTGATTGTTATTAGTCCTATAACTTCTAATGGTGACGTATTTTTTATTTAAAATTAAAGAAAAACTAGAGTCAATTAATTGAGTCAAATAGAGTTTTATTGCCCAAAAACTGATAATAAGGGCAGCGAACCCAATTTTATATATGAAGTGTCAGTCTATTTATTCAAAAAACTAATAATTAAAAAAATAAGCTATTTAATTTAAGCTAATCGAAAATATTCATAGCCTACATGGTGAGAGCTTTTTCTAATTTTTAATAAGGCTGTAATTGTAATTAATATATATGTGCTTTACATTATTATTCACTATGTACACTTGTAAATTCAAGTTTTAATACTAATAAAGATTGTTATTATTATTATTATTACTAATAAAATAAAAATATGTATTGAAACATATTTCTTTTCTATCCTTTTAATGATTATTTTATAGAGGTTCGAACTTTCTTATAAACTTGTATTCCAATAAGACATTCATTATGACATTATTATGATTATGTTTGGGATAAGTTACTAAATAATTTACAGATCTTTCGGGTAATATCCGGTACATATATGACAATAATTTCGCAAAATTATCTTCGACAATATATTTACGGCATCTTAATAATTTTTACTGCTTTAATTTTATTGGCTATTCGTAGATATTCAGGAAAATAAATATTTAGAAGACATGTGAAGTACCTATGAATGAATAATAAAAAATGAACTATTTTACAAAAATTTGAATAATTCTATATATTCCGGAACTCAGATGGCTAAAATATAAAATTAGAAGGTATTTGCATTTATTGAATAAATTTACAATCTAACGTATTTGATGATTACGAAAATTGCAACTTATTTGATTTGAGACTAAAACACATGGACATAGTATAGTACGTACATGTATATTTTGTGAATCTTGATTTTTATCAACTACAAGATATAAAATAACAACTTAATATTGTGAATTCTGTAAATTATAATTTATCTGAACACCAATAAATTGCATACAATTGTATTTGACGTAAACAACCACTGTTGAAGATTTTGACATACAACTTTATTGCAAAAAATTTTGTCTATATTAGAAATTCATATTACAGTGGTTCATATTACATATTACAGTGGTTCATATTGCGTTCCACGAAAACACCGCGAACATTGAATTCGCAAATATCGGGGTTCAAAAATAATAGGTATGTATGAGCGTATAAACTACTGGTATGTATGTATGTATGTATGTATGTATGTATGTAATCGACACACATAGATATACAGACATACATATTGCGTATAAGAGCCAAATACGGTTTGTGAACTTTTAAAGAAATAAATGAACCGAAACTTTAGGGGAACTACCCATACTGAATCGCGAATACGGAGGGCGGATAACGAGAAATGTCAGTAAAAACAGAATCGCGAATAAGCGAATTCGCAAATACAGGGGGCGCGTATAGCGGGGGTCCGCTATATTAAAAAATCATTTATTAAACGCTTGAACCACCTGCGTTTTCTTGCAAAAATATTTAATATAAATTTAAAAACATTTTTTTATACTATTGCAAAGAGAAAAAATGCTCTATCGAATGATAAAATTAATGCATTTATCAAAATTTTCCAGAAAAGCGTAACTCAAAACAATAAGACAAAAAAAATGTAGTATTCACAAATGTAGATAAAAATTACATAAAGAACGTTTATATAAATATGGAGGACAATCAATCGTTGTCTCCGTACTTTTAACTAAACCCTGTATATAATATAATAAATATTTATTTATAATTTACCTATATCATTTGTACATAAAACGCCAAAGTAAAACAAATAAAATATATTCATCACAACAACCTAAAACCAAAATAATACTTCTTTTATATGAAATATGAATTAAGCATCAAGTCAATATTTAGTAATATTTCGAACTTCCTAACGATCTCTATTTCCGAGGACATTTAATGGACTAAATTTTCAGTATAATAATATGCAAATGACTATTTTATTCTACTACGTTTTTAAAATCCCTTTTGTTTGGAACATCGTAGTTATAAGTGTTTATTTAAATGAGGCTATGCCTTGTTATATTTTATGTATATTGATTGACTGCATATTTTATAAGTTATATATGTACGTATAGAATAACGTTTTTTGACAATTGTTTTAATTTAATGTTACTTTTATTGAATAAAATTGATTTCCGCTATATTATTTTGTCTATGACCCCATTGTATCAATTTCAGCCCGTGAAAAAATATTAGATTTACATAAAATATGACAATATTTACTTAACTTCCTAAGCAACTATTAAAACTTTCCTCATAAAGTAACGTAATTCTTGTAATACTAACGTCTAGTTACATTAAAAAGATAAGTTTTTATTTGAAGTTTTATTGCTTAATTAATTACGTATTCTATTTATAATTTATACCGTACTCATAATTGTAACAACGTAAAATAATGTATTGGTGATCTAGTTCTTTTAACCCTTTCACCACTGATTTAATTTCTATGTCATAAAAAGTAAAAATACTTATTTCTATAGTATTTGTGCGAGGTTGGTTTGGGTGTAGTAAATCATATAATACGCATCAACATATCCTTAGTCCTTGTTAAGGATATGAGTACTTTTTATCCCAACAGTAGTTTTTGGGACAAAAATAAGTTCCCATCAGTTATAAAAACCAACACTTGACTAAAACAAACTTTATTCTATATCGCCAACTGCAAGTTGATATGTGCGTAATATTAGAGGTGGTACGGCAAAAAAACACTTTCCTTCAGTTTCGTGGTTTCTTTACCTGCATAGATATTCAGATCGTAGATATAACCAATCATGGAATTACATCTTTCCCACCAGTTTATTCCTCTCCGTATAGGCATATTTGGAATGAATTGTTTTATCGATGATAGACCTTAAATTCTCTATAACATTATCTATGTAATACATTTTAGAAGCATTCTCGGGCTTTTTTGGGTTGGCAAAATACATTTTGAACATCAGAAAGGTACACCTATGTTTTTATTACGCTTTACGTATGGATTCGTTGTTGAACCAATAGATTGAAAAAGATAGAACTTTGTTGTTAACATATTATTAGCGTACAACCCAGAATGATCATAATTTCACGCATATTCTGTTTCTTGAATGTTGAGTTTCATATTTTTTGTCCTTCATATTTGATTACTTCTTTTGTTAGTATAATCAGCAATGTGTGTAGAGAGGCTCACAGGAAATATTAAAAAAAACATCTAATTCAGAACAGTCTCGGGTCAAGTTCAACAGAACCACTCCTTCCTATTTATACGGTAATATCATTCTGTGTTTAAAATCTTTTGTAGGTTGTTTCCATAATAATAATAATTTTATTATTATTAAACTGGATGTATTGAATAATTTTAGTATGGCATTAATATACTGTTATTTATATTTTAAATTCTTTGAGAAAGGCATCATTTGCCGAAACATGTAAGATTGTTTTAAAAATATACATTTTTAAGTAAAACCAAACCTTAAATCGCCAACTAATTGAATCTACCATATATATTTATATATCTTGAATTAATTTCAATTCAATCTCGATACCTATGAATTGTGTGTGTGTGTGTGTGTATATACACACACATACACCACATCTTTAACCTTCATACAACTATTTATATTTAATTGGATATAATAAAAATACTATCCGATTTAGAACTTGACGACTTTACATAATACTCTAAAAATAGGGTGCAAATGTGGGTCGTAGGTCATGGCCATAAGTGTAGGTCAAGTCCAAGCGCGATTATCCCCACTACCTCGACCTTGGTTTACATTTATATATAAACTCACAGTCTAATGCATTGTTTAATTTGGCCTAAGTCTTTTGTTTTTCATTTATTTATAGAATTTTGTTATCTTCGCAAGAACGTATGCAACTGCAAAGATATGAACAACAATCAATGTTGAATTATTAATGATTAACTATATATCTTAATTTAGTTATTATTAATTACATACTGTTAATCTTGTTTATCTGAATGATGATAAAATTTATTTAATTCATTCAGAATTTCCTAGAAATAAGATTAATAGATTATTAGATATTACATATATTTACATAAACATTAGATTATATACACTGTGTCCATAAAGTATGGACACAAGCCCGTAATAACGTTATTGTGCATTATTTGACAAAATGCAAAGATATATCGATTAATGTTTTTTATTAGCTATATTTAGATGCTACTATTTTGTTTTTTCCATCGACCTTGAATAAGTTATGACGTCATTGATATTTTTTTAAATGTCAACCCCATCTTTTTTATGTGGATTTTGAAAGCTTTTACAATTCTTTATTCGATGATGTAAAAATTTTGGTATGTTACATTAGAAAATTTTTGAGTAATCATTTGCGTCCATAAAGTATGGACACTAGCCCGTAATAAAGTTATTGTGCATTATTTGACAAAATGCAAAGATATGTCGGTTAATGTTTATTATTAGCTATATTTAGATGCTACCATTTTGTTTTTTCCGTCGACCTTGAATAAGTTATGACGTCATTGATAATTTTTTTAAATGCCAACCCCATTTTTTTTATTGATTTTGAAAGCTTTTACGATTCTTTATTCGATAATTTAAACATTTTGGTGTTAGTGTTACATTAGAAAAGTCTATACGACACAACCGGAAAATTTGGACGTTTTACGACAACGCATCATCTACGAAACCAGACTAATCACTCCCGAAATATTACAGAATGTGCAAAATGGAATTTATCATCGCTTGGGATTTTGTCAACAAAATGAAGGAAAACATTTTGAGCATTTGTTATAAATTTGATACTGAAAATGTCAAAAATAAAACTTAGAATTACAACACAGTTTACTCAAAAATTTTCTAATGTAACATACCAGAATGTTACATCATCGAATAAAGAATTGTAAAGGCTTTCAAAATCCACAAAAAAATGGGGTTGACATTTAAAAAAATTATCAATGACGTCATAGCTTATTCAAGGTCGACGGAAAAAACAAAAACAAAATACATCTAAATATAGCTAACAAAAAACATTAATCGATATATCTTTGCATTTTGTCAAATAATGCACAATAACGTTATTACGGGCTTGTGTCCATACTTTATGGACACAGTGTATATACATATACATGCATACATACAGGCTGTTCCCTGAGGTAACCGACAAACTTACACAATGCGTTCTAGAAGTGATTCTGAACAAAAAAGTTTCTATGAACTTTAGCTTAATTTTTTTTTTTTCTATAGATTTCAACAAAAGAAGAAAACTGTTTCAGTAATGTATTTAATCATAAAATTACATAACAAACTAATAAACTAATATTATAACAGTTGCCCGAAATGATCGCCTCTTCTTTCTAAACATGTTTCCAGTCATTTTATAAAATGACAAATGTGTATCATAAAGACGGCAGACTATGTGCCCCACACTGTTAAATTTAATAATACACATAAGGTGTATTAGATAAAAATGTAGATTTTACAAAATTAGGGCAACTTTTTACCAATACTGAAGATCCATTGTACAGATACTAAGAGCACTTTAACTATGCAAATATAACATCTCTCAATGTTGAACAATCCTCAATATTATAAACATATTATTATTAAATTTGACAGTGTGGGCACATAGTCTGCCGTCTTATTCATGAGCGTCGGCATGTTTTATCAACATGACGGCGCTCCGCTGCATTTTAGTAGGCAAGTTATTGACTTTAGAAATTAAAATTTTTCTGGACGGTGGATAGGCAGAGGAGGCCTTATATTATGGCCTGCGCGTTCTCCTGACCTATCGCTATTGGACTTTTTCTTTTGGAGTTGTCTAAAAAATAGTTGCAGGTGTAGATTCCTTACGAAATGAACTTACAGATATTAACTGGAAACAGAATATGGCTCAAAGACTAGCGACATTTTTAGAAAGAAGAGGCGAACATTTCGAGCAATTGCTATAATATTAGTTTATGTAATTTTATGATTAAATACATTACTGAAGCAGTTTTCTTCTTTTGTTGAAATCTAAAGAACAAAAAACTAAGCTAAAGTGTATATGAACTTTTTTGTTCACAATCACCTCTAGAACACATTATGTAAGTTTTTCGTCACCTTAGGGAATACCCTGTTATATAGTGTTTTCTTGGGAATAGGTAATTAAAACAAAGTTGATTCCATAATTATGTTTTGGCAGTAGGGATACTCCTTTTTTTAAATTCTGAGTAGGAATATTCTTCTGTTCTTGAGTGTGTCTTGTTTCTTTTCTTCTTGGAAGACATTCTTGAAGAGTCGGAAGATTTGATTTCCAAATGTATCTTTCACCTGTTTCAACGATGTTTATCTCCATTTTTCAGCCTGGATTATATGTTTATGTTAATACTAGCATGCAGTCATTCTATGTTAATATTAGAAAAGAAACAAGTCACACTAAAGAACAGAAGAATATTCCTACTTAGATTTTGAAAAACAATACGAATTTGCCGAAATGGAATTTTGTTTTAATTATCAGGTCGCTACTCCGAAGGAAACACTTTTTACGTTTTTATGTTGCCAATAATATCTTCCGAAATAAGTGTGAATAGAATTAGGTACTATTCACACTTGCTCGTAGATATCACAATTTTTTTCACGTATGGCATATCCGGAAATATAGCATTGACTTTTAAGTAAACACACGGTTCTGTGTGTAGTTATCTGTATGTCGACTACCTACAGCCGAAATTCCTGGTACTTAGATTGATTTAAACTATTCGCCGTTTAAGTCTCATATGTGTACGCAATATTTTTTTGTTCTTGCATATATGTACTTCCTAATTGCCTATGAATAATGGTGTCGCCGTCTTATTATATCATCACATTTATTGAAAATAGCTTTCTTTCCAACGTTTTCAAGTATGAAACCAATATCGCACAGTAACTTGTACAATGATGTTTATTTGAAGTAATGGAATGTTATCACTAGAAAACGGACACGCTTACCACCCAGTGCAGTACTGGCGAAAGGCTGTATTTCTAAAATATTTAATTTTATTTATATAATTGGAAAACGAACGTGTGGTGATCTATAAAATTACGAAATACATATTTATTTGTTGAAAAGTTGTATTTATAAAGTTTTTAATTTTATTTATATAATTGGAACATTTTTATTTGTTCATTTTGTCGTTCAAGTTGAGTAAAGGAGTATTAATATTGACTAGCAATAGTTTCTCAAGGTTTTCTTCTGTCAATTTTGTTCTCTTTGAATTAAGTACATCCTTATAAATAGAAAACGTCCTTTCTACATCGCAACTGGTTATAGGTGCATACTGGAAATATTCTTTTATTTCTTCATATTTAGCCGTTAGATTTTGTGGAATTGTCTCCATACATAATTGCTGCAATGTAATTAAATCTGGATTTCTAATATTTCTATTAAGAATTGCTTCAAACTTTTGCCGAAGGCCACATCCGAAGTCACTTGGAATACTTTTCAAATTATTAACAGACACATCTAATGTGGTTAATCCGTTATTTAATTTGAGATTTCGATTTTCAAAATAAGTGATTTGTTTTGGCAATTTTCCAAAGTGTTCGTGAAGAAAGTACAACTGATTTTTTAAATTTGGGATTTGTGTGAGCTCCTTGCACTCATCAATACTTCTAGCATCCTCCTTTAGCAGTGTTACGAAATGTTTTAGACTATCGAAATTCTCAGCATAATAACTAGTAGCTTCCAGCCATGTTTCCCATCTAGTTATTACTGGAGTGGGAGGCAGTGACAGAGGTGGAAATTTTTCCCTGAAAAGAGCTACTCTCAATGGTGCTTTTCTGAAAACTTTTTTAAAAGCTGATACAAGTCTATCAACTTCCGGAAAAGTGTCTCTGATATATTCACAGATTCTGTGGAGAGCATGTGCTACACAAGTAATATGCAGCATATTAGGATATGTTTTCTTCAATAGTCTGCCTGTTTTTAACATATACGCAGCACTATCACTATCATAGCACTATCATTTTTTGCATATTCTCCTTAATGGTTTCAGCAACTGTTTCCGCATCAACTCTATTTATAACACTTGTTGCTATTACATATGAGTTATAGGGAATAGTTGGATGTAGTACACCAGCTACAACATTTACCACACAGCGTCCTAACATATCCACCGTTTCGTCGGCGCTTATCCATATGTATTGATTTAAAAGATGGCTTCTAATGCGTTCTACTGTTCTCGTACAGCACCTAGAAACATAATATTTGCGTAAAGTTGATTCATCAGGAACATTTCGACCAGTATATTTTTTCAGAAATATTTTAAAGTGGGATTGCTAAGTTTATTTAATGGAATATTAGCCGTCATAAAAGTTTTACAGAGTTCAGAAGTGTTTGCGATCCTAAGTGACGAATTTTTGACGATATTTTACGGATTTTGTAATAAATTTCGGAATCACTGACAATGGACATACAATCAGTATGACCGTCAATCCAACTCGCCATTGTTTTACGATGACGTTCTCGATGTTCTTCTATATCATATCTGAAAAAGTAATTTAAACAATGCTCTACTAAATAAATGAAAACTAAAAATGTGTGCGTAAGTTATTGAAACTGAACGAAATTCAATGGATACTCTTACGTCGAAATAATTGGTAGAAATAGATTCAATCAAACGATATTAAACAGGATCTATCACAAAAATTACGATGTAATTAACAGTTAAAACTATGAAAACAAGAAACTTACTCACAGCACTTTATTTATCTTACGAAATATAAACTAATAAATAAAATACATTATAAAAACCCCGCTTCTATCTACGCTCATGAAAACACTTTAAAAAGCACTATATTCTCGGAATACAATAGCTGGCTTGTCCATTGTTATCGCGGCGAGACCAGGTGTCCGAGTAAGTCAAACAAATACATACTTCATTGAATTACGCCGGGATGTACTGAGCGACGTTATACACAATTCCAATTGCCGATTGCGTTTTATGGAAATTGCGTCCGTTCTCTAGTTATCACACAGTAACTTAAATAAAATACAAATGGAAAACATAAACATATAAGCACAACAAATAAGAACTTATGAATAGTACATATAATTCTCTATATTATTGTTGAATCGTATTCACCTGGCTGCCGAGCAAATCCGACAAAACAAGTATGAAATTGGGATAAGTTCTTCTTCGGTTGACTTACGGGCACAAACCTGCATTCGACAAGGAGGTGGACATTTCGAAAATATTATTAATTGAACTTTTTAAATAAAATCAGTTTTTATTGACTTTAGGATTACATTTTCATGATCTTCATGATCTGCCAATCACATTCATAGATCTGTAACTTTGAAACAAATAAAAATGGATATACAAGTTTTGCGTTTTTGTTACTTGAAATGAAGTCTACTTTACACTCCTAAAATTTGAACATAACGATACGGAACACTTGTATATAGTCTGTTCGCACCTTAGAAAACACTGCCGACTCTTATGAGATAACATTTTGTTTTCTGGTTGTAGAATTAACGTATGTAAATCATCATTAACTAGTACACGATTTTGTCATATTCTGTTAAACAATTTGAATAGATGAAACTAGCTACGTCAGTTACTAATCTTGTTTCTAGTTATCAAAAGTACTTATTTGTTGTGTTCATGTGTTTACTTTTGACCTCTTGCATTTTATTCTTAATACCATCATCTCAAAGTAAAAACAGTAGTTCTTACAACTATTTAAAGACTACTATGTTCTTTAAATGTAAGTATTTCGTATTATCGTTCAATGAATTATTATTTATGTTATTTTACAACAATTGTGAATATTGTTGTTAGAAAGAGTTTAGTGATAGTGATAACTACAAGCTTAAAAATATCACAATCTAAAGCTACCTCTACATACTCTTCGCATTCTTAATTCGATAGAAATCGTACGGACTCAAATATAAAATTTTATTTGGATGAACAATATAATTTTTAAAGTGACTGATATATGCTGGCTTCAATAGACAGTGCAAATCAGCAATTTTGTGCGAACATTGGACTAATTACATTAATCATGTAAAAAAAGGTATATGCTTAATTAACATTCTTATTTGTTATTATTATTGTATAATAATATATACAAGAATTAATCATATCCGTAAATCATAATTCAAGTCGCATGCAGTATAATGACTCCGATTTAACTGACAAAATAAACGTTAATTAAAAAAACGAAGATTCGTAAGAATTTCACTACTTTAGATTCTAATTCGATGATTTACAACAGCAGCGATACTTGAAAAAATATTTTTCTCTATCCAGGGTTACCGCTGAATAGCGACAAAGCTATGCGATTGTGTAGAATACGTATAAATGTCTAACTGGAAATCAAAAAAGAGATTTATTTGTAATTCATCAAAAATTTCTAAATTTTGCGGGCCAAAATGTAGTTAAAATATGGACCAACTTTAACTTCTTTGTTTATTCTATATTTACCAAAATACAGCTATAATTTAAGTTTATTACCTGCAAAAAAAATCTATCAAATTCCCAGACTTCGTTAGACGATCGCGATTCATAAGAATAGTTAATGTTGTTGTTTTCTTACCAAAACATTTATGCCCACACATATGGTGTTGTTATTGCGATGTGGATATCAATAATAGCTTTTACGTCGAATATGTCAACAAGCCTATGGTGCATTTTAGTTTACTTAATCACAACTAAAGAGTTTGAACATTAACTTCTTCTAAAATAAAATTATTATGTTTATAATAAAAGGAAAATCGTCATAAAACAAAAAGCTTTATGTAGCGTGTCCATGGCGTGTCCATAGACAGGGATAGATACCTGGATTTTAATTATTTTAATGGAATTATTTACATATATTTTTTCTTCTTTAAATTTGTGGTGGTACTGACAAATACCGATTGAACAATATAATTCGCCGGTAAAGACAATTACTGATGAATTAGAGATGGAAGCTCGTACATTTAAAACTACGATAGGGCCGAACTCGAATAAAGAAAAATCATTATCTCGTTACTACGTGAACATTGGGCCGCGATTTTTTATATGAATGCATTAAATCATATATGTATATCTTTCACCCCTTTTTCCTTTATCTCTATACACAACTAAGATTGTGTTTATTTAGTACCAATATGTATTTATTAATGAATTATGAAGTAGTGTATTAATATCTCACATGTTCCTATTGAATATATGTTTCTCATCTGATAACATAATAAAGTTAATTATATTTTTGATACATAACTGATTTCTTTACTTTATTACAAATGAGTCTTTTAAACTCGGTTAAACATTAAACAAAACTCGAATGAGTACTTGACTAGTATACATTTATTAGATAAATATGGGTATATCATAATTTGATAAGTTAGCTCTTTAAGAAAAATATCCATCATACTCAGAGACTTTGATATAATCTATTAGTTTTAACATTAATTTATACCTGTATTATAAACTTAAAGGTACATATTGGCTATTTTATAACTTGCTTTTTGATTATGTGTCATTGTGTGTTTAACAAACAACAAATACCACCTGCCAATATTGCATAAACATGCCAATCATAAACATGGAAATACCGAAATTCTCAATAATAATCATTTTTTCTAATTATTATATTTAGTTATATGTAGTTATTATATTAGAATTTTCACTTTAATAATAATTTAAATGAATTTTTCGAACGTTTTGGAATTAATTCAAGTTTCGCAAGCTTCTTTTTTCGTATTTGCGTTAATATTCTCAAATATCTTTCACGATACGACATGGCAACTCTGTACGGTATTCCCATAGCGCTGTGCTGTTTTCTAAGGTAGGAACAGACGATACACAAATGTCGACGCTAAAAAATGGCTATATCAATAAAATAATATTGAAATGAAACAGAAGGGTGAAATTAGAATAAACAAAACATTTGGTTAACTCAGATGATAGCACGGCAAATACAGTTATTGGATTATGAAATCATAATGATAAACAAAATATTTATTTGAATAAAATAATTGCTGGTGCTTTTTTGGTTTGGATTTTTCGAATATTTCGACCTTAGAAATTTTCTTTTAATTATTCAGTAAAACTATAAAACAAAAAACTGTTTTACACAACAGTTAATTGTTTATTTACTACATGTTCCAGTGCTTAAAATTGTTTTTCTTGTTTTATGTGCGACATGGTGTCGTGAATGTGTAGGTGTAGAACATGTTCGTTTCGTTACATTTGTTATAAGAATACAATTGTAAATCTCTCTTGACTGGTTTTTGTTTATACTACAAGATTCATTATTTAATAAAGTTTAATATACGGTCAAATACAGTTCGTGAAGTATTAAATTATATTTGATGGCTGGGATTTTATAAATAAGGAACACCCTCACATTAAATATCGGATCAAGTTCCTATAATCCCTTATAAGTATTATCTACACTATCATTCATACAATAATATAAAAATGTTAAAAACACATTTGTGTATGTACGTAGTATGACTCTACTACGTACGGTTCGAAGTTTTCCCAATTCTCCCTAGCGTACGAGGGAGAAGTATCAAAATGCTTAGCGCATCACTGCTAATTATTATTATTATTATTTAATATTTATTTTGTTAAATCAGTCAGTATTCAATTATAACAGTTATATTTTAATTCTATTATTTATTAACTGTAATTTTTGACAAAGGTAACTGTAACCTCTAAGTTAATAACTTGTCTCATTTGACACATGCAATTTACATATCTAAATCATGACCAGGGACCGGATACGAGAGGCCGATGACTCATTATAGCCCACCGGCGTGAAAATTTGTATTTTTAAAGAATTTTTAATTTTATTTATATAATTGGAAAACAAATGGGTGGTGATCTATAAAAAACGAAATACATTTTTATTTGTTCATTTTGGAGTTAAAGTTGAATAAAAGAGTACATATTAATATTTAACTAGCAATACTTTCTCAAGGTTCTCTTCTGTAAAATTTGTTCTCGTTGAATGAAATATATTTTTGTAAATAGAAAACGTCCATAGCAACTGATTATAGGTGCATACTGGAAATATTCTTTTATGCCAGCTTATTTAGCAGTTAAATTTTGAGGCATTATCCCCATACACAATTGCCGCAATGTTATTAAATCTGGATTTCTATTAAACACTGCGTCTAACTCTTGCCGAAGGCCACATCCAAAGTCACTTGGAATATTTGTCGAATTATTAATAGCCACATCTAATGTGATTAATCCATCATTTAATTTGGGATTTTGATTTTCAAAATAAGTGATAAGGTTTGGCAAATTTTCCAAAGTGTTCCTGAAGAGGGTGCAACTGATTTTTTAAATTTGGAATTTGTATTAGTTCCTTGCACTCAGAAATACTTCGAGCATCGTTCTTTAAACATGTAACGAAATTTTGTAAACTATCGAAATTCTCTACATAAAAACTAGTAGCATCCAACCATGTTCCCCATCTTGTTATTGCTGGTGGCGGAGGTAGTGACAAAGATGGAAGCTTTTCCCTGTAAAAGCTACTCTCAATGGTGTTTTCTGAAAACTTTTAAAAGCGGATACAAGTCTATAAACTTCCGGAAGGGTGTCTCTGATATATTCACAGGTTCTGCGGAGAGCATGTGCTACACAAGTAATATGCAGCATATTAATATAATAATAATGTATAATAGTTGGATGTAGTACACCAGATACAACATTTGCCACACAGCTTCCTAATATATCGACAGTTTCGTCGGCATTTATGCATAGGTACTGATTTGAAAGATGGCTTCTAATACGTTCTACTGCGTTCGTGTAGCACTTAGAAACATAATATGTATTTGCATAAGGTGGATTCGTCATGAAGATTTCGACCAGTATATTTTTGTCAGTGTTAATGTTTTGAAGGTGGGATTGATAAGTTTATTTAATGGAATATTTGTCAGATTCCAACGGGTCTAATTTCCGTATATGTGATTGCAATGCTAAGTGACACTTTATGTGCGATTTCTTGGAATTTTTTAACGATATTTTACTGACTTTGCAATAAATTTCGGATTCACTGGCAATGGACATACAATCAGTTTGACCCTTAATCCAACTCGCCATTGTTTCACAATGTCATTCTTTATGTTGTTCCATATCATATTTGAAAAAGTAACTTAAACAATGTTCTAGATCTAAATAAGTGAAAATTAAAAATGTACGCGTAAGTTATTGAAACTTAACGAAATTCAATGGATACAGGATCTGTTACAAAAATTACGAAGTATTGTAATTATGCAATTAACAGTTAAAACAATGAAAAAAAGAAACTAACTCACCATACTTTATTTATCTTACGAAATATAAACTAATAAATAAAATAAATTATAAAAACTCCTCTCGCTTCTATCTACGCCTATGAAGAAAGAAAATTGAAGTAATTGCGTCACAATTAAACGACAAAAACATGTGCAGTTAACCGAATGAATAGTGCTATTCAATAACTGCGTGTTGTACTTAGCGATGTTATAGACAATTTATATGGCCCATCGTAATTTCGGCCTCTCATGTCCGGTTCCTAATCATGACTAACTGACATTTATTCAGTCTGCCTCTATTTATAGAAATTTTTGAAAGCCTATAAAAATACAACAAACCTTGAATGTTAAACCTTTTAATGTATTTTTAAATAAGTAAGTAAATATCGGATTCTTAAAAAAAAAAAACGAGGATAAATTGGTTTTATATGTTTTATTATTTTTCCCTTTGGATTTTTTTGGATACGTTGTACAGCAATATATTGATTGCAAAGTATAATATGAAATATTTTCTTGAAATATCACTAAATGACAATTCTTATTGTTTCAGATTATGATGCATCATGGGCTGAATATTATATTTTGGATCGCTGAGCCGAAACCTCATTAACATCAGGTAAATATTCTGTTCATGTATAGTTTTTTGTTTTTTTTTTGTTCCGAAGAGCCACAATAAAATTCTATAAATGGAGTCATTAAATAAGAAAATTTAATCAGTTCTTAATGGAAAATATATATTTACAGAAATCGGTACTGAATACATAATTTTTAAAAATACTGTATGCATCGAAATAAAATATATTGAAAATAAACGCTTTATGAGATATACAAATTACAATAATTTAGGCGACCTAAACTAGAAGTACAAGTTCGACATTTCAGAGATGAAGAAATATGTATCATCAGTTTGTAAAAATAGGCTGTTGTATTCTTCTGACACAGGCCTTTCACGAAATTCGTCAATGGTTGTCAGTGGTGTCTCTTGAAAAATTAATTTTGTTACCATATCTCAAACGTATTCATTAGAAGGAATGAGATCAGGTGAATGAGCAGAGCATGGAAATTGGTCCACGAAAAATTACGTGTTACAAAATTATCATGAACTACATTAGGGTATTCTCCCATCGTATTTAAATGATTGAGCATTGCAGTGGAAGATTTTGACAATGCAGAATCTCCCTGGATTTGTCAAAAGCGATGTTAGAATTTGTTCCATATACCGCAAAAATCAAACTATATTCAATAAAATAAGGTTACCAGACATTGCACACCAATTTGTTAAAATGTATGAGAACCATGTCTGTCCCGAAACATGCAGATACCAAATTTCACTGTCGTTGCAGATGATCTATAACGACAGTGAAATATCAATATCTGCACGTTTCTGGACGTGGTTTTCATACATTTTTCATAATCCCCACAACCTGGGTGGTTGGATTGTGTGTACATTCTTCGTCAGGAGTAATCTTGCCAGATTGTAAGACCAACGCAACAAATTAAGCTACATTTGCATGTGAGATGAGATTTGAATAATTATCAATTCTCACATGCAATAAGTCCTATTTTAAGTTATTTTACTTATTATTATTTTAATATATTTTAAAAAAAGCTTTTCGCCACTATTTGATTTTTCTATTTAAACAAATTTTATACATTTCTACGAAATCTCCCTTTTTAGCAATTAATTCGTTGATAGTCTAAAGTTACTTCTAGTCTTAAACGAATGAATGTGTTAGTTTATCGGTTAAAATTAACTCCTCTCATATGTTTCAACTTATTTATTTTCTACTATTCTAATTTAATTTTAAAATAGAAAGATTTGCTATTCCATTTTAGTTATTTACATAAACATTTATATATAATTTCATGAATTAATTATGCAAATGTAACATCTTTGGGAATCCCAAATCCTGTCAAGTATGAATGTCAATTGTGACAATTCTTGTTTTTATATTTATCATAACAACAGTCAATTTGTAAAAATAACGTTCGTGTTTACAATTTTATTTTTTCCTCATTTGTAAACATTAGTTTTACAAGTTACTGTATTCACCTTCAAAATGTATCAAAATGTATATGGCTAGCCAGTAAAATTTTACACCTGTGCTCATATATTTTATATTATTTTAATTTACAAAATGTTCCTGAAGAAATCTTCATCTTGATTTTTCTGATTTTGTAGCCATCTAGCGAATTCTACGCGAGCAGGAAAATCTCCTTCTAGCAGTGCTTGCACCTTTGTAAAATGAAAAGGATATAAATTTTCTTTGTGTAAGATATTTCCTACGGAAGATTTTGAAATTGTGGGTTGCATGGCAGATAGTCTTCGAACGCTAATTTCTGGATTTTCCTCAACTTCCATTAAAATAACATCTTCATGTTCTGCTGTTACATCATTATGTCTCCCTGTTTCATTATTTTTTGGGACCACTGAACCTGTTTCTCTTAATCGTTGATGAAGAGCTGTAAATGTTGAGTGAGTGGGATGCTGACGATTGGGAAATTTTTCAGCGTATCTACGTTGCGCCGCTCGAGCGTTACACCTCATTTCGCCATAAACTAAATGCATATCGGCGTATTCCTCATTAGTAAAAACCATTTTTTTTAAAATTGAAATCGTTGTGTTTGAATAACACAAAGTAAAAAATGAAAAGATAAACTTCGCGAACTGACAACAATTTGACAATGAAAAACGTAGGTTTTACTTCTGTTGGCAGTTCAGAGCTAACCATTGCAAAAAATAAAAAATTGAACTTTAATGAAGAAAAAACGAAAAATGTACAAATCGATTTTTCTAGAAAACGGTGTATCCTACCGACTTAAAGTAAGAGTACCTTTTAGTACTGGAATACCTGAAAATTTAATAATCTAGTGTCACAAATGCTTAAAAGTTAAAGACAAAAAAGTTATGCCTTAAAATAACCGTTGACCTACCCAAAACGGACGCCTATGACCGGTACTAGAAATTCGCAATTGATGGAATCGATTCATCTCTGGAGGATAAATAAGCATACCAGTTTTTGTTTTTCTAAATAGAAGCGTTCTGGAGGAATTTAAAAAAAAGTAAATACAAGGCGCCATCTTCAAAGAACTCTAGCTCCCTTAGGAAGCATTTTCGGACTAGGTGAATTTGGGTTTAATTGTCTTAAAATTATCTGAGGAAACTCCGGTCTTCGTTTGTCAGGAGAGTTTCTGGACACCTGTATAATAATAACTCATGTCTTGCTTTTCCCTGTTTTTGTTGTCTATCTGTTTTTGGAATACTAAGGCATGATTTATTATTATTCAATTGGAATGTATCTTTGAATAATTTTATCCATAGCAACTCAATTATATGACATTTGTATACTGTCATTTATATTTTATATCCTTGATAAAGGCATCATTGCCGGAACATGTAGGGTTGTTTTAAATATATATACTTTAAAGTAAAGCCAGACCTTTAATCGCCAACTGATTGAATTTACCATATATGTATATATATACATATATATATATGTGTGTGTATATATATGTATATAGATATATATATATATATATATATATATATATATATGTATATATATATATATATATATATATATATGGTAAATTAATAATAAAAGAATATAAAATATATTTTTTATTCCCTTGACAAAGGAGGCATCATTGCCGAAATATGTAGGGTTGTTTTAAATATATATACTTCGAAGTAATGAACCAGACCTTTAATCGCCGACTTATTAAGTTTACCTTATATATATGTATATATATGTATTTATTGTTCTTGAGATAGTATATTTTCTATTCTCTTCTATAAGGGATTGTTTCTGGATTCGTTTCTTTCAGTGTTACTTGGTTACAACGTTTAGTATTTTAAAATTTTAAAAAATCCGTTTTATATTGTATATTTATCCTATAAGGTTTTATAAATATTAAGTTTAATTTACTACTTTATTTTTGGAGTAGTTTTCGTCTCTTCTTTTTAGTCCATTTCTTTCTATTATTAGTATTTCTCTTTATTTTCATTAACTATGGAAAATTCTCATAGGGCCTGTTCATTAAGTTTAAGGCCCATAAAAGTGTAATGTGCAGAAACATGTTTCTTCGAAAACTCATCAAGATAACATATGGCCATCTGCACCTGACACTTTTAACGAAGAACTCTGTGAAGCTTTCGTGGCGGCCAATATCCCATCCAAAAAGCTTAACAATCCAGTCCAGAGGTTTCTTACAAAATATATATGATCGTCATTTACCAGGTGAATCTACTTTACGTAAATACCACTTACCAAAATGTTATTTGAGAACCATTGAAAAAATACGAACCAACCTATCTGGTCATTATCTTTGGGTAAGTGCAGACGAAGCAACGGATGTAACGGGACGATATGTGTTAAATGTAATTGTTGGTATTCTTCATCCGACAACTTTATACCAACCATACTTAATTGCAACTAAAATATTGCCAGTCGTAAATGGTGAAACAGTTGCAGAAGTAATTGATCAATGTATGCGTAATATTCCTGTCATCGGATAACAACTATAGAGACAAGATGCTATTGTTTTTCACTGATGCGGCAGCTTATATGTTAAAAACAGGGAGGTTATTAAAGCAATCTTGTCCCAATGTGCTAAACGTTACCTGTTCAGCACATGCATTATAGTATTTTTACGATAAGTGATCAGTCACGTCATAACCAGTAATATCAGGTACAAGAACCTAAGAAATTCAATTTACTGACGTAGTACATATAATTTCTCCGATATTTTATAAAATTTGGATTGTTAGTGTTACCTATACCGCGCAGTGTTGTCACACATGATTATCATATGATATCCGCTTGTCATCTGTCAGTCACCATTTCATATTATTATTGTTCATTTTCTTTTTCTTGTTTTATTTATTTTTATTTTTCGTCTTTCACAACTAGTTCTTCTTAACAACTAATAAATCATGCCTAAACCGCTTGGAAAACAGGCAAGAGAGTTACATTTGTCACTAATCACATATTTTGGGGCAGAACGCGATAACAAGGAACCTTTATTGCCGTTAAATTGTGTACGAGAGGTAATTTACTAAGAATTGTTTGTTTTATTTCTATGTGATATGCATATTTATTTTTAGAGAGTGGCCAATGCTTTTAATATAAATGTTAATACCATTAATCGAATTTTTTCTATGGCCAAACAAGGAAAACCTGTAACCACTTCTAAACTAAAACGTAATAAGGATAAACCAACTGTTGATATCATATGACAATAATAAATAAATCTCCTACTTCATCTTCGACAAAATACCAAATTTAGGAATGGTTAATTAACAATAAAATTAACTTCGACAAGACAGCATGAAAAATACAGTTACTGGAGTTGGTTAGACTGTTACTGCATAAAATAATTACTGAATTTAGTTCAAATAGTTAATAAGTTTTATTTGAAGTTATAATCCGTCACCTATTTATGAAGCCGATGAATTAGAGAAATATGGCTACACAGTTTTGTTTTAAGCTCAAGTGCTTATCCCTTTTTGTCTCTTTGTTAACAATTTTGTTGACAAATTAGAGCAACTCGGAAATATTTGACGTTTAATCATTAATAATTCTTTTTCACGTGAACAAGAATAAAAATAAAATCTAGAAAAAGGTGTACTTCCCTAATGTATTTAGGGCTAAAGAACTAACTATTCTAGTTGATATTGAAAATTCATAACATATGAATAGTGGTTTTAGATTTATAAGTTACGATTGCACTTTTACCTTTTTATCAAAATATTTGTGAAATTAAGCCAATATAATGTTTTGATTTTAATATCTATTTGACTTTATATTACAGCATATTTACATGCTTTAGAGGCACATTACTAGTCAACTTCGAATGCAGCATGAATTTATTACCTGTGCCTAAGAGAAACTCTTGAGTTTAATGTGATAAAAACTAAAAAATATAAAACCTTTATATTCTATTGTTAAATTTAATATATGTACTGTTATATTATATCATGATTATTAATACTGATAGTAATAAACTATTTTCATTCTTTCCGTTTTTTATTCTAAAACATTGATATTATATTTATTAATTTTGCAAAATAAAAGTACTAATACAATTTCCTTTATTAATTAAAATAAAATGTATGTATTTTTCTGAATATAGAGTGACAAATATCCAATATTAACATTTCAAACAGTTTAAGGTATAACCTAAATGCCAAAAATAAATTTTTGAAGTATATAAATGTAGAATAACCTATAAACCAAATAAAAATTATTTGCAAGATGTAAACAATAGATTTGTCAACATTGTATAACGCACATTGATGACGCAACTGCGATCTTATCGTAAAAATACCAGCCAGTGATGTCAATACATCAGGGATCATTTTCCAAATGTTGATAAGTTAGTTTCATAATTTAGAAAGATATTTCTCAAAGCACCTTCACGAGTAACATATAAAAAATACTTCCAAATTTGCCTTTACCCCCAGTTCCTGTATTAACTAGGTGGAGAACATGGTTAGAAGCAGCATTTTTCTATTCACAACATTTGGATTAATTAAAAAACTTTGTTTTTCATCTTCAAGATGATGATACGCAAAGCATTTCTAATTATAAACACCTGATACAAATTGAAAATTTACAAAACCAGCTTAACTTTATTAGAGCTTATTTCCAGTATCTTTCAGATATGATTACTATGATTACTTACGTGCAAAATCAAGATATTAACCCCAAAAGAGGCGATAATTAACTTAAAAACCGTTATCGATTGAATAAAACGTATGCCTTCTGAATTTAGAAAGAAACTGAGACAAAAAGTTGATGCCATTTTTGCAGAAATCCAGATTTGAATATATTATATCAATTCTGCACAGAGCCGATTGAAAAATCTATACATTGGAAGTATGGTGCACTTTTGCAACATTTTAATCACGCACCCATCACCAGTTGTGATGTGGAACGGATATTTTTTATTTTTAAAGACGATTTAACATATAAAAGAACTAATTTAACACAGGAACACCTTGAACAAATTTTAGCTGTTCATAGAATGTTTTACACTTTCAATGTTTCACAGAAAATACATAGTTTTGAGTTTTGTTCTTTGTAAATTATATTTATTCAAAATTCGATACGAAATTTGCTTCTCAGCAATACTTTTGTTTCAGCAGTAGTTGCTGCCGGTTACCAAACCGTTTATTACTTTCGCTCTGTTCTGTATTGACAGATACATATTAACTGCATATGTAGGTATGTGCCACTTATGCAGTGACCATACGTATAAAATTGTTCAAAACTCGCGGATCGCTTACAGATGTAGTGACCACACGTATAAAATTGTTCAAAACTCACGGATCACTTACAGAAACAATCCTGTTACGAATACAAGGCAGACGCCTATGGGCTCTCTGCTTATCACTATTATCCAAATTATTGATATACGCTAATACGACGTCTTCCATTACTCCAATCACGTTATTTTCTTTTTGCCAATTACTCGCCAAGTACTCGCCCTCGTACTTACTGAAGATTTTTCGGGCAATAAGCTTCTAAACACACTTGCTGCTTCGTCAATGATAGCTTGCGGCACAAATATACCAGCAAAAATACATCACAAAAATAAATCTAAATCACATAACATAATTAAACAACAAAATAAGTGACATGCGTTGCCAAAGCAATACGTCTAAAACTCATACGATTTTTTTTCGAATATCGGAATTTCTGGAATTTTTAATAGTTTGTCATAGTTGTTCACAAGTGAGGAACAAATAAAATATTCAACAATACACGCAAGGTAACAGGTTTTACTGGCTTCAGATGGTGACAGGCTCGTCTTCGACTCGCCAGTCATATCCTTCTGTCTGACAATAAAAACCCTTTTACCATGCTAGTAATGTTAAATACTATTACAGGGCTAGTCCGGTAAAAAACATTCAGCGAGCTAGTCCGATAAAATGATACTTTCTAGGTTGAAAATTATTGAAAGTAAAGTGTTCATTACAGTACGATTGCAAAAAAAAAATATTTTGCGTAAAATTTGTTTGAAGGATTTGATTTATTAAATAGTCCTCCGATTACGATTCGTAATCAATGTTATTCAAATATTTTTTGCGGTGATGTCACTCATGTCAACGGCGCTTTCGAATTCGACTCGACTCGTACAAGCACTCGTCAAATTCTTATTCCAGCACCGTTGACATTCGTAGCAATACCACAAAAATAATCAGCATAACATTGACTACTCATCGTATTATAACTAAATATTTATGACGCATTTGTAAACATTGATGAATACGGTGTAACAAACTATGGTTGTTACGTTGAGCATTCGGTTACGAAACGAAAGAGTATCTAAAAATAGATCTACTTAAGAAAAACTTCAGATATTTACTTTTTGAGGAGAACCGAAAAATAACAAATGGGACGGGGACGTTCGATTAATGTCATGTTTTTTCATAATTTGACTAAATTGTTCCTAAACATAAATATCAATTTAAAATTTCTTCTTTATGGTAGTCTACTAAATCTTAATCAAGGCTTATCCATTCTCAATTGAAATAAAATTTTTAATAATTTAATCTTCAGTTTATTAATGTGTAATCATAATACGACAATTGTTTTGTCTTGACAGTGTCTTTGTCAGGTACGTAAAGTAAGTTACAAGCTAACAACGGTATATATAAATACAAGAAAGGTTAATATATTTTATGATATTTCAAAAATGAGAGAAATTATAGATAATTGGAGTAAATGTGTGACCCACTGATCATCAGTCTTTACTGTTATACTATTGGAAAACTTATGTTTACTAATAGAAATATGTGAATTTTTTATTATTGTCTCGATGTGTGTTGGGAGAAACTTATTGAAAAGACTGATTATTTTGTGTTGCGGTTTTGCTTCATGCAGGCGCGGCTCGTGATGACGTATTTTGGTTTGCAGTACAATGATCCGAGTGCTTCGTGTATTCTCGTGTA
This sequence comes from Melolontha melolontha, assembly GCA_935421215.2. Classification (NCBI taxonomy): domain Eukaryota; kingdom Metazoa; phylum Arthropoda; class Insecta; order Coleoptera; family Scarabaeidae; genus Melolontha; species Melolontha melolontha. The sequence goes on from OW285236.1 coordinate 132,057,545, forward strand.
CTAACTGTAACGTTTGCTTAGTAAACACCGAAAACACACGAGGCACTCGTATCATTGTACTGCAAACCAAAATACGTCATCACGAGCCGCGCCTGCTTCATAGACTTAGTTTGAACTACCAAACAGCCAAAAAGCTTGTTTGAACCTTTTTAAATAATTGGTTTGATCGGCTTGATGAAGATCCATAATTCAAAATGTAAATAACACTTAATAGTTTCATTAATTGATGTAGCAGACACTTCTTGGTGAAACATTTTGTAATTAACAAATTATTATAAAAACACACTTGGCTATTTCACAATTTTTTATTAGATCTATGTCTAACATATGTTTCGGCTGTTATGCCATTGTCAAAGAGTATCTTAAAACTGAAACGTAGTTTTAAGATACTCTTTGACAATGGCATAACAGCCGAAACATATGTTAGACATAGATCTAATAAAAAATTGTGAAATAGCCAAGTGTGTTTTTATAATAATTTGTTACTTAATAGTTTAATCTTCAATTTATTGATATATAATTGTAATACAACAATTGTTTCCTACACATGGCTTCATCAGGTACGTACTAAAAAGACAACTTTAATACGTATCTGAAGAAGGCATTGTGACAAATCAACCTACTTTTCTAAGAGAATGGATCTCTTAGTATATTATGTAAATTTTAACTGAAATGTTGAATCTCAAATCTAATCTACCATATCATAAGTAAAAACGATATTTGCCGTCTCGGTCCTAATTAAATGAAGGAATATTATAGTAACATAATATTAATTCATGTTAAATTCGCAAAAAAGTTTAAATAAAACAACTGTTGCTATGAAATAATATAAAATCGAATACCAGAAATTCAAGAACTTACTTCTTCCTTGCCTCTTTGTCACATAGTACCGCGGGATATAATAATTTATGTAATAATAACTAAATATTCCACAAGAACCCCGAAGGATGAACGTAACAATATTTTTTTGAATGAAACATAAAGCAATTTGTATAATACTACTGACGGTGACTGTTGCGTTCTTAGCCTCGATTAATGACGATGATAATCTGACATATTTCTTTTACTCATACGCAAAAACTTTAGTGCGATACATGTAAATCAATACTACGTAATAAAGACTATTTGAAGCTAAGGATTTTATATTATTTATCTAAATTTAAATATTTTCCTTATATATCTTATGGTTTTAAGTTTAATTGAAACAGATAGTAAATGAATATAATAAGTGGATAAATATCTATGAATATACAATATAGTTTGCGTGTTAAAATGCCACCCCAAGCAATCTAATCTAATATGAATAATACGTAGTTTCTTTCTTTTTTTTTATTATTAATGGACCTGGCAAAAGCAACACTTGTTTTTATAATTGATTATCAATACACTGTACTGAAACAGTATAGAAATATCCGCCTAAGAATAGATGTGAAAGTAGTTAGGTTTTGTTTATTACGCATTCATTATATAGAGCAGAGAAATTGCGCCACGCGCCACAGGCTAGTACGACGTGTGGAATAAATCTTTTTTTAATGCCGAAAACGACCGTTCCACATCTATCTAGTGATGTTATATTTGCTTATTTAAAATAATCTTTGAAACAACCTAATGGATTTTTACGCACCTTCACAAATTTGTCGGAATCTTTGTCTAAAACATTTTCAAATTTTTCTATTATACACTCATTTTTTTCGCCGTCTATAGCGCATAGCTGTGCATCATTCATAATTTCAATAGAATTCACTAACGACATCGAAACATTTTGTAATTTTTCTATTCCCTCCACAATTCCGAAGTAATTGTTCTGAATAGTTTGTAAATCTGCTTTAACGTGACCATCTTAAGTTTGCCTGACTTTTCTTGATAGCTGCAGCTTCTTTCGGATCAAATGTTAAAAGTACCTTCTTTACATCATCAAAATATTTGTTGCAGTAAAATGCAGCCTGTAACCATGTTGTACATCGTGTAACAATCGACTGGTGGTTCAGGTATTTCACGATACATTCTGTGAGCTTTTCGAGTACGTTTCGGGGACTTTGGAAACACTGCCTTTATACTAGCAATTAATGCATTTTATCGTGTATAACATCTATGAATAGTTCGTGCCACAAGACTTAAACCATTGATTTTACACGTTACATGTAAGAAGTTACCACTGTGTTCTTTAATAATTCGGCTTACGAAAAGCATGTTTGCGGGCCCATTACTCATAAATTATGAGTTATGAGTAGAGCTGAGGATGTTTGCGGTACGGCAGGACCGTATGTAGTGCATCCCCAACTGCGTATAAACACGATGCAGCGAAACACTTTAGTTAGTCGTGAACTGGCAACGTGATCGTGTGTTGTCTTGAGCTCTATTTAATAAGTATGACGGACGTGCCCAAGCCAAGAAAGCGCCCATTGTATAACGACGTGAAGAAATTTATCCGAGACTTTCCCGATTTGTATTATAATGGAGCAAAAGTGGTTTGTAAATTATGCGATAAACAGTTACTTTGCTGGGACAAATACGACTGTAAAAGACATGTTGAAAGTGTACACCACAAAGACAAAAAAAATAATGTGCTGTCTAAAACGCAATTCAATTTCGATTTATTGACAATGCTACTCGTCTGCGATGTGCCAGTTCACCTGCTAGATAAAAAAGCCTTGCACGACTTTTGGAATAAATACAATTCTAACATAAAGCTACCGTCACGGAGAACGTTACTATTTACCAATTGTGCGTGAGGACATTGAAAACAGAATGAAAGCAGTAGTAAATGATAAACAGTTGTGGGTATGTGTCGACGAAACGACAGATCGAAAAAAACATTCTATTGTGAATATTATAGTGCGTGTACTAGATCCTGTCAAATCAACATTTCCCATTTTATTAGCCAGCAAAAGATTGGAAAAGTGCACTAGCGAAGTAATTACGAAGGTAGTGCTCGATACGCTACAAAAATTTCAAGTTTCAACTAATCAACTCCTGATGTTTATGAGCGATGGTGCTGCGACAATGCGTTCTGTAGGCCGTTCTCTTAAAGCAGATTGTGAGAGACTTTTGCATGTGACATGTAAAGTTCATGCTTTACACTTTGTGGCACAAACTATTCGGCAATGTTATCCAGAGGTGGATGCATTAATAGCAACCACAAAAAAAGTGTTTCTAAAATCTCCCAAACGAATTCGAGAGTTTCACAGTCGGTGCCCTGGTATTCCCGAACCACCAGAGCCAATCCTTACACGTTGGGGAAGTTGGCTAAATGCGGCATTTTATTATGCCAAGTATTTCCAACAAATAAAATCTGTGGTTCTACAATTCAATCCTGCCGAAGCTGTAGCCATTAAGGAAAGCCAGAGACTTTTTCAAAACCCTTCCCTTGATGCAGATTTACAAACTATTTATAACAATCATATAGGATTGTTTAACGCAATCGAGAAATTTCAAAATACTGCATTATCGTTAGCGGAGTCACTGCAAATACTGGACGATGTACACGCCCAGCTATGCGCAGTAAATGACAACAAAAATGTTAATGTAATAGAAAAGTTCGAGAGTGTGATAAACAATGATTTTGATTTTACCAGATTAAAACAAATTAGTAATGGTGCAAGTGTAGATTCGGTTTCTATCTATAAAGATTATTTTAATTGTGCGTGTGTTACATCCGTAGATGTCGAGCGGTCTTTCTCAAAATATAAAAAAATTTATTCATCACGGCGTACATCGCTCACCGCTACAAATATGGAAACGTATCTAATGCTACAAACTTACTGCAAGTCGTATCCACTTGGCGCTATGCTATAATAATCGTAAATAAGGTAAGTGTGTTATTTATATACAGTACACATAACTGACATACCTAAGTGAAATAAATAGCGAATGCATGTAAAGCAATAAAATCACGCATGCATCACCGATCGAAACAAGGTCATTATATTCGTGCGTTTAACTGAATACTATCCTGGCACACCGCAAACATCCCCAGCTCTAGTTATGAGTGATAGTGCAAAAGATTATTAGCAGTTGTAATTCATTTACCATTTGCTTGTTGTTTATTATAGTTTGTTAATTGACTAAAAATAATCAATCGCACATCTTAGTTCATTCAAAGATATAGTGACTTTTTGTACGAGGGGCATTTTTAAAGTAAGAACCGTTTTTAAGTGGAGTAACAGCAAATTAATTTTTGAACATAAATTGTATCAAAAACTGAAGTATGAACATATTTTTACTTTTCTACATAGTCACCAAGAATATCTAAGCATTTGTTAAGTCGTGGCACTAGCTTTTGGATCCCCTCACCATAGAACTCTGCCGCCTGATCATTTAACCAGTTAGTAACTGTTTCTTTCAACACGTTATCATTTTCAAATCGCTTGCTACCAAGATATTCTTTGAGTTTAGGAAAAACATGAAAGTCTGATGGTGCCAGGTCAGGGCTGTAGGGGGGATGGTCCAGTAATTTCCATCGAAATTTGTCCAGTTGCGTCTTTGTCGTTGCTGCAGTGTGAGGCCGAGCGTTATCGTGAAGCAGCACGACGTCGCTAGACAGAAGTCCCCGCCGGCGATTTTGGATAGCGCGCCTAAGCTTAGTTAGTGTATCGCAATATCTCTCAGCATTTATGGTCATTCCTCTTGGCAGAAAGTCAATCAGAAGAACGCCTTTCCGATCCCAAAAGACCGTGGCCATGATTTTCCGTGTCGAAGGTTCTTGTTTGAATTTTCGTGGATTCGTTGGTGAATTTGAGTGATGCCATTCACTGGATTAACGTTTAGTCTCTGGAGTGTAGTACGCTACCCACGTTTCATCACCGGTAACAATATGATTCAAGAACTCATCACCACTCTTATCGTAGCGCTCCAAAAATGACAAAGAATATGCCAAACGCTTCTTTTTGTATTCTTCTGTCAACATTTTTGGAACCCATCTCGCACAAATTTTTTTGTAATGAAGTTTGTCGGAAACAATGTGATAAACAACCGATCTTGAAACTTGTGGAAATTTCCCATGAAGCTCGTCAATCGTAAAGCGCCGGTTTTGGCGAATTTCCTCATCAACTTTTTTTTCCAAGTCTTCATCAATGACAGTTGGTCGGCCAGATCGTTCTTCATTATGAACATTTGTTCTTCCTTCATTGAAAAGCCTACACCATTTACGCACATTACTGTCATTCATTACACCTTCACCATAAACTTCAACAAGCTGCCGGTGAATTTCGGCGGGACGAATTTGTTTTGCGTTGCATATGGCTTAACAATATGAAACAGACATGTAAATAATTTACATATCTGTAACATGGACAATACACCCTTTTACACAACCTTTTTGTATATATGGCTTAAATTTAACCTGCTTTCGAAAAATTATCGATAATATGCCATATATATTCATAACCATAACGTTAATTCAAATCATACGTAGATAATATAAAAACATATTTAAACACATTTAAGGAGACTATACTATTAGGATGCGTAGTCTAAAGTTCTAATATTTTTTCATACGAATTATATAACTGTTAGATTTTAATGGTCCCATAGCAACTCTATTGAATTGTAATTTGGGTATTGAGGCAGCCAAAAGATTAGCTTTATTGCTTCTATTCATATCTCTTGTAAGAACTGTTTTACCATTCTAGCAGTATGCATAGCATTGTTATCTTGCCGAAGAACGAAATACGTGCCAATTAAACCAACGCCTCTTAAAAAAACTTTTTATTCTTTTTAAAGAAACTTTTTTAATCAGCTCTTGCCGTCTATTTTAATTAATTTTCGTATCCGCTCGTGCACATTGCTCTAATATTTTTTATTAAGATCTCCGGCAGCGCTTACAATCGAATAATTTAAATTTTTGTTTTTTACACAGCATGTTTATTACTATGCTTCTTAAGAATAATTTTGATACTCTTATAGAAAGAATCATCTTTAGGTTTACATCAGTGTTGCATCACGACTGCTTTAATGTCATCATTTGCGCTGTAAAATATCCTCGCAGTATTTTTTAAAATTAAGGAATAAGTAAAAGTCATTTGGAGCTATGGAAGGATTTTGTAGAGTTGGTCTGTTTGAATAAAGCCACAATCTTTCATAGCAGCCTCTGTGAAGACGAATGCATTATCGTGAAGTTAAATACTTTCAGTCATTTTTGCTGGTCGTAACATAATGTTGAGCATATACTGTAGTGTTTCTTTTTTTTATTTGATACCAATCATCAGTATTCTCGCTCGGTCTCTGCTACTAACTGAATAATTTCTACTTTATTTGCTTCACAAAGTTTTAAGAATCAGTGCGCTCAAATGACACGGTGTTGGGGTTGAATAGCCTGCACTAACTTTGTCCGTTTCCAAATAATTAATCTAGTACTCCTATCCAAAATCTGCAACATTGTTTAAAAAGAAAGTGATCCAAATGGTATTTAATTCAACTTTATTTTAGTAAAAATTCAGGCTCTGAAATTTCTGTTAATTTTGTTTAATCCGTCTGTTAACTGATTACTATTAAGGAGGGCAGTGTTGATTTAATAGATAGGTCACTAGATTACAGAACTGTTGAACCAGATTCTAATCTTGGTACAGTCAATACCATCGATAGCGCTTTTCGGCACTACCTCTATTCAGGCTGATAATGAGTACCTGTAGGTAACTGGGGTAGTAATAGGCTGTTGATGCGTAACACTAACACCGTTAACATCCTAGTATATCGTACTGTTCAAGTCGTAGCATACCTACCATGTGACATGCCTATAGATAAAAGAGAACTATTACATTACTAATTAATATTGTTAATAGGTTCTTTTATTACGTGCTTGCATCTTCACAGGTTGTTTCGTGTTTAAGCAGGTGCAGATCAACTACTTCGATATTAATTACTTAATATTAAATTAATACTTACTATTAAATTACTTAATTACTTAATTAATTACTTAATGTACGTAAAAATAATAATTACTTTCGTTTTATAATAATAGGAATAAAAAATCAATAAAATTTTAGCGCTCACAGTTTGATTTATTATAAAACTAAAACATTTTTAATAATGTAAAAATATTAAAAATCATGTGTGGAAAATGGTGTATACGTTCATATTTGTGTGAAAATATCTTTCAAGACATGCAGACATGTGTTTTATCTTGCTATAGAATCATCAGTACATGATGCCGGAAAGATAATTTCACAGAAAATAACAATACAAAAGCCATCAAGACACAACCTTGAAGAACATTCAGCGCCGCTCATTGACAAATATCAACACCACGATCGCTAAAATAAAGTATCGCTGTCTTCATGACAAATGCAAAACTTGGCATGGGGTTTCATCGGGTGCCAGGACATGAGAGAATTAAAGACCGACGAACTGGCCAAAGAAGGTACTAATAGGAACTTCATAGGACCAGAACCTGTATGTGGAATCGCTAAGGATTCCGCTAAAAGGGAGATCTGGTTATGGCTAGAAAGAGAACATAAAAATAAATGAAGGTTAACGGAAAGTCAACTCCATGCCAAAACACTACTAAGTAGTGATGTGTCGATCTGGATGGATTCGTTCCAAAGGAACGAATCCGTCCGTGGAACGAATCCGAAATTGTAACTGTATGTCGTTCCTTTATATCGTTCCATCGAGATCATTCAATCTATAACCACTATAGAATGGTACGTCGTCAAGCATTTGTCGGTCTTTTCACATACTTGCTTACTAAGATATAAATTATAAATGTATATATTGTCCGTGTATTTTTTCATAATGTAAACAAATCATCAATACATAGAATCTCTTTATTTATGTTTCTTTTAACTTTTGGCATCAATTCTCGCTTGTTTCAATAATATGTATATATATAATTATTTCGTGACCTTGGTATGATATGGTAAATTCAATCAGTTGGCGATTTAAGGTCTGGCTTTACTTTAAAGTATATATATTTAAAACAACCCTACATGTTTCGGCAATGATGCCTTTATCAAGGATATAAAATATAAATGACAGTATACAAATCAAATTTACTATATATATATATATATATATATATATATATATATATATATATATAACATATGATCAAAAAGTCTTTGGATCGCGATCGCCATGAAGTGTAAAAACCATCTACAGAATTATTTACTTCTGTAGTTTGAAGTACACATAAGTCACAAATAAAACAGATTTTAGGTTATGGTAATTAGTTGCATTTTATGTATATTTTATAGCCAGCTGACTTAAAAGTTGTCAAATCAATGTCAAAACTAATTGAAATAAATAGCGATCCAAAGACTTTTTGATCATACGATATATTCGATGTTAATAAGAATCTAAGGTTTCTTATTTATTTTATTGGCCGTATAATCATACTAAATAAAAATATGTTTTTGGTTTTAGCGACTTTTAATGAAATCAAACAAATTTATTTATGAAAACGACGTTTCGACTTTTATTATTATTAGTCTTTATCAAGTTTATACATATATATATATATATATATATATATATATATATATATATATATATAAACATATATATATTCCAGCTACATCTATTCGTTGTGAACTTATATTTTCAATAGATTGAAGAAGTAGATTATCTGCTTCAAAGGTAGAAAAAATAATATTTTTAAATTGTAATCATAACTTGTATTAATGTAATTTTTGTACATCAGTACTATAGGTTTATATTTATTGTTTTGCATTTATTGTAAGATACACATGAAACCATGTCAGTGATGTCAGTGTACAAGTAAATATGGAATAAGTACTTATACATTCTCTTCCTACCTAAATATTATACATGCAGCTCTTAAATAAATAAATAAAACAAACAGGCAATCACTCCGATACAATAAAACTAGATCGAAATGAATGTGTCACTTGTCGGACTTTACAACTCCGATCGGCATTTAACATCGAGGTTGTTATAATCGTTCCAAGGAACCTCTGGAATCCTCTGGACTCGTTCCATCTGCAGAATGGAACGACAAGGAACGAGTCCACAAAAGGAACGATTTCGCCCATCTCTACTACTAAGGGAGCCGGATGGAAGGTTTTCAGCCAACCTAATTCGTAGTAACAAAAAAGAAATTAAAATAATTACCTGCTTAATAACCGGACATTGTCCTTTAAGGAAGCATATGTACAGCAAGGGCTTGGTTAGCAAGCCCTGGTGTAGAAGATGTGAAAAACAGGAGGAAACTAGCCTTCAAGTAATATGCACGCGTGAGGAAATGAAGGAACTCATAAATACTCAGAACTAAAAAAATACTTCGGGGGAGATCTATTGGATCCTACGAGTGTACTCAAACTTCCCCTGAGGAGGGTAGTGACTTTTATTGAGGACACAAGACCAACAGAGTGGAACTGAGAGATCTATTGGGGATAGTACAAAGAGCAATGTGCTCAAGTGCCTGGACGTGCTGGCGTCCAACCCAAAACAGAAGAAGAAGAGAAGGGGTTTCATCGCACAGTCACAGCTGTAAGCAATGGAAACTATATTCACGTCCCTCCACTCTACATCGGACACATCCGATAGTCCGATTCCCGTCGCCCTATCCATCTTTCTGTAAATGTAGCATCATGATATTGTCGGACCTCTATGCCAAAATGAGAAGGCGTCCCATCTTGTTGAAACCAAATATTCTGATGAGGTATGTCGCCATCTTCTTTATTAGGAAAAAGAGCTCTGCCACTGCTGGGACCAAATCAAATTGCAAAAAAAATAAATATTGGGCAGCAGTCAGGTTTCCATAAAAAAAGTTAGGTCCTAAAAAACGCCGTCCTATCATTCCCATCCATACATTTAATTTGTCTTGACGTTGATTGTGTGATTCCTGTAACCAGTGGGGATTGTTCCGTGACCAATACCTACAGTTCTGGCGATCCATTGATGTAAAAATTGGCTTCATAAAAAAAACATGTTTTTTAAAAAATTGGAAAACCAATGATGTCATTAAAAAAATCCCCCAAAGAAGAGCACTTATATGAATTTTGTTCTAAACTTTATCACTACACACAATCCTGTCATGACTCTAAACAACAGTTACTTATTCCTCAATCTTAAAAACACTTAGAATGTCATTTTATAAACGCAAATAATGATATTAAAACAGCTGTAATAGATCACTTGGATGGGAATCCAAAGATTTTTACAAGAGTATCCAAGAGAACTTGGAAGTCAAAAAATATTATGTGGAGAAGTAGTATATAGTTGTTTTTATGTTTGCTTTCCATACTACTTGCTTATTTAAATTGGTATTAAATAACCTATAGTTAATTTAATAATGTATGCACTTTTTTTTATATATCAGCATATTTTTTTTCAGAGTAGCGCGTTATTAATATTGACATTATAATGGTTAAATGAAACTAAGATTTTATTCTTTTTGAAAAACATTTTTGCATTTTTAAGGTAAAGTATACGAACTAGAATAATTATATAAAGTCTGAAATGTCTTGCTTAACATCTTCTTAACCGCGTCTAAGATTGACTTGTAAGAGTTATTGCCAAGTTGTGAGCATTAGGGAAGCCTCTGATTGCATCTAGCATTAATCGTTCATTAGCTTAAACGAGGAGTGGCAATTTAATTTCCAAAATGGTGGAGTAGTGTCACCCATGACGTAAATGCATTGAAATTATATGGATTTCAACATGTGAACTAATTCGTAGACAAATTTCGAGCAGATTGCGCCAGTTATTAACTACCTTTTGGGAAGTTAGATTTCCGCTATGCACCTTGACGTAAAAATAAGCGATCGAAATTTAAAACAGGGCATTAATATTAAATCTTGTATGAAAATCAATTATAATGGCATGTGGTAAAAATATTATGAAAAAGTTGTATGTATTTGACTGGCACAAGAGATTTAAAAAATGAACGAGAAGATGTGGCAGAGGATCGCAGAAGCGATCAATCAAAAACAGCGAGCTCAGACGTTAATATTAACAGAGCGCGAGTTAAGAAATATTTTTTCGAAATTTGTGCCTGGAATCTTGATAGATGAAAAGAGTTTGATGTTTCTTCAAATACATACATCCTTCCAACAGTAATTACAAATAATGAAACTTTGTGTTCCCATTAATTATGATCCAGAAACAAAAGGTCTAGAGCATACAGTGGAAATCTCCGAGTTTACCGCAACCTAAAACAGTACATAGGTACGCCATTCTCACAATTTATGACCATGATGTGTTCCTTCTATCATCAAGAATTTAGTGAACAGAAACAACCAACAATGCCATTTAGAGGTTCTGAGCTTACAAGATTCCGCTTGAAGAAAAGGCTACGAATTATGGCCCGACAAGTGGATCATTTATCATAATAATATGCTAGTCACTATAATCATTGTGAGAAACTTTCTGACCATAAAAGTGATTACCATATTAGAGTATCCTACCTGACTACCTGACTCGAATGAGCGAAGATTTTCTAATGGAATAACAGAATGTAAGACAACTGCTCAACAGTATCCAGAAAATGAGTTCATGTCCTTAAGAAAATGCGTGAGGATGGGGAGTACATTGAAAGTGACAGTAGCCACGACTGTGCCGTTCCATCCATATTTATATTTTTTAAAAGTATATTCCGGGAATTAAATCATCTACTATATAAAATTATGGGGAAACCTAACTAGTATTTTGAGAAAAATTATTTTGGCGAATATCTGTATCTGTGTTTTAGCTGTTATACACACCTACTATTTTAGTAGGAAAAAGAGACATGTATTTTCAGTTTTTTTCTTTCATAGAGTAGGTTTTGATTCTTAAGGTTCAATAACACCAGTATATGACAAGTATCGGAAAAAATAATTTCGAATTTAATTGATAATGTAATAATAGTACCAATTCTTTTGGAATGTCTTTCTCTTCAATATTTTGTTATACTCATCTCTTGAATTTTCCGAAAACTATTTTCAGCAATAAGCAGTAGCATTTCACTTACTCTCTATGCCTTGTTTTTCGATATGGATTGGATCAACATTCAATGAAAGCAATTACTACATTAATCTACATATGCCTTGTTAGAATTATTTACATACTTGCAATCATTGACCTCAACTTTGTTAACATCTTTAAAAAGTAAAACACTTTGTAAAAAGTTTAAATTTTAAAAATTTTTATTAATAAATTTAACGCGCTTTATGTTAATCATTTATTGAAAAATATTTAATTAAAGAAAAACAATGCGAAACCAACGAACATATACAAATACTCAACTTGTACATCTGGGTAAACCAGACGCGTCTAAGACGCAATTTAGTATACGGTGATTTGAGTAGGTCATCGCCATTGTAATAAAATAGGAACAATGGCACAGGTATTGTTATGCATGGGTCGCTGAGATTTACGTACTCATTCGAATACAATTCCTGAATGTGTGGCATATCTAATAATAAACAATTTTCATGAATCTATTTGACAGATTAGACAGTTTAAAGTAGTAAAATTTGTCATTCTGATGAAACTGGACAGAAATTTGTTCCTTGCTATCCAGAAACAATTCTTGTAACAAGGTAAGCATTCTTTTGCAGCTCTTAGTATCTTAAAACAGCCGTCTTATATTACTACTTTCTTTCTAAAGTAGATATGCATGTGTATGTGTATTTGAAAACGTTCGAAACTTCTGTGTCATTTACCGGATCGACTATATACGGTTCAAATTTATTTACTATCTATCTAAAACCATTCTTGATTGTTAAGTCGTTCTTCTAAGATTTCGAACGAATTAAAACAACGGCGCTTTACCGTATTATTAGAAAATTAATATTACTTCCAATGCAACGATATTTTCTAAAAGAAAGTGCGCCTATTTATACTACATTTGTCAAAGACTTTGATAATTCCTAAGCTAAATAGTTACGTACAGAAATTCTAAAAAGTAAAGCCGAAGTAGATAAAGTAAAGGAAATTGAAAGGCTATATATATAAAATCAATTTCAAAAACTGATCAATTAAAATAACTTCAGTGGTGTTTATTTCAAAAATATATTACAAACTTTACTTGTATAAATGTAATTATGTATATAAATATATTTTCGCAGATTTTGTTTAAAATAATAAAATAATTTCACAAATTTGCAAAAACATAAAATTTCAATTTAAAAAATAGGTAATGTAAAGAACAATTTGCAAACATGTAATAAAATATTTATCTCCAAAACATAGCTACGAAGGTTTGCTCTATTCATTACAGACATTATTAAGAATTTAATTTCTTAACTTGATAATTAATGGATGCGCATTTATTAGAAACGGGTGAATATTTAAATAATCTACTCCTATTTTCTTGTATTTTAATTTTAAATTTGCACCTAATATATAAAGAAATATTTTATTTCTAGAAAAATATATTTTAATATTTCACCTTTTTGAAAAGTAAAATGTTTTATTAAATCCAATCTGACTTGAAAGTCTCTTAAGCTTATATCTTTTATTATATAGAAATGTTTTGCCCATTTTTGTCATTATTTTAGATAATATAAAATGTTGGTAATGAAACTGTTTAGAAGAAGATTATAAAAAAGCATATTTTAATAATTTAATAAATAAAACATATTTTATATTTATATTATTATTATTATATTTATATTTATATTATATTTATAAAGCATATTTTAATATTTAATTATTAAATATGGAAATGTAATAACAGGTATTATTCTCTACCTTTTAGTAAAAAAAAGTATATCTAAATTAACATTAATAGTTTGCCACCGAAATACAACTGCAATGCCATACTGTAATTTAATGTTTTTTTGTTGTGGTATCCTATACAATCATTCGAAAATTATCAGTAATCTGCAGCTTAAGAACACCTGACCTAAATTCAAAAAATGTAATCGTGTTGAAAAAACACTTAGAATTTGTAATAAAGACATAGTGACAATATTTGTATCAAGATTTTAATAACAACCTAAAGCCAGTAATCCTGATGAAAATTTAAATATTCCCTTCTTCCTAAATATCTGTTTACTCTTGAAAGTAAACTTGTTTAAACTTTCAGTCTCCTAATTCTACATTACACATGTGATTGATTAACTATGTCTCTGATCAATGCAGGTCATTGAACTTGAGAAACCTGAATGACATATCAATGGAATATATGTAGTTGTCTGTATATTATATTTAGTGAAATAAAAAGATTGCATTAACTTATTGGAAACGACGGTTTTTACTGATTCGAAATTACTTCGGATTCCATTTTCCCTTAGTGCACTTGTGTTCTTGTATGTGACAATGCTGTATAGGTTAATTGTTTTATTTCTGTTCATATAATAATACATTGTAACCTTTTGTCATTATTTCTTAAAACATAATTGTAACATTATACTATATACAAGAACTTACAACAACATATGGCATGTAGATTTTTTAAGTTTTGCATTTGCAATGTATTTTAAATTAGTAGAAACAATTGCTTCATTAGTGTTTTGTAATTAAAGTACTTTTCCAAAACTAAATTTTTATGAATATAGGTACAGTTACTCACGAAAGTTTACATACACCTGCATAAATATCAATTTGACTACATATTTAAATTCTCTAAAAAATATTTTTAATAATTATATAATTGATATTTATACTGGTGTGTACTTTGGTGAGTATATTGAAAAATAACTTACAAAAACAGTACTTGTGATTATCTACATGGATGGCAAATTAAAAAAAATATATGGAAGACATTATATTACTTAGTACCACATTAGGTTTGTTATAATCTTAATTGTTTTTAACAGTTTTATTTTTGCACAAAAAACTCTAAAATGTGAAACAGCGGCAGGTGTATGTATGTTCTTTTATCGTTCTCTCCATAGCGAAAACTTATCGTACTGCATATTAAGATTTAGGGAAAATTATACAAAAGTCAATGAACTGTATATTTACTTTACAGCAAGAACTTTTGTGTCATGTTCGACGTGTTAACTAGTTTCAATATATAGTAAGTAGCAAAGCAAATTGTTTCTGTAAATGTATTTGAAAGTGCGTATTGAACGAACGCTCAGCGCTAATGAATGCTTACAGAGAGCTACATATTTGTAGATGTATGTATATTATGCAGTTAAATATAACATGGCCAAAATCACATAGCAAATAATATTTTATATTACAGAGCTCTGTGTATCTATACCAAACTAGAAATCTTTTATTTAAACAGAATATTTTGGCTTCTATCATAATATGTAATGTTCATTAATAAATTATAAATTGTTTAAAGTGTTAAATATTCAATGTTATTATAGAATATTATTATGAGGCGCAATACCTAGAGATCATTAGTTTTTTAATAAATGTCTCAGTATATTATATGATTCATATCTGTTATTTCCACATATACTATTTCATATATTTTAAAGTGTCGTCATAGTCTTGTTCCAATAAAATATGGAATTTTTGTATTTTGATAGATAAGAAGATACCGTATAGCTTCATATATGAGTAATATGAGTCAATGAAAAACAAGTTTTAGATACAATAACACCAAAGTCCGGTTTAGGATATCATTACAATTACTAAAACCAGGTATTTTCCTAGATCAAAAAGTAAATGGTTAAATTACGTTTATTACGTAGTTGATTGTATAAAAAGTTTTCTGTTTAATCTTTATTGGTATAATGTTATAATTAACTCAAATATGCAGTGACTCCCATCCATAGTCAAATGAAATAATTTAATAATTACATTAATTAATTACTCCAATTAATGCAATATTTTCTACAGTAACTAGTTAATTTATTTAAACATATACTAGTATATAACAAAAATATAAAAATGAAGGTAATATTCATAACCTATTCGTAGATATATGTAGTAGATATACAAACTTAGAAGATGTTATTTAACTTAACTTGTTTCTAATATCTTGCGGGATACCCTATTTTTTCTGACAACTTTTTTTAAACGATTGGGCATAGATTCCATTTTTTTTCCGTGTAATCGTATCATCTCGCTTATTTTTTATGTGAGTCTGCAATAATAAAAATAATCCATGCCTTAATATTCATGAGTTATTGCCCCTGTGAGGTGACTTAGATATTTGACTGTCGCTATTGATTTTAACTAAGAAGTAAAACCACGATCTTCTCGGACACAAGTATTATATGGATTAAGATCAGCTTATTGTGAGAGTGTGTCCATAACTTTGGGACAATTCTATAGCAACCATTCACGACTTATTTGTAGTTTATCTTTCGTGTCATTATCTTGATAAAAGATAAAATTATTTTTTAGATCCAATAGTTAATATAGTTAGTAGCACACGGCTTTAAATTTTACATTAAAATAATCAGATTTATCTATTGTTCCATTTATCAAGCATAAATTACCAACTCCTCTAGAAGAGGAACACCCACACATCATGACCGAACCGCCACCGTATGTTTGCCGTAGCATCAGTGAAAATAACATGTTTTCAAAAATCATGTGTACATTTTAAATATTTATTAGCAAATCCCAAACGTATAATTTATCTTACTTACAAATAGTGCTCTTTTAAGAACTCGACCATTATAATTAGATTTTTTTATGTGCGATGGATGATGGTAGAACTATGAACTATTTTCCTGTTTCAACTTCAAATCAATCTAGATTGATTTTGATACTTATTTTGAAGCCTTTTTTTATATCTTTTAGTAATATACTGGCACTGTTGTACGACACTTTTTCACAATATTACTGACTTCTTGGGTAGATTTTCCATCTAATCAGTAATTTGTGTATTTTTATTTTTCGTCCATTTCACTAATATTGCAGTGAACATACTTGTAATATCTACGCAATTTATATTAAATTGAACGTATATAGTCGTCTATTCCCGCTTTTACAAACATTCACTCAAAATACGTGCGCTGTGAGAATATGAGTCGCGTAAAATTTGTAATAACTTCAACTTTTCGTAATTTACTTTAATATAACATATTTAAAAAGCTGAAATTATTGCTTAAAGCATCTTAATTTAACGGAAATTTAGACTGCTGTACGAATGGGTGTGAGAGTATCTATACACTACCGGCCACAAATAAGACATCATTTGAATACGTCGCTTTGTCTCTACCCGCTGCACTGACTAATTGAACATAATTTTGTTATCCTAAGAAAACAAATTATATGCCTTCTTACAGATATCATATGGTCTTTTGCCTCTACAAAATAGCCCATGAAAATGATCCTCTTCGAATCCCAAAAAACCGTAGCCATTACTTAACCCACCGATGGAAACGTCTGCGCTCTTTGGAAGAGAAATGTGTCCGCTATTGCCGCTTAGATACAAAAACACTTCTGAAGCCAGCTTTCATCAAACGTAACAAATCAGCTCGGTTCTTGTTACAACTTAAAATTATCTCTTCGCATTATTCCCCTAAATAAATTTCATACAAGCAGGTTAATTACTTATAGAATTGTTTAATTGCAAACATAATACATTTACCATAACACATACAGTGTTAGTAAAAAGTATGGAACCACCAAGGTATCTCTGCAATGGTTCATTCCTTTTAAATATAATTGGGTACACCTTTGTAAAAAGATTCAAGGATTTTAAAAATAATATCAGATTTGCTGTGTCACTTCCGATTATACCGGAAATAGACATTCAATTTGTTATTTTCGATGCAACATCTGTATATTTTTACATTTTTGAATGCCTTGTTAAATTCTGGATACAGTAAACCTCCACAATGCTATTGAGATCAAAAACATTACTTCCTGAAAATCAGTTTTGATTGGCAACATCATAAGCCATGAATGAATAGCTAATTTCCAAAAACAAGTCCTTTAAACTCGGGATTTGCAAAATTTATTTATTTTAACAAAAAAAAACAATGATTGGCTGATTAGATTAAATGTTCAAAATTTTCCCCTTCTACTAACTGACAATATCCTAAACGGTCTTCAAATTCGCGCAAAGAATTTTGTAAAACTTGATCCTGCATTTGTAGCAATAAGGTCTTATGCGTTCCTCCAACTCATTTAAATTAGCAGGTCTTCTATGTTCCTTATTTTTGAGATAATCCCACAAGAAAAAATCGAGAGGCGTTTCCTCAGGTCTACGAGGTGGCCATTCAATGTCACCCCATCTATTGACCAGGAAAAACTTGATCCAAATACTGCCGCACAATTCTAGAATAATGCGCAAGCGCACCATCTTGCTGATACCATGTTCTCAGTAGGAACTAGTGGATTGTTTGGATCAGGATAAAGTCTGGCAATAGCGGGTACAATGTTATTTCTTAATAAATCCAAATACCTAGGTTCATTAAGAGTACCTCCAATGAAGAAAGGCTCAATAACATTATTATCTATCATCCCTGCCCACACATTTATTTTTTCCTGATATTGAGTATGCACTTGTCGCATCCAACGGGAATTATCTCTAGATCAAATTCAATACTTATGTCTTTTAATTATACCACTCAAACAAAATGTTAGTTTATCTGAGAACACTTTTTTTCTGATAAAGTTTGGAAGTTTAAAGTTTGGCTTTAGCTTTCCTGATTTCAGTATATTCATAACGAAACATATATCATTATCAAGATATTGATGTTCGTGGATTCTCCTAATACCTAATAACACATCCAGCTTTACGTTATCATTTGTGGCTGACTTTGAGCTTCCAGATTTAGGTTCATTTTTGACATGGCTAGTTCGTAATTAGCGTCTTACAGTTTTCACAACGGCTGATTTTGTGATTTGATTACCTGGATTAAGTTCATTGAAGAGATTCAAAATGTCATTGTAAGAACTCAATACGTTTTGACTCAGTCAGAAACACCATAATAGATAAAACAAGATCAAACACCACAGAGAAATAATATTAACAACAATAGACGATTTTGAAATAGCAAACGTTTAAAAATTTCTACTGTATTAATATCAGATTACTAGACAAGTCATTTATTTGACAATTAAAAATTAAAAATCGCATGCTAACAAAATGTCAAATTATTCATTAGTGCATTTAATGTCCAGTAAAAGTATGAATATGAGGGTTTGAACATTTAATCTAGTCAGTAAATCAATTATTTGGTATGTTTGCCTTCTTTTTTCTTTTCTTTTCTGTACCGGCATAGCTGGACGAGAGAAGATCACTACTTTCGGCATAGTCTCTTTTGTCCGTCAGATGTCACCAGACTAATGTGGTGCCACTTGATAGTACAAAATTAGCTATACCTATGTGGCGTTCCATCAAACTTTTCTTCAAACTCTAGCCAAACTCTATTGTTATGACAGAAACAGAAGTAAAGAAAAACAGAAAAGAAGTGTCTTTGGCAGAAGTAAATGTTGGAAAAGGTTTATGCCCATGTGTACAGATAGTGATTTGTGTAATGCATATCTGTTTCATAATCGTTGTTTTTTTTAAAATAAATAAATTGTTTGAAGGACTTGTTTTTGGAAATTAGCTATTTTACCGATTCATTCATGACTTATGATGTTACCAATGATAACTGATTTCCAAGAAGTAATGCTTTTGATCTCAATAGCAATGTGCAGGTTTACTGTATGCTCAATTTAACAATGTAATCAAAAATGTAAAAATATACCGATGTTCCATTTAAAATAACAAATTGGATATCTATTTCGGGTATAACCAGAAATGACACAGTCAATCCTTGAATCTTTTTACACAGGTATACCCAATTTTATTTCAAATGAATGAACTGTTGCAGAGATACTTAGGGGATACTTTTTACTAACGCTGTATAATGTTTGACATTGGAATATCTGTCGTCAGTAATTAAGAATATATTTTCTTTCTTGTTCTTATGAAACAATTAATATTGATATAGTGTGGTTTCTAAAATACAACTTAAAAGAAAATAGAACAATTTTTAATGTTCTAATAATAATAATAGTTAATGTTTATTGATTACCTGGACACATGCGCATATAATAAATCAATTAATTAATTATTTGTAATGAGGATTTTCCATGTATTTGGTATCTTTGTTGTTCATTTCTTTTGTTTAAACTATCTACACTGAATTGATAGTTTAAACAAACGACGGATAAAGACTACCAAATACATGGAAAACTCTCAACACGAATACCCAGCCTACGGAAACAAATAACAAAAACCGTGACCAAAACACGTTATTATCTTTAATCGTCGAACCACATCACCGACCTCCATCACTCGAGCCATGGCACACAGACGTCAGGAAGCAGTAAAAGTACCACTGCCGCAATGAATTATCTTTATTTCGAATCTAGCACCGTCTAGAAGATGACAGCAGTCTGTCGAAAGCTCGGCGAGTAAGAGAAATAAGTTCACTTACGGACTCTACATCACGGTTAATGTCGTCTCCAGAAATACTGACAAAACAAGTTATCGTGAAAAGCTACAGAATATTATAAATAAAACACCAGTTTTAGTAATATATCCAATTTAAACACACAAATAGATAGTTACATATACATCTTTATATTCGTAATTAAATATTGCTTTCGTCAATATGTCATCCTTTATTTTAGATAATTGCAACACATAATCTGGACATTCTTGCTATTAAAATTGCTAAAACGTCTTCAGATATTTTTTGCCATTTTTCTTGTAATACGGTCTAAATTGCTTGCGCGCACCATAGGCGTTAGTTTTCGAACTTAGGGATCTAGTTTATCCAATAATAACTCTATGGGATTCAAATCCAGAAATTACTGAAGTCGTTGCATTATTTTTAAGGTCCTTCATCTTCTTTTTCACATAAATAATTACGAGAAGTTCTGACCGATGATTTGAATCGTTGTAGTGGCAGAATATAAAGTTTTTGGCAATAATTCTTAATCCTGACGGAGAAAAAACGTTATCCTCCAAAAAAAAGAATGATATTACTCTCTTCGTAATATTCCTTATATTTTTCTAAAATTACCTGTACATTTACAAGCATACCAGGACGAAATAACACTGAAAACAGACTTGACAGTTGTGCTTTAATAAGAGCCTGAATTCTAGCGAGCGTCGAATGAGGAACTAAATGTATTAAATAACCCGAATTCAAATCCATGTACATCATATTTGTTTTAATACATGAATTTTTATTTTTAGGTTGTTGTTTTGCCAATTTTCTTGTGACTGAATACCAGTAATTATAGGATTCTAGTCTGCACTGTTTCTAGATCACTATAACTATTAAATTTCTATCTCTTCTATAAATGTTATACCTTTAAAAATTGAAAAGACCCTTCGTTAATAAATAATAGCACGAGAATTGAAAAATGAAACGCCTTTTTGAACTAATAATTGTAATTAAAAAATGATAATTATGCCTTACTTTTTTGTACGGTGACATGGTGTGGTATTATTTGAATTTGTAGTAGAACTAATTGCTCATTTAGTTTTTTGTGTGTGCGTCAGCCTTTGAAGGGCTTTCAACAAAATGAAGTAGTCCCACCCCAAAAAAATCGGCGATACACTCTAAAACCATCACATTAGACGGAAACTTTAGTTTCCACGCATTCCGTTTTTATTGCTTCTACTTTTCGACAAATGTATTGATTGCCATCTGATATGTGTAAATTAAATTTCGATTCATCGAACGAAAAAAGATTCTCCTATTTTCTCCACTGTCGGAATATTCCATAGTCCATTTAAGTCGCGCAGATCTAATTATTTTTATAAGGGTTTCTTTCCAGGCTAGTGCCAATTTACACCAGTTTCGATTAATCGTCTACGGACCATAGATGCCATCACACTCACGTCTGTACTTTTATACCAATCATGATATAAATCTGTTGTCATAGGCGCTCTGTTTTTGAAACTCATTCATTCGAATAGACAATTGTCCCAGTTGTCTAACGCTTCCTACAGGTATCCGATTTTCTTCAACTACAGTAAATTCTGGCATTTTGAACTGCCCTTTGTATTTTCTAGGAATTACATCGAAGGCATTCCGGAGTCTATGTCGTAGTTCTTCAATGTTTTGTGGAATATAATCTTTATAAATACTATTTTTAAGAGCTCCCCATAAAAAATAATCCAGAGGATTTAAGGCAGGAGATCTCGCAGACCATTCAACAACTCCACTATTTCCAATCCAACGGTTTGGAAACTCTTGACTTAAGTAATTCTTCGGCCGGTGCGCCGTCCTGTTGCCACCATAGATGCTATAAATTCCATTAGTTGATTTAATGGAATATTGTTATCCAGGAAGTTGGATACGTATATGCGAAGAAGGTTTAAGTATCTTTCCCCATTTAATGTTTCTTCATGCATAACAGGTCCTATGAGACGATTTCCCAAAATCCCTGTTTTGTCTGGGATTCTGTACTACCGATTAGTGCTCCATATTTCTGTTAAGCATTTCAGAATTGGTAAATTTTGATGCATCTGACCTGATTATCTTGATAAAAAAAATCTTCGTGGTCGTCCAACCATCCCACTAACCAGTGGCAGTACTCTAGTCGTCTTAGATTATCACCAGGCATTAAACTGTGGCTAACATGAATCCTGTACGGTTTAAACTTATTTCGATGTAAAGTTGTCCATACTAGAGTTTGGGGCAAATTTAATTATGATACCACTTCGCGTGTGGACGTTGATGGATTATTATTTATCTAGAAAATACAAGATTTACATACTTTGCAAAAACACTTTTAATTTACGATTTGTAAAATATCCCGATTTTCATTCAAATTCCTGTTAACCATAAACATTACGCGGTTTGATAAACGATCCAATCTCTATCAAGATTTAAAAAAATGGTACGATTTGACTGTTGTCGTTCTGGATACAATTGTAAATATCTTGTATTCGCTATTGTTGTATTTCGATTCGATGAATAAAAAATACTTAACATATCTCGTTTCTCTTCGTTGGTGTACGACATTTTTCTATTAGTAATGTACGATAATTGAAATGTTTGACAGTTTTAAATTTCATGGCTACCTTACTTAATCTTAAAACGTATTCTTCGTGAATTAAAGCATAATGTCAAAACCTTTTGTCAACATGTCATACATGGTTGAAATCAGAAAAAAAGCCTCTTTCTAGCGGTGACAAAATCCGACATAGTGCCTTTAATAAATAAGAAAGTTGATGATGACCAGATAGAACCAAAACGTCATAAGGAAATTTCGAGTTTACCATTAAATAGTAGATCAAAAGTAGCCTTGAGAAGGTGTTTTTAGTTTTCCTCTGCAACCCCAAATAAACGTGATAGAGGTAAAAGAAGAAAATGAGCTTCTTTCGTTATTTAAAAAAATCTCATTTGACACAGGCCCATTTTCTCTTCGGATTCATAATAAACACAAAATTTAGCAACTTTGCCAAATTTAAACTTACCCTCTATCTATATATATTTTTGTAGCCGTTCATTTAGTATATCTTTTGATAAATTCTTGAAGATTTCGGCTTTTATATTAAATATTTTCAAATTAGTATGTTATGTTGCGAAGTAAATGTAAATGTAAACATTACTGCCTACAAATTACAACGCAAATCATACGAAATTGAACCCAAGTCTACGGTTTGCCAGACCGTCGCTCATCGTGGCTCAGTTATATATATATATATATATATATATATATATATATATATATAGACCTTAAATCGTCAAAAAATTGCAATTCAGAACAAGCGAAGAGGAATGTTGTCATCAGGCTTTGTTCTTCTTCATGACAACGCTCGGCCCCATACTGCAAATGCAACAAAGAACCTCCAGCAGCGTTTTAGATGGGAAGTATTCGATCACCCTCCATACAGCCCGGACTTAGCTCCTTCCGATTTCCATCTCTTATGAAAAAGAGCTTAGGAGGACACCATTTTGCTCAGACAATGAGCTGCAGACCAGCGTACAAACTTGGCTGAAAGCACAGGCGGCTACCTTCTATGAAGAGGGGATTGAAAAGTTGATACCGCGCTACGAAAAATGCCTAAATCGGAACTGCAACTATGTAGAGAAGTAGATGGGAGGTGTACCTAAATGTTACAAATAAAACTTATTTGAATTTCACTGTGGTTTTAATTTCACGACCGATCGGACCTTGAAAAAAAATAGCCCTCGTATATATATATATATATATATACAATAACTTCGTGACCTTGGTATGATATGGTAAACCTAATCAGTAGGCGATTAAAGGTCTGTATATTACTTCAAAATATATGTATTTAAAAAACTCTACATGTTTCGGCGGTATACGCCTTTTTCAAGAGAATACAAAATATGAATGACAATTTTTGTATTCTCTTGAAAAAGGCGTATACCGCCGAAACATGTAGAGTTTTTTAAATACATATATTTTGAAGTAATATACAGACCTTTAATCGCCTACTGATTAGGTTTACCATATATATATATATATATATATATATATATATATATATATATATATATATATATATATATATATATATATATATATAGATAAATAGATAAACAGATAGGCGCTGACAGTATTAGAACCAATACCTAGAAGGAAAATTGATTGCAACGAAATGTAATTGTATATCCGATACCAGAAAAAAAATTTATCAAAATGGCAAAAATTGTCTGTCAAAATTGTAATACTATCCAAACTGTTATTAACAATTATTCTTCTAATCGGTCAAGGAAATTAGCCAAATGAAATAAAAATAATATCAGAGGTATTGCGAAAACTTCACAATGGGGCTTCTGGGTGACATTTTGGAGTCCATAAGACACTGGAGAAGGTGCGCCAGAGATTTTACTGGGTGAATTGTTCACGAGATGTGAAAGAATGGTGCTGAAAGTGTGCTAATTGCGCCGGAAACAATGGTCCCCATAGGCGTCGACGGACACCCATGCGCCAATACAATGTAGGAAGCCCATTTGAAAGGATCGCCATAGATGCCGCCAGCCCTTTTCCAGAAAGCGACAAAGGAAATAAATACATAATAGTGGTCATGCATTATTTTACCAAATGGGTTGAAGCATATGCTCTACCAAATCAAGAAGCTGGAACTGTAGCAGACGTGATTGTGAAGGAGTTCGTCAGCCGTTTTGGTGTACCCCTGGAACTTAAATCCGATCAAGGGCGAAATTTCGAGTTCAGTCTATTCGAAAAGATGTGTGGACTTTTGGGCATACGGAAGACGAGAACAACTCCCTTGCATCCACAATCAGATGGGATGGTAGAGCGAATGAACAAGACCATGATCAGACACTTATCCAAAGTGGTCACCGAACACCAGAGAGATTGGGACGAACATTTACCATTATTCCTAATGGCGAATCGGACCTCTGTTCAAGAGACAACTGGCCAATCACCAGCAAACGTGCTATTCGGGAGGGTGCTCCGATTGCCCTGTGACTTAAAGTTTGGGAGCAAGCCTGGTGATGATCTGGCCGGAGAGGATTATGTCAGCACGCTCAGACGACGACTAGATGATATCCATGAACAAGTAAGACATGATATCCAAGATGCGAGTGACATAATGAAGGAGAGCTACGGCATCAACGCCGAGAAGAGTGGTTACCATGAAGGTGACCGGGTTTGGTTATATAATCCACAACGTCGACGGGGCCTATCTCCAAAACTTCAAAAGAATTGGGAGGGGCCATACGAGGTGTTGAAGCGGATTAACGATGTAATATACCGCATCAGGCGAACACCTCATAGTAAGCCAAGAGTCGTACATTTTAATCGGTTAGCCCCATACTCTGGAGACAATAATGACGAAGCTGCTGACTTGCGCCGATTGGATAGCCAATACCAGGAACTAACCTTCGAAGACTTTATGGGAGAGAATTCTGGTTCGAGAAAAGCTCGATTTGGGGTGACCATTGAGAAACAGCAAGATTTGTTTACGGTGCCGCCAGACTACGCGCTTGCTCATTGCATAGCCCGAGACCTGCGAATGGCCAAAGGAATTGCCAGGTAATTTAAAGAGAGATTTGGCAGAATCGAAAAATTAAGGCAGCAGGGACTAGTAATTGGGAAGAGTCTCCAAATAACAAATGAAGAACAGCCCATATTTTATTTGGTCACGAAAGAACTGTCAAGCCTGAAGCCAACCTATCGTGCCTTATGGGAGGCCCTGGTCCACTTACGTGAACAAATGTTACAACAAGACATTTTGAAATTAGCAGTTCCAAAATTGGGTTGTGGATTGGACCGCCTGGACTCGAGAATTGTAAGGAGCATGTTAGAAGTAATATTCCAACATACTGATATGGAAATTCTGGCATGTAGTTACTGGCTTGAATATTCCTGTACATCCAGGCAAGATAAGACCGTGGACTGTTATTTCGATATGACGTCACAATGTAAGAAAGGCCCTACCTATCGATTTCGCCATCAGGGAACCAAAGCATGACATGTTTTGGGACGAAACTTCATTTTTAAGGGGGCAATGTGATGACTCATCCAACAATGCGACGCGCGTCATACCTCTGGCGCGTTCTCGATGCATGCAGAACGCTCGAGAAGAAATTTCACATTCATATATAAACCGTCGAGGAAGGGATTGAGATATTCGATACCAGAGCCTCGCGGAGTGAACATAAATATTAATACATAAATATAAATACATAAATGTGCTTATTGTTAGTAATTAGTTTTTATATTGTTACTCGTTTTATCATTAATATAGTGTGTGTCTAAAGTTGTTAGTTTTATTAAGAACCCGAAAAGACAAACTTTACAATAGAATAAAGTAAATATTTTGATAAACTATTTCGTGTTTATGGAATATGATCTGTTTAGATTGTATTTAATGTAATCTATTTCTTTTGATAAAATTTTTAGCATTTAAATACAAAAATTGTCTATATCATACTATGTTCCTTAGTACAGTCTTTGCATTTACCTTGGAATTCATTTTGCTAAGTTTGATTATACCGTTTATTTCATTTGGCTAATTTCCTTGACCGATTAGAAGAATAATTGTTAATAACAGTTTGGATAGTATTACAATTTTGACAGACAATTTTTGCCATTTTGATAAATTTTTTTTCTGGTATCGGATATACAATTACATTTCGTTGCAATCAATTTTCCTTCTAGGTATTGGTTCTAATACTGTCAGCGCCTATCTGTTTATCTATTTATCTATATATATATATATATATATATATATATATATATATATATAGATAAATAGATAAACAGATAGGCGCTGACAGTATTAGAACCAATACCTAGAAGGAAAATTGATTGCAACGAAATGTAATTGTATATCCGATACCAGAAAAAAAATTTATCAAAATGGCAAAAATTGTCTGTCAAAATTGTAATACTATCCAAACTGTTATTAACAATTATTCTTCTAATCGGTCAAGGAAATTAGCCAAATGAAATAAACGGTATAATCAAACTTAGCAAAATGAATTCCAAGGTAAATGCAAAGACTGTACTAAGGAACATAGTATGATATAGACAATTTTTGTATTTAAATGCTAAAAATTTTATCAAAAGAAATAGATTACATTAAATACAATCTAAACAGATCATATTCCATAAACACGAAATAGTTTATCAAAATATTTACTTTATTCTATTGTAAAGTTTGTCTTTTCGGGTTCTTAATAAAACTAACAACTTTAGACACACACTATATTAATGATAAAACGAGTAACAATATAAAAACTAATTACTAACAATAAGCACATTTATGTATTTATATTTATGTATTAATATTTATGTTCACTCCGCGAGGCTCTGGTATCGAATATCTCAATCCCTTCCTCGACGGTTTATATATGAATGTGAAATTTCTTCTCGAGCGTTCTGCATGCATCGAGAACGCGCCAGAGGTATGACGCGCGTCGCATTGTTGGATGAGTCATCACATTGCCCCCTTAAAAATGAAGTTTCGTCCCAAAACATGTCATGCTTTGGTTCCCTGATGGCGAAATCGATAGGTAGGGCCTTTCTTACATTGTGACGTCATATCGAAATAACAGTCCACGGTCTTATCTTGCCTGGATGTACAGGAATATTCAAGCCAGTAACTACATGCCAGAATTTCCATATCAGTATGTTGGAATATTACTTCTAACATGCTCCTTACAATTCTCGAGTCCAGGCGGTCCAATCCACAACCCAATTTTGGAACTGCTAATTTCAAAATGTCTTGTTGTAACATTTGTTCACGTAAGTGGACCAGGGCCTCCCATAAGGCACGATAGGTTGGCTTCAGGCTTGACAGTTCTTTCGTGACCAAATAAAATATGGGCTGTTCTTCATTTGTTATTTGGAGACTCTTCCCAATTACTAGTCCCTGCTGCCTTAATTTTTCGATTCTGCCAAATCTCTCTTTAAATTACCTGGCAATTCCTTTGGCCATTCGCAGGTCTCGGGCTATGCAATGAGCAAGCGCGTAGTCTGGCGGCACCGTAAACAAATCTTGCTGTTTCTCAATGGTCACCCCAAATCGAGCTTTTCTCGAACCAGAATTCTCTCCCATAAAGTCTTCGAAGGTTAGTTCCTGGTATTGGCTATCCAATCGGCGCAAGTCAGCAGCTTCGTCATTATTGTCTCCAGAGTATGGGGCTAACCGATTAAAATGTACGACTCTTGGCTTACTATGAGGTGTTCGCCTGATGCGGTATATTACATCGTTAATCCGCTTCAACACCTCGTATGGCCCCTCCCAATTCTTTTGAAGTTTTGGAGATAGGCCCCGTCGACGTTGTGGATTATATAACCAAACCCGGTCACCTTCATGGTAACCACTCTTCTCGGCGTTGATGCCGTAGCTCTCCTTCATTATGTCACTCGCATCTTGGATATCATGTCTTACTTGTTCATGGATATCATCTAGTCGTCGTCTGAGCGTGCTGACATAATCCTCTCCGGCCAGATCATCACCAGGCTTGCTCCCAAACTTTAAGTCACAGGGCAATCGGAGCACCCTCCCGAATAGCACGTTTGCTGGTGATTGGCCAGTTGTCTCTTGAACAGAGGTCCGATTCGCCATTAGGAATAATGGTAAATGTTCGTCCCAATCTCTCTGGTGTTCGGTGACCACTTTGGATAAGTGTCTGATCATGGTCTTGTTCATTCGCTCTACCATCCCATCTGATTGTGGATGCAAGGGAGTTGTTCTCGTCTTCCGTATGCCCAAAAGTCCACACATCTTTTCGAATAGACTGAACTCGAAATTTCGCCCTTGATCGGATTTAAGTTCCAGGGGTACACCAAAACGGCTGACGAACTCCTTCACAATCACGTCTGCTACAGTTCCAGCTTCTTGATTTGGTAGAGCATATGCTTCAACCCATTTGGTAAAATAATGCATGACCACTATTATGTATTTATTTCCTTTGTCGCTTTCTGGAAAAGGGCTGGCGGCATCTATGGCGATCCTTTCAAATGGGCTTCCTACATTGTATTGGCGCATGGGTGTCCGTCGACGCCTATGGGGACCATTGTTTCCGGCGCAATTAGCACACTTTCAGCACCATTCTTTCACATCTCGTGAACAATTCACCCAGTAAAATCTCTGGCGCACCTTCTCCAGTGTCTTATGGACTCCAAAATGTCACCCAGAAGCCCCATTGTGAAGTTTTCGCAATACCTCTGATATTATTTTCTTGGGAACTACCATTTGCATCTTCCGCTCACTTCCATCGTGATTTTCGACCGCACGTCTCAGGAGATCGTCTTCCATGGTTAAGGAATCCCATTGTGCCCAGTATGACTTCATTTCTCGTGAATGGGGAGCAATTTCTTGCCAGGTGGGTATTTGCTCATTTCTCTTCCAAGCTCTGAAGACTGCAAGATCCGGATCAGCTTCTTGATCTGCACGCAAATTGTCAGGTTGCCATTGGCCATCAACCACGGTGGTTCGAAGAGCATTGGCCGATTTGTCTTCGATTCGGTTGCAGTGTCGACAGTCTTCTGGACAGTGCCTTCTGGAAAGGGCATCTACATTTTGATGTTTGAGGCCTGCTCTGTGTTCAATGTTGAAGTCATACTCCTGTAGCCTCTCAATCCATCTAGCTACTTGACCCTCGGGATTCTTAAATTGTAAGAGCCACTTTAAGGCGGCATGATCAGTGCGGATCAGGAACTTCTGCCCATACAGGTACTTGTAAAAATGCTCAATGGTCTTAACTACTGCCAATAGTTCTCTCCTCTAATTCCTGTTTTAAATCAGTCACTTTTAATTCCATCAGTTTCATTCTGTTGGCCATCACGATATTTAAAATAACGTCTTTTCGCACTATATATTTATTTAAACAGATATTTAATTAACACTTAATTGTCTACTTAGTTCATTATTTATAAAAACCCACCACTGTAAAGTTTGTCTTTTCGGGTTCTTAATAAAACTAACGGTAACTTTAGACACACACTATATTAATTATAAAACGAGTAACAATATAAAAACTAATTACTAACAATAAGCACATTTATGTATTTATATTTATGTTCACTTCGCGAGGCTCTGGTATCGTATATCTCAATCCCTTCCTCGACGGTTTATATATGAATGTGAAATTCCTTCTCGAGCGTTCTGCATGCATCGAGAAAGCGCCAGAGGTATGACGCGCGTCGCATCGTTGGATGAGTCATCAGTGATGACTCAGTGCGATTAGTTTTATATTTTGTCTTGATAGTGTGATGACTCATCGCACTATGAAGACAATATACAAAAACTAATGCGCACTAAACTTAATAATGTGTGCAGTTATGTTTGTCTGTATTTGGTATCAATTAACATATTCTGTGAATATTAAGAATTAATTGTTTTACTATTGAACAGTTCTGAAATCGAAGTTTCTGCTTTATAATCGTCCAAATATTATCATTAGATTGACATCTAACCTTTGGGAAAGCTAATATATTATTTTTATTCTTAATTTAATTTAATTATTCTACAAGCGTTTAAATTTTTTGTCAAATGGCAGGCGTTTCGAAACCATACATACTAAAAAACCCATTCATGACTTGGATTTCATTATTGTTAAGAAAATATACTATATTTTCTTGACAATGACATGATACATGTAAAAGAACAAACCTAATAAAATATAGTTGAATTATCATATTAGTAAGCTAATTAAAAGCACATTTAACTGAAGTTTTATTATTTTTTGCAGAGCTCTGGTTGTGCGATGGATAAGGAAAATGGGAAGAGCAGTGAAGGTGGTTCAGGCTCTAGTAAACTCTCAAACCCTCCAGACCCTACAGCACTTCTCGATGCCGCTAGTTTATTTGGTATGTAAAGAAAGTAATATTTGCAATAATAATAGTAAATGAAAAATCATCCAGAGAATTATTTGATTTGTTGTATATAAAAGAAAGTAATATTTGCAATAATAATTGTAAATGGAAAAGTAATCCAGACAATTATTTGCTATGTTTTTTTTTTTTTAGTATTGAACGTAATAAAATATTTAACACATTGTAATGTTCGCGGTAACTTCCTTTTGCTATTGTGACATGTTGCAGCTTAGCCCAGTTTTTAACTACTTAGAATCTATCTTTTTTCAAACATCACTACTCTAAAAAATTGTACTTCGCTTTTTTATTCATTTTGTTGTTTTGGTACAGAGTCAGAAAATTCTCATTTGTATTTACAGTTAGTTACATAAAAGATACATGCAAGTACTGCCACAAAATGTATATAAAACAAAAACCCTTACTAGCTTTATGCTGTTTTGCACATAGTAAAAGATCAAATTACCATTGTTGCTCTGAATAACGTAACAGCATTTTGCTTTGCATTTTCCATATTCTTAACTTACCATTGCGCATAATGCATAGATAACAAGCACCAAATTCCATAAATATTTATAATTAAGGATTTTATTGTAAAAGTGCGGTTTTCTCATAGCTTGTATTTGAAAAAAGAAACTCCATACCGTTTCAATCAGGTTGACGGCTGAGAATATTCCTCTAACGTTTGAACATTATTTTCTATCTTCCAGGAAGTACAACTCCGACTGCTATATTTAATATTATTTTCCACCTATAGAATCCAAAGCGATCTATTATTGCTATTGCTCCACAGAATGCTGTATTGAGAAGTTTTTATCAATTTTTAATATCTTTGGTGTATTTAAATGTTCAGTGGAAATATCCAACTTCGCAAAACATGAGGATTTCTAGACAACTTTTCTTCTTCTAGGCCCTAAGAACAAATGTAAAATAAAATTAATCGCTATATATATCATTCTACGACTTGTGGTTTAAATTTCCTTGCACACATGAATCACAGTCCTGTATGTCTTTCCCCCATAAGCAGTTTTACTCACACCTCGTCAATTTATATCAATTACTCGTAGTAGACGGATTATCATGAATTCTAAGTCTGTATTTTTATTTCACAATCTTTATTGGGTTTCTTATTGTTAATTCGGAAGTACATAAATTTTTAGAAGCTCACTCTTTAAAGCTCACGTGATTATCATTCCTATATTGTAACAGTAAAACTAAAATTCTGAAACTTGTCAACGGCATCAATGTCCTATACCAAGTGCAGCAATAGAATTTATAACCGATAATTATATTCTGTACGTATAGAAATATACTTATATCTACTAATGTGAATAACAGACATGGAGGAAATTTCAAATTAATTTATAATCTGTCTAAAACTAACGTGCCTTCAAAAATTTTCCTTAGTGACGGCATTCAAAATTATAAGTTTGCGACAGATTACGTGCACTGTCACCAACCATTATCAAAAAGAATGACTGTCTCTAATGAGGAAAGTTTTGTAGGCACGTTACTTAAAAACAATGTATTATATTGACTATTATAATACAGAGTGGTTGGTTTTTCAGTGCACACTTAATATCTTTCGTATTTAAAAAATCAAAACGTATCCGATACTATTTTTTGCCCTCTTTCCGATCCTGTGAAATAGAGTGCTATCACTTGAGAAACAAAAGATGATCTAATGAATTTTTTTAAAATTGAACATCTGTATATTATTGTTTATTTAACTAGCTTATGCAGTTCTAAATACAGTATTTTTTTGTTGAGCAATGGATAATGACATAATAATAACAAACAAAAAACACTTACGTAGGATATATGTTTTGGTTAAAGAACAATAGAAAAACAATAACACGATATAACAAAAATCCTATTGAAGAAATTTTTCAAAATGTTCACCATTTTTGTTGATATACATATCAGATGATATCAGTCTTGACGAGAAGTTGTTACACATGAGCTCGGAGTTTCAAGAAAGTTTAAATATCGGTTTTCATTAAGTGTGCCATTATAAACATAGGGTCTTAATAACTAGAGAACGGACACGCTTACCAACCAGTGCAGTACTGGCGAAAGGCTGTATTTCTAAAATATTTAATTTTATTTATATAATTGGAAAACGAACGGGTGGTGATATATAAAATTACGAAATACATATTTATTTGTTGAAAAGTTGTATTTATAAAGTTTTTAATTTTATTTATATAATTGAAAAACAAACGGGTGGTGATCTATAAAATTACGAAATACATATGTATTTGTTTAAAAATTGTATTTTTAAAGTTTTTAATTTTATTTCTATAATTGGAACATTTTTATTTGTTCATTTTGTCGTTCAAGTTGAGTAAAGGAGTATTAATATTTGCTAGCAATAGTTTCTCAAGGTTTTCTTCTGTCAATTTTGTTCTCTTTGAATTAAGTACATCCTTATAAATAGAAAACATCCTTTCTACATCGCAACTGGTTATAGGTGCATACTGGAAATATTCTTTTATTTCTTCATATTTAGCCGTTAGATTTTGTGGAATTGTCTCCATACATAATTGCTGCAATGTAATTAAATCTGGATTTCTAATATTTCTATTAAGAATTGCTTCAAACTTTTGCCGAAGGCCACATCCGAAGTCACTTGGAATACTTTTCAAATTATTAACAGCCACAGCTAATGTGGTTAATCCGTCATTTAATTTGAGATTTCGATTTTCAAAATAAGTGATTAGTTTTGGCCATTTTCCAAAGTGTTCGTGAAGAAAGTACAACTGATTTTTTAAATTTGGGATTTGTGTGAGCTCCTTGCACTCACCAATACTTCTAGCATCCTCTCTTAGCAGTGTTACGAAATGTTTTAGACTATCGAAATTCTCAGCATAATAACTAGTAGCTTCCAGCCATGTTCCCCATCTAGTTATTACTGGAGTGGGAGGCAGTGACAGAGATGGAAACTTTTCCCTGAAAAGAGCTACTCTCAATGGTGCTTTTCTGAAAATTTTTTAAAAGCGGATACAAGTCTATCAACTTCTGGAAAGGTGCTCTGATATATTCACAGATTCTGCGGAGAACATGTGCTACACAAGTAATATGCAGCATATTAGGATATGTTTTCTTCAATAGTCTGCTTGTTTTTAACATATACGCAGCACTATCACTGACAAATAAAAGTATTTTTTCTGTGTACGTGGCGTCCGAATGAAGCAGTTTTTACATATTCTCCTTAATGGTTTCAGCAACTGTTTCCGCATCAACTCTATTTATAACACTTGTTGCTATTACATATGAGTTATAGGGAATAGTTGGATGTAGTACACCAGCTACAACATTTACCACACAGCGTCCTAACATATCCACCGTTTCGTCGGCGCTTATCCATATGTATTGATTTAAAAGATGGCTTCTAATGCGTTCTACTGTTCTCGTATAGCACCTAGAAACATAATATTTGCGTAAAGTTGATTCATCAGGAACATTTCGACCAGTATATTTTTTCAGAAATATTTTAAAGTGGGATTGCTAAGTTTATTTAATGGAATATTAGCCGTCATAAAAGTTTTACAGAGTTCAGATGTGTTTGCGATCCTAAGTGACGAATTTTTGACGATATTTTACGGATTTTGTAATAAATTTCGGAATCACTGACAATGGACATACAATCAGTATGACCGTCAATCCAACTCGCCATTGTTTTACTATGACGTTCTCGACGTTCTTCCATATCATATCTGAAAAAGTAATTTAAACAATGCTCTACTAAATAAATGAAAACTAAAAATGTGTGCGTAAGTTATTGAAACTGAACGAAATTCAATGGATACTCTTACGTCGAAATAATTGGTAGAAATAGATTCAATCAAACGATATTAAACAGGATCTATCACAAAAATTACGATGTAATTAACAGTTAAAACTATGAAAACAAGAAACTTACTCACAGCACTTTATTTATATTACGAAATATAAACTAATAAATAAAATACATTATAAAAACCCCGCTTCTATCTACGCTCATGAAAACACTTTAAAAAGCACTATATTCTCGGAATACAATAGCTGGCTTGTCCATTGTTATCGCGGCGAGACCAGGTGTCCGAGTAAGTCAAACAAATACTTCATTGAATTACGCCGGGATGTACTGAGCGACGTTATACACAATTCCAATTGCCGATTCCGTTTTAGGGAAATTGCGTCCGTTCTCTACTAATAACTGATCCCACCTATTTATCACATCTATTTATAGAAAAACGTATTTGCATCGAGTTTGCTGGATCCTACGAGGATTCACGTTATCCCAAAAGTGATTATTGTATTTATTAAACACAATTCCCCTATGACAAGTATTGTCTTCCAATATTTAATAACCATTTGCACTAAATCATCCGCTTTTTGCAGATCGAGCTGTTGCTAATGTTGCACTTAACGAATTGTAAAGGGTTTCATTTTGTGTTTCTTAAGGACTTTTATGATTTTATACCTGGTGATACCAAGCTCTTGTACAGCAATTCGAGTTGAAGAAGCGGGGTTTCCTATAAAATACGCCATAATATTTCTTTCATCATTTTCTTCGGCATCGTTCAGATTTACATCTCTATTCCTTTCTTTTCTTATTTTTTAAAACTCCCATGCCTCAATAATGAAGTGTGCAAATTTAGAAATATATTCCAGTGCGGTTGTCTTCGATCAGGGTAATGATTAACGTACATATTTGCAGTTTGGCGACAGTTATCATTTGTAAATAAAAGCATCGTAACATATCTGCTTTCGCTGCTTTTTTTAATTCCATTTTTAAATGCTTAATATGATAAATAACCCAGGGAAATTTACAACAATTATTCACTAATCGCTAAACTGTGTCACCTCATGAACTGATATTTAAATAATATTTTTGTTTTTTACTCGGTCACATTTCCAAAGTAAACTTTTTATTTTTTGTTATTATGGCGTTATTAATTGACCAACGAAAAAAATATATACATATACTAGTATCAGATACGTTTTTATTTCTTTAAAATATGATACTCTCAACGAAAATATTGAGTGTACAATGAAAAACCAACCACTCTGTATATAAATAATACTTTTTAGAATAATCTTATAACGAATATATTCTAAAATATTTCGAAATAAAAAATGCATTTTAGTAAATTTTACTTCATGATGTCCAACTGAGTGTATACACATATTCGCTAGCACTCATAATATACATATGCAAAACAAAACCTGATTTTTAAATCAAACGCCGTATAACCAGATTCAGATTTTTTATTGTTCATTAAAAGATATACATATTTGCATAAGCAAGAAACATCGGATAATGTGTTAAAAAGAACTTAACTAAATGTCTTTAATCACTTAATATATAAATTTGCAAACAAATAAGAAAGTAATATGTCCAGTCCATACAACAAACTCGAGAAGATTTTTTTTATCAAATGAAGTTCTACCTTACCGTCGATCGCTTCAGCTAGTATTCTTAGGGACCGTTAAAAAATATTTAGAGTCTTATTTAACTGTCTAACCAATCACAAGATTATTTAAGTAGCATCTATTACTTTTAACGAAGTTTCTGGTCAACTATTTTAAATCGATCAACTTTCAATGCAAAGTCAAGTAGTTGGATATTTTCATTTTATTTTTAATGTAACTAAACTACTATTCTGTTCTAATATATTCTTTCACAACTCGTAACTCTTTTTGCTGCTGCTCTGCTTTGTGCAATGCCTTAAAATTTTATACAATATCGTCAAAAAATGTCCCTTCTACAATTAAAATCCTTTGAGATTTCCTGTGGCCTCTGCTTTTTTTTTTTTTCTTACTTTTCGATGTGCATCCTTTTTTCAGGCCTCTTTGTGTCTTAAATGCGCGTTCCTTTTTGCTAAAACAGATTATGCTTTAATTTGAGTTAATTTTCTTACTTCCTAACACAATCTGTTGTGTGACCTAGTACACAATCGGTTCAAAAAGAAACTGAATTAATTAAAAAAAAAATACTTATAGGGCCATCTTAAAGCACCGGGTTGTACTATTTAGTATACACAATATAACGGGTGTTCAGAAACATTCGAAGTCAAGTGGGCTCTGAACAAAAAATCGTGTATCTTTACTTAAGTATTAATATACTAATTTGATAACCTATAAAATTGTATTAAGTAAATGTATCAATCTATCTCAGACATGACTTCATATTTTCAATGCCTACTTTGACTTCGAATGTTTCTGAACACCCTACATATACACAATTTTAAGGGTTTATAAATAAAGTCTATAAAAAGCCTGACAAATATTGTCTGCGGGAATCGATATCAAGATCGGTTTCGCGCTTCAACGTTCTGAAAACGTGTTTCTTGGAGAGAGAAAATGTTTTTTCGAGGAACAGAAAAAAGTTCGCTGAAGCTCCTATTCGTGATCGAATGGACAAGATTTTGCGATCAAAAACCTTTTCATAAACGTAGCAAAATGATTCGGAGCATTGTCGTACAATTTGGTAGACCTTCCATCCAACCTTATTCTTTTAATTCCCATTAATAGACAATACATGACGTCATGTAATGACTAAGACACCAGACTGAGACTGAGACACCAGAGGGAACGAGTTCCTTGTCGATATTGCCACGGCATCGAAGAATGCAATCGACATGGATCGTTTTTATCGGTCTGGGTGAGCCCTTTCCCACCCATATATTTTATGAACTCAATACTCCAGTGTTTTAGTACTGTTTTTTACCCAGTAAAAAAGAAAATTGAATCGTCGCACATTATTATCTTTTATAATCTGGATAGCGCAAGAAAAATGAAACTCGATCACTGTTCGCAATCTTACATCTTTTTTTTAGTGAAACAAACGTTTAATGAAAGTTTTGGTTTCATGCTAAATAGCACTACTAGGAGCTATAAGATGGCACTAAAAGTATTTTCTTAAAAAAAAATTGATCCGGATTCTTTTTGAACCGATTGAATACATGAAAACCTATAGTATCACGAGTGAAGTATTTTTATACGATATTAAATAGAATACTTAAGATTTCAATAGCAATAAAAGTTATTTATGCTAATAACACAACTTTATATTTAATAAACGCTTCTAAACCTCTATCAATCTACAACTATATAACATTGCCAAAATGCTAATATTTTTAGGAGTAGTACTGTATATTGAAAAAATAGGACATTACAGTCACAAAGTAATACAAACATTCTAATAACGAAAGTGAACTTGTAAATGCTAACAATAAAATACGCTAGTCGAAGTTTTACGTTTTAGTTTTCAAAAAATCATCTAAAGTTTGCTGCCTTGCATTCTTTTTACGCATTGTGTAAAGATCTTTATAGCACTGAATACCTTTAGCAACAGCATTCATAACATTTTTTCTTCGGTTTTCATCGTTATCATGGTCAATAAAAATATCCATAGCTTTATCTATCAACGAAAATGCTTCTGCTAATTTTTGATTAGTAATTTCTCTAACTTCTTCTGTATGTTCAAGAATATTATCAGTTGCAGCAGTGAAATTTTGTAGCAGCTCATCGGGTGTTATGTCTTCTTCATCTTGATTTAACATTTCTTGAATGTCGTTTACCTCCATCCCTTCAAAATGTATGTGTTGTGCGAAGTGAACTAAATCATTTATAGTTTCTTCGACATCATCTATACCTACTGCATCCTCAGTTGATTCTGGCCATAGTTTTCGCCATACACCTTTTAAACAACCTAGTTTGACTTCTTTCCAAGACGCTTCAATATTTTCAACTGCTTTTAAAATGTTAAACTGTTTCCATATTGTTTTAATGGACAATTCATCATTTAGAGTTGGAAAAAGTTGTTTGAATGTCCGACGTAAATAGTATGCTTTAAAATTAGAAATAACGCCTTGATCCATGGGCTGTATAAGAGCCGTGGTATTAGGCGGCAGAAAGACAAATTTGATATTTTCGCAGATATCGTCGAGATCAGGAGGATGACTGGGCGCATTGTCCAACAAAATTAAAGTTTTAAAATCTAAATTTTCTTTCAGACAATAGTCTTTAAGTTCTGGCACAGCAATATCCCTTACCCACTCTCGGAACAGAGTTGCCGTCATCCACCCTTTTCGATTCCATCTCCAATGAACTGGCAATAAATGTCTTTGTTTGTGCTTCGTTGCCCTTGGATTTCGACTAGTATGGATTAACAGAGGCTTTAGTCGGTGATCACCTGCTGCATTAGCCCCGAGAAGCAGCGTCAACCTTTCTTTATTAGCCTTAAAGCCTGACGCATGTTTTTCTTGTTGTGAAACATAGGTTCTCTTTGGCAGCCTTTTCCAACAGAGACCGGTTTCGTCTACGTTGAAAATTTGCTTAGCAGAGTATTCACCATTTGCAATAATGTTCTTGAAAACATTCTTAAAATCTTCGGCCGCTACTGTATTTCCACTGGACGCTTCTCCCTTCAATGCCAAATTGTGCAGTTTGGCTCTGGATTTATATTTTTGGAACCAACCTCGGCTTGCGTGAAAAATTTCGTTATTGTGAACATGTTCAGGTCTTGACTTTAATTCTTCAAATATGGATATAGCGTTTTCTTGTATGAGCATTCTACTTAGTGGTACTTTACGCTGATTTTGTTGCTCTACCCATGTAGAGAGGAAAGATTCCATTAGCACGATTAAAGGACTTTTGCTTTTTACAATTTGTTGTGCCATCAATGAGTTCGCATTTTTCGCAACTTCTCTGTTTTTTCTGCATCGCGATTACGGATGGATCTAATAGAAGTCACGGGAATATTAAGAATTCTTGCAATATCAGCGGCTTTTTCTCCTGTATCAAAACGACGCAGTATTTCTAACTTTTTAACTAGAGTTATTGTGTTCTTTCTTTTCTTTGAGATTTTTCCACTCATTTTTTATCCATAAATAAGAGATACCCGTAAAAAATATTTATAATTGTTCAATGTACATAATTCTGAATTTCAAAGCTTCAGTAATATATAATGTATGTATGTATTACATATAATTTACGTTTTTATTAGATATAAACAGACACGAACAATGAGAAGGTATAACATAATATTATTTTATATTTACCTCTTGGTTAATGCAAATACTACCACTATTATGCCTACACGCACGCAATGCATGCGAGGGAATCCCCGATTTATTTCAGCTATACGGGCGCATATCGAATCTTAACAACGCAAACAAGATTTACCGCCATATATTTTTCATTCAACGCAAATCGAAACAACGCAAATCGAGTAGACGCAAATCGAGACCCCAGTGTATATATATATATATATATATATATATATAGTAAACCTAATCAGTAGGCGCCTTTAATCGCCTACTGATTAGGTTTACCATATCATACCAAGGTCACGAAGTTATTATATTTATATATATATATATATATATATATATATATATATATAAATATATATATATATATATATATATATATAAATATATATAAATATATATATATATACCGATAATAATAATTATTTTCTCACATAAAGGGACTAGTGCAAATAA
Source organism: Melolontha melolontha (assembly GCA_935421215.2). Lineage (NCBI taxonomy): Eukaryota > Metazoa > Arthropoda > Insecta > Coleoptera > Scarabaeidae > Melolontha > Melolontha melolontha. The sequence goes on from OW285236.1 coordinate 132,098,137, forward strand.
AGAAAAGACTTATTTTATTTTATTTATATGAGCGCGACGAGTTATTGCTGTAGCACATACGGAAGTATTAGATTGCTCGGCAGAATTTGTTCTACTACAGTGATATACAGGGGTTGTCCGTGAAATCAACAGACAACATATGAAAAATGGAAAGAGGTAATTATATATAATATGAATCCAAAATATTGTGAGTCAATACGACGCGAACCCCAAAATTGTTGTTCGCATTTGGTTCAACACTTGTTTACTGTTGATCCAATTGCGAACAGCAACCCGAACTTCGGTGTCTGATGAAAAATGTTGACCTTTCAATACAAGTAGAAATATGAAGATGCCAAATCAAAGTTCTCACGAACGGAATTAAGAAAATGGATTCAGCATTCGGAGAAATGTGTTGCACTATGTAATTATGTGGAAAAATAATTACGCGGATCGATAGTACAATAAATTTACTTCATTTTGAGACCTGGTTTCACTATTTTTTCTTTTCTTATTCTCATTTTAAAAAGTTGGAGACACTAATCCGCCTCTATACAAAAAAAAAGTATGAAACCAGGCAATAATTATTCTATTGTAGCTGAAGAAGATTGTTTAAATACTTAAATACATTAAAAAATAACAAATGGCGTTGGACACAACCATACTATAAATATTATTTCATCATTATATGTAACATAATACTACAGAGGCATTGTCCTTTCATCCTTGTGACAACTTTTCTATAACTTTTTTTACTATTGAATAAAATGCGAAAATTGTATATTATGAAGCTATTATAATTAATTTTTGTAGATGGCCTTTAAATTTCCTATATTATATTTTGAGAATGATACATATGTATTTGTATGCAAGCACTAAAATATTCATCGCCTATTTTTAATATATTTCAGCGTACTGGCCCCGAAACGATGCTAATTCGACAAATGCAGCTAACTTATTCGCAACGGCTGGTAGTGCGTACGGACTCACGCCACATCCGGCAATGCCATTCGGTATGCTTCCACCGACGCCCGGTCGTGGCGTCCCACCTTTTCCACCGACGTCGAGCGCGGCGGCGGCATACAATAACGCCTATACGAACACCCTCTCGGTGGCCGCTAGTCAAGCAGCCAGTCTAGGAATCCCCGCGGCAAGTAAGTAATACAGTTAGGAATTAAGAAAATACTTCTATACTTATAATTGGGTAGCTATAAATAATTGAAAATGCTTTTCTTAAGCTGACAGCAATTCTGCATCTTTATGCTGACATCCTTGATTTTTAAATTTTAATTTGTTAAAAATTTGGCACAGTAAAAGTCAAACAAGTAAATAAATAAAACAATTTGTTGTTTTTTTTTTTCAAAATGGTCTCTATTTATACAAAAAAGGTTTAAGTATATCAATACGTTAAGCACGTTAAGCCATTTTCGGCATAGTCTCTTTCGTCCGTCAGATGTCACTATATTATATGGTGCTACCTGATAGGACAAAATTTGCTATACCTTATAGGCGATTTAAGCTTTATTTACTTCACTAGCTTAACTGATGACGCCTAATAGTAGATGGCAGAAACACGTGTCTTAAGCAGAAGTAAATGCTGGAAAATACGAGGTGTATTATCCATGTGTACAGTTACAGATGTGTATATTGTATGTCTGTTTCATTTGTAATGGTCTCTATTGTCGAGTAAAATATATTTATTGCAATGGCCTATTTTCGAAGCGGCTTGCTAAATGAAGATGGTAATTGGATATAATTCCAACCAGTCTACTTATGATCATTTTATCGACATGTATCCAGAAGAATAAAGTGAATTGAATTTCGTTACTTTTCACAACACAGTGTTAGAATAATCGAACGGTTTTTAAACACTGGTAATGTGGCTAGAGGTAAATCTACTGTTGATTTGCCAGATATTTTGAAAAATATGAATGAAATTTTTGAAGAAAGTCCGCATCTTTCTATACATCATCTATTCCAACTAATAGATAAGCTCCACTTAACAATTAATCTGTTCTTTTAACCTTTTCTACATCTATTCTAGAACTTTGTTGTGAATCCGCTCGTAAGATTCTGGAAAAAACAGGTAACATTTACACCCATATAAATTTTCAATGGTCAATTAAATTGGCTCACCTGATTTGTTTACATCGAATCCTGTTTTGTCAGATCATCTGCATAATACCATTGACCAGCAAAATATTACTTTCTATTCCGATGAAGCATAGTTGCACCTGCCTGATTATGTTAATTCGTAACATTATAGAATTCGGCCTGCAAATAATCTACACAATTTAATCGAAGTACCATTGTATCTAGTTAAAGTAAATGTTTGTGTAGCAATGTAAAGACAACCATGATTATTTATAAATCAATTTGATAACATAGAATTAACTAATGGTTATTTCCAACAGAATTCTGTCACATCACACACCTCACAACTTGTACGACTATGAGTTATTTAGACCAATTGTGTCAACAACGTTTTATAAATGTGAGTTTATGGGCAAGTCGATCGCCTGATTCGTCTCTGGATTTCTTTTTATTCCCTTATTTAAAAGACGTAATATTCCAAAGTCCCATAAAAAATCTGAAATTTATCATAGCGAGTTTAGTGTTGTATACAGGTAAGAGGCCAACATTTTGAGAATTTTCTTTGTTGATTTTATTCCAGAATTCCATAGAAATCTGCTAGAACTGCAATTTGTCACGGCGAATTTAGTGTTGTATACAAGTAGGAGGCCAACATTTTGAGCATTTTTTTGTACATAATTGTATTATTTGTTCTGTAAGTTCGTAAAATTTGTTTCAACTATCATTTTGTATAAATCTCACTGATACTAGTTAATATCTATTTACTAGTAACTCTTTATTTTATCCAGATTATTGTGTAAAATATTCTAACATTAAGAAGTAGTATTGCTCTTTTATTATATTAATTATTATCTTTTAAACTTTACTTTTAAAAATAAAATATTTAAAACAAACACAATATCATGCAGAGACACCGCTAAAAAACTCAATTTTATACTGAATTTTCATGGCAATTAACTTTTATGTCTATTTTTTTAACTAATTCTTGTTGAATGCAATAAATTCACCAAATTTGTATTCATAATAGAGCTAGTGAAATATAGATTACATTGTGTGCACGTGAGAGTTAATATACATGATTCAGATATTTCGCAACAGAAATATATGTTTATTAATTTAAAAGGGACATAACAATTTTGTAGTTAAATAAAACATAATTAAGATATTGGACTGAAATTTGTTCCAGGTGTAGTACACATGTTTAATTTAAGTATGGAATTCGATATCGCTCATATGACCACCGCGAACATATTTGTAGCGATCGATTCTTTAGAGCCAATTTTCCACCACTCTTCCACACATGTCGGCCGAAACGTTGGACTTTCACGTTTGATATTGTTCCTTAGCTCCTCTAACGTTGTTGGCATAAACCAACGACTTAACGTGACTCCATAAAAAGATATTCAAGCGGTTTTAAATCGCATGAGCGAGGTGACCATTCGACCAGACCATTTGGCGAGATTACACGATTACCGAACTTCCCCTTCAATAGATCAATCGTTTGACCAGCTGTGTGACATTTGGCACCATCTTGCTGGAACCACATATCACCCAGGTCAAGTCCATCCAATTCTGACCTAAAATAGTCTTCCAACATGGCACCGTAGCGAATTCCATTGACCATAACATGGCGATCATTTTCATCGACAAAGAAATACAGTCCACTCGCACCTCCGACATGAAATTCACACCACACGGTCACTTTTTGTGCAGTATCTTAAGCACATGTGAGTTTGTTGCTGTCGAATAACATATTTTGCTTATTGACAAAGCCATTAAGCCAAAAATGAGCTTCATCGCTGAAGATGATTTTTCGATGAAATTCAGAATTTTCTTCAAACATTTGCAGAGCCCAATCGGAGAAGTTTCGGCGCCTCAAATAATCAAGAGACTCCACTTCTTGAGTTAATTTAATCTTATAAGGGTGTAAACAAGATCTTTACGCAAAATTTACCACAATGTGGACTGAGAGATTCTCAATTCCTGAGAACGGCGTGGAATCGACTGATTTGGCTTATTTTGAACTAAAGCACTTACGGCTGCGATATTTTCGGTATTTCGGCCGGTGCGTTATCCCACTGGCACAGGAACATTCAATAGTGAATATGTTGACTCGAATTTATCCACTATACCACGCACAGCTTGTCTGGTGGGACGATTATTACAACCGAAAATTGTAATAAGCTCTTAAAGTTGCGATCATCGACGCAGAATTTCGGTAGGAATTTTTAATAATTTCCAAAAGTTGCTCGTTTGTGAACTTCACCATGATAAAAATGGAAACCTCGAATGACGTTTTGACATTGACAGATCATTAAGAAAATGTAAGAGTGGGTTTGTATTTAAGTACAAAATTGTTATGTCCCTATTAAAGAACCCAATATTAAAAGAATCAACCAATACTGACATTAACTACAAGAATTCAAATATTCGCCCATAATTCACACAAATAATAATTTTCTTAATTACACCTAATGTCATATAAAGACCTTATATTGCAAAATTTTAAAATATTTTGTTTTCATATAGAGTATTCCTCGCTACAGTGGAGTTGGGATTCGCCAAAGTTAATTAGGCAACATGTACATATTTCGAAATTTATAAGTCGTAATGTTGTTTTTACATTTTTAGATCAACTTTTTTTAGTGTACATGTTGTGAATTGTGGGTTTAATTGAAAGGTAGTCCACTATCCACCACAATCTGTCCGAACTTGCACTCAGTCAGCTTTTGTTCTTTTAATTGAGACTCTTCTTGATCCAGGGTTTCCCGTAAAGGAACGTGAAAATTTAAGTCAATTAGCAAAAAATACACAATTCTATATTATATTTTATTAAAAAAAAGAAAAAAAAACTCTACTAAGTATAAAGAAAGCTAATGCATCATTTAACAAAAGCACAGAGGAAAAGGATTGTGTGATAAATAACACGCACACAATGAAAACCTCTACTGAAACGCGAGCAAAATTAATCCTAATAGATTGAATAGAAAACTTTCAATTTCAAAAACTAATTTACCCCAAATTCAAAAAGTAAACAGATCAACTGTCAAACGCGTAAATAACATTCACTCATGCGCACTAACACGAGTATAAATCTCCCTCCAAACCTGAATTTCAAAATGTTCTAGAATATCCTGACATACAAAAACTCCCTTATAAAAATTGATAGTTTTCTTCACTATCTATCAATTAAACGAATATAACAATAAATCAATCAATATAAATCATCAAAATTACAATCAAATTACAATGAAAAGAAATAATATAAGTTTGGTATGAAAAAGTACTTACGCTAGCGTAAAATTTTCACACAGAAAAAAACTAATTTTGAGAGATTGCAAGTGAGTTATCAATTACATCAAAAATACGAGAAAAGCAAAACTCGTATATAATACGGTAATGACTTACTATAGCACAAAATACTACAAAGCAAGAAAAACCGAAAATTACATATAAAATAAAAGATAAAAAAGAAGTTTTTTATCTCGACACAACACGCTCACTTGAAGACAAATCAATCTCTGTGGCGGAAATATTCACCGCACATTAAAGGTACAAATAAATCACATAATAACTCCAGTCGATCCACTTCCTGGACATTGGACTGCGCTAAACAACATAAACATACAAAAGTGTACAGTCACTGTCAACAAAAGTGTGCCAGAATAAAATTTTAAATAATTTTCAAAATATATCTATAGTAATCTGGAAAAATAAATATACATAAATAAATTATAAATTTTAAAATTGTCTTCGGGGAAAAGTTCATAACACAATGTATCAGCGGTAGTAGTGTTATTGTATTTAGAATAAAGTCACTAATTAATTAACCAAATCTACTAAACTTCTGCCTAATTAATCATTGAGTTAAGATTTTAATTCTTTCTGGGGATCTTGTTATGTTCTACTTGAACGTCTTATTCTCCTAGTTCTTTAATAATGGTACTGTATAAATAATCCATAATTTATAAAACAAATTTTACTAAAATTTATTTATTATTTGTTCATTACATACATGCTACATATTCTTTAATATTATTTTTATTATTTACTCGTCTTTATCTATAAGATACATGAAATAATGCTACATGAAAAATAATCTCTAGTATATACGACAGTGAAATGTAATGTTCTTGGCCTGGCACCTAGTTGGCGATAAGAGTATCAAATAGAAGTTATTTTCTGAAACTACAATCTATTTCCATGTGATCTGCCATGATCTGCATTGATTAATTTAACAAATTTTCCTCCGAATTTGAAGAAAATAACTTTTGTACATTTCTTACTATGATAAAAGTTGAGTATCGAGCGGTGATTAATAAATAATTCGAGTAACATCGCACACGGGGCTTGTCCTCGCGCATATGTATGTATATAAATTTTGTTAGTCGCCGCCGGACAATGTTGAGCGCATTTCGCTCGTTTCGAGTAAAAAAATATTACTATTAAAAATCGAAGCGCAAAAATATTATTTATAATCGAGGTGTACTGAATTGTGTTCGGACGGCGATTGACAAAATACATACACACGCTAGCACGAGCTGGCGGTAGTATCATTTTGAATGATTTAACACCAACTGAAATTAAAACTGAGACGGAATCAACCCTTGATAATGGTGTTACTTCCTTCTCAAGAATAAAAAGGTTAGCAATAGAATTTGAAAGTGATACATTGATTCAAGATGATGAGCATTGTGAAAGGCCAAAATCGGGCGCAACCGACGATATTAAAAAAATTCAAAATTTCTCAGATGCACTGGGAGCGTACATTTCACATGAACATATGAAAAGTTTCTCAACCAGGTAGGTGCTAGCTAACAATCCTCATTAATAACGTAATTAATGTAACAAGTGTAAATCAAGGAACTTATATGACAGACGAGGCGCACCACAAACATACGTTATAATTACGTTGCACATCGTTCCCAAATCTTGTATACAGATTGGCGTAGTTCAAAGCGGATATTTAGCTTCAAATTCACACACACATACAGTGCGTTTCACTGTTCATGGGGACACCTAAATAACTTTTTTATTTTTCAAGCAATCAATATAAAATTTGTATGTTATCTAGGCTACGACAATGCACCTTTTCGTATGAATAGAGTTTTTATAAAGACAATATCCAGGCAACTATAATTAAAATAAAAAGCAGTGTTTCAACTAAAGTCATGCTAGCGATTAAGATAGAGCAAAAAGTATTAGGAAAAGTTTTTGCAAATCACTCAAGAATCTCTAATACCAAATTTCGCTGAAAAGTTTTCATTTTTAAATTCTTTTACATTTTTATGCTATCTGTAGATAATAGTTTGTTAATGCAATAATAAGAGTGCCATGAAGTAAAAAAATATTTGTCGGTTCAAACGTCAATTCATTAAACAGTTTACTTCAGTTGCAACTATCGATAGACATTTAACTATTGCTCAAAAAGTAGAAATTATTGGAATTATTTGTGATAATGTATGTTCTACCTGAGAGGCTGCTAGAGAGTTTAACGCGAGACATCCTGAACGTCTACCCATCCATCATCGAAAACTGTTGCATACTGGAATAACATTTTTAACATTACTGGACATATTTCTAAACCATATCACCGAGAATTGAACAATCGAGAACACCATTTCGATGCGGTAATATTAGCAGCGTATCGTAATAATCCTCATACGAGTTTACGAGATATGGATAGCAGCCTCTCGGATAGAACGTACATTATCACCAACAATTCGAATAATTTCTATTTTTTGAGCAATACTTAAATGTCTATCGGCCATTGCTCAGCAAAGTTCAATAATTACAACTGAAGTAAACTGTTTAGTGAATTGACGTTTCAACCGACAAATTGTTTTCTTGTTACGTGGCAGTCTTATTATTGCAATATCAAACTATTATCTAGGGATAGCATAAAAATGTAGAAGAATTTAAAAATGAAAAATTTTCAGCGAAATTTGGTATTAGGGGTTCTTGAGTGATTTGTAAAATTTTTTTTAAATACTTTTTTGCTCTATCTTAATCGCTAGTATGACTTTACTAGAAACACTACTTGTATTTTAATTATATAAGGTGTCCCAACAGGAACTTGACGATTTAAATTCCAAATAACATGCGTAGTATTTAGAAATTCAACGATTTATTAACGTAAACATAAAATAGAAACCCTAAAATTATATGTGGAACAAGATATCGGATAAATGTCCACCGTGACTTCTATTACACACAGCGATTCTTTTTTTAAAATTTTCAATGACTTTATCACACATATGCAAGTTAATCTCGCCAATAGCCGCACGAATGTTATTTTTTAATTCATCAATTGTCTGTGGATTATTTGTGTAGACTTGATCCTTAAGGAAACCCCAAAGGAAAAAGTCCAGCGGTGTTATGTCGCAGGATCTTGCAGGCCAATCCACGTCACCATTACGAGAAATCACACGGCGAGGGAATTTCTCCTGCAGTAAATTTAGAGTTTCCCTGGCAGTGTGGCAAGTGGCCCCATCTTGTTGAAAGTAAAGATTGTTGAGGTCCATATCTTCCAAACGAGGCCATAGAAAGTTATTCAACATCTGTCGATACCGCTCCCCATTTACAGTTTCTGCTTCTCCATTCTCATTTTCAAAAAAGTAAGGTCCAAGAACACCATTGGCCGAGAAACCGCACCATGCAGTGACACGTAGTGGGTGCATGGGTTTTTCAATAATCTCTCGAGGATTTTCACGCCCCCAAATGCGGCAGTTTTGTTTATTTACGTAACCCCTATGTGAAAATGGGCTTCGTCACAATATGATTCGGTTACAGAATTCGTCATCAAAATCAGTTTGCTCCAAAATCCAATTGGCAAAGATACGGCGGTGGTGATGGTCCCTGGGCTTCAATTCTTTGTGTTAACTGGATTTTGTATGCGTGTAGCCGAAGGTCTTTTGTTAAAATTCGTTGCAGAGATGATCTTGAGATGGCCAATTGCTGTGACCGATGACGAATTGAAGTTTTTGGACTTTCGGTAACACTTTCATTCACCATAGCGATATTTTCAACTGACCGAACGTTACGAGGACGTAGTGGTGTCTTTACATCGAGAACAGAACCAGTTCGCTCAAATTTTGCCATTAAATTTCTAATTGCCGTATTGCTGGGAATATGATTCTGATGAAAAACAACGCGTAGTCGACGAATTGTGTTCGTAATGGAACGACCATTTTCATAATAAATTTGAACAATTTGGATACGTTCTTCAGTCGTGAAACGTTGCATGATGACTTTTACAAGTTTATAGATGACATATACCAAATATTAGGTTGCTAAGTTACCTTATTTGAAAATAATGTGAAATTTAAATCCCCAAGTTCCTGTTGGGACACCTTTAGTTGGCTAGATATTGACTTTATAAAAACTCTATTCATACAAAAAGGTGCATTGCCTACACAACTGAAAAACACTTTATATTAATTGCTTTCAAAATAAAAAGTTATTTAGGTGTACCCATGAAAAGTGAAACAGACTGTACGTATATGTACGATGGTGGTTTGACAATTAACTTGGTTCACACACTAATAGAGGGCGCAAATGTAATCTGTATATGTAGTCATAAAGTGTCATTCCTATGAGTTAATATTCTCTGGTCTTAAGTCATTCTGACAGTACCTCGTTGTTTGACAGTTACTTAAACAGAAGTGTTTCGAGCAATAGCGAAAAATGGATAAAGTTGGAATTCGTGGTGTGATTCAATTCTTTTATCTGGAAGGGAAAACAGCGAAGGAGATTCATGAGAGAATTTCACCTACATTGGGTGACTCATGTCCTTCTTATGAGTGTGTTCGACTTTGGGTAAATGAGTTTAAGCGTGGCAGAACAAGCATTAAAGATGCACCACGTCCTGGAGTCCCGAAATCAGCTGTGACACCCGAAATCATCGATAAAGTCCATGATTTGATTTTAGCCGATAGACGAGTGAAAGTGCGCGAGTTAGCGGAAGCCACAGGCATCTCAACTGAGCGAGTTCACTTCGTTTTGCATAAAGAATTGCACATGCAAAACCTGTGCGCAAGATGGGTGCCGCGTTTACTCACTCAAGAGCAAAAGCGAATTCGCATGCGAATATCTGCCTACAATTTGCAAGTATTTCAGAAGAATGTAGTTGAGTTTTTACGCCGTTTTGTGACAATGGACGAAACTTGGATACACCACTATATCCCGGAAACTAAACAGCAGTCGAAACAATGGATTGCCCGTAGCGAATCGGCTCCGAAAAAAGCGAAATGCGTTCCATCCGCTGGAAAGATCATGGCGTCAGTTTTTTGGGACGCAAAGGGAATTCTCCTAATTGACTACCTTGAAAAGGGAAGAACCATTTCCGGAGAATACTATGCATCACTTTTGGACCGATTAAAGGCGGCAATAACAGAGAAACGCCCGGGACTGGCCAAGAAAAAGGTGTTGTTTCACCATGACAATGCCCCCGTGCATTCAAGTCGTGTCGCTCAGCAAAAATTGGCCGAACTACGATTTCAACTGCTTCCGCATCCTGCGTATTCGCCAGATCTAGCTCCTTCGGACTACCATCTATTCCCGAAACTAAAAACATTTCTGGCAGGACGAAAGTTTGAGTCTAATGAAGATGTCTTACAGAAAGTATACCAGTATTTTGAAAGCATCGTTGTTTGACAGTTACTTAAGCAATTCATTTTAGTGAAGGAATCGCGAAGCTGGAGAAACGTTGGGGCAAGTGCGTTGAACTTCGAGGGGACTATGTCGAAGAATAAAGTACGTTGCAAAACTCAAATTGTTTTCTTTCATAGCAAACCAAGTTAATTGTCAAACCATCCTCGTATAACAATTTTCAAGAATACTGATAGGGATGGCTTTCACTCATGTAGTGGGGTATGTGACGAAGAGAGCGGGGATGGCATTCGTTGTTCGCATCTCGATGCGTTTGAGCAAACTCTCGCGAAAAACTAAAATAAACTTTGTACATTTTATTTAGAATTTTATTTCGTTTTTTCTTAATAAGAATTTTATTTAGTTTTCATTAATAATTTTATTTTAGTTACAATTTTTAAAGAGTTTTGTTTCAGTTCAATGTTAACGCATACATACAGGAGACCGATTTTCATGTGGCCGGTGGGAGAATTTGTACGTGCGTAAGTAAGGGTCAGTGTTAGATAGAGACAGTATTCGGAAAAATGTAATGCAAACTATTTGTGCGAGTCGTGCATTGGGACGTAGTAAGGGATAGTAAGGGATGCCAGAGGTTCCCCTACCTATGAATTTCGTGCGCATCTCGAGGGCGGTACTTCTAGCCGGCCACATGAAAATCGGTCTGCTGTACATCAATTATTATAATAGCGGCTGCAATTCCTTAAAGCAAATCTGTACATCCACACTTTCATTCTGCCGTACTAAACACATATTAAATACTGACGAATGTATCCCCACTATTATAACTTAACTACGCCTACGGGCATTAGATTCAAATGTATGTATAAATATGCTTGTGTGTGTAATACTTCGCAATTTCCACCGTTACTTCAGTCAATGTGTATGTTGTTTCAGTGAATGCTTTTTAATGTTAAGGTTGATAAATTTAAAGGTTTGATCTGTAATAATGACTTTTACAAGGTTGCGAAGGGTAGGTAACATAATATGTTCTAAATACAACAATATTAGGGCCCGTATATAAGCAACTTGTTTCTTTTAAGTTGCTGCGCCTGATAATACTAGGATGACATGATTCATCTGTTGTCTTAGTATATACGAGGGTTGTCTTTTATATTTTGCATATAGAGCTGGAATAAAACAGTAGATAGCTTTTAAAGACTTGTTTGTTTTTCGAAGTGTTCTCCACGAAGATTTATGCACTTTTGCATGCGCTCGAAACAACTCTGGAAGCAGTTATTTCACTCGTTTGTTAGTACAGTCAAAATTTCGTTTTTTATCGACTACTCCTTCTGACGATTGGAACCTTTGACCACACAATCCGGCCTGGTTTTTGAGAAAGGTAAAGAAGTCATTGGGACTTAAATCGGGACTGTACGGAGGATAGTCTAACAATTCATCGTTTTCTTTCCTTTAAAAATTCAATTATCTTGCGAGCTGTGTGCGAACTTACATTGTCTTGGTGGAAGATGATTCGTCGTTGTGGGTTGGTTTCTCAGAGCTCAGCGATGACTTGCAATAGTTATATACCAATCGGCAGTAACAGTTCTTTGATCTTGTAGAAACATTGTTGCTACATGACCTGCTTTCGAGAGAAATATCGCGACCATCTTTTTGGAGACATTTCGAAAACGTATTACTTTTGTCAGCTTTTTTTTTACCTTGGAACACCCAAACAGACGACTGGTGTTTATTTTCTGGCTCGTATGAGTAAATCCAAGATTAATCACCACTCACGATGTTGTACACGTTTTTAGAGTTTCCTGCGTTGAAACGATATAGAGTTTTTTGACACCAATTCACCCTAGTTGTTTTCTGTGTTCTTCGGTCAACAGATGCGCTATCCAACGGTAAAATAATTTTTTCACGCACAATTCTTCATGCAAATTTTTTAAAATTTAAGTCTGAAATCTCCAATGATGCCTCAATTTCGTTATATGTCACATGTCGATCTTCGTTGATGTGCTTGGGCACAGCATCGACATTTTCCTTTGTAACTGCCATTTTTTGGTGCACCTGCTCTTGTATCGTCGCTAAGACTAACCCGTCCACGTTTGAATTGTCCACACCAACGAGAAATTGTTGACTGACGTGGTGCTTCATTAACGAAAACAGAAACTAACTCGGCAAGGCATTCTTGTTGAGATAATTATTTTTTAAATTATAAAAAATTGCGATAGTTTAATTCCATTTTTCGACTAACTTGTCAACTTTTACAGTTCGTTGTAACCACAGCACTTCACGCATCGCACTGAAACTTTGGATTTAGGCTAACTAAAGATGGAGGTTAATTTTTAGTATTGACATTTGATTAGTGGCACTCTCTGTGTCCCAGTATGCAAAACATAAGAGACATCTCTCGTACCAAGATACATGGAACCATATTGTACACAATAAAGCACAGGAAAATGCAATTAAATAAACTTCGAAGCAGTTTTTTATTTTATCGTTTTAATGAAGAGTTAAAAAGTTTTACCTAGTTTTTATATTATTCTTACTTATTAGTTGTATTTAATATATTTCAAGAGTAGTTAAGAAAATGAGTCTCTTTATTTCTTTATACATATTGCTATGAATTGTGATCTTAATTGCTTAATTGACTTATGTTCACAATCCACAGTAGTTTTGCCGGACTATCTCAGTTGGGTCGCCTTCCTTGAGCTTCTTAATCTTCAGGGCTTATCCTCATGGATATGTGGAAATATAATTGAAAAGAATAGGTATAAGTCATTTAAACAAACATTTCCCGTCTTATTTTTTTTTTAATAAAAAAAAAGAAAAAATAAAAAAATCAACTTTACAAAGTGTAAAATTGCACTGATACTAATTTCAGCAATGAGGATAAAAAAACTTTGATACCAACTGATGGTAAAAGTTATAAAAAACCTCCAACGTCAAATAGAAATTTCTCTATTTTTCGCACGCATCCAAAATTGACCATGCGCAAAAATCAAGCATGTACCAAATAAGTTTTCCCGCTTTCTAACACATTAATTCTAAACAATAATTTATATGAACAAAAAACTATACTCAAAAAAACAGTCTGATAAGTTTTCTTAATATCTTCTCTGATTACAAAAATATTATAAACTAGAATTATCAAATTTACTGAGCTCCTTATTATAACACACTTATTTCTAAATACGTAAATATAATATTAAAATATACATACATTCATTTTTGTATACGTCACGTCACAAAAAAAAACTATTCTAAGAGAGACTCCAGATAGGTCATTTAATTTAAATTACAAGTTTAAAGACTCGTAAACAAACGAAAATTAATTTAACACATCCAAACACTATCAAAAAACACACACCATAATTATCCAAAGTTTAAATTGAATAAAATTAAGTTTTATCCAATTTCAAATAACACAACCTATCTGCATAAAAACCACCCAGTCTCTCCGCATGAAGAAGCAGGAAACGCCATCAATACCCCTACCTAACATAAAAATAAATCAAAACAACTACAAGATATATTTATATATATTATTACAACTTCTAAATTGGCGCGAACTGCGAACATCACACAGGCCCCTACATCCTACAGTCGTGGACAAAAATACATATCATAATAAATTTTTATATAAAATATCAACTTCTTATAAATATCTTTCTGAAATAAAATGTACATAAATATATTGTCTTTTATGGTTTCTTTTAATTCTTTTTTCGGGGAAAAATCCATGGCAATATGTTCTTGCGGGGAAGAAAATATGTTGCTAAGTACTCCAAAACAATAATTCTGTAATGTTGAAAAATTTATTTTATCTCATTTAAATAATAATGTGTACATACACTTACATAATACGAGTACATTTATATAGTAGCTTAATAATTGGGATATTATTTGTACGAGAATTAATCAATACAAACACGTCTAGAGACTGTAGAACAACTTTTATTTAGTGAATTTAAAATAAATGTCGATTCGAAAATTTCCTACCACTACGAAAAGCCGCTTTTATCTTCCCGGACTAGGCAGCTAAATTTTAAACTTATTGCACGTGAGAATTGACAATTATTTAAATCTCATCTCACATACAATTGTCGCTTAATTTGTTGCATTGGTTCTACAATCTAGCAAGATTACTCCTGTCGAAGAATGTAAACGCAACACGTCGCGACATTAACCATCCAGGTTGTGCGGGTAATGAAAAATGTAATCTTGCCCGATTGTATAACCAATGTAGCAAATTAAGCGACAATTACATGTGAGATGAGATAGTATAATTATCAATTCTCACATGCAATAAATTCAATACACTTCGTATATATACACGTAGGTATACAAATGAAAATCATGTCTGTGTCCGAATATCGTGTACTGATGATAGCACATTTCGGGGCAGACGTGATTTTCATACACATTTCATTATTCGCACAATCTGGATGGTGACGTCGCGACGTGTTGCGTCGACATTCTTCAGCAGGAGTAATCTTAGCAGATTGTAGAACCAACGCAACAATTAAGTGACAATTGCATGTGAGATAAGATTTGAATAATTAACAATTCTCACATGCAATAAGTTCAGTATTTTTTTTTTTAAGTATGTCCTACACCTATCTTCAATATTTTGGAAGATATTTAATTTTCTTTTAAAAATCCGCTTCGGCATATGAATTTTTTATTATATCATCATTTATGAGCAAATGTACTTTAGCTCATTGATTCACCCGGTATACCTTAAAATTAAAATTATAATCTAGTTTAACGGATTCATTCGTAGTAAAGAAAGAAAGCAGTTGTGTATAGAAAATATATTTAATTTGATCATGTTACCAGGTGAGAAACATGTTTTCCATTTGAGACCGGACACATCGGGTTGAAATGGACGTCATTACGACGGGCGATATAAATAGTCTACAACATCTGTAAGTACATCACGTAGTTGTTGAATAGCACTATTCATTCGGTTAACTACACATCTATTTTTTGTGTGCGGTTAACCGAATGAATAGCGCTATTCAATAACTGCGTGATGAACTTACAGATGTTGTAGCCAGTGTTTTTCAACCCTTTTCATGACACGACCCCCCTAGTATCAAAAAATATTTCCCGACCCCCGACCCTTTTTTTTCATGTATGTTAAAAATATTTAATCCATACAAAAATTTTAGGCGTTTGCGTTATTAGGATTCGGATATAAATATACAATTAAGTACGTAAAGCATATAATTTTAAATCGAATACGTGGCCAATTGATAACTAACAAACAAATACAAACATATTGTTAGGGCCGAGACTCCCAGCGCCATCTGTTGGTAACACTCGGAACTAGTACAGGTTCCGAGTGTTACCAACGGATGGCGCTGGTAGTCCCCCGCGCTAAAGGTCCACAAGTTTTGAGACGTTTCGTTACGCTTCGAGATGATTCTCGCTAGAATGCGCTGGCCGATAAATAGGGCGGTCGACCGCGGCCACGCAGTTGAGTGCAAGACCGCGAAGCAAGTGGTCGTGTCGTCTGCTGTTTAGTTGTTTGAAGAGCGCGAATCACTTGTTTTACGTATTTATTTGAGTTGTTTGTTATAATTGAAAATGGATAAATTCCTGAAAAGATCATCAGAACCATCAACGTCTAAGTCTAGCGGCAGTAGTGGAATAAAGAAAAAACGTCTTTATGACGACAATTATTTGAAATTTGGGTTTACTGTGATTGAGAATAAACCGCAGTGCGTAATTTGCTTTGAAACCTTGTCAAGAGAAAGCATGAACCCATCGAAGTTGGTACGCCACTTAAACAGAAAACATCCTAATGAAAAAAATAAACCCGTGGAATTTTTTGAGCGAAAATTAAAAGCTCTTGAACATAAAAAAACTGCTATAGGATAAATGTCCAACCTAAATGAGAAAGCGTTGCTCGGTAGTTATCGAGTAGCTTTTCGTGTGGCTAAAGCAGGAAAACCTCACAGTATTGCCGAAAATTTGATTTTACCAGCGGCTTTAGATATAGCAGAGATTATGTTTGGCAAGCAAGAGGTCGAAAAGCCCAAAAGTATACCTCTCTCTGACAATACCATTCAACGCAGGATAAGCAATATGGCGACTGACGTTCGTGATCAAGTCATAGAAAAAATTAAGAAAAGTTCTTTTGTGTCCTTGCAATTTGATGAATCAACGGATATTGCGGGTTGTGCCCAGTTTGTAGCTTTTGTGCGTTTTGAATCCAATGAAATATTAATGGAAGAAATACTATTTTGCAAGGCACTACCCAAAAATACTACAGGTCAGTGCTTGCATGACACGTTCCTTGAAGCTACGCAAGATATGAATATCGATTGGGCACAAAAATGCATTGCTATTTGTAGTGACGGAGCAAAAGCCATGACTGGTGCAAAGAGTGGATTTATTGCTAGACTGAAGGAACAGATGCTAAACGCTTGTTGGATGCATTGCTTTCTCCATCGCCAAGCTCTTGCAGCCAAAACTTTGCCACAAGAATACAGTCAAGTTTTAAATATTATTATTAACATTGTAAATTCTATTAAAGGAAAAGCGTTGCAGACTCGATTGTTTCTAATCATTTGTGAAGATATGGGGGCACTACACCGCAATTTGCTTTACCATACAGAAGTTAGGTGGTTATCAAAAGGCAAAGTACTGACCAGAGTTATGGAACTTCGCGCTAAACTATTAGTATATTTACAACAAGCCAAGTCACATTACTCTGAATTAATTTTTGACCCGGAATTCCTTTTGAAATTGGCTTTTCTTTCTGACTTATTTGAGCATTTAAATAACTTGAATAAAACTCTTCAAGGGCGGGATGAAAATGTCATTACAGCAAAAGACAAACTCTATGGCTTTATAAAAAAAATTGAATTGTGGTCATCATCTATAAATCAAAACAACTTGATTCATTTTCGTCGACACAGTCTTTCATTGAAGAAGTCGGAAGCGAGATAAACATCAACTCATATATATCTGGTATGAAAATGGTGTTAGATAACTTGAAGAAAGAATTGTGTCATTACTTCTCAGTGCAAGAGATATCGGATAACACTGGGCAAAGATGGATCTTAAATCCGTTTTTAAATGCAGCTATAAATGAGGCAAATTTATCAACTAAGCTCAAAGAGAATCTGCTGGAATTATCTGCCGATGGGATGTTACACTTGGAATTCAAGTCTGAAAATTTGGATACCTTTTGGTTAAAAAGAAAAACAGAATACCCGGAATTAACAACCGAGGCTTTGAAGTGTTTGATTCCATTTTCTACCTCGTACTTGTGCGGGTTGGCATTTTCATCAATGGCCCAAATAAAAAGTAAACTAAGAAATCGATTAAATTTGGAAAACGATTTAATACTTAAAGTTGCAAAAACGGATCCACGATGGGAGAAATTGATTGAACAAACTCAAGCGCAACCTTCACATTAAAATGAACGAGTACTCGAAGATTTTATTTTTTGTTAATGTGTTTGTATAAATAACATAACGAGTATCTTTTGGTTAACTTTTTTTTAATATATCTACCTTTTTAAAATTTATTGATTTTTTTACTGAGTTCTCGCGACCCCCCTACAGAGGCTTCGCAACCCCCCAGGGCGTCGCGACTCACAGGTTGAAAAACACTATTGTAGACTATTTATATCGTCCGTCGTAATGACGTCATTTCAGCCCGACGTGTCCAGTCTCTATTTTCGATATCAACATATGTGATATTAATGTATTACTTCACAACTCATTATTATCAATAAAATTTAATTATACAATACATATTTTTATTAAATATATAAAAAAATTTAATTTTTTAAGTATCATGTTATTGTAGGTCATCAAATTAGAATCCAAAGTATTGGAATTTCCACGAATCTTAATTCTTTTAATTAATTACATATCGTTGTTATTATTTTGATCTGTCATTGACAATTAAATCGGAGGCACTGTACCTGTCGCTGCTTGTATCATTATTTATTATTATCCATTGTTTTCATAAAACGATTCATATATTAAATCCGATATATCGGACACTGTGATATCTCCAAGCTTGTATCTATAAACTTTCCTAGTATCTTCCTAGCAACAATATCTATATTCCTCTAATATAACATAGACAATAATTCATTAAACGCTAGTACGAAATACTTACATTTTAAGAAGTTAATAATAGTTTCTGAATAGTCATAGGAACTACTGGTTTTACAAGAAGATGCGATAAAGAATGGAAGAGTTCAAAAATAAATAAATAAGCACAACAAATAGACACTTTTGCAAATTATGCAGAAAATTTCACACTGTTTAAATTGTTTAACAGAATTCGACAACATTGCAAACTAGCGAATGAGAGAGCTATATACGTTCTATTATTGGAAAGAGATACATAGAGTCCCATAAGAGCCTGTACTGTTTTCTAAGTTGCAAACAGACCATATAATTTTCTACAAAAACATTGATAAGCGGCACCAGTAAAAATATGTTAGTGCTTATTAGCATCTAGTATTGATGCTAATAAACTATTCTAGTTATATTATATCTATTTAATAATATAAAGTGCGCTACAGATTTAAAGAAAGCTTTTTAATATCAATTAAAAATGTGTTACTTACATATGTTCGTTTTTTTAAAATATTATCACATTCTACATTCCTCATATCCCTTATATGTTTATGGGTGTTTTGTCCATCCAGTTGAAGAATTTTTAACCTTATTATCTATTTAAGAAATTACTTAATTAGTAAGTATATACAACATATGTTTTAATAGATAGTACCATCTACTTGAACCACACTAAAATACATGAAGGTTATCTATTAATTATTGTGAAAGATTATTTAAAATAATTCTTTTAAAATTTGCAAAATCGTAAAAATTTCGTCGCGGAATACTGGAATACTGTTTCGTATCGATTGGTTGCCTGCTTGTGACATAAATATGTATTCTTATCCCAGACTAATCTGGCAAAATTATCGCGACTTATCAGAAATATTAATTGCCTATTTAATGGAAACGTTTTGGCTATTAGTTTTTTTGCGCACTCTTCTTTCCATAATAGATAAAAAAGCATTAATACTTGTAAAAGCGTATATATATATATATATATATATATATATATATATATATATATATATATATATATATATATATGTATATGTATATGTATTATATATGCTTACTTTAAAAAGCACTAACTCATCTGGGAGAGAAGTATTACACACTAAATGTAATTCATTTATTGATCTACTTCTCTCCCTCTCCAGTTTTAGTACACAACCCGGCACAAAGACTTCCATAAAAGCGTTTCGCGATACAAGCAAAGTAATTATACCTTACGGTTTACCGGCGGGACATTTTCCAAAAGGAGTCTAGTGCTGCAGCTACTGTTCTTAATAAGATGGTAAATTGACATTGTTTGTTAAATATTGATGTGTTACTTGCTGTTTCCCTCGCTTTTACCCTAGTGACAATATAACCTCACTTTCTGCGCGAGACTTTATGAATGAAAATGAAACGGCATCCGTTCAAAAATAACCCATTTTCTGGGCTTGAAAATTAGATATTAAAATTGCACACTTTTCATTGCATTTGCATGGATGTGGAAAATAAATTCTTAATTGCACATTTTTTAATAGTTATTTATCGTTGCATAATATTACATTCTTAAAAGTCTAAATTTAAAAAAAATTGAAAATAATAAAACAATAAACATCTTACAACTTAAGTAAATATGTATTTATTTTAAATTAAATGCAATAGATTTATGTGACGTAAGTCATTGAAAAATAATTTGCTTTTAATTATTTTAAAAAATCCTCACTTAGCTTGAGTAAATAAAATGTGATATTTATGTACTTTTTGATGTTTTTATATTAATAAAATTGAAATATATTATATTAAACAATAGATGATTTTTATCCTGCACATGTAGTTTCAACGATGCAACAGTTGGTGGTGTGCGAAGTGTATTTTAATGAATGGCAACTTTTTCTCAATCAAGACACTTACATATAACATTCGTAGCGAACAATTTGCTATAGTTTTGAGATTATTTAATTTATCAACTTTTTAGTCCCATGAATGAATGCTAACAGTATGCTAACTTTGCTTTTCACGTCTGTAACAGGCAACAGGTAGGTGCAAATAATAAATGTCAAAGGGGAAACTGAAGTAATGATTTTTGTAAACCTGAAGCTTAACCGTCTCTTGTTTCTTTTAAACATATCTTTGTGTGAAGAACTTATTTTATCTCACTTATTTATCTGACAAGACCGCAGCGCTATAAAATTACAATACACAGTTGCTTATGAACATACCATACTAAAAAAATTAAAATTTGACGGAATTGGGTAGCGAAAATACAAAATTAATATTCACTTCAAGCTGCTCAAATTACCTATTCTAGGAACTGATTCTCATAAGTTACTTATAAATTTAATGGGTGCTTAGTGTAATATTTAAAATGCTCTCTTGGAACGCGTTTAATAATGCGTAGGTTAAGATTCTTCGGCGGCCATTCCATAATTTCTAACATTCCAACTTCTGACATTTTCGTAAATAATTTCTTGCTACTACCGCTTTATTATAATTGCGCGCAACACACCTAAGTTCTCTGATCATATATCTTCAGACAGATGAGGCGAGAGAAGTTACTGAGCATGTTAACAATCGCAAAAATTCTTGTTACAAATCCTTATCGACATCCTTAATGTGTTTTTCCACATTTAAGTCTGTCTTCAACAGATCCTGTTTAACTTTAATTTTATTTTAACTTTTTATATCACATTCTCAATATCCTCTCAAATGTGATAAACAACAAATCATTTCGCAAACGACAGTAAATAGTAGTTATGAAAGTTATCTATCGAATAAAATCAATGAGCAAACACTATTAAAATTGTTAATTTATTGTAATTTATGTTATGTGCAAAGTAGAGAATATACCTATCACAAATAATTATTTTTTGATTGTAGTATTAAGTATTCGTGCTAATTGCACTACCGTTCATAGTTTAGAAAACTTTTTGAGAATGGTAGAATATACCGAAATAATATTGTTAGGGAAACTAATAAAGTTTAATGAAACAAATTAAGCGTTTGCATTGTTTACATTAAGTTATTTAAATTTTATTCGTTGACGTGTTTTTCGTTATATTAAAAAAACATTAATATTCTTTTAGACAATCTTAGTTTGTCAATTTATGTGCACTATCTTTCTCAATTTATTTATAAAACTAAGTCCATGGAAAAAATCAAAAAATATTTCACAGTTTAAACTGTACCTACTTTTAAATGTCCGAGATTGTTATTTAAACATGTTTTACTTATTTTACTTTCATTACTATTCCAGTTTTGAGTTTCTTTAGGCGTTTCAGAAATTTCTATTAAACAGATTGTATACCATTCAACATCGATAGTTCTATCGTCTTCTAACGAAATAGTAACCAGATGTCCAGTTTTCGACATAAGCAATATTTCTTTGAAATATTCGCAAACGACTAACTTTTTTGGTTTTGCTTCATCTCTTGAAACACCTAAGCAGTCGTTTGTTGTTTAATTCCAGGTTCATATTAATAAAATCCAGACTGCATGGCCATTAATAATGTCATATACCTAATTTGATTTGTAGCTGAATTTAATTGTTTAGGCATATCTTTGTACTGTTTGAGAGGGGCTTGTTTTTAACCTTCGGTAGAATTGTGCGGAATCCAACGTGAACATAATTATTTAGCACTTCATTTATAATGTAAAATTTTATTTATTTGTTTCATGTCGAAGGCTAAGAATGAATTATTATTATATATGTCTGGCTTTATCATTTCTCGTATAGCATATATGTTTTTTGCTGTTTATATGTTATTGATCGACCTTCACGAAATTTACTAATTAGACTACTACGACCAAATTTAAATTCTTGGTGCCACTTAGAAACTGTTGTGATACCTCATCACAGAAAAAACTGTTTTTAGATTATTGGTATACACACTTTCACTTTTTGTCTTTCAAACGTAAAACAAAATCATCTTCCGAAAATGCTTTCAACTTAAATTCATTTTTTGGATTATTTCTTTACTTTAAAATGATTCTCTAACCGTAAAATCTTGAAATTAATGATTTTAGTTATAGTCTTGCTACATTCCGAAATTTTAGTAGCAGCCCTCGTATGCTTTTTTATAT
Organism: Melolontha melolontha; assembly: GCA_935421215.2. Classification (NCBI taxonomy): domain Eukaryota; kingdom Metazoa; phylum Arthropoda; class Insecta; order Coleoptera; family Scarabaeidae; genus Melolontha; species Melolontha melolontha. The sequence goes on from OW285236.1 coordinate 132,120,975, forward strand.
CCTACCAAATCCGAAGCTTGTGTGCTTATATAGGACGCGTAACCTTTTTACAGAATATGTACTGGCTGCCATGAATAAATGAACATCCAGTAAACAGTAGTATATCGTAATAAAATTTTCAAGAGATATACGTTACTTGTATTAAAAAGCGACGAAAATTTCAGCCTGATATGATCGTAACAATTCATACAAAAAACACTTATATAATGCATCGATCCCCCTCCCTCTTTCTTACTCGTCCCACTTCTCTATTAGGCATACCGGAAATTACAGAATCAATAGCTTTCCGAATCTTTTAAAATACTTTGTTGAACATCTACATTGTTTGGAGGTGATTGTAAATTATTAATCCTCTGCCCTACTATACGTGTTCTATTGGTGACAAGGCTGACAAACGAGAAGGTGAATTAACATTAGCGTTTTGCATAAACTCAAATAGTAACCTTCGCGGTATGTGGTCGCGAATTAACCTGCTGAAAAATTGGATTTATCCGTTATTGAAGATATGTTGTTAACACTGGTTCAAGAACATGATAGACATAACAAATTGCATTTAATATTCTCTGAATTACTTACTACTAGAAGAATCTAATGCCATAGCGGCTAATACCTTAAACAAGATCCGCTTGTTGTCATCCAGAAAACTACAAGTTTCTCTTCTTTCTCCGAAACGTCTTCTGACCTTTTTACAACCATCGTGAGTCCTTAAACAGAATCGAAATTCGTCACTGAACACGACTCGATTTCCAGTGCAACATTTCGTTACACCACTCTAGCCGGGCAATTTTATAGCGTGGAGTTAGAGATAAAGAAAAAAATGGTCGATGTGATCTAAACCCAAAAGATTTAAGTTCTTCGATATATAAAGTGTATGGAAATTTGTTGATTATGCTTCTCCATCTATCACCAATATCCCTTGTCAAGAAATGGTCCCTAAGAGCCTATCTTCACGATCAATGGTACGCCTAGGCCGCCCGGATTGCAAAGATCATCGTTTCCCATTATTTTCTGCCATCTTCGCCAGCACAGCAATTGTAACGACACTATGACGGATTATCCTGCCATCATACTGAGTTAATTAATGAAAATTTGCCTGCTAGAACTAAATAAAGCTATAAGTATTCTTTAGAGTGACGCTTAAGTAAATAATGTCAATAAAAAAAATATATTTTCGTTGTTCATTGCGAATGCTACCCTTGAATAATCGAATGTACCTTGCTCAAATTTTCATCGTTTGTTACTACGAAGAAAATACACATTTCCTGGAAATTTCACTAAAATATATCTATGTTTAAATAGTTAATTGACGCAGGAGATACTTGTTGAAACTTAATTATAACGCTAAGAAATAAGTAATTAAACTTCTAGTTTCAAAAATTCTTTTATTGTAAATATACACATTTACAAAAAAGAACCACAGAATTTACTTCTACGCTCGGTCTGGATAATTTCTGTGATGTGCGATGTGGTTCTTTTTTGTGAATGTGTCTGAAGATATCCTTTCTCCAGCAGGGGCGTACCGATGAGCCTGTAGAAAGGCGAAATACGTATCTACGTTTCTGGGGAGGGATATGTTCGGACACGTTCACAAAAATATTAATAGTGAACCTGTATTTGTGTTCTTCACACCAGATTTTTAATAATATTTCATATTATTAAAAATACCTTTGTATTCTACAAAACTGGTGGGGTTTACCTACTCATGTATGTTTCAATTATTCTGATCAATTATAATTCTTTACGTGTGGATTTTCTTTAAATTTTATTTGAGTGCAGTAGCATATATGCGCATAGTTTTGCCAATAGCATATTTCATTCAATTTAAGCGTTTATTTAATCAAAATGTACTTAGTCGATTCAGATGAATACAATTTATTCTGTGAGTGATAATAATCAGTTGAAAAAATAGTATACCAAGAATATTTAATGAGAACATGACTTAAATGAAAAATTATTGTTGGTATGAAAAAATTATTTTCTACATAATCGCCTTTCAACCCTACATACTGAGACAAGTAATTTGAACCTCTGCAAAATATACTGCTGATTCAGCGATGATCTCGTTCGATGCAAATCTTCATTTGCTGATTTATTTCATCAGGCTCTGGAATTAAAAGAATCACAGTGGTCAAATCAAGCAAATATTGGAGGATGAAACAGCAATTCTAAATGTAATTCGACCAATTTAGCGCTTACCTTTGTAAACGAATGAACTGGTGCGTGATCATGGTGAAGCTACACTTTTTTCTTCTCCAAATGTGATCGCCTTTTCTTCAGTATTCAAATGGTTCAATAAATTAGCTAATACGATCCTGTGATGGTTCTTTGCTCTTCTGAATAATCGATATAAATTGTGCGAATTCCAAAACTCCACAGCCATTATCTTTCCGACAGGCGGAACCACTTTTGTTTTCTTTATTGCTCGTTCGCCAACGTCCATTGTTTCGAATAATGCGTCAAAGCTTGAATTCCGCTTGTAAATATTCCGTTAAAATTTCAAGCGATTTCGTTTTTAGCAAATTTCTTTATGCCCAAATATTCGTTAAAATGTTGAATATATCGCCCGCTAGTGGCTATCGTGCCTGGCGTCTCAGGAATGGATCCGGGGATCGGCTGTCCGAGGAGGTATTCGTGGTTTTCGTTCTCGTTCAAGGTGAATGCCAACAGCTAAACATCTTAGGTCGCTCCACGAGCGCGGGCGTAATAAGAACCTATAATCTGCCAATGTCCCCCGTAATTGGCTCAACCTTTTTCGAGATACTACGGAAATTATTATTATTAATATCCATTCAGTAGAAATGGCTACAAACTGAGTTATTTCACGCACGTTTAATCAGAGACTTTGTTAATCATTTACTCAGTAGTAATTGTAAACGAAGGACCTGGGTTCTCAACGTCAACGTTGCTCATATAACCATAACAAAATACTACAAACCACGTTTGAACCATTCCATCCGAAAGGACAAAATCCTCGTAATACTTTTTAACTTTTCTTCGGTTTCTTCACGCAAAGTGTAGTGCTTTATCAACTCTTTGTCTATCTTCACAATAAACTTCGAACTTGTTCGCTTTCGAAGAGGTAAAATGATAACTTTTTGAGAGTTATCAAAAGTCAAAAGCGTATTGTTTCCTCTTAATGATCCTAATGCTGTCTATTCATAAATCACGGTACCGTTAAATGGACGTCGTATATAATTTCGTAGTAGATAAGCTACTAATAGAAAACTGAATAGCAAAAAGCTATTTTATTCCTAAAACACATCTAGAGGAAACGCTACGGCATTTTATAAATAATTATAATTAATTTGTATATTTCATATTGAAATATTAAAGATTTATACAATTATTATCCATAAGATTTTATTAATTATTAATATTTTTTATACCCTAACACGATAACGTATCATTAAATTTAAAATATTTACCAAATGTAATAAAAACGCAAAACGGTTGCTTCTTTAGAACAGCATACCAGACTTTTAACCGCCGGATTTTAAGGAATTAATTTTAAGGAATGTATATGACTATATACTAATCAATTGTTGCGCATTATTTAAGTCTTGCCTTTGTTATTTTATACTTCATATATGCATAACATTGGTAACATTTATAAAAAATCATCATAAGAAATATGTAAGTGCTTTTTTATTTATTTTCTAATAAACGCTCAAACTGCTTTAACATACTGATTTTAAAAAATATCCGAACGCCCACTAGAATTTTTTTTTAATAAAATTTATACATACTGTTTGTTTACAATATTATTGCACAAGGAACGGGCAAACAATGCTTTAGTCTTCTTAATTTTATGTCCGCTTTTGACTTGCGCCAATATAACACCGCTACCAATGTTAACGGAAGATTGCTTGATTTGGTCTTCAGCAACTTTGAATGCATGGTTTCTGTTTGTCGTGATACGGATCGTATTGTTACGGAAGATTCACATTACCCTGCACATCTAATAACAACTTGAGATTATAATACTCTCTACAATGATATGTTGGATGTTGATTGGAATTTTTTTATCTTCATTTAGTGATGCAAATATAGCAGTATCTATTTTTTTACGATAAACTATAAACTATATTCCATAGTTGATCGATCAGTTAGTAAAGTAAGGTCTTCTAAACATGTGTTTCCTCCCTAGTTCAATACTAACTTAAAGAAATTGATAAAATTGAAGGAGTATTACTTCCGTAAATTTAAGGAAACTAGATCTCAGTTTCATCGGTCTGAATTTTGCAGATTACGTTCCAAGGTTAAAAAACGTGAAGTAGTGAGTGCGTATAATATTTATGAATCGGGTGTGGAGACTGAAATCGTGACAGATCCGAAATCCTTTTGGAATTTTATGGCGAATGAGAGGAACATGTCTAGAATACCTGGGGCTCTGTGATAATTAACGATGATAATGTTTCAAATCCTCAAGAAATAGTGGATACTTTTGCTAATGTTTTTCATTCTGTGCATCATTTCACGAATACCATATCTACTCAGAACCACTCATTATGCGTATCAATTCAACCTTTTTCTCCAGAGGAAACGTTTAAGGGCATGAAAAATCTGAAATCTGGCTTTATTTCGGGACATAATGTTGGTGACGGATTACGCGGGAGTACTACGTGAGCCCTTAACAGTTATTTTTAATTTAATGATTAAGTCATCCTCGTTTCCGGACGTGTGGAATTTGCCAAAGTTATTCCGGTTTTCAAGAAGGGTGCCAGATCGAACCTATTAACATTTTATTAGCAATTTTGTGAAGATTTTTGAAAGTTTGTTGTGTCAACAAATTATTTTCAAGTGTAAATCGGCGTTGGCTGTACAACAACACGGTTTCATTGCAGGTAGATTCACTATTACGAATTTAGCTGAAATAACCTAATACATTAGTGAAGCTTTAGATGCTCGGATACAGGTGGATGTCATCTATACAGACTTTGCCAAAGAATTTGATTCTGTTAGCCATTCCTTACTATTACCAAGTTGGATGTATTTGGTTTCTCATATGGTCTACTTCAATTAATATCTTCATATTTGTGTAACAGATCTAGTTACTTCTACTATAATGATTTTCAGTCCAGGCAGTATACTCCTTCGTCGGAGATTTTTATTAATGATCTCATTATACTATTAGATTATAAAGTGCTAGCTTACGCGGATGATCTTAAAATAGTTTCTAAAGTCTCGCCGTTGAGCGATTGTAGGGAACTGTTACGAAATCTTCATTTGGTTAATCAGTGGTGTAGACAGAACGGAATAACTTTGAAGACTGACAAATGTGCAATTATCTCTTATGTCTGTGTTGCGAGCCCAGTTTTGTTCCCGTATGCTCTGCGCCATATTCCCATTCCCAGAATCGATGTGGTTGGAGATCTGAATGTGTAATTTGATTCTGCATTACGATTCAATAATCATATTCACGATATGTGCACCGCAGCTATTAAATCTTTGGAATTCATTATCAGATCTTGTAGGCAATTTCGTAATTCCTTAACATCCCTTAAATCTGTATTACGCTTATGTACGAAGTAGATTAGAATACGGCTCATTTATTGGTATCCTCATTACCTGCATTTGCGTCTGGCTGTGGAGAGTGTTCAAAGACAATTTTGGAAGTATCTGTCTTTCAAGTATGACAGTTTATATCCGGAAAGAGGCACTGACTATATGTCTCTGCTTTGCGTTTCCTTCAGATTGAAGTAATATTTCGTAGCGATTTGATGTAAATGATTACATACGAAACGTACGGCAGCCTGTTGATCTGCCATACTTACGAAGGTTAATACAATCCGTTTTTCAGCAAGACAATGCACGTCCTCATACAGCAAGGGTTACTACAAGGTTCTTACAAGTAAATAACGTGACCCTACTACTACGGCCTTCTCGACTTGATGCCAATCGAACATGTGTGGGATATGATTGGTACTCGACTGGGTAATTTACCCCAACCACCAAATAACCTACTTGACCTTCGTCACCGAATTCAAGAAAACTGGGATGACATTCCTCAGGATACCATAAATAATTTAATTTCAAGCGTGTCTCGAAGAGTTATCGAATGCAAAAGAAACCGCGGCGGACCCACTCATTATAAAAATAGCTTTTGTTATTTTTTAATATTTTAGTTTGAACATGTAATCATTTCTTAAGTTTGATTAAACAAACATTATGTATAAATTTTATCAAAACTGATCAACTCCTACTGGGTGTACGGACTTTTTTGAAAGCCAGTATATGTTCCTTACACATTTATTTATTTTTTTCAGTGCATAGTAATATCATACTATATGATTAAGGAGTAGTAATAAAACAACATTTATATTAAAACAAAATATTATAAACATGTAGTTTTTACGACTAATTTAACATAATTTTGTTAGTAATTATTAATTACATAGTTTATATGACAAAGCATACTATAGTCGAAAATGACTAAACAAGTAATAATTGAATTTGGCAAAAGAAAAAGGGAGCATATAATATATTTTCTACTCATGCTTATGAAAATGATAATTTTTCCACCATTAACTCTACATGAAAGTGATATTTTGTTACTCTAGAAATAAAAATATTTTCACTTTTAGAGGTGAAAATGAAACAAATGAATATACATCATGCATCTCGTTCGTGATGCACTGAACTTGATGGATTTTTGATACTAATGACGGTTAATCTCACCACCGAGCTTAATTGAAGCAGCAAACGAACGTCACTCCGTCTGACAGTCCCGAAAAATTTTCACATAGGAAGTGCATCAATTTATATTGAGACGGTCCATTTACAATTATACTGAACTTCTCTCTATATCCATCGTCGAAAAAATAGCATTCAGTACACAAGTTTTTTCGTTCGTGAGATTGACAAATTCTCACCTCACGAAAAAAAAACAATATTTTTATCCCTTCTTGTAAAATATACTATATTTTACCAAATATTACTAATCAGTACTATAGTGTAAATGTAAAAAATATTAATCAGACAAGATAAAAATTACACACGGGATAAGCTGAATTTATTGAGAATAAGAAAATCTAGTAGACTGTGAAAAACAATCATACAGTGTTTATTTAATGCAACTATTTATCTGTCATTTGACGTTTTGTTGTTGAAGTTACATTCGTTATAGCTCAGCTACTTATTTTTTAAAAGTAAAAGAAAATTATATTAACCGGAGAGCACTTTCGAATCATTTATTATGTTTATTTAATTTATAATAATTTTAAATACCTAGCGGTGAAAATACACAAAACAGGAACCATGGAGGCAGAACTGAATGACAGGTTAGATGCAGCATCAGCACTTTACTACTCCTTGAACAATTCGTTCCTGGGAAGAAGATAAGTGTCAGAAAAACTAAGACCTCAGTTTACAAAACTATATTTAAGCCCGCATTGATATAGGGAAGCGAAAGTTGGACATTGACGAAACGAATGGAAAACAAAATACAAGCAATGGAGATGAGGTTTTTAAGAGGAATACTGGGAATTACTAATAGAGACAGAGTAATAAATAGCAAAATATGGGAAGAACTTAAAGTACGGACGCTGAAGGAAGATATACAACGAAATCAATTAAGATGGTTTGGACACTTGACAAGAATGGGAGAGGAGAGAACAACAAGAAAAGTATGGCAAGCAAGAAGATATCAGAGAAGACCAAGAGGTAGACCTAGGAATTCGTGGGACAGCCAAGTGGAAGACATATTGAGAGCCAAGGGAATGTCAGAGAGAGAGGCGAAAAGAATGGCAATCAACAAGAAAGAATGGGCAAGGATGATATACGGAACGAAATTAGAATAAAATAATAATGATAGATTCTGATAGGCTGCACTTACTGATTTCATGTACTGTAACTTTAAGGAATTGTTTGATTTTTGTATTTAACCTTAACACCTAACGGTAAATAAGGTATTGATGATATATATATATATATATATATATATATATATATATATAATTTTAAAAGAGGTTTAAGTGCTTATGAGTGCAAAGAGAGTTTGGATTCAGTTTTTAGTGAATCCTTGGCTACAATTTGCCCATGGTATAAGGAATTTGAAAGCGGAAGGAATTCTATTTAGCATCAAAAAGGAGCAGGGCGTCCTCCTACGGCTGTTACGGACAAAAACACTGCTGCTGTTAAAAAATAACTGAAAAGGACGATAAAGCCACTTACGCCGTAATAGAGCATCAACAAGATTGGATCCTCAGCTGTTAAAACAATCATAAGCGATCACCTTCATTTAAAAAAAGTGGTAAGTCGTTTTGTACCGCATCACTTTTCTGACTTCCAAAAAGCTGAGCCTGTAAGAATTTGCCATGAAATTTTAATTTCTTATATAATGGTGAGCACCCGAAGTGTTTAGTAGAGTTCCAGACAAGGGAATTATGCTCGACCATGATATTGCATCGTTCCGTACGGCAATTTTAACTCTCCAGTTTTTGTATGGAAAAAATATATAAGTAATAGAACATCCACCATACTAACATGATTTATCAATGTGTGACTTTTGGTTATTTTTTTGGCGTAAACGTAGAAGGTTTTCATCTGAAGAAGAGATTGATACCACAGTTCACGCTTATTTTGAATGTATTCCGAAAGAAGATTGGTTGGGAGCTTTTAAACAGTGGAAAGAAAGAATGATCAAGTGTATCATTGCTGAAGGAAATTACTTGGAGCATATTTAAAATAAAATCCTAGAAAATATTAACCGTGTTTTTTTCTTCTGAATAATTTTAGCTTGTCCCTCGTATTACAAATATCCAGTATGCGATTAAAATTATAATACGTATATACTCCGCAGTGGACAAAATTTCATTACATTTGTTCTAGCAACAAAAACCAGATTTTATTAAAGAAATTATACAATATTGTAATTAGAACAATTAGGACAATATACAGCCGACCCGGTCAAGCAGCCTACCACGGAACTGATACAAAGATATGAACCAACTATGATATGTATAACATAACAAAATCGCCACCGATATAATAAATATTGCAGAAGCGACTATTATGTTGTGTTTATCTTAAAGTTTATTATTTGCATTTAAGCAACAGCACTCCTATATATCGCAGTCGATAGTGTCTATTTGACCAGACTATTTAAAATCTTTTTAATTAAAAGACTATATTATGCACATTTTAATTTAAAAGAAAGCATTAAGAAGATTAAATGCAAAATATTAAGAAATCTTAGGAAAAAATGAAACTAATAAGGAATTGATATTTTACGGTCACTTTACATCTCATAAGGTCACAGGACTTATCAATATCAAATATCAATAATTGTGCACTCGTTGTAAAATAAAAAGTAATCTAAGAGATAAATGCTTAGAAATTAACACTATAGTTTTGAAAATTCCAAAATATCAAACTATAATAATAATAATAATAATAATCCGTTCCTTCACGTTCCATAACATAACATAAGGGGCATCGGCAGACCATGAGTTACTATATGCCCGTGCCCGTAGAGGGACTTTACACATGAAGGAAAACCAGAAAAACCTTCTCGGACAACGATGTCGAATTCAATTTTGTGACTCCGGTATGAGATGCCACTGACTTAACCACTGATATCCCTGTTAATCCCTTCATTACCACAAGCCTTTTCTTTTACATCACTTCTATTAACTTATTCTTAATAAGTAGGTATCAACGGCATTTTGGATATAACAAATATACAAAATTACTCAAAAATTTAACGAGGAATCCGAATTTACTACAAAAGAGTATTGTATTTAAAACAATAAAGTTCACTTGATTTTCCGTTATACCCGAGGTCACTAGAATATCATTCATATTTTTCGTGTTCTACTACAACTTACTAGGCAATAAAAGTAAATGTACAATGAATAAGTAACAATAAAAACTCAAGATTAAAGATAAATTCTCATATTGAAAGTATATCATTAATATTACCAATGCTTATTCCACTTATAATAAATCACTTAAAAGACATTGATCCATCATATTTATTATTAGTGGAACCTAGACCGCAGAAATCGACTTAATTCTTCTTCTTCTTCTTCTTATAACAAACATATAAATAAAAAAATTTGACATTTATATGTTTTTTTAACTTACTAGAGAAAAATGTTTCGATATAGCTACTAAAAGAGTTGTACGATAAAGAAGAGATTGCAGAGTGCCGGAAGAGAAGCAGATTGAGGATATAATATGAAAAAGAAATATGGCGATGAGTGTGTCAAGTCTATGTGAAACATCAGATCTAGATGCTGCAAGAGATGTACCAAATGATGATAGTGTTGATTTTAATCTACTTGTCGATATTCGTTTAAAGTGAGTTCTAGACAAAATTGCAATGTTAAACGCAAGGAATTACAAACAATACCTAGCAAAAGGAAATCAAGCTAATCGGCATTAACTAAAGTTCGATATTTGGATTGAACACACACTATCATAATTATAAAAACCTTCAAATCGCTGTTTAATGAACTGACATGCAGAAGTAATGGCGCTGTAACTGTAAAGTTAACTCTTTTCATAAAAGCAATGAGAGCAGATATAAATATTATGCTTTTTTGTACTGAACAAGGAGATGATCAAAAACAGTACGTCTAGTCTAGTCTAGTACGTTTAGTTATCAAATTATCGAGAAAAAAGAGGGCGACAAATAACCACTGACAAATCCTTTTTGACCCCTAACCCTAAAGGAGGAGGTTGATCGAAAACGGTTGCCGAAAAATTGGTATAAATACTAAAACTAAAAAATATCAAATCAGTTGAACAAGATCGCAGCAGTTTCTACTATGAGAAAATCAAGTACTAGAGAACAAGAAACCAAAATAGCAGGATATGCCAGAGTCAATTCTATACAATCTTATCTAAAATTAGACAAAAGTGTAACCATATCGTTATAAAGAAGAAGCCTCTTCCGTTATAATGTACAATAATTGTACATTTTATTGCAATAATTTATTATTAAATTCTTAATATCGTATCTTAATAAATTATATTAGCCTCTTCCGTTATAATGTACAATCATTGTACATTTTATTGTAATAATTTATTATTATATTCTTTATATCGTATCTTAATAAATTATATTAGGATATCTATGTACGTCTTTATTACTCGTGAAAAAATACAATTTGTGATTCGGATTTACTCAAAATAAATGCATATTTACACTGGAGTTTGTTTGTTGTCGACTATTTCTCTCGAACATTTGGTATTTTTTGGCCTATCGTCTGGTGATTGTATCAGTGTCAAATATTTGAAAAATATTTATAACGAGTGCTCGTGAAAAATCAAATTCATTCGCACAAAATTGAATCATTGATTAATTGAGGAGACACGTGTTGAATCTTTACTTCAATAATTAATAACACAATATTTTAGTTTCAATAGATATAATATAAAAACATAACTCATAGTCATAAGTCAACATTTTCATAACATTCCTGACATAATTCTGCTATTGAACGATAAGGGTCAAGGAATAATAAACATTCTTATAATGCCTGAGAGATATAAGACAGGATATAGCGAATCTTTTGTTTTATTTACATTTTGATTTCTTCAGTATGTAGAAGGCAACTAGGGTACATATTGCTTATATTTAGACTTCATTCACAGCACATAACAAAATTTATAAGAAAACTATAGTTTTAATTCACTTTGATTACTTGTACGGTGATGTGCATAATAATCTCGTACACCAGTTTAGACTGGTTTCGACTTATTATTTGTCAATGTCAAACTAAAATACCAAAATTAACGGAAAATGAAAAAGTTTTACTACTTTCTAAATTAGAGGCAAGAGGTCTATAAGAAGGTTAGCAAATCATTATGGTATAAAAGTACAGTCATGTAAGTGAAGAAAAAAAAGATGGGAACATGAAGGGAATTAAGAAGAAAAGAAGGTTGATCAATATGAAGCTGTCTTTTTAAATTAAATTATTTAAGGGAAAAGCCGTTTGAAATGGCGAGGGATGCATTAATTGCAACAAACTTTTTGTCCTTCCGTACGTCGAAGGGTTAAAATTTTCAATTTGAAAAACTGGGCAAGTGCTAGGAAAATTATATTGACGGAAAAACAGAATCACGTATCCTATTTTGCTTAAATTATGTTTATGAGCCCTTTCCTTCCGACAAGAAGGTTTTCCAGTCTACTCATGACGGCCGTATCCGTGTGTACCGTTCACCCAATTCACGATACAATGAAAGATATGTGTCTTCACGGAACAGATCCGGATGATTTGCCGTTAATGTTTGGACATGAATATGTGCGAATGATTCGAATACAGCGTGAAGTGTTAGTGGTTCCTTGAACAGGCAAGTTTATCTTGATATAATTGGAAACGTTATGCTTCCAAATATTTCCCAACACTAATTTCATCTTCCAACAAGATAACTGCACCGTTGCGATGGCTTGGGATCGATAATATCGAGTTATTGCTTTGGCTTTTGTGCAGTCCTGAGCTAAACCCGATAGAGATTAATGTTAAAATGTCGTATCATGCTTCGTAAATTCGTAAATGTCAAAATTTGACAGTAATGATTTTGATTGAACTCACTTTGAAATACAAACTTATTGTTCTACAACGTTGCCAAATGTGTTTTAACGTCGCCAAATGTGTTTTTCGTGGAAGTACGTTAATGAATAAATGTTTAAAACAAGCTTTTAAATCAAAAAGAAAACGTTTACGAAATAATGCTAGTAAAAATGTTTTCTTTAAACTAAATTGCATCTATCTCTATTAACAGATATCGAAGAGCAAAGGTTAGTTACGCACTAAAAATCTGAACTTCAAGAACCCCGTGAAAACAAACGAAGCATGATACGACATTTTAACATTAAGATTTTTTATTCAGAACCAAACGAAGAACGTCGCTGCGTGTAGCTTTGCGACAATTTATACACACGTTATATAGTGACAATTTCAAAAACAGTTTGTGGCCTATTTGCAAATATAGTCTCAAAGTCTGCATTTACAAAGTACAAAATACTTCCAGAACTATATTGCTTGATTTTTGAAGTGTAGTGTAGCGATTTTTCTGAACTCGAGTGTACATGCTTTCGAACCTCATCTCACATTAGACTTGTAGGCTACTGCGATCGTTCTCTTGGATTCCGGCCTAGAATTGCGTTCTTGGTAGTGCTTCCTTCCTGGCCGACGTTTCGTAAACTATTGCAAAAGACATCTTCACAGCTGTTACTACTGTTACTGCGCTGAAATTGAAAATTTGTTGCATTGGGACGGGGTTGTATAGGAGCGTCATACAGTTGAGTTTTTGAGAAAGAAAGGTTTGTCAGGGGTAGTAGAATAGTCTATTTTCACGGTTGATATTATTGGTATGCTGGCACCAGACAAATAATCTGAGAAATCTCATCATCTAAAAATCAGCCCGATAACGTAGCCGACCTAGTGAAAATTGTTTTAACCCAATTCAGTAACTGTTACTACGAACAAGTATCTGGTGCAGCCATGAGTTCCCCTCTTTCTCCAGTTGTGGCCAACATCTTTGTGGAAACGTCCGAATAACAATTCGTTTGCCTGTCCTCAAGGACTGAAGAAGTATCGGTTTAGATACGTTGATGACACCTTTGTTATCTCACAGTTAATTCTCAACACAGTTGCATTCATTTCACTATGGAGGTTGAGTTGGAAGGTTCCCTTCCTTTCCTCGACGTCTTAGTGAATCGTCAATCTGATGGCTCATTAGGACATTCCTTTTGTCACCAACCTATGCCTACAGATGTCCTTTCCCACCATCATCCTGCATAAAAACATGGCATCATAAACTCCTTAGTCCAAAGAGCCATCTCTATATTTAAACCTATTTCCTTGCCCGAACAAATCAACCATATCACCAATATTTTAATCAATAACAACTATATCCAACGTATAATAAACCAACACCTTAACGCTAGACGTCTAGTTCCGTTTTTAAACGCACTTTTTCCATTTCTAAAGCCCACTTATCATACACATAACATCAAAACCGTCTTCAAACCCCACACTACATTATAAGCCCCCTTTTCTGTTAAGGGTCGCAATCATCTATAAACTACTGGTGTTTACAAAATTCCATCAGAAAACATGATTCTGATATAAAAGTTTCGGTCTCTCGATATTTCATCTCCCATCCACAAACAAAAATATAATCATTTTGCTTCCCCCCGGTTCCAATGTATGATTAAATAATCGGTTTGTATGACTAAATTTTATTCTCTTTCAAAATTCTTTGAATGTGGAACTTATTTAGTGAGGTTTTTGGTTGATCCCGCACAGATTACAACACCAAAAGGGTAGCAGCATCGTCTTCAACATACGATTTCTTCTGTTCCTTTAAATTTTTAACAGATACAGTTGTTAAAAACTATTTTATCATTTTTTAGGCCTCCATACGTGAAACTTATTCAGAAATTTCTCATTGAATTTTTCAATAACATAACGATAACTTTGCTCACCTGTACCATAATATTGAATCCAAAAAATTCTCTGCTTCAAAGTTAACATTTTGTAAACGTTTGCGACAGTAAGCTGTCACAGAGTTGTCAAAACAAAGCGAGCCCACCTACGTGATAAGAAAACTTAGATTAAAATTAATCATTACCAAGTCCAAAATCAAGAGAAAAATGTACTTTTCTTTCCGCTCGGTCATGTTAATGGGATTTTAGTTACAGATTTGGTGGTTTCAGGATAAGCAAAAAATGTTATTCCGTTTTGGCGCAAAATCAATAACAATTTTTTTTTCTCTTGTAAACTCACGGGGACGTACTGTATAGTAGCATTTGTAATGATGGCTTTTTGATTCTTCAACTTTATCGAAGTTATAGGTCCCACAGTCTGAGACGTCAATGTAGGATGCGTTATACTATACACACTGTATCATATAAACAACTTCTAGGTTGCAAAATACAATTGTTCTGTTCCATCGGAATAAAACGAACAAAAACACAAATCTTTGAAATATAATTAATTTCAGACACAATATAAAAAAAAATATTTAAAAATTATATTTTATAGTCTTTTTAAATAATTATTACATAGGGTGACATTCCTTTTAATTTATTTGTTATTTATCTTTAATATTTTTTGTATCATATTATAAATATGTATATCGAAAATAACGTATTGCTTAAAACAACAGAATTTTATTTTGTATTTTCACCGTCACTCAATATGTTTTACTTCTAAATTATATAAAAAATGTAATATTTACTTTATAAATATACGTGCTTATTAAAAATTAATCTCTTATTTTTTAGGCGCGGCATGGTGGTCAATGGCATCGCATTTGGCTGCACAAGATTACCTCGCAAGACTTCAAGCTTCAGGGTTAAACTTTCCCGGCTTAGGTAATCCTGCTGACCCTTATTCATCGTTAGGTTTGACAGCTCTGGCTAGTGGACATCACAAAGGTTCCAAAAGTTCGAAGAACTCCTCCTCTTCCTCTTCGTCATCATCGTCACTGCCAAAACAACAACAAGGAAACAGTAATCTTTCCTCTAAAGAGAAATCGTCTCATAATGCACTATCAATTAACAGCAGTAAACACTCAGAAAATCGCCATGACTTAAACATCAAAACAAGTTCTCCTATGCCAAATAGTAAAGGTTCTGCTTCCACAACTCCTAAATACTCAAATGTTAGTGGTTTAACAATACAACCTAGTGTTAGTAATACAAAATTGCCTCCAAGCAGTACTCCCAATACCACGCATACTAGCAGCAACGACCAAAGGAAACCTATACCGAAGAGCAATAATAGCAATGACATTGCATTTATGAAAGGTGCAGTAGATAAACCCAGGAGTACTCCGCCGTCAACAAGTATTTTCACAAATCCACTTAGTATGGCCAGTAATGTCGATAAAAGTTCTTTGGTCAGTAATACTTCAACAACTCCTCCTTGTACTAGTAGTTCAACGATGCCGAGTTTGCCATCCAGTATTTTAAGGTAAGTTTACATTTCCATTTAATATAAATCTAATACAATTTACATGCTTAAATATAGTTTTGTCGATACACCATACTTGATTCGAAATCATTTTGCATCAAATGTAATGTGTTCCTCTTCTGGATCTGTGAAAACCGTATTCTCCTATCAAGCCAAATACTGTAAATCAACTAAAATCTTATCTACATATATAGTGCCCATATTAACACAACCCTCACCGATCACAGCACACACTATTTCATTGGAGAGATTTTTAACTGATTTCTCTAAATTTCGAATCAAGTTTTTTTATATATTACGGTGAGGTTTTCAAATCGAAATACAAGATACTCAAAGAACTTCAAACTCGGGATTCCAGAGAGCCAAAGCTTCTATCAATTCCATAACTTTTTGCCACTCTTGTGCTGCTTTTTTAGAAGATATTTTTATTCATTGTTCACAATACGATTACATATGCATATAATACACACCATTATAAACGCTGGGTGATGTCCTTTTTCCGCATTCCTAATCGCTTCAACCGCTTTCCGAAAATCCAACATACAATCGATCATATTGTTTATTAAATTTTTTCCGGCTTTGAAGGATTTTCTTTGGAAAACAAAATGTTACGTTAGTGTTTCCCTACTTGTTTTTGAAATAATCTTGCATTCTTCTTGTTTGTTAGATGTTGTCCTGCCATTTTTTCATAAACATATGCTTCTTTTGTTGATTTCCGGCATATTTTTGTTCGTCTCTCTGCACTATTTGCTATTCTATTGTCTGATATTGTATGATAATATATTTTAGCTCAATCCACGAATCTTAAAGTTATTTTCAGAAATTTCATTACGTTTGGAATCTCGTAGCCGTTTTAGCACACATCTATGGTTGTACTTCATTACCTACGAAGATAACTACAGACGTAGTGAAGTCAACCCTTTCTATCTTAAACTCAACGGTTCTTAGAAATCCGATTTGATGAAAGAACTTATAGTAACACTGTGTGCATCAACTAATAATCTTTATGGTGTTTACTATTTGATTATATGCTTTTAGCTTAGATATCATTAGCTAAATTATCATAGACACTTTTTATAGTCGTCTTATGGGAGCCAGCGTAATAATAACTCACAGCTTCCCAATGCTGCCTGTAGTTGGCATCAAGCTGTTGAGACGTGAATTATTATTGTACAAATATACAAAAAGACAGCAAAATATTATTTTTAACCCATACTTCATAACTAATTATGGAGAGTTAATTTAAAATCAATTTGTCTATTGCGAAATTCTACATAAGTATAACTTTGATAAGGTCGAATAGCCAGCCATTCCCAGTACTCATTAAATTATTATTTCTTGTAATTAAATCGACGTTTAGTTTGCGATCTCAATTTTCCTAAATCAAAGGTGAAATTCCTTGAATATCATGGATTTCCAATTAACTATTTTTTTAGCATACAAAATACTAACGATTAAAGAAACTCTTATCCTTTCTGATTGTAACTATCGTAATTAAAAACACTAAATAAATTTCCCACTAAAATTCCGAAAAATCAATTATTAAAAAAAATCAAGCGAATTAATTACTTATACCTTAAATCTTCTTCATTTATGTTCTAGCACATTTTTTAATGAGCTATTATTTATGCTTATCTTATATTATGTCTATCCATATCTATCCATAAAATAGACGAAAAAATTAAAATTTATAAACTCGTTACTCGAAAATAGATGTTACTTTTAGGGGACGAAAACATTTGAGAGAATGAATGTTTTGGAATTGTATAAAAAATTTACGCACAACACAAATCTCAGTGACATTAGGTTACTTTTAATAACCTAGAGTCATTGAGATTTGTTTTAAAACGTACAAAATTGATAGAAGAGTTAAAGATGTTCATAAGAATAAAATGCCTTAATTTACCAAAATAATTTCTTCAAAATAAAATTGAATATTTAAGTATGAAAGAATAGATTTCTGCAATAAAATCTCGAAGCTTATGAAGAACTATATTTTATTTGCATTTATTTTTGTAAATCTATTTCTTCTTCTCTTTGGCCGTCTTTAAGGACTGCGTTCTATTCTATATATTTTTCTATGCTGGCTCGCCTTCAATTTCCTTTGGAATTTAACCAGCTTTATATCGTCCACTTCAGGTATATGCTCATTCCAGAAACATTTCTTTCTATAATCTAAGTATTTATGAGAGTTATATGTTTCCCTTATGCTCGTGTTGGATGATCTATCGTAATTTCTTTTCTTATTATTCTTCGATTCCAGCCCGGAACCCAAGAAGAAATCATAGACAATGACAAGAGACGTCTACAAGTCAGATTGTACTTAGTTTTATTGTTTTCTTTTTCTTCGAATCGTTGTTGTGTCTGATTTAGTCTCTGATGAGTAAAATTTAATATTCTTAAGTGAGGTATTTATTTTCTCAAATAAGATTATTCATGCAGCGAGAACTATTCTATTTGCTTTTGTCCGTCAATGATCTATTTCTATATGATTTACTTTTACTCTTGTTTTATCTTTAGATTTAGAGTATTTGTTCTTCCACTGTCTTCATATTATATCTTTGGCATACTTTGTTAAATTTGAATACTATTCTCTGTAGGTCGTCTACACTTTCGATTACTAGAATAGCTTCATTCACGTAGCATATTTTATTAAGCAGTCTATTACCCATTCTATACTCGTTCATACTTTTACTTCCTTAATAATTTCATTCATAATTACATTAAACAGCGCCAGGTTCAATGAGTTTTTTTATCTGATGCCTTTTACTGTGGAAGTTTTATTTATATAAATTTCTTTTACAACTTTCTAAATCTTGTTGGGACTCCTCGTTGTTATATATTTAGTACACCCGACACTTGAACTTTATCGAATGCCTTCTGTAATACCAAAGTATTTTTAATAATATAAAAAATATTATTAAAAATGGGGTGTGAAGAACACAATACAAGTTCATTTATGTATTTTTGAATGCATCTTCTCCAAAGACGTAGATACGTATTTCACATTTCTACATGATTCTCAATACGCCCCTGTTGGAGAAGACACATTCAAACAAACATAACTACGTTACTATCTAGCCGAAATTATTCAGACAGAGCGTGAAGGAATATTCAGCGCTGTCTAGATAATAAAAGCCGAAGCACACGTGTTTTCTATAGTCGGTAACCACCGTATCTATAAAAAACTGTATTCTCGTGTCTTCACTACTTATCGGCGTGAGCCGAATATGTATATGACAACATAATTTGAAACATACTTGAGTGGGTAAAACCTCACTACTTTTGTATAATGCCAAAGTATTTTTAATAATATAAAAAATATTATTAAAAATGGGGTGTGAAGAACACAATACAAGTTCATTTATGTATTTTTGAAGATACATTCAAAAATACATAAATGAACTTGTATTGTGTTCTTCACACCCCATTTTTAATAATATTTTTTATATTATTAAAAATACTTTGGTATTATACAAAAGTAGTGAGGTTTTACCCACTCAAGTATGTTTCAAATTATGTTGCCTTCTGTAAGTTTACTAAACACATATAGGCTGCTAGCTTTTGAAATTTATTTACCTTTTTATTTGTTGAATTATAAATTTTGCATCGTCAGACAACCTCCCGTTTTTGAAGCCATATTGTTCTTCAAAATTAATATATTTTAATAATTTAAATTGTTAAACCTTATTCATGATTTTAAGTATTACGATGCTTGTCTCCCATTCAGTTGTTCTGGATATTTTAATGATTTTATTCAGTAGTTTCATCATTTATTCTTCTAGCGCTATTCCTCTGTATTTGATAAATCCGTTATTACTATTATTATTATTATATTCATATTATTACATGTTATCATTAGAAACTGGTACTTTTACTCATAAACGGGCTCTGAAAGCTCTCTTCTTTTTGTTGTTTTTTCTCGTTTCGAATACGGCTCAGTGGTATGGTATCCACACTACCAAACTTATTGTCGCCGGCTGGAGATGGTGCAGCGGAAATTCGCAAAATTTATGTGGTTTCAATCTGACCGAATTTATCCACAAAGAAACATTGACCATCCCTTACTACTTTTACGCTTTGACTTGCCTTCCTTGAAATTTAGGCGTGTTTTCTACTGGATTTTGTTTGTTTTTAAATTGTTTCGGAGTATTGTAGACTCGTTGGATCTTCTTCGACAAATCGATGTGCTTGTGCCCCGATTGGGTTCGCGGCACTCGTACACATTTTACTTACCTAATCCTCGTACAAACGTTTTGTTGAAGTGACCACTGTATGTTATGTGCCAGAATTTTAATAGCACATCCTCAGATTGTGATATTAGCTTTTCGTCCCTCCAAGCAGCTAATCAAAACATTGCGTAACATTTTGATAAGTTCATTTAGTTAATAGAGTTCGTCAGTTTGGCTAGTGAAGTAAAGTTTGATGGAACGCCTCATAGGTATAGCAAATTTTGACGATGCCAAATAGCAAATATACCAAAGAAATTTGAGTACATCAATACGTTAAGCACGC
Organism: Melolontha melolontha; assembly: GCA_935421215.2. Classification (NCBI taxonomy): domain Eukaryota; kingdom Metazoa; phylum Arthropoda; class Insecta; order Coleoptera; family Scarabaeidae; genus Melolontha; species Melolontha melolontha. Next base: position 132,141,422 of record OW285236.1, read on the forward strand.
ATTACGCATTTGTTACATTTGTTGTCTTTGGCAGAAGTAAATGTGGGAAAATGCAAGTTGTATGTCCATGTGTACAGATACAGATATGTGTAATGTATATCATACACATATCTGCGTGCTTAACGTATTGATGTACTCAAATTTCTTTTGTCATTTAGTTTAGTTGATATTGTGTCTATTTTTAAGTTAGTGATTTTTTTTCTTTTGTTCCATATACAGGGTGTTACAAAAATGTAGAGCTGGCTATACATAGAGGGTTTCTACAACTAAAAATAAGCAAAAAAAGCAAAAAAAAATTTATGTCCTAAAATGCTTCGTTACTGAGTTACGGCCACTTGAGGTTTTTTTCTTTTTATTTTAGAAAAGGTTACAGAAAACGGGAGTTTCTTATGTTTCTTATAGTAAATGTTCAAAATGACCTCTACGGGAAGCAACACAACCTTCAGCTCGTCGTATCATGGACTGCCTCACGCGCTGAAAAATTCCTGGTGTATTTCGAATTTGGTGGCATCCATCTTCCACTCTACGTTGAAGATCTTCAATATTTTGAATTGGAGTAGAATATACCATAGACTTTAAATGTCCCCATACGTAAAAATCTATTGGATTTAAATCTGGAGACCGTGCAGGCCATGCTACAGGTCCACCGCGACCAATCCATCTTCCAGGATATACGGCATTTAAAAATTCGCGTGCTGTGTGACTGAAGTGAGCCGGTGCACCGTCGTGCATGAACCACATGCGTCCTCTAACATTTAGTGGAACATCGTCCAGCAAACCTGGTAAGTCGTTTTCTAAAAAATAACGATAATTCTGCCCAGTAAGTCGTGGTGGAAGTACAAAAGGACCAATCACAAATTCGTTAATAATTCCGGCTCACACACTTAATGAAAACTGCGCTTGATGTCTGGACTGAATAATAGCATGAGGGTTTTCTTGTTGCCACTGGTGTAAATTATGAAAATTGACGATACCATCTCTTGTAAAGCCAACTTCATCACTAAAGAGCACACACGACAGAAAGAGATGATCGGCGGCGCATGTCCGTAACAACCATACACAGTAAGCTTCTCGTGATGGGAAATCATTCTCACTAAGTCCCTGTACTCTTTGCAGGTAGTAAGGAAAAAGCCGATTAGTTCTTAAAATACGCCATACACTCACATGATCGACATCTTCCGCCAATGTCATTCTTCGAGTACTAGCACCTGCATTTTCTTCAGCACGATCCAACAAACGTTCTTCCAATTCCAAATTTCTTGTGGTTCGTGGTCTGCCGCTATCTCGGACTACTGGTTTGAATGATCCTGTTTCTCTTATAATATGAAGCCTTTCGAAAGTTTTTTCATTTGGTAAACGTCGGTTTGGGAAATATTCTGCGTAAAGTCTTCTTGCTTCTGCTCTGTTGCAATGTGCCAAACCATACATTAAATGCATGTCGGACATCTCTTCGAAAGAATAATCTGCCATTTTATACTATTAATTAGAAAACAGTACTAATCACAAATGACTTAATCAACTTTCACGACTGACAGCAAAAAAACACGGACTGCCTACTGAATATGATTAACATAAGTTACTCACTTGTCGGCGACTTGTTCAAACATGCAATACGAACGCTTCGCGTCTGCGATAATTTGTGACGAGATACACACGTGTCGGACATGCAATACGAAAAACTTCAAGTGGCCGTAACTCAGTAACGAAACATTATAGGACACAAATTTATTTAAACTTTTTTGCTTATTTTTAGTTGTAGAAACCGTCTATGTATAGCCAGCCCTAAATTTTTGTAACACCCTGTATAATTGTAAATCCTATGTTATTCATTACCTATTATTATTATCTATTACTTTGTCCTGTAGTTCTAACTTGTTCTGTTGGACAATAAAGCTTATTATTATTATTATTATTATTATTATTATTATTTTGATTATTCATGTTATCTTTCCCTGCTGCTTTGTTTTTTTTTTAATTTTCTTGCATCTTATTGTGCGATTTCATCTCATTGCCATCTTCATTTTTAACTTCCATATTACTAATTATATCGTGTTCAAAGTCCTTTGCAAAGTTTTTCCACTTAATTTTTCTTTATGACCTTTTTACCCTTGTTTTACTTCTTCGGAATTCTATGGGATTTTCTTGGCGGAAAGTTTTTTTTTTTTTACACTTAATTTTTTGGAATAATGTTGGATTCTGTTGTAACTTTAGCAATATTATTTTTACTTTGTATCATAACGTCTCTATTTCATCGTCGCTTGTTATAATAATATTTGTTTAACAGAACATTTCAATAAAGTGACAAATATAGAAATAGTAAATAAAATTGTGCATACAATCATTGAATCTAAAGCTTAAGACTACAAATCACTAATGTATATATTAATTAGGGATCCGCAGTCAGGGGTACATTTCAGGAGGGGACTTGAATGGATTTATAGCGGACCAATTTATTTGTTTAGTTTCATTAGTTACTTGGATTCTATTGCGTAAATATGTTTTGGCAACACGTCAATGTGTAGACATCTACTTGTATCTAAAAGAACTGAAACAACTATTACGGAATGCAGCATCCTATTATCACATGCATTTTGACGACATTATACAGCTACTGGATCCAAATGGTGCTATTTCTATTTTCCACGTTCAACAAGTATTTATGGACCCAACTCTTCAAGTAGATTTAGCATGTACATTATTCCAGAATACGTCATCTAAGGTTACTCCAACTTACCCACAATGTTCTATAACGGCATGAGTATTGTATATGATCTCAGTCAATTCCTTTCCTAATTACCTGAAGCTGCTGCTGATAATGTAAAAAGAAAATTTAAAGCAGTTTTAAATAACAATCCAGGATTTCGTACTGCACGCCAAATTGTTGACTTGTTTGATGGTAAAGAAGTAGATTTTTCCGAATCGGGGATAAATGTGTCTCACTAAAAAATCTTGATGTACTTTAAATATGCCCTATTTCATCGGTAGATATTGAACGGTCGTTTTCATTGTATAAATGAATTTATGGTGACAATTATTAACACATGAGCATATGGAACAATTATTGGTGATTTACTATCACTTGAAATCTGTTCCTGGCACTGACACGTCATGTACCACTGGCTGCCAATACCGTATATAAGGAAGATGTCTCTTCAGAAACATTATTACAATTTACGCAATTAAGTAATTTACAAGAGAAAACATTAAAAATGTGCACCATGTCTAATAAAAGAGTATTAGGTTATAGAATAAATATCAGTAACTTCAAAATTTTATTAAAATTGTTATTACACTTTACATATAGAGGTGATAAGAGAAATTTGAGAAGAAGCTAACGTCTAACTCTTTCCAAATATTAGGGTTGCTTTTTAGGCTATGTATCTTACATCTATAATTTTAAACAGCATCTTCATTACTTAAAGTTACAAATCAATCTGGGCATAGGGTCTGTCACAAAACCTTGTCAATAATGGAAAGTTCATTTTAGATATTGCCGCCAATATCGACATTTTTACTTGACCGAGATGATTTGGATAACGAAACTGTCTTTCCAATAGCATTTTCAATTAAATTCAGTTTTTTTTTTTTATCACCTAAAGTTCCTGAAAAACAGAATATCTAAAGAATACGTAGGTTACTTTCTTAATTCATTAGCTTTCTCTTTTAGGACTATAATAGCCGATTTAAATTCTGTAATATCATTAGCTATATGAGAACAACTGTTGGAAGTCCAATTCAACCCATATCTAATTCTAATTACTAATTAATCAATAATTTTTTTTTATAAATGCCACATGATACCAATTTATGTTCTTCAGTAGATGTATTACAACAAGAGTTAGTAACTAAAGGACGCATATTAATATTAAAAATAATATATATAAATATGTAATTATAAAGTAAAAATAAATAATAATTATATACGTAAAGGCTGTCTCAGAATGTTTTTCGTTTTTGATACCTAAAAATAAAACACCACAATTAGTTCAAATTCGTTTTATTAATAATAAATTAAAGAGCAGTTTTTAATTTTTATTAATCATCATATTCATCATTCAGTCTGGAACCAAATTTTCAATCAATCCTTGGAGCATTGCTCTTGGAATTGCGTTGATTTCGTCTGTGATTCTCTGCTTTAAAACATTTAAGTTGGATGGTAATGGGTTGTAAACTTTATTTTTTAAATAATCCCGTAGAAAAAATCTGCAGGCGATAAATCTGGACTCCAGTGGCTCCATCTTGCTGGAAAAATGTGTTACGGTTGATGCCAATCTGGTTTTGTAATTCTGAAGCTAAAAGAGTCCGGATCATATGCGGAATTAACAGCTGAGCGTGACCACGGCTATCCTCAAAAAAGTATAGCCCGATAATTTCTTGAGTTGATATGGCAGCCCAAACGATAACCTTAGGCAGGTGTAATGGCTTCTGATGGAGTTCCAGCGTATTATCGGAAGCCCAATATCTACAATTTTGTTTATTCACGTGTGCGTTTATGTGAAAATTGGATTCATCAGATTACCGTATGTTATTGAAGCTCCTAGAGCGATTTCTCACTGTCCTGCAGAATTCGACTCGGTTAGCGGAACCATCGGGCTTTCTTCTTCTCTTGCACAATACCAATTTTGTAGAGGTGGAAATGTAGATCTTTGCGAATAATGCGATGAACGATGGATTTGTTTAAATTTAGAGAAACTGCGCAATCATAGTGATTGACTGTTGTGGATCGTCCATAACAGACTGGCGAATGCGGTCCACATTCATGTTCGCCTTTGATGTCTTTTTCGCCCAGTTGATTTATTCGGCATTGTGTTTCTAGTCTCTTCAAACTTGCGCACCCAATGCTTAATTAATTCGCACTTGGCACATTTCACATGTGTCCGGTGAAAATCGTTATGTTTATAAAATGCTCGGACGCAAAATTGGCGCTGTGGTCACGTGAAACGTTCCATCGCTACTAAACAAGCCCGCCAAGCGCACCTTCCTCCCGCTATCTGTGTTTGGCGCGTAACAGTCAAAACAAAAAAAGAAAAATATTACTAATAAGAAACACGCTAAGAGAGTCACAATAAGTTTTAATTTGGATTAAAAAAAGGAGGAAAGACATATTAAATCAAACGTAATGAACGAAATAAAGCACACCAAACGCTTTATAAATTCTTACTTAAACAAAGTTACGTATTTATCAATCGGACGCGTATGATCCGGAGCCGTGACTTTCGAACCAATAATGACATTTTATGCCGAAACTGCAGTCGCTGGTTAAGCTAAATAAAGTCGTACTTGTTTATTGCAAAATGCGCCATTGGGACAGAGAAAAGATAAATATACTCCATGTATTTGAGTCTTCAGGCAAATAAGCAAGAAGGTGCAAGCGATAAATGTTGTGGATTTCAGATACCGAAAATGTCTCAAAACAATCTTATAAATGTTACCAAAAGATATATATTTCACATCTGAGCTTCGCTAATTAATCTGTTGCAGCCATGATATCTTAATCTTTTAGATACTTAGAATCTAACATGCCTTTGTAGAGACTGTGAGACCATTCGTCTTAGGTGGTAATTTTTATTTACTGAATTATTATCACATTGGATTTTTGCGCTTTTTTACTTGATTCACATTTCAATAAATTCTATTAATTTAGCATAACAAACTTAACAAACAGTATTTTGTGTATTATCTTTTTTTTCGGTCGGAGCTAGATCTTCTTAAATGTTAACTAACATTTAAACGCACAGTGTTTACATTTAGTTATTTTAATCCTCTTTCTGCTTCTTCCATTAATACATTCTCTAAATTATGTATAAATCTAACTATTAAGGTAAACAAGAGAATAAATTACATATATTTATGAGTTCTTCAAAATAAAAGATGCAATAACTTACGCTTTACAAAAAGAAATTATTCTAAAAGAATTAAAAAGTTATTAACTCTTGGAAAATCAATTTTATAATTTTCTTTCTTCAAAGTTTTAATTTCGGCATTATATAAAGATAAATTATTTTTAATTTATGCTATATGCCGAAATGTATCAAGGTACATAGCACATATGAAACTAATGCATTCTTTCCGAATAGACACAACAGAATAGACTTCAATCACTATTTCATTTAGTTAGATGTTTATTATTTAAGTAAGGTTTTCACTTGTTTTTTTTTTTCTAATCAGCGCTGCTCTGGAAGGAAATGGGTAAGTCGGATAAAACTTTGCTGCGGTTTTACTTCGAGTGAATACATAGTTATCAATTATTTCATTTTGACATTATCTCTTATAAAAATATTATAATGTGTTACAATATTATAATATTGAGTGTTTAATGTGTTTTCTTTTCCAGTGATCCGAATTCCATACTTGGTGGTGTAAGGTTACCGCCAGACACAGAAATTATTAAATACACTTCATCAATAGTCGGTCCGAAAATACCTGGGACAACAAACCGTGGCAGAAAAAAAACTATATCTTTAGATCCACCTTCAGTCAGTTTGCATCCCACTTTATCCAGCACAGGAATGCTTATAGAAAGAACTACGAAGCGACCTAAACTGGTATGTTATAATCAAGAATTTAACAATATAAAGAAAAGCAACGTGCACGACACTGTTATTGTCAACATATTATTAGTAAAATATTAACAGTAGATTTGATTTGGTTAATTTAGGAAAAGGTTTGATTACTTTTTTGATAACTTTGAAATTTATCAAGCTCGTTATAGTTCAGAAGCTTTTGAACAAAATAAATATTGATATATAGCTATCTTTTAAGAAATTTAAAATGTTTTATCTGACTTGTAAATGCCTGGCACCGTTTCCTCCTTTGTCAACATTTCATTCACTGCGTCAACTGCCGTACCTATTATTATTTAGACATTTACGTACTAATACTACTAAAAGTTTCAAAACTGTTAGTTATTGGAACGATGTGTCAAGCATTTACATACAAAGTGTGTAAATTTTTAGTCGCACTAGGTTTAAGAAGCTAAAAATAAGCTGTTAATGGAACACCTATATAAATATATTATTTACATTCTTGTTTTATGCAAATGAATATGATTTTTTTTTTAATATTGAAAAATTTCGTGTATGCAGTATACCTAACTATAATAAGAATAAGTTAAAAATATTAAAATAAATTTTCTGTAGCTCTGGAAATAAAAAACTACTAAAACGGTTAATAAATAAAGCCATACAGAGTAAATATAACGAAATTCAAATATGTACTCAGCAATTATATCAACCACTTTTTAAGATAGAAGTATGAAGTACAGTGTACTCTCTCTTAAGGGGACAGCCATGGGACTGAAAAATTTGTCCGCTTATGAGAATTGTCCGCTTATGAGAAGTGTCCGCTTATGAGAAAAGTACAAAAAAGTAAATAATAATTTGTAATATATTTATCTTTAAACAATTTTATTTCCAAAACAAGAACATATAAATATTAGATAAAGTAAACAGAATTTTCATTATTTTGCGAGAAGTAAAAAAAAACAAAATTTGTTATGCAAGGTATTCAAATAGATTTAAAAAAGTCAGAAATTTTAGCTTGGCACGTTTTTCCTTTAATTTAATTATCTTGGAGATGTATTTGAAGATCAGTAAGCAATTGAACACCTTTAAGGTCGCTGTGATACAAAGAAAAAGCCTTTAGTTTTCTTATAGCTAAATAAGCCTCTTTATACGAAGTTAACTTGTCTTCTTGACTTTCTAGCTCATCTTCAGACGAGTTGGCGAGGGTTTCTTGGGAAGCAATTAACATTTCAGTATTAATGTTTTCCACATCTTCATTATTAATGAAGACTTCATTATCTAAATTAATATAGTCTTCGACGTCAATTTGGATTTGGCTCTGAACTTGATTAATAATATTGGAGAACTGAGCAAGAGCTGATAGTGGAAGCTCATCTTCTGCGGTCCAACCGCTATCGTCATTTAGGATATCTGTTTTCTCAAAACCAGCTTTCCTGAAACAATGTTTTAATGTCTGGGGACCCACTTGCTCCCACGCTTTGTGTATGAAATAAACGATATCTAACAAATTTATTGATTTTGATAAATCCAAAGCAGAATTTGCGTCTTCCATCTGCAGCAAAATATTTTTTAAAAATAACGATTTGTACAAAAACTTAAAGTTTTTTTATAACGCCTTGATCCAGGGGCTGACAAAATGCTGTTGTGTTTGCTGGAGGAAAAATAACTAACATTTTTCAATTTAAGATCGCGAGGATGAGAGGCCGCATTGTCTAAAAATAGCAGGACGTTCCGTTCTTGAAGTTGCATTTTTCTATCGAACTGCGCTAGAAAATCAGTCATCAAATCAGACGTCATCCAAGCCTTTTTGTTTGATCGCCACGTAACTGGTAAATTGTTCAAATTAATATTGCGAAACGCCCGAGGTTTTGCATCTTTCCCAATAACAAAAAGGGGTTCCTTTTCTCCAGCCATATTGACGCAGTGCAAAATCGTTAGCCTATTCTTAGCCATTTTTCCACCAGTGCATTTTTCACCTTTTAATGCAAATGTTTTTTCGGATAATGCCCGAAAAAACAATCCAGTCTCATCCGCATTATAAATATCTCGTGATTCATATCCTTGAATCAAAGATGGCACTTTTTCAGTAAAACTTTTGACATCATCTTGGTTTACACTAGCGGCTTCTCCAGAAATGGCACGGAAGGTTATGTTATGCCGTTTTTTGAACCTTTCCAGCCAGCCAGATGATGCACTAAAATCTGCGTAATTCAATTTATCTGCAATTTCTTTAGCCTTGCTCCTGATAAGTGTGCCCGAGAGAGGAATACATTTATTTCGAGCCTTCACAAACCATTGTAGCACAATTTATCAATGTTAACGCCTTTGACGTTCAGCATACTCCTTTTTCTATGCGGATTGACATCAGTATCCCACAATCTTAAAATTTGGTCTCTGTTTTTGATGATACAAGCAGCTTGAGTTTTACTGATCTTACATTTCTTTGCTAACTCGTGTACACTAAGTTTCTCATTTTTTTGGATTTCAATGACATTAACATTGTCTTTAATAGTCAACACTGCTTTAGGCATAGCGATTCAAGTATGTATACAATAAGAATCTATAAATGTACTATGTATTTACGTACTACATTCAAAACAACAAGCTGTGCGTATTTAGGGAATTCCCCTTTGTACATACACGTATTATTCAATAAGCAACATCTGTACGAATATGAAGAAGAGTAAACGGAAAAACAGTGTTACAGTGTTGTAAGCTGTCCGGTTATGCGGAACTAAAATCACTCTAAAATCACTTTGGTGTGGGAAAAAGTGTCCGCGTCCGGTTATGGGAGGGTTGTCTGCTCAAGAGAGAAAAATTTTGAAAATCCCTAAGTAATCTTTTGGTACTGCCGCATAATTAGCACATCTGGGCAGCAGAAAATCCACATGCTCTATTGTCAAGAGCATTTCAAAAACGATTTTCCATAAATTTGTGTGCTGCTCTATTAGGGAATCGGGTGGTATGTCTTCAATAGAAATTAGTTTACATATCATCTAACTTATCTTTTTAAGTAGGATCTTTTGAATTCCCCGCACATTTATGCAGAACTTCACAATTTGCTTTAAGACATTCCACTTCTTTTTCGTGTTAATAACTGGCTTCAACACAATGGTGCACCAGCACACTTCAGTCGAGAAATATTAGATCAACAGTATCCTGAGCGATGGTTAGGTTGTGGCGGTCCACGACACTGCCTGCGCGGTCCCCCGATTTAAATCCTCTGGATTTCTTTCTATGGGGCCAAGTTAAAAATTTTGTATACAGGCACCCTATTACAGAAAAACAACTCACGGGTCGCGTTCGGGTAGTCTTTGCTACAATTACTCCTGAAATGGTTACGAATTACACGGTTATGCTTACAAATGAGTTGTGGTCAATTTGGGAATTTGACCTGATTTAATTTATTTTTCGTTTCATGATCCCATTTGGCTATGTTGTTTCTGATATTATTACTATGTTATACCTTTTCTCCTGTTTTTTTATCATAAGTTCACGTGTATTAGAATAAACAAGGTACTTTTCAGAACTGCCATTTGTTGTTTTATTAAAAAAAAAATAAAAATAGATTAATATGATGGCGAGCGTAACGTCTTGAATGACAACTGCCTTAACATATCATGTTCATGTTGACATTTTGGCAGGCATGTCATTGACATTGACAGTGTGATAATATAGGCTTAGCAATCGATTTTAATCACATTAACACCTGGAGTGAACTTTTTGGAATTGGTGGATCTTAAACATCCCACAGCTCTGTTATTCAAGCAATTAATTTTTCTTCGTTTACATGTTTGGAATCTAAGATCGGCATTTTTCAGTTTTCTCTGGGGCGCGAGTTCTGGGACACTGTATATACTAAAAATGACAGATGATAAAATTAACAAAATTAATTGACTCTTGAGCCGTAAGAAATCTTCACTTCATTGTTATATATATTTAAATATTAATTCTGATATTTAAGATCTCTCATATTCGCGTCCTTAGTCTTTTTTGCATTTATTAAGTTTTATTAATACTTTGATCTACTGAAGACTGCTCAAGGTACGGGATTAAGTGATTATTAAGGTTGTCAAGTCTCTAAAATCATTGTTCACATTTATAATTTTGACTTATTACAATCATTCATCATCTAATTGACCTAACTTTTCGAAATTAAATATATACTGAGTGTGACAAGTGTCACTTTACCATTTTGTTTTGGCACTATGTATTTATATACACGTTTTTGTTAATTTAGTCTAACGTGCTATGTAAAATCAAGAAAACTTTCCATCACTATTTTAATGTTTTCTGAAAGTAAGAGACTAGTACGAGATTGCAACTCGTCATTTATATCGATAAAAATATATTAACTGTTCTGAACCTCATAAGACACTTCGTCATTTATTTAAGCGATTTAGAGAGTGTAGTACGGCAGCAAATAAATTTCACACCATTGGATAATGTAGCCATCTAGAAGTTAAAATACTGCAAGTCATAGAGAAAGTGCTAAGGAATCGTCTTAAAATATTAACCCAACAACAAGTACTGTACAATTAAATCTTTCTAGTAGAACTTAATTTACATCTCTTCCCAACACATTTAAAAACTTTTTTACTCTGATATCATAATCAGCAATAAAAATACTTCACAATTTTAATACATTAAAATACATTCTGTTAACATTAAATCATGTTAACAGACAAAGGTAGAATCAAAGTTTGTTGCGAAATCATTTGAAACTTACATTTTTCCTAATTGTTTTATCTCGTTACAAATTGATAACTAAATATCCTAGCCTAACCTAACCTAATGCGATTGGACTTTTTTAAAGGATATATAATGACAAAAGCGTATGTGAGCTATAAGCAGATCAACAACTTAAGAACAATATTTTAATGAAATCGTAAAAATATTACTAGAAGTGCTAAACGAATTTTTAAATATGAGGGGCTATTGATATATTCTTAACATACTATTGAAACAATTTAAAGTTGGGACTTAGAATATTTTATTATTCAACATAGTCTCCTCTTAAATTAATACACTTAATACAGCGATCCTGCAACGCCTTTAACCCTTCTAAAAAAAGTTTCTTCTTGGTCTACAAACCAGCTCTCCACAGCTTCTATAACCTATTCGTTACAAAAATAATGCGTAATTTGTGTGCAGGGCCATTGTCCTGCAAAAACAACACACCTTTCGTTAACACGCCTTGTTTCCTCAAGTTTCTCTCTGGGAGTGGTTAGTAATTTAGAATAAGAGTCTCCAGTGATGGTCTGACCCTTTTTTAGGTAATCGATCAAAATTATTCCACGGATGTCCAAAAAATCTGAAGCAAGAAATTTTCCAGCGGATTTTTGAACTTAAAACCTCTTAGACCTTGGAGAACCATGATGCTTCCACTCTATCAATTGCTGTTTTGTTTCTGGGTCGTAAAAATTGACCCATATTCCATCCATAATCATAAGACGGTTAAAAAATCTGGATCTCCTTCAAAACGGGCACAGATTGACCTCTTGATGCTTTCGCTCTTCCTCGTTTGTGTTCGGCGTCCAAGCATTTAGTAGTACATTTTGCAGAAATTTTTTTCATATCTAAATCGATGTGAACTTTATGATGGACGCGTTCATTATGAAATCTTTAGTATTTCAGCTGTATGTTTCAGCTCAATTCGAAGGTCCTATAATATCATGTCATAAACTGCGTCAATATTTTCATGGTGGAAAGTTTTCTCTTTTTCTTTTTCTCTGTTGAACGACGCAATCCAATTTTTGACAGTTGCATATGATGGGCATTGATCGCCAAGTGTATTAAGCATATCTTCATAAGTTTCCTTACCACTCAACCTTTTCAAATACAAATATTTGAAAACACTTTGATACGTACTCCAATTTAACGATTTTCACATTTGCATTCGACATGATTTGTTTCAAAATTTACTGCACAGCAATAGTTCAGTTGACTGAGGCTAAGTAGATATCAATACTCCCTCGTAAAGCAATTAAATGCTCTGTGTATTGTAAATTCTTTTTTTTTATATTCTTAAAATGTAAAAGTTCGAGTTGTTTATTTTTCACTTACTTATCATATTTCGGGTTTATCAACTATTGATGATCAATCATTGACAAACAAAATAGAGGCACAAAGACTAGATATTGATGAAAAACAAACGATACACCGGATATTCCGTTTATCGGTTTAATTATTTAAAGCTTTTATAATTTTGCACTTTCTATGAGCCTCGTTTTAACCCTGGTGTGCATGACAGACTAATGCGTACGTAACCACATACGTGGGGTCCTGTCGAGACCCCATTTTTTTTTTAGATTTAAGGTACTTTAAGACAAATTAAAATTTAAAAAAAGTCTTAAAATTGAATTTGATCGAAGTTACATATAATATGATGGTTGTACAATTATTTTTATATTAGAACAAAACAAAAATGTGTTAAAAAAACATTAGATTTGACAATGCTTTGAAATTACATATAACTTTAAAAAAGAAAATTTAATGGAAAACATTGTTTTAATGAAAGGCATGGAAGACAAACCGTCACTGTCTCTTTTTTTCTATGTGCGTCACAAACAAATTTGTGACAGTCCTTACATTTTATGTTAACCTTCTTGTCTTGTTCTCTTGGACATTTATGGCATCTACCCCTTTTTGTCGAAGTGGTTCTTTCTTCATCTCTCTGTGAATCTAAATTTGTTTCTGCTAAGGCAATACCACAATCCTGGAGTGCTGTTTTTACAAATATTGGAAGTTTTCTATTTTGAGCCCGTTTTTCCATGTTTCCACGAGTTAATTTGTCTCTCAGTTGTAACAAGAACAACCTACGTCTGGCTTTATTTTGTTTTTTCCATTCGGGGTGTTTTTCATTGAATATTACAAATGTATTCATGGCACATATATCTAGAATATTCATGAATAGTCTATAAGGCCATCGTACTGTTCTACGAGCGCATGAAAATTCTCGAATCAATTTATCTGCGTTGTCAACTGCACCTTTAGTTTCGTTGTAGTCTAGTATCATAATAGGCTTATTTTCTCTTGATGTTGTGTAGACAACAAATGAACCATTCTGCCCTTTTTTTGGAATGTACGATACCATGCTTACATCCATTGTGAAAGCGAACATGGATGAATGAACTGGTCTTGAGATTACATTGAGTTGAGGTGGCGTATCAGTTTTATTTTTTCGAACCGTTCCAAGCAATGTAAGTCCTTTGCTCAACAAATAATTCGCTAAAGGTACACTTGTCAAGAAATTATCTGTAGTTATGCCTCTCCAGCTACCGAAATATGGTTCAACCATATCTTTTACTACACGCATTCCTTGTTCTTTTTCCCTCACTCCACTTGGAAGACGATCACAGTAAACCTGAAGATTACATAAATAGGAAGTCTTTACGTCAGCAAGTGCCCAGACTTTTATGCCGTAACGACCAGGCTTTGATTTTAAGTATTGTCTAAAGGGACATCTGCCCCTAAAACATACTAGTTGTTCATCCACTGTAAGAGCTTCGTAAGGTTCAAACATTATTTTGCAATTTCTTACAAATTAGTCCCAAATCTCTCTAATAGCCGCCAGTTTATCTTCCTTCTTTCTGTCAATTCTTGTAGTCTTATCGTCAAATCTTAAGAATCTTGATATTTATTCAAATCTGTTGACAGACATAGCTGCACAAAAAAATGAGCGGCGTATAGAGGAATCTCTTGTCCACATTTCACGCGTGGATTCTTTCCTGCATCTCAATCCACCTGCTTTTATAAAGGTGCACCGAAGAAGCAATCCAGTTCACCCTTTTCTAAATCTATCCAATTCATTGGTGAATTAGGTTTTTTTTATTCCATTCTGCATAATTCTTCTTTGCTTCTTCATTTGTACAACGACATATAATATCTTTCATTTCATTTGTAATGAATAAATTGAAAATATCTATAGAATCATTCGCTTCTTCGGAAAACGGCGTCGGCCCAGGACGTGCATTTACTAAATTTCGCAGTGGCGTTTTACTACTGCGAAAAGGTAAACTATTCCACTTCAAACCTGACTTTGCAACGTACTGAGTACAATTAAATTCTTCAGTATTACTTTCATCTGGTAATTCATCGGAATCTTCTTCGCTCCGACTTTCGAGGTTATCTTCGGACTCAGAAAGAATTTCTTGAAAATCGACATCATATTCATCTTCTATATCCGACAAATCTTCGATATTTTCAGCAAGATGGGTCAACTCTGTGCTAGTCAATGGACGGCGACGATCTAAACGACTCATTCTTTTCAAAAACTATAAAAAAACAGGTGTATATTAAAATGTTATATTTAGTACGCAAAAGCACAGATGGGCTCCTTTACAGACCCCACTTACCTAATTTAACTTTTATTAGAACAGGGAAAAACTTATAGTAAAACTACCACTGCACAACATAACCTCAAACTGCAGATGACAAATAGATGGACGGCCAAACGCCTACTAATTCAGGGTAGGCAACTGTGAAGAAAAATGTGGTGGTGGGGTCGTCAAAGGACCCCGGTCATGCAGACAAGGGTTAAATATGTCAATTTTTACTGAAAAATTATGTTTTGAAAATAATTGAATAATATATAGAGAAAACGCGTTATATCCAATGTACGTTATACTAGATGTCAATTATAAAATTATAAGATGTCAACTACAAAAGGTCAATAATGAAGCAATTAGTTAATTGCTTCGACTGTTTACAAAAACCTTTATATCTAAATGACGCAACGAGATTATAAACACAATGTAGTTCTAAAAGGAACTGTTTTTAAACCATCAAAATAAACGGGAAAAATGTACACAAAACTAAACTTATTTCACAGATATGTTATCTTTAAACACCGCAAGTGACTATTACCCCGTTAAAAATATATACAAAAAACTTTTAGTATTGAAACGGAGATTATGTGTTTATTTGCCATGAATGCCTATATTATCATCAATTTATAATATTTTGTATTTAAATTAATGAAATAAAAGCTTTCAAATATAGTTTAACAAACTAACTTTTTAGTTTCTATAATACAGACATACTAATACGACAACATGTAAACGTCACCAATGACGTATAATTGGATTTAACGCGTTTCTTCTATATGTGCGTGTGTTTTTTTGTAAAACGCTCTGAAGTTGTTGTTTCCTTCAGCTGAATTTAGATGAATGTATGATCAATGGCATGAAAAAGCAATTCAAATTAGAAAGTAATAAGCCATCGTAAACAAGCATTTAAGAAATTGTTCTTAATATACAGAGGGTGTTACATGCTTTAACTACATATTCTTAATAATGGGTAATGGCTTAAATAATGGGACTTTTTTTATGTCACTCTTTACACACTTTTTTACAATATACAGGGTGTCAAAGTAAATTTTTTATAGGTAGGCCGATCGTCACGAAAAAAATACAGCTCGAAGGCGGTGGTGACTTTCTCGATATGGAGAGGGCGCGCGAAAAATCGTAGCTTCGGATCTGACGCATCTAGTGACTTGAAATTTTGCAGACAGACTTAGAAGGGATGTAGCTACTAGGAAAAAATCCTAGCTTTCCTTATTTCGGAGCTGCGGCTATGCAAAGTTGACCTTTGGGAAAAGATCGTAGAAATATAATTCAGATTTGAGCAGCCATAGCTCCGATACCTTTGTATCTAGGATGTTCCCAATTTTTTTCTTAATAGATACGTCCTCTGTTAAGTCCATATGCGAAATTTCAAGTCACCATATGTACCAGATTTCGAGCTACGATTTTTCGCCCCCCCCCCCCCCACATATTGAGAAAGTCACCACCACCTTCGAGCCGCGCCGAGTATTGTAGGTAAATTCTAATGCCAGATTCGAATTCTACGGGGTCGATGTCCCCAACTATAATTTTTTTACGTGACGATCGTGTTACTTTTAAAAGTTAACTTTGACAGCCGGTATATTGGAAAAAAGCGTTCAAATAGAAAGTGGTTTAAGGAAAATCCCATTATTTGAGCCCAAACAATACATGGTTGACGGATTGATCTACTCTTTTTAGCACCCTGTATAATTTTATTAAATATTTTATGGAACGACACAAAAACGGTTATTAAAATTTGTAGAAAGATGAGATGGCTAACACTTTAATACACGAGTAAGAAGAGACGAAAGATAAAATGAAAGATATCTGAAAACGAAAATGCGGAGAAGCATATAAAATATAAAGCAATCAAACGGGAGATAAAAACAAAGATAAAAAATGCAAAACAAGAATCTATGGGTGAAAAAATTTAAAAAAATATTATTTTGAAGTTCTTCCAAAGTACCATAATGCCATTACACATTTCGAAGGAAAGAAATAGTCTACGATCATAAATGTAAATGATGAGGAAGAAAAAATATTCGTAAAAAAGACTTTTGAAGAGACGGAGATAGCAATTTGAGTAGAAAGAAAACGAAACTAATTATGGTAATCCATAGCCAAAAAAAAAAAAAATTTTTTGTAAAGAAGTAAATATCAATAACGTGGTCAAAAACATTTCAGAATTATTTAAAGAAATAAAAACAAACAAAATATTCTCAGGAAATATAAAAAAATTTATTGTTCAGAAGAATAAACGCTGACAAGTAGGCCAAATAAGTTGTTTTCAAGAATCATAGAGCAAGAAAACAAGAAACAATACCAATTTAAACGGAGACGGAAAAATTCCAGCAAAATTAAACTCTATTACTTAAGTCAGTTCTTTATTTATTCTCCCAATATTTCGCATAAAGATTGTATGCTTCTTCAAGGGTCACTTTAAGAATAGATGGAAACAAATTAACTACTTAATAACTATATAAAGTCGTTAATACTTACAAATGTGAACTATTTTTCTATGGAAAAATTACCCGCCTCACTATGCATAACGTTTACAATATTTCAAAAGTAATCTGACTAATAACAACTAGCGTCAATAAAATTGATTTTTAAGTTACAGTTTAAAATGGAGGACATCACATTTAAAAGAAACGAACACGTGTAAATGTGACGAACAAAAGGAATTTACGCACCTACAATCACACGCTATCTGTCAAAAGGTTAAACATAAAATGTTAGAGGATGACAGTTATAAAAGATATCCGCCAATGTTTTTGAAATGCAGGTATGTAACCTCGAATTGTAAAAGTCACTATTTATGATCAAGGTTAACTAGTTCTATACACTGCTGTACGAAAGTTAAGTGTCCATTCCTGAAAATGTGCTATCTCACAACAATTTTACATTTAAAGAACGTGTTATACTATTAATAGATGAAACAAAAGATTGAGAGGGACAATTGTGTTAAATGACAATAGATAATGGTATTCTGTGTGGTTTGTTGTTTAGAATTTCTGTTCATTTAAATGGTTAACAAGTAAGCATATATCGCACTTAGGTTGTTCGTGTCAGATCTGAAATTCATCGAGTTAGCGTTGTTATTGATCTCCACCATTTCCAAAAACTCTCTACACTTTAAATTGTTTACTGTTATGAAGGACTTTAACACTATTAAAATTGGGTGTGTGATCATTGTTGATGATATGTGAAGACAAGGCGCATCTGTTCTTACCAGTCCGAATGTCACTCTTATGTGTGGTGAGTCTAGTTTTTAGCCAGGTGGAAGTATGACCTATGTACACCTGACTGCATCCATTGCAAGGAATCTTTAGTTTTACTAAATTTCTCCATAGAAAAATAGTTCACATTTGTAAGTATTAACGACTTTATATAGTTATTAAGTAGTTAATTTGTTTCCATCTATTCTTAAAGTGACCTTTGAGGAAGCATACAATATATAACTTAAGTAATAGAGTTTAATTTTACTGCGTTCCCCAAAAATTTTCTTCCATGTATATATATATATATATATATATATATATATATATATATGTATATATATATGTATATATATGTATATATATATGTATATATATATGTATATATATGTATATATATATGTATATATATGTATATATATGTATATATATATGTATATATATATATATATATATATATATATATATATGTATATATGTATATATATATATATATATAGGGTGAATTAATATTTACTTCCCAGCCCTTGGATATATATCCTACAATTGAAAATAAGATAAAAATGAAGAATACTAAAATCCCAAAAGCGAAGCCGTTTTCTGGTAGAATTGAAATAAAACATTAACGAACGATTCAATGACGGCGGTATAGACAAAACCACGCACGAGGAGAATTCGTATTTATAGAAAATAGATTTGTCCACGGAGCCCATAGAGTCATAGAGCCCAAGAGCAGCGTGTTCGAGTCCCTTCACTCTACCCAACGGCGAGCCAAAGCTGCGCGAGACAGTGTTGATCTCGTTTATCAGAGTAGCCATAGATTTACTTGACTTTGACTTAATTTGAGTTGACGTATTTGAGTTGTATCATTTATTGACTTTTGAAAGCTTCAAAAATATTTTTAATGATAACGCCTTTGCTGCCGACCGTTTATACAGTGAATGATTTCCGAACCGCCGTCATCCAGACCACAAAACAGTTCAAAATGTAAAGATACATGTTATAGAGACAGGATGTATCGCTCCAAAACGTTCTTTGCATGACGATCGACCTCGAAAACTTACATGGTAACAGAAGGAACAGCTATTGAAGGATGTTGAGAGTAATCCTACCACCAGTACACGTTTCTTGTCAAGAAATAGGCGTCATACCCAATCCTCTTCTTCGAAGACACAACTTGTATCCACAGCTTGTTCAAATGCTACATCCCGGAGATGACCTACTGAGAGTAAATTTTTGCATGTGATCATTGCACAAAATTTATGGCTATCCTGACTTTTTTCATAATAGTTTGTTTACCGATGAAACTCATTTCAATCAACAAGGAGTTTTTAATCACCACACCCTCCATTATTGGCACTATGAGAATATTGTACGTTGGCGGAATTAGCAAAGACGTTGGTCTGAACGTTTCGATAGGTATTTTTAAGAATCATCGGTCCTTATTTTCTGCCAAGAAAACAATGGTGAAAATTACAGTAATTTTTACGAGAATACTGATGGAGCGCCTACACATGCTACATTACAAGTGCGAGAAATTTTTAAATCGCCGTTTTCCTAATAAATGAATTGGTTGGGGTGGACCAATAGCATGGCCACCCCAGCCTCCCGACTTAAGTCCAATAGATTCTTGGCTTGGATACATAAACGAAAAGCTTATTTTACTGCGCCTGCCGGAGTGCCTTAACGTTATTGCCCGGATTCACGAAGCAATAGCCGATATAAATGAGAATAATTTCATTGCTGTTGCCAATACATGTATTAACGAAAATAGTATGAATTTTTAAGGTTTGTAAAGGAATTAGATGTTTTGCTTCCGCTTCGCTTAGCTCGACCCAGATGGTTTTGTTTTGTACTTTGTTAAGAATAAAATTAAAAAATATTAATTTTTTATTTTAATTTTGTCAGAAAACAACTTCGCTTTCGGGATTTTAGTATTCTTAATTTTTGTCTTATTTTTAATTGTAGACCACGTCCGCTGTGATTAAACGTCAAATATAAAATATAACCTGCAAAACATGTTACAGTAACCAAGTAGTGACATTTATTATTTTGCCATTTAGAACTTTAACTAGGACATTAAAAGTTAAGCCATTCCTTAAATTCATGGCTAAGAATGGAAATAATAGATAACATTATTTGATTTTAAGTTTTAATTTTAACGTACAAGTTTTCAAAATAACAAAGCTTCGTATTTTTTACGCACTGTGCAGAAATAACTCTTTTTTACGTATGTTTATTTTAGGTTGAAACAAACTATGATTATATAAAATTTTTTACAATTAGAAAAATATGTAAAAATAATTTATCTATCTTTTTACAGTTAACATACTTTTCATTTGGTTTTAAAGATTTGCTATTTAAAGATATCCTCGTCTGATTTACGAAAATTAAGGAAAAGGTTTATTCTAGTTTGAAAGGTAAAGTTATAATTGAATTAGACCTTACTTATATGACGAGTCTGATAAACATTTAATTTTTTTTTTGCTTGGTACACTATTCACTTCAGTTTCTGAATAATTATTTGCGCCAATTTGTATTAAACAAAGGAAATGCAGAGCGTTTTCTAACTTAGCTATGGTCACAAATCATAGCTATAGAATATATTTTTTACGTTTCATACATACATAAAACATGTGTAATACTTTTTGTATGATTTATTTAATAGAGATAACTTATTCGAACGAAAGCTAACTGCCTTCTATAATATATAACATATATTAATGTCGCGTATTCCATATTTACCTATCATATGTTAATCAAATTATCAATAAACAAATTAAAAACTTACCTGTGAATTATCTTACAATATATTTTGAACTAAACATATTTTATCTAATCTTATTGCATTAAATTATTTTCATGTCTATAGCAAACCATAAAATTAAATCAAATTGGTGGTTCACTTTCACAAATGTTAAACTGACACCTATAAAATGCAATTTTTCTATTAAACTATACGGTTGACTATTCTTCTTAACTTCTTTGTTTTTGTATTGTTAAACTTTGCGTATATTTTATACATTCCAGGATCAAGTTGAAATGCATTCACCTTCGTCTCCCAATGATCGAGTTGAAGTGATAAAATTACCTGCTACAAACGGAAGTCCTTCAGGTATTTCTATGTCTACTTTTGGCAGCAGTAATAGCACAAATAATGGCAGCAATAGTGAACTATCAGCTGACGGACCTCTTAATTTATCCTTAAAAGCATCCTCTACAAGTTCTTCAAATCATACAAGTTCATCTTTACATTCTCTTAGCAATATGTCGGCAAATATTGGTATTGACAGAATATGTAAGTATATATTTTATAATTCGCAATTCATGAATGAATAATGGTAGTTTATAAAGGAAATAACACAAAATAATTTATTACAATATTAATTTCCTTTCTTTTAATTTTCTAATATAATTTCGATTAGGGCATACATATTTAGTTTAATAAGATACCTTAAAACTTGTTCAAGTGCTGGTCGTAAGACACGTTTCATGCGCCAATATTTATTTCAAGATTACCACTAGATTGAGGATATTACTGCACTTCAACACTCGTAATAGCATTAGGAAATGCTCCGACCAACATTGACGTGCAATAATATTGAGGGAACTATTTAGCATAATTATATTTGAATTACCATAGATAACACAACCGATATACTTTTTCCATGTATAGCGATCAGTAATTCATTCCCACTCGTGTGCACGAGAGCTAGCTAGGAAAATTTCTAAAATCGTAAAATTGCACATTTTTTAACCAATTAACAGTTCATATTTAAGTGAACTAGTTTTATTTACACAGTATTTAAAAGAATGTCCAACTTTCGCATGAAGATTTTCGACTCGTGTTTTTTTTTATGATTTCAAATGTTTTAGCGCTGAAATAAAGCATCGCTCGACTTTATTTGGCTTTTGGGGATGAAGCACTATCCAAAAGTAATGTTTACAGTTCCTTTACAGAATTTCATTAAGGTCGTCCATCAACGTCTTTTGTTGCCACTAATGTTGATGCTGTGTGTGAAATGATTGAACGAGATCGGCATGCTACATATCGTCAGATTCAAGCATCTTTAAACATTAGTATGAAAGCAGTAATACATATGACTTTGCTTGAATATATGAACGTGCGAAAGCTATGCAGACGTTGTATCTCACACAATTTGGCAGAAGTTCAAGAACAAGACCGTATCAAATGGCACAAAAAATTACTAAAGAAATTTGGTCTACAATATCGTTACTGATGAATTTTGATTTATTCATAGAATCCTAAAAGTATACTATAATCAAACGTTTGAATCTTTCAAAGCGAAGCAAAACTTACAAAAGTTGTCCATTTACGCAGTGCTGCGAATGGTTGACTAAAAGTATTATTTAATACCCAATCCATAATACCGAATTAAAATTTATTACAACCTATTTTATTAATTGATATACCACAATTTTAACAAATTGTGGTGTATCAGCCGGAAGTCGTCGACGAAATAAGAAATAATTGAAATTGGCGAATGATTTTTCATCACGAGTACACCACACTGCCTTTCACTCAGCATGTCAAACAGTTGATTTTTTTTATCCAGCAAAAACGTCGAATTAATTCAACTCAATATTTAAGACTGCATATTCATTCATAAATATGTTTTTCATGTGTTTCAAAGTCTGTAATTAAAAATACCTTTCCCGCAGAATGGGAAACAGATATAGGTATATCAGTCGGAAGTCATCGAGGAAATAAGAAGAAATAATTGAAATCGGTAAATTATTTTTCATCATGATTTCGCCAGCTTTCACTCAGCATTAATTTTTCTTTATCCAATAAAAAAGTTGAATTATTCAACTCAATATTTAAGATTGCATATTCATTCATAGATATGTGTTTCAAAGTCTGCAATTAAAAATACCTTCCTGTTCCCTTTTCCGCGTAATGGGAAACAGATAACAGCTGCTCAGTTTTGTTCTAAATGGTTGACTAAAAGTATTATTTAAAACCCAATCCATAATGCCGAATTAAAATTGATTGCAACCTATTTTATTCATTTTCCAAAGAATATTAAATAATTGAATTGATTCGGCTTTTCCTTGATGAAGATTCATAATTTAAATAGAAATAAAACTAATAGTTAAAATTTTTACTTTATTAATAAGTAATCGTAAAGCGACAATTATTTCGCCAGCACAATGGCTTCGTCAGGTACTTATAGCTAAAGAGCACATTACAAACTCCAAAGTTATAAAGCGTTTGTAACGTGTTCTTTAGCTTTAAGTACCTGACGAAGGCCTGTGCTGGCGAAACAATTGTCGTTTTACGATTACGTATTAATAGAGTGAAGATTTTAACTATCAGTTTTATTTCTATTTTAGAATATTAATGACATATTTTAAAAACCCAAAGAATTAGAATTTAATTTATACTAAGAACTTAAATACAAGCATATCATACCAAGTAAACACATATATTTTTAACTCCTGATAATAAATTAAGGTGTAGAAAGTTTATTACTTATTTTCAATTTGCTATTCTACTTGTAATGCTTATAATTATGAAATAACTCTTTCAGTACTCAAAGAAATATCGTCGAAAATTAGAAAACTTCTGATTGTTGATACAAACAGTTTGCGTTATTATAGATTTGCATTATTGTTAGATATTTGTTACAGCTACTTTAGATCGCTTATTACTGATATAAATTAGGTACTTGGAGAATTTCTGTATACCGAAATAAGGATTTTTTTTTTCATGAAACATTTTTATAACTTAACATGCATTGTGTTTGTGATACAATTAGTCGAATTTTACTTATTAATATTAATTAGGTACATTGAACCCAAATGCATCTTTTTGAAGATGCTCATATACTGCGTTCGCGTTTTATTTATTTTGCGTAATTCTTTGTAGATTACGTCTTTTCAATCGTGGAGTTTTAGTGGTCCAATCTAGCTTTCAAGAAGGTAAAGAAATTTCTTACGGTTGCTGGATATTTAGTACTTTTATTTTCTGCCATAAGTTCTATCTCACAAACTAATATGATTACTAGACTGCGGAACAGACGCTATCCTCTAATGAGTCATGCAGGCGCAGAGACAGAGTCGGTTTCGCTTAAATAATAAGATTGATGAAATATTCGCTCGTAGCCCTAATTTTAATGTCCTGAAAGGCTTTTGTAGTAATGTTCAAAATACGGAAATCGGTAGATATATTAAATTTAAAGATTATTATTTCTATGCGCCACTCACTAGCTCTGATGTTGAGCCAAGTTTTTCTATATTTAAAGACATACTGTCTAACAAAAGAACGCACTTTACAGAACAAAGTTTAGAGTATATTGTAATAATTAATGTGAATAAAAAATGTTTACTCTGGTGTGGGGCCGTTCAAGTATTACGTAAGCACCAAAGAGGTCTCTCTCTCTGCTTTACTTATTTTTGATGACACGGGGGACGACGGAGGCTGTGAATGGTGATTACGTCAGCAATATTTATTTATTTACAGTCATGAATTCAAGTGTCTTTGACTGAGAACGATTAATTTGAGTTTACCAAATTTTTAAATACAACAAAATAAATAGATATCGTTTATATATGTTAATAATATAATATTTAAATATGATGTTAATGATTTGCTTAAATAAATATTAAATGTGCAGTAAATTTCTATATAGTTTATAAATTGCTTATTTCACTGTGATAGACTTGATAACTATAATAGATAGTTGCTCATGAATAAAAATAAAGAAACTTAAACAGATTTGGTAAAAAGTATACCAATGCTTATGTAAGCATAGGAGGGGGGGAGCTTTGGTTACTTTTGCCAACAGGGGGGGGGGGTTAAAAATTACTAAAATTCTGCTTACGTAATACTTGAACGGCCCCTGTGACTAAACATTCACTTTAATTATTTTATTATAGGTGATATAATTAATTACAAGTTTATACTTTTTCAATATTTTGAATTTATTCACTGTATAAAGTAAATGCATTTTGTATATATATATATCTGTTTTACTTCAAAGTATATATATATTTAAAAAACCCTACATGTTTCTGCAATGATGCCTTTATCAAGGATATAAAATATAAATGACAGTTGTATTCTGTATTTGTATTATCTAAACACTTATATATATATATATATATATATATATATATATATATATATATCTGGAATTAATTTCAATTGAAGTTAATTTAAATTTATTTAACTTCAGTGTTTTATTTATTTTCGTAAAAATAAATTTCCGTATATACATTTCATTGCCTTTATTACGACTCTGGCGAAATATATTTCATAACTCCGTGTGTTTGCATTAAAAGACGTACAAACAGACAACTTTTATCAATGCCATCGCGCTATAACATTCACATATACATGTTAAGTTGATCGATTGTACATTGTCGGCACCGATGAATCATACCTGCTACGGGATAGCGCCGTTTCTGCAGTCTAATGATTACAGTACATACGTTCATTCGTATAACAAATATATTGAAAGAATATACAGGGTGCGGCAAAACTCCTCCCCTAATTTAGTTTTCGTGTAGAAAGGCGAATATTAACTGTAGGGAGGGGATGCTGGTTGGGAAGGACGCCGGGGGGGGGGGTGTTTACCGCCATTGTTCAGTAGCCACCATGCCGTGGACGGTTGAAGAACGCGCTTTCGTTACAGAAGCATTTTTACAAACGGTAATTCCGTTGTCGCTGTCCAGCGAGCTTTTCGCACACGCTTCCAGCTTGCTTTTCGCGCGGCAGTTCCAGATCGAAAAAGCATAACATTATAGGTATCGAACTTTAGAGCAAGTGATTCTGTATTAAAAAAGAGTAGAGGAAGGCCACGTAGGGCTCGCACTCCAGAAAACATTGATTGAGACAGTTGGACGTTCGATTCAGCAGTCTCCAAAACGGTATGCTTGCAAACATGCTGCAGCTCTTCAGCTGCCTGATCGGAGTGTGCGTTGCATTTTATACCTAAACTTGAAATATCATCCTTGCAAAATGGTCGTTGTTCACAAAATGTCTGAACGTGATTGGCAAAATCGTGTGACGTCCTGTGAAAGCAACCTTGAAAATGTGCACATGATGTTGTGATTTTCATTAGTAATGAGGCACATTTTCACATATCGGGATATGTAAATAAACAAAACTATTGTTATTGGATTGCACACAACCCTCGGGAACTGCATGAAATACCTCTGCATAATGAACGTGTTACGATTAGCAGTATCGGGGTCATTGGCCCCTACTTTTTTGAAGAGGGGGGAGTTGCAGTGACCGTAAACTCGGATCGATACGTTCAAATGATTCAGACTTTTATGCCACCAAGACTCAATGCGCTGCAGATTCAACAGGATGTGTGGTTTCAGCAGGATGGGGCCATTGCTCACACAAGCAGATCTTTCCAAGAGCTGCTCCCAGGACGCTTGATGACTTTGCGTGGTAACAACCCCTGGCCAGCACGATCTCCAGACCTTACCCCTGTGATTTCTTTCTATGGGGATTTCTTAAGGCTGAAGTTTACGAACATCGACCGGGGACTATGCCAGCCCTACGACATACGATACAAGAAGAGATTGCTCGTATTTCTCAAGAAATGTTTGTAGTTGGGAGTAACTTCCGAACTCGCATTCGGCAATGCATTGACAATTAAGGAAACACTTATATATACGATATACTGTTCAAATAATGAAATTTGAAAAACATGTAACGTAATTTCCCATTTCGTAGATTTCATTCATGTTAATACAGTTTCTTTACTTTCTACCATTTGTTTTTTATTCCACCTTTAAATTAGGGAGGTAGTTTTGCCGCACCCTGTAAAATCACTAATTATAAAACATCAGCGATAAAGTAAAGTGTTAGAGAAAATCGAATTGCAGTAATCACACATGACATATATGGTAAAACGCCAAATGAGTGTTTGACGTTACCAAAATCTTTGAAAATATGTCTGAAATTAGATTTACTAGTTTTACTATTAACAGATGCACTGTCGACGATTGATCAAGCATTGAACGTCTACGTGTTTCAAGAACGCCGGCAGCTGTCAAAGACTATAGAGAAATAATCCAACGGAATCCGCTAAGTAAACAAAAATTGCGATTAGAAAGATGAATATCTCACCAAGAACTAGTCCCGTATAAATTAAACAGAATCTAGAATTAAGTTCTAAGAGAACACCATCACTCTTCAGTAATATTTTGGTGGAGCGTGGTCTACGTTAGTGTAACGACTCTTCATTTTTGTGAACAAGGTATACAAGCAAAAGGGGTTAATTACCAAATTGGCAGCAGGATTCTGCACTGTCAGATAGCCAAAATCACTCAACGTTAGTTTGAAAACAATTGGCAGGATTTTTTCGCGCCGGAACATTAGCTTTTGGATAAGTTTTGATCTGAATGCTCTGAAGTATCGGTTATGAAATAATTTATTTTTTTTATTTGTTTATAAATGGTTGTTGACAAGTAAACGCAGAAGGAGATAAAGTACGTAATGAGACCGGCATGGCATTAAAAAGGAGGATATTTTAAACATTTTGAGGTTATGTTGGTCGTAGTGAGAAAACCCTTCCAACAAACGTTAATTATGTGAAAATCAGTCTTAAATACTACTTTTTGATATAAATAACTACTTTTTTTTATATCAAAAATAGTTTTATAAAATGAAATTGTGAAAAGACAGACAGTCTGCTCTGCCAAAAGTGTTAATCCAATTAGTCCATGCGTTTGTATGAGAAATGTAGTCACGTTGACGTATACCATATATGTATCTCAAGCAAGCGTTTTTGCACATGTTGTAAGCGCAATTTATCATTACTATCCAAGACTAAATACATAAAAGTTCATAAAAATTGTCATAAACACGATAATTTCTACTAATATCGGTAAAATATAAACACAGTTAGAAAGGTTATAAGAAATTTATCATCTATGGTGATAACATGTGCATGATCTATATTGGTAACTCGTACACCATCTACTTTCATCCGTTTGTGTAAGAATGGTGCAAGTATACTGTAAAAATCGTTAGAAGGATAACATCCTTCTAACAATATTTTTATCACGCTTTATATCATGGTCAACTGACAATATGGGCAACAAAGCGTTTCGCCATATACAAATAGTGGATGTGTATGGTGCAACCAGAAGATTGTTCTATATGATGAGTCCTTAAAATCTAATAAAAACCATAAATGTAAAGATTTGCCAGGAGCAATTAATACTCTGACCTACTAAAGAAATATTTGTTACCAACGCTTTATATTTAAATCGTTCTCGCGTATGAATTCCTGCAAAGACAGCATGAATATTATCCGCATTATCGAAAGTGCTTATTCAAGTACTTATTCAAATTAATGATTGTTGTTTCAGTGCCCATGATATTATCTCGAACTTTGTAGTTCGTGACATCCGCTACTTGACAACCTTGTTACTGTCGACATTTGGCGTTAGGAGCTTATGGTCTAAAAATATAAATAATTCAAATCCTCTTACTATTCTGCACTGCACTGTATATTTCAACAACTATGTTGTTGCCAAAATAAATATTTTATTTAGTTGTTGAACCTGATACTGCATTTTTGTGGTGCATCCATTATACAATCCGCTTCCAAGATTCGTTCACTGCAACCTTATTAGAAATATACATTTGGAATAACAAGCAACACTAAAGTCAGAGAATTTTAATTGTTTACTGCAGATTTTACTAGAAAAGTATTTGTTACTGAGAAAGAAAGCATCTTTATTTGCTGTAAAATGGGGTTGACAGTTCACTTTTATTAGTTTAATAGTCGCCAATGTAGAATGTGTTTCAAATCGAGCTAGAAACTTGACGTAATATTTACTATCTTATAGCTCGAAGAAAACCAGGACCGAAACCTCGCAAAGTTATACAACCATCATCTCTACCTCCCGGTGCACCAAGTGCTTCTTTAGTTCAATTGTTTTCAACCGCAGATTCACCAAGACCACCTAGTCGAAATGAACTAATAGAATCCTCAAGTAACAACACGTCAACTCTATCGACGATATCGACTTCCATCACCGCGCCAAATCACAAAGATGGTAGGCCAAGAAATCTCGGCAGAGGTGTTAGCAAACCGAAAAAGAATACCGTTGCGTCACTATTAGCACAAAGTAGGGCTTTGGGTAAGATTAATATTTTCCGAGTTAGGTTTAATTAGGTGTCACCATCGTTGCGTAGGTATTAAACCAATGCCAATTCTGGATCCTAATGTGCCGATGACTCAACAGATGTCGTTGCTCAAATCAAATATCCTTGCGGCCCAACAGTACATAGCGGAATCAGGTGGTGATGAAAAAACATTAAATAAATTTTTGCAGGAAAAATTCAGGGGTACCTTAAGTGATTCAAGCACAGTTGATGCTTCAACAGATTCTGATAACCTTACAGATTCTAATCATACCGACTCTGAAATTGAGATGGAAAGTGTTACGAAAAAGCAAAAACAATATGACGAAAGAGCTCTAAGACAACCACTGGAAAAAGGTATGTTGCTATGACACTAACAATAAGATAACATATAATTACATATTGAACCTTATTTTATCATTTATGATTACTGTTGTGATATATAGTATACCTGATATAGCATTGGAATACAAAAGAAAAAGAAAAGAACAGCAAGACAAATATCTAGAATTTAATTCTGTAAAGTTTCACAGCCAATTTCAGTAATAATACAATCTTTCTCCAAAAAACTGGTAGTATGAATAGTGAAACGTTAGAACCCGGAAGCAGATTGTATTATTACTAGAGACCGGACACATCGGGCTGAAATGACGTCATTACGACGGACGATATAAATAATCTACAAAAACACACACATAAAATAGATGTGCAGTTAACCGAATGAATAGTGCTATTCAACAACTGCGTGATGTACTTACAGATGTTGGAGACTATTTATATCGTCCGTCGCAATGACATCCATTTCAGCCCTATGTGTCCGGTCTCTAATTATTACCCAATAAATATAATTTTGATAAAAGATACGCATTTAATACATTGGTAACTTTTGATTTAATTGAATTCCCTATAATTTATAAGTTGACCCTGCAGGCCTAACAGGCTTAATTTATCACCACAGCAATACACTAGTAAATGCAGACAATTTTATATAATTAAATTCAAAATATAGCCTCTATGTTATATTTGATTAAGGTCTTTAATATGTAATTATTGTTATTTATTGAATTTTATGTTTGTAATTTAGCATAAGAGATGTCTAAAATCGAAATCGCATATGTCAAAATGATTTTGTATAAAAATGCTTCATTTTGGTATTAATAATTACATTTTTTAATTATGAGAATATGTAATTGGATAATATAAAATGTTAATGGATATGTAGATGTAAAAACGAAAAAGAGCGTTACATTTCATCTTATATATATATATATATATATATATATATATATATATATATATATAAATATGAGAGAGAGAGAGAGAGATCAATATTTCTTGACATTTGTATATGATAGTAGATTTAAATATACGGCAATTAGTTTTACTTTAAAATGTATGTATTTAAAATAATTTCTTACATGTTTCGGTAAATATTACCGTTATCAAGGAATTATAAATAACAACAGTATATTAATGTGAAACTTATATAAGAGATGTTATCATGGTGAGAAATATATATCCCTAAATACATTCTACATACAATTCAAATAATAATGCATTACCTAACATTCCCAACAGCTAGGCGCCAATTACAAGGGGATTGGTAAGTCATAAGTTATTATTTCATTTGCGCCTGTGGAGCGACTTAAGATGTTAAGCTGTCGGCACGAAAACTTACTCGAACAGCCCAACCCCGGATTGAAATCGGGACTGTCGGCAAGATAAGCAGTGCGCTAGATATTTATATAACACAAGATTTATATTTAAATATCTATATTATATTATAGTAAATTGTAGACCGTTACATTATTTTAAGTTATAGTATATACTGCTTAGATTTTTTATATCACTCCTGTTGTTAATTGAATTTTTATCTTGTTTAACGATTAATATTAAACAAGAAAAAAATGGAGATCGGCTAATTAGTTCATATTAATTTTTCATTAAACAAATCAATCTAATAATACGAAGTTTGTTCAAGAAATCAGTGAGTACAGAATTTAACCTGTGATTTTTCTTAATACATCTATTTTGTTTCACCTTATTAACTATACAGGCTGATTCATTTTCGGCCCTCACCATGGGGATCTCTCTTATTATTGGAGATAGAGTATAGGATTAAATTTGGCAAAGTTGTTAAATTTTGTGTTTGTTATAAATCCGTAAAGAAAATAGACCTGTGACAAATGACCTTCGTTATTTAAAAAAAAAACGCGAAAACCCCATTTTCTTCTTTTACCTGTAGCACCGACATTTGGCCTTGTATAGAAAAAATAAAAACACATCCTTGTGGCCATTTCTAAACCTCTATCCAGTGGTGTACTCTAAATTTTTATACGACGTTTCGTTTCTTTCTGGCCATCATCAACTATCTAATTTCTTATAGGCGCCATACTGGATTTAGACATCTTCAAAAAGAGTTTTTTTTCTGATTTCAACCATGTACCATATGCTGACTAAAGTTTTTGACATTAGGTTTTATTTGAAAGAATAAATTATAAGATTAAATAAGGTAGCCATGGAATTTCAATCTGTCAAACATTTCATTTATTGTTCATTAATAATACAAAAATGTCATACACTAACGAAGAGAAACGAGATATGATAAGTATTTTTTATTCTTCGAAACGAAATTCAACAGTAGCGAGTACAAGATAACAAAAACATTATTAAAAATACATAGAAAAGTAAACAATAAACAATTACAGTAAATGTTCAATTATCTGACCATCTTCGGTAATGCACAATTGGGCACGCCTTCTGGCATTTTGTACTGCCCTTTGTATAGTTCTTCTAGGAACTGCATCGAAGGCATTCTGAAGTCTGTCTCGTAATTCTTCAATGTTTTGTGGCGCATCTACTTTATAAATATTATTTTTAACATATCCCCATAAAAAAAAAATCTAGCGGACTTAAACCAGGTGATCTCGCAGGCCATTCAACAACTCCCCTATTTCCAATCCAACGGTTTGCAAACTCTTGATTTAAGAAATTTCTAACAACAGCTGCATTGTGTGCTGGTGCGCCATCTTGTTGCCACCATAAATATTGTAATTGATTTAATGGGATATTGTCGGCAAGATAGTCAGATACGTATGTACGTAAAATCTTTCCCCATTTAAATGTTCTTCATACATAACTGGTCCGAAGAGACGATTTGCCAAAATACCCATCCAAACGTTTATTCCAAACCGATGTTGTGGTCTTCTAGCCCTGTTTTGTCGGGGATTTTGTACTGCCCAATAGTGCTCCGTATTTCTGTTGAACATTCCAGAATTTGTAAATTTTGTTTCATCTGACCAGATGATTTTGCTTAAAAAATTTTCATTTTCTATCCTTCCCATTAACCAATTACAATATTCTAGCCTTCTCAAATTATCTCCAGGCAGTAAAGAGTGACTAACATGGATCCTGTATGGTTTAAACCTACTTTTATGTAAAGTTCTCCAAACTCTGGACTGGCATAAATTTAATTCTGACGCTACTTCGCGTGTAGAAATTGATGGATTATTATTTATCTATAAAAATACAAGATTAACATGAAATTTGAAAACACGCTTTTAATTTACCATTTGTAAAATATCTTGTCGATTTTCATTTAAATTCCAGTTGTCTTGACCATTACGCGGCTTAGTAAACGATCCATTCTCGACCAAATTTCTGTCGAGATCTAGAAAAATGGTACGATGAGGCTGTTGTCGTTCTGGATATAATTGTAGATATCTTGTACTCGCTACTGTTGAATTTTGGTTCGAAGAATAAAAAATACTTATCATATCTCGTTTCTCTTCGTTAGTGTATGACATTCTTGTATTATTAATGAACAATAAATGAAATGTTTGACAGATTGAAATTCCATGGCTACCTTATTTAATCTTATAATTTATTCTTTCAAATAAAACCTAATGTCAAAAACTTTAGTCAGCATGTGGTACATGGTTGAAATCAGAAAAAAAAAACTCTTTCTGAAGATGTCTAAATCCAATATGGCGCCTATAAGAAATTAGATAGTTGATGATGGCCAGAAAGAAACGAAACGTCGTATAAAAATTTAGAGTACACCACTGGATAGAGGTTTAGAAATGGCCACAAGGATGTGTTTTTATATTTTCTCTACAAGGCCAAATGTCGGTGCTACAGGTAAAAGAAGAAAATGGGGTTTTCGCGTTTTTTTTTAAATAACGAAGGTCATTTGTCACAAGTCTATTTTCTTTACGGATTTATAACAAACACAAAATTTAACTGCTTTGCCAAATTTAAACCTATACTCTATCTCCAATAATAAGCGAGGTCCCCATGGTGAGGGCCGAAATGAATCAGCCTGTATAAGGGAAAGAATTTCAGTTAATTACAAACACATAAAAGCTTGATTTTAGGCATCTAACAGACATATGCTAAAGAATTTTTTTCACTTAAGGAATATATTTTAAAATTTATCAAATTTAGGCTGGAAAAGAGAAACCATCATTAGAGGCGTATCGAAAAGTGGAGCAATTAAAGGAGATGTTACTTACATTGCACCTGATTCTAGCAATAAATTTAAACAAATGTCCGATATTTCTCAGGTAAGTAAATTAAAGCAGTTCTATTGTATAAAAACTTATACTTTATTTTCAGTACTTAGATTATCAAAAAAATATTGATCTTACTAAAGAGAACTTCACATTTAGCAGTAGGGTAATATTAGGTGATTATATACAACCGATGCCGCCAGAGTTTGGGTCAGAACATGAAGTCGTTAAATTAACAGAAGACGAAGTTCTGAGAAGGTACAAACAAGCAAATAGTTCTGTTCATTCATTTGAATCGTATTATAATGTTCTAGGTTGGACGAAATA
This sequence comes from Melolontha melolontha, assembly GCA_935421215.2. Classification (NCBI taxonomy): domain Eukaryota; kingdom Metazoa; phylum Arthropoda; class Insecta; order Coleoptera; family Scarabaeidae; genus Melolontha; species Melolontha melolontha. The sequence continues at coordinate 132,175,469 of OW285236.1, forward strand.
AAATCCGCCATGAGAACAAGTTTACCGGTTGAACAAAGAATAGAAGTTGCGCGACGGCAGCAGGCTGCTAGAGCCGCAGCTCGATTAGACAGGGAACAAGCGAGGATAGCAAGAGAAATAGAAAAATCTGAGAGACAAGAGGCAGCACGACGTGATAGAGAAGCTAAATCTCAACAAATATTAGAAGTAAGTTTTTTTGATTAATCAAATAGTATTGAAATTAAGAATAAAATTCTCTTGCGAAGGCATAGTTATGGAAAGTATACTATATTTGATAGTTGTTAACTAAACATGAAATAATGTTTATTCACTTCAATTCTTAAGAAAAGTACTTTTGTAAATAACGTAATGTATAGCTTGTGCCTTTTGCATTGTTAATTTTGGTTGATTTGGGTATTTCGTATTAAGTCTTAAGTGATTTTTCCTTATCTAGAAACAGCAGTATTATTTGTATTACAATTCTTTATTATTTTTATATAAACCACATTAACGGAAAAGACGCCCTATGAAATATTTTAATCTTTTATGATAAATTAAAATTTCATTTTAAATATATATAAAGTCCTCTTGCGATCATAGGCGTTCTTCCAATCTTTTACGCCAATATTCTCCAAATTTGTATCAACTGATTCAATCCGCATTCACCGGCGATTGATACATTATTGGACTTTCGGTTGACATGTTCCAGCTAGGCTGTTATTTGGGATCGTACAATCTACCTCAAACTTCGCCCTTTGATTACTTCATCTCCATTCTCTATGTATTTTATGCTGCCAAAGTTTCTCCTTAAAAATCTCGCTCTCCCACAGCTTTGAGCAGTGGCGATATCGTAACCAATGAGGTCTAACCGAGGTAGGTGTAACTTAAATTACCAATTTATTCTCATTTTTTTTGATAATTACTTATGTATAGTATCCATCTGGTACTGTTGGTCTTATATCGTGTATAATCTAATCTTTGCTTTTGTCGAGATGCTCTTCGCTTTCCACATCTTGTGATTCTCAATATACCCTTTGCTTTCAATATCTTGTGAATAGTATAATTTGATCTCTGCTTTTCTCAATATACTCTTTACTTTCAACATCTTCTAAATAGTATCTTCTCTCAAGATGCCCTTCGCTTTCAACATCTTGTAAATATCCCCCACGTCCCTACTTCGTCTTCGTCTATCACTATTTCTTCTGCCGTCATATTCAAGCGTGTGTTATTAAATTTGGTGAAACAGGGGCAATAACTCGTTAACCTGGCAGTGGAGAACCTAGAAAACGAACAGTAAATTATGTAGAGGATATACGACGTCGCATAGACAACTCACCCAAAAAATCAATCGCAAAACTATCACAACAAGTTCATATGTCAGTAGAAATATGTCATACTTTTTTAAAAATTGAATTAAATTTGCTTCCATATCAAATTCAAGCAGTTTCCGAAGTCAAGCAAAGAGATTTTGTTACGAGAACACAGTATTGTCTATGGTTTTTGACTAACCAATAATAATGACATTCTCGACAAATGCTTCTTTTCGGATGAGGGTTGCAGGATATTTAAAGAAGCAAAATATAAGAATTTGGTCTGCAGAAAACTCTCATGAATTTGTGGAAACTACGCTACATCCACAAAAAATAGGCGTCTGATTAGCAGTTTCGAGGAGACGAATTATTGGGCCTATATTTTTTAATCAAACCATAACTGCTGAAAGATATCAAAATGAATTATTTGAGCCATTTATTCATGGACTTCATGATGATGAATTAACGGAAGGATATTTCCAGCAAGATAATGCACCAGCGCACAAATCTCGAGAAACAATATCTTTTTTTGCAAGAATTTTTTGATACAAGAATTATCAATTTTCCTCCAAGATCTCCATATTTGACAATTTTAGACTATTTTATTTTTCCATATTTAAATAATACTATTTTCAAGTCTAGACATGACACAATCGAAGAGCTTTGAGAGTTCAACTTTGTCTTCAAAATAATAATCAACATTTCCAACATCTGCTTTAGTATTATTTTCTTTTAATTTTGGCGATTGTAATAAGAATTTTTTCAAAAACTAAATTACTAATTATTACACACATTTACATGGCATAAACAAACTATCAAAATTATTCGTTTGTGACAGATTACGTGCACTGTCACCTATGATTAAAAAAAAGCAGGACCGTCTCTAATGAGGAAAGTTTTTGAAGGCACGTTACTCCTTTCCATGAAATTATTTGTAAGTGGCTCACTGCTCTTAAATGTAATCATATGAGCAAGGAAGATGTTGAACTTACGGAGCCTTCATTTACAGTAACTTCTCCAGAAATTACACCATTGTGAAGAGCGACCGCCGAATAAAAGTGTGTGAGATAGTTAATGTATGTACGAACGATTTGTAATTGGTTCTCTGCTTTTAATAGTGGTTATATGAAAAGAAAAGATAATAATGAATTGGAGAAAAAACGACGGCATTTATTCAGAACAAAAGTTTTGTTCTTTGTTAATAATAATAATAATTTATTTTCATCCCTTTGACACAATACCATAAGTCAATTTAAAGTAAAATAAAATCTTAATCGTGATCACAATTCTTCTTACATATGTAAGAGCGTCAATATCCATATATAAAATAATCATTATATATAATATCATAATCATCTAATATTACATTAAGAAGAGTGCAAATGAAAATATGCAAGGAACAAAATATTAAAAACTTACGCAATAACATAGAGTTTCACACTAACCTTAACTACATTGCAACTAATATTATACATCACAGTCATGAATAAACTCCTGGACTGAATGATAGACTTTCGCAATTAATAGGTCCTGAAATACTGTATTCAAACATATCTAGTGGTAGCTGTCTATACTTAAGTGGTAACCTATTGTACAAACTGATTGCCTGGTATTTAGGTTTTTTTTTCAGTAAAAGCTATGTTTGGGAATTTCCAATATCTGGCTATTACGTGTATGATAATGGTGGTTCTCATTTAATTTTGTGAAAATATTAAAATTTTGCTTGACAAAAATTAATAATTTATAAATATATACACATGGCAATGTCATAATGTTCATTTCCTTGAATAAGTTTTTACAACTTACTCTTACACTGATTTTGTTCATTAATCTAATCGCTCTCTTTTGAAGTCTAAAAATTCTTAGTACTTCTATTGAACCGCACCAAGCAAGTATTCCGTATGTGAGTAGGGAATGGAAATTAGCAAAATAGTAAATTCTTACGACACACGTATCTACCCTGTTACGCAATTGACTTATTGCGTTACATACACTAGTCAATTTCTTTGCCAAGCAATCAATGTGCTCATTAAAAGAGAAGTTCTCATCTATATATATATATATATACCCAAAAATTTTGTCCAGTCTACCTGAGCAACAGTACCAGCATTTACTCTAATTAACTGTGAACAATTCCTCTCGCGTTTTTTTGCACTAAATTCGACTATTTTTGTTTTTGTGTTATTTAAGTACAAAGCATTGACTTATTTAAAAACATTGCTACCCCGCCATGCACTGATGATTCTCTGCTGAAATGGTTTACTAAGCCAAATCCACCAAGACCAACAGACCGAATATTATTATTGGTAAACCAATGCTCTGTTATACACAAGATATCCACTTTTTCACTTTCCACAAATATTTCCATTTCCTCAAGCTTATTGGTCAAACTTTACACATTTTGATGTACCATGACAAGACGGAGCTATATAATCGGTCCTTTACTGACTGTATGTTTCTTCTAAAAAAAATATTTTCTCTGGAAATATCTCGTACAGAACGTATTATTTCGACAATTTCTAAACAAATAAATTTTTTTGGTACGATTTTTAAAATGAATTCCATCTCTTGTGTAATCATGAATCGAAACGAGATTATTAACACATAAAATCTGCACGTGATTATATTGCTGTGCCAAATTATATATCCCATAGTTTATGTGCTCTATGATAGCATTCAATTCCGTATTGTAACACCTAAACCTGATAGTACTAATAATCACATTCGTATTTCGAGCATTTTCCATTATAATTCTGAATTGGTGTAACAGTTTTGCTACATCTTCACTTTCAAGCACTCTGATACATCATTAATGCCAGCCATTATCATTAAAAATGCTTCCTTTTCCCATTTTTGCCAATCCTGTGACTGACTTGCTATTTTCCCTAATTCCGACGTTTGGTTTAACCATACCAAATGCAGCGTTTGATTCCAATTTATCATTGATAAATTTACTGTAGTCACGACCCTGACTGTCACTTAAAACGAGTATCTGCTGTCGACTATTTTAACTATTATCACTATCCCCATCAATAATACTGCGTATTTCTATGTTTGTATCTTTATCGTTTAAATGAATGTTATTTGACTTTTTTGGCAAGTCCAAATTTTGCTCATCCCCCGCGAAGTAACATGTCTCTGTCTGCGTATGCATTGATGATATGGGCTGTTTATAGCTTTTTAAGTCTTGGATAATTTTGTTCTTTTCGTCTAAGGTAACATTTAAGTATTCAATTTTGTGTTCCAAGTCCCTCACTTCTTTCTTTAATTTCGTGTAGTTTTCTTCGAGTAGCATATTTCTGCTGTTCGCGTCAGCTAATTTATTTCGTAGATCTTGTACCAAATCTGATAACTCGGATTTATCATCATCTCTCTCACTTTCTTTCCCATATTTTAATGTAATATAACTATTGTTTAGTTTGTCTTGAAATTTTTTTGATGTGAATACTTTTGGTTCTCTTTCCTCAGCTAATTTCTTTTTTTGCTGTTTTGAAGCTAAACGTATGTTGGCCATTATAATTTATTATCGCTTATTTAATTATGCTATAACAAACGCCAATTAAGTTGGCGCGAGGAGGGGTAAGTTCGCGCAGGATTAAAAGTAGTGGGGAGATTTGTATTTGGTTTTACAACAAATGTCAGATAATTCTAACCTCTGAGCGTGTATCACTTTATGATCCCTAGCAAGGACATTATGTTCCGTCAAACGTCAATGACAAATGTATTCTGACAATTACTTGAGTAGTGGGGGTGGACGTTTTTAAAAACAGCTTCTGCAAACCCCCTCCTGGCGCCAACGTAATTGGCGCTTGCTATACATGCATATGTACTTTCAATTTATACAACTTACACAATCAAATAACCTTTGTATTGAAAAGTCACTCTCCTGTCAAATCATCCTCTTACATTGCACAAATTCTTTAATGGTATGTATGCTTTTCAATATTAGCCTTTTGTTGGTTCAAAATTAGTCTAACTTTATCTGCTCAAGAGACATGTGAGTTAGGTTTTGTTTTTTTACATTTATTAAAAGAATCATTTAATGACGGCAACAGTATAATAAGATTACGTTATTCATTTTAAGATAACTTCCTCTTTCATTCATCTGCTATAATTTGTCAAATTAAGATACGAATTGCCACCTCATTCACCATATTCTTCAGGTCTGACTTCGTTTGTTGTTCCAAAAATTTAAAAAATGTCTTGGTGGAGATTCTGACGAGTTTCCGAAAGATTACTGTTAAGACGACTTAAAAAAATTGGAAAATTGCTGGGGTAAATTGTATAGAATTGGTTAAGGATTATATTGAAAACCGAAATATATTTTCAACTCTTAAGTAAGTATTTCATTGAAAAGTCACTCTCCTGTCAAATCATCCTCTTACATTGCACAAATTCTTTAATGGTATGTATGCTTTTCAACATTAGCCTCTTTGTTGGTTCAAAATTAGTCTAACTTTATCTGCTCAAAAGACATGTGAGTTAGGTTATGATTTTTACATTTATTAAAAGAATCATTTAATGACGACAACAGTATAATAAAATTACGTTATTCAGTTTTTCTTTTAATACACTCAGGGCCAAGTCTTTCCACCTTCAAATAAAATTCCTAATAACATTTATTCAATAGATAAACGGTACACCTGTATTTCCACTTACTAATACCATTAATCTTTAAATAAAACCGGCTTATTCACCTAATAAACTATTTGGTATTTGTACCTCCTTACACAATATTATTTTGTCCAACACTTACGCCGATACTATACGAAAGATTTATCAAGTAGCAACGAGTCTAATAATTCTCTGTTGATCTTTTAAGTTAGTTATATTTAAATTCTTGTAACTAAGATCTATTACAAATATTTTAATGTATTTTTAATTATTTTTGTTTATGAAATGGAGGTTTTAGAGGAAGTAGAATATATTATTGACAATGAGTTAGTTAATTTAATTGGTTTAGCTATTTCTGAACGTATACTGTACGTTTTCGTAATAATAATTTAGAGAAATTAGCAAATAATTAATTTCTAAAGCAGTTTTGGCTTTCTATCTTTTCGCAACTTATATATAATCTATAACAACATACAAAAATGCACAACCTATGAATATTGCCATATACTAAAACATAACTAAAATCACGTATTCTTGTTTCTTTCTAAGACGTGATCATATATACATCTCTATCTCTGTTGCTTACCCTTCTAAAAATTACTTGCGACTTGTTTGTCAAATAACTATTCGTCGAATTGTTACTATTGAAAAAACTGTCATTTGTATTCGACGAATTAAAGTACCTAATACAATCATTTGTCAAATAACTATTAGGAATCTTATTAATAATTTGGAAAGATTTGTTCTTAGTGATATATCCCACTTTATTGTCTGTATATAGGATTCATACTTTCCAGAATTTTAATTATATTTAAGAAATTCTATTATCCATAATAAAATATTCTTTGAGTATTACTTGCAATTGATAAATTTCATATAAAAATGCATTATTTACAAAATTTTCATCACCACAATATAGATGTAATGTACATATACAATAATGATAGTAATATAAATAACTATGTCTTCATATTCAAGATATATGCAATGCATGTGAGAAATCAATGGTTAAATATTTGTATGTTTAATGCGCATGGTGTTGTTAATCTTTATGGTAGGTATGTTTATGTAAGATTTTTTAAAGAATGAGTTTTTAAGGAAACATAACTAATAGAAATAAACAATATATTTTTCGTCTAAGTTGTTATGTGATATTATGTTGCATGGCAGGCTAAGAGAAAGCGGCAGGAAGATTTAGAAAAGCAAAGACAAGAAGAACAACATCGAAAACAACAGGTATGACGCAAGTTAATAGCATGTAAAATGCCGATACCTTTTAGTATACACTGCGTTAACAGACACTATTGTCAAGTCTAGGTAGATCAGAAATATCCGTGAAAGACTGAGATGCTCAGGGTCGCATTATAGCAGTTTCATATATGTTGCAGTGATAGGATCAATGCGCTGTGTGATACTAGTTCTCGAAATTGAATTCGTTTATTATTAATTTAAAGTTGTTTTTCATTAATTGGTAGTTTTATTATCTTAATAATTTTTAATGCACATATTTTAATTTTTATGAAGAATATTTTGTCACTTGAACAAAAACAGTTTGCCATAAATGTTATCATCGTAATCATTCAGTTAGGGAAATACCAGGCTTGCTTCAGAGTAAATTTAAAAGTAGCATTTCAAGAGAAATGGTTCGCCATATAATTCATAATGTTTTCAATTATGGATATCATCTATACATAAGCATAAAGGAGTACCACAGCCCAAAATGAAGAGTGTGATATTCGCATTTGTGCAGTAGAGGAACAGGTACAATTATCCAATAGAAAAATTGCAGACCATTTCCAATTGTACTATTGCTAAGGTTTAAAAAACGGATACCATTCTTATAAAATACGTAAGTCATCAAATTTTTGTAGATGATGAATATAAAAGGCTTGAATTTTGTTAAAATATTATGGAACTCTGTAATAGAGATGAAGACTTGATTATAAATATATTGTTCGTTGCCAGATGGTCGTTCTATTATAATTCTGATATACGTTAGTGGTCCAGAGAGAATAAACAACTAACTTATGTTGCCCAAACACAACACCCCGAAAGGTTAATGTTTTGGTAGCCTTTTTAGGTAACCTCATTATTATACCGTCATTTTTGTGTGTATAAAACAGAAAATCTTATATTTCGTGACAAGACGAGTGCCCGACTCATAATAGTGGCATCCTACGTAAATATTTGAGTAATGTTCTTGTGGAGCGTTTAGTAACTGATTGGAACCGCATTTGATGCCCACCTATACATCATCATTCACTCTAAGAAAGAAATGTTGGGAGAGATAAGCTTTAAAATAAACATTTAAGATTGGTTAAAAGAGGGCGAATTTATCCAAACAAAATCCAAGATTTCAAACTTTTTCTATCAAAACACGTTTTAAACACAATCTAAGCTTTTTTGATAATAAATATGTTAATAAACAAACGCCAATTCAAAAAAAATAAAACTTTTTTTTAGATATGTATAGACCTTAGCATATTCATTGTTTACAGCATAACAGAACCAATAACTTGGGCGAATTACAAATTAATATTATCATTTGTATGAGAAACACTATCTGAAGTAGTTTCAAAAGAAAAATTTTTACGATAGATTGGGATACTGTTCATTTGATTTTGGTGATCATTAGAGAAGCCAAATTGAGGTGCGAGTCATATGCGCGAGCTTTCTAGTATTTACATTCTACATAAAAGAAATAATAAGTTGTAAATTTATATAACGTGGTGGAACACTTACCGTTTTAAATGTCTTCCGTGACAAATTGGATAACATCGATTAAATATTTTCAACATTAGGTGTATTTCCACATGTATTTCAACAAACCGAGTGCAGCGTGGGGAAAAATAATTTTCAGAAAATGAGCGTTCAGCATCGTGACGCTATATTTACATAATTAAAATAATCTTGTGAAACAACTTTACGAATTTATAGACTCACCTTCATAAATTTGTCTTAATGTGTCAAAATCTGAATCCTTGTCTAAAACACTATCAAACCTCCATATAACACAAGAATTTCTTGCGTCTTCTATCGCGTATCGATGTACGTACTATTTGTGCAGATTCCACTAACGACAGCGAAGGATTTTGCAATTTTTCTATTGCCTCCACTAGACCGAAGTAAGTGTTCTGACTATCTTGAAATTTTGACTGGCTTTGTTTAATAGCTGCAGCTTCTTTCTCGTCGAATTTTAAAATCACGTTCTTTATATCCTCAAAATATTAGTCACGTTCTCCAACGTGTAAGAGTCAGCTCTGATGGTTCAGGGATATTGGGACAGAGTCTAAAATTCGCGGGCACGTTTTAGGGATTTTATAAACACTGCTTTTATATGCACTATTAAAGCGTCTACCTTAAGATAACAGTCGAATAGCTGTTGCCACCAGACTGCAAGCATGAATTTTACACGTAACATGTAACAAGTTAGCACAATATTTTTTAAGAGATCGGCCTACAGGAAGCATGTTTGTGACAGCATCACTCATAAACATAGACAGTTAATTTATTGAATGTTCAAAATTTCCCAATGTAGGTATTTAACGCTAATTTTGAAATTACTTCGGCAGTACATTGTTGTACACTTATGGAAGCTAGTAAAATTGAAGATAACGATTAAAATGGTTCCATTGTTCGTATCATTACATTGACAACAGAATTTGTTTACGATATGTTGTTGCGTCCACATATAACCACAGTTTTAATTTTTCAATTCGGATTTAATACGTTCACGGACGGATGGTAAAAAATTTTGTAACGCTATGCGACTAGATAACATATATGTGTATTTATTCCAGAATTGACAAAATAATTCATTTGATAATAAAGTAAACGCTACATTACACCAAATAATTGTTACACATAAATTACCAAAAACAAATTAGCATATCGATGCGAGAGCTCGCATCAAGCTTTGCTACAAAATAATACAAATCTGTATAAAAAAACAAATCTGAATCTGTATACATGGACACACAGTAAGTATTTACCAGCGTTTGCTTCAACCACCACCAGACGCATGCGTTTCTGGTCTAATAGCAGATGACACCAGATAACCTCGTGACATTTGACGGACAAAACCGTTTTGTTTTTATACAGATTTGTATTATTTTGTAGCAAAGCTTGATGCGAGCTCTCGCATCAATATGCTAATTTGTTTCTGGTATATTACGCCACCTGGCGACAAGTTAATGGACTCACAGTAAATGCGTATTTTTTCTTTTCCTGTAATAGCTTAGCTATTCGAGAAGAAATCACTTTCATCGGCGTAGTCGGTTTTGTTCGTCAGATGTTACGAGGTTATCTGGTCTCATCTGATAGAACAAAATTTGCTATTAGACCAGAAGTGTACTACAGTCGTTTGTCTTCGTAAACCCTCCATTGACAAAGACGTTGGACAGAAACGCATGCGTCTGGTGGTTGAAGCTAACGCTGGTAAATACAGTATACAAATACGAATTTGTATTACACAAAAATGAAATAAAAATTCCTCGTTCGATTTTACGCCAGTTTTGTTTTATATGTAGTTTATACTCTTCACGTCTCGTTCGTAGTGGGTTTTCGTCCAGTACATTAGAAATATATCGTAAACTGTACATTTAATTTTTGCGCCATTGTAAATTAAGTCAAGATATCACTTATTAACTTATTTGCTTGGTCGTTTTCTGGATACGCCTAACTGTGACATTATTATTATATATAATAGTTTGTTGCAAGACAAATACGCGTCCCTCTCAATATACATACTAATACTAATATCGCGGATGAAATTGTCGAAACTGCAGATTGGGAGGGAGAAGGGTGCGCGTTGATCTGGTACGCCAATGGAACGCACCTCGAAATTGGCATCTCTAGTGACCATTTATTAGCGCAATATGGTTTTCCTTATTTTCAAGAAAAATATCCATACTTTTTTCCTCCTTTTGATTAGAATACTAGAAGGAATGGAATTATATATAGTATATAACGAAATTTTGTTAAAGTTATTTATTTAATAGTTCTATATATAATAATAACGAGTATCTTATATTAATATTTTGATACTTTAATCTGAAATGACATTTTACATACATCACAAATTTATGACCAAATAACTTAGCTGTGCTGCAAACAACGTTATTCTGCACGCTACACCGCTATCTATTATTTACCAGGTTGAAACTCGTATACGTGGTCTTCATTCGGCCGACAGTAGCCGCTAACGTTGTGTATACTATCAAAAAAGCATAACTAGTTCATACAATCGCATTTTAAAATAATTTAAAGGTATTTAAAACTGGCCAATTTGTTGTTTCAGGAGAGAGAACTGAAAAGACAACAAAATGCAATACTTAAAGAACAGGTATGAAAATAGAAATAATTAAATATTTACTATCGTTTTAAAGTAGATTTTCATGCTTAAATTCATTGTGTAAATTAATACACACCACTTTCATATCACTTTTAAAAAGAATAATTAATCTTTCACTACATCACTCGTAACTATTCGATATTTTCAGAAATAACAGTGATATATTTAACTTGGAAGACATAAATTAACGGTTACAGTTTTGTTAATTGCGAATGCTATACTGTAAACCTTTTGCCGTATAACATGAATTGGTTATTAGACTTAGTTTTACACGTGTGCTCCTTTTTTATTTGATTGTGTAGGTGTTGTTCACACATTTACGGAATGAATTGATTATTTTTGTTTTATTTTTGCAATGTTTACAATTTCGATTCATATACATAAAAGCAACTCATTAAACTATTCCATCAATTTAACTATAAATTCTATGTTGCCTGTGGTAAACAATGTTTACTTGATCTAATTAAATTACAGATATAAAAATCCAATATATTCGCCTTGTGGATCGTAGACGAATAGTGGGATATGTACTGCTTCAATTGCACAAGTATTAAAAATAACAAAATATTTTATGCATTTCTACTATCAACTACACAGGAGTTTCTGATATTATTTTGTAGTTAACGCCGGTGTTAATTTTCCGCGCCTTCTGATTCAATTTATCCTATAATAGCTCGGTGGAGGTGAGACCAAGAGACGTGAATGATCATTTTATTGGCACGAGGTACCGTTTTTTTTTAAATAATCACGAAACCGGTTCGCTGCACGCTTCGGATCGTCGTTGAGCTGCTAAACCAAATTTTCTTACTCATCCTTATTCTACTGGTAGTATCGCATTACTTTCCAGGCGTTTTTATGGCTTTCGGTTCGTAATAGTCTCGATGTTTACAATGCCTCACACGGAAAACCTCCGAACCTCCACAGTGCTTTCCTGTATCAGACTATAATTCTCCTGTAGACCATTGAATAAATATTCTATTTCGATTTTATTTACGTAACGTAACCAAACTATTCGTCCTTGAAGTTCTGCTTCTCATAACCCCCTTCTTACCGTGGAAACTTAAGTTATTTTTTTTCGAAATGTTCACTACGGCGCAAACTCAAATATTTATTAAAGACAAAATACATAAAATTTCCTTGATATATTATTACTTTCCTCTAGTTTTCAATTGGACTTATACACAGTAATATATAGACAACCTTAATAAAATTTATTCAAACCAGTCAGTAAAGCAATTGCTTTTATTCAAATAATCATTTATTACTAAATTCTCGCCGAAGTAATTAATAATAATCAATGACCAATTATGGGACTAAACTAAACTATTTAATATCTGAAGAAAAAATGCATAACAATAAGATCAACACCAAGTAAGCAAATAATCGCATAAATAACTAACACAAAAATATTAAACTAAAGAGCTACGCATATTAAAATTAGTGGCCATATGATATAAAGGTGATTTCACCAAAACATTGATTCTCGCAGTCGGGATACTAACAATGTCAAAATTTCGGGTTGTTGTACGAGTTGGTACATTAAAATTTACTTGCGCGAGTAACGAGGAGGCGTCGATCTTTTGCGTTAGAATATTACATAAAAACTCTACACTATAATCTTCCCTACGGCGGGTCAGTGATACAAAACTATGCTGAGCCAGTAAATGCAGATAGTCGATACCACGGGCCGGGTAAATACCGTTCATTCTATAAAAGTATTTTAAAAATTACAAAGAATATTACGTTATTTTATATATACGACACATAAAATCAGATACCATGCTATTGGCATCTGAAAGGGAGAGGAATGCGGAAGCGATATAATACAATGAACTTAGTTCATAAATTGTAAATTTTATCCTTAATAGAATTGTTGTTTCCTCCTGGTTTGAAGGAAATTTTCGGTTTGTATCGACCGAAGTATGAGTTGAAATAATGCAATAGTTTTGAATAACACTAATATATTTACAAGATAATTAATTAATTTAATCTTGGAGTTCCGTTAAACTTAATACAAATGCAGGAATCTGGTCTTAATACTAAAAACCGAGAAACTGGCTAATAAATAATATTTTCTTGTAGTGATTTTGCTGAGATCTTAATAGGAACTGTAGTTAGATCGCTAAGATCTAAGCTGGAACTGTAGTGAGATCGCTGAGATCTTAACTGGACCTGTAGTGAGATCGCTGAGATCTTAACTGGAACTGTAGTGAGATCGCTAAGATCTAAACTGGAACTGTCTTTTGCTTTAACTTATTTTTGACAAGAAAATTTTGTCCTCGCCAGTTACAAGAGAGGGAGAAAACAACTAAATTGATTATAGAGAAATTGCCATACAAATATTTTACCCTTCTTCAAAGAAAAATATATGCTGTAGTTTCTAACGTCATAAATGCGTTAAAACAAACAATATGCACCGGAAACCATAGTTATGAGAAATGAAATAAATCTTAAATACTAAATACACAATACACAGGAAGTGAGTTAGAGATAACGTCCAGTATTCGAAGAAGCCAGGAAACCAGCAATAAACCGAACTCCCTAACCTATCGTAATAATCAGAGACCGGACACATCGGGTTGAAATGACATCGTCATTACGACGGACGATATAAATAGTCTACAACATCTGTAAGTACATCACGCAGTCATTGAATGTACTATTGATCTGGCTAGCGCGCACATCTGTTTTCATCGAGAATTGCGACGGTTTTTTGTTGGATATTTACAGTTAAATTTCTGTTTTCATGGGCGTAGATAGAAGCGTGTGGAGTTTTAATAATTTAGTCTATTTAGTCTATTTAGTTTATTTAGATTATATTTCGTAAGATAAATAAAGTGCTGTGAGTTAGTTTCTTGTTTTCATAGTTTTAACTGTTAATTACATCGTAATTTTTGTGATAGATCAGGTTTAATATCGTCTGATTGAATCTACTTCTCCAAATTATTTCGACGTAAGTGTGCATTGAATTTCGTTCAGTTTCAATAACTTACGCATACATTTTTAGTTTTCATTTATTTAGATCTAGAGCATTGTTTAAGTTACTTGTTACTTGTTAATATGGAAGAACGTCGAGAACGGCATCGTAAAATAATGGCAAGTTGGATTGACGGTCATACTGATTGTATGTCCATTGTCAGTGATTCCGTCACTTAGCATCGCAAACACATGCACAGAAATTGGAACCGTTGGAATCTGAAAATTGACAACTCTGTGAAGCTTTTATGGCGGCTAATATTCCATTAAATAAACTTAACAATCCCACTTTAAAAATATTTCTCCAAAAATATACTGGTCGAAATGTTCCTGATGAATCCACCTTATGCAAATATTATGTTTCTAAGTGCTACACGAAAGCAGTAGAACGCATTACAAGCCATCTTTCAAATCAATACCTCTGGATAAGTGCCGACGAAACTGTTGATATATTAGGACGCTGTGTGGTAAATGTTGTAGCTGGTGTACTACATCCAACTATTCCATATAACGCATATGTAATAGCAACAAAAGTTATAAATACAGTTGATGCTGAAACAGTTGCTAAAACCATTAACGAGAATATTCAATAAATACTTCATTCTGACGACAGGTACAAAGAAAAAGTACTTTTATTTTTAAGTAACAGTGCTGCATATACCGCATGTATCAAATATCATTAGGCATAGGAGTACATACGATGTATATGTATATGGAAAAGCCGATCCAATCCCGGCGAAGACCGCGACGCCCGGCAACGATTGTCTCCAATTGTTTCGTAAATACAAGTTAGCAGTAATCATTTGGCCATCGACATAGGTACTTGTAATGCGTTCTAAAATAACATTTACAAATTGCAAGGGATTTGCTTTTCTTATTTCTTTCAGTAGATGCAGGAAATTTTTAAGCTGCGGTGCGTCGCATAAACAAAAGCGTAATTCTAATAAAATTAAAGAATAATCCTAATAAAATAAAAAAGGATTATAAAAATTATAATAAATTATACAAGAGGTTCAAAAATTCCTCCTTGCACAGCAAGACATTGTCCTAGGCGGTCGTACAAATTAGCTCTTACATTTGCTAACATGTCGGCAGTTAATGAATTCGCAGCCTCAGTTATTTTATCTCTCAAGGCAACTAGATTTTCTGCT
Organism: Melolontha melolontha; assembly: GCA_935421215.2. Lineage (NCBI taxonomy): Eukaryota > Metazoa > Arthropoda > Insecta > Coleoptera > Scarabaeidae > Melolontha > Melolontha melolontha. The sequence continues at coordinate 132,190,852 of OW285236.1, forward strand.
CTACCAGCTTCATGAGTAAAACAATATGATATCCCCACAAAAAGAAATAATTTGGAGATAGATCAGGAGATCGCGGGGGCCATTTAATGTTTCCTGTTCCAGTAATAAGACGGTCAGGAAAAGTATTTCCTAGAAATTCCTTTAACCATACTGCATTATGTGCTGGACAGCCATCATGTTGAAACCAAACGATTTCCTGATTTATTCCAATGTTTTGAATGGCGGAAAGTATTTGATTTTTCAGTAATTCGAGATACTTGTCGGCATTTAATATACCATCAATAAAATAGGGGCCTATAGAATGGTCACCTAAAATACCTGCCCAAACGTTTAGTTTTTGAGGATACTGAGTGCGATTTGCAAAATGCCGGTGTTGATTTTCCGAAGCCCAATATCGAAGAACAGAGGGATTGTGCTTTCCGTGTAATGGAAAAGTTGATTCATCGGTGAAGAGAATATTTTTAACGAAATTTTCATCTCGATGTATCTTTTCCATAACGTCTTGACAAAACTCCATTCTCCGGAAATTGTCCTCGGGAAATATTTCTTGAGTTTTCGAATATTTGAAACATTTTATATCATTACATTTCCAAATACGTAAAATAGTTGTGTTACTTGTACCCAATTCCTCGGCAGCACTTCTAGTAGATCTCGTGTTATCAATTTCCACAATACTACAAATTAATACATCCCGCCGTTCCCTTTCCTCATTTTTTTGTGGTGATACCTGTCTTGGTTTGCATTTCGTACAGTTATTGAGACAGAAACAAGTTTCAAATTTATTTATAATATTATAAATTGTTTGTCTGCAAGGTACAGAACGGTCTGCAAAAGTAAGCGCAAACAAATTCATGCACTCCATTGTAGACTTGCCAGCATAAAACCATTTTACTAACTGAAGCTTTTTTGTGGGTGTATAAAGAGCCATTATACATTAATTTTATTGTAGGCTTTCAAACTGTAACGGCCGTAGCTAGACTGAATGCAAAATTTCCAGTCAACGGTATCAGAGACAATTGTCAGTCGTCGCGGTCTTCGCTGGCATTCGACTGGCTTTCTCATGTACGTATACATTGTATGTACTCATACGTTGATTCTCTATGCCTAATGATATTTAACACATACGGTATTTTTAAACAGGCAGACTATTAAAGGGAACATATTCTAATATGCTGCATATTACTTGTGTAGCACATGCTCTCTACAGAATCTGTGAATATATCAGAGACACTTTTCCAGAAGTTGATAGACTTGTATCCGCTTTTAAAAAAAGCAGAAAAGCACCATTGAGAGTAGCTCTTTACAAGGAAAAACTGCCATCTTTGTCACTGCCTCCCTCTCCAGTAATAACTAGATGGGGGACATGGTTGGAAGCTACTAGTTTTTATGCAGAGAATTTCGTTGCATGTTTAAATGACGATGCTCGGAGTATTTCTGAGTGCAAGGAACTAACACAAATTCCACATTTAAAAATTCAGTTGTACTTTCTTCAGGAACACTTTGGAAATTTGCCAAAACTAATCACTTATTTTGAAAATCGAAATCTCTAATTAACTTGTGGTTTAACGACATTAGATGTAGCTATTAATAATTTGAAAAGTATTCCAAGTGACTTCGGATGTGGCTTTCAGCAAAAGTTAGACGCAGTGTTTAATAGAAATCCAGATTTAATAACATTGCGGCAATTGTGTATTGGGACAATGTCACAACATCTAACTGAAAAATACGCGGAAATAAAAGAATATTTCCAGTATGCACGCACCTATAACCAGTTGCGATGTAAAAAGGACGTTTTCTATTTACAAGGATGTATTTCACTCAAAGAGAACAAATTTTACAGAAGAGAACCTTGAAAAAGTATTGCTAGTAAATATTAATACTCCTTTACTACAAAAGGAACAAATAAAAACGTATTTCGTATTTTGTAGCCGTATATATACACGTTTTATTATTGTAAGTATAATTATATAAATTAAATTAAAAACTTTAAAAATTCAAATGTACGCTCGTGTGCGATGAGTCATCAACCTCTCGTGTCCGGTCTCTAGTACTAATATAATACATTAAATACAGGAAATATGCCAATAAAGCTTAGGCTATTATCAACATTTTGCAACTAGTAAATGGACGGTTTTAAAAGAAGGTTATACCCCTGACCAGACAGGTAATTAACAAAATTAAATATATGGGAAACTCCAAGACCTTTCTATATACACTTTTATATTTACAATTACTATACAATTTAAACCTATGATTCAATACATAAAATAAATACAACTACAACTATTTTTTTATATTTAAATAAAACTAAAAATACAAATTAAATCTATTTTGACCGAACAAGAATTTTACACTAGATCAGAAAAAAACACATTATTTAAATATGTATCGCGTACGTTCTGTAGGTATTATAGCAGTGCTATTGTATGTTTATAAATATACAATAAACTTGCAGAAAGCATCTCCTTAGTATAGTAAAACGCATGATCCAGAATTATGAAGAAGGAAGAAAGGTATATTAATTTGCGCTATAGTGGAAAACCAACCGATATCATCAAGAGATGCTTGTTGGGGCATTCGGAGTTTCAGACAAAACAGTTCAAAAACATTTAAAACATAATAAAACACAGTTTAAAAACAATTTAATACAGTATAAGAAACTCACAAGCATATTCCTAAAAATCCATTTGAAAAAAGTAGTACCTTGAAGAAATAGTGCTTAATTATCATATAATATAAGTAGTATATTTTTGGATTCTAGTGTAAGAACGTTTTTCCTAGAAATACTTTACTATGCGATTAAGAAACATTCTATATATGACTACTCGGAAGTTTCAAACAGACTATTTAAACTAAAGCATTTCTAAATAAAAATAAATTATGTATTCAGCCAGTATAAGCCATGTGCATCAATGAATTATTTTAAAGTGATGGAATAGTTATTTAATAATTCCGTATCAATGTTGTAGCCTTATGTTTTGTTCATTTTTTCCTTGCCTTTATTTAAATTACTAGTGTAAATTGTACACAATGTTTAGCAATTTTGAAGTGTTGTAGCTTGTGTAAATATTGTTACGCTGTTTTTCTCCCATAGATGTACATACAGGAGATCAGTAAACAGCGAGAAATGCTCTACACTGTCGAATTGGTATGGCTCTTGACATATGTCAAACGTCTATCATTCATCTTACATTTTGCATCTCTATCCTTCTCTTTACATTTATCTCTATTGCAGCTTTATTTTGTTTGCTTGTTCATTTTTTTAATCTTGATTTTATAGGTTTACAATTGGCATATTAGTACAGACAAATTTACTTTTGAAAATACGTTTAATTTACACATAAATTAACAATTATAATTTTAATAATTTATTAAGGCTTTTGCTAGAATGAACGTGTTATTACTGAATAGTTTCTATATATCTTCTTTGCCATTTAAACAACGAGCGCGTTACTATTTTCTTACTTAAACATTTACTTAAAATATGCCTAAAATAACTTATTTTGAATGTATTTCTACTTATTTTAGGCACATAATATTCAGCAACACATGTTCATTCATAATTTACATTTTATAATTAATTGTTTTAACTTTATGCCTTAATAAAAGAAACCGAGCTTAACTAACAATATTCTCTAAACAATTTATATTCAGCATGCAATATTCATAATTTTACATTCAGTTTTTGATTTGGTTTTTATTTTTGATAAAGGAGAGAGAAAGAAGAAGACAGCATATGGCCCTCGTTAAGGCTTTGGAAAACCGTCGTAAATTGGAAGAGCGTGAACGAAAAAAGCAACAAATGCTAGCCGAAAAGCAAGCGAATAAAGAGAAAAAATTAGAACAAAGACGAATAGAAATGGAAATATTGACTGAATTGCGAAAACCATGTGAAGACTTAGAACTCGCTCAACAACCTCTTCCTGAATATGAAAGAATTCCAGGACTAAAACTGCCTGGAAAGCCTTTCTCTGATATACTAATGGTCTTCGAATTTTTGCACAACTTTGGAGAAACTTTAGGTTTTGACATGGAAAGTTTACCAACATTGGATTCATTGCAACAAGCTTTATTATATAATGAAACAACTTCAGAAGCTGAGGAAGAATTATTGTCTGTCATGACACATCTCATAGTTTGCGCGATTGAAGATCCTGGAATACCAAATCCCGCTCGTCATACTACAATTCTCGGACAAAGTTTGAGACAAGCTGATATCACCCATGCCAATATCTCTGAGATTCTTCGAATTTATTTGTATGCTAACGCTACCGGAGAAGTTAAAGCTCTTACAGGTGGGTCTTAATTAAGTAATATAGTAACAGTATTGTATAATTATTATTTAAATATGTCCAATACATTAAAAATAATTCACAAATTATATATTCTTAATGTATTTATTGAAAACATTTGAATTGAATAGGAGTGCATTTTGAAAGAGATAGAGAAAAGAGGATAGCAGATCATCATCAGAACGAATGTGAAATGCAACAAACGCAAGCTGGTAAAAATTCAACTTATTATGAATTGCTTCATGAAAATTCAACGTGGAAAATGTCAGATATACTTAAGGTAATTTACTTAATTATTTCATGTATTCAGTGAGTTTTTTTATTTCATTTTTTCTATTAATTTTAGGATAAACCATTCTTGGCTCTATCTCCAGCAGATAAAGCAGCAATTTTGGCGTTCATCTGTAATGAGCTCCTTCAGAATAAGGCAGTTATACGGCAAATCGAAGGTTCCCTTGAGACAGTTGCTCACTGTAAAAAGGAAAAATGGTTATTAGATGCCAAAGTTAGAAAGTTAGTTAATTCCATTTTTTTATTGTTTTTTGTTGTAACGCTAACTAATTCTAGACTACGAATGCTACATAGTCGAAAAGTAAGATCAGAGGCAGCTGAAAAGGCGCATGCAAAATTAGATGGAGAAAGTGTTGAAAACACCATCGACTCACCTGCAATTCATAAAGATGATCTTCTGGATGATGAAGAAAATGAAATGAGCGAAAATGAAAGTGTTGGTACACAACCTGAAGAGGTATGTTGTCGTTTTAAAAATATTTGAGTGAACATCAATCCGAACTAAAGGCGTAATTACATGATTTTCTATTTCTTCAAAAATACCTTTTTTAAATTCATATAACTTCAAATCAAACAATATATAATTTCCTTTTGTTTATATATTTCACATTTAAATTGTCTAGTAAATAGATAAAGCAAAAGTATCCATACATTATTTCCCATTGAAACATAGTACTCTCTTAGTAAGCGAAGGTGCCTTCATGTGATGTAACAATAAATTTAAGCATTAGTAAGGCCAATATTCGGTATTTGTGAACATTTAAAAACAAATACCATATCCATGTGACAAACGTTTGCTACATTAAAATATATAAAAAAATCGTATGTCGTAACTTAAATCTTTTGATTAAATTGTCTGTCAAAAATTGTCAAAATCTTATATCAAGAAATAGTATTGTGCGTATTTGCATTTTAAAATGGTGTTTAAAAACATGCATTCGTGCTTGAATCGTATTTTCAATATGGTCAAAAGATCGATGGACAATGGAAATACTCCATTCAAAACTGATAGAAGAATTTCAAGATGAATTTCCCAACCTTGTTTTTTATTGTAATACTTTTCAGAGAACACTCAATAGAATTGTTCCGGTTTTTTTTTTTTTTACAAACGAGGAGTGTAGAACCAAAAGGGAGTAGTGGGCGACCAAAAATCCGGACAAACGAAGTAATTAATAATGTTAGACAAATAATGACTGATACTCCAAAAATTTCTCTCGATTATCAAACTGGGTTGTCAGTTAGTTTTTGTTATACAGTTTTAAAACAAGATTTAGTTATTTCCATATCTTATAACTTGTTTGTAAGAACGAGTAGTATTTTGTGAAAGGTCTTCAAATAATTTGAATGATGAACTCCTAGGCAAAACTTTCTTTATGAACGAAGCATAGCAAAACTTCCTTTATGAACGAAGCATGGATTCATGTTAGTGAATTCATTGAGAATTTTTATATTGAAGCTCCTCTACATCCTCAGAAACTAGCTTATAAAGCGAGTGAAGCAGTAGATATGATACGAGAAGTGTTTGAAAATTGTTTAATTAGTTTGAACAGCGAAGATGAATTTCCTCCAAGTGCTTGTGACCTTACACCTTGTGATTTCTCTTTATGGCCCTTTAATAAAATTCAATTCAGCAAGTAGCAGTGCAAAATTGTATAGATTTGCAAGATAGAATTATACAGAAACTTAATGAAATTTGATATAGTCTCATACTGTAAAATATATTTGACAACATTAGGAGGAGGTATGCAAAATGCTTGAAGGTGGTGGCGAATTTCAACATATATATATTCTATTCATTCTATAATTTATTATGCTTAATTTTAATTTTGTGAATTAATTTTTCTTATAATCCAAGTTCATTACTCGACTAATTTCTATTAATTAATATGGCATTTTAATGAAATTTCAAGTAATATAATTATGTACTTGCAAATGGAGATATCATTTGTCATAAATTGACGTTTCTGTATATAAGATATCCTACAAAATTGTGTAAAGTAAATGCTAATAAATGTTTTGTCAGGAAAGATGATCCCTATGTCATCAATATAACATTGTATGATTCAAATCAGTACTTCGGCGTCATATTAAATACTGTAAATTGTAAAGTGAATATGGAAACTAAGACTTCGTTTCCAGGCCAAATAAGTTTGTTGACAGTCGGTCGAATTTGTAGGTTATATGAACTTTGTAGGTTATATGAACATATATAATCGAATCACATCTTAGTTATATTACTTTGAAATTACTATAAATTGAACAAAGCTGTGTAAACAGCAAATCAAATTAAACTATAACACCACATGAAAAATAAAATGAACTACCAAGAATTTACAACATTTATGTCAACATATAAAATTATGTAATTATTTAATCATTTATCATAGTGAATTAATGAATGGCAAAACCAAAATCTTCAAATTAGTTGTAAAAGCATTATTATTGGAATTGAAATATACAATAGATCAGAGTATCTACTTTATATAACCGCAATTACATATTCACTGCTTCATAAACATTATTTTATAAAAAAATGTCGTATAATTTTTGTTTTTTTTTTTAAATAATCAATTTAGTTACATCAAATACATTTCAAGACAATTTTAAATATTTAAGGGCTGCTTCTACAATACACTTTAACCCATCAATTATACCGTCGAATAACCCGAATGGCGATAAAGTTTAGTTAATCTCTAGTTAAACGTTCTACAGTGCCTAATTTTAATAAAATAATTAATTTAAATAAAATTTGCATCTGCCACTCGCTAAAAAAAAGGTTGATTAAAATCTACATATATTATGTCAAATGATTCATTATCTACCTCTTGTACACATGTAATAGGTATTAAAACAGCACCATGTTTTTTTTCTCGTTAAAAATATTGCAACAAATTTAAAACAAGTTATCGCGAGTGTGAATGTGAAGTTCTGCCATGTGCTGCCATTATAGTTTTTAAAAAAATTAATTAAAAAAAATATGTATTTATAAAAAGAAAATAAATAACAATTCGATCAAATATCAACGAAAATGTAATGTCAAATGTCAACGAGTGACGACTACTAAGCGGAAATGTGTGTATTTATCACGGACTAGGTAATAACCCCGTCTTTGTCATACTCAAGTAAATTGCCTGAGCCGTACGTCTGTGCTAGGCGATGTTTCAAAATACATACTTTCGTTCAAGCTATCTTTGTCATACAAGTAGGTACTGTTTGTTATTTGATGTAGTGATTATTCTTTGAATGTGGTTGATAGAATTATATAGTGACGCAGGGATCATCTTTGGTGATTTTGAGTATTAGACATGACTTCAAATTTTCTTGGATTACTTGAACGCCGAATTTTTCTGATCACCCGACATAAAGATCTTTTCTAAATCAAACTTCAATATATAATTCTATAATTCATAAAATATTGCTTCCCCCACAATTGTATAGATATGTGCAGACATTTATAGAAAAATGTTTTTTTTTTATAGTTAAGTACGTATTGGGATAATAGAAACATTTGGTTAGTCTATAAACATCATTCGTGACAACGTCAGTAGCTTTCTTTTTGAAAATCTCTTTGGAATATCTTGATATATTAAATATTAGGATATACCACCTTCTTACTTTTATGTTGATTGAATATACCTAAAGTTTTCAAGTAACTAAAAGAACTATTTATTACTTTCATACCTCCATACTTAGAAATAGAGCGATAGAAAAACTCTTATGCCTACATACTTCCATACTTTTCACCCTATAGTTTTTTTATAGAAAACTGCGTATACTTGAGGAATATTTTACCAAGTAAATTGAAAAAAAAATTATATTTCACAACATAATAACTACATTATATTAACATTCTGGCATTGAAAAATTATACCTTCGCTGGATTTCACGGCTAACCCACTTTGCAATATAATTTTTCGAGTTTGCTTTTACATGATTTTGTGAACCTATAACTTATATAAACTATGCCTTATAGGCTATAAGACATAGTTTTTAAATTTTTTAGTAATTATAATGAATGGACGACTTTTTTACAGTGTATTTAATAGCATTAGCCATTTAAAGTATTTCGTACTTCTTACAATCAGCACAAATTGTTGGAAAGAATGCAAAATAATAAAATATTAATGGTATTTTCTTTTATTCAGGAAGAAGATAATAAACTCTCCGGAGAAGAGTTAGGAAAAAAATTAGAAAAAATAGTAAAGGCATCGGAAATTCAATTACAAAGTCTGAATGCTTCCGCCCATCAATTACGCGCTACGTGTTTTGGACAAGATAGGTATTGGCGTAGGTATTGGTCATTACCTAAAGCAGGTGGTATTTTTGTCGAAGCCATGGAGTCCGCCCAACCAGAAATTCTGAATGAACAAGATCACACAGTATTTGAGTCAGACACAAGTGTAAAGAGTCTAGAAGATATTAAAAAAATCATTAATGATGTCGAAGCGGTAAATGATCAGTCGGCAGACAAGGAAGTAAGTACAATAGTAGGAAATAAGAAATGTGTTGAAGAGGACGAGATAAAGAAAGAAGTATTAATAGATAACAATGACAACGAACATAGAAAAACAACAAACAGGTTAGATATTATTGAGAATGGCGACATAGTGGACAATAGGGAACGCAACTTAGATGAATTAAGGAAAAGTGTAGATAGAATAGTACAAAGTTTAGAAAAAGCTGAAAATAAACATGAATCTCATAATTCTGCGGTTAATTTAAATAATCACATTGACGTACATAGCGTAAAAATTGAATCAGATCCAGAACAAATTTCAAATAGAAAATTTAACCTTTTTGAAAAACTAGGTGAATGTATGGAGAGAGAAAATAAAACTGAAGAAGATCTCAAAGCAGAAGTCAAGGCAGAAGTAAAAGAAGAATTAAAAAATGAAATACTTAATGAACTTAAAAATGATATCAAGACTGAAATAAAGAATGAGCATGAAGAAGATAGGGGTGAATCTGATAGAAAATGGTTTAGTGTATTATCTAAGGATGGCTTATCTTGTAAAGGAGTACATTTAACAGCCGGCAATCGATGGGATAATGGCGTAGGTGCTTGTACAAGAGATAATTTAACAGAATTAAAAATACCAGTATTCCCTCCACCAAATAACTCGTCAAACTATATTTCAAACCATTGTGATAGTCCAGCACCATTGCAAATGACAGCAGAAGAAAGTGCTCAACTTGAGTACATAAAAAAACACGGACTTCCAAAATCTTGCGAACGAAAAGTGGTCCCTCTTGATAAAAGATATGGATGGTGGAGAATAACGAGCACTGAACAATTGAGAGAAATTTTAGATAACTTACATGTTAGAGGTGCTAGAGAAAGGGAATTAAAACGAAGCTTCGTTAGTATAATGCAAACTATGTATGAAGATCAAGGACGACTCCATATAGAAGAAGGACAGAAACACGCCACAGACCTTGGAATAAATGATAATAATGATGATGTAGTAGATATGATTGAAGGTGTAGGAGTTCCTGCTGAATATACGTCTTCAACATGGAGTCCAATGGTAGCACAGAGAGTCGACATGTTTCTTCTAGAGCAGGTACTTATATTATAATTCTTGTTGTCACAATAAAACTGATGTTTTACATATTAGGTAGAAGCTCTTGAAGATAAAGTGGCCAATGCTAGTATGCAAGTGAAAGGTTGGAGAATTCCAACAAGGGATTTGTCTGATATTCCACTTGGCCATGTCGTTGGACTAGCTAAGGAACGATTAGCATCTCTTGAAGCGGCAATAGAAAGGCGCTACTTAAAGCCACCTTTGGGAGCGAGGTATAGTTTCAAACAGTACTTTTATTTAGTAGAATTTATTTAAATAAATCTTTATAACGTATCTTCTTCTTCATTGATAATGACTACTTTTATCTCCTAAATTTGTAACCGATTGACTTACACCTTTTGAAAATAGACCAAATATTTATCTAATATTATTTATAAGACATACGCTGGCAGTGGGAAAAACTTAAATTACACTTTGACTTTAGTTCATCGGCTTGTCAATCATATCGCTATAGTCTATTTACCATTACAGACGAGGCACGTCATAATCGCGTCACAGCGTTGCTAATTTTTGTTTATATTTTTCCATTTAATGCTTTTTAGGTTATTATTCATAAATTGAAATTACCAAAACAAGACTAAAAAACAGCACGAACAACAATTGTGACATTTAACACAATTTTGTGAATAGTAGGTTCATAATTTATCCTAAATGCCACAATCACAGGGCCTGTATGTTAGTAACTTGTAACCTTTAGGTTACTGCGCGTGATATTCCTGACAATGACGTCCCTTGTCTGGAATCCAAATAAACTATATATCTTGTAGGTGTAGGTTTCCGCGGTCGTTCTCTAGATGTAGATCTCGGTTTCCGGGTTGGAACCGCATCGAGTTGGGCGTAATTGCCAACGTTGGCAGAGACCGGCACAACTTCTATAGGGGGGACCGGGTCAGATGGTGGCCTGCTATTGGCTGGGGACAATGAGCAAATGGCATGCGTCGTATGGGCGTGGTAATTCTTAGTAGAGTTTGCCACGTCGGATGTAAAGTATGGCCATCGTCTCTATTGAGATTGCGGGGATGTTTGTAAATTTCAATAGATTCACGGATTTTCCTAGGGAAATAATGCGATTCACGGACAGAAGCTTGACATCTTTGAATAGAATTTGATGACCGGAGTTGAGTTTGTGTTCTGCCAGCGCTGAACCGGCTATATGTAACAGTCTAGTACAATGTTCATGTTCGGACACACGCACACCGACTGGCCGCTTAGTTTCTTCGCCAATGTACACATTGCTACACGAGCACGGAATGCGATACACTCCTTGTGCTTGGAGCGGAGATATTTTGTCTTTAACCGAGGGTGAGAGGTCCGAAACTTTAGAATGGGGTCTGAAGACAGTTTCGATTTTATTTCTATGTAGAACCTTTCCTATATGATCGGTGATCCCTTGAACATACGTTAAGAAGGCGGTGCTGATGTTAGGATCGGGTTCACTCCGAGGTTTGGGGTTACGATGTCTCATTATAGTACGGTGTATGTCGTGGGCGTTATAATTATTCTGGAGTAGGATGTTAGAAACATGCTTATCTCGGAACCTAGGGCACTACCCTCCGAACTTAAGCATGTTTCTAACACCCTACTCCAGAATAATTATAACGCCCACGACATACACCGTACTATAATGAGACATCGTAACCCCAAACCTCGGAGTAAACCCGATCCTAACATTAGCACCGCCTTCATACCGTATATTCAAGGGATCACCGATCATATAGGAAAGGTTCTACATAGAAATAAAATCAAAACTGTCTTCAGACCCCATTCTAAAGTTTCGGACTTCTTACCCTCGGTTAAAGACAAAATATCTCCGCTCCAAGCACAAGGAGTGCATCGCATTCCGTGTTCGTGTGTACATTGGCGAAACTAAGCGGCCAGTCGGTGTGCGTGTGTCCGAACATGAACGTTGTACTAGACTGTTACATATAGCCGGTTCAGCGCTGGCAGAACACAAACTCAACTCCGGTCATCTAATTCTATTCAAAGATGTCAAGCTTCTGTCCCGTGAATCGCATTATTTCCCTAGGAAAATCCGTGAATCTATTGAAATTTACAAACATCTCCGCAATCTCAATAGAGACGATGGCTATACGTTACATCCGACGTGGCAAACTCTACTAAGAATTACCACGCCCATACGACGCATGCCATTGGCTCATTGTCCCCGGCCAATAGCAGGCCACCATCTGACCCGGTCCCCCCTATATAAGTTGTGCCGGTCTTTGTCATAGCATTCTTCAAGCTACTGCGAAACGACGAACATCTGCGTACAGCCCTGAAGATGTCCCTTGAAACAGTGGACGAAACGTTGGCAATTACGCCTAACTCGACGCGGTTCAAACCCGGAAACCGAGATCTACAAACTATATATCTTTTTCGCTTTATTGCATTTATATTATAATAGATTATTTCGAACTACGCAGGCATCTGTAAAATAACCTGGCGTTAGTTTTTAAATATTGCTTAGTGAAACTAATAACATGTAGATAATTATGTTAAACTGTTTATTTCGCAGATTCTAAGCGGCTTGATTCAGTTAATCTTAGTTTTCAAGATGATTGAAAGTAATATTTCAAGCCGCTTGATTTATTATTAATCAATCAATTATTTGAAAACCACGAGAAAATCTAATATTACAAATATTTAGCTAATTCCATGTAGTTAGAATATTAATTCTATTGGACAATAAAGAATATTATAATTAATCTCAATATGTAAAATTTTATATAAATTATTTTAAATTTAACAATATTATGATGCTTTTATCTCAATAGTAACAAATAGTTATTGTCATTATGCACTTGTGGAAGACAATATCTAAAACTTGTACAACATAGTCCAGGTTACTATCAAATTATAATATAACAAATGCACAGTCAGCTAATCAATTTAAATTGATTCACATTTATCTAATATCTAGTGAATTAAATAAATATATGCTTATGTTTTTGTAAAACATGCCTGAAAATCTTACTTGATGTGCATGCACATACCGATCGTTTTGACAAATAGGATAAATAAAGCCGGGAAGAGGTAAGGGGTATGAAAATTCGCAAAGAAGTGGGGACGCGTACCTATGAGTCTAGATACCACGGTCTAGTAGCGCAAGTAGGCGACACAATACGCAGTTAGTTGCAGTCAGTAGTTCACAGCAATCGGATCGAAGTGTGTATAACAAGGACAGGCCGCTACGTCCATAATGGATTTATTTTTAGTAAATGAGAAAATTGAAATTATAAGTTGGAATTTTCAAGGGAACACGTATGAAGAGATTTGAAACTTATTCCCTTTGTCCTTTCCTAACAGACCGTGCCATCGATATCAACTATATCCCGCGTTATTAACAAATTTAAAACCTACGGATGTGTCGTTAACTGCTATCGATGCAGACGTAATAACCCGCCACGTGATGAGGATACGGAGGTAGCAATTTGTGCTTCTGTGGATGAAAATAAAAATAAATCTCTTCGTGATATTGCCGAAGAATTAGATATTAGTAAATCAACTGCGTACGCGGTTTTGAAAAAAAACAAATATCGGTCATATAAATATCAAAACCACCAAGAGATTTTTGAGGATGATTATTTTCGTAGAATGGAGTTCTGTCAAACTATAATCGATAAAAATATTGAGATAAATAATTTTATTGAAAACATATGTTTTACGGACGAGTCCTCGTTTACTATTCATGGCGCACAAAATCCAAGTATTTGCCAATATTGGTCTCGAGACAATGAGCACAGAGTACTTCAAACTCGTACGCAATATCCACAGAAATTAAACATCTGGGTGGGTATTTACAATAATGACATTATAGGACCATTTTTTATTAACGGCAATTTGAATGGACAACGGTATTTGAATCTGCTACAAGAACATGTTATACCAGGTCTTGAAGAAGTCTCAGACAATATCAATAATGTATGGTTCCAACATGACGGGTGTCCTGCACATGAGCATAGGGATGTTCGGCAATATCTCCAAAATGTATTCCCAAATAAATTAATTTCGAAAGTGGGCACCATTCGATGGCCTGCAAGATCCCCTGATTTGGCTCCTCTTGACTTTTTCCTTTGGGGTTATATTAAAAATAAAATTTATAGTCATAACCGAGCTACAACTTTGCCAGAATTACGACAAAAAATTATTGAGGTTTGCCAAAATATTACTCCCGGTTTGTTGTCTAACGTTCGAAGAGAATTTTACGATAGAATGGGTTACTGTTTAATGCAAGAAGGGAAAGCATTCGAACACTTAATTTAATAAATTATAATTTATAAAATTAATTATTATTATAGTTTTAATTTGTTTAGATATTTTCAGAATGAGTTTAATTTATATTTTAAAGAGTACGCCCTGTTATTTAATTTTTAGAAGTCTTATTTAAGTTTTTCGTATAATAATATTCAGCTCGAAATAAATTTTATGTTTTAAATGGTACGTAGTTTTATTTCATTTTAATTTAGAGAAGTTTTTCCACTTAATTTGATGTTTTAAAAAATAAGTTGCCTTGTGTTAATCTACTGTTAAAATTAAACGTTTTTACATTGCATATTATCATAGTTTGTGAAATGTCTTCAAGCACAACACGACGCATAATGCACCTTCTCAAACCTTCGCTAAACTGCTACCCAGCTACTAGCTAATAGAAATGAATACGCGCATGATATGCACACAGCATTCGTCGTTATCTGAATAAGCGGTGTGCTCTACAATATTGGTGGGGACGTACTTCCCTTGACCTCCTCTCCGCTTTTAATATCTTACAACTCAAAACGATCGGTATATAAAATATCATAAGAATTCATTGTAGCTTTCAACATTTTATAGAGCCATTAATTTTTATACTTCGACATTTTTATTAAAGTAAATGTAAATATACTGAACAATGTATTTCATTAGAATTGAAGTTCTGCTATTATAAATTATATACAATACATGTTTATAGAAATTTTTTATATTAGCACCTAGCTTGAAGGTATTTGACGTGTATAGTTACCGAAGTGTTAAGACCGTATACTATGCTATTTTATTATTTAGCGTTGATACTTAAATAAGTAATTGCAAATAAAATGAATTCAATCAAATTGAAAATAAAATGAATTAAATCAAATTGAAAATTTTCCGAGAACTATTTTGTAATGGTAAAAAGACTCTATTTACATAGAAGATAGAACCTCTTTATATAATGTTTTAAAAAGAACTCACTTGCGTTTAAGCCTGACTTACTTTAATTATAAAAATAACACCACCCCCTCCATTGGCAAAAGGGGCGTTTGTAACTAATTCCGTACATTTCGAAGAATCATCGGAACAGATGTCTCCATAACATTATTTTCTCAAGATATTAGAGCAGCTTAATAAACAAACCCTAGTATAAATTACAAATAACAACAATTAAGTTACTGCAAATTATGCGGGCAATCTCCGTAATATAACTAATATCGTTTTTAATTTAATTTGTGTACTCAAAAAATAGTCGTGGTTTTGTATGAGAGATACATTTTGATACTTTTATTTAAAAAGGAGTAGATAATGTTCTAACTTAAAAGTAATTATTTTTCGAACATAAATCACACTTAAATAATACACTTAAATTTGTTTTATCATTTATACTGAGTGACTACAAATGATTGAAGCAAATATTTAATTTGGCAACCCTGAGAAATTGACTTGCCTGATCTTCACTTTAGATTTATCATTCTTGGTTAGAATATTTTGTATAAATATTGATGACATACGATTAGAATTACTTCTTCAACTTTTACTTTGTTAAATTTTTGATAAAATTAAATTTAAGAATCAGGTATTTCAACATAGAGTTGCAAAATCATTAAGAAACAAAATTTCAATCATTTATTGTTGCCCGTAATTCCACATTTGAACTTAGAAATAATAAAAATAGAAAATGAACAATTTTGTTCAGGCCAATAAATATTCCTTTTTTGTAGCAGCGGAGATCCCAACTTGGCTGCAATCGCCCAAGAAGCAGCTGGAGTAACAACTCCCGTACAACCCAGTACAAATTTCGATGAGATTCCCAAAGGTCTGGCGATATGGCGGGAAGCAGTCAATCGATCACAAACGTCAGCACAGTTGGCCATGTGTTTGTATTCTTTGGAGGCGTCCATCGCATGGGACAAGAGTATAATGAAAGCTGTGAGCCCCTCTCATGTCTTTAATAAACAGAGAGCTCGCAAATATAACAGCAAGCTGAGTGTGGGTGCTTGTGCTTATTTTAGTTTACCTAATCTCTTTACTATTAGAACAAATTCTGTTGCATGTCTGTTAGATGAAATTAACGTGCCTCAATAGTTTACGAATGATTTCATGTGCCGTTAAATTCATTAGAAAAGATCAAAAAAATAATTTACTACCATGCACTAATTTTGATCATTTCATTGGCTGCGTGCAACTAATGCTATTTATATTAATTTTGCACATTTAATTATATTTTATGAATGAACATACTTTAAGTATATCACCCTCTCGCAGTAATTTAGTTGACTGTGTATTTTAAATGTGAATATAAACTTTGGGAAGAATACTACTTATCAATTAGTAGAGGACACTATAGCCTGTAAAATTAATTAGTATCTAATTATTACTCATTTTTTTCTGTAAGCAAGGAGCTAAATAAGTTTTTAAACACTACCCGACTTTATTAATTACATTAACCTCATAGTGAAAACAGATACACGGTACTATGATCAGTCTCTACCTTCGTTTCGTGAATCAAATATTGAGAATTTTTTGTTAGATAAACATAATTAGAGTTGAGCATCTAAAATTTCTTATAAATAGTTATTATAGTAATGCAAAAAGGTACCAAATATTCAGAAATCATCTCATTACAAAACATTGCAGGTTATATAGCTTCTGCAAGAGATTTATGATTCTAAGATTTTCACAGCAATGAAATTAAAATCTTAAGAAACTTCACATCATAGTTATAATACCACAATAAATGTCTTTTTCTGTTGCTATTGAGAATATGAACTAATGAACTTGGAGTTTGCGTTGCGTTGCCACATTATAATCTTACTAATCTTGCTATATTTGAGACTTGTAGGCTTTAAATGATTGATATTAAGTACAGTAGCCGCTCGGAAGAGTGAACACGAGTATTCAGTGAACAGCTCGTTTATATGAACAACTAAAATTTTATTAGTAAAGCTCCATAGAGTGAACAATAACACATTTGATTCAGTGAACTGGGTAAATTCCCGGCGTATGAATTATTTTGCTGACTCGCCGGCGTAACTTACAAGAACAGCGGACAGATGTATGTATGTATTTTATTTTAGTTGTAATTCTGAGTTCTGTTGATGTTGTAGGTGTACTGTGCTAGAACATTTTTGTGTTTACAATAAAAATTAAGCGAAAAGTGTTAAGTTTGCTCGAAAAATGTGAAATTTTAAAAAGTCTGGACAGTGGAAGCAGTGTGACGTATTTATCTAAAAAGTACGGGATTGCCAAATCCACAGTATGTGCAATCAAAAATAAAAAACGGGACATTTTAAAAGTCACATCAAGGCGCAGTGAAATACCGAAAAGAAAAACTTTAAAATCCTGTAAGATGCCACGAATGGAAAAAAAAATTATATTCATGGTTTTGTACACAAAGACTTAAAAATGTACCGGTTTCGATTGAACTTTTAAAAACAAAAGCAAAAGCTATCAATGAAACTATCGCTGAAAATCCTAATTTTAATGCTAGTGACGGATGGAGCCAAAGATTTAAACGAAGATTTGGAATAAGACATTTAAAAATTTCGGGAGAAAAGTTGTCAGCTGCTCCGGAGCATGTAGGTCCATTCAAGAATTATCTTCGAAAGAAAATAGAGGAGCTACAATTAACACATGACCAATTATACAATGCCGACGAGACAGGCTTGTTTTGGAAATTACTCCCAGAAAGGACTTTGGTTACGTCTGAAGAAAGGTCGGCTCCTGGTCGGAAAACGGATAAAAGTAGAGTTACTTTACTAGCATGCACCAATGCAACCGGTGAACATAAAATCAAACCGTTAGTGATTGGGCGTGCCGTAAATCCAAGATGCTTTAAGAACTTTTCACTTCCAGTGCAATACACAAGTACGAAAAATGCGTGGATGACGTCGGGGGTATTTGAAAATTGGTTTCATCATTCATTTGTCCCGCAGGTTCGAAGATTTTTGAAACAAAAGGGATTACCACAAAAAGCTCTTCTACTTTTGGATAACGCTCCAAGTCATCCACCAGCAGAAAACTTGGTTTCCGATGATGGAAAAATTCTTACTGTATACATGCCTCCGAATGTAACAGCTCTTATACAGCCCATGGACCAGAATGTCATTAGGTTAACAAAATTGTTTTATAGAAAAAGCCTTTTATCCACAATAGTTGCTTCTGATAGCAATGATATTTCAGCTGCCATTAAAAACTTGAGTCTAAAAGATGCTGTTACACATCTGGCATTAGCATGGATGAATGTGAAAGAAGAAATAATTGCTAAGTGTTGGAAAAATATTTTATCAGATTGTTTCAATAGCGACTCTGATTCAGAAGAAGATGTTCCATTGGCTATTCTACAAGAAAAATACAAGAACAGCGTCGAGGCAGTGACATTTCAAGAAACTGTAGCATTACTACAGAAAGTGAACGGAAACATAACATACAGCCGTAAAGACATAGAAAACTGGAATACGGATGTCATAGAAGATCTTGAAGAGGATGTAATTGAAATTGAAAGTGCGGAAGAAACAATGGATGATGCGCCAATGCCAACTACCATCCCCACTCAGGAAGCTTTACAAGGACTTAATATAGTGATTTCTTGGGCAGAACAAAACATGCTAAATTCTGAAGATCTATTAACTTTGCGAAGAATAAAAGAAATCGCAGTTCAAAGATGTTTAAAAGAAAAAAAGGTTCAAACAAATTTAACCAGTTTTTTTAACAAACAAAACTTACTTCTTTAAATCATTACGTATTCATGTATGTATGTACGTATCTATGTAGAACATGTATATTTTTCATTTGTTAATTCTTTTTGATGTAACTGAATACATATACATATAAATAAACGTTTTAAACTGCACATTCGATTTAGTGAACATTTCGATTCTGTGAACAGGTAAGGTTTTAATTAGTTCACATAATCGAGCGGCTACTGTAATACGAAAATTAATATACCTATATGTTATGTTATTATTTAATTAGAAAAAGTAGAAACGTACATAAGGATTTGTATTAGATTGAACTGATACTTTTGTGGTTTATTCAGCAAAAACATTAAATTAAAATACACCGTTGGGAAAAAGTGACGAGCACACCCTGTATAATCTGAAGAAGTTGCTCTAACGCAATGAAATTTGGTATGGAAGTACATAACTTACCCTCACCTGGAGAGCGGCAGGGAAGGGATACATTAATAGCGGGAGTATCCCCCGCCAGCGGCGCGTACCATCACTACACGACGAGGCATGGAGTCAATTAATCGTTGTATGGTAGCGGGAGGGATGACCAACCATGCTGCTTCAACTCGCTTCCATAGCTCCTCAACGTTACCTGGGGAGCCGGATAACATTGAAGTCTCCGACCGATCATATCCCAGACATGTTCGATCTGATTGAGATCCGGAGAACGTGCCGGCCATGGAAGCATTCGTATATGGTTCTCTTCCACAAAGGTCTGGGCAACACGTGCAGTGTGCGGTCGGGCGTTGTCGTACATGTATAGAAGACGTGGGCGCCGTCGAACGTAGGGAAGCACAACGGGCCGCAGCACCTCATCTACGTAGCGACGAGCCGTCATCGCATGCTGTATACGCAGCAGACGTGTACGTCCACCATGTGTAATGGCACCCCATACCATAATGCCCTGCTGGCGGCGGATAGGGTGTGGTTGGATGCACTCCTCGAGGTGACGCTCACCACGTCTTCGATGAACCAAAATTCGCACGTCACCGGTGCTCAATTCGAATCTCGATTCGTTGGAAAACAAAATGTGCCTCCACTCGACAACCCACTGATGTCTAGCCACCACCCACTGGCACCGTGTACGGCGGTGCTCGCGAGTCAGTGGAATCCGCTACAACGCACAGCGCGTTCGCAGTCCACTTTCTAGCAAACGCCCCCGTACAGTTCGCGTAGTGAGTACGCCTTATCTTCCTGCTGGCCAAGCGGCTCCAAGTTGCCTTGAGGAAGACGTACGCGACGCTAAAGCGCTGTGCACAAGGGCGTGATCCTCGCGTGCTGTGCTCGCGCGAGGCCGTCCCGCTCGCGGCTGAAGGCGCGTACGTCCTTGCTCCATCCATTCTCGCCATGCCCGCTGCACTGCCGATAATGACCGCTCGAGACGGCGTGCGATATCATGGAAGGATACTACTGTCATGTGCATCTCCACAACCATTCCTCGCTCAAACTCACTTAGATAACGCGAACGGCCTTCCATCACCCACAAAGTACTACTACAACTACCCGCTTCCACCACACTAACAATAACCGGTTTCTCCCTCCCCGCATCGGTCTTCATGGAGACAGCATATTGCAGCTGTCGGAGGCATTCAGTAAAAAATTGAAGTGATATAAAAAGTCAAAACTCGCAGCGCAAACTCGTCTAGAGGAAACCTTAATGCTCCGCTAAATCTACGCATTTTTCTTGACACGTTCAGATTATACAAGGTGTGCTCGTCACTTTTACTATGTCTGAAAAGGTATATAACCCCTTACCACAATTACTAATCCTATCCTAAATACATATTTCGACAACTAAGTTGTCATAATCAGTAGGAAAAACCACTAATCAAAATGTCGCACATGGGGCACAGTAAAGCTAGCACATCAGATCACGCAACAACTTTGCACATATAAAAAATTCTGAACTTTGAATTACGTTTCACATCTCACTACAGAGAATGCCTAAGGAATGAACCCATTCTTACAGTACAATGCAGGCGCGGCTCGTGATGACGTATTTGGTGGTGCATATACAATGATGCGAGTGCTTCGTGTATTCTCGTGTACTAACTGTAGCGTTCTTAGTATACACCGAAAACACACGAGGCACTCGTATCATTGTACGTGCACCTCCAAATACGTCATCACGAGCCGCGCCTGGTACAATGAATAAAACGATTCAGATGGGGCAATACTGTCAAGTATTATTCTTTTCTACAATAAGGCCCATCCTTACAGTACAAGGAGTAAAACGAATTCAAATGGGGCGTATTTTATCATCGACCGTACAATCCGGACTTGCTAGCGAATGATCTTTATCTCTTTCTTAAAATAGGAAATTGGCTGCAGTTCAGCACCAAAAAAGGACTAAATACTGACGTAACGATGGACTGAACATATGGGAAAACTGAAAAACTACTTATCGTCACTCCTGCAATTAAAATAAAGAAAAGATTTTGGATTTTTGTATTCCATCCTCAATACGTTTAACTAACCGTCTATTAAAACAGATCTGCATAAAATGATCTACAATGTCATTCCATAGATTCAATGCCAATCAGTACATAAAAATACTAGAAAATGATTTTTTTCATAAATAAAGAACTGAATTCTGCACATAAGCACGAAACTGTGGTATTTATACAGAAGAATTCACCAATTTATGCAGTTAAAGTTGTAAAGATAAATTAAAAAAATATGGGATAGCATGGTATTCCAGAAAAAAACAGCATATGTATCTAAATAAACATATAAACGAAATCTTAAAGAATCCAACATGGAAACATTTGCGAATTTCTAATATATCACTGTAGTCTATATTAAATAATTGTATTGAAGCTAATCAATATTACACAATATATTAATTTTCTTGTTTCGTTTTGTCTTTTTTTTTTCAAGGAAAACTGATGTTCGTTTCTTCTTCCAAAATATTTTTTCCAATATTGTGCTAAGATAAAAGCATCTTCTTTTAAAACTAAAATAACAGTTCATTTAGCGATTATATCTTATTCTACTCTCTGTGTTAAAATAGTAACATATAATTAACAGGTCGATAACTTAGTGGTAACGCCACAGTTTAGAGATATAACAGTTGGGACAGTCGTATATAGAATATTCAGCCAAAATTGGCAGGCGCGTGTTATTATTAAATTAAAATTACTCTCGCGCAGATTGTAGTAAAAATTGGTAAACATGTCTAGTTAACCTAACCACGAGCGAGCAAGATAGTGAATAATCATTGTTCTAGGTCTTCTGTATTAAGCAATAATTGAATAATAAAAATACTAATTTTTTATTTTTAAAATTTGTTAAATTTTTTTTTACTTATCGTCACAAAATACATTAGTTTGTTACTTACTTGTTTAATGAAAATGTACTTAACTTTTCTTTAGAAAATTTGGTAAATTTTAATAAAACATTAGATCAAAAATTTAGATGAAAGCGGTATATTTAAAAATATTTAATGGATTTATATATCGCAATATAAAGTCGGCGCGTGGTAGAGTGCAGTGGACCAAAGGCACCGATATTGGCTTACAAATTTCATTCATAAATACGTTGTGTCCCAACTGCTATATCTCCATAGTAATAAAAAATCTATAGACAGCCAAATATCTTAAGTTGCTCCATGGACGCCGGCGTAATAATAACTCGTGGCCTGCCAAGTTCCCTGTAAGCTATCTAAGGGGATGCTAAGGCATGAGTTATTATTATTACTACAGAATGATAAAAAATTGAAGCTTTATTTTTAACTGAAAATAGTACACACAAATTAATGACAACTAAAAAAAAATTGTGATAAAAAGTTGTGCAGTAACAGAGATATTCAACTTATGCGAGCAACACAAGAACACCTAGAGCAAATGTTCGAAGTTACCGCCTTCTGCTTGAATACAAGCTTGTGCTCGCCATATTCACGAGTTATAACACGCTCGGATATCTTGTCTGCTTATTGTGTCTACAGCATCTTGAAAACGTATGGTCAATAATTAAATGGTTTCAATTTCATTATCGTTATTGTACACGTCGGATGACCTAAGTGGCCATGCAATAGGGCCACCTTTATCTATCCGTCGGTCACCAAACGTATTATTTAAATGCTCACGCACTTCGTAACTATTGAGGTGGAACACCATCATGCAAAAACCACATCTGTTGACGCACGTTTAAAGGCGCCTCTTCTAAAAGTTCTGGTAAATTGTTTTGTAAAAACATTAAATAATTTCTGGCAAGTAAACGATGTAAAGTAAATGGTCTGATGAGCGTACCATTAACAATTTCTGCTGAGTCTGTTAAACTGTAGTGTAAATATATCTGTTACTTTATAACTTTTGCCACAATTTTTTTTGTCATTATTTTGTGTGTACTATTTTCAATTAAAAATAAGGTTCCAATTTTTTATCACCCTGTATATAAAAATTCATTTTTACATTTCAATAATTAAATAAATATTAAATAAATAAAACAAATACAGTCGGTTCGTTTTATGTAGGTGAGAAGGATGAATGCGCATTGGATAGTATTTACTGCGTTGGTTGAATTGTATTGTGCCTCGGTAAACGATAATATAGTAATAGACGTCCGACTATATGCAAAAAATCGACAAAGAAGCTTATTAATTTTATATTTACTCTTTTTTTACTTTTTTTAGCTGGAATCATTATAAAAAGATTAATGCAGTTTATTTTTACTGTATGCTACTAATACCACCCTGTTCACTTTATATTTGTCGTTCGCATAACCCTAACGTGACCGAAGCGGTCATCGGTATGCGCCGGAATTCGCCTATTTAAAACGAACCGGCTATAATAGAGTAATAAAGTAATAAAATTAATTAGTTCTTGCATCTACTTATAAATTCGTAAGTATGAGCAAGTCTAATCGAAGACAAATTTGTGCAACAATAAAGAAATTGCAGTTTAGTGCCAATTAGAAGTGTCTTCCTGCCCATTTATTATTATTTTCATAAAATACGAAAAATTATTAAAACTTATAAGGTACTGTCTTCTAGAAGAAAGTATTTCTTTATGTTTGTGATGTTTAATACATAAAAAAAATACACCTACTTTTACTTGTGTTTTATAAATCCTTTGTAAGCAAAAAAACCTGTAATGCTATATGTTTGAGGTATTTGGCTTTTTGCTTTTTGTTTTATTTCTATATTGCTGCAACAATAATCCATAAAAACTTCAAATATCGAAGTCTGATTACATCTATCTTATTCTTAATTGAATATTTGATTAGTGAAGGACAGGTCAGATCTCAGTTCATCTTTATCTTTCGGAATTTTAAACTGTTGTCAGAGATTTTACAATAATGCATAACAAGCCAACACATTATTATTCCTCCTATAACGCTATAGACCAATTAGAAACTCGACTACCTTGTTATTATTAAAGTAAAAATAAAACAACACCCGGAAAAATAATTTTACTGTAAATTTAATACAAAATCAGTTTTTATTATTTATTAAATTGTACAAAAATTGTTAAATTTAAGTTGTCCAAATCTTAATACAATTAGCAAATTTTTTATGTGAAAAGTAAATTTAGCTGTTTCCAAGTACTATTAAATAATAATATTATTGAAGTGTGTTACCTAAGAAATGAACACAAATGTGTCGTTATGTTTTCCTCTGTAATATACTAATTTACTAACGATCAAACATTATAGTTATTAATAACACAGCTACAAAAAATATTAAAAAACATCATTTCATAACTATTATAAATAACAATTATTCCTTTATAACTGCAATACATATTCTACTTAAAGTATGTATTCACTTCGAATTTAAACATTATTGATAATTAAATTTTTTACAGAATTGCCAATTCTGCAACAGTGGTGACAACGAAGATAAGCTTCTATTATGTGACAGCTGTGATAAAGGCTATCATACTTACTGTTTCAAGCCAAAAATGGAGAATATACCAGACGGCGATTGGTATTGTCATGAGTGTATGAACAAAGCCACAGGCGAACGTAATTGTATTGTCTGTGGCAAAAAACAATCAATTACTGGTACGAAATTAATACTATGCGAAATTTGTCCTCGCGCATACCACACTGACTGTATCCGACCTACGCTGAATAAAGTACCTAGAGGGAAATGGTATTGTTCCAATTGCATTTCCAAAAAGCCACAAAAGAAAACTATACGTAAGAATAATAATAAGCAAGCACGAGATAGTGAATCATCTGATCATCATCCACCAAGGTAATTTAATTATGTATTTATCATTTAATGAATGTTTTAACTTTGATTACAAAAAATTCCATAATGAATTGAAAGGATTAACTGTTTATTTGCCTTTAAGTAACTTAAGTAGGCTTATATTGTTCAGTAAACTTACTACTGACAAATAACGTGTCTGTAAATGATCGTACGCCAATTATGATTGTAATTTTTCAACAGTTGGTGGCAATATTAATAATAAAGACTAAGGCGACTAAGGTTATGTTTATGTGAATTTGTTGACTGAGTATGCAACTAATGCTTTATTTAATGAAAAGGACACTTATGAATAGAAATATACTTTATTTTTACAAAAACTGTTGAAAATATCCACCATTATTTTGTAAACACAAAAAAGTTAAATGCCTGTAATGTGTGGAAACGGTTTTTAAAAACACTATTCTTTACATGTCCGAAAATGAAATAATCTGGTGGTGGCAAGTCTGGCCTTCTCGATGACCACAAGCTTTGGCTGATTCTACGATCATCATAAAACTCCTGAAAATATGCTATACTGGCACCTGCAGTGTGAGCAGTGGCTCCATCCTTTTAAATAACCCAATTTTATGTCATCATCATGCAGCTGATTAATAAATTCTGTCAAAATGACAGTTTGGTATCTCTCTGCATTAATTGTTTCGTTAAAGAAAACTGGCCCTATTATTCTTCGCCTTGATATTGCAACCCAGATTCCAACTTCTATGGGATGCGGATCTTTTTCGACAAGTATATATGGATTTTCTGTAGCCCATGTTCGGGAATTCTGATTATTTACATATCCGGAAAAAAGTTAAATCGAATCAATCATCATTATTTAGTTGCATTGCTTTAAATATTTAACCTATATATAGCAAGCGCCAAATATGTTGGCGAGCGATGGGAGTAAGTTCGCGCAGCATTAGAAGTAGTGGAAAGATTTGTATTTGGTTTTACATAAAATTGCAAGATACCATAGGTGGCGTAAACTACACATCTATCACTTAATAAATTAATAATTTATTAGAGTAAAATATATACAAACTTATTTTTTTAACAGTATAGATTTATTGTGAAATCAATTAGACGTTACAGAAACAATTAAACATATGTATAATGACATATATTCATATACATTCATTGCCAAACGAAATGATATTTAAAAAATGGGAAATTGACGTACATAGAAATTTGTTTTATTTTTTTTTAATCTGTTTGATTATGGCTTTTTTCAAAGAGGTTAGAATTATCTGACATTGCCATCCGAATGATTAATCCAAATAATTTAATTAGACGTAAAATAATATGCGGCAAGAAAATAGAGGTTGTATTTTTTATTAGGTAGTTATTAACAAAAATATAATACTTCAATGTTTTGCTGCATTGCCATTTCTTTCTATCACCAAAACAATATTGTGCAGTTAAATTTTGCCACCACTCGTTTATGCTATTAATCAATTCCTGTCTGCCTAAAATTATTACGACGCATTGTTTTTTCCATGTGCCCCACAAATTTTCAATTGGATTAAGATTTGGGCTTTTAGCATACTTAAAACTAAAAACTAAAACCAATAACAACGTTTGACAACCGTTTGACACGAATAAAACTGACATAAGCTGATAATTAATAGCAAACAATCAAATTTTAGATTTCACATTTTTTGTGTGTTGACAGTAATAATGAGATTGTAATATATAAACAGATTTTTAAGAATATTTTTAAAACAGTATAAATTTACAGAGGAAGCAATTTGATGTTATAATTAATTAAACAATTTACATATGAAATGAGATTTAAATGTACATACAAACAGAAATGTTCAACACAAATCCATTTACTTGCTTACATATAAAGAATATTTAATTTATAAATGGTTTATTCCTTTATTAGTAGCTGTACAATAGATTTAACAAATTAATCTTTTTCGGAACTGAAGTTGCCGTCATCTCTGTCACTCTCATTATATACATTAATAATTAAACTTTCTCTCGTTTCATCAACTAATATTTCAGATGCTAAATATTTATTTCACTTAATAGCAATGACGTACTTTTATGTTTATAAAAATAATTGTGAACATTAAAAACTACTTCTCGCGTTTGAGCGTGTATCACTTTATGATCCCCTAGGAAAGACATTATATTCCGTCACTGACAAATTTATTCTGACAATTCCTTGTGCACGTTTTTAAAAACGACTACTGCGCACCCTCTCCGCTCGCCATCTTATTTGACGCTTGACATACATCAATATTTGTTATTTTGTGCGTAATTTATTTGTTAGCTATTATAAATATAACTGTTTTTTATATAGATTCATTATATGGACCTATCTTAACTTTGTATTAGTCAATAACATATCAGTTGTTGAAGCTGACGTTTGACAAATTTTGGAAATATACTTGCTTAGTATTTAGCATACTAAGAATTATAGTTATTATCAATTATTGTTTGACATCTTTTACCATAGTCGTACGTGCCTGTTTTCCGTTGGCTTTTATTATAATTTTTTCGTTTATTATTCATTCTTGTATCAATTAATCTTTCATTATATTCACAATCAGTTATTTTCATAACCCGTAAAATTAATTTTTCAATTTCATTTAAATTTTCATAGGTAACATTTGATACGAGGGGAACCCTAAAAATTTCCGGAAAAAGAAAAAAACAGATATTTTATCAAAAAAAAAATTATTGTTTCTCAAAATATTCACCTTTAAGTTTTAAGCATTTTTGCATTCGAAGAAACCAGTCGTCGAAACAATTATTCCAAACTAAAGTGGATATTTAAGAAACATGCGTTTTAAATGCTTCAACGGCCTCTTTCGGTGTCGAAAACCGCTCACTACGCAATTTGTTTTTGATAAAAGGGAACAGGAAGAAGTCATTAGGTACATTTTCAAATGCTACAAAATAAAATTATGTTTAATCCACAAAAACTGGCATTATTATCAAATATTTGCTATTTTACCTGAAAAAAAAAGTAGAAAAAAGAACAAACCACAAATATGATGTTTGTAAGGTACTATTTTTAGAGGTTGGTGATTTTTACAAAAAAAAAATATTTTTTTTTAAATATATGATTTACCAAGTCTTGGCACAAACGAGACAATATTAAGCCTTTTTATTTACTAGTATGAATGAGTTAACTCAGATTTGTCCCCAAAATTATTCAAGTAAATTAATGATATTAAACTCTGCTGTTAAATTTGATGTTTTTTTTTTGTACTCGTTACAGCCCCGCTCCATCGCATAGTTCAGTAACAACGAATGAGGATACGCCAATCACAGCGTGCAATCAAAGTGATATCTCCAACTCCAGCATAACAAATACTGGATCGCCATCTGCGCAGGCTGCAAAAAAAGATAAGGTATCAAAAAAATTAATAAAAGAACTGGCTCCATGTAAAGCAATCTTGGAAGATTTAGAATGTCATGACGACGCGTGGCCCTTTCTACTGCCCGTAAATACGAAACAGTTTCCTACTTACAAAAAGATAATCAAGTGTCCCATGGATTTATCTACAATCAAGAAGCGCCTTCAAGACATGTAGTAAGTAAATTGTAAAAAGAAAAAGGAGAAAAAGACATTTATATCAAAACGGTTTCTGGACTATTACACTTGTAAAATCTACAGTGTCATAATTCGATATTTTAATACTAACACCATTCTTCTTTATCGCTTTTCAAATATTTTGTATATCCTTTATAATGAAAATTGCAAAAATCTGGGTACTAAAAGTATATCAAAAATTTAACAATCAGTAGTTTCAGTTTTAGTTTTACTGTCAGTAACGCGATAAAACTAGTAGGCTAACTTTGTATTCATATTTCACAAGAATTTATGTTCTGTGAATTAATAACTCGAATTTCGAAGATAATTGTAGATCTTCTGAGATAGCTAAAATCACGCTAACGTAAAAAACGCAACAACTATTTGCACATATTCTGCTATATCTAATTATTAGGAGGAATTTTTTTTTTATTTTTGTCTTGAAGTCAATGTTTTCAGCAATTTTATAGGGCCAAAGAATTTCATGAATTTATTCATCCCTATATTACAACACGATCAAATATTTTATTGAAGTTATTCCGTTAATGCCAACCATAAAATAGTGACTTTTACTTACTACCAACTACTCTGGAAAATCATACTGTTTTAGTATATTTGTTCACAAATTAGATTTATTTTTCTTATCTTTTTAGATTTATTATAACTATCTTGATTAAAACTGTCCTGATTAGAGTAGGCTGTTCTTTAAGTATTTTATTTAGTAAGATTGACGACACTGCGATACTTTTAAATTGTGACAGCTATCAGTTACAAACTTAAATTGGAAAACCTTACATTTGATTGAGTTGATAGAGTTACAACCCAAAAAGTTTATAATCGAAAGTTACGTTAGAACTGGTCAAAAATTAAATAATGGAGAATGGGTTTATTCCATTAATCAATGCTTGCATGATTTCCGGCAACAGTTTCCTAATCTGCCAGTTACTTGGGCACAGCTGCTAAGTTATATCCATGCTTCCACTGATAAATTTCATGAAACAAGGTCAATAACCCGTAATCCTGGCGATAGAGCACCTAAAGAACGAACTACAGATAGCATAGAGGATATTCGAGGTCGATTGGACAACCCACCTAAAAAATAAATTGCAAAGCTTTCTCAAGAAGTTCATTTGTCAGTGCGAACATGCCATGCCGTTTTAAAAAATTATTTAAATGTTGTTTCCATATAAAATTCAAGCATGTTTTGAACTCACACAGATAGATTTTGGCACGAGAACACAGTACTGTCAATGGTTTTTACATAACATAATGACAACAAATGCTTTTTTTTTCTGATGAGGCTTAGTTCCATTTTTCTAGCTATTTCTATAAGCAAAATATGAAAATGTCGTCGGCAGAAAACCCTCACGAATTCATAGAAACTATTGCATCCACAAAAAATAGGCGCTTGGCTAGCAGTTTCAAGGAGACGAATTAAAGGGCCTATATTGTTTAATCAAACCGTAACTGCTAAAATATACCAAAATGAATGAATCGTTATCAAAAAGCATGGCCATTTCTAATCAGGAAAGATTTTTAAGGGATGGAAGTATGTATCTTTCTCATTTTAATGAGCTTTTACCATATTACTTTTTGTTGACCAAATATTAATTAGTATTAATAAATTAAAAATTATAATTTCTTCTCTACTTGATATCTTATTGTTTTAATATTTGCAAATTAAGTAAACCAGCTTTAAAGTTTTAATATTTTACGAAAATATATGCATGCGAGTACAAAATAGTTATATTTGCATAGAAATACCCAGTATTTTTATCACTTTATTTTAATAAATTTATGTAAACATGTTTTGTTTTGACTCTTTGAACAAAAACTGTTATTATATTTTCAGTCTTGTCAGCATAGTATTACTTTTTTTTATTGAACATCGCCATATAACTAGTAAACAGTGTCTGCAAATCGTTTCTCTCAATTAGTTGCTGTGCTTCAAAGTAGGAAGAAATGCAAATTTTCAACGAAGCAAGTTTGATAGAAAGCGAAAAGTAATATTATGTTTACGAAAACTTGTTGCCAGGATGTATAGGAGCCTGCTCACTAAAATATGTTGGTTACAAACAAAATGAAATTTTAACACATGATTTGCATGACATTTGCAATAACAAACTGTATGGCTTTTAAAAGACCAGATTTTTGAGGCTATTGTGAAAAAAATAGTAACAATAAACTCAAATATCAAATCTTTATAAACATTTTGAGAATTTTTTTAATTAGCGTGAAATTTCTGCACCATTGGGGAAAAATACTTTCTTCTCTTTAAAATTTACCTAAGGTTATACACACACACACAAATAAATCAAAATAAAAAATTATAGTTTAATCCACAAATCAAATAAAACCAAACTATTTATTAGCGTTTTTCGTCATCTGAAAAACTAGACTTTTAACTAAAACATTAATCCTACACATCAGATAAGCAAAAGGCACTGCAAAGCAAATCGTCTCAAGTAAAGATTATGCACTACACCATACAAGAAGATGCACTGGCGATTTCTTGTCCGTATCTAGCAAAACTAAAGTATCATCAGGCAGTAGACTATTGTGCCTTATATCTCGGGAACTTTAAAACGCGCCGCTGCACACTTTTCAGTTGCACCTTATGGGCAAGTGTATATAGGATACCAAATTATTGAAGCATATTCAAGTTTACTTCGAACTATAGTCTATTTTTAAACTAAGAGGAGTAAATGGAAAAGCCACATTTACACTGTAAAAGTTACCAAATCAATGACATTCTGAATGTTTTTTTAAATTTTCGTATTTTATTAGTTTTTCTTTATTCATTGAGCTCAAAGGCAACATTTAATTTAGCGTTATTTCCCGCTTAATTTTGAATATAAACTCTACATCAATAAAGTCACAACGTAATTAAACATTTATTAAAAATTATTTACATTAAATACAAAAATATCATAAATAAAGGATTAAAAGAAATCAAAGGCTCCGTTAACTACTTGTTACTTGCAAAAATTAAACAAAATAATCTATTCTAAATCTGAACTGTCTGAGAAAGTATCACTGTCACTATCAGCACCAATAGAAATAATAAACGGTTCGATTAGATCATCTACGATGCTATCTAGTGTGGCCATTTTTATTTCTTCCTTAATTATATGCTCAACACAACTTTTCCAATTAACATTTTGAACATTTTCGATAGCTTGCAATAACAGCCCCCTCACTTCTGTCAATTTAAATGTGATGTTCTTCGATGCTACTTCATTCTTTATTTTTGCCCATATCAACTCTATTGGATTGAGTTGCCAATGGTACGGTGGCAACCTTAATAGAACTTTATTATTACGTTTTGCCATTTCATCAATCACATACAAATTATATTGTTCTTTATTTATTTTGATTAAATTCAGAAGTTCAGCTCGTACCATCTCTTCTCTGAATTCAATCTGCTTATTTCGCAACCACTCTTGCATATCTTTTTTCTTTGATCCTGCTGTAGGAATTTTCTCCATTCTACGGCTGTGGTAAGACGCGTTGTCCATGAATATAACAGCGTTGTCAGGTAATTTTGATAACACATTATTAAACCATGTCTCAAAAACGGCTGCATTAATTTCTTGATGATAATCTCCTGTTTTCTTACCTTCGAAAAGCAATAACCCTCCATCAACAAAGCCATGTTCGGATCCAATATGTAACACAATAAGCCTCCTCCCTTTTCCTGACGGGTTTTTTAGTCCTGTAGATAGCCCTTCGATTAATGTTTGACGCCGATCTCTATCTATCCATACTTTTTCTTTTGTATGACCTTCATTAACCCACGTCTCATCTAAATAATAAATTGGTCTACCTTCTCTCCTAAATTCCTTCATTTTAAGTAAGTATTTTCTTCTCCATGTAATGATATCATCCCGTTCGATAAGAATACTTTTACGGTTTCTTTTCATGTACTTGAAGTTAATTTGCTTCATAAATTTGTACAATGACGAACGGGACATTTGTGGTAAATCCGGACGTTTCTTTATTTCCATCAAAATTTTGTCCAACGTAGGTAATTCGTTTTTATAAAAGAAAGCATGCACTATTTTCCGCACAGACTGTTTAACTACTTCATCGTATGCAGCAACATTACCAGGTCGTCCTCCATAGTGTTTAGATGCAGTAACTGTACCAGTCTCATTATACTCTTTTATGGTGCGATATACTGTCGATTGTGCAACGCCTAAAAGCAGAACATTATCAAATTGGTTACATTATTCAATCCATGAAAACTTACCCACGGTGTTACTAATTTTAGAAACAATAACAGTTTTTTTTAAGATTCGGTTCATCAGTTCGCAGCTGTTTATACATATTTAAAACACATTGCTTTTCAGCAACAGATAAATGCCCTATATCTAAACGTTTGCGTTTTTTCGGAGGTGAAAATGATGCTGAACTTGTTGCAACAGTATCCATATTTATATGAATATTGAATAATTATCGATAACTACAGAAGGGTATCTTAAAGGTTTCGCAAATTCTAAAAATAACGGATTTATTTACGTTAATACAACAATACAACTGAATAGAACAACGGGAACACAACAGAAAACGAAATTTGACAAGCGTTTGACATCGATAGGTCAACACGCAATTTTTGCATAACGTAATCCTACCTCTGAAGCAACCAATCACGCATAGTAATTTTGGCGCGATTAATTTAAAACGCTCCTCTTAGTTTAAAAATAGACCATAGTGAACAATAGAGATATTTTATGGTTTACATATTCGAAAAGTATTTGGAACTACACATCAAAAAATCAAGAGTCGCAGAAGCAGATCTATACATATCAGTAATATGGTTGACAAAGGTTCGACCACTGTCAAATAAAACGTCATTGTTAATGTTAAAATTAAAACTGAAAAGTTCCTTTTTTCGAGAAAATCCAACCACACAGGACTTGCTTATGTTAAGTTAAAAAGTTTCATGACATTTTCGTTGTATTCCGTTCCCCATGTTAAAAAGTAATTATAACAGCGTGGATGATGTGATGCTAGAATAAGACGACGCGCGATTTCCACCTATTTATCAAATGCATGTCGCTAGCTAAACATCAATCATAATAGCGAATTAGTATATTTTGAGTTGTATAATCCATAAAATACAACTGTAGAATTTTTTTTTTTCAAATTTGTTGCTCTAACAAAACTATTAAACAATTGCCGTCTTTAAGGGCTATTAATTGTAATTTTATATTAAATTCAAACGTAAAAAAATGTGATATCGAATTTCGAATTGTAAAATACAAACGCATTCAATTAAACATCAAATAATCACAAATAAATTATCTATAAAGTAAATAGTTAATATTTAGAACGTTGTAATTTAAAAATATTCAATTAATATATTTATGATACGGCCTGAAGTTTATTTTCTTTGCACCATTCTGCAAATTTCACTAACTGCTTTAGATAATCGATGGAAAATAAATTATTTGGTGTTCTCAACAGTCACTCTAATTTCAGGTACATGAAAAATTCTGATTAATTTTTAATTAAATTTTAATAAGTACAGAATATTTAATAGAAAATTGACAAATTCAAATTTTAAATGGACTTGAAATGTCATTGTGTACTTACTGCCAACCACCACGAAGGTTATAAAAGAAGCAAATTTGAAAAAATAACAAACAACTTGTGTAAGTAGAGCTGCGAAGTAAATATTAACGTCGATCGCCGAAGTTCGCCAGTTGGAGATCAACTGTTAATGGTGCATCGTGCATATTTATACGAGTGTTTGTACACTGCCCGTAATATAAAGCCCGTACACTAATATATTATCAATGTAACCCAGGCTTATCAAATTTGACTTAATTTATAGATACATATTATCAATTCCTAGACATTTAAATAATTTTACCAAATTCAGAATCATTTCTAAAATTGAGGCCACAGTTGATCTATAAGAAGACTTGTCAAAGCATATAATTTAAATAAATACACAATTGTTGGAATTAAAAACCGTTGGATAAATAAAACATAATTTAATTAATTACATAAGAAAAATCCGTTTGAAACAAATTTTCCTGGTTTTGTAAGAACAGCTTCAACACGAATTCACAAAACGAATTTAAAGAAATGTGCAACTGCAAAAAAGTATAGATTAAGCGAAATGAATAGACAAGGTCGACTTATTTTCGCTTTTAACCATTTACTAAATGACAGTAAATTTTAGGGAAGGGTCATCTTTTCAGATGAAAAAGTTTTTCATTCACATAGCTGCACATAGGATTTTAGGCACTTTCGCATCTATAGATCCCCTCGGTGTAGGTATGACGAAAATTATACTTTACAAAATTATAAATCCTGAAGATTTTCCGTACATGTTTGGACTTGGATTTGTAAAGGATGTTATTTAGGAGTTTGGTGGAAAGTCGATGGACGATTAAATTCGAGAAAGTATATGGACATTTCAGATAATGTGATGCTACTATCTGTTGGGAAATTTTTCCCGCTAACAATTTTATTTTCCAACAAGATAATTGCTCGGTGCTTGCTGCACATTGTGTAATTAATTATTTTGCTGCAATAATATTGAAATTCTACCTTGAGCTGCGAAAAGTCCTGACATGAATCCAATTCAAAATAGCTGGGGAATGATCATTAAAATGAAACAACGTGCCACGTAATAAAGAATAATTGTGGGACCTTATTGAAGTTTGGCAAAAAATCCTCAATTAGTAATTAATTTAATAGATTTACTTCCACGAAGACTCCAGGCCGTTGTAGACAATAATAAATGACTCGTTATTGATATACGTTTAATCATGCAAATCCTATTTTTTTTTTATAGATTTTCATAATTTTATATATTTAAATCATATTTTTTTTTATTATTACGGTCTGCGTCATAATAAAACGGGATACTTTGTTTACCTATTGTGACAGTACTTTGTTACATCTTACAAGCTTAAAAATGCATAATCTTATATTCAAATGCAACTAATATTGATCAAAGAATTACTTATAAAACTAAATTAATTTCAAAATCGTTATAAGACATGTCCGGTTTTTTTTTTTTTTGACGCGGACAGTATAAGACCTGTCCCGTTTATTTTTTTTTGACGCGGACAGTATCTATTACTTTATTAGTTCCTAATAAACTTCTTTCTGTTGTTAGTTTTATTACAGAACATACAGAAGCGACACTATTGTCGGCACCTTTGATCTTTTAGGTGAGATTTCGATGACCTTTGCCATCTTTTTGTAGGTACTTTTAAGCGTCAAGTTTAAATGTTATTGATACATAATTGAATATTGTAATGGTCAACATTATGAAATCATAGGGTGCGTTCCACTAGCCCTACACAACGCTCACGCTCGCGGTCATTCCCGTTCCATTAGCGTATGCCCAGCTCGGAAGTATTTTGATTATCCTACCAATTGAAATGGGTTTCATTTGATTGAAGTTGAAGAGCGATGACAAATGGATGATAATCTTTGTTTTGACTTGTGAATATTTGAAAATATCAATTCACAATAGTGATAAGACGGATTGTATAAAATAATTTCAACAAAACTCACACTCAAAATCCACCCTAAGGTTTTCGGGGGCGCTAAATAAGACGGTCTTAACGATGTTCCGCTGAAAATTCGCGATTTCGTTTTTTGTACTTTTGACCTGTCGACAACAAAATGTTAAATTCAAATAATAATGCAATTATTGCACTAATGCACATTCACTTCTAGAAGTAAATATTTCTCTGAATCATACAACGTTATTGCTTCGGTCGCCATAATTGAACTTTATAATCATAAACAACCACTTCAACCCACCTAAAGACATGGGTCGACGTGATCGAGAACAATGACATCATTTCTGACGTTTCCAGCACTCCCACAACGACCGTGATCGTTATATGGAACGACTCACACGAGCGTTTTGAGCTTGTGCGAGCCTACTGAAACGCACCCATGTATTAGTGATATTTAAGTATTTTTTTTTTAATTAATAAAGTGGAATACATAAAAAAATTAAATAAGTCTTTCGAAATACAAATAAGCATAAAAAATGGCATTTAATGATATGCAGTAAGTATTTAATTCAAAAAAATTAAGGAGCACCAAATCAAAATAGAAATAAACATGTATGTATAACATTTTATTACATATTTATTACTATACATATGATTAGTTATGCATTCAATTAGTAATTGATTATTTTCTATTTCCACAAATATTTATTAGATTTTATTTCTCTATTTGGAAATGAAAAAAATCCTTAATCAAAGAATTAATTTAATGAAACATAATTTAACATGTAAAATAAAGTTTTATATTCAAAGTAAATATAAAACAATTAAATAAATAAATTTTCAAATACAAACTCAAAAAATGATAATTATCGCACAATATTATTATGTATAATGCGTATATATACAGGACGTCATACAAAATGCCTGTCAACAGGTTTAGATTTGTGGTTGAGAGAAATACCTACAAAAATATGGCGGATTTCGCACATGCGTATAAAAATTTGGTACACGCGGGAAGAGAGTGTCGCTTCTGTTTTTGAAGCAATGTAATCGTTCAAATATGTATAACCTATAAAGTCTATAAATGATAGTATGAATATATTTGCCCCGTTTACCCAACTAAAGAACTCTGATTTCATGCTCATAGAAGTTGTACAGGTTTCATATGTCGCGCAGTGTACGTTGCAAAGTATATATTAATGATGCCGGGTGTACGTAGAAACAAAAAGCAAAATATCGCAACTCTAGTTGTAAGACACTTATAGCACTCGCCCTAAGATTGTGCTGGTACAACAGATAATATCTATCTTATGGCATTAGTTCTTTAATAGACTATAATGGGAAATCAAAATATATATTTCGTTGTTTTGTACATGTTATAAAGAACGTTTAATTAGCTGATATGGCAAAATTAGAAATATACGTTTGCAATCTTTATACTAACTGATTCTATGGAAAACCACAGAAAAATATTAAATCGAATACGTTTTTAAATGACTATATTTTATACAAATTAGTCTTATTACTTAGATAACAAATAATGGTAGAACATTAATTAACGTAAATTACATGTACCATTTCCCAGATTTTTTCATTTAATTTTGGCTTTGATGTACGCTAAGTAAATAACATTTATTATTAATTTATTTATCAAATTAATTTTTTATTAAGTTTTGTCTATGTTTGAACATGTAAGGAATGTGTACGAATGAGTTAAAACTGTATGGTTGTACTATAGAACTTTTGTTTAGTAGTTACATGAAATTTCCCTAAGGTACGAAATTAGTTAATGTCTTATTAAATTTAATATTGTAAGTCATCTTTTTAATTACAGTTACAAATCTAAAGAAGAATTTTGCGCAGATGTTCGGCAAATATTCAACAATTGTGAAACTTTCAATGAAGATGACAGTCCAGTGGGAAAAGCAGGTCATTGTATGAGACAATTTTTCGAAGCCCGTTGGAATGACCTTTGTACCTCTCATAGTTGAGGTTCGCTTTGTTATAGTAAAAGACCTTACTATCGTCTGGTAAGGTTATCGCCGGAGAACAGTGTTTGAATTGTAAAACAATTGTTAGTGAATTATTTCGTTTTTAACGATTTCGCATTTGAGTGCCGACACGTGAATCGCCTTTATGCCTCAAAACAATAAGCTATGTTTGATTTTCCTGTCGACATTTAGATGATAAATGATGATATTTATATATGATAAAACATAATAATACAGGTATTTCCAAGTGTGTGATATGAACATTAAAAAAGGTATACCAATTTAATGCTTGTTACTGTCCATAATGTAATTATTTGTATACATTCATCGAAAAAGAATATTAGAAACATGACAAAGTACATGTTGTGTTAGTTCAAAATGTTGTGATTTAACGATTTTTATATGGACATTATTCTGCTTGTATTAAAATGATGACCTAGTTGTATTTTTAAAAGTAGTATCTTTAATATTGTATTTTTTTACATATTATTTAAATGTTATTTATTTAGTATGACTGCTTTTTTGTAACAAATCTGCTTTCCTTATTTGATTCCTTAATTTATTATAGTTTTTAGCTAGTACACCCAGTGCTTTTTCTGTTGATAACTCGAGAGAGAAATGTATTTTAAAGTATAAAAGGTCTGGTCAAAATACATGTTTGTGAAATGATACAATTAGAATTTTCCTTAGAACCAGTATCTAAATATATCAACGTATTTTGGCTATGATGTGGTGAATAAACAACTCTTGTATATAATCATTCCATGCCTGCTTATTTTAAATTTTTTTAAATTTCACAACTTGAAAAATATAGTGGTGTTAAACATGTATAAATTGTAAAAATATTCCTTATAAAAGTAAATCAAGCTCAATATTTGAAACTGTAAAGATCTTCCTTTTCTCTCTCTATCTCACACAATTTCTCATTATATGTTTTGAATTTTGTTTCTGTAAGCTGAATATAATTCTGAAATAAAAGAAAATGTATTTAAGAGATAAATGTGTTTGTAGGACTAGTTCTGTTTGCAAATAAATAAAAAAAACTTTGCAAAAATCTTAGAACTAGCTGTGTATTTCGAGTGTAAGATATTTATAATAATTATATTTAATTATAAATGTCATTGAGTTTTTTTATATAAAAATCATTTATATTTTATTTATCCTGCTCAGACGAATTTATTAGTCATTCTTAATTCTCTCAAAATCACGATTTGCCCCCCTTCAGAATTTCATAACGCGTACCTGTTACGTTCGTGTTAAAATATCCACGGATTTGACTCAAGTTCGATATATTCTTGAGTAAGTTTCTCTCTTTACACAAATTAACTGTGCAGAGAGGACAATAGATAGCGTGGTCCAGAACAGGTTTTGTTCCAGATCGTTACTGACCATTGTTTCTTGTTATTCGATGTTCGTCGTAATATTGTTTTCAAAGATGATGAAGCTCCACAAAAAGTACTATTTCTTAAATTATCTTGAGAATTACAAGAAAGATAATTTAATTCTTAATTTTAAATGCAAAAGATCAAAAATTTAAAGCAGTTCTATGAAATAAGCTTACCATCGTAAGTGCAATTTTTTGCATATATTACTATTTACAGAATGACACATGTATTGTATGTATTCAATTCAAATGGTACTTTCTAAGAAAAATTATATGGCGCAAAATTTGAATTGCTTCTAACCTAACAAATTAATGTAGTGGTGACAAATAGAAAAGCATATATTTTGATATTTCTTCTAGATCATATTCGCAAACTAAGATAAATGAACTCGAGTAACATCCCATCGACGGCTCGTCGTCGCACATATATATATATATATATATATATATATATATATATATATATATATATATATATATATATATATTGTCAGTCGACGTTCGAACACCAATCAATTCACGTTGTGCGGCGGCGACTGACAAATATGCGCGACGATGGGCCTCCGATACGATGTTACTCGAATGAACCTCTTTATAAATTAAGGTAAACCGTACATGTTCATTAGAATTTATTTTATTATAAAATATGTCGCGGTTTGTTACACAATCGTAACATTTTAAAAAATATGCTTTCTAAAAATACTAATACTACATAGTCGAATAAACTAATCTTCATGTTCTTGAAGTTATCATTTTATATACATTGCTTTTCAATTCTTTTAACGTGTTCACATTCTACTCGCCACGCAACTGAGGCTACTTGTTCAATGCTTCGTATGTTATTAGTTATTACTAGAGCAGACCAATTTCCGTGCGCGCCATGAGCGCCGGTATGGGAGTGTAATTCGTAATATATTAGAATATGCGGTAGAATAGGGACGCAACATGAGCTTGTTACCGATATAAGTATGGAAGTAGAGACATTTATTCTATCAGAAATAATTAAATATACATTTGGTTTTCTGCTATTAAAGTAATATGCATAAACACACGAAAAATAAGAATAGTACATATAGCAGCGTTGTATGTACCTATAAATAAAATGGAAAATGTATGAAATCAGTGATTGTGTGCACGACAGAGGATTTAAAAAAACACTTACCGTTTTAAGCGTCTTCCAAGGATTGACAAACTGGAGAAACTCGATTGTATATTTTCAACATCAGGTGCGTTTCTAAGGTTATTTCTGAAAAACATGTCCGCCGTGAGGAAAAAATATGTTTATATTCGGAAAACGAGCGTTCTACATCTAGTGATGTTATATTCGCATAATCAAAATACTTTTTTAAGCAACTTAACGCATCTGTAGACGTGCCCTCACAAATACGTGTTAAGGTGTCAAAATCTGCATTTCTGTCTAAAACACTTTCAAATTTAATTATAACACTTACACTTTTTGCGTCTTCTACAGCACACAGTTGTGCGTGAACATCTTTAACGATTTGCAGTGATTCCTCTAACGACAGCGACGAATTTTCTAATTTTGTTATTGCTTCTTCTAGTCCCAAGTAATTCTCACGAATACTTTGTAAATCCATTTTAATCTGGGCATCTTGAAATTTTTTCTGGCTTGTATTGATAGCTGCACTTTCTTTCGGATCGAATGATAAAACCACGTCCTTAATTTTTTCAAAATGTTCATGATAGTAAAACTCCGCCCGTAACCATGTACCCCAACGTGTCAGAATCGGCTGTGGTGACTCAGGGGTATGAGGACACAATTCGTGAAATTTTCGAATACGTTTTGGAGATTTCAGGCATACTGCCTATGTACTCGATATTAAAGCATCTACCTCTGGATAACATCTACGAATCTGTTCTGCCACAAGGTGTAGAGCATGGAGTTTACACAAGTTAGGACAATATTTTCTAAGAGACCGGCCTACAGAACACATGGTTGCGGCACCATCGGTCATAAACATTAATACTTGGTCTTTCGAAAGTTTAAATTTTTCCAAAGTATCTAATAGCATCTCTGAAAATTACATTGTTCTAGTCGTCTGGATGCTAATAAAAATGAAAGCGTTGGTTGATGTGGTTCCATATTACGCGCCATCACATTAACTACAGATTGTTTTTTTGCTGTCAGTTGTTTCGTCCACACATAACCACAGTTGTTTATTTTTCAGTTCAGCTTTGATTTTATTTTCAACCTGTTTACGCACCGATGGTAAATTCCTTCGTAACGTTATCGTGCTCGGTAATGT
This sequence comes from Melolontha melolontha, assembly GCA_935421215.2. Taxonomy (NCBI): domain Eukaryota; kingdom Metazoa; phylum Arthropoda; class Insecta; order Coleoptera; family Scarabaeidae; genus Melolontha; species Melolontha melolontha. The sequence goes on from OW285236.1 coordinate 132,232,864, forward strand.
TTGATTCGCGTATTTATTCCAAAATGAAATAAATGAAGCATTACTTAACAAGGTAAACGGCAGTGTACACACAATCATAGTTACACATAGTTCATGTATAAACTGTTGTCGATTAATTTTGTTATTATTGTGCTTCGAACTGCCTACGTGTTCTTTACAATGTGTTTTTGACCAACACATTAAATATGTATTGCACACTAAACATTTAATTTTTGAGCGATCGTATATTAAGTCCGGGAAATCCATAATAAACTTATTCACTTTATCTGACAACGGTCGTTTTCTCGATTTATGTGTCGACCACATTTTATTACGTATGCAGTCTAAGCAAGTACCAAACACATACTGAATGCTTTTTATTAGTTCTGTTGCAATACAATCATCCTCACATCGGCGCACATGGCGCGCACGGAAATTGGTCTGCTCTAGTTATTACTAAGGCTGCACATTCTCATTTACAATTCAGTACCGTTGCTTTAAGGTTATCGGCTAATGCTGCAAAACATTACAGCCAGCAGTCACATCAGATTTCGGCGAATTCGTATTGCGGTCATCGTTGATTCAATGTGTAAATAGTGTTTCGTTGTACCATATCAATTATAAATTCTAATTTAAGAAAAAGAGAGAATGACGACTTTCCAGTAATGATGGGCCTAATTTGTATATATTCTCCGCAAAAAACATTTCATAAAAATACTGAAATGTAGTGAAGAGAGAATGACGACTTTCCAGTAATGATGGGCCTAATTTGTATATATTTCCGCAAAATACATTTCATAAAAATACTGAAATGTACAACAAAACAAAATAATTTATGCTCCTATTTTTTAGTATACTAGGGGTACGTAGTGTCTATTCTATTTATGCATTGAATAGCTCTCTTAACCCCTCTTATCATTCGAACCAATAGTATGTGTATAGAGTAAAGACTATATTGATTACTTCCATACATAGCTTCGCAATGTCAAGAAATTGAATTATGTGCCCTGGTATACATATGGCAATATAAGTTTTTGGGTAGGAAAAAAATCTTAGTACACCAATATTTTGCACTTACTGGCAATTTTTTGGAGTTAAAAATTGGTTTAAAATCTGATATTTTTTCTATTATGAAGTAATATTTTCTTAATTTTTACTTTTGTGGTTAAGTCAATACCATATTTATAAATCGTGCCAATGCACAGATGCTAAAGTTTTATAAACGAACTTCAGGCATCCGTGAGTGCTAAAGACTGACAACATATTGACCTCAAAGTTTGCTATTTTAAGCATGTTTGCAATCATATAAAGCATGCATATTTTTTTCAAGGTCTATTTACGATTCCAAACGAGGCACCTACCCTTCACAGCATTGTCAGAGTGTTATATGTTACAACTGCCATTATTCGCGTTTCTATTTTGATATTGTTTTCCCATTTAAATTGATCTTACAATGCTTTATACGTGCATAACGTATTGTCATACATAAACACAAGCTTTTTGTATATTTAAATTGATCTATTGAACTATAACCTAAAAAGCATTCAATGGAAAAATATAAACAAAAGCCGTGTCACACAGCAACCCTGTGTGACATGATTATGACGTGCCTCGTCTGTAATCGTAAATATAGTCTAATATAGTGCGCTACATATTTAAACGGCCCTGTAACGTTTTTATCTTTTCTTATTATTGTTTCTACTTTTTCCTTATTTACTATATTCCTTTTTACTTTTTTTTGTTCTTTATTTGTGTTAATTAAAGAACACAGAGGCAGAGGCGCGATGGCTCCTTCCAAAACTTACATACCAAGGCCAAATTAAACTAAAAATCGTATTAGAACATTACACATCAAACATTTTAATCAAGTTCTCTTCCTGAAACAGTCACATTGTTACAATGTTTAGAACCTAAATTCAAATCCGATAATGATGGCCTGTTACTAGCACAAATAAAATGCTCCTACTTCTTTAATAGCTTTTAAATGAAACAGATTTATTCGATGTTGTCCTGACCAGTAAAAAAGTTATCCACTACTAAAATTAATAAATACTTAAAGTTAATAATTATGCGTATAAATATGAAATTAGGGATATGTTCTCCCTTTCCTTATTTACTTATACCATTTATCTGAAAACTTATTTCTAATAGTGGCCATAAAGGAGTTTACATGAATAGAAATAATATTTCTATTGAATTTTCCTCCTTGAACACATTTAAATAGTTTTTTTTTTAATTTTCTGGTGTTACAACATCTAATTAGACATTATAATATAATTGAGCACTTATGAAAAAAGACTTTAATATGTCGAAATAAAACCTTACTTTTTCATAATATAAATTTATTTAAAAAAAACGGATACACTATCGAATTAATGCTGTGTTTACACGATCAAATAAATTCATGAAATTTTTGACCTTGAATTTATTGGAGCGTGTAAACGCTAAAATTGTCGTGAAGTTTTTCTTGTCAAATAATTCGTGAATAAATTGTCGGATTAGAACTCGCTCTAATTTTTCGTCAAGTTTCTAGGGAATTATGGTTACATTTGAGTTTAAAATGTATTGCCAACATTCCCATTGTCTTGTAAATACACGTGTTTGTTCATCATTGAGTTTGTTATTTCTTTTTCTTATTTTCCAACAAACAGTATGAAGCAATTGCCATTGTATACAACGCTACACGTTGTCTTTTTGCTTTTTTTGTAATTTTCATATATAAATAATTAATAATACGTTGAACCTAACCTTCAAATGAACGAATGAAAACAAAAGAAATTGGACACAGTTGCTGGAAAACAAATGTCACTATTTGATGGTTGGTCATAATGATTATTGTGAATAAAATGTTGGAAGAACTTTTGCGTTTACACGGTCCAATAAATTGATGAATAAATTCATGAATTTCTTCATGAAGAAATTCGTCAATTTATTCATGAATTTATTTGACCGTGTAAACACGGCATAAAAAAAAAAGCGGTAAATTAGGCTGCGTGAATGTAGGTGTATTAAATGTAAGCGTCAAATTTAAAAATTCAAATAACATATAAGGTCAAATAAGCGTCTATTATTTTCTCATCAGCGTTCACGTCATTTAAATTAATAAAATATTCTCAAACTATTATTGACATTTAGGATGCCGCAATTAAATATTACCTATGGACGAGTTAGAGCGGAAAATACATGAAGCGTGTCAGCAAATTTCATCGGAATTATCTAGAAAGTTATAGAACTCCATAGAGAAATTACAAAATATTAATGTATTATCTGATAAGTTAAACGATAATAATAAACACCTTTATTTTGGTACAATCAAGCTTATTGTATTTCGATGCTTCAAAATTACTATTTATTTTCAAGCACCCGGTTCATGTGCATGATTTGCACATTGCTATGATCTTAAGTACGTTAGACGATCTTAACTACGTTAGCAACATCACAATACTAAAATGCTTAAAAATTGACTACATATAACTTCACTACTGTACCATTTTTTTTTAATTTGATAGTACATTTCGTGTGCCTCGCACACATTAGTTGCTACTAATGATGTGTGCAAGGTACACGGCATGTAGATCTTGCTGCTATGTGTGCAAGGCAACTTATATTATAAAAAAGTAAGGTGTTTTATTTCAACATACCTAATTCGAAGTTGAAACCCTTTTTAAAAATTTAAAAACATGTGATGTAAATCGATCCTTAATATTAAGCGCATACAAAGACAAGTGACCACAAATACACAGTTACACAGTTTCCGTTGTTGTGACTTTCCGAGGTAAATCGCTTCGTAGCTGCAAAACGCACACTGGCCATGACTAAGTGGATAACACTGTTTCCGTTATTGTAACTTTCCGAGGTAAATCGCTTCGTAGTTGCAAAACGCTTTTCTATGTTAAAATCTCTATAGATCGTTCCAACCTCGGTATTCAGTATGGGATATAATAGCAACTTTTATCTCTTACTATCCTTAGTTGCTGTCATTAACGCTATCTTCACTTCCGGTTGCTATGTTGTAACTTATTCACATATGCACAGGGTAATATGGGTATTTTTATTGATTTTTATAAACGTTATAACATAATATAAATGTAATTACAGTTTACTACTACTAATTACAGGAAACTATTATTTGTTAAAGGATCATCATCGTTTTTAATTTAATAAATTGCATAATACCCCAATATCGAAGTAAATATTCACTGTACGTTGCATAGATCTCGTTCATATGTATATTTGTTTAGAAATGTGTGTAGTATTGTTAATAAATATTAAATACAGCTATTTTCCTTTTAGTATTCTTTCCTATAATTTTACGTACAGCGAATTCGCTATGCACTCTGTTAAAATTTAGTTACTTTAATAAAATAATAAGCAAAATGTCATATGAATCTCAATAATTTTGCACCTTCAACGTCAAAAAACGTAAATAAAGGTTATGATTTGATCGCGTGAAATGTCAAATAATTAACCGGAAATGGTAATGTACAGCTGATTTGGCAACCATGAAACAAATTCCCATAAGACGTAATCAGACGTATACTGAATACGGTGGAACGATCTATAGTTATTCAATGCAAAAATTGCTATACATGGTCATACTGGCCATGACTAATCACCAAGTCGAAATTTCGTGCCCTGCCTGTTTAAGGAATCATTCTCTACAGACCTGGTGCACAAAGAAAAAACAGTTTTATATTTTCTGTAAACTGAATCACTTCTCTACATAGGGACGGTTCACGTTCTAAAGGAAAAAAAATTGCTAAATTTAATGGCGGTATATAATTATTTCTTTCCTTAAGCCGCATATCTTAGGAGCCGCATATCTTACCATATCTTAGGAAAGGTTTCCATCCTTCTCAATTATTGGCTCATTTTATTTTTCAAATAAATAAAGTAAACAATGAAATGAATATAGGTAATTGAAATTCTATTATTAACACTTTTTCTTATCTGAGTTCTTCCACTTATGCTTCTTTTACATAAATGGCGTAAACTAAAAATACATTCCTATACACTCAGTCTACTTAGTAATCTCTTAAAAGGAAAAGTATATTCGCTAAGAAATTCACTATTAACAAACATGGTGTATCTTCAACTTAAATCATAGGTAGAGTTGTCAGATTTTCCCCACATTCCAGGATCCTACTCAAGTGTAAGTTAATATATACGTACGAACGTTTTTAAAACAGCGAGTTTTATAAAGAACACATGTTTGTATGAAACTACAACTCAGCATTTTGTGAATATATGCAGTCCGATAAGATAAGTATTAACAAAGAAATTACTTATTGTAAGAGATGTTCGCGAAAGTTTGTTTTTTTACGAGACGCACCCAGTTACAAAAGAAAGATTGTAGTAAGAAGGTATATATTTGAAACAATCTTAAATGTTTCGGCATATGATGCCTTTTTCAAAGACTTTAAAATATAAATGACAGTATATTGATGTCATACCTATACATCTGTAGTTGTCATGGATAAAATTATTAAAAGATACATTCCAGTTTAATAATAATAAATCATGCCTTAGCATTCTAAAAATAGATAGACAACAAAAACGGGGAATGGCAAGCCATGAGTTATTATTATGCCTGCGCCCGTGGAGCGGCTTAAGATGTTAAGCTGTCGGCATTCGCCTTAAACGAGAAGGAAAACTATGAAAACCTAGGCGGTCCGAGTAATTTTATCCATGACAACTACAGATGTATAAGTATGACATTAATATACTGTCATTTATATTTTAAATTCTTTGAAAAACGCATCATATGCCGAAACATGTAAGATATATATATATATATAGGTGTGTAATATATAGGTGTTTAGATAATTTCTTAGCCGTTCATTAAATATAACATTTGATAAATTATTGGAGTTTTTCGGCTTTATTTATATGAAATATTTACAAATAAATTGTAAATATTTCATATAAATAAAGCCGAAAAACTCCAATAATTTATCAAATGTTATATATATATATATCAGTACATAATGTATATATTGAAAAACATTTATACATATTGCAGTGAACTGTGCCTTTGCTTATTAGGTCAGCTCACGACAATTGTCCGGATGCCTTCAGTCGTAGATACTACTGCTTGAAACCTCCTTCTCTCAAGCTTTCCCTGATATCTCTCCAGAGAAAGATGTGAAAAAAAATAACAAAAGTCAAATAAAAGGTCTCAATCACACTTAATTATTTTATTTTAAAAAAAGAAAAAAAAAGAAAACCCTTTTCAAAATGAAAAGGGAGCTAAAGCCTGATTAACAGTAGCTGGGAGGAAACAGTCTGTGTGATAAATAACACGCACACAGAGAAAAACCTCCTATGAATCGCGAGCAAACATAAAATTAATAGACTGTTAAGAAAATTTCCAATTTCGAAATCTAAATTATAAACCCAAACAAATCAACCGTAAAAAAAACTAAACGTCAAACACGAAATGAACTTTACTCATGAGCAAATAAACACAAGGACAAATCTCCCCTCCAATCCTGACCTTCAAAATCTTTTGAAATCCTGTGACATGAAAAACTACCTCAACAAAAAATGGTAATTTTCTTAGCTTTCTATATTGTACGTTAATATAAAATAATTCAAAATTTCTAATAAATACAAATATCAAATTATCGTGAAACAGAATTTATATAATGCAAATGTATAAACAGCACTTACGTACGTAACACTTTTACACAGAGAAAAACTATAGTAGCGAGAGATACCAAATTTAATTTATCAATTAAAAAATATACGAGATCAAAACCACACGTAAGAAAACGTATATGAAAGTTAAATACATATAAAACAAATAAACCCGACTTTAAATCAATTCTACATGAATGTAAAAAATGATGTACACTCGACTATACAAAGCAACGAAGTTGATATCTGTGTTCTAAACGGGCAAAATATGCAGACATCGGACATCTCCAGTACAAAATAATACCGCAAGTCGGAACAACTGCCGATGTAAAATAATAATACAAACCCGGTCAAAACAATAATCCCTAAATTTACACATTTAAATATACAATATAAAATCAAAGTACATTTTAAATAAATGTCATAAATACAATATAATTCTTCTACGGGAAAAAGTTCACTGCAATATGTATTTACTTGTACTGAGTAAGCCTCCGGAATGTGGGGAAAAATATCAACTATAACCATAAGCAATCGATCGAATCTACACATCCTAAAAATATTTTTTCCACTTCTATCGGTCTTAATAGCTATTGCAAATTGTCGAATAAACTTTCTCCTTCTAATATTTCTTTCGCCCAGTTATTTAAAAATATCCCAAGGATTTATACTCTTCAAGACACATGCATTTATTTGTTAGTGATGAAGATGCCGGGCTGGAAAATATTGCTGCACTATTGAAATATCCTTTCGCTATAACAGTGATACAAATAAAGTGGGAGCTGTGTAACACACGTACGCAGACGGGACCCAGTAAAAAACCTATTGCCAGCTGGGGAGAATCGGTCTTGACATTTGCTATCAGATATCCTGTTTCTTATTATTTTTTAAAATATTTATATTTTAACTTATAAAACAGTTTCCTTTTGATTGTTTTTAAAATATTGTTGTACACTTAAGAAAAGAAAGTACAAATTATTAAATGGCACTACGCTAGTAGCAGTATGCAAATAAGGTTGTTGGTGCTTCGCTTTTACATTTAAACATAGGTTTACGCCCACTACAACCGTACATAAATTTGAATTTACAGAATGTATAGTTGTAAAAAATGAAAAAATTTAAAGTCCCGACAATCTGTATTAAATAGTAGGAATGACGAAAGATAGCGAAAAGATTTCTATGTACATAGTGTAGTCCAAAAAAAAATGTACGTTATTCGTATAATTTGATTTTAAAAGCATTCGTTTTTTTTAAATTGGATTTTCTTTAAAAGATTAATCTGGTTATTTACTACAATTGCAATGATTTGAATATTTAATATTGTTTTGAAGTAACTTCAATTATTTTATATTATATATTTTTAAATATGAAACAAATTTCGAATTTAAAAAGTTCATTTATTTATTTTGAAATGATAAATTGCATTTATTTTTGGAAATTCATGTATTTATTTATTCGTGTTTTATGGTGTGATTCCAGTTTAGTATTTTAATTAAACTGATTGGGAATATCTTTTATAAAAACTTGTATTATATATAACTAAAGCATTCCTTTTTTATTCACAAATAATGATTGTTCGAATCTGTTGGTAGGATAGAAATTTTTGCTTATACGCTCTGGTTTGTTTTCCAAGGCCCCATTTGGAGGAAGAGGATTCTTTTAGTCACTATATTTTTACCTGTTTTGCAATTTCTCTGCCATAGGACACTCACTCACTAGTGTATGATGTACGTAAAGGGCAATAATAAGTTTGCTCACCAACATATGCCTATAAGAAAAAAAAAGGCATGAGTATTATATTATTGATAATACTGTAAACGCTGGAATGGAAAAAAGTGATTACACTACAGGCCCGCTTTACAGTTTGAAATTTTTGTTGCATGCAATTTTTATTAAACGCATGCGCAATACAAACATTTTCGATCAGCCGTTGCAATTTTTGTTGCATTGCAAGAAATGTTCTATTTTTCTTGCAATTCTAGTATTTTTTAGGGATTTTATCATAGCGAACACATGATCAAAATTCCTTTTTACAAATATAACCTACATTTTGGGGTTGTGATTTACGAATGATTTTAGATCATTGATATCCAAAAATTGTTCTCTTAAATTTTTATTTTCTTTCTATTTAACGAAGGTTTAACCCACCATCTTCCTTTCCAAATGTTTGCGTTTTCTGCTAATAATGTGAAAACGCAATAATTGGTAGGAAACTAACAGCTTTAATAAACATAACAGTCGTTTTCTGCTTTCATAGGATGTACAGATTATGTATGTTATTTTGTTTGTGATAAATATGTGTTGGTCAACCTGATTGACAAAAATAATTTCGCGGACTTGCACACAAATCACATATACATATATAGATGTATAGCTTGATAGGCGATCCGTGTATAATTTTGCGGGGTAAGGCATCCAAACAAGGTGAAAGGAAGGAAATTAGTTATGCAACTTAAACATCACAAGGGTATTGCATTTAAAAGTTGTTCTGGGGTAGGAATTTCATATGTTAACGAAAAATTTAATGTTGGCTATTTTGGTTGATTAGTATTCGCCGTATTTAAATTTTGTGATCTCGTGCCCGTGTTATATGTTATAAAGTTATAAACTTTCGTTGGACTTATTGTTTGTATGTGTAAGTAGATTTAGGACTATGGATAATGAATAGTGTATAGTTTTACCGTTTTTTTTATATTAGTTGTAGATTTTTTAGATTAATAACTGGATAGTGTCATATTCTGAAACGTCAAACTATACAAAAAATACTATTGTATTTCTTTAAATTCATCTGGCATAAGAGTTGGTATAGATCCTAAATACATTGTTATACGAATTAGGTTTGTTTATAATTTTCATTTAAATTTACGTTTTATGATATATTTTGAAGATATTCAAGAAGATGGAAAAGAATTAAATAGAATATGTAGAAAAAGAATGTTTCGTTCGATTAAATTCTGCATTGAATATGTCTAAGAAGTTTATGTAATGGGTTCTAAATTACATATATTGATTCATCAGGCGCGGCTCGTGATGACGTATTTGGGAGTGCAAGTACAATGAGGCGAGTGCCTCGTGTGTTTTCGGTGTTTACTAAGAAAACGTTACAGTTAGTACACGAGAATACACGAAGCACTCGCATCATTGTACTTGCACTCCCAAATACGCCAACAGGAGCCGCGCCTGATTGATTGCAATACAGAAGTTAATCGAATGAAATATTATTTTTCCTTCATACATAAAATTTGAATATCCCCAATAGTAATTTAACTACAGTTATGTTGGTTGCATACATAATTATCCCCTTTCCCCGCATGGATCCCAGTCCACGAGCTATACATAGGGATCTATTTTACTATTAAGTTACACATCTATGTTATTACTGATCTGTGTGGTTGTTTCCGCGATTGAATACTTACTTCATTTGACTCTGCAATTCTCATTTGAATCGCATGCTTTAAATTTGGCCTTGAACTGAAAAGATATAACGGGTGTTCAGAAACATTCGAAGTCAAAGTAGTCCTTGAAAATATGAAGTCATGTCTGAGATAGATTGATTTTTGACAGACAACAGTTGATATTTAATAATTATTACAAATCAGATACTTAAGTAAAGATATACGATTTTTTGTTCAGAGCCCACTTAACTTCGAATGTTTCTGAACACCCGTTACTTTACGAAGTGTAGATACCCATCATAACATCTCTTAACCCCATAACATCTCTTAACCCCAGTTTAGAACCAACTATTGTGATATCTCCGTAAATATTAGTAAGTAATAATTAACTAAATTTAAACAGTTATGATACATATAAGAACAAGAAATGTTGACATACTGTTTGAAACTTGAGAAGTGTAGTTTTTGTCTTCCGCAATGTCCATAAACATTTTTGAAGACATATCATTTAGTTATACTTATTTTGCATAATTATAAATAGGTATCCGACATGTAAGTTAAATATTGAAATGGTATATTTCAAATATTGGATGTAGCTGTATTGTTTTCCTGTAACCTTGTATATTTTGTTTATAAATAAGGATTTAACACCCACTGTGTTCAGGCAGCTTTGGAAAAATATTTTTAACATGGGAGTTTCCCTCCACTTATCTAAAATATATTTACTATTAAAGTAATTGTATTGAGAATATATATACAGTGACATACATTTCTGCTGAACGCAGAAAACTTGGAATTTACATTATTACGATACACCTCATACACATATCTAACCAGGATACTAGAATTAAATTAACTAGAAGTAATAGTACATACTTGGATATAAAAATTTTTAGTGAGAATTTATAGCGTTCATTGCAAATTACACATACGTTCAAAATTATACATGCAACACTGAGTGAAACAGAGTGTGAATTCTATTTTTATTACTTGCCGGAAGTGTCTTGGCGAACACTGTAATGCCATACAATATCTGTCAATTTCAAAAATGAACAACCTTATCTAATATCTAAGAATCTTACTGACGTTTTTCGTCGAAATCGTCTTGCATAAATCAGATTCAATATATTTTATGTTTCAGAGCTAATGAAAGTATCAAATATAAACAAGAAATTAAATATACAGGCTGATTCATTTTCGGCCCTCACCATGGGGATCTCTCTTATTATTGGAGATAGAGTATAGGTTTAAATTTGGCAAAGTTGTTAAATTTTGTGTTTGTTATAAATCCGTAAAGAAAACAGACCTGTGACACATTTCGTTATTTAAAAAAAAAACGCGAAAACCCCATTTTCTTCTTTTACCTGTAGCACCGACATTCGGGCTTGTAGAGAAAAAATTAAAACACATCCTTGTGGCCATTTCTAAACCTCTATCCAGTGGTGTACTCTAAATTTTTATACGACGTTTCGTTTCTCTCTGGCCATCATCAACTATCTAATTTCTTATAGGCGCCATATTGGATTTAGACATCTTCAGAAAGAGTTTTTTTTCTGATTTCAACCATGTACCACATGCTGACTAAAGTATTTGACATTAGGTTTTATTTGAAAGAATAAATTATAAGATTAAATAAGATAGCCTTTGGAATTTCAATCTGTCAAACATTTCATTTATTGTTCATTAATAATACAAAAATGTCATATACTAATGAAGAGAAACGAGATATGATAAGTATTTTTTATTCTTCGAAACGAAATTCAACAGTAGCGAGTACAAGATATCTACAATTATATCCAGAACGACAACGGCACTAAAGCAATTAGATTGAGAAAAATATAAATCTGAACCATAATCAAACATTTCTGCTAAAAGCAAAAAAAATATCCGTTGTACGATAGCAGCAATTTATCCCATTCATAAATAAAAAAGGAAATATTAATCAGGTATAACTTGGGACAAAGGAACGAACACACGTTTAACCAAATACTGAAACTGGAAAAATGCTTACATTTTACCTATCTTTGGGACTTAAGCTAATGTTCTACCCTTTTTAATATGTACTTTATGTAAAATGAAAATATTTTTAAATAAATACCTTTTTTAGATGTATAAACTTTTTTATCCAAATTATGTGAAATGATGTGCAGTTAAATGAATTTTCTTATTGCTTAATATAATTAAAGACTGTTGTACCCGCAACAATAACCCAGCCGTGTTACTTATCATATTACAATGAAACGTGATTCTCTGTAGAAGTTCGTCCCTAGTGTCGCCCGGAGTGGAATACAGAAATTTGTTGAGGTGTCTCCACAGGTAAAAATCCAATGGCGTTACTCCGAACTCCAAATAAGGTTGTGCATTCAATCGTTCTGGCAATACGAATGCTCCAATCAAAAAATTGTCAATGATTCCTGTCCAAATATCAATTGATTGAAACTGATGTTGCGAAACAATAGTGGCATGAGGATTGTCATTACTCCATATATGTGTTTTGTGTAAATTAGTGATACCATTTTTGGTAAACCTCGCTTCATCTGTGAAATGAATAATGCTCATGAAGTTTACATTATTTCGTTGCTGATGCAATACCCAGTTTGCAAACTGCGTTCTACGAGGATAATCTTCAGGAATCAGTTCATGTATTTTTTGCAAATGATATGGATATAACAGTTGTTCACGAAGAACTTCATGTACTATTGTTTTCGAAGTATTAAACTGTGCTGATAATTGTTGAGTGCTCGTTGATGTTGTCATCTACAGCATTTAAAATATGTTCCTCTAATCGTGGCGCACGTACGTTTCTTCTTACACCATTTTTTCCAAACTTTCCTGAAATTATGAAGAAAATCAATAATATGTATTACATTATTAACTTGAATCGCCCACCATTCTCCTTTAGACGTTGGTCAACCCGTTGAAATGTCTTCTGGTTTGGTAGAGCACGTTTAGGAAATCTTTCGTGATATAATCTTCTGGCTTCTAAAGCACTGCAAGAAGCAAGACCGTACATCAGATGCATATCTGCATACTCAATAAACGTGTATTTCATACTTCGAATAAATTCACAACTAAATTCACCACGAAATCAGAAACTCAGTAAATTAATATTGAATAAAGGGATCATGTGTCAGCGATGTGAAAGATAACAAGTTCTAAAATGCCAGATATTTTATTTATTTCGTACCACAGTAACGTTTGCAACAGCAATAGGTTCTTTTGGTGCTGATAAAAACTAAAACGCATATTTTTTACGAACATAAGTCGAACTTTTTCTCGTAAACGGTTCATTTTATCGACAATAAACAAGAGTACCTTTTTCTTAATCCAAGGTTCAAGCTATCCAGTTTTATAACAGAATAATTGAAACATACATGAGTGTGTAAAACTCTACCAGTTTTGTATAATAGAAAAGTATTTTTAATAATATAAAATATTATTAAAAATCTGGTGTGAAGAACACAAATACAAGTTCAATATTAATATTTTTTGTGAACGTGTCCGAACATATCCCTCCCCAGAGGCGCAGATACGTATTTCATCTCTCTACAGATTCATCAGTACACCCCTGCTGGAGAGCGGATATCTTCAGATACATTCACAAAAACAATGACTTCGCTATCTCACAGAAATTATTAAGACCGAGCGTAGAACTACATAATACAGCGCTGCATATTGTCAGACGGCCGAAGTAATCGCTTTGTCTACGTAACCAATGCAGAACATACGAAGTCTTTCCAGAGGTAGCAATGCCTCGTCTCTAGAAACTGTATTTTGTTTGTGCTTATGGATTAATCGCATATGTAATGTAACAGAATAATTGAAACATACATGAGTGGGTAAAACCCCACCAGTTTTGTATAATACAAAAGTATTTTTATTAATATAAAATATTAAAAATCTGGTGTGAACAACACAAATATAAGTTCAATATTAATATTTTTGTGAACGTGCCCGAACATATCCCTCCCCAGAGACGCAGATACGTATTTCATGTTTCTAAAGATTTATCAGTACGCCCCTGCTGGAGAAAGGATATCTTCAGACACATTCACAAAAAAAGAACGACTTCGCTATCTCACAGACATTATAAAGACCGAGCGTAGAACAGCATACAGCGCTGCATATTGTCAGACGGCCGAAGTACTCGCTTTGTCTACGTAACCAATGCAGAACATACGAAGTGTTTCCCGAGGTGGCACCTCATCTCTAAAAACTGTATTTTGTTTGTGTTTTCACTCATACTTACGGATTAACCGCATGTCTAATGTAACAGAATAATTGAACACATACATGAATGAGTAAAATCCCACCAGTTTTGTATAATACAAAAGTATTGCTTTAACAGATTCCAAAAGTTTGTTGAATAATGTCTTCACTTCCTCAATCTTTAATTCTAGTAGTGATGCTGTCAGATAATTGTACAGTCTAAAAGTTATTGTGATTATTAAAGAAATAGTATTTATTACCTACAAGAATTTCCAACTACTGCTTTTTAATATAAATTTCTCCATTTTATAAAACCACTTATTCGTAAGATACCATGAGCTGTTATTTGTTATCGTGTTACTGAAATGCCCTCAAGACGTGGATTACTTTCAGTATTAGAAGTATGATGTAATACGCGAATGTTTCCACAATTTCATAAAATGGTAAAATCTATTTGTACTTTTTTGTTACATATTCTACCTTTTTTAACACACTAATTTTACTATCTTAGATATATTGGTATAATTAACTATTTTAAATAAGTTATGTATTTTTCAATAAAATGTATTTAATTTAAGATTTAAGTATGAATGAAATACAGAAATATTTAACAATTGGAAAAATGTTACTGGTGTATAACTGGTTGCCTACTATGCCACAACCATACATTTATCCCTATGTGTTAAGTTAAAAGAAGAAAAATTAATGCATTATACCTATGTGTAATATACAAAAAGGTTGTGTTTATGTATAACAATACGTTATGCACGTATAAAGCATTTGTTACAATATGAAACAGACATGTAAAAATTTTACATATCTGTAACTGTACACATGGACAATACATCTCGTATTTTCAGCATTTACTTCTGCTTAATACATATGTTTCTGCCATCTAGGTGTCATCAGTCAAGCTAGTGAAGCAATGTGATACAAATGAAACAAATCTTTATGAATAAATTTGTATCTGTATATACATTTCATTGAAATCGCCTAAAAGATAAAGCAAATTTCATCCTATAAGGTGTAATCCTATGTGTAATGATAAAAAAAGAACCCGGTATACTACATCCGTGAGGTTATCATAAATAACGAACCTGGATCGCGCTCTCTACGTCATAGGTTGGGGCAGAGACTTGTGCGCTACCTATACGGGTGGAGTAAGAACTATTATAACGGCGCGAAATTTAAATTCAATTGTTTTAAAACTTTGAATACTTAAAGATGTGGACCAAACTTTGGCCGTGATGTGGACCAGTCGAAGTGTGATCATCTAGCTGCTACACATTAACGCCAAAGTCTGGTCCACATCCCAAGGCATTTAAACTTCTATAGTAAATAAATTGAAGTATTTGTAACTTTCCAATTAATTATTAACTCTTCCAAAACCACTATTTAATCTATTTTGGTAATTGACAAAAATAGGTGTTAAGTATTCGAATAATTGAAACATACATGAGTAGGTAAACCCCACCAGTTTTGTATAATACAAAGGTATTTTTAATAATATAAAATATGAATCGTATTATTTCCCTAGGAAAATCCGTGAATCTATTGAAATTTACAAACATCCCCGCAATCTCAATAGAGACGATGGCTATACGTTACATCCGACGTGGCAAACTCTACTGAACTCTAGTAAGAATTACCACGCCCATACGACGCATGCATTGGCTCATTATCCCCAGCCAATAGCAGGCCACCATCTGACCCGGTCCCCCCTATATAAGTTGTGCCGATCTGTCATAGCATTCTTCAAGCTACTGCGAAACGACGAACATCTACGTACAGCCCTGAAGATGTCCCTGGAAACGTTGGCAATTACGCCTAACTCGACGCGGTTCCAAGCCGGAAAACGAGATCTACATCTAAAAAAATGATTATCAAAAAAATTAACACCAACGAACGCTTATGTTAAAATAAATAAAACTAAAAATGTAACTCTCTCTAACCTTAAACTACTACAACCTAAACAACTACTAAAAAAACAAACCTTACACAATACTACTAATATGCTATGTTAAATAATAATACAATATAGGAAAATATGGATAGATGGAACAGCAAAAGAAAAATACTTGGATGCTAACAAGATAAACAAATAGTCAAATATGATTGAGGTATGACTGAATGGCGTCATAAACATGCGATGAATTGTGGGTACTGAGTTTGCGGGTTAGAATATTGACAATTGCGGCGACCTCTTAACGGGTAGAGTAAGAATTAAAACAACATCTGACCTTGACCATTTAAGACAAATAGGCATGGAGGTTATATACCTACTAACCTATACACAGTGTCCCGGAAAATGTGGGAAATCTCTCGGATGCAGGTAGAACATAAAAATATAAGATGGCGAGTTCCTATAATTTTTTCCTAGAGGCCCTTCCTACGGATATGGACACTAGTAAGGACCTCCTAAAATAGTGTCCTTGAAACATATTTAGCTTCTTTAGTTTGTCAGGGGCGGGCTAATCTTAACTGAATGCCTAAATTTTTAACACCCTGTATTATAAAGGTTTCACAAAAATAAAACTGGATAGTACAAAAGGATTTTTAATAATATAAAATATTATTAAAAATCTGGTGTGAAGAACACAAATACAAGTTCAATTTTAATATTTCTTTATGAAAAATATTAATATTGAACTTGTATTTGTGTTCTTGTGCTTGGAGCGGAGATATTTTGTCTTTAACCGAGGGTAAGAGGTCCGAAACTTTAGAATGGGGTCTGAAGACAGTTTTGATTTTATTTCTATGTAGAACCTTTCCTATATGATCGGTGATACCTTGAATATACGGTAAGAAGGCGGTGCTGATTTTAGGATCGGGTTCACTCCGAGGTTTGGGGTTACGATGTCTCACGTCTCACGGGCGTTATAATTATTCTGGAGTAGGGTGTTAGAGACATGCTTAAGTTCGGATGGTAGTGCCCTAGGTTCTGAGATAGAAAACGCACGATGTACAAGAGTATTGATGACCGCTTGTTTGTGTGCCGGGTGATGATGGGAAAACCCCCTCTGGTGTGAAGAACACAAACACACACGTTCACAAAAAATATTAATAGTGAACCTATTTGTGTTCTTCACACCAGATTTTTAATATTTTATATTATTAAAAATACCTTTGTATTATACAAAACTGGTAGGGTTTACCTACTCATGTATGTTTCAAATATTCGAATACTTTACACCTATTTTTGTCAATTACCAAAATGATTAAATAGTGGTTTTGCAAGAGTTAATAATTAATTGGAGAGTTACAAATACTTCAATTTATTTACTACATATACAAGTTTAAATGCCTTGGGATGTGGACCAGACTTTGGCGTTAATGTGTAGCAGCTAGATGATCACACTTCGACTGGTCCACATCACGGCCAAAGTTTGGTCCACATCTTTAAGTATTCAAAGTTTGAAACAATTGAATTTAAATGTCGCGCCGTTATAATAGTTCTTACTCCACCCGTATAGATAGCGCACAAGTCTCTGCCCCAACCTATGACGTAGAGAGCGCGATCAAGGTTCGTTATCTATGATAACCTCACGGATGTAGTATACCGGGTTCTTTTTTTATCATTACACATAGGTATAATGCATTGATTTTTCTTCTTTTAACTTTACACATAGGGATAAATGTATGGTGGTGGCATAGTAGGCAACCAGTTATACGACAATAACATTTTTCCAATTGTTAAATATTTCTGTATTTCATTCATACCTAAATCTTAAATTAAATACATTTTATTGAAAAATACATAATTTATTTAAAATAGTTAATTATACCAATATATCTAAGATAGTAAAATTAGTGTGTTAAAAAAGGTAGGATATGTAACAAAAAACAATGTACAAATAGATTTTACCATTTTATGAAATTGTGGAAACATTCGCGTATTACATCATTCCACGTCTTGAGGGCATTTCAGTAACACGATAACAAATAACACCTCATGGTATCTTACGAATAAGTGGTTTTATAAAATGGAGAAATTTATATTAAAAAGCAGTAGTTGGAAATTCTTGTAGGTAATAAATACTATTTCTTTAATAATCACAATAACTTTTAGACTGTACAATTATCTGACAGCATCACTACTAGAATTAAAGATTGAGGAAGGGAAGACATTATTCGACAAACTTTTGGAATCTGTTAAAGCAAGGCTATTTTCATACGAAGGACGATTAGTTACTAGAGTAACAACTGTTTTACACCCTTGATTTAAAAGAGAAAAGGTTTTCGTAGTACTGAAAATGCTACCGGGGCTGCTTCTTTTCAAGAACAAAAAATGTTTAATATTATGAAGAAAATAGATCCTGAAAATAAAGAACAAATGCCTGTAATCGGAACAGACATTAGTCCACATCAAAAGTCACTTTCATTATTTGAATTTTTGCAAGAAAGATTAAGAGAAACTAAAATCAATTACAGCTGATGTAATAATAACTAAAAGGTAATACCTCGAAAGGCCAAATTCAAATCAGGACGTAGATCCTCTTTTATTTTGGAAGGTAAGTTTAAAAAAGGAGTAATTGAATTTTTTATTTGGATTTTCTTTTAGGTAACAGGAATGGAGCTGAAACACTTAAAACAACGTACTAGGAAATACTTTTGTATTCCAGCGAGTTCAGCAGAAAGTGAGAGTGTATAGTACAGCTCGTTTAATAATAGAACAAAGGTGTGCAAGACTAAAACCGAAAAATGTTAATATGATAATGTTCCTAAATAAATATTTTATTTAGAACCATTTCTTCTTAATATGGTACTTTCTTCTACCCAACGGTATTTAATTCTCGAAACAATAGACTTATTTATGCGATGATGTATCGGAATACTAATTTTTAACTAACAACAATAAAATATTAAAAATGTATAAAATTATACAGCAGAGAAGGATATAGATTGACAACTATCTGGTAAATTTTGACAAATTGTAAAAGACAGATTACATACAAATCACATGGATATAGTAAAGAGTACGCAATTTGGAATCGACATTAGACTTAAAGTTCTATAGGTGTATATCACAGCATAAACAACAGTAAGAACGGTAACCCAAATTATTGAAATAAAATTGTAACAGCGCACGTATTCTTTCCTTTATTAAATGCAGATTACAAGTTAGATAGATAGTAATCAACTAGACAGCTCATTTAACTGTCTGTTATCCCTTACACTTGCTGTAGCACATGTTTAAAAGTGAAAGAGAAGTTGGGAAAATAGGTGTCCGTATTACAGTTTTATTTCAAAAAAGAGACTCAGTAATAATCACAGATCAGTAATAATACCGGGTGCGGCAATAGTGTGTCGGCGGAGCTTAGCATGAAAACTAATAAAGTTGTAGCAATGAAATTTTACGTACACATGTAGTATGCTACAGTGCATTTTCCATTTTTATTTATATATTTACAGGGTGTTCCAAATTTCCGCAACCACTTTCAATTATTTTTTTTTAATAGATTGCTATACTTTCTTGTTATTATGATGATAGCCACCCAAATTGTCTTTGCAATGATATATGACAATGTACACTTACAACTGTTAGTTTTGGTTTTATTGCATATTTTGTTAAAATCTTGACAGTTATAGCATCTAACATTTTAAGTCTTAGCCTGAAAATGGGTGCAGTGCCTCACGTAACTCTTTTGTTACCAATTAATGGACTAACCCGTTATATGTTTTGAGGGTGAACAACGTGACAACATATACAGGGTGTTAAATATGTCGTGCCAAAGTTAGCGAAATTTAAAGGCTATTTTCCCTTTTTTTTTAAATTGAACCTATGATTTTTTTATTAGTCTGCAAATTCCTTGTAAAATTGCCGTTAAAATGGTACCAATAACATAGTACTTATTTCTAGTATTTTCGAAGTTATAACCCTTTAATGGAATATACCTATGTTTATAATATTCAATATGCGGTGCATGTAATAGTTGGTTGGCCATGAAATGATATCAAACAAAGTAACTTTTACAAACACCTGTTTTTTAATTCTTTATTATTAGTTTTAGAATTACATTTTGTAATTTTTCCATAATAAAACAAAATTAATTTAAAATGTGTTCAAATATATGTCCATTATGCTCTACACATGCTCTTAATCGCCTCTGCATCGACAGACTTACATTTTGAGCCATGTTGTTTTCACTTAATTGAAGAAAAGCGTTTCTGATTCGTTGCTGCATGTTCTCTGCCGTTGTAGGAGGTGTTTCGTAAACTATATTTTTTACAGAAGGCCACAGAAAGAAATCACAAGGGGTTAGATCTGGTGATCGCGGTGGCCAGCTTATAAAGCTTCCTCTCCCAATCCGCCTATCGGTGAATACCCTATCTAAATGTGCTCTTGCAGCAGCACCGTAATGTGCAGGTGCACCATCATGTTGGTACCACAATCTCCTTATGATGTTATAAGTAGTATTAAAAAAGAATGGACCTATAATAGTGTTTCCTATGATGCCTCCCCAGGTGTTAACACTCCATTTTTGTTGGTATAAAATGGGTTGCACAAAATGAGGGTTTCTAGTGTTATAATAATGAGAATTTTTTCTGTTTGTTATTCCACAATTAGCAAATGTTGCTTCATCTGTGAAAAGCACATGATCTAGAAAAGTTAGATTTTGTCGTAATGGGAAAAGTAGCAATTCACAGTAAACAAGTCTCGTTTCAAAATCCGTTTGTTATAAGCTTTGATGCTTTTGAATTTTGTAAGAGTAAAATTTATGTTTTTTTAAAATCCTTCTTACAGCAGTGACTTCTATCTCGTGTTCTTTCGAAATTATCCTTGTAGATACGCGCGGATTTTCCACAACGGACTAGACGACTGTCACTTCATTATCTTCTGTAACCATAGTCTTAGTTCTTTCATGTTTGACGTAATTCACAAGAAACCTTGTCAACAAATTTTCAAACGTCTTAATATCTGGTGCTCTTGGGTGAGGATACCCCATAGCATATGTTCTTGATGCTAAAAGTGGATTTCTATTGCTAGCGCCAAGAACAAATGCCATGTCTATTAGCTCCTCTTTCGAAAAATTCATTCTAAAGAAACAAAACTATAAACTATTACGGCATGTAAATAAAAAATAATGACAACAAAAAAACGATATAACTGATAACTAATAACGAACAAACGGAAATTGATAATTAACTAGCCGAACTTAAATTATAACAATTAACCGCGATTACAGCCAAGAGGAACTCCAGAAAAACACTTTATACGGAAATTTTAAGTAGATATTTGACGTTTGGTTACACAGCAATTCTTGCTTAATATAATTTCATGGCCAACCAACCAACTATTAGATGCAGCACCGCATATTGAATATTATAAACATAGGTATATCCCATTAAAGGGTTATAACTTCGAAAATACTAGAAATAAGTACTATGTTATTGGTGAGGCACTGCACCCATTTTCAGGCTAAGACTTAAAATGTTAGACGCTGCAACTGTCAAGATTTTAACAAAATTTGCAATAAACCCAAAACTAACAGTTGTAAGTGCACATTGTCATATATCATTGCAAAGATAATTTGGGTGGCTATCATCATAATAACAAGAAAGTATAGCAATCTATTTTTTTTAAATAATTGAAAGTGGTTGCGGAAATTTGTAACACCCTGTAAATAAATAAATAAAAATAGAAAATGCACTGTAGCATACTACATGTGTACGTAAAATTTCATTGCTACAACTTTATTAGTTTTCATGCTAAGCTCCGCCGACGCACTATTGCCGCACCCGGTATACATGTGTAACTAATAGTAAAATAGATCCCTATATATAGCTTGAGGCCTGGGATCCATGCGGGGAAAGGGGATAATTGTGTATGCAACCAACATAGCTGTAGTTAAATTACTATTGGGGTTATTCAAATTTTATGAAGAAAAAATATTTCATTCGATTAACTTCTGTATTGCAATCAATATATGTAATTTAGAACCCCTTACATAAACTTCTTAGGCATGCATATTCAATGCAGAATTTAATCGAACGAAACATTATTTTTCTCCATGCTCTATTTAATTCTCTTCCAGCTCCTTGAATATCTTCAAAATATATCATAAAAAGTAAATTCACATGAAAATAACAAACAAACGTAATTCGTATAAAAATATATTTAGAATCTAAACCAACTGAATTTAAAGAAATACAATAGTATTTTCAAAAATTGTCAAGTTTGACGTTTCAGAATATGACACTATCCAAATCTAAAAAGTCTGTGTTATGGACACAACAAATGCCACAGACACAAATAATTGTACATATTACTTTAAATATTTATTTTATTTTATATCTTTTATTTTTGAAGTAATTAAGTAATAATCAAATATATTCAAGCATAAATTATAGGTTACGCATATTCTTAGTATTACATTTTAAATTAAATTTTGTTTCCACCTGTATATAGGTACATTCGTTACAATAAAATTAAATTACAAATACGACTTATTTTGACATGTACATAGTTTCATATAATGCTTTTAGAAGCATTTGCATGCCAGCCGGCTCTTGAATGCCATCACGGGACGACCGCTCAGCCAGCGCCCCCTCTCTTCGCCTACCGCTGGCGCTCCCTTCTTTCTGCAGCGCGTATATTGCATGTGCGTGTACATCGGTGAACGCTATAATCTGTGTGTATGCTGGCGCCTCCTCTCTCCGCTATTCCCACAGCTATACACTAAGCGTTCGCCGCTTTTACAGTGTGTGCATCGGTGCGCGCTATAGTCACTTTACTTGTGTACATGGCATCGTCTCAAGTTTTCATTTCAATCGGAGCATAAAGCATTTCCAACCGAATACGTTGCAACTTTTTATTGACTTTAATATGAGTGATAGTGAAAATAACAGTGATAGTGACAATCTAAAAAAAAGTATATATGTATTATCAAAAGATGTTTTATTATATTTTTTCCTATATATTATATAACAATATGAAAAATATATTTTTTTTGTAAACTCAAAATATTTCTTTATTTTACTTTATATTCCCTTCTTTAAATAACAATCGATTTCGATGTTTCACATCTGCCAGACGTTCCGTGACGGCTAATTTTTTTGGTTATAATTGGATTTTTTCTTTTACATTTTAATACGTTATTTTGAATTAGCTTTAGTTTAATTTAAAATATTCAGTTTATTTTGAAATATAAAATATATGTCGCATTTAGAAATTCCTATATTTATTTATTTGTTTTATGGTATGATACTAGTTTATTTTTCTAATTGATTGTGAAGATCTTTTATTTATGAACACAAATATTACATTTAAGCAGAATATAATTTTTTTATTTTTAAATAATGAATATAATGATTAAAGACGGCAGCCTATGTGCCTCACACTGTTAAATTTAATAATACACATAAGGTGTATTAGATAAAAATGTAGATTTTACAAAATTAGGGCAACTTTTTACCAATACTGAAGATCCATTGTACACATACAAAGAGCACTTTAACTATGCAAATATAACATCTCTCAACGTCGAACAATCCTTCTCAGTATATATTAAAACATATTATTAAATTTGACAGTGTGGGCACATAGTCTGCCGTCTTTAATAATGATTGTTCGAGTCTATCAGTAGAATAAAAATTTGTACCTGTATGTACAAACATACTGGTGTCAAGAAGTTAACTACTTAAGTTTGTCTAGGGAAACTGAGTGAAGAGCCTATAGAAAATAGATGCATATTAATAAGTCCACACGAATCACTTATTACAAGTGGTAACAGTATCTACTCATACGCATGGAAACCGACCATCTATAAATTCTTAACAGGCTGGTATATATAGTACTAAATGTACTTCTCAAATGATTAGAGCATTTGGGCGTTTGATATTAGGATCAGTCAATTTCAAGATTGGCTAAGTTTTACTAAACTATAGCAAGCGCCAAATAAGATAGCGAGCGGTGGGAGTGAGTTCGCGCAGCATTAGAAATAGTGAGAAACTTCCTATTTGGTTTTACATAAAGTTGCAAGTAAGTGGGCGTGCGCGTTTTTAAAAACAACTTAAACGCGACTACAGCGCATCCCCACCGCTCGCCATCTTACTTAGCGCTTGCTATAACTTACTAGCAAAGTTGTCATGTGATAAATCCAAAATTACGTCTTGTAGTTTTAATTTATTGAGGCGCTTCATCTACTGCAGCCAATTCTATATCATGTAATAAGTCAGAAAAAAATCCATTAAAATTTTTGAATTGAACTTACCAGGAAGTTCTTGTTTTACATCTACGAAAAGAATATTTACATATTGAATGCTAGCAGACACTAAAATTATAAAATCATATTCAAATTTGTATTTTGAAAATTTACATAAACATACAGTTTTGTGAAGTATTTGCTTCTCCAGAATCTTTTTTTAGAAGTATAGTAGGGATTGCATGAGGTTGTAATCTATTTCTCAAATCATTCAAAAACATTCTATATTCGAAATGTTGGCCACAGATAAATGTTGTTTTCCATATTTTGGTCAAATCCTTGTTTAACAAGTCAGGCCGGTTACAAACTTCTATCCATTGCAGAAGACTGAAAATCAATTTAAGACAAATAAATTATAATTAGCTATTTTTTTAAGCCTACCGGTCTCTATTCTTGGGAAATGCAAAAAAACTGTGTCCCACTTTACTAGCATTGTAACTACATGAAGGAACAGCACACCAACGTGCTATAGTTTTTTTTTGAGGTATGTTCATTATTATTAACTTATGTTGATGTAATACATAAACTTTTTATGTAGTTGATAAATTGACTTTCCTATCAATTTGTTAATTAAGATTATTTCGTTGACTAAAAAAAATTTACAAAAACTAAACGCTGATTTAAAAAATGTTTCAAATCAACAAATTAAATAATTACAAATAAAACAGATTTGCACTATACTTACACACATGTTATCTGTACACATGTCACTAAAATCACTAGATTATTTGCTGCCACCTGATAGGCAAAGAAAATTACTATCGTAATCGCTGATAGGACAAAATTTACTAAAACCAACCATTGCTGGATAAAATGAAACCTCCTTAATAGAGACCTGAAACCTTATAGGCGCGCCATCTACAGAATTCAGAAACATCCTGAAGAACTATTGGCGGCATAATTTGAAATTTATTTAGGATGTAAAAATGTGTTACTTTTGAAATGAAACAAATAATTAATATTTAGGTTTACACTATATTGAAAAAACCACCAATGGTTTTTTAAATATAGTGTAAATCTAAACATTAATTATTTATTTAATTTCAAGATGAGAATTGATACTCCAAGTAGACCGAGTCAATTCGAATGTTATTATATATAATTTCAAAATACATATACCATAACATTTGTACAAATATATAAACAGAGTTTAGTTTATATGCATACGTATATATGTATACGTGATTAAATAAAAAATTATTAAAAAAGTTCCACTTTACGCTATGTATTTCTAAATATAAGATTACATGGGAGTCTAGGCAACAAAATAATACAAATTTATTAAATAGCTATTTTCTATATTATTTGTAAGTAGTATGTGTTTGTAATTATATTTTGTATAAGTCTGCAATCCTGTCCATTGATAATGTTATTTATACCTTTCACATTATTATAAATACAGTGTGGTCATAAAGTTTGGAACCAAGCTATAACCGCATTATTTTACATTTTTTGGAAAAACGCTCGGACAGGTAAATTTTCTTTTTTAAAACGCCATTTTTTGACATACAATTTTTTTCTATGACGTCATTGGTTTTCGAGTGATGACGTTATGAACACTTTCTTTAAATGGCAACCATATTATTTTTTTCTCGTTTTTGGTAGATCTTTATATCCACCAAATAGTGATATAAAACAATTGGTATGTTGCATCACGATTTTTTTGAAAAAATGATATAAATTTAGAAAAAAATACGAAAATTTTATTTTTGTACAAAATTAAAATTAAATTTTAAAAAAAAATCTGAACTTAAATTTATTGTAACAGTTAACGTAAATTTTAAAACTGGA
Source organism: Melolontha melolontha (assembly GCA_935421215.2). Lineage (NCBI taxonomy): Eukaryota > Metazoa > Arthropoda > Insecta > Coleoptera > Scarabaeidae > Melolontha > Melolontha melolontha. The sequence continues at coordinate 132,259,082 of OW285236.1, forward strand.
CCCCACCAACCAACTGACACTGTCCCAGCCGAGTGTAAATGCTTTGCGATCAATAGTAATCTGCGTTATTCGCTCCAGGTCAAAAGAAATTCGTCTTCCCAATCGGCCAATTACTTATTAAAAAATTTTATTTAATATTAAATAGTTTCACAAAAAAGGGCCAAAGAAGTTTAATTTATTTAAAAAATTGACATGATGTGGCACACCATTTCTTAATTAAAATTATCGCCCAAAAATTGAAGATTTCAAAAACTAATTAAGCTTACAAAACTTACTGAAATATGTAAGTTTTTTCACACTTCTGTCTTGTGTGAGGGCTTAAATATTCTTCTTGAACAAACCGGATCGTCAAAAGCACATGTACTATGCAAAAAATTTACAAAAACAAAAACACGCACTTTTTTGCAAGATATTTCTTTATGACATTCATGCTTCTTTTTATACAATTTATGTACAAAAATTTTAGTTTGAAATTGTTTCTATGGCGACAACATTGTTGAATTATTTACTTCTATTTTTGACGTTAAATTTTTGAGATATTGCGTAAAAATTGTTCATTTTCGCTAATATAAAAAATGGAACATTTATCTGAGCGAGAAATAATCGAAATTTTAATTATGGTTGGGTATGGGGACAGACAAAGAACGCATGCAGAAGCATGCGAATTGTTTAACCATGAACACCCTGATAGACCTCCAATTACCAGGTCTACGGTGCTAAAACTAGTTGGAAAGTTTACCGAAACTGGATCCGTAAAAGATCGACCACGGCAAGGTAGACCTCAAGTAGGAGAAGATGTGAAATTAAATGTGCTTCTAGAAGCAGAAGAAAGGCATCATGTTTCCACCAGACAACTTGCGTTAGCCAATCAGGTGGCTCACTCATTTGTCGTCAACTTATTTAAAAAAGAACACTATCGTCCTTACAAAGTTCAACTTGTACAGGAATTACATGAGGATGACGAAGATCGTTGACTGCAGTTCTGTGAAGACGTAATGTTTCGTTGTGACCAAAATCCAAATTTCTTGGAAAACATCGTCTTCTCAGATGAAGCTACGTTCTGCCTAAATGAATCTGTTCACCGCCATAATTGCAGATATTGGTCGCAGAACAATCCGCATTGGACTCAAGCGTGTCATACTCAGCGCAGAGGAAAAGTTAACGTATGGGTTGGAATGATTGGACGACGCATTTTAGGACTATATTTTTTTGAAGGAAATTTGACTGCTGTGCAATATTTAGAATTTTTAAGATTTGAACTGGTTCCAGCGGTCGCTGTTATTTTCCCAAATCACGAGGATGGTGATGTACCCCATCCAAATATTTGGTTTCAACAAGATAGGGCGCCTCCCCATTATGGTGTAGAGGTTCGCCACTATCTTGACGAAATATTTCCCAATAAATGGATTGGACGGAGAGGCGCCATAGAATGGCCACCTCGTTCTCCTGACCTGACTCCGTTAGACTTTTTTTTGTGGGGTTATTTGAAATCGAAAGTGTATTTTAACAAACCGAACAATTTAGAAGATTTAAAAGAACGAATTCGCGTAGAACTTACACAAATATCCCCAGACATAATTGAGGCGAGTATACGAAGTGTTTACACTCGGCTGGGACAGTGTCAGTTGGTTGGTGGGGTCCATTTTGAAAATGAAGTTAACTGTTACAATAAATTTAAGTTCAGATGTATTTTTTTAATTTAATTTTAATTTTGTACAAAAATAAAATTTTCGTATTTTTTTCGAAATTTATATCATTTTTTCAAAAAAATTGTGATGCAACATACCAATTGTTTTATAAAAAATAATATGGTTGCCATTTAAAGAAAGTATTGATAACGTCATCACTCGATAACCAATGACGTCATAGAAAAAAATTGTATGTCAAAAGATGGCGTTTTAAAAAAGAAAATTTACCTGTCCGAGCGTTTTTCCTAAAAATGTAAAATAATGCGGTTATAAGCTTGGTTCAAAACTTTATGACCACACTGTATATAATTTAGGTATATATTCTAAAATGTCTATACAGTCGTCTGCTCAAAAATTAAAACTGACCAAAATTTTTATAAATACATGTCTGTTGGCTAATTGTTTACAATAAATTTCACATTATAAATTTTTGGAAAATTTAATAATAGACCACGCAAGCGTGACGTCAAATCGCCATTTTCTGTACGGTAGGTCAGGATCTGCGTTCCAAACAAATTTAAAGCGTCATTTGAAACGTATAGACACTCTTGGTAAAACGATTTTTAATTAATCTTCCTATATTAATATCATTTGTTACTTGGTAAGTATGTAAGCAAAATATCAATATACATATTATAGTTATTAAAAACAAAATATTTGGCAATGGTGTTTTTTAATTGCAGATAAATATTAGCAATGACTGTAAAAAAGCTTTTTCCACCTCGATAATTCTGCCTTTTCTGTAGGAAAAGTAAAAATAGTGCATCCCTTTCCCTTGCATGTAGGAGCAAAACACATCACCATTATGTATATCTATCTAACCTCACTTTTGTACTTTAGTTACTCAAGTATAACCGTGCTATAAAACAATTAATATTATTATTATCAGTTTTAAACAACGTCGTTCATACCTACATGCAATAACAATTAAAATTCACTTATAAATAACAACTTTTCACTTCAAATTTGCAACGCGTTCCAAATACAATACGAAATACCCTATGAAAAAAATTTAAATGCCGTTTGTTTGGAACGCAATCCCTGACCTTCCGCAAAAATGACGACAGCACTTGCGTGGTCTATTTATGTACTATCGTGAGCAATTGAAAGTTAACACTTTATTATGTTGGCACGTCGAAATTTCAAAATTTAACTAATGTATACAGTACTTTTGAAGTGTCAGTGTCAGCATTTAATCATAACATAAATGACATTAGCTTGACAATAGACCACGCAAGTGCTGTCGTCATTTTTGCGGAAGGTCAGGGATCACGTTCCAAACAACCGGCATTTAAATTTTTTTCATTTGGAACGCGTTGCAAATTTGAAGTGAAAAGTTGTTATTTATAAGTTAATTTTAATTGTTATTGCATGTAGGTATGAACGACGTTGTTTAAAACTGATATTAATAATATTAATTGTTTTATAGCACGGTTATACTTGAGTAACTAAAGTACAAAAGTGAGGTTAGATAGATATACGTAATGGTGATGTGTTTTGCTCTTACTTGCAAGCATTAAGTGAAAAAAAGGGATGCACTATTTTTACTTTTGCTACAGAAAAGGCAGAATTATCGAGGTGGAAAAAGCTTTTTTGCAGTCATTGCTAATATTTTTTTTCAAATAAAAAACACCATTGCCAAATATTTTGTTTTTAATAACTATAATATGTATATTGATATTTTGCTTACATACTTACCAAGTAACAAATGATATTAATATAGGAAGATTAATTAAAACTCGTTTTACCAAGAGTGACTATACGTTTCAAATGGCGCTTTAAATTTGTTTGGAACGTAGACCCTGACCTACCGTACAGAAAATGGCGATTTGACGTCACACTTGCGTGGTCTATTTGGTAAAATTTACGCAGCTATAATAGTGCGTTTACTTTCAATTGCTCACGATAGTACATGAGTTTCTCGTGGATATAATACAATATATATACAATATTATTTAACATATATGGATGTGCCATTATTATGTATAACCAGATAAAGTAGCCGAATAAAATTTAATACATATATACATATATAGATATATATATATATATATATATATATATATATATATATATAATGTTACGATTCCGTTATTTCACTTCCACGTTCGGTGCCAAATGTAGTCAGCCAGAGACAGGTATTAAATGATATAGTAAAAATAACTTTGAAATTAATAATTGGGCGCCTTATAACATGAGATAATTCTTCAAACAACGCTAGCTCTTTACAATATTGCCAACTAGTCTCAGATTGCATGAAAACTATATAATAAGATTAATTAAATACGATATCTCAGGCTCCTCGTGAGTGATAAGTAGCTGCTTCTTTAATTGTAAATTTATAATGTTAATGTCTAAAGAAATAACTCCTACAACTAAATCTAAACAAATAAAAGATTGATATAAATATAAAAATAGAATATTTATTGCATTTAAAGAAGAAAACTGTAATAAAAATAACATATATTGGAACGGGTTAAATTTGTGAACTATAAATAAGTGACAACAAGGTGTTAACAAGGAAAAAAGGTTATGTGTGTTACGAAATTATAAAAATATGGATTACAATACAAATGATCTTTTAAATAAATAGGTGAGTACCTTTTAAATTAATGTTGCTACGTTAAAATTGGTTTTTATTTAATATTAATATAAGTATAGGACGTTATAGGTTAAGGTAAACAAAATCGAGAATTTTATTTGTGTATAATTAAAATAATTGAAAAATTGAATAATAAATACGCTATGTCTTTAGCCAGTGTTTATAGTAAACCTGTTGTTTGATTTGTAGATAGCACGCTTCAAAGTGGATAAGTCTTGGCGTTCGAAAATAGTCCGATCGCTGATCAAATTGTTGGCGGTGTGGGTAGCCGTTCTTGATGACGCTATCGAAGTTTTTCTTCGGACTTGGTTCCTAATGCCTAATATCTCCCTGTGTTCTTGTTTGGCTGCTGAATATAAGGTATTGACGTAGATTGACGATAATCAGTTCAGTAGATGGTCTGTGGTTCTTTCTTGATAATATATCTCCAGAATTCCTTGTGATTATGGATGATACTATGTCAATAACGCTTTGTTTTACATTTATACGTAAAAGTCTAAATATCTTGTAGAATTTCACTTGTTGATTGTATTAATATTAAGGCAGGATACTTTTGATAACTTTTCCAATGAATTAGCGTTTTGAATTATTGATATTTTAAGATTTCTAAGATTCGGTCGAAAAAATGCGTCTATTACTTTTTATAAATTTCAAAGATGATGCCGATAGCGTCTGTTTGTTTTTCCAAACTTAGCTATCTAATAATGCCAAAAAAGTCTCGATGTTTTACCTTATTAAAATATTTTAATTGATTAAATTTAACTAATTTTAATATTCTCACAGATTAAAAAAATTATTTAACAAATTATCAAGTAAGGTTAAGGTGAATCTTAATGCTACAAATTGTGTACTGCGCACGATAAATATTTACATTTGAAAGATGTCAATTAGTGGGCGTGTCTTACTAGCGTCGATATAAAATAAAGATGCATATGAATTTAAATATTGGTGATTTCGCGCTAATATATGAAATTTGAATTAGAAATAATAAAAAATGAAATTGATGAAAGAAATATAAATATAGAAATTTTAAGAATGTAATATTATCGTTATATAAATTCGTATACACTTCGACACTACTAAAACTTAATAACACCGCTTATATAACCTTTTATTACTTTTTAATTTGAATATCGTATTTTTCCCATTTTAGATGCAGCTCAAAGGGTATGTCTTGCATCACAACAATATATATATACATATATATATATATATATATATATTTATATATATATATATATATTTATATATATATATAATAACTTCGTGACCTTGGTATGATATGGTAAACCTAATCAGTAGGCGATTAAAGGTCTGTATATTACTTCAAAATATATGTATTTAAAAAACTCTACATGTTTCGGCTGTATACGCCTTTATCAAGAGAATACAAAATATGAATGACAGGATATAAATGTCAAGTAATTAAGTTGCTATGGTTTAAATTATTCAAAGATACATTCTAGTAATAATAATAAATCATGCCTTAGTATTCCAAAAAATAGATAACAAGGTGTGAAAATATGTGTTGTTCGCTGCTAGCAATTTGTGTCTCCTTCTGGGTATGAACTTGTGTGTTGGTTGCTGCTGGCAGCTTGCGTCTCTCTATGGGTGTGTGGTTTTGTGAGAGCGCAAGTGTAGGGTTTTGTATGTCGGTGCGTTCGTGCGTGTGTTTAGTGATCGGTCGCATGAATTTAGAGAGGTCGGATAACCAGCCGTTGCGTAGGGCCGCCAACCCTTTCCCGACAACTTCTTTACAATTCCGTGCAGTACTTCGACGGTCTGACCCCCGCCCCAACGAGGCAAGGCGCAGACAGGCGAAGCGCACCCTGTACGGGGTTGCTCATCGCAACTAAGGGAACACTCTTAGTGGCTACCTCGGTCGACGATGGTCACACTTATGCCATCTTAACGTTTTCCGCCGAAGCGGGGGCATAGCACACACGTCGAACGTGTGTGTGCTGTTAACGGCAGCCTAGCCAGGTTGTCGCCCAGGACCGGTCCTAGTGGTGTGTGCATTGCGCGGCGACGAGATAGCGCCGCGTAGCATGGTTCCTCACTCTTGCTGGAAAGGCGGAATGGCACCTGACTGCCCAACGGGCAGACCCCCCTAGAGTTTTGTAGCGCATATGCTAGGCTGCAACCCAGTAGAGGACCACATCAGCAAAAAACAGAAAACAGGGATAGGCAGGGAAAAGCAAGACATAAGTTATTATTACGTATGCGCCCGTGGAGCGACTTAAGATACAAAGTTGTCGGCATTCGCTCAAAACGAGAAGGAAAACCACGAAAACCTGCTCGGACAACTAGACAGGAATCAAAACACGGAACAGTCATCATGATAAGCAAAAGTATATGATATTTAAATGATATTTAAATAACATAAGGTATATAACAAAAAAAAAAAAAATATATAATATGATGGTAAATTGTAGATCGTTACAAAATTAAATTATGGTATATACTGCTTAGATTTTTTATATCATTTCTGTTGTTAATTGAATTTTTTTCCTGTTTAATACTGATCATTTCTTTAATTTGTCTTTTCACTGTGTGTTGTTCTTTATCAATTATCTGTGTGTTTTCAAAATCGAAATGGTGATCGCGTTGTAGTTTGTGTGTAGACAATGCAGTTTTGTCTGTTCTAGAGTATTTGTGGGCTTGTATTCTTTTGTATAAATATTGTTTCGTTTGGCCTATGTAGTAACTATCGCAATCGCGACATGGTATTTTATATACGACATGTGTTTCTCGATTTTTTTCTATTTTAGGTTTAAGTTTTGAAAATAAATGTTTATTAGTATTACTAAGTTTATATGTTGTAGCTATATCATATTTTTTTAAAGTGTATTTAATTTTTTCCGATAGTTGTGGAACATATGGAATTGTGATATATGTTGTGTCATTGTTCAAATTTTTATTGGTGTCTGCAGTGTTGTATATTTGGTGTACTCTTTTTTTAATAGTTTGGTCTATAAGTTGTGGTGGATAATTATTATCAGTTAGGATTGTTTTAATTTTTTTGATGTTATCTTTTCTGTATTGAGTATGTGATAGTTTTACTGCCCTATCAGTCAGATTATTTATAATCATTTTATTGAATACTGTAGGAGCATTTGAGTGGTAATTCATATATCGAAAAGAAGCTGTGGGTTTATTATACCAATTTGTATAAATAGTACCCTGTCTATCATAGCTCAAAGAAATATCAAGAAAATTAATACTGTTATTAAATTCTTCTTCAATAGTGAATTTTAATTTGTTGTGAAAACTGTTGAATTTATTTAAGAGATAGTTTATTTTGTTGGTCGGAATACATGTTATGATATCATCAACATATCTTTTGAAAAAAATGGGGTGGAAGTCTAAGTTCAAAAGATATGTTGATGATATCATAACATGTATTCCGACCAACAAAATAAACTATCTCTTAAATAAATTCAACAGTTTTCACAACAAATTAAAATTCACTATTGAAGAAGAATTTAATAACAGTATTAATTTTCTTGATATTTCTTTGAGCTATGATAGACAGGGTACTATTTATACAAATTGGTATAATAAACCCACAGCTTCTTTTCGATATATGAATTACCACTCAAATGCTCCTACAGTATTCAATAAAATGATTATAAATAATCTGACTGATAGGGCAGTAAAACTATCACATACTCAATACAGAAAAGATAACATCAAAAAAATTAAAACAATCCTAACTGATAATAATTATCCACCACAACTTATAGACCAAACTATTAAAAAAAGAGTACACCAAATATACAACACTGCAGACACCAATAAAAATTTGAACAATGACACAACATATATCACAATTCCATATGTTCCACAACTATCGGAAAAAATTAAATACACTTTAAAAAAATATGATATAGCTACAACATATAAACTTAGTAATACTAATAAACATTTATTTTCAAAACTTAAACCTAAAATAGAAAAAAATCGAGAAACACATGTCGTATATAAAATACCATGTCGCGATTGCGATAGTTACTACATAGGCCAAACGAAACAATATTTATACAAAAGAATACAAGCCCACAAATACTCTAGAACAGACAAAACTGCATTGTCTACACACAAACTACAACGCGATCACCATTTCGATTTTGAAAACACACAGATAATTGATAAAGAACAACACACAGTGAAAAGACAAATTAAAGAAATGATCAGTATTAAACAGGAAAAAAATTCAATTAACAACAGAAATGATATAAAAAATCTAAGCAGTATATACTATAATTTAATTTTGTAACGATCTACAATTTACCATCATATTATATTTTTTTTTTTTTTTTTGTTATATACCTTATGTTATTTAAATATCATTTAAATATCATATACTTTTGCTTATCATGATGACTGTTCCGTGTTTTGATTCCTGTCTAGTTGTCCGAGCAGGTTTTCGTGGTTTTCCTCCTCGTTTTGAGCGAATGCCGACAACTTTGTATCTTAAGTCGCTCCACGGGCGCATACGTAATAATAACTCATGTCTTGCTTTTCCCTGCCTATCCCTGTTTTCTGTTTTTTGCTGATGTGGTCCTCTACTGGGTTGCAGCCTAGCATATGCGCTACAAAACTCTAGGGGGTCTGCCCGTTGGGCAGTCAGGTGCCATTCCGCCTTTCCAGCAAGAGTGAGGAACCATGCTACGCGGCGCTATCTCGTCGCCGCGCAATGCACACACCACTAGGACCGGTCCTGGGCGACAACCTGGCTAGGCTGCCGTTAACAGCACACACACGTTCGACGTGTGTGCTATGCCCCCGCTTCGGCGGAAAACGTTAAGATGGCATAAGTGTGACCATCGTCGACCGAGGTAGCCACTAAGAGTGTTCCCTTAGTTGCGATGAGCAACCCCGTACAGGGTGCGCTTCGCCTGTCTGCGCCTTGCCTCGTTGGGGCGGGGGTCAGACCGTCGAAGTACTGCACGGAATTGTAAAGAAGTTGTCGGGAAAGGGTTGGCGGCCCTACGCAACGGCTGGTTATCCGACCTCTCTAAATTCATGCGACCGATCACTAAACACACGGACGAACGCACCGACATACAAAACCCTACACTTACGCTCTCACACAAAACCACACACCCATAGAGAGACGCAAGCTGCCAGCAGCAACCAACACACAAGTTCATACCCAGAAGGAGACACAAATTGCTAGCAGCGAACAACACATATTTTCACACCTTGTTATCTATTTTTTGGAATACTAAGGCATGATTTATTATTATTACTAGAATGTATCTTTGAATAATTTAAACCATAGCAACTTAATTACTTGACATTTATATCCTGTCATTCATATTTTGTATTCTCTTGATAAAGGCGTATACAGCCGAAACATGTAGAGTTTTTTAAATACATATATTTTGAAGTAATATACAGACCTTTAATCGCCTACTGATTAGGTTTACCATATATATATATATATATATATATATATATATATATATATATATATAAATATATATATATATATTAAAATAATAGACTTTTTTATTGGTTTAGCGACCTTTAATGAATTTCAATGTTTTCCTCTACGACTCTTATTATTATTAAGTCTTTTTCAAGTGACTAGAAACAAAAATTAATACAATGAAAAGTATACCGTATGAACGCCGGGGAGTGATTGATCTACCACAATGTAGTAAGACGAAGACGAATAGCGAGTTTATGTGGTTAGGGTTGAGAGAGTATATTCAATCTGTTCTACTGTCTAACTGTACGGACGTTCCATTTCTTTATCCAACACATTCTACATACGATCTAATAACGAATAAAATAATCTCTCTCTAACACATTGAATATTCCTATCAGTCGCTTATTGTGTTCAAGCAAGGCGAATATACTTGCAGTTGGCCAGTCATTACTTATACCGGTAGGTCCAGTTCGCAACGGGCCATATAGCAATGTGTGTGGCAACAGCGAATCGAATCCCCTCCATGCGCAGCTCCTTCGATTGCAGCACATTGCATATTGCATTGCCGTTAGGAATTTAGTAAGACTTAAACCGCGTAAGGATATAGTCGTTTGCATATTCGTTCTGTATACGTAATTTGCCCATTTGTTGTATTATTGTATTCTTATCTGCTACGGAAAAGTAATTTTAAGTAATAAAAAAACAATAACGTTTTCTAAAAGATAAAAGTAAAAAAATCAATAATTCTGCAAAATAAATTTAAATTTTAAGAAAGTCACCCAATATAGGCATCGTACACACGTTGCCGCATCGCATTACGTTCCATACGTATATTGTTGCCTATGGCCCGTTGCGAGTTGGACCTATCGGTATATCCATCGATCGCACGCCGTTGTGCACACGGTATATATATATATATATATATATATATATATATATATATATATATATATATACAGATATCTCTTTATAATATAGTATAATTCATATAATTGTAACATCTACGAGGTAAGTTTGATATACTTATACTTTCTTTTCCTTTTCAATATACAAGTTGTAGTGATTATAATAATTTAAAACATTCTCAAATATTTTTAAAATATTTTATGCAATTATATTTATTTGCAAAAAGTGAAAACGTTTTCCATTATCTAAATTGTATTTTATTGTATATCTCACGCCATAAAATATTAAATTTAATTTAATTTGTATGTTTATTAGAATTCAAATCATGGGAAGAAGACAATGCAATACCTAGTACTAGTTTAGAGCTCAGAATACCTGTAGAAACGGTTGCAGTAGATCAGCTGTATATTGAGGATTCTTGTTGTAAATGTTGCCGAAGTGTTTCAATAAGCAAGTCTCTATCACAGGACACACAGTCAGTTGGTGGTAATTGTCTATCACAGGACACATAGTCAGTTGGTGGTCACACAGTCAGTTGGTGGTAATTGTCTATCACAGGACACATAGTCAGTTGGTGGTAATTGTGAGAACGATAAGAACAACATTGTAATAACTTTGACAGGATTTATAAATGTGAATCAGGTATAGTGGCCGTCAGTAACGCGCCAAGTATCTTCGGCGCCGTCGTGCGAAATACTGATAGGCGCCTTTACCCTATATGTATTGAGCCAAAATTACCAGCCACTCTCCCACAGTTCAACATTGAAATTTATGACGTTTTATTGCTGTCAATGCTAAAATAATTGTAATAATTGTTTTATGTAAATTTGTTGTAAACATTCAAAAAATGTTTTTAATATTTTTAAAATTTAACTTATCACAAGTGGCCGTAGGCGCCTTTAAGGCCTTGGCGCCGTTGTGCGCTGCACGACCTTGCCCATATGGACGGCGCGTCACTGGTGGCCGTGTTTGAATTTTACACTCACATACATTTTTTTTAATTTGAAGGATGCAAGTATTCTTGCTTGTAGTGATAACTATGAATTCACAGTTCCCTAAAATTTTGATACTTGCAGCCTGCCTCTGCAAGAGAATGGTTTGGCATATGTTACTGGCTGGCTGCATTGTCAAATTGAAGATTGGCAGAAAGTGTGTCTACTGTAAATGCAATATTTTGAGTCGAGGCAATCAAATATCAAATTTCTATAAATTCATTATTCTATAAATTCATACAAGAAGAGGAATATAGTAGGGCTATCCACAACAAACTCATGTATGTACATAAATAGGGAATTGTCAATATTCAATTTTCCAAATATTTATAATGTGAAATTTATTGTAAACAATTACCCAACAGACATGTATTTATTTAATAAAATCAAATGAACTTTAAAAAGTATGGTCAGTTTTAATTTTTGCAAATAATCACAAGCAGATGACTGTATAGACATTTTAAAATATTTACCTAAATTATATATTTATAATAATGTGAAAGGTATAAATAACGTTATTAATGGAAAGCATTGCAGACATATACAAAATATATCTAGGTTGCAATTACAAGAACATACTGCATACTACATAAAGTTTGTCTTAGATAAAACTAGGTAAAAACTAGATAAAACTAGATAAAACTAGGTTCTTAGATAAAACTAACGGTAACTTTAGACACACACTATATTAATAATAAAAACGAATAACAATATTAAAACTAATTACTAACAATAAGCATATTTATGAATTTATATTTATGTAAGTTCGCTCGGCGATAATATGGTATTGAATGAATGAATAATCCCTTCCTCGACGGCTTATATATCACTGTGGAATTCTCTTCTCGAGCTATTCTCGTTCTTTCCCTTTCTATATCTATCGAGAACACACCAGAGGTGTGTTACGTGACGTATCGTTGGATGAGTCATCACATTGCCCCCTTCTTAAAAATTAAGTTTCGTCCCGAAACATGTCATGCTTTGGATCCCTCAAACGGTGGCGAAATCGACAGGTAGGGCCTGTGTTACATTGTGACGTCATATCGAAATAACAGTCCACGGTCTTACCGTGCCTGGATGTACCTACGGGAATATTCAAGCCGGTAACTGCATACCAGAGTTTCCATACCAGTATGTTGGAATATTACTTCTAACATTCTCCTTACAATTCTTCAGTCCAGGCGGTCCAATCCACAACCCAATTTTGGAACTGCTAATTTCAAAATGTCTTGTAACAATTGTTCGCGTAAGTGGGCCACGGCCTCCCATAAGGCACGATAGGTTGGCTTCAGGCTTGACAGTTCTTTCGTGACCAAATAAAATATGGTCTATTCTTCATTTGTTATTTGGTGACTCTTCCCAATTGCTGGTCCCTGCTGCCTTAATTATTCGATTCTGCTAAATCTCTTTAAATTCTCTGGCAATTCCTTTGACCATTCGCAGATCTCGGGCTACGCAATGAGGAAGCGCGTAGTCTGGCGGCACCGTAAAAAAATCTTGCTGTTTCTCGATGATTACCCCAAATCGAGCTTTTCTCGAACCAGAATACTCCTCCATAAAATCTTCGAATGTTAGTTCCTTGTAGTGGCTATCTAATCGGCGTCAGTCAGGGGCTTCGTCATCATTGTCTCCCGAGTATGGGGCTAATCGATTAAAATCTAATACTCTTGGCTTAGTATGAGGTGTTCGCCTTATGTGGTATATTACATCTTTAATCCGCTTCAACACCTCGTATGGCTCCTCCCAATTCTTTTGAGGTTTTGGAGATAGGCCCCGTCGGCGTTGTGGATTATATAACCAAACCCGATCGCCTTCATGGTAACCACCCTTCTCGGCGTTGATGTCGTAGCTCTCCTTCATTCTGTCACTAGCATCTTGGATATTATGTCTTACTTGATCTTGGATATTATCTAGTCTTCGTCTGAGAGTGCTGAGACATAATATTCTCCGGCAAGATCTTCACCTGGCTTGCTGCCAAACTTTAAATCACAGGCCAATCGGAGTTCCCTCCCGAATAGCACGTTTGCTAGTGATTGGCCAGTTGTCTCTTGAACAGATGCCCGATGCGCCATTAGGAATAATGGTAAATGTTTGTCCCAATCTCTCTGGTGTTCGGAGACCACTTTGGATAAGTGTCTGATCATGGTCTTGTTCATTTGCTCTACCATCCCATCTGATTGTGTATGCAAGGGAGTTGTTCTCGTCTTTCGTATGCCCAAAAGTCCACATATCTTTTCGAATAGACTGGACTCGAAATTTCGCCCTTGATCGGAATGAAGTTCCAGGAGTACATCAAAACGTCTGACGAACTCCTTCACAATCGAGTCTGCTACAGTTCCAGCCTCTTGATTTGGTAGAGCATATGCTTCAACCCATTTGGTAAAATAGTCCATGACCACAATTATGTATTTATTTCCTTTGTCGCTTTCTGGAAAAGGGCCAGCGGCAACTATGGCGATTCTTTCAAATGGGCTTCCCACATTGTATTGGCGCATGGGTGCACGTCGGCGCCTCTGGGGACCATTACTTCCGGAGCAATTAGCACACTTGGCACCATTCTTTCACATCTCGTGAGCAATTCACCCAGTAAAACCTCTGGCGCACCTTCTCCAGTGTTTTATGGACGCCAAAATGTCCCCCAGAAGCACCATTATGGAGTTCTCGCAATACCTCTGATATTATTTTCTTGGGAACCACCATTTACATCTTCCGCTCACTTCCATCCAATTTCTTGCCAGGTCGGTCTTTGCCAAGCCCTGAAGACTGCAAGATCCGGATTAGCTTCTTGATAGGCGCCCACATTGTCAGGCTGCCATTGGTCATCAACAACGGTAGTTTGAAGAGCGCTGGCCGATTTGTCTTCGATTCGGTTGCAATATTGACAGTCTTCTGGAAAGAGCATCTGCATTTCGATGTTTGAGGCCTGCTCTGTGTTCAATGTCGAAGTCATACTCTTGTAGCCTCTCAATCCATTTAGCTACTTGACCCTCGGGATTCTTAAATTGCAAGAGCCACTTCAGAGCGGCATGATCGGTGCGCTGCCCATACAGATACTTGTAAAAGTGCTCAATGGTTTTAATTACTGCAGCAGTTTCCGTCTGGTTACGCATTAGTTCCTTTCTGATTTGGACAGGGTCTTGCTGAAGTATCCAATGACATTTTCTTGTCTATCTTGGATTTGAAAGAGCACACCACCAATCCCGACGTTGCTGGCATCTGTATCCAGAACAAACCTCCCAGATGGCAGTGAATAGTTTAAAACGCGTTCACTGCTCAAAGCTCCCTTTAACAACTCAAAGGACGCTTGGCATTCGTTGCTCCAAATGAATGTTCGATTTTCTGTAAGGCGGGTAAGTGGTTTTGCAATTTTAGAGAATCCAGGAACGTAGCGTCGATAATACAGGTAAAGGCCATTTTTTCCACAGCTTTAACTTTTTCTGGATCCACAGCAACTACTTTTCCGGAAACCACATGTGATCTTCAAAGGTCTTCCCTACCACAATCACATCATCGAGATATAGCAGGCAGTTTATTGCAAGACAGTCCCCACAGTACAGTGTCCATGAGTCGCTCAAAAGTAGTTGGGGCGTTACACAGTCCAAATGGCATGACTGTAAACTGACAGAGTACCTAAACTGAAGGCAGTCTTCTCTTTGTCATTGGGGTCCATTCCCACTTGCCAATAACCGCTCTTCAACTCGAGAGTGGAGAACCATTTTCCTCCTGCCAAGGTGTCTAGCGTATCGTCTATTCTTGGGAGAGGATAGCTGTCCTTTTTGATCATTTTTTGGTTATTCGACGGCTCAATTACTCCTTGGTTTTTTATATCTTGTATAATCTGCTTGGCTTCCTCACGCTTTGCCAGTGGTAACCTTCTTGGTCCTTGTCGTAATGGACTTGCATCGCCAGTATTTATTTTGTGCAGGACAATATTGGTTTTTCCTTTCGTACCACTTTCAGTTTCAAAGACGTCTTCATAATGTTTGATTAGATCCTTAACTTGGCTTTGTTCTTTCTTGCTCAATCCTTGACAGGGTGAGTCGATTATCTTTCTCAGGAACCTGCACGAATTCATTCTTCTTGGCCTCTACACGATGAACGACGGCTGACACTGGCGAACACCATCCCAAAATAGTACCATTCTCCAATGAAACAGGGTAATAGTTCACATTCATTACCCTTATCGGCACAGTCTTCTGAGTCTTAACCAACATTTTGGCAACTACTATTCCTCGGCCCACCTCGTCATCATCAGCCTTTGGTTCCAACATTGTAACATTTCCGTCAAAATAATCAACTTCAAAATACACCATGAAAAATGTCTCACTTCTTGCATCCAAAACATTCTCTGCTGTAATTACTTGTACATTCCTCTTCTATGTCGGCAACGAAAACACGATGTCGGACTGATGTTGGTCCTATGATAAAATTGACATCTACTTCACCTGCCAGAGAAGCTGCTTCTCCTGTTGCTGTCTTAAGTCTCCATTTGCTAGAAAATAACTTTTTATTTCTGTAAATTAAATCGGGCCGCACGATGGTTTTCGTCGATCCAGTATCTAGCAAGCAAGCATAGGTCCTTCTTTCCATAATAGCGTCCACATACAGGCCATTGGTTTGATGTTGCAAGAATGCGATTTGGGCAGTCCTTGGGTCTTGCGGATTCTCAGCCGATTCTTTCTTGGTCCTTTTACCACATTTATTCTGAATGTGACCGTTTCTTCTACAATTCCCCGCATGGCCGCGCACTTTTATTTGGTTTGATCTGATTTAGGACTCGACTAACCACCTGCTCCATGAACTTCTCATTTTCCTGTTTGTCGACAAAACGGACACGAGCATGGCTCCGAGAGGCTTGTTTTGCAGTCTCAAACTCAAGCGTGTACGCCAAAGCATCGATCGAGGTTTTCGGTCGTACCAACCTTAATGCTTGCTGCGTATCAATATCCCGTAGACCATCTATGAACGTCTGGACAGCTAGGTGTTCCATGAAATTATCTGGCGCCATCGGATATGCCTGTCGTACTAGACGAGCAACATCTGCCTGAAATTCCTGAAGATTCTTGCCTTTCTTCTGTGATCGATTCCTCAGTTGGGTATGGTATATTTGCTCCAAATGTGCATGGCCATATCTCATCTCCAACCGCTTAATGAGTTGAGAATAATCTTTACGTTCCTCAGGAGGCAATGTCTGCAAAATAGCACTAGCGTCACCCCTCAATGCTATGATTAAAGCAGTAGCCTTCTCGACAGAAGACCATGCGTTTGCTTCTGCGGCCGCTTCGAATTGCGTCAGGTAAGTCGCCCACGACGTCTTTCCATCAAAGGTTGATGGCTTGATTCTGGTCTTCGAAATAGCCACACGTTCTTCTTTTATTTCGTTGGACCGTGATATAACTTCTTCGTTGACCTGCTTGGGATCAGAATGACTCATGGTAACGGGTAATTTCATCTCAGTCATTATTGCCTCTAACAGTCTAGAATGTTCTCCAATTTTCTCCTCTACAGCTATGAAAACCTCTTCCTTTTACGCTTCTGAGTTTTCTGCTAGTCGCTGTTTTAGAACTTTCTCCAAAGCTCTCAAATTTTCAGAATTCTTCTTTTCCATCATTTCCAAAGTTTGGTCCAAACTTTTCTCGAAAGTTCTAGAATTTTCCAGTAATTTCTTTTCTAGATTTTTCTCGAGGATTCTAGAAGTTTCTAGGTTTCTTTCTTCCATCTGTGCTTGTGAATCTATTAAACGCTGTTCCAAAGTTTGCGAATTGTCTATTAATCGTTGTTCCGTTACGTGACGTATCGTTGGATGAGTCATCACAATACTAATTACTCTAATTAGTATTACAAAGAATATAGAAAATGCTATTCAATGAATTTGTGTTCTTTTGTTGCCTAGACTCACACATAATCTTATATTTAGAAATATATATTAGCATGAAGTGGAACTTTTTTTAATAATATTTTATTTTATCATATTGCACAATCATTTTTATATTTTCGAATACATTTACGTAAATATTAGTTTGTATGTAAATTAAACTCTGTTTACATATGTGTACAAATGTTATCGTATATGTATTTGAAAATAATATATAGCATTCAGATTGACTCGGTCTTTACTTGGTGAATCGATTTTCATCTTGAAATGAAACAAATAATCAACACTATATTTAAAAACCACCAGTGGTTTTTTCAATAAAGTATAAATCTAAAGATTAATTATTTGTTTCATTTCAAGATGAAAATCGATTCACCAAGTAAAGACCTAGTCAATCTGAATGCTATATATTATTTTCAAATACATATACTATAACATTTGCACACACTGTTTGGTATATGTATTTGAAAATAATATAAGTTTGGATTAGAAAATGTTTTTTAGCCCAGGTCACCCCTATGTAATCGAGCAGAATAGCATTATTTTAATTAGTTGTGAATATTTTGCATTAATGTTTAGGGTAAACATGCCGAATCATATCATTTAAATAGACGTAATTGACTCATTTACGCATGCGCATAGCCAGCATGTATCGACAATTTCCAAGTAGCATTGCCAATTGCCAAATCGAATATTTATAATAAAGATTGTTGACATAGTGTGATTTGTAGGTTAATCGAACAACATATAGAATTAAATTAATTTATTCTGCAAACACAATTCCGTAACCCCGTTTTCATTAATATGCAATAGCCATGCCTATCAACAAAAATAACTAAGAAAACATGGACATATGGGATAAATTAAACCGTCACTGATAGTAGCCAGTAGCCACAGAAGGGAGATACCAAAGTTTGGCAATTTTAACGCTAATTTGGCATGTTTGTAGCGATAAATTCGAATGGGAGCTGGATTCTTCAGGTTTACAATGTTTAGCTACTGAAATCAATTAAATTGTTTTGAATTGAGAAGAGTTCATTAGATGTTCAATCATTTCGTATAATATTTACTCTACATACTTTTATTTCAATTACGCGCCGTCATACCACGATCTACACAGCCAATTGAAAGGAACAGGTATTAAACATTTGAGAAGTAATCACAATCGCTATGTATAAGAAACTGTTCCTAACTTTCGTGTAAAATTATAGGATGAAATGAAACCACTAAAGCATATGCTAGCATTTGAACAAGTGGAGTGAAGGAAACACATATTGACTTATATGCATTTGAACAAATAGAAGTCTAATAGTGTTATATTTCCTGAATATTTTCATTTATACCAATTCGTATTTGAAGTTACCGACTTTCAAATAAAAAAAAAACAATGTAATTTTTCAAACTAAAAATAAACAAAATTTAATTTGCTGTAAGTGGTATTGCCAACATGAAAATGCATTGTATGCAGCAAACAAATGTGAAAAACACTAACGTGTTCATTCTGTTAAAAATTTAGGTGATTTAGGTCAATGTAACTGAGTAGACCTATAAATTTGGTAATCTTCGAAAAATGTTTAAGAAAGCCCATGTTGCACCTGTATCATTAGCAGAAAAAGAGTTATTAATTATTCGACATGTTTTTTTTTTATCATGAACCTTGGTATCCACTTTGATTATACATTCACAATTGCTAACAAATTTCAAATTTTTCGAGCATATGTGCCCTATATATGGGTACATTAAGGCAGTTTTGGACAATGTTGGAGAATATTTAAAAACGGCATACTAGGTTATTTAAATGTGTTTACGTACAGTGGCATAAATAGTTTTTTTACATGAAAGAATAGTGTATATTTTTTTAGTTCATAATTTATAGCTGCAACTGTTATAGATATTTTATGTCTTATAACAGCGTCAACAGCTTGAGCTATGGTTTCTTCAGATATATTGCATCTAATTGTCATTTTCTTATAATCCCTAGCCATTCTGAAACAATATTTTAACACTAGTTAATCATTATTTGGAGTTTTATAGGTCTATAATAAATGTAAATTACTTTTTAATTGTGATTATCTTGATTGCCATAAACAGAAAACTGAATAGAAATTTTTCACTATCTAACAAAACACTCACTTTGGTTCTCAAAGTTACAGCTATAAGGAACATAACGAATTTCTAACGTTTTTAAAGATTAGCAACATTGAAGTACATATACCGGGTGCGGCAATAGTGTCGGCGGAACTTAGCATGAAAACTAATAAAGTTGTAGCAATGAAATTTTACGTACACATGTATGCTACAGGGCATTTTCTATTTTTATTTATATATTTACAGATGTTCCAAATTTCCGCAACCACTTTCAATTTTTTTTTTTAATAGATTGCTATACTTTCTTGTTATGTATTATGATGATAGCCACTCAAATTATCTTTGCAATGATATATGACAATGTGCACTTACAACTGTTAGTTTTGGTTTTATTGCAAATTTTGTTAAAATCTTGACAGTTGCAGCGTCTAACATTTTAAGTCTTAGGCTAAAAATGGGTGCAGTGCCTCACGTAACTCTTTTGTTACCAATTTATGGAGTAACACGTTATATGTTTTGAGGGTGAACAACGTGACAACATATACAAGGTGTTAAATATGTCGTGCCAAAGTTATCGAAGTTTAAAGGCTATTTTCTTCCTAACCGCTTAACGCTAATTACAAGGAAGGCATTGGCAGGCCATAAGTTATTATTACACCCGCACCTGTGAAACTACTTAAAATATTTTGCTGTCGACATTCACCTTGAAACCAGAAAGAAATTCATGAAACTCCTCTTAAACAGCTCGATCCCGGGACTACCGACACGATAAGCTAGTACGTTATCGGCTAGTTAATTATCTCCACATTTTCTTAATCACTGGGAAATTGTCTTTAGGGTATGTCTGCAGCGAGTATTTTAGTTTGGAATTTGTACCTTCTCGTGTTAGGAAGAATGTTAGCATGTTTTAATAATATAATTTCTATATGATTCTGGCATTAGTTTAAATTTATAAGTTTCGAAACTCATTCGGTATGGGAAAAAATTAAAAAAAGTACGTATTCACACCTCAGAATGACAGTAATGTAAATAGTTCTACACCATACTATCAATTGGATTGCTTCAAGAATGAAGGAAAATTTATAGACATCGTGGTCGCAATCGCTGCGGTATTCGTAATAATCACGTAGAAGGATGACTGACTAATTATAAAGGCAAGTGTCTTTAAAAAGTTTCACATACACATTTTCCAGTCCAACATTTATAACTCTAAAAGAAAATATTCGTAAAGGTTGGCAAGAAATTGTGAAAGTTTATATGCTAGAGAAGTAATTTATACTGCATTTTGAATTGTATTTTTTTTACTAAATAGGTCGTAATTTAAGATCATGCGTTCATAGATGTCAAAAAGTTAATCCAAATTACCCAATAAACTCTCACAAACAATATAAACTAAATTATTTATTTACAGATTTAAATTTCATAAGTAAGCAGGTGACATCAACTCAATCATGCAAATACTGTTTGTAATTTTAGCACATTTAATATTTACTTGAACTAGTGATTACAAAATATTAAAGGCAAATGGGGTATAATTCAAGAAAATTTGTATTATATTTATTTTTGTTTTAGACTAACATACATTTTTCTCAATTATGGAACGTTAAAATACTTTTATTAAAAAAAAATTCAGAAATATTTTTTTTACATTTAAAAACATATCCATAATTTTTTTATAATTATAAATCAAGATGTATATAGTTTTTACTAATTGATAGTCGTATACACTTTGTAAAAAAGTACCAATAAAAAAGTCAGATTGTTCAATACCCAAAATAAAGACTTTACTGAAAGTACCAGTATTATCGAAGACAGGCTAACGAGCCAAATCGGTTGAAAATAATTCTTAAAATACCCACCTCAATTTAGTTTTCTGAAATTGTTGTGAAAATATAAAAATATTTTTTAAAAGCTGAATTAAACTTTTAAAAAATATACTATTATGGACATATAATTACATACATATAATTCTAATAGCATTTCAAAATTGTAACATTCACTCAAAATTATTTTAGTTAGTTTTTTGAACTTCAGTATTGCAAGTTGCTGTGATTCAGTAATGATTTAAACAAATATTTTAATTTAGTACATTTATTGGAAATATATATATTACGTAAAAAATGTTGCAGAGTATGTAGTATGTTTAGTTTGAAAAATTGTATATGCCAAACAAAATTTAAATATAAAAATACTAATGTTGTAATGTTACAATTTTAAAATACTTTACACTTATCATATGAACACTTGTAGACAACGAATAAACAACATTTAAAACAATGTGAAATATTCATATATATTTTACTTTATCTTATCCAGGAGGCCATTTTAACTGCCGACCTGATAAAACATGTATATGTAAATGGTATACAGATTGAGCTCCAATAGGCCCATCATTAATAACAAGTCTGAAACCATTTTTGAGATTACGTTTTTGTGCAATCTTTCTTGCTACTAACAATAAATGACCTAAGAGGGACCCGTCAGTATCATCAGCACGTGATAACTGTGGTATGGCCTTTCTGGGTATTACTAAGTAATGAACTGGTGCTTGTGGATTCAAATCATCAAATGCAACACACTAAAAATATTATATCATATATATATTTATTAAGTGGTGTAAATAAATAATTAGTTTCCTACATTAATAGCATAAAACTTACTAAATTGTCTTCATATATAAGATTACATGGTACTTCTTTTCTTAAAATTTGTCCAAAAATCGTGTCCTCACTTGAACTAGTTAGAGATAATTGTAACTCATCTGCCATTATATATTGTATCCTGACAATGAAGAACTTGGAAAAATAAGTAGTTCTCGCCGTCCATAAGAAAAATATTTTAAATACTTATACATTTATAATATACATACCAATACCAAATACATATACAACAGATACACCGTATATAAACATCAATAAACATTCATTATCAATCTACCAACATAAGAAAAAAAAACAGGCTTGCTGTTATGACTACTTATTTTATTTATTGAACAAAATGGTTATTGTTACATGAAAATAAATTAAATTTTTACTTCTATAACAAAGCGAAAAATACTGAAATGATACATTTACGGAATCCTGATTTTAACATATAGGAACTTTAGTTTGTACCAGTTGATCCAAAACCACCTTCGCCTCTATCTGTGCTACTTAAATCCTAATTAAAACACATTTTTAGTCAAATTGATAAATATAAATAAAAATAAAATCCTTTACCTCTACTTCTTGGATATCTGGGTAATAAATCCGCTCACAAATCAGTTGCGCAATTCTATCTCCCTTATTTATTTGAAAAGGTTCATCGGAATGATTAAATAGAACCACCTTAATTAAGCCTCTGTAATCTTCGTCGACTACACCAGCTATAATTTTGTAATGATAAAAATAGTTACTATTTAATTTACATGTACTTACCTCCAACATCTATGCATTTTTTAGCGGCCAGGCCAGATCTTGGAGCAATCCTTCCGTAACATCCCTCAGGTAATTGTATTTTTATGCCTGTATCGATTATTTCCTTACCTCGGCTTGGAACAATGTATTCATATGCACTATGTAAGTCATAACCTGCAGCTTTAGCAGATCCTTTTGTAGGCGGTTTTGCTTCTGGTACAGTTTTTGCGAATTTTAATATCATTGTTCTTGTGCTACTTGCTGATGGCATTATTAAAATGAACAATTTCAGTATTTAATAATTCAAATGATTGTATATTAATAATTGAAGAAAACAAGCAAGTCACCAAAAACTACCAGACAAAATGCGTATGCGGACGATGCTGTTCAGTTTTGGCGGTATTTTAAGCAGTAGCGTGGAAATCCGCTGGAAATCATCTGCGCAGCCAAACTTAAAAAAAATCGTTAAAAAGGCGGTTAATTTAACCCTATTTTTCAGGAAATTACGTGGCTAATCTTTTATTATATATATTATTATAATTTTAAATTTGTATTGATCAGTATCACATGACTTATTTAAATTAATTTTATTATTAATTACTTCAATATGGATCTAGAGACTTTAACAATGACAAGTTGAGTTTTATTGATAATGCCATCATTATTATATTCGACAACTTTTTAATTTCTCGAATATGATAATGATATTTGTGTATCTTAAATAAAAAATTACAAAGAAGAAAAGCTAGATATTCCTCCAAAGAAAAATATATTATATTTGCTATTTTGCGAACTTTTCAATAGGTGGCAGTATGGATAGTAAACTTTCAATTACCGGCAATTTAGAATATTTGCTTTAACGACAGTCAATAATTTTAACGAATTAGGACCAACGTTCACATTTTTTGACGCCATTATCTTTTTGTCAAGGATTGTATAAGAACATAGGATAGCCAGATCCCTATACCGGCAGTGTTGTTCGCATAGAGCCGTGACTCCGCCTCCTGTGACGTCACAAACGGACCAGTCGCACCGATAAATAGTTGAGGTCTTGGGTTGCTTGAGTTAAAGTAAAGTTCTTTCTTTGGAGACTGTGGTTAAGTAAAAAACTTAAAAAAGGTATATAACCCCTTACCACAATTATTAATCGTATCCTAAATACGTATTTCGACAACTAAGTTGTCATCATCAGTAGGTAAAACCACTAATTAAAAAGTCGCACACGGGACACAGTAAAGGTAGAAAAACCGCTCAGGCACCAACTATTATTCACCGCGTCCACGTATAGACTGGCCCCGTGTGCGACTTTTTAATTAGTGGTTTTATTTATTTAATTGTGGTAAGGGGTTATATACCTTTTTTAAATTTTTTAAAGTAAAGTGTTTTAATTTAGTTTTCGCCGTTACCCTTTGTAAATTAGCGACTGAAATGCCGGGACGTCGTTGTGCGGTAGTTGGCTGTAATAACAGTCGTATTTCTACGAAAATTACCAATAGAGAAATCGTTTATCACAACTTTCCAAAGGCGACAAACTTCGTATCCGATACTGTCCGTAAAGAATGGATAAGGCGCTGCAAACGAGCAGATAAGTGGAATCCAAATACTAGCCAAATTTGCTCAATCCACTTTAATGCAAACGATTATGAACGTGATATGCGGAACGAATTATTAGGTAATAAATGTATTTATACGTTATGAGATAAATTATTCTAATACATAGTAATTATTGCTAGGGTTACCTGTACGAAAACAGCTTAAATACACTGCTGTGCCTAGTGTAAATCTTCCACAAATGTCCAAAGATATAAAGAAAGTTGCGACAAGAGGGGAAGCATATTTAAAAAGAAAAAAGGAAAATGAAAGGAAAGAAGAAGTAAATAGATTGATTGCCGAACAATCGATAGCTTCATGTTTAGCGGCAAGTGAGCTGTCAACAGGGTCTTCAACAGCAGAATTTAAAACCGATAAGCCTTTAACTGTCCCAGCAGAAAATATATTATCTAAACAATATGCGGAGCTTCGTGAAAGTCACACTAAATTATCTAGACTTTAATTGTTTCGACCTTTGCTTGATGTAAATCCATATCACTAATAAATAAAACACACGTAAGATGTTTTAGATTTACACTTTATTAATAAAATAACGACAGCTGTTTCGCTAACACAGTAGCTTCTTCAAATTCAACTTAAGACTAAAGATACATACAAGATACAGCGTTTATCAGGTAGTTGACCCAAGTTAAAATTCTAGGAACTATTACATTTATATTTTGCTTTTTAAAAAAAAAACTATACAATGTGCTACTTGTGTGAGGTTTAATTATAAAAATATAGTATAAGCAACTAAGAAATAATATATCAATGGGTGAACAGATTTAACAGTGGGGATGAATTCAAGTCTAATTTATCGTTTAGTAACATTTCTGAGTTTTTAAGTTTATTAATTTCTAAAGATTCTAAACAGTTTAGTTTTCTACCTTTACTTTCTACATGTATGGTGTCGAATTTAATTTACAATTCGACACCATACATGTAGAAAGTAAAGGTAGAAAACTAAACTGTTTAGAATCTTTAGAAATTAATAAACTTAAAAACTCAGAAATGTTACTAAACGATAAATTAGACTTGAATTCATCCCCACTGTTAAATCTGTTCACCCATTGATATATTATTTCTTAGTTGCTTATACTATATTTTTATAATTAAACCTCACACAAGTAGCACATTGTATAGTTTTTTTTTTAAAAAGCAAAATATAAATGTAATAGTTCCTAGAATTTTAACTTGGGTCAACTACCTGATAAACGCTGTATCTTGTATGTATCTTTAGTCTTAAGTTGAATTTGAAGAAGCTACTGTGTTAGCGAAACAGCTGTCGTTATTTTATTAATAAAGTGTAAATCTAAAACATCTTACGTGTGTTTTATTTATTAGAAATTATCTAGAGATGGAAATTATGAAACGTAAATTGAATTTGCAGAGAAAACAACTTTTATACTATAGAAGAAAGAACAAGCAAGATAAACCTGCACAAAAACAGGAAACGGTAAAAATACTGAGAAAACTCTTAACAGAAAATCAAATTTCTATTCTTCTAAACAAAAAGAAACGCGTTAATTGGACTACTGAAGAGATTGCAGTTGCTTTTACTATTCGTTACCTCAGCAAGAAATGCTATATATTTTTGCGAACTAAACTTAATTTTCCGTTGCCAGCGTTGTCATCTTTGAGAAAGTGGGCATCAAAAATCAGAATAACGCCGGGAGTTTTAGAAGATGTACTAACTTTTCTAAAGGTAGCAGGAGAAAATATGTCTGCAAGAGAGAAAACTGTAGTCATTTCTTTTGATGAAGTCAAAGTTAAAACCACTTTAGAGTATTGTGTTGGTGAAGATCAGGTGCTAGGTCCTTACAATTTAATGCAAGTCTGTATGGTTAGAAGCTTATTTTCTACTTGGAAACAGCCTATCTATCTAGACTTTGACAAAAAGATGACAAAGGATGTGTTAATGGATCTGATCACCCAATTGCATAAAATATCATATAACTGTGTTGCAATTGTAAGTGATTGCGGAAGCAGTAATGTTGGTCTCTGGAAAGCGTTGTCCGTTGACATAAATAAGACCTATTTCGAGCATCCGCAAACCAAGAAAAATGTTTATGTTTTCGCAGATGCTCCCCATTTACTGAAACTTCTCCGTAATTGGTTTTTGGACACAGGATTTATATTGAGAAGTGCTGGAAAGAAAGAGATAAGAAAAGAACCTTTAGAAAGTTTGATAGAATTAACCAATGTAGAAGTAAATTCCTGTTATAAAATTTCTGAAAAGCATATTACAGTTGAAAAGAGTAAAAGACAAAATGTAAGACTAGCGGCTGAATTGTTATCACATAAGACCGCCCAGGCATTATTACGATACAAACCAGGCCCTGATAAAAAACTTGCTGAAGATGTCGGAATGTTCATAGACAATATTAATTCTTGGTTTGATATTTTTAATAGCCATGTGAATAGATCTCCTGGCCCTGACCCTATGAAAGCCCCTTTTGGAATTTATTTACAGGACCAAGAACAACACTTAAATAAAGTTAGAGATTTAATATTTGACATGAGAGCTGAAGGAAAAAACACTTTGCAAATTTTTCAGAAAGGAATAATAATTTCTCTAGAATCGTTGAAACTACTTTTACGAGATATGAAGACCGAATTTGAAGTTGTACATTATATATGTACTCATAAACTTAATCAGGATTGTTTGGAGAATTTTTTCTTCCAGCTTAGATGTCGAGGGCCGAATGAACATCCATCTCCATTGGAAGCCATCAAAAGAATAAGAATGATTATTCTTGGGAAGAATCCTGGTATTTTAGAAGCACAGGTACATAAAATGTGTTTATTAATTCTTTACATATTCCTAGTATTATATAGGTACCTATCTACATAGCTATACTTTTTTTAAAGGTGAACACACAAGAAACTGTTCCTGAAGAATAGATAGTGGCCACAATTTTGGAACAAGCGAAAGTTTCACTTGAATTACCGGAAGAGAAGTTTGATAGCAATGCAACTCAAAGTAGCAATGGAAGCTCGTTTTCATCATCAGGGAATTCAGAAATATCTGATGCAAAATCACCAGAAACAACGGACGATGCATTTGAGTACATTGCTGGTTTTATAGCGAAGAAATTTAAAAACAGTCATCCCCAACTCGGCGATTATACTTATAAAATTAAAGCCGATCACGCCTACAATTTACCCTCATGGGTACAACAGCTCTCTTTTGGTAGTCTTATTAAGCCCTCAACAGATTTCTTAAGTACCATTAAACAGTGGAACAAATATTTTGAGATATATCATGGCGATAATAAACTGCGGAAAGAAACACTGGTTGTTAAAAGACTAGCTTTAAAAAATAAAAAGCGAGAAAATTTGTGCTTTGTTATTATAAAATTATTTTGTAAATTAAGAACTGTTATCCGTATGAATTATTTAAATACAAAAAGAACCCTTGACAATGCTAAAAACACTAGCTAAAAAAATGCGAAAAACCACTACTTGATTCGTTTTTATTTAATTACTGCGTAATAAAACATTGCTATATACTGACTCTTTTAATTGAAAAATATATATTTTTTGCTTTGTATAGAGAATACATGCTCATCGGCTTTCATTATTTATGTTTATGTACCTAATAAATGTGTTTATTTGAAGTTGGAAAAGTTTTTTTTTAAATTATAAACCAAGGTATAACCTTATGGCAATAAAAACGTGTATTATATTTATAACAGTACACTGACGGATATGTTATTATCAAATGAAATATTATATACCATAATAATAGCACTAATATAACTCGATAATTAATTGTTGTAGTAGCTAAACACATTTTATAAGGTGCTTTACAGTAGTGAACGCGTTCAACCTGGTCCGTTTGTGACGTCATGGCTCCCCACTACGCGGCGAAAATATTGCGGGATCGAGCAATCCTATGTTCTTATACAATCCTTGACTTACACCTATCTGTATATCAACGTATATGTTATTTGATACTTATAGGTTATTTGAATATTTAATTTTGACGCATACATCTAATATACAAGTATATTAGATGTACATACATTGTATCTACATCTAATATACATGTATATCTATATTCACGCAGCCTAATTTAATCCGATTAAAATATGACTGTACCACTTTTTTTTTGCTCACGATAGTACACCATTTAGTCAATTTTTGATTTTGTAATGAGAATATTATTAGTGTAATAAGTGCAGCGCCATCTATTGTTATAAAAGTTAAATTTCGCAAGGAAAATCCCCTCGATTTAAATAAAAGAACTCTTTTAGTTATAGTTGTTACATTCTGGCAAATTACTAAGTTGTAATAGGGACAATAGATGGCTGTTTTTTAATTGTTATGTATTCATTTTATATAGTATCTAATTTGTTGCAACTAGACAGCATAATATTTTGTCCGTATGATTGCATACGGAACCTTTTCAGTCTTTAGCTGATAAGAACCAACCCAACCATATTTTTGTTGCTGCTATAAAGGCGGCAAAAGGTCGTTTTGGCAATATTTGCATTTTCCTCCTATTTTAAATGGAAAATATCTCTTTTAAACATATTTTAAGTTTTTGTGGATATTATGAGTGTGGTCATCCAGAAATATGTGGGTTAATTGTGCATGTTTGTATTTTTTGAATACATAATAGGAAAGGATGTAATTTAGTCAATTTTTGATTTTGTAATGACAATAATTATTAGTGTAATAAGTGCAGCGCCATCTATTGTTATAAAAGTTAAATTTCGCAAGGAAAATCCCATCGATTTAAATAAAAGAACTCTTTTAGTTATAGTTGTTACATTCTGGCAAATTACTAAGTTGTAATAGGGACAATAGATGGCTGTTTTTTAATTGTTATGTATTCATTTTATATAGTATCTAATTTGTTGCAACTAGACAACATAATATTTTGTCCGTATGATTGCATACGGAACCTTTTCAGTCTTTAGCTGATAAGAACCAACCCAACCATATTTTTGTTGCTGCTATAAAGGCGGCAAAAGGTCGTTTTGGCAATATTTGCATTTTCCTCCTATTTTAAATGGAAAATATCTCTTTTAAACATATTTTAAGTTTTTGTGGATATTATGAGTGTGGTCATCCAGAAATATGTGGGTTAATTGTGCATGTTTGTATTTTTTGAATACATAATAGGAAAGGATGTAATTTAGTCAATTTTTGATTTTGTAATGACAATAATTATTAGTGTAATAAGTGCAGCGCCATCTATTGTTATAAAAGTTAAATTTCGCAAGGAAAATCCCCTCGATTTAAATAAAAGAACTCTTTTAGTTATAGTTGTTACATTCTGGCAAATTACTAAGTTGTAATAGGGACAATAGATGGCTGTTTTTTAATTGTTATGTATTCATTTTATATAGTATCTAATTTGTTGCAACTAGACAACATAATATTTTGTCCGTATGATTGCATACGGAACCTTTTCAGTCTTTAGCTGATAAGAACCAACCCAACCATATTTTTGTTGCTGCTATAAAGGCGGCAAAAGGTCGTTTTGGCAATATTTGCATTTTCCTCCTATTTTAAATGGAAAATATCTCTTTTAAACATATTTTAAGTTTTTGTGGATATTATGAGTGTGGTCATCCAGAAATATGTGGGTTAATTGTGCATGTTTGTATTTTTTGAATACATAATAGGAAAGGATGTAATCATACCAATCATATTTACGGTAGGAAAAACAACATTTTTAGTTAATTGATAATCAATTACCCAACAATTTTTAAGCAGTTCTTTGACAATCACATTTTAGAAAATTTAAGGCGATGAAATAAGTGCAACAGAAACTGCTTTAGAATATTTCAGCCTCAATCTTCTTTCATATTTTTTATCTATGATATAGGATATAAGGTTTGTTGGTTCTCAAAAAAAAAAAAAAGCAGTCTAAGACGTCCGACTCATGCGCAGTTCTTTAAAAGCGTTCTCATTTTGACGAAATGAATTTGTGTTCTGGTTTCACTTGAAAATAATCCTGGATTATTCAAAATCGTCCGTTACTGTCCCTACTTCGAAGCTGGAACTTTCTTGGACTACTACCAACAGTTTCGCATACGCATGCGTTTTAGTTATTACGGTCCGTTTTATTCTTTAAATTCAGACTTCTGAATATTTCAAAGTTAAAATTGAAATTGTATATTGTTCGATATGGATAAATTAACTTTACTTTTTTATGAAATAGTTTTACAAACAATATATTGCAGTTTATATCAAAATATACATATCAAAATGTAGTAAACAAATAAAACACAAATACTCTACAAGTAAGGTTGCTGTTCTTCTCATGAGTGATTTTAAATATTGTACAAAAGATGGCGATAAAATAAGTATTGTTCTGGTTAATTTATAAATCCTAAATAGTTTTGAATTTGGGATTTTTTGCGTTCGTGCATTTTGTTCTACGCAGTTCTGAAAGATTTTCATTTTTGGGAACCAGAACAAACTTATAGTGTCTTATTTGATTATTTGAACAGCGGGGGGAATTGCTGTCCGAAATTTAAATGAAAAAAAGAACGTGATAATGGTATAACTATAATGAAGTAAATAAAAAAATTAAAAAAACTTACCACAATAGAATTTAACTTTAATTTTTTTATTCACTTAAAAGCCAGTCTCCGATTTTTCAGTTATAATGAATTAAATTATTTATAGCGTGTATCTGCAGCATTAGGTGTAAGCCTTACAACTGTTAGCAGAATCTCGACTGATTTTGGAA
Source organism: Melolontha melolontha (assembly GCA_935421215.2). Lineage (NCBI taxonomy): Eukaryota > Metazoa > Arthropoda > Insecta > Coleoptera > Scarabaeidae > Melolontha > Melolontha melolontha. The sequence goes on from OW285236.1 coordinate 132,290,370, forward strand.
AGGGCAATACACTGGCCAGCCCGAAACGAAGCATGACAGGAAGAAAGTAGTTGATCATATGGACGTTCCATTGATAAATTCAAAAATCATATGTGAAAGGGCATTGAATACAATTTTATCTGAAACTTGGGAAAACAGCATTCATCATACGGAAAAACTAGTACAAGAATGGGGGGATAGGGAAGTGGGTATAGATCGCGATGAACCTTTTTTGAATGAAGTTTTTATTAATGTTGGAAATGAAAGTAACGATGAAGATAGTTCATCAGACTGATGTGTTTTTAACTTTATTAATACAATTAATAATCATTGATATACTTCTCTACATTTGTTGACTATTATATTGATGAAAGGTATTCCATATTGTAGTATTTGTGTATAAATAAATTGCATCTGTTTCTATTTAATAAAATCGTTAAAAAAGCAGTTTTCTTTATTAAATGCAAAGGTTATATCTGATAAATAAACAAAAGTATAAATAATAAATGTATTAACTAATATGCACAGATCAATAATAATATAGTTGTGTAACTAGTAAAATAGATCCCTATGTATTAGGGATGGACGATATTTCACGATATACATCGATGTATTAAAAACACTCGATATGTATTTTTAATGTTTTGATATATTCGATGTATCGATGTTTTTTATTCGATATATCGAACGGGCGATCTTAATTTTTTTTTTTTTGTTTTGTTTGTGTAATTCAATTTTAGGTTTTTTTATCATGTACAGTTTTTTTGTATAGTTTTTTTGATATTGTGTGGTTAGTGCCGTTAGTGACAGATTGCAGAAGAGGATTGAAAGAACAGGTACCTGTTCTGTTCATTGGTAACTCAAATCGCTTAATTTGATATCTTGTGTTTTTGATTTTAAATGTTTTGTGATGATTTGTATTTGTCTACCTTAACTTTAATTGTAGAGTGTGCGAACATTGATTATAATTTGTTCTAAAAGTTGAATTTAAATCTAATTTTAAAGTTCATGTGCCAGTGCTGGTGTTATTAACAGAAACTGCGTAAGGAGAACCCGTACAAAAATTCAAATATTTCAAACCTCCATTAAACAAACGAAACAGGTATGTATATGTATAGTTCATAAAGTATAAGTTTTCAGTTCAAGGTCAAATTCGAAGCATATGATTCAAATCAGTACTGCGGAGTCAAATGAAGTCATGTATTCAGTCGCGGAAACAACCGTCTGTCATCATAAAATATAAATGTCATGTTTCGCAAACATTGTCAAAATTTCAGTTTTACTTGCAATATAACCAAAGAAAGCAAATACATAACCTACATGTCAAAATAATGAGTAAAGTGGGAACATGAATAGTTCAAAAGTATTGTTTCTTTTCTAGTTTTGTATAAATATTTTCAACACAAGAAAACTGTGCGGAAATTATTACTTCAATATTCGAACAAATTTTTTTAAATGTTATTTATAATTATAAACTCACGATACCTAATATTCGATCAAAAATTTATTTAAAAAGAAATATTTCAAGTCAGATATCAATAGTGAAATGCATAGGTATTGAAAAGATCTTTAGGCCCGTATTCACAGAAAACGGAATAATGGTTCATTATGAAATGGTCGTTTTAATTATAATGGTCATTAAATGAAATAGCACATTCATAAACGTTAGAAAGAATTTTTTAACAGATCATTACGAAATTATCGATCTAGGGAATTTTAACGAAATTATTTGGGAAAAACATACTTCACTGTAATCAAATCACAGCAAATCGCAAAAATGGAGATGTCAAAACGTGTAAAAGGTAAACACTTTTCGGACAGAGAGATTTGTCTCTTGCTGGATATTGTAGAATCACATATCGGTATTATTGAGAATAAAGGACCGTTTCAAATAACAAAACTAATAAACAAGGATTGTTAATATAAAGTGGTCCATATGAAAATATTAACAATACAACAAAGCTACCTGTAAACATAAAAAGACAGTATCTTCAAAATAGAACAAGTGCAAGTGACGTATATGCAAATTTAAATGACATTGTTCATAATAGAAAAAAAAATCAAAGAAGAACAAATTTATTTAAAAAGAAAGTACGAATTGGCCATTGAAGTTCAAGAACAACAACTTCGAAATGCACAATTGGATGAAAATATTCTTCAAGCAAAATTAAGGTGTGCCATTATAGAAGAAAAGATGCAAGCCAACAAATTAAAACTTCAAGAAATAGAACTGCGTAAATTGTCATCATGAATATGAATTTATTTATTTTATATGTTCCTTTTTTGAAACTTGTGTTACAGTGCTACTAAAGAAATTACTGTTTTTTTTTTATTTAAAAATATTTATTAACAAAATTATACAGTAAAAACTTCATTTATCACAGCTTGACAAACTCTTGTGTTGTCATTACGGTGATTAGGTATGGGAACCATTATTCATATATTCCCTTAAAAACACATTTCTCATGCAGACTATATTAAATTTCTCTGTCAGTGCTCTTCTGTTACATTCTTTCTTGAATTTAAAACCAATATCTTTAAGCAATATTGCTAAAGAAGTTGTACTCGTATGAATAAATTCTTTCGCTGCCAAAACATTTCTTAGAGTTTTTAAGGTAAGATGTTTTTCTGAAAAATTTGAACATGTAATATGCTTTCTTTATACATGTCATAAACAGTATTTCGAACTTCCATTTTCGTTGCCTCTGGTAAATCCTTAGTTTTTGGCTTCCTACAAGACCTGTTTTTGCCAGGAGATGATAAGACTGGATTCTGAACGCTACGATGTTTAATAGTGTAGAAAGTTCTACTAGAAATATTAAGAGCTTGTGCTACCCTCTAAAATAAAACTAATTTTATAACTGCCTTATGTGATTATGTGAATTACCTCATGAACACGATCGATGTACATAACTGGCCCACCATTCTCTTTTTCTCGTTCAAAATAGGCTGTAAGATTTAATACAAGCTGTTGAGCTTGAGAACCAAGAGGCTTACCAGGCATCTAAGAAATATTCTGTCAAATAAGTAGGTTAGAAATGTCAAAGTGATAATCAAACAATTTCGTACTTTTTTCCACTAATTGATATTATTATTTATTACCAGTATTGTTCTCAAAAGAACAGATTTTGTAATTTTTTGATGACAAACGAGATATTCAAATTAGATTACTTAACCAAGAAGTCAGAATACCGGAAACAAAGTCAATAAACGACAGTATTAAAATAATTTCAAAGCAATCCGAATATCATAAGACTATCTCCTAGACAACCTATCCCTTTTTATTTAATATAATATTTCAAAGACGTACGTCTTAACTTAAAATGACAAACGTGTGTAGTATTACAGCGCGTATTCATGTGTGTTAGAAAGAGATAAAGTACAATTTGCGGTTCCTACTTGGGCAGTACGAACTGAAAACTTATACTTTATGAACTGTAAATAGTTACTTCAAAATGTTTTTTTAAATTGGCGCGTGATAAATCAATCATTTAAAAAGTCAAGCATTTTTCTTATTAATTGATCTGACAGAACAACCTTTTAACAATAAATAAACGGTTACTAAAAAGCTATAATGAAATATTTCATGTAATTTTATCGAAAAAGCTCTTACTAAGAGTGTTTTTCGTGCAACCGTGAAAATTATGGAGCTAACTGCAAATAAATATATATTACGATGCGTCTCTCGCGAATGACATTTTGAACGTTAACTAAATATATTGACAATCATATATGAAAAACGTAAAATTTGAAGTTTAGATTGGTACGCGAAATATGTACGGTTGCACAAAATAGTATATCAAAATGCACCAATAAAAAAATAGTGTAAAGTATTTGTGGATATCTGGTCATTAAAACACTTGCTGTATTTTGGAAGAAATGAGAGAAATCTCGCTTGTTTAATGACGTTAATATTCACTCATACTTTAATATACCTACTATTTTAATAATATGAAAACCACTGATATATGTTATTTATTACTATATCCGCAACAAATACCTTAGCCGTATTTCATCTAAAAAATACTTTATGTAAAAGTGAAATATTTCAATAAATTTCATAGCAATTGAAATATATTAAGGGTTTTGAAATATTTCATGAAATTTATTCTTCTTTTCAGCTGTCACTTGTCTATGCTGTCAAATTGTCGTTGACAGTTATTCTGTGATTGTTTCTATGTTCCATTTCCATATTGTTCTGTTTCTGTAATCTGTCTTTCGTAACTATCATCTCACATTTGACTCTGACATATTTTTTGGATATTCTGTGCCACAGAACATCCAAAAGAAGAAACGTTAATTCCTCGTTATTTTGTAGCAGCACTATATGCAAGCGTGGCGACAGAACAAAAAAAGACTCTACAGGAAGTACTGTCCCGTGCCTCAAAACAAAGCGGGATTTTCAAATATTGTTTATAATTGAAACTATTTGTCGACTTGTTTGATTTACTTTATTTGCTAGCTTTTAATTAATTTGTTACTTTTCCCTGACATTTTGTAAAGCTCAAAATAGCTGCTGATAGTAGTTCTACACTAACGATTTCAAGTTATCGATATGATTAATTGATTATGCATGTGCACTTTTGCAGTCATTTAATTTTTTATTCTTTAATCTATTTCAGATAGATTGCATCATTATCATGGTACAATCTAAGAGAAAGAGTTCAGTTTGGCAGTTTTTTTCCAAAATCGATGAGAAGAAATCAAAATGTAAATTATGTCAAAAGGATATCAAATCTTCCGGAAATACTACTAACTTAATTGGGCATATTCGTAACGTTCATAAAGCGAATTACCTAAAATATTTTTCAAAAAAGAATACATTTGAAGCAAACAAATCAACAGTATGCGTTTCAGAACTGGAAGCTGGGACTTCATCATGTTCCAATAATATCACTGAACTTCGATCTGACACCGCCATTCCTTCTACAAGTGGTACTCACAGTTCCTCCAAAGAGTTGATAAATCAGACTTTAAATGAAGATCAACCTATTGACACGAACTCAGACGTGGTCCTTATAAAACACCAAAAAACAATAATGTCTACTTTCCGAGATATCTCTGCTTATTCAGAATCTGGGATGAAGACAAGGAATCTTCACAATTGTTTGTTGTATATGATCTGTAAAGACAACCAACCTTTCTCAGTAGTTGAGAATGAAGGATTTAGGAATCTAATGAAGACAGTTGCTCCTCAATATAAATTCCCAAGTAGAACAACTCTTAGACGATGGCTTGATACAAAATACGAGGCTATTTCAGAAACTTTTAAAACTATGCTTTCAACTGTAGAAGACATAACATTGACAACAGATATTTGGTCTGATGCAATTTTATTTGTGCCCGCGAATTCATATGTATGAAATGTTTTTTATTTATTTAATCTTTAGTTAATAATAAAAGTTGTAGACTTACACATCTGTTTTTTTTAAATTTCAGGCATGCTATAATGGCCATTTAGAGATATAACCATAAAATTATACCAAGCTCTAAAAACAATCGATGTATAAAATATCGATGCATAATTTTTCGATATATCATTCTAACATCGATATCATCTTGCGATATATTACATCGAAAAAAACATCGATGTTTTTTTACAATGTCCATCCCTACTATGTATAGCTTGTGAGCTGGGATCCATGCGGGGAAACGGGATAATTGTGTATGCAACCAACATAACTGTAGTTAAATTATTGGGGATATTCAAATTTTATGTATGAAGGAAAAATAATATTTAATTCGATTAAGTTCTGTATTGCAATCAATATTTGTAATTTAGAACCCAATACATAAACTTCATAGACATATTCAATGCAGAATTTAACCGAACGAAACATTCTTTTTCTCCATACTCTATTTAATTGTTTTCCATCTTCTTGAATTTCTTCAAAATATATCATAAAATGTAAATTTAAATGAAAATTACAAACAAACGTAATTCGTATAAAAATATATTTAGAATCTATACCGACTCTTATGCCAGATGAATTTAAAGAAAAACAATAGTATTTTCAAAAATTGTATAGTTTGACGTTTTAGAATATGACACTATCCACTATTAATCTAAAAAATGTACGACTAATAATATAAAAAAAATGGTAAAACTATACACTATTTATTATCCATAATCCTAAATCTACTTACACAAACAAACAATAAGTCCAACGAAAGTTTATGCCTTTATAACATATAACACGGGCACGAGATCACAAAATTTAAATACGGCGAATACTAATCGACCAAGATAGCCAACATTAAATTTTTCGTTAACATATGAAATTCCTATCCCAAAACAACTTCTAAATGCAACACCCTTGTGATGTTTAAGCTGCATACTAATTTCCTTCCCCTCACGTTGCTTGGATGCCTTACCCCGCAAAATTATACACGGATTGCCTATCAAGCTACACATCTATATATATGTGATGTGTGCTAATTGTATGCATCTACTTCAATAGCATATATTTTATTATGAATTATGACTTCAACATATATCTTCCATGTCATGTCAATTACTTGATACATTTAACCTATATTAGAGAATCATTATTTATTACGTAACAAAGATGCACATCTTGCTACACTGTGCAAACGTCATCAATGACGTGCACGTCTTCGTATCGTGAAAGATCTATAATATATCTGTTTTTCTTATTCATAGTCCACTCTGAAAAAATATTTTGTAGCCCAGTCGTTATATTACTAGTTGCCTCAGTGTAAGGTAAGTCACAAAATAAATAAAATAACGATTATATATTTTCAAAAATCAAAATACATAATTTTGGTAAATGGTTTCAAACTATATCTACAAAATATAAATTTAAAAGTCAATAAACATTATTTACCTGCTAGCTGTGGCTTGGTTGAAAATTTTTGAGACTAATGCGCAATAGGAAAGTTTATTGGATTCTATTTACATTTTACAGTATTTTAACAAGTTTGTACAAGACGTTAGCAATTTATTATGGACAGTTATTTTGCAAATCTTCTCTAAAAATTTTTAATCAAGTCCCATTAAAATTTGAATAACAAGAGAATATGTAAAATATGGGGAAAGAAAAACTACACTTACAGCTACTAAACAAAAATATTTTCAGTTGTGGTAAACTAAAACTGAAATGTTGTTAATGTTGCAAAGTATTTTGCAACTTTGCAACTCTGCAAAATTGTTCAAAAAAATAAAACAAATATAAAATCTTATAATTAATTATAAAGTTCTCTTAAAATTACAAAATGTCTACAAAAAACACAAATATATAAATTTTGCCAATTCTCACTGAAAATGTTTTGATTATGGATTTTTAAAAATTGTAATAATACTAAATAAATATGTACATATTTCTTTTATTCGCCATTTTTTTTTGTTGAAACGTCACATATATATATAAATCTATATATTTTTCTTGAAATATTTATCTGTATATATTTCCATTAAGTATACTTTGGTCTATATGATTTTTTTCTTTATTTTTGAAAAATAATAAAACTAAAATATCACAGCAACAAAATATGTGTTAAATATTAATAAAATGGTTGTTAATAAACTGAGACATTATTTCATCAATATACACACGTAAAATATTTGAACAATATATATGTAGTATGGTTTAAACTATATTATATACACTCATATATAACTATAGTAACAGACAAATCACACAATATCTAATATTAAAGTTACACATTTGGATACACAACACAATGTAACATTCTACAAAATGGTAGCTGCAACTTATACGTTTTATATGTCAAAAAACGATAAAAATCATATATAGCTAATCAACACATAACATTAGTGTTATATAAAAACTTACATATAGGTAAAAATATAAAGTTAAACAAGTCAAGATACAGATTGATCAAATCCGGTTCTTATCAATGTAATGTTTGCAACATGTGATCATGTATATTATTGTTATATTGACTCAAACACAATAATTACATTAAATTTTATTTGCATAAAACAAAAACCAATCAAAAAATTCACATTTTGATAATTAAAATATTTTTTATTATTTTATATAAAAATTATAATAAAAGCAAATTCACTGTTTGAATGTGGCACAGATTAGGTCGGAATATTTTAACCTAGTATTTACGGTTATATTGAATGTTTCTAAATCTAAATTAAATGATAAATTCCGAATTTGAAATACTCTGTAAAATATAACAAATGATGTATAATTAATCTCACCTAAACATATGTAATACACAAATACGTATTTAATCTGTTAGGAAATTAAAAATACTTTCACCATTAAATATAATTTTAACAATTTTCATTGACCAGCAATATTTTGATTTGGAAGTTTATTTTGAAATTAACTTTTAATACACATACACAAATATCAGATTTAACTAATTATTGGCCAGCAATTTTTATTATTAGTCTACAACTATACTTTTGCCTCATTTGCACCGAGTCCATAATAATGCCAAAACTGCGAAAAAAACTAATAAAAATTAAATCAATCTTAGAATAACTGATAAATTACAATTCAACATAATTCACACTAAAAAATACTACTTCGGAAGGGTTATTACTTTTGCTGTATAATTCAAATAGTGCAAAAAACACCTGTACTTACTAAATATAACGAAGCGATATTAATACTTACTATAAATGAGTATATTATTTTTTAAATAAATGCAGTATATAAAATGCTTTTTTTCATTTGGAGATGTATCATTATAGTGTAACTATTAGTTAAAAAAAAAACATTTGACTTTTCATAATCAAAATTTTAAAGTTTATATAATTTTGAGGGAGATGTTCAATGTATAAAACATCCTTCATAACTAGTGAAGTTTACGCACCGGCCACTTGTCCTCGCGCGTATATATATTTTGTCAGTCGTCGCCGGACAACGTAGAGCGTACTTCGCTCGTGAGATGTTACTCGAATGAACTTCTCAATTCATAAATGATAGAAATATAAATTTAAGAATTACTTTTCCGCAGTTTTCTCCACATATGTATACATATTTATCAACTATAAATTTTGCAACACTAACAACCTTCATACTTAGACCACTACATAAAATAATTTTACGTATATATATATTAGAAATTGCAGATGTAAAGCTACATTAGTAACTATCGATGAAAAACTAACCCATATTAAATGTCGGGTAAAAAGCACACGTAAAATATCAAAACAAGGTAGTTTTTGAAAAAGTAATACCAGAGAAGTTTGTGGTTTCTGAATAAGATATTATTTTTTCTTTTACTACTAGTGCTTAGAGCGATTATTTCAATGTGTCATGCATACAGTACCAGTTATTTTTTTTCAATTATGCTTAAGGTTTAGGGCAAATATCGTAATGTGTTATACATATACATCTATGTACCAAAAACAAATTAGCATATCGACCATACTTGATCAGAAGTGTACTACAGTCGTTTGTCTTCGTAAACCCTCCATTGAGAAAGTCGCTAGACAGAAACATATGCATCTAGTGGTTGAAGCAAACGCTAGTAAATACGTACTGTGTGTCCATGTATACAGATACAGATTTGTATTATTTTGTAGCAAAGCTTGATGCGAGCTCCTCGCATCAATATGCTAACTTGTTTTTGGTATATTACGCCACCTGGCGACGAGTTAATGGACTCACAGTAATATCCGTATTTTTTCTTCCTGTAATAGCTTAGCTATTCGAGAAGAAATCACTTTCATCGGCGTAGTCGGTTTTGTCCGTCAGATGTCACGAGGTTATCTGGTGTCATCTGATAGAACAAAATTTACTACTTGATCAGAAGTGTACTACAGTCGTTTGTCTTCGTAAACCCTCCATTGACAAAGTCGTTAGACAGAAACGCATGCGTCTGGTGGTTGAAGCAAACGCTGGTAAATACGTACTGTGTGTCCATGTATACAGATACAGATTTGTATTATTTTGTATACATCTATGTCTTGGAAGTATAGTGTTGGACCATAATAATTGAGCTTTGTGTTAGCAGATGGAACCATAAAATCGATATCGTTCTATAAAATCGAACCCTTGAACCTGTATTATAGGAGCATTAGAAATATTTAATATATATGTATGTGTGTGTGAGTATTTGCACGCGCGCGTGTGAGATTCTATTCATCTTTTCAAAACGTCTTCGTAGCGTACCGAAACCTAAAATATCATTCATTAGTGTCAGACATTCTAAGTTCTGATACGTTATAAAGAAAAATGAATACAATTTCATTGAAATATCACTGTTCTTGTTAGAACTGACTACAGATGCAAGTTACCCAAGCAAATGTAATAAACGTTCAATAAGCTAAACATTCATCTAAAGAATACGTGATGAAACCAGATCTAACTTTGGTTGAATTTTTTGTTCTACAAACTCAAATTTCACCTCAAACGAAATTTTAAGGATGTTGATGAGATCCAAACGTAAGTGGCAACAGTCTTAAAATAACAACCTGTCTTAGGTTTCCCATAAATTTTATGGACGCTACCAACTGCGATGAATTGTATGTTGAAAATTAAATAAATAAATTATTTAGAACACTTGCACTTTTCTTTTTAAATTAGTTCCGTTTCTTTCTGAACCGGCTATGCATAAAATTATAAAAAGTTTCAAGTAAACTATGAAAAGATACTGTATTTTTTTTCTTCCTTTTTTAAGTTATATAACATAACGATTTACATTAGAACTTAAGACTGCGCAGCCTTTTGCTTGAAATGATGATCTACAGGCGTCCTTAAAACAAAGAGACAATGTATAATAAATGGAAAGATATAATTATAAAGAACATAAATCTAAAATATTGTGAGTCAATTACAATGTGAACCCCGAAATTAAAAATACCCTGAAAATTATATTACGCGACGCCTATGAATGCAAAATATTTAGAATGTGTATAAATAATAAATACTTCACACAAATACTCTACAGTGTATGCTTATATACGTAACAGCTGGATGGCACAGTGGCATAACAAAAGTTTTTTAAATATCTTTGTTATTTTTTTCTCGCTTATGAGAGGGAATTTTGGGAAAATATTTTAGATTTATATTCTACGAATTACATATTTCCATTTTTTATACGTCTTTTTATTATTTATTTATTTCAAGGACACTCGGTATATACGTATAACTGTGAAACCGTAAAAAGTACTTGGTGTAGATGTCAACACTTTGGTGCACGAGTTTAGTATTAATATTATGACGTAGTATATCAGTCGGTGCTTTGGACTGAATGCGGCCTACGAAATGTATTACTCAATTTAATATTCAGCGTCGGACATAATCTATTTGGTGCTTATCACTAAGGATCGGCAATCGGGGGTACATGACGTCGGTGCCAGAGACGGAGCAGAGGGCATAATTAATCCAGATTTAACATTTTTCACACGTGAATCAAAAAACGTATAGAAAAACAAGGACTTACCAAGTAAGAGTAAATACATCTTCTCTAGAAGGAATATTGCGGGGTTTAGAAAACATATTACCAATAATTATAACATCTTCTGGTGGCAGTGGCACATGCCTTCACCAAAACTTTCTTCACAGAAGATTTCAATTTATCTGCATTCGGGTAATATTTTCTCCGATACTCGATTTGTTGTAAAAGCCGACCACCCGCTTTCATATATGCAGCTCCATCTTTTCAAATAATAACACTTTTCTTTATTTATATCGTGCTTTTCAGCCCATAGCGATTTCAAAGACGAAGTTGCGTTACGTGATATAAATTCTGCATTAGTTGTTTCAATTCTCTTAGATGTAAGTATATGTGTAGACCATTGCCGTGTCGTTGTTCGTCACATATTTAAGCAATAGAACTCAAATAACTAATAAAACTAAACAATAGGTTGGCCTGCTACCAACTTAATTGAGTATTGTATTGACCATGACGGTATGCTCAATACAATACTGGCATCTCCTTATAACACCATGGGTGGCATTTAATACGAAATTATGAGGTATTTCTCGACAAGTTTCAATTATTCGGTTTCGTAAATCGTTTACGTTTTGTGGCACTGTTAAATAAACTCGATCTTGGAGATATCCCTAAAACCACAAATCTAGAGGCGTAAGTTCAGGTGGCGCAGGCCAACGAATAGGTCCCTATGTGCTAATCCATTGTCCATTAAAATTTTTATTCAACCAACCACCAACTTTATTCGTGCATTATGAGGAGTAGCACCGTCTTGTTGAAAATATACTTCAAGCAGTTTCGCAAGTGGTAATTCATTCAAAAAACTTTCAACATCTCGCTTAATAGTTGATGATATCTTGGTTGATTTAAAGAACCGTCTATGAAAAATGGCCTAATCAAGCGGTCTCTAAGTAGGCCACACCAAACATTACAGCTAAAACGATGTTGAAAATTATTGTCGAAATATCTAAGGTTTTCTTGGCTCTATTGGCGATGAGTTGCGATTAAAAATTCCAGAATTAGTGAAAGTACATTCATCTGTCCTAATAATTTTGCAATAAAACAACAGGTCTTGTTACAAAGTTGTTAAGTAAAAATTACAAAACTGTGTTCTTCGAATTAAGTCATTTTCATCTATTGCTTGCACTTTTTGGGCAATGTATGGCTCAAATTTGTGTTTTTTAAGTACTGCAGACACAGCACTTCGGGACGTACCAGCTACGTTCGCAACTTCACGAACTAAGGTTTTGGCATTTTTTTCAACAGCTAACAAAACGTCCAGTTTCACGTTTTCAGAAAATTTCCTGCGCACTACTTTCGGTTTCTAGGAACGTATAAATCTTCTTGAAGTGTCGGCTAAACTTACGACGTTTTGGAACTTTCTTTCCGGAAAACGTTTTATTACATTCAAAATAAACTTGTACCATGTCAATAAGTTGATTTATGATTTATTTCAAATATATGATTGTTTCGGCCTTTACTTGATGAAATTCCATTATAACTATTAAGATAAAATAAAACAAATTTTATGAATTTCACTTTTTAATTATCACTGTAACGAGTCGTTTCGCACCAACCTGGGCTTCGTCAGACATATAACTAACTTATTTACAAAATATTTTTTATATTAAACACAAGTAAACAGTAACAAGCAAAAACACATGTTTTATTTTAAAAAATAGTCAGAGGGATGGGTGCTTTTTATTACGGGATGTCTATACAAAACTTTCGCTAAGGTTTATAAAAAAATGTACAGTTCTTAAGTAATAAAACTAAAGGTTTACATTATATTACAGGGATAAAGAATTCTATGGAAAAATACAAAAATACTATACACTATGTAACTGTCAGCAAATCAAATAAATAGATTAAGTAAGGGTGAATTATTTGTTTCTAATTGATCATTTAAGATCTTGTCAGTTCTCTTTATTTTATTGATTTCCAGTGACTCTAATAAATTAAGTTTTTTGCCCTTATTTTCTATATGTAATATTTTAAATTCTTTGTTAAAAATGTGGTTCGTTGAATTGATATGAGACGCATATGAAGAGTCACTTTTATTATTTCTAAATGAAGAAAAATGTTCTTTGACGCGTACTTCAAACGATCTGCCTGTCTGTCCGATATAAGTCATAGGGCAACTACCGCAGGTTAACTCATAGACCCCTGACTTTTTATTGTTGTTTGTTAAATCCTTATTGTTTTTTATAAATTTGGATAAATTGTTATTAGTTTTAAACGCTGTATTAATGTCAAACTTTCTTAAATATTTACAAATTTTTTGTGCTTGAAGTGCTTGAAGAGCCTATAAACGTGATCATTTTAAATTTTTGGGTGTTATTATTTAATATTGGGTAAACTTGTGATATGGCTTTTGTACGGAGTTTTTTATTCTATTTCAAAAAATCCTCTTTTTCAAAATGTATTATTTTGGTATAGATACGTAGATGACATATTACTAGGTTTCATAGGAACAAATAGACAATTAAATTTCTTATTTGATTATATACATACATTGCATCAAAATATTAAGTTTACAATGGAACAGGAAACAAATAATAGTATTAACTTTCTCGATTTAACGATTACTAGAATTAACAATAAATGTAACTTTGCTATTTACCACAAACCGTCAACTACAGATATTACTATACATAACACTTCTTGCCATCCGATACAACACAAATTAGCGGCTTATCACAGTCTTATACATAGATTAATAAATACTCCGTTGAACCAAACAAATTTCGAGAAAGAGTTAAATTTAATTAGACAAATAGCTATCAACAATGGATATAAAAGTAATATAATAGATAACATTTTAAATAAAAAACTCCGTACAAAAGCCATATCACAAGTTTACCCAATATTAAATAATAACACCCAAAAATTTAAAATGATCACGTTTATAGGCTCTTCAAGCACAAAAATTTGTAAATATTTAAGAAAGTTTGACATTAATACAGCGTTTAAAACTAATAACAATTTATCCAAATTTATAAAAAACAATAAGGATTTAACAAACAACAATAAAAAGTCAGGGGTCTATGAGTTAACCTGCGGTAGTTGCCCTATGACTTATATCGGACAGACAGGCAGATCGTTTGAAGTACGCGTCAAAGAACATTTTTCTTCATTTAGAAATAATAAAAGTGACTCTTCATATGCGTCTCATATCAATTCAACGAACCACATTTTTAACAAAGAATTTAAAATATTACATATAGAAAATAAGGGCAAAAAACTTAATTTATTAGAGTCACTGGAAATCAATAAAATAAAGAGAACTGACAAGATCTTAAATGATCAATTAGAAACAAATAATTCACCCTTACTTAATCTATTTATTTGATTTGCTGACAGTTACATAGTGTATAGTATTTTTGTATTTTTCCATAGAATTCTTTATCCCTGTAATATAATGTAAACCTTTAGTTTTATTACTTAAGAACTGTACATTTTTTTATAAACCGTAGCGAAAGTTTTGTATAGACATCCCGTAATAAAAAGCACCCATCCCTCTGACTATTTTTTAAAATAAAACATGTGTTTTTGCTTGTTATTGTTTACTTGTGTTTAATATAAAAAATATTTTGTAAATAAGTTAGTTATATGTCTGACGAAGCCCAGGTTGGTGCGAAACGACTCGTTACAGTGATAATTAAAAAGTGAAATTCATAAAATTTGTTTTATTTTATCTTAATATTTATTTCAAACATGTCAAAATATGCTTGCTTAGTAAAGAAAAGTCAAAGATGACAGTTACATATGCGTATTACGTTATTTTTCCGTCGCACACTACAGTATAACACAAGTGAATAAGAGAATATACGGACAGTGTTTTAATAATTTTTTTCTTCTAAATTTAACTAAAATTGATGTTTTGCACATCAATGGATTCATGAAAAAATCTCTATCCAATGATGCAAAAAAAATATACTGAGCGATTTGAAAAAAAAAGTTGACAATCGCTAGAAATTGAAGATGGCGCTGAAAAATAGTAAACGTTACAGTGACTATATTTAATACAGTGACGACAAGTACATATTAAGTCCCGCCCAGCCGCCATCTTGAGGCAAATTCAAATCTGCGAGTATAGCAACTATGGAACATTTTCTAGTTATATTATTCAATTTCTCATTTGTTTTCTGAAATATATGTCAAAACAAGGAATTGACTTCAAAATCAATAGAAAATAATTAATTTTAAGATTGTTTCTACGTAGTACGTACATTAATAATTTATTTTTAAATCAATTACAAAACTATAATCTTCACAAAATATACTTACAAATACACAAAAAAATTAAACAAAATAAATTTAAAATCTGTTCAATATTTTATTATGTTCTTATTTATTATGAATAGTGTTTTTATAAATTATAAGTTTGGTCTTGTTCGTAAGTCTGTAGGCATCTTGTTGTTGAAATTTATTTCTAAAAATGTTTTGAAATGATTTATTCTACAACTAAAAACTCAATTTTATAAATAAATATTGCATTTGCCGACGTATTATACTTACTTAAGGCAAACTAATAAATTTAATAAATACAGAAAATATCCTATAATCACAAATATAACCTGTAATGTAAATTCTATCACTTAATAATCTTATTATTTGAAAATTCCAAAAATAAGCACATAAAACCAAGAAAACATATTACTTCAAAATATATAACATTCGAATAATTCATAGAATAATATGCCTCTTGCCTCAAAATGGCGTCTGGTACCATGTGATCATAACAACCAATCAAAATTGATACACCTAGTTGTCGTCACTGTATTAAATATAGTCACTGTAGTAAACATAGCCTCCAAACACTGTATTTATCAAACCATTTTATTTGGTAGTTGTCTCATGAAAATCGGAATGTAAATAACAGACTTACAGCTTGGGGTGGTTTTTGTGCGACACCCGATATAAGAAAATATGCTGGCGCAAAGCGAGAATATAATTCGATTTTTCCTTAAATACACAAGTGGAGATTACTGTAAGAAAACAAAGGATACCCATAGGTTGGACACTTTACTAGTAAGTTTCGAAATCTAGGTAACAATGTTAAAGAGTTTAGAAAGTTTATAGTCAATAAATGACGAGAATGTTTTGGAACATGTATAATGACGTAAAGAGTTAGGATAATATTGATTAGAAAAATGCGAAAAGAAACTACTAAAAGTTGAAGAGATGATTCTATAATTACTAAAGATTGACCAAATTTTAATTTTGCTACAAATAATCAGATTTTTCTACACAATAAATGGTGAGACAAGAAAAGTACCATTTCGATCACGGTCAGTCACACCTATTTCATTATGTATTCCTGAAATTCTGAATTTGGTTTGGAAAATGTTGCTAAGAAGAGTTTAACAATAAGTCTTTTAGATGAAGGAGTGGGTTCGATTGTCTAAAACGATATTCTCCGGTTTTTTAATGTTAGCACATAACTAGAGTCTTATTGTGGTGTGAGATCTCAAGTACACATAATTTCCTACACAATCTATACATATATAATTTAATTTTTTCAATATTACTTGTAGTTAAAAGAAATAAAGTTCTGTAATATTTCATTTTTTTAAAAATTGTAGAACAAAGTAAATACTTCCAGCATTTATATATTTCTACAGCACATCACTTTCTTTTTTTCCTAAGAAATACTTTTAAATGAGATCATTTTGTATAAAAATAGTTTTTTTTTATAAAGTTTTTAATTTATAATGGTGGTTTTTACCCAACAAATTCTCTTTCTATAGTAAGATAGTACTATTAATCTTTAAATTAATAGAAAAATGATTGAATTTTGAAATCAAGATTGAGGTAAATTCTTACACATTATGTGTGTACACCTATTTAAAAGATTGTGTACTTAAGACATAGAAGAACATGGTAAGCGTGGTGAACCCATTTGTGTCAAAACTCTGTCCAGCCATTGAAGTGGTCCATTCAGGTGTAGTTCTATCCAGCAAGGAGTAGAAGTTACAGTTTGTCTTCGATATTCTGCACCCCACCCTTTTACAAATGACATACGAATTGTACACATTCTGGTTAATTGATATACTGCCTCGAATCCTTGGCTTACAGATTGCGATAAGAGGGCAGCGAATTCTTGATTGTTGAATATTTTTAAATTGCAACCTAAAAAGAAAGTTAATGATACTTAATAGAAGTCTATACTTAATACAAGTCTTTTCAAACTATAGCAATGTTTTGTTACTTTTTTGACGATCATTTCCAAATTTTAAATATTTATGCTAAATTAAATTGTTAAACAGAAATAATGATGTAACTAATATCGAGACTATTAGCAAAATGAAGAAATAATATAGACTACTGTCAATCCTACAATAAATTTATTAGAATTTTAAAATATTTTTTTTTAGAAAAATATTGGAATTAAAATGGTCTATATCGACATTTCAGATTTCCTTACAGCTTCTTGCTTTAAATTTGCATTTTATCAGTAGGTAGTGCACAAATATTCTAAGCAAATGACCAGTAAACATTTTTTTGGTATTAAATATACTGTATGAGATTGTTTATTACACTGCTACATAATCGTATGATCAAAAAGCCTTTGGATCGCTATTGCCGTGGAATTTACGAGATATCTATGAAATTATTTATTCCAATTAGTTTTGACACTTACTTGACAACTTTCAAGTCAATAGATTATTATTCAAAATGTTTCAATGTATCAACATGTATACAATTATATAAATATGATTTCTACATATTACGACGCCAATTTATTCGAATTGTTTATAGAAAAAAATTCGAATAAATTGGCGTCGTAATATGTAGAAAGCATATTTACATTAAATTACTTCGCGAAAAATGCAACAAATTTGCACACGGCCTACTACTGGCAAGATATATATATCATCTGTTTCCTTGATGTAACTCAAAGCATCCCCAGAAAGATTCGGATCCACTGCCTTTAATAGCTTAGTGGTCTAGAGCATTGGTCCGGCAAACCATGCACGTGGGTACGAATCCCACTTAAAGGCGAATTTTTTTCCTATAAAAAATTCGAATAAATCGGCGTCGTCATATGTAGAAAGGATATTTACATTACTTTGCGAAAAATGAAACAAATTATGTATACAATTATTATACCATAACCTAAAAATTTTATTTGTGACTTACGTGTACTTCAAAGTGAAGAAGTAAATAATTCTATAGATGGGTTTTACATTTCATGGCTATCGCGATCCAAAGACTTTTTTATTAAACATATAAGTCACGTCTGAGCTTAGAGAATTGACGAAGTGTCGTTTGTAAATAATCACTTGTCAAATTGACAAGTTACAACTTGACCTAGATCACTTAATCAATCTAAAACATAACTGATTTAATCCATGGCATATTCTGAAAAGTTTCTTTGTGGCTCACTCCTTAGATGCTTGGCAAAAAAAAAACGACTAGGACGGATGTGTATTACCTACCAATGATTAATTACTTGTTGAAACATATATTTAGATCAATACAGGTAAGTAGAAATAAATTGTTTATATATTTTGTAATTATAACCAATTTTATTCATAACAAGTCATTATATATTTTAATATAACCTAATACAGAGAGATCCAATTTCACAATCACAAATAAATACTTTTCACGTCTTTCAGCATCAATACTTTGTACCATTTAATAGTGTGATAGTTGCTACTTATTCGTTTTAGTTTGTTTTTGTTATTTTATTGTTTGTCAGTGCCGTGCGATAGTAGTCGTTAGAGGTTATTGAAACTGATCGAGTTATTTTATTCACACAAGAAATATGCAAAATAGCTAACTGTGAGCCGCTGTTGGAAGATAGTAAGTGAGATTCTGATAAAATAAAATATTGATATTCACCGCGGAAGAAATCTTTTGTTATAGACTTGGATCTCTTTGTACTTTCATGGAATAGAAGTAATTTTTGTCTTCATGTTACTTTTTCTAATGGTCAACATATTTACAAGTACTGCACACAGAACACAAATACAGCAGGTGCCCACTAATAATAATAATAATAATAGTTTTTGCCCAACAGGTGATCCCTATTTACAGGACATAAATGTAATAATTACAACATTAAATATTAAAGCAAATGAACATTATAATTAATATAAAAATAAGTAACTAAAAGGATTAGACAAATTAATCCATTAATCCAAAATTAATTTATGGGAGGCATAGAAGGGATACCAAACAATAGCTGCATAGTCCATGTTGCGAACAAAAGCGAAATACAACACCTTAAGCAAGTCAATATTATTAAAGTTGGTAGAAATACGCATAATAAAGCTCAGAGCTTTGCAGGAAGATATACACAGCTTGCAATTCTTGCTTAAAAGACAATTCAGAATCAAATAGTACACCCAGGTCCTTAATGACAGTTTTCCTTTCTAAGTAAGTATTATTAATTATATACAGTGACAGTATAGGAGATTTCGAGCGGGTGTAACTCATAGAACAACACTTCTTAGTATTTAATTCCAATTTGAAGCTATTACACTAATTTGAGATCATATCCAAATTATCTCGCAGAAGAGAAGTATTGTTAATACTAGTTATCTCAGAATATATCTTTAAATCATCTGCATATGCTAAACCTGGACAGGTGAGAGTAGCCAGCAGATCGTTGATAAACAACACCAAAAGAAGTGGTCCCAAGTTGGAACCCTGAGGTACACCAGATTTCATAGTGAATTCAAATGAGCGCAAGCCGTTGTAAAGATACAAAACAAATTCGATTTTTTAAATACGAATTCATGAAATTTAAAGTAGATAGCGCAAAGTCAAAGGAGCAAAGTTTATAAATTAAGGCTTTATGACTTATAGTGTCAAATGCATGCGAAAAGTCAATATAAATAACATCTACCTGACCGAGTATATCCAGAACCTCACTCAAGACTTGAGACACTACACAAATTAGTCGATGTGGAACGCCCAGGAAGAAAGCCATGTTGGTTGTGGGATAAGAACTGACTAATATTCCCATAGATATGAAACCTGTAGTATATAAAGCCTGTTCAAAGATCGTCGCAAAATGGGTAGAATAGAAATAGGGCGATAGTTTGACAATGACTTATCTCCTTTTTTATAAACGAGGCAAACAACTGCTCACTTCCATAGATTAGGAACGGTTTTATGGAAAGATTCACAATCTCAGCTAAAGGGGAGGCAAATAGAAATCTGCAGTCACGTACTAAAAAGCTTGGTAGGTCATCACCAGCAGTAACTTATTGGTAAGATTGGGCATACATTTAACCAACTCATTAACAGTAATGTCAGGAAAGGTGACAGATGGACAATACGTAAAGGATTCAGGATAATTTGAACATACATTTAACCAACTCATTAACAGTAATGTCAGGAAAGGTGACAGATGGACAATACGTAAAGGATTCAGGATAATTTGAACTGTCATTTTGTAAGTATACGTTTGAAAATGTGTGGGCAAATGCATTAACTATGTCTAAAGGTTCGGAAAATATTGTTGTCAAAGAGAGTACCAGGAATTCTAGTGGATTTACGTTTATTGTTAAGAAATTTCCACAAATCTCTAGTTTGATTTAATGTCTTCTTCTATCTTTGCTATGTAAACACTGTACGCTCGAGAAATTAAAGACTTAAGAGATCTTAAGCGCTTATACTCATTAAGAAATACAATATTCTTTGTAAAAATCCATTTACGGCAAAAATTTTCTTTTATTTTTCAAATTTGTTTTGATCTCTCGTGTAAATCGTGCAGGATAGTAGGATCTGGATTTAGTCTTTTTGGGAACGTATTTATCTATGATAGAATACAGCAAGTCATCAAATTTTGCCTAAGCAGCATTAACGTTGTTATGACAATTATGAAATGACCAATTGAAATGAAAAAAGTCAGTGTACAGTGAGACATAATCAGCTTTATGAAAGTCATATCTAAATCTTGAGGAAGGAAATCGTACGGGCGAATGTGCGAGCAAGCACTCGGAACTAATTGAAAGAACGGGGTGATGCGTATCTTCCGGCAAATCAAGAGTGTTGAACTGCAATATTAAAATCACAATTAGAAAAAACGAGATCCAGACATCTACCATTTACATTCTTCACATCATTGTGCTGTTGAAAGTATAACACATCAACAAAATTCCGAATTATTTGGTTTTTATGGCATTCCTCGTTATCCACATTACAAAAATTTGGCAAATTGAAATCGCCAACAAAAATAAATATGTGATTCAACAAATAAGTTTCTAATATAGAAATAAATATTTCCAAATCATGGGAAGAAATTGAAGGAGGTATATAAATCACTGCAATTAGAAGAGTAAATAACTTAACATTACATTTGCAAACAACTAAATCAATAATGGGTACTAAATTAGTAACAGGGGAGGTGTCAACAATATCAAAGGAAATTGAATGAGCAATGGCAAATAAAGCACTGCCACCCTTCACCTTCAACTTATTCATTAAATCAAACTTTCTGTCACAATGAATTATATGATAATAGTCGGTTAAAGTTTCCGTCAAAAGAATAATATCATAATACAAATCAGGTACGTTAGTATAGAACAATGTGAACATAAACAAATATGTTCAAAGAACACGCTCTAGAAGATGAAAGAAACGTCGAGTAGCTGAAGCTTTTTTTAAGAATCAGCTTCGAATGCGGAATATCACCTACTTGAAGGAAGCATTTAGTATACTTTGTCCGCGAAAATATCAAGTGGAATTTATATACACACGAATTTATAAGAAACATTATGAAACGCAAATAATTAAGTAAAGCTCTTAATCCCAATTGTAAATTTCTCTCTTTAAATGCATTTCGTTTAATGGATAACATAATCTGATTACTTAAACTCAGATTTAAAAATATTCCGTTTGACTAGTAAGGATCTCTTGTGTGTTTGTATCCACATTATAGTTGTTTTAGAACCGTTAATAACAGTAACGTGCAACAGTTTCGTGTCATATTAGTTCATATATTTATACAAAAGAACATTAAATTATAATTTATTCTGTTCGTAATGACGAAACACAAGCAATTTGCAACAAACTGTCGAACAATATTCAGCAATAACAACAAAGGTTATTCGAGGCGAATGATTGCGAAAAGAGTTGGGAGTATAGTCAAAATGTGTTCATTATGGTACTCCAGTGTATCTAAGAAACAGACTGCAACAAGTCTGGAAAACAGGTTTATTTTAATAAAACGAAATCAACGAAAAAGTCGATGAAAACAGAACTAAGAAAAAATTCGTAAGCACGGTTTGAAAATACCTGTTAAAAGCAAGATTTGGAGAATGCATTTCAGCAAAAAAGAAGCTATTGTAACCTACGAAACGAAAAAGGTTGAATGGGGCACGGGAACATGAGAATTGGAGATTGTTTCAGTGGAAAACTGTTCATAATTTGTATTATTTGGCACGCAACGTAGTTGATTATTCGATGTCGACCTTAGAAACGGAGAACAGAATATTTGATCCAGACAGTCAAACCAGAGGTAAATTATTCGTCTGGGGTTATCTTTCTGACGCCACAGTTAGTGATAAAATAGAGGAAATAATGCGACAGATGATGTCCAGGATCATACTGTAGCTTCTAAAAGATTAATTGTTAGCAATCGGCAGGATGACTTTAAATAACCTCAATGCGACGTGAATAATTGTCACGAACCCGCACCGTTTCCACTTACTCTTTATGTTATAGTCGTAACAGGTACTTCTTGAAATAATAAATATCTTTATCTTTTTTTTCTGGTGTTCTGTGAGGGAATATGCGGAAAATATTTAGGATTCATATTCTATACATCTTTCCGTTTTTCATATGTTGTTTTTTCTATCAAGGACATCCGATATATATACATTTATTTATCTTTTTTATAGTTCTCTTAAGTATAAATGGTTAATTATTTTCTTGGAATTTTGGCTTAATAAAATATTCTTTAAATAAAGATACTCATTTCAACGTTTCGACATTTATTGTCATCATAAAAATATTTATTATTTACTATGTGGTTAGATAATTTAATTTGTATACATTTTTACATTTTCAAATTTAACTAATTAATTCTAAATGATATCTGTGTACACTGATATATACACTCATTGTCTTATACAATAGAATTCGAACTGTATCATATACAGTGGAACCTCTCATAACGAGCACCTCTGATTACGAGTAATTCGCATAACGAACAAAAAAAAATGTGAAGAAGTTGCTCCCTTAGCGAGCAGAGCAACATTTCGCATAACGAGTTACGCAGAAAGGGGAAATCCCTTTTTTCCCGACATTAAGTTGTGATCCGGGACTTCCGCGCCGATGCATTAGTCTGTGTTTAGCACTTGGTCTGTTATTGTATTGTTTTCGTGCATGATCACCCGTTTTTACAAATTTTGTATTCAGACAACGTGTATTCGTATTTTTTTATGTGCAAAGTGTAATAACGTGTGCTAAAATGTCTTCGAAGAAAAAACCACAAGAAGACAATCATAAGAGAGAAAAAATAACTGTTGAAATGAAACGTAAAATCATTGAAAAGCGAGAACAAGGTGTTAGCGTGGCTAATCTAGCGCGCACATACAATCGGTCAACATCAACAATCTGCACTATTCTCAAGAACAAAAACAAAATTAAGGAGATGAATGCTTCAAAGGGAGTGTCAAGAATGTCTACAAAACGTTTACGTATTCTGGATGATGTTGAGAGGTTGCTTATAATATGGATAAACGAGAAGCGATTACAAGGCGACACTATTAACGAAAACATTATTTGTGAGAAGGCGAAACTTATTTTCGCTGACCTCGTTAAGAAAACACCAGGATCATCTACTGCCGAAAAAGAACTACAATTCAAGGGAAGTCATGGATGGTTCGAGAAGTTTAAGAGAAGAACCGGCATCCACAGCGTTGTGAGGCACGGTGATGCAGCAAGCTCTGACACAAAAGCAGCAGAGAACTTCATCAGTGACTTCAAGAAGCTCATAGATCTTGGGGGTTACCTGCCGCAACAAGTTTTTAATTGTGACGAGACGGGTCTCTTCTGGAAAAAAATGCCAAAGCGAACCTATATAACAGCAGAAGAGAATGCATTGCCAGGCCACAAGCCAATGAAAGACCGCCTCACGCTGCTATTTTGTGCCAATGCAAGCGGCGATTTGAAAATTAAACCGCTGCTTATTTACCATTCCGAAACTCCACGAGCTTTTAAGAAGTGTAATGTCCAGAAGAGCAGACTAAATGTGATGTGGAGATCCAACAAGAAGGCCTGAGTGACACGTGACATTTTCACTGATTGGATCAATGAAGTGTTTGGTCCATCCGTAAAAAAATATTTGCTTAAGATGAACCTTCCTCTCCATGTCTTGCTTGTTATGGACAATGCGCCCGCCCATCCTCCAGGCTTACAAGATTATATTCATGAAGAATTTAATTTCATCAATATCCAGTTTCTGCCTCCCAACACCACTCCGTTACTCCAGCCTATGGACCAGCAGGTTATTTCAAACTTTAAAAAACTCTACACTAAAACACTCTTCGAGCGTTGTTTTGAAGTTTCCGAAGAGACAAATCTCACTCTTAGAGAGTTTTGGAAAAATCATTTTCATATCGTTGCTTGCCTCAAGATGATTGACAAGGCTTGGGAAGGAGTTACCAAGAGGACCCTCACTTCTGCTTGGAAAAAACTGTGGCCAGAGAGTGTTGTTGAATGTGATTTTGAAACAGTACCCGTGGAGTCTACAGTTAACCAGATTGTGTCATTGGCCAATATCATGGGACAGGTGGACAACAACGATATTGAAGAGCTTGTGAAAGAGCACAGTCAAGAGTTGACCACCGAAGAGCTTACGGAGTTGCATCGTGTTTCACAGCAAGAGATTATGGAGGAGAGCTCATTAATGGAGGAGGAAGTAGCAGAGCAACAATCTTCTAGCGCAATAAGAGAAATTCTGAAAGCATGGGAAACTGTTGCATCGTACATTGAGAAGCATCACCCTAACAAGGAGGTGGCTATTCGTGCTACAAATTTATTTAATGATAATGCTGTGACACATTTTCGTCAAATTTTGAAGCGTCGGCAAAAACAAATGTCTTTAGACAGCTTTCTAGTTAAAAAGGATTAATTACTTGTCATAAATTCATATTTTTATTTACGTTTTTGTTTCAAATAAAATTGTATTACAAGTTACTACATTTGAAAAATGAGTATGTATTTTTCAGTATGGAACGCATTGTCGTATTTTACATTGATTTGTATGGGAAAAATTGTTTCGTTTAACGAGTGTTTCGCTTAACAAGTAAGTTTCTGGAACGAATTATGCTCGTTATGAGAGGTTCCACTGTATATAATATTTTTTGAATAAATACGGAACTGAATATGATCGGCAAATTATACTCTAATCTAAAAACGATCCAAAATGTTTAACAACTCAGTCAAAAGATATGTGCTTGTAGATTGTTTTTTAAATTACATACTGACTTTTTTGAAGAAATTAATATCATCTTAAATGATACTATGGTGCGCCAAAACTAGGTCCACACAGTTTAAAATATCACCTACCGTACGTGTACACACCTGAGAGTGTAGTTGTTAGTTGTAATGTCATTAATTTTTATTAAACCTATTTCTGACGTTTCGAAAAACATGAGCACAAATATTTCATGTATATAATTATGTTACCATATTCCTACAAATTATTGCTAATTTAATTAAAACAAAAACGACATTTAGAATTTATACTACCTCAAAAATATAACTTAAAATTATAAAAAAATAAAATAAAAACACAAACACAAATATTTCATGTATATATTATTATGGTTATCCATATTCCTACAAAATGTTTCAATCATGCCGGATTCTAACGATTTACTTTCACTCTCACTGTTTCCAACATGAATAAGAAATGGTTCCAAGATATCGTCCATTAATCCATTTAGGTCTCACATTCCACTTCAATTACATGGTCAATACAATTTTTCCATTTTTTCGCTGTAACATTTGCAAGTGCTTCCATTAAAAGTTCTTGCTCATGTGATATTTTGAATGATTTATTTTTTGAAGCAACTTGAATTGCAGCTTTTCTCCAGGAAGATGTTGATACCTTTTTAGCTCTATGTGAATTATATGTTCCATTGTCAATCACTATTACATTATCTGGTAACTAGCAATATTTTGCAAACCAATCTTCAAAAACAGTGCTATTCATTTCATTGTGATAGTCAGCCGAAATTAAAGTTACTTAATAATAATAATAATCAGTTTTTCACTTACACTTACTTGAAATAAATAATTTTTAAGAATCTGTGTAAGGTAGCTTTACTC
The DNA here is from genome assembly GCA_935421215.2 of Melolontha melolontha. Taxonomy (NCBI): domain Eukaryota; kingdom Metazoa; phylum Arthropoda; class Insecta; order Coleoptera; family Scarabaeidae; genus Melolontha; species Melolontha melolontha. The sequence continues at coordinate 132,317,040 of OW285236.1, forward strand.
GTTTTTGGTACAGGTGCATCTCTAGTACTTATTTTGCTATGATTTTATTAAGAGTCGAAAGTTCATCTTTAAAAAAAAAGAAACTACTATCCGTCGCACAGAATTTAGAACGTTGTTGTTTAGGACGCCCGAGTTGGCCCGTTTGTTTGTATTCTTTAATTGTCTGAAATACAGTTGATTTCACCATTCCTTATAATATATTGTCGTTGAAGTAATACTTAAACCTTACTTAATGATTTGGTGATGTCTATTACAATTGTTGTTGTTACTATTCTCGAATTCCAACGTTACATTTTACATTTAATATGCCACGTTTTTCGTCACGTGATAAATGTCCCAAACGTTGACGCTTTCTGAGCGGTTAAACTGATGTTACTCGGTTCTGCTTGATCGCACATCGTGTTTTGCCATTTTTTGGTAAAAATACAGATTTGATTTAGTACAGCGGTTGATAACTAACAATGACAGAAAAATGCAAGAAAACGTTGACAGGTTAAACCTATTTGTATATAAAACATAATCTGTCAACCGGCTGATAGTTCTAGGTTATTATTGATATTGAACTTGGCTGTAGAAGAGCCAATGAAATCTTTGAAAAATAAGTAGCTTCTGGCGGGATATTTGAATCACTCCTTCTTATTCTGAGACAAAGATTAGCGAATAACACGATAAAAATCATTATTTAGTATACGCGAAAAACTATTTGTCCAATAAACTACTTAATTTAGTAAATACCTGGAGGTATTTTACATACGGTTGCTGGATGCCACCCATATCTTTGGTTGCAATTTGGAGACTGCACGAAAATACTAGAATCACTCAAACATTCAGCAAATACTTCGCCACCTACAAATAAAATCAACAAGAATAACAGTCACACTTAATTATTATTTTTTAAATTTAGTTACCTATGTAATAGAGACGTACTCCTTTTCCTATATGTCTTCTTGTTTGTTCTACTACAGCATTTCGATTTACATTTGATAATAATCCTAAACAAAAACTATAAAAAAAGAAAAGCAATATGTTAAAAAATTTGTACAGAAAAAGTATACTTTTATTATTTCGAAATACTTTGAATGCATTTAATTACCGTTCAGAATTACTTGGATCAGTAAAACCATCTACAGTTATTGAAGGTTGACTGGCATGAAACGTTTCTCCAACTCTTGTATTTAGTTCGTAGTAGCTAATACTACACCAAAAGGCGGGTTCGCAATACATTACAGGTTGAGCATCAACAGGAGGGCTAGGTGTAAGTCTTGATAAACCTATAACGAGTAGGAAACTATATTATTTATCAAATTAATATCAATACCATTTTGTTTCTTAAGATAACAAATTCTTGTAAAAAATAGTTTTTTAAATACTGAAAATTTATTTCCAAAGTGCGCGAGGTGTTGCCTAAACAGTGCAAATTTTAAAAAAAAGAAGTTTCGGTCGAAATAATGCACCAGCCGCGGTTGTTGTATGCAAGTTTGGATAACACAAATTATCCTCGTGTTTGTCCAGCGAGCTCAGTTCAGAATATTGTTGTTGTTGTTGCCGAAATTGTGCGCCTATATTGAGAACCTCAACTCGCCACAAATTTCACTAATTGAATTTTAGTCGTACTAGTGAAGAGAATTCCGCATAAAAACCTCGGATTATTCGCTTATAAGTTCCAATTTACCCAGACATAGAAGCAAAGCGACTACCCGCTTCGTTATTGCTCCTCTGCTTGGACTATAGAGCACCTGAAAATTGATGCTAATTTTGATAAAAATGATGCTAATTTTGATAAAAATGATCTTTTCGCATGATTTTTGGTCAGAAATTGATTAATTGGACTTGGGCGGGCGCTAGTTCCAGCAGGATGGCGCTACGTATTCCACAAGCGTGTAACAATCGATCTTTTGCCTGCAAAATCGTGTAATCGGCCGTCTTGGTGATATTGTTTGACTTGGATGGAGCAGAGATTTGAAGCTGTTGGATTTGTTTGGGGGTTGCTGTAAAATATTGAGGGTGCTTATTTTATAGCAACTTTGAAAAGAAACCAGTCAATGGGCCATCTTTATATATGTATATACAGGATGTCCTTGAAATAAAGACAACGTATTAAAAATGGAAGTATATAATTATATAGAATATAAATCCAAAATATTTCTCCAAAATACCTTCTCATAAGCAAGGAAAAAATGTTCGATATTTAAAAAAAATTATAAGATTACAAAACGTATTAGAGACGATATCTTAAAGTTAACCGACAATAACAAAAATAATAGTTTTGTTATTGCCATCTCTCATCCTGCTGTTATGTATATAAACATACGCTATAGCGTGCGAGGTATTTATTATTTATACACATTCTGAAAATTTTGAATTCATATGCGTCACGTAATATAATTTTCGAGGTATTTTCAAATTCGGGGTTCGCGTCGTAATTGAGTCATAATATTTTGGATTTATATTCTAGATAATTACATCTATGGTGGCCGTTTACAGGAGTTAATTATAATTGGAGAGGTTTTTAATAATATTTTAACTTATGAGAAATAGATTTTAACAAAATACTTTAAAACAGCACTACATAAATATGAAACGTCATCGATTTTTCCAATAATAATTCCCATAGAACGATGTGGTGAAGATAGCACAAAGCTTAAACTTTAAAATGTATTTAAAAATGTTTGTATGTAATATGGTAAGACAAAAGACCCATTTTGAGATATTGCATGGCTTTATTTTACACAAAATCAGTACTACCATTATTTACTTACACGCGCGCACACGTATACGCCCTCTCTCTCTCTCTCTCTCTCTCTCTCACACACACACACACGCGCACGCACCCACCCACCTACCCATTGTATTTTGTATATTTTTAATAACATATTTGATAATGCGTTATTAGATTGCATACGCATTTTTATAACACCAAACCTGACTCACATGTAAATACATAAGAGTTGAAGTTGTATATAAATTATACGATTATTTTAGAATAGCTTTTTTTTAGTTCTGTCAAATCTATTGTGCTAGTAAAATAATTCCGCCTTACTCATATTATCGTTGGGGTCAATCGGATCACCATCTTCAGACATGTAACCAGGAGGAGGAGTTTCAGTTGGTGGAGCTGCATTATGCGGGGATTCCAATCCAGGCGAAGTGTTTGCGCATAAACTTACAGTATCCATGTATACGGTACTATGTTGCATGTGTAAGCTAAAGATAAAAATACTGTTAAAATTATTCAACACTTTAAATTAATATGAACATACCCTAAAGGATTAGTGTTATGTGGAAAAGATGTATTCTCTGGAACAGATGTGTTCACGTCATCTAGAGAATGGGTATATATATTACTGTCATCATTGCTTAATGTATGTCTTGGAACAAGTATAGCCGGCAACGCTGCAAAATATAAATACGCGTTAAAAAGACTTAAATATGAACTGGGCAAAATTCCTATCCTCTCATGACAAAAAAAAGTTGCTTCGAATTATAATTGTTACTAATGTGTAAAAATGTAGTATTTAATATCAGTATTGATTGGATACTTCCATTCATTTATTTTAGATATATCTCTTCTGAGTATACCAATATTTATATTTTACTTAATTTTGGATGGATACATTTGAACGGCGTGTCAATAATACTCCAAACTTAGTAAGCTATTAAAATATAAACACTTTACACAAGAAAACTTTTAATGAAAAAATGTTACTGGAATAACTTTCAACACGAAATTCGAATGTATTTTTTATTACGTGAATTTTGTGGTAAGTAATGTTACGAATTTGTAACAAATGCATATACCTACATACGAGTATATAGATATATAAATATATTGTGATGACTCATCAAACGGTGCATCATACCTCTAGCGTTTTCTCGATACAGGTAGAACTCTAGAGAGAAAATATCCACATTCATATATAAGCCGTCGAGGAAGGGATGGCGATTATTCAATACCAGAGCTTCGCGGAGTGACCATAAATACAAATACATAAATGTGCTTATTGTAAGTAATTAGATTTTATATTGTTATTCATTTTATTATTAATATAGTGTGTGTCTAAAGTTATTGTTAGTTTTATTTAAGAACCTGAAAAGACAAACTTTACAATGTACATAGTTTTATAATAAAGCAACAACTGGAATCGAGAAATATATCACATATTATACACATGTATCACTCGGCCGAATTTTCTGGCTAAAATTTTATTTTTTGTAATGATTGTGTGGAAGAACTGCAAAGTACGTGCGCCTTTTTGGAATATACGCATTTCAGTTTATTAGACGATGTTGATGCTCTTTTATGTTTTCGTAGAAAAACCTTAGTTTTCTTGTGAGTATGAGAGTGGTTCTGATTTTTAATATAAATTTCGCTAGTGCTTTTGTATTTTCGCAGATTTTTATAATAATTATTTCTTGTTTAACTACTATTTTAATAGTTTTCTTTATTGTATAAGTTTTTTTTAAAGGTGCGGATTTAAATTTCTTCTTCTTTTCCCAACGATTTAGACAGGTAAGTTCTTCTTCGACAGCTATTAAAATTCTTGTATATCAAGAATTCTAAATTATTAAAATTAGTTATGTGCAGGTATTTTCTTTTTAGACGTTTGGTTAAAAAATTGTAGGCGTGAAGATTTAAAACATTTTTCTCTATTACACTTACGTAATTTTTTTGTTGAAGTATAAGTAAGTGTAAGTTTTATATTCTATCCCGATGGATATTAAATGAAAGTTGTAATTATATACAATGAGACAGAAGTTAAAAATCTACAGCAAGATACTAACAAATAAGAAATACGAAAAATAAACTCACTATTATATAAGTTAATTAACTGTGTGAGTATACAATATCTAAAGACGTTACACGTTTTAAACGGTATGTTTGTGCACTATTATCCAAAAGGTTCGTTGCCAAAGGATTTGGACGCGCTTTAAGGCGTGTAAGATATTTAATATTCGTGTTTTACTTCCTCGCGCACTGTCCGCATGTGAAGATCATGATGTAGTGTGGTATTCGTTACAAACCAGGATGCAATTGCAATTGTTTTCAATACTTTAGAATGAAACCGTTGAGGTATTTCCAAATTATATACTCGTGGTTCCTCACAGTTGAAGGCTATAGCTCTACACTGCCTTCAAAATCACTTTGTACACAATAAGTTTGTTTTCCAGAGATAATGAAGATCGCCGGCCAGTTAGCCACTGAAGTTTGCAGAATTTCAGTCCTAGCTGCTTTCTCTTCGAAAAGATATTCTCAATCCACGTTAGCCCACCCCTCTCTCCAACTGGAATCCGAGATATTTGGTACATTTATTCTGGGGTATCTGAACATTGTTTAATGCAACAGGAAGTATCTCGACGTAATGTGTATGTTATTGCATTAATTTCGTTTTATTGGTTTTTATTTTCCACTTTCTTTGGCACTCCTGGAGGTTATTTGATGATCTTTGGAGATAATGTGATGTCGCTGTAGGATCACTACTTGTCGCCAATAATGCTATATCATCGTTTAGAAATGGGAAAACAGATTCAGCATACTCCAACCATTTAATTGAAGAAAGCCATAGTTTTAATAATAATTTCAAGATCCTACACGAAGAAAACAAAAGTAAGAAACTCGATTTATTAGAAGCAATGCAAATTAATAAACAAAAATTTTCAAATAAATTATTAAATGACAAAACAGAGCTTAATTCCTCCCCTCTGTTGAATTTATTTCCTATTTGTGATTGAAATATTTTGTTAGATATGTGTCACTTATATAATTTATGTTATCTATTTGTATCCCTACTAAAAGAGGCGGGTAAAAATATTTCGGTTTCCAATTTCTGAGAATACCATTAAGTAATAAAATAAAAAAATATTTACGTTTAAGTAAAATGTTTTATAGTACCGCTTGCTATATCCGAAGAAACCGTTGTACGGTGAAACAGCTGTTATATAGTTATTATTATTATTATTAAATAAAGTGTAAATCTAATACAACATTGTGTGTTTTTATCGTTCTATATCATCAGCATATGTCGTGATAGTTGTAGTATTCGATGATGGTATATTGCCAGATAAATTTGATAAAGGATAGACCAAGAACACTGTTTGGGGTACTCCAGTTTGTATTCGGTTCAGTGTTGCCAGGTACTTGACCAGAAAATATCAATCAGTAAGATAACTTTTCAGAATCTGATAGTAAGGGTGCAGTTATTTATATTTTAGTTTCAGCGATCATTGCGAGTTCATCAATTAAGGGCTTCAGTCTTTTCAAGAGTAATTTCTCGAATATTTTTGTAACGGTAGGCCGGAGACTAATCGGGTTTGCCAAGCTTAGGAATTAAACATTCTGATAGGATTTGTTGGTGATATTTGGTAGGGTGCATCAAGAAAGACTTATTTCTTCATTTTCTTCCGGAGACGGGCAGGATTGGTGTGGCTGGAGAACTTGTGTTCGGCAAAGGTAAAAGGTTTTTCTTGTAATCCCTGGCCCAGCTTCTGTCAGGTTCCTGATTGGTAGTATTATTATAATTCTTTAGTCCTCTTGTGGCTTTCCATAAGAAATATTCTGTGGGTTCGGTTGGTGTTAGGTTTTCCAAGTATTTCTGTATATTGTGATTCCTTTCGTTTGACAGTACCTCTTTCAAGTTTTTTGTTGCCTTGTTAAGTTTTATCTTAAGGGGCTCTGGTGTTCATCCAAACTCCTCTCAATCTCCTCTTTTCGCGAACTACCTCTACAATTTCATCAGAGCAATATTGTTGTGTGCTAGAAGTTGGTGGAGTCCGTGGTGTCGACTGCAGGCAGCGGCATCATTCTCGTTAAAACCATCTTCCTCTGATTTAAAAAGGATATACATATTCAAATTTTCATGAATTATCTCTTTGAATTTTGAGCAGTCAGGTCTGTCGGTAGTAAGGCATGGTGATTTAGGTTTATCTAGTAATTTAGTGCTCCTGAGTGGTCGATCAAATCAGGTGTTTTATTTATATTCGAGGGCCAAGATGTTGGTTTACCAGTTGATAACTAACTGTAGTTGTTAGTTTCAATACATTTTAATAGTTTATGGTCTCTAGCTGTCACTAATCTTGAACCCCACCGAGTATGCTTGGCGCTATAGTCCCCTCCAGACAAGAACCTGTTGTATTGTTCTATTTTTATTGAGTAACATGGTGGACAGTAAATCGCAGATACAGTAATGTATCCTTCCCATTTTTCTATTGTTATACTTGTCGCTTGAATGGAATGAAGGAAATTGGATTTATTATTATGGCACTTCCGCCATGGCGTTTCCACCAGGATGTGTAGTATTGTAAAATGCCTAATTAGATAGTCTGAAGTAGTTCATAATTGTGAAATGAGTTTCTGATATGAGAATATCTAAACTGTGTTTTAACGAAGTTACTAAGCTCAAGGCTATGTTGTGTTAAACCATTAACATTCCAGATAGCAATTTTATAAGTGTGTGCCATTAATAAGCGGTCTGCTAGCTGACGCAACAATTCGTGGATTCAACATCACGACAATGTACCCTCTCACACGTCACTTGTTGTGCGTCAGTTTCTAACCTCAACGAAGACGGCAGTACTACCCAACCCTCCCTACTCCTCAGATCTTGTCCCTTGTGACTTCTTCCTGTTTCCGAAGATGAAAGTGAACCCCTTCAGCCGTTTTGAGACGATTAAGATCCATACCGAATCGCAGGCAGTGTTGAACACGTTAAAACCCGAAGGCCTCCAGCACTGCTTTTAATTATGGACAAGTCGCTGCGATTGATGTATTGATGTATTCATGCGGAAGGAGAGTACTTTAAAGGGAACAATTTATCGGTATTTTTTCACATTCTGAGAATTTCTGGATAGCATCTCGTACTTCGTTCGTTCTGATTTATGTATTAGTATTCCGTTCATATGCGTGGAGGAACTAAAAAATAAAATCTGATACAGAAATATCAATGCTACCGACTACAGGTGGTATATCAGTATAATCTGTGATTATACATTATTGTGTTGGGACAGATAATTTGGTTGATTTCAAGAACGATATAAACAGGACGCAGTTCGCGCCCATGGAGCCACTTGAAATAGTTGACTGCCAACTTTCACATTAAATGTAAAGAAAAACCACGCAAACCTAGAATAGCAAGCATCGGACTTGATCTCGGTACCACCGACACAATAAGCTAGTGCGTTACCACTGTACTATCGGTCGACGTCGATAAATAATGACTATAGAAAATAATACAGAGGACCCCCATTATTCGCGGGGGTTGCGTTCCACGAAAAACCGCGAAAATTGAATTCGCGAATATCGGGCTACAACAATAATAGGTATGTATAGCATAAGTTGGCGCGAGGAGGGGTAAGTTCGCGCAGGATTCAAAGTAGTGGGGAGATTTGTATTTGGTTTTACATCAAGTGTCAGATAATTCTAACCTCTGAGCGTGTGTCACTTTATGATCCCCTAGCAAAGACATTATGTTCCGTCAAACGTCAATGACAAAGGTATTCTGACAATTACTTGAGTAGTGGGAGTGGACGTTTTTAAAAAAGGCTTCTTTTTTTAAAAAAGGCTCCTCGCGCCAACTTAATTGGCGCTTGCTATATGTATAGCAAACGCCAATTAAGTTGGCGCGAGGAGGGGTAAGTTCGCGCAGGATTAAAAGTAGTGGGGAGATTTGTATTTGGTTTTACATCAAATGTCAGATAAATCTAACCTCTGAGCATGTATCACTTTATGATCCCCTAGCAAAGACATTATGTTCCGTCAATCGTCAATGACAAATGTATTCTGACAATTACTTGAGTAGTGGGGGTGGACGTTTTTAAAAACGGCTTCTGCGCACCCCCTCCTGGCGCCAACTTAATTGGCGCTTGCTATAAGTACGTATAAACTACAGGTATGTATGTAACAAGTGTTCATTTGAAAAGTCAATCTAGTAGCATGTGATTTACTGAGAACATTTTGAAGTAGGTTCGACTTCATAGGTTTGACTTCGTAGGTTAAGTAGTAAATTAACATTTACTACTTAACCTACGAAGTCGTATATTTTGACAGTTTCATACATACAAATAAATAACAAATAATAGGTATTTATTGAAAACTATAACAAATGTTGAAAATGTTGTCCTTCAAGATCAATGCACTTTAAAATCCTCCGTTCAAAATTTCTGATGATATTCTGCAACATTACTGGATTGTTATTAATTTCCATGCATTTCTGTTTGATTCTCTGTAGCATATCATTCAAATTTAATATAGGTCTTCGAAATATGTTATTTTTTAGATAAGGCCCAAAAAGAAGTCGCAAGGTGTTAAATCGCATAAACGTGCAGGCCAGGCAATTTCAGTATTTCGACTAATTATACGCTCATCAAAAAATTCTCTTAAATAATACAAAGATTCTGCAGTACAGTGGCAAGGTGCTCCGTCTTGTTGGAAATATGCATTTTGAAGTTCATCATCATTCAACTGATTGACAAATAGTTGTAAAATTTCCGTACGGTACCTTTGAGCAGTTAACGTTTCCTGAAAAAATATTGGTCCAATGATTCGCCTTTGGCTTATCGCTGCCCAAACACCAATTTTCTCTGAATGTAGCGATTCTTCATTAATTACATGTGAATTTTCACTACTCCAAATTCTTGTCTTTTGTGAATTTAGGAATCTCTCTTTGCGAAAGTTCTCCATTATTGTTCATATTTACAAACCAATTACAAAACTGTAGTCTACGTGGGTAATCAATTTCTAACAATTCTTGTACTGCTGTGACACGGTATGGATAAAGTTGCATATCTTTTTTTAATAACTTGTGAGTTGTACCAACACAATGGTTTATTTGTTGACTCAAATGTCGAACAGATGTTTGTGGTTCATTTTCCATTATTTCTTCAACACGATTGGCAACTTGAGGTGTACGTTTCTTAACTGCTCCGCTGCCTGATTTTCTTTAGAGACTACCAGTTTCAGAAAAAAGTTTTAAAGTTCTATCCAAAGTATATATTTAAATTGTATATAATCTATTACAAAATGTGGAAACTCAACTTGAAATTCTACAATGCAATCTTGAACTGAATAAACCCATAAACCATCAATTTTATTACCACTTCGAAAATAAGCCTGGACTAAAAAAAATTTATGTTCTAAATGAAAGCCATTTTAAAACTGAGAAGCAATTTATTTAAACCAGAATCGACGCACGATTATTTTATGCACTAACTGATATTTGTGATTGACATTATCAAATGTCATTTGGATTTACGTTTACGGGACAACAAACACATACTAATATATCTGCGTCTTATTCTATCAAAATTTAAAAATAACCTACATTGACTTTTCAAATGAACACTTGTTATGTAATCGACGCAAATAGATATATAGACATACATATTAAAAAGTCACTATTTGATGGTTGGCATTAACTTGTTAACTTCAATAAAATATTTGATCGATGCATTTTCAATAAATTCATGAACTTCTTTATGAATTTCTTTGACCGTGTAAAGTCGCCTTTAAATGACAGGAAACAACGACGATTTTTATTATTTTGTTTTATACATACTATATCCTAAAAGTAGCAATAACAGGGCAACTTGTGTCCGTTAAGTTAGTGTGCCTGATTTTATTGATTATGACGTGTCTCGTCTACTATTGTGAATAGACAATACTAGAAATATACTATGTACTTCCAATTTTTTTATTTTGTGCAAAATTTGTTGCATATTAGCATTAATATAGCTTTTTATTTTTTCATCTAAAACGTTTGTATGCAGAAAAAAAGACGAAAACATGACATCATCTGTCAAAAGTGTCATTTAACTAATTTATAGTGCCAACCTAAATTTGAAAAAAAAGTTTTATAGTTTTCTATGGTATAAGTAAAGCAAAGTCAAAATTTTACACCAATTAGTTAGCTGTTTCATTAACATCCCTTACTTGTAAAATTTATTTAAATTGATTTTTTTTTATGGAAGTAAAATAACATGTCTTCAAAAACATTCCTCGTTAGGGACGGCCATGCTTTTTTTTAATGGTTGGTGACATGTAAATGTGTGTAATAATTAGTAATTTAATTTTTGAAAATTATTTTTTACAATAGTCAAAATTAAAAGAAAATAATACTAAAGCAGATGTTGGAAATGTTGACCATTATTTTGAAGTCAAAGTTGAACTCTACGCTTCATGCTTTCAAAGCCATTTATTAAGATTTCTTAGGTTATGTCAACACAAGCATTCATAACAGCATTATGAAGCTCTTTGATTGTGTGATATCTGGTCTTGAAAATGGTATTCTTTAAATATGGAAAAATAAAATAGTCTAAAATTGTCAAATTTGGAGATCTTGGAGGAAAGTTCTTGTATCGAAACATTCTTGCAAAGAAGCTATTGTTTCTCGAGATTTGTGCGCTGGTGCATTATCTTGCTGGAAATATCCTTCCATAAGCTCATCAACATGAAGTTCATTCATAAACGATTCTAATAATTCATTTCGATATTTTTCAGCAGGCCCACTAATTTGTCTTCTTGAAACTGCTAGCCAGACGCCTATTTTTTGTGGATGTAGCGTAGTTTCCACAAATTCATAAGGGTTTTCTGTAGGCTAAATACTCATATTTTGCTTGTTCAAATATCCTGAAAGATGGAACCAAGCCTCATCCGAAAAGAAGCATTTGTCGAGAATGTCATTATTATTTGTGTTATTCAAAAACCATAGATAATACTGTGTTCTCGTAATAAAATCTACCTGTTTGAGGTTTACACTGACAAAGGAACTTGTTGCGATAGTTTTGCGATTGATTTTAGATGAATTGTCCATTCGACGTCGAATATCCTCTAAGCAATTTACTGTTCGTTTTCTAGGTTCTCCACCGCCAGGTTAACGAGTTATTGCCTCTGTTTCACCAAATTTAATAACACAAGCTTGGATATGTGTTTGCAGTTGTGCCTAACTGGCAGATTAAGACTCTGTTGCCGGAAATCCCGTAAGCACTGCTTAGTGGAATAAACCAAATCTCCATTTTATAATTTGTGGCCAGTTCTATAGTAACTTTGAATAATAAATATTTTATGTTGTAACTCTAATAACGAGCGATCATTAAAATTTTCACTCGTAGCTGGCCGTGTATATAAAAATTATGTCGTAGCTTTAGTCATTAAGATGTTATTTCAAACATCTGTCAGTGTCAAATATTCATTTTAAAGTTTCATCAAAAGAAAAAGTAATGGCCTTTAATGATATGCATAAAGCATTTATGGTAGAATGTTACTTCCTGACATCTCAAAAAATTGATGGTATTTGGCAGCATTCAATAGAAAATTGCCTTGCGGAGTTTGAAGAGAGATATCCAAATACTGTTCCTAGCTATAAAACTTTCCGTGATTCGCTAATGCATTGTGTAAATCTTTTTCGTCAAACAGGCAGTATTTTAAGGAAAAAAGGAAGCGGTCCTCCTCTCAAGAGAAGTCGCGGCGTAATTGAAAATGTCAGACAAATTATTAACGAATCTCCTCAAACATCTATTCGCAGAGTTTCGCAACAAGTAGGGCTTTCGTATGGAACATGTCAAAAAATTTTAAAAAAGGACTTGCACATGTATCCATATAAATTAACTTCTGTACAAAATCTATTACCTACGGATTATGAAAAAAGAACATAATTTTGCCAATGGTTTATTCAAACAATGACAGACAATATTTTAAATCATACTTTTTTCACCGATGAAGCTTGGTTTTATTTGAAAGGTTATGTTAATTCGCAAAATATGAGTATGTGGTCCAGTGAAAATCCTCATTTCTACAGAGAAGTTCCTCTACATCCAGAAAAAATAGGCGTATGGGTAGGTATGAGTCGTCACCGATTAATAGGACCAATATTCATTGAGGGCACGATAACATCGGAGAAATATCGTAACGAAATTCTCAGTGTTTTTACTAATCAATTGACTAATGATGAACTCCAGGTCGGATATTTTCAACAGGATGGGGCTACATCTCACGTTTCACTTGAAAATATTCAGTTTTTGCAACAATTTTATGGCGATAGGATAATAAGTAGAAATACAGCGATTCCATATCCACCACGATCGTGTGATTTAACAGTCATGGATGTTTTTGTGTGGCCATATATAAAGAATATTATTTATGAAACACCAATTAATAATCTACAAGAGTTAAGACATAAAATCATTGAAAAATGTGAACACATCAATAACTCACCGCAAATACTGATCAATGTTTTCAATGCTCTACGAAATAGAGTGCGATTATGCTTGGTGGAGAATGGTCATCATTTTACACATTTTTTATAATATTCTATTCTATTACTTTGTATAAAAATTATAAATATATTTAATATAAAAGTCAGCATTTCAAATTATTTTTTAACAATCATGACGTTTGAAATTATAATGACAGATCTCCTCTAATAACTTAAGTTAGGACATACTTTTTGTGTACATGGCTTACTTGAGCGAAAATTTTAATGATCACTCATTATCATAAGTAAAAACACAAGAGCTTTTTTTTTATCGGATAAATTTCTCTTTGTAACGAAATTATTTTGCCAATCAGTAATTTGACGAGAAAAACTTACATGAAAAAATCGCGAGACGATAGTCGAGCGATTTTTTCTAATGTAAGTTTTTCGAGCGAAATTACTGATTGGAAAAATATTGAGTTAAAAAGAAATTTATCCGAGAAAGAAAAGCTCGAGTGTTTTTTGGCAAGATAAATTAACGATATAAATAAACAGAAACAAAAATTATTTTTATTTGAAAGCAAGAGAACAGTTATTAAATGTACAATTATTATAAATAGTTTGGTTTGGTGTACTAATTTTAATATTATTTTCTTTGTTGTTTTCTACACATGTTGAATAATTGTTTTGTCCTATTTTATCGGATTCGCGTAAATTACTGACAAGATTTTCGTGATGTTCAGGGTCAATTTGGAGATAAGGTTTAATTGATGATGAAGAAGAGTGTCCTGTTATCTTTATTAATTGTTGGTCACTTACTCCTGCTTTGGCTAAGTGGGAAACAGTACTAGCACGGTTTGAATGATTGGTAATTTTAATATTGGTGATATCCAGTCCAATTTTAGATGCAGAATTTTTGGTCCAAGTAGATATCAAATTTATTCCTATTGGAACATTTTTATACCAATTATTAGAATGTGCCTTGTTCCAAAAGGGATTTGGAGTTAAAAAAAGTCGTTCAGATGTTATATTTTCTTTTCTTTTTTCTAAGAGTAATTTTAATAATTTAACCGGACAAATACTTTCATCCATATCATTTTTTGTCAACCATTTACTGTCCGTCAATTTTTTCGACCCACCTTGTGCGGTCTTCGAAAATATAGAATTATATTCAATTCTTCCTGTTGGAGTTCCATTTTGATATTTTTCTTCTTTAAAATGGTAAATTTTACATTTTACGGCTTCTCCTCCTCTCCACGCTAATTCATATGAAGCTATATGAAAGAATCTTTTTTGTAATCCCTCTGGTTCATCTATATTCCACAATTTTGCCATTTTTACTATATATTTCTTGTCTATTGGCATAGAACTTACTTTTCTTTTCTCGGGAAGAGTTTGTAATTCCCTTCGTTTACAATTTTTCGCATCGCGGGATTCTTTAAAAATTATGTCGGCAAAAGGATCAATTTTAATATTGTACTCACTGAAATATTTTTCTTGAATCATCTTCGCAGTTGAATTCCAGATTGTTTTAACCGTATATTCTTTATAATCTTCTCCGTTTTTCTTTTTCATATTATAAGCCCAATCTTTTAATATATTTGCTATTTCGTGTAAAGGAGTTGTTTCTGAAAGTTTGTAATTTCGAACTTGACAAAACTCGTTAAATTGTCTCCATATAGATGATCTTGTATTTTTGGTTGATTGCGGTATTGATTTTCTTATATTTGTTGTAATTTCTTTAGATGAAATTTCCCCAAACCGACTCATAATTATACGTTTTACGTTTAACGGTATTTAATAGTTATTACCTGTCAGCTGCCAAAATAAATTAAGTGATGCAGGGCTACTAGATATGTAACAGGAAGAAGCATTTTTATCGGTGATAAAAAGCTATGTAGGTTTTTATCGCTGTCAAAGTGACAAAAATGTCACCCGCATATGGACATTTTTATATAGGAGTTAATTTATCATTATAAAATAATTTAACAAAACATAAGCGTCTATAATTTGAATTTTTGTATGACAACTGCCAGAATTTGAAGTGTTCTAAAACACCAATCTTTAATTACTTTATTTCTTAAAAACAGCCTACTGTAATGAGGAAAGTTTTTGAAGGCACGCTATTGTACTACCATGCCTTCAATTAAATTTTCATTTAGAGTAGCCTATGATTTCAATATAAATTTGGGAACACTGTGGAACAGTAAGGTTTTTCGAAACTCAAATTTTGACAACTGTCATAGTTAAGTCACTTTATTGAAAAGTTGTCTTATCAATTAGATTATTTATTATAATGTTAGAAATACAATACAAAGTTTTTATTGTTGAAAGTTATTTTAGAACTGGTAGATTAGTCAATGGTTTATGCCATTAATCAATGTATAAAGGATTTTCAACAACAGTTTCCTAATTTTGCAATCACATAAGAACAACTGGCTTGTCAAATCCATGGTTGTGTTGACAGATTTCGTGAAACGGGGGCAGTATTTCGTAAATCCGAGAGCGGGGCACCTATAAAAAGAACTGCTGATTGCATTGAAGATGTTCGACATCGAATGGAAAACTCACCAAAGAAATCCAGTTGGAACATGCCACCCTATTCTCAAAAAGATTTAAAATTATTTCCATATAAAATTCAAGCTGTTCGTGCATTCGGTCCCGTTGATTACGATAGAAGAACCGAGTATTGCCAATGGTTCTGGAATAACGTGAATAATGATGTTCTTAATAAATGTTTCTTTACTGATGAGGCCTGGTATCACCTTTCAGGATATTTAAACAACCAAAATATGAGAATATGGGCGGCAGAAAATCCTCATGAGTTTGTGGAAACATTATTACATACGCATAAATTGGTGTTTGGCTGACGCTGTCAAGAAGGTGAATCATTGGACCAATATTTTTAGTGGAACAGTAAATGCTGAAAGATACCGAAATGACTGATCAGAACCTTTTATTAATCAGTTACATGACGATGAAATTACACAAGGATTTCTCCAACAAGGCACTGCTAACCACATACGGCTCAACAAACACGTGCTTGTTTAGAGTTCTTTGGTAATCAAATAGTGAATTTCCTATCACTCTAGATCTTACAATTCTGGATTACTTCATTTTTCCGCATACGAAGAACGCGAATTTTAGAATGCCACAACATACAATTGAAGAACGTTGCAATAGTATTAGAGAAGTTTGTGATAATATAATCCCTCATTTGTCAAATGCATTTGAAAACATGAAACGCAGAGTTCATGGGAGCATCGAGACAAGAGGTCAATATTTCAAGCATCTTCTTTAACGTAGTGTTTTTACAATAAATGTATTTCTGTTAAATAAATTTAATTGAAGGCATGGTATATGCAATATTATTTTTGCCGATGATAAAATATCAATCATTCTTCTGACAATTATCTTTTAAAATATTGATTGTCTTAATCGACAAAAATAAAATTTAATGAAATTCAAAATTATATATCTCAACCTCATTCCTGAGTGACTGATAAACTAAAATAAATAATTTATTTTGGTTGGCATAAGTTCATACCTGGGCTCTCTATTCTTGTGTAGTGATACGGATTAATGCAAACCTCTTCCTTTTTTAAAGTATATGCATATTCGCAATGATCTAATGGTCTTAATTCATGATGTGATTGTAATTCCGGCCATCTCCATAATCGACAATATATAACATGAGGTAAACCTTTTCTCTGCTGTATATTTGATCCAATTTCAGCTGCAGGCCTGACTCTAAATTTAAAAATAAATGCAAGTTATTCAATACATGCATTCTTATATATTTTTCTTATTCTTACTAATTAAAAGGAAGCTGTTCAGAATGTACAATTGTTGAAGGAAAAATGTTTGATAATATAATGAGATCCAGCACATTTGCCAGACATGTAGGGTAGGTCACAAGCCAGACACAGTGGAGTAAGGAGGGGAACATAACAAATCTATAATTTGACCTTAAACTTCGCGGATATTTGTGTAAATAAAAAGTTACCTGGGTATTGTCACACATTTAGTATTATGATTCTGCGATGATACAGCCCTTTCCAATTCTTCCAATGCTCCGGATTTTTTTAGTTTTTTCACTAAACTCTTTACTGCTTTCTCACACCATTTGTCATCGGCGTCTGAACCTTTTTTCCATCCCAATAAACGTTTTACAACAGGAGGTGTAAAGGGTAACATTCCACTGACTATAAGCAACACATAAGTACAACAACTCGGTGATTTCTTTGCTTAGAACACGTGGTCTTGTTTATGACTTTGATAAAATTCTTATGTAAAATTACTACTTTTCCACTGCCATATTGTACTTTGACAAGAGGTCGTTTATTATTTTGAGTGGTGATTCAATCACAGACATACCATTTGCTAAATATCTTGTTTTTGCACGTTTGTGTTATTAGTATATGCGTATGGCTTTGATTGATTCTCACGCATGCGTGCGTCCAAAAACCTATTATTCATTGCCGTAGGTGTATAATTTCTTTGGGTTGTTGTTATATTTTTAATATTTATAAAACGTTTAAATTATTGTAAATATAAAAGTAACGTAATTAAGTTGTTATGTTAAAAGCAATTATATTTACGTATAATTTAACAACTTAGTTGTTTCGACATTGTCAAGATAATTACGTTTTGTAGATTCAACATTATTTTAATATGCGGTGTTTAAAACAATTGATAACATTGACAATGTTTTGTTTGTTTATGTATTTTTTTAGTTTTAACATTAGTGGTCCTATTATTTTATAAGTTTAAAATACATACTTTTAAAGTCTGTTTTTATGTTTATGTGACTATAAATGATTACATACTTACATTTCCAATTATCGCAATAAATTAAGAGTGTTAGATTATATCATATAATCGTCATATAAGCGTTCAAATATTCAAGTTAAGCTCAGTAAGTAATATAAAGACACATTTTCATAGATTATTTGAGCATGTATTTATTTAAGTAAGGAACGAATTATGTTGAGGCAGGCTGACTAAAAATAAATAATGAAGAATTGTAGGTTAAAGCGATCAAATTCGTAATGATGATAATTCTTTATAAATAATTAATAATAATACGGTTTTGTCACATTGCGAAGAGATATAAAAATGAATTTTTTGTAAAAATATTCAAGTCTCTTAAAAAAAAAACATTTCCATATTGGTGTTTCGTATTTTTTATAGAGGCAAAACTCTGTTTTCCTCTTTTGTAGAGGAGGTGAAGTTTTTTGTTATTTATAATAATTGGAGTAGTTATTCTTATGTTGGAATATGCAGATTACTTACCCTCAGGGGCTAACAGCTGGAATGTTAGTACTCGCCAACTAGCGATTTTATAACGTGTCAAGGGTTGTGCAGTTGTAGGAAAAAGCTGGCGTTAACGTTTCTCTGAGGCCACTAGCCGTAACCCTCTAAAAATTTTTTTTTAGGTTTTAGCCACCTTTTATGAAATCAAACAAATTTATTTATGAAAACGACGTTTCGACTTTTATGAATTATTAATTAGTCTTTGTCAAGTTTGTACATAAATATAAACTGTAAAGGAACAAGAAATTATGTTTTTAATAATATTTTATATGAAAATTTTTGTAACGGGTGTTCAAAAACATTCGAAGTCAAGTGGGCTCTGAACAAAAAATCGTATATCTTTACTTAAGTATCTGATACTAATTTGATAACCTATAAATTTGTATTAAAGTAAATGTATCAGTCTATCTCAGACATGACTTCATATTTTCAAGGACTACTTTGACTTCGAATGTTTCTGAACACCCGTTATAACTAAATTCACCAATTGTTCTATTCGTTAATTAATGCTTTTCATGAACTAAACTATCTGAAACTATACACTTCACAATTTTTTTTTTTCTTTTTCTTTTCAGAGTTGTTTTTGAAAAGGGATGTGTGTCTCAGCTGAGATATTTTGTGTGCTCCTTTCTATAAGTGAACCTAACGGTCTTGTTTTACTGCGTTTTTATATGAATTGTTTTTTTTTATGCTCTTGACTTATTTTAAAATTTAATTTTGTTTTTTTAACATCTATTCGGAAATTGTAAACGGGGGTATATTATTTGATAAGTGGGTAATAAACTTTTGAAAGTCCAACTATTTCGTTTCGATTATTAACTGTGTTGTTATTTTTTAATATGTGTACCATTTCTAAAATTTCCCTGGTTTTCGTGTTATTATGTTTTGTTAGTATTTTTGTATTATCAAAATAAAAATTGTGTTGCTTGATGTTTTTTTAAGGCTGCTTGATTTTTTGCATATTTGTGTTCTTTTAATCTTTCTTGTATATATATATATATATATATATATATATATATATATATATATATACACAGGGTGTTTTGAAACATCGTTTAAAGATTTTAAGGGCATGTAGTACGATCAAAAATAAGGTTAATAGTCTTAATAAACATATGTCCGCAAATTTACGGTTTATTAGATAACAGCGATTTTATCGCAATTGCAGAATAAATTTGCTTTAGCGGTATTTTAACATAAAATTTATATTATAACTAAAGAAGATGTTCGAAATGACGTCCTTCCATTTCGACACAGAATCTACATCTTCTTTCAAAGGAAACGCGCACTCTTTCAAAAAACAAGGGTTTATCTCGAATTATTTGGCAACAGCGTTCTATTCGTTGGCGCAACTCTGGTAGATCGTTTACTGGTGTTGCGTACACTAAACTTTTCAAATAACCCCAGATACTAAAGTCCAACGGGGTTAGATCGGGAGATCTTGGAGGCCAAGCAATGGGACCTCCTCGCCCTATCCATCTCCCAGGAAATTGATTGTTAAGATGTTCCCTAACAGCACACGTAAAGTGCGGTGGGGCTCCATCTTGCATAAACCAGAGGTTCAGCCTCAGATTTATAGGTAAATCTTCCAAAAGCTCAGGTAAAGTATTTTCCAAGAACTCGAGGTATGCAGGACCTGTTAAGCGTTGTGGCAAAACAATCGGTCCTAACAACCGGTCCCCTATCATGCCTAACCAGATGTTTAGAGAGAAACGTTGCTGGTGTCTGGCTTCAACGGTAACGTGAGGATTCTCGTCACACCAAACGTGATTGTTGTGGAAATTAAATATTCCATTTTTAGTAAAACCAACTTCATCAGTGAAAAGGATGTTATCAGCGAAATCTGGCCGATCAGCAGTTGTTCATATATATATATAGCTCACCGACTCAAGCGCTTTCACGCTTCTTAGCACAAAAACTACAACCCCTTGCCGAAGAAATACTATCATATGTTAAAAACTCGACTCACCTAACTGAAATACTCAAGGATATCACCATGGATCAAGACGACATGTTGGTGAGCTTCGACGTAGTTTCGCTCTTCACACAGATCCCCATTAATGAGGCAATAGATTTACTAATAAAGAAACACCAACTCTCCAACTACAACATAGATCTAACGAAACACTGCCTGTAAAACACGTATTTTATATACAACGGACAATTTTTTAAGCAAACCGATGGAGCGCCGATGGGATCACCGCTGTCACATATACTGGCGAATTTGTTTATGGCAGACTTCGAACAAAGAGCACTGGAAAACGCTACAGACAAACCAAAACTCTGGCTGCGATACGTAGACGACACCCTGGTGATTTGGCCGCATGGAAGAGAGAAACTAAGCGAGTTTTTACAACATCTGAACACCAGACATCCGAAAATAAAGTTTACTGTCGAAATGGAGGAAAGAAATCGGCTACCGTTCTTAGACTTGATGATAATCAAAAAGCCGGATGGCTCGCTAGGATACACAATGTACAGAAAACCTACACATACGAACAGATATCTCAACGCATCTTCACATCATCACCCAGCACAGTTAAACTCTGTAGTAAAGACATTAATCCACAGATCTCAAACTCTGTCAGACGCAGAACATCGAATCGAAGAAATGGGAACAATAAAAAACATATTACAAGCGAACGGATATTCACAACATACCATTAACAGAGCGACACGAATTAACAAGAATCAACCAAAAAAGAAAGAAAGATCTACACGGACAGCATTTCTCCCTTACGTGAAAGGTACGACTGAGAAAATAGGTAGAATATTACGCCGACACGACATAGACACCATTTATACGACAGACAGGAAAATAAAAGACATTTTGCCTAATACAAAGGACAAGATAGAACTAGAAAACCAAGGGGTCTACGAAATACCGTGCTATGAATGCGAACAAACATACATAGGGCATACTAACCGTAAAACCAGCGTACGGAGGGAAGAACACAGAAATGCGGTAGCTAAAAAAGAATCAACATCATCCCTAGCTAAGCATGTGCTACATACAGGACCACCATCGACTTTGACGGTACAAAAACTATAGCACGCAGTACGAGGTTAACGTACAGGATTATAAGAGAAGCTATAGAAATTGAGAAACGGCAAAACTGTATGAACAAACGTGACGACGGACAGCGTTTGCCTGACTCATGGAAGTCGGCCTTGCTCAACAGGCAGATTACACACAAGCGACGTAATGATAACAACTTGCCACAGCCCAGTCATACTAACTCGGACCGAACGCAAACCGATCGAGCAATAGTCGAAGGCGACAGAACAACCGACGGACCAATCACGAGGAGTCAGACACGCGTCCCCACTACGACGGGACCATATAATACGAGCGGCACAGGAAATCGACGCACTCTTGAAGTTACCATTGCAACGAGAAGGTCCTCTAAAAAAAGGTGAAAGTGATGTCACCGAAACGTCAGGAAGAAAGTTGTCCTTCTCAGGACGAAATCATCCAACCGCGGCGAAATATCCCGAAGAACAACGCTTCATATATATATATTGATATAAGACGCACCCTGCCTGCGGTGAGAGAATGAAATGTTAATGAAATAAAAGTGTAAGATAAAAATTATGTATTTGAAAAGATTAGTTGGGCGCCTTAATTTATAAAATCTCACCTCAGACTGCGCTATTTTTATCTCAAATGGCCAACTAGTCGGAAAGCAAGAAACTATATAAAAAAACAACTTTACTAAATGGGTGATCTCAGGCTCGTCGTGAATTTTAGGTTGTTGCTTCCATAAATGAATAATCTTAATGTTGACGCTTAATAAAATAACTCCTACAAACAAATATAAACAAATAAAAGATTTATGTAAATTAAAAATATATTTATTAAATTAAAGGAAACTGTAAAAATATAACGTATTACAAATGTGATATTACCGAAACTGTATATACGCATAAACAACAAGGTGTTACTAATGTGAAAAGAGGTTATGTGTGTTAGACTAATAAATAATATGAATATAAATGTGAATAACCTTATTACAATAATGGTGAGTACCCTTTTATTGCTATATCTAAGTTTTAAATAGCTTGTTTAATTAAATATAAAAATCAGGACAGGACGTGATAGATCAGGTAAATAATTCGAGAATATAGTTAAATAAAAGTTTAAAGAATTTAATTTTTGGAAAAATAGATAAATATTATCTGAAAACCTGTTATAATAATGATCCTGATGTATGTTTGTAGATCGTATGTATGAATTGGGAAGATTCTCGGCGATCCGAAAATGTTCGGGTGCAGTACAAAACGATGGCGGCGTGGGTGGCTGTTTACGAAGACGCTATCGAAGATTTTCTTCGGACTTCGTCTCCGGTGCCTAATTACTCCCTGCGCTCGTTTCTGGCTGTAGGATTTCAGGTATCGTTGTAGATGTACGTTAGACTATTATGTTAATGTTCGGCGATGGATTCTTGAATATTTTTCTTTTGATTTTCTATCGTTTTCGGTGGAACTACGTCTGTGACGCTATGTTGTTTGAAAGTTCGTTATTACCGAAAATTCTTGTAGTAATTCTCTTGTCGATCGAGTTAATTAATATTCTGGATACTTTTAATAACTTTTAGATGAATTTATAATTTAAATTTATGTTTTTTAAAAGATTTCTAAGGCTTCGTCTAAAAAGATGCGTCTATTCATTTTTAAAATTCAAGGATCGAATATCGCGATAGCACTTGTCTGAATATTACCAAACACGCTATCTATTGATATCAAAAGTCTCGATGATTTACCCTTTTAACAATTTTATTTAAAAATAATTTGATTAATTTTGATTATCTAACTGATTTTAAAAATTATATAATAAATTACCAAGTTAGGTTAAGATAGATTTGAATGATACAAATCGCATACTGCGCATGATAAATGTAAACATAGCGAGATGTCAATTTGTAGGCGTGTCTTACTAGCGTCGATATAATACAAAGATGCATATGGATTTGAATATGTTTTTCGCGCTAATATTTGAAAATTTGAATATGATATAATAAAAGTAAATAATGAAAGGAAAATAAATATAGAAATTTTAAGAATGAAATGCTCGTTATAAAAATACATATGCACTTCGATACTACTAAGACTTAATAATATTAATTATATAACCATTATATTATAACCCTTTTTCACTTTGTATGTCTTATTCTTCCTATTTTAGATGCAGCTCTATATGAATAACTTGCATCACTACAATATATATATATATATATATATATATATATATATATATTGCTATATTGCTATATATATGTTGCGTCTACAATCTAGGGCAAAAGTGATTTGCCGAATTGTAGAATTAAATGCAACAAATTATAGCGACAATCGCATGTAAAATGAGATTTAATAATTATTAATTCTCATACACATGAAGTTCATTACAGTTCGTATATATACACGTAGTATAGATGTGAATATCATGTCTGTCTTCGGTAAGGTGCACTGATGATCTGTAAAAAACAGTGAAATATCGATATATGCACATTCCGCGCAGATAAGTTTTTCACAAAATTTTTCATTTGTACTGACAACTTGTACAGTTGATGTCGCGGCTTGTTGCGTCTACAATCTAGGGCAAAAGTGATTTGCCGAATTGTAGAATTAAATGCAACAAATTATAGCGACAATCGCATGTAAAATGAGATTTAATAATTATTAATTCTCATACACATGAAGTTCATTACAGTTCGTATATATACACGTAGTATAGAAGTGAATATCATGTCTGTCTTCGGTAAGGTGCACTGATGATCTGTAAAAAACAGTGAAATATCGATATATGCACATTCCGCGCAGATAAGTTTTTCACAAAATTTTTCATTTGTACTGACAACTTGTACAGGTGATGTCGCGGCTTGTTGCGTCTACAATCTAGGGCAAAAGTGATTTGCCGAATTGTAGAATTAAATGCAACAAATTATAGCGACAATCGCATGTAAAATGAGATTTAATAATTATTAATTCTCATACACATGAAGTTCATTACAGTTCGTATATATACACGTAGTATAGAAGTGAATATCATGTCTGTCTTCGGTAAGGTGCACTGATGGTCTGTAAAAAACAGTGAAATATCGATATATGCACATTCCGCGCAGATAAGTTTTTCACAAAATTTTTCATTTGTACTGACAACTTGTACAGTTGATGTCGCGGCTTGTTGCGTCTACAATCTAGGGCAAAAGTGATTTGCCGAATTGTAGAATTAAATGCAACAAATTATAGCGACAATCGCATGTAAAATGAGATTTAATAATTATTAATTCTCATACACATGAAGTTCATTACAGTTCGTATATATACACGTAGTATAGAAGTGAATATCATGTCTGTCTTCGGTAAGGTGCACTGATGATCTGTAAAAAACAGTGAAATATCGATATATGCACATTCCGCGCATATAAGTTTTTCACAAAAATTTTTCATTTGTACTGACAACTTGTACAGTTGATGTCGCGGCTTGTTGCGTCTACAAACTAGGGCAAAAGTGATTTGCCGAATTGTAGAATTAAATGCAACAAATTATAGCGACAATCGCATGTAAAATGAGATTTAATAATTATTAATTCTCATACACATGAAGTTCATTACAGTTCGTATATGTACACGTAGTATAGAAGTGAATATCATGTCTGTCTTCGGTAAGGTGCACTGATGATCTGTAAAAAACAGTGAAATATCGATATATGCACATTCCGCGCAGATAAGTTTTTCACAAAATTTTTCATATATATATATATATATATATATATATATATATATATATATGTAAAATACTTGTTTTTGGGGTTCTTAAATAAAACGGTAACTTAGATACACACTATATTAATAATAAAATCTAATTAGTAACAATAAGCACATTTATGTAAGTTCACTCGACGTTGGTTCGGTATGGAATGAATAAATCACTTCCTCGACGGCTTATATATCGGCCGTCGAACATCTCTCAAGTTTTCTATATCTATCGTGAAGGTGCCGTGACGTATCGTTGGATGAGTCATCACAATATATATATATATATATATATATATATATATATATATATATAGCAGATTAAATTAGTCGGCGATTTAAGGTCTGTTTTACTTTGATATGTATATATTTAAAACAATCTTACATGTTTCGACACATAGTGGCTTTTTCAAAGAAATTTGAAATATAAATATAGACAGTATATTATTATTTTATTAATATACTGTCATTTATAATTTAAATTTCTTTGAAAAAGGCATTATGTGCCGAAACATGTAAGATTATTTAAAATATATACATATTAAAGTAAAACAGACCTTAAATCGCCGACTAATTGAATCTACTATAACATACAAAGGTCAGGAAATAATTATCTATATATATATCTTCTTCTTCTTCTTCTGTATTGGGTTGGACGCCAGCACGTCCAGGCACTTGAGCACACTGCTCTTTGTATTATCCCCAATAGATCTCTCAGTTCCACTCTGTTAGTCTTGTGTCCTCGATAAAAGCCACTATCCTCCTCAGGAAATATTTCTGTCTGAGTTCCTTCAGTTCCTCATACGTCCATATTACATGAAGGCTAGTTTCCTCCAGTTTTTCACATCTACACCAGAAGCCCATGCTGTACAGATGCTTCCTTAAAGGACAATGTCCGGTTATTAATCCGGTAATTATTTTAATTTCCTTTTTGTTACTACGAATTAGGTTGGCTGAAAACTTTCCGTCCAGCTCCATTAGTAGTGTTCCTATTAGTACCTTCTTTGGCCAGTTCGTCGGCTATTTCATTGCCTTTAATTCCTTCATGTCCTGGCACCCATACCAGCGACACAGTATTGTCTTGTGCCAGTTTATTGAGGACCTGTTTTACAATATTTCACCAGCTTAGACCTGGTAGATGGGTTCATAATGACTTTAGTAGCCGCCTGACTATCAGTCATTATGTTGTTTTTTTTTGTTTGCGCAGCCGGCTTCCCGAATTTCCTCGGCGCAGGCTGGGACTGCAAACAATTCGGCCTGGAAAACCGTAGTTTGTTTCCTCAGACATATCGATAGCTTCCTTCTAGGGCACATTCCACATATGACTGCACCTGCCCCCTGACTGGACTGTGATCCATCAGTGTACCAGGTGCCAGCACCACAATCGCTCGAGCGACTTTTTGCCTGTTCCCTGGTCGGTATAAATATGTTCAGCTTAGCTGTAAACATAATCTCAGGTGCCATACTGTCCACCGGCATTTGAAATATCGACTCTTCCAGTATAGTTCCTGTGATATCTGTATGACTCCCTACAACCTTATTAGGACACCATACGTCATTGGCCTTCAGCCTCAGAATAGCAGCCATTGCCTCCGCCTTTACAAATAGTTTCAGCGGAGGGA
Source organism: Melolontha melolontha (assembly GCA_935421215.2). NCBI lineage: Eukaryota > Metazoa > Arthropoda > Insecta > Coleoptera > Scarabaeidae > Melolontha > Melolontha melolontha. The sequence continues at coordinate 132,343,915 of OW285236.1, forward strand.
GACCCACGATGGCCTCCATGGAGGCGGTTTCCGTGTTGTTCATAGCTCCCGTGATTCCCAACAGAGCCTGTCGCTGGAGAGTCGTGAGGAGCCCCACCGACGATGTCCGCTCCGTCTTCCTCCACCAGACAACTGCTCCATAGGTAATCGTTGGTCTTACTACTGCTGTGTACAGCCAGTGTACCATATTTGGTTTTAGTTCCCAGGTCTTGCAAACAGCTCTTCTGCATCTACAGAAGAGCGTTGCCCTGTCTGCCACTTTGACTAGGTGTCTGCTCCAATTCAGTTTCGCATCAAGTGTTATGCCTAGATACTTCACTTCATTGGTTAATTCTAACTCTTGTCCAAACAGCCTTGCGCTGCCCAGATCATTTAGTTTTCTCATGTTGGTAAAGGCTACCAACTTGGTTTTTGAGGATTGACAGTTAATCCCTCCCCAAGACACCATCTTTCCACAATTCGCAGAGCATTTTTCACGATGCTCGTCACTGTCCCCGGGAATTTGCCCTGGTACACTATGACAATGTCATCGGCGAACCCCTGCGTCCATATTCCCTGGTCATTTAATGTCCTGAGGAGATTATCCACTACTAGACTTCATAGTAGCGGTGACAATACGCCCCCTTGAGAACACCCTTTTGTTGTCCTCATGGACATCGTTTTGTTTTGCATTTGGGCATGAACTACTCTGCTATGCAGCATGTTATGAACCCAGTTGTATGTGGTGCTTTTTATTTTTCGACCTCGTAAGGATCGAATAATGGAAGACGTCGAAGTGATCGAAAGCTCCCTCTATGTCTAAGAAGACTGCAAGTGCAATTTCCTTGTAGTGTAGGCTCCTTTCGAGCCCTCTCACCAGGCTATGCAGGGCACTCTCACGTGATTTTCCCATCTGGTATGCCCATTGCAGCGGGTGTAGAGGAGATCTATCCAGAGCCCCTTCTTTAATATTTAAATATATAATTTTTTCCATAGTCTTCAACATGAAAGAGGTAAGACTAATTGGTCTAAATGATTTAGGGTGGGTATATGTTCCTTTTCCGGGCTTCGGAATAAACACTACCCTAGTTTCTCTCCATGCCCTAGGGATATAACCCATAGCATGGCTAGAGCTGAATATCTCCAATAGAGGACCCATAATTTCCCCAATTCCCTCTTGAAGGTGATTGGGCAACATTCCGGCTGCTCCTACGGATTTGTATAGTTCAAACAATCCTATCGCCTATCTAATTAAATGGGACTAGAAGATCTCGTTTGATATCTCCCAATCATTCCTAGCCGCCCTTCAAGGGGTGACAACTTGATTGGTATCACAATCATCCATACGCTCCGAACCTGGAAAGTGTACCCCCAAAAGATACTCTAAAGTCTCTTCCTCGGTACTGGTACACCTCCCGTTCGATTTTTGTATAGATCTAATTGCGTTGGAAGGATCTTTTTTGAGAATTCTGTTAATTCTGGTCATGTCAGGAACACCTTCGATGTTTTCACAGAATTTTCTGAAGGCCATCCTTTTGCTCTCTTTGATTTTATCATTATATTTATTGAGGAGAGCCTTGTAGGCTTCCCAATTACCTGTTTTCTTGGCCGTATTAAATGACCGGCGAGTTTCTTTCCTTAAATTGATTAACTCTGTATTCCGCCAGGCAGCCTGCCTAGCTATACGGCGCTCCCTAAGGGGACAGTTATTTTCATAGCACGAAAGAATGGTCAGTTGCAACCATGCAACAGCCAACTCCAGCTCTTCCACATTCCCTATTCTTACAGGGGTGTTTCGGGTTGCAGCTAACAGGTCTTCCTTGTAAGAGCCCCAGTCTGTTCTCTTGGGATCCCTGCATAGTCTGAGTTCCGTTAGATCTGTACATAATTCATAGCGGATATACGCATGATCAGAGAGCGAGGGCTCGTCGGATACATGCCCCTTACAATATCCCGTATTCCCAACGTGCATAAGGTTACATCTATAACTGATTCCCCCCTTGATGTCTTAAATGTTGTTTTATCACCTTGATTCAGACAGTCAATTTCAGTACCCCAGAGATAGCTAAAGACAGACTTACCCCTATAATAGTTATCCTTGCTGCCCCAAGCCTTATGATGAGCATTGGTATCTGCGCCGATAATCAATTCCAGATTGTTCTTACTGGTATATGCCACCAAGGCCTCAAGATCAGGCCCTGGTAGCTCTGGAGAGTCAATGGGTAGGTATCGAGACGCAATTGTCGTCTCCAATATCCCCCCATCGACACTCAGTCTGATCCTGGCTGCGGTCATGTCCCCAATGCTCCATAGCTCCATGATAGGCATCACGTCCAGGTCGGTTATACAGATACAAGTTCTAATTTTAGTGTCTGGGGCACTAACCAACAGCTCCCTTCCCCTAATCTGTAGTCCTCCCACCTTACCTCTACTTATCCTTGGCTTTTGGATGAGGACATCGATATCTTCAGCCAGCGTCCTTTAACAAAGTGCCGCTGTGGCTGTTTTCTTATGTTGAAGATTTATTTGGAGAATCTTCAACATTTTGACCCTTAAAGGTTGATGCCTGAGGTTCTTCCAGAGTACCCTCATCATGCATCACCGGTTTCTGGTCTTTCTTTATTTCGAGGGTTACGAAGCTAGCCCTCTGAAAGTGATAGTATGGTCTCCAATCAGTCCTCACCAATGTTTCCTCAGACACCTTGTCAATCAGAAGGCCCGCATGTAGGCCCTTTTCGGAAGACCTGGAACTGAGGGTAATCCATCGGTCCACTTTAAGCCTTGGATTTTGCCTCTTGTGTCTTTTCAAGCCCACTGTCAGATCCTCTTTTTTAGTCTTTGGCAGAAACGCTAAAACTCGCTGCTGTTTTGGCGGCTCCTCGCTCTTCACGAGTTTCCAAACAGTTTCCTTTTCCAAGTAATCTCTCGTAGTGTTGTACGAGTCCTCATCTGCACAGATGACTCCATAGTAGCCGTCCATAAGACGGGAGGATTCAAACCTCGGCGCCTTCCGAGCCTTATCTATAACCATCATCAGGGCCTCCTGTATAGCTCCTACGTTTCCCTCAGCCACTAAGCTGACCGGGTAGTCCTTAGGAACTATTGCAGCTTTAATACCTTTAAGAGCTGCTTTGTAACACGCCCGAAGCAGAAAACTTCGTGCGCTTAGTTACTTTATCCTCAGTAGTGCCCCTAGCCGACACAGTTCGCTTAACGGCCCCTGTTGGCTTATGTTCTCCCTGAGGTTCTTTTTGGGAAAGAGGGAGCCTTATTTTACTCGTATCCACCCCCCGTTTCCTCTTTTTCTTTAATTTTTTTCTTTGTGCCCCGGAAAGATGTTTTCTCTCCTTGGGTGCCCCGTCTGTTTTCGCAAAGTTCTCAGTTTCAGTCCGTTGCGTTTCAGTTTTGTTTTTTGGAGTCTCATCAGTCTCCATTGTCAAGGGAGTCTCTATAGACTCCTTAGGTTTTGGATTCTCTTCAGACTCCATCTTTTTAAATTTTTGTTTTTTGTCTCGAATCTTTTAATTCCCACGAGTATGGAAGAAGTATAAAGTCAATGCCCGCAGAGCTTCCATTACGGGCACAAAGCGTAAATACAAGGGGGTGCCGCCTAGTGCCCCCCGAGGAATGTCCATCTCGTTTATGACTGCTACTAATCAGGTCCCCCAAGAGAGACCTGACCATCCCCTTATCCGCCACTTAGGGACGCGCCTGGTGGGTGGCTCAACCCCCGCGGGAACAGGAATATATATATATATATATATATATATGTTAGCCGCAAAACCCTCAGACGCTAGGAGTGGGGTTATGCAAGCAAAAGGCAGTCACAACGAGACCACCGTGAATGAAGGGCGAAGTGACTCGGGATGTGCAACGATTGACTAACGAGCTGTGTTTATATCATCCTAAGGTTTTATTTCATTTTGTGTATTACTACTGTTATATCTGTATTTTGTTAATGTTTAAATAAACGGCCAGGCTAACATTTGCAGCGGCGGGATAAAGAACAAATAGTAATTAAGCAGTGGTTACCAAAGTGCGAACGTAAGAGTGAGAAAACGGAAACCAATGATAGTGCGTGCAAGAAGGACCAAACGAGCAAGCATACGTATACATACGGGAACGGTGTAAGAGTACGACGAAGAAACGAACGGGTATACGTATACATACATACGGGAACGGTGCTAGAGCGCGAAGACGGAAACAATGGTAGTGGAATAGAGACAGAGCGAATGTTTGTACGATATGATAGACAGCATTAGTTTTTTTTGTCGCGTTATTCCGAATGTGTAAAAATATATGTTGCAGTTTTAAAAGCAAAAAGAAAAACGATTCGGACTGATTTACGAAATATTTAAGAATTATTTGAAGAAGATATAAGGGCTTCAGCAACAAATTCAACGACGCAGGACGGAAAAGAAGAGACAAGTGGTGAAAGAGACGCTAGATACCAAATAGAATGGGAACGAAGACTTCTTCAACACGAGAGAGAGTTAATAAAACGAGAAAGGAGACTAAGCGAGCCTCAAGAAGCCCTACATGTCCATTACCATCAGAACGCACCCCAAGTAATGCCAGAATTTAACCCAGGTAAGCTAAACACCTTAACTGCTACCCAATGGTTAAAAACCGCGGAAAATTTAGCAACAATTTTTAAATGGGACGATCACACTTTGTTATTCAATGCTATCACCAAGCTAAACGGAGCCGCAAAATTGTGGTTCGAAGGAATACAGGATAAAATTTTTGATTGGAGTACATTTAAAGAACGATTAATTCTAGATTTCCCAACTGCAGTAGACGATGCTGATATACATTCTGAGTTGAGTAGACGAAAGAAACGAATGGATGAATCGCATGAGCATTATATTTATTGTTTGAAAGCGATTGCAAGTAAAGGCTGTTTGAGTGACAGTGCTATTTGTAAATACGTTATCGCAGGAATAAACGACAGAGAATTATCTAAATTACTCGCGATTAGCAGACCAAATAACGTACGAGATTTATTGAACAAGATCAAGAATTATGAAAGCACCATTCATAATATTGTTGGAAAACCTCAGATACCTGTTACTCGACCGACTACAAGCGAGAATGCGATAAGCAAAACGGCTGAAAGAAAATGCATTAATTGCAATGAATACGGACACATTTCTATCAAATGCCCGAAACCACAAAGAAAGACTCGTTTTAAATGTGAAAAGATTGGGCACATCGCAAAGGATTGTACAAATAGCCCAAAAACCGTGAGTAAAATAACGAAAGTTAGTTTTATTAAAGATCCATATCATAAGAAAATAAGAATAAATGACGTAGAGATAGTCGCATTTTTGGATTTAGACAGTGATGTAGCCACTTTCAGGAAAAGCGATGCAGACAACTTAAAGTGCAAATACAGACCGTGTAATACGAAATTAAGGGCATTCGGAGGTGGTAAATATGAAATTCTAGGAAAAGAGACATGCTTTTAAATTGCTTATTAATTTTTATTCACACTACAACTTGTGTTGCCGGCTATTCAGTCTAGTAGAATCCACGAGACTCCCATCTCACGGATCGTTTCTTGCAGAACAGGTCCAGGTTTTTAATTGAAAGTAAAACAACAAAAGTCAATAAAAGTCACATATAAATAATTTACAATATTTAATTGGTAAAAAAAAAAGAAAAATCCCTTTACCGAATGTATAGGGTGCTAAAGCATCATTAACAGTAGCAATGGGGAAACACTCTTTGTGAATAATGACTCGCACACAGAGAAAAACCCCTTGTGACACTCGAACAAAAATAAAACTAATAAATACTAGTGAAATTTGTCAAGTTTGACCTCTACTTTAACCCCTACAATCAAATGTCAAAAACAACAAAGTTTTCAAAACCCGCGAAAATTGAATTTTAGTCGTGCGCAAAAATAACACAACAAGGTCAACCCACAATAAAAAACTCCAACCTTGAATTCAAAACGTTCTAGAATATTATTTTGAAGAAAAAAACTCCCCTTACAAAAGACATGACAATTTTCTCTAATACCCATATACTAACTTCAAATATATAAATTATTACAAGAAATACATGAAACTATAATAATAATAATACTCGCAATATCAAATATATAAATAAAATATTTTTATCGAACTTACATAGATCTATGCACTGTTAACAAAAACTACGTGAGAGATATCTTACTTATACGAACATTTCATAATCACCAAAACTCTCGCAAAAATCGAATTAACATTTACATGCACCTCAAACAAATGCATAAACAAAATACAACCCGATTTTATAAAACAAAGAATAAAATTGAGTATTTTATTCTTTAACAACCCGATCACTTTAGACGTCAAGATATCTCTAACAAAAATGAAATTTTTAACATCCGCCTGGACATCCCCTCCAACTATAAAATCAAAAATATACAGACAATTCACATTTTAATAATAATACAATATCCGGGGGAGCGGCAATTTTAATCATCAGGTCAACCTAAATATACGAGGATGGATCAAAATTTCAAACATAATAAAATTCATCACTTAAAATTAAATATATTTATAACGATCCCCGTCTGAAATAAATAAACATAAAAATTTAAATAGATAATTTTAATAAATGTACTACACAAAACAGTTTAATATCGTTCAATCATTTTTCCTTTCTTGTCCAAGGAAAAATCCATGACATGATGTAATCGACGTAGACGGAATTGAATTTGAAACAGAGATACATGTTGTGCCTGACCAATGCCAAGATGACGCCATGATCATTGGCAGAAATGTATTCGCCGACCCCGAAATTCGAACCACCAAAGAAAGGAATACATTGAAAACTGAGAAGATCAAGAACGAGAATGAGGAATTGAAAGAAAAGTGTTATGAAATACAAGTAATGAGTCATGAAGACAAAGATGATGAGAATATTACAGGAGACGATCAAAACCAATGCGGTGACATACAAGAGAATGCAGAACAGTTAACGGACCAAGAAGAAGAAATCACTGAAATCCTAAATGAGGAAAAACGTGAAGAAACTAAACTAATGAATGAATACGAGGTGAATAATCATCTATCACGCGATGAGAAGAGGAGGTTAGAAAGACTCATCGAAGACAACTCGAGGTGTTTTGCCAAGGGATTCGCCGATATCGGATTGACGAATCGATTGGAAATGAAGATCGAGCTTACTTCGCCTGTACCAGTGTGTTCGCGACCGTATCGTTTGCCGTACGCGCAACGTGATATTGTGAATCGAACTGTTCAAGAACTATTAGATGCCGGAATTGCGCGTCCATCCAATTCTAGTTATGCAAGTCCCGTCGTCCTGGTTGGTAAACGTGGGGGGTCGAACGAATATGTATAGACTATCGCAAGTTAAATTCAATTACCAAAAAGGAATACGTAGTGGGAATGAACATTGAAGAACAACTCGCTCACCTCTCGGGAAAGAGATACTTCACGACCTTAAACTTGTCCAGTGGGTATTATCAAGTACCAGTGGATGAAGAATGTAAATATTTAACCGCGTTCGTGACGACGGGTGGAGTGTACGAGCTGAGTCGAGTTGGGTTTGGGCTCGTAAATGCGCCGAGTACGTTCAACCGCGTAATGAAAGTGATTTTTGCGAGACTAGAACCAGACGTTGTGAGTGTTTACATGGACGATATTTTAATAGCAAGTGAGACAATTGAAGAGGGACTTACGAAATTAGAACTCGTGTTTAATGTGTTACGCGAAGAGAACTTAACGTTAAATTTAAGAAAGTGTTGTTTCCTAATGGAAAAGGTCGACTATTTGGGAATGGAAATTAATCAAGATGGGGTAAGACCTGATGCGACAAAAGAAAGCAACTTTCAACGACCTGAAAATGTTCATACCATAAGACAGTTCTTGGGACTGACTGGTTTCTTCAGAAAGTTCGTGCAGGATTATTCCAGGATAGTGAAACCATTGACATTGCTCACACGTAAGGACCAGAAATGGGAATGGTCTGACGCTCAAGAGGAAGCTTTCCAAAGAATAAGGAGTGAGCTGAGACAACGTCCGATACTGGCACTGTATAATCCAGCAGCCGACTTCGAAGTTCATACTGATGCCAGCAATATTGGACTTGCCGGAATACTTTTCCAGAAACTAGAGAACGAACCCATGAAACCTGTCGCTTATTTCAGTAGACAAACGTCTGATGTCGAAGAGCGATATCACAGCTATGAATTAGAAGCGCTTGCCGTGTTAGAAACAATTGAACGTTTCCGCATATATCTGCTGGGAAGAAAATTCGAGGTGGTGACCGACTGTAACTCTTTGAGAACGATGATGACAAAACGAGAACTGACACCGAGAGTCGCCAGATGGATTCTTAGACTACAAGAATTCGATTTTGAAGTTGAATATCGACCTGGAAGTTCAATGGCACACGTTGATGCGTTGAGTCGAAATCCTCACGAAAACGCTCAAAAAGTGTCCACGGCTACGCTAAACGTATTGAAACTGCGTAAAGACGAAGAAGATTGGTTGGTTATGATGCAACTTCAGGACGAACAACTGGTAGGGATTTGCGAAACACTAAAACGCAATCCTCATAATAATGCCGAAAGACAGATTCACACAGACTACAAAGTAGAAAGGAACCGATTGTACCACAACGTAGAAGGTGAAATGAGATAGGTAGTTCCGAGGGATATACGGTGGAGAGTTATGAAAGGATGTCAGACGATATGGGACATTTTGGTTTCGACAAAACGCTACAGACACTCAGGAAACATTATTGGTTCCCGAAAATGGCAAAGCGGAAGGGGAATTGCACAACGTTGAGAGAGTACCTGTACCCTTTCACACTGCACACATCGACCATTTGGGCCCTTTCCCAAACAGTTTGAAGGAAAATACTTATGTTCTGGTCTACATAGATAACTTCACGAAAAGCAGTCAAAGACACGAAAACGACCAATGTGATTAAAGTCTTAGAGGATACCTTTGGTATATTTGGACCTCCTCATAGACTGATATCAGACAGAGGAACCGCTTTCACATCCAAGAAGTTTGAAGAATTCTACACCGCCAACGACATTACGCATATCAAGAATGCTACAGCAACACCTCGTGCTAATGGGCAAGTAGAACGATCCATTCGTACCCTAATGACAGCTATCATGTCAACTTAATGCAAATTCTCGATTAACAGTATTGGAAACAAGACGACAGGGCAATCGGCATACAACCTACTATTTGGCTTCCAACCTAGGAACGCCTTGCAAAATAAACTCACGTTAGCATTGGCGGAAGAAGAACCCATCAATACGGACGAGTTACGAGAGGAAGCTCTGGTCAAGATACAACGTACGCAGACTCAACAGAAGAAGCAGTTTGACAAACGTCATAGACCTCCGCGTTCATACGCGGAGGTCTATGACGATTGGCGATCTAGTCCTTATCCGTCGAGATCCAGGAGCGAGTGGTGAATCAAGGAAGCTCCGACCTTTGTTCAGAGGACCTTACCAAGTGACAGAGGTTCTCGACAACGATAGATATTTGCTGACAGACATACAGGGAGCTCAAAGGACACAACGCCCATTCAGATCAGTTTACGCGACAGATTTAATGAAACCATGGTGTGAGTCCTTCGCGGGAATCGATGACGATTCCTCAAGTAGCGAGGCCGATTGTTAGCCGCAAAACCCTCAGACGCTAGGAGTGGGGTTATGCAAGGAAAAAGCAGTCACAACGAGACCACCGTGAATGAAGGGTGAAGTGACTTGGGATGTGCAACGATTGACTAACGAACTGTGTTTATATCATTCTAAGGTTTTATTTCATTTTGTGTATTACCACTGTTATATCTGTATTTTTTTAATGTTTAAATAAACGGACAGGCTAACATATATATACCGTGTCCAAAGTTATCGGTGCACTATTGTCATCTCCGTTATTTTTGGAGCTACAGTTTTGGTTAAGTTACTGGATTACTGGATTTAGTTTTTGCTAACTTTACTTGTTCAATTGTTGTCGAACATTACCTTTTCCCGTTAGTTCCTGAGGATACCTTTCATCCTGCATTAAATTTTAATTTAAGTTTACACAGATATCCTACTAAAAACTTTCCTTCCAAGACTGATTCCAGATATCATTTTCGTAGAGCTAATCTTCCGGTGCTATATAGTGAACTCGAGAAAGTGGATTGATCTTATCTGGAGATGTGTCCTGACGTCAAGCTTGCTGTTACTACTTTCTACACAACAATATTTTCTATCATTGATAAGCATGTGCTGAAATGCACACTTCGTCGCGTAGATTTCCTGCCTGGTATAGTATAACATTAATCAACCTAATTACACTGCAAGAATATTACTTCAAAAAATGGAAGTCTTCTGGCTCGTTGGCTTCTAAAAATGATTTTTGTTCGAGTGCGCAGGCTAGTTAAATCCGAAACACATAACGCTTATGAGGCATACTTCGCTGGTCTTGAAATGGAGATTCCCAGGAACCCCGAGATACTTTGGCGATTCAATGGACAGAGGAAGGGAAACTCAAGAATCCCTGCCTGTTTGAAACTTGATGATTTTGAGCTGACGGATCCAGATGAAATAGTTGAAGCCTTTGCGAATACTTTTTCAGGTTTTTCATTCGGTGTTCTATAAGAATATAAATATGATGACGAAGGAAAAATGAGGAATTGTTTTTTTTCTAGAACAATCATATTTCGCAATATTATAAATAAAAAATGCTGACTGTGGTGTAATATGAAACCGGATGTTATTCGAGCCAGGCGTGATTAATAATCATATTTCGCAATATTATAAAAAATTGCTGACTGTAGTGTAATATGATACCGGATGTTATTCGTGCTTGTTTTTTACTAGATTGTGCATTAAAAATAATGATGACGCATGTCTGTGAAATATTAATTCTTTTATTTAAACATACAGTGTCATTTATGTTTTGATATACGAGGTTCAATCAAAAAGAAAAAAAATGGTGAATGAAAAGAAAATGTCTAGACACTTTGAAGCAATAAATGAAAGAGGAAATTAAGTTTTAAACATTTATTATTCAAACTATATATATATTTACAATATAAATTAACAACCCAATCTAATGATTTCAACATCGAAATGTAAAGTATTGTAATGTAGATATAATATTTCTAACATAGATAAAGCATTTACATATTACGTAATATTTTTTTTTAAAACATGATAGAACAAGTTTTTTCTCGGTCTAGACACTTTGAATATTTTTAATTTTTTTAAAAAGAGAGCAATAAATAAATGAAAGAGGAAATTAAGTTTTAAACATTTATTATTAAAACTGTATATATTTACAATAATAATATATAAATTACAATATGTTATTATACATGTTTTTATATAAAAAATCATATAAAAGTTCAACATTTTTTACCGTGCAAGCACAATTAGCTTCTTCATGATAAAAACAAGGTTCATCAGTCTTAACTAGAACGGGTATATTGTCCACATATTCCAGGTTGATCACATCTATATTTACAATAGTTTTCAAATAGTTACACTTTTGTTGACCCTTTACATATATTTTACTAAAGTCTCTACAAATATGTTTCTAAATATCTCGCAGAGATTTCAAGTCTACGAGTCCGTCAGAATACTTAATTTTTAAATGATTACTCTGCAGCCAACATACCTCCCTCTTTTCACTAGGTGATAGATGCATAAATGGCACTGTAGGTTTAAATAAAAGATGCATCGATCGGGAACCATCGGTGATGGACATCTCCTTAGGTGTAAAATTGCTATTAAAAAAGCCTTGTATGTCTACAACCAGGTAAGGCTCGAATCGTTGTTGATACACTCGAGTTCGATGTAAAGGCGTTAAAATTTCAACTAATTTCTCCTCCAATTGTTTTATTCTTCGATTAAATCTATGTTTGTCTACTGCAGGCATTCTTAATTCAAAAATTTCAACATTATCGTTAAACTGTACTCGCCTAGACATTTTTTTCGCGAAATTTAGTAGAAATGTTGTTCACGATAGCGGAGAAAAGACTGCAATTAACATTTCCGTTCAATAAGCTTCTATAATATTTAAACTATCCCTCCTCACATAACCATTTTACTATAGGTCTGATTAATAATCATATTTCGCAATATTTAGCAATATTTCGCAATATTATAAATAAAAAAATGCTTACAGTGGTGTAATATGATACCGGTTTTATTTCAAAATTGTTTTTTAGTAGATTGTAATACGATATAATGAATAAGCAATAATTTATATTGTAAACACAATTTGTATACTAAGAAGAGGTCGGAAAAATATCATATTACCTTACTGTGGTGTGACTAAGCAAAAAATTTATATTAATATTTTTAAACATGATAGAACACGATTTTTCTCGGTGAAACCTGTCTAGGCACTTTGAATATTTTTTAATTACAAAAAGTATCTCTACTTATTTCAATCATTTAGTCACATATATACTTTTTTTTTTTTTGGCATTCGGGATCGTTGCCCATATTGCCACGTTAAGAAATGTTTACAGAATCTATAATAAGATAAAATTCACGCAAATCGGGAAGGGAAACGTAGGAATAAACATGTTTCACGTCTGGGGCCTATCAGACGACTTTAGACACAATAAAAAACGGACATCGGAAAATAGGTTTCCCCACAAAGGCAAACGAGGATAGGTTTTGATTTTAGATCCTAATCTTAGATTTAAAAATGTAATCCATCAATGGATCGTAAACATGCTTAGTATTATTCATTAGGACACACGTAATACTAGTAGGCATGACCACTCTCGCATTAACAAGTCTGCCAATAAATTCACCTCGAAAGTTATTGTGCTTAGGGCATTCGAAGATTAAATGGTTCATATCGGCTATATTGGTGCCACATGTACAAGCAGCTGATTCGATAAATTTAAGTTTGTGTAAATGTGCTGGAAATTGCCCATGGTTAAATTTTAATCGAGCAACGGTAGTGCGATATATCCTTGATACCCTATGTTCCTTATGCCATTCTCGGATAGTATTTTGGTTTTTAGATGAGAAATAAGATCATTAGATGGTATTTTTTCCGTCAGTATGTTATTACTATTTATAGCCTCCTTTGCTAAGCGATCCACAGCCTCATTAGGCTCTATACCTGAATGTTCTTTGATCCAATAGAAACGGATTTTTACATGTTTTTTCTCCAGATATCTCAAGTGTTCGATGATGTTCTATATTATGGTGTTATTTTTTTTTTGGATTGGTTCTCTTGTGTAAAGATTCCAGTACGCTTTTGGAGTCTGACATAATCGTTGCACTCCCAATATTATATTTTTTACATATTTTAGAGCCTCTGCAATTGCGACTGCCTCTGCTGTGAAAATGGATAGATTATTATGTAATTTTACCTTCTTTTCATATCCACTTCTAGGCACAAGTAAGGCATATCCGCATCCTTCTTTAGACTTGGATGCATCAGTAAAAATTACCGGCGATGCAGGAATTTCTGAGCGGATACTTTTATACAAAGTAGAATTGTATAGAGTATTTTCACCGTATGGAGGGTATTTTACATTAATAGATTGCATATATTCAAAGTAATTTAATTTTGTTCCAAGGTTAATATGCATATATCTACTATATTCACCGGTATTCCTATAAGCTTCGGCTAATGGTGGGGTTGTATGATGTATCCAATATTTTTCCGTTAGATCATCTACTGCAAGTTTATATATATGGTCAACAACCCAGTAGAGGACCACATCAGCACATTCTGGTGATGTGGTACTGAGTTGTAGCCTAGCATATGCGCTACCAAACTCTAGGGGGTTCTGCCCGATGGGCAGACAGGTGCCATTCCGCCTTTCCAGCATGAGAGAGGAACCAAGTTACGCTGCGCAAAACACGGCGCCGCGCAATTCTCACACCACTAGGACCGGTCCTGGGCGGCAACCTGGCTAGGCTGGCCGTTAACAGCACACACACACGTTCGACGTGTGTGCAGTGCCCCGAATGGCGGAAAATGTTAAGATGGCACAAAGTGTGACCGTCGTCGACCGAAGTAGCCGCTAAGAGTGTTCCCTCGGTTGACGATGAGCAACCCCGTGCAGGGTGCGCTTCGCTGGTCTGCGCCTTGCCTCGATGGGGCGGGGGTCGGGCCGTCGAAGTACTGCACGGAAAAATTAAAGAAGTTGCCGGGAAAGGGTTGGCGGCCCTGCGCAACGGCTGGATATCCGATCTCTCTAAATGTACGCGAACGGTCACTAAACACACGCACGAGCGCTATTTTGAATGCCGTATATCTTGAATTAACGGGTGTTCAGAAACATTCGAAGTCAAGTGGGCTCTGAACAAAAAATCGTATATCTTTACTTAAGTATCTGATTTGTAATAATTATTAAATGTCAACTGTTGTCTGTCAAAAATCAATCTATCTCAGACATGACTTCATATTTTCAAGGACTACTTTGACTTCGAATGTTTCTGAACACCAGTTATATACATGGCTTTCAGCTTTTCGCTAATAAGTCGTCCGGATAACTTGGCAATGTGGAAACGGCTAGAGGGCATCGACAATTTACGTATTCAGGGAATTGTTTTCATGAGAGAGAGAGAGACTGAGGGAATATTAACTGGTAAAATAAAAGAATGTATATAACGTTGAACTTGAGTTACGGAGAATCGCAACAATTTTAATGATTTTTTAAATGAAAGTAGTTATTGCGTAGATATATAGAAAAATCTGATTGCTGAAATTTTTGATTTTTTGTTATTATACTCATAGTTTAAATACAATACCACCATTTCTGCATAATATTGTTCATGGCAGATATAGTACCCTTCCTTAGATATGCAATCATATTCAAAGAAAATATAAAATATCAAATCAGATTTAAATTTAAGCAACAACAACCTCTAAAAAGCAAGCAAAGTTAGTGGCTGTATGTCCATTTTGCTTTAATCTATTTCCCAGTAATAGACAGTTTGGTATACATTACATAATGTGGTGATAATTTCGTGTTCATATATAAATTACGTAGTATGTATCATATAGTGTAAGCAATAAGCATATTTTATTTTGTATGAAGATATGAAAATCCACAACAAACTAAATTTTATGGTTATCCAGAATAGATGACTATTATGTCAAACGTCAAAAAATAAATTTTATATTTTACTGTATTATTCTTTATATTTATCTATTGTTGTCAAATAATTCAACTGACTTTCTCAAAACGGCAGAGACGACATTTACAATGTTCAAACTACACGTATAGATAATAATTAATCTTCATTTTCTGTAAATTTTACAAAAATATTATTGCTAAAATGTTCTATACCTTTTACTTGATTTTGTATTAATAGCTATATTTTGTATTTTATTCATTAATTAAAACATTTCATTTTGTGGATTATTTAATTTTTATCTTAATTTTTATTAAATTTCAACAAGAAATATCAATTAAAACAAATTTTTGCAGGAATATATTTATAGTTAAATAATAGCTATCAATGGAACAAACATAATTAAAGAAATTTATAATAATGTAATAAAATTTTCGATTTAGAATTACTTCCAGTATATGGGGTATCCATAGTTTTACGTATTAAGTACAGTACAGTCTACTATCATCTTTTATGAGGGCTAAACTACGTCTAAATTCAATTGTTTTCAATTTAGTTGACATTTTATGTATTACTTTATTCTTCTCTCCGTTTCACCTATATGGGTATTTAAATTATAAATTTAGCTAATATTTTGCATATATTTTGTATTTTTGATCAAGTCAGTCATAGTATTACCTCAGAATGAAATATCAAATAAAAAAAAAACTTAGTTACTTTTCATTTTATTGACGAAAGAGCGTCCTTTCATTCTGACGCGCGTAATGCGTCTTCAATATATTATTTACGTTTCACTTGATCGTTATTGTAGCGTCCATTGAGTATATTACACTATATTCTGTAGATAATAAAGCGCCCGCCAATGTTGCCACGGCATACTCATTTCGAATTGTGAATTACAGTCAGTAAAAGGTAGAGTAGAAGGTTTTTAAAATCATCTAGTGGTGAAAGAAACGACTTTAAAACAAATTTATATTAAATTTGTTTTAAAGTCGTTTCTTACATTTCGTTGAAGAAAGGAAGATACTTCTTCTGAAGTTTTGGAGATAGGCTCAGTCGACGTTGTGGATTACATAACCAAAGCAGGCTATTTACCTGATAACTACCTTCTACAGCGTTGACGTCATAGCTTTCCTTCATTCTATCACTGGCATCTCAGATATTATGTCTTACTTGATCATGGATGTTGTCAAGCCTTCATCGTAGGGTGCTGACATAATCTTTCCCTGCGAGATCAGAACCATTCTTGCTTCCAAACTTCAAACCACAGGACAGTCGCAGTTCCCTGCCAAATAGGATAGGTGCCTGATCATGGTCTTGTTCATCCGATCTACCGTTCCATCTCATTGTTGATGTAAGGGAGTTGTTCTCGTCTTTTGAATACTCAAAAGTACAAACATCTTTTCGAAAAGACTGGACTCGAAATTTCACCTTTGATCTTAATGGAGTTGCAGGGGTACACCAGAACAATTGAAGAAGTCTTTCACGATAATGCCTGCTACAGTTCCGGGCTCTTAATTGGGTAGAGCATAGGCTTCGACCCACTTAGTAAAATAGTCCATCATCACTATTATATATTTATTTCCTTTTTCGATTTATGGAAAAGGTCAAGCAGTATCTATAGCGATTCCTTCGAACAGGCTTCGCACATTGTATTGCTCGTCGACATATTTGCAGTCCATTACTTTTGGCGCAATTAGCACATTTTCTGCACTATTCTTTTACATCTCGTCAATAATTTACCCAGCAAAATCTCTGGCGCACCTTCTCCAGCGTTTTATGAACACAAGAATATCTCCCAAAAGTACTATTGTGGAGTTCTCGCAACACTTCTAGTATCCTTTTCTTGGGAATCACCATTTGAGAATCCCATTGTGCCCAGGAGGACTTCAATTGCAAGGCTAGACTTTGTCCCTTTTTCTTCCAAGCCCTTAAGACTGCAATATCAGGATCAGCTTCGTGATCTGCGCGCAAATTGTCAGGTTGCCATTGGTCATTAATAAGGATAGTTCGAAGAGCGTTGATTTGATAGATACGATTTAGGCAAGCAGTCTTGGGGTTTTCTGTTGCTCAGCTGCTGCCTTCTTGGATACCTTACCAGATTTGCTTCGAACGTGATCGATTTCTTCACTATTCCAGCATCGGAGTGCTCTATTATTTGGTTCTATATGATTTAGTACCCGACTGTCCACTTATTTCATGAATTCCTCGTTTGTTTGGTTGTCGACAGTATAGATTCGAGCATGGTTCCGAGTGGCTAATTTTGCAGTTTCAAAGTCAAGTGCATGCGCTAAGGCATCGATCAAAGTTGTCAGTCTTGCCAACCTTAATGCCTCATGCATATCACTATCTCGAAGATCATCTATGTACGTCTGGATAGCCAGGTGTTTCATGAAATTATCTGGGGCCATTGGATTTGCAAATCGAATCAGTAATGTCTTTAAAACGTTACTAGTATCACCTCTTAACGCTATGATTGAAACAGTAGCCCTCTTGACAGATGAACATGGGTTTGCTTCTGCCGCGTTTCAAATTGCGTCAGGTA
Organism: Melolontha melolontha; assembly: GCA_935421215.2. Lineage (NCBI taxonomy): Eukaryota > Metazoa > Arthropoda > Insecta > Coleoptera > Scarabaeidae > Melolontha > Melolontha melolontha. The sequence continues at coordinate 132,361,527 of OW285236.1, forward strand.
AGTCGCCCATGATGTTTTCCATCAATTCTGAAGGAAATTCTTGATTCTGATCTTTGAAATAGCACAACTTCTTTTTTTATTTAAATGGGCCGAGCTTCTTTGTCGACTTGCTTGTGACTAGAATGACTCATGGTCACGGGTAATTTTATCTGAACTATTAGTTCCTCTACAAGTTTAGAAAGTTTAGACTTTTCTTCTAAAAGTTTATACTGTTCTCCTCTACAGCAATAAAGACTTCTTCTTTTAATGCGTCCGAACTTTCTATTAGTCTAGAATTTGCCCTAGAATTTTCAGAATTTGTTCTAGATTTTGCTCCATTTGTTCCAGACTTCTCTCAAAGATTTTAGAAGTTCGCAGGCTTCCCTGTTCCATTTGCTCTATTTTTGTCATTTGAGTTTGCGAATTCTCTATTAGTCGATGTTCTAAAATTTTCTCTAAAATTCTGGAAGTTTCCAAACTCCTTCGTTCCATTTGAGTTCCGAATCCATTAGATGCTGTTCCAAAGTTTTCACGCTGTCCAGATTCTACTGCTCCATTTTGTTTAATTTGAGCTTGCGAATTCTCTATCAGTCGTTGTTCCATTTTTACTAACAGTGAATTCACGTCAGCGTCCCCACTTGGAACTCGAAAGAAATAATTCCCTGGATCTTCGCCTTTTTTGATCAACACATCTCAAAGTCGCTGCTGGAGCATTGTATCGGATGTATCTTCTTCTCTTTCCTTTAGTCCACGTTTCAAGCCAGCTATTTTTAAATCGGATAGTTTTACTTCAGTAGCCATCGCGATATTTAAAACAAATGTGTTTAAATACTGTGTATTTATTTAAACAAAAATTCAATTAACTTGCCAATTGTCCATTTATTCCGTTATTTATTTACCCAAACACCTGACACCACTGTGATAAATCTTTTGTTCGGATTCAATTAATAAAATACATGGTAAAAATAATTATACTAATCAAAGAATAAGTAACACTTAACTATAACTAACAGTAAATAACAGTATTTATATTCACGATATTTAGTTCACGTTGATCACTGGCTGAATGAAACAACCTCTGCTTGAGTTGATATACTCCTCGAGTGATTCTAGATCAATCCGGGTCTCGAGTATTCCGGAAAGTTTACGACGTGCACAGCTGGCGATGCCATCGCTTATGTCACCGACTGATGTAACGTCGCATGACGCACATCACAATACAATGTCGTGCGAGAATTACAGAAGAATAATATTGCTAAATATAGCTTACAAGATATTCACCACGCTGATAATAAGAAAAATTAAAAAGATACACAGAAGAAGCAATAGGGGAGTATCAGAATGGATTTTAAAGAGAGCAGATCGACAATAGGCGCAACACATGTAATCAAAAAAATTGTAGAAAAATGCTGCGAACAAGATATAGAAACGAAAGCAGTATTATTAGATTTCAAGACGGCATTTGAAACAATTATAAAAGATGCGAAAAGTATCGATATATCTGAAAATTTATAAAGATAATCGAAATGACTTTGGAAAGTTCGAAAGCGTCACACACGAGAGGCTGGTAAAGGAAATAGAGATAAATACGGGAGTACAAGGGGATGAATTATCGCCGCTAGTTTTTAATATATGAATGGAAGTGGAATTGGAGTGATAGACAGAGAGAAGTTTGAAAGAGATGGTAGAGATGACTAGAAAAGAAGCACAAAGGAGAGAGTTCGAAATAAACCTGGAAAAATATAAGTATCTGCAAATAACTAGATGGAATGGAATGTAACAAGTTAACAAAGGGAATTTATTTCGATATAGTTAACATGATTATTCTTAACATGAAGTGAATATCTAACTCCGCTGCCAGATGAGTTGCTGGGTGGATCGGGTAGCTCAGCAACTTACTCTGCCGGCCCCAAGCCCGGATAAAAGAGGAAGGTTTGGTTTTCGGTAAGGTCAGTTACCGAAGCAAAAGAACACACAGCTCATAGAACCAACGATACTTCCTCGGATACAGGACGGATCATCACGACGATGACCTAAAGGAAAATCGTATTTGGAAAATCAAACATAAACGGCAAGGACAAGGAACATCTCTAAGATTAGCAAATACGTATTGATCTGCAGTGGGAAAGTTAAGCATGGAAGAGCAATCGGTGTTTGGCATGCTACTGCATTAGAAATACGCGCATAGCATCGAAGATAGAGATAGAGTATATGAACGACAGAATATTAAAAACCTCCCAGAAACTGAACCAGAGCATAATACACTTTATATGCACTTACGCTCCAGATATATCCAAGCCTGTGCTCGTAATATTTGGAGATCTCAATGCTCGGATAGGCAATGCAGTATTAACAAGTGTAAAACAAAAATACAACGACCCTATCATCAACGAAAACGGAGAGCTTCTAATCGATTTCTGCGCAAGAAACGAGTTGAGAATTAACAACACATATTTCCCACATAAAGATCAACAAGTTTACACTCAATAACTCAAGAGGCCTAAGATCAACGATTGAATTCATTATCACCAATAGAGCAATTATAACCACACAAATATTTGATGTAAGGGCCCTAACCTCAGCCAACTTAGGCACAGACCACAATCTCATACTATGCATGTTTTTAATGAAGTAGCCCCGTAGAATCAGGAAACCTCCAGTATACATTGAAAATATATAATATAAGAATCACTAGAATCAGATAGCACACGCGAATTGTACGAGAACAGATTAGCAGAGAAAATAAGCACGATCGACCTCGAACATAATGCTGAAACATTTTGGAACAAAATAAGAAACTGGGTACACCAGGCGGCTGAAGAATCTATTGGCAAAAGAAAAATCAACAGAAATGCAACAAACCCCACCAAGCCATGGTTTTGCCAAGAAGTAAAAGATCTTGAAGAGCTAAAAAGGAAAAGCTATTTAACACTCAAGAGCTCCCTAATCCAGGAAAAACACGCCGAATACATACAAATCCGAAACAGAGTCAACTCAAGAATCAATGCAATAAATAGAAATTTTTGGCCTAAGTTTATAAGCGATGTGGATCATGACCTATACGGAGCCCAAAGAAAGGTCTGGAAGATGTTTAAAAATAGAAAAAAGCCCGTAAACGAGTATGTACAAGTTTGAAGGTGTCGCTATGTAAGTGTGGGAGGAATACTTATACGTACAGAAAACGGTACGATTCCGAAGAAACACAGGTACCGGAAGAATACTAGAATATTATTTCAGTAGCAAAACAGTAACAAAACTAAAAAGCTTTAGGAACAGAACAGCCCTTGGAACTGACGACATACAAACAAATTCCTAATATACGGGCCCAGCACTTGCAGCAAAACTGACAGTACTGTTTAACAAAATTCTAACCACAGCGGAAACACTAAAGGACTAGCATAATAGCGTAACAATTCCCATTCACAAGAAGGGGGAAAGAAAACACTCAGAAAACTATGGAGGAATAACACTACTGTGCTCAACAATAAAGCTGTTTACAAGTCTGCTCAAGAACAAATTTGAAGAGCTAATAACAAACAGAGAGGAACAACTAGGGTTAAAAAAATCGATCGACAACTGATGCCATATTCATTATCAAACAAATTAAAGAAAAAGCTTCAATACATCGGCATTCGTTTCTTTTGTTGGCCTCATTAAAGCATTCGACAGAGTACACCTAGCAGATGTCATCAAAATCCTAAAAGAACAGGAGATCCCTGTGAACATAGTAAGAGCGATACACAGCCTCAATACGGCCAACAGAACACAAATAAAAAATGGAGACAACACTACAGCTAGCATCTTATCACCAGAAGGAATTAGACAAAGGAATAGCCTTAGCCCATTTCTCTTCAAACTTATAATGGACAAAACAATAGCAGAATCTTTAAACTTGGGTATAGAATGAATAATAAGATAATCAGCATGGTATGTTACGCCGTCGATGCAGTGATGCTCGCAGTAAATGAGAACGACTTGCAGAGACAGTTATTTAGATTCCACCAAATCAACCAGCAATTCAATATGGACATATCCATTGAAAAAACGAAAAGCATGGCCATCGCAAGGGAACCACTTAGATGCAAGTTGGGAATAGAGAACAAACCGGTAGAGCAAGTTATGCAATTCAAACATCTCGGCATTAACTTGTCTAGTGCTCTAGCAAAGGACCTGGCAAAGGAACTTAAGGAACCAGATCAATAAATCAGCAATGATATCGGGCTGCCTGAGAGAAATTGTCTGGGCCAACCCTTACATGCGAAGGGAGAGTAACATTAAAATATACAAAACATGTTCAAGGCCGATAATAACTTATGGAATAGAAGTAAGAAAAGATGCCAGCAAAACCGAGAGCATGCTGCGCGTCGTAGAAATGACAGCACTAAGAAGGATAGTTGGGAAAACAAGAAAAGCTCGCGTAAGAAACATTGACATCAGAGAACAGTGCGATGTGCAAGATATAGTGAGATGGGGAAGGCAGTGGAGAAGAGAGTGGCATAACCACGTGAAAAGGATGACAGACGATAGACTCCTATGCGTCGTACTAGAAGGTAGACCAGCAAGCAACCGTCCACTTAGAAGACTACCAAGAAAGTGGATCTACATTCTGCAATCTACATTCCAAGAAGTTATATAGAGGCAAGCTCGAAATTAACAGATCAACCAGATCTCAATAAGCAGAAGAAGAAGAAGAAGAAGAAGAAAATAAAGTGATTACATATCTACGAACATAATTAGAGCAAACGCATTAAAACACGAGTAAAATTTAAATTGTACATATATTAGATGTCTATATTTCAAATATAAGTTTTCCATATATCTTCCATTTTATCACTTATTCTACATTAATCTATTCTACAAAAAAAAACTTGTTTTTCGTAATAGAACCAATAATAATATAATATTCATAATTGCACACTCACAATAGTCTATATAATATAAAATTTTTTACTTTGCTGATGGATACAATACTTTAGCTGTTCCAAATAAGGACTGGACCATCTGCTGGTTTCTTTTTAAATCACATGTTATTTTGACACTAACAACTATTTTGCACTCAAAAAAGTGGCAGAAACTCAGTATCATATCTCCGCGGTACGAAATGGATCGCTTTACGCTTGAACAATGTTTCGAAATATTAAAAAGTTACTTCCAAACTGCTGAAACATTGTGAATTTTAAAAAGAAATTTCGGTCGAGATAACCGCGCCTTGTATACGTAAACTTGTGAAGAAAGTTCGAGAAATTGGCATCTTAATTGACAACATAAGCTATCCTCGTGTTAGTCTGATCCGCTCAACCGAGAATATTGTTGTTGTTGCCGATATGAACCCGAGAACATCAACTCGCCGCAGATCTCAGCAACTCAACACTCAACACTAGTCGCACTAGCCTGAGGAGAATTCTGCATAAATATCTCGGCGTATTCGCTTATAAGATTCAATTAATTCAGAAATTGAAGACAAATGACCACCCCCTTCGATATCGTTTCTTTGTATCATCTTTTCGGATGAGAAGCCAATGTATCCCGAGCGTGTGCCTGTTTGGTGTGGTTTTTGGAGCGGCGGCATTATTGGCCCATTTTTCTTCGAAAATGAAGACGGAGAGCACTACAGAGACAAACTGACCAATTTGTTTTGGCAGCATATTGAAGAATTGGATGTGGGCAACCTTTGGTTTCAGCAAGATGGCGCTACGTGCCACACAAGTCGTCCAACAATCGATCTTTTGCGCACTAAGTTCAATAATCGTGTGACCAGCTGTTTTGGCGATGTTAGCTCCACGGAGCTGCGATTTGACACCGTTAGACTGTTTTTTTCTGGGATGTTGTTAAAGACTGATGTTAGGCCGCCAATTCAGAAATGATTAAGACACTAAACACAATATTGTTCGCGATATTGCTGAAATAGGAGCCGAAACCATTGGAAATGTGTTTGACAGGATGGGCTACTGCAGGGCCAGCCGAGGCAGCCGTTTGAGTGGAAGTTATATTCTACAATTAATCGAAACGTTTACTCTTTCTAATAAAACAAATATTATTGAAAAATATTGAACGGTGTTTTTTTATAGCATTTTTAAAAAGAAGCCAGCCGATGCCCCCCTCTCCTTATAACGCCGCTATAGTAGTTTGTTTATTAAGATTATGTCCATTTGTATCAATTGTGTTTATTTCTAAATCTTTTATTTTCTAGAGTAGAGTCAGTGATTAGTTTTTGAAGTTGTCTTGCCTAATTTAATTTATTAATTTCATATAAATGCGATAAAATTCAATATAACGGTGATTTAGATCTACGATAGTGTCCTACCCCAAAACTGATGTTCCAAAAATTACTGGAATTAAAATATAAGTAATCTCTCTTGCACTGTTAACAATAACTAAAAAAGGATAATGGTTAATAAATAATTATTAATACTAACTGGACGTTTTGATTGAATGTATCTATGCTATAATTGAAGTAAGTGAACCCGCAAAGAAGAGTGAAACGGTTTCACTTTGTTGATTGTATCTTCTTGTCTGTATTTCTAATTTTGTGTTAGTTTCGGATTATAACAACGCACTTTCGCATACAAACCATGTCTTCTATCAACGAAAACTGAATTTTCAAAAATGATGTGTGACACTGTTACGGTTCGTGCAGTACTTCAAGTGTGCGACAATTTGTCACGCTAGTCTTAAAAACACACCTCGATTCACGATTTAACTTCGCATATACAGCTATAGATATAGATGTACCGTCATATAGACAAAAATATAACATGCAGAAGACAGTTGGACATTTTGTTCTGTTATAACAGGAAGTGTATGAAAATAAAATGACACTTGTTTACGCGATAGTCGTGCTCTTTGTGCCGTTTTTCCAGACGGGAAAAATACATGCTGCATCGGATGCACGTATCGTGCAGGTAATAAAAATTATATTTTATAATATTTATTATTTTCGGCTTGAATTTTTGGATATTAGTTGCAAAATTTTAAAATTCTTAATCAATTATATTTTTTATTTCAAATTAAATTTATTTGCGAATATTATTTACTTGCGTATTTTGTGCGTGCAAATATTGTTTCATTTGTTTTATCGCTTATTGAATAACTTACATTATTAGGTATTGGACTATTTATGGTAATAAAATCGAGAAAAAAATTGCTTTAGAAATACTACAAACTGTCTTGATTTTTGATCTTCCTAAACAGTTCCTTTAATATCAAACTATAGTCAACTGTTGTTTTTAATGTCAACGTCAATTTTTTTAAATTTAGTCGGATAGATATTTTCTTTGTGGGTCTAATGACATCCAATAAGTGCACTTTTCCTAAAAATTTACTGCAGAAATTTAAAAATACTTTTTCTATTTTGCGTTCGAAATGAACTCATTATGAAACCCAAAACAGCATCGAAATGAGCTTCATTTCGATACACTTTTTTTCATTTTTCAATGTTGGCGTTGTTCGAATACAGAAATAAATATCATTGCTGTCATTTGATTTTAAGAATTTATGTACATTTGACAGATATGATATATGTCCGTATTTTACACAAACAATGTATGTTGTATACAATTGACAACAACATATATATGTTTCTATGTCACTCATGTTTATATTTTTAAATGAAATATCAAGTAATGTTAACGAAAATTAATAAATAATATGTAATATAATATACTTCGCGGATAGCAAGATTTAAATTTGAAAATGTCAAGTATCAATGTGACCAACTGCATGCTTTATATAAAAATTAAACTCTGAACTTTCAAATTAAATAATTCCAATTTAAGCAATTTATTAATGTAAAAAACGCAAAATAGAAAAAATAGTATAAAAAACTCGTTTCATAAGGCCTTTTGCCGCACTCGCTCTTTAGAAAACTCGCCGCTATCGCGGCTCGTTTTCTAAACTGGTCTCGTGCGGCAAAATGGTGCCTTATGAGACTTGTTTTTTAATATACTATTTTCGCTTAGTATAGAATCACTACAGAAACAGCGTAGTATGCTATGTAATATTTTCTATTAGTTTGTTTTAAATTATTGTTTCTTGTTTAATTTGTTGTTGTTATGATATTATTTTGTTATATTGTTATTTAATAATGGATAATCAAAAAAGTCTCTATGCCGCTCTTTTTCCAAATAGTCGAGTTTCTAACCACCAGAAATATAGAAGACTTGAACAAAATTTAAGAAATAACGGAGCATTTAAAAAACCTAAAAGTGAGCAACGACAGTTTAATAAAAATGTCGCGTTAGATTTTATCAAGACGTACTCAAGAAAATTCATGAACATCATCGCACATAACAAGGACTCTGCTCATAAAATCTCGAAAAAGCACAAATTCAAACCTTATATTCCACAAAGAGTGTAAGCGTTATATGCAAAATCGAAGATAGCAATTTTTTTGTTTTTTATTTAAGCATATTGCGTGGATTGTGTTTTCTATAGAAATATTATTTGGTCGGATGAATGTACTTTTAGTAATAATGATACTTTCAACATAAAAAATCACCGATACTGCCATCAACAAAATCCAAGAGTTATTACTGAAATCAATTAACGACATATATTCTCAGTAAATGTATGGTGTGGTATTTTAGGTGATCTCATTGGGCCCTTTTTTATTTAATGGTAGCCATAATCAGGAGAAGTGCCTAATTGAACATTTTTTGGACGAATTACCTCTCGGAGAATTAAATAGATAGAGTATTTTTCAAATGATAGTGCTTCTCCTCATAATTTCAAATTTGGTCGAAAATTAATAGTAACATATGGTCTAATTCGGTGACACGTTCACTTGATCTTACGCCGCTGGGCTTTTGGTTTTGAAGCTATGTCAAAAACGCAAAACTTCTATATCCTTTTTTATTTGTTTCAAAGTTACAGATCTATGAATGTGATTGTCAGATCATGAAAAAAAACATGAACATGAATCCTAAAGTCAATAAAAACTGATTTTATTTAAAAAAGTTCAATTAATAATATTTTCGAAATGTCCACCTCCTTGTTGAATGCAGGCTTGTGCCTGTATGCCAACAGAAGAAGTACTTATCCGAATTTCATACTTGTTTCGTCGAATTTGCTCGGCAGCCAGGTGAATACGATCCAACAACTCTTCTCTTGTGTTCGAAACTCGCGCGCAGGCTAAATTTTTCATGTACCCCCATAAATAAAAGTCAAGGGGATTAAGATCGAGTGATCTGGGTGGCCATGCAACAGGACCACCTCGACCAATCCATCTTGGATAATTGACGTTAACCCAATTTCGAACAGCAATTCCGAAATGTGAAACCACATGTCTCGTCGAACATTCAGTGAGACATCCTCTAAAAGACCTGGCAGTTCGTCAATAAGAAATTGAAGGTAATTTTTCGCATTTAACCTCCCAGGAAGAACGACAGAACCAATCAACAAGTCATCGATTAGGGCCGCCCAAACGTTAATAGAAAATTCATGTTGAAATTTAGATGAGCTTTGGAATTTTCTGATGACCACCTATGCAGGTTTCTTAGATTTGTAGCACCACTTCTCGTGAACATAGATTCATCTGTCCAGAGGACTGTTCTACAGAAATTAAAATGAAGCCGTGACTGTCTTAATATCCAGGTAGAATAAACTTGACGAGCATGGTGGTCTGCCTCAAGCAAACCGTGCCCCCTGCGATAGTGATATGGATATAAGCCCTCACGTTTCAAAATTCGCCAAACTGTCGTTCCTGGTACTTCTAGTTGTCTAGCGATTCGACGCACACTGAGAGTTGGATCCCTTGTAACAATAGCTACTGGTTCTTCCTCTAAGTCTGCTGGCAAATTTACTCCTCGGTCGAAAAGATAATCACGCAGTCCGCATTCCCGAAATTGTCTGTGTACTTCCAGAAACGTTCTGTAATGAGGAATGCGTCTATCGGGAAACCGATGTCGGTATTCAAGAACTGCTTGACGTGCACTGCCGTTACAGTAGCCATGCACAAAATGCATGTCCGCATACTCTTGAGAAGAAAATCGGTAAGGCATTTTGAATAAATAAAACGTGTCCACTCCACTAATAAGCTGTTGTATGAACTGAAACGTAATGTAATCCTTTATTAAGAAAATGCAACGTTAACAGTCATCTAAACATTTGTTTATTGTATGATATTCATTGTTCAGCACTTACGAAATAAGTGAGAACCTTCTTTATCCTAAATCAATTTCCAGTACTCTTTTTTGTAGATCTCTAAGAAATTACTGTATGCACTACGACACGTATTAATTTATTTTAGGATAACATTTTATTATGGTACGCTAACAATCACAGACCTGTTAATGAATCGTATAACTTTTTTTAAATAAAATCAGTTTGTATTGACTTTAGGATTACATTTTTTTTTCAAAATCTGACAATCACATTCATAGATCTGTAACTTTGAAACAAATAAAAATGGATATACAAGTTTTGCGTTTTTGTTACTTGAAATAAAGTCTACTTTACCCTCCGAACATAACGATACGGGACACCTTATATATATATGAAAAATGAAAAATTTGTGAAAGACGTATCCGCCCGGAATGTGCAAATATCAATATTTCACTGCTTTTGCAGATCATGAGTGCCCATTATCCGAAGACAGACATCACTTTCACTCCTATACTACTTGTATATATTACGAACTATAATGAACTTCATGTCTATGATCTATGAGAATTAATAATTATTAAATCTCATTTTACATGCGATTGTCGCGACAATCAAGTTCAACATATATATAGATATCAATTGATAAATTATTGGAGTTTTTCGGCTTTTATATGAAATATTTACAAATATCAAATTAGTAATTTGATATATTTAATAAACGGCTAAGAAATTATCTAATCATATATATATATATAATATATATATATATATATATATATATATATATATATATATATATATAATATTTTCGTGACCTTGGTACGATATGGTAAATTCAATCAGTTGGCGATTAAAGGTCTGGTTTACTTCAAAGTATATATATTTAAAACAACCCTACATGTTTCAGCAATGATGCCTTTATCAAGGATATAAAATATAAATATGTATATTATATATTTTATATCCTTGATAAAGGCATCATTGCCGAAACATGTAAAGTTGTTTTAAATATATATATAATTTGAAGTAAACTAGACCTTTAACCGTCAACTGATTGAATTTACCATATATATATATAGTAGATTTAATTAGTTGGCGATTTAAGGTTTGGTTTTACTCAAAAATGCATATATTTAAAACAATCTTACATGTTTCGGCAAATGATGCCTTTCTCAAAGAATTTAAAATATAAATATGTATATTATATATTTTTAAATTCTTTGAGAAAGGCATCATTTGCCGAAACATGTAAGATTGTTTTAAATATATGCATTTTTGAGTAAAACCAGACCTTAAATCGCCAACTAATTGAATCTACCATAATATACAAAGGTCACGAAATAATTATCTATATATATATATAATATATATATATATATATATATATCTATATATATATATAAATATATGGGGTTGGGTTCTCGGCGTTGGCTCGTCGTCTTGTTCACAACGCTTCGATAACATTGCAGTTATCTTTTTCTGGAGTTAGCTATCGTACCTCGAGAAGTTACAGAAAAAGATGCGATGTTATCGAAACCTCGAGACACGTCCGTCAACAGGACCACAAATCAACACCGAGAAAGCGAGAACCAAACCTCATATATTACACCCGCGAGAATATCAGACATTAGCCATACCATATATATATATATATATATATATATATTAATTGATGAATTGCCTTTTTATATTTAATTTATTGCCACTATTTCAGCAATGCTACCTACTTTTCTTGAAATTATAAAATTGAATTAATTATTAAACAAACAACTCACACGTATATTTAATGGTGATGATTCGGTAATTTCTGTTATTATAACTAAATTTTGTCTTGCGCTAGAAAACATAATTTCGCAAACACAAGCATATAAACTCGGGTAAAAAAGAATATTTGATCTTAAGTTGACCGTGTATATAAAATTGTAAGCGTAATTACATTTGTAATAACCAGTAAATTGTCACCTTACATAATTGTATCCGGTGGAAATAAGTATTTTTGGATATTAAATACTTACAAATCAACATAAAATAGGCAATGTATGTAATATTATATTTTGGAAACACAATAGACTGGTAGAGAGAAAAATTAGTTCGCAATTATTATTTTTGATTGCAGTTTTTAAAATTTGCCTAGATTAGATATATTTTTGCGAAAAAAAGGTTTGTGCAGCAGAGTGGCTACTCGTTTTACAAGTAGCTGACTTTGAATTTTTTGGCATTTATTTATTTTTTTTTAAAATTTATATATCTATGTATAAGTGTTCTTTTATGTAATAGTTATATTTGGATTATTTTTTTCTTAGCCAATAAATCGATAATAATAATAATAAAAATAGACAAAATAGAAATATAATTGTTGATAATGATAAATAGAAAAGAGCTGGTTGAAAATGTATGATAAAAAATAAATAAGTTCTATCGCAACAAATGGTTTATCAGTTGGTTTTCGCAAATTATTATAGAATTTGCATGTATGTATTTCCTTATTCCTCTATTTGATTTTACTCCCTATAAATCATTTTGCGAAATACACAAATTTGGATTATCGAAAAGCTTAATCATTTTTATACTGAAATTTCCTTAACAATTTGTGACAAATAAAGACATTAAACATGATTTGGATATTTATCAGTAAAGAAGACGACCAAGGAATTCGTAGGTGCTATTTGGAACAACTTGAAAGACATTCCAACTTACTAGCTCTGGGGCTCCTAGATAACAGCGAATATATCAGAAGACTGAAACTCAAAAGCCATTGGACTTACCATTTTTTAAGGCGTGAAATTAATAATACCTTCCTACAACATTGTGCTATAAATTCATGAACATTGAAATTGTACCATATAAAGTTATATTCAACGGAATAGGATTCTCTCACGCCTTTTTTGTCTTAAATCAGATATTCTCATTATTTATATAAAGACAGGTTGCATAATAAACGTAAAACAAAACAAAAAAAATTGTTGTTTCAATGGGTTTTTCTCGGGTTTTGGACTAGAACCGTGTCTTTGATACTCCTTCTCCACCTGCCGATGTTTTGTTTATTCTTGCTAGGGACGCCTATAGAACTTATACTGAATGAGTAGTTAGTTGGGAACATAGTTATGTAGTTCTTTCGCGTCCTATAAAATCCTTTCCAAAACTAGCAGATCTTCAGTTGCAATGCTAACAGTAGTAGCGGCTCTGGACATGTGTCTTGTAATAGTGGAGGAAACGTCGATAAACGAAGAAGAAGTCCAAGAACGTGGCTACAACCTCGAAACTAAGAAGAAATTATCGAAGACGAGCGTTAAACTTAGTAAGCAAAAGATTTTACATCGACTTGCAAAATATATACAAGAATGTCGAATACTGTAAAGTCTAATCATGTTTATATGGTCTTTGAGATGAAGTGTAAAAAGAATTACTAGTAATACTTTAATATTTTAGAAATGATCGACAATCAATTTTTTCTTCAATGAACTTGATGTATGTAAATGATAATTTTTTTATAAGCTCATATAATATACGAAAATATATTCCTGATTTGATAATGCGGAATCGTACACTCCAGCTTGTATACCTCAAGTTCTCCAAAGTGTCTGCGAAAATTGTCCAAGAAGAAGGATCATCTTGCATCACGATCATGTTCGAGCTTATATTGCTGCTCGAACTATTGACTATTTGAATGGGCAAAATAATAGATCATTTGCTAATTATCCAGACGTGGCACCTAATAAATTCGTTTTGTTACTACGTGTAAAAGATAAGTTATGGGGTTTACGTTTTACATCGGCTAAAGACGCGGTTATCGCATTTAAAAATGAAATAAACAACCTAACACTGAAAGTGGATTGGAGTAAATGTTTTAAAGATTGGTTTTCATGGATGCAAAAATTCATTGACTGAAGAATGAAAACTTCAAAAAATTATAAATAATTGTGTTTTGTCATGAAATTGTATATTTTAATACGAGTAGATTCAATATAATATTACCTATACACGTGAATTAAATTTAAAAAAATAAATAAAAGTTGCAATACTATATAAACATTTCAGTTCGGCAGTCAAGTATGAAAACTAACGAAACAAAATTTATGTATTGCTTTAAAGAGGAAGCGTATTCTTTACTGATGTAATAATGTCAGTGGTGCGTAGAATACTAACAAATACAAATTATTTTGAGTATCATAAATAACCTTCGTCTTGAATTTTGTAGAGATCAATATATAGGTGACTCAACGAACTTATGAATTAGAAATTTTTGGACGCCTACCTAATAAATGCATTAGTTGCCTACAATTTATACAACGAAATATATTTATATAGAACAATTTAAAATTTAAAAAATATACTTATTTTTATGCAACTGTCTGTCTATACAGAATAACGGAAATGACAAAATCGGCGATACATTTGATATTTTGGTGACTTCGACCCCTTTATAACACAAATCGCCATTTCAAAAATATGTTAAAATATTTAACGAATTTAGGCGGTTTATTTAAAATTCGAACGCTTGTATTTGCAGAACACAAGGTGATTAAATGTTAGTAATGTGATGTGAGGCATTCCGGCGCTACGTCAGCCGATGACTTGGCGACTGTGCACGCATAGAATAGCCTCGAATAACCGAGACCGGGGTATTCTCGAATACCCCAAGGACTATATATAGCGCTCAACAGTCTCCAAATAAACAAAGAACAATCCATTTTTTATTTGGTCACAAAAGAACTGTCAAGCCTGAAGCCAACCTATCGCACCTTATGGGAGGCTCTGCTCCATTTGCGTGAACAAATATTACAAGACACTTTGAAATTAAAAGTACCAACATTGGATTATGATTTGGACCGTCTGGATTGGAGAATTGTAAGAAGCATGTTAGAGGTGTTATTCCAATATACTGATATGGAAATTCTGGTCTGCAGTTACCGGCTTGAATATTCCCTTTCGCCCAGACAAGATAAGAGCGTGGACTGCTACTTCCATATGACGTTGCAATGCAACAAAAGCCCTATCTGCATCGCCTGATGGAACCAAAGGATGGCCTGTTTTGGGACGAAAATTTTTCTTTAAGGAGCGGCAATGTGAGGTGAGTCATCCGACGCTACATCAGCCGATGACCTGACAATGGCGTCACCTGCTGCGTACACATAGGACAGCCTCGAATAACCAAGACCGGAGTATTCTCGAATACTCCGAGGACTATATATAGCGCTCAAGAGGGAGGAAGCACCATTGAACCAGCAAGCATAGTGTACTTAAGATCGTAGCTACAAAGGTGAATATTTCCTTCCGCCCAGACAAGGCCATACCTGCAGCGCTTAATGGAATTAAAGGGTGGCCATGTTTCAGGACGAAGGTTTTTCTTTAAGGAGGGTGCAATGTGAGGTGTCATCCGACGCTACGTCAGTCGATGACCTGGCAAAAGCGTCAGCGACTGTGCACGCATAGAACAGCCTCGAATAACCGAGACCGGGGAATTCTCGAATACTTCGAGGACTATACCATATAGCGCTCAAGAGGGAGAAAGCCCCATTGAACCAGCAAGCGTTGTGTACTTAAGATCGTAGTTACAAAGATGTATATGAATAAATAAATATAAATATTGTCATCGTAGTTAGTTATTAGTTAGGTGTCATTCAGTGTACTTTTATTTAATATAATTATTATTATACCGCGTGTTTTATTAAACGAACCGAAGAGAAGTTCAATCACAATAAAAATTGTGTATGATCATGTAAATTAAATTTTTTTTTCTGCCAATTCCTTTCTATTATCTATTTTTTTTTTAATTTGATTTTTTTAATGACATAGCAAATGCGAAACATATTCACAGAGGTAAATATATTAAGATTAATAATTTATAAAAAACTTTGTTGACAATTTACGAGATATACATGACTATATATTAACAAAGTTCTGTACAATACAGATTTGTTGCTTATATTAATACCCATTGTAAAGTTTCCTACTATTAAATAATCCAATAGAAAACAATATTCTAGCATATGCGCTCGTACAAGTAAAAGAGCGTACTAAAATTCACTGATATGTGGTTGAAATTAAGAGCTCTAAAACTTGTTACCTAAATTTTATTTTTAATATTTGCAACCTTAATTTATAAAAATTTTTAAACATATTTGTAATAAAGGAGCATTATAATTATAAATTATTAAGGCTACATTTTCTAATGTTACTTAAATTTGAATTAATAACTGTTACAAGGAAAAAGTATTCTGAAATAAGATTCACTACATGCTGCAATTTCCGCCAGTGCATGACACTTTCTTTTATGTTGCACATGCTTTTAAAAATTTGTATAATTTAGAATAAACAAAAAACAGCTCTTTATGCACCGTGTATTATCCGTATTACCAAAATAGAAATGGTTTCTTAGATAATTGTATGAGAGTTTAATAATATTATACTTAAATCTACAGGTCAACAAATTTTCGTTTTCTTATATTTTTCTTTAGAAACTATGTACAATTTTCGTTTCTTTTATAGTTCTAACAATAGTAATAACAGCAAATTTATTCTGGCACGTAAGGATTAAAAAAAATATTGATAAGTAAATGAAATAATATTAATCAGGTATGTACATTGTATGGAGCTGCATGGTATCGTCCGGTTTAAAATGTTTTTCTTTTTACTTTTCTCTTATACTGTTCTTCGGCACTTGCTGATAACGTTTTTCAATAACAGAAATATCTTGATGAAACCTTTCGTCGTGTTTATCACTCACGTCGCCGAGGTTCGGGGGAAAGTAATTCAGTGCAAAAAATGTATTTTAAGGCTCATGTTACAGCCCAATTTATGGTAACTTCTAAGAAGTTCATTAACAACTGCTATATAATTGTCAGATTTTCTGTTTCCTTTAAAATTGTGGGTGACATTTTTAAAAGCATTCCAAGCAACACGCTCCAAGTCACTTAAGGTTTCTTCAAATCTTTTATCTTCTAAAAGTTTAATTTGGTATCCTCTAAAAGTTCGCTTTTTAAGTTTTGAATTTGACATTTTAAGAAATTTTTGTTTAGGTAAAGTATTGGAATCCACGGCCATCTTTATCCATTGCTATCCATCACGAAATTTTTCATCAATGTGTAATGAAGTAATTATGAAGTATATTCTTCTATCCAGGAATATACTTAGCCTCTTTAGCAATGTAGTGGGAATTTCTTGATCAATTGTCCCACTCACAAAGAAAACAGCAATTCTTTGTATACTCTAGTTGTAAACCGAGTAAAATTGTTAAAACTTTAAGGTCTACGCTGATATACCATTTATACATTTTGTAATTAATTCTGTCTAGAAGAAAAGTAATATTTTCATACGTTTCTTTTAAGTGGATTGCGTGACCAACGGGAATGGATGGATAAACGTTTCCTATGTGAGGGACAGCTTTAAACCTCAATTTAGACGCATCGACAAAGAGACGGAATTCTTCGGGAAGGTGTTAGTGTTCTAATGCCAACATCAAATCGTCGACACTATTGTAGTATGAAAGATCCTCGTCGGTTGAAAAAAACTGTGCTAGTTTTTTCTGACGATTACGTGTGTGCCTGGAGCTAACAGATTCCATCCTTGGTATCTAGATCTTCGTATTTCTGCTTTAGATTTTGACAAATTCAGGTCTCGAATAAGATCATTTAATTCTAATGGTTTTATTAGGTGTGGTCCGTCCTGTTAAGATGGCAAATATTCATCATCTCCTGTCGGTAACTTGACACTTGCTTCTTCTGGTTTTGTAACATCATATTCTTCACTTGAAACATATATGGGTCTAGCAAGGCTTCCAAATAAAGTACTGGACAAGTAGCAGACGGCAGACTAGTATAACTAATATTTTTCTTATTTTTGTTGGTTTTCGTGCAGCAAAAGTAGTAATTAATTCGACCAGCCCTTCAAAGTAAGGGTACAGCATGCGCAACAAATGCTGGGAACCCATGGTTTGTCTTTATGTTTAATGGGTGTCGCCCCCAAACAGGTGGTACCCGGTGCGGGCCATCCCTGATGCCCCCTCCTCTAGCTATGCCACTGATCATCGCATAATTGTATTTAATTAATTTTTTATTATATGAGGACAGTTTGGTATACAAGGTCTCCAACAATGCCATTGTGTGAGTACTTAGGATAGAAACAAATTCTAACCTGCAAATAGTAACTTCGAGTATCTCGTCTTAGCATGCAAAGTTTCATTTTCCTGTGCACCGTCGTGGAGACAAAGTGTCATTTAGCATGAGTTCGATTTCTGACATGCATACCAAGCAACGATCCGTAATAGAATTTTTAACAGACGCCCTTAGAAATTTACAAGGGTTTGAAAGGTGTTTATGGCAACGATTGCATGCATGTGAAGAATGTTCGCTAGTGGGTTCAACGTGCAAAACGATCAGGTCGACTAGCATGAGAAAAATCAATGACAAGTGAATGCATTGATTCAACGAAATCGCCGGATTACGCAAAAACAAATCGGTCGGGAATTAGGCATTAGTCAAGAAAGAGTCCAGTGTATTGTACAGACAATGAATTACAGAAAAATTTGCATCATATGGGTCTCGCAATAATTAACAGATGTCATGAAAGAACAAAGAAAAAAACATTTGTCAAGAACTTCTTAGCCAGCATCGATGCAATGGAGATGATTTTCTCAAGCATCAACCTTTGAGTGTTAAAATGTTGAAGATTCTTCAGATAAATCTTCAACATAAGAAAACAGCCACAGTGGCACTTTGCCAAAAGACGCTGGCTGAAGATATCGATATCCTCCTCATTCAAGAGCCATGAATAAGTAGAGGTAAGGTGGGAGGACTACAGATTAGGGAGCTCTTGGTTGGTGCCCCAGACACTAAAATTAGAACTTGTATCTGTTTCAGAGCCGACCTGGACGTAATGCGTATCATGGAGCTATGCAGTGGGGACATGACGGCAGCCAGGATCAGACTGAGTGTCGATTGGGAGATATTGGAGACAACAATTGTGTCTCTATATCTACCCATTGACTCTCAAGAGTTACCAGGGCCTGATCTTGAGGCCTTGGTGGCATATACCAGTAAGAACAATCTGAAATTGATTATCGGCGCAGATACCAATGCTCATCAGTAGGCTTAGGGCAGCAACTAAGTACACGTGTTTACCATACAATCACAAAAAACACTAATAGAGTTGTTAAAGAACGAGGTGTCCAAGTTGCTTTTCGGTCCGAAAACACCATCAAAAGTCTCCTAGGTAATACCAAAGATAGAGTTAATTTGAATTTGAAATCAGGTATATACGAAATTAATTGCCACGATTGTAATTTGGAATATATAGGTCAAACGAAACGCTCAATAATAATTCGTTTAAAAGAACACTTATTACATTATAAATTTAATAGATCAGAAAAATCGGGCGTGGCAAATCATGCATTAGACACAGATCACACCGTGTCGGTTAAAGGGTAAAAACTTGCCAAAGCCATAAACAACCCTAGACATCTCGATGCATACGAAAGCATTTACATCGTTAAAAACAAATGTAATACGTTCAACTCGGATAACGGTCCGATCCCATGCAGTTGTCTTTTTTCGTTTTTAGAAAAAAGGTAGAAAAGGTTGAGAGCTTGAGAATAGAGAATAAGCGCATGGTGTTGCCGTTTTCTTAAGAGAGTTAAGTTGTAATTTTTAATCTGGGTATTTATTTTAAAGTCAGTGTATACGTAGGCGTTGTATAAAGTCGTTGCGTGATTATATGTGTTAGCTTTACAATGCCCCATGTGCGACATTGTGATTAGTGGTTTTACCTACTGATGATGACAACTTAGTTGTCCAAATACGTATTTATGATACGATTATTAATTGTGGTAAGGGGTTTCATACCTTTTTTGAGTTTTTACTTAACCACAGTCTCCAAAGAAAGACTTTTCATTTATTAGGATGTTTGGGTCTTAATGGGAATTTTATGGCAATAATGTTGTTGAGAACAGAAGCAAGACTTATTTTCAAATAATTAAGTAAGGTAAATTTCGCTTTGAAAATTTAACTAACAGTAGGTACTAATTTTGAGTTTAAAGTAAGTTCTTTTTTTCTAATTTGTATTCTTTTCTTAGATAATAAACTATTATCATTATTATTTAGTAAATCTATAAGTTCATATGGTCTCTTACTATCACTTTTATTTTGCAATAGACTTGTTTCGTTAATACACAGTATCTAGTAATTCTTTCTTTTGACTTTATTTAAATAAGTAGTTGTAGTAACTAGGAAAATGACGATCTGAAGTTCATGAAACGTAGTTATTAGAATCTGTTGCTAAAAAATAGTAATGAATTTCGAATTTAGATTTTAAATTAAAGTAATTTATGATTTGGTAAACTACTTTACCAGTTCTAGCATACATACGAATTAGTAACTAATAACGATAATAAAAATAAACATACAAATTCAAAAAAGTAATATTACATTCAGTTTCTTTCGTGTACAAATAATGAAATTGCACATGTCTATTATTCCTAAAGTAAACTAATACGATTAGCTTCCATTTGATCGACTGTTACAAATTATTTACTTTATGATTGTTACGCCATTTAAATGAGAACAATGTAGATGCGTGACGACCTATAAATTTAGCGAGTGGAACATTGCGGAAAAAGAAGCAGATGGAAATAACGCATGTACTAATGTAAGTACGTATGTATCTATATTTGGTTTATATTTGTTATACAGGCTGCGGTAGTAGAATATGACGCTTTTTACGGCGCTAATATGGGATATCAGGTTTGAGAGGAAATAAAACAAATTTAATGGAAAAATGTACGTAATTTCTTGCAATATAATTATTTTTTGAAAGTAACATTTTCTAAGTGACATCCTCGACAGCGAATACTTTGTAATCATGCAGGAAAATTCTCCATCAGTCGCCGTAAAAGACTTGCATCAATTGCTTGGATTTCATTGCAAATGTTTTGTTTCAATGACTAGATAGTGCAAGGTACACTTTGGATTTGAGGTATCCTCACAGAAAGTAATCAGCGGCCGATAGATCAGGGAATCCAGCTGGCTAAGCAATATCTCCAAATCGGGAAATAATATGCCCGGGAAACATGGTCTGCAAAATGTTCATTGTTTCATGAGCAGTATTCACTGTGGCACCATCCTTCTGAAGCCAAATTTCGTCAATAATTTTCCGAAAGGCATTTCTCACATTGACAGCATATTTTGATATTGTTCTGCGTTTGATAGCTACAGTTTGTTACGCGCGCCTTTTCAACTTAGTTTAAACCCTACCAACTTACCAAATTAAAATTCTTTAATCTAGATATATAAAAAAAGGTAATTCACCTCAGATCTGCAGAGAAACTTACATAATTTTTTACACCCTCAGTATATATGCTTACTTGGTTGTTAAAACAAAAAAAATACATCAAGAGAAATCGTAGTTTAAAGTGAACATTGTAAAAAACAAAATAGAATTATTGCAATCATTGGTCCGTAATAGTACATTTGGTATATATGAAATTTTCAAAGTTTAGAGTGCTAGTAATTTTTTTTTTAAAAAAATTGGACATGACCCTAGTCCATACATGCGAAATTCGATCACCTGTGTACAGCAAAATCAGGGGTTATCGATAGACTTGATTATAATTATAAAATTTGAGGTTCGACACTAACGTTAATTATGATATAAAAGTTCGATCATTAAATTTACACGTATAGAGTCTAAATCGGGTATATTTAATTCCCAATAAAACAAAATGGTACAATAATACCTTGGCTGTTGATTAAATAATAAAATAAACGACACTTGTCTTCAAACCTGCAATTCCAAGTAGATATCTCCTTCGGTATGTCCAGTTTACGACTCCATTTAGTAAAAATATCTATCTTTCAAATTAGATTCTTGCACCTGGGTTTTCTTCTACTAGAAGCCAGTAGGGTATACACACAGTAGTAAAAGCTCCATCCTCCTTACAAAAGAAAATATTCAGGGTACTGTTTAACCTTCTACGAAGACCCTTTACGAAGACCTCTTATGAAGACCCCTAACAATAGAATGAAGTAAAAAACCAATATAGTATCGATTCTAGCTAAATATGCAATGCTAATTAAGATGACACAAAAAAGAAAAATTTCACCACAACAGGGGACTACGTTCTTATTTCGAGTAGAAAAATATGAGAGCAGGTAGTCGACAAGTTTATAAATATCCGCGGAAAAAACGCGTAAACGACAATATGGGTAATAATCAACCCAAATTCTGTCGTCCAATATGACTGAAATCCGGCTATACCGTAGCATACAAAATGCTTTTATAGTCATAAAAATTAACTATGTCGACTCAACGTCGCCAGCAACACCTGCCACTTTGATGACTGTTGAACAAGCAAGAAGGGCGAACATGAATCAACCCTCGATTATATTCCCGAATTCGTAGTTCTCATAATTAAAGAAGAAAAATAATGAAATGCAGCAACTCTATAATATTATTACCAGGTAATAAGCCTGAATATAGGTACCTGAATATAGGTACAATGTTTCGATAAAAATTGCAACGAAGAAGGCAAAAATTAAAAGAAAAAAATCTATAAATTTAAACTAATTAGCAGTTATAGTGAAATACAATTAAAAAAATGCTTTAAATTACGCTTTTATATTTACTAAAAATTAAACCACGCCCCTAAAGCATTCCAACCACACACAAACATACACGAGAGAATATGTATATGTCGCTATCAGATAGGTAAACAAGATGGTCTAACCTTCGCAAACAATGTAATTCAAATAATTTATAAATAGCTGTAAAAGTTTTACACGATGACAAACAATATCAAGGTAATATCTACAATGGTAAAACCTTCAAGTAATGAAATATAACATTACAGGTAATCAAAAAGCGATGTAAATAGACAGAATTAAAACATACCTTTTACAAAACAAAGTTTGATGCCTTAACTGAAGTGATTCAAATATATCAGAAGGGTGTAGGATCTGGCAAAAGAAATATAGTACGTATAGAATTTAAACTAGCGTAGCATAAAACATAGACCTCGTTGATATAGTTTCTCTTTACAGAAAGAACAATAAATACCTGTATGCCTCCTTACAGTAAATGACATAATCAAATCACTATAAAAATATACAGAAATATCCAAGGAAATAAATAAGATTTAGAAGAAATTCGTATATACAGTCATCAAAGATAAGGTACTAAGCAGACTAAAAATATAGGTAAGCCAATTTAACCCGAGTAAAGGTTATTCGTACATCTACATAGGTTGTTCGTCAGTCCAATATCTGTAATTTTGTTTATTTACGTCTCGTCTGATATTACTAATCGATTCAAAACATCCGGATTTATTATTCATAATCTCTATGAATTACCTAGAAAATCTTAATCGAGCGTATCTATCGAATAAGTTACACAAACTGTATTTTATATCGATGGAATTTAAGGTCAAAATACAGCATATGGCGAATACTTCTTTCAGATAAGTGTAATGTAAGCAGCAGAACGGGTTGGGCTCCGCCGCAGAGCGTCTTTTGTCCTGTTCTCAGTATTCTCGGGTATTCATATTGATCGTACCCTTCCAACAAATTGATAATTAACAGTGTCTATAGCAGGCGCGGCTCGTGATGACGGATTTGGGAGTGCATGTACAATGATGCGAGTGCTTCGTGTATTCACGTATACTAACTGTAGCGTTTTCTTAGTAAACACCGAAAACACACGAGGCACTCGCATCATTGTACATGCACTCCCAAATACGTCATCACGAGCCGCGCCTGGTCTATAGCATTTCACTTCTTTACCCACTTCAGAATACTGTTGCGTGAAGTAATTCTACCATCCCGTGGAACATTAAATGTTAGTCTAAATCTTCTTTGAATCCCCGTTACCGATTTAGATTCAAAAACTGCTGTTACCACGAATATCCGTTCTGTCACCGACCGAGTTATCTATACTGTCACAGACTTAAGTGACAGGAAAAATGGCATATATCAGTGATGGCTTAACAATAAATATTTTATCTCTCACTTTGTAACGTTATCCACAATTAGACTGCGAAAGTCGTCATATTATATTGCCGCACCTTATACATATAATGATATTAACATTTATTTCATAAATCATACGTAAATTGATTTAAACTATAAAATACTTCTTTGTTGCTTGAGTATTTATTGGTGAAATTGGAGCAATGTATATCTAAAGTTCTCGGCATTTTCCCATTTTTTAATTTTCTTATGCACAATATAATACATATTCATGCAATCTACGTACATCTTTAATATAAAGTTGAGTAACTAACGGCAGTTAAAAAATATTTCATCTACTTACTGGACAAGGCAGTTTTTGTCAGAAGAGTTGTGTGTGTGATTATTATGATCTCTTGATTCTACATGTGCGCAAAAGGCAGACATCAACATCACCCTTTACCTTCATATTGGGTGGCGATAAGTAAAGAGGCGAAATTACCCTATGTGTCATAGGTGTGCGCTTGATAGTAGGTACATAAAATAAAAATAGGTTAAGACAATAATTAATGAAGATAATTGTGCAACAATATTTCCAGAAATAACAAGAATAATAATAATTATTTTATTATACTACGTCAGTAAGAACGGTAAAAGATACGAAAGAAAAATAATATAAATATAATAAAATGGCAAAGCAAGACTTAGAAATTCAGCTTTTAGGAAGTCCATTATGCTGTAAAGCTCTAAATTACATAATAAATTAAACATAATTTTAGGTATTAAGATAAATAATTAACCTACCGGCATTATAAAACTTTAGACACACAATTATTTTCAGTAAATATAAGGGGCTTCTTAGAATGCTGTAGTTGAACTTGGAATAGTAATTCATCTAGTTTTTCCCGAACAGGAGTGTGACTGTGCAATGATATGATGGACTAACAACTTCTTTCGAGCCATTGCGGGTCTTTTTTGGTAATGGCAACTTTCACTTTGTTCAGCAATACAGCATATGTCCCATAGATAGTTTAGCTGGTATCCCCTTGAAATCCCAAAATATCGCGACAGCTAGTACATACCATCGAGACATTTTTGAAATTTGGAAATAAATATAAATCGTCGGGAGCCAGATCTGGCAAATATGGCGGATAAGGCAACAATTTGTAACGCAATTCGACAAATTTTGTAGTAGCAACAGCGAATATATGAGAAGGCATATTATCGCAATGGAATGGCACTCTTTTCTTCAGCAAATACGGTCGTTTTTCTTCAGTTCTGCATCGAAAGGTGTCAGCAAATCAGCATAACATTGACCAATTATCGTTTTTCCCTTTTTTAAATAATCAATAAAGATAACACATTTGGAACTCAAAAAAAAATAACTGTGACCAAGACCTATCGGCCTAAAATAGTTATTTTTGTATTAAGTGCGCAAAATATAGGTTTTTTGAGTTTGAGAATGTTGAGTTTGAATGGTAAACTTTTCTCTCGCTTAAAAAAATGTTACTTTCGTCACTCGTTAGACAATATACTATTTTTTAACAGTGAAAAATAACGAGTGTCGAAAGTAACATTTTTTAAAGCGAGAGAAAAGTTTATCGAGTTCGCCTCGTTTGGTAATGTTCGCGAGCTTAAAAAAAATGATTTTGACGGGTTAAACACAATAGTTTTTTTAACACTATACTTATGGTCTACACATTCTATGTATCAATGTTTAAATTATAGCTAATTTAAATATATCTATAGTTTTGTAATTTTTAATTGAAAATAAAGTGTTTGTTTACATAATTTTTTAAGTTTGCTATAATGCCATAGGTCGTAGAAAAAGTATAATGTTTAACTCGTCGAAATCATTTTTTTAAGCTCGCGAACATTACCAAACTCGGCTATGCCTCGTTTGGTAAACTGTTCTCTCACTTAAAAAAATGATACTTTCGTCACTCGTAAAAAGTGATACACTTTGTAGACTGAGATTCATGAAAAAAAACGTTACTTTTTTTGGCAATTGGAAAAAAAAATAGTTTTTGCTTTATTGGGGGCACGTTCCCCGGGGAAAATCCATAGTTTAGACTGTATTTTCGTTCCTGGAGTATCATGATGTACCCAAGATTCATCTACTGTAACATTAACATATCGACTGAAGAATTTCCTTGGATTACGTTTGACGATAACCAAACATTCTTCTGATATTTGAATGCGAGCCCGCATTTGATCAGCATTAAGCAAACACAGCATCCATTTCGCGGATACCTTTTTCATAATTAAGTGAATTTTAAAAGTTCATGCAAAATATTGAATACCCGTTTTGTTGAAATGTTTACTTCATTAGCTCTCTCACGTACTTTCAATCGACGATCGCTAGTTACAAGGGGACTTTTAGTAAATGACGATCCGGGATGTTCAGCATCATCGATGCTCACATAACCACTTTTAAAAACAGAAAATCACTTACAAATAATTCCATGGGACGCACATTCATGACAATATTTCCGTAACTTTTCCTCGGTTTCTTTAATCGTTTTTCCACGTAAAGAATAATGATTAATCAACACTCGAAATTCTTTTTTCTCCATATTTACACAACAACGAAAACAGTTTTCTTTAAATGAGTATAAAACACAACCTATTCAGCAGATTTGTTTGAAATTTTGACAGTAGATATCAGAAACTGGCTGAAGTCAGGAACATAATCGCCTAGCGAAAACGTTGCCCACCTTTGAAAAGACACTCTTCCGTCAATTCGCTCTCGTATATTATAGGATTCGTCACCGGTAATTATATTAAATACCTTCTTTGAAACTCTTTTACCAAGCTATTACACCAGTTTACGCGTGCTTGTTTTTGGTTTTCAGTTAACAAATTAATTTACTCTCTTGTCAGTTTCCTTACACGCATACGCTTGTGTAAAATGATATCTACTGCAGATGATAAAATATCTAATTCTCCTTGAATTTGAAATTCTGATTTCTTTTGTGACAATAATGTTTTAAATACAAGCAGCTTCTGTAGGTCGTGCAGGTTTTGGCTCATTTTCTAATAAACAGCTTCCATGTATAAATTCATGAAATCAGCAACTAACTATAATTAGGGGAAAGCGGGGCGGAATGATACGGCTAACATCAAAGTCATGTTAAAAATATTATAAACGTAGAAAAATTTAAATAGATCGAGTAGTCCATAGATGATGTTATGCTGTATCATAAAAAAGAACCAAAAATGGAAAGAATAGTAAAAGATGAAAGCAAATTTTATATATTTAAGATATTGCAATTTTCTCATTCTGCCCTTCAGGTGGGGCGGAATGAGTCTTATGTTGATAAAGTTAGTTAATAGTTGTAAACAATATAAACAGTAAGAAAAAAATATTTATCATGTTTCCTAACTAAATGACACATAATTTACATACAAAATAAGTTAGTAATGGTAAATAAACAGTAATGAAAAATATAAAATTATAAAAATACAAAATTACAATATGTTCCTTTGCTAAGTGACACAAAGTTCACATCCAAAAACGGATTCATCGTCGTCACTGTCTACTTCTGCACAGGAGTTGTGTGCCAATTTGTGACAGAATGAACAGGATATCCATGCTTCAGTAGACTTTGAATAGAAGTCCAGACAAAATAAGGATTCTGCATTCTGTTCATTATCTGTATCGGAAGCATCAGATTCTTTTCTATATCTACACATTTCCTTTCTTGGCACTCCTTTCTCTTTTAATATATCTTTTGACTTCTATGTCATGACATTCTTTTTTCCCTTCAATACTTTTCTTTTAGCCCACTCTACTTTGTTAGCCTCTTTAATGTTGCATTTTTCTTGGCTTCCTTCAATTCTTGCAAATATGGCGATGAACTGACAATTGTCGTTTTTCCTTTTTTTTCTGGACGTCCTTTGCTTGTTTTGTTCAACTTTTGGAACGGCCAAAACATTTTTTAGAGATGCCGTTGGAAATCATGTGCTTTCTACAGCTACATCTGGCTTCCAAGAACAACATGTTTTATCTGGAGGCGAAATCTCCGTTTTCCTGAAGCCATTTAGAGCGCTCTGCATTGAACATGCACGAAAAAAAGCTGCCCCAAATAAAGTCGAAATTTGAAATAAGGTCACCACTTTTCCTGGATTAGACCTCATCCACATTAGAACTTCTTCGTCATTATAAACATTAATAGGCCTCATTAATACATTAATACGTCTAAGGGTTGAATACGGTGGAACAGTGGAGAGGAAAGCATAGTAAAATCACTCCGTTATCTCGAGCAAGATCAATGAGATCGATATTTTTCTTGTGCGTCGCATGTCCGTCAAAGAGCAACAATCTTGGAGATTTCTTTGTAGATTTCGAAAAAGTTATGAACTTTTTAAACCAGGTCAAAAAAATCCACTGAGAGAGGCCAAAGTTACCGTTTGACCTCTCTCACTGGACGTGATTATTCCAACTAGCCGCTTTCCTTTTGTTGCCAATATTTTAGAATGAGCCTTAGGATTAACTGTGATTCCGCTTTCATCGCAGTTGAAAATCTTGTCGGCCGTTAATTTATATTTGTCAATACATTCAGTCAACGTATGAAACTGAGTAACAGCTACGCGGTTAAAACCCATAGTACGAGCTCCGGAGGTGGACTATGGTGAACGTATACTAATATCAGGATATCTCCTTAATAAACCAGCCATTCAATTCACGAATATCACAGTCAAAACTAGACCTTAAGAGGCAGAATGACACGTCGGGGCAGAACGAGACACATCTCATTGTGCCCCGTTCTATTCCTCCCCAAACGCACAGTTTGTTTAAACATACAATTGTGAGGTTATGCGATGTTATTTTTTGACCACGTTTATGTTATTCTAATGAGCGTTTATAACTTTGCATACCATCCAATTTTCAATCAACTGCAATTAACAGAATATTACTTATCTTAACCTGAAAACATAGGAAATGTATAAAATTACTCAAGAAAATAAGAAAAATTTGAGAATATAACATATACTGTATAAGTATGGACAACAACTAACTCGAACAAACGGGTAGTACAGACGATGTTCTTTCACCGCACGCCGTTAGTTTAAGTACATAATTCATTGAAATATCAACACATCTCATTCCGCCCCGCCCGTCCGTTCCACCCCTTAATGAAGGACTATTGTCTTCAAAAGTTGTCACTAAATTTTGATCACTTTGACTATATAATAAAGTTTGTTTAAAATCGTAACAAAATGGAGCCCGAAAAGCATTCCGAGGAATTTCCATATGCCTTGCAAAATTATAATTGGAAACTGCCAAAAGAATTGGCTGTCATCTGACGGGAATATTTTTGTTCTTGCCAGGATACATGGCCTACTACTAAATTTTCGCACAATTGACCTCCAAGATCGTTAGATATCAATATCTGTTTAGAAATTGATATTATATAACTATATGATGCCGGTGGCGGTCTTGATGACGTACGGTGTAAGCTGTTGCAAGGATGAGACTGCTTCGAACAATTTCAGTTGCAGATACTTGTTTCTCTGTATATGTGAAAGCTTAAACGAAGCAGTCTCCTCCGTGCAGCAGCTTACATCGTACGTCATCAAGAACCGCCACTGTATAATGCTCTATTATTATAAAATCCGTCAATTATACACGCCATGCACGTGACCTTCTTTTTAAATTAATACTATTACATTTATTTATATAGTGCATATATTATAATGATTTTTTCTCTTTACAGGGTGATAACACGGATTTAGGCGAAGCTTTAATTTTTTTAAGAGAATATGATGCAGAAGCATCAAATATATGTTTTAAAGTAGCAACATCACAATGGAATTATGCCACGAATATGACCGACACTAATAAGAGGAAAATGATTGAAGAGCAAGTGTTAAAAGCTAAATTTGATAAAATATCTTGGAAGAGAGCATCTACATTTGATTGGCCTAGAGTGCCAGATCCGTTAATTCGAAGACAATTGAAATTTTTAATAACTAAAGGAAGAGCTAGTTTATCTGATGACAAATATAATGAGGTATTCAGGGTAACTTTAATGTAAAATACTATATGGATATAATAAAACACAGTTGTATAGTTTCAAAATAATATATAATGTTAACACACTACATATGTTTCACCACACTGTGGCTTCATCAGGTGGATGAATATACTCAGTATATTCAGTATACTCAGTATATTCATCCACCTGATGAAGCCACAGTGTGGTGAAACATATGTAGTGTGTTAACATTATATATTATTTTGAAACTATACAACTGTGTTTTATTATATCTATATAATGAAGTTTCAACAAGTATCTCCTTCGTCGATTATTAATGTAAAATACTATATTGTTTATATTTCTATTTCAGATACATCATCTTATTTCGGAAATGAAAGACATGTACTTACACATCAAAATATGTTCCTTTAATAATTATGACACCAACTTTTGTGATTTAACATTAGAACCTGATGTACATAGACTCATGGCACATAGCAAAAATCCTGCTGAATTACTTCATATCTGGAGGGAATGGCACGATAAAAGTGGTTCACCAATGAAGAATAAATTTATGAGATATGTTCAAATAGCAAATCAAGCCGCCCGAATGATCGGT
Source organism: Melolontha melolontha (assembly GCA_935421215.2). Lineage (NCBI taxonomy): Eukaryota > Metazoa > Arthropoda > Insecta > Coleoptera > Scarabaeidae > Melolontha > Melolontha melolontha. The sequence goes on from OW285236.1 coordinate 132,392,144, forward strand.
ATTTATGTTATGCTTTTTCTTTCATGTTTAGATTTCTATAATTAAAAAATATTGAAATATTTTCAGTTACAGTAATAAAAAACGATCTCGGTCTCTAAAAAATTGATAATATAATTAACAAAATATATACGAGCGAGTATTGATAAACAATTTTGCCTACCATATACGAGTAAAACGTCACAATACTTCAATATAAAAATTCATTTATTCAATATAATCTCGTTCAAAACTTACACATTTAGCAGAATGTCCATAATGTAATTATAAGCCCTTTAAAAAAATATTTGTCTTGGTCTGCATACCATTCTTAAATGGCACATATGACTCCATGATTTGTCGAAAGTCTTATACCTTTAAAATGTTTTTTGAGTTTTGGGAATAAATAATAGTTTAACAGTGCTAAACCCCAAGAACGGGGCAGGTGGTCAATCAGTCCAAAACCAATTTCATCAATTTTTTTTACAGTGCAATCAACGACTTATGTGGGAGCAGGAGCGTTGTCTTGCAGAAAGAGCACATTCTTTGGCAAGTTTTTCGCAGCGTTTTTTTATCATTTTCTTATAATTTTGTCAGAAACTTTGCTTTTACTCTCTTCCAAACAATCCATAATAATTATCCAATCTTTGTACAAAAAAACTGAAGCAAGCTTCTACACTCCGGATTGCCTTTAGTCTCTGGATCGTAGTGATGGACTCACGTTTCACCCATAGTAACAAGCTGATCCAAAGAGTCCGAAGAATCTCCTTCAAAACGGCGGGAGATTTTCTTAGGCGTCATTAATTGAATGTTCTCTTGATCAACATTTAAACATCTCGGAATCCATTTTGCCGAGAGCTTGCTCATACACAAGTTATGATGAATGATTTCCTATGAACACAACGTTAATAGGAAATGCAATGCACTGGATCCCCAATCTTTCTTTCCCTGATAACCCTTTTAAGACTTTCGACTTTCAAGGCTAAATCTATATCAATCCCCCCCTCGTATACGAATTACGCCTAACGAATTATTAGTTCAATAAAATATATTATAGTAAAATATATTATAGTGAAGATGATATGTTTGTATATTATTTTTTCTTCACATGTCTTACATAGACTCGCTTATCTTTAAGCGAAAGATTTTATAATAAAGTACGTTTAATATAACGATTTATTTATGTTTAAAGCCTTTTAGATCCTATCTAACTATATACAAAGTAAAGTATTGTGTTGATGCATTATAGTCTATTTTTAAACTAAGAGGAGCGTTTTAAATTAATCGCGCCAAAATTACTATGCGTGATTGGTTGCTTCAGAGGTAGGATTACGTTATGCAAAAATTAGCTAATAGTTTAGCTATTCTCTGGAAGATGGCGTCACATATTTTTATTTCAATATGGTGATTAAAACACTATTTCATTTGTTTCCATTTAACGTTACTTTATACTTGAAACTGTTAACAGAAACGTAAAGAAAAGTTAACTTCGATGTCGTCGTATAATTTGATAAAAGTCTAATAGATTTTAGCAATTAAGCAATTCTATGGTATTTTTGCAATCCTTGTCTTTAATATGTTTGATTGGTTGCATATGATGTTGGAGAATAAATCCTATTAATAAAAGAAAAATAATAGATTTGTAGATTTAATTAATAATTTGGTATTGATTACTTAAAGCTCTATATATGTAAATTAAGCGGGAAATAACGCTAAATTAAATGTTGCCTTTGAGCTTAATGAATATAGAAAAACTAATAAAATACGAAAATTTAAAAAAACATTCAGAATGTCATTGATTTGGTAACTTTTACAGTGTAAATGTGGCTTTTCCATTTACTCCTCTTAGTTTAAAAATAGACTATAGTTGGTAGCGTTTTTATTTAACTCAAAATTGATTAGTTCTTTAACAAACAAAATACATAAACTAACTAAGAATATATTTCCCTTCATTATTTATGATTGCCTTTCAACGATCTGGTAATTTTGCGATTCCACGTTTGAATAAATTCGGTAGTTTGAAAATGAAGTAGTCTTGAAGCCAATTTTGAAGCGCAACACCTTTATTAAGAAGATTCCACGCAGGTTGTTTAATAGAGAGCGAAAAAATGGAAATCACAAGGAATCAGATCAGGGGATATGGCGGATGTGAAAAGACCTATCCACCGAGTTTTTGAATAGTAGTTTTATAATGTTAGCAGTGCGGGGGCGAGGGCTATAGTGCTACAAAATGACTCAATGATGTCTTCCCGGTCTTGAACTGCGATCTGAAGCTGACGGAGTTGTTGACAATAAATCATAGTAGTGATGGTTGCATTCCTCGGAAGCAATTCATATTAGACGACGGCTTCTTGGTCTCGCAAGATGCACAATATGAGCTTACGCGGATGAGTATCAACTTTTCTTCGGAGAGTTGCCTTTTCGTTAGGGCAAGGCCATTTTTTTCTGTTCTTTATGTTAAAATGGAAGGATCATTTCTCGTCATCAGGAACAATGTGGAACAAAAGCGGTCGTTGTGGACGAGTTAGCGAGGAGAAACAAATGTTGACACGTTGATTCTTGTTGTTTTCGTTCTAAATAAACCGCATCCAAATACCCACTTTTTGTTAATTTTATTTGCAAATGTCGTATTATGGTAGATTCGTTACGATCTTATTTAATGACCAATTCCCGAATTGATTGGCGTGGATCAGTATGAATTAAAGCGTTCAGACGAGCTTCATCAAGTTAAGGTTCGTTTATATCAAAAAGATTTTCTTTAAATCGAGAAAACTATTTCCGTGCCTACTCTCCCCAATTACATTTTCTTGGTAAACGAAACAAACAGTTCTAGCAGCTTTCCTACTCTCCTGCTCCTCTATTAAACTTGAACAACAAAAAGATGTGTCGGGAATGCTTGTTTTCTTCTGCTCGATGTTCCATTTTCTGTTGTCACTAATTAACACAAATATTACACAAATTCAAAAACTGTTTAATTAAACAATAATGCATTAAAATACATTAAAATAACTTTGACATGTGCCTAACAACTTTTTTTCAAGGCACTATTATCCTAGAAACCAAAAAACAAGTGCTAACATTTAATGTTTATATATTTTTAAATATGTACATTCTCGATTTAAGTTTATACACTTTTAAATTTGATTTCACACTTCTTTGCACACTATTAAAGTAAAATTTTATTACTATAGGATTTAATGACGCTGGAGAACAAATGCGATCTTCTTATGAGGAAAGTGACTTTGAATACGAAGTAGCAGATACCTGGAAGAAGATACAGCCACTCTACAAAGAACTATTTACATATGTCAGAAGACGATTATATATTAGATACGGACCGGATACTATACGACTTGATGGTCCTATACCTGCTCATTTAGTGGGAAATATTTGGGCTCAAGAATGGAGCAAAATATCAGATATCGTTATGCCATATTCCATACAGAAGCAACTGGATGTAACGCAGGAAATGCAGAAGCAAGGGTTTACACCGCTCAGGTATATAAAAACACTTATAGATTCGCACTTTAATAGTTTCCGAAACACTTGTGTATGGGTGCGTGGATGTAGGAATACGTCAATAAAATTTCAGAAGCAGATTAAATATTCATGTATTTTACCTAACACCATGATGTTGCACGCTGGTATGATAGAATTCTTGACTTGCTATAACGTCACAATAAACGATATAAATAGTGTTTTATGCTGATCTTTTTTGTTGCATGAAACACGAAGCGGGGTTGTTTAATTAATGGTTTAAACACACGTGTAATAGAAATTAATAAGAAATTATGGGTGTCCTTAAATTTAAAAAAGAAAAACGATATTAAAGTAATAAGAAACAATATTATTATATATAATTATATATAAAGTAAAGGTTAAAGTTAACCTATGTCAAGAAAAATTAAATATGTTTACGCTTTAAGTTTAATTCACTGGCTAAAGGTTACCTCTGAGTAACTGACTTATTCGTATGGTTGAAAAATTGCGAGAAAAAGATTAAAATTGGTAAACGATAGGGTGGAAATGCATGAGCTGTAAGTGATGTGTGAGATGTGATAGTAAAATTTTGAGAGAGCGTCCGGCGCTGTAGCGACTTATATATGACCGTGAGGAGTGAAGTGTCTCTATGACATATTGCTATGAACTGTGCCTTAGCTTAATGGTGCAGTTCACAACGAATGTCCTGTTGCTCAGTCGCTCAAACTTCAAGCTGGAATCTTCTTATCTCAGGTCTTACTCTCGAACAAGCAAGATACGTGTAAAGAAAAACAATATAGCATTAAATAAAATTCGCAATCTCCTAATTTACATTTATTAAAAAAAAATCAAAAAAGAAAAAAAAATCCCTTTACCGAGTGTAAAGGGAGCTAAAGCAAAATTAACAGTACCTAGGAGGAAATAGTCCTTGTGATAAATGACACGCACAAGGAGAAAAACCCCCTGTGACTCTCGAACAAAGATTTGAAATAAAAATAACAACAAAATTTATCAAATGTCAACAATACCATTAACCCCAAACTCAAACGTCAAGATAGATATTTGTCTATCTTACGCGTAAAATCAAAATCTTACAGTCATGCGTACACTTAACATGACAATACACAAAAGTTTCCCCACCTTCTAATCGTATTAAAATATTTATATGAATAAAAACTAAACTCAACAAAAACAGTCTGACAAATTTTCTAGATATTTTTCTGATTATAAAAAATTTCACAAAATTACAAATTATTAGTTTATAGAGCTCTTTTCAATATTTAAATTATAATAATTAAATAGTACCTACATTAATTAATGTATCGGAAACACAACACGAGAGATTTTTTTCTTCAGATAGGTCTTTAAATTAAATCTATTACAAGTTTAAAAGACTCGTAAAACCACGTCAAATGAATTTTAAATACAATCGAAACACCAAGCAAACAATACGAATTATTCAAAATATATATATTAAACAAAATTAAGTCTTGTTTAATATCCAAAATAATATAACCTATCTCAGAAAACACTAGTGAATCTCTAAAATCTCGTTCCAGGAAACGCCAGGGCATCCCCACCTAACATAAACAACTCAAGATAGCAATAATATATATATATCTCTGTACTAGTATGACTTCCAGGTTGGCGCCGACTTCGAACATCAAACTAAGCCTGGACGATCTACAGTCATGGATCAAAATCAAATAATAATAAATCATCACCTAAAATTTTACATTTTTACATTTATCTCCAACGAATACAATATCCAAAAATATAACGAAATATAATGTCTTATATATCTTCCTTGATTTCTTCTGCAGGGAAAAATCTACTGCATATCCCCAAAATTATCCGAAAAAAAAGTTAGGACATTTCTAATCTTTGTTCAAGGATAATTTTCCGCACTATCACTTACGACAGTATCGCACTCTGTCATACCTCCCCTCGCACTAACATGTTGCATTGCTGTCCAGCAGGGTCATCCTCCTCCTGGTGCAACGGTGCAGCGAACAAAAACAGCATCTCCATATCAATTTTATTTAAATTTTCCAAACAGCTATGTCCTATTTAACTTTAGACATTTTATTTGTTATGTCATTTTGCTTGACATAATTTACTTATGTCATTTTGACTGGACATAATTTGAATAGGCTTCGTTACATGCATCGTAGACGAAGGAACACGCTGAAGTAACAGTCATCATCGTAGTATATTCGAGCACTTCCTCGATTTCCTGGACATGGACAACTCCAATGAATTTTCATAAATAAAAGAAAAGTATAATATTAAACTCTTATACATTAGAATCATAATCATAATCAAATTCAAACAACCATATCAACAACAACAATAACAATCCCATATCATAACTTTAATTTCTTTCCTCCAACACTTATCTTCTTCTATATTATTATTTTATTTTTGTTTACAAATCAATTCCCATAATTAATAACTTTTTATATTCGCAGATAATTTAATTTCTTTCTAACTTCATCAACAATAACTTTATTATAAAACTCATCCTGTATATACCAACTTTGCTTAATCCTTATCATTACCTTGTCAATCTAATCCAAAACTCATTAACCATCATAATCAAATATCATACTCATTTTCCTTTTAACATGTCAACAATTCTTTTTATAAATTTATTATTACCATAATTTTATTTCAATATACATATATATATATATATATATATATATATATATATATATATATATATATATATCTATATTTTTATCATAATAACTTTTTCTAACCATAGCTACTGCTACATACTTTTTCATATAACGACGAATTCTTTATAAATTTTTATTTTCATTCAAATATATCATATATCATCGACGAATTTTTATCAACCTTTTCCCATTCAAATACATCATATAATTTTTTTATTATCTCGACGACTCTCTGTAAACACATTTTTATTTTTCATATAATTCCTCTTCTTATAATAATTTAATTTTAATTATCTCTACGTTTAAATTTATTTCTATATCAAAATCATATCCAATAACTTTTCCGAAATTTTCATATACTCTTTATTTCATCAACTTCCATTTAATTTATACAAAGGCAATATCATTATTTCTCGCATATTCATTTTTAATAGTATACAACAAAATTTTTCTCATTATGTTGGGCCTATCTAAAATATCCGACTGTAAACAATTTCTGATTTATTTTCATCTTTACCTTTATTCTAATTTTAAATGTGGGTCTAATTATTTTAAATTTAGTACCCTTATGTTTCATATTTTTCAAAGTACTGTGTTTTATAAAATTATTGTTGACATTAATATGATTTTCACTACTTGAAAAGCAATTGTATTTTAAAATATTATTACAGGAATCATTGTATTTATTTACTATATAGTTATTCAAATTATAATTATAAATTTCGTTTGGAGAAGCCAATTTCCTTTTAATTTCTATTTGTTTATCATTAATCGTATTAATGACAATTGTTTGATTTATTTCTTCATTTAATTGTTTATTTAACTCATTAACCATTTTCTCCTCATTACTTTTACTCATCTGAGATTCCAAATTTAAAGTTGTTCTAATTATATCAAATTCTCTTATCTCCTTAGTTTTAAAATTACTTTTATTTAATATAATTTCATTTCTTACCCCTATTTGATTATTACTTTCTCCAACTTCTCCATCAAAACCATTTCCATTGTCCTGCGGCTTAGATTCTTCCCCAGGCACATTCTCCAAACTTTTCTTTATAATCATTGATTCCTTTTCTTCTATTATATTATTTACTCCCTCCTTTTCCTCTTGTTCCATTATTATCGATTCTTTTTCTTCTATTATTTGTTTTTCCTCGTGTACTATTTTACTTTCACTTATTATAACTTCTTTATTTATTTGATTGTTGCTATTTCTTGCCACAATTTGATCCATTATCTCTTCCACTTTTTTATCTAATTTTCTCTCCCTATCTTCTTGTCGTTGTTCCATAACCTCTTGTTGTTGTTTTATATCCTCTTGTTGTTGTTTTATCGTCTCCACGTCATTGTGATTTTGTTGTATCATTTTCATCATTTGTTCCATTTTTCTATCCATGTCATTGTAATTTTGTTGTATCATTTTCATCATCATTTGCAACATTTTATGCGTCATGTCCATCATCTGTTGACCGCTTCCTCCGTCGCATCCTCCTTCATGCATGTAACTAGCATTACCCATTCTTTGTTTTAAATTTTCCATTTTTATAGTAATTACTTCTTCAATATAACTCTTTAAACTCTGTTATATTCGCGTCACACGTTGGGTTCGCCACAATTGTGCTATGAACTGTGCCTTAGCTTAATGGTGCAGTTCACAACGAATGTCCGGTTGCTCAGTCGCTCAAACTTCAAGCTGGAATCTTCTTATCTCAGGTCTTACTCTCGAACAAGCAAGATACGTGTAAAGATAAACAATATAGCATTAAATAAAATTCGCAATCTCCTAATTTACATTTATTAAAAAAGAAAAAAAATCCCTTTACCGAGTGTAAATGGAGCTAAAGCAAAATTAACAGTAGCTAGGAGGAAATAGTCCTTGTGATAAATGACACGCACAAGGAGAAAAACCCCCTGTGACTCTCGAGCAAAGATTTGAAATAAAAATAACAACAAAATTTATCAGATGTCAACAATACCATTAACCCCAAACTCAAACGTCAAGATAGATATTTGTTTATCTTACGCGTAAAATCAAAATCTTACAGTCATGCGTACACTTAACATGACAATACACAAAAGTTTCCCCACCTTCTAATCGTATTAAAATATTTATATGAATAAAAACTAAACTCAACAAAAACAGTCTGACAAATTTTCTAGATATTTTTCTGATTATAAAAAATTTCACAAAATTACAAATTATTAGTTTATAGAGCTCTTTTCAATATTTAAATTATAATAATTAAATAGTACCTACATTAATTAATGTATCGAAAACACAACACGAGAGATTTTTTTCTTCAGATAGGTCTTTAAATTAAATCTATTACAAGTTTTAAAAAAATAGTAAAACCACGTCAAATGAATTTTAAATACAATCGAAACACCAAGCAAACAATACGAATTATTCAAAATATATATATTAAACAAAATTAAGTCGTGTTTAATATCCAAAATAATATAACCTATCTCAGAAAACACTAGTGAATCTCTAAAATCTCGCTCCAGGAAACGCCAGGGCATCCCCACCTAACATAAACAACTCAAGATAGCAATAATATATATATCTCTGTACTAGTATGACTTCCAGGTTGGCTCCGACTTCGAACATCAAACTAAGCCTGGACGATCTACAGTCATGGATCAAAATCAAATAATAATAAATCATCACCTAAAATTTTACATTTTTACATTTATCTCCAACGAATACAATATACAAAAATATAACGAAATATAATGTCTTATATATCTTCCTTTATTTCTTCTGCAGGGAAAAATCTACTGCAATATGTGGACCAATAGGACGCTACCGACAGATTCAAAATTATTAAAATAAGTGATACGCGAGCGGAGTCGTGGTATTGATAACAATTAATACACAAATGAAAAGCAGATTAGAATGACACCTTGCAGCAGGTGGTTCGGCGCGTGTATAAGTGCCGGTAGTATGAACAGCGAATAAATCTCTGAATAACAACTTGACGAATAAATTTATTCAACGAATAAATTGAAATCTGGGTATTATAAAAAATATATAATATATATGATAAGTATTTTTAAGTAGATTTAGCGTTTCGATAAACGATGGAGCCACTGAATAAAATGAAGATATACAAAAAATCCTAATTCTTTACTATTTCTTTTTGTTTATATTTGTAAAATATAAACCGATAAATCTGGCATTATCAAAATTCAAGTTATCAAACACACACAGAATATAAACTTTTGAAAATAAGGTTATGTTTATTGAACACATTGGAACAAACAGCTGTTCGCAGTTAACCAATGACTAACATTTAATACCACGATTTTCTAGGGTGTAAATTAATTGGTAGATTTAGATGTTATCGTTTATAATACGGGCCCTTAGAAAGTTAGAATGGCCAGGTAAACCGTAGTTTTAATAAGGCTAGCAAAGAGGTGGCTTTACGTGAAAAGGATCTATACCGACTCTTACGGTAGCTTGTACTATACACTACAGGTGTTATTTTAAATCTAGATTGATAACAACAAATACGTCGAGTTAATAAAAGTGCCCAATAGAAACGAAATTACTTTAGACAAAATATTAATTATCTCGTTTTGGCTACAATTTAAACGTACAAGATTTTAACAGAAGATCCGGAGTAAATTATGCTAAAGTGTCATACCCCGCTTGCAGTTGAGTACTAATTTGAACGCAAGTAATCCTTGATAAATAAAAGTCAATGTTAAACATTCGGGGTAGGTAGACATTTCCTGGAAGTAATGGTAGGATGTTTCAAGAATGTAACTTATGGAATAATCTCTACTGATAAGATACATAATAAAGTAGAGGAGGCATTTTAAGTAACATTTCTAAATGTTTATCAAAATGAACACAAAGTTATATAATTAAAAAAATCTCTTTAAGTTATTCTACATTGAATAATATGTAATTAAAAAAATAATAATCAACCGATTTCTTTATTGTTTTGTACGAACTCGAGGCAAAATATAGGCATTAAATTTAAGAATGAATTATTTATATTGTACAAAATTTGAGAAAGTTAATTCTTGTTTTAGTTTATTGGTTATTAGTTTAGGTTATTGTTGTGTTTAGCGCCAATCACAGTGGTTACAGTTTTACATTCACTGTTTAGAATATTTCACCATTAGCAGTCACCGATTAGAATCGTGTACATCCGTAAACTAATATTTCACCATCACAATTTAGAATCGCTGACTTGCGTATACAAAGACAAATAATACTGGCTTAATTTACTAATTAATTTAATATTAAATGTAAATTAAATTAAATCCTAGCAAAAACAAATTGCATGTCGATGCGACAATTCACATCAAGCTTTGATACAAAATAATACAAATCTGTATAAAAACAAATTTGTATCTGTATATGCATGGTATATATATGAGTCCTCTTGATTTTGTTCGGTGGTCGGAGTTGCCCCCATTTCCACTCCAATTTCATTACCCGGGGTTGTGTATGTTTTGTGTTATTATGTGTAGTTGTGTGTTTGTGTGTTACGTTTGTTTATCCTATATGGAATGCTGTGTGTTTTGCTACATTTCAATATGCATGGACACACAGTACGTATTTACCAGCTTTTGCTTCAACTACCAGACGCATGCGTTTCTGTGTAACCACTTTGTCAATGATAGGTTTACGAAGACAAAAGACTGTAGGTACACTTGCGGTCATGTAGCAAGTTTTGTCCTATCCGAAGACATCAAATAACCTCATGCCATCTGACGGACAAAACCGACAACGCCGGTGCAAAGTGTTTCTTCGCGAATAGCTAAGCTATTCCTGGAAAAGAAGAAAAAATACGCATATTACTGTGAGTCCTATGCGTATATGCGTATTTTTTCTTCTTTTCCAGTAATAGCTTAGCTATTCGAGAAGAAACACTTTGCACCGGCGTGGTCGGTCTTGTCCGTCAGATGGCATGAGGTTATCTGATGTCTTCAGATAGGACAAAACTTGCTACATGACCGCAAGTGTACCTACAGTCTTTTGTCTTCGTAAACCTATCATTGTCAAAGTGGTTACGCAGAAACGCATGCGTCTGGTAGTTGAAGCAAAAGCTGGTAAATACGTACTGTGTGTCCATGCATATACAGATACAAATTTGTTTTTATACAGATTTGTATTATTTTGTAAATTAAATCCTGTCTATCGTAAATGTGGCTACTATTAAATAAAGTAGGTACCTCAAATTCAGAATATTCATACTCTGTAATAATATACCATTATTATCTATCACAACCCTAAAATCTTAAATTATCATTGCGATCATTCCTAATTTTAATAATAATTGTTTAAAAAATCAATAAGAATAGCATTTTACACATCTATGCTTTTCTATTTTTTATAAGGTAGTTTAAATATATAAAAAATTTGTAAGTAATTATGTAAACTGGCGGACAAAAAAACTGACCCATTATATTGATATTTAATAATATTTTAAGTCTATTTACATGGTGTGAATTAGGTTTGAGCATTTTACAATTCAATTTTTATGAAAACAATAAAACGAATTTATAAAGTTGATTATTATAAAATTATCTATTAAAGAAATCCTTACAATATCTGTGAATAGAGCAATATTTTGATATAAATAAGGTTGATTATTTTCAGAATAATTGAAACATACATGAGTAGGTAAACCCCACCAGTTTTGTATAATACAAAGATATTTTAAATAATATAAAATATTATTAAATATCTGGTGTGAAAAACACAAATACAGGTTCACTATTAATATTTTTTGTGAACGTGTCTGAACATATCCCTCCACAGAGACGTAGATACGTATTTCGCCTTTCTACAGGCTCGTCGGTACGCCCCTGCTGGAGAAAGGATATTCTCAGACACATTCACAAAAAAGAACCACATCACCACATCACCGAAATTATCCAGACCGGGCGTAGAAGTAAATTCAGCGCTGCCTGTTGTCAGACAGCCGAACTACCTCGCCCCGTCCACATAACCAATGTGAAGTAACGACGCCCTTCCAAAGGTGGCACAGCCAATCTCTCTAGAAACTGCATTTTGTTTGTGTCTTCACTCATACTACGGACTAACCGCATGTGTAATGTATCAGAATAATTGAAACATACATGAGTAGGTAAACCCCACCAGTTTTGTATAATACAAAGGTATTTTTAATAATATAAAATATTATTAAAAATCTGGTGTGAAGAAGACAAATACAGGTTCACTATTAATATTTTTTGTGAACGTGTCCGAACATATCCCTCCCCAGAGACGTAGATACGTATTTCGCCCTTCTACAGGCTCGTCGGTACGCCCCTGCTGGAGAAAGGATATTCTCAGACACATTCACAAAAAAGAACCACATCACCACATCACCGTGCCACCTTTGGAAGGGCGTCGTTACTTCACATTGGTTATGTGGACGGGGCGAGGTACTCCGGCTGTCTGACAACAGGCAGCGTTGAATTTACTTCTACGCCCGGTCTGGATAATTTCGGTGATGTGGTGATGTAGTTCTTTTTATGTGAATGTGTCTGAGAATATCCTTTCTCCAGCAGGGGCGTACCGACGAGCTTGTATAAAGGCGAAATACGTATCTACGTCTCTGGGGAGGGATATGTTCGGGCACGTTGACAAAAAATATTAATAGTGAACCTGTGTTTGTGTTCTTCACACCAGATTTTTAATAATATTTTATATTATTAAAAATACCTTTGTATTATACAAAACTGGTGGGGTTTACCTACTCATGTATGTTTCAATTATTCTGATACATTACACATGCGGTTAGTCCGTAGTATGAGTGAAGACACAAACAAAATGCAGTTTCTAGAGAGATTGGCTGTGCCACCTTTGGAAGGGCGTCGTTACTTCACATTGGTTATGTGGACGGGGCGAGGTACTTCGGCTGCCTGACAACAGGCAGCGCTGAATTTACTTCTACGCCCGGTCTGGATAATTTCGGTGATGTGGTTCTTTTTTGTGAATGTGTCTGAGAATATCCTTTCTCCAGCAGGGGTGTACCGACGAGCCTGTAGAAAGGCGAAATACGTATCTACTACATCTCTGGGGAGGGATATGTTCGGACACGTTCACAAAAAATATTAATAGTGAACCTGTATTTGTGTTCTTCACACCAGATTTTTAATAATATTTTATATTATTAAAAATACCTTTGTATTATACAAAACTGGTGGGGTTTACCTACTCATGTATGTTTCAATTATTCTGATACATTACACATGCGGTTAGTCCGTAGTATGAGTGAAGACACAAAGAAAATGCAGTTTCTAGAGAGATTGGCTGTGCCACCTTTGGAAGGGCGTCGTTACTTCACATTGGTTATGTGGACGGGGCGAGGTACTTCGGCTGCCTGGCAACAGACAGCGCTGAATTTACTTCTACGCCCGGTCTGGATAATTTCAGTGATGTGGTTCTTTTTTGTGAATGCGTCTGAGAATATTCTTTCTCCAGCAGGGGCGTACCGACGAGCTTGTAGAAAGGCGAAATACGTATCTACGTCTCTGGGGAGGGATATGTTCGGACACGTTCACAAAAAATATTAATAGTGAACCTGTATTTGTGCTCTTCACACCAGATTTTTAATAATATTTTATATTATTAAAAATACCTTTGATTATTTTCACCGAGACTACGACAAATATTTCTAAGAGCAAATATCTTATGATGGAACTATTTATAATCAAAATCACAATTCACTGTTAATATAAAAACTATTCTTTTCACCGTTCACTGTATAAAATATACTATATTTTTGCAAAGCGAATGGTGCTCACTTATTGTTAGCGGTGATTATAATCACTGTTAAGAATCACTGCTCTTTTGCAATCACCGTTTGTAATTTCACTGTGAATGGAAAATCACCATTAAGATCATCTCTAATAAGTACTACTGTGACTAAAAAGTATTTCTTTGGTTAAATAAAATGCAAAGTATTTATTCTTCTTCCAAATTAATTTCATCGTATAGAAACTAGTTCCTTTATAAACAATACAACTCCATAGTAGTTTCAAAAGTTGATTTCTGGTATAGCCTTCAATGGCGCGTTTAGAATTCAGTTTTATCTTTTCAATCGATTCAAAACGTTGCCCATGGAGTAGTCTTTTGAGCCGCGAGATTAGAAAAGTCAATCGGTACTAATTAAGCGAATACGGTGTGGTTGGGGGATAATGTGTGTTGAATGATTTCCAAAAAAGTCTCGAACAAGCGAAGGGTAACAATTTTGCATCACTGCAAAAACCACTAATTGTTTTTCCATAATACGTTTTAGATGTATGGCTGCACGCAAAGAACGGGCAACACATAATATATTTTGTTAACAGTTTAGCCAGTTGGAAGAAATTCATAGTGCACTAGACCACGGTAATCAAAGAATACTATTAGCACGACTTGTATTTGACATGTATTTGAACAAGTTTGACTTGTTTTTTTTTCGATTTCGTTTTGCTTTTAGCCCGATATTCACTGCATTGATCGTTTCAGGCTAATAAGCATATATCCATGTCTCATTGTCTATAATAATACATTTCGTGACAGATTGATAGTCAGAAATCATCTCTATACAGACATTCAAATGTCGTTCTTTTTTGAAAAATTGAGTGACTGAAACCATTCGATATGTCACTTCTGAGACCTAAATGGCATTCCAAAATTCAAAATTGCATGGATTGATCCAAATGAAGTCCCAGTATTATCTACAAGGTCTCTAATTATCAATGGATTATTTTTCAGAACGAGCTCTTTTGTTTTCTTGACGTGCTTTAATTAAATTGAAGGTAGTCAAGATCGGTCGTCATCTCTGCCTTCTTTCAATGTATCCGGGGCAGAAATTTCATATCGGAAACAAAATTTTATGTCAATTCTTTCCTGGATAAAATCAGATATACAACCTTCACAATATAAATTATAAGATGTATGCAGTGATGTATCTGTTTACGATGACGAATTATCGAAGAGTTGTTAGCCTTTACTATTTTTCTCTTCCGAACAATGAATTGTTATTTATGATTATTTATTCATTGCACTACTTGTGATTGTTTCAGAATGTTCCAAATGGCTGAAGAATTTTACACATCGCTTGGACTTAAACCTCTATCACCAGAGTTTTGGCGATATTCTATAACCGAGAAGCCCGATAACAGAAAAGTTCAGTGTACAGCAAGTGCATGGGATTTTTGTAATAAGATTGACTTTAGGTATATCTTTATTTTCTTTTATTAGACCTTTATGTTCAGAGCAAAAAGTTTCATGGTAAGTTAATATTTCAGGATTTACAATATATATGTGTGTGTGTGTGTCGAAGTGGTTTCTCGGGTTTCCGTGTGTGGATTTGGTTCTGAGAAGAATCTATATCTCAAAATTTCAACGAAATCTGATTCGTCTGTCTTCATTTTGAGCAGATTGGCGGTTGAAGCTGCTGCGATCGAGTGCATGGCCTATTATGTACCATCGCTTCCTCCCATTTCTGATGGGCCAAGCAGGAAAAGGAACAGGAAAATATCACATCAAGAGCGTTTTTACCGTACGGCAAAGGAACAACCAACAGAATTAGCAGAGCCCTGAAGAAACACGATGTAAAGACAATATTCACAACGGACAGAAAAATATGTGAAGTGCTATGTACTCCGAAAAACAAGATACACTTAGAAAATCAAGGTGTATATGAAATTCCCTGCAAGAACTGCACACAAACATATGTCGAACAAACTAAAAGCCGAATAAGTGTCAGGGCGGAAGAACATAAGTTCGCAATAAGAAATCGAACATCCACGCCATCATTAGCACAACATGTAATACAGACTGGAAATACAATAGATTTTGAAAATACCGAAACTTTAATGAATAGTACAAATATACGAATAAGAACAATACGTGAAGCCATAGAAATCAACAAAAGACATGAAAGCATGAACAAACGGGATGATGCACAACGTTTACCACTGACATGGAAATAATTGCTTGCTTGGGGACGGATACAATCACCGATACAGGCATCGTGAAGCAAATGTCCAGTCGCAGACGTTCACGAGTAGGAAAATCATAGTACTGGACCAGTCACCCGAAGCCGCTCAACATTAAATGCCTATACGAACCGTCACCGAAACATCGTGCCCGCTCGTAACGACGAATATCTCACCATTGAAACAGAAAGGGGAGGAAGCGAAGATACATAATAGGCCATGCACTAGATCGGCACATCGGAGCACGGAGCGCTCTTAGCACATCGGTAGTAATAGAATACTACAACCGATATATTATATTATAATATATTTTCCGACAACGAAGCGAAACCAGAAGAAATGGCTGGCACCAACGACAACGCCCAACGTATAGCACTGGATATGAAGAACATAAACACCTACGAAGAACTCCAAAATTCAATCGAGAACTTTGTCAAGATTATGCACAACGCCTTCGAGAACAAGATGAACGAGATCAAGATGAATGAAAAACCACCACGAAAATCCAACAAGCGACAAAAGACTGAACCACCGCAGATAGAAATGAGCAACAGTTACGAAGTACTAAGAACCATCGAAGAAGAAAACAAAACTGAAGAAACGACACCAATGGAAAGCGACGACCAACCGACAGCCTCCACTTCCGCAGAGAAACCCGGGGTAAGTACCGCTAAACACACAAACACACACAAACAGCACAAAACATTCACAAAAACAGTAACCAACACAAACCAAACACCCAAAATGCCCACTATCTCCCCAATTACAATCACTGACCTAACACAATGGAATCTAGTCCGAGAACTCATGAATTCAAACAGCATTCAATACACACAAAGTAGAATCGTCCAGTCCGGAGTCCAAATCACTCCATCAACAGAACAAGACTATCGCAATCTCAATCGAATTCTCAACGAAAAAGCCATTCAATCCTTCACATACCAACTCCGTAGTGAAAAGAAATTAAAAATCGTCATCAGAGGCGTACCCCAATTCCTGACCGACGAAGACATCAAAGCCGATCTAGATTCTAGAAACTATCCGATCGCAAAAATTACTAGGATGAACGGTAAAGACCGCCTTCCAGCCCCCCTTATTTTAATAGAAATAGACAAACAATACAAGTCAATTTTCGACATCCACACAGTTTGCGGATTAGAAGTAAAAGTAGAGTCCCTCAGACTTAGAAAGGACGTAGTACAGTGTCACAGATGTCAGAAATTCGGTCACCAACAGCGTACGTGCAACGTGAATTTCGCGTGCATGAAGTGCGGAGAGTCACACTCGACGCATGAATGCATGAAGCCGACAACCACCCTCCCTAAATGCGCAAACTGTGGCGGAGCTCACCTCTCGACCAGCTTATCATGCAAAAAAAAGCCAAACAACCCAATAAACGAACCAATACAAACACACAAACTCATAGACGCACCGCTACCAAAACACAACGCGTGGCCTCAAAGACAACAGACAAATAACATCACCGTAACTACACCCACAACCCGGGAAAACACACCAACACCTAACACACACGATAAAGCTGACGACACAATTGCACTCATGATTGGGAAACTGTTCCTAACATTCAGCTCGACAAACGCTACACCCCAACAAAAACAAAGCTTTATCGAAGTCACAACAAATCTAACAAAACTTTTCCACGCACGCAGACAATGAATCACAAACACAACATTAAAATAGCCTACTGGAATGCACAAAGTATAACACACAAAAAACATGAATTACACGTATTTTTAGACGAACACCAAATAGACGTAATGCTGCTAAATGAAACACATCTAAAACCAAGTCACTCATTAAAAATACAAAACATACAGACACGATAGGCCGGTACAAAAAGGTGGCGGAACCGCTATACTCGTACACGAAACAATAAAACACAGCGAACTTGAATACAAAACACTCGATATCATCGAAAACACAGGCATACAAGTAAACACAAAAAGGGGACCGATAAACCTTTACGCAAGTTATCTTCCCTCCGGATTAGACATAGTAGAATCAGACATACAAACGATCTTCAATCAAAACACACCTACAATATTTGCGGGAGATTTTAACGCGAAACACCAAAACTGGAACTCGAAAGTAGCTAATAAAATCGGTAAAAAACAACAAGACAACAACCTCAACGTAATCGGGCCTGTGGAACCCACACATACACATACCAACGGGTACTACTGACGTTTTAGACATTGCAATACTTAAAAACATAACCACAACACATACAATAGAAACTATAAACGACCTCTCCTCAGATCATTTTCCAGTGATATTAACGCTTGACATTGACACAACTAGAACGAAAAATACATTTAATAAGACAGACGGGAAAATTCAAAGAATCCCTAGTACTCAGAACAGTAAAAATTCACAACGCGAAAGACATTGATCAAGCAGCGATCACACTGGAAGATGACATAAAAAACGCAATCGCACAAACGACAAAAACGAAAACCATCGACACAAAACTTAACATCCCGACTGAACTAAAAATAAAAATACGAAAAAAAAAACATACTTAAAGAATATAAAAGAACGCTAAATCCGGAAATAAAAACAAAATTAAACGCGATAACTAATGAAATAAAATCTGACATGATCGAACACTTTAATAAAAACTGGAATAACAAACTTGAATCCCTTAACACGCAAGATCAAACACTCTGGCAGATGACAAAAGCCCTAACAAACACTAAAAACAAAATTCCACCGCTAAAAACCGCAAACGGACCGGCAATAACTGATAAAGGAAAAGCAGACGAATTCGCGAACGCGTTAAAACGACAATTTGAAACGAATCAGACAATACCAAAACACAACACATTTTCTAACCAAATTGAACGGGAACGAAATAATCAAATAGAAATAATCGAAGGCGAAATCGACGCGACAAACATTGACGAAATGGAAAAAATAATTAAAAACCTAAAAAACCGAAAAGCCCCCGGCGCGGACGGAATAACAAATGTAGCAATTAAAAACCTACCAAAAACCGGAATACAAATAATAACGGACATAATAAACGGAATAATAAAACACGGACACTATCCCGTGATTTGGAAACACGCGCAGATAATAATGATCCACAAACCTGGAAAAACAACAAAAACAACCGCAGATTACCGGCCAATCAGCTTACTTCCGTCAATGAGTAAGCTGGCAGAACGCGTGATACAGACAAGACTTGAAAATGAAGTCGAAAACAAAACATAATCCCAAATTTTCAATACGGTTTCCGGAAGAACCACTCAACTACACAACAGGCACTAAGACTGACAGAACACATAACCGAAAAAATGAACATATCGACATCAACGGGCGCAATCTTTCTCGACATTGAAATGGCCTTCGACCGGGTTTGGCACGCCGGTCTCATACACAAAATGAAACGTCACAAAATATCAAACACATTAATAAAAATAACCGACAATTATCTAAAGAACCGTACATTTAATGTCACAATCGGAATCGAAAAATCGACAATCGAGCAGTAGGAGTCCCACAAGGATCCGTCCTCGGACCGCTCCTGTATAACATATACACTTCGGATATTCCCAAAATAGAAAAATGTAATATCGCACAATACGCAGACGACACCGCTATATACATAAGCAGCAGACAAATATCTTACATACACAAACAGTTAAAAAACAATCTAGTCCTCCTAAAGGACTGGTACGACAAATGGAAAATTAAAATTAACCCAAAAAAAACCGCGGCAATTTACTTCCAACACAGAAAACGACACAAAAGGCCGGACGAAATCAAACTCGAAGGTCACACAATACACTGGCAGGAAAAAGTCAAATATCTCGGGGTCACAATGGACTCACAACTTACATACACGGCACATATTAAAGAAATAAAACGAAAAATAGGGCTCACAACACACGCACTATACCCGATACTAAACGGCAAAAGCAAACTAACACTGGAAAATAAAATATTAATAATAAAAACGATAATACTCGCGGGCGCAACATATGCCGGAGAAATATGGCATCAAGCCAGCGAAAGGCAAAGACAATCGGTACAAGGGAAAATAAACAAGGTTATTAGACTCGCGATAAATGCACCGCGATATATGACAAACGCGCAAATACATAAAGAGACGAAACTCGAAACACTGGAAACAATAATATGCAAACGAACACTAAAAACAATAGAAACAATAAAGTCACACGAAAACCCCACAATAAGGAAAATAATAAACCCAAAACGGAGACTAATTAAAAAAGACGGACTCAAACAAATTAAAAGACGCGCAGAGGATAACGATATCCAATTAGCCGCGAAAAAAATCAAAAATTAACAGATAAACAGAGGTCAACACAAACACACAAAAATGTAGCAAAACACACAGCATTCCTTATAGGCTAAACAAACGTAACACACAAACACACAATAACACAAAACATTCACAATCCCGGGTAATGAAATTGGAGTGGAAATGGAGGCAACTTCGACCACCAAACAAAATTAAAAGGACTCATATAAAAATCGGAGCACATTCAACTGCCAACCTGCTCCAGATAAAGACGAATGAGATTTTGTTGAAACGTCGAGATTGAGGTTCTTCTCAGAACCAAATCCACACGTGTAACTATACCCGAGAAACCACTTCGGGATTATACAACCGCGAGACAGAGCAAAACTAAAAAACTTAAATATTCATGGTACACTTGAATATCAAGGTATAAAATAAACTTATGTTTTTTTAAATGGCAATCATAGTTGGCCATGACTTCATTAAAATGTTTATTTTGTTCTGATTTCATAAATATAAGGTTTGGTACGGTTCTCTTTTTTAAATCTTTATTATAGCGGAAGTAATTCAAATACTATTACTTATTTAAGAAATAATAGCCAAGTAAGCTCTTTAAAAACTACTTTAATGCACCAAAAATAAAAGAAAAAAAAAGAAAATTAATTCAAATAGCAACGAATCTAAAATTTAAGGAAATGTTTTGAAAAGGAAGTAAACAAACAAATGAGCAGATAGTGAATAATGTTATTTCATCAAATGCTCAAAATAACCACCATTATTCTGGATGCATATTTCATACCTTCTCACCATATCGGTGGAATTAAACTTTCGAAGAGTCTGTGGCCGGATGCTTCCTATGGCTGTCATAACATTAATTTTTCAACGTTGTTGGGTTTGTTAGACTTTATTCTTTACGGCACTCTATAAAAAAATCTAGTGGCGAAAAATCTGGTGATCTTGCCGGCCAAAGGACGGTACCAGCGTTACCAATCCAGTTAAAAAAAGTTCAGAAAGATGAAAATTATGAGCGGATGCACCGTCATGTTGAAAATATCTGAGATTTTGAATTAAATTTAATGGTAATTCATCTAGCATATCTTCCAGCTCGTTACGCAAAAAGTGTAAATATCGTTCTCCATTCAAATTCAAATTCCATTCAAAAATATGGTCCGAATATTTTCGTTCCAAAAATTGAACACCACACGTTTACAGAAAATACACGTTGATCTCGCCTTTCCACAGTAAGGTGAGGGTTATTTTGAGACCAACAGACATTATTATGCCTATTAAATAATCCATTGTTGGTAAATTTTGTTTCATCTGTATAAAGAATTGTGTAAAAAAAAGTGCGGACTATAGTTTGTTTCCTCCACAAACCATCTAGCAAATAATATTCTTCTTTCATGATCTTGGCCATAAAATGTATTACTCACACTGTATTTAAATGGCCTGTATTTATTCTGTTTTAAAATTAAACGAGTCTTTTCTGGGGAAATAGCACATTTACTCGCAATTTCACGAGTTGATGTCGCGGGTTCATAACTTACATAAGCTAAAAGCCTTTCTTTATGTTCCGGTTTGAATTCAGATATTCAAGTGTGCCATGACTATTTAATAAAGATTATTAAATTCTACGAAAAAATACCATACGATGCCATTTTTTAGTATTGTTCTGTCTTCAATGGTTACGAAGATATGGATATCTGAAAATTTCGTCAAATTTAAATTTTCCTCAAATATCTCAAAAAGTTGACAACATATGACAAATCTGAAAATGCTATCAAATACTCTTCAAAATTCTGAGCAACTTTGCTAATTTAACCGATCCGGTATCTTGAATACTAAGAGTTCTACGGAGATAGAAAGTGGGCACCTGTATATAACATTTTATGTAAATCTGATTTCAAAGTAGGTTAAATTTCATTTTTGGTGAATTGTATTTTATATAAATGAATACTTAAAACATGCTACTAGATTTTCAGTTGCTTTTTACATAAATTTAAGGATGTTTTTCATTCATTTTTTAAAAGAGAAAACAACTTATAATAGATTGATGTACTCGTATTGAAGGGATTAACAAATAATTTCATTATCTACCAAGATTTGTCTTATTATATATATTTTTTTGTGGATTGAAGTTAATTTTCAATAATTATGATTTATGTCAAGATCTAGCAAAAATTTCAAAAAGTTATTTCTAAAACAATCTTGTCAAGCTACACTTTCTCAAGATGGAAAATATTCATTCTTTTCCGCTATGCGATACCTACATAAAATATACGAAGTATTGTCTTATTTACAGCTAAACAAAAATAAAAAACCAAATGGTATTAAAAGCAACAAAAGAAACAATCAAGTTTGCGCAAATAGTGTTGTTAATAGTAATAGTGTTAGAGAATAATTACTTAATCAGAGGTACGGCGCAAAAGAAAATGAAATCTATGGTTTCTTCAAATTAACTTTAATTTGTTAACTGGCACAGGAAAATCCAATTTTCATGGCTAGTTTCAAGGTTGCTATCATTCGTTTTTTTCTTTATTCTTTGTTAGCTGTAATAAGCAATAGTTACGTTAGTAGAAACTGCGGCTCCAAGAGTAGATGATATTGCAAAAAAATGTATTAACTCAATTATCTGACAAAAATCGACACTTAGAAAGTTTCTCTTTGGTCGTGGATTTGTCGACAAATGTTTCAGGTATTAATTTTTATTCGAGGAATACATAAACAATACATCATGAAGTGTATGAAGAGCTTCTTGGCGTTCATAGTATTCACGGCACGACCACTGGAGAAGATATTTTCAAAGGAGTTGAAAAATATCGTTCAGAATACAATTTTCAATGGAAAAACTTGAAGTGTATCACTACTGACGGTAGCAAAAACATGTGTGGAAAAAAATAAAGGTGTCTGTTAATAGTACATTGCATTATTCATGAACAGACTTTGTACGGAAAAAGCTTTGATATGTTAGATGTTTTAAACTTTAATTATACCAGATCACATGCGCTCAATCATTGTCAATTCTGCTAGTTTATTGAAGAGATTGGAGAAATTACTTACCTATCATACTATACTGTAGTACGCTGGCTTAGCTGCGGAAAAGCGATTTTTTGAACACCGAGCAATAATTGAAATTTTCTTGAATGAAAGGAAACTTTCTCTGGTTGAGTTACAAAACAATGAGTGGTTATGGAAGTTATCATTTTCTACAGATTAACTAAACATATGAATTATTGGTGGTACTTACGGGCCAATACTAGCCCGCGGGCCGTAGTTTGGAGACCCCTGTTCTAAATCTATCTATTTATTTAATTTTTAATCTTTTTGATGCTCCATGATCCACCAAATAAAAAATACACAACTGTTTTGAAATAATTTTGCTTAGATTGATAGCTTTTGTAATAAGAACTCATTGTATTAGGTGCTTTCGTTAACATTATAACAAATGTATATTCTTAAGAAACTAGAAAGTGATGCTTTTATAACTGAAATGAGTTTTACTGTTTTTGTTATATTATATTATCATTCAATTTACAGAATTCATAATGTATACAATAATTAGATATATTTTGTATTTATTTATACTTCAACAGAATAAAACAATGTACTGAAGTTAATATGGATGATTTGTTATCAATACATCACGAAATGGCACACATCCAGTATTACTTGCAATATGCAGAACAACCTTTACTATACAGGGATGGCGCTAATCCTGGTGAGTCTATAAACACAAATTTTACTTTTTGTTTGTGTACACATTTAAATATAATAGAATAGAGTATGTTAAATGAATATTATTATATTACGATTGGAATTCTAAATCTTCCAATTGAGAATAAATTCTTCAATATGGATTTTAAATATTCATGTTTTGCTCCAAAAATGGAATATGAATATACCCTATACGTGTATTTTATGTACAGGTTTCCACGAAGGCATAGCCAATGCGATGGTTCTCTCTGTTTATAATCCTATTCATCTGCACAGAGTTGGATTACTTAATAATAACACTGATACATACGAATTGAATATGAATTTCTTGATGACAATGGCTTTAAAAAAAGTAGCATATGCTCCTTTTGCGCTGCTAGTCGATCAGGTAGGTATATATTGAAAATTAATTTTGCTATCTAAGGGTCAACTTTTGAGTGGCGGTACAATATTTTTAAAAATGGCGTGAGAAGTATGAATGTAAATTGGTGGGAATTACGGCTTTTATACCAAGGAATAGTACCACCATTACCTAGAAACGAGGGTCATTTGGATGCAGCAGCTAAACGTCATATACCAGCTGATTTACCGTATATTAAGTACTATGTAGCGTTGTTATTAGAGTTTCAAATTTATGATGCTTTATGTTCAGCAATTAGTCACGCTGGACAGTTACATACTTGTGATATTTACCGATCGAGAGAAGCAGGAAGAATACTTACTGATGTAATGCAGGTTGGCAAAGCAAGGCATTGGAAAGATGTTATAAGAATGTTAACTCGTGGAGAGACTGACAGACTTTCGCCTGATCCTTTCCTAAAATATTTTCAACCCCTATTACTTTGGCTAAAAGTACAAAATAGAGATGAAGGCGTTATTGGATGGAATACAAAATTGCAGGATACAGCACTTTTTCAACCATTATTTTCCAAATACAATCGGGCTTGGTCAGTAGTAGGAAACAAACAATTAATAATAATCATTTTTGGATTTGTACTTACATTATTCTTTAATTTCTAAGACTAAATTTACTGTAAAAATTTCTATTGAACCAAATGTTTTGTGAAATACTGATGTATATACATAAAATATAGTTTTAAATCATATTTATCTATTTGTCGTAATGTTTTTTAACTAATATATTATTGGTTAAACTAACACAATAGACCACTACGCAGATGCGATGTTATGCAATTAAAAACAGATAGGTTCCTTAGTTGAAAGAATCATTTTAAATACTGAACAAAAAAGTTATTATTTCTTATCACTTTAAGCGATAACTAGGTACATAAGAAATATAAGAGGCACATATTCGAATTAAACTGAACTGAACAGTTGAATTTATATCTAATCTGTTTTTCATTCAATAATACATATAAAGTATCATAATTGCCTAAAAAATAAGTTCATGTCTAAAACCTGATTGATGGCCCTTTCTCCATAATGCGTACATTAGGTTGACCGTATACTAGTGTACAGGCAACACAGGTGATATATAGTACAGAAGCCTTTATGGCGTATATAATTCCTAATTCCCGTGCGTTAGTCAGATAGGCACAGTTTCTGGCGTGCAGTGTGCACGTAAGTAATATGGCGAAGATTTATCTCTCGAACTTGTAAGAAAAGAGACACTTTTGTACGATAAAAGTAATCTAAAATACTAAAAAATATATTAAGAAATTAAATTTGAAATGCAAAAAAGAAAGATACAAAGACGGTAAGTAAACAATAGCTGGCTAATAACTCGTGTTGATGGTCCTGGAATCGAGTTTGGAGCTTGGTGTCCAAGGTTTTCCTTCTCGTTTAAGGTGAAGGTGGACAATAATGCTTAATTTGAAAATATCAAAGTTCAATGCAAAATTGTTGAAGTTTCTAACAACATAAACATAAGTCGAAATTAATGGTGAATGTAAATAATACAAAATTTTGGAAAAATTTACATGCGGAGTATTGGTATATCTTGAAAAAAATTGTGGAAAAATAAAAGCGAACATAGCTACTAATTGTGAATCATTAGTTTAAGAATTAATCAATTTATGCGCTGGGATAACTTGAAATGCAAGTATTTCAATTCAGTTAGTAAAAGGAGATAATCATAACCTGTGACAGGGTAGGAGCCATAACTACGAAAATACAAAGCTTTTAGAAATACATATATGTTGTACTCGTTCAATATTACAAATAGCGCTATTATAATGTGTTAAAGTATTTTTGTAATTACGCGCTCATTCCAAAAGAAAACGCAGTTTTAGTTGTTACGGTTACGAAGCTTCTTTCAGTTGTAGTTGGCAGTAAGTAGAAATATATACTTGATGTACGAATGATGTACGGTTGCGATCGTAATTTAAGGGACACTTATTTTTGTACATTGTAAAGTCTACTTCATGATAAAATATTTGCCAATTTATGAAATGTCACCAACGTCAGTTTGTATTTGAAATCAGACTTACAATGTCAAAATATGACGAATTTATGTGTTAAGACTTGTCCCCTATTTTTCGATCGTAATAGTACATCTGAAATAAATAGATATTAGATAAGTTACTAAATGTTTTATTTTACACAAAGTACCGGTAAAAACAAGTTAAACCTCTGCTAAGATTCTAATATAATGACACATACGACGCTCCCATATTTCAAAACACGTATTAATTATAAAATATTAATAATAGGGTAATAAATAGTTTGGTATTTCTTAACAAAAAGTCAAGCATTCTCAAAAACGATACTATCCAAGTCTTTAAAGAACTTCACTCTTTCCAAGACACTATTATTTACATTTTACGAAGTCTTCTTTCTAGAAAAAGCAGTAAAGTGCTGAATAATGGCCTAAATCTGAATATATTCTTGTATCAACCAACACATAATTTAAATCCTTCTGTAACAAATCATAGTTACCGGCACCACTTTGGAACACAGTTTAAGGTCATCCGCATATGGTAAGCAACCAATATTAATTTAAAGAGGTATAGCAAGCGCCAGATAAGTTGGCGAGCGGAAGGGTAAGTTCGCGCAGGATTAGAAGTATTGGGGAGATTTGTATTTAGTTTTACATCAATTTGCAAGATACCTTAGGTGGCGTAAACTACACATCTATCACTTAATAAATTAATAATTTATTAGAGTAAAATATATAACGTGGACGTTTATAAAAATGGCTTCTGCGCACCCCTTCCTCTCGCCATCTTATTTGGCGCAATAAACTTCCCAAGACAGAAACTTGCGGCACTCCACTAGTAGATATGAATTTTTCCGATTCAATGTTACAATATTCAACATACGAGGTCCTACCCAGAAATTCCCGGAATGTTGTTCTTACAACTTATTCACCACAAGAAGTCACGAGGGGCAATATCTGGGGAGTAGGGATGATGGGGTAGTACTGGCGTCTTTGTTAAGGCTAGAAACTGACGCACAAGTGACGTGTGGACGGTGCACTGCCGTGGTGTAGGATCCACGAATTGCTGCACCACTTGACAGGTCGCTTACGTCGAAAGTTTTCTCTTAGTCGCCGAAGAACATTGCAATAAAATCATAAATAGAATCAATAAAATAACATTGAATTGCTCTTCTGCAAGAAGACTTTGATAAGATTTAAAAGTTTTGAAACTCAGACCTCTATCGTTTTGATAATATAATCCTAGATTATCTACTGCTGTTGCTGTTCTTCGGCTTTTTACTATGACGAACTGTAGGAATCTTAATGATGCGTGTTCCCCCTACTCAGTAAATACTTCCTTCTTTAATTATCGCTACCTCAATATCAGATCTTTATCAATGAAGATACGTTTAATATCGTAATTACACAATTTGCTTGAATTTATCATAGGTAAAATTAATTCTTCAGAACGCAAGACAATTTTAAGAGGACGGGATTTGCTTCATTGTTAGTTTTACCAAATTTAAAATGTTCTAATATCTTGTCTAGAAAGTCCCTTATTACTATTGAACATTATAAGATTAAGAATACTAAAATCCCAAAAGCGAAGACGTTTTCAGGTAAAATTGAAATAAAAATTTAACATTTTTTAAATTTTTGTTTATTCTTAGCAAATACAAAAAACTTTCAGTATTACAAAAATAAAAACTATCTGGGTCGAGCTAAAAAACACCTAATTTCTTAACAAACTTTTTATTTCCATTTTCGTTAAAACACGTACGTAGCCTGTGGCTGAAGCTGCTGGTAACAGAATCAAATTATTCACATTTATATCTGTTAATGCTTCGTAAATCCGGGCAATAATGTCATCCACTCCGACAGGCACAGTAAAATAAACCTTTTCGTTGATGTATCCCCACAGCCAAAAATCTATTGGATTTAAGTCAGGAGACCGGGGTGGCCACGTTGTTGGTCCACCTCGACTAATTCATTTATTAGAAAAACGGCGATTACAATTTCTCGCACTTGTTATGTAGCATGTGCAGGCGGAAAAAACTTTGTTGCACGTTCTTGTATATAGGTATTCAGAAATATCCTCTAATTTCCACCATTCAGTATTCTTGGCAGAAAATATGGACTGATGATTCTTTCTTTCAAAATACCCATCTAAACATTCACCCAGGCGTATAATAAGAGGATTCTCAGTGCCAATACTGAAGGTTGTGGTGACTGAAGACTCTTTGTTGGTTGAAATGAGTTTCATCGGTAAATAAAATATTTTGGAAAATCAAGATTGAGCTGAATTTTGTGTAATGATCACGTGAAAAATTTACTCTCAATAGATCACCTCTGGGATGCAGCATTAGAACAGACTGTAGGTGGTATGGATACGAGTTGTATCTTCGTAGACATCTATGATTAGAGGATTTGGTGTGACGCCTTTTTCTTGACAACAAACGTGTACTGGTGGTCGGATTATTCTCAACATCTTGCAATAACTGTTACTCCTGTTGCCATGTAAGTTTTCGAGGTTGCCCGGCATGCAAAGAACGTTTTGGAGCGATGCAAAGAACGTTTTGGAGCGATGCAAAGAACGTTTTGGAGCGATGCAAAGAACGTTTTGGAGCGATGCAAAGAACGTTTTGGAGCGATGCAAAGAACTTTTTGGAGCAATGCAAAGAACGTTTTGGAGCGATGCAAAGAACGTTTTGGAGCGATGCAAAGAACGTTTTGGAGCGATGCAAAGAACGTTTTGGAGTGATGTAAATAACGTTTTGGAGCGATGCAAAGAACGTTTTGGAGCGATGCAAAGAACGTTTTGGAGCGATGCAAAGAACGTTTTGGAGTAATGCAAAGAACGTTTTGGAGAGATGCAACGAACGTTTTGGAATGATGCAAAGAACGTTTTGGAGCGATGCAAAAAACGTTTTGGAGCGATGCAAAGAACGTTTTGGAGCGATACCAATCGCTCGGAAATCGTTCTCTATACAAACGCTCGGCAGCATTACAAGCGCCTAAAACTTTTATCATATCGACATATTCTCTGTTAGTATGCCCTGCCATTTTAAATTTAAAAAATCTTTGAAGCTTTCAATAGTCAATAAGTGATACAAGTCAAATACACATAATAACGTCAAAGTCAAGTAAATCTGTGGCTGCTCGGATAAACGAGATCAACACTGTCTCGCGCAGCTTTGTAGGTAGAGTGGGGAGGGACTTGAACACGCTATATGGCCCTTACACTCTCACAGACTGAACTCAAATAATTATCAAAATATAATAATTCAATATTTGATTTTTTACAAAAAGAATGCCACTTTTGATTTCACATGATTTATTATTTCAATATCACCTGTGTTAAATATACCTGTATGATAAGAATAAGAACAAAGAAAACAACTTTAAAGTTATAAAATTGAAGTTAAATACAGAATTTTGCAGTTAAAACTAGAGATTTAAGTATTAAAAATAAATAAATAAAAAGTAATATGCAACGGGTTGGCTATTTAATGTTGCGGTTTTAAAAATCGCGCTATTCCCTTGTATATATAGAAATTAATATAATATATATTTTTTACACTAGAGGGCCAAGCGTGGTTTACAATAAATATATGAAAAATTTGCCTTGTCAGTTTTCAAGATGGCGTCGTATCAAACGGAAGTGCGTGTGGAATTAATAGAATATTATTATAGAAATGGGGAATCTTTTGCGGCTACGGCAAGACACTTGCGTACTCTATTCGGGAGAAATAACGCACCAACGGAAAACACTATAAAAAGGTAAGGAAAAAAAGATAAATTTAGAAAAGTAACAAAGTATTTGTTATCGTGTTTCCATGTCTACTAATCCGACAATATCTTAGGATTGTAGTGAAATTTTAAGCAACAGCATCTGCGGCAGACGAAAGATCAACTGTTACAGAACGTCAAAAGACCATCTGGGTACCGGATACCATAGAACGAGTACGGGAGCACTTTACAGCTCAACCTTCAACATCGACCTCAAGAACTTGAAATACCCCGTACAACACTAACGCAGATCCTAAAGCAAGATCTAAAGATGAAAGCATACAAAATTCAGATCGATCAGACGTTGAGACCGTTTGATATGGAGCGACGCTACAATTTTGCGAACGAAATCATCGAACGCATTGGAAATGGCAGCATGTCATTGGAACGAGTGTGGTGGTCGGATGAGTCACATTTCGATGTATCCGGTTATGTGAATAAGCAAAATTGGAGACATTGGGGGACAGAAAATCCTCATCTAGCAATTGGTCGTCCTCTTCACCCTCGACGGTTGACTGTATGGTGTGCTATTTCGTCGGCAGGAATTATCGGTCCCGTGATTGTCAATGGAACCGTTACTTCGCAAAAATATTGTGAAACGCTTAATGAGTCTTTTATTCCCGTGGCGCATGGATTAAATATGGTGGAGAATGCATGGTTTATGCAAGACGGGGCTTGTCCGCATCGCACGGAAGAAGTTTTCAACATTCTTGAAGAACATTTCGGTAACAGAATCATTGATCTTGACGCTCAAAGGCGGAGGGATAACATGGCCACCATATAGTCCAGACCTCAATCCTTGCGATTTCTACCTGAGGATCATTAAAAGATACGGTATATCGCGATGGTATAGACACCCTGGATGACCTTGAAATGGCAATACGGCAGCGAATAGAAACGATACCGTACGCCACACTTCAGGCAGTTTGTGGAGAATTTGGGAAGAGGCTGCGAAATGTTATCGTTGCTCGAGGCTCTCACTTCGAAAACCTGATTTATTAAACCGCAGATCTTGTTGTTTAATTGCACAAATAAATCATTTTTTTAAATTAATGTTTTGTATGTTTAATACGACTTCAAAAAATGCAACCTTAAATGGCCAAGCCTGTATGTGATGTAATGCCACAAAATTAAAGTTGATGATTTCATCTCAAATTGTACAGGTAACATATTTGCAGTTTCTTTACAATCTATTAATGTTTTCATTTGTCTGAAGGCACTGCCGACTTCTTTTTATATTTTACATTACGAATTACAGTTTATTATGACTGTATTTTTAGAAAAAAAATAATGTTCTTACAAAGTAATAAATTTAATACAGTTTATTTCTGAAAACTTTGAATTTATCTGAATAATAGTTATGTTTGTATCAATCATTTTCTTTTGATGGTAATTTTGTTGCAGCTAAATAAGGATTGTCGATATCCCAATTCTGCGAAGTACTTTCTTCATTCTTTGGAGATTCCTCTTTAATTTTGACAATTTCTTCCAATGGAGTTATATTTTCCAGTTTTGGTTCAACTTTAATTCTTTTCTTCGGTGGTGATGCATGCTGTTCTTGACTTTTTGTATCATATTCTAAGTCTTCCGGGTCAAATATTTGATCTTGTGGTAATAATGCAGATAAGTAAGGAGGGAACTGTGGTTTGCAAGCTATTACTGAAATTTTATATCAATATTTATTAAGAACTTGCTTAGAATATGATTTCTAATAATTGCAGGCAGTTTGTTGATATATTGTCTCTGTCTGCCTTTAATTTTGAAAAAACATAACCAAACAAATTTATCAGAAATTAGATAGTGTAAAAGTTACTTTGCATCGTGCGTTCAAAAAAAAACTGATGATTTCTAATATCAAAAATCAGGTCGTAACTTTACTAATATGAATTTCTTAAATGACAGTTATATCTAAATGACAAACAGCTTTAGAAAATTGCAAGGTTAGAAAATTGTAAGGTTAATTGCTAGGTTATAATCTTCCTGTCATGAATAATAGTATATTCTTCAACGAGCGTATAAAGACGGCTATTATTCACGAGGGTGAAAATTACAACGCGAGCCGTAGGCGAGCGTTGTAATCACCCTAGTTAATAATAGCCTATTATACGCGAATTAAAGACTATACTTTCTCTACGGCTACAGGATTAAATAAAAAAGAGAATACGTAGGTACATAACAGTTTAATTTATTTGCAAATGTTATCTTAAAATTAGAACAATTACTAATATTTATTACTGATGGTGTTGAATTTTTATCAAAATTCACTTCATTCAAAGTATGAGTGTTTGAAAATGTTTGTTGTGTATTATCGCTTTCATCAGAGACAAAGCTTATTTTTTAGGAAGAAAATATGCGAACAACGTAAGATACTAAGAAAATGTATTTGACGTTTTAAATTTTGACTTGTGTAGCGGTTGCTAGGTAACGCACTCTTTATACTGCATCAATGGTGTACTGCCCGTTGAATAATGAAAATACGAGTGATGTGATTGGTCAACAGGCCGTGTAAATGATTCATTACACACAGGGTGAAGAATTGATGCCATTATACAATTGAATAAATATTCAGAATGAATATATTATTCAATAGCCGTAGAGAAATAAAATTTCGTGTTATCGATGACACTAATGGCATTAACATTAGACAATTCAGAACGGGGCGGTTAAGTTACGACATACCTAAAAATTTCATGGCCAACTCTGCGGCTGTTTTGTTTTGAACGCACGATATAAATAACAATATTTTACTATATGTAATGAATGAATAGTAGTTTATACGAGTCAATAATGGCGGTTATTTCCGAGAGCTGAATTTACGAACCGAGACGCGAAACGCCGAGGCAATATCTCAGCTCGAGGGAATAATAGTCATTATTGCGAGTTAGTATACACTACTTTATCTACGACTAACTGAAAATTACCAAAAGAAAAACAAACATTATACTATAATACACGTTTGACAATTAGAATATACGGGCTTGTTTATCGTTACTATGGTAACGCTGATAAGGCTATGTTTTATTGGCGGAACGCAGGGAATAATGAGACATAACGTTATTATTATTCCCTGCATTGCGCCAATAAGAACGGGTGCATTTGATTATTCCCTGCGGAAATTATGAGTCCCATTATTAACTAATAATCACTAATATAATACTTACTTTATTGTTTAGTCGTAGATAAAATATATTAATTATGATTTTCAACAAAAATATATAAGAAAATAGGTTTGTTCCGGTTTAGTTACCGTACGCGTATTGTTTGGTGATCATTTAGTGCACAAACGTTAGTTTTGCACTGCTTTTGGACCAGTGATAATTATAAAGATGTCGAAGCATTTCTGATCGTTTGGTTATCAAACTATTTTGTACTATACCAACAGTATAGTACTAGTATAATAATCAACCTTGTTCGATGATATGTGGTATTGCTATTGCCAACTGCAGTTCTCACAGAATGAAGTATGTAATGCGTATGCCAGTACAAACGGTACCTACGTCAGTCTGTGAACTGTTTTGACTGTCCAGTGACTGGTTTATGTATCAAAATTAGTTAGAACACTTCTGGTATCGTTCTATGTACGGTTCAAAATGAAGTTGGAACAATGCACATGTACCGTCACTGTACGGTTTTTATAGCGAGTTGGAACAAACCTAATAACTTGTTTATACAGCCAAATAAAAATAAATGAATTTCTCTAGCAGACATTTCTTTGAAAATACATTAATATTGAAATTATAGTGTATGTAACGAGTCATCGAAAAAATTCATAATTGGAGTAGACTGTGAAATTGGGTTGGTCCTTTAGCCACTTCCACATAATGACACATTACTTGATGCTTGACAGTTTCATTTGGTTTCATTGTAAAAAAAAAGGTTATGGCATTGAAATGATACTACAACAAAAAAGAAAACAAATAATTTATTTAATATCGAAATCATAATCAAAATTTACATATAGCTACAGAAAATGTTGTGTCCATTTACATCTAAACACAAACAATTTTCTTAATAAGTTTTGAAAAATTTGACACAAACTTATAGTTTCAATGTCAAATAATAAATGTCATTATGTGAAAATGGTTAAAGTATCAATCCAATTTCACAGTCTACTCCAATTATGAATTTTTTCGATGGCTTGTTACTATTGCAATCGTTAAATTTGGCACGATTTGAAATCAAGTTGCTTTGCTTTTTGAATATAATCCTACCGTAAACCTAGCTTTTTGTGTCACTCTTGACATTCACAATATTCTGACAGAATATCCTTTGCGTATCACAAAAAAGTAAAAAAAAAAAAAATACAAACTTCAAAAAATTGTTTTATTATAAATAATATAACGATTAGAAAAGTAAATGTTTTAATATTTTGTAGAGCTCCCATGGTTATTTAAAACAATTCATAATCTTTTGGGCATAGAATCGGTTAAATTTCGCATGTTGTAATTTTGGCGCAAGTGATGCCATTCGTTTTGAATTGCATTTATTATCAGAATAATTGAAACATACATGAGTAGGTAAACCCCACCAGTTTTGTATAATACAAAGCCACCAGATTCACACAGATTTTTAGTAATATTTTATATTATTAAAAATTGCATTTATTAATTCGTTTTTGTTTTGTGGTCGAAACTCATAATTATATATTTTTCCGGTCATGTATCCCCAAATATTTTCAATTGGATTTACATCGGCGCTTCTAGCTGGGCACGGAATTACATTAATATTACTTTCGTTCAACCAATTTCTTACAATATGAGCTGTATGAATTGGTGAATTATCCTATCTTGCACGGACGGAAGCATCAGATTGTTAAGTATATCAACATATCGTTGAGTGTTTAAATGGCCATCAATAATATGCAATGCTCCTGGCCCTTGGACTGATATCCAGCCCCACACATAGACGGAAAACCTTCTATTACTATCTGTTTTCTGTATAAATTTATCCTCGAATGTCTGACCTCTTGGACGATATACTCTAAGTTTTCCGTTGTATGTTGACTGAAATATCTTCTCGTTTCTGAACACTACACTGTCCCAGAAATTCAGTGCCTGATTTAAATATTGCTGGCGAACTGACTTCTTCTTAATTTATTTTCATGAGTTAACCATGATTTCATTGCAGCTACACTGTTTAAAAGACCTGCATCTCTTAATCGTTTTCTAGCCGTCCTTACTGATGTGGAAAAAATTATTTCTTTACATGCTTTCTTAGCAGTAGTAAAAGGATGTTCATTTACATACTCAATCAAACTGTTGTCCACCTCGGGAATTGACTTCTGTGGGGCTCCAGAATCAACTTTCCTACGTAAGTCGTGTATTTGTGGCCATTTACATTTTAAATTGAAAATAGTGCTTTTGCCGCAATCAATTTCATTTGCTACACGTTGCAATGACCACCCTTCTTCCAGTTTTGCAATAGCATAACCCTTTTCAGCGTCCGTAAGAACATGATTTGGCAATATTTAGTTGAACAGTTATTAATTAAGTAGCAAAGATTAATAAATGCAAATATTACGGTGACAGATATTGCAATGATAATAATGACAGCCATGACAAATTTAAAATATTGAGTAAGCCACTGGATAAAGTCATATCAATACAGGAAAAATGAACCGTGCCAAATTTAACTCTCGCGGTAGCTTGAGTAGCTTTGTACTAAGCTACTCAAATATATTTCTATAAGAATAAATTTTTAACAAAATTTGTGACGGAATAAAAATGTCTTTAATTTGAAAATAGTTTTGTAGCTAGGACTATGGTACTATATTCCCAATAGTTGGATCTATAAGCAATTTAGCATAAAATTTGCCTAAACATATAGAATCAATTTTTTTTAAAAATTATAAATCCTTACATTAACATAATCTGTTCATCCCTATTTAATGATCCTAATCCTAATGTTTTGTAACTTTGCCTTAGCTATTCACAGCTATATAGTTGTTTTATGGTTCCTCAAGTTAAAATTATGTTGGTTTACTTACAAGGAAACATGTTTGTTTCATCACTATCAAAGAGATTGTGAATTTGACTGGTTTTTGCCAAGAATTTTGTTAATGCTCTTTCCATATCCTTTTTTTGGGCAGCGTATTTTTCTCTTATTGCTTCATAATCAATAACAGGTTGCTTATGTGTCTATAATTTCAAGAATTAGCTTAAATATATACATTTCGATAATTAACTATTAACTGGTGTTCTTATATATGCATGTGGATCTGGAAATTGAGGTAAGTATAAAGGAATATGACCAGGTAATGACTGCTTTGTCCCTGCCGGTAACATACTGAGTTGCTTTTGTGGCTGTTGCGGTTGTAAATTTGGTAGATTTGATGATTTAATTTTCTTAATAAATTGATCTAAGCCAGAAAAATCAATTCCTAAAAATTAAAAGAACATTTATTTAAGTAAGTTAAACATAATAAATAATGATAAATACTAAGATTTACATACCCATTTCTACAAAACTTAAAATGACATCGGCTATAACAGGTTCTGATCTGCCAGATAGTTCGCAATAATTTTTACTTAAATAACCAACTTCGCATAAATCTAAAACGTTATAGTTAAATCAGGAAAAGTAATAAAATTACAATTTACAGGTGTACTAACAGCATTGAAACATCTCTGTTAAAGTTTCTAATACATCCCTATCTGCTGCATCTGTTCCCAGAGCTACCAAAATACTTGAGATTCCTGCAGTTAACATTTTTCGATACACATTTGTGGTCTGCTCCATACTTATATAAAAGGGCAATTTTAGGATATTTATATAATTAAAAACAATAACTATATGTCAGTATTTAACTTCTTATAAAGTGAAATGTAAATATAACCTACAAATGATAATTTTTTGAGGCAATGGTTAACAATTGGGGCGCCAGTATGAATACGTATTCATATGTATGCAACCATATATACAAATGTGTATACGTATGTATTGTGCGGTTCACAGCGATGTCAAATCTAATTAGGAATTATAAACCATATTCAAGTTGTGCTTTTATAACTACATACTTATTTGTTGCATAATAAATTAAGGAAATTATTGTAAATGAATCCAATTTTATTTTAAATCTGTTATATTAGTAAATAGTTAAATAAAATATTTACTTAGGTGTTTTCTTTTGAAATACATATTTTTTTTCTATAAATAAAATATATGGATAGCTATGTATATTGCTATATTATATTAAAATAAAATTTATTATACTTACCAATTTTATTTCTATTGATTCCTAAGTTGTCAAATATACTCGCAACACGTAATTAGGAATCAATAGGAATAAAATTGGTAGGTATAATAAATTTTATTTTAATATAATATAGCTATCCATATATATATCTTTTATTTATAGAAAAAAAAATATGTATTTCGAAAGAAAACACCTAAGTAAATATTTTATTTAACTATTTACTAATATAACAGATTTAAAATAAAATTGGATTCATTTACAATAATTTCCTTAATTTATTATGCAACAAATAAGTAGTAAAATAAAAGCCCAACAAATATGGTTTATAATTCCTAATTAGATTTGACATCGCTGTAAACCCCACAATACATACGCATACACATTTGTATATATGGTTGCATACATATCAATATAAATTCATACTGGCGCCTGGCGCCCCAATTGTTAACCATTGCCTTTTTGAGATGTTTAGGCTTATATAGTGTATGTTTCAAGTATGTATTGCATATATATTGGCATTATTTGCGATTTGTTGTAAAGTAGGGTTACCTTACGACTTAATTTATTTTGCAATACCGTGATAACAAACAAATAAACACTACATTCTCACTTAACTTGCCATAAACTTTAAGCCTTTGAACGATTGGGCGAAGGGGAGGCTTGTTTAGGTGGTAATCTAACTTTAAAATATATTTTTATGTTACTGATTCTACAATATTATTTATATTTAAAGTTGTTAGTTTTACAATTAAAAAAGTGCAGAAAAGGCTTTTGAAGTAAAAGACAAGTATTGTTTCATTTTTTTAAATATGTTCAAAGTATATATAACGTATTTCAAATTTTAGAATAAATATTGTCATGTTTTAAATATTTTGTACATCCATTTGTGACAATAATATTTAATACTTTTTAAATGATATTTTTATAAAGTATACTACAACCAAACAGTTTTGAAACATGATAAATTATGTAGGCATTTCTATTATTTTATAAATGTATTTCAAATCATATATAAACTATAAAAATTATAGCTCCTAAATGTACATTATAACTAAACATATAATCTTCCTGGAGTGATTTTCACGATTTCCATCTTTTTCCACTCTTTTTTTATTATAATTATTATTACACATTCATTTTTCCTATATGTAACTTTAAAAAGAAAATTACCAATGAATTAGCGGCATAGTAGGCAACCAGTTATACACCGGTGAAGGATTTACGTATAGCTTAATTTTTAAATTAGTTGGAAAAAAAAAACATTGTCTTATGTCAAATATTTCTGAATTTTTATTGATACATGAATCTTAAATTAAATACATTTTATTGAAAAGTAGATAATTTATTTAAATCGTGAATAAGTACAACAAATATGAAAAGGTAGCAACGATAATGTGGTGCCAGAAGAATAGTTTAAGGACGGTCAGAGACATGTTTTCCGTTAATTATCCTTACAGGCCTATACTTTGTGTGAAAACAATTTTAAATATTAAAAAAAAATTCAAATAAGATGATTGTTTTCTAAATTCCGACAAAAAAAAACAATAACGTGTTAACAAAACACATGAAGCTGAGTATCCTGTGTTACGTAGAAGAATGGTCTGTAGAATCGCCTTTAGATGTAGCCAGGCATTTTGGAGTATCGTGCAGTTCGGTGCACAAAATCCTGAAAGAATTCAAATATAAGCCACATAAGATAACAAACCATCAAGAGCTTAAATGAAAACGAATAAATTTTAAATAAAATAATTTTTATATTTAAAATGAAATTTTTACATTTACCGTAAATAGTGAAGTCAACTCTTAGAACTTTTGGTTTGTATCCTACATTTATCCATTGAAAAATACTAAATTTCCTACTCATTAATCTATTTATTAATCGATTTATCTCCAAATGATTACTTTGTGTGGGGGTTACCTGAAAATTAAAATTTATAATAACTTGCAAGGACGACACTTCGAAAACTTGCTTTGAAATTAGACTTTACCTTTGTTATGTTGTTTTGTTTGTCTTAATTAATCGTTAGAATAAAATAATTTCTTCATTCAAAGCCAGTGTTGTTCCGTGACCTGTTGAGATAATCGGTAGAATGGTTCGTGAAAATTCGGTAGAATTCGGTAGATTTTTTTATCCTTAGTTTAAAATCAAACAATTATATGAAAACCATTTTAATTTCTAAAATACATATAATAATAGTTATTAATAGTATCATATAACTAGTAAATATAATAAAAATGTAAATATATATGAAGCACACTAACAATAACTTATATTATTATATACATGATGTTTTATAAAACTAATGACGTTAATAATAATAATAGTTAATAAACTCTACTCGTCATCAGGTATATTTTTTAATGTTTCTTCATTTATTTTCAATATCAATTTTTTGTCTATTTTAAAATCGAAACAGCTATTTTTATTTATATATGTCTTACTATGAAGAAGTCCTGTGACTGTTTCCGTGCTTAATTTAGTACCTACGTTGTTTAGTTTTCATTAAATTGATGGAGGAAAAAATTCGTTCCACATTTGCGGAA
Organism: Melolontha melolontha; assembly: GCA_935421215.2. Lineage (NCBI taxonomy): Eukaryota > Metazoa > Arthropoda > Insecta > Coleoptera > Scarabaeidae > Melolontha > Melolontha melolontha. Next base: position 132,432,157 of record OW285236.1, read on the forward strand.
GAATGTGGTAAACACAACAAATTTTGAATAAAATTACATAATAATGGAAAGACATTCGATTCACCACCACGTTTTATTGCCCTGACACTAGTCCAGAATTCCAACATATCTGTGCTGAAATTTTGGCGTTCTGTGTAATTTCGTAATTGCCTCCATTCGCTATCTAAATTTTCAAGTTCGTTTTGTGGTATTAAATTCGGAAAAAGTAAAGCTATATCTGCTATTGAACTTATAGTTCCGCTTTTTACTGTCTCGGGATCAATGAAATTATATTTTTTAAGTGGGTTGTTTTTTAGTGGAAATCTAGTCGTGATTTGTGAACAACTTTCAACGTAAAAATCCAAACAACGTAGTCGCAAATATTTTATTTGTTCTAAACTCAATTTACCTTCTTCTAGATAAATTCTAACATTTGCTCCTAAATACAGATCTTCTAATCCTTGATAATTATCTGGATTTTTAAATTCATTGTTTTCTAAAGCTGTAGATAATAAATAGTTACGTTTTAGGAAACAGTCACAAATTGTTCGAAAAATATTGGATACACTATTATATAAAGTGTAAAGTTTTGGCGATTCTGATTGCATTTCACGATTTAGACTATTAAAGAGTGGCAAAGCATAATCTAGAAATAATAGAAAGACTTTGGTTAGCGGATTATTTAAATGATCGAGTATGTTTTCAGCTGTTGAGACATCGCCATCTGCAACAGCAGTTGTAAAATATAAACTGAGCGGATTGTATTGTTCTAGAATTCGTGTAATAGCTGAATTAACCGATAACCATCTGGTTTGGGACGGGTGTAAAATTTTGTGGATTTTAACATTGCAAAATAATTGATACTCTTGGAATTCGCTGATTCTTTTTGGACTAGAGTTGAAGTAATTAAAAATATTTCTTGTTAAGTTTTCAAGGAAATTTGGCAATTTTTCGCATGCGTGTGAAGCAACTAAGTGAAATGAATGGCAGATGCACTTCATGACAAATAAATTCGGTATATCTTTTTTTAGTAATGTTGTAATGGAATGATGTCTTCCCATCAATACATTTGCTCCATCAGAAGCAAAGCCAATCATATTATCTTTATAAGGAACATAATTTGCGACAAATGTATTTATAACATGATTATATAAAGTTTCCGCATTCGCACTATCTAATTTCACAAGAGCAAAAAAACAGTCTCTGATTAAATTGTCTTTTGCATACCTGACGACGAGACAAAGATGTTTTATCGTTGAGCGATCTGTAGACTCGTCTATAATAAAGGAACATTTATTATATTTAATATCCTCACATATATTTTCGAAATATTCAGCACCTATGACATTTCGAACAATAGCTGTGGTTTTCTTTCTGGCGCACGATATGCCTTGAGCAATCTTTGAATCGGGACAAATGTTAGCTATTAATTTTGGCAAATGATCCATTACCAAAAACGGCAAATTATGTTCTGCAATAAATGCAGACAAGCGGATCTCGGCTAAAACCAAGATAATTCAAATTATTGTAAACATGAAATAATTTAAATAATCATACCTTCGGCAATATTATTCTTTATTTGCGCCGATTCTGTCATACCTGCTGAAAATTCGGTTAAACGCGGCTGTTTGCGTATCATCCTTAATGTATGTTTATGTATGTATGTATGTATAATCTGCACCCATTTACCATACATTGGTGTAGGGTATAATAAAAGTTAATGCGTTTCTCCGTGTGTTTGAATATATCTTCGCCATTCATCTCTGTCTCTGGCCATCCTCTTAGCCTGCAACCATGTTATTTCTTTCTTTGCAAACAACTCCGCTATCACTCCATTCCAAGTCCTTCTGGGTCTGCCTCTTCTTCTGCGCTTCAGGTTTTTCGTCTTCCATACTCTCTTCGCTGGTCTTTCTTCATTCATACGTTGCATATGTCCCCACCAACTCATTTGACGTTTCTCGATATATTGCATTAGTGAGCCTACTCCCAGTTCTTGTCTAATATCAATGTTCCTCATTCTATCTAGCTTAGTGACTCCTCTAACTCTTCGCAGATATTTCATCTCAAGGGCCTGTAAACTGCTTTTCTGTTTCTCGCTCAATACCCACGACTCGCAACCATAAGTTAATATAGGTCTGTATATCGCTTTGTAAACTTTTATTTTGGTTTCTCTTGCTATTTCTGTTCTATTTGTGAATTTCTTATTCATTGTGTGGTATAAGTTTAACGTTTTCTGTATTCTGTTATTAATTTCCGCTTCTTGTGTTCCTTTTACGTCTATGGTCACACCCAAGTAATCTAATGTTTGTACCTGTTCTATTTTTGTCCCTTCTATTTCTGTATTCGTGTTGTCTCCTTCTTCTCCTATTACCATCACTTTTGTTTTACTTTTATTCACCTTCATTCCATTCTCCCTGAGTGTTGCGTTCCATATGTCTAAGTTCTTCTGCAAATCTTCCTCACTTTTAGCGATGATCACTATGTCGTCCGCGAATACTCCTTCAGAAATGTCGACTCGTTGTAAATTTCTGTAACCCACTGTGAATGTTTTTGTTCTCTTCGTACATCCCTTTATTATATTGTCCATAAATATAATAAACAAGCAGGGACTTAAACTTCCACCCTGTCTCAATCCTGTGTGTGTTGTAAATGGCTCCGACTTCATATTGTTTCTAATAACCACGTTTACATTATTACTATAGATCTTTTTCAGCATGCGTATTATCTTGCATTTTATTCCTCTTTCTTGTAGTATTTTCCAAACTATATGTCTAGGCACCGTATCAAAGGCCTTTTCCAAATCCACAAAAGCGAGATACATTTTTCGTTTCTCTTGTATTGCTCTTTGTGCTAGTTGTTTTATCATAAATATGTGGTCCTGGGTGCTTCTACCACTTCGGAATCCACTCTGTGATTCGTGTAGTGAACTTTCTACAGTCGATCTAACTCTCATATCTATTATTTCTTCGAACATCTTCATAGTGGTACATAATAATGTCAAATCTCTGTAATTACTGCATTGTTTTTGTCTCCTTTTTTATGTATGGGTACTATTTGTGCTACCTGCCAATCTTCTGGGAATTTTTCTTCGATCCAGATTTTATTAAATAATTTTAGCAATAATTCCGTTCCCTTCTGTCCCATACATTTAATCATTTCTGAACTTATTTTATCATATCCCGGTGCTTTGCCATTTCTCAGCTTTCTAATTACTGTCTGGATTTCCTCCATTGTTATTTTATCTTCTTCCTCTATTGCTGGTTCATTCTCTTCCCCCTCTGTTAAGTCGTCTTGTGTATAGTTTCCATTCTTTAACATTTGTTCGAAGTATTCTTTCCATCTAGCTATTATATCTTCATCTTCTGTCAATATTTCTCCATTGTTGTTCTTTATAAAAAGTGTTTCCGACTTACTATCCTTTCTCAACGATTTTAGTGTTCTAAAAAACAGTTTCTGCTTTTCTTTGCTGTCTTTCTCTATCTTATCTCCAAACACTTTCCATTTGTCCCTTTTTGCTTTTATTACTAGTTCTTTAACCTTTCTCCTCTCTCTCAGTAATCTTTCCATGCCTGTTTTTTGATTTGCACTTGCGTTGCTATTTCTTTGTTCCACCATGAGGTGTATTTTTTGTTCCATTACTTACACTTACACCACATATTTGTTTAGTAGTATCTATCAGGGTAGATTTAAAGTAATTCCACAATTCTTCAACGCTACTGTTTTCAGTTCCTTTATAGCCATTTGTTAATTTTGTTGTTAGTACGTGTTCATATTTTTTTGCTGTTTCTTTGTTCCGTAGTTTATATGACTTTAAAGTTGTGTACTTAATTTTATTTAGAAGTATGTGGTTAGTTTTCTCTGTTTCACATATTTTCTCTCTAAATTTTGTTAATACTACATAGTGATCGCTCCCAATTTCCGGTCCTCGTGTACCTTAGTATCTATGACTGTTTTTCGGTTGTTACTTTCAATTAGTACGTAGTCAATTATGGATTTCTCCTTTCTGCTTTTCACTTCTCTTGTGAACTTATGTGTATCTTTGTGTTCGTAAAAGGTATTAGTAATAATTAGACTATTCATTAGGCAGAATTCCAGCATCCGTACTCCATTATGATTTCTCGTGATTTCTCCATGGTTGCCTATTACTCTGCTGTATACATCTTCTCTTAACCCCACTCTACTATTGAAATCACCCACTATATATATTTTTCCTTTTGTATTTTCTGTTGTTATTGTTAGATTTTTCCAGAACCTATCCTTATTCTCCTTTTATCATCTTCGTTGGGACCATATACTACTATAACTGTTCTGATTCTTCCACTATGTTTTTGTCTTAGCTCAATGGTTAATATTCTTTCGGAAATTGCCTCCCATTTATAGATTTCTTTCGCCATTTTCCTATTTATGATGCATCCGACGCCTGCACAGGCTCTTTGGTCCTTTGGGACTCCACTGTAGATCATTATGTGGTCATTTCCAAGTTTCATTACTCCTTGTCCTTTTTTTTTGTTTCCGTTATTGCTAATACACCCTCTTTCATTTTTTCAAACTCATCTTCTAGTTCCTTCTCTTTGCCATTTATGCTTTTGATATTCCAGGTCGCCAGCTTCCAGTATTCGTTATTATCATTATCCTTCTTACTCACTTTCTCTGCTCTTCCCTTTCTTAGTTTATTATTTTCTTCTCCTTTTGCTCCATTTTCATGTGTCAAACTTTGTGTCCTTTATCTTTGCTGGTTTCGTCAACTTATTTTTATTTTGTGCGGCTGGCTTTAGTTTTTTGACTTGGTCTTTACCATCTTTTCGTATGTTTTATTCCAGCGCCACTCTTCTCCGTTTACAATTACTTTATTATATCCTATTTTCACTTCCTTTCCTTTATCCATTTCACTCTTTGCGTACTTTCTTATTTGTTTTTGTTTGTCTCTCTCTTTTTGTGTTAAATCGTCATTGATGAAGACTCTGTCTTCCTTAAAATTCTTTAATTTCTTTTTATTTTGCATCATTTCTTCTTTTTGTAGTTCATTTCCAAATTCAATAACGTAAATATTTTCTCCAATTTTTGTAACCTGTTTCGGTGTTATATCTAAGTTCAAGTATTGTCTTATAAAGTCGGTAATATTGTTCTTTAGCATTTCTTTGTTCGTTGTGTTTAGTTTTAACCCAGATATTACGACATTATTTTTCCGGTTTATCTTCTCCGTCCGTTCTATAACCTTCTTTATATCCTCCATTTCTTTCTTAATTATTTCATTTTCCTTTCTTATCTCTATATTTTCTCTTTTCATATTTTCATTTTCATTTTTTATCTTAATAATTTCATCGTTGATGATTCTTTGTTCGTCTCTAATCTGTTGTATTTGTTTGCTAATCGCTCTTTGATCAGCTTTCATTTCTTTTTGATCTTTATTCATCGCTTCAATCATATTTATAATTTGATCCAATTTATCCTCACTCTTAGGTGGTGTTCTCAATTACTTTTTGCTTCTCTCAAAATCTCCCTTCGTCTCTTTCAGTGCTTTTTTTTTTTATCACGTTCATCGGTTGAGTAATCATCGTCCTCACTACCCGCCATGATATCAACGTAGTCAACGTACCTATCGTCTGCGCTATTTGGGTTGCCTATTCGCTTTAGCGGCGTCAGTCACCGTTCCCGGTCGACCCGTCGGAGATATGGCGACTACCAGCTGTCTATGTTTTTACTTTATTTACGTACAATTTTCACAATTTTCTTATCGCTATTCTGTCTTTACTTTTACTAATGTACTCACCACGTATTAATGTGGGCCACTAAAAGTCCGGACAGAAGAAGTGATTGGGAATGTTAGAGAAATAATAACTGATGCCCCTAAAACTTCAGTAAGAACTCTTGCTCAACAAACCGGGTTGTCAGTTGGTTCTTGCCATAAAGTTTTAAAAGAAGATTTACAGTTATTCCCATATCGTATAACTTGTTTGCAAGAAATCCTCGATATTGATTATCCGCGACGAGTAGTATTTTGCGAATGGTTTACAAATAATTTTAATGATGATGTCCTAGACAAAACTTTCTTTTCAGACGAAGCATGGTTCCATGTTAGTGGATATGTTAACTCGCAAAACATGAGAATGTGGAGTGATACAAAGCCCAATAATTTTTATGTTGAAGCTCCTTTACATCCTCAGAAAGTTGGTGTTTGGTGCGCTATAAGTAGAAGAAGGATTATTGGTCCAATTTTTTTAATGGTACCTCGACTGCAGAAAGATATCGACAGGAAATACTTTTGCCTTTCTTTAATCAACTTCGCGATGATGAACTAGCTTTGGGATACTTTCAACAAGATGGTGCTAGACCTCACACAGCGGGGGAAACAATGAATATGTTACAAGAAGTGTTTGGAAATCGTTTAATTAGTTTGAACAGTGATCATGAATTTCCTCCAAGATCTTGTGATCTTACACCGTGTGATTACTATTTATGGCCTTTTTTAAAAAATTCAATTTATCAAGTACCAGTGCAAGATTATATAGATCTCCAAGATAGAATTATAAATAAAATTAGTGAAATTAGAAATAGTCCCATACTGCAAAATGTATTTAGTAGCATTCGGAGGAGGTGCGTAAAATGCTTGGAAGAAGGTGGTGGACATTTTCAACATCTTTTATAATTATGGTCATTATTGTTGGTAATTTATACAACTACAATTTATGATATTTATTATAAGGTTGTAATCTAAGGACTCAAACAATTTATTTGTTTCAGATTTATTTTAAGCCATTTCTTACAATAATTTATTGAATGTTAATATATTAAACTAGTACGATAACTAGATACTATTGTCACTATAAGATGAATAAAACCTTTACTTGTAAAGTTATTTCCTCTTAATTCTGCATTGTCTTTTTACATGTTACTACAGATTAGATGAGCTTTATTACACAAGAATGAATAGCATATTAATTGGATTATGTAATTTTTTCCAGTTATCGCATGAAGAGGTGCTATTGTTTAGCAAGAATTCTCTAAAATATCAAAATACTTAATTTAAAATTTGCAAATTAATTACTGTTACCTTCTAAAATCATTATTTGACTAGTTTATATTAATTAATATGGCATATTAAAGTAATATAGTTCGACATATACTGACATTTGCGTGTATGATAACTAGAGAACGGATGCAATTTCCATAAAACGCAATCGGCAATTGGAATTGTGTATAACGTCGCTCAGTACATCCCGGCGTAATTCAATGAAGTATTTGTTTGACTTACTCGGCCACCTGGTCTCGCAGCGATAACAATGGACAACCCAGCTATTGTATTCGGAGAATATAGTGTTTTCAGTGGTGTCGTGTACGTAGATAAAATAAATAAGTTTATCGTATTTCGTAAGAGAAATAGCACGTACATTCCTTTTCTTTTCATTTAAGCAACATCTTCCAATTATTTTCACGTAAGTGTGCATAAAATTTCGTTATTTAATTTCGTTTATTTGGATCTAGAATATTCTTACTTTTTCAGACAATGGAAGAGCGTCGAGAATGGCATCGTGAAACAATGGCGAGTTGGAGGGCCATACTGATTGTATGTACATTGCCAGTGATTCCGAAATTTATTGTGAAGTGTGTGAAACGTTATTGAAAAATTGCAATAAATCAACCGTAAAACGCCACGTAGGATCGTTAAAGCACGAAAAAAAATTGAACCCGTTGGAATCTGACAATTTTAACGAAGAACTCTGTGAAACTTTTATGGCAGCTAATATTCCATTATTTAAATTGAACAATCCAATTTTGAAAACATTTCTGAAAAAATATACTGGTCGAAATGTTCCTGATGAATCAACTTTACGCAAATATTATGTTTCTAGGTGCTATACGAGAACAGTAGAACGCATTAGAAGCCATCTTTTAAATCAATACATATGGATAAGCGCCGACGAAACGTGGATATGTTAGGACGCTGTGTGGTAAATGTTGTAGCTGGTGTACTACATCCAACTATTCCCTATAACTCATATGTAATAGCAACAAGTGTTATAAATAGAGTTGATGCGGAAACAGTTGCTGAAACCATTAAGGAGAATATGCAAAAAATGCTTCATTCGGACGCCACGTACAAAGAAAAAATACTTTTATTTGTCAGTGATAGTGCTGCGTATATCTTAAAAACAGGCAGACTATTGAAGAAAACATATCCTAATATGCTGCATATTACTTGTGTAGCACATGCTCTCCACAGAATTTGTGAATACATCAGAGACACTTTTCCGGAAGTTGATAGACTTGTATCAGCTTTTAAAAAAGTTTTCAGAAAAGCACCATTGAGAGTAGCTCTTTTCAGGGAAAAATTTCCATCTCTGTCACTGCCTCCCACTCCAGTAATAACTAGATGGGGAACATGGCTGGAAGCTACTAGTTATTATGCTGAGAATTTCGATAGTCTAAAACATTTCGTAACACTGCTAAAGGAGGATGCTAGAAGTATAGGTGAGTGCAAGGAGCTCACACAAATCCCAAATTTAAAAAATCAGTTGTACTTTCTTCACGAACACTTTGTAAAATTGCCAAAACTAATCACTTATTTTGAAAATCGAAATCTCAAATTAAATGACGGATTAACCACATTAGATGTGGCTGTTAATAATTTGAAAAGTATTCCAAGTGACTTCAGATGTGGCCTTCGGCAAAAGTTTGAAGCAATTCTTAATAGAAATCCAGATTTAATTACATTGCAGCAATTATATATGGAGACAATTCCACAAAATCTAACGGCTAAATATGAAGAAATAAAAGAATATTTCCAGTATGCACCTATAACCAGTTGCGATGTAGAAGGGACGTTTTCTATCTATAAGGATGTACTTAATTCAAAGAGAACAAAATTGACAGAAGAAAACCTTGAGAAACTATTGCTAGTCAATATTAATACTCCTTTACTCAACTTGAACGACAAAATGAACAAATAAAAATGTTCCAATTATATAAATAAAATTAAAAACTTTATAAATACAACTTTTCAACAAATAAATATGTATTTCGTAATTTTATAGATCACCACCCGTTTGTTTTCCAATAATATAAATAAAATTAATTAATAAATATGTATTTCGTAATTTTAGATAGATAGATCGATCACCACCCGTATGTTTTCCAATTATATAAATAAAATTAAAAACTTTATAAATACAACTTTTCAACGTATTTCGTAATTTTATAGATTACCACCCGTTCGTTTTCCAATTATATAAATAAAATTAAATATTTTAGAAAAACAGCCTTTCGCCAGTACTGCACTGGGCTTTGCGTCATGTGGTAAGCGTGTCCGTTCTCTAATGATAACCTATAAAATTGTATTAAGTAAATGTATCAATCTATATCAGACATGACTTCATATTTTCAAGGAAGTCAAAGTAGACTTCGAATGTTTCTGAACACCCGTTACAATATGACCCTTAATCCAATTCGCCATTGTTTCATGATGCCACTCTCGACCTTGTTCCATATCATATCTGAAAAAGTAACTTAAACAATGTTCTAGATCTAAATAAATGAAAATTAAAAATGTATGCGTAAGTTATTGAAACTTAACGAAATTCACTGGACACTTAAAGTTAAAGCAATATCTTACTCACGTACTTTATTTATCTTATGAAATATAAAATAAATTATAAAAACTCCTCACACTTCTATCTACGCCTATGAAGAAAGGAATTTAAGTATAATATTGGAGTAATTGCGTCATAATTCAACGACAAAAAACAGATGTGCGGTTAACCGAATGAATAGTGCTATTCAATAACTGTGAGTTGTACTTATCGATGTTATAGACTATTTATGGATCATCATAATTTCGGCCTGATGCGTCCAGTCTTTAGTAATGAGCGATTTTCGAATCCTGAAGCAACTGTTGAAAAATTTCAAACACTAGTTTCCGAAGTTCTTATCAGTTACAAAGCGAAAAAAATGCTAAGCAAGTTGGTTCAGCGGTATGAAAAATATATTTATGTCGAAAGGGAATACTTTGAAAACCAATTAATTCGTTTACAAACTTTTATGTTTTTTTTAGATCGTCTGCAAAAATATTCCCAGCAGCCCTCGAATGTTGCTTAAAATATATGTTCATGCGTCAAGGCTATGTTATATACATATAACCAAGAAACTTTTAAAACTATTACATACACCTAACCTAGAAACTTGTTATAAACATATAACCTAGAAACATCAGGGGTGTAATAAGAAATTAAGTACCCAAAATTATCAAATATACAACTTAAATGGGCAAATTATACATAGGATATCTTTGAACGAACAGAGCAAAGCGAAGGAAAAATGTTAGTAATTTTCATTTTAGTATGTTGCATGTGGTGATATAAGTTGGTGTTGGCAGTAACATTTATATAAATTATGAATGATTTTTCCTTACAAAAAAGACTTCATTTTTTGATAAATATGTATATCTTATTACTAATTGCGCTTTTCTTTAATTATAAGTATAAGGTTTAGAATGTTAATAATAATCAAAGATTAATTTTAAAAAATACATAAATGCATTGTTCATATTTTAGTCAAAAATATGATAAACTAACAAAATATCAAATTGTTCTTATTTTCCATTGGATACCATTTGATGGCGATGTAAAAATTATATTAAATAAGAAAAAAGAATAGTAATCTTTATTGTTTATAACGGGTGTTCAGAAACATTCGAAGTCAAAGTAGTCCTTGAAAATATGAAGTCATGTCTGAGATAGATTAATTTTTGACGGACAATAGTTGACATTTAATAATTATTACAAATCAGATACTTAAGTAAAGATATACGATTTTTTGTTCAGAGCCCACTTGACTTCGAATGTTTCTGAACACCCGTTATGTTCATTGCCAGTGATTTCGAAATTAATCCACCTTACGCAAATATTATGTTTTTAAGTGCTACATGAAAGCAGTAGAACGCATTGGAAGCCATCTTCAAATCAGTATCTATGGATAAGTGCCGAGGAAACTGTCGATATATTAGGACGATGTGTAGCTTGTGTATTACATTCAATTATTCCATACAACGCATATGTAATAGCAACAAAAGTTATAAATACAGTTGATGCGGAAGCAGTAGCTAAAACCATTTACGAGAATATGCACTAAATGCTTCATTCGGATGACAGGTAAAAAGAAAAAATACTTTTATTTGTCAGTGAAAGTGTTGCATATATTTATAAACAGGCAGACTATTAAAGGAAACATATCCTAATATGTTGCATATTACTTGTGTAGCACATGCTCTCCACAGAATCTGTGAATATATTAGAGACACTTTTCCAGAAATTAATAGACTTGTACCCGCTTTTAAAAAAGTTTTCAGAAAAGCACCATTGAGAGTAGGTAGCTCTTTACAGGGAAAAACTTCAATCTTTGTCATTGCTTCCCTCTCCAGTAATAACTAGATGGGGAACATGGCTGGAAGCTAGTTACTAGTTTAAATCTACTTGTGAATGTCAATGCCGTCTTTCAATTTATAATAATACCGACATCATAGTAATTTATGTAGTATTTCAGCCACCTGATGAAGCCATTGTATGGCGAAACAATATTGTAGTGGTATTTACAATAAAAGAATTTTTGAAACTAGAAGTTTAATTACTCATTTCTTAGCGTAATTTATGTACTATCAATCAGTTATTTGTAATTTGCGCTATTTTCGATTCTGTCCTTGCCATTGTTTTTCTTTTTGTACGGGCTAGTAAAATATCCGTTCTTTTGATTTTTTCTTTCTTATACGTGATCTTTTATTACTATTTTAATCAAATACTTATACCCATCCGTGGTCTTCTGTGTTTGTTAATTACACTGGTAAGCAATCATTTTGTGACATGGATAAAACAGGACGTAGATACCTGTGTTATGTAAAATTTTACCAGAAAGCAGAAAATGTTGTGCATTAAACTAACAGACGAGGGTAAGGTGAAAAATTATCGGCCTGATACAGAAATGGCATTCCAATCAGGAAAAATTTATGATTCCTGCCTGGGTGCACCCGTCATTAGTTCGTATGACAAGTTTCAACTTGTTCTGTCAAGTAGTTTGTTTACACGAATTTTCGCGTAGTAGTATTGTGAGTTTTTTGTTAAAATGGATGAACTTGAATATCGTGCGGTCATAAAATTTTTAGTTTTGGATTGATTAACCCCTAAGGAAATTCATCCAAAGTTGGTAAAAGTTTACGGGGACTCCTTCAATGTCAACTGTTAGAAAGTGGGCAGCTTCGAGGGACGTAGTCGCACGTCTCTCGAAGTTGACCCACTTGAAGAACGGCCAAAAACAGCAACCATACCGGAAATCATAGAAAAGGTGCACGATATCGTGTTGGACGAGACGCGCATGAAGGTGAGTGAGGTATCTGAGGCCGTGGGGATATCGGAAGAAAGGGTGCGAAACATCTTGCACGAAGAATTAGGCCTGCCAAAGCTCTGCACAAGGTGGGTGCCGCATTTGCTGAATGCCGATCAAAATCAAATACGCAAACGACTTTCGCAGAAATGTTTGGACCGATTCAATAGGGATCCGATCGATTTTTTGTGTGGCGTTTTATTGCCATGGATAAGACATGGGTCCACCACTACACGCCAAAAACGAAACAGAAGTCGAAGCAGAGGGTGGAAGCCGGTGATTCAGCGCCAAAGAAAGCGAAGTCGATCGCGTTTGCCGGAAAGGTCATGGCCAGTGTGTTTTGAGATGCGAAAGGGATCCTGTTAATTGATTACCTTGAAAAAGGCAGAACATTTTACAGGCGAATAATACTCCAACCTTATTAACCAGCTGGATGCTAAAATTCGCGAGAAGATGGCTTGAAGAAGAAAAAAATCATGTTTCACCAGGACAACGTACCTGCTCACAAAAGTGCGTTGGAAATGGGAAAACTGCGGGATTTGGGGTATTATTTGCTCGGCCATCCTCCCTATTCTCCTGATTTGGCACCCTCAGACTTCCATCTGTTCCCAAAAAGAAATTTGTTTCTGGGAAACGCTTCGCGTCCAATAAAGAAGTTGAGAGGACCGTAGATGGATATTTTCACAGCTTTCCATACTCTCACTTCCGGGAAGGAATACTGATGTTGGAGAAACGCTGGACCAAGTGTGTTGAGTCAGGGGAGATTACGTAGAAAAATGAAATAATTTTTTGACTGAAAATCGCAGTCTTTCATTATCAGGCCGAGAATTTTTCACCTTACCCTCGTATAGATATCAATGTTGGTATGCCCTTAATGTTATAACTAGAGCTGAGGATGTTTGCGGTATAACCATGGTTATATCATGTAACCATAGTAAATTACTATGGTTACATGATATAACCATGGTTATACCGCAAACATCCTCAGCTCTAGTTATGACTACTTCAAAATGTTGTTGCGAATATTTTACGGCGATATTTTGTTTTTTGGGGCATCCTGGATTAGTGTCCCTCAGTAACCAGCAAGCAAACTTGGACTCCATTTGCCTTGGTATTTTCATGGTTGCAACGTTTTGGTGGAACTGTTCTCCATGTTCATCGTTTACGACACCCTGGTTTTCCGGAAAGAAATCGAGATCAGAAACTTAATTTTTAGTAACATGTTACATATAATTTATCTTTGGGCACTAAGCAATTCAGTCATATGATCTTTGTAATTTTCAGCTTTGATATTTCCAAGAAAATTGGTTTAAAAGCTCTCCATTCTCTTAGATCAACTTTATTCAGCATGCTATCAAATTCACCATCAATCACTCCTCGTATTTGCCGCCCTATGCCCTCTTAATTTTTGCCTCACAAATTCTCGGAGATTTCTGTTTCATATACAAGACCCTCCTTTCATTCCGATCTAGTGCTTTAACGGAATTTGTCATAAAGCCCAATTTAATATGCAGTGGTGGCAGAAACGCGATTTTACGATCAACCCGTGATTCGTTGGTAATAATTTTTAGACTTGGTTACAAATGAAATAGACATGCAATATACATATCTGTAACTGTACACATGGACAATACACATAATGTAATGATGTCACTTATTAAATGTCACTTATTAAATAGTGCCACCTTATAGGACGAAATTTGCTATATCTTGTAGGCGATTTCAGCGTAAATGTATATACAGATACAAATCTGTTCTTAAAAAGATTTGTATCATTTGTATTACATTGCTTCACTAGCTTGACTGATGACGCCTATAGATGGCAGAAACACGTGTCTTAAGCAGAAGTAAATGCTGAAAATACGAGGTGTATTGTCCATGTGTACAGTTACAGATATGTATATTGCATGTCTGTTTCATTTGTAACAAATGCGTAATATGTGCATAACGTATTGATATACTAAAACCTTTTTGTATATTTAGACTTGGTGTTAGTGGTTGACATAGTAACCATTCCTTCTGTATACAGTGACGATCTCATGGACGGCTGTCCCATTCCCACAGGAAACAATAGTATTTTGTATACCCGAGCTGCTGTCCAAGAAGAAGCGCTATCACTTTTAGGTCTCCATACCGGATGTGTTCAACGAAAGATTGCACATTCTCGTAAAATTCCTTCATGAACTAACGGTACAGATGGGTATTTGTTGCCGTTATGCAGCAAAAATTCTTTTGAGCTAAGTTTATATGCATCGATAATAGATGCCAATTGCTTGGTTTAATACGTCAAATACGTAGTCAACATTTGTTCAATCCCTTCTTGAGCGAAACACTGTAAATTCTAATTCATATTTTCGGAAGTGAATTATATGTACATCCTTCGAAGAGATCCCATCATTTTAATTTGGATGCTAGCAAGTTCTGACTGAGATTTTACTATTTTTAAATCTCTAACCAAACAATTTGAACATTTTGGTGAAATGGTGGTTAATTACGAATTGCGAAGATGTTGGTTAATTGCGAATTGCATATTATCAGCTGGACCACAAAGTTCTTCAGGTTATTCTTCATCTTACCTCTAAGATTTTGGTGGTTTTGAGATAAGGTTTTCATTATGTTCGATGGGGATGAAGTTGACGGTAAATTGGATTATTGCACACTATGCTTGGACTTTGGTTTGATGCCCAGTATGTTAGTGAGCCAAAAGTAACAATCTGTGCCATGGTCTTTCGGTTCTCGTCACGCCATTGGTACTGTAAAGCGCATTTTACATGTTGTACCAACCTGGTTCTACCAACCTGTTAACAATGTTACATGTCTTACAAAGTATGTGAGGAGCCCATAACTTATCTTGATCTCCTATTTTAACTCCGAAATAAAGTCTAGTGGTTCATGAAATATAGTGAATTATTGGGTTAGAACTATTTTCTTAAACTTTGCTATAGTTTTTGAAATTACTTTGTGCACTAAGGTCTTTTCTATCGGAAGAAGCTATATATCGTCTTATCAATGCGGTTATATGAAGAAGCGATCATCTGTAACGAATTTAACAGCTTTGTCTCAATACGTCCCTTAAGTTTGAGATGCGGAGGTTCAAGTAGATGTTATATATGACTTTTCTAAAGTTTTCGACAGTGGAAATCATGCCATTCTTCTCAGTAAATTGCGTGCTCGTGATATCAGTATATCTTTAATTCATTTCGGCGTTTTGTATTTAAGCGACCGATCACAATATGTATTTTTCATTGGCCACTCGTCTAAATCTTTCGTTACATGCTTTGGAGTTCCATAGAATTCAAATTTGGAACCACTTCTATTTCTTCTATTCGTTAATGATATTGCTTCTGGAATATAATCAGAAACGCTTGTCTTTACTGACGACTTGAAAATCTTTCGTTTGATAAATGATGCTAGAGATTTTAAATAGAAATGTTATGTTGGACAAATAAATGCTATTGTTATTATTAGGTATTATTATTATTATTATTAATTCAACATTTTTATTGGTTTAAAAAATCAATGATTTGACAGGTTGAGTGAAAGCTGGCGTTGCTGTCGTGAAGAATAATTCAGGCCGATTTCTATTATTTTTTTAAATTTCATCGATTACTTCCGACAAATGAATTGTGGTACACCAATAAGCGCTCATGGTTTCCGGTTCTCCAAAAGTCACGTTTGTACCATGTCCAGCAAAATCGAAGAACCAAGCTGTTGTTTCACAGCACTGCTTAAACGAACAACTTTCATAGGATTTGGCTAGCTTTGAAACTTGATAAAATAACGCTAGTTGGGATGGTGTATTTTACCACGTGATTGTTATTTACTTTCAGAGTCGTACGAATAAATTCAAGTTTCGTCACATGTAACAATGTTGTAGATTAAATTTGAACAACCGCGGTTTAACTTTTTAGTATTGTTTTGCACCATTTGACACGACTTTATTTATGAGCTTCTTTCAAATGCATCGTATGAAATTCAATGACAAAGTTTCCGTACGCTTGAATATTCATGTTTAATTGTGTGTATTGCTTTTATGGTATTATTCAAGGATGCTTCAATGTCACGGTATGTCAGTCTCGTTCAATCAATTCACGTACAGCATAGATATCAGTGGCAACGACAGACATAAAAAAAACACAAGTAAAATCGATCATCATTTCGAAAAATTTTTCGTGAATGTTTCATTTTTATACAAAACTACTTTTTTTCAAATGCTGAATTAGAAATGTCAAATTTTGTAACATTTCTATCACGTCGCGTATTGAGGAGTTCTAATGAGAACGAAATGTCTAGTATATGCACGTTTCGAGATAGACAGAGGTGGCTTTCATACATTTTTTCATTTATCCTCACAACCTGGATGATTGACGTCGCAACGTGTTGCGTCTACATTCTTCGGCAGGAGCAAGCTTGTCAGATTGTAGAATTAACACAACAAATTGCGTGTGAGATGAATTATTAATTCTCACATGCGTTTAGTTCAACAATTATGTAAACGCCTAGTTAAATATTAACGTGCATCAACACTCTTGCACTATATTTAACAGTAAACTAGTGCATCGTTACTTCGAAATTTCACGCTGAATAACTTCATTGAAGATATAAAATCTTTGGAGAATGACAATGTTGGAGCTATTGGAACTTATTAGACAGCGAGAGTTCTGATTTTGTCCCAAAAAGCTAATGCACTTGCCATAGTTCAGGACCAAGATCTTTGCTTTTATAAATATGTATTTCTGACACATTAGAAGCCGATCTAAGCGCATATTAAGACATTTCACATGTTCGGCTTGAGGAAGTTGGTAATTGTTAATCATTACCGAAGGACAGATTTTTCTGTACAAGGTGAATGTTACGTATATTGTTTTTAGTCGCTGAATTCTGAATATTGTCTAGGGGTTGACCGGGTTTGTATGTGATGTCAGTACCGTTATGTCATCTGCGAATGTCGTAATTAAAGTTAATCTTGCTGTCGGTAGATCTGTGGTGTAAAGAAGGTATAGAGCAGGTCCTAGGACGCTTCCTTGGTGGACACCTATTAATTCGACAAGATTTAATAGGCAAAAACAATTGATAAGGCAGAAACATTTTAAGTTTTAATTTGCAATCCAATATACACACCTTATCAAAAGTCTTGAAATGCCCTATTAAGGAAAGCGGCAGAATAATAACTTTTTACCTACAAGTAATAACTTTAATTACGCTGGTCGGTATTTATTTTGCCTTTTTAGAGAGCATAGACAGTTAGCTTATGAATTTATACGTGGTTACTCTTTCTACATGGTAATCATTATAACTTTTTAGCTGCCTGGAATGTAATTTGGGCGCAATATTGTATTAGATATATAAGTTACAAGCTTGAAATATTTTTTTAGATAATTCTTGCTATAGGTATTTTGCTAGTTATTAGGCCAAATTGGGGTGCCTTTCCTTGTTAATTCCTTTCAAAATGACCCTAGTTTCTTCATTATTAATCGTGTAACGAAGACTCGAAGAAGTATATAAGTCTTTCTGGAATAAGATACTAGAAACTGTTTATCTGTGTTCTATTGTAAATTATTACATAAACACCAGTCATAAATTTTGTCAATATTTTTTTGTAATAAATTAGCATTCGCTAAAGAGTCAATCTTGTGGTAAATCTTAATGTCATTGGCATATACCAATACAGACCTAATTTGTGGAAATTATGAATTATGTTGTCAATGTTAACATTATTATAAAGAAATCTCGTACATTACCGTTACGTTATACAAAACAGTATAATTATAGAAAATTATATATTAAGAGTGATTTCGTCGATTTTGTCTATTCTTTTCGTACATACGATATCTACTCTTATACTCTTGCCTTTGGCTGTTTACCTCGTAATTTTTACAATATAAATTCTGCCATTTAAACTTTAACAATAATAAAATATAATACTCTCGAAGGTTATGTTTACATTAACTGAAATGTTATTATGAATTGGAAATATTGTATTATGAGACAATTTGACCTAATTAAATCAAGATCTATAAGAGACTTACCTACTTATAAGAAACCTATACTGCATCTTAAGGTTAAAAGGATATATGGTGTGGGAATATTTCAACAGTACAAGGATAACATTAAGTTATATGGTACTGCAAGAAATTAACTTATTAAATAAATTATTTGTACCTAAAATTATATATTAAAAGTTTATATTACATAACACTGAACACAAATATCACACTAAATATGTAGGTTTTAAATATGTATAAATCAACTATTGACTACAAAATGGATAGTTAGGACAAAAATGTGGATCTACACCGGCAGGTACGTTGGCAGGCTGATTATATTGAGAAACTGGTGGATTAGGCTGATTGTAGACTGAAGCAGCATTATGAGTGTTGGACTTACCTACAAATGGGAAAATATTAAGTTGTATATACACTAGAATAACGGGAAACTTTAAGAAGGTATAATATATAATAAAAATGATAACAATAATAATAGTAACAAGTGTTCATTTGAAAAGTCAATTAGTAGCATGTGATTTACTGAGAACATTTTGAAGTATGTCGTAAATTAAAATTTACTACTTAACCTACGAAGTCGTATATTTTGACAGTTTCATACATACAAATAAATAACAAATAATAGGTATTTATTGAAAACTATAACAAATGTTGAAAATGTTGCCCCTTAAAGATCAATGCACTTTAAAATCCTCCGTTCAAAATTTCTGATGATATTCTGCAACATGACTGGATTGTTATTAATTTCCATGCATTTCTGTTCGATTCTCTGTAGCATATCATTCAAATTCAATATAGGTGTTCGACATATGTTATTTTTTAGATAAGGCCACAAAAAGAAGTCGCAAGGTGTTAAATCGCATGAACGTGCAGGCCAGGCAATTTCTGTATTTCGACTAATTATACGCTCATCAAAAAATTCTCTTAAATAATACAAAGATTCTGCAGTACAGTGACAAGGTGCTCCGTCTTGTTGGAAATATGCATTTTGAAGTTCATCATCATGCAGCTGATTGACAAATGGTTGTAAAATTTCGCTACGGTACCTTTGAGCAGTTAACGTTCCCTGAAAAAATATTGGTCCAATGATTCGCCTTTGGCTTATCGCTGCCCAAACACCAATTTTCTCTGGATGTAGCGATTCTTCATTAATTAGATGTGGATTTTCACTACTCCAAATTCTTGTATTTTGAATTTAGGTATCCCGTTTTATAAAACCATACTTCATCAGTAAAGATGACTCTTTACGGAAGTTCTCCATTATTGTTCATATTTACAAACCAATTACAAAACTGTAGTCTACGTGGGTAATCAATTTCTAACAATTCTTGAACTGCTGTGACACGGTATGGATAAAGTTGCATATCTTTTTTTAATAACTTGTAAGTTGTACCAACAGAAAGGTTGTTGACTCAAATGTTGACTCAAAAACAGATGCTTGTGGTTCATTTTCCATTATTTCTTCAACATGATTGACAACTTGAGGTGTACGTTTCTTAACTGCTCCGCTGCCTGATTTTCTTAAGAGACTACCAGTTTCAGAAAAAAGTTTTAAAGTTCTATCCAAAGTATTCTTAAATTGTATATAATCTATTACAGAATGTGGAAACTCAACTTGAAATTCTACCATGCAATCTTGAACTGAATAAACTCATAAACCATCAATTTTATTACCACTTCGAAAATAAGCCTGCACTAAAAAAAATTTATGTTCTAAAGTGAAAGCCATTTTAAAACTGAGAAGCAATTTATTTAAACCAGAATCGACGCACGATTATTTTATGCACTAACTGATATTTGTGATTGACATTATCAAATGTCATTTGGATTTACGTTTAGGGAACAACAAACACATACTAATATACGAGATGCGTCTTATTCTATCAAAATTTCAAAGTAACCTAGATTGACTTTTCAAATGAACACACGTTACTAATACTAATGCGAAGTAATAAAAAAAAAATGGAAGAAAATTATAAAACCCTTGACCACATATTCATATATACATTTGTATCCTACAATTCGAATATTAATGTGGAAAGGGGTTTTATATCTTAATTAGTCACAATCTCCAATGAAAGAGTTTTAGTAGATACTACAACGATTTGGCGGGAAGTGAAACTCTACTACAGACACATCTTTCGGAAAACTTAACATTATATTGGAATTCTGTCGTTTTTTTTATGATGACAGATGAAATTTGGATAATATCTGTCCAATTTTAAAGTTACAACAATGTGAATAAAGTGCTTAAATCGAAAATTCTATAATGCATATTCTTGCATGGGTGTACAGGAATATTCAAGCCGGTAACTGCATACCGGAATGTTCATACCAGTATGTTGGAATATTACTTCTAACATGCTTCTTACAATTCTCCAGTCCAGGCGGTCCAATTCACAACCCAATTTTGGAACTGCTAATTTCAAAATGTCTTATTGTAACATTTGTTCACGTAAATGGACTAGGACCTCCCATAAGGCACGATAGGTTGGCTTCAGGCTTGACAGTTCTCTCGTGACCTAATAAAATATGGGCTCTTCTTCATTTACAATTTGGAGATTCTTCCCAATTGCTGGTCCCTGTCGCCTTAGTTTTTCGATTCTGCCAAATCTTTATTTAAATTCTCTGGCAATTTCTTTGGCCATTCTCAGATCTCGGGCACCGCAATGAGAAAGCGCCTAGTCTAGCGGCACCGTGAACAAATCTTGCTGTTTTTCGATGGTCACCCCAAATCGAGCTTTTCTCGAACCACAAATCTCCTCCATAAAATCTTCGAATGTTAGTTCCTTGTAGTGGTTATCTAATCGGCGCAAGTAAACGGCTTCGTCATTATTGTCTCCCGAGTATGGGGCTATCCGATTAAAATGCACAACTCTTTGCTTAGTATGAGGCGTTCGCCTTATGCGGCATATTACATTAATATTACATATTAATCTGCTTCAACACCTCGTATAGCCCCTTCCAATCTTTTTGAAGTTTTGGAGACAGGCCCCGTCGATGTTGTGGATTATATAAGCAAACCCGATCAGCCTTCATGGTAACCACCCTTCTCGGGGCCTTGATGTCGTAGCTCTCCTTCATTCTGTCACTGGCAGCTTGGATATTATGTCTTACTTGATCATGGATATTATCCAGTCTTCGTCTGAGAGTGCTGACATAGTCCTCTCCAGCAAAATCTTCACCAGGCTTGCTCGCAACCTTCAAATCACAGGACAGTCGGAATTCTTTTCCGTATAGCACGTTTGCTGGTGATTGGCAAGTTGTCTCTTGAACATATGCCTGATACGCCATTAGGAATAATGGTAAATGTTCGTCCCAATCTCTCTGGTGTTCGGAGACAAATTTGGATAAGTATCTGATCATGGTCTTGTTCATTGGCTCTACCATTTCATCTGAATGTGGATGCAAGAGAGTTGTTCTCGTCTTTAGTATGCCCAAAAATCCACACGTTTTTTTGAATAGACTGGACTCGAAATTTCGCCCTTGATCGGGAACTTCTACCCGTACAGGTACTTGTAAAAGTGCTCAATGGTTTTAACTACTGCCAATAGTTCTGGTCTGGTTACGCAGTAGTTCCTCTCTTGTTTGGGCAGGGTCTTGTATCCAATGACCTTTTCTTGTCCATCTTGGATTTGTGAGAGATTTGTGTACTGGTAGCTGTATCCGAAACAAACCTCCCAGATGGCAGTGGATAGTTTAAAACAGGTGCACTTATCAGAGTTTCTTTTAACAGCTCAAAGGACGCTTGGCATTCGTTATTCAAAATTGTCGATTTTCTGTTAGGCGGGTAAGTGGTTTCGTAATGTTAGAGAATACAGGTACGTAGCATCGATAATACGTGCACAATCCCAAAAAGCAGCTGATGTTTGCCCTTGGATACAGGCCATTTTTTCACAGGTCTTAGATTTTCTGGATGCACAGCAACTCCTTTTCCGGAATCCACATGTCCAAGGTAATTTACCTGTTTGCGGAAAAAGTGACACTTCTTTGGACTTAATCTCAGGTTGGTGTCTCGCAACCTCTGGAATACCACTTCCAAATTTTCCGTGACATCTTCAAAGATCTTTCCTACCACAATCACATCATCAAAATATATCAGGCAGGTATTCCAAGACAATACCCTCAGTACAGTGTCCATGAGTCGCAGAAAAGTAGCTGGGGCGTTACATAATCCAAATGGCATAACTGTAAACTGTCAAAGTCCCATGCCTAAACTAAAGCCAGTCCTCTCTTTGTCTTTGGGGTCCATTCCCACTTGCCAATAGCCACTCTTCAAGTCGAGAGTGGAGAACCATTTTGCTCCTGCCAGGGTGTCTAGTATATGGTCTATTCTTGGGAGAGGATAGCGGACCTTTTTGGTCACACTATTCAAACGACTAGATTTGATTAGATCCTTAACTTAGCTTCGTTCCTTTTTATTCAATACTTGATAGGCTGAGTCGATTATCTTGGACAATTTCTCAGGAACCTGCACGAATCCATTCTTCTTCGCCTTTACATGATGAACGACGGCCGACAGTGGCAAGCACTACCCCAAAATAGTACCCTTCTGCAATGAAACAGGGTAATAATTCACATTCATTACCCTTATCGGTACAGTCTTCTGAGTCTTAACCAGCATTTTGGCAACTACTATTCCTCGGCCTACCTCCTCATCATCTGCATTTGGTTCCAACATTGTAGCATTTCCGGCCAGATAATCAACTTCCAAACACGCCGTCAAAAATGTCTCACTTCTTGCATCCTGAACAACATTCTCTGCTGTAATTTCTTCTACATTCCCACAATCTTTCCCGTGAAGAAACAATTCTTCATTATTTATTTTTAAAGTGCCTTCTTTCATTTTTAACTGGAAGCCGTAAGTTTTCATCTGCTAATCTAATCTGTCTAATGCCAAGATTATTTCTTCTTCCATGTCGGCTACGAGAACACGATGTCGGATTGATGTTGGTCCTATGATAAAATTGACATCTACTTCACCTGCCACAGAAGCTGCTTCTCCAGTAGCTGTCTTTAGTCTCCATTTGCTTGAAAGTAATTTTTTATACCTGGAAATCAAATCGGGTCGGACGATGGTTTTCGTCGATCCAGTATCTAGCAAGCAAGCATAGGTCCTTCTTTCCATAATAGCGTCCACATACAGGACATACAGGTTGGTTTGATGGTGCAAGGATGCTACTTGGCTAAGGGTCCTTGGCGCTTCCTGATGCTGGATCGATGATTGCCCCGCTCATCGACCCGCTTTACTTTTCCTGCTGCTCAGACGATGCTTACTTGGCCACCTTACCACATTTACTCGAATGTGACCAATCTCTCCACAATTCCAGCATCGCAGCACTCTTTTGTTTGGTTTGATTTGATTTAGGACTCGACTAACTACCTGCTCCATGAACTACTCATTTTCTTGTTTGTTAACAGTACAGACACGAGCATGGTTCCGAGAGGCTTGTTTTGCAGTCTCAAACTCAAGCGCGTACACCAAAGCATCGATCAAGGTTTTCGGTCGTGCCAACCTTAATGCTTGCTGCGTATTAACATCCCGTAAACCATCTTTGAACGTCTGGACAGCTAGATGTACCATGAAATTATCTGGCGCCCTCGGATATGCAAGTCGTACCAGACGAGCAACATCTGCCTCAAATTCTTGAAGATTCACGCCTTTCTTCTGTGATCGATTCTTCAGTTGGGTATTGTATACTTGCTCCAAATGCTCATGCCCATATCTCATCTCCAACCGTTTAATGAGCTGATAATAATCTTTACGTTCTTCAGGAAGCAATGTCTGCAAAATATCACTAACATCGCCCCTCAATGCTATGATTAAAGCAGTAGCCTTCTCGACAGAAGACCATGCGTTTGTATCTGCGGCTGCTTCGAATTGCGTTAGGTAAGTCGCCCATGACGTCTTTCCATAAAAGGTTGGTGGCTTGATTCTGGTCTCCGAGATAGCCACAGGTTCTTCTTTTATTTCGATGGGCCGTGGTATAACTTCTTCGTTGACTTGCTTGGGATGAGAATGACTCATGGTAACAGGTAATTTCATTTGGGTCATTATTGCGTCTAAAAGTGTAGAATGTTCTCCAATTTTCTCCTCTACAGCTATGAAAACCTCTTCCTTTAACGCTTGTGAGTTTTCTGCTAGTCGCTGTTCTAGAACTTTCTCTCGTGTTTTCTTAGTCTCGATCTTTCCGTTTCTATATCTTTCGAGAAGGTGCCAGATGTGAGGTACGTGACGTATCGCTGGATGAGTCATCACAATATATTTGCATTTCTTGATGGAATACAATATTTATTTTTTAAAGGACTAAAGGACTGTAGATAATGGTCTTCAAGAGCAAAAATTTGTCGTCGGATTGCGCAATTTAAACGAGATAATATGAGCATCGAAGATGATTGCGACCAAGTCAATCGAAAACTGTAGCTCTAGAAATGATTAATAAAATTAAGGATATTGTTTTGAATTACGGAAGAATTTACATCCAGGAGACAGACAGCGAGCATTGTACATATCAACTGAACGCGCACATTTCATTGTGTAGATTTTTGTATATCCAGGCTATCAGCAAGAAGGGCACCGCGATTCTTGAATTGTGATAAAAACGTAAAAGAATGCGAATGGCAAACGATAATTTGAAGCTGTTTAATTAGAACCAGCTTATTTTTTCGAAGATTTGTTACACGTAATGAAACCTGGCTTTATCACTATGTTCCTAAACCCAAACAACAATCTCAATAGTTGGCACATCATGGTAGCCATGTCCTAAAGAAAGCTACGACATTTTCATCGGCACCAAGGTGATGCTTATGATTTTCTCGGTATTTGAATTTTTATAGACTATTTTGTAAAGGAACAAGTTATTAAGGGATTACGCTGTTCTACTATGCAAATTAAAAAAAAAAGAAAGTTGTGAAAAACATCAGGAAAGGTCCATAGAAAAGTTCTCTTTCATCACGATAACGCGCCCTATCACACAGGTCAAGTTGCTCGCGAAAAATTGGTGAAACCTTACGAAGATTTGTTACGCTTGATGAAACCTGGCTTCATCACTATGTTCCTGAATCCAAACAGAAATCTCAACAGTTGGCCCATGGTAGCAATGTCCTAAAGAAAGCAACGAAATTTTCATAAGCGGTAAGGTGATGGCTATGATTTTCTTAGGATTTGAAGGAGATATTTCTTACAGACTATTTTGCAAAGGGACAAATTGTTAAGGGATTACGCTGCTCTACTAGACAAATAAAAAAAAAAAATTGTGAAAAACATCGGGAAAGGTCCATAGAAAAGTTCTCTTTCATCACGATAATTGCTAACTAAATCGCATACTTTCTGATGCGGTCACCAAGGCCAAAAATCATCATCACAATTTCAATAAGTTCTTTTTCAGTTAGTTGAACCATGATTAATATTTGGACGTCTACAGTTACGTCTAGCTAATTCGGACAGTTTACGTCAAGTACTAAATTTTAATTCCATGGCTTACTAAACATAAACACGATTCTAAAATATCAGTTTTAATTAAATATATCTGTCGTTTTTTAACAAAAGCGTGCTAGACCTTTTTATTGCTGAACTCCCAGAGCAGAGATCTATTAAAATTCGTAAAAATATACAGGGTGTTTCATTTAAAATAAAAAAGTTAACATCGTTTTCGGCTAAACCGGAAGTCTGATTTGGATATAAATATACTCATCGAATCTCCGATTTGCATTTAATTAATTGTGTAAAGTCTTATTAAAAGATAGTAGCTATACCAAAGATATTCGAATGGATCCATACATTTGCCTAATCCTGTATAATACTCAATTAAGAATTTTGTCAGTGTAAATGCAGACTTCTGTGGAATAAGAAGTAACTCTACTTAAGATAATCTACTTAAATTAACACATTAAAATATTTTATTGAAAAATGACTTAGAGGAGATATAGGTTTCTAATTTTTTGGCTTTTTAGTTGCTTTAGCTAGTTTTGGAAATTGTATATTATAGTTTAGTCATCTGAAATTTGTTAAAACAAAACTAGAAACGTCAGACTCTTATAACAGAATCAAACTATTTGTTTGTCCGGTCAATTTTGTCGATTTTAATTTTAAATTAATTATTTTTGATGTGTCACAATTTATACGTATTTCTTGCACTATACTCAAATACAATAGTATTTTACTAGACTATTTTTTCGATTTAAATAAAATTAAGAATTTTTGACTATTCATTTTCTACTTCATTGCTATAAAATAAAATCCTTAATTCTCAGATAGATTAAATTCGAAATACATGAGATATAATAAAATTACAATACTTACCAACATCTCCAAAAGCACCAGATTCTGCGAGACCTTCACCACGATAATCTCCATCTCCAATGTATTCTCCTCTATTTAAAGCATCCTGACTATAAGATGGAGCTTGATTGTATTGCGGGGCGGGATTGTATTGTGCAACAGGATTATACTGTGGAGCAGGATTATACTGCGGAGCAGAATTATATTGTTGAGCTGTATTATATTGTGGAATAGCGTTATATTGCTGGGCCGAATTATATTGTGGAGCAGGGCTGTATTCGGCATTTGGATTATATTGAGGAATGTGATTATATTGAGGAGGTTGGGTGGGTTGGTTATAGTATGAATTTGGATTATATTGCTGAGACTGGACTGGAGTATTTGGTTCGATAGCAACGTTTGGATTTGCACAATTAGGATAATTGGGACATGCTTGATGACTAATTCCGGCTGGCACTTGAGAAGCTGGAAGACCTCCAGCCAGTGGGCCATTCCATGCACTATTGGCATATGCCAAAGCACAAGCTAATGTAGCCTGAAAACAGAAAACGAATGGATATAATTAATGTAGGCACAATTTTATAGTTAATACAAAAATATAATCTTGAATTTAGCATAATGTCTCTATATATGTAGCTGAATGCTTGAGAATAACATATATAATCCTTAATTTAATGCAATATTCATATTACAAACTCATATGCATGTCTATTATTAAGTCCATTAAGTCTATTAATTAATATATAGGTGTATACTCCACTTCTTCGTAGAAAATTTAACACTTCTAATCTTAAATTATTTGTTTTTTGAAATACTTCTTCGATGTGACTAGAATGGAATAAGAAGAACAAATAACTATTTAACTATTTCATGTAAACGTGTTTATAGCGTTTATACGTACGGCCAAATTCTAAAATTTTATTGAAAGGAAAGGAGAAATTCTATTGACAATACATTACGTATCCTCGAAATGTCTAACTACCGTCTACAATCTAACAACATTGTATCGCCGCACGTCAGGCAAAATGGAAACTAGGGCGCCATTATGTGTCGCTAATAGGAGACTGTGGGCACGTTACCTGCATGAAGCAGGGTACGAACATTAGATTTTGTTTTACACTCGGGAAAAGTGGAATCGAGACTGTGCAATTGATACGACAAGTGTATGGGGCTAATCGTTTATTCCGTGCTCATATATTCAAGTAGTATCAGCGATTTATAAGTGGGGCGAAAACAATAGAAGATTAAGTAAGGACTGCACGTCCCATTTCAGTACGTAACAAGGATCTCGTCGCAAAAGTGAGAGAACAGATTAAAGAAAGTCGCTGTGTGCCGTGAGAGTGTTGGCAAATGCGTTTGGTGTAAGCCGGAAAACGATTCGTTACATCTTAGTTAAATTTAGCCACGTAAAAGTCGTATCTTGGCTTGTGCTACATTCGTTGCCTGAAGATAAAAACATGACACTGTTCAGTATTAGAATATCCTTTAAACTGCTCATAGGAATAAAAATTTCGTGGAATGCCTTTGGAAGAGGATGTACGGCTTGAGTGTTCACTGTTGGTGTATACTTCATTGCAATACGCCAGTTCAAAGGGCAGAAATTTTTGGTCAGAAAATATGGGTGTTTGCTCAATCATTATTTTCTTTTTTCAAAAGATACTGTTGAAAAGAAAAGTCTTCGACTGTATTGAAGTATATAAAGAAACAACATATCGACTCTTTGGGTCATATACTTACTCTTCATGGAACTTCTATTCGTCTTCTAGGAGATGAGTAACTCTTAAAGAGTCTATATCATAGCTTTCAATCTTTATACTTTTTTTTACACGTGATTGAACTAAACTCGCGTTTTTCCCATACTACAAGTTGATGTGCATGGTTTGGTAAATAAGACAAATACAAGAGAGTTATTTATCATATTTGCTCTGTTCAAGGAATGGTTTCCATATGATTCTTAAAATCTTTGAATACTTTTCTTTATTTAAAATAACTTTAAATGATCTTAGTAACAAAATTTAAGTGTTTAAGTATAAAATTATAAACTATTGGGAAATCAATACTAATGGATGATAATACAATCAATTAGTTCATGTACATAACAAAAGTAAACCACTAATTAATTTAAGTTATGCAATGCCTTAGGTAATTATATTGTATTTTTTCTGAAGTCGTAGGTCGATCCCAGTAGTATAAAGTGCATATTTTGAAATCAGTATGTTCATGAATTTTATGCAAAACAGGTAAATCTTTTTTATTTTACATTTTAGGAAAAAAATATATCGTTCGTAAAAGTTTATGCTGGCACTAAAACCTACAAAAATGATAGGAAAATTTGCAAAAGTTTCATTTATGGCCTTAAATTTAGAATATATGCTTTCTTACTATAAAAAAAGTTCGAATTTTCGAATTACCGAAACTGTCAAAGTAATTAATTAAATTTATTATTCCTTCTAATAAGTTCTTCTAATTAATACCATTAATTAAATCTATGCTTAAGTTGCAGCAACAGATTTATTTAGTAAAATGTTATCGTATAACGGGTGTTCATTTGAAAAGTCAATCTAGTAGCATGTGATTTACTGAGAACATTTTGAAGTATGTCGTAAATTAAAATTTACTACTTAACCTACGAAGTCGTATATTTTGACAGTTTCATACATACAAATAAATAACAAATGTGATTGACATTATCAAATGTCATTTGGATTTACGTTTACGGAACAACAAACACATACTAATATATATGCGTCTTATACTATCAAAATTTCAAAGTAACCTAGATTGACTTTTCAAATGAACACACGTTATATATAAAATGCAATCGGAGAAATTATGCTTCAACAATTCAAAATTGTCTTGGCAGAACGCGTGTTAGCAAAATTTTGTTTCAAAAGTTACAAGGACACACTCCCCTAAGAACTTAAATTTTTCACATTTAAGATACTTAAGATTATACGTTTAGATTAAAAACTTTGCTTATGGATTGGAGGAAATGTTATGGGCAATCGACTTTCTGTAACAAAATTTTCGTTTTGAATGAAGTCAGTTTTACGGTAAGTGGGGTAGCATTATCCTAAAATTGTACATATTTGTCGGGAAAAAAATGTTAATTTCAGACATAATACAAAAAAAAAAAATAGTCAAAGATCTAAGAAAATAAATGAATGGCGGGATTTTGATAGACAAAATTATTGGCCCCATTTTTTCGAAGAAAATTTTAATTAATTAAACTATTTGAAATTGTTACAAAATTTTGTTTTACTCATTACTGGCGTATGTAAATTTAGACAACATTTATTTTTCACAGAATAGATGGTCTGAACATTCCACAAATTAATAAAATTTGGTTTGATCAAAAACAAAAAAAGTCCTGGACTTCCCCTGTTATTGCAAAGTACCGTCAAATCTTATGCATGTGGTCGAAAGTGTGTTATGCGATCGGTTTTTTGTGGAAAACAGTGTTAAACCTGTTAAAAATGCTCTCAGACAGTGACAATTCCACCAGTGACCCGTATTTTAGTGATGGTGACGACGAATATGTACCGGAACATGAAAAAAAAACTCGATTACAACGTAACCTCATATACTGTAGTTCTCAGTGTGATGACTTGAGTGAAGCACCTGCCTCATCTCAGCCTGGTACTTCTGCGAATAATCTAAATTTTGACGAACTATTTCCCCGATCCTCTCATGACGAAGTTTCTGTGGATGTTGGAGTCGATGTTGGAGCTCAGGTACAAACTGCCGAACGTTGTACACCACAGATTACAAAGAAAAAAATAATTCGTGAAAAGTTGTGGCAAAGAAATGTAAGGAAAGCCAATAGGACCCAAGGAAAACCATATACAAACACAAAAGGGCGTTGTGTTCCTGGAAGCAAAATGGGACCCAAGTGCAAGTGTAAACACCTTTGCTTCGAAAAAATTATTGGAAACGAGAACTGCAAAAAATTATTTTCTGATTTTTATGCGATGTCTTCTAAAGATCTTCAGGATTGTTATTTATATGGGTGCATAAAAAGGAAGGACATTGTTCGACACAGGCCACGCTCGGGAGAAGGAACCGAAAAAAAATCATCCTTTTATTATGAAGTAAGCTTTATCATTCCTCTATATTCCCACTTAAAAATTATTACATTCTTAGATTCGGCAAACCGGTGAACAACAAAAAATTTGTCAGCAAGCTTTTTTATCTCTACATGGGATAAGTAAAAACAGACTGGAACGGTTGCAAAAACACCTGTCAAGTCAAAATAACATTCCTCCTGTTGATCGAAGAGGAAAGCATGGGAATAGGCCCAACAAAATCTCTGATGCCATCATTGCCCAAATACAAGCACACATTTTGAGTTTTCCGAAGTATAAGTCACACTATAGCAGAAAAGACAATTTGCAACACTATTACTTGTCGCCTCTATTGACTGTATCTAAAATGCATGACTTATATTTACAAAAATATGAGCCTAATCAATATCAGTTAAGTCAAGATAATCGAAAAAACAACCCTATTGTCAAATACGAATTTTATAGAAAATATTTTGCCGAACATTTCAACATTAGTTTTGGGAAGCCAAAATCCGATACTTGCCAGAAGTGTGACAAATTAATTAACAAAATAAATGCTGCTGACTCTGACGCCGAAAGAAAAGTCTTGGAAACCGAAAAGTCTGTGCACCTTAGAAAAGCTGAATGTTTTTATTCTGATATGAAAACTAAAACCGATTTATCGAAAACTGATCCGACCGTGGAAGTATTAACGTTTGATTTCCAACAAAATATGCCTCTGTATTCATGTGAGTAGCACTGGCAAGAGTTATTTTTACATGTATGATGAAACTTTAGGAGGCAAAGGCCAGAATGAAGTTGCTAGTTTTCTTTTACATTTTTTTAATACTTATATACGGCCAAAAGTTACAGATTTATATATTTTTTCAGATAACTGCGCATCACAAAACAAAAATTATATGCTGGTGCAATTTTTTCATACTCTTGTTGATACTGGACGATATAAATCAATATACCATAGGTATCCCGAACCGGGCCACAGCTTTCTGCCCTGCGATCGCAGTTTTGGGGCGATAGAAATACAGAAAAGGAAACATGACCAGATATATTTACCAAGGGAATATATTAAAATCGTTCAGGGTACAAGCAAGAATTTTGAGGTAATAGCAGTAACGCAAGATATGCTTTTGAACTTTAAGGATCATTTAAAACAGTTTTTTTGTGCGAAATCCTTCAAAAATAAATTATAAGTTTACCCTCTCCAAATATCGAGTAATAAATTACCAAAAAGTTGATGCGGTAACGCTGGTTAAATGTAGTGAATCCGTGGGAAATCTAATTTATTATACCTTTGATTTACAAAACAAGAAAATTTTTATGAAAGTTTCATTACCAAATAATGATCAAAAATTATACGTAGAAAGAAAAAAACTAAAAAAAAATAAATTTGAACACGTAATGGCATTAGCTAGAAATTACGTGCCCCAGTGTGACTTTTGGTTTTACCAAGCCATTGAAGACTATCATAAGAGTTTTCTAGAAGCTGACAATAATACTTCAGTGTCAGAGTTCGGCAGCGATGAATAAAGGAATTTTGTTTGTTTGTTTAAAAGTCATGCATATTAGCTTTAATATTTAATAAAGTTTTCTCAAAATAAAGAAAAGTTTCTTGGTTTTCCTAATTTCCTTAATTTAGTTTTTTTAAGTTGCAAATACTGTGCAATAACGAGGAAAGTCCTTCAGTTTTTTGCGCACATTTTTTGCACTTTTTGACTAGGAAGCACAAAATGTTAAAGGAGAGTGCTCTGAGACTAACTGCACACGTTAGCATTGACAAATGTGGCAAAACTGTAGTTACTTAAGTTTGAAGCGTTTTTTATGTTTCCTGCACATTTTGTCTCAGCGGACTTGCCCGGTTATTACATTGTTATTAATTACCATAAGTAATAAGATTCATTGGATAAAAGTTATTATAATTACAACCTTCAACGGCACTATCTAATTTGAATGCAGCTTCGTCAGGTGCAGCTACAAACATATGACCTTGAGAGTAAAGTGATTCAGTATTTATTGTTAAAGTCAATTCACATTTCACAGACCAATATGCGCAACTATTTTGAAATTGGGTTGTGTCTTGTGCGGGATTTAGTTGTGGAACTGGTAGAATACCAAAATAAGGAAGGGGTATTGTTGTATTTCTTTGTTTCGTAGACTGTGGATGATACATTTTGACAGGATCAATACTGGAATATAACATGTCCATTGCATAAGGTTGATCATAATAATTGGCATTAATATAAGATTTTTTATTAACATCTGGTGCAATAACAGGTGTAGTATCTTTTCGAGTAGCGTCATATTGATTTTTTATAGTAAGTTTACTTGCAAGAAAATGTGGCGTAGTTGCCCAAGCAACGTCACCAGTATCAACCGGATATGGTAAATAATGACGTTTTAGACCAATGATACCATTAACTGGTTTATAATTATAATCTATAACAATTTCACCAATTTTAGGCATAAAACTCCATCTATCATACATTTTATCAATGGCAGGCCATCCACAAATATTTCTTTGATATTTATTAGTATTTGGAGCCGGAAGTTCACGACTACTGTTACTTACTAATACAAAATACATATTACTTGCAGAAAATCCGCAGATACACTGTATAAGTGTAAATTGGTTAATTTAAATGACAATATTTGTAAAATAGAAATAAAACTAGTTTTATTTCTATTTTAAATTATGGATCTTCATCAAGTAAATGCCGAATCAATTCAATTATGACAATATTTGTATAAAATATATCAGTTAATACTATATACAACTGATAAGAGATTTATTTTGCATTACTTGATGATTTACTTGCAGTAGTAAGCAATTCCACAAAAATGTTTTCAAGAATTAGTAATTAATTTTGATTATTCATTTGCTAATCATTTACTAGTCAAGTAATAGTATAATCATTTCAATCAATATAATCGTATAAAGATATTAAAATATTTTCAATATTCAAATTTAGAATTTGCAATTTCGTATTTAATCTAGAACTTTATAGCATATCAGAATATATAAATCATAATTCATTACATTAATACATATTATATTTTTTATAAATATCTAAGAAGTAGGTGATTTTCGCTTTGCTATATGAACTTTATGAGCTAATGTATAAAAGTTAAAACTATAAAAGATTTTTTATACAGGAACACAAAGGTATGCATGTAGTTAAGTAATATTGTTTAAAATAGCAGTTGTCAGTAGGTGTAATATGTAGGACGACAATTAGAATATTTTTTAGTTAGGAGCCGTTTTCATGTAATTTTAATTTGTCTGTATTTAGAAGTTCGTATCTAATTCTTCAATATAGCAATGCTTACTTTGTTGCGATTTAAAATGTCTTTCGGCGTTGTTTTCGAATTTTTAATTACAGATATGTTTTACCTTTTATTATTTAAATTTTAGAATTCACTTTTATTAGTTAATTGTCTTAAAATTCACGGGAACTTTTACTTTTCTATTGAAATTTGACATAATTTTTGTTTTAGTTTTTCTTCACTTATCTGTCTAAAAATAATAGTAATGCACTCAGTTAATACATATTTAAATAAGTCAATAATAAAAATTGTCAGGAAGGTAGATCTAATCATAGGTCCTTAAGGAACTTCTCTACGTTACACATGTCTATTTTATGATAATTTAAAAAAATTATACCTCTTGAGGTTTTCTACAAGAAAATGTTGATGATCCAGGCAATCGTATTTTTACTGTGTTCTCTTGCTATTAATCTCATGTGTTCACACGATGATGTTTTGTAATCTATTGAATATTGAAAAGTAGACGCTAATAAGATTTTATTGACTGGTGTTTTAAAGATTATTGGGTTGGCATTATTAATAATTATTATATAACTATAAAAAGGTTAAAAAGATTGCATTTTATCAAACGCACGAACACAAAAAAAAAGATGGTCATTATATGTGAAATAAAACGTAAAAGTGTTTCTTTGGGAGTAGTGGCCTGGTAATTCAAACAATATTTAATCCATACTTACATTTCGGTAGTATATATACTGCCTTTATCAAACTGCAATTTTATTAATTTAAATTAGTGAAAGTACGATGTTTATGTTGATTTTCCTACTTACATTAAACTTACAAAATCTACAATAATATTAATGACTGGAGATCGGACGCATCAGGCCGAAATTACGATGGACCATATAAATAGTCTATAACATCGCTAAGTATAACACGCAGTTATGGAATAGCGCTATTCATTCGGTTAACCGCACATGTGTTTTTGTCGTTGAATTATGACGCAATTACTTCAATATTACAGTGAAATTCCTATCTTCATGGGCGTAGATAGAAGCGTGAGGAGTTTTTATAATTTATTTTATGTATTAGTTTATATTTCGTAAGATAAATAAAGTAAGGTGAGTTAGTTTCTTTTTTTCATTGTTTTAACTATTAATTAAATACTTCGTAATGTTTGTAATAGATCCTGTTTAATGTCGTTTTATCGAATCTACTTCTCCCAATTATTTTGACGTAGATGTCCAGTGAATTTCGTTAAGTTTCGATACCTTACGCATACATTCTTAATTTTCATTTATTTAGATCTAGAACATTGTTTATGTTGCTTTTTCAGATATGATATGGAACAACGTCCAGGATGGTATAATATCGTGAAACAATAGCGAGTTGGATTAAGGGTCAAACTGATTGTATGTCCATTGTCAGTGATTTCGAAATTTATTGCAAAGTCTGTAAAATATCGCTAAAAATTCCAAGAAATCGCATGTAAAACGTCACTTACCATCGCAAACACATACACAGAAATTAGACCAGTTGGAATCTGACAATTTTAACGAATAACTCTGTGAAACTTTAATGGCGGCAAGTATTCCATGAAATAAACTTAATCCCACCTTCAAAACTTTCTCAAAAAATATACTAGTCGAAATGTTCCTTATGAATGCACCTTACGCAAATATTATGTTCCTTAGTGCTACACAAAAGCAGTAGAACGTATTAGAAGCCATCTTTCAAATTAGTACCTATGGATAAGTGTCGACGAAACTGTCGATATATTCGGACGCTGTGTGGTAAATGTTGTAGTTGGTGTACTACATCCATCTATACCATATAACGTATATGTAATAGCAACAAAAGTTATAAATACAGTCGATGCGGAAACAGTAGTTTAAACCATTAACGAGAATATGCACTAAATGGACGACAGATACAAAGAAAAAATACTTTTATTTGTCAGTGACAGTGCTGCATATATGTTAAAAACAAGCAGACTATTAAAGGAAACATATCCTAATATGCTGCATATTACTTGTATTGCACATGCTCCAAACAGAATCTGTGAATATATCAGAGACATCCTTCCGGAAGTTGATAGACCTGTATCTGCTTTTAAAAAAGTTTTCAGAAAAGCCCCATTGAGAATATCTCTTTCCATGGAAAAACTTCCATCTTTGTCACTGCCTCCTCTCCAGTAATAACTAGACGGGGAACATGGCTGGAAGCTACTACTTTTTTCACAGAATTTCGATAGTTTACAAAATTTCGTTATATATTTAAATGACGATGCTTGAAATATTTCTGAGTGCAAGGAACTAATACAAATTTTAAATTAAAAAAGTCAGTTGTACTTTCTTAAGGAACACTTTGTAAATTTGTCAAAACTAATCGCATATTTTGAAAATCAAATTCTCAAATTAAATGATGGATTAACCACATTAGATGAGGCTATTAGTAATTTGAAAAATATTCCAAGTGACTTCGGATGTGGCCTTCGGCCAAAGTTAGATGAAGTTTTTAATAGAAACCCAGACTTAATAACATTGCGGTAATTCTGTATGGGAATAAGGCCTCAAAATCTAACTGCTAAATACGCCGAAATAAAAGAATATTTCCAGTATGCACCTATAACTAGTTGCGATGTAGAAAGGACGTTTTCTATCTACAAGGATGTATTTCATTAAAAGAAAACAAATTTTACAGAAGAGAACCTTGAGAAGATATTGCTAGTTAATATTAATACTCCTTTACTCAACTTGAACTACAAAATGAAGAAATAAAAATGTATTTCGTATTTTGTAGATCACTACCCGTTTGTTTTACAATTATATAAATAAAATTGAAAAATATTTATAAAAATACAAATTTTCAATAGTACCCCGTGTCTCTCTCGTGTCCGGTCCCTATTAATGACTTACATTTTACATTGAAACACGTAAATATCTATTTACATTACTTACTTATCTAAATTACGTTAGATATGAAATACCATGCAACTATTGCAAGGGTGCATACACCGACAAGCAACATAATACTTACAAGAACGATCAAACGAACACACATTTTAGAACAATACTATAGTTTAAAAAAACATTTCAAGTAAACTAAATACACAATTAAGTCCGAACAGACCATTATTATTACATCCTAGAAAAATAGCAAATCCAGAAATATATTAGAAAGCATCGACATACAAAAAAATTCCATAAACGGTAGAACCTATATAAATAATCTTTCAACAAATTAAATCATATAAACCCTATTCGGCAACATTGTAACCATAATCCTCCCCTGCGAAAATAAACACGTAAATTCTCGAGAGGAATGATCAAAAACAAAGTAATTTTAAAACTCATATCTTAATTTTAATATTTAATATTATATAGTACAACTTTTATTTTAACAGAACATTATTTAATGTAGGTAGGTAACATAAACATTGTACTTTCACTAATTTCAATTAAAAAATTTACAGTTTAATAAAGGCAGTATACATACTATCAAAGTTTAACTATGGATTAAATATTGTTTTAATTACCAGGTCGCTACTCCCAAAGAAACATTTTTACGTTTCTACGTTATATTTTGTATTATAATTTGGTGAAGAAAATTAAGAAATTCCATATGTGTATATTTCTGTATTTTCAGAAAGAATAAGAAGTGATAAATGTATTTGTTTAAATTTAAAGTGCTATCTACTATAAAATTTCCGTTCTAGAACAGCAGCCTTTTAATTGTGTGATAATGCGAAATTCGATCAAACTCGACTTTTATTTTTCATTTTATATTATTTTTTATTCCAGTTTTTTTCACTTATTTTCTTGTTAGAATTGCTTGTTAGAGTTCTTTTTTTTATTAAATTCATAGTATTATTCTCTGGTTCTCTATACTACATCTATCCTGGCCTCTATAGCTATAGCCGAGGGTGGTAGAAAATTATAATATTTACATAAATATAATAGGTATATTCAAAATTATATGTTTATTTGTTTTATTTATAGAAAAAAAGAAATATTAAATTTTAGATGTTATATCTTGGCAAGATAATATAAATCTCAGAGTCGGATTAAAAATTTGATATATACACATGATTTATTGACTCACCAGTTTTACGAACATATTGTTCACTTCTTGTTGGATTTACTATGCGTTTGCGGGTCTAAATTGCTTTATATAAATACGTATGCCACGCCTATAATGACCGCACCAAATATGATTTTCAATATCATCTGTGTACAGTGAAAAATTTCGTTTATAAGATCAAGGTAAAGATCACATATTGTGCAGGATCGCACATAATTAATACGTACTTTCCTTTGGGCGACGGATTCAAGGCAAAGGGAACACATATGTAATAGATATTCCGACTATTAAATTACCTGTTGTGTCTACTAAACAGTGAATATGTATAGCCATACTATAGCCTTAATAATTAAGTGCTTTTATTTAGATAAGGCAGAGCCTTAGACACCGGAAAAGTGTCAGTTATTTAAAAGCTTCGCTTATTTATGTACGTGAAAAAGAAGTAAACGAAATTCCAATAATTTTATATATTTCTTTATTAGTTTTAGTACCTACTAAATGTATTTAAACAGAGAGATCTAGATATCAACTGTAACATATTTTTCGAAAATATTTTTGTAGTTTTCAACACCAATATCGCCATTATTTTTATTACTCTCGATTTCTCTGTCTTCGTTTTTAATGTTGCTATTTTTATATTTCATACTAATGTTAAATTTCCTGTTTCTATCAATTCATAATATAACAAATTATAGAATTTGTATTCAAGACAAATTTTTGCAATTATTCTTGATAAAATCAAAAAGTAGGCCCCTGCTACTACGATAGTACTATTTTGAAGTATTTTGTAATTTATTAATCGAAGAATTAAAGAATAATTTATTTGAAGAATATATAATGGAGTCACTTCTGTTTTTAACCGCTGTAGATTACTCCTGGTTTGGAGGAAGTTTTCGGTATGTATCGACCGAAATATTTGAGTTGAAATAATGCAATAATTTGAATAACACTAATTTATTTACAAGATAATTAATTAATTTAATCTTGGAGTTCCGTTAAACTTAATACAAATGCAGGAATCTGGTCTTAATAGTAAACGCCGAGAAAACTGGCTAATACATAATATTTTCTTGTAGCGAGATCGCTGAGATCTGGGTTGGAACTATAGTGAGATCGCTGAGATCTGAGTTGGAACTAAATTTTGCTCTAACTTATTTTTGCCAATAAAGTTTTGCCTCCGTCAGTTACAAGAGAGGGAGAAAACAACTAAATTGATTATACAGATATTGCCATACAAATATTTAACCCTTCTTCAAGGAAAAGCGTATGCTGTAGTTTACCAACGTCATAAATGTATTAAAATAAACAATATGCATATGAAACCTTAATTATGGGGAAATAAAATAAATATTAAATATATAAAATATATATTAAATACACAATATTGAATGGCAATCTACCAAGTAAGTAAATTACAATAAACAGGAAGTGGGCTAGAGATAACGTACAGTATTTGAAGAATACAGGAAACATGTAATAAATCAAGATTTCTAAACCTATCGTAAAATCTGAATCATTAAATACAATACATTGAAATATAACAATAAAACTTAAGCTATTATAAAGGTTTACAACAAGCAAATGAACGGATCTAAAAGAAAAACAAAACAATGCATAAAGCAATATAATACCTGACCAGGCTTAGGTAATTTACAAAATTAAATATGTGGGAAACTCCAAGATCTTTCTATACAGTTTATATTTACAATTAATATACAACTAAATCTATTTGATTATATTTAAGTAAAACTAAAAATACAAATTAAATCTATATCGACCGAACAACCGCTGAATTGTTAATTGAGTGTTAGTAACATGCTAGTAACATGATGTTATGCTCCTATTCCTATAATTGCGTTAAAAAATAAATAGATTTTCATATTGAAGGAGCATGGACGATTATTTTTCAGTTTATAGTTTTATATTTAATTTAATTTAATAATCTGATATTTGCTATAATTATCGATTGATTGAAATTCATGTAGTAATTGTAAATGGAAATATTACGTGGATTACATAAAATTATATAAGTAACATAAAAAAATAAAAATAAAATAATATAATGAATCAAATCAAATATTACCTACTGTCTATATTGTTAATTATAATACTCGCTTTCTGTACAGAAGACATTCCTTACTCAAAAGTCATTAAATTTTTATAGTTTGCATTTCTTTCATTCTTGTTTTAAATACTAATACGCTAACAAATTATTTCTTTTTAGGGATTGATACATAGTATGTAAGTAATTAGAAGTTTTAAAGTATGAAAAGTATTTGTGTTAGTATCTCCTTTTATCAATTATTCTGAGAGTATGAGTTTGCAATACGAAGACGCGCTTGTTTGTATATCATATTTTATAACCAAATTAAAATTGCCAAAATAAGCATGAAATGCAATTCTTGCTGCAGAAAAATCATGCTTATCATTATCTCTCCATATTACTCTCTTCTAAAATTTTGTAAGTCTCCTTCATCTTACACCAATTTCTTTTAATTTATTGCAGGATTGTTATAATTTATCGATATTTTGTTTTAGATCTAGTAACAGATTTGAGACAATGTATACATTGATATTATCTGCTTTAAGCTAATTACAATATATTCACTTAATACAAATTTAAATAAGTCAATAATAAAATTTGTAAATAAGGTAGGTTTAAACAACTGCCCTTAAAGAAATCAAAAAAATATGTAGCATATAGATGCGTATCACATCAAGTATACACAAATGATACAAATACACCACGCACTTAACTAGTGGTCACTTTAACCGCAAACACATGCGTTTTTGTATTAACGATGTGGCGCCCTAAAGGTTCGCTTTTACCAAGTAAACAATTTTATACTGTCAGATGATATGAGATAATTTCGCGATATTTGCCGGACAAAAGAAACTCGCTACCTATCTGTATCTGTAGACATATATATTAGTATCATTTGCACACGCTTAATGTGTGCATCGATATGCTATATATTTATTGGAATATTGAGCCATCTGTCTACGAGTTAATACATTACACTAATATGCGTGTTTCTTTCCTTTTTTTTTGTAGTGGCTTAGCCATTCAAGAGGAAACCGCTTTTATCGGCGAGTCTCTTTTTTCTCTCATATGTCACGAGATTATCTCATGTCACCTGACATGATGCCAAATTTTTTCGAAAAAGAACGATGTGTGTGTTAACATCTGTATAAATGCACCACTAGAAGCGATGAGATCAATCCAGTGAATATTGTGTCAAAGACGAAGCAAGCATGATGTGGTGTATTATGAATTTTTTTCAACAAGCCGAAATGTAAACAGGAAATACTATTTCAATGTTGTGCGTCGTTTGCGTGAAGTCAATCGCTTAAAACCCCCTGAACTAAAAAAAAAATACCTTGAGGTTTTTCTATTACGATGACGAACCATGCCACACTTCATCGCTATTTCGACGTTTGAAAAATTGTTCCACAGCCATCGTATTCGTCCAATGTAGCACCACGCAACCTTTTTTATTTCCATTGTTGAAAAAGACAACTTTGTGGACACCGTTTCGAATCGATTGAAGAGATAAAACAAAATTCGAAACGTATACTGGAAATCGAACTTCCGGAATTGTTGTGGAAATTGGAAAAAAATGCGATGCTTCGGAAGGGAACTTCGTACTTTGCTAAAATAAATTTATAAGAAGAATAAATTCTTTGCGTTTTATTTAACCAGTCACCATACGTTTAGATCAAATTAGCATATGTGCTTCAGTATTAAAAATGCATTAGAAGCATGCAAAGAATGAAACCGTATCAGTTCAATTTTTTCGTCTTAAGTGCTGAAGATTATAAATGTCGATTATAATGATCTCTAGAACTGATCTACTCTAACGAAGTAATTTGAAACATACTTGAGTAGGTAAAATTTCATCAAATTTTGCATAAAACAAAAACGTTTTTAATAATATAAAATATTTTTAAAAGTCGGGTGTGAAGAACACAATACAAGTTCATATATGTGTGAAAGTATCTCTGCAGATACGCAGACATCTTACTACAGAACAATACTTCTGTAATATGGCTAGTGTTGGCCATATTACAGAAGTTATTAAGACAGAGCGTAGAAGAACATTCAGCCCTGCTCTTTAACTAATGTCAACATTACGAACATAACTATCACTATCTCCATAACAAGTGCAAAACTAAGTCAGGGGCTTCCATCTGACTGTTGTTCTCCACACCCGACTTTCGATTATATTTTATATTATTAAAAATGTTTTTGATCTACTTTAGTTAAATGAGTACAAACTCAACCAAAATCTATTTACGTCCTATTAGCACAGAGTTTTTATAAATTGAAATACGTACGTCGTATGGTCGTTATTATATTCCCAGCCCCTAGTGATGAAAACAAAAGATTAGAGCAGCAACAAAAATTTCCTCTTCGGTGTATTCGTAGGTGCCTTCTATTTGAATACAGATTACATAATTAGACTGTTTTAATAAGAGTATTATCCCACTGGCGATTTGGTGAAGGGCACATCTTCAAAGGTTGTACCTTAGCCAAAAAACGCTGCGCTTAACACCATCTTTTTTTTTCAGATTGTTCTACTAAAGATGGCGATTTAGTTGCCGAAATATGTATTTAGAAATTAATTCATTTACTGTGGTTAAGGATTTTTCTTGTTTTTGATTGTTTTGGATTATAACGCGGGTATAAGTCAGAATCAGCAACATCATCTTTTGCACGTTTTGACTCGTATGGAGCAATGTAACCTTGTCTCAATGTTCTTTGTCGTACTTGGAATTTTCATATGCTATTACAGGTAAAATTATCTGTACATTTATTGCTGTACATTTGTTGTATAGGTATCTTATTGTCATATGTTTATAGATTAGTTGCTAACCAAATTAGGCGTAGGGTTTTTCCGGTTTGACCTAAAATATGTTTCGACATTTTTATTACTTTTAATTTTATTGCCGTTCTCTTTGAAGACGCTGCGTGAACCTAAACCATTTCTTTTGCAAGAAAAGTAGTTTTGCATTTACTTTCAACAAGAAAAGATCATTTATGTAAATAAAATATCCAAAAAGTACTCAAGTGTTTTTAATATAATATATTAAAAAATAGTAATTCTCGCCGTACAAAAATCTACAATAGTGCTACCCTTCTTCATATAATCCATGATCAATCCAAAAATTGTTTGCCATTGTTTTCTTCTACGTAAGATACGATCTAAAACATTTGGTTGAGCTTCTCTTGTGTCCATTCAAGATCATGTCTCATCTTCAGCGACAAGTCGCTTGGTAATTAAATATGCTTCGTGTCAACATAGTGCCAAAAATTTATCACATGTCTCTACTCAAACATGCACTTGAAATGGCGGAAACATTCGTGCCACGTTCCACTAACTTAGCACATAAGGTAATTTTGTACAATTTTGAAAATCGTAAATTCTGAAACTGTTATTACAACAGATAACAAAGTCACGTCAATAAAATGATCTGGATGTACATTAATGATTCTAAACATTTTTAGCCATATATTTGTCTTGAAAGGATAATTATTGCGTTATACAGTTAACGTTTCATCAAGAATAATTTTTGGAGTTGTATGGATTTAATAAGTGTTGTAAAAGTTAGCCATTTTATTGAAGATAAGAATGTCTAAGAATTTTGGATTTGATTGTTTAAGGAGCTAATGAATCTTCAATTTTAATCTAGGACAAGGAGGCAAATATTAATTTATATTTGCAGGGCAATTTAAATCCTTGTAATTTAATATGTGTCTGTGTTGTACACTATATTATTTGAATATTAGCTATTTATATAGATTTAGTATGTTATTCATTAAAAGGTGAAGCGCTTGATGTTTTGTTCACAATGTAGAAGATTATGTATTCTATTGATTTTAAGCATTTAGAAAATATTATAGCTGGTATTTTATCCCTAATCTTAGTTTAAAAGTTATATTTGTAGTTCTTAAACAATTGCATTCATGTAAAAAATAATTAATTTATTTGATTCTATATTAATATTTCGTTTTTATCACTTACGTTATATTTCGAAATCTTGAAAG
This sequence comes from Melolontha melolontha, assembly GCA_935421215.2. Taxonomy (NCBI): domain Eukaryota; kingdom Metazoa; phylum Arthropoda; class Insecta; order Coleoptera; family Scarabaeidae; genus Melolontha; species Melolontha melolontha. Next base: position 132,476,245 of record OW285236.1, read on the forward strand.
TACATTTCATTGGTAAAAAAGAAAATACAATTTAATTTTTATAATTTATTAGAAAACTTAGTGTAATATACACCATCACAGTAGATTTGCTATAACTTAGCCGCAATAAGGATAATTAGGACAAGAATGTGGGTCTACACCTGCTGGCACTTGAGCGGCGGATTGAGCTGGTGCAGCATTATATTGTGGAACAGGGTTGTATTGTGGTGCTGGGTTATATTGTTGCGCCGGAGCGTTGTTATAAGCTTGTGAATTGTCTGAAAAATATTAAAAACTGTATTAATTCTACAGAAAGGTTTAAGTATATCAATACGTTATGCACGTATTACGAATTTGTTACAAATGAAACAGACATGCAATATACATATCTGTAACTGTACACATGGATCGTATTTTCAGCATTTACTTCTGCTTAAGACACGTGTTTCTGCCATCTATAGGCGTCATCAGTCAAGCTAGTGAAGCAATGTAATATAAATGATACAAATCTTTTTAAGAACAGATTTGTATCTGTATATACATTTACGCTGAAATCGCCTACAAGATATAGCAAATTTCGTCCTATAAGGTGGCACTATTTAATAAGTGATATCTGACGGACGAAAGAGACTATGCCGAAAAATGATGACGCCTATAGATGGCAGAAACACGTGTCTTAAGCAGAAGTAAATGCTGAAAATACGAGGTATATTGTCCATGTGTACAGTTACAGATATGTATATTGCATGTCTGTTTCATTTGTATTAATTCTGATAATACATAGTTGTTATGTAACATTATAATATAATCAAATCATTTATTTAGCAATTCAGTATATTTGGAGGAACAAAACTAGCGCGAAAAGGGCTAACAAAATAGCATCTGAAATAGAAGTACTGTTTGAACTAATTCAAGTGCATATACTTTTATTGACTATGCTAAACTATACATTACGATGCAAAACATCTCTTGGAAGTTGAGAGAAAATAATTTATAATTTGTACTAAACCTTAATACAAAACATAAAAATAATGGAAAGTGTTCATTGAGGGTTTGGATTTAGGAGGAGTGAGATTCGACTTTAATTCTGACTTTTTTTGTTCATTTGCTTAATTAATTTGACATTTGATTTGAAAGTTTCAGCAGTGTGAATAAAGTGTCTAAATAGAAAATTCTAAAATGCATTAACTCGTAATTCGTGGTGCAATCCAATATCTTTTCTGTAAATGACTATCACATTTGAAATTTTAACTCATATGCAGCAAACTTTGGGTGACAATACTTATTCAAAAGCTACAATTTGTCGCCGGGTTGTGACTTTAAATATGGTGATATGAGTTTCAAAGATGTACGGACCATCAAAAACTGCAATCACTCCGGAAATAAAAGTCATTAAGCAGATAGTAGCATACCAACTGAACGCGTAGAATGTTCAAAGTATAAGCAAAGTGATTATCAGGAATCTTGACTTGTGATAAAAAACGTGAAAGAACGTCAAGAGATAAGTTAAAGTCGTTTGAGAAGAACAAAGCTAATTTTTTGCGAAAATTTGTTGCTGTTGATGAAACCTGGCTTGTCCACTGCGGTCCTAAATTCAAAGGCAATCTCGACGGTAGACAGATCATGGTAACTTTTTCCTGAAGAGGAGCTGAGGCGTGCTGATGTGAGTATCAGCAGCTGAGGCAATGGCTATGACTTTTTGGAATTCGAAAGGGGTAGTTCTCAAAGACAGGTTTGCAGAAAAATTCTCTTTCACTGTGGCAATGCGTCTTTTCATATCAGTCAAGTCGCAAAAATGGATTAATTGAGGTTTCAGGATGTGCCTCAACCATCTTATTCGCCAGATATAGTTCCGTTGACTTCCATTTATTTTTCAAAGCAAACTTTTCCTTGCTGGAAAAAGTTTCGGTCGGATGAAGAAGTTATTGCAGCGCACGGGGCAGGACTTTGAGAGTCTCGAGAAATATCATCACGAAAGTGGCATAGTGACACTTCAGTATTGTTGGTCCAATTGCATTGAAGTTGAAGAGGAATAAGTTGAAAAATAATAAAGAACACAAATCTAGTGTTAAATACTATGTATTAAAAAATGAAAAAAGAAAAATACAATTTATTTCACGTTTTCTACTATGGACTAGCTAGTATTATTGGTAATATCCTGAAATTATTAAGAAACATATTGTAAGTTGCTTAACATTGTAACTAGAAAGCCGTTTTTCAAATTTAGCCTTTCTGGCTTCCTATTTTTTACTTTATAAAGTTTTCTTTTCATTTCTATACAATACATTCTATACTATATAAATTATTTCCCTTTATATTTTAATACAAAAATTTTATTTCTGAAAATCCATACGGCTAATATTTATACTTACCAACTGAACCAAATGCGCCAGATTCAGCCAAACCTTCACCACGATAGTCACCATCTCCAGTATATTCTCCATTATCTAACGCATTTTGATTGTAAGATTGTGGAGCAGGATTATATTGTGGAGCTGGATTGTATTGTGGAGCTGGATTGTATTGTGGAGCTGGATTGTATTGAGGTGCTGTATTATATTGTGGAACAGCGTTGTATTGTTGACCTTGTTGAGGTGCATTCGGTTCAACGGCTACATTTGGATTAGAACAGTGGGGGTAATTTGGACACGCTTGTAAACTAATTCCAGCTGGGATTTGAGAAGCTGGAACGCCCCCGGCCAATGGACCGTTCCATGCGGCAGAAGCAATTGCCAAAGCGCAAGCTAATACGGTCTGCAACAAAATTAAGGAATCACAAACACAAGATTTCACTTAAAACGAATCACTAAATCATCACTGTTTTCACTGGGTGTATCATTTACACTTTTTGGTAGTGACTTTTTGGAAATTATTTTGTCCTAACTTACCGATTGAACAAACATGTTGTTTTACTGCAGGTGATTTTTGCAATGATATTGCTGTTAAAAATTTCGTCTATATATAGCAGTACCACGCCCTGTACACCCGCAAATATGAACTTTAATATCTTTAATATCAAGTGCGCGGAATGTAGTTTTGATAATAACGAATGTAGGAAATGTACGTAGATACATTGATTGTAGCAATATTTTATTTTAATACTACATGTTCGTTACAAGGTTTTTGATATTTCTTTGTCAAGGCGAACAATACCAGCTTCTGAATCGAGGGTATCGGGTACTGTCCTAAATTATCATTAATGAAATCTTTACCTCTTAAGTTTCTAACGCCATAAATAACATTACGAACCCAAATATTTACTCTAAGACTCATACACCATATTTTTTATACATATTTGTTTTTGAAGAACCGATTAATGATATTGATGTCTATTAGTTTGTTATATCATAATTAAATTTGTCTGATTAACAGAAATTATAGCCATGTAATTCAAGGCTTAATCACCTACATATTAGATAAATTATTTTTCTAAACTTTTATGACTGAAAATTATTTAAATTTAATAGTCTATCTAATAAGTATGTCCACACTAATAATATTAATTTAAAGATATATACATCATTTTAAGAGGAGTGGCTAGCAAAATTATTCGGCATTTTTAATTACTCGAACGGTAGCGCAGTTGATTGATTGTAATTATCGTACACTCTGCTATAGCACATTTTTTTAAATTTTAACATTTTAACAAATAGCTAATTATATTATACTATAATAATGCATTGCAGGCATTAATTGTGGATTATACGCATGTGCTAAATACCGAAAAACGAGCACTTTTTTAAGCACGTTAGAAATGAGGGGGTTTTAACAAATATTACGTAGTAATCAGTTGTTTCTGATTAAATGAAATAATAATTGTAATAACTTTCTGGTGATTGGTTTTCTATGTTAAGAACTGGGGGATGTAGAACTGTGGATATGTCGTATTTGATCTCATATTGTAATCAAGTGTCTGGCGTGATCTTGATATGATTAGTTTGTTTTGTTTTTTATTACAAACGTCAAGTAGTTTATTTTCCACAGACTTGTTCGCTTGTGAACATGTCAGTTCCTACGGAAATAGTGGCTGCATTTATTGCACTGCTTGAGGATGGAAGAAGTCAGACTTACGTAGCTAACAGGTTGGAGGTATCTCAAAGCACTGTACAGCGGCTTCACACATTCTTTGAGACTGGGTTGCACACCCGGCGTCCTGGAACAGGTCCCCAAAGAAGGACTACCGCTCAAAATGACCGTTTCCTTGACTTAAGAATGGAACCGTTATCGGTCTCAGAAATCAGCTGCAAGAAGAACTCAATGTTAACATGAGTTTAGGGACCGTTAGAAGGTAGTTAGAAGAAGCAACTCTGACTGTAAGGAGACCGGCTACAGCACCAGAGCTTACCAGACAATACCGAGTTGTCCGGCAACAATTTGCAAGGTAACAGCAAAATTGGAGGGACGCCGACTGGAGTCGTGTGTTGTTTACCGACGAGTCACGGTTTAGACTTTGGAGCCCAGGCGGACGTGGTAGGGTGTGGCGACAATCCGGTGAGCGTTATGCACCCTGTACTTTTAGTGAAAGGATCAGTTTTCATGGAGGTTCAGTAATGGTGTTGGTCGGAATATCTATGGAAGCACGAATCGATTTGTACGTTATTTCCAGGGGATTACCGACAGCTGTAATGTATATGTAATGTAATATAATGTACAATGAGATACTGCAAGATTATGTTGTCTTTTATACACAATTTATTTGCGACAACTTCTTTCTTATGCATGACAACGCGAGGCCACATGTCGTTGGAGTAGTGAGAGACTAGTAGAATGAAGTTGACATTTCTCGAATGGACTGGCCGGCACGTAGTCCCGATCTCAATCCTATCGAGCATATATGGGATATGTCCGGTAGAAGAGTTCGCAATCATGGAGCTGTTCCTACCACCCTTGATGAACTTCGGCAGGTTGTTCAGCAAGAATGGAGAAATATCCCACAAAATATCATACGGCAGGTCATTGAAGTAATGCATAGAAGAGTAATGAGTTTTATACAGGCTCGAGGTGGTAACACACAATATTAAGCCAATCTTTCACGGCTTGTGCACGATTAGTGTCGATTAGTGTAAGTTTATTGGTTATATTGATCTTGTCTATTTTGCGAAAGTTTCCGTAACTTTAATGTTGTTGCAATAAAAGCACTAAAAGACTCTGCAAAATTTAATTACAAAGTAGTCTAGTAATTTAATCATCTTAAACCTAATACATAACGTTTCCAGCTGTACAGAGACTTATTAATTCTATAAAAGAAAGTGCCCCTTTTTCGTGCTGGTGAGTGTATTTAAGTTTTTTTTATTAATGTCACAAAATGTGATGTCACAAAAATAGTAACATATGAAATGTAAAGCATAAATAAAAACTCGTGAATCCAGAAAATTATGTAGGAATGTAGGATCTCCATAGATAGGCTATAATAGGAATATAATGTGCTATTGGAGGCTAAAAAATATGTTAAGTGTATCTTCGACCAGTTGATAGGTTGTGAAAATTGTTAAAGATAGTCAATTTACGTAACCTTTTAATTAAATAAATAAACTTTATTACATAACCCTCTAATTAAATAAATAAACTTTAATGTCTGATGTGAAAGAGCAAGGAACTTGCATACAATTCTGCTTCAAACTTAGTAAAACGGCAGCGGAAACCCTGAAAATGCATAAACAAGCGTCACACGTTCATTGACTATGCTTAAGGCAAGACGCAAACTCACCCACAAAATGTGCCAAAAGTGCGTGATGCTGTCCTGCAAGACTGAAGGAGAACAATCCATGACATTTGTTTGTTGGCTTGTCGTACGACGCAAGCGACCTGCCAAGTGGCGCAAAAATTCGTGGATCTTACACCACGACAATGCACCAATCCACATCACTTGTACATCAGTTTCTAGCCTCAACGAAGATGGCAGTACTACCCCGCCCTCCATTCTCCCAAGACTTTGTCTCTTGTACCCCATGTGACTTCTTGTTTCCGAAGTTGAAATTGAAGTTCAAGTTTGGGGATGATTGAGGAGATTCAGATCGAATTACAGGCAGTGTTGAACACGTTAACACGCGAGTTCTTCTAGCACTGCTTCCAGTCATGGGCAAGTCGCTGTGATCAGTGTATTCACGCGGAAGGAGACTACTTTGAAGGGAATGGTAGTGAATAAGTTCCAACTACAATACGAAATACATATTTTAGGATAAAAAATATATTTTATTTTGCAATATTCAATTCTATGCATTTAGTCTAGCTGACTTTCCACTTATTTGAAGTCGTCTAAGCATTCGCTGCGGCCTCCTCACGTGACTCCACCTCCTCACCTGCCCATTTGTGTCGAATCTCTTTCAACTAAGCCATGTTTTCAAGTTTAGGGACAAGACAAAATCACTTGGAGCCAGATCTAGTAACTATCCTGGATGAAGCAGCAATTGGTATCCTAATTCGATAAATTTTGCGGTTGTCATAGTGGATGAAAGGGGGCGCATTATCCTGACGGAACAAAACTTTTTTTTTAATAAATGCGGTCGTTTTTTCTTCAATTTAGCATCAAAACGTGCTAGTACCTCGGCTATCGTACATTTCTTCTGTAAATAGTAAATTAATTACCCCGTTGACATCCCAAAAAATCGTGACCGAAATTTTATTGGCAGAAGAAACTGTTTCTCCTTTCTTCGGAATACATTCATCACAAGAAATCCATTGTTTTGACTTGTTTTTCTCTCTGGAGTATAGTGATGCATCAAGGTTTTATCTAGAGTGACATACCGACGAAAAAAATCTTTAGGATTTTGTTCGAACTTCACAATACAGTTCTTTGAATTTGTAAAACGAGTTCGTATTTGCTAAATAGTATAGGCAAACGCGGCACCTGTCTTACAGTTAGCTTCTTCATATTTAAATGTTGACGCAAAATATTGTGTACCCGTTCGGTTGAGATATTTACGGCATTAGCTATCTCACACACTTTTATTAGGCGGTCGTTCTTTACAATGCTTTGGAGTTTATTAATAACTGCTGAAGAATCGGACGTTTAGCATCTTCTGTGCTTATATGACCAGTTTTAATAGTCAGAACATTTGCAAATTATTGCATGACTCGTCGTAATATTGATGTATTTTTTTCTTCAGTTTCAATAATGGATTTTGCACATAAAAATAATGTTTAAAAGTTTGTTGCTCGATGGGACAGAAAAAAGGTAAATATACTTCATGTGTTTGAGTTTTTAAGCAAATCAGAATGGTGGACAAAAAGGTGTCAAGCTGATAAAAGTTGTGGATTCCAGAATACAAAAAAATCTTATAAGAAAATAAACAATAACCGCAACGCTCTAGTTTCAAAGCTGACTGACTTGAGGTTGCAAAGCTTGGGGTCTTATAATTATACCATGGAGGGGGAGGGGGTGGGGGGGCTCAACCAAGTCCTAATGCATTTTAGTGAAAAACGGTGACAGACGTTAGTTATAATTTACGTAAGAGGATTATTTTAAAAAGCGCCGCATCAAAAAAGCTTTATTGGTTGCTGAGATCCAGGATGTTAGAAACTTTTTGTTATGTCAAGTATATTAGGGTACGCACTATCGTGGTCATCCTGATTAACATATATTTTATTCTGGCCTCATATGAATACAAAAACAACAAATAATTTACTTTAAACTTTACCTACTTTAAAAATATTTGTCGTTAATAGAATTAAGTGTATATCAACTGGTTATCCTACTTCGCCATATTTCATTCTGGTATATGCTATGGTATTTCGTATTGGGAATAGTTACTGAACGCTGTTTCAAGAAAACTGTGATACGGATGAATACAATACATTACAAAGAACTACATTTAGTATATTCCCTATCACCACTAATTAGCAACACAGTGTTGGATTGAGTATTAGAGGTCGAAATGATCCTATTACGTTTTATCACTATTTATATAAAAGACCTGCTGATGAATATTGAATGCTATACAGTAGACTTTTTAATAGTGTGAGACTATTTTCATTATAGGCTATGCTAATTATACTTAATTTTTAGTTTTTTTTATAGTTAGTTTTTCTTTGTATTTATTTCTATATTTTAAAATTTGGTTATTGGGCGAATAATGTTTCCGGCGGATGGAGTTCGAAGCGTTTTTTTTTTCTTAGATGAGAGTACCTTGAGACAAAAATTGTTAGACATATGGCAAAGTAATTTTAATGCCATATCGTTGCTTATTTTTTTAATTAAATAGTTTTTAAATTTGTGCAAAGAATGTATTAATTATATTGACAAAAGAAATTGGAATGTCATGTAGAGAAAAAGAACATTTCCGACATTGTTCGATTGGAATTATTTGTGCCATTTAGGACAAAACATAATTGGGGTGCCTTTATCACGAAAATAGCTTTCTCAATTTAAAAAGAGCAATTTTGACATAAACTATTCGCAACGTTCAGGAAAATCATCGGACTTTGATGAAGATTATGAAGATCGTTTGAACGCTTTAATTCATGGTTATCCACGTTAATCAACTCTAGAATTGGTTATTATAATGGATTATAATGACTCGATAAAGTTAAAAAAACTGGGTGCTGGGTTGCTGTATGTTTTGACCGAAACAACAAGAATTAATGTATTAACATTTGCGTGTTTTTGCTAGCTTGTTACGTTTAGCTTGTCAATAACATCGATCATTCTTGTCCCATATTGTTATTGGTGACGAAAAGTGGTGCTTTTTTGTTAACATTAATAAGTACAGAAAAGATGGATCCCGTATAAAAAAGGAAACTTCCTCAACAAGATCTGATACTCATCCGGGAAAGTTGTTGTTGTGCATCACCTGGGAAAAAAGTCCTGCAGTGGTACTCTGGCAATCGCTTGATGTCATTTTGACGTCACATGCTAGAGTTTGGTACTCCGCCGTTTAAAGCGATCCTAAAATTCAGGCGATCCCTTTTAGTAGATGGTAAACATCTATCTCTTATAGCAATAGGTAAACCGCGCCAAACGTTTAAAAGTAAGAAAAGTAGGTAAAATAGTATTTTACCACAAAATTTAAATTAGGCACTTCTCGAAAATAACGTGCGAATAATTTCCTAAATTCTTTTGTGAAAAATATATTAATTATTGACTGTACGTACATGCTCTGTTCAATTATATTTTGAATTGTGTAAATGAGAGTAAATCAAGAATTACGTTCTCTAATGATGGATTTTTTTAAAAAAAATACGTCGTTAGTTACGAATAAATTTGAGGAGCCCAACGGACGGGAAAATAATTTTAAAACTTGGGAAGTATATTCCAATTTATTAAATGCCTAAGGCATGGGAGTAAAATCGGTCGAAGATTGGAAAATCTATAATATATCCGACTTTTGTAATGATAATAATTAGTGATATTAACAAAATATTCATAATACATAAGTTTAATGTATGTACGTCCAAAGTGTTAAAAATAGTAATGAACTTTATTAAGAACTCTGCTAATAACTAATAAATATTGTACGTTATAAAAACAGAGGATTCAAATAAACGAAATTACAGTATTGACAAATAGAAGTAACATCTAATATTACTAATTTCGTTCTATATTTTTAGATTCTATGTACTAACGTTTCCGAAATGAAAGGAATTCTGTGGCAGAATACGAAATGCGGTCGCTTTTGCTTTGCGATGGAATGACGTCACACCATTACATTGCAAAGTGGCAAAGTACCACTGCTGGTCTACTATGAATTGCTTCCAAGGAAAACCATCATCGGTGAGATTTACTGTCAACAACTTCGACAGAAAGGCATCATCAAGTCATTTTGCAGCGCGGTAATGTTCATTCTCGTACGGCTAGCTTACAAAAGCAGCTATTCAAGAATTCGGTTAGGAGGTCATTCCATATTCGCCTTATTCGCATATTTCTCTGACACTCTCTATTAAACAAACTTTGAGAAACCTACTTTAATAATTATGTAGCGCTTCAAAATTGCTTCGAATTTACTTCTAAACCACTGGATTTCTTCAGACTTGAAATCGAGAAACTGCCAGATTGTCGAGAGTCAATTGAAAATAATGGTGGACAATATATTGTTGATTAGTTATTTAAAGTATTTGGTTAAAAAAAGAATAAATTTTGATATAACAACACAATATAAAAACACTATGAACTTATGCAGAACCCAATAGTATTTTAATCTCTATATATATATATAAAATTGCCTGCGAATGTTTGCTCGCAAAACTCTAAAAGTAGTCGGTCGTTGACTTCAAATTTTGCCACAATGTTACATTCGAATACGCGAGTGTTTTTATAGTAAAATGATTTTTCATTTAATACTGTGCGACAAAGGTCTCCCGCACCAGTGAAATAAGTAGACATAAGTAGCGTAAACATTTCTCAAATACTTGATTTGGTGATACTTTTTTATTACAAGTTGACGTTTGCTAATCATATACTCTATTTACGCTAACATATTATGAAATCTTAATGATAAAAAGGAAAATAACTTTGACTTAATCTTGAATGAACTGTCTTATATGAAAACTTAAAATAATGTGTATAGGTTAGATGTAAATATCAAGAAAATGTTATTTTTAAAAAAATGTGACAAACAAAAATATTAATGATATTGAAATTCGAAAAACAATTAAACCAGTAGCTGGATATTTGAAAGAAAAAAATATTGAGAAATTATTATTGATTTTATGGAGATGCCTCACCAACGTTCGAACATAGGCCGCCGTTCTTTACACGCAATCACAGAACGTCGAAGAAGATTAAACTGCAATGATCAAAACGTTTACACGAAAATGAACATATTATAGCCGGAACTTCTCAAAGGAGAACAGAAGAATCGGCAGATAAACGGAAAGAAAGACTTTAAATCTTGCGAGTTCAATCGAGAAGAGGAAGAGCAGCACAATCGTTTCAACAAACTCACGAACAATTAGATCAACAGCGAAGACGTATGCAGGTGCAATATCTGAATGATCGAGTTTCATATCAACGTATTACTTTTTCATACGAACCGGATATTCAATACAATACCTCATCTAATTTCGTTTAAATCGGAAAAATGGACAAGTACAAAGCGCACGATTAGTAGTTGCAAAATTGATGAACAATCTAATTGAAGCAACAATTCTGATTGTACCTCATAAAGGTGAAGACGTACTACTTTCACGAATACCACTCATTCTAACCGACATGGCGTTCGATTTCAAACGACTTTAATTTCCAATACGCCTTGCGTTCACTATGGCTATCAATCAGGCGCGGCTCGTGATGACGTATTTGGGAGTGCAAGTACAATGATGCGAGTGCCTCGTGTGTTTTCGGTGTTTACTAAGAAAACGTTACAGTTAGTACACGAGAATACACGAAGCACTCGCATCATTGTACTTGCACTCCCAAATACGCCGTTACGAACCGCGCCTGCTATCAATAAAGTGCAAGGGCAATCTTTACAAGTGTGCGGTTTGAATTTAGAAAACGATTGCTTTTCCCATGGGCGTTATACGTTGCATGCTCCAGAATCGGTAAACAGACTGCTCTTTATGTTTTTGCAGATAACGGACAAACAAAAAATGTAGTTAATGTAGCACTAGCTTTACAATAAAAGATATTTTGTTGTGAAAAACATCTTTTTTCTTTCTTTCCTTTCATTTCAAATAACCACAGCAATGCAAGGCAGGGTATTGAATTAAATGTTGTGTTTTCTCGGTGAATCTATGTCCGCTACAATACTTTTATTTGCAATCCTATTCATTTTATATCAGACCGAGCCACAGCGAAGCGTGCACGGGTTTAGTTAGTTATTATTTTCTGGTTCTAGTTATCGAGTTTGCATAGAAATCTAAGAAAACGTTTATTTCTAATTTCTTAGTTTTTATTTCACAAAATATGACATGAAAATTTCTTATTCGGCTTATTTTTACGTAAATACTGCACGAGAAATTTTATTTTGAACTAAATTTCTAATTTGAAATACATTTTACATTAACATATTTTTATATTCAATGCAGTTCTTACATGCACGTGATTACAAATTCGTTAATATTCGAAGGTGATATATAAACGCGTAATATTATGTATCTATAAATATGCATATGTCAATGTAAACCTGCTCTTGATAATTTATAATTTATGTTTTTTTTTCGACTGTAATTAATTAGAGATTTGTCCTTAAACGAGAAAATAAGTTTCAAAAAGCTGTATCCATATTTTCAGGGATTTAGTGATTTTTAGAAGACGTTCTCTTTTTATCCAGATGCTTTTTCATATTTAAAAGATATAACAGTTAGGGCCGACCAGATGAGCCACATTTTCTCACTACCGACAATACTTGTGTAAATTTATTGATTTCTTTAAAAACGTTGTAAAATAATTCCAACCTTGCTGATTTTATATATATTTTTTTAAATTTACTTTGTAACGTACTCTGTAGCTGTAAGTACCTGAGGAAGCCACTGTGCTGGCGAAACAATTGTCGTGTTACGATTAAATATTAAAAAGTGAAGATTTGTTTGAACCGTAGTTTTATTTGTATTTTAAATTATGGATCTTCATCAAGTAAAAGTCAAATCAATTCAGTGATATGATATCACTTTTTGATTTCATTTGTTTTAGTTAGAATGTTAATATTAATATGCCGATAAAGAAATTAAAACCAAAAATTACACTTAGAATTTAGGTTTTCTTTAAATGTTAACTCCGGTTTTAATAGTTTTTATTTATGGCGTAAGAATTCGACATTTTCTATTCCAGACGGTGACTCAAACCTAGAAATATTATCGTGTGCTTAGAGCTGAATAAGTGTTTTTTTAGTTTTTGAATGACGTCTGTTCTTTCTAAAATCTATCAAACGTTGAACTATTTATATTCTTTAGCACTGACTGAAATATTTACAGAATATTAGGCCAATAATTCGGGTCTTGACATTGCCTTCCATACATCGATTTTAACTGGATGCAATGGTAACGTGCCTTCAAAAACTTTCCTCATTATAGTAGGCTGTTTTTTAAGTAATTCAGTAATCAAAGATTGGTGTACATGGGAAGCTTTCAAAAATTTCAAATTCTGAGAGTTATCATTCATAAATTCAAATTGTAAACGCTATATTTTTTAAATTATTTTATTACAATGCTAGAGCTACAATATATGTTGTGGATGCTGAGGTGATTTGTTTTAAAAGAATAATAGTCTTATTTGATTATTTTGTATTTAATAACTAAGACAACAACAATAAGTGTTCACAAATTAGTATTAGATATGTAATGCTATTTCTTCTCGCTTTCTTGGCGTTAGTTGACGCTCTCTGTCTCTCTTTTGTTTTGTACGCAAGGCAGCCACGCGCAGGAGTCGTTCAGGTGTCGAATGCTTCGACATTGCCGCCCCCCTTGGATCCTTTAAGGGTATAAAATAAGTATTGTATTACAAATACATATTGAAAAATATAAAACAATTGATAATTATAAAAGATTGTTCAAACAAATACAAGTTTAATTGTTTATTTAATTGTCTGTAGGCAATGGATACAGATTTCGTACAGTTCTCTTGTATATACTTCCATCACAAAGCCGCACAGACACTACGCGCCATCACTTCTTGGCTGCAACTCGGTGATTCGGCCTCGTTGCCAGCGTAGGGGTGGTAATTTTTCTTTTATCAGAACCAACATACGTGGTGCCAAATTTGGAGTGCGCTGATGCCACTTCGATCGCCGTTGTAGCTCTGTTAGGTACTCTAAGGAAAAGCGTCGCCAAAAATACTGCTTCATCCTTTCGAGATGATGAAACCTTCGTAGACGGTTAGCAGGAACCTCCTGGAGTTCTGGTCCTGGTGGTGCTGTAAGTGGCTCCCCAATCAGGAAGTGGGCAGGAGTTAGGATTTCTAGGTCGTTTGGGTCTTGTGTAAGAGGTAAGAGTGGTCGGGAATTTAGAACCGCCTCTATCATAGTTAATAAAGTGTATAACTCTTCATAGTTTAAGATCGTTTCACCAATAACCCGTCTTAAATGAAATTTTGTGGATTTAACAACACTCTCCCACAAACCACCGAAATTCGGACTTTTTGCTGGTATAAAGTGCCAGTTAATCTTATTTTGACGAAGCTTGTCAATACCTTCAGTCTAGAATTCTTGAGAATTACAATATTCAAATAAGTACTTTAATTCTTTGTTAGCGCCTTTAAAGTTAGTGGCGTTATCCGAAAATATATCTGTGACGTTACCGCGTCGTGAAATAAAGCGTTTGAATACGTTTAGAAAAGATTCAGTAGACAAACTGGTCGCTAGATCTAAATGAACAGCTTTAGTCACCAAGCATACAAAAACACATATATAAGCCATGATTTGAACCTTGAACCGCGTTAAACTTGATTTAATTATAGTTGGGCCAGCATAATCTACACCTACCTTTACGAAAGGCCTAGCAGGTTTGACTCTTTCTTCTGGCAGATCTCCCATTAGTTGAGTAAACACGACAGGTTTATTTTTAAAACAGTTTATACATTTGTGAATTATTTTTCTGACAATTCTACGCCCTCCTATTAGCCAGAAGGTCTGACGTATGGCTGTCAATGTACCTTGTATTCCTGCATGCAATTGTTTAATGTGATAATGTCTTATAATTAATTCAGTAACGTGATGGGTTTTTGGAATAATAATTGGGTATTTTGCATCAAATGTTGCGTTTGAAAGTTTTATGCGGCCTCCCACTCTAATTAAGCCATTTTTGTCAATAAAAGGATTAAGTGGTAATAATGAGCTTGTTTTAAGAATCTCTGTTTTTTGGCTTAATAGTTTGTGCTCCAAAGGAAAGCAGCTGATTTGTATTAATTTTAATAGTTTTAGTGTAGCTTCATCAATTTCGTAAAGCATTAAAAAACCTGTCCTTTTTTCAGTTGGACTTTTGCAATTATGAATAAATCTAAACATGAAAGCTGCAATGCGTTGTAATTTTATAAAGGAGGAATAATTTTAAAGAAAATTCATCATCGACAATATTTAGCATGCACGTTTTCCGTTTCTCAGGTACATCTTCTGCTTGAAGAGACTTATCATTTGCATTACTATTTATCGCCCATGTTTCATTCGAAAAATTCAAGAAGTCCGACCCAGACCACCATAAACTGCAAGTTAGTAATTGTTCGGGATATAATCCTCTGGACACAACGTCAGCTGGATTACCTTTTGTATCTACATGACGCCAATTATTTGGATTTGTAAGTGTTTGTATAATTGACACCCTGTTAGCAACGAAGGTGTTCCAATTGGTTGCAGGACTTGACAACCAGGCCAAAGCATTAGTTGAATCGGTCCACAAAAATATTTTTACATTAGGTAAATTCAAACACTTCAAAACCCTGGTTACCATTTCCGATAATAGTACCGCCCCACATAGTTCTAAACGTGGTATGGACAACACTTTCAGTGGCGCAACCCTAGATTTCGTGCACAATAGTTGCGTGTGATAATTAGCTAATTTATCCCGTGATCTGACATAAATGCAACATCCGTATGCTTCCTTGGAAGCGTCACAGAAGCTATGCAATTCTGTATCCCCTGATGGATCATTACGAAAAATATATCTTGAAATTTTAATGTTATTTATTAAATGAAATTGAGTAACACACTGATTCCAAGTATTTAAAAAGTCATTTGGAATAATATCATCCCAATCAATTTTGGATATCCACACCCTTTGCATTAGAATTTTTAGTTTGATTATTATTGGTTGTAACAAACCTAGAGGATCATAGATGCGACTGATTGTCGAAAGCACGGTTCGTTTTGTTACGGGATTTAAATTGTGATTAGCGTTGACGCGATATTCCAGGGTATCTTGTTGAGCATTCTAAAATACACCTAGAGTTTTTGTCACACAAGCAGGGTCCAATAGTCTAATAGTAGTCGCCGCGATTATCCACCTCGTCAAGAATTTCTGGCGCATTTGTGACCCAATTACGCAATTCAAAACCCCCTCGCAACATGACTTTTGTTAATTGTTCTCGAAGGACCTTTGTTTTAGATATTGTTTCTGCTCCCGTCAAACAGTCATCCAAGTAAAAATCTCTCATTATAATTGAGTAAGCTTCAGGAAAGTTCTGTTTCTCTTCTTCCGCTAATTGCTGTAAAGTTTTTATCGCTAAAAAAGGTGCACAGTTAGTTCCATATGTTACGGTGGTTAGTCTGTATGTTTGAAGAGGATCATTTTGATTCTCACACCATAATATCAATTGATAATTTGTATCTGGACTGTCTATTTTAATTTGACGATACATTTTAGCAATATCTGCGTTTATCACATATTTATAAGTGCCGAACCTACATAAAATAGAAAATAGATCTTGTTGTAAGTTCGCTCCTGTCATTAAAATATCATTAAGACTTAACCCACTTGATGATTTCATACTTCCGTCAAGTACCACACGAAGTTTGGTTGTTTCTGATTCCTTAAATACCGCATGTGTTGGCAAATAAAATGATTGTTTTGACTCTATAGAATCTGAATTTGTTACTAATTCCATGTGTCCCAGACGACAGTACTCGGTAAGAAAGTTAGAATACTCTAATTTTAGAGAGGAATACTTTTGCAATTTGTTTTCTAAAATTTGCAATCGTTTAATTGCAAAAGATTCTGAATAACCTAATTCATCTTTATTATTCCTGAATGGGAGTTTCACTAAAAACCGTCCATTAATTTCTCTGCGAGTGGTGTTTCTATAAAATGTTTCACAAGCAATTTCTTCATTCGTTTTTAAATTATCGCTAGCAATATTTTCTATGTTCCAGAATTTTTCCATAGTTTTTTCCAGATTCATTGATAAATTACACAAAGTGCCTGTATTTTTTACAGAGTTATAGGAATTAGACATAAAACAGCCGCCAAGAATCCAGCCCAGCTCTGTTTGCATTAAAGTAGGGTGATTTTGATTTCCGTTTACAAAGCCGCTGCGAATTATTCCCCAATAAACGTCTGCTCCTAGCAGAACATCTACCGGTGCGGATATATTAAAATCCGGATCAGCCTGTATAACTTCTTTGGGTAATTTCAAATTAGATATAGAAAAACTAAGTAAAGGTAAATTTTGCGTAATTTTGTCGACTACTAAACACCCCACAGGAGCCACTATAAATTGATTACCGTTAGAAATAGAAATCTCGGCCTTTTTTGTGATGTTACTTAATGTTTGGTTGACCCCTTCAACAGGAATATTTATTTCCTTTAGTGGAATGCCTAATCTGTTGCACAGAGCTGTTGAAATAAATGAACTTTGAGGTGCATTATCTAATAGTGCTCTGCATTTAATTAAATTGCCTAATTTGTCTGGAATATTAATCACTACAGTAGATAACAAAATTTGTGTATTTTTCTGCAGTATATGATGCATCATTGCTTGTGCAGTAATCTCCTCTGTATCTCTACCATTAACGTTTTTATTAATATTCGATGGAGGATTAAATTTATCTTTATGCAAAAGAGTATGATGTTGTTTCTGACAATATCTACACTTTATGGTTGACCTACAATTTTGTACGTTGTGATTGTCTCGAAGACAATTTGTACACAATTTAAGTTGTTTAACAGTATTAAATCTATCCGATACTGATTGTCCTACAAACCCATCGCATCGATAAATTGCGTGCCCTTCAAGTTTACAAATGACACATTGCTGCGATAGCTGATTATTATTATATGTATTGACTAATGTAGTAACACGTTTGTTGCTATGTTGCATATTCGTATTTGATTGTGGGCTTTATTGAATTGTTTATTGTTAGAATTTAACGTTATAGTATTCATTGCATCTAGAGATTTTTTAAGTTGACATTTCTTTTCCAAAAATGTCATTAAGTCACTCAATTTTGTAATATCGGAACTTTGATTTGATTCGAATTCTTTTTTTGTAAAGAAATTCAACTTTGAGGTTATGATAGGTACAATTATTGCGTACCAATGCTCAACAGAGACTCCTAAGGTTTTCAGTGCTTGAACATTTACTTTCAGATCACAATAAGCCGTTTGTTATTGTATCTTTTTTCTAGAGCTTCGAATGCGATTGTATAATTATCTTGAGTTACTGACAGAGATTCAATTGTTCTAGCCGCCTCATTTGAAAGGCAAGATTTGAGATAGTAGAATTTTGTAATCATTTTGTAAACCGTTTTCAAAATAGATCACCACAATAAATGTATTTTGCATGACAGTTTTAGTTTGAAAATAAAAATAACAAATTATTTAGTTTATTTAAATGTTATTTGAAAAACAGGCATGTCAACATAAATTTGTAGAATTATTGCCATCTCAAGAAATAAAATTATAATCATTTAATGTCACTCGATATTTAATGTTATTATTTGCATTATCGGTTTTCGTTTATTTAATTATTCGAAGAAGGCGGCTAAAAAATCTAATAATTATTCTTACATTTCCGGGAAGTTACGTATGAATATTTTTAATTAATTTGAGAAAATTAAACGTTGTGGTATGTTCTGTTTCTGAGACAAGTTGAGCAAAATTAGTTTAGATTACTTTAGGGAACAATAGAACCTAATCCAATGCGATCTTCTCAGATCTATTGCGGTTCTCATCAAGCCTAACACATTCGAAAGTGATTTCTCTTAATATAGTTCCACTATTTATCTCTTATTTGCAAGCAACACGTTCTTGTCAACCTTTCGCAGTGGCATAGTAAGTCAATAGCAATAGCCTTTCCTGCTTGTCAGAATCTATATACAGTTTCCTATGTCAAGCTCATGTAATTCATGCTATAAATATATAAATAACAGATTTCCTGTTTTTACTCAGTAGGAGAGTTGTATACTTGGGCGACAGTTATCTAAGGAACTAGTTTGCCTATCTCTGATCTGGTGAGCTTTCGTGTGTTCAAATGTCTAAACAATCACTTTTTGTGATTGTTTAGATATTTGTTTTTACAATCCCACAGGAAAGCTTCTGAGCATCATGTATTTAATATACATGCAGTGTGTTACACATTCTTTACAGCCAGTGTCAATTATCATGTGATAAACGGCGATTTGAAGTCTATTTTGTTCCAGTAATTTTCTTTAATTTTTTACAGTTACAGTTGCGAAGAGCATTAACGAGTGAAATATCAAAACATAATTTTTGATTTAAACTTTTTAATTTCCTCATATTAAGTTTTGCTTCATATTTAGCTTGTATTAACGATAAAATCAATCTTATATCTTCAAGAAATTTGGTAGAAATATTATAGAGTTGTTATTTCAATATCTATCTGTAATTGAAAAACAGTGATCTAAATATTATTTAAAATCATAATAACCCCGAGAACAAATGGCAGTCAATGGAATATCGTCGTCCTGATTTTCCAGTTGTACGAAAATTCAAAAGAATTCCATCAGGACAGAAAGTCATGGTTGGATTAATGTTGTCTGGAGTAAAGGTGGAAAATCTTTTTTATTAATTAAACTTAAAGTCGGATATCCTTTTTTCCATTGTTCTAACATTAATCTCCAAGCAACTTTGAATTGATGAAATAATTCAACGTCTAAGGGTTGGGTGAGATGCGTTGAATTTTTAGGCAAACAGATTAAACTAATATTATTTTCTTCATAGAGTCTTATTACCTAGTCAGTAAAATGGGAGGATAAATTGTCCCCCAAAATAATTTTTCGGTCGTTAAGTCTCTTTGCATCTGTAAGAAAAATAGTTGTGAACCAATCAGTGAATGATTGTGCGTCAATCCACCCATGAAGCGTTCGATTGTAACAAACTCCTGCAGCACAACATCCCTCAGTACAATAAGGGAACTCTTTTGGGCCCCCTTCAGTCCATTGCGCCCGCATTTTCTCTGGCCGATAAATTACATATGGTGGCAGCAGGACTTCTAATGCCGACTCACACGTCATGACACTGGTGGTGTGTTTTGAAAAATTGCATACTTGTATGAGGTATTTTGTACCTCGCTTGAATATCATAAATTTTCTTCCCTGATCATCTTAAACATTTGTTTCGTCGTAATTATAAATACTGCTGGGAGGCGCACCGATCAGCGTAGTTTTTAGATTGGTGAAATACCGCTGTAGATACTGCTCTTGATACATTTGCTAGCGATCTTTTGATGTTTGCAGAAAATCTTTGTGTAACATCGTCCTTGTGCCGTTCGAATAGTTCAAACACACAGTCTTTTATTATTAATTTTATTATTAATGGTTAATTATCATTCAATCTAGAGACATTCTTGCCTTAACTGTCAAGTAAATTTTTACCCATATATCTCATGTCAATAACATTAAGCGGAAAACCCCATTTTCCAGAAACTGAAGCACATGCTATCATTGTTTTCTCTTGCCTATTAGTGAAAACAGTTTGGCCACCGTTTTTCTAAAATGGCGACCATGGTAGCGATTATTTAGAGTCCCATAAGGTACTTTATAATAGCATGAAGCCTTTTAAGTCAATTACACTTTGGAAGGCTTCTTTTACTTTTTCGTTGAGATAGTTCTTGTAGGACGTCACACCCAGTTTTCGTTCATTTTTTCTGATATGTCTCAAGGTTTTATCTTTAAAATAGAATTAATGTAAGTGAAATTAAGAACTCAAAAAGGTATAAAACCCCTTACTACAATTAATAAATGTATCCTAAATACGTATTTCGACAACTAAGTTGTCATCATCAGTAGGTAAAACTACTAATCAAAGTGATGAACATGGGGCACTGTAAAGCTAACAACACAGAATTGCGTACAACTTTACACGGCTTCCACGTATACACTGACTTTAAAGTGAAAACAAAAACTAAAATTACAGCTTATCCTTCTTAAGAAAACCGCAACACCATGTGTTTATTCTCAACGCCGTCAACCTTTTCTACCTCTTTTCTAAGAATGAAAATAGACAACTGTATGAGATGGGATCGTTGTCCGTGTTAAACGTTCCACAAGATCTAGTTACCCTAATAAACTGTTACTTCATGACTCGACTAATTTTAGAAGTAAATACTTACCATTGAATTTCTTGAAAATGAATTTGATTTTTTTTCTTACTATTTTTTTATGATAATTGCAACACCTTTATTAAATTATATAATATATCCGTCTAAATTAATTCTATTTTTGTGAGAAAATTGAAATTTAATTTTGTATTTTGCAATTTCATTTTATAAATATCCAAAGTTGCCTGTTAATGAAATTGTTCGATAGTGTTGCAAAAAGTTGTAATATAGAAAGGAAACATATGCTTTCACTAATTCTAAAAAAAATATTTTAAAGCGTTACGAGCTAGTAAAAATGGTATATAAAATTTACGACATCGTGGAAATGTTTATCAAATATTCTTGACCTGTCTAGCCATAAAAAATCACGAAAGTTCTATTCTTGTCGACTACTTCAAATTGCGTACGAAATTTCAAACAAGAACGCAGGCATTTACACAATCTAAAATATGCACCTCTCGTAATAGTAGCCTTTATTTTTTATAACTACTTTATAGAATTTGTATGTGTGTGTAAATTAAAAATACTGTTGTTGACATTGAACTACTAAATAAATAATCTATAAAGTATTATAAATAATATGATTTCGAGATAAATATATGGACAGGTGGACTTAAAAAAGTCGGCGTTAGACATTAAACATTAGAGGCATTTTGTAGAGTTTCACGTGTTAATCTGTTTTTATTAAAGTTATTAGATTGATTTATTTACGGTGTACTGCTCCTGTTTTTTGAACAATTGTGCAAATAAATATACATACATATAAGAACACAATTTCGATTGGAATTGTGTATATCAAGTACTTACAGAAATGTTTAATTAAATTTCGTATTTGTTATGACTGACAAAATAATAGAAAGATAGAGAATAAAAGTTATATCGGAAAAGTAAACTCGAAAATTGTTTAGGAGATCATTTAGAGAATTGTTTAGGAAATGTAAAGATTTAGATAAGTAAGATGGCAGTGATAACCTGAAGAGATGGTAGTTCAAGTTAAAAATTTTTTTTTAAATTATAGGAACTCTTGGAATATTTATTTGAGTCACACGGTATAGAAATGTAATATTACAGAATACATTATTTTTTGTAAACATTTATAGTGGAACAATCTGCTTCATAATAATAATAATCCAAACCTAAAGCCTCGTCTCCATAAGCTCATACAGGGTGTCATTTTGAAAACGTACCACCCTCTATATTTCGGCCCCTATAGAAATTCCAAAAATTTGCAAAAACACGTCAAACTTATTTTTAAGGGGGACATTTTGTAGGCTGGTTTTCAATTAAATTACATCAACCCTCTAGCGGGGGTGGACATAACCTCTAAAAATTTAAATGGAAATAGGGGTTGAGTGATACCTCATTTTAAAGGTCGTTTAACCTGCTTTTCAAAAATGCTAAATTCTTGTCCTTTATCTTTAATACTTTTGAAGAAATCAAGTCAAACCATGAACATACAAGTATCAAGTGTTTTGCAATAAGACATTAAAAAACTAATAAAAAGTATAACTTATTTTACAAAATTTTCGAAATGTTGTCCATTATTTTCTAAACAGTGATAAAGTCTACTCTCAAATTCCTCTCTAACATTTCGAAACACTTCTGCCTGAAGTTCTCTACATGTAGCTGTTATTCTTCTCTTTAAATCTTGCAAATCTCGAGGCGGTGTTTTATAAACAATCGATTTTAGATGCCCCCATAGGAAGAAATCTAGACGCGATAAGTCGGGTGATCGTGGTGGCCATTCTATTGCTCCTCTTCGACCAATCCATCTGCCAGGAAATCTATCATTTAGCCACTCTCTAACTGGAAGATAGTAGTGTGGTGGAGCTCCATCTTGTTGGAAGTGTAGAAGATCTTCTTGCAAAACCATGTTACCAGCCGCGTCAATTTGATTTTCCAAACTAGTTGTTGTTAAGGGGTGTATTATTTCTTCAAGCAAATTTAAGTAGAGCTCACCAGTTAGATTTCCTTCAATGAATGAAGGTCCAATAATAGTATTCCCAAGGATACCAGCCCAAACGTTCACTTTTTCTGGATACTGTGTGTGACCTTCCCTAAAAAGTCGCGGATTTTCATCGCTCCAGTAGCGACAATTTTGCTTGTTAACATGCCCATTAAGAAAAAAAGTACACTCATCAGTAAAGCAAATATTGTGCAAGATATTTTGGTTTTCATTTATAAAATCCGTCATTGTTTCACAAAATTCAATCCTTCTGTCGAAATCGTCGTCAAAAAGCGGTTGTAGAATTTGCATTTTATAGGGGTGAAACTTTTTTAACTTTAGTGCTTTCCTTACTGTTTCGTGAGATTTTCCTACTTGGCGTGCCACAATGCGAAGTGATGTGGAGGGTTCTGCAGTAAAGGTGCCTAATACTTCTATTTGTGCTGCTTCATCCAAGACACGGCTAATATTTCTTTTTTTGTTAGCAACGGAACCAGTTTCACTAAACTTAGCGACTAATTGTAGAACATACTTATGATTTAAATTACTATTCGGATACCTTTCATTAAACATTCTTGACGTTCTTCTTGCGCATCTTCCACATTACCCATAAATAAGAATAATTTCAATTCTTTGTTGAAGTGTAAACACCATTTTTAAAAATAATGTAATAAAATCGCAACTTTTACCTCGCGAAACTAATTTTACAATAAAGTAATTTTGGCTAAAATAAATGGAGTGACAAACAAAGAAAAATTTGACAAGAATGTCAAGAATGCTTAAACCAGGGCTCTTTTTTTTCTACGTTAAACTACCTGTACGACTATCACAAGTATGTACTAGTTTAGGTAAATCACATTCTTTCCAATAATAATGTTTAACTGAATAGTATGCGTCTTTATTATTTCGTTGGATATTAGAAGTAAAAATAGTTAAATAAATAGTTAAAAATTTACCGTTATGTAATACCTCAATTTCATTTATTTTAATTCATTAAAGCAATATCACAAAGTGTTTTCACCAAATATCTCGCGAACTGCTAAAAAGAAAAGGCAAGAGTTTAGCATTTTTGAAAAGCGGGTTAAACGACCTTTAAAATGAGGTATCACTCAACCCCCATTTCCATTTAAATTTTTAGAGGTTATGTCCACCCCCGCTAGAGGGTTGATGTAATTTAATTGAAAACCAGCCTACAAAATGTCCTCCTTAAAAATAAGTTTGACGTGTTTTTGCATATTTTTGGAATTTCTATAGGGGCCGAAATATAGAGGGTGGTACGTTTTCAAAATGACACCCTGTATATATATATATATAATGCATACATACTTAAAAAAAAGCTCGAACAAATAAAAAATTAAAGAAAACCAAACACGTGTTAATATTTTAAAAACAATAAATAATATCATTAATACCAAGAGATCATAAAAGAGCTTCATGGTTTAATATACCGGGTGCTTCTTTTATCATTATGCATAGATATAATCTATTGATTTTTCTTCTTTTAGCTTTACACATAGGGATAAATTTATGGTTGCATAGTAGGCAACCATTTATACACCAGTGACGTACTTGGACGTATTTTTTCAATTGTCAAATATTTCTGATTTTTTATTCATACCTAAATCTTAAATTAAATACATTTGATTGAAAAATACATAATTTATTTAAAACAATTAATTATCCCAATAGGGGTATACCTTGTGCGAAGACAATTTTAAATATTTTTGACAAATTCAAAGAAGGTTGTTTTCTAAATTCCTACAAAAAAAATTAAAGAAAACCAAACACGTGTTAATAGCACACATGAAGCTGTATTCCTATGTTATGTAGGATAACTTTTAGATGGAGCCAGGCATTTTAGAGTATCGTACAGTTCGGTGTTCAAAACCATGAAAGAATTCAAATATAAGCCATGCAAGATATCAAACCATCAAGAACTTTTCGAGGAAGATAAAGTAAAACGAACTGATTTTTGTGATATAATGTTTAATTTGTTAAATGAAAACGAAGAAATTTTAAATAAAATAATTTTTATTGATAAAGTTCCGTAATAGAGTTAAAGAGTTACATTTTGTATAGCAATCTAAATCATTTCCCTTTGAATGCTTAAACATGCATATCTTTAACAGTCAGAAAGCATAGTAAGATGAAGCCCATTGAGTTATTTCTTTAGATAATAGCAAAAGGTTGGGTATAATTTTAATAAAATATTTATATATAATATTGTCATATTAAAATTTTTCGGTTTTAGTTTTTTTACACCTTTGCTCTATTATTAAACGAGTTGTACTATACACTCTTACTTTCTGCTGAACTTGCTGGAATACAGAAGTATTTTCAAGCACATTGTTTTAAGGGTTTCAGCTCCATTCCTGTTACCTAAAAGAAAATCCAAATAAAAAATACAATTACCCTTTTTTGAAACTTACCTTCTAAAATGAAAGAGGATCTACGTCCTGATTTGAATTTGGCCTTTCGAGGTATTACCTTTTAGTTAATATTACATCAGCTGTAATTGATTTTACTTTCTCTTATTCCTTCTTCAAAAATCCAAATAGTGAAAGTGACTTTTGATGTGGACTAATGTCTGTTTCGATTACAGGCATTTGTTCTTTATTTTCAGGATCTATTTTCTTCATAATATTAAACATTTATTGTTTTAGAAAGGAAGTAGCCCCAGTAGCATTTTCTGTACTGCGAAAACATTCTCTTTTAAATCGAGAGTGTAAAACAGTTGCTACTCTAGTAACTGATCCTCCTTCATATGAAAATAGCCTTGCTTTAACAGATTCCAAAAGTTTGTTGCATAATGTTTTCCCTTCCTCAATCTTTAATTCCAGTAGATAATTGTATAGTCCAAAAGTTATTCTGATTATTAAAGAAATAGTAACATATTTATTACCTACAGGAATTTCCCATTACTACTTTTTAAGATAAATTTCTTTATTTTATAACACCACTTGTTCGTAAGATACCACGTGATGTTATTTGGTTTTATCGTGTTACTGAAATGCCCCTAATACGTGGGTTACGTTTGCTATTAGAAGTATGATGTAATGCGAGAATGTTCTACAATTTCATAAAATGGTAAAATCTATTTGTACTTTTTTGTTATATTTTGTACCTTTTTTGATACACTAATTTTACTATCTTACCTATATTTCAATCTAAAAGAAATACTATCCATGTTCTTTGAATTTGTTAAAAATATTTAAAATTGTCTTCGCACAAGGTATAGCCTTTTGTGATAATTAACTTCTAAATAAATTATGTATTTTTCAATAAAATGTATTTAATTTAAAATTTAAGTATGAATGAAAAAATCAGAAATATTTGACAATTGGAAAAATACGTCCAAATTACTCACTGGTGTATAACCCTACTATGCCATCAGACATTTATTAATATGTGTAAAACTAAAAGAAGAAAAATCAATGCATTATACCTATGTGTAATGATAAAAGAAAATCCCGGTATACAGGCACGTACACTGTATTAATATTTAACGGGCAAAATATTGAGCCATTATGAACGACACACTAAAATACCTACCAATTGAAAATAAGATAAAACAGCTAACAAGTAATATTGGCATACTAACTCAATATCTTCAGTCTAATACCAGTCAAAAAGTCAAGACGAACGCTCAGTTAATCATACTCCAGCACAAAATTGAAAATCGCCATTATTGGACAAAGTACAACATTTTTGGCTTAAAAACTTTAACGCTGCTCACAAGCAATTAGCTAAGAGTTTCGCTTGAACAGTCGCAAGACATGTCAAAATTCATGACGGGAGGAATTACATATTTAATACCATAATCCAATCCTGCAACGGTGAATCCTTCCAAATATAGACTCATTAGATGTCTTTCTACCGTTTATAAGATGCTGTGTGTAATAACCTGAAAAATTGTTATCTAGAAGTCAATGGACGAGGAGCAGAAATAGTGTCACAAGAGCAGTAGTAGTAAATAGTGTCAAAAAAGAAGAAAGACAATCTTTACATGACATGCAGTGATTATAAAAAGGCGTTTGACAGTGTACCGCATACTTCGCTGTTAGACGTTCTTAAACTGTACAACGTTGAAGAGCACATCATCAAACTCCGTAATTATGCCATGACCAGATGGAAATTTGCTCCTGAGAACATCAAACATACATATTATTATAAAGGTGTTATATAATATGCATTTTACAATTTTTTTTTTAATTAAATATCTTTATTTTTCGGTAATAAATTTTTTTAATTACAATAAATGTTATAGCAAATGTATGTTTTTTCTTGAACGGTGGACGTTTCTTTCTTCTTAATTTTCTACCTCGGCTAGCTCTTATTCAGTCGTGGGCGCATGATTTCCCTCTTTGGATAATGTTGAACCTATCCTGGTTGTCCTTAAATTTTAAAGTTTTGTTTTGGAATATATTAATTAAAAGCAGGATTGCGGATTCACAAGGAACAAGGAACTGCTAATATGAAAATTTCTAGTGACTCTTTGAAATTTAATGCTTTATTATTGAATTAAATTTTTGAATTAAGTTAATTGTTTTTTTTTATACTTGTATTTATAATCTGACGTTTAATACTTTGCAAGTTATTCTAAAAACTGTATTAATAATAATGACAAAATGATAAAACCGTTTTCGTTTTCTTTCTCTCGCTATTTTTTGTCCTGGCAATCTGCTTTCTTTTTGGCTTCTTGTATTTAGGCAGTATCACACTTAATTCAACACTCTTTTATGTGTTCACCTATTTTTTAGATTCGAACCAAAATAATTTTGACAATACGAAGTACATGTTTACTGGTCAAGTGTAAAAAAATATCCCACCTAACTTTTTCGGCATCTAGCTTTTATAGCAATTTCAATATAAACAAAAGTAATGCGTTTTTCGAAATACTACTTATTTTTCAGATGCCTTTTTTTAATTTGGTAAAACTAACATTGAAAATTAGCCCTATTTTTCTAATAACTGTACAGGCAATTATCTTAGTTAATATTTCCATATTAAATATTTTTAAAATTTTTTTATATTTTTCCAAAATTTCATTTAATTGTTGAATTAATGTTTTTGATGTTAAAATATTATTATTTTTCATTTATGCCCTTTAAGGAAATGTTGTCTTAATATAATTTAACTAATTTTTCGAATTTCAAAAATCTTTGTAATTTTTTCCAAAATTTCAAATAAATTCTTATTGTGGTTAGTTATTCCTCTTGTTTTTGTAAATTGAGCCCCTCTTGACTAATTTAAGCCTATTATTGTTTTATTTGTAATAATATTGTAATCGAACAGTATAGTAATAAATCTCATGGGTCGGCGATGCCAACCACTCCGATCGGAGTATTATGCAGGCTTTACTTTCATACACTAATTTGCACTCGGCGTTATTAAGTGGTTGTTTCTTTCTATGCGGCGTCCTTCATAAACCTTTCGTTCACATTGTGGCATAGTTGGTTACGCGTTTTTCAATTTCTTTCTAATTTATTTTCCAGGTCAAAATGGACTCTAAACCTGGACCTTCTGGGCAGCAAAAAAGACAAGCAGATGATGTTAATGTGTGGTATAGAAAAAACCGCTAACACACCAGGAATTATTTAAATGTTTAGAAGCTAGTAGCGATGATGAGTATTTACCAGAATGCGAAGGCGACGGTTTTACCTCCGAATCAGAGGCAGACAGTGATTTAGACACCAGTGCTCTGGTTCAGGCTTCATTAAATGATCCTGACATGCCTCGGAATACCAGTTCCGCTCCTACGATTCCACAAGTAAATTTTCAATGGGGAAACACAGGGGAATTGAAACAATTTACATTCAAAAAACATCAAGAACTATTGGTACCCGTTCCAGGCACAGGAAAACCTTTAGATTTTTTCCAGCTTGTAATTGACGACGATTTCCTTGAACAGGTTGTAGACCAAACAAACAGCTATGTCGTTGAAGTTTTTCTTTGCAGCGAAACATCTGAAAAATCGCGAATTACGAATTGGAAGCACCTGTCTGTGGCTGAGTTGAAAATTTTTATAGCTCTGCTTTTTCATACAGGCACTATTCAACTAACACGGATAAATGATTACTGGAAAACTTACCCTCTTT
Source organism: Melolontha melolontha (assembly GCA_935421215.2). NCBI lineage: Eukaryota > Metazoa > Arthropoda > Insecta > Coleoptera > Scarabaeidae > Melolontha > Melolontha melolontha. The sequence goes on from OW285236.1 coordinate 132,505,187, forward strand.
TCGACATACCAGTTTTTCGAAAATATATGTCGAGGAATAGATTTCTTCTTATTTTGCGTTGTCTGCACTTTACGTCTGCAAATACAGATCCTAATGACCGTTTGGGCAAAATAAGATATGTCATTGGCTTTTTCAGTGAGAAGATGGAGAGCATCTATTATCCAGGAAGAGAATTGTCTCTAGATGAAGCAATGGTACTTTGGCGTGGGCGGTTACAATTCAAGCAGTACATACAAAATAAACGCCATAAGTACGGGATGAAACTATATATGCTAACAGAACCTGATGGACTGGTACTGAAATTTCGCCTGTATGAAGGGGCATCAGATACATATGGCGGAACTGGACATACAACAAAAGTAGTTCTGCACTTACTAGAAGAAAACTTAGGACAGGGACACGCGGTATACCTTAACAATTTTTATAACAGTGTTGAGTTAGCCACCAAGTTGCTAGAAAAGGAAACTTTTTGTACCGGAACACTGAGAAGCGACCGGAAACACAATCCGCAGGAAGTCATGAAGGCAAAGCTAAAACGAGGAGAAAATAAATCCATGTTTTCTACGGGAGTTCATATTGGCAAATGGCGTGACAAACGGGATGTGAATTACATAACCACGGAATTTCAAAATGAAATTGGTATTTTTACGAATAAAAAGGGAAAAGAAACTGAAAAACCTACAGCAATTATAGGTTACAACAAAAACATGTCGGGAGTTGATCGTCAGGATCAAATGTTGTCATATTACCCTTGCAATAGGAAAAACATTAGGTGGTATAAGAAACTTTTTATACATGTTTTACAATTGAGTATGATGAATTCATGCTATTTGTACAGAAGATACTCTGGCAGTAATCGTCTTCGCCTTTATGACTTCCGATTGTAAGTTATTCAAGATCTGTTAGTTATACGTCATGATGTGCCTGTCCGTCCTCCAAAGCACAAAAAGGTTTCGAATATTGACCATCATTCCCTTACAAAAATTGAAAAATCCACCAAGGAAACAAAGCAAGGCGGTAACGAAACCAAACGAGTTTGCAGAAGAGAATGCAAATCATGCAGAGAAAGAAAAATCAGGGAAACCTGTTTTTTGTATGAAGTGCTTTGCGGATGCTCATGAAGAAACATAGTTTTTTATCTGTATCGTCTGCATTATTTTTTTTAGTTATCTATAGATTTAAGTTTACCTAGAGAAACAAATTTTGTTTATTTTTGCCTACAAAAAATGTTTGTGATATACATATAAAATAAAAGTGTTTTGCAGAAATATGTTGGTTTAATTTCCGTATATGGCTAGAATGTGTAACACTCCGATCGGAGTTTTCGGCGTCACGTGAAAATTTTAGTGGCGGATGCCTACCACTACGATCGGAGTGCAATTTTTTTTTGACATTTTGACGCAGAACTTTATGGAAAAAGCAGTTAAAACAACAATGTATATAACATATAACATAAATAAAAACAGAAACAAAAAAAAAATTTCGGCATCTGGAGATGTTCAGACAATATGGTCGGCAGTCAACCTGTTAATCGATTCTGCAAGAATAAACAATATTACTAGTAATCTGCTCGACTGAATCATTAATATATAAGAGAAATATCACAGGACCCAGATTCGATCCTTGGGAACTCCTGAGGTAGCATGGTACAGATGGGATTTAAATCCATTGTAGTAAACATGTTGCATCCGACTTCGTAAATAGGAAAGAAGCAGTGACATCAGTGAATTACTGAAACCAAACAATTCTGATTTATGTACTAATAATGAATGGTTGATACAGTCAAAAACTCTAGAAATATCAGTATATATAATATCGACTTGTTCACAATCGTCAAAGGTGTTGAGATTGTATCGGACAAAATTTGCAAGATTAGTTATGATTGACCATTTTTCCATAAATCCACTCTGATTAAATGCAATATAATTTTGGAGAGGCGGGTAAATACTTAAGTGAAATCTGTAGATATTTTTTAATATTATTAGGTGATCCATTCTTAGGGACTGAACTTACCTTGGCACATTTCCATAGGTCCGGGAAAGTTATGGTAGACAACGCCAAGTTAATGGTAACGCTAGTATAATTATTCCGAGCCTGAAAACTTGGGATATCATCTGAACTAACAGTCATTTTGTGTTTTAGTTTTTTAATCGTTATGTCGACTTCACGTTCCGTTAAACAAGGAATGTCGATTAAAGGAAGGTGAATGTAATCTACAGACGGTACACTCTTGATAAACCTGTTAGTGTACAGAGTAGCAAAGTAGGATGCAAAACCATAATTATAGCCCATGAACATATATAGCATTGTTAACAAACTGTAATGTGGGTATTCGAGACTTTTTGGATTCATGTTCTACACCAGTCGAAGTTAAGAACTCAGAAGAATACAAGTCATTATAGAAAACTTAATAGAAATCCCTATTTTACAAAAAAAAAATTGTTGTCAGTTATGAAGAGATTCATTAATCAATTAATTAATTTCATTGCAACTCATTGCAATGTATCTAATGATGAAAGCAAATTGACTGAGGCGAAAGAATTTCACAAATGTGAGATCTTTTACAATTTATCTAGTAAATATGTTATTCGCATCTATATATATTTAGAATGTGAAGTGATTTAATTTTGTATTCATATTTAAATTCGTTAGACTAATAGTCCAGGAGGAAAATAATTAATAAATTCTAATGGCTCATACAAGAAGATGAATTTAAAAGAAAATATTTTTTTAAATCTTTTTAAATATTTCATGAACGAATTACAAAAATATAAATATGTATGACAAAACACATTAATAAAACGAAATCAGGAATTAAATTATAGAAAAATTGCTAAACTACAATTTAGTGTTTTATTTAAAATCGGGGTATTAACAGCCGGCCGATAGTGAAGTGGTAAGTTACTGTCTTATGGTACCGGGAAAGAATTCGGCGTTTCCTATCTTGAAAGGTTTTCGTGTGGTTTACCTTCTCGTTTAAGCTGAATGCCAACAGCCAAATATTTTCAGTCGCTCCACGGGTATGAGCATAATAATTAATTATAACTTGCAAATGCCCCTGTAATTGGTGTGAGTTATGGTTGGGGAATGTTAAG